>OZ014484.1:35129929-40129929 GCA_963965965.1 Trididemnum nubilum | reverse complement strand
CAATTTTCGAGGACTTGAGGCCTCGAGGCCAAGGCCAAGGCCAAGGACTTCAAATTGTGTCCTCGAGGACGTCCTCGAGGGCTCCACCTCTGTAAACGAGCTCTCACTGTTACAGCAAGTTAGCTTGCTTTGGATTCAAACAAAAAACCTTTCGCCTTGCAAGATTCCAACCACTATGTATTCGAACAGAAAACCTTTTGTAACATGAGAAAAGGCACGCCAATATCGATCATTGATAAGATGTCATGTTTACTTTCGCCGTACGTAGTAGACGAATTGTTTTGCTTAGTCATGTTTAGTTTTTTCTTTCTTGACCCCTAATGGTGCGTAGCGGATTGGGATAAAAACAAGTTACTTTCTCTGTTAGAAAATGTTGATTTTACTGGTATTAACGGAAATGTAGTGATAAGTTGATTATTGGTTTGCATTCGTCTTAGTATTTTTCAATATGATTAGTTCAGCCGGTGGCGATAAATAATTTACCCACTTTTGCAAAACAAAACTTGTTTTGGACAATGTTTACGAAAAATAGCCTTTTTTCTCT
Organism: Trididemnum nubilum; assembly: GCA_963965965.1. Taxonomy (NCBI): domain Eukaryota; kingdom Metazoa; phylum Chordata; class Ascidiacea; order Aplousobranchia; family Didemnidae; genus Trididemnum; species Trididemnum nubilum. The sequence goes on along the minus strand of OZ014484.1, from coordinate 40,129,385 downwards.
TAAATTTCCACGTGGTTTTTACTCTATTCTTTATAATTTTTCTCTATAAATGCCCTTGCAAAAACACCGAAATCATTTCAATTGACTCAAAACGTTGAAATAGATTTGAGATAAATGAATTACTGTTCGATTGTCGATTTCTTGATACGTTTCTGCGCATTGCCGTCTCAAAATAGTTGAAAACCGTCAAAAGTTTTGCGTCAGAGTTCACGTCAAAGCGTCGAGCGTCAACTGTCATTCGAAAGACGTCGATTCTAGTGATTGTGATTTGTGCACCTTAGTCAATAGTGAACTGTTCGAATTGTGAACTTGGGTGTGCTTGACGAGTCATCTCTATCCGGTCGGTATTTGCGCACGTTTAAGACTGTGGCCGAGTTTTCCTGTAACACTCACTCATATTCTCTTTACCATGTTACGTCATATAGGTAGTAGAATCTGCTGGCGTATAAACATTTTCCGTCTTCACCATCCACTTCATCGGCGTGGAGCAAGAAAAATTTGTTGTTTACTAATTTACTTGTTACGCTTGGTTGGCGCAAAAAACCAGCGAACAGTATTTGAAGTTTTGAACTTTCTTTCTATACCGAAACATTGTATTATAGCCAACTTTTATTTGATTAGATCATAAAGAGTCTATGATTAGGTATAGGTAGCCCACTAGTTTATAGACTGTGATATTTTTCATTACTGAAGTTAGCCCCTAAAAACACTAAGCTAAACCTATACCGACACAAAGAGTTATCTGATATTTAAACACTGCAGTAGTAGCATGGTAGACTGTTTAATCAGCAAGAATGCCGAAAATTACATATTCATTGGAACGACCGACGCTTGCGTAGCGTGTTCCTTTGTTTTTACTGGGCTATTTTCCAACTTTAACGAGAAGGAAGTTTCAGACTTTTGCTTGTAACTCGAGAACGGTTTGGTCTAGCTCATGAAATTTTGACAGCAATTTGAGATTAATGAGTTGCATGTTTGTACGAAATTTTGAGGCAATTGGCAGAGGTGGAGCCGAGGACACAAGGCTCGAGGCCAAGGCCAAGGACACAAAAAAAATCCGAGGCCAAGGCCAAGGACAGCAATTCCGAGGACAGACACTCTCGAGGCCAAGGACAGGAATGCTCCAGGCCAAGGCCAAGGACCGCCCGACAAAGTCCAACCTCAGACCTCCACGTGGTGTCGGGTGGAAACAATGGAAACACTGGCTAATTGAGGCAATGGCAACTGGCCGATGAGGATGGGCGAGGTTAAGAAGTGCAGGAACTAGCAACCAGGCAATAGCGCAAGCGAAGGCCTGATACTGCGAAGTCCTGCCTTCTAATTTCCAACCCCTGACTCTAAAGCCAACAGGAGGTTGCGGGCTGATATGGAACCGGTAGTAATGGGTCAATATTGCGGCGGAATGTCAATGCAAGTATAGGGTACAGCGGATAAAACGCGCTGCCGTGTCGCGGCCACGAGATAGAAAGGATGCTGGTCCTAGTCTAGCCAACATAGGACTTCGTGTCCATCAGCTTGTGAAAATCCCCGTGCACCTGTAGTTCCAGATGGCACCTGGGTAGGGGTCTGCAGCTGTATTGGGGGGGCTCCGCCGAGGCCAGTACTCCAGAGAAAAGTCCGTCATTTGCAGTGTTGGGTTGTTGCCATCGATAGAAATAGAAGTTCGTAGCTTTCTGTCTGTCTGAATAATCTGGTCTTTGGAACTTTTCCCAGTTTAAAGAAAACCAACTTAATGAATTATGTCAGTTAATAAAAAGGAAGTAACACGGATTACACCCCTAAATTCAGAAGAAGTGGCACTGTCACAACCAAGAATCAGTGAATTCTTGAGTGACAATGCCAACAAGAAAGCACTCGGCCATCTGCGCCTTCTAGCCCAGATGCCGAAAAAACATCAAACCTGAGCCCTCAAGTTGAGAAGGTTCTTTTGCTAAAGGAGTTCGTCTCAAAAGCTGAGGGTACAGCAAAAGTGGCATGGTCGGTTGTAAAACCGAATACCACTTCAACTCCCCCTGTGGAGCTTCAGAATCCAAGTAATTCTTCGGATGTTGCTTGCAGGTCTGAGGTGAAACGGGGGAAAAACTATGAAAAAAACCGGAAGAGAAGGGAAAAGAAGCGGGTAATGAGGGTTCTGGCTGGTATGACACTTGCTGACCATGACCCTGAGTCCTCTGACCATTCTTCCGTCCAAACTAAACGAGCCAGGGAATCTTCGGATTCTCTGTCCTCCTCAACAAACCTCCCGCAGAAGCGTGGGCGACATGATGTCGTTCATGATATGCAAGGAGGCAAAGCTGCATATCTTATCACCGGGTAGCCAGCAGTTAGAAAATCTCGCAACCAGGTCCGACTTAGTGGAGAACCCATTCATGAGACCTGAAGACACTGAAATGATTGCAAACATATGTTCGTTTGAGCGTATGGAAGCAGCTATTAGCGAATTTCAACCATTCAAAGCACCAGGGCCAGACGGGCTCTATCCTTTACTGCTACAGAAAGGTTGGAATCAACTAAAAGAATATTACCATGTCATTTTTCAAGCATGCCTGAGACACAGCTATGTGCCATTGGCATGGAGAGAAGGCACAGGTATATTTATCCCCAAACCCGGAAAGGAAAGCTATTTTGAAGCTAAATCCTTCCGTATGATCAATCTAACTTCTTTTCAACTGAAATGGTTGGAAAGGCTAGTTCTATATCATGTTAATGAAGATAATAACGTGCAGGCAAAGCTTTCTGCATCGCAGTATGGTTTTCGTGCTGGAGTTTCTACGGAAACTGCTTTGCATGAATTTGTACGCCGTGTAGAGCATTGCCTTGTTAGAAAAAAGCCGGCTTTGGGTATTTTCCTGGATATTGTCGGCGCCTTCGACAATGTCACCTTCCGTAGCTTTGTTGCGGCTCTGCGAGGGCTGGGCATGTCTAAGATTCTCACCTCATGAATAGAGACTCTACTAAGACATCGCGCAGTCCAAGTAGAATTATATGGTGGTAAAGTTAAAAGGGAAGTAGTAAAGGGGAACCCACAAGGTGGTATCCTGTCCCCTTTTCTATGGAACTGTGTCTTAAACAGCCTGTTGCTAGTGTTACGTAGCAGAGGCTTTTATGTTCAAGCCTATGCCGATGATCTAGCAGTGTTGGTCACTGGTGCTGATATGCTTTGAATCAGAGGAATGGCCCAGAAAGCAATAAATATTGCTGCAAATTGGGCTTTGGAACAAGAGCTACAGTTTAGCAGCAAGAAAACCGAGATAGTACTGTTCACTCACAAACGGAATCTAGACTTGGGTTCCTTGTCAATGAATGGTACAAAACTTGAACTTTCCAAGGAAGCAAGGCTGTTAGGTATTACTCTAGACAGCAAGCTAACTTGGAAACCTCATATTACCCGAATTACCCGCAAAGCAACTACAGCATTAATGCAATGTAGACAAATTGTGGGTAAAACGTGGGGAATAAAACCATCTATGATGAAATGGATACACAGCTATGATACGTCCAATCATGTCGTATGCATGTGTGTCCTGGGCTGGCGGTCTCAATAAAAAGTATCTAGTGAGGAAACTCACAAAGGTGCAGAGATTTGCTTGCCTGATGACTTCATCAGCTTTTCCTGGCACCCCTACTGGTGCTCTGGAAATATTGCTCAACATAACTCCCATTGAGGAATTTCTATTGGCTGAGGCAGTGCGAGGGTCATACAGAATCACTGTTAGTGGGCTCTGGCATGTCAACCCAATTGGTTCCTTTGGGAAAACAAAAAGCCATGTTGATATTTGCAATGAGGCAAGGAAATTCTTACCTCTGATGCAAATTCCAGCTGACCGAATAAAGAAAACAAAGGTATTTGAGAGAAATTTCGAATGTCAAATAATGGACAAAAAGAATGCCATCCGATTTGAAAGCGTTCTGAACCAGAGCACTGTCAAGGTTTACACGGATGGCTCGAAACTAAATGGGAGAGTAGGAGCGGGTTTTTATGCAGAATACCCTAACAACTCTCCAAAACAAGCATTTTTCCACCTTGGAATTTACAGCACTGAGTTTTAGGCAGAAGTTTTGGCTATTTCAGAAGTGGCAAAGAACCTGCTTTGGATAAAATGCACAATCAAAGTATTGTTGTGCTGGTTGATAGTCAAGCAGCTATCAAAGCACTCATAAAGTGCACTGTAACATCAATTACAGTGCTCAACTGCATTTGAAACCTAAATCAATTAGGTAAACAAAACCACGTCAGTATTGCCTGGATTCCGGGACATGCAGGGATTCATGGTAACGAAGTGGCCGACTATGTTGCCAAATCAGGATCTAGATCAAAAATACATGGACCTGAACCTTTTATTACAGTCCCGTATGCCAGTTGTGTTAGCACGGTAAAGGACTGGTCCACAGATAGATGGAAATCTATGTGGAATAAACGGAAAGACTGCTTGAGGATGAAGGAGTCTGTAGGTTGGACGTCTTCATGACTAACAATACGTCTTCTTAACCTTAAGAGGCCTCATTTAAATAAAGTAGTGCAAGTTTTAGCTAAGCACTGCAATCTACAGCGACACAAGAAAACTACTGGTTGTGCTGAGTCTTCTCTGTGTCCAAAATGTTGCCTAGAGGATGAAACACCAAATCATCATGTAGGCAATTGCAAGCTTTACCAAGATATTCGTGTTAAATATTTTGGAATCACCAAAACCACTGTTCACAATGTGGTAACGAAATGTAATATTAACAAACTGGCCACGTACTTAAAGGAAGCTGGGAGGCTTTCTGAGTTCGACCAGTAAGCAAACAAAATAACAATAACAGCAGCTACTGTTGCAATGGGCCCGAACGAGGCCTACGCAACGTGTAGGTGGACTCTACCTAATGGTAGCAGATTCCCTTGCACCGCTGCCCAGTAATAATAATAAGGCCAAGGACCAAGGACACAAGCGCAAGTGCTCTCCAAAAAAAAAAAAAAAGGTCTTCACAAAAATCTTTCAGGCGATCTCCAAAAAAAAAAAAAAAAGAAAAGGTCTTCACAAAAATTTTTCAACCGATCTCTACGAAAACACGTTTTCCAACAAATTTTTCAAGCGCTCCACAAAATTTTAACAATTCAAAAAATAGTGCTGTCCTCGAGCCGAGGACTGGCCAATTTTCGAGGACTTGAGGCCTCGAGGCCAAGGCCAAGGACTTCAAAATGTGTCCTCGAGGACTCCACCTCTGGCAATTGGTCTAGTGACTTTGGTTTGAGGGCCCAAAAACCGCGCCAAAAGTTAAGTGTAAAAAGCGGTCTCATTCAAAAACGGCTGAAGTACGGACAAAAATATTTCGCACGGCTATGTGTCTTAAGATAGCCTAACCTTTCATCCCTAAAACCCAGTTTTGGCCGCGATGAGGTGTTTTTCTTTTTTATTTTGTTTCTTTTACTTTTTTTCCTGTTTTTCTTCCTAAATCTTGTACGCTCTTTCAGGCGCGTAGCCAGGATTTGGAAAAGGGGGAGGGGGGGATTTTTTTGAAAGAGTGAGAAAAGTGCAAACAACCTTGACCCGAATTTTCATTGTACTTGAATCAGTTTCACACGGTTTGTCCGAAAATTGAGACGAAACTTCTCGGAAAGCTCGGAAATTCAAACGTTTTTTCAGCCCAAAAACAGGTGGTCACCAAAAAAAAAAAGGTCTTCACCGAAATTGAGTCTGATTTTTCGGCCAAAATCGAACATTCAAACGCTTTTTCACACCGAATCACAACATCTACTTCACGACTTCGGCACCCAATTTCCTTTGGGGGAGCTGTTTTCAATTTTTCACCAAAAATCGGCCTAAAAAGCTACAAAAACGTGCGATTTTGCATACTTCACAAGCCAATGGGGGGGGGGGGGCTCAAGCCCCCCCGACCCCCCCTGGCTACGCTACTGCGCTCTTCTTCTCCTAAACCACAAAAATTGAAATCTATTTTTTGTGTAAAGTAGTTGAGCTGCAACGGCATTTTTGTCTCCTGAAATTTTTTGGCGCGACTCTCCCGGAACCTCCCCAAAATGGGGCCCCAAACAACCAATTTTTTGAACGGCTTAAGGTGGGGCACCAGTTTTTTTGATATCAGTAGCCTAGATGTTTAGGAGACAAACATTTTGACATAGTTTATTGGGGTATCACCTCGCTGGAAACCCCCCAAATGGGCCCCCCAAACCAATTTTTTGAACGGGTTAACCTAGGGTACCGTTTTTTTTTTGATATCAGTAGATATTTACTAGACAAATATTTTGACATAGTTTGAGGTAGTCCCCATGGGGCCCCCCTCCAAATGGACCCCAAAAATCAATATTTGAACGGCTTAACTTAGGGTGCCAGTTTTTTTTTTATTTCAGTTGATGCATGAAAAACAAATGTTTTGGCATAGTTTGGGGGTACCATCTCTCCGGAAACCTTCCGAAATGACCCCTCTAAAGTCAATTTTTTGAACGGCTTAAGCTATAGGTTGTTTTTAAAATTTGTAAATATTGTATTTGCGTCGGTCTTTCAAACGGGTTGCTCTTAAGCAAGCTCTCATCTACAGTAGTTATTATTTGCATTAGTCTGTTAACGAGCAGGTAATTTCAATCAACCTCCAAAGTTAGAAGTTAGCGTTCGAAACTTCTTGATTTTAAAGGTTTTGCCAAATTATTAATTTGAATGTTTATTGCTTTATTACTTTTGCTTTCTAATTCCAAGTTGATCACGTTAGTCTTATTTTTTGGCAACTAGTAAAGATTTCAGTTCGATACTTATAACAAATTATTTTCATCGGATGGTATCGGAGGCATAGACGGGCTGACGGACAACATTAATTTGACATAAATATACAGTTTTGCAATGAATTTTTACGGTCCTCGGCTTTAGGACCGTAAAAATTCTCGAATTTTTGCTGTTCTAGGCACGAGGACAGCACTATTTTTTGACTTGTTGAAAATCGGCCAAGGTCATGAGCAATATTGTTTCGTTTTGGAGCACGCTGGAGAAGTGGCAAAAAAAAATTTTTGACGCTTGAATTTTGTGGAAAATTTGCGAATTTTTGGGCGAAAACCTATTTTTCTGAGATCGCCCGCGTTTTGCGGTAAATTTGCAAAAATTTCGAGCGAAGATGTTTTTTTTTCTTTTGGAGATCGCTTTCGCGTTGTTTCCTCCGTCCTTGGCCTCGAGAGGGTCTGTCCTCGGAAATCGGAATGTGTGTTGTTTGCCTTGGCCTCGGATTTTTTTGTGTCCTTGGCCTCGAGCCTTGTGTCCTCAACTCCACCTCTGCCTAGCCGTTCCAGAGATATTTTACTTCAAACACGACGTAAGGGCCTCTAATGTTATAAATTTCAATAATCTTTATTGGCAATCCTGACGTTGGTCGCCTCAGCATCATTAGCGATGCCCAGTTCAAACCTAAGGTTACGTCACTAGTAGGCTACCCAGCAAACATGCTAATGTTGGGACAATATTGTTTCGATATTGTCTTACATAGTCATTCTATATTGTATAGATATGGGGTTTCGATACTGTTACAACATAGGTTTGATCATCGGCGCTGTATTGTTTCGATATCGTCATCCAATGCTGTCTGTGTGTTGGCTCATATAATTACGATATGGTTATCCTATCCTGGATCTATGTTGAACAATCCTGGAACCCATATATGGTTAAAATGGAGTTGCTATGGTCATCCAATATTGTCCGTATATTGGCTTGTACTGTTACGACAATAATCGTGCATTTGCTAAAGCTAAAATCTACATTGTTTGTTGAGTTGACACTACATACAGTATACAAATAGCCAAACAGGTGGAAATGCATCCCATTTCGCACAACCATTAATGACACTCCAAAAACGCTGCATTAAAATAATGACTGGTGAAGGATATAGACATCACACTAACCGATTGTTTTGGCGATCAAAATGTCTTAAAATTAATGATATCTACTCGCTTGAAATGGCTAAAATCATGAACAGAATTCAGAATAAAACGATCACATCATTCAAACAGGGACACTTTAAATTAATTGAAAATTACCACATGCATAACACAAGACAGAGAGAAAAAAACATTAATTATTTTGTCCCAAGAACCAAAACAAAATCGGGACGAAAATCATCATTATTAACAGGGGTAAAAATCTGGAACAACATAACAGACAAATTAAAAAACTACAGTTATTAAAGCTTTAAAAAGACATACAAATCTGAATTATTATCAAAGTACAAGTAAACATTTCAATGTTTTTCAAGAAATTGGGGATGGATGATAGTGATGTCTTTAAGCATAAACAAAAAACTTTTAGAAAATCAGCTGATACCTATAAACATTGGAATGCAGCTGAATAAACACAAAACAACTACCAGTGCTGGGCACCGCAAGTTTTTTTTTAAGTCTGCAGTCCGCAAATCCGCAACCGACTTTCACTTTTCTTTATCCGCGACCGCAAGTCCGCAATTGCACGTTTAAAAGCTTAGTCCGCAACCGCAAGTCCGCAACGATGTTTCAGGATTCTTGAATCCGCAACCGCAAGTCCGCAACTTCGTAATTCTTGAAGTCTGCAACCGCAAGTCCGCAACTTCGTAATATTTGAAGTCCGCACCGCAAGTCCGCAACTTTTTATGAACCGAGTAGAAGAGTTTTGCAATCAACCATGTCCCGAACTGATGTGCTCATAGTTGATTAGCAAACATGAGTCAAAAGCTGTGACGTGTGGGAAGTATAGCAAGCGTATGGTGGATACATTCCACGCAATAAAAGGAATTACTCACAATTGTTGATTGTAGTAAATGTGCCACAGCAGGACTTGTTATTGAGCTGCTTTTTCGGATGGCAAACTTAAGAATTGCATACCCCCTCTTACTTTCAGGTCCAGCTCAAAACAGATTTAAACGCTTGTATTTTTGGTTAAAGTTTTTAAGTGACTTGGCTAAGAAGAGTTGTAGCCTCCAGCCCTCCTGCTTGCGCTACTGCTTATACAGTAGGTGCCTAAACTGCATGGAAGCATAATGCACACCCCACCGACCAACCCTTCAAAATGCTACAATGAAGCTAGGGATCCGAAGATTAAAAGCTATTGGATTACAATGAGAAGCCATCAAATAGCAAAGCACAATCCGTATTTCCGCTTTCAACAAGTTATTGTAAAAAAACATTAATTTCCAGGCAGGAAAAGGCAAACGTAGTAGAAGGCAAAAAAACATTCATATCACTAATCGTATAACTAGATTTTCAGTTCCTAGTTTCTATAAATACTGTAGGAACAAGATAACCACACGCTACTAGCAGGGCCGTCGCCAGACCAAACGAAGTGAGGGGGCCCTAGCCAAAAATGGGGGGGCATTACAAAAATAGACTGAACTTTTGCAAATAAAAACTGATATTTTAAAGCTATTTAAAATTTATAGCTATTTGATATTTTAAAGCTATATTTTGTATTCATATTTGAAAAAAGACACGCATAAGCCCGGCAGCGTTTATAAACTTGTTTCGTATGTGGCCGGTACAATCGCTTGAAAAATCTGTCTGCAGGAGTGAATGCGACCAGAAGTGCAACCAGGGTTTTGCTAAGAGAGAGGGGCTTAAACCAAAAGTAAATGTTTTTTGCACAAAAATTGTCTAATTTAGGTCCCGTGCTGAACAAACCGTTGCAACTCAAGCGTGCCACAGAGGGGGTAGAGCCCCTAGCTGCCGGGTGATTTTTGCAATTTTTCGGCAAAATGGCGATTTTGTAACGCCATTTAAATCACATTTCGCACGTTTTAAAACCATATCAGAAATTACAGTAAATCGGTAAAATTCAGAAGTCATTAAACGATTTAAATTGTCTAGCCTCTTGAGCCCCCGTATACTTCAGGTCAAGTCTAAAACACGTTTAAACGCTTATTCTTTTTTTGGTCATACTTTCTAAATGACTTGGCTAAATGGTGCTGATGCCCTTTATTCCCTTCCCCCTGGTTGGCGACTGACTGCGACCTAAAATAAACCTTGAGTGTGCTCTAAAAAAATCAGCTGGTCTTAAAAAAAAAATGTTTTTCACGTACTGTTTCAGGTCATAATCACTAACGAAATACAGGTAGCGCTTCTGTAGGCATACATCTCTATTCCGCAACACATCCGTAAAGGCATGTTAATAAGACGGATTATTGGGTCACATTTATGTAAAGTAGTTGGTGGTCAGCAATTTTGCAAAGTAAGTAAGTAAGTAAGTAAGAAAATTTTATTTTTGGACTCAGTTCCATACGATCAAAATAAATAAAATAAGAGAGTACAAATAGTATATCAAAAATCATATAAATAAACGTATCGTATACAATTACTGAGTCCAAGGAGCGCCGAACAACCCTGAGGTACACTAGTCAAGGCGCTCCTTGTTCTCGTCATTTCTACTGCAACCTATAGGCATTAATTATTGAGCAAAAAATTATGTATATAAAAAGAAAAACAGTAAAGGAAAACAAATTAAAAAACCAACATGAAATAATCACAAAGTATTTGAAGTACACATTAAGACTTAAAAAAAAAAAAGAATGCGCACGCATCAAAATTCTCATAGTTGAAGGGGATTCAATTAATTTGATTACAGTACCAGAAGAATCAAAACCAAGTCAATAAATAATGTGATACAAGTTTTTCTTTAAAAAATTTTTTGAAGGAATTAAACGTTTTATGTTTAATGTCTTCATCGATTTCATTCCAAAGTTTGGCGCCTCGAAATTCTAATTTTTTTTGACCTACAGTTTTGGAAACGCGAGGTAAAAAATAGTTCAAGTTAGTAAGTTTTCTTGTTTGATGAGAGTGTACTAATTCAATTTTATTAAATTGTTGTTGAAACAAAAGTGGCAATTTATTATTACAAATTTTATGCATAAACTTAGCAAGTTCCAAATGGTAAATGTCATTCAATTTCAGATAATTTAATTTTTTATACAAATGAGTAACATGAGAAAACTTTTTGTTCCAAGTTATAGTGCGCACAATGTTGTTCATTCTCACGTTTATTTCATGCAATTAATTTTGAGTTGCTGTGCCCCAGACAATGATACCATAATTTAGAATACTGTATACAAAACTATAGTACAGCATGTTCAAAGTATGTTCAGTTACATAGTCGCGAATTTGATACAACATTGCATTGTGCTTAGCCAATTGTAAAGACAGTTTATCAATATGAACAGACCAAGTCAGTTTTTCATCTATGTAAACACCAAGGTACTTTACAAAATCACTACGTCTAAGTACCTTTTCATTCATGACTACCGTGAATTTGGTTTTAATTGATTGGTAAGGATGTTTAATGCATAACAAATAGGTCGTTTTTGAATAATTTAAGGATAATCGTTTTGAATAATTTTGCAAACAATCGAGAAAACTTCAAACGAGAATTATGTTTGAAAATTATTATTCCTTTTTCCATCATTGCCTGTAGTCTTGTCTTTACGTGATGCTCCAATAAAGCATTCTGAGTAAACCAAATGGGGGGGAAAGCAGTCGTTAGGTTAGGTACGGCACCCCTGGGCCCCACCGTAGCGACGGCACTGGCTACCAGTACAAACAATAATACAACAATGACTAATTTTGTGAACTCACGGTAAAAAACAACAAAGCCATACTTTGAACAAGGGCTGCCAAATCGAACTTAAAATCAAAAAAAGTCGGTTCCTTTGCAAAACTCGAAAAAACAGCATGTCAACAAAAAGAAAGCGATTAAGCCGAAACGCAGACTTAGTATTTTTGTCAGCCTGAACTCGAAAAACTTGCTATTTTTGCCGAACTTGAACTCGAAAAAATCAAATTGATATCTAATGTTTGACTGGTAAAAACATAAATATTTTACAAAAATAGAAAGGAATTTTGATATTTGTATAAAACTTGCGGAATTGCGGACTGAAATCAAAAAATAGTCCGCAACCGCAAATCCGCAATTTAAACTGCCAAAGTCCGCAAGTCCGCATGTCCGCATGTCCGCAACTTTTTTCGTTAGTTCGCAATTGCGGATTTGCAAACTTGCGGACTAACTTGCGGACTTGCCCAGCTCTGACAACTACAGTCAACAGTTAAAGGGTAAGGTGATGTTGCTGTGGCTGTGCAAAATCGAATACGTAACAAAAGTAAGGAGCAGTCAAAGCAAATTTTGATATCGCGTTTTATGCTAATTATGTCACTTTAAAAAAATCCCACAAATTTTACGAAGGTTGTAATTAAAAAAAAACAAAAAACAGTGCACATAGATTTTGACAGTCGATGCACCGAAATCCCACTCGAAACCAAAAAATCAAGCACGTACAGGTTCAAACTTACATTGAGCTAGATTGAATTTAACTCTGCTTTAAAATACGTTTTAACAGGTACTTTGATTGTGCCAAATCATATGATTTTAGAAGTTTAGCTTTAAACCGAATAAAAATTTATTGTTGATTCGTCGCCAACTTATTTTTTTAACATACCATATCTTTTAATGACCTCATCCGAGAAGTTTCATGCACAAAACGTTGTCGTTTGTTTACTACCGAATCTAATTTTACCATGGTTCGAAAAATGTGTCATAGGTAAAAGATCATCCGCTGAAAAACAATTCAGCCATCCAATGTGCAGAAAATTAATGAGATCCAAAAAACAACAATGCAGTTTGGCGCTTGATGTTCAAAATTAAAAAGCTTCCGGTTTCGAATGCTTAGGGTTGCGTTTAGTGAATACGTATTTTGCACGTCCCTTTCTTGCGTTTTTTTATTTACACCTGCATGCGCATAGGCGTAGCCAGGAGGGGTTCTAGGGTCTCGCCCCCCCCCAATTGAAATGCTACCAATGATAAAAATGCCACAAAAAAGACTATTGTTTCTTTAGTTTCAGTTTCTTTTAGCATCTTTACGTACAACAGTACAAGCGTACAGCAGTAATTAACAACAATATTGATCCAGGGGGCCCGGTCCCTTCAATTTAATTTTTCCAACCAATTTAAATGGGCCCCCAACAATAATATTGTTCCAGGGGACCCAGGCTCCTTCAATGTAAAGTTTACCAACCAATTTAAACGTATAACCCGAGTAAAATTTAGAGTTTTTATCCAAAAAGTGGCTAACTGAGGCCCTCCTCTAACCTTTCTATGAACGTAATGCAATAACCAGGGACGGATTTAACATATTGTACAGTGCTGGGAGCCCCGCGCTCAGATAAGACTTTTTTTTGGTCTTCACCTGTATTTGGCAGAAAAATATTGCGAAAATCCCAAAGTGCCAGAGGCCCAATTCAATGTAAATCCGGCCCGGGCAATAGCATGGTTTGTAGGCGTAACTATCTATTGTACATTTTTCAATAATAATTCACTTCCACCTCGCCAGTTTTTATGCAACAAATACTTTTGAAAAAAATTAGCTATGGCAAGGGGAATGCTCATTGAACAATTTTTTTAATTGAGCGGACCTAGGCCCCCTGCTCGTACATGTTCTCCTTTAACTGGTTGTTTTCATGTCAAAACAATAAACTCTAAGAAAAATTTTTGAGTGGATTGTTATTTACTGCTAAAATATTGCAGGAGGCAATGCACTTTACTTCCTCCTACCAGGGCCAAATCACAAAATTTAACCCCAAAATGCGACATTTTAAACGTGTTTAGGACTTAAATTGCAAGCAAACGGAGGACTGAACAACTTAATTTTTTCAATTGGCTTTCAAATGTTAAAAATCTTGTACTTTCAAATGGCTCTGAATACCTTCGAAATGTGATCCAATGGTATTAAATTATTAAAATAGCTTTTTTTTTCCCAAAAAATTACGAAAAAATCGCCCAGCTGCTGGGAGTTTCGCCCCCAGACCCCCGTCTGTGATACGTTTGAATTACAAAACACTTCTTTACTCAACACACGTCTCCCAATCTAGACATTTTCGCATTTTAACTAATAGTTTAAGCTCTCTCCTTGAACGAGTTCTTAGTTACGTGCCAACACTAGGCCACGGCTTCTGATCTTCCATTCCGTGATATCTTTGCCCCAACACAAACTTCCTCTTTCGAAGTTTCTGATGACGACATTGCATGTGATTTGTGGTTTGGGCCTCCCCCCCAATCAAAAATCCTGGCCACGCCTATTTGTATGCAGAAAGCACGATGTCGGCAAACAGGGTTTAAAAGACTTTGTCGGCCTGAGTTAAAGACATTTGTTTTTGGAAAAAATAATTTTGTTCGCTATATCTGAGGGGAAGGGAAACAATCAGTGGTTCGCGAGCACCATCTTAAATCATAAAAAACAAATCTCATTTTTAATTTTGCTTCTGTTATTCTTAAGACATCTACCGTACCTCAATGGTTTAATTATAGAAATAGTGCTCGAAATCGATTTTATTGAAAAAAATGAGAACTACTCGAGGCGATGAAAAGGTGCCCCAAACCTTTTTCCACTGTTTCCTCTACCCACGAAAATATATTTATTCCGTTTGAATCCGTATCAGGATTGGCAACCCTGCGTTTCGAAATTTCGCGACATTAAAAAAGAATGACTTTGTAAATTGTCTTTGACAACATCGAGTATCGCTTGTTAATATACAATTTCTTGTAAAACAAGCAACGCAATGTTTGATTATTGAACATTGCGTTGCTTATTCTGAGAGAAATTTTGCCAAGTCATCCTTTTCTGATGTCACGAAATTTCGAAGCGCAGGGTTTCCACGAAATTTTTAAGGAGTCAAAGGGATTAAACCTTTTTTCCGAGATAAGGGGAATAATAAAACAAGTTTTGGGGCACATCTTCTTTACCTCAAGTATATTGTAGTTCGCATTTTTTCAATAAAACCGATCTAGAGCAATATCTCTAAACCTGAAATTTTCTTTGCAGCCCTGGCCGGGAGTTGATAGGATAGATCAAGATGGCAGTTTAGCAGATAGCGACGCACTTCCCCAACATTTAACCATTTTTATCCAAAATCATCAGAAAAAAGACAATAAGTAACACAGTTGTGGTTAATTGGCTTGTTACACAAATCACCACAAAACCCAAAACCAGAGGTGGAGTCCTCGACGGCACATTTTCAAGTCCTTGGCCTCGAAGCCTTTAGTCCTCAAAAATTGCCCTGTTCTCAACTTGAGGACAGCACTATTTTTTGAATGGTTAAATGTAGATCGGCTGAAAAATGTTTTTCTAGACCGTTTTTTTGGAGATCGACGGAAAACAATTTTTAAGACCTTTTTTCTTAGGAAAACACTTGCATTTGTGTCCTTGGTCCTTGGCCTCGGGTTTTTTTTGTGTCCTTGGCCTTGGCCTCGAGCCTTGTGTCCTCGACTCCACCTCTGCCCAAAACATATTGGTAAATGAAGAGTACTATGATTTCTGAGAAAATTTGAGATTAAAAAATTGAAATAGCTACAAGAAACCGCCAGTTAATCAAACGGTAACGCGTTTGTCTTTGGAACGGGAGGTCTGAGTTTCAAATCTCCTGCCGATCAAATTAATCGCAGCGTTGTTTACGGCTCGCGAAATGTTTTGGCTGCTGGCAGAGGCGCCGGCAGTAAGCTTGAACCAAAAGTTAGAATGATCCTGTTCAAAAAAATGTTCAATTTCGGCGGTATGTTGAGCAAACTAATGCAATTCAAGTGTATTATGGCTGGGGGTCTGGCGGCAAAGCCCCCAGTAGCTGAGCAATTTCTTGGAAAAAAATTTTAACCTCATTTGGATCACATTTTTAACGTTTTTTAGGAAATTGGAAAGAGCAATGTTGCTGAAATTAGGAATCTGCTTGAACTTCATAAATTGCCCTGCTCTTTTCAGCCCTCTTTATTTGCAGATCAAATTCAAATTGCATTTAAACGCTCGCATATATGAATTAAGTTTTCCAAGTGAATTAGATAAGGAGAAGTGGTTGCGCCACTGACTGCAACCTAAATTTTGCCGAGGCGGGTGAGGGGGCTTGATTAGTCTAAAAATCGAAATCTTTCGCTAGAAAAATGCCTAAATTGGTCTGGGTGCCGAGCAAGCAGATGAGAAATTTGACTTGAGTAGCGTTGAAATAGCACATCACAGACCGGGGTTTGAGGGCAAAACCCAACTTAATTGATACAATTTGAAAGTCATTTGAATAATCAAATAGATCAGCATCTTCAAACTTCCACGTTACTCACAGGTCACGTCCAAAACTTGTTGTAATTAAATAAATTAAATGCTGAATTGCCCCCCCCCTAAAGTCTTTATAAAACTTACTTTAAGTATTTTGTATTAAGCGATCAATTTTGACTAATTATTATTTACCAAGTTTTGAAGCTTTTATCGATTAATTTGTAAGCTGTATTTTTGACAAATAAGCTACTCCCCCCTCCCCCAAAAAAGGCCACATCACTGCAAAAGACTGCCTCAGAAGGGCAAAAATTGTGGCATTTTCCTTATCGTAACTTACACGTTGGTCTACAGGCCAGTGCAGGAGGCACAGCCCCCTGGCTACGCTATTGATATAAAGTTTAGTTTTGATTTTGGTTTCTGGACAAAATTAATAATTACTATGTTAGTGTTTATATAAGCTCAGCGTAAATTTGAAATATTAAGCGCCGTATATCATATGAAGATCCTGATAAGAGCTCAATGACAGATGCCGAAACGTTTGATATAGATAATTTAATCAAACAGTTTAATGCTTAAACCCAGAGTGATGCTTACGTTTTAAGAAAATCTTGTATGATAATTCACGTAAAATGGGCAATCTTATTCCTCCTGACCCCGCCCTCTGCACCAGGGCAAAAAAGGTTTAAGCTCCAAAAAGGGTTGTTTCTTAGTTTAAATAGATATATTTAGACCTGTTTTGCAAATTTAAACATAACAAAAATACCTGACATCTTGATTTCCAAATGAAGGGGGGGGGGAAGTGCCCCTCCTTGCCCCCTATGCGGGCGCCTACGGCTGCTAGCGCAATGACGCGAAGGAGGGCCACGCCAAATCGTTGCACAATTTGGCGTAATACAGTATGTTATACTAAAAGATTTGTGCTACGAGTCTTTCATATAAGCCAAAAATGTTATTCTATCATTTGAATTTATGACCAAAATGTGAAAAAAAAGTCAAAATCGACTGCATAATGGTACTCTACAGTACGTAACAGCTAAGGAAGTGGGAAACACTGAACTATTGATACAGCACGTTTTTGAAACAAATGCTTACGATGAAGTCATCCTATTTAATTTGATGCTACTTTGCACAAGTTGTTATTTGTCTCACACATTTTACAAGAGAGGTGTGGGTAAAAGGACGTTCACACCAAATTTTTTTGGTTAGTTGACGTCCACTAAACCCATTTTTTGAAAAAATAAGTATGTGTATATGTTGTCAGCGTAATAACGTCACGAGTGATTTTAGATAGAAATGACAGCATTTTTAAACAAACTATACGCAGCTCAAATTTTGCACACAAATTTGTTTTTCTCTCCTGAATCAAAAAATGCTGAAATTAAAACTATTAGCAGAGGTGTAGTTAAGAACACAAGGCTCGAGGCCAAGGACTCATCTTCCGAGGACAGACTCTCTCGAGGCCAAGGACAGGAATGCTCAAAGCCAAAAGGACCAAGGACACAAAGCGGAAGTGCTCTCCCAAAAAAAAAAGAAAGGTCTTGGCCCAAAACTTTCACAAATTTTTCCGCAAAAAAGCAGGCGATCTCCACAAAAAAAGGTCTTCGCCCACAAATTCGCAAATTTTCCACAAACTTTAAGCGTCAAAAATTTTTTTTCGCAACTTCTCTGGCGTGCTCCAAGACAAAACAACACAACTCATGACTTTGGGCCATTTTCATCAAATCAAGAAATAGTGCTGTCTTCCGAGGACCAGCAGGGTTCGAGGCCAAGGACTTGACCTTCAAGGTCAAGGCCAACGACTTCAAATTGTGTCCTCAAGGACTCCACCTCTGGTTAGTACAGTACGCGTATATCAAAAAAGTCAAAAAATGCTCCAGCATCGATAAAGTGATCTTGGAAAATTTTGTCTCCACCCTGCGACTTCAAACTTTCAAGAGAGTGTTTGTGAACAAATTAGACTCAAATTCAAGTTGATTTTGCAGCATTAAAAATACTTTCTTCAGACGAAATTTTTAAAGAAAAATCTGATGGAGTATTTTTGTGCCCCTCTCCTAATGGTGAAATAGTGTTAGCAAAAACACAGCGCAGGAAGCACGGATGGATAACTAAGCATATATATAGGCATAGGTGGGCAAGTTAACGCAAAACGTTAGCTCCGTTAACTACTAGTCCGTTAACAAACTTCACACCTCCGTTAACGTTAATCCGTTATTTTCAGCTTTAATTAATGGAAGTTAATAAAGTCCGTTAATTCGTTAACATTTTGCGTGTAATTTACATTTCGTTTTATTCACTCGATTCTAGAACACGTATTGACGCTGTTGAACTGATCATTAGAAAATATTTATTGCTGTGGTGGTCTTTTTGTGTTTTGGAAATTATATTTTAAAGTCTAATCTAGTTTCAACATAAAAATAAGTACAAATGCACCAACGAAGCTGCGATTGAAAAATCTTTGAAAATTGTGAACAGCAATAATTAATAGACCTATGAGCCTGCAGCTTATTATATGCCCCAAAATCAGCTCCTTGCTTCGCTTTCTTCAATAAAACTCGTGCTAATGCGCAACAAGTGTTACCAGTGCAAACTGATTTGTACTGGTACGATGAATGCATGGTGCAAGATAATAACGATAAAAACCTTAACGGAAGTTAACAGAACTAAACGGAAGTTACTTTAATCCGTTAAGAGAACTTAACGGAAGTTGATTTAGTCCGTTAACATAAAAAAACTTTTTAACGGCTTAACGAGTTAATGAAAAAGTTAGCTTCGTTATTAACGGATCAACGATTAACGGACTTGTGCCCACTTATGTATATAGGCTTTTGAAAATCCTTTCTGTTTGGATCAGAATATGACGTGGAGAATTACTGCAAAGCTTTTGAGAAGTTTTGATATCTAAAATCATGCCAGAAAAAACAATAAATAAATTTTTAATTAAATAAGTCTGGTAAACATTTTGAGATGATAATCGTGTTTTTTATGCAGCATGAAATCAATTAGGCGTAAAATTGATGTATTTACAATGAATCATATCAGAAAACAAAAAGTATGCAGAATGAACACGCAAACAAAGACTTAAGTTTTGGTCTATATGATTAGTTGAGGAAGTGACAGTCACTATAGGTTTTTATTCTGCTATACCGAAATATACACAAAATAGATTACTACGAAATAAATCTTTGAAAATTGTGAACAGCAATAATTAATAGACCTATGAGCCTGCAGCTTATTATTTGCCTCAAAATCAGCTCCTTGCTTCGCTTTCTTCAATAAAACTCGTGCTAATACGCAACAATTGTTACCAGTGCAAACTGATTTGTACTGGTACGATGAATGCATGGTGCAAGATAATAACGATAAAAACCTTAACGGAAGTTAACAGAACTAAACGGAAGTTACTTTAATCCGTTAAGAGAACTTAACGGAAGTTGATTTAGTCCGTTAACATAAAAAAACTTTTTAACGGCTTAACGAGTTAATGAAAAAGTTAGCTTCGTTATTAACGGATCAACGATTAACGGACTTGTGCCCACTTATGTATATAGGCTTTTGAAAATCCTTTCTGTTTGGATCAGAATATGACGTGGAGAATTACTGCAAAGCTTTTGAGAAGTTTTGATATCTAAAATCATGCCAGAAAAAACAATAAATAAATTTTTAATTAAATAAGTCTGGTAAACATTTTGAGAAGATAATCGTGTTTTTTATGCAGCATGAAATCAATTAGGCGTAAAATTGATGTATTTACAATGAATCATATCAGAAAACAAAAAGTATGCAGAATGAACACGCAAACAAAGACTTAAGTTTTGGTCTATATGATTAGTTGAGGAAGTGACAGTCACTATAGGTTTTTATTCTGCTATACCACAGCACTGTAGAAAGCAAGATCACATTCACAGTAGAGAGCAAAAAGCTAGAACTGCCCACCAGTAGCTCTATCGTATGTGTAGTACGTACACCAGGGTCTTCCAATATTTGTTTTACTTCAACCAACTTGCAAAATCCTTATTGGTGTATTGGTAATACTGTAGATTATAAAATTGCACCTTGTTTTTAATATTTTGCAAAAATACAAAATGGCACCAAAACTTTACGAGTGAAAATCAGGAAAAATAGGCTTCAGATTGACACACAGTACTCTACTCTGCCATTATTTGGGACAAATTTTCAAGCAGTAAAAGAAATGAATGAAAAATCAAAAAACAATACATTATGGATTATATTAATTTTTGACTTGGCGCGTTCAGGATACAAAAGAAAGAATAAATAGCTGAATTCTTCTCCATCTAGAGAGGCGATAAATACTGCACAGTTGCGTTGGTTTATTTGAAAGAAACAAAACATTAACAGCAGAAACAGTAAAATGGTGATATTGCAACAGACGACTTGAGAAAATTTCAGCAAAATAAAACGCTTTTTATTGCTTCTACTTAAAAGAAAAAAAAGGATTGATGGTTTCACAACATGCGATGTAACTTAATAATAATATTGCCAACTTATTATTGAGCTTAGTAATCTGATGTAACTTCATATAAACATGTAACCAGCATGCCTACCTCGAAGTCCTGCGTATGTCCATCAACAAGGGAAATGTTTTTAGATAGTTGGCCGCGAAAATGTGACAAATGTTGAGCACGAGCCGCAATAGTCGTCCCTCTTGTTCCAAGACAAGATGGTGGCCTTGTCAGACAAAGCAGCTTTTCACAGTTTTCAGGTAACTTCCAAAACTGTCGAAGCCGGCATGCAACTAACTGACTTTCTTGATGTCACGTTCAACCCGGGTAACGGCAAAAATAGGCCTACAAGAAACCAAACTCACAACTGCAAAATATCTACTAGTAAGAAAAAGCAATCAGCTCTCAAGCTTAAGCGATTTAAAAAATGATTTTCGAGGGATCCATTTGGGAAGGAAGGAAGGTACCCCTAAACTAAGCTGAAATGTTTGCCATTTAACCTCAACCTTTTTCAGAGCATTGACTCCTCAACGGCAGGGCTTCTGAATCCCACCGTGGTTTTGCGATAACTACTCGAAAACCAGTGCTGGGCACTGCTGCAAATCGGTCTGCAAGTCCGCAAATTGCGGACTCAAGGTTTCGATTTGCGGATTTGCGAACCGATTTCTTACCGCAAACATTTGCGGATTTGCGGTAAAAAAAAATTGAAATCTACCGCAAATCCGCAACTCAAGTACATCGCTGGGATGTCTCTTTGCAATTTACAAAAAAGTACTTTTTACGGTTTAATGTATAGACATTGTAGGTTGGATGTAGATTTATTTTTCAAGTACAACAACCCCTTGCCAAATTCCGCTGCTACGGAACGATTATTTTACATGCGTTTTGCTATTTTTAGAGCGAAACGAACTAGCTTAACGTCAAGAAACCTCTAAAGGCTAGTTTTTCTGAAGAGAAACTTACGCTTTTTGGAGTGGCAAGGGGTTTGCACAAAACGACTTTGATAACATGCCCACTTGCCCATTGCCCAGCATGTCTAGTGAATAAATAGGCCGCAGGTCTACCAACATTTTCGATCTTAGTTTTATCTTTTTAGTTTCTTTAATCGTGCTTTTGGAATGCGTATTTTGGACTGCATATTTCAGAAAAAAAGTCAACTATAATATTATCACGTTTGTACTTTGAAGTAACTTATTTTAATTGTGATCCGTATATTTTCATGCGTATTGAAGGAGCAGGAAGGGACGTTGACAACGAACCGACCTCCCATTCCGTCACTCAAGCAGTAAAATACAGCAGCCTATAAACCTGTAAAGTATCGTTTTCAAAAACGCAAAAACGCAACTTCGTGCGACTAGAAATTTTACGTATCGCAACTCAACAAAGATTTGTACAGCTCTGTTTATTCTATGTGGAAAGTGCTAGTATGTAAATCAACCAAGGATTTTTATCTCAACGAACATATTGTAATTAGAAGTGAGAACGAGCGGCGAAAGTGACCGGTAGGCGAGGTTGCGCTCTTCAAAGACTACACTGCAGCCACCAGGGTCGCTGTCAAAATTCAACTCCGGTCGCAGTTTTGTTTAAACACAAAACCTGCATGCATTTCCGCTCGGCCATGCTGCGTACATGCATATTATAACTCTCAAAAACACGACATAAGATAAATCAAGAAAACCTGCTGGTATTTATCACAGTTCTATAGTATACATATAGGAAATATGAAGCCTTGTTACTGCTATAGGTCTTCCATTTATTAAACCAGGCCAAAATAATTGCCAAGTTTGCAGTTCAAGTTTGCGGTAGTGAAAAGTCATTTGCGGTTGCGGAAGTGCGAAAAATTAACGCAAAGTATAGCCGTAAGAAGCGATCTTTCCCCATTTGGTTCAAAACGTCGAAAATGCGGGCAAATAGTCAATTTATTTGTGCACACCAGTGGCGAAAAACCGTCTCAATTTCAGTGAAGACCTTTTTTTCTTTGGAGAACACCTTAATTTGGACAGAAAAACCATCTCAATTTCAGTGAAGACCTTTTTTTTCTTTGGAGAACACCTTAATTTGGGCAGAAAAACCGTCTCAATTTCGACAAAGAAACCGATTAATTTTTCGTGCAAGACTCAATGCATCAAGTCATTTTTCATGCAAAAGTTTGGAGCCCCGTGAATCATTTTGAGCTCCTACGCTCATGCAGCAAAGGTACCGCAAACTTGCGGATTTGCGGACCATCCATTGCTATTTTGCGGAATTTGGGGTAGCGGAATAGAGTGTAAATTTGCGGTGCCCAGCACTAGAAAACCACATACGAGGTATATTATTACTTTAAAATTTCACTGCATGGTAGAGCATTTATTCCCTTTTTAGCACTACATTAGAACCTTTGGAATTTGCTCTAGAAAGTTAATGAAATTTTTTAAGGGGTCAAGTTCCTCAAGTCGAGTTTGTTTTACCATACGTTAAAAAGTACGCAGGAAAGAAGCTGCAAGAGATCATGCGGTCAATTACGTCAACTGCACCAAATAGCAATAGTTAAACAGCAACAGGCGTAAATTTAAACTTAAGCTTCCTCAGTTCACGCGCTTAATTAATAAGCGTTAAAAGAGATTATTATGGTTTTACAAAATTGCAGTGTAAGCATGCATTGCGATTACGATGGCTTCGCTGTGGGAAAACGGTAACGGTAGTAATTAGGGTAATGATTTACGCACAGTCGGATTACAACACGCACCAGCGGTCTGTGATGACGTAACGAATGATACGTGGTTTGTTGCCATGTGATCAGCTTTAATCACGTGAATGGAGATTTAGTGAAATTCTATTATAATTAGTAAAAATGTTCTATTATAATCGGGAATAATAGTGCAGGAACCGAGTTTTCGCAAAACCAAATACTTTTTCATAAACGCGCAAATTATTGACAACAAAAATACACCAGTAATACATTGCAAATTGATCTAATTTATGTGAAGTTTGGCGTATTTCTATACTTTTGCTTTTCGCTTATGCCGCTATCACACTTTGGCGACGCCATTGCGAATTAATTCGCCGTGCAGTCTCAGCGTAGTCTCCGTGAAGTCTAGATTCGCAGAGGATTCGCCATGCTTTGCGACTCTACGGAGAGTACACGGAGACTCTACGGAGACGGCACTGCGAATTATTTGCAGAGAAGTCGCAGTCAAAGTCGCCAAAGTGTGAGAACGGCATTAGCCTTGAAAACAATCGAAACAAACGTTTGCAGCAAAAAAACTACTTATAAAACGGCAAAATAATTTTTAACTTTGCAAATGTTTTGCAGTAATTTGTTGTTTCTTTTTTTTGTTACCTTATGAGGAAGACGATTGGTATATGAACAAGTCATAAATCACTAAAATGTATCATTATTCGCAACCGTTACAGTACTATTTGAACTGTTCTCCGATTGTATTTGACCAATAACTCCATTATGATAACAATGCTGCGGTTTAATTTACATTATGTTCATTTGTGTGAAGACTAGAAATAGGATTGTAGTTTTTTTGAGTACAAACACCACCATCACGTAAAACAGTCTCACGTTCCAACAAGGAAATGAGCCATTCAAAAATCTATATGCTTTGGGATAACCGTTAAGAAGTAGCATAAGCTGCAGCATTAGTGGTTTTGTCAGATAATAATAATAATTTAATTTAATAGCAGCGTTAATTATGAAATAGATCCTAAATGGTACAAAAGCGTCCCGGGTGATTATTTACGCTAGAGCAGCAACATTATCCAATTCTTAAAATTATAGTACAAGACATTTACTAATTGCAGAACCATTGTTTATGTTGATTATCTCAGAAAATGCTTTAGAAGATATCGGCTAAATAGAACAAGCATTTGGTTGAATTTTCAGGCAGCCAATAAATATGCTTTACACAGTACTGTAAGTGCAAACTTATGACTTGAAATACACACTTAAAATAACATTGTGCAGAAACGAATGTAAGATTTTCGAAAATCACATGTAGCCTACTTTGGTACAAACCCAAATTTTCATCAAGACATATTCCACGGAGCTAAAAATAGTTATGATGTCACAATAAAAGTAGACGTCGATTGCAGGAGATCGTATTTTTTTCAATCTTATTTTTGTACCAGTGATCCTAAAAATTACTTCCGGCCATTATTTAGCTTAAAATAATTGGTAAGCAAAACAAATTATTCTTGGTAAGCAAAAGCAAATTATTATTCTTCGGACTGAAAATTATCTCGGCATTGTTCAAAGCACATATTACATATTTGAAGGCAGCACTGCATACATAATGGTGGCCGCAAGTATGGTACCGACTTCTTTGACTTGTTCAAATCCCTTTTCCATTTTTTCTGTCCAGGGCCTACTTCGTTTCCGCAGCAAATACGGCAACGCTTTCTGGTGCCAGATTCTACTGTTTCTGGGAGCGGAAATGATTTTCTCAGTGTCAGAATTATCACTACTCTCCAGTTCTAAGTTGGATAACAGTACAAAGGGCAAATTATCCTCATTTTCGCCGTCAGAATGAAATTCTTCGACTTCAATTTCATCGTCCAAATCCCGCAAAAACTCTCCAGCTACTTCTTCAGCTGTGTATTGCTTTCTTGACAGGCCAAAATTTGATTTTCGACACCAAAACTAAGTTTGATTTTTTATATCGTTTAAGTGCTATCCCGCCTAAAGGCTACCAGTTTTTGCTAAAAAAAAAAAGCCACAATGTAACCAAAAGGCAAAGCTTTAGTAATCACTATACAAAAATAAAGCTACTGCACCAAAATATTGTAATGTTAGGAAGCAGAAACCTTGTTTTTTTATTGAAATGAGCAAATCGTGACAATGCAGTTTAGTATAGCATCATTATTTCAGTTTTTCCTTCCTTCTGAGAGCTAAATTTTACATTACTATTTTATTGCATCACATGTCGGCACGAGTCAGATTGAAGTATAGGACAACAGACCTAAACCACCTTTCTTGTACTTTATTTTTGTTGCCAGACAATCTAAGAAATTTTGGCGTTACAAACGCAACAGGAGCTTCTTTCGCGTTTCTTTCAGTAAAAATAAAAAAATCGATATTCTGTCCTAAATCTCATTCCTAACGTAACTCTAACGTTAATCAAAGAAATACAGCAAAAATAGCAATTGAGTGCCCTCTCTTTATTCCTTATTCACTTTACGGGCGCGCATAACGTTACATTAGTCACTTCGAAACTGCCAAGTACGCTTTCACAACTTAGTTTATGGCTAACTTATTTTCTGCGCAAAGGCATTAATTAGCCTGTGGCTTTACATCAAAACTTCTAAAATTCACCTTGCGTCTAAGGTTTTGTTTCAAGAAAAGGCTGCATACTGGTTTGTACTGGACTCTATCACTTCTTCTGCATTACGCAAAAAACAATCGCTGATACTCTAAAATTCCATGCACCTTTATTATTTTAGTCAACTGAAATTAAAAAAAATTTAGATCTCTATCTAAATGCACTCCACAAAAAAATTGCGCAATAATTTTTCAAGCATTACGAAACGTGTTTTTGGTAATCTGTATGACAATTAAGTTTACTGTGATTTTTATCTGACTGGTTCATAATCAATGTTAAAAAACATTTTATTTTCTCATTGACAGTTTTTGATTGCTAAAATGTCTCAATTACATTGGCATCTAAAATATTTTGGTTTATCACGTATTCTGAACATATGCGGAAGTATGGGTATATAGGATAATAAAAGCAATAATAGTAATTTACTATAATAATGCTCTACAAGACAGCTTTTCTTTTTGGATTTCTAGCTATTACGAAAACTATTAGCTAAATATCCTCCACATCATGCTCTTACAGGATACCTTTCAGCTTTATTTTGATCTGAAAACACCATAAGCGCAAAGCCACTGTCATTGATTACAAACTTTTTTCCGACTTTTCATGCAAAACTTGTAATGAGAAAAACAAGTTAATGAAATTATTAGATGTGGGTTTTATTCTTTGATGCTGCAAGTAAAAGCGGTACTTAGCGGAGTGGAAATTAATAGTTAGCACTCTACCGTATACGAACAAAATACGTACACTGACTCGAGACAATGCTGATAGTGTTACATTGCAATAACGCTTAGTAGTACAAGATTGTTGCGTTTCTGAAAACAAGAGTTGGTTTGAAACCAATGAGTACTGTGAGTCGACAATAGCAAGCAACAGATATAATTTTCTTCCAAAACTGAAGATAGCAAAATGCGTCACGATGAACACAAAAATAAAAAAATTCTGTCGTCTTTGAAAAAAAAACTTGAATGTACTGAGGCTAATCAGTAAAAGCAACGATTTTAGTAAAAAATTACAAGAGTAAAAAAGTTGCTGGAGGTTTAGTTTGACATCATGACGTAGCTGCAACTGCTGAGATTTTCGTCGCCAATCTCCCATTTGTATAGATGAGACATAAGGTTACAAAATATTTTTGATGCAAAAAGTTTTTGGTTTGCATACGAATTTATCAAATGTTATCAAATGCGATTATCCACCTATTCATTTGCAGTGACATTGATTTGTATCGAAAAGCAATTTTATGAAAAAGTTTTTATTTTTTGAAAAAAAACAAAACAAAACACTATCACAGTCAGGAGTGTAGCCAGAAACTCGCAAGCCCCCTGCCTACGAAGGCTGTTGTGGGTCTGGGGGCGGAGCCCAGCGCTTGAAAATTTTGCATTTTTTACAAAAATAGCTTGACCCTTTGCGGTCGTAATAAATTTTCCATTTTGCCTCCAACTGGTCGTTTTACAATCAGCATGTTGTATTGTTTTAATTAGTTCAAGACAACAATTGTTGCTAATTGTTTGTTTAAATAGCGAGTTCTCAACCAATTTCGGCAATTTTGGTATCAAAATGATCAGTACGTCTTTGCCTAATGAACTAGTCTGTTAACGGAAAAAATTATGAAGCGTTTAGCAAGTAAACATGAGCCTAAATGCTCAAAACTTCAGTAAAAGTTAATAATTTTTGTAATGTATACATTTATTTCCTATTCTATTTCGTAGAATTTTAGTCAAATAGTAGCAAAAACACCAGGCTAGTTTTGTTTCAAATTTGGCGGTGCATATCTATAGCAACTGCGATGTTGCCATTACTTTTGTTTCTTGAAAAAACTTACAATTATTTACAAAAGTGTAGAAGAATTCGGCGTCAGCGTAAAATCGCCCTAGTTTTGCATACTGGTACTTGTTTGCTGACAAATATTTTTTGATAAATATGATACGACTGTTGAAAGTAGATCTTATTGCAGAGTTGAGTGTTTTTTGTTATATCAATATTTATTTGAAAAAGCGTAAAAAAAGTCCTGTTCAATTTTGTGAAATAGTCCATCGAAAGAAATGTCATTCAACCATTAATGTCACAAAGTTAGCAGAGAAAATGCCCCAAAACAACAGGAGTCATTTGTATTCTGCTTCAGTGAGATATTACAACCACATACAGTACTCCAAAGTTTCTAGAATTACGTGACAACAAAAAAAGTCTTCTTATTACCCAAAAAGAAAACATTCAAAAAAGTCTTTTCCCCGACAACATGGACTATGTGTCCAACTCAATAGACCCCAATGATGATTTCATCTTCTTATCAGCGGCCCGGAAACTACCACTTGACACGCTACTGCTTCCCAATAATCATCATTATGACTGTACCAGCGTATCCCTTATTAGCCGGCCTGAAGCCATCGTAGCTCTCGACACATCACTGCATCAACTACCGGTAATAGGCCCCGTGATGATTTTATCCCTTTTTGCCCCCAATATGCGGCCCCGAAACTACCTCTTGACACTCTACTGCATTAAAAACGCTTCCTCACACCAAAATTTCGCTTCCTCACACTTCCTCAAACGCTTCCTCACACCAAAACAACAACGCATCGTTTTACAAACGCTTCCTCACACCAAAATTTTCAACCCGTTTTAGTTCTTCAAAACAACGCTGCGTTTTACAAACGCTTCCTCACACCAAAATTTCCAACCCGTTTTAGTTCTGTAACAAATGACAGGCAACTGCTTTTTTCATGAGCTCTTGCTGACTGAAAAATCAGTACAAAGAAAACATTCCCCAAAGTGGCATGCAATTTCGTGCTAAATTCTTTGTGACGTCATTTTGCCGCACTATCCCCAACACAAACACACATATTTGGCATCATTTACGCTAGGTGAATAACGATTGCCTAACGACTGCACTAATTTGACAATAAAACTTGCCATAGCACAGCATTCATTGAAGACGACCTATAGTCGCCGTTCGACCGTAACGACCTTTTTTGTTTGGGCGACCTATATTCGCCCTTCGACCGCAAAGGGTTAATTTTAGGGCTATTTTGATACAAAACAATGCTTTTAAAACGTGGAATGAAAATTGGCAGTGCAAACCTGATTAAACTGTTTGCCTAAATGAGCTATGTGGGAGGCGGCTAATGGTAAAATTTTAGCTCTCTTGTTCATATGCAGGTAAATTATAAAATCCTATAGTTCAAGAAAACTCACTTATAGTAATCTATTTCGTGTATATTTTCTAGAGAAAAGTAATAATTGGAAAGGAGAGGGACTAATGAAAAAAATTTTGAGGGAAATGATTGATATAATTAACTAGTACTGAATAGCCTCCCCATTCGTAAGTTTATAATATGTTCGTCGATAAAACCTATGTTTAGCGTTTTTACATTAGGATCAAATTTGATTGCTTATTTTTTGGCCATTTTTCAAAGTTTTGATTGATTTGTGAGTTTTATTTTTGACAATTTAACCCCCCCCTAAATTTATGTTTCAAACGATGCTTCAAATTACTATTTAGTCCATTTCAGGGCAAAAAATTGTCTCAGAAGTGCTGAAAACGTGGTATTTTCCTTATTCTGCGTTTTGGTCGACAGACCAATGGGGGGGGGGAGGGCTATAGCCCCTTCCTGCCCACCCCTGGCTAAGCTACTGATCAAAGTAAATAAGATAAAAAAAAAACTTCGCAAATTTATGCCAGGCTGAATCACGCTGGGCTGTAAATATTTATTCCTGATATAAATCGGCTGGGAATAAACTAACAGCAATAATTACTAAATTTTTTGAAAAAAAAATCACCCTTGTAGTTTTTTTTATCGTTGTTTGATAATATTCACCATTGCAGTACAGTACTACGCTCTACATTGTGCAATGGGTAATAGAATGCCGCATTGTTTATCATGCTTCAACGTAATAAAATAGCGTAGGTTACTTCGAGTCCGCCGTTGAACTTGCTGATGTATCCATGATCTCAAAGCGAGTTTGGTTCGATTAAAATTTTTTCGATTTTAGTAAATCGGCTGTAAGGTTTTAGCACTAAGCGTAGACCAAATCATTCTTCCTTTTTTTGTGGTAGTTTCTTTTGATTGTAGATTGCGAAGAATCAATGCATTGCAAACTAAATATAACTCTATTTTATTGAAATTAGCGTAACGAAAAAAAAAAACCTAAAATCTTCTCTTACTTCTGGCATGCTAGTATAGCCATTTGTTCGCAATGCAGACGCAGTCACGCTAATTATTATAATCCGTCAAATCTCGAACACCAATTTACTTTAATCCTCTTAATCTCTACCAGAAATACTAAGCAGAAAATTAACATTTTTCGCTGAAAAGCAGAAATTGGCAAAAATTTAATACTTTTGCAAAAAATCTATATTTTACCCTTGAACTCCTGAAGTTACGCGAACAAAACTGCATCCCCGTGATTGGCGAAAACGAAGAGAAAAAATCAAGAAAATTCAAGTTTTTATTGCATAACAATGTTTCCAGGTTTAAGTCATTGCTGTTTGTAACGAGTGTTGGCTTCACATGCCCAACTGTTAAGTAATAAAGGGTACATCTGCTGATTAAAAAAAAGCCTCTAGGTTTAGCTTTTTAAAAAGTTTATTTTCATTTGGGGGGGGGGGAGTTTTATAGATTAAGCATTACGAAAAACTGTTTTTTCTTCCAAAAGGTCGTGTCGACAACGTCTGTAGCTCAGGCCCGGCGCCACGGGGGGCATTTCGGGGCCGTGCCACCTCAAATGACTGGTTGTGCCTCCCCGAACAAAAATTGTGCCCCCCCAATGGAGGACTGTGCCCCGAAGAAATTAACAGGCTCGGGGCTACTGGAGTGCAAATCGAGGCCTAAGACTACCAAATTGGTGTTTATCGCCCTAAAATTCGTAAGCAAGAACTGCTTTTTCGTAATTTTTGTGGACTTACATCGGATTTCGTTTAAGTTTTGGCAGGAAGACCTTTTTTTTGGTCTTCACTTGAGAATTTGTGGAAAATCGCAAGAATTTTGAGACAACAACCAGAATTTGTGGAAATTTTGGGACGAAGACCTTCTTTTTTTTTTGGTCTTCACCTTTTTCGTTTGATCCATACTCGAATAAACTTCTTGTGCCCTTGTACCCCCCTCGAATTCACATAAATAAACTTCTCGTGCCCCCCAAAATTTATTTCTGCCCCCCCCCCCCCCAGTCACGCTATCCTGGCGCCGGGCCTGCTGTAGCTGATATGAAAGAAAAAATACAGTACTTACCAATAATAATAGTAGCAAAATATCGTAACGAACGACATAAAAAAAAGCTTTTTTCAATTTATTTTATTTTTCTTTTTTTATTTTAATCAAATTAAGCTGTTTTTTTAAACTTTTTCGGATCTAACTACTTTAAATAATTGTTATGTATTTATAGAAAAGTAAGTTTGTTGGTTTTGTCACAAACAGTGCCGCTTAGTTGTCAAATTACCACTGAAATGGAAATTTTCCCACAGTCATGCGCTTGCCAGTCAGCAACAAAAAATTTTCTGATAGTTGCCTTCGAAAACATAATAAATTCTAGTTTTCCATGCGAGAATGACAACGAGCTTGACGTATTCTTAGAAACGGAAGATTACCAAGCCCTAGGGTTTTGTCAGCCTCCAGTGATGGACCAATATTATTCAATAGCGTTGAGACTTCCTGGTGCCAATACCGAAAACCGAAAAAACTGCAACAGTTCGCATCCTTATTTTTGGAGGACCAAAATAAATCCAAAATTAGACTGCGTTGATGGTTCACCTCTAAAACTACCAAGAAATTTTGACGACGATCAACTTTGTAATTTAGCGTCAGTGTTGCCTGGTTCTTTGGACCAAATTTATAACGCAACGTGGACGCGTTGTAATTCGGTGCAATATTCCATTTGCCAGTTAGAAAAAAATTCTTCCGTTTCCAGCTTTTGCAAAAATATATCAACAACATCAACAGCAACAATCGCAACAACAACAACAACAATAACAGCATTGTCAAACAACAGCACAGCAATTATTATTGGATCTGTTGTAGGAGCTTTTGTTATTCTGCTTCTCGTATTGCTGCTACGTTTTTTCCAGAAAAGACATAAAACAAAAAGAAACGCATCCAATAAAGAAAATCATGAAGAAGTCCAATAGTAAGTACATCGCTTTTATTTCTTTTTTACCTAATACTGTTCCTTTCCAAGAATCGATTTTATAACACAAAAGAAACAATATAGACTTATTGGGTTTAGTTTTGTATTGGTTCAAACCAAATTGTGTATAGTTTGTATTTATTACTTTTCTGATTCATGTTTAGCAGTAAAAAAGAATGGTGCTTCCGCAGCCAAGAGATATCAGGTGGCTGATTTGACTCACAAGCTGCAATGCTCCTTCGTTGTTAAAAATTATTAACTGAATTCTTCCATTACACTCGCTGTAATACGCCTGTACTTGTTATGAGTTTGAGGAGCCCATCTTCGTGTCATTGCGCCCGGGCAAACACAGCTTCTTTTAAAGAGATGTCGCAGCGGTGGTGAGCCGTTGGCAACACTATGTTGATTTGACCGGCCCGACATTTGAATCTCAGACCTCCCGCCCCAAAGACAAACGGGTTACCGCTCGACAACGTGGCAGGTATTATGCGTTAATAAACTTACGGAGCACAATATTGAGAAACTTACGGACGAACCAGAAAACCTCGTTTTCTAAGATTTTGCTCCAACTCGGTCAACATTCGTTGGGTAAAAAAAGACATCTGAGAAATAACAAAGACTACCCTGCGGACATGGTTTGTTCAAAGCAGAACTGAAATATTCTTTTTAAAGTCTAATATTTATTTATGTTAAAGTCTAAGAAGCAGCCCATGAGTAAGTATTTTTTTAGTCTAAAAGCTTTACTATGATGGTTTGTGATTTGCAAAAAAGAAAGAAACATAATTTAAGTGTCGGTTTTCGAAAATGCGTTTTTTAGAAAAAAATTTGCAGCTCAATTAGTTTAAAGAGCTTATCACAAAAACAATATCAAATCGCAAATACAGGAACATAATTAGCTAAATTCTCCTTAATGTTCTTCTTGCTTCTTCATTGTCGACGTTTCCGTGAGGGTTGCGGGGGTAGCAGCTCAAGATTAAACCGCCACACTTCACGGTCTTCCATCACATCCATCATTTCGCTCGGGTGAAGTCCCAAGCGATTCCATCCAAGATCCTCAATGTAATCGGTCCATCTAGTTCTATAGGTTGTTCAACTGGTTTTCTCCCATTTGCTTTGGCAAGTAAAGCTTGTTTGGGGAGTCTTTCCTGAGGCATTCTGCTTACAAGGCCAAACCATGTAAGCTGAGATCTTTCAATTCGGAGAAGTAACGGCTCAATGTTGAGAGATTTTCGAATCTCAGAGCTACGCATCTTGTTAAACAGAGTACCGTATTTGATGGCAAATAGGACGCACGGGCATGTTAGACGCACCCCATTTTAGCACGTCAGATTCAAGAAAAAAAGTTTTAAGTCTATTTAACCATATATTGTTGAAAATAGTCCAGCAGAACATACACAAGCAGAAACATAGCTGCATAAAACCAATTTAGCAGTGAATTAAACAAGCAGAAACATAGCTGTATAAAAGCAATTTGCAGTACAGACAAGCAATAAGCATATACACAAAACAATTCAATAGCAGGAAATAAGCAAGCTGTTAGTACAGGCATGCAAAGCAATCACAATAATAATAAAACATTGAACATGAAAATAAAGCCAGCAGGGCATAAGCCAAAAAGTAGAATTTACTTTAAAAAAAGCACGCTGCCACTATAAGGTCTCGAACTTTATCTGCGCCATGTAAGATGCAGGGCGATTTTTTACCCAAAATTTTGGAAAAAAAGTGCGTCCTACATGAGTCAAATACGGTAACTCCTTCGATTCTTTCTAAAAGCCTAATTTTGTACGCTTGCACTTATCGCACTCTTCCGGTCATTACCCAAGATTCATGACCATAATGAGAATGGGGACAAAAACTGTTTTGAAAATTGAGAGCTTTGCCTTTTTCGACAATTCTCGTTTCATGACAACCGAATAGTGCAAAGCTCGCATTACTGCACTAGCCATGCCAATTTGGGAATCCAGTTCTTCGTCTTGCCTTCCGTCACTCGTAAATGCAACCCCAAGATACTTGAACTTCTCTACCTGCTTCAGTATCGCTCCATTCACTTGTAACACCCACTGATCAGGGTTTCTCGGGAGATGAACTACCTCAGTTTTGGCCGCGCTTATATTCATTCCGGCGGTGTTGCATGCATCTGCAAAGCTATTTAATGCGCGCTGGAGGCCAGATTCTGTGGAAGAAAGCAGAACCAAATCATCAGCGAACAGCAGACGACTGATTTTGCAATTTGCAATTGTGGCACACTCATCAGCTTGGCTGCATTTGTCGATCCAATTCATGTAAACAATGAAAAGAAGAGGTGACAAAACGCACTCTTGTCGGAGTCTAACGCCCACATGGAACGGCTTTGATTGCTTGCCATTTGCCCGAACACAAACCTCTGGTCGGCCAGTAGAATGACTTAATGGCGCGTAACAACTGACTATCAACACCATACTCCCGCAAAACCTTCCAAAGTTTATATTGAGGAAGTCGGTCATATGATTTTTCAAGATCGACAAAGCATGCAAAGAGATCGTTGCCATACTCCCAAGATTTCTCGAAAGTTTGCTTCAAAGTGAAGATTTGGTTCGTGGTGCTGCGACCCGGATGAAAACCGCTCTAACCATCTTCCAGTTTTGATTCCACTATTTCTCGGCATTTCCTTTCAAGGCATTTGGCATATACTATCCCTGACAAACTGAGAAGTGATAACCTTCTGTAGTTTGTACATTGCTTGAGATTTCCGTTCTTGAATATCGGAATAATCACACCTGTTTGTCAATCTCTGGGAGTTTTGCCAAACTTCCACGCAACTTGACACACTTGCGTTAACCAGAGAACTCCTTCTCCAGGCAGCGCTTTTAACATCTCGGGTCTGATTTCATCTTCACCCTAATGTAAACTATCAATCATAACCCCAGGTTTGATCTGTGTTCTTCCTCGTCAACGAAGTTGGCCGGATTTGGTATTCATAAGGGTCATCCACTTCATCATGTCTCGCCGTTTTGCTCGATCACGTATATTTTCTTTGACCATTTTTCATCATTTCTTTCTTTACTTGTTTTCCCACCTCGGTCGTCTTTTTCCTCTAACTGCCTTGTATATCAGATTCCGAAGCCTTTATTCTACAGCAACGTTTTCCTCTTTTTTCCTCAATGCAAAATGCATTGAATTTCTTTTATAGTCAAACTTATTTCAATGGTCTAAAATCTAAATACTTTCATGTAATGTTTGTCTGTGCTTTGCATGAGAAAAAAAAATATTAACAGTTATGTGATATATATTACAGTGATAAATCGCATTATTTGCTGAAGGAACAAAATATCTATTATTGGTTGGGTTGGGTAATTGTGTGGGATAAACAAATTGAAATTAACCAAAGATAACCAAGTTCACTTAAAAATAAATTACGTGCTGCTTTGAGACTAATGGTGTATCAATGTTTTGTGAAGTATGAACAGGGCAGAATCACAGCAACCGCATTTCAGCAATGCTCCAGCACCCGGTGACATTCATCACGCCTCAGAAAACATCCAAATCGTTCCACTGCAAAATCATGAAGACATGAGTTCACACGCCGTTACAATACACCCTCGATCAAAAACACAGTAAGAATAAATGATAAAAAACAAGCTGATAATAATTTAAAATTGTCTCACCATTTAAAACGTAGTCAAATCTTGTGCAGTAATTTTAGCTTCTTTTACACATAGAACGAATCAAAGTATAGCAATGAACAAGCGCGTAGCCAGGATTTTGCAAAAGGGGGGGCTGTTTTGGAAGTTTTTTACAACTGCAATCGAACTTGACCAAATTTTTATCAGTCTTGAATTAGATGATGGTGATACCACCAATTTTGGTGGAAATAAAACCACCGAATTGTGGTGGTTTTGCAAGACCACCAAACTTTACTCAAAATATAGTGCTAATTTCTACCAAAATGTGGTGGTTTTACAAATTTGGTGTTATCTACTACCTTTTTGTTACAAAATAGTGGAAATTTCTACCAAGATTGGTGGGAATTAGAGTTGTCGTCACTAAAAATGGTGGAAGTAAACATCATTTTCAACCTCAAACCACCAAATATTGATGGGAAAAATACCGTTCACATTCCTGAACCACCTTATATAGGGAGGAACTTAACTTCCTTTGTAAGCTTAAACTACTAAATATTGATGGGAATTAAGTACCAATTGCAAGCAAATACTATCGAGTATAGGTGCGGAAACTAAACACTAGCATACAAAAAAAGGGAAAAAAAGCATAGATTTTTTTAGGTATTTAGACCAACTTTTGTGGAAAATGACGCAGACACCTTAGCATTGAATGAGTTGTGCACCAAAATGTAGATGTACCTAAACATTGCTTAACAATGTCCCGTTCATGCAGAACAAAACCTAACACTTAGTAAAATTAAAGCCTTATAGCCTAAAGCCAATTCAGCAGCTAAAAGAACACCACAAAGTTTGAAATAAATTGCATTTTATTTAAAACGACGCAATTACTTTGGCAGTACTAAGAGAGATTTTTACTTGACTAATTCCATACACAGGCCTAGACATAAACGATGAAGATTTCTTGCAGCTTTCTTTGAACGGCAAATTAAATGTCTAGTATGACGCAATCAAAGTTTTGATTCCATCATCTGGACCCTCCACATGAATCGCTTGACCTTCCACTATAACTCGAAAATGTTTCGTGGTCGAGTTATATGTAAGGTCGGGTATGGTCGTTGAACATCCTGAAAGAAAAGCGACATACTCTAAATCAATTGTTCCACATGCTTTGCAAACATTAGAGGCAGTTTTACGAGTTCTCAAACCGAGCTCATGTATCCTGTTAGCAGAAGTAAATCGTTGAAACAGGTTTTCAACTAGTCGATACAGACGGAAAACATTGTTGACTAAACCAGCCATATCTTTAAGCAGTCGTCAAGAAAAACTTATAAAGTGGTTTTTGAGTGTGAGAAAGTACTTTTATAGATGTGAGAGAATATATTCTCTCACTTCTAGGTTTACAAAGAACCCTTGGTTTTGGGTTGAGATAATCGTCTTATTCAACGCCGGTCAATGGGTGTTCGAGAACATAAACATAGAATCACGCTGAAGAATCGCCATGCATACTTTATATATGCTATATGACATTTAATCTAGTTGATTTCTTAAAATACATCAAAATAAATTGCATCGAAAAAGAGCAGAAATTTAACTCTTTGCATGCAAATAGCCTTTATATTTTCTTTAAACAAAGTAGGCAGTGCCAACATTGCACATCCAGTATCATCTGCAATTTAAAAATTATTGTATAAAATTTTGTATGCATACATACAAATATGCTAAATTATTCCATTTGTTATACGGTTGAACCAAAATTGAAAGCAACTGCATATCTTTGGTAATTTGGATTCACCCAGTTTTTCCGTGGAAATAAAAAAATGGCGCCATGTTCAATGAAACATCAAACCATAAACCTTGCAATACAATTAAAAAGATTCGATTTTAGTTTTGACTATTCAAGATAGAAAACGGTTTTATTTTTTCGTTGTACTTTTGTAACAAGATGGCATCAGTTTCAGTTTTAAAAAAATGTTAAACAGGTCCCAGTTACGGTTTTAAAAATTGCTTTTAAAAAGGTTTTAAAATTTTGCTATTAGAATAGGGTTTTTGGATTTCAAGTTTGGTTTACACCTCTGGTCAAAATTATTGTAATTCGGCAATACTGCGGAATCTAACAGCAGTTGTAAAATTTCTGGATCATAATTCCAATCCTTCATCATTATGGACACAAACTAAATAGTCAAATATTTTTGACGATTTATTTTTGCACGCGTTTTTTTTGCGACAAGAAATTTAGCATCAATATTTTTTACGTCACAAAATTTTGCACATTTATTTTGGCGTGCGTTGTTTCTTTGCTATCAAAAATAAATGTACAAATATGTGTGACACAAACAATTAAAATGCAAAAAAATTTGATGCAAAAAGTTATGTTGCAAAAATAAATCAACAAAAATTTGTGTGGATTTATTTTTGCAGCAACAATTTTTGCGTCAAAAATTTTTGCGCAAAAAAATTTTGTGGGAACAATTTTTTGCATATTTATTTTTGCAACGGTTTATTCTGCGGCATATATTTTTGTATATTTAATTAAAATGACTATTTAATTTAATATGCAAAAAAACGTTGCATAAATTATGGTGTAATAAATATTCAAAAATTTTTGCATATTTGTTTTTGCAACGGTTTATTCTGCGGCATATATTTTTGTATATTTAATTACAATGACTAATCAATTAAATACGCAAAAAAAACATTGCACAAATTAGGGTACACAAACGCCGCTCCACAAATCGATACTCAAAAGTAAACAAAACAGCGGGCAACACATTTTGGTCTTTGAAGGAATACGAGAAAACAGCAGGCACAATGTTAAAATACGTCATTGTTGATCAAAACAAATGAGGTAAAATCTCTTGCAACATTTTCACTTGATAACTAGATGGGAGTTTGCCAGCAAACCCAGTGAACGACCGACGCACAGCTAATGCTGTGACGCTCAAAAGTACTTTTTGTCTATCGTAAAATCAGCAATTATTCAAAAATATCTGATTATGGAACCTCCAGAAAAGTTGAATCAAAAGATTTGTCAGTTAAATATCTCCTGAAATCATAAAACACTGTCACCCTAGCTTGAGCCGTTCAAAAATTGATTTTTGGGGGTCCATTTGGGGGTTCCCTGGGGGGGGGGTGGCACCCCAAACTATGTCAAAATATTTGTCTGTTGAATATCTGCTGATATCATAACAGACTGGCACCCAAGTTAAGCTTTTCAAACAATTCATTTTTGGGGGCCCCATTTGGGGGGTCCCCAGGGGGGTGGCACCCCCAAACTATGTCAAAATATTTGTCTGTTGAATATCTGCTAATATCATAAAACACTGGCACTCTAAGTTGAGCCGTTCAAAAAATTGATTTTTGGGGGGTCCATTTGGGGGGTCCTCGGGGGGGGTGGCACCTCCAAACTATGTCAAAATATTTGTCTGTTAAATATCTACTGATATCATAAAACACTAGCTGGCACTCTAAGTTGAGCCGTTCAAACAATTGATTTTTGGGGCCCCATTTTGGGGGGTTCCCGAAGGGGTGGTACCCCAAACATGTCAAAATATTTATCTCTTAAATATCTACTGATATCAAAAAAAAACTGGCACCCTAGGTTAAATCGTTAAAAAAATTTATTTTTGGGGGGTGTCGAAGGGGTGGTACCCCCAAATTATGGTAAAATATTTGTCTCTTAAATATATACTGATAACAGAAAAAACTGGCACCCTAGCTTGAGCCGTTCAAAAATTTGATTTTTTGGGGCCCCATTTTGGGGGGTTCCCGGGGGGGTGGTACCCCCAAATCATGTCAAAATATTTTTCTCTTAAATATCTACTGATATCAAAAAAAACTGGCACCCTAGGTTAAATGGTTAAAAAACTTGCTTTTGGGGGGGTCCATTTGGGGGGTCCCCGGGGGGGTGGTACCCCCAAATTATGTCAAAATATTTGTCTCTTAAATATCTACTGATATCAAAGAAAAATGGCACCCTAGGTTAAATCGTTAAAAAATTTATTTTTGGGGGGCCCCATTTGGGGGGGTCCCCGAAGGGGTGGTACCCCCAAATTATGTCAAAATATTTGTCTCTCAAATATCTACTGATAACAAAAAAAACTGGCACCCTAGCTTGAGCCGTTCAAAAATTTGATTTTTTGGGGGGGTCCTCGAGGGGGTGGTACCCCCAAACCATGTCAAAATATTTCTCTCTTAAATATCTACTGATATCAAAGAAAACTGGCACCCTAGGTTAAATGCTTAAAAAATTTGTTTTTGGGGGGTCCATTTGGGGGGGTCCCCGGGGGGGTGGTACCCCCAAATTATGTCAAAATATTTGTCTCTCAAATATCTACTGATATCAAAAAAAACTGGCACCCTAGCTTGAGTCGTTCAAAAATTTGATTTTTTGGGGCCCCATTTTGGGGGGGTTCCCGGGGGGGTGGTACCCCCAAACCATGTCTAAATATTTCTCTCTTAAATATCTACTGATATCAAAGAAAAATGGCACCCTAGGTTATATGGTTAAAAAAATTTGTTTTTGGGGGGTCCATTTGGGGGGGTCCCCGAAGGGGTGGTACCCCCAAATTATGTCAAAATATTTGTCTCTCAAATATCTACTGATATCAAAAAAAACTGGCACCCTAGCTTGAGCCGTTCAAACAATTGATTTTTTGGGGCCCCATTTTGGGGGGGTTCCCGAGGGGTGGTACCCCCAAACCATGTCAAAATATTTCTCTCTTAAATATCTACTGATATCAAAAAAAACTGGCACCCTAGGTTATATGGTTAAAAAAATTTGTTTTTGGGGGGGTCCATTTGGGGGGGTCCCCGGGGGGGTGGTACCCCCAAATTATGTCAAAATAGTTGTCTCTCAAATATCTACTGATATCAAAAAAAACTGGCACCCTAGCTTGAGCCGTTCAAAAAATTGATTTTTTGGGGCCCCATTTTGGGGGGGTTCCCGGGGGAGTTGCCCCAAAAAAATTTCAGGAGACACAATTGCGTATGTACCTCAACAACTTAACACAAAAATTAGATTTCTATGTTTTGTGGTTTAGGAGAACTCGAGCGTACAAGATTTAGGAAGAAAAAAAAGGAAAAAAAAAGGAAAAAAAAAGGAAAAAAAAGGAAAAAAAAAGGAAAAAAAAAGGAAAAAAATAAGAAAAAAACCTCATCGCGGCCGAAAGTGGGTTGGTAGGGATGAAAGGATATCTTAAGACATATAACCATGAGAAATATTTTTTGCCGTACTTAAGCCGTTTTTGACTTAGACCGCTTTTTACGCCAAACTTTCGGGGCGGTTTTCGGGTCATAAACCCGAAGTCACGTGACCGATTGCCTCGAAATTTGGTACAAACATAAAACTCATTAATCTCAAACTGCTGTCAAAATTTCATGTAGTTAGACCAAACGGTTCTCGAGTTATAAGCAAAAGTCTGAAATTTCGCACTCATTAGTTAGAAAATGGCCGAGTAAAAACAAAGGAACACGCGACGCGAGCGTCGGTCGTTCCAATTATGACGCATTCTTTTTCTGCGTTGACATTGGCAGCATTTCTTTTTTATTCTGCGGCTCAATATTTTCGAAGGTGCGGTTAAAAGCTGTTTTCTTGGTTGAGAACGGCTGCTTTTTGAAAACTTGCTGGCTAAATAGATCTCGGTTCTATTTCCCCGCAAGAAGTCACCAAGACTTTCTAACGTCTGATTTTCATTTTCACACGGGCTATTCAGTGTAATTGACGACAGGTGCCATGGATGATTTTGTGTTAGATATTGCGCGGGGCTTTTGACACTTTTGACTCTTTGAAGAACTGAAACCGCTGAAGGATATGAAGTCTTAAACGGCTTTCACCAGTCAGGCGTATTTGCTGACCGAAATACGCCAGTCATTTGACTGCATACATTTTGCTTTTTTTGTTTGTTTGCAGTTACATTAAAAAACTATCACGCGTATTTCCGCCCGTAAATACGCGTGATTGGCAAAAGCCGCTTTAACCCTCATAGCAAATCGCTTAACTCGCGCGACAAGGAAATTTTCGGAAAAAGTCATTCATGTCCGAGCGCAAAATCAAGATTTTGCCAAGTGGGGTTTGATCTTAAAGCTAAAATTTGTCTACATCTTACAAATGGGGATAGGCTAAGGCAGGCCGAGCCTACGGGGGTCTGCTGGGGACGAAGCCGCTGGGTGATTTTTGAAATTCTTCAAAAAATATTTACCATTTAACTCCATTTGCGTGGCATTTCGTACGTTTGTAAAGCCACCTGAAAAAATTGTTAATATTTGGAAGCGCTTGAGCAGAATTAAATCACTTATTTAATTCAGCTCCCCTAAGTTCTTGGTCAAGTTCAAAACACGTTTATCATAACCATTCATGTTTGAGTTAAGCTTTACAGTGCACCCCAGAAGCAGAGCTCCTAGAGAGCGGTGCATCTTGCATTGCAGGGTTCGAAATTAATGCTTGCTCGCTTGCCCGAGTCAAGCTGAAATCGCCTCGGGCAAGTTATTTTTCGGCTGAACTTGCCCGATGGGCTAGCTAACAAATACAGCGTATTAAACAACATCATACAAGATTAGTTAAAGACGCAATTTAGCTCCGTTTTTGTTGCAATAAAAGGAAATGTACGTTGAGAAAGCCGTTGCTTGGTTTATTTTAGCACTTTGCAATCATCACAATGAACAGTTTGTTTAATCGTACGCAAATCATTAATCGCAATTAACACTTTTTAATCGCATGCGAATTTTTCGAAACTCAGACGCGCTTTGCTACTTTTTGGCACACATGCTACTTTTTTTTTCTGAGAAAAATTTTCCACGCTTGTCGCGTTAACCGCTGTTTCAAATATTACAAGTACAACCATACCAAGCGCTGCACGAAGACATCAAGAATTTTGCAATTTTTTTGTTATGGTTAGTTTGAAGATTTTGTAGCTCCTATAACTTTTGCAAAAATTTAGGCTTTCTAGCTGGTGTAGTTTCCAAAATATTCGCGATTAAAAATGCATTACAATCAAAAATTCAATTTTTGCGTAATGCATTTGGAAAAAGTTGTTTATTACGTCACCTAAATTCCGATAACAAATGCGCACAAAAACTTGATTCTCAAAATAGGATACACGTATTATGCAAATTCAGTGTTTTTGCCAAAAAGTACATTTTAAAATTTTTTCCCAAAGATAAACAGCCTCAAAACCTATTGCGCCTATTTTTTTTCGGGCAAGTTGAAATTTCTTCGGGCAGATAGGTATTTGATATCATTTGCCCGACGGACAAGTTGTTAAAAAGGTTAATTTTGACCCCTGCATTGTGCCAAAGTC
This sequence comes from Trididemnum nubilum, assembly GCA_963965965.1. Taxonomy (NCBI): domain Eukaryota; kingdom Metazoa; phylum Chordata; class Ascidiacea; order Aplousobranchia; family Didemnidae; genus Trididemnum; species Trididemnum nubilum. The sequence goes on along the minus strand of OZ014484.1, from coordinate 40,086,594 downwards.
CCTCATGGTCAATGCGGGCTTGGCTGTACGATTGAGAAAACGCGTGCGTTGCAGCTATTTAGTATAAATTCATTTGCAACTCGCAAAACAGCAAGCACGAAAATATTATCGGTATTTTGGCGTAGTAAGCAATACTCGTAGGTGTTCCCCATTATCAACATAAAGCGTTTCTGCATTAATTTACAAGCCGATTGGTATTCTGTCCTGACCTCGAATGAAAGAAATAAGGCCCAACGCCATAACACGGATAGCAACAAAATCTTTTTAGCTTTTTTTATGCGTGGCTCAACTAAAAGAGGTATGGCACAATCCCCTCCTTTTTAACGATATTACGAATAAAATATATCTTATAGCTGAAGTTTATGTTGCTTTAGATGCGTGGTATTGGGTGGGAAAATATTTAAAAGCAGCAAAAATATTGGCAAGACCTGAAAAATTTCTAAAGATTGCCCGCACCATCCACTGCATCCACAATCCACAGGCTGATTAAATTTTATGTTTCCATTCCAATTCCGCTGGTTTTGAGCTCTTTTTATTTTTTACGTTGTAAATTAAATACTGTACGCTACTGGCTAGAACCAAAGCTTCCCGTTTAAACGACGACTCCAGCAACTTCGTGGGTAAACCAATAGTCAGCAGGTTTCATGAGAAAAAACAACTTTTTAGCAATGATCGTTGAGGTCTTGTGGTGGCACTTTCCAAAAACGCCCCTTTGTGGCCTTTTTGTCAGAAAACACTGAAGCGATTTTTGTAACTACAATTATCGGAAAGCAAAACTTGATCTGACCGTGTTTTGTTTTCAGTGATTACGAAAATGTCCGGATATTTCCTAATTTGAGTCAAGGGTGCAAGAATTCTATGAGTTCTCATGCTGCTTATCTGCAAATAGACAACCCTGCCCGAGCCAGAACTGCTGTTTATGAAAATGTTCCGAACAATTTCGACCAAAAAAGAAGATTCAGAAACTTGAAGCCCTTCAATTAATAGCTAAACGTACTTTAGTGAAGAAAATGTACCAAGCTTGGACTTTATTGTGCTGCAGCTAAATTGTATTTATGGCACACATAGACATAGATAAGACACATGACACAACAGTAATGATTCCGAATCGGACTCCCAACATCCTGGGTTCAATTCCCTTTGCCGTGACGTTTTTCCACGACCATATACATAAAGTAAAAAAAACTGCCGGGCAAAAATTAACTTCAACAGTGTCTTCCCGGTGTGCATAGTGCTCGATGGACATGGACCAGAGCCAGTTATAACGATACAAGAAGTTCAGTTAAATGCTGAAGGTCACTATACGTTTAACTGAACTTCCGATATCGTCTTGCACTAATTTCAATTTTACTGAAGATCGCCATTTGCGCAACATTCATTGTAACTGCTTTCATTTTGATTGACGAGTTTTAATCTGTTCTGCTCTGTTCAAATACTCTAATGCTTGAATTGGGAAACCGGACATACAGTATATATGCTACTGCTAGTGTACGTTACAATTTTTATAATAAGCATCATAATCCAAATTTACAAACAGAAAAAAAAATCATAAGTACAATTACAGATACATTTAGATTTTAAGTTGATGATTTCATAAATGTTTTTGGAGTATCTTATGTACTATGAGCTAGTAGTATCAATTGTCAGTTGATTTGCTAGGAAGACAGCGAAGTACCTCAGCAGTCTTCGAGTAAGTGCTGCCACTTGCCACCTGTCTGCCACACACGGTGGAGAATTCACACTGTCCTTTATACAGCTGATTAACGTTTAGCAAGGAAGCTACCGTGTTTCCCTGAAAATAAGACCTAACCCGAATTTTTAAAATGATTTTAATATAAACTCTACCCTAAAAATAAGACCTAGTCGATAGTGCGAAATTTTTTTGCTCTCAAGTGTATTTTTACTGCTTGAAAAGTTATTGTGGGAATTTAGGACAAAAAGTAGTGCTAGTTAATGAATAGATTTAGCTGAGTTATGATCATATTCCCATCATTAATTTAAAAGCTGTGGGAGAGGTAAAAAAGTTGAATGACCTGAGATGACATGAAGATCACGCCACATTCAATCTATGAACAGCTGTTTTTAAATAAAAATGTGTTATTTATAAGAAAATGGATATCGGTTTTCATATTTTATGTATTTGAAAATTTCATAATTTTCTACTTTGCAATTTTGTTTTTGATAAATGAAAATAAATGATATCCCCCTAAAATAAGCCCTGGTGTTATTTTTCGAAAGAAAATTAATATAAGACCCTGTCTTATTTTCGGGAAAACACGGTATGCGATATAATCTTTGATTTGACTCGGCCGAGAATCAAACCCGAAACTACTGTTTTAGTGCAAAATGCGTGATTCGCTCGAATACTGATCGATTATAACCAACTGCACTTTTTCTGTAGTAATTTTTATTTTTATGGATCGTTCGTGAAATTATTTTTTGCTGATTCCGTTTTAGTATTCTATTATATTCTTGCATTTTATTATTATTGTGTTCTATGATTTTAGTGTTCTAAATTGTGGATTCGTATTGTTATCAGACGCGAATCCGCGATTTTGCTTTTGCTGAACGATTTACGTCGTATAGCAGTGTGTGCGGCTGAAATTGGTCACATGTGCATTGTATTAAGTTTTGGTGGAACAATTTTGCTCGGATCGGTTTGTTATTCCTTACAATGGTAAATAGACTGTAGTTCAATATAATAATGATGTTGGTGTTTTCTGAGATTTTAAGAAATCAATAACTTCTAACTGTTGTTTTTCAAAAATTGTTTTTTCGCTTTTGGTTCAGTTAACTCGGGATATTGTAGAAGATTAAAGGGTGCTCTTTCGTGATTGAAAAAAGTACGTCCGCTGATGCTGATGTGAAATGATCTTAATCTCGTAATCTTCAATAGGTATTCCGTTAGAAAAGTTACAATTTTTAATGTTTTTTCGCAAGCAGTCAAATCTATAACTTTTTTTAACCTGCCCTATACATTTTTTTATTATTATTATCTTACTTTTATGACTTTCCCACTAAATTTTATTCAGTTGGACTGACTTTGAGTACTGTTGGTGGAGATTGAAACCTAAAACTGATTAAAACCACCAATTGTAAAAACGCCAGATTTGCAAAAAGTCGGAAACATAACCGTAATGATCATTTTCTCCAAATTACAAGTTTCCCATAGTTGCCATCAGTAGCGTACGCAGAATTTTCAAAAGGGGGGGGTCAGGAAAATTGAGAATAATGAGCAGGCGCGTAGCCAGGATTTGGAAAAGGTGGGGGCTATTTTGAAAGAGTGAGAAGTGTGCAAACGACCTTGACTCGAATTTTCATTGATCTTGAATCAGTTTCAGACGGTTTGTCCGAAACTTGAGGCGAAATGTCTCGGAAAGCTCGGAAATTCAAAGCTTTTTTCCGCCCAAAATCAGGTGGTCTCCAAAAAAAAAAAAAAAAAAAGGTCTTCGCCAAAATTCAGAGTGATTTTTTGGCCGAAATCCTAAATTCAAAGGTTTTTTCTGCCCAAAATCAGGTGATCTCCAAAAAAAAAAGGTCTTTACTCAAGGTCCGTCCGTTTTTCACCCGAACTCACTCAAATTTCCAGCCAAAAGCCTGATGCCCAACTTACAAAGGGGGGGACCATGCCTCAATTTTGCTCACTTTACTATGCAATTTTGCAATCCTAGCGACCCAAAGGGGGGGGCCATGGCCCAATGCCCCCCCCCCTAAATACGCCCCTGGTTGCCATCAACAAAATTTAAAGTTTTATTAGCTTTGGCTTGTTTGATAAAATTAAATGCTTAAAACTGGTACAGTATTTTCAAAAAGATAAAAACTTTGAAAATTCCTCTCCCTTAACCCAGTTCTACGCGGAAAAAATGAGAAAAGCGGGATTTTTGTGCTCCTCCTTTCGGTTTTTCGTGATGAATTTTTTCAGATAAAAGAACTTAAATTTGACTTTGAGTCAAATTTATTTGTAAATAACTTCTGAAAATTTAAAGGTGCTGACATAACGGTAAGTTTCCCAGTTTTGAGGTTTACCGAAGTCACTTTCCGAAATCTGAGCATTTTTGGCCAAAATTTAACTAAAATAACTTCTTAAGACGTTTTTGTCATGCAACCAACTTGCATTAAAAACTTATGATTCAGAATCAAAAAACAAATCTATGTACAAACTTTGAACCATCAGTTACGTCGTCGCAAAACTGACGTCAAATTTCGAAAATAATTATGGACGTGACGAAGCATGGCAGTACGGTACGGTACGCCTCAATTTTAGCTAAAAGTTACGATATTGCGCTTTTTATGAAGGTACTGTACTTTGGTACGCTGTTTGAATTTGAGTACTAAACGTACTAACGTGCAGTATCGTGTTTAAACGAGTTATATGAATTGAACAGCTCCAAACTTGGCTAAACTGATACTCATGAATCCTATTTTAAAATATATATGCAGTTAAACAGTTTTGTGTTTATGCCTCTGTACTGCTGGCTCGATTTTTTTTGATTTTGTCAATAAATAAATAAATATAAACCTCTTTATTTGAAGTGCGCAAAACAAGAACTTTGGAAAAGCCTTAGCTATTCATTTTACCAACTTACCGTTCCTTTCATGTTCCGTACGTTTAGAGAGTACTATCCGATGAAAAGTACGTAGGTACGGTACGGATGCAAAATTTGGTTTTGTTACCTTTATACGTTAGCACGATTCAGCAAATTTTTGAAGTACGCCTTGTTGAAATTTTGAACGTACCGTACCGTTCTGCCGTTTTGGACCATGACATCACAATTATGACCCCATCAATCCAAAGCAGTTTTTATAAAGAAATTTGATGAACACCAACCAGCATGCCAAATTTGGTGCTCCAATGAATTTTAGTTCAGGAGTGAGATAAGGGAAGGGTTTTTTTTGCCCACTTTCCCTGCCAGTAAAACGTCATTGGCACTTGGCCCGTGTAAAACAGGGTTAAAATAAGTTTAAATTTTAAGCTTTTCACAAAAATATTTGTTACAGAACGGTATTGTCAAATCCTCGATCTTAATTTTGGCCGCAAGGAACTCAAGGGCCTTCACCGGCTGATTTCCTGTTGCTGTCAACTAAAACCAGAATCCAGAAAAACATAAAATTTAGTGACGGATAAAATAAAGTAAAACCAGGTGGCAAAATTTAACTGAGGCTTAGTTTCTTTAACAAAAAAAAACAACAAATTATTTTGTCTCCGACTTGCTTTAATATCAACTGAAAACTATTAGTATTATTATTATTGTGAATAGTGGCGCTTTATAACAGCGGTGGTTTATCAGCACCATAACAAAATTGACTGAAAAACACAAATAAATACATAAAATGCTGTCGATTTAAAAATTTTGGTTGAAATTAAAAAAAAAGAACCAGTACTTCTGAAGCAACAGCAGGCGCCTAGTATCGCTACAGAAGCGCTCAAAAAGTAACTGACTTGAAAATTTCAAAAATCAAAAAGTCGAAAAACCAACAACGTTAAAACAGAAAACTAATTATGTGTTGCCAACTTGAAAAAAGGAAGTAAGGATTTTGAAAATTAAATCGCCAATAGCCTTATATGTAAATTTGGTAAAGGAAGTGATACGTAAAAGGTTAACTAAAGTTTGCAACAACACATGGTGAGCAATTCGTAAAATCAGAAAAGAATGAGTTTGATTCCAGGGCCCGCCAACTAATGAAAAATTAAACAAATAACACAACGTGCGTCAACAATATGGAAAGGATTGTTGTAGTAATGCGTTCTGTACAGTGCCGTCGTCAGAGCAAATGAAGTGGGAGGTGGGGTCACGTAAAAGTTCTGTATTCATGTCTAAAAAAGACCTATTAGACCGGAAGCGTTTCTTGTTTTTTTTGTCTGCCCCCACATTCGCTTGAAAAATCTATTTCACCTATAGCTGCTACTGCGACGTAAACAACCTTGAGCAGGCTCTAAAAAAACAAAAACAGGTGATCTTTTAAGAAGAAAAAGTTGTATTTTACCAACAAGGAGTGTGGGGGTGGGAGTGGAGGGCTTGAACCAAAAGTTAGAATATTTTTATTCGAAAATCGCTCAGCCAGGCCGCGAGCTGAGCAAACTGGAGCAACTTAATCGTATCTTAGACGGAAGTCCGAGGGCGTAACCCCCAGCTACTTGGCAATTTTTATATATTTTTTTGCAAGAAATAGTATTTTCAGTACCATTTTGATTACATTTTGTACGTTTTCAGAGCTATTTGAAAAAATTATAAAGTGCTGAAATTCGAAAATCATTCGAAAAAATTAACTTTCTTAACCCTTTGGTCTTCAGCCTCCTTACTGACAAATCAGCTAGGCCAAAGCATTTGTTAACGCTTGTATTTGGGGGTAAATTAGCCCTCCGGGCCGCTTTTGGTTGTGCTACTGTTCACGTATTATTTCTTTTATTTCATGTCATCATCACTAATCAAGAAACGTTTTTGTAGGCCTACATTTTTATTCCGCGACACATCCATAAAAGCTTAGCGACCCACATGTGCGTCTCGACCCATGGTTTGACAAATACTCAATGAATACCAAATCAGCAAAAATGAAAACCGGCGCAGTAATGTGCCTCGTATTAATAAAAATAAGACGGATTATTGCATCACAATTATGTTAAAGCAGTTGGTTGTCAGCAATTTCGCAAAGGATCCAGAAAACGTTAGACGAAAATTGTGCTAGAACGTTATTACTCCTTTTTACATCATTGTCTGCTGTCTTGAGGCTACGTGATGTTCCAAAAAAAGTATTTTGAGTATACAGAAATGAGGGGGCACGACCCCTCATTTAAAAAAAAACAAAAAATAAAAGAACGTGTTCGGGCGAGGACCGCACTTTTCCTGTGAGTTTCGCCTAATTCTGTAAATAAATCAAAAAAACGGCTTCGCGACGAAAACCGCAGCCATCGACGATTTTATTCATAATGCCGCGGAACTCCTGGACTGTACTGGAGGAACCTCAGGGCTCCGCTGAACCCCGGTTGAAAACCATTGAGTTAGATACTTATTGTTTGAAATTTTTCAGGATTTTTGTGAGAAAAATTATGTATCATACTTTGCATAATAAATTTTGTTTAAGAGCCTAATTAGGAAATACTCTAAAAATTGTTTTGTTGTATCATTTTGATTGAATAAGTTTGATAATAAAAAAAAAAGTCGAATCGCCTTTCTCACAACGTTTATTACAGTCTTGGAGTTAGTTGTTGCATTAAAATTGTTTCTAAAATTCTGGTTTTTGCACTATAAAACATTTGATTTCATTAACTAATTCAGTGAGTCAAAGGTATACTTTCGTTAAGCCAATCGCTTTCTCTGTGTGTAAAATGAAAATATACGTCCTTCAAAATAAAAAGCAATTACAGCTAAATTATTTTTACAACTGTCTGGTGTTCTACTGTAATTATCCTGCTATTCGTTTTATTCTAATTATTACTGTGCGCTTTGTCAAACTTATGCTCACTTTACGCAGATGACACTACAATAGCAAAACAAACGTAACTTGAGTAAACATTAGACTTGTAATAATTAAGTTTTTTTGTTATCATCATCATCATCATCATCATATTTATTTATTTACCAAGTGACGTCATATCACAAGAAAAAAAAAAAACTGCAACTTCCTCTAGGTCTATTACCAAAGCATCGAAATATGCGATTCCTTTAAAACCAACACACAAACTTGCAGAGTCAATGCGATATTTAGTCACTTGGTGAGGAGACAGCGAAGGACCGAAAGGTCATCTAAGTCTACTGCCACCTCACCAAGTTAAGGTTAAAAAAAAGCAGCTTCTAGATTTTCTCAGTCTGTTACTTTCTATGATAAAAAACTTTACGCAAAATTAAAACAAAGTGTTGCAAAGATATGTACATTTTGTACAGTGTATACACAAAACTCACAGTCACCATGTAAAGAAAATGCAAGACAACATTAGAATTGTTCTAACTCTAAGCATACTAAAAAATAAAAAAATAAAAATGCTGTAACTACAGATTGGATAGAAATAAAATTAATAAAGTTCATAATGCTTATTTATGTTTTATAGAAATTAAAGTGGGCAATAGGAGTGAAAAAAAAAACCTCCTTGCTTTGTTTTCTATTGTTTGCCAATATGTCATTAGTACTGGTACAATTTCCAATACCATTATATATCAACCTCAGTCAGTTATTGCAAAATTACTAATAATTCAAGGGCACATCAAAATGAGAGATGACGTATTGTAATAAAAGTGTGATAGATGAATGCACCAAACTCATGCTATTCAAGCAATAGAATAGGTTATTGTTGAACTCAAGCATAAATATGCAACTATGATTCCTGTAATTACTACTGCATTGCTGATAGAAAGCTGTTATTCTAGGTTTTATCGGTTTCATAGTTTGATAAAAAATGAGCTTTAACAGCTTTTTTAAATCTGTAGAATGAAACTTCTTTCATACTGCTTGGAATTTCATTCCAAACTTTAATTCCTGCGAATGATAGAGACTTTTGCCCTAATCTTGTTCTAGTTCTTGGAAGAAAGAAGTTGTTTTTGTGGCTCAATCTTGTCTTATGTGTATAGCAGTTTTTTATTAGGTTAAACTTATCTGAATTTGCAAAAGATAATACATTATTGTGAATTTTTTACATTAGCTTTGCAGTTTCCTGAGAGTAAATATCTTTGAGTTTTAAGCATTTAGCTCGATAGAACAAAGGATTAGTATGCTCACGATATCCACTTCCAGTTAACAATCTGATGCTTCTTTTTTGCAGAATAAAGAGTGGTGCTAATGTTGATTTTGAAGCAGTCCCCCAACTACTTATGCAGTATTGTAGATGAGAGTATATGAGGCAGTGGTAAACAGATCTTAAGGTTTGCTCATCTACAAAGTGTTTTAATTGATTAAGGGCCCAAGATCCCCTTGCCACCTTTGAACATTGTTCCTCGATTTGTTTTTTCCAGTTTAGATTGTCGTCTATGAGAACACCTAGATACTTTATGTGATGTGATTGCTTGATTGGATTATTATCTATTGATACTTTGAGTTCAGGTTTATTTTGTTTTGTTGTCACTACCATAAACTCAGTTTTATTAAAGTTAATTGATAATTTATTCACCTTGAACCAATTGCTTACATTGACTAATTCATCATTAATATTTTGTTGCAGTGTTGAAACATTAGAATGGGAGAGAGTAAGGTTTGTATCATCTGCAAAAAGATGAATTGTGGAATTTGAGGCAAGTGGTAGATCATTGATATAAATATTAAATAACAACGGACCTAGAGTTGATCCCTGAGGAATACCGCAAATAACATCTCTTGACGTGGATTTATATTGATTTACAATTGTATACTGTTGACGGTCAGTCAGGTAACTTGCTAGTAACTGTAATGGTAATCCTCTAATTCCATACTTTTCTAGTTTCTTGATCAGTATTGTGTGATTGATGGTATCATATGCTTTTCTTAAATCTAAGAAAATAGAACATGTAATGAGCTTTTTATCCATATTGTCAAGTAGCTTGTTGTAAATATCTAAAACAGCTTCATTTGTTGAGCAATTTTTCTTAAAACCATACTGGTTTGGACTAATCAAATTATTGCTCACAAAATAATTGTTTAGTTGATCAAGCAGACACTTTTCAAATAGTTTTGCAAAAGGATTTAAAATAGAAATTGGGCGATAATTACTGCATAACTCTCTTTCGCCTTTTTTGAAAATTGGAACAACTTCAGCGGTTTTTAACACTTTTGGAAAATATCCTGTTGATATGCATGCATTAAAAATGTTAGTTAGAACTGGAGCTATAACAGAGCTTGACATTTTTATATACTTTGCAGGAATTCCATGTCTTCCTGTACTTTTTGATGGATTCATAGCCCTGATGTAATTTACTACTTCTTCTTCAACTATTGGTTCTAGAAAAAACGAATTGCAACTACTCTGAATCAAAGATGTGGCATTAAATTTGCCATCAATTATAGCTGGTGTTTCGATTGTAGATGCAAGGTTAACTCCTATCTCTATGAAATATTTATTGAACAAGTTACTGATGGCCTGTGGACCTTGTGCACTTTCACTTTTGGAAGCATACATTTTATTAGGAATGTTATTTTTCTTCACATTTTTCAAGTGAATAATTTTATTTATAATTTTCCAAAGCGACGAGGTGTCATGCTTATTATCATTCACTAAATTTTTAATGTAAAGTCGTTTTGCATATTCCTTAATATGAGTCAGTTTATTTCTATAGACTTTGTATTGTGCCCATGTATTACTGTCATTTAATTTAAGGGCTCTTTTGTACAATAAATTTTTTTGCTGGATTGATATAAGGATTCCTTTGGATAACCATAGTTTGTTTTTTAGTTTTGTTTCCTTTCTGCTTTGTTTTCGTAATGGTGCATGTATGTTTAATGTTTTATGAAAAATGTCAATAAACTTTTCAGTGTAGTTGTCAATACATTCCTCTTTGATATCACCTAATAGCTCCATTCCTTCAGTTAATTTGTCTAGAAATTTTTCTACTTCAAAATTTTTTGTATCACGAATTAGGGTGACAGTTGATTTTTCACTCTTGGGCAGGCTTAAATTAGAACACACCATTACTGGCAGGTGATCACTTACATCTTCCACCAGAATAAAACTTTTGTGTTCACCCACTACATTGTTTGTATAAACATGATCTAAAAGAGTTGAGCTTGTAGTGGTTATTCTTGTCGGGTGTGTAATTAAGGGAATGCAGCCTAAGCTATATGTTAAATTCATGAAATCTTTAATATTGATATCAGAGTTACTTTTCAACAAATCTGCGTTGAAGTCTCCTCCGATATAATACATCAATTTTCTACTATTCAATTTTTCAATGGTTGATTCAAAACTCTTGCAAAACTCTGATAATTTCTGTTTAGGGTGTCTGTAAATTACTCCCACTATACATTTTTTGTTATTCCCTAAATCTAGTTGAATCCACATATCTTCACAGTTAGGAATGTTTAAATCAAACTCCTTGCAAATTGAAATTGATAAAGACTCCTTAATAAAAAATCCTACTCCTCCCCATCTTGTAGTAGTGCCTTTGTGGTAAAAATGGTACCCACTTAATTTTGCATTGTATACCTGTAACAATTTAAGTTTGGTTTCACTTATAGCAATGATATCAGGTAAGATATCATAATTTGTTAAAAGTTCATTCAAAATTTGCATTTAAGCTTCTTATATTCACGCAAAGCAAAGAAAATTTACACTTTTTGTCAATAATATTGGCTTCGGCCTGTGAGCAGTATTTTGTGTCAACCAAACCAGAATTTAAATCATTTAGTAAGCTTTTTATCTTGTTGTCTACCTGTAAGCATTTAGCTGGGAAAAACGAATTATTTGTGTGATTAATATCAAAGTTTAGTTTGTCATCATTTCTCATTTCATTTAACAATTGCTTATCCTCTAGGGTTTGAAAAGGAAATAATTCACTGTAACAATTTTGGCAGAAGTATGGTTCAGTAGAAGAACAAAGAGTATGAAATTTAAGGGGACTAATGACTGTGCATTTGAGATGAATCCATCCACCACATATATCACACTGAATAGCACACTGGTTCCTTTTACAAGGTCTTAAACATATTTCACATGGACATTTAACTGGCATTATCAAGCAGTCAAACCAATGAAAGATTCTACACTAGTTAGACAAAATAGCAAATTTAGAATCAGCCACAAAATACGCAGAAAAGGTTGGTTTGAATTTAAAATGAAAACAGGTGAAAACTATCTCTCAATATACTGGTAATTATAAATTTAGATAGAAAGGTACAGAAAAAAAAAAGTCAGATCCAAACTATGTACACAAAAATACAAAAACTACAAATGTCAGATCCTGCTATGTAGGCACAAAACACCAAAAGAGTGCTGAGTGTCAGGTTGAAGTAGCCTTCTTATTCATACACCCAAGAGTTGTTAGCACAGCAATAATTGTTAAGTTCACCTTCTTTAAACCATAAAGCTATTTCTTTCTTTGCTGTTTCCACAGAGTCAGATCCATGACATATGTTTCTCCCAATGTCAATACAATAATCTCCACGAATTGTTCCAGGAAGAGAATCAACAGGGTTAGTCTTTCCAAGCATTTTACCATCAGTTTTAACTGCTCCTTTTCCTTCCCAAACCATTGCCACAACTGGCCCAGACAACATAATTTCAACAAATTTTGGGAAAAATGGTTTTTATCAACGACCTCCAAACATAAAACTACAAAAAAACTCAAAAACGTTATTCGAAACAACGTTCTCCGATGTATTTTTATTTAAGTTGACGTTTCGCTTCCCAGTCCGGGGAGCATCATCAAAACAGTAAAGCATTCTTGTTTGCAAAAATGAAAATGAAACTAATTAGAAAAATACAGGTAACCAGGAATAAACTCTTGTGACGTAACAAAATACATATATGCAACTTTCGTTATTACAACACGTAATATCACGGAAAAATTATTACATCTGCCAAAAGTATTATAATTTGTATTAAGTAAAGTGTAGCCTATCGAAAAAAAATCACTATCAAAAATAGAGCATGAAAATTAATCAACAAGCATACCATAAACAACGGGCATGCTAGCGCCGTCAATTCTATTTAAAACGTTTACTTCAGTCGCTCTTTGATTCATGAAAAAACTCTCCGCTGTGCTACGTTTACTGTAATTGGCATCCATTTTTTTAAATTTCAGCTTCATCCCACGCTATAAAATGATCAAAATCTACGATATGTTGGCATAAAGCGAAGTTTTTCACATCCATTCTTTTGACTGCTTCGAAATGTTCATGTTTTCTGGTCTTTAAACTACGCCCAGTCTACTCAATACATACTGCATCACAATCACGACATGGAATTTCATACACAAGCCCACTTTTTTCCGCCTCCACAATATGATCCTGAGGTTTGCGAAAAACAGATGACAACATACAATGTGGCTGCAAAGCCACTCCAATACCGACTTGGGCCAAAACCTTCTTGATAGCCTCAGAAACTCCCAGAATATATGGAACTGAAATAAAAGCAGAGTATGTATTAGGCGGTTGAGATCGAGGGTAAAATTCAGTCCACTGAGCAAGAAATTGATCGCTTGAGCACAAATGCTTGGGAAATCCATTGTTTTTTAGTGCTTGGTTGATGTGATCAAACTCCGCCAGTTTTTGTTCTGGTTTGTTGATGATATTATCGGCTTTTGAGTAGAGGGTTCGGGCAATGCTGAGCTTTTGAGCGGTTGGATGGTGAGATGTATAAGGTAGATATCTACCGCTATGCGTGGGCTTCCTTTAAACATTAGCAGAAAAAGAGCTATCAGCCTCCCGACGAAGAAACACATCCAAGAATGCAAATGAACCCGAAGCTTCTATCTCTTTTGTACACTGAATCGAGCTGTTTATCGTGTTAAGATACTGGTGGAAGGACATGGCATACTCCGTTTCCATGATTGGGTAAACGCAAACGTCACACATTGTTACAAACGATAAAGTCTTTCTAACCCGGTCTTGCGATATGTGTCAGTTTGCCAAACCGTTTGTCTTTAAACTTAATTCTTAAAATTTGAATATCTGCTAAGACTTGCCAATCCGAACCGTTTTGTATTTTCTGCACGGCGACGATGCGGAGTATTATAGCCAACTTCAATAACGTGTAGGAGAGCTATGCCAAACTCTCCCAATCCCTTTTTTCCTTCTCACAACTGAGCACTAGATTTTCTTGATTTTTAATGGAATTTATTATTACCGTATATTGAATAAAGAAAAAATACAGAAAAAACGAAGTAGCCTCAAAACACGATGTAAGAGCCAATTCAGGGCCTTTCTTCCAATCTACAAGACTGTCCCCTCACAGTCAATAGTCAAATCCATAAAACAAGAAAGAAGAAGAAGAGAAGGGAAGGGGTAAGGGATCGCAAAATGCAATTTACCCAAGTTAAGCAGCATTTAACACAAATCACCAAAAACTGACACTGTTCACTTCACTCATTTTTGTCACTACTGAGTTTTCAGGCTCCAAGCAGGTTTAAATAGTTCCAAGTCGTAAAAAACACGTGGCATCACCTATTGTCTAGCATCAAAGGCCAGAAATTAACAAACAAAGGCTGTCAGCTGCCAGTCTACAGATGCCAGTCTACACAAATAATGCACAAAAAGAACACAACGATTCTAAATACAGTCTAATTAGCCTTTGAAGGTCTTTGAAGATGCGTCTTTGAAGATGAGCTACTTAGCAGCTTATTTTTAACAAAGGATAATAATTACTCAGTAATTTAACTTAAACACCGATTAGACAATGACAAATAATCTTTTTGATTTAAGTCACAAGATTGCAAAATCCAATAATTAATCAGACACAAATGCACAAACAAAAATTTAAAATTGGGTCTTCAGTCATTAGTTGAAAGCGGGGCAGATTATTCTTAATGATTTTAACACACATATTGAATGTAGCTCTGCAGCTCTGTTGTAGCAACGGACTCCGCATCATGAATACGTTTTACCAGCACAGAAAGGTTCTCAAGTATACACGGTACCGACCTAGTATGGATAAAAAACCTTCGATAGATATTGGCATAGTTTCGTTAGATTTGTTGTTTGATGTGCTGGACGTTCGAGTAAAGCGAGGTGCTTAATTGTCAACTGATCACTTTTTGGTAGTATGTTCCTTGCGACTATCGAAACCTTGGCCAAACAGAAACAGATCGTCTGTGACCAACCGAATCAAATGGGAGGCTTAGGAGGACAAAGAAGTAAGAAAACAGTTTGCATCCAGTATATCATCTAAGTTCAGACAACTTCCTGACGTATCCGAGGACATAGAGAAGGAATGGCTGCTGTTCAGATCAGCGACCATTTCATCAGCTGCTGAAAGTTGTGGGAGAAAACGGCTTAGAGTGGCGGGCGATAGTGAGAAAAGAACACCTTGGTGGAACCAAGAGGTTTAAAAAGCAAGTCGAACAAAGAAAGATGCCTTCAAGGCCTTGCTACCAAGGATGGCCGTACGGTACGGTACGTTCAGAATTTGCGTGTTACGTACCTAGCACCTTGAACCGTACCGCACCAGCGTACCGTACTTTAGTTCAATTTTTGAAGCGTACCGTACCAACGTACCGTACCCGTACCATTACAAAAAATGCGTACCGCACCAGCGTACCGTACTTCTTAGCAAAAATTGAGGCGTACCATACCGTACTTACGTACCGTACTGCCATCCGTGCTTTTAGCTATTCGCACCTAGTGACTTTAAAATCACTAGCCTATAAATCAGCGAGCTCAATTCACATATTTAGCGTCGGTTTTAGCGGTTTTTTGCCTCTGTATACAAAAAGCCAGCGTAATGTGCGAAAAGTCTGGGGTTTTTAATTAAAAGAGCGTACCAACGTACCGTACCCAGGGGCGTATTTAGGGGGGAGGGCACTGGGCTATGCCCCCCCATTGGGTTGCCAGGATCGTATAAATAGATAAAATAGTATGCAAAATTGCGGCATGCCCCCCCCCCCCCCCTTTTGCAAGTTGGGCAAAAGCTTTGATCACACAAATGGTATGTTTTACCGCTTGTTTTAGGCCTGCACCCAACTTTGGGCCAAAATCGGACTAAATTTGAGTGAAGACCTTTTTCCTTTTTTTTTGCTCTTCACCAAATTTTGGGCAAAAAATCGGACTAAATTTGCGTGAAGACCTTTTGTTTTTTTGCTCTTCACCTAATTTTGGGCAAAGAATCGGACTGATTTTGGGTGGAACAATTTCTTATTCTGATCTTTGTTCTTCTCAAATTTTCTGAAGTTCCTGCCCCCCCCTTTTCAAAATCCTGCGTAGGCTACTGACCGTACCCGCACCTTTACAAAAACGGCGTACCGTACCAACGTACCATACCCGTTCCATTACAAAAAAAACGTACCATACTTCTTAGCAAAAATTGAGGCGTACCGTACCGTACTGCAATCCTTGCTTGCTACAGGACAGATCTTCATCTGATTTGCAAGCCAGGTACGCTAAGGCGTGAAAAGCGGCAACATCGGCAGTACAGAAATCCAAGGAGAAGTCATGGGAGGAGTTTGGGCATAGATTCGATTCCAACTATTTTTTGGCAAGTGAAGTATTTTGGCAGACCATCCACCGTTTACACGGCCAAAGATCGAGTGCCACGTACTCCATCAAGGATTCTGCGGGTAACATTCTACTGGATGAGAATAAAATCTTTTAACGATAAAGAGAATTCTTTGAAGATCTATTCAATCCTGTAAAGGCATCGACTCGTGACACATCTAGGGGAAGAAGGAATTTTCACTGCAGCAGAAGTGGCAACGGCAATTATAGAGGATAAAATCTGGAAAAGTTGCTGGTGAAGATGAAATCAGACCCGAGATGTTGAAAGCGCTGCCTGGAGAAGGAGTTCTCTGGTTAGCGCGAGTGTGTCATGTTGCGTGGAAGTTTGGCAAAACTCCCAGAGATTGGCAAACAGGTGTGATTATTTCGATATTCAAGAAAGGAAATCGCAAGCAATGTACAAACTACAGAAGATTATCACTCTTCAGTTTGTCAAGGATAGTATATGCCAAATGCCTTGAAAGGAAATGCCGAGAAATAGTGGAATCAAAACTGGAAGATGGTCAGTGCGGTTTTCATCCGGGTCGCAGCACCACGAACCAAATCTTCACTCTGATGCAAACTTTCGAGAAATCTTGGGAGTTTGGCAACGATCTCTTGGCATGCTTTGTCGATCTTGAAAAAGCATATGACCGACTTCCTCGATATAAACTTTGGAAGGTTTTGCGGGAGTATGACGTTGATAGTCAGTTGTTACGCGCCATTAAGTCATTCTACTGCCGACCGGAGGTTTGTGTTCGGGTAAATGGCAAGCAATCAAAGCCGTTCCATGTGGGCGTCGGACTCCGACAAGAGTGCGTTTTGTCACCTCTTCTTTTCATTGTTTACATGAATTGGATCGACAAATGCAGCCAAGCTGATGAGTGTGCCACAATTGCAAATTGCAAAATTAGTCGTCTGCTGTTCGCTGATGATTTGGTTCTGCTTTCTTCCACAGAATCTGGCCTCCAGCGCGCATTAAATAGCTTTGCAGATGCATGCAACACCGCCGGAATGAATATAAGCGCGGCCAAAACTGAGATACTTCATCTCCCGAGAAACCCTGATCAGTAGGTGTTACAAGTGAATGGAGCGATACTGAAGCAGGTAGAGAAGTTCAAGTATCTTGGGGTTGCATTTACGAGTGACGGAAGGCAAGACGAAGAACTGGATTCCCAAATTGGCATGGTTAGTGCAGTAATGCGAGCTTTGGACTATTCGGTTGTCATGAAACGAGAATTGTCGAAAAAGGCAAAGCTCTCAATTTTTAAAGCAGTTTTTGTCCCTATTCTCACTTATGGTCATGAATCTTGGGTGATGACCGAAATAGTGCGATCACAAGTGCAAGAGTCCGATATGAGGTTTTTAGGAAGAAGCGAAGGAGTTACACTGTTTAACAAGGTGCGTAGCTCTGAGATTCGAAAATCTCTTAACATCGAGCCGTTACTTATCCAAATTGAAAGATCTCAGCTTAGATGGTTTGGCCATGTAAGCAGAATGCCTCAGGAAAGACTCCCCAAACAAGCTGTACTTGCCAAGGCAAATGGGAAAAGACCAGTTGGATGACCTAGAACTAGATGGACCAATTACATTAAAGATCTTGGATGGAATCGTTTGGGACTTCACCCAAGCGAAATGATGGATGTGATCGAAGACCGTGAAGTGTGGCGGCTTCTCGAGCTGCTGCCCCAGCAACCCTCTCGGAAAAGCGGGCAATAAAGAAAGAAAAAAAAAGATAATAACGAATGTTATATATTTTTTGTCTGTTACGTCACAAGAGTTTATTCCTAGTTACGTGTATTTTTCTTAGTAGTTTCATTTTCATTTTTTCTTTTTCATTTCATTTTTTTATTTTCTTTCAGTTTCATTTTCATTTTTGCAAATAAGAATGCTTTACTGGTCTGATGATGCTCCCCAGACTGGGAAGCGAAACGTAAACTTGTATAAAAATAGCACATCGGAGAACGTTGCTTCAAATGAAATGTTTCATCGCGATGAACGCGCTCCTAGCTTTATTTTTAAACAAAATAAGGTGAAAAATTCACAAACATGTTCGTATGAAAAGAGACTTCGAAGTGACCGATCAGGGTCTGCAAGTTAAGTAACAACCCAAGAGTTAAGCTACCTCTTGGTAAAGAAAATTTAATTACGATGCACCCAAACCTTGGCGGTTTGACTCGATGACCCTTCGTCAAACAACAGACTTTTTGGTAGACCAGAAATAGACGCGCGGAGAAAAAGAGAGCATTGACGAAAAAAAAATTCGCAGAATGAGTGAATCACGAAGAAAAAAGTCACGCTGGTTAGACCAATCGGCAGTGGTGTAAAAAGTACTCGAAAATTGTAATCAAGTAAAAGTTTCGTGACTGGCAAAAAAAACTACTTGAAGTAAAGTAGAAAGCACTGACCAAAAAAAGTACTTGAGTAAAAGTAAAAAAGTAGTCATTTTAAAACTGCGCAAGTACAAGTATTTCAGAAAGTATTAGCGCAAAATCAAGAAAATTAACTACCAAAATAAACAATCGACATATGACAACTGGTCGACTACCTTCAAATCACTGCCGCAAGCGCTAGGTCTTCTAACCTTCACTTATCTCAGAAAGTCATGAATTATTGATTGTTCCAAGTTTTTTGTTACTATATTCAAGACAATGAAGAACAACAACAAGACCTCGAGATTTAAAAATCATGCCACGCACAATTTACATGGAGTCATTTCATAACATTTTTGCTCAAATACTCATTCACTGTCATTGTTAAATTAATATGCTAAAGAGTAAAAACAATGCGGACGTGTTTTATTGGTGCATAATCTACTGTACCTACAGAGTGGGGCAAAACTCACGCACCGGAGCTAATTCACTATATTTTGTAAAAAAGTTTTTTTTTTGATTAATTAATAGAAATTATTGCAAATTTTTGTGAATTGAATTTATTTCACATGTGAAGCCACGCAGAAGCCTGAAAACCATTACGTCACTAAATCACAAAATTATTGTTTATAGCCCATTTAGATAGTTCTGGGTCCCTGCTGGGACAAAATTGATTATCATATTAAAAACATTTTGGAATTATATCAGCACAGTAATACCGTACAATAATGCCTATTGCGTATATGATGTGTAATTTTTGGCTCACTCTGAAGAATTAGCTTTAGTAATCATAGGACGAATTTTTGGTAAATTTATATCTGTCTTTGCTTCTTCCATGCTTTACTTTCGATAAAGTTATCATTTATGCCAGTACGCGGCCGCGGCGAAGGACAAACACCAAGCAATGTGAAAGTAAAAGCATCTTGAACTGCCATTTGCCAGAATGGACGAGACATGTATACTGGTACGTGTAGAAAAAAGGCAGTGGGGCAGTCGCCGTGCTGGTCTGATATCTGACGCAAGAGTTGCCAGCCGAAAAATGAGCAAAAGACAACTAACCTAACTCAAATTGAAAAATAGCCAGTAGAAAAGTCGACCGTTCGACTTTTCTACTTGTGGCTTAAATTTAAAGTGCTTTGCTCTTTTCTTAATCAAAATACTACTTAAGTAGCGTTATTTCGCACTAAAAGTAAGCAAGCAAAAGTAGCCCCAAAAAATTTACTCAAAAAGTACTCGTTACCGGAAAAACTACTGAGAAATCTACTCAGTAAAAGTATTTCATTACTTTACACTTCTGCGAATCGGCATATTTTAGAACAAATAAACCGCAAAGAAAAAAGGCAAAATTGTCTGTTTCCACTCTACTAATACAGCGTCCAAGTCTACCTCGTATAATAATCACTTGTTTCTGCGAAAAACCGATACATAGGCGTAGCCAGAGGGGGAGGTTTGCTCCCTCCCAATTAAAATGCCACCAATTATAAAAATGTGACAAAAATGTCGATTGCTTCTTCAGCTTCAGTTTTTTCTAACATATTTTGCATACAACAGAAATTTACAATAATATTGACAACTAGGGGGGCCCGGGCCCCTCAATTTAATTTTTGCCAATCAATTTAAATGTATAACCAGGGAAAAATTGTAAGTTTTTGTCCTAAAAGTTGCTACCTCAGGCCCTCATCAAACATTTTTATGAATGTAATGCAATAACCAGGACCGGGTTTATGGCACAGTGCCGAGGGCCCCGCTCTCAGATAGTAAGACTTTTTAGTCTTCATCTATACTGGGCATGAAGATGCTGCAAAAACACCAAAGTGCAAGGGGCCCCACGCAATGTCAAACTGCCCGGGAAATGATTAGAAGGCGTAATCATCTATTGTACCATTTTTTTAATACAATTTACCACCATCTTGCCAGTTTAAACGCGAAAAACTACTTTTGAAAAATATTAGCTAGGGAAACGCTCATTGAACAAATTATTGAATTTGAATTGAGGAGGCCTGGCCGCCTTGGTCGTACATGCATTCCTAGTCCTATAACTGGTTATTTTTATGACAAAGCAAAAATCTCTAATCTTTTCTTAAGAAAACTCTTCAACAGGATTATTATTGCAGGAGGCAATAAACCTTGATTACTTCCCCCAACCTGGGCCAAATCTCTTACACAATTTAACCCCCAAACGCAAGATTTAAAACGTGTATTGGACTTAAATTGTAAGTAAAAGAGGATTGAAGAATTTTGTTTTTTCAGTTGGCTGTCAAATGTTAAAATTCTGGTCTTTGACATCGCTTAGAACACTTGCGAAATGTAATCCAGTGGCATTAAAATAGCTTTTTTTTCCTAAAAAATTAAAAAAAATTGCCCAGCGGTTGGAGGCTTCGACCCACACCCCCGTCTGTGATACGTTTGAATTACGCCAGTTTACTCACCATGTCTCCCAATTTTACGCCCGTTTTACACTGACGACCAATTTGATGCGACAGTACCAGTCAGACCAGCTAATTGCATTGATTTGGATGGCGCCTTCAGACTTAATCGTGGTCGGACGTTTGGTCGCACGACACAAATTTTGGCCGCATCACATTGAATCTTAACCTAGCTGGATCATACGGCCAGCTGTCGCCAGTGTGAAACGGACCGACAAATAGATTACCGCTTTCTGCGCCGGATATTATTACCGTATCTAGTTCTAACACTAGCGTCAACTCCAATATCCGGGTTAAAAAGACGCATCCCAATGCGGCCAAACTATCTACGAGCTGCAACTCTCAAGCTTGCTTTAAGAATCTGTGTATTCTTCTTCTGTTTAACTTGAGGCTTGGAGTGTGACGCTACACAACCATAATAAACAGCTTAAAGCAAGGTTTAGTTATACTGTATGTTCAGTGCAGCTTGCAAACTTTTCAATGCGTTTAAGACTGACCTAATCTTGGGCCTAGTGGAACTGCTGGCCCTCGTGTTCGGTCGCACGATATCATCAGATATGCAAATAATCTGCACTACCACTGCGTTGGCATGCTTGCATGGCCATGCTAGGACATGAAAATAACGCAGCCATATTTCGAAAAATCAACATGCTACACTAGGGTGGAGTGAAAAAAAAATTTGAAAAAAGTGTAGTTCTTAAATCCTGACAAATACCCTAAAAACCCCCCAAAAAATGTTTTTGGGCTGTTGCCACTTTAGGGGGGCTAGCAACACCCCCAAATCTGTTTTAGGGGGGCCAATTTACCCCAAAAGGCCATAACTTGAGAACCGCTTATCGTAGAGACTTCATCTATAGCTCAAAATTTGCGTAATTGCCATGTTTGTATCAGCTCTAAGAGAAAGTTTTAGTCTATTTTAATCACAGAAAAAGTTATGACCAAAAATGTGTTTTTTCTGCCATTTTGTTGAAAAATCATGTTAATAAGCTTGTGTTTATGCACTTATCTGCCCACATAGAATCTAGATTACCGCCATTATTACAAATGAGATTGAAATAGGACAGATACCAGTTAACGCTGATGTATATTTTACAACATGCTGTAGACTAAACTTAAGAGAAATGTGGAATATAAAATAGCTATTTAACCAGCAGAGAAACTCTTCACCCAAGCATTTTGTCTGCATTTCTTATGAAGCAAGATGTAATAAGTTTTACAAACAGAAGCAGTTTGGTGTACCGAAATGCATTTCAAATAACGTTTATCTAATTACAACCACTTACATTTAACAACATAAACTTTACGCAATATTCAATAATATAATGACGTTTACCCATGTAGGTATACAATATCAATTGAATCTAAAATGTAAACCCAGAGGCATAGTGATAAAGAATTTTCCCATTATAAAGCAAGATTCATTGCAATTTAAAATTTTTTAATCCACACACAAGGGTTCTATTAATAAAAAAAAACACTAGTCCGAAAAGATACCACGCAAGTTTGTCTGTACTGTATACCTTCTCTAGTTTACACCATTCCATTGCCGCCCAGCCGCTCACAAACATTAAACATAAGTAAGCCCGCTTAAGTTTTCGATTATCCGCTACCTACACAAAATAAAAAATGTCAAAACTGCATTTTAGTATTGAATGTTTTTAGAAGTTTACGAGATTTAATCTTCTCCCGAATCATCCCATCTCTTCGTGCAAAGCCTTCAACTTGAGCTGATGCCTCTGTTACCAACTTTACATGGCGTTCCACAGACTGATTATGACATGGATGGTCAAGCTTCAATGGCCTTGCTCGGCATTGTTCAATTTCTGTATCCGTTAAGTGTTCAATTGCAGGAGGCTGATGTTGCCAGGAAGTCAAGTCCACCATCTTGTCAAACGAAGTGGCGGTTAGATTGATTACTGGCACATTAAATGGGCGTACCGACAGAGCTGAGGATGTATCACAGGTTAATTCTGAAGAATGCTCTTCATTAACACTCATAGCAAGGAGATTCGACGAATCAGCTGATGTTAATTCTCGACGAATTGAAAGAACTTTGTTCACTCCTAGCATTCTAATTTTCTCATCATCATCTCCTAACATTCCAACCAAAATATTTTCCTGGTGAGCAAAAAATCCGTTTCGTTGCACCACTTTTAATGCAGTTTCCCTAACGATTTCATTTGGAACATTAAGAATTCTTTGGACTAAATTGAACAAATTTTTAGAACCACGAGTTAGTTGACTATTTGACTTGATTTCAAACCAACTTGGGAAGTAGACTTGAAGACAAAACTGTGCTAAGATTTCTAAGTTAGAGGAGGGATTATCCATGGAAATGTAATACCTAAGAATGCGACAACCGAGGGTAAGCCATCGCGAATGAACTATGGGACCAACTTTCAAATATTGCAAGTCGCTGTCAACAACTCCTTCGATTACAGCAGAACATATCTTATACGCATAATGCTGGTCAGCACTCAAATCTTCTATGACAGATACAGGCAACTTTACAAAATGTGGATTTGGGATTGATTTAAAATGAGCAGCAACAGGCCAGCTTGAAACTTCTCCATTTAGCGATTTTCCAATTGGACCTGAAAACGAGTCGGGGCTCTTAGTGGTACCATCAAGCATGGTAAAAACATGCCGCAATGGAAGTTCATTGGTATGTAACAAACACACCACCCATTGCAGTGGTTTGTTGAGCAGCTCTTCCAAACTTCGAATGCAGCCATTATATTTGCCAGTCATCGATGCAGTGCCATCTGTGCCAACTATGGCAAGCTTATTATGTAATTCCGTGTCAACAATGTTGTTGAAAATCTTCTGTGCAATCGTTTTTCCTTTGCCATCCTCGGTGGAAAAGTGTGTCAGATAGTATTCGCCAGGTTCTCCAATCAGTGTATAATGATCTTCAAGTTGTACCGATTTGTAATACTTGTCATTTGGTCCCTGGATGGTGACTTGCGTGGCATCCTTTCTGCCATCAAAGTAAATGGCATTCACTAGCTTGAAATTTTCTTGCTCCTTCTCCCTGATTTCAGTCCGACATCGCTCTCGTCGAAGCTTGCTGCGATCAATAACGTAGGTCTTGTCGTTTTCCGTTATGAAACCCAAATCCTGCATTACACTATTGGCAATCGCAGCAGCAGCTCTGTCTGATACTTGAAATCGTTCGCTCATTCTAGCAAGGTTGCTCCACTTCATTCGATTTTGACTAAATGACTCTGCATCCGGAACGAATTCGGAAGTAGTAGAAGACTGTGAATGCTCTGTTTGCACTGAGCTGCAATCTGAGACATAACCACAAGCTGACGTGGAAGGGGCGGCAGTTTCAGTAGAAGAACACGCGGTTCTGTTGATTGAGGGTGGCGCCTTAAAAACATCTTGTCAGAAGAAGATAAAGGAACAACAGTATCCATACATTTGCCAACTCGTTCACTTTTTTGATCTTGGTAAAACGCATAATCTGCTTCTGCCATTCGTAAGCCATGCTGTTTCTCCAGATTTTTTCTCTGTTGATCATCAACACAAAAGACATCAAACAAACTATCAATTGTCTGCATAAATTCGGATTCTCTTTGCAAAAACGTATTTCCTCGTCTTGATTTTGTCCAACGGTCAAGTGAACTAAATGAAGCGACTAAGTTCTGAACTTTTTTTGATATTGTGTACTTATGAACCGGATACACATTGCACCAAATCCATTTGTCATGAATTTCTTCAGCTATGTCATTTGCTACGGTCTCAGTCCGAAAATTTTTTAAATGAAGAATTCGCTCTATCACTTGTCGTTTTGTAGGCAACACACCTGGAGGAAAGCTGTCGCGACTTGTAAATGTATGGCCACTATGTAATGTCTTCACTGTATTTGAACTTCTTCTTCGCATTCTTTAGAATTCAAGTCAATTATATACTACAACGTGATGGCTTAACTGAAAATATTTCAGCTAAATTCTGTAAAATAAATACAGTAAAAGTAAAAGTCATGTTAGAATTTATACAATAGACGATTTTATGCTAGGGCGCAAAATGTTTCAAGTGATTTCTGTTTTTCTTTTCTCACAGATTTGGTTTTGCTAAGGAAACCAGTGGCTATCAAACCAGCTTCAACCTATTTGTAATAATGCCTGTAATCTAGATTCTATATGGGCAGATAAGTGCATAAACACAAGCTTATTGACATAATTTTTCGATAAAATGGCAGAAAAACCACATTTTTGGTCATAAGTTTTTCTGCGATCAAAACAGACTAAAACTTTCTCTTAGAGCTGATATAAACATGGCAATTACGCAAATTTTGAGCTATAAATGAAGTCTCTACGATAAGCGGTTCTCAAGTTATGGCCTTTTGGGGTAAATTGGCCCCCCTAAAACAGATTTGGGGGTGTTGCTAGCCCCCCTAAAGTGGCAACAGCCCCAAACCAATTTTTTTCGGATTTTTAGAGTATTTGTCAGGATTTAAGAACTACACTTTTTTCGATTTCGAAAAAAAGTTCTTTTTCACTCCACCCTAATGCTACACTGCACCGGATATTAGCACCAACCAAGGCCCAAAAAAGCAGTGCGAAATATAATGGAAAGCGCTTCAAGTCTACATTCAATTGTTCATTGAAAATGCACAGTTGTTTTATAACTATGTTTTTCTAAATGAGTTTTTAGAATTACAAAAAAAATTTAGAAATACTATTTACTAATCTCAAAATTCACTTTATCGAATATTTTTGAACGGAATCAAAATCAATCGATTTTAATGTAACTAAAACAAAGCAAAATAGTACAAATCAGCAATAAGGAAATTCAAAAATTCTCGAACAAAATCAAACTGCAAATTCCCCTACCGGTCCTCTCTTTCAACACGCTGCGTTGGAATTGGGTGGCATCTGTTTCCTATGAAGGACTTATTACAGTTCATGTTTATCGGATCGATGGTTACTTAATTAATTAATTGGGATTGAATAGATCGTTACTCATATCTGGCTTACTCAATTTTGTTGGCGTTTTACTCACAAACCTCAGTTAGCGATAGTTCTCTCAGGAATCATTAAAATTACTACTTCGTTTATTCAAGATCCAACAAACAGTACATGGCTTCACAATCAGTTTTCTCAAAAAATAAAAGAAATAAATTTTAGTTACCGGCATGCAGGAAGAAAGGTAATTACTACAACGTTTTACAACAATTTATAGCCCTCAACAAGTCTACGAGTAATTATCAAGCTCTAAATTACTTTGCTAAAAGGAAAAATCGTTTATTCTTTTCAGTTGCTTCGCAAAGCATTGATATTGGACAAATTTCGATTACACAAATCAGCCTTCTACGTGGCAGCGTTATTAAATGTGACAGACGTTTAAATAACACCAAAATAGCAAATATAAATTTCACGAAAACAGTAACAAATAAACTCACTGAATATTATTACAAATAGGAGAAGATAGTTAACAGCAAGAATCAAGAATTTGAGAAAATCTGTTAAAACTGAACTGTACCTTACCTAGTGAACATGATAGTGCTACTCGAGTAAGAGATATTCCTTAGTTCCAATAACAAAATTGTATTGCGTTTCCTAGAATCACTTAGAGGTTGCGACCAACAGTAGTAACAAATGTTTTCAAATTGGGAAGTCGTAATTCAAGGGAAAATTCGTAGTATCATCAAGTTTAACCTCAATCCTTGATCTTCAAGCAAAAAAAATATACTCTGAAGAACATTAGTCATTCTCTTAACGTCTCAAATATTCTTCGAAAGAAATATATTAGACACGCCCCAGAACAATATAAAAAAAAATTCACGAACCCTTAGAGCTATTTCACCGTTAGCAAGATCTTCAAGAGTTAACTTAATCACATAGAAATCTCCGGTGAAATACACAATCAGTTTATGATCACATCAAATTTGACTAACGACAAATTTACAAGTAAACCTGTTTTGCTCGTTTTTTTTGTTTTTCGAAAAACGATATCTTGCAAAAATAACAACTACGAGCTAAACAATTGAGCGATAAACATTAAAAAAACCTCCTCAACGGCAAGAGAGCGGAAAACGCAACCTACAAGATGACATCCATTTAAATGTACTTGCATTTTTTGCTATGCGTTGAAATTCTTAATGACCTGGACAACGATAACCGCAGCATTATGAAATTCAGAGTACGGTCTTTTTGCTGGGAGAAAATATCCAGTATCGAAGCAAGGTAACTAGGAAAAAATCCGTTCAAAAAACAGCATAAAAGAGTTTTTTAAAGGTTTCAAACAAATTTTTAACCCCTAAAGCTACATCCGTTTTTTTTTTTTTTCTAAACGGCAATGGAGCTTGATATTTATATTCCGCCATCTATGCGAAACCACATTGAGTAACTGAAATTAACAACAAAAAAAAAGGATATACCTTTACAGCCATAGGTGGGCACAAGTCCGTTAATCGTTAATCCGTTAATAACGAAGCTAACTTTTTCATTAACTCGTTAATCCGTTAAAAAAGTTTTTCATGTTAACGGACTAAATTAACTTCCGTTAAGTGCTGTTAACGGACTAAAGTAACTTCCGTTAAGTTCTGTTAACTTCCGTTAAGGTTTTTATCGTGAATATCTTGCAGCTTCGTTGTGCATTTGAAATTGTTTTTATCTTGAAATTAGATTAGACTGTAAAATGTATCTTTCAAAACACAAAAAGACCACCATAGCAATGAATATTTCCTTACAATCAGCTCAACAGCGTCAATACGTGTTCCAGAAGCGAGTGAATAAAACGAAATGTAAATTACACGCAAAACGTTAACGGATTAACGGACTTTATTAACTTCCGTTAATTAAAGCTAAAAATAACGAATTAACGTTAACGGAGGTGTGAAGTTTGTTAACGGACTAGTGGTTAACGAAGCTAACGTTTTGCATTAACTTGCCCATCTATGTTTACAGCACTTCACAATATTATCTAAGAGCAACAAATAAACAATTAATTTACATTCGCGTTGTAAATAAGCGTAAGTAAAAGAGGCTAGGGAACATATTGAATTCTGAAAAACGAACAACCTTGTGAAAAACTTTAAAATTAAAGTTTTAAAAACTTTGCAATTAAAATTATTCTAAATCATCGAAAAACAAACTGTTCCATAATGCCGCTCTTCGCCTTTGAGTTAAATGCATAATTTTACTCAATGGGTCGATGTGCAAATAACCCCAAATGAAAACAGATATTAAAGTGAACGAGAGAAAAGGGCCAGCAGCAGCCCAGACTAACAAGTCTGAGGCTCACTGTCCTCAGACGTCAACTTGGCGCACAGAGAGCAAATCAAGATCTCCCGCATCACTGCGACAAGACACTTCCCCTCTGCGTGAGACCTTCAAATCGCTTGTAGGTGTAGTTGATGAAAACCCAATCCTTGTTCTCGTCGATTTGATCTGAAAAAATTAATTTTTATTAAACAAATCATTGGCCTAGTAGATAAAAATCATCTGTAACTTAAACAATAGACACGGGTTCGATCCCAAATTGGATTAAAGACTTTAAAACTGGAATTGACAGCTTCGCTGCTGGACGTTCAGCTCAAAAGGAACCGTGTACAGCCTACACAGTATATGGTAGAGGCAGGTGGCAGCTAGGCTCGAAAGATCACAAGTGTACATCCGCTTGAACCAGCAAGATGACTTTGGAAATGAAGATTCTCGCCTGAGACCGGTGTCCAACGTGCTCCATCAATGCGAAGACACAGGTACGATTTCTAATCACTGTTTTTCTGCCCCTCATTGTTCTTTTCTACCAGCCTAAGGATTTTCAAAAAAAAAAAAAAATCCGGAAAATAACGATTTTCAAGAGAGGATGGTCGGAAATTATTCCAGCTTGGTGGCTTCGAAAAAGCAAGCAGCAATTTATACCGGGAAGAAGTTAAATATCTACGTAGAAACTCGATCAACTCTTAAACGCGTGCGAACTCTTCCGCAATCGTCATTGTCCTTTCTAGTGAGTCGAAGCTAGTGAACAAAGAACGAGTCAGATGAAAATATAGTTCGCTCTTTTGCTCTCTCCAGGACAAAAATATGCTCTGATATCGGTTACTACGTCACAGAAGTTATCAATTTACTTCAGACGGCAAACTCCACTCTAGTCTGTCGACCGCGGGGAAGTCCCTAAATACTCAGACACCAACCTAATTTCAAATCGGATTCCGGGAATTCGTCAAAGTTGCTTGTATCGGTTATTGTTTTCACAGTTACAGGAATAGCGGCTGGTCTGTCACGTATATGCTCCCAGTCAACTCCTCTAAACATGCAAAAGAAAATCTGTTTTGAAGCTTTGGTAAAAGTTTATCGAGAAAGAAATTAAATAAAAATAAGAATCCATGCCGCAGAGCAAATTTATTGAAGTATCAACCATTTCCATTCACTACCATATTATATTAGCTTTACACGATCTTTGGTAATCATAATTATTTGAGAAAAACGAGTTTCAAAGTAAATTTTGTAAATATTGTTGTTTAAAACCATATAATTGCTCAAAAACCAATAAGTATGTATTAATTAGTAACATAACACAGTACACGTCAAAAATAAAAAATCTAAAACCCTTAAGTCTGTTTCACCCGTAATCAGGATCATCAGGGTTATCTGTCAAAAGTAACACAAAGTTTATAATTTAAAACTTAAAAATTAGTTTCCTGTTCGGATATCGAGGCCATGTCCGGCAACTGGGCGGCTATAAGTACACCCAACTTGCGGAGAAAAACTAAACCTGGACCTCCTTAACTCAAACAGACTGCGGAGTTTTAAATTTTTATTTTTTGACGTGTTCTGTGTTATGTTGTGATGATCGCTCTGGCCTACGCTGTCGAGCATTTTTTTGAATTGGTTCAATTCAAACTCCACTCATCGCATTTTTTAATTCAATACATGTATTATGCTGGCTCAGATTGTCTTATATGGTAAACAATCTGCACAATTTATAAGGCTCGATTACACAGAAGCACAGCCGTATTGATTGTTTTATTCAGGACTTGATAACCTTGCGATTTCAGCTTTGAAATCAATGGACGCGGAAAAAATAGTAATAATTAGCAGCTAGTTTCAATTAAATTGCCGGCTATCCAATAATAAGCTATATTTCCATACAATGTGAAGTTACTCTGAACAAATTCTACAGGGCATTTACGCGCTTCTTCCATTAATAATCTGAAATCATTCATCCACTTTAATCAAATAAATCAGCGCCCAAAATATGATGAAACAAAAGTAAACTAACGTTTTGTTTATTCTTAAAACGGTAATTAGGTCGAACAAAATTTTCCTCGGTTTTCTCTCAAATAATTTTAACAGATCTGACGACTTACTTCTCCAACTTTGAAATTTCTACGACATTCCGTTCCCGAGATATAACAACTTATGTTTCCCCTTAAAAAGGTTTTTCCTCTGGAAAATTTTGCCAGGGTTGCTACTTTGCCAGTTAAAAACAAAATTCCAAAAAGTTACTCCTATGTTCCTGATTCTAAATAAAATGTTTTGCAGAAAAATTATTGCGGAAACAAAGCAAACGTTCAGAACTGTAAAATCTGCTGCTTTTCAATAAATGTAAGGCAGCTTTCCAAAAGCTAAACTTTTGTCATAATACTGAAAAAATGGCAACACTGAAGTAAAACGAAAATTGTTAATTTTGAATCGCAATATCTTGGAAACGGCAAGACGTAGAAACTTAAAATTTGGTAAGAATACATTTTAGGCTTGTCTTAACATTTTGGTCAAGAGTGAAAAACTTGACTTAAATTCCCTTTCAAATCATTGCCGAGTAGAATGAAATGCGATGGTTATAAAATGAACGGAATCGCTTACAATTCAAGGTTGTTTCTGGCATATTCGACCTTAATTTTTCTGACTGAACTTAATATACACCCTTTTTTTTTTTGTCGCGAGGGCATTCCTTAGTATCGACAGTAAAGTATAATTGTCGAGTTGAAAATCTCAAAAAGTAAGAGTTGTTCAAGCGTTGTTGGCTGGTTTCGAGAAATTATCACAGTACGACTCAAATAATAGGTCGCACGTGTGTTTCTTTACTACGTGATCAAAAGGTTTTTAGTAAGGTTACCGCTTTAACTTATTACCGCAGAAGCTGCTTGGCAATGTCCCAGCGGAAGTGTTGCACGTGAAGCGTCTTCCGCCCAGTATAACAACCTCTGCAACCTGTTAGTCTGGTTCGTGAATAACATTTGATTATTGAGTACACTCTTCTTTTTTTTACAAGAACCGTAAAATTTGGGTTGAGGCGTTTCTCGATATTTTTTGAAAGAGTGTAACTCGATATCGAGTTTTGAGTAGCACCTTGGTGTTTTTTTTAGATAATAGTGTGTAATACCACAACAGCATTAATCTATCATAGTATTCACAGTGCAAAAAATACTAAAATCTTCAAGTTTATGACAAGAGGAATCCATGGGTTCCTTATTCAAATCTAATTTAAACTTTGTTTAAACCCCGATACCAAAAAAACTAGCAATTTTAAATTAATTGATATGCTTGATCAATACAGTGGTCGCTGCTGGGTCAGTTTTATTTAAACGTCATTATGGCTATCTATCCTAGTAAACTTTAAGAACTAGTTTCAGTGACGCAGGCCATTAATTATTGACGTACATAAATACAATCTTAAACAACAGCCAGCCCGGGTGCCAGACACTTTTTGAAAATTTTCGAAAGCTCATATGGAGTCGTTAATGGTAGTAATTGAAACCGTTCCAAAGTCTGAAGCACCCTCAAAACTCGAAGCACCAGCAGCTGATAGTACAAGTTTTTTTTTTCTTTTCACATTTAAATGGCCTAGCACATTCTACTTTTACTGTAGTTTAGCCCTCAAATAACCGGGGTTAATAACACTCTAATATTAAACCCAAACCCACAAGTGGGATGCAGGACAACTAAAGACAGTCGCAAACTGGCCACCAATCCTGATGTAACGGCCAGTTGGCTTGTATCGCTCTAATTCTCACCAAAAATATAAAAGCGAGGCTATTTTCCGTGAAAAATAACAAATGCCATTTTCGGCCAAGTCTGAAACCAGCGTTGACCACTGAAAGCAGGCTAAACACTTTTAAAGTCCCACTCTGCACTTACCTGAAGAACATATGTGCTTTCACACTCTCAACGTCGGGGATTCCCAGACGTTTTTCCGGATCAGTGCACAGAGAGAGAATAAGGTTTCGAGCAGTGTCAGAAATGGGAACTTCATCAGGGAAGACAAGGGTGTTTCGCCAGTTTATCACTTTCCTGTACGTTTCTTGTGGACTCTCAGAGCAAAAAGGAGGGTAACCTGAACAGTGAATACAAATACAGTGAAAATCTGGTTGACGAAATCAAGAAAACGGTCAGCTGAAAAGCGGCTTCGATCTTGATTCTGCCGACATTTGGATGACGCTGACGCGAAACAAATCGAAACCAACTCCAAGTAAACAACAGGCTTTCCAGCCCAAAACGGAAAAAAGTAAAAGCAGCAACGTGAAAACTAATTTGCAACCCTATCGCCGTCTGATACAACAATAGCATGTCTAAGCACCTACCGATAAGACATTCGTACATAATGACACCGAGCGACCACCAGTCGCAAGTGAGGTTGTACCCGGATTGCTGGAAAACTTCAGGCGCGATGTAGTCAGGTGTTCCCACTGTTGAGTAAGCGAGCTTTCGCCTCTTACTCTTCCACGTCTCTGCCTTCCTCCGCGAGTCATTTGCAGTCAGGGGTCGAGTGGCTGAATAAAATATTTGAATTCAACGTGTAAATAAGATAATGGCAGAAAATTTTAGTAATTATCTTCGCATGCATCTACTACGAAAAGAACAACTTCAAGACCGAGACATATCAATTATTTTGAAGTAGCGAAACGAGCAAAGAATAGGGAAAGTCGTAACATAAACATTCCTTGCTCTCGTAAAAAGAAAAGTTCCTGCTATCCGCACCTTCCGGGATACATCTAGCATTATTCATTTTAACAAATTCACACTTCAAAACCTATAGAGAGCCCTCTCCATCTTTTACGAAAATATCGCCTTAAGTATGTTAAGATATTGCTTAAATATACTATATTTTTAGAAAAAAGTTTTATATGAGTTTGTTTGTACTACATTCAAAATCGATAAGAACTAACGACAGTTATGTTTATAAGCGAAGAGCACATTTCTACAATTCTGAGTTTTTGAAAACATTTTACACGATGATTGATTTCCGCCGATATTAAACGATTTTAACGAAATACAATAGCATAAATGTTCACTAATTGGGCAAGCAATTAGTTTCTGGTGTAAACTCGTTTGGCTCTGCAGCAAGAACATTGCACGAGCATATCGTCACACAAACAACCAGCATCACATTGCAACTTAAATTTCCCCAGTAAGTGATTTCATATTGACAGCCGTTGGTTGTTGGCAGTCGCACAACATTCATATGACTGAGCTGCTACGCACCAGAGCCATGCTGGTAGCCATACACTTCGTTGATATCTTTTTCGTTTAATTTTTCTATTGATAAAATTAAGATTTTTAGCTAATCCTTCAATTTGAAAACTTCTAAATTTCTTCATTTGATAGACTTAAATTTTAATGCTTTTTTAACTGCGGCAAACTTTTGTGAAATGTGCTCTAGTTTTACGTTATTTAGCACATTTGAAGCC
Source organism: Trididemnum nubilum (assembly GCA_963965965.1). Classification (NCBI taxonomy): domain Eukaryota; kingdom Metazoa; phylum Chordata; class Ascidiacea; order Aplousobranchia; family Didemnidae; genus Trididemnum; species Trididemnum nubilum. The sequence goes on along the minus strand of OZ014484.1, from coordinate 40,053,070 downwards.
TGTGATGACGAAAAAAAAAGATTAATTTTACTGTTGCAGTTTTGCTTTGATTTTAATTGAAGTAAAAGCTCATATTGGCTTCACTGAATAGCAACTAAGCCAGTTGACAATTTGCATGCAAACTTTTGGTCATTTCGATCAAGCAGAGGAAACTGGATTTTGCTTGATATTTCATACGCGGCATTAGTCTTGAGCATGCAAGCATTGATTTAAGCAGCAGAAATTAGCTAGGCGTGGATTACATTGCTATCATACGCGAAGTAGGTGAAAAAAAGCTTTGTTTGAAACTATTTTATGTTAAGTTAACAATTCATCTTGCATTATTTACGTAATATATGAGCTGAAACAAAGCGATTACATCAAAATTCTTTAAGCTGAGTGTCTAATAGAACTTTCGTCCGCTGTTTAAATTTAAGAGTGTTTGAATCGAATTTAAACCTACTAAAAATTTAACAATCTGAAAAAAAGCTCTGAATTTTACCGAAAAAGAAAAATAAATGAATAAAAACGGCCTATAAAAACGAACTAAACTCATTTCAGCTTGAGCATCGGTAAAATGTTTCTTTTACTTTCGTTTTTAAAAATTGCGTCTATGTTAACGTTATTTTCATTTGGGTAATGACAAAAACTGAAATTTGCTTAGAAGGTTGAGATCATCAAAGAAAGGGATTGAAAACATTTCGAATTGTGCAAAAACCTGGACAAAAATTTGATTCAATGCTCTACTACTAGAACCCTGAAACGAGGAGAACGTAAGTCTGAAAAGCCATATTTGCTGCCCAGCGTGATTTCATTTTGATTCTTTTAAGATACTATTCGAAATTTGAAAATCATTAATTAGCAACCCATTCATGACCAAAAAAGAAAAATCGCACAGAAAAGAGCAATGTTGGTAGCACATATAGTCATTACTCATTACCACTACAAGAACTGTTTTAGTCTTTCCAGCTACTACTTGTTTGATTAAGAGCATCGATGGCTGCCAAACGAATCACTAAATTCGAAATCCTTTTGCTCTAATAAAACACATCCAAGGAGCAAAACACAAGCTTATAATTTAGAAAGCCCCGATCGACCCAACAGAAGTCATCTCGATATACACCAAACAAACCACGAGGGCGCCCATACGCATAACACTACATCACGTCCGGAAATCAAACTAGACTTACAGTCTGCATTAAATTAACCACAAGTCAAACGCTTACCAAGGTGGTTAAAACTGGCTTGTCACAGCGACTTAGGACCTGCGCAATACAACTAGATGTACATACAAAAACTGTCTAAAAACGCCACATTACCAACGATCGGGAAATCTACAGCATTGAATCCCCTAACAGCAAAGCTTCTCTCCAAAAAAGCGCGTTATTGATGGACGCCAAACAGAGACTAATATCCACAGCACGCTTAAGAGCCCGCCATTCACACACACGACTACTAATGACCTGACGACCCGCTGGGTCACTACTTTACCCCGGAATAAGCACAAGAAGTTAGACAGCCTAGAGTATGAAATTAGTGGCTCTAAAACATACAGAAGTCGATTGGTTGCGCTTGTGTCAAGTCTCTGTAATAATCCGTTCTGTGTGCTTTCTTCAAGCCCGTGCAAAGACCAAAATCGGAGAGTTTCAAGTGGCCATTTGCATCAATCAAAAGGTTGTCTGGTTTGATGTCCCGATGGATGAAGCCGAGCTCGTGGATGGAGTTGATTGCCAGCACAGACTCGGCCATGTAAAACTGAGTCTGGTCTTCTGTCAGGGTATCTTTCTTCATCAATAACGTCATCATGTCACCTAAGAACACGAGAAAACTTTTTCAGAGATGAAACCCGCACCCAACTACACACAAAAGTTACGAAAAGCAAACTGCATTGGCGTTTGTGCACAACAAAATGGTGGGAAATGACGTGGTGGGTAGATGCAATAAAAATCGCAGTTAAGTACGTCAAATGCAGTGAAAATCAAAGAAAGTGAGAAGCTTTTTAACATTAATACAGATCTACCAAAAACAATAAAACTTTCTGTGAAACTTTATAGGCATTTATGCTTATAACCATAACAAAGAATTCGTTTTTAATGGGATGTTTTCGAGGTAACGTGATTCTCTTCAGAGACCTAACAAAATGTTCCAAAATAACGATGCCCATTGACCCCTCTGGTCGCTTAGCTTCCCGTTGTCATATCACATCGGCATTCATTCTAAGCTATAGGCCCCATACAACTGTAGACTGAACTAAATCTAAACAAACCTCCCGGTAGAAATTCCATAATTAAATAGAGATTGTAAGCATCTTGAAAGGAATAAAACATTTTGACCACCCACGGATTCTCAGCTTCAACTAAAATGTCTCTCTCAGCTCGAACATGGGCGACCTAAACGAAACAATACTGGACTCAAAACACAGTCCTAGCAAGCTGCTTTAATGAGTAAGCTATCACCATACATTAAACAGATATATAGTCAACTGTAACTCAAGGTACGATTCATGCATTTTTGACTTTTTCAGAAAGCAAGCTTTTCATATATGAACATGTTCACCATTTTAATTTACAACATGTCACCACGTCTAATATCAATTCAAATGGATTTGAAATCAAATATTTAATTTTGCGCTACTAGTCTGTTTATCATGCACTGTAATGACGACAGCAATTTTCCAAAGTGTACCTAGTTAATTCCGTATAATGTTTTCTCTTTTTCTTGATTTGAATGTAAGCAATCATTACCACATATTGCACAGTGTTATATATCCACTATTTTATTATATACTATCTATATCAATTGACATAACAATTAAGAGAGCAAAATATGTGAACTACTTGCTTGGCACATAATTTTAGCAAAAATACAACATAATTTTCAGGTTCCAACATTGTACTCATAAAAAAGAACAAAATATCGGTACAGTACTTCCTCGATTATCCGTACCTCGTTTATCCGTCCATTGGGTCAGATAATAATTTATGATATAACTAACACTTTTCCAGTTAATGTGGGGCAATAGATAGCCCTACTGTAATTTTAACGATCATGCAAATCTACATTGCTTTCAATAAAAAAGTACTGAGATCCCTCAATGCGGTACATTATTTGATGTTGAACCTCGTTTAAGTTTTGGTGCATTCGAATCTGCTTCTTGCTGCGTTGTTTTGGTTTAAATAAAGAAATTCAATTATGCGGTTTTTTTACTTATCCGTTCAGGTTTTGAAGAAATGCTGTCCCGACTAGACCGGATAATCGAGGAAGTACTGTATTCGTTTAGCAATGCTATTGAATATTAACAATTGATTTAATGGGAACTTATCATTTTATACTTTAAATGATACCGAACCAGGGGGGACATGACAGAACGTGCTAGTGAGCTCGTAAAGGCCATTCTCGCTGGCTAAAAAGCGCTAACGAACAAAAAATCTTCGTAGACAAACTGCAATTTCTGAGCCGTCTCGCCCAACACACGTTAAAACAGTTCGCTCGAATTTCTTTGCGAGATGTTCGTTACTTGTGTTAGTACGTAATAAATACTCTCATTGTGACGTCAGATGCATTTCTACTTCAAAATAATGCGTTCAAGCGTACTGTATGTACCACATTGTTAAGGAAAAAGATACCATAACCTCTGCGTTATTGATCTATGCAAGCAAATTCCTCAACTGATGATAATTAGTAAATGAACGACAGAATTTAATTATATTTTTGGATCAATGTGAAATAACTCAAATAAGAACAAAATTTTCCAAACTATAATTTTTTAAATGACGTAAAGCGCCCTTGAGGTTGTTGGTGGGTAAACTCATATGTTAACAGTAACTCTAGGTCTTTAGGTTTCAAAATTTTTCAAAAGTGAGCAAGTCGAAGTACACTCTTCCTTTTTAGAACTGGCTGTTTTTAATTTTTTGCCGATATTCAGTCTCATTTGTTCTTGATTTTGTAAAACTTTTGAGAGCATCGATGTCAATTTTAGCGGGCATGTTTGAAACACTTTTTAATTCCTATTGCTCTGTCTGCTTAAGTGAAGGCTTTTTTCTTGCTTTTGCAGCATCGCAAAATTGCAAAAGCGAAAAAGCAAGCTTTTTTCAAGTTGAACAACTGCCGAAAAAATTCTCAATTGCTTGCGCAAAGCAACGTAGCTTTATAATCTTGAACAGTTGCAATTTTGCTTGCAAATACAAGAAAATCAATGAAATTTTATCGCTTTAAATCAGCACAAATTTTAGATTCTTTGATTAGTTTGAATTTTTTTTGCTTGTTTTTGGTTTATTTTGCAGCCGAGGCTGGCATTGTTTTTAATTTTTTCTTAAATTTTGAGCAAATATGAGCCTCGTGTTTTAGAAAATCATTCTTATAAAAGGAGTGTATTGCAATTTTTGTCAACTGGCACTACTTACCATTTCTGTATCAGACGAAACAGCAAGTGGTTCTCAATGCAATTTGCTTTTTTTAGCAGTCTGATAGCAAACATGGCGACGATTTTAATTAATTTTCAGCAAAAATTCGCTTTGGTTAGAAGTTTTCAACATTTCGCCATTAAATTTCTGAACCAAAAAGATTTCTCGCCAACTTAAAGAATGCTTCAAGATCCTCTTTAAGTTGGCGAGGAAAATGTGACGTTTTTTTACTCGAACTGCTTTCCGCAAGGCTTTACATACACGTGTAAAATGACCTCTTACGATTACCGAGTATTTCGTTCGGTAGCGCCTCTTAAAAAAAACTCGTTAATTAAAGCGAACGAGGAAATTTCTGTCATGTGGGCCAGGTCAACTGACCGCGACAAACTGACCGTGAACAAACTGACCACGAACCAACAGTTTCGTCACAGTGATTTGATCACTGATTTTGTCACAAAGTGAGGGTTTGGGCAAGATGGGTCTGGGGATGGCAAAATATGCTTATGATCGCTATCATTCGGTTCGTGGTCAGTTTGTCGCGGTCAGTTGTCGTGGACCCAAATAATACCGCTATTTCACTTAAAAATAGTTAAACTTACCGTATAGGTAAATTTAATGCTAATATGATATACACTATACAGCTGTTTCATAAAACACTTTCTTTTCACAAAAAGACATGCCACTATCAAGGAAAAACTATTTACCTGTTCTTTGTCCATCATATCCTTCTTTCGCAGCATTTTCATTGCATAAATGTGACCAGTGTCTTTCTTTTGCACTAGTCTTACCTATAGAAATAAATGAATCAATAAAAATAAAGTTAGACAAGAGCAGATTGCAAAAGTCGAACAATCTAACATTATAGCTGTGTTACACAACTGCCCAGGCTACTGGATCAGGTGCTTTTTTCATATCTATTTAATTCACAATAACCTATGTCGTTTCTGAGATATTTTATTTTAAAGTTTAAGATCTACCCCTCTCAGTGTTGCCAATCAAAATCTAATTTCCAAGAAATTAAAATATCCTATCCAACTTGTAAAAGTATTTCTGCTAAATCATGGTAAAGTCTTGCATTAAGGTGCTTTTAAACCAATTGTGAAAGATACTTTGAACACTGTTTTAACAACGATGATATTTTGACTGGCAACACAATTGGGAAGATTCTTATACTTTGAAATGAAATATCTCACTCTCAGATAAACCAGCTTAACAATAAATTTAAGACTTTTTGGAAAGTTGTCGAAAAAAATTTAATCAAAAAAAAAAAGAAATGTAAAGCATATACAGTAGTACTTGCTTCTGAGCAAAACAGAGTCCAGAATAGCCTACCGTATTTATTCGAGTATAAGTTGCATGCGTGTGTAAGTCGCACCCACATTTTTGACATGAAAAACAGGACAAAATTTTTTAAACATTATTCATTCATTGCAATCTCATAACAAAAAATTAAAAACCATTGAAGTCATTACTGTTGTCACTGTCTTCAAATAGCCCTGTTTGCCTCTGGAACATCCTCATCAGCATCCGATGACGATGGCAAGTGATGCAACGTGACTTGTGTGGATAACTAATAACTAACTGTGTTAGAATGTGAAAAAAGGTGACAGTGTTAAAAGTGCAACACTACTCGTATGGAAAGCAATAAGTGATATGATTGTTTGAAAGGAGACAGCATAAAAATCGATAGCAAGGAAATACCTTAAAAGATTTTATATGGCATACAATGCACTTCATGTATTCGTGTATAAATCGCACCTGACTTTTTGGTACAAAAATAAGGGACTTATACTCGAATAAATACGATAGTTAAATTTAGCACAAAAATTTTCGAAAAAACAGATTACGGTAAAATAATTTGAATACCAAAAAACTGACAGCAAGCAATCAACCACAACAAAAACATTATTTTCAATTTAAATACCTCCCCAAATGCTCCTCTTCCAATAATCTTCAACATTTCAAAATCACTAAGACCTAACCGTGTTCTTTTCAGGCGAAGAAACTCAGTTTCTTTCTGAGCATGGATCATTCTTCTTCTTTCTCTCTATAAAAAAGATGAGCTTTTTGTTGACTTTTCTGATGCTTACTCTCCACTTTTCAGGTAAAGTTACAGAACCAGTATATATGTTATTGTCTGAAAAAATAAAACTTCAAATCCAATTGGATCTAGTTTTGGCTTTTTTAAACAAAATAAATGAAGTTCTACATTGAAATAAACCAATATTCAACTTAGTCAGTTTTTGTCAGCAAATCAGTGATTTATTGGATCAAAGGCAAATAATTTTTGACAGTATGATAAACATAGCTTTAGATAAGTACACAAAATTTGTGGAAATATGACTTGAGTATTATATACAGGGTGGGCCAGAAGTTAGAGGGCAATACCAAAAATCTATTAAATGTATCACTGTCCCCTAACTTTTGGCCCACCCTGTACTCTAATACCAGATTGATGAAAAATTTAAGGTGCTCAAATAAATTTTTGCAACTTTCGGGCACAAATGTTTTGAGAAAATTTAGGCACTTGCCAGTCAACCAAAAAGTTACAAAGAACACTGACACCCACATCAACAATTTGTTCAAATACAATTTCCATCAATTAACCAGTTATCTATCCACTGATATAACTACATGATTGTTAATACTCTGGTATCTATACCAACTGCTAAAAGACTGCTTAGAAATTAGAAAAGCAATGATAAAGGTTAATTTGATAGCCAACTGGTCAGTGGTCTATAGGATTATATTTGCAATAGCAACAGTTAGCTTTAATCTATGACATAAGGGCACAGACCTATGTTCCAACCAAGCCGATTTCAGTCAGTGAACCAGCAATTCGTCAGAGATAAACAGAGCTTTAGAAAAGATGACTTACTGCATTTGTAAAAACATGACGTTTACTATACTTAAATACTGGATTGGTACAAAATTTAAGGCGCCAACGCCTTTTCACAGCTTTGTGCAGAATTGGTTTAAGAAAATTTGGGCACTCGCCAATGAGCCAAAAAGTTGGAGAGAACACTGGCGCATGGACATAAGGGCGCTGAGACATAACTCAGAATTCTGTTCTAACATTTTCATGCTTCGAAAAACAATCATGTAATCCAAACCAAATCGGTCAATTTTTCAAATAAATTGCAACAAGCAATATTAAAACATTCAAAAATAACAATTGATTTCTCTGAACTCTCAATAATGACTGCCATTAGTACATGCGTGATTAGGAAACGCTTTTGCTTCGCAAGGGACAAAAGACTAATTGTTTGCTCAACAGATTAAGTGCAATCGTTTAATGAATGATTGTGAGTGAAAACAATCACCGACCTGTTTGGCATTTTTTATGTTTTTAAAAGAATAATTTTTGAAACCACGTACTTATACTTATTAACAAAACTCCAACTTAAATTCGAAAAATGCCCAAAACTTGACTTTCAAAAATCAAATAAAATGCTCATTAAAAAAATAATGAAGTTGATTTCTTGGATAACATAATACAGATTATATACGAAGCACAAAAATGTTAGCACATATTGCAGATTTAGGTGTCTGCACCCTTACATCCCTGCACCCTAATGTCGGGTTTTGGTAAGCTTGGATTCCATTTCCATCTAGTTTATACCTTCAACCCAAAAGCTTAAAAAATTGCTGATCTGTTTATACATTTCCTAAATTTTGACTTGACTTCTAACGTTAATGATTGCAACAATGTTACTTAACAGGTTTGACAAAAATAGTAACTTTTCCAAAGTTAACAATTGGACACATTAAAAATGAGTTGGCTTGTACCCAGGAACAACCTGCAGATAAAAGCCAGCTTAATTGTTACAATAGTTACAAGTTCACTCTGCTATCCCTTAGCTGAAAGAAGTTTACATACCAACATGGAATTACTGGGATATATTTACAATCTGCAACCAGTTGTTAAGTTAACAAATATATACATGAGATCTATTCCCATAATTACTTTTGTGAGATTCTGTAGCTTACCACATATCTAATATTATCAAGATTGCAAACAATCAAATTAGAAGTACAGAAATTAAGTCTATCATGTAGTAGTTGCAGTACATTCAATTCAACTGTGGTTTGAAAACAGCTAAGGAAAATCACATCTGACATGCAATTTACTTTCAAGATCAACAACAACAAAAAAAAAAGATTTAAAATAAATCAATTCAACTAATTTATTCAACTTGCCACCAACCTGTTCCTCACTGACACCTTCCTGATTCATTGATCGCTCTAAAGCTTGCATCCTGCCTTCTCGTTCAATGTGTTGGTTGACCAAGTTGGAATAAAATGTCTCAATAGTTACTTTTGCTTTTTTTACTTTTTCCAAGGTGTGAGAACTTAAAGAAGGGTCAGAAAAATTCCTGTCACCCATTTTGATTTGGAAGTTGAAAGCAGATTCCAATAGAATATTGTACAAATAATTTACAGTAAACTTCTTTTTCTGTAAGATTTCGTCCGTAACAATTCAGCTTTTTGTCGAATGTGTAGTTGAACTGCCCTGCCAAAACTCTGAACTGTACCTAACTCAAAAGGTAGCAGATCTAGGTCACAAAATATCCAGGAAACACTGCTGGACAACCAACCAAACAATGAAGATAGTGGTCCAGAAATTCAAGTTAGCAGATCAAAATTCAACTCTTAATCAATACAGAATAAAAAGTAATTGAGCCATTAATTTTATCATCACTCATTTCAAGTACAATAGAAGATGCTATGTTTTTTTCATACAGTTCATGCCTAATTACCAAAATAACAGAGACAATGAGCATTTTTACATGATATTTTTTTTATGCTGTAAAAGCAGCCAAGAATAGAAAAGGGGTTGAATCAAAATTTGAGCACAAAAAGTGCACCTCTCATGTGCACATGAGCAGTTTGTGCACTTTCTTAATAATCCACATCTAGAGTACACAAGCGCACTTTATAGTATATATATACATGCACTTTTCAAGTGCATTTCTCAGATACACATGTGCTCATGAAAAAGGCAGAAGCTGCTATTACGTTACATAAGAATAAATTGCTATCCTAGCTTTAACCCCAACCCTAATTCAAACTCTAACCCTAGTTTTAACCTTAACGTTAACCCTAACTCAAAATCAAACCCAAACCCTAATGATAATTTAAAAAATCAAAAAGAGTAAGTGAGCAAATCAGCACTTACTTTTTGCTCTCTTCTTCTCTTTGAGGGCGTTATGTTACACTAGCCACTTCCTTTAAAAAACGTACAAGTGCACGTTCAATTCAGATGGCTACCGGTAGTTTTAAAACATGCACGTTTGACGTGCTCATAAGCACTTGGGACGTGCACATGTGCACTTCTAGACTTTTAGAGTGCTGATACATGTCATTAGATTAGTGCACTACTGCACATTATTAGTACACGTGCACATCATTCGCTCACATGCAAGTTATTAGTGCATGTCATTAGTGTACTCACAAGTCATTAGTGCTTAGTAGTACACATCATATTCACTACAGATTAAGTGCATGTGTAAATCATTATAGTGTAATAGTGCACATCAGAAATCATTAGTGCACCACGGCACAATGCACTAAATGTGCTCAAAAACTTATGTGACCCTGTAGCAAGAATACTTGGCTATTTTTACAGAACTAGGCTGTTTAGTTTGGCAATGTTACTGTTAGCATTGTCTAAAGGCTAAGTAGGCCACTAGTGTACTGGTAGCAGTAATAATAACCTGCTATTCTAATTTCTATAACAGACAAGGCTTTTTATTCAATAAAGCAGATAGAAATTTTACCAAAAATTTCTATCTCAGATCTGCTTTATTGTCAATGAGAAGAGTTTGAATTTAACTCTGAATTGATTGGCCAGAGCAGATATAAAAGTGCTCAACGGCATAGGCCATCATAACCACAATCTACTGCTACATGTCTGCACATGCCGTATAAAACCCGAAATTAGAATCATCATGGGTGTTATATTTAAATAGAATCTTAAGACATCCAGGATGATCCAATTATGAGTAAAACAGTCAAGTACAGCGTAGGGTTTCAAATTTTTAGCCTACTGTATGCCAGTTGTGACTAGGGTTAGTTTAGATATCAGTTATTTTTTCACTATCCAGATAACAGATATATCTGCACAACATGGAATTCAGCTTACCAGTTACCCAGACAATATCTACTAATACGTTAGACAATCAATTACACGAAATCTGCATGAACGACTATTGTTTAGAAAATCATTACAGAGTTTTATTGTGCATACTGTAGGCCTATCCGCACAAGCGCAGTACGAGTGCATAACTCCATATGAAAAACCACACAGATTGAATGGTAACTGTTTCTGCACTGCATGAAACTTTGTTTTAAATGAAACCACAAGAAGCACAAAATTAATTGATTTCATTTACAACACACTCATGCGAATGAGTGATGAACTTAAATCGTCTAGTGTGTTCACGAAACTCTTCTTCAAACTTTAGACAACCAAAATAAATAATGTAATACCAATTATAAAACAAAAAAAATTTTATAGAACAGTTTTTTAGGGCAATTTGGCTATATGCAGTATAAAAAAAAAGTTTGAAATATGGCAACGTATGGTACATTCAGTAGCTTAAATTTATTTGAGAGTCTTCATCAAAAGAGCCACATTTAGTTCGTGTGCCATAGGTTTCCAACTCCTGCTTACAGACTTGACCTTGCTATGCAAATGCAGTCTAGTAAATAATCAATGTCTTTGCTATATTTTTGTAATGCAATATTAAACTTCATTTTTGCAGTTACAAACAGTTGAAACCAAATATTACAGCATAAGCTAACAGAAATGTGAACAAAAAGGGAGACAATCTCCACTACCCATGTAACATATACAAGAAAATTCTAACGTAATACGATTCGTAAAACAGTGGCAAAACACATCAACAATGATACTGGTAGGCTATTCTTTCATCTGGTTAATCGCAGAATTATATCTGAATATCAGATCGTAAAAAAACTCCTGGTTAACCGGTTAATCGATATCCGGATAATTCAACCCCAGATGTGACATGTGCTAAAATACTTTTTAGTTAATTCTGGTACAAATCTGAAACTAATGCGATTGGTAACCCTTGAAACCAAAATTCTTGTTCTAAAACTAAACCCAACCTAACCAAACTGAAATTGAAATGCTAATCTTACTCCTTCAAAAAAATTAAAAATGTACAGATCCTGAATCAGTAGGCCTATTACTGTTGACTGTACAGTAGCCTACACTCTCTCAGCTCTTAATATATAGAAGTCTCTTAAACCGAAGATTTTCTGCTGAAAAGGTCACTTCCATAGGTGGGCTACGCAAGTCATAAAAGTTGCACCAGAAGCGCCTGTGCAACTACTTTGAAAACCTAGCGCTGCAAGTGTTTCCGCAAGCCAAAAAAAAAAAACAGTTGCACCGCAAGCACAAGTGTGATGTTTTGAAAAGTATAATTCTAATTGACTTACTACTCAAACTGCACTAGGCTACAGTACAAAACCAACATTCAAAACAAATTATGCACGCTACCAAATTAGTAAACAAAAGATTATTGATTTCCTTAAAAAAATACCAGGATTTGAAAATGTGCATCGCTTGACCACTTTGGGTGAAGAACGTCTACATACCTAATGAAAAATGCTTTTAACACCGACACCCCAGGGAACTGGGGTGTTAAAAAATTCCACTATTAAAATCATCATATGGTGGTAAGCAAACATCTTCGAAGCTCGGAGTCACCGCTTTTTTCTGATGGCTCATCAAAAATTTTTTTTTAAGCTTTGATACATACTTCGTGTTTCTGAAGCAATTAGCATCACTCTCTAATGAATGGAGAACACCAAAAAAATCATTTTGTTTTTTGTTTAAAGAAATTAAACCATCCAAGATTTACTTATAAGAACTATACCAATGCAGTCACTCCTGTTTGCAATATCTTTCAAGTTTTCCTGGACTAGCAAAAAAGTTGCAATTAATATTTTTTGTTGTTTCTTCTTTTTGAATTATGATTAAAAAGTCGGAATGTTGCGAGTAATGCGTTTAATGCCTACAGCAAGTGCAAGATTTTTTTAAAATGAGTAGTGTATTTAGAAAGAAAATTACAAAAGTCATTTTACTGATTAAAATTTGATTTTACAATCATTTTTTGAAAGATTACGCAATTGGAAAATTTTTTTGAAAAATCAGAAAATAATATTTGGAAAGAAACGTTTTAGCGAAAGAAGACCCCTGCTGTAAATATAATAAAGAAGTTTTGCAACCAGTGGATGAATGGAATTTCTCACGATGAGGCTTGTTTCAACATACCTTGTCATAGTCATAGCCAAGAGGGAATGGGGCGAAAGGCTCGCTACCCTCCCAATAGAAATGCCAATTAAGATGAAAATAATAACAACAAAGCCTAATATCTTATTGAGTTTCTTTTAGCCTTTTCACGTATAAACAGTAGCCTATACGAGTACAATAGACTAATATTAATATTGACGACTAGGCGGCCCGGGCCCCCTCAAATCAAATTTTTGCCATCCAATTCAAATGTACAAACCGGGAAAAAGTTAGAGTTTTTGTTCTAAAAGTTGCAACCTTGAAAAAAGTTTCATTTTGCTGGAACAGCAAAATGAAAAGACCGGCGCCGACGGTGCAGCAGCGATTAGATGTTGGAAACCAAGCCGGTGCAGCAGACACTGCCGTTATTTTTTCATGAAATGACACAACTTGAAGGGGTGAGACTTAAAACTTTCAAAAGTTGATAAAATATGGACCACCCTATTGACCATGTATTCCTAAACCCAATCACTTGCATGACAAAACAAAAATCTCCAAAGCAAATACATGAGCGATTACTATTAACGGCTAAAAACATTGGGTGTCGTTAAGTATAAGCCGTTAGCTTCATTTTAGAATCTCTGCGACGCGCTCTCGCTCCTCTCATGTGTTCACTCATTAGGGTTAGGGCTAGATTTGGGGAATGGCTTAGATCGAAGAGGTGAGAACGCATGCCCGCTCTGCACTCATACACGACTCGCACAGCTTCCGAAAAAAAGCAACAGCTTATACTTAACGACACCCAAAATATTGTTGCAGGCAATGTACCTTGTTTCTTCCACCTGGGCCAAATCACTTAAAAAATTTGACTTCCAAATTCAAGATTTTAAACGTGTTTTGGACTTTATCTGTACAGTATACCGGTATATAAATAAAGGGAAGACTCACCAGTTTGATTTTTTCAATTGACTTTCAAATCTTAAAAATTTAGTTATTCAGTATTTCAAATGGCTCTAAAAACGTCAGAAATATGATCCAAATGGTACAGTATTAAAATAGTAATTTTTTCCTCAAAAAAATCGCCCAGCATCTGGCCTCGATTTGTATGCTTAAACAAATCTGCTCACTACGTCTCTAAACTTAAACAATTGTGGACACTTTTTAACTTTTGGTTCAAATCCTTTCCCTTTAGCAAAATCCAGGTTGCATGCCAACCCAGGACTCGACTTCTGATCCTCCATTTTAGGATATTTTTGTCCCATAAAAAGCCATTTTTCAAAAAATTTTGACGACGTCATTGCATGTGATTTGCGGTTTGGCCCTCTTCCCCAATCAAAAATTTTGGCTACGCCTACGGCTGTACGGCCTTTGTACCTTGTCAATGATTTTTTCTTAGCTTTAATCACATTTCTGATTTTACCGAAAAACAATCATTCCTAATCGTATTTGAATTGCACTTGCACGGTTGCCAGGTTGAGCTCAACATTGCTAAAATACTTGCGGCGCAAGCGTCAGCACAACCATTTAAAAATAATTGCGGCAAAAGCGCTATCGTATCGCACTAAAAATCATTGCGGTGCAAGTGCCCACCTTTGGTCACTTCCAATCCTGAAATCACTCTGATTTCAGGATTGGAAGTGACCAAAGGTGGGCACTATAATACTCTGTACTGATACTATGCCTAGTACTGGTAACAGCTGATACTGGGAGTCTGTAGTAGGCCTATGATTGAAACAGAAAAGTATGTTCCAAGCACAGACAGCACACTACAGAAGTTGGCCTATTGGTAAGCTATGAGAATGGTAGGCCTATCTACACATGACTAGTACCAATAGATGGGCACAAGCCCATCAAGCGTTAATAACGATGTCAACTTTTTCATTGACTCGTTAATCTGTTAAGCAGTTACGGTAAGAAAGTTTTTTCATGTTACCAGACTAAATTAACTTCTGTTAACTTACAGTAAGATTTTTATCTTTACTAACTTGAACCATTCATTCATTGTACCGGTACAAACAGACAAACCAGTTTGCACTGGTACCTAACACTTATTGCATATTAGCAGAAGTCAGGTATGAGGTACCGGTAGCACGAGTTTAATAGAATTAGAAGAAAGCTAAGAATGGAAATCTTTTTTGTGGCAAATAATAAGCTGGAGTCTCTTAGGTCTATTAATTATCGCTGTTCGCAATTTCCAACAATTTTTTGATTGCAGCTTCGTTAGTGCATTTGAACTTATTTTATCTTGAAATTAGACTATAAAATGTACCGGTAGGCTAGCTTCACAATTCAAAGCACAAAAAGACCATCATAGTAATAAATATTTCCTTACAATCAGCTCAACAATGTCAATAAGTGTTCTTGAAAGAGTGAATAAAAAGAAATGTATATTACACGCAAAATATTAACGGACTTTATTAACTTCCGTTAATTAAAGCTGAAAATAACGGATTAACATTAACGGAGGAGCGAAGTTTATTAACGGACTAGTGGACTAGGCTAGTGATTAACAAAGCTAACGCTTTGCATTAACTTGCCCACCTATGCTAGTACCTTTAGTCTAAAGATTTCAGACTAGTGATCGCCTCTCCATGAAAAGTTCGCCTGTTGCAGTCGCACCCTATATGGTCGCACAGAATCACAAATTTGCAATATGGCGCAGGAAATGCAAAATTGGCTTTGGCGCGGCGCGAAAGCATCTTACCAACGTAAATTAAAAGTGCAGACGGTGGGAAACTCCCCAGTATTGGCGGCTCGTAAAGGAGAGTACAGCTTGATATCAGTTTTATTGAAGAAATGAGAACTAAATTTTCCACAACGGTGACGTAGCAGGTCACTTGGCTTTCGGTTGGTTATGTTTGCTTCCTTCTGTCATAGTCGTTTACGCTACTACAATTTAGGTTAATGAGTTTCAAGACGGGCTTTTAGGGAATAGATGAAGCCGATCCTTGGGCTTCACCTTAAAATTAACTGTGTTTGACGTTACGCCTGCAGTGATTCCTTGATGGGACCGACTTGCAGCTTGCCAGTACATTTTTTTTTTAATGTAAATCTTTCTTTAAGTAAAGTTTGTTCAGTTAACAGCATTGCTTGATATAGTGTTGGGTGGACGCTTGGGTGTAAATTTTTTCCCGCCCACAGCAACATCTGACTTCGCAGGCCCGCCTTGGACAGGGCTGCTTTTGATTGAGATTGGTGTAATTAGGGTTGGGTGGATAACTTTAACCTAAATTTAATACGTTTTGTTGTTCGGCCTGTGGCGTCGGATGTGCCAGTGGGTGGATAGATACTGTTGTTCAAGTGCTTACCTACTTTGCGTTATTTTGTATTATAATTTATTGCCAAGTTTAAGTTTACGCCTAATACAGTTAAGTATTGCTATAGGTGCAGCTGACTAAGATGACCGTATGGTCTTTTCACTGATTCCTTCCTGCGTACTTTTAGCGTTTGGTAAAATAAACTTGACGTGACTTGGTCGAAAACCTCAAGAGCTAGGCTGAGCGCCAAAACCTAGCCATGCTTTCTGAAAAGATTGCATTCCTTGGTATGCTTGATTCAAAAAACCAGAAGTGGAGTCCTCGAGGACGTCCTTGGCCTCGAGGCGTGCTCGAGGACACATTTTGAAATCCTTGGCCTTGGCCTCAAGTCCTCGAAAATTGGCCTGTCCTCGGCTCGAGGACAGCACTAGTTTTTGAATTGTTAAAATTTTGTGGAGCGCTTGAAAAATTTTTTGGAAAACGTTTTTTTGTGGAGATCGCTTGAAAAATTTTTGTGAAGACATTTTTTTTTTTTTTGGAGGTCGCCTAAAAAATTTTTGTGAAGACCTTTTTTTTTGTTTTTTTTTGAGAGCACTTGCGCTTGTGTCCTTGGCCTCGAGCATTCCTGTCCTTGGCCTCGAGAGTGTCTGTCCTCGGAAAGGCTGTCCTTGGCCTTGGCCTCGGATTTTCTTTGTGTTCTTGGCCTCGAGCCTTGTGTCCTCGACTCCACCTCTGCAAAAAACAGTCGTCAAGGATGCAGTCATCCTGTTTCATTCAGTTGTATCAGTCACAGTTACAGTAATAGTATTGCAGATAAAATCCCGAGTTAAACTGAATATCTAAAGTATAAAAAAGCAATCGCAAGTTTAACCAGAGTTTTTTGTTCTAGTGAGAAATTAGAAACGGTCCTTCTCCAACGCGAAATAACAAAACTAAATGTGCTCAAAAGAAATGCAGAAAACAACGAAACATTGCGTGTAAATCTGCAGCTGAAAAAAGCTGTTCAAGTAGTTGCTTTTAGCAGAAGTGGAGTCCTCGAGGACGTCCTTGGCCCCTAGGACGTCCTCGAGGACACATTTTCAAGTCCTTGGCCTCGAAGACTCCAGTCCTTGGCCTTGGCCTCAAAGCCTTAGGTCCTCGAAAATTGCCTTGTCCTCGGCTCGAGGACAGCACTATTTTTTAGCCGTTGAAATTTTGTTGTAAAGCACCAGCAACCTGGCGGAAAATTTGCGAACACCTTTTTTGTTTTTCTCAATTGGAGCATCGGCGTAGCCAGGGGGGCGCGGACCCCTTTCCAATCGAAATTTCGCCAATGAAAAAAATGTGACAAAAAAGCCTATTGTTTCTTCAGTTTCAGTTTCTTTTTAGCATTTTTCGTTTACAACAGTAACTAACAACAATATTGAAGACCAGGGGCCCTGGCCCTCCTCAATTCAATTTTTGCCAACCAATTTAAATGTATAACCCGGGTAAAATTAAGGTTTTTTTTTCTTTAAAGTCCCTCATGTAACCTAGGCCCTCATGTAACCTTTTTATAAACGTAATGCAACAACCAGAGCCGGATTTATTCTATGGCACAGTGCCAGGGCCTCGCGCTCAGATGGTGAGACTTTTTTTTTCTTCACCTATATTTGGCAGGAAGATCTTGCGAAAATCCCCAAAGTGCCAGGGGCCTAGCGCGATGTAAATCCGGCCCGACAATAACATGGTTAGTAGGCGTAACCATCTATTGTACCATTTTTAAATAACAATTCAATAATTCACCTCCACTTTGCCAGTTTTTACGCACAAAATACTTTTAAAAAAATTAGTCACGGAAAATGCTGATTGAGCAAACCATTGAACTTGAGTTGTGGGGGCTTGGGCCTCCTGGCCAAACAAATACTCCTATGACTGGTTATTTTCATGACAAAACAAAAATCTTGAACGAAAATCTTCGAGTGGATCATTATTTACTGTTAGAATGTAGCAAGAAAGAATGCGCCTTACTTTCCCCTATCTGGACCAAATCACTTACAATTAAAATTTAACACAAGAATACAAAATGTTAAACGTATTTTGGACTTAAATTGCAAGTAAAAGGAGCATCAAGTAATTTCATCTTTTCAATTGGCTTTCAAATTTCAAAATTTAGTGCTTTCAAATGGCTCTGAACACGTGCGAAATGTGATTCAATGGCATTAAAATAGCTGTTTTTTCCAAAAAACTTCAAAAAATCGCCCAACGGCTGGGGCTTCGCCCCCAGACCCCCAAAGCCTCTGGCAGCTGGGGGCTCCGCTGTGTCTACGGAGAACACTTGCGGCTGTGTCTTTGGTCCTTGGCCTTGGCTTTGAGCATTCCTGTCCTTGGCCTCGAGAGGATCTGTCCTCGAAAAGGCTGTCCTTGGCCTCGGATTTTTTTGTGTCCTTGGCCTCGAGCCTTGTTTCCTCGGCTCCACCTCTGGCTTTTAGCTCCTACAACTGAAACAAATTAAGCGATAAATGAGTGAACAATGGCCCATGGTTCGACTCCAGCAAAAAACAAAACAACAACAAAACTGGAACATCACTCACATATCTACTTTCCTATCAGGCTAGTGTTTCATCTGAATTTGAACAGAGATGGAGTCGAGGACCCCAAGCTCAAGGCGTAGGCGAAAGCCAAGACCAAGGGCACAAAAAAATCCAATGCCAAGGACAGCCCTTCCGAGGACAGACCCTCTCGAGGCCAAGGACAGGAATGCTCAAAGCCAAGGCCAAGGTCCAAGAACACAGGCGCAAGTGTTCTCCCCAAAAAAAGATCTTCAAAAATTTTTCTATCGATCTCCAAAAAAAAGGTCTCCAAAAATTTTTTTCAGGCGATCTCCAGTTGAGGAAAACAAAAAAGGTCTTTGCAAATTTTCCGCGAGGTTTGGGGAATTTTCCAACAACATATCAACGGTTCAAAAAATAGTGCTGTCCTCGAGCCGAGGAAAGGGCATTTTTAGAAGACTTGAGGCTTTGAAGCCAAAGGCAAGGCTAAGGACTTAATCTCCGAAGCCAAGGCCAAGGACTTTAAGATGTGTCGTCGAGGCCAAGGACGTCCTCGAGGACTCCAACTCTGAATTGAACATATCCTGTCCTGGCAGCCCACCCGAATCCTCAAACCATCCACAAGGGCAATTTCTGCACTTGCCATAGCAGCAGCGTACGCAGGATTTTGAAAAGGATGGGGGCCAGAAACTTCAGAAATTTTGAGAGGAACATAGATCAGAATTTGAAATTGTCACACTAAAATTTCGTCCCATTTTTTGCCCAAAATCAGGTGAAGAGCAAAAAAAAAGGTCTTCACTAAAATTTCGTCCCATTTTTTGCCCAAATTCAGGTGATTTCGAGCCCAAAGCCTGATGCCCAACTTTTAAAGGGGGGGGGGGGGAGGGGCCATGCCTCAATTTTGCTCACTTTTCTATGCAATTTTGCAATTCTGGCGACCTAAAGGGGGGCCATGGCCCAATGGCCCCCCCCTAAATACTCCCCTGTGCCATTGTACCCTCTTCTCAGATTACTCTGATCAAAATCTGACTACAAGGTCATCAAAAAGAGGATTCTCGATCAGTATCACACTATGAATACGTTTGGCATGCTCTGATGAAGTCCCAGTAAGTATAGGGGTACCAAATGCGGATATCAAAATGAAAGTGATTGCATTAGCATGATCGATTGCACCAGTCGAGCAACAAATGAAAAAAATTGCGCCTAATTTTGTCTTGCTTCGATTATTTTGATGCGAACAATGATTTATTTGAGATACAAAATTATCAATCTAGCATTGAACATATAAAATTCAGATTTTATGGCATTTATTACAGTTTTTTATCAATAAGTTGTAGGTTCTACCATAGGAGGGCACAAATCCGTTAATCGTTCATAACGAAGCTAACTTTTTCATTTACTAGTTAATTCGTTAAATTTTTGTTGTTTGGTCGAGCGGTAACGCGTTCATCACTGGAGCGGGAGGTCTGAGGTTCAAATCACGGGCCGGTCAAATCGGACACAGTGTTGCCAACGGCTCGCCACCGCTGCGACATTTCTTCGAATGGAGTTGTGTTGCCCGGACGCAATGACGCGATGGGCCCTGCCAACTCGTTACACGCTCCGGCGTATTACAGCGAGTATAATGAAAGATTGGATTTGATGTTTTCTTAACTTCCGTTAAGGTTTTTATTGTAAATAGCTTGCACCATTTGTTCAATGTACCAATGCCCACCTATGAGTTCTACAAATTTGAGTTTTTGTTGACCTATCAAAATAACAACAAATGTTTTCTTAGTTGTTTCTATCAAAGTACAGTATTACCAAAAAATGATTTTATTGAAAAAGCTTTCTCCTGTTAGTTTGTTTTCGCTGTAGTTTAGAATAACATAGGCTACTTCGCTTTGGCTCTCAGTTGACTCTTTTGGTTGTTGACAACATTGTTTACGATAAACGATAGGGTTTTCATTTTTTGGTGTAAAAATTCGAAGTAATGACTTAACGATATGAATAGTGACCAAGGATGGCAGCACGGTACGGCTCAATTGTTGCTGAGAAGTACGGTACGCTGGTACGGTACGCTTTTTCTGTGATGGTACGGGTACCGTACGTTGGTGCGGTACGCCTTTTTGGTAAAGGTACGGTACGCTGGTGCGCTTTTTGAATTAAAAATCCCAGACTTTTCGCACATTGAGCCGGCTTTTTGTATATTGAGGCAAAAAACAGCTGAAACCAACGCTAAATGTTTGAATTGAGATCGCTGATTTATAGGCTAGTGATTTTAAAGACAGTTAAAGTTGCGAGTAGTTAAAAGGAAAGATGGCAATACCAGAAGTGGCCTCGAGGACACATTTTGAAGTCCTTGGCCTTGGCCTCGAAGCCTCAAGCCCTTGGCCTCGAAGCCTTAGGTCCTCGAAAACTGCCCTGTCCTCGGCTCGAGGACAGCACTATTTTTGAACCGTTGAAATTTTGTCGGAAAACGCCATAAGCCTCGTGAAAAATTTGTAAATACCTTTTTTATTTTGCGCAATTGGAGCAAGCGGGCCTCCCCCCCCAATTGAAATTTCACCAATAACAAAAATGTGACAAAAAAGTCTATTGTTTCTTCAGTTTCAGTTTCTTTTTAGCGTTTTTCGTTTACACCAGTAACGAACAACAATATTGAAGACCAGGGGCCCCGGGACCCCCTAAAATCAATTTTTACCAGCCAATTTAAACGTAAACCTGCAAGAAATGGATAGTTTTCGTCCCAAAAGTTGCTATTTCAGGATCACATCTAGCCTTTTTATGAACGTAATGCATTATCAAGGCCGGGTTTACCACAATATGGCGCAGTACCAGCTAAGGGCCATGAGCTCAAATCTTAAGACTTTTTATGGTCTTCATCTACATTTGGCAGAAAGATGTTGCGAGGGGCCCAGCGCGATGAAAATCCGGATCGGCAATAACATGGTCAGTAGCGTAGCCAGGGAAGGGGGGGCGGGCTATAGCCCCCACCATTGGCCTGTCAACCAAAATGCAGAATGAGAAAAACAACACATTTTTAGCTCTTCTGAGACTGTCTTTTGCGCTGGAATTGACTAAAATGCGATTTAAAGCATCTTTTAAAACATTTATTCAGAGGGGGGCTAATTCGTCAAAAACTAAAGTCACCAATCAATGAAAACTTTAAAAAATGCCCCAAAATAAGCAATCAAATTTGATCGCTAGTGTAAAAACGCCAAACATAGGTTTTATCAACAAATATATTATAAACTCAGGAATGAAGGGGGGGGGGGGCTATTCAGTGTTAGTTAATTGCCAATCAATTCTCTCAAATATCTTTCCATTAGCCCCCCACACCCAATTATTTTTCTTTATAAAATACAGACGAAATAGATTACTCCGTGTGAGTTTTATTGAATAATAGGATTTTATGATTTACCAGCATGTAAACAAGAGAACTGCAATGTTATCATTAGCCACTTTCCACATAGCCCGATAATGCAACCAGTTGAATCATGTTGCGCTGGCAATTTCTATGCCACGTTTTAAAAGCATTGTTTTTTATTAAAATAGCTCAAAAATTAAGTTACATTTGCAAAAAAAATGCAAAATTTTCGAGCGCTGGGGGCTCCGCCCCCAAACCCCCGTGCCTCCGGCGGCTGGGGGCTTTGCCCCCACACCCCCAAACACAGCCCCCCCATTGCGAATTTCTAGCTACGCGCCTGACACATGGTTAGTAAGCGAAACTATCCATCTATTGTACTATTTTTCAATAACATATTCATAAATTCACCTCCACCTCGCCAGTTTTTACGCACGAAATAATTTTAAAAAAATTAGCCACGGAAAATGCTGATTGAACAAATCGTTGAATTTCAGTGGAGGGGGCCTGGGCCCCCTGGCCTAACATGCAATTCTATAACTGGTTATTTTCATGACAAAACAAAAATCTCTAAGGAAAATCTTCGAGTGGGTTTTCATTTACTGCAAATGGTTGCACGAGTCAATGCACCTTACTTCCCCCTACCTGGAGCAAATCATGTACAATTAAACTTTAACACCAAAATGCAAGATGTAAACGTGTTTTGAACTTAAATTGCAACTAGAAGGAGAATTAAACAATTTAATTTTTTTAATTGGTTTTCAATTGTCAAAAATCTAGTTCTTTCAAATGGCTCTACACATGCGCGAAGTGTGATTCAATGACATTAAAATAGCATTTTTTTCCAAAAAATCGCTCAGTAGCTGGAAGCTTCGCCCCCAGACCCTCGTCTGTGATACGTTTGAGTTACACTGTTTTTTTCAAAACGTCTCCAAAATTACATATTTGCATTTTTCAACTATATTAGTTGAGGCCCTGTCTTTTTGCAAAATCCTGGTTAAATGAAAAACAGGCAAATTTTTGATGACGTCATTGCATGTGATTTGTGGTTTAAGCCTCCTCAATCAAAAATTCTGGCTACGCCTGTAAATTGAAGATTGCCTGAAAAACTTTTTTGAAGACCTTTTTTTTTGAAAAACACTTGCGGCTGTGTCCTTGGTCCTTGGCCTCGAGAGGGTCTGTCCTCGGAAAGGCTCTCCTTGGCCTCGGATTTTTTTTTGTGTCCTTGGCCTCGAGCCTTGTGTCCTCGACTCCACCTCTGAGCAATACGGTACGATACGTAAGTACGGTAGGTACGCCTCAATTTTTGCGAAATGGTACGGTACGCCTTTTTTTGTAATGGTACGGGTACGGTACGCTTCAAAAATTGAACTGAAGTACGGTACCCTGGTACCGTGCGGTTCAAAGTGCGAGATACGTAGTACGCAAAATCTAAACGTATAGTACCGTACTGCTATCCTTAATAGTGACACACATGAGAAATTAGCATTTCAAATTTCGAAATTAAATTTCGAATTTTGACATTTTGATTCGAATTCAATTTGATTTCGATTAAAATTTAATTCGAATTCGAAATTGGCATATTAGTTTGTGCTTCAATTTTGAGTTCGCGCTGACTTACAAAATATTTTTTGTTTGTTTGATGCAAGTTTCGGCTTCACGAATTCGATTACACTCGGTCATTGAGTTTGGGCGAGTTTTGGTTTGAGCTTGAAAAAATGTTTCCTCTGGGTCTTATTGAATTTGAAGGCAAAAATGTCGAAATTCACCATGTGGTTTAGTTTAGAAGCTTTGAACTTGCGCTCATACAACCACTACAAAAGCACAAAACATATAGGCCGACGCGTAGAATCCACTTGAGTAAAGTTGGAATTTATGATTCAAGTTTTGGTTTTCTTCAAAAAAAACTAGATTTTAGTGGAATCAGTTCTTCGTGAAATGAGAGCTTTCCAATAGTCTTCAAGAACTCAAATTATGTGTCATCTAGGCACGTAGCCAGACCAAAAATTTTTGGGGGTGCAGGAGCAAAACTTGGCGAGGAGAATACAATTTTTTTTGGGGGGCGGGTCGGGCAAAGTAACGTATTTAAGTTCTGCACATACATATGTGTTAGAAATGACGTTCAACTGAAATTATTTCCTGGGCAAAGTAAAATCTTGGGGTGGCAACTGCCCCCCCTGCTCCCCCGTGGCTACGTGCCTGGTGCAGTGCCGTCGCTACGGGAGGCCAGGGGGGCCGTGCCCCTCCAAACGACTGCTTGTGCCCCCCCATTTTGGTTTATTCAAAATACCGTTTTTGGAGCATCACGTAACGGCAAGACAACAAGCAATGATGAAAAAAGGAATAATTACGTTCAAACATAATTCTCCTTTGACATTTTCTCGATTCTTTGCGAACTAGCTGGCTACCAACTGCAGTAGGCATCTGACGCAATAATCTGTCTTTTTAACATGCCTTTACGGATATGTCGCGGAAGAGAGACGTAAGCCAGCAGAATCGTTACCGGTAGTTCGTTAGTGATTATGACATGAAGCAATACGTGAAAACATTTGTTTCAAAGACCAGCTGTTTTGATTTTTAGAACACACTCAAGATTTTGAGGATGCAGTCAGTGTCGCAACCTAACAGCTGGTCTTAGAAACAAATGTTTTCACGTATTGTTTCATGTCATAATCAGGGGCTTAAGCCCTTTTACCCAAGTCACTTAGAAAATTCAACCTCAACAGACTAGCGTTTGAACGTATTTGACTTTACCTGAAGTAAGGGGAAGCAGAAGGAGCTGAGCAATTTAATTCTTTGAAATGACTTTTGAATTCTAAGAATTTGGTTATGGCGTCAAATAGTGCGAAATGTGAGTAAAATGGCTTTAAAATTGCTATTTTTTTGCTGCAAAATTACAAAAATTGCCCATCAGCTGGGAGCTCCGCCCCTCCCTCAACCCTCGTCCACAGTCATTACATATTTCGTGACTATGCACCAGCTATGACATCCTTGAGTTGCATCAGTTTCTATTGCACGGGGCTTAAATCAGACAATTTTTGTGCAAAAAAATTTACTTGTGGTTCAACCCTCTTAGCAAAATCCTGGTTGCGTGCAGGGGCGTATTTAGGGGGAGCATTGGGCCATGGCTCCCCCTTTGAGTCGCCAGGATAGTATATTTAGCATAGAATAGTATGCAAAATTGCGGCATAGCCCCCCCTTTGTAAGTTGGAGAGAAGGTTCGAGCACATAAAGGCGATGTTTCAGACGTGTGATCTTCAATTTTGGGCAGAAAATCGGACTAAATTTGAGTGAAAACCTTTTTTTTTTGCTCTTCACCTAATTTTGGGCAAAAAATCGCACTGATTTCAGGAAGAACTATTTCTTACTCTGTTCTTTCCTTTTCTCAAATTCCTGCCCCCCCCCCCCCCTTTTGAAAATCCTGCGTACGCTACTGGTTGCGTGTTTAGTAGCATTCACTGATGTAGATAGGTTTTTCGGGCGATTATTGGCCGTAGACGAAACAAGATACATAAGAAACGCAGCCGATCTTATATTTTTTTGGACATGAAGCGAACAATTGAACTCGCAGTAAAATCTTCACCGTGCGGCGCAGGATCGTGCAACATGAAAACTTTTTAATGGTGCTGACCAGAGATCTAAAGTAACGATAGTAGCTCTACTTAAGTAGCCAACTCAAATAGATTTTGTCGGTAACGAACACTTTTAAAGTGATATTTTTGGATACTTTCTACTTTAACTTGCTCACTTTTAGCGTGAGGTAACGCTACTTAAGTAACATTTTGATTAAGAAGAGTAGGCTACAGAGTACAGTACGGAGGTGTAAACAGTACTCGAATATCGTAATCGAGTACGGTAAAAGTTCCGTTGCTGACGAAAAACTTCTAAAAGTAAAGCACAAAGTACTGACCAAAAAGTACTTGAGTAAATATAAAAAAGCAGTTATTTTAAAAGTACGCAAATACAAGTATTTCTGGAAGTATTCAAGCAAAATAAACAAACTATTCAATCAACATATGACAACTGGTTGACTACCTTCACATCATTGCCACAAGCGCTTGGTCTTCTAACCCCTAACGATCTCAAAAAGTCATGAAATTATTCATTGTTCCGAGTTTTTTGTTATTATATTCACAGAGATGGGCACGGTACTTTCTAAAAGTACCGCGGTACCGGTGTTGCGGACTAGTGCAGAGCATTAGGAAAAGTTTTTAACTGAACAGAATTCACAAATTTATTCACAATTGTAGGCATTAAAACTTCGCTTGACTTAACCACAATGTCGAAATCTTGAACGAGAGTTCTGTCCGTTAAATCAATAATTTCTCCGACGTTAATGAACTTGAAGCACTTAACTCAAACCAATTACCTTATTATACTCAACTTAATAGCTTATTCAAATAGAAAACAATTAACCATTGGAGCACTGATACTTAGCTTGTAACACACTTGACTGTCGCTTAAAAATTACAGATCGCTGATGCGGCTTATGACAGATTGTGACGTAATAACACACTCTACTGTGAAACAGACTTGGGACATTACAACAAAAGAAGCGGCTGGAAAATATACAACAACCGGTACCAGTACTTGCTTGGAAAAAGTATCGTCGATACCGGTTCTCGGTACCGATACTTTTTGAAGATTCAACTGAATTGTCTTAGAATCTTTGAAGAACGTTTGTTTCAAAAAAATTAACAATTTTTGTGAATAAAAGCACGACAAACCAAGATTACGAGCAACCTTACCATTAACTTTATAAAAATCAGATCGCCAATTCATAAATTTATCCAACTCTGTATTTTATTGTTCTGCTGGTGTCAAGGCTAATTTCAAATATAGAAAACTTAAAAACAGCCAACGTTTTAACAGTGAACTAACTGCATTCATCAGGGCTAAAAGGTCTAAAATGAGTTAAAATGCAAATGCAAGCAAAGCAATCAACAAATGACGTAATCACGTGTCACAAGAATAAGCAATAACAGTCTGTGTAAAAAAGCAGGTGAAAAAATACCAGTAGATCTTGCTCTAAAGGTAGCCCAGGAAAGACTCCATAAACTTCAGAATCTAAATGAGCTCACGAAATGGTCTGTAAATGGTATTTGCAATGGTTTACAAATTTGCTTGGAGGCAACTTACTTAACTTTTCTAAAAAATTTTTAAACAAATTTTCGGTACTGCCATGGGCTCTCCAGTCTCAGTTGTTGTGGCTAATTTAGTCATGGAGGATGTGGAGACCAGAGCGATCGAAACCCTTGCTCACCCCCCCCCCCCAGACTTTGGCTTCGCTACGTTGATGACACTTTTGTAATTATCGAGGAAAAATTCTTAGACATCTTCTTTGACCACATCAATAATTTGGAACCATCCATAAAATTTACAATGGAAACCGAAAACGATAATCAATGACCTTTTTTGGATACTCTCATTCAACGTTCTAAAAATGGCGAATTGAGTTCTTCCATTTTCCGCAAACCTACCCATACAGATCGTTACCTAAATTTTGGATCCGACCACCCTCTGCTACATAAACGAGCTGTGTTTGACACACTCATGCATCGAGCAGTCACTTTACCAAGCCATAAACTTGAAAAGCGGAAAGAAATAAAATACATAAAAACTGCCCTGAAGAAAAACTCGTATTCTTCACGGATTCTTTGCTCCCGAAAAAAGACAAAAGCTGAAATTACAGACTCACCTCGCTTACAAAGAATATGTCATAATTCCCTATTTTCCGGGCTTGTCAGAAAAAATTAGACGAAGTTTGATTCCACATGGCGTGAAAACAATCATGAAACCAGGAACAAAATTGGGACAGATCCTATCATCTTACAAGGACAAAATTCAATCCAATAAACGGCAAGGCGCAATCTACCAAATTCCAAGCAAAGACTGTGATATGGGGTTTCGCTGAATGACGACTTGGAAGTCCCTAGGCGCTCCCCTGCCGGACGAGGTTCCACTTGTGAAGGTGGCCCCAGTAACGTCGTTCACGTAATTTTCATTATTTGTGCTCATCATGATTTGTTTTGCAGTTTAATCTAACTGCGGAGAGGTTTTATATCAGAGTTGTCCTTCTCCTAGGTTATATGCTTACCACAGCTGATGGGCATAACCAACCCAGGTTTTAAGTTTTCCTACTATTTTGATTTGAACTATACTTCGTCTCGCTTCTACCATTAGACCTATTTGGCATGGGTAACCCTTTCAGGAGAATTGAATCTCCAGCCAGTACAGCCCTGCAGGTCATTGAGGCACATAGACTTTTCCACCTCGTTACGGTGATAGTTCATGGAAAAGCTATGCATTGTAGGTGTAATTGCCGAGCTATGTTATTCTATGCCTACTGTGCCATAATAAGCCAATTATATGTCATACTATGCCTACTAAGCTATGGTGTCCACTTTGGCCTACTATGCCTGTTGTGCCATAATAAGCCTACTGTATGCCATACTATGCCTACCAGGGTGCCATGTTATGTCTACAATGTCATACTTAAGCTGCAGCACCTACTGTGGCACACTATGCTTACTAATACTATGCCTATTTTCCATAACAAGCCTCCTGTAGGTCATAATCTGCCTACTAAGGTGTAATGCTATCCCTACTATAATATACTACGCCGCAGTGCCTACTGTGGGATACTGTGCAATAATAAGCCAACTATGCCTACTGTGCCATAGTAAGCTACAGTGCCTACAGTGACATGCTATGCTTACTAGGGTGCCATAACAAGTCTACTTCATGTTACACTATGCCTACAATGCCATACTAAGCCTACTATGACATAGCACTCCTACTAACCTATGGTGCCAAAAGCCCACTACAGTATATTGTTGTTGTTGCGCTATTTATCCTCCAGTCACCAGACAGCATCAGACGCTAACTTATTGGACGATCCGCACATTTTTTTTTTTTATTGCAGTGACTATACTTCGTGATTGGAGAAATCCGCACCTGCTTAACGAGTTTCCGATGATCCAACGTTCCTGTAGATTTCTTCAAATTCTTGCCCACCAAATTGGCTGCTTGTTCAAAGCCACCAAGCAGAGATAATTATCGTAAAACGTCTTATCCAAGGACGCAACTTGAACTTCTCTACCTGCTTCAGTGTCGCTCCATTCACTTGTAATACGCACTGATTAGGGTTTCTTGAAAGATGAACTGAGGTACTGTTCAAGTATCTTGGGGTTGTATTTACGAGTGACGGAAGGCAAGACGAAGAACTCGATACCCGAATAGGCAAGGCTAGTGCAGTAATGCGAGTTTTGCACTACTCGGTTGTCATGAAACGAGAATTGTCGAAAAAGGCAAAGCTCTCAATTTTCAAAGCAGTTTTTGTCCCCATTCTCACTTATGGTCATGAATCTTGGGTAATGATCGAAAGAATGCGATCACAAGTGCAAGCTTCCGAAATGAGGTTTTTACGAAGAATCGAAGGAGTTACACTGTTTAACAAGGTGCGTAGCTCTGAAATTCGAAAATCTCTTAACATCGAGCCGTTACTTCTCCGAATTAAAAGATCTCAGCTTAGATGGTTTGGCCATGTAAGCAGAATGCCTCAGGAAAGACTCCCCAAACAAACTTTACATGCCAAAGCAAATGGGAGAAGACCAGTCGGACGACCTAGAACTAGATGGACCGATTACATTGAGGATCTTGGATGGAATCGCTTGGGACTTCGCCCAAGCGAAATGATGGAGGTGATGGAAGACCGTGAGGTGTGGCGGCTCAATCTTGAGCTACTGCCTCCGCAACCCTCACGGAAAAGCGGGCAATGAAGAAAGAAGAAGAAGACTGTAATATGGTTTACATAAGAGAAACTAAACGATCATTCGAAACCAGAAAAAAAGAACATATTAGAGATATCAGAAACGCTCAGTCAAAACCCGCAAATATCAAAGATAACACCACAGCACTTTGCAAACACGCCATTAACTTGCACCACGATATTGACTGGAACAATAGCCAAATTTTAGAATTTGAAACTGATTATAGAAAACGCCGATTTATTGAATCATTTTTTATTAACAATATCCCAAATACTATGAATGATAGAAAATCTATTTCATTGCCATCTTTGTACTTTAAATTGGAAAAATAATACATCATTTCGTTTGTAAAAAATTGATCTTTGTAAGTTTAGAACCCGGTTTTCATGTTTGTTTCCATTTGCTCACTTATTGAAATTGTTATCATAGTATTTCAGATACCGGTTTGGTCCTAATTCGTTCATTCACCTGCTTTTTTACACAGTGTTATTGCTTATTCTTGTGACACGTGATTACGTCATTTGTTGATTGCTTTGCTTCCATTTGCATTTTAACTCATTTTAGACCTTTTAGCCGTGATGAAAGCGATTAGTTCACTGTTGAAACGTTGGCTGTTTTTAAGTTTTCTATATTTGAAATTAGCTGTTACAAACAATAAAGTCTTTCTAACCCGGTCTTGCGGTATGCGTCAGTTTTCCAAACCGTTTCTTTTTTACGCTTAATTCTTAAAATTTGAATATCTGCTTAGACTTACCAATCCGAACCGTTTTGTGTTTTCTGCACGGCGACGATGCGGAGTATTATAGCCAACTTCAATAACGTGTAGGAGACATAGGCGTAGCCAGGATTTTTGATTGGGGGTGGCCCAAACCCTCAAAAATTCGGCTGTCTTCACCGAAGTTGAGAGTGAATTTTGGGCCGAAATCGGAAATTCGAACGATTTTTCCGCCCAAAATCGGGTGATCTCCAAAAAAAAAAAAAACGTCTTCACTGAAATTGAGAGTGGTTTTTCAACCGAAATCGGAAATTCGGACGATTTTTCCGCCCAAAATCAGGTGATCTCCAAAAAAAAAAGAAAAAAAAAAAAGGTCTTCACCGAAATTGAGAGTGGTTTTTCAGCCGAAATCGGAAATTCGGACGATTTTTCCGCCCAAAATCAGGTGATCTCCAAAAAAAAAAAAAAGGTCTTCACCGAAATTGAGAGTGGTTTTTCGGCCGAAACCGTTAGCTTTACTGTTACTTTACTGTTTCATTACTGTTGTGTGCGCAATTACTGAAAAAAAACTGCAACTAAACATCGTCAGGCTATGTTGTCATAACTTTTTGTCGTTAGTGGAGTTTTGATTGGGGGGGGCCTGGGCCCCCCCTGGCTACGCCTATGGTAGGAGAGCTATGCCAAACTCTCCCAATCCCTTTTCTCCTTCTGACAACTGAGCACTTGAATCACTGATTTTTAATGGAATTTATTATTATATTGAATGAAGAAAAATACAGAAAAAACAAATTAGTCTCAAAAATACAATGTAAGGGCCAGTTCAGGGCCTTTCTTCCAATCTACAACTGTTCCCTCACAGTCAATAGTCAACTTCATAAACAAGGATAGAGAGGAAGAGAAGGGATCACAAAATGCAATTGACCCAAGTTAAGCAGCATTTAACATGTCTCACCAAAAACTGACACTGTTCACTTCACTCATTTTTGTCACTACTGAGTTTTCAGGCTCCAAGCAGGTTTAAATAGTTCCAAGTCGTAAAAAACACGTGGCATCGCTTATTGTCTAGCATCAAAGGCAAGAAATTAACAAGCAAAGACTGTCAGCTGCCAGTCTACACAATAATGCACAAAAAGAACATTCTAACACAATGATTCTAAATCTGATCTAATTAGCCTTTGAAGGTCTTTGAAGATGAGCTAATTAGCAGCATATTTTTAACAAAGGATAATAATTACTCAGTAATTTAACTTAAACACCGATTAGACAATGACAAATAATCTTTTTGATTTAAGTCAAAAGATTGCAAAATCCAATAATTAATCAGACACAAATGCACAAACAAATATTTTCCACGTTTGACGAAATAAACACAACCTTACATCATATTTTGAGACTACTTTGTTTTTTTTTCTGTATTTTTTCGTTATTCAATATAATAATAAATTCCATTAAAAATCAGTGATTCAAGTGCTCAGTTGTCAGAAGGAGAAAAGGATTGGGAGAGTTTGGCATAGCTCTCCTACACGTTATTGAAGTTGGCTATAATACTCCGCATCGTTGCCCTGCAGAAAACACAAAACGGTTCGGATTGGTAAGTCTTGGCTGATATTCAAATTTAAGAATTAAGCTTTAACAAGAAACGATTTGGCAAACTGACACATATCGCAAGACCGGGTTAGAAAGACTTTATCGTTCGTAACAATTATCTCCTGATATCAAAAAAAGTAGCACCCTAGCTTTGGCCGTCAAACAATGGATTTTTTTCGGTGTCCATTTGGGGGTTTCGGGTGGTTGGTACCCCTAAATTATGCCAAAATATTTTTGTCTATCAAATTTCTATTGATAGCAACGAAAAACTAGCGCGCTAGCCTATGGTGTTAAGAAAGTGATTTTTGGGGCGTCTTCGCAGAGAATAAAACCTGATACCCTCTGATCAAATCTAGTGTCAAAACAAAAAATATTATAAGCGACTCTGTCCTAATAAAAAAAAAATTAAGATACTAGATTCAATACAATCTTGATTTGATAAAAGCAATGGCCAACTAGATAGTTAAACCCAGGTCTTAGGTTTCAAGCACTGGCGCCTTAAACCATTCTTCCGCGGCAGCACGTGCGCGTAGGGGGACTACCTTCAAACTATGTCAAAATAGTTATGCGTATAAAATTTCTACTGATAGCAACAAAAAATTAGCGCGCTAACTTGAGATCTTAAAAAGTGATTTTTGGGGCGTCTTTGCAGAGAATGAAACCTGATACCCTCTGATCATATTTAGAGTCAAAACACAAATTAATAAAAGCGACTCTGTTCTAACAAAAAAAAAATTAATATGCTAGATCCAATGTAATCTTGATCTAACAATAGCAATGGTCAACTAGATAATTGAACCCAGAGCTTAGGTTTCATCAGTACTTAGATTGTAAAATTTTGCATGGGGGGATGCTTTAGCAGCCTTGACCAAACTTCAGTGGAAATTACGTAATTCCGTCCCCGCAATTAAATGAAGACCAAAAAAAAGGTCTTTACCGCAATTTGGGACTATATTCGGCCGGAATTTCTAGGTATTATTTGTGCTGGCTGGCTCTTGATCGTTTCATCATCCAGCGCTCAAATCTCGATGGGTGACGTTTAAATCTCGCTGGGGGGGACGCTAAATCTCAATGGGGGACGCTAACTCTCGATGGGGGGACACGTCCCCCCGCATCCCCCCTACAATTTAAGTAGTGGGTTTCACGTACTGTCGCCTTTAACTATTCGATAACGGCAGCACGCGCGGGGACGTGGCTATATCAGTTAATAAACTTCGCTATCACAAGTTTTGGGTGCATCTGCCCCAAAGCACGAGACGTAGCGCCTCCAAATTGCGGCTACGCAAGTTCATGTTTAGACTTATCATCTGTCCAAATTTCAAGTTCCTAGCTTTGGTGGTTTCGGAGTTTTTGTCACCATAATGGGATTTGCTTAATAAATAAATAAATTTAAAAAAAAGTGTCGGAATCGTGAAAATTTATTTTTGGGAGCTGAAACTGCATGCCCAGGCGCTTCTCAAATCGAAACTTTTATTCTCCTCGTGCAGTTAGTTTTCGAGCTAGAGCTGCATAAACCTCCAGTTAGCATTTCAGTTTTTGGCTCGGAAACCGCGTATCACAAGACCGATTGCCTCCTAAATTTGCACGAAGAATGATTCATATGTGCTCCATCTAAGGTCTAAAATTCAAGTTTTTACCAGGGTGTCGAACCGAACCTGAACCCGAACCGTAAACTCGAATGAACTGTTTTGGTGAACCGTAAATTTTGGTGAACCCGAACCGAACCTGAACCAGCTAAATTTTACTTCAGTGAACCTGAACCAAACCTGAACCCTCAAAATTGTGCTCAAGTGAACCCAAACCGAACCTGAACCCCTAACAAAAGTAAGAATACATTTTTCCATATCCGGATGCCACTGGGGCTGGTACACGCACAAAAAGAGCAGTGGTGATCATCAACAGGATCAGCAATTTCTCCTTTTTTTTTCTGGACGAAACGAGTAACTACAGTTAAATTTTAAATCAACGAACCAGAACCGAACCTGAACCAGTAACATTTTACTTGAGTGAACCTGAACCAAACCTGAACCTCAAAAATGGTGCTCAAGTGAACCCGAGCCAAACCTGAACCGCTAAAATATTTTGAGCAGGAGCTAAACCTGAACCCGAACCGTTATTTGAAACGGTTTGACACCCTGGTTTTTACCTTTAGCTGTTTCCAAGTTATAGCGTTTTTTACTTCCGTTGCTGAATTCGTAATTTTTTCCGGAAAAAAACATAGGAACTTCCGACGCGAAGCGTCGCGGAAGTCCCAAAAAGTGTGGGAATCGTCATAATTTTTTTTATGGGAGCTGAAACTGCATGTCCAGACGCTTCTAAATTTGAAATTTTTATTCTACCCGTGCAATTAGCTCTCGAGCCAGAGATGTTTAAACCTCCGATTGGCATTTCAGTTTTTGGCTCGGAAACCCGTATCACGCGACCGATTGCCTCCAAAATTTGCACAAAAAATGGTTCGCAAGTGCCCCATCTAAGTTCTAAAACTCAAGTTTTTACCTTAATTTGTTTAAAAGTTAAAGCTTTCTTTACCTTTGTTGCAGAATTAGTAATTTTTCTCGAAAAAAACATTAGAACTTCCGATGCAAAGCCTCGCGGAAGTCCCAATAAAGGTTTAGAACTGCAAATTTACTGCTTTTCAATAAATGTAAGGAGGCTTACCAAAAGTTAATCTTCTGTCACAACACTGACAAAATTGCAACACTGAAGTAAGAGGAAAACTGTTTTGAACTGCAATATTTTTTAAACGGCAAGGCGTAGAAACTTCAAATTCGGTGAGAATGCATTTTAGACCAACGCTTTCGTCAAACGTGGAAAACTTGACTCGAACGCCCTTGTAACCACAACGAATATGCAAAAACCACAACACCTAATCAATCTTTAACCACAAAGAAAATTGACTGGTTAATTTTGGCGGTGGTGCGCACGCGCTACTGCAAAAGTAGCGCGGCTACCGCTACTTGCCTCAAAATGTATAGCCTCGCTACAGTGCCGTTGCCAGAACAAACGAAGTGAGGGGGCACTAACCGAAAGTGGGGGGGGGGGCACCAAAATGCACTGAACTTTTGCTCATAAAAGGTGATATTTTACGGCTACAAATTATGCCCTATTTTAAAAATGTTTATTTATGTCTGAAAAAAGAGACATATATAACCGGTAGCATTTCTTAGCTTGTTTCGTATGCGGCCCATATAATCGCCTAAAAAAATCTGTCTGCAGCAGAGAATGCGACCAGAAGCGCAACCAGGATTTTGCTAAAAAGGAGGGGGTTTGAATCAAAAGTTGTTTTTTTTTCTCAAAAATTCTCTAATTTAGGCCCCAAGCTGGACAAACTGATGCAACTCAAGTGTATCACAGTGGCGGCTTGCGAGGAAAAGCCCCCAGCTGCGGGGTGATTTTGCGGCACAAAAATAACAATTTTAAGGCTATTTCAATCATTTTTCGCACGTTTTCAAACCCATATGAATAGCTACAGTAAATCGGTAAAATTCAGAAGTTCTTGAAAGAATTAAATTGCCTAGCCTCTTCAGCCCCCCTTATACTTCAGGTCAAGTCCAATACACGTTTAACCCTATACGTACCGGGCTATTTTTACACCCTATTTGTACCGGGGGAGGAAATTTGCCCCCTATCTAGAAACCGACTGTAAGTGATAGAAGTAAGAGTTTTTGCTTGTTGAAGCCATTTTTTGTTAAATTTTTAAAAATAAATATTTTGAGGTTGTGACGTCACGAAAACGATGATGACGTTATCAAAACCAGTAAATACTTATGACAGCAAGCAAATTTGTCTAAATGTTGCTAAATATTATTTTCAGTTTGGACTTTTGTTATTTAAAAGACATCTCTGATAAAGTCAGCGCAGATGATGACGTCATCATGCATGATGACCTCATCTTTAATATATTGTGTTGATTATTATTTGTAATTTTTTTAATTGAGATATATTATATAATTCACGAAAGTTTAGAATACTGCAGTATTATTTTCATTTTATCATTCAACAGCTGATGAAAATGAATATTTTGTATATGCAAACGCAGTTTGTTACGAGAAACAGCAGAAAAAGCAATATTTTTGAATTGTGACGTCATCAATGACGTAATGATGACGCATTGTATTTATCAGTAAATAAAATATTTTATTCCAGCTAAAGATTAGCATTGATTATGATTACGCAGTACAATGAAT
This sequence comes from Trididemnum nubilum, assembly GCA_963965965.1. NCBI lineage: Eukaryota > Metazoa > Chordata > Ascidiacea > Aplousobranchia > Didemnidae > Trididemnum > Trididemnum nubilum. Next base: position 40,017,051 of record OZ014484.1, on the reverse strand, counting down.
AGAATACGCGCGCTGATAAGCATGCATTGTGCTTAAAACTGCATGAAACTTCTTAGGTGCTTCTGACAAAGGCAAAAATGACGTAACTTGCGGTTGTCCAGCTGACCCCAAATTTTCTGAAAATGGGTGTTATTATAATTCTTTTCTAAGTCAAGGTGCATCAAAGCAAAAATTTTTTTCGTTTAGGAGCTATTTTAAAATAACTGAGGGGGGCAAATTTGCTCCCCCTCCCCGATACAAATAGGATTAAAATTATTGCATTTTGGGGTTAAATTTGGTGACTTGGCCTGGTCAGGCGAGTCAAGGTACATAACTTTCTGGAACGGTTTTAGCACTAAATCATTCGCTGGAAGATTTGCCTTTGAAAATTTTTGCTTTGTCTTGAAAATAACCAGTTTTAGGAATATGTACGACCAGGAGCCCAGGTACCCTCGATTCAACTTCAATAATTTGTTCAATAAGCATTTTCCCTAGCTAAGTTTTTTTCAAAAGCATTTTGTCGCGTGAAAACTGATGAGGTGGAGGTGGATTGTTATTCAAAGTTGGTAGGAGGTGGAGGTGGATTTTAAAGTTATTTCAAGTAGGTACATTAGATGCAAAAAATGGTTACTAATCATGTTATAGTAATATAAAAGTTAGCTGGGAGCTTAAAACATATTATTCCATGAAAAAGTTGATGAAGGCCTGAGACTCCAACTTTTAGAGCAAAAACACTGAATTTCTCCCTGCCCGTACATTTTAATTGGTTGGCAAAAATTTAAATTGAGACGGCCCGCACCCTCCATGGTTATCAAGATTAGTATTATTACTAATTGCTGTTGTACGCATATACTGTGGCACTCAAAAAATGCTAAAAAAAAACTAAATGTACCATAGGCTTTGTGTCATCATTTTTATCATTGGTAGCATTTCAATTGAGGGAAGGCAGAGGCCCACGGCCCCCTGGTTACTCCTATGGTTTAATGATTACCGTTCAAGTTTGTTCTCATATCAACTATATTTGTCTTAACCAAACTGCTAAAGAACATTTTAGCGTAATGGAAATACCAAGCTTTAACACCAAAAGAATTACTGTAAGCTGAAACTAAAAATATAAATAAAATTAAGCTGAAACGGGAATGAAATAGCAAACACGATGTAAGAAAACAAAATTTAAAACTTGGCAAATTGTCAATCTCAAAAATAAAAACACAAAAAAAACAAGTTAAATCTGTCAAAGTCGTAAACCATAACATTAATGTAGCAAACTGCAATGTAGGTACTTACTATGATGCAATACGTACGTTGTTTGCACAATATAAACAACCAAAGTACAGCGATTTGTCGACAAATAATACGTGTAGATATTGAAGTTGAATACTCCTGTGGTAATATATCACCACCCGACATCGGTATGTATTTTTCTGTAAATACAATGCACAAAATGTAGAATGAAATTGGTATGGAAGTATGGAAGATTGTCTTCCATTTCATTCTTGAAATCTTCCATTCCTTTTTGGCATGTTCCATATTCCATACCGAAATTTCGATTCCATTCCATTTTCCATTCCATACTATGTCTTGGTTGTCGATTCCATACTATTATTATTATTGTTACATTTTACCCCAACGGTTGTAGCTAGTTTGAAATCCGGAAGCGCCTGATTTTGAAAAAATTGCTTCCGCTTCCAGCTCCTTTTCAACGCTTTCGCTTCCGAGTTCACTTTCGCTTCCAACCTCTTTTATCAAAGTGCTTCCGCTTCCACAAATAATTAACCGCTTCCACCGCGTCCACATCCCTGGTCAAAAGTGTATAGCCAAAAGGATTACATTTTTTAAAATAAAAACCAATTAATTATGAGTTGGGGCTGGCGTTGTTCTTTAATTTTCACGCAGTTTTCAGCCTATGTTTTTTAAACTTTATTGGAGAATGAAGTGACCAGGCCCGGATCCACGGGGGAGGGGGGGGGCATTTTGGGGCCGTGCCACCCCAAATGGCTGCTTGTGCCCCGCCAAACAAAAATTGTGCCCCCCAAGACAGTCAGAATGACATGTCGACCAAAATGCAGAATGGGAAAAATACTACGTTTTTAGCACTTTTGAGACTGTTTTATGCACTGGAGTGGGCTAAATAGTGATTTAAAACATCTTTTGAAACATATGTTCAGGGGGGGGGGGCTAATTTGTCATAAATAAAACCAACAAATAAATGAAAACTTTGAAAAATGGTAAAAAATAGGCAATCAAATTTGATCGCAAGTGCAAAAATGCTAAACATAGGCGTCTTCAACAAATATACTATAAACTAAGGAATAGGGGGGGGGAGGGGGCTATTCAGTATTAGTTAATTACCAATAATTTCTCCCAAATCTCTTTTCATTAACCCCCCCCAATTATTTTTCTCGATAAACTGTATATGAAATAGATTACTCCTTGTGAGTTTTATTGAACTATTTGATTTTATAATTTACCAGCATCTAAACAAGAGAACGAACATTTTATCATTAGCCACCTCCCAAATAGCCCATTTATGCCACCAGTTTAATCTTGTTTGCACTGCCAATTTCTAAGCTACGTTTTAAAAGCATTATTTTTTAATCAAAACTGAAAATAGCCCTAAAATGAAGATATTCTTGCAAAAAAAATGCAAAATTTTCGAGCGCTGGGGGCTCCGCCCCCAGACCCCCGTGCCCCCTGCGGCTGGGAGCTTTGCCCCCAAACCCCAAGCCTCCGGCGGCTGGGGGCTTCACCCCCACACCCCCAAACACAGCCCCCCCATTGCGAATTTCTGGCTACGCGCCTGTGCGAAACAATGTCCGTAGTGCTCTTATACTGAACACCCTCAACTGAATCATTTTAGTTACCACAAGTGATAATTTTCGTGCAGTCTTTAAGACCTCTGTTCGCAGCTAATAATAAGATAAATCCCGAAAAGACAGGCCGTGCAAAATATATGTATATATATATATATATATATATATATATATATACATATATACATATATATATATATATATTAATCGTGATTGCGATGAAAGAAGTTTGAAGTCAACCAGTACGTAAAATGTAGGGGGACGCGTCCCCCCATCGAATCTTAGCGTCCCCCTATCAAGATTTAGCATCCCACAATCGAGATTTAGGCAACCCCACATCGAGATTTGAGCGCTGGATGGTCAGATAAAAAAGAGTCAGCCAGCACGAATAAATTCCAAATTTCGGCCGATTATAGTCCCAAATTGCGGAGAAGACCTTCTTTTTTTGTTCTTCACCTGATTTCGGGGAGAAAACACTTTAATTTTTGGCGAAGACCTTTTTTTTGTGTCTTCATTCAATTTCGGCAACGGAATTACATTATTTTCTTTGAAGTACTTTCGCAGGCCAAATGCGTTCGGTCAAGGCTGCAAAAGCGTCCTCCAACGCAAAATTTTACAATTTAACTACTGAATTCAACCAATTCAAAAAAGTGCTCGACAGCGTAGGCCAGAGCGATTATTATCAATAATTCAGAGAACACCTCACAAAAATTCTTTGGCAAAACATACCAAAATTGTGATCATTTCGTCACAAACATGATTACTGTATTTAACTTTCCCGCCCGTACTAAAAGTTTAGTGAACTGAAAGAAACAATTCGGTAATGTCTCCGCTGTTTTGAATTTTAAACCTAAGCACGTCAAAAAAGTACTGGTAGTGGGATGATTCATTTTGTAAAAGTAGCGACGCAATCTCAACCATAGTCACGTCTCAACCGCTACTTGCCCACTTACCGCGTCGGTAAGCGTACTCGGTACTGCAACTCCCATATCGTTTTCAAAACTAGCGGTGCTTTCGCTAAAACGTGCGTTACCTACTTTTAGCAGTAACCTATGTGGACGATCCATTCGACAGGCCAATGGTGAGTTTTTCCAATTCCACCGTCTTGAGAGTTAACGCCATTGCTTAGACATATTTTATTTTATATTATATTATTTATACAGTAAAGTTACGGTAAACAGTAAAACAAGGTGGTTCAAGTTTTTTCAGCAATATTAGAAACCGAAACTAATTGGCCTAATGTTAGGCTACGGTATTTCATTAATGCACTAAAAATAAGCGGTCAACTTTGTGAACATGGTCTACGAATTGAGACATTGGGCTAGCAACTTTAGGAAAATGCTTAATTTTCTTAAACACGAAGTCCGGAGGAGATGACGATCCGATTCCCCAACCAGGGGGAATTTTTCGAATTACTGGAATACCTCGAGACGGCATCATCTCTCTGAGTGACGACCAATCTTCGCAGCGCGTAGTTCCCACTGATTCACTTGATTGAGTAACCCACTTCTTCCCCAACTTTGGTAATACATTTTCTAGAGGTTGAAGCACATTGTCCAGTTTGGGCGGTGGATATGAGTAGAGAAACTTGTATCGTGGAGCAGGAATGTTGTGTCTTGGATCATCAGGATTGGAACGCTGCAAAACCCACACAACTTCGACGTTTTTCGTTTGTTTTTCTTTTTTTTTTATTGCAGGTTCTGGTGCAGGTGCAAGAAGGTTTTCTGCTTGCGGTTTTTCCCTCTTTTTCGCAAGTTCAACGCATGGTGGTTTGATTTTTTCTTTTAAGATCTTGTCTTTACGCCATCCATGATACCAAGTAGTATAATTTTTGTCAAAAAGTGCCATAGCAAAATTTAAACGCAAAAAAATTCATGAATTTTAGTTTGCGTATTTAAGCTATTAGCATACACCAGCTACTTTTTCACAATACATGGCAATTTTTTCGAGTAAATTGAGCGCAGAAATTTTACCACTAGTGGGTGCTCATGACAAAGTTGCTAGGAAACGTAAAGCTCCAATGTTTTCGGAACAGTTTTTACTGTAATTTTAGAAACAGCAAAAGAATAGGCGACAAACAGCATTGTTTGTTGTGACGATTCGTTTGTTGTGTAGATAGGGTACTAAGTGTTTATGCGTATTTGGGTAAATGGTTTAGATTATTTGTTATGTTATTTAATAGCCTGCTGGTAGTGGGTGGCACTTGGCAGTACAGTACCTTAGTTTTAGGCCAATACCTGTAGTCTATTGTAGGCTAGCCTACTACAATCGGTACCGGTATAACTTTGTACGGGCAGCAGATAACACTAACAACAACAGGCCTTATGTTTTTGATTTATCGTCAATTGCCTACAATAGCCTAAATTAAATTTGAGTATAGAGTTGAATGCAAAGGTGCTGAAAACTAGACGATTTATTTTCATTTTTTTCCAATAATTTGGCTTACTGTAATTACCGTACTATCTCAAAAAAAGCTGCACCCAGCACAGCGCTGACGCAGTTTCATGCTAGTAGGCATATGGGGAAGAAAGCAGCGATCAAGATCAATTTCAGCACGCCATAGGCCTAGCCTTTATTTTAGGGTTCTCCAGCTTAGGCTACAGATTGTCTTCAATCTTTCAAACTTAGATTTTGTATAAGAAGGTTATGCTCATTTTTGCGCCAAATTTTTGAGCAAATTAAGTACAATGTCAGACTCAGCATGAAAAACTAGTTTAAAACACAGGCTAGTACAATGCATTCGTAAGCAATCAGTATAGTCAGTTGGGGCAAAAAAAATCAGAGGGGTAGTTGGGTAAAAAAAAACACCCCATGCTCCAGATCACAATTACTAGTAATTTCTAATTATGACAAGTGGTATTGTTAAAGAAATACATCTGCATTTACCGATTAGAAAAAAGTAATTTGCAGTTTTTTAAATCATAACTTACATAATTTTTGTAAAATTGCATCAAAATTGTCGAAAAAATGTTTTTTGGCAGGTCTCCAAAGTTTTTGATATTTCTAATACTGCTGCAAAGTTGAGATTCAACTTGAGGTTGTGTAAGAGTGTGCTTACAGAGGTTTTATTGTCAATGACATTGGGCATTATGCGTATAGCAACAACAGGTAATGGTGGATGATTTTTTTTACCCCATAATTTTGCTGCTGAATGGGGTAAAAAAAAACATCCCCCCAAAATTTGGAAAAAATTTTTTTTCAGCAGTTTAAACATTCTTGCAAAGTGTGATAATGGTCTTTCACAAACCTGTTTGACTTTATGACTTATGACTGAAATTTTGATGGTCTAATATAGGGTGGAAGATGAAAAGATGAGTTATTGATTATCATTTCTTATTCTAGGCAACCACCTACAGTGTTTCACTGTGATTGGTTTGAATAAAACTGTTAGCTGAGACAAACCTTAGTTTTAGAGACCCTGCAGTGAAAGCAGCCAGTTTACCAAAATTTTTAGTACAGTTAAGTAGGCTAAAAGGTTAAAGCAGTATTGTAATTTCCAGTAAAAGTATCGCATCAGCAGCCAATCTTGAATAAGAATAGAGAAAGGGAAAGCAAGAAAAACCCACCCTCACTGATGCATTCAGGGAAAAAAGCAAACATGCAGTTTTCCTGCAAGAGCAGTGTCATGTCTTAATTTAAACTCTTTCAAAAAGCTACTCAAACAACCTTTCAATTTCAGTTTTTTTGTAACACTTAATGTATATTCACTCTTTGGTGAATAGAATCAAAAGTGTTTGCTTCTTTGTACTACATTCAGCAAATTGCAAAACCCAGCATGAAGAAACAAACACTTGCTAATTTCTTCACCAAGTGTAAACCAGCTTTACATGTAGCTTTAGTGAAAAGGTGGATGTTTGGAATATGATAGCTTGCTTTATGTAAATGCATACGTTCTTGCAGGTCCACCTTTCTTTGAGCGCAGACATACTGAATAACAACAAACATTGTGTAGATTGTTACATTTTGTTATTAAGTCTTACCTATTATTCAATACAGTCATGAACATTTCATAGTTATACTTGTGTGTAGGTGTGTGTTTTTTTTTCTATCCAGATAGCAACAAGTCTGACTTCATTGATCTACATTATTAGAATAATCAGTTATCAGTCTTTTTGAAGATGTGTCAACACAATTTTCTTACTGAATCTGCACCCACAACCAATGATGAATATTTTTACATGTTAGATAGCACATATCCTTGCATCTTACTTGAGGAAGAAGCAAGTTCTTGTCAAAAATTTGTGATGATTTGACTATTTACCTTTACCGAAACTCAAAAACAAAGTTGTGACAGGCTGATTTTTTTTACCTTTGAGGGTGATTTTTTTCCCTTTTTGTGGAAAAAAAAGCACCCACATTTTTTATCAAAAATCCTAGCAAGAGCATGGTGAAAACAAAAGTGTTCTGTTATATATTACTACTTGCCAGAGTGCTTCTAACAAAACTTTGACTGAAGATTTTTGACTTGAGAGTTTGGAGCAATTGCAAAGTTTTAGAAAAGTTTTTTTTTTTTGCCCCAAATGACTATAGGTTTTCCTTGACCTTTACTTCCGTATTGTCATTTATAATTTATTGCAGATCTGAAACCTACTGTAATGGTATTTCAACAATCCTAATTTACTGGTATTCAGTTTGCACCAAAATGCCAAACAAAAACTTTCAACGTAACAAAAATAAATTTTAGTCATTTTATTTTTTGATAAAGCTTAAGATCAAGTAGGAACAAATGAGGCCAAAATTTTGCGAAAACTCAGTAACACCCAGGTTCACTCCAAAATTCTGAATTTACTGGTTTTGTTTTAGTTGTGCATTTTGTGTACAGTTTATATCATCACACAACTGCTCAATGTTGAAATAATCTGGTTAAGGTAAATTTGGGTAAAAATGCACCATCCATAATTTTTGCTAGGCGTATTTTAAATCAGATATCAGCACCATTGGTTGTCAGCTGTTGGATTGCGGTGCTTTACTCCATACTAATATCATGGTTTGCCTTTAATATACTTACTGATCAGACCAGGTTAACACAGCTACAGCAGACAGTACCCCATTTGCTGGATGCCTAATTGGAAATTTTACTCAGCTGTGAACTTACTGTTATCTTAAGCTTAATGCACAGTAAGCAATAAGCGTAGGCTTAGTTGATATTAGGTTCAGTTGATATTCCTAGATCTGAGACTGGTTAGCCTAGTCTATGGCATGTACAAGTACTACTGATCTTGGTAACTTACTGAAATATTTGTAGCCTTCGCAACATTAAACAGTTGAGGTTGTTGCTGTAGTGCATGTATTTATTCTCTTGTTACAAACAGCATCAGACGTTAACTTACAGTACTAATTGCTAATTGCAGTAACTACTTGAAGCTTGGAAGAATCTGCACTTGCTTTAAAGTTTTTGGTAGTTTATTGTTTTTGTAGAATTCTTTAAATTTTTGTCCATTGAATTTGCTGCTCATTTAAAGCTAACCTGCAGAAATAATCATTGCAAAGTGACTCCTCCAAGGATGCAATTACATAACCAGGGTGTGGGTTGATCCCAAAGCATGCAATCAAGACCGTCATAAAAACGACTCCTTTGACCTGTCGGTCATATTGCTGACAAATTGTCTTGTCTTCGATCTAGCCACTGAATTACCAACCAGTGTACCATAAAATTCTATTAATGTTTAATTGTTTATTATCATAAACAGTTGGGTTAAGCGAAGTGCGCGTTAATAATCAAGATTACTTTTACTACCACAGCGATAGTTAGCTAAACAACAAGCTATGTTATAGTGACAAAAAGATGTACTGTAAGTGATTTATTTAACATGGGGAGGATGATTAATCACGATTGCAATGCTCAAAGAGAAAAAGAATGGCAATAGTCAATATCTTTTAATCATAGCAGATCGTGTTGAGCAATAACCAGTTTTTGAATTCATTGTGTTCTACTCAGGTATGGAAATTATGTATATATTGTTTTTGTTACAGTTGTACAATGCACATTTACTCTCTTGCCCCAGTATAGTGTCAGACATTAACTTTCAAATGTTAGGTGATTTGCTCACTGCTTCATTGTAATCTGTACCTGTACTAAATGCATGGACAAATTTGCAATGGCTTATGGGTTTCTGGTGATCGATTGTTCCATGAATCATGGATTGAGTTTGGTTTTTAATTAGATCATGCATTTGGGTGCATAGTTTATGTGGACTCAGTTTAGATGATGAAACATATCTACTGATAATGGAAAAGCTGCAAACATCAAAAAGTTTTGTAGGCTCAATCAATACCACATTTATAGTCTTTGAACCATATTGATCTTATATAAGTTTGAAAGTAATCCAATTAAGTTGATGTTCTAAATTGGCTAAGATATCTGCCTCAAGCAGCTAAAATCTGATTTTTAATAATTACTTGATGACATGACATCTGGGTTACTGCGTTATTTTTATCATTGTTTTTGACAGTCGTGCAAATACAATTTATATTCTGTACTTGGGCTAAAAAAGCTGACAGCAGATTTGATTTCAAGCATCAGCGTTATTTTCAGAGTTTGATTATGAAGAGAATGGTATGTATGTCGCAATAGATCATGGAAAGCCCGCTGTCTGCTCCTGTTGAGAATGAACAAGAAGTTCTCGCTGATGGAGACAATCTTGGACAGCAAGAAAAAATATCGGTACTTTTTTATCTATTGATATTTTTTAATTTTATTTTGGTGGCATGAACAAATAAGCTTTACTTTACTTTGGTATAAAGTTGTTTGTAAGTTTGTTGGTAAATACCAATAAAAGTATAAAATAGTAGTAAATTGGCCAGTTGGTTGAGCGGTAACGCATTTGTCTCTGGAGTTGGAGGTTGAAGGTTCAAATCTTGGGCTGGTCAAATCGAACATGGTGTTGCCAATGGCTCGTCACCACTGTGACATTTCTTCAAAAGCAGCTGTGTTGCCCACAGGGACAATAACGTGATGGGGTCCGCAAAGTCGTTACACGCTTTGGTGTAATACAGTGAGTATAATGAAAGGAGAAGATACTTACAAAAGTATATTATGCTTAGCACGCATTGACTCATATCATGAAAAAACACTTGCAACATTATGGATATTATACAGGTAAATATTATTTTTATTTGAAATATTATATCAGCAACAAAACAGTATCGTATATTATGTCAGCAACAAAACACATTTTAAGTCCGCATCAAATATGAACCAGACTTGAAATAACATTTAGCTGCAAATCTAATCTAGTGTTGAATGTAATTGAATTGTTCTAATTGTCATAATTATTGGCATAAAATACGCAATTTTGATTCTAAACCACAACCATTATGTTGGTGCTTGATTGTTTATTTAGCAGTTTGTTGAACTGGTGCAGTTTAAATTGATCAGGATTTGAATAGTTTGGCCTTAAAGATTGTTTCCCAATATTTTCAAGCTGTTCGGTTTTGCTACTTATCGATAAAACTTTGATAATTTATTCAGTTTGTTGAATAAAATATACACTAAAAATTGATGTTTATGCGATCATGGTCCGCTGAGCAAAATGGGATTGCACTGTAGAATCGACAAGAACATGATTTTTGCTCCATAAGAATAGTTTTTCGAAACCTTACGTTTTTATGTTTTGACATAAAAATTATGTAAGCTTGTGCAGTATTTATGATTATCTAAAGTTTATTGATGGGTTTTTGATTGTTTGTTTTCACTTTGATAGGATCCGTATGACACTTTCATGAAAAAACACTTGCAACATTATGGATATTACACAGGTAAATATTATTTTTATTTGAAATATTGATTGAAATTTAAAGGTGAATTTTGGTCTCATAAAAGAATGAATTAAAACGCTGCACCTCAACTTGTTAAAAAGTAGGGTATATTTTTTAAAGTGCCAAAAAAATCTTGTTCATATAAAAGAAAATATCAGAATTTTTTAAAAAACGCTTAAGAAAAACATTTCGATCATTATCAACCTATGTTGCCAGAAAAATTTTAATGAAATATCTTCGAAAAATTTTTAATTGCCACAAGATTTTAATATGGCAATTTTTACAGTGTACACTACAGGTATTATCATGAGTTTTCTTGGAAATTTCTGTTGGCATCAAGTTTGCTAAAGCGCACGCATTTTGAAAGTATATGTTAGAGTGGTTTCCGTTTTGTTTTAGCGCATCCTCAGCCCAACCTCATTTTTTCCGGATTGCTGGAAATGCAATCCTCTCGAGCTTTACCCTTTGTAAAACTCCGGTTAATAATTTGACCTCCGCATAATCCATCTGTTTAGTTGCCGCAAATTGTTTATATTTCGCACAAATGCCAAACTATGAGCTCATAAAAGGGTGAGCAATGTGCATATAAACACGACTTGCTTTGATGATGAAAAATGAAGGACATTTTTAATGCTATGTAAAGATAAATAGATGCTTTTCTCTACATACTACTCTTATCTTAAAAAGTTACCCCTAGAACGTGTTTGTGTGTGTTAAATAATTTTTTTTGTATAATTTATTATTTTGCAAAATACGCGATTACTTACAGTAATTGCAACTTTAGGAGGTTAAAAAATATAGATATCATCACCTATTACATCCAAGACTAGCTGGTCTCAGGCCATGATGGATGGAGTCGAGTCGAGTCCATGGGCCCCATGGTCGAGTTCACTGTATTTGCCGTTGTTGAAAATAAGAAAAATATTTTTTTCTAAAGCGCGCGTTTAGGATAGAAATCCAAGTTTATTCATTTGCTAACTTGAAAGTAAAAAACGACTGCAGAACCTCACTAGTCATTAGGAAGTTGTGGGATTTACGGTGTCCTGTTTGGAAAATTTTAATGAGTTTTTTTTCATTAACGGGTGAAAGTGTTCTTTTTCAAGGCGCCAAATCAATGCTGTTAGAGCACTTGAAAAGCATTCCATGTCGCTTTTACTGTTTATGCTTTAATCCTCTTTATCCATTGTTTCGTGGTCAAGTGCCTATTGTTAACACTGCCACCGGAGACAGGTTGCCGACTTTAGTAGTTCATTGTAAAATTGTGTGAAGACTACGTCGCTAGTAGTAGCTGATCAGCCTAAGTAGACTAGGTTTTTAGTTAAGTGTGAAAGTTATTGGTTTTATTGTCGAGTTTTTAAGCGTTAGGATATAGGAGTTATTCATTTCGAAACACTTAGAATATAAATTTTTGTACCAAATCGGTTGTGAGTCGATGAGTTCATTAATGTCGTAAATGACAATTTTTCAAATGCTATCATACTTTTCAAAAATAATGACGCAGGGGTCGAAATTAACTTTTCTTAACAACTTGCCCGTCGGGCAAGTGATATCAAATATTTACGTGTCCAAAACAAATAGAAAAAATAAATTTTGAAGTTGTTTGATTATGGAAAAATGATGACGTTATCAAAACATCTAGTTACGTCACGCAACTTTTTCTCAAAATGAGCGGGACCGTAAAGCTTAAAATTATATTATTTAATTTACCGGGCTGCTTTCAATTATTTTCAGTAATTATTTCTTGTCAAATTAAATTATGATGGTTGCCTAAAAGCATCATTCAGCCAATTTAATTTATTTAAAAAAGCACTGACTTTTAAACGGAGAAATTTTTTCACCCCTGTTAAAATAGAATGAAAGCGCCGTCGGGCAAGAAGGAGATTGGGAATTTTATGTCAATGACGTACGGGTTTTTAAAATTTCAAAGTCGTTTGTTTAGACATTTAGTTTGAATCGAATGTTAGATAAGAAGTGGCTTGCTGGCAAAGGGGAAATGTTTTGACGCAACTTTCAGCCACTCCTCAATTCAAGTGTATGGTTACGAAGTTGAAGAGCTGTTTAGATTACAAGGTCTACAACCATGGCTTTTGAAGGCAATAGCTCTGGTACTTACTTTGTGGTGCACTTGCGATCAATATTTCTGCTCACTGCTGTCCGCGTGTGTAGCGAGTTGGCGTGTAACGAGTTGATTGGAACCATCTTGGCATCAATGTGCCTGCAGTGTTCAATTTCAGTTTATTTTCTATTTTTTCAATGCTTTTGTAAAAACTTTTTTTTTCAATTTATAAATGTGTACAAAGGCATTAGATACCCATTACGACTCGCACCCTTGTCTATCCATCAGTTCACTTTGTAGCACACTGCTATTGAAACTTTAAAAATTTTGGCGCAGCCCGCACTTTCAAACTTTAGTTTTCGATTTGTTTTTTTCCTTATACCGTATTGAAATCCATGAAAATGAGAACGAAACCACTACAGCGACTATTTTCGCGAAAACGGCTTTTCTGGTGATCATATTTTCATCAGTATTGAAGATCTTTTTTGTTCGTTTTCTTTTTTTACGTTGCTTTTTCTTTTTTTAATTTTTTTTGACGTTTGTTGAAATGTGTTCCAGGCCAGAATGCCACTTATCGGGAAAATTTTCGGAGCCTGCAGGACTGGCGGAAGAACTACGACTTGCGGTTGAGCGGGCAGCATGACCTGTCGGTGATGGAGGAGCATTTCGCTCGACCAGGATCGTTTCAAGCCAAGCTGCTTGACATGCCCTGTGAGTTTTTTTTGCTTGATTTGCGCAAAAATAATCATCATTTCATTAGTCACTTAAGTTGCATCATATTTGATGCCATTGTTCGGATTTTAAAATAAACTAATCCGAACAAACTTGAAATACTAATAAAAATTTATAAAATAAATCCTTTCCGACTGTGAAGGTCAAGTTTGTGAGACAGAATTAATGCAATCAGCATTGAAATTTTATGAGCATTTTGAATTGCTCCTGGATTCGGACAGACCTCGGTTCTCTCTCGAAAGTCGGCCGATCGTAATGGCGGAAGCGATCTATCAGCTGTTGCGGTCTAATTTGACTATGTGCTGTGGTGAAATACACTAATTACGTCCACGGCTTTTCCAGCTTTTGTGAAAGCTGCGGCCTAAAGATCATTTATTAATTTTATAAAAATTCAAATGTATCTTTTTCTCTGAACTGCTAAAGTGAAACTAAACTGGAATATGTGAAATTATCACGGGAAACGCATTCAACATAATTATCATATTTTTCATGTTTTGCAGCTGTTTTCTCTGCCGAAGGAACTCTTTCAGACGAGCTACTTCATCGCACGACGCAGCTCGTGTTCCACTACCAAGCTGGGAGGAAAATTCCAAAGCTGCGCGAGCCGAGGAACCTTTATGCTCTGACTAAAGAAGCCGGGCCCCAGCAAGCTACCAGGTAACGTGTGGGTATCAAATGTCTCTGACGTTTACACTTTCTTTCTATTATAAGCATAGTTTTATACGAACACGAGGCTCATTTTTCTTCAGAGTTTAGTTAGTATCGTAAATATGGTGTATTAAGTATATTTTTACGTAAGTTATTAAAAATAAACCTACTAAACAAAATTAAGTCACAAACAATATCAGCCTCCGCATGAGCAAAAGAAATAAGAAAACGGGCCGCCAAATTTAAAAATCAGAAATCGATTTCTGTTGTGCTCTACCGCGTATCGTAATAAAGTATGTAGGTTTTACCGATTTTAGCCAGTGGACTACCGTTTTGCATTCATGATCAGTTACAAAGGTCAATTTTTAACCGTGCAATTGGATTTAGGAGTGTAGCTACAAAACCTCGTTAGTCATGATGTGGTTTTTAGCAATAAGCGCCGTAGACTCAGTATCTGGCAGAAAAACGGTGAAGTCACAAAACGGTTCTGTGTGTTGAAACAATGAACCATAATAATGTATGGTATTTCTTTCTACCTGTAAAACATAATCAAAAACTGTAAATGATACCAAGCGTGACTTTCTCTCATAGTTTTTGATTTTTCATTTCCTTAGATGGCCCTCCCACCTTCAAGTAGTCTGCCCAGCGATCCGTTTCATCGACTACAACCCCCCGATCCCAGAACCAATGTACGAGCCCACTGGTAGAGAACCCACACCTGCTGTTCGTGGCCCCTCGATGGGCGAGGTAGGGTTCACATGTTTGATTATGATTTTTTTCTAGGCTGCACGTTCATGCAGTACAACTTTTTTGCATTGCTTGTTACTGTATTTACTAAAAAACTAAGTCTCCATACCAAAAAACTTAAAATTGTCACCTGCAATGTCTTCTTTCACAATGTTCCTCGGCTACGCTAACACTTAAGCACAGCCTCAAATTCACAAAGTCTGGCTGTGGTTCGCTAGACGACGACTGTGTTGCGCTTGACGTTCATTTACTGAACTGCTTCGCCCACACAGCTCAAAAATTCATCTTCAGTATCTCATTTCTTGACCGTCGGCCCAAACTCTACACTCTGGACCTTAAAGATGGTCTCATTTATTAAAACTCCACGAAACTTGTTCCTGGTAGATGATATACTACAACGATCCAGGCAGGGATTTGTACTTCATGCGCTCTCGAGTGGCTGGATGTCGGCTTGCCATGCGGACCACCCCTCCCCCCAGGGAATACCCAGACGATAATTTAACCCTGGAGTTCGAGTCGAGGTTTGAAAGTGGAAACCTACTCAAGGTTGACAAAATGTAAGTGCCTGGCGTTTTCCGTTTAAAGGGGGTGAAGCATCCAGCCGATTCCGGTTACATTCCGATTCCGATTACATTAACTAAAATCTAAACATAATTTTAGAAAAGTTTTGCTCTCATTTTGAGGTTGCAGTTCCAACAAAATAAAGAGATATCGCTCTTAAAAAGTTTTAGAAACCCTGAGTTCGTTCTCTCAGCCTGAATTTCCAGAAAAAGAGTGAAGTTTACCAAAATTGGATTGATCATAAGATGTTACTGGAAGGGTAATACTGAATATTGTTATGTGGTGTCGTTTATCCCCGGAAATGCAGGCTGAGAAAACAAACTCAGGATTTTCAAAAAAATTTTAGGGGCGATATCTTTGTATTTGTTGAATATCTTTGCAACCGCATCCTCAAAATTAGAGCACAAAATTTCAAAAATCACATTTTAATTTTAGCTATTGTAAACTACCGGTATTGGCTGGATGCTTCACCTCCTTTAAGCTAAATTTATGACTAAAAATCAATCGCAACGCGCACAAAAAGTATGGAAAATTTAAAATGTGGTCGCGTTCGGTTTTCCCCATTTCAAGCGGCAGCCTTTTTATCTCCGTAGTTGTAAAATGATATTGCATTGTGTTATAAACATAGTTGAATTCAATCAAATTAGTGCTGGTTGTTCACGTTCATTTTTAGTACTGCTACATTGTTTTGAGAGGATATTTGAGTAGTACAACAGAATTGATTACGTGATGAGTCACGCAATACTGTTGAACCATTGAATTGATTTTAAGATCAAAGTGGTTTGGCTTGCCCTGTTCCAAGATTATCTAGAATCTAGATGAAGGTATTCATGCTCACTAGTTTGCAGAAATTAAATTCTATTTTAAGTTGTTTGTTGGAAGCACGACTTGTATCACCAAACTGCACTATTAACGTATACTGAGATAAAGCCAAAACAGTTTTTTCCGTGAATTCATTTTTTTAGTCTTTCTTTGAATTGTTAAGTTAAAGCGATGCTAATTAATCTTTCATTACAGAACAGATTTCGACTACGAATTGACTTTGCGAACGGATCTTTACACGAATAAGCACACGCAGTGGTTCTTCTTCAGGTAAACACTGGCCGAAAACATGCAGAAGTCTTACGATCAGTTAAAGATACGAATTCTCTTGATATCTTCCTTTGATTCTCGACAGCAACAGATCTACGTTTTGCTATAAAAAAAAACGTTTGCTTGATGGAGAACGTTAAAAAAATGAGTTGTCTTACCGTTGTCCCCCTGTTTGTTGATGTCACTATCTCACGATTTCTCATAGCATTACAACCAACTAAAACAAGGTTTTTTTTTCCAGGGTACGGAACATGCGACCTGAGCGTTCGTACCGCTTCAGCATCATCAATTTGATGAAACCTTCAAGTTTGTACAACCAAGGAATGAAACCTGTTTTCTATTCAGAGATGAATGCGAAGAAAAACAAAGTAAGAACATTGTTATCTCTCGAGCTTTCATCATCACATCTGATAGAGAATTTGGGTAGATACCACCCACTCTTTCTTACATATATCATAGAATGATTAGATGTTTGGGGAGGTTTGGGAAAAAGACGAGAGGGCATTTCTGCACTACCATACCATATTCTGTTTGTCAACCATATCGATATAAAGTTTTAACTTCCCTGAGTTTTAGCTGTCACTGCTCTTCCTGTGTAGTGTAAGTCTACTGAGACTAAAACTCTGAAAGTTCATAAAGTTTTTTAGTGGAATTGAATGTTTTGAACTGGAGTGGATTATTCTAATAATTGTGCCCCAGAAAGGTTTAATGCGTTAAACGCAGATGCTTGAAACCTGTAGCGACTGAGCCATTGGTGCTCCAAAGCAAAGCGTTTTACGTGTTTATTACCGTTAAACTTGCTTAATTTAAATGATCAGAAGCATAACGGATAAATCTTCCTGCATAACGTTCAGCATTAAAAAAGATAATGTTAAGTTTCTACCGTGTGTTATAGACAGGTGGCAGCTTGACTGGAAGACCGTAATTGTTCCCCAACTCTTTCCTGGCCAAAGCGACTTGGTCAAAATAAATCTTAAATTACCGTTAGTCTTATTAGGTTTGTTATGTAATTATACCAGAGGAGCAGCATCAGCAACAGCTTGCATAGCGACGTGACACTGCATCAGCTCGGTTTGATCATCCCACAACAGGGTCGCCATCAGCTCTGAAGTGACGCGATAATATTTAGATTGGCTGGAGTCGAGTCGGCACTAACATCCGTTACTATCGCAACAACATGTGCGGCAGGGATGGCAGGTCCTACTACTCCCTCACGTGGACTTGCGAGTTTCCTTACAAAGGCGATTGTTGCTACTTTGCCCACTGCTTCCCATACACCTACAGCGATTTGCAGGTAGACATTTTTGATTGCTCCTTTACCACCATGCTCTCACGAATGTTGAGCTTCTAAAAAGAAATGCGATTTATGGAAAGTGCTCGAAGAAAATTCTAAGAATTATTGACTTATTTTTAAATGCAGTGCTGCTGTATTAGTTGCCACAATTTTACCGGGGCGTTTTCAGATTCGCTCAAAATTGTTTTTCACGTCGTGAGCGGCTCAGTTTTGTTATTTTAGTTATTATGAATGGCAATGTTATGATGCATTATGTCAGTTTGAACTAAATTTCATCATACGAGACTTTTAATAAAAAGCTTTGGCATAAACTCAGGTTTTGGCATTTTTAATTTGTTTGAGCAATTTCAAATTTTCTAGGATTTTTGCTGATGAGTTTGATGCATAAAACTTTCAGCCGTTTCTGAGTCCCTCCATTTAAATAATTTTAAATCTTGGTCGCGCTGTGATAAGTAAATCGACAGCGCATTCTTGAATGCAAATGTATTCTTAGTTGTTGTCCACGCTTGATGTTGATATGTATATATATTATAGTTCGCGGTTACAATGCATTGTGTTTCGATAGGAATACTTACTCGAACTCGCGAACGATCCCGTGAGGTCCAGGTTTTGCAAGCAGAGGGTTCTCACTCGAACACTAGCAGGTAGGATTCTGTTGAAATATTAAAAGACAAAAAAAATGAACGTGCTAGTAAAAGCAGTATTGCTGGTGTGCGCTGGAAAGTTCAATTTTTTTGTGCCCGATTATAACTTCGATTGGTTTATGTGATCTTTATCCCACTTGTTCCATGCAGTGATGACCAGGACTATGGTCAGTTTGACAAGGACCATTTCTTTCATCATATAATATTTCTACTTTGACCATGGCTTTGCTTTAAATTACCTTTGAAAGAACCACCTGTTTAAAAGAGCTAATATTAGAACTAAAGCAATTTTCTAAGCCTGTATACATTTTATTATCTCAGTGTTTTGGAAAGCTTAATATTGCACATTTCCCAAATACTCTCCTACGGCATAATTATTCTTGCAACTCAAAAATTTGACTGGTGGTCAATCTGTTACAGGTCAGAGCACAAGAGCGATATTGCATGCAGACCGTGAAATTGTGACTGAATAAATGGGGGAATTATGAAAATATACAGCTTTTGCTGTCATGAGATCTTGTAAAGCGTCTTATTGACTGTTATTCAAGACTGACCTATTTAAACGCTTGTTAAAGTATTAGAAATATTGTAGGAAATTTAGTTTACATTCTTACTATTACGTCACCATCTCGCAATCCCGAAATCTCTCGATCAAAGCGAGCTGTGGTGATCACCGCCCGGGTGCACCCGGGAGAGACGAACGCCTCGTGGATGATGAAGGGCTTCCTCGATTATCTCACCAGCAGCAGTGCCGATGCGAAGGTACAGTTATTTTGAGAAATATTTTTTCGAAATTGTTATCGGCTGTTGATGGCGGACCGTCGTCGCTAGTTGTAGTATTATGCTCTGATGGAGCTACAGTTGTTTCTAACTGTAGTGCTTGTCAGCAAGTAAAAGTTACTCGTAGTTTTTAAGCAGCATTTCCCGTTTTCGATTTCTTGAAAGTAGCTTACCACACCTGAAAAAATGACAGTTTGACATTTCGCTGTACCATTGCTAGGTGTACAACTGCGTTTCCATAATTTGCCTACTTTTAGTAAAGCGAAAACAGGTTCTCGATGTTTTATTTATCTATTTTTGGATCGCAATTCTAGCTAGATGTTTTAAAAGTTGTGAACGATTCAGTTAATATAATTATCATCTAAACCAAGAGTATTACCCAGCCACCTCTTGGCGAAACTGGACAAACTCTAATGACTTGCACAGTTGCACAATAATTGTTATCATCTTAGAGACCGGCTAAATGACATTCCGATAACGAGATTGAGGTTTGCAAAGAAATTTTTCGAATTCGGGTATGCAGTTTTCGCTATGTCAGCTCGGCACTTTAAAAGCCTTGGAATCGGTAGTGGTATGCAGTTGGATATGTCATATCCGTTTGCACATCAATTTACTTGACGCATAACCACAAAGCTGTTTGCTCATTAGGCATCCATCCCACTCAACCCGTTTCTACTCTTTGAAAGGGTTTCTCGTCGTGATGCAGCTCTGGCATTCTGAACCAGATGTTTTAGGGAATAGACGTTCTTTTATTAGTTCAGACTAACTTTTCGTTGAGCTGTATTTGCGGAGCAGAGCGAAGCGGTGGTTGCCGTGAGCGGAAAGCAGTTAAAAAGAAAAGCAAGAGCATAAACTAACTTCATCTCGCCCGACCTGCATGCGGTAAATTATCTTGTTGTTTGGTTGCAGCTTCTAAGAGACACGTTTATTTTCAAAATTGTACCGATGCTTAACCCTGATGGAGTAATTGTTGGAAATTACAGGTATGTAATTGTTAATTCATGATTTAATTTTTGTTACTTTGTTCATTTATATAAACCAGGCAGTCGGCATTTGTCCAACCACACCAACCCAAAGCACCCTTTTTCCGGGATCTGTTGGCAAGGCTGGGCCTCCACAACGGGCAGATTGCTTGAAAAGTCAGAAATTTCTTGGCAAACACCGGTTGTTTGGAATCCTCAATAAATTAATTGACTTAAATATTTGTAGCTATCTAGGAAGGAAAACATATTGACTGATTTTGATAAAAAATGAAGTCCATGTCTGCAAAAAAAACATGGGCAAAATTTATGTCAAAAGTAGAAGTTTTTGTGTAAGTATTTGACTCTTTTTTGCGTTTGGTAACAGCCTGTCTATCTGTCCGACAATGATATAAATATGTATGTTGTTTTCGGAGTTGCCAGGTTTTTGGTTCGCACAAAGCAAAATCTTAAAAAACACATTTGTACATGAGAGCACTGAGCAAGTGTGAGACGTTTTACAAATTTTCGCGTAATCTTTACAGATGCTCGTTGGCTGGCAGAGATTTGAATCGCAATTACAAGTCAGTTTTGAAAGATTCTTTCCCGTCAATCTGGCACGCTAAGATGATGATTAAACGCCTGAATGCGGAACGACAGGTCGTTGTATACTGCGACCTTCACGGGCACTCGAGAAAAAATAATATTTTTATTTACGGATGCGAAAACAAGCACGACCGCTCGAAAAGGTTGCAAGAGAGAGTAAGTACTTTACTATCCAATTGGGTTCACATATTGCGTGGTTTTCTTGTAAGTGCTATTTCGAGATATTTGGCGTTATTGGTAGACAGACTATAGTTACGCACTTTCGGCTTATTTGCCAATCAGTGGCCCAGTGAATAAAGCTCCTGCTACCGACACGGTAGACTCGGTTTCAATCAAACCAAAGACTATAGTGAAAATGTTCGCATTTTTCCTGCTTCACGTTCAGCGTTGAAAGGGACATTGTTAAGCCTCCATCGTGTGCAGTAGACAGTTGGGCAGTTGGCAGTTTGACTTGAATATCGCGAAGACCACTTCGCTGTCTTATGGCTGAGGCAACTTTGTGGATAAACAATAAACATGTTATTACAATTATTTTTGCGGCCAAGTGTCACGGAATTTGTTAATGATTCTTGGAGATCTCTAGAATTCTTATTTCCTGCAAGGTCCTTCGATCTTCAGTTGCGCATCTTTGATAGTTAATACTTGAATCTGTTGTATATAATTTGTAGGCTGGTGGTTTGAATCCTGTGGAAGAACAACTTTTTTTGCTTTGCTTGTTTTAAGTAGTTTCTTCTTTCCTAGGCTTTCGCGATGGTAGCATATACACTAGAAAGCACCAAACGATCAAAACTTTTAAACTCTGGCCCGCAAACTCAAAAACATCATAATTGAATATTACTTTTGCTAAGTGTTTTCCCAGGTTTTCCCACTCATGTTGGCAAAAAACGCATCGCAAGTGTTTTCGTTCGACAGCTGCAAGTATAAAGTTCAGAAGAGCAAGGAGGGAACAGGCAGAATCGTTGTCTGGTGCATGGGGGTTATGAACAGGTACGGAACACAGGCAGTTGGGGTAGCACGGCGTTACTACCTATCAAAGCCGTACGTTCTTCACTTGATA
The DNA here is from genome assembly GCA_963965965.1 of Trididemnum nubilum. Classification (NCBI taxonomy): domain Eukaryota; kingdom Metazoa; phylum Chordata; class Ascidiacea; order Aplousobranchia; family Didemnidae; genus Trididemnum; species Trididemnum nubilum. The sequence goes on along the minus strand of OZ014484.1, from coordinate 39,995,325 downwards.
AGCGTTGTGCCATTTTGAAGTTCTGGCACATTTGACCGGTTGCCCTAAACCATCTTTTAAGAGGCTTCCGCTGCTGACCGGAAGTATGACGCCACAATTCGAAGTGAATGGTCTGGCTCCGGTCTGTTTGTCTGCTGGTGGGAAATCCACGGCTCCTTTGTGAAGATGAGAATATACGGTTGATGAAAATGTTACAGCATTCGATCGTAGCGATGTGCTTGAGAACTCGGGGTCACCAATCACAGAGTGGGTGCACCACCACCGTACAAGCGACCTCTGCTGGTGGGTACCCAAGTACCCATTAGCTGCTTCTTTCGCGCTGTACAAGGTCCACTGTTCTGTCTCGGAGAAGCTTGGCGATTGAATTGGCCTTTGTGATGCGGCTGCGCGGAGAAGCAATTTTCATTAGGAGAATAATAGTCAAGAATATTTTGAACGTAATATTCTACATAACATTTAGAATATGCTTGGCCTTTTTTTTTTCTGGTTGTGATTCGATGTTGTACGCTGAATGTTTCGGCTTTGTGGCTTTCATCAAGCAGTAAATTCAGCGAACAAGAATTTAAAAAACTCCACTGGAACATTGGATCACTGGGAACTTCTAAGCGGGTGCGGATTCCTTCAAGCACGCTGTAGTTATTGCAATGAAAAGTGTTCGGATCGTCCAATAGTTAGCGTCTGACCCTGTCCGGCGACAGGAGGATAAATAATTGTGTAATTGTAACAACAAATGTAATTTCTTTCAGTTACACAATGGAAGCTACGTTTGGCGGGACTTCGCTTTCTGGAGAACGGAAGAATACTCATCTGAGCACGCGGGATTTGGAGATGATGGGGTACCACTTCTGTGACACCCTGCTTGATTATTGCGATCCCGACCCTTCCAAGGTGGAGGCTTGCATGAGGGAATTGCAAGAGCACCTCAAGAGACAGATACTGAAGAGACTGCAGTTGCAGAACCCTAACAGTGAGTTGGAGTGTTTTCATGTAAATGATGTAAAGGGGAAAAGCATGTCAGCAATATAATCATTTGGAAAATTAAAATCTCAAACTGTTTCACTCCTAGAAAAACCACAGTTGATGTATTGCTGTTAGATATAGACAGAGCATTTATTGGAGCCGATTGACTTGGATGTTGAAAAGTTTTGTGGAAATGTGCTATGCAATGTCAGTTCCTTATTTTCTGCTTTCAATGTGAATTAGTGTACAAAACCATTTCAGTGACGGATGTGAATCTGGATGATTACGGTAGCGATTTCGAATCCGATACTTCTGGTTCCGACTCATCATGTGATGACGGACTTCCGGTCCATTTGCTCGCTATCGCCCCCAAGCTGCAGAGGAAGAAGAAGTTTCGCTCCCGGCGCGAAAGAGTAGCGAAGACGCAGGGAAGCAAGGTAAGTGTTTGTAATTAAATTTTATTCACCAAGTTGCCTTGGCCAGAAGGCAGCGAAGGGACCTTTCGGTCTTCGAGTCAAGCTGCCACCTGCCCACCTGTCTACCACACACGGTGGTAGCTTCTCAATGTCCTTTTTTATTACTGAAAGTCAAGCAGGGAAGCTATTAAAGCAAGTATAGTCTTTGGTTTGACTCGACCGGGATTCGAGTCAACCGTTTCAGTAGCAGACGCTCTAGCCACTCGACCACTGATCGGTTCAAGACTTTTAAGGTTGGGAGTTCAATTCCTGCTTCTGTTGCTGATTCCGCATGACCCTGTGGACACTTGCGGTTGACCTAATTGTTGCACTTCGTTGTTTATGCGAAAGACTGGAAATGTTATCCGCTTGATTGTGACGCAGCGGTTGGTGATTGGACACAACTTATAAGGTTGAGGTTCGATTTTCCGCCGCGGCACATACCCTTGTGCTTGTAACGTTCTTCATCCATCAAACCACCTTCGTTCTGTATTTCAAAATAACTCGATCAATATCGACATATCGAAAAGAATTTTTGGGTTTTTGAATACGAGCAGCGTTTTTTTACTCGGAATATTTTGCAATTCATTTCGCAAAATTTATTCAATCGGAAAGTTTTTGTAATTGAAGGTAATGTAGTCTTTGTTGCCTTTCAGCCTCCTTCAAATTCAAACGAGAAGCAAATTTCAAACCAAAGCAACAAGTTGTACTCGGACAAAGTGAAATCGCTCAGGTATGATGAGATATTTTTTCAATCACCCAACTTGTTTAATTCTATGAAACCGTCGATTCCACGATTTTGTGAAAGAAGCATCAAAATAACCACATATGTGGATGACGAAGAACTGCTATTAACACATTTTGGCGCAATTGCATTCTCTCTCTTGGTCAGTTTTGTCTTCAAATATAATGCAGAGTATAGCTTTTAACTTTACATTAAACAAAAGTATCAGAATTGTGTGTTAGTGTATGCAAAATTGTTAATAATACTTTAGCTTTGAGAATTTGCAGCTTTCCTACCAAACAAAACTGCACATTTTGCGCCATTGTGACGGAGTACCTTACAGGTGCTTGATAGCAGTTGTGGCGTTGCCCTTGCATTCCGAAATTGGCCGTTTGTTTTTCGGTTCGGAACTTGTATTGCTTTGTGGTTAGATATTCTCAATCGGTCGCCACCATAAAGCGCAAGGACGAGCGCCAACCCGCCGCCACCTCGATCGTGAGCTCGATAGCGAACGACAACAACGTAAGCGAGAAATCGGCAGCCAAAAAGGTAGGTCTAGTGCTTGCGGTTGCTTTCCATAACTGATAGTTTTGTATTTCGTCTATTAACAAGATTTCTTCTGCATTGATAGACGGTTTCAACGTTTGAAGCATTTAGAAGCTTGACTTAGTGCTTAGCAAATACTGGCAGTGTTAGGGCATCATTAGAGCTGTTGAGATGTAAGGGCTATGAAAAGGCGCGAGGACGAGGAGAGAACAGTTAGTGAGGCTTGAGTTGAGGGAAAGTACTCTTTCGTGGTAGAGCAAAAATAAACAGATAAAATTAATCAACATAAAATCGAGAATAGAAAGTAAGTTCACGATTTAAAATTTGAACATTTCTGGCAAAAATGTTCTACTAACATTTTAGATAATAGGCCTTGTTACGGTGTCCAAAATTGTGTTGTCTCGTGATACCCATCCTACCTATCCCTTGATTTGTCTTCCGTTGCAACCAGGTGCCATTTTTAAGATATACCGCTTTTAATCGAAGGCGGATGAATATTTTAAAATCATACGCTTGAATAATTTTTTTTACTATTGGTGTTGCCGTGAAATAATCCACAAATTTCAACAAAGATATTTTTTATCTTTCTTTGAATGTAAAAATTCAAAATATGATTAATTTAAACTACATAATTAATCATGGGTAAGTTTTTTGTTAAAAAGTTTACATAATTTAAGTTCTAGCTTGAGTCTTTTTGTGTTGAATTTTAAACATGGAAACTTGCTTTGAAGTCACGTGACCGTGGTCACTTGGCAGCTGATTGTTATGAATGTAAAACTTCAAAACAATTTTTACGACTTAATATCGGTAACCATTAATGAAGAAATTGTTTCTTGCAAAAGGTCCAAAAATAAACGAACTACCTTATGAATTACACCACGTGTTTGTTATGATGATAGCCTACCCACAAAAAGCAGCCTAATACAATAACTGCTTCGAAGATTACCGATAAGCTTCAAGGAATATCGATAGCCTACGGCAGTCGGTAACTGTGGGTATACCGGTCATCAGTCCATAACGTTTTATTTCAATCGAACTAAAGCACATCGTCAATTCTAATAAATCATTCAGCTACAATGTTTTAAGACTACACTAGTTTACTGCGAAGTTTCAACACAAAGCAATTGGCCTACACTTTCGCAAATGTAGCAAACTACGGCTTAAATAAACTGTGCTCCTTTCCAGCGATTTCATGAGAGTCATCTCTTATTTTGGGTTATTTGTTGGTTTAACTCCGGTGACTGTTTCAAGTGCTTAAGTGTGGCAGAACAGGCATTCGAGAGTTGATAAGCCAACCGCAACCAGCTAGGGCTAGGCTAGTTAGTTTCGAGGAGTGAAAGCCTATCATTATTTCTCAAAGCAGTTATTGTACTCGGCTACTTTTTGTGGGTAGACTATCATCATAACTGACATGTGGTGTAATTCATGAGGTACTTCATTTGGTTTTCGACTTTTAACACGAAATAATTTCGTCATTAGTTCTTAAGGATACCGGTATTCAATTATGAAAAATTAGTTTAAAGTTTTGTATTCGTATTGATCAGCTGCCAAGCGACGACGGTCACGTGACTTCAAAGCAAGTTTCCATGTTTAAAATTCAACACAAAAAAACTCAAGCCAAAACTTAAATTATGCAAACTTTTTAACAAAAAACTTACCCATGATTAATTATGTAGTTCAACATTATAGTATTTTACATTTTTACATTTAAAGAAAGATAAAAAATATTCTTGTTGTAGTTCGTGGATTATTTCACGGCAACCGCAATAGTAAAAAAATTATTCAAGCGTATGATTTTAAAATACTCATCCGCCTTCGATTAAAAGCGGTATATCTTAAAAACGGCACCTGGTTGCAACCGAAGACAATTCAATCATTAATCAAGCATAAAAACTCTACTTGTAAAAAATTTTCAAGAGGTACCTCGATGGGTATCACGAGATCTCTTTTCTAAACGTTCTTTCTGCTAGCGTAACAAGGCCTATAAATTACAGAGCATTTTATACATTAAATTCAGCAAATGCTTAAATTCAGCAAAACTGAGAAATGGTGCCGCTTTGGCTGACGATTTTCCGCTGGAAATTGTACGATTGTGACGTATTTTGTTTTCAGCTTGGGAAGAATAATTGTGAGTGCAAAATCCAGAGCACGTCTCCATTTATTCAGTTCCAATCCCCCCGAGAAAGAATAACTACCAATCCTTTGAAGTATAAAACTGGGAGTGTTTCCAAAGGAAGCACTGAGTTAGTAAAGTTCTTTACGAGACAATTTAACGCAAAAGTAAGTGTCAGCCAGACCAAGACGAAAGACGATGACGAAAACGAATTAAATCTTCCTGTGGTCCCCCACGCCTCAGGGTGTGCGTTGCCTAAGTTTTTGAAATATGCGGAGTTCGATGATGACGAGTCCACGAAGGAGGAGCCGGACCCGAAGATTGCCCGGTGGTACGTCAACGTCCCCGACGAAAGCAAGCTCATTTCTGACAAATATCGTTTCTACAAAATTTCAAATCCTGTCCGTTTGCCGGCAGCGAAGAGCTCTAATGGCCAATTTGAAAACTTAGAGGATGTCGAACTAGACTGTGACTTCAACAAGCCTTTCAACAACTTATCAAATCAATGCCAGGTTTCTATTTGCTCCAGCACAACAAAAACTCTGCCAATTATCAAACGAAGCGATTCAAGTACGAGGATCTTCCGCAATCGTGTGGATGCAAAAAACAAAATGAATTACCAGCAGTTTGAAGTCGCATCTCAAGCAGATAGAAAGAGTACAAATACCCCCTCCAACTTACCCCAACCGAAGGCTGAAAAAAGCTTTATTCATCTAAAGTCTCGTGCTGGCAAACATTCCACTTGGGACGGTAGAGATCTGCATTCTCAAAAATCTGGTACTTCCTCAACCAAATACGTTATTTTGCCGTTTTCAAAAAAGTGCAAAAAATTAAACCATACCCAAACTGAAAAGAAATCCGCGACTAGTGCAAGAAAACATGGACGAAAAATTGAAGTTTCTCAAAGTAAACTCGTGATCATGCGGTTTGAAGAAAGTGCGCCTTCAACAAAATCCCGCAAGAAAAAGAAACCAGAGAGAGTTAGGAGCAGAAAAGCAAAAGCAAAAGACACATTAACAGAGAAAAGTGTTCAAGGAAAAGGAAAATAGACACTGCTTTAGAAATAAAGTTTAGCTGCAAACACTTTTGTTTTATATCAGCGACCTATTTTTAGAATGTTTTTGTTTCTTTTAAATATGTTCAACTGTCTTTCAACTAATCTCATTGGTTGCTCGTGCACTGCATTTCGAAAAATATGCCAAGACGAAGAATAATAAAATTTTAGGGATTCGATATGGGAAGGGGAATTACTACGATTCTGTAAAGTTTGCTTGAATTTAAGTGATATCTTTATTAATTGAAGCAGGTGTTATCATAGAAATATTCGTGTTTTCCTCTCATCAGTGTCCTAACACCTATTGCTTGGGTTATTATCTGGATTGCTTGTATATAACGCTTTGCCATCAAATTTCCAACATGTTCATAACATTATTGAATAGATTGAAAGTCTGAGTTGCTGTGCTTAACTTTTTACGACTCAATAATGTTGTTAAATTTTTGATCGAGTTGCACTTGAATAAACTTGATGCGAACTTCACTAACGCAGTTGCTGTGCATTCCTCTAACAGCTACCCGTAGTGTCTCTGACCTGCATTGACCCCGTGCTTGGGATTCTGCTCGCCAGCAGGGCCGGATATTACCTGCGAAAAGTTGAGTATGAGTAGTGAGCTAGTGTAGAATACTGTGTGTTCTTTGCTTGTAGACGTAGTTTGATATTAATTTCTTTTGTTAGTTTCTTCAAAAAATAAAAAAGAGAAAATTAAACAAAAACGTCATCAAGTGTTGATTTTTCCGCCACTTGATGGCCAAAAACTGCTAATTGACGTTAGTTGGTCAGAATGTGCCGTGTTTTCAAAGAATGAGAGCATGGCTACCGGAATATCACACTCTAGAACAAGTGCAGAAGAAGCTGGGACAAAGGTGGCCATCATCATTATTCAAAAATGTGCACCCCATTACCATACAAGCGGCCACTGCCGTAGGTTCCCATCAGTCGCCTCTCGCAGCCTCTGGTTTGGAGGCTTCTTAGTCATCCCGAGACGCACTGGAGCAGAATGACGTCACATGCAAAGGAAATTAATGATCTCGTTTGCGATCATTTGCAATAGAAGCAAAGTTTGGATACTTGCTTCCATACGTTGGCTTTGCCGTAATTACATCACTGAAACGCGGCGTCGATAGCTCAGTGGTTAGAGCGTCGGGGTTGGTGATCGAAAGGTTGCTGAACCCTGGTTCGATTCCCGAACTGGCAATGCGTCGTTGTGTCCTTGAGAACGACGCTTTACGCTGATTTCCCATCAGGAGCAAGCTGTCCACCCGCTGTGGAGGCCCAGCCTGACGAAAGACTGGCAAACAGAACCCAGAAAGGTGCTCTGCGTTGGTGTGGTTGGACAGACGCAGAAGGCTTGGGGCATGCACATGAATAAAATTCAGCTACTGGAAATGCTTGGAAAGAAAAAAAAAGCTTCCAGTGTATTATCAACTTGCCAAGCAAGATGGTGAAGTAACATTGTAAAAGCAGAAAAAAAATTTTTGTCTGAATGATTAGGCTTCTAGTCTTGTTGTACTGAAATAAAATTGATTTTGGATTACAAATCCTACATGAGATTATGTTTTTTCAGTCCGAGTACTTAGAAGCATTGACTTCGGCTTACATCAGAAGCGGAGTTCTAATGGTGCCGGACAACGTCAAAGGTAAAGCTTGCTTTGCATTCATGTCATCATTTTTTGTCATATTATGCTGTATTTGTTCATCATCAGTTGTTGCGTCATTGGATAAAACGCTCTACGATAATTATCTCTACTCGCGGTGGCTTCAAACAAGCAGCAAATGTAAGCAAGAAGGCATACATCAACCGAAAAACTTAAGAAATAGCCAACTCTTCTAAGCAGGTGCAGATTTTGTCACAGGATAGCGCCACGTTTGCGTTCTCATTACAGGAGGATGACGATGAATCGAACTCTTTTGCATCATCAGAATGCTCTATCGTGAAGAGGAGTCCAGGAGATAGTTTCGTTTGGAATAAATTTGCACCCTATCTAAATCGAAATCGTGTTCCCAAGGTTTATTTTCAGTAAAAATTTGTTGCTGGTTTTCGGCCGCCTATAGCGTTTTTCTAAGGTTGTAACAACGTGAACCGGGTAGAAATTGAACGTGGCCAAGGTCACCCTGCAAGTTGCCGACAAACGTAGTTATCACTGAGCAGACTTTGACCCGCCTTAGGTTGTTAGTTGTTACGTCTATTTCCTTCACATTAAAAAAATGTGTTCTTAATTAGGTATTTAGACTGTGTTGTGATGCTGAGAAAATAGTTTTGCGCAGATAAAGTAACTGTAAACTAGTTATTTTCTTAAATTTGTATGCTCAGCCGTCATTCATACAAACGCCCTGCGACTTCCTTTAATCTTTTCAGATTATTCGTTACGATACACAACTAATAACGGCAGTCGAGCGCAGGACGGAACCTTTGCAGTAAAATATTTGTCCAACCACCTCGACCAAGCATCAGGTGTGTTGCGAAATTTGTCTGCGTAGGTCAGCTTCGGCTTTGATGAATTAAATTCTATCAAACAGCTTAGTTTGGTGCGCTGGCGTCAGAAAAATACTCAGTAGAAACAGCATTTTTAGAGTCGTAGCGATAGACGGTCACTCTGAGATCAATAAAATCATAACACACGTTAAGAATTGTGGTCATCGTTGCCGACCGGATAATAAAAATCTGCTGTGGCTTTCTCGGAGCAGATGACACCAACCTGCCCCCCCACCCTGCCAACGAAGCGTACTCTAGGCCCGTATTACAAGAGCGAACTTGAGCCAAGTTCGACTTGGGCCAACACTCAACAATGTAATGTGTTAATACAAACTTAATTGCTAATGCTCTATCTCAACTCGAGTCGTTGATTTCCGACAGTAACTCCCAAAAGTAGGAAAGAAATAACTTCCATAATTTTTGTCAGTCCTGTAAATTTTCCTGCGGGTTGAATTTAGGATCACGTTCGCTCTCGTAACATAGCCGCAACAGACCGAGACAAGCTCTGAACGAATAATCTTGCCGCAGTAAACTTCTACCATCGCCTCGGCTGTGGGGTTTGCTTCTTTTTAGCCTTGGTGATGGCAATGCGTCCCAGTTTGCTTTCTTGAACGGATAATTCTTGTTTACCCCAACACCTACTTTAGCATTAAGAAGTGGCTCTTTCTGTAGTCGCCTTTCAGATCGCACACGATGACTTGTTAGCTGGATTTCGTCGAATTAAGTTTGCTAAGAAGTTCTAATTTAGTTTTTCTTATTAATATTTGATCTGCACTATTTGATCACGTGATCAGCTGGAGAGTCTGATGGGGAAAGAAATTCCGCCTCTTCCCCGTTAATGCGCAACGCGTCATGCCAATGGTCCCCCCAGCCCGACTCGCCCGCGAGCAGTGCCGATGAAGAGAGCCTAAACAAGGACGCCATATTAGGTGCTGCTTGCCGTGACGTCACTAACCTTTTAGAACGACATTGTCTTAATGTCTTGGTCCTTTTTTATTTTTTTGAGTAATATCGGACTTGCATGAATTATGTAGTGGAAGTAATGATGAAAACGGTGGTATAGTTAGGACAATCAGCCTTTAAATTGCTGTAGTTGCAACTACGTATCAGTCGGTGTCTCATAAGAGCACCATCAACGTGTTAGACGCAGGCAGCGCCCAGAGACAATTAACAAAGTAGTATAGAAAAAACTGCCTTAAAAACTAAGGTGTGCAGACTTTCTCCTAACAGCACTTGTTGGTTTTGTTTAAGTTAGTTTTGCTGTGATATTAGCATGTAGTAAACTAATGACTAAAAGAAATGTATCAAAAATTCGTGTAGTTTCTGTTTTTGTGGGTTCATTTGTCAAAAAGCTTTTCGGTAATTAGCAACTACTGGATATTTTTGCTCAGTTCGTGAATTTTGGATTAAGTCAGCCCTGCTGATAGACATTGATTCACGTTTTAAATAACCAAAAAGCCAGCTTCGTAGCTAGGCAACTAGCTGAGGTGTCATTGCAGCAACCCACATACCGGCATTTGAAAATCAATCGATTAGCTCGTTTACAGTTAACATTACCTACGAAAAACATTCAGAAGTCACTCGCCCCTGAATTTTTGCTGTATTCTATGAATGATTGAATACAGGCTGCACGTTGTGTTTGAAAAAGAAGTTAGACGTGATCTGGTATTACTCGCAAATTTAATCAATTTTAAATTAATCCAAACTTGAAGTTGATAAAGATGCATGGAGATATTAACAGAATAGCGATTCTAGATTTATGCTAATACTACCCGTTCCCAGGCCTTTTTGGGTCGATCCTTTCGGCATTTTAGAAATTAGTGAGAAATATCGAACTCACAGATTTATGTTGGTCTGCCCATTTTTTTTGATTGAGAACGAGGTTATTCCCAAAAGTGATCTGGCAATGAAAACAAAAGGGTAGCAGATGTGACTCCTCTTAATAACATGCAATCCAACACAACCAGCAGTCCCCCCCAATTAACCGACCATGAAACTCAATATTTGTAGAAAAAATGGCTCTATTTGAATAAAACTGAGGGATGTGTTTTTAATGACGAATTTGATTTTTCGCATGGTGTATATTACCAATTGATTTAGCCACCATGGGCAGGTGTTTTGACAACTTGTAGAACAAAACGTGTAGAACGAAACGTATCAGCCCAAAACGTCGTTGAAAGTCTTAGCCGTAAATGATACATGGAATCAGGGTAGGGAATGGTGCCAAATCTGGTCGATTTTGCGCACCACTGTAATCTCAATGTTTGTATAGCGGAGGAACAATATGAGCTTCTACGACAATCTGCATTACGTCGGCAACTGAGCGCCGACCAACAACGACTGCTCGCCAAACAACACCTTGTTGCTGTGGCTGCAAGGCAAAAAAGAAATGAGGAAAACCAGGTAAGAAACACTGTGCATTTTCCACATTGGTTGCCTTAAAAAAACTATGTGTTGTTTATGCATTCTGTAATGTTTTGGTGAAGAAAAATTCAGCGCAATATTTTATTTGAGTATTTTTTGAACTTAGTTTTGATGGAAAAGTTTTGCTTACGTCATAAACGTTCTGTTTCTTAAAAGTAGCAATGTTTTTCAGAGAATCTCGAGTGCTCGTTCATGCTTCGATATGGCGCTGAAACCAACGCTTCCAATGAACGAGGAATCAAAACGAATACAAAGTCAGTCTTTCTTGTGCCATCATTAATACACCGTTGTTGCGAAATTAAACCTTGCTGGAGTGCGTGGACTATTCTTGGAATTAAAAGGTTGCGCACCAGCCAAGCTCGATTTTGCAACAACGATATTCATCACTTATGAACTCTCAGCACCGCGGTTGTTTGCGGAGTCACTCCCATTTTCTCTGCCACGTTGGCGAAGGTCTGTGATGCATATTATTTGATTTAACCTACTCCAACTGTATTGTTTGCCTCAAACAAAACGTTGCTACGTCATCAGCTTAATCTGCCTAAAGTTGTTGCAAAAACGACTACGGCTGGGATTGAAATCCCGCAGTGGCCTGCCTATCCGCAATTTATGTCAGATGCAGATATACATGCCGATCTTACTTGCTATAAGTCGAACCGATCTGACGCATGCGTTAAAGCATTCGGTTCTTATTCAAAGGTTCACTGGTTCGATCCTGCTGCACGTTGCAATTTTTTTTTTTTTTGTAAAAATTTGAGTTCGGGCTGAGAGTTTTGGTGCTGCAGTATCGTAACTCAATACTGCGTATCTGCTTGTAAATTAAAAAATCCCCTGAACAACCAGAGATAAACATCTAGTTTCAAGGTAGCGGCAGTCCTTCAGGTCTGGAAAGGTGTCACCCTGGCTCCATTTCTCAAATGCTGATATGACCACGCTGCAGACTTGAGGGAATGTTCACCGCCACCGCGTCTACTTTTGATTAACGTCTGTAAGACTTTATTGGGTCTGCAGATGCAAGTTGCCTAACGCGCCGTGTAGAAGGTTTTTTTTTTTTCGGTTTCAGCTCCCGACTCTGCGCTGCTCGTATCGAAAAGAACACTACGATCCGAATCCCCCTCACCTTCATTGTTCAACGACAGACGTACCACTTTTGAGACCGAGACCGTGCATAGCAGGTGAAAACAAGTTCAATTCTTTATTAATCATACGACATCCTAACGTTTCTACTTTAAGAATTTCAACCTTATGAATCAATATTGAACATTTTCGCTCAAGAATTTTTATAAGAGTGGAACCAACAAACTAATAAGTTATCCCGTTTTTGCTGGGCTATATGTTCAACGCATTTTAGACCGGGGAACGAGTGAGGAAATGCCCCTTGACCAAGCTGCTAAACCCAGGTTCATGGGAGCAGTAAATTTGGCATGAGGGTTGGCGTTCTCCTACATTTTTATAAAAATTAGTAATTGAGGTGATTACGTCGTCATAGTTACGTCTTGGCCAATTTTTGTGAAAAATGACGTCATTTTAGTTATGCTCACAATTTGCGTAATGATGTTGACTCAACGAAGGGAAGAACTTCAAAACAAAACCCAAACTGATCGCTCTGCGTTGTTTGGTGCGATGCAAGCCCAGAGTGTAGTTGTCGCGCATGAATGGGTGAATTATCTCGCTGTTTGTCGCAGTCGTATGGTTCAAAAACAAATCCTCCACACCGAAGATACATTGCCGTATTAAATAAAAAAATAATTAAATCTTAGACCGCGATCTTCCCGTTTAATCCAAAGCGGCCGTCTGCCTCAGCAAACCTTGAACACTGTAGTAAAGCCGAGTGGAAATGAGAAGGAAGCTGCTAAAACAGCATCGTGTGCTGGCGGCAACAATAAAGACAACAAATCACAACCTGACAAAACCAATAAGCAACCAGATGAAAAGTCATCAAAGAACGAAAAACGGGTAAAGTGACCGGATAAACAGACTTATAGATTAATTGTAATAATAGATTAAACGCTCGCAATACATTACCAGTTACCACCGTATCAACACATAATGTTTCGTGGTAATCTACTGTGATATTTGTTCTAACTTTTCGTCATCGAGCACTTTTTGGCACGTAAAGAATAACCGCTCAGTGGTATAGGATTTTAGTGAATGCAGTATCCTCAACAGAAACTGTTGCCTCGAGTTTGATTCCCGGTCAGGTCAAACTAAAGACTTAAAAATCGATATTCACAGCTTTTCTTCTTCACGAAAAGAGAGTGGGGAGTTTCCTCCAAGTATGACTTGGAGTTTGACTCGATCCTCAGGTGGCAGCTGGACTCGAAGACCGATTAGTGGTTTTTAAACCAAAAAATACGTAGCCATCAATTAAAAACTTAATGCGAATAACGGGGTTATATTTAGAAATCTGGATCAGAGCGCAGCGATGCTGAAACGCCAAGATCAGGTTTAAACAAAGACATTGAGTCGATCAACTCATCTCTGTCGCCTCAAAACTCTGAGAGCAACAGCGCCGCATCGAAGCATTTCTTCACCAAAGCGAAAACCGAATCAAACTTCAATCATCATCAAAAGATGCTAAAAGCAGACACGGCGGAGCTGAGCACTTTAATTTCCGACGATGCGCCATTAAAAATTAGCTCCAAAGACGTTCCAAAATCCGAATCTGAGCTGCATTCCGGAAAAACTAACTTGCCTAGGAAAGATAGAGGGCTGTATGATGCTCCTAACCTTGAGGTCATGACCTCGAGGAGTGACCCACCGCATCCCGATAAACCGGATGCAGTTTTATCATTGCTTGAGTCGTCATCCGCTAACGAAACCGATAAGTCTTTCCTTTCCCATGAAGCTCCGTCCGTTCCCGCCCACACCAGCTTCTCACATTTAAATCTGGCAAGGCCATCTGCTCCGAGAAACATTCACCAACCAGACACCAAATGCATTGTTAGAGTAAGTGCTGATGGTGATCGCGTTTTTCATGTAGAAGTTCCTCCACAACTCATCAGTTTTTTAACACTAATGTTAACGCTGAAAAATGATCTCACCTGCTTTTCTGCGGATGAAAGGTGGTGCAATTGCTCATCTTCTCATCTGCGACGCCTCCATTTGTTACGTTGGGTCTTTAAAAACCCCTCTTTGTCAATAGGTACGTCGTTGCAAATTGTGGCTCGCAAACTGCTGTCACAACACTGAGCCAAAATCCTAGCATTTGTTTTTCCGGTGGAGTACTATAGACAGAGATTAACGAGAAGCATTAGTATATTGACGTTTCGTCCCGCAATCACGGTCAAGCTTCATCGGGATAAAAGGACTAGGGTGGTGATTTTACTATGGTCAAGAACATTAAATTCTTTAAAATTCTATTTCTGAATTTGCTGCTCTCGTTTGGGGCTGGGTTTTAGCGCCACCCTGGTTTTTCAGAACCGATGAAGCAAGTCTTTTCGACTTTAAGTATCCAATTAGCCATATTATTATCGCAGTCGCATTGCGATAAGCTTTGTAATTTTGTTTTAACTAAAGGGTTTAATTCCAGGGCGAAATTTTGCTACCAAAATCTGCCGACAAACCCTCAGTTCCTGTTGGTATCAAGAAAGCAAATGCAATAGTGATGGAACCCGAAACCGACAAATTGACTGTAGAAAGTAGCAGGTATAGCTGTTAAACGTTTTCATTTAAGAAATGCTTGAAAAGCAAAATATTTTCATAAGACAAAAGCTTTTTAAGCGCAATAGTATCGAAGCACAGAAAATGTTGTTTTCAATTCAATGCTATAGAACTGGTATTATTCCGTATTTCAATATGCTGTGAAAAAAGTTACAACGTCGGCGACTAAGAAATTGTAGTATAGCCGGTATTGTGCTTAAATTAGGAGTGTTTCGAGGAGGTTGTCACGCTTGTTTAGTGCTCCTTGAACTTTGCCTATATTACACGCCCTACCCAATCATTTAAACTTCAAAGTAATTATTACGTCACAAATATTTCCGGCTGACTGTCCGATAAACTTATTAATGCACCAAGCGTAATTAATAAGAATTCCTTCCAGGTCATACATCCGCAATAGCGCAAGCGACGGCTATCTTGATGCTAATCAGAAACACAAGTACAATTTCCACCACACCTCGGATGATTCCTTCTTCGGTAACTTTCGAACTATTTTTCGAACATTTACACACTGTGTAACCATTAAGTGGAATATTGCACTAAGTAAAATAGCAATGTACATACTGTAGGGAGAATTGCATTCTCAAGATAATTGCAATTTCACTTTAAATTTACTGCAATTCTCCTTAGTAATTTTTATAAGTACCTTAAATTTTTCTTGAAGCCAAATTTGTGTTCAAGTTTGCCCTAGTTATACGACTCAGTCGCAATTTTACAAAGTGTACCCTTAAAGTTACAATCTCCACTTCGGAAAAATGGACCCGTACCACTATCTTAACGTTCGTTTTTGCAGTTCGTTTCGTTGCAGAACATAACTGAAACAAAGCACTGCAAATCACTGCAAATCACAAGGCAATGGTCTATTCTAGAAGAAAGCTTTGTTTTGCATGCTACCAATAGTTTTAGTCAAAAAAAAGTTGTTACGCCATAAGTTGAAAATCTTTGACGGTAGCTATTTTTTCTAACGAAACAAAACAGGTTCAACTTGTGACGTCATGTCGTATTTTCATAAATGATGTGGAAGCTGTAATTGCCTTCTTAATGAGCTGCCTGCTCAACTGGTTGCACTGATAATCGAATAACCATCCCCTGGTTCGGACGCTCGCTCGAGTGATCATCACATGAGCTTGTTGACGACAATGTAATTGACATGTGTTCCAGGGATGTCCGACCAGATTGGCCTCTCTGTGATGCCGCGCAGTAGCCGAGTGCCTCCAGTGGTCGCCAATATCGCCGAATTAAGAAGATCGTTGATGGGCCAGGGGAGAGAGGTGTAAGTAGCTATAAGTCGCTCAATAAGATGTCGGTCAAAAGTTTATACATAATTTGCCGCCAACCACTCATAATGGGCTCTATGCCGTTGACCAAAGCGGGTTTGAAATTGAAATCAACAACACTCTCGTAAAATAATGTACCCTACGGATTTTGCTTGAATAAGATTAACAGCCACCGCTATGAAGAGCCTAACGGCGAAACAGCCTGTTAAAGGCATCATTATTTTATAGGTGCTTCATTAATTTTTACTTTTAAGAAGTTTTAGGTTTTTGCTGATTTTAGGTCCGAAAATGCTCCAAAAAATCCCGAAAGCCTCCGAAGAGTGGTGAGCCACAACCCTTCGAACAGTAAAAACCCAATAGAGGGAGGATTGTTTTCCAATGAAGATCCCATTCCGTGAGTGATCAGTTTAAAGTATGATTATTCAGCGTGCAGCGACCGGGCGACTATCGTGTGAAGTGTTTCGTCATGGGGTACCTTGTTATCCCGTGAATCATATACGTTCTTGGCTAACATGGACAGCATTGAGCTGATATCTCATGGCCAGATATTTCACACGATCTACATGCTGTTTTGCTTGTGCTTTGATAGACAAAAACTGCTTTTGCTAAATAAATACGTCACAGAAAAGAAAACGCACTTTAACATGTTGATCAGACGGACTGAAGCATAAGCATAAATACTCACGCGCACTTTACTTAACGTTTTTCAGGATCGCTACTTATTTTGTTGGAGCAAATGTAAGCCAACAGTTGAAACTTATGCGCTGTTAAATAAAAATATCAAATGGTTATTCCGATGAAGAAAATTGGGCTAACGATTTATCAAAACAAAAAAATTGGATATCGCTAAATATTACGAAGAGAACCGGCAGATGGTTTGCATCCGTTGGACATGGTGGAAGGAAGATAAAAGAAGAACTCGGGTAGATGATGTAAAACAATGGGTGAAATAGAATAAAAGGCTGAATGAAGATACCTGCCATTTGCAGACGAAACGTCAGTAATATAACTTTCAAATAACATCGGTGTCGTGGCTATTTGTTGCTTGCGAACGCAAAAACTATTTTTACTATTTTTTTTAGCTTTAGCCAGCGACCCCGAAGGAAGAATCTAGTGTTAGCACAAGCTCCAAATCGAAAAAGTGAGGCAACAATCGAGCAGATTATCGAAAAGCAAAAGAAACACAAGCAAGAAACTTCTAGACTTATGACGTCACCATACTCAATCAATTCTGATTCAGGTACAAGGGTGTTATTTTTACATTACGCTTGTTTTGTTGCAGCAGCTGCAAAAATAGTTGGACGTAAAATTGCCCAGTTTTTAATACATTATTTTTAGTCAGCAATTGGTGCAAATTCATGATTATTAGGTTGCTTTCTAGTTCCGTGCTTTTATGAGGTCTATTAATTATTATTTCAGTTTCCAGCTTGGATGAATGTGATTATTGCTTGGAGCACATTATCTACGCTTTCATTGAAAGTAATAACGTGAAACCGCTGCGAGCATAGATAGCGTTACAAATCATTACTTTGCTGCTTTGTTGTAATAAGGTTTTCTTTTTAATTTTTTGTAAAATAAAAATTCGTGCTTAGACGATGAAGATTTATCTGATGTTGAGAATGTGAGCACCGTCGCTACATTGAGCGACCAAAAGCGCCCGAGACAGCAACTAGATCACCACCACCACCCCCACCACAAAGGAAGGCGCAGGAGGGAACAGCCGAGGCAGGAGAACCCGCTCGACTTTGACACCGAAGCCGTACTCGACAATCCTTACACGACGACGAGCCGGAGTGAACCGGATGGGAGGAGATATACGCAGGTGACGTCACGATCGACATAAGTGTATTTCCAAAGATTCAGTAACATTCGTAATTCTTACAATACAAAAAACAGCATTTCAGGCTGGAATTTTATAGCTGTTTAGTACTATTTGTGATATCTTTGATTAAAGCTTGTTGCTTGTTCTAAGTAATTACATTTTTTTCGCCAAGTTGCCGTCGTTACAACATGAAAAATGGACCTTTCGGTTTTCGAGTCAAGATGCCATCTGCCCACCTGTATGCCACACACGGTGGAGGCTTTACACTGTCCCTTTGATTGCTGAACGTCAAGCAGGGAAGCTGTGAATACCAATTTTCATAGCCTTTGGTTTGATCCGACCGGGAATCGAACCCGAGTCTACCGCTTTAGTAGCAGATGCTATATTCCTTCGACCACCGATCGGTTAATCGAAGGGACCAAGTCGAAGTAATACCGTTCAGCGTCTTATTCAAAGACGCAATATCGTGACCAGGGTCGTTGAACTCGATCATACGGTTATGGTCGTCGTATAATTATACTTCAGTGCTCCTGCGCATTTCGCAGCACAAGTGTTACTCTCCGTCGTTTTAGGGAAACGCAACCATTGAAAAGTTAACGGATAATTCAATGACGAATATCCGCATCGGCTCGCGGACCACGAGCAGACCCGGAGCAAGTGACCAGTGGTTCGATCTCCAGCAAAGAGAGGGATCGAACCCAGCAAGTAAGTTGGTTAGTGTAGCCCAAATAACAAATCTATCCCGTGATTTATCAAAATTAGCGTCACCCACAATGGGTAGAAGGATTTACACCTTAATAGTTTTAACCCCTTTGGCCATCTTACTCACTTGCTAGTGTAGTCCAAAACGTAGTTTTGCGTGTTTGGGTTAAATTTTCCTAGTGACTTTTTTTTGGTCGAGGGGCTTTGGGCTTTTTATCTACCTGGTTGCGCCATTGCTGTAGTGTACAGTTGCCCCATACAAACGTTCTTCGATCAATGATATGTCATAATGCAATGATGTTGCTCTATGCGTTTTCCTCGAGAATTGAACCCGGAACAGTAAATTTGTTAACAATTTTATGCCAATTTCCAGCAATTATGAATTAAAAATAAAATCAGATTGTTTTGTTTCTGTAGTATAATTAATTTTGTGTATTGGACACCATCATATACGTGGGAAAACAGCAATCTATTGAAATAAAATTGGGTTTATAACGTATCTGATTATGTCCATAAGACGAAATTAATTATTAAAGCAAATAGAGCAGTTCGATTTTTACAACTCACTTTTCATATTACAATAAGTAATTTCGTGCGAAAATGAGACACACTGGCTTATACTTTCAGCTCGTTCCGACACACGACAACACACTGTATCAGCGGTGAGCTTGAACATGAAGGGGGAAGAAGAGAGGATGTGTGTCACCACCCCAGCTCTCGCCAGCAGGCCTGTGCCGCCGTTGCTGCGCTATCTCAGCGCTAAACAGGTGTTTGTTATGATTACATCAGACCTGCTGCTAGATAGCCAAAACCCCACGGCCCATACTTCCTTGCAAATCTGATGCAATCTGTAAAAATTTTGCCTTATTACGCATATCAAACATAGCAGATTTTTCTCCGCGCTATTTCATTATCTCAGCGCAAAACAAGTGCTTTTTTACTGGTTTCTGCAGACATTTCGAGTTCGCATCAGCCAGAAGAAATACTGAAGTATGATTCGCCTGCAAATTTTTGCTCATCTATGCGACTGAGAAAAATTTGGCTTCCCTGCTATACTTTTTTTTTGTGCTGGTTTTCCAAGAATTCCATAGTAATTAGAAAATTTGGGAGAAAGTTCAGTTGTCGTTCTTAACCGCCATAAGGGCTGGTACTGGGCAGTGGGCACCCATCATCATTGCCCTGCTTTTAGTTTAGTATTTGATGATATTTTCTACAAAATATTGAAGTAATACCAAAGGCAGATTTGTGTGGCAAGTTTGTTTAACATTATTAAGTATCGTCGATTTAGCTCTATGAAAAATGCTTTTTTTGCTGTTCAGCGGCCAGTTGGGTCAAGCGGTTACGCGTTTGTCTCTATTGAGCGGAAGGTCTGAGGTTCAAATCTCGTCCCAATTAAATTAGACACAGTGTTGCCAACGGTTCGCCTTCCCTGCGACATTTCTTTTGAAAGGAGCTGTGTTACCGGGGCGCAATAATGCTAAGATGGGCCCCGCAAACTCGTTACTCGATTTGGCGTAATACAGCGAGTATAATCAAGATTTCAATTGTTTTGATTTTATGTTTTTAGTTTGTTGGATTTGTTTATTTCAAGTAAGTCACAGTTGCCGATGTTTTCAGGGCATGAACAAGCGGAAATGAAAGCTACTATGAACCGATGATCACGTATTTGTTCGGCTCAGTGTTTGAAATAATGATGAGTTGGATATGGAAGAACATTTTCTTTCACCAACAATAGCGCTTCATCCATGCTTTTAAAGCTACCTTTTTATGAAGAGTTGACTAACATCACGAAAGCAGTTAAATTTTTGCCTATGCAAAACAGCTAAACTATTTTGTTTTGCCTACATGGTTTCACCTCGGTAGCCTTTGAGCGTAGATGCATTGTGCCTACGGTATGGCTAAACTTTGCGCTGACATTCGCATTTATTGGAATTTATAACATAACAGTACACGTCAAAAATTAAAAACATAAAACCTTACAGTCTTTTTTGTCTGTAATCGGGATCATCAGGGGTGTCTGCCAAAAGTTACACAAAGTTTTTAATTTAAAAATTAGTTCCCGGTACCGGGGCCATAGCCGGCTCCTGGGCGGACTAAAGTACGCCCGACTAGCGGAGAAAAACTGAACCTGGTCCTCCTTAACTTGAACACTTTAAACCGCTAAGGAGCCGAACCGAAGACTCGGTACCGGAACTGAAATAACAAAAGCTTGTTTATCCTTGGAGTAGTAACTGCATAAAAGGCTAGCACTGTTGATATTACATACACTCAGAGTTGGCGTCCTAATACGAGGCTGCTTTGCAAACGGCTGGTAAACAAACATTTAGTGGAATTCAAATGGCTTGTTTCAACTATTCACATTGTACCCGGCGGAAAACATCGAAAGAACCGCTTTATACAGAGTTGACCAATAAAAGTATCCTTTTTCGAAGCATCATTATCTTTGATGATATAATCATTTTTAGATTGCGTTTAAATTTTTCATTGTAATATCCTGATTATGTTTTTGAAATTTTATAAACATAAATTTTCCACAACTGTGAGGTAGCATATCTCTCACATACAGTATCAGTTCTGGAAAATTTGAGTTGAAAATTTGCTTTGTAACTTCTGAATTTTAAAAACATATTTCAAAAACAAAAAGTTGCGGACATTTTGAACATTGAGCAGTCATATAAACTCCACGCAAAAATAGATTCAAAGAACGCAATGAGGCAGACACATGTTTCTCCTTCAGTATATTCTGGTTAACATTTTAAAATGAACAACCATTCCGGGATTTTCAAACTGTATCGGTTTTGTTGAACAGATTGAGGATTACCGGGTTTTGAAGAAATATAGCGTCTTTCATACTCACAGCGTTGTAAGTCTTTGCCGAAATAGCTGATGAATATTTGCAGCTGAATATTTGGAACACAAGATTGAAATTTATGAGTTGGTAAGATGCTCGAAGATTGTCGCATTGACATGAACAAAACAACAGGTTTTGCAACTTAAAATTATACATATTTGTTACCACAGTACATTACATTATTGATTACATTTACATGTTGAAACATTTTAGCTTTGTCGTTACTTGCAATTTTTAAACGTGCTTCCATAAAAAGACGATTATTGCCGTGTAAAATTTATGAGAAAGTTTTGTATGTTTAAAAATTTTAACGGTTTTGCTCTATTATTTTAGGCCAATCCTGTATGAAGGAAAATTTTGGCCAATTAAAAAGTCCGCAGTAGAAAGTGATATTTGTCGCATCGCATAACAGCGTACTATGAGTTTGCGTTGCTGATATGATTTACCTGATAAGTTTTTTGATTTGTTACGTTACCTTTAGGCTGTTGTTTGCCAATGCTTTTCCGATTACTGCGTTACATTTTTTCCAGTAATTTATGTGTAGGTTAGATTCTCTAAAACGATAAGTTATTTGAAATCAATCCGAATTGTAGGGTTTAAAGTGTTGCGAGTATCAACTGTGAATTTAGGCGAGAACACTGTGAGAGAGTCAAGTTTTACCTACCAACTTTACCTAAACGTTTTCCCACATTTTCATGAGTGTGTTTTGCTGTTCTTTCCTGACCGAGTATTTTTGTTTTAATGCAATTCCCTCTGCCCATTTTGCTTGTAGTTGCTTGCATGTTAATGTAAATAAATTCAATTGCACTATTTGCTGAAAATCTGAGTTTTGCAGCATTTGGAGCGTATTTTATGTGCAGCACTTCAGCAATGCTTTTAACTCACAAGTACCGGTAAGCTGTTTTTTGACATCAGATCGTCAAAACTAAAATTCCTCAACGACTCGTTTCCTCTTTCGAATCATTAGGAAAGTTTGTAATATTGTGATACATACAGTGTTATCACACAGACTATCTTTATTACTCTCTGAATTACGCCGAATCGTGTAACGAGTTAACCGAGTCCAACTCTGTGTCATTGAGCCAGAATTATGCAGGCGGTTTCTTTTCCTGAAATTTTCCAGCGGTGGCTAGCCGTTGCCAATAATGTGTCTTATTTAATTGGCTCAGAAAATGCACAAAACTCCCGCTCTGGAGGCGAACGCATTGCGATTCAATCTTTCGCTTGAAGCTTAATATTGTTGCTCAATAGTAACCGCTCCACAAGCGGACTCCTAAGCTTCACTAAAAGGCTGAACTATGGAATAGCTACAACTGGTGATTTTTGGCCACATCAATAGAGCTCACTAATAGCGTCTTCGCATGTCCACGTTTCCGCCTGGTTCTCAATTTTTTTCAAGAGAATTTATTTTTTATGTTTTTAATATAGTTTCAATAAGTCAAGCTTTTGTCATAGGGAGTTAACATATTGTCGCAAGAATTGTTCCTCTCGACGCAGGCTACTTACGGGCCTGTCTTAAGACTAACGTAGCACTAAAATTGGATGCTTTCACACCACACAAAGTTTAAATTTATGGCGGTTACGACTTGGGAGATGAGGCCGTTCAAACTGCACTAAAACAAAGTCAAGTTCAAATCACGATCAAAATTTCTGCTTTCAAATTGCAGCATTGATATGTACGACTATAGTGTTCAATATATTCCAATCAAGATTTCGAAGCAGCGCTAGATTCTTCCGAAATTGTTTGAATTTCCAAGCAACGCCATGGGCAGCATTGATTAGCCAACCTTGTCGCAGTCCTGCAGTTGTCCCCGATGTTTGGACATCTTCGCTCGCAAGTTGATTTCACTCCGTGAGCCTGAAACAAACAGTAAACTTGATAAGTTCAGCCCTATGTTGACGTTTTACTTCCATTTAATTCATCCAATATCTCTACATCAATCCTCAAAACATAACTCCATCATCTATGCGTCAACACAAAGCTCAACCATCTCCAGCTTACTGTAGTGTAGTTCTATTGCGGAATTCAAGCTTCGGCGTGATACAGCGAGTATATTGAAAGATTTGACTTGATAACCGTTTGTGCCAAGCCAGAAAAGTCTGTTGTACTAAATCATCTTGTGACACAAACTATTTTCTCGTTTGTTCGATTATCTTGGGTAATCATAATTAAGATCATACTGTAAGTTAATCAAATATTTATAACGAGCATGAATATGAAATCCAATAAACCATCAATCAAATGCCCAAGTGGCCAATGGCTCTATACTTTGATAATAGCCGTGTAGCTGTACAAACCGAGGCAAGATGGCCAGTAATTTAGCCCTGCCAGCTCAGCGACGCTAAAGAGATCAGTAGTCGAAAGGATAAAGCGTGTGTTACTGAAACGGTAGACTCGAGTGCGATTCCCAGCCAGGTTAAACCGAAGGTTAAAAAATTGATATTCACAGCTTCCCTGCCTGACTCGAAGACCAAAAACGTCTCTTTGTTCGCCGTCCCTTGGCCACGGAAACTTGGTGAATAAAGCTGTAGTTACAACAATTAACTTATGCACTAGCAAGCGTACATAGTAAATGCAGCGCGATAACAAAAAATTGATCGAAAGGAACTTGATTAGAGCCAGTAACAGAGAAACTCACTGAACATCGGCATTCAAGACAATTCAGCCTCTTCAAGTTGGATATTCTAGGAGTCCACACTTCCCCAGGCGCTCTGAGATCAGGTCCAAATCCACACATCTGCGCCGTGCTGTCATCTTGAAAATCTTTTTTCTTTGATCGCGTGGCAATTGCACTTGGCTTAATGGCTGTGTCACGTGAAATATAAAATTAAAACGGCTAATTGCAGTTCAGAGAAAAGTTTAAAAAATGGTCAACTTTTAAGCAAATTCGAAATTTCCGCAAAGGATGTCACCGCCGCCGGTTTTACATGATAGGAAGATGACGATGCATCAATCAAACAAACAAGCAAACGGTAGTGAAGGAGTTCAAACTTCACAATGAAAAAAAACGAGGATTCATCACAGTATTTTAACTTGTAAAAACATACAATAACATTTTAGCAAAATGCTTTACAGTATCGCCCCTAAGAGCAAATAGTAACGCCAATGCCAACGCAATTAAACGGAGAACTTGAATAAGAAAATGGTCAACTCTTTAAGCTTGTAAGGTTTTGCCCAAAGCACACCGTCTTCGTCTTGCTTGTCAGAAAACTTCGTTTAGCTTCAATGACACTACTAACTGGGAGGACATCATGAAGGGGTTTGCCTCCTTCTCCCAGACCACCTCCGTTTTCAACATAAACACAACAAACAATATAAACGATACAATATTTTTTAACAAATCCTGAAAACGCAGCTGTGCAATGAATAGTGGTGACTTACGACGACAGGATTTGCAGCAATCACGTGGAGACACTTTGTATGGGTTGCGGCACGGTGTCGGAGGGCAGACGACACGATTGCAGGTTATTTCCCCATCATAATGACAAGTGCAATTTGCGCAGGAAATAACTCCAAACTTCGGGAAGGTTGGGTGCCACCAAGAACCGAGATTGTACTTTCTTCCTTCATAGAAGCACCCTGAATTGAACAATGAGAAGCATTTTATTGGTCGTAGGTGAGAGGAGCTGGTAGTGAACTAACAGAGCTGCCGTGGTTGGAGAATAATTCATGCCACTGCATTCTGACTGCGTGACCAGGTCTTGATTCTTAAAGAAAGCACTAATGGTATTCGTCAAGACGCGCATCAGGAAATATTCAAAAAATTCCTGCTGTTTAACAAAATAACTCGTCCCAATACAGTTGACCGGCTTCCATGAATAACCTGCAAACTCCTGTTTGAATTGCTTTATAAACCTATTTTCTGAAGTCATGTTTCGTTCGTGGTTTCATGCTCACTGAAACGAGACGCTACAGTTGTAATGCTGCAAAAAAAAGTACCGGATTGTATGGTTGGTCAAGTTGCACTACATGCTGCAACAATCTCGTAGTTAAATTACGATCAAAGAGAAAGAAGAAAACAGTCTAAACAAATCTTGTGTGCAGTAGTCTGACCTCCCCTTTGAGAATCTTCGTATAAATTTTCTTCTCCAACAAACCCAACAGCGGAAGTGAAAAGCGAATCTGAAAAAAAAAGGAGTTTTTAAGTAGCTTAGAGAATAGGACACGAAAGAGTAACAAACAAGTGTTAGAATATCAAAACAAATAAAGGCCTTCACCCCTTCAAGCTCCATCTTTGAGGTTCCTAACAGGGTGAAGGTCCAAAAAGTCTTTTAGGGTTGAAATCTGGGTTTGACCAAAATAAAAAAATACTG
Source organism: Trididemnum nubilum (assembly GCA_963965965.1). Classification (NCBI taxonomy): domain Eukaryota; kingdom Metazoa; phylum Chordata; class Ascidiacea; order Aplousobranchia; family Didemnidae; genus Trididemnum; species Trididemnum nubilum. Next base: position 39,969,947 of record OZ014484.1, on the reverse strand, counting down.
TATTATTTGTCGCTTTCAATCCTAACTTATTGGGCTTAGAAATAGAGCTCTGCAGATGTTACAGCAGAGCACATTGGCATTCGCGGATAAAACCAAATAGAGTAGGTGGCACAAAAAAAAGAAGTGCCAGAGATAGAAAAGAAGAGGTGTAAAAAAGTTATCACACCCTGGACGAATTGGTACAGGAGTTCAAATGGTAGCACTACAACAAGTATTAGCCCAGTCATTCTGTGCTGATTACGCAATGTCATATAAAAATCAGAAATTTGTCTTTTGGTATTTTCTGTATCATGTAGCGTCAAATGTTTTGCCGCTTTTTTGTTGAATCGCTGCTGTTATTGCCGCGGGGCTGAGAATAAAAAAAGGAGGAATAAACGAATGATGAGTAAGTCAGCGCTTGCACAAATTTTCACTCACCAATCGAAATAGCGCTGTCTTTCACTGCTATTCCTCCAAAACCATCATCGCAAACGGGACAGCATCGGTCATCCACGGCAATCGGACGACCACATGAAAGCGGAGGACAATAAACAGGATCGCAGATAACCGCCGATCGCTTGAAAAAAAGATAACGTCTTTAAAGAAATGATAAAGGGAATTTCTCTTTTTTTAAATTACAATGCAGTCATAATACACGTTGTGTTTTCGAAACAACCATTAAGCATAACATTTAGTACAGTATTCCATTCATGTAGCATACAATAAAATCGGAAAAATAGCGCTAGCAGCATCTGTCACAAAACGTTACATGTTAGTTTCAATAAAATAACTCATGTTAGCTTCAAATAATTAATGCACTAGTATAATAAAAGCATGTTTTGGCAAAAGTTGATAAGTCACATTTCGCTGTTTCGAGAAATCGCATTTAAAGTTATAAATCTTATTTCGGTTTTGTTGTCAAGTGCAGCATATTAAGCTATTTATTACCAAGAATGATTGAAAATTAAATTATTTTTTTCTCATAGCAAAGATTTTTAGAAAATAACTTGAAAAATACCAAAAACACATTTATTTGTAAAATGTCGCTTACCAACTTCTGCCAGAATGTGCTTCAATTTTGTAATCGTTCAATCAGATGTTGAGATATGCCGGGTAGTGAATACTAAGATTCCCTATTGAGAATTTTGAAGTTTTACGTACACCCAGAAATGGTTTATAACTGAAAGGACGTTCGCTCAAAGTGGGATTTATTTTAGTGAAGCACAGCAAAAGTGACCATATACAAATAGTCATTCATATAAAAAAGTCCAAATACAACCTTTCGAACCACAACAATGCATGTATTCGTTTTTAAAAAATCTGAATTCGTTAAAATCTCAGCCACAAAACTCCTTATAATCGTAATCTATCGACAGAAAACTGCTTAATTTATTATTCACAAAGATTTATGACACAATAAAAAGGTTGGAGTCAAACCTGGCAGACGCAAACAGTGCAAAGACGATCGTAATTTGGAGACCACTTGCTTCCTTCTGCCCTCCAGTGGCCGTCAAAATAGCAAGATGTAGCAGCAAGGTGATGAACAACAGGCGGAAAGTTAATGTCGTCGTCTTTTTTTGTCATTACGTCCACAAGTTCTACATCATGCATACCTTATTATTGGCTGTTGCAACTTTTCGCGTTGCTACAACAAGTTTGTTAGGGTTAATAAGTTTTCGAAACTTTTTTCGTATGGTGGAACGTTTATACGCAGTACTGAACAGAAGCATTCGCCTGTAACGTCAATTTACTTGTTATGCCACAATTTGGTTGTCTCCGGCAGAATTCCTGTCCTTCGTGTACGTTTCAGAAAGTCTAATACGGCATCGCTAATTATAGCCTTATAGAATCATTTCAAGAATAACGGCACACTTTTTTTATCTTCTATTACTAATCAATTGCATTGCGCGCATCGGAAACGGAGTGTGACTGCTCAAATCTCATTGCATCCAGTAAAGCAAGCAGTCATGAAACGACCTCAGGTTTCATAAATCATTTAAAAAAACAAAAGTCATAAGCTGAGTCAGCCTCCGATTGTCAGAAAAAAATGACTGCAGACGGGATTTGAACCCATTCTGCAACAATCAGAAATGTACACTGCTGGTTTCGAAGTCGCGTCAATCCTTCAACGCAGAACTGTCTATCACTGTAGCGCAACTTAAATTTCATCCGTAAGCATTTTTTCCGACAACCGGGGGCTGATCCAGCTTGTGATTTCATGTTTTCTATTTTGTAGATAATCGATTAAGATTTTGTTGTGTTTTCTTTCAATGCACGAAAAAACCGAACTTTTATGAGCCTATGTATTTTTGTAAACAATTTAAAATCAGAAAAAAAAAATCAAAAAAGCGAATATCCACAAACAAAATTCAGACAAAAACAATGCAGCTCACGCTTTGACTGATGTTCAACTTCCATATTTTCTGATTGACAAGCGTTGGGAATTTGTACAAAGCCTTTAATTTCTCCATCGGGATAATGTTTGGTTGAAATCTAAAACATTTTCTCCACGAAACAAAATATTTTTACAAATTACGGTAAAGTAACTAATTTGTTCCGATATTATAAATTGGTCATCATAAGTTCTTGTCATATACAGCGTACTGTAAATACGATTAAGCAGCTCAATGATTGATTTTATTAACCCCTTCTTCAAAGCTCAAGTTTTCACCGAGAAACGAAGAATTTGCTTTTTTTTACATGGTGGTGGGTTAGCTCTGAGATTTGAAGACCTTTAAAAACGAGCCGGCACTTTTTCAAATTGAATGATCTCAGCCTGGATAATTTGGCCATTGTGTGTTTGCTCAGGAAAGGTCCTCAAAAAGTTTCATTGGAAAAGTCGGATGGAAAAGCCTGTTGGATGGCCGCAGACAACATGGATCAATTTGCATTCAAGATCTCAGAAGAAACCGGGCAGTTGGTAGGCTGTAGCGCGTTCGTCTCTGGAGCGGGAGGTCTGAAGGGCCTGTCAAATGGGACACAGTGTTGCCAACTACTTGCCACTGCTACGACATGTCTTCAAAAGGAGCTGTGTTGCCTGCAGCGGCAATGACGAGGAAGTTGTCCCAGCCAACTCATTACACGTTTCAAAGTAATACAGCGAGTTATAAAAGATTTGTTGTGATTACGAAGGAATCGTTTAGGACTTGGACCCAATCGAAAAAGATGAGCTGATGGCGTGAAATGATGCTGCCCAATTTCATGCTGCAGCTTTTGATGCTCACAAAAAGCGAACAATTAAGATAATAGAAAGAAAAATAATATCAAGGAGCAGGAACAAAAATGCACCATTACCTAATCGGTACCGTTTTTTAATTCATATTTTACCTGCAAATACGCAGTTCCTTCATTTAAATCCTCAAATAATTGCGAAGGTAGATCACGTAGAACGCCCCTGACCTAAATAACAAGATGAAACGTGAGTTTTGAATAACAGAGTATACAGAGTTCAATCTTATAAGAGAATAGAACCCACTGCTTCATTACTTATTCAAGCTTTGGTTGTCAAAGTGTAACAATCTCTTGAACCAACCAAAGAATTGCATCTGACGCAAAATACTACAGCAATACAGTTTGCAACTACAAATCATAAACATCAATACACACATTCTGCAAAGATGCATTACAGTAAGCGTACCAAAACAGGGCCTAAGGATTCAGCCCCGCTTAAAAAATAAGCCCCTCAAAGTCGCTGATAACAGCACGAACTTACTTTCCTGGCCGTAAAATAGGTGGTATTGATACTATTGCAGAATAAACCACGGGTTTTGATACCATTGCATAAAAGAGCGCACTCGTATCATATTTCTAAGCAGAAGTCTTTTTCGAAAAAAAAACTCCTAACATTGCAATGTTTATATACCCAGTAGATTGTTATAGTATTTATTACCTCAATAATAATTCAAGTTTTGTTCCACTTTAAACTGTGTTTTTGCGTTTCAGTATGTAACCATATAATTTCTCATAATGGTAGTGACACCCTGGTGATATTTTGCTTGCAACAAGAGACGATTAATTCGATTTTTATAATCTTAGCATCCGCATAGGCTCTCTTAGATTGTTGCTACCTTCTTAAACATTAACGTCGTTTTTGTGTGTTTTCACCATGTCAAAGAAGGCCATAAATAATGTCAAATTTTTAACGTAATTAGACAAAAATTTAGCGTAAAAAATTAACATAATTTTTTCAACAGTTTAGGTCATAAAAATAAAAAACCAAGACCAATGAAATTCGATGTTTTAATATGTAAGTCTGCGCCTACTTTAACTACCTTGATTTAAATAACACCTGTTCGTGATATTGCTAACACACCTGTCCGTCAATTAATTGAGAAATGCCACTAGTGCGAAGAAAACCCGATTATATATGAACAAAAATTTTGTTTTCTTCTTTTCTTGATTGTTTATTATCAGGTCTGTGGAAAGATGCGGTTGTTGGTTGGTTATGAAGCTTTTTCAAGGAAAAAGCAATCGACGACTATGCATAACACTGCCTGCACAAAGGTACGATTTTATTAGCGAAACAGTAACATCTGGAAATTTCACAAAAACAAACAAGCAATAGTGCAGATTATCGCAGATTACTTGTTAAACCTTGTTGCAAGCAAATCACTGATTGCCACACGAACATCATCATGGGATTTAATGAAAATCAATAGCGGTTTGTAAATTTTGATGTGAAGGTGAAAACTGAAGCTTTTCTTGAGATAAAAAACCAATTAACACAAACCTCCATGTCGATGAATCCTTTTAGCATCTTTTTCTGCTGTGCAATTTTTTCATCATTTAATCCATACAAATAAGCAGTTATGCTGGGATCATCGTTATTGCTGACACCAGCGGTAACTGAAAATGAGTTGAGCGTTTAATGCGAGCAAAACCAAATAGAAAAAGGTACTTATTTTTCCCAATGAATGTAATCAAATTGGAAATAAGATTTTTGTTATTGTAATTAAAACTTTATTCATCATAAAGTCCCCTTGCTATGGAGAACTTACTTATTTCGTAGTAAATGTGACACTTTTCATCCAAATTCAACCAAGCGTGACCAGCGGATCCAGTGAACACGGGGGATTTAACCAGTGACCCTGCCAATGGAATTGGAAGATCTAAACAAACAATTAAACTAACAAACAAACAAACAAACAAAAAAGCAACTGAAAAAAGCGCAAATAAAATCACCAGGTTTACAGTATTGTCAGCATTTTCGGTGGACACATCTCACATTATTGAACTCCAAGAGATGTACTGTATTGTACACAGGCGTAGCCAGGTTTTTGATTGGGGGGCCCCAAACCACAAATCACATGCAATGACGTCATCAGAATATTTCAAAAAAGGAACTTTTTATGGGGCAAAGATATCGTTGAATGGAAGATCTGAAGCCGTAGCCCTGTTGGCACTGAACCAGGATTTTGGTAAAGGGAGAGGGCGAAAACTAATGGTTTGAAAGTGCAAATGCCTAACTTAGGAGACGTGTTGAGTAAGCTATTGTACTCAAACGTATCACAGACGGGAGTCTGGGGGCGGAGCCCTCAGCCGCCGGTGGCTATGGCGTCTGGGGGCAAAGCCCCCAGCCGTTGGGCGATTTTTGTAAGTTTTTGAAAAAAAAAGCTATTTTAATGCCATTGGATCACATTTCGCACGTGTTTAAAGCCATTTGAAAGAACTAGATTTTTAACATTTGAAAGTCAATTGAAAAAATTTAACTATTCAGTCCTCCTTTTACTTGCAATTAAAGTCCAAAACACGTTTAAAATCCTCCATTATGGTGTAAAATTTTAATTGTAAGTGGTTTTGTCTATGTAGGGATAAGTAAGGCACATTTCTGCAATATTTTAGCAGTAAATAGTAATCCACTCGATGATTTTCGTTAGAGATTTTTGTTTTGTCATGAAGTTAACCAGCTATAGGAGTACATGTACGGCCAAAGAGCCCAGGACCCCTCAATTGAAATTCAATAATTTGTTCAATGAGCATTTTACCTAGCTATTTTTTTAAAAGTATTATGTGCGTAAAAACTGGCGAGGTGGAGTTGAATCATTATTGAAAAATGGTACAATAAGTGGTAACGCTTACTAAACATGTTATTCCTGGGCCGGGTTTACATTGCGCGGGGCCCTGGCACGTAGAGGATTTTTGCAACATCTTCCCGCCAAATATAGGTGACGACCAAAAAAAGTCCTACTATCTGAGCGCTGGGCCCAGGCACTGGGCCATTTGGCAAATACGGTGGTGGTTATTGCATTAGGTTCATAAAAACTTTTAGCACAAAACTCTTAGATTTTTCACAGGTTTTGCATACAAATTGTTAAAACTTTGAATTACAGGGACCCTGGCCCGGGACCCTTGGTCATCAGTTAGGAGCCCCAGGGCCCCCTGGTTGTCAGTTAGGGGCATAGGGGCCCCCTGGTTGTCGGTTAGGGGCTCCGGGGCCTCTTGGTAGTTAGTTATGGGCCCTGGGCTCCCTGGTCGTCAGTTAGGGGTCACAGGGCCCCTAAAGAACATAAACAGAACATACTGTTTTTCAGTTAGAGGCCCTGGGGGCCCCGTATAACAGTTAGGAACCCCGGGGCCCCCTGGTTGTTGGTTAGGGGCCCCGGGGCCCCCTTGTCGTTAGTTAGGGACCTTGTGATCCTCTGGTTGTTAGTTAGAGGCCCCCTGGTTATTAATTAGGGGCCCCGGGGCTCCCTTGTCGTCCGTAACTGCAACTAAACATCGCCAGGCTATGTTGTCATAATTTTTTATCATAGGTGGTATTTTAATTGGGGGGAGGGCCCCCCTGGTTACGCCTATGGTATTGTATTGTAATTACACTTTATTCAACAAGTTGCCTTGGCCAGGAAACAGCCAAGGGACCTTTCGGTCTTCGAGTCAAGCTGCCACCTGCCCACTTCTCTACCACACACGGTGAAGGCTTCACACTGCCACACAATTGCTGAACAGTAGAGAAGCTGTGAATACCAATTTTTATAGCCTTTGGAGAGACCCAATCGGGAATTGAACCCGAGTATACCGTTTCAGTAGCAGACACTCTATCCACTCGACCACTGATCGGTTATGATGCTTAGTTACAGCAAAGAAAACACCAGAGCTGGAGTCTGGGCCAAAATCTTCGAGACCGAGACTGACACGAGACATTGACGTTGCGAGACCGAGACGAGACCGAGACTTTGAGCAAAAACTCGAGTCAAAAAGACACTTGAACGTTCCGAGACCGAGACGAGACACGAGACTTTTGAAACCAAACCTTTGCAATTTTTTGCAAATATTTTTCCCACTAAATTTTGGACATTCGGTGAACTTCCCAACACATTGCAATATAGATTTCTTGGCATTTCGCTATTATATTAGGAACAAGTTATTAAAAAAGTTATACTACTTAAAAGATATACGTTTGTTTTTAATTACACAGCTTTTTGGCGTCGCTTATGGTTTTTGAGATTAAATACTATCATGATCATCAAAAAATTTTGTTAACTAAATGTGCAAGTTACAAAATGGAAGTTAGAATATTTATGTAGAACTTAGAATTATATTTCAGTCCTAACTGTTCCGCTGTAATATTCACAAGACAAATGTTGTCACATTAATTGTTATAACCAGAGGTGGAGTCCTCGAGGACGTCCTTGGCCTCGAGGACGTCCTCGAGGACACATTTCAAAGTTCTTGGCCTTGGCCTCGAAGGTCAAGTCCTTGGCCTTAGCCTCGAAGCGTTTAGTCCTCGAAAATTGCCCTGTACTCGGCTCGAGGACAGCACTATTTTTTGAACACTTGAAATTTTGTTGGAAAACGCCAAAAACCTTACGGAAAATTTGCGAATACCTTTTTGTTTTCCTCAATTGGAGCATAGGCGTAGCCAAGGAGGGGGTGCCAAGAGCCCGTCCCCCCAATCGAAATTTCACTAATGACAAAAATGTGACAAAAAAGTCTATTGTTTCTTCAGTTTCAAATTCTTTTTAGCATTTTTCGCTTACAACAGTAACTAACAACAATATTGAAGACCATGAGCCCCGCCCCCCTCAATTTAATTTTTGCCTGCCAATTTAAATGTATAACCCGGAAGAAATGGTGAGTTTTGTCCTAAAAGTTGCCATCTCAGGCCCACATCTAGCCTTTTTATGAACGCAATACATTAACTAGGGCCGGATTTACCATAAAATGACGCAGTACCAGCTAGGGGCCACGGGCTCAAATCCTAAGACTTAATTTGGTCTTCACCCATATTTGGCAGAAAGACGTTGCGAAAATCTTCAAAGTGCCAGGGGCCCAGCGCGATTAAAATCCGGCCCGGCAACAACATGGCAAGTATGTAAGCTGAAAACTTTGTAAGCGTAACCATCTATTGCACCATTTTTCGATAACAATTCAGTAATGTATCTCCATCTTGCCGGTTTTTACGCGCAAAATACTTAAAAAAAATTAGCCATGGAAAATGCTGATTGAACAAATCATTGAACTTCAATTAAGGGGGCCTGGGTCCCCTAGCCGAACATGTACTCCTATAACTGGTTATGTTCATGACAAAACAAAAATCTCTAAGGAAAATCTTCGAGTGAATAATTATTTACTGCTAAAATGTTGCAAGAGACAATGCACCTTACTTTCCCCTACCTGGACCAAATCACTTACAATTATAATTTAACTCCAAAATGCAATATGTTAAACGTGTTTTGGACTTAAATTGCTAGTAAAAGGAGGATTAAACAATTTTATTTTTTCAGTTGGCTTTCAATAATGTCAAAAATTTAGTGCTTTCGAATGGCTCTGAACACTAGCGAATTGTGATTCAATGGCATTAAAATAGCTTTTTTTTCCAAAAAATTACAAAAAATCGCCCAACGGCATGGGGCTTCGTTTCCAGACGCCCAAAGCCTCCGGCGGCTGGGGGCCCCGCCCCCAGACTCCCGTCTGTGATACTTTTGAGTTACACTAGCTTTCCAAATATGTTAACAAAGTTAGATACTTGTCTTTGTACTTTTCAACTACTAGTTGAAGCCCTCTCCTTTTGCAAAATCCGGGATAAGTGCCAACCGGCAACGATTTCAGATTTTCCATCCTACGATATCTTTGTCCCACAAAAACTTCCTCTTTTGAAAATTTTTGATGACGTCATTGCATGTGATTTGTGGTTTAGGTCTCCCAAAATCAAAAATCCTGGGTACGCCTGTGAATAGGAGATCGTCTAAAAACTTTTTGAAGACCTTTTTTTTGTTGGAGAACACTTGCGTTTGTGTCCTTGGTCCTTGGCCTTGGCCTCGAGCATTCCTGTTCTTGGCCTCGAGAGTGTCTGTCCTCGGAAAGGCTGTCCTTGGCCTTAGCCTCGGATTTTTTTTGTGTCCTTGGCCTTGGCCTCGAGCCTTGTGTCCTCGACTCCACCTCTGGTTATAACCCACACCTTTATCGCCCCAAGGTGTGATACTATAGGTTTACCATTACTTTGGTCTTTTCGCACAAATGTTGTCCTGATGGTTCTTTCAGAGAATTGTGATTTTTGTTCAGAAAAGCTTAATTCTTTGAAGAGCGCAAGCTTACTTCCTATCATTTCTCCGAGTTCAGTTTAGGTTAGTTAATTTGAAAATTCCGATTTGATTTGTTTCTGATGAAAAGGATTTTGATAGCAACTATAGTAAAATTCAAACGTCAAATCGCTTTTGAGGCCTTCGTTTAGAATGCGAAATATTTTGTGTTGCTTCATGTGTAGATTGCGAATGCACTCGGCTCAACTTATCTAACTGCTTGATTCCTTTTTCTCAAAGTCATGGAGATAACTTCGGTATTCTTCCGGACACAGAATAAGCCAAAGAGTAAAACCGGTACAAGAAAAGCAGCAGCTGTCTTATCAAAACGCAGAAAACGTGCAGTTGTACCACTAGTATAAGAATAAAAAATACGAATTTTATTGGTAATCGCATTTGTCTAAACCAGTGCTCCGCAACCTTTTTTAATCTGCGGCACACTTAAAAAAACTTGCTGAATTCGGCGGCACACAGCAACAGACAATATCAGTGACAACACAAAAAGCGCAAAAAATAGTATTGATCTAAAAAAAAAAAAAAAAGCCTTTAGTCTGGAAACCACCGATTTCTGCCATTACAAGGATCTCAAAAAAAAAACAAGTCTGCAGGCCGGAAAGCCACATTTATTTGCTACGAGTGTTGAGGTTGGGGCTTGTCGATTTGCAAAAAGATGAAAAGCATTTTTGTTTGTTTGCTAGAAAACTGACAAATTCTCTGCGGCACACCTGATATGGTCTCACGACATTCCAATGCGTCGCGACACACCGCTTGTGGAGCACTGGTCTAAACCAGTGGTAGCGAAATGTTTTATATCTCAGACGCTCTCTACCCCTAGTCCATATTATTGTGAATCAAAATACCCTTACAATACTTTAACTCTGTAAAAAATATCTTTTTTTGATATATTCAATCTCCATGGGCGATTAAGGTATAATTTAAGAACCCTTGGTTTAAACAGGAAGGAATTTTTTTTTCAGTTAAAAACTTAAAATTATTTTGGGTTTTTACGCTCGGATTGGAAATATGGCCGAGACTTGCCCATTTTCCGAGACTTCAAGGTGCCGAGACCGAGGCTTTAGACCTTCGAGACTGAAACGAGACCGAGACTTTGAAAAATAGTGTCTCGAAACTGTCTCGAGACCGAGACATATCTCGAGACACTACAGCTCTGAAAAACACGATTAAAAATATAACCCAAAGATGTTTCACGCAACAGCAAAATTTTTTTCCAACAAAAATTGTTTATGAAGATACAAACGGCCATTTTATCAATAACGTGAGGTGAAATTAACGCCATCTTTCCTGTAATAGGAGCATGCTTCAAATGATTGTCACATAAATCTCCAGCGATGTACTGGGAGAAGCGGTCATTTCCACACGACTCTATGAGTATCGGTACTCCACAGCACCGCTGCTGAAGAGCTCCCATCGGTCTTCTTTAAATGCACAATCGGTTGAGACTGAAGCCGCTATTCCCGAAAGAAGCACGACGCGACAATGGATCATTATCTTTATTGCGTCAATTGACAGTCCTCAATTCTGATTAACTTGCTTTCAAAGTTTGCTTTAATGCCCAAACTATTTTTAATCGAAACTGAGGTATAACCTTTCTTTCCAGGCTGCTAGATCATTCACTCCTAGCAAGATTACTACATGTAATCTAATATTCAAAACAATGGTGGATTATTCAGCTCATATAGCGTATATTGGGAGATTTGCGTCGGCCCAAAAAGTGGGCCTAATTTGTGATCCACTCGCACTAAGTTAGGCTAGTGACTTCGGCTGCTGCAATCTGGGGGCTGCTTGAAAATTGAGCCGTACTTGCAGGCATGGAATTTTTTGGTTTTGTTTTCTTTCATGTTTCCCGTATAAACTGGCCTCTACAATTGCAATTTGAAAGCAGGAATGAATCCGTCAAGACCGCATTTCTCTGTGGTATGTATACTGCACCAACAATGCGCTGCAAGTTAGTCGCAGGACGGTTATGCGCTTGGCCGATTAGGTGTAGACTTTAGTGGCTTAGTAAAACTTAAGTCTAATTTTAAGTGTAAATGAATCTGAGAAAGTTCAACGCTAATCTTAACCTTAAACTGTACTGTATAAACGTAATTACAACTCTAACTTTAGCCTCTGGTCTTATATGCAAGTCCAATAGTGACTAGTGATTAAACGGATAAAGCTTCTGCAACTGAAACAAAAGATTCAGATTCGATTCCCGGAAAGGTCAAACCAAAGAACATAAATTGATATTTGACTTTCCTGGTGAAGTTTATCATTAAAAAAGACCATGTGAAGCCTGCAACGTGTGTGGTAGACAGGTGGGCAGGTGGCAGCTTGATTCGAAGACCAAAAGTTTCCTTCGCTGTCTCCTTGCCAAGGCAACTTAGTGAATAAACTTGTAATTACGATCACAATGATTACTTTTATATCTGTAGTCATGTCCTCCGTATATAAGCGGATGGACTAAACCACCCAGTTCTCCACTGTCGCTCTCCTCAGTCTTTAACACCACCCGGATCCGCTTGCTCAACAGAAGATGAATCTGCGTCATAAATTCCAAATATCTGTGACCGTCTTTCTTCCGAATTTTTAATGATTATATCCGCGCTAACTCGATCGTCATATACAGTACTAGACAGAATTTTTTGGGAAAGTATTTTTGTAAAGGAGTACAACTCTATTTTGAAACATCGCTCTTATCGCTCATACCCAAAATTTTGAACAAAATTTTCATCAAGATGTAACACTCTACTTAAGACTGATATGGACTTGCGGACGAAAAAGCGCATACTTTTTCATGACGAATCAAAAACGTACCAAAACGGATAAAAATGGATAGAATCTTACATGAATTGCAAATTGCTCATGTTGAAGGCTAAAAGTCGATCCCAATTAATTACTCATATTTTTCCAAATACACTTTACCTCTTTTCCATTAAGATCCTCTGTCCTTCCTTCAGCTCTCCCACGTGAGTAATCTGCTGTTATGTTGACCACCACCCGGGTTCTTCTTCTGTATTCTCCCATTAGCAACAAAGATTTTACTTTGCTGGAAAGCCCCACAAGTTGGATCTAAACAAGTATAAGAAACAAACCTTAAATTTTCAGAAATTCACAACCACTTCGGCTTTTACATCTAATTTCATGTTTGAAAGCTTGGACTACGGTCAGCTTCTAAGCGGGTGAAGATTCGTCCAAAATAAGAGCGCCGCTATCGCTTCATCGTGAGTTGAGGATAAACATGGATTAATCATCAACCCCATGGCACGCCGTCCCCAAACACTCCAATAACGTGTCTATGAACTAGTTCACATTCTAAAAGTGAAGCAATAAAAATTTCAATTTTTTTTCATATAAAAAAAATGAAAAAAAATTAGAAACCTCAACTTTTTTAGCGAAACTTGATAAGCGTCTTCGCCTAAAACAAATGGCTTATTTGTTTTACTGAAAATAATAACTCACCGAAAATAGCATTTGGATTATCCGAGTTTTGGTGAAAATAACTTAATTGTTATAAAACCTAAAATTTTGAAAATTTAGTGTACAAAAAAAGGAATTAAGCGTATGCCGGGATTAGTGAAGGCAAAAATAAACCTCGCCAAAAGATCAAGAAAAAGAAATATATGATTTGCTGTATATCCCAGTTTGTGTAAAATAAATTATAGCCACTCAATCTGTCGACGATGTCAAAGTTTTATTGGGGAGTGCAAAAAAAAAACCGGCCTCTGCAACTTTGCATCCAGTCTTCCGACTTCACACAACCTTCTAGTTATGCGAAGCAGCAGAAATCGAGTAGCGAGTGGTTAAAAATCTAAAAACACTGACTGCTTTTAGAACTAAGGCACTGCTTGAGTAATCTCAACCTAGCGTTTTGATGCAATTCTAACTACCATACGACGCCAAGTCGATGTTAAACTATCGCTGCTTACCGCATATGACAGGCTGTTGTTGGGATGAAGTTGCATTACTGCTGAACCTGCTGCTCCTGTGTGGGCCGGCTGTAAGCATTCGCTTCCCGACAACACCGCTTGCAACACTGTAGGAATTAATGAATGACACGAGAGCAAAGAACAAACACTGTAGCGCAGCTCAATCTGATACAGTATAATAGCAAAGCATAACATGCCTAACAATAATCTTGAAGCATCCTGCGTAAGTATCCATGCAAGAACCAATTATCTGAGTTGCAAGAACTTTTTTGGCCTTTTTTAAAAAAATTTGGTCACATGTCTACCATACATGCACACATGGTGAGGTTTCGCACTGTCCTTAAATTGCTGAACGTCAAGCAGGGAAGCTGTGCATACCAGTTTTTATAGTTTTTGGTTTGACCCAACCGGGAATCGAACCCGCGTTTACTGTTTCAGTAGCAGACGCTCTATCCACTGGACCACTGATCGATAAAACCTGCAGCTTCATGCATAACAATGCGGGCATATAAGGGCAATTGAACTATGGCACTGATCGCATGACCACGATCAATCAAAATCCTAGAAAAAATGTTAATTGCAACATCACGTATAAAAAATTGATGAAGCAATCTGCAAGCATTCTTGCGTAATAAATCTTGATTATGTAATCCACAGCTAATAAACCATAATAATAACTTAAACTAACAGTCGCAAGTGATTTTGCTAAGGACCTTTCCTTGGTAGGAAAGAAGAACCGCATCTTCATGGATAATATTCAGTTCCAAGTACAGAGAAGCCTTCCCCAACCCTTCAAGAATTTCTGAGTTTGTTTGCCAAACTTCTGCAGTTTCATCATCCTATGAATTAAAAATAATTGTAGTATACTATGAGGGATAAATCTTTAAAACAAAAGTTGTGCCATGCAAATAGAACATAATGTACTCATATTGTCGAACGCATTTAGGAAGGAATGGAAGTAACTGCGTCTCGCAAAAGATTCAACCGCTTAGATGCGGCCGAATTAGGGTTTTGCGTCAAAACGATTTAAGCCTACAAGTTAAATCAAGGTTTTGGGTAGGGTCAGGTTTAAAAACGGAGCGTAAAAAGTTGAAAAACCTTTTACGTTAAACCGGCTGCGTAAAGACTGACGCAATCAATCCACAAGCCAAATTTGGTGCGTCAATAATTTTAGTTTTAAACTTTGGTACAGATAGTTATAAAGCACAATTAGTAAAATAAGGTTAATCTTATAACTGTACTTACCTTTATTTTGATATGTTTTTTGCTTGATTTTAATAGTTGATTTTCATGATTTTTTAAAAATAGTTCCATGCCTAATGTTTCATCGGCTTGCTGTGTAGCATTGGCATTTCTGCAGGAAAACCAGGGATGAGGAAAACATCGCAAATAAAAAAAACTATTTTATTTTACTTACAATTCGAATTCTTGTTTCAATTAATTCAAAATAATAAAATTGCTGGACATCACGGCCAGAAAAAGTATTTGAGTATGAAAACGCTACTGGTGCAATAAGTCTACGGCATTGTTAAAACAGTTGAGAAAGTTTAGAATTTTAATTTTTTTCTAAAAACGTTGTCGTATATATGTTATTTGCAAAAAATGAAAGAGGAACATAAGATCTAACAGTTTGCATACAAGAACTCACTGATAAAGGATTGCTAAGTGCAGACGGTTGAATCGAAACTTCCCCAAAGAGAGCATGACTATTGCACCGCTACTGCCACCTACTGTTTCGGAGGTTAACATAGCGCTAAAGGTTTCTAAACATTAAGTTAAGATTAATATCAGCAACATCAATAAACGTGCGAGATATTTTTTCGGTTGTTGCTCATTTTTTCATAACCTCTTATAATGTAATTGTTTAAGAGATCAAAAGGCAAAACAGGCGGTAACATGATGCAGTACATGCACTAGATTTAATAATGTTTCTTGTAAATTAAAAAAATAAATAAATTGAAAATGCTTATTGCGAGTGATTTCAATACATTTTGCGTGTGTTAGTTTATTAATTCATAACTGATAATGCATTTTGGAGAAAATAAACTTTTAAATAAATCATTTTTGCAGTTACAGGCGACTGATTACGTTTTCTCAAAAATCAATAAAGCTAAATGTTTCTTGTTATTTAGTTTTACCTCGATATAACGCCCGATGACGTAAAATCCTTCCCGTAGCAGAAGTGCTGGAATTGTTTTCATGTGGCGTAAGTGCCCGTAAATAAAGCGATTTTCTCTCCAGCTGAATCAGAATATTTTTGGGCAAATTCTTCCAAATCTAATAAAATTAATGAAACAATGAGCAGTGAACTCATCATCACTTACAATATACTGCGAAATGAAACTATAGATTCAGAAGCAAAGTCATAACAGTTTTTGCATAGTCTAAAACATTAACATATGGGTATTTACCAAAACTAAATAGTAAAACTCTAGTATAAGAATAGAGGAGTTTCAACTTTCTACTGTAGTCACACAACACAGCTACACATGTAATTATTATCTTCCAGCTTATAAAACAGTGCACTTTTTCAGCAAAGTAGTACTGTTTACATATAGTTTATATTTTGTTTTTAAGTATACTACTTTGTTTACTTGTATCACTTACTCCGCAAACGATTGAATGACTTGGTTTTGGTGATGGAGTTGATTTGTGACGATATAATATAGAATGGTGGCGATTCAAAAGCTCAAGAAGATCGGGACGCTTTCTGCAACATAATAAAGCATTAAGCAAAATTTTGATACTTTGGCTAAACACATAGGATCAAAACTAAAAGTTTAAAGAGCATTAAGTCAAATTTTCCACAGTTGATCAAAATGTTGGGATAAGCCTAAAATACATTCTCACCAAATTTGAACTTTCTACGCCTTGCCGTTTTCAAGATATTGCAGTTTAAAATTAACAAGTTTTCTCTTACTTCAGTATTGCCATTTTGTCAGTATTGTGACAGAAGATTAACTTTTGGAAACCTGGTTTACTTTTATTAAAAAAACAACAACAATAATTGGGGGAATGTCTTACTTTGAGAATTGTAATGTGAACTGTAAGTTCAGTCTTTGCAAATTGAGATCGACTCGATATGCGGGTCCTCCATCAGCACTCGTCAACAAAGCAACGAAACCTAAACAAAATAATGAAAAGTCATTATACGTTTAGTACAAACAGCAGTACAGAGTTGAGTTGTGTTATAGGCAAAATCAAAACTCCGATTAACATCACAAGCAAAAGACAAATTAGTTCGAAATCGACGACTATATCGCCCCCACGCCAATAAACCGTACCGGTACAATATACTTTTTCCTAAAGCGTCCCTTACTGTGTTTTTTTAGTTTGCTTTTGAATAATGACTAAATTCAAAATTAAGTTTTGTAATTGTTTAATTGGTCGACAATAAAACTTATTCTGCTTGTGGTCTTGAACATCATTTCATATATTTGAGTTGTCTTGATATCCTGATTAATTTTTGACGTCTCTCTAAACAGCATGCTGCAGAGTTACATTATATCTTTGAAAGTACTATAAAGTGAAATCCACTACATGCTCAACATATATCGTGCTACAGTATATTATACTGAATAAAACTGTTTATAGCTTCTCAGTTCGAAGTCAACACTATTGAATACTTTTTGTTTTTCTGTGCTTTTTTTTGCTTACTGCCGTTCCGAAAGTCATTTTGTCCCATGGTCAAAGCTGATTTGAACGAGTAGGCAAAAGCTATGTATAATTTACAGAGTGTCCCAAAAGTAACCGAACTGAAAGCTTTAATAAAAAATATTAGCGGTTCGGTTACTTTTGCGACACCCTGTAGATTATTGCTGAAATACTGGATCGTCATTACTGAGTAATCTGGTTTAGCTTGTGGTTCTGAATTCCAACTAAATTGCTTAAGACGGCAAAAATAATCTCACCATTATTACATTAACAATTCAGAGCTGTTTCATTATAATGGACACAATAAGTTTATTATTGCAGGTAATGGCCATTTAATTCAGCTGTTCATTGTTAAAAATTTTTAAAAATTTTGCATACGTATTATTTTGTTGTCATCATTATTATTTTCAGGTTTCCTTTCATCGTGAAACTCTCTTTCAGAAATTAATATTTTGGATGGAAAAGCTTGATTTTTTGTCCACTCTGCGTCTTCTTCTCTCCATACTTGAAGATCTGCGGCAATGAATTTATTATTGCTCTAAAGCTGTCATAAACATTACTAAGTAAATACTCATTATCTTTGGAAAATCAGCCAAGCCCAGTTCAATGATCAGTACGACGTACAAACCAAACGCTGCTTCATTCTAACCATAAAGCAGATCTCCTTCATTGATTTCTATTCGCAAGCTTATTTTGGTCAGACTGTGCTATATTGACGGACAGACAGCTTTGCTCAAATCGGAAATAAGTGCCTTTACCAACAACATAATCATGGATTATGCTGGCCTACAAAAAAAAAAAAAATTGTCATGGTGCCTCAGATGTTTTAACTGTTTTCACCTAATTTGAGGGCGCTGATTGCAAAAGTGCAGTCACTTTTTCTCCATCAGGTCTACTTTTTCTGCTATATAGTGTACCCTTCTCTGTTGTAAGCCGATAGCTACAACAAGGATAAGCAAATTGATGAAACGATATTTTTGTGTAACTTTATGATGCATATTTATGGATTCACACCAAAATATTCACAATAAAGCATGAAGTTTTAAAAAATGCTAAGGATTAGACATCATCATCCATAAATCGATGTTTTACTGATTTTCTGGAATGTGAGGCTCTGGTATTGTCGCGCTTAATAAACCAACAGTAATCTGCAAGCATGGTGGCATCCCAACCATCTTGAAAGCGAACTTCCATGTCGCTGATATCTTGATGGAAGCGCTCTCCTTGTTCGTCGCTCACATCACTAAGATTTTCTGGAAAACGGGAGAGATGGCTGTGCAAAAAATGTAACTTGATGCTCATATTTGCACCCAGTAGATGGAGATTTGTGAGTAACGTTTCAACAAGCTGTTCGTAGTTGGGCGCCTTTGTTTAACCCGTTAAGAATTTTACCACAATCGTAAGCGCGGTCCAGGCACACAGTTCTGCTGAATTCATGAAATTACAAAAATTTGCGTCAGTCATTAATTGAAGCATGTTTTGGCAAAAGTTGCTAAGTCGCATTTCGCCGTTTCGAGTAAATCGCGTTTAAAGTATTAAATTTCCATTTGGCCCTGTTGTCAAGTGCGACATATTAAGCTATTTATGACCGAAAATTAGTTGAAAATTAAAAATATTTTTTTCTCAGGAGAATTAGTTTTAGTAAATAAATTAAAATCTATGAAAAACTAATTTTTTGAAAAATGTCATTTGTCAACTTTTGCAACAACGTGCTTCAATTTTCAAATCTGGAGTCCATCAAAAACTTCAGCTTTTAATTTCTGTGTAGACAGGCCTGGAATTTCATGCAAATGTATCTAGAACAGTCGCCATCTTTCGCTAGAGCCTTCACAAACTGTTTCATGAGGCCAAGCTCTATGTAAAGAGGAGGAAATACAATTTTGGAACGCTCCACCTAAGGAGGAGCTAGAACATTTAGAGAGCCAGGGATCAGCTCTCTGTGCACTGACTAATCTTTCCTTGTTCAGTGCTCTTTTCTTGCCCTGCAGTCCCACAAACACAAGAAACACGGAAGTTTTGTGTAGTCACTTCGTAATCCGAGGAGAAACCCAACCGTTTTCAAATCGACACATATGATCCATTGGTGCTGTTTGTATGAAATTTTTTCCAGAACAAATTTGATTTCATCATATTTTTCTTGAGATTTTTTGAATGGCCAAGAGGAACTGACCCATACGAGTTTCCGTTGGCAAGAAAGACACATTTTAAGCTTCTTTTGGGACTGTCTATAAAAAGGCGCCAATCTTGAGGTTTATACTATTGGACTCCAAGCTGCCGCAGCAGGCCGGCAACATCCTTTCAGAACACGATGTCGGTTTCCTGAGTAAAATACGGCAAGAAATCACTATGGCGTTTTCTGTAGAAGGTTATAAGAGTCCCAGGCTTGAAGCAGATTTTTTTCTTTGAGTCTTGAAGCTAACAGTTCTGAAGATTCTATGGAAAGGTTGGGAGCTCTTGTCAGATCATTTATCATTTAGTGCTCTCTGATAAAAAAGCTGTGGTAATGAAGAAAGAGTAAAATCGACATTTGAAACAGCGGTTTCACAACTGTCAGCTGACAAAACGAAGGCTTGATCTTCTTCAAAACCAGGCAATTCCAATTCGGGCAAGCCTTCGAACACTGAAACAGGAATTTCATTGCTATGTGGAATTGGCTTAATTGCTGACTCAAGGTTTGGATGAACCAATAAATTCCTGTTCTTCGTATTGATTCCCTTTGTGCTGACAGCACAGAAGTAGCAGTCATTGAAATGATTTTCCGGTTCACGCCAGACCATTGGAATGCTAAAGCGGAGTGACTTTCTAACCTTTTTTGTCCACTGTCAAAGATGCTTAACACATTGCTTGCACACAATACGGGGAGCCCATGGCTTATCTTGATCACCCAGCATTACTTTGAAGTAAGCAAGATAAGCACTCTTCACAAATTCACTGATCCCTTTTCTGTTGGATTGCAACGTGTACTCCCCGCAAATATAGCAAAACACATTTGGATAGTTTAAACAACGTTGCCTAGAAGAGGATGTAGCCATGCTTAATTTTTGCCTTAAAAACCTACAGCGCAAGTAAAATAATGCAGCCTATTTATTTCCTGTTTGACTTATAAATGAATTCCTAACATTAAACAATAAAGCTTGCTTTAACCCAGAAATTAACAAAGATATGCTACACAATCGGTAGGCATACCTGCGACTCAGCATCCGCCACTTCCCAACTACATACTTTCTAGGCCGTAACTTCTCATATAGCAAATTTAAAAGTAATTTCTGCTGGAAAGTTTGTGATGTCATAATGATTTAACATACATCACAATAATAATCTATTGATAAAATGGCGACGCTACAATGTACATAAAAATACCCCTAAGTTTCAGGTAAGAATGGTATGAAATAGCAAAAATCTCAAAAACTTTACCTGATGAGTGAAAACTAGTATCATTTTCGGTATCAGCACCCCCAAATTAGTCTAAATCAGCTTAGGAACCTTGGGCACCAAAAGATGTGTTGGCCAGTGTTGTCAGAACTGGGACCAAGCAAGCTCTCGATTTCTGATTCGACCCTCTATCCTTTCAGGTTGAGATTTTTACAGTATGATATTCTTACCAACGATTCTAATCAAGCCCCTCCAAAAAAACAAAAGTAAAAAATTCAAAATTGATATTATCTCTATATTTGACTTTGATTAATTTTAATATGCACAGAGCTGGACAGCGCTGTTTCGAGCTTTTAGCTCTCATCGGCAGCCCTCAGCTTCTCTAACAAAGTTATTCCCCAACTGGACAAGACCCTTGGCCGAACTGGACAAACCTTAAGGGCTTGCACAGCGGCAGAGGGTTTGTAGGAAATAAACGATTTTTCACTTGTGGTACTTAAAATAACAAGTGAAAAAATCGCTGAACCCTTGTAGTAAGGATAGCCATAGGCCATCCCTACTACAAGGGTTCCCCTTGTGTGACCACGGAAATCATAACCGATAAGTTTGACGTCCTTCGTGGTCGACTCCTGGGAAATCATTACGACTTCCACTGGCAGTTAGGTGGCTAGATCTACCACCAACCCTGCAGCTACAAAGCAGCTGGAGTCATAATATGCACAGAGCTGGACAGCGCTGTTTCGAGCTTTTTATTCAAAATTGATAATTCAATCTGCCGCTGTGCAAGCCCTTAAGGTTTGTCCAGTTCGGCCAAGAGTCTTGTCCAAGAGAAAATATGAAATAACCTTTAAGTTTGACGTCCTTCGTGGTCGACTCCTGGGAAATCATAACGACTTCCAAAAGCTCGAGCTAAAAGCTTGAGCTAAAAGCTAAAAGCTTTGAGCTAAAAGCTCGAAACAGCGCTGTCCAGCTCTGTGCATATTATGACTCCAGCTGCTTTGTAGCTGCAGGGTTGGTGGTAGATCTAGCCACCTAACTGCCAGTGGAAGTCGTTATGATTTCCCAGGAGTCGACCACGAAGATCGTCAAACTTATCGATTAATTTTAAACACGTTTAACAACAAAAAAAAGTTCTGGGAGACAATTCACAATTGGGTAATGGGTTATATATATGACAGCAGGGCAAGCAGCTTTGATCCGAAACAGAAATGCTGCTTTTCTATCCCCTCGCCAAAATATCCCGGCAAATAAATTGAAAAACATTTGATAGATGTCTCTGAGAAAATAAGCATCTGATCTCTTTTGATCAAAAATGGTTTAAACGGTCAGAAACGTAATTAATTTGTAAACGTAAAGCTATAAAACATAAAACTACTAAATTCCTTGTTTGAGTAAGTAGCGAAAATTGATGAATTCATTTTTTTATTGCTTTTTTGCAATGCTTGAAAAGAATCCAAGATTGATGTCAGAATTTTTTGACTCTTTTTTTTTACTACAAAGCTCTTGTATTTTGCTATGTTATTGTTTGTTAATTTTGGTAAATTCTTGACGTTGGATTTTTTTTACCTTCTGGGCAGATCTTGCAACATTCTTTTCTCGGGACTTTCGCTCCTTTGCAAGTTACAATGGGACAGGTTTTCCTCACATCTTGACACATGACTTTCGTCGAGACTCGCTCGCGACCGGACAATGACTCGCTTCCGACCTGCAGAGTGCATATTGTGAAAGTCATTGAGCAGTTTTGAAGGCTGTAATATTTTTGGAAATTGTTCTTTTTTACATTATTCAAAGCCCTTTCTGTCACATACGACTGAGTACGATAGTTTAACAAACAATTAAAAAACGGAATACCGCATAGTAGGTCGCTATTTTCGAGAAAAACCTTGTGTATTGCGACGTGGAGGATTCCCGTGAACAATAAATACGCAAAAAATTATTCTTTTTATTTCCGCTAGCAAACTCAATTCGTACATACTGTAGCTAAAATCATTAAAAAAATAATGGAATTCAAATGTGCTGACGACTTTTAAAAATCGCAAATTTACGAAAAGTTTAATCAAAGTTTCCATGCAAATCCAATCCTGCTTTTACCTACCTTAACGCAGCGACATACAACGCAGTGCATAATTCCGAACGGTTCACCTAAGTTTGGGTGCCACGAGGATCCAATTGCATGAGTTCGACTCCCAAACCAGCAACCTGCAAAGAATTCAGCTCAGTTAAATGCTAACGAATTCTTTTGCTTTGCTGCTCAATGCTTAATGTGTTTTGGTTAAACAGCTTAACAGTGATGTCTATCTCACTACACAGTAAAATTAAAGAAATTCATTTTAAAATGAACACCTTTTTGAGTTTCAGTTGTGTCTCTTTCAGATTTCCCAAATGGGTCAGGTTAATGAAAGTTAAAATTTCCTTACTTTTTTTTTATCACAATCTTATACAATCAAAAATAGCACTATTCTTCACTGACGTCTTTACTGTAGATAATTGTAAAAATGACACTTCTCTTGTTGCCAGAGAATGTAAGTCGTCTTTGCAGATAATGATCTTTCACCCAGATCTTTTGTTGCTTTTCCTACAGTAGGTATTTCAAGCAGCGGATCTTCCATGGAGCATACATGTTCTGCGCAGTCATAAATAATATAGTCCATATCATTGTTGCCGCACGCAGAGCCGAGGTTATCTCTTTGACCCAGCATTTTTCTTGTTTTTAATCTGTTTAGTAAAGCCTTTTGTTTTTGGAAAAGTGCAAGTAACAATCCGCTACCCATAACATGATTTAAACAACCACTGCCAGCAACTACTTTCAAATAGTATTCGTCAATACAGTAGGTCGAGCGGTAAAGCGTTAGTCTCTGCAACGTAAGGTCTCAAGTTCAAATCCCGGAATCGTCAAATCGGACGGAGTTTAGCCAACGGCTCGCCACCGCTGCAACATTTCAGTAAAACGAGCTGTGTGCCCAGGTCCAATAACGCAGAGATGGGTTTTGCCAACTCGTTGCACGCTTTGTTGTAATTCAGCAATAGAACGGTGTAATGAAAGGTTTTATCCGCACAGCCTAACCACAAGCTCCGTAATGCAATTTACCTTTAGATTGAAATCTCGGATGGATTAAGGTCGCTGGATTTGATGTCGATCCATGAGACAAAAGTATGCAAAATGATAGCAGAACAACAGAGTAACAAGCTACTTTCATAATTAAATTCGTAATTTAAATCAAAATTAATAATTTTTTAACCAAATGGTTTTAACTGAAATTTTTGTAAGCAAAGTTCTAATACAAAATTATTCTGTTATCGCAAGAGATAAGAGAAGCTTTTCTACTTTTTAAGTATTTGAAAAAAAAACGCGTTTTGTTGCTTACTCAAATTTTTTGGTGCTATATCTCCCAAAATCTAAGACCGTAGCTTACGTCGATCAGAACTTCCACAACAATCCACCATTTTTATGAAAAGGAATTCTGTACTAAGTTAAATTCAAAATATAGTTTATGTTGACTCATTTTACATTTTTTGACAAAAAATATATTTCAAAGCGACAACTGATAATCCATCGCAATAATAATTCTGCGGTTAACACTAAAATTTTAAAACTTTAGTCACCTCAGAGTTGTAAGTCGGGCCGAGCTTTTCGGATCGGGTTCGGGCCGGGTTCAGGCCTAAAATTGACAAAAATTCCGGGCCTAATTCGGGCCTGAGACGTACTTTTTGTCTTAGGTGCACAAACATATAATCAAAATAACTTGGCAACATTGCCAAATTTTTCAGATCTAACTTAACTTTCGGGTTTTTTAGGGTACGATTTAGGCTGCAAATTAGTTTTCGGATTCGGGCCGGGTTGGGGCCTGAACTAGTCGGCCCATTTACGACTCTGTGTCACCTCACTCAACACTGCCGGTTACTGTCATCAGTTTCATAGCTATGGTAAAATAAACGCTCTAGCCATATATATGGTAGGTAGCACTCTAATAAAGTTGTGCAGGTAGAACATTTTGTAAAACTATCTTTTTCTGGTCTCAGTTTATTTTTTGACAAAAAATTCTAAGTATTTATTCACTAATAATAGGTTCAATAGTTTACGTTCAAGATATTTGGCAACGAAAATTTTCAGTAACTCTTATGTTGCTGCATGTTTGATTTGATTGCGGGTATAATTATTGAGTCTCATGTAGGGATGCATACCTTTTCTGAAGCAAGCGCTACATCTGAAAACTAACCGCATCAATGATTTTGCCTGCAGCAAAGGTTTTACTTCAAATGATACGAGCAAATAAACTACTGGTAAAAAATAAAAAGAAAGAACTACATCACTAGAAGTCGACTTTTTTATTAATTCTGACCCAAATTACAGTAATTCAATCTCAAATAATAATCCCCGACCTAAGCCTGATCTTAAACTTTGAAAAAGCAAGTAATGGAAAATGCGTAGATAAAATTCGTCGTTTTCGTTTTATATTCTTCAACCTAAAATTTTCTGTGAAATAGTCTCTCCCGAAATCAAAACATAACAGCAGCTCCAGCTTGAACTGAATCAACAGTGGTTGACGAAATAGATCACGATCGATTCCGATAAAAGAGCTGCTTTTGTATCTCATAATGCAGTCTCATTGCTTTTGTTGTACGTTTGGGACCACAATGCGAAACCCCTCAGAGCTAACAAGTAAACCACTTTGTCTTCTGCTTGCAGGCAATCTACTTTTTAGATTGACCGAGATAAGGACAAAAGTGCTGAAATGAATTCCCACAGTTAGTAGGCCAACCAATTAGTCGTGAAAAATTTAACGCACATTCTTATGGTTTTTGAACAATATAATCAATTTGATCAGAGTCGTTTCAGTACCGTGTTGCCAAATATTAAGAATAGAATCTGTTAACATAGTCAAAATTAAATTTCTCACTTTTTATGAAAACATTTTGTTTGCAATATTTTAAGCTTCTAAAAGAATTATAAAAGCTTCTAATGTTGTTATACTTGTGCAAAAAGCCGAACAATTTAATTACATTCTCTACACATTCATTATAGGCAACATTTTGTTTTTATCAAATGCGAACTAAAACAGCCAGATCTTGCGACACACATAATGAGATAAGCTTTGACTTTTGTCTTGTTATCTAGAACTATTGAACCACTCCTTTCCAATGTATCCAGTGTGTTTATGACCTGCTTCGAGAAAAAATTTTACTCGCTGTGCTATGGTTAGGAGTAAGTATTGCAGATACGGTACCGGACGGAACGTAAGTACGCTACGCCTCAATTTTAGCTAAAAAAAAACGGTACGCTTGTACAGTACGCGCTTTTTGTGAAGGTACAGGCACAGTACTTTGGTACGCTGTTTGAATGTGCATACTAAACTTACGAACGCACTGTACTGTGCAAGTACGTTACGTAACCACGTTTGCAACGCGCTGACGACAACCTACCGTACTTGTGTTACTACGATACATTGTAATGCGTCTGAAAATTATTTATGACGCGTTTTCTGACTTCTGAGTTCTCATTGTTAGTTCTCCTCCCCTTTCTTCCCCAAGAATTAAGGCCAAAAGGCGTCACATGAGTTAAAAAGATCCAAACTTGGCAAACCTCATATTCATAAAAATTCTATTTGACGATATACGAGTATATACAGTTAAACCTTCTTTTAAAGCGCGGAGAACGAGAACTTTGGAAAATCCTTAGCAATTTTTTTACCTATACGTACCGTACTTTTCAAGTACGATACGTTTAGAGCTTTGGTTGACCTACGTATTGTACCTTTTAAGTACGGTAAGTTTAGAGCGGATCATCCGATGAAAAGTACTTAGGTACGGCACGCATGCAAAAAAATTTTTGGTACGTTATGTTAGTACGGTACTTTACGGTAAGTTTTTGAAGTACGCCATTTTTAAATTTGAACTTACCGTACCGTACTGCCATCCTTGGTAAGGAGACGAAAAAATAAAATTCATGCAGTTGCAAAATCATATGAGGACGTGAAAATTGTGTAGTTAAAATCTTTTATGCATATTGAGTGTTTCGGTACATTTCTGCTGTACATCATATCAAATCACAATTAAAATTCGACTTTGCCCAGATCAGATCAAACTTTATTTTCGAGACAAGGAAGTGACCGTTGAGGGTCTCCGCATCAAGCAACCACACACAGAAATAATTTTCAAAGAGCAAGATACTAGCTGGGTTTGATAAATACTGTAGATGATTTACTGTTTTAGCATACTAACCTAAAAAATCGTGTTCCAGCAGCTAACATTCTATCCAAAACTAAAATCATACCCCTTATGTAGGTACATCATCTTGTTATTATTTTATTTGAAAAAAATTAGGAAATGGTTATATGACGTCTTTTTTTCTGCCAAAAAGGCTTTGCATGCCCGTAAATAACAATTATAATTTAATGGGATTCATTTTACATAACGTTCGTGTAGCGCTATGTTGATTATACAGAAAGTGTCTCAAGTACCAACCAGCTGCAGCATCTACTTATTCAAAGATTCGCATCCCTGTAGGATGGTTATAACTTTAGTGAGAACGTACCACTCTTACTGCAAGTAAATACAATAGGTTACCGCAGAAATTTTATTTTTTATATTTGCTAGTGTTTCAAGTTTATGTTTTATTAAAAATGACATTCTGTTATTGCATAGTCATTAAATATTTGGAATATTTAGTGACTATGATTATTAGTATGATTTTTATTTTATTGAAAGTAATTTTTTTGCAATCACTAGCGTTTTTCCATGTATTTTTTTGGTCCGGTTCTAAGTTTCCTGGTATGCTTATTGATAAGTCTCGAAAAACGTACCGAAAATTACAAAAGTGCTATTAAAAGAGCACATGCATTTTGTCATTCACAGAATATCGATATCATTTAAACTCGGCAATTGGCACGGACCCTTTGTAATTCCAACCTTTCCTTGGTACTACTCAGGCGCGTAGCCAGGATTTGGAAAAGGGGGGGGGGCTATTTTGAAAGAGTGAGAAGTGTGCAAACGACCTTGACTCGAATTTTCATTGATCTTGAATCAATTTCAGACGGTTTGTCCGAAACTTGAGGCGAAATGTCTCGGAAAGCTCGGAAATTCAAAGGTTTTTTCCGCCCAAAATTAGGTGATCTCCAAAAAAAAAAAAAAAAAAAAAAAAAAAAAGGTCTTCGCCAAAATTCAGATTGATTTTTTGGCCGAAATCCGAAATTCAAAGCTTTTTTCCGCCCAAAATTAGGTGATCTCCAAAAAAAGGTCTTCACCAAAATTCAGGCTGCTATTTCGTGCAATTTCGCAAATTCAGACGTTTGAGGGGGGGCTGTTTTCGAATGGGGGGGGGGCTATTTTCCATTTTTCACAGAAAATCGGCCTCAAAAGCACAAAAAGCATGCGATTTTGCATACTTCACAAGCCAATGTGAATCTAGATATCGCCCCCTAGATATCGCCCCCCCCCCTGGCTACGCTACTGGTACTACTCAACAATAAGCAGGCATCGGAACCATTAACCGGCCTGAAAAGCGGATGTGTAAAAAGGCTTTACGTCTTGCTCCTATGGTTGTCATGATACAAATAAACCAACATTGGAAAAACATTGAGTTTTCAAAATGCTGCTCCGACTATATTGGCAGAAATGTGCTCAAGTTTGGTTGGATAAGTTTGTTGAATAACTTCATTTATCCTTAAATTCATACAATATTTAATTGATTGTCGTTACTTCTTGTGTTGTACTTGAAATGTATAGCAACGTAACAACCAGTATAAATAGGTTACACGTATGGTCGTATATGTACCGACGCGGATTACCTTTGATCAGAGAATCAGTAAAACTTTAAAAGGAAAAGTTTTGACAAATGGCAGGTAAATTACAAAAATTATGAAGCGATTCAAGGATTATTTCTCGAAATTAGAGAATTCAGTTTACTCTAATAAGTTCAACGGTGAAAAACATTACGCCGAAGCGTGTAACGAGTTGGTCGTCATTGCGACTGGGAGTAACACAGCTCATTTTGAACAATTATCGCAGCGGTGCTGGCGAGCCGTTGGCAACACTATGTCCGATTTGACTGGCACAAAATATGAACCTCACACCTCCCGCTCCAGAGACGAACCGAGAGCGTTACGTCTAGCCCAACTGGCCGGTAGCAGTTAGCATTGGCAGATACAGCGGATTTGTAAAATATCACTGCATTGGCTGGGTTTTCAGTTTTCACTGAATGGGGTAACTTTGTCTAATTTTTTCAACGACAGCGCAATAAGTTTGTACCACTGCAGGTATAAAGTCTGAACATATTTAACAGTCTTTCAAAGTGATCTAACTGGGAGGGAGGGAAAGTGAAAGATGTAATACAGGAAAAAATAACATAGAAAAAAACAGCCACCTACACAAATAAATTTCAAATACAGCCTTTACACTTACAGAACCTGAATTCGTTCAAACTCAACAATTAAACTTAAATTATAATGTGGAATTTACAGCCAGCTATTTTCTTAAATAATTATTTCAAAGGTTACGCCGACAACAACATAGTCTAGAACCGAACCTGACAGGCACAAACAGCGCAACTATGATCGTAATTTGAAGTCGACTTATTTTGTTCTGCCCTCCAGTGGCCGTCAAAATAGCAAATTGTAGCAGCAAGGTGATGAACAAGACGAGAGAACTTATTACCGTTGTCTTCGTTTCGAATTAGGCTAAACCCACGGTCAATTTAGTAATAAACATTCGGCTTTGTGGTTTTGATTTAGTTTACAGCGACAAATGTGAATTTTTTTTACCCTATTTTCCCCGGGGGAAGGGGGGTTCGTGATAAATCGTTTTTTGGGGGGATAAATCGCTTCAGCAAAGATTTTTATTTCTAATCAAAGTAGTGGTAGGTATCAGCCTGTTCCAGAAAGTGCTCAATAACTGGTTCAAAGTTAGAGCTTGATTATAGTACACATATACCACTCTAAAATATTAAAATTTAAAAACTATCTAAAACCCGACAGACTGTTTCGCCCATGAAAGGATCATCAGGGGGTCTAACAACAAAAAATAAACATACACTGTGATAAAAAATAAAACTGATACTGATAAAAGTCATAAATATAACGCTGTACTGTTGAACTCTGGTAAAACACAGAGATGCTAAGTCAAGTGAGCAAAAATTACGCGCGCGAGGTCAAGGTGAAAAAACAATTAAGACTGCGAGATGGTAAAAACAAATAAGTGTCGGAGTATGAGGTATGAGTTCGGTACCCGTTGTAGAAGAACTGCAAATATAGAACATGTTTACAGAATAGGCTGAAATGTTTCAGTTTATATTTGCTTTTGTGACGGCACTTGTTAACCAATTCAGTTCTTTTATTAAGGGTAGTACTTCTGTTTGCGGTCAAGATGTAATATTTTTCTGCAAGACAAAGATTGCATTGTCGACTTCCATGGTGGTATGGTTTGGCCTTACAGATGATTTTCCATGAGATGGTTGGGTTCGAACCAGAGTCCTTGCATGCCCAGAGGTATTTTGAAAGTTCAGTCGCCTTGCTCTTCTCCCGGTGTCTGAACGACTGCACGTGATTGTAGTAGCGTGCTTTAATTCGGTCTCGCTCAGACCAAAATAATCCATGGTTTTGCCTCTACAGTCTACGCTGGCTTTGTAGACAATACATTTCTCACGGCATCTACCGGACATCGGGCACCGTGTCTTATTTCGGCAGCTACAAGGTAAAGCTTTATTTCAAATCAAATTGACTTTGAGTCAAATCTGATCACAAACAATATCTGAAAATTTGAAGTTGATAAAGTAACGACAAGTTTTCAACTCTTGAGGTTTTCCGAAGTCGCTTTTCGAAATCAGCATTTTTTTAGCCAAAATTTAACTTAAATGACATCATAAGATGTTTTTGTGACGTATAGCTGCTTTGACTTATCGGTAGGCATGCTATGATTCAGTATCAAAAACCAAACCTATGTACAAAATGTAAATCGCCTGTGACGTCAACACAAAAATTACATTTTTTTTGCAATATGGCCGTGATGTCACAATGATGACGTCATCAACTCAAAACCAGATTTTCTAAAAAGCTTCGGTGAACACCAACCAGTATACCATATTTGGTGTTCCCATCACTTTTGGTTTAGGAGTTCAATTGGGACAGTTTTGTCTCTCCTCTTTGTTTAAAATGCGTTGATCATATAGCCCGTGTACAATAGAGTTAAATGAACCGTAAAGTTTGCTGCATTTATTTTCTGACTGTTCACAGTTTGAGATTAATTTTGGAATGATTTAAGTGACTGGTTTTCAGCAAAATTAATGAGCAAACATTAAATCAAATTCATTAGTTAATTGGATTTCAAGATCAAAGTATTAATGTTAAAGTTGTTACTGGATTGCTTTATGTGCGAGGTTTTTGATTTACCGATGTAAACTTTTAAGTTCAAAAACGAACGTGTCACTGTATTTTAATGCTAATCAGTTTGGTTAAGAATTTTGAATGTACAGGGTGGGCCATAAGTAGGAGTACACCTACCGTTTAATAGTGCGTCAAAATTTTTTTTTTTATTGATGATCTACTTCATTTTTTTTTATTGATGATCTACTTCATTTCAAGTTATATTTCAGTTCCTGATCCTTTACAATCACAGTGAAATGTTTTGGAATCTGCTGCTTCGAACGCAAAAAGAACTTTAAAGTATTTGTATTGCAATTGTTGTGAACCTACTTTTGGCCCACCCTATATAATAGCAATACCTAAAAAGAAACCGAAAAAGCTTAATTTTTTTTTTCTCCACAGCAATTGAAATACTCACTCCTTGAAAACCAAACTAAAAACATTAAAAATGCCACAAAGTACCGGTAGGTAATGGGCAGATAATTAAAATTTTCAAGTTTTTCTTCAATTGTAAATAAAATTGCAAGCTCCTTCCATTTCGGTAGACTAGGAATATTCTTTGATAAAAAATTTGGTTAGGCTTTGTTTTTAAGGATGAGGTCTGTTAAAATAGTAACAAAAAATTATTGCGTAAAATCGTTTAAATAATAAAAATGCTTGAAGCAAAAAAATTTAGAGTACTGACATTTACTAAATTAGTGTATTAAGTTTCAAAAATCATGAAGAATAGATGAAATAAGACACAAAGTTGGGATCATAATCATTGATTCCGTTGAAAAAAACAAAAAAAAACATTACTTTCATTGGATTTTAGCAGAGTGTGTACACTCTACAGCCTATCATTTGGTTTTTTTCTTCAATTAACCTTCGGACTGAGTATGACAGTAGATTAACACAGTATTAAAATATTATAAATTCGCATTGGAACCTGATATCAACCACAGACTGATTCTGCTCCTTGGGCTCAATCCAGTTGATCACTTAGATCAAAAGTTTCCAGTTCACCACGCAGGGCCACCGAGAGGGGGGGCAGGGGGATACAATGACCCCGGGGCCCATGGACTTTAGGGCCCCATTGGCTTCAGGAAGGCCGTTGGCTTCAGCGGGCCCAGCATAGGGCCCATGAGCTCGAGAGGAGCCCTTCGAAATGAAACTGAGAAATCAGCACGTGAGGCCTGAAGACCTCTATTTTTTTTGGAGATCACCTAATTTCGACCGGAAAAAACGTTAGAATTTCGGTGAAGAACTTTTTTTTTTTTTTTTTGAGATCACATCATAATTCGGACAAAAATGCGGCATTTTCTCCGTCTGTTTTGGAGTTCGCAAAACCGAAAATCCGTCATATTTGAGCTGGCCCAGGGCCCACGTTCGGCTCTCGGCGCCCATGTCACCACGGAATTACGACTGGTTAATTTTGGATATTGAAACCCTGTTATCAACCACAGACTTGCGACTGAGTAGATTACTGCCATCATGGTCTTTTAGACGGAATTGATGTGCGTTATCTCCAATTTTGTAGCTGATATCATTATATTTTTGATGGATGTTTAGATCTATATCTTACTTTAGTTTGTTATGATATTTGTGAGTTGGTAGCTCAGAATCACCTGTTGGCCTGATTCCATGCTATTCCTAATTCAGTTTTGGCTTTTACGTTCTGTTTGGCCTTGGTACCTTGTCAAGTCTTTTATATTCTTTGCGCAATTTTGCTTCTAATTTTTTCTTGACCGATTTCAACGCCAAATTTGCAGAGTTCTTTCGGCCCAAACTCGTTGCCGATCTCAACGCTTCATTTGCATTTTGGGCGCTAGCGAAATGACAATTTTTACTTCGGAGTTTTTACAGTAGTTAGCTTTGCCGACTTTTTGCTTTTTTGTTTCGGTTTTCTAGTTGTTCGACCGGGCCTGTTTCAGCTATCTAAAATTCTATAATCAATGAGAAAAATTTTTTTACGCATTTCTAGCATGCCAGCTCAGCTGACGAGGTTTGGTATTGACTGAAATAGCGCTATTCTGAGCATTGCATAGAGCAGTAGTTATTAACCTTTTTTTGAGTTTTTATCCCCAAAATATTTTGATAAATATCAAATTCCCTTTTTTAGAAAAACAGCAACTATACAGTATAATAGCTCGCAATCCGAAATAAATGCACAAAAAGATAAGTTCATTTTTTATTACAAATGCCAATTGTGTGAGGCTTTTCTGCCTAAGCAATTCGATATGTTGCCTCCAATACTGCTTTCTTTTGTTTCCCTTACACCCCCCCCCCCCCCAGGCATGTAGCCAGAAATCTGCAAGTGCAATCGGAGGGCAGTTTCGGGGGTTTGAAAATTTTGTATTTTTTTGCAAAAATTAACAATATCTTAACTTAGGCTCATTTAGATAAAAATTAGTACTTTTGAAACGTGGCATAGAAATTAGCAGTACCAAACCATAATTATACTAATTGCATAAATGGGCTATGTGGGAGATGGCTTATGGTAGAATTAAGTTCTCTTATTTATACAAGCTGGTAAATCATAAAATCCTATAGTTCAATAAAACTCGCAAGGAGTAATCTATTTGATCTATATATCATGGAGAAAGAGAGTTGGGGAGGAGGGCAAATGGAACGCGATTTTAGAGAATTGATTTTAATTAACTTATACTGAATAACCTCTCTATTTTATAGCTTAAATTTTTTTTGATGAAACCTATGTTAAGCATTTTTCAACATACTATCAAATTTGATTGCTTATTTTGCGTTATTTTTCAAAGTTTTTACTAACTTGTGAGTTTTATTTTTGGCTTAGTCCCCTCCCGATAAACAAATCTTTCTAAACATGCTTTAAATCATTTTTGAGTCTGTTCTAGGGCAAAAGACAGTTGAGGGAGTGTTAAAAACTTGTTATTTTTCTTATTCTGCATTTTGGTCGGCAGCCCAATACGGGAGGGAAAGGGACTATAGCCTGCTTAATCAAATGCTCTGATTAATCACGATTAATCAAATGCTCAGACTTTTGCCTAAAGTAGTCAACTGATTATTTTTCCGACTAATCCGCCATGGCAAGACTTAAAATGCTGCATCAATTTGCTTGGTTTCATAATTTTCTGAGTTAGAACTTTAAACAAATCACTCTGGCTTTTCAACCGAATTTTCAATGAGATTTGTGAAACCAAAGTTCAGAAACGTCATTTGTAGCTTCATTTCTTCGGAAGCATCTTAATAATGTTTGGCGCTGAATTACCTTATACTAAAGCAGCCAAGAAACAAAATAAATGCTCATCTCACGCGTAATACTAACTTGACTAGACTATCAATTGTTTACGAAACAAAATAATTTATAAGGGACCCTAATCGCCCTAGAACTGACTTAGTATCAAACTACAGCATCATAGAAAGTAGTGTAGCCCGATGAAACTTTTTGGAGTTAGGCCGGAATCACACAATCAAGTTTTTTGCAGTATTTTCTTGCATCAATGTTTTTTGAGCTTTCACACCTGGACGCAATTGTCTTACTCAGCTTCTTGCCAGACGGAAGCGTCTGGGTTTTTCAGCAAACAAATTGCTGAAGCTATCACACATTTATTTTTTGCTGTGCAGTTGTAAAGGAATTTCTTTGAAATTTGCCGAGGCAATAGTAATATTTTGCGCTTTGTCGATTCATTGTTATTTCTCGTTTACCAAAATGATACGAGCACGTTCACAAAAGCGAAAAGCTGCAGCTATAGTAATAAATAGCTATTTGAATTCTGCCGCAAATTGCGTGCGCAGACTATAAATTTTTTTTTCACCTGCAACAAAATGAAATAGATAAATTGAAAATGTCGAAAACCTTTGGTTGTGCGGAACATCTTTAGTGTATAGCACAGCTTTTTTTATGCTATGTTATCCATCACCAATAAAATTTGCATTACATTGCTTGATTGATCAACTAATGAATGATAAACCAGGGATGTTCTTTCCGGTATTTGCAGTTTCAGAGGGCTCAATAGTTGGATGTCAGGGTAACTTAGAACTTTATTATTTTCCAACATGAATAAAAGTGCTTTTGTTGGGCTTCTTGTAAAATCAGCGTGAAATAGCTG
Source organism: Trididemnum nubilum (assembly GCA_963965965.1). Classification (NCBI taxonomy): domain Eukaryota; kingdom Metazoa; phylum Chordata; class Ascidiacea; order Aplousobranchia; family Didemnidae; genus Trididemnum; species Trididemnum nubilum. The sequence goes on along the minus strand of OZ014484.1, from coordinate 39,935,076 downwards.
AAAATTATCTACTGAAAATTATTCTAACGGCCCAAAAACACAAAAGGCTCTTTTGCCAGACAACATGTCAAATTTTAATCAAAAAAATACTGAAATCATCACAAATTCGGCACTAGCGAAAACTGGCCCGGAAACTTTTTTCCGATCAGAAGAAAATTTTCACCAACTTGATTAAAACTAGATCGCACATTGAATACTAATAAAAGTTTAATTATTACTTAATAGTGAACAAAAGCTTATCTCCATTTGATCTCGATCTAAAACTTCCGAAAGCTCCTTCCAAGCATCTGATTTTTTTTATTCTATCCCTGTACTCGAGATTAAGATGTTCCGAAAGCACTGCATTTCTTCGATTTCTCTAATGAAAAGCTCAATTTCATAAGTTAACCACGACAGCATGTTGATAACTATACTGCAGTTCTGGTTAATAACTTTTCAAAATAAATTTGGAAAAGGCCAAACACAAGTTTGAATAAGAAGAATTGGATAATCGATATGCGAGCGCAAACAAAACAACAAATAACACCTTCAAGTTTTTGAAGAAAAATGAGAAAAAAGCAGGCACAATGTTATACTGTTATACATTATTGTCGATTAAATCAAAAGCGTACAATTTCTTACAACAGTTTTGCTTGATAATTGTGACCATAGGCGTAGCCAGGGGGGGGGGGGGCCAGGGGGCCCGGCTCCCCCCCCAATTAAAATACCACCAATGATAAAAATTACGACAACGTATAGGCTAGCGCCGTATAGTTGCACCTTTTTTTCAGCAATTACGCCCAAAACAGTAATAACAATAACATTAATGACAATGAAGGAGCCCGGGGCCCCTAACTAACAATCACGGGGCCCCTAACTGATAACCAGGGGGCCCCGGGGCCCTTAACTGACAATCAGGGGGCCCTAGGGCTCCTAACTAACAACCAGGGGTCCCAGGACCCTTAACTAATAATCAGGGCCCCCAGGGCCCCTAACCGACAACCATGGGGCCCCGGGGCCCCTAATTGACAACCAGAGGGCCCCAGGGCCCCTAAATAACAACCAGGGGGGCCCTAACTAACACCAGGGGCTCCGGGGCCCCTAACTGACAACCAGGGGGCCCCTACCTAACAACCAGGGTGCCACAGAGCCCCTAACTAATAATCAGGGGCCCCCAATCGACAACCAGGGGGCCCCGGGGCTCTTAACTGACAACCACAGGACCCCAGGGCCCCTAAATAACGACCAGGGGGCCCCTAACTAACAACCAGGAGCTTTGGGGCCTCTAACTGACAACTAGGGGGCCCTGAGGCTCTTAACTGACAACCACAGGGTCCCAGGGCCCCTAAACAACGACCAGGGAGCCCCTAACTAACAACCAGGGGCTTTGGGGCCCCTAACTGACAACTAGGGGGCCCCGGAGCCCCTAACTGACAATCAGGGGTCCCGGGGCCCCTAACTGACAACCAGGGGGCCCCAGGGCCCCTAACTAATAATTAGGGGCCTGGGGACCCCTAACCCACAACTAGGGGGCCCCGGGGCCCCTAACTAACAACCACAGGGCCCCAGGGCCCCTAAACAACAACCATGGGGGCCTAACTAACAACCAGGGGCTTTGGGGCCCCTAACTGACAACTAGGAGACCCTGGAGTCCCTAACTGACAATCAGGGGGCCCCGAGGCCCCTAACCGACAACCAGTGGGCCCCTAAATGACCACCAGGGGTCCTGGGAACCCTAACTGACAACAAGGGGGCCCCTAACTGACAACCAGGGGACCCTTAACTGACAACCAGGGGCCCCGGATCCCCTAACTGACAACCAGGGGGCCCCAGGGACCTGACTGAAGACTAAGGGTCCCGGGCCAGGAGCCCCGCAATTCAAATTTTTAATAATTTATAAGCAAAACCTGTAAGAAATTTAAGAGTTTTTTCCTAAAAGTTGCAACCCCAGGCCCTCGTTTAACGTTGTTATGAACTTAATGCAATAACACAGGCGGTAATGCAAACCCCCCAATTGAAATACTACCAATGATAAATGTAATGAGAGCATAGCCGAAACGTTGTCCTAGTCCGGAATTGCAGTTTCTTTAATTTAGAATTTACGCGTACAAACGCAAGTAATAATAATGACGACCACGTTTCCACGTCATAATATTGTCATGCAATTCCTGCAGGTTTCAAAAAACTGTCAAGTGACTTGACTCGAGTCCTCCACGTTTTGGAAAAAAAGTTACTTTAAGTTTGCTTTAAATGTTTTTTTTTTTTATGAAAGAACTTAAGGGCGCGATCTTATCTCAAAATCATAGGCGAAGCCAGGGGGTGGCCCAGGGGGCCTGGGCCCCCTCAATTGAAATGCCACCAATGACACAAATTTGACAAAAAAGTCTTGTTTCTTGATTTGCAGTTTTTTTAGCATCTTTGCGTACAACAGTACACGCGCACAACAGTAATTAACAATAAACAATATTGACGACTAGGGGGCCCGGCGCACCTCCTTATTTCAATTTTTTCCAACCAATTTAAACATATAACCAGGGTAAAGTCAAATTTTTTGTCCTAATAGTTGCTATCTCAGGCCCTCAACTGAACCTTTTATGGACGTAATGAAATAACCAGGGTCGGATTTGCCATATTCCACAGTGCCAGGGGCCCACCCTCAGATAGTAGGACTTGTTTTGGTCTTCACTTATATTTGGGAGGAAGATGTTGCAAAAATCCCCTAAGTGCCAGAGGCACCGCGCAATGTAAATCCGGCCCGGGAATAACATGTTTAGTAAGCGTAACCATCTATTGGACCATTTTTCAATAACAATTCACCTCCACCTCGCCAGTTTTTACGCACAAAATACTTTTAAAAATATAGCTATAGGAAAATGCTCATTGAACAAATTATAATGAATTTCAATTGAGGGGTCCTAGGTCCCCTGGCCATACATGTACTCCTACAACTGATTAACTTCATGAAAGAAAATTCTTTGAGTGGATTATTATTTACTGATAAAATATTGCAGAAGGCAATGTGCCGTACTTCCCCCCTATATGGACCAAATCACTTACAATTATAATTTTACACCATAATGCAAGATTTTAAACGTGTTTTAAAATTTAATTGCAAGCAAGAGGAGGATTAAACAATCAAAATTTTTCGATTGGCTTTCAATGTTAAAAATCTAGTTTTTTCAAATTGCTGTGAACACGTGCGAATGTGATCCAATGGGATTAAAATAGCTTTTTTTTTCCAAAAACTTACAAAAATCGCCTAGCAGCTTGGGGGCTCCGCCCCCAGACCCCTGTCTGTGATACGTTTGAGTACACTAGCTTTCCGAATACGTCTCTCAAGTTAGACATTTTCGCTTTTAACTGTTAGTTTTCGCCCTCTTCGTTTACCAAAATCCTGGTGAAGTGACAACAGACCACGACTTCAGATCTTCCATTCTACGATATCTTTGCCCCACAAAAAGTTCCTTTTTTGAAAATTTTTGATGACGTCATTGCATGTGATTTGTGGTTTGGGCCCCACCCAATCAAAAATCCTGGCTACGCCTATGATTGTGACGTTTGTTTTTTTACGTTGACTTCGGCGGTTTTTTTTTGTGTTCTGCGACTACATATTTTCAAAGGCACAGCTAAAAGCCGTGGGCGTAGGAGCTCAAAAGGATTTTGGGGGGGGCACCAAAGTTTTGCCCGAAAAAGCGACCTGTCCAAATTGAGGCGACCTCCAAAAAATAAGGTCTTCACTGAAATTGAGACGGTTTTTCTGTCCGAATTAAGGAGATCTCCAAAAAAAAACAACAAAAATGTTTATACTGAAATTGAGACGGTTTTACGAATATGAAATTCCCCAAATTTTGATGCAAACTTGCCCAAACAATATGAAATTGCCCAAAATTTTGATGCAAAATTGCCCAAACAATATGAAATTGCTCGAATTTTTGACGTGCAATCGACACTTTAATACCAAGCGGGGGGGGGGGGGGGGGGGGCAGCGCCCCCTCCGGCCCCCCCACCTCCTACGCCACTGCTAAAAGCTTAGTTTTCTTCGTTGAGAACGGCGGCTTTTAGAAAACTTGCTGGCAAAATAGAGCTCAGTTCTATTTCCCTGCAAGAACTTAGCAAAACTTTCTGGATACTGATTTTCATTCTCACACGGCTGTGCAATAAAATTGCCGACAGGTACCCACAATAGTGAGCCAAAAACTTGCTTCACCTTTCACACGATCGATGCAAGAAAACTGTGCAAAAAAACTTGATCGTGTGATTCCGGTCTTAGTAGTCCTACACGATAGCACTTACCATTAAAGCTCTTGTCTTTTTTTTGAACGTTTAAATTACCCCTTTTTTAACGCCAAATTACCTCTTTAGGGGTAATCAACCACTGGTTAAGAACCACTGGCATAGAGGGTTGTTATACTCTCAAAATTACTACAGAATATTAACTAATTTATTTTTATGCTCATGATTGTTTTGCTTGGTTGGTAGTTCGGTCAAGAAATTGACAGAGCTCTATGACTTAACAAAATAGTTATGCTTCGGACTTCGCTGGTACGGTTATCAATCAATTATTTTTGCTGGTACGGTTATCAATAAATATAATTTTTCTTATGCGAATCTTACGATATTTTAGAAGTAGAGCCATTTTTACTTGGACTTAAAAAAATAATTTTGACTTTATTTTGATTTAACCTATTTTGGCTTAGTGTGACGTTTTGATGTACGGATTTTTTTAAAATATGCCACCAATCCAATCCCAAGGGGCCAGCCCCCCCAATTGAAATACCACCAATGACAACAAGTCTATCGTTTCTTCAGTTTCAGTTTTTTTTTTGCATCTTTGCGTGCAACAGTATACGCGTACAACAATAATGAACAATAATAGTGACGACCAGGGGGCCCAGACCCCCTCAATTCAATTTTTCCAAACAATTTAAATGTATAGCTCGGATGAGATTAAGGGTTTTTGCTCTAAAAGTTGCTATCTCAGGTCCTCATTCGACCTATTTATAAACGTAACGCAATAATCAGGGCCGGATTTACCGTATGGTTCAGTGCCAGAGGCTCAGCGCTCAGACATAGGCGTAGCCAAAGGGGGGGAAGGGGGGCAAGGGGACCGGCCCCCCTTCCCAATTTAAATGACAACAATGAAGAAAATGTGAAAAAAAGTCCATGTTTTTCAGTTTCGGTTTCTTTTGGCATCTTTGGGTAGAACAGTACACGTGTACAACAGTAATTAAAATAATATTGACAGCCAGGAAGCCCAGACCCCCTCAATTCATTCTTAGCAACCAATTTACATGTACAACCTGGGTGAAATTAAGGGTTTTTGACCTAAAACTTGCAACGTCGAGCCCTCATCTAACCTTTTTTATGAACATAATGCAATAGCCAGGGCCGGATTTACCATATGGCACAGCGCCAGGTGCCCTGCGCTCAGATGCTAAAGCATTTATTTGATCTTCACCTATATTTGGCAGGAAGATGTTGCAAAAATCCCCATAGAACCAGGGGTCCCACGCAATGTAAATCCCGCCCGAACAATAACTTCTAGTAAGTAGGTCTAACCATCTATTATGCGATTTTTCCATAACAATTCACATCCACCTCATTAGTTTTTACGCGAAAATATGCTTTCAAAAATAACTAAGGGAAATGCTCATTGAACAAATTATTGAGTTTAAATGGAGAGGGCCTGGGCCCCCTGGCCGTACATGTACTCCTATTCCTGCTTATTTTCATGACAAAACGAAAATCTTCGAGTGGATTTTTATTTACTGCTAAAATATTGCAGGCGGCAAGGTGTCTTACTTCCCTCTACTCGGACCAAATCACTTACAAAATTTAGCTCCAAATGTAAGATCCTAAACGTTTTTTAAGCTTAAATTGTAAGTAAAAGGAGGATTGAACAATTTAAGTTTTTTAATTGACTTTCATGTGTTAAATAAAAATCTAGTTCTTTTAAATGGCTTCGAACATGTGCAAAATGTGATCCAATGGCATTAAAATAGCTTTTTTTTCCCACAAAATTACAAAAAATCGACCAATATAAAAAATTACACAATTTTGTCGTTTGGTCCCAAGTTGTCGCAATACGTCATCCACAGTGTGCAGCATAATACCGCTATTAAAGGGGGTGAAGCATCCAGCTGGGATTATGTGCAAAAAAAACAAAGAATAATCTAGAACATATCTTCACCAACTTTCGCCAGTTTATGTCTTAGCGTTTTTGAGATATTTGATTTTAAAGTAAGGAGATCACCCCAACAGTGTTGCCAGTTAAAATTTTATTTTTCTTAAAATAATGTTTATTGTAATCTTTCACATTGGTTTGAAAGCTGCTAAATGCCTGACTTATGCATGAATTAGTGTTACTACAGAAATACTTCAAAAATTTAAATAGTATATCCCAATTTCTAGAAACTTGGATTTCAGCTGGCAACACTGTCGGGGAGATCTCCCAACTTTAAAATGAAATATCTTAGAAACGATAAATCATAGAAAACTAAAATTTAGCAAAGAAGTGTTTTAAATGTTTCGGTAATTTTTGCCCATAATCCCAGCTGGATGCTTCACCCCCTTTAACATTGCTACTGCTTTCAAGTGGAAGACACTCAATAAGAAATGCTGCATTTGAGGTATCCAAGTTGCCCACTAGTACATTAATGCATTTTTGCTTTTCCACTTCTGCTTCATCCACAATCAAATAAAAATACTTTTTTGTCCCGAAGTAGTTCTCAAGTGCTCTCCTCTTTTTGGGACGCTAATTGAGCAAGGTTAGCACGAGCTGCAGTTCCAGAAGGTAAAGGTTTTCGCTTTGCAACAAACAGAGATTTTAAAGCAGGATGATTTAGTTTATGGAGTGGGATATCTGCTGCTAGAAATGAAGAGACTACTTTTTCCTTGAAGTTCGCTCGATTGAGTTGTATATAGGTTTGCTTACCTTAAGAGCTGTTTGTCGTTACCAATTTAGCTTGGTGAAGCTTACTTTTTCGGTGACTCTCCACAAAAAAACTTTTGGTCACATTTGACTAACACGTCGCAAAAGTTGCATCGTAAATCGCAGAGGTGGGCAGTACCGCGGTACTTTTGTACCGCGGTACTGTACCGCGGTACTTTTTTAGTACCGTTATCGGTACCGTCGTTACTTTTTAAAAATTGTACCGTTTTCGGTACCGTCGATACTTTTTTCGCACTTTTATCGTCGCTACTCGGTACAATTTGTGGAATGGAGTTTAAATAAAAACTCCGTCAAAATAGATGCATTTTCTGTTTGCAAGAACTTGAAAAACGTGTTTATAAAGTTGAACACTCCTCTGCCGTCGAGTGCGGCGGTAGAACGCCTTTTTTCGTTGGGAAAGGATGTTCTTAGGCCCAAAAGAGCTAGTCTTAGCGACGAGCATTTCGAGATGTTGGTGTTTTTGAAAGGAAATTTAAATAAATAAATAAATGCAAAACTCTTTTTGTGTAGGGGTTGTGACTTGATTTTTTCACAGCCTCTTGTACATAACAAGTGTTGCGTTGATAATTATGTCTTTTTCATTTTTTGCTGTTAACTGAAATTGAAGCAGTAAGTAACAGTGTTGTATTACTTTAAGTCAGTCTGGTTCGGTAAATTTAGACTACTGGTATTGCTTTTTTCCTAACCCAATGTAACATGGGTGATTACAGTTTACTGTTGAATAAAGTTGGCTTCTTAGTATCGAAAAACTTCGCTGATTAACTCAGTAAAAGCAAGCAAGTTCGTTTTACTACGTCACCCTTTCTCTGCAGGCAGGGCATAGCCATTTCGGCTCAGTGAGGTTCCTACCACTTTATTTATTTTATTTGGTTGCAGTTTTATCCTTGCATTGTGAGAAAGCAACGGAGTCAATAGGCTATACGTGCTCACTTATGAGTTGCCGGCCATCTCTCTTACTGTCTACCACATGAAGAGGGGGAGTCCCGCTAAGTGCCTTTCCCAACGGCACAAGTGAATTGCAGTTGCCAGCTTGTTCTTCACACTATCCCTTTAATGCTGAACGTCAAGCAGGAAAGCTGTGAATACCTATTTTTAAGTCTTTGGTTTGACCCGACTCGAAATCGAACCCCTGCCAGTGGCAGTTCTCTTAAGATATGCAGAGAATTAAGAGGCTGTGCCGTTGCAGCAAAGGCAAGATAGGGCGGAGCTTAACTTTCTAGACAGAGTAAGCAAAATAGCAAAATTAGATTAAAAATGGGCTAAATCTATCATTCGAAAAGTACCGAATGGCGGTACCGAGTATCGTTATCGTCGGTACTTTTTTTAAAAAGTACCTAATATCGTACCGTCGGTACTTTTTCGGAAAAGTATTTGTACCGTTATCGTCGGTTCTTTAAAAGTACCGAGTGCCCACCTCTGGTAAATCGCCAGCTGAAGTTTCCCCAAACTCATTTGGATATTGGCGGCATATTTCCCTAACTTTCCCTGTTCACGATTTTACTGGTTTAGGCATTTTCATCCAGCCAAATCTTCTAAGTCATACGATTTCAAAACGGGCATGTGTCGTAAGCGTAACAGTACGTAATTCTGTTACAATAATGCATTTTGTTTTAACTATGAGAACTGAGAATTCGAATTTTTTCACGTGTGTTTACGTACGCAATTGTATTGCGAACTTGATTGCAACACATTTGTGACATTTGTAAAATTGTACGTAACTTTGAGTTGAAAGACTTTCGTTAAAATTGTATAAAACAACATACTACGAGTATAAAATATTGACAGATGCTCAAAAATTCAAAAAAAATCAAGAAAGAATTAATTTTTTTGTTCTTTTTTCTAGAAGTTTTTGATATGAGACGATTTTGACAAATTTTGACTTTATTTTGACCGATAAACCCGATCAAAAACAACTCCTGAGCAACCAAAACCAATTTTAGTATAAATTTAATAGCAGTATGTAACAAAGCCCTGAAAAAAATGACTTTATTGACTTTAGTGGGCCATATTTATAAGACAGACACACTTCTGGCGGCAATGAATTAAACGGGATTATAAGCAAATGAAACTTTTTACAAAAAGCCTTTGTTTAGCATTGTCAAGACAAGATGTGGCCATGATCTGGCTCACTTTCAGGACAATTAAAGCTGACGAAACTGAAACACGCGTTGGCTACCAGTAGGACACCGCTCTAAAACTTTAATGAGAAAGCTTACAGCGGTCGCTCGTGCAGAATCTCTCAAAACAGCTTGCAGTTTCTGTTGTGTTATTTCGTTTTGTATTGCGCACTAGGGATTCGAACCTGAGTTTTACGTGTGTTTGATTTCTTGCTATTGTGGCCTCGTGAACTCTTGCGTTAACTTTTAACCTGTGTTTCCTGTACCAGTGCGCTGTTTGCTGAAATAATTATTGCTTTTTTGCTTCAACTGCTTTTCCATTTGCCCTGGTGTATTTTTGCCGTGTATTTTCCTATATAAGCGAGTGCCATTTTCATGCCTTCAGTTCACCTTAGTTACTAGCTAACTTGTTAAATCTTGATGTTTCCACTCAAAAACATAACAGTTTCAATATGTAGATTACGTAAATTTTTGAAAACTTGTGTGCATACAGTCGCGTAGCCAGAAATTCGCCACGGGGGGGCTTTTTTTGAGGTCTGGGTGCGGAGTCCCCAGCCGCCAAAGGCCAATGGGGGTGTGGGCCCCCAGCCGCCGAAGGCACGGGGGTCTGGGGGCGGAGCCCTCAGCGCATGAAAATTTTGCATTTGTTTGCAAAAATAACTTAATTTCAGGGCTATTGTAATAAAACATAATGCTTTTGAAACGTGGCATAGATATTGGCAGCACAACATGATTCAACTGGTTGCATTAATGGGCTATGTAGGAGGTGGCTAATGATAACATTGTAGTTCTCTTGTTTACATGCTGGTAAATCATAAAATTTTATTATTCAATAAAACTCACATGGAGTAATCTATTTCGTCTATATTTTATAAACAAAAATAATTGGGGGGGGAGGCTAATGGAAAAATATTTGAGAGAAGTGATTGGTAATTAACTAACACTGAATAGCCCCCCCTACTTATTCCTGAGTTTATAAGATGTTTGTTGATAAACTTTATGTTTGACGTTTTTACACTAGGAATGAAATTTGATTGTTTGATTTTGGGCATTTTTCAAAGTTTTCAATAATTTTTGACTTTAATTTTTGGCTAATTAGCTCCTCCCCTGAATATATGTTTAAAAAGATACTTTAAATCACTTCGTCTATTCCAGTACAAAAAACAGTCTCAGAAGAGCTAAAAACCTGGTATTTTCCTTATTCTGCATTTTGGTTGACAGGCCATGGGGGGGGGGGGGCTACACCCCCCCATGGCTATGCTACTGTGTGCATATGCGGTTGCCAATTGTAGTTGAAATTATAGCAGAGGAATCTATTTTTATTTTTTAACAATATTAAGGTGAATTTAAAAATCTGAGGCACGGCTGTAATTCCCCTATAGAAGACAAATAAAACCAATATCTTTGTAAATATAAAAGTAAATCCTATGCACTAGGGCAAAATATTGTATACATATTCTTGTTCTGAATTTCATTTTGTACAGTTTCTGAATGCACTATAATCTAGGGTCAAACTTAGTTCAAATGGCAGTTTTGAAATTTTGGTTGATTGATCAGACCACGGCGTCATGCTTTGCAGTTCTGATCAAGTTTTGCGAACTTGTTTTTTCTTACGTAACCCGGTCAAAATTTTCTCAGATAAACAAAACTATCGATATGACGTAATAGTATTTCCGTGGTTCTTAGCAGCTGAAAATCAAATGTCCTCTGTGTTGCTGGAAAAGGAACGACTCGGGATGCGAGTAAAGATGCTTCTGACAGTTGTCGAGCAAATCAAAAAGGTTTTCATTAATTGTTGAGCGGCCAGACTTTTGTATGTACAGTAGAAGTACAACTTCTTGACTTTTTTTTTCAAAACTACTTTCCAGTAGCACCAATCGATGAACTTTTGCTTATAACTGCCTGAAATGATGTTGATTCTGCTGAGCTAACAAAAAGGTCACGCACAAATCACTATGAAAAATTTGCAATCAAGCCCTACCATACATAAGAAGTGATTGGGTTAATATAATAATACACGATTATGATATCACTATTACCTTGTTGAGGTTATGAAGAAGGTAATGGTGACATTATAAACCAATATTATCAACTTGAGACAGGTGTAAGTGCAAGTTTTCATTCAGTGAATGACAAGGCTATGTCTTCAGTTTTCTGGCGAAGGCATTAAAATACCTAAACCTAGTCAGCAAAGAAAATTCATAAGTCGCTCTTCTAGAAAGCAACTGTAGTGAATCAGTACTTGATTAGAACATTTTATCGCGAGAATGGGAGCTTACACTATGTTGATAAACAAATATAGCCTAAGGCATTAAACATCAAGTTGTGGTTTCAAAATTTAATGGAAACCTAGTTAACTGAGCTTCTTTTGAAGGAGCTTCAATTGAAGCTGCAACCATAGCAAAAAAGAATTCAAGATCTCTGGGACGACAAATATCTACACTGGATAGAAAATAAGGCTGGTCATATCGAAAAGAATGTGAAACTTATACGGTACCCAAATACCAGCACCATGTATTTGATCGTATTTTTTCCGCACTCAAGTACGAAGACCTGCATGGCTCAAACACATTTCCTAAGATTGAGTATTATTTATTCATGAAGGAATAGCTAGGTAAAATTGATCAACTAAGGGAAGCTTTCAGCAGTGGAAAAGCTCTGATCTTTAAGAACACAAGCGGTTGGAGGGACGATATAAAATATCTGTACTACCTTACACAAGGCTATGTCTATAGCGTCTTCCGTCACTTCATTGAGAAACAAAATAGGAAGTTCTCTTTGTGACCTTCAACAGATTTCCAGCATTAACAATGCACGCTGGAACTCTAGTGCCATACTAGCCCCGTTTGCTTTCATGCTAATGCCTGAAACTTGAATCAAATTTTGTAACGTCTATTTATTTATTTCTTGCCCATGAGGTGATTATTATTTTAGTACCAATTTTTCCGCAATGAGGGTTTTAATCAACTCTGGATGGAAACCCAAAAAGCGTAGACATGGTGGGGGGGCATTTTGACCTGGCTTTTGATAATTATGTGAAAACCCTAAACATTTTGCCATAAAAAACAGCGATGCCCTTTAAAAGTAGAAAAACCCTTTAAAAGTAGACCGGCAAACAATTCATGCGATGCCAAAGTATGGAATCCATATACGTTGCAAAACCGGTGAAAATTGCAGTTCCTTATAAGTGAAGACCTTTTTATCGTTTTTAGTCCTTACTCTTCACTGTAAATCCGATAAAAATTGCAGTTTTTCTAAAGTGAATATTTTTTTCGATTGGACTTTACATTAATTTCAAAAGAAAGCCCGCCCCTCTAACCACCACAAAATCTTGCCTATGCTGCAGTTTTCAAGTGCTTAAAAAGCACTGGAAAAGCAATCGCCCATTATTATTGCCTGGTCAAACCAATGCAGCTAAGATTCAATAAAAGTAACGCTGGCGTTGCGAGTGTTCTCCCCCCCCATAGATTTATCTTATCTTTGACCAAACTACTTTATTGTCTGTTTACTTAACATCAATTCTGTTATATATCTGACTCTTGTAGTTTTTGTTCAAAAACCGGAAAAGGTTTGGGTGACCTGAAGAACTGGCCAAAAAGTAAAAAATTAAACTATTAAAAATCATTTTGTACTTGAGGTTTTTACTTCAAATCAACTTTGAAATTGGATTTTAGTTAATTTTTTCTAAAATTTCAAACAATTATGATACAGGGATATAGTGTTCCAAAAAAGTTGTATCCCTAATGTACAGTGCATTCTCGATTAACCCCCCCCAATTAAGCGGCCGGGTTCAACAGGTCGGTAGGGGGGGGCGGCCCACCCCGGATGTAACCATTTTGGAGTGACACCATTTGGGGTGACACCAGTTCATGATGTGAAACCATAACTCCATTAATTTGTGGTGAAGACTTTTTTTATTATTTTATTCAGTCCTCATCCCCATCTGGACCGAAAACGCACTCAATTTCTGGCGAAGACCTGTTTTTTTTTTGGGGGGGGGATCCTCACGTACTTTTGGACCGAAAACCCGCTCAAATTACAGCGAAGGCCCTTTTTTTTAGTATTCTCTTACTTTTGGGTATAATTTCCAAAAAGGGTGTCACATTATAAAGGGTGACACCACGTATTTCCGACCAGGGTGCCACCATCCTTAGCAACGCCTCTGGTAGAGTCAATTATTTAGTCTAAAATCTACACGTTTCACAGTGGGAAAAAACTAGAAAGCCAACAAACAATGTTGTCAAGAAGCTCGTTTCTTATTTTGTATATATGTATTGTTACGTAATAGTTACTGTATGATGGTATTGTATATTAAATTACCCCGGTGGATGGTGGGTATACCCTATGATAGGCACTTTTCTTATCCGGCAAAATAGTTATCCGGCCAAGATTTTGAAATAAGATTGGCCAGCTTGACCGAGGATGTACTGTAGCCCAGTTTTAGGGAGTCTCAATCATTCCATTTCAGTCTTGATCCACAATATTAGCAAGTAGAAAATAGCACATAATTTATGCAGCAAGAGTACCAAGCGTCGCATTGCAAGAGTAAACTTAAATGTAAGTTATGCCCAAGTTTTGCGAAATTCAAATAGAAGTAAAATTAAAGACATTTCTGTTACACGTCAATCAAGTTGTAAGCATAGGACTTAAAAAGATACTTCTCGAGATCGGTTTCATTGCAGAAATGAGAATACTTGAGGTAATGAAGAGGTACTCTAATTGTGATGCTTTGACGTTTGCAGGCCAGAGTTTTAATGTTTAATCGTTTTGCGTGCTGAACTTGCATGCTTATTTATTTAGGCCAGAAGCACGCAAAACAATTAAAGAGGTTCTCTTCAGCTTGTTCTACTATTTCTCTTATCCGAAAAAAATTTTATCCGTTTGACTCCGTACGATCAGCAACCCTGCGTTTCGAAATTTTGTGACATGAGAAAAAAATGATTTCGTAAAATTTCCAGCAAAATATCGAACACATCGCGTTGCTCCATCCGCAAGAAATTTTGCGAAGTCATCCTTTTCTGAAGTCACGAAAGTTCGAAACACAAGGTTGCCTATGATACTGAGTCAAACAGATTAAATCTATTTTCACGATAAGGGATATAGCGGAACATGGTTTGGAGCACCTCTTTATTACCTGAAGTAGTTCCAATTTCTTCAATAAAATCGATCTCAAGCAATATCTCTTTAAGGTAATCAGACCCGGATGTAAAAGTTTACTATAAAGTCTAAATAAAATCTCTTTTTAAATTCTTATTAGCACTTTAAATTTTCGGTCAAGTTTAACCCGGCCTCAAGGTTTACTCTTCTGACACGGCTCAATAAACACGGCCCAATTAAGCCAAACGGCGATTGCGCAGTTGTGCGCGCAGCCATTAGAAAAATCTTGTAAGACTGTTGTTTTTATGCTTAGCAAATTCTCGTTGTCATATCATAGTTTATTAAACTAGAGGTACCTGCAGAATGCTAATTAAATATTCGCCTTCTGTGATTGAAGCAGTAGAACTTAGCTACAATGTTCACGAAAGAGCAGTTCTTTACGGGCCTCTACTTTCTTGTTGGAGGTCAATCTCGGAAGTTGAGATCGAATAAACAAACTTAGACACTGCTGTTATGGTTAGGTTCAAAACATTTCTTACGTAAAACACTGAGAGCAACATACAGTAAGTCCTCGGGTTACGACGGTACCGACTTACGCTGTGTCGAGGTTACGAACGCGCTCCACAAAAATATAAATGATAATACAGTACTGTAATATCGAAGCCCTTAAACTGAATCATTGTGATCAAGAAATACAAGGCTTTGGGCTCATTGGTTTTCATCATTTGCATCGTAAATGACGTGACAATTGCGAACTATTACGATTGTGAACGAATAATCACTAAGCTTCAGTATGTATATGATATGTATAGAGTAATTTATGTATAATGTTCCGACTTACACTGAAATTCGGGTTACACCGCGTCCCAAGAACGAATCAACGTCGTAAGTCGAGGACTCCCTGTAATTTGAAAATTTATGATGACGCTAATCATCTTAAATACTACGTATATTTTATTATTTTGTGATCAAAAATATTAAGCTACTGTACTAATCCCGATTGTACAGTACTGCAGAGTTTATTATTTTCTAATTCCTACTTACTGTAGCATTTCTAGTTGTGTAATAATATTGGAAAATAATTTCAAGTATCGAAATGTTGATTCAATTGTTTCAATACAAATATTTAGAATTAGTTTTTGGTAAGTTTTTTTGGTAAGTAGGTAAGTAAACGGTATAAAACTAGTTTAGTGAATGTGTACAGAGTGCTTCGAAATTAGACCTCTTCCTTCCACAGCTTACATAGAAAATAATTTGGTTTTCTAAATAGTCTAAATTGATGTTCACTATTAACATAAGTTTTTACCAAGATATTTGTCATTTAAATTTTTTCTTTCGTGTCAAACAACTGAGTTAAATAAACCCTCTTATTTTTTGATTGAGGGAAAATTAAACCAATGGACGAACCTGGTCAAAGCCGGACGTGCCGGTGCATGCTTCGCACTTTTGACGAAAATCTTCACGAAAGCTTGTGTACAGTAGACCTGTTCATATTTTAACTTTGTTTGGCTTTGATATGGCTTCGCAGTGTTTTTGAGGCAGATTTTCATACTGATCCCAAAACCAAAAAAAAAATTTTGTTTAGTTGAACGGTTTTCATGTTACGCGATGATTTCCGACCCCCACTTTTGAAAAAAAGAGTTTGTTTACTCTGGAGGGCGTGGTTTTTAAAATATACTTAAAACAGTAATTCAACTAAATGCCTCTCTGCATTATACATCTTTAAAAAAAAACTAAGCGAATTGGACTTCTGGTCCAGTAGTTATGACCATTTTAGTGATATTATTTGCAAAACTTCCTCTAGCGGCCAAAATGTAATTTCTTTCTTTTTTGATAATTTCTTCAAAAATTTGTGTCTATTTTGTGAAAGAGACTTCAATTTTGTAGTTGAGATTTTTCTGCAGTGCCAATAGAGGGAGTAATTTGCAATTTATTTCAAAATTGCGTATTGATTAGAGTTATATACACCACTTAAGTTAATGCCAGTGCAAAATTTGATCAAATTACGACACGGTGCGATTTTTTATAGTTTGTTTTTAAGTATCGACCTAGATCATGTGAAAAAGCTAGCATTTAATGCAAAAATGCAGCAACACGTATGAGGCCTACAATGTACTTTGAGCTGGTGTGACAGGTGTAGCAACCATGCAAATAAAAATCGCTTTTTTGTGTTCAGTATCCTCTGCATGTCTTAACGTCTGACGTTGTGTCGCTACTTCCTTTTCCTGACTCTACGTGTTATTATTGTGTTACCATGCATTTGCTATTGTTGTGGTGGTCAAGAATAAAAAAAGAATGAATGAATGAATGTATTGTTTGCAGCATAAATATAATTGCAGTATTACTGTACGGTTATTTATACAGCGTTGTAATATTTTGACTTAATTTACAATGACCGTCCAGCAATTTCAATAAAGTTGAAAAGCTACTTTGATTAACAAAGAAATACAATTCAAACCAATATTTGCAGATTATCATATTAAAACAGAACAGAGTTACCAAGCTTCAGCATATTTCAAAAATTTTTAAACTAATGAAAAAAAAAATCAGATATATTTTGAAATGGTTTGTCCTGATGTGGCAAAAGTTTTGCGTTTTTGCGATACAACCTGAAGTATGCTTTGTTGTTGTGGTTCTTTTGTGGTTAAAACTTCATTATAATCACTGCCAAATTGAACTGAACGCCCAGCTGCATCATTGATAACTTTCAATCCTGAAACAAACTGGTTGATTTGTTGAAAAGAAGAATCTTCTTTCCAGTATACTACTGAATCCATACTTAAAAGATAACCAGAGATGGAGTCGAGGACACAAGGCTCGAGGCCAAGGACACAAAAAAAATCCGAGGCCAAGGCCAAGGACAGCCCTACCGAGGACAGACCCTCTCGAGGCCAAGGACAGAAATGCTCGAGGCCAAGGCCAAGGACCAAGGACAAAAGCGCAAGTGTTCTTCAAAAAAAAGTCTTCAAAAATTTTTTTCAGGCGATCTCAAAAAAAAGGTCTTCAAAAATTTTTTTTCAGGCGTTCTCCAGTAAAAAAACGCCTTTTAAATTTTTTTTCAGGCGTCCTACAAAATTTCAACAATTCAAAAAAAAGTGCTGTTCTCGAGCCGAGGACAGGGCAATTTGCGAGGACTTGAGGCCTCGAGGCCAAGGCCAAGGACTTGATCTTCGAGGCCAAGGTCAAGAACTTCAAAATGTGTCCTCGAGGCCAAGGACGTCCTCGAGGACTCCACCTCTGGAGATAACTGCTCGAAATCGGTTTAATTGAAGAAATGAGAACAACTTGAGGTGCCCCAAATCTTTTTTACGATTCTCCTTATTCAAAAAAATGTTTGATTCTGTTTGACTCTGTACCACTGGGAAACCTACATTTTGAAAGTTTGTGGCATCGCAAAAGACATTCTGTAGAAGAGTACTGGTAGCCTTGGTCTACATGATTTAGGAGTAGCAGCCAAGATTTCAGATTTGGTTATAGGCTACTCACCAGTGGCGGATTTAGGGGGGGGGGGATGGGGGGATGCATCCCCCCCACCAGCCTAAAAGTAACGATTTTGGCCGAAAAATCAGCCTCTGTTTCGAATAAATCGGCTCCATTTCGGGATGCATCCCCCCCACCGACCTAAACGTAACCAATCCGGCGAAAAATCAGTCTCAATTTTGGTGAAGACCTTTTTTTTTTTTTTTTGGAGACCACCTGACTTTGGGCGAAAAAAACGTTTGAATTTCCGATTTCGGCCGAAAAATCACTCTCAATTTTGGTGAAGACATCCGAATTTTTGAGGTTTTGTGCTTCAAATCCCCCCCCACCAAAATTTTCTGGATCCGCCACTGCTACTCACTGCTACCAGTTGGCAATCTCGTTTCTTAATTTTTGCAAAAATATGCCGTTTGTAATGTCACAAAACTGCAAAATGCAGGGTTACCAATGGTGCAGAGTTCTTCTTCTTTCTTCATTGCCCGCTTTTATAAATTAAATTGTATTTTTGTGAATAAAAGAAATTGTGGAAAAAAATTTGGGATATTTTGTATTAGCGCAAGAAGTTCTCAATTCTACTGTAAAACCTATTTCGAGCAGTATCTTTTTAACGTTGGTTCGATTTCAATTACATCAAAAAATTATATATTCATGAATCATTATTGATGAACCCATGCGAAATACGGTCTTCATATACTTTTGGTTGTTCTGGCTTATCTACATCTATTTTAGGATATTTCAAGGTAGTAGCAATGGCTTTCTTGATTTCATCAGTAATTAAATTTGAAGGTAGTGCAAGTGGTATGTGCTTTGGTGATTGATGCTTGATATTGGTTTGCCACACCGGTTGCTGCAGATGCTCCTTATTTGACACTAATGCTTTGGAAAGTTCTAAATAAGTGGTCGGTGAGAGATAAAGCTCTATGTTCAGCTTGCAATTGAAGGGTTTAGAACTAAAAATGACTAAGTCTCATTTTATCAAATTTGAGTTTTCACCGGCAATGCATTTTGCTTTGAATTCTTTACAACCTGAGCTATTTATTTTTCGGCTAAGAACTGCCTAAGTCTAGTTACCATAGGTTGGATTTTCTCTCAGAGAGTCATTTTTCGTGCTAGAAATACTCAAGTCCACTTCTTTTGAAGAAAAAATGACTAAGTCCAAACCAGCCAATCAAAATTGCCCAATCGTGTGACTCAGCAGCAGTTTGTGCTAAGTCATAAAGAAATAAAACGCAAGTTAGGAAGATGAGATTGTTGCACAAATGTGTAAATGGACTGCTACGATTTCTATTTATGGGAGCAAAGTGTAGTTGAGTAGTTAGTTAAATTTTATTACAAACATGCGGTAGTGTCTAACTGACCATTTTTTCTAATTATAGTAGGGATATATAGGCCTAAAGCCTACAGTACGGTTGGTAACAAACGGTGCACTGTTTAGGCCTAAGTTTTCCAGGTTTCATATTCTTAGTCAAATAAGCAATTGCGGCAGCATAGGTAATAGTTAATCTTTCTAAGTATCAATACCATCCCATTTTGTTTAAATGCAGAATTTCTAGTATAGGGTGGGATAAAAACTTCCATATTTTAAAACCTTACTAAACGCTAATGCTAATGCTATTTCAGCTATCCACAAACTTAAAGCTAAAAAAGGCTTTATTAAGTGATTGAATTGCCATTTGGTTTACAAAAAGAAATTAAAAAAAAAACTGAGAGCTTGCTGAGGAGCGACGCAAATATCTACTGATATCAAAAAGCTAGCGCCCAAGCTTAAGCCGTTCTAAAAGTTGACTTTTGGGGGGTCCATTTGGGAGGTTTCTGGCGAGATGGTACCCCCATACTATGTCAAAATATTTGTCTGTTAAACATCTACTAACATAAAAAGAAACTGGCACCTTCAGTTAAGCCGTTCAAAAAGTTGATTTTTGGGCGGTCTCCGGGGGGTGGTACCCCAAACTACGTCAAAATAATTATCTGTTAAATAGCTACTGAGTACTGATATCAAAAAAAAAAAAAAACTGGCACCGTAGCTCAAGCTGTTCAAAAAATTGATTTTTTAATGGTCGATTTGGAGGGATTCCTGGAGGTAGTACCTTCAAACTATGTCAAAATATTTGTCTGCTATATATCTACTGGTATAAAAAACAACTGGCACCCTAGCTTGAGCCGTTCAAAAAATTTCTTTCGGGGGGTTTCCAGATGAATGGCCCAAAAAAGTTTTGGGAGACAAAATTGCATTTGCAGCTCAACAACTTTACACAAAAATTAGATTTTGATGTTTTTTGGTTTAGGAGAAGAGCGTAAAAGATTTAGGAAGAAAAAAACGGAAAAAAAAAACAAAAAGTAGAAAAACCCCTTTCGCGGCTAAAAGTGGTTGATAGGGATGAAAGGTTATTTAAAGACATATCACCTTGTGAAAATTTTTTTTGCCGTACTTTAGCCGTTTTTGAATGAGACCGCTTTTTACGTCAACCTTTCGTGGCGGTTTTCGGGTCCTAAAACCAAAGCCATGTGAATAATTGCCTCAAAATTTGTTGCAAAGATACAACTTGTCACTCTAGAACTGCTGTCTAAAGTTTATGTAGCTTGACTAAACCGTTTTTAAGTTATAAGCAAAAGTCTGACTTCGTAATCGTTAGTTTCAAAATGGCCAAGTAAAAACTAAGAAACACGCGACGCAAGCGTCGGTCGTTCCAACTAGTGATAAGTTTGTTCAACTCTTCGTGGTAGGGCCAGATGAAAAGGGAACAAAGAGTTTCATGGCCCCCATAACTTCGGGGTTCCACAAAAAAGTAGTCCCAAAATGCAGGAAACTCTTTACGTTGGTCGTTGGGGCTTTCAACAAAATCTGGGTCTCTGAGGATTCCACCCTCAAATCCGGCCCTGTCCCCTTGTCCTGACTTTTTTCCAATCGTAGAAATGATATTGGCAAGCATTTGAATTAAAATCAAATGTTGTTTGAGAAATCTATGAAAAGTGCTTTATCACTTTGTACTCCAAGTACTTAATTTTATTGCTAAAAATGACCAAGCCCACAATTTGGGACAAAAATGACTAAGTCCAAAAGTTTATTTGTTTATTAAATTTTTTCATAAAAGTCGATCGAATAATTATTGTTGATAATATCTCTTCAGCAACCAATACCAATAATAAAAAACAATTAAAACATAATAAATGTGATTGTGCAGTATTTAAATCTTCGATTACAAACTTTGAATGCTTATAACTCAAAACTGTTATTTTGTGACTTGGTCATTTTTAGTTCTAAACCCTTCAATTGCAAAGTCGACTTGCATACTTGGTGTCTGCCACCAAGATACTTAGCACTTACACTATTTTTAAATTTAGTTCGTGATGAAACCAAAAAAGCCACCGCTACTAACGTGTTGAAATATCCCAAATCCGATTTCCGAATCGGTAAGCCAGAACTACAAAAGTATTTGAAGACAGCACTCTGCAAGGATTCATCAATAGAAAATCGTGGCTATTTTTTAATTAGCCAGTAATTGGAATTGAACCAACGTTTTCAAGAATCGATTCAGTAGTATACTGGAAAGAAGATTCTTCTTTTCAACAAATCAACCAGTTTGTTTCAGGATTGAAAGTTATCAATGATGCAGCTGGGCGTTCAGTTCAATTTAGCAGTGATTATAATGAAGTTTTAACCACAAAAGAACCACAACAACAAAGCATACTTCAGGTTGTATCGCAAAAACGCAAAACTTTTGCCACATCAGGACAAACCATTTCAAAATATATCTGATTTTTTTTTTCATTAGTTTAAAAATTTTTGAAATATGCTGAAGCTTGGAAACTCTGTTCTGTTTTAATATGATAATCTGCAAATATTGGTTTGAATTGTATTTCTTTGTTAATCAAAGTAGCTTTTCAACTTTATTGAAATTGCTGGGCGGTCATTGTAAATTAAGTCAAAATATTACAATGCTGTATAACCGTACAGTAATACTGCAATTATATTTATGCTGCAAACAATACGTGTTGTTGCTGCATTTTTGCATTAAATGCTAGCTTTTTCACATGATCTAGGTCGATACTTAAAAACAAACTATAAAAAATCGCACCGTGTCGTAATTTGATCAAATTTTGCAGTGGCATTAACTTAAGTGGTGTAAGTAGTATATAGTGGCCGAAAAGTATACGGTTTGCGGGATGGGGAGGGTTTGCGGGATGGGGGGTTTGCGGGATGCGGGATGGGAGTTTGCGGGATTATCCAATTGCGGGATTTTCGAAATATGGGATTAAATCCTGCATTGTTTCAATGCGGGATTGTGGTACTCTTAACTCTAACCCTAGCTAGTTGTAAGAATGGAAACTTGGTCTTGCCTGAGTACCGAACCACTGCAGGTGCCTGGCTTCAAGTGTAAAGCTTGAAGAGTGTCTCACGTGAGTACCGAACCACCGCAGGTGGTTTGCTTGGCTTCAAATCCAAAGTAGAAGCTGGTTAAAAGTGAATAACCCAAGATCTTACCCTATTCTTAACTCTAGGTTTAGTGTAGTTGTAAGAATGGAAACTTAGTGTTGACCTGAAGAGTGTCTGAGAATCAAACCACCGCAGGTGCCTGGCTTCAAGTTAAAAGATCCTTAGCGTCTTGCTCGAGTACCGAACCACCGCAGGTGGTTTGCCTGGCTTCAAATTCAAGGTAGTAACCGGTTAAAAGTGAATAACCCAAGATCTAGTCTTAACTCTAAGTTTATTGTAATTATAAGAACGGAAACTTAGTGTTGACCTGAGTATCAAACCACCGCAGGTGCCCGGCTTCAAGTCTAAAGACTCTTAGTGTCTTGCTCGAGTACCGAACCACCGCAGGTGGTTTGTCAAGCCACCGCAGGTGCCTGGCTTCAAAGTAGCCGGTTAAAAGTGAATAACCCAAGATCTAGTCTTAACTCTAAGTTTATTGTAATTATAAGAACGGAAACTTAGTGTTGACCTGAGTACCAAACCACCACAGGTGCCCGGCTTCAAGTCTAAAGACTGTTAGTGTCTTGCTCGAGTACCGAACCACCGCAGGTGGCTTGCTTCAAAGTAGTCAGTTAAAAGTGAATAACCCGGTAGTTTCTAAGATGTTCTAGTTAACACTATGAAGTCTATTTTGTACGAACTTCGTGTAACTTGAAACGTTTCCTGTCGCGCTGCAGTTGAATTTCCGCTGCCGTGGCGAAATCGTGACAGCGGTTATCTAAGGTTTAGCTGTTTATCACTACCTTTTTGTTAATTTTTTTCGAATATGGAGCGAGCATGGCGCAATACAACTCGTTTAACCCCAATGATGCAAGGGTCAGTCCTTTGGCGTATGTTGTCTTGGAGTCAAACTAATGCGCTTGAACCCTTTCAACTTTACTAGCGTTTAGAGATTTGGTTTGTTTTCGAATCGAACTAATTTGGTTAAAGCCATTCAAGTTTAGTGAGTCTAAAATTAGCAAGGCTTAGTTAAGTACCGAACCACCGAAGGTGGTAAGTCTAAAATTTGTAAGGCTTCCCTGGGAATCGAAATACCAAAGGTGGTAAGTTAAAGTCTAAAGTTTAAAATTTCGACTATAGTTTAAAGGTCGTGGACCGTTCTTTGGACGGGTGGTTAGCTGTCGCAAAATCGCTTTGAAGTTTGCAAGGTTCCAACTAAAAAATTAAAAATTTTTAAAATTGTAAAATACTTTTAATCTAAAAAAATTAAAAATTATGAAAACAAAACTAAATTTTAAGACATTTAGTCGATAACGTAGAAATATGTCTGAAATATGGTTGTATATTAATTCTGGAGTTTGAATAACTACGGTATTATGTTTCAACAAGAAAATGGCGAACTTGAATACAAGTTGGTCAATAGCATCCTTTGACTTTTGCATTAAAATATTGCAACAATGACTGCTAGAATATTATGTGAGTCAATATGGAAAGGTGGTATTATGTTCGGCTTCTGTGTGGTTTGCGTGCATGACGTAACATAATCCAATTTGTTTAATTTCCGATTACCTTGGTATCACAAGCTAGTTGGTTCGCTGCGATACATACTCGAGAGCTTTAACGCTATAGTCATTCTATCAAAGTGAACGTATGTGCCTATTGTCGGAAAACCTTTATTCGAAATTGTGCTATACTACATCACAAAAGAGAAGTATATGAACGGTTTTGAAATTAGAGCGCGAAAAGCGTAACAGAAAATTTAAAAGAGCCCCTTACCGATATAACGCACCCGCCGCTGTTACCACCAGCGTCATGTTCAATTTCATAAAAACACCTGAAATTTAAATTTAAACTGACACTTCGTATCACAGCAAAAAATTGAAATCGAATTGCGAGCACTACAATCTGGTGCAAGTCTGACAGTACGCGCTTCGTTCAACCTCAACCATTCGAATCATATTCTAGTTATTTTGATGAGAGACTTGTAATATTTCGATTTTAAAGAATTTTTGTTTTTCAAAGAACTTTTATGTTGGAGAACTCAGACATTGATGTAAGAAATAAAAAGTTTATGGTAAAGTTAACTAATTTTTTTAATTTGTGGTACTTAATTTAAATTCGGATTGGTTATTAATTTTATTTTTATTTCGTTTCATTTTATTTGCACCAAAATACAATTTTAATAAAATGAGCAACAATTCAATCAGAACAGTACAATTGTAACCAATTCAATAAAAAACAAACAACATTTTTGCTCAAATAGAAGCAACAAAACGAATAACGTTATAACACGCATCAAGTCAAGGTAATATGGTCGGAGTTATCAATATTATGCACGGCTTTGAAACAATATGTTATACGCATGGTTTTGAAACAATATATCTTACACATAAAATGTAAAACCACGATATAGACTAAAGAGAGGACGACTTAAAAGCATTACTTAATTGATAAAAATACTCAACTATTAAGTTTGAACTAACGTTTGACATTACAACACAATAGAAAATGAATCAAGAGCACTATGTAGCGGTGAGGATAAAATCTTGCCTGCTTTTGCATAATTCGAATAATAAACAATGAACTTAAAATAGAAAGATAAACATCCAAAACACACTACAGACCAGAAAGGAAGCAGATGAGTCCAAAGCACTACGTAAGAAATACATTTTACCTTACGCTTTTGTTTGAAGTAACATTCCAAGTCAAAATATAGAAAAAAAATCAATCAAGAGCACTATCCAGTGATGAGAGGTAAACTTCTAAACCTTGTTTGTTTTAGCTTCAACAAATCAAGACAATTTGAATACTAATAAAGTATTGAGAAACAGTTTGGTCACAAGCTTTTGATTTCTGACCTTGTTGAGGATATGACGTCATATCTTTGACGCCAGTAAGGTTCATCTTTGCGTTCATTTTGTGTCCACTTAAAACGCAAAAAGTGGGAGTTCAACAAAGATCATGCAATTTTAGTCACCGTGAAAACGACGCAGTCCAAATTCAACCAAGTTTAACCAATGATAAAAGCGGTATTCAGAATAAACAGACGATTTTCAATATTTTGATCAAATCACTCTGACATAAAGACAAAGTTTATAAAAAGTTAAAGTATCAAACGAGTTTTTTGGATTAGTTTTTGTTGTACATTATAAAAAAATATGAATTTTTAGTTAAAAACTATCAAGTTTTTGATTTGTTTGTATGAACCAGGTAGTGCATCTGGCTAACCACACCAACGTAGAGCACCGCTTCTTGAGTTCTTATCGCAAGATCAGGCTGGGTCATCGCAACGGGTAGACTACCTGGTCGCAATGAGAAATTAGCGTAAAGTGTCTTTCCCAAGGACACAACAGCACATTATCAGTTCGAGCCAGGGGTCAGCAACCTTTCGATCACTAGCCCGACGCTCTACCACTGAGCTATTGCCGTTGCCTTATCGCAAATAATACGGCAAAAATTATCCTTAAAAAATTGTAATACTTCAATTATTTACACAAAAACTGTAAGAATATTTCAAACTTGTAAGATTTTAAGTGAGTTTTCGTTGTTTTTTTTTTAGATAAAATTTTGATTCAAGTCAAAGAAATTGAACTTTGAATGTCTTTTTTTGATCAAACTATTCTTATGTAAACAAGAAACTTATAAAAATTTAAAATTTTTGACCATCACTTTTCATTGTTACGTCACAGTTTTTGCTCACGACAGAGAAATTACAAGGACTGAAGAGAATGTATTGAATTGGTTCACATAAAAAAACAACATTAATTGATAAAAAACAAAATTTTAGAGAATTATGAATCAATTGAATCATAATCATTTTTTAGAATTGCTTTTTTCACAACCTCTATGTAAACACGATTACTCAAAAAACTTGCAAAATGTTGTTGAAAACAAATTGTATAACGTTGAAATATCTTTTAAACAAATTACCACAACCAAGAAAATCGTTACAATATTTAAGAACTTAGAAACGATTTGATTCAAAGTACATGTTTCAGGTAAATTTACAACCGAGATTATGAAAAAAAGGTTTAATTTTTAACGATTCTCCGGAATAACTACAAAAAACATTGATTTCAAATAAGACTTCAAGGTAAATTTTTGAAATGTTTTACAAAATTATCACCATATTAAACATTCCAATAAAATATATGATGAATGGAGTTTGAATTCAACCGATTCCAAAAAAAAAAAAAAAGTCTTTGACAGCGTAGCTCAGAGTGAATATCATAACATTAAAGGTTTAAGACCCTACAGTCTGTTTCACCCGTAATCGCGATCATCAAAATGTCTTAATTTTAGGCAAATTTTTGTTTTATTTTTTATTAAAACTCTTATTCAAATCAAAGAAAATGCAAGTATTTGGATGTCTATGATCAAACATTTCTCGTAAAAACATGAAAACAGATAAAAAGTTTACTATATTAGATAAAAAGTAATAACCATCACGAAGAAACCCAAGATTTCGATCAAACTATCGGCACACAATGAAAAAAAATTATTGAAAAGTTCAGGTTTTAGGCAAGCTTTTCAATTATGTCTGTTAGATTTAAACTTAGGACAAATAAAGCGTTAAGTTTTAAAATATTTTCATGAATTCACGCAATACAACAAGATCAAGTAATAAAAACACACCTTTTTTAGAAAAATTTTGATTAAAAGTTTTCAAATAATTTTCGTTTTAAGGTTGAATTATTGTTTTAATCAAAGAAATTGTAAGATTTTGATTTCTGCAAAAAACAGTTTGACGCAAACAAGAAAATTGCAAAAACTGACGTAAATTTTATAACTCGAGACTACAAGACAAGGTTCGATACCGAATAACACCAAAAAAAATAGCAAAAGTTCTTGTTTTTACTCAAGATAGAGTGTAGTTGAATAAAATTTTACGGCATTTCAGTAAAAAGATCAGTGCAAAACGAATAAAATTTAAGATGTTAGGTAAACGTTTTAGTTTCAAAGTACAAAAAAAAACTCATTTTTACTTAAACTTTCAATTTAAAATGACGAAATGTAAGAAATTTTACACAATTATCGCTATGACAACAAAAAAGTCGAGATTTATTGACTAAAATTAATAAACATTATCTGTTTTGGTTAAATTTTACGGTATTTTAGTAAAAAAAAATCAGAGTAAAACTAAAAAACTGTTAAAAAATATAAGATGTTAGGTAAACGTTTTAGTTTTATAGTACAAAAAAGATTATTTTTGCTTAAATTTTCAATTTTAAATGATGAAACGTAAGATTTTTTACACAATTATCACTACGACCACAAAAACGTCGAGATTTATTGACTAAAATGAATAAACATTATCTGTTTTGGTTAAATTTTACGGTATTTTAGTAAAAAAAAATCAGAGTAAAACTAAAAAACTGTTAAAAAATATAAGATGTTAGGTAAACGTTTTAGTTTTGTAGTACAAAAAAGTTTATTTTTACTGAAACTTTCAATTTTAAATGATGAAACGTAAGATTTTTTACACAATTATCACTACGACCACAAAAACGTCGAGGTTTATTAACTAAAATTAATAAACATTATCTATTTCGTTTAAATTTTATGGTATTTTAGTAAAAAATCAGTGTAAAACTAAAAAAATATGTAAGATGTTAGATAAACGTTTTAGTTTCAAAGTACAAAACAGATTATTTTTACTGAAACTTTCGATTTAAAATGACAAAACGTAACTTTTTTTACAAAATTATCGCTACGACACCAAAAAAGTTGAAATTTATTGACTAAAATTAATAAACATTAACTATTTTGGTTAAATTTTATGGCATTTTAGTAAAAAATCAGTGTAAAACTAAAAAATTATTAAAAAATTTACGATTTCAGGTAAATGTTTTTTGTTTCAAGGTAGAAAAAAATATTATTTTTTAATTAAAGTTTCAATTTAAAATGAAGAAATGCAAGATTTTGAGTGTTTTTTGCAAAACTATGGCTACGAAAACAAAGAAGTTTTGACTTTTTGATTAAAAATAATAAACATTATCTTTTTTTAACTGAGTGATTTACTAGACATTTTAATATTTTGGAACATTTTCTATCAAATTTAAGGTCTGAGAAAATTGCTTGGGTAAAAATTGTTAAAAATTACCGTTTTTTAAGGAAAACATGCAATTCAAAACAAATAAACCGAAAGAATTTAAGTTATTTTTTCACAAAAAGACCTACTTTAAAACGTAAAAAATTGTAAATCAGTAAAAAAATCAGTAAAATCAGTAAAAAATTACTATGTTAACCAGATTTAATGCTATTTATAGTAAAAACTTCATTTAAGACAAAGGAATCATACAATTTTAAGATAGCTTTGACAAAATTATTCTTCACAAATGCAAGAAAGTTAATCAAAGGTTACGATTTATTAGAATGTTTTTGTTTAAAGTAGAAAAAATAGCTGCTTTTTACGTTAAAACAATTATACAAGTCTCAGAAACTTGAACTGAAACAATAACAACAATAATTAACTCTTCAGATTTTGCATATTTGTGTGTCTAACGTCTAAAATACAGATACTTTGAAACTTACAGAAAAATCTACATGTTGCTTTTTAATATCTTTGAACTTCGACTTTGTTTAACACGTTATCAAGTAAAAAATCAAATTCGAGCGACACATCCTTGCGGTCAAAACACATGATTTGCTTTAATATGTCTGTATTATTTTCCAAGCTATAGACGCTTGTTACTTGAAATTTCGTATCGTAAAATTTGCAACAAAAAACCCATTTTCGCATTTCTTTGCATTTGAGTAGTATTTAAACGAGACTGCTGTTAGACGTTTGAGTTTCTGCGTCGCAATCATATAGTGGCGTAATTTTTTCCTAAGTCGAAGCTACGCGACTGTACAATTTGAGGTTTTATGAAATCTTTCACCGCTTTGATTTGAAAATGTTTAATTGGAAGCACTAATTTTAAGAATAAGGTTGGGTGTTTACCTTGTAGATAGCAGAATCTAAAGTAAACAACACGCTGATCATAGAATTACAAAAAAATTTTGAGACATTTTTATTGAGTCATGATCAAATACACCCGGGACAAGGCCGGAAGTTGTTTATAAAATTAATTCAATAATTTTATGTTAAGTTATTACTTGTAACATTTTTCAATTCAAAAAATTTAATTCACTTTATTAATTTTATCAATTTTCAATTTAAAAAATTTAATTTTAATAATTTTAATTAATTAGTTTATTAATTGTAAGAATGTTTAAATCAAAAATTTTAATTTAAGTTATTAATTTAAAAAATTTAATTTCAAAAATTTAATTTCAATAATTTTAATTTAAACAATTTATTAATTTTAACAATTTTTAATTCCACAATTTTAATTTATTAATTGTAACAATTTTCAATTCAAAAAACTTAATTTCAATAATTTGAATTTAAACAATTTAAATTTATTAATTTTATAAACAACTTCCGGCCTTGTCCCGGGTGTATTTGATCATGACTCAATAAAAATGTCTCAAAATTTTTTTGTAATTCTATGATCAGCGTGTTGTTTACTTTAGATTCTGCTATCTACAAGGTAAACACCCAACCTTATTCTTAAAATTAGTGCTTCCAATTAAACATTTTCAAATCAAAGCGGTGAAAGATTTCATAAAACCTCAAATTGTACAGTCGCGTAGCTTCGACTTAGGAAAAAATTACGCCACTATATGATTGCGACGCAGAAACTCAAACGTCTAACAGCAGTCTCGTTTAAATACTACTCAAATGCAAAGAAATGCGAAAATGGGTTTTTTGTTGCAAATTTTACGATACGAAATTTCAAGTAACAAGCGTCTATAGCTTGGAAAATAATACAGACATATTAAAGCAAATCATGTGTTTTGACCGCAAGGATGTGTCGCTCGAATTTGATTTTTTACTTGATAACGTGTTAAACAAAGTCGAAGTTCAAAGATATTAAAAAGCAACATGTAGATTTTTCTGTAAGTTTCAAAGTATCTGTATTTTAGACGTTAGACACACAAATATGCAAAATCTGAAGAGTTAATTATTGTTGTTATTGTTTCAGTTCAAGTTTCTGAGACTTGTATAATTGTTTTAACGTAAAAAGCAGCTATTTTTTCTACTTTAAACAAAAACATTCTAATAAATCGTAACCTTTGATTAACTTTCTTGCATTTGTGAAGAATAATTTTGTCAAAGCTATCTTAAAATTGTATGATTCCTTTGTCTTAAATGAAGTTTTTACTATAAATAGCATTAAATCTGGTTAACATAGTAATTTTTTACTGATTTTACTGATTTTTTTACTGATTTACAATTTTTTACGTTTTAAAGTAGGTCTTTTTGTGAAAAAATAACTTAAATTCTTTCGGTTTATTTGTTTTGAATTGCATGTTTTCCTTAAAAAACGGTAATTTTTAACAATTTTTACCCAAGCAATTTTCTCAGACCTTAAATTTGATAGAAAATGTTCCAAAATATTAAAATGTCTAGTAAATCACTCAGTTAAAAAAAGATAATGTTTATTATTTTTAATCAAAAAGTCAAAACTTCTTTGTTTTCGTAGCCATAGTTTTGCAAAAAACACTCAAAATCTTGCATTTCTTCATTTTAAATTGAAACTTTAATTAAAAAATAATATTTTTTTCTACCTTGAAACAAAAAACATTTACCTGAAATCGTAAATTTTTTAATAATTTTTTAGTTTTACACTGATTTTTTACTAAAATGCCATAAAATTTAACCAAAATAGTTAATGTTTATTAATTTTAGTCAATAAATTTCAACTTTTTTGGTGTCGTAGCGATAATTTTGTAAAAAAAGTTACGTTTTGTCATTTTAAATCGAAAGTTTCAGTAAAAATAATCTGTTTTGTACTTTGAAACTAAAACGTTTATCTAACATCTTACATATTTTTTTAGTTTTACACTGATTTTTTACTAAAATACCATAAAATTTAAACGAAATAGATAATGTTTATTAATTTTAGTTAATAAACCTCGACGTTTTTGTGGTCGTAGTGATAATTGTGTAAAAAATCTTACGTTTCATCATTTAAAATTGAAAGTTTCAGTAAAAATAAACTTTTTTGTACTACAAAACTAAAACGTTTACCTAACATCTTATATTTTTTAACAGTTTTTTAGTTTTACTCTGATTTTTTTTTACTAAAATACCGTAAAATTTAACCAAAACAGATAATGTTTATTCATTTTAGTCAATAAATCTCGACGTTTTTGTGGTCGTAGTGATAATTGTGTAAAAAATCTTACGTTTCATCATTTAAAATTGAAAATTTAAGCAAAAATAATCTTTTTTGTACTATAAAACTAAAACGTTTACCTAACATCTTATATTTTTTAACAGTTTTTTAGTTTTACTCTGATTTTTTTTTACTAAAATACCGTAAAATTTAACCAAAACAGATAATGTTTATTAATTTTAGTCAATAAATCTCGACTTTTTTGTTGTCATAGCGATAATTGTGTAAAATTTCTTACATTTCGTCATTTTAAATTGAAAGTTTAAGTAAAAATGAGTTTTTTTTTGTACTTTGAAACTAAAACGTTTACCTAACATCTTAAATTTTATTCGTTTTGCACTGATCTTTTTACTGAAATGCCGTAAAATTTTATTCAACTACACTCTATCTTGAGTAAAAACAAGAACTTTTGCTATTTTTTTTGGTGTTATTCGGTATCGAACCTTGTCTTGTAGTCTCGAGTTATAAAATTTACGTCAGTTTTTGCAATTTTCTTGTTTGCGTCAAACTGTTTTTTGCAGAAATCAAAATCTTACAATTTCTTTGATTAAAACAATAATTCAACCTTAAAACGAAAATTATTTGAAAACTTTTAATCAAAATTTTTCTAAAAAAGGTGTGTTTTTATTACTTGATCTTGTTGTATTGCGTGAATTCATGAAAATATTTTAAAACTTAACGCTTTATTTGTCCTAAGTTTAAATCTAACAGACATAATTGAAAAGCTTGCCTAAAACCTGAACTTTTCAATAATTTTTTTTCATTGTGTGCCGATAGTTTGATCGAAATCTTGGGTTTCTTCGTGATGGTTATTACTTTTTATCTAATATAGTAAACTTTTTATCTGTTTTCATGTTTTTACGAGAAATGTTTGATCATAGACATCCAAATACTTGCATTTTCTTTGATTTGAATAAGAGTTTTAATAAAAAATAAAACAAAAATTTGCCTAAAATTAAGACATTTTGATGATCGCGATTACGGGTGAAACAGACTGTAGGGTCTTAAACCTTTAATGTTATGATATTCACTCTGAGCTACGCTGTCAAAGACTTTTTTTTTTTTTTTGGAATCGGTTGAATTCAAACTCCATTCATCATATATTTTATTGGAATGTTTAATATGGTGATAATTTTGTAAAACATTTCAAAAATTTACCTTGAAGTCTTATTTGAAATCAATGTTTTTTGTAGTTATTCCGGAGAATCGTTAAAAATTAAACCTTTTTTTCATAATCTCGGTTGTAAATTTACCTGAAACATGTACTTTGAATCAAATCGTTTCTAAGTTCTTAAATATTGTAACGATTTTCTTGGTTGTGGTAATTTGTTTAAAAGATATTTCAACGTTATACAATTTGTTTTCAACAACATTTTGCAAGTTTTTTGAGTAATCGTGTTTACATAGAGGTTGTGAAAAAAGCAATTCTAAAAAATGATTATGATTCAATTGATTCATAATTCTCTAAAATTTTGTTTTTTATCAATTAATGTTGTTTTTTTATGTGAACCAATTCAATACATTCTCTTCAGTCCTTGTAATTTCTCTGTCGTGAGCAAAAACTGTGACGTAACAATGAAAAGTGATGGTCAAAAATTTTAAATTTTTATAAGTTTCTTGTTTACATAAGAATAGTTTGATCAAAAAAAGACATTCAAAGTTCAATTTCTTTGACTTGAATCAAAATTTTATCTAAAAAAAAAACAACGAAAACTCACTTAAAATCTTACAAGTTTGAAATATTCTTACAGTTTTTGTGTAAATAATTGAAGTATTACAATTTTTTAAGGATAATTTTTGCCGTATTATTTGCGATAAGGCAACGGCAATAGCTCAGTGGTAGAGCGTCGGGCTAGTGATCGAAAGGTTGCTGACCCCTGGCTCGAACTGATAATGTGCTGTTGTGTCCTTGGGAAAGACACTTTACGCTAATTTCTCATTGCGACCAGGTAGTCTACCCGTTGCGATGACCCAGCCTGATCTTGCGATAAGAACTCAAGAAGCGGTGCTCTACGTTGGTGTGGTTAGCCAGATGCACTACCTGGTTCATACAAACAAATCAAAAACTTGATAGTTTTTAACTAAAAATTCATATTTTTTTATAATGTACAACAAAAACTAATCCAAAAAACTCGTTTGATACTTTAACTTTTTATAAACTTTGTCTTTATGTCAGAGTGATTTGATCAAAATATTGAAAATCGTCTGTTTATTCTGAATACCGCTTTTATCATTGGTTAAACTTGGTTGAATTTGGACTGCGTCGTTTTCACGGTGACTAAAATTGCATGATCTTTGTTGAACTCCCACTTTTTGCGTTTTAAGTGGACACAAAATGAACGCAAAGATGAACCTTACTGGCGTCAAAGATATGACGTCATATCCTCAACAAGGTCAGAAATCAAAAGCTTGTGACCAAACTGTTTCTCAATACTTTATTAGTATTCAAATTGTCTTGATTTGTTGAAGCTAAAACAAACAAGGTTTAGAAGTTTACCTCTCATCACTGGATAGTGCTCTTGATTGATTTTTTTTCTATATTTTGACTTGGAATGTTACTTCAAACAAAAGCGTAAGGTAAAATGTATTTCTTACGTAGTGCTTTGGACTCATCTGCTTCCTTTCTGGTCTGTAGTGTGTTTTGGATGTTTATCTTTCTATTTTAAGTTCATTGTTTATTATTCGAATTATGCAAAAGCAGGCAAGATTTTATCCTCACCGCTACATAGTGCTCTTGATTCATTTTCTATTGTGTTGTAATGTCAAACGTTAGTTCAAACTTAATAGTTGAGTATTTTTATCAATTAAGTAATGCTTTTAAGTCGTCCTCTCTTTAGTCTATATCGTGGTTTTACATTTTATGTGTAAGATATATTGTTTCAAAACCATGCGTATAACATATTGTTTCAAAGCCGTGCATAATATTGATAACTCCGACCATATTACCTTGACTTGATGCGTGTTATAACGTTATTCGTTTTGTTGCTTCTATTTGAGCAAAAATGTTGTTTGTTTTTTATTGAATTGGTTACAATTGTACTGTTCTGATTGAATTGTTGCTCATTTTATTAAAATTGTATTTTGGTGCAAATAAAATGAAACGAAATAAAAATAAAATTAATAACCAATCCGAATTTAAATTAAGTACCACAAATTAAAAAAATTAGTTAACTTTACCATAAACTTTTTATTTCTTACATCAATGTCTGAGTTCTCCAACATAAAAGTTCTTTGAAAAACAAAAATTCTTTAAAATCGAAATATTACAAGTCTCTCATCAAAATAACTAGAATATGATTCGAATGGTTGAGGTTGAACGAAGCGCGTACTGTCAGACTTGCACCAGATTGTAGTGCTCGCAATTCGATTTCAATTTTTTGCTGTGATACGAAGTGTCAGTTTAAATTTAAATTTCAGGTGTTTTTATGAAATTGAACATGACGCTGGTGGTAACAGCGGCGGGTGCGTTATATCGGTAAGGGGCTCTTTTAAATTTTCTGTTACGCTTTTCGCGCTCTAATTTCAAAACCGTTCATATACTTCTCTTTTGTGATGTAGTATAGCACAATTTCGAATAAAGGTTTTCCGACAATAGGCACATACGTTCACTTTGATAGAATGACTATAGCGTTAAAGCTCTCGAGTATGTATCGCAGCGAACCAACTAGCTTGTGATACCAAGGTAATCGGAAATTAAACAAATTGGATTATGTTACGTCATGCACGCAAACCACACAGAAGCCGAACATAATACCACCTTTCCATATTGACTCACATAATATTCTAGCAGTCATTGTTGCAATATTTTAATGCAAAAGTCAAAGGATGCTATTGACCAACTTGTATTCAAGTTCGCCATTTTCTTGTTGAAACATAATACCGTAGTTATTCAAACTCCAGAATTAATATACAACCATATTTCAGACATATTTCTACGTTATCGACTAAATGTCTTAAAATTTAGTTTTGTTTTCATAATTTTTAATTTTTTTAGATTAAAAGTATTTTACAATTTTAAAAATTTTTAATTTTTTAGTTGGAACCTTGCAAACTTCAAAGCGATTTTGCGACAGCTAACCACCCGTCCAAAGAACGGTCCACGACCTTTAAACTATAGTCGAAATTTTAAACTTTAGACTTTAACTTACCACCTTTGGTATTTCGATTCCCAGGGAAGCCTTACAAATTTTAGACTTACCACCTTCGGTGGTTCGGTACTTAACTAAGCCTTGCTAATTTTAGACTCACTAAACTTGAATGGCTTTAACCAAATTAGTTCGATTCGAAAACAAACCAAATCTCTAAACGCTAGTAAAGTTGAAAGGGTTCAAGCGCATTAGTTTGACTCCAAGACAACATACGCCAAAGGACTGACCCTTGCATCATTGGGGTTAAACGAGTTGTATTGCGCCATGCTCGCTCCATATTCGAAAAAAATTAACAAAAAGGTAGTGATAAACAGCTAAACCTTAGATAACCGCTGTCACGATTTCGCCACGGCAGCGGAAATTCAACTGCAGCGCGACAGGAAACGTTTCAAGTTACACGAAGTTCGTACAAAATAGACTTCATAGTGTTAACTAGAACATCTTAGAAACTACCGGGTTATTCACTTTTAACTGACTACTTTGAAGCAAGCCACCTGCGGTGGTTCGGTACTCGAGCAAGACACTAACAGTCTTTAGACTTGAAGCCGGGCACCTGTGGTGGTTTGGTACTCAGGTCAACACTAAGTTTCCGTTCTTATAATTACAATAAACTTAGAGTTAAGACTAGATCTTGGGTTATTCACTTTTAACCGGCTACTTTGAAGCCAGGCACCTGCGGTGGCTTGACAAACCACCTGCGGTGGTTCGGTACTCGAGCAAGACACTAAGAGTCTTTAGACTTGAAGCCGGGCACCTGCGGTGGTTTGATACTCAGGTCAACACTAAGTTTCCGTTCTTATAATTACAATAAACTTAGAGTTAAGACTAGATCTTGGGTTATTCACTTTTAACCGGTTACTACCTTGAATTTGAAGCCAGGCAAACCACCTGCGGTGGTTCGGTACTCGAGCAAGACGCTAAGGATCTTTTAACTTGAAGCCAGGCACCTGCGGTGGTTTGATTCTCAGACACTCTTCAGGTCAACACTAAGTTTCCATTCTTACAACTACAC
This sequence comes from Trididemnum nubilum, assembly GCA_963965965.1. Taxonomy (NCBI): domain Eukaryota; kingdom Metazoa; phylum Chordata; class Ascidiacea; order Aplousobranchia; family Didemnidae; genus Trididemnum; species Trididemnum nubilum. Next base: position 39,898,650 of record OZ014484.1, on the reverse strand, counting down.
TAAACCTAGAGTTAAGAATAGGGTAAGATCTTGGGTTATTCACTTTTAACCAGCTTCTACTTTGGATTTGAAGCCAAGCAAACCACCTGCGGTGGTTCGGTACTCACGTGAGACACTCTTCAAGCTTTACACTTGAAGCCAGGCACCTGCAGTGGTTCGGTACTCAGGCAAGACCAAGTTTCCATTCTTACAACTAGCTAGGGTTAGAGTTAAGAGTACCACAATCCCGCATTGAAACAATGCAGGATTTAATCCCATATTTCGAAAATCCCGCAATTGGATAATCCCGCAAACTCCCATCCCGCATCCCGCAAACCCCCCATCCCGCAAACCCTCCCCATCCCGCAAACCGTATACTTTTCGGCCACTATATACTACTGGTGTATATAACTCTAATCAATACGCAATTTTGAAATAAATTGCAAATTACTCCCTCTATTGGCACTGCAGAAAAATCTCAACTACAAAATTGAAGTCTCTTTCACAAAATAGACACAAATTTTTGAAGAATTTATCAAAAAAGAAAGAAATTACATTTTGGCCGCTAGAGGAAGTTTTGCAAATAATATCACTAAAATGGTCATAACTACTGGACCAGAAGTCCAATTCGCTTAGTTTTTTTTTAAAGATGTATAATGCAGAGAGGCATTTAGTTGAATTACTGTTTTAAGTATATTTTAAAAACCACGCCCTCCAGAGTAAACAAACTCTTTTTTTCAAAAGTGGGGGTCGGAAATCATCGCGTAACATGAAAACCGTTCAACTAAACAAAATTTTTTTTTTGGTTTTGGGATCAGTATGAAAATCTGCCTCAAAAACACTGCGAAGCCATATTAAGATTCAAAAAAGTTGAAACATGAACAGATCTTGCGTTCAGTCATCTCAAAGGATTGTTTTCAGGGGCGTACAAGAATTTGCAACGGTTTATTAAGTTATTCTCATCAACCTGTGACGATTTGTAGCGGAAATGCTGAGGAAAATAAAATTTAATTCTCTGCCCTTGTTGCGATTCGTTACGATTCTGCCCCTCAAGATCAGGCTAGTGAAGGCCCCAAAAATGACCACTAATTGGTGAAAAACTTGAATAAATGCCTGATCTAAATCTGCTTAATACGCTGCTTAGGGGGCTCTAATTTCGAAACGCTCTGTACTGTAATTGTAGTTTTATTTACCAAGAGAGAGAAAGTGGACCTTGCGGGCTTTGAGCAATGCATTGCGACCTTCCCAAGGCAATACCCACTTGTCTGTCACAAGCATGTTATAGCCTTTACGTCATCCAAGAAAGCTAAGAATGTCAATCTTTTTTAGTGGTCGTTTTGATCCAATCGGGAACTGAACTCTAGTTCAAATTTTTATAGAAAACTCTTAGCAAACTGTTTAGATAACTTGGTGCAATTTAGATCTGTAAACTGCTGACTTGAAGGTTAGTTGTATCCGCCAGAAAAGCTGCAACACTCTAAACAAACTGGTGTATTTAGCCCGACGGTCTTCGGTAGATCTTTCTAATGCAAATTCGTGTATAATATTGTTGTTATTGTTGTAGTGCAAACTTATCCTCCTCTCACTGGACAGCGTTTAGCTCCGTTTATTTGTACGCGACACCACCGAGAGATTTTGCTCTCTTTTGCAAAATGCCATGGATCATGTCTGCAGCTATAGTGCAGTAGCTTTAATTGATTGAAGATAGGTATTGCAATTGCTGTTGGACTATATATGGATACCAACTAGAGGTTGGGCGTGACAAAAAAGTTGGTTGATTCACCCAATAAATGAAAAAAGGACAGAGCAAGGTTTCTTCACCAATTTAGTGCAGGAGTTATCATTCGATGACGAATCATCCCCTAGAATTTTTGTTACAATCCCAAAGATTTTGCTATCTCTTGTTGAACTTTTATAACAAACATCCATATTTCTAAAATGGCGATATTAAGTGCTAAAGAACGCTTGAAATATGTTTAGCCCCGCGTCTAAACAACGCCTCTGGCTTCGATCCTTCATACAATGCTAAAAGTTGCATCTAATTTTTTGATTTCATCGAGAAAACAACTCAAAACTGTATTCTTTTGAAAAAGAGAAAGAAAACCTTTTGATTAATTACTACAACATAAGCATAAACGGATATTTAAACTATCAATCTCATTCTGTTTGAATAAGGGGTTTTGGTTATCAACTAAAGTATATTATTTTTGTTGATTATGATATACAACCGGTATTGTATGTCGTAGCCTTTGTTAATTTGAAAACACCGTTTGACAGCTAGATAAATGATTCAATAAAATAAAACTTACAGAAATCTCATGATTTTATTAACTTAAGAGTCTTGTCCAGCTGGGGAATAACTTCGTTAGAGAAGCTGAGGGCTGCCGATGAGAGCTAAAAGCTCGAAACAGCGCTGTCCAGCTCTGTGCATCTTATTAACTTAATAAGTTGGAGGGACTACGAATTGACTTTTCGATCTCCAAGTCGAGCAGACACACTATATATTGTAGGTTAAAAAGAGTTTTAAAAAGCATATTATTTTAATGTTATTTCAGATGATTTTGCTGGTGCAGTACCAGCACAGGTGTAACTTCTAATAAAAAGATTAATTGCATTTATTTTCAAAAATATTTTAAATAAAGTTAGCGTTTTTCATTTGATCTCCGATGGAATCTTATTTAAAATTTTAACACCATGATATTTGATGCTTGGTTGTGCACGTGCAGTTCGATATCTGGATCCGCATAAAAAGCAGCGTTTATTTGCCCGCGCCAGGCAACCGCAACCGATTGCAAAAATGTCACCAAAATCATATTTACGTTTGTTTTAAACAACTGTTTATTTACTCACGGTTATTAACTTTTGCGACGCGACATTTTCTCAAAATTTTTGGACTTTGCCAGCGGCTTTCGTCGAGGTGACAACTTTAAATTCTGAATGAAACGTGGGGAATTTTCGTAATATTTTTCTTAAAAGGTGATGTGGTGTTTTGTGATGTGGTGATGTGGTTTTAAAAGGTGATGTGGTTTTCTTAAAATGGCCGGGTATTACAGAACTATAGTGCTTTGTATTTCACGATAAAAGCTTAATTTTTTTAGCACAGGTAAATGGTTAAGTAATGTTTTACAAAAAATATTGTACAGTAAAAGAAAACGAATCAAATAAAAGAATAGAATGATCGATGAAAAAATATTTCCCTATGCACATTTTCAGATATCCAACTGCCAGTCTACAACGAAACATCAAAAATATTGGTGCAAAAGTTGGAATGAGAAAGGTTAACCATTGGACATTTAATTCAAAAAGCTAAATTTCAGTAAATACAATGTATTGTTTTAAATTATACTTCTCAGAAACAACAGTATAATACTGTAACACGCTCGTATATGTAGGGTGGCTGCTTGATTGAAAACCTAAAGGTCCAGTCCTAGCCTCTCAACCTTAGTATAGTTTAGTTAATCACTAGACTAGTGAGTTTTATTTCATTAAATCATTTATCAAACTGTCGAACTAGGCTTACCACTGAAGAATGTTTATAACACAGTACGTACTATAATTTAACTGAAAAGATATACCGGTATTTAGGTTAAAAACCGTTGACACGTATTTAAACAGAATGAGACTGGTAGTTTTATTAGAATTCGATTATGCTTTTGATGCAGTTGTTAACCGAAACGTTACTTTTCTCTTTTTCGAAAAGATATGTTACAAAAATTTTTGATTTTTCGTGATAAAATCAAAAAATACGACGCAACTTTAGCGATGTATGAAGAAACGAAGCAAGAGGCATTGTTTAGACGCGGGGCTCAACATATTAAAAACATTCCTTAGCACTTGTCACCGTTATAAAAATATGAATCTTTGCAAGTTTGCAAAATCTTTTTCAACAAGAAAGGAATTTGAGCAACGAAAATACTTGGGTAACAAATTCGCTGCGAATGATATAACTTCTGCACTAAATTGGTAAAAACCTCGTTTTTTCCGATTTGACTTCAACGACTTTCTTGATTTCAAGATATCGCCCAATTGCCAATACAACGTCATCTTCGTCAATCGACGCCATTTTGCAGAAAAAAGCAAAATCGCGTGGTGGTGTCGCGTGCAAATGAACGCATACAAGCGACAGCGTTTTTTTGTTGCAGCCTAAAATAATATCGCGGTCGCGCGCTGGTAAACGTAGCTTTAGGCGCAAAATATTGGACGATTCGGACACTTTTCATTGCAATAATTACTTCATGATTGGAGGAATCCGCAACTGCTGAGAGAAGTTTCCAACCATCCAATGTTCCTGTGATTTTCTTCGAATTCCTGTCCAATGACTTTGCTTCTTGTTCTAAGTCACCAAGCACAGATAATCACAATAAAGCGTCTTATCCAAGGACGTATCAACGCGGACAGGGTGCGGGTTGAACCTATACCATGCGATCAGGGTCGTCGTAAAAACGACGCCTTTATCCTCTTGTCCAATTGAAGGCTAATGAAGTAGAAAGTGCAGAAGCGCAAAGGCTAATGAAGTAGAAAGTGCAGAAGCTATCCATTAAATTTACGTAAATAAGACGAGCTCGACTCCTAATTTTCAGTGGCGTTCTAGTTTGCAATGAAAATAACATTATTCGTTTCTTCGTTTACCACATTGCAATGTTATCTGAGCATACTGATACTTCATGGAGTTGTAGTGACGCTTGTGGAGAATTTCAACCGTTACGTGATCGAAAAAAACTTCATGCACAAAAAACCGTAAAAATATGTTTAAATTGGCTGCCTTAATTGCAGGGGCGTACTCTCCATGCATGCAAGGCATGCATTGCATGCCAAGAAATTTAACCAAAAAAGATAATAATAATTTAAACAAGTATACAGTCAACCCTCGATTTAACGGACCTCGATTTAACGGACTTCGGATTTAACGGACTTCGGATTTTACCGTTCCGTAAGCATAGACTGCTGTACATGTAATTGTTACAAGCGAAAATCAATAGCCGACGAAACGAGAAATCGTGCTACGTTGTCGCAGAGACATAATGATTCCCCGTTTACTTGCATTGTGACATCACAAGACGTATCAGTCAGCTTGTTCAGCTTGTTTTGCTCATTGAGTTTTAGTAGACAATTGTAACACAATTGTAACAGAGTGAGGAACACTGCGTTTTCGTTTAACGGACTTTTTCCAACAACGGACTGTCGTTGGTCCGCATTTGTCCGTTAAACCGAGGTTTGACTGTACATGTAAAAATTAAAAAAAAAATCAAACTAAGTTGCCACATTTACGTGCATTAACTTTCAAGTCAAAGTGGCGATAAAAGTCTCGCTTAATTCATTGATTTCAATTTCAGCCTAGTTTCAGCATATCGCTAAATTACAAAAAATAGTGGCAACACGCATGCAATTTTTAAACTGCATTCAACCGTTCAGGAGATCGCTACGTTTCGATGAGATTACGAACAAAATTAAATAGGTTTGAAAACTTTAATTGGCGCATTGGTTGCTGCAAAAGTTCTTTTATACGCCTAGTTTTTTGTTTTCGTAAAATGTTGTCTCTATTTTCATTTTAGATTTGTAACAGTAAATTAGCTTAAAACAGGCCATAGACTATGCACCAAGGCATGCAATTTTAAATATTACATGCGTATTGCCATTTATGTTATGCAATTTAACGATATGCTAAAAGCGAATAACTCCACGGCGAAACCAAGCCGTGATAGCCGGTATAGGTATTAACAGAGGTAATGTGTGTCAGAATGAGATTTCAATACGGTACTGCGCGCATTATTTAGGCTAAATATAGGCAGTGCCTTTGTCAGAGTAAATGAAGTGTGGGGGCACTAGCCAAAAGCGGGGGCACTAAAATTTGCATATAAAGACTAATCTTCAGATCTTGTACGGCTACATTTATGCGCAATTTCAAAATATGGCCGGGAGCGTTTCTTAAGCTCGTTTCGTCTGCGACCCACAGTCGCTTGAAAAATCTATCTTCAGCTGCAGTAAATGCTACCAGACGTGCAACCAGGATTTTGCTAAGGGGGGTGAACCAAAACTAAATTTTTTATTGTACAAAAACTGCCTGATTTAGCCCCCGCGCTGAACAAACTAATGTAACTCGGACGGGGGCGGGAGCCCCCAGCCGCCGGGCAATTTAAACAATTTTGCAGCAAAAAAATAGTAATTTTAACGCCATTTTAATCACAGTTCGCTCTTTTTGAAGCCATATGAATTAGAGATGGCGCGGATAACAAAATATGCATCCGCATGCTGCGCTGCGTCTGCAAACTTTGTCCGCTTGCTGCACCGCACCGCATTCAAACACAACTAAGTTCACGCTGCACCGCACCGCACCGCAAGTTAAATATCCTTTAAATTTCCACTAACATCAGAAAAAAATTAGCTCTCTAGCTTATGACATATAAAAAAATTGATTTTAGGGGTATTATTTTGGAGAGTTTTCAAAAGAGTCGCTCTCTCAAACCATGTCAAAACATTGGTTTTTTAAACATCTGCCGGTATAAAAAAAGTAATGCTCTAGCTTGAGCCGTTCAAAAAACTAATTTTCTGGGGAGTCCATTTTGGGCCACAGGGGAGTGGTACCTCCATACTATGTCAAACTATTTGTTGCTTAAATATCTACCAATAAAAACAAAAAACTATCACCCTAGCTTGAGCAATTAAAAAAATTAGTTTTTTAGGCTCCCATTTTGGGGGGTTTTGGAAAGAAGCCTCAAAAAAATTTAGGAGACAAAATTGCATTAGCAGCCCAACAAAAATTTTACACAAAAATTAGATATCGATGTTGTGTGATTTAGGAGAAGAAGAGTGCACAAAATTTAGAAAGCAAAAAATCAACAAAAAAAAAAACTCAATGTGGCTAAAAGTGTAGATAGAGATGAAAGAGTATCTTACGACATATAACCATGTGAAATATTTTTTGCCGTACTTGAGCCGTTTTTGAATAAGACCGCTTTTTACGCCAAACTTTTGAAGTAGTTTTCGGGCCCAAAACCTGAAGTTACGGTACTCATTGCCTTGAAATTTGGCACACACAAATAACTTATGAATCTCAAACTGTTGTCAAAAATTCATGTTGCTAGACCAAACCATTATCGAGTTATAAGTAAAAGTCTGAAACTTCGCACTCGTTAACTTTGAAAATGGCCGAGTAAAAACTGAACAACATGCGACGAGAGATCAGTCGTTTCAATTATAGGCTTTCAGGTTTAATCTGCCTTGTGTGTGCTTTCTATCAGTTTTTCTGCACCATGTTTTGGCAATCAAAAACAATCTACCAGTCTACCTGATGATTCCATGCAACTACTGTATTAATCCTGAACCAGTAGCTCAAATAATGAAATATAAGGTATAACGTGCTCTGCATGCTGTCACAAGCTATTACACTTGTATGAAACTACCCTTTGTACTGTATTATACCTTTGCCGTTTACATGTGTGTTGGATTGTGGAATAAATTTTGCTACTACGTAGGCTATTTTGTCATTGGAAATTTGTGTAGCCTAGTCTTCGTACTCTAGGCCTACTACATACAGGCATAGGTCTACCAGATCTGAGATAGGCTCCACACATAGGACCGAAAGCCTAATTCTTGATGCCATGACCTGTTGATGAATAGAGTACACTGAACTAACTCTGTCACTCTGAAATGCAAACGCATGTGTAGTAGAAACTGTTGTCTAGCCTTGGGCTTGTATCAATACCATAGGCTTACTGCATACAGGGAGGGTGTGTCGCCAAGCTTTGTTTTGTGCCTCTACTCTGATGATTGTTTCCCACAAATCTGTTTCTTCTACATTTGTCTGCCTTTGTTTCATCTTCTCACCAACAGAGGTGTCGAAACCCGTAGGGAGGGGATGGGGATATATATCCCCCCAATAATTTGACTGTATCTCCCCCAATAATTTCAGTATAGTCTGCATCTGCATCCCTCCAATAATTTGACTTTGCTGTGCATTTGAGCGCAGATCTCCACTACAATTTGGGGAACAAAGTTTTCCTTCTTTTGGTGAAGACCTTATTTTTTGGTCTTCACTTAATTTGCTCACCTGAAAAAAATCGTGGTCGAGGTTCATCCCCCCAAAGTTGAAAATAGCGCAAAATTGGGGTAAAATTGCAAGTTATCCCCCCAATGCTCAAAAAAGATGGGCACCCCTGCTCACCAAACGTCCTAAACCTTTCCTAGTCTAGCCTACCAAAACCACAATCTTTTTGTTGGTGTCAAAAAAACACGTTCAGCTGATCAAAACTAAGTTTCTTGTAGCCAAAATAGCCGATTCTAGGATGCTCCGAATTCTGAAAAAATAAACTTGAACCGAAGACACCTTTTCCTGTTTTAGTAGTATGCATTGTCTTCAATTCATATAATATAGCTACATCCAGACTAACCAATTGTTGTTCATAAAGAGAAAATCACCAAAAATAATTGTAAAAAAAATGTAAAAAATTTTTGTACGCGGCGCTGCGCTGATGCTGTGACGTAATGCAGATTTTAGTTGCCACGCTGCGCAGCGCGGTGCACTAACAACAGCGAGCGGCCGCGTACGCTGCGCTGTTGCCATCTCTGATATGAATGACTAAATTGCTAAATTTTAAGTCATTTCAAAAAATTAAATTGCTTAGCACCTTCAACTCCCCCTTACTTCAGGCCCAGTCTAAACTACGTTTAAACGCTCTTATCTTAAAGTTAAATTTTCTAAGTGACTTGGCTAAGGGGACTTATGCCCCTTCACCGTGGTTGCGCCACTGACTGCATCCTCAAAATCTTGAGTGTATTCTAAAAATTGAAACTGCTGGTCTTTGAAAAAAATGTATCAGGTATTGTTTCATGTCATAATTAGGCTACTAACGAAGTACGTACCAGTAAGAATTCTGAAGGCTTAAGCGGCTTTTACCCATTATGCGTATTTTTAAACGGAAATACGCATGATATTGTGGGAATACGGTTAACTCCGTCTTTTGTAATTATATTTTTTTTGGCTACTCTTTTTTTCCTATTACGCAACAATGAATAACCAGTCTTTCTCTTTCGGCTGCCCACGTGGCACGATAAGCTGCTATAAAAATTCATCTTAGTTAATCGACGATTATGGTAATATCTGTGAATTCATTTTGGACAATAAACAACTAATGGAGAACAAGCAATCACTCGAGTAATCTATCAAGCTGGAAGACAATTGTGGCCCCTCGCGAGACAGGCTGGAAGGAGGACCGCCACAATATCTTTTTCAATGTAAATGCAAAAAACGAAAAAATGCAAAATGCATGCAGTCAAATGATAAGGGTCGATGGAAAATGACGGTACTGAAAATGCCGGTACTGGAAAATGACGGTACTGCAAATGGCGATACTGGAAAATGACGGTACTGGAAAATGCCAGTACTGGAAAATGACGGTACTGGAAAATGACGGTACTGGAAATTGATAGTACTGGAAGATGATGGTACTGGAAAATGGCAGTACTGGAAAATGCCAGTACTGGAAAATGACGGTACTGGAAAATGGCGGTACTGGAAAATGCCAGTACTGGAAAATGGCGGTACTGGAAAAAGCCGGTACTAGAAAATGCCGGTACTGGAAAATGGCGGTACTGGAAAAAGCCGGTACTGGAAAATGACAGTACTGGAAAATGACAGTACTGGAAAATGGCGGTACTGGAAAATGCCGGTACTGGAAAATGCCGGTACTGGAAAATGACGGTACTGAAAATGTCGGTACTGGAAAATGCCAGTACCGGAAAATGGCGGTACTGGAAAATGCCGGTACTGAAAATGCCAGTACTGGAAAATGCCGGTACTGGAAACTGCCGGTACTGGAAAATGCCAGTACCGGAGTGTTGCCATTCAATATTTTGGTAGGCTGTGAATTGGTGTATTATGGAAATAAGCTATAAAAATTCTTGCAGTGAAAAAATCAGCTTGTGTTGGAAATGGACTGAGAGAAATTTGTAATCTGGAGGTAGGCTGAAAGGTACTTTGAGTAGGAGGCCTGGAATTAGTAGGCTAAGAGTAAGCAAAATTACAAAGGCCTACTGTAGTTCAGTAGAGGTTAGGACCACAATATACACGCTTGCCTACAAATGTGGTTAGGAACAGCAAAGATACCCAGCCATGCCGGTACAACATAAATTTTTGCCTGGTTGGGTTGCATGCAGTCAGACAGTATCTACTTTTACTGTTTTGCTTTTTCAATCAGATAGGCCTACTTTTAAACTAGATACTGTAAACTATTACGGAAAAACTTTTTAACTCAACACCATGCTTTGACATTTTTTTGTGAGTGTAGGCTACTGCAAAATTTTGTATACAGTAGGCCTGTTGACTGATTGATAACATGTATGTATCAGGCTATTTTTTTTTCTTCTGCTCTTTCCCAGTATGCTATCATGTCTTTTTCGTTTTAAATGTTAACTGTATTTGTGGTGTATCATATTTAATAAAATTTACTGCTACTATTGGTATTGTTTCATGTTTGCGATATTTAAATTTGCTACTGGTTCTTAAATTTGTTAACATTTTTCTCATTGAAGTTTTTATCATCATAAATTGCATGTTTCAATGCCTTGCTGATAGACCTAGATGAAGTTGCAGTTTTTTCTTGTGATATGACGTCCTTGGTAAATAAATATGATGATGATTAGATTAGGGTAGCATACAGGCCTATGTTGATTTGGATAAAAATTTTTGTTAGTTGGTGTCTTAGTCTCTTTGTCATAACGAAATGCATGGGCATGACATAACGAGATGTCGGCACCACTATCAGCAACATGAACTTAGGTCTGATGTACTACTGACAAGTAACCTACCACACCAGATTATAAGCCATCTGCATAGCAAATTTCATTTTAAACAGTATATTCGAGATCTACATATTTAAAGCAATCTATCAAAAAACTTGATTTACTGTAGTTTATACAAGAAGGAAATTCAATTTTTTTGGAAAAATTTTAAGTAATTTACAGTTTAGGTTTGCCTTATAGCCTAGTCTGAAAAATAGTAAACTATTAGAACTGCTGTAAATAACATATGGTAGTCTGCCATGCTGACAACAAAAAGTTGTAGTCTGTAGCTGACAATAGCTGATATGGTGCTCTAAAATATTTGCAGTAGGCTATCAATAATGGCTTCATTTTCATAGGCTAGTAGAAATCATGCTTATTTCAACAGACTACATAAAGCACACTTACCGTACCAAACAAACATGAAACAAAATACATAAAAATTCAACAAAGCTGCAATAATTCCAAATTAAATGATAAAAAAAGAGAGTAGGTCACAACCTCATCCATGCATAAAGCACATCCGAGTATACGGCTCAATAATGTTCAATTTTTTAGAAATTTTTAGTAAGTAGATGTCCTATATTAGCCTACTACCAGGTACCACAATCTGAACAATGAAAATTTTTGCATTGGCAACACTGCAGTACTGTCATTTTCCAGTACTGTCATTTTCTAGTACCATCATTTTCCAGTACTGGCATTTTCCAGTACCGGCATTTTCCAGTACCGGCATTTTCCAGTACCGCCATTTTCCAGTACCGTCATTTTCCAGTACCGACATTTTCCAGTACCGGCATTTTCCAGTACCAGCATTTTCCAGTACCGCCATTTTCCAGTACCAGCATTTTCCAGTACCGCCATTTTCCAGTACCTGCATTTTCCAGTACCGGCTTTTTCCAGTACCGGCATTTTCCAGTACCGGCATTTTCCAGTACCGCCAATTTCCAGTACCGCCATTTTCCAGTACTGTCATTTTCCAGTACCGGCATTTTCAGTACCAGCAATTTCCAGTACCGGCATTTTCCAGTACCGGCATTTTCCAGTACCAGCATTTTCCAGTACCGGCATTTGCAGTACCGGCATTTTCCAGGACACCGTTTAGCTGTGTTGTTTATGCTTTGCTCGTTGTTAGATAAACTAAACAAGGCCAGGCTTAGCCATTCTTGCATTGGACTAGCCTATGCCTACCAGCCTACTTAATATTGCATACCGGTAGCATCGCAAATAGTTGCCAGGCTACGGTATGTTCTATTAAGTATACTTAAATTGTTGGGGGAATGCGTCCCCCATCGAGATTTAGCGTCCCCCATCGAATTTTCAGCGCTGGATTATCAGACGAAAAAGTGCCTGCTAGCACAAATAAATCCCACCAGTTCCGGCCGAATATAGTGCCAAATTGCGGTAAAGACCTTTTTTTTTGTCTTCACTGGATTTAGGGGAGAGAAGTACAACTTGAATCACAATTTTCACTGAATTTCATTTGCATTCCGAATGCGTTTGGTCAAGGCTGCAAAAGCGTCCTCCCATGCAAAATTTTACAGTTTAAGTACTGGTTATAATAACATAAAGAAACGAGACTATGAATTAGGGTATGTATTTGTTATTCAGCAAGTTGGCTCAGCTTAGTTTTACAATTAATGTTTTTACCTCAATGTTATTAGGCCTACTTTACTGTTAGTGTTAGCGTAGTACCGGTATGGTACTGGGTACTAGCACATGTAAACTGCTAGACCTGTCATTGTCTGTTGTACAGTAGCACAAGAAAGACTTGTACACACCAATGTGTACTAAGTAGAGGAGGCCTAGTTGCAATACTAGACATTTGGCAGTGAGTTGCATTTTTATTTTACTACCTGATAAGCAATGACGTCATCATAATTGCATGCCTTATCTGAAATGTTGCGCTACGCCACTGCTTAAATGCCATAAAGCCACATATCACGTTCATCTAAATCTAAAAAACGTCGATTTTTTAGTCAATTGGTTTCAATAATTGTTCGCAGTTTATGCCTTGGGAAGCTGGCTGCTTTGCAATCAGGAGGCCAAAGGATGGCCATATTTTAACAGTGGTGAAATGATTGAAGTTGGATTCAGCGACGAAGAATGCAATGGTATATTTTTAAGGTTTTATCGTTGGTTTTTGCAAGTTTGTGTGATTGACTTTAGAAATAAATTTATCGCCCAAAAGAAAAATTATCACATTTTAAAAAACTTAAATTTGGGAACTGAAACTGTAAGTACTCTTCAGGATTGTTCAAAATTCAAAATTTTATTCCCTTTTTAGCTTTGAAGCTACGTATTTAAACTATTTAAGCAACTATTTAAACTTCCAAAGCATTTTGTACTTTTTGGCTTGCTAACTCAATTTCCGACACCATTCACTTTACGCATCGAGTTGTGTCGCGTCAGCATTGTTGCGAACTTTACTTATCCAAATTTCAAGTTTCTACCTTCACCGTTTTAAATTTACAAAAGTTTTATTTTTTTGCTGGAAAACAATCAGTGTTTTAGTAAATGCTATTGAAACACAGAGAAGAACTTGGATTCTGTCTGGTCAAGCCACAGACCATAACAAAAGCTGATGTTCACACTTTTCCTGCTTCACGTTCAGCATTATTATTATTAATGGGCAGCGGTGCAAGCGAATCTTTTACCATTAGGTAAAGTCCACTTACACGTTGCGTAGGCCTCATTTGGGCCCATTGCAACTGTAGCTGCTATATTTAGTTTGGTTACTGGTCGAACTCAGAAACCCTTCCAGTTTCCTTTAAGCACGTCGACAGTTTGTTTATGTTACATTTCGTGACCACATTGTGAACAGTGGTTTTGGTTGTTCCAAAATATTTAACCCGAATATCTTTGTAAAACTTGCAATTGCCTACATGATAATTTGGTGTTTCATCCTCTAGGCAACATTTTGGACACAGAAAAGACTCAGCACGGCTTGTAGTTATATTGTGTCTCTGCAGACTGCAGTGCCCAGTTAAAACTCGCACTACTCTATTTAATTGTGGCCTCTTAAGGTTAAGGAGACGCATGGTTAGTCGTAAAGACGTCTAACCTACGGACTCCTTCGTCCTCGAGCAGTCTTTTCGTTTGTTCCACATAGATTTCCATCTATCTGTGGACCAGCCCTTAACCGTGCCAACACAACAGGCATACGGGACTGCAATAAAATGTTCAGGACCATGCATTTTTGATTTAGATCCTGATTTGGCTACATAGTCTGCCACTTCGTTGCCATATACCCCTGCATGTCCAGGAATCCAGGCAATACTAACGTGATTTGTTTACCAAGTTGATTTAGGTTTCTAATGCAGTTGAACACTGTAATTGATGTTACAGTGCACTCTCTGAGTACTTTGCTGCCTGGCTATCAAGCAGCGCAAAAATACGTTGATTGTGCGTTTTTTCTAAAAGCAGGTCCTTTGCCACTATGCAAAATAGCTAGGACTTCTGTTTGGAACACAGTGCTGTGTATTCCAAGGTGGAAAAATGCTTGTTTTGAGGAGTTGTTTGGGTATTCAGCATAAAAACCCGCCCCCACTCTCCCATCTAGTTTCGAGCCATCAGTGTAAACCTTAACAGTGTTCTGATTTAGAATGCTTTCAGATCTGATAGCATTCTTTTTATTCATAATCTGACATTCGAAATTTCTCTCGTATGCCTTTGTTTTGTTTATTCGGTCAGCTGGCATTTGCAGCAGCGGTAAGAATCTTTTTGCCCCAGTGGAAACATCAACATGACGTTTTGTTTTTCCACAGGAATCAACTGGGTTGACATGCCAGAGCCCACTAATAGTGGTCTGTTTGACCCTCGCACTGCCTCAGCCTACAAAAATTCCTCAATTGGGAGCAATGTTGAGCATTATTTCCAGAGCACCAGTAGGGGTGCCAGGAAAAGCTGATGAAATTATTAGGCAAGAAAGTCTTTGCACTTTTGTGAGTTTCGTCACTAAATACTTTTTCGTGAGACCACCAGCCCAGGATACACATGCATACGACAAGATTGGACGTATCTTAGCTGTGAATATCCATTTCATTATAGACAACTTTATTCCCCAAGTTTTACCCACAATTTGTCAAAATTGCATTAATGCTGTAGTTGCTTTGCGGGTAATTCGAGTAACATGTGGTTTCCAAGTAAGCTTGCTGTCCAGAGTAACACCTAACAGCCTTGCTTCCTTGCAAAGTTCAAGTTTTGAACCATTCATTGACAAGAAACCCAAATCTTTGTTCCATTTGTGAATGAACAGTACAATTTCGGTTTTCTTGCTGCTAAACTGTAGCTCTTGTTCCGAAGCCCAGTTTGCAGCAATATTTATTGCTTTCTTGGCCATACCTCTGATTCAAAGCATATCAGCACCAGTGACCAATACTGCTAGATTATCGGCATAGGCTTGAACATAAAAGCCCCTGCAACGTAACTCTAGCAACAGGCTGTTTAGTGCTTAAGACTCAGTTCCACAGAAAAGGCGAAAGGATACTTGTGGGTTCCCCTTCACCAATTCCCTTGCAACTTTATCTCCATATAACTCTACTTGGACTGTGCAATGTCGTAACAAATTCTCTATCCTTGAGGTTAAAATCTCAGACATGCCCAACCCTAGCAGAGCCGTAACAAAGCTACGGAAGGTGACATTGTCGAAGGCGCCGACAATATCCGGGAAAATATCCAAAGCCGTTTTTTTTCTTACAAGGCAATACTCTACACGGCGCACAAATTTAAGCAAAGCAGTTTCCATAGAAACGCTTGCACGAAATTCATACTGCGGTGCAGAAAGCTTTGCTTGCACGTTATTATCTTCATTAATATAATACGGAATCAATCTTTTCAGCGATTTCGGTTGGAAAGAAGTTCAAGTAATCATACTAAAGGATTTAGTTTCAAAATAGCTTTCCTTTCCAGGTTTGGGGAGAAATATACATGTGCCTTCTTTCTATGCCTTTGGCACATAGCTGTGTCTCAGGCGTGCTTGAAAAATGACGTGGTAATATCCTTTCAGTTGATACCAACCTTTCTGTAACTGTACAGGATAGAGCCCGTCTGGCCTGGGGCTTTGAATGGTTGAAATTCGTTAATAGCTGCTTCCATACGCTCAAATGAACATATGTTTGTAATCATTTCAGTTTCTTCAGGTTTCATAAATAGACTGTTCACGAAATTAGACCTGGTTGTATGATTTTCTGTCTGCTGGCTATCCGATGATAAGATATCCAATAGATAGTTTATCGTTTCTAGCAGAGACTTCGTAAATTCTCCGTTTTAATTACGTTGCTAACACGCACCGTTTCGTTGCTTCGAATAATCTTAACCAGCCGAGTTGTTGGTGTTAGACTACTCGAGCTCTCTACAAAGCTACGCCACGAATCGAGTTTTGTTCTTCTGACAGGTATTTCAAAAAAGGATAGGGCGAGCTTTCGAGCTTCCCAATCTTCTTCTTGTTTTGTTTAAAGGGCTTTTTTCCAAGCTCGGCTAGCTTCTTTTCGAAGGCTTGCTAGCTCAGAATTCCACCAGATGTTATTTTTCTTACCAAGCCACTCACGCATGGAGCAAGCAGCTTCGTATAATTTAGTAATAACTAAGTGAATCTTGTTTGCCAGCATACCAATGTCTTCTTTTGAGGAAGGCACTGGTACTGGTGGTAACATTAGTTCAATTAATTTTTGTTCAAGTTCGTTTACATACTTATTCAGGCACGCACGACGAACATTTCGAAACATTGTAGCTTGTTTTTGGATTTTGCTTTTAACCTGGAACCTAATATACATGTGATCCGAGAATGATGGCGCGTTTCTAATATACCAGCCAACTAATCGGTACCATGCATACTGGTTCACTAAGCTTAAGTCCAGAACCTCTTCACGCGTTTTAGTTCTGAATGTTGGTTTATTACCAACATTACAGAAATTCAGGTCTGCACTAACACAATGCGCAAGCAGATCCTCTCCTCGAGGGTTTACATCGGATGATCCGCATATAGTGTGATGTGCATTAGCATCAGTTCTCACAGTGGAAGGGATTTGTTCATTATCTGTAAAGATTAGCAGATACCTCAACAAATGGGGTGGAGCTGGTTCTTCGGCTGCCACGTATGCCGATACGAAAACAAAACTATCTCCCTTTGGCACACATTGTTCACTATAACTACCGGTACCACAATACCTTCGTCTGAAAACATCGGGATTAGAGAACAACATGGATCAGGAGTAGCATAAATGCACGACCGAGGACGATTACCCTTTTCAGTGCTTTGGAAGAGGTTCCAGCCCCGTAGCTGACTTCTGATTTTGGTAGCATACGTCCATGGTTCTTGAGCTAACACTAACCCGGAACGTACGTTTTTTATTACTTCACACATGTTATAGCTTGCTGCTTTACATTTGTTTAGGTTGATTTGCCAAAACTCTGAATTATGAGAACATAACTTATGAGCCGTAGTGGCTTTATTTGATTTATCGATGTGTCCGCTGTAATCCTGAGCCATTCTTATCTATACGATTTCTCTCACTAAAATTGGGCAACAAAAAATTTATAGTAGGAGCTGTTTATAAACACCTTGATGCAAACAAAATTCTTTTTCTTGAACGTCTCGAGGAAATATTGCAGCTAATCAACCTACGTCAGTTAAATTGCGCAGTTCTAGGTGATTTCAACATTAACCTTTTGTCTTCCGATTCTAGTGTCATCGCCTACAATAGCATGTTAACTTCTAATTCCTTCTTTCAGATTATTAGTGTACCAACTCGTGTGACCAAAAGTTCAGCAACGTTAATCGACCACATACTCACAAATTCGTTAAACTCAAATATTACTCCTACAGCAGTTCGATACGACATCAGTGATCATTTTCCTATATATGCAATTTTTCCAACTTTCCAAAAAAAACAAACTTCCAAAAACTATTATCGCTGGGATTTTAGTAATTACGATAATGAAATCCTACCCAATAACGTTAAGTCGTCCTTGTCTACCTTTTTGTTAATAGCGATTGTATTACTCGGGCAAACTATGGTAAAAGTTTCGAAACATTTATTGCAATAATCAAATCTGAGATTGACAAACTTGCGCCTGTCACCAAATTATCCAGAAGGTAATCTAAATTAGCTCTTAAACCTTGGATTTCAAAGGGAGTTTGGGTTTCAATTAAAATGAAGCAAAAATTGTAGAAAAAAGCGTATCCAAATGGCTCACCCCTATATATTTTTATTTACAAAATATATAGTAATTGCCTGACGAGGGTTAAAAAAGCCGCAAAAAGAATGCATTTTATTAAACAATTTGAAAATTGCAAATATAATCAATTAAAAACCTAGAAAATTATTAGAGAGCTCGTATATACTTCGAAACCTACAGAAAACGACTCGTTTACTTCGCTCAATATTAACAATCAAGAAATTGATGATCCTTATACTTTATCAGAAGCATTTCACGAATTTTTTTGGAGCATTGCTGACAAGATTCAACAAATCTTGATTAATCGCAATATACAGCAACCACAAAATTTGGTGCATTTTAGGCTTAGGCCTATCACTTTATTATTTACATTATTTACAATTTCTCTAAACGAACGTTTTCGGCTCTACCACTGGCCCTCTTCAGGAATATCTAAATAGCAATAATAACTTTAAGCATCCGAATCAAATTATAAACTAATCTTCAAAAGGTTAAAACATTGCTGTACTTTTTAGTGTACAGTAGGCTAGTAGACACTAAAAGTACAGCAATGTTTTAACCTTTTGAAGATTAGTTTATTATTTGATTCGGATGCTTAAAGTTATTATTGCTATTTAGATATTCCTGAAGAGGGCCAGTGGTAGAGCCGAAAACGTTCGTTTAGAGAAATTGTAAATAATGTAAATAATAAAGTGATAGGCCTAAGCCTAAAATGCACCAAATTTTGTGGTTGCTGTATATTGCGATTATTTGGTATAAAAAGTCGACCTCTTTGCCGAAACTAAATCTTGATTAATCCCGTAAGCGAATTTCTTTATAGAACCTATTTAACCAGCCCCGTACTGCCCTCCATTTATCTTAACCCACTAGCTCCACATGAAATTTTTAACATAGTGGTTAATTTAAAAACAAAAAATCAACAAGCTTCTGTATTATCGCCATATCTGTGTTTTTTTATTTTCCTTTGCATTCTAATTTGGAATTTTTCCCAATTGCCTTAAACTTGCTCGAGTTGTTCCAATCCATAAGGCAGGATCCAAAAAAGAAGTTACAAACTACCGCGCAATATCATTACTTACCTGTTTCTGCAAAATTTTAGAAAAACTAATCCAAAACAGGCTACTGAAGCTTTGCCGAAAGAACAATAAATTTTACAATCGAAACTTTGGCTTTAGAAAAAATCACTCAACCATACAAGCTATAAATGACATAGTTTCCCAATGTTAAAATAATCTCAACTGCAAAAAACATACTTTCCTAATTCTATTAGACATTCGAAAAGATTTTAATACGCAAATCATAACATTTTACGAAACAAATTGAATCATTACGGTATTCGAGGGGTGGCTAATGACCTACTTCATGGCTACCTTTCAAATCGCACCCATTTTGTTGATATTTCTGAATCCATTTTTTCTACTAGGTTAGCTGCTGACGGAGTCCCATAGGGATCGATCCTCGGGCCAATACTTTTTTTGATTTTTATAAATGATCTGGCTAATGCTCTAATAAAGTCCCCCCAATTATTCGCAGATGATACTTGTCTTTTGATTAGTGATACTAGTCTAGATGGATTGGAACAATTCTGTAACAGTGAATTACTACACGTATGCGAGTGGATGCCTTCAAATCGTTTGGCTCTTAATCCGTATAAAACTCAAGCTTTGCTAATTTCTCACCGTAAAATTAATTCTAAGACTATTATCTTGGCTATCAACAATATCCCGATTAATATCACCTCAACAGCCAAGTATCTGGGCATAGAGATCGATTCAACTTTGTGATTCACAAATTATTCCCTAGCATAAATTTTATGTTGTGGAATAATTGTATGGGGCTCTACCAGAGGTGGAGTCTTCGAGGACATATTTTCAAGTCCTTGGCCTTGGCCTCGAAGCCTCAAGTCCTCGAAAATTGCCCTTTCCTCAGCTCGAGGACAGCACTATTTTTTGAATGGTTAAAATTTTGTAGATCAGTTGAAAAATGTTTTTCTAGACCGTTTTTTTTTTGAGATCGACGGAGAAAAAAATTTTAAGACCTTTTTTCTTAGGAAAACACTTGCATTTGTGTCCTTGGTCCTTGGCCTTGAGCATTCCTGTCCTTGGCCTCGGATTTTTTTGTGTCCTTGGCCTTGGCCTCGAGCCTTGTGTCCTCGACTCCACCTCTGGGCTCTACATTTAACTATCTTCTAAACAGACTTTAAGTACTGTAACACAAATGTCTTCGAGGTATTGAAGGTTGGCCATTCAAACAAAGAATAAAACCATTTACAAGAATCGCATAGGCTAGGAAAAACTTTTGATGGATAATCGGTACCGGCAAAGTCCAAAGCATAACAATTTTGTTAAGTCATAGAGCTCAATCAATTTGTTGACCGAACTACCACCAAGCAAAACAGTCGTGCGGGAAAAAAAATCTCTGTAGCAAAAAGAAATTTGAGAGTAAAATAACCCTCCATGCAATGCTCAGAATTGCACTATTTCGGTCACTTCCAAACCTCGTCAGCTGAGCTGGCATGAATCGAAATGAGTAAAAAACAAAAAATTTCTCACTATTTATAGAATTTCTAGTCGATGAAAACAGGCCAAGCCAAACAAAATATAGAAGGCCGAAACAAAAGAGCAAAAAATCGGCAAAACCAACCATAAGCTCCGAAGTCAAAATTATCGTTTCACCAGCGATCAAAATGCAAATGAAGCGTTGAAATTGGCTACGAGTTTTAATGAACCGGTCATAAACTTATGTAAATTAGCCGTTAAAATCGGTCAAGAGTTTTGAACTAAATACATATTTTTGGAAGCAAAATTGTGCTTAAAAATGAAAAACTTTGCAAGGTACCAAGATCAAACAAAATAATAAAATAATTTCTAAAAAATAATAAAAATAATAAACAAACTAAAGAATAATAAAAATAATAAAAACTTTGCAAGGTACCAAAGCCAAACAAAAATAATAAAATAATTTTTGTTTGGTCTTGGTACCTTGCAAAGTTTTTCATTTTTAAGCACAATTTTGCTTCCAAAAATATGTATTTAGTTCAAAACTCTTGGCCGATTTCAACGGCTAATTTACATAAGTTTATGACCGGTTCATTAAAACTCGTAGCCAATTTCAACGCTTCATTTGCATTTTGATCGCTGGTGAAACGATAATTTTGACTTCGGAGCTTATGGTTGGTTTTGCCGATTTTTTGCTCTTTTGTTTCGGCCTTCTATATTTTGTTTGGCTTGGCCTGTTTTCATCGACTAGAAATTCTATAAATAGTGAGAAATTTTTTGTTTTTTACTCATTTCGATTCATGCCAGCTCAGCTGACGAGGTTTGGAAGTGACCGAAATAGTGCAATTCTGAGCATTGCATGGAGGGTTATTTTACTCTCAAATTTCTTTTTGCTACAGAGATTTTTTTTCCCGCACGACTGTTTTGCTTGGTGGTAGTTCGGTCAACAAATTGATTGAGCTCTATGACTTAACAAAATTGTTATGCTTTGGACTTTGCCGGTACCGATTATCCATCAAAAGTTTTTCCTAGCCTATGCGAATCTTGTAAATATGATGGCTTAATAGTGATCCTCGGTTAGCAGTGATGCTACTGAGCAGATTACTGCCACCCAGGACTTTTCGACGGAATTGATGTTTGTGATCCCCAATTTTGTGGCTGATCTCATCTTTTCTTGATGAATTTTTAGACCTATCCACTAATTAATTAAACCATCGTACGAAAAATATGATTTTCTCTCATTAACCAAATTCATTTCTTCGAAGTAGCCAAACTTATGTATTACTTACTGTGTGCATCGTCTACAGCCTGCGATATTTGATGATTACTACATATTTGTGACCAATGTTAGCAGACATCGCTTGAGAAGTGTAAATGACGACAAACTCTATCTACCCCTTTTCAAAAACAAATCCGGTCAAAATTCAATAAAATACAAAGGTGTTCAAATCTGGAATTCTTTACCAAAAAACTTTAGAACTCTTTCCTGAGTAAAATTCAAAAAGAGCTGCCGTCAATAGGTGAAAAACAACATCGAATAAGTTAGCTTGCAAAACTTTGCATAACTTGTAATCTAATTGGATGTAAAACAGTGACTTCGCAAACCACAACTCTTAATTTAGCCAATTGCATATGCCAACACGAGTTTGTTGACTCGAAGACTGAAAAGTCCCTTCCAGGCTCTTGGTCGCTAAGTGTTTGTTTTTTATTCATTTGTTTATTACGTAAATTAATTATTTGAAGTTGCACTTTTGTGGCAAAATAAATATCTCTGTCTGTCTGTCTGAGTTTGGACTTTGTCGGGCTCACGTTCAGCATTGAAAAGGACAGTGCGAATCTTCCTCCACGTGAGATAGACAGGTGGGCAGGTGGCAGCTTGACTAAGAAACCGAAAGGTCTATTTGCTGTTTCATGGCCAAGGCAACATGGTGAATAAAGTATTTAGTACACTTGCAATTGTAGCAAAAACAAACCCCCCCAAAAAAAAACATTAATTTTGAGAAAATAGAGAGACTTTCGAGTTTCCGACCATATGTAAATTTTCCACAATGATAGCGCTGATATTACTGCTGAATATTTTTCGTTTCCATAAAAAATAATCTATTTAGAATTTGCGAAAATGTTTATTTGCATGATTTCAGTTGAAGGTGTTCTTATTGCTGACGAGAATCCTCAACAATTCTCAACACCGGGTTACCCCAACCGACGTTATCCTAATGATATCCATTGCGAGTGGAACATCCAAACGAAGATGCAGGATCAGAAAATACTTTTACAGTTTCTCGACAGTGATCTTGAGATACGTTTCGATGTCATCAGAATTATTGAAGTAAAACATAAAAAACAAATCTAATAAAAATTTAACGAGTAAAGTTGTATTTGGTACAATTGGTAGTGTTGGCTATTATTTAGATCTAGCTAAAATAATTATATTCTAAACTTTACTGCTCTTCCGACCAAGTACTGCATTACCGGAGTATCGGACACAGATACTGCAAACGGAGGTATTGGAAGAACTATCTGGTGAGGTCGTATAATGCTTTGAGTCTCTAAGTCATCATTGCAAATGGATTACTATTCTGCACCAACGCAGAGCATTGTTGTTTTTTTGGGGGGGAGGGGGCTTCTTTTTAATATTTCGGTCAAGACTGTTAAAACTAGACTACTTGGCACCAATGGAAGTAACGTAAAGTGTGTTTCCTGAAGACACAATGACGCATTGGCAGCTAGGGGAACGAGTGGAGTGCCGGCAAGTTCTTGTTTACAAACCTCATGCTCTATCAACTGTGCAGGTAGCTTCCAATTGTCGCATGTAAGAACTAATAGTCATGAGCCGAAGCTCTACAGTAATTAAACATGATTATAGTTTTTGGCTTGAGCTAAGAAGAAATCAGACACAAGTCTACCCCTTTTGTAGCAGATAATTAATCCACTCAAGCATTGATTGTCTGTACATAATGTAGTGATAGATGTCTAAAACACACAATGAAAAAACATCCAAATGGTTGTTTCAGACTAAAATGAAATTTGAATCTTTAAATTTACAGGAATTTAGAAATGAAAGTTTTTATTATTTCAATCATGCTCGTTCGTTGCTTTCTAAATCTTCCCAAATACTTGTTGTTTTCCAATCTGATTCTTCTAGAAGAGAGAAAGGTTTTTTAGCTTCGTATCAAGCAGGTAGAAAATTATTATAGCAACCACACTTTTGCCTTTCGAAAGAGTCAGAGTAAACTAAGTGCACTGAGTGACTCATATTTACTTCAGCGCTGCTTATTGGTTAAACCAATATTTTAGTCGGTAAAAATCCGTGTACTTTCTCTGGGGTGTTAGTTGAATCAATTAAACTGCTCTTTCGGCAGTTGGCTGTGATTGCTGAAAAAAAATGTTAACCTAAACTTTTCGCCCAAAAAATTCTTCCATTTTTCGCCTTAGCAAGAGCAACATAAATACTGGACAATTAATAGTATCCACGTCCATTGCATAAATCAAAAATCGAAATTGCATATTAGGAATAGCATATAGTTTGGGTGGTGCAAAATCTAAACGTAATTTTGTAAAAAAACTGGTTCTTGTTTGATAAAGTTTCAGATATTTGTGGGGGTAATTTTATTGCTGACGAAAATCCTCAAAATTTTTCAACACCACTCGACCCTCATCGCTATTCTCACAACGTTTTTTGTAAATGGAATTTCACAACATCAACCAACCAGCAAATTCTTTTTAATTTTTCTCACATTTCCCTCAAAGGAGACGATTTCCTGGAAATATTTCAAGTAAAGTAATAAAATTGCACCTATGAGATTGGCCAAATATGGGTCAATTCTTCTAAATCACTGTTTTTATTATTCTTTCATTTCGTTTTTAGAAGTTGAATCTATTAAAAAATTATAGTTTCTTTTTATTGCTTGTTTTTTCGTGATGGCTGCGCCGACTGCACCTAGAGATTAAACCTCCACACTTTATGATCTTTCATTACTTCCTTCATATTTTTAGTGTTGTAATTCCATTTTTGCGCAGGTTATTGCAGTAACTTCGGTAAAGTGGAAATTTTTTTAGCCAAATAATAGCAATAAACAGCAAGACTAAAGTCATTCTAAGGATTTATTTACAATAAAAATACAAACGTTTTCGCCTTTCATCAGGCCTCTTCAGGTATTAGTTAAATTATAACCATGTTAACTTCAGACTAACTGGAAAAAATGAAACAAAAAATCATGCGATATCAAGGTTTCGAGTCACCGGGCGTTAAAACAATAAAGATCATCAATTACATTTAACAGGTCAACAGTTTATTTACTAATGGAAAATAAAGAAATTCGAGGGAAAAACAGCACATTAATCAACAGACGTCACTATCATTTGTAGACATTTAACAGAAAGGACGAGCCATGAGCATATAATTGCTTGTTTAAACTAGGTCTATGTTTCTTTATTAATAAAGCTTCATGAATTTTGGCCTGAAAATCTGATTTGCATTATTTCAGAACCTCGAAATAATTTAAGTCACGTCGCACATTGGAACAAACAGTACACGAAAGTAGGTGTTTAATCGCAATATTTTCATACTGGCTGGCCACATTCAGGTGCTCTCCCACTCTGGTGCTCAAATGTCGAGTTGACTTACCAATGTAAGTTAAGTTCGAATCACACGAACATGTAAATTTGTAAACGACATTTGAGCAGAGGAAGAGAGGAGAACGCAAATTAAGCTGAAAGTATGTCCCCGTTTTGAAGGTTTTGTAAATGGCAAACAGCTTGACATCAAATTTAACATGAAATAATTTTGCTAAACGACTAACAAAACGCCTGGATTCATTTCCTATGTTTGGTGCGTTCAAGTATACTACAGGATTAATTCCACTACGCTCACGATCAGATAAATCATTGTCAACAGTCAAAAATCGTTGCAAAAACTTGTTAAAAAACCAAATCGGATAACTGTTCGAGGGAAACATTTGCCTTAGTTTATCACATCATTCTGAACAAATAGCTTTCGCACGATTCAATAAGCACAATATTAAGCCAGATTTCCATTTCAAGGGGCATAAAGCATCAAAATTTAGCAAAAGACCAGTATGAGTAGTTTTGCGCCACGTCCATGTGTCGCACCCATTTTCCTTAACCTTAATTTGTACGTCCAAAAAGCACATCAATTCAGAACCATATTCGACAGTAAATTTTATGTTTTTGTGTTGAGAATTTAAGATATCTAAAAAATTTAAACAAGATTCATTAGTTTAAAATACAGCAAAAATGTCATCAACATAACACAAATACCGTAAAGGATGATTCGCAAAGGCAATGCTCATTATTTTTTTCTTAATTTTTGCCGAGAAAAAATTAGCTAATGTTGGGCCCAACGGCGATCCCATGGCTACACCGTCAATCTGTTGGAATAATTTATCTTTGCACATAAACATACCTGTAGTAGCTATTCGTAAAAGTTTTACAAAAGTGCCTCTAGGGCTATTCCATTATATTTCAAAAAAAAAAACTTGAGCATTTTTTTCCCAACTCTCTGGAAAAGAGTCGATCAACTATTTTTAGATAGAGGCTGGCGTACTGATCAACCTGCAAACAAATTTTTCTAATTGGCCTAATGATTGCCGAGGTATTGAAAGTCACGACTAGATGGCAGACGCGAGTATGAAAAATTTTTAATTTAGACTTTACAAGTTTTACCGAAGGTAGCGACTAGGTTTTTGTGTCTAAATACATGTTTTTGGGAGCAAGGAATCATAATTTCACGTTATTTTCATGATAATTTCTCAGGAAAGGTTGTAATTTGAGTTTTGTTTTAATTTTGGGGGCTAAGTTGAGGCCTGAAAATGGGAATAAAGGATTGCAAAAAAAAACAAAAAAACAAATATGACTCAAAGTTTTGACAACAAACTTTTTTTATTGCTTTTTCGTTTTTTCATGACAATTGTAGGCTTCATTTTCGTTTTTCCATGACAATCACCTATGCTGTACATTTCTTGAAACAAGCTTCCAAAAATTCATACCGGTACTTTGTTTTTCAAATTTTGAATTTATTGCTTGCTTTGTATAAATGCAAATATTGATTGTTTCAAAACAAGTACAGTTTTTTCGTAATTATGCCACAAAAATATAGCTGGTCTATGTATCAGAATCAAGAACTTTACCTTATAGAGCAATAATCAGAGATCATTCTCTCCAGTGCTTCATTATGAATTAGTTGTCATGGATGATGATTTTCATTTGATTATATATCATCAAATGATGTCAATTTGTAATTGTTTGTGCAAATTAGGTTATATAAAGTACTAACTAGAATTAACCAAAGTTATTTTAATCATTCTCACCAATTTCGCATGCATTAGTCTAGAGCTTGCATGCAAATTATTTTATTTTTCTAAGTTAATTTTTGAGCAAAATGTTCAATTTTTTTGCCATTCATTCAAAATTTACGCAATAATTATCATGTAACTGAAAAAAATTAACAAACCTTAATTAAATTAACAAAAACGAAAACTTTGCATTTTTTTGCAAAAATAACTTAAGTTAGAGCTATTTTTATAAAAAAAATTATGCTTTTAAAACGTGGCATGCAAATTGGCAGCACAACATAATTCAACTGGTTGCATTAATGGGCTATATGGGAAGTGGATAACGATAACATTGTAGTTCTCTTGTTTACAAGCTGGTAAATCATAAAATCCTATTATTCAATAAAACTCTCACGAAGTTATCTATTTCGTCTATATTTTATTAACAAAAATAATTGGGGGGGGCTAATGGAAAGATATTTGAGAGAAGTGATTGGTAATTAACTAACACTGAATAGCCCACCCCCCTCCCCCTTATTCCTGAGTTTATAATATATTTGTTGATAAAACCTATGTTTGGCATTTTTACACTTGCAATCAAATTTGATTGTTTGATTTTGGGCATTTTTAAAAGTTTTTATTGATTTGTGACTTTAATTTTTGACAATTAGCACCCCTCCCCCCCTTAATATATGTGTCAAAAGATGCTTTAAATCACTTTTTAGTGAATTCCAGCGCAAAAACAGTCTCAAAAGAACTAAACCGTGGTATTTTTCTTATTCTGCATTTTGGTTGACAGGCCAATAGATGGGCTATAGCCCCCCCGCCCCTCCCTAAATACGCCACTGGGTACATGTTTTATGCAGCTGTATCGTTATTTGCTCAGTTGCATTGTATAAAAACTAAAATACTCAAAATTTGTCTCTTATTATGTTCGTATTTTTATTTCACTTAAATGAAGAAATTTTTATCTGCTGTTTTTATCGCATTATCTTGGTAGCTGAATAGTCAGATTGTGATATAACAGCAAAACAAACTGTTCTGTTTACACACATTGCTAATCAATTGTCATCATAAATTCTGTATCAAAAAGAAAGAACAACTTTTATGCTACCCCAAAATATTTTTGTTTCAAAATTTTATTCAATCCTTCATCCCCAATTTTTGACCCCAATTTACCCAAAAAAAGCCTAAAAAACTATCAAAACACAATTTTATAGCAACATTAGCTTTAATTAAACCCCAAGTTTAGATTCCCCACCCCCAAAAACATATATTTTGACACAGAAACGAACTTTCTGCCTTAAGTAAGGGCCTCAAAATTGATTTCTGTATTTTTACGTACTCTCACCTGACATCGAGTGGTGATTTTAAATATCTCATTAACGGACAGTCTGCTTTCAAAAAAATTTTTTTAGATAGCTTGTGTCATCCTGTATAGATGATCTATAAGCATTTCATATAGATTTTCCGACGTAGGGTATTTGGCATTTGTTGAAATATAATGGAATAGCCCTCTATCACAAGGGAGTACGTTTGGGTTTTCTTTAAAATAAATAGTATCGGCACTTAATTGAATCGTTAAAATTCAGCGGGACATTGGTTAACAAAGAGATAACATCAAAACTAACTAATTGGTGATTTGATAAAAATTGTAACTGATTTGGTTTAGAGATAAAGTCATTAGTTGACTCTACATAAAATTATTGGGAATGTACGGCTTAATGATTTTGTCAAGAAATTTAGCAAGTTTATATTCAGGAGTGCCAACCATAGAAACTACTGGTCTTAATGGGTTATCTTTCTTATGACGTTTGTATTTTTATGGTAAATAAATCCTAGAATGACTTTAGTCTTGCTGTTTATTGCTATTACTGCACTAAGTAGCATAAATTATACAACTTTATCTACTTTTGGTTAAAATCTTTTTGATTTTAGTGAAAAATCGATTGGACACAACAAACTTTTTCTGGTTGCGTTTAATGGTATCAAATCTTTATGATACTCGCAGTATTGCACCAAAGCGTGTGACAAGTTTGCGAGAGCTCATCTCTGAGTCATGGAACCTGGGTAACGCAGCGACTTTCGAAAAAATGTTGCAGCGGCGGCGGCAAGCCGTCGGCAGCAATTTTGATCAGCCAAGGTTTTCACCTTGTAAAACCTACCGATTACCGCTCGACTAACTGGCTTGTAGAGACATAAATTTTGAGATAAATTGTGTTTGAAACACTTCTGCTAACCTTGTCACTTTGAACAGGAATTTGATACGGAAAACTTGAATTTTACGTGGTCGGCCGTTGATATTAGGGATGATACTGTAATAATTGTTCAGTCCAACAAGGTCCAATTTAAATTCCGATCTGATGAGGAGAGGAGCGATTATGGATTTATAGCTTCTTTCCAAGCAAGTAAATTTTTAGTACCGGTATGTTATACAGCAGTCATAAAAGTTTAAATTTCCCAAAGCTGTTTTGTAGACTTCAAAATTTTTCATAAGCTAATTTAAAAAATATGCGATTACCTACTGTAACTCATGAAGTATATGTTCATGTCCGTTTTGGCCTTATTAAAGTTCTACCCGTTGAGTCAATGAAAGGCGTAGGCTTATAAGCTGGGTGTTGAAGCAGGGCAAATTTTTGAAGGTGCTCCAGCTCTTGCTGCGGAGCTCTTTGTTATCCTGCCATTGCTCCGGCTCCAGCTCCGGGCATAGGCGTAGCAAGGATTTTTGATTGGGGGGCCCGAACCACAAATCACATGCAATGAGGTCATCGCAAATTTTCAAAAAGAGGAATTTTTGTGCAACAAAAATATCGTACAATGGAAGATCAGAAATCGCGGCCTGGTTTGGCAGTTACCCAAGATTTTCCAGAAAGGAGAGGGCTTAACCCAAAATTTAAAAAGTGAAAATGCTTAAATCTCGAGAGGAGTGTGAGCAAAACTATTGCTGCTCAAGCGTATTACACTGTCACTGACGGGGATCTGGGGGAAAGCCCCCCGCCTCTTGGCAATTTTTTGTAATTTTTTTGGAAAACAAAAATGCTAATGAATCAGACTTCGCTCGTGTTCAGAGCCATTTAAAAATTTTTTTTAACATTTGATAGCCAATTGAAAAAATTGAATTGTTTTATCCTCCTTTTACTTACAATTTAAGTCCAAAACACTTTTAAATATTGCATTTTGGGGTTAAATTATTTAAGTGGTTTGGCCCAGGTTGTCGGAAGTAAAATACGTTTCCTCTTACAATATTTTAGCAGTAAATAATAATCCAGTCGAAGATTTTCTTTCAAGATTTTTATTTTGTCTAGAGAATAACTAGCTATAGGAATGCATGTACCGCCAGAGGGCCCCAGGATCTCTTAATTGAAACTCAAATAATTTATTCAATGAGCATTTCATTAGCTAATTTTGTTTTTCCAAACTATTTTGTTGAGTAAAAACTGGCGAAGTGTGGTGAATTGCTGTTGAAAAATGGTACAATAGATGGTTGAGCCTATACCAACCATGTTGTTGTCCGGGTCGGATTTACATTGTGTGGGGCCCCTGGCACTTTGTAGATTTTCACAACATCTTCGTGCCAACTATAAGTAAAGACCAAAAAAAGTCTTTTCATCTGAACACGGGGCCGCAGGCTCTGTGCCATATGGTAAATTCGTTCCGCCTGAGGTAGCAACTTTGTGGAGAAACCTTTAATTTCACATGAGTTATACATTGAAATTGGTTGGAAAAAATTGAATTGAGGGGTCCCAGGCCCCCTGGTCGTCAATATTATTTAAGTTTTATTACTGTTGTGCGCAAAAAATGCTAAAAATAACTGAAACTGAGGAAACAATAGGCTTTTTTGTCTCATTTTTATCATTGGTGGCATTTCAATTGGGGGGGGAGGGCCTCTGGCTACGCGTATAGCTCTGGGATTATTCAGGCTGGTACAGAGTTTTAGTTTTACGTTGTCATTGTAACCCAACCACAGTATTCTCAATTAAAAAAAATTCAAAATAAACTTTGCTCAAAAACACAATAAAATGCTTTACACAATTTAGTAAAATGTTGGGACTAAACAGTAGCTAATACTAGAGTAAGCAGTAATTAAATAATACGAGGGTTAAATGCGGTAATTTTAAGCATAAAGGCAAAGTTTTTTTTTACACATGACCCATCTACTTAGGACAAAAGAATCTTTTGATCAGAGCTGTAGTGTCTCCAGACATGTCTCGGTCTCGGGACACTATTTTTCAAAGTCTCGGTCTCGAAGGTCTAGAGCCTCGGCCTCGTCTCGGTCTCGGCACCTCGAAGTCTCGGAAAATGGGCAAGTCTCGGCCATATTTCCAATCCGAGCGTAAAAACCCACAATAATTTTAAGTTTTTAACTGAAAAAAAAAAAACAAATCCCTTTCTGTTTAAACCAAGGATTCTTAAACTTATACCTTAATAGCCCTTGGGGATTGAATATATCGAAAAAACATATTTTTTGCAGAGTTAATGTATTGTAAAACCCTAAAAGGGGGTATTTTGATTCACAATAATATGGACTAGGGGTAGAGAGCGTCTGAGATATAAAACATTTCGATACCATTGGTTCAGACAAATCTTATTATCAATAAATTTCGTATTTTTTATTCTTATACAAGTGGTACAACTGCAAGTTTTCTGCGTTTTGATTAGACGGCTGCTGCTTTTCTTGTACCGGTTTTACTCTTTGGCTTATTCTGTGTCCGGAAGAATACCGAAGTTATCTCTATGACTTTGTGAAAAATGAATCAAGCAGTGAGATAGGCTGCGCCGAGTGCATTCGCATTCTACACACGAAGTAACGCGAAATAATTCGCATTCTAAACAAGAAGACCTCAAAAGCGGTTTGACGTTTGAATTTTGCTATAGTTGCTATCAAAATCTTTTTCATCTCAAACAAATCAAATCGGAATTTTCAAATCAACAAACATAAACTGAACTTGGAGAAATGATAGGGAGTAAGCTAGCGTTCTTCAAAGAATTAGGCTTTTCTAAACAAAAATCACAATTCTCTGAAAGAACCATCAGGACAACATTTGTGCGAAAAGACCAAAGTAATGGACTAATGGTACACCTACAGTATCACCAGGGCCTGCGAGATGGAGGTTCAGGGGGTACATCGTACCCGTGCCTAGGGGGGCCCGGAAGAATTCAGGTTTCCGCGTTAAGTTTTGGTATCGCACCATAATATCATAATCAAACTTACCTACGGCAAAAATATCAGTCAGCCTATTCAGTACTGGTAATTGGTCGCTATTTTTACTACACAGCCTTTAGGGCATCCAATAGTGGCCGATTTGATTAAAAAAGGAGGAAAATGTATCATAAGCCATACACTTGAACCGAAATTAACGTTTTGTTACATTTCTCTGACTTGAGAGCCCTAATTCTACGATATAACAATGTACGAGAAATATTTCATTTCCAGAGATCCTAAAGCATTTCAACCTAAGAGAGCGGAGTCAAAGTTGACATACTATACTACTCTCTTGTAACTCACTCTATCTGTGCTACTACCTTTTTTGCCTTCTATGCCTATCTAGCCTCTCGCTCAATCTAGGCACTGGTATATTACCCGTATATTAACAAATAAACTTATTGCTAAGATAATCAAGATTTTGGGTGGGGAATATTTTATCCGACTAGCTAAATTGATAAACTTTTATCAGTAAAATATTTGGATTTGCAGTATATCACGTTTTCTGCTTGTCAATTTAAGCAAGTTTGGTGCTGGGATGTTGATCAAATGCTGTATATTACTCTCGAGAAACATAAAAAGTGCTAAAGCTTCCGGGGCTCTGCCCCGGACCTCGCTGGGGGAGCTCACAGCGCTCCCCCAGACCCCCCAGCTGGATTTAAACGAATTTTATGTCTAGTTGTGTTTTTCATAGGTCCTAATTGTATGCGAATATCGTTATCCCCTCACTTTTAAATGAAGATCTACGCCCGTCGGACAAAAAATGATTTAACGGCTTGGCCTCCCCGATAAGGCTTGGAGGGCCCAATAAGACTTGGGGCCCAATAAGACTTGAGACCTTCGTACCCCCCTGGAAAAATTTCTCTCCGAGGCCCTAGTATCACACCTTGGGGCGATAAAGGTGTGCGTTATAACAATTAATGTGACAACATTTGTCTTGTGAATATTACAGCGGAACAGTTAGGACTGAAATATTATTCTAAGTTCTACATAAATATTCTTACTTCCATTTTGTAACTTGCACATTTAGTTAACAAAATTTGTTGATGATCATGATAGTATTAAATCTTAAAAACCATAAGCGACGCCAAAAAGCTTTCTAATTAAAAACAAACATATATCTTTTAAGTAGCATAACTTTTTTAATTAGCTTGTTCCTAATATAATAGCGAAATGCCTAGAAATCTATACTGCAATGTGTTGGGAAGCTCACGGAATGTCCAAAGTTTAGCGTCAAAAACATTTGCAAAATGTTGCAAACGTTTGGTTTCAAAAGTCTCGTCTCGGTCTCGCAACGTTCAAGTTTCGGTCTTGTCCCGAGTTTTTGCTCAAAGTCTTGGTCTCGCAACGTCAATGTCTCGTCTCGGTCTCGGTCTCGAAAATTTTGGCCGAGAATACAGCTCTGCTTTTGATCGCATTAGCTTTTGATGAGAGAACAACAATCCATCTCATTAGATGTAGCACAAATGGCTACAATTAGAATAGTCAATTTTTGTTTCATCTAACAAAAGTTCCTTTTAAGCTTTAACAAGGCTCTTTAATGACTTTCCGTTTTGTAGTTACACTCAAATTAAAACCAGTGATAAAGAAAAGCGAAAGGCTACTGCGAAAATCTGGAGCTGGGAGCTATCCTACAGCAACGTTGCTCCGAATCCAGCTCTAAATCCACCTGAATTTAAATGTGAGCTCCAGCTCCGACTCCAACTCCGGTAAAAATGGACTGCTCCAGCTCCGGCTCTAACACCCTGCTTATAAGAGTAAGCTTTTCTAAAGCAATTAATCTGACAAAAGCGCTTATTTAAGCGAATATTACTCAAAAGCGTTTGTTTAATCCTTTTCTGGTTCACCTTTTGGCATTATGGTCTTTTAAAATAGATGATGATATCAGTCAAGATTTAATTTTAATACTTTAATAGATGTAAACATATAGTTTCAAAAGAAAGGCTTGAAGAGATATGGTCTCAACGAAACCCTACGCCGAGTGGCTGATAATAATCAAGTTTTTTGACTCAAAAAAGAGACTACTGTATATTTCTTGAAATTAAGTTTGCAAGAATTGCCAAAAATAATTTGAGTTTTCTAATGTTAGAAAACAATAGCAAGCAATTTCCAACGCAGACTACTTCTTTTAAAACCACCGCACAGTTTAAATTTTATTCATTACTGTAGATTTTTAACCCAACTTTACACGGCGGGGGGGGGGGGGGAGCATTTTTGCACACCCTCTAGTTACTTTGCGATAAACCCCTTCAAATAAAGGAATTTTATTTCAAATCAACTTTACTTTGCGTCATATTGCATTACGAATAACTCCTGAAAATTTGAAGTTACGGAAAATTTCCCAATTTTTGAGTTCTTCGAAGTCAGTTTTTAAAATCTGAGCATTTTTTGGCCCAACTTTAGCTTAAATGACGTCAAAGATCTTTTGTGATGTAACTACTTTGACTTAATCACTTTACGATTTAACACCAAAAACAAACGTATGTACAAAATTTGCACTGCAAGTGACATCATTGCAAAAATGACGTCATTTTTCAAAAATATGGACGTGCCTGACGTCACTATGATGACGTCATCAAATCAAAACTAATTTTTATAAAAAATATTGGTGAACGCCAACCCACACGTCGAATGTAGTGCTCTCATGACTTTTGGTATACGAGTTAGAAAGAGGGCATTTTTGCTACCCATCCTTTGTGTAAAATGAGTTGATCAAATAGCCCGTGTAAAAGAGGGATAAATGGAGTTTGACAAAAACATTAAAATATGAAGTTTTTTCAGAGTACATCAGAGCATATTAGGGTTATACTCATTTTTGAAAAGGCCAAACAAATCTCTGATGCTGTTCTAAGCCACAATAAGGTTTCATATATTTTCAAGTACTTAATTACAGTATTGATGGTCCGAATGTTTTTAGTGTTCTCTCTGTACTGACTTTCTTCCTAAGTCTTTCGTCACTAAGCCATTCTTTTCTTCAGCCAATGTACTGTCACTGCAGAAATAAACTATGCGAAAAGCTTTATTATCAAACGATCTTAATTGTTTAATGCAATATTATACACTCACAGTATGTATTACTTTTTTCAGTAACGTTAAATGAGACAACAGCATTAGTAAATAAGTTCAATCTTTACTCGGATTACAAACGTCAGTATGTGCTAAGTAAGTTTTGTAATATAAACTTTTACGTTTAATGGTTTACATGCTATCTGGCCTAAAGGCTACCAGAGCGGAACCCTAGGTAAGAGCAATCAGAACGGCGACTACCTGCTGTAAAACAAGAAACGGGAAAAAGTTTTCTCTCACAGGATTTAAAACGTCGAAATATTGCAGTTAAATTATGTTTTACATCAGACTGAGATGCTTGTTATGGTTCGTTTTCTAAATGGCCAGGAAAACTAAATGCAATATGTTTTGATTAAAAGTAAAGCAGTCTGCTTTTGTTATTAGGGTTTCAAGTAGTGCTCAACAACAAAGAGATATCACAGCTGCCGTTACGTTGGTACTACAAAACATAAAATCGAACATTAATCACCGGACTCACCCGTAAATGGAATAACCAGGAGAATGTTTTATTCACCATTAATAGAAAAGCATATCAATAGTTTTTCAAACCGATTTTCAAAACAAACCGATTTTCAAAACAAATTAGCAACATTTTTACAAGGACTGTAAAAGATTAATTGATTGCTTGATCCATATTTACCCTCCACTCACGAGGAAGCGATAGCTGCGCTTTTATTTTGGACGACTCTTCTCCCGCTTAGGAGTTGACCATTTTCCAAATTTTCCGGTTGACGTTTGCCTTTTTCCCACGTAAATTTGCTGCTTGTTTTAAACCACCAAGCGGAGATAATCGTCGTTAAGCGCTTCATCCAAGGACGCAACAACGCGACCAGGTTGCGGGTTGCACCCAGGTCATACGATTGGGTTCATCATAAAAACAACGCCTATACCCATTCGGCCACGCTGCTGACTAATAATCTGTCAAGTGATATAACTTCTTCAACTAAATTTATGTCTGTAGTAAATTAAGTGTATGTATTAGAACACTGCATTCAGTATATGAGAATCTTAAAAACAGTTTCTATCTTTCGCAAACCACAAACTAATGGTTAGAGCTGGTTTTACTGCTATGGCTGGCAAATAAAAGACAGGAGGCTGTTTGACTCAAAGCACGTCAGATCATTTTGCAGCTTGTGTGGTCCAGAGTATTACATATTGTATATCCAATGTCTTCGTTTTTGTGGTCTTTTATTTTGACGCGATTCTGGACACGAAGAATCTAATTAATGACCTATTTCAAGTGTCGTTTCACGACTTGATTGCTATCGGCAATCTAATATTGTTTTTAGCAATAGATTAAAACAGACCAAATTATAAAATAGCATTGCCGAATGCTTCAATGTTTCATATATTTTTGATGATTGCTGTATAATTCTACGTTTGGAGAAAAAATAGTTGAATTTGTTGTTTTAGGTAATTGTCATTTACTTTCTTGTCCTGGGAAATTTGATTGTGAATGCAAACGGCAGCCATATTCTTTGCATTCACGCACCAATTGCATTGATCACACTTGGGTTTGCGATGGAGTTAGTGATTGTGACGATGGTTCAGATGAAATAGATTGTATTTGTTCTGACGATGAGTTTTAATGCAGCATTTGCGAACGTGGAAAAGAATGCGATTTGGGAAAATCAATTTTTCACTGCATATCAAAAAATGCTGTTAATGACAAGAAAACAGATTGCTTAAATGAAAGAGACGAAAAGTAAGAGAGCAAGCACTCGCAGCGGCATGGGATTGTTTTTAATAATTTATTTCTTCAGAAATCTATGCCTTGCAATGAAATACTGCAACGGAATAATAGACTGTCCTTGGTTAACTACCGACGACGAATCAAATTGCTGGGGTTGTTCTTCACATACGCCTCACAGATGCGACTGCAACCAGGAAAGAAACTATACTTGCGAGTGGGATCCGGAAAATGAATATCAATATACATGCTTCGACAAATCGTGTAAGTACACCTGCCTTTGTTGAAACCATCTAGGATTATTATTAACTATTGATTTAAATTTTTGTATTTAACTGCAGAACAAAAAACTCAAATACAACCACAAGCTGCAAACAAAAAACACAAATAGCTTTTAACATATTAATTTTTACAGGGGGTTGTCATTCCCCTAGAATGTGTATCGACCTATCGGACAAGTTTGGCTGCCCATGCGATCAAGACCAGTTTACGTGTGACTGCATCACCAAAAGCACATGTGCTCCACGCGACGGATGCATCAACATAGACAAATTTGAAAAAGGTTTTATTCATTGTCCTGGCGAAAGGATTCCAGTGGACAGTTGTGGGAGGATTTATTTACATAGATTGGATAATGTTTCAAAATGTAGCGAAATTGGTTTTCCTAAATGCGATTATTCAACTTGTCTCACAATCAATAAATCTATGTGCATGGAAAACAAATGTTTTCAGTCATATGTAATCTGCACTTCACACTGTACTGAAAAAATAACCTACAAAGTATTTCAATGTGATGATAACGGTCTTATTTTGCTTTCGCAGTTTTGTGATGGAATAGTAGATTGCAAAGACGGCAGTGATGAGGTCGCAAACGAGCCAGGTTTTAAATGCAATAAATGCGTTTTACCTCAAAGCAATTTATACGACAATTTGGCGCAATGTGACGATAGTTCCGATTTTTGTTTTGATAAAAATGCTGCTTGTTTTCAGTGCTTTGATAAACGTTTGTTAATTTCATATGAACAAGTTTGTGATGGTATGAGGGATTGTTATGATGCGTCGGATGAATGTTTGTGTGAGAAATACTTTGACACTGAATTGTGCACGAATGCGTTTGATGGAAGCAACTTTCAATGTTTTGAAAGCGAAAATGGTAATTCATGGGAAAGTACATATGCCAATATTAACAGTACATCAAATTCAAAAAACTCATTCATATTATATGCAACGAAATTCAATTTTAGTGTTCGGACGACTACTTGTGACGGTAGACCAGAGTGTAGAGATTACAGTGATGAATGTCACTGCAAAAACCCGCCAAGCTTTTGCAATGACCCTTGTCGATTTTTCTTTCTTATGGGGGATCGTTTTGTGATGGTGTTGAAGATCCAGCTTGGCTATTGATTAACGATTCTGATTGTCCAAAAGGGTTTGACGAATTGAATTGTCCAAAACGTTTCAAATGTAATGCTAAAGGGAAAGTGAGCATTGATGTTTTGCAACAATGCGATGGAAATATGGACTGCGATGATCATTCAGATGAAAACAATTGCCCTGGTATTTCAAACAGGCTGGCTACATTTTCATCCGACACCGAAATGATTGCAAATCTTGCTATAAAATTTGCGTTTTGGACGATAGGGTTTGTGGTTCTTTTAGGAAACACTTACGTTATCATCACTACGATTGTGTATCTGAAGAAAAGGAAATCGTTTGAAGGCATTGAATTGCAACGCTTTCTTATTTTGAATATATCGTTTGCAGATTTCATAATGGGAATTTATTTGCTAACAATTGCTACTTTTAGCGCAATATTTTCCGGAGTCTATGGTGAAGTGGATCATAAATGGAGATCCAGTTTAAAATGCTCCATCATCGGAAGTCTTTCAATTATTTCCAGTCAATCTTCTTGCTTTCTCATGGTAGTGCTGTCAGCTTTTAGATTAAAAAATATAGCTAATGCATTGGGCTCATTGACTGCTTCATTGCGGCCCTGGAAAATCTCCATTGGAGCAGCTTGGTTTCTTTCACTAGCGGTTTGCATCGCTCCTTTGTTACCCTTTACATCTCCATACTTTGTACACAGCTTTTCACTTACGGGCGTGTTTCATAACGGAACATGGGACGCTGCTGAGCTGACAAAGTTTGCTTGCAGGTTTGCTTTGTTAAGGAACGCAACATTACAATACAATGGAAATGTGTTTCAAAATGCTATGAGCTTCTTAAAGAGTAGTTTGCCCGACAATTCGTCTATTTCGATGTTTGGATATTACAGTGAGACCAGTGTGTGCATGCCGCGATTTTACGTTTCTTATGGAGATAGTGCATGGGAATACACTATTTCCATAATTACTGTCAATTTTTTGTGTTTTGTTTTCATAGCTGTTAGTTACATTTTGATGATTAAATATTCTTTAAAATCATCTGCAAAGATTCAAAGCAACCACAACAACAAGCAATCTGTGAGGCTGCAAAAGCGCATTGCTCGTATCATTGTAACCGACTTTTGTTGTTGGATTCCTATCTGCGTCATGGCTTACGTGAGACTCAGAGTTGAATTCTCAGACATCGCCTACCAGATCAGTGCTGTGCTGCTGCTTCCAATCAACAGCGCAGTGAATCCGTTTCTTTTCACTTCACTTCCAGACAAATTGATCGGGTACTTTCGCCGTCAATTTCGAAATACTACTATATGAGTACTCCTAAATGATAGTAAGGTTTTAAACTAGATTGATTAGTGTGAGTGTACACGTTTGCGTTATAAATATTACACTGATTGCACTTTTTAAAAAATTGCTGAAATTGATACCTGCGGAAAATTGAGAAAAAAAGTTATCCAACTTGCTGTACATTAATTATCAAAGGTGGAGTTGAGGACCCAACTTTTGAGGTCCAGGCCAAGGACTCAAAAAACAAATCAAAAAATAATGCTGTCCTCCAGCCGAGAACAGGGCATTTTCGAGGACTTGAAACTTCGACGCCTAGGCCAAGGACTTCAAAATGTGTCCTCGAGAACGTCCTCAAGGCCAAGGACGTCCTCGAGGACTTAACCTCTCTTAATTATTTTATTGTTGTTTTTGCTGATGTTGTACACCAAACAAATTATTTTGCACATAGTACTGTACTTTTTTGATTCTTAACTTTTTAAATTACTGAAATATTAACGGAAAGACTAGTATAAATGTTGATGCCTTTTCTGACTTTTTTGAAGCATATTTTGAGAAGTGCTGTTGGGTAGGACGCATACATTACAGTAACAAAAAACATATTGCTGAGTGTTTGAGTAATTTTGACTCGGTTACCTCCCGGTCTTAGACCGGACCCATGGTCTGTCGCGCTTACTCAAGTGACTTGTGGTTTCTGCATTATTTATTTATTCGCGTACAGTAAATTGTGTGTGCTGTGTTGAGTACCGTATATAGTCACAATAAGCCAGATTTCTCTCTTACTCTGTTTTGAATAAAACAAATTTCTAATTTACTGGCATAAGCCACTTACATTGTATAAATACCGCTGGTGGAAATGCCGATTGCTCACTTTTTTGACTCTTGGTGGGAAAGGTTTTCTCTCTATCTCTTAATTGAGTACAGCAGTTCGAACGTTTTAGCTTTCCTATTTAATTTATTTGTAATGACATAATAGTGGCGCCTGAGGCAGCGTGATAAGAAGTTATCGTGTCGACATACTGTATAGTCGTGATTCAATTCAAAGCCTGAACGGCCAACTTATGACCGAAGAAAAACTGTGTGAAAGCCAAAACGTTTTCTTTCTGCAAAATTTAAGAAGTGCGTCAGGTGTAAACAAAGTTATTAGCAAGGTTAAGATTTTGTGCTTTGAGACATAAACAGCGTTATAGTAGAACTCAAGAAAATATAATCAAGCTATGATATGAGCATCAAGGTAAAGCCAGGTTAAAAAAAAGAAACGAAAACGTGTACAAAAATATCTGTCACAAAATAATGTTGAGAAAGTTTTGCTTAACCCTTGTTTATTAACTGCTGTCAATTTTTTTTTAACTTATTAGAATAATTTATTTGTGTTATATATTTTGTTTATTTCTAAACGATTGTCTTCTAATTTTCAAACAAGATTATTTCAGGCGCGCAGCCAGGATTTGGAAAAGGGGGGGGGGGCTATTTTGAAACAGTGAGAAGTGTGCAAACGACCTTGACTCGAATTTTTATTGACGTTGAATCAGTTTCAGACGGTTTGTCCAAAATTTGAGACGAAATGTCTCGGAAATTCAAACGTTTTTTCCGCCCAAAATCAGGTGATCTCCAAAAAAAAAAAAAGGTCTTCGCCAAAATTCAGAGTGAATTTTCGGCCGAAATCCAAAATTCAAACGTTTTTTCCGCCCAAAATCAGGTGATCTCCAAAAAAAAAACAGGTCTTCGCCAAAATTCAGGGCGATTTTTCTTCCAATTTCGCATGTTCAAACGTTTGAGGGGGGGCTCTTTTCGAATGGGGGGGGGGGGCTATTTTCCATTTCTCACAGAAAATCGGCCTCAAAAGCACAAAAAACATGCGATTTTGCATACTTCACAAGCCAATGGGGGGGGGCTCGAGCCCCCCCCGCCCCCCCCCCCTGGCTACGCTACTGGATTATTTTATACAATGGCATGCCAACAGTTTTTTTTTCTTTAACATACAAGCTTTTGTTTGGGCTTGGAGGTCTGTGAGACCACAGCAAGTTCCTTTACCAGCTAATGTACATGGTCGAGCTGAACGTGGCATTGCATTTTACGTTTGTTAAACTGTTGTTATACAACAGTGAGTTAAATTTCTTTTGATGAGATTGTTTTCACGTAGAAAACAGCAATGCTGCCCATTGTCTGTTTTTGCCGCTGACTTTATTTTTAAGTGCGGCGACCTTTCGCATCAACGACTGTTTTCAAAGTCTTCAAAATTGAGGTCTGATCTTAAATAAACTAAGTACTGTAGACAGCATTTTTATGGTTAGAGTAATTAACTTTAGTGCATAGTTTATTAAAAGCCTAAGTTAAAATGAGCTCATATGCGTGATTGATGCCTATACTGATAATTAAACATTTAACATATTTTTGAATGATTTGCCTAATGATGATAGCCGAAGTTACAAGCTTTACATAAACTATTTTCGTGTTAAATGTCAGTTTTATACCACAAAATGGGAAAAATACTTATCCAAAGAATTCGACTTCTATTAGATCCGTGGCCTACAAAGA
Organism: Trididemnum nubilum; assembly: GCA_963965965.1. Classification (NCBI taxonomy): domain Eukaryota; kingdom Metazoa; phylum Chordata; class Ascidiacea; order Aplousobranchia; family Didemnidae; genus Trididemnum; species Trididemnum nubilum. Next base: position 39,856,762 of record OZ014484.1, on the reverse strand, counting down.
AAAGCGAAATTAAGGTGCATCTACGAAGTATCCGTTTTTTGATCGTTTTTGTCCGTTTTTGGTTCTCCATGAAAAAGAATGTTCCTTTTCGTCGGCATGTTTGTATGACACGTCTATATTCATATTAAGCAGACTGTTACATTCTGAACAAAAGTTTTTCAGAAAAAAAATTTTGTCAAGCGGTACAACGCTATTTTGAGATATCGATCTCTTAGCTCATAATCAAAAAATTTTGGACAAAATTTTTATCAATATTTAACACTCTACTTAGTACGGATGTGGAATTATAAAAATGCTGTTAAAAAGAGCATAGTTTTTCATAAAAGTCCAAAAACGGAAAAAAAAACGGACAAAAATGAACAAAAAACGGATACTATGTAAATTTAATTTTAGCTTATAATTACCTGCTGACCTAGCCCACAATATTATACGTAAAATATAAAATTTTTAGAAGGGATACAGTATTTCTAGTTCGTTTCCAAATTCAGTGTTTAATTGTTAAATTGGGAAATTTCGTGGCAGTTTTGTGTGATAGCGTTAAACATTGTAATATGATTATTGCAAGGGAAAAAACCGTTTAGCACAACCTTTTTTTTGATAGTTTTTTTCAATAATCTGAATGCACAATAAGTAATCTCAAAAAGATGTTCTAAGTCAATATTTTTCATGCCATTCTTTAAGCCTTTTGACCGAGAACATTCGTAGAGAGGCTGCTTGACATGACGACCGAAATGTTCAATCTTCTGTTCCGAGCATTGCATAGTACCCAGCTAATGCGTCCACATACTATTAATACTATAATTGCTGTAAGCTATATGCTTACGTGTAGTAGTTCTATTGAAATAACTAATACGGACTTACTGATTGTTTGACTGACAAAGAAAGGGACAAACACTTTTCATAAAAATTAGTTTTTGAAATGCTCTTTTGGCGTACTGTAAAAAAATATAGTTAATACAGATATTTTTCAGAACTGTTATACATACATTTTTTGCCTGAAAAAGAATCCAGTTGACTCACTTTTTTAAATTAAATTCTGTTCAGATAAAAAGCAAAGAATTCACTCCGCATTTGCAATGTGTGAAATTAGTCAGTTTAGCGTTATTGCAATAAGGATTTTGGTGAATCGAGGTTAATTGTCACAGAAGAGCAGTGATTCCAAAACATTTTTTACAAGCGTACCATTTTGAGCTTTTGTAGAGTGCCGGTTACCACCAAACTTACATTTAACGCAATCAAAACAAACTGAAATATATTCACATCCGGGTGAAGGCCACGAAAAAAAGAAAGGTCTTCGCAGCAAAGTGGTTTTATTTCCGCGTAGACTTTCGGGATGTAGCCCCCGAAGTTCAAGTTAAGAACAAAAAAAAAAGGAAGAAAAAAAGGTCTGGCTGCAAATCAGTACTACCTTCGGAAGGAATTTCGGATTAAGAGTTTTAACGTTAAATCTCTTCGCAAATTTATAAGTAAGCTGAAGTTGCTCGCGTACCACCTACAAGACTCTCGCGTACCGCTAGTGGTACGCATACCACATTTTGGGAACCACTGCAGTAGAGTATCTACCAATAGTTATTCAGTACATTTCCAATACGTGATAATTTTGATAATGACTCAGGAATTGCCCAGTGGCGTAGCAGGCACTTGGCGGTTCTGGCTCTGCGCCAGGGACGGCAGGCCGCAAGGGGGCGACCAAATCAGGCTTCACATTGCACACATCAAGCAAGCAAAAATTAAAAAGTAAAACGAGAAAATGATTTACAAAGAGGCAGCTAGCACACATTAACCAACTTAAAGTTTGAGTTGAACCAGCCAGGTGGTCGAGTGGCAACGCGTTCGTCTCTGGAGCGGATGGTCTGAGGTTCAAATGTTGGGCCGGTCAAATCGACACAGTGTTGCCAACCGGTTACCTCTGCTTCGACATTTCTTTGGAAGGAGCTGTGTTGCCCGGGTACAATGACGCGGAGATGGACCCCGTAAACTCGTTACAAGCTACGGCGTAATACAGCGAGTAAAATGAAAGACTTGATTTGAAAGTTTGAGTTGCTTTTTGTTTAGTGTTGGATAGCAGTGCTGTACTACGTCTTTTGTTCAATTTATAGTAACAGTTATTACGTCATAAATCTGTTGTTATAACCAACGATTTATTTTCTCTGTCTTCGCAGCCAGCACTCCACAGTAGTTTCTGTAACCAGATCTCGGGTGCAGTAAAGCTGACATATTGATGTATTTTATTGTTTTTGCGATGGGGAAGCACTAAGTTAGCCGTGAAAATTAACAGATTTAGGAGGCTAGCGCGAAGCAGTCAAACCACGTTTTATCGTAATGCAACAGCGTTTGATATTTTACAGTGGTTAGCAAAATCATGCTTACTTGATTCGACACCATAATTATGCTTGTGTCTGAAACTTTATCTTACCGTTGGTGTTTCAATTGCGAGTTGTGAGAGAAGTTTCTCAAAGCTCAACATGATAAAGTCGTATTTACGTTTGACCATGAATGATGATTGGCTATCGGCTCTTTCGGTTCTTTCTATAAAAAGAGACTATGGTCAAAAACTTGATTTTGAAGATATCATCGTTGATTTGCTTCGGCGAAAGCTCGAAAAGTTCAATTTTAGGGCGGCTATTGATCTTTTATTTGCCTAATACATTTTGTTCACCAAATTCGATTAAAAACCCAAAAAAGAGGTCTTCATCTCAATTTGGTACTACAGTTGACCGGAATTTGGGATTTATTGGTGCTGACAGCCACTTTTTTGTCTAATCTTCCAGACGCTTCCTTGCAATGGAGAGCGCTGAAATCTCGTTACGGCGGGGGGCGCTGAAATCTCGATAGGAGAACACTAAATCTCGATGGGGGAAGCAAACTCTTGATGGTCGGACTCGTCCCCCTACAATTTAAATACTGCTTAGGGCGACATTTGCAACGAAAGCCAGGGGCGGTAACGTATGCTCCTATGCCACTGGAATTGCCACTACAGTATGCTTATGAATGTGAGCATCATTTCATTTCAAACAGCACTATTTGCGACAACTTACTGTTATTTTCTTTATAGATTCCTCAGTAAAGCTGATAGCTTAAATATCAAAAACTTTTAGTTTTAGGTAATAAGTAATCATGGAACGCAGACAAAGAGTTTGTATTCTTCAAAAAGGTAAATTTTAATACCGCAAAATTGCCGAAAAAAATTGGCAATGAACAAAAAAAAGCTGTTTTGGAACTTGGTATTCAGATGGATGTGTGATGGTGAAAAAGCTACCAGCAAAATATTCAAGTATACAAATTCGTGCATTAGCCAATCAGTAGCTAATACAAAAATTTTATCAAAGCCCTTGGAAATGGTTGAAGTATTAGCTGATACAAAATAAGTCTCATTATTTTGCAATGTTTGTATATAAAAATGATACTATTAAATAAAATAAACTGATAGGTTTGTTTGAAACAGCAACTTAAAAACACAGCTATTAATCTGCCTAGTCTACGGCAAGCAAAAAACAATACACGATATTCAAATGCAAATACAGGCAAAAACGAACAAAATTTCACCGTTTTAGTTTGCTGAGGCAAAGCCCTTTCACTAACCATGCATCTAAAGGTAGTTTGAAGGGTTCATTTTGACAATTTTCAGATTCGTTCGACATCGTGAGATAAAAGATAACCTTGATTTTTTAATTGCTCTTGTTATTGCAGGTGAGAATGGGTTCGGGTTTGTGTTGTGTTGCGAAAACAACACGACCGACACATATGTGTTGCACGTACTTAGCGGATCGCCAGCAAGTAGAGCTGGACTTATGCCTGGAGATAAAATAGTTGAGGTGAGTTCGATTTATTCCGACTACAACTACTGAAGATTTAGTTTTTTTTTTTAAATTAAAATCAAAGCAAACAGCAATCTTTATAGAAATCGCTTGCTTCTTTTATCCACATGTTGCGGACATCTAGAGTTGCGTTAGTGTGGCGCCTCGCACTTTCTTGTTTTCTGCTTTTCTAAGCACTTTTTAACTCTCCGCTTTTTCCACTCCGCTCATGCAATTTCTTTATTTTGGAAAACAAGACGAAGTGACGTTTTTTTTTTGGTAATATGAATAGGCGAGTTTTTTCTTCAGGTTTTTTTCGTCTCTTTTAGAGCTGACAAGCTGACAAGAAATTAGAAGATTTTAACCTAATTTAATCATATCAAAAGGTATATTACTGATACAGCATTTAGTTAAAATCGCATGGCAAGTGACATTACGTCAATAGGCAAAAAAATGTATTTGGTCCTGACTCGACAATGGCTGTCAGGTCACCACTGAGACGGTCGTTGTCTCTGGCGGAAATCCGGGAAAGTGGGCGGCAACTGCTGTACAATAGCAGAAGCCAATCAATATGGCTCTAAACGGGGGAAATGGAGATTGAAGTGACTTCTGCTCCTTGCTGCAGACTGCCTAGGTTTCTGCCTTGCCTTTTATTGAAAGTCAAACCATGCAAGCAAAAGCTGAACGATACTATCTCTCGCCCATGGATAACTGAATGAAGCCATACCAATAAAAGCCTGAGATTGCTCTCGGCTTGAACAAAACTTTAGGTCTGAGCTCTAAATTTATAATGAGCTGAAAAGAGCCCGACAGATTATATTAATAGATGAGGTTATTCCATAGGTTAGAGGTGATTGCAAATTACACATCAAAGAATCATTCGTCACACTAATTTGGGGGAGAAACCATTCAGACAGTAAACATTAGTTGTGCAGGCGATTTCCTTATTGTCCTGAGCAGTGTGGTAGGTATTATCATGTTTCCAAGAGAATTTGCGACACATTAAACAAGTTTTGACGCTTTAAAGGAAAATAGTTTACCTTAGATATGTCCTCGGTTGACTTGGGGAAAATTGCAATAAAAAATCTCAAAAGCTGAGAAAGTATAACGCGTTGCTCACATAACATAACTATTGGCAGTAAATTTATGAAGATATTAGTGGCGTTAGGACCAGTACTGTTGTTCTATTTACTCTGTCGAGGTGAGAGAGACCCAAAACATTTTACTATTATTTTGAGTAATCCGTAACTGCTTTATATTTATAGGGAGTGTTCAAGTTTTAAATTTAATTCAGTTTTCCAGTATTAACTGCTTTTTTTTAACCAATGAAGACGGCATAGCAGCGTCGAAAAGTTTTTGGGATACAATGAACTTCAATTCATTAAAAGTAGTTTTCAAAATAATTTTGTACTATCTCTAAATTGCTTGTTTGCTTTAACTTAAAAATCCAACCTGTCAGTCAGACCAAAGCCTCTGATCAGACTTGGTATAGAAAAGTAACGCTTGAAAAGAAAACTTTGAACTTTCATAAATCGTAGTATTTGCTAAAGCTCTCAATCGCACCCTTTTTAGGCCTTCCATGATGTTGGCTGTGTAGCTTTGTTTATATTGGGGTGAAGGGGCTCTATGTTCACATTGCTTTTGCAGGTAAATGGCATCAACGTCGAGAAAGATGATCATAAACTGGTTGTACAAAAACTACAAGGTACTCGTTCTACACAGTTGTGATGCAAGTTTAGATCGTCATAATGCTCGAAAAAATAAAAATAAAAAAATTCTAATCATAGCTCACAAATAATGTTAAAGTAAATTTTAATTAAATGAATTGGTTCAAAACATTTTCTAACTTTAAATACGTTTATTTTCCGAATAGCATACTTGTTGAAAATTCTAAATTATTTGTTTGCGAAAGCAACATCCCTAACCATAAACAACACTATTTAGATCAGATATTACTGCACCTGCACTTCAACTTATAACCAGAACGTGCATTGCTTTCGACCAGCTTAATATGAAACTTATTAATTATTTAAATAACATGTATTTTCTAAAACTTTTTGTAAGAACACATACGTTTAAATTTTGTTCAAAATTCCATGTTCTTTGAATCATTTAAACTTAAACAATAAATCTAAGCACTTGAATGATAGTGTTGTACATGCGAATAATCCTAGAAGTGTATGTAGTTTTTATTGGTTACATATGGCTCAACTCATCATTCCGGTACAAAAATGAGCGTAAGTATGGCCCCCTATTTAGATATTCAGATTTACAAAAAAAAATTCTTTCTGCTGAACAGAAACAAGTTTGATTTGGATTTTTGTTTCCGACCCGAGCCAAACAGTAACGAAAAAGAGATTTTTAATTCGGAAAACAATAAGCAGATGAGCCTTACAGTTTACTGGGCTTCGTAGGTTTATTTAACTTGCTTTTTGATATCTAAAACTGCAGGACTGCATAGCATACGACTGGTGGTTGCCCATAGCAGCACAGCGGAAAAATATTTCAAAGAGCCCACAAACGGGATGACTGTGAAGCCACTGGAAGAAGGATCCCAAATGCTGAGACCAAAGGTTATAAGTGTGTCGAGAGGATTAAAAGTAAGTAGCTAAAGTAATAATTTTTTGATTTTGTTTGAAAACTCAAGTTTGGTTGCGGAGGGTGAGTTAAAATTAAAATTGGTTAAGGCTAAAGTATTACCGTACGTACAAATGAAAATCACCAGCAATAAACATCGCAAATTTTACGTTTAAGGATCAATTGAAATAAATCCTCTCTCTTATTGAGTACATACAAAATTAATCATATTTTAAGCAATTGTTATTCCACTAAATGAAAATACGATGTAAAAAGAAAAACGTAACTAAATTAAAAAAATAAAAGTTCTGGAACTGATCAGGATATAAAGCAAAAGCTGAGGCCCCCAAATCAGCTTAATTTATTGAAGTAAGCCCTTTGAATTTTATCTTTTGTTATTTGTCTCGTCGATTTTTAAGTTATGCATATTTGAAATCTGAAGAAGTGAAACTAGCTTGAGAAAACTTTAAAAGTACTTTGGTTTGCCCCTTGATTTTAGCAAGTCTAAAACTGAACTGACTGCTGTCTCTCAAATTTTGCATTACTTTGATATCTCCATGTTAGTATTTCGTATGCGTCAAGCCCTCTCGTCAGCACTTTGAACTAAAAAGCTGAATTGAAAAAAAATCGTATTTTTTAAAAACTGAAGTAAATTTGCAGTGCTTAGTTCAAGGGGTACTAAAGTAGTTTTTTTAGACATAGCGCTTTTGAAAACTCTGCAAGCTTTTTTTTAGGAACAGAATGGCGCATCTATTACGGTTGAAGTTTGAGCAAAATTTAAACTTTGAAAAATGTGATGTTATAATATAATTATAGTTTTTCGCTTCATTTTTTCAATTAAAAAATTAAACTACTTCAGAAACAAGATTGAATTAACTTGTTGTTGCTGCTTGTTGGAAGCCACCAATCAGAGACAATCATCGTTAAACATCGCATTACAGGACACAACAATGCGACTATGTAGAGTGCTGATTGAACCTTGATTATGCAATCGGGTTCGTCGTAAAAACTACGACTGTGCCTATTTGGTCAAGGTGCCAACGTTACGTGGCTTAGCAATAATAAAAAAACCTGACAAAAAAAGTAAGTTGATTTAGGGCTTTGATTTTTCTCTTCAAACTATGGGAAGAAGTAAGAAAGAAGAAGTCGAATGTCACCACAGAATTCCTCTTAAAGGCATTTCTGGTCAGTGGAAGTTGCATGGTTGGTTGTTGTTCTGTGTCTACAGTAGCTCTAAATTTATAATATCAATCAATTAAACTCGACCTTCAGCTTCAAAAACTAGAAAAAATTCTATAACGAGTGCACGTGACCCATCCCTGAGTGATTGCGCCTATGCAATAAGGATTCTTTCGACGATATTTCACATCGGCCGCAAGTTGTTGGCAACGTTGTCTCCAGTATGACCGGAGCAAAATTTAACCCTCAGACCTCCTGCTTCAAAGACAAACACGTTGCCTTTCGACCGCGGTCGACGATCTTTAACAAGTTATCTTAAATTCCACCAACTACTAATGTAAACATAAAGGACGCTTGGTCGATAATGGGTTTTGTTCTATAGTAAATTAAAAAACTTGCAACTTATCTACAATATAAGTATGCTTTTTCATTGCTTTTTTAACGGAGCTCTCCCAGCTGGCAGGAGCGCAACCAGGAGGGGTAGCTGAATTGCACGTTAAAACTTTTTTGTTTGATATATGTCATTGTTGGGTAGCTTGCTGCGCAAACTGGTGCAACTCAAGCGTACCACAGATTGGGTTTGGGGAAGAGACACTGGATGATTTTTATAATTTTTCGGAAAAAATAGCCATTTTAAAGCCAATCAAATCAAATTTTGTACCTTTTTAGAGCCGTTTGAAAAAAACTAAATTGGTAAATTTGAAACCATTTGAAGAATTGTGCTTGCTCTAGCGCTGTGTACATAAAGAATACAGTACTTTTTCGCAAAGTTATGAGTTGTGGTCAACTTTTGTTGTAAGTGCCTTAACTGACTAATAACTGATATAACTGAATCGTGCTCTCAATGTTTTTTGAAAATTGCTCAATAACAGTTGTAGTCAGAGCAGTATCAAATGTTTAGCAAACCACATATTAAAATATTAAAAACCCTCTACAATATTTTTCACCAGAGTGCATGATTTTTTATCTTTTTATTCATGATGTGCTCAACATTCAATGACCAACCAATTTATCAATATTTTAACTACTGTATATAAAAAAACTTAGCATAAAAATTTGGCATGACTCAGAAAATAAAGCTAAAAATTACAATGATTTGTGTAAAGCGCCAAAGTTCTCGATTTCAACTTCGTTTCAGAGTATGTTCGTTTTGAAAATGAACTACCTACTAGAGTTTTGTTATGTTTGATCGCTTTGTTCTGAAATTCTTGGCAATGAAAATAGAGAGATAGCAATGGAAACAACAAATATTATATAAATGTGGTATCATCCGTATGACAATATTTCTTGTGTGACATTAACGTGACATCATCATAAGTACTGCATATGACAGTATTTTGTGGCAAAATTACCAATTACTGTTAATTTTACCTTTGTTTTTTTGAAAAAAAATTGCTTTAGGCCACTTTGCTACCCAAGTCCGAGACACTGGAGTGGCTTACAAAGCTGGTCTTCGAGAAGGTGACAGGATCATTCAGATCAACGGAGTTGAGATTGAGAAAGTAAGTGAATTTCTTAGAAAGGAGGTAGCTTCTCGGAGTGAGCAAAATATTTAGTCTTGATTTATTGCTGTCATGCTAAAGTTCCAGCATTTTCGCACTATTTTTCTGTAACAGGATCTAACTTCTTTGCAGTCAAGCCTTCAACGTTTTTCTTTTGTTTTTATTCCTTTTTAGTGTATTTTTTTTTATCAATCAAAAAATCAAACTTAAGTTTGCAAGCGATAAAAGGTTCAATTCTCAGCCTTCGTAAATTAAGCAGGTTTTTGAAAATCTGTCATTGTGTGCTTTTACCTTTTAAGCTTTTGATAGTCCATCCAGTTTTTTTTCTCAAATCACAAATCGAACGTTCAAAACTCAAGCTACCAAAGCTGAACAATGTTAATGCTTTGCACAACATATACTAGAGTATAACAGCATCAACTCTTGGTTTTGCAGGAGTCGCATGCTTACGTTATATCGGCTATTAAGTCATCAGCATTTTTGGACTTGATGGTGGTTGACAAAGCAACAGAGGAGTTTTTTCATTCTTATGGAGTAGCCCCTACATCCCGACATTTAGACGGCGAGGTAGTAATTCGAAATTTGGCACGTAACCGCAGTTGTGACTACAAAGGTAAAAAAATAAATCTTTAATCATTAAATATAGCTGATGTTATAATATTGGGGGGTGAGAAATTCTGTTATCAACATTAATATAACTAAAACTTCAAGCACTTGAATGGAATTTGATTGTAAATACATCCTCTACAACGTATTTTATTATTGGCAACTTTTTGATTCTTTAGTGACTTCCATGCACCGAATCCACACTACAAATTTATTTTAGAAGCATAATTACTAAAAAAAAAAAAAAGTACAGCAAAAACCTGGCTCAGTCATTCTCAATAGTATGCAATCCAACATCACCAGTTAAGCATAAGTTCTTACAGCATCAAAATCTACCACCAGCAAAACTGATCCGTGACGGACTAACTACTGTAACTGGTAAACGGGACAACTGGGTTAAAGATAAAGGTCTTAAATTTGTTTTCCCAAGTTCTTTAGATCAAGTACGATATAACGATATAGTCGAAATGTAAATAACCTTTTTTTGCAGCATCTAGAAATCAAGCTTCACTTCAAACACATTGATTCAGCTGACCAGGTTTAAATGACTTATGCCAAAATCTAAAACCAATCTATTGTAGTTCAAAAAAAAAAATCTAATTCAAAAGCAAATGGTGCTGTACTAATGATAACTCATGCAACCAACAATTAAATTAATCAGAAAAAATCTAATACGAGGATTGATTAAATGCTTGGTCAGCCACTTTCGATATATTAATTGGCATTTTAAAATAAGCTTTCATATTGAAAACAATCGCTTAATGTTAGAAAACAAACACCATTTAAACATTTAATGTAATGGTCTTTATAATTTGTTTTGAACTAATCTTAACAGGTTTTTCTGAAAATTTACCCAGTCAAACAACTCATCGACGCAGATCATTTGCTTCCTCAACTTATCACGGAACATCTTCACGCCTCCATAAAGCCAGTCAAAAACTACTAGCAACGTCAACTCCAAATCTTACGGCAATCGGTCTGGTTCGTTCAAGATCGACGTCCAGTTTTACCGATCGAAACACCCTAGAAAGATCAAAAATGAAAAAACACGTCATTCAAGCAAAACGTAATATCAAGAAACAGTTGAGCAAGTTGGAACGGAAGCCATCAAAAAGTCGCCTTCACAAATTTAACCTACCCGCTACCAGAAGACTCTATGATGAAACCGAGATAAGCACAGAGCCTGAGTCATTATCAACTCCGAGCTTAGATGAGTTATTTTCACAACTATCAATAAAAAGCCAACAAAGCTTTAAGTAAGTCAACGCAACCAATCAGCGGGCAATTGGATAATGGAGCGTTTGCTGCTGAAACACTACACTAGGAAACGAGTTTCAATTCTTAGTGGGGACAAACCAAAGGCTATAAAAATTGTTTCCGAATTCACAATTTCCCTACTTGATGTTCAGCAATAAACAAGTCTGAAAATTCCCATCGAGCTCGGGAGACCAATAGGCAGGTGGTAGCTTGACTCGAAGACCAAAACGTCCAAGTGAAGGTTCAATTTACGGTATTATTTGTCACTTTAGATACAATAACTGACACATTACATAAAAAATAGTTTACAATAGCAAAACATAAAACAACTTTTTTGACGACCGGAGACTGGAAGGGACCTGTTACAGCCACTAGTCAAACAGCCACTCACTATGCATCTTGTTGCCCATAAGAGCTTCAGATCTATTTGAAGTTATTGCTTTGAGAGAGATGAGATGAGATGAGACAATTCTTGTAAAAATACTTAGTTAGATGTCAGTAAAAACAACTGCTTAGAATCTCTTTGCTGTTTTTTTGGACAAGGCATCTGGGTGAATAAATTTTTAATTACAATAAAAAAGGCAAATCATTGCTTACCTTAAAACAGGTCCAATGCAGAAGGAGCATGGGTATCCGATAATATAATATTTGATCTTGCTCTTTCCTTTGTCAAATACACAGTTTTAATAAATTTAGTTTGCAGTGCGATACCAGGACAGCAATACCGGCTGTAGCTCTTTTTCAGCCTTGTCGTAAGGCAAGTTTAAATATATTACTTTAACAAGCTAACCTTAAAAATGTTTTAGTTCTAATTCCAATGCTGTCAATTTGAGCTCAAGAGAAGCTACACAGTCACATCCATCAGCGAAAGAAGCTTCATTGAACTATGAAAAAACAGAATGCAATCTGCAAGTGCAGTCACAGTCTTCAAGTTCTCCTGGCCAGTTATCGAAGATTGATTTCATGGTGGATCTAAAAACTTTAAAAAAGCACGTTCACTCGCGGTCTAGTCAATCGAAACAAGATGCTGCTCGATCGAAGTCGAAACTTTCTGATTACGGTCTAGCTCACATGTATGTGAACAGTTTTTGAATACTTTTTATAATCTGTAGTTATTTTTATTCCTGACCACTGCAATCATAGCGAAGAATAGATAGAGATAGCGTGTACTGACGAATCGCGAAAAGGAAATAGTGACGCAACGTCAAACGATAAAACACGCAAAAGATATTGAAGACAAAACAATCTAATTTTGTTTGTACGGTTGCCAGCTACACTTCTCACACAGAAAATTTGTGCTTTCTATGGTACACGTGCTTGCGAACAAAGTGCATATGAATCTAGCGGCAGGAGTAATTGTTTGAATAATTGATAACGAAAGAAGAAGAAAGAAAAGTGGCCAGTGCGAGCCCAGTCACAGTTACGTAGGCAGTCAAAGGGTGGTGCAACCGGCCTAAACTACAGTAACAATATTAAGAAACAAATTAAGAATGTTGTGACTACAAGCAAAATATGCTGGCGTGTGTTGACAATTTATTGTTCAAAATGCTACATTACAAATATTTTTATTAGTATTGAATTGGCTTCGATAATATTATCAGTTGCCACGAGTGATGAAAACAATTGTGGGTTGGTTATTTTGCGATTTGTGCAGCTCTATATTCGCTTACTTAGCAGGAAGTTTGATTATGGTAAAAATTCACAGACTCGCTGTATATGCAGTAGCTTTTCTATCTTCGAATATCTTGTCAATTCCTAAGCGGGGAGGATTATTTCACAATAATGTACAGTTGCTTCCCCATGGATGGAGGATAAATATGGATCAATCAATCCTAAAAAACAAACGCTTAATTTGATGAATTTTCATTGCTAGCTAAAAACTGGTTTAAATTTATTTTCGGCTTAAAATTGGTTACAAGTAGGTCATTTTCAAATGAAACAGACGGCAAGTACCGTGGTACTATGTTTCGAACAAATCTGCTCCGGCTGTGAAGCTGAGCATTTTCGAAGTTTTCCAGTAAACGTTTGACTTCTTCCCACGTAAATTTGCTGCTGGTTCAACGCAACCAAGCAGAGACAATCATCGTAAAGCGTTGTATCCAAGGACTCAACGTGACCACTGAATGCCGGCTGAACCGAGGTTTTACAATCAAAGTCCTCGTAAAAGCGATGCCTTTACCTTCTCGGTTACGATTCTAGTTCGTAAAACTAATAATTTTTAGTTCATGCAACCCAACAAGGGTGTGGTCACTATTTTTGGATTCGTCAAGGGCAGAATAAAAAAAACAAACTATCATTGACGGTACGTGAACTTTATTAATGAGCTCAAGTAATAGGTCCATATAAATCTCTATTAAACAAAATCAATCATTCGCAGAGCATACAAATAAGCCGACTACAGAACAAAATAGTATGGTCTATGAATGATTGGTTGTGTTCGAATAAACTGCTTTTATTGTTTTGTTATTATTGCTGTTAGTATCACTATTTCCATCATTATTGCTTATTGCTATGTTACAGTTAATACTATTTTTACTCATTAAATCGTGATGTTTTGACGTCAAACATAAAGCACGCATACGATTGAATGGTTTTATTGTTGTTATTATTGTTGTATTATTTAACGATAATTAGTATTGTTACTATCATTATGGAAAGAGATTGGATTGCAAAAATTTAGATCCGAAGTTTTAAGAGCTTGAAATCCAACACCGCCACTCAGTTACCCCAGTTTGCAAAGTTTAACAGAAAAGATTGATCTGAGATAAGCATACTAAATTAAAAGGCTGTAGCCAATGGCCGATTTTTATTTTTAATTTTTTAAAATAGAAATTAACTAGTAAAAACGAATAAAATTTCTTTTCAAAGCACTGCCAAGTATCCAGAACTGGAGTTTCGCTTATTTCTAAACCTATTAGCTTGGATGACTCCAAAACCAAACCAAAATTTAAAAACTGACTAAAATGCTAGTAGTGAATATGATCAGTATTCCTAGAACAAAAAGCATTTAAAATATATTTTTCCCAAGAAAAATGCGTCCATGGTGACCTAAAATAAGTACTGGAATGAGTACTTTGAACCCATAACGGACATTTACTGAATGAAGCATACCTAAAAAGATTTCTTTACGCTAATTTAAAATGTCGTCAGTTTGGCTTGCTAGGACTTATATCGGCTATTCAACAATTAATCAGGGTAACAATCAAAGCTGTAGCTATCTATTTAGCTACAACCAAGCCCTGAGTTCTAATCTTGTTTCTAAATTGCGGTTTGTTAGAAAAATTCTTCGATATTGTCCTTTTTTATACAAGCTCGTCCCTGTTTAAGTTGTCAAGTGGCATTTTCTAGAGAAAGAATTGAACAAAAAAAGCCATGAAAAATCCAAGGGACGAACAAATGACTGAAAATCCCTGGACAGTGGACCAAAGAGCTAACAAGGCAAAGCAAAAAAACAGAACCAACTGAGCAACATCACATAACAGACTGCCAGCACAATACGTCTGTCGGCATCGTGGCCAAAAAAGTAAAGCATGGCCCAAAGTGACGACCCCGATTGCATGATTTGGGTTCAACTCCCACCCTGGTCGCGAATTAACAGGCTGAAACTTTACATTATTTTTGTTTGACTATTTTTGTTTTCAACCAATCAAAAAATAATGCTGTCTTCTAGTCTAGAACAGGACATTTTCGAGGACTTGTAGACTTCAAGACCATGGCCAAGGACTTCAAAATGTGTCCTCGAGGACGTCCTCAAGGCCAAGGACGTTCTCGAGGACTCCACCTTTTATAGATACAGTACTTTTTTATTTTTTGTCTTCTTTTCAAAAATTTTTCTTACCAATTGACAGAGTTAAAAGCCCGTCATCTTTAAAAAAAAATACAGTACTCTACGGATTCACGGTAGTACAAGTTGTCTGTAAACTGCTGTCTGCTATCAAACAGCTTAAGCAAACATTGAATTTTGTTTGCCTGTTGTTAGTTGCCAAAGAAGCAACTGCAGTTACCTGAAGCAAAAATATTCAAAGGGCATTTGTTGAAAAAAAGCTGCTGGACATAAAAAATATGTAGCTCTGAGCCTAATGAACAAAACGGTGCAAATGGAAAATCAATGGAAAAACCTTAGCGATCATTGATTTCAAAATAAAGCGGGAACTTTAGAGGAGCAGAGTTATTTCATGATTATTAGTTATTTGACAGTTGTTATGACTATGAATGATTGGGTGCAGACCACAGAATTAGAGCTGAGGTTAGACTTGGAGATAGACTTAGAACACGCAGGGTTTTAGGCAGAGGAGGTACTCAATTTTTACTGGAACCAACCTGCAACCGGTTCTTTATAGTTTCAATAGAATCGCACACATACTGTGGCAAAAATCTTGAAAGAGGCAAGACAAAAGTTCTAGTCAAGAGATTCCCTAACCGAGAGTGCTCAAACCACTTCAAACCTTGAGCGTAAATCAGAATCAATTAAGTGGGCTCAGGAAAAGAGCACTTGAAAGATTGTTTCACAAAATGAATAATGATTTAATGATAAAATTACAATAAGTGGATAACAGTAGCCAAAATATATTTTTAACAACCTGTTCTTCAAATTTACTGTAGCAACCAAACGAACCAATCGGTTTGAACCAAAAGTGTTATTTATCTATTACGCTTATCATTCCACTAAGTGACTTAAAAATGACGAGTGGTAATTTTTATATTTGTACTGTGGATCCCCTCTCTCTTTCTTCATTGCCTGCTTTTCCGTGAGGGTTGAGGGGCAGCAGCTCGAGATTAAGCCGCCACACCTCACGGTCTTCCATCACCTCCATCATTTCGCTTGGGTGAAGTCCCAAGCGATTCCATCCAAGATACTCAAAGTAATTAGTCCATCTAGTTCTAAGTCGTCCAACAACTGGTCTTTTTCCATTTGCTTTGGCAAGTAAAGCTTGTTTGGGGAGTCTTTCCTGAAGCATTCTGCTTACATGGCCAAACCATCTAAGCTGAAATCTTTCAATTCGGAGAAGTAACGGCTCGATGTTTAAGGTTACTGGGAATCCAAAAGGTATATTATGCGGCGGCAACAACTCTTTCGGTAAAGCATCGGGTCAGCGATCGAGAGATTACCGGATCTCGGTTTGATTCCCGAACTGGCAAAGGGTTGTTGCAGCCAATAGGCGGAGGGTTTGAGCAAACTGATTGGCACTTCTCAAGAGTATCGCTATGGGGGATCAATGCGTCTAGGGTTTTTTAACAGAAGAGATAGATATTTCAACGACGTTTAGATGATATTTTGCTCGTTTTTTTGAGAGGTTTACAAGAATTACATTGCTAATATTTTGAAACCCTTTGATAGAACTAAGTTACTCAGCTTCTTCGATCTCCCTAATTACTAATCAAACGTAAAACAACTTCAAAAGTTGCATATTTGGATCAAATTTTTCTAAACTCTTGGTTGAGAAGAGGGTTTCGTTACGATCAATCTATGAGCCTTTTCCAAAATTATGAAGTTGCTCAGCAATGGGGTTGAAGGCTAAAAAGTAATCAAATTTTCCAAATTTTGATTGCTTTTACAACCAATAATGCTGACGAAGTATGTTTTATTTTCGTTTGTTCCTTTTATAGCTTCCTTGATATTCAATGCCAATGTAAAATGAGTTCTCATGTATTGGATATTTTATTAAGTCCTGGAAATGGATTTGTTTGTTCAAGACTGTTTTTCGATTTAGTCACCCTCTTTCCAATACTTTACTTCACAAAGAATGTACTTTTACCGGTTATCAGGAGTTACCGACTAGCTATGGCTCTCGACCGGATATGCGGTTCGGAACCCAGGCATTGGTTCTACGGACACTTAAAAAGAGTAAGTTCCAGAAAGTACTGTAAAATGAATTTTACTGCCTGTGGGATACTTGAGTACTTACTAATGTCTGATCAAGGTCCATAATATGATGCAACAATTAGCGTTTTCTCCAAACAATCAAAAATACGTTAAAGTCAATTATATTTGAAAACCGAACCAGTAAGGCTATAAAGTCGAATTCAGTCTCAAAAAATTCTCAAAAAAATAAAGCCGATCTTCTGATCAGTATAAAGATATTTTGACTATAAACATTTGCTTCCCATGTTTTCCGATGGCTGTTCCCATAGAGCATCAAGTTTTCAGCAGAATTTTGCACCTTGTGCGTGTTCAAAGAAAATGCAGAAACTTTTCAAGCAATCAAAAATAACGGTTTTGGATTAGCCAGGAAATAACACAGACCTAAATCTGCATGAGAATATTCGCATTCAACAAAAAAATTTCCAAGTACGCGACTACACCGCGAAATGTTTGCTTATTGAAGCCATAATTAACATCTGGTATATCACTATGAAGAGCTAAAAAAAAGCTGTGCTATAAGGACGTTCACTCAATGCCAAAAAGGATTTCAGTGGTTTTGAAAAAGAAAGGACAAAAAATTTTGTGTTACCACAAACAATAAGTTATTGTTGAGAATTATTTTAATGTTTTTGCAATGAAGATGCCTTTGATGAGGAACCATGCAAAGGGAGCCCAGGGTTGATTGCTTTGTTACCCCCTTAATACCTCCTAATATTTTTTTGGTGAAAAAGTTGCTCAGTTAACTACAATGTTTTGTTTGTGTAAGTTTGCATTTTTTGTTTGTCACTGAGCTTAAAAGGGCATTCAGGTCGGAAATTTTCGCTCGATTTTCTCTCAAAAAATTTAACAGATGAGAAGACCAGCTTTACCAAATTTTAGCTTTCTACGACCTTCCGTTCCTGAGATATAACAGATTCGATTTCTCCCTGGAAAGACTTTTTCCAGTAAGAAATTTTGTCAGGGTAGCCAGTTATTAAAACAAAATTTCAAGAAATCAATCCATGTTCATGATTCTCCATAAATGGTTTGCGGGAGAGTTATTGTAAAACAAAGTAAAGTTTTAGAATTGTAAATTTAGTGCTTTTCAATAAATGTAAGCCAGCTTTCCAAAAGTTAGTCTTCTGTTTCACAATACCGAGAAAATGGCAACACTAAAGTAACAGGAAAATTTAAAATCTAAACTTCAATATCTTGAAAATAAAAAAACGAAGAAAGCTTAAATATGGTGAGAATACATTTTAGGCTTATCCTGTTTTCCACAAATTTTGATCACTATTAAAAGACTTGACTTGAATCCCCTTTTATGTTTACGATACTGTTTAAGTATTGCTATTTGGTGTAGTTGATGCAGATGACTGCATGGTCTTTCGCTGCCTCCTGCCTGCGTACTTTCAACATATGGTAAACTAAACTTGACTTGACTTAATACGGCCTTGTAAATGGAAGACCGGATAATCCATGTTTCGTAACGGTGCATCTAATTCAGGCTACATACCGCCACCATTATTCCTAAAATGATGTAAAAAAAAAATAATAAATAAGTAAAATAAGTAAAATAATAATAATAATAATAAGTAAAAATAATAATAAGTAAAAAAAATAATAAAAAAAAAAAAAAGATAAAAACCCACACAAAAACCTTTTACGATGCGTTTCGCTGGGTGCCCTTAATGAGCTAAAAACTGTTTTCCCTAGCAAAATTTTCTACCCCCGCAATGAAAGCTCGAGATTTGGTCTTTATTTTTCAATCACAATCCAGCATTGCAATGTAATTACCGGTATCGTAAGCTCAAAAAATTAAAGGCAGCAAGAAACAATCATTTGAGCTTTATTTTATTTATTGTCTTGCAGTTTTCCAGGGATGAAAATGGAATTATTGAAGGTGTCAAAAGAGCAGTTAAGCATCCCTATCTTTGCAACAGCTGGCTCGGACCTTTCTTGCCCGAAATTGCTGTGCACCATCCAGAAACAATGAAGTCTGTGTTATTAGCGAATGACGGTAAGGGGCGCGCTGAACAAAAGGAAATGTAGCTGTATGCTGGAAGTAATATGAAAAAGAGGCTTCAAATAGTTTAGTGTAAGTTTGGGTGGAAAATTGTAAATTACAAATTGGCGTTGTGTGAATTTTCCAATAAAACCACAATATTATTTGTTTGCTTTATTCGCGCCAACATACAATTTTAATAAAATGAGCAATAATTAAGTCAGAAGTAACATTACAATTGTAGCCAATTCAACAGAAAAAAACAATACTTTGGCACAAATAGGAGAAGCAGCAAAACGAATAGCGTTATATCATGCATAAAGCAAGGTAGTATATGGCCGAAGTCATCAATATTATGCATGGCTGCTATTATAGTCCAAAAAATGATTTAGTCAACCGAAAAAAAATAGATACATAAATACAACAAAAACTACATAAAACCACGAAGGGAACCACAAGAGTATCGAAGATATCACACCTCTGGCGCGGGGAAGTACAGTGATTGAAATGAAAAAGAGAAAGCAACATCGGTTAACAAGACAGTATATTAACGACTACAACATTACAGGAATTGCACCGGTGAGCATCCGCGACCAGTTTTGTTCTCGCTCAAAGGACTCATCAGGTGGAAGAACAAAAATAGCCTGGGGCATCAACGAGAAAAACAAATTAAGCAATGCAACGACGGAAAACAGGGCTTGCAAATCGACATTATGCATAGGCATCACGCCAAGCAAGTGTTCCTTGTCAAAAGAACATTAAGCCATAGGGACCACAAGTAACTGTCAAGAACTACATAAAACCACCAAGGGAACCACAATTACTTGGCGAGATACCTACGCATAATATCGATTTGCAAGCTCTGTTCTCCGTCGCTGCATTGCTTAATTTGTTTTTCTCGTTGATGCCCCAGGCTGTTTTTGTTTTTCCGCCTGATGAGTCCTTTGAGCAAGGAAGAAAGGTCGCGGATGCTTAGCGGTGTAACTCCTGTAATGTTGTGATTGTTAATATACTTGTTAACCGACGTTGCTTTCTCTTTTTCAAATACAGTAAACACAAAAACCGCTTTCTTATCAGATCATACACTCGTTTCAAAATGTGCTAAATTTTTTTGATATGCGAGGCAACTTACCAAAAATGAAATTTTGCAAGTCTTTTACTGCAGTTCCAAAAAACAACACAGCTTATCGTTTCATTCGCCCTTGGATTGGGGATGGGTTGCTGACCTCACATGGCAAAAAATGGCAACGAAATAGACGACTTCTGACCCCAGCTTTCCACTACAACATACTTAAACCGTGAGTATTGAAAGTTCAAAAAACTTACAGTATGATCTTTTTGTCCTAATATCCAGTTAGTCTCTAATGCAGAATGTCTGAGGTTCAAATCTCGAATCGGTCAAATGGGACTCAATGTTACCAACAACTTGTCACCGTTACGACATTTCTTCAAAAAGAGCTGTGTTTTCCAGGTGCAGTTAGTTGAGATGAGACCCCAAAATTTTAATCACAGCAAATGAAACCAAGATTTGATTTTGAATTTAACGTTGTTGTCAATTGTTTTTCAGAAATAAACATATTTGAAAAAAGCAACAAAAAACCGCTGGGCTGATAGAAAAAGATTGGTGTTGTGCATCAGACACAAACCTGCCTTTAAAACTATACATCTCTGGAACAATCTTAAACTTAAATATACTGACTCGCCGGCCATAAAGCTAAAACACCGTTCCTTTGCTTTTCGGGACAAAAGCGTAAAATACTGCAACCTTATAGCTAAAACACCAAATATGAATATATCATTTGGCAAATTTAATGTGGTGAAATTTTTTTGTGTTTCAGTGGTTCAGTATGACAAAACTGTTCTTGGTTTTTTTCATTTGTTTATTTTTATTGTTTTTTTTACGAACATCATATCGCAGAGTGTATTATTTTGGAAAATTGAGTGTGACAATTTTTTTGTTTTTCAGTTATGACAAAGCTGTTTTCAGAGTTTGTTTGGTTTTTCTTTTTTTATTAAAGAACCTTTTTATCACTCTAGTTACGTGAAATTATACAACCACTGCGCGGAAGAGTTCCTCAATAATTTAGAATCTGAGGTTGGCAACCCTGTTGAGGTTTCTGAGAGGTTGAGTTTGATGACATTGGACACGATGCTGCAGTGCGCGATGTCGTTTGAAACTGACTGCCAAAACATTAAGTAAGTTGCAAAACCGCTGCTTAAAATATGCAATGCAATACATTCCGAGATTTAATAATACGATACATCTTTCCTTCTTGATGTCCAGCAATAAAAAAAATACAGCGTTGAGCTTTCACTGAGTGAGGTAGACAGGAGGGCAGGTGGCAGCTTGACTCGAAGACCAAAACATCCCTTCGCTGTCTCCTAACCAAGGCAACTTGGTGAATGAAACTGTAATTACGATTATGCTTCGACGTTTGGTTAAAGTTGGTTTGTATTTGTTGCACAGAGGAAAGCATCCTTACGTTGCTGCTGTGAAAGACCTAACACGCATAACCGTGGCCAGGTTCGACAATCCACTTCTTCTCATTGACTGGATTTTTTATCTCACTGCAAAGGGAAAGCGGTTTAAAGAAGCTCTTTCCATAGTCCACGATCAAGCTGAGATGGTGAGCTGCTGAAATGGTTTGATCCATAAGTAGTAATCTGAACTTATAATAATCTTGATTTAGAATAATAAATTTCGCCAAGCAGTTGCATTGCTGCTGAATGTGTATTGTGTTTTTATGATATTAGAAGCTTATTTAAAAATTATCTGGATTTGAGATGTGGCAATTATTTCTACGGTAAATAATGTGATACATGCAATTATTGAAACATTTATTGATTACGGATGAATCAGACTGTAGGGTTTTAAATTTTAATTTCTGGCGTGTGCAGTTTTACTTTATGATTTTTACTCTGGTCTGAGCTGTCGAGCACTTTTTTAAATCGGTTGAATTCAGATTGCACTAATCAGACGCATTTATTGAAATATTTTATCGTTCACAATTTTTGTTACAGATCATCTCGCGTCGTCATCGAGAGATTCTTCAAGCGCGAAAGCATTCCGGAGACGACAGCAGCACCGAAGATCAAAAAAAGATTTTGAATTTTCTCGACATACTACTAGAAACAAAAGTATTAGCAAAATAACAATAAGTATAATCATAACCTTCCAAAGCATCTGGCTTTTTTGTTTGACATTGTTGTAAAACAAGACTTTCACCTTCTTCAAATTTTTTTGATTGCTATATGCATGAAGGCGATTTTTTTCCACTGTTCATCACATGCAGAAGATTACCAATTAGACTGGCACTGTAAGCCATACAATAGTACAGCTGTTTCAAAGCTAAAGATGACAACCAATTTTTTATATAAAATCAAATAAAACCTTTATGCCTCTCCATTTGCAGGACGAGGACGGAAAGGGACTGACAGATGCAGAGATACGTGACGAAGTTGACACTTTTCTCTTCGAAGGGCACGATACAACAGCAAGTGGTGAGTAGGTTTTGAGAACTAATAACAGGCTACTTCAATCAAATATAAATCATTTCAGGACTTTCTTGGATGATGTACAACTTGGCAAAACATCCGGGAATTCAAGAAAAATGTCGCGAGGAGGTCGTGACGTTGTTGGGAGAAAAAGAAGAAGTTGAATGGTGAAACTTGTAACCGTTAAAAAAATAAATGGTACACGTTAAAAAACTTGTCTAAAGTGAGCCAAATCAAAGGCTAACATATAATAAAGGAAAAAAATGATTTTGTGGTAAGAAAACATCTTCAGTTTTGTTCAAATAGAACTTGATTTAAATAGAATCGTGAGTTTAAAGCAATTTCGAATAATTTGAGTTGTACAGTAATTTTGAAATAATAGACTGCATAAAAAAAAACAAAAAAACATTGCAGTCAAGAAGCACGATCACACTATTACAAGGCTAAGCTTTTCTACGTCAATAGTACTGCAATTACATCTTTCTTCACTAAATTGCTTCCGCTAGGTGAAAAGAGAAAGGATCTTTGGCCTTCGAATCCAGCTACCATCTCCCGGTGATCATTGATAAACTTCCATCTGTCTACCAACCTCGGTGAAGCTTCGCACTGCCCTTTTTTATAATGCTGAACATCATTCGGGAAGTTGTAAATATTGATTTTTTGTAGGTTTTAGTTTAACCCGGCCAGGAATTGAACCCAAGTCCAACGTTTCAGTAATAGGGGCCATGCCCTCTCGACCACAGTATGGTGTTTTCAATTTAACAAAAGATTTGAAATAATGTCCATCCTCTAAATGGCAATTAATTTAAAAAAAAGAACTAAAATTCAGGAAATGAAAATCGAAAAAGCTTAATTTAATCTAAAACAAAAAACTTGCAACGAAAGCCTTAATATCCTTTGAAACTAATCATCTAGTAAAGTTTTTATTCACGCATCGAAAGCAAAATTATCAAAATCACTTGAATATGATGCATTTACAGGGAGGATTTATCGCAATTGCAATATTTGACCATGTTTATGAAAGAAAGCATGCGATTGAATTCTCCTGTTCCTTTGATTGGGCGATGCTTGAACAAGCCCCTAAAACTTTCCAAGAGCATGTCCAGTCAGGTCACAATCCCAAACAACTTGAATGTTGCGTTAGTCATTATCGCTAATCACAAAAATCCAGAAGTATGGGAAGACCCGGAGGTAAAGTTTGTGTAGCTTATCGTAATTGAAGCACGTTTTGGCAGAAAATGATAAGTCGCATTTCGCCGTTTCGAGAAAATCGCGTTTGAAATTTCAAAACTCTCAAACGGACTTTGTGGTCAAGTACAGCATATTATTAAAAAATATTTTTCATAGTAATGATGTGTCTGATTTGGTCCTTGTTTTGTGAAAATTTCAATATTTTAGGTGAATAAATAAAAAAGTTATAACCGAAAAAGTTTTTTCGACACAAACTTTTTCTTTTAAATCGCGGTTTTCAATAACCTTTGCTCTTCAATCCAGGCATGTAAGCTTTTGTTTTTGATTAGTCATAGTAAAACTTTTGGGGTCGAAAATAGTTTACTGTCAACTGTTGACTCAAAAATCGAAACCTGTTTGAACCCTACGCATTTTGGTGACAGTTCGATTTATCAACTGAAACTTGTTTGATGTGATGACAGTTAACATCGTTCGTAAAAAGTTTATTGATTCAAGCGTAGTTTCAGTTACAGTCCATTAATTTTGTTTTCGCTCGACACTCACCCTGTCAAGAAGACACGCATTACCGTTTTTGGAGTAATTACTACAGTAAATTTTACAAAATAGTTATTCTTTTTGCTATCAACACAAAAGGTTTAGGAAGGCTCTATTTCACCGGAAATTTTTATCTACTTTTTTATTAATTCCGACTCAAATCTAACCCAAACTCAAATGTTTACTCTAAAACTATTCCCAAATCGAACTCCTACCCAAATCCTAACCTAAACCCTAATCTAACCCCTAAAAAAGCAACTAAAAAAAGCGCGGATGAATATTTCTCATTTTTGTTTTATTCTCTTTAAGTTGAAAATTTTCGGTGAAATAGTCACTACCAAAGGTTTATTGCTGAACGAATTTCCTTAGGAAGTTCAAAATTAAACAATTAACAAAAATAAGCAAACTATTCATAACTACAAAAAATTTTGTGAAATTTTGCAAAAGATTTTGGTATAGAAAGTAGCACTGTAAATGCAATACATATCTAAACCGGCTGAGAAAATCGGCTATACGTGGGTCGTGGTATAGAGGTAAAATTTCAGTCGTTTTATTACAAGCCGTAAATCATAAAATAGGATAATTTGAAAAATCGAACAAGTATTAACCTAAATCATGTACATTTTATAAGATTTGAGAAAAAGAACTAATGAAACAAGATTTGAGAAAAGCGATTGGAAGTTATCAAAATTAAACGCTAAAAAGCTCCCCCACTATTTACTCTTTTTTTATTTTGAAGCCAATGGGTTTCTCTTGGCGAGGCTATTAATTGCAAGTTTGGTTATAATTTCTGTCACTGAGCAACTTGACCGTTCTGTCAGCTGTCGATCGATAACGCTTTCATCTCTGCAACGGGAAATCTAAAGTTCAAACCTCTGGCCGGTCAAATTGGACGCAGTGCTGCCAACGCCTCGCCACCGCTGCGACATTTCTTCGAAAGGAGCTGTGCTATCCGGGCGAAATGACGCGGAAATCAACTCCGCAATTTCGTTACACGCTTCGGCGTAATATTACAAATATAATGAAAGATTTGATTTGAAATGCTATGTTGCCTTTTGATCTAAGGCGTTTCATAATTGTGATTAAATAATAAATTAGCAATTTAAAGTTTAATCATCCGGCTATTTTCGCTTGCATCGCAATGGAATTTTTTATAATCAAATAACAAACACAGAAAAAAACTTGTTTTCCTTTTGAATAATGTTGTCATGTAATTGTAGCTGTTATCACAGAGTTGTAATCAAGCCGTCAAGTTCAAGTTCAAACCAGAAAAATGGTTGGAAGCTTAAATCAGCCCCCTAAAAGCACGCAGCAGTGAAATTATAGATCTGAAAAACGTAAGCGGATAATATAATTGCTTTTTTCCTTTATAACTCAGGTCTGCTGCAACTAAATAGAATAATTTATTGAAGAATTGCAAAGCAAGATTAATAATCGATTAGGATTAATAAATGTATCGATACTTAAATGAAGTCTTTATTCAGTGTTGCAAAGTTGTTTTGATTATGTTTTTATAGCGATCTGAAACACTACGCACGTATTAGGTCAACCAAAATTTTAGTTAAACAAATGATATCTTTATATTTTATTTGCTTAGCCAAGATTTAGTTGCTACAAGGCAAAAAAAAGTTTTGAAATAATATCCATTTTGTTACGCTATATGATAAAATGCAGTAGGCCAATAATATTCCAAAATTTAGTTCCTTCTGCCCCCCACTCCCTGCACCAATTTGAAAATTGCGAAAAATCTACACAAAAGAATGATTTCTCAGTGTATACATGCTTAAACTGTATCGTTTTGCGAATTTGAACATAAAAAATAATTGAAATCTTCAATTTCAAGGGGGAAAGTGCCTCCCTGCCCCCGTGGGCGCCTCTGCTTGTTAACTGTAAGGCGCGATCTACACTATATGCGTAAAATCGTGAACGTACCAGTGAATCCTTAGTTTATTTCTTTTTTTAAAGACAATTTGTACGTTGGTACGGTGTGCGTGCCGAATTTTTGTTTGTAATAATATACTTTTGAGATAAATACTATAAATAAAGTACGGTGCGTTTGTGCGCTCACAATTTTACTTTCGATGTAGACCAGAGGTAAAGGTTGGTGTTAATTTTTTTTTGCATGCGCTTAGAAAATTTGGCTAAAAATTTACAAAATTTGTGCCTTTACAAAATTTACAGTCATGATTATTATTAAAGTTTGACCAAGCTTCAGCTTCGGCGTCGAAGGTTAAAAAAATATGATAACGCAGCACATAGTTATAAACAAGCCGACTACAGCACATTACAGGCCCGAACCCGATAAGTGATCTGAAACCAAAACCAGGGCTGAAAAAGCCCGAATTGTATGTATACGGTTATTGCTCGCATGCGATTAAAAATGAGCTACTTACGGATGATGATGATGATCAACTGTGACGCAATATAATGATAATGATTGTGCGATACAAACGTATAATGCTAAGACATTATTCTTACTTTGGGTTGCAAAGTTATTTTAATTTTAGTAGCATCTAAAAGCCTACAATATTTGTTAAGTAATCCAGATCAGCGAAACCCAACCCGAAAAAATATTTTTTCCCAAGTCGAAAAAACTGTAAAAAGAAATTTAAACATTAAAAAATTATCAGAAAGAAATATTTTTTTTGATCGTGCCATGTCAATTGAAATTGTCGTTCGCTTGTTTACGCCGTGGCGACCTAGAATATCAGCATGTGTACAAAAAGAGAGTGATTAAGTTGAAAAGTAGATTTAGTATTTTTGTCTTTCTGAACTCGAGCTCGAAAAAATTGATAATTTTGTCGAACTTATAAAACTCAAAAAAATTAATTTAGATAACTCGAACTTGCTAAAATAAGCTAAACTCGAACTCGAATAAAAGTCGATCGAGTTCGAGGCCTAAGTACGTATAAGTCAATTGCCAAGCCCAATTTAACCCGACATTTTTTCAATCTTAAGCCCAAACTCGCCCCAAAAACCCCAGCCCGACTTACAAGTCTGGTCACACCTTCGGTAATTTTTGGCCTCGACCTAGTTTTTTCGGCTGTGTTTGGCGTTTACCGAAGCATTTAATTAAGCACAGTCTGCAATTAGAAAACAATGCCTTTTTCGAGGAACCAAAGTGCTCACTTTTGAAATTGTTATTAGTTTTACTTAATTTTATCACTTTGTTGGCTGAACAACCTTCAACCGCACCGTATTTACAATTTACCGTAAATCAATTAGTCAAATATTTCATTATACTCGCTGTAATACGCCGAAGCGTGTGAGGAGTTTGCAGGGCCCATCTCCGCGTCATTGCGGCCGGGCAACACAGCTCCTTTCGAAGAAATAACAACCATTTCAAATCTCGTCATAGCGTATTTTCAAAATAACACCGCCTTCAGTTAGCCTTTCAATGAACCCTTTTTCCATAATTCAGATTGAAGAAATTAACAAAAATAATACGTCATACACAAATGGAAACCAACAGAGATGGTAGCAGGCGAAACGTTGTTAGTTGTTGTCATTTACAAGGATTTATCACTTTTCTTCAATGCGACCTTACTGTTTGTTTTTCTGACACAAAAGACTTTGTCTCGGCCGATTGTTATTTTAAACGTTGCCGAATACCAAAAACTAGCTTTCGGTAGACACCAATTACACTGTCCAACAAATTTTGAGTCATAAAAAAATTCAAGAACAAGAATAGGTGCTCTTTGTAAATTTGAGGACGCTGATTCCAAATATGAACTCCGTTTTTACCGATCAGGTCAGCATTTTGAAAAAAATGCAATTTAATTTTTTCGCATTTTTAGCAATATATCGGTATAATTTCCCAGCATAATCAATATGTTGGCTAAAGTGGTGCTGTGGTTTTTCTTTGCCGAAGCTCTACAATTTAATGTCGTTTACAACTGTGCAGTGCAGCCAATTTAACAGTTATTGATAAGGTTGCACAACCATTTTTATAGGAATCATGAAGTAAAAAGCACACATAAGATGTGCCTCAAATTACTTAAATGGAATCTGGCCTAAACTTTAAAAAATTTTGCTGCTTTCATACCCTCATTGAGTGTGTTGCTATCAAATACATCCTTCTATGCTTATTTTTCAGTGGAGAGCTTATGCATTGAAACTATTCATGGCAGTCTAGCTTTTTTTGAAAAGGTGCAAATAAACCAAACAATCGTGTTCTGTACATGACTAAATTAACACTCAGTATACGTTTATTCATCTAATATCGTCTACGCCGTTTGTGCTGAGTTTCCAAATCATCTCGTTGTATCGACCAACAGTAGTCTGCAAGCATGCTTACAGACCATTTTCCTTTATACCGGTTTTCGATAACAGATATGTCCTGGTGAAAACGTTCTCCATGTTCATCAGAAACATCACTCATGTTTTTGTGAAAAAAATCCAAGTGGGAATCCAAAAAATGAACCTTAAGGGACATCTTGCATCCAAGGGTTTTGTAAGTGTTCAGCATTTCAGCAATAACGTCTCTAAAATTTTCGGAATGATGACAACCCAGAAAGTCTGTGCAAATTTTTTTGAAGCTAACCCAGGCATCCAACTCATTTCCATGTAATATCTTATCAAATTCTTTGTTCAAAATGAGTTTTCGTATTTGCGGTCCAACAAATACGCCCTCCTTGATTTTAGCTTCAGACAGGTTTGGAAAAACTTTTTGCAAGAACTGAAACACTGGTGATTCTTTGTTAAATGCTTTCACGAACTGTTTAAACAGTCCTAGTTTAATGTGAAGAGGTGGAAGTATAATTTTTTCTTGTGGAACCAGGGAAATATTGGCAATGTTGTGCTGACCTGGGTGAGATATGAGTCTGGGAGGCCACTGCTTTCTGACATAATGTTCACTTCTTGCTCTAGAGTCCCACAAGCATAAAAAGCAGCAATATTTGGTGTAACCCAACTGAAGTCCTGTAAGGATTGCTATAACTTTCAAGTCTGCACATATAAGCCAATTGTGTTCAGAGTAACGGATTTTTTCCAACATAAATTGAAGGTTTTGAAATGTTTCTTTCATCGATGTTGAGTAAGCAATAGGGACAGATGGCAGGATATTTCCAATATGCAATAGTACAGCTTTGATGCTTTTCTTGGAAGAGTCAATAAAGAGTCTCCAGTCATTAGGGTCATACTTTCCAACTAACGCATGTATCAACTCGAAAATATCGTTGCAGTAACAAAGCTCTCCATCTTCTGAAAATAAATTGGAGAAAAGTTCCGATCGTCGACGATACACTGTCACTTTTGTTCCAGGAGCTAACAGGTTCCACTGTTGCAACAGAGACCCAAGTAGCTCACTCTTGCTTTTTGGAAGATTTAAGTCACGGACAAGGTCATTTAACTCTTGCTGGGTTATCAGGTGCGGATTGTTAGTGTTTGTTTCGTCTTCAAATTCACTATTGCAAGAACTTTGTGAAGATTCTGCAGAAGTTTCGGAAAGCGTGACCGGTGGTTTAGGCACTGGTAACTGATCAGAATGTGCTACTGGGCGAATTGCAGATGGCAAACTTGGGTATAGTATCTTCTTTCTGGTTTTGTGGCGAAATCCTTGAGTGTCCGTGAGGCAAAAATAGCAATCCATTACATGATCTTTTTGTTCTCGCCACACCATTGGAATAGCAAATGACAATGTGGGCTTTCCACCTGCAAACCACTTTTTGAGCCTGTTAGAACAGTCTAGACAGCAAACATGTGGAGCCCAATTTTTGTCCTGATCCCCTACTGCACATCCAAAGTATGCTAGGTATAGCTTCTTGATCCGATCAGTTATTTTTCGTCTATATTTGCTTGCTGTAATCTCTCCACAGATGTAACAAAATAAGTCAGGGTCATTTTTGCACTTTCGTCTAAAGGAAGTCATGACCAAGTATCAA
The DNA here is from genome assembly GCA_963965965.1 of Trididemnum nubilum. Classification (NCBI taxonomy): domain Eukaryota; kingdom Metazoa; phylum Chordata; class Ascidiacea; order Aplousobranchia; family Didemnidae; genus Trididemnum; species Trididemnum nubilum. The sequence continues at coordinate 39,826,895 of OZ014484.1, read as the reverse complement.
AAGATAGCAAATTTCTACAGTATTTTGAAATCTAAAACTAAACAATTCTAAAAAAAAGCAAAACATTGCATAAGACTAGAGTCACCAGTCATTGTCGATCTAAAGTAGAATGAAAAGAGTTGCAAATTTTATGAGATATATAGACAACTATTTAGTGACAATTAGTAGTACAATTCTATTGTAATGCTCGTTTTAACTTTCCAAATGATGCAATTCTAACTTGCGTTTACAGTATAAGCCATAATTTGCATCAAATGCAATATTTTCGCAATAACAAAAAAATAATTTTTCAAAAATTTCAAGCCTGATGCAAAAAAACTAACTTCAGATTCGTGTTCAGCGACCCCAAGTCACCCTAAAACGCATGAAATTGTTCTTGAATTTTTTTTTGGTGTTGTACAGTGATTATTGATTAATAAATGAATTCAGAGAGTTGGTCGAGCAGTAAGACGTTGTTCTGGAGCGGGAGGTCTTAACTTCAAATCTCGGGCCGGTTATCTAACACAGTGTTGCCAACCGTTTGCCACCGATAGGACATTTCTTCCGAAGGAGCTGACGTTTTACCCGCGGAAGCAATGACGCGGAAATAAGCGTACAAACTAACTTCACGATTTGGTGCAATTCAAACAATATAATGAATGTTTAATTTTTTTTCATTTTATTTAAATAATATTTACTGCATAGCTATAGTCAAGCATTTGTAGTGTATCCGCCTGTCGATGTTTAGCAAATACCATATGATTTCAAGTTCCATCGCTTTAAATTGTATATTTATTCATTTTCTACAAAAATAAATCCAAAACACGTTACGTCAGTTAATTACAGGTATACTGCACAAAGCACACAATACCTCAAACTGTCCTACGTTTTTTCTAAAAAAAAAAATCCAAAGAGAAAAAAACTTAGAATCGCGATGTTGAAACATAAAAAGTGCGAAAATAACGGACATGCACGGTATACTGTCGACCAAATATCGCACAATAAACAAAAATACAAGAGGAATGCCACTAGCAGTTAGGGTACACTAGAAATATAAAAAGCGCGAAAAGCAGTAGTCACGCAGTTTATGCAGGATGTTTCGAAATCAGGGCCCCCTCTATACATTACGTGAAAATTAATTAAGTTTTCTTCAGTAGTCTACTTTGAAGTTCATTCATGTAAGTTTCAACTGAGAAATTTTTCTTTTAGATTTATTTTACTTTCATGTCGAATACCTGAGTTAGATTAACTTTCATAGCAAATGATTCTGAGAAAATTAGATGAACTGACAAATTTGGGCATTCTTAATTAGCACCTCTAATCCAAATCTTCATAAAAATACGAGTAGTTATATCAAAAGATTGCGAGAAAAAAACTGCAATGGTTTACTAAGTTATTCAGATGGACCTACGGCGATTCGTGAGTGAAGTGCCAGAAAAATTAAACCTTGGATTCTCTACTTTTTTTTGCTATTTGTCAAGGTTATACCTCTCAAGAATGCAGGTTTAAGGCTTATGGGGCAAACCAGTGGAGGCATCACAAAAAGCTAAGGCTACGTTAAAAACTTAAATCCGCTTAATTTTAGTTTATGGGTGCATGTGATCGAACGAAATGGCGAACGAAATGGTGCATGTGATCGAACGAAATATGTAAAGACAATGACCATACAAAATCCGGCCAACTAAGTCGACAGGACAAAACCGGATCCAAAATGAGATGATGATTTAATTTATACTGTAGAGGGGGCTCTAATTTCAATACATCCTGTACACTGTCAAAGAAATACCATACACTCAAAACACATTGATACAAGCAAAGACATACAACTCGCAATTTGACTACAGTAACTGCAGCTATCGCAACTGAAGTAATAATATCATGTGCTGCTAAAAGTTTAGACAAATATTAAAAATAATTCAATAGACCACTTCTGAATGCAATTCAAAATTCGAAATTTGCAGCTAGCGTCTGGTTAAGGTTGCTGCTAAATTTCTTATCAATGTGGCATCATTCGCCAAAACACCCTAAAATCAGCCTGCTGTTCTAAATTATGCCACAATAGCTAAATATTATGCAATAACGCAGAAATGAAGCAAACAAAACTTTGCTTTCAATCAAGTAGAGCTAAACTCTCATTCTTTCAACGACAGCCTTTATTTAGAAAACTAACCGATTCGTGCATTTTGAGCTGTCTAAAATTTACGATCTTATAAAAGTTTAACACAAGCACTCAAGCATATTCAAGATAAATAAATGAATCCAAGATAAACATAAACACTTTTTATCAAACAGAATGCGATTTTACAGAACAATGAAAAAAGTCTTTTTTAGTTGCGCATCCACCAGAGGGGGCATGGCAGGCGAAGTCAAGTATTTAGTTAAGGCTTTTAGAAAATTGAATCTGAATTTGCAAGCTTTTCAACATCCTTATAGAAGAATTAAATTAAATTAAACTAGAAGGACTAAATTAAACTTTCTTTAAATCAAAGTTTTCTTCACGATGATGCAGAACACTTTGGGCTGAACATTAAATTAGTAAAAAATATACAAAAACTCTGGTGAAAACAATTTTTATGCGATTGCCGAAAGTTGGCGAAATTTGTTGTTTGTGTGTGCATGGAGGTTCAAAAAAAGTAAGTTTTGGAGTATGCTATTTACTTAGAGTAAAAAATATGCCAGACTACTAATAATGAAACAATAGGCGAATACTTTATTGAAAAGTCGATTAAAAATTTTCACTCAAGTTTTGCATTCTTGTCAGTTATTACATGCTCCAAAATGAAAACACCCAGGACATAAACACAGCACTATATTAAAGGAAGGATCGAGGGTACTGTGGACACAATTGCTTTTAGAGCCCCGATCTGAAAAGGGAGACAACTTAAAGGTGCTTAATAGTGTAACTTGAGAAACCAGTAAAAGTAAATTGTACTTTTTTGAAAAAATGCCTAAACTTTTGATAGAGTCTTTACCTCCCAGCATTTTGATGTGGCATAAAAAAGAGATTTGACGGCATAACAATAGTTCAAAGCATCAAAAACACTTTAATTATGGTATAATATACAAAATACAGTTTTAAATTATTCTATTGTATTCTCAAATTTTTAGTAATTCAAGATAATTAAGCTTTTTCTCAAAGCCTTTAGTACATGATTGGAGAAACGATTTTCAAGCACTATTAATTTCAGAAATTAATAAGAAAAACAAACCAAAATATTTTGATAATGTTGTATAAATCAGTTGACAATGACGTTTATTTAAGTCTAAACCGCGCGCAATTCATCAGCGGCTGGAGACTGCGCCTCCAGATTTCTTCTGTAAAATTTAGAACAACAATTTTACTGCTCCTTTCCAAAATCGATTTGGGAGATTTTTTGAGTGTTACCGCTCGTCTACATCATACTATTTGCCAAATGCACAAAATTCCCACAAAATCCAAACACATCGTTTTGATTTTCCAAAAACATTTGTGACCTGCGCCTCTCATGGCCATGCATAAACATCAACTCACAAAAGCTCAAGACATTAAAACTATCGCTACAGCAAATGATAATTTACTACTGCATAGAACTGTGGGCTATGATAGTAGGCTTGCGCTGCAACTATGGTGGTGATTCAGTATGAAAAAGCGAAAGATAAAATGAAGTGTTTTCGGGAAGCGCCACCGCTTGCAATAATGTAAAAATATTATCATATTTTGGTTTAGAAATATGCACAAGATCTAAGCAAAGAGCAGCATTTACAAATGCCAACGATAAATCATCTAGACTTGCTTTTTTCTTTAAAATGTTTACGTGGTGGCAGTGTACATCTGACATGATTGCTCGGGATTTTGGCAAATCGCCTCTCAAAAACAGAAAACCTCTGGTTTTTGAAAGAGGAACAGACGATTCGATAACTGAATCCAATTCGCTTTTGAAATCGGAAACAGTCACAACTGGTGTGCCGTCTGGCTCCATATCATCAGTCAATGGAAATTTTACATACACAACGTCAAATGGCCGATTTGGTTGAGCGTCTTTAATTAATTTCACCCATGTAGAAGGCAATACAGCTTTTGTACACCTTCGTTTGCACTTTTCAATCATAGCAAAATCCCTGTCAATGGGCATAAACGAATGTCCGGGAATGGGGTAGAATAGCCTGATTTCTTGAAATTGGCTTTGCGAAAGCCAATACCAGAAGGAAAGCAAAAACTTGTTTTTACATTGTACGAAACAATTGTCCATAAACACATGCACAATTTTTACGCTTTTGCTGACTTTGTTGTCAAAGAATCATTTTAGACAACTAATCACTTCGTTTGGCCCTTAGTGAGCAAAATGCTCGGAATAAACAAACACTGTTGCTTCGTTTGTGCCTAAATTATGAATACCTAGATTGTGCATCCACAGTTGACGCATAAAATATTCTTTTCCGGTGTTGGTGAGGGGAAGGGGTAGATGTTTTTGGTAGTCAAAGCATATCACTATTGTGTCGTTTGGATAGCGTTTAGCTAGAGCCCTAGACGCTTTCATTTGAGTAAAAAAAGCGTCTGCTTTTCGCACATGAAGTTCTTTAACCGTTTTTAACGTCGCCATTTCTACTGTATCTTTTTTTGCCTTGATTATGTCGGCGTTCAGGCACTCACATGTATCGCAAATGTCAGTTCTCGGAGAACCAATTTTGATGTTTTTCATGCCGCTGAAAACTTCTCTGTATTTCCAATATTTCACCTGATCATATGGGTATTTTTTATTAAAAAGTCGATGCATAAGGCTCACGGTGAAGGTAGAATCTAGGTAGAGAATTTCGCGACTCTTTTCTCTGCAATAATGTGACTCTTTAACCGGGAGAGAAGTAATATGCTCTTTTATCTTTGCAGTGATTGAGTCAGGCAGCTTGTTTTTTGGAGTGTGACGACCACGCTTGTCAAAAATATCACCGTCTTGGTCTTTAACTTTTTTTTCAATTCTGCCTTGTCGAATTCCATGCAGCAAATGGAAAGCTTTCTTGCATACCTTTTGCTTTTGCAGTAAGTACAGTACAGTAACAGAATATGAGTAAGACATCTTTCTTTTAGGACTCAGCAGGTAGCGTTGGTGACTCGTTCTTCTTTTGACCTTCAAAAGAAAATAGGCATAATTAATTAAAGCATGTGAGGATATAAACCAGTCCATGAAAACGGCAGGAGAGTAGTATAGTATGTCAGATTGGATTTTCTGTTTTTTCTGTTTTACTTTTCCTTTGAAATTTTGGTCTCATCACCAATCGCTATAAAAATTTTAAAGTATGATGCTCCCACAGTCATCACCGTAAATGTTATGTCCAAATTTCAGCTTTTTAGAATCAGTCGCTTTCGGGTTATGAATTACAGCAGTACATAACGAACAGCTGCAGGTTAGCACATTTTAATTTAAAACATTCGAAAATCAAAATTCTGCAAAATCTAATAGCATATTTCACCCGTAATCACGAACATCAGGGGTTATACAATTCAAAAAATACTGTAAAAAGCATTCAAAATTACTGTAAAATCTACACCTTAATATTTGAAGCAAAGCTAGGTCATGACTTTCCAACTTTTACAAAGTTACAAATCTTAATGTTTGAACCTCAATTTTCAATGCTTTTTATCCTTGTAATATTTTTAGTTTGGATACTGTACAACTCTAATGATTCCTTTCACTTACAGAAGAAAAATCAACTTTAGGTCAAAGCAGGTCAAAGAAATCAACTTCAGGTTGAAGCAGGTCAAAGCGAATACATACACTTTTTCAGAGGTGGGCACAAATAACATTGTACCAAAAGCACAGCGCAACAAAGAGCAACGATCTTTTCAACCAGGAAAAGCGCAACCCAAAATGCGCAATTTAATTTTTTTTTAATTTTTGAAGTGCAGCACAACTCCCGCACTGAACTTTTTGATTCAGTTGAAGTGCAATGCAATTCCGGAACGGCATTTTCGTATCAAGTTCAAGCACAACCTACTGTAACTACTGCAATTAAAATTTCACAACACAATGCAAATACCGCATTTTTTGCGATTTTAGACAGAAAAAAAGTAAATAGTTTGATAAGAAGGCAACATTTATCAATATTACGATCGAAATGGAACAAAACTAAGTTCAATGCATGGAATAGCGCTTTTCACAAAAAAATTTTTGAAAACGCAAGCAATTACAGTGCAAGAAATTTTAAAAACTTTAGTCCGCAACGCAACTTCCGCAATGTTTTAAAATAAAAAATTAACGAGCAACGCAATTTCCACAAATGCGGAGGTTGCGGAAATTGCGCTTTGCGCTTCTATTTGAGTATTGCCTACTTCTGCACTTTACACACATCTAGCATAAAGAATGCCACAGGAGGCACAACATGTTTCAGGTTCTAGTTACTGGGCATACAAATAATAATGCCTTATCAGTTTTATTAATACTATTAACTCACAAAACATAACCTTTACCTGTTCAGCCTTAATGCAGCCTTTAAGATACTGATTTTGAAGAACATGTTCTCCAAGGCGATTAAAGTTGTCCAAAATCCTTTTTTTTACCGGAGTGCTAAACTTTTTGGAACATTGACATCTACAACTCCACCACGTCACTTTTCTCGCAGAAAAGTGTTTGCATGTTGTGGAATAAGGCAGCCCTTTAACAAAAAAAAAGATTTATTGAAATTTATTATTACGAAATTGAATTCACTTTAGAGCTAATAATTCACCCAGTAGCTTGAGCACATAAAACGAGAAGTATAAAAAGTTTAATACAATCTGTTGGCTGGACAGCATTCTATGTAGTTTAAACCGATCTACGACACAACGGCACAAACAAAAGGGCGCAGACGTAAATCTGCTATCTATGCTGTCATTTTCTTGCTACGAAAAATAATAATGTAATAAAACAAACAAACCCGATCTATTTTTCGAATACATTGCAACAAGTACAAATAAAAAAAAAAACGATAAATTTCAGTAAAGTCTTGATAATGACTGCCTTTAGTAACCGTGCATATGAACAGGAAACGCTGTTGCTTCGCAGCGGGATAAAAGACTAATTATTGTTTGCTTAACAGATTAAATCATTAAATTAAACCCAATTTTAAATCGGAAAATGTTCAAAACTTAAATTTTAAAAATTAAACAAAATACAGTACTCATTGAAAAATTACCAAGTTCGTTTCTTTGAATTTGTAATCATTTTCTAAAGCATGAAAATGTTTCAAAACCTTTATAGACATTACTTCCCTTAAATATTAAATCTTTATTTAAATGTGCCTTCACTATAACATCCCTCGTAGCAGCCTGGCAGTTTTAATCGCTGCTGCTTTGATGATGAAGTTCTTTGAAAAAACAAAAAAGCCGATGTAAAAACTTCGATCTGATCTAATGAAATTTAAATTGCCGAACCATACTAAGCACACTAGTCTAATGTATGCGACACAGCGACAGGCATTTCAATCTTGAAGAATGATCTGCAATACTAACTAGACCAAAGATGGTGTAAATGGTTTTGGCTGTCAAGTTATTTAAATGACGTTACTTTATTATTTCAACTTTTCGAGACACTTAGAATATTGAAAGCGAATAACCAAAAGCTCTTATAGGTAGTGAAACAAAATTTGAAAGAGGCGCATTTAAATTATTTATTTGACTATCAACTACCATATACTTAAAAATTTATTTAGCGCAATTAGATCACTATTTTAAAGCTCAATGAAGTTCAGTAAAATTTGGATACTGTCGCGAAGTTCCCCGATATCGCTTTCAATGTCACGTTCTACTGTAGTTTAGCATATTTCCTTCCACGATTCTGCACTAATCGCAGTATTCTACTACGGTACAAGATATAACATGTTCAATGCCAGCGCCAACAAATAAATTTTTACATTTTTCAACAAGCCAAAGCGCAGCTTATTTTTGTCCATTTATCACAAAAGAGAGTAAAGAAAGACAAGCTGTGACGTCATCGCATACAATTTGGAAGCGTTAGAAAAGCTGGAACGTGAACCGCTTTTCTCAAGAGTTTTGAACTTTTTTTATTAACATAAGGCTTAGTTATAAAAATGCCATAATTTTCTAAGTTTCGCGGCCAGGCGGGGAGGGGATAAGATTGATAAATTAATTTACGGCCACATCAGCAATTCTAAAAATTTCCTAAAAAAAAACAAACATGTAAATCAAAAAAAAAAAAAAAATTAACAACTGCAGCTTTTTTAACCTCCATTACGAACCGCCCCTGACGACCTAGATTGGTACATTCATTTTGAACTTTTTTCAATAAAAAGGATGTTTGGCGATTTTAATTGAATTCGGGGAAGAAAGAATTACTGTGCATTGTTAACGCGACAGCGCCATACAAATGTTTCTTTTATCATCGAACAACATTTTCAGTAGTTTTTGGTGGGATTGGGGTTTGATTAGATGAAAATTTAAATCTAAATCTACTCAAAATTTTGCTCAAATTCGGATTTAAACTTTTAAATTTTTGAAATCGTTTTGTTTAACTCGAAATTTTTAATTCTGAAAAACTTTGAATTTTTCCAACCTTTTTTTATTGCAATGTTTACAGTTTAAATATCGCAAACGACGACAGCAACCCTTTTAAATACCCTTTATGCAAGACAAGTAGCCCAAAATAAAATTGCATTGAATTTGAACTTGTAGAATTTCAATATTAAGAACTTGAAATTAATGTACTTTATTTGAATTTCGGGTTTTTAAAAACAATGAATATTAATTTTGATTTCAAAAAAAACCGAAATTAATATAAATTTTAAGTTTTAAAAATTTGGAATTCATTAAATCCTAAATGTGTTTTTGCTCACGATCTCAGCTCAAATCATCTACAATACAATATTCTTAAAAGTTATATTTCCTATTCAATATAGGCCGTTAGAAAATGAATGTTTAATTTTTTACACAAAAACAATAGAAAAGTCTTAAATGACCGTAAATGTAATATAGTAACTTCTACAATATTATGCTGTGACAAAGACGAACAAAAATAATGCAACTTACTTACCCAAAGCTCGTTTTTTTTCAACTGGTTTCTTTTTGACAGCTTGTTTAGCGTTAATAAAAAAGAAGGGCTTGAGTAATCTGTTGATGTCGTAGTAGACTGTTGAGTCTGTAAAGCGTTTGGAAGTGGTGTGGATGGCGATAGAGCTGAGGAATTCATGTATGCTTCGTTAGAAACCTTGGAACTTGATTTTGCTCTATTTGCCGACTCTAAGACTGGCAAACGTTCCTCTAAGCTAGAAAAAGATACAATTCCAGGAGGCTGTGCAGATAATGACTCCCGTAAAGTTGGCATTGATTCACTATTCAATGATGGTTCGTACAAAAAAGATGATCTAAACGAAGGATTATTTTCGGATGTTGGAGCTAACAACGACGTAAAGGTGGATGAAGATTCATTGCTTGAAATCCAAGCAGGTTGTGAGTTTTTCGAATTTAGTGAAAATACCAGCGCAGTAATGTGATTGGAAATTATTGAACCGGATCTCAAACATTCATTTTCCAGCGCTTGGGGGTAAAAAGATGCTGAACTATTGGATGGTGATGACTCATTTTCCAGAGCTGGGGATGCTGAATTATTGGATGGTGATGATTCATTTTCCAAAGCTGGGGCGTCAAAAAATGCTGAACTATTGGATGGTGATGATTCATTTTCTAGCGCTGGGGCGTCAAAGGATACAGAAATATTGGACAGAGAAGATTCATTTTCCAGCGCTGGGGCGTCAAACGACACAGAAATATTGGATAGTGAAGATTCATTTTTCAGCGCTTCGGCGTAAAAAGATGCTGAACTATTGGATGGTGATGACTCATTATTCAGTGCTGGGGCTGCTGAATTATTGGATGGTGATGATTTATTTTCCAACGCTGGGTCGTCAAAAAATGCTAAAGTATTGGATGGCAATGATTCATTTTCCAGTGCTGGATCGTCGAAAGACACTGAACTAAATAAAGAATCGTTTTCCAGCGCTGGGGCGTGAAAAGATAATGAAGTATTGGATAGTAAAGATTCATTTTCCAGCGCTGAGCCGCCAAAAGATGCTGAATTATTGGATGATGAAGATTGGTTGTTTGGAACGGGGAGAAGAGGAAGAGATAAAGAAGACGGAGGTTCAGTTTTCAAAGCTTCCGCTATAAAAGGTTCATCATGTACCAAATTGTTTTCCGGTGGGGTGTCGTCTGTATTATTTGGATTTGATAGACAGGAAGACAGAGGTGAAAGGAGAAAGTTTGAGGATCTTGGGGTTGAAAAGCAATTTGGGGAAAACAGCGAAAACGAGTGGTGTGGTAGAGAGTCGGTACTTAAAAGTTCATCATCGGAACTCTTGCAGTCATCTTCATTGGTTTTTTGCAAGATTTCAGCCATTTTTTCAGTAGTTATACTTTCACATAACTTCTCGAAACGCAATTTTCTTTTAGCCATATTTATCTACGCATTAACTACTGACTGCATTCCAATAACTAAAAGTTATATTTTCATAAAAAAAATTTTTTTCAACAATAATTGTCTTAAATGATAACTTAAAATATTATAGCGTTTTCGTTTTCATACAGTTATATTACGCCAAGATATTTTTTTAACTACAGCTGCATTATGTATTCAAATATTTAATTATAACACAAGGCACGTCAAAAATTAACTACTTTTAAAGTCCTACAGTATGCTTTTATCGTAATCGGGATCATCAGAGGTGCGTTATTCAAAAAGAATTCTATTTTCTTGCTCTGGCCTACGCTGTCGAGAGCACTTTTTTGAATCGGTCGAATTCAAACTCCAAGTATTTAATTAAATCTGAGTTGAAACACCTATTCCAAATTAGTTTTTTTATCATACTGATCTACTCTAAATAGTCAGAGCAAATTATAAATTTCGACCACCAGTAATTGGATTGAATCATGCGTATAATTAATTATTTTCTTCACTGCAGCGCAACCAGTTCTTTTAGAAGTAAGACACTAACAGCACTGTATGGTGTATAGTGCATAAACATCTAGGAAGTTAACCTGTAAACGTTATTTTCTTTACTTCGTGGAAAAACTTGAAAACTAGTTTAGTTTTTTTGCGGAAAACATAAAAAGTATATTTCTGAACCGAAAAATTAAGAAATCTGAACTGAATCAGGCCTTACTTTTACAAAAGTTTTTCAAATCTTTCACTGCTGCGCAAAAATTCCCAAGCAAAAACTGTCAAAGTTTTCCGAAAATTTTGCAATTATGGGAAATTCTCGGTAAAGCATGCACAGAATGTAAAATTGCGCTGGTGTAAACGCAACGCTATAACAGCAATTCTTAACGAATGTTGAAAAAATGTAGCAAAAAAACTTTTAAGCAATTAATTTAGTCGATGGCCAACGCAGATTAATTTGTAATATAGCAACTAAACTGAGTTTAACACTGGGCAACGTTATGCAAAGTTCTTGCAACAAAACCTTTAAAACTGCAATAATTCAATTTTTTGTCAGTCTAGTCGTAACCAAAACTTTTATATTTTTTTGGCTACCAAAATCCTACCGCAAAATCTTCGTCATAACTAAAACCCCCTTTGAGAAAACGAAAGTATTACACTATTTTTCGTTCATAAGCAACATTAAATTTCGAGTTGAGAGTGGCTTTTCTTAATTTTTCGGGAATTTTTATTCTCATTTGTTTTTAATTCTTTCCTAAATTTGAGAACATTTCCTAAATTTGGGAACATTTCCTAAATTTGAGAACATAATTTTCTACAAAATTTTAGCTACCGTGTTTGTTAAACTGTTTAATTGCCAATGGTCTGTCTGCTGAGTAAAAACTTTCTGAACTTCGTTGCGTTTGAAGCATTCAAAAAGTGCAAAAGCAGGTTCTTTTAACTTGAACGTCAATCAAAAATTTTTTCAAGTGTCTGCGCAGTGCGCAGTCTCAATAATTTCGGGATTGTTGCAATTTTGCCAGTAAATATTCGAAAATCACACTAAAATCTCATCGCTTTAAATCAGTCCGAAATTTAGAACAATTTCTATTTTGATTTAATTTTTTTTCGTTTGTTCTCAATTTTTTTTTTTTTTTTTTTGCTGCTAAGGCTACATAGTTCTTAGTTCTTAATCTTCAACTTTGTCCAAAAATAAGGCACGTGTTCTTTTAAAATCGTTTAAACAAAACAGTGTCTAGTTCTTTTGTTTGCAACAACGTATTGCGATGTATTTTTATTTACGTTGACGTTTCGCTCTCCAGTCCGGTAGCATCATTGGAACAGTAACGCATTTCTTATTGCAAAATTAAAATAAAACGAGCTCCAAGCTTCAGTTTCAAGCAAAGTGTATAGTCTATTAACCGAATAGTTCGAGGGGCAAAATAATGGATACTTTCGCCTCCAAACAAAATTAAAGCCACTCTATTTGCTGGAGCTACAATATAATTATCTATATTTTTCATTTATTTTTTAAGGTAGCCCTTACACCCTTGAAATTAAACACAACAATGATGCTAGGCCTTTCAAAAGCAAACAAACGTTAGTGTTACGCCACAAACCACAATCATTTCTATCAATTTAATTTAAACAAATGGACTGTAGAAATAAAAACGTTTAGAAAGACTGCAAAATAAGAAGCCCCTACACTTTTTTTTACAATATTCAGTAAATTTTGATCTGAGGCTGACAGTTTTTAATTTTTTGCCAATTTTCAGTCTCATTTGTTCTTAAATTTGAGAACATCGATGTCAAATTTAGCGACCATGCTTGCAAAACTTTGTCAGCTTGAATAAACGATTTTTTTTTGTTTTTGCGGCATTATAGAAATTGCAAAAACAAACAAGCGATTTTTTGTAATTTCTACAAAATCCAAAAAATTTTTTCAATTATCTGCGCAATGTGCTGCAATAACTTTATGGTCTCAAAATCATTGCAAATACTGTACTGGCAAATTACTAAACTTTCATCTTTTTGAATCAGTACAGAATTCAGTTTCTTTTAAGATTTGAAATTTAATCTTTTTCATTTGATCTTAATTTTTGTTATTACTGAGGCTGACATTGTTCTCCAGTAATTTGTTTTTAAATTTTGAGCAAAAATAAAACTCTCATTCTTCTAAAAATCGTTCTTAAATAAAGAGTATACACAAAATAAATATGAAACAAAAAATATTGCATTGCAAAACTGCGCTAACGCTTCGCAACTGAATCGCTTTTCTATCCTAATTAGTGTGAACCAAGCCAGCAAAAATAATGCTATGATGGAGTAGCGACGCAATAGGCACCGTCATCCATGCAGGGTCGCGCGAGTACAAAGAACCACATAACAAAACAGCTGTTATAGAACTTTTAAGTTAAAAGGTAGACAATAATATGATTGCAAAATTCTACGCGTGTTGACTTTGTCATCATTACGATACTATTTGACGGTTAATTTTTAAATTTGAGAGACTCATAATTGGGCAACTTTCATTCGATTAAATTTGAAAGATAAAAGATTAAAGCACCAAAACAACTATGCTGTATATTTACGATTTGTCCGAAAAAGAGAGTTCTTAGTTGCGACTGGACTTAATTAATAAATGTTAATCAATTAACAAATGCAGCTTTTTCTTATACTTCAAAGATGAAGCAAAGCTACTGTGGTATGAGTCAAACCATGATATTTCGATTAAATGCGTTTCCACTTTAATAAAATCTTACAAGATTCCGCTTTCGCTTCGACGAAAATTAAACAGTCATAAAATCTCTGTATTTTTTGGATTATTATTGCTTGTAACAATGAAAATTATAACACTGTAAAAAAATGCTATTAATGAAAAATACTAAAATGCTGATAGAAATAATTGTAGCAATACGAGTTACGTATTATAAACTTACAATTATAAAATAATTGTAATACTTCGTTCGTTCGTATGCAGTATGAACCAGACACTTTGCGCCTGCAAAATCACACCAACGCAGAGCACTTTTTGGGGTTTTGTTTGCAAGTCTTCCGTCAGGCTGGGCCACCACAACGAGTAAATTGTTTGGTCCAATAAAAAATAAGTGTCAAGTGGCTTTCCTTTGTAAAAATTAATACAGAGGTTACTGTTTGAACAAATCGCCCACATCAAGCATTATACTAATTTTTTCATGTGTTGTAAAACTTTTGAGTTAGATCATTGTATTAGCATGTACACAGTAAAATATGGATCTGTTTCAACACCAAAACCGATGTATACTGTAGCAAGACAGAGCCCAACCGAATAATGCTGTAAAATCATTAGTCTGCAATTTATTCCTTCCGTTTTTCAACACCCCGAAAGTTCAGTTTATTAATCGCCGCAACGTATATTCATGTACAGTATACTGATAAATATAGGCTATAACGCATTTTACAAAATTGAATTATTATTTTGATGCAAGACAACTTGCTTTGCAAAAAAAACTTTGCAAAATAATGAGAAAAAAACTTTTGAAGTTACGCACATTGACAAAATCAGTCTTAATAAACAGCAAAAATACCTATCAAATAAACGTAAAGCTTGTTGATGGTTTCTTTAAAATGATTTATTTGCTAACCAGAGCGGTGTTCTTAAGTTATCTGAGGTAATCAATCATTGTTTCGGTTCAAGCAACGACAGCAAAAAAGGCAACTTTTTTCTAACAAAACGCTTGTTCCGTGATGTTTCTTCAAACACTCTGAGTAGTCTGCTCTAGTCATAAGTCCGTCACATTATACGTTTCTGCTTCAGCAGCTTTGGGCGACAAAAATTAACAAAAGCTATCTGTTACCGAAAACTGATTGAAACTGAAAAAAATTTTTTCTCAGGGGAAAGATATTAAGTAAACATCTTCAAAAATATAAAAAACTCATTTTTTGAAAAATGTCGTTTATGCATTTTTGCCAAAACGTGCTTCAATTGTAATTACATTTTATTCACCAAGTTACCTTGGTCAGGAGAGAGCGAAGTGACCATTTGGTCTTCGAGTCAAGCTGATGCCTGCCCACCTGTCTACTACACACAGTGGTGGCATCACACTTTCTCTTCAATTGCTGGACGTCAAGCAGGGAATCTATTAATACAAATTTTTCTAGTCATTGGTTTGACCCGTCCTGGAATCAAACTCAGGTCTACCGTTTCAGTAGCAGACACTCTATCCACTGGATTACTGATCGGTTACTCTCTGACTTCACATTAGTTATCTTGTATATATTTTATGTAAAAATTTACTGCTACGCTGCTGCAACTTGTACGACGTGCACATGAAAAAAACAACTTATCGGTATCCTCCTCAAGCAGCATAAGTTTGTCAAGAAATTTGTAGCTCTGATCCAATCAATTTTACGTTGTTTTTTTTGCTGTTGCTAAAACGCTGAAAGTGTGAATAATATATGGGCTACTGCAGCACGCAAATTTTTTTCCTCGTACCGCGATTTAACTACTTTTCATGTAATAAAAACTTCTGGCAAATACAAACAAACGTTTCAGAGCAGTATGATGATTGAACGAAAACTGTTTCAACCTGTTCGATGTAGAGCACCCAGCATTCACATGACGTGATCTCTGATCTTTTATTGGTTTTTAGATTTTCTGACAACAAAGAGATTACAACATTCAAACAATAATTATGCATTTTTATTCTGATAGAAATTTGATCCGGAGCGTTTCACATTGGAAAATGTTTCCAAACGATCACCATACGCTTTCATACCCTTTTCTGCGGGACCTAGGTGAGACCATCTGATAGTGACTAATAAGTATTAATTGTGATAACTTATCTCGTAAAAATAAAACAGAATTTGCCAGTACATAAAAACTGTCTGACAGCTTTATTCGATTAGATTTATTGACCATTTCTTGAAAATGAAAACAAACTTGAGCTGTTTATGAATGAAAAAAATTATTTTGCTATACCATGGAAAGTTTGAGGATAGCTAAGTTAATAACTAAAATAAACGTTTGTTTTAATCTCTTTTAGAAACTGCATTGGGCAGAACTTTGCAATGAACGAGATGAAAGTGGTGCTTTGCCAACTGCTCAGGAGATATCGTCTACATCTTGACCGCGACACTCCTGCCCCAAAAATGAAAATGCAGCTTGTGTTGGGGAGTGAAAAAGGAATATACATTAAACTGAAACGCGTATGAAAGCAATTGCTGTCAATGAAGAAAGTCACGATAAATATAAATTCGGATATACAGCGTAACAGCAAATTTGATTTTGAACAACATCTCAAACCTGATGACGTAAAATGTTTTTGGAAACTATCAAGCTTTAGTAATTAAGTTGTTGCTACACCACGTTCTTAATTTCAAGTATCATTATTCATTTTAGTCAAAGAGTATGATAGACGCATGTTTGCTACTGTAAAGTAAATTTGGTGTGACTCCTTATTAACTTACAGCAAACATCGTATACTGTATTGTATTGAGCTAGCTAAAAGATCATTATCTTGCCTGCCTGAACTAAATAATATTTGAGCAACGTAATATCAACGTTTCTAGCCGTATTATTTTGCGGCAATATAGGTTTGAATCATGCACTTGTCTAGTTGTGAAATGCTACAAATTAGTTTACAATTTTGAGGTGGTGCAGAACTTGAATATGACTTTCAATAAAGTCGATTTCATTATTTTGCTTTCGCAATAGAATTTTGGGACAAAACTTTTCAGTTGCGATCTCTGTCTGATTTGGTACGTGGTGAGCAGGATTTTGTAAACATCCTGCTCTTTAAAAGATTCTTAAAACATACCAAACCAGAGGTCGCAATTGAAGAGTTCTGTCCGAAAAGCTTATTGCGAAAGCAAAATGAAATCGACTTTATTGAAAGTCATTAACGAATTATTTTGTTTTGACGTAAACACTTTAGCAGTTTTGATGCGCTCTTGAATAAATCGAAAATGTTTGCCAAGATATATTGGCTTGTGTAAAAATGTTATTTGTGACACCATCCATTCGGAAAAGTTTTCTGCTACTTTTATTTAGTCCACAGCAATACATAAACTGCATTGCGCAATTATCAATAATACTCTGTTAACAGCAGTAAAAGAGCAATTAACTTTGACTTGATTCGGTTTCTTCCATTCCGCGTTTCTTTGGAGCAGCGTGGCCGAGAGGGTAAAAAACGTCGCTGTACGACTCTGATTGCACGATCTTGGGTTTAACTCGCACAATGGTCACGTTGTTGCGTTCTTAGTAATGCGCGTAGCGGTGATTTCCTCTGCTTGGTGGCTTCAAACAAGCAGCAACTTTGCGTAGGAAGATGTCAATCGAAAAGCTTGAAAAATATTGCAACTTATAAGCGGGTGCGGATTCGCCTTCAGGATAGCGCCACCGTCGCTTTCTCGTCACATGAGAATAAAAATTCATACATCAATTGGTGAATATCCTTGTAAAAATGTTTTGTTGTCTGTGGTTTCTCTGTTAAAAACGTTTTGGTTCATTTCAAATTCAAAGGCTTTATGTGAGAGGCTATCTAAACAGGGACTCGACACCAAAACAAATTTTCTTTAATACAGCGAGTATAATGAAAGAGTTAATTGGATTTGACTTCCATTTGTTTGATCCTTTTTTAAAGATGAATTGGAGATCGGTTCAAAAAATAGCTTGAAAAACGGTATAACTGTTTGGATTAGTGAGTTGCTATGCCAGTTCCAAAACCAGTAAAAAAGACTAACAAGAAAGCGGCAAATTCCATTCGCAAAATATAAAATTATACACCACAGTACGATGTAGATGAATATGATATTTCCAAACAAATATTAATTGCAGCGAAATCAATTGCTTACGTGCTAAAGCATCCAGCCAATTCCGGTGTTTGCAATACCTAAAATTGAAATATAATTTTTGAAATTTTTTGTTCTTATTGTGGGGTTGCTGTTGCAAAGATATTCAACAAATACAAAAATGTATTCCCCTAAAAAGTTTATGGAAACCCTAAATCCGTTCTGGGAACATGAAGTTTCAGGAAAAAAGAACAACCTAATAATATCAATCCTTCCAGTCACATCACGTATCCTTTTATGTTTATCTGCAGAATCCATTAATGTAATAATATATTATTTATGTGATGAAAGGTAAATAAACTGAACTGAACGTAACCAATTCAAATTTGGTAAAACTTCTCCTTTTTCTGTAGATTCGATCAGAGAGAACAACTTATGGTTTCAGAAAACTTTTTAGGAGGATTTCTCTTTGTATTTGTTGAATAACTTTGAAACCGCAGCCTCAAAATAAACACAAAAAATTAGAAAAATTAGATTTTGATTTTAGCTGTTTTAAACTACCGGAATGGGCTAGATGCTTCAACCTCTTTAATAATTTATTGCAACTACTGGAGCAAAACAATCTAAAACTTAAAAAAAAAACTATTAATTTCAATTAAGTTTTGAATTTTATTTGCTTAAGTTAGCGAAGCATAGCCAGGGCCTGCGAGAGGGGGGTTCAGGGGGTACATCGTACTCGAACCCGGGCCTAGGGGGGCCCGGGCTCAAGGAGCCAGAAAGAGTTCAGGTTTTCGCTTTAAGTTTTGGTATCGCTCCATAACACCATAATCAAACTTGCCTACAGCAAAAATATCAGTCAGCCTATATTCACTACTGGTAATTGGTCTCTATTTTTGCTACACAGCCTTTAGGGCATCCAATAGTGGCCAATTTGATTAAAAAAAAAGGAAGGTGTATCAAAAGCCTTACACTTGCACCGAAATTAACGTTTTGTTATATTTTTCTGATTTGAGAGCCCTAATTCTACAATATACCAATGTACGAGGGTTCACATTTCCAGAGATCCAAAAGCATTTCAACCTAAGAGAGCGGAGTCAAAGTTGATATACTATACTACTATCATTAAGTAACTCACTCTATCTGTATGAGTTTAATAGATAATTGGGTTTGTAAAGTCTGTGATTGCAGATGGCTTCTTAAAACTTTTATCAGTAAAATTTTATCATATGTAATACCGCAATCAATTTTTTTCCGACACATTTTTAAAAGTTCGCTTTTAAGTGCGGGAGTTGTCATTATTGGTCAAATTAGGTATTTTGTTTTGGTTATTGAAATCTACAGCATTTAATTACTGCATATCGAAACATGTCCGGGATTGTTTGTAATTACCTGTTAACTCTTAAAACGAAAAAGCGATTTAAAAGAACAGAACCAGTAAAATAACAAAAATCCTAAACTCAGTTGTCAATATAACAAACCGTAGCCCACTAAATAAGGAACCGTTCGAATATCATATGCCACTTTTTTAGGCATTTTTGACCCCACCCTCCCCCATATGACGCTATTTCGAAGCCCAACCTTTTGCATGGGATTAAACGCTTATCCGACACTTTGTGCACCCGCTCCCCGGAGGCGTCATATGGTATTTGAACGGCGTCTAACGGTCTTATACGAATATTTTGTATCTCACACAATTAAGTAGCAGCGGCTGTCGGCCACGAATCATTATGATTACAATAGTTTGCTATTAACTTTTGGAAACAGAAAAAAACTTGGCATGCCTAAATGAGTAATGGTATTTTATAGGAAGGATGAAAACTCAATAAAAGAAAACCAATTTTTCTCACTTCCACATGAAGCAAACTCCTTGATATCTAAAAAGCGATTAGTATCAATAACAATCTTTCAAATCAATATTTATTGTGTACAGCGTGCAAGCAAAATAGCTTCCAATTGAAGCATTGCATTAGATTTTCGAAAACGTATAAAAAGTTAACTGGTGGTGGTGGTACTACCCGACCCCTTCCGAGGAATGGGGGCACGGAGGAACTCCGCGGAGACCCAACAGTCGGGCCACACCCCAAGGTCTGGACCATAGATCGAGAATAGAAAGAGAGGAGCCAAAGATAGATTTGCGAAGGGATTCAGAAGCAGGACAGTCGAGGAGGAGATGGTTGAGGTCCTGTTGAGGGTGTCCACAGGCACTTCAAGCAGAATTCTCCTTCCGACTGATCCTGTGGAGATATGAAGATGAAAGAATACTGTGGCCATGGCAGCGAAGACGGGAAAGCTCACTGCGAATGGAGCGAGAAAGAAGAAGTTCCTCCCAAGAGACTTCGGGGACTTGGAAGTTCAGATGGGAGTGGGAGATGTGACGTCTCCAATTGCGGTATTGGGAATAACGGATTTTGGCAATAACTGGGGGGAGAGGGCATGAAATCGCATCAGTGGGCAGAGAGGCACCAGTTTCGGCAAGTAAATACGCTTTTCATTTCCGGGGAGACCTGCGTGTCTGGGAATCCATTGGAAGCTCAAAGTGGTGTTGTTGGAGAGGGAGGAGGCGAGGGACCAAACATTCCAGAGGGACTCAGGCAGGAGATAAGAGGGGGCTGAAGAAAGGATAGGGAGGGCTGATTGGGAGTCGGTTTGGAAAAGGTAACTTTGCTACCTTTTCCTAACCTTTTGCCACCTTTTGTTGTCGGTTAGGAAAAGGTAACGGTTAGAAAAAGTTAACTTCGTTAGCCAAAACGCTTTGCTAAATGCAAATTAATATGTTGATGCGATACCAATAATTGATTAATTTTTGATACAGTTCAAAATGATCGAACAAGAACCTACATATATTTCAATATGAATTGCCGATATAGCAAAAACAATAATGTAACGCTCGTAATCAAAATAAATGATGAAACACTTGTCGAGTTAACATTTTTTGACGCCTTTCTCCTTTCTTTTGCGGTTTCTTGTGCAACGTAGCGAGTTTTTACGTACAAAATCCTGTTGAGTTTCACTTTAAAGAAGCGGTTTGGTCATAAAGCAATGCAAAGGTTACTACAGTTCAGAGATCGCACTAGGTACTCTCACTAGAGTTAGTATAGATGTTAGCACCATCTCTGAATACGACTCTGAATACAAGTAGAGTTCATGCTACTTCTATTGCGACTATTAGCAAGTAGAACGACTTTCTAGACCGTGCTACTAGTGAGATCTCTGCATACGGGCCCGATGAGTGCATACTGCATACGCTCCGCCCCGGACCCCGCTGGGGGAGCTCACAGCGCTCCCCCAGATCCTTTAGCTGGATTTAAACCAATTTTATGTCTAGTTGTATTTTTCATAGGCCCTAACTGTATGCGAATATCGTTATCTCCTCAATTTTAAATGAAGATCTACACCCATCGGACAAAAAATGATTTAAAGCCATGTGCCCCCCGATAAGGCTTGGGGGGCCCGATAGAATTTGTGGGCTCGATATTGACTTTCGTACCCCCTGGAAAATTTTCTCTCCGAGGCCCTGAGCATAGCACTGTAGCAAACCTCATACTAAACTGCAGTTCTTGTAGTGTTTAAGTTTAAACACAATTTACAGTTTGTATGTGGTATATAGCCAGCTCAAAAATGAAAAGCCTCCGTTGCCTTGTACGAGTAAGTGCTTTGTCTGTGATGATACCGGTACCTGAAAAACACGAAGCTTCCTGTCTGGCTATATGCCTGGCAGGCTAGTTTCATTAAAAAAATCATTCATAGACTACAGTATGTTGTTTCTAACTTGTGACAAGTTTTGACATAATAGTTAGACCTTTCTTCCCTAATAGACCGACATTGATCATTTGATATAAACCTGTACAAGTATCCAACACTTCAAACATAATTGAAACATGTTTTGGCAGAATCTGATAAGGCGCATTTTGCTGTCTCGAGAAAATCGCATTTTGAAAAAATAATTCCCACAGTAATGATGTGCTTATTTTGGTTGATTTTTTTTATTTTTGATGTTATTAAAATTTCAATATTTTAGGTGAAAACAAAAATTATGAGGGAAAAGTTTCCGAAAAACAAATTTTTGCCTTTAAATCGCTGTTTGCGTAAACGTTTGCTTTTCAAAGTGAACCTGTAAACTTTTGTCTTGATTAGTCATACCTAATTTTTTGGCGTCAAAAAAACTTACTGACAACTTTAAACTCAAGTAGAAACCTGCTTAATGTGTAAACAGTTAACAGCTTTTTGACTCGTGCCGTCTCTAAGGACTTTGTTTGCGCTCGGCATACACTCACACTATCAAGACACTCAGAATCGCTCTCGTTGAAAGTAATTATGACAATTATGACAAATACAATTTGACAAATGACTGTATTCTTTTTTGTTGTCAACACAAAAGGTTTATTGCTGGACGTACTATCCTTGCGAAGTTAAAAATTGAATAATTAACGAAAATAATATAAGCTTAAGTCATAACGACGAAAATTTTTTCATAATCTAATTCGTTATGAACGGCAGTTTCCCAAAAGAAAAGCACTTGTTTCATATGTCTCGCGCTTAAACCGGCTGTTGTTGACAAAAAAATTATAATTATGCTCTTATTGACAAAAAAATTAGCATCCATGGCACGAAATATTGGTTGAAGTTAGATCTTACGCAGTACCAAAAATATTATTGGATAGATTTAACTCAAAAAAATTTAAATGTGCTTTTAGGTACAATGTTATGCTTCGTAAAAAAACTAATCAAAAAAATTATCAGAAATACTTTTTTTGATTTTTAATTTCAATCTTGACTTGATAAATTTATTTCTCAGCGTTTATCATTATTATTATCTTTATAATCATCATTGAGAGGTTAACTTGCATGCAGTAGAGAAGATATACCTCAGATCCTTTCATAAACCAACCAAACAGCTCTTAATTTACATTACTTTTACTTCATGAGTAAAAGCCATAAAAAATTTAAGTTGTTTTCTTAGTAAAAATTTTACTAGGATGGAGTCTGGCTCCCAAACTAAACCAACGTCATTTTAATTCTTTGTTGCTATGGACATGGACATTACTTGTTGCTTTACTTGAGCAATCCATATTGTTTCTTGAATAACGTGAATTGTTTGTTCATTATTGATTTGGTATTTGGTTGTCACGAGATAAATGAATTAAAATACTGTACGTCGAGTGCATTCTATTTCACTTGGATTGTTATTTGTTAATATTTAACAGTGTAACTGTTCCAAAAGCAAAATTGTTTCAAATAATTTCTCGCAGTTTTGAGCGATTTGACTAACTTCGCACTAAAAAAAATAATAAGCAAGAATAAATATGCTTCAAAATACGCTCGGAATGAGAGGTTGAATTCGAGTAAAATATAATTTTGCCATAATATCACTACTACGCTAATTACTATGTTCTAAATTTGATTTGCTGTCAATTTGTAAAAACTGCAAAATTTATTGGCTGGTATGTCGAGAGATTCAAACGTAATTATACCGTGGAAAAAACAATAAAACTATCAGTGACAAAAAAAAAAAAAAACAGAGCCAAGATACAATGATTAGTATTTACTAGAAGTTTCCACTTAAAATTAAGTCATTATCAATCTTATTCAAATTTATTATCAACTTTATTCTATTTGAATAAGATTGATAATGACTTAAGTTTAAGTAGAAACGTCTCTTAAATAGAATGTTTCATTTTACAATGAAGCTAGTCATGAGTTTTGATCTAGTAAGCTTCGACTCAGCAAAGCAAACACAATGTGTTGTAAGCGATCTGGCATGGTTTAGCTCAAATTTGTACAGATTCCCTAAAGCAAATGCTATAATTCATATCAAAATACAAAAACTAAGCCATAGAAATGCAAAATAATATATAAAAGAAAACATAACGCAAATTGCATTACATAGCATTCCAAATTGATCGATTGGTTTATCTTCTTTTTTTTTTTTAATTTCTATTTAATGTTTTTATGACAAGCAGCAACTCAACTACTATAAGATAAAAACAAAGAATCAAGCAAAAGCGTGAAAGGTTGAACAATTTTGAAAATTTAACGGTGCTGTTCATTCAAGATAAACGCTCCGCCATTGATTTGTCGGGAGTGGAGGCTAAATATAAATCAAACAAATGAACTATCTTAATTTTTGATGATAATTTATTTGTGATGTTTAAGGTGCGTTTAGACTGGACGCGAAACAACGCGAAGCGAAGGTTGGCGACCTTCGCGAGTGGTCGATTACGTCACTCGCGAAGGTTGCCAACCTTCGCGAGTGGTTGCTAATCTTCGCGACTGGTCGCTTCATAGGCTAATTTTAACAACTTACTTTTAAAATGTATTCAATGAGCAGAAAGCTTTGCGTAGTTTATTATTGAAGCGCTATTATAGTAATCACAGGTTCTGTTTCGTCATAGCGCGCTGGAATTACCGGTAAAACGAAGATTGAGTTTATATTATGTTATCACGCAATAACCGTGAAGAAGAGTCTAGAGTAATAGCTCAGGTAACAAAACAATCTTGAGAAAAAAATTTGTAAAGTTTAAGTACAGTAGATCGAATTTGGAAATGAAAAGACAAGTCATTTCTTCAAAAACGTAGTAGTACTTGGCCTATTTACTAGCTATCAATGATTTGTTTAGATCCTTCCACTGAAAACTTGCCCTAGTCTGTTTTGACGATGACAGTTCTGGGTTTTAATGCAGAAACGCAAAAAGCTGAAAGCAGATGTCAAAAGTTCTCTTTAGGTGTTTACTCAGTTAACAAATCCTTAAACGCTTTCACCATCCATGTCTCATTATGGTAGTGGTAGATCTACCTGTATCTTGTCGAGTGTAAACCAATAGGCTAGTCTACAGGTTCATTTAAATCATTAACTATGTTGTTTTTTTGATGTGATTTTTCTTTTTTAGGCAAGCATGTTATGATACCTGTAGTAAGCTTAAACAGTTGTTTGTATGTGTTATTTAGTGCTGTTTATGAAGACTCCCAATGTTAACGCTATGAGTGAAACTGAAAGCTGGATTTGTCATCAGTTATGTAGTGGATTTTTTGCTTATTGTGCAATGGATTGCTGCGTTGATTTGCTGGAGAAAGCAAAAAAACATAGCAGTTTTTGCATGATTTGACACTATCATCGAAGGACAAGAATTTAGCACAGTGATACCTGATACCAGCAGTTGCTTTGAGGAAAAGTCAGCCTCTAAAACTAAGTTTGGTGTTTTATTCGCTAGCGGAGCGCTTATCGATGTTTAGTGAGAAGTTAAATGCTATCGAGAGCATTTTATTAGTTTGCATTTTCTTTCGGTACCAGTAGGCTACGTTGCTACGGTTGCGTTTACCTCAAAGGGCTTCGCTTTAAACCACCGTTTGTAAGATACAGACAAATTTATAGCAGTAAGGTCAAGCCCCCTTTAAGCATGTTTTTGGTTATGCCCCTGATAAAAAAAAACATTTAGATTTTTTCATTTGAAAATTGTTACTCAAGCATCTGAATAAAAGTGTTGTTAGTTCTCACATTTTGATGTAACTGACGCTTCCTTCCCCAGTCCAATTATTTTTATTATCAATGCTGTATCAAGTTTTTTGTTTAGTTTAGAGAATGGAACAATAGTAATGAACTTGCTTGGCGGGTACTTCTCTACCAATAATAGTAACCTCAGCAAAGAAACAGAACTCACTTTCTACTGGTTAGATATATATTGGCTTTCTAGTTCATCTAAATACACTGACTGCAATTGCAATGATTGAACTTCAGACTTAAAATTGTTTACTTTGTCACTTTATTCACCATGTAAAGCAGTAAAAATTTTAAGAGACAGTAAAAATGTTTTGAAATTCACAAACAACTAAATTCAGATATTACACAAAGA
This sequence comes from Trididemnum nubilum, assembly GCA_963965965.1. NCBI lineage: Eukaryota > Metazoa > Chordata > Ascidiacea > Aplousobranchia > Didemnidae > Trididemnum > Trididemnum nubilum. The sequence goes on along the minus strand of OZ014484.1, from coordinate 39,801,418 downwards.
CACAGTAAATAAATATTTAACACACTTGACATTTCTATTTTCATCAATTAGGACTGGAGTGAAAAATCACTACCAGACTACAATATTCATAATTATAAAACTTGGGGTAGTCCAAAACCATTGCTTCCAGTTCAACTTGATCACGGTCACAAACCTTCAGAAACAAGAAGACTTTTAAGAGGACATTCAGAAGAAAAAATTCCATGTTTGTAGCTATTCAAAGAAGTGACTACTAATTAGGCCAATCCAAAAGTTCATAGGAATTTTTCGATTTTTTGTATCTATCTAGCTCTTGTATGTAGCAGTGTAGCTTGAAACCAATTCTAAATACAGTTCTTTTCACCAAGTTGGCTTGGTCAAAAAGGCAGTGAAAAAACTTTTGCGAGTTTTGGAGTATTCAAGGAATTGTTCAATTGTGGTTACTTTTAAAACAACAAGCTAACAAACAATGGGTAAAAACACTATCAACACACTCAAAACTAGCCTGTTGGTGGGTTATTTTATATTCTGAAAAAAAAACATCATGTTAGTTTAAGTTTACTTTTAAGACAAAAAAGCAAAAGCTGCTCAGCCAAAAGAACTACTGGACTGGTCTTCTGCTATGCTGCACAGAATAAAAAGTTTTGGTTTAAAAGCTAGATGTCGTGGGGCTAGGCCTACTGCTTTTGTGCATTCATTATAATGAAGCTTTGAGATCCAGCATAGCTATGAAAAATCACTCTAGGATTTACAGCCTTAGCTGTCTAGATCTAAATTAACTTGGCTAGCCTAGGGCTATCGCGAATCTAACTTTGCCAACAACCTAGGCCTACTCTTTGGACTGATAAATAGGCGCTAAACCATACAAATGAACTATTTATATTATTTTCTAGCAAACTGCGATTGTAAAAATCAAATCAGTGAATTAGTTGGTTATCTTACTACAGCCTACAAGCAAGCGCTGTTGCGCAACTGCTCGCGAAGGTTGCAAGCGGTCGCAACCTTTCGCGAGCTGTCGATGACGTCAAATTTTGGTTGCTTTGCGTCGCTTCGCGTTGCTTCGCGTCCAGTCTAAACGCACCCTTAGACGTTTGCAGGCCAGAATTTTAATGTATAATCGTTTTGCGTGCTTCTGGCCTAAAGGCTACTGGCGCGGAAGCCTAAGGAAGAGCCACAAGAACGGCGACTACCTGAAACAAGCAATGCAAAAAAGTTATCCTCACACAGAATTCAGACCTGCAGCCTTTGGATTACCGGTTAACTGCTCTGGTCCACTGCATTACTGGTCCAGAGCAGCAGTTGCGAGCAATGGACCGGTAATCCAAAGGCTGCAGATTCGAACCCTGTGAGAGAACAACTTTTTCGCTTTGCTTGTTTTTAGCAGTCGCCGTTCTGGTGACTCTTCTCTAGGCTTACGCGCTGGTAGCCTTTAGGCAAAAAGAACACAAAACGATTAAATATCATAATTATTTTAAGACTATATTTTAGCCTTTTATGATTGGACTTAAATCAGAGTGGATTTGCAAACGTGTGAAAAATGTTTAATGACATGGTTAAAGCAAAATTTTTGTCAGGCGATGCAAATAGGGAAACCGTACCCAAACCTGAACATGATAACGCAATTTTCGCTATCAACTACAGGTACTTGTATTAATTTGTAGAATCGGTCCCAACAAAAAGCACGAAATTTACATTTAATTTTAAAATGTCGTCTGTTCCGATGCCAGCCGCTCACCAAGTGACGTACGTCACTCAAGGATATGTTGTGAATGCGCCTTCCAATGCTGGGGCAGAAAAATATGCGACGACTTTCTACAAACTGGGAGTAAGTTTTGCTTGATCAATTCAATGGTTACAAAATCTTTATGTGGTAATATTTACTCGATTTTTGTCTTGTGAGTCAAAACCACTGCCGTTGTTTGTGCCAAAATTAGTGCATTTCCATTTCTTAATTAGGCCTGTTAGATTTACGACGTCAAAAAGACATAGTTTCAATAAATAAACAAAACAAGAGTAATAAAACTTAAACCGAGCTGAAGGCAAAATCAATGGAGGCATCTAAAGTTAGGCCAATCGTATTACATTAGATTGATCAATTCTACTGCGACTTCATCTTACCTTTATCTTAAAGCAACGCCGCAACCAGGCTAAGCCACAAAAGCTTTGTAACCTATAGTATGCTTCAATATAGGTCTCTGCAAGTTAGGTTACTGGGTTGAAACGTCAGGCTTGGAAATAAAAATTATGATTAGAGAGGCCATATCGCCCTTTTTGAAGTAGAATATCGTTGAAACGGCTGAGTCAAGAAGGATTGGGTCAACGACAAATTAATCTAACACGATTGGCCTTACTTTAGATATATCCATTGATTTTGCTTTCAGTCCTCGTTTGATTAGCCACAAAGCGAGGCAAGAAAACGAGGTGGTTGATTGTAATTTACAGTATTATGCTATGCTGATAGTGTTATTGCAATGAGTGCAAATGATTACATAACTAATGGTGTTAGCTCAGTGGTAGAGCGCCGGGTTAGTAGTCGAAAGGTTGCTGACTGCTAGTTCGATTCCTAGTTTATATGCATGGATAAATAAGTTTGCAACTGCGCAAAATTGCGATCGTGCCGAAGTTGGGTTTGTTTTTCAGGTCGTCCAGATTGTTTTTGCCTTTTTATACTTTGTTTTCGGAGTTGCAATACTCGCTTTTGCAATTGATAACCAAAGTTTTGATTATCTGGGAGAATACTACGATGGATATGCTTACGTCGGAGTAGGAATTTGGGCATCTGCGTTTGTGAGTGCTTAACTTTGATGCGCTGTACTGTACTGTGAACGACTTTCAGTAGTAGTATTTCTTTGATAGCATTATATGGGTCAAACAAAAAGAGCATCTACTACTACTGAAACGTTAGAATTGGGTTTGATTCCCGCTGGTCAAACCAAAGTCTATAAAAATTGGTATTAACAACTTCCCTACTTGACGTTCAGCAATTAAATAGACAGTGTTAAGCCGCCACCGTGTGCGTTAAACAGGTCGGCAGGCGGAAGCTTGACTCGAAGATGAAATGGTCCTTTTGCCTTCTCCTGGCCAAGCCAACTATAAATGAATAAAAATGGAATAATGCAACTGAATATACTAAATTTTATCAATGAAGAATTTTGTTTTCTATTTCGTTTTTTTAGATTTAAGACTCTTATGTTTTTAAAAATTTCTAAATTTTTGAAAAAGTATTGATTTGAATTTGCGTTTACGTTATTAAAAATGCGGCAATATTATTTTGGAAATTATTTTACAAATTGTTGACAGGATTTTGTTTACTTACCAGCAATATTTAACTTCATGTTGGATTCACTGACGATCGTGACGTTCGTGCAATGAACAAAACGACCAAAGTCTCACTTTTGTCCAATGTCGTTCAACTAGCTTTGAATAATTTTTTATTCTACAATTGGTTTATTTATAGTTTTTTGCCTCGGGAATATTAGGAGTGCTTCAAGGAAAAAAGAAAACAAGATGCTTGGTAATTATTAGCCACTTCTAGTAGAATTTGCAGTTATTTGAAAAATACTTAGTTTGGAAATACAGCACGATTGGCTTGGATGACTTTAGAGCACAATAAGCATTTCTCCTTATTTACTGATTTTGATTATGATATATCCACAGTAAATTATTTACATCCGCGGTAGTTTTTTGTCTCAGCTTATCTTCAATTCTCTATTATTAAAGAATTTGTCAGCAATTCAACTGAAGTCTACAAAAACTATTAAATCCCCCCCAAATAAAAAAATTAACTGACTACGATTCACTGTAGCTGTAGTCATTGTCCCACAATGCTTATACGCAGCTGATAAGTCCTCAAGCTTCCTACAGAGTAAAAAGGCGGTATACCGTCTTGCGTTAACAATACTTAACATTATTTTTTGTATGATATGAAACCACGGTGAAGTGGGAATCATTGTCTTACCTGGCACTTGAAACACACTCATGACGTCAATGTTTAATGTCAACGTTAAAATTTGCAACGTCCCTTGACCTTTTCCTTTTTTGTGATGGCTATATTGTGTGTGGTTTGTTTTTCTAATACTGTGTCTGAAAATTCTAACTTTTTAAAGGAAAAATTGGGCGCAATAAGTTTTAGGTTGATATAAGATGAGGTCAAGATAAAACTTAGCCCAGCCTGTAATGCCGTCCTTCAGTACTACGGCATTAAATGGCGTCGTTTTTACAGTATCATTTTTAGCTCGTTGCTGCTCTGACTATGACGATTTTCTCAGCGATCATCGCTGCCAGTGTGTTCTCAATCGAAATGACTGCAGCAATTTGTGCTTCTTATTTTGCACGGGATTATTACTGGAGGTACTACTGGGAAGAGTGGGTGAGTCAAGCGAAAATGCTAAAAAATAGCTTACTTTAATAATGATATTCGTTGGGATTTTCTATCCAAGAGAATTTATTTAAGACCTTTGGTTTAATTTAATCTCTGTTGTGTGATTTTGCCCCATGCTAAATAAAAAATGCTCTAAATGAAAAAGATGCTGATTTTTTCTTTACTCTTAATTTTACCACTGTCTAAAGATTTTGAGTTAAAACCATAGCTGACTTCTCTGGCTCCAATTCTCATGCACAGCTGCACGCAGGCAAAAAATTATGCACTTGACTATACCTGTTTGTTCCAGCTTTTCACAGTGTCTTGATCTTGTGTTGCAATATTATACAATTTCTTCTACGACCAATAACACATAGCTTTCTATCACCAATCACCAAATCAATTGTCGAACTTGGCCGTAAAAAATTGCATCAAAAATTTGTTTTTTACCTTTAGGCCAACTTACTGTAAACATTTTTTGTTGTTATTTAGTTATAAATCCACAGTTTTGTTTCAGAACGTTTCATTGGGAATTCATTCCACTTTGTGTTTTCTCGGTTTTGCTGAAATGGTGACGTCAATTGTCCATTCTGCTTACTGCTGCGGTGTTCAATGCTGTCAAAATAATTCAGTGGTAAGATTAAAAACAAAAAATTATGTTTGGATAAGCCTTTGTGATACATTCTTAAAAGTCTTTTACTCTTTGTGGCACCATCACTCCTATACAATACTGATAAAACCAAAAAGCCATCAATTCTTTTCTAGCCAAATTTTTGAGACGATGTACGGTACAGAGTTGTAAACGGGCCGACTAGTTCAGGTCCGAACCCGGCCCGAACCCGAAAACTAATTTGAAGCCCAAATCATGCCCGAAAAAACCCGAAAGTTAAGTTAGGTCTAAAAAATTTAGCAATATTGCCAAGTTATTTTGATTATACTTTTGTGCACCTAAGACAAAAAGTACGTTTCAAGCACAAATTAAGCCCGAAATTTTTGTTAACTTCAGGCCCGAACCCGAACCCGACCCAAAAAGCCCGGCCCGACTTACAACTCTGGTACGGTAAAAAATAAAATCAAAGAAAAAAAAAAGAAAGAAAAAAGAAAGAAAAAGAAAAATTTTATTGTAGTTTTCGGTTTGGCTTCTCCAATCGGGGCCAAGTTTTGAAGCAGAGATAAATAGCAAAAAGAAATCAAGTAAATGTTTTTCAGACTGGGTTCAAGCACTATCAAGCTAAGCGGAGCACAGCCTGACGTTTCCTCTGGCTATATTTGGCCTTGGATCGTTGATTTCTATGATTTCTGTTGATATCGTTGATGTCAATATCGTGAGATCGTTGATATCGTTGATGTCAAAACTATGATTTCTGACTCCGGCTCTTGAACTAAAATTTTATTGACTATCATCTCTCTATCAAAAAATTTAAATATACATTTTTAAGCTATGGCATTTTTAACTAACTAAGCTTATCGTTCAAACTTACTCTCTATAGCTTACGTGTGGCTTGATGTTTGTCTCTCTAACCATGTCGATAAAATAAAGTGACGGCAATTTCTCAATTGGGAGAGAATATCGAGAGGTTGCTCGCTATCGGTTCGATTGCCCACGGGCAATGCATCCTTGTGTGTCATGGGAAATACAATTGTTTTTCCTTTTTGAGGCCAAAACGTGTACTTGTTGTAGTGGCCCAGATTGAAGAAAGATATGCAAACAAACCCCCCAAAAAGGTGTTTTGCGTTTGCATGGTTAGCCAGGCGCAGCAGAGGACTCGGATTATTTCTAAGGATAGACAGACCAGTAAAAATTGCCGACCGAACTAGTAATTTGACTTCATCTCGCAATTAGATCAAAAAAAGTCTACTGTACAGATTCGCAATGTGTAAACGGCAATCAAAAACATCAAAATGTCACAGTGAATAAAACACAGCTTATAGCAGTTTAACCAGTAGGAAGGTAAATTCTTCCTTTCTACCAAAACGATCTTAAAATGATTTATTTTAGATACTTTTTTGTGTGTTTTAGCCAGTTCAAGCCACAACATCGCACACTTATGTCAACCCCGGCCATTTGCCGACTATATCTGGACAATCAGGACAAGGTATGCAGTATACACTACTATATGTTTTTTTAGTCAAATAAGGTTTGACTATGTTCTTTTAATCAGATAACCTTACCTCAAATATTTCATAACAAAAATTGTACTTTTTTATAGGACTTCCCATCGCTACAGTAACGCACGACCAAACGCCTCATCCTCAATCTGCAAACTATCAAGCATCCCCGGTAAGAAATGCTGAAAGAAAAGAGAATCCAATCAAAAAAGTGATTTGCTCTAGCCAAAAATGTATTGTTGGTTAGTGGGAGCCACAAAGATTTAAAACATCTTCAATAAAAACTAGTCCTCAAAACTAGGCCTGTCGTCAAAATAGACTACTGCACGGTACTGTAATAATAAACTAAGGTTTTTACATTTGCACTCGAATTGCTTTATTTCCCAGCCCTCGTTTTCCTGCTTGATTGGTAGGCTACTCTGATTTCAAATTAGAATCAATTATGCGTGATTGCGACACAGATGAGCTGGAAGTAGAATCAAGTAGTTTGGAACAGCTGCTGCCAACTCAAGAAGGGTAGAGTCAACACCTGTCTGATTTACTACTACTGCATTAAGTTTAGAAACCCCATTAATTTTGTTTAGAGTCCTCTTTTAAACGTTTGAAATAAATTTGCTTATGTATTGTGCCTGCGATTATCATGGCTACAAATTTCCCAAATAAGCCTTACAGTAACAAAGTAATGAACAAACTTAACTTGACGTTTACGTTTAATATAACTTTATTTTCATAATCACGATGTAACGATAAGACAATAAATGCTCAATTTTGCGTAATCGAGTAAAATACTCGCACTATTAATTTTATGTGCAAGCATCTAAAACGCACTACTTTGTAGCCGGGTGTTTGTGAATTTTGGCGTAGCGCTGTACAGCACTGAATGGACATTCTTTGTCTAGTTGAACACAAAAAGCCTACTAAGCCTGTTCTTTTTGTTGATATAGAAAATAAAATTAGAAACTCTTCTTTCAAAATTGCACTACAAATAATGAATGAAACAAACAATTTAGAGCATTTGCATTTCTATTTGAAGCAGTAAATCGGTCACAATGATTCAGACTTGGAGTACCAATGAGGTAGAAGTAGCTCATTCTGGAAGAATCCGTTTGGTACATTACAGAAATTCATTTGTGAAAACAACAGTAAAGCATTTGAGAAACATTCAATCGTTAAATTTAAAATTGAGACAAAAAATGTTTATTACCGAAATTTTAAGACAAGCAGCAGAGACAGAATAGCTTTTTTAAAAAAATGTTTAATGAAAATACTGAAAGCAAATCAAGTTTCACGAGAATAAAGCGAAAACTTCACAGCAGGGTTGGCCAAAGTCCGACCAAAAAGTCATTTGCGGCCCGTGATGAAACTATATCCGCTCCGGCCCAGCTCCACCTTGTTTTCGCAAATACGCGTACAAGTTTGTCGACATACCTTTTTAAAATCTCAAAATAGACCCAAAGCCTTTCTCCTCACATCGGTGAGTGGCCTTGGTCTGATCTGTCGGCCCCTCGCGGGCACAACCGCGAAATCTCAATTGACATGCCATCAAAAAAAGATTAAACCGACGTACTCTACAATATTGTATGAAGATCAGCTCGATGGATGATTGTGATGATATCAAGCGTAAAATTAGCAAAGCTTGTAGCTCTCTTTTTGACGTCAACTTACATCAATATTTTGTTTCAAACTAAAAGTAATTACGGTACAATAATGTTTACTGTTTTCTTTGCCTATGTTTTTAGTAGTCCTTTTTCATGGGGAGGAAGACAAAAACTTTGGGAAGCCTTCCTTGTAAGTAGCTTTAAGCGAGCTTTGCAGACGAGAGTGTGACGTCATTAAGCTTAATTTTGCTATCTTTATGTTAGATTTTGACATAATTTTTGTTATTGCAGATGCAAGAAGGTTACGTCACTACGCAATCCAACTTTCATCCTTTTCCAGACGAACCAGAACAACCGCCTCCACCAAGCTATCAGCAGGCAAGTGAAATTTATATTTATGGCTGCTAGCCACCATCGATGTTCGTCGCTTCATTACCAAGCTATCCCGATATGTTTACTCTCGCAAATTTGTTTCAATTTTTGACGTAATTTTCAAAGAAAAAAAAACACCAAAAAATAGATCGAAATATATCCCCAAAAAAGAAGCAAAAAACTACTAAAATGTGGATACGTAAAACATAATTCTGGTATCGCCTTTTTTTCATTTAGATCTTTTGAAAGGAACTGATATTGAATCTCTTTAAAAATCTTCTTATATAATAAGACAATTATTGTTATGATTATTATCAATTATTATTATCATTGCTATTGTTATTTTTATTTTTGATACATTTTCATGCTTGGACAAGTAGATGCAAAACGTTAGCTTCGTTAACCACAAGTTCTTTAACAAACTTCCTACCTCCGTTAAAGTTAATTCGTTATTTTCAGCTTTAATTAACGGAAGGTTATGAAGTCCGTTAATTCGTTAACATTTTGAGTGTAATTTGCATTTCTTTTTACTCACCCACTTCTAGAACATGTAATGAAACTGTAGAGCTGATTTTAAGAAAAAATTTATTGCTATGGTGGTCTCTTTGTGTGTTGGAAGTTACATTTTACAGTCAGTCTAATCTAATTTCAAGATAAAAATAAGTTTAAAAGCACTAACGAAGCTGCAATCGGAAAATCTTTGGAAATTGCTAACAGCGGTAATAAATAGACCTATGAGGCTGCAGCCTATTGTTTGCCACAAAAAAAGTTCCATTCTTAGCTTTTTCTAAAAAACTAGTACTAATACGCAACAAATGCTATACCAGTGCAAATCGGTTTGTACCTGTACGATGAATGAATTTAGCCAGAAATTATCGATGAAAGCCTTAACGTAAGTTGAGAAAACTTAACGGAAGTTAATTTAGTCCGTTAACATAAAAAAACTTTTTAAAGGATTAACGAGTGAATGAAAAAGTTAGCTTCGTTACTTACGAACTAACGATTAAGAAATTTGTGCGCGCTTACGTACTTTATCATTGTTATTGTAATCATTTGTTTCATTATAATTTCTATTATTTATTCTTTCCATTGTTTATTTTGCAGAGCGCAATAAAAGGATGACAAGAACGTTCTTTCTCTGCACCAAAATATTTAGTCCTTTTTAGCTCATTTTTCATTGTGCAAATAGAACAAAATTTAATTGCTTCAAATTGCGTTAATGAAATAAAACGTATTTTAATTAAAAGTCATTCCTCAACTTAATTATTTGCTATTAGATAATGCATTGCATTCAGAATCAATTTCGATTTGATGAGAACGAATCAAAATCCTACACGTAAAGCTCGGACCCAGCATACACTACGTGAAATCGTGAGCATACGAGCGCGTCATTAGTTTATTTTAATCAACTGGCAGCTTGCATGTTGGTAAGGCGGAACGCTGGGCGTACTGAATTTCTGTTTAAATAAACAAAAGTATGCTCTTACGCTCACGATTTTACGCATAGCTGGGACCAGCTATTAGTGTTGAAAAGAGTGTCTCTGTTTTGACAGCTGTTACGATTCTATATTTACGTAGTTTGTTTGCCTATGATGCACTACCGATAATTTGTTTGCAATAAAGTTCAAAAAGTAACCTGCAATAATCTGCACTTTTGCCGGCTTGTTTTTTGTTGAATGTCATGGAGTTACTGTCACAATAATATAATCGAACCTTGGCGCAGTAGGAGAAACATATCATAGATTGCTTCTTCCCTAAAAAAATGGTTCTGAAAAATTCAAAACCAAAATTCAAAAATTCAAAACCAGCAAAACAATCGCATCTTTGCGCCAGCTTGATAGTAAACAATCAAGAAGCCAAAAAAAATTCGTTTATATATAAGCGCATTTTATTTGTACAGGTGACATTTTCAAATTAATTGTCTGTCTGGTGGATGTCAGAAACGTCACGGACAGATATTAGATTAAGGCAGTTAAAGAAGGTGTAGATTTACAAGTTAAGAAAAAAAAAATGTCGATTTTTATTGGTCTTGATTTTGTATTTTTATAATCTAAACTGTTAAAAAATTGAAATAATTTTAAGCTAGATTTTAGCCTAATTTCGGTAAATATTAAATATTTTAAGTGGCCTTTTTAACATGACAAAAACACACGAAAGCCATTACAATTACCGTATTTTCCGTGGTATAAGACTATACGGGAGTTAAGTCGACCTAAATTTCTGGGCTTAAAAACTAGAATTTCAACCTATACTCGGCCGTACAAGTCGACCCCCTTTCTTGTAGACTAACAATATTTGCTGTCATAAGATGCACAGAGCTGGACAGCGCTGTTTCGAGCTTTTAGCTCTCATCGGCAGCCCTCAGCTTCTCTAACAAAGTTATTCCCCAGCTGGACAAGACTCTTGGCCGAACTGGACAAACCTTAAGGGCTTGCACAGCGGCAGAGGCTTTGTAGGGAATAAACGATTTTTCACTTGTGGTACTTAAAAAAACAAGTAAAAAAATCGCTGAACCCTTGTAGTAAGGACAGCCATAGGCTATCCCTACTACAAGGGTTCCCCTTGTGTGAACACGGAAATCATAACCGACAAGTTTGACGTGCTGACAGGACTTACAGATGCGGAAACGTTAGAACTGTTTAAATCGGACGATGAGGAAGATGAATTCGATAGATTTTAATGGTAGTGTAAATATGTAGTGTATATGTATAAATATTTTTCAATAAAAATAATTTTTCAATGTACCCTAAAAGTCTCTACTCGTCATATAAGTTGACCCTGATATTTAAACAAAAATTTTAGGGATCAAAAATTCCACTCATACCCCGGAAAATACGGTAATTAATCGTAGCTTGTTGCAAGCAAAATATCGCCAGTGGGACATCACCGTTAGTTCGAAAATTTACATGAATTTACTTATTAAACGCTAATAACATAATTATGCTATTGTGCTTTTTTATAATTAACATGAGTTATTTGAGTGGCAAAATAAAATTCATGAATTTGTGACGGCAAAATACAGTTTGTGACGAGTCGCGCAACTCATGGAATCAACTTGATCAGATTCATCCCTGAAGATTAAATTATTCTTCATGTAAGACCGTATTGTAACATCATGGTGATTGAAAATTACAAAAGTCTTACAAACGCAAAAGATGATAAATTTTACTGACCACTCTTCTTTACTTATGACGAGTTGGACCGCATTTATGCAAAAATGTACCTGTATATTTACAACCTATTGCCTTTTTCTCATTAACTCGAGTTAAGTACGACACTTTGGCATCTTAACAGCGTCGCTTCTGTGGTGCAGTGATTAGGGCGCTCCCCTAACGACTGCTTGTGCCCCCCATTTTGTTTTACTCAGGATACGTTTTCGGAACATCACGTAACGACAACAGGCAATAATGGAAAAAGGAATAATAACGTTTAAGCATAATTCTCGTTTGAAGTTTTCTCCATTCTTTGCGAAATTGCTGGCCACCAACTGCTGTACATAAATGTGAGGGAATAATCTGTCTTATTAACACGCCTTTACGGATGTGCCGCGGAATAGGGGTTTAAGCCTATAGTACCGTTACCGGTACTTCGTTAGAGATTATGTCCTGAAACAATACGTAAAAACATTCTTTAAAGGACTAGTTGTATGTGTTTTTTTTTAGAGCACACTCAAAATTTTTTTTAGGTCGCAGTCAGTTGCGCAACCAGGAGAAAAGGGCTAATGGGGCTTCAGTCTACTTTAGCCACGTCGCTTAAAAAACTTAACCCCAAAATATAAGCATATAAACGAGTTTTGGACTTCACCTTAAGTATAAGGGAGGCTGAAGAAGCTAGGCAATTTAATTCTTTAATGAATTCTAAATTTTAGCAATTTATTGTAGTTATTCATATGGCTTCAAAAACGTGCAAAAAGTAATTGAAATAGCCCTAAAATCGCTATTTTTTCCGCAAAATCACAAAAATCACCCAGTGATACGCTTGAGTGCATTAGTTTGTTCAGCACGGGACCTAAATTAAACAATTTTTGTGGAAAAAAGGCTCCCTTCATCTAAGCAAAATCCTAGTTGCGCTTATGGTCGCATTCAATGCTACAGACGGTTTTTTCAAGCGATTGTATGGGCCGCATACGAAACGAGCTAAGAAACGCTGCTGGTCTTATGTGTCTCTATTTTTCAGACATGAATACCTAATTTTTAAAATAGCGCATAATTTGTAGCCGTAAAATATCAGTTTTTATGTGCAAAAGTTCAGTCTACATTGGTGCCCTACCACTTTCGGCTAGTGCCCCTCACTTAGTTTGCTCTGGCCACGGCACTGCATAGGCGGCAAACACTCCAAGAATTATGCTGTTATAACAGACCAAAAGCCAACATGGGCAACACTTTTGTTCATTTTTCTCATGTTGCTATGATGGGATTTTTATTTTAGAACTTATTTTTTAGGATACTTCCAAACTTAAAAAAGATCCCAAATAATTTCATTCACCATTTCATCCCAAAAATTAAAAAAAAAATTTTTATAATTTTTTTAAATTTTTATAATTTTTTTTAATTTAAAAATTTTAACTTCTACCTTTTGATTTTAGATTTTAAACCCTGTGTTACTTTAGGCAGAACCCCTGATGATTCCCATTACGGGTGAAACAAACTGTAGGGTTTTAAATTTTTATTTTTTGACGTGTTCTGTGTTATGTTATGGTAGCTAATAAAATAAATAACTTTAACCTTGATAAATAGCTCTGATTTTGAATTACACAAAATACTTGGGTTGAATTGAAAATCATACGTTGGCGTTGAAATTGTTGTTACTTGACCGGTCCCGAATCCAAAAAAGAACTCAAATTATTATTTTGCTGCATCTGAGTTCAGGTAGTAAGAAAAAGTCGCGCCACCAATCAGCGCATGCTCTGAGCAACCTTCTTGCAAACGCAAACAGCGACGAGAAGTCGCGTGATTAGCATCACAAGCTGGTTGAGCAAATCAAGGCTCCAGTTTTCGGTGAGGTGACAGCCGTCATAGAAACTTCAAATTTGGTGAAAATGCATTTTAGGCTTGTTCCAACATTTTGGTCAACAGTGAAAAACTAGATTTAAATGCCCTTTTAATGCGTTCTTGAATTTTAAGAGGATCGATGTCAATTTTACCGACTACGCATGCAAAATCTTACTTTCGAACGCTCTGTCAACTTCAGCAAAGATTTTTTTTTTTTGCAACATCGAAAAATTGCAAAAGCGAGTATTTTCAACTTGAACGGCATTCAAATTTTTTCTCAGTTGCCTGTGCACAGTGTCACGTTTGCAGTGCGCATCAGCTATCTGTAATCTCGCAATTGTTGCAAATGTTCGAAAATCACTAAAATTTTATCATTTTGAATTGGTACAGAATTTTGTTGTTTTTTATACTTGAAATTTATTCTTTTTTGTTTGTTTTTAATTCTTTTTTTACTGCTAAGGCTGGTATGCTGCTTAATTTGTTCCAAAATTTTAAGCAAAGTAATGAGCCTTGTCTTCTTATAAAATTGCTCTTTTATAAAAAGCAGCAAGAGTGTAGCTCGTAGTACTGAAAATTTGATCTTAAACAAAAACTAGACGGATTAGCTACATAGAGGATCTAGAATGGAATCGCTTGAGACTTCACCCAAACAAAATGATGGAGGTGATGGAAGAACGTAAAGTGTGGCGGCGTTATCTCGCGCTACTGCCCGGCAATCCTCAAAAAAAAACGGGCAACAAAGGCAGAAAGAAAAAGAAAGAGCAAAATGCTATGCAGTCAACCCTCGTTAATCGGACACGATTTGTTCCAGTGATCAACGTCCGATTAGCGAGGTTGTCTGGTTAACGAGTTAGCCAAGTTTGTGATTGGTAAAGTCGGTACGTCATTCACGCAACGCCGATCTGCACTTGCGCTGCCCTGGTTAGCGCAGGTAACGCATTATAGACAACTCAACCGCAAAATACGTCACAAAAGTTGCTTTTCTAATGTTTTATCTATTGTGTTATAAAAGTTACGCAATAAATGTAACTATTTTCTTTTATTTGGTAATGCACTCTTGGGCAAGTGCTGCAGTCTAATTGTTTTGTCCGAATAACGGGGATTTTTTTAATGCATTTTGCTCTTTTGTTTTTAAAATTTCGCTGTCATAGTCGGTCAGCGAGTATGTCCAATCATAGCGGTAAAACACAGTACACAATGCAGTAATTCCGTTTTTTGACAGTTAGTGTCCGATGGCGAGGGAGTCCGATTAAAGAGGACCAAGTCCGACTTACGAGAGTTGACTGTAGACATCAACTGCTAGAACACTTCAATCTTCTTTTTCAAAATTCTTTAACTATATTACTTTAACATTACAAAGCATGATACACACACAAAAAACTTATTTCACAAACTTTTATAATTAGACAATATTTTCATGGATTTTGTTAGTTTATTTACATTCTAGGCAAATATGAAAACACAGCACTGAATAGTTGAGAAGGTTTGAAATGGAAGATCAGCCAAAGTGCAATTGAGATGGAGGTAAACGATCATGAAGTTAACCAAAGTACAAACAACAGTGAATTGAAATTAAAAGTCGTATCAGCCGGTTCAAATAACGTTTTGAGAACATAATTTCGAATGCGTGCCATCATCAAAGCTTATCATCAGGCTACTTATACATATTTGAATAGGCGCTGATGATGTCCCTGCTATTGGAAATATTTGTTTTTGAACCGAAATGACGACACGCTGACCCGACTTTCAATTTTGCAGTAATTAGGTAAAAATGAAAGACTGGCATGCTCTGGCGTGTAGCCAGAAATTCGCAAGGGGGGGGGGGGGGCGTGTTTGGGGGTATGGGGGCGAAGCCTCGAGTCGCGAAGGTTAATGGGGGTCTGGGGGCAAAGCCACCAGCCGCCGAAGGCTGGGGGTTTGGGGGCAAAGCCTCCAGCCGCCGGAGGCACGGGGGTCTGTTGGCGGAGCCCCCATCGCTCGAAAATTTTGCTTTTTTTTGCAAAAATAACCTAATTTTAGGGCTATTATGATAAAAAGATAATGCTTTTAAAACGTGATTTAGAAATTGGCAGTGCAAACATGATTAAACTGATAGCATAAATGGGCTATGTGGGAGGTGGCTAATGGTAAAATTTTAGCTCTCGCATTTAGATGCTGGAAAATTATAAAATCGTATGGTCCAATAAAACTCACTTGGAGTAATCCATTTTGTCCACAGTTTATAGAGCGAAATAATTGGGTGGGGAGGGCTAATGAAAAGAGATTTGAAAAGAATAATTGGAAACAAACTAATACTAAATAGCCCCCCTCCTATTTGGAAGTTTATAGTATGTTTGTTAATGACACCTATGTTTAGCATTTTTACTCTAGCGTTCGAATTTGATTGCTTATTTTTGGCCATTTTTCAAAGTTTTCATGTATTTGTGTGTTTTATTTTTGACAAATTAGCCCTCCCTTAATATATCTTTCAAACGATCCTTTAAATCACTATTTGAATCCATTTCATAGCATAAAACAGTCTCAAAAATGCTAAAAACGTAGTATTTTTTTTATTCTGCATTTTGGTCGACATGCCAATGGGGGGGGGGGGGGGGCTATAGCCCTCCTGCCCCCCCCCCTGGCTACGCTACTGGGCATGCTACAGACAGAACAAATAACCATAAAATAATTTTAGCAGTGCTTTGTAGTTTTGTGTTTGTGTATTTCTTAGAATGTTGCGGGTCACCGCATACTAAACAGCTGCGTCTTGAAGAACATCGTCAGAATTGGCACTTCGAACTTCCTCAAATATTGCTTCATCTGCTTCATTTACTATTTGTCTGCGCTTCTTTCTAAAATTTTTTTAGCATAACAATCACATAGATTAAACACTTTTATCATAATACAGTAAGTTCTAGAAATTCAAAAAAATCCAAGTTAAAATAAGTTAAACCCAAAACCACATCTAGAAAAACGGGGGTCGTAAATCTTAGTAAACTATCGTACTTAAAAAGCGGTTTTAGAATAAATTTCGGCGGTTGTGATTAATAACCACCAAACAACCACGTGACAAAGGTTATCAAAAGGCCCCAAATTGTACAAATTTGACATAACTTTGATCTGCACGAGCTGGAAACCCCAAAGTGGTCTCAAAATTTTATGAAGCGTCCAAAATTTATACCTGCCTGTTAAGAATATTTTTGCAAAAAAACAGTATAGTTTAAGCTGTACAAAATACATCAAAAATTTACAGTTTTAGCCATAGGCATAGTCAAAGGGCCCGGACACCCGTCAATTGAAATGCTACCAATGATGACAAAAATTTCACAAAAAGACTATTGTTTCTTCAGTTTCAGTTTCTTTTAGCATCTTCGCGTACTACAGTGCACGCGTACAACAGTAATTTACAATAATATTGACCCAGGGAGCCCGGCCCCTCAATTTAATTTTTCCAACCAATTTAAAGATCTCCCTATTATAATATTTAAATGGCCCCCATTTTAAATGGGCCCCCAACAATAATATTGATCCATAGGTCCCGGGTCCCTTCAATTTAATTTTTGCCAACCAATTTAGAAATGCCTTTTTCAATAATATTTAAATGGCCCAAATTTAAATGTGCCCCCAACAATAATATTGTTCCAGGGGGCTCGGACCCCTTCAATTTGATGTCTACCAACCAATTTAAACGTATAACCCGAGTGAAACTAAGAATTTTTGTCCTAAAAGTTGCTAACTGAGGCCCTCATCGAACCTTTTTATGAACATAATGCAAATAACCGTTTACCAGAGACGGATTCAGCATATGGCTCAGTGCCAGGGGCCCTGCATTTAGAAAAGCTTTTTTTTGGTCCTCACCTGTATTTGGCAGGAGAATACTGCAAAACTACCAAAGTGCTATGTAACTCAATGTAACTCCGGCCCCGGCAATAACATGGTTTGTAGGCGTAACTATCTACTGTGTGTTTTTCAATAACAATTCACCTCCACCTCGCAAATTTTTATGCAACAAAATACTTTGGAAAAAAATTAGCTACAGTAAGGGGAATGCTCCTTGAACAAATTAATGAATTAGGAGGGCCTGGACCCCCTGGCCGTACATGTACTCCTATAACTGGTTGTTTTCATGACAAAACCATCATCTCTAAAGAAAATATTCGACTGGATTGTTATATACTGCTGAAATATTGCAGGAGACAATGCACTTTACTTCCCTTTATCTGGCCCAAGTCACTTATAAAGTTTAACTCCAAAATCCAAGATTTTAAACGTGTTTTGGAGTTAATTACAAGCAAAAGAAGGACTGAACAACTTAATTTTTTTCAATTGGCTTTCAAGTCTTAAAGATCTAGTACTTTCAAATGGCTCTGAATACGTGCGAAATGTGATCCAATGGTGTTAAAACAGCTTATTTTTGCAAAAATTACCAAAAATCGCACAGCGGCTGGGGCTTCGCTCCCAGAATTACAGTACACGTCTTTAATTACAGTACACTTTGAATTACACTTCTTTACTCAAACACGTCTCCCAATTTAGACATTTTCACGTTTTAACTATTGTTTTGAAGCCCTCTTCCTTAAACGAGTTCCTAATTACGTGCCAACACCAGGCCACGGTTTCTGATCTTCCATTCTACGATATCTTTGCCCCCACAAAAAATTCTTCTTTCGAAATTTCTGATGACATCATTGGATGTGGTTTGTGGTTTGCCCCCCCCCCCCCCAATCAAAAATCCTGGCTACGCATAAGGTTTTAGCTGTAATTAATCGTTTTAATTAGGTCCGCTTCATGCAACGATTTGTCAGAATTGCAACATTTAAAATTTTGTTTGTTGTTTAATAGTGCTTAAGACATTGCAAAACTTGCAGATTAGTATGCTGTTGATATGTACAACATATGAATGTTTACACTTTTGCGAGCTTACATATTTTTGAACACATAAGGAATATCTTCGTCGTCCTAATTACCTGTCGTAATCGGTTTACACATGTTGCGTATTCTCAGAGTGTTCAAAGCGTTCAGTGTTCAACGTGTTCTGTGTTTAACGTATTCTGTGTTCAACGTGTTCAGTGTTCAACGTGTTCTGTGTTCAACGTGTTCTGTGTTCAACGTGTTCAGTGTTCAACGTGTTCTGTGTTCAACGTGTTCTGTGTTCAACGTGTTCAGTGTTCAACGTGTTCAGTGTTCAACGTGTTCAGTGTTCAACGTTTTCAGTGTTCAACGTTTTCAGTGTTCAAAGTATTTAGTGTTCAGTGTTCAACGTGTTTAGTGTTCAATGTTTTCTATTCCTTTTTATTTTTGATTTAATTTTTTCAGCAATTTTTTAGCATCTTGACAAACTATTCAGTGATAAAAGTATTGTTTTTTATTTCTTTTTATTGTTTATTTATTTTTTAGCACCTTGACAAAACTATTTTTTCTATCTTTTTTTTAATTTTGTAATTTTGTTGAAGACATTTTTTGGTTAAGCAAAGTTTTACTGTTCCTTTTGATATCTCAAACTGAAGAGAGCTCAATGATCAGAGATCAGAGCAAATTATAATTTTATTCACAGTCAAATTTAGAAACCCTTAACAGTCTGTTTCACCCTTGCGGGATCATCAGAGGAGAACTTCTAAACAACGTATCTAAAAAGCAAATTTATTAGCTACACTTGAAACAAAAATTTGTTAGCAGTTATTAACAAAATATGCGTCTACCTGGCCTCGAAACGTTTTCAACTTAAACCACAGGACAGGGGCTGTTATAGAACTTCTAAGTTTAAAAGGTGGAAAACATTGTGTTTACAAAACAATACGCATGTTAGGCTTGTTATCTGTTACATTTCAAATCTGAGTGACTCATAATTGGATAACTTCCGTTCGATTGAATTTGAAAAATAGGTGTTTAAAAGCACTAAAACGACTCATATGAAAACTCAATAGCTCTTCCGGTAGATTTGTAATTCTTCCGGAAAAGAGAAGTTTTGCAAGCGCATGAGATTTAATCAACATTTTTTAGCAAAAATTTGTTTTTGTGCCTGCATTTTGAATTAGTGACGCTTGATTGGATTTGGTAGTAGTGGCCTTTTTTTTTGTGCTCCCAAACTCGTTTTGATAGTTTGGTACTTTTCTCTAGGCGGTGCTGTAAAACAAAGAGCTGTGGTTGTTGAAGCGTTTTCTGAAAGCAGTTGAGCACGAGCCATAATAGTCATCCCTTTTGTTTCCAGACAAGATGGTGGCGTTGAAAACTATAGGCAGCTTTTCAGGCAATTTTCATTGAGCGAGCTGTTGGAATTGTTTCGGCAGTTGCAATTTTTTGCCGGTTTGGTGTTGTCGGCTTTCATTGGGTTTGCCATATTAAAGTTGTGTGATTTGATTATAGCTGCCATGTTTGGCATGCAGCTATAACAGTCAAATACGCTCCTAGCAAAATTACTAGCTAGCCCTCTAAACATCCATAGCTGAAGACTGCAATCAGATATGCAACTACAACAAAACCAGTTTGATTATTCGCTGAAAAACATACCAATTCCGAGTAAAACAACGCATATGAAACGTTTCATTAACAAATTAGAAAATTTTATCAGAAAATTAAGATGAAAAGCGCACTTTAATCCAGGCTAATGATGAACAAACTTGATTCCCGGCAACAGTTTGTTTAAAACAACCACGTAAAACAAAACGAACTTCGTTAAAACAACTGCTTTCACCTTGGCCTTTCATACTATTACGTCAAAATTTCAGTGTTTTTGAATTTTTTTCTAAAGTTTTTAATGAAAACGCAAAATAAACACGGTACTAGCATCATAAATAATTGCAAAATTTTTTTAACGTTTGGGGTCTTCTAATAATCATATTTTTAGTATGCTGTAATAGTTTAATTGCCTCTCAACATTGTTTTTAAACTGTTTTTCTAGTTCCAGGTACGAGTAGACTAATGAAAAGTTTATGGTGCAACTACTGCAATTTCAATATTAAGTAGAAAGCAATTTCAATATGTGAACAAAAGTTGCGGAATTGTGGACTAAAATCAAAAATAGTCCGCTGCCGCAATTTCACAATTTAAACTGCCAAAATCCGCAAGTTTGCAAATCGGCAATTTTTTTTCATTAGTCCGCAATTGCGGACTTGTGGACTAATTTGCGGACTTGCCTAGCTCTGTTAATGAATCTATACAAAGTATTTCAGAGTGTGTTGTCTGCATACGCAGCAAACTTTGTAGAACTCTAAGTCTTTGCATTTCTGCCATGAGGTCATCCTAGTTGCTGTGAGCAATGTTATTTAATTTTTTTTTTGCAGAAGAACATGAATGTTCAGAATGCGGAAGAAGTAACATTGAGAGTACACTCTTGTGATTTACATTTAAGAGGTAGCCATTTAGCGTAAAAACATAAAATTCCAAAAAAAAACATTGTGACAACTTGACATATTTCTATGTCTATCTTCTACTACTTGTTACTTTATAGATAAGTTTGTCAGTTAAGTGTTGCTTTGAGGATATTTCACCTTTATCAAGCCAAGTGATGATTTGTGTAATTTACTTTTGTCGCGTCAAGTGACGCCCCTTCATTGTAGCGGTAAGAGCAACCACAAAATCTTTATACAATCTTTGGTTGGCTAAGTATGATATTCCATACACAAAATTATGCACAAGACGTCAGGGGTATCGATACGGGGAGCAACAAGGGGACCAAATTTTTCTAACGGCTGATTGAGTTCTTCTGTTTTGCATTGGTCTAAATTCTATTGCAGATGTGAAATATTTTAGATAAGGCATAATGTATAAAAAGTCATACAGTACCGACCTTTTTAGCTTGTAGAAACGTCTAAATAGGAAAAGAATGTTGGGAATTGCGATCAATAATGCCAAGAAAAACAGACCTATTATGCTTCCCGTTTGCCAATTTGCCAAAGTTTTGTTGCCTTCATCTTGTTTTGCTGTTGCTATCACAGAAAAATAATTATAACTTTAAAGGCGGTGAATCATCCAGCCAATTCCAATGGTTTACAATAGCTAAAATTGAACTATAATTTTTGATATTTTTTGTTTTGATTTTGGGGTTGCGTTTGCAAAGATATTCAACAAATACAAAAAGATGTCCAACCAAAAAAATTTTTTGGAAACTCTGAGTTTTGATCTTCCCGCCAAAACCACAGTTCTCTAAACTATTAGGCCTACTGTAATCTTATTAAACTATTAGGCCGAACTATCTCTAAAGTAATAGGCCTAATAGTTTAGAGATAGTCAGGCCTAATTAGGCCTAAACTATTTAGAAATAAACTATCTCTAAACTATTAGGCCTACCACAGTTCTCTAAACCATGAGGCCTACTGTGGTTTTGGCGGGAAGAACAAAACTCAGCGTTTCCAAAAACTTTTTTCGGGGGACATCTTTTTGTATTTGTTGAATATCTTTGCAACCGCAGTCCCAAAATCAAAACAAAAAACATCAAAAATTATAGTTCAATTTTAGCTATTGTAAACCACTGGAATTGGCTGGATGATTCACCGCCTTTAATTGATAAAGATTTCAACACGAAGCATAACAATTGGGCAAGACGAAAAATTTTCATGTTACCGTACTTACCTAATGTCTTGTGTTATCATATCTTCCAAAGCAGTCTTAAAGTTAATCATTATTTCGAAATTTAAAAATTGCTCTCAAAAATTTATGTTTTACTTACACAGGTTCTATTGTATGTTTAGTTAGTAGATAAAGCATATAAGATATTAATTGACACTTCACAATAGAGTGGAGTGAAAAAACTTCTTTCATATCAAATTTTAACTGTCAGTCACAGTTGTCCCTGACCCGAAAAACAAATTTTATATCTATTTTGGGGTGGATCCACGTTGGGGGTGCAGGCATCCCCCACGTATGTGCGAACAGGGGACAGTTTTTTATTTAATTGACATAACTCAGCAACTATTGAGTCTTGAAGTTCGTTTGATGGCTCTAAATGTTTAGACGATGCAAGTTTATTTACGTTTCGAAAGAAATTTTTGCGTATTTTCTGTGAAAAGTGTTCAAATTCATGAAAACGTGTTTTTCCACAAATTAAGCACATATTTTTGAAGTTATTTGAAGTACCTCAAATCTATTTCCTTACAGAACAAACTTTGTATATCCTAAATAAAACCGACATGAAAACTAAAAACCTAGCTGTTCGCTAGGTCATTAAAGAAAGGATTTGGTTGTCTTGATCAAAAAATCTACTGTATAACATCCTACACCCGTACAAGATGTGATCTTTTCAATACTAGCGCGAACTTGTTATGCAATAGTTGTAAAGTGGTACAGAATTTGAATATGACTTTTAATAAAGTCGGTTTCATTTTAGCGTTTGCAATAAGCTTTTCAGACAGAACTCTTCACTTACGATTTCTGTCAGGTTTGGTATGTGGTGAGCAGGATCTTTTTAAGACCAAATGCACTAAGGAGCAATGCTATTTACAGCAAGAAGAAATGCATTCTAAGGAGATTGCAAAATCAATGGTAAAGAGAAATACAATCTGTCTTGCGACAGCAAGCTCTAATTTTCTCAATTTCAATTGAGCCTTTCGGAAGCGGTGTATATCTCACGCAAAAAAAGCGTGGTGGCAAAATCAGTTCGTATTTACTCTTCAACTGTTTCGATAAAATCAGAGCCTGCTGTCACTAGCTAGATCGCATTTCTCTATACCACTGATTAAGCAATCTCCTTAGAATGCATTTCTTCGTACTGTAGATTGCATTTCTCTTTAGTGCATTTGGTCTTTAAAAGATCCTGCTCACCACATACCAAACCAGAGAGAGATCGCCACTAAAGCGTGCTGTCTAAAAAGCTTATTGCAAAAGCTAAAATGAAACCGACTTTTTGAAAGTCATATTCAAGTTCTATTTAATAGACTCATTTTCACAGATTTAGCAAGCTAAATGCTGCTTGAGCCACACCTTTTTTTCTCTGTTTATTACAGCAAAGAGTGAAGAAACACTACAGTAACTGCCACGTACTTGTGTTCAATTACAATGAGTTATAAAGCTGTGAAGTAAACTTAAGAGTTTGCATTTTTTTTCAATTAAAATAGTTTTAAAAATGCAATGATTTACGAATTTTCGTTGTCTGATGAGGGGTGGTGGCCTGGTGGGTAAGGGTGATAAATGAATCTTGAAGGATGACGAACGATTATAAAAACGATCAATTGCAAATTGGTGCGAGTAAATTTCTAACTTCTTCCATTTTTATTTTATGGTGTGTTTACGAGTACTTACTCATCTTCCCGACATATTGTGGTGTGCACTTTTGAATCCATAAATTGTAACGTAAAAAATAGAACAATACTTCACAGTCGATACTACCTCTACGTGTTAGTGTTTTTGCGTTTAATTTACCTGAAATTAATGAAAAATAGGTATCAAAGACATGTATGCAAACTTGTAAAATGGAACAATCTAAATCTAGATTTGATTCGTAGAAACCAGAGTTGTGCCTTTAAGAACTCGAGTCCATTAGGACTCGAGTCCATTGGGACTTGTTTTTTCAGGACTTGGATACGGGATCCTGCAGATGAAATTATCGCATTTCACACTATAACTATGCAATAGCACAGCCAATATACTCCCTTTTAATGCTTATAAAAAATTTGACCACCATTAGTAAAACTCATAATATACATATTGAATAACTTTCTCGACAAACGTTTAAAGGAATAGTGATTACTGGATGCTCTGCCTTGTACAAAAGTAAAGATTTTGAAATTTATAGCTAGTGGTGTTTTGAAAAGATTTTCCAAAACCACTATAGGCGTCACAAGTCCAGACCATAATGAATTAACATCGAGAAAATGCTCAAGAGCAGAGTTAATTTGAGTATATGATAACTTATGTCGCGTTTTAAAATTACCTACTTTTTGCATCCATTTGTGGTATTCCACAGATATGCGCCCATACATTGTATGATAAAATATGGTACAGTTCGAAACAGTTAGTTTGATTTGTATCGTCTGAAATTTCTGGGATAGAAGCACCTGAAATTTATGGAAAAAAAAGTAACAAAGGCATCAAAACCAATATCTGAAACTTAAAGTCATTTTAAAATTCAAACATAATCTGAAAAAAAAAACCTTCAAGAGACACAACTTGACTTCAGTTTCATTGAAGAAATGAGAATTAAAACTTGAGACAATAAAAAAGTTCGCCAAATCTTGCTCCCCTATTCTTCCCCTTACCGCAAAAACAGACTTAATTTGTTTGACTTTGCACCATTAGAAACACTGCGTTTTGAGATTTTTTTGTGATGATAAAATTTGATTTGGTGTTGTGTCTTTTGTATTGTTTTAAATAATTGGAAAGCTTGTCGTCGCTGTATTGTTCATTAGCATTATTCGATTTGATGTTTTGAATCTGCACCAAACAACAAAGTAGGCTTAGACCATGGACTTCTAAATAGTAGCATCTGGACTGGAAACGGAATTGGCGCAGTGTGCATTAGTAGGCTGAAGAAAAAAAGTCGCGTTTTTGACATGAAAAAGCCGCTGATTCGGTTCTTGTCTATTTTGCACCTGAAGTTGCTCAAATCCACTAGCCAACTGCTTTAGAATGAAATTAATCGAAGAACTAAGTTCGAAACTCTACTGAATCACAAAAATTACGCTTATTATTGCAAATTCTACGTGGCTTAAAACCATTGTTTAATAAATCATAAACATCAGAGAATCGTAAATCAAAATTAACATTAATGCATCAAATTGAGTATTACTACCGGCATGCATTTTAACGAATGTGATATACACTAACCAAAACAAAGCTATCGGCAGTGGCACAGCCTAGGAGAGCCAAGGAAGCTGAAGCCCCCGAAGCTAAGTCAGTTAAGAAAATTTAATCCATATTTGCTAGCTTTTGAACAAGTTTTGGACTAGACCAGTAAGATGGGAGCTAAAAGTCGCCGTATCTTTACAATTTAATTCTTTCAAATGGTTCTTAAAAGTGCAAAAACTTTTTCAAATGTCTTACATTAGCGAATTTTTTCCGAAAATTAAAAATTACAAATATTGCCTTGCGACAGTGGGTTCCACCCCCCCAATTGTGCCTTGATGCCGGTACTTTGGAAGTGAACAGTGTGAGATCAACATATTGGTGTAAATTTAGTTTGCTGGGTCAAATACAGTACTGCATAGAAGTAATGCACGAATTTAGTGCAAAAGTGGTTTTAAGTACATTATTTGCGTTATCACACATTAAGTTGAAAGTGAAATCGTACAGTGCAGGACTAGAGGTAAGAAGATAATGAATTAATTGGTTGTCATAGCAAAATTTCTACAATTTTAGGTAATTATACTGGTTTTGCAAATTCAATTTGAAGCATTTTTGCGAGTGAGTTTACGAACTTTTCGAGCTATGCTTGCAATTTCAACATCGTTAAGTTGACGCAATAAATTTTTACACATAGTATTGAAAAACGAACAAAAATCCCTTCTAAAATGTTGAGTCCGTTTTCACACATTACAGCAAATGACCATGGAGATACGATTTCACCTTCGTAAAAAGAAAGTACTACCATCTCCTTGAACACATTTCGTTGATTAGTAGCTTTTAAAAAATTTTTACTCAAGCTTTCCCTAGAAAGTTCAGCAAATACTCGCCAATATCAAAAAGTTAGCGGATGGGTTTCCACAATCCACCACGATTTATGTCACTGAAAAATTCATGAGCAGTCTCTGAAATCACATCTTCAGCGTCATTGTTGACATCAGAAATAGTGGTCTTTTTGCATTTATCGCAATTATTGCATCGTACCAATGACCTACAGCAGTAGCCAGAGACGTAATATATAATCCCGAGATCGTTTTCAGTTGGTAAGATATTGAACTGAATATCGTTATAAAGAGTTTCCGCAATTGCAATCGAGTCATGGTTGGCTGTGTGACTTGCTCTGGCCGCCTGGCCTATGTCCCGCACAGGGATGTGAGAATACTTCACCAGAGAGAGGGTTCGCAACTTACGGTCACTTTCCAGCAATTGCCGCTTAGAAATGAAATAATTTGCTCCACTTAGCTGCCGAATACGTCCAAAGCGACTTTCGATAGTGTGGGATTGTATTTTTCCCAGGAGGAACATACTTGAAGCCACAAAAATTTATGAGATGCTTGGTCAGTTCAGTTAGGGATTGGCAGGTTTGCCTCAGAGCTAGGAAAGCTTCTTTCGTCAATCCAGGCAACTGCAAAGAAAAGTTACGTTAACTACATTTATTTGAAATTCTTATCTTTCAAACTTTGTTCAAAAGTTTTTAAGAAATTAAAAGAAGTGTTTTTGAAATTAAGAATTTTATCACCAAAAGTTTCAACTATGCGAAATACTATATATGTCACCTACAACACTGTAAAAACAAAAAGAAATAATGTAAAAAGTGTTCAACAAACCGGATATTTTAATTTTTTACAACTGTGTAGTAGTGCTACTGCAGCATAATTGACAAGCAAAATAAAGTAGTATAAAAACGGATCAACTTACCTTCGAGTTTTCCCGAACTTGGACGTATTTTTCAAAATTCAAGAGAAAGTCTAACTTCCAATCATCAGGAGATTTCACAACATCTTTAATGATATAACGCTTGTGCTTGCCAGTAGTGGGTGACTTAACGTTCACAATAAACCAAAATTTTGAAAACAGTTCCAAAGCAGCAGCAGTTTCGCAAAATCCGTAATGCTTTAAACCTGATATTGTGGGTTCATGCAAAATTAACATTGCAAGCTTCACGTTTACTTTTTCAATGGTCTTAGGGTCAAGTACAGTCTCTGACAACTTGTGGGCAATTTGCAAGGGTTTCTGGCACTCCTCATCATAAACAGCAGCAATATCTGAAAATGTTGCTGTAAGAGCTTTGGGTATAATTGGAGGAAGTTCAGGCAGTTTGAAGATTATTCTAGTGAGTAAGTTGTTATAAATATTCTTTATAACATGTGTTGGATCAAAAATCAAAAAAATCTTGCCACCAGTAAATGGATGTTCAATTGATGTCCTCCACTTTCCGTCACAAAGAAAACCTTTGTAAAATTTTCTGTTTGCAGCAGCATTATCTACTGATATGCCAACCACATTAAATCCAACTTCATGTAGCAAAAGCATTACTTTGACAAAATATTTAGGTTTTTTACTGGAACAATACCAACCATGTCCTGATATCCACTGGATAATGATTTTATCACGAAGCATAAAGCTGTTGTGGCAATTTGGCAGTTTTCAGTAAGTCCAAATAATTGTCCTCCTGAAGCTTCAATGTGTTTTGAGAGATAAATTTCATCTATCATGATTATCACATTTCGATCAAAAGCATTTAGTTGGGAAAATCGCAGCCGCAAATATTGCTCGTCATCCAAACCTGTTTTAGAGTTTAAATTTAAAGTAATATTTTCCAAAGTTTTAGTGGAAGGTAATATGATAACTTGTTCTTCTATCAACCTTTCACTTGCTCTTGGGCTTGTAGCATGAACAATGTATGCCATCATTAGCAACTCTGCTGAATATCTTCTACGGTGTTTATTGATAAACACCAACCAAACTGATTTGTTCTGCAATAAATTTAAGAATGAAATTTGTTGCTGCTTTTCGGTATCGAAAAGAAAATCACAAATAAGATCATTTATCTTTGATTGAAATTGCTTTTCCACAATGAGCTTCTTCTGATCCACGTTCTTCCCAAATGCCATTAAATTAAAAAACTTGAGATAGAAGCGTTAATTTGTTGGAGGATTTTATAAGTTTGTAAGCTGAAAAAGGCACTGCTAGTTGCTTTTGATAAATTGCCACTTCTAAATCAGAATTGATGAAAATTGTTGTCGAAATGGAAGGTGGTGTTTCCTCTGATAAAAGAATAAAGTATGCTCCACCATTAATAGCAGCACATTTGTACACCATCATTAATATTGATACATAATATAGATAAACTTATACAGTATAGAACTGCATAGAATAATAAATTTTTAAATGCCTATTTGCGTCATCATAACCAAAAATATGTAAATGATAGCATTTAAAAATAGAATTCATAGGCTAAGCTATGACTTTGGTCAAAATAGTTTTTTTATTGCAGCAAAATTGCTTACCAATCTCACATTACTAATATTTATGATGCTTACGTTTTAATAGGCTATTCTAGCTGGGCCTGCGAGAGGGGGTTTCAGGGAGTACATCGTACCCAGGCCTAGGGGGGCCCGGAAGAGTTCAAGTTACTGCGTTAAGTTTTGGTAACACACCCAGGGGCGTATTTATGGGGGGGCCATTGGGCCATGACTAACAATTTTTTGCTCTTGACGTAATTTTGGGAAAAATTCGGATTAAATTTCAGTGAAGACCTTTTTTTTTGCTCTTCACCTAAATTTTGGGCAAAAAATCAGAAAAAAAATTTTGCGCTAGTTTGGTGCCCAAGGAGATTTGGGGGCCCGGTATCGACCTTCGTACCCCCTGGAAAAATTTCTTTCTGAGGCCCTGGCTACTAGAAATAATTTCGTAATACATTTTCTAGTACAAAGGTAAAATTTGTTGATAACTTACACCACCACTAAGAAGATGACATAGTATTAATACCCTATTCATTTACAGTTCTTATACAGTAGAGTAAAAGTAAAACACTAGAACAATCTCATTCTCTTGCTGTAGCCAACACAATATGAATGGATTAGCTCCAGTAGGCTGTATGTTTAATTCTGACTTGATAGTTAGGCGAGGTCCTATGAAGTTTTACAGTAAGGTAGTTTATGTTTGACCAGTACAGTATAACATACTATTAATATTTAATGCCACTAAGCCAGCAATTCTGAATTGCTGCTACTCACGCTATGTCAGATATACTGCAACATAGCTCACTCAACTCTGAAATACACTGCTGCGCTGCTGTGGTACTCCTACTCTGATAAAACATTACAGAAGTTTTTGCTTGCTATTCGGTTTACATCTACATAACGCTGTAGTTTTGAGCTTGTAGAACACGCACGTGGTTGAAACAAAGCAGCTATCGCGTTGCTTTGTTTACGTAGACAGACAGATCTCTGTAGCGCGATTTCTTCAGCCTACTGTTGTACAGCGACGTTTGTTAGCGCTCGCTCGTTTCCAGTCCAGATTCTACCATTTAGAAGTCCATGCTTAGACTGTCAATGTTTCAAAATTGTTGGCTTTTATTCAAATCTTCAAAGGGGAAGAGATTAAATAACTTTCAAGCTTCTTCTTACCCCTACAATACACCACACATTGATGCATTAGTAATGTAACGTACATGTCAAAAGGACGCGTCCCAATGCGGTCGACCGGCTCGGTTGAACAACCTATCGAGCTACTATCCCGGTTGACTTATTAATCCATACATCCAGTTTCACTTCTACTTGTGGCTACGTTGGAGCTGACGCTACATCAACCCCCTCCCTTTACGCTGGCGACGGCACTCCATCGTCTCCAACCAGCGCAAGGGAGAGCGTCCACCACTCCAACGTCCTGGCGTGCTCGCCGTGCTCGCCAACATTTTATGTCAAAAGGACGCGTCCCAATGCGGTCGACCGGCTCGGTTGAACAACCTATCGAGCTACTATCCGGGTTGACTTATTAATCCATACATCCAGTTTCACTTCTACTTGTGGCTACGTTGGAGCTGACGCTACAGTAATAAATCTGCAGTGATCGTTTGATCTGAAGTGTATATACTGAAATATAAACTGTTCTGTTTAGAAAAGATGTTTTCAATTTCTTTTTTTTTCAGGATTAACAACGCGATGTTCGTTATGCATCATCTAATAGCTCAAATAGGATTCTGCTTCAGCCAGCAATTCTAATTTAAACCAAATCAATCGGTGATATTACATTTTTACTGTTAGACCAGTTTAAGTGATGTTTTTAGCTGATAGGTTTACTTCTTTTTGTGAAAAAAAAGTAATGCAGGAACTAGGTTTAGGCCTCTTTTTCTAGGGCTTACTGTAGCTTGGAGTTGTTCACAATTTACAATATTCGTTGAAGCACGTTAATGGTTATGGAAAGGGTTAATTGGATCATAATGACCAATATTTCAAAAAAAAGTATGCTGGGCTGCATAAAAATAGCTTGGGCCAGTAGATCTCCCCAAAACTGACGAAACGTGCATAAAAACTGTCAGTTGTGAATTGGTGCAAATAAAATTTTTTCTTCTTCCTTCCTTTCTTATTTTGTGGTGTGTTACGTTTACTTATACTTACTCATCTTCTCGAATTTTTGTGGTGTGCACTTTTCCATCCATAAATTGTAAGATAAAAGATAGAAAAATACTTCACAGTCGAAACTGTCTCTGCGTGTTAATGTTTTCGAGTTTAATTTAACTGAAATAAATAAAAAATATATCAAAGACATGTAAGCAAACTTATAAAATGGAACAACTTGAAATTCAGATTTAAGTCCTAGAAACCAGAGTTATAAAAACTTTTAAAACTCGTATCTTTTGGGACTCGTATCCTTTAGTACTTGTGTACATTAACCCTATTTGTACCGGGAGGGGGGGCAAATTTACCTCCTTCTTAGTTATTTTAATATAACTCCTAAATTAAAAAATAGCTTTGCTTTGATGCACCCTGACTTTGAATTAAATTTAATGACACACATTTTCAAAAAGTTCGGGTTCGGCCGGATAACCGGAAGCGACGTCATTTTTGCCTTTGTCAGAGGCACCTAAGGAGGTTCATACAGTTTTGAGCACAATGCATGCTTATCAACGCACTTTTCTACTCATTCTACTGCGTCTTCATTATCGATGCTTATCTTTAGCTGGAATACAATATTTTATTTACTGATAAATGTATTGCATCATCATAGCGTCATTGATGATGCATAATTCAAAACTTTGCTTTTTTGCTGTTTCTTGAAATAAATTGCGGTTGCATAAAAAAGATATTCCTTGTCACTAGCTGTTGAATAATATACTGAAAATAATACAGCAGTATTCCAAAATTTTGTGAATGATACTATATTTCAGCCACAAAAAACTACAAACAATAATCAACGCAATAAATTAAAGATGACGTCATTGTCTGCAGTGACTTTATCAGAGATGTCTTAGAAATAACAAAAGTCCAAACTGAAAACAATACTTAGCAACATTAAAAAAATTTGCATGTTGTTGTAAGGATTTAGTGGTTTTGATGACGTCATCATCATTTTCGTGACGTCACAACTTCAAAATAATTAATTTAAAAAATTTAACAAAAATTAGCTTCAACAACAAAAAGTCTTACTTCTATCACTTACCAAACTGTTTTTAAATAGGAGAGCAAATTTGCCACCCCCCCCCCCCCCCCCCCGGTACAAATATGGTGTTAAAATAGTCAGGTAGATATAGGGTCATGACTGCAGTCGTTGAGGACTTGTGTCCTTCAGACTCGTGACAGTTAGGACTCGTATACTTTAGAACTTGTATACGTAAGGACTCGTTCCCATTGGAACCACTGCCGTCACTACGGTGGGAGGGAAGAGGAGGTGGCCCCTCCCCCTTAACGGCTGTTTGAGTCCCCCCTTTTTGGTATCCTCAAAATCCTTTGTTTGGAACACCACGTAGCCTCAAGACAACAGAAATGATGTAAAAAGAAACAATAACGTTCAAACTTAATTCTGATGTGATGTTTTCTCGATCCTTTGCGAAACTGCGGGCAACCAACTGCTGTAACTTAATTGTGACGCAATAATCCATCTTATTTTTATTAACACGGTGCGCGCTACTGCACAGCTTTTCATTTTTGCTTAATCGATATTCATTTGAGTGTTTGTCAAACCATGGGCTGCGACGCATATCTGGGTCGCTAAGCCTTTACGGATGTGTCGCTCAACAGAGATGTAGGCTAACAGATCGTTTTTTGGTTAGTAATCATGACATGAAACAAAAAAAAAAAAAATACGTGAACAGTGGCGCAACCACGGGGGGCCGGGGTGCTAATTTACCGCCAAATACTAGCGTTTAAGAATGTTTTGGACTTGATCTGTAAGCATAAGGAGGTCGAAGGGGATAGGAAATTTAATTCTGTCTAATGATTTTCGAATTTCAGCTATTTAGTTCTTTCTAATAGCTTGAAAAAATTCGAAATGTAGTCAAAAAGGCGCTGAAAAGACTAATAATTATGCAATTACATTGAGGATCTTGGATGTAATTGCTCTGGACTCTACCAGAGCGACATGATGGATGTGATGGAAGACCGTGAAGTGTGGTGGCTTAATCTTGAGCTGCTGCCCCGCAACCATCATGGAAAAGCGGGCAATAAAGAAAGAAGAAATTTGAAATTGAATCCACGCACAAATTAGTGATAAATTTGAATGTGGATTTTTTAAAGTCAATAAATTTGAATTAAAAATTTTTTTTTTAATGAATGGATTCAACCCTGGTTGCAGCAAGTCAGACCAAGGTTTATGGGTTCGGGCAGGTTTCGGGCTTGAGGTTGACAAATGCCGGGCTTAATATACGTTCTTGCATTGTGTTTTAACCTTTTAGGTTCTATAAAATAATTTTGCAACACTGAATGACGACTTCGCTTAAGCATCAACAAGACTGTTGTTACACAATTATTACCATTATAGAATCACAATTTACCAACAATAAGTAAGCATGTTTCAACTCCAAACCAACAATAACCATACGCATTTTTTAAACCCAGCTTTCGGGATTTTCAAGCCTGATTTTGGCTTCAAATCACTTTTTGGGGTCGGGCTTGTAGTTGTCGACCAGTTAACAAGTCTGGTAGAAACTATATAAGAAAATCCTTTAAATTTTTATTGAAGCAAAATTTGTTTATCTAACTCTGACAGCTTATATTTCCAGAATATTCTACAGTAATATGTGTTGGTAGCTGCTGATGAATCCAAACTCCAAACCGGCCTGGCAAACAGCAGGAGTGTCTAAAGTCCAGCTGAATGAAATTTTATCCAGCCCGCGACTAGTCTTTACCAATTTTCCGATTAAAATTGTACTCTTCGGGTACGCAAACAAATCAACCCGAAGAACTTTTTGGTCTGTTTCCTTTAGGTAAAATTTCAGATTTTGTGTTACAAGACGTAAATTATAAAATTTTATGATTCGAAAAATCTCAAAAATATAGTGGCTAATGATATAGTCTAATTCGTCTACATTTTATAACTTCGAAAATGATAATTTGACGGAAGGGGCTAATGGAACTAGATTTGAGAAACTATGACTTTTAGGCGCGGACGTTTATGCGCCACCGATTAGGCTTCGGGACTATATTGCCCATGAACTTTCATGCGAGGACTATAGAGCACCTTAGCAAAACTTTTAATTTTTTGCATAAATTTTTGCACAAAAACTTTTTTCTAATTTTTGCGTTTTAGTTATATAATTTTTATTTCTTTACATTTTTCTTTAATTCTGCTTATGCTTATGCACAATAATTTAAAAAAAAATTTATTTCCTAAGCCGGACGTCTGTAATCTGTTGTCCGCGATCCTAAACTTATTTAATAGGTGAACGAGTAGATTTAATAGGTCATCAAATCGCACTTTGATCCGCCAATAACGCATTACCGCGCTGAAAGGTCATTAGCGCTAATCACGCTGATAATATCAGATCGTTGAGAACAACTTAATCAAGCTGTGAAAAACTTAACTATATGTTCGTCATGAAAGTATACTAATTGCTTGTTTTTGCGTTCATGCTGTTTTTTTTGCGACGATTACTGTCGAAAATTACCCGTAATCGAAAAAAATCTGAAAATCAGTTGAAAATTTTGTAAATAAAATGTCTATAAAACACGCTACAAAAATCTCTTTGCTTTTACGATTTAGGCTATTGTTTACGTTGTTTAAGAGAAATGTCCAAAATTAAACTATACAAAATGTGAAAATCAGAGTCAATAAAAAATTAACAACTGTAAAATACGCTTTGAAAAATACACTAAATGTTTGTTTTCACATTTGATGCTGTTCTTTGCGTTGCGTACGAGAAGTGTCGGCAGTGAAAACAACAAAAAAATGTTGAGATGATAGTCAACAAATAATTAAATGTACAGCTACAACGTACACTACAAAAACTAACTATTTGTTGTTCTTCTTTGTTTTGCGATTATCAAACCTGTTCCTTGCGTTGCGTGGGAATACTTAAAAATTGAAAAATCAATAAATAAACGTAATAAATGACAAACATTTATTAGATTCTTTTTTGCTAGAGTGCATTTTCAAAGGTTTGTGCTGCGAAAAATATGCTAAAAATGTCGATCGACTGGCATCGTAACATTTTTTTCAATACAATTGCTCAATCATAATAAGTTATCGCAAAATGCAGAATGGGCCAAAAGTAGGTTTACAGTTACTAAACTTTTTTTGAATGCTTTGAGTTGTCCTGCACTGCACTTTATGTAACTTGCTATACCACAAAAAACTCCATACCAAACCTACTGTAAGTTTCATAAACTCTTCTTTGAGCAAATTGGGGCACCTCAACATTATGCGTTAAGAACAAGAGATTGTCTTAACGAAGTCTTTCTACAGCGTTGGTTTGGCAGAGGTAGCAATGAATGGCCTCCACCCTTACCTGACCTGACACAAATGGATTTTTTTTTTGGGGGGGGGGGAGGGGCTGTTGTAAAGAACAAAGTGCATGAGAAGAACCGCAAAACAATAAATGAGTTAAAAGATTACATTCACAATGCATTCAAAGATATCGATGAAGATCAAAATTTGTGCCGCACTGTGTGTCAGAGTGTTTTAGACAGTTGTGAAGAATGTTGTAGTGCTGAAGGAGGACATTTTGAGCACTTAAAAGAGATTAAACAGTATCTGTGTAAGCGATAACCAGCATTCTTAAAATTTAGAAGCGCCTCCATGAAAACAATAACCCTACTTTTAGACTCCAACCCTACTTTTTATGACTGTAAACCTACTTTTGGCCCTCCCTGTACAACGCACTCTACCAGAGGTGGAGTCTTCGATGGCGTTCTTGGCGTCGAGAACGTCATATTAATTCCTGGCTTTCAGAACGTCATATCGAAAGTTATCGCAATATTACTAGAGTTATACTAGTTCAATTTAAAATAATTTCCAATAGCATGTCTTAGACAGCTGTTTCGCACAATTTCGGGGCTATCAGTATGGCTAGCAAGGCCAAAATCACAAATATCACCCGTGTTAAAAATCTTCATAACAAACACCTTTATCGATTTATCAATTAATGAATAAATCTTCACCGATTATGTTTATATTACATAAATCATTACCCATTATTTTTAGCCAAATTAAGCAAATCTTAACTGAAAAATCTTTACCCAATAAAACTAACGGATGTTAATTAAATCTTTACCGAAAGAAACTATATTCTATAAATCAAATTTTTACCAGTAAAAAATAGTATATCTCTTGTAATATATGATTGCTTAAAAAAAATTTAAGTTATTTTATGATCTGGTTAATTTGCGATTCTTTGCTTTTCTACGCTCATGCTTATGCCTGTAGTCCTAGCTATATACAGACAAGGAATAAAAGACGAAAGTCGATTCCGAAACAGTGCTGTTAATCAAAGGCTTGATTGTGCTCTAAGACTCTGGATACTGGATATGCTATCGAACTTCCATAGTTTATCATTAAAGTCTCTTATCCACTTTTGCTAAAACGCGCATCAAATATAAACTAATGAAAATGAGGAATAATATACACCCATACTGTACAGGTTATATTTATTTACTTCACCTCGATGTTCACAAAAATAATCACTGCCGACGTTACAATCCTGAGTCTTTGTTCGGACATAACGGTATTCAATAAACTCTAAGCATGCGCAACGATACAGAGGAAACCGGGATGGATCGTCGTTGGATTCCCATTCAAAACCTTGGCTTTCAAGATTGTAGAGAACATTGTCGTAAATCAACTTATATGGGCTAGTTCCGTTGTCTCTTTGTATGGCTGCCCAATAGCATTTGTTGAGAACTGAGAAATATTTCTGATTAAACAAAATTGAATATTGAGAGGTGAAGGTGTGGCAAAATAATGAAAATATACTGACAAAATTTCAAACGATATCTCAACAACTGAACAAGTGCTGGATTTGAATACTCTTCATTTATTTTCCGGAACAATTTAAGATCCAAAAATGATTACCGATAATTTCACTCTCGATTTTTATGATTACTAGTTTTATAAATTGGTTTTAATGATACTTCATGCAGCGCTTTTTCTCGTATAAAAGTGCACTATAGATGATTTTTAATGTATAGGAGCGATTTTTAACACAAAAATTATTCAGCGGATGAGTCTTTGCCCCGAGGCCGCCAGCATGTAATGTACGTAATCCAGTATTTGATCTTATTTTCATAAGAAATTCTTTGCGCTCCAGTATTATAGTCGGTAGCGTGGCCGAAAGGGTAAAGGCATCGTTTTTACCACGAACCTGATCAAATGATCTGGCTCAACCGGCACCTGGTCACGTTGCTGCGTTCTTGGATATGACGCTTTACAATGATTATCTCTGCTTGGTGGTTTCCGACAAGCAGCAAATTCAGTGGACAAGAATTTGAATATATCCACACATAGGTGTAGCCAGGGGGCCCGCCCCCCCCCCAATTGAAATACCACCAAGGATAAAAAATTATGACAACAAAGCCTAGGGATGTTTAGTTGCAGTTACGGACAACGAGTGAGCCCCGGGGCCCCTAACTAACAACCAGGGGGCCCCAGGGCCCCCAACCGACAACCAGGAAGCCCCGGGGTCCCTAAGTAAAAAACGGGGGCCCAGGGGGCCTCTAACTGACAAACAACAGGCCCTGGGAACCCTAATTGACGAGCAGGGTCCCCCAAGGCCCTAACTAACAACCAGGAAGCCCCAGGACCCCTAACTGACAAACAGGGAGTCCCTAACCGACAACCAAGGGACCCCGGGCTCCTAACTAAAAATTAGCGGGCCCTGGGGTCCCTAACCGACAATCTGGGAACCCCGGGGCTCCTAGGGGACAAACGGTGGCCTCTAACTGACAAACAGGAGGCCCTGGGGCCCCTAATTGACAACAAGAGGCCTCCAGGGCCCCTAACTAACAACCAGGGGGCCCCAGGGCGCCTAACTAATAACCAGGGGGCCCCGGGGCCCCTAAAAACAACCAGGAAGCCCCGAGGCACCTAAGTGACAAACGGGGCCTCTAACTGACAAACAGGAAGCCCTGGGGCCCTTAATTGACAACCAGGGGCCCCTAACCAACAACCAGGGGGCCCTTGGTCATCAGTTGGGGGCCCCAGGCCCTTGCCGTCAGTATAAGGGCAAGGGCCCCCTGGTTGTTAGTTAGGGGCCCGGGCCAGGGGCCCCGCAATTCAAATTTTTAACAATATATACGCAAAACCTGTGAAAAATCTAAGAGTTTTGTGCTAAAAGTTGCAATCCCAGGCCCTCGTTTATCGTTATTACGAACTTAATGCTATAACACAGGCGGTAATGCAAACCCCCAACTGAAATACTACCAATGATACATATAATAAGAGCATAGCCAGTATGTTGTCCTTGTCTGGAATTGCAGTTTCTTTAATTTAGGATTTACGCGTACAAAAGCAAGTAATAATAATAACGACCACCTGTCCAGGTCATAATAATGTCATGCAATTCCTGCAGGTTTCAAAAAACTGTCAAGTGACTTGACTTGAGTCCTCCACGTTTTGGCAAAAAGTTATTGTAATTTTTTTTATGAAAGAATTTACGGCCGCGATCTTATCTCAAAATCATAGGCGTAGCCAGAGGGTGGCCCATGGGGCCCAGGCCTCCTCAATTGAAATGCCATCAATGACAAAAATTTAACAAAAAACCTTGTTTCTTCATTTTCAGTTTCTTTTAACATCTTTACGAACAACAGTACATGCGTACAACAGTAATTAACAATAAATAATATTGACAACCAGGGGGCCCAGCGAACCCCCTTAATTCAATTTTTTCCAACCAATTTAAACGTATAACCAGGGTGAAATCAAGGGTTTTTGTCCTAAAAATTGCAACCACAGGCCCTCATCTGAACTTTTTATGAACGTAATGCAATAACCAGCGCCGTATTTGCCATATGGTACAGTGATAGGACCCCGCGCTCAGATAGTAGGACTTTTTTTTGGTATTCACTTATATTTGGCAGGAAGATGTTGCAAAAATGCCCTAAGTGCCAAAGGCCCCGCGCAATGTAAATCCGGCCCAGGAATAATATGTTTAGTAAGCGTAACCATCTATCGTACCATTTTTCAATAACGATTCAACACCACCTCGCCAGTTTTTACGCACACAATACTTTAAAAAAATAGCTAGAGAAAATGCTCATTGAACAAATTATTGAATCTCAATTGAGGGGGGCCTGGGCCCTCTGGCCGTACATATACTTCTATTACAGGTTAACTTCATGACAAAACAAAAATCTTGAAGGAAAATCTTCAAGTGGATTACCACTTACTGCTAAAATATTGCAGGAGGCAATGTGCCTTACTTCCCCCTACATGGACCACTAAATCACTTACAATTAAAATTTTACGCCATAGTGCAAGATTTTAAACGTGTTTTGGACTTCAATTGCAAATAGAAGGAAGATAGTACAGTTAAATTTTTTAATTGGATTTCAAATGTTAAAAATCTAGTTTTTTGAAATACTTTGAACACGTGCGAAATGTAATCCAATGGGATTAAAATAGCTTTTTTTCCAAAAACTTACAAAAATCGCCCACCGACTGGGGGCTTTGCCCCCAGACCCCCATAACCACCGGCGGCAGGGGGCTCCGCCCCCAGACCTTCGTCTGTGATACGTTTAAGTACACTAGCTTACTCAACACGTCTCATAAGTCAGACATTTGCATTTTCTAATTATTAGTTTTTACCCTCTCCCTTTACCAAAATCCTGGTTAAGTGCCAATAAACTACAGCTTCAGGATCTTCCATTCTACGATATCTTTGCCCCGCAAAAAGTTCGTTTTTTGAAAATTTCTGATGACGTCATTGCATGTGATTTGTGGTTTGGGCCCCCCCAATCAAAAATCCTGGCTACGCCTATGTATCCACACAAACATTGGATCACTGGAAATTCCTAAGCATTAGCGAATTCCTCTGAGCTCGAAGTAGTTACAGCAATGAAGAGTGCGGATAGGCCAACAATTAGCGTCTGACGCTGCCTGGTGACCGGAGGTCAAACATGCACAATAACAACAATTTTCGAAACAATCAGCGTTCTCAAGATGCGCGTAGTTAGTTGAATATTACGTACGTTTCATCGTCACACACGTATTCCAACTGAATTCACGCTTAGAAAGACCCCGTCAAGTTTTTAAATTAACACCCAAAACGTTGTTGGCCCGGGCTTCTGGTTGCCTGCCTTATGACGGCCCTGGTGCAGGAGTTATAGCACTTTGAACCGCCTGCACCGATAACATCAGCACAGAATAAAAACGAGCATTTTCCTACCATTTCAAATGCCTCCACATTTTCCAATTAGAGCTTTCTCTCAAAATAATGCCATTTACTTTAAGTTTTTATACGACTTGGCTGTTAAGCTATAATATTTTATTATTTTTCAAACAAGAAAAGGAAACGCACGGATAAAAAATTAGCGTGTCACCATTTATCATAAACGAGTTGCTTGATATTTATTTTTCCTACAATTTTCTTCCACTTGAGTTCGTTATCTCATAGCTGCTTAATTTGAGCTCACTTTGATTGATATTTTGCTTTTTTCTTTCCGATTTTATCCAGACACGTAGCCAGAACGGAATTTGGGGAGGGGATGGGGAAGAATAAAATTTGGGGGGCCAAAAAATTGGGGGGGATTAAAGTAACGAAATTAGGCACGAAATGCATGAAATTTTGTTAAAAATGACGTTCAACCGAAATTTTTTGGGGAGCAAAGCAAAATTTTGGGGGGCAGTTGCCCCCCCTGACAGCGTTCCTGCTTTTATCTAATACCGCTAGAATCATTAGAAATAAGTACGATAATTGTCGCTTTTTTACATACGTAATGGACATTTTCCTTACTTTTGTTCTTTCTCATGAACTTTTCTATCTCCCTTGTGATATTATACCTATTCGTGATAGTGGCGAGTTTTTTTCCTTCATTTCGACAAGCTGTCCTCGCTTCATGAAACTTAGCTTGTTGTTTGGAAATTGTGAATATTCTCCCATCGCCAGAACCAAATTGAAGTTCAGCGAAGCCAAGATGAACATTCCACAGCAACATAAAGCTCAACAACACAGACAGAATGAGATGGCTCATGATGAATTATTGTTTTTTTTTCATGTCACAAATACCTGATTTTGCAAAATAAGCCATAAATTAATGAATCACTATTTGTGATGCATCTTTCTCTTGCAGCAAAATGTAAGTTTCATGAAACTAAAGTTAGCAATAAAAAGCGAAACCAAATTTTTTTTCAAAGAATTGCATTAAACATGGCTGCTCTAGCAGTACACTGCTTTATGACGAAACTAATTTTGGTTATTATGCCAAAATTAAGTAATATTTTATTCTATTCAATACCGGAATAATCAATACTTAAACTGTAAAATTGTGCATGGGAGGACACTTTTGCAGCCTTGGCCAAACGCATTCAGAATGAGAAAGTACTTTAGTGAACATTATGACTTTCTGTCCCCGAAATCGAGTGAAGACGAAAAAAAAAGGTCTTCAACGCAATTTGGAACTAAAATCGACCTGAATTTGTGGGATTTATTCGAGCTGCCAGGCTTTTTTCGTCTGTTCAACCAGTGCTCAAACCTCGATGGGGGACGTTGAATCTCGTTGGGGGGACGAATCCCCCCGCGTCCCCCCTACAATTTAAGTACTGGGTATAATATTATCCACAGCACTCAAACATGCGCCGAAAGAATGGTGTTAGAACTAAAGCGTGTTCACGTGCAGCTCCATCATTTATAGCCTAAAGCTAAATTTTCTGAAGTTTTACTGCTAACTCTACAAAGCGTTTGTCTCTACAGCGGTTAATAATAATACTAATTGCAATTTTTATCCACCTTGAGATAACACCAACAAGT
This sequence comes from Trididemnum nubilum, assembly GCA_963965965.1. Taxonomy (NCBI): domain Eukaryota; kingdom Metazoa; phylum Chordata; class Ascidiacea; order Aplousobranchia; family Didemnidae; genus Trididemnum; species Trididemnum nubilum. The sequence continues at coordinate 39,760,078 of OZ014484.1, read as the reverse complement.
GTCGATGCATCTGACTAATCTGAGGTACAAATCTCGGGGTCGGTCAAATCCGGAATCGGACACAGTGTTGCCATTGCAATTTTCTATCCACATAGCACTATCTTAGAGTGCTCAAACTAAAAAAGCAAGCCAATTCAAATTTCGAGAGCGGTTAAGACAAGGGTCATAATTAAGTTAAGACAATTAAGGGTCACAGTCTGTACCAATTTATCAATAAATGAATAAATCTTTACCATTTATGTTTATATTACGCAAACCTTTACTCATCAGTTTTAGCTAAACTAAGTAGATCTTGAATAAGAAATCTTTTTATTTGAAGCAACGTTCTCCGATGTATTATTTTTATTCAGGTTAACGTATCGCTCCCCTTCCGGGGAGCATCATCAAATCAGTAACGCATTTCTTGTTTTCAAAAATGAACATCCTTTCATTTTCATAAATCTTTTTATTTTTGCAAACAAGAAATGCGTTACTGATCTGATGATGCTTCCCGCACTGGGGAGCGAAAGGCTAACCTGAATAAAAATTCTACATCGGAGAACGTTGCTTCAAATAAAATGTATCATCTCGATGAACGCGCTCCAAGCTTCATTTTCAAGCAAGTTGAGAAATCTTTACCCAATAAAACCAAATGCTATCGTATTAATTAAATCTCTACGGAATGAAACTATATGCTTTAAATCAAATTTTTCCCGGCTAATGTACAAATCTTACCGGTACAGTGGTACTTTACATCTTTCAGAAGAACGAAGGGCTAGCTAACCCTCTCTACTCTCCTCATAGCTTGCCTCAAATGGCTACGTATCCAGTAGGCTGAAACGCTCAAAACTAATGCCAAAATTCAGAACTAGAGCCAACAATCTCTATAGAAATGAAACGCTATCAATATACTCTATTCTCTTCGTAGCTCGTCTAAAATCGCCTCAAAACTAGAACCAGTGACTCGCAGTAGTACGTATAGAGTGACCGAACAATGACAATTTATAAGAACAATGCACTGAGAAATTAATGATAAGCTATATAGATTGTTCTTAATAGCTTGACTTTGTTAAGTCTACTCCGATACACTGGTTCTAGTTCTGAGGCGTATTGGCCCTATTGGAGAGAAGCCATTTTAGGCGAGCTCGAGAAAAATGCACGATATTGATAGTGTTTCAAATCAAAAGAGATTGTCAGCCTAGTTTAGCTCTGGTTCTGAATTTCGGCACTAGTTTTTAGCCTTTCAGCCTATCGTTCTTCTAAGAGAAGTAATGTAAGATTTTTATAGTAACCGGTAAAGATTTGATTTATAGCATAGGCCTTAGGCATAGGTGGACAAGTTAATGCAAAACGTTAGCTTCGTCAACCACCAGTCCGTTAACAAACTTCACACTTCCGTTAACGTTAATCCGTTATTTTCAGCTTTAATTAACGGAAGTTAATTAAGTCCGTTAATTCGTTAACATTCTGCGTGTAATTTACGTTTCTTTTTATTCACTTGCTTCTAGAACAAGCATTGACGTTGTTGAGCTGATTGTAAGGAAATATCTATAGCGATGGTGGTCTTTTTGTGTTTTGGAAGTTACATTTTACAGTCTAATCTAATTTTAAGATAATAATAAGTTCAAATGCACTAACGAAGCTGCGATCGGAAAATCTTTTGGAAATTGTGAACAGCGATAATTAATGGATCTATGAGGATGCAGCTTATTATTTGCCACAAAAAAGAGCTCCTTTCTTCGCTGCTATAAAACTCGTGCTAATACGCAACAAGTGTTACCAGCGCAAACTGGTTTGTACCGGTACGATGAATGAATGGTGCAAGATATTAACGATAAAAACCTTAACGGAAGTTAACAGAACTTAACGGAAGTTAATTTAGTCCGTTAACATGAAAAAAATTTTTAACGGATTAACGAGTTAATGAAAAAGTTAGCTTCGTTATTTACGGATTAACGATTAACGGACTTGTGCCCACCTATGCCTATAGGCCTAGTTTCCTTCGGTAAAGATTTAATAAAGAGCATTTAGTTTCATTGGGTAAAGGTTTTTCAATTAAGATTTAAAAAATTCATTGGTAGTACAGAACTAGAGAATTGTTTTGATTAAAATGTTCATATTTTCAAAGATATGAACATTTTAATCAAAGCAGTTAAGATTTAGCATACTTTGTTTGGTTAAAATTGATGGGTAAAGATTTGCGTAATATAAACGGAATCGGTAAAGATTTAGGCCTCTTCAGTATGGGTAATTAATAGATTGGTAAAGATTTATGTTTTAAACATAAGCAAAGCCAGGACTTTTGATTTGGGGGGTCAAATCACACGCAATGACGTCATGAGAAATTTTCGAAAGAGGAATTTTTTGTGGGACAAAAACACCATAGAATGGAGGATCAGAGGCCGTGGCATGGTTTGGCACTTAATCAGGATTTTGCTACAGAGCGAGAGCTTAAACCATAAGCTAAAAATTAAAAACGTCTAAATTGGAGACGCGTTGGGTGAAGTAGTGTAACTCAAGCAGATCACAAACTAGGATCTGGCGGCGGAGCCCCCAGCCGCCGGAGGATTTGGGGGTCTGCAGGCGAAGCGGATTTTTTGGGAAAAAAGCTATTTTAATGCTATTGGATCACATTGCGCACGTGTTCAGAGCCATTTAAAAGAAAAAATTAAATTGTTTAAGGTCACTGTGTATTGCATTGCATAATCTGCACTGTAGTGTAGACTGGAGTGCAGGCTGTGGAATGCGCTGGTATTTTCTGCCTAAAGAAACAGTATATGAACCCAGTCTGTATCCAGAATAATGATGTAGTAACCACACATTTGCGTGGGTCGCTGCTAAGCCCACTTTTCTGCAAGTATGAACTATATGCAGTAGCGTAGCCAGGGGGGGGGCGGGGGGGACTCGAGCCCCCCCCATTGGCTTGTGAAGTATGCAAAATCGCATGTTTTTTGTGCTTTTGAGGCCGATTTTTTGTGAAAAATTGAAAATAGCCCCCCCCATACGAAAACAGCCCCCCCTCAAAAGTCTGAATTTGCGAAATTGGACGAAAAATCTGTCTCAATTTTGGTGAAAACCTTTTTTTTTTGGAGACCACCTAATTTTGGGCGGAAAAAACCTTTGAATTTCGGCCGAAAAATCACTCTCAATTTCAGTGAAGCCCTTTTTTTTTTGTTTTTTTTTGGAGAACACCTGATTTTGGGCGAAAAAAACCTTTGAATTTCGGATTTCGGCCGAAAAATCACTCTCAATTTCAGTGAAGACCTTTTTTTTTTTTTTTTTAGGAGAACACCTGATTTTGGGCGGAAAAAACCTTTGAATTTCCGAGCTTTCCGAGAAATTTCGTCTCAATTTTCGGACAAATGAAAATTCGAGTCAAGGTCGTTTGCACATTTCTCACTCTTTCAAATAGCCCCCCCCCCCCTTTTCCAAATCCTGGCTACGCGCCTGACTATATGGTGTACTATCCGTATCCGTGCTGCTTACCCTTGTAAAATTTGGAAACTTGTGATGTTTCTTAATAATGAAAGACAAAATAAAGTGTAGTTTCGCAGAGTGTCAGTTTTTCTTTGCTTTATGCGTCACTTGGTAAATAAACAAGTCTCTCTCTCTCTCTCTCTCCTTTTACTTACAATTTAAGAGCAAAACATCAGAGGAGGGGTCCTCGAGGACGTCCTTGGCCTCGAGGACACAATTTGAAGTCCTTGGCCTTGGCGTCGAAGGTCAAGTCTTTGGCCTTGGCCTCGAAGACTCAAGTCCTCGAAAATTGCCCTGTTCTCGGCTCGAGAACAGCACTATTTTTAGAATTGTTAAAATTTTGTAGATCGCCTGAAAAATTTTCTTGAAGATCTTTTTTTTTTTGAGAACACTTGCGCCTGTGTCCTTGGTCCTTGCCTTGGCCTGGAGCATTCCTGTTCTTGTCTTCGAGAGGGTTTGTTCTCGGAAGGGCTGTCCTTGGCCTCGGATTTTTTGTGTCCTTGGCCTTGACCTTGACCTGGAGCTTTATGTCCTCGACTCCACCTCTGCAAAGCATGTTAATCTAGCATTTTGGAATTAAATTTTGTTAGTGGTTTGGCCCAGGAATGGGGAAGTAAGTTACATTGCCTCCTGCAATATTTTAGCTATAAATAATAATCCAGTCGAAAACTTTTCTTAGACATTTTTGTTCTTAGAGATCTTCGAGATTTTTGTGCTATCATTAATTGTCCAACAACTGGCCAGGTGAAGGTGGATTGTTTTTATTGAAAATGGAACAATAAATGGTTACACACACTAACCATGCTATTGCCCTGGGCCCCTGGCACTTTGGGGGTTTGGCAACATCTTTCTTCCAAATAAGGTCAAGACCAAAAAAAAATTCTTACAATCTAAGCGTGGGGCCTTGGCAGTGTGCCATATGGTAAATCCCTGGTTATTGCATTACTTTCATGAAAAGGTTAGATGAGGGCCTAACCGGCCTAAAGTCGCAACTCATAGGAAAAAAAAACAATTTCTCTCGGGTTAGACATCTAAATTGGGTGGCAAAAATTGAATCGAGGGGCCCGGCCCCCTGGTCGTCAATATTATTGGTAATTACTGTTGTACGCGAAAAATGCTGAAAGAAACTGAAATTGAAGAGACAGTAGGCTTTTTGTCAGATTTTTATCATTCGTTGCATTTCAATTGAAGAGACCGGGCCTTTGGCTACGCCTATGGTTTTAAAGATTTCTATCATTGGTGATTTTTGTCATTTTGGCCTTGCTGGCCGTACTAAAGAGCCCTGAAATTGGGCAAAACAGCTGCCTTAGGCATATGCTATTGAAAATTATTTTTATGGAAGTGTCTATTTTGCCTCCAAACTAGTATTTTTTCTCATGTTTAGGGTTGGGGCTATTTAGGCACTTGAAGCAAAATGGCATTTAGGGCTATTTTGCCTCTCATGGCAAAATACAACGCGTGTTTAGAAGAGGGGGGCATTGTGCCATGCCCCCCCCCTTTTGGGTCGGCAGTAAAGTATTTTTCTATTTATTGGAACGACCGGCGCTCGCGTCGCGTGTTCCTCTGTTTTTACTCGGCCATTTTCCAACTAACGAGTGCGAAATTTCAGACTTTTGCTTATAACTCGAGAACAGTTGGGCCTAGCTACATGAAATTTGGACAGCAGTTTGAGATTAATGAGTTGTATGTTTGCACAAAATTTCGAGGCAATAGGTCACGTGACTTCGGTTTTAGAATCCGAAAACCGGCCCACAAATTTGGCGTAAAAAGCGATCTCAGTCAAAAACGGCTTAAGTACGGCAAAAAATATTTCATATGGTTGTATGTCTCAAGATACCCTTTCATCCCAACCAACCCACTTTTAGCCGCGATGAGGTTTATTTCTTTTTTTTTCCTATTTTTTTCCTTTTTTTTTTCCTTTTTTTTCCATTTTTTTCTTTCTAATTTTTGTACGCTCTTCTTCTCCTAAACCACAACACATCCAAATCTAATTTTTGTGTAAAGTTCTTGAGCTGCAAATGCAATTTTTTCTCCCGAAATTTTTTGGGGCAACTCCACCGGGAACCCCCAAAATGGGGCCCCAAACAACCCATTTTTTGAACGGCTCGAGCTAGGGTGCTAGCTCTTTTTGATATCAGTAGATATTCAACAGAAAAATATTTTGACATAGTTTGGGGGTGCCACCCCCCCGGGGATCCCCCAAATGGACCCCCAAAAATCAATTTTTTGAACGGCTTAACTTAGAGTGCCAGTGTTTTATGATATCAGTAGATATTTAACAGACAAATATTTTGACATAGTTTGGGGGTGCCCCCCCCGCGGACCCCCCAAATGGACCCCCCAAAAATCAATTTTTTGAACGGCTTGAGCTAGGGTGCTAGTTCTTTTTGATATCAGCAGATATTTAACAGACAAATAATTTGACATAGTTTGTGGGTGCCACCCCCCCGCGGACCCCCCAAATGGACCCCCCAAAAATCAATTTTTTGAATGGCTCAAGGTAGAGTTCTACTTTTTTTTGATATCAGTAGATATTTAACAGACAAATATTTTGACATAGTTTGTGGGTGCCACCCCCCCGGGGACCCCCCAAATGGACCCCCCAAAAATCAATTTTTTGAACGGCTTAAGGTAGAGTGCCAGTGTTTTATGATATCAGCAGATATTTAACAAACAAATATTTTGACATAGTTTGGGGGTGCCACCCCCCGGGGATCCCCCAAATGGACCCCAAAAATCAATTTTTAAACGGCTCAAGCTAGGGTGCCAGTGTTTTATGATATCAGGAGATATTTAACAGACAAATATTTTGACTCTATATTTCTGGAGGTTCCAGAATCAGATATTTTTGAATAATTGCTGATTTTACGGTAGACAAAAAGTACTTTTGAGCGTCACAGCATTAGCTATGCGTCGGTCGTTCACTGGGTTTGCTGGCAAATTCCCATCTAGTTATTTTCATTTTTTAAAGCAATGTTATAGGTTAAAGCGATGACAAGCTAATACATATAGCGATAACAGCCATAGTCGTAGCTGGAGGGGGGGCTGGGGCATGGGGCCCACTTCCAATTGAATTGCCACTAATGATAAAAATCTGACAAAAAAGCCTTTTGTTTATTTACATTTTTCGCGTACAACATACACGCGTACAACAATAATTAAAAATAATCTTGACAACCAGGGGGCCCGGGCCCACCCAATTTAATTTTTGTCAACCAATTTATATGTGTAACCCGGGTAAAATTAAGAGTTTTGTTCTAAAGTTGCTTTCGCAGGCCCTTATCTAACCCTTTTGTGAACGTAATACAATAACCAGGGGCCGAATTTACCAAACGGCACAGTGCCAGGGGCCGCGCTCTCAGATGGTAAGACTGTTTTTGGTCTTCACCTATATTTGGCAAGAAGATTTTGCAAAAATCCCTAAAGTGTTGAAGGCCCCACGCAAGTAAAATCCGACCCGGTCAATACTCAATAACATGGTTAGTAAGCGTAAGCATTAATATTGCATCATTTTTAATAGCAATTCACCTCCACCTAGCCAGTTTTTACGCGGCAATATACTTAAAAAATTAGACAAGGGAAATCATAGATGTAGCCAGGAGAGGGAGCCAGGGGGCCCGGGTCCCCCAATCGAAATGCCACCAACCGTAAAAACACGACAAAATTCCTTGTTTCTTCAGTTTCGGTTTCTTTTAGCATTTTTGCGTACAACAGTAATTATAAATAATATTGGCTACCTGGGGTCCGGGCTACCTCAGTTCAAATTTTCCAACCGATTTAAATGTATAACCCGGGTGATATTAAGGATTTGTGTCCTTAAAGTTGCTACCTCAGGGCCTCATCTAACCTTTTTATGAGCGTAATGCAATAGCTAGGGCCAGATTTATCATATGGCTCAGTGCCAGGGCCTCGCGCTCAGATAGTAAGGTTTTTTTGTTCTTCACCTATAATTGGCAGAAAGATGTTGCGAAAATCCCCAAAGTGCCAGGCGCCCAGCCATAGACGTAGCCAGGATTTTTGATTGGGGGGGAGGGGGCAAACCATAAATCACATGCAATGACGTCATCAGAAATTTTCAAAAAAGGAATTTGTTGTGGGGCTAAGATATCGTAGAATGGAAGATCGAAAGCCGTAGCCTATGGGCACTTAACCAGGATTTTGGTAAAAGGAGAGGGAAAAATCTAATAGTTAGAAAGTGCAAATGTCTAACTTAAGAGACGTGGTGAGTGAGCTAATGCACTCAAACGTATCACAGACGGGAATCTGAGGGCGGAGCCCCCAGCAAACGGTGGCGGAGCCCCTAGCCAACGGTGGCTATGGGGGACTGAGGGCGAGGACCCCAGCCGCTGGGCGATTTTTGTAAGTTTTTGGAAAAAAAAGCTATTTTAATCCCATTGGATCACATTTCGCACAAGTTCACAGCCATTTGAAAGAACTAGATTTTTAACATTTGAAAGCCAATCGAAAAAATTTAATTGTTCAATCTTCCTTCTACTTGCAATTATAGTCCAAAACACGTTCGAAATCTTGCACTATGGTGTAAAATTTTAACGGTAAGTGAATTGGTCCATGTAAGGGGAAGTAAAGCTCATTGCCTCCTGCAATATTTTCGCAGTAAATTGTAATCCACTTGAAAATTTTCGTTGGAGATTTTTGGGCTGTCATGAAGTTAACCTGTTATAGAAGTACATGTACGGCCAGGGGGCCCAGACCCCCCTCAATTGAGATTCAATAATTTGTTCAATGAGCATTTTTTCTAGATATTTTTTTAAAAAGTATTTTGTGCGTAAAAACCAGCGAGGTGGAGTTGAATCGTTACTGAAAATGGTACAATAGATGGTTACGCTTACTAAACATGCTATTTCCGGACCGGATTTACAAAGCGCGGAGCCCCTGGCACTTAGGGCATTTTTGCAACAACTTCCTGCCAAATATAAGTGAATACCTAAAAAAAGTCCTACCATCTGAGCGCGGGGTCCTATCACTGTGCCATGTGGTAAATACGGGCTGGTTATTGTATCACGTTCATAAAAAGTTTAGATGAAATCCTGAGGTAGCAACTTTTAGAACAAAAATCCTTCATTTCACACTGGTTATACGCTTAAATTGGTTGGAAAAATTAGATTAAGGAGGTGCGCCGGGCACCCTAAACGTCAATATTATTTATTGTTAATTACTGTTGTACGCGTGTACTGTTGCAGGCAAAGATGCTAAAAGAAACTAAAAATGAAGAATCAAGGCTTTTTTGTCAAATTTTTGCCATTCCTGGCATTTCCATTGTGGGGGCCCGCCCCCCTGCCTACGCCTATGATTTTGAGATAAGATGTTATTTAGGGGCCCTGGTCGTCAGTGAAGGGCCCCGGGGCCGTCTGTTTGTCAGTTAGGGGCCCCCTGGTTGTCGTTTTGGGACCTCTTGGTCCCCTGGTTGTTAGTTAGAGGCTATGGGGCTCCCTGGTGGTCAGTAAGAGGCCTCCTGATTGTCGGTTAGGGGCCCTTAGTTGTTAGTTAGGGGCCCTGGGGGCCCTGGTTGTCAGTTAGAGGTCCCGGGCCCCCTGGTTGTCGTTTTTGGGCCCCCGGGACAACTAGTCTTTAGTTAGAGGCTCCGGGGTTTCCTGGTTGTCGGCTAGGGGCCTTGGTTGTTAGTTAGGGGCCCCGGGGCTCCCCTGGTTGTTAGTTAGGGGCCCCAGGGCTCCTTGGTCGTCATAAATATTATTGTTAATTACTGTTATGTGCGTAATCGCTGAAAAAAACTGTAACTACTGTAAACATCGCTAGGCTATGTTGTCATAATTTTTTTATCATTGGTGATATTTTAATTGGGGGGATGCCCCCAGCGTAATATAAATCTGGTTCAGGAATAACATGGTTTGTAAGCGCAACCATCTATTGTATCATTTTTGATAACAATTCACCTCCGCCTTGCCAGTTTTTACGAACAAAATACTTTTTAAAAAATCAGCCAGGAGAAATGCTGATTTTTGAATGCCAGGAGAAATGCTCAATGGTGAGCAAGTTTCAGAAGGAGAGCTAAAAGAAGAAGTTAACAATAATGCTGATGCCAGCGATGAGATGATTCAAAGTTCTTCAAACATGATTCAGTACCCTTAAATGGATAAGTCAGTATGAGTATTCAAAAAACCTATCATAAATTTTAAAGCTTCATCTTATCATGAGATGACTCCATCATCGCAATGGAGAACCCAGCCTTCTGTTTTGAAAGAATATAACAACAGCTTTATCAGATCTCTAGAGCAAATACCATTGAGACTTGATTTTGAATGCCATATCCAAAACATTGAGAGACATGTTAAAATTGTAACTGAGGCTGCTGGTGCAGTATTTGGTCATGATTGAAGGTATGGAAATATAAGGAACAAAATTAAGTCACGAAAGCTTATGAAAAGTTTTGTATCTAAAAAATACGTTAACGCATCTGCATTTGAGTGATTTTGTGACTCGCAACAAAATGCTAATTTTCCTGTGTGTGGTTATATCATAGCTAAGTATCAAGCCTGCTGCCTATTTCTGGCTAACTGCAAGCAATCAGCACAGGGAATTCAATGATAAAGAAACAGGCTGTGAGACTAATTAGGTTTGGGACAAATGCAGGTGGGGTGATTCTGGAATAAGCAAACTGGCATGTTTTTTTAGTGCAAAAAAATGAATCAAAATGGTATATAGTTCAACTTGTGGTTGCCGTTATTGCATCTTTTAGAGAAATATTTCGTGAAAATAAACTTAATTTCCTGTACTAATATCTTAATACATCTATTGTTGGTGCCTTGTTACTGTATTTTGGTGATACTAATAATGTGGTTTTGTAGTTTGACTAAATGTATCTCAAAATTTATAACGAAAAGTAATTTTTTTTGAAAAATCATAAAATTTCTAGTGGCCACAATTTTTTTTTTTTTGCCATTTCTGTAACAATTAGTCAGAGGCGTTGCTAAGGATGGTGACACCCAGGACGGGATTTCGTGGCGTCACCCGTTATGATGTGACATTTTTAATAAAAATTATGTCTAAAAGTAGGTGAAGACCAAAAAAAAGTCTTCGCCGAAAATTGAGTGGTTTTTTGATCCAAAAGTGAAGACCAAAAAAAAGGGTCCAAGGGGTCAACCATAGACAATGTAATATCAGCAACGCTACACAAAGCGTGCTGTATTAATATGTTGAAAAAGCTGCTCCACTTCAAAAACAAAAAATGGATTTGCAGAAAAACTAGACCTGATACAGCAAAACTACTTGCATTTTTGAAATCAGCAGCAAAATTACACCAGAATCAACTCACAGTACAATAACCTCAAAAATCTCGAAGACCAGTGTTATTATCGATGTCAGACCCTATTACACTGTATATCATCTAAATCAAAGACAATTACAAAAACATAAAAATGATAAATTTTACTAAACACTCTTTACTAAATGTTCTCTTTAATATTCTAACCGATTGTATTTACAATATTTTTTGTTCAGTTTGCTCCAAAAGTTTTCTAGAAATTTGAGTTTACACAATAAATCATTTAGGTGTACGTGGTAGAATAGATTTTGACCCAATACGGTTTTCCGCTCATTTTTGAATAATGTGGAAATATGGTGAGATAAAATTATGCTTTATTGAATAAAATCGAGTTTTGTTTTAGCATAGCAATCAAGTTTGTTGCATCACAAAGCAGTTCTACAAAGGCTTAATTAACGCAAATTTATAAAAAAGAATTTAAGAAAAATATTAGGAAAAAAATTTACTTATATTGGTGATTTTATTCTTATGATATTTAATTTTTGCTGCATAGAGAACGTGAATTAAGGCAAATGGTAGTTCATTAATTTTGACTTATTTTCACCAATACGTGGTGTTAGTGAGATAAAGAATAAAACACAATAACAATTTATCATGAGCCATCTCATTCTGTTCTTGTCGTTGAGCTTTATGTTGCTGTGGAATGTTCATCTTGGCTTCACTGAACGGCAGCTTGGTTCTGGTGATGGGAGAATATTCACAATTTCCACGCAGCAAGCTAAGTTTCATGAAGCGAGGACAACTTGTCGAAATGAAGGAAAAAGAATTGCGGCTATCAAAAATAGATATAATATTACCCGGAAGATACAAATATTTATGAGATTGAACAACGGTAAGTCAAATGTCCACTACCCGTGTAATAAAATAATTTATCCTAGTTTCTTATTTTTAACAGGTTTAGATAAAACAGAAAGAGAGGAATGCAAAAACTTTGCTAAAGGGTGGAGTTCAAATCAAGTAAATTTACATCAACTCCATTGTGGCATGGTTCAACAATAGACTAATAGTAGACTGGAAACTGATACTTTTGTTTTTTTTTTCTTCGCGGTTTATTTGTTCTACAACATGCTGATTCGTCCAATCAGCATGACTTTTTTCTTCACGGTTCACTTGTTCTACAAAAAGTCCAATCAAAATTGTCAATTGAGTGTGACCGCAAAAACCTTCGCAACAAGAGGAAACTTTTTTTCCTTGATGCACTTTTCTTTTTCTCCGGGCGTCTGTTTATAGTCTACTAAAGAAAGAGTCTATGGTTTGGCAGGCCCATTGCTTGTGTGGTAGGCAGGTGGCAACTTGACTCGAAGACAGAAAAGTTTCTTCGCTGTCTCCTGACCAAAGTAACTTGATGAATGAAATGTAATTAAAATTACAATTTTTTGAAGCGTTTGAAATTTGGTTCACTCAAATGAACCATGCCTCTTGTCGCGGCTGTAACATACAACAATCATCTTCAATTCCTGTACGCTACAGTTTCTCAAGATAAAATTTTGCTAAATCAAAAATGTTTTACAGATCCCAAAAAATGCTATTGGGCAGCCATACATAGAGCCAGTGGAACTAGCCCATATAAGTGGGTTTACAACAATGCTCTCTACAATCTTGAAAGCCAAGGTTTTGAATGGGAATCCAACGACGATCCATTCCGATTTCCTCTTCATCATTGCGCATGCTTAGAGTTTATTGAATACCGTTATGTTCGAACAAAGACTCAAGATTGTAACGTCACCAATGATTATTTCTGTGAAGAACCAGGTAAATTAATCGAGTATAACCTGTACCCTTCAAAAGGATTCCAAGATGGGCTTCTCTCATCCTAAAACCTCATTTTACCACCCTAAAGCGCCTAAAAGCTTTTTTTGACCTCAAATAAGATTGCTAAGGGTTACCATTCTCAAATCTTTCGTGATTATGTCCATTTTAGAGAATTGACCTTTGAATAGGCTGCTTCCAAAAATAATCCACCGAATGCAGAATGGTCACTAAAAACAAAGCCGCAGGTGGAAGGAGCCAAATTTTCCATGCGCGGCAAAAACCGTTAAAGCCATGCCTGAAAAGGTTTTACTTAGTTGTACTTTAGCTGTAAATGTTTTTTGTTGTGCAGTTGAGCCCCAACCTACTTTTGCTGCTGCGTTCCAGCACTGAACAGATTTGGTTACGGCCCTATGTGAGGGGGGGCCTGTTAGTTGTAACGGATCGCGCGTTAAAAGCTAAGTTACTGCCAATGTTTTCCGATTTTTTGATTTATTTTTTATAATTGTGCGACAGCGTTGAAACGTCGCAGGTGATTGATTGATAGTTAATTTTTATCCTCCTGTCACGAGACCGCGTTCATGGCGCTATTTCATGCAACTGCTTTGGAGTCGACCATTTCTCAAGTTTTTCAGTTGACTTTTGACTTCTTTCTACCTAAATTTGCTGCTTGTTTCAACCCACGTTGCAGAGATCATCTTCGCAAAGCACCTTATCTAAGGATGCAACAACGAGGTTGCATCCATACAATGTGATCAAGGCCGATGTAAAAACAAAGCATTTACCCTTTCAGTTACGTAGCCTACTACAAAACAAAACAAGTGCAAAACATGATAAACAAAGCTTGCTTGTTCAGTTCTTGAAAACCTTGTGCTTGATGCATGATAATTATGCAATGTTTTACTGCGTTGTTTAGTAAAGCAACCACAGCAGGCAAAAGCAGGGGCCGAAATGAAACCCTTAGCCAAGACAATCCCTTAAAAAGTTTCAGCCAAATATGCAATACTGTGTTGCGCGATGTTTCCAGAAAGTGCTGTTCAAAGGTATCTCAGAGATACATCAATAGAATTAATAAGTTATTACCACAGACCATAAATCTAAAAACAATAATTAGAAGCCTTTCGGCATGTTCTGTCTTTCGACTCTTCAGGAGGGTAATTTTTCATGTAGATATCCTCCTGACGAGTCGAAGCAGACAGCAAGTCGTTTTAGTTTATTGTTTTTAGAGTTTAAATTTAATGACATGCTAATGATTGATTTCATTAAGCCCAATAATTTTATGCAGATTTCAAGATTAATCCCCTTCCTAGTTCATCTTTTCGATTACTGTGAAATATGCTGGAAATACAGTCAAACCTCGGTTTAACGGACAAATGCGGACCAACGACAGTCCGTTGTTGGAAAAAGTCCGTTAAACGAAAACGCAGTGTTCCTCACTCTGTTACAATTGTGTGCACCTCAACTGCTAACATAGCTTATCACAATGCAAGTAAACGGGGAATCATTATGTCTCTGCGACAACGTAGCACGATTTCTCGTTTCGTCGGCTATTGATTTTCGCTTGTAACAATTACATGTACAGCAGTCTATGCTTACGGAACGGTAAAATCCGAAGTCCGTTAAATCCGAAGTCCGTTAAATCGAGGTCCGTTAAATCGAGGGTTGACTGTATGAAGTTTCAGAATTAATACAACAAATTAATCATCCAGCTGTTTAGTTTGCATCTCCAATTTGCAGCTGGCGCATAATCCTTTTCCATTTTTACCGATTTCTTGTTGATTTTATCGTTTTGTTTAGTGTCATGCGCGAAAGATTATCATTTTGTTTTTATTTTTAAATCATGTTTCTTCCTCTTAATTTTCCCTTAATTTTGCTTTTAGTATTCTTTTCAGAAGTTCATTAACTTGCATCAAGAGTGCAAAATGGGCAAAAAAAATTTTCGATTATAATCATCAAACACACCTTTCTTTTTAGTGTTCTTTTCACCCATTTAATCGTCTTTTTCTGTTGCCAACTGTGTTCAGCATCGTTCGGTAACTATAAACATCACAGTTTAAATGACTTGATTCTTCTGATGCCCAGCTTTTTCTTCATAGTTCGTATTCAGAGCCATACCTGAATATTGACCAAACATAACAAATTATGCGTGAATAAAAATTTTAAAACTTCCTGCAAATCAAACTTGATTTTAAATTAGGTTTTACAAGTTTGTTTACAAGTCTTTAATATTTTTGGTTCCATTTAATTTCAGGTACCTGCGACGAAAAAGAACACTGTGATAAATTGCGTCATATGATAACATACAATTCTTGGATCGAGTTCTGCAGACCACCACCAGCCTATGCGAACAGTAAAGACGTGTTTGCACAGGACGCGACGCGACCAATCTTTCACGAGTGGTTGCTCACGTCGTTTGCTCAAAATGGGCTAACCATGCATTCACGAGTTTGTTTAAGAAAGCGAAGTTAAGCAACGGCTTGCGAAGTTTTCGATTGGTTGCAACCTTTTGCAAGTTTTCGAGAACGTCACATTTTGGTTGCTTCGCGTTCTGTGTAAACGCACCTTAAGTTACTTGTAAGCTCACCATGAAATAAAGGTACTCTAGTCTTATTGGAGCGATAAGTTTTTCTTAATTTTGGACATTTGCAAAATTTGTGGGAATTTTCAAGAGTCTAACAATTGTATCGTTTCTACTCGAAGTTGCGATTCAGTTGTACGCTTAGGTTCTTTTGCAAATTTGTGTTGTGAGATCGTCATCTTGCAATAATACAAGCAGGGTGTCGAACCGTTTCAAATAACGGTTCGGGTTCAGGTTTAGCTCCGGCTCAAAATATTTTAGCGGTTCAGGTTTGGTTCGGGTTCACTTGAGCACCATTTTCGAGGTTCAGGTTTGGTTCAGGTTCACTCAAGTAAAATATTACTGGTTCAGGTTCGGTTCGGGTTCATTGACTTAAAATTTAACTGTCGTTACTCGTTTCGTCCAGAAAAAAAAAAAGGAGAAATTGCTGATCCTGTTGAAGTTCACCACTGCTCTTATTGTGCATGTACCAGTGTCAGCGGCATCCGGATATGGAAAAAATATATTCTTATTTTTGTTAGGGGTTCAGGTTCGATTCGGGTTCACTTGAGCACAATTTTGAGGGTTCAGATTTGGTTCGGGTTCACTGAAGTAAAATTTTGCTGGTTCAGGTTCGGTTCGGGTTCACTAAAATGAAACGGTTCATTCGGGTTTACGGTTCGGGTTCAGGTTCGGTTCGACACCCTGAATACAAGGAAAATATGAACTATGGTGTGACTTTCGTCAAGTTTCAAGCTTAAACATACCATGTTTTTGTGAATGAGGAGCATGCAGACATGACAGTGGTTCAGACGCTAGGTCGTCTGTCACTATCAAAGTGTAAATTTGGACCAGAATGAAAGATATAGTAGATTCGTAACGACTTCCAGCAACTTGAGATGAAACCGTCTTTACTTTTTTAAGAGAATAGTCTAGTGCTAGGACATCCTTTCGTGAAGGTCACATTATAATTATCATATTTTGACAAACAAAAGCTTTTACCCTCAACTTCCATTAAGTCGAGACTGGTGCAACGGGAACCTATCACTTGAGATTCATGGACAACATCCTGGTTTATTGCGTTCAGTTTTCCACATTCGCAAAATGATGTATAGGGGATGGAAAAACATTGATTTTGAGCCACTTGCTACGTTTCAGTTACCACTCGTGCACTCAATTTTATTGAGTCTATACATTTATTTTAATACACTCATAATTGTTAAGCAATAGAGCACGCAAGCAATATAAGGCTTAAGGAAAATGACTTCGTTTTTAGAGAAGTCGCTAATGCTCTGTATCTGAGTGCAACAGTATACCAACTTACGGTGGAACATGTTCTGATTTAAAAGTTGGAGCTTAGTAAATAGCTGTTGCAGTGCAGTTGTATTACATATTCATCCTCCTGCTCCTGTCACCGGACGGCGTCAGACGCTAACTATTAGACGACGACCTGCACACTTTCATTGCGGTAACTACTTCGTGCTTGGAGGAATCCGCACCTGCTAGGAGTTTACAGTGATCCAATATTTCTTTGGGTTTCTTTGAATTCTTTTCCACTGAATTTGCTGCTTGTTCGAAGCCACCAAGCAGAGATAATCATTGTAAAGCGTTTTATCCAAGCACGCAACAACGTGACCAGGGTGCGGGTTGAACCTAAATCATGCAATCAAGGTCATGGTAAATAGGACGCCTTTAGCCTCTCGGCCACGCTGCCTACATGTTAACTGAAGCTGTTCACTGAGATTCCAAGGATGTGAAAGAAATAATAGCCAAATATTTAGTATGATAACGTTTTAAGGTTTGATGTTTTCCATGCGACCCAGGTGCGCAATCATAAGGAAACTGCAATTACATCTTTCTGCAACAAGTTGCTGCATTGCAGAAGACGCTGAAAAGACGTTTTGGTCGTACAGTCAAGCTGCCACCAGCCTACCTGTCTACAGTTTCTAGTGTGTACCACACACGGTGGAGGCTTCACATTGTCAATTTTAATGCTTAACGTCAAGCAGGAAAGTTGTGAAAACTTGTTATAGTTTTCGACCTAATCGGGAATTGAATCCAAGTCTACCGTTGTAGCAGTAGACGCTTTATCCACTTGACCACTGAGCTGTTTGAGAATTTCTTTGACACTGCGTTGAAGATTTTTTTCTCCTCCTAGCAATCACGAAATGGACCAGGCGGTAATTTTTCAGCTATGCTTCAATTGACTCATTTGATGCTTCGCCGGCAGGAATGCATCTTCCAAAGCTTTTCTAGGTCGGGCTTTGTTGCCTATAAGCTCTGTTGTTGGCGTTTTCGACTTTTCGTTTTACCCTATACTAATGAAGCATGGCTGTATCTGCAGAATGTTGCAAATGCAGCGCTGAAAACCAAAAGGTAGAACACATCACAATCTGTCCGCTCTACTATTCACCTCGCGAGGCGGATAGATAGATGCGTTTTAATGAGAATATAACCAGCTGACTGCACGAAACCTGCCCAGACATTTGATGAAACGCTCTAACTACCGAACGAATTAACTCCTTGCTCATACAGTTAGTCTTCCTTATTTCGCAGTAAGAATTTTATCCTGAGGTTTACCCCCTTTTTTAAAGAAATCCTGGCTGCATGCTTGATCGATCCAACTGCAACCAAATTCCATTGCTCTTCGATAAGTGTTAAAACTTTGGTATAGCATGAACAGCGGTACTTTCACGCATGCTTTACTTCTTCGCATTATCGCAAAGAAAAGATCTCTACAGCGCAAACTTAATAAAGAAATTCCAAGTGTAACAAAAAACTCAACCATCAGACACTTGAAAACCTTCATTCATTTGCAAACGCGCAATGCAGAGACGTAAAAAGCGTTTGCTTTTTAATAGCTGAAGTTAAGCGATGAAGATTGTAGCCTACCGGTAGCCTGGTTATTCAAAATTATAAGTAGTGACATGTTTCAAGCAACTTTTTTCATTTTGCTCAAAATTCAGAAAATTTGAGAAAAAGACTTTTTCATCAATTTTAAATAGAAAATCTTCTAAAAATGTATGACGTCATGCAATCCGTGTAGGTGGTTGCAATATCAACCCGTTGAGTTTAACATCATTTTGAAAAAAGTTAGTAAAACATACTTAATCACGTAAAAGAGGTTATTAATATTTTGAAAATCTTCGAATCTTAATAAAAAAAGTCAGTTTCTGGAGCGAATATGAGAGCAATCATTCCAGATCTTTTGTGGAGTGATTTTTCAGTCAAACTATAGCGATTTGATGGGGTGATAGCGTGTTTTTGAAATAAAAAAGTTTTTGGAACCGCTTTTTGGAGATAAACCAAGCAAAGCCTACCTACTGGATGCGACAAAGAAATTCCAAAGAGTCTCTTGTAAGTTATTGTGCAGTAGTTTCTTCAAATCAAACTTGAATTTTAAGTTAAAGATGTTACAAGTTTGTTACTTTGGTTACATGATTTTGATATTTTTCCTGAACTTAGATGGAATGACGAACACACATTGGCAAGGCTATCTACACTGTGAGATATTGCGCGATTCTTTGTCATCTTTTTTATGGACGCATATCTGTCAACCTCGAACGGTTGGGAAAAAATGTAAGTTACTTGTATTACACGCACCATGAAATTAAGTTTCTTTAGATAAATGGGAGGTGGACCAAAACGAAGCAATCTTTACTATATGGTCTATCTCCGTTAATTTTCACCATAGACTACCTACATAAAAGAGATACTAATATATTGTTGAGTATGTGATTTCCGTTACCGTAATATTTTAGTTACAAAAATAAAAAATGACTTCACTTGATACTGCTCAAGATCGGTTGTATTGAAGAATTGACAAGTACTTGATATACTAAACAGGTGTTACAAACCTTGTTCCTCAGCTCCCCTTATCCGAAACCGCAAAAATATATTTAATCTGTTTCACGCCGTGCCATTGAAAACTCTGCGTTTCTAATTCTGCATTTCGAACATCTTTGTTCTGCGAAAAATTTGCAAAGTCATTCTTTTCTGATGTCACGAAAGTTCGAAAAGCAGAGTTGCCAGTGGTACGGGTGTGCAAGGTTTCTGCTTACAATAAGATGATGCTGGTAGTTTTTGTTTTGTAACTAAAAAAGATTAAGGACAAATGATCAAGTTTTGTTTTGGGTTCAGAAACTTATACAAAATATTTAGAGTTGAAACACATGCCAGAAAGATTATTGCATTCATTTGCCTGCTCTAATCTGTTGCTGAATTCTCATTGCTATTTTACCAGCTTGCTGTTGTTTCATCAAAAAATTTGAAACTTCCCGACGCAATATCATTTTCAAATCAAATGTTTTAATGTACTCGCTGTATTACGCCGAAGCGCGTAACGAGTTTGCGGTGCTTGTCTCCGCGTCATTGAGCAAGGGCAATACAGCTCCTTTCGAAGAAATGTCGCAGCGGTAGCGAGCCGCTGGCAACTCTGTGTCCGATTTGTCCCGTCCTAGATTTGAATATCAGACCTCCCACTCCAGAGACGAAACGCGTAACCGCTCGACCAACTGGCCAGGTACTATTTTGTTCTTTTATATGGCATTTGAAATTTAATATTTATCTTTCTCTAGATCTATTATTGCAATTTTACCATTCTTTAATTGAATGTCACCTAATTTACGCAATTCCTGTCTGGCTTTCCACCTTTCAAACCTATTTCAATAAATCAATTAGTTACCAAAATAAAGATATAAAAATTATTAGTCAAGCTAAATGGAATGATTCTCTAAGTCCTCTTTCAGTGAATGTAGGCGAAGTTCAACTCGTTAGAATATATCAGCGTGAAGTTGCAGAAATCATACACCGCATTGACACAATAAAACATCTTCCTTCTTTAGGTAAATATAATATGTTTAAAAGTCTGGTCTTTCACATTCTTACTCAACGCGTACAGTTACCTCCTCTCAAATGCATTTTTCTGAAAAAAACCACCGAAAAAAAACCACCGAATTACAAAAATCTTTCCTCTACCAAGGCGTCAAAATTTGGAGCTCTATGCCCTCCAAGAAAAAATATTATCTTATCATAAGTTCAAATCATCGTAAAAACAAAAAAACAATTGCTTTTCGACGATTAACAACTAATATTCGACGATCGGCGATTAATAAAGACTCATCGTAGATCCCTCCACACTTCAGAGTCCTTTGTCGGAAATTTTATTTGAACTGCTTAGCTATATTTGTTTATTGCTATATTCAGTTTACGACAAATAATTAAGTAAAATTGAAAAAAAATTGAAATGTAGATAATTCTGCTTTTTTATTTGAAGCTTTTACTAATAAATTGCAACTTAATAAAAGTTATGAAAGTTATGTGAACGACATTTATGGGTCCACCTTTATAAACGAAGCCTCGTCCTGCATGAAGAGGAAAGTAGAGCTCCGTTCAGCAGAAACCTTTATTGCGTTGAAGACTTAGGCAAACGGGCTCGCTGAAAACTATGCGACAGTCTTTCCTAGCCTGTCGTAGAGGCACGCTACACCTTAGGAGAGGGAATGGAGGCAGTGCAAAGTATTTGTACTTGAATTGCTTTCGATGCGTGCAAATAAACCGTCACCAAAGTGGCCCATTAAGATATATTCTCACCTCAAGAAAAGAGTTTGAATCGGTTTCATTTCAATATTGTCGGAGTTCGACTTAGAGACCGTGGCGTTGGGGTTCTCAATCTGATTGGCGAATGAAAGCTCTTCTACTGTACTCTGGTGCTAAACGTAATATGTCGGCTCAAGCAAGTGAACGTATTCTCACAAGCGCCCATTTGCCAGACTGTGTGTCAGAATGGGTGCCTCTGTGATCATGGGTTGCGTGTTAAAGCTTTCAGTGTTTTGAATTGGTCATTGTGGCTATTGCCGGTATACGCCTCCAATGCTTCGAGCAAGTATCAGGCTTTTGTGGATGAAGCAAATGATGTTCTTCTCCGAGTTTTTACAGTCACAGCAATAACTGAATATGCAGTGCTTTGACAGATGATGACTGAATTATAAATTGCTACGTTTTGGAAATTTGTTTGCATGGATTTAGTACTTTTCATTATTTTTAGATGGTTTTGCTATGGAAACTTCAGAGATAAGAGAAACAATTAACTGTGACGATTTTTCCTGGATTCTTTCATTCAACTTATGGCTGTATTTGTGCGGGTCACTGCCAGTCAACGAAGATACAAGTAAGTAACTTCTAAACGCGTCAAACAATAATTAAGGCATTACTCTTAAATTGCAAAAGATAGTTTTGGCAAAATAATAACCGCAGTTTACCTAAAATTTGTTTAGCATGAGACAGGAAAGTTGCCAATGAACCCTGCGGTCATGTGGTCAAGCAACTACCCCATCCGTCAGAGTTATAACCAGCTAATTTTGCTTGTAAATTTGAAGTTTGTGATAAAAGCAAACTAGGACCATTATGAATTTTTGATGTTTAGACATGTCATGTCACCAAAAAGTTCGAAGATAAAAAGCGGCTCGAGCACGGCGCGCGGCGAAACTAATCTTGCAATATTGTGCTAGCAAGAATTTTTCGCAATGTAGTTGAAATTTTTTGGAAGAAAATGACCTGATTTTTGAGAAACGGAATTCCAGGCCTTTATTTCCTACGCAGCGTTTTATCATAAAACGCCGATTGGCTAGTTTTATCATAAATAGAATGCCGAATTGGCTAGGTATTCTAATGCAGTAATGAAAGCTTTACATTATTCGGTTGTTATGAAACCAGAATCGTTGAATGATACAAGGCTCTCAATTTTCAAAACAGTTTTTGTCCCCATTATTGATTGCGGCCATGAATCTTGGGTAATTAGCTGAAGGAATGCCATTGCACGTGCAATCGTCTGAAATTAAGTTTTTGTGAAAAATCGAAGAGGTTGCTTTTGTTGATTTAGGTGCGCAGCTTTGAGTATCGAAAACCTTCGAACATGGAGGCGCTACTTATCCGAATTGAAAGTCTCATCTTAGATGATTCGGCCATAATTATGTAAGCAGAATGCCTCAGAAATCAGAAATTTCACTCTAAAGTGAGCTTATTGTGGACTGATCTATCTTCTCCTTCAGTACTGTTCTTCCTTATGAGGACAGGCAAGCAAAACCTATCTAAAACCTGTTCAAACCCTTCAAAAAAAAGCTCTAAAAATTATGTCCAATACCCGTTGGCATCATTCTGCTTCCCCTCTATACCAAAAATTGCAGTAGTTAAAATTTAATGATTTTGTGAAGTTGCAATTAACTAAGATTATGCATTCTGTTCACAAAAATAAAATCTCAAATTTGTATTTTGGTTTCACCAAGGTCGAAAAGTTTCATCATTATTGCACTAGAAATTCTACCAAGTCAAACTTTGTCCAAACTTCTGCAAGAACTGAAAAAGGCAAATCAACAATTCCTTTCTCACGCCCAAAAATATGACGTGAGATACCCAGTGATTTGAAAAATCTTTCTAATAACTCCTTTAAA
The DNA here is from genome assembly GCA_963965965.1 of Trididemnum nubilum. Classification (NCBI taxonomy): domain Eukaryota; kingdom Metazoa; phylum Chordata; class Ascidiacea; order Aplousobranchia; family Didemnidae; genus Trididemnum; species Trididemnum nubilum. The sequence continues at coordinate 39,737,568 of OZ014484.1, read as the reverse complement.
TATCAATATAAGAGACAATTGCTGAACCGCTATACTGAATAATCAGTGATGGAAAATTGATTTGGCTTGATATTAGCATTTGTTCTCCAGTTTTGCTTTTCTATTTATTTATCATTATTACTATTTTTTAGTTATTTGCTTTTTTGTTTGTTTAGTTTGTTTATGATTTTTTTTGTTCTCTTTTTTTTGTTATTTTTACTCTTGCTAATTATTCTGTGTGCTATGTTTGTTTTTTGTTAGGTTCATTGTTTAGTATTTGCTAAAACATGATATTTTTATTTGAAAAATCTCTAAATTTACAAATGTAATTGGCATCAGAAGTATTATTAACCTTTAGTAGGGTGGCAGCTGACACTGATGACAGTACGGTCTTTACGTTGTCTCCCATTTTTTTTTTGGATTTATCTGTGAAGTGCTTAAATTTAGTCTGAATAAATAAATCTGAATCAGGAAAGACTTCCCCAACAAGTTTTTCTGGCAAAGTGGGAAAAGACTAATTGAAAGATCCCGATCTAGATGTAAGATCAATATTACTTTGAGAATCTTGGATAGAGTCGTTTGGGACTTTATCCAAGTGAAATGATGGAAGAATGATGGCGGAGTAAAATGATGGCGGCATAATCTCGAGTTGCTGCTTCCTCAAATCCACCGTAAAAACGTACAATAAAAAGAAATAGAGAGGTTTATGTTAATACAAATTTAAACGCGGCTCCATTAAATTTTTTTTGGCAGATGATGACTGAGTTATAAATCGCTACGTCGTGGAAATTTGTTTGCCTGCTTTAAAAGCGTTTTTTTTGTTATTTTTAGATGACTTTGCTCTGTCAAGATCATCCCTACAAGAATTGAACTGCAAGGACTTATACTGGAAACTGCCATTAAAATATTGGCAGTATTTGTGCGGCAGTTCATGGCCAGACAGTGGGACAAGTAAGTAACTTCAAAATGCACCTTAAAATTAAGTCATCGTACTGTATTTACACGAGGATTGAAAGCAAATCAATGGGCAAATCTGAAGTTATGCCAATCGTATTAAAGTGGATTGGCGTTGGCCCATCCTTCTTGACCCCTTGCTCCAGAGATATTCTATTTCAAACACGACGTAGGGGCCTCTAATGCTATAATTTTTAGTAGCAACCCTGCTGATCGCATTAGCGACGCTATCCCACTTCTAACTTAAAGCAACGTTGCAATTAGGCTGCTGCATTAAGCCGTTTCGCTGCGCACGACTCAGTTTGATCTTGGATGAAAAAGCTTGACGTCCTTCGTGGTCCTCTGCCACTGTGCAAGCCATTAAGGTTTGCCCGGTTTGACCGAGAGGTGGTTGGGGAATACTCTTGGTTTAAATCTGCTAGTTAGAGCTAAAAGCTCTAAGCAGCGTTGTCCAGCTTTGTGCAGTTGGTTCTTGTCAGCGAAACAGATCCAAGCTGGAAAAGAGTAAACTGTACGGTAGCCTATACGTATTAAGCGTCTAAGAACGAGCAAAAGTAAGGCTAGTAGGCAATTGCTTGCAATTTACATGTAATTGCATGTACTTGGAAAAGTTTATTCTAGGGTCAAAAAGCACTGCAAGCAAATGCAATAGACCGTAGAGGTACTAAGAAAATCTTATCAAAAATTTTACCTCTTTTGATTTAATTGGTAGTGACGTATTACAAGATTGCGCCTGCTGTTTTCTCTGATTTGTTTACGATCGCATATCCATTATTCGCATATTCGTCGGCAGCGTAGCCGAAAGGGTAAAGGCGTCGTTTTTACGACGACCCCGATCGCATGATCTGCGTTCAACCCGCACCCTGGTCACGTTGTTGCGTGCTTGGATAAGGCGCTTGACGATAAGTATCTCTGCTTGGTGGCTTCCAACAAGCAGCAAATTTACGTGGGAAGAAGTCAAACGTCAACTGGAAAACTTGGAAAATGGTCAACTCCTAAGCGAGTGAGGATTCGTCCAAAATAAAAGAGCCGCCGTCGCTTCCTCGTGAGTGGAGGATAAATATGAATCAATAATAAAAAGATAAATAAATAAATACTGGTTGTCTTATTATCAGGTATGAACTTGTAGTGTAGGTGGGCGCAAATTCGTTAATTCGTTAATAACGAAGTTAGTTTTTTCAGTAACTAGTTAATCTGTTAAAATTTCTTTTTATGTTAACGGACTAGATTAACTTGCGTTAAGTTTCGTTAACTTACGTTAAGGTTTTCATCGTTAATTTCTTGCACCATTATTTCATCGTACCGGTATCAGTGGTTAACGAAGCTAACTTTTTGCATTTACTTGCCCACCTATGATTTGTAGCGTAGTCATAACAGCCTGGTGCGGGAGGTCTGAGGTTCAAATCTTGGGCGAGCCAAATCGGGCTCAGTGTTGCCAGACATTTCTTCGAAAGGAGCTTTGTTGACCGGGCGAAATGAGGTAATGGGTCTCGCGAACTCGTGACACGCTTCAGCGTTATACAGTGAAAATAATGAAAGATTTGATTTTGATATTAAGCTTATCAGCGCAAGTCTAGAAGTTGTACTTTACGCTGAGATCACACGATCAGGTTTTTTGCACATTTTTCTTGCATCAATCGTGTAAAATGTCATGCAAGTCCATGACTCACTATTGCGGGCTCCTGTCGTCAATTGAATTGAACAGCCCGTGTGAGAATGAAAATCAGTGTCCAGAAAGTCTTGTTGAGTTCTTTCGGGGAAATAGAACCAAGCTCTATTTTACCCAGCTAGTTTTCAAAAAGCGACCGTTCTCAACGAAGAAAACCGAGCTTTTAGCCGTGCCTTTATAAAATATTGAGTTGCAGAATATAAAAAATGACGCCGAGGTCAACGCAAAAAACGAACGCATCATAATTACCAAGCGAAAATCTTATCAAAAATTTTACCTCTTTTGATTTAATTGGTAGTGACGTGTTATAAGATTGCACCTGCTGTTTTCTCTTATTTGTTTACAATCGCATATCCATTATCTAACTACAAATAGAACTTTTCATTAGCAAAATTGAAGAAAAACATGTAGATTGTAAAACTTAAACGTTTATTATTAAAAATTTATCAATAAGTGATGCATATTGCAAAGTAAAATAAAAACTTCTTCATGCAAGAGGTTTTTTTACTCCTAGCTTTTAACAAATCCGAAGTTGAATTTAAAAACTCGATATTTTGCAAAACTTGTACTCGAACTCGGAAAAATGAAAATGGGGAACTTGATTAGCTAAACTTGAACTTTCAAAAAATCTATCAAGTGTCCATCCATTATAAGCTCTTTTCTGTTAAGATATTAAATTGCATTTCACTCTTGCGTTTTACGACTGCTGGAGAACAAAAAACAAAAAATAAGTGGTAAACTAATTGACACTCAACGAAAAACATTGCAATCCACTAACAACAGAAAACATTAAATTTTTTTTTATTTGGTTAGCCAACAAAAGTATATTCCGGGTATCGGATAAAAAATTGCCGATTATACGTTTACTTTAACTACAGTTAAGATCAAACGAAGGTAAAATTTTGCTTAGGAATATAATTAAGGTTGAATAATTTTTCTTTTCGAATTAGTTGTATTATGTCTCGATAATTGTTTAATTTGTCTTTCGGTCCTAGTACAAAGATCAAAGCATTTTTTCTGACGGAAATTTAGATTAAAAATTTGACATCCCCAACCCTTTTATCTTTTCACACGTTATTTTCGAATTTCAGCTTTCCACAAGTCGCGGTTTTCGAGTCATAAACCGGTTAAATGCTCTTGAAATATTTGTATAAGCGCGCGTCGCGAAGTCCCAGTGAATTGACAAAATCACTACCGCCGCGGCAAACTTCAAACAAATTCCTTACTAACCACGTAAACACTTTCGGAGGGAAAAAACTACGTGTGTGAAGTTGGGCAATTTCTTAAAGGGACCTAGATACTATCGCCTGGCAAGAAGCTGAACAAGAAAACAGCATCTAGACGTGATAGCCAAAGATGGTAGTACGGTACGTTCAGAATTTGCGTACTACATATCTTACATCTTGAACCGTACCGTATCGTACCAGCGTACTGTACTTTAGTTCAATTTTGAAGCGTATCGTGCCAACATACCGTACCCGAACCATTTCAAAAAAGACGCACCGTTGTAGCGTACCGTACTTCTTAGCAAAAATTGAGGCGTACCTAACCGTACTTACGTATCGTACCGCTCTGCCATCCTTGCTTTTAACCACTTGCAATTTTAACTGACTTTGAAATCACTTGCCTATAAATCAGCGATCTCAATTTACACATTTAGCATCGGCTTCAGCTGTCTTTTGCCTCTGCAAACAAAAAGTCGGCGCAATGTGCAAAAAGTCCGGGATTTTTAATTCAAACTTCGTCCCAACGTACCGTACCCGTACCATTACAAAAAAGGCGCACCATACCAGCGGACCGTACTTCTTAGCACAAATTGAGGTGTACCGTATCGTACCGTGCAGCCGTCATTGGTGATAGCTTCAAAAATATTGATGTAAACAATTTTACAAAAAACTTGGTTGTTTGATCTTGGCCTTAGGACTTAAGTCCATTAGGTATTGTGTTTCTAGGACTGGTGTTTTTCAGGACTCGTGTTTTTCGGGCTCGTGTCTAGACACTGCTGAAACGTAGTTTCGAGCTCGAAATGCAATTACTGTGCGATATGCGAAAACAGCTACCGTGTGAGAAAGTCACAAACCTAAGAACAAAATTTTTAAGTTTACGGCTTGAAGAAATACTGTTGGAAAATATTGCCGAATATATCTCCAAGCTATTCTACGTTATTTTTATTGATGAACTCTCATATTAAAGCAAGGTTTTTGATTCTATTGAAATAAGACACCCCTGATGATTTCGAATATAAGTGAAACTGACTGCAGGGTTTTAAATTTTTAAGTTTTACAAGTGACGTGTACTGTGCTAGGAGAAACTGTAACATTTATTCATCTGGTTTTACAAGTTTATTCTGATGTGGTTTGTAATCATTTCAGTTGAATCAAACGGAAAAATGTCAAGAACCAGAAGCAGCATCACTTGTGGAGAATGGTATCATATTTTAGCAAACCATAGATGGTTAATTATCTGTGGATTGCAACCAGAAGGGAAGAAAAGTAAGCACTCGGTTCAAGTGAATTAAAACTTCAGTCACTTTAGAGTGCTCCGCAAGATATTTGTGAAGTCTTTCTCTTTTTTCTTTCTTTATTGTATTTGCAGTATTGCTCATGCGTGAAAGAGCATTAGTGTGATCGAGTTGACCTATGAAAGTACAGAAAATCCTTCCTTTAATTATGAGTTTTTGACGTTGCTTACTTTTCTCATGCGTGACCGTAAGGGTTTGGTAACTTTTTGTAGAAAACTCGGGTCATTGGTATAGTCGGATAAATATTAACTATAATATGCCTCCCTTGCATTGTTTTAACTATGCTTTCTGCAACGGCAAGGTTTTTGCGCATGATGTTGTTGCGGGTTTATTTGCAAAACTTTGAAGGTTTTGGGGCTTTGAGATGTAATTTTAACTCATTTATTGCCAAACAAAACAAATATGTATTTTCTTAAATTTTTTTTGTGGTTGCTGGTTCCAGAATTCTTCAATTTTTACATCGAAAGATACTTACATTTCTTTTTTCTGCTATTTCTGAGTACCACAGACATTTTTTAAATAATTTTCGATTCAATCATTAGGAGTCCTCGTATGGACGCAGCTAAAATGTTAGGAAAGCATAATCACTATGGTTACAACTAAAAAAACATATCCCAAAGAGTAACCCCAATCTAAACCCCTAAAAAGTAGATAATGAAAAATGCGCGAATGAAATTCTCTATTTTCGTTTTATTCTCTTTAACTTAAAGTTTTTGGTGAAGAGGCTAGTCACTACCAATCTGCAATAAACCTACCACAAAGCCTAGCTTCTAGGTCTACTAGACTACGATTAGTTCAGTACCGGTAGCAGTTCATTTTAAAAAGATGTAACGTCTAATCTTAACTTCTGCGTTTTCATCCCGGGCTTTGCTCTAATAATAATTCCAAAAAACAACTACCTAGGCCTATAAGACATATTGAAGGTTAAAATTATCAATACTGTTCGATCAGCCTAGGCCTATTTCTTTTAATGTTCCTTATTTTAACGAAATTTGAACTCCCATGTTTTGCCGTGTTCAAGATATTGCATTTCAAAGTTAATCAATTTTTCTCTTAAACGCAGTATTGCCCTTTTGCCAGTATTGTGATAGAAGATTAACTTTTGAATACTAGGCTTAAATTTACTTGAAAAGTAGCTAATTATTTACGATTCTGATCCGTTACTTTGTTTATATCAAAAACCCTGCCGAAATTACTTAATGCAGAGTTATAAATAATCATGCAGTAACTGTTTGAAATTTTGATTGTAGTTGGCCACCCTGGCAAAATTGCTAAGAAGAAAAAACTTTTCAAGAGAAAATTTAAATTGCCATATCTTGGGAATAAAAAGTCATAGAAAGCTCAAATTTGGCAAAGTTAGTCTTTGGATGATTCTGTCAAATTTTATTGAAAGGAAACTGAGCAAAAAAGTTTTCAACCACAATGCCATTTTACTGCTACACTTTTTTAATCAGGAAACTATGTGTATAGTATATGCCGGTTTGTATGTAGCAAAAGTTTTGATATAAAATAGTTTTGGGTTAATGATGTTATTACAGTGACGTCACGACCCGTTTTCTGAAAAGATGCGCCATTATTTGTTGACGTCATTGGGAGTTCGAATTTTACACGATGCTTGGTTTGTTTTTGAATTTAAATCATCAAATTCGTAATTGAAAGTGATTACGTTAAAAAACCGTTTCATGACATTGTTACTAAATCTGGGTTCAAAATGGCCAAATGTTGGTAAAGTGGCTTTGACACATGGACGTCGGCAAGGAGGGGCAGGGGAGGGCCATGGCCTCCCCTGGATTTTTACACACTTTCTCTTAAACCTACCAAATTTCAAAAATTCTTCAATTTTTAGTTGTTAATACTGGATCTATTCTTATTGCCCCCCCCCCTCTGAAAAATTTTCTGCTGACGCCCTTGCTTTGACAAACTTCAAAATTGGAAAATTTTTCTCTTAACTCCGATACTTCAAAATTTCTAAGGTAATTTGCCAATAAACTAAACTGGAAAACGTGCTGCCGTCCAAAACAAATAAGTGTGTAAGCTCAACCCAACGTCATCAACAAAAGTGGTTTGGTTGTACACGGTGTAAAGTGAAACGATCTTTTCTAAAATTTGTTGTTTGGATTCTTCTATTTTTTGTCAATTTCAGATGAAGACCTAAATTGCAGAAAAAATTATTTTCGCAAACTATTTTTACGTTTATCGTTTTTCTTCACGAGTGCATCATCTGGCGCTTAACATCCTGCATGTCCAAACTCATATCGTTTTGCTACTTTTACCTATTTCTTGACCCCCTATTTTTATATGCGATGTTTTTAATGGACCCAAGGTCATGAAATAAACCAACTCACCTGGACTGAAGACCGATGAAAATTAGGATATTAGCGCGGCAAATTTGTTGAGTGCCTATACTTGAGCCTACCCTGGCAAAATAAGCAGACAGATTAGACTACCAAGTGTACCCTTCATGGCAGCACCGGACTTTATTGTAAAAGTAAAACACAAAAACGTGTCACTTAAACGAAAAACTTAAAATATCTCAAAAATGCGACTAAACCGACAAAAGTGAATAACGCAAACCTGTCACTTGACCAAAATAAAAATAAATTTTGCAGAAACGTCACTATAGGCTGATAAACTTAAGATATCTCAAACACACTGCTTGACCGAAGAAAACAGACTTAAAACTAACAAGTCAAACTATTACAATGCTTGTTTTACATATTTATTGCTTCTTCAGCAGCTACAAGCGGCAAGTTGGCTGCTGTTGACGGATAATTTTTGCTTTCTGTATAAAAATGACTGTTCCAAAAGATTTCTTTTGTTATCTGTCAACTATCAGTTTTAAACAATTTCTCAAATTTTGTCATTCAAGTAACTACCACCCCTCAAAGTAAAGTTGGTTTGAAGTAAAAAAGCTTTTTTTTAAAGAACTTCATAACGCAGAAACGTTTTTTCTCTTTCTCGTCAAAATACGATTAACTTGAATGACACCAATTGTCATTTTTGTGATGTAAACACTTTGACTTGGGCACTTTGTGATTTAGATTTAAAAATCTCATCGACGTTCAAAATTCGAAACGATTATGACGTCCTTAAAAACAGGGTGTCGAACCACTTCAAATAACGGTTCGGGTTCAGGTTTAGCTCCAGCTCAAAATATTTTAGCGGTTCAGGTTTGGTTCGGGTTCACTTGAGCACCATTTTCGAGGTTCAGGTTTGGTTCAGGTTCACTTAAGTAAAATATTACTGGTTCAGGTTCGGTTCGGGTTCATTGACTTAAAATTTAATTGTCGTTACTCGTTTCGTCCAGAAAAAAAAGGAGAAATTGCTGATCCTGCTGATGATCACCACTGCTTTTATTGTGCGTGTACCAGCCCCAGCGGCATCCGGATATGGAAAAATATATTCTTACTTTTGTTAGGGGTTCAGGTTCGGTTTGGGTTCACTTGAGCACAATTTTGAGGGTTCAGGTTTGGTTCGGGTTCACTGAAGTAAAATTTTGCTGGTTCAGGTTCGGTTCGGGTTCACCAAAATGAAACGGTTCATTCAGGTTTACGGTTCGGGTTCAGGTTCGGTTCGACACCCTGCTTAAAAATGCCAAAAATCGGCCTGACATGATTGTGATAACGTTATCAACTCAAAACCTTTTTCTAAATGTTGGTAAACCCTACTCACACATTAATTTTGATATTTTCATTGCATCGAGGGGGCGCTTTTGCTTCTCCTTTCTTTTAAAATGTCATTATCCTTTGACCTGTGTATATGTGAGCTATGATTAAAGGGGGTGAAGCAGCCTGCTAGGATTATGTGTAAAAAATAAACAATAATCTAAAACATATCTTCATCAAATTTCGCCAGTTTACGTCTTAGTGTTTCTGAGATATTTGATTTCAAAGTAAGGAGATCTCCCGAACAGTGTAGCCAGTTAAAATTTCATTTTTTAAAAATAATGTTTATTGTAATCTTTTACATTGGTTTAAAAGCTCCTGAATGCAAGACTTATGCATGAATTAGTGTTACAACAGAAATACTTCTAAAATTCAAATCTTGTATCCCAATTCTTAGAAACTTGGATTTCAACTGGCAACACCGTCGGGGAGATCTCCCAACTTTGAAATGAAATATCTCAGAAACGATAAATTGTAGAAAGGTGAAATTTAGCGAAGAAGTGTTTTAGATGTTTCTTTAATTTTTGCCCATAATCCCAGCTGGATGCTTCACCCCTTTAAGCCTAAAATATTGTACGGCATTCTCACTGATTATGAAGTATTTTAAATCATGAATTGTTACTAATTGTTTACATGATTTTAACATATATATATATTTTTTTATCAATGTCAGGCGATTTTACTCCAGCAAATTCGGATGTCAGAGCTGTAATCAACTGTTTAGAAATGTCCCAAATTTTATCCTTCAAGTTATGGACGCAAATCTGTGGAACCAATGTCGACGATAAAAGTAAAATACGTGTAAACATGGAATGCCCATAAAATTATGTTACTTTCATTAAATTAACCGCATGGTGGACGATTCTATCCAATCGAGAAAAGTTTCCGCTTACAAGTTGTAGTTGCGGACAATTCCGATCGTAACTTATGAACGGGACTTCTTTAGTTGCAACATATAAACCTGTGTAGCCGGTCAGTTGATCGAGCAGTAGCTCGTTTGTCTCTGAAGCGGGAGGTTCAAATCTCGGGCCGGTCAAATCGGAAACAGTCTTGCCAATGGCTCGCCACCGCTGTAACATTTATTCGAAAGGAAATGTGTTACCCACGCGTAATGACACAGAGAATGGCCCGGCAAACTCGTTACACGCTTTGGCGTAATACAGCAAGTATATAATCAAAGGTTTGATTTGATTGCTTTGAAACTTGTGTGATTTGAAACTTGCTACGTTTAAATAGCCAAAACTAAGCACCCGAGGAGACGTTTTCTCTAGCTTAAGTGGTAGAGCAGTGGATCGGTATTCCAAAGGCTGCAGGTTCGAATTTTGTGGGAAGACAACTTTTTCACATTGCTTGTTTTTTGTAGTCGCCCAGGCCCGGCGCCACAGGGGGGCATTCCGGGGTCGTTTCCCCCCAAATAACTGCTTGTGCCCCCCCAAACGAAAATTGTGCCCCCCAAGCGAGGACTGCGGCCCTAAGAAATTAACAGGTTTGGGGCTATTGGAGTGCAAATCGAGGCCTAAGACTTCCAAATTGGTGTTTACCGCCCTAAAATTCGCAAGAAAGAACTGTTTTTTCATAGGTTTTGTGGACTCACACCGGATTTCATAAAACTTTTGGGACGAGGACTTTCTTTTTTTTGGTCTTCACTTAAGAATTCGTAGAAAGTCGCAAGAATTTTGAGACGACAACCAGAATTTGTGGAATTATTTGTACTGAAGACCTTTTTTTTTTGGTCTTCACCTTTTTCGCTTGATCCACACTCAAAAAAACTTCTCGTGCCACCGTGCCCCCCTCGAATTTACGTAAATAAACTTCTCGTGCCCTCCAAAAATTTATTTCTGCCCCCCCCCCCCAGTCACGCTATCCAGGCACCGGGTCTGTAGGCGCCGTTCTGGTGGCTCTTCCTAGACTTCCGCGCCGGTAGCCTTTGGGTCAGATAGCCTGTAAACGATTAAGTAAACAACATAGTTTTCTGTGATTGCAACAGCAAAACGAAATGAAGACAATAAAGCTTATGCAACTTGGCAAACGGGAAGAACTGTCGGACTGTTCTTCGTGGGATTATTGATTATAATTCCCATCATTGTTTTCATATTTGGATTTTTGCAGAAGCAAAGAAGGTCGGTACAGTATGACGTTTTAATTCTTATGGCGTATCTAAAATAATCCTTATCTACAATAGAATTTAGACCAGCGCAAAAAAGAAGAACACAAACTGTCGTTAGATAACCTTGGTCTCCAAGTTGCTCCCGGTAACAATACCCTAAAGTCTTGTGTATAGTCTTGTGTATTGAATATCACGCCAATAAGCTAACCAATTATGCATCAAGATTTTGTGGTTGCTCCTACCGCTAAAATGAAGGAGTGTCACTAGATACGATAAAAGTGAGTAAAAAAATTCCTCTCTGTATTTTGATTGGTCAAATTTGTCTTCGCCGTAGAAAGGCTTAGTCGCAATTCAGTTGGTATAATTGTCCTCTGACATACTAGTCTGGTTTAAAGTACGTTTAAGAGCTTGGGTGTTAAAAACTAAATTTCTAAGTGGCTTGGCCGAGAAGGCGGGGGCCAATATAGCCTCGTGGTTGCACCACTGCTAGTACTTAAGGTTATTGTGTAGTGTAATTAATGCTTTTTGCCGTAAAGGGACTCTTTGAAAGAGCTTTGGAATAAAAGTTGTTTTAACCACATGGAAACATTTCATCAATCGTGGTTTATTTTGATAGCCCAACAAAACGGAATTAAATATCTTTTTAAGTCATTTGAATAAACCTAGGTGTTGCTTTTTGTAAAGCGAATCTCTTGAGCAAAATGAAAACTTTTAAATGTATTTTAGTTTAAAGGCCACCTAATGTCCGCAAAGCAACGTCTTTAAAATGTTATAAAAAAATATTACTAATCGAATGCTGTAAACCCGGTTTAGATACACGCTCTCAGTTTCAAGAAAATGAATAGCCATTAGTTACTCGAGATTATCTTTCGCGTTTTTAAGAAATGACCTGACGTCATCAGACCCAGGAGTTTGGTGCCTTTGGTTTGTTTATCATTGCAGAGCATAGGCGATTTTGCAAAGGCTTGTGATAGCAGCTTACTAGTCAAAAAGTGTTGGACAAAAAAGGCGTAATTACCTCCAAGTGGTTTCATTGTTAAGTTCAGAAGTAAATTACCCGTAGCAATCAGCTTTTACTACAGTATTGAACAGCAGTTTTACTCCCAGTAATGACTCTATCACTCAAAAACTCCAACTATACAAAAGTTTTCTTATTCTATCTGGCATATCCGTACCCAACACCGGTAGGCTACCAGAGTGTAAAAAAAAAGATTTTAGACACAACAAGAAACTATCAAAAGCTTATAATTATGTAAAAATATTTTACCCTTTTAATACCAGTAGGCTACTGTAGTTTACTGCGTAGGATTAGGAATATTTCGGTACCGTACGACACAAATGGTACAGGTACCAGTATCAGATTAGTAGCCAGGTTTAGTTTGCGCTTCAGTGATTGATCTTGCAGAACAAAAGAAAAAACAATGACCTAGTCAGATTGCTAGATGCTTGGGGAGCAAATTACTGGTAGATGGGTAGTATGTAGGAGTATTGGTACGATAGACTAATAATGCCAAGGAAGTAAGTACCACTACCGGTATGTTACATTGATACGATAGATAAAATGTTACCATAACAGGCAGCATTTTTGTACTACAATTTCATATTCACAATACTGATACTTGTAATAAGTTATGAGCACTCACTGGTAGTTGTCTGGCTGTGCAGATCTGAGATGCCACTACACCGATCTGATATCGGTAGCTTAGTTCGGTAACCGCTAAACTATGATACTCCAGCAGATTAGTCCAGCCTAATATATTGCCAGGATTAAAATATTTACTGAAACACAAGCCTAACCAGTTGTGATCTGATACTGATACCATTTCTACTGTACATATCCGTACCGGTATATTCCTATTTCAACGCAGTGAACTACAGTAGCCTACTGGTATTAAAAGGGTAAAATATTTTTACATAATTATAAGCTTTTGATAGTTTCTTGTTGTGTCTAAAATCTTTTTTTTTACACTCTGGTAGCCTACCGGTGTTGAGTACGGATATGCCAGATAGAATAAGAAAACTTTTGTATAGTTGGAGTTTTTGAGTGATAGAGTCATTACTGGGTGTAAAACTGCTGTTCAGTACTGTAGCAAAAGCTGATTGCTACGGGTAATTCATTTCTGAGCTTAACAATGAAACCACTTTGAGGTAATTACGCCTTTTTTGTCCAACACTTTTTGACTAGTAAGCTGCTATCACAAACCAAAGGCACCAAACTCCTGGGTCTGATGACGTCAGGTCATTTCTTAAAAACGCGAAAGATAATCTCGAGTAACTAATGGCTATTCATTTTCTTGAAACTGATAGCGCGTATCTAAACCGGGTTTACAGCATTCGATTAGTAATATTTTTTTATAACATTTTAAAGACATTGCTTTGCGGACATTAGGTGGCCTTTAAACATTAAGAGTCATTTTAAGACAACATGGGATTCTTGTTCAAGCGGAGTTGTATGTCAGTCCGGGCTTTTCGGGTCGGGTTCTGGCCTAAGATTGACAAAATGTCGGGCTTAATTCGGGCTTGTTATACGTACTTATCTTGTGGTTTTGTTTTTTAAAGGTTATTACAGCATAATTAAAAAACTTTGCGACACTGAGGGAAAACTTCGTTTAAGCGTCAATGCGATTATTATTACAAAATTATCCATATTGTGACAATTTTTCAGCAATTAGCAATTTTATTACCAAATTTTTGGGCCTATTTTTGGCATTAGATTTCTCTTCGAGTTCGGGCTCGCTTATACGTTTCGGCCCGTTATAACTCTAAGTTCAACGCATTGTCTTGGGCGTTATTAAGCAAGAACAAAATTTAGAGTTTTGGTATTAAGCAAAAAAAGCAAACGTCAAAACATCACAATTAAAATAAGAATTTTGTTAAATTAAGAATGTTGCACCTCTTACGAAACGAAGCGGCCCGAATTAAAGCATTTATTACAGCTAAAGCTTTAGATTTTTAATATTTTTCTGCATGACTTGACCTATTGGAAAAATGCCCCCCTATCTAACTCCATAATCAAACGTCATGGAAATGCCAAATTTGGCATGAAGGTTGATATTTACCAAAAATTTTTTTAATTGATTTTGAATTGATGACGTCATAGCCATATTTTAGAAAAACGCCTGTTTTTATGATGGCGTCACAGGTAGTTGACATTTTGTACATAGATTTGTTTTTTGTTACTGAATCATAAAATGTCTGATTCAAGGCAGTTACGTCACAAAAACGTCTTATATCGTTTTTTGGTTAAATTTTGACTTAAAATTGCTCAGATTTTGGAAAGTTACTTCGGGAGGCCTCAAAATTGGGAAACTTTCCGTTACCCTAGCTACTTCGAATTTTCAGGGGTTATTTGAGTTGAAATTTGGCTTAAAGTTAAATTAATTTGAAATAAAAACCTTTTTGATGAATATATATTTACGACGTACAAAACGAGAGGGGGGCAAAAACGCCCCACCTCCTCTCCCCCGTGTGAAAGAGGGTTAAATTCTATTGATCTTGTGCAAAACTATTCTTCTTAATAAGCAGATATAAACTTATTGATGCTTCGAAGAATTTTGATTCTCCTATTCACTTTCCAGCTTGTGCAGATCAAAGTTATGTCGAATTTGTACAATTTAGGGCTTTTTGTTAACCTAGCTTTGTCGCTTGGTTGCTTCGTGGTTACTAATGACGAACGCCGAAATTTATTCTGAGACCGTTTTTAAGTACAACAGTTTACTAAAATTTATGACCCCGCTTTTTTTCTAGATTTTTTTCAGCGTACGTTACTATATCACGATAAAACTGTTTAATTTATGAGATTGTTATGCTAAAAATTTTTAGAAAGATTCGCGTACAAAAAATGAATGAAGCAGAGGGAGCAATATTTGAGGACGTTCAGAGCGCAAAGTCTGATGATGTTCTTCAAGACGCACCTGTTTAGTATGCGGTGACCGTGCACCATTCTACAAAATACACAAACACAAAACTACAAAGCACTTCTAAAATTATTGTATGGTTATTTGCTCTGTCTGTAGCATGCCAGTCTATCATTTTTACGTAAATACTGCAAAATTGAAAGTTGGGTCAGCCTGTCCTCATTCAATTCAAAAACAAAAATATATCAACCTGTAGGGGCATCATTAGTGCCTATTCAAATACGTATAAATACTGATGATATACTCTAATGATGACATGCAGTCGAAGTATATGTTCTCAAAATGTTATCTGGACAAGCTGATACAACTTTTAATTTTACTTGAGTTTGTACTTTCGTTTACCTCATGATCGTCTAGTATTTGACTGATTCTGCATTTCAAAACTTTCGATCTAGGCACATGCTGTATTTTAATATTTGCCTATGATGTAAATAAACCAACAATATTAATGAAAATATTGTCTACTTGTAAAAGTTTGTGAAAGAAGTTGTTTTTTTGGGTGTTTTTTTTCATTTTAAAATAAAACACCTGTATAATAACAGCTAAAGGAAGTTAAAACTGAAGATTGAAATGTTTTAGCAGTTAATAACCATACCATTTTGCTCTTTCTTTTTCTTTCCGCCTTCATTCTCAATGTAGCTAATCTATCTAGTTTCATTCAAGATCAAAAATTCGGTACTGCACTTTTGTTTTTTTAAAAAGAACAATTTTTTAAGATGCGAGGCTCATTTTCGCTCAAATTTAAGAACAAATTAAGAACAATGCCAGCCTTATCAGTAAAAACACTTGAAGGTTAGTCTAATTTTTGAATTTTAATACTAGATATGGGAAAAATATTTGATTACCAACGTTTTTCCGTTGATTGAATTTAAATAGCTTCATATTACTCAGCAGAACGGCTTCTGAAGCCCACACTCGTTACGAACAGGAATTACTTAAATTTGGTTTGCAACAAAAACCTGATTTTTCCTGACTATTACTCTTTGCTTTTGCCAGTTACGTACGATGATACTGTTTTTGTTTATACAACGTAAGGGGTTCAAAAGTAAAATGGGTTTTTTCAAGTTTTTTGAAATTTTGCCAATTTCTGGTTGTCGGTGTAAAGTATTGATTTCACGCTTAATATTTCTGATAAAGATTAGAAGAAATAGAATAAGTTGGTGTCTGAGATTAGATGGATTACAATAATTAGCGTGACTGCGTTGCGAATGAGTAGCTACTACGCCCGAGGCAATAAACGAAAATTAGGTTCTTTTGTCTTTGTTTTCATTCTGATCTTGATTGATTACAGTTATCATTGGTTTGCAATGCAATGATTCCTTGCAAACTACTACTGAACAAACCAATGTTATAGCAGAAAACGGATAATGATTCTATACAGTCACAGGTTGTTTTAGCTATACGCCAATACAAAAAATCAAAACCAACTAGATATTCATTTTCCCGGGGGAAAATAATACGGGACTTCCGCCAGTTCCATTTCACCAGCATTCTCCCCTGCATGCTTTGAAGGTTAGCGATATTTCTGTAAAACTCAATCGTATGCAATGCAAACAAACTGATTTTGTTTCACGCAAAAAATAAATGTTGATTTTAAATCGTTCGTGGTTTGAGTAAAACCGATGTCCGACTAAGTATTTGAACTCAGCTCAGTTCATTCACAACAATTTCAAACTCTGGCGCCTTTAATCATTATGTCAACTCAGCATATGAACCCAACTGACTAAAATCAATTGGTAAATTTAGATTTCAAAAAGTAATTTTTGGGGAGGTTCATGTTGGGGGTTGGTACCCCCAACCATGTAAAAAATTGTCCTTTAAATATTTACTGATATCAAAAAAACTACCGCCTAGCTCAAGCCGTTCAAAATAATTGATTTTTGGGGTCAATTTTGGAAGGTTCTGGAGAAGAGTACTCAGAACTATGTTAAACATTTTGTCTCTTAAATATCTTTTGATGTAAAAAAAAAAAAAAAACTGGAGCCTTAGCTTAAGTTCAACAAATTGATTTTTGTGGGGTTCACGTGAGAATTTCGGGGGTGTGGTACCTCCATATTATGTGCAAGAAAACTGGAGCCTTAGCTTAAGCCGTTCAACGCAATGACGTTTGGGAGTTTTTGGGGGGAGGGTACTCCCAAACTATGTTCAAGTATTTGTCAGTTAAATATTGATCGATAGCAAAAACACCAGCACCCTAACTTAAGCCGTTAAAAAAATTGATTTTGGGGGGATATTTATGGAGAATTGAACCGGATACCCTCTGATGATATATACTGTCAAAATAAACAAGTTAAAAACAACTTTTCCTAATGTCAAAAAATCAAAATAAACAATTTAAAAACAGCTTTTCCAAATCAAAAAAAAAGGGGCTGGATTCAATATGATTTTTGAAATAGAAAACCGATGGGCAAGTAGATAATTGAACCCAGGTCTATTTATGGAGAATGAAACCGGATACCCTCTGATCATATATAATGTCAAAATAAACAATTTAAAAACAATTTTTCCTAATCAAAAAAAATGAGCTGCATTCAATATGACTTTGGAATTAGAAAACCGATGGCCATCTAGATGATTGAACCCAGGTCTATTCAATCACAATAGTTACTTATGTTGGCGCCTTTATCTACTAGGCCACGGCAGCACATGTGTATGCATGACAAAAATCAATTATTAAAATCATGCATTAAACCTTGTTATCGTTTTTGGTGCATCTGCCTCAAAGTACGTGACATAGCAACTCCAAAAATGCAAGCGCACAACTTCAAGTATAAGCTTATCATATCTCCAAAGTTCAAGTTTCTAGCTATGGTGGTGTCAGAGTTTTTGTAAAATTTGCTTTTAAAAAGTGATTTTTTTGATAGATGTTTGGTACCTCCAGGCTGCTTAAAAAGTCTATCTCTGAAACAGTAGTGGCCTTAGGAATGTGCAAAGTGTGCTAATGCACAGGGGCCCCCCACTTCCGGGGGGCCCTATTTGACCTATCGCGAGCAGAAAAAATTTGATTATGAAAAGCTATAGCAAATTATGATAAAAAGTTTATGCATTTGTTTTAAGTGTCATTACATATGTACCCCCTCCCTCAAGATGCACTTGTTCCAAGTGTTATTACACATATCCCCCTTTCCAAGACAATATTACTTTCAACTTTTAAGTCAGATTTAGTTAACAGATAATAAAATTTACTGGTAAAGTCAACTTACCACTCTTTTTTTTTGCTTGCTACTGTTAGGCTACTCAGGTCATATGCGTAACCAGGGGGGGCCCAGGTGCCCCCCAATTGAAATGCTACCCATGATAAAAATGTCACAAAAAAGACTGTTGTTTCTTCAGCTTCAGTTTCTTTTAGCATCTTTGCATACAACAGTAAACCCGTACAGCAGTAATTAACAATTGTATTGAGCCAGGGGGCCCTGGCCCTCTCAATTTAATTTTTACCAACCAATTTAAATGGGCCCCCTACAATAATAATTAAATGGGCCCCCAACAACAATATTGATCCAGGGGCCAGGGCCCCTTAATTTAATTTTTGCCAACCATTTTAAATGGGCCCCCTACAAGAATATTTATATGGCCCTCTAATTTATATGGGCCCCCAACAATAATACTATTTCAGGGGGCCATGGCTCCTTTAATTTAATGTTGCCAACCAATTTAAACGTATAACCCGAGTGAAATTAAGCGTTTCTATCCTAAAAGTTGCTAACTGAGGTTCTCATCTAAACTTTTTATGAATGTAATGCAATAACCAGGGACGGATTTAACACATAGCACAGTGCCAGGGGCCCCGCACTTAGATAAGACTTTTTTGGTCTTCACCTGTATTTGGCGCGAAAGTATTGCAAAAATCTCAAAGTGCCAGGGGCCCAACTCAATGTAAATCCAACTCGGGCAATAACATGGTTTGTAGGCATAACTATCTATTGTACATTTTTCAATTACAATTCACCTCCACCTCGCCAGTTTTTATGCAACAAAATGCTTTTGAAAAAAATTGGCTTCAGTAAGGGGAATGCTCATTGAACAAATTTTTGAATTGAGAGAGCCTGGGCCCCTGGCCGTATATGTACTCCTATATCTGGTTGTTTTCAAGACAAAACAATAATCTACAGTATAAAGAAAATAATCGACTGAATTGTTATTTACTGCTGAAATATTGCATGAGGGAATGTACTTTACTTCCCCCTACCTGGGCGAAATCACTAATAAAATTTAACCACAAAATGCAAGATTTTAAACGTGTTTTGAACTTAAATTGCAAGCAAAACGAGGACTGAACAACTTAATTTTTTCAATTGGCTTTCAAATTTTAAAAATCTAGTACTTTCAAATGGCTCTGAAAATGTGCAAAATGTGATCCAATGGTATTAAAACTACTTTTTTTTCCAAAAAATTACGAAAAATCGTCCAGCGGCTGAAGGCTTCGCCCCCAGACCCCCGTCTGTGATACATTTGAATTACAGTACACTTCTTTACTTAAGCACGTCTCCCAATTTACACATTTTCGCAGTTTAACTAGGCTATTGGTTTAAGCTCTCTCCTTGAACGAGTTCCTAGTTACATGCCTACACAAGGCCACGACTTCTGCTCTTCCATTCTGCGATATCTTTGCCCCACCAAAAAATTCCTCTTCGAAGTTTCTGATGACGTTATTGCATGTGATTTGTGGTTTTGCCCCCCCCCCCCAATCAAAAATCCTGGCTACGCCCATGATTCAGGTAGTCGTTTTTCCACTTGTTTTTTTCAACTGCTTTCAGCAACTGGCAGTAATAAGTTTTTGACTAACGTATACAGTATATCATATGCTAAGCAGTATATAAAGCATTCAAACATTATGGCTAAGTACTTAAACATATTCTGTAATAACACAAGCATACTAAAAGCAATTGCTGAAAGTTTACGTTAATTTACTTCAATTAATTGAGTTGATGATCTAGATTAGAGGAACTTATGAACAAACATTTGATTTAATTAGGGCTGCAATAGCATTGGTCTTCTGGTCTTGTTATTTATGAAATGCGTTGTTGCGCTTAATTGCAAGTGCAGATAAAACATGGTAAAGTAGTGTGTAAAGAAAAGGGCCCCCATTTAATTTGCACAGGGGCCCCCCCTTTCCTAAGGCCACCACTGCTCTGAAATATCTACTGATATCGAAAAAACTAGCGTTCTAGTTCAAGCCATTCAAATAATTGAATTTTGTGGGTACATTTGGGGAAGGTTCCGTAGGGGGGCTACCCCCAAACTATGTCAACATTTTTGTCGCTTAAATACCTACTAATATGAAAAAGACTGAAGCCTTAGATTGAGTCGTTCAAAAATCGATTTTTGTGGGGTTCATTTGGGGATTTTGGGGGGGTGGCACCCTCAAAGTATGTCCAAGTATTTGTGTCTGCAATAGTTTGTAATAAAAAAAAAAAGTAGAACTCTAGCTTGAGCCGTTCAAAAAGCTAATGTTTGGGGGGTCCGTTTGGAAGGGAAAATGTTTGCCTCTTAAATATTTACTGATATCAAAAACACAGGTATCGTAAATTTGGTCGTTCAAAGAACTGATTTTGGGGGGCCCACTTTGTGGGGGTCCCCGGGGGGAGATGGCACTCCCAAATTATGTCGAAATATGTGTCTGTTAAGTATCTGTTGATATCAAAAACACTGGCACCCTATTTTGAGCCAAGCAAAAAGTAATTTTTTGGGGATCCATTTTGGGGGAATCCCCGAGGGGTGGCACCCCCAAACGATGTCAAAACATTCGTTTCTTAGATATGTGCTGATATTAAAAAAAACTAGTGCCCTAGCTTGAGCCAACCAAAAAACTGATTTTGGGGTTTTTTTTGGGGGGAGTCCCGGGGAGTGGCACTCTCAAACTATGTCTAAGTATTCGTCTCCTAATTATGTACTGATATCAAAAAACACTGGCACCGTAAATTATAAGTCTTTAAAAAAATTGCTTTTTGGGGGATCCTCGATGGGGGTGGTACCCCCAAACCACGTCAAAATATTTGTCTCTTAGATAACCACTGGTAGCAAAAAACACTGGCACCCCAGCTTGAGCCGTTTAAAAAATTGTTTTTTTGGGGGGGTAAATTTGGGGGTTTCCGGGGGTGCGGTATCCGCAAACTCTGTGAAAATGTTTGCCTCTTAAATATGTACTGATATCAAAAAACACTGGCAACGTAAATTAGGCAGTTCAAAAAGTTGTTTTTTTGTGGGTCCATTTTGGGGGAGTGCCCAAGGTTGGCACACCCAAACTATGTCAAAATGTTTGTCTTTTAAGCATCTCTTAATCTCGAAAAAACTGGCACCTTAGTTTGAGCAAAGCGGAAAATTAATTTTGGGGGTCCATTGTGAGGGGGTTTCCAGGGGTGGCAACCCCAAATGATGTCATAACATTCGTCTCTTAGATATGTGCTGATATCAACAGAAAGTAGTGTCGTAGCTTGAGGCAATTAAAAATTGATTTTTGGGGGTCCCAGGAGAGGGGTACACCCAAACCACGTCAAAATATTTATCTCTTAAAAATGTAGTGATAAGAAAAACACTGGCACCTTAAATTAAGTCGTTCAAAAATTGATTTTTGGGGGTTATAATTTGGTTATAATTTGGGGAGGTCCCTGGAGGAAGTGGTACCCCCAAACCACGTCGAAATATTTTTCTCTTAAATGTGTACTGATATCAAAAAAACTGGCACCCGAAGTTAAGCCATTCAAAAAATTGATTTTCGGGGTGTCCATTTGGGGGAATACCCGGGAGGGTGGTACCTCCAAAGTATGTCAGAGTATTTGTCTCGTTATTATCTTCTGATATCAAGGAAAGTATCACCCTAGCTTAAGCCATAAAAAATTGATTTTCTTCGGGGTCCATTTAGGGGTTTTGGGGGGGTTGGTATCCCCAAATTATGTCAAAACATTTTTGTCTTTTAAATTTCAACTGACACCAAAAAAAAAAAACTAGTGTGCTAGCTTATGGTGTTAAGAAAGTCATTTTTGGGGCGTCCTCACAGAGAATGAAACCTGATACTCTCTGACCGTACCTAGTGTCAAACAAAGAAATATTAAAAGCGATTTTATTGTAATGGAAAAAAAATTAATATGCTAGATTCGATATAATCTTGGTTTGATAAAAGCGATGGCCAAATAGATAATTGAACCCAGGTCTTAGGTTTCAAACACTGGCGCCGATAACCATTTGGCCACGGCAGCACCCCCTCATAGGAGACTACCTCCAAACTATGTCAAAATAGTTTTGTTTTTAAAATTTCCACTGATAACTACGAAAGAGTAGCGTTAGCTTAAAGGTCTTGAAAAACTGATCTTTGGGATACCTTCACAGAGAATGAAGCCTGATACCCTCTGATCATATGTAGTGTCATACAAAAAATATTCAAAACGATTTTGTCCTAATCAAAAAAAAATTAACATGCTGGATTAAATATAATCTTAGTTTGATAAAAGCGATAACCAACCAGAGTATTGAACCCAGGTCTTATGTTACAAGCACTGGCGCCTACAACCATTCGGCCACAGAAGTACGCGCGCGTACGAAACTACTGTAAAATCACTTCATAAACTTCGCTGTCACAAGTTTAGGATGCATCTGCACCAAACCACGTGACGTAGCACCTCCAAAATTACGCAAGTTCATGTATAGACTTATCACCTGTCCAAATTTCAAGTTTCTAGCTTTGGTGGTTTCGAAGTTTTTGTTCCCTTGATGTGATTTGCTTAAATAAATAAATAAATTAGATGTTCATTTTCCCGAGGGAAAATAATACGGGACTTCCGCCAGTTCCATTTCAACATCATTCTCCCCTTCATACTTTCAAGATTACCGATATTTCTGTAAAACTCAATCGTATGCGATGTAAGCAAACTGATTTTGTCTCACGCAAAAAATAAATGTTGATTTTAAATCGTTCGTGGTTTGAGTAAAACCGATGTCCGACTAAGTATTTGAACTCAGCTCAGTTCATTCACGACAATTTCAAACTCTGGCGCCTTGAATCATTACGCCAGCTCAGCATATGAACCCAACTGACTAAAATCAATTGGTAAATTTAGATTTCAAAAAGTAATTTTTGGGGAGGTTCATGTTGGGAGTTGGTACCCCCAACCATGTAAAACATTGTCCTTTAAATATCTATTTATATCCAAAAAACTACCGCCTAGCTCAAGCCGTTCAAAATAATTGATTTTGGGGGGTTCATTTGAGAAGATTCCGGGGGGGGAGTACTCAAAACTATGTTAAACATTTTGTCTCCTAAATATCTTTTGATGTAAAAAAAAAAACTGGAGCCTTAGCTTAAGTTCAACAAATTGATTTTTGTGGGGTTTACGTAGGGATTTCCGGGGGTGTGGTACCTCCATATTATGTGCAAGAAAACTGGAGCCTTAGCTTAGCCGTTCAACGCAATGACGTTTGGGAGTTTTTGGGGGGAGGGTACTCCCAAACTATGTCAAGTTTTTGTTGCTTAAATACCTACTAAAATAAAAGAAAACGAAGCCTTAGATTAAATCGTCCAAAAAATGATTTTTGTGTGGTTCATTTGGGGATTTCCGGGGGGTGGCACTTTTAAAGTATGTCCAAGTGCTTGTCTTTTCAGTATTTCATAATATCAAATAAAAACTAGAACTCTAACAAAAGCTGTTGAAGAAATTGATCTTTAAGGAGTCCATTTGGGGGGTCCTCGGGGGGGTACTACCCCAAACTCTGTCAAATGTTTGCCTCTGAAATATCTACTGATATCAAAAAAACAGGCTTCGTAAGTTTGTTCGTGCAAAAATTTGATTTTTGGGGGTCCACTTTGGGGGGCTTCCCTGGGGGGTGGCACCCTCAAACTATGTCGAAATATTTGTTTGTTGCATCTGTTGATATCAAAAAATAAAACTGGCACCCTAGTTTGAGCCAAACAAAAAATTAATATTTGGAGGGTCTATTTTGGGGGGCTCGCAGGGGGGGTATTCCCACATGATGTCAAAACATTCGTGTCTTAGATATGGGCTGATAATAAAAAAAACTAATACCCTAGTTTGAGGCAACCAAAAAATTGATTTTTGGGGAATCTGTTTTGGGGGGCTGGCAGGGGGCACCCCAAACTATGTCAAAAAATTTATCTCCAAAATATGTAGTGCTGATATCAAAAAACACTGGCACCGTAAATGAAGTCGTTCAAAAGATTGGTTATGGGGGGGATCCCTGAGGGGTGCGATACCCCCAAACCACGTCAAAATATTTGTATCTTAAATATCTACTGACAGCAAAAAAACACTAGCACCCTAGCTTGAGCCATTCAAAAAATTGGTTTTTGAGGGGTCCATTTGGAAGGGGGCCTCAGCGAGGTGGTACCCCCAAACTCTGTCAAACTATTTGCCTCTAAATATGTACTGATATGAAAAAACGCTGGCACCGCAAATTAGGTCACTCAAGAAATTGGTTTTTGGGGGGTCTATTTGGGGGGTCCCCAAAGGGGGGGTTGGCACCCCCAAACTATGTCAAAATGTTGGTCTGTTAAGTATGTGTTGATAGCGCAAAAAACTGGCACCTTAGTTTGAGCCAATCAAAAAATTAATTTTTGGGGGTCCATTTTGGGGGGGTCCTCGGGGGTAATACCCCAAACGATGTCAAAATATTCGTCTCTTAGAAATGTGCTGATATCAAAAAGAAACTAGTGCCCTAGCCCGAGCCAATTAAAAATTGATTTTTGGGGGTCCCCGAGAGGTGTGGCACCCCAAACTACGTCAAAGTATTTGTCTAATAAATATCTACTGATATCAAAAAACACTGGCACCTTAAATTAAGTCATTCAAAAAATTGTTTTCTGGGGGGCCCATTTTGGTCCTCGAGGGGGATTGGTACCCCCAACCACGTTAAAATGTTTTCCTCTTAAAAAGCTAATGATATCAAAAAACACTGGCACCTTAAATTAAGTCGTTCAAGAAATTGATTTCTGGGGGTTCCATTTTGTTCCCCAAATGGGGGCCGTACCCCCAAACCCCGTCAAAATATTTTCCTCTTAAATATTGACTGATATCAAAAAACACTGGCAACCTATGTTAAGCAGTTAAAAAATTGGTGTTTGGGGTGACCACTTGGGGGGTCTTCGGGAGGTTGGTACCCCCAAACAATGTCAAGGTATTTGTCTTTTTATTGCCTCTTGATATCAAAGATGTAGCACCATAGCTTAAGTCGTCAAAAACACTGATGTTTGTTTGGGTCCATTTGGGGGTTGGTACCCCCAAATTATGTCAAAATAGTTTTGTCCTAAAAAGTTCTACAGACACCCAAAAAAAGTAGCGCCCTTGCTTATGGTGTTAAGAAAGTGTTTTTTGGGGCGTCTTCACAGAGAATGAAACCTGATACCCTCTGGTCATATCTAGATTGCTAGATTCGCTATAATCTTGGTTTGATAAAAGTGATGGCCAAGTAGATAATTGAACCCAGGTCTTAGGATTCAAGCACTGGCTTCCGCCTGTTCCATTTCACCATCATTCTCCCTTCAGAGTATTGTCTCTGAATTGTCTCTTGATATCAAAGATGTAGCACCCTACGTTAAGCCGTCAAAAACACTGATATTTGTTCGGGTCCATTTGGGGTTTTTTGGGGGTTGGTACTCCCAAATTATGTCAAAATAGTGTTGTCCTAAAAAGTTCTACAGACACCCAAAAAAAGTAGCACGCTTGCTCAAAGGTGTTAAGAATTTGCTTTTTGGGGCGTCTTCTCAGAGAATAAAATCTGATACCCTCTGGTCATATGTAGTGTCAAGCAAAAAATAATATAAACGATTTTGTCGTAATCGAAAAAAAAATTAGTGTGCTAGATTCAATACAATGTTGGTTTGATAAAAGCGATGACCAACCAGAGTATTGAACCCAGGTCTTAGGATTCAAGCACTAGCGACTTTAATGTACTACTCAAATAAACCCTCAAATGGTTAACGGAGTTAACAAACCTAATTTTGTTATGATTCAAGATCAGTGTCTGACAACCAGATAGCTGGAATTTGCGAGGCAAAAACATTACACCAAAGGATTTTTTGCAATTAAATCTAAATCATTCTTCAGAGCAAATTTGGAACATACATTAACAATAAATTGCAAACCATCAAGACTAGCAGAAAGGCAACATAAATCGTCAGCAAATAGAATATGATTAATTAGATTATTTCCAATGCAACATCCAGCTTGAAGTTTGTTAAGTTCCACATACAGATCATCAACATAGATAGCAAATATGTATGGGCTTAGCACACCTCCTTGCCGTACACCGTTTGTAACTAGAAAAGATTTAGAACGACAATTACCCCATTTAACTTGCATAGTGTGATGAGCTTACCAATATTGTAACAAGCGAACAAAGCACTTGGGTACATGAAGCGCAATTAATTTTTTTAATAATTTGTAATGGTTCACCAGGTCAAACGCCTTAGTAGCATCTAAAAATACAGAAAAGACACGTTTGTTGTTCTCAACATAGGAGTTTATAGTTTGTTTTAGAAGAAAGACACTCATATCAGAACTATGTTTGTCTTTGTGCCAGATGAAAGCAGTAACTCAAGATTTTTTTAGGATAAGGCGCTCCAAATGCAATAAATGTAGCAATCTCAAATTAGAGCAGTTAAAACGGCAATTTTTTTTCTAAAAAAATTGCATCAATTGCCCAGAGGGTTAGAGGTGTGCTCCGCTATAAATTTAAAAAATTTTTTGAATTTGATTGGCATTTAAAATAAATCTAGCTCATATAAATAGCCAGCAATCTATCAATTTACATTCCGGGTACGTTAGTTTGAGGGGACACGAAAATTTTTCATTAAAGCTATTAATGTTAAATTACTTTTAGAACATTTTCTCAAATCAATGCAGCATGCAAGCAATAAATACAAGTCAAAAATCAAAACATATGGACGATAGATTCAGGAACTGAGTGACAAAACTAAGGACAATTAGATTAGGATTACTAGAAACTCGTACAAAGATAACCATAAAAAAGTGCTGCACAGAGCACTTTTCAGTTTGGATGTTACAACACGACTGTCCGCCAAACACATAATCAATAATCACATTGTTCTTTCAACAAAAAGGGAAAAGCAGCCGCTGATAATAATTCAATGAAAGACGAAGCACTGTTAGTCGTTCAGCAATTTTTAGCTAAATAAAGCGATTAAAAGCAAGACCGTGATTAAGAGCAATTATATCATACAAAGTTCTCTGATTTTTCGACGCAGACCAAGAAAATGACTACATACGGCAAATATAATTTTTCAATTAACTTCTTTTTTATTTACAATAAAAATAATTTCAAAATTACGTCACGAAAAAAAATCAGTTGCTGATTGATAACACTTCACAAAGCATCACTCATTACAGTATAAAAATATTCACTTTAAAATACAGTGACATAAATTTTGATTATCAGTGCCCTTGGTAATCAAAATTTTTGGCGCTTTTGAAAATTCGAAAAGTTGTCTCAACAAATGTTTACACAAAGCTTGGTATTTTTGTGTGAGTTTTCTTGATTCAAACTCGAACTAAACTCCTTGACTATTAGATGAGGCCTCTCAATTTATAATGTTCTCGGTTAGATTCAAATCCCGTATTTTGCTTGGGTACATTTCAACTGATTTTCATAATTACTTTGTAACCAGTTGTTTCCTGCTTTATTTGCGGAACGTGCGCTTTGCACTAATCAAGCAAACATACGTTTTGATTTTACATTGCTTTAAAAACCGTATTTTGTTTTTGATTTGACCTTCATTTTCTAATTTTGATTTGACAATGGTTAAATTAGATTGTGAAGAGTATGTTAACTACATTTAAATTAATTGTTAGCTTTTTACATTATTTTCAACCAAAGAAGAAACCAATACATATAAAGAATCAAGAAAAGGTAAATTTTGAACTAAATTAAACTAATGAAAGAGAACTGTAGACAGGCGAATTGAAGTGTTTGGCGCTCAATATCCACGCACGAAAACCTTAGCATCACCGAATAAAAAAAAAACAAAAAACGTGATGCTCTACAGTAATTTTGCAGCGCGCTTTGTTGAGAGTATTGCATTGGCGTCTGGATTACTTTTGATTTTTGAATTCACGAAATAGAAGCAATGCGTTACTGTTTAGGGGTCAACTGTACAGTAGGTGAAACAAAAAATAAAATGGCAGCTGCAAACTGGAAAAAATGCTTTTATACCGTCATATTTTACGTCATTGATAAATGATAACTACAATGACTGAATTAATGGCAAAGATTCACTTTGATTTTGAGTTTCAATTTTCGGTTCTTGGCTACTTTCTCTTCGTCTAATGTGTGGCTTTAGAAAGAAAGATAAGAGAAACTCAAAAAACATTATTACAACCATAAAAATTAGAGCACTCTCAGGAGCTGTATTTTCAGTTAGCAATCTAGCAACTCCTGACATTAGTATTAAAATAGCTGAGCCTGACCCTGTCAACCACACTGTAACAACTGCTTCGTCCTTTGGATACGTATGTCTTGTAATTACATCCAAAATTGGAATTATGCTGAGGCGCACGGCTAGACCCCACAAAATATTTCCCACGTAAAATCCTACCAAAAATTGTAAATAATAAGAAATTAACAAAAATACTGCACTTCCGAATAATATGCCTGTACTCACAATGATTTGGACGGAATGTTGTTGAAAATACGATAATATTTATGCTGAAAGAAAAGTGCTTGCAAAAGAAACGTTTGCATATGCAAATATGACAAACCCACTTGTAAAAGATGCGGTATGCTTTGCATTGGAGTGGCCATAAATAGTGGTTATAAATTGAGGCAAATGCAGCATTTCAAGAACAATGATGCTATCGATAATACCAGCGATAACGTTGCATAATAAGAAAGTCCAGTCTTGAAAAAGTTCTTATGTACAATTTACAAAACCACTCCACGGTTTTGTTTCAGCCATTGCTAATGCGTCGATACGTCGCTTTGCAAGTGTTAATGTTGGAGCTTTTGGTGGACAATCTTTTGCAAACAAGCAGAAAAACAAAAACAAGAAAAAAAAAAATTAACCAACGACAGAATACATGGACATTAAGGCTTTATAAGTTGATGTTCTCCATTCGAGGATTTTGTTTTCGCTGTCCTGGTAGTGGGTTCTCCATTCGAGGATTTTTATTCTTTCATTTATCCACCTGCTGCGTTCTTATGAAGGGAGCGGTTTTTTTCGACTTATCCTCAAATTTTTTTCTCATAAAGAATTTTTTTCAGAGGCTTTTTCCTCGGTTACCCATGTGGTATAGTTTCGAACCCAGATTTCTTATTCCCACTTAATTCTTGGCTGTAGCTTGCTGTGCTAAACCGCTAATTCTTGTTTGCAGAAATTAATTATTGTGTTATATGACGCTTTGATTTTTACAGTTGTAGCGCTTCATTTTTGCAACGCGCAATCTGGAAAGCGGTTATAGTGCAGAGGCGGATTTAGGGGGGGGGATGCATCCCCCCCACCAGCGTAAAAGTAACGATTTTGGCCGAAAAATTAGCCTCTGTTTCGAATAATTCGGCTCCATTTCGGGATGCATCCCCCCCACCGACCTAAAGGTAACGAATCCGGCGAAAAATCAGTCTCAATTTTGGTGAAGACCTTTTTTTTTTTTTTTTTTTTTTTGGAGACCACCTGAATTTGGGCGAAAAAAACGTTTGAATTTTCGATTTCGGCCGAAAAATCACCCTCAATTTTGGTGAAGACATCCGAATTTTTGAGGTTTTGTGCTTCAAATCCCCCCCACCAAAATTTTCTGGATCCGCCACTGTTATAGTGTTACATTTAAGTTGCTGTATGTACAGTAGATGAGAAGTTGAATGTATTTAGTATTTTACTATTATGTTAATTTGCAGATGTACTTTACTTTTATGTTGTATAAAGCCTTAGAAATATACTAATTTGAATTTAGTGTTTCAGGTTACAACAATTTATACAACATAAAATCTCTCCACGGAAAAGGTATTGAAGCCCGAATGGTTTGACATTAACCCTACGGTTCGGAATGCAACAAAACTCTGGCGACATTGGCTCGCTACTTTCGAGAATTTTCTAGCAGCGATTGAGTGCGAGAATCTAAACAAACTTACGGTACTTACAAATTATGTTTCGGCTGACATTTATGAGCTTTTTGGAGAAGCTGCTAACTACGATGGTGACACATTTATAAGAGGACTGCAAAACGGTAGCATTCGACAACATCTGTTGGAAAACGAGAGATTGGATTTGCAAGCAGCCTTTACTCAGGCTAGAGCGCTAGACACTGCGCAAAGGAACGCTGATTTGTATAAAACGCACGTGACCGCCGTAGCAGATTTGACTCCTCCTCCGTCAGTGCCACCTCTCGAGAGCGATCATCGTGGGGGTGAATCCGCATCTTGTGCTGCCTTAAAACGACCGAATTGTTATTTTTGCGGATTTACCTAGCATTCGCGATCCAAATGCCCAGCCCGAGAGCAGTATGTCGCAAATGTAAAAAGCATAGGTGGGCACAAGTCCGCTAATCGTTAATCCGTTAATAACGAAGTTAACTTTTTCATTAACTCGTTAATCCGTTAAAATGAGTTTTCATGTTAACGGACTAACTTAACTTCCGTTAAGTTCTGTTAACTTCCGTTAAGGTTTTTATCGTTAATATCTTGCACCATTCATTCATCGGACCGGTACAAACCAGTTTGCACCGGTAACACTTTGCGTATTAGCACGAGTTTTATCGAAAAAAGCGAAGAAAGTTCTTCTTTGTGGCAAATAATAAGCTGCATCCTCATACAGTAGGTCTATTAATTATCGCTGTTCACGATTCCAAAGATTTTCTGATCGCAGCTTCGTTAGTGCATTTGAACTTGTTTTTATCTTGAAATTAGATTAGACTGTAAAATGTAACTTCCAAAACACAAAAAGACCACTTCAGCAATAAATATTTCCTTAGAATCAGCTCAACAGCGTCAATACGTGTTCTAGAAGCGAGTGAATAAAACGAAATGTAAATTACACGCAAAATGTTAACGGATCAACGGACTTTATTAACTTCCGTCAATTAAAGCTGAAAATAACGGATTAACGTTAACGGAGGTGTGAAGTTTGTTAACGGACCAGTGGATATCGAAGCTAACGTTTTGCATTAACTTGCCCACCTATGGTAAAAAGAAAGGAGATTATCAACGCGTTTGCCAGTCTAAAGCAGTTGCTGCTAATGAACTTACCGCAGCTGCAATGTACTCGCCGCTTTTAGCCATGGCCTCTCTTCGAGGTGTACCTGCAGGTTTAAGGAAGTCCAGCGTCTTTTTATCAATCAACAAAAAGAGAGCAATTGCGTTAGTTGACGCGGGAAGTACAGATAGCTTTATCCATCCTAGATTGGTTGGTGCTTGCTGTCTCAAAATTCAGCCAACAAAAGAAACAATATCGATGGCCACCAGCAGTTTAACCGCGCCAACTAAGGGATATTGTACAGCAAACATTGAGACTAACGATAGAGAATATCTCAATGTGAAGTTGCATGTGTTTCCCAACTTGTGCGCGGATGTGATACTCGGTCAGAAATGGCAAGCAATGCACGAAAGTTTTACTATCAATTACGGCGTTGAGAAGCCACCGGTGAAGATCTGCAATTTGACAACGCTGGATGTCACCCCATCGCAATTGTTTCAATACTTATCGCCAGATTGAAAGTCGATTGCGACAAAATCGAGAAAATACAGTATAGCCATGAAGATCAAGATTTCATCAAAAACGAAACAAACCGTCTGCTTGCCGGAGGGATCATCGAACCGAGTGACTCGCCCTGGAGAGCGCAAGTGGTAGTCACGAAGAACGAACGCCACAAGAAAAGGTTAGTTATTGACTATTCTCAAAATATTAACAAATACACGAACTGGGACGCTTATCCGTTGCCAAATATAGAAGAGACTGTAAACAAATCTCACAGTATCGTGTGTTTAGCACCTTAGACCTAAAAAGTGCTCACCATCAGGTGCCAATTCGTGAGCATGAGAAAAAGTATACTGCCTTTGAAGCCAATAGGTGTTTGTATCGATTTTGTCGTATTCCTTTTGGCGTCACGAATGGAGTGGCTGCTTTTCAGCGTGTAATGAATAGCTTTATTGCCGATGAAGGTTTAAGCAACTTATTTACTTACTTGGACGATGTAACTATTTGTGGTAAAAACCAAACTGAACATGACAAAAACCTTCACCGATTTCTCGATGCGGCGAAACGTAAAATTCTCGTGTACAACGAGAAAAAGTGTACCTTTTCTACTCGTAAGCTAAATATATTAGGAAGTGTTTTTTGTGATGGTGTAATAAAACCTGACCCTGAAAGGCTCCAGCCTCTTCGAGACATGCCTCCTCCCCATGATTTAAAAAGCCAAAAACGTGTAGTTGGTTTGTTTACATACTATTGTAAATGGATTAAGAATTTTTCAGATAAAATAAGACCTTTGACGCATAACACTGAGTTTCCTGTTGCTGGTGATGCATTAATTGCTTTTAATTTGCTCAAGTGCGATTTTGAGGACTCTGTTTTTTGTTCAGTTGTCGAGTCGCTACCCTTTTAAGTAGAAACGGTCGCATCTGAATTTGCAATAGCTGCTATTTTGTCTCAAAACAGTCGACCTGTTGCGTTTTTCTCACGCATGCTTAATGGCTCTGAACTGAGGCATTCTTCTGTAGAAAAGGAAGCTTCTGCAGTATTTGAAGCCGTTCGTAAATGGAAACATTGTTTGACAGGCAGCCATTTTACATTAATTACTGATCAAAAATCCGTGTCGTATATGATTAATACTGTAGAGCACCATAGAAAACTCAAAAATCATAAAATAATGAGATGGCAAATTGAACTAAGCATCTTTGATTTTGACATTGTTTATCGTTGTGGGGAAGAGAATATTCCCGCTGATGCTTAATCCCGTTTCAAATGTTTAAGCATGAGTATTGATAAGCACCGTGATGTGCATGAGTCTCTTTGTCACCCAGGTGAGACACGAATGGCACATTTTGTAAAAGTAAGAAACTTGCCTTTTTCTATCAATTAGATTCGCCAAATAATTCGTTCGTGTCAGGCCTGTAGTAAATGCAAACCTCAATATTATCGGTCAGCGCCAATGAACGTGATCAAAGCTACGCCGCCCTTCGAAAGACTGAACATTGATTTCAAAGGTCCTCTTCCGACTACTAACCAAAATCGCTATATTCTGACAATTTGTGACGAATACTCCAGATTTCCTTTGCTTATCCGAGCCGGGATGTACAGTAGTGTGCGAATTAATTCGGACAAAACTATATTTTTGCATTTTCTAAATTTTGCTTAAGTTAGTTTAGAAAATGTATGATAGATAGTATTGCAATGATGATTAATAAGCTAAGTGAAGAACGTGAACCACTATTAACTGCTTTGATGCTCCATTTTTTCAGATTAACAGATTTTTTACGTTAGCTTATAAAGTGAACTTTTTCGTTGCCAAAAATTTATTTTGATTTTTGCATATTACCATCTGCCTGCTTGCGATAAAATGGATATCACTCTTAGAAAGAGGGCACAAATTGTTGCTCTACCCACAACACTTGAATATGACCATAAGAAAAATAAGAGAGATGCTGAATGTGTCAAAATCAAATATGGGCAAATTTTTAAAATGATGGATACTAATCGTGACGTCACCAAAACTAAAAGGTGGGATCAGTGTGGAAGAAAGTGTAAAACGACCTCTCGTGATGAAAAAATGATATTGCAAAATACTTTGAAAGACTTTAGAAAAACTAGTGAGGACCTTCAAAGAGATTTAGCAATTGCAGGAGTCAACGTGGATTCGTCAACAGTAAGAAAGCGACTTCTTGAAGCTGGAAGAAAAGCCAGAAGTCCCTGCAACAAGCAATTGCTAACAGTTGCTATGAAAAAAAATGCCTAAAGTGGGGTAAAAAATACAAAAAAAGGCAAAATATGAATGGAGAAAAGTTGTTTTTTAGATGAGAGCCATTTTGAAGTGCATGGACGCGAATCTCAATGTGTAAGACAAGGTTTTGGAGAACACCTCAATACCTTTCATATTCTACAGGCTCCGAAACACCCCCCAAAGAAAATGTTTTGGGTTTGTTGCTTCACTCTTAATGGTACTGGAAGATTATGTCCTAGCGAAGATATGATGAATTCAACTAAATACCTGGAATTTGGAAAAAACTTGGTTCCAACAATACAAAAATTATTTTCAGATGGCAATGGTATTTTTCAGCAGGACAATGCACCTTGCCACTCTTCAAAAAAATGCAAACATTTTTTTTTTTAAAGTCGAAATTAACTTTGCTAGACTGGCCTGGCAACTCCCCAGACCTAAACCCCATCGAAAACTTGCGGGCTATCATAAAAAAGTGTCTTTAAACATGTGACTGCTCAACCAAAACCAAACTCATAGAAGCCAAAAAACGAATTTTTACCATGATGAAGAAATTAAAGATATTTGCTCAACCCTAGTTGATTACGTGCCAACACAAATTTCAATGCTCATAAAGGCAAAAGAAGGATATATGTACTATTGAACGTGCTAGAGTTGATATATTTTGAATTAAAGACGCGTTTTTGAGAATTTTCCTAATTTTACGTCACTTTTCGTTTTGTCCCAATTAATTCGCAGACTACTGTAAGCACCAACACTGTTATAACACATCTTAGAGAACTTTTTTCTATTTTTGAAATGCCCGCATATATACCCTCTGACCAGGGGAGTGCTTTCATGAGTCAAGAATTAAAGAATTTTCTTCATAATAAAGGCATTGCTACAAGCAGGACAACAAGCTACAATCCTGCTGGTAATGGGCAGGCAGAAAGACTCAATGGCACTATTTGGCAAGCAATCACTTTTGCTTTAAAACTCATAAACTGCCTATCATTTGCTGGCAAGACGTTTTACCCGATGCACTCCATTCTATTCGAACCTTGTTATGCACTGCAACGAATGAAACTCCACATGAACGCATGTTTAATTTTCAACGCAGGTCAACCACTGGATCATCAATACCATCGTGGCGAGCTACACCAGGATCCGTACTTTTAAAGCGCTATATGAGAAAATTAAAGTTTGATCCCTTGGTAGACGAAGTTAAATTGGTCGAGGCGAATCCAAACTATGCTAATATTCGTTTTTTTTATGCTCTTTTATGCTTTATGCATTCATTTTATGCTCATATTCGTTCGTTTACTCAAACTATGCTCATACTCATCGGGAGAGAAGACACGGTGGCATTAAAGCATTTGGCCCCGAAAAATGATCACGAGGCTAGAAAAGATCCGCAAGCTCAGAAACAACTCTCGAATGATTTAAACAAGCCATCTGTCCCAACAACTAAGCCGCAAATTGCAAACAATGAGTCGATCGGATCGAGAACATGCTCCACACGATTCCTCAGTTACTCAACCGACCGCAGTGCCGTATCATGGAGATCCTATGCCACCACAACAATCGTCTCGTGAAACGGTATCCCCACCACCACAAACATCCAATGAAACTTCTTCGCCACCACTACGACGCTCACAACGGCAGCGGCGCCCACCTGACCGATATAACTCTATAGATAACCTGTGATTTGGCCTTTTTGCAACTGCCTCATTTTGACTACTGTATTTCTTTTTTTTTTTTTTCGGCAGGGGAGAATGTGCTATAGTTTCAAACCCAGATTTCTTATTCCCACTTAATTCTTGGCTGTAGCTTGCTGTGCTAAACCGCTAATTCTTGTTTGCAGAAATTAATTATTGTGTTATATGACGCTTTGATTTTTGTAGTTGTAGCGCTTCATTTTTGCAACGCGCAATCTGGAAAGCGGTTATAGTGTTACATTTAAGTTGCTGTATGTACAGCAGATGAAAAGTTGAATGTATTTAGTATTTTACTATTATGTTAATTTGCAGATGTACTTTACTTTTATGTTGTATAAAGCCTTAGAAATACACTAATTTGAATTTAATGTTTCGGGTTACAACAACCCAAAATTAGGGTTTTGAAATTTTGTCTCAAATTGAAAACACTAAGTATCGCTGCATAGTAGCGCCACGTGACAAATTAATTTTGAATTTAAGCTCTTTTTATGCTAGACAAACATGGCAAAGTAAGTTGACTTGCAAATCCAACTACTGTACTTGCGACTGTGGTGTAGAATCCCGAACCACTAAAGAAGTAAACATATCTTTAGAGGCGGGCACTTGCGGGACAAGCTTGCGCTGCAACTATTTTTAAACGGTTTCGCTGACGTTTGCGCCGCAATTATTTTAACAATTTTGAGCGCAAGCGCAGTTCAATTCAAATAATCATTTGAGAATAATTAGTTTCTAATCATTTGCGATTAAAAGTTTAGAAAAAACATTAAAGAGAAAAATTCATAAAAGCCTCTCTCGTTATCGGGAATTGTATTTGTCTACTGCTTGCTAGGGCATGGTATTGAATGGAATAGAAGACGATTTTTCCACATTCTATACCTGCAATTTTCTTCCATTTCATTTCTATTCCATACTAAAAATTTTCGATTCCATACTAAATTTTTCTTCAATATTTCATTCTATAATTCCATACCAAGGTAAGTTTAAACCGGAGGCAAAGCATAATTTGTATTGCACTTTTGCAACGTTAAGCGTACTTCTGCAAGTAGTCGCTCACGAAGGTAAGCAGTATGGTACAACGCATCTCATTCCATATTTGAAACACTATAGCAATGACCTACCAAAAAGATCACTCAGCATAAAAATATCAATCATAGGCCTAGCCAAAATCTTTGATTGGAGGGGGGCAAAAAGCAAATTACAAGCAATGACGACATCAGATGTTTTCAAAAGGTGGGATTTTTATGGAACAGAGATACCGCAGAATGGAAGGTCAGAAGCTGAGGCCTGTGTGTGTGGCACATATCCATGATTTTGTTAAAGAGGAAGACCAACAACCAAAAGTTATGAAGTTTTCCCAAAATATCTAAATTGGGGGACGTGGTGAGCTAACTAGTGTAGCTAAAACGTGTTACAGACAGGGGTTTGGAGGCAGATTCTCCAGTTGCAAGAGACTATAGGAATATGTGGCGAAGCCCCCAGCCGTTGGGCGACATTATTTAATGCTTTGGAAAAAAATAGCTCTTTTAGCATTAATGTCATTTGGATCACATTTTACACGTTTTTAGACCCATTTGAAAGAAGCACCTTGTTAAGATTTGAATGCCGATTAAGAAGTTTCAATTGTTTAGTCCTGCCTTTACTTACAGGTCAAGCCCAAAACACGTTTAAACTCTTGCACTTATGGATTAAATTTTGTAAGTGATTTGGCCCAGTTTGGGAGAAGCAAGGTACATTGCCTCCTCCAAAAATTTTAGAAGTAAATAATAATTCACTCGAAGATACTGCATGACTTGGAGATTTTTGTCTTGAAAATACCCAGTTTTAGGAGTAAACTTACATGTACGACCAGGAGGCTCAAACCCCCTCAATTCAGTTCTAATAATTTATTCAATAAGCATCTCCCCGAGCTAGTTTTTTTAAAATATTTTGTCGCGTTGGCGAGATGTATGGGTGGCTGTATGACGCGAAGACCTTTACCGGTCCCTTCGCAGCCTCCTGTAAAACATGGGTTGTCTGAAAATATTTGAGTTATTGTTTTGCACCGCATTTTGTCTTGATCCACTAAATAAATCATTTCTGTTCTGTCAGGCTCGTAGCCAGAAATTCGCAATGGGGGGGGGGGGGGCTATTTTGGGAGTCTGGGGGCGGAGCCCCCAGCGCTCAAAACTTTTGCATTTTTTGCAAAAATAACTTAAACTTAAGGCTATTTTAATAGGAAAATTATTCTTTTAAAACGTGGCATTAAAATTGGCAGCGCAGCATGATTCAAATGGTTGCATTAATGGGCTATTTGGGAGGTGGCTAATGATAACGTCGTAGTTCTCTTGTTTACATGCTGGTAAATCATAAAATTATATTATTCAATAATGAAAAGGTATTTGAGAAAAGTGACTGGTATTTAACAAGCACTGAATAGCCTCCCTCCCTAATTCCTAAGTTTATAATATATTTCTTGATAAAACCTATGTTTGGCGTTTTCACTCCAGCGATCAAATTGGATTGTTTATTTTTGGGCATTTTTTAAGTTTGCATTGATTTGTGACTTTAATTTTTGACAAATTAGCACCCCCCTTAATTATATTTTTCAAAAGATGCTTCAAATCACTTTTTAGTCCATTTCAGCGCATAAAACAGCCTCAAAAGAGCTAAAAACGGGGTATTTTCCTTATTCTGCATTTTAGCTGACAGGCCAATGGGGGGGGGGGGGGGGGTTATAGCCCCCCGCCCCCCCACCCTAGATACGCTACTGTGTTCTGTTCTGCAAGGCTATTGTTATTTGAAGTCGGTGCGATAGATGGTTACTAATCACGTTAGTGCATTACGTTCATAAAATGGTAAAACTTGGGTCTGAGGTTGCAAACTTTGGACAAGAACCTGAATTTCTTGCGTATCATACGTTTAAATTCGTTGGCAAAAATTTGAATTAAACGCCCCCCCCACCCCCCCTGGTCGTCAATAATAATATTTTTGTCAATAATTACAGTTGTACTCAAAAATACTAAAACAACGAGAAATTAAAGGAACAATACGCTTTGCTGTTATTGTTTTCATCATCGCTGGCATTTCAATTGGGGGAAGGCCCCCTGGGGCCATATGCACAGTTCTCTCTAGTAAGCTTGTACTATTAGCCAGACTATTGATTTTCGCTCAAATTTGCTAGTGCGGTTGCGACCCTTTTAGGAGTCACACGAAGGTACTTTTTTAACAGTGCTGGGCACCGCAAGGTTTTTTTTAAGTCCGCAGTCCGGAAATCTGCAACCGAATTTCAATTTTCTTAATCCGCAACCGCAAGTCCGCAATTGGACGTTTAAAAGCTTAGTCCGCAACCGCAAGTCCGCAACGACTTTTCGAGATTCTTGAATCCGCAACCGCAAGTCCGCAACTTCCTAATTCTTGAAGTCCGCAACCGCAAGTCCGCAACTTTGTAATTCTTGAAGTCCGCAACCGCAAGTCCGCAACTTCGTAATATTTGAAGTCCGCACCGCAAGTCCGCAACTTTTTATGAACCGAGTGAAAAAGTTTTGCAATCAACCACGTCCCGAAGTGAACTGTTTAGAGTTGATTGGTAAAAACAAGTCAAAAGTTGTGACTTGTGGGAAGTATAGCAAACGTATGGTGAATACATTCCATGCAATAGAAGAGATTACTCACAATCGTTGATTGTGGTAAATGTACCGCAGCATGACTTGTTATTGAGCTGCTTTTTCGGATGGCAAACTTAAGAATTGAATAGCCCAGCCCCTCTTACTTTCAGGTCCAACTCAAAACAGATTCAAACGCTTGTAATTTTGGTTAAAGTTTTTAAGTGACTTGGCTAAGGGTTTTTAACCCCAGCCCTCCTGGTTGCGCTTCTGCTTATACAGTAAATGCCTAAACTGCGTGGAAGTATAATGCACAACCCTCCGGCGAACCCTCAAAAATGCGACGATGAAGCTAGGGATTTGGAGATTGAAAGCCATTGAATTACAGTGAGAAGCCATCAAATAGCAAAGCACAATCCGCATTTCCGCTTGCAACAATATATTCTAAGAAAACAATTTTTTCGAGGCAGGAAAAGGCAAAGGCAGTAGAAGGCAAAAAACATTCATATCGCTAATCGTATTACTAAATTTTTAGTCCCTAGTTTCAATAAATACTCTAGGAATGAGATAAGCACACGCAACCAGCGGTGCCATCGCCAGACCAAAGGAAGTGAGAGGGTCCTAGCCGAAAATGGACTGAACTTTTGCACATAAAAACTGATATGTTAAAGCTACAATTTTGTATTCACTTTGAAAAAAGATACATATAAGCCCGGCAACGTTTATTAGCTCGTTTCGCATGCGGCCGGTATAATCGCTTGAAAAATCTGTCTGCAGGAGTGAATGCAACCAGAAGCGCAACCAGGGTTTTGTTAAGTAAAAGAGAGGGTGCTTGAACCAAAAGTAAATGTTTTTTGCACAAAAATTGTCTAATTTAGGTCCCGTGCTGAACAAACCGTTGCTAATCAAACGTGTTACAGAGTGGGCTCAGCTAGTGGGTGATTTTCGCGATTTTGCGGCAAAAATAGCGATTTTAAAGCCGTTTGAATCACATTTAGCACGTTTTAAAACCATATCAATAATTACAGTAAATTGCTAAAATTCAGAAGTCATTAAACGACTTAAATTGTCTAGCCTCTTGAGTCCCCATATACATTAGGTCAAGTCCAAAACACGTTTAAACGCTTATTGTTTTTTTTGGTTATATTTTCTAAATGACTTGGTCAAAGAGGGTTAATGATCCCTTAGCCTCTTCCCCCAAATTGCGCCACTGACTGCGAACTAAAATAAATCTTGAATGTGCTCTAAAAAAAAACAGCAGGTCTTTTAAAGAAATGTTTTTACGTATTGTTTCAGGTTATTATCACCAACGAAATACCGGTAACGCTTCTGTAGACATACATTCCTATTCCGCGACACATCCGTAAAGGAGTGTTAATAAGATGGATTATTGGGTCACATTTATGTGCAGCAGTTGGTGGCCAGCAATTTTGCAAACAATCGAGAAAACTTCACACGAGAATCATGTTTGAAAATTATTATTCCTTTGTCCATTATTGCCTGTTGTCTTGTCGTTACGCGATGCTCCAAGAAAGCATTCTGAATGAACTAAAATGGGGGGCACAAGCAGTCGTTTGGGGGGACGGCGCCCCTTGCCTCACCGTAGCGACGGCACTGGCTACCAGTACAAAAAATGATATCTCATTGGCAAATTTTGTAAACTTACGGTAAAAAACAACAAAGCCATAGTTTGAACCGGGGCTGCAAATTCGAACTTAAACCCAAAAAAAGTCGGTTGTTTTGCTGAACTCGAGAGAACAGTGTTGACTCCAATTTGAATCAAGTTAGACCCGCTTGTAATAGCCTGTCTCGCCGCGCGCCGTATCCTTCATATTTCTGCAGTCATACCACACTTTGGATATAAATATAACAATGTTATTCCTCACGGAAAACCAAAAATTTGATTTATCCAAAGAAGCACGGCAAAACAAGAAGTCAATTATCAGCTAGCCAAATCAATATCAATTAACTAAAATTTACTAGACCAAAATTTACGTTGTTGATTATACTAACACTATGCTAGACTTTACTAGACTATATTACTAAAAAACTGCTTCGAGGTCTCACTGTAGAAATAGAAACATCAGCAACCAACTTACTACACATCTAACTTGATACACTAAACCACGAAAATTTGATACACCATATCACTCGTTCTGTCGAAGACTATCTAATTTGAGCACTAGTTGCAGACTTAAAGATTATGAGATGAAAGGTCTAAAGACAATACAGTTAAATTTACTACAATGACAGTTCTAGAAGATTCTTAAAACAAGCACAAAAGGGGCTTCTAAAATGTTCTAAAAAATCAACCAACTATTTGCATAAAAGATGAGAACGCGGCATGTATTTGTTTCTCACGTTACCAAACAGCATGTCAACAAAAAGAAAGCGATTAAGTCGAAAAGCAGACTTAGTATTTATGTCAGCCTGAACTCGAATAACTTGATATTTTTGCCGAACTTGAACTCAAAAAAATTAAATTGATTTCTCATGTTTGACTGGGTAAAAACATGAATATTTTACGAAAATAGTAAGAAATTTCAATATTTGTATAAAACTTGCGGAATTGCGGACTAAAATTAAAAATAGTCCGCAACCGCAAGTCCGCAATTTAAACTGCCAAAGTCCGCAAGTCCGCACGTCCGCAACTTTTTTCGTTAGTCCGCAATTGCGGATTTGCGGACTTGCGGACTAACTTGCGGACTTGCCCAGCTCTGTTTTTTAACAGCTTTGGTGTGATACCGGCATGCAAATGTGACTAAATTGGCTTTAGAGCATGCAACAAGCGACAAACTTGTGTTTCTTGATCGTTTGATTTTAATGTATAACAATATTCTAGCTGTACAATTGTTTGTCGCAGTATCGCCGGCTATAAAATATACTCACATGATTTTGCTACGCAGATTCAAAACAACAGCACTGTTACAAAATCAATGGTCCAGGAAAAAAATCATCTTTCTTCGCTTTTATTGCAAGTCAGCATGTTTCTAATTTTTAACTCATAACGCTAGCCATAACTGTTCGCTCGATGAACACGTAGCTTTTAACACTAGAATTACGGACATTTTTGTATACCTTCGTTTACGGAGGTTTCGTTTTTGACACGGATGTTCGCAACTTAAAACATAAGCTGCAATACCAAAAAGTTAAAGTGTTTATCTGCGCAGAATGGCGTATATGGTGCCAAATGGAATGTTGTAGTAGGGTAAAAGGCAAGCAATCAAATGCATTGTAGAAATGCTACTTCAGAACAAGCCATGACTATAGTTAGATATAAAAAAAATAAGAGCTATGTCCTTCTTGCCCAGAGTAGAGTGTGGTAAATTTAAGTTCAAAATAACTTTTCAAAGCGGCAAGAGTATAACATGTACTAAAAAAATTTGAAATCTGCGCCACTTCCAGGGGTGTAGCCAGGGGAAGCTGGGGGAAACTGCCTCCCAAAATTTTACTTTGCTCCCCCAAAAAATTTCATTTAATCGTCATTTTTAGCAAAATTTCATGCATTTTGTGCTTAAATTCGGTATTTTGCCCCTAAAGAAATATTTCTTGCCCCCAAAAGATTTGGAAGAAAATGTCGAATGCCATCCAATTGTGAGTTGAAGAAAGATTACATTCTACTAAAGCAGCTCTGCAGTCCGTGAAGACCTTTTCTTTTTCTTTTTTTTTCACCTAAATTTTGGGAGAAGTACAGCTCTCATATTTCGTTTCCAAACTCATTCAGAAAGCCATTGCCCCCCAAAATTTTGGTTGCCATTCCAAAATTTTGTTCTGGCTACGTACCTGGCCGCTTCTACTCTCAAGCTGATTAAAATGATGCTAAAATGTCTCGTAGCGTAAGTCTCTTCTACATGCATGCTTTATTATAATCTGATTACGCGATTTTTACGTATGGTTTGCTCTTTTTTGCTTTGTGCCATGGCCCAAAGGGGGAGGGGGGGCATGGCACTATGCCCCCCTAAATACTCCCCTGGATGTGTATGTCTTAATGGTCACAGCATGCATTAGTCACAGCTTGAAACCATTCAACAAGTGTTTTCAAAAGGTGCTGTGGTTTGTTAATACTGTTTTTCATCAAAAAGTTTTATTTATAATGATATATGTATAATTCGATAGGTGCTTAGACGTCTTTTATTTGCTAGAAAAGAGAATTTGACCGGTGTTTCAACCGGCTTGACCGGCCGGTCGAGAAATCTCGACCCGACCGGTAACCCGACCGGTCGGTCGACCCAACCGGTTTCCATTTCTGCAGTACATACAGACGCTTATTTGTGTATATGCAAGATTTTGCTCTAACTTGTCTTTCTCTCGTTGGTCCTTCTGTCCAACCAAAGTCAATCACAGCATCATCTTTCGCAATTAGTCGTTCATTTGTCTTCGCTGACAAATAATAATAATTATGGCTAATGACAATATTCTAACAAATAATAAATTAATAATTTTGAGTTACTGGCAATTATTTTGACGTGTGTTAGACAAAAAACTTTAAAAACTGTGAATATTCTGATTAAAACAATGTGTTACACATTTAGAACTTTTTTGCCGATGCTCAAAGTTGCAAGAAAACAATACAGTTACAGTCCACTGGCTATGATTTCTAAAACCTAGTTTCATAGTGTTTCAATGTGAAAGAATACCTTGAATAAGATCAGCTTTTAACGTTTTTTGCCTGCTTGATGATAAGCAATCAACAAAAATAACAAGAGAGTTTTCTTGATACAGCAAATTGGTTATGTTCGAAAAAAATCGGGTTTTTCAGTCTAGTGAATTTCTGTTCAGAAGAGCTCAAAGCAAATGTGGATACCTGACAGATGTCCGCAGTGCATCTAAAGCTATTTGACTACCCCGTACACTCCAGCAGTCCACAACTTTTTTACTCTACACAAATTGCAAAACCCAAAAAACTCCACTCAAAAAAAGAAGAGTATTTAGGGCTGAAAACAAATAGTACACAACTGTTCGTTTTAGACAAGTTTTGGCTCTTTGCTTTAGAAAAAGTGTTATTTGTCTTAAGTTTGTGTAATTTAAGTTTGAGGTACAGTATATTTTAGTTTTTGGTACTTTAGTAAGTATTTGAACTTTTTTGAAAGTGCTTCGAATAATACAA
Organism: Trididemnum nubilum; assembly: GCA_963965965.1. Taxonomy (NCBI): domain Eukaryota; kingdom Metazoa; phylum Chordata; class Ascidiacea; order Aplousobranchia; family Didemnidae; genus Trididemnum; species Trididemnum nubilum. The sequence continues at coordinate 39,693,484 of OZ014484.1, read as the reverse complement.
CTTAAAGCATGTTTTAGCGATGTTAGTTGCTTATTTTTTCTTTGGATAATTTTTGGCGATATAGCGTTCAAGTTTCTGTACGTTGTCTTCACGACACTAAATCAACAAAATTTACTGGAAAAATCTTGAAAAATGTCCGGACAAATTACTATAATTTATTATGTTATTCAAAAATATATTTTTTGAGCATGCGAATTCAGCTTAATTTGTTCTAATAAGTCCAGCGGTTTAGAAGATAGAAAAATTGATAGTCCGCGATTTTAAAGTTTAAATACGTAAATGCAAAATACGACCCATGTAGTTCATAAAAGCATTTACGGTTCACAGCATTGCAAGTCAATCTTTATTATTATTGTTATTAATGGGCAGCGGTGCAAGCGAATCTACTACCGATAAGTAAAGTCCACCTACACATTGTGTAGGCCTCATTTGGGCCCATTGCTACTGTAGCTGCTATGTTATTGTTTTTTTTGGTTACTGGTCGAACTCAGAAAGCCTTCCAGCTTCCTTTAAGTAAGTGGCCAGTTTGTTGATGTTACATTTTTTTACCTCGTTGTGAACAGTGGTTTTGGTTATTCCAAAATATTTAACACGATTATCTTGGTAGAGCTTGCAATTGCCTACATGATGATTTGCTGTTTCATCTTCTAGGCTACATTTTGGACATAGGTGGCGGAACCGGGGGGGCCGGGGGGGCCCCCACTTTTTTTCAGGGGGGGCCCTGGGGGGCCCTAATTTATGTGATTTTTTTCTAAAATAACACTGCTGAAAAATGTTTTTGCAACTTAATATCATAGATGTCGAAACCAGAAGGTGTAGAATGCAGACTCACACTCATAACCAGGGTGTCGAACCGTTTCAGATAACGGTTCGGGTTCAGGTTTAGCTCCTGCTCAAAATATTTTAGCGGTTCAGGTTTGGTTCGGGTTCACTTGAGCACCATTTTAGAGGTTCAGGTTTGGTTCAGGTTCACTCAAGTAAAATATTACTGGTTCAGGTTCGGTTCGGGTTCATTGACTTAAAATTTAACTGTCGTTACTCGTTTCGTCCATAAAAAAAAAAGGAGAAATTGCTGATTCTGTTGATGATCACCACTGCTCTTATTGTGCGTGTACCAGCCCCAGCGGCATCCGGATATGGAAAAATATATTCTTACTTTTGTTAGGGGTTCAGGTTCGGTTCGGGTTCACTTGAGCACAATTTTTAGGGTTCAGATTTGGTTCGGGTTCACTGAAGTAAAATTTTGCTGGTTCAGGTTCGGTTCGGGTTCACCAAAATGAAACGGTTCATTCGGGTTTACGGTTCGGGTTCAGGTTCGGTTCGACACCCTGCTCATAACCGGGTGGGAAGGCATTGAATTATATGCATTGACTTTTACGACGATGACTCAAAATAATTTTTGTAGCGTATTTCTCCTCTTGAGCTTATTACGAGATCGATTCCATTCCCAATTGTGATGCTCGTGTTAAGAGTACAATACCTTCGGTTTAGGTTTAATACCTGTGCGGCTGTCATTTTTGCTACTATACGATGTTTACGTTATTTTGAAAGTGATTTCAAATCTCTCAAAATAACCTCCCCTTTCCACGGTTATTGTACCCAGCTGCCATTCTTTGCATTGTTACGTAATTATTATAAGCGTCACGGACGAAATAGGAGCGAATTTGATTGTTGTGCAGCTGATGAACAATTATAGGTTAATTTGTGGTGTAAAAAATGAGTGCCGTACTATGCTACATTATTTTCTCAGATAATTCATTCATTTTTTTGTTCTTGACCACGACAAAAATAGTAAATAGCGAATGGATACTAACGCAAAAAGTAACATGTTAAATCTTCTTCATATTTTGCACTCACGCGTTTCAAGTAACTTTTGGAAGGAAGCCAAAATGGAATGCCTCAAACGACGCTTGCTCCAAAAAGCGTTGTCAGTAACGTAGCCAGGGGGGAAGGCCGGGGGGGCTATAGCCCCCCCATTGGCATGTCGACCAAAATGCAAAATGAGAAAAACACTACGTTTTTAGCACTTTTGAGACTATTTTATGCACTGGGGTGGACTAAATAGTGATTCAAAACATTTTTTGAAACATATATTCGGGGGGGAGGGGGCTAATTTGTCAAAAACAAAACTAACAAATAAATGAAAACTTTGAAAAATCGTCAAATATAAACAATCAAATTTGATCGCAATTGTAAAAATGCTAAACATAGGTGTCATCAACAAATATACTATACACTACGGAATAGGGGGGCTATTCAGTATTACTTAATTACCAATCATTTCTCTCAAATCTCTTTTCATTAGCCCCCCCACCCGCAATTTTTTTTTTTCTATAAACTGTATACGAGGTAGATTACTCCGTGTTAGTTTTATTGAACTATTCTATTTTATAATTTACCAGCATCTAAACAAAAGAACAAACATTTTACCATTAGCCACCTCCCAAATAGCCCATTTATGCCACTAGTTTAATCATGTTTGCTCTGCCAATTTCTAAGCCACGTTTTAAAAGCATTATTTTTTAATCAAAATAGCCCTAAAATGAAGTTATTTTTGCAAAAAAATGCAAAATTTTCGAGCGCTGAGGGCTCCACCCCCAGACCCCCGTGCCTCCAGCGGCTGGGGGCTTCGCTCCCAGACCCCCATTGGCTATCTTCCCCAAAACAGCCCACCCCATTGCGGATTTCTGGCTACGCGCCTGTTATATGTTATTTGCATATGTTGCTGTTGAGCTTAGCATGTTTATAATGCTAATATAGAAATAAAACGAAAAAAATAAACATCGCTTTTTTGAAAACGTTCGCTAGCAGAACAGTCAAGTTCAGAACCTTCATCTAAGCAGCCGATAATAAACCAAAGGGAAGATAGCGACGAAAATTCGGATAAAGGTAGTGGCCTTGCCAGCGATTTAAGTTCAAGCTATGATAGTTGAAGCGGTACTGGTACTCCCACAATGATAAGTAAGTTTGCAAATTTAGCTAAACGGAGGGCTGAAGACTTGGTTTGGAATAGAAATATTAAACTGCTTTTTTCAATTTACGGTTTGCAATAGACCCATAATATGATAAGCTGAGTTTATTTTTAAGTCAAGCGGACAAGCTAGTGGAATCGCAGTCGCAAAATTAACAGTAATTAAATACGTAAATAATTGATTGGTGGTACAGAATTTAACCATAGCTTTAAATAAAACCGGATTCATCTCCGGATTCATCTTCGCGCAAAGACCGAGGCTCTATGGACTACCAAAAACTCACAAACCGAACTTTCCTCTTCGACCTATTTTATCCATGACTAACTCTGCTCAACACGAACTGGCTAAATTTCTTGCTGCATTACTCCAACCGGTTCTTAACTTTTATTCCAATTACTGTATTTTAGATTCTTTTACTTTTGCTGAAGAAATTCAAAAACTTCCCATTTCAACTGAAAATTCTTATTTATGTTCTTTTGACATTTCAAGTCTCTTCACTAATGTTCCTTTGACCGAAACTATTCAAATTTGTGCCAATAAATTATATGAAAATGAACAAAATTCTCCCCCCTTTTCTAAAGACATTTTTATTGAATTAATGAACATGGCTACCAGCTCAGTGGAATTTAGCTTCAATAACATCATGTACAAACAGATAGATGGAATTTCTATGGGAAGCCCTCTGGGACCTGCACTTGCCAATATCTTTGTTGGATTTTATGAACAACAACTCTTCCAAACCACAAACAAGCCTACGGTTTATTACCGATATGTCGATGATACTTTTGCCATTTTCAAATTGGAATCAGACTGCGATAAATTTCTCTCCAGTTTAAACTCTTTACATCCAGCAATACACTTCACTATTGAAAAAGAAGCGAATCAATCTTTGCCATTTCTAGACGTTTTTATTGAAAAGAGTGGTAAAAATTTTTTAACTTCTATTTACAGGAAACCAACTTTCACCGGACAATATTTACGCTGGGATTCTTTTGGACCGACGAAACGGAAAACTAATTTAATTGGCACCCTCGTACATCGAGCTTTAAAAATCTGTTCTAAATCAAAACTTCAACAAGAGCTTGATCAAATTCGTGCCATTCTGCTCAATAATGGTTATCCTGAATACATAATCAACACCAGCATTTCAAAGAAAATCTCTAAATTTAATTCAGCTAAGAAAGAAGGACCTCAAAAATGCCCCGTCCACCTTCGGCTCCCATGGATTGGCAAAGTGTCTCAAAAATTTGAAAAACTTTCCAAATCAGCAGTTAATCAATGTTATGGAGCAGTAGATCCACGCGTCATTTTTTCTACTAAGAAGATTCTTCCTGCTGTCCATAAGGATGTCCTGCCCACCACACAACAAAGTATGATCGTGTATCAATACGTGTGCCACTGTGATTGTCGGTACGTGGGCCGTACAACCCAAAGACTGCAGGATAGAATCAATCAGCATATCCCCAAAAGTATTAGAACCGGACACCAACAACAGAAATTCCAACCACAACGAAATTGCAAAAAGACTTCAACAGAAATTAACTGTGATTCGGCCATTGGACAACATCTTCTGCAAAACAAAACCTGTGCCAACCACTTCAACACCAACCAGTTTTCTATTCTGGCTAAAGCAAGAACGCAATTTCACCTATCTACACTGGAAGCAACACTCATTCGGATTCTAAAACCAGAATTGTGCAGGCAAAAGGAATTTGTTTATTCCCTTCAATTAATTCATTGATAATTCGAACGCAAACGAAACTTAACAATTTACCAAATTCTGTCTTAGGTTTTTTAGATTCATCACAAAGTCATTTATTTTTCTTACGAAAACGAAACGCAACGATTTGATCCAATCAGCATCTATCTTGATGAAAGTTTGTTTTCTTCGCAACAGCGCCACTTCTGTACGCAAACGAAACGACACAAATCAACCAATCAGCGATGATTATTCAACCAATCAGCGATTTTCTCTGCCTTTATAAATGAATCCGCGTTGTTTTTTTTGTTTTTTTCATTCTATCTTTTTCTAGCGATGGTTTCTGAAGAGAGCTAGACGAAAGCGTTTAAACCTTAAAACAGCCTTTTTCAAGGCTACCCAATCAATAAAAGATGAATCCGGTTTTATTTAAAGCTAAAGTAATTAAATACTGGAGATTTTGGCAAATCTTTGTTAAGCTATACGTTACAACAAAACAATTAAGTTTTCATAGATTTAAGCAAGACTGTGGACTCGTGGAGTACAGGAATCGGAACTTTAAAAAATATCGGGAGTTTAAAAGCCTGCAATGTAATATGTAAACAAAGGGAAAAAATTGGTCAGTATATCCTATACACTTCAAGAAAAAAATTGAGACAAGGCCTTAGCTTATCAGGTATCCTCCCTTTTATCGGGGTATATGTCGAGTTTAATGTGTACATTTGCATTGTGTTTTCTAACAGAGAACAATGTAGCATTTTCGCTGTGACTAAATTTGCGACTGTTTTATTATGGATATTAAGTAGGCCTAATATTATTGCTATAGTTTTTGATGATTAATTACGGCTGGGAATAACATTTATGGGCACACTTTTTTAAACGAACTGCGTTGTTTCGGTAACCTTTAGCGACATGCTGCATTTGCAGTAGCTAGTGCTAAAACAACGAAAATCGCTGAAAGCTTATAACTGCGCGTTTTGCGCTGTAGATGAAAAAACTGGATAGACTGTGGGCCCCCCACTTTCAAAATGGTTCCGCCATCGCTGATTTTGGACACAAAGAAGACTCGGCACAACCTGTAGTTTTCTTTTGCCGTTGTAGATTGCAGTGCCCAGTTAAAACTTGCACTACTCTATTTAATTGAGGCCTCTTATGAAGACGTATTGTTAGTCGAGATGACGTCCAACCTACAGACTCCTTCATCCTCAAGCAGTCTTTTCGTTTATTCCACATAGATTTCCATCTATCTGAGGACCAGTCCTTAACCGTGCTAACACAACTGGCATACGGGACTGTAATAAAAGGTTCAGGACCATGTACAGGGTGCGGCATAAATAACGCCCTTTTTTAATATCTTTTTTTTCTTTATAATATGAATGCATTTTAAAGATAAATAAAAGTAAAAGGTATATCTCAAATTTATTAAAGATCTAATTCAATATCCACATTGGTGATCTTCTAAACTAAAAAAAAAAAAGATTTTTGGGAACAAAATTAAAAGATATAAAAGGGCGTTATTTATGTCGCACCCCTGTATTTTTGATTTAGATCCTAATTTAGCTAGATAGTCTGCCACTTCGTTACCATGTACACCTGAATGTCCAGGAATCCAGGCAATACTGAGGTGGTTTTGTTTACCTAACTGATTTAGGTTTCTAATGCAGTTGAGCGCTCTGATTGATGTTACAGTGTACTTTATGAGTGCTTTGATAGCTACTTGGCTATCAACCAGCACAACAAAACTTTGATTGTGCATTTTTTCCCAAAAAAAGCAGGTTCTTTGCCACTTTTAAAATAGCTAAGACTTCTTCCTGGAACACAGTGCTGTAAATTCCAAGGTGAAAAAAAATGCTTGTTTTGGGATTTGTTTGGGTGTTCTGCATAGAAACCCCCATCAACTCCCCCATGTAGTTTCGAACCATTAGAACGCTTTCAAATCTGATAGCATTCTTTTTGTCCATAATTTGACATTTGAAATTTCTTTCGAATACCTTTGTTTTCTTTATTCGGTCAGCTCGCATTTGCAGCAGCGGTAAGAATCTTCTTGCCTCATTGCAAACATCAACATGGCTTTTCGTTTTCCCAAAGGAATCATTTGGGTTGATATGCCAGAGCCCACTAACAGTGATTCTGTATGACCCTCGCACTGCCTCAGCCAATAAAAATTCCTTAATGGGAGTTATGTTGAGCAATATTTCCAGAGCACCAATAGGGGTGCCAGGAAGAGCTAATGTAATCATCAAGCAAGCAAGTCTATGCACCTTTGTGAGTTTCCTCACTAGATACTTTTTGTTGAGACCGCCTGCCCAGGACACACATGCATACGACATGATTGGACGTATCATAGCTATGTATATCCATTTCATCATAGATGGTTTTATTCCCCACGTTTTACCCACAATTTGTTTACATTGCATTAATGCTGTAGTTGCTTTGCGGGTAATTCGGGTAATATGAGGTTTCCAAGTTAGCTTGCTGTCTAGAGTAACACCTAACAGTCTTGCTTCTTTGGAAAGTTCAAGTTTTGCACTATTCATTGACAAGGAACCCAAATCTGGATTCCGTTTGTGAGTGAACAGTATGGTTTTAGTTTTCTTGCTGCTAAACTGTAGCTCTTGATCCAAAAGCCCAATTTGTAGCAATATTTATTGCTTTCTGAGCCGTACCTCTGATCCAAAGCATATCAGCACCAGTGACCAACACTGCTAGATCATCGGCATGGGCTTGAACATAAAAGCCTCTGCTGCGTAACTCTAGCAACAGGTTGTTTAGGACACAGTTCCTCAGAAAAAGGGACAGGATACCACCTTGTGGGTTCCCCTTCACTACTTTCCTTTTAACTTTATCACCATATAATTTTACTTGGACTGAGCAATGTCTAAGCAAACTCTCTATCCATGAGGTGAGAACTTTTGACATTCCCAGCCCTTGCAGAGCCGCAACAAAGCTACGAAAGGTGGCATTGTCGAAGGCACAGACAATATCCAGGAAAATACCTAAAGCCGGCATTTTTCCAACAAGGCAATGCTCTACGCGGCGCACAAATTCATGCAAAGCAGTTTCCGTAGAAACGCCTGCACGAAATCCATAGTGCGATGCAGAAAGCTTTGCCTGCACGTTATTATCTTCATTAATATGAAACAAAATTAGTTTTTCCAACCATTTTAGTTGAAAGGAAGATAAGTGATCATACGGAAGGATTTAGCTTCAAAATAGCTCTCCTTTCCGGGTTTAGGGAGAAATATACCTGTGCCTTCTTTCCATGCCAAGGCACATAGCTGTGTCTCAGGCATGCTTGAAAAATGACGTAGTAATATGCTTTTAGTTGATTACAACCTTTATGCAACAGCACAGGATAGAGCCCGTCTGGCCCTGGTGCTTTGAATGATTGAAATTCGTTAATAGCTGCTTCCATACGCTTAAAATGAACATATGTTTGCAACCATGTCGGTGTCTTCAGGTCTTAAGAATGGATTGTCCACGAAGTCGGACCTGGTTGCACCATTTTCTGTCTGCTGGCTACCGTTTGACAAGATATCCAGCAGATAGTTCAAAGTTTCTAGCGGAGACTTTGTGATTTCTCCGTTGTGTTTGATTACGTTGCTAACACGCACCGTTTCATTCCTTCGAATAATCTTAACCAGCCGAGCCTTTGGTGTTTGACTATTCATACTCTCTACAAAGCAATGCCATGAATCGCGCTTTGCTCTTCTGGCAGCTTTTTTTAAGTAGGATAGGGCGAGCTTTTGAGCCTCCCAATCTTCTTCTTGTTTTGTTTTAATGGCTTTTCTGCAAGCTCTACGAGCCTCTTTTTGAAGGCTTGCTAGCTCAGATTCCACCAAATGTTATCTTTCTTACGAAGCGACTTTCGCATAGGGCAAGCAGCTTCATATGAGTTAGCAATAATACTGAATGAACCTTGTTTGCCAGCACATCAATGTCTTCTTTTGAGGATGGCACAGGTACTGGTAGTAAATTTCGTTCATTTAATTTTGTTCGGGTTCGTTTACATACTTATTCCAGCACGTACGACGAACATTACGAACCATTTTGGCTTGTTTTCGGATTCTGCTTTTAACCTGGAACCTAACATACATGTGATCCGAGAGTGATGGCACGTTGCTAATATGTCAGCCTACTACTCGGTCGCAAGCACAACCGTTTACTAAGGTTAAGTCCAGAACCTCTTCACGCGTTTTAGTTCTGAATGTTGGTTTATTAGCCACATTACAGAAATTCAGGTCTGCGCTAACACAATACGCTAGCAGATCCTCTCCTAGAGGGTTTATATCGGAGAATCCCCATATAGTATGATGTGCATTTGCATCGGTTCCTACAATTGTAGTGCTTTGTTCATTTTCTGTGAAAACTAACAGATCCCTCAATAAATTGGGCGGAGCTGGTTCTTCGGCTACCATGTATGCTGATACGAAAACAAAACTGTCACCGCCTTGGCACACATTGTTAACTCTAACTGCCACAATATCCTCATTTGAAAACATCGCGATTAGAGAACAACAAAGATCAGGAGTAGCATAAATGCACGCTCGAGGACGACTACCCTTTTCAATACCTTGAAAGAGGTTCCAGCTTCGTAGCTTACTTGTGATTTTATTGGCATATGTCCATAGTTCTTGAGCTAACACTAACCCGGAATGTACGTTTTTCGTAACTTCACACATGTTATAACTTCTGCTTTACATCTGTGAAGGTTGATTTGCCAACACTCTAAATTATGTAAGGATACTTAGTTGCCGTAATGGCTTTGTTTGATTTTCCCCCTCGCTTCACCTTAGACTTGCAAGCAATTCCGAGAAATTACTTGGATTCTGAGGTTCCACAGGGGAAGTTGGGGTGGTGTTCGGTTTCATAACCGACTATACCATTTTTGTTGTACCCTCAGCTTCTGGGACCAACTCCTCAAGTCAATCTTTGGTGTCAAATTTAATAAAAAATCTTGCATAAATGAAAACGCAATCGTAAACAATACAAATCCGACTATGATTTCAATTTGGTCGTGGCATCTGATCAAATTTTGGTATGGAGCAAAATACTGAAATGCAGTTTTGGAATGCGACATAACGCTCGAGTACCAATGTTATACAAGATTGTATAAGTAGTGTCTAAAATGGCCAGAAATTCGAAAATTAAAATTCGTTATCAGCAATGAATATCAAAAAAAGGAATTAGAGCAAAACTGATGCCCCCATTCATTATGCAGGCTATTTACAAATAAATTTGCTCCCAATCAGCTGTATAGCACATTGCAAAACACTACATATTTGGGCAATAAAACAGTAACATATAACCACCTAAAATTTTCAAAAATTAAATTTTTAAAAATTCTGAGTCTGATTACAAAAATCTGACTTCAGATTTGAATTTAGCACCTCCATATACTCTTGAAATGCACCAATTTGTTTTTTAATTTTTTAGCGTTAGACAGTGTTTTGATAATCTTTGATGAGACATATAGACGTGAATCGAATGCGAATCTCTCGCTCGGGCGGTAGACGCTTTATCCACTCCACCACTGATCGGTATTTACAATTTTTTTGTAAGAAAAAGTTTAAAAGAAAATAAAGCTCACCTTTGCCCAAATTTAAGAACAAGTTAAGAACACTGCCATCCTCAGCATAAAATAGTAATTAAGAACAAGGGGTTTCAGGCAATACATTTTGTAAGTAGGCTACTGAACGGGTATTGACTTTGTATATATTGTCAAAGTTGGTTTGTTCAACAGTAGTCATAATCTATAACAAAACACAACTTTTAAGCCAGCCAGAATTGATTTGTGCCACTTTATTCTCCAGTAGAGTTAAGAACAAATTAAGAACAATTAAGGCTATACATTCGTGAAAATTTAAAAACAGCTATAACCTTGGTTTAAAATTTACTGGTTCTGATTAACCCAAAAAAAATGTATCTAACTGAATTTATTTCAATTTGACTTTACTTCGTTACGAAATCGAACTCCTTAATTTTTTATTGCGAAAGATGTGTTTTGCCAAAACCAAAACGATAACTAACAATTTTTCGTATAGTCTTCTAAAAGCTTAGCTTTCATAGTTAGTATGATACAATAGCTGAAAAAAAAAAAAGAAATAAAAGTTATCCGTATAATCATATGGAAAGTGATGAGAAGTCCAAATGAAAGCTATTTTTTAAAAGCTTGTTTTTCAGGGGTAAGGTTACACTATTGACAAGGATTTTGTTTATTTGCATATCGTGTTTCAATTATTCACAAACTTTTAGCTTTGTTTGTTCTCAATTGTTTTTCAAAGTTCATTGGAGAAATTCATTCTTGCTGGGATAAAAGTTGTCTTTTGCTGCTAATCTTGATTAATGGTTATTAAAATAATCTTCAGACAAATCAGCAATGGCAATATAATCAAAAAGAAAACGAAAAAGCATCAGCTGATTTCTCAACTAACAAATGTATGTACGGTATTGCGAATTTAGAATTTGTTTGTCAAAGTTGCTTTCTAAAAAAAGAAAGACCGGAAAACAACGAAAAAAAAAGAAATCCAGAACATATTATTGGAAAAATGAGCATGAAAGAATAAGTCGAACAATTTAAAGAATCTGGAATTATTGCACATGCATAATAATTGCAGATCTGGGAACACATTCCATTTTTTCCGAATGCATTTTTCAATGGAACAGCAAACCTAAAAACAACGCAAAATTAATTTTAATCTAGTGAGCAAAAGCATATTCATTTAAACCCAGAAATAAAAAAAATAAATAGAGCACCAGCATTTTTTTTGTAAGTACGGTGCAGGAAATATACCGATTGAAAACAAATAATTATGCTGCTTCTTATATTGTAGAACCTAACTTTAGGCATAGCTAATAAAAACTTTGTATAATAATTTGATGCTGCGGGAAAGCTTACATCTTTAAACTTTATATCTTCTTTCGCCATTGCAATGCTAACATATAGATTTAATGAAATTTAAATCAAATAAGTTGAATTGATGAGTTCGCTATTTAGTTAAATTTAAGGTATACGTGATACTGCAATATCATACATTTTTTTTGTGGACACCAACATTTGTAGATGATGGATAGCTGGATGAATGACAAAAATAAATTAGATTTTCAAATATACCGCTATCTTTTGCTCCTCAGAATACTTCCAAATCAACTGAGTAGGCAAGATAAAATTGGTTTACGATAAAATTGGTGGGCACGTTGTCGTGTAAGTTGCACCTTACGCAGTTATGCACAAATTGGGAATTGGCCGAATGCAACAGACGATTGCGCCAAAGATGGACAAGGCAACTAACCACATCTTCTGACAGGATCGTTGAAAAAAATTTTGGACCTCCCAAAAAAAACTAAGACAAAAAAAACATTTTCTCAAATAAGCAGCTATTCTTTCCTCCGAATTTGGAATGAAAACAGGGAAAAATGTCTTTACCGAACTCTTTCCCCAAGATAAAAAAAGTCCCACTACCACTTGATTCCAATTTTTCCGTACCTCTGATCTTCAACATTTCGAGGTATTACCCTCCATCAAAATTCAATTTGCGCGGATTCTCCAAAACATCCCTAGCCAGGGTAGTTTAGGCCAGCACTTTGCCCCCTCTCAACGGTCCTGCGTTCTGAAGCCCTCTTGGCTCACACTACAAAGATCTGACATAAAGAGTGCAAGAATAGAGGCACTGATGGTTTTGCTTTGCCAATTGCGTGACAAGGTACAGTAAGGTGCTCAAAAAAAATAGACTATAAGTTTTATTTGAAAATCAGTTTAAATTATTTTATACCTTTTAATAGTCATTTTGATCTTTAACGTATTGGTCGTATTGTTGGTCGTATTGTTGGTCGTATTGTTGGTCCTTTTGTTGGTCGTATTGTTGGTCGTATTGTTGGTCGTATTGTTGGTCATATTGTTGGTCCTTTTGTTGGTCGTATTGTTGGTCGTATTGTTGGTCGTATTGTTGGTCCTTTTGTTGGTCATATTGTTGGTCCTTTTGTTGGTCGTATTGTTGGTCGTATTGTTGGTCGTATTGTTGGTCGTATTGTTGGTCCTTTTGTTGGTCATATTGTTGGTCCTTTTGTTGGTCGTATTGTTGGTCGTATTGTTGGTCGTATTGTTGGTCGTATTGTTGGTCCTTTTGTTGGTCGTATTGTTGGTCGTATTGTTGGTCGTATTGTTGGTCATATTGTTGGTCGTATTGTTGGTCGTATTGTTGGTCGTATTGTTGGTCGTATTGTTGGTCGTATTGTTGGTCGTATTGTTGGTCGTATTGCTGGTCGTATTGTTGGTCGTATTGATCGTATTGATGGTCGTATTGATCATAACCACTAGAATAAAAATCACTAGAACATAAATCACCAAAATAAAAATATTCAAAATAAAAATCACTGGAATAAAAACCCCTGGAATAAAAACCACTTGAGTACAAACCACTAGAACAAAAATCACTAGAACAAAAATCACTAAAATAATAAGCTACAGCATCGCTGAAAATATAATACGGAAATACGTTACACAAATGATGATTTGTCGAAATAACGAATTATAAAATACTGTTGGCTGCTGCCCAAAAAAGTAAAGGCGTTGTTTCGACGACTCTACTGCCTTAATCGGACGATTTTGGTTCAATCCGTACCATGGTCTCGTTTTTAATTATTCCAAACTTTTGAAAAATGTTCGTTAAAAACTTATCTAGAATAGTTTCTAACGAAATTTTTCGAAAGTTTAAACTAATTTTTCTTCTTAAAATTATAACATTATTTTCTTCGTGATCGACATTTTGTTGAAAACAACCTAAGAACTAAAAAATCTTTTTGTTCGAATATTCATCATTCAGTTTTCGAAACGAAGTTGTAGCTTCAAAAATCTTTGTAAAAAGTTTTTAAATGAATTCCGAGCAAAAAATCATCGTTTTCGTGTTCATGAAAGCGATTTACTGTGCAGTACTCTTTCATTCAAACACGAATAAAAAAAACGGCATTAAATTGTAGCAATCATTAAATAATTGACTATTTTTGACAATAGACAAAAGTAATTGTCACCTTTTTCGTTTTGTGCCCATGCTACATTTTGGTTTTAAGTCTAGAAAACTTACAATTGGCTCTTCCAAATTTTTGCCAAGTTATTTTGGCAAATTAAATCAAAAATGAGTTGCAGATTTAATTCAGAAAAGAGTGAATCTCGTAAGCATAGTTAAATTGTTCTTCTGAAAAAGTGTATTACTCGGACAAAATTCAAGGACACTGTTTGAATTCAAAATCGAGAAGGCAAGACAATAAACGGCCTCCTGTTCGGAAGCCTTTGTTTCCAAGACAATAACGACTATTCTATTCAGAAGCCGATGTTCCACGTATACCAATTCACCGAACTGAGGCAAGCAGCAGTGAAATCTCTGCTGGAGTAACTTACCAATTAGTGGGTCAGCTAATTATGATGATTAAAAATACATATGAAGCATAATTTTTATTTGAGTATTTTCAGTATCTATTAGGCTATTTTTTTTTACTTTTTATTTATTCCCGCTTGCGACCCTGGAGCATCAAATTCAGAATTTTCTTCCACTTCAGCAGCAACTTCCCTAAAAATTACAGAAAAAATATTTATTCCACCTTTAGTGCTCAAATCAAGTACCTCTGCTTTTGAGACTACTTGAATCCAGTCTTTGCAACACTAACAGCAACTACCAGCAAGCCCCATCATTGGTTTCGATCAATAAAATTTTAACTGTTTGTGCTTACCAGCAACCCTAATTCGATCTGCAAATTTCAAGGTGTTAACGCAGTTTTGAACTCGGGTTTACAGTTTTTTATTGTTTTCCGTCAGATTATCCAGCCTTGCGTTTTTTTTTTTCTTGACGTTCTCTACGCACGAGCGACGTAACAATATCAGCCGGCTCTTGACGTTTTTTGGTCTTATTTTTTGATTTACTCTTTGGAACTGTTTAGAAACTTTTAACTGTTTTGTAGAAAGTGTATTTTTGTTGAAAGATTGCGACTGCATTTGAAAGCCAAGTTATGGACGTCAAAGCGGTTGGTATAAGTGTGTCTTATTTTTATGTTAGACCTGTGTAGGTTTATCTAGTATTATATCCTGAACTGAAGTTCTTTGTTTTATCTGCAGAAAACTGCCAGCTTGTACCAAGAATGCAACTTCGTCAATTTGTACGCCAGCTTCCACAACAGCTTTGCTGGTTCGCCAGCTAAACTTTTTCATTTGTCTTCATTGCACTCAAAAATTTAACTGATCAATTTTTGTCCCGTCGTTGGATTTGGCTTCATCATTTTATGAACTTTATTTTACCCCTCAAAATCGGACGACTAATTATTTAAATTGATTCGTACTTTTATTCTCATCATAAATTAAATCCAATTGCAATATAAGTATAATTATGTTTGTTGTGTTACTATTAGGGCGAGTTTTCAACCAACGCTCGACCGCTACGCAAGACATTAACAATGATTTGATTTTCCACTAAAGGTTTTTTAAGATTGTTTTACACCATAGTATAATGTCGACCACTATTAATAGTCGATAGCTTATCCGAAAGGGAAATAAAGTGCTTTTACGACGATTCTGATCCCATCATGATGTGGGTTCAACCCTCACTCTGTTCACGTTGTTGCTTTCTTTGATAAGACGCTTTATTTACAATGAATTTATTTACAAGAATTTGAAGGAATCCTCAGGATCATTAGATCTGTGGAAACCCAAAGCAGGAGCGGATTCCTCCAAGCACGAAAAAATTATAGCAATGAAGAGTGTGCAGATCGTCCAACAGTCAGCATCCGGTACTGCTCGGTGACAGGAGGATAAATATGTACTACAACAACAGCAATTTAGATACTAATGATTTAATGTGTGGAGCTTGAATTGGACTGAGTTCAAAACCAGCTCAACAGCAGTAGCCTGACCGAATGTCACAACACAAAGCGGACAACATAACACAGCAGCATTGTGCGAATAAATCAATAACAAATGGAAAAGCTGAGCATTAATGCGGGTAAAAATTAGGTAACCTAAAGCTCATGGTTTAGCAATTATCTAAAGAATTAATCAGTTTTGTTGAAAATATCAATATCTAAAAAATTTCAAGCAATATTTAAAAAATTACCGATAATCAATTTTATGCACCATAAATTGACGATTTTATGTGGTATCATATTGCGATCTTTCATGCTTTAAGATAACAATACCTTTTCATGAGTTTTTGATTAAGTTTGGAATTCAATCGTTTGTGAAGTACACTGGAAATTGTCAAATTCGTGATTACAAGAAGCAAAACTCCGACAAAGCATAAGTTATTCATTTTTTTTGTCGATTCTAGACAGCTGTATCAAAATAACACAAAATAATCTGAAATTGGAAAGTTATGTTTTAAAATTTCAGCTTATGCCACTTCCAAGAATCTTTTGCTGCTTTTTTATTCACTTTATGATTTATTTGAAGAAGATTTATTTGATTTATTTGAAACTTAGCAAAAGAAACACGTAAAATAACACCACATCTTTGAGTTTTTCTCATACAAGCTGCTTATTCCGTTTTATTCAGAACATCAAATACCGCAAAGTAAATCTCAAGAAAGCAACTCAAAGATTAGAAAGCGATCGTTTATAACGTTGCTCTTAAAATAGGTATACTGTAACGTTTTGGCTTCGACCATCAACACTGGCCAATTGTTAATTATAGACAGAGCTCTACCGTCGTCTAATCAAGCTTTCGGCGTGGGAATAAATTCTTGATTTAGTTTGAGTTTTGATTTGAAATGGCAAACATTTGCCAACCTATCTTTGTTGGGTTGCAATGTTTTTGCTTTACATATACTTTACCAATGCTACTACAGGGTGTAACAAAATTTTCCCCCATACATTTTCACGGACTATAGAAAAACAAACTAACGTAAAGCTATGCTTTTTTCGTAGATCATTCTCTACATACTAAACTTCATTGTCACCAAAAATCAACTTCGTATCTTTAGATTTTAGAAGATTTGTAGCCAATTTTTATGTGGTCCGAAATTACAGCACGGAAGCAGCACAATATGTCTTAAGTTTAAATTAAAAAATCAGCTGTCTACTTTTTCTTGCTGCTCAAAAACAGTGAATTATGAGTCTTGGACAACCTTTCAATCATGCTAGGTAAAAATTGAGAGTTTTTAAGTTTTGTAACTGGCTGAAATTTTTCTTTTAATCTCTTCCATACTTTTATCAATTTTATTGATTTGACTTCGAGTTAAAACAGCATTTTGAAAAAATCTCCTATCCTGAAAAGTCACGGACATCACCCCTACTCTGGGAAACCTATTTTTGTTTCATTGGAAAGATGACTGGGTATCGGAGGTATGCTTTAAGAACCTTTAATGCGATAAAGTGCGTAAGTCAGATCTGTTTTTCGTTTTGAGGCTACCTTGCAATTGACTGCGACAAGGGCCAAAGGTTTATCGGCGGCGATGAGAACGCTTTCGTTTTGATCAAACTGAATTTGTTCATTTTCCCTCAGATTGGAACTGTTTGTAAAGTCTTTAGAAACAATGCAAAACCACATAATGGGTTCTTTGTGACTTCGCAACAGTGCATCCTGCGCTCTTTTGTTTAACATAAGGCTCATTCCAACTTTTTTGCTGGGAACGGAGGCTTGACTACCCACGTTTGTTAATTTTAGATATCCCTGATTATGCCCAATTTCATGGTTTAGGCATTCTTCCACACTCCTTCTTCAATTTTACTAATTTTTTATTCCGGAACAGCGCAAAAATTCACAGTTTTTGCCTGTAACAAAAGTTTCTTCCCATGGGGAGGAACTTTTGTTACAGAAAAAAACATATTACCTTACTCAAAATACACTGCTCAAACAAAAAATGCTAATTGCTGCACATTCGCCTACACCAGCACTCATAATTCACAACAGGAATAAAAATGAATCAAATTAGTTGCTGAATTATTACTTCCTACGTAAACCATCTCTTAGTTTTCTCCTTAAAAATTGACCCCAACTTTGACCTCGGCTGGTAACTAAACCAATCACAACAACAAACCAAGATTTGGCATGCTGATAGCTTATACCCCATATGGAATGTCCAAATTATGTTTAGCATCCGTTTCACTTTCGTTAGTCTATGATGCAGACTAGAACTATACGCTATCTGGTATGCCGATGGGGAGAAACTTTTGGTATACCCTGTAATTGGGACTTCGTGCGAGCGCGTAGTACCATTGGTTTTGTTCGCGAATTTTGGCATACGAGGATTGATTTTGCTTATAACTAACAAACGATAAAATCTAGAAAGTTCAAATTTGGCCTTAACATAGCAATTAGGGAAAGTGTTATGTGTGTTAATTTTGGAAATCCTAGGTCACGTGATCGTGAATTGAGAGACAAAAAAAGAACGGTAATTTTTGTTTGAAAAGTTATTAAATCGCTTATAATTTCAAAACCTCTTGACCTGCATAGCTGAAATGTGGACGCAATGTGGGTGCTTGTAATTGCTTTGTGCAAACCGAGTTTGGGGGCGCCCGGTTACGTGATAAAATTTTTACCGGCCAAAAATGGGCCTAAAGTGGGCGATTTTGAAGCAATATACTCGGTAATTACCAATATTGATAAAAAATGGTTTGTGATTTTTGAGCACACTATCAACCACATTTCTTTTGGTTATGTTTGTTTACCCCAACTTGAATACTATTTTTCTTCTTTTTTTTTCTTGTTTCTTATTCTTCTCCGGCCATCTCCTTTTAAACTGCTTAAAGTACTGTATTCAAAGTTTAAGCGACTGAAGATGTCATGGAGGGCTGGCGCCCGACTGAAATTTGGAGTGCCAGGTTGGGGGGATTCCCCTAAACAGGTCTTCCAAAATTTTGAACTTTTAAACCGTTGAAGATACATGAATCAAATTTTCAAAATGGGTAGATATTAAAAATAAACTAAACCTAATAAAAATTAGGGGTGCCACAATGGGAGGTTTACCCCTAAACGGGCCCTCAAAAGTTCAAACTTTTTACCCTTTTAGGCTAGATACATGAAATTTTTGAGCTAAGTAAAAATATAAAGGAATGATAAAATTTGACAAAATTCTGGGGCACCAAAATGGGGGTTTTCCTCAAACGGAGCCAAAAAAATTTAAACTTTTCAACTACTCATGCCAGAAATATGAAATTTTCAGAGTAGGCAAATATTACAAAAAGATCAAAATTGACAAAATTTGAAGGTATCAAAGTGGGGGACCCCCCTTCAAACGGGGCAGCCTAAACTTTAAACTTTTAAACAGATGTAGCTAGATGAATCAAATTTTCGGAATGGGTAGATATCAAAAATAAGCTAAACCTAACAAAAATTGGGGGTGCCACGATGGAGGTTTACCCCCAAACGGGCGCTCCATGGTTTAAACTTTTTACCCTTTTAAGCTAGATGCATGAAATTTTTGAGCTAAGTAAATATAAAGAAAAGATAAAATTTGACAAAATTCGGAAACACCAAAATGGGGGTTTTCCTCAAACAAGGCCGAAAAAATTCAAACTTTCTAACCACTTTTGTCAAACACATGAAATTTTCGAAGTAGGCAAATATTACAAAAAAATCAAAATTGACAAAATTTGTGGGTATCAAAGTGGGGTGACCCCCCTTCAAACGTGGCTGCTAAAATTTTGAACTTTTAAACCATTAAAGCTAGATAAATCAAATTATCGGAGTGGGTAGATATCAAAAATAAGCTAAACCTAACAAAAATTACGGGTCCCGAAATAGAGGTTTACCCCCAACTGAGAACCTCCAAAATTCAAGCTTTTTAACCTTTAAAGCTGGATACATAAAGCTTTTAACGTAAGTAAATATAAAAGAAATACAAAATTTGAAACAATTTGGGGTACCAAATGAAGGGTATCCCTTAAATGGGGATGCCAAAAATCAAACTTTCTAACCACACATGCTAGACACATAAAAGTTTTAGGGTTGGCAAATATAAAGAAAAGATAAAATTTGACAAAATTTGGGTATATCAAAATTGGGGGTACCCCTCAAACAGGGTCGCCAAAATTCTAACTTATTATCCGCTCATGCTAGACACATGAAATTTTCAGGATATGCAAGAATGAAGAAAAGATGAAAATTGAAGAAATTTGGGGGTACCAAAATGAAGGAATCCTCTTCAAACCAGGACGCCAAAACTCAAAATTTAACCACTTACGCTTGACTGATTAAATTTTCAGGATAGGCAAAAACGAAGAAAAGATAAAATTTGAGAAAATTTGGGGACACCAAAATAAAGGGATTCCCCTCAAACAAGAACGCCCAAATTCAAAACTGAACCACTCACCCTGGACTGATGAAATTTTCAGAATAGACAAGAAATGAAAAGATGAAATCTGACAAAATTTGGGAGTACCACAATAAAAGCCCCCTTCAAATGAGGACGCCAAAAGTTCCACTTATTACCTGTGTAAGCTAGACACATCACAATTTTAGGATACACAAGCAAAAATAAAGGAAAGACAAAATTTGAAAAAAATTTTTTGGCACGAAAAGGGGTCCTACAGAATTCCAACTTTTCAACCATTCAAGCTAGACATATAAAACTTTCAGGTTTAGTAAATGTAAAGAGAGATAAAATCACAATAGGTAAATAAAATATCATTAATTTGAAGGGCTAAAATTGGAGAGTCCTCCTCCAACTGGTTTTTCAAATGTTTTAACCCTTCAAGCTAGACAAACAAAATTTTCAAAATCGGTAAAAATATAATATGAAAAAACTGAGGATTTTATACTATAGGCTTGCTCCTATTGTATTGGCAACCCCCCCCCCCCAATAACTACAAAAGCTAAACAAACTAAATCTATTGGATAAGTTAATATGAAACAAAGATAAAACATAACAAATTAAGTTGGCCACATTGAGGAGACCATGCCAAAAAGGCTCCTTAAAATTTTTGAATCTTTATTACAAAGTACTCCACCAAGACATAATCAAAGAGTACCAGTAAGCTGATATAAGAAAAAGATAAAACATGCCAAACTTGGCAATGCCATTTCGGACAATTAGCCCTTGGAACTTCAAACTGTGCGTTAAATTCTCACAACGAATTCGTATAACAGAAGAGTAGAAAAGTAAAACTTACGGGACTACTGCAACATTTAACACGTTGAAGTAGTTGAGCTCAATGGATTCGTTGAATTTAAATAGTATGGCCGAGTATTTTTACTAAACTGTCACTAATCACGTTGAAAAATCTCCTACTTTCTCTTCAAAGTTTTTGAAAAATTTTATTAAGAAAGCTTTTGTGCTGAATATTAAATGTAATACAATATACTGCGCAATAGTACGTAATATGTTGGCCGTTGGGTCGCTCTGCTAAATAGCGTTCTCAGAATAAGAATAGTTGTAAAATGCGTGCTTATTTTTGGCCGTGGATAGTGTTAAGTTTGGCTGATGTAACAAAGTCGCTGGAATTTTAAAGATCGCTTTATGTTTTTAAATTTTAAGTTTTAAAGTTAAAGTTTTTAAATTTTAAAGTTAAAGTTTTAAAGTTGTTTTAAATTTTGAAATATTTTAAAGTTAAAGTTTTTAAATTTGAATTTTAAAGATCGCTTTATTCGCTTTATGTTGGTTCATAACAAAGAAAAAACCGTTAAAATTCTTTATAGTTTTTTAATTGACGTTGTTTGATTATTTTGATAACTTTTGGAGACCTTTAAACATTGAGAGCGAATAACCTCCAAACTGTTAAAATGAACTAAAAATGGCGCAAGGAACCAAAGAAATAGATGATTTTTGGTAAATAGTTGTTTAATTTTAAACATTACACCTAGTGTTCTGGAAAGCATAAGTTGAGTAAATTATTTTAAGTTTTCAATGTGAAATCATCGTAAAGTTTGACTCTGTAATATCGCTTATTAATTTATAAGAATTTGATTTTTTGTTTCTAAATTTTGTTAGTGCACAAATTTTTTTCCATGCTAATTACTGATGCAGGCATTGTTTTATTTAGTTCTTAGATGTAGAGAAAAAAATTGTTAAACTGTTCGTACATGTGCTGGTATAAAATTTTTTTTTTAAATATTGCTGTGGGCTAGTTAGGGTGTAGTTTGATATTTAGGATAGTATGTCAAATTTCTGGTCAAGATAATGTAAGTTGCAAAATTCAAAATCATGTTGGCATTGTCAGACCAAAAGTTTTTGTTTCTGGGTTTTAGTCGGAGCAAAAGGTTATTGTCGAAATATTTGTTTTAACGAGGGTTTTGTTTGTAACCGCAATTTTAACAATTGCACTGCTAATCGAAAATTCAACTAACTCCTTAAAAGTTGAAACAAGATCTAATAGATATTTATACATAACTTTTCTAGACATTTAAATTTTGAAAGCCGTTAAACCCAAACTTGACTAAGTTAATGGAACATTATGAAATTCGAAAGCGATGTATTTCAGATCTGATTATCAACAACCATAAACACGCTTAACGCAATTGTAAAGTTCTTTAGCTCATTAAAGTTAAATACTTTCGCGAAGTCCCCGGATATCGCTTGCGATGTCATATTCTAGTTATAAAAAACCTGCTTGTTGCACATATACTAGCTTAGTATTTCCCGTGCCTCGAATAAAACTAATTTCATAATACTCTAACCCAACTTTTAGCTCTTATTACACTCATTGCGTTTAATTTTTGACACTATTGTGGGATAAAAGCCTTGATAAGTATGCAATGAAAAAAAAAGAATGAAAACCACAGCTGGTTTATAATACCCAAATACTCAGCTTATTCCTCCATTTAGTTACATAGCTACTAAAGATGCAAGATTGATAAAACTGAATAAAAAACAACAATCTTATATTTTTATTCTTGAACGCGTCTTCCCAGTATCCATAGTGCTCAATGGAGATGGGCCAGAGCCAGTTTACCGTACATGAAGTTCAGTTAAAAACTAAACATAATCAAAAATTAAAAACTCCACTACCTGCTGCTTCTTCTAATTGGTTCGTCATGAAGGATGGAAGCTTATTCAAAGAGATTAAAATAGATTGTTAAATTTTAATCATTTTAATTTTTAACCAAACTTCCTGTATTGCTGTATTTTTATTTTGTAAATTTGCCACGTTTACTATCTTTAATCGAGGTAATGTTTTGTTTTAAGTGGACGAATTAGAGCATAATTGTGGTAGCATGCGATGTGTCATCAAAAACATCTGCTAAGCATTAACCGAGATGATCTCGTAAATTATAAAAGCTTTGGATATGAATTACTTTGGAGCATATGGACTCATGGATTGACAGAACGATTAGGTAATCTCAATCTTGGAGACAAAACTTTTGCGGAAATTTTTTGCTTTTTCCTCTTAGGGTTCTTGAAAAGTGCTCAATAAAAATACTAATACCAGGATCAATAACGTAGACTGAGGGAATAGCTATTATGCTGTTGTCTTCTCCTTTAGTATGTAAAAACCTAATGCAGTATGCCACTAAAAGTCAGTGATCCTCCCTTCCGCCTCTTGAAAACAAATTAGCGCTACGCAATCAGGCTGATCGGAATAAAGCTGAACCAGTTAAATTGGCGGTCCCTCAGAGACGAAAATCTTTTTTGGACACCTTAAATTTGGCTGAAATAACAATTCCCTACAGATCAAGACCCATTTTTGGTGTTCACTTTAAATTTAGCAGAAATTACGGTTTCCCAGAAGCAAAAGCCTTTATTTACTTTTCATATCAATTTCGGAAAAAATCGCTTGCCGTTAAAAAATCCTGCTTAAGCCATTGACCAAGACCATATATTTAACTCACTACCGACAAAAACGTGTAGTTAACTTTGAAGATACGGATAAACCAAATATAGGGTTTGTGATGATTTTTATCTGTAGAGTGTTAAATATATGTAAATGCTTTTGTCTCATTACGCAGTATCTTTTCTTATCGGTTGAACCGTAACGCGTTCCTCCCTGGAGCGGAAAGTTCAAGGTTGAAATCTCGGGCCGCTCAAATCGGACACAATGTAGTCAACGGCTAACCACCGCTGCCACATTTTTTCAAACGGAGCTGCGTTGCTCGGGCGCAATGACGCGGAGATGAGCCCCGCCAACTCGTTACACAGCGCTTCAGCGTAATACTGCGAGTATAATGAAAGATTTAATTTTTCTTAACATCAGTAGTTTTTTGAAAAACTGAATCTCCATCATATTCAAGAACCTGATAAAAAAACCACAAAAATGATGCGGTGACTCAGCTGCCTTGTTATCAAATTATTTCTCTGACATGGCTAAGATACGCGCTTTAAGTACATAGTAAATAAATATATCAAACCTTTTTTAATATTTGCTGTATTACGCCAAAGGGTGCAAGGAGTTTGCGGAGCCAATCTCCGCTTCATTGCGCCCAAGCAAAACAGCTATTTTCGAAAAAATGTCGCAACTGTGGCAAGCCGTTGGCAACACTTTGTCCGAATTGACCAGCACGAGATTGAAACCTTATACCTCCTACTCCAGAGACGAAAGCGTTATCGCTCGAACAACTGGACGGTTGTATTAAATTTTAGTATCTTTTAAAGACTTAGTAGATTTATTCGAATGAAATTTATTTGAAACTTAGCTAAAAAAACACATAAATAACTTAATGTCTTTCAGTTTTGCTTATCCTTTAGCCTGGTTATTTCCTCTAGTTCGGAATATCAAATGCCCCATACCCTCCAGAAATATCAAATATTCAATGCGAAGATCAGAAATCAATTGCTTACATATGACCCAATTACTCTGCTTATTTTTCCATTTTCTGTTGTTGTATATGTAGCTGCTTTTACTGCAACACCTGTGAAAACGAATACGAACTTCCAAAAATTTTGTATTTATATTCTGCACGTTTGTCACGTTAGCAAAGCTCAATTGAAGTTGTTGTTTTGTCTAAAGCAGGCGGATCTGAGCTTAATTGATAGCATGTGATTTGTCATCAAGAACATCTGCTAAACCGTACGCAACGAGCAGAAGAGTTCCTTGAATCTATATTATACCAAGACCTTGCATAATAGAAGAGCTCCGCAAAGACTTCTTTGTAGAAGCGAGTAACTGCGAACAACCTTTGGGGAAGATCGACTCGTGGACTGTGTATGATTATTGACTGACGAGCACAGAAACAAAGTCAAAGAAAATATGCACGAAAATAATCACAAAAAAGTCATAAACGATTTCGCTTCTCAACCTAGACGACTTCAATTACTATTTACTCACAACGTTTAAGAGCTGATTTTTATCATTGGATATTTTTTCCAGGGCCTAAACGAGAGTGGTTTAATGGGTACTACGCACTCGGCTCTAAAAGCGTCGGTAACTTTGCGCATTGATTTAAACCCAACCACTTTTCTATGAAAAAACTGGACTGATTTCGGGCGCACTACTTTTGGTTTTCACTAGCGCATAGAATTATTGTGTTTGTTAACAACTTTTCTATTTGGCCAAATGTTTGACACATTTTTACATTTTGTTGTTGGAGATCACCGCAAAAGCTTTGGGGCAGACTGAGCAAGGCCAACTTCTGAAATTTTTTTTTGAAGGTTATGTTTTATCAGCCTGGACCAGAAAAAGTATTGAAGTAAAGAGTAAAAATGAGTAAATGCCTTTCTTGAAAGAGAATATGTCGTTATTTCTTTCATTTATAATTAATATACGACCGGTATGTCGAAAGCTTGTTGCTTTGCGTAGTTTCAACGCAGACATATAAATTTAATTGGCTACATTTAGGGATGGGCATTTCAGAATAGTTGGCTATTCCAGCATTATTCCGAATAGCTAAAACCGAATCCAGAATACCGAATCCTACTCTGGTTTAAATTAACTTAATTTTCTGAAAAAGTGAACAACCAGTCAACCTCCATCGATATCCACAAAGAATTTTTTCAACAATTTGAGTCATTAAAGCAGCACTTCATTGCAGTGCATCACTTAGGTGCGTTCTTAATTTGCTCACAGTCAAACCTGCGCTGAAGAAACACCTTTCGGAAGAAGCTGATGCTGGAAAAGTGCAAAATTATTTTGAAGCAAGTTGCTTCAAATGGGGAAGTTGAAAATTTGAGCACAACCATTTCATCTGTCCAACTTAAAAAGTTAAAAAGTTTGGATTTTAGAGAGCCCTGTTTAGGGGTAACTTTTCTTCATATTTGCCTACCCTGAAAATTTATTTGTCTAGCATGATTGGTTGAAAAGCTTGAATTTTAACGGCTCGGTTTGGGAGGACCCCCATTTTGATACCCCCAAATTATTTCAAATTTTACCTTTTGTTTATATTTACTTGACTTAAAAATTTCATTTGTTGAGCTTAAAACATTAAAAAGTTTGAATTGTCGAGGGCCCGTTTGGGAGAAAACCCCCAAAGCTGGGCAAGCCCTCAAGTTAGTCCGCAAGTCAGCAAATTCGCAATTGCGGACTAAAAAAAAAATTGTGCACATGCGGATTTGCGGACTTTGGCAGTTTAAATTGCGGACTTGCGGTTGCGGACTATTTTTAATTTTAGTCCGCAATTGCGCAAGTTTTATACAAACATTGAAATTCCTTTCTATTCTGTAAAATATTTATGTTTTTACCCAGTCAAACTTGAGAAATCAAATTATTTTTTTTAAGTTCAAGTTCGGCAGAAATATCAAGTTTTTCGAGTTTAGGCTGACAAAAATAGTATGTCTGCTTTTTGACTTAATCACTTTTTTCTGTTGACATGATGTTGTTTCGAGTTCGGCAAAATGACCAACTTTTGCAAGTTTAAGTTTGAATTTGCAGCCCTGGTTTAAAATATGACTGGTTGTTTTTACCGTGAGTTCACAAAATTAGCCGCTAGTGTATCATATCTTGTACTAGTAGCCAGTGCCGTTGCTACGGTGGGGCCAGGGGCGCTGTACCCCCTAACGACTGGTTGTGCCCCCCCATTTTCGGTTTACTCAGAATGCTTTTTTGGAGCAACACGTAACGACAATACAAAGTTTTCTCGATTGTTTGCAAAATTGTTGGCCACCAACTACTTTACATAAATGTGACCCAATAATCCGTCTTATTAACAAGCCTTTACGAATATGTCGCGGAATGGGGTTGCATGCCAATAGAAGCGTTACCGGTATTTCGTTAATGATTATGACCTAAAACAATAGGTAATACATTTTTATAAAAGACCAGCTGTTTTTGTTTTTAGAGCCCACTCAAAATTTATTTTTATTTATAAGGTCATTCAGTCGCGCAACCAGGGGAAAAGGGCTAAGGGGACACAAGCCCTCTCTAGCCAAGTCATTTAGAAAATGTAAACAAAAAAAAAGAATAAACGTTTAAACATGTTTTAGACCTGGCCTGAAGTATATAGGGGCTCAAGAGGGTAGACAATTTAAATCTTTCAATGAATTCTGAATTTTTGCTTTTTACTGTAATTACTGATTTGGTTGTAAAAAGTGCGAAATGTGATTTCAATAGCGTTAAAATTGCTAATTTTGCCACAAAATCACAAATAGCACTCAGCAGCTGGGGGCTCTGCCCCCAGGCCACGCTTGAGTTGCAACGGTTTGTTCAGCACGGGACCTACTGTAAATTAGATAATTTTTAAGCAAAAAACATTTACTTTTGGTTCAAGCCCCCGCTCTCTTCGCAAAACTCTGGTTGTGCTTCTGGTCACATTCACTCCAGCAGACAGATTTTTCAAGCAATTATACGGGCCGCATAAGAAATGAGCTAATAAACGTTTCCGGGCTTATATGTTCCTTTTTTCAAAGATGAATGCAAGTTGTAGCTTTGAAATAACAGTTTCTATATGCAAAAGTTCAGTCTATTTTTATAGTGCTCCCCATTTTCGGCTAGGGCCCCCTCACTTCGTTTGGTCTGGCGACGACACTGCTGGTAGCGTGTGGTTATCTCGTTCCAACAGTATTTATAGAAACTAGAATCTAAAAATTTAGTAATACGATTAGTGATAAGAATTTTTTTGCCCTTTGCCGTTTCCTGCCTTGAAAAAAAAAAGGTTTTTTAAGCATATCTTGTTATAAGTGGAAATACGGATTGTGCTTTGCTATTTGATGGCTTCTCATCGTAATCCAATTGCTTTTAGTCTTCGAATCGCTAGCTTCATTGTAGCCTTTTTAAGGGTTTGTCGGTGGGTTGTGCATTATGCTTCCTTGCAGTCTAGGCACCTACTGTATAAGCAGTAGCGCAACCAGGAGGGCTGGGGGCAACGACCCCCTTTAGCCAAGTCACTTAAAAACTTCAACCAAAAATACTAGCGTTTAAATTTTTTTTGACTTGGACCTGAAAGTAAATGGAGCTGGGCTGTTCTTTAGCTTGCCATCCGAAAAAGCAGCTCAATAACAAGTCATGCTGTGGTTCATTTACTACAATCAACGATTGTGAGTAATTCCTTTTATTGCGTGGAATGTGTCCACTAGGATGGCCCTTAAATACATCGAAAAAATTAAACTGCAAAAATTATAATGGGAACCGAAGTAAATGTGTTCCTTAATTTTAGTCTAAAACCATCGTGTGTGAAAAATCTCCGAATCAAAAAAACATTAAGAGATTGCACAAAGGCAATAAGGTTTTTATTGCAAAGATAAGGGCTTTGCTGTTTGCAGAGTGTTAGCTGTTTAAAAGCAGTAATATTATGGGGGCAACCCAACTTATTGTATGTTGCCAAGTTAGACGTGCACTGTCCTTAGTAGTTATGTATATGGCGTGTTCGGTGCACAGAGTTCACGTGACTGCACTGTAACCGTCCATGTGTCTCAAATTAATGTGAATCCCAAAAATGCACTGGAAACAAAATGAAAAGTAAAAAAAATTAACATGCACTGAAAGCGGTTTTGTGTTTCAGATTTTAAAAATCATAAATTTGTGAAACGATACAGTGGCGATCTGTAATGCACGATAAGGTAATTTTAAGATAATAAGATCAAATTTCAAATGCATTTAGCCCGAACCACGGTCTGTTTGGTATAAGCATAACATTCCTTTATACACAGCGCTCAAGCGTAGCAATGTTGTTAACCTGAAACCAAAAGCGTTTTGTCGCTCGCTCGCTCGCTTACAACAAAGAAGTGTGACAAGGTCTCTAAAATGTGTGACAATTTCTCAAAACAGTGTGACAATGTCACAAAAAAGTGTGACAAGGAAAGTTGTCACACTGACCTGTAGTAACCTCGTATGGAAAATTCCCTGGTTCTTTTGCACACGGTACTAGATTATACAGACACCTGTCTGTAAGCGTTTGTTCAGTTGAAATACGCATTTTTTCTCCTCTGTCAACTAGGTTAAGATGGCTGAGTGGTTAAAAGCTCACCTTCCATTTTCATTTTATAAAAATTTAACAACTGAAAATGGTAATAAAATTTTTAAATATGTATAAATAATTCATCATCAAAGAAACCAAAAGCAAGATTCGAATCTCAGTACAGTCATTCTAGTTAAACATAGCTACTTTTTACGTTTGAACTTCGAAGTGTTAAATTCATTAATCTGTTGTCTTCACATTTTTTATTAATATGTTTAATCTTTTGTCCATCTTTAAGCAGTCCATGAAAACACTCCCATATAAAATTATGAACATACATACGACCCCAGTAATCTTGGACAGTCATTTCAAAATATCCTTTCTCAGTTATTCTACCAAATGTTGGTTCTCTAGTAACAACATGAACAACGCATCCATCAATGCTCCCAGCATATGCTTGATGTGTTGGATGAAAATAAAACTCACGATTTTTAACACAGACAAAATTTTTTCTTATATAATAAAATGTCACGTGACTGCACTGTAACCGTCCTTGTGTCTCAAATTAAGAGAGGTCACGTGACTGCACTTTACCCTCCCGATGTTAGGAGGAGGTATTAAACTCGCAATTGAGCGCTTGTCACATGTAACCAACTTGTGCTCATAATTGCACTTCAGTCGCGTTTAATTCTTTTCAATAATTAGTTTGATTTTGTCATTTTCTATAGGTTTCACTTTAATTGTAAAGCCATTGCTATTAAATATTTTCACTTTGGGTTTACCGTACGCCTTTTGTATTCTTTCAATGTCTTTTCTTGATAGAACATCTCTTGATACTTTTGACCACTCGTGTTTATAAGTAGGATACATGATAGAATCTATACTTTGTGAATGGGTTAAACCTAAACAATGACCTATTTCATGAACAGCTACTACAAACAAGTTGTGTTTGGGAGGTGTTTCTTGGTCTGTCCAATCTTCATCAGCATCGAAATGTAAATCACCCCCAATTCCTGAACCTGGATAAAATCCATGAGCTAAAACACCGCCTTTACCTTTAAAAGGGAATCCATCGCCATGTTCCTTGGCACAAAAACTAATTTTTATGTCACAGGGCTCATTTGGCTGTACTTTCTTAAATTTAAGTGCTGTAGGTTTATCCCAAACTTTGAAAGCAGAATCAATTTGTTTGTGTATCGATTCTTCTGTAAGTTTTGGTGTTAAGTTCGTGATACAATACGTTAAAACACGTTTATTCCACTTTTGTTTTATATCTTCTATATTTTCTGGAACTGATAAATTTGAAGGTTGAAATCCACAAAACATCTTTTATTTATATGTAGATTTAAGTTGCTCTAATTCTTCAATCGGAATCCAGCTATTAAAATCATTGCTGTATCCAGACCACTTAACTAATGCCGATTTCTTTTTATTATCTTTGCGAACAACTTTTTCTATTCTGAATTTAGTTTGATTCGTTTTCAAAAGTTCTTGTTCATAGAAAGTTCCAGAAATTAAATCACCACGAAGATCAGTGATTTCGTAAGTGTGTG
The DNA here is from genome assembly GCA_963965965.1 of Trididemnum nubilum. NCBI lineage: Eukaryota > Metazoa > Chordata > Ascidiacea > Aplousobranchia > Didemnidae > Trididemnum > Trididemnum nubilum. Next base: position 39,663,082 of record OZ014484.1, on the reverse strand, counting down.
GATTGGTATTTAAAACTTTAGAAATTAAAAACAGTTCCTCTGTCCAGTTTGGAGTAAAACCCTTGTCAAAAAGTTTTCGTTTGTATTTTGAAAGTCTAACTGTGTCACCAACTTTAAATTTTGCTTTTGTTTTTATTGGTTTAATTTTAGCGAACAAATTGTAGTAAACAATTCCTTGATTTTCTTTTTCACTAGCTTGAACAGGCGTCATTTTCACGGATGAATGATAGCTGTTATTGTACTCATCAACTATCTCAGGTAGCATGTCTAAGTACTGAGTTGAACTTTGTTTTGTAAATTGCTTCCACATTTTATTTTTGATAGTGCGATTCCAGCGTTCAACAACAGAACTTTTTTCTTCATTTTCAGTTGAATATAATTTAATGTTGTGTTGGTCCAACAGGCTTTTTGTATTTTTGTTGTAAAATTCTTTTCCCTTATCAGTCCATAAGAATTCTGGGATTCTTTTTTCTTTGAAGATTTTCTTGAAAGCATTAGCAACAGTTTTACCCGTTTTGTCTTTCAAAGGGACTATCCATCCGAATTTGGAAAATACGTCAATTACCATAAGTAAATATCGGTAACCTTTATTCCATTTGCTAAACTTTTACATTTCTACTAAATCAGCCGCCCATATTTCATCAATTGATTTGCTTATAACTCGGCGTCGCAGAAACTTTTTCTTTACTGGTTTGTGTAGTTCATCAGCTAGTTCTGTTTGCCACGACGCCTTTTCCCGTTTTTTGCACCAAACCCCAACTTATATTTAGTTCCAATTGCTGCTTGTACTAACTTTTTATCAAACGATTCCCGGATACCTTTCGTTTTTGTTTGCGATAAACTGTCTAACATATCTTTATCACATTTTAGTTTACCTTTTTTATTGTCATTATCACGGTAACAAATATCATGTTTCATTGCAATAGCATCTATTTGATTGTAAAGTTCTTGGCCTGGTAAAGGTTGGTCGTTCGAATCAAGTTGTTTATCCAAAGGATTATATGGCCCAGTGTACTTGTGACTTGGAAGAGTGAACCCACCTTTTGGTTTTGGTAATTTTCCTATCGCAGCATGAAGGTCTAACAAGCCTCCTTTTTTGTTGGTTTTAATGAAACTATGCTTTGTAATACCACAACTAGCACAAATGCAACGTAACATCAGGCGACCATTTCCTTTTGCTTTTATAATTTCATCAGAACCTGGAACACATTTAGTTTTTTTCTTTTCTCTAACACAATAAGTTTCCATCTTTAATATATGATACATAAAACTTCATAAACATTTCATTAAAAGGTGTAGGTTTTTCATGAAAATCTAGCAATAGTTCGTTTGCTGTTCTCCCCTTATTTCGCTCTGTTATATAATACACACAGTAGTAACCACAAAGAATTGAGCTAATATTTTGAATTTGTGCATCATTGTAAATAATGTTTTTGTTTGTAGTCTTCATATATTTAACAACTTCATTTGGGGGTACAAGTCCAAAGCTGTCGAAGTATTCTACTTTATCTGATTTTTCTTCGTTGTAAACACAAACCCAATGAGTTCCACTACCCGCAAAATAATCTTTTAAGTTTACGACAGCTGATTCATTTTTATTCATTGCTTTTGGTAACATATCTTTGCTAAATGTTCCTCGATAATTGTCACACTTAATCATGATTTTATCAATGTCTAAGTTTGTTAATGGTTTCATTTATTTACTGCTTTATTAGTTGCTCCTTGGATGGCCCCGGAAGCAGCTGCTAATCCTAAAGTTGGCAAAACTTTTTTAGCTAAAAACGGTAACACTAGTTTTCCTAAATTAAGTAAGCTACTTAAGAAACCACCTTGTTTTTGCAATTGCGTTTTACTAAAGTTTATTTGAATACCGTGTCCAGACGCTTTTGCTCTGTTAATTCTATTTATCTGTCGACTCGTCAGTTGCAAACTAACGTTGCCTTTAATCTGTAAACGTGCATTTGTTAGTCTAACACTTACACTAGTTTTGCTTTTATATGCATTTGCAATTTTTTTCTTTTGATTTTGTGTCAAGTTCAATGAGTAATCGTGGTACATTTTATATTAGACTTTATAAAATCAAACCCAAGATCGGAACATTTTTGAAAGGAGAATTTTTTCCTAGTATTAAACCTTTTCCGAGAATCTGAGGTTCGTCGAAGCGATAAGACCTACCTTGTCTTTTTGTTCCAGGCAACATAAGCCCTTTACCCTTTGATCCAGGTAACACAAGTCCTTTTCCTCCTAACAAACTGGGTAGCAAGCTACCTGCTAAACCTGCTAAAAGAGTTCCAATAAAACCACCCTGTTTTGAAATTTGTAGTTTTGATAGCTTCAAAGTAACACCTGAACCTTTTGCTTTAGCATCATTTATTTTGTTAACTTGCGTCTTTGTTAAACCAAGAAAGTCTGATCCTTGTAACTGGTGGTTATTAAATGTGAGTGTAAGCCCAGTTTTGTTTTGAAAAGCTTGTTTTATTTTTGCTTTTTGAAATTGTGATAAATTTAATCCGATTTTAACATACATTTTTATTTATACTCAGATAATTATATTCATTCGACCTGAAAGTCCTTCTAACTGAAGGTATCTATCAGAAAGTACGACTGCATAAACATAGAAAGCTTGGTCAGCGTTATTTGCAATATTTCTAAAGTTACCACCAAGACTAAACCTTATTTCAATATCTGCCGAGCTGTTTTTAAGTCGTTCATTGTGTTTACTAACATCAAAATGATGAATTGGATACAAACTAGCCCAGTCTTCAGCTGATAATTGACAGCCCGTGTCGGCGTCTTGGTATTTGTTTACAGCCTCTAGAAAACTCATGTATAAACGCGAATAATTTCTATTTTGTGGAGTAAAATTACATTCAAATTCTCGTTCAGGATATTGAATGCTGTTTATTCTGCAACTAATACGTCTTAAGTTTGCATTGTCAAAAATCATATTATTTAGCTGCTGGTTGTTATCTCGTTCACTCGATTGAAACGCAACAAACACATGCCTGGGAAGCTCTGTTCCCGGCTGGGTTGTTATTCTCCAAGTCATGCTTGTTTCTGTTGACTGAAACATTGTTCGATACACTCTCATTTGTTCAAAGTATAGCTGTTTTATATGTCCTTTTACTAACATAGCATCTATTTCCGATTCAACTCTTAAACTTGGTTTCACTTTAGGCATCCACAAAGAAATATGACTTATGTTAAACTTACCCGCAGCAACACCATTTGCACGTCAAATATAGTTATTAGATGTTTCTCTATCCACGACTATACTGTGTTTAACACCTCTAAAAACCTTATCGATATCACGACAAAATCCAAATATTTGGGAAAGAGGAAGCATTAAAGTAATTTGCTTATTTCCCGTAGTAATGTTCTGTCTTGCGGTGAAACCAATATTTGCTTGTAGATTGTTGTTGTATATTTCAACAATTGCTCTAAGACCATCACGTACAGCATTTGCATTCGCATCATCAGCTACACCACCAAAATTTTGTTTAAGAGATGGGGAACCAGTTGCAGTGTCTTTAAACCACAGCATGTTAGAGGCGGTTGATCTTGAATAATCATCACTAAAGCTAACTAAATTGAGTATTGTTGATGCTTGAGGTAGATAAAGGTTTATGTTTTCTATAGTTTGGTTATTTAATTGATATTGCGCAGTTTGAAATAAAGACCAACCGTTATTTACTAATGAAATTACGTCATTGTTATTGTAATTAGCATTCGCATTAGTTTGAAGTTTTCCTCTGATTTCTAGGTATGCTTTATGCGGTAGAAGAAAAACATCTTTATCTTTAGTTTCAATAATGTGCTGACCATCTTTGTTCATGTTATTGGAGTCTCTCGGAAGGTATTCGACATATTCAAACTCAGTAATTGAATTGTCCACTAAGTTTGTTTCTTTAATTTGCAAATATGGGTTCGTTAGTTCTGTCATTTTATAATTAAGACATATAATTTTTAAATCCTGATCCAGCAATTAAATTACTTAGGATAGCTCTCGATCTGTCGTTGAGATTTTCTAATTCTCTGTCATTGATAATACGCTTGTTTATTGGTATATTTTCTAAGACTGGTTCTAATGTCTTTTTTGTGGGTTCTAAGGCTTTTTTCAGTAAAGGTGCAGCTAGTTTTTTAATCTAAGTCTTCACTCCAGTAGGAATTCTGTTAAGAATCTTAGAACCAGTGCTGATTACGTTTCTTACCTTGTCATAAACATTTTTAAGCAAACTTCCACCTATGATTTTCTTTTTATGAAATCTAGTTTCTCTTTGTGATAACATTTATAGTTAAACTACATAATCTCTCTGAGGTGAACATAGTAAGTCACTCGTTCATTATTCATATTTACAAAATTGTTATCTTGATCTTTTATAGAGAATCGGATACTATCAATTTGACTTAAATTTTTGATTGGAACGTAAATGTTTTGCTTAGGTTCAACTTGAATCAAATATCCCGGTGGTACGTTTGGACTAAGAGTATAAAGTAAGTCACTAGACGCTCCGTTTATGTAACTTCCATCAATTAAGCTACAATGAATCTGAAGGCTGTTGATATTTGTAATATTTACAGGATTTTGACTATTATGAATTCCATTTACACCCAAAAATGCCGAACCAAATCCTAAAATGTCACCTATTGAATTTGGAATTCGAAAATCAACTATGTAATCATTTTTAAGTTCAATTCTTGATTTTAATGTATTAAAATTTGGTGTTATAGTTATATTATTTTTGTCATCACGTCTCTGTTCCATCAAGTACTTGATTTCATTATTGAGATCTTCAATATTATAGCTACCTGGAGGAATCGATAATAATCGTGCAGCTACTCCATCTGGTGAATAAAAAAATTTATTATTGCTGCTCGTTATGTTATGCCAAGAGTACCATATTTGAGCATTGATTAAGGACATCTCGTAACTTTTTTTAATGTCTAGTTGCAACGGTGGATTAAAGCTAGTTATAAAATCTTCTGATTTTCCTTGTCCTTTCCTAGAGTCAAAGAAAAGTGGTATTGATGTCATTTTAATATATTGTCAAATAATTTTTGGTGGTCGCAGTGTGAAATGCATTTGTTCAATTTTAGTTTTTTCAAAATGTTTGCAATTTCTTGATCCAAACGTTTGTTATTATTGCCGGCTTGTTTGGCTGCTACTAGTAAATTAAGTCTTTCACAAAGTTTGTTGGGATCTTTAAGCCCTTTTCCAAAGGTAAGTTCCATTCCTCCTAATAATTTATTTAATTTTTCTCTGTACTTTTTAAAAGTTTTTATTTGCTCATCAATCACTTCTGTATCAGCATCATGTCTTCTTCATAAACCACCTAATCTTTGATTGATTAATCTAGCTCTGTCTTTCAATGCGTTTATGTAATCTGGCCCGCGTTTTACAAGCTCAACAATATCAGTCTCAAAATTGTTTTGTGTAAGCAATTCTTTTTCCTCGTTATCGAAAGCACTCTCAAAGTGCACAGTATAAATTGATCAAGGTTTATCTTCAATGGCAAGCTGTTGCTGTATGTGTTGAATTAGTTGGTCTTGCCTTTTATCAGTTTTTTTCTGAGTTTCTTCAAACGTTTTAGTAATGGGACGAAATATTTCAGAGGCAGACTTTTGCAGTTGTTGTTTGGCTACAATTTCTTTTTGCAGCTTTTGTTTCAAAAGCTTTCGGTTGTCAATAAAATCCTTTACAAGTTTATTTTTGTTTTTCAACTCTTCTTCATTTACAAATGGCATGTTTACTATATAGCATATAAAGCTTAAGCCCAAAAATGGTCAAAGCATTTTCTATAACGAAGGGGTAGGTGTTTGGCTGTTTTGTCCAGCACCATAAAATTGTAAGGATCTTTGGTTGCTTCACGGTAAATCGACTCCATTTCTTTTTTTGTTATACCTTTAGCATGATCGTCAGTAATGTGTCTGATGTCTTCGTTGTCTAAGTTCCCGAAAAAAACAAAACAGTTAGTGTTTCTTCTTATGTACTTCGGAGTGTTGAAGTATGACTGGGTGAGGTAAATACAGTTGCAATTTCTGTTTCTAGATAAAGAAAAGTATTCCATCAGTTTTTTCATGTTGTCTAGCTTAATGTCGTCAAAAACTATTACTTTCTGTTGAGGGTCAAGCTCTTCTACTGGAGGCAAGTCTTCAGGGCTTAGCACTTCAATACCTTGCTCTTTTAAAAATTGATACTTATCTTGCTCAGGATTAACAGTATAAACACAACAAAGGTCGTAATTCATCCGCTTGAGAACCATGTTTAAAAGCAAATTTGTTTTTCCTGATCCTGTCGATCCTACTATCATGTAATGGCAATCAGGTAGAAGATAATGATGTTTGATTTGCTTGTTGTCCCCACTTAAATATTTATCAAAGTTTATTATATTCATTTATAATAAAGAAGGACAAAATGAATATTTCAAAATTTGGAACAAGTGGAAGTCAATCTTCAAGTACTGTTAAGGTTGTAGGTATTGAACACAAAGTTTCCAAGTCAGGAGATATAATGTATGGTGATTTAAACTTAAACAACCACAAAATTACAAACTTAGCCAATCCTGTGACAGAATCAGATAGTGTAAATAAAGGATTCTTGGATAATGCAATTAGCAACATTGTCCAATTTGCCGAAAGCTCTGAGTTTGGTTCGAGGTTGGCTACTTTAGGTATAAACAACGATGATCAATATGTTGTATCGCCCTCTCAAATTCAAATTCAGAGGTCTCAAATATATGGTGTGGAAGTACTTGGTCGTCTACCAAACAGGGTCTTTCGTATAGAAAATATTCCACCTAACAACGCATCAATTGAATTAGGTAAATCATTAATTCTAAAAGGACTTGTTGATCCCATTCTACCTTCTGATGCGGCAACTAAACAATTTGTGGAAAATTTAGTTACAAATGTGAGAGATAATATTAACTTACAAGGATTACACACTATCATAAATTTACGAGATCCCACAGCACCAGGTGAAGCAGCAAACAAAAATTATGTTGACCAAATAACGCAGCACATTCAAACCGAAGACGATAATGTAACCATTTCACGAAACTTAGATATGAAAAATCATACCATTTTCAATGTAGGTAGACCTTCCGAACCTACCAGTGCAATAAATAAACGTTATTTTAAATGAAATATATATCGTCCAAAATTTCAAATATTTTTGGGTGCTTCTTCGACACCTGGTTCGAGGCCAATTCCATCAAGTGCTATTCATTCAGTTCGTACTAATACAGATCACAATTTGCATTTCGTGAGTGCACCTCTTGTCGCTGGGAACGATTTTCTGTCTTTGCAATCCGATAGTATTCATTTGAGAGATGAGGTAACCAGCAGTTACATCGAAATAAGCGTAAGCGGACTTGTGAAAGTTACCAGTTATGATGACGAAGACAAATTACATATTGATATAATCCGTGTTTGTGAAGAAGAAACAGATAAAATATGTAAAACAACAGTAACACCCCCATTTGATTGCTTTAATTTAAACTGCATTGTTTTTCCTAATCCTTCTCGAGATGAGTTTCGCATACAATACAACTATGTTTCTTCAAATTCTTCGGTATCAATGAATATGAGCAGCGTTGTAATTAAAGTTAAACAGCTTGAAGTGGGTGATCAACCAGAAGCGTAATTGTATATCGTAAAATAAACAATGGACTTTAACCACATTAGTAGAAAATTGACTCAAGAACAAGTGAATGAATTGACAAAACTGTATCACACTTATCACAAACAGTATTGGTGTTATTAGAAAATGTTTAAAAAATTTAAAAGAATGGACTTAGCTCTAAAGCTGTCATCTGTTGTTTTTACTACAACTGGAGCTGTGGTTGGTTCTGTTACATTAAATCCGATTTTCTTGGCGTGTATTAGTGGTACTGGTGTTCTTTTACAGACAATAACGACGCAGAAAAATTTTTCCAAAAAAACTGAGTCTTGTTGATATGCTTATCAATCGTATCAGAAATTACTTAACAAGTTAAAATTGTTTTTAAGATCTGGTGATATTGACGAGTTTTTCGAAAGAGAACTTGCTATGGTTGATGACCAAGTTGCTGATATATGTCCACCAATTTCTGAAAGCTATGAAAAATTACATGCTAAACGATTTGTTTCCACATGATTTCATATTTTTTACGTAATGCATCACTAATTTTGTATGAAGGTTGTTTGGGAATGTCTAAATATTCTAAGATTTTATTTATAAAAAAATCTATCTTAGGAAACCTTTTACCAGTGAAGCTTTGTAGTTGGTTTTCCACGGTTGTCCAAATGTCCATAAATGCTTGTATTTCATCAGCAGACAATTCAAGACGTTGTAATTTATTTTTAACATAAGCAGTTCTACTGTAAACTGATTTACGTAAGACAACATTACGTGGGTTATAATCAATCCAGTCGTTTGCAAAATATGGGTGATGAACTACACCACAGTTAATACAAGTTCTATTTCGATTTATAATTTTTATGTCAGGATTTTCACAACAATTTTCATCCATCTTTTTTTATAATAGTATATATTTTTTTTAATTAATAATGACCATAAGCAAAACTATCAATTCCATTAGAAAGAATATATCGTTTATCATCAAAACACGAAAGAGACTTCTTGTTGATTTCAACGGAATAAATTTTGTGGTTTTCACTTCTAATTGATTTCATTTTATGAAACATTTGACGATTATTGAAGAGCGTGTTTTTGTAATCTTCGTGCTTTAACAGATTCCTCACTACATTTTTTTTAATTTCTTTTGCAGTTTTGCAACCTCTTTCATCATTTGTGACGTAGCTGTACATTTTAGATCTAAGTCCAACAAATTCTACTATTGGCACACCTGCGGTTTCATCTTTCATCTTTCCAATTACTTTCTTATTTTTTAGGTCATAAAAGTCTGAGGTTTCTTTGTAACCACTGAAGTCGAATTTGTCTTTGTCAGCCCAAAAATCTTTGTATTTGTCTTCTGTTTTTATATCATATGTTACTGAATCTGTATCTGTAAATAAGAGTTTTGCATTCTTACCATATTTCTTTTTAATGTAGTTGTAATGAAAATCATACATCAATGTTTTTGAAATATTGAGAATACACATTCCTACATACGCGGGGCGGTTTAGGGTTAAAGATTCTTTAATTTTATGAACTGCAACAAGATTTTTATTAAATATTTTGCTGCTAACGTAGGTTGGTTTTGCACAATGCTTTAATAGTTTTTCTGGTTCGTTGATCAGAGTAACATTGACACGTTTACGAAGATTTTCAATTGTTTTTCCAAACACTGAGTTGTTCATAAGTTTAAAAAAATCTTTCTCAAAGTCAGACTTGGCGGTTTTTCGTTTTTCTGTATTGAAATCAATATACTTTTTTAACCAAGGTGATTCGTTAAATTCTAATACCCGATGTACTTTTGTAACTTTTAAGCCTAATTCAATATACTGCTTTAAGTTTTTGTAATAAAGAACATAACTCTTTTTTGGTTTTAAATTAGGTATTAATTTTTTAACTCCTTCAACTTTTATATTAAACTGAGTTTGTAATTGTTTACAGTAGTCTGAAAGGAGGTGATGTTTAATTTCCATTTTTTCTGGAGCTAATGGATAGTCATTATGACTATCATGAAGGTGTTCAGGATAGTCCAGGTCAACTTCTAGTATTAGTCCTTTTCCTTTAGGTAAATTTGCTAAATCAATTTCTTTTTCTGATAGCCATTTAAAACCACCCGTTGGTAAATTTTGGCTCATTGCCCATCCATATAAATTGTTTGCATCAAGATATGTAATATAATTTGATGGCTGCTTTGAATCGTAATTATTCATGTATTTGTTGTTAGCTTTAGCATATCTTTTAGAAATGTATGAAACTCCCCCTCTCACACCTTTTTCAATGAAAAGAAATTTGTCAATATCTGTCATTAATTCCAGTTTTATTTCAGTCATTTTAAGCATTGCATCCCATGATAAACCGGGAGAAGTAAAATAATGGCAAGGATCTAATTCGTAATATTGAAGACAAGTCTTTTGAAATTTCTCAAATACATCTGCTAACAGCAAAACATCTGACTTAAGGTACAAGTCGTGGTATTGTCCCATGGATTCCAACTTGAAAGTAGTCCACACATTCTGCGCATGCTTGTAATCCTCATCGCTTATATCTTCATCGATTAAAAGACTATAGAATTCTTTTTTTGGTGGGAGGTTTCTGTCGTCAAACTTATCAAAGCTGTTCATATAATCGTAGGGATAAACTCCTTTTCTTTTCATTAGTTCTAGTTTTTCATCCTGAAATTCTTGTGATGTGTATTTTAAGTCAAAAAGTGGAACGTTCTTAACCAGAGTTTCTAATGAGCTACTCATGAATTGGAAGCTATCGATAAATTTTAAATGTTTGCCTAAGAAAAAAGCCATGTATTTTTCTAGATTGTTTGGGATTACTTTGATATCTTTCTCAAACTTTCCTATTTCTTGCATAATAAAATGTGAATCATAACCCCTTAAATTATGAAAGATTACAGGTATCTTATGAGTAAGTCTGAAGTTTCTATTACATTCATTATGTGCCGCCCCTCTGTATTTTCCTGTAACGTGACAATGATCTCTAACCCTTTTGTCTTCCTCAGAAAAGCCTTTTTTACAAATGTGGCATTTTGTAGCTGCTTGAAAGTTTTCTTCATCTTTGTTCGTTAAATCCATAGGTTGATTGAAATGTTCATTTTTCGTTTTTTCACAATAGTCAACTTCTTTCAACATAGCTTCCAAAAATTTATAAACAGCGTTTTTACCTCTATACAGTTGAATTGGTCTACTGAATTTATCGTCATAGCAACAAACTACCTTGTAGGAATAGCCGCAATCGATGTGTTTTTGGTATCTTTCTGTGTAGGACTTTTCATCATTTGGCTGACAGCTGTCAATCTTTTGAGTTATTGCTTCAAAATCAGCATATATAACAAAGGGAACTGGTAGTTGTTTTTGAAAGTTATTAAACTTCACCGAGCTACCTTTTTTGGGCATTTGTATTGCTTGCTTTCCATTTATAATTACGCAGTTTGGTGTGTGTTTGTGTAGAATTTCCTCGCTGCTAAAACATTGAAGACAATATCTGCAGAAATGCTTTCTGTGTTGGTGCTTGCTTTGATTATACATAAATCTATTAAAGTCTTTTATCCAAACATAATGTTGCTTTTCGTCTTCCATTATCAATAATAAATCGAGAGTTGTTTCAACCACCTTTTTAGAGACAAATAAGGAAAGCGTTGCTTGTTTTCATAACCAATAACATTAATGCTGATGTTATTTTGTTCTTCAATTTTTGGTATTTGCTTGATAGACACTGGAAACTTTATACCGTCATAATTTAGTGTGTCTACATATTTTTTGTAATGACTTATTCTTTCACGATTGCTTTTTACTTTCTCACTGTATACTTTAGCTAAATGACACCACCTAAAGCATTCGTTGTCTTTGTTTTTGATGTTAATTAGTCCTTTCTTAGCATTTCGAAGTTCTTCCGGTAATGCAATATAAGTTGATCCATGAAGAGGGGTATATTGAACTAAGTTAACGAAGTGCCCATCGACAGAAAATATAGACCATCCAGAACCTTCACTAAGCCAATTTCCAATTTTATTTATTATTTGATTGGATGCATTTTGTTGCATTTCACTCACATCATCTTTATTTAAGATGACAATTGCTCTGCTGTTAAAAAAAGCCGACTTGGTTACTGCTTTGTCTTCTGTTTGTTTTTCAAATGTAATTTTAAGAGTAATTGTTACTTTTAATCCTTTCATTTTAACCAGGTCTAACCGTAATTTATCTTGCACTACTTTCTCTGTTTCATTCAATTGTTTCAATGGGCTAAAATCAACAATATCAACATCATAAGATTTAGCATAGTTTTTCAGAGCAGTTTTGAGTAACTGCACTTTAATTACCCGTTTAGGAAAAAGATTTAAAATTTTTTGAAATGCTGCTGAAGCACTTGCTTTAATGGTTGGTGGTACGTAAGCCATCAGCCAATTGGCAAAATCATTTATACGCTTTTGAACTTTACCAGCTGTATTAAGAGCTATTTTCTTTAAGGTTGGGGGAAAATTTCTAAAGGGTGATGGTCTTAAAGTAGAAACTCCAATATCTGGAACCGCCTGATCTAAAATATTTGATTGGTTCATTTTATTATATAAGAGAAGTTATCTTTAAATACTTTTTATACTTAAGAAAATTTTGTCTGTGGTTAAATAAAAATGAGTACTAAATTAGTGATTGAAAATCGTGAGTTTTATTTTCATCCAACACATCAAGCATATGCTGGGAGTATTGATGGATGCGTTGTTCATGTTGTTACTAGAGAACCAACATTTGGTAGAATAACTGAGAAAGGATATTTTGAAATGACTGTCCAAGATTACTGGGGTCGTATGTATGTTCATAATTTTATATGGGAGTGTTTTCATGGACTGCTTAAAGATGGACAAAAGATTAAACATATTAATAAAAAATGTGAAGACAACAGATTAATGAATTTAACACTTCGAAGTTCAAACGTAAAAAGTAGCTATGTTTAACTAGAATGACTGTACTGAGATTCGAATCTTGCTTTTGGTTTCTTTGATGATGAATTATTTATACATATTTAAAAATTTTATTACCATTTTCAGTTGTTAAATTTTTATAAAATGAAAATGGAAGGTGAGCCTTTAACCACTCAACCATCTTAACCTAGTTGACAGAGGAGAAAAAATGCGTATTTCAACTGAACAAACGCTTACAGACAGGTGTCTGTATAATCTAGTACCGTGTGCAAAAGAACCAGGGAATTTTCCATACGAGGTTACTACAGGTCAGTGTGACAACTTTTCTTGTCACACTTTTTTGTGACATTGTCACACTGTTTTGAGAAATTGTCACACATTTTAGAGACCTTGTCACACTTCTTTGTTGTAAGCGAGCGAGCGACAAAACGCTTTTGGTTTCAGGTTAACAACATTGCTACGCTTGAGCGCTGTGTATAAAGGAATGTTATGCTTATACCAAACAGACCGTGGTTCGGGCTAAATGCATTTGAAATTTGATCTTATTATCTTAAAATTACCTTATCGTGCATTACAGATCGCCACTGTATCGTTTCACAAATTTATGATTTTTAAAATCTGAAACACAAAACCGCTTTCAGTGCATGTTAATTTTTTTTACTTTTCATTTTGTTTCCAGTGCATTTTTGGGATTCACATTAATTTGAGACACATGGACGGTTACAGTGCAGTCACGTGACCTCTGTCTTAATTGGAGACACAAGGACGGTTACAGTGCAGTCACGTGAACTCTGTGCACCGAACACGCCATATACATAACTACTGTCCTTATTCTCAATTAGCAAAAACCATGCCTATGATATGCTTTGATGCGAAATGCATGTTGAACTGAAGCAGATCTTCATCACATTTTTTAATTAGCCAGACGTATTCCTATATAAGTGCCACTGCCACACCACGCTCTGCCGTTGCATGCGGGACTTGGATTCTTTGAACCAACTTTTTGTCTACTATCAATGAGCTTGATAATTCACTCCAAGAATCAAAGTCAATTGATAGCAATTTTTGATCTATTTTTATTTTCTCAAAAAATCCATTTAACTGCGTTTAATCACCAAACCACTTTTTCCAATTGTTGTTTCTTATTGGCCCGCTTGGTAAAGTTTTTATTTTCGTAAGAGGTGTAACCATTCGTCACTGTCATAATGCACCTCTGGTTCAAAAAAACCTAAGCCACTAGTTTCTAGGATGTGTACTAAAGCCGACCAGGGAATCTTTACATTACGGTTACCCCAATTGTCTAGTCAATGTGATTTTGCCACGTTTTTTGCAAGTCCAAGATTTTTTCTACATTTTGACAAGTTTAGTGCAGACACAAGAAATGAAGCTTTGGTCCACGCTTGCCATAATCAGTTTACCATGCAGTTCTGGCGTATGGTAAACTGATTATGGCCAGCATAAGTTAGAAGCACCATAATCCTTTCGGGCGCCCCTTACCAATTTCTGATTTTGTTCAAGTTTTGTGTTAATGGAGATGCAAGCACCAGATTATTACTTTTCGTGTTTGAGACATTCATGTCAAAAAACATATTACCCTGTAGCAAAAACTTTATCACCCTATCCCCATTCTTTTAATGCTCAAACGATGCCATTTGCAAGAGACTAACTGGTCCCATTAGGAATTAAGGCAATCTTGAGCAGATGTTTTAAGCAGATGCCAGAAGTGATGATAGGCAGTTGATAGACTTGAGAAAATAAATTTCAATAAGATTGAAATTGGTTAATTGAAACTTAAAAAAAGAGTAGGTTCAGAATAGCAGGAGCTACTTTTTAAAAATTTTTTAATTTTTTAAGATGATCTTTCAAATTCTTTGCTCGGTTTATTACTTTGGACTGCCAGTTGCCACTCTTACATGCACTGTTCCCATTGATTCTATTCTTAAACATTCTTTTTTGAGCCAGAAGAAAATTTTGGTACTTTTGTTATGAAGGTCTATGGATCAAAGCATTTGTGCTGTCCACATCAAAGAAATCATTCAGGTCATCTTTTTTGTTACTTGTGGTAGCCTCAAGAATTGGCTACGTATCAGAGGTGGAGTCCTCGATGACACATTTTGAAGTCCTTGGCCTTGGTCTTGGCCTCGAAGGTCAAGTCCTTGGCCTTGGCCTCGAGGCCTCAAGTCCTCGAAAATTGGCCTGTCCTCGGCTCGAGGACAGCACTACTTTTTGAATTGTTAAAATTTTGTGAAGCGCTTGAAACATTTTTGTGAAGACCTTTTTTTTTTTTGAGATCGCTTAAAAAATTTTTGTGAAGATCTTTTTTTTTTTTTTTTTTTTTTGGAGAGCACTTGCGCTTGTGTCCTTGGTCCTTGGCCTTGGCCTCGAGCATTCCTGTCCTTGGCCTCGAGAGTGTCTGTCCTCGGAAAGGCAGTCCTTGGCCTTGGCCTCGGATTTTTTTTGTGTCCTTGGCCTTGGCCTCAATCCGTGTGTCCTCGACTCCACCTTTGCTACGTATTTTAACAAGTTTAATTAGTGTATGAGGTTTGAAATTTATCCAGAAATTAATACTTGGCAACTTGAATGATTCCAGTCAAACTTATTAAGGTAAACAACTTCCGGCTACATGAGAAGACATATAAAAAATATATGATGCATAATTGACTTGTACACTGTCTTCCCAGTTTTTACAGTGCTCAATGGACATGGGCCCCCAGTTAATGGAACAGGAAGTTCAGTCAAAATTAAATATATAAAAAAACACTACAGGCTGTTTCCCCCTAATAGATTTTCAGGTGGGGCGAAAACTAAACAAAAACAGTAAAAGATCTCAATAAACCACCCAAGTCTCCCCTTCTCACACCGGAAGCTTTGTGGCGGGCGCGAGCCCGAGCTATCCCACTAGGGTTAACTGCGGTGCACACCAGCCAGGAGCCACAACCAGGATCGATGGTGCAGAGCGGCGGTTGCTACAAAACACTGTAAGCATTAACTGCGAAAGGAAGAGCATAGGAATCAAACACTGCTGATGCGTTGCTGTGTCTCTGTCAAACGTGAAAACACAGTTACAATTTTAAACACTGTTCTAGATACAAAGTGTGATTTTACGTCACAGAGACCACCCGATTTGCGTTAAAAGTGGTTTTATTAGGTTGATGATTTCTTGGTTTAGTTGGCTTTGTGTCGACATTTTGATGCAATTTTGGTTCTTTGGTTGAGTGTGTTAACCGAATTTCCTAGTAGTATCGTAATTTTTTCTTCCAAACAAAGGTTACATTTGTTAGAACCGTTCTGATAAGGCATGCTTGTCTCGTGATGTATAATATTGTATATACGGTAGCATATGTATAATCTCAAAATTTTTGCTGTTCATCTGCAACCAGTAAACTTTAATTTTTCTCCGAGATATTTTGCTTGTGCAGTTTTTTATCGAAAACGAACAAATTTAACTCGGTTTTCATATAGTTTTCCAAAATTTTGAAATAAGGACCACTCTAGTTTCCACCATACGCTTGCTATACTTCTCACAAGTCACAACTTTTGACTTATGTTTGCTAATCAACTCGGAGCAGATCACTTCGAGACATGGTTGATTGCAAAACTTTTCCAATCGGTTCATTAAAAGTTGCGGACTTACGGTATGGACTTCAAATATTACGAAGTTTAGGACTTGTGGTTGCGGACTTCAAGAATTACGAAGTTGCGGACTTGCGATTGCAAATTCAAGAATCCTGAAACGTCGTTGCGGACTTGCGGTTGCGGACTAAGCTTTTAAACGTACAATTGTGGACTTGCGGTTACGGATTAAGAAAATTAAAATTCGGTTGCGGATTTGTGGACTGCTGACTTACAAAGAAAACTTGTGGTGCCCAGCACTGGAAACCCCCATTTTGGCACCTCCAATTTCTGTTTATTTGCACATTCCGAAAATTTAATCCATCTAGCTCTAACGGTTTAAAAGTTCAAAATTTTGGAGAACCCCAATGAGAGGGATCCCCAAACCTGGAACCCCCAATTTCTGTTGCACAAAAGTCGTTCCTGACATCTTCAATAACTTAAACTTTGAATAGAGAGCGTTAAGCGGTTTTAAACTAGATTGCAACAGAAGAAAAAGAAAAAAAGATGCAAAACAAGAAAAATAGTTTTCAAGTTATAGGGTAAACGTGCATAACTAAAAGCAAGGTGGTTGATAGTGTGTGCTAAAAAACCACAAACCATTTTTTATCAATATCGATAATTACCGAGAAATATTGGTTCAAATTCGTCAACTTCTTGCCCATTTTCGGCCTGTAAAATTTTGGTTACAAAACCGGGCGCCCCCAAACTCGGTTTGCATAAATCATTTATAAGCATCGAATTTGTGTTCAACTTTCAGCTTTGCACGTTACTTAATTTTTGAGTTATTGGCAAATTAATTTAAGCCAAAAATCATTTTTTTATAACCCAATCACGTGACCTAGGATCCCCAAAATTAGCACCACACGTGACACTTTCAATAATTTTTTTGTTGAGTCCAAATTTTAACTTTTTAGTTTCAACCGTTTGCTAGTTATAAGCAAATCAATCTTCATCTGCCAAAATTCGCAAACAAAAACATAAGAACTTCTCACTCATGCAAAGTTCCAATTACAGAGCAAATGGTTCACTGCACTTTTATGAGAGAATTAATGGCAAACAATTTTTACCAACGTAACTGCGTTGATTTAAAACCAGTTTCAATTATGCGGTTTATATTTCAATTTGGATTCCGGATGGTTTGGGATTAGGATCCTTCTGGATTCTGTATTCTGAAATACCCATCTATAGCTATTTTATTGTTCAGCTGTTTAAAAGATATGGTGAAGTAAAAGGAACTTAAAATACTAAGGAAAAACATTTTGTAGGAAACCATAACAATAGACAGAGTCAGTGCGTTTAATGCGTTCGAAGTTGAAAAAAGCCTTTCAGCGATCAAAGGGCAAGATTTTTGTAGTACCGTTGCCACAAAGCGTCAAAAGAAAACTGGGTTGCTGTCGCTGCAATATTTTTTTTGCTAACAATTTTGCCATTCTAAAACTTTATGCATATTTATCCATATAAACCGAAAGTTTATTAAGTAATATGATAACTGCCGATGCCAATTTTTCTTGCTTTCAAACAGATTGATTCTGATTATAGTACTGTATTGTGTTTTTTTTTTGTGTGAAATGGCCCATACAGTAAATAGTCTGTTTTGAAACTTTGCTGGGGATAGATAATTAGCAGTGCTGATTGTAATCCAAAGAAATGGCTCAGGTCTTTGCATGGGCAGAATTGGGCTTTCCTAAAACTACCGAATTCAAAAAAGAAATTTTTTTGTAGTAGGTATTACTGGCTCTATTTTTATTGAACCCCCTGAAAAACTTTTTGCCGACGCCCTTGCTTCGATTATGTCTTATCTCTGTTTGCAGGAACCGTCTCCGAGTAATTGCGTCTCCGGGATCTTTTGAAAAAATGCCGCAGCGATAGCGAGCCGTGTAGACAACACTGTGTACGATTTGACTAGCCCCAGGTTGGAATTTCAGACCTCCCGCTCCAGAAACGAAGACGTTACTACTCGACTATCTGGCCGATGATAGACCTGAATTGATAAGCATTGTAGCTATCTTCAGCCTCGATTTCTTAACGTTGCAATCTGCCTCATGTCCGAATACTTAAGATAACAGCAATTTCATAGAAACGCAGACGAATGCGCTGGAGAAAGACAACTGAACTTGTTTTGCCTAAACTAGGGGAGGTAACTTATGGCATACGGGCCGGATTCCGCCAGCCAAGAAATTTTGTTCGGCCAGCGATATCACAAATTAATTCGCCTAGTTAATTTTCGACAAAACCCCCAACGTGATTTCCGGAAATCGTTGGCAACCCATCCAAATGCGACGCCGAAACTATCCTAAAATTTGATGAAACTTGTTTTTGAGTCTTCACCAATAATTTGGCCGAAAATTGCCTCAAAGTTGAGGTTGACCTTATTTCAAAACTTATGAGGCCTTCTGGGACTTGGCTAGGTATGGTTGTGGCCCGCATAGGCGAAAAGGTTGCCGACGCTTGGCTTATATTTTGAGTGAAGAATTTTAATCATCATGACTGTTCTTATGTACAGTTTATTGTTGAATGTTACCTTAGAATCTTAATTGTAATCACGTAATGCGGCGGCGCGATAGCTCAACTGGTAGAGCTTCGGATTAGTGATCAAAAGGTTGCTAATCTCCGATTCGATTTCCGAACTGGCCAAACGCCGTTGTGTCCGTAGGAAATACATTTTACGCTTATTTACCAATTGGAACCAAGCAGCCTACTCATTATGGGGGGGCCTAACCTCACAAAGGACTTGCAAACAGAATCTAAAAAGGGTGCTTTGCGTTGGTGTGGGACTGCACAATTATTTATTGCATTGCTCAGTCATACATTAAGATATTTGAACACGCATTGCTCAGTCAAGTTAAACTGACCAATTACGCAACAACAACATACAAACAGCAAAAACAACTCGAAGTCAAATGAATTTTACACAGCTTGAAATAATATCTTTGCATTTTTTTTATATTTAAGCTTTTGGCGTTTTTTGCTTTGTTCTTAAAAAAACAACAACAACATCAGGAACCGTAAAACAGCAGCAGCATGGAAAAGGATGCACAAATTAAAAAAAAGATTACCAAATTTAAATGAACAAGGTTTGCTAAATATCAATGATGAGAATACGTTTCGGCTGAGATCTACATTTCATGGGATGCAACAGCTGACCAAAAAACACCACAGCATTAATTTGATTTTAACTAGCAAACACATCATTGTAGACTGTAATGATGATTATACAATAAAACAGAACTTATCCATAAAACAATACGGTTTTAAGCAGAGAATAATATTATTAAAGTTTGACGTCCTTACTATGGCCTCGCAGGACGACTCATGGAATGACATGGCGACGTCCAAACAAAGTTTAGTGGCTATACCATCCACCTACGCTGCTAGTAGTTGAAAGCAGCTTCAGCCAATATTATGCACAGAGCTGGACAAAACAGTTTCGAGCTGTTAGATCCCATAAAAAGTTCTGACCATACGAAGTGCTAAAAGCCAATGTAGTGTTTCCCACATGGGGTCGTTTTGAGTAAATCGCAGTTAAAGTATTTTTCATTTTTAAAAATCCTAAAACACCATGTAAAGTCAAGCGTGCCTGTTTATTATTAACCGTGATATTGGACATCAGATGCAAATATTTAGTTTAAAAAATACTCACAAGATAACGCGTAAGGTATTCATGCATTATCAGAGTTGCAAAAATTAGGGGTTAAACCACAATGGTATGAAAATTAACAGCTTTTTGCTTGGTGAATCTGTTGATGCAAAAGAGTTTCTAAAAGCATTAAGCAACACACGCCAGACACAAAATGCCATAAGTAGTAAAAAAAGAAAATATATTGACCAGAACAAAGAAAACTTTAACTTCCCCAACCACTACCACAAGCTTGTTGAGACTTGACGTATTGTTGCTTTTCACAAAAAATTAATCACTTAAAAAATTTTTTTTGCAGAAATTGACCTACAGCAGTTGTGCCTGCGTTTTGTTCTCTCAAAGATAAAAATCTAACCTTCACGAAACGACAAATTATTTTTTTATAAAATGCTACTTTTTATGCAATTTAAGAGCAATCTAAGAACAAAATGAAACTGAAAATTGGCAAACAATTAAGAACAACCAGCCTCAACCTTAAAATTGCTGGTAAAAAAAAAACAGAGTGTAACTGTGGTTATATTTTGTCTTAAGCAGACGGATTAGAGCCTGTTTGTGATAGCATGCAATGTGTCATAAAAAACATCTGCTAAGCATTAAACCGTAATGATCTTGTAAATTGTAAGGGCTTTGAGTATGAATTATTTCAGACCATATGGAGTGGATGGAACGATAAGATAATCCAATCGTAAAGATAAAAATTTAGCAAAAAGTTTTGCTTCGCGTTTTGCTTTTGTTCAAAAATGCTCAATAGTATTGTAAATACCAGGATCAGTAACGTAGACAGAAGGGTGGCCATTGCGCTATGTTCCCTTCTTTTGGTATGTGAAAATCAGTGAACCTTCGTTCCGCGGCTTGAAAGCAAATTGGTACAATATATTTGGATTCGTCGGATTAAAGTTGAACTAGTTAAATTAGCAATATTTCAGAGGTGAAGACC
Source organism: Trididemnum nubilum (assembly GCA_963965965.1). Taxonomy (NCBI): domain Eukaryota; kingdom Metazoa; phylum Chordata; class Ascidiacea; order Aplousobranchia; family Didemnidae; genus Trididemnum; species Trididemnum nubilum. The sequence continues at coordinate 39,642,351 of OZ014484.1, read as the reverse complement.
TTTTGCTTTTTTTGGACATCTTAAATCCGGCAAAAATAGCAATTTCTCAGATGTTTAGACCCTTTTTGGTCTTTCTCTTAAATTTAGCGAAAATTACAGTTTCCCAGAAGCGAAGACTTTTATTTAGTTATCAAATTAATTTTGGGGAAAAAATGTTCCCCGTTAAAAAACCCTGCCTACGCAATTGACCAAGACCATAATCATATTTAGTACACTGCCGATAAAAACCTGTAGTTAACCTTGAAGATAAGGATAAACCAAATATAGGGTTTGTGATGATTTTTATCTGTGGTGTGCTATATGTATGCAAACATTTTTGCTGTAAATTCATTACATCTTTTCTTGTCGGTCGAGCGGTAACGCGTTTGTCTCGAAAGCGGAAAGTTAAAGAATCAAATCTCGGGCCGGTCAAATTGGACATAGTGTTGCCAACGCTGCGACATTTTTTCGAGAGTAGGTGTGTTGCCCGGGCGTAATGACGCGGAAATGAGCCCCGCCAACTTGTTACACGCATGGGTGTATAAGCGTATTCAGGATTCTTGATTGGGGGGACCACAAATCACATGCTATGACGTCATAGGAAATTTTAGATAGGGGAACATTTTGTGGGGCAAAGATATTGTAGATTGAAAGATCAGAAGCCGTGGCCTGTGTGTTGGCATCTAACCAGGAGAAGAATTAAACCCCCAGAAAGTTTAAATGTGGAAGTTGTGAGACGCGTTGAGTAAACTAGTGTAACTCAAACGAATCAAAGACGGGGGTCTGGGGGCAGAGCCACCAGCCGCCGGAGATTGTGGGGGTCTGGGGCAAAGCCCACAGTTGCTGGGAGATTTTTTGTAATTTTTTGGGAAAACTAGCTTTTTTAATGCCATTGGATCACAATTCGCACGCGTTTAGAGCCATTTGAAGGAACTAGGTTTTTAACACTGAAAAGCTAATCGAAAAATTTAAAATCTTCAATGTTTCCTTTACTTACAATTTAAGTCCAAAACATCATTAAATCTTGCATTTTGGGTTAAATTTTGTCAGGAATTTGGTCTAGGTAGTGAAAGCGAGGTACATTGCCTCCTACAATATTTTAGCGGTTAGTAATAATTCACTCCAAGATTTCCATAGAGATATTTGTGTTGTCATAAAAATAACCAGTTGTAGGAGTATATGTATGACAAGGAGGCCCAGGTCCCTTCAATTGAAATTCAAAATTTCGTTCAATGAGCATTTTCCTAGCTGATTTTTCTTTTTTCAAAGTATTTTTTCAGGTAAATCTGGCGAGGTGAATTGGTATTTAAAAATGATACAGTAGGTGTTTATGCCTAACCATGTCATTGACCGGGCCGGATTGACATTGCGCGGGGCACTTGGCACTTTGGATGTTTTTGCACAATCTTTCTTCCAAATTCAGATGAAGACGAAAAAAAGTCTCACCATCTGACCGCGGGGGCACTAGCTAGTACTGTGCCATATTATGGTAAATCCGGCCCTGGTGATTACACACTACCGTGTGCTGCAAAAAGGAAACATGGCGAAATTCTTGTTTCGAGAAAATCAAGTTTTTTTGCGCCATTGTTAACTTAATGTGACGCAATAAGTAAATTTTTTTGCATATATTTTCATTGCTTTTCAACAATAGAAAAAAATTTATTAAACCTCACATTTTTATTTTGCAGCACTTACCGCTTTAAAATGCGAAGTTGTTTTCTTTTTGTATTTCAACGTCAATACTGCTGAAAATATTGAACATACAAAGCTCAAATTCTCACATTCGGTTGAAATGAAACTGAAATTTAACTTCACAAAAAAGAAATAAAGAAAAATGCTTTTTAATGCTTTTTCGCAAGATACTACGCGTTTGCGTTTTAGCTGTTTGTTTCTTTTGGCTTTTGCAGTCCCGCAACTAGAACGTTGTTCTTAGGGAGGCAAATTTTGTTTCTGGGGGGGCTAAAATTTTTGGGTTGGTCTACTTTTCTCCGAGTTTTCTGTTGAACTCGAAAAAAAACGTCATCGTGCCAATTTGGTTTACTTTTGTTTTGTCCGAGTTCTAAGTTGATCTTCAAAAACAAGAAAAAGGTCGTCTCGCCAAATTGCTCTACTTATTTCCTAGTTTTCTGCAGGTTTCCAAAAAAAAAGCCACCAATTTGAAACTACCGTAAGGGAAAGGGGAGTTTGGGTTGGCATCAGGGCCTCAGAGAGAAATTTTTCCAGGAGGTACGAAGGTCAATGCTGGGCCCCCAAATCTCTTCCAAAAATGACCAAAAAAAAAGGTCTTCACTGAAATTTAGTCCCTCTTTTTTTCCAAAATCAGGTGAAGACCTAAAAATTAAAAAAGATCTTTACTGAAATTTAGACCCATTTTTGCCCAAAATTATAGGTGAAGATCAAAAAAAAGTTCTTCACTGAAATTTAGACCCACAGTTAGATGAAGACCAAAAAAAGAATACCAAAAAAGCTTAACGCGGAGACCTAGACTCTTCCGGGCCCCCTGAGTCCGGGCCCCCCTAGCCCCGGGTACTTTGTACCCCCTGAACCCCCTCTCGTAGGCCCTGGTTGGCATACTGGGCATTTTAGGTGGGCGAAATTTTTGCTTAGGGGGCGCCGCCCTTTTTCTCCCCCCCTAGTAGCGGCCCTGGGCTTTGCCATAAGAAATAAAAAATTGGTCAATCAAATTCCAAGGAAAGAGCAATTATTTCAATCTAAAAAAGTACTTTAGGTTGTCTTTGTTTTTCTGAGAGTGCATTTTTTTTCGGAGAGTGCACAAAAAAAGGCGTTTTTTGGAGGTGTGAATGCAAAATTTTTTGGCAGAAAATGTGAACAAATAATCTTTTAAATTACAAAAAAGTTGCGCTGTATTTCGGGGCTTTGGGAATTTTTTATTTATAGCATCCAAAGCAGAGTTGTAAACGGGCCGACTAGTTCAAGCCCGAACCAGGCCCGAACCCGAAAATATAAACCCGAACCCGGTCCGAACCCGAAAATTAATTTGAAGCCAAAATCATGCCCAAAAAAAACCGATAGTTAAGTTAGGTCTAAAAAATTCAACAATGTTGCCAAGTTATTTTGATTAAATTTTTGTGCACCAAAGACAAAAAGCGCGTCTCAGGCCCGAAATCTTTGTCAACTTTAGGCCCAAACCCGAACCCGACCCAAAAAGCCCGGCCCGACTTACAACTCTGATCCAAAGTCCGATAGACTTACGATCTAACCAACTAACGAGAGTCGATCGAGTAGATTGACGCGATTTTTATAAGTACCCAATTTTTCTTTTCAAAAATTTTCTAGCAACTAATTTATTGTTTGGTGTTTTGCAATTGTGATAAGTTCGCAGTCTGTGATGATATTTCTTCTTTTAGATCTCGATGCATCCTGAAAATTCTCGAATCTCGTAAGGGGTTCGTGAAAGGGCCGTCTGCCCTCCTATTAAACTACTGTTAATAAAGTGGCATTTGTAAAACAAAAACCATATAATAACATGTGACATCGCAAGAGATACTTCCTGGATTTTGACGAACTTTGATACAGAATCCACCTTTTACTGAGCTTTATTTACTTTTAAAATAGTGACCCAATTGTGTTAAGCTACTTATGATTGCTAAAAGTCAGACAAAAAACTTAAATACGCCCTTTTTAAATTTTGTTTTACTATCTTTAACAGTTTTGTGGTTACTCGCTATTTAAATATATAGAAAAGTTATCAAAATAGTTAAGTAACCTCAATCAAAAAGCGCAAATATCAGTTTACAATGCCAAAACTCACTTTTTACAACTTCCAACAGTTTTCAATTATTTGTGAAATAACATAGAGTAGTTTTTTATATTTTGCAGCGACTTCTGATGAGAATTTTATTACATGAACCAAATTTATTACTTAGCACTGTCAGAGATAAGCGACAATACATGCAGCCATTTTTTTTATTAGAATTACACTCTGTAGTATTGCAACCAACATATTGGAAATTGCATATTAAGTCGATTATAATCGACTTAATATGCAATTTCCAATATGTTGGTTGCAATAAACTTTTAGAGCTAAATAATTATTTAGCGCTAAAACTCTCCTAATTAAAAAACCTCGAGGCGCTAGAAGAAGTTTTTTCAACGTAATAGATGACAGTTTATTAAAAAACTCTGCAATCTATAGCTCAAATCTGTTAAAGCCAATGAGCTCAAGTACTTCATTCAATATCTTAAATGGTGGGAGAAAATCTCACATCTTGAAATCCCCAAGTCCGTTGGTATCAACTCATTATGAATATTTTGACAATCTAGCTTACGGCAGTTAAAAATCTTATACTTTCGGTTGGGTCTAAAATCTTTCAACCTGATCTTTCCAAGTTTTTCAAAATTTATCTTTTTTGTACACTTGTACAATATATTAACCTACCGTACTTTAATTTGCCTTGCTAAAATCACCCCAACGTAGCACAGCATCAAGTTTTGACTCCTTTAATATTTGTTTTGTACTAAACTATCTTAGAAATTTATTTGTTTACCACAAGTAGGTAAAAATTTAAAAATTTTGAAAGGCTCCTTCTAAACAAGGCACCCCAAAAACTTTGTCGAGTTTCATATTTTTTTATACAGTATCTATTTATCTTAGAAATTTAACTTGTTTAGCTCGAGTGATCATTTTTTTCCAAACTTGGAAGCATTGTTGACGGGAAACCTACGTACGTGGATTCACTAAAAATTTTCATGTATGTCTATCTAACTCACTATTCTGTATATCCTTAAAATTTTGTGTTTTTACCTCAGAGGCTTAAAGTTCTTAAGTTTAGGAGGAGGACATTTTGAGAATTCCCATTAATGTGGCATCGACAAATTTTGTCACGTTTTACATTATTATTATTTACCAATCCTTAACATTTCGTCTGTCTAGCTTGGGAGTTTAAAAATTTTGAATACTGAGGAATCCGTTACAAAAGGATCAGTCTCATAGTGGCACAAGCCCAAATTTTGTGTTTTACCTTTCCTTTATATTTTCCTATCCTAAAAGTTCATCTTCTGTTCAGATCTAGGGGTTAAAATTTTTGAATTTTTCGAGGACCCGCTTGAGAGGAACCCCCTATCGCGGCAACCCCAGTTTTTGCTTTGTTTAACGTAGTTTCAGTTTCTATCTATTTCGAGAAAATAAGCTAGCTACAACTTGAACGGTTCAAAAGTTCAAAATTCTTGAGCGCCCGTTTGAGAAGAATCCTCCAGCGCTTTACTCCCGATTTCAGGCGGTCTCCAGTTCTTCGTGATATCTATTATACTGTTAATCAAAGTTTGACTTCTCTGAGTTTCCGGCTTAAAAGTAAGATGAAGAAAAGAAATAACAAAAAAGAAAGAAATAAAGAAAAAAGAAAAAAAGGAAAAAAAAGAAAAGTAGTCTAAATGACCTTAAACAAAAGACAAGTGGCCAACAGCGTGTTCAAAAAACACAAATCGTTTTTTATCAATATCGGTACTTATCGAAATTAGTATCCGCTTTTTGCCGAATTTGAATTTCTAAAATTGCGGTCACATTACGGTGCGGCGTATTTTTGAAGTGTACCCTTTCTTTGAGAGCCTTGATTAAAAATCTCTCAGGCTGGCTTTGCTGCCCGAACCCTATAACTCTAATGCAAGGTTTTGAAGAGAAAGAATTAAAGAACGTAGCGCCAATCAAACTTCAGACATGTAAGACGACGAAATGGCGTCTCCACTGCACTTTCCAGGTTCAGTGGTTTTTAAATTATTTGTCAAATAATAATTTTTGAACCCAAAAATCGTCGTTTTATGCGGTTTGTAGTTTCCTGAATCACGATACCGCGACTTAGGACCACCCGAATCGGCATTTATGTCGCTTTAGTTATTCCTAAAATGTCCAATATTCAATTTTCCAGATTTGCCGTTATAAGCAAATTAATGAATTTTGATGTTCATTGAATAAAATGCCCGAGGAAGAACAAAGGCTCTAAACACGCAAAGTTCCAATTAAAGTTGCATTCCGTCCCGCAACCAAGATTTTGACAAGGAAAGGGCTTAACCAAAACTTAAAACATTTTGTTCCAAACATGTATTAGTTAGGTGGGAAAGCTGAGCAAACTGGTGCAGCTTTAAGCATAAAGGAGTCTGGGGCAATTTTTATAATTTTTTGGCAAAAATAGCCATTTTAACGCTAGTTGTATCACATTTTCACATTTTTGAGGCCATTTAAAAGCACTAAATTGCTATTAGCTAATTGATATTTTGCCATTAAGCACCGCTCTCATAGCCCGTTTACGTAGCCAGTTTAATTATGTTTTTGCTGTGCTAATTGTTTGGCTCGCACGTTTTAAAAGAATCTATTATTACCAAAATAGGCCTAAAATTAAGTTATCTTTGCAAAAAAAAAAATTGTAAAATTTTCCAAGTGTTAAGCGCGCTGCTCCCAGACTCCCGAGGTATCCCCCCCAATTTGATATTTCTGGCTATGCGTCTGCATTGATCCATGATAAACGCAAATTTGTGCGCTTTGTATCGATTTAAACCAAACATCTTGGTAAATTTAAATACGCAAGTTTATGAATTCCAGTTTACGTGATCGACTTTCCTCGGTCAAAGTTTAAATATTCATATCCTTTGGGCAAAATTAGTGTACATCCCTAAAAATTTTTTCTCCTATTAGGGCTATGAGTAAAATCTTTATTGATTTGTATTATTTAGTCAAAAGTTGATTTCTTAAAATCGAAACAGTAAAGGATGATACCTCATACATACATTTGATACCAACTGGTACGAACCACAACTGGAAGTGCAAGTTCTCGCCGGAAGCGAAGGTCATGAAAAAGCTTCAAATTATATTCCTTTCGGATGCAAAGTTTTTTACGGTTATTGTAAATATTTATTCAGGTCAAAAGCCAGTTAATGATAAGGAATTGAGAAAAAAGCAATTTTTGCTGGGTTCCGTTCCACTACCAGCGTACTAATTGCAGATAAACATTTTAGTTCGTTTTATGAACTAAACTGAAAAATAAACCGCCGAATTTGCTAATATTGGGCTAAACTTTGCACTTATTTACGCACACCCGCTTTTCTTGTTTAGTCAGATTAAATGATGAATTGAAATATAATTTTTTTACTTTTTGATTGTAAGCATTTCAATTGTTTTGTTAACAATGCCTCTCGCATGTTTCGTTTTTGCAGCACATTTTCGATAAAAACTATCAAAAAACTTCAAGCGCGAATATCTCAAAAACTACACCAGCAAGAATGCTAATGTTTTTGCAAAAAACGGAGAAGGAAAAAGTCTTCAAAAAAAGAAAACAAAAAAATGTAAAATTTTTGATGTTTCCTTTTTGCCGCACACGGTAGCACTACATTCATAAAAAGGTTAGATAAGGGTCTGAGATAGCAACTTTTAGGGCAAACACTCTCAATTTTTTCCAGGTTAGGCATTTAAATTGGTTGACAAAAATTGAATTGAGGGGTCCCGGGGCCACTGGTAATCAATTTTGTTGTTAATTACAGTTGTAAGCGAAAAATGTTAAAAAAAACTAAATCTGAAGAAACAAAAGCCTTTTTTGTCACCTTTTTGTCATTGGTGATATTTCAATTGGTGGGAGGGTGCGGGCTTTCTGCCCCCTTTCTTCTGGCTACGCATATGCGCATCGGCGTAATACACCAAGTATAATAAAAGATTTGGTTTGATTTTTTGTAACATCGGCAGTTTTTTGAATAACTGAACCTCCCTCTATTCAAGAACAAGATAGAAACAACTACAAAAATGAAGCGGTGACTCATCTGTTTTGTTATCAAGTTATTTCTCCGAAATGGCTGAGATACGAGCCTTGATTATAGTGAATATATCAACCAAACCTTTCATTATATTCGTTGTATTGCGCCGAAGGGTGTAAATTAAATTAAAATTGAAAAGTTTGCGGGGCTCATCTCCTCGTCATTGCGTCCGAACAACACAGCTCCTTAGGAAGAAATGTTGCAAGCGTGGCAAGCCGTTGGCAATACTGTGTCCGATTTGACCGGCACGAGATTTGAACCTCAGACCTCCAGCTCCATAGACGAACGTGTTACCGCTTGACCCACTGCCCGGTTCTATTAAATTTTGGTATTCCTTGAGACCGGAAATCTTAGCCATTTGAAAATCATGAGCAGTCAAAAATCATTAAATTGCGTTAATGAAATCACTAAAAATTTAAAAAGCTTTGGTGAGACTTCCACTATGTCTTACCTCAATTTTTTTACAATCTCTATCTTATGTCCGAGAATTTAGAATAACAGCAATTTTTTTATGGAAATAACAGACGAATGCGCTGGTGGCAAAGCTACAATAAAACTCGGAAGCTCATTCGCTAGTGAACAAGACAAGCAGAGGTGGGCACAAATAACATTATATCAAAAACGCAACGCAACAAAGCGCAACGATCTTTTCAACCAGTAAAAGCGCAGCGCAAATTGCGCAATTTATTTTTTTTAATTTCTGAAGCGCAGCGCAACTTTCGCAATGAGCTTTTTGATTCAGTTGATGCGCAACGCTATTCCGCAATTGCGGAACGGCATTTTCGTACCAAGTTGAAGCGCAACCTAACTTCCGCAATTGAAATTTCACAACACAGGGCAAATACCGCACTTTTTGCAATTTTTGACCGAAAAGAGTAAATAATCTGCTAAAGAAGGTCGACATTTATCAATATTTCGATCGAAATGGAACAAAATTACGGTCAATGTATAGAATTGCGCTATTAACCGAAAAAAAATTTGAAAGCGCAGCGCAATTAAAGCGCAACAAATTTTAAAGGCTTTATTTCGCAACGCAACTTCCGCAATGTTTCAAAATAAAAAATTAAAGCGCAACGCAACTTCCGCAATTGCGGAGGTTGCGGAAGTTGCGCTTTGCGCTTCTAATTGCGCTTTGCCCACCTCTGAAGACAAGTAAAACTAAAGACTATTAAAATTGGAATTCATTGTTCTTCTGCTTAACGTTAAGCATGAAAGGGTCAGTGAGAAGCCTCCACCGTTAGAGTAGACAGGTGGGCAGGCTGCAGCTTAACTCGAGGAGCGAAAGATAATTTTACTGTCTCATGACCCAACTTGGTAAATAAAATGTAAGTGCAATTACACTTGAACATGTTACTGCAGAATGGTAAGATAAAGAATCGTAATCATCAAAACTGTTCATACACAATTTATTGTACAATTTTTTTGTATAATTTGTTTGAAACTTAACTCAAAAAACAACATAGAATAACTTATTGTTTTTCAGTTTTCCTTTTCCTTTAGCCTGCTTATTCCCTTTCATTATTTTGGAATTTCAAAGGGCGCATACCGTAAATCCCAATTAAGCAACGCGTAAATTAAAAATCAACTATTTACAAACGACTCAAATACTATGTTTATTTCTCCATTTTCTTTGTTTGCATATGTAGCTGTTATCACTACAACACCTGTGAAGTGAACATAAACTTCCAAAAATTTTGTATTTTTATTCTACACGTTTGCGCCACGTTAGCCAAGCCCAATTAAAGTTATTGTTTTGTCTAACGCGGGCGGATCCGAACTTAATTGATAACATGCAATTTGTCATCAAGAACATCTGCTAAACCGTACGCCAAGCAGATGAGTTTTCGAAATCTATAACGAGACCTTGCATAGTCGAAAACATCCGAATGTACTTCGATGCTTCGTAGTATATGGATTGGAAGAACGTTTAAATAATCTCAATCGTAATGCAAAGAGACAAAAATTATCAAATATTTTTGTTTCATCTTTTTAGTGTTTTTGAAATGTGCCCAATAAGACATTAACAATAATAAGAACAGGATCAGTAGCGCAGACAGAGCGATTGGCCATTGTGTCATGGTCCCATTTGTGTGCAAAAATTTGCATTGCATGTTCTGTATTTTGCCATTAAAAATCACCGTTGCCCTCCCCTTCCCTTTTCGAAAGCAGACTGGCAAATAGCTTGTTCGAACTGCAGCTGAACTTGTAAAGTTTGAGGTCCCTCAGAGATGAAGACCTTTTTTTTTGGTCTGCACCTTGAATTCAGCAAAAATATAGCGATCACCCAGATGTGAATTTTTTTATGTGTCTGCATTTTCGATTCGGTGAAAATATACGATTACCCACAATGGTGAAGATCGTTTTTTTTTTTGTCTACATCTTAAGTTTGACGAAAATATAATAATTACCCCAAAGCAAAGACGGTTTTTGTTCTTTACATTAAGGTCGGCGTAAAGATAAGTTTTGCCCAAAAGGAAAGACCATTTTTTGGTTTTTAAAATAATTTTGGGAAAAAACTGTAAGATTTTGAGATATTTCTGCAAAAACATCTTCATACAAACAAGAAAATTGCTAAAACTGACGTAAATTTGATAACTTGAGACTATAAGACAAGGTTTAAAATTGAATGACTCCAAAAACTTTCCAAACGATCTTGTTTTAAAGTAGAAGTTTAACTCCCCACGTATCCAAATTCGACTCTAAAACTATCAGAGGTGGAGTCGAGGACTTAGGGTTCCAGGCCAAGGCCAAGGATTCAAAAAAATTCTGAGGCCAAGGCCAAGGACAGCCCTTCCGAGGACATTGCCTCTCGAGGCCAAGGACAGGGATGCTCGAGGCCAAGGACACAGGCGCAAGTGCTCTAAAAAAAAAGGTCTTCAAATTTTTTTCAGGCGATCTCAAAAAAAAAAACGTCTGCAAAAAATTTTTCGAGCAATCTACAAAATTTGAACAATTCAAAAAACAGGGCAGTTTTCGAGAGCTTGAGGATTCGAGGCCAAGCACTTCAAAATGTGTCCTCGAGGACTCCACCTCTATGAACAATAGGGTGGAGTGAAAATAATTTTTGTTCTTCTTTTGGAACTCAATAGTAATAAAAAGTTGCTCCGCCGCAATACTTTTAAAATGGTACAAAAACTAATCGAAAATTTCAAAGTCTTCAGGTGCCCTCAGTGCTGTAAAAAATTGATTTTTTTGCTGATTTTTTAAAAATTTTCGCATTAACGGAAACCTTAACAAACGCACTTGCCTCACGCAGTTTTCACTAGCAATCACCTGAAAAAGCTTTTTTGCGATGTTTGTTTGCAATCACAAATTTCATTAGTGAATCGAAACTTTCAGGTGTCTAAAAAAACATCAAAATTTGGTCATTTTTTCTATATTTTGCATCAGTTTTAGTTAAAATTTAACAATGCAATAAAATAAGAATTTTTTTGCAATAGGAGTGTTTAAATACTAAGCTTTAAAATGGTGCTTTGAAAAACGTTACTACTTTTAATCTACTTAAACACTGATGTCCGGTCTACTACACCGGACATAAAAATGTGATCGAATAAAAGGATATTTTTAGTTGATTTTAAGCAATACTTCTTTACGCCAGGCGCACTGCCTTCTGATCGTGCAAGCTGTCAATTGGTTTATAATAAGCAAAAGATAAGCTCGGTTAAAATAAAGTTTATACATATTAAGGTCTTTCTGTCGCTCGTCAACTTAAAGAAAAAGATAAAACAAGAGCAGTTTACGAGTATTTGTTAGCACATGATGCGCTAGCCAACGACCAAGAGCTGGTTTCTAATGTTTGGATTACTCCTTCTTTACTTCAGTGTTTACTGCTGGTCCATTGCATCCTAGTACTTGATTATGATGCAGTTCAATCGATTTAGATTTCAGTTCTTTGATTAATTCTTTTCTTGCCCTTTTACTTGAATCATTTATGGGAGCAGCGTAAAATAAGTAGAGCGTGGCTCTAAAAGAAGTAAAATGTATTTTTTTATAGTAATTGCTGGTCTAACTTGCCAGCTGTTTAATCTTTTTTCACACTATGGTGAAATATTTCCTGCCATCAAATTAATATTTTCCTGCAGAAAATGTTGGAAGCTGTCACTGTAACTTGTAAAGTCTGCACTACATTTTTAACAGAACGTCACAAAATACTGTACATGAACAATTTTAACGTTTTTTGTGACGTTCTCGTATAAATTTATTTTAACCAATTGGCTGCTAGCACAATGGGAAGGCGGTGCAGCTGACTTACCAACGTATTGTTTAAAACAGAGATCGCCAAACCTTATTTTCTGAGGGGTGGATAGCTGCGAGATTAACGGCTGTTCGCTGGGTGCGAAAAGCAATGAAATAAACAAGAATATAGGATTTCCATTCATTTGAATTGAGCGCAGTACTGTAAAATGTAAATAACAAAGCCAGAGGTGGTATGGCAACTTTGTAACGGAAATCGCTTTTAAGTTGATGGAATAGCTTTCCTCCAGCTGTAAAGCACTACAAAGCATAATGTTCTGCGAAAAAACATTTTACACCTTTTTCAGATTGGTTCATGCTGCCCCTCTTTGTGGTGGCTTAATGCTATGAAAACAGCATTTGACAAACTACTCCTGATATATGACAAACACAAAACTTCTAGGCTTCCTTTTGAAAAATAAATGTACAAATTCAACAAGCAACAAATCAACAACGAACTAAGACCGAACGATTTTAAGAAAGGAGTTTCTATTACACAAAAAACAAAGCCAAAGACACACCGCGTCGTGCGATTTGAATATTTCAACAGATGTTTTCCAAGCGCGTCTTAGGGGAAGTGAGGCTTGAAACAAAAAACAACATAGTTTGTTCAAAAATTGTATCAGGCACGGCGCTTAACAAACTGGTGCAACTAAACCATATCACGCAAAGGGGACTGGGGGCGTATCTTCTTCCGCTTGGCAATTTTTATAATTTATTGGGAAAAAATAGTCAATTTAGCGCCATTTCGAACACATTTCACACGTTTTTAGAGCTATTTGAAAAATTAAATTACTAAAATTTAAAAGTTATTTCAAAGGATTAAATTTTCTCAGCTCCCTCCAACACTTACTTCAGGTCAAGTCTAAATGTAAGCCAAGTTTAAAATACGTTTGAATGCATGATTTTAGGGTTAAATGTTCTACGTGGTTTGGCCAGCGCCCCCTGATTGCGTCACTGTATTGCGCCGACAAAGATTATTCAATTTTAAAACAGCAACACTTTAGTTGCATATTACACAACTAGCTGTAGCCTTATTAGCTTCCACAAAAATACTGGTCTTCCCGTTTTTCTTAAACACTTTACAATCAGTATCTATACTTTTCTTTTTTAGTAGTTATTTGAAGAGTACAATATTACAACACAGCCTGAAAGTTAATCATTTAGTGCTAGTACTGTCCCAAATATCTTGCTTACAGTGGTGGCCTTAGGAAAGGGAAGGCCCCTGTGCAAATTAAATGGGGGGGCCCTTTTCTTTACACATCACTTTACCATGATTTATCTTCACCTGCAATTAAGCGCAATAATGCATTTCACAAATAACAAGACCAGAAGACCATTGCTATTGCAGCCCTAATTAAATCAAATGTTTGTTCATAAGTTCCTCTCATCTAGATTATCAACTCTATTAATTGCAGTAAATTAACGTAAACTATCAGCAATTGCTTTCAGTATACTAGTGTTATTACAGAATATGTTTGAGTTCTTAGCAATAATGTTTGAATGCTTTATACTGCTCAGCATATGATATATTGCATATACGTTAGTCAAAAACCTATTATTGCCAGTTGCTGAAAGCAGTTGAAAAAAACAAGTGGAAAAACGACTACCTGAGTAATAGGTGTATAGCCAGGAGTTTTGATTGGGGGGGGGGCAAACCACAAATCACACGCAATAACGTCATCAGAAACTTCGAAAGAGGAATTTTTTGGTGGGGCAAAGATATCGTAGAATGGAAGATCAGAAGTCGTGGCCTGGTGTTGGCATGTAACTAGGAACTCGTTCAAGGAGAGAGCTTAAACCAATAGCCTAGTTAAAATGCGAAATTGTGTAAATTGGGAGACGTGCTTAATTAAAGAAGTGTACTGTAATTCAAACGTATCATAGATGGGGGTCTTAGGGCATAGCCTCCTGTCGCCGGAGGCTATGGGGGTCTGGGGGCGAAGCCCCCAGCTGCTAGACAATTTTTCGTAATTTTTTGGAAAAAAAAAGTAGTTTTGATACCATTGGATCACATTTTGCACATTTTCAGAGCCATTTGAAAGTACTAGATTTTTAACATTTGAAAGCCAATTGAAAAAATTAAGTTGTTCAGTCCTCCTTTTGCTTGCAATTTAAGTCCAAAACACGTTTAAAATCTTGCATTTTGTGGTTAAATTTTATTAGTGATTTGGCCCAGGTAGGGGGAAGTAAAGTACAATCCCTCATGCAATATTTTAGTAGTAAATAGCAATTCAGTCGATTATTTTCGTTATAGATTATTGTTTTGTCTTAAAAACAACCAGTTATAGGAGTACATATACGGCCAGGGGCCCAGGCTCTCTCAATTGAAAAATTTGTTTAATGAGCATTCCCCTTACTGAAGCTAATTTTTTCAAAAGCATTTTGTTGCATAAAAACTGGAGAGGTGGAGGTGAATTGTAATTTAAAAAATATACAATAGATAGTTATGCCTACAAGCCATGTTATTGCCCGAGCGGATTTACAGTACATTGAGTTGGGCCCCTGGCACTTTGAGATTTTTGCAATATTTTCGTGCCAAATACAGGTGAAGACCAAAAAAAATTCTTATCTGAGCGCAGAGCCCTTGGCATTTTGCCATGTGTTAAATCCGTCCCTGGTTATTGCATTACATTCATAAAAAGGTTAGATGAGAACTCCAGTTAACAACTTTTAGGATAGAAACGCTTAATTTCACTCGGGTTATACGTTTAAAATGGTTGGCAACATTAAATTGAAGGAGCCCTGGCCCCCTGAAACAGTATTATTGTTGAGGACCCATTTAAATTAAAGGGCCATATAATTATTCTTGTAGGGGGCCCATTTAAATTGATTGTCAAAATTTAAATTAAGGGGCCCTGGCCCCCTGGATCAATATTATTGTTGGGGTTCCATTTAATTATTATTGTTGGGGGGCCATTTTAATTGGTTGGTAAAAATTAAATTGAGAGGGCTCGGGCCCCCTGGCTCAATACAATTGTTAATTACTGCTGTAGGGGTGTACTGTTGTATGCGAAGATGCTGAAAGAAGCTGAAGCTGAAGCAACAACAGTCTTTTTTGTGACATTTTTATCATGTGTAGCAGTTCAATTGGGGGGCCCCTGGGCCCCCCCTGGTTACGCATATGACCTGAAGAGCCTAACAGTAGCAAGCAAAAAATAAGAGTAGTAAGTTGACTTTACCAGTAAATTTTTATTATCTGTTTACTAAATCTGATTTAAAAGTTAAAAGTAATATTGTCTTGGGAAGGGGGATATGTGTAATAACGTTTGGAACAAGTGCATCTTGAGGGAGGGGTTACATATGTAATGACACTTGAAACAAATGTATAAACTCTTTATCATAATTTGCTACAGTTTTTCATAACCAATTTTTTCTGCGCGTGGTAGGTCAAATGGGGGCCCCCCAGAAGTGGGGGGCCCCTGTGCATTTGCACACTTTGCACATTTCTAAGGCCACTACTGCCTGCTTATGCTTTGAAGTCTGCTTAAAACCAGACATATTGTACTGATGAAACAATGGTGTTTTTAACAACAAAATTTGTAGTGCCACAAAAAGCAGTAGAATCAAAAAATTATTAATAGATTGCGGGTGGCTTAAAAACGTCAATTTTTTTAAAAAAGTTGGTAAACTTTTCCTATTTTTTTAATTCAGTTTTTCTTTCGGCAACATGTGGCAAGCCGGATGAAGTCAGCTTGCTGGCCGTCCGTAGTTTGGTGAACTCTGATCTAAAATCAACTAAAAATATCCTTTTATTCGATCACATTTTTATGTCCGGTGTAGTAGACCGGACATCAGTGTTTAGGTAGGTTAAAAGCAGTAACGTTTTTCAAAGCACCATTTTAAAGCTTAGTATTTAAACACTCCTATTGCAAAAAAATTCTTATTTTATTGCATTGTTAAATTTTAACTAAAACTGATGCAAAATATAGAAAAAATGACCAAATTTTGATGTTTTTTTAGACACCTGAAAGTTTCGATTCACTAATGAAATTTGTGATTGCAAACAAACATCGCAAAAAAGCTTTTTCAGGTGATTGCTAGTGAAAACTGCGTGAGGCAAGTGCGTTTGTTAAGGTTTCCGTTAATGCGAAAATTTTTAAAAAATCAGCAAAAAAATCAATTTTTTACAGCACTGAGGGCACCTGAAGACTTTGAAATTTTCGATTAGTTTTTGTACCATTTTAAAAGTATTGCGGCGGAGCAACTTTTTATTACTATTGAGTTCCAAAAGAAGAACAAAAATTATTTTCACTCCACCCTAATGAACAACCTTAAAATTTGATGAAAACCATTTTTTTGGTTTTCATCAAAAATTTGGCCGAAAATTGCCTCAAAGTTGGGGTTGACCTTATTTCAGAACGCATGACGGCCCGTCTGTTTGTGACCGGCGTAAGCGAAGAAATTGCCGACCCATGGCTTGTGCAATATTGTGAGCAAATGATTGTAATCATAATCATTGTTTTTATATAACTATGAAAATCATAGTAAAAGGTTTAAAGCGCAACAGTCTGTTTCGTCCTAAGAACTCACCAAGCGCTGCTGTAATGTAATCTAATTCGAAAAGAATATGTAATCTTAATGGAAACCTTATTTGAAAATTTTTTTTAAATACTATTACGGTAGTACTTAATGAGTTCTAAGAACATAGCATACTGCTCTGCTTTTAACCTTTTGCTGTGATTGTTATAGTTATATTTTGCTTTGATTTTACTTCTGTATGCAATTGAGCAAAGTTTCAGAAGATTGATTATTAAAAAACTTCTGACTATTCTTTTATACAGTTTTACTGTAGAATGTTACAGTAGAGTCATACTTGTAATCACAAAATGCGGCTTCGATAGCTCAACCGGTAGAGCTTCGGGTTAGTAATTGAAAGGTTGTTGACCCCTGATTCGATTTCCGAACTGTTAGCCAGTCTTGGCAACGCGTCGTTGTGTCCATGAGAAAGACACTTTACCCTTATTTTCTTTCTGGACCATGCGGCTTGCCCGTTGTCGGGGCCCAGTCTGACAACAGACGTGCAAAATGAACCTAAAAAGGGTGCAAGTCTGCGTTGGTGCGGGATTGCACAATCGTTTATTGCATTGCTCAATTATACATTATTAGTAGGGCAAGTTTTTGCAACTTTTGCAGCTTTTTTTTACAGCTTCCTAAATACTAAGAATTTATGTAGTACAATGTTCTAAGCTGTTTTTAGGAATTTTATATTGCAACTTTTTGCAACTTTTTTCTATTTTACATGCAACTTTTTACTGCAGTTTTCATTAAAAATGGCGCAAAAAGTTAGAGTGATTTAAAAAATATGCTATAAAACCATTTCAGTACAGTTCTATTGTCTTTGATTTGCATAACAAAGAGCTATGTGATGGATTACTTGTGTTTCAATGTTGTTTAAGACGCAACAGTTGGCTTACAACTTTGTGCTCTATGGAGCAAAGTATTAGCATGCTTCGCAAACTGTTGGCAAAAGATCGCCATTTCTCCCCAAGTAATGTTTGCAAATATTTGGCATTATATGTAAATACAGTAAATTGCTTGAGTACACAACTGCCGTATTCAATGTTTGTGAATAATTGCAACTTTTTGCAACTTTCGTTAAAAATAAATACAATTTTTTCAATTTTTTAGTGCAACAAAAATTTGCCCTAATTATTAGTCAATTGAACTCGCATTGTTCGGTTTCTGGAAGTTAAACAGATCAATTACGCAACAACAATATACAAAGAGCAAAAACAACTTTCGAGTCAAATGGATTTCACACAACTTTAAATACTATATTTGCATTTTGTCATGTTTAATTTTTTGGAGTCTTTTGATTTGTTTTTGAAAAAAAAAGCATCAAGAACCGAAAAATAGCAACAAGAAAAAGGATGGGCAAATTAAAAACATATTATTAAATTATTTTACTTGAATGTGTCAAGATAATTATGAATGGATGAATTTTGCATGAACAAAGCTTACAAAATATGAGAATACATTTCGGGTGTGATCTACGTTTCATTGGATGCAACAGCTGACCTAAAAACACCACAGCATTAATTCAATCCCAACCAGTAAGCAAATTATTGCAAACTCTAATGATGAGTATACCATAAAACAGAACTTACCCAGAAAACGATAAGGTTTTAATAGAGAAAAATATAATTAAACCTTGATCACCATATATTATGGCTTTGTAGGTCGACTCATGAAATGTTATAACAACCTCCACAGGCAGTTTGCTGGCTATAACAACCATCAAACCTGCTAACAGCTGTAAATAGCTAGAGTCAATATTACAGTAATACACAGAGCTGGACCGCGCAGTTTCGAGCTGCTAGAACCCATAAAGAAGCCCTGGCCATATAATTAGAAGAGCTCAGTCGAAAATTGTTCACTTTCGGAATAAAAAGTGAAATTCGGCGCAAACCTTTTCCAGGGTGAGTAAAAACAATTTCCAAAGGGGAGCAAAAATTGGGCTCGGGTAACTTTTACAACTCGCCTCTAAAGTTATGCTCTGGCTCCACTTAGTGGTTAAAGAAAATTTCGTTGTTGTAAACAAGCTTATAGAAGCAACTGATGATTTTATGACTTTATTTTATTGTTTTTGCTAACTAGAATATTTGAGCATGCTATGACGCCATAGATTACGTAGTTATGACGTCATTTTTTCAAAATTGTATACTGGCAAGCTGAATATTCCTCCGATTGGTGGAGCTCCTCATCGATATCAAACGCTGTTAATTGTTTCAATCCAGCAAAGGTGGTTTCGAGTCAGTGGTTCCAAATTGAAATTGTAGAGCCAAAAGTTGCAAAACGATGTCGTTTTAAGTTAAATTTGACGCGAAAAATGATAGCCAATTTTGTTTTTTGAGCGTCAATCTCTTGACTGCTCTTTGGTGCAGATATTGATCGAGACTCCCTTAGCAAAATTCTGTTTGCACCCCTGGATGTACAGTAAACAATGTCACAGAATGTACTGTTGCATATTACCGATGTTTATGGGGTAATGAAGGTAAAGCAAGCACAAATTGCTTCAAAATACGTCAATCATTGCTGCCTTTATGATTGTTTTTGCTAGCATTTATTTCCCATTGGTACAGTTTCTCAAGCAAGCACATATTTTTGGGCTTACAATTTCTTTCGTAACACACTTGCAATATTTCTTGCACCCGCATTTAAATAGGACACGATAAGCTTTTGAAGCTAACGGTAAGGTACTCCAAACAGGAGAATATCCCGACTCTGTTTGCTCGCCAATCCCACTGAGTAGGGTCAGCTGAACGTGAAGATGGATCTTTAATCAAACCCTGACTCCATTTAATAACTTGGAAAGCAGCTAATCGTTTAATGTGTTGTTTCAAACCATACAACGTTGATGGTATATTTTCTGCGGTTCTTCTTCCCTTAGCAAACAGAATTGTTCCAGCAGCATTGATTACGCATGCGTTGATAGTAGAACTGTACCGAATCGATCACCACAAACTGTGTCAAGACTTGAAAATCAGACTCAGATATTTGTAAAGGACAGTAATGTTGATAAAAGATAGTTTGGCAAAAGTGAGCGTTATCTCTGCACAATTTTGCCAGGTTTCAAAAAACGACTTTTTCTCTTTTCCACAGGATGAAGATTTGGTATCGCAACCGCTGAAGGTATGAAAAATTCAATATCCATCACATACAGAAGGTCCAAATATTTGCTGATTTTGCGGACTGGAATATATTTTGCGGACTGGAATATAATTTGGTCTAGCTAAATTTTTTGGGGCCACTCCTGCGGTAACTCCTCTTAAAATAGGGTCCCAAAAAATCAATTGTTTGAATGGCCCAAGCTTGGGCGTCAGTCTTTTTTATATCAGTAGATGTTGGACGTATATTTTTGGTATAGCTTAAGGCTACCACACTCCCAGAGACCCCCCACATGGACCCCCAAAAATCAACTTTTTTACGGCTTAATCCTATTTGTACCGGGGGGCAAATTTGCCCCCCCTCTTAGTTATTTTAATATAGCTTTTAAACTAAAATAAAGTTTTGCTTTGATGCACCCTGACTTTGAACCAAATTTAATAACAGACATTTTCAGAAAGTTTGGGGCAGCAAGACGATCGGAAGTGACGTCATTTTTGCCTTTGTTAGAGGCACCCAAGGAGTTTTATGCAATTTTGAGCACAATGCATGCTTATCAGTGCGCGTATTCTATTCATTTTACTGCTATTCATCATTAATGCTAATCTTTAGCTGGAATAAAATAGTTAATTTACTGATACATGCATTGCATCATCATTACGTCATTAATGACGTTATAAATCAAAAATATTGCTTTTTCGGCTGTTTCTCGAAAAAAATTGCATTTGCATAAAAAATTATTCATTATCATCAGCAGTTGAATGATGCAATGAAAATAATACTGCAGTATTCTAAAATTTTCTGAATTATACAACATTTCAGTAACAAAAATTACAAATAATAATAAACAAAATATATTAAAGATGACATCATCATGCATGATGACGTCATCATGCATGTGACGTCATCATTTGCGGTGAATTTATTAGATTTGTCTTGATGTCTTCATCTGCGGTGAATTTATCAGAGATGTGTTTTCGCAACATTTAGACAAATTTGCATGCTGTTTTAAGGATTTACTAGTTTTGATGACGTCATCATTGTTTGCATGACGTCACAATCCCAAAATTTTTGTTTTTAAAAATTTAACGAAAAATTGCTTAAACATGCAAAAAATGTTACTTTTATCACTTACCAATCGGTTTTTAGGTGGGGGGGCAAATTTGCCCCCCCCGGTACAAATAGGGTGTAAAAATAGCCCGGTATAAATAGGGTTAAGTTAAGGTTCCGTTTTTTTTAGATCTGCTGATACTTAACAGACCAATATTTTGACTTAGTTTGTGGGTACCACCAATGCTCCCTCTTATTTTTTGTAGTCTGTTTGTGCAGAAGGTTTGGTGTGTGCGAGCACTTTTCTTGAAAAAACTAATATTTGCAATACTTGCGCAACAACCCATGTGCAACAATGGGTCTGTTCAACAATATGCCTGTTCGCAGTAAATTTATGCGTGTGCGCAGTCCCTGAAAGCTGTGTGCGTGCGCACTCGCCCACAGCTCAGAGGGAGCACTGAGTACCACCCATCAAAGGCTCCTCTAAATCAGCGACGTGGCCGGGGGGGGGCAGGCATTGCAAGTGCCCTCCAAAATTTTACTTTGCTCCTAATATAATTTTGGTTGAACGTTATTTTTAACAAAATTTCATGCATTTCGACCTTAAATACGTTACTTTGCTCCCCCAAATTTTATTGCCCCCCAAAATTTTTCTTTCCCTCGCAAAATTCCGTTTTGGTTACGTGCCTGCCCAAAGAAACCCCCAAAAATCAATTTTTTAAAATGTTTATCCAAAGGTGCCAGTTTTTTTATATCAACACATAATGAGCAGACAAATATTTTGATGGGGTGGGACATTTTTCCGAATCTACCACGAAAGGAAGATGCAAGGTGTGCCAGAAAAACACTCGTACCATGTGCATAAAATGCAACAAGCGTTTGCACAGATCAAATGCTGCCATGTGATGGGAAATGTACCATGTGCCATGAAGTTGATTGCTCTGATAGTTTTATATTGAAATAAACAACTTTGAATTGGTTTCAAAAGTTTGAGCAGAAAACCGCCAATGTTCCCATTTAGAAACAAACGATATATGTTTTTAGCATAATTTTTTTTGGCCTATTATCCAACTAAATTCACGCATTTTCGTAAAGTTTTGTCGCAATTTGACAATCATAACATATAGCGGTAAAATACGGGTTAACAAAACGTCAACTTTAAGTAACTTTTGCAACTTCAAATTTTCAGGAGTTATTTGTAATGAGTTTTGACTCAGAGACAACTTGATTCAAAATATAAATCTTATTTTTTATAAAGAGATATATGAAACAAAAAACAAAAAAACAATAGGAGGCGAGGAAATGCACCCCTTCCCCTTGTAAAATAAGATTAAATGGGGGTATTTTTGGAAAATTTTGAAGCTTTAGGTTACTTGAAGGCGGGATTAGACATGACGATTTCAGACACTTTAATTCTGCAAGACCAAGTTTCACATAAAATGACAAATTTTAAACGCTACCGAAACAAGGTTTTAAAATAGAGTTAAAAAATTAGCCACCTCAATGTACATTGTCCATGTAAATAGTAAAACAATGGAAAAATAATTCCTTTGAAAATGTAATAGACGCTCATCAAAAAATAATTGCTTAATTTTGTGTTTGATTGTATTTGTTTTCTTTTTGTAAGATTGTGACCAAAAGATTTTGTTTCAAATTTATGCTTTGTGCGTTGCTCATTTTTTATAGAAATATTTGTTAAACTGGCTGTGGTAAACAGTTTTTAAACCCACAAACACTTAAAAACTTTTAACCGACGATTAACACGTCACAGCGCTTGTAATTGATATTCAAGCTGTCTGTATACGCAACTAGCGATCTCCAACAGAGTGAAACGATTCCGTCTTGTAGACTAAAATGCAGAAATATCTATTATCAGGATCTAACTTTATTGCAAATGTAAAAAATTCGAACTATTCAACAAACTTTTCTACTGCATCACAGTTTGTGATAACTGATAGCGGCTGCGATAGCTCAGTGGTAGATCGTCGTGTTAGTGATCGAAGGTTGCCGATTCCCGGTTCGATTCGTCGTTGTGTCTTTTGGAAAGACACTTGTTGTTTATTTCCCATTGTGGTCAAGCAGTCTACCCGCTGTGGTGGCCGAACTTTACGAAAGAATAGCAAAGAGAATCCCAAAAATATAAGCTCTGCTTTGGTGACGTTAGACCAAGGCTGAATGTCTGGTTCATTTAAACGAACAAACAGATTAAGATAATTTTCTTTTTCTTGTTTCGTCAATTTATTGGAATAATTATTGAGTTGTAAATTTTTTGATTCAAAAATATAAGTTACTTGCACCCTCAAAGTTTTTGAAATAATAATTTTCTCAAATTTTTGAAAAAAAAACAATACCAAGTTTTATCTGAAATCGGTAATCAAATTCATTATTTGTTTATGGAACATTTTCGTGCAATTGGTTTAAATCTTTCTCACATTTGGTTCCACCACTGTGCCATGGTTCTTTTCCGGCTTTCTGCGTTTGTTTTTGATTTAAACTTCACCTAAATTTTGAAACATATGTACAATACAGTAAGTGCTCTGGTATTTAATGTTACTCGGAATGTTTTTCCGATTTTTATCAATTTTGCAAAGCGTTTATCAAATATAGTGAAGTCTGATGAAATCACACTATACAATGCATAACCACAGTAAAAAATTGAATGCTTTAGAGGTTGCTTCACATCAAAATTAACTTAAACGTTTCACGTGGTCAGTGTTCTTGGAAAGTGCTAAATAATACTGAGATTTAGTGAATTTGAATCATTCAAAATATCTATTAAAAAATAAACTTTTGAACATTTTGATCAAGATAAAGCAACTTCCAGCCTTTGCTTTTTGTTCTTGTTTTTTTTTTTTTTTAATTTGTACCTGAATTGTCTCTAAAGCTAGTAACCTTACATTATGTTTGATTTGTTTCTGAAAACTAAACCAAAAATTTATCTGCGAATGTGCAAAATAAGATTGCACATTTTAATAATACATTAACTAATTGATACACACAAAAACATAAGCTATTTCATTACAATAAATGCATAAAAAGCATGTCCGTCATTTGAACACTTGTTACTTTTTTCAGAAAAATCAGATTAATATACGTAGTGTACATTATTTGCATTGCTACAACTAGAGTTAGTTTACAAACAAAATATCTACATGGTTACAGTATTGTACATGTAACATTATTTTATTTCTTTTTAATTGAATGGCTTCAAATATACTGTTTTGGTATGTTCTTCCTCTTTTTGATTAAAGTTTTTCTGAGCAGTTTGATAGGTAGCGATTTCTTTTCCAGAATTGTTATCTTCCAAAAGTGAATTCATTACAACGTAGCCGCCTGAGTCATATAAATTGCTTTGAAAAAATTGCTTAGAAGTAGTTTCTTTCGGAAAGCATTTGAATTGCAGAGGAGTGACAAGCGAATTCATTGTTACGTAGCCCTTTGTGTCACATAGATTAGGAAAACATTCTTCATTTTTGCATTCACTGCAAAAACAAAATTCTTATTTCGTTTTGCTACATACTGAACAATAAAAATGCAAAAATAAAGTCCTTGTTGAACAACTCAAAAAATACAAAAATTACTATTGCTATATCGACTATTGCTGAATTATTGTTTAAAAAATGGACAGTATTTTGACGAGCTCAAAATTACTCGTGTTACGCCACTTCACAAAGTAGGCTCCAAATCTGACTTTCAAAGCTATCGCCTAATATCAGTACTGACTTCGATTAAAAAGATTTTTGAAACAGTAATAAAAAAACGCCTATTAAAGTTTTGGAATAAGTATAATGTATTTACCGCAATCCAGTTTAGATTTAGAGAAAATTATTCGACTACTCTTGCAGTTACCCAATTTTGTGAATATATCAAAAACGAAACAAATCAAAACATTAATGTATGTGCTATTTTTATGGATTTAGCGAAAACATTTGACTCTGAAAATCACAAAATTCTTCTTTCTAAATTAGAACGGCATGGAATAAGACGTTTGGCCAATTAGGTTATTTGAGATTACTTAACTAATGGAAAGCAAGTACATGTTAATGATGTTTCTTCTTTGCTGGAAAACATTGACATTCGCATACCACAAGGCAGTGTGTTAAGAACGATCTTATTCCTTATTTACATTAATGATAATGTAGATTGTTCAAAGTTTAATGTTACTCTGTATGCTGATGATTGTGTGTTAACTCTAGCTCACAAAAAATATTAACACTTTACAATGAAATCTAAATGTAGAAATTCCAAAAATAAATTCGTGACTTAAAGCAAACCATTTATCACTAAACGTTAACAAAACTAAGTGCTTGTATTTTTGGAATCTAAATAAAAGCTTGAGATAAATACTCAACGTTCCAAAATTAACCAAATTGATTTCATAAGATACTTATGTGTATACTCAGGCGCGTAGTCAGAAATTCGCAATGGGAGGGATGTTTTGGGGATCTGGGGGCGAAGCGCCCAGCGCTCGAAAATTTTGCGCTTTTTTGCAAAAATAATTTCATTTTAGGGCTATTTTGATTAAAAAATAATGCTTTTAAAACGTGGCTTAGAAATTGGCAGTGCAAACAAGATTAAACTGGTGGCATAAATGGGCAATTTGGGAAGTGGCTAATGGTAAAATGTTAGTTCTCTTGTTTAAATGCTGGTAAATTATAAAATCGAATAGTTCAATAAAACTCACACGGGGTAATCTATTTCGTATACAGTTTATAGAGAAAAATAATTGGGGGGGAGGCTAATGAAAACAGACTTGAGAGAAATGATTGGTAATTAACTAATACTGAATAGACCCCCCTCCCCCTATTCCTTAGTTTATAGTATATTTGTTGATGACACCTATGTTTAGCATTTTTACACTTGCGATCAAATTTGATTGCTTATTTCTTACCATTTTTCAAAGTTTTCATTTATTTGTTAGTTATATTTTTGACAAATTAGCCCCCCCTCTGAGCATATGTTTCAAAAGATGTTTTAAATCACTATTTAGTCCACTCCAGTGCATAAAACAGTCTTAAAAGTGCTAAAAACGTAGTGTTTTTTCCCATTCTGCGTTTTGGTTGACATGCCAATGGGGGGGTTGGCTATAGCCCCCCCCCCGCCCCCTGCCCCCCTAGCTACGCTACTGTGTATACTTGGATGATAAGCTTAAATGGCATAAATATTTTGCCTTGATCGAATCTCAATTATCAGCAGCAACCGGTGCTTTATGTAACTTGCGCAAATACGTTTTACAAACCGTTTTGCTTTCGGTGTACTATAGTTTAGTAGGTTCTTGTTTGCAATACTCCTTGATTTGCTGGGAAACTACGACTAAAACCCTTTTACGTAAGTTACAAGTAAAACAAAATCATATTGTTAAAATCATTTCCAATAAAATGAAAAGAAAAACCAAATTAAAATCATTGTATAAAAAATTTAAATTTCTGAATGTTGAAAGTGCATTTAAACTAGAAACTGCTAAATTTATGGTAAAACTCATTGCTAACAAACGGCCTGATGTATTTACAAAAAAATTTGCTAAAGTAGCCTCTGAGCACTTGAATTCCACGCGTAGTTCTAGGTCCAATGATTATTTCGTACCTTGATCGAGTTCTATTAAAACAAACGAGTCAACATTAATAACGGGTGCAAAAATATAGAATAACCTCTGAAGTGAATTAAAAGATAAGGTTGGGAATACCAGTCATAGATTGATGTCTAAACAGCTCGAAGAACCTTTTTGCAGCAAACGTTGTAAACAAAGCATTCCAATTCTACCAATATTTTACTCTGATAAGTTTTTTTTTTTGTTAAGTTTTAACTATAAATTGAACTGTTGTTAGCTTTAGTTCTGTTTTACATTATTCGTTTGTACTTTATACTGTTGTGAAATTTATTTCTAGAAAATTATTAGGCCTTGGTATTAGTAATTTTTGCAGTAAGTCTCCTTTTCCTACAATTAAATTGAAATGACATTTGAATTAAATTTTGTCGCCTTGGATTGCGAATGTAGAGGAGCCGCAGAGTCGGCGAGCTAGGCTTGCTACATGGTCTTTCACGACTCCTCTATGAACTAAAAGCAGTAATTCGTTAGCAATAATCATACTGTACTTTTTTGTCTTAGCTTTATCTGTAAATTCTAAGTTGTGCTTTGGTTCAAAAAAAAACAACTCTCTTTCTGACTATTACCATTATAGGTAAGCATAACTTGCTTTCCTAATTCATAGTACACACTAAGTCATCATTGATTTAATGTTTTACCTGGTTCCTGCTTCAGTACGTGTTGTAGTTACCGCATAAGGACTGATCTCGCTTGAAGTTTGCAATGCATCAAGCTGACGATTGGCTGCAATGTATTGATCATTACGATTGTTTACTGCCAAGTTTCTGAAATATTAACACAAATAGTTACAGCTTTAGGCGCAATAGATATTAACAAACAACTCATTTTCGAAAACAATAGCGTAACTTCAAAAGCATTCAACTCATGGGCGGCCAGTTGCTCAACATTGGGAGGATCTAAATGGTTGAAGTCCACTCACATTCGCCAAGTCATACAGAAAATCTCACCCAAATCTGCAGTTTTTTAAACGTGTTTTGGACTTTTCCACAAACTAAGGGAAGAAGTTTAAAAAGACTAAGTAGTTAAATCCTGTCAAAAAGTTTCCTAATCCTGGCAATTGTTTTTTTCAAATAACTAAAGAAAAGTACAAAATGCTGAAAATTTTCTGCTGATCCATTGCTTCTGTGGATGATTTTGAACTTATGTCTATTGAATTTGATGAATTTCGAAGCTACCAAACAGACATGATAATCGTAAAGCTTCTTATCCAAAAATATAACACGTTACCAGGGTGCGGGTTAAACCCAGACCATGCAATGAGGTTGTCGTAAAACCAAAACCCTTACCGCCTTGACCATATAGTACACAAATCATACCCTGATCTTGCTTGGGGGTGTATTGTAACTGCGTATGGACTAATGTCGAGTGGATTTTTTAAAGGAACGAGATGAATGTTTGCTGGTGTTGGTAAGTGGTGACTTTCATTAGAATCTGTAACTTGAGCAATGTTTACATGAGGTTGTGCTGAGTCCACTGCGATTGAATTTCTAAAATATGGTTCATCATTATAACTAAATATAGCAGGAAATATAGCGCATGAATAAGAAATGCCAAAAACGTAAAGGCAGAAAGCTTCACAAAAGCAATTACAATTTTTAAAAAAATAACCCTTTGCGCCCTGTTTTCTGTTTCAATTAAACTTGTTTTCTTTTTTGACGAAAAAATAACAAAAAAAAGCATAGCGAAGATAAACAAAACATTTGGTTTAATTGGTAGCATTTCAATTTTAACTTAATTCATTTACAATCTACAAAAAAATTATGACGTTAGAATTTTGCAAAAAACCACCAATCAAAACAAAAATGATAAACCGGAGTAAATAATCGTTTTTCTTGGTCGCCTTTTGCATTTAAAAAGTAGTGGATCTTTTAAAAGATTGAAAAGGACGTTCTAATCGAAACGTCTATTATATCAAATAGAGTGTTGTATGTTATCTTGACTATGTTTTTTTGTCCATGCTTTTCACATCGTTTGGTTTTCTTTTTTAATTTACTTTACCATTTTGTTTTTGGTTGATATCAAGGCTGCAAAAGGTATTGAATAAAAAAGACTTGAAGAGTTATAGAGCAATGAACACAGCACATTTCCGCAGTGCTAAAGTAAAACTTTAAAGTACAAAACGTTACAAAACTAAGCAGTCTTTTTTGCTTGTGAATAAAACCATTAAAGGCATCACTTATGCTAACAGATGTGAATATGCTAACCCTTGACAATTGCTTGAATGTACGTTTAAATGGTTAAGTAATGTAGTAATCTGCAGCGATACATTAACAGATTTTGTTCTAGAAGCAGTGAAAACCAATTTTTATAGTTGTTGCAATAACCCAGGAGAGGTTATTATTTGCGTTGGTTGGATTCTGAAGCGGAGCTTTATTCAAAAAATAATCAATTTGGGCATACAAAAGCCGTAATGTATTTGTCGGGTTAATAGTCATTACATTACATTATTGATGGTTACATGCAAGGATGGCAGTACAGTACGGTACGGTAGGTTGGTACGGTACGGGACACCTTAATTTTCGCTAACAAGTACGTACGCTGGTACGGTACGCCTTTTTTGTGATGGTACGGGTACGGTACGTTGGTACGGTACGCTTTTTTTGTAATGGTACGGGTACGGTACGTTGGTATGCTGTTTGAATCAAAAATTCCAGACTTTTCGCATATTGCGCCGGTTTTTTGTATGCAGAGGCAAAAGACAGCTGAAGCCGACGCTAAATGTGTGAATTGAGATCGCTGATTTATAGGCTAGTGATTTCAAAGTCAGTTAAAGTTGCAAGTATAGTAAAAAGCAAGGATGGCAGTATAGTACGGTACGTTGGTACGGTACGCCTCAATTTTTGCTAAGAAGTACGGTACGCTGGTACGGTACGCCTTTTTTGTAGTGGTACGGGTACGGTATGTTGGTACGGTACGCTTCAAAAATTGAACTGAAGTACGGTGCGCTGGTACGGTACGGTTGAAGGAGCGAGGTACGTAGTACACAAATTCTGAACGCATCGTACCGTACTGCTTTTCTTCGTTACATGCTCTAAATCGACTTTTTTAAAAGCTGATTTTAACGGTAATTTAGTAAATTGGCCCTTAGCTGTTTCAACAGCAAAGCAGCTGAAAAGATAATATTAGCAAATTTCAATTGAAAAACCTCGGTAGTTGAAATTAAGTCTTTTTTTTGTTTACGTGCACGACACAAAAGGGTGATCTTTATTCAGAAATTAATGAAAATTAATTATATTAGAACCAGGCTAAATTTGTTCGTTTTCGGTGAAAAACTGCACAATGATTCAAAACATTTCAAAGAAAAATTAAACGTTTCAGGTCGTACAATGCACATATGGGCAGTGAAATTTCGCGCATTTTTACACTGTGCCCTCTCCATTGGTGAAAAGTAATTGTGACTATAGTGTCAACTTCTTCATGATTTGAAAACCCGAAACATAGCAAAACAATTAAGCAAGTTTGTGTTTCTCAGATTTTCAGATAGTTTAAGCAATGGTATAAAACTAGATGATATGCAGCTCTTTTTCCTACTCTTTCTCCTCTTTGTTTCTTTATTATGCGGATTTTTGGTCTGTCTATGCTCGCGCTGATCAGATGACAGTGACCATACAACACAGCCTTAGCCTTGCTCAACATCCAGCAGGTAGCAATATTAATAAAAATCGTTGTCTCTAGGAGTTGTAGTTTTGCATAATTTGCTTAAGAATTTTTGTCAACTGCTAAATTACCTCCCAAAATCAGATTTTTGAGTAAGTTTTGCTTGAAATGGCATAAATAATGTCATAAAAACTCGTATTTTTTTGCTGTATACAAATTATAGTTCGTTGCTTGGTTAGTGGTTAGTTTGTGCGCTTTCCCTTTTTTTTTCAACGATTTCTTTTCTACTTCAATTGTTTTTATTGATCGTTAAAACATTGATTTTATAACATTTTTGCGTAAAATTTTGGCTGCTAAGTTTATTACGATGGGGGTCGCCGCTCAAAAAAGATTTGCTTTTCTCCACGAAAAGTGAAAACAGTCGATTTTGAAAAGTTTTAGTTAGATATCTCTGGTTTTTGTGAAATAATTTGGATGTCATTAAAATATGGTGTCACCCCAAAGCAGTGAAACCCTGAGCTGACGCCCTCTTTTTCAGTGACGCCACTGGCTCTTGTGTCATTGGTTTGCTTGAATTTTATTCTCGTTATTGTCGCCAATAGCAACAAAATGAAACTTTTTGCCATTGCTTCAGATTTCCGTGTTGTGTAACTTAATTTTATTTATTACTCTTTTATCAACTATAAACTGCGCAGTCCCGATAAGTGTGGAGTATATTGTAGAAGTTCAAAGGGTATCCATCCTGCTCTAGATGAGTCTAG
Organism: Trididemnum nubilum; assembly: GCA_963965965.1. Taxonomy (NCBI): domain Eukaryota; kingdom Metazoa; phylum Chordata; class Ascidiacea; order Aplousobranchia; family Didemnidae; genus Trididemnum; species Trididemnum nubilum. Next base: position 39,611,763 of record OZ014484.1, on the reverse strand, counting down.
ACCGTCTCATACGTTTAGGTGAACCACTTGAATGTTCATTGTTGACCACAAGGATAATCCAGTTTTGATTTCATTTGAAAAGAAAGCAATGTTTTACCCAGCGCCAGATTTACCGTATGGCAAGCTGGCAAATACCTGACACCCTGCGCTTAATCGCGTGACCTTTTTCTGTATATTTCGGACCATACTTTCTGGAATAAAAAAACTGCATCTCAATGGTCGATTCTTCTCCGTTTGCCATGGGATCTGCGCTTTGAAAATTTGTCCCCTGTATATGTTCGACGCGTTCACTCTAAACATCAAAACTAAGCGATAAATATGCACTATCGTGCCTGTGTTCACTCAATATTGATTGCACAGCTCCAGCACTGCTCAAAGCAGTCCAAAACAAAAGGAGGAATGAAGCTGCACGTGCAGTCGCAACACATACAACCACTAAAGCCCAGATAAGGAACAGAGTATAAATGAAATTATTTAGGTATGATGCAGGCTTAGTTTTTACTGTTGCTTGATTCAATTACGCCTTAGAAAAGTTGTTAACATTCCATTCAACTCTCTCTTAGCAGTCGCTTAATTGTTTTTAACAATCTTAATTTCCGTATTGAAGGTGGCTGGTGAAATCACCAAAAGTTTTCGACTACGATGCTTTTTCAGCATTAAACTGACAAATATCTTGCCTCTCCACAAAATTTAAGCAACATTAAATAAAAGCAGTGTTAATACTGATGGCTTGGAAGAATAATTAAATACAGGAAAAACAAAGCATTACGCCAAGACAGTAAAATGAAACAGCTACAAAACGGTTCACAATATTATAGATATTTTAAAGTCTGACAAATTGTGTAAGGGCGCTGTCGCACCTACTACTTTTTTAGTGGCTACTGTCATAACAAGTGAGCTTTTTGATGTTATTTCTTACGCCTAATCTACAGACTAACCATTAACAGGTAAGACAACGTTCATGAAAAAAAACAACTAAATGCTCGTAGCAATCAGCATTCCTCGTCAGCGTTTCCAAGTAGTTAAGGAGTTGTTTTTTCATGGATTTTCTTTAAACGCAAACTCCAAAGCAGATGCGGCTTTGTCCGATATATAACGTCACAGTCGTTTCGCGACAGAAAGATAAACCAGAACAACATACGAACAAAACTAAAAATGTCGTCTGACGTTTAGCGTAAACATCTGCACCCTGGAAAAATCATAATTTAGCAAGTTTTTGCGTGAAAACGTCAACGCATCATGTCTTTTATAATTCGTGAATGCAATACAAGTTCATGAAAAAACGTTGGTGCTGACGAAAAAAACTTGGCACTACCAGCAGTTGATTATTTCGTTGACACCCTTTCGACGACTAAGAACGGACATAAGCTAATTACTACGTTCAGTGCGGATGAACTACACAAATTATATGAAAAATCTTTGAGCCGAACAGTAGCAATGGAGTTCACCAGGGGAGTATTCGATCTTAAGATATCTTAATTTTACTTAAGGTAAAAAAAATAATGACTTAAAACGGTACCAATCACAAACAGTATTGCTCTTTTGGCGAAGTTAGCTATTGCAATATTTTTAGGGTAAAATCAAATCGTCTAAGTACAGCCAAATTATTCATTTCATTACACATTTTTTTTGTTGGGCTCATGCCGTCAGCAATAACGCACAATACAGTAAAACGGCACTTTAGCAATGCACCTATTGCTTTCCATACTGCGCTTGCTAGTAGATAAGATGCAATGTTGTTGGTAGTTAAAAACACTAGAGGGCGGGAAAATACAAAAACACTGAAGGGCGGGAAAACACTAAAGAGTGGAAAAGCTATACAAAGCGAACTATATTGCAATGATCATTTTTTAAAAAACGTATGAACAACGTTTTGTACTATTTTGCATCATTGCGTCTGTGTGTAACACCATCTTGTACGTAACACAATACTCTATTGTTTGTTTTGCAAAGAGATTAAATAAATGTAAACAAAAAAACAAATTATTGTAATGTGACTGCGTAAATAGAGTCGTTTTTGCAACTAGAATGCCGACTATTGGCTCACTAAAGCAAAATGTGTACACGTTAATGCCCAGTGGAACAAATATGGCACGGGTCATATCTCGTCAAGTTCAAATGACGCAAATTTTTTTCGGCGCATAATGACTCAGTACTTGATACTCATTGTACGTTATATAAAAAAATTCAAAAATCAAAACTTTTTTTTTTCTGGGCATTGATGGATTAATAGGTAGGCTCTCAGTTGTTTTGCTCTAGAATGCTCTTACTTTTAGCTAATTCTCGTCGACCTTCACCTTAGAATACCTAGAACACGCTATGAAACTTGGCAAATACTTTTTTAATATTCTTGAAATTGGCACAAAAAAAGAAAAAAATTTTGGCAAAGATTTTAATATTTTAAATTTTTTGCTAGAAATTGACAGAAGAATGCGACAAAATTTTGGCAAAGAACTTTTGTTTTGGCGGAAAAATGGAACAAAACTTCTAGAACCTACCCTTTCATTTCTTTATAGAACGGTAGCATTGTTTACGGGGCACCAAAACTTTCGAAATCAAAAAAACTTTCATATTGTCCATAAAAACGATAATTCCAATGTTTCTGTAATGATTAGCAGCGCAAGTGGCAAAAAACTACTGTTATTTTACCAAAAATAAAGCTATTTTACTTACATTACGTTCGGCTGGTTAAGTAGCATTGAGCCACGGAACGTAAAATTGTACATGATTTTGGTCAAAAAATTCTGTAGGCTAGATTTTCGTACAACAAAAATCGAAACAAAACTATTCTCAAAATAATTTCAAAAAATTACTAATTCAAAATGCAAGCCTAGTTAATTGTTAATTAACTTATTTGGTTTGGACGTATTTTCTAACTTATAATGCCAGCCGTCTTGTTCGACAGTTGGTTATTGTTTTAACGCTGCACGCTTGGAGCAAGAATTGCTGTCACATGATTGTGTTATCAGTACAATTGTGCTACTAGGAACTTAAATCCTTTGCTAGTACACCTGCGGAAGGAAAAACAATGCCAAAAAAATTGTACGATTGGAGGTGTGGTGACCGAAGGAGGTATATGTACTATAATATGCACGATATAAGCCCATGTGAGAGTATTCTTTATTTTGGTGAGCTGAGTTTAAAAAAGCAATCCAGTACATCGCTATTTTGTTTTTATTTTTGTTTTTTTTTTATTATGTTATATGCTTGAATAAGTTTTTTCTTGATGTCAAAAAAATTTCCAACCAATGTTTAGAGGAGTAATTGCTTTTGTACTGTATCATTCAAGACTGGTTGAAACAAATGGTTGGGAATACTTTCTCATTGCCTTACGCACTTCTAACTTATACCATAAAAACATATCGAGCTACATTTCTCAAGACATGGCGTTAGCAATAGCACTAGCTGAAGCATTTGACTCTGATTTTTTCGATCTTTCGCCAAAGCAAAATTTGCATGAAAAGTAAGTTCCTACTAACTTTAGGGCTTGATTTTACAGTAAATATAGTTTCAAATATTGTAGCAACATCATGCAATTTTTGTACATAAAAGCATTTCTGAGCTAAATGACTTGTATAACGTTTTGCATTCGTAATTATGTGCTACGTCAAAAATGAAAAAATGAAAAAATAGCTAAAGCACGTAGCTAGCACATGAATCAATACTTTAAGCAACTTCAAATTTTTCAAAACTTTATATTTTAGAGCAAACTTAAATTTATTAATGCTGACTAGAAACCAGTTTGAAAACGAAAATTCTTATAAGAGGCAATATAATCACGTCTTTTAGCCTGCATACATGAGATCAAGAATGTATTATTAACTCGTTAAACTTTTCTTGAAGTAAAATAGGCAAAACTATTTTAACAAATCACAGAGAATTCACGTCTGACAATCCTATACTTCATTTGACAACATCTTAATGCTGTCTTCACTTCTACAGTAAATGGATAATCGTTTGAACCCCTGTAGCGACACTGGTAAGGTGGAGCCCCCAAATACGGTTTCATTTTCATGATTCGAAGTCAACTGACTTCATTGTCTGTGTGAAGAGGAGTCAGCAGAGTGCAAGAAGTTTTGATCCGTAAATCAGACTTACTCAAACGGTAATTTTAAATCTAACCAAGCTACCGACAGGGCATGGTATGGATTTGAACGGAAAATTACTTTTCCATATTCCATTCTTGCAATTTTCTTCCATTCCATTTCCATTCCATGCAAAAATCTTCCATTCCTTTTTCCATTCGATGCAAAAAATTTCTTCCATATTCCATTTCATACTTCCATACCAAGACAGTTTGAATAGGAAGCTGCGCTGAACTTGGATTGTACTTTTGCAACGTTAAGCGTTCCTTTGTGGTCGCTTGCGAAGGTAAGTAGTATGGTACGATGCATCTCACCCATATTTAAAGCAATATTACAATGAGCTGCCAGAAAAATTCACTCAGCATGAAATTATCTGCAATTTAATCAACAGACAAAAGGTTGACCGGAATGCGCAAGGTTTAATGATTGCAAGTTTGTACAATAATCATACTAACTGTAAAAATTGGCTGAGCCAAATTGTCAAAAACGTTTTAGAAAAATACTAAAAAAAAAGTTTAAACGCAAAAAACAACAAAGAATTAAGCTTGATGAAGGATAGAAAAGTAAATACAAATCATTGTTACGATGGAAGGAAAAGCTTTGCCACTTGAAAAATTTAATGTCGTGGCTACGGGGGACCAAGGGGGCTGCCCCCACATTTTGGTTTACTAAAAATACTTTTCTGGAACAGCATGTAACGACTAGAAAATCGGCTAGTATAAAAAAAGGAATAATATTTAATGTTACCTACTTGGAAAAAGTTACCTCATACAGCAGATTAGCAGTGCATTGAATTTTTTAAATGCCGAAAGTTTAGTAGTTCAAGTTTCAAACACCAGATTTAACGCACAAAGTTTACACCTCTAAACCTAATAAACGCTAGTCATATTAATTTCAAAACAATAAACGTTTGAAGTGTATTTAATTCAAAATACTGTATGCCAAGCCCGAAGTCTGTGTTTCTCAAACTATGGGTTGGGATGCGCAACAGGTCATTAGGCGTTTACAAATATAGAGGCACAACTAGGAGAGCAAATGGGCTTTAGCCCCCCCACCCCCCCCCCTAGCCAAGTCACTAAAAATATTAACTAAAATGCTGGAATTTAAACTTGTTTTGAGTTGACTTGTAAGTAAAGTTAGAGCTGAAGGGGCTAAGCAACTTAATTTTTCAACTAACTTTAAGGTATTAGCAATTTAATTGTTTCAAATAGCCTGAAAAACGTGCGAAATGTGATCCAAATGGCGTGTTAGTAGTTATTTTTTCTTGAAAAATCAAAATAACGTCCAGCGATTAAGGCTTCATCTCCAGGCCCCGTCTATTTGAGTTGCACCACTCTGCTCAGCTCGCCACCCAATCAAGGCACTTTTCAAACAAAAAAATTTGACATGCAAGCCCCCTCCTTTAGCCAAATCTTGGTTGCCGGTCTGTTTGTAGGTGTTTCGGAGAGTAAAAATGTAGACCAACAAAATTGTGCAGTTCGTTTTTTAAACGACCAGCTGCTTTTGTTTTTTTAGAGCACGCTCAAGACTGTTTAGGTCGCTGTCAATGCTGCAGATAGAATTTTCAAGTGATTAAGCGCTGAAAACGCAAGGAGCTAAAAAACGCCGCCGGACTTGCATGTCTCTTTTTTGTACATGATTACAGAATTTTGAAATTGCGCATAATTTGCGGCCTTTCAAGATCAATTTTAATTAGCAAAAGTTACGCCCATTTTAGTGCTCCATTACTTCGTTTGCTCTGGAGACAGAACTAAGCTACTATCATTCTCAAAACAAAAATTAAGCAAGTCAGCATCAATGCAGCTGCAAGTTGCTATGAACATATTCTATGATCTGATGATGCAATGCCGACACTGTATGCGCAATGTCCGTGACCGGATTACCCTATTAATTTGAAAACAAATAATTAGCTGTTCAACTCTTCCACATATTTTTACTTATCACCAGTAGCGTAGCCAGAGGGGGGGCTTGAGTCCCCTCCCTCCCCCATATTGGCCTGCAAAGTATGAAAAATAGCACGTTTTTTGTGCTTTTGAGGCCGATTTGTGCTCCATAAATGAAAATAGCCCCTCCCAACGGTATTTGGGAGCAGAAGTTGTAAAGAACTTGCCGTTATTTTGACCAGAATAGTGGAGTTTTTTGGTTCTGGAGCTCATACAAAGACGGTGAAGACCTTTTTTTTTCGGAGAGCACCTGATTTTCACGGAAAAACCGCTGCAATCTAATTCAAGACTAATGAACATTTGGGTCAAATTCGTTTACGGTTGAATCAAACTTCCAAAAAAAAAAACCCTCCCGTTTGCGAAATTCTGGCTACGCGACTGCTTATCATTATCCGTATATATATTTTTCTGTAAATACCATGAGCGAAATCTAATATGGAACAGCTATGGAAGTGTAAAAGATTTTTTCCATTCCATTTTTGAAATCTTTCATTTCATTTCATTCTGGCTTTTTGCATATTCCACACCGAAATTTTCGTCCATTCCATCTTCCATTCCAGTTAATTCCATACCATGCCCTCTTCTATCGCCCTCCTCTTTTAGCTTCAGCTATTAAAAAGCAAAACTACGCAAAACTTCTCCCATGTACATTGTTCTGGACTCAAGTTTTGCTTAATACCAAAGCTCATCGGCAAGGCAAACGTTTAAACCGAAATTCAAAATTATTATTATAACGCTCAAGCCAGATTGTATTTAAGCAAAAAAAGGTGAAATATTATTTTCAAGCTTTCGCTTAATTACGGAAGTTTTTGTAAGCCTTATTCAAGAACTAGCAATAAGTGATCAAGTGGATAAACAGTCTGCCATTGAAACGGTCGACATGGTTCAATTCCCGGTTGGGTCAAACAAAAAACACCAAAAAATAAGTATTTAGTTTCCTGCTTGACATTGAGCAATAAAATTGACATTTTGAAGCCTAATGGTAATCATATTGGCGTATTGGCAAAAATTTTAAACTAGTCGAGAGGGCATCAGATTAAAGTTGTAACAGTGGTTGAGGGTCAGGAGATGGTGCCCCAGCCGCTGGACGAAAAATTTTTACGCTTTTTTACAAAACTGACTTAATTTTAATACTTTTCTAGGCTTACTTTCGGTTTAAAACACATGCGGTCTTTATAGCAAAGTTACTTATACGCAAAATAAGCATAAAAACAATGAAGGACACAATATATTTCCCATTTTTTTAGTGATGCAGTGCGCAATTAAGGCGAGGAAAAAAATTAAAAGTTTTGCAACTCTTGGTGACAGATTAGTAATCTGCAACTTATTGCCAAACAGCATGCACCAAGCTATTTTTGAGATGGGCAGAAAAACATCTGAAATATAACTTGCCCCCAACGGAAGCTTGGAGTTCCTTTGCTTGATAAGCTGTTTTTGAATATGTTATGGCCCAAATGAAAGAGCTAGGGTAACGAACAAGGCTTTTTAACCGCTTTATGGTAACAGCTGCTATCACAATTTTCTATCTCTATTTTTATTTTTTATTAGGGTTCAAATGAAAATGGGTGTGCACAATTCTCTTCTCACTTAAAACGTTATTGCGTATAAAATAGAGCTGTTTCTTATCTGTCACAACATTTGGTGATCTTGAGTTGAAAAAACTTTTTAAGGCAGCAAAACACTAGCATGGGTGATACGATATCTGAAATGGTCAAAAAGCCTAGCCTAAAACTAATTAAAATGATGCTAAACTGCCAGGTAACGAAAGCCTTTTCGGTCTATAGATTTTCATTTTAATTAAAGAACGCCGAGTTAACGCTTTCTTTTTACAATTTTTTGCAGAGGGCCATGGCCCAAAAAGGGGTGGCGTGACACATTTCCTCCTCGCTTCGCAACGGGGTCAACATATAAGTAGGTGACAGCTTGACTCAAGCACCAAAAGATCTCTGAATTGTCTCTTGCCTAAGGTAATAACTTGTCGAATTCTAATGTAATTGCCATGCGAACATAACGTATACAGAAAAACTTACAAAATCAGCTTTGACATAAAAATTGAGCCCTGGACCGCGCGAGTCTGAGTTCAATCCCTATGTCGTCAGCTCTATACTCGTCAGCAGCATGGCCTAGCGGAACTGAGCGCTGATTATTGCGTAAGCAATACTGCGACTCGAGTTCGATTACGGCTGTAGGCCGCCTGCTTCGACACATACGCTAGTGGCTGGAGACTCGAAGAGCGCGAGCTCACTTCCCAGTCACCCTTATCTCTCCGTTGTTATTAAGTTCGTTGAGTTATAAATCCTCAGTTGATTTATTATTTATAATTATTGTTCGCTGCAACGCTGGCCCAAAATTTAAACCAAATTAACGTTAAAATCTTTAAACAACGTTGTGTATCTTGGTGCTTTTCGATTTTGGCCGTTCTGCCTTTAGCTCAAACTCAACGCTGCGTCAAACGGCCCAAAATTTCAGGGCAGATTTAACATCTTCTAGGTTATTTTTTCTTGACATGAAAAAACAAAAAGAAGAAAATAGTAATTATAGAAAAAAAAAATGTAAAATAACTTCAAACCTATTTTGCACGTAACAATATAACTTATGTTGTTTTTTTTGACAAAGAAATAAACAAAACAGGAAATTAAGAGTGCAAATTTTACAAAAAAAATTCCAGTTAAAAGAGGGAAGTTGCAATAAACAAACGAGTTAAAAGCAGTCGTAATTATTAAAAATAGATACTTACGACCACATAGTTTCGTGTCCTTTTGTAAATGTGCTGGAGCAAAGCGATGACGATCTGCTTTTTACACGAAACTTCAGTTGCTGGTATTTTCTCGTACGGCGAAAGAATAGAAACAATGCAAGAAGGAAGATGACTAAAATAACTGCTACTAGAGCTCCTGCAATTGGAGAGCTGGTCTCGGCTTGCTGAGCATTTTCAATATTAGCCATACTGCCGCTTGCGTCAATTTCTTCAGAAGGAATGGGAAAAGAAGTTACAGAAGAGTCAGACGACGCGGAGCTGCTAAAGCTTGTTGTTTGGTAGTAAGGTGTTGTTATATCCCTTACAAGTGAGCAATTTTCTACGCTATTTAATGACGCTCTGTCATTTTCATATTGACATATAAATGAACCCTTTTCGGAACAGCGTGACCACGTTATGTTGCTGAGAATGTTATCGAAAGAACCAGGATATATTGATGCTACATGACATCTTTTACACTTGTCGGTGCTACATTGCAAAAGCCTGTCGGTTATGTTAAGTGGTGAACCGTCTGTGCATATCTTTTTGTTTGAATTCCAGTGATATTTTTTGTTACTTTCTGGGTTGCTGCAACGTCCTGTTTCAATTGATGAAATCAATCCAATCGTATACCCTTGTTGCATTGTGCCCATACACTCGCCGATAATTTGGTAATCCCCTTCTGTTAAATTGGCAGCCATTGTTCCTCCAGAATTTTCGCAATGTGCTTTTGCCTTTCCAAGTTTCAATTTGATATCATTTAAAATGAACGTAAATCTAGGTGATATGCACTTGCAAGACATTTTTTTTTAATTGCAACAAAATAAATCAAATCTTAGTCTTAATTTTTGCTAAATTAAAAAAAAACATATTGCACTTTACCGAGATGGAACAGTAACGCGTTTATTTTAGGGGCTGAAGATTCAAATTTCGGGCCGGTCAAATCTGACACAGTATGTTGCAAACGGCTTGCCATCGTTACGACATTTCTTAAAATGGAGCTGTGTAGCCTGTTTGCACAATGACGTGGAAATGTGCTGGCAAACTCGTTACACGCATTGCGTACACCCAATATAAAAATTAATTTTTGTGAGCATCTAGGTTTTCTCAGGAAAGGTTTTAAATACTCTAATATCTTTTTTTTTCATTTACTTATCGTTAGTTTTTACTTTATTTTTTATAATACTCGAAGAATGTTGCACTTCAAACTCATATTTTTTTAAATTGAGTGGAAGGTATTTACAAATAACTCATTGACAATATACATTTGCTGCTGGAGTAACAAAAAAATTTTCGATTTTCAAGTTTGCAAAGCTATTTCTTTAAAGTTCATGCATTGTAGTGTTATTAACTTCAATAATGTCATGAGACATTTTTGCTGTGTGCGTACTTGTACTTTGTTATAAGTATTTATTATTTGGATTCAAAAAAAGTTTATGTGCATATAATTTGCACCGCATATAAGATGTTAAAAAAAATGAAAACATCACTTTTGTCAAAACTCTATACCCTGATGTCACCTGAAATTCATTTTTACTAAACAATTCGGTAAGCACGAAACCATATGTCAAAGTTTGTGTTTCTATTGCCTCTGGTTTAGAAGTTAAGCTGAGTTTTTTTCTTCTCTATCCTTTGCCTTTCGCTTAAAATGAGTTAAACAATAATTAGCCAGTGCAAGATATAGTTAAAACCACACGATCAGTTATGAAATCGAAATGAAATTCAAGTGCGATAAGCGTAATTTTTAAAATAGAAATTTAAAGTACGGAGCTAAGAGTTTCTGAAAACTAAGAAACTGAAATAAGTTGTCATAAGCCTGGTTGCTAATTATTTGCAAATTTTTCAATGATAAAATACAATAATTTATCAAAGGTTGCAAGACCGGTTAGTCAGTCGACCGTTGACGTGCTCTTCTCTGGAGCGGGATATTTGAGGTTGAAATCTCAGGCCAGTCAAATCAAGAACAATGTTGCCAACCGCTCGCGACCGCTGTTAACAGTTTTCTTGAGAGGTGCTGTGTTGCCTGAAGGCACAATGACACTGAAATGGGCTTCGCAAACTTGTAACACGCTTCGGCGTAATGCAGCGAGTATCATGAAACATTTATTTTGATTTGCATGAAGGCTACAAGCCCGCAATTAAACAATTGGCTTACTATTATTGAAAGTTCACAAAATTAAATCAACAAAAGCTCAAAGGGGTGAAGCATTTAAAAATATGAAACTTGTTTTCACCAAACTTTACTAGCTTACGACTTATTGTTTCTGAGATAATTTATTTTAAAGTAAGATCTCCTCAACTGTGTTGCCAATAAAATTTTGTTTTTCCTTAAATGATGTTTGTTTTAGTTTTTCAATTTGGTTTAAAAGCTCCTAAATGTAAGGCTTAAGCATGTATTAGTGGAACAAAAGAAATACTTTTACAATTTAAAGAGTATATCCAAATTCCTACAAATGGCAACTTTTACAATTTTAAGATTTGAAATGGCAACACTGTTGTGGAGATCTTCCAACTTTGAAATGAAATATCTCAGAAATGAAAGATCGTAGAAAGCTGAAATTTTGTGAAGAAATCTTTCAGAAGTTTCTTTACTTTTGGCACATAATTCCAGTTCGATGCTTTACCCCCTTTGAGATAAAAAGTCAATTTTTTCAAAGCAACTGCTGAGTGAGTTAATACAAAATGTAGTTTTCTGAGATGTTTAATCGCTTATAGCTGCGGCATTTTAATCAAGCTAAATTAAGAAGAGTTTCACTTCAATTTTATTGTATGTATACGGCAGCAACTCTTTTCTTGTTAAGTGCTTTTTGAAATGTGTAATAGTCTTGATAATAGACTAACTGTAAAATAGCTCCATCTAGTTTGATCAAGTCTCCACCAGGGCCTGCGAGAGGGGGGTTCATGGACTACATCGTACCCGGGCCCGGGCTTAGAGAGCCCAGGCTCAAGGTGCCCGGAAGAGTTCAGATTTCCGCGTTAAGTTTTGGTATCACATCATAGCACCGTAATCAAACTTGTCTACAGCAAAAGTATCAGTTAGCCTATTCAGTACTGGTAATTGGTCGTTATTTTTGCTACACAGCCATTAGGACATCCAATTTGAATAGACATCAAATTAAGCCGATTTGATTAAAAAAAGAGGATAGTGTATCAAAAATCATGCACTTGCATCGGAATTAAGGTTTTGTTACATTTCTCTGACTTGAGAGCCCTAATTCTACAGTATAACAATGTACAAAGGCCCACATTTCCAGAGATCCAAAAGCATTTCAACCTCAGAGGGTGGAGTCAAAGTTGACATACTATACTACTATCATTAAGTAATAAATCAACTAAGGATTTACAACGCAGAGAATTTAATTAGAACGGAGAGATGAGGGTGACTGGGAAGTGAGCTCGCGCTCTTCGAGTCTCCAGCCACCCGCGTATGTGTCGAAGCAGGCGGCCTGAATTGTAATCGAACTCGAGTCGCAGTATTGCTTACGAAATAATCAGCGCTCAGTTCCGCTAGGCCATGCTGCTGACAAAGTACTCACTCTATGAGTTTAGTAGGTATTTGAGTTTGTGAAGTCTATGATTGCAGATGACTTCCTAAAATTTTAATCAGTAAAATATTTGGATTTGCAGTATTAAAGTCATTATATTGTATAATATTGTGTCAATGTCATCATCCCCCACTTCACATACTTTCTTTCATGTATATCACGTTTTCTGCTCGTCAATTTAAGCAAGTTTGGTGTTGAGATGTTGATCAAATGCTGTATTTTACTCTCGAGAAACACAAAAAGTGCTAAAGCTTCTGGGACTTTGCCTCGGACCCCGCTGGGGGAGCTCACAGCGCTTCCCAGACCCCCTAGCTGGATTTAAAACGACTTTATGTCTAGTTGTGTTTTTCATAGGTTCTAATTGTAACAAATATCGTTATTCCCTCACTTTTAAATGAAGATCTACAACCATCGGACAAAAAGTAATTTAAGGATATGGGCCCCGATAAGGCTTGAAGGGCCGAAAAGATTTGGGGGCCCGGTATTGACCTTTATACCCCCTTGAAAATTTTCTTTCGGAGGCCCTGGTATCAACGATAATCACTACTAAGAGCACAAGATTTATATTAACTTCAAGTTTCTTGACATGAACATCTTACAAACCCTAACTTGATGAAAACTGACAATAAAACCAATTCGCTTTGCGAATGTAATCTGGACTCGTGCACTTAAAAGTTAAACGATATTTTTGAAGCATGTTTGGGGCATTTTCTTTAGCAAGTTGAAATTACCATACTCTACATTCAGCGGAAGTAAAGCTAAAAATTGATAGTTTAATTCTCTCCATAGCTACTTGGCAGCTTAATTTGTTAATGTAGAGAATGAAAATTGTTGAAGAAAAATTCGTTAACATCTTAAGTTCCTACTGAACAATTTTTTATTCTAATTTTTTCTTTTTTATCAAATAATTGATTTAAATACCTTCAGATACAGCAAATAATGATACAGAAAAGTTATAGTTGGGTAGCTAAACCTGGGCAAAACCAAAAATGATAATTCGTTCTTAGCACCTCTGACCTAAAATTCTATATTATATTCACGAATTGTGTGGAATGGTGGACAGGGAACTGCAATGTAGCTGCAAGTTAGTTATTGTAATTGATCTACCACATAACATAAAGAAAACGCAGGGGAAAATATAGTTTAATTCTCCCCATTTTGCATTAAATCATTAATCATTATACAGTAGTTCTTAAAAATGCAGATTTAGGAGAAGGGGCAGTTAGAGGTCCCAAAAATATTAACGGAAAAACTGAGATAAAGGTTGTTTTAAATCTTCATAATTGCAGGACTGTTGTGTTTTAATTTATGCTGCTAAGAGAGCTTTAATTTTGAAACTCTCTGTTTATTCACAACAACACTTTATGCTGCCATACTGTACTGACTAGAATACCTCAAACTCGGTTTTTAGTTACTTTTGTTGGGGACATACATTTACACATAATCGATTGACGCTTTCGCTCAAATAAATTACAGATATGTAGTTTTAAAACTTTACGTACAATCAGAGAGTCAAAATTTGATGCTACATATCACCATAAATTGCTAAGAAAGTTTAAGTGTAAAAATTAAAATCTTGAATATTTCGCTGTATATAGCGTCAAAAAAATTAATGTCTGTTAAGATTAGGCAATTAATTGCTTTAAGAGCAGAACGATCATTTGATTGAATTTTATAGATGACAGGTACTTAACCCTTCCAATATTGGTTAGGGGTAAATTTTTGAAAAGGCAAAAAGTAAATGAACTATACCATAATTTACATATCATATCTGTTTCGATTACTTTGTATAGTCTTTAGGAAATATTGTGTAATCTATTGGTATTTGAGCTGAAACCCACAAAAAGATTGCCAAATGTCGATTTAATTTAATTTTTTTTTTGTCATAACTAAACTGTAAATACAATGTGTTTGTTTGCTTCCTGCTCTAATTGTTTTGAAATTGTTTTTATACATTTACATTTATTTTTATTGCTATTTATTCATTTTTATTGTAAACATCTTCTACAATTCCGCTTTCATGCTGAAGAAGTTTAAACATTCATTCACTTTTACCTGGCTGTTGATAGTTCTAAATATCATTGTCGACATTTACACTATGTTCTTTGCTTCTATCAATAAAAAGATGCTTGATAGCAGACGATGTATAACACGATATAACATTGTGGCACTTATACTGAAAATATGCTCAAGCTTATAGGGGTACATATTTTGAATCAGCCCTAACTTGCAATGGTCAACAAGCACCCGTTTGCATGAGATGACGCAAACACCGACGTCACTCACTCACAAGCATACGCCAAACCAAACATTTCCTGGAACTTGATAAATTAATCATCTGCAGTTAGATTAATTTTGTCCTGAAACAGTTTGAGATTTTGCATAAATTGCAAAATTTAATGTATTTTAGCTGAAATTTTAGTGGTGTTTTGGTTTCTAATTTCGGAGCTTTTCGAACCTAGTTTATGAAGCAATAGCAGTTTAGAGTATAAATACGGGACTATGCGAAAGGCTTAAAAAAAAACAGAGCCACGGTAAAATGAAACATTCTATTTTCGAGACGTTTCAACATCCTGATAACTCAAAAAATGCTACAAGCCATAAATTAAACTTGGAATTTTTGCAATTTAATCGCAATCAAAGTCATTCGTTGCTTTTAACGTGCTGTACGTTTCAAATAAGGGGCCACGAACTCATGATGTACAAATTAAAAAATTGAAATTTTCCATGAGGTTTTGCAACAGTGATTCTGAAAAAATGCAAGTTTGTATTGTCATTTTGCTTTAACTTTTGCGTCACAAAATCTTGCAAAGCATAATTTTACCCAAGAGAGTTTTAACATCAACTGCTTAATACCCGTTGAATTAAAACTCCACTCATTGCGATATCTAGTATGTATGCTTAGTATTGTATTATCTTGATACTATAAGTTTTTGAACTGAGGTATAAAAGAACTGATAGAACACACACTATAAAACAAAAAAAGCATATGCGCACAAAGCATTTCAATGCAATAAAAAACAAAATAGGTAATATGAATATGATTTTAGTTCAGCAGTTTAACCAATTGTTTTTTTTAAAGCATTGACTCTTATTGTTTTTTATTTCAATTGACAAATGCCATATTTGGCTGAAATTGATCTTTAAAAATCCCAGTATGTTTATGTGACAAAGTTAGCTTGGAAAACTGAATATTTATTGCTCAAACGGTGGTGTTTACTAATTTTTTTTAGTTTCGAAAGCTTCCCTACTGCATTACTGCAATGAGAAATCACTTCAACAATTTACTGTAACATGAATAATCAAATTGAAACCCTCAAAAAATAAAGAACAGACGAATCCACTTTGTATCTTAAGAATCGTATCAGTCAAAAGCAATTTTGTCTAAGCTCTTAATTCATGAAATTTTGACGTGAATCCTGCTCAACAGATTGCAAGTTGGAAAATTTTAGTGGAACAATTTAGGTAAACTAAGCTTTCAAAGTGAACACTTCTCTAGCAATATCTTTGCAGAAAGCCAAAATTAATGTTACTTTGTTATGTGGCATCATTTCATCCACAAAGCAGCAATTATTTACAGTCAAAAGTTTATTGTAAATTTAATATAATCATTTTGCTCTGATCTCTAATCGCTCAGCTTTCTTCACCGGAGTTATTAGAAAGAACAGTTAAAAGCATATTACAGTATTTTTAGAAAATTGTTATTGAGGTCGTTGAAAATACTTTCAACATAGCCAACTAATCGTCATTTTAGTGTAGCATTATGATTTATAATGCACAGCACGCTTTGATGTGCCATAATTATTGCCATATACCTAGCCATTTGCAGCAGAACATATTTTTCTTGCATTTATTTTGTGTCCTTGCTTTCTTGCAGTGGTGTCACTAAAAATACTGTTATTTTCCTTTTTCGATGTTTCATCCAATATGTATTTTTATCGTATTTACGGCCGTAAAAACAACGCTATTATCACCAATCTTAATGAAATTTGTTTCTTCTCCGAAAAAATCTCTGGCTATAGAGAGGAATTCGAATAATTCAGATGCTTCGTTTAATTGTGCTGTAATGCATTAGCAGAAGTACTTCTGTTAGTAGAAACATTCAGATCCAGGAGGGAAAAACAAGCTGTTGTGTTTGATCAAATAATTGGTTTGATGTTTTGCTGTAGTTAAAAACGTTTTTGAAAAAGCTGCATTGCTGGTTGGCATTAATTATGGAATTTGCAGTTGCAGCGCTTGCTTGTAACACAACACCGCTCAGCGTAGGCAATTGCAGGAAGTTTCATTGCATTGGCACTGAAAGGCTACACGAATTGCTTGCTAGTTTTTTTTTTTTTTTGCCTGAATGTTCATTTTCAAAGGACTTCTACAAGTGCAGATTTTTGAGAAAGGCTTTATTTTACCTAAAATTTTCCTGTGTTTTTTTTTTTTTAAATTCTGACCCAAATCTAATCTAAACTCAAAACCTTAGGTTAAAACTACAACCCCAAATTTAACCTTAACCCAAGCTCTAACTCAATCCTTGAAAACCAAATGAAAAAGTTTCGGATAAATATTGCACATTTTCAATTTAAAAAAGATGTTTTCACGTACTGTTTTTGGTCGTAATCACTTACGAAGTACCGGCAACAATTCTGTAGACTCAAATTTCAATCTCGCGGCACATCCGTAAAGGCGTGTTAGTAAGACTGCTTATTGCGTCACATTTATGTACAGCAGTTGGTGTCCAGCAATTTCGCAAAAAAAAAAACAATCGAAAAAACTTTGAACGAGAATTATGATTAAACGCTATTATTCTTTTTTCTGTTATTGCCAGCTGTCTTGTCGTTACGTGATGCTTTAAAAAATATTCTGAGTAAACGGAAATAGAGGCCACAAGCAGTCTTTAGGGGGCACGACCAGGGTCCCCGAGAGGGGGGTTCATGGACTACATCGTACCCGGGCCCGGACCTAGGGGGCCCGGGCTCAAGGTGCCCGGAAGAGTTCAGATTTCCGCGTTAAGTTTTGGTATCGCACCATAACACCGTAATCAAACTTGCCTACAGCAAAAGTATCAGTTAGCCTATTCAATACTGGTAATTGGTCGCTATTTTTACTACACAGCCATTAGGACATCCAATAGTGGCCGATTTAATTAAAAAAAGAGGATAGTGTATCAAAAGCCATACATTTGCACCGAAATTAAGGTTTTGTTACATTTCTCTGACTTGAGAGCCCTAATTCTACAGCATAACAATGTACGAGGGCCCACATTTCCAGAGATCCAAAAGCATTTCAACCTCAGAGGGTGGAGTCAAAGTTGACATACTATGCTACTATCATCAAGTAACTCACTCTATCTGTATGAGTTTAATAGGTATTTGGGTTTGTGAAGTCTATGATTGCAGATGACTTCTTATAGCTTTCATCAGTAAAATATTTGGATTTGCAGTATTAAAGTCATTATATTGTATAATATTGTGTCAATGTCATCATCCCCCACTTTACATACTTTCTTTCATGTATATCACGTTTTCTGCTCGTCAATTTAAGCAAGTTTGGTGCTGGGATGTTAATCAAAAATGCTGTATTTTACTCTCGAGAAACACAAAAAGTGCTAAAGCTTCTGGGACTTTGCCTTGGACCCCGCTGGGGGAGCTCACAGCGCTCCCCCAGACCCCCTAACTGGATTTAAAACGACTTTATGTCTAGTTGTGTTTTTCATAGGTCCTAACTGTATGGAAATATCGTTATTCCCTCACTTTTAATTGAAGATCTACAACCATCCGACAAATAAAGACTTAACAGCATGAGCCCCCGATAAGGCTTGAAGGGCCCAAAAAGATTTTGGGGCCCCGTATTGACCTTTGTACCACCTTAAAAATTTTCTCTCTGAGGCCTTGGGCAAGACCCCCTCCCTCTTAGCGACAGCCCTGCAGCAGAGCTTTTAGCAATGGCAGTATAAGTGTTTATTTTCAATTGTTTCTTGTAATCTTTTGTTTTTTTCCTCACATTTTCAAGTGCTATCCTCATTTTATCTAGTTCCGAATTCAATATAAAACAGTATAGGCTTATACCAACAGATTATTATCCATCTACAACGTAACAATTTACTCATGGCCAAGACCAAATTTAATCGAGGTTAGATATTAATACTAAATCAGTCAGCAATGGAATTTAGCTCCGCTCAATTTTTTAATATAGGCCTGCTTGCACGACATCTGAAATCTCATTCGAATAAATAAACCACCGCGTATGAGTTACATATCTGTGTTCCGGACGTGCGGTAACCTGTTACCTCGTTCATAATTTAACAGCTAAGCTTTATTAAGTCAATATAAGTTCTAAGATCTAGTGAATAGAATTTTTTGGGGCCTTTTTCAACTTTGGGATTATCCTAAAGAATGAGCTCTAAAATAAAAATCCTATGACCCAGTAACGTGAGGAAAATGAACAAAAGTGTTGCTCTATTGGTTTTTGATCTGCTTTAGCAACAGAATTTTCGGAACGCTTGCCGCCTATAACCCAATTCGAGCAATACAAGCCAAACGCAAATAATCAAATCAAAAATCTTAAACGCCAAACGAGTAACGAGTTAGCCAGGCTCATCTTCGTGTCATTGCGCTAGTGCCGTTGCAATAGAGATTTTCGTAAAAATGGCAACACTGTGTCCAATTTACCGGCGCGAAATTTGTACCTCAGATTACCAGCTCCAGAGACAAACGCGCTGCTGAGCTTGTAGCAAAAGTTTTCAAGAAATTAGGCTTCGCGGATGACAACCAAATATACGCATTGTTTGCTCCGACATACCAGTTACCAAAATCAGTTTTTGGTAACCAGACTTAAATGTATTTGAAGCATTCAGGAATATTTCGAAATGATTACCCATTTCGACGCGGAGACAGCATTAAGGTGTTGTCAAATGAAGTAGAATTGTAAGACATGATGTCTCTGTGAACTATTAAATTAGTTCTGCCTATTTCACTTCAGGAATAATTTAGCTTATTTTTGCGCAAGTATTATTTTATGGATCTAAATTTTTTTCTCGTTGAATCTACTGAAAAGCCAAATTGTTGTATTTTGTATTGATGTTTTTTTGCGACAGCTAAAGATTGGTGGCTTTTTTCTAGGTAATCCATGTATACTCTTTTGTGACATTGTGAAAAATTTGGATTTTACGTTTGATACTCATTTGACATTAGCACAAAAAGTTAAAGAACGTGTTTCATCTGTATTCGCATCGATCAAAAGTATTGCGCGTATAAAGCATCTTCTCGCAAGAAAGAAGGTAATCATCGTAGTATCCTCACTAATTCTTTCAAAGCTTGACCATTGTAATTCTTTGTTTTATGATATCAGTTACTCTCTCACCAAAAAAATTGCAATATGCGCAAAATTGCGCAGGGAGACTGATGTACAACAACAGAAAATATCACCATGAGACTGAGCTACAGCTTGAATTCCGCTGGTTCAGATGAACTATAGAATTTTGTATAAAATATATTTACTAAGCCATCAATGCATTAACCCCACTTTGTTTGCACACCGTCACGGTTTGAAGTCTTTAGTTTCAATTGATTCTATAGTACGTCGACTCGTTCTATTTGTCTTAAAGTGCAACGCAACAACTTTAGAATTAGTGATCGTGCATTTTCGATTTGTGCTTCTAAACTTTGGAATCAATTACCAACTGCTCTGAAAAATGAATTAAATTTTGTTAGATTTAAGCTTCATCTGAAAACATACTTATTTCGCAGAGCATTCAATCTATAGGCATGATTTTTTACTAATTCTTTACTAAAGCTACAGCAAACCAGGCCCGGCGCCAGGATCGCGCGAATAGGGGGGAGGGCAGAAATGAATTTCGGGGGGGAGGGCACGAGAAGTTTATTTGTGTGAATTCGAGAGGGGCATGGGGACACGAGAAATTTATCCTAGTCTGGATCAAGGGAACAAGCTGAAGACCACAGATTCAAAGGGATTTTCCGGCTGAAATCAGAAATTCAAATGTTTTTTCCGACCGAAAAACAGGTGATCTCAAAAAAAAAAGGTCTTTAGTGAAATTCTAACAGATTTTCTGGCCGGAATCAGAAATTCAAACTTTTTTTCCGGCCGAAAACAGGAAAAATAAAGGTCTTCATCCCAAAAATGTCATAAAATCCAGTGCCAGTCCACAAAAATTACAAAAATACTGGTGGCAAACACCAATTTGGGCCTCGATTTGCACTCCAGTAGCCCCGAGCCTGTTTATTTCTTCGGTGCACAGTCCTCGCTTGGGGAGAGGTACAAGTTTCGTTTGGGGGGGCACAAGCAGTCATTTGGGGGGGCACGGCCTCGGAATGCCCCCCCGTGGAGCCGGGTCTGCAGCAAACTAACAACACAACCGAATTTGTTGGTTTTCAGTTTATATTTTGTTATTTTTGTGATAACTGTGCGTGTTCACTTCACTTGCTTATTTTTATGCTACATGACTTAAGTGTTATTGTGTGTATAACTTATGAGACGACTTCTGAGCGAAAGACCTGCTCTAGCTGAAGTCGATAAACCTGCATTATTATTATTACTATTATTATTATTATTATTATTATTATTATTACATCATGGCGGTAAACGTGAGCAGTGAACACCTTCCGGCTCCAACAGCATTCTTTCGGAAAATGTTTGAGTGCTGTGGAGGTATAAAATTATATTGAATAGAGTCAAATGTTACTTAATTTTGGCATAATAGCCAAATTAGTTTCGTCATAAAGAGGTGCTGACAGGGTATGCGTGGTAAAAGCAATTCTTTGAAAAAAAATTGTTACGATAGTTTTAGTTTCACTGTTTATAGCTAATTTTAGTTTCACGAAACTTAAATTTTTGCAGCAAGAGAAAGAGATGCAGCACAAATAATGGTTCATTTATTTATTTTTTTGACTTATTTTGGCCAACACCACGCATTTGTGAAATAAAAAAAGCAATAGCAATTTACCATGAGCCATCTTATTTTGTCTGCGTCGTTGAGCGTTATGTTGCTGTGGAATGTTGATCTTGGCTTCGCTGAACGGCAGCTTGGTTCTGGTGATGGGAGAATATTTACAATTTCCACACAACAAGCTCAATTTTTTGAAGCGAGGACAGCTTGTCGAAGTGAAGGAAAAAGAATTGCCGTTATCACAAATAGGTATAACATCACCAGAGAGATAGAAAAGTTCATGAGAAAGAACAACAGTAAGTAAAATGTCCATTTTGTGTGCAAAAAAGCCAACAATTATTGTACGTATTTCTCATTATTCTAGTGGGTTTAGAAAAAAGCGAGAAAAGAGCAAAATATCAATTCAAAAAAGCTCAAATTATGCAACGTGTCGGAAAATTGTTGGAAAAATAAATGTCAAGCAACTCGTTTGTGATGAATGCCGACTATTGCGTCATAACTCGGTAGGCAGGAATGTGGTTAGTGATCGAAAGGTTGCTAACTGCTTGACTGATTCCGTTCCGGAACTGGTGCTGCGTCTCTGGGAAAGACGCTTAACGTCAATTGTCTATCCGAGCCAAGCAGTCTACCTTTTGTGGTGGCCCAGCCTGAGGAAAGACGTGCAAACAGAATCCAAAAAAGGCACTCATGGTTGATGTTGTTGGACAGACGCAGAGTTCTTGGTTTATAAACGCACAAATGAATGATCCAAGATTGCACGCAGAGGTACCGTCTTTGAGGGCACTTTTAGAAGTTCTTGGCCTTCGTTTCTAACCCTGCATATTTTTGAAAATGTCTTGTCCTCGGCTCGAGGACAGTTACATTATATTTTAATTGGTTAGGAAGAAAAATAGCAAAACAAAGGTAACCCTCAATTCTAGCCGGTCAATTTCGTTTCCTTCTCTTGTTTGGAAAACAATAAAATGTGATAACTTAGCAGCCAAGTCGTATGGAAACTTATTTTAAATGGCATTATTTTGAGAGAAAGTTCTAATTGAAAAATGTGGTGGCATTTGACATTGTAGAAAATTGCTCGGTTTTATTCTGTGCTGATGCTATCGGTGCAGGCGGTTCAAAGTAGGCTTCTACCGGTATAATAACTCCTGCACCAGAGCCGTAATAACAACGCAGGTATCAAGAGCCCTGGACAAAAAGATTTTGGGATGTTAATTTTAAAACTTGCCCGGGGCTATCTGAGTGGATTCAGCAGGAAATACTGAGTTGTAAGTCGGGCTGGGCTTTTCGGGTCGGGTTCGGGCCTAAAGTTGACAAAAATTTCGGGCTTAATTCGGGCTTGAGATGTACTTTTTGTTTTAGGTGCACAAAAATATAATCAAAATAACTTGGCAAAATTGCTAAATTTTTTCAGACCTAACTTAACTTTCAGTTTTTTTGGGGCATGATTTGGGCTTCAAATTAGTTTTCGGTTTCGGGCCGGGTTCGATCCTAAACTAGTCGGCCCGTTTACAACTCTGAAGAAATATGTGTGTGATGATGAAACGTACGTAATATACAACTAACTAAACATATCTTGAGAACGCTGATTGCTCTGGAAATTGTTGTTGTAGTGTATATTTATTCTTCTGTCACCGGACAGCGGCAGACGCTAACTATCAAACAATCCGCATACTTTTCATTGCAGTAACTACTTCGTGCTTGGAAGAATCTGTACCTGCTTAAGAATTCTCAGTGATGTAATGTTTCAGTGGATTTCCTCAAATTCTTGTGCACTAAATTTGCTGCTTATTTGAAGCCACCAAGCAGAGATATTCATCGTACAAGGTCTAATCCATGAGCGCAACAACGTAACCAGGATGCAGATTATTCGATCAAGGTCGTTTTAAAAACAACTCCTTTACCCTCTTAGCCGCACTACTGACTATAATACTCGAGCGGAAAGAATTTTTTGTGGAAATAAGATCAAATGCTCGAGTACGTCACACAATCTTTTTACATGAGGCATTACAATGGTATCCATGAAACAAATTAACACCACTTTGTCATAAAAGATATCATGGTTGGTGTAAAGACTTTTATAAGGTAATAATATTTGTGAAACAAGCTTTTGTGATGCAACAGCCAATAATTGTAAAGAAATGGTGTTGAAAATTTCATGAACACGATTGCAAATCTTCATGTACAAAGCTCAAGTAAAAAAGGTTGACTGGTGAGCGGTTTCGAGCAAAGACACGTCGGCTGAACAGTTTTTGTGTTAGAAATTGCCGCTATGCATTAAAAATCACCTATAGTACACTTTTGCATGAGAAAAAGCGCTGCATGAAGCATCATTAGAATCTATAAGAATTAATCAGCATAAAAATCGAGTGTGAATTATCGATTATTTTTTGATCCTAACTTGTACCTGTAAATAAATCCAGTGTTGTTCAAATGCAGGACTTGTTCAGTTGTTGAGATACATCCTTTGAATTTTTGTCAGTATATTTTAATTATTTTACCTCACCTTCACCTCTCTAGATACAATTTTGTTTAATCAGAAATGTTTCACAGTTCCCAACAAATGCTATTGGGCGGCCATACAAAGAGCCAACGGAACTAGCCCATATAAGTGGGTTTACAACAATGTTCTCTATAACCGTGGTAGCCAAGGTTTTGAATGGGAATCCAACGACGATCCATCCCGGTTTCCTCTTCATCGTTGCGCATGCTTAGAGTTTATTGAATTTCATTATGTTCGAACAAAGACTCAAGATTGTAACGCCAGCAGTGATTATTTCTGTGAACATCAAGGTGAAGTAACAAGCACAGAGTAGAAATTATGCCTCATATTTATATATTTATATTTGACGCACGTTTTGGCAAAAGCACATTTTGACAAATGAGTGAAATTTTACAAAAAACGAGTTTTCGTATTTTTCATGTTACTGGATTTACTAAAAATATTTTCTCCGAGAAAAAATTTAATTTATTTTTCAATCATTTTTCGATAATAAATAGTGCAACTCTAATGTGCTACGCTTCGAAACAGGCCGAACGAAAGTTAAAAGCTCTAAATGCAATTTTTTCGAACCGGCGAAATGCGAATTATCAACTTTTGCTAAAACATGCTTCATTTCTCGATTACTGTACAGCATTGTGAGTCCAAAATTTTTTGAAGAAACGCCAAACAAGACTTCGTGAAAGTGTCCGCGGGCCGACAATTAGTCTAATAAATTGGAGCAGACCAAAATAAAGGTAATTTACCTATTTTGGGTTATTTGGGGTTGCACAGTCTAAATTTCGTGCCTTTTAAGCCCTAAAAATAAAAACAGACCAAAGTTTGGGTAGGTTTGCTTGCGTAGGCATACCTAAAAAGTATAATTTTAATCGGAAAATTGGTCAAGATTGGACACGGGCCGAGTAAAATTTCATTCAGGGTGGACTTTGGACATTCCTGCTCTTCGCCATCCCGGTTTCATCAGCACCTACTTACAAATATTACCAAAGGTGGAGCAGAGGACTCAAGGCTCGAGGCCAAGGACACAAAAAAATCCGAGGCCAAGGACAGCCTTACCGAGGAATCGTACGACTTTTTTTGGTCTTCACCTATCAGCTGCTGATGGTGAGACTAGTAATGACTTAAAACGTCCAGTAAAAAAATGTTCGCTCACATTTTGGCTCTTTGCTTTATATTGAGATTAGTTAAACGCTCCAGTCGTTATGCTTCGTAGTCTAAGTAACACGAGCGTACGCAGGATTTTCGAAAAAGGGAAGAGGCAGGAAATTTGAGAAAAATGAAAACCAAAAGAAAAAATTCTTGACTGAGATTTAGTCCCGTTTTATGACCCAAAATCAAATGAAGACCAAAAACAAAAAAAAAAGGTTTTCACTCAAGATTTAGTCCGGTTTTGTCCTCAAACTTTCTGCTAAAGTTACAACGGGGGGGG
This sequence comes from Trididemnum nubilum, assembly GCA_963965965.1. NCBI lineage: Eukaryota > Metazoa > Chordata > Ascidiacea > Aplousobranchia > Didemnidae > Trididemnum > Trididemnum nubilum. The sequence continues at coordinate 39,586,637 of OZ014484.1, read as the reverse complement.
GTCCATGCAGCAATTTTGCATACTATTTTATGCCAATTATACTATACTGGCGACCCAAATGGGGCGAACCCCCCCTAAATACGCTCCTGCTAAGTAATATGATAATACTCCCATTGATTTTGCCTTTAGTCTTCGTTTAAGCCCGAACCCATAAAGCCCACCCGACTCACAACTCTGGTTTCTACGAATCAAGCCTGAATTTTAAATTCTTCCATTTTACAAGTTTGCTTCCATGTCTGTGATAGATTTTTTATTAATTTCAGGTAAATTAAACGCGAAAACATTAACACGCAGAGGCAATATCAACTGTGAAGTATTGCAATATCTTTTAGCTTACGATTTATGGATGCAAATATGCACACCACAAAAAGTCGCGAAGATGAGTAAGTACTAGTAAACGCAACGCATCACAAAACAAAAACAAAAAAAAGAAACTGCTTTGTACCAAGTTGCACCTGACGGTTTTTACGCACGTTTTGTTTACCTAAACAAAGAAACTACTGGCCCAAGCAATTCTTATGCAGCCTAGTGTAGCGTAACACTCAAACGTAGCCACAAGTAGAAGTGAAAGCGGATAATTTGGTTCATAAGTCAAACTGGAGCGTTGCTCGTAGGTTGTTCAACCGAGCCGGTCGACCGCATTTGGAGACGTCCTTTGGACCCAGATGTTACAATGGTGAGCACGCCAGGACGTTGGAGTGTTGTACGCTCTTCCTTGCGCTAGTTGGAGACGTTGAATTGTCGTCGCCAGCGTAAAGGAAAAGGAATAAACGTCGCATCACACTATATAACGTAGCCACAAGTGAAAGTTTGGTCAGATACATTGGTTATTTAGTCAAACTAGAGAGTTGCTCTTAGGTTGTTCAACCAAGCCAGTCAACCGCATTGGGACGCTCCCTTTGGACCCGGATGCTACACTAGCCTACTTTTTTCTCATAATATTGGTTATTGTAATTAATTAACACTTTTCATAATCATTAACAAGCTTAAACAAAATAACGTAAATGTTGACCAGCTTAAAGCTGTGCACTGGAAAAAAAGCCCAAAACCTGTTGCTTCATTACTATTTTTTTCCAAAAATGAAGCAGGCCTATTATTATCCATAGCCTAAAACACCATCTAATCTGGTCTAACTGTGAAGATATAACGCGACTGATTATTTTGGTTCAAATTAGACTTGCTGGCTGAAGCAAAATTTTGTTGGAGCTATTATATGTTGCGTAACGAATATCGCTTTGCTAAATTCATAAAAAATTTTGTAAAACGTATTTTATGATGTCACGAAATCTCAAAACGCGTAGTTTCCAGTGTCACAAAGTTAACCAGATTAAATCTATTTCTTCAATGAAACCGATGTCAAGCAGTATTACATCAAGGTTTTTTCAAAATATGCTTGAATTTTAAATAACTATAAGTTTAAGAATTTGTTTGCATGCTTGTAATAATTTTTGTTTTAATTTTAGATGCTTCTGTCTCGACAATTCCAGACATAAGAAACGAAATTAACTGTTCGGAATTGTACCATATTTTATCACACAATGTATGGGCGCATATGTGTGCGACACTGCCTATTGGGGAAAAAAGTGAGTAACTTTAAAACGCTCCTCAAAAGTTAACATACTCAAAACATTCAACAGTTTTGAGCGTTTTCTGGGTGATGATTCATTATGAGCAAAACTTTTGATACCTACAGTATTGTGGTTTGGGAAAAAATATCTAGAAAACACCACAAGCTTTGAATTTTGAAATATTTGCTTCCGTACGCGGTAAAGCATTCAGTAATCACTGTTCTTTGAAAGCTTGCCTGAAAAGTGAGCAAATTTATATATTATGCGTTTTACTAATGGTGTCCAAATTTTAATAGGCATTAAAAGAATATAATGACTGCGCTATTTCATAGTTATAGCGTGAAATGCGATAATAACAGCTGCAATTAGGAAAGCCAAAAACATAAGAGCTAAACATTCACTGTCAGAATACACCTTCAATTTATTCTGCGTTGTTAAGTTTTACAGGTTTGTTTTCTTGTTGGTTTTAGTTATTTCAGATGAATTAAATGGAAAAATAACAAAAAGTCGAAACAGCATCAATTGTTCGGAATTGTATTATATTTTGACATTCAACAGATGGACGCTCATCTGCGAAACGCGTTCAATTGGGAAGAAAAGTGCGTGGTCTATTTACATTATATTATGCAGGCTATTTGAAAAAGCCATTTTGCACTGGGGGGAATGACCACTTGCCTAACTCTTAAACCGGAATTTATAATCATAAAAATTACAGCCAATGTGATTGCTTAAAGTTTATTTCGCACGTTTCGGCCCTCTTCTGGTGTCATTATCAACGAACAGTTGACACTACGCGAACTACATTTAGCAATGTCTGAAATGAAAAATAAAAACAGGCCTAGGTCTCAAAAGCAATAAGAACTAAATTTATAAAGTTCTCAAATTTAGCTTGTGGGGTGCACTTCCCCGCAAGCTGTTTTTCTACAAAAATTTAGAAAACCTGGTTTTGTTTTGATGACGTTATTGTGGTGACGTCACAACTAAATTTTGTAAAAATGATGTGATTGTTTTAATGACCTTATAAAGCATTTCAAATTTTCACATTGTTCTCTGGTTTTGTGCTAGAAATACGATTGAAAAGAATTTAGGAAGAAATTTTTCAGTAACCGGCCAATTGATAGAGCGATAACGCTTTTGTCTTTAGAGCAGGAGATGTGAGGTTCTCGGGCCTGTCCAATCGGGTCTGTCTGATCGGGCTTTTCCAATCTGGCATTTTGTTGCTTACGGCCCATTTCTGCTGCAACATTTGTTCAAAACGAGCTATGTTGTCCGAGCGCAGTGACACGGAGATAAGTCCGGCCAATTCGTTACCCGCTTCGGAGTATCACAGTTAGTGTACTGAAATGTTTGATCTGATTTTGAAAATTGTTGGTTTGACGTATATCAAATGATTTTCGTATATCAAATCACATGTAGCATATCAAATGATTTTCACCAAAGGTTTTGATTAAAATTAGTTTGTGCTGATGACGTCATTAAAGTGACGTCCAGACCTATTTTTATCAAAAAATTGATACGTTTTGTTTTTATTGACATTATATTGGTTTTAAATTTTGCTCATCAGTTTGTTTTTGAATTTGAATCATAAAATGTCCTAAGTGAAAGTAATTGCGTCACAAAAACGTCTTATGACGTCATTTAGTAAATACATTACATGGGTCGAAAATTGCCTTATGCTGGTAAGGTGGCCTTAATAAAATTCGAATTTTGGAAACTTTTCCTTTAACTTTGAACCTTCCAGTTTTTAGGATCGTTGTAAATGAATTTGACACAAAGTCAAGTTGGTTCGAATTAAGTAAAAGTCGTTTTTCTAAAATATTATTTAAATGTACTTGTTTTCTTCCGTTAAAAAAATTTTGTGACGTAAATAGTGAGACTTGTTTTTTTATCATTTAGATCTGTGTTTCCCAACCAGGGTTCAAGGACCCCCAAGATGTCCGTGCAAAGCTTGCTGGGGGTCCGCGATTGCATTGAATTTGACAAAATTAATCAACATCTTTTTTTGCAAGTCGTGACGTTTATCCAAACTCAGAGATTGAAATCACGCCTTAAACCAGCCTTTATGATGTCACAATTTCTGCTAGTTCTATACCAAGCATTAGTTACTAATAGCAGTTAGTAGATCAGCAGTCAGCATTAGCAGTTCAGACACAGCATAACTTTTAGCAAAAGGACAAAGTGCAATGGCGACGAAAAAACAAAAGCACAATGAAAAATACACATCATACGGATTTACCGTTACGTTGGATTGCTATGGTACAGAAAAACCTCAATGCTTTCTTTGTGGAAAAGTTCTAGCCAATATTAGCATGAAGCCAGTGAAAATAAAGGAACACCTACACGCTAATCATTATGGGGAAACATTTCTGACAGCCGCGATACATTTTTGCAAAAGAAGGCAAGATTTGAAGTGAGTGGAACTTTAGCAAAGTATGGGTTTATTCCAACTGAAAAGCCTTTGCTTGTAGCAAGTCACAAAATTGCGTATCGGATTACCAAGGAAAAGAAGCAGCATAGTATTGCCGAAGCGCTTATAAATTCCCTGTGCTCTGGAAGTGACTGAAATAGTTTGTAGCTTAGATCAGAAAAGAAAACTTGAAGATATACCAATGTCAACTAACTTTGTTAAATCAAGAATAGATGATATTTTAGAAAATATTCTCAAACAAGTGATGGAAGAATTGTCAACTTCTCCTTTCCCATTCAGCTTGCAGCTTGATGAAGCTCTGATATTTCTTACTGCTGTCAGCTGGTGTTGTTATGTTAATGGCAATGAAATCAAAGAAGAATTTTTACTTTGCGAACCTCTTTTGAAAACTGCAAAAGCTATCGATGTATTTCAAAAGGTAAACAACTTTTTCGTCAAGCAAAATTTTGATTGGAAAAAGAAAATAGACTCAATTTGAACGGATGGAGCTCTAGCGATGACAAATTCGGGTTTGCGGCTTTAGTCAAAAAGGAAGCTCCTGATGTAACCGTTACTCATTGCATGTTGCATAGACACGCCTGAACAGCAAAAACTTTGCCTTTAACTCTGAAAGATATTCTATCAGGTTGTGTGAAAATGGTTAATTTTATTAGATGTCGATCAATTATTATTCATCGTCTCTTCAAAGCTGTCTGCAGAGAACTTGGATCAGATCATGAGGTTCTTTTGTATCATTCAGAAGTGCGTTGGCTGTCTAGAGGCGAAATTTTGAAACGATTACAGGAACTAAAATCAAGAGGTCTCCTTATTTTTTAAAGAAAAAAAACAGTCCCCTTGCTGAAAAAATTAAGTCTGAATCATTTTTGTACGGTCTATCCTACTTGGCAGATATTTTCGGTCATATTAACAACGTTAATCGTACTGTGCAAGCACCAGGTGTGACAATAATAGATGCAGCTGAAAAACTGAACGCGTTCTTGCTCAAATTGTCTCTTTGGAAATGCAGAATTGGAAGTAGGTATTTATGCTAACTTTCCATTGTTAAAAGATCTTATTTTGAAGGATGAAACTTGGAAAGAAAGTGACATTTTTATTTCCATGAGAAAGGAATTTTGTTGACACTTGGATACTCTGCAAACTTCCTTCGAAGGCTATTTTAATGTGGGTAGCTTGAAGGATGAAGCATGGATTCGAAATTCTTTTCTCATTGACTTACTGTAAGCAGTATTGATAACGAAGATCGCAACAAAGATGGCGTTGTTAATAATAATTCAATTGTGATGTTTGCGGGCCAGAGATTTTAATAAGTAAACTTTTGTGTGCTTCTGGCCTAAAGGCTATCAGTGCTGAAGCCTAAGGAAGAGCCACCAGAACGGCGACAACTTAAAACAAGCAATGTAAAAAAGTAGTCCTCCCACAGGATTCGAACCAGCAGCCTTTGGATTACCGGTCTATACTCTACCACTATGGTATACCATACCAGAGATGGAAATCGGTCTTGTCGACCGGCACCGGTCGGGTGGAGATTATTCGACCGGCCGGTCAAGCCGGTTGAAACACCAGTCAAATTCTCCTTTCTTGCAACTAAAAAACATCTAAGCACCAACCGAAATATACATATATATTTTATTATGCATCAATTTTTTTATAAAAAACGGTATTAACAAACCAAACCTTTTAATAACACTTGTTGAATGATTTCAAGCTGTGACTAATATACTGTGACCATTAGGGCATGCACATTCAGGGTCGTATTTAGGGGGCATTGTGCCATGCCCCCCCCACTTTAGGCCACGGCACAAACCAAAAAAGTGCAAAATATACGTTAAAATCGCGTAATCAGATTATAATAAAACATGCATGCGGAAGAGGCTTACGCTACATCAGTCGTTTTTAAACTGGGGTTCGATGAGTCGGGATCAGGAGTTCAGCGGAGATAAGGAAAATATACACATTACACACGCTACTGTGCTATACACTAAAACGACCAAGCGCGTCAATTGGCGCACACTGCTGATGTGCAACAGATGCATAGTTCACTTTAAGCCAGGGCTTGTCCAAAGTGTGCGGCCAGCACAAGGGTTTGCAGTCCGCGACTGATCTCGAAATTTACTGTAAGGCAAGTTTTTCACCAAAAATTATTTTGTCAAATTTGTTGAGGCCGGTTCTTCAAACATTAATATTAAATAATTTTTTGTAAATTTTATTTCGTTAATAACGCCACTACGAGTTCAAAAGTTGCAAATTTGCGTTACATTGCCCTCTGCATAAGCTGAGGTGTAATTATTTTGATTTCATTACTTGCATTTTTATCACCGCGCAGTATGCATTTCTAATTTCGCCCAAGATGTGTTCGGTAGTGCACCCGTTGAAGAACAGTTGCGGAAACTGATTCGAAGCTTCCTTCTTTAGCTTCAAAATTCAAGAATCCCAACTATGCTATAACTTTTAAACATGTTTTAGATCTGACCAACAAGTGGGAAATAATTGACTTAGCATTGCGATTCTTTGAAGTCGCTCTAAAAAAATGCAAAATTTTTTTCAAATAGCGTTAAAATGGCTATTTTTTCCATAAATTGCAAAAATCGCCCAGCGGCAGAGGGCTTCGTTCCCAATTATCGTCCATGATGCATTTTGAACGTGCAGCAGTTATTCAACATATCGAATGCTCATGCTGGATACTGTACAAACTTCGGCATAGACAAATAAATGCTAGCTTTTGACCCAAACTTCTCCTTCAGCAAAATCCTGGATAGGGTGTAATAAAAGTTCTTTTTGTAGCATAATAAAAAGTTGTTTCATATAGGCCTACTATAACACTATATTTCGAATACATCTTTCTTTCATATACTAAGCATTATATTTCGAATACTTTCTAGCCAATGTCATAACAGTTACTGTTTGCTGCTCGGCAAATTGCGAATAATCTGTCACCAATAGCTAAAAACTTTTAACTTCGTTTCTTGGATTTACGCATAATATCATGAAAAAGAACGCTACTAATTTAGCTTGTGCCCTCCAGTTCTTTTTATGCTTAATTTGTGCACGTTGTGCGCTGCTCAAAACACGCCTCTCAAACCGAAATTTAACCAAAAAAAGGTCTTAAAATTGTGTGATTTTTGCAAAAAAGCAAAACTTTTTAGCGTTTTTTTTCTGGGACCCCCGACCGAAGTCACAAATTTTATCACTTCACCCATGTCCCCCCCCCTTTTTTGAAAATTTTTTTCATCAGATGCATTGAACAGTGAACAAAAACCTTCCGTAAAAAAACAGTCGACCGGGCCGGTCAGAAACTGGTCAACCGGCGCAGATTTTGAAATTTACCGGTCGGGTCGAGAAAATTCTGACCGGTTCCATCTCTGTACCATACCCTTCAGACCAGAAGCATGCAAACGATTAAAAAAGATGACCTTAATGATTTGAGAGCAAGCGAACTTTTACAGATTGAATTTAATGCCACCTCTCTGCAAAATTTTGGTGCCCTCAACAACATTCCTACCAACCTTTGGCAAAGCAAGAAATTAGCACTCTGATTCCATTTGTTACTACTTATCGCTCCTAGGTTGCATTTTCGGCTCTTGTTACTATAAAAACGAAACAGAGAAATTGTTCGCACGTTCAACATGATATGCGTGGTGTAGCTTTATCAAAGACTTTACCACTGTGCAGTGTTTTGGTGCAAAAAAGACAACAACAGGCTTCTCATTAAATTGCTCCAGTGCACCTGTACTCGTTTAACGTTACTTTTCTGATTGTTCTTGAATGTAAAATGTTAAGAGTGAGCAATTTGTAATACAATTGTACTTAGAAAATTGTTGATAGTCAATCTTCTGAAACAGTGCTCGACGGTATATAACGTAAATTCAGTGCAAAATATAACTATAAAATCACAGTAAAAGCACAACAATTTGTTTCGTCCTAAGGACTCGTCAGGTGCTATTGTAATCTTATTGAAATTCTATTTGAATAAAATTACAATAGCACCTGACGAGTCCTTAGGACGAAACAGACTGTTTTGCTTATAACCTTTTACTGTGATTTTATAGTTATATAATTGTACTTACAACATTGCATGTAAAGTTCGCTAGCATTTGTAAAAGTAAGCGTAGTTTTACCAAATTATTTGTTTAGCGTCGATCATAAAAATGTTGTAGGGGTCCGTAAGCTTGATAATTATTTGTAAGGGGTCCATGACTAAACAAGGTTGGGAACCACTGATTTAGATTCAAAAAGCAAACCTAAGTGCACAATGCAAATCAATTATGACGTCATTAAAATTGATGTGTCATCTTTGACAAAAATTAGCCTGACGTTATTGAAGTAACGTTAGAAACTCAAAACCAATTTGTTCAACAATTTTGGTCAACCTCAACTCAAATGCCAGTTTTGATTTTTCGTGGCCCCTGATTTAGAAGTTAGGATTGGGGCATTTTTCCCTTTTTAAAAATGTTATCATCTAATATTCTGCTTAAAATAGGATTAAGTCAAACTTATTTTACAGTATTGTTACAGTTTAAATCTTTTGTATAGCAAAGTTATATTACTTTGAGTGTGTGTTTTCGATTTTGTTTTTATATTATCAGATGATTTCACTCCGACAAATTCAGACATCAGAAATGTAGCCAGTTGTTGGGAATTGAGCTATATTTTATCATACAGGTTGTGGACACATATCTGTGGAACGAAAGTAGTTGGGAGAAAAAGTAAGTTACCTGTTAACGTGCTATGATATCAGATATTACGTTACTTTCTAAATATGAAAACACATGCGAGCAAGTTACATTGACCCAGGGCTCGACTCGATGACCGAGAGGTTCTGTCTGGGCTTATGACACGGGGGTTCAGGAGATATCAGTAGCGTAGGCGGGGGGGGGGGCTATAGCCCTCCCCATTGGCCTGTCAACCAAAATGCAGAAGAAGAAAAATACTATATTTTTAGCTCTTTTGAGACTGTTTTTTGCGATGGAATTGACTAAAAAATGATTTAAAGCATCTTTTGAAACATATTTTCAGTGGGGGCTGATGATCAAAGATTAAAGTCACAAATCAATGAAAACTTTAAAAAATGCCCGAAAATAAACGATCAAATTTGATCGCTAACGTAAAAACACCTAACATAGGTTTTATCAACAAATATATTATAAACTCGGGAATAAGGGGAGGGGGAGTGGGCTATTCAGTGTTAGTTAATTACCAATCACTTCTCTCAAATATCTTTCCATTAGCCCTCCCCTCCCCCAATTATTTTTCTTTATAAAATATAGACGAAATAGATTACTCCGTGTGAGTTTTATTGAATAATAGGATTTTATGATTTACCGGCAAGTAATCAAGAGATCTGCAATGTTATCATTAGCCACCTCCCATATAACCCATTAATGGAAATAGTTGAATCATGTTGCGCTGCCAATTTCTATGCCACATTTTAAAAGCATTATTTTTTATCAAAATAGCTCTAAACTTAAGTTATTTTTGCAAAAAAAATGCAAAATTGTTGAGCGCTGGGGGCTCTGCCCCCAGACCACCCAAAAGAGCCCCCCATTGCGAATTTCTGGCTACGGGCCAGGAAGATAAGTTGTATTCTGGCCCGGAAGATCGCAATGATTTACGCGTTAAAAGATCTTTAAAACTACTTGATAAGGAAGTAATACTTTCTTTTGATTAGCTTTGATTTCCACTTATAATCAGCCCGAAACCTACGAAGGCCTTTTTGGTTTTCGTCCAATTTCCGGCGAAACACAGTCATCAGTCTTTGCACCCCTTGACAAAATTTTTCTGAAGCCCTGGGTTCCATGGCCCGTTGTTGTTTCTACTTGTGCTGCCAAACAAAACAATCAGTTTTTTTTGTTATGCTTCAGTTTTTTTTTGGTTTTTTTTTTGGAACTAACAAGCTAAAACTTAAACGCGACCTTAAACATACACGTAAAATTTGCATTTTTGATTGGCACTCTACGCTACATTTTTAAAGAAGTTTATACTGTTTGCGGTAACGTTGCGAATACTGACCTCAAGTTTCTCTTTTGGTACATTATTTATTGGTGGTATCGTCAAGGATGGTAGTACGGTACGGTACATTCAGAATTTGCGTACTACGTACCGTACCTCGCACCTTGAACCGTACCGTACCGATGTACCGTATACCCATACCAATGCAAAAAGTGTACCGTACCAGCATACCGTACTTCGTAGCAAAAATTGAGGCGTACCGTACCGTACTTACGTACCTTATTGCCATCCTTGCTTTTTTTACCTACTCGCAACTTTAACTGACTTTGAAATTACTAACCTAAAAATCAGCCATCTGAATTCACACATTTAGCGTCGGCTTCTGCTGTCTTTTGCCTTTTCATACAAAAAGCCGGCGCAATTTGCGAAAAGTCTGAGATTTTTAAGTCACTGCGTATTCAGCTAAAGTGTCGCAGTTGTTTTCGTTCAAAAATTTTTCTCCAATATACGACATGCCACGATAGTCCTTGGCTCTTAGCTTCTATAGGCAATACTTATGACATCACAATTGGCCATACTTTGTGATTGTGATGTGTTGATCATAATAAAATTCGTAACAATTGTAAGGTCAAATTAAAACCCAATAATGATTACTTGAAAACAGCCTAGACATAGTATATGTGCACGCCGGGCACGGTCGCACGAATCTTCATTGACGGCCGCAGGTGCCACACAAAACGTTTAGAAGGCAAATTCAAACAGAGTATCAACGTACCGTACCCGTACCATGACAAAACCGATCAGTAGTCGAGTGGATAGAGCGTCTGCTACAGAAGCGGTAGACTCGGATTCGATTCCCGGTCGGGTCAAACCAAATACTATAAAAATTGGTATTCACAGCTTCCCTGCTTGACGTTCAGCAATTAAAGGGACAGTGTGAAGCCTCCGCTGTGTGTGGTAGACAGGTGGGCAGGTGGCAGCTTGACTCTAAGACCGAAAGGTCCCTTCGCTATCTCCTGGCCAAGGCAACTTGGTGAATAAAATGTAATTACAATTACAATCCTCAATTACAAAAAAGGCGTACCGTACCAGCGTACCGTACTTCTTAGCAAAAGCTGAGGCGTACCGTACCAGACCGTACTGCCATCTTTGGGTACGGTATCATTTTTGAAACAATAGATTGATTATATTAATGAAAACATCACAGTGTATACTGGATATGTACTTCAAATTAAAATTATATTAAAACAAAAGCTTTTATAACATGGTCTTTGGAGTAGAACCTTTTTAATTTTCTATTAATGATTAACTTTTGAGATTGTTAATGAAACATTTGGTTGATACGGTTTACATCGGGAAATTTCATCTTGAACGATTTACATTTTTGGTTTTGGAATGATTAATTATCAATAATAATTGTTGGTTTTTCACAGCGATCGCGATACCAAGACGTGTTAAAGATAATGAAAGTTTACCTGAAAAGCAAACGGCAAAAAATATCGGTCTGTTTTTCTTAGTATTATTGATCATAATTGCTCTTTTAATGATAGCTGGAGTCTTAGTAAAACGAAGAAGGTAAGTATGGGTTTTTAATTGTGATGCTTCTGGAAGCTTGCGCTTACATATAAGTTTGGCAAACAAGTTTCGCACCAGGTTGCCAAATCTGTCGCGTTTGTACATATTACACAAAAATCATTTTTACACAGTCCTGTTTTAACTACGATAAGGAACAAAACCTCACGCAAGCTTCATTCAGGGTAGAACTAGTGAAATCGCCCATACAGCTAGTCGTAAAAGGCGACCAATAGGAAGTGGGTACCCATCGCCGGAGACCACTTTTGTAGTGACGTGGCGCCCACTGCTCACTCTTCATTGAGTGGTGTGAAAAATGGCCACTTTTCTATCAGATTAGCTGGGGTTTGGTTGTGGAACATTTCTGCTGCACTATGCTTTCATCCACAGAAAAGACCCGAGTACTAACAACAAACAAACTGTTCGAGTGTGTAAACAATAAAATAATCAAAACCAGTTTTCAAACTTGCCTTTTTCGGGTTTTTAAACATGAAAACCATTAAAAAGTGCGATGGATGATTGAAGCAACGTCGCAGGCAAAAGTAAGACACTTTTTTGGGGGTAGGGCTATGCATTTTCACTTTTAAATTATGCTTGTTTTTAATCGTTGCCAACTTTACTAATGTGTGAACGCAGCACAAAATAATCTTTTTAAGATAGAACTTAACTAGCATAAGCAGAGAGAGAGAGACAGAAGCGGCCGTAAGATAGGCCCTGTCTCCTCGAGCCCTCCGGATTGCCAGCCCTAACGTGTATCATCTGCTGTATTTAATATCATTTTTAGAGTCGGTTATCAATATCCATTAAAATTTGTGGTTGCTCTATGCCGCTTCAATTAAGTACAGAAAAGCGCTCCCTATTGAAATTATAGTTTTATGTGAGTAAGTTGCAGGTATTGGGCCCCCTACTCGAGGTCGTAAACTCGATGACGACCTAGTTGCTGCAGCAACAACCCCTAATTGAACCGGACAACTCATGATTAAGGTCTATAATGGTTGCCCGGCGTGTTCATACAGTCGATTTAAAGCAGATGTACATTGATACGTGTTCCAATATTTATTGAAGGCAGCCTAGATTTGCTTGCCATAGTTGCAACAATACGAAAAAGAACGCTTTCATACGCACACGGGTTATTTTCTGACAATTCAGTCCAACGTTGCTAAAAAGATTTCTCTTGCTGTAAGTATGCGGGCTTGAATGCAGTAAGTTCATTGCACGGGTTAACGTACTAGATCAGCGTTAGGCCGGGCGCAACGCACATTGCGTGGGTTAGATGCTGGTGTGGCCAAAGGGGACGAGAACATTGCAAAGTGTATCGTTTGAGAATCACTTAGCGGCAAAACAATCTGTATGTACACTGCACTCTAAAATAAAAATATTTGGTTTATGTGATCGTTACGCAAAAAACAAATTTTTAGAGAAATGCACAAACGACGATTAAATCAAATAAAGAATTCAATTAGGGAAATTCGAAGCACAAAATCGGAAAATGAGTTCGACTCAACGGCTGAGGATCCACCAGGGAGAGAAAGCTGCCGTCAACAGGGCACCCAATTATAGGAAATTCTACAAATGCTAATTGCAAAGCAACTCAGAAATTATTAACTTCTTTGTTGGGTCGTTGTGTCTGCTGCAGCGTGTCTGATTTTAAATCTTACGTCACTGAGTTTTTTCCTATGATGTAAAGTAACGAATAAAGCTAATAAAATATTTTCCTGTGCCTTTATAGTTGTACAATTTTGTAAAGCATATGTTTTTTTTTGTTTTCGAAGCGTCAGTCTCTATTGCTATATATTTTGCAATTCAAAGTAATGTATAACAATACTGTAGCTAAAACAAAAAATGAAAAAAAATATTGAAGTTAAATTATTCCTGAAGTGAACTAGGCAGAACTAATTTAATAGTTGACAGAAACTTGGCGTCCTACCAGTCTTAGATTCCTACTTCATTTGATAGCACCTTAATGCTGTCTCCAGGTCTATAATGAATAATCGTTTCAACCCTGAGTACCGCAGGGGAGGCGGAGCACTCATATCTGGCGCTATCCCGTGTTTCAAAGTCAACTGACTTCTTCATTACAGCGAAGAGGATTCGGCAGAGCGCAGGGAATTGTATGATCCCCCAATTAGGCTAACTCAACTGATAACTTTAAATACCTAAATAGCGGTGGACATAAGATCTTTTAAACTTCTGATATTAAAATTTTTTACTAAACAAAAGCAAAACTAATTTTTTCCCAAGAGCTACCCTGGACTCTAGTTTCGCATATGATCAGTACTTGAATTGTAAAATTTTGCTTGGGGGACGCTTTTGCAGCCTTGACCTAACTTCAGTGGAAATTATGTAATTCCGTACCCGCAAATTGAAGTGTTTTTCCCCCGAAACCAGGTGAGGACCAAAAAATAAAAATAAAGAAAAGGTCTTCGCCGAAAATCGAAGTGTTTTTTCCCTGAAATCATGTGAAGACCAAAAAAAGGTCTTTACCGCAACTTGGGACTATATTCGGTTGGAATTTTTAGGATTTATTCGTGCTGGCTGGCTCTTGATCGTTTCATCATCCAGCGCTTAAATCTCGATGGTTGGTCGTCTAAACCTCGATGGGGGACGCTAAATCTCAATGGGGGACGCAAACTCTTGATGAGGGAATGCGTCCCCCCTACAATTTAAGTACAGCATATAATACCAAAGCTTATCGGAAGGGATGACTTGTAAACCGAAATTCAAAAGCTAACTTAACTAGCTTGTTATAAAATTAAAATCAAAATATGATTGTAAAAAAGATTTATAACTAAAGCAACCCAAGAAATAACAATGAAATAAAATAACTCTAGACATTTGGACAAGGAGACCAAGTGGGCTAAACGACAGAGATAAACAATTCACCCACTGCAAATACAATTTTAATATACAGTAAGCAGAGCTAATTTATTAGTTCAGAAGACATCGCGTCGTATATTCTAAAAGTGATATTGCTCCCGTGCTGTTTATGCAGTGGACATTCTGTCAGATACAAGCTACGACAAACAAGCTAATTATTCCTGAAGTGAAACAGGCATAACTAAGTTAATAGTTCACAAAGACATAGCCTAACGTCTAGCAATCATACTTTACTTGGATGTGTTTTTAAGCACAAAAAAATAAAGTTACTTTGCTACAGTTTAAGCTTATCCCCAAGCAAGCCTTCTTCTAGCAGTTGGATATAACCAAAGCTCCGAAAACCATAAAATTTTACATTATTGAAAAATTCTGAGAACGAATAAACTCCATCGGGAATTCTCATTTTTCACATGGCCGTGCTCTGGGATGTTTAAGTTGAATCTACAAACAGCATGTGTATAAATATCTGAGTCGAAATAATTGCTATGCGTAAGGCAAATTTTTGTTGCACTAAAAAATTAAAAAAATTGCGTCTGTTTTTAACTAAGGTTGCAAAAAGTTGCCTTTATGCACAAGCATTTTAAACGACATTGATTTACTCAAGCGATTTATTTACATATAATGCCAAATATTTGCAAACATTATTTGGGGAGAAATAGCAATCTTTTGGCAATAGTTTGCTTTGCCTGCTAAAACTTTGCTTCCCAGTGCACGAAGTTGTAAGCCAACTGTTGCGACCTAGATAACATTCAGACGCAGGTAATCCGTCACATAGCTCTTTGTTATTCAAATCAAAGACTATAGATTGGTTCTAAAATAGTTTTATAGAATGTTTTTGAAGTCACACTAACGTTTTGCGCCATACTGAATAAAAATTGAAGTAAAAAGTTGCATGTAGAAAAGAAAAAAGTTGCAATCTAAAATTTCTAGAAACAGCTGAAAAACATTGTATTATGTAAGTTCATGGTATTTAGGAAGCTGTCGCAAGGTGTAAAAAAAGTTGCAAAAACTTGCCCTAGTTATGTGTTCTTTTTGGATTTTTGCTCATCCTGTTTTATTAAAAAAGAAAGAAAAACAAAACTTGATGTTAGATCGCTTGCAGATGGTGTCGCGGCAAAGAATTGGACTCAAACTTGCAAAGGCGAAGATTCGATTCTCTGCCTTTGCCTATTCCTCGAGTAAAAACTTGAGTAGAAAAAATTGCCCTACGTTTTTTTTTTGCATTTATATTCGTCCTGTTGAAACAAAAGAACGTAATGCAATGCGCAACACAAACCGATCTGCATTTTTGTTTTTTCGTAAGACAATAGCGGTTTGCTTAACACCATTTTTAAAGCGGTCATATACAATATTGATTGACAACTTTCATAATTATGTTTATCCGTTTATGCAGCTAAAGCAATGCATGGAATCAACTGATTCAAAAAGTGCTCCAAAGGCGTAATTTATAACACAGAGCATGTCGCAAGTAAAACTTAAAACTTGAATATTTAAATCCTTACAGTCTGGTCCACTAGCAGTTGGGATCATCTGGAGTGTCTTATTCTAAATTAAGAGAATTAAAAATACGTCAATTCAAATTTCGTTACAATAAACATAAACAGCATCTGTACAATGTAAAGCATCTTGAAATATTCAGAACGCCGTTCCAGATTTTGCTAAACTCTGCAAAATAATTTATAATATTAGTTGGAAATTGGAAAAACATAAATTTTGGGGGTAAGCCATTCAACCAATAGACTTTACTACGCTGTGTGAGGTACTGTGGTAAAAACTACTTACGCAAAAATTGCCAACTTAATGGAAAAAGGTTGTAAATAATTTTTTTTTTGGAATTTGAGTTGGTGCGTTTATGCCCAGTCTATCTAAGTTTCAAAAAATTTACTGGTAAATTAAATGTATCAAATACGCAATTGATAAAGAACGTGCGATATCTGCAAAGGTTGTAGCATACACGTTAGCGGAGAAAAGTTGCCAATGAATTTTTTTTTGTTAATTTCAGTCATATTTTTTTAGTCGAAGTTTAAAAGTTTGTTCTCAATTTCGTGTTTTTCATTTTCAGCCTCCTTTTCTTCGTTTAAAAGTAACTTTTGCGATCCAAGAAAAACTAACTAAAAGATTTTTGCATTTCTTGGTAGTTTTTTTACAAAATTTATGTAAAAATTTTGAAAAAATATTCTTAGTAAAAACCAAACAGTCGAACAAATGTCACCAGAACAATGATGAGGTAATAGTGCGAACGGCTTGATATAATTATCTAATTCTAATGCAATATTTTGATGGTGAAATTTTGTGACAAGAACACCCTAACAAAACAAGCTTTGACATTTGTGAATTTTTTCTGCTTCTGCCTTTACTACTTCGGGATCTGTTTCCAACAAAAAATCTGCCCATTTGTTTTGTTGAAATTTGTAAAATTTGTCATTTTTTATCAAAAACAATGTAAAAAGAAAATTAATAGGAAGCTATAGACAGTATCCAGAGTCTTATAGGCACAACCAATCCTTTGATTAACAGTCTAAGACATACTGTTTCGGAATCGACATTCATCTTTTATTCCTTGTCAGTATAGCTATGACTACAGGTATGAACATGAGCGTAGAAAGGCGAGGAATTGCAAATTAACCAGATCATAGCACAAATTTTTTGTTACAAAATTTTGTTTCGTGAGTTTCAATATTCGCTTGGTCTAGAGCTTTGAATAAAAGCACCTTTTTAGCCACACACTAACAAACAAACTGCACAAAACCATTTACTGGCTTGCCAAATTTGCTTATTGATCTAAATTTGTTTATTAGTCTATTTGCTTAAAGAACAAGACATCCCTCACTAACTAATTCAATCTGAACAGTAAATTAGTTATGATGTTTTTGACGTTTGCTGGCCAGACTTTAATATTAAATCGTTTGCGTGCTATCTGGCCTAAAGGTTACCAGCGCGGAAGCCTAAGGAAGAGTCACCAGAACGGCGACTACTTCAAAACAAGTCATGAGAAAAAATTCAAAAACATCATAACTAAATTATTATTAAATATTCACATCATAGAACTAGCATTAATTAAGTTGGTAGGTTTAAACAGCCAAAATTAAGCATGCGAGGAGGCGTCTTCTCTAGCTCAAGTGGTTGAGCAGTGGACCGATAATCCAAAGGCTGCAGATTCGATTTCTGCGGGAAGACAACTTTTTTGCATTGCTTGTTTTGAAGTAGTCGCCGTTCTGGTGACTCTTCCTTAGGCTTCCGCGCTGGTAGCCTTTAGGCCAGAAAGCACGCAAGCAATCAAATAATTCAATCTTTTTAAGCCTGAAACTGAATTCACTTTTTATACCAAACCGTTCAATCAATTTTGCCAACCAAATATTTTTATAGCTTTTGACATTTTGAATCAACAGCCGAATAAATTAAAAAGCTATCATTTAATTTTTTCATACAAAAACTGCAGAAAAATCCTAAAATGTATTTCGTACTGAAAGACTATTTCACAAAAAACATTTTTTTGTTTTGTTGTTAAGATAGAGACAGAAACTTTCGATTTATATTTTCGAGAAGCTATTAAGATTTAAGAACAAAAACGATTACCAGAATAGAGCCGCGCGTAGCAATTTATTAGACGCCTTTCGCTTTAACTTAAAGTATTATCAGTAGAGTGAGCTACACGATTTACAGCACGAATTTGTATACAATAGCCACCCGTTGAAACCAGGTGGCCACGGCTTTGCTTAAGATTTTTCATATTTCCAAATCAAACAACGATAGATAATGGTTAATCACGCAAGAGATCCCCAATTCTGTTGTGGTCAATTGTGTGATTAACCATTATCTATCGTTCTTTGATTCGGCAATATGAAAAATCTTAAGCAAAGCCGTGGCCATCTGGTCTCAATTGGTGGCTATTTTATATAAATTCGTGCTGTAAACTATGTAATTTATTCTATTGATGATGCTTTAAGTTAAAGCAAAACTCCTCTAATAAATTGCCATGCTTAGTTCTATTCTGGCAATCGGTTTTGTTCTTACAGTAGACTAAGCAGAAACTCCGACCGTTATGCTCCAAAATTTTTAAAAGCCACTATTAAGATTTATTTTTCTAATGAAAGCCTAATTTTTCTAATTTTCAAATACCGCAAAAAGGAAACGTAACTGAATTCTTGTTTCAAGAAAATCAAATGTTCATGCGCAATGAGTTATTAATGTGACGCAACAGAATGATCATGCAATACAAAAAATAAAATTATTTAATTGTAATCACTTCTAGTGCTACGTTACAATGATCCACGTTATCTTCCAGCAGCAAACGCTTTTTTTCCGAAAGCCACTACAGAAGCTAGAGGGTTGAAACTTTTGCATAAGTTATAGGAGCTAAAGACCTTAAAAAAAATTCAATTTTTGCGAATGGTAAAAATGTACCTC
This sequence comes from Trididemnum nubilum, assembly GCA_963965965.1. Taxonomy (NCBI): domain Eukaryota; kingdom Metazoa; phylum Chordata; class Ascidiacea; order Aplousobranchia; family Didemnidae; genus Trididemnum; species Trididemnum nubilum. Next base: position 39,567,839 of record OZ014484.1, on the reverse strand, counting down.
GTAGGCTGGTGGTGGCTGCTCGTTATTGGTTCCTGTTTGTTGGTAGACGTTGGGTTGCGTGGCAACGAAACCACCCTGAACCTAAAAATTTGTTTCAGTCTACAATATGATTGAATTTTTTTAAGCAATTGTAATTACGTTTCATTCACCAAGTTACCTTGGCCAGGAGACAGCGAAGGGATCTTTTGGTCATCGAGTCAAGCTGCCACCGGCCCATCTGTCTACCACACACGGTGGAGGTTTCACACCGTCCCTTTCAATGTTGAACGTCAACCAGGGAGGCTGTGAATGCCAATATTTCTAGTCTTTAGTTTGACTCCACCAAAAAACGAATCCAGGTCAACCGTTTCAGTAACAGACGCTCTATCCACTCGACCACTGATCGGTTTAAGAAACATTAGATTTCAGTTGACTCCGTAGTTATGGTTTTCGACTGGTTGTGGTTAGTGGTTGCGCCAACGAGTTTATATGCTAGATGAGGGAAAACTAATCAAAAATTTAATGATGAAAAATTGACGTTCTACCAGCTATTACAATTCTATTCAGTAGCCAGGGCAAAGGCAAACTATTCATATTTGTGATATTTTGCGAAACGTATGCCCTTGTAGCAAAGGAAAAGGTCTCTACAAAATTAAAAAAAATTGCTTAATGAGAAAATTGCTTCTGGATACATAATGATAGCTCAATTTATTTGCAATAGATAAATTGAGTAAATATAAATTAAGCTATCTATTTATATAAAAATTGAGCAATAAAGTAATTTCCATCTGTATGTATCTAAAAAGAATTTCTTCACTTAACTGAAAGTGCATCTTCCAGTTGGTCGAGCGGTAACGCGTTCGTCTTTTTGGCGGGAGGCCTGAGATTCAAATCTGCAGCAGGTCAAATTGGACAGAGTATCGCAACGGCTCGCCATTGCTACAGAATTTCTTCGACAGAAGCTGTGTTGCCTGCGTGTGCAATCATGCGAAGATGGCCCCCGCCAACTCGTTACACATTTCGGCGTAATACAGCAAGTATAATGAAAGATTTGATTTCATTTAAACAGAAAAGGGATGATTACGTCATTCTATTTTCAATCGTTATAAGGGAGCATCTTCAAATTGATTGTTTGATTACTAATTTTTTTTCGTTTGTTTTTTTCAAGGTTATTTCCACTCAAGGAGAACTATTGAAGTTGTAAAATGTAAAGTGAATCATTTATTAATAAGTTTCTTCTTATCCAACTTATAACGTTTTTGGGTTCCGCTTCTGGGATTCTTTCCATAACTTATGCAGCGAAAATCAATTACAAACCACGGAAAGTTTTGATTGCTTTTCATTTTATTCGGTTTTGTAGAAAAAGCCATCGCTAGGTATACCTATAACTAACTGTTGATTGACCCAAACAAGCCAAAAATAATTATATTGAAATCTCAACCAGATTGTTGAGGTGTCAAAAATAAGATGCTTACGCGGTAGATGTGTAAAACTTTATTAACTTTCTACAAAGTTTTCAAAACTTCACTTCTTCATTTTTATAGCTTGCAGTAAATCAAAGTTATCTAAGACTGAAAACTGTTGCAAAAATCTATTTTATTGCCAATCGTTTATTATACAAGCAATAAGCATGTAACATTTTAATTGCTGTTAAAATAAATACATGAAATAACTATATGCTTCTTTCCGTTTTGAAAAAATTACATAAAACTCAGTTACAAATCGGCTTGAAAATATTGATTTATAGTTTCACGTACCGGTAGTAAATAAAAAAAAAATTATTGCAAAAGTTAGCAATTACCGGTTGGCAATTTCTGAATCTTACCGGCACTTGATAGTGAACGGCAGGTTGATGCACGACCTGGCCGTGCTTTCGGGTGCCAACAAGTGCCCGAAAAACAGTCTGAAATGAGCAAACCGATGTTCAAATTGCCGAAATTACGACACGTTGAATTTTCAAACTACTAATATTATTAATAATTTATTTCACTAAATCATTTGCGTTTTTTGCTTACGCCGAAACAAACTAAAGGTTGCAGAGGCTTTCAAATACTTTTTTTAACGTTTTACAAACAGTAGATAGCAGAGCTGCGCAAGTCCGCAAATTCGCAATTGCGGGCGAACGAAAAAAGTTGCGGACATGCGGACTAACGGACTTTAGCAGTTTAAATTGCGGACTTGCGGTTGCGGACTATTTTTAATTTTAGTCCGCAATTCCGCAAGTTTTATACAATTATTGAAATTCCTTTCTATTTACGTAAAATATTCATGTTTTTACCCAGTCAAACATGAGAAATCAATTAAATTTTTTCGAGTTAACGTTCGGCAAAAAAATCAAGTTTTTCGAGTTCAGGTTGACATAAATACTAAGTCTGCTTTTCGACTTAATCGCTTTCTTTTTGCTGACATGCTGCTTGGTAACGTGAGAAACGAATACATGCCGCGTTCTCATCTTTTATGCAAATAGTTGGTTAATTTTTTAGAGCATTTTAGAAGCCCCTTTTGCGCTTGTTTTAAGAATCTTCTAGAACTGTCTTTGTGGTAATTTTAACTGTATTGCCTATAGATCTTTAATCCAGTAATCTTTAAGTCTACAACAGGTGCTCAAATTAGATAGTCTTCGACAGCGCGAGTGATATGGTGTGTCAATTTTTTGTAGTTTAGTGTGACAAGTTAGCTGTGTAGTAAGTTGGTTATGTAAAATGTTAACGTGCTGATTTTTCTGTTTCTATAGTGCGACCTCGAGGCAGTTTTTTAATAGTATAGTCTAGCACAGTGTTAGTATAATCAATAGCGTAAATTTTGATCTAGTAAATTTTAGTTAATTGATATTGATTTGGCTTGGCTGATAATTGACTTCTTGTTTTGCCGCGCTCCTTCGGATGAATTAAATTTTTGGTGTTGTGTGAGGAATAAATAACATTGTTATATTTATATCCAAAGTGTGGTATGACTGCTGAAATATGAAGGATACGGCGCGCGGCAAGACAGGTTATTAGAAGCGGGTCTAACCTGATTCAAATTGAAGTCAACACTGTTTTTTCGAGTTCGGCAAAACAACCGACTTTTTTTGAGTTTAAGTTCGAATTTGCAGCCCAGGTTCAAAGTACGGCTTTGTTGTTTTTTAATTAATCGTTTGGGTGCTATCTGGCCTAAAGGCTACCAGCGCGGAAGCCTAAGGAAGAGTCACCAGAACGGCGACTTTTTAAAAGCAAGCAATGCGAAAAAGTTGTCTTTTCGCAAGAATTGAACCTGCAGCCTTCGGATTACCGGTCCACTGCTCAACCACTTGAGCTAGAGAAGACGTCTGTTCGCATGCTTAATTTTGCCTATTTAAACCCAGCAACTTAATGCTTGATCTATGATGTTCTATGATCTATGAGTTCACAAAATTAGCCACTGGGGTATCATTTTTGTACTGGTAGCCAGTGCTATCGCTATGGTGGAGCCAGGAGTGCCGTCACTACGTTGGGGCCAGGGGAGCGGTCCCCCCTTAACGACTGCTTGAGCCTACCCATTTTGGTTCATTCAGAATGCTTTTTCGGAGCATCACGTAACGACAAGACAACAGGCAATAATGAAAAGAGGAATAATAATTTTCAAACATGATTCTCGTTTGAAGTTTTCTCGATTGTTTGCAAAGTTTTTGGCCACCAACTTCTGAACATAAATGTGACCCAATAATCCGTCTTATTAACACGCCTTTACGGAAGTGTCGCGGAATAGGGATGTATGCCTACAAAAGCGTTGCCGGTAATTCGTTATAGTGAGTATGACCTGAAACAATACGTGATAACGTTTCTTTGAAAGACCAGCTGTTTTTTTTTTTAGAGAACACTCAAGATTTATTTTAGGTCGCAATCAGAGGCGCAAGCAAGGGTAAGGAACTAATGGGTCATCAGCTCCCTTTAGCCAAGTCAGTTAGAAAACATAATCAAAAAAAGAATCAGCATTTAAACGTGTTTTGGACTTGACCTGAAGTATATGGGGCCTCAAGAGGCTAGACAATTTAAATCTTTCAATGACTTCTGAATTTTAGCAATTTACTGTAATTATTGATATGGTTTTAAAACGTGCGAAATGTGATTTAAATGGAGTAAAAATCGCTATTTTTGCCGCAAAATTGCAAAAATCACCCAGCAGCGGGGGGCTCTGCCCCTTCTGTAACACGCTTGAGTAGCAACGATTTGTTCTGCACGGGACCTAAATTAGACAAGTTTTATGCAAAAAACATTTACTATTGGTTCAAGCCCTCTCTCTCTTACTTAACAAAACCCTGGTTGCGCTTCTGGTCGCATTCACTCCTGCAGACATATTTTTCAAGCGATTATACCGGTTGCATGCAAAACGAGCTAATAAACGCTGCCGGGCTAACATGCATCTTTTTCAAAGATGACTACAAAATTGCAGCTTTAAAATATCAGTTTTTACGTGCAAAAGTTCAGTCCATTTTATAGTGCCCCCCATTTTCGGCTAGGGCCCTCTCGCTTCGTTTGGTCTGGCGACGGCACTACTCGTAGCGTGTGGTTATCTCGTTTCTACAGTATTTACTGAAACTAGGGACTAAAAATTTAGAAATATAATTAGTGGTATGAATGTTTTTTGCCTTCTACTGCCTTTGCCTTTTCCTGCCTCGAAAAAAATTGTCTTCTTAGGATATATTGTGGCAAACGGAAATGCGGATTGTGCTTTGCTATTTGATGACTTCTCATTGTAATCCAATCGCTTTTAATCTCCGAATCCCTAGCTTCATTGTAGCATTTTTAAGGGTTAGTCGGTGGGTTGTGCACTATGCTTCTATGCAGTTTAGGCACCTACTGTATAAGCAAGCAGTAGCGCAACCAGGAGGGCTGGAGGCTACAAACCCTTAGCCAAGTGACTTAAAAACCTTTACCTAAATTACAAGCGTTTAAATCTGTTTTGAGTTGGAACTGAAAGTAAGAGGGGCTGGGCAATTCTTAAGTTTGCCATCCGAAATAGCAGCTCAATAACAAGTCATGCTGTGGTACATTTACTACAATCAACGATTGTGAGTAATTTCTTCTATTGCGTGGAATGTATCCACCATACGCTTGTTATACTTCCCACAAGTCACAATTTTTGACTTATGTTTGCTAATCAACTTTGAGCAGATCACTTCGGGACATGGTTGAATGCAAAACTCTTCTACTCGGTTCGTAAAAAGTTGCGGACTTGCGGTGCGGACTTCAAATATTACGAAGTTGCGGACTTGCGGTTACGGACTTCAAGAATTACGAAGTTGCGGACTTGCGGTTGCGGATTCAAGAATCCTGAAATGTCGTTGCGGACTAAGCTTTTAAACGTCCAATTGCGGACTTGTGGTTGCGGATTAAGAAAATTGAAATTCAGTTGCGGATTTGCGGACAGCGGACTTAAAAAAAAACTTGTGGTGCCCAGCACTGGTAGATAGCAATTAACTGTACAATTTTTCAGTATGTTGGGCTTCCGAAAAATGTCGAAAAAATATTTTCACTTTTTGTTTTTATACTTTTTCTCATAAAACTTTCTTGTTACAAATCGGTGATACTCGTTCAAATAAATTGCTCCAAAGTCATTTAACAGCAACAGATTGAAAAAGGTGATGAACAAATCCCAAAGCAACAACAAGCCTCTTTGGTGTGATCCGTAAAAAAAAAGATAACTGTAACTGGATAAATTTTCAAAATGGCGATTACAAGAAAGTTACTAATCTTTTCAAGCAACTTTAAGTTTTTGCAGTTATTTAAGTCACTGTAATTCGCCCACCTCTGACTCCACCAAGCACCTATTTGTGGATAGTGTGAAGTTAGAGAGCCGTCGTAAAACTTATCAGGTTGATAATAGGAACGATCAGTTAGTGGATAAAGTTTCTGGTTCTGGAACCATAGCTCGGTTCGATCCTCACTCGGGTCAACTAAACAACTATAAAAACGTTGGTATTCACAGGTGCTTTTCTTGACGTTTAGCCAGAGGCAGAGTAAAGTGTTAACCGGTTTTGGTAAACATGTGTGTAGGTGGCAGTTTGACTTGAGAATCCACATGATTCCGCGCTCTATTATGCACAGAGAAACTCCGTGAGTAAATAAAATTTAAAATTCCCCAAGCTGCCTTGACCTGGAAACAACGAGAAGGCAGGAAATTTTGTGTTTTATAATTTTCATTGGCTTAGACAATTAACTTATCATTTATAAAAACTGGCCACTTGGTGGAGCGGGAACGTGTTTGTCACTGGTGCGGGAGGTTTGAGGTTCAAATTTCTAGCCCGGTCAAATTGGACACAATGTTTCTAACGACTCGCCACAGCTGGGACATTTCTTCGAAAGGAGCTCTGTTACCCAGCACAATGATGCGGAGATGGGCCCTGCAAACTCTTTACACTCTTCGGCGTAATTCAGCACATATTATGAAAATTCATTAAAAAGTACTTTGGTTTTATTTTTATTTAATTCATTATCAGTCCAAAAACTTACCCCAGATGAAGTTTGCCTACACTGGGCACCGCAGCAGTAAGCAGAATGCACAATCGACGTAATTAGCTGACCAATCGCGAGAAAACTTAACGCGATATGCATTCCTAACGATACGTTCTAAGGATAATTAATTATCCAGACAACAATCATTGATAATGACCATTGACGTTACCAAACAATAACTATTATAAAAAGAAAACAGTAATAAAAAAAGAAAGAAAAGTCATCGATGATTGCACAGTTGGTAGAACGCAGGGTTCGATCAAAAGATCGCTGATTCCCGGTTCGATTCACTAACCGGCTAAGCGCGTTGTGTCTTTGAAAAGACACGTAACCACCACATCCATTCCCGATCACAACAAGGCACTCTACCCGTTGTGGTGGCCCAGCCTGACAAAAGACTTGCAAACAGAACCCAAAACAGCAGCTTTGTTATGTTGCGGTTGGCCAGGCAAAGAGTATGCACTTCATGAAAATGAATGAATAAGTTGGCAGCCAACTTCCGACTGATGAAGGCACTTCATAATGATTAACGTTTAATTGATGGCAAAACTGAAACGAATCGCGCATGACATGTGAACAAATCATTCACCTTTCGCTTTATAGAATTAAACCCCATAGGGCCGGTCTACACTATGCGTATAAAATTACAAAAGTTTTTACGCTCGTACGTCGAAGGTGTCTACACTATACAAAACGGCGTTTACGAGCGTAACGGCTGAACAGCGTGTTCTGTGGGTGGCCGTGATATTGTGCTGAATTGGATAACGGAAATCACAGATTTATTACAATTCTTTGTTGTTTTGGTTAAATTTGGGTCAGATTATACATCACGAGAAGTAGTATTGTCTTTTTGATAATTTAAACGTGAATTTTTTTTAGCCTTCCTCACAAAAAAACATAACGTATGGCCAATCAAGAGTGTTGTGGTGTCTATTAGGTAGTGAAGGTTTTGTTGGATGAAGAAAAAAAAAAATTTGCACCAATCACTGATCGAGCTTCTGTTACTGATATGCTAGATCTGGCTTCGATTCCTTGCTTAGCGTTTAGCAATAAAAAGGGACAGCGTGAAGACTCCACAGTGTGTGGTAGACAAGACGTTGTAGCTTAACTCGAAGGCCAAAAGGTTCCTTTGCTATCTCCTGGCCAAAGCAACTAGGTGAATACAGCAAAATTACAAAAATTAACTTATAGGCCACTAATGCCGGCCCGGCGCCAGGATAGCGTGACAGGGGGGGGGCAGAAACGAATTTTGGGGGGCGCGAGAAGTTTATTAATGTGAATTCGAGAGTGTGGATCAAACGAAAAAGGTGAAGACCAAAAAAAAGAAGGTTTTCAGTTCAAAAATTTCCACAAACTCTGGTTTTCATCTCAAAATTCTTGCGATTTTCCACAAATCCTAAAGTGAAGACCAAAAAAAAGAAAGGTCTTCAGTTCAAAAATGTCCACAAATTTTGGTAGTCATCTTGCGATTTTCCACAAATTCTAAAGTGAGGACCAAAAAAAAAAGGTCTTCGTCCCCAACGTTTCATGAAATCCGGTGTGAATTCACAAAAACAACAAAAAAACAGTTCTTGCTTCCGAATTCTTGGACGATAAGCATCTATTTGGGAGTCTTAGGCCTCGATTTGCACTCCAGTAGCCCCGAGTGTGTTGCTTTCTTCGGGGCACAATCCTCGCTTGGAAGGGCATGGCCCCGGACTGCCCCCCTGTGGCGCTGGGCCGCACTGATGGACACTAGAGGCTGGTTTCAAAGGTCCGGTTCTTCCTCTTTTGAACTCCTCTTAGCGGAGGGTGACTTGTTGGAAAGATCTGATTGCAATGTTTTGCGGGTTGCGTTTTGTTTTCAGCTTTCAACCGCTTTTCCGTTCTACTGTTACATTCTATTTACAGAGGTGAAATCCTCGAGGACACATTTCAAGTACTTGGCCTCAAAGCTTCAAGTTCTCGAAAATTGCCGTCCTCGGCTCGAGGACAGCAGTATTTTTGGAATCCTTAAAATTTCGTAAATTGTTTTTTGTAGAAAATTTTGTTTTTTTGGAGATTTTTTGATTTTGTTTTTTGAGATCACCTGGAAAAACTTTTAGAGGACCTTTTTTTTTAAAACGCGTGAAAAAAAATTTTGAAGACCGCATTATTATTATCTTTTTTCGGAAAACACTTGTGCCAGCGTCCTTGCCCTAGAAAAGGCCTGTCCTCGAAAGGGCTGTCTTTGGCCTCGGATATTTTTTTGTGTCCTTGACCTCGAGCCTTGTGCCCTCGACTACACCTCTGTCCCGTGTCCGTTTAAGCCAAATTTTGAGCGTCTTTCGCCTCTCTCCCATTTCAACTTTTATATAAAATTTATCCAGTCCACCACTGGAAACACAATAGACGGTGCATGATGCGTAGCATGCAGGTATAGGTTATCCTCTCTAATTGTCAAACGGTTTGACTGCGCGAATAATGAGTAATTAAGTGATGCAATATCACATTCAACTACAATCTTTTCCGCATTTAATCCCTTGTGAAAAAATAACACGCATTTTATTATTATTGTGTTGACTCCTCCCCCCAAGTGGTTTGCGTCAACTCCTTGCAATCAATCAGATTCAATTGCATTATAACTCATAATGTCATAACTAAAATTTTTGTTGACATGCTTGTTGCAGTATTCATCTTTTCTTTTTTCACACAAACGTTTCTACTAAACGTTTTTTTTTACTACCACTCTGGTAGTTTCGTATCACAGTAACGCACAAGAATTTGATAATAAAAGTTTTGGATTCAATCCCTCACCCGCTAAACCTAACCTTATTCGGAGAAATGCTAACCCTAGCATTAGCCGAAGATTGAGAGAAATCTTACAGATGCCCAGCTAATTGCACTTTCACAAAACATGAAACGAAAATAGGGCGAACTATGGTAGCTGAAACATTTCACTTACCCTACACTGCAGTAATATTAATACCACTGATATCGCAGAAAATTGATTGTGCGACTAAAGCATTCAATAAGTTTACAGTACTTCGAGGAGGAACTTTTGTATTCTCTCAATAAGGCAGATATTGCAACGTTTGTAATACAACTGTATTCAATATTTTCAAAAACTCAATAAACTAAATTTGTTGCAAAAAAAGTACAAAATTCTAAGCGCAAAGCAGTTAATATTTTAGAAAGTAACTCATCGGGCATCTCTTACGACTGTAATGCTTCGGAGGGAGTGAGGAACCCTTCATCTGCTAGTCACTTCACGTAGATATCAGCGCAGATTGGACAAGTACATAATACTATTGACTTAGGTGGGCACCAGTCCGTTAATCGTTAATCCGTTAATAACGAAGCTAACTTTTTCATTAACTCGTAAATCAGTTAAAAAGTTTTTTCATGTTAACAGACAAAAGTAACTTCCATTAAATTCTGTTAACTTCCGTTAAGGTTTTTATCGTTAATATCTTGCACCATTCATTCATCGGACCGGTACAAACCAGTTTGCACTGGTAACACTTGTTGCATATTAGCACGAGTTTTATAAAAGAAAGCAAAGAAAGGAGCTCTTTTTTGTGGCAAATAATAAACTGCAGCTTCATAGGTCTATTAATTATTGCTGTTCACAATTTCCAAAGATTTTCCGATCGCAGTTTAATTGTGCATTTGAACTCGTTTTTATCTTGAAATTAGATTAGACTGTAAAATGTAACTACCAAAACACAAAAAGACCACCATAGCAATAAATATTTCCATACAATCAGCTCAACAGCGTCAATACGTGTTCTAGAAGCGAGTGAATAAAACGAAATGTAAATTACATGCAAAATGTTAACAGATTAGCGGACTTAATTAACTTCCGTTAATTAAAGCTGACAATAACGGATTAACGTTAACAGAGGTGTGAAGTTTGTTACCGGACTAGTGGTTAACGAAGCTAACGTTTTGCATTAACTTGCCCACCTATTGTAAATAAGTGCAAAGCAAAAGCTAACTTAGAGATTGGTAATCAAAACTTGTAGGAAAGTTCATCTCAAGAGTTTTGCTTAAAGCAAAACTTGTCTCATTGGTTTAATCAAAACTTGTAGGAAAAAATAACCAGTGGATTAAAAATGATGTCAATGTCCAATCAGTCTCAGAAAGCAGATATTTTATTATACATCATCAACATTTCGATTACAAAACTTGGAAATGAGTAATGCTTGGATCCTGGAAAAGTCAAGCAGCAACTCTATGAAGCATTAATAATCATCTACGGCTTGATTGATTTCATGGTGAGAAAAGAAAATGTCACAAGTTCAGCCAACTGCACTTAACCCAAACCATGAGCAATTTTCATTACGGTGTGTTGACCATTAGGCATGTTGAAGAAATACAGAACAAACATTAATGAAATTTGATGGCTTTACTTCTGCTTTTTACTCTTATCACTAAAGGAGAAAATGTCATATTTTTGTTAGTCAACAGAACTTAACCCAAACCATGATCAATTTCAAGTAGGGTGTGATGACCATGAAGCTTGTTGTAGAACTACACAACAAAAATTAATGGAACTTGATGGCTTTACTTCTGAATTTCAATCTTTCAATCATGCAGTTCCAACAATTTTCCAATTATCTTCTACTCATTGGAGAATCTAGAGTAAAACAAATAATAATTACTCCTACCAAAAAAAGTTCCAAATTCTGCAAAGTGTCCAAAACCATCATTAGCAGTAGACATATGAAAAAACGTACCAATTATGCATAAAACACTAGCACTCAGAGAAAAGTCCAAAATTTTTAGAGGCAACCGATTGACACAAGACGATTAACTTAACTTGGCCAACTTTAATCTTAGTCCGAACCAGACCCGAAAGATGTTTGACGCAAAACCCTAATAACATTGCTGCTGCCTCAAATCTTCTTGCATCAAACCGGTCACATTAAATCCAATGAAAGTACTGGTACTACATTACAGAACAAAGCTATCAAATCAAATAAGCAAAATTAAAGCAAAGAAAACAACTTTTTTAACACTAAAAAAAAGAATACTTTATTCTTTCAAATTAATTCCAGCAAAGATATCACTACAGCATTCTTTAGACCATAAGGCGCAGCAAACTGGAACATATGACTGTTAATTGGCGCACTGTCGCAGTATCAACAAATAGCTTCTATAATTATTATCTTCTAGCATAAAGCGCACCTAATGGCTTCTATAGCTTTTGTTTTTAGGCACAAAGTGCACCAAACTATAAGATGCACTACATTACATCAAATTTATTGGACTCCAAAAGCATTACAACTTGATCATTGAAAAGCATTACCACTTGATCAACTGGCCGTAAGAGCATAACCAGAAGTATAGATTAAATGCATCAAAGTATATGGCACAAGTTGGATATCTTAAAAAATTTAAGTATCATTGGTGTACCTTATGGTTTGAAAAAGATGACACTTTCAAATTTTAGTTGCACCTAAGAAAATCAAGCAATGCTACTCATATGTTACAAGAAACTTGAAATTGTGCAGTTAAGTTGCAGTGATGTGAATACTGTATTGCAACATCATCACATTGAAAAAAAATTTTAAAGTGACAAATTTTCTTTGGCCCACTGCTAAATTTAAATGATTATTTTAAATTAAAGCAAATAATTTAGACAAAACTTCCAAGCCTGTTTTTTTATTTTCACTAAGAAAACGCCTAAAGTTTTTTTTTTTTATAAAAGCTCAAATAGCTGGTAAAGATTGTCAATCTAGGAATACACATAACTAACCTTGAAAACCTGACAATGCCACTGTTAGATTGGTCATCACCCTTGAAATCTTTGAGTATTAAAGATCAACATTGCTTCATAATTTCATCAATAAGTCTCTTTGAGTCTGGACCAAAAGTACCATGTCATTGATGAATTTGTTAAATTTCAAGTACTCACAGTTACTACAGTTTGTTTACAATAAAAACTTGCTAATAGAGTCTTAATTTACAATTCTGAAAAATAATTGCAGAATATAAAAACTTTTGATTTCACTATCTTATTGACATGACAGTAGAACTAACATATTGGCCTGAGAGTGTATGCAATTCAACTCAACTATATGTAGAAGTCTAAAACCTGATAGTTGCTGAATAATAAGAGCGTGCATCTTGAAATAGAATAATTTTACATGCCTATATCGTATCGGCGGTTGCCAGTGATTTTGTCACAGTGATTTCGTCGCAAAGTGATTACGCGACAGACGCCATTCTAAAGACAGAACAGGCCCTGGGTTTGCGCTGCCAACCCCATTGTAGTGTTGCATTATTAAAATTAAAACATTGACTGAGAACAGCAGTCATTAAACAAATCTACTATCCCCATAGCTATCTTGCCCCAACCCTCACTTTGTAGCGAAATCATTTTGTGACGAGATCACTGGTAACTGTATCGACTATCTACCACCGATAAAATATCAGCTTAGCACAATTATCTTGAACTGTTCATTTTTGAGCGCAAGCATGGTCGCTCTTGGCTATTGATTGGCAAATCGTGGTATTTTTGGTTTGCTTTTTCATTGAATAATACTGGAGTGCAAGGACGCCGAGAGCCGAACGTGGGCCCAGGGACAGCTCAAATGTGACAGAATTGTGGTTTTGTAAAGTCCAAAATAAACGGAGAAAATGCTGTTGTTTGGTCCGAAAAATGATGTGATCTCAAAAAAAAGGTCTTCTCCGAAATTTCAACGGTTTTTCCGTCCAAAATTAAGCTGTTCACACGCGACTTCGATGGGCCTTTCACTTCTCAATGTCATTTGGATTCATGGGCCCCCTAAACACCATGGGCCCCGGGGTCATGGTCCCCCCTGCCCCTCCCCCACTCGTAGGCCCTGCTGGTGTGTGACTAGTATTTGCAATAGTCTTTCTTTGGAGGGGAATTAGTGAAGCTTTTAGTGTCAAGTTAATTGAAAAATAGTGACAAAATTTCATTTTTCATAAGTTAATATTTAATATATCAGTTATCGGTTTAGCCTAAAAATTTCCAAAATATCGATATCGGTATTGGCTGGAAAAAATCATATTAGTCGCGCTCTAGTTTTGAGTTTCATTGATATAAAAAATCAGAGCCTAGATTTTATCGGCATACTAATTTTCCAACTTTGCATATTTTCTGACAGTAGCCTAGACTGTTAAGTTGCTTGCTTACCAGTATCTCTTACACAGCATCACTGCATCTGCAAAGTGCACCAGTAGGTTAAACCTTTTGAAGTAAACCAGCCTACAGCAGCTGTCAAGCTAGGATTACCAGTTTACTTTCACAATGTGGTATAATACACGCTAGGTACGAGTACCACCAAGACGTATACCTACACCTACCGTACCATCCTGGTAGGCCTATCGGTAGACCTACTGGCTTTCGCCTAATCAAGTTCCCCTGGTCAGGACTGTGATCTGCATTGTCACACCACATATCAGTTGTAGCGCCGTTTTGTTTCTTTTATCTTAGTATAGTTTCAAACCCTTGTTTTTTCATTTGTTCTATTTCGCACTCAACGCCATGGCTCATTATCTTCGTTTATCTTTTGATTCAAAAAGGCCACAAGCAAATTATCCAAAATTTGCAGACTTTGAAACTTGACAAATCCGGTTGTGTCGTAAGTACTTGTTTGTTTATTGTTTAATGACGTAAGAAATTTTTGATTAACCGTTTTCAATCTCTGTGTTGTATGCAAATTTTGGGAGTTTGCAAGCCGAGATTTTGCGGTGTTGAGACACATTTTAGTTTAGTGTCTGCGGAGAGCAGAGGCTTTTTTTGCTTTCCTATAACTAGAGGGAGTATTCGGTAGAATGGGAAATCTTGGATTGAAGTAAAGTTATCACTACTTTTGTAGCATGTTTAGAGGACACTCTAAATTGTTAGTATTGAGTAGTCGCCCAAGGGCCCGTTGTTAAATCCTGGATATTATATGACCGGCTTGCTCCACCCCAAATATTTCTTTTACGCTCCCCATTAGTGCTGAAGTTAAAATTTCGATTCATACCAAGTCTCAGCTTCCAAATCAACATTGGATTTTACAGTCAAATTGTCAATTATTGCTTACGTGCTACGTCTGCAGCACAAATTTATCGGTAAGTAAAATAAATGTACGATACTAGTGTAAATTCTTGTTATAAATTGTATCGACGAGATGTGCAAAGGTTATTATTTTGTGCAAAGGTTATTATTTTGTTTTTGTTACAGCGATATAGTTTATTTGCTTTGTGAAAGTGTACAACTTTTTAACTTTAATTTTTTCGTAAATTATTTCTTTTGTTTTTTGGGTTACTGAAACGTTTGCTTTTTCTACACTGTCAAAAAAATTTACTGTATTTTTACTGGCAGCAAAAGTACAGAGCGCACCGTAATATTTTTACCTCTACAAATTGTAAATTTTTTTACAGAGATTTTTAGTGAAAGTGTTTACAGTTGTTAAACGTAAAAAAATTTTACTGCTTTGCGTGGTAACAAAAGTACTACCTATTCTGTAAAACTTTTTACTTGCTTACAATGTAGATTTACTGTGATTATTCTGGCAGCAATAGTACTGACAAAGCCGTAAAAAAAAATACGACTTAATGTCGCAGTTTTACGTACAATACTTGTCAACTTTAATACGCGCATTTTTGTACATTCATTTACCATAAATCTTCAAGAAAAAAATACGACTTTCTTGCCAGCGTTACAACAACCAACTAATCCTACAACATTTTACTTTTTTGATATTATTACGTTTCGTTTTATGAATGATTATTTAACAAAATGTAGACCTTATCTAACCCAATTACTTGTCGAAAATTTGTGCAAGCACAAACGCTGTGTAACAGTATGTACGATGATTAGAAGCGTAGCTATACAGGTTATGCTTTTTGTTATTGCAGTGATGGCTAACACATATACGATGAAATATTGTTTTGGTTTAGAATTGACAAAAAAAAAAACTTGTAAGTTGCAATTCTAATCATTGTCCATATTGTTACATAGCGTTTAGTATGTACAAATTTTCGATAGGTAAATTGGTTTAGATATAGGAAGTCTACATTATGTTCAATATTCGTTCATACAACAAAACACAACAATATCAAAAAAATGTAAAATGTTCTGCGATTAGTTGGGTGTTGTAACGCTGGCAAGAAAGTTGTATTTTCTAAAAACATTTATTGTAAATGAATTTACAAAAATAGTGCGGAAAATAATTGACAACTTCTGTACGTTAAACTATAGCAACACAGTAAGGAAATGGCCAGGTTAGTTTGATAAGAATTAGAAATGTTCCTCTAGTAATTTCTACCACCAAGCGTGCAAAAAAATAAAAAATGCTCTTCCAAAATAACAAAATATAGTACTGCAATATCGCATTTATTCCACCTTTAAGAGAAACAACATGGAATGAAACGAAAGCGACTTTTAAAAAAGCTTCCAGATCAGGATGTTTTATTTTATCACCATTTAAAATTTTTTTTTGTTGCCATTAGAGAGTAGAAACCACTTAAGTGCCTATAAAAAATCATATCTTTCGGTGATTTTGAAACCAGTTTTGTTAATTTACGCTAAGTATTTCAGAGTTTCGTCACATTTACGAAATTTCGGCCACTCGAAACTTCAATTGACGCGAGCAACCTCAAAATGACGTCATTATCCAAAACAATTTTGGCCCCAACTTTTTTCCAAAAACCCCACTCTGGGCATTTTTGGTTTCGAAAATGGTGAAAAAATGAAACATCCTATAGTCTAGCTATAACATAGAATCAAATGCAAATTCACTGGTCAACAACAAAATGTTACGTCGCAGAAAAACAATTGTTTCGCAGTGCTTCAGGTGTGCCGAGCCCAAACCTGCAGTCAGATTTTGTCTATTACGTCTAGTAATAGAGATATCTGCATTTTATTCAACTTACTTACATTCCAATTTGGGACAATTTTTAAATCTTGCCGCAACAATCAGGTTTATTACTGATAAACAAATAAAATGTATTACGTCAGACTACGTTCTTTCTGATACAATCGATGTGGCTATGCTTCATAACAAGAAGCTTAAAATAGTTCAATTTCTCTCTGCTGTTTTTTACTTTTTAGCTTACCAAGATAACTTTAGCTGCCTGGTTTAGCAAAAATCGTGGCAGTCCAAAATTCAATTTTAGTTTCTATTTTAACAGCATGTTTATAAATTCGTTTTCAAGGCCTAGTTCTTGGTTCCTGAGCCTGCTTATCGCTAAGTTATGTCAAAAAAGTGCCAAATTTAGGAAATAACTGTACCAGTTTTGGAAACCGCTAGAATAGGTTGTCCTTTTTTGTTTATTATTTCTCTTTGCTTTGGGTAAGTTTGTTTCATCTTTGAAGATATACAGGATTCGTCAGTGTTACTTAAGAAATATTGTTCCTTCATCCAAGCTTAAATTGACAATAAATTTTCTTTGGATCCATTACTTGCTTCGTCTATTGCTGGGTTCCAGTTTACGCAACCATATGGTGTCACAGATGACATCTTTAAGCTGTTGATTGAGACTGTAGCAGAGTTTCTGTTCTTTTTACGCGACAAGTTTTCCCACCTACAATAACGTTTTATTTTTATGCTAATATCACGATAATTACATACACATGATATTATTTAAATCGTCATTACGCCAGACATTAAAGGAAGTGCAAAGAGTGCACGCGACTAACACTAGAGCTATTTCGATTTCTCTGCTAACAGCGGTGATGAAAAATAATACTTCTTGACCGTAATATTTATCGCACAATAAAAAACTAGTTACCTGTTGAAAAGCTAATGTGCAGGTAAATCATAGCCAGTCCCAACAATATCACCCTCCACTTCATCTCTAAAAGAATCAGGATAAGCTGTATAAGCCATGTATGCTATATTGCTTACGTTTTTGCGTCCGGGTTTGCTTGTAACCTGCAAAAGCAACATTATTAGGTTGAATTTTCATTTCATACAATGACAATACCCAAAGCAGTTTTTAAATATCAAATCTGGTCAACGCCTATACTCGCTTTGCATTGCAGTAATGATGAGTCATTAGCAACACTCTGTCCAATTTGAGCGATATGTAAATCTAATCCTAGACTTTCAGCATTAGAAGTAATGTCGTTCTTGTTACCATTACTATCATGCATGAAGGCAAAAGAAACAATAAACAGATGCAAGAAGCCAGTTCAAACTTCTAACTCAAGTTTTTATGACCTCCAGGATATTGAGGAAAATAAAAAAAACTCTTTTTTATTCACTTTGGCAGTCTCATTTTAAAAGTAATTATACACTTTTACCTCAATCCAAAAATTTACCTTTGGCCAGTTACAAGTTTAAATATAGATGAATTGCATGTGGAAAATGTGTAAGCAAAGCAGTAACGCATCATATCAAGTCACTTTAGATTACATTTAGGCACACCTTAAAAACTTCATCCACAACAATATGAACAAATTCTCGCTGGCAACATGCCGGTGGAACTTCGCCTTTCTTGAGTGCATCAATTAAAACTGTAGAGCATTTTTGCCAAGGAATACTGAAATTCATAATCCACTTGGGTTGGGATTCACCTTCGGATGAAGAACAAATATCTATACTGCTACTGCTTGGTGTAGTGCTGAAGTTGCACACATCTAAACAAACAATTAAACAATTTAAAGTTTTGGTTAGTTGCTTGCTATGCTGCCTTAGACAAGAAAACCGCAAAATGACTACACAATTGTTGAAAAAACAACTTCTCTACCACTGTTAAGATAGAAGATGTCATACATGTGATACCCTTAACACAGATTAATGTGTTTTAAAATGTAAGCCCTGCATAAAGATTGCATAGAGGATTCGAAAATATTGTAGATTTGTAGCGCAAAACATAGAGATTGGGCAATCTTGTCGGTTCATTTGCAAAATTAAAGTCATTGCCACATTGGAAGCTACTGCAAAACACAATTAACAAAAAACCATCAGCTACAACCTGAACAACAAAATGAAAAGCAGCTGTTTACTTTACTTCGGCTACTATTTTTCAATAGATAAAGATAATTTTTCCGTTGTTTTTTTTTTTTTTTTTCAGCCAAAATTATGAAAGACCATTTGAACCATGGAAGATGCAAGAGATACCATGTGCTGCTGATTAGGGTGTACCAAAAAAAACGACCTGTTCTGATTTTGCTATAACTTGGCAGAATGGTGCATTTGGGTGAGAAACACGTGTGTTAAAATTTTTTTTAAATCCAGCGTCGTTTGACGCCCTAGAAGTGACGTCATAGTTTTGGTGGGGAGTTGCGACCCCAAAATCTACTAAAATTGCCATATCTTGGAAACGACTTAAGCTAGAAACGTGTTTAATAGCTCATTGGATGCAGAATATACGATTTTATATCACACTTTAATACAACATATTGAGCTAAGATGAGTGGTTTAGGTGTAATTTCAGAAAAACTAATATTTTGCATTAAGCCTATACTTCTAGATATGAATATACCATGCCTGTTTTTTCATTAAGCTACAGTAGGTGTTCATTACCTTGTATTTATGTCAATTTGCTGTGCCAAAAAACAGAAGTTTAAGTACACCATTGTATTAGCCTATATTAAGTATCTATAAGTTGCAGGTGACCTGCTTGGTTCTAATTTTCAGCTGTCAGCAGGAATTAGTACAGTACTATATTTGTAGGCAACCCACATATTAGTAGTTAGTTTGCATAATGGCCAGTTGGCTACTAGTTGTACAGTTTGTGCAAAGACATTAATACAAACTATTAGCAATT
The DNA here is from genome assembly GCA_963965965.1 of Trididemnum nubilum. Classification (NCBI taxonomy): domain Eukaryota; kingdom Metazoa; phylum Chordata; class Ascidiacea; order Aplousobranchia; family Didemnidae; genus Trididemnum; species Trididemnum nubilum. Next base: position 39,548,688 of record OZ014484.1, on the reverse strand, counting down.
AACCTACGTATGTTACAGTAATCAAGCCGAGTTTCTTCATAATTTGCAAATCAGTTTTTAGCATAGACTTAGGAAGAATATGATTGGTATAGCCTATCTAAACGCTTACTTTGTTTTATGTCACACTGACAAGTTAATTTACACCAAGACCACTAGTCTGGTGCATGCTGTAATTAAATGGTGCAGCATTTTCACGAAATGTTTATAGGTTTTAGGTTGTTTATGCTAATATAATTCAAAGTCTAGACTAATTGTGAGTAAACTGAGCATGACTAATGCTAGAAAACAAACAAAATTTTGGCCTTTTAAAAGATCGGTTTTGGAAAATTTGATTAGTTTTACTAGCAAACCTTATACTACTGAAAATGCTCTGTTACGATTTTATACCATTCAAAAGGATATGCAAGAAAAAACAAGCAGGCAGTCTAGTCAAAGGGAAGCAGCCACGCAAACTGCTACAGAAATTGAAGCACGGTGGATTAAAGCTGGGTTTCTTTGCCAATCCAGCAATGGACTTACTGCAAAGTTGCTTAAACTGTTAAATGAACAAAAGCAATTGTCACAAGATCACTTAAAAATTCAAAAAAAAAAATTACACCAACAATTCAAAAAAAGCAAAGATTATTTATGCAAATTTCGAAAGAAACGTTTTGGGCTGTAAGTAAGGAATGTGAAGAACATTAATTTGCGAACTGCTGCTCAAGAATTCACTAATTTGAAAAGAAAAGCTTCAGGAAGACTGGCAATTTTTGTAAAATATGAAAATGCTAGGTAGGCCTGGATCAGTTGGGCCGTGGACGTTGAGTTAAAAAGATATGGAACTCAGCTGGTAAAAATGGGGTTTGTAACTCAAAATACAAAGAGCACTGGCATCTTTCACTATTTTACGTAAAAAATTGGTGCACTACATCAGTTATAGCAGATGCACCAATTCATAACTTGGAACTGTGGAATCAATTCGAATCCATTAAAAGCACAGAAGAACTCTAAAATTGTTTCCACCGTTGTACCTGAAATTTGCAAACTCAGCACAAGAAAATTTGGAGCGTCACGTTTGGTATGTTTCGGAAAGGCATATAGTTTTTTCACTATTTAGCGAAAAGCTTTCACTGATGGAGAAAACAGAAATGTGGTGAAAACTAAAATCTTGCTGACACAAAGATAACGAAGAGGCAATTGCTGAGGGCATTGAAAAAATGCCAGATTTAACCTCTACCACGCATTTAAAAGATTTGATTGTTGTAGACTCTCACACACTTTTAAAACTTCTTTCGGCTACTTCCAACTTTATTGATTTGCCTCCTAAAACCTAGTCGCAAATGCTGATTTTGTAGCAGTCAAAGCAATGATCGAAAACCTACCTGCCATAAATGATGCAGCAGAGAGAGCATAGGCTCTTGTCACAAACATTTGTTTTCTCCTACTGCTCGAAAATTGCATCGTACTAAGAAAAGATCGGACAACTGTGCGCCACTCATGTTGCCAGAAGTTAAAGAAGCAAGTGCAACAGCAGCAACATGAGCATGAACAAAAGTTTAATTGATGTCACAAACAGATCTTGAAAAGTTTTGACCCTTTGCAATAGAACTTGATAAGAGAATCGTTATATTATTTGGTGTAATAGACTACTAAGTGATAAGATCACCCATAACAAACTCTTCAATCTCCGAAAGAAAAAAACTAAAACCTATTGATACTGCATTTTATACCATGGTTGTGCAGAATTACGTGTAAGTTGAGCGTCAAGTGAACTTCATGTAGGTAATGAAACGCTATTGTTTAATGTTCATGTTTCCATTTGTACATGTTATACAAAATATTAGTTTTTCTGAAATTACACCTAAACCACTCATCTTAGCTCAATATGTTGTATTAAAGTGTGATATAAAATCGCATATTCTGCATCCAATAAGCTATTAAACACGTTTCTAGCTTAAGTCGTTTCCAAGATATGGCAATTTTAGTATATTTTGGGGTCGCGGCTCCCCACCAAAACTATGACGTCACTTATAGGGCGTCAAACAACGCTGGATTTAAAAAAAATTTTAACACACGTGTTTCTCACCCAAATGCACCATTCTGCCAAGTTAAAGCAAAATCGGAACAGGTCGGTTTTTTTTGGTACACCCTACTGCTGATATGCTTTAGGTTGTTGCTTTAGGTTGTTGCGTTAGCTCTTGTTCTTGTGAACAAGTTCTACACAGACTAAATGAATCTTTGTACAAAAACTAATACTTGCCCTTTTGCCATCCTTCGATTATTAATTGTGCAATTGGAGGGGGGACCTTGTCATCTGCTGTTAAATGTTCCTCTTTTATTCTAATCAAAGGGAAATCCGGCAGATAAAGTTCATCTTCCAAATATCTTACAAAAGACTTGACCTTATCTTGATTCTTCCTGGCCCAAGCTGGTAAATGTTTTGATATTTGATAGTCATTCATCACGATAAGAATTAATTATATATAATTCGACAAGCCACAAACAGAATCCAGTATACTTAGAAATTAAACACAGTGTAAGAGCAAAAACTAACACCTAAAAGAAAATATTGCAGACACATATTTGATGCAGATTTGTCTTCAAAGATTTGGTAAGCGTTACAAATTTTTTCCATGAATATTTTGCAAATTTTAGAAAAAGCCTTCCGCATATTTTTTCACAATTATCAGTGACTTGTTTCATGCAATAGTTATTACAAATTACAGCATACTTAAATACACGCAAAGTTCACCAAAAATAATATTGGACATTTCAAGTCAAGGCTTGATCCGTCTCAATTTCTACCATTTACTAAATCACAATATTCAACACTTTTTTTTTTTATAAACCAGAAATATCATTATATCAAAATGAAATTTAATTCCTAGTTTACAGTAACAAACAGCTTCCGATATCCACTTTGAAGCAATATTCAAGCGAACTCCATCAAAGCAAAGTACCGGTATGCAAAACCATATTTAAAAAGCATCCTCATTAATCAACCATTACCCATGAAACTTATACAGGATGATGCAAAAAAATGTTAATATGCTATCCTTCTATCAAAATTAGTAACCTAGACAGCGTGTTTAAGACACAAAAGCTGACTTTGATTAACAAAGTATGCATGAACAGGTTCCAATGAAAAAGATAGCTTCGTTATTAACGAATTAATGATTAACGGACTTGTGTCCACCTATGCTAAAAAGTGCAAATCAAATCATATACATACTAATTACAGGTAGGCTAGACTACAATTAATAACCATCCAAAGCATGTAGATAAAACATAAAAAAATGGTACCAATTAATGTAAAAACATGCTGTGCGATGTAAGCATATCAACAAAATTTAATACAATGTTCAAATCAGTTACACACACCTAGATTAAAGAATAATTATAAAAACAACCTTTAAATATTTTCAATTATTTAAAGCAGTGTGGGTATCATCAGACAAAGAAAGTTTGCAACAGTTGTTAAACCATGAAATGATATTTCAGAAACAGCGTAACGGTTGAGATAAAAAAATTGCCGAAGTGCATCTTTAAGCCTTTCTGTAGCCTAGGCTAAGTACCATAGCTATAAATGAAAGTTTTTGTCAAACCAAAAACCAGTCAATAACAAGATCAGAAATAGGGTAAACTAAACACAAAATCGGTTTCAGCAGACTGAAGAACCATTCTCATCTTAAACAAAAATTTAACAATTAATTCAATATTTAGGCCCACTTAGTTTTTAGTTTTGGTTTGACAAAAAAATCTGTTTATAGCAAGAACCACTGACCAAAAATCGTAATCCTCTACCAGTATCACTACAGCTTAAGCTGAATTTGTGTACACTTCCTTTTTATTAGAACCAGTAAATTTTGAGTTGGGGCCGACAGTTCTAAATTTTTGGTCCTTTTTTAGCCTCATTTGTCATTAATTTGTTGTTAGATTTTCAGAGTGTTGAGTCAATTTCAGTGACCATGTTGGTAAACTGTTTAATTTCCACTGCTCTGTCTCTTGAGTAACAACTTTTTAGTTGCTTTTGCAGCAAAGTGTAAAAGCAAGTTTTATCAAAAATTGAACAGCTGTCAACAATTTTTTCATTTGCCTGTGCAATGCGCAACAGACAACTTTAAATAGCCTACTTTTCTCAGAAAATAATTAGAAAGGGATTTATTTGTAATTATATTTTATTCATCACATTGCCTTGGCCAGGAGACACCAAGAGGACCTTTCGGTCTTCGAGCCAACTGCCTCCTGCCCACCTATCTGCCACGCACGGCGGAGGCTTCATACTGTCACTTAAATTGCTGAACGTCAAGCAGGTAAGCTGTGAGTACCAATTTTTAGAGTCTTTGGTTCGACCAAACCGAGAATCGAACCCGACTCTACCGCTTCAGCAGCAGCCGCTCTATCCACTCAACCACTGATCCAAAGTAGATTAACAGCAACCTTCATTACAGATCAACAACAAAAATTACTGGTAATAGGTCGGCTACATCCTGGTACTTGCTTTTAGTAACTTCTTGCTGAGGATAAACCTACCGGTACCTGTATAAGCCTACACATGCCAGAGGCTAAATTACACTACAGTACTGACATCTGCGCTTGAATTTACTGTTATGATCCTATGCTATACAAAAGGCCAGTTTGATTTACTAACGGCAATTAAAACAAGATCAGATGTGAGCACTAACAGACTGCACTGCGTGGGGAAGATTAGTCCGATACCCTGCCACTCATAAACTGAATCTAACTACGCTGCACATATTGTAATCAACCGCAGAAAACGACTTCAGTCAATCAGATGAAAGTTAACAAGCTACGGCATGCTTTTACCTAATGCCACATTCTCACTCTTGTAGAAGGCTACGCTTAACACCAAACTAGTTCTGCAAATACCTATTTGAAAACTTCCCGGATGTGATTGGCGTCAGCCGTTAGCACATTGGCTTTACGGACATCACGTAAAGTATTGGAATGGAGCACAACGGACATCAATGGCTTTACGCATATCACGTGAAGTATTAGAGTTAGTTTATTGTCGGAATCATACTTTTTATAAATTACATTATGGGACTGACCGTTCGTGTGTTTTTGCCTGCACATGTTAAACCTCTGAAACAAATTGAAATTGATTTCACCACTTTCATCTGTAAAATCAATGACATAAAACATTAAGCGCTGGATCACAAACAAACAAGATAATGAATACAGCAAGATAAAATAATGATATAAGAAACAAAAAACAAAAAAAACAACAAGATAATAGTGGCCAGTACATTTTAACCTATAATCCTAGAAAAACATTAAAAAGATTAATCAGTTTTGTTTTTTAGCGTGTTGTTTGGTTTGTTGACAGTTTTTAAGTTTTCTTGTGTTGTTTCTTGCGTTGGCAGTTAGAAGTTATTTGTTTGCTTGTTTTTTTTTCCAGTTTTATTATGAATTTAGACCTTGATGACTTTACTTAGTCTTTTTGCATGTCTAAATAAATTGAAATTAGGTTTCCAAGTTGGATTTTCCCTTCTATAAAATTTTCTGCCGACATCCTTACTGCAGGGGAACCCAAAAATCAACCGCCCAGGATTCCATTTAGTACTAATCCATACTTTACAAGATATGAAGAGTAAATTTTTACAGCACGAGACAGTTAATTCCAAACCATTCACAAAATGTTAACTGGTGCAAGGATGAAGTTTTAGGTACCGGTATCTGTTATGGATGCATCAATGACTTTGTGTGTGCGTTAGGTGGCTTGATGTGGCTTATTGTCTTTTGCCGTACGGAAATTTGTAAATAATTTTACTGCGTTGTTTTGTAAAAAAAATCTCAAGTCAACTCGTAAAATATTTTACAAATATATGCTTATAAAATATTTTACAAACATTAGGGTAACATCAATTTACCTATATTTGAATAAAATTTACCGTCATTTTTACGTAAAAGTTACGTTATGACACGTAACAATTGTTTACAGAAGTTTGTAAACATATATACGTAATTTTTTTGGTAAAATTTACGGATTTTTTTAACAGTGTAGAAACCGCTGACCTCGGACAAAAAAGATAATATTTTGAACCAAGTCGCGTGTTACGAATTCCGTACCTAGCAGACGTAGATTTAAACCGAATCCGTAATATCAGTTCTAATTTTCAAATTTCTTTACTTAGAATAGGCGAACCAAACGTTACATAACAACAAATAATTCATAATTCATCATATTTCACTTTTGGGCCTACTGACCTAAGCCTCTTTTTTGCAAGTTTTTCCTCATAGAGCCGCAAATTGACCATTTTCATGTTAAATTAGACTATTTCCAACCAACACGCATACTTTCACTTTTGAAAATTAACTTTTTTTTAAACAAAACTTATGAACCTAATTTTAGCCTACCTCGAGAACTGGCAAACCAGTTTTTGAAATTTCACGCAAATCGTGAGCTTACGAGCGTATCGGCGAAAAACATTAGCAAATTTTTTTCGCTGGCAATTTTACTCTTGTAAAGGTGCTACGCCCGTAAGGTGGTACGCCTCGGCTTACGGAATTTTCCTTTAAAACAAGCTAAGGTTATGCTCGTAAGCTGACGATTTTACGCACAGTATAGACCGGCCCATAAGCTTCGGGATAATTAGGGTTTGTCATTCAGTAGCACATAGATTGATGTTTCAAAATGATTTACTGCAAAGATAGAAATTCGCAGCAGAAAGAAAACTCTTCTGCGTTTAATTGCTGTTGAATTTGAAGGTAAAAATTTATTGAATTCTTCCAATACAATCCAGCATCGTTATCATGGATGGAGTCCTCGAGGACGCATTTCCAAGTCCTTGGCCTTGGCCTCGAAGCCTCAAATCCTCGAAAATTGCCCTGTCCTCGGTTCGAGGACAGCACTATTTTTTGAACCATTGAAATTTCGTTGGAAAGCGCCAGAAACCTCTCGGAAAATTTGCGAACACGTTTTTTGTTTTCCTCACTTGGAGCATAGGCGTAGCCAAGAGGGGGGGTCCAGGGAGCCAATCCCCTCCCAATTGAAATTTCACCAATGACAAAAATGTGACAAAAAAGCCTATTTTCTTATCAGTTTCTTTTTAGCATTTTTCGCTTACAACAGTAACTAACAACACCTTTAAAGACCAGGGGCGTCGGGCTCCCCTCAATTCAATTTTTGCCAGCCAATTTAAACGTATAACCTGGAGGAAATGGAAAGTTTTTATCCTAAAAGTTGCTATCTCAGGCCCACATCTAGCCTTTTTATGAACGTAATGCATTAATCAGGGCCAGTTTTACCGTAATAATAACGCAGTACCAGCTAGGCGCCCCGAGCTCAAATCGTAAGACTTTTTTTGGTCTTCATTTATATTTAGCTGAAAGATGTGGCAAAAATCTCCAAAGTGGCTCAGCTCGATGTAAATCCGGCCCGGCACTAACATGGTTAGCAGACGTAACCATCTATTGCACCATTTTTCAATAACAGTTCAGTAATTCATCTCCAAACTCGCCGGTTTTTACGCACAAAATACTTTAAAAAAAATTAGATATGGAAAATGCAGATTGAACAAATCATTGAACTTCAATTGAGGGTCCTTGGTCCCCTGGCCGAACATGTACTCCTATAACTGGTTATTCTCATGACAAAACAAAAATCTCTAAGGAAAATCTTTCAGTGGATTATAATAGTGCTAAAATGTTGCCAGAGACAGTGCACCTTACTTCCCCGTACCTGGACCAAATCACTTACATTAAAATTTAACTCCAAAATGCAAAATGTTAAACGTGTTTTGGACTTAAATTGCTAGTAAAAGGAGGATTAAACGATTTAATTTTTTCAATTGGCTTTCAAATGTCAAAAGTCTAGTGCTTTCAAATGGCTCTGAACACTTGCGAAGTGTGATTCAATAGCATTAAAATAGCTTTTTTTTCAAAAAATTACAAAAAATTGCCCAACGGCTGGGAGCTTGGCCCCCAGACCCCCGTCTGTGATACCTTTGAGTTACACTAGCTTTCTCACACACGTCTCCAAAGTTAGATATTTGCATTTTTCGACTATTAGTTTAAGCCCTCTCCCTTTGCAAAATCCTGGTTACGAGCCAACACGCAGCAATTTCAGATCTTCCATCATACGATATCTTTTTCCCACAAAAACTTCCTCTTTGGAAAATTTTTGATGACGTCATTGCAAGTGATTTGTGGTTTTGGCCGCTCCTAATCAAAAATTCTGGGTACGCCTATAAATTGGAGATCGCCTGAAAAACTTTTTTGAAGACCTTTTTTTTTTGGAGAACATTTGTGCCTGTGTCCTTGGTCCTTGGCCTCGAGCATTCCTGTTCTTGGCCTCGAGAGGGTCTGTCCTCGGAAAGGCTGTCCTTGGCCTTGGCCTCGGATTTTTTTGTGTCCTTGGCCTTGGCCTCGAGCCTCGTGTCCTCGACTCCACCTCTGATCCATAGGCGTAGCCAGGGGGGGCCCAGGGGGCCCGGGCCCCCCCCAATCAAAATACCACTGACGACAAAAAGTTATGACAACATAGCCTGGCGATGTTTAGTTGCAGTTTTTTTTCAGTAATTACGCACATAACAGTAATTAACAATAATATTAATGACAACAAGTGAGTCCCGGCGCCCCCAAATAACAACCAGGGCGCCCTTACTAACAACTAGGGGGCCCTGGAATCCTTAACCGACAACCAGGGGGTCCGGGACCCCTAACTGAAAACCAGGGGGCCCATAACTGACGACCAGGGGCCCCAGGGCCCCTAACTAACAACCAAAGGACCCTTAACCAACAACCAGGGAGCCCCTTAACTGACAACCAGGGGGGCCCAGGCCCCTAACCGACAACCAGGGGACCCCTAAACGACAACCAGGGGGCCCCAGGGCTCCTAACCAACAACCAGGGGGCCCCGGAGTGCCTAACTGACAACCAGGGGGCCCCGGGGCCCCTACCTCACAACCAGGGAGCCTCAGGGCCCCTAACTAACAACCAGGGGGCCCTAACCAACAACCAGGGGGCCAGGAGCCCCCTAACCGACAACGAGGGGCCCCGGGGCCCTCCAAACTGACGACCAGGGGGCCCCAGAGCCCCTAACCAACAACCAAGGGGTCCTGGAGTCCCTAACTGACGACCAGGAGGCCCCGCGGCCCCTAACTCACGACCAGGGAGCCCCAGGGCCCCTAATTAACAACCAGGGAGCCTGGGCTCCTAACCGACAAGCAAGGGGCTACGGGGCCTCTAACTGGCAACCAGGGAGCCTAAGGGCCCCTGACTGACGACCAAGGTTCCCGGGCCAGGGGCCCCTTAATGCAAATTTTTAACAATTTATATGCAAAACCTGTGAGAAATCTAAGAGTTTTGACCTAAAAGTTGCCACCCCAGGCCCTCGTTTAACGTCATTATGAACTTAATTATTTACTGCTAAAGTATTGCAGGAGGCAATGTTCGTTATTTCCCCCTATAGACCAAATCACTTACAATTAAAATTTTACACCATAATGCAAGATTCTAAGCGTGTTTTGGGATTTAATTGCAAAAAGAGGATTGAACAACTAAATTTTTTCGATTCGCTTTGAAATGTTAAAAATCTAGGTCTTTAAAATGGCTCTGAACTCGTGCAAAATATGATCCAATGGGATTTAAATAGTTTTTTTTTCCAAAAACTTACAAAAATCGCCCAGCGGCTGGGGGCTTTGCCCCCAGACCCCCATAGCCACCGGCGGCTGGGGGCTCTGCCCCCAGACCCCCGTCTGTGATACGTTTGAGTACACTAGCTTACTCAACACATCTTCCAAGTTAGACTTTTACACTTTTCAACAATTAGTTTTTGCCCTCTCACTTTACCAAAATCCTGCCAAAGTGCCATCAGGCTACGGCTTCAGATCTTCCATTCTACGATATCTTTGCCCCACAAAAAATTACTTTTTCGAAAATTTCTGATGACGTCATTGCGTGTGATTTGTGGTTTGGGCCCCCCCCCCAATCAAAAATTCTGGCTACGCCTATGCCCTGATCATTATGTGAAAAGAAGATTGCAAAACGGCTAGATTCTTTTCAGTTTTTGGGCGTCAAAAAGGTTTTAACTTTTTACTGCACTAATTAATTCTTCTGCAAAAATGATTACGAATGTGTGAAACAAATTCTGCTTACCCATTTATAACTGCCTTTATACTTGTTAAGCCATGCGAACATTGCTCCAGCAAACTCAAGTCCAAACAAAGTGCCAGCTGCAAGAGCAAAAAAAAGTGTCATCACCAGGGCAGCGATGAGCTGAAAATATAAGTTCAAAAGCTAAAGACAAACTACAGGTTTTGGCTAGCATAATCATTCTTTGGCTGTCAATCATTTAACCAAGAGGTGTGCAATCTTTGTTTATAGCGGGCCAAATAGCAATGAGCTCAATATCCTGCGGACTGCACCTTTAAATAAAATGATACTTTACCAACGATTGATATTGCCAGCGAAAAAAATAAGATTGCAATAATAACAAGAACGGTACTACCAGTATTATTCGAAAAAAGTTGTTTAATTAAAAAAACAAAACATAGCAATATGATTTAGTCTTTGTAGAAACAATTCAGTGAGAAACATGCAGATGTTTTTTTTTCTGAACCACTCTATTCAAATTTTCTTTCATTGAGATGCTGGCAATCCTAAGTCCATTTTCCATTTTACCGTCTATCGCGCAATGTAAACAGAATCGTATAGATGCGCCAAATGTCTTTTTGTGGAGACAGCCAAAAAAATTCAGGGTCGTATTAGTTATTGTAATTACATATTTAGTTTCCCAGTTGTCGTGGTCAGGAGACAACAAAGGACCTTTTCGGTCTTCGAGTCAAGCAGCCACCGTTTCATCTGTCTACCACACACGGTGGAGGCTTTACACTGTCCGTTTTTATTGTTGCACGTTAAGCAGAGAAAGTGTCAATATCAATTTTTAAAGTCTTTGGTTCGACCCGACCGAAAATCAAATATGAGTCAACCTTTTTATTTGGCTGAAGCAGACGTTCTATTCGTTCGACCACTGATCGGTGTTGTACATTTCTCACATGTTTAGTTTCTAATTCTACTTCATTCATGGGGAAAACGACGCAATGAAATTTTAATTTGCTGCTCAACAACAAGCAGTGAAGTTGCACATATTTGGTTTTCCATCCATCATTTTCGTTAGCAGAGTCTTCATCTGAAGCTCAACCATCATTCCGCTTCATAAAAATTACTGCTGATGCGTCTTCATCTTCCAGAATAAATACTATTTCATGGCATGTATATCGAAGAAAGTACAGAAAAATGTACTCGTATCTGCCCATTGGTACGTATATGTTCCAGTAAATTTAAACGCAAATACCGGAAGTGCAGAAAAAATAAATATCAAATTTTGGTATTGGTTAGCATTTGATATTAGTCTTTAACAATATTCAAATACAAAAAATTCGAAATGTTATTCTAAGTTTGAAATAATAACCAAACACTAAAATGTACCTTTCTGTAGCGGCAATTTTTCCAGAAAAATTTGCTTCGAATCTATCTGTCTGACTGATTTCACACTACTAGTTGCAACCAGTAGCGTAGCCAGGGGGGGTGCAGGGGGGGCGGGCTTTTGATGCCGATTTTTAGTTGAAAATTGAAAATTGCCCCCCCATAGGAAAACAGCTCCCCCTCAAACGTTTGAAATTTCGAATATGGCCGGAAAATCAGTCTCAATTTTGGTGAAGACCTTTTTTTTTTTTTTTTTTTTTTGGAGACCACCTGAATTTGGGCGGAAAAAACCTTTGAATTTCCGATTTCGGCCGGAAAATCAGTCTCAATTTGGTGAAGACCTTCTTTTTTTTGGAGACCACCTGATTTTGGGCGGAAAAAACCTTGAATTTCCGAGCTTTCCGAGAAAGTTCGTCTGAATTTTCAGACAAACCGTGTGAAACTGATTCAAGACCAATAAAAATTCGGGTCAAGGTCGTTTGCACTTTTCTCACTCTTTCAAAATAGCCCCCCCCCCCTTTTCCAAATCCTGGCTACGCGTCTGGTTGCAACTACCGAATAAAACCATAAAAACATCTTAAATGCAGTCACAGACATTCCAAAAACTCAATAGAATAGTTTTTAAAATTTTAGCTGTGTTAATTAAAAGCAATTTAATTCGACCGTTCGTAATGGAACATATATGTTCCACTGGGCTGATTCGGGTTAAGCGGATTGGCAACAAAGAAAAAAATTTGTATGAAATTTTTTGGGATGAATCGGATCCAAAATTAAACTTGCATTCCTATGTCGTATCGACAAAAAATTCACGAAAGCGAAACGTTCTAATGCTTTTCACTATGAAACCTATTTTGGGTGTTGCCAAAGAGCATTCAAATCAAAAGCCAGCTGTTTACAAGTTCTACAATTTCACAAAATGATGAACCGATGTAATCGATCAACGAATTGGATTTTATTCCAGAAAAGCTAAATCTCGACGCTGGACAATGAGTACGTTTGCATACATGCTGGACACTTGTCGCGTCAATGCTTGCACAGTCTATGCCATGAACAATTCAAAAGACCCAAGATCGCAAGATTCGATTAATTTTGGAATGGATCTTGTGATGTCTCTTGTTCTGCCATTTATTCAGATGCGCCCACGAGTCGGCTTATCAACTGCTATTAAAAAAAATGAAGAATGTCCTTGGTGAATCGGAAGGAACTTCATCTCAATTAGATTTGTCCAGCAGCGTGGCTCTGTATCCTTCCCAGGGAGAAGTAAGAAAACGGTGTGAACACTGTAAGAAAGAAATCAGTGGACCCGGTGCTAAGCAAGCTAAAGACAAGCTGTCGAAAATTCTTAGTCAATGCCAAAGCTGTGGCAAAGACGTATGTCAACGTCATTCAGTGTGTTACTGCTTAGATTGCCGATAATTACACTACAGAGATTACACCGGCTTAGCAGAGCCTGCCTTTTGGTCACTGCATGTTTTTTATTTTTGTTTTTTAAGCATATCATTTATAAGCATTTGGATGCCGGATTTTAGAAAATGAATCCCCAACTATTCCTACATAATGCTAAGAAGCTGCAAATGAAATAAGCAGCCATTGAGTAACAAAAAAAAAAAAATCATAATTATACGCAATACAAAAATCTATCGGTCTATCTTTTCATAAAGCCAATTCTGTTATTAGTACTTTGCAAAGATATGGTGCTACAGACTTTGCGATTTTCTCAGAAGTTTTAAAATTTTAGCGTGCCAACATAAGCTTTTGTTAAGCGTAACTTGAGCTTCAAATTTGAAAATCGCTAAACATACCTGAGCATGATCTCCCAATATCTATATGCTTATAAAATGCATGTATCTTATTTCCTGCTATTACATACAGTGCTGTGCTTTTGTATAAAATGCTTTTTGCACTGCGGTGATGAGACCGAAACCACTAATTTGTATATAAAGAGTTTTGTTTCTTTTATTGCAGTATCCAGGAAAATAAAATTCTGAAACTGCGTAAGTGCATATTATTGTCTGTCTATTATCTACCACCCAAACCCAGATTACCGCTACGCAGTAGCTTACGTTCTTCGTGTTTTAGTTTTGGTTATGCTGTGCCACCCCGATAAAAACAGCGGGATATCTCGAGAAATGCAAAATACTAGTCTTTTAAAATTTTTACAAACAAAAAAGCTAAAATAAGTAAAATGTCTTTTGCATATAAATTCTGCACAATGAAAAGCTTTACTTTATAATAAACTAGAAATAATTAATCGCTGATTTACAAGCTCATTTTTTTCGCTTATTTTTGAAATGTTATTATGATAGAGCTCTGCTTTATATTGTTATAAAGCTTGCATAGTACCGGTATAAACTTTGTTCGACGCTTTTAATGCAGTTTTTTGTGTTCTGTGTGTTGGATGTTTTCGCAAATTTACAACCACACATTTTTTTTTATAGTACATACATCGCATTTACCTATCTAAAAAACGGTGAGTAAATTTTATGAATAATCTTCTGAATGCAAAAAACTTGATAATCTACGGACTATGAAAATACTTTGTTCATATTTATTTGCCAATTTGCTTTCGCCATGCAGGAGACACCAAAATGACCATGTAATCTTCGAGTCGCTGCCATTTGTCTAGATTACATCTAGGAGAAACTCCCCCTATTGTTCAAATGCTGAGTGCCAAACAAGGCAGCGCTGTGAAAACTATTTTCTAAAATTTTTGGTATAACTCGACAAGGGAATAAACCTATGTTTACAGACTGCGAGACGAACGCTTCAACCACTACACGCCCCACGCTCCGTTCGGTAAACACGCTTTCAACTACCATGCTGTGCTAGTAAAATTATGCAAATTTTTTAGATAATCAAGTAAGCAAACTTGGATTGATTGTACAGCAAAGGAGTGTTAATAGCTACACAGAACAAGGCACTGCAACAGATGTCAGTTTGTCACTATTATTCTAGGTCAATGAATTCATCTCTGTTTCTTGACCTCAGAAATAAACAATAACTATTCCGATCCGCTTAGAGTTTTTTTTTTTTAATTTATAGTTTTATGTGCTTCTAGTAACGATAGAAGTTTTTTACAGAATTTCAATTCAACTAAAAAATAATGCAAATAGTGCCAAACTTATGGCGACTTAATTATTACAAAACAGTATGATTATTATAAAGAAAATCAAAACAGGAAGATTTATTAGCTAATTGGAAAAAGCATTTTAATTTAAAGTAGCGTTTTGCCAGCTTGGAATTGGCTGATTGAATTTCTCTAAACTATCAAATTTTGCCATAGACCTGTTCATAGATTACCAGAAGTAATTTATTTTAATACAAGTGTATCAACAACCACGTATCAACTACCACCAGTGATGGGCACAGCGGCGCTGTTCACTAGCGGCGCTACTAGCGCGCTACTTTTTCGGAAGCGGCAGCGCCGCTGCCTTTTTTCGTCACCAGCGAAATGCGGCAGCACCTCTGTTTTTTCAGGCAAAAAAGCGGCAGCGCTTCAGTGCTGTTTTTTAAGCAAATTTTCTGCCGCTGCCGCTACTGCTAATAAACTCTTTCCAAGACGTTTATCGATTTAAATTTTTACACGCTACCGTTTGGAGTCTTTAGGATTTTTTTTTTTTTGCTCTGCTCTTGCTACCTGATTATTTTAGTGTAGTAGAACAAACAATGCTACCTTTGTGACCTTTTGTCGTCGTTATATATATTTAATATACACATACGGCGAGTATTATCGTATGTGGGCCAATTTTTTCTGAACCAAAATACAACAAATAATGTGGTCTGGTTGCTGGCCAAATTAAACTCTGTGTGTAAACTAACATATAATAATAATCAATGCGTTGGTAAATTTTATCAGCTGTCATCGTTTTGTGAGAATTGCAAGCAACTGAAACTTCACATAGAACAAGACCAATCATTTTTTTTATGAAAGCAAGTAGTTAGTTCTGATGCTACTTGACTGTCGGTTTCTGACACTCCCTTCTTACTCGTACAGCATGCAAATACACACTAGACGGTTGATTTTGATGCAGGTGTTCTTTGTTATTGTCAAGAGATAGAGTTTGAAATCGGCTTTATTGAAGAAAGGAGAACCACTTGTGGTAATAAAGAGATGCCACAAACCTTTTTCCACAATTCGGAATTCCTCTTACTCGCGAAAATACGTTTTAATCCACGCTTGCCTAGTTCTATTGGCAACCCTGCTTTTCGCAATTTTCTGAGATCACAAGACGTACTATAGATCAGTACTGTTGGCCTAGGTTTAAAGGTTCCAGTGACAATAGCCAAGTTTTCATATTTGGTGATAGCTAGGCTTACTCACAGCTACTTGTTGGTAATCGCGTTTCTTAGTTTGTAAGAATTTTGGCTTTTCTAATGTCGCAAAATTGCGAATGCAGGGTTGACAACCCTACGGAGTCAAACGAATTACAAGGTATTTTCGCAAATAAAGAAATTGCGGAAAAAGGTTTGGGGCAACTCTTTATTACCCCAAATAGTTCTCATTTCTTCAATAAAACCGATTTCGAGCAGTATCTCTGTAACAAAAATGCTATAGTTATAGTACGATAAATTGTTGTAAACTTGCAGCAGGCCACGGGGGGCAATCCAGGGCCGTGCCCCCCAAATTACTGCTTGTGCCCCCAAACGAGAATTGTGCCCCACAAGCGAGGATTGTGCCCCAAAGAAAGTAACAGGCTCTGTGCCACTGGAGTGCGGTTCGAGGCCTGAGACTCCCAAGATACTGGTTATCACCCTGGAATTCGTGAACAAGAACTGTTTTTTCGCAGATTTTATAGTGAAGACCCATTTTTTTGTGGTTTCACCGCCAAATTCGTGAAAATTTGCGCATTATTTGAATTGAGTTTTTTTTTCTCTTCACCTCAAAATTCGTGAAAATCCGCGCATATTTCGATATGAAGACCTTTGTTTTTTGGTCCACAATCTCGGATTCGAAGTATTAACCCTATACATACCGGGCTATTTTTACACTCTATTTGTACCGGTGGGGCAAATTTACCCTCTATCTAAAAACCGATTAGTAAGTGATAGAAGAAAGATTTTTTGCTTGCTGAAGCTATTTTTTGTTAAATTCTTAAAACTAAACATTTTGAGGTTGTGACGTCACGAAAACGATGATGACGTCATCAAAACTTTTTACAGCATACAAATTTGCCTGAATGTTGCAAAATATTATTTTCAGTTTGGACTTTTGTTATTTCAAAGACGTCTCTGATAAAGTCACGGCAGATGACGACGTCATTATGCACGATGACGTCACATGCATGATGACATCATCTTTAATATATTGTGTTGATCATTATTTGTAATTTTTGGTAACTAAGATATAGTACAATTCACAAAATTTTAGAATTATGCAGTATTATTTTCATTTCATCATTCAACAGCTGATTAAAATGAATATTTTGTTTATGCAAACGCAGTTTATTTTGAGAAACAGCAGAAAAAGTAATATTTTTGAATTTTGACGTCATCAATGACGTAATGATGATGCATTGCATTTATCAGTAAGTAAAATATTTTATTCCAGCTGAAGATTAGCATTGATAATAAATACGCAGTACAATGAATAGAATACCGCACTGATAAGCATGCATTGTGCTAAAAACTTCATGAAACTCCTTAGCAAGGATGGCAGTACGGTACGGTACGTTCAGAATTTGCGTACTACGTACCTCGCACCTTGAATCGTATCGTACCAGCGTACCGTACTTCAGTTCAATTTTTGAAGCGTACCGTACCTGTACCATTTTAAAAACGGCGTACCGTACCAACGTACCGTACTTCTTTGCAAAAATCGAGGCGTACCGTACTGCCATCCTTGCTCCTTCGGTGCCTCTCACAAAAGCAAAAATAACGTCACTTCGGGTTGTCCGGCTGACCCCAAACTTTCTGAAAATGTGTGTTATTAAATTTGATTCAAAGTCAGGGTGCATCACAGCAAAACTTTTTTTCGCTTAGGAGCTATATCAAAATAACTGAGGGGGGCAAATTCCCCCCCCCCCGGTACAAATAGAGTTAAAGTTTTTGTGCGTCCCCAAATTTTTTTTTGCCCTACCCCCCCCCCCCCCCCCCCCCTTCTAGTCACGCTATCCTGGCGCAGGACCTGACTTTCATACCGCAAAGACGATTTTTCGCGATATTAACCCAAAATGCTAGCGTTTCGTAGGACAAATGATTTGTTGGCTATCTGGTCAAGGACAGTACATACATAAATGCATAGCAAAATAAATTTTACTACAACAGTGAACAGCAATACTGAGAATTAAATTTATAGTGCATTGAGAATTGAACTAATAAATCGAACCAGGTAATAAATAAGCTTGAAAGATACGTAATTTAGTTATGGAGTTATACTAGTCTAAAAAATACGTGTAACGTGAATCGCATTGCGCATCATTTACTTAACATGTATTTATAGCGGCGTATAGCATGTTGCCCGCGCTATGGAATATGTCATTACTGCTTAAGTATCTCCTCCGAGTTCATAAACACCAGTTCTGACCCCCCGATCTTTTTTTTTTATGAAAGTTGGATGAAATCATCGCAGGGATGGTAATCACCTACCATTTTTACATTCCCAGAAATGTTTGTTACTCCCTCGATTGATAAATTTTCCTGTGGTGGTGGTGGTGGTACTACCCGACCCCTTTCGAGGGATGGGGGCGCGGAAGAACTCCGCGGAGACCCAACAGTCGGGTCACACCCCAAGGTCTGGACCATAGATCGAGAATAGATAGAGAGGAGCCAAAGATAGATTTACAAAGGGGTTTAGAGGCAGAACAGACAAGGAGGAGATGATTGAGGTCCTGTAGAAGGTGTCCACAGGCACTACAAACAGAATTCTCCTTCCGACTGATCCTGTGAAGATATGAAGATAAAAGAAGACTGTGGCCATGGCAGCGAAAACGGGAATGCTCACAGCGAATGGAGCGAGAAAGAAGAAGTTCCTCCGAAGAGATTTCGGGGACTTGGAAGTTCAGATGGGAGTGGGAGATGTGACGCCTCCAATTGCGGCATTGAGAATAACGGACTTTGGCCATAACTGGGGGGAGAGGGCAGGGGATCGCATCAGTGGGCAGAGAGGCACCAGT
The DNA here is from genome assembly GCA_963965965.1 of Trididemnum nubilum. Classification (NCBI taxonomy): domain Eukaryota; kingdom Metazoa; phylum Chordata; class Ascidiacea; order Aplousobranchia; family Didemnidae; genus Trididemnum; species Trididemnum nubilum. Next base: position 39,530,146 of record OZ014484.1, on the reverse strand, counting down.
TTTGGCAAGTAAATCCGCTTTTTCATTACCAGGAAGACCTGCGTGACCGGGGACCAATCGGAAGCTCAAAGTGGTGTTGTTGGAGAGGGAGGAGGCGAGGGACCAAACATTCCAGAGGAACTCAGACAGGAGATAAGAGGGGGCTGAAAAAAGAATAGAGAAAGTTGATTGGGAGTCGGTTAGGAAAAGGACTGACTGGAATTTGCAGATCATGAAATGGCTAGCACACCAGACGAGACCTTGCTTGAGGGCAAAGGTTTCAGCTGTAAAGCTGGAGGCAATTGGACCAGAGGAAAAGGATAGGGACTTAGATGAGTTGCATTTGGAGCATGTAATATACACTCCAGCACCACCGGGACCAAAAAGGGAGGGGACAGAACCGTCAGTCTAGACTTCGATACCAGAAGGAGGAGGGAGGATAGTCTGCTTGAAGCAGAATGGAGTCGGGCTGTACTATTGCCTGTGTAGTTGGGAATGAAGGGGAAAACAGTGAAGTGGGTTGTAGTACACGGAGGGAAAGGGGGGCATATGATCAGAGTCTCACGTGGGGATGGGAGTGGTTGTGAAGCCGAAGAACAGAATGATCTCCAGGAGGGTTTCTTCTTTAGTTGACAGGGAACGTTTCTTGTTGCCAAGGCATAAAGGTTGGAGAAGTCTGGGGGGAGGCACAGAGCACGTTCGAAGAAGTAAAGGGTCTAATGTTCTAGAGTCAGCTTTAGAGGAGGGAGTTGGGCCTCAAGAAGGAGTAGTGAGGAGGGAGTAGAAGAGAGGCACCCAGCAATGACCCTGCATGCAGCTCTGTGCAGGACTTCCAAGCGATTGGTTGCAGTGCTGCAAAGGAACGGGAACCATCCAGGAGAGGCACACGCGAGCACCGAACGCACAAAGGCTTTGCAGAGCAGGGAGAGAGACTCCCCTGTGGGACCCCAGGAGGCAGTGGCCATGGAGCGAAGGGCTCCGTGGCGCAGATAGAATTTGGAACACAGGGATTGAACATGAGCCCCAAAGGATAGAGTCCGAACAAAGGCCACACCAAGGAATCCAGGGGTGGGATTGAACAAAAGAGGGAAGCCCAAAAGGTTCAGCCGGGGCTGGAAAGTGGCCCGATGGGGATCCACAGAGAAAAAGGAGGACCCGCACCCCCTTGGACCGAGAGGAAGTCTCCATAAGCTGGACCATGTCTCCAGGACAGCAAGGGAGGACCTGACAACAGAAGAGACATGGGCCTCCCACGTTACCCCTGCTCCATGTGTTCTCTTGAGGTAGGTAAGGACTCTCTAAAGTGCTCCACCTGCTCCAAGTGGATGCACTTCTCCTGCTCCTCTCTGACGCGGGATGACTTTCGCAAAATCTGTGTGGCTGGCTCCCCCAAAGGTTGGAATTACCCTGCTTGTCTCAATGGGGACCTTGCCTCTCCCACCCACCAGCAAGCGTCCCCCACCCCGTCTCTCCAGCTCCGTCCCCACCCACACCCCTCCACTAACATGCTCAGATCTCATGGATTCATCTCTACCTCTTCCCTCACACCCTCCCCTCCTTAACACCTACCCTCCTTCCGCCTTCACCCTACCTCTCTCACCACCACCACCCACAAGCTCACAACCAATCCACAACTCGCAGCCCCACCCTCAAAGAAATCCACGCCTCTCTCACAATCTCAGAATTCTGCAATGGAATGCCGGCGGTCTTTCCTCCTCTCGTCGAGCTGAACTAATCGCCTTTCTTTCTGGCAATCAGTATGACGTCATTTTCCTCCAAGAAACCCATTTGTTGACTACCAAAAAGTTTCAAATCCCTGGTTATTATACCCTCCGCGCGGATCGGACATTTGGCAGACAAGGCCCTGTTTCTTCCGGAACTCATAACACTGGTGGTGGTGTCCTCACTCTTATCCATTCTGACTTGGCCTTCTCTCCTGTTTCTGTCTCCTCCCTTTTTTCCCAGGACCCCTACTCAGACTACACCTGTTTTAAAGTTCTTCTTTTCAACCACTCTCCTCTACAATTCCTTAACCTCTACTCCCCTCCCATCAAAAACACTCCTTCTGACTCTCGCACCAGGACCTTCTATCCTGACATCTTTCCAAACTCCCCTGACACTTTTATCCTAGGAGACTTCAATGCTCACCACCCAACCTGGGACAGACTCATTCCCCCTAACCCGCTCGGAAATGACCTGTTTCGCTGGATCACTTCCTCTGGTCTGGAAATTCTGAACGACCCCGCCTCTCCCACGCTCCTTCATCATTCCACTGGGAGCCGTTCATCCCCCGATATTTCGTTACCTCCTGCGTCTCTCGCTCCCCACTGTGAGTGGCGCACTCTTCCTGGCCTTGGCTCTGACCATCTCCCTATTGAGATTGTCCTCCCCCTCTCTCCAGTTCGTCACCCAAACACTCGTCCCCCCAAATTCAACTACAAAAAGGCTAGTTGGGATGTTTACCAATCATATATTGCAGAGCACTTTCCCTCTCTTGATGTTGATGCACTCAACATCCACCAGGCTGCCCGCTCCTTTTCCCTCTTCTTAGTCGAAGCTGCCAAGGCCTCTGTCCCCTTTGGCCACCTTGGTCGTTCTTCCAAAGCCTAGTGGTCCCAGGAAGCGGAATCTGCAGTGCAGGAACGACGAAGGGCCCGCTCCGAGGCACACCGCCTCAGACACATAGATGCTTTTCGTAGGGCGTCCTCGGTCATTTCTAGAGCCAAATCTGCAACCTGACAAGCCACCTGTTCTTGCCTGTCCCCCTGTTCTGATCTTAGCGCTGTCTTCAGGCTTCTCAATGCCATCTCAGACAAAAAGAGCGCCTTCCGGGACCCTACTTTTCCCCGTTTCGCTTCCACTCTTGACACTGCTGACCACTGTGCCTCTTGTCTTCGCTCGCGCCTGTCTCGGGCGGCACCCTGTGCCTCGCGCAGAGCCGAACGACAGTTCGTGAATGAACTCCGAGGGGCTGGCTGTGAGGATGCTTCTTCCCTCCACGGTTCTTTCTGCTCCCCCTTCTCCTTGTCTGGGCTCTCCACTGCCATCTGCAGTCTCTCCTCTTCCGCTGCGTCTGGCCCTGACCAGATTGCCTATCCATTACTAAAGCATTTGCCTGAGCCAGCACAGCTCCTCCTTCTTTCTCTTTTGAACAGGTCCTGGTACTCTTGCGCCTTCCCCTCTTGTTGGAGGCCTGCCACTGTCATCCCCATTCGTGAGCCTGGGTGGCCCGCTTCCTCTCCGTCCTGTTTCTGCCCCGTTTCTCTCACCTCTTGCATTTCCAGTCTTTTTGAGCGCTTGATTCTTTCTCGCCTGGTTTTTCGCCTCGGTGCGGGTCATCTCCTCTTCACTTGCCAGGCCGGCTTTTGTCCTGGTGGGTCGTCCCTTGACCAAATTCTTGCTCTGTCTTGGTCAATCTGGGACGTCTTCCCAAAGAAAAGGCCTCCAGACCGTACCATTTTGGCATCTGTTGACTCCTCCAAGCCTTTCGACTCGGTCTGGCACTCTGCTCTGTTTCACGGACTCCTCTCGCTCAGGTTCCCCCCTTGCTTCGTTCTTTGGGTGCGCTCTTTTCTTTCTGATCGTAGAGCTAAAGTTCAGGTTGGTGGTTCCCACAGCCGCTCCTTCCGCATCAGACGAGGGGTAACCCAGGGCTCGGTACTTGGTCCAGTCCTCTTCATCCTGTTTGTTGATGACAAATTTTCCTGTCGTCCCTCTACACCAGGAATCATTTTAGTGGTCGAGGGCCGAGCGTGTGATAAAAACTCTGACTACTTCAGAGCTATAAGGGCCGGGACAGAAGTGTACAGAAACTGAATACTGTATGCCATCGTGTTAAAACCTTACCTTTTTTAAGTGATTTAAAGTATTTCCTATTGCGTTTTATTTGTGTAGAAAATGTGACAAAGAACTTAACTTCCAAGAGTAACTTCCAAGGGTAACTTCTTAAAGTAGTTTCTAAAGCGCTGGTTTGACCGACAAGCTTTCTGAAATGCTTGTTTTTTTGAAAGGAGCATGCCAGCAACCAATTGAATTGTGATTAGCTTACTTGTTTACTGTTTAAGCCTGCTGATGCCAATTGTAACTTGTATCAATACTTTAAAAGCTTGAATTATAACTTTCGCCAATAGAGTTGAAAATTCGCTATTGGGTACCGTATTCGATTCCATCGCTCTTTTTGTTAGATATTTTGCTTAAGTAGCGGCAGCGGCCGCTGTTTTGAATGCAAGTAGCGGCAGCGGCGCTACTTTTTTATTTAAGTAGTGACAAGCGGCAGCGCTGCTGCTTTTTTTGCCAAATAGCGGCAGTGGCGCTACTTTTCAAGTAGCGGGTGCCCAGCTCTGACTACCACCCACAACTCAACACACACTAAAATGTTTTGTTTTGTCTATATTTCTGAATGGGGAAAAAATTACAATACCACAAAAAACAACATCTCATTTACGCAATATTTGAACTAAGGACAAAAACTTCGCATCAAAATAAACAAATTCCAAAAACTGCTGCCTTCAGCCCGTTGTTTACACCACGCAAGTTGACAAAGTTGGTATACACAAGAGATTAAAATGAGTCGCCAAATACAGAAAGAAGTTAATCGATTAGTCGGCTTTCTGCGTGCATCAAAGAGAAATAAGACAGTAAAAGAATGTTTTGATGAGTTTTGTTTGAAGGCGTAAACTGAGAAATTAAAAACCAAAATTTGATTACAAAATTAACAAAATAGCAGGTGTTGAAATTTCGCACCAGCAACAATTTTATCCATGATTCTAGCTTTAACAGAAGCTAAGCAACAAATGTTCAAAAACGGCGGGCAGTTTCGACCCCCCCCCCTTCCCAATTAGGCCTACAACAACTTTTAGAACCCAGGCCTTATAAGGTTAAACGAGGACTAAAAGTGAAATCAATGGAGATATTTAAAGATATAGGCAAATTGTATTATACTAGAATGGCGTTGACTCCATCTTTCTTGACCCAGTCGTTCCAGAGATATTTTGTTTCAAACACAACGTCGATGCCTCTAATGTTATCAATTTTAATAGTTTTTATTGGCAACCCTGACGTTGATATCCTTAGCGTTGTTGGTGACGCCTTTTCGGTTCTAACCTAGCAACATTGCTATTAGGTTTCTGCATTGAATTGTTTCTCTGTGCGCTAATCAGTTTGATCTTGCCAACAAAATAGATCCGAGTTGGTAAAAAAAGTGAATTGCTTGGTAGCCAATTAAGCGATCTCGGTAAAAATAAGCTGTCGCATAGATTTCAGTCTAAATCATAGCCTAGCTATCAATAAGGATTTTATTTGTAGGCTACAAAGCACAAACTCATACCTGGTAATAAAGGTGAATTTACACAGTATCCGCAATGCGTATTTTTATACGTTTTTTACGTACGTAAAACCCATCCGCTTTTCAGTACGTAAACGGACAAAAACGGATATGCACATTTCGCACGTTTTGTATATATACCTAGAGATGGTGCGGATAACAAAAAATGCATCTGCATGCTGTGCTGTATCCGCAAATCTTGTTCGCATGCTGCGCCGCACCGCATCCAATCACAACTAAGTTCACAGTTCACCGCAAGTTATCGATTCTTCAAATTTTCACAAAGGTCAGCAAAAATTAGCTCTCTAGCTTACGACAAACAAAAAAATTGATTTTTGAGGTATCATCTTCGACGGTTTTTAGAGGGGTGACCCGCTCAAACCTTGTCAAAATATTTGTCTTTTAAACATCTGCTGATATAAAAAAAAAACTAGCCCCCTAGCTTAAGCAATCAAAAAAATTAATTTTTGGGGCACGTATTGGGGGGGTTTTGGAAGAGTCGGCCCAAAAAATTTCGAGAGACAAAATTGCGTTTGCAGCTTATCAACTTTACCCAAAAATTAGATTTCGATGTGTTGTGGTTTAGAAGAAGAGCGCACAAGATTATTAAAGAAAAAAACAAAGAAAAAAAAACTCATTTTTGCCAAAAGTGGGTTGGTCGAGATGAAAGAGTACCTTAAGACATATAATAACCCTGTGAAATATCTTTAGCTCTATTTAAGCAGTTTTTGAATGAGACCACTTTTTACATCAAACTTTTGAGGTGGTTTTGGGGTCCAAAAACCGAAGTCACGAGACTCATCGCCTTGAAATTTGGCTCAAACACATAACTTATTAATCTCAAACTGCGGTTAAAATTTCACACAGCTAGACTTAACTGTTCTCGAGTTATAAGCAAAGTCTGAAACTTCGCACTCGTTAACTTTGAACATGGCCGAGTAAAGACAAAGGAAGAATGACGGAAGGTCATTCGTTATAATTATACTGGTTTTATCTGCCTTGTGTGTGTTTTCCATCAGTTTTTCTGCACCATGTTTTGGAAATCAAAAACAATCTACCAGTCTACCTGATGATTCATGCAACTACTGTACTAATCCTGAACCAATAGCCCAAATACTGGTGTATCAGTTATCACGTGCTCTGCATGCTGTCACAAGCTACTACACTCATATTTAATTGTCTAACTTGACAAGAACAACTTTGCTGCCTCCCAAAGTAAGCCTATAAGCTATTTGGGTATTAAATATTGGGTAAACTATCGGTAGCTTACTTATCCGTGAACCTAGAACCCTTTAATTATCTGCTACAACGTACCGGTAGGCTATTCTGTCATTGCAACTTTGTCTGTTTGTGTAGCCTAGTCTTCCTATTCTACCAAATACCACATAAACTACAGACATATAGGACCGAAAGCCTAGTGCTTGATGCCATGTCCTGTTGACGAATAGGTTACACTGAACTTAACTCTGTCACTCTGAAATGCAAGCGCATGTGAAGTAGAAACTGTTATCTAGCCTTGGGCTTGTATCAATTCCACAGGCCTACTGCATTCAGGTTAGGTATGTGGCTAGGCTATGTGCCTCTGCTCTGATGATTGTTTCCCACAAACCTGTTTCATCTAAAATTTTTTTGTCTGCCTTTGTTTCATCTTCTCACCAAACGTTCTAAACTTTTCTTAGTCTAGCCTATCAAAACCAAAATCTTTCTGTTGGTGTCAAGAAACATGTTCAGCCAATCAAAACTAAGTATGTTGTGGCCAAAATAGCCTATTTTAGGATGTTCCGAAATCTGAAAAAATAAACTTGAACCGAAGGCACCTTTTACCGTTTTAGTAGCCTAACCTTATGTATTGTCACAATATGGTATTGTTTTCAATTCATACTATAGGCTAGTTATATCATGACTAACCATTGTTGTACATAAAAAAATAATTCACCAGCAATACAGTCAACCCTCGATTTAACGGACCTCGATTTAACGGACTTCGGATTTAACGGACTTCGGATTTTACCGTTCCGTAAGCATAGACTGCTGTACATGTAATTGTTACAAGCGAAAATCAATAGCCGACGAAACGAGAAATCGTGCTACGTTGTCGCAGAGACATAATGATTCCCCGTTTACTTGCATTGTGATAAGCTATGTTAGCAGTTGAGGTGCACACAATTGTAACAGAGTGAGGAACACTGCGTTTTCGTTTAACGGACTTTTTCCAACAACGGACTGTCGTTGGTCCGCATTTGTCCGTTAAACCGAGGTTTGACTGTAATTGTAAACAAAATGTAAAAAATGATAGTACGCGGCGCTGCGCTGACGCTGTTACATAATGCAGATTTTAGTTGCCACGTTGCGCGATGCGGTGCATCAACAACAGCACGCCGCCACGTACGATACGCTGTTGCCACCTCTAATGCACACAGTATCCGTAATTTCCGTACTTTTATTTGCAAATATCAGAATGAAGCGGAACAACAAAATGGCTTGAGCTGTAGTATGCAGCGTCATCTGTCAAAAGGGAAGACTCCAAATATCCGGCTGCACTATGCAGCCTTAGAGCATAATTGGTCTGTTGATTTATTAAGCCATTGGTTCCAAATATTTTTCATTTGTGGTAACTTGATTTAACTATCTGCTTAACATCATACGCTTTTGTGCGTCATCGCAGTTGTTTTGGAAGAAGAACGACGAAATAAATAAGTAAGCGTATATCATCGGCTTGTTGGATTGGTATAGTAAATAGCATTGGCTTTTAGACCTATTTTAACAAAATAGGCTACCGAAAATAGGCCACCGATTCGACCAGCTGCAGTGTTTAACTTACTCCCTAAAACAAGCTACCAAGCTTGCTACAAAAGCAAACTTTTGATAAAACTTAACAGAATTATTACTCAATAATCAGCGCTTTTCCAAAATTAGCCGCAAAGTGAAGTTAGTAGGCCTACTCTCACCTAGGCACGCCCAACGTAACTAATATGTGGTCGACGTAACTAGCTACGAATCAAAATGCAAATAAGAACTACCATAACTCTGACAAAACCACTGAAACTGATGCTAGCTCAAATAGCCTAGCCTGCTGATACGTAAGGAAGCGAACAAAAGTAGAGTCATGCTCAACTCGATACGTACGTAAAATTTGCGGATGCGCTTTCGTCCGGACGACAAAAAAACGGATGTGCGTATACAGGTTGCACATACGTACGTAAAAAAAGCGGATGCGTTTTCCGTACTTACAAAAAACGTACGAAAAACGGATACTGTGTAAACCCACCTTAATACCATTACTTTAGTAGGTCTATTGTATTTGGTTATAGTATTTTGTGACCCAAGAAAAACTTTTCCATTCAAGTTGCTAACAATGGCCTACTACTTTTATAACTCTACTAATCTCACTTTCGCTTGTTCTGAGACGTTTGTTACCTACGCTCCTGCACAGCCTACTCTTTTTTCCAGCTCGAATCTTTTTGGCTGACAAGATCAAACTGATTAGCGCGCAGCAAAATGACTCAATGCAGTAGCGTAATTGGGCGTTGCTTTAGGTTAGAACTGGAAAGGCGAGGGGTTGCCAATAAAAATTATTAAAACCTATAACATTAGAGGCCCCTAAGTCGTCTTTGAAGCAAAATATTTTTGGAACGGCTGGGTTAACCCTTTCGATGCTAGACCGCTGCAATTGCAGCGGTCAAATGACCCACGCTATATTGATAGACCACTGCAATGCAGCGGTTAAACATAGTTTTAGCTCCATGGCGCCATCTTACCACTAACTCTCAAACTATCATTTCTTTTTGTTTGAAATAGGTCACGCTACATTGCTAAACCGCTGTTTTGCAGCGGTTGCATATATTATGAGGTCAGAAGCGCTGTTATCATTCCTAACAGTCCGAATACAGCTTTTTTTTTTCTGTAACAGGCCTGTTCTGGTTCGAAACTGTTCAAAAGCTATTTTAGGTTGGTGCTTTGGTATTTTCTTTGCATTTTTGTAAAAGATGTACCCAGCAGTCAAAACGGCGACAAGCAAACTTAGTTCAAATATTATATGCCGGTCTCTGGGGGAAGGGGGAGGTGTAAGGGGAAGGGGGAGGTGTAAGGGGAAGGGGGAGAGGGGTCTGACCAAGCCAGCTGTGAGGTTGCCTGTAGTTTTGTGATGAATCTGCCTGTGCTGACCAGTCAAACGTCAAAAATAAAGCTGGTCTCAGAGGATTTTGTTTTGCCAATTTGAGGCTAGCTTCAAAGATTTACTGGTACTGTTGCCGTTGGCCATGCACCAGTAGAACAGCAGTTTAGAGTATGTGCTGTTTCAACACTGTTTAGAAGATATTGTTGGTTGATGCTGCAGTATTTTTTGATTATTTGTAAAAGGTGTACCCAAGGTGAAATTGGCGAGCAATTTTATTTAAATTTCTGAGGGACGGCTCTTGGGGGGGGAGGGGTCTGCTTAAGCGTGAGATCATACACAAAAATAATGAGCCATATTAGGGGGAGGGGTCAGATTTGCTCAAAAAAGCATCATATGATATTTGAACAATTGGGTTATTTTTTGTTTGTTATGCTGTAGATCAGTAAACTGTTTTAGAGGCAGGTGCCACATCATTCCTAACGCAAACGGTCCAAAACTACTAGGTAGCCGTGAGTTTGCCAGGTTTCTGATGAAACTGGCTGTGCAAGCCAGCAAAAAGTCAAAAATAAAGCTTGTATCAGAATTTGCTTCGCCAATTTGAGGATAGCTTGAAAGATTTACCAGTACCACTGCCGGTAGCCTAGCACCACTAAACACGTAGCACCATTCCACACAAACTTTGAGATTACGAAAAAAAATTCAAGCTACTAAGTATAATTTACTTAATTTTTATTTGAAATTTGTGTTGGAAAACAAAATCCAAGATGGCGTCCATAAGATCACGTGACCGCGAATTTCAACTGCGAACCATAAATACAGCTGTATCAGATAGCCAGAGATGTTAGAAACATAAATATGTAAGTTTCACAGTTGTATCTGCGGTTTTTGCTGGACTTATATGAATAGTTCTACTTTTTCATGGTTTTGCGGTCTTGGCGGATGTCCGCATAATTTCCAAAAAAACAACATTTTTGCAAAAAGTCGAGCAAATTTTTGTAATCTGAGTTTTGGAATGTGAAGAAAACACCATTCCACACAAACTGTGAGAAAATGAACAAAAAAGTCTATCTACAAAGTATAATTTACTTGAATTTTATTTAAAATTTATGTTGCAAAACAAAATCCAAGATGGCGTCCATGCGGTCACGTGACCTGGAAGTTTAACTGTGAACCATAAATACAGTTGTATCAGATAGCCCAGGATGTTAGAAACACAAATATGTAAGTTTTACAGTTCTATCTTTAGTAGTTTTTTCATAATAACTATTTTAATAAAAGCTTAAAAAAACAACAATTTTGGCTCAGCACAGAGATTGGGGTAGGTTTAAGCAGCGAAAGGGTTAAGAAGGATGAAGTCAACGCCAATCTAGTCTTATGCTGTTGGCAAACTTTAGACACATGCATTGATTTTGCCTTGGTCCGTGTTTAAGCTATTCTCTTTCCATATTCATTGTGTCCAAATCCTTGTATTTGTTCTTCTCATATTTTATTAAGCACCGCAAAAAACATGTGAAACGTTTGCGTGCCGCACTCTATTCAAAAATCGCATTTCTTCGCGGACGGTACAATTACTGGACGTGGGCCGCATTTGGCCTGCTGGACGCAGTTTGCACACTCTTGATTAACCTGATACAATTTTTTAGGTTGAATTTTGTTTTTTCATTATTATAATTTATGTTTCGTCATGTATAAAAGTGCGTTTACGCGGGAAGTGAAGCAACCAAAATGCGACCTCATTGACAACTTGCGAAAGGTTGCAGCCGGTTGCGATCTTCGCTAGAGGTTACTTAACTTCATTTAAAAAGGCATTTAAGTCAAGTTTTTCACTCTACACAAAAATATTGGGATAAGCGTAACTGCATTCTCGCCAAATTTGAAGTTTCTATGCCTTCCGTTTTCAAGATATTGCAGTTCAAAATCAACAATTTTCCTCTTTCTTCAGTGTTGCGATTTTATGCGTATTGAGACAGAAGATTAACTTTTGAAAAGCGGGATTACATTTATTGAAAAGCGGCTAAATTTACAGTTCTAAATCTTTACTTTGTTTTTCAATAACTCTGCTTTAAAAAGATTGCAGAGATTCAGGAACGTGTAATAGCTATTTGAAACTTTGTTTCTAACTGGTAACCCTGGTTAAATTTCAAAAGGGAAATAGTCTTTCTGAGGAGAAATCTAATCTGTTATATCAAAAGGAACGAAAGTTCGCAGAAAGCTCAAATGTGGTGAAGTTAGTTTTCAGATTTGTCAAACTTTTTGTCAGAAATCCAAGCAAAAAAGATTCCGACCTGAATACCCTTTTAAGACAAAATTGTTGATAAATGGTTGGTCTATTTTGAGTAAGTGACGTGAGCGACGACTCGCACACAGCGTTGTTTCACGTCTTGAGTAAACCCACCTTAAATGATTTTTAAACCTACCGTAGCAGCTGGTAGTCCCAAGTTATTGAGGACAGTAATTTGCACAACACCATGGTGTTGCCTCAAGATATCCTTTGTGGGAAACTAGTTACAAATCTTATTTTGAAGTTTTTGACGCTAACCTCGATCTTATCAACTGGAAACGCAGCTTCCAAAAGTTTGGCCTTGCGTTACCTTTTGCATTGATCAGGCAAGTTTTATCTTTGGCTTTTGCTCAAGCTTGCGCTTCAAATCCATAAAACTTTTTTAGCCATCTGAAGTAGGCTCGATGGAAGTAGGCACGATAGAGATTTAAAATATCAAAAATTAAAATTTTTTCTTGTGCGGTTTACTCGCTGTATTACGCCCAAGTGTGAAGCGAGTTTGTAGAACTCATTTCCACATTATTGCTTCTGAAAATACAGCTTCTTTTAAAGATATATAGCAGGTTGGCGAGCCGTTGGCAACGCTGTGGTTTTACCGGCCCTAGATTTAAACATGAGCAGATCAATTATCTTTAATTCTGCTTTATTTGCAGGTCAAGGTGAATTTGCATTAATTTAATCGCCCAGAATTTTCCGTCATCCAGTTTGCAGGGATTTAGCCATGTAAATATTGATAAAATGCGGCATATAAAACAGTGTTTCATCTCAAGATAATATCTTGATCTTTGAATTGCATTAATTGTATACAAGAATAAGAACTTACCAAGCATCTGTTTTTGTTTTTTCTTTGATAAACTCCGAGTAGTCCGGATGTGAAAAACTAAAATAAACAAGTTGAAGCTCATGTTGGTAACGTTTTTACATCGTCATGGTTTCGTATCAAAGATTGACATTTCATGATTAGTTTAAAATAGTTTAACTGTTTTATTGTTTGAAGCAAAAGCAGATGCTCATTTGAGGGCGAAATCGACTTTACGGTAGAACTGATTGCACGACAGTTTGAATTGATTTGATTAAAAACAGTAAATCTTATTCAAAACAGTAAAACTTATAGACGTTCGGACTCATCTACGTTCATCATCAGTCAAAAATAAAATCCTATTCAAAAAGAAAGTATTTTTACTGATGATGGACTTGGCCGAGTCCGAAACGTTTAAAACCTTTAGTGTTTCAATTAAGGCTTTACTGTTTTTGCTAAAGTTAAATTGATTTTGCTTTTCATGCAACGATACAACGCTCTTGAGTCAACGGATTTTATGCTCAAAATTTTGTTCTGATTTTTATAGAAGAGGTTTCAAAATCGTTGTGGCCTCTGCTACTTTAAGATAAATTCCTACTTGAAGGAAACTATATATTCATCGCAGAAATCAATAAAATATTTGTAGAATATTTATAGCTGTATATTACGTTATATTTACCAAGTCGCATTGGCCAAAAAACAGCAAAGAGAAGTTTTGGTCTTCGAGTCAAGCTTCCACCAGCAATCGTCCATCGCGCATCGTTGAGGCTTCACGCGGTCCCCTTTTATTGCTGAACGTCAAGTATAGTGAAGCTGTGAATACTAATTTTCCAGTCATTGGCTTGACTCGACCGGGAATCGAACCCGAGTCTACCGATTTAGTAGCAGACGCTTTGTCCACAACTGGCGCTATATCTACTCGACCGTAATATACTGTTTTAGACGTTCATCAAAATGTAAAAACTCACAAAAGCAGAGGTCCATATGCCTCCTCCCAAATAAGCCTGATTATCAACGTAATTAGACCAATCGATATCGTTGCAATAATAGCATTTATTTTCTAGTGCATAAGCAAGAACTGCAATTCCCATGATCAAGCAGGAGCAAGCAAGAACCAGTTGGGTTATCTGAAAAGTAAGCTAAAAATTGCACAGAGCTGGACAACGCTGTTTCGAGCTTTTAGGTCTCATCAACAGTCCTCAGCACATCTAAACTAAAAGTATTCCCCTGCCACCGTTCGGCCAAACTCGACAAACTCCAACGGCTTGCTCAGTGGCAGAGGGTTTACAGGAAATAATCGATTTTTCACTTGTGGTACCGTACTTCACAAAAGGTCAAGTGAAAAACCGATGGACTTTTATATACTGTATTAAGGACAGCCATTAGCTATCCTTAATTTAAGGGCTACCTCTCTGCGTGACCGCGGAAATCAAAAATTGTAATGAATTGTTACTCCGTCTTTATCTACCAAGTTAACCTTGTCCCATGCAGGATATAACGAAGGGTCTTTGCTGTTGTCGAGTCAAGTTGCCATCTACCCCTGCGACCCCCTCACGGTGAAGGCTTCACTTTGTTATTTATAATTGCTAAGCATCAAACAGGGAAGCTGCGAACAACAATTTTATCGTTTTTTGTTTGACCCGTCAGGAATTCGAACTCAAATCCGTTTCAATAACAAAAGAGTTTTCTACTCGACCACTAGCGAGCAACCAGAATTTTTCAAAAGGATTGAGGGCTTGAATCAAAGCTGAACAACGTATTTCACACGGGGGGTGGCAAAACGTCCTCCTTATCGAACTCCCAAACTAAAAGTAATGAGAACTTAAAATTTGGCATGCAGGTTATTGGTGTTGACCAAAATTTTTCAGAAAAATTGGTTTTGAGTTGATGACGTCATGATTATTACGTCACAGCCGTATTTTCAAAAATGACTTCATTTTTTGCGATGAAGTCACAAACGGTTCAAATTTTGTGCTTGGGTTTGTTTTTTGATACTGAATCATAAAACGTCTTAGTCAAAGTGCTTGCGCCACAAAACGTCTTATGACATCATCTTTGTGAAATTTTCGCCCAAAATACTCAGATTTCGGAAAGTGACTTCGGGAAACCTCAAAATTAGGAAACTTCCTATTACCTTAGCAACTTCAAATTTTTAGGAGTTATTCTTGATGAAATTTGACTCAAAGTCAAGTTATTTTGAAAAAAAAATCGTTTTTTTGAAGAGATTTATCACGACAAAATCGAGAGCGTAGGCAAAAATGCCCCGCATCCCCTTCTGTGTAAAATAGAGTTAACACCATATGGATGACATTTCGCACGTTTTTGGAATTACATGAAAGAACTAAATCTTAAAATTTGAAAGTTATTTGAAAAAATTAAATTATCCAGCCCCTTCAATCCCTTCTTCCTACCAGGTCAAGTCTGAAACATGTTAATATGCTTGCATTTCGGAATTAAATTTTCTAAGTCTTGGGTAAAAGTTGGGCTGGAACCCTTTCTCCCTCTTAGTTGCACCACTGCTCAACCACTGTATGGTGAACAGTAAAACATAAACCAGCCACTAGCAGTGAGACATGTTGAAAAATAGTTGCCAAACGAACTGAAAATAGCTGCTAACTGTTTGTTCAATCTCGGCTACATCAATCGGAGCTGCAATCTTTTTTATATAAGAACAACTTTATAAGAACACGAGGCTCATTATACATCACATCAACAGCAAACAGCAAAAAAGCGTTTACTTTAGCTGACAGAGTATTCGGAATTGAACAATTTTACAAACATAGTCGCTAAAATTGACATCAGTACTTTTAAAATTTAAGAACAAATTAAGAACAGCTGAGGCTGAAAATTGACGAAAATCATGATTAACCAGCCTCAACTTAAAACTTACTGGTTTTTATAAAAAGAAAAGAGCATAAGTTTTTCGTATCAAACCCAAAGAACTGATTTGGACAACGCATCAAATATGGGCGTGCACTTTGGTACACAGTACCAATTAATTCAACCAGTAAAATGAAGCTAAAATGAAGATTTGTTTTGACATTGTTCATTGTCTACTCAACTATTTGATGTGCTTGTCCAGGTCAATTACAGCTTCAACTTACCCCGAGCCGTTAGAAAGTTTTTGCGTATCTTTCTGCTCTAGCATTCGAAGGTGGATCGACTATATTTCTCTGGGTTACAACAGTCACTTGACCTTTCGGCATAGGCACGGATGCCATGGTTGCTTAAACTGCTGAATATCAATTTCTTAGAATGTGACCAAACAAGAAGGCTATAAATGTTCAAATATTAATAAATAATGAAATACAGCTTCATCCAATTTAAAAATACTGCGCAGAGACAGCTACATCATAATTTACAAAACTTAACATTCCAAATAGAAGTTTTATTGTTTGAGTGAGGGACTTTTTTGATGTTTTTCGATTTCAGACAAGTTTTTCCACATTGAAAATGCCGGAATTTTTTTGCAAGAAAACACTAATTTTGGGGGGTTAGGCTCTGATTTGGATATTTTCGTCGAATCGATTTGGCAACACTGTTTGATTTGTTTCTTTATTTTTTTTTGCAATATTGCCTTAAAATTTCAACCAAACGCGTTCTTACAGCGCATTTGCAAGACAATTACTCAGCTAAAAAACTGCAATTTTCTTGTCATAAAGTTCTTTTACACATGCAATGTTCAAAATAAATCCTGACTTTAGCATCTCCTAAAATTTTAACTTTTTGTCAGTAGAAATTACAACCTAATTATAATCTTCATGATTCAGTCCTTCTGATTTAACGATAATAGTTTCTTAAATTTTCTGCTAAAAATCATGCTATTTATGTTACCATAATGGTAGAGCAATATTACCCGTTAAATGTTAACCAACAAGAACTCTATAGAGCATCAGAAATATTTAATTTTTTAGACGGCAATTACATTGCTCATAAGTATAAAATCAGAAGCAAATAATTTTACGTCACTTACGAAATTGAGAGAAATAATAACTTGAAATAGTTATATTGTTTCAAACAATTCAAATGAATTGATCAAATCAAGTCAAATCCACTTGTATTCGGAATGGTTCAACGCTAACACCACAACACATTTTGTACAGCACTAAGCGAGCACAAAAAGATGAAAATTGCGAAAGCAAAAAACTAAACCACGAGACAGCA
Organism: Trididemnum nubilum; assembly: GCA_963965965.1. NCBI lineage: Eukaryota > Metazoa > Chordata > Ascidiacea > Aplousobranchia > Didemnidae > Trididemnum > Trididemnum nubilum. The sequence continues at coordinate 39,513,483 of OZ014484.1, read as the reverse complement.
AAATGACCATATGGTCTTCGAGTTAGTGCCCCCCTCGAAGCTAATACTAAACAAAACTAAACAGTAAAAACAACGCACATAAGGATAAATAAAAAGTTAAGGCTAGTTGAAGAATTTAATTGCCCAGTCCCTTCAGCCGAAAATTTACCCTGAAATTAGGATTTCTTTGGACAAATTTTACACAATATGTCAGCATTAATGTTAATTTTTTCAGAGAAATTGTGAAGAATCAAAATAGGGTTTTGGCGTAAAACACCCATAGAAAAAAAATAAAAATAAGATATAATTATTTACAGATAGTAAATTTTTAGTTGATCAGAGAGTATCCAAAATAAGTTGACCATTACATGATCATACGCATTGCAAGTTTACTTCATTTTATTGATAACAAAGGCTTTGTTAATTGATAGATATTGATGTCGTTTAAATATTTTGAAGGCATGTGATTTTTTAGTTTCTTTGCAATTAAGTTGATTGAAGCTTGTTTTAATTCACATGGTACTTGGGTCCAGATTTTTGGTCCAAGTATGTGCATGGTACGTCTACCTATTTCTAAGTTGGTGGGCTTTATGAACTATTTTGATTTGGAGCTGTATCTTGTCTTATGGTCGTGAAGTGATGAGACTTGTGAATACGAAGACTGCTGGGAAAACTTATCTTGATTTGATGACTGACAATAATGGATATATTTTGCAACTCCAACAAAAAATAAATCTTCCAAGGTTAGTAGTTGAAATTGTAGAAAAAGCGGTTTTGAGTGAGCCCGATAATCAACACCACTGATAATGCGAATAATCCGTTTTTGTAATGACACCAAAGGGTTCAAATTACAACGGGAACAAGAGCCTTAAGTTGTGATGCAATATTGCAAATACGGAAACCACATGCTATAGTACACTGTTAAAAGTGTTTTTAGTTTATCATATCTTTCAATCTTGCCAAAGCCCAAGAGCCCTTAGCAATTGTGGTGCCAGTAGCTGCAATGTGTGGCTTCCAGGTTTAATTTTTGTTTGCAAGCACATCCAAATATTTGACAGAGTCAGCTCCTGTCAGGCATATATTGTTAATTTTAAGTTTAAACTTATGCTTTAATTTTTTATTTGTTACAAGTTTGTGTAATTGATAGTCAACTTGTTAAACTTTGCTTCCATTCATTTTTCAATATGTTTGATCGCACAATTTACATTTTCTTGCAGTTTGACTATGTTATTGTATTTCATAATTAATACAGTGCCTTCAGCATACAATTTAACAGCAAAATTTGTATTTTCTGGTAAATCGTTTATGTATAATAAGAATAATATTGGCCTCGGTGTGAAGTCCTGGTAAACACCACACGTGACTAAGCGCATATCAGAAGAGATTCCATGAACTATAGGTTGGACAATTTATTGCGTAACAAGCGCAAGTTCACTTTAATAATTTACTTTGAAAAGCTTCAGTGCTACACAATTTTTATTAGCATTTAGCCTCGTCGACTTTCATTCGACTTTCCATTCTTAAAATTTAAATAATATTTGCTTTATTTCAAATTAATATGTTCTGTGAAACAAAATCGCTAAAGTAATCGGAATACAACACAGGGGTCTGCTTGATTGGGCGAAGCCTCTCTTCTTTGTGGATGGTTCTACAGAAAAGCTACACCACATAATTGTTATTGTAATACATTTTTTGTTCACCAAGTCGCCTCGGTCAGGGGACAGCGAAGGAACCTTTCGATCTTCGAGTCAAGCTGCCACCTGCCCATCTGCCTATAACATACAATGCATGCTTCATATTGTCCCTTTAATTGCTGAACATCAAGCGGGGAAGCTGTGAATATTAATTTTTATAGTCTTTGGTTTGACCCGACCCGGAATCGAAACCGATCCTACCGTTTTAGTAGCAGACACTATATTTACTCAACCCTAGAATCCCAGTTGCGGTTGGAGAACCAAAAGACGAAAGTGGTCATTTTTGCTCTACTCAAAATGTAGGCAGTATTAGACATCCAATTACCACACAGGCTGATACTGCTGGAGGGTATCCATTGGTCACCTTTCGCAATGGGTTAGGTGCTTTACCATCCTACTTCGAATGGAGCACGGTTTAACCGGAGCAATGGATGAAGTTCTTATTCAGAGTTAACTACCAATCATTTCATATTTTCAGGTAAAATAGACTGCTGAGACTTGTAACTTTGGTGTTGTTGTGTAGAGTTGCGTTTAACCACGTTAGGCTGCTTTTATCGAACGCGCGTATATTCCGTATACAGTCGTCAATACGGTACGCGTGTTCTCTCACAACCGCCGTAGGCCCAGTCTACACTGTGAGCTAGATCGTAAGCGTACGAGCGTGCCTTTGGTTTGTTTTTCCAACTGGCAGCTTGTACGCTGGTAAGGTGTGATATGCTGGGCGTAACAATGAATTTCTGTTAAGAATGATCTTTGGTTACGTTCGTACGCTCACAATTTTACGTACAGTGTGCATAGTTACAATACCAGACATGCATCAAAAAATATCTATTTTCGACCAAGAGTAAAAAAATGTATGACTCAAAATCCATCGGGCTTTACGGGGCTAAACTTTGGACAAACATTGACGATGTTTATAAAAACTAAGAATTTAGTACCACTACCTTCAAAATTTCACTACAAAAAATTTCTAATTCGCAAATACATAATCGACCTCTGCTACAAACTTATTTAATTTCTAATTTATTTAAAACTTGATACTTGTAGTTTGCTTTTTCAACTAAAGTTGTCATTTGCTTTTCTTGCATATTGAAGATTACTGGTTTACATTACACAGCCTATCATTTAATTAATGTATTGAGCCCATTTTATTCTACTTTTCAAATGTGAACTGAGCAAACTAGGAAGCACTTTGACTCGTAAACTTTCCAGTTTTTTGGTGTTTTCTTGCCAAAACTCCATTTTAAGATTAACTTTTTTTTAATTGACGATTATGTTTGTTTTTCTTTTTTTCTTGGTGTATTTGGCAAACAATAAACTTGATTAGATTTGTACACCGGGCCTCACATCTGCCTTGGCATATGGTCGCTTGCGAATGTTGTAAATAAATACGGGTTGATTTGCTTGTTCTGCGTCTGGTCAAAACTCACTTAAAAGCTCGGTCTATCCAGAGCGAATAACTGAAAAAAAATTTTTTTTACACTTTTATGCTTTATCATTTTGAATGTTTAGTCCTTGATTTCAAATTTTAATGTTTCAGATTTAAAACTTTGTGTTACTTTTAGCAGATACATCTAATTATCCCGATTACAGGTGAAACAGAGAGCATAAGCCTTCCAATTTCTACATTTGACGTGTATTATGCTACTGTATGATCAGGGCTGCAGGTCTCGAGACCGATTTTTTGTGGTCTTGGTCTAGGTCTCGGCTCTTTCGCATTGATTTCGGTCTTGGTCTCAAACCATCGTGGTCTCGTAGCTAAAAATTGGTCTCGAGACCGGGTAATTTTTGTACGTAAAATAAAATAGTTTGTAACGAGGCTAACGCCGGGTTTACAGTATAGGTTTGACAACTATGTTTTGTACTTGGAGATTAAACCTGTCGCGTTTACACAAGAAAAGAAGTCGTTTACACATAGCGGTTTTGATGGCGAGGAACAAAATCTTACACGCATGTGATGTAAACGGTCAAAAGTAGCGAAAACTAGTTTTGAAACTTGAAATTTTCAAGATTTTCATACCTGAAACGCATTAATAAATGAAAAGCAAAAAAAGTCCACGCAAAAGTAAAGAGTTCTTGCCCAATTGGAGGGCCGCAACTGTTTTTGCGACTTTCCTTAAACCCACTCAATACACGTCATATGCTCGAAGTTTTTGCGTCAAAGCGTTTACACAATGAAGTTAAAAAGCCTTTACTCAAGCACGAAGAGCATTGGGAATTGAACAATTTTACAAACATAGTCGCTAAAATTGACGTCGATGCTCTGAAAATTTAAGAACAAAATAAAAGCAAAAGAGGTTGAAAATTAGCAAAAAATTAAGAACAGCCAGTGACAACTCAAAATTTACTGGTTCTTTAAAAAAAAGAGTTAATATACTCATATTATTTCATTGTCGATGACAGTGATATTAACCTACATATTTTGTCTCTTTCTCGACAGTGAACAAATCAGCAACTACTTTAAAATTGGTAAATTTTGTTTGTTCATGATGTATAAACTAAATGTAGAATGGCCAGTGACGCAAAGAGGAGGGCAAAAGGGTTTCTGCTTTTAACCACATTACGTGGAAAATTTAATTCATGAATGTAAGCGTTTAACCGTGTCTAAAACTAAAACGTGTCTTAAATACAGAAAAAATTAAAGTTACTTTGGTACAGTTTAAGCTTATCCCCGAACAAGCCTTCTTTTAGCTGTTGGATACAATCAAAGCTTCGATAACCATAAAATTTTACGTAATTTAAAAATTCTGAAAACGAAAAAACTCCAACAGGAATACTCAGTTTTTACAAGGCGGCGCTTTGCCCAGTTTAAGCTTGATCTACAAGCTGAAGTTGCGTAAATATCTGAGACAAAAAAATCGTTATATGTTCTTGTTTAATTTATGTTTGTCCTGTTCTATTTAAAAACAAAGAAAAACAAAATAGATTTAACATGAGATTGCTCGGAGATAGTGTCGCGGCAAAGAATCAAACTCGTGATGGCGGAGGTTCGACTCTCTGTCTTTGCTTATTTCTTGTGTAAAAACTTGCGTTGAAAAAATTGCCCAATGTTCTTCTTGCATTTTATATTCGTCCTGCTGAAGAAAAAGAACGTAATGCAATGCGCAACATAAACCTTTCTGCATTTTTGTTTCTTTGTAAGACAATAGCGGTTTACTTAACATCACTTTTAAAGCGATCATATGCAATGCTGATTGACAGCTGTGATAATTATGTGTAACGGTATATACAATTAAAAGCAATGAGAGGAATCCACTGATTCAAAAAGTGCTACAAAGCAAAAGCGTGATTTATAACACGGTGCACATTGTCACAAGTAAAATTTAAAAGTTGAAAATTTATATCCCTACAGTTTGCTTCACTCACAATCGGAATCATCAAGAGTGTCTTACCCTAAATTAAGACAATCAAAAAAAAGTCAATTCAAATGTCATTAGAATAAACATAAACAGCATTTGTACAATGAATAAAAAGCATCTTCATATATTCAGAACTCCGTTCAAGATTTTTCAGAAATCTGCAAATAATTTAATTAATATCAGTCAGAAATTGAAAAACATAAATTGTGGGGGGAAACAATTCAACAAATAGCCGTAGCTAGTGGGGTGCTACGCTTTTGCTGCTCTAAAACCACTTTTCCAAAATTGCTAACTTAATGGAAAAAGGTGGTAAATATTTTTTTAAGAATTTAGGTTAAGTTTTGCCCAGTCTAGCATTCAAAGAATGAATTTACTGGTAAATTCTAAGAGTAGCAATCACCGTTAACAAATTATGCGAGTAGTAAAAAAAATATGCAGTACAACTGTAAAGGTTGCTGCTACGTAAAAAAATGTTTTTTTACTACGCATACTTTGATATGTAGTAGAAAAGTTGTATTTGAAATTGAGCGGACACGTTAGCGCAGAAAAGCTGTAATTGAAATTTTATTTGTGAATTTTAGCTGCAATTTTTTTTGTTAATAGTTTTTTTTCCCAGTTTTGTGTTTTTTATTTTTAACCTCTTGCAGTTATTTTGGTTACTAACTCGTCCACCTCTCACTCCACCAAGCACTTAATTGTGGGTAGTGAAGTAGCCGTAGCAAAACTTATCAGGTTGAGAATAGAAACGATCAGTTAGTGGATAAAGTTTCTGCCTCTGAAACGGTAGCTCGGTTCGATTCTCACTCGGGTCAAACTATAAAAACGTTGGTTTTCACTGGTGCTCTGCTTCACGTTTAGCCAGGCAGAGTAAAGTGGCATTGGCTTATACAATTAACGTGTCTTATTAATAACTGGCCAGTTGGTCGAGCGGTAATGCATTCGTCTCTAAAGCGGGAGGTTTGAGATTCAAATCTCGGGCCTTTCAAAGCGGCCACAATGTTGCCAACGACTCGCCACAGCTGCGACTTTTCTTCGAAAGAAGCATTTTGCCCTGGCACAATGACTCGGAAATGGGCTCTGCAAACTCTTTACACGCTTTGGCGTAGTACAGTGAGCATTATGAAAACTTTGTTGAAAACTACTTCGGTTTTCTTTTTTTTGATCCATTATCAGTCCGAAAACTTACCTCAGATGAAGTTTTGCCTACGATAGGCAACGCAGCAATAAGCACAATGAGCAATCGACATCAGCAACTGACCAAACGCGAAAAAACTTAATGCGGTATGCAGTCTTAACGATGCAGTCTAAAGATAATTAATTAACCATCACGACAACAATCATTAACAATGACCATTGACGTTACCAAACAATAACTATAATTAAAGGAAAACAGTAGTAAAAAAGACCAACAAAAGTCGGCGTTGATGACTCAGTTGGTAGAACATTGGGTTAGTGATCAAAAGATCGCTGATTCTGGGTTCGATTCACCAACTGGATAAGCATGTTTTGCCTTTGGAAAGACAAGTAACCACTACATTCATTTTCAATCAGAACAAGGCAGCCTACCCGTTGTGGTGGCCCAGCCTGACAAAAGACTTGCAAACAGAACCCAAAACAGCAGCTTTGTTATGTTGCGGTTGGCCAGGCAAGCGTGCATTTCCTGAGGATGAATGAAATGGCAGCCAACTTTCGACTTGAGAAGGCACTTCATGATGATTGATGTTTAATCGATGGCAAAACCTAAACTGAATCGCGCTTGACTTTTAATCATAGGTGGGTAAGTTAATGCAAAACGTTAAGCTTCGTTAACCACTTGTCAGTTAACAAACTTCATACCTCCGTTAACGTTAATCCGTTATTTTCAGCTTTAACTAACCGAAGTTAATAAAGTCCGTTAATTCGTTAACATTTTGCGTATTTTACATTTCTTTTTATTTACTCGTTTCTACGACACGTATTGACGCTGTTGAGCTGATTGTAAGGAAATATTTATTGTATGGTGGTCTTTTTGTGTTTTGGAAATTACATTTCACAGTCTAATCTAATTTCAAGATAAAAACGAGTTCAAATGCACTAACGAAGCTACGATCGGAAAATCTTTGGAAATTGCAAACAGCGATAATTAATAGATTTATGAGGCTTCAGCTTATTATTTGCCACGAAAAAGAATTTCTTTCTTCGCTTTCTTCTATAACACTCGTGCTAATACGCAACAATTTAGTGTTACCAGTGCAAACTGGTTTGTACCGGTCCGATGAATGAATGGTGCAAGATATTAACAATTAAAACCTTAACGGAAGTTAACAGAACGTAATGGAAGTTAATTTAGTCAGTTAGCAGAACTTAACGGAAGTTAATTTAGTCCGGTAACATGAAAAACTTTTTAACGGATTAACGAGTTAGTGAAAAAGTAAGCTTCGTTATAAACGGATTAACGGACTTGTGCCCACCTATGCTTTTAACAAATCATTTACCTTTCGCTTTGCAGAATTCAACCTCAAAGCAGTTGGGATAATTACAGTTTGTCATTTAGTGAGTCATAGACCAGACGTCGGCAACCTGCAGCTCTTGGGTTCTGATGTCGCAACTCTTTGCGACTATCAGAAAATGAAGGGTATTTTACTTTTAAATGTAACACTATTGAAAATTAATTGCTGCTGTAGAGAGCGCTTAATTAAGTTTGTGATTTCTTCTTTTTGCTCAGAGTCGCAACTGGAGCGGATAAGGGGATTTAGCCCCTCCCCATTTGCCAAAGTCACTTAAAACATTTACTCACAAATACAAGCGTTTAAAGATGTTTCGAACTTGACATGTAAGCTAGGGGAGACTGAAGGGACTGGACAATTTATTCTTTCATATAATTTTTAAGTTTAGCTATTCAGCGCTTTTAAATGGTCTTCCGCCCATTCTTCTTCCCACCTTTCATTGTACTAGCAAACGTAGTTTTCCCCACTACCGTAATATCAGTTTTTAGTGAGCAGATAGATCTTTCCAAATATCAATTATTTACTCTAAGTAAGTATGTATTTTATTGTGGATAATTGTTAATAGCTTAAAATGCTTAAATTAACCACAAAATGACGGTCTGTTTTGAATAAAATATGTTCTTCGATCAAATTTTTAATTTTTTAAACAAACGCCATATGAAATACTCTGCCAACAATCCTACGAAATGTCATCTAAATGGCGCCAAAATGGCTATTTTTTGCTGAAAAATTACAAAAATTGACCAGCAGCTTGAGGCTTTGTACCCAAATCCCCGTTTTTGATATGATTGAGTTGCACCGATTTACTCAGTACTCTGCTCAAATGAGATTTTTTTTTGGAACAAAAATTTTTTAAGTGTTGGTTTAGGCCTTCCCTCCCCCCCTTAGCGAAATTCTGATGAAGCGCCTGATTCTGTTGTTTTAGTTCATGATTTACTTCGAAGTGTTAGCCCGTCAGAAGACTGAACTTTCTCAGGGTCACAATTGCAATAAAAATGAAAACATCTCAAAACCGACGAAATTGATTTTTGAAACATGAAATGCCCTTCTTTAAACTCATACAATAACATGAAAAAGCATTCACTTAAAAACCCGTGGATCTTTCAATCCACAAATGTAGGTGGGCGACTTTTCTCAAACATGAACTACATGAAAAATAGATATCGCACACGTCTCGCAGATGACGGCTTGCAATCATGCGTGAAGATGGCAGTCTACAGCCCTCATGTGCGTGCAGATGCTTTGAACTAAGATGCAAGAGCAAAAATCACATTAAGTCTAATTGCATTAACTGCTTTTATAAATGCGACACATGGCAGACTTGTTTTTCTACTATTGCAATAATTGTTTTGCTGTTCTCAGGAATTTTTATTTTGCCGAAAATTGCTTAAATTGGCACTATAAACAATGCAAGAGGTTGCCGACCGCTGTCATAGAATGATGTTGCAAAATGATTTACAACAAAGATAGAAATTTGCAGTGGAAAGAAAACTCTCCTGCCCTTTAGTAATGTTGAATTTAAAGGCAAAAATCCATTGAATTCTACCAATCCAATATCTTTATACGAAAACAAGATTGCAAATCAATAGACACCACTTCAGTTTTTGAGCGGTAAAAAGATTTTAAATTTTCACTGCACTGATTCATTCTTTTGGCAAAAATGATTACGAATGTGTGAAACAGGTTCTGCTCACCCAATTGGATCTGGAAATTTGGTAATCCTCATTTTTCACGTAACGCGATGCCGATACTACTCCATCAACTTCAAGTCCAAACAAAATGCAAGCTGCAAGAGCAGAGAAAATCGTCATCGTCAGGGAAGCAACGAGCTGAAAATATAAGCTCAAAAGCTAAAGACGAACTAAAGGTTTTGGTTGCATAATCATTTGCTTGCCGTCTCATTTAAGTAATATATCTCTTTAGGTTGAGTTTCGTTTTTCAGTTGGTCGAGCGGCAAGGGGTTCGTTTCTGGAGCGATAGGTCTGTGATTCAAATCCCGGGCCAGTCTTATCGGGCACAGTGTTGCTAACGACTCACCATCGCAGCGACATATTTCTTCAAAAGAAGCTGTGTTGCCCAGGCGCAGTGACGCGGAGATGGGCCCCGCCAACTCGTTTCACGCTTCGGCGTAATACAACGATTATAAAGAAAGATTTGATTTAGTAATACAATTTATCTTTCGTCATGTATTAAGGCGCGGTACACGGGAAGCAAAGTAGCCAAAATGTGACGTCAATGGCAACTTGCGAAAGGTTGCACCCGGTCGTAATATTGACGAGTTGTTGCTTAACTTCATTTAAAACAAAATTGTTGATGAATGGTTGGCCTATTTTGTGCTAAAGACATAAGCGATCACTCGCGCGCGCATCGCGTTCCTTCGCGTCCTGAGTAAATACACCTTAAACAATTTTTCAAACCTACCGTAATGGCTGGTAGTCCAACCTAATAAACCTAATAATTCGCGCAATACCATGATGTTGTCTCAAAATATCCTTTATGGAAAACCAGTGACGAAACTTATTTTGGAGTTCTAGACTCGACCCCAACCTCGATCCTATAAATTGGTAACGCTTCTTCCAAATATTTGGTCTCGCGTTGCCTTTTGCATTGATCAGGAAAGCTTTATCTTTGGCTTTTCCTCAAGCTCGCATTTCAAAGCCATCAAACTTTTTAGTCGTCGGGAGTAAGCTCGATAAAGATTTAAAATACCAAAAGTTAAAAATTTTTCTTTTAGGGTTACTCGCTGTATTACGCCCAAATGGGTAACAAGTTAGTAGGACCCATTTCCGCATTATTGCCATAAAAACTTCAAAGCAATGTCGCAGCGTTGTCAACGCTGTGCTTTTACCGACACAAGATTTGAACCTCAGCTCTACCGTTCCAAGAGACGAATGCAGGTACCGGTCAACCAACTGGCCGGTATTAACCGAAATGAACGGAGCACTTATCTTCAATTTTGCTTTATTTGCTTTCGTTTTTCAATGCCTCTAAGGTCATAATTAATTTGCATTAATTTAATTGTCCAGAATTTTCTGTCATTCAAGTTTCAGGGAGTTAGCCATGTAAATATTGTTAAATTTTGGCTTGTAAAACAATATTTCATTGCTGGAAAATAATATTAATTGTTAAATTAAATTAATTTCATAAAAAATTAAGAACTTACCAAGCATCTGTTGTTCTTTTTTCCTTGCCAAACTCCGAGTAGCCCGGATGTGAAAAACTAAAATAAACAAGTTTATGCTCACGTTGGTAACGTTTTTACATCGTCATTGTTTCTCATCAATAGAACATACAATGAATTGAGCAAACGATTTGCTATAGTGCTGCGTAGAACAAGATATAGCTACTTAGTTTCGGATTTCATTTTGGTTTTAAATCGTTTTATTTTCTTAGTGGTTATAGAGCTATTCCGCTAAGACAGGTAAAAATTTGCACAAATATTATTTCATTGACGAAAACGTCAAGTATTAGAAAAATTTTGATTAAATTTGTCAACTCGAAAGCACTGTATAAAAAATATAAAAATTACAAGTTTCGCATAGGCTAGGAAAAAATTTTTGGTGGATAATCGGTACCGCCAAAGTCCAAAGCATAACAATTTTGTAAAGTCATAGAGCTCAATCAATTTCTTTACCGACCTTCCACCCAGCAAAACAGTCGTGCGAAGAAAAAAAAATCTTCTCTGTAGCAAAAAGAAATTTGAGAGTAAAATAACCCTCCATGCAATGGTGATAGGTCGGTCAAGAAATTGACTGAGCTCTATGACTTTACAAAATTGTTATGCTTTGGACTTTGCCGGTACCGATTATCCACCAAAAATTTTTTCCTAGCCTATGCGAATCTTGTAATTATGATGGCTTAATAGTGATCCTCGGTTAGCAGTAATGCGACTGAGCAGATTACTGCCACCCAGGTCTTTTCGACGGAATTGATGTTTGTGATCCCCTATTTTGTGTCTGATCCCATCTTTTCTTGATGAATTTTTATACCTATCCACTAAATCTAAAAATTGTATGAATTTCCCGTACAAAGGATCATCTTCTGTTATGTTTTGCATTAAAAACAGGAAAATCAAACATTTAAATACAGTTTAAACTTATTCAAACAGGTTTTATTTGAATTCGAACAAATTCAAACAAGTTCTATTTGAATAAGCTTGACTTTTCACAATGATTTTAAAACATTTTCTCAACATTGAGAGACCCGCAATCATGCCATTCAGTTAGGAAAAAAATTTTTGAAAAAAAGTCCAAAAAACAAATGAACTACCTCGTAGACAGATATGTGGTGTAACTTATGGAGGGATTTATTTAGTTTTTGACTGGTGTAAAACAGTTTGACTGTTTTATTGCTTGAAGCAAAAGCAGATGCTAATTTGAGGGCAAAATCGCTTTTGAGGTATCAGTCCTGATTGCTCGGCAGTTTGATTTGATTAAAAACAATTAAGTTTGATTAAAGCCTTATTTACTACAGTAAAACTTTTAAAAGTAAAACTTTAATCGTAAGATGGCTTATTTTACGTATTTCTTGTAGCTTAAAGATCAACAACAAATTGTTGGAAAATTGATAACTAGGACCCGCGAAAGTCAATGAAGTCAATTTTTTTAGGGTTTTGTTACATAATCTAGCTTATAATAGAATTAGTTTTGGTTGCTCAGGATTTGTTTTTGATAGGGTTTATAGGTCAAAATAAAGTCAAAATTTTCAATAAAGTCAAATTTTGATAAAATCATCTTTCATCAAAAACTTCTAGAAAAAAGAACAAAGAAATAATTCTTTCTTGATTTTCCTCAATTTTTGAACTTTTGTCAATATTTTATACTCGTAGTATATTGTTTTATACAATTTGATAGAAAGTCTATCGACTTCAAAGTTACGTAGAATTTCACAAATGTCACAAACGTGTTGCAATCAAGTTTGCAATACAATTGCGTATGTAAATACACGTGAAAAAATTCGAATTCTCGGTTCACATTCTTAAAACAAAATGCATTTGCAACACATTTAAGTAGTCCTATAAAACCGTTACGCTCTCTACACATGCCCTTTTTGAAATTGTATATCTTGGAAAATTTGGTTGGATGAAAATGCTTAAACGAGCAAAATTGAAAACAGTGAAAGTTAGGGAAATATGCCGCCAATATCCAAATGAGTTTGGGGAAACTCCAGCTGGCAATGCAATTTTTGCGACCTATTATTAGTCAAATGTGACAAACAAGTTTTGTGGAGAGTCACCAAATAAGTTTGCCAAACCTAAATTGGTAATGACAAGCAGCTTTCAAGGTAAACAAACCTATATACAACTCGATCGAGCGAACTCCAAAGAAAAATTAGTCTCTTCATTTCTAGCAGCAGATATCCCACCCCATAAACTAAATCATCTTGTTTTAAAATCTCTGTTTTTGCAATGGGAAAACCTTTACCTTCTAAAACTCAACTCAAAGTTTATTGCGTCCAACTCACTAGCACTTAAATAATACAAAACACATATTGATGCATGTATAAAATTAACAGGGAAGGACGGAAGACTGCGAAGGGACCGTTTGGTCTTTGAGTCAAGCAGCCACCCTATATCGGTAGGCAATTTGCCAGTTAAATTCGAAAAAAAGCTAATAGTATTTGGATGTCTCTAGCAACTTGTGTTGCTTTACATCAACATTTCAACCACAATTTTCTGTATTTGAAATTCAGTAATTTGCGATTAACTGGTCTTTGCAATTAGATTTGAATTTTTGGAAAGTATTTTTTCTTACATCGAAAGGAATATTGTTCCAAATAATAACGCCTTTGTATTTGATTGAACATTGCATTTGGTATATTTTATAAAGTGGAATGCGATAATTGCTACCAGTCACTTGTCTTCTGATGTCTATTGTGTGGATTTGATTCAAACGAACAAAATAATTTGGGGAGTTTAAAGGAAGTTTGTTTTTGAAGAGCCGATGAAGGACTTTACCTATTTCAAACTTGACTAAGTCGTTTCTTTTCAGGATATTTAGCTTCTTATATGCTGTTGTACTGCTCTGCCAATGGCTTAAATCTTCGATTAATTTAAACCTTGCTTTATTTTGAAGTGTTTGCTAAGGATTTAGGTAAGTAGAAAATGTAGAACACCAGGCAGAGATGCAGTAAATTAGATGAGGGTGAAAGAGCGTATTGTACGAAAGAAGAAGATAAGTTTTTGGTAAATCGTGTTTGACTTTGAACATTACACTTAAGGTTCTGGAAAGCTTAGAATAGAGGAAGTTGATTTGAGTTTTGATATAAGGTCGTCATCTATTTGTATACCAAGATATTTAAGAGATTTGGAAAAAAAAATTTTGAAGCCGTCAAAGAGAATGGTCAAGTTTTGGAAAGAAGCTTTATCATTGCATTTTGGCGATATTATCAAGGCTGAAGATTTTTGAGGATTGTGGCGCAATTTGTTAGCGGTTATCCATTCAGAAACAGTTTTTAAGTCAAAGTTAATTATCTCTCGCAAGCTTTCAGGTTTTGGCATACTGAAGCATAGACAAGTATCATCAGCAAACAATCGAGGTGTTACTGATGTGCAATTGATTAAATCATTGATGTAGATTAAAAATAGCATTGGGCCTAAAGCTAATCCTTTGGGAACTACCGAGTTAGATGTATACAGTTTTGATTCATCGTCTAAAGCAACAAATTGCTGTCTACTATGTAAGTAGGATTCAAACAAATTTTTAGCAATGTCTTTGATGCCATAATGTTCAAGCTTTGCGATCAGTATTTTATGATCTACTGCGTCAAAAGCTTTTTGAATATCGAGAAATATTAATCCAGAATATTTTTTCTTATGGATGTTATCATAAACTAGAGTTAACACATCAGTTACAGCTTGCATAGTGGAAATCTTGGTCTAAAGCCATATTGGGTAGGCGGTATTATTGAGTGCTTACGTATAAAAATATCGAGTCGTTTAAATAGCAATTTTTCAGATATTTTGGCTGAGCGTGACAGCAATGAAATTGGACGGTAATTAGTTGGATTATGTCTACTGCCTAATTTGTACACAGTTACCACTTTTGCTACTTTTAAAACTTCTGGGTAAATCCCCAATGTGATCAAGTGATTGACAAGCACAGAAAACGGTTCAGAAATTACAGGCCCCTCTAGTTTGACAAAATCAGGATGGATATGATTAAAACCGCTGCTTTTTCTTACGTTTAGCCAATTGATTTTGTTAAAGATCTCGCCCGGTTCAGTAGACTCCAAAAATATTGAGTCAGAGATGCGTTTATTAGGAAATCGTTTAAACAAGTCGGCTGAGGCTGGATTGGGATTTTTTTTTTGAGAATTTTAGGAGCTATAGTACTGAAACGATCACCGAATTGTTGGGCAATGAGTTTTGGATCATGCGTAATATCACTGTTGACTTCTGATGTTTTAGGGCATTGTTTGTTTTTTTTACTTGGCAAAAGAGAGTAAACTAAGTCCCAGGTTTTGCGACCATCACTTTTACAGTTTTTTAATTCGCTATGAAAATATAGTTTTTTAGTGAGCTTATTTGCATAAGTCTTGTATAACGTTTTGGCGATTTCACTGCCACCAATAAAATGCGTTTTATGTATATTTTGCTTATTTCGAATTGAAACCAAGATTTCCTTTGAAATCCACGGCTTGTGGGCACGTTTACTTCGCTTGCGCGATAACATTTTGAATAGAAAATTTTTGTCCAAGACTTTCGTTAATCTATCACGAAAGTCTTGAAACACAATATCAAAATTGTTTTCATTAACTTCAGGGAGAGAATTAAGAAATTCGGAAAAGAAAAGCACTAGGTTATTTTTGAATGTATTTGGCGAAAAGTTACTTGTATCCCTTAGCTTGATTCTTTTGCATAGTTTAATTTTTGATTTATTTTTATTACTAATAATTACATATGTCATGTAGTGGCCCTTTGGTCGTCGGTTCTAATAATTCCCAGGATTAACTTGTGCGACAAATCATTGGTAATAATATGGTCGATGATGCTTGCAGATGTGTCCGTGACCCAAGTGGGTTGGGTTATTAATGGAAAAAAAAAAGTACTAATTAGTCCGTCTAAATAATTCTGTGCCAGAGTAGAACGATTAAATTTAAAACAGCAGCTCGTGCGAGTGTTGCTCAATTGGCGTTCCAAAAAGAGGAGAATATTTGAGAACTACTTCGGGACAAAAAAGTATTTTTGATCGTGGATGAAGCTAAAGTGGATAAGCAAAAATATATTAATATACTAGTGGGCAGCTTGGATACCCCAAATGAAACATTTGTTATTGAGTACCTTTCACTTGAAAGCAGTAGCAATGTTAATAACTGTATTATTTCACACACTGTGGATGACGTATTGCGACAACTTGGGACCAAACGAGAAAAGTTTGTATTGCTCTTAACAGATACTGCTCGGTATGTCTTTGGCTGGCAAACATGAAAGGAATTATACCCTACTTTGATGCATGCCACTTGCATTGCACACTTACTACATAACTGCGCTAAGCGAGTTCGTGCTTTCTTTAAAAATATTGATGACGTAGTGGCCTCTATAAAGGCAGCAACAATCAAAAACAAAGATCACAACGATGATTTTCGTGAAGCTAGTCTGCCATCACCTCCGGTAACTGTCATTGTACAACGGGCAACTTGGCTTAGAGCTGCATTATACTACAGCGAAAACCTTCCTGCTGTTCGTACCATTGTCAACAATTGGACAGGTGAAGGTCTCTTAGTCAGCCGAGCAAAAGAAGCTATCAATGAGAATGATTTAGTGCGAGACTTGGTTCGTATTAATCAATACCGAACTCTAGCGACTATAACGTGGAGCTATTAGAAGCAAGTGACTGTACCTTGATATACGAGTAAGCATACGAACCAATAAAAAATATGCATTTTTTGGATGCTCCCTGTTCAATTCAAGTGAGGTATTTTGTCGCTTTGATAAAGAATCAAACTGGTTACTATTGTCACGTCTTACTTGCGAGTTACGTAAGCGTTTTTTACTTTGATCGTTTTACGAACTTAGCTTAATCAATCTTTCCACTTGTTGCGCAGACTGTGATAGCAATGTAATAGATTAATGGTTAGTTGCAGTAGCCAGATAGCTTATGACTGTGTTTTCAGTATTATTGATAGTGTGCTAATATCATGCCTTATTGAGTATGCTTAATTTATGTTTATTTAGCTTTGATAGTTGTGTTTCGTTATTTGATTAAAGCCATAATTTGGTTTTGTTAAGAATCTGTTATGTATACCACATCAAGCTTACATCAAAAAACGATCATCCAACTATGATTTAGAAGCAATAATAAACGCTACCAACTTGGCTATTGCTCCAACCATCTACGCTTTGTTGCAATCTCTGCTGCTGTTGAGCAATCATTCTCAACGCAGAGCAAACTTTTGAGAAATAACATAAATTTTGATATCAAAAATGTTAAAAAATACATTTTCGTGTATTTCAATAAATAATTCTGGCAATTATATTGTTTGATGTTTATTAAAAAATCGTCTGGGCAGTCACATGTGTAGCGTCAATCAATCAATCAATCAATAATTTTTTTACACTGTCAAAAAAGTATAAGATAAAAATTAGTTAGAGACATTCTAAATAATAATAATTCTTGACAGGAGGGAGGCACCGAATTGATCTTTCGGTCTCCGAGTCTGCAGCCCCCAAGTTGAATCGAGGAAAAGTAATTCATTTAAGATTGCTTCTTATATTTGAAACAAAAACAAGGCAGTACCGCTGTGTAAATTTTAATTATAATTATGTAATAGATAATTTTTGTATTTGTTTTTAAATAATCTTGCTGATGAATTTTGAATTTCTGGTGGGATATTATTCCAAATTTTAACTCCTTGATATTTAATCCATCGTTGCAGTCGTATAGTTGAATATCGGGGAATGTATAAGGTATTGCGTGACGAATCGGTTGCTATGGTTGCACGTGAGGAGATGTTTTTTGTTAGTGTAAAAAGTGCAATTGGATAGAATCAGCTCCAATAGAATAGAAGTGCAATTGGATATATGGATTAATAAGGCAACCCGGAGAGTAGCTCGATAGGTTGTTCAACCGAGCCGGTTGACCGCATTGGGACGCGTCCTTTTGACACGTACGTTAGACATGTATAAGCTATATTTGGCAGTTCTTTTACGCGCAACCTGTAGGTAGAATGACTCTTTTTTTCTTCGTTATGTTCTCATGCACCACTTGGTTGCATATTGTATAAAATTTGGACATCAAAACGTCATACTACGCCAAAATACGTTTTGTCAAAATAAAGTCAATATTTGGTAATAAAAATTTTTTAGGTAAAACAAAAATAGCCCTACTTATAACCAGGGATGTGGAGGCGGAAGCGGAAGCTAGAAGCTGAAGCGGTGGAAGCGGTTAATTTTTTGTGGAAGCGGAAACACTTTGATGAAATAGCTGGGAAGCGGAAGCGAATTCGGAAGCGAAAGAGTTGAAAAGGAGCCGGAAGCGGAAGCAATTTTTTCAAAATCAGGCGCTTCCGGATTTTCAACCTGACTACAACCGTTGGGGCAAAATGTTACAATAATAATAACAATATAGAATCGACAACCAGGGCATGGTATGGAATGGAATGGAACGGAAATTTCGGTATGGAATATGGAAAATGCCAGAATGGAATGGAAGATTTCAAGAATGAAATGGAAGACAATCTTCCATACTTCCATACCAACTTCATACTAGATTTTGTGCATTGTATTTACAGAAAAATACATACCGATGTCGGGTGGTGATAAATAATATTGTCACAGAAGTATTCAACTTCAATATCTACGGGTAATATTTGTCGACAAATCGCGGTACTTTGGTTGTTTATTTTGCGCAAACAGTGTACGTATTGCATCATTGTAAGCACATTGCAATTTGCAGCATAAATGTTATAATTGATGACTTTGACAGGTTTGGCTTGTTTTTTTTTGAGATTGACAATTTTCCAAGCCCTAAATTTTGTTTTCTTACATCGTCACGAAAATTCGTATTTGTTATTTCATTCCCGTTTCAGCTTAATTTTATTTCTATTTTTAGTTTTTCAGCTTACAATAATTCTTATTGGTGTAAAGCTTGGTATTTCTATTACGGTAAATGTTCTTTAGCAGTTTGGTTATGACAAATTTTGTAGTTGATATAAGAGCAAACTTGTACGGTAATCATTAGGCGTAACCAGGGGGGCCAGCTTCTCTGCCTCCCCCCAATTGAAATGCTACCAATGATAAAAATGATGACAAAAAGCCTAATTATTCAGTTTTTTTAACATTTTTGGGTGCAACAGTAAATGCGTACAACAGCAATCAGCAGTAACTTAATATTGACGACTACGGGGTCCGGGCCCTCTCAATCTAATTTTTGTCAATTAATTTAAATGTCCAAGCCGGAAGAAATTCTGTGGTTTTGTTCTAAAAGGTGCAATCTCAGGCCCTCATCCAACTTTTTTATGCAATATGTTTTTGGCCCCCAGCTAACTTTTATATTGCAATATCATGATTTGTAACCATTTATTGCATCTAATGTACCAACTTGAAATAACTTTAAATTCCACCTTCACCACCTACCAACTTTAAATAACAATCCACCTCCATCTCGTTAGTTTTCACGCGACAAAATGCTTTTGAAAAAAATTAGCTTGTGGAAATGCTTATTGAACAAATTATTGAAGTTGAATCGAGGGTGCTTGGGCTCCAGGTCGTACATATTCCTAAAACTGGTTATTTTCATGACAAAACAAAAATCTTCAAAGACAAATCTTCAAGTGAATGATTTAATGCTAAAAATGTTGCAGAAAGCAACGTACCTTGACTCCCCTGACCAGACCAAGTCACAAAATTTAACCCGAAAATGAAAGATTTTAAACGTGTTTTGGACTTGACTTAAAGTAAAGGGAGGGATTTGTTCAATTGGCTCTCAAATCTCAAAAATTTTGTTTATTCAAATGACTCTGAAAACGTGCAAAATGTGATTTAAATGGCATTTAAATAGCCATTTTTTTCCAAAAACTTACAAAAAATCGCCCAGCGGCTGGGTGCTTCGCCCACAGACTCCTATAGCCTCCGGCGGCTGGTGGCTCCGCCCCCAGGCCCCATTTGTGACACGTTTGAGTTGCACTAATTTGCTCACCACGTCTCCCAATTTGGATACGTTAATAAATCTTTTTAACTTGCGGTTTTAGTCATAGGTGGGCAAGTTAATGCAAAACGTTAGCTTCGTTAACCACAAGTCCGTTAACAAACTTCACACCTCCGTTAACATTAATCCGTTATTTTCAGCTTTAATTAACGGAAGTTAATAAAGTCCGTTAATTCGTTAACATCTTGCGTGTAATTTACATTTCTTTTTATTCACTCGCTTCTACAACACGTATTGACGTTGTTGAGCTGATTGCAAAAAGATATTTATTGCTGTAGTGATCTTTTGGTGTTTTAGAAGTTACATTTTACAGTCTTATGTAATTTCAAGATAAAAATAAGTTCAAATGCACCAACGAAGCTGCGAATGGGAAAATGTTTGGAAATTGCGAACAGCGATAATTAATAAACCTATGAAGCTGCAGCTTATTATTTGCCACAAAAAAGCGCTCCTTTCTTCGCTTTTTTCTATAAAACTCGTGCTAATACGCAGCAAATGTTGCCAGTGCAAACTGGTTTGTACCGGTACGATGAATGAATGGTGGAAGATATTAATGATAAAAACCTTAACGGAAGTTAACAGAACTTAACGGAAGTTGATTTAGTTCGTTAACAGAACTTAACGGAAGTTAATTTAGTCCGTTAACATGAAAAAACTTTTTAACGGATTAACGAGTTAATGAAAAAGTAAGCTTCGATCGTTATTAATGGATTAACAATTAACGGACTTGTGCCCTCCTATGGTTTTAGTCTTTTTTCCTTTAGCAAATCCTGGTTACGTGCTAAAGCAGACTCCCAGCTTTTAATCTTTTATTTTTTGTCCCATAAAAAGTCTCTTTTTTTAAATTTCTGATGACGTCATTGCATGTGATTTACTGTTTAGCCCTCCCCCAATCCAAAATCCTGGCTACGCCTTTGCATTAAACCATGTGCAAAACGCATACCAGATACCAATTGTGGCATCTTAGTATTGCTGACGCACCTTCACGAGCGGTTGCTTACAACATTGCAAAGATGCAAAGCAGCAAAACAGACGTTGCATTGCTTCCAGTCTACGCTTTCTTTGATATGGAAGTATGGAATGGAATATGGAAGAAAATTATAGTATTGAATGAAACATGGAATGGAAGACTTTTAGTATGGAATGTAAATGTAATGGACGAAAATTGCCAGTATGGAATATGGAAAAATTGTCTCCCATTCCATGCCATGCCCTGTAGACAACACAAGTAAAATAAAATAGCTTACAAAGTTTACTTGCCTGCTTTTTTTTTAAACTAAATGCAATTAGCTGTTTCATACTGAGCAGGGATGTGGAAGCGGAAGCTGGAAGCGGTGGAAGCAGTTAAATTTTTGTGGAAGCGGAAGCAGAAGCACTTTGATGATAAAGACTGGAAGCGGAAGCGAACTAGGAAGTAACTAGCTCTATCCGGAGCCGGAAGCGGAAGCAAAAAATTCCAAAGGTGAGGAAGCGGAAGCAAACTCGGAAGCATAAAACTTCAAGAGGAGCTGGAAGCGGAAGCATTAAAAATTTGACTGCTTCCACATCCCTGCTTATAACACAAGCGTTTCAGACCATGAAAGAAGATGAAGAATACTTAGCTAAAAGAGTTGACGGTATAGTTCGTCATGCTCCTCGTCCTTTCCGAGGGTTGTGAGCACAAAAGAACTCCGCGGAGACTCGACAATCTGGCCACACCCCAAGGTCTGAGCTAGAGGTCAAAGTTATGATTAAGAGTAAGAAGGGCTCGACACAGTGCCGTCGTCAGAGCAAATGAAGTGAGAGGACACTAAAATTTGCATATAAAAAGTGATCTTCAGATCTTGTACGGTTACATTTATGTGCAATTTTAAAATGAGACTGGCAGCGTTTCTTAGCTCGTTTCGACTGCGGCCCATAGTTGTTTAAAAAATCTATCTACAGCAGTGAATGCTACCAGACGTGCAACTAAGATTTTGCTAAGAGAGGTGAACCAAAAGCAAATTTGTTTTGCTCAAAAAACTGCCTGATTTAGCCCCCGTGCAGAACAAACTGATTCAACTCAAGCGTGTCACAGACCGGACGTGGTCGCTAAATACTTAGTGAATGTTGACGGGAGTTTGGAGGTGGTTTTGCAACAAATTTTTGCGATTTTGGAGATAAAAAAACAGCAATTTTAACGTCATTTTAATCACATTTGGCACTTTTTGAAGCCATATGAATAACTAAATTGCTAAAATTAGGAAGTCATTTTAAAGAATTGAATTGTTTAGCACCGTGATCCCCTCTTATTTCAGGTCAAGCCTAAAATACGGCTAAACGCTCGTATTTTAAGGTTAAATTTTCTAAGTAACTTGGCTAAGGAGTTTTAAGCCCCTTCATCCTAGTTACGCTACTTACTGCGACCTCAAAATCTTGAGTGTGCTCTAAAAATCAAGACAGCTGGTCTTCAAAAAAATTTATCACGTATTGTTTCATGTCATAATTATTACCGAGGTACCAAAAACGATTCTACAGGCTTGCATCTCTCTTTCGCGACAAATTCATAAAGGCGTGTTAATAAGATGGAATATTGCGTCAGATTTATGTGACACAGCAGCTGGTTGCCAGCAATTTTGTAAAGAATCGAGAAAACGTCAAACGAGAATTCGGTCTCAACGTAATTATTCCTTCTTTCATCATTGTGTGCTGTCTTGTCATTAAGTGACGTTCCAAAACAGTAATTTGAGTAAGCCTAAATGGGGGGCACAAGCAGCCGTTAGGGGGAATGGGGCACGGCACCTACTGGCCCCCCGTAGCTACGGCACTGGCTCGATAACAGACAAAGGGTTGTTTGTGAAGTTGCTATCTTGGCCAAAGAAGTTCTAATGCCACTGCCTAAATTATTAGCTTGTTACCCAACTTACCGTATGATATATCTGATCTCGCTTACAGATGCAGGTCTATGAGCAACTTAGCTTTGCTAAAAGGTTATTGATGAGATGTAACAGCTTTAAAGTATATCTCATCTGTAGGAGGCTCAGTACCATTGCAGGTGCAGGCTAATTTGTCAAGAAATTTAGAGCTATCATCTAACAATTTACAGTTGGAAATAAGTTTTACATTGAAATGTATCGATTGTTGGGATTTTCAATTTCAAATGCTTTCAAAGCATCAAATGCGAAAAAAATTGGCTTATGGAAGAAAATTGTTTATTTCATTCGGTATTGGTAGGGCAAAGAAGAAATTAATAAAGTTAAAATTTCAACTCAAATCTTGCATTATACTTGTTGTATTGCTTAACGTGTAACTAGTGTACGAAGCTTGCTTTGTAACAACCTTGCGGGACTCATCTTCGTGTCATTGCTCCAGCTGGCAACACAACTTGTTTCGAAGAAAGGTTGCAGCGGTGGCAAACCTTTGGCAGCACTGTGTTCTATTTGACTGGCCCAAGATTTGAATCACAGACCTATCGCTCCAGAGACAAAATAAAGTCTCAATGAATGTGTTGTAAGCCTAGCAGCCTAAACATTTAAATTTCCCACTTTTATTTACGCTATTCAAGTTTTCTGCTTCATTCTGAGAATGCCGGAACATGCACTACAACTTAGATAGAATACAATTACTGTAAGTCTGCAAATGTGGAAGCAGAAGCTGGAAGCGGTAAAATTTGTCTGAAAGTGGAAGTGGACTCGGAAGCGCGATACTTCAAGAGGAGCTGCAAGTGGAAGTATTAAAACATTGATTGCTTCCACATCCCCGGTTGACCCAACCGGGTATAGAACCACAGTTTACCGTTTCAGTAGCAGCGCTTTATCCTCATGACCACATTTGACGCTATATCAACTCGACCGTTATCTATACTTTAGAAGTTCAGTAAAATGCAAAAACTCACAAAAACAGAGATCCATATGCCAGTTCCCACGAAAGCATGAGTATCATAGTAGAAGTACCTAGGGTTATTATGGCAATAAAAGACTACTTGATATTCACTTGCATAAGCAAGAACTGTAATTCCCATGATCAAGCAGACACTCGCAAGAACCAGTTGAATTATCTGAAAAGTAAGCTAAAAGCTGTAATGAATTGTTACTCCGTATGTACTTACCAAGACCTTAGACCACGCTCTATATAGCAAGCTTCTCCCTAACGCCACACAGCTATATTAGCAGTGAGAAGGCGCGCTATACATCACATCCACAGCAAAGAGCAAAAAAGAAAAGATTGAGTCAAGCTGACAAAGCATTCGAAATTAAACAGTTTTACAAACATAGTCGCTAAAATTGACGTCAGAGCTCTTAAAATTTAAGAACAAATCAAAAACATTTGAGGTTAAAAATTGACGGAAATCAAAAGCAACCAGACTTAACTTAAAATTTATGAGTTTTTGTAAAAAGAAAAAAGTTTAGTTTTTCAAATCAAGGTTAAAGAAGCTGATTTAGACAACGCATCAAATTTTGGTGTGCACTTTGATTTAAAGTACCAATCAATACAACCAGTATAATAAAAATTTGTTTTTAAGAATTCCTAACTTCTACCCAACTATTTGATGTACTTGTCCATGTCAATTACAACTTCAACTTACCCCGAGCTGATAGAAAGTTTTTGCGTATTTTCCTGCTTCAGCTTTCGAAGGTGGATCGACTATATTTCTAGGAGTTACAACAATCTCTTCACCTTCTGGTTTAGGCTCGGATGCCATAGTTTCTTAAATCGCTAAGCTGAATACCAGCTTCTTAGAATGTGACCAAACTAGTAGGCTATCAAATTTCTAAATGCTGGCCAATAATGAAATAAAGTTTAATGCAATTTCAAAACTCTATGCTGAGACAACTCAATTTTTCAGGTAAAATCTGTTATGATACTCGATGCATTACTCCAAAGCGTGTAACGAGTTTGTGGAACCCATCTCCACGTGATGCACCGGCAGACAACTCAGTTTCTTTCAAAAAAAATGTTCCAGCGGTGACTTGTTGATGGTAATACTGTATCCAATTTGGCTGGACCGAGATTTGAATATTATACGTCCTCTTTTTGTAGTCGGTGATCTCGTTTTTACAAAAAGTGATGATCCGTCCATTTTTTTGGTTTTTTTACGGTACAAATTTGAGGAAAAAAAGCAGCGAAATCTTAGTAAAAACTTATTTCGATCTTCCGCAAAATTTAACGGTTTAAGCTAAGTTGGTATACGTTGGTAATAATGTTTGAAAAATTGTATTGTTTTTGGTGATCAAAATATGGTCACCCTACCACAACCATCAAACACTCCAAAGAGACTTTCATAGATTATGAAAGGACCGATAAAAGTAATGTAAGAAAAGAAAGAAAGAGTGAGATTCCGTGAGAAAGAAGACTGATTTTAATCGGCAAGTTGTCGTTTGGTTGTTACACCAGATGCGTTTCTATTTAGTGTTGGGGCCAATTTTAGCTGTGAAACTGGAAGCGATTGGTCCTATGGTCAAGCAGATAAGGCAAGAGAGTCAGAGGTATTGCATTTGGAGTGCATGGCGTACACTCCAGCACCGTCCGGTTTAAAGGTGGAAGAGACATCCATCAGTCTATACATAGACCTTTGAGGGAGGAAGGAACAGACTCAATAAGGTCTCGGAGGACCGTAGCATAATTTTACTCCCATTTTGGTACTTAAAGGTATGACTTTGTACACTTTAAGACAATTTGACGTATTTTAACCCTGTATTTCTCAACGGTAATGCTTCTGAAGGGATTCTTCTCCATACTCGTTACACACAGTTATTACTTAAACTGGTTTGCAATGAAAACTTAAAATTTCCTATCTTTTTCTGTTTGTTTTCGCCAATTGCGATGTAGTTGTTTTTGTTTATACAACGTAAGGGGTTCAACAGTAAAATGGGGTTTTTGACAATTTTTGGAAAATTTTGCCCATTTCTGGTTTTCGGTGTCAAATTTTAATTTCACGGTTAATAATTCTGGTGGAGATTAAGAGGATTAGAGTAAATAGGTGTTCGAGATTAGATGAATTAGCGTGACTGCGCTGCAAACGAAAAGCCAATACGCCAGAGGCAGCAAGCGATTATTAGAATCCTTTATCTTCAATTTTACTCTAATTTTGATTGAATAGAGAGTTATCTTTGATTTGCGATGCAATGATTCCTCGCAAACTACAATACAATTGAAAAAAACAATATTATAGCACAAAACAAATTATGATTTACGCAATTACGGTTATTTTACTTTTAGCTATACGCCACTACAAAAAATCGAAATCAATTCCTGATAAGGCTATGCCAGCAAAATTATTCCGAAACGTGTGACAAGATTGCCAAAGCCGAGGTAAGCGTCATAGCGCTTTAGCAACACAGTTACTTTTGAATAAATGTAGCAGCGGTGACGAGCTGTAACAAAATTGTGTCCAATTCGACCAGCCCTGGAATTGAGTTTTACCTCCCGTTTCATAAGCAACCGCGTAACCGTTCGACCTAATGGCCACCAAAAGCACAAAATAAGCTAATGTCCTTGCCCTACAGTTGATTTACAACAATTGCAAAAAATTGAAATTGAAAAGCTTGCGTTTACACTACACATAAAACCATCAACTAGTTCAGTTACACGCCCCGAAGTAATCTGTGTTGTTTTAGTTGCGCTGAAGAACTGAATAGACAAAGAAGTATTCTATTTGTCAATGCACAGCATTATTCCTTACGAAAAAAATAATAAAAAAAAACGATATGAAACAACGATTAAGACAGTAAAAAAATTATATTATTCATTGCAAAACACACCCAAAATATTTCTGCAGTAGATAATGTTTTTCTGATCATTTACGAGTACTTACTACTTTTTCAGTGTGACTGCCAACTATTACTTTTTTAGTGTTTGTGAGGCTTTTGCATGACAAATACTGCTACGTAATGGGGATGGTTTTTTTCAAAAAATTCAATGAATGAATCATTCTAATTCCAACCAGGCCAAAACCCGCGGTGGATTTTCAGCCCCAATTGGCTTTTGATGCCCTTACGAACCCCCCTGTCCGTTAAACTTTGAATGATCAAAATACGTCAAACAAATATTGGTTAAAATATTTGTTTTTTAAGATGTTGTATTTTATGAAAATTTTAAAAACAACTGATTATTTGACTTGAAAAAACCTAACGAGCATGATTAGCACTTAACGAACCTGATTAGCACTTAGATTTTACTCTAAAAGTCAAAAACGTCCGACTTCCATATGAGATCTAAAGTAAAATTTCTTTTAATTGAATTGAAATGAAAAAGATTAAAGGTTTTAAAGTGATAACACATGAAAATTGCTTAGCAGGGATTTGGTTCTGTTGCACTGTTATTTGTCCATTCGCTATTAAGGCTCCACCGACATCGAACCTTATAACTCTCCAGTCTCCCAGACGATCACCATGAAATTTGTAAAACTTCGTAGTGTAGCCGAAAGCGGACCGCGCCGCCATTGGCTTATAATTCAAGTGCTAAATAAACAATTCACGGGATTAAGTACCGAAGTAATCAAAAAATGTTCTCCATTTCTAATAAATACTTTTCAAAAAATGAATTTTTGTTTGACAGGAATTATACATGCAGTTATTATCGCAAAAATTCTGCTACCACTAACGATTTCAATTTCGCTGCTACTAACGATTCATAAACGATTTCAATTTCGCTGCCACTTACGCGATCATAGCACAAGAAATTTTTGCTGAAATGGATACATCAACATGCGTTGATATAACTTTACTTGTACTTTGAATTTTGATATACAAACAAGACCAAAGTTAACTAAACTTATGAAACAGGCTTTCATCTCAAACAAATAACTCAAAATGTGCAACAATCAAAATACGCGACTATACCATAGGAGTGACGTTATGTAACAATGGAATCAATCATTGTCAGTTTAGTTCGGAAGCTGAAAGTGATGTAAGGTAACGAGACATTGAAATCTTTTTGACTTTTACAATGTTTAGTCTTAAACAAAAACTGTCGGCTTAACAAATTACTTTACCCGTTTTGATCAGTTTAACAAATTCGACAAGAATAAAAAAGTTTAGAAAAGTTAATGATGGAGTTTTCCACTACTCAGCTTTTATAATAACAAAATCTGGTGCCTTAATAAATTTCCTCTCACAAAAAAACGTCCGTAAAACAGGTGAAAAAAATTGTAAAACAAAAAAACAACAGCATAAAGTCGATTCTACTCCTGAAAAATTTCCAGTTTATGGTTTTTCTTTTGAAAAAAAAAGAATTAAATCAACCGTGGAAAGCTCAGCTGAAGTTGCTACTGTTTTTGCAGGCTATTTGGTGGAAAAATAGATCAAAAGCCAATAACTTGGTTAATTGCAGAAAATACTCAACTTTTAATCCAGAAACTGAAAGTCACGCTGCATTTGAATGCTTAGATTATCTTTTGATTTTTTCTCGTGGACGGTTAGTGCTACTAGCCTTTGATTTGACTCAGTAAGTTTGCAAATCTTTTGCAGTGCTGGAGTTGTGTGATAACATGATTCATAAAACTGAACTTCACGAAAGATAAAATATGGTAATATTTAACGATTTGCCCTGTAATTTTAATGTGAAAGTCGTTTACTAACAATCATATTTTTGAGTTCTTGACGATCTAAAAAGAGAGACTTTTAATTTTTCTCGTGTTCTGGACCTAGTATTGAGATTTAAATCATTTTTCACATCGTCAAAAAAATTCATTACATGTGTTGGTAGAGTTTTGTTTTGTACATGATGCATGAATTTTGCAAGTTCACGTTTATAAATATCATGAAATAAATATGAACTTGCAAAATTCATGCATCATGTGCCTCTACCTAGACAATTAAATGAATTTTTTTGACGATGTGAAAAATGATTTAAATCTCAATACTAGGTCTAGAACACGAGAAAAATTAAAAGTCCCTCTTGTTAAATCGTCAAGAACTCAAAAATCTGTGAAGTAATAGGGTGTAGCTTTATGGAATTCACTATCGTTAAATTTTAAAAAATTACCTTTTCAAAAAATTTTCACTAAATATAAATCCAATCTCATCCAAAACTATAAATCATAATTTTATCAGATAAATTTGACGTTAGTCTGCACTATTTCGATTATGTCTATACTATCATTAGAATGGCTGAGAATAAAACTCTTTTATTACATGCTAGGTTGGCCGCTCGACTCGAAAGACTTCATGTCACTTCTCGGTCTTCCTTCCGCATCATTCGGAATTTCTGCTTGTGTTGTTTTGCGTTTACTCTTTATTTGTGTGTACTTTGTGCGGTAAAAAATAAATTTGCCTTACCTTATTAATCAATCGCATAATTTCAAACGTGTATTTCAAAAATGCTCAGAAACATGTTAAAAATCAAGCTCGACGGGAAGTACTGGAACAATTTAAGCACAGGCAAAGCAGCGTCGAAGAACTTAATCACATTGAGAGATGCAAGTACTGTTTTTTACTACTTAAATCTAAACTTTAATTAATGTTTTATAAAAACATTGTATGAATGTTGGGGTGTTAGCATTGCTGCATTTACACTTTACGATAAGTTTTCTTCAAAACTGCCAAACCAATCTCGTGGAATATAAATTAAAAACTTTAAAAAGCGATTTTAAACATTTAGGAGTGAACGATAGGTTTTCATAAAGCAGTGCTATTTTTATGTTATATCTTGGTATCGCCAACATACAGTAGCGTTTTACGTGCAAAGTAAACAAAGTGACGCTTGAAAGTTGCTCTTCTAATGTTTTCTAATACGTGTTATCGATCGATAGAATCTTTATACTTTTGTTCTTGTTGAGTCTGCCTAAGCCAGAGGTGGAGTCTAGGACTTGACGTTTGAGACCAAGGACTCAAAAAAACAAGGCCAAAGCCAAGGACCGACTTTGCGAGGACAGATCTTTTCGAAACCAGGGACAGGAATGCTCGAGGCCAAGAAACAAGGACAAAATTTTGCAAGTGATCTCAAAAACAAAAAAAAAATTTGTGATCGAGCTGGAAATCGAAGCTAAGGTTAAAATTTTCCTTGATTATTTTCCTTTTCACAAATCAAAAATCAATGCTGTCCTCGAGCCGAAGACAGGGAATTTTTGAGGAGTTATAGGCTTCGAGGTCAAGGCTAAGAACTTAAGCTTCGAGGCCAAGGACTTGAAAATGTGTTCTCGACAACTCCTCCTCATGCGTAACATTACATCGTTTCGTTTCTTTTATGCTATATTTCTCGATTTATCATTCTAAAAGCGTTTTTTTGTTTTTTTTTATCCGCATTAGAGATCCTTAGTATTTTTTACTCAATTTCATAGCATGTTTGTGTTTTGTCTTTTATACCAGCTGTCACAAATTTCTGCTTTTACACCAGTAGTCACAAACACCAACAGTCACACATCTTGGCATCGATTGCTTCTCTTTAGTCTTTGCTTTTCGCTTGTGATATCGACTATCGACAATTCTTTGCTTTTTGTGTGAATTATCGATATCGATTCGTCTGTACTTTTCAGTGGCATCGACTTCCCAACCTTGATGCCAAGAGGTGTCATCTTAGGTCTTCGTCGGAAGACAGCAAAAGTTTAAAAATTGTTTCATTTTGTAAACTTTGTACTTTGATTGCTCAAACTTTGACTTGATGCATTTTTGACGTATTTTTGCTGTAGAAACGCTTTAGTCTGGCAAAAATGTATGGTTTTGTCATTATTAGTAAAATTTACTCGCTTTATTTCACGCAAATCCATGGCTGCCGAGAGTTCTTGCTGAAGCTTGCTATGTATTGTTTTGTTTGAATTAAAATGCTGCAAAGCTTAAAGTTTCCGGAGTTCCGTTTCGGACCCGGCTGGGGTAGCTTACAAGTTTACAGAAGATGCACTAGCTGGTTTCCCACTGTTTTATAAAGTAATATCATTGAGTATGCTGTTGGTATAACTTAGTGATAAATTCTTTCAGCATTTTTGTTTACAGCGATACGTATTTGCAGTGTGTTATTTTGTTCAGTGTTCAAATTTTTTGTCACATTAATTAATAAAGCTTTTTGAATGAAATCTTTGTGGATAAAGACCTTCCAATTGCGTAAAGAGGCATGGTATCGAAAGGATCAAAGTTAAGTTTGCCACGCATAAGAAAACACAACGAAGATAAAACAATACGCATTGTGCAGTACAACGAAGATATTACTTTTTTGCAATAATTTCAGACTTAAAATTTTTTTGAAAACTTTAAATAGTTTTTTGGCAGCAGATTTTGTGTTTTCAAAAAGTAAATATTTGTTTATGACGTCACAAAATATGATGTCATTTCTCTGATATGATGTGATCAAGCTGACGCATAACAGTTTCAAGTACAATTGTTACAGCACTGGTGGAGTATAAAGAGAACCTCCAAGAAAGCATCTTGAAATTACGAATTATCTCCACCAATGTCTTCAGAGTAATTGCAATGGGCCTGGTATCTTCTCATTGTTTGAACCCACGAACTTTTTCTTTGCATTACGCCACGACAAGCGCTTCATGCCATAGTTTGTAAAAGTAAAATTTACAAATGTCCCAGCGTCGAAAATAAGAAAGGCTAAGAAAATTATCCCAATAAATAAAAAAATAACATTTTGTTCCTAGTAGCGCTGGAGAGCACCAAAAACACTCCTCCAAACAGATTTAAAAATCACATTCAGCATCAGTAAATCTAGCAAATTCTAAAAAAGTTTTTTTAATTTTTTTAAGGAACTTTTTTGAAGAACCTAATTGCAGATTTAGTGGTTTGTATATCCATACGTGTTTCAAAATTTGGCCACCCCCCAACTTTATCCCTCATACTAAAAAACTGCATGCTATTTGTGAAGAACTTTTGATACAAACCTACCCGGGTGATATACTTTGAAATTGCATCAAAAATTTTAGCCACCAAAATAATTTTACGAACTCGTTTTTGAGCGTCTTAGGATTTACAGCAAATGACCTATTTGACGATAACCGACCAAATAATTATAATCAAGTTATTGCAATAAACGAAAAGCCCTATCTTTACCCTAGTACACATTTTTTTCTTTATATCGCGTTAAATTACCATAAGCAACTTTTCCTTCTTTCTCGCTTCAAAGCTAAAAAATTTAAATAACCAGCAGCATTTTTGATGAGTTTATGATTTGACAGATGAACATATTGTTCAAGTAGAAGTTCTTGAACTTGCTTCTCAATCTGCTCTCTTTGGTAGATTGCAGAAATTTTGAGAGTACTAGTTTGTAATAAAACAACAATTTTCCAGTACTGCCGCTTCAACGCTTAAACTTCGACAATAATGATGTTCACTTTAAAGTTTTAGAAGTAAAAAGTATTCATTGTTAAAAAACCAATATTAACCAAAATCAAAACAGTGTTAATAAAAGTGATAAGCGGTAAAAATCATTCCTGCAGATCAGACAGAAGTGTTTTTAACAGCGTTTTGAAACTACATCTGAAACACTTTTGTGGTGTGTGAATTTATGAAGATAAAAGTATTTTTAGAAGCTAAAAATGATAGCTTACGGTTGCACTTTAAGATTTAATTCTAATTCATAAGTAAAGCTGCTGTATTCTGTTTGAAGGTGTATACATAGTGTTCAGCAAATGTATAACGTAAAAAACTAAACAAAACAACAAAAAATCGGTGAAGGACGCATTTCTTACATCCTGTGAATCATAACACGTTTTTGCTGCCTGACAGCGAACGGAAGATCAAGCTGAAAAATTATAACGTGCAAAATTTTGTCATATGAATAAAAGAATTTATCGTTTAATTGATTGTTGTTTTACCGCCCAAAACCTATTGTTGTCTTGTTACGACAAATAATCACCAAAATAGTTGTTTGGTTTTGATACAAAATACTGCATGAAACTTCATAACTTTGCAATAGCCTTTTAACAAAATGCCAGGAAGACAGCGATCAATCCTGATAGTCCTTTATTTTAAACGGTAATTCCAAACACGCAATTACAATGGTTTAGTCAGCGTGCAAAAGTGATTCGAGCGTAGCAACATTTTTATTCTTGATCAATCAAAATCAATCTGCTATACTAACTTTACACGGATGAAATGCACAAACTATGATTAAGTTAATTTGAAGATTAATTGTTTTTCTATTCAAAACCATACTGATGAACATATAAGATATAAAAAACAGAAAAAGGCTATTTTACCGGGAATTTTTATGTAATCTTTTGTTTATAAAGGCTCGAATTGCATTCAAACTCAAATTCTTACACAAAAACTAATCTTAAACTTATTTCAAGTACAGTGCCAAGAGACGTTCAACAATTGCCTGAATACCAAAGTGAGTCCAGAATCGATGTATGGCGCGGTGGTATGGAACGTTTTTAGATAGAAAAAAAATGGAAAATTTGCTCAAAATGCATTGATTTTTCCAGCCAAATTCTAAAAAGCAATAAAATCCCCATGTACCATTGGTTTGTTACCTATACTAAATTCGTTTTGTTACACTAATTTAACCACCAATACATTACTCGGTATGTAAAAGCAAAGTATTTTAGTAAGATATATTACACGGCACACGGCCAAAATTCCGAAGAGCAATAAAAACCCCTATTTCTCAGTACCTAAAGTAAATCCGTTTTTTGCAGTAATCCAGTAATACATTACACAGCATCCATAAGTCCACAAGCTTTTGATTTGGAGAAAAATGATTTGCAATGGTAAGTATTTATAAAAAGCACTCGCACTTTTTCATCAGTTTGCGAGAAAACTCAACTTCAGGAAAAGCCTAATCAAATTAAACCACCGTTGCCATCACTGTCAATAAAAAGGGCTTAGGTTGCTACGTCAATTGAGGAATTTGGGATAAATCATATACACTTTTGGGGGGATTAGTTTTTCAAGTTACTGTGGATTATAAGGCTACTGATCACAAACCCTTAGAGGTGTTAATTAGGCATGATTGAATAAGTTCCCCCAAAAAAATAAATAAACAAATAAATAAATGCGGTATTACATTGATTTTGAAACATTTAAAATTTACAGCAAAGATTATACACAGTAACATTGCTTTTAGAATTATTTTTGAATATTTTAAGCAAATTATTGCAAAATTGGACATGCTTTAAGTTAGTAAAAACATATAAAGTATCCGTGCTGCCTTTCACTACATCTGTTATCATCAATCTACAGTAAACTAAAATTGCAAGCCCAACGTTATCTACAGCAACAGACCCTTGATATCACTATTGGTAACGTTTCTACAATTGCAATAATACATCAAAGATAAAACAACCAACTACTGGCATAAATAAAAATGTGCTCCACAGCAGCGCAAGTGTAAGCTGACCTTTGCACAATGATGTTAACTGACTGTTGATTCAACGGAAATTATATGTTGCTTTGGATAAATAACTCGTTCGCACAAAATTATGAAAATGTGTTGGTTTTAAGCGCAACCAGGACTTTGCTAAGGTGGGAGAAAAGGGGCTTGCACACAAACTTGGATTTTTTGTTTAAAGAAAAGTCTATTTTGGGCTGAGCAAACTTGTGCAACTTAGGGAATCACAGACAAGGGTCTGGGGACAGATCCTCCTGCCGCTGTAAACCAATGGAGTCTTGGAGGAAAGTTCCCAACCGCTGGAGAATTTTTTTTACGTTTTTCAAAACAATTGCCAATTCAACGCGATTCAGATCAAATTTCGCACATTTTTAGAGTCATTTGAAAGAACTACATTGCAAGGATTTTTATGCCAGTTAAAGAATTAAACTGCTCGCCCCCTTCAGCCTTTCCTTTATTTACAGGTCAGGTCCAAAACACATTTAACCTTTCGCATTTTTGGGTTAAATTTTTTAAGAACCTTAGCTAAGAGACTAAATCTCCCTTAACTACCCTTTTCTGCATTCACGGCTGCGACACTGGTCGGTTATTTTTGTTTCAAAAGTACCGAAGTTGTTTGAAAATTAATGAAAACCAGCAATAACTGTAATTCTGGTCTATCAAAAGATACCATGCGGATTGCGGGTATCAAAACTATTTTCCTAACCACATGAAGGCTGGGTCAAAGTTTCCGCAAACAATTTTAGAAATTCTAAAAAAACTGAATGATTTTTAACTCTACTTTGTATAAATGCCTATGTTTTCTGATAGACTAAATTATTTGATTGCAGGAAAGATCGTAACATAGTGCAAGAAACGATAAACCAATGGCAAGTTACACCGACAATTACCGTAGAAGAACACATTTCCCTTCGTTTTGAGCTAGGCTCCGCTTATTTTACTTTGTTTTGAAACATGGTTCTAGTGAAAGCACAGAAAAAGAATTACTCAAAGCTTTGAGATTAAAGCCGATATATCTGGATCAAATTCAAGCAAATAGGATGCGGTGAACACAGCAAACACTGGAGATAAAAAAAAGAGTAATC
Organism: Trididemnum nubilum; assembly: GCA_963965965.1. NCBI lineage: Eukaryota > Metazoa > Chordata > Ascidiacea > Aplousobranchia > Didemnidae > Trididemnum > Trididemnum nubilum. Next base: position 39,478,508 of record OZ014484.1, on the reverse strand, counting down.
CGAAAATAAAAAAATTAGTCTGCAGCGGCCTTAGCAATGGCTGTTTCAGCTGCACACAAACGAACTGCTTTTGTGTAATTTTTTCTTCTCGCTGACGGAGCCAGGGCAAGACCTTTAATATATTTTTATTTTAACCGAGAATATTTCTTTGTTTATTTTAACCAATTGGCAGATATTGCATGCAGGAAAGACGATAGACCTGGCGTACCGACTTATTGTTTAAAATAAACAAAAAATAATAGCAATAAGCAGCAAGACTGAAGTCATTTTAATCCTTTATTTACAATCAACAATACAATCGTTTTCGCCTTTCATCAAGCCTCTTCAGGAATTAGTTAAACTATAGCCATGTTAACTTCAGACTAACTGGAAAAAATGAAATACATTAGATCATCACTCGCATTTAACAGGTAAACAGTTCATCTATTAATAGAAAATAAAGAAATTCGTGGGGAAAAAACAGCAAATTAATCAATAGGGGTCACTGTCATTTGTAGATGAGAAAGTACAAGCCATGAGCATATAATTGTTTGTTTAAACTGGGTCTATTTTTCTTCATTAATAAAGCTTCATGAATTTTGGCCTGAAAATCTGATTTACATTGTTTTCGAACCTCGAAAGTCTTTTCACATTGGAACATTAGAACAAACAGTACACGAAAGTATATGTTGTTTAATCGCACTATTTTTATGCTGGCTGGCCACATTAAATGTGGTTGATGATCTATCATTGTTGTTTAAACGCCCGGTGACTTGAAAGCTTGATATCACTTGATTTTTGGATTTTTATTTTTTCCATTTAGTCTGAAATTATCATGGCTATAATTTAACTAATATCTGAAGAGGTCTGATGAAAGGCGAAAACGTTTGTATTTTTGATTGTAAATAAATCATTAAAATGACTTTAGTCTTGTTGTTTGTTGTTATTATTTGGCTGAATAGAATTTTCACTTTACCAAAGTTAAACTAAAAATACCCTAGTACGGTCACAATTTTACGTCCTGTGTTGTACACCGGGCCTTAGTGTTTAGTCAAATTAAACGTTGTTTTTTCAAAGCAACTGCATTTAAATGCTTTGCTTATTTGTAAAACTTTCATTGCATGAAGTATCTTATTGTATTGTTAAATTTTAAGTAAAATCAAGGTAAAAATATGAAAAAAAGAACAACTTAAGATATATTTTAGACATCTGAAGGTTTTGAATATACGTATGAAAATTTGTTACTGCCAATAAAACTCACAAAAAGGCAAATGGTTTATTACGATTTCCGTTAATGCAAAAATTTGAAAACAGCAGAAATCAGTTTTTTACTGCTCTGGGTACATTTCAAACCTTTAAAATTTTTGATTAACTTTTGCACCATTTTAGAAGTGTTGCTGCATAGAACTTTTTATTTTTATTAACCATTTAGAACTTTTTATTACTATTGTGTTCCAAATGAAGAAGAAAAATTTTTTTTCTGGATCTTTCACTTCACCCTAGTGGATATTTTACCAAATACAAGCAACCCTGAAGGGAAAATGTTGAAAACCTATGTGTTAAGATGAATGCTTTTAAAGGCAAATATTTTATGTTAGGTGTTATGTATAGACACCCAAATTATTGAGGTTCAGTAATCAAGCAGTTTGGAAATCAGTTAAAAAACACAGTTAACATGATCAGAAGCAAAATGCAAAGTTTTGTTTGTTTGGCAATTATAATATTGATTTACTGACAACAAATAAAAATAACCAAACTCTTAAGTAAGCTGTTGGTCCATTAGCTGATTCAGTCACTTCTCTTATTAATAAACCTGCTAGGATAACCTCAAGCGCTATTACTTTGATTGATCACCCATAATAATGCCTTCGACTCGTCATTGCTTAGTAGAATAAATATAAGTGACTTGAGTGATCATAATGAGCTTTTTCTTATTATACCAGAGTTTAAAACTATTAAAAAAGAAAATTTAACGCTGATGAAATACTCATTAGGGATATGAAAAACTTTAACATTGAAAAATTTGTCGAAGACTTTTCTGCCCACTTTATCAACTACAAAGTGGATGATGCTAAACCTATTAATGAACACTTTGAAACATTTTTGAGCTTATTTACTTTAGTGGTTAATGCGCACGCATAACCTCCACGCACCGGAGTATAAAAGAACAAAAATCGCAAAAGAAACCTCGACTCTCTTCTGCTTTACTTAAATCTGTTAAAATTAAAAATAAAAGGTATGCAAATCTTCAAAAACGATATGATGAGCAACAATTTATTTCTTACAAATCATACAGAAATGCTTTAAACAAAGCTACAGAGAAAGCTAAACAAAATTACTACAACAATGCGATTATAACAGATAAAAATGATCTACGAAAAATTTGGTAAACAATTCATGAATTAGCCAAGATAAAAACTAAAAAAGTAGCCACCCTTTCTAAACTGGTGACAAATAGTACAGGAACCAAAAATCATTGCAAAGATCATGAATGAATAGCTTGCTAATGTATGGCAAACTCCATTACTACACTTAACAAAAAAATTAAGGCACCCAAAAACAATAACTCCCAGAGTACTTCAGCCAGTAGCGTAGCCAGGGTGGGCGGGGGGGGGGGGGGCTACAGCCCCCCCATTGGCCTGTCAACCAAAATGCAGAATCAGAAAAGACCACGTTTTTAGCTCTTTTGAGACTGTTGTTTGTGCTGGAATGGACTAAAAAGTGATTAAAACCATCGTTTGAAACATATATTCAGGGGGGGCTAATTTGTCAAAAATAAAAGTCACAAATCAATGAAAACTTTAAAAAATGCCCAAAAATAAACAATCAAATTTGTTCGATAGTGTAAAAACGCCAAACATAGGTTTTATCAACAAATATATTATAAACTCAAGAATAAGGGGGTGGGGGGGCTATTCAGTATTAGTTAATTACCCATCACTTCTCTCAAATACCTTTCCATGAGCCCCCCACCCCAATTATTTTTCTTTATAAAATATAAACGAAATAGATTACTCTGTGTGAGTTTTATTGAATAACAGATTTTTGTGATTTACCAGCATCTAAACAAGAAAACTACAATGGTATCATTAGCCACCTCCCAATAAGCCCATTAATGCAAGCATTTGAATCATGTTACGCTGCCAATTTCTATGCTACGTTTCAAAACCATTATTTTTTATTAAAATAGCCCTAAAATTAAGCTATTTTTGCAAAAAAATGCAAAATTTTAGAGCGCTGGGGGCTCCGTCCCCAGAACCTAAATTACCCCCCCCCACTGCGAATTTCTGGCTACGCGCCTGGCTTCAGCAAAGTCCCTGTTTTCAACTCCACGCTCTAATAATGAAGTTTTTCATTAATATCATTATCAGGCAACTAAAAAGCTACAAGAAAGAATGACGTTGATACAAAATTTATCAAACATGGTAAAACAGTCATTGCACCTATTTTATGCAAGCGTTACAATGCATGTCTTAGGCAAGGATTGTTTTCCGAATGCCTTAAAGTTGCAGAAGTTATTCCAATACACAAAAAAAAGGCAAAAACAGAGCTATCAACTTCCACCCAATTTTGTTACTCTCGCAATTTGACAAAATCTTTGCAAAAATAATTTACAACAAGAATAATCTCTTAGTTAGACATAATCAGAGGTGGGCACAAATAACATTATATCAAAAGCGCAACGCATGCATAGCGCAACAATCTTTTCAACCAGTAAAAGCGCAGCGCAAATTGCGCAATTTATTTTTTTAAATTTCTGAAGCGCAGCGCAACTTTCGCAATGAGCTTTTTGATTCAGTTGATGCGCAACGCAATTCCGCAATTGCGGAACGGCATTTTCGTACCAAGTTAAAGCGCAACCTAACTTCCGCAATTGAAATTTCACAACACAGGGCAATTTCCGCACTTTTTGCAATTTTTGACGGAAAAGACTAAATAATCTGCTAAAGAAGGCCGACATTTATCAATATTTCGATCGAAATGGAACAAAATTACGGTCAATGTATAGAATTGCGCTATTAACCGAAAAAAAAATTGAAAGCGCAGCGCTATTAAAGCGCAACAAATTTTAAAGGCTTTATTTCGCATCGCAACTTCCGCAATGTTTCAAAATAAAAAATTAAAGCGCAACGCAACTTCCGCAATTGCGGAGGTTGCGGAAGTTGCGCTTTGCGCTTTTAATTGCGCTTTGCCCACCTCTGGACATAATTTACTATGAGAAAAAGAATTTGGGTACAGAAAGAGATGCATATGCAGTAGCAATAAAGTAATATGTAGTAGACTGAAATATGGTATTATTACGTGGGGGAAATGCAGCAAAAACATATTTAATCAGCGTCACTGTACGAATGAATGATATTCTGAGAGCAATTAATTTTAGTTCAACTTACCAAAACGTAAATAATCTATACAAAAACTTTGAATTACTAAAACTCCAGGACATATACAGACTTGAGTTAGCTAACTTTATGCACAAATTGAAACGCAATAAATTACCCAGTTTATTTAATAACTACTTTGTTAAAATAACTAACCATCATAAATATGGTTCTAGACAAGCCACCAGCTCCAATTATTGTCTTCCTCGTGTTTGCAAAAAAATTGCACAGAACCAATGATCTTTTAGAAGATCAAAATTATGGAGTACAATTAATCTTCAAATTAAAAATTGACAATGAAATTCATTTACAAAACGATATATTCAGTCCTTACGTAACTCTTGTTCGAACCGATCATGTCGGAGATTGTAAATAAACATTTTTGTGTTAACGAATGCCTCGTTTCACTCCCTTCCTTTGCAAAAGCTCTGACTGCTCAGACGCAGCTCTGTAAGTTGCTTTTAAAGCGGGTTTTTTGTTTAAACGTGGACTAAAGGCAAAATCAATGGGGGTATCTAAAGTTAGGCGAATCGCATAAGACTAGATCAGCGTTGACTCCATTCTTTCTAACCCATCCATTGCAGAGATATTCTACTTCAAACACGACGTCGGTGACTCTACTGTAATGTTTCAAATTTTAATAATTTTTACTGGCAAGTGGCAACCCTGTCGTTGATAAGCATTAGCGTCTTAGCAACGCCTTCCATGTTCTATTCTAAAGCAACGATTAGGCTACTGCATTGAGTTGTTTGGCTGCGCACTAATCAGTTTGATCTCGTCAGCAGAATAGATCAGAGCTAGAAAAAAGAGTAGACTGTACAATAGCCTAGGTTACAAACGTCTAAGAACAAGCGAAAGTAAGGTTAGTCGAGTTATTAGAGTAGGCTAGTAGGCCATTGTTTTCAGCTTGGATGGAAAAGTTCATTTTGCGGTCACAAAATTCAGTCAGCAAATACAATAGGCCTACTCAAGTATTGGCAGTCTTATCATCAGGTAAGAGTTTGTACTGTGTAGCCTATTACTAAAAACCTTATTACTAGACTAGGCTAGGATTTATACTGAAATGTATCTGCCAGCTTGATTTTTACCGAAATCGCTTGGCTGCCGAACAGTCTACTCTTTTTTCTAGCTCGGCTCTATTGTGCTGATAAGATCAAACTGATTAGTGCGCAGCGAAACGAGTCAGTGCAGTAGCCTAATCATTGCTTCAGGTTAGGACTGGGATGGCGTCGCTAAGACGCTAATGCTTATTAACGACAGGGTTGCCAATAAAAATCATTAAAATTTGAAACATTACAGTAGAGTCACCGACGTCGTGTTTGAAGTAAAATATCTCTGCAACGGATGGGTCAAAAAGAATGGAGTCAACGCTGATCTAGTCTTATGCGATTCGCCTAACTTTAGATACCCCCATTGATTTTGCCTTTAGTCCACCTTTAAGAAAGTGGCTGCAAACAGCAGTAAAGTTCTGGATCAAATCCCCGGGATGTCGATTAAAACCAATAAAGCCTTATTGACAACAATAAAACTTTTAAAAGCAAAAGTTTAAACGTAAGATGGCTCATTTTACATATTTTTAGGCTTAAAAATCAATGACAACTTACCTAAAAACTGATAACACAAACATTAGAGCATCAAAGAAGATGAAGAATACTTAGCTAAGAGTTGGCGGTGGTTCTTTCTGCTAACTCGCTCTTTTCGAGGGTTGGGGTCACAAAAGAACTTCGCGGAGACTTAGCAGTCTGGCCTCATCCCAAAGTTTGAGCTAGAGGTCAAAGTTATGATCAAGAGTAAGAAGGGGCTCGACAACAGATAAAGGGCTGTTTACGAAATTGCTCCCCTGGCTAAAAAAGTTCTTGTGCCACTGCCTAAATTTTAGCTTTTTCCCAGCTTAATGTGTACTATATCTGATGCCACTTACAGATGCAGGGCTATGAACAACTTAGCTTTGCTAAAAGGTCACTGATATGATGTAACGGCTTTAAACTATAACACATCTGTAGTAGGGTCATTGCCACTGCATGTGTGGGCCAATCTTTCAAGAAATTTATAGTTAACGTATCACAATTTACAGTTGGTAATAAACTTTTATACTGAAATTTAGTGATTACTGAATAGTGAATAGCTTGTTGGGATTTTCAATTTCAAATACCTTCAAAGACTAAAATGCGGAAAAAATCGATTCATGACAGAAAAATTGTTCATTTCATGCGGTACGGGTAGGTAAAAAAGGAATTAAAAGTTAGAATTTCAACTCAAATCTTGCATTATACTTGTTGTGTTACGTAACGTGTAACGAGTTTACGAAGCTTGTAACGAGTTTGCGGGCTCATCTCCGTGTCATTGCTACTGATGACAACACAACTCCTTTTGAAGAAAGGTCGCAGCGGTGGCAAACCGTTGGCAACACTGTGTCCGATTTGGCCGGTTTGAGATTGAAACCTTAGACCTCCCGCTCCAGAGACAAACTGAAGTCTTGAAGAATGTGTTGTAAACGTAGAAGCGGCATTAGTGGGCAAGTTAATGCAAAACGTTAGCTTCGTAAACCACTAGTCCGTTAAACAAACTTCATACCTCCGTTAAAGTTAATTCAATATTTTCACCTTTAATCAATGGAAGTTAATATAGTCCGTTAGTTCGTTAACATTTTGAGAGTAATTTGCATTTCTTTTCATTCACGTACTTGTAGAACACAAACTGACAGTGTTGAGCTGATTGTCAGGAAACGTTTATTGCTATGGTGGTCTCTTTGTGTTTTGGATTTTACGTTTTACAGTCTAGTCTAATTTTATGATAGAAATAGGTACAAATGCACTAACAAAGCTGCAATCGGGAAATCTTTAGAATATGTGAATAGCGATAAGTAATAGACCTATAAGGCAGCAGCTTTTTATTTGCCACAAAAAAGAGCTCCTTTCTTGGTTTTTTCAATAAAACTTAAGGTGCGTTTAGACTGGACGCGAACAACGCGAAGCGAAGGTTGGCGACCTTCGCGAGTGGTCGATTACGTCACTCGCGAAGGTTGCCAACCTTCGCGAGTGGTTGCTAATCTTCGCGACTGGTCGCTTCATAGGCTAATTTTAACAACTTACTTTTAAAATGTATTCAATGAGCAGAAAGCTTTGTATAGTTTATTATGGAAGCGCTATTATAGTAATCACAGGTTCTGTTTCGTCATAGCGCGCTGGAATTACCGGTAAAACGAAGATTGAGTTTATATTATGTTATCACGCAATAACCGTGAAGAAGAGTCTAGACTAATAGCTCAGGTAACAAAACAATCTTGAGAAAAAAATTTGTAAAGTTTAAGTGAAAAACGAAGTACAGTAGATCGAATTTGGAAATGAAAAGACAACTCATTTCTTCAAAAACGTAGTAGTACTTGGCCTATTTACTAGCTATCAATGCTTTGTTTAGATCCTTCCACTGAAAACTTGCCCTAATCTGTTTTGACGATGACAGTTCTGGGTTTTAATGCAGAAACGCAAAAAGCTGAAAGCAGATGTCAAAAGTTCTGTTTGGGTGTTTACTCAGTTAACAAATCCTTAAACGCTTTCACCATCCACGTCTCATTATGGTAGTGGTAGATCTACTGGTATCTTGTAGAGTGTAAACCAGTAGGCTAGTCTACAGGTACATGTAAATCATTAACTATGTTGTTTTTTTGATGTGATTTTTCTTTTTCAGGCAAGCATGTTATGATACCTGTAGTAAGCTTAAACAGTTGTTTGTATGTGTTATTTAGCACTGTTTATGAAGACTCCCAATGTTAACGCTATGAGTGAAACTGAAAGCTGGATTTGTCATCAGTTATGTAGTGGATTTTTTGCTTATTGTGCGATGGATTGCTGTGTTGATTTGCTGGAGAAAGCAAAAAAACATAGCAGTTTTTGCATGATTTGACACTATCATCGAAGGACAAGAATTTAGCACAGTGATACCTGATACCAGCACTTGCTTTGAGGAAAAGTCAGCCTCTAAAACTAAGTTTGGTGTTTTATTCGCTAGCGGAGCGCTTATCGATGTTTAGTGCGAAGTTAAATGCTATCGAGAGCATTTTATTAGTTTGCATTTTCTTTCGGTACCAGTAGGCTACGTTGCGACGGTTGCGTTTACCTCAAAGGGCTTCGCTTTAAACCACAGTTTGTAAGATACAGACAAATTTATAGCAGTAAGGTCAAGCCCCCTCTTAGCATGTTTTTGGTTATGCCCCTGATAAAAAAAAACATTTAGATTTTTTCATTTGAAAATTGTTACTCAAGCATCTGAATAAAAGTGTTGTTAGTTCTCACATTTTTATGTAACTGACGCTTCCTTCCCCAGTCCAATTATTTTTATTATAAATGCTGTATCAAGTTTTTTGTTTAGTTTAGAGAATGGAACAATAGTAATGAACTTGCTTGGCGGGTACTTCTCTACCTATAATAGTAACCTCAGCAAAAAAACAGAACTCACTTTCTACTGGTTAGATATATATTGGCTTTCTAGTTCATCTAAATACACTGACTGCAATTGCAATGATTGAACTTCAGACTTAAAATTGTTTACTTTGTCACTTTATTCACCATGTAAAGCAGTAAAAATTTTAAGAGACAGTAAAAATGTTTTGAAATTCACAAACAACTAAATTCAGATATTACACAAAGACACAGTAAATGAATATTTAACACACTTGACATTTCTATTTTCATCAATTAGGACTGGAGTGAAAAATCACTACCAGACTACAATATTCATAATTATAAAACTTGATGTAGTCCAAAACCATTGCTTCCAGTTCAACTTGATCACGGTCACAAACCTTCAGAAACAAGAAGACTTTTAAGAGGACATTCAGAAGAAAAAATTCCATGTTTGTAGCTATTCAAACAAGTGACTACTAATTAGGCCAATCCAAAAGTTCATAGGAATTTTTCGATTTTTTGTATCTATCTAGCTCTTGTATGTAGCAGTGTAGCTTGAAACCAATTCTAAATACAGTTCTTTTCACCAAGTTGGCTTGATCAAAAAGGCAGTGAAAAAACTTTTGCGAGTTTTCCAGTATTCAAGGAATTGTTCAATTGTGGTTACTTTTAAAACAACAAGCTAACAAACAATGGGTAAAAACACTATCAACACACTCAAAACTAGCCTGTTGGTGGGTTATTTTATATTCTGAAAAAAAAGCATCATGTTAGTTTAAGTTTACTTTAAGACAAAAAAGCAAAAGCTGCTCAGCCAAAAGAACTACTGGACTGGTCTTCTGCTATGCTGCACAGAATAAAAAGTTTTGGTTTAAAAGCTAGATGTCGTGGGGCTAGGTCTACTGCTTTGGTGCATTCATTATAATGAAGCTTTGAGATCCAGCATAGCTATAAAAAATCACTCTAGGATTTACAGCCTTAGCTGTCTAGATCCAAATTAACTTGGCTAGCCTAGGGCTACCGCGAATCTAACTTTGCCAACAACCTAGGCCTTCTCTTTGGACTGATAAATAGGCGCTAAACCATACAAATGAACTATTTATATTATTTTCTAGCAAACTGCGATCGTAAAAATCAAATCAGTAAATTGGTTGGTTTTCTTACTACAGCCTACAAGCAAGCGCTGTTGCGCAACTGCTCGCGAAGGTTGCGAGCGGTCGCAACCTTTCGCGAGCTGTCGATGACGTCAAATTTTGGTTGCTTTGCGTCGCTTCGCGTCGCTTCGCGTTGCTTCGCGTTGCTTCGCGTTGCTTCGCGTCCAGTCTAAACGCACCCTTATGCTTGTACGCAACAAGCGTTACCAGTGCAAATTGGTTTGTACCAGTACGATGAATACTTGGTGCAAGATATTAACGATGAAAACCTTAATGTAAGTTTAGGAATCTTAACGGTAGGTAATTTAGTCCGTTAGCATAAAAAAAAACTTTTTAACGGATTAACGAGTTAATGAAAAAGTTAGCTTCGTTATTGACGGATTAACGATTAACAAATTTGTGCCCACCTATGAGAAGCGAAAGTGGGCTCGGAAGCGTAATACTTTAAGAGGAGCTGCAAGCTAAAGTATTAAAAATTTGATTGCTTCCTCATACCTGGTTGACCCGGCCGGGTTTAGAACCAGAGTCTACCGTGTCAGTAGCAGCGCTTTATCCTCAAGACCACAACTGACGCTATATCGACTCGACGTAATATATTATGTTTTAGAAGTTCATCAAAAAGCAAAACTCACAAAAACAGAGGCCCACATGCCTGTTCCCAAGGAAGCATAAGTATCACTATAATAGTGCCAAGTGGTATTATTCCAATAATAAGCTTCATTTTCTAAATTGCATACGCAAAAAATACAATTCCAATGATCAAGCAGATACCAGCAAGAATCAGTTGGGTTATCTGAAAAGCAAGCTAAAAATTGTAATGAATCGTTACTCCGTCTTTATTTACCAAGTTAACCTTCGCCCATACAGGATATAGCAAACGGACTTTGCTCACATCGAGTCAAGCTGCCATCTGCCCATCTGTGTCCCACACACAGTGAAGCGTCACTTTCTTCTTTATAATTGCTGAACATCAAGCACAGAAGCTGCGAACAACAATTTTTTTGCTTTTGGGTGATCCATCGGAATTGAAACCCAACTCCGTTTCAATAGCATAAAAGCTATCTACTCGACTAATGGCGTGCAACCAGGTTTTTTCTAACGGGGGCCTTAAACCAAAGTTAAAACTTTTTTTACGAAAATTGTCTAATTTAGGCAGCGTGCTAAGCTTACTGATGCAACTCTAGCGTATCACATACAAGGGTTTGGGGCTTCGCTTCCTGAAGCCACGTGACCCTGGAGGCAAAACCCCCAGCAGCTGGACAATTCTTGTGATTTTTCACCACAATAATTTTTCACCACAATAATTTATAGTTCAAAACCATTTGGATCACATTTTGCACGTTTTTGAGTTGCATGAAAGCACAAAATTGAAAAAAATTGAAATTTTTTGAAAAAATTAAATTGCCCAGTACCTTCAGTCCCATCTTACTACCAGGTCAAGTCCAAAACACGTTTATACTGTATGTTTTTATTTCCAAGCTAAATTTTCTAAATTTTGAGTAAGAGGTGGGCTGAAACCCTTTCCCTCTGGTTGCACCGCTGCTTGACAACTGAAGAGTGAAAATAGAAAAACATAAACCAGCCATGTTAGCAGAGAGGTATGTTGAAAAACAGTTCCCAAACGAAGTAAAAATATAACTCTTAACTGTTTGCGCAATGTCTATCACAGTGCAAGTAATCGGAGCCACATTCTTTTTTTACAAGAACAACTTTGTTAGAACTCGAGGCTCATTTTACATCCCATTAACAGCAAACAGCTAAAAAAGGGTTAAGTCAAACTTACAGTGCATTCGGAATTAAACAGTTTTACAAACACAGTTGCTAAAATTGACATCAATACTTTTAAAATGTAAGATCAAATTAAAAACAGCTGAGGCTAAAACTTGACGAAAATCAAGAACAGTCAGCCTCAGCTTAAAATCTATTGGTTATATAAAAAGAGCAAAGTACAAGTTTTTCAAATCGTAGTCAAAAAAGCTGATTGTGACAACGTATGAAATGTTCACGTGTACTTTGGTATACAATACCAATCAATACAAACCAATCAATACAATTAGTATAATAAAGACTTGATTTTGACGTTGTTCAACTTTTACCCAACTATTTTACGAGCTTGTTTAAGTTAACAACAACTTACTTACCCCAAGCTGGTAGAAAGATTTTGCGTATTTTTTTGACCCAGCATATGAAGATGAATCGACTATATTTCTAAGGGTTACATCAGTTACTTCTCCTCCTGGCATAGGCACGGATGCCATAGTCTTTTAAACTGTTAAAGCTGAATATCAGCTTTGTAGAATGTGACCAAACTAGTAGGTTGTAAATGCTGGAAAATAATGACATACAGTTCAATGCAATTTTAAAATTCTGTGCAGAAACAACTTCATCTGCATTCTCTATCATCAGGGATGTAATATCAAAAAAAGAGTGTGACTTGTAAAGATTGAACACCCAAAATATTTGCTAAACTTCCATTCCGAAGTGTAACTCAATTTTTTCAAATTAAATCTGTTACTATACTCGTTGCATTACGCCAAAGCCTGTAACGAGTTTCCGGTTTGTTTTCGTCAATTACGATGATGTTGTTTTTGTTTATACAACTTGAGGGGTTCAAGAGTAGAATGAAGCTTTTGACAGCTTTTTGAAATTTTCTCAATTTCTAGCTTTTGGTGTAAAAAACTACCTTCGCGCTTAATATTTCTGGTAGAGATGAAGAGGTTTAAATGTTCGAGATTAGATGAATTATAATATTTAGCGTTACTGCGTTGCAAACGAAAAGCTACTACGCCATCGACAACAAACGATTATTAGGGTCCTTTGTCTTCGATTTTACGCTAATTTCGATTGAATAGAGAGTTATCTTTGGTTCGTAATGCAATGATTCCTCGCAAACTACTGTACAATACAATCGAACGAAACAATTACTGTATAGCAGAAAACAAATAATGATGTATGCAAAACCTATTGGCCACTAAAAGCACAGTTTAAGCTATTGCTCTATGTATTTTACCCTTGGTTTTTAATGCCCTATAGTCGATTTACAACAATTTCAAAAAATTGAAATTGAAAAGCTTGCATTTACAGTACACACAAAACCCTCAAACTAGTTCAGTTACACGTCCCGAAGTAACCCGTGCTGTTTTAGTTACACTGAAGAACTGAATAAACAAAGAGGCATTCTATTTGCCATTGAACAGCATAATTTCTTATGAAATATAATACTAATAATAATGAAACGATATAAAACAATGATTAAGATTGTAAAAATAATTTATATTGTCGCAGCCAGCGAAAACTTTCCCACGAAAAATTCATAAATTTATGCAATTCGCTAAACTTTCTCACACTGTTTGACATAGTTTCGGCTTCAATGGTGGAAACTATAAACAGCAGTGAATAAAATTCTGTTTTCGCTTTATTTCCGTTGTACAGTTTAACTGTTCTTTCAGCAAATTCATACATTCATATTGATGTTGTTTGGTCGTGAAGAACACGTATAACTCAAAATAAAATTTAACCGAGAAATATTAGCTTGCAACAACGACTAAGCGACAATTGGTGACCTCCGACGATTTACGAATTGATGATCACGAGTAGAAACAATGAAAAATGAAGAAAGCCAAGGAAATTCACAGCCGAGTAAACGTAAGTTTCGCTAATTATTTCCGTGCTTCACCGGATAAGAATAGTGACGCCGTTACCCTGCGGGTCGTAAGAGGCGACTAAATGGAGACCACTGCAGCATTAGGGTATTGTTAATATTACTTTTTTTGTAGTAAAGCAAACCCTTAATTTTTGGTTATTTATTATAAATTTTTACTTTCCTTTTATTTAAATTCTAAAACGTAATCTCCAAACTAAAACATAATTTTACTTTTATCTCACAAGCTCAGCTATTTTATGTTTACGATAATTTTTTTGTTCAGTGACATCGCCATTAAAATATTTGTCACTCAAAACTCCAGATACCCTAATGTAAGCTATTCAGTTTTAGGTACTGAATAACGTACCGTGTCTTGTTTGTGAAGCGTACTCTGAATTTATTTAAACAAATATTTTGTTTTAATTTATGTTAAGTAACGCATACGTTTGTTCCCTTTGTTTCTAAAAACAAATTAAACTAATATTGCTGTCGTTTGTGGCAATTATTAATATACCTTTCAGCTACACGAAAATGCTTCTTTATTAAATAATAATAGTATGCGTTACCACGTCAAATACAATGGGTAAACAAACAAACAATTTTGCAGTAGAGAATAGTAGAGTGCTAATCTTTGTTTTTAAGCCTATTTGCTGATAAAAAAATATTCTTCCTCGAATGATGTCGAGAGCAATAAATCGCGAAATCGAACGAAACTGAAAACACTACGAAATAAAAAAATCAACGGGCTAATCGAGATTTCGAGTACGATCTACGATTTTCATCTTACAACAGCAGACCAATAACCATAAAGACCGATATATACCAGGTGAAGCAATTCCGATATTTTCTTTTATAAAAATTGATATAAACGCATTAATCAATAGCATTTTAATCACTAGCATCATATTTTTTTCCAATTATTGTAACTCTTTCTTAAATTAATAAAAAACAACATTTCTAGCAAACAAATAAGTCAATCGATATATTTTGCTGTACTTATAATTTTCTCAATTCCGTGGGAATTGACGTCTTTATGAGTTGATTTGAATTTTAGTACACGGCATATCATGCCCAGAACAGTACTTGATTCACTTGCAGGGACCCTTTTCGTTTTTCGTCAGAAAAGCACTTTAATGAACTGCCAGCTGCAACTCCTGCCAACAAGGCACACTTATCATTTCATAAGTAAAGCAGATTTATTATCATCACTGCTGTTTACGAACGAACCAGCTTAGTGAGGGTTTCAGATTGTGGGTGATCTGTGACTCCGGGTTTCGATTATATTTCAGGAATTTGTTTGTGGGTGACTTTTTCCTGGATTTAGTTAGTGACTCCTGTTGGTTGAAAGTTGACAACAGAAATTTTGAAACACAAAAATAAAATAACACGATAACATTTCTGATGCTAAGATGAATAGTTTATTTAGCATGTAAAATATTAGATTTTGTTACCCTGCAACTGCTTGTTATATTTACAAAAACTTTAATTGCCGATTTTTTTACGATAGAACTTGATTCTATTTAACCTTTGCGTGGAACAACCACTATTAAATAAATGAAATAACGACTATTTTCTAAACACGAAATTCCTTAATATTATAATTACTTTTCCAAGCACAACGCAATCAAACGATTTTGTGCTTACAAGGTGCACATTTTTTCCCTTGCATTTTTACCTAACTAAGGTTATCAATCAATCAATCAATCAATCACTTGTGAGCAACTGCTAAGAAAATCCTGATTAATTGTTTCGATACTTATCGACAGTTTAATCAAACTTATCCTCATTCTACAATATCATTTTGTTCATACAGTACTTTAAAGATTGCTGCATACCACGTGATAGCAATTTCGTCAAAAAAATTTTACTGATATGTTTGCTTTTTTATTGTCTGTTCAATTATGTTTGCAACTTCGACTTATCATACACCAAAATGCCGAATTTCGATGTGTTTTCATTTTAATGATTCTAATTATAATGTATTCATCTTATAATTGACTTTCATCATATTTAAATTTGTTAAAATAATTATAAAACGATTCCAATTTAATTGACGTATTTTGGAATATTTTTATTCATTAGTATTACTTTTGTATATCGTACTTTCACAAAGTATTTTCAGATTTCCTGGCGATCAATGGCAACAACACGTAATGCGTCACACTTTCACACAACCACGCACACACGTCATCACAACAAAATCGAGCTTCTGAGAGCGCATAAATGAACAATTCGGACAATGAACAGCATCGAACGTTTCAACTTCGACGATCCTTGGAAATGAGTGAAACAATTTATTTGGATCAACGAACATTCAGCCACGTACAACTCGTATTTGATGAAAACTTATTTTCAATGAATTGAACTTGCTCACATAAGTTACTAAGAACAATTACATTCAAACCCTGAGCAATTATTTACAAATTTTTAAATTGATACTACTGTAATAGTCATTATCGTCAACAATTGTTCTTATTCAATATAGCTGGTCATTCTCTTGTTTTGCTGCACGCGTAAGCGAATGACAAAACAGGTAGGATTTGTCTAACTAATTCATAATTACTACAAAAATCTATTCAATTGAATTACTTTGGTTTTATTGCGTATTTTACGAGTGATTGCTATTTGTTACAAATGAAATTGTACTGATTGGTTTCTAAGATATTGATCATTTCCGATACTACAACTCCATTTCCCGAACTTGTAATGATTCCAAACCCCTTTGCTAACGCGCTCCATCCAGTTGGACTCGATTTTCACCAACATATCACTCTCACTCCTCATAATTGCATAACACATTTCATTTTCTTGCCATGATCGACCAGAGATTAATTATAGCTAATTTATAAAATGCACTGAATCTGTGTAAACTTTGAACAATGTATAACCAAAATAATGTAAATTGATTTCACATCGCAGTAATGATTGATTATGTGTTTTTTCATTGATATTGTACTGTATGAATGTAGAGCAGGTCTTGACCTTATCAAAACAATTTACTTTTATAGGTCTAAGATATCAAACTTTAGCATCCTTTTTACTTTGAGACTTTTGTATTTTTTTACAAAATTTGTAAAGACTTCAACGATTAACAAAACTTGCTCTACTAATCACAAAAATTTCCCCATTAAGCATGACCTTGCTCACTTACGTCACTTAGCGGTAAAACAAACAGCTAAAGCAAAAAGCTAATGCTACCCTTACTAATACTTCATTTAATCTTGCCAGCCAGATACAGCACACCCTTTTTATAGATTTCATCTTTATATTGCTGTACGGACTTCGGAGATAATTTTTTTAAATACCTGTGCCTTCTTATTTTGCTATAGCGTATTTTTCATATGGCACAATTCCAGGTCTCCCATTACCACGTCTTGCTTTTGCAAGCACTTTCAAGCGGTGCAACCCCTTATCTTACATGATTGTAAGAAATTTTTCTTTAACTTAGAAAGCATTCTAGAACAGCACCATTTTTAACATAGTATAAGCAATGTATTTTGGAGGAGATTTTTCGAATTTCGAGATTTTCTCAGTTAATCCAAAAATACTGATTAAGGAATCTCATTTCTGACATTTTGTCCAATTTAACCTCTGTTTGTAATTGTGTGAGATTGGCCATCTTCACTAACTCAATTCAGTGCGTTATAGTATGGAATGATGTTTTATTTTTTACCTCACGCTGACATACTTTTCTCCGAACGATATAGTCCACGAGACCTTTACGAAAATTCAAATTCCTCGATGCACACTGCAGCAGCTGCAGCCGCAGCGGCAGCAACAGCAACATAACTACTGTACATCAACGCCTAACCCTTTTCATTCCTGGCTGGACAAGTGGTGTTATTACTACCAACCGCGGTTGTTGTTTTTCAATCCTTGCACCAAACAAAACAATTTTTGCTTCCAGCAAGCCAACCAACTTTTATCAAGCAAAGCCAATTTTTGCGCGCATATTAACTTTCTACGTACCAACCATTAACAATGTGCGCTTTAAACGAATCAATTGTCAATTTTTCTTCACACCGCTTTACCATTTTCCAATGTGACGACTCGACGACTCAACAAATGCTACTTTTCCTGTATTCTTTGCGATATTTCTATCCTGCAGCCGCAGCGTAAAGTTATGAAATATTGTCAGTTTACGTCAATATTTTTATTATTATTATTCTTGAATTAATTACCATTGCAATTTCTGCGATTTTTTTACCAAGTCCAACGTGCGTATTTCCACCTTTTCGAATTCAATTCGAATAATTTTCAACCCCTTCTCTAAACTTTCAAAAATGTGATTTAACAATTTTGTGTTTCAACCATTACTAAACATAGTCTACCAAATAATAATTTGACACTGCACTTTTTAACCGCATTTGTCCACGTGCATTATTTTCGCCTATTTTTGTGCCCGTACCCATTGTATTTGAATGAGTTTCCTGAAAGAATCAAACAATTTCTCATATATTAAGAAATTGGGTTTCACCTTCTGGCAGGGGGTATTTGTCGCAGCCAGCGAAAACTTTCCCACGAAAAATTCATAAATTTATGCAATTCGCTAAACTTTCTCACACTGTTTGACATAGTTTCGGCTTCAATGGTGGAAACTATAAACAGTAGTGAATATAATTCTGTTTTCGCTTTATTTCCGCTGTACAGTTTAACTGTTCTTTCAGCAAATTCATACATTCATATTGATGTTGTTTGGTCGTGAAGAACACGTATAACTCAGAATAAAATTTAACCGAGAAATATTAGCTTGCAACAACGACTAAGCGACAATATTATTCGTTACAAAACACATCCAAAATGTTTCTCCCATTCTTAACGTTTTTATGATGATTTACGAGTACTTACAACTTTTTGAGTATTGACTGTTCAATCATTACTTTTTTAGTGTTTGTGAGACTTTTGCATGAAAATTATTCTGCGCTATGAGAACGTATTTTTTCAAAAAATTCAATAAATGAATCATTCTACAGTATTTCCAAAAACCTGCGGTGGATTTTCAGCTACAAATGGCTTTAGAAAGCCTTACAAGCCCTCCTAATTGTTAGACTTAGAATGATCAAAATATATCAAAAAAATATTGGTTAAAATATTTGTTTTTTAAGATACTGAAATTCACGAAAATTTTAAAAACAGCTGATTATTTGACTTGAAAAAACCTAACGAGCATGTTGTAGTATACTACAATCGACGCTTAATTAGAACTTAGATTTTCCGCTAAAGGTCGAAACTTCAAACTCCTCCTTGAGATCTAAAGTAAAATTTCTTTTAACTATAGATTAAAATGAAAAAGGTTAAAGGTTTTAAAGTGATAACACTTGAAAATTGCTCAGCAGCGATTTAATTCTGTTGCACTGTTATTTGTCGATTCGCTATTAAGGCTCCATCGACATCAAACCTGTTAACTCTCCAGTCTTCTTAGATGATCACCATGAAATTTGTAAAACTTCGTAGCGTAGCCTAGAGTGAACCACGCCGCCATTGGCTTATAAATCATCTATACAACATCTACACCAATCTACATCAGAAAAAAACTATACAAAAAAGTTGTTTAAAATAATAAACCCCTACAAAAAAATATAAATTTTTTTTCAATTATAAAAAGCGTTGCTAAGCAACCAAATAAAAGTAAACATATCTCCAAACCTTAAAAAGTAGAAAACTTAAATCTTTTTTCAAAAAACGGGTGGAATTGGAAAAGAAAACATTGCCAAACTCTTACCTTGGTTGGAAAATCCACAAGTAGGAAGAAAAGGACCTCTAATACTAACTACTCCTAAACAAACTGC
Source organism: Trididemnum nubilum (assembly GCA_963965965.1). NCBI lineage: Eukaryota > Metazoa > Chordata > Ascidiacea > Aplousobranchia > Didemnidae > Trididemnum > Trididemnum nubilum. The sequence goes on along the minus strand of OZ014484.1, from coordinate 39,459,161 downwards.
TGAAATATGATGAGATGGCTAACCAAAGAGAAATAGGCCTAGGCTATTTGAGGTTAAAGATTGAAAACTGGCTCAACTAAATTTAGTTGAATAATTGAGTTGAATTTAGTTGAGTTAAATTTAGTTAAATTTAATTTAGTTGAGCCAGTTTTCAATCTTTAACCTCAAATAGCCTAGGCCTATTTCTCTTTGGTTAGCCATCTCATCATATTTCAGCAGTTTGTTTAGGAGTAGTTAGTATTAAAGGTCCTTTTTTTCCTACTTGTGGATTTTCCAACCAAGGTAAGAGTTTGGCAATGTTTTCTTTTCCAATTCCACCCGTTTTTTGAAAAAAGATTTAAGTTTTCTACTTTTTAAGGTTTGGAGATATGTTTACTTTTATTTGGTTGCTTAGCAACGCTTTTTATAATTGAAAAAAAATTTATATTTTTTTTGTAGGGGTTTATTATTTTAAACAACTTTTTTGCATAGTTTTTTCTGATGTTGTATTGGTGTAGATAAAACAAGGTTTTCAATATATTTGCTTTGCGAAAGAGGTTTTGCAATATACAGTATTATATTTTCTTTAATTTCGCTGTTATTAAAGTCCATTTTATGTTCTTTTCAATTTGATTGATGTTATAGTCTATTTATAGGTTTTATGATGATTTTGGTTTTAAAGTATACGCTGATTGTTTTTTGATCTAACTGATGATGCCCCGCTGGGGTGAAATCGATTTTACAAGTTCCATAACGCAATTCAACTAGATTAGGAATGATTGTTTTTCAATCAAATGTGATTAAAGTTAAGAAAAAATCATTTACGAGGTACGTAGGCGTAGCGAGGATTTTTGATTGGAGGGAAGGGCCAAACCGCAAATCACACGCAATGACGTTATCAAAATTTTTTGAAAAAAGAGTTTTTGCGGGAAAAATGTTGTAAAATGGAGGATCAAAAGTTAGAACCTAGGGTGGCATGCAACTTGGATTTCGCTAAAGGCAAAGGACTTGAGCCAAAAGTTAAAAAAATTCCAAAATTGTCTAAGTTGGGAGACGTGGTGAGCAAACTTGTTTAACCAAAACGTATCACAGATCGGGATCTAAGGCCGTCCGCTGGGCGATTTTTTGTAATTTTTGGGGAAAAAAACAACTATTTTAATACCATTTGGATTTATATTTCGCACGTTTTTACAGCCATTTGAAATGACTAGATTTTTAAGATATGAAAGCCAATTGAAAAAATCAAACTGGTAGGTCTTCTCTTAACTTACAGATCAAGACCAAAACACGTTTTAAATCTTAAAGTTTTGGGTTAAATTTTGTAAGTGGCATGGCCCAGGTGGAAGAAGCAAGATACATTGCATCGTGCAACATTTTTAGCCGTAAATAATCACTCGAGTATTATTTGCTTTGGAGATTTTCTTTTTGTCATGAAAATAATTGGGTTTTGGAGTACATGTTCGACTAGGGGGCCATTCAAATTCAATAATTTGTTCAATAAGTATTTTGCCTGGCGAAATTTTTTTTGTCAAAAGTATTTTTGTCGCATAAACAAATGGTGAGGTGGATTGTGACTGAAAATCGGCGCAATGGATGGCTGCTAAGTAATCATGTTATTGGTTTAAGTTCACAAAATGATTAGATGGGGATCTAAGGTTGCAACTTTTAAGACAAAAACCTTGAATTTCTCCCGGGTTATTCATTTAAATTAAATGGCAAAAATTTCATTTGAATTGCCCAAGCCATCTGGCAGTGCCGTCGCCAGAGCACACGTAGTGAGAGGGCACTAGCTGAAAGTGGGGGGGGGACGCCAAAACAAACTGAACTTTTCCACATAAAAACCTTGCACGGCTACCAAAGTGCAATTTTAACAATTCTGTATTCATGTCTAAAAAAAAGAAACCTATAAGGCCGGCAGCGTTTCTTAGCTTGTTTCGTCTGCTGCCAACTATCGCCTGAAAAATCTATTTACAGCAGAGAATGCTAACAGACAAGCAACCAGGATTTTGCTAAGAGGGGTGAACGAAAAGTAATTTTTTTGCAAAAAAATTGTCCGATTTAGGCTCTGTGCTAAACAAACTGATACAACTCAAGTTAGTTACAAACGGAGCACAGTCATTAAATTAATTGTAACTGTGGACGGGGGCCTGGGCTGGGCGATTTTTATGATTTTGCAGCAAATAAGATGCAATTTTTACGTCATTATAATCGCACTTCGCATGTTTTAAAGCCATACCAATCACTAAATTGCTAAAATTCAGAAGTTATTTCAAAGAAGAATTAAATTTCTGAGCTTTTTTAGCTCCACGTTACTTCTGATCAAGTCTAAAACACGTTTTAACGCTTGTTTTTTGAGGTTAAATTTCAAAAAAACTTGGCATAGTGAGCCTAAGCCCTTTCACCCTAATAGCGTCTCAGACCGCGACCTCAAAATCTTGAGTGTACTTTAAAAATCAAAACAGCTGGTGTTTGAAAAAATTGTTTTCACGTATTGTTTTACGTTTTGATCACTAACGAAGTAACGGTAACGATTCTGCAGGCTTGCTTCTCTCTTCCGCGACACATCCGTAAAGATATGTTAATAATACGGATTATTTCTTCAGATTTATGTACAGCAGTTGGTTGCTAGCAATTTCGCAAAGAATCAAGAAAACTTGAAAGGAAAATTATGTTTAAACGTAGTTACTCCTTTCATCATCATTTGTGGTTGTCTTGCAGTTAGGTGATGTTCCAAAAACAGTAATTTGAGTAAAACAAAATGGGTCCACAAGCAGTCGTTAAAGGGGGGAGGGGGGCATAGCTCCCCCAGATCTCTATTAGCGACGGCACTGCCACTTGGTTGTCGATATTAATATTTGTGTGTTGTACTCATGTATATTGTTGTACACGCTAATATGCTAAAAGAAACTGAAAAAAACATAAAGCTTTGTAGTTATTAGTTTTATCATTGGTGGAATTTAAATTGGGAGGGTGGCGAGCTTTTTCCCCCTCCCTCTCCCCTTTGCTAAGCCTATGACGAGGTAGTAGGTTCATAAAAACCTCGTCATGGAAAATTCCATTCGTCTATTGCTTGCAAAACTTTTATTGAATTTACAGCAGGGGTGTTCTTTCGCTGAAAAGGTTCTCTCTAAAATATTTTTTGCCGATTTAAAAAAAAAATTCCAATCGCGTAATTTAAGAAATGGTTGTAAAATCAAATTTTAAACAGAAAAATTATTTTTGTCATTGTCTTTCTTGAAATACCGTACTCGTTTCTAAAAAATCTTATTCTAGCTTTAGGCAGTAAACGCTTTACTCGCAACAGTCTGACTTTTTTTACCGTAATTCAAAAACAAGAAACAACAAAAACTATCAAATACAACTTTTTTACTAGTCCGGGAAAACTGGAAAGATATTGCAAACAGGAGTAACAGCATTGGTATAGCCACAGTATACTGTGGTATAGTTCTTATAAGTAAATATTGGATGGTTCAATTTTTTTAAACAAAAAAACAAGGCAATTTTTTTAGCGTGCTCTGTTCGTTAGAGAACGATGCTAATTGCTCCAGAAACACAAAATATGTATCGAAGCTTGTAAAGGATTTGTTGACGAGCCATTAGAAAAAACCGTGACTCCGAACTCCGAAATCGTTTGCTTACCACCACATGATGGCTTTATTAGTGGAATTTTTATTACTCTTGTTCATTTAAGTGCGGGTGTTGAAAGTATTTTTTTGTTAGGTATAAAGACGTTCGTCGTCCAAAGAGGTCAAGCGATGCACATTTTCAAACCTATGTGTTTTTTAAAAGAAATCAATAATCTTTTGGTTACTAGTTTGGTAACGTGCATAATTTGTTTTGAATATTGTTATTGTACTATAACCTAGCGCAGTTTGAGCAGTGAGTCAATTAGAACTATACTTTTCAAAACGTCTCACTTGCGCTTGCGGTTGTGCTTGCGGAGCAATTATATTTTTGGGCTTGCGGAAACGCTTGCGGCGCAAGATTTTCAGAGCAGTTGCGGTTGCGCTTGCGGCGCAACTTTTATGACTTGCGCTGCCCACCTCTGAATTTAGTATAGCACATTGATTTTGATTGATCAAAAATAAAAATGTTGCTATGCTCGAATCACTTTTGCACGCTGAGTAAACCATTGTATTTGCGTCTTTGAGGTTACCATTTTAGAATAAAGGATTTACAGGATTGATCGCTATCTTTTTGGCACTTTTGTCGGCTCTTTGCCAAGTTATGAAGTTTCATGCAGTATTTTTTATCAAAACCAAACAACTATTTTGTTGATCAATTTTTGTAACAAGACAACAATAAGTTTCGGGTGTGAAACAACAATTAATTAAACGCTAAATTCTTCTGTCTTAAATGACGTGGTTTGCACGTCGTAGTTTTTTACCTTGATCTTCCGTTTGCTGTCAGGCAGCAAAAACGTGTCATGATTCACAGGATGTAAGATTGATTGACTGATTTATAATCATTCTCCAATCATGAGGAAGCGATGGTGGCGCTTTTATTTTGGACGAATCCTCGCCCGCTTAGGAGTTGACCATTTTCCAAGTTTTCTGGTTGACGTTTGACTTTTTCTCACGTAAACTTGGTGCTTGATCCAAGCCATCAAGCAGAGATAGTTATCGTAAAGCCTCTTATCCAAGGACGCAACAACGAGACCAGGGTGCAGGTTGAACCCAGATCATGCGATCGGGGTCTGCGTATAAACGACGCCATAAACGTCGTAAAAAGAGTTGCGTCCTTTACCGATTTTTTTTGTTTAGTTTTTACGTTGTCCTTTTGCTGAACCCAATGCATACACCTTCAAACGGAATACTGTAGCCTACCTTACGAATTAGAATAACTCTAATTCTTGCGTTCTTCCGGTGAAGTCATAGTCACAGCAAGCTTGATCTTAAAAGCTTTGTTTTTATTGACGTCTCGTTGGTCATGACGACCAACATCATCAGAATACGACGAACGATAAAGAACTACGACTGAAGCTACGTAGCATCAATATGAGTTGTAAGATTTTTATAGTTTTCAAAATCCGAAAGTTAATTATTACGTCACAACAATAAAAAAAATTTTAGAAAAGCGGAGAGTGTTAAAATTTTGGTCACAAAAAACTACAGTATAAACTAAAATGATATCAAAGCATCAGGACATTAAAGCAAAGAACAATAAACTATTGGAAAAGATTCACCATCTGAACGATTAATTACTTTTGGCCTAGAAAGAATACACCAAGATTCGGCGGTTAATCTTTTAGAAAAATTACTTTCAGTTTTTAAAATTCGTGAGTTGGCCCAATCAATTACGTGATCAAATAATATTACATGTTCAGTTGTTCACACAAGGCGGAATTTTCTGGTTTTTGTTGCTTAATGGCTTTTTGGTGCTCTTTTAATCGGGAGTTTAGGTCTCGTTTGGTCTGGTCAACATAAACAAAGTCACAGTCTTTGCAAGGAACTTCATATACAACGCAGGTAATTTTATCAGTGGTGATAGGATTTTTAGGGGAAGGTAGATATTGGCCAATGGTCCGAATTGGTTTCATTGCAACTTTGACGCCAACTTCATTTAAAATTCTCCTAATCTTTTTTGTTGTTTTTTGAATGTATGGAAGTGATGTGAATTTGGTGAACGTAGGTAATTTGCGTTGTGATCTGGGTTTTGGGGGGTAAGTGTACTTGCAGGGATAACCATCTGTTCTGAGGGTCTGGTGTACTTCCCTTCTAGCTATCTGTCGCTCCGTCTGGTCTGTGATGTGGGAGGATATCCTATTATGCAGGGAATGGGTTATAGCCAACTTCTGGTGTTTTGGGTGGTGCGAAGTATAGGGAAGATAACGGTCGGTGTGGGTAGGTTTTTTATGAATTTGGGTGGAGATTTTGTTGCCAGATCGGTGATATTGTTGCCAATTTACTTATGCCCGGTGAACATCAAACCTTTAGGCCTAGTAGGCCTATACCTACGTTTGCAATTTTTACGAATTAGAGTTAGATCTCAAAGTGAAACGAATACTATCATTTTTAACTGTTAAAATTACTTTTATCTTCATAAATTTAGACACCACAAAAGTGGTTCAAATGTAGTTTCAAAACGCTGTTCAAAACACTTCTGTCTGAGCTGCTGGAGTGATTTTTATCGTTTATCACTAATATAAACACTGTTTCGATTTTCTTATTTTTTCTCTTTTAACATTGAATACTTATTACTTCTAATATTTATACGGTGAGCATCATTGTTGCCGAAGTATAATCGTTGAAGAGGCAGTACTAAAAAATTGTTGTTATACAACAAACTCGTACTCTCAAAATTTCTGTCATCTACCAAAAAGAAAAGATTGAGAAGCAAGTTTAAGAAATCACTTGAACGATATGTTCATCTGTCAAATCATAAACTCATCAAAAATGTTGCTTGTTTTGTTTCTTTTTTAACATTGAAACGAGAAAGAAGAAGGAAAAGTTGCTTATGGTAATTTAACGCGACATTAAAGTAAAGGAAAATATGTGTACTAAGGGTAGATAAAACTTTTCGTTTATAGCAATAACTTAATTATATTTCGTCGGTTATTGTCAGTTAGGATATTTGCTGTAAATCCGAGGACGCTCAAAAAATAAGTTCGTAAAATTATTTAGTTGGCTAGCAATTTTTGATGCACTTTCAAAATACATCACAAGGATAGGTTTATATCAAGAGTTTTTCACAAAATATCTTTTCAGTTTTTTAATATAAATGAGGGGTAAATTTGGGGATGGCCAAATGTTAAAACACATATGAATATATACAAACCATTAATTCTGCAATTAGCTTCCTTAAAAAGTACTTGTGAATTCGTTTGATACGCTGATACTAAACGCGATTTTGAATTCCATTTGGAGGGCTGTTCTTGGTGCTCTCCAGCACTACTAGGAACAAAATGCTATTTTTTGTTTATTGGGATGATTTTTTTATCATTTCTTGTTTTTGACGCAGGAACATTTCCAAATTTTACTTTTAAAAACTGTGGCATGAAGCGCTTGTTGTGGCGTAATGCAAAGAAAAAGTTTGTGAGTTCAAACAATGAGAAGTGCAATTATACTGCAAACGTGGGCGGAGGCAATTTGTAATTTCAAGATGCTTTCTTGGAGGTTCTCTTTATATTCCACTAGCGCTGTAGCAATTGTACTTTGAAATATTAAGGGTCATCTTTATGACGTCATATCAGAGAAATGGCATCATACTTTTTGACGTCATAAACAAATATTTACTTTTTGAAAACACAAAATCTGCTGCCAAAAAACTATTTGAAATTAAAAAAAAAATTTAAGTACGAAATTACTGCAAAAAAGTATCATTTTTGTTTTACTGCACAATGCGCATCGTTTTATTTTTGTTGTATTGTCTTATGCGTGGCAAACTTAGCCTTGATCCTTTCCGAAAACATGTCTCTTTACGCAATTGGAAGGTCTTTATCCACAGAGATTTCATTCAAAAAAACTCGATTAAAAAACGTAACAAATAATTTGACCACTGACGAAAATAACACACTGTAAATACGTATCGCCGATGGCGTAGGAGGTGGAAGTCTGGGTTACACTGGCTCCCCCGTTTGTTTTGAGGTGTCGATCGCGCGCCAAAATTTTGGGCAATTTTGTATTTTTCGGGTAAATTTGCTTGACATTTATACTTTTTTGTATTCAGAGCTGGCTATTGCAGTGTCATGTCATGTTGCAGCTTCATTGGGCAGTAAATTAAGAGAGAAATTTTTTTATTTTTCCGGCAGTTTTGTTGAGTATCAGTTTTCATCATATTTTTATACACCACTATTATTTGGACTAGAAGGCGCACCGGAGTATAAGGACATTATCAATGAATGACCTTTTTTGCTTTTATTTGTTTCTATAAAGCATACAAAATGAAATGTAACTCTAAACTTAAAAGCTTTAAAAACTATAAAAAGCTTTAAATAACTCTAAAGTAAATCATAAATATTATAACGTAATCTATATTTATATAAGGCGCATCTTCAGTTTTTTGAAATTTTTAGTATTTTAAGTGCGCTTTAGGCCAAAACCACACGATCTAGTTTTTTTGCACAACTTTCTTGCATCAATGTTTTTTGAGCTATCACATCTGGATACAATTTTCCTGCTCAGCTTTTTGCCAGGCGGAAGTGTTTGGGTTTTTTAGCAAACAAATTGCTGAAGCTATCACACGTTTTTTTCTCCCTGTAAAAGCATTTACGCAGTTGTTAAGGAATTTCTTTGAAATTTGCCACGGCTATAGTAATATTTTGCGCTTTTTCAATTCATTGTTATTTCTCGTTTATCAAAATGATGCGAGCACGTTCACAAAAGCGAAAAGCTGCAGCTATAGTAATAAATAGCTATTTGAGTTCTGTCGCAAATTGCGTGCGCAGACTACGAATTTTTTTTTTGACCTGCAATGAAATGAAACAGATAAATTGAAAATGTCGAAAACTTTTGCTTGTGTGGAACTCTTTAGCGTATAGCGTAGCGTTTTTACAGTATGTTATGTTATCTATCTCCAATAAAATTTACATAACATTGTATAATTGATCAAGCAATAATAAACCAGGTATGTTTTTTCCGGTGCTTGCGATTTCAAAGGGCTCAATAATTGGATGTCAGGATAACTTAAAATTTTATCATTTTCAAATAAGAATAAAAGCGTTTTGTTTGGTTTCTTATAAAATCAGCGTGAAATAGCTGAAAATTATCTTAACTGCTTAAAAATGCAAAAGGCTATTTTGCCAGTGGACATGACAAATTTTAACCAAAAAAAACATTAAAATTATCACAAACTGGGCATTAGCGAAAACTGGGCCGGAAACTTTTTCCCGATCAGAGGGAAATTTCAACATCTTGATTAAAACTAAATTACGCATTGAATACATATTAAAGTTTTATTAGTACTGATTAATGAGCAAAAGCTTCTTTCGATTTGATCTCGATGTAAAACTTCTGAAACTTCCTTCCAAGCACTTGATTGGTTTATTCTATCCTTATACTCGATATCAAACATGTTCCAAAAGCACTGCATTTTTTTGATTTCTCTAATTAAAAGTTCAATTTCATGAGTTGAACACGATGGCATGTTGATAACTATACCACAGTTCTGGCTAATAATTTTTCAGAATCAATTTGTAAAAGGCCAAACACCTCTTTGAATAGGAAGAATTGAGTAATCGATATGCGATCGTAAACAAAACAGCAGGCAACACATTTAAGTCTTTGAAGAAAAATGAAAAAAGAGCAGGTGCAATGTTATACTGTAATAGGGCATCATCGATTAAATCAAAAGCGTAAAATTTCTTACAACATTTTTGCGTGATAACTGTGACGTATTTGTTTTTTGCGTTGACTTTGACGGTATCTTTTTGTATTCTGCGGAAAAATATTTTCAAAGGCACGGCTAAAAGCTTAGTTTTCTTTCTTGAGAACAGAAAACTTGCTGGCAAAAATAGAGCTCGGTTCTATTTCCCCACAAGAACTCAGCAAGACTTTTCAGACAGTGATTTTTATTCTCACATGGCTGCGCGATAAAATTGTCGACAGGTGCCCGCTATAGTGAGCCATAAACTTGCGCGACTTTTCACGCAATTGATGCAAGAATATTGTGCAAAAACATTGATCGTGTGATTCCGGCCTTATGGTCAGAAAAATACGGCATCAACTGCATAGTAAATAATTATAATTCAGTTTTTTTGTTGTGCACATTTTTTAAGCAAAAAAATGCAGGTGAGCAATTTTTTTTCGGGCAAAGTTCAATTTTATCAAATGATTTTTCGGGCAAAAGTTTGGTGCCCAGCCAAATCATTTTGAGCTCCTTCGCCCATGAGTATCGCTGTAAACAAAAATACTGAAAGAAGGGCATCGCTAAGTTGCACCAACAGCATACTCAATGATATTACTTCATGAAACAGTGGAGACCAGCTAAGGCATCTTTTGTAAACTTGTAAGCTACTCCAGCCGGGTCCGAAACGGTACTGCGAAAACTTCAAGATTTGCAGCATTTTAATTCAAACAAAACAACACATACCAAGCTTCAGCGAAAACACACGGCAGCCATCAATTTGCGAGGAATAAAGCGTGTAAATTTCATTCATAATAACAAAACCATACATTTTTGCCAGACTAAAGCGTTTCTACAGCAAAAATACCCTAACAATGCATCAAGTTAAAGTTTGAGCAATCAAGAAACAAAGTATACTAAATGAAACGATTTTTAAACTTTTGCTTTCCTCCGACTCCCTCCCGGCGACGATGAAGACTTTTAAGGTGACGCATCCTGGCATCAATTCAGCAATACAAGACTCTATATAGCTTGCAGTAGTTCTAAACCGAAAAAGATAAAATTTTGGGTAAAAATGATAAAGATAAAATAAATTTATTGTAATCTAAATAATTTATCACTGTTAGCGTTGACATAGGATACCAAATAAACATAACAAAAACGAGAAACAAAGATGTAACAATATAGGAGTTTACCAAAAAACGAACATGGCATTGCTGCTTGCCCTAAAGACCTGACACATTAGATACTTTTTAGTTAAGACAAACAACATAATGACGTAAAACTACTAGTCAGTAGGCGGAGATTTATTAAGGCACTAGATTTTGTTATTATGAAAACTGAGTAGTGGAAAACTCCATCATTAACTTTTTTATTCTTGTCGAATTTGTTAAACTGATCAAAACCGGGAAAGTAATTTGTTAAGCCAACAGTTTTTGTTTAAGACAAAATATTCTAAAAGGCAAAAAGATTTCAATGTCTAGTTACCTTGCATCTCTTTCTGCTTCCGAACTAAACTGACAATGATTGATCCCATTGTTCCATACAGCCAACTTGCTGAATAGCAAATACATAGCCAACTTTCATAGCCTCTTCCTCATGTCATTATAATATATCGTTGCCTGGCAACAGCCAGCAATGCTATACAATGTTAAGCAAGCTGGTGGGCTCAAGGCTATTGCTATTCCAATACATGAATGGTTAGACTTGGCCTTGTTTAGTTTGTTTAAAAACCAGTAAAGCACAAGCAAAGCAGCTAAACAACCAACCGGTAATTTATTAACAGTCTGAAAAACCTTTTTGCAAACCTATTGCAAACTCTACTACAAAGTAGGCCTTCTAAGTGCTAACTGAACCAACTACCGGTAACTCTCTGTTTGAATGGATTTCATATCCTGTTTTCACTGTTATAGCTCAACATTTAGCTTAAATAGTGCGAACAGTACCATATCAAATACTCTCTCTGACTTACATTACTTAATGCCAATACCTACCGGCTATCACGGCTAAGTTTCGCAGCTTAGTTATTCGCTTTTTTCATATTGCTAAATTACATAAAATAAATGGCAGCACGCATGCAATATTTAAAATTGCATGCTTTGGTGCATAGCTTGTGGGTTATGGCCTGTCTTAAGCTAATTTATTGTTACAAATCTAAAGCCAAAATAGAGACCACATTTTACGAAAACAAGAAGCTAGACGTATAAAAGAACTTTTGTCGCAAACAATGCTCCAATCAAAGTTTTCAAACCTATTCAATTTTGTTTGTAATCGTATCGAGACATAGCGATCTCTTGAACCGTTGAATGCAATTTAAAAATTGCATGTGTGTTGCCATTATTTTTTGTAACTTAGCGATATGCTGAAAACAGGCTAAAACTGAAATCAATGAATTTAGCAAGACTATTTATTGCTACTTTGACTTAAAAGTGAATACCTGTAATTGTGGCTACTTCACTTTGATTTTGTTTTAAATTTTTACACGTACTTGTTTAAATTATTATTTTCTTTTTTTGGCAAAATGACTAGGCATACAATGCATGCCTTGCATGCATGGAGAATCCGCCCCTGGTCCAGCAGATGAAAAGCTGTGTGATGGTGTGGAAACTGTAAGCAAGTTCAGTAATCTAGGTGAAAGATTGAAAGCAACTGGTGGGTGCAAAACGGTGGTAACAGCTAGATCAAGAATTGGTTGGATTAAGTTCAGGAAATGCAGCGAAATACTTAAAGACAGAACGTATTAAAGATCAAAGGAAAGATTTACAAAAGTAGTGTAAGATCAGCTATGTTTTATGGAAGTGAAGCCTGGTACTTGAGAGACAAAGAGACGGCAATTTTGAAAAGAGCAGAAAGAGCTATGTTTCGAGCTATGTGTGGTGTGAAGCTATTAGATCGAAGAAACAGCGAGGAGTTGATGGACACGTTGGGCGTGAAGGAGTTTTTAAATAGGATGGCTAAAGCAAGCAGTATGCGGTGGTACGGTCATGTTTTGAAGAAAGAAGATGAACATGTGATAGTGAAGGCTTTGAATTTGAAGCGAGTGAGTGGTAGTAGAGGAAGAGGAAGACCAAAACAAACGTGGAAAAAGCAAGTAGACAATGAGATGAAGAAGAATGGGCTGGGGAAAGAGGATGCATGTGACAGAATAAAATGGCGAGGCGCGGTAAAGACAATGACTATACGAAATCCGGCCAACTACGTTGACGGGGACAATACCGGATCCAACATGTGATGATGATAACCAGCAATATATTACACGGTATATACAAGCTGACAAGCTTTCGATTTGGAGAAAACTGATTTGCAGTGGTATGCATTTATAAGAAGCACTCGCACTTTTTCATCAGTTTGCAAGAAAACGCAAATTCAGAAAAAGCCTTTTCCAAATTAAAATACCATTGCCAAAGGTGGAGTCGAGGACACATGGCTCAAAGCCAAAGCCCCGAAAAATCCGAGGCCAAGAATAGCCCTTCCAAGGACAAATCCTTTCGAGGCCAAGAACAAAAATCCTCAAGGCTAAGGACCAAGGACACAGACGCAAGTGTTCTAAAAAAAAAGTCTTCAAACAAATTTTTCAGGCGTACTCCAAAAAAAAAGTGTTCAAAAGAATAATTCAGGCGATCTACAAAATTTTAACAATTCAAAGCCGAGGACTCGACAATTTTCGAGGGCTTAAGGCTTCGAGGCTAAGGCCAAGACTTGACTTTCAAGGCCAAGGACTTCAAAATGTGTCTTCGTGGCCAAGGACGTCCTCGAAGACTCCACCTCTGACCATTACCATCACTGCCAATAAAAAGACTTAGGTTGCTACGTCGTTAGAGGAATTTGGGACAAATCAAATACTCTTACGAGAGTTTAGTTTTTCAAGTTACAGTGGAGTATAAAGCTATTGAACACAAATCCTTAGAGGTGTTACTAAGGTATCATTAAATGGATTACCTGAAAAATAAATAAATAAATGCGGTATTACAATCATTTTTAAACGTTTAAAAGTTACAGGAAGGATTATACAAACTTCATTGTTTTTAGAATTATTTTCGTATATTTTAAGCAAATTGTTACAAAACTGGAAATGCTTTAGTTTGGCAAGAACATGTAAAGTGTCCGTCTTTCCTTCCCCGATATCTGTTATTATTTATCTAAATAAAATAAAATTGCAGGCCCAACGCTATTTACACAACTATAAACCTTCGTTATCACTATCAAATTAACTTGGCATTGTTCCGACATAACTCGTACATCAAACATAAAACAACAATCTACCGGCACAAATAAAAATGTGCACCACAGAAGGTTAACTGTAAATTAACATTCGCACAATGATATTCATTGAGTGTAGAAGCAACGGAAGTTAAGCTTCTTTGGATAAATAACTCGTTTGCACAAAATTATGAAAACATGTTGGTTTCAAGCGCAACCAGGACTTTGCTAAGTGGGGGGGGGGGGGGGCAAGGGCTTGGACACAAAACTTTTTTTTTTTGGTTACAGAAAAGAATGTTTGTTTATTTTGGACAAAGTGCAGAGCAAACTTATGCAACTTAAGGGTAACACAGACAAGGGTCTGGGGACAAAGCCTTTCGCCGCTGGATATCATTGGGTTCTTGGGGCAAAGCTCCCAACCGCTGGGCGTTTTTGCAATTTGTTCAAACAAATTGGCGATTAAACGCCATTCAGATCAACTTACCCTCATTATTAGAGTCATTTGAAAGAACTACATGGCAAGGATTTTTAAGCCAGTTGAAGAATGAAACTGCTCAGCCCCTTCAGCATTCCTTGACTTACAGGTCAGGTCCAAGTACATGTAAACGTTTGCATTTTTGGGTTACATTTTTTAATATCTTGGCTAAGAGGATCAACTCCTTTCACTCCCCCTCCCGCCTGCATGGTTGCGCGACTGGTTGGTTATTATCGTTTCAAAAATATCTGAAATTGTTTGAAAATTAATAAAACACCTGCATTAACTGTACTTCTGGCCTCTCAGAGCATATCATGCAGCTGTCAAATCTATTTTCCTACACCACATGAAGGCTGGAGCAAAGTTTCCGTTAACATTTTTAGAATTGTTTGGAAAACTGAACGATTTTTAACCCTACTTTGCATACATGCCTATGTTTTCTGATGGACTATATTACATAATGGAAAAAAAGATCGCACCATAGTGCAAGAAAAGATCAAACCGATGGCAAGTTACACCGGCAAACACCGTAGAAGAACACATTTCCTTTCGTTTTGAGCCAGCAGGTTCTACTTATATTACGATTTTTTTTTGGAAAATGGTTCTAGTGAAAGCACGGAAAAAACTTATTCAAAGCCTTAGATCAAAACCGATATACCTGGATCAAATTCAAGCAATGGGATGCAATAAAGTGGATAAACACATCAAACACTGGAAATAAAAAAAGAGTACCGGTTACCCTAATATTAAAAACTAGTCTGCAGCGGCCTTTGCAATGGCTGGTGTGTCAGCTGCACAGAAATGAACTGCTTTTGCGTATTTTTTTCTTCTTGCTGACGGAGCCAAGATAAGAACTTTAATGTATTTTTATTTTAACCCACTTTATTTTTTTGTTGATTTTAATCAATTGGCAGCTTTTTCACTCTGGAAAGGCACCGACGTATTGCTTAAAATTAACTAAAAATACCCTTGTACGCTCACAATTTTACGTCCAGTGTAGTACACCGGGCCTCAGTGTTTAGTTAAATTAAACGTAAAATTTTTTCAAAGCAGCTGCATTTTAAAGCTTTGCTTATTTGTAAAACTTTCATTGCAAAAAGTATCTTATTGTTTTGTTAAACTTTAATTAAAATCAATGCAAAAATTTGAAAAAAAGAAATATTTCAGATGTATTTGTGCTTTGGACACCTCAAGGTTTTGAATATACGTAAGAAAATATTATTATTGCGAATTAAAATTGCAGAAAAAGCTTGTTAAGTTGATTGTTTGCAAAAATTGCACGAGACAGGCGTGTTTATTACGATTTCCGTTAATACAAAACTTGAAAACAGCAGAACTCAATTTTTACGGCTCAGGGTCACCTCAAGACTTTAAATTTCAGATTAATTTTTGTACCTTTTTAAAAGTCTTGCTATATAGCAGCTTTTTATTACAATTGTGTTCCAAATGAAGAACAAAATTATTTTTCTGCATTTTTCACTCCACCCTAGGGGACATCCTGTCAAATACAAGCAACCCTGAAGTAAAATAGGAATAACTAATTTAATAGCTTACAGAGACGTAGCCTAGCGTTTCACAATCATACTTTAGTTAAATCTGTTTTTAAATACACAAAAGGTTAAAGTTACATTGCTGCGGTTTAAGCTTATCCCTAAACAAGCCTTCTTCTAGCCGTTGAATACGACAAAATTAAACTTCGATAACCATAAAGTTTTACAGTATTCAAAAGTTCTGGGAACGAATATACTCCATCGGAAATACTCATTTTTTACAAGGCGACGCTCTGCGCCGTTTAAGCTTGATCTACAAACAGAACGCGTGTAAATATCGGAGTCGCAATAATTGTCATGAGTTCTTTCTGAATTTATGTTTGTCCCGTTTTATTAAAAAAACGAAGAAAAAAACTTGATATGAGATCGTTTGCAGACGGCGTGGCGGCAAAGGATTGGAGTTAAACTCGTAAAAATGGAGGTTCGATTCTCTGCCTTTGCCTATTCTTAATGTCAAAACTTGTTTTGAAAAAATTGCACCATGTTCTTTCTACATTTATGTTCGTCCTGTTAAAAAAAAAAGAACGTAATACAATTCACAATATGAACCGATTTGCATTTTGTTTCTTCGTAAGACAGTAGTGGTTTACTTTACAAATTTTTTAAAGCGGAATCGTAATTTATAACACAGTGTGTTACAAACGATAAAGTCTCTCTAACCCGGTCTTGTGATATGTGTCAGTTTGCCAAATCGTTTCTCGTTAAAGCTTATTTCTTGAATTTGAATATCTGCCAAGACTTGCCAATCCGAACCGTATTGTGTTTTCTGCAGGGCAACGATGCGTAGTATTATAGCCAACTTCAATAACGTGTAGGAGAGCTATGCCAAACTCTCCCAATCCCTTATTCCTTCTCACAACTGAGCACTTGATTTCCTTGGTTTTTTAATGGAATTTATTATTTAATTGAATTAAAGAAAAATACAGAAAAAATAACGAAGTAGTCTCAAACTTCTCAAAATACGGGCCAATTCAAGGCCTTTCTTCCAATCTATAAGACTGTCCCCTCACAGTCAATAGTCAAATCCATAAACAAGAACGAATAGGAAGGGTAAGGTAAGGGTAAGGGATCGCAAAACGCAATTTACCCAAGTTAAGCAGCATTTAACACGTATCACCAAAGACTGATACTGTTCACTTCACTCATTTTTGTCACTACTGAGTTTTCAGGCTCGAAGGAGGTTTAAATAGTTCCAAGTAGTAGAAAACACGTGGGATCGCCTATTGTCTAGCATCAAAGGCCAGAAATTAGCAAACAAACGTTGTCAGCTGCTACTTCTACAGTCGTTTCAAAAACAAATAATGCACAAAAGAACATTCTTACAACGATTCTAAATACGGTCTAATCAGCGTTTTGAAGGTTTTTGAAGATGCGCCTTTGAAGATGAGCTAATTAGCAGCTTGTTTTTTAACAACGGACAATAATTACTCATTAATTTAACTTAAACACCGATTAGACAATGACAAATAATCTTTTCAATTTAAGTCACAAGATTGCGAAATCCAATAATTAATCAGACACAAATGCACAAACAAAGATTTAAAATTGGGTCTTTAGTCATTAGTTGAAAGCGGGGAAGATTACTTTTAATGATTTTAACACAGTACATGTCACAAGTAAAATTTAAAAGTTGAATATTTGAATCCTTACAGTCTGCTCCTCTCGCAATCGGGATCATCAGTGGTGTCTTATTCTAAATTAAGAGAATCAATAATAAGTCAATTCGAATGCTACTACAATAAACATACACAGCATTTGTACAATGTAAAGCATCTTGAAATATTCAAAACTCCGTTCAAGATTTCGCTGGAATCTGCAAATAATTTGATTAATATTAGTCGTAACTGAAAAATATAAACTTTGGGGGAAAGCAATTCAGCCAACAGCCTTTACTGCACAATAGAAAGCGCTACTGTAAAAATAGTATTTGTAAAAACTGCTAACTTGATGGAAAAAAGTTGTAAATGATTTTTTTTTAATTTGATTTAAGTTTTGCCGAGTCTAAGTTTCCATGAATATATTGGTAAATTGTAAGTGTATCAAATACCGCTATCAAATTATACACAGTAGCAAAAAAACGTGCAGTAGCCGAAAAGGTTGTTAAACATTCTTTTTCTACCACATTTAATTTGCTATGTAGTAAAAAAGTTGTATTTGAAATTTTATATGTAAATTTCAGTTACAATTTTCTTTGTGTCTTATTAAAAACTGGCCAGTTGGTCTAGCGGTAACACGTTCGTCTCTAAAGCGGGAGGTTTGAAATTTAAATCTCTGGCCTGTCAAGTCGAACACAATGTTGCCAACGACTCGCCACAGCGAGACATTTCTTCCAAAGTAGCGGTGTTGTTCAGGCGCAATGACGCGGAGATGGATCCTGCAAACTCTTTACTCGCTTCGGCATAATACAGCAAGTATTATGAAAACTTTATTGAAAACTGCTATGTTTTTGCTTTGTTTTTTTAATCCAATATCAGCCCGAAAACTTACCTCAGATGAAGTTTGTCTGCGATAGGCGCGGCAGCAATAAGCAGAATGTGCAATCGACATCAACAGCTGACCAAACGCGAGAAAACTTAATGCGGTATGCATTCTTAACGATACGTTCTGAAGGCAATCAATTAATTAATTATCAAGACAACAATCATTAACAATGACTATTGACGTTATGAAACAATAATTAAGATTAAAGGAAAACAGCGCAAAAAATTGACGAAAAAAAGCTAGCGGTGATAGCTGAGTAGGTAGAATGTAGGATTCAATTAAAGGATCGCTGTTTCCCATTTCGATTCTCTAACTGGCTAAGCATGTTGTGCCTTTGAAAAGACATGTAACCACCATTATCATCTCTGATCAGAACTAGGCAGTCTACCCGTTGTGGTGGCCCAACCGGACAAAAGACGTCCAAAAAGAACCCAAAACAGCACCTTTGCGTTGGTGCGGTTGGCCAGGGAAAGACTATTTATTTCATGAAGACGAATGAATGACTTGGTAGCCAACTTCCGACTGGAGAAGGCACTTCTTGATGATTGACGTTTGATTGGCGGCAAAACCGAAACTGAATTGATGCAATTCCCAACCGAAAAAAAAATTTTGGCAAAACTGGAACTGAATTCCCGACGGCAAAAGCAAATCGCTTCGCAGTATTCAACCTCATTGCAGTTGGGATAATTACAGTTTGTCATTCAGTAAGTAATAGACTGATGTTGCATAATGATTTGCAGCAAATATAGAAATTCATAGTACAGTCGGGAACAAAAGTTTAAGACCATTTTTCAAAAATGCAGTTTTGACAATTTGTCCATAAAAAAATGAAATAAAAAGCTTTGAGGGTTTTTAATTTTTAGCTTGACAACAAAATGTACTGCCAATAGCGTTTAACAACCAAGTATTTAAATTGCAAAAACTTTTTAGCCTTTTTTTAAATGTTCTTGAATATTAGATTTTGTTAAAAATTAAGGTAAAATCGGAAATGTTATCACATTACACCCCAACCTGTGATCAAAAAAAGTGTTTTAAATCTCGGGTCTCGTATAGAGATGGCAACAGCGCAGCGTACGCGGCCGCGCGCTGTTGTTGGTGCACCGCGCCGCACAGCGTGGCAACTAAAATCTGTATTACATAACAGGGTCAGCGTAGCGCCGCGTACAATAATTTCTTTTTACAATTATTGCCGGTGAATGATTTCTTTATGCACAACAATGGTTAGTCATAATATATGAATTATATGAATTGAAGATATGAATTGAAGACAATATCATATTATATGAATATTATACAGGGTGTCCCATAATTTGTGGAACCCACATATTTTTCAATAGCTTGGAAAATTTAACACTAATTGCTTTAATTTTTTAGATTTAAGCTGTTGAATTAATAACAATTAAAACTAAGTTAAAACTGAAACCAAAATGCCTTGGACAACTAAACAAAGAACTTTTTGCGGGAGCACATATTTGAAGACAAAAAATCGTTTAAATCTGTTTAAGCCATATATCGGCGAAAGTTTGATTTCAATAAAATTCCTCAGAAAAGTCAAATCTATCGGTGGGTTAAAAACTTTGAAGCAAAAAGAACAGTAAATAAGCTCAGTAAAAAGATAACCACTAGAAGTGGCCTAAAAATCAAGGCTAGAACAGAACAGAATTTGAACGCCCTTAGAGAATCGGTTAAAAGAAGCCAAACAAAATCCAAACGCCTACGCTACATTAAAGTTCGAAAGAATTTTTACAAAGGAACACTACATTGAAGTTCTTAAGAAGTTTTACACAAGAATCAGATCTCGTGGTGGCATCAATAAAGAAATTCAATGGTTTCAGCAAGACGGAGCAACACCTCATACGGCAAACTTCACTGTGCAATGGCTTGATGAAAGATTTCATGAGAGGTTGATTAGCAGACGCCGCGATCCTGAGTGGGCTCCACACTCATTGGATCTGAACCCACCCGATTTCTATTTTTGGGGATTTTTCAAGGATACCGTTTATGATAACCATCCTACATCAATAGCTGAACTAAAGCAAGCCATCACTTCCAAGACTTGGAAAATCAAAAAAGCAGGTTATGTGAAAGTGATAAACAATTTAGCTCGAAGAATCAACAAGTGCCTGAAGCAAAATGATGGCCATTAGGAACATGTGCTTAAATAAACTAACAAACTGAGCTGTTGATATTAATTACTAAGATTTTTAATTGTTATTTCAAAACCTTTCAGAAAATACGTTTGTTTTTTAAATATAATGTTTATTTTAAAAGTTATTACAGTTTTTATGGGTTCCACATATTATGGGACACCCTTGTATGAATTGAAAATATATTATAAGACAATATTATATGAATTGAAGACAATAACAAAACGATGTTGTGAAAATACATAGGGTTAGACTACTAAAACATGAAAAGATGCCTTCGGTTCAAGTTTATTTTTTCCGAATTTGGAGCATCCTAAAATAGGCTATTTTGGCTACAACAAACTTAGTTTTGATTGGCCAGACATGTTTCTTGTCACCAACAAAAAGATTTTGGTTTTGGTGTGTTGAACTAGGAAAAGTTTAGGACTTTTGGTGAGAAGATGAAACGAAGGCAGACAAAAAAAATGTAAATGAAACAGGTTTGTGGGAAACAATCATTAGAGCAGAGGCACATAGCCTAGCCACATATTCACCCTCTATGGTATTGGTACAAGCCCAATGCTAGATAACAGTTTCTACTACACGTGCGCTTGCATTTCAGAATGACAGAGTTAGTTCAGTGAAGCCTATTCGTCAACAGGTCATGGTATCAAGCGTTAAGCTTTCGGTCCTGTATGTCTGCAGCCTATATCTGATATCTAATATGTGGTAGAGTAGGAAGACTAGCCTACACAAAGCTGAAATGACAGAATAGCCTACGTAATTGCAGATGATTATAGGGTTCCAAGTTCACGGATAAGTACAATAAGCTACCGGTAGTTTACCCGATGTTGAATACCCATAAATGGGTTTACGTTGAGAGGCAGCAAAGTTGTTTTTATCAAGTTAGACCGTTAAATGTGAGTGCAGTAGCTTGTGACAGCATGCGGAGCACGTGATATTCCAGTATTTTGGCTATTGGTTCAGGATAACGGTACAGTAGTTGCATGAATCATCAGGTAGACTGGTAGATTGTTTTTGATTGGCAAAACATGGCGCAGAAAAACTGATAGAAAACACACACAAGGCAGATAAAACCAGTATAATTAGAACGACTGACCTCGCGTCGCGTGTTCCTTTGTTTTTACTCGGCCATTTTCAAAGTTAATGAGTGCAAAGTTTCAGACTTTTCCTTATAACTTCAGAACAGTTAGGTCTACCTGTATGAAATTTTAACAGCAGTTTGAGATAAATAGGTTATTTGTTTGTGCAAAATTTCGAGGCAATGAGTCACGTGACTTTGGTTTTTGGACCCGAAACCACCTCAAAAGTTTGGTGTTCAAAGTGATCTTATTCAAAAGGCAATGGCTGCTGTTACGTTACGTACCGGTAACACTTCAGTAATATGATAATATTATGTAATTTATAACATTTCAGCGCTGAGATATTTTTAAGTGAATTTCTTCACACGATTTTAACATCGCAACAGCCAAGTGGCGAAATTCACGTAAAATATCTCACCGCTGAAATGTTACAAATTACGTGATACTATCCTACGAGTGAAGTGTTACGTAACGTAACAGCAGCCATTGCCTATTCAAAAACTGCTTAAATACGGCAAAAAATATTTCGCAGGGTTATTATATGTCTTAAGATACTCTTTCATCCCTACCAACCCACTTTTGGCCACAATGAGTTTTTTTTTTTCTTTCTAATTCTTGTGCGCTCTTCTCCTGAACCACAACACATCAAAATCTAATTTTTGTGTAAAGTTGTTACGCTGCAAACGCAATTTTGTTTCCCAAATTTTTTGGACCACTCCTTCAGAAACCCTCCAATATAGGGCCCGAAAAAATATTTTTTTGATTGCTCAAACTAGGGCAATAGTTTTTTTTTATATCGGTAGATATTTAAGCGAAAAATGTTTTGACATAGTTTGGGGGGTACCACCCCCCGACCACCCCAGGGGCGCCCAAAGAGGCAAAAAACGTTTCGTGTAACTTTTTTCGCTGTCAAAACTTTACTTTTGAAGAGTGGCCTTAAACGTTTGTCTCCAACTGTAGAAAGAAAACAATTTTGCTTTTAAGTGTTGTTTGATTTGAAGGTAAGAATCTTTTGAATTTTGCGAATCTAATCCACCATCTTCATTATTATGAAAAGGATATTGCAAATCGCTAGATTCTTCTTTAGTGTTTGAGCGACAAAAAGATTTTAATTTTTTACTGCGCTGATTCATTTTTCTGGCAAAAATGATTACAAATATGTGAAACAGATTCTGCTTACCCATTTGGACCTGGAACTTCGGTAATACTCATATTTCACGTAATACGATGCCCACACCGCTCCAGCAACTTCAAGTCCAAACAAAATGCAAGCTGCGAGAGCAGAGAAAATCGTCGTCAGGGAAGCAACGAGCTGAAAATATAAGCTCAAAAGTTGAAGACGAACTAAAAGTTTTGGTTGCATAATTATTCGCTTTGCCGTCAATCACTATACGCTAACCAGGGGCGTATTCAGGCGCGTAGCCAGAAATTCGCAATGGGGGGCTGTTTTGGGGGGGGGGCGGAGCCCCCAGCCGCCGGAGGCCAATGGGGGTCTGGGGGTCAATCCCCCAGCCGCCGGAGGTTGGGGGTTTGGGGGCAAAGCCCCCAGCCGCCGGAGGCACGGGGGTGTCTGGGGGCGAAGCCCCCAGCGCTCGAAAAATTTGCATTTTTTTGCAAAAATAACTTAATTTTAGGCCTATTTTGCTAAAATAAACAATGCTTTTAAAACGTGGCTTAGAAACTGGCAGTGCAAACATGATTAAACTGGTTGCATAAATGTTCTATTTGGGAGGTGGCTAATGGTAAAATTTTAGTTATCTTATTTAGATGCCAGTAAATTATAAAATCGAATAGTTCAATAAAGCTCACACGGAGTAATCTATTTCGTATACAGTTTATAGAGAAAAATAATTGGTGTGGGGGCTAATGAAAATAAATTTGAGAGAAATTGGTAATTAACAATACTGAATAGCCCCCCCCTACCCTATTCCTTAGTTTATATTATATATGTTCATGACACCTATGTTTAGCATTTTTACGCTTGCGATCAAATTTGATTGCGTATTTTTGACGATTTTTCAAAGTTATTATTTATTTGTTAGTTTGATTTTCATCATATTAGCCCCCCCCCCTAAATATTTGTTTCAAAAGATGTTTTAAATCACTATTTAGTCCACTCTAGTACATTTAACGGTCTCAAACATGCTAAAAAAGTAGTGTTTTTCTCATTCTGCTTTTTGGTCGACATGCCAATGTGGGGGGGGCTATAGCCCCCTCGCCCCCCCGGGCTACGCTACTGGGCGCATTTAGGAGGGGTCATTAGGCCATGGCCCCACCCCCCTTTGGGTTGCCAGAGTAGTATAATTAGCATAGAAAAGTATGCAAAATTGTGGCATGGTCCCCTCTTTGTAACTTGGGCAGAAGGTTGTAGCACAGAAACGGTGGGCGAAAACCTTTTTTTGGCCAAAAACGGGACTAAATTTGAGTGAAGACCTTTTTTTTTTGTTCTTCACCTAATTTTGGGCAGAAAAACGGACTTGGTTTTAGGCTGGAAAATTTTCATTCTGGTCATCATTAATTTCAAATTTTCTGGCCACCCCCCTTTCGAAAATCCTGTGTACGCTACTGACGCTAAACTCCGTTTTAAAAACTGGTAACGCTTCTTCCCAACCTTTGGTCTCGTGTTGCCTTTTGCATTGCCCAAAAAAAATTTTTTTGGCTTTTGTTTAGGCTCGTATTTCAAACCAAGAAAACTTACTAGCCGTCGGAAATAAGCTGGGTAAAGATTTAAAATATCAAAAATTAAA
The DNA here is from genome assembly GCA_963965965.1 of Trididemnum nubilum. Taxonomy (NCBI): domain Eukaryota; kingdom Metazoa; phylum Chordata; class Ascidiacea; order Aplousobranchia; family Didemnidae; genus Trididemnum; species Trididemnum nubilum. The sequence continues at coordinate 39,435,218 of OZ014484.1, read as the reverse complement.
TCTTCCTCATACGTTAAAATTTTTTTTATTCAATAATTATTGTCAACCTTAAACTATAGGTTTTCGTCTTTCGACCAGTAACTTAGGCCATCTTCGCGGCTAGCATTTAGAAGCATAAGTTATTAATCTATACAATTTATTATTGTAATATACAGTGCGAATTAGCTATCGAGACACATTTCGACCATGCTCAAGGGTCTCATCAGGTGAAAAGAATAACACATATTTAAACACGCAATGATATAAACTGCAACTAAAAATTTGGAAGCAAAAATTAGCAGCAATTTAGAATAATTATACTTTCAAACATGCAATGATATAAAACTGCAATTACCAAATTTGGAAATAAAAATTGCATCGATAAAAACATCTGCTTTGTCTATGCAAATTTTATAATGACGACAAACAACTTATGACATGTTCATATAAAAATCACAGGAAGAGCACAAGCTAAATGCATGTGCGACATATTGCTTAGTGAACAAACAACACTTAACTAAAAATTAGCAGCAATTTAAAATCATTAAAATTCTTTCATTCAATGATTGTCAACCTAAAACTATAGGTTTTCGTGTTTCGACCAGTAACTTAAGCTATCTTCAAGGCTAGCATTTAGAAGCATAAGTTATTCATCTACTGTATACAACTTATAACTTAGACCATCTTTACGGCTAGCATTTAGAAGCATAAGTTATTCATCTATACAATTTATTACTGTAATATACACTGTATATTACTGCAATATACACTATATATTACAGTAATAAATTTTATAGATGAATAACTTATGCTTCTAAATGCTAGCCGTGAAGATGGCCTAAGTTACTGGTCGAAAGACGAAAACCTATAGTTTTAGGTCGACAATCATTGAATAAAAAAATTTTAATGATTCTAAATTGCTGCTAGTTCCTTATACGGTTTACTCACTGTATTATGCCTAAATAGGTAACGAATTTGTAGAACTCATTTACGCATTAAATCCCACGGAAACACAGCTTCTTTCAAGAAATGTCGGAGCGTTGGCGAGCCGTTGGTAACGCTGTGGTTTTACCGGCTCGAGATTTGAACCTCAAATCTTCTGTTTCAGAGACGACTGCGTTACCGGTCAACCAACTGGCTGGTATTAACCGAAATAAGCACTGCACGTACAGTACCTTCAATTTTCCTTTCTTTGCTTCCTTTTTGCAATGCCTGTAAGGTCAAGATGAATTTGCATTCATTTAATTCCCCAGAATTTTCTGTCATCCACTTTGCAGGGAGTTAGCCATGTAAATGTTGTTAAAATGCAGCATATAAAACAATATTTCATCACACGAAAATATATCAATCGCTAAATTAAATTTAACATACCAAACATCTGTCTTTCTTTTTTCCTTGATAAACACCAAGTAGCCCGGATGTGAAAAACTAAAATAAACAAGTATAAGCTCATATTGGTATTATCATTTTTATATCGTTATTGTTTCTCATCTCTAGAAAGTAACATGAATTGAATAATCGATTTAAAATAGTGCAGCTGCAAAGAACAGGATAATTATGGCTACTAAATTTGGGATTTGGTTTTGGTCTTAAATCGTTTTTTGTTTTTTTTTCTTGTAGTTATGGGAGCTATTCCGCTTAGACAAGTAAAAATCAAAACAAAGATTGTTCATGAACGAAAACGCGAAGTAGTAAAAATGTTGATTAAATTTGTCGACTCGACAGCTTTGTATAAAAAGTCAAATTAATCTCCGATTTAAAAGAGCATCTTAAATATTACTTTTGACAAAAAAAAGAGCAGTCCATTTGATTGGTGGTACAGAACGTGAGAATTGCTCTGATTAAAATGTTCATATCTTCAAAGCTTTTTTGGTCGGCAGAGGGCGGGGTTAGAAGTTTTGATAAAAGTGGCTTCAAGAGCAGATCGATGGAAAGGAGAGCGGCCGTGGCAAGAATAGAAAGTCTACTGTCGTCATAATGTTGAGCCCAGTCAGGATTTTGTAAAGATGAAGTTCAATGGCTGAATGAGAAGCAGGAGACTGGTTATTGATATGGGTGGAAGATTTGCACCGCCGGGCAGGAAGAAAGCGTTTCTGGGTAGAAGAGCAAGAACGGATAGATTTGGGGACATGTAGTTTAATTCTGTTCTGCAGCCTTTGGGAAGTACGGCCTACATACTGATTGTCACAGTGGCATGAGAATTGAAAAATCACGTTGCTTTTCTGTAAAGCATTCAGTACATCCTTGTTACTAGCGGAAAGAAGCTCGTTAGTATAGAGTAAACAACACGTGGCTCCACAGCGGAAAAGCATTGTTTGACAGCAGATTTTACTTGCTATTCTAACCGCGTAGAAACGGAACCGATCCATAAGGGACATACATATACGGGGCGTCTTTCGGGTCCAAATTTAGGCAGAGCGTGAAATTGTTTTATCTTATTAGCCATAAACGACTTGATAACGTGATTAGGATATCAATTAGTGCGTAGAATGAATTTGATTGCGTCTAGTTCAGATGGCAGTCTTTCAGGAAAAAGAGTGTTTGCTCTCTGAAACTGAAAAAGAGTGTTTGCTCTGGCGATCAAATTTGCGAAGATTGGATGCTTCTCAAAATTCATATCTGACTGTGTGCCATCATCATAAACTACTTTTTCTTTCAAAAATTACACGAAAGCAAATGCCATGTTATAATTTATTTGGACTGCATGAATCTGGATCCAAAGCAAAAAGTGTGGCTATCATCAGTTTAGAAGCAGCCAAAAATTTGGAAAATAAATTTTCTGCAGTGAAGCCAGGGCTGAAATTATGTCTAATTGTTTCAAACATTCAAAAACAATTGTAATATCAGCGATAGTTCAGAGAGTGAGAATGAAGCAGCTTCTGTTTTGATGACTGAAGAAATAGCATCACACAGCAAGTCGAACCTAACTTCTGTTTTGGATGAAGTGGGAGGTTCTCCTCTGAAGTTGCATGGTTTGGATGGACGAAAAAAAGTGAAGGCTTGCAAGAGAAAAATCAAAACTGTCACAAAGCGATTGATAGCAGATTTGAGTGTGGCTTCTAATCTGGATCAAAGTTTTCATGGATGACGAAGAAGAGCCTTTGGAAGCTAAACGTGCTAGACAAGATTGTGAAGACTACAATTCTATGTTGAATGCTCTAAAATCAAGATTTTCTGAAACAAACGTATCTTATGACAAAAAAATCCAAATTTTAACTGTTTTGCCAGAAAGTTGGAGCAGAACTAAAGTTGTTAATTTTTTTGGTAACGAATATTGCTCTGAATATGCTTCACGAAAAGCGATAGAAGTGAGAAGGAATGATAGAATTTTGGGAAAATCTGAGCGAAAAAAAAGAATTGGTATCACTGATGAAGTAAAGCACATGGTAAGAGACATTGATGAAGATGACGAAGTTTCAAGAATCATGCCAGGAACTAAAGACAAAGTTAGTTTGGGGAATAAAGTTTATGCTCAAAAGCGTTTGCTTTTATGCACAGTAAAAGAACTCTACAATCATTTCGTGAGCAAATATCCGGAAACCAAAATCAAGTTGACTTCTTTTTACAGTTTAAAACCAAAATGGTGCATTCAACCTGGAAAAAGTGGAACTCATTCAGTGTGTGTTTGTGCTATCCACCAAAATGTCGTTTTGCTGTGTGATGTTATTGACAAAAAGCACAACGAATTGTTACAACATCTGGTTTGTGACACTGAAAATAAAATCTGGATGGTACACACTACGCAGATGCCAAAATTGTCCTGGAATAGATGGCTTGCTCAACAAACTTATGAAAATATTTTCTGATATGGATGATGAGGAACCAATTCACTTTCAACAATGGCAGTCCACTGACCGAACACAAATCATGACCCTTTTCCTGCCAAGATTCGAGTTTTTACAGCTTCTAGCTGAAAAATTGGACCATCTTTCTGCACATTCATACATCGCAAAAGCTCAAACTGCTTACCTGAGACATCGCAAGGAAACTTTGAAAACAAATGAATGTCAAATTTTGGCTGATTTCGCTGAAAATTATCACTTTATTGTTCAAGATGAAATTCAAAGTTGTCATTGGTCTAAGGAATCATGCACATTGCATCCAGTAGTCATCTATGCTTTGTGCAATAACACTTTGCAAAGTTTTTCTTACTGTTTTATTTTGGATGATCTGGAACATGATGCAGCTTTCGTGTATTATCTTCAGTCAGTACTAAGTAAAAATATCAGTTTTCCTCATCTAAATCACATTGAATATTTTTCTGATGGGTGTGCAGCCCAATACAAAAACTTCAAAAATCTTCTCAATCTTTCATTTCATCGATCTGATTTTGGGCTTGAAGCTTGTAGGTCATTTTTTGTAACAAGCCACGGGAAGTCTCCTTGCGATGGCATTGGTGGTGTGGTAAAGAGAAAACTAGCTAATGCAAGTTTAGGCAGACTGCGAAATAATCAAATTTTGACAGCGAAAGATGCATTTTTGTATTGTCGTGAAAACATTACTGGGATCACATTTTTTTATGCTCATGCTCATGAAGTGGAAACAGTGAGAAATGATCTCAAAAGCAGATTTGAAAAAGGAAGCACTGTACCAGGAACCAGAAGCTTCCATTGGTTGTCATCTCAAACTGTTGGCTCAATCAGCTACAAAAGAGTATTAAACGATTCTTCTCTCTCTAGAACTCATAACTTTTTTGAAGCTCCTGTATAATTTTCTGCTAATGATTAAAAACTGATGTCTTATATTGCTTGTGTCTACGACGAGAAGTGGTGGGTTGGTCTTGTGGAAGAAGTGGACAAAGACAACAATGACATCTATGTCAATTTTATGCATCCATTTGAACCTTCAAAAACTTTTTCTGGCCTGCAAGGGAAGATAAATGCCATGTAGCTCTTTCAAGCATCTGCATGATTTTGAGCATTCTTACAGCCACAACTGGTAGATCTTATAGCTTTGCACAAAAGACCTGGAAGATGTTCAAAAGCGTTACACTGCACTACAAAGACAGTGAACATTGGCCGAAAGATAATTCAAATCTCCTCATTGTTGGGTCTGATTGTTGTCTTCTTTCTTGTTTAGCCACTTTTATTCGTAATCATTTGCTCATAGCATTGTTTTTAAACTTGAACAATTAAGTAGTTTTTTATCTAAAACTTATAACAAGAAACAACATAGACACTTTTAATATCTCTTACTAATTTTAAGAAGTTTTTATCTCAAACAAATTTTCTAATTACCTCATTATCAGTAACTGAATGATGCTCAATTTACTGTATATACCAGTAAATATGATTTCTTCTAACATATGACTAATTGGTTGAACATCAATATCATTGCTTTCATGCTTATTTTAATGCAATTTTATCTTGTTGATGGCTTTATTAATTGAAATAAGCAATGTTTTGAATCTTTTGACGCAAAAGCTGTAAAGCTTGAGAGGTTGGCAACTCTTTTAATCTGCTCATTTTCTGCATGGTTATCTAGCAAAGACCTACAAAGAGAATTCTGCGATCACTATTTAAATTAATGTCTTTGTTAAATTGTACCGCTATGTTGTAGTGCTACACCAGTGATTCTTATTCTTGCTTGAGTAGGTTGTTAAGCCTATAAGACTCATGCTTCTAAGCCCAATCTACGATATGCTTTTACAATCAGTGTGGTTCTATGACCAAGTTTTATATATACACTGTATATCAATTTTAGTTTGATTATTGATCTGTTTGAGCACGCACAAACACATTATAATAGATGCGTTGTTCTACCATGTTGCAAAAAAACGAATTATTTTGTGTGCCATTTTTACTTGCTTTCAAGCTCTTGTCATATTATTGTGAAAGTTTGATTTCCATACGATTTTTTACATGTCTGTGTTGTCATTAGTATCAGTACCAAACTATTTGTTTATTTGTACTTGAATCTGTGAATTTCAAAATGTTGGGGCTAGTTGACTCTAAAATTTCGCAAAGTTTCATTCAATCTTGTTTTATTTTTAAGACAATTCAGCATATTTTTTGAAAACTTTACAAAACAATATTTATACCTTAAAATTATGAAACTTATGACAAAATCGTCTTTTTGTCTGCTGAGAATAACACAGCAAAGTGCGCAGTGAACATGTTTGTCTTTACTTGAATGATTCAAGATGTTCTTTGTTGCAGAGTAGCCATGTAGTAATTAGGCTGTACAAGCAACAGCAGACTTAAGACTGATTAATTGCTAATTTAATTATACTTTACAGTAATTTCGTAATCAAACTATTACTATTTTAGTTTTGATTCATTCACATGTTATCAAATAAGGGTCGATCGGAAGTGTTCTAAATTTGTTTTTATAACGGAGTCTGGTATTTATATAAGCTTGTCTTTTAAAAATCCTCATTTTTAACTACAATAATGTTGAGCAATGTTTGAGTATTAACCAATAGATAGGGTGTGCTCTTCCATTATGCATATACCTGTAACATTGTTCATGCGTTTTTCAGATCAGTAGGATCTACTTGTGAATGCACCGAGTAGGTAGTTGGTTTAAGAAGTTATCATAGATATTGATACAATAACAAAGCGGCGATAACGAAATAGATGTGCACTGAAACTGATGCGGAACACAGGCATTTTACAATTTTTCAAACAACTGAACAGTCAATTGCTAAATAACCACGAATTTTGCTTTCAATCAAGTAAACACAATCTATTGTATAGCTCTGCCACAAAACAATCAAAGTACAACTTTTTTATCGCTTTTAGAACAAGTTTTTATCAAATGTTCTAAGAGCTAATTGCCTTTTCTTTTTATCTAACTTTTCCTTGAACTTGTCAGTTAAGTATGTAATTTCTGAAGTTTTACAACTCAAAAATGACTTTTTAATTTATTCAAGATAAAGTAATAGCAGTGGCTATACATACTACATAGTATAGTATGCCGTGGAACACAGTTTGGATAGGCCCGATCTATTGCACAAAGTTGTCAAGATTACATATTTCATGCGAAGGTAGGTACCTAGTACTTCACAGGGTTAGGATTGTAAATGAATTTACAGTAATAATCAACATGGGGAAATCTTTCTTTACCAAAGTAACTTGTCGTAATGGGCATATTTGCTTGCCCTCATGGTGAAAATGGGGCACAAAGTAAGGTACCCTAAACTGCTTATATCTCAAAAAGTATTGATTGCAGCTAAATTTAAATGCTTTAATCAGAAAGACAATACCCAAAAACATGGGGGTAGACCCCATATTATCAAAATAGGAGTTAGGGTTTCCAAGCTACAGCCGATTTATTGGTGCTCACCTCCCCCGAACGCCACCTAGTGATTGAGGATAAAATCGCTTGTAGAGCCCAAACCAGTGGGTCGATTTTTATCATATTGGTGTCATTTTGCTCAGCTCTAAGAGCAGAAAAACATATCTTAAAAAAAAAATTAAAAAACCTATGGTTCCATGGCCTGGATGAATTATAATGAAATGACCCGTTTGTTTACTAATGTCCTTTAGCAAAGACTATTCAAATTTGTGCTGACGCTTTCTGCAGTTTGGAGCACCCTCCTGCACCTTTTCCACGGAAAATCTTTGTTGAACTTATGGAGATGGCTATTTCTTCTGTCGAGTTTAGCTTCAATGACATCATGCATCGCCAGATCGACGGACTCGCCATGATATCACTTCTTGGACCATCCTTTGCCAATATTTTTGATGGCTACTATGAATCTAAACTTTTTCAGACCATTTCCAAGCCGTAAATATATTACCGCTGTATGGATGACAAATAGGCGAGCCAAATTGTTTGATTGGGAGGGCCCAAACCACAAATCAATGCAAACGACGTCATCAAAAATTTTCAAAAATTGAACTTTGTGTGGGAAAAAACATCAGAGAACAAAAGATCAGAAGCAGTGCCGTCGCTACGGGGAGCTATGGGGGGGCGTGTCTCCCCCTAATGGCTGCTTGTGCCCCCCTCCCAGTTTAGTTTACTCAAGTACTGTTTTTGGAGCATCACGCAACGAGACAACACACAATGATGGAAAAAGGAATAATTACTGTATGTTCAAACATAATTCTTCTTTGACGTTTTCTCGATTCTTTGCGTAATTTCTGGCAACCAATTGATGTACATCAATCTGAAGCAATATTCCGTCTTATTAACACACCTTTACGGATGTGTAGCGGAAGAGACATGTAAGCCTGCAGAATTGTTACGGGTACTTTGTTAGTGATTATGACATGAAAAAATACGAGAAAATATTTTCAAAAACCAGCTGTTTTGGTTTTAGAGCGATAAGATTTTGAGGTCTCAGTCAGTGGTGCAACTAGGGTAAAGGTGCTTAAGACCCTTAGCCAAGACACTTGAAAAATTCCACCTCAAAATACGAGCGTTAAAACGTATTTTAGACCTGACCTGAAGTAAGGGGGGCTGAAGGTGCAAAGCAATTTAATTCTCTAAAGCGACTTCTGAATTTTAGCGATTTAGTTATTCATATGGCTTCAAAAAGTGCGGAATGTGATCGAAATGGCGTTAAAATTGCTATTTTTGTGCTGCAAAGTTACAAAAATTGCCCAGCGGCTGGGGGCTCCGCTCCCAGGCATCCAGCCTTAGTCACTAAATATTTAACGACTATGCCCGTCTGTTGCACGCTTGAGTTTCATCACTTTGTTTAGCACGGGGGCTGAATCGGGCAGTTATTGTGCAAACTGAATTTGGTTCGGTCACCCCTCTGAGCAAAATTCTGGTTGCACTTCTAGTAGTATTTACTGCTTCAGATAGATTTTTCAAGCGACTATCGGCCGCAGACGAAACAAGCTAAGAAACGCTGCCGGCCTTATTTTAAACTTGCGCAGATTGTAGCCGAACAAGATCTGAAGACCAGTTTTTATATTCAAATTTTAGTTACCCCCCACTTTTGGCTAGTGCCCCCTCTCTTTGTTTGCTCTGGCAACAGCACTGATTAGAAGCCGTGCCCAGGTTTGGCACTTAACCAGGATTTTTCTGAAGGTAGGGGACTTAAACCATTAGTTAAAAAGTGGAAATGTCTACATTGGGAGACGTGTGTAAGTGAATTAGTGTAATTCAAACGTACCACAGACGGGGGTCTGGGGGCAAGGCCCCCATCCTCCGGAGGCTATGGGAGTCGGTGGGCGAAGCCCCCAGTAGCTGGCTATTTTTTGAAAACGCAAGCTAGTTTAATGCCATTTGGTCACATTTCGCACGTGTTCAAAGCCATTTGAAAGAACTAGATTTTTAACATTTAAAAGCCAATTGAAAAAATTAAATTGTTCAATCCTTCTTTTACTTGCAATTTAAGTCCAAAACACGTTTAAAATGTTGCATTTTGGAATTAAATTTTGAAAGTGATTTTGCCCCGGTAGGAGCTAGAAAGAAGTAAGGTACATTGCCTCCTGCATTATTTTAGCTGTAAATAAAGGTCCACTCGAAGACTTTGCTTAAAGATTTTTGTTTTGTCATGAGAATAACTAGTTATCAGAATACATGTACGGCCAAGGGGCCCAGGCCCCCTTAATTCAAATTCAATAATTTGTTTAATGAGCATTTCCCCTAGCTAATTTTTTTGCTTTTCAAAAGTATTTTGTAGCGTAAAAACTGTCGAGGTGGAGGTGAATTGCTATTGAAAAATGGTACAATAGATGGTTACGCCTACTAACCATGATCTTGCAAGGAACGGATTTACATTGCGTGGGGCCCTGAAACTTTAGGGATTTTTGCAACATTATCCTGCCAAATATAGGTGAAGACCAAAAAAAGTCTAATTATCTGAGCGCAGTGTCCCTGGCACTGTGCCATAATGGTAAATACGCATTAGTTAATGCATTACGTTCATAAAAAGGTTAGATGAAGGCTTGAGGTAGCAACTTTTAGGATAAAAACTCCAAATTTTGTTCGGGTTATACATTTAAATAGGTAGGTAAAATTGAACTGACGTGGCCCGGGCCCCCTGGACCAATATTATTGTTAATTACTGTTGTACGCAAAAAATGTTAAACGAAGCTGAAACTGAAAAAACAATAGCCATTTTTGCCACATTTTTATCATTGGTGGCATTTAATTGGGGATTCCCTGGGCCACATGCCCCCCTGGCTATGCCTAGGGGATGACACCTTTCTTGTATTTAGCAACAAAAATGAGTGCAATCTTTTCTTAGACAGCCTCAACTCACTTCACCCCTTCTCTTCGCTTTACTCTTGAAAAATAATCTAACCTGGTTCTACCATTTCTGGACGTGTTGGTTAAAAAATCTCCTTCCAAGTTCATCACCTCCATCTACCGGAAACCCACATTTACCGGTCAATATATACGCTGGAATTCTTTAAGTCAGCAGAAACGCAAAACTAACTTAATCCTGATCTTAGTAGTTGCTTTGAGGATAATTTGGGTAATATGTGGTTTCCAAGTTAACTTGCTGTCCAGAGTAACACCTAACAGTTTTGTTTCCTTAGAAAGTTTAAGTTTTGAACCATTTATTGACAAAAAGCCCAAATCAAGAAGCGATTGACAGGGTTGAGGAGCCATTGACAAGGAGCCATTGACAGGGTTTCCCCTGTATCTTTTCAATGCTTAATCGTTTTAAATTGTTGTTTAAAAATGAGGTCGCTAATCGGCTGTGTTTTCTTGTGTGTTTAAACCTATGATCTGTCGCTCTTTTATTCAATTATGACAAATCTTAAGCCAAGCCGTGACTACCTGTATTAGTGTGTGGTTATTGTATATAAATTCGCGCTTTTTACTTTGCAAATTCATTCTACTGATGATGCTTTAAGTTAAAGCAAAACGCGTCTAATAAATTGTTATGCTTAGTTCTATTTTGGCAATCGTTTTTGTTCTTAGATTAAGCAGAAACTCCGACTGTTATGCTCCTTATAATAATTTTTTTTGGTGTTAAAGCTTGGTAGTTCTATTGCGGTAAATGTTCTTTAGCAGTTTGGTTATGACAAATTTTATAGTCGATGTCAGAGCAAACTTGTACAGTAATCATTAAACCATAGGCGTAACCTGGGGGCCCTGGCGTTCCGCCTCCCCTCAAACTGAAATACTACAAATAATGACACAAAGCCTATTTATTCAGTTCCTTCAAGCATTTTTCGAGAGTAATAGTACATGCATACAACAGCAGTTAGCAATAACTTAATATTGAAGACCAGGGGGCCCGGGCCCTTTCAATTTAATTTTTTACCGACTAATATAAATGTCTGAATTAGGAGAAATTCAGTGTTTTTGTTCTAAAAGGTGCAATCTCAGGCCCTCATTTAACTTTTATATTGCAATAACATGATTAGTAACCATTTATTGCATCGAATATACCAACTTTAAATAAATAAATAACTTTAAATAAAGTCCCATAGACCGGATTATTCAGACCAGCAGGAGGCTGCGGACTGTCATTTCTACCGATTGCAACTTACCACCACCGCACATCACGGACTTATTTCTGAAGCACTGGCCTCGGCAGATCTGCAGACCCCTTCCCAGGTGCCATCTGGAACTACAGGTGCACGGGAATTTTCACAAGCTGATGGACACAAAGTCCTATGTTGGCTCGACTAGGACCAGCATCCTTTCTGTCTTGTGGCCACAACACGGCAGCGCGTTTTATCCGCTGTACCCTTTGCTCGCATTGACATTCCGCCACGATATTGGCCTATCACTACCAGTTTCCATATTAGTTCGCAGCCTCCTGTTGGCCTTTGAGTCAGGAGTCGAAAAATTAAAACGCAGGACTTTGCAGTATCATGCCTTCGCTTACGCTATTGCCAGGTTGCTAATTCCTGCATTTCTTAGCCTCGCCCATTTTCATCGGCCGGTTGCCATTGCCTCAATTTGCCAGTGTTTCCACTGTTTCCACCCGAAACCACTAGGAGGTGTGAGTTTGAACTTTGTCAGGCTAATCCTAACCTTAATTCACCGGGCCCTTGCCATCTGTTTTTCTGAAAGATTGCCATCTGAACTAGACAAAATCTAATTCATTTTACACAAGAATTGATACCCTGAGCATGTTATCAAGTCGTTTATAGCTAAAAAGATGAAGCAATTTTACGTTCTGCTTAAATTTGGACCCAAAGATATCCCGTACATAGGTGTAGCCGGGGGGGGGGGGGGGGGGGGCAAGGGGGCCCGCCCCCAAATGGAAATTTCACCAATGATAAAAATGATGACACAAAGCCTATTGTTTCTTGTGTTTCTGTTTGTTTTAGCATTTTTTGCTTGCAGCAGTACACGCGTACAACAGCAATTGGCAATAATAATAATATTGACAATCAGGGGGGCCCGTTTCCTCTCAATTTAAATTTTTGCCAATCAATTTAAATGCACAAGCCGGGAGAAATTCAGTGTTTTAGTTCAAAAATTTGCAATCTCAGGTCCCCATCTAACTTTTTTATGCAATTTCAGTCATGATTCAGTCCACCGCAGTCATAGGCGTAGGCAGGAAGGGGGCCCAGAAAGACCGCCCCCTCAATTAAAATGCCACCAATGATAAAAATGTGACGTTAAAGCCTATTGTTCCTTCAGTTTCAGTTTCTTTAAGCATTTTCGCGGACAACAGTAATTAAAATGATATTGATGACAAGGTTGCCCAAGCTCCCTAATTCAAATTTTTGTCAAACAATTTAAATGCATAACCTGGGAAAAATTAAGGGTTTTTGTTTTAAAAGTTGAGACCTCAGGCCCTAAATCTAATCTTTTTATGAACTTAATGCAATAACTTGGGCCAGATTTACCATGGCACAGTGCCTGGGGCCCCGCGCTAAGATGGTAATCCTTTTTTTGTTTTTGGTTTTCACCAATATTTGGAAGGAAAATGTAGCAAAAATCCCTAAAGTGCCAGGGCCCCACCCAATGCAAATCTGGCTCGGGTAATAACATGACTAGTAGACCTAATCATCTATTGTACTCTTTTTCAATTATAATTTACTTCAACCTCGCCAGTTTTACACGACAAAATACTTTGAAAAAAATTAGCGAGGAAAAATGCTCATTGAACAAATTAATGAATTTGAATTGAGGGGGCCTTGGCCCCTTAGTCGTATAAGTACTCCTACAACTGGTTATTTTCATGACAAAACAAAACTCTTTAATACAAATCTTCGAGTGGATTATTATTTACTTCTAAGATATTACACGAGGCAATGTACTGTATCTTACTTCTCCCTACCTAGGCCAAATCCCTTGCAAAATTCAATCCCAGTTTGCAAGATTTCAAACCCGTTTTGAACTTAAATTGTAAGTAGAAGGAGGATTGAACAGTTAAATTTTTTCATAGGCTTTTAAATGTTAAAACTTTATGTCTTTCAAATAGACCGAAAAACGTGCAAAATGTAATTTAATAACATTAAAATAGCTATTTTTTCAAAAAAATTATAAAAAATTGCCCAGCGGTTGGGAGCTTTGCCCTCAGACCCCTTTTGCCTCCGGCGGTTGCGCACCAGACCCCCGTCTGGTCTGCCCCTCTCTACCCCCAGACCCCCATCTGTGATACGTTTCAGTAGCACAAGTTTACTCAACGCGTCTCCCAATTCAGAAATTATAACTTTTAGTGTAAGTCCTCTCCCTTCAGCAAAATTCTGGTTTTGTGAAAAACCTGGCCACGGCTAATGATCTTCCATTTTACAATATCTTGGTCCCATAAAAAGTTCCTCTTTAAAAAATTTCTCATGACGTCATTAGATGGGGTTGGTGCTTTGGGATTTGTGCAATCTACAATCCTGCCTACGCCTATGTCCCCCATGGATCGGTTCCGTTTCTACGCGGTTAGAATAGCAAGTAAAATCTGCTGTCAAACAATGCTTTTCCGCTGTGGAGCCACGTGTTGTTTACTCTATACTAACGAGCTTCTTTCCGCTAGCAACAAGGATGTACTGGATGCTTTACAGAAAAGCAACGTGATTTTTCAATTCTCATGCCACTGTGACAATCAGTATGTAGGCCGTACTTCCCAAAGGCTGCAGAACAGAATTAAACTACATGTCCCCAAATCTATCCGTTCTTGCTCTTCTACCCAGAAACGCTTTCTTCCTGCCCGGCGGTGCAAATCTTCCACCCATATCAATAACCAGTCTCCTGCTTCTCATTCAGCCATTGAACTTCATCTTTACAAAATCCTGACTGGGCTCAACATCATGACGACAGTAGATTTTCTATTCTTGCCACGGCCGCTCTCCTTTCCATCGATCTGCTCTTGAAGCCACTTTTATCAAAACTTCTAACCCCGCCCTCTGCCGACCAAAAGAATTCGTGCACAGCTTAAAGATTGTGCACTAATGACGCTCTCTCATTGTTTTTGTTTTTCAGCCAATCACGGCCCGGCTTTTTCTACAAAGAGCCGCTTTTTTCCTGCGCTCTCCATACTGACGATTTTACTTGACAAGTGTCAGACGAAAAGCTTTGAAGATATGAACATTTTAATCAAAGCAAAAACAGTTCAAACAAACATTCAAATACAATTCAAACTCATTCAAACAGGTTATGATTGGTTCTATTTGATTTCACGCTTATTCAAACAAGTTCTATTTGAATAAGCTTGACTTTTCACAATTACCTTAAAACATATTCTCAAGATTGAGAGACCTTGCATAAAACCATGCCATTTATTTGGTGAGGAAAAATTTTCTTGAAAAAAATTCAAAAGACGAATGAGCTGCCCTTTAACAGCCATTCAGTGGCAATTATGGAATGGTTCATTTAGTTTTTGACTAGTGTAAAATAGTTTGACTGTTTCATTGCTTGAAACAAAAGCAGATGATAATTTGAGGACGAAATCGATTTTGCGGTAACGGTACTGATTACACGGGCAGACTAGAACAAACAGAATTTTATTTGCCAAATTTCCAACAAGTTACATACCAGAGATGGAGTCCTCTAGGACATCCTTGAGGACACATTTTGAAGTCCTTGGCCTCGAAGGTCTTTGTGCTTGTCCTTGTGTGCTCAAAGCCTATAGCCCTCGAAAATTGCCCCGATCCTCTGCTCGAGGACAGCATTATTTTTTGACTTGTTAAAATTTTGTAGATCGCCTGAAAAAAAACTTTTGAAGACCTTTTTTTTGGAGATCGCCTAAAAAAGTTTTTAAGATCTTTTTTTTTGGAAATCGCTTGAAAAACTTGAAATTTATATATATATTTTTTAAGACCTTTTTTTTGAAGAACACTTGCCGCGTGTGACCTTGGTCCTTGACCTTGGCCTCCAGCATTCCTGTTCTTGGCCTCGAGAGGGTCTGCCCTCGGAAGGGCTGTCCTTGACCTTGGCCTTGGCCTCGGATTTTTTTGTGTACTTGTCCTTGGCCTCGATCTTTGCGTGCTCGACTCCACCTCTGGTACATACAAAACAACAACAACAACACACAGTTAAAGAAAATTAAGGCCAGGGTACACCAAACAAACCTTTGCAGTCAACAAATCTGGTGTCTCCTTCATACAACTGCTAGCGCTATATTTTTAAAGACTTTACCAAGTTTTTGATTGATAATTACATTAAATTAAATGAAAGATCAATCATAGCGAGTTACAAGTGCGCTTTTTTCCAAAAAATTTCTCATAGTTTTGATTAAGCATTGTATGTTTGAATAAGCTGATTTTTCAGTTTTTTTTAAGTGTATACCAAGTTGCATTTTTTAATACAGGATCTAAATTTGTCCAAAGTTTAATGCCTCCAAATCCCAATATTTCTTGTTCATATGATGTTTTAAAGCACTAGGCAAAGAGTAGTTTCCATTCTTTTGGAGACGTGTATTTTGATTATGGGCAGATGTGGATGCGTTAGATTCTTCTTTTATCGCTGTACGTACAAAAGCATTGTGAATTTTATTCATTAACTTTCCTAATACTAACTCATAGATTTCAGGGATTTTCAAAATGTTTTGTTGTTTGTAAACTTTGCTAATTTTGCAGAACTTACTTTTGTATGTTATTGATTTTTAATTTTATTTATGATGAGTGACAAATTATGCAAAAATGTTTTGTTAGCATTTCTCCAAACAGTTAAATCATAATGCAGGTTGGAGTATGCTAGAGAGTAATAAAGAGTTTTTAAGGTGTTGATGTTCAGGAAATCTCTTATTTTATAGAATAGGCCAGCATATTTGGCTAGATCTGTTTCTAATTTCTTTATATGAGTGTCGAATTTTAGATTATCCTCAAACCATAGACCCAGGTATTTCACACTGGTAGCGTGAGTGATTTATTGGTATTCAACATAATTTTAAACAAACTCCATGCAAAATATCGCTGCCTGATGGGAGCCTCGATATAGCGTTTCCACACATCATCAGCATAATACATGCTGTATACCTCCATACGCCGATTTTAGTTGCTGGAAAAGCCGTTAGCTAAACTTCGCTTCACACTTTAAAGCGCTGCACGATGCTGGACAATTTGAGTTTCTTGCATGGAGTATCCTGATGATAGCCATTATGATGCAACTTCAAAAGGATGTTTTAAAACTAACGTCTTTTGCGTCATTCATAAATATTTCGTTGAAAAACCAGAATTATGGTTACCGGTAAGCTAGTGTTTAAACATCAAAAATTAATTTTGGGATGAGATATTACCCAATTTAAACTTATTTGGTATAGTTGCTAAGTTGGCAAATACCCACCGCAGCAGCATGTTAAAGTGTGGGTAGTTTAACAGTACACCCAATTGATGATTTGGGTAATGAAAAATATTGGGTATTTTGTCAAAATACCCAAACGATCAATTGGGTATACTGTCAAACTACCAAAACTTTAACATGTTAGGTTTGGGTAGTTTGACAGTGTACCCAATTGATCATTTGGGTAATGAAAAATCTTGGGTATTTTGTCAAACTACCCAAACCATCAATTGGGTATACTGTCAAACTACCCAAACTTTAACATGGGTATTTGCCAACTTGCGACTACCCAAAGTTTCAATTGGGTGATATTCCAGAATACCCAAATTTTGGTCGCCAAAATTGGGTTCAGCATGCAATCACCCAAAATAAAAGTTACAAATACCCAAAAAAATTTTCAGTGTAGGAGGGCTAGTGCCACTGCAGGTGTAGGCAAATCTGTCAAGAAATTTAGAGTTAGCATTTAACAATTTACAGTTGTTAATAACTTTTACACTGAAATGATTACTGTATGGCTTGTTGGAATTTTCAATTTCAAATACCTTCAAAGTAGAGATGGAGTCCTTAAGGACGTCCTTGGCCTCGAGGACACATTTTGACATCCTTTGCCTTGGCCTTAGCTTTGGTCTCGAAGCTTAAGTCCTTGGCCTCGAACCCTGGAGGTCCTCAAAAATACCCTGTCCTCGGCTCGAAGACAGCATTGTTTTTGATCAGTTGAAAAGGAAAATAACCAAACATAAAAATTTCTTGAATTCTGGGTTTGCCATAGCCAGGATTTTTGATTGGGAGGGTCTCAATCCGCAAATCACATGCAATTTGACGTCATCAAAAATTTTCAAAAGAAGGAGTTTTTTATGGGACAAAAATACCTTAGAATGAACAGAAGCCAGGGGCTTGGGTTGGTGCGTAAACAGGATGTTGCTAAAGGGGGAGGACTTAAACCAACACTTAATGTTTTCAAAATATGTGTTAAATTGAGTAGATGCGGTGAAGAAACAAATGTAAGTAAATGTATCACAGACTGGGCCTGGGAACGGGGCCCCCAATCGCCCGAAGCAATGGGCAACTTTTTGAAATTTTTTAAAGTTTTTGGAAAAAAAAGCTTGTTTAATGCCATTTAGATCACATTTTACACGTTTTTAGAGCCATTTGAAAGAACTAAATTTTTAAAATTTGAAAGCCAATTGAAAAAACAACAAATTGTTCAGTCCTTCCTTTGCTTACAATTTACGTTTAATATCTACCATTTTTTGGATAAATTTTGTAAATGACTTCGTCAGGTAAAGGGAAGCAAGGTACATTGCCTTCTCCAATGTTTTTAGCAGCAAGTAATAATTCAATCAAGATTTTTCTCGGAGATTTTGCTTTGTCATAAAAATAACCTGTTCTAGGATTACATGTACGACCAAGCGGCCCGGGACCTTCTATTCAAATTCAATAATTTGTTCAATAAACATTTCACCTGTTTTTTGTTTTTTTGTTTGTATATTTTGTCTCATAAAAACTGGCGAGTTGGAGGTGGATTGTAATTTAAAGTTAAAGTAATAGATGGTTACTAATTATGTTACTGCATTAAGTTTATACGAAGGTTAGATGAAAGCCAGAAGATGCAAGTTTTTGCACAAAAATCTTGAATTTCTCTCGGTTTGTGCCTTTAAATTGATTGACAAATTTTGAACTGAGGGGTGATGAGCCCCCTCGTAATCAACATTAATATTATTGTTAATAACTGCAATTGTACGTAAGAATGATAATAGTAACTAAAATTGAATAAACAATAGGCTGTGGCATTTTAATTGAGTTGGGGGCGAGGCTCCTGCCCCCCTTAGACTACGCTTATGACTTCAGGCCTGTTGATTCGTTCCCTTTCCTTACTTAACCCTTATCGGACCAGGCAAAATTTTTGGATTAATGGCCCAAGGGGGGATCGATTCGACACAACAAATTCAAACGTTAATAACTCCCGAACTACAAAAGATAAAAAAAACCCGTTTATTCTCCACGAGAAGCTCAATTTTCTGAGGAAACGCCAAAACTTTTTGTCATTATATTTGCGACCTTGATCTTCAATTAATTTCAAAATAAGTCCAAGACTATCAGAAGCCATCGGTTCGCTTTTTATCTGCATAATGTAAATAAGCGTTTGATTGCCGTGACGCGGCATCGCAGCTGGAGTTTATTCAGTAACTCAGAGATGATTACGGACTAAATTAAAAGATTATTTCTATTGTGCAAAAATATCTAAATTATTAGTTTGTTGCGTGAATTAATTGCAAGCTGAATATTTGTTACTGTTCTAGTTCCTTTAGCTAAGCACTACCAAATATAGTATTTTTTGCACAAAATTTATGAAAGAACTAGCATCAAACCACTATTTTTTCTCATTCACATTTTGTTAGTAAATGTTTATGACATAGCTGTAACAAACGTCAATAAAATTGGTTGAATTTTGATGTAATTTTTAATATGTTGAAGATTCGTAGTCTAATATAATATAGTAAGAATTTTCACTTGAAAAACTCGTACTATGAGTTTCTCTCTCAGTCTGGTACATCTTGCAATGGAAAAATTGCATTTGTTGCTACTCTTGCTAAACCTAATCAAAAGTACAGCGTAGCATTCTGCATATATCAACACTGTTTGTCTTACCAATCTTATCATTTTTATCAGTAGTCGAATGGATAAAGCGTGAGCTGCTGATACAGTAGATTTGGGTTCGATTACCGGTCTGGTCAAACCAAAACTTGAAAAAAGTTTGTATTCACACCCAGCTTCCCGGCTAAATATTAACAATAAAATGGGCCGTGTGAAACTTTCTCTGTGTGTGGTAGACAGGTGGGCAAACGACGGCGTTTTCTCGAAAAATAAGCAATTTTTTCGCAGTCTGTTGACAACTTGGTAAATAAAAATGCAATTACTTCGAACTTACGAAAAAAACTTTCAAAATGTGTCGGACGGAGTGTAGTGAATGTTAATTTTTTCAAACTATTTTTGTACCATTTTTTACGGACTTTTGAATTATAAGAAAAAACGAAAATGGCCTAACTTGATTCTCGGATTCTTGGTTCATTTTTTAGAATAATAGTTTGGTCAATTTAGAGTACTGTAATAGGTTTTGGCGTCGGATTAGTTTTTTTTTTTTTTCTTGCTTACTTTGCAAAAGATTATGTTGTCTAATATTGGAGAGTATTTTTTCTCAAAAATTCTACAGTTTTTTGAAGTTTATATAAGAAACCTTACATTAATTTGGTTATTGCTCGTCATTAGATTTTCCAAAATCTTATATAGTACCCAACGGGCTTACCTTGTAGTGTATTATCACAAATGGTTTCAGAAGTAAAAGCAAAAATTAAAAATGTTTCCAACATTGTAATTACAATTAATGGTTATACTGATTGAAATACCATTCTTTTTATCATTATTCGTATCATTTTACAAAGACTATCTAATTCTCAAACGTAACGATTTTATCTTGATAATATTTCAGATTTTATTTCGGAGGTGGCTTTATAACAAATTGTTGCAAACTTTGGTTGTTACTGGAAATAGTGCTGAATAAGTTTAGAAAAACAGTAAAAATGAAATAGCGTAATCCCAAGCGTAGAAATTTATTTGCCGGTTCTCATCTTTGATCAAAATCATCAAAGCTATTGCACTCCTTTTGTCCTCGCATCCAGAACCAGCAATATTGTTTGTATGCGATAAAGCCGTTAGATAACTGCAGTAAATTAGAAACATTAAAAATTTGCCAACGACATCAGTGAATTTAGATATCGTATAGTTATTTATGATCACAAAAAAATTCAGTATAATTTCATTTACTAAATGGTCAGCTAATCGGATTGTAATTTGCAAAGTCTGTTAGTTAGAGAATTTGCTTCCCGTTTTTATATTTTTTATCTACAAACATAATTTTTGTTGGTTGTGAATGAAATAAAAGCGAAAATTGAAAAGAAATAAAACAACACAGTTTTTTTTAATTTAGCATGCCACGGTTGCCACCTATCATTATAATAGGCCACAAATGAAAAATCAATGTGAAACTCAGTAGTATCTGCAATAGTACGCCATGCAGTAGGCCTATAGTAGCATTTAATAAGAAATTCGTAAATGCGGTAACGAGTACAATATATCACATAGCACATTTTCCAATGTACATATCCAATAATTTTGTGAATTTTTGTTTGTTTAGTTTGATGTGAATTTTATAAAATTTAACAATATTTTACACTAGTTATTGGTTTATTGCTTCGAATAGCATGTTTTACGCAAAGCTTTTAGCAATAATAACCTTGAATAACAAAAAACGTAAAAATTGAAAATAATGATTCCGAAACAAGTATTATCAAAAACTCTCCACTTTTTGCAATGTTATTGAATATCTATGAAATGTTGCAATTTAGTGAAAGCAAAGCGGATGCGCACAATCAAGTTGTTGGTGTGCTGCTACGTCACACGCAAAGACACACAGGCAAATTTCTGTTTTGGGTGTTATCACCAGGGCCTCAGAGAGAAAATTTTCCAGGGGGTACGAAGGTCGATACCGGGCCCCCCAAGCCTTTTCGGGGCCCTTGCCGTTAATCAGTTTTTGTCCGATGGGTGTAGATCTTCATTTAAAAGCGAGGGATTAACGATATTCGCATACAGTTAGGACCTATGAAAAATACAACTAGACATAAAATTGGTTTAAATCCAGCTAAGGGGTTTGGGGAGCGCTGTGAGCTCCCCAAGCGGGGTCCGTGGCAGGGTCCCACAAGCTTTAGCACTTTTTATGTTTCTCGAGCCTAAAATGCAGCATTTGATCAACATCCCAGCACCAAACGCGCTTAAATTGACAAGCAGAAAACGTGATATACATGAAAGAAAGTATGTGAAGTGGGGGAGGATGACATTGACACAATATTATACAATATAATGACTTTAAAACTGCAAATCCAAATATTTTACTGATAAAAGTTATAAGAAGTCATCTGCAATCATAGACTTCACAAACCCAAATACCTATTAAACTCATGCAGATAGAGAGAGTAACTAAAGGATAGTAGTGTAGTACGTTTGAAACCTAACGCTTTTGGATCTCTGGAAATGTGGGCCCTCGTGCATTGTTATACTGTAGAATTAGGGCTCTCAAGTCACAGAAATGTAACAAAACGTTAATTTCGGTGCAAGTGTATGGCTTTTAATACATTTTTCTCTTTTTTTAATCAAATCGGCCACTATTGGATGCCCTAAAGGCTGTGTAGCAAAAACAACGACCAATTACCCGTACCGAATAGGCTGACTGATATTTTTGCTGTAGACAAGTTTGATTAGGGTCTTATGGTGCGATACCAAAACTTAACGCGGAAACCTGAACTCTTCCGGGCCTCTTGACCCTGGGCCCCCCTAGGCCCGGGCCCGGGTACGATGTACCCCCTGAACCTCCCTCTCGCAGGCCCTGGTTATCACTTGAACTTCATGAAAAACCTTAGGCAGTCAAAATTATGCGTATGTTTTTTTGAAAAATGAACATCTTTCTCCTGATACTGCTGCTTAGCAGAAACTAAAACTTTATTTATAATTTGCATTTTTTTTTTTCTTTCTTTTAGTTACCAAAAACAAATTTCGAACATAAAGTCTACCAAAATTCATACTGCTTACCAAACACTTGATAACTTATGGACATTTTTGACTACTGTATATCAGCAATGCGAAAAAAAATATTGGCAAAAAACAAAAGTAATCGCGCTTATGTTGGCCTCCAATTTTTTTATCAATAAATACGTTTATACCACTAAATAGTATTCTTATTTATTAGCGAAATGCTAAAAATGAAACTTAGTTTGAAATTCGGTAAAATTACGTGAAATTTGTCTGAGAAATTTAGCTGAGAGCTTTTGAAATCATAATGAAAATTATAATGCCTCAGGCAAAATAGTAAATGAAAATCTATCGTTAGTTTGTCGCAACTCTTTTTGAACGTCGATAGCAACAAAAGCCATCCAAGAGGTCACTGGATTTACGTTCTTATTCACGTTACCAGTGTACGAAAAAGCGTGACATTATTAATTACGACAGAACAATAGGGATTAACAGGATTAAGTTAATTTTTCAAAAATTTTGCCAGAAACGCAGGGTCGACCTTGAGAAACTTTTGATAACACCGAATCTAGTGGTCATACGACAATGGTTTTACAAATGAAAGTTGAAGCAGTAAATTTTAGGAAAAGTCAAGAAATTTCATTATTGTGACTCGACTGCTTCATAACAAAATTTCAAAATAAACACAGAGGGGGAGCTAGTCGATCACCCCCTGGGCCAAATAGGGTTAAAAATAATACAGGTATAATGTTGTAAGCTCTATCGGACAATGAGAGGGCAAAACCCGGAGTATATACTTCTTTTGTTTCTGCTAATACTTCCGGTGAGGCTGGTACAAACAGCAAAACGCAAAAACTATTCAGGACCATAGCAAGGGATCCGAAGGTCCAGACACTTACATTTTTGAGTCGCTAATACTCAAACATGACCGTGCCTATGTGAATGTAGAATCAGAAAAAAAAATATGCGTGATAATGAAATGCAATACAGTTACCAGAAATGGCCTATGATATACTAAACATATTACATGTAGTGTAGCCCTGATACTACTAACAAAACGTTATTTGAAAACGACAGCTATTGTTTTGAAAATATTGTTCTGTAGGTGATACGAATATTGCCAAGAATTTGTTTTGAGATAAGAAAAACCATTCCAATTTTTACGCTTCTACAATTTGCAGGCCATTTAAAGGAGGGCCCCAGGGCAAATCTCTCCAATGTATTCCTCTTTAACACGACTCTGCTAAGATTCTAAGGTTACTTTTTGCAGCTAAATAACTTGTGCAAAATTTTGCAAAGTATCTTTTGCCGGCCGAAACGTATGCGCTCTCATTCATTGATAAGCAGTAGATGCAAGACTATGGATAAACATCGGTGTTTATGTCAAATTAGTGAGTAATTGTTATCCTCTGTCGCAAATAAGTTGTTAATTAACACATCTGTTAAGGCCGTCTTTTAAGAATCGTTAACTTGTGCTAGAAGGTCTTTTGCATAACTTGCTTTTAGAGACGACTTTAGATTGCCAGCTGCCAGCCTTTGTTTGTTGATTTCCGGCTTTTGGATGCTAGGCAAAGGCAATTTCCCACATGCTATCACTGCTTGGAACTATTTAATTCGCGCTTGTAGCCCGAGAGCTCAGTATTAGCTAGTAAGGATTGAAGCGTGAACAGTGCCATTCCGTGTGAAAAGTGTTTAAGCTATTTAACTTTGGTAAATTACATTTTGTAATACTCCTTTTCCATGGACTTAAGTATTGACTGTGAGGGAACAGTCCTATAAAGTAGAAGAAAGGCCCTGAATTGTTTTTTTCATCGAATTTGAGACTACTCCGTTTTCTGTACTTTTCTTTATTCATTATAATAATAAACTTCATTACTAAATTTACAAATCGACCATTTCCACGTTAAGAATTTATAGTCATTAGTTATTCTCATTTCCAATTCATGAGTTCCGGCCTTAATTGTTTCATTGCCACGATACAGCTACGAAACGTAATCAAAATTGCTGCTAACGCGTAAAACTTTAAGATGATATTCATTATTTTTAAACTACTACTTTTTTTGAATCATCATGAAAAACTTTTCAAAACGCAATATCTTAAAGACTTTGCGTTAAAAAATAATGGAAAATTTGCCGACCATAATTTTGAAAAATTGTATCCTCGGTTCTTGGCCTCGACCATTCCTGTCCTTGGCCTCGGGAGGGTCTGTCTTCAAAAAGTCGGTCCTTGGCCTTGGCCTCGGATTTTTTTCGAATCCTTGGCCTCGAAGGTTGTGTCCGCGACTCCACCTCTGCTTCAAAAACTCAAATACGGAAAAATCGTTTAATGGAAAAAAAATTGTTTATTTCATACAGTACCAGTAGGACAAAAAAGAAATTAATAAAGTTAAACTTTCAACTCAAATTTTGCATTAGACAGTGGAATTTGCCTAATTCGTCACTTCAAGGAGATTAGAAAAAAGTGGCGAATTGGGTGAACTGACGAATAATGCTAATAGGTAAAAATTCCATGACGGCTTGTATACTCGTTTTGCTGTAAACGCAGTTTGATACGTATGTTGTTGAAAATACTGCACGCTTATTGTTGAAAATTAAGCGATATAAGCTTACGAAAACAGATCTTTCATTCGACATTAATTTTCTGTAACTTTGCTCTGACAATAATCCTGAAATGAAACGCGCAAAGCGCAATATTATATCTTTAACTCTTAATCTTAGCTATTCATAGTGCATTTGCTCTTTTTTTACACCTAATCTCTATCTAATTACTGTACTCCGTTTAAACTCTTCTAGATTTTCAGCTGGTAGTTAATGTTCTGTAGTTAAAACGCGCCTCGCACTTTATCCTGTTGTGTTGCTACAGCGAGATTTCTCTGCGGACTATTAATCCGATAAGGACTCTGCTTGAAATCTCACACGCTTTGAACTAACCACTGAGACTGCGTGAATCGATCTATCCTGCAGTTACAAACAAAGCTGTGAATTTTGCTTAAACATTGAATAGAATCTGCAAAGGACGATTTAGCCGAACAAAAAGTTTCTTGGGGATATAAAAAGGTGACGAATTTAGCAGAGTGACGAATTAAGCGATGGCGAGTTAGGCGAATTGGAATGCTTGTAAAAGATAAGAACTTTACCAGGACGGACGAAAACGTGACGAATTAAGCAAACTGACGAATTGAACAATGATGAATTAGACGAATTCTGCTGTACTTGTTATATTACGTAACGTGTAACGGTCGAGGGTACAAAGCTTGTAACTAGTTTGCAGGGCCCATCTCCGTGTAATTGCTCCTGCTGACAACACAACTCCTTTCACAGAAAGGTCGCAGCGGTGGCGAGCCCTTTGCAGTATTGTTTCCGATTTGACCAATTGGAGATTTGAACCTCAGACCTCCGGCTGCAGAGACAAACCAAAGTCCAATATAACCTAGATGGAATAGAATTACTGTAATTCAGCTAATGTGAAAGCGCAAGTGTTTTAGAAAAATGAGCTGGAAGCGAACTCGGAAGCGTGACACTTCAAGAGGAGCTGGAAGCAGAAGTATTAAAACATCGTTTTCTTCCACATCCTTGGTTGACCCGACCGGATATACAATAGAACCCGAGTCTACCGTTTCAGTAGCAGCGCTTTCTCCACATGACCACAACTGACGCTACATCGATTCGACCGTAATATATGTTTTAGAAGTTCAACAAAATGTAAAAACTCACAAAAACAGAGATCCATATGCCTGTTCCCAAGAAAGCATGAGTATCGTAATAATAGTGCAAAGTGCTATTAATCCAATAATGGTCTTCGTTTGCTAGTGCATACGCAAAAACTAAAATTCCCATGATCAAGCAGATACTAGCAAGTACCAGCTGGGTTATCTGAAAAGTAAGTAAAAATCGTAATGAACTGTTTCTCCGTTCTTATTTACCAAGTTAACCTTAGCCAATAGAGGATATAGCAAATGGACTTTGCTGAGGTCGAGTCAAGCTGCCACCTGCCAATTTGTGTTTCATACATGGTGAAGGTTTCGCTTTGTCCTTTATAATTGCTGCGAATCACGCAGTGAAGCTGCAAACACCTTTTTTTCGTTTTTGGGATGATTGGTGAGGAATTCAAATCCAACCACGTTTCAATAGCAAGAACTATCACCTCGATCATTGACGCGCAACCAGGAATTTTCTAACGGAGGGCTTGAACCAAAGTTAAAACTACTTTTACGAAAATTGTCTAATTTAGGCGGCGTGCTGAGCTAACTGATGCGACTCCAGCGTAGCACAAAGAGGGGTTAGGGCACTGCCGTCGCCAGAGCAAAGAAAGTGAGGGGGCTTTTGCCAAAAGTGGGGGGCAGTGCAATTTTTTTATAAAAACTGATCTTCATATTTTGTAGTCCATGTACGGCTACAAATATGCGCTATTTTAAAATAAGCCCGGCAGCATTTCTTTGTTCGTTTCGTCTGCTGCCCATGATCGCTTGAAAAGTCAATCTACAGCAGTGAGTGCTACAAGACGTGTAACCAGGATTATCCAAAGGGGGCGAACCAAGAGTAAATTTGTTTTGCACAAAAACTGCCTGACTTAGCCCCCGAGCTGAACAAGTTGATGAAACTCAAGCTTGTCGCAGACGAGCATGGTCGCTAAATATATAATGACTATGGATGGGGCAGCCGCTGGGCGATTTTTGCAATTTTGCAGCAAAAAATTAGCGACTTTAAAGCCAATTTATTTTTGCACTTTTTAAAGTCATATGAATACCTAAAGTTCAGAAGTCGTTTCAAAGAATTAAATTACTTAGCATCTTTAGCCCTCCCTTCTTACTTCAGGTCAAGTCTAAAATACTTTAAACCCTTGTATTTTGAGGTTAAATGTTCTAAGTAACTTTCATAGGGGACTTAAGCCCCTTCACGTTAGTAGCGCTTTTATGTCTGCGACCTCAAAATCTTGAGTATGCTCTAAAAACCAAAACAGCTGGTCTTTCAAATACCGGTAGCGATTTTGCAGGATTACATGTCTCTTCCGCGACACATCTGTAAAGGCGTGTTAATAAGACGGAGTATTGCATCAGATTGATGTACAGCAGTTGATTGCCAGCAATTTCGCAAAAAATCGAGAAAACGTTGAAGGAGAATTATGTTTCAAAAAAGTATTTATTCCTTTTTCCATCTTTGTCTGTTGTCTTGTCGTTACGTGATGTTCCAAAAACATTATATTTTTTAGTAAACCGCAATGGGGAACACAAGCAGCCGTTAGGGGGAGCACGGCCCTTTGGCCCTCCGAAGCGACGGCACTGGACTTTGGGCTTCGCTTCCGCATGTCATGTGACCCTGGAGGCAAAGCCCCCAGCAGCTGTTCGATTGGTGAATTTTTCAGCATAATATAGTCATTTCAATAGTTTAATACCATTTGGATCACATTTCGCACGTTTTTAGAATTCTATGAAAGAACAAAATTTCTAAAATTCGGAAGTTATTTGAAAGAATTAAGTTGCGCAGCCACTTCAGTCCCCTTGTACTATCAGGTTAGATCTGAAACACGTTTATACGCTTCTATTTCTGATTTAAATTTTCTCAGTCTTGAGTAAGGGAGTGGGCTGAGGCTCTTTTCCTCTAGTTGCACTGCTGCTCGACCACTAAATGGCAGGGCATGGTATGGAATGGAATGGAAGACGATTTTTCCGTATTCCATACTGGCAATTTTCTTCCTTTCCATTTCCATTCCATACTTCCATATTAAAGAACTTTTAGACGGGAAGCAAGGCAAAGCCTAATTTGGACCTTTGCAATGTTGTAAGCAACGAACTCGCGAAGGTGCGCGTAACATTACAAAGATGCAACGACCACTATCGCGTATGCACAGGGTTTGCTGATTACCGTACAATTTTGCATTCACATCAAATATAAAATTTTCCATAACCAAACTGTTAAAGAACATTTACCGTAATAGAAATATCAAACTTTATTACCAAAAAGAACTACAAACGTAAAAAGGGTGAAGCATCCAGCCAATTCCGCTGGTTTACAGCAATATCAAAAATCGAAACATAACACTGGTGGACATGATTTTTGTTGTTTTAATTTTGAAGACGATTTCGGGATAACTTTGGGGCGCTGATTCCAAATCTGAAAACCGTTTTGCTCTATCACTTCAGGATTTTTCGCAATTTACGATTTAATTGGATAAATTTCTCTAATCATACATGCATTTCAATACTGTGCTGCATTGTCTGCTATTTGTTGGCTATTGTGATGTCACACTGCATCAAAGGCTTGAGCAGTTGTATCCAGGTAGCATCAGCAAACAGAGTTAGAAAAGAGAATAGATAGCCATTACTATGCATGAGTACTTGAACAAAGTCGATTTATAGACCGTTTCAGTATGGGAGTAGAAAATGATCAAAAGTATTAATTGAGTCTGCTAGCAATACTCCCAAATCAGTTACTAATTGGCTACTATGCTTTAAACTCTATATGCACCACGTCATTTGTAATGTACATAGACTAACTGCTGGTAGTTGTAGACACGCACAGTAAAAAACTGAGTAAGCTACTTGTCAGATCATACAGTTTTGTGGACATTATACTGCAGTCATTCGCAAAGCTTTGCATCTGATAGAATACTTCAGTTCGTGAGGATACTAAAAGTAGACTTCATACTCTTAAAGCAAACCTTTCTGTTTAGGAAAAAGAACAAAATTGCTAGTGGTATAAAGTTAGTTGGAAATTTTAGGCTGCTGTGTGAACAGTACAGTAAATACTATGTCATCACGATCAAGAGGCTGTACGAATGATCCTAATATTTTTTGTTATATTCGTGGAGAATATGTTGTAAAATCTCAACGCCAAAACATCACAAATTTTGTTTAAAATGTTTACTATGCCCACTTTGGAATTAAGCTTGGGGACCAAGATAAAACATGGGCTCCGCACAAGGTTTGTCGACGTAGTGTTGAATCACTGAGACGTTGGAGCAAAGGAAAGCAGAAATCTATGTCATTCGGTGTCCCAATGGTGTGAAGAGAGCCTAAAGGCCACGGCAATGATTGCTACTTTTGTAGCTGTAATGTTTCTGGGTTTAACATGAAGAATAAGCATAACATTCAGTACCCTAATTTACCGTCCGCTATTCGTCCTATTCTTCACCAGCCAGATGTTCCTGTACCAACTCCTCCTCCAGTTTTGATAGACGTTGAAGATTCAACTACCAGTTCTGATTTGTCGTCTTCTGAGTGCCAATCAGAATATGAATGCTTTGAAGGTGAAGACCAAGACTTTTCAGTCAAGAGGAACTAAATGATTTGGTACGAGACCTGGATTTGCCCAAAGTTTCTGCTGTTCTTCTTGGTTCTAGGCTAAAATCTCGGAATATGCTGGATTCTGAAGTCACATTCTCTTGATACAAGCATCGTGAAAAAAAATATCTTCCATTTTTCACCAAAGAAGATGATCTGGTTTATTGTGTTGATATCAAAGGTCTTATTGAAAAATTACGCACTACTTATGAACCAAGCGACTGGCGCTTGTTTATTGATTCATCTAAACGAAGCCTAAAAACAGTGTTGCTCCATAACAGAAACACTTTTGCATCCATACCTCTAGCTCATTCCATTCATATGAAAGAATCCTACGAAAATATGGAAATTTTGTTGACCAAATTGAAGTATCACGATCATGCATGGAAAGTATGTGTTGATATAAAAGTATTAAATATGCTGCAAGGCCAGCAGTCTGGATATACCAAGTTTCCTTGTTTGTTATGCGAATGGGGTAGCAGAGATAAAAAGAATCACTGGGTCAAACGTGAATGGCCAACAAGGGTATCAAGAACACTTGGTCAAAAGAATATAACCAATCCTGCCCTTGTAGAATCTTCCAAAGTAATACTCCCACCTCTGCATATCAAATTGGGCCTAATGAAACAGTTTGTTAAAGCCCTGGATAAACAAGGCCTATGCTTCAAATACATATCTAAAAAGTTTCCCCATTTGAGTGCAGAAAAAGTCAAAGAAGGTGTCTTTATTGGTCCACAAACCAGGATGTTGATTAATGATGAACTCTTCATAGCAAAGATGAACGATACGGAGAAAAACGCATGGCAGTCGTATAAAGATGTCGTGTCTAATTCTCTTGGTAACAAAAAGAGTCCAAATTACCAAACGATTGTGGAACAAATGCTAACCAATTTCCAAACACTAGGTTGCCGAATGAGTGTTAAAGTCCATTATTTCCATTTCCATCTTGATTTTTTCCTGCAAATTTAGGCCACATGAGCGAGGAACAAGGTGAGCGATTTCACCAGGACATTAAAACAATGGAAACACGGTACCAGGGACGATGGGATTGCTCGATGATGGCTGACTATTGTTGGTCACTGAAACGAGATTGCCTAGTACACAATGAACTTGGACGCAAAGCAAGAAAAAGAAAATTTATGGCTTGTGACAAAGATGTGTAACTTTCTTGATGATTATGCCAATGCTAAACGAGCTAGCTGCATGTCCGTGTACTCGTATTTATGTTAAATATCGCTATTTGACTTAAAAAAGTGTTTTTATACTTTGTGAAAAATCCTTACGTGATAGAAAAATTCTAACTACAGATTCGGAATCAGCACCATCAAATTATCCAGAAACATCTATTGCTATCCAAACAACATAAAATTTTTTAAAAAATTTCCACCAGTGATAATTTTCGAATTTTTTTGTTCTAATTTTTGGGGATGCGGTTGTAAAGATATTCAACAAGTGCAAAGAGATACTTTCCCCAAAAAGGTTTTTGGAAATCCTAAGTACAAGTCCTCGAAAATGCTCTGTTCTCGGTCGAGGATAGCACTATTTTTAAATTTGTTAAAAATGGGCTATGGAGTACCTTTTTTTTTTCTTAGCCTAAAATTTCGCCGAGAATTTGCGATTTTTGCGTGAAGACTTTTTTTTGGAGAACACATCAAGCAATCAAAGCTGTTTCATGTGGGCGTGGACTCCGGCAAGGGTGCGTTTTGTCCCCTCTCCTTTTCATTGTTTACATGAATTGGATCGACAAATGCAGCCAAGCTGATGAGTGTGCCACGATTGGAAATTGCAAAATTAGTCGTCTGCTATTCGCTGATGATTTGGTTCTGCTTTCCTCGACAGAATCTGGCCTCCAGCGCGCATTAAATAGCTTTGCAGATGCATGCAACACCGCCGGAATCAAAAGAACCACGGCCAAAACTAAAGTACTTCATCTTTCAAGAAACCCTGATCAGTGCGTGTTACAAGTAAATGGAGCGACACTGAAGCAGGTGGAGAAGTTCAAGTATCTTGGGGTTGCATTTACGAGTGACGGAAGGCAAGACGAAGAACTCAATACCCGAATAGGCAAGGCTAATGCAGTAATGCGAGCTTTGCACTACTCGGTTGTCATGAAACGAGAATTGTCGAAAAAAGGCAAAGCTCTCAATTTTCAAAGCAGTTTTTGTCCCCATTCTCACTTATGGTCATGAATCTTGAGTAATGACCGAAAGAATGCGATCACAAGTGCAAGCGTCCGAAATGAGGTTTTTACGAAGAATCGAAGGAGTTACACTGTTTAACAAGGTGCGTAGCTCTGAGATTCGAAAAGCTCTTAACATCGAGCCGTTACTTCTCCGAATTGAAAGATCTCAGCTCAGATTGTTTGACCATGTAAGCAGAATGCCTCAGGAAAGACTCCCCAAACGAGCTTTACTTGCCAAAGCAAGTGGGAGAAGAGCCGTTGGACGACCTAGAACTAAATGGACCGATTACATTGAGGATCTTGGATGGAATCGCTTGGGACTTCACCCAAGCGAAATGATGGAGGTGATGGAAGACCGTGAGGTGTGGCGGCTTAATCTCGAGCTGCTGCCCCCGCAACCCTCACGGAAAAGCGGGCAATGAAGAAAGAAGACTTGCGCGTTGTATTCTTGGTTCGTGGCTTTGGCTTTGAGCGCTCCTGCCCTTAGCCTTGAGAGGACCTGTCCTCGAAAGGTCGGTCCTTGGCCTCCAATTTTTTTGTGTCCTTGGCTTTGGCCTCGAGCCTTGTGTTCTCGTCTTCAAATCTGAATATTATTCAGTCTCTTTTTTCCCTCGAGTTCAGGCTGAGAGGACAGATTCAGGGTTTTTTTAAATTTTTTAGTAGAATATCTTTTTGTATTTATTGATAATCTCAGATATTTGCAACCGCAGTTTCAAAATCAGAGCAAATTTTTTTTTTAATTACGATACCCTGTTGGTCGAGCGGTAACGCGTTCGGCTTTGGAGCTGGAAGTCTGAGATTCAAATCTCGGGCCAGTCAAGTTGGGCACAGTGTTGCTAACGGCTCGCCACCGGTGCGATCTTTTTTCAAAAAGAGCTGTGTTGCCTGAGCGAAATGCCTCGGAGATGGGCCCCGCAAACTTGTTATACGCTTCGGCGTAATACTGTATAATGCTGCAAATTGCAATGTACTTACTGTGATGACATACGTACGCTATTTTCGCAATATACGCAACCGAAGTACTGCAATTTGTAAAAAAATAAAGCTCTGGTAATAAGCTAATTCGATGTTCAATACTTCAGTGAGAATAATATTTTTTCGGTACACACTATGCATGAAATGTAGTATGGAATTGGTATGGAAGTATGAAAGATTGTTTTCCATTCATTCTATTGTGGAAATCTTCCATTCTATTCTATTTTGGCATTTTCCATATTCCAAACCGAAATTTCCTTTCCATTCCATTTTCCTTTCCATACGATGCCCTGCTGAATGGTGAATAGTGATACACAAACCAGCTATATTAGTAGTGAGGCATGTTGAAAAACAGATCCTAAACGAAGTAAAAATATATCTCTAAACTGTTTGTGCAATCTCTGCTACCACATACTGCAAGCAATCGGAGCTACGTTTTTTTTATAAGAACAACTTTATTAGAACACGAGGCTCACTTTATAGCACATCCACAGCAAACAACAAAAAAAGGGTTTAGTCAAACTAGTCGCTAAATATAACAAAGTCGCTAAAATTGACGCTAAATATAACAATTATCGCCAAATATAACAAACCAGGCACGTAGGCAGGAATTTGCAATGGGGGGAGGCTATTTTTGGGTCTGGGGGCGGAGCCCCCAGCGCTCAAAAATTTTGCATTATTTTGCAAAAATAACTTAATTTTAGGGCTATTTTGATAAAACATTAGTGCTTTTAAAACGTGACATAGAAATTGGCAGTGTAAACATGATTAAACTGGTTGCATAAACGGGCTATTTGGGAGGTAGCTAATGGTCAAATTTTAGTTCGCTTATTTAGATGCTGGTAAATCATGAACTCGTATAGTTCAATAAAACTTACATGGAGTAATCTACAGTATTTCGTCAATATTTTATACAGAAAAAAAATTGGGGGGTGGGGGGGCTAATGAAAGGATACTTGAAACGAATGATTGGTAATTAACTAATACTGGATCGCCCCCCCCCCCCCCCTCTTTCTGAGTTTATAGTATATTTGTTGATGACACCTATGTTTAGCATTTTCACAATAGCGAACAAATTTGATTGCTTATTTTTGGCCATTTTTCAAAGTTTTTATTTATTTGTGAGTTGTATTTTTGACAAATTAGCTCTCCTCTCCCCCGTATCCATATTTAAAAAGATGTTTTGAATCACTATTTTGTCCATTCCAGGGCATACAGCAGTCTGAAAAGTGCTAAAAGCGTATTTTTTTTATTCTGCATTTTTGTCGACATATCATTGGGGGGTATAGCCCCTCCCCTTGGCTACGCTACTGTAACAGAGTCAAACATAGTCGCTAAAATTGACATCAATACTCTTAAAATGTAAGATCAAATCGTTTGGATCACACTTTGCACGTTTTAGAGCCATTTGAAAGAACCACATTCTTAAATGTAAAAGTCAATTGAAAAGCTCCAATTGTTTAGTCCTGCCTTTACTTACAGGTCAAGCCCAAAACATAATTAAAATCTTAACTGTTCTTTTTTGTATCTCCAACTGAAGAGAGCTCAATGATCAAAGATCAGAGCAAATTATAATTTTATTTACAGTCAAATTTAGAAACCCTTAACAGTCTGTTTCACCCTTAACGGGATCATCAGAAGAGAACTTCTAAACAACATATACAAAAACAAATTGATTGGTTACACTTGAAACATAAATCTGTAAGTGGTTATTAACAGAGTAATGCGTCTGCCTGGCCTCGAAACTTTTGTCAAGTGTGCCACAAAACAGCTGTGATAGGACTTTTAAGTTGAAAGGCGGGCAACATTGTGTTTACTAAATAATACGCATGCTGGGTTTGCCGTCGGTTACGTTTCAAATTTGAGTGACTCATAATTGGGTAACTTCCATAAGATTAAATTCATTGCAACGACTAATACGAAAACTTAAAATAGCCCCGCCAGTAGGTTTATAATTTATCCGGAGAAGGGGAGTTGCGGTAAGCGCATAAGTGTTAATCAACATTTTTTAGCAAAAATTTGTTTTTGTGCCTACATTTTGAAATTAGCTCGGAGCGTTTATTCACCAGTCCTTCTGGTTTCGCTTTGATGATTTGCAGCTTTTCTGCCAAACAAAGGCTGCATATTCTTGCACCACAGCGATACGATTACCAAATCCAATGGAGCGTCATTAAAGAAGCTGCTCCATATCGCTGTGGTGCAAGAATATGCAGCCTTTGTTTGGCAGAAAAGCTGCAAATCATCAAAGCGAAACCAGAAGGACTGGTGAATAAACGCTCCGAGCTAATTTCAAAATGTAGGCACAAAAACAAATTTTTGCTAAAAAATGTTGATTAACACTTATGCGCTTACCGCAACTCCCCTTCTCCGGATAAATTATAAACCTACTGGCGGGGCTATTTTAAGTTTTCGTATTAGTCGTTGCAATGAATTTAATCTTATGGAAGTTACCCAATTATGAGTCACTCAAATTTGAAACGTAACCGACGGCAAACCCAGCATGCGTATTATTTAGTAAACACAATGTTGCCCGCCTTTCAACTTAAAAGTCCTATCACAGCTGTTTTGTGGCACACTTGACAAAAGTTTCGAGGCCAGGCAGACGCATTACTCTGTTAATAACCACTTACAGATTTATGTTTCAAGTGTAACCAATCAATTTGTTTTTGTATATGTTGTTTAGAAGTTCTCTTCTGATGATCCCGTTAAGGGTGAAACAGACTGTTAAGGGTTTCTAAATTTGACTGTAAATAAAATTATAATTAAAATCTTACATTTTTGGGTTGAACTTTGTAAGTGACTTGCCCCAGTTGGGGGGAAGCAAGGAACATTGCCTCTTTTAAAAATTTTAGAAGTATAATAATTCACTCGGAGATTTGACTTGAAAATTTTTCTCTTGCAAATAACCAGTTTTAGGACTACATGTACGACCAGGGGGCTCAGGCCCTCTCAATTCAAATTTAATAATTTATCCAATAAGCATCTCCCTTAGCTTTTTTTTTCAATATTTTGTCGCGTAAAAACTTGCCAGGTGCAGGGCTATTGCTATTTGAAGTAGGTGCAATAGATGGTCGCTAATCATGTTAATGCATTACGTTCATAAAACGGTTAGATGAGGGTTGAGTTTGCAAATTTTAGGGCGAAATCCTGAATTTCCCCCGGGTTATACGTTTAAATTGCTTGGCTAGAATTTGATTTAAGGGGTCATCAATATTAATATTCAGAGGTGAAGTCGAGGACATAAGACTCGAGGCCAAGGCCAAGTACACAAAAATAATTCGAGGCCAAGGACAGCCTTTCCGAGGACAGACCATCTCGAGGCCAAGGACAGGAATGCTCGAGGCCAAGGCCAAGGATCAAGGACACAGCCGCAAGTGTTCTCCAAAAAAAAAGTTTTTCTGGCGATCTCCGATTCATAGGCGTAGCCAGAATTTTTGATTGGGGGAGGCCTAAACCACAAATCACGTGCAATGATGTCATCAAAAATTTTCCAAAGAGGTAGTTTTTGTTGGACAAAGATATCGTAAAATGGAAGATCTGAAATCGTTGCCTGCTGGCACGTAACCAGGATTTTGCAAAGGGAGAAGGTTTAAACTAATAGTTGAAAAGTGCAAATATCTATCTTTGGAAACGTCTTGAGAAAGCTAAAGTAACTCAAAGGTATCACAGACTGGAGTCTGAGGCCCCCAGCCGCTGGGCGATTTTTTGTAATTTTTTGGTGAAAAAAGGTATTTAAATGCTATCGAATCACATTTCGCAAGTGTGCAGAGCCATTTGAAAGCACTAGATTTTTGACATTTGAAAGCCAATTGAAAAAATTAAATTGTTTAATCCTCCTTTTCCTTGCAATTTAAGTTCAAAACGTCTTTTACATCTTGCATTTGGAGTTGAATTTTAATTGTAAGTTATTTGGTTCAAATAGGGGGAAGTAAGGTGCATTGTTTCTTGCAACATTTTAGCAGTAAATAATAATCCAATCGAAGATTTTCCTTAGAGATTTTTGTTTTATCATGAAAATAACCAGTTATTGGAGTACATGGTCGGCCAGGGAGCCCAGGCCCTCTCAATTGAAGTTCAGTGATTTGTTCAAAGAGCATTTTTTATGGCTAATTTTTTTTTAAAGTATTTTGTCCGTAAAAACCGGCGAGGTTGGAGGTGAATTACTGAATTGTTATTGAAAAATGGTACAATAGATGGTTCCGCCTACTAACCATGTTATTGCCGGGCCGGATTTACATCGCGCTGGGCTCCTGGAACTTTGGAGATTTTCGCAACATCTTTTTGCCAAATATAGATGAAGACCAAAAAAAGTCTTAAGATTTTAGCGCTGGGCCCCTAACTGGTGCTGCGCCATATTATGGTAAATCCGGCCCTGATTAATGCAATGCATTCATAAAAAGGCTAGATGTGGGCCTGAGATAGCAACTTTTAGGACAAAAACTCCCAATTTTCTTCGGGTTATACGTTTAAATTGGCTGGCAACAATTGAATTGAGGGGGGCCCGGGGCCTCTGGTCTTCAATATCGTTGTTAGTTACTGTTGTTAGCGAAAACTGCTAAAAAGAAACTGAAACTGAAGAAACAATAGGCATTTTTGGTGAAATTTTATTTGGAGGGGGGGCGGGCCCTCTGTCTCCCCCCCCCCCACCCCCTTACCTACGCCTAGGCTCCAAGTGAGGAAAACAAAAAAGGTGTTCACAAATTTTCCACGAGGTTTGTGGCGTTTTGTGGCACATGGCAAACTTGACATGGCAAACTTGACCTTCGAGGCCAAGGACTTCAAAAAGTGTCCTCAAGGACGTCCTCAAGGACTCCACCTCTGTTAATATTATTGTTCATTGTTGCTGTTGTACGCGAAAAAACTAAAATTAAGTGAAACTGAAGAAACAATACGCTTTGTCATTATTTTCATCATCGGTAGCATTTCAATTGGGGGGCGGGCCCCCTGGCCCTCCTGGTTACACCTATATCAACCACTTGACCAACAGACGATAGACTTACCAGCATGCTCAGGGTTTAATGATTGCAAGTTTATAATCAGATTAACTATAAAATGTAGCTCAGTTAAACTACAAAAAACAATTCAAAAACATACCAAAAAAGCTCGGTACTTCATCTTTCAAGAAACCCTGATCAGTGCGTATTACAAGTGAACGGAGCGACACTGAAGCAGGTGGAGAAGTTCAAGTATCTTGGGGTTGCATTTACGAGTGACGGAAGGCAAGACGAAGAACTGGATACCCGAATAGGCAAGGCTAATGCAGTAATGCGAGCTTTGCACTACTCGGTTGTCATGAAACGAGAATTGTCGAAAAAAGGCAAAGCTCTCAATTTTCAAAGCAGTTTTTGTCCCCATTCTCACTTATGGTCATGAATCTTGGGTAATGACCGAAAGAATGCGATCACAAGTGCAAGCGTCCGAATTGAGGTTTTTACGAAGAATCGAAGGAGTTACACTGTTTAACAAGATGCGTAGCTCTGAAATTCGAAAAGCTCTTAACATCGAGCCGTTACTTCTCCGAATTGAAAGATCTCAGCTCAGATGGTTTGGCCATGTAAGCAGAATGCCTCAGGAAAGACTCCCCAAACGAGCTTTACATGCTAAAGCAAGTGGGAGAAGACCAGTCGGACGACCTAGAACTAGATGGACCGATTACATTGAGGATCTTGGATGGAATCGCTTGGGACTTCGCCCAAGCGAAATGATGGAGGTGATGGAAGACCGTGAGGTGTGGCGGCTCAATCTCGAGCTACTGCCCCCGCAACCCTCACAGAAAAGCGGGCAATGAAGAAAGAAGAAAGAAGAAGAAGAAGACCAAAAAAGCTTAAAGGCAAAACAGAAAAACAACAACAAAAAATTAAACTCAATCGAGGAGAGAAAAGTAAATACAAATCTTTGTTGCGATGGAAAAGTTTTGTCACATGGCAAATTGTCATTCTCAAAATGAAAATTAAACCTTTCTGCATCACTGCAGCTGCAAATTGCAATGAACATATTCTATGATCCGATGATACAATGCCTACACTGTTTACGCAATGTTCATGACCGCATTATCATATTATTTGGTCGCAGATGATTAGCTGCTAAACGTTTCCACATATTTTTAGTTATCATAACTCGAATATATTTTTCTGCAAATGCCATGTGCGAAATCTAGGATGGAATTGGTATGGAAGAATGGAAAATTGTCTTCTATTCCATTCTTGACATCTTTCATTCCATTCCATTCGGGCATCTCCGATATTCCATACCAAAGTTTCCGTTCCATTATCTTCCATTTTCCATTCCAAAAACTGAATAAGAGTGGTTTCTAGAAACATTTGGTCTACCGGGCATGAAAATCGATACTATAGATAGGCTAGCCTACTAACTGTTCTTCCGGTAAAAGGCACACGATTAGCAGAACGCTAATTTATTACCTTGACGTTTCGCTGAGCTGAAAGCGCCGAGCATCCTCAGAAGTTGAGTTGGAGGAGTGTCGAGCACTCCTCCAATACTAGCACAAACAGTACATTTCGCAGATAAGTTACTACAAAATAAATTACAAAAGAACCGAGTAATATAAGTGAGGTATACATGATTATAACGTCATAATGATCAACTTTCCAGCTAGGTCTAATTCAACAAAACGTAAAAATTCAATTGCTCTTTTGTGAGGAAACGAGGGAACGTGGCTAAGTCACATATGGTAAAAAACTGAAATTAGCAATAAAGCAACATTTACTGAGCACGTTTGGCTAAAGATCGGTACACTGATGGCAATGTCTCACCATCCGAGCGGTTGATAACGTTAGTGTGGGCATTGATAAACCAACTTTCAGCAATTAACCGTCTACAATAACTATCAACATATTTTAACCCTATTTGTACTGGGGGGGGGGCAAATTTACCCCCTCTCAGTTATTTTAATATAGCTCCTAACTGAAAGCAAAGTTTTGCTTTGATCCATTAAAAAATGCATTGCATCATCATTACGTCATTGATGACGTCATAATTCAAAAATATTGACTTTTCTGCTGTTTCTTGAAATAAACTGCGTTTGCAGAAAACAAATATTTATTTTCATCAGCTGTTGAACGATAAAATGAAAATTATACTGCAGTATTCTATAATTTTGTGAAATATACTTTATTTCAGTCACAAAAAGTTACAAAGAATAAATCAACAAAATATATCAACAATGATGTCATCATGCATGTGACGTCATCATGCATGATGTGACGTCATCATGCATGATGACATCATTGTTGATATATTTTGTTGATTTATTCTTTGTAACTTTTTGTGACTGAAATAAAATATATTTCACAAAATTATAGAATAATTGATATATTTCACAAAATTATAGAATAATTGATATATTTCACAAAAGTATAGAATAATAATTCACAAAATAATGTGACGTCATCATGCATGTGACGTCATCATGCATGATGACGTCATCATTTGCGATGACTTTATCAGAGATGTCTTTGAAATAACAAAAGTCCAAACTAAAACTAATATTTCGCAACATTTAGGCAAATTTGCATGTTGCTTTAAGAATTTACTGGTTTTGATCACGTCATCATTGTTTTCGTGACGTCACAACCACAAAAAATTTATTTTAAAAAATTTAACAAAAAATAGCATCAGCAAGCAAAAAATCTCGATTCTATCACTTACCAATCGGTTTTTAGATACGGGGGGCAAATTTGCCCCCCCCGGTACAAATAGGGTGTAAAAATAGCCCGGTATATATAGGGTTAAAACAGTGGATTATTCCCAATTAATACAATGATCAAACAACATTAAATGTTCACATAAAGCGGATTTTTCTGGTTCTGCATTTTTGACGGCTCTTTTATGTTCTGCAACACGACTTTTTAAATCCCGTTTCGTTTGCCCCACATACACAAACTCACAATCAGCACAAGGTATCTTATAAACTAATCGACTCTTTTAATGCTCTGCAATAGGATCTTTGGGTGAGGTAAGAATGTTATCAATGGTTTTAACCGGCTTCATCGCAACTTTCACACCAGTTTCGTTAAGAATACAACCGATACGTTCTGAAGTACCCTGTACATAAGGTATGGAGGTGAAGTGCTTAAGATGCTGTGTTGTGTTCGTAGTTTGACCTTGGGGATGGGGTAGGAGTGCCGTAGAGGGAAACCGTTAAGTTGTAGAACAGACAGAACATGGGTGATTTCGTGTCGTGCATCTGCTGGGATGGTGTTGTGTGTGTTAGCTCTGTCATGTGATGTCTTAGTAACTGCAAGTTTCTGGCGCTGAGGATGATGAGAATCGAAGTGAAGGATTCTGTCTGTGTGGGTGGGTTTGCGGTAGACTTGTGTGCGAAGAGTTTTGTCATGTTGTATAACTAGAACATCCAAGAAAGGTAAAGAGAGATCCTGCTCTTCTTCCATAGTGAACTGTATATGATGACAAACCGAGTTGATATGTTGGTGAAATTCTGTCATGTGCTCTTTTTTTTAATAAACAGAATGTATCATTTACATATCGAAGCCAGAGTTTAGGTGGCGTGTGAAATGTCGTGAGTGCGGCTTTCTCTATATGCTCCATGAAGATGTTAGCCACAATGGGAGAGATGCATGATCCCAAGGGAGTACCAAACGTTTGTCTATACAAAACGTTTTGAAAAGAAAAAAAGCAGCGGAATTAGAACAGATTTCAAGGCCAGTTTTTACGTCATGGGCATTGAGTTGTGTACGTGTAGGCAAAGAATCATCAACTACGAGTAAATCAAAAATACACTTAATGGCGCAATCAACAGGTACGGAAGTAAAACGGCTCACAACATCAAACGACACCAAAATATCATCTTCTTCAATAACAACATCTTTAATGCGATCTATAAAATCAATTGAATTTTTGACACTGAAACTATTGGTCATAAGAGGTTTAATAATTTTAGATAAAAATTTTGAAATATTGTACAGTACGTGGGAGAGTTGACAAAAGATACGATCGGACAAAGAGGAACATTTACTTTATGGATCTTCGATAAGCCATAGAATCGAGGCATAGTAGCTTTACTACAATGCAACCTATAATATTTGTCCTGTTTAATCTTATTGTCCAGCAAAATCATGATTTTCAAAATTCTCAAAGCTGACAAAGGTAACTGCACTGTTATAATGGACAGGCCAGACTACGATCAAAAAAGTAACGCACTGTTAAACGATAATGATATTTAAAGCAAATTGCTGACGAAACGAAATCCACTTAACAATATCACAAAAGATGTCAATGACTTTGTATGCCAGCTTTTGCTGGACAATAAGATTAAACAGGACAAATATTATTGGTTGCATTGTAGTAAAGCTGTTATGCCTCGATTCTATGGCTTATCGAAGATCCATAAAGTAAATGTTCCTCTTTGTCCGATCGTATCTTTTGTCAACTCTCCCACGTACTGTACAATATTTCAAAATTTTTATCTAAAATTATTAAACCTCTTATGACCAATAGTTTCAGTGTCAAAAATTCAATTGATTTTATAGATCGCATTAAAGATGTTGTTATTGAAGAAGATGATATTTTGGTGTCGTTTGATGTTGTGAGCCGTTTTACTTCCGTACCTGTTGATTGCGCCATTAAGTGTATTTTTGATTTACTCGTAGTTGATGATTCTTTGCCTACACGTACACAACTCAATGCCCATGACGTAAAAACTGGCCTTGAAATCTGTTCTAATTCCGCTGCTTTTTTTCTTTTCAAAACGTTTTGTATAGACAAACGTTTGGTACTCCCTTGGGATCATGCATCTCTCCCATTGTGGCTAACATCTTCATGGAGCATATAGAGAAAGCCGCACTCACG
Source organism: Trididemnum nubilum (assembly GCA_963965965.1). Taxonomy (NCBI): domain Eukaryota; kingdom Metazoa; phylum Chordata; class Ascidiacea; order Aplousobranchia; family Didemnidae; genus Trididemnum; species Trididemnum nubilum. The sequence continues at coordinate 39,392,807 of OZ014484.1, read as the reverse complement.
ACATTTCACACGCCACCTAAACTCTGGCTTCGATATGTAAATGATACATTCTGTTTATTAAAAAAAAGAGCACATGACAGAATTTCACCAACATATCAACTCGGTTTGTCATCATATACAGTTCACTATGGAAGAAGAGCAGGATCTCTCTTTACCTTTCTTGGATGTTCTAGTTATACAACATGACAAAACTCTTCGCACACAAGTCTACCGCAAACCCACCCACACAGACAGAATCCTTCACTTCGATTCTCATCATCCTCAGCGCCAGAAACTTGCAGTTACTAAGACATCACATGACAGAGCTAACACACACAACACCATCCCAGCAGATGCACGACACGAAATCACCCATGTTCTGTCTGTTCTACAACTTAACGGTTTCCCTCTACGGCACTCCTACCCCATCCCCAAGGTCAAACTACGAACACAACACAGCATCTTAAGCACTTCACCTCCATACCTTATGTACAGGGTACTTCAGAACGTATCGGTTGTATTCTTAACGAAACTGGTGTGAAAGTTGCGATGAAGCCGGTTAAAACCATTGATAACATTCTTACCTCACCCAAAGATCCTATTGCAGAGCATAAAAAGAGTCGATTAGTTTATAAGATACCTTGTGCTGATTGTGAGTTTGTGTATGTGGGGCAAACGAAACGGGATTTAAAAAGTCGTGTTGCAGAACATAAAAGAGCCGTCAAAAATGCAGAACCAGAAAAATCCGCGTTATGTGAACATTTAATGTTGTTTGATCATCGTATTAATTGGGAATAATCCACTGTTTTAAAATATGTTGATAGTTATCGTAGACGGTTAATTGCTGAAAGTTGGTTTATCAATGCCCACACTAACGTTATCAACCGCTCGGATGGTGAGACATTGCCATCAGTGTACCGATCTTTAGCCAAACGTGCTCAGTAAATGTTGCTTTATTGCTAATTTCAGTTTTTTACCATATGTGACTTAGCCACGTTCCCTCGTTTCCTCACAAAAGAGCAATTGAATTTTTACGTTTTGTTGAATTAGACCTAGCTGGAAAGTTGATCATTATGACGTTATAATCATGTATACCTCACTTAATTTACTCGGTTCTTTTGTAATTTATTTTGTAGTAACTTATCTGCGAAATGTACTGTTTGTGCTAGTATTGGAGGAGTGCTCGACACTCCTCCAACTCAACTTCTGAGGATGCTCGGCGCTTTCAGCTCAGCGAAACGTCAAGGTAATAAATTAGCGTTCTGCTAATCGTGTGCCTTTTACCGGAAGAACAGTTAGTAGGCTAGCCTATCTATAGTATTGATTTTCCATTCCATTCCATACTATTCCCTGCCTATCAATGCAACCAGTATAATGAAAATTTGATTTTAACGTTGCTCAACCTCCATACCCACCTTTTATACCTGCTTGTTTAAGTTAACTACGACTTACTTACCCCGAGCTTGTAGAAAGTTTTCGCGTATTTTTCGACTCCAGCATTCGAAGGCGGATCGACTATATTTTTTTGGGTTACGACAGTCACTTGACCGTCTGGAATAGGCACGGATGCCATAGTTTCTTAAACCGCTGAGCTGAATATCAGTTTTTAGAATGTGACTAAACTATAGTAGGCTGAAAATGTTATAAATACTGGCAAGTAATATAATACAGTTTAATGCAATTTCAAAACTCTACAAAGAGACAACTTCATCTGCATCCGCAATCATCACGGTTATCGAATGAGAAAAGAGTGTGTTGCAAAGATAGAACTCATAGTTTGTTGAACTTCCATTCTGAAGTATACCACATTTTTTCAAATTAAATCTTTTATGATACTCGCTGCAGTACACCGAAGCGTGTAACGAGTTTACAGAATCCATTTCCGCATGATTGCACTTGCATGCAACTCAGCTCCATTAAAAAATGTCCCAACGGAGACGAGTTGATGGTAACTCTGTTTCCAATTTGGCCGGTCCGAGACATCCTCTTTTTAATTTGATGTCCTCTTTTTTCACGAAGAGTGATGATCCTTTCAATATTGGTCTTCATCTTGGTAAAGACTTTTTTGGTCTTCATCCAAATTTAACGGCTTAAGCTAAATTGGTACGTTGATAACAATATTTGAAAAATTGTGTCCTGTTTGGTAATAAAAATATGGTCACCCTACCACACCCACCAAACGTTCCTAAGGGACTTTGCCGGGAGATAATGAGAGACCGTTTAAAGTAATGTAAAAAAAGAACCAGTGGGAGTTCGTGAGAAACAGGACTGATCTAAAGTAGTAAGTCGTCGTTTGGTTGTTACACCAGACGCATTCTGATTTGGTCTAGGGTTGGGTTTCTGCTGTGAAACTGGAAGCGATTGGTCCTATGGTTTAGCAGAAATTAGGGTACAGGAGTTAGAGGTATTGTATTTGGAGTTTGTGGCGTAAACTCCAGCATCGTCTAGTCTAAAGGTGAAAGAGACAAATCCGTCCCTTTATAGACCTCCGAAGGAGGAAGGAACAAACTCAGTAGGGTCTCAAAGGGCCGTAACATATTTTTACTTACATTTTGGTCTTTAAAAAGTGTGACTTTATATACTTCAATGAAAGAAAAGTTTGACGTATTTTAGCCCTATATTACTCAAGTTTAGTGCTTCCGAAGCCCACACTCGTTAAAAACAGTAATTAAACTTACAGTAAATCTGGTTTGCAATAAAAACTCAAAATTTCCTGACTTTTGCTGTTTGTTTTCGCCAGTTACGATGATTTTTTTTCATACAATTTAAGGAGTTCAAGAGTAAAATTTTTTTTTTTTGACAATTTTTTTGAAATTTTGCCAATTTCTAGTTTTCGGTGAAAAATTACTTTCACGCGTAATATTTCTGGTAGAGATTAAAAGGATTAGAGTAAATGGGTGTTCGAGATTAGATGATTTACAATAAATACCGTTACTGCGTTGCGAACGAAAAGCCACTATATACGTCAGAGGCGACAAGCGATTATCAGGATCCTTTGTCTTCGATTTAACGCTAATTTCGATTGATTAGAGAGGTATTTTATGTTCGCAGTACAATCGAACGAAACAATATTACTGCATAGCAGAAAGCGAATAATGATTTATGCAATTGCTGGTTATGTTACTTTTAGCTATACGCCACTACAAAAAACAAAATCAATTCCTGATTAGGTTATACTATTAAACTTATTCCAAAATGTGTGACGAGATTGCGAAAGCCCAGCTACGCATCATAGCGCTTTAGCAACATTGTTCTTTTTGAATAAATGTAGCAGCGGTGACGAGCCGTAACAAAAATGTGTCCAATTCGGCCAGCCCAGAAATTGCTTCTAACCTCCCATTTCAGAAGCAACCGCTTAATCGTTAAACCTACTAGCACTAAAAGCACAATATAAGCTAATGCTCAATGTAGTTACCCTTAGTTTTAATGCCCTATAGTCGATTTACAAAAATCGCAAAAAATTGAAATTGAAAAGCATGCTTTTACTATACACATAAAACCATCAAGTAGTTCAGTTACACGCCCCGAAGTCACCCGTGCAGTTTTAGTTACACTAAAGAATTTAGTATAGACAAAGAGGCATTCTGTTAGCCATTGCACAGCATATAATTCGTTTTAAAGAAAAAAAAAAAAAAAACGATATAAAAAAACAAATGAGATAGTAAAAGTAAGTTATATTATTCATTGTGAAACTCAGCTAAAGTATTTCTGCGATAGATAATGTGTTTGTGATCATTTACCAGTACTTACAACTTTTAAGTATTTGCAGTTCAACCATTACTTTTTTAGAGTTTGGGGGACTATTGCAATACAAATAATGCTACGTAATGGGGGTACTTTGTTTTAAACAACTCGATAAATCAGTCTATTTCCAACCAGGTCAAGACCCTCTACTGATTTTTAGCTCCAAATGGCTTTTGATAACCTTACGAACCCCACTAACCATTAAACTTTAAATGATCAAAATATATCAAAAAGTATTGCTTAGGTATTACTTTTTTAAAATACCGCAATTTATTAAAATTTTAAAAACATGTTATTATTCGACTTAAAAAAACCTAACGACCATGTTATTGTATAATCATTAATCAACGCTTAATTAATACTTTGATTTTTGCACAACAGGTCAAAAAGCCAGACTTCTGCATAAGATCTAAAGTAAAATTTCCTCCATCTAGATTGAAATGAAAAAGGAAAATATTTTAAAGGAATAACACATGAAAATTGCTTAGCTGCGATGTGGCTCTGTTGCGCTGTTGTTTGTAAATTTGCTATTATGGCTCCACAGTCCACACGCATCAAACCTCTCAACTTTTCAGTCTCTTCCGATGATCACCTCCCCAGAGGATTTCAATTTTGCTGCCACTAACGATTCACAAACGATTTCAATTTTGTTAACTAATAACGATTCATTAGCAATTTCAATTTTGCTGCCACTTACGCGACTGTTGCTCTGGAAAATTTTTTGCTGAAATCAATCCGTCAATTTGCGTTCATATAACTTTACTTGTACTTTGAATTTTGATTGGCAAACAAAACCAAAATGAATTAAGCTTATGAAGCGGGCTTTCACTTTATACAAATAACTCAAAACGTGCAAAAATCAAGCTCCGCGACTATAGCACAAGAGTGACGCTATGTAACAATAGAATCAGTGATCGTCAGTTTAGTTCGGAAGCTGAAAGTGATGCAAGGTAACAAGACATTGAAATCTTTTTGACTTTCATAATCTTTAGTCTTATACAACAACTGTCTGCTGAACAAATTACTTTATCCGTTTTGATCAGTTTATCAAATTCGATAAAAATAAAAAAGTTTAAAAAACTAATAATGGAATTTTCCACTTCCCAGTTTTCATAATATCAAAATCTAGCGCTTTCATAACTTTACGCTTACAGATTTAGTACATTTAGGTCATTATGTTAAAGTCAATTTGTCTTAAATTGAAATCGGTCAGGTCTTAAGAGCAAGCCGTCATGTCCACCAGCCTATCTACAAACACAATTAGTTGAAAACTTCACCTGCTTTATTTCTCTGCGTAATTACAAATAGGAAAGGTGTGAGCATCAATTCAAACTTCAAAATAATTGGCATGACGTGATTTGGAATCAAACCCCAGAGTATTGCTTGAAAAACAGACGCTCTATCCGCGATAAGTATCAATTGTGGTTGGTAGGTTTTCGGTAGTGATTATTAAGTTTCGATGAAGAATTAGCAGATGAGCTCAAAAGTTATACTGGCACTAAAAATGGAATCAGAGTTTTCTAATAATGGGTTGGTAAACTTCTTTTGTTACGTCTTTGTTTTGTTTATTCGATATCTCATATCAACACTAACAGTGATAAATTGTTTTGATTACAATAAATTTATTTTATCTCCACCGTTTTTACCCAAAATTTTATCTTTTTCGATTTGGAAATACTGTAAACTATAGTATTGTATTGCTAAATTGGTGCCACGAGATGTCATTTTAAAGCTTTTTGTTGTCACCAGTGGGGGGGAGGGGAGGAAAGCAAAAGTTTAAAAATAGTTTCATTCTGTAAACTTTGTATTTTGGTTGCTCAAACTTTGACTTGATGCATTTTTAGCGTACTGTATTTTTGACGTAGAAACGCTTTAGTCTGGCAAAAATTTATGTTTTTGTCATTATGAGTAAAATTTACTCGCTTTAGTTTACGCAAATTCATGCTGTCGAGTGTTCTTGCTTAAGCTCGCTATGTATTGTTTTGTTTCAATTAAAATGCTGCAAATCTTGAAGCTTACAGAGTTCCGTTTCGGACCCGGCTGGGGTAGCTCACAAGTTTACAGAAGATGCCCAAGCTGGCCTCCCTTGTTTCATAAAGTAATATCATTGAGTATGCTGTTAGTGTAACTTAGTAATACTCTTCTCTCAGTATTTTTGTTTGCAGCGGTACGCATTTACAATGTGTTATTTTGTTCAGTGTTCAAATTTTTTGTAACATTAATTAATAAAGCTTTTTGAATGAAATCTTTGTGGATAAAGACCTTCCGATTGCATAAGGAGACATGTTTTCGGAAAGGATCAAAGCTAAGTTTGCAACGCATTAGACAACGCAACAAAAATAAAACAATACGCATTGTGCAGTAAAACAAAGATATTACTTTTTTGCAATAATCATTTCTTTTTAATTTTAAATCGTTTTTTGGCACCAGATTTTGTGTTTTCACAAAGTAAATATTTGCTTATGACGTCACAAAATGTGAAGCCATTTCTCTGATACGACGTCATCAAGACGACGTTTAATATTTTGAAGTACAATTGCTACAGCACCGTTGGAGAATAAGAACTTCCAAAAAAGAATCTTGAAATTACGAATTATCTCCGCCACGTCCTCAGTATAATTACAATGGGCCTGATATCTTTTAATTGTTTGAACTCACAAACTTTTCTCTGCATTACGCCACGACAAGGGCTTCATGCCGTAGTTTGTAAAAGTGAAATTTACAAATGTTCCAGCGTCGAAAACAAGAATGGATAAGAAAATCATCACAATACATAAAAAATAACATTTTGTTCCTAGTAGTGCTATAGAGCATCAAGAACAGACCTCTAAATGAAGTTTAAGATCACATTCAGCATCAGTATATCTAACGAATTCACAAAAACTTTTTAAAACTTTTTAAGAAACTTTTTAAGGAAGCTAATTGTTTAAACGTTTTAAAGGAAGTTAATTGCAGAATTAGTGGTTTGTATGTATCCATACGTGTTTCAAAATTTGGTCACCCCCAAGTTTATGCTTCATTTACTAAAAAACTGCAGGATATTTTGTGGAGAACTTTTGATACCAACCTACCCGGGAGACATACTAATTTGGAAAAGCATCAAAAATTTTAGCCACCAAAATCAGTTTACGAACTCGTTTTTTGAGCGCCCTAGGATTTACAGCAAATGATCTAACTGACAATAACCGACGAAATATAATCAAGTTATTGGGCTAAGACGAAATGTTCTATCTACCCTTAACACATTTTTTCCTTTATATCGCGTTAAATTACCATAAGCAACTTTTCCTTCGTTTTTTTTGGCTTCAAAGCAAAAAAAAGTTACAAAACCGGCACATTTTTGATAAGTTTATGATTTGACAAATAAATATATTGTTTGAGCGAAATTTCTTGAACTTGCTTCTCTATCTGATCTCTTTGAGAGATGGCCGAAGTTTTGAGAGTACGAGTATGTTATACAACAACAGTTTTTAGCACTGCCGCTTCATCGATTAAACTTCGACAACAATGATGCTCACCTTATAAGTATTAGAAGTAATAGGTGTTCAATGTTAAAAAAGCAATGTTAACGAAATCAAAACAGTGTTAATTAATGATATACGGTAAAAATCATTCCAGCAGCTTAGACAGAAGTGTTTTGAATAGCGTTTTGAAACTACATTTGAAACACTTTTGTGGTGTCTGAATTTCTGAAGATAGAAGTAATTTTAACAGCAAAAATGATAGCATACGATTGTACTTTGAGATTTAATTCTAATGCATAAGTTAGGCTGCTGTGTTCTGATTGAATGCATTGGGTTTAGCAAATGCCAAATGTATAACGTAAAAAACTACACAAACCAAAAAAAAATCGATGAAGGACGCAGTTCTTACATCCTTTGAATCATAACACGTTTTTGCTGTCTGACAGCAACGCAAAATCAAGGTGAAAAATTATAACGTGCAAAACTTCGTCACATGAAGCAGAAGACTTTATTGTTTAATTAATAGTTAGTTGTTTTACACCAGAAACTTATTGTTGTCTTGTTACGACAAATGATCAACAAAATAATTGTTTGATTTTGATGACAATATGCTGCGTGAAACTTCATAATCTTGCAATAGCCTTTCGACAAAATGCCAGGAAGATAGCGATTAATCCTGTTAGTCCTTTATTCTAAAAGGGTAAACCCAAACACGCAGTTACAATGGTTTAGTCATCGTGCAAAAGTGATTTGAGCATAGCAACATTTTTATTCTTAATTAATCCAAATCAATCAGCTATACTAAATTTACACGGATGAAATCAGTAGCGTACGCAAGATTTTGAAAAGGGGGGGGCAGAAAATTTGAGAAGAACAAAGATCTGAATCAGAAATCGTTCTACTCAAATTTAGTCCGATTTTTCGCCCAAAATTAGGTGAAGAGCAACACTCAAATTTAGTCCGATTCTTCGCCCAAAATCAGGTGAAGAGCAAAAAAAAGGTCCTCACTCAAATTTCCTCCGATTTTAAGCCCAATGCCTAGAAGAAACGCATAGAGCATACCCTTTGTGTCGTCAAACCTTATGCCCAACTTGCAAAGGGGGGGGGCATGCCTCAATTTTGCTTACTTTTCAATGCAATTTTACAATCCTGGCGACCCAAAAGGGGGGGCCATGGCACAATAGCCCCCCCTAAATACGCCCCTGGATGAAATGCACAAACGACGATTAAATTAATTCGAAGATTAATAGTTTTGCTATTCACAGGCATACTGATGAACATATAAGGTGTAAGATACAGAAAGAGGTTATTTTACCGGAAATTTTTATCTACTCTTTTGTTTGTACTGGCTCGAATTGAATCCAAACTCAAATCCTTACCATAAAACTAACCCCAAACTTATTTTCAAGTGGAGTGCCAAGAGACGTTAACTAATTGCCAATGAAATGTGAGCCCAGCATGGAAGCATAGCGCGGTGTTATGCAACGTTTTTTGATAGAAAAAAATGGAAAATTTGCGTCAAATGCATTGATTTTACCAGCCAAAACCCAAAAAGCAATAAAACCCGCATATATCATTAGTTCATTACTATATTAAATCCGTTTTTTACACTAATTTAACCAACAATACATTACACGGTATATATAAGCAAAGTATTGTAGCAAGATATATTACACGGCCAAAATTCCGAAGAGCAATAAAAACTCCTACTTATTATTACCAGTGCTGGGCACCGCAAGTTTTTTTTTAAGTCCGCAGTCCGCAAATCCGCAACCGAATTTCAATGTTCCAAATCCGCAACCGCAAGTCCGCAATTGGACGTTTAAAAGCTTAGTCCGCAACCGCAAGTCCGCAACGACTTTTCAGGATTCTTGAATCCGCAACCGCAAGTCCGCAACTTCCTAATTCTTGAAGTCCGCAACCGCAAGTCCGCAACTTCGTAATTCTTGAAGTCCGCAACTGCAAGTCCGCAACTTCGTAATATTTGAAGTCCGCACCGCAAGTCCGCAACTTTTTATGATCCGAGTGAAAAAGTTTTGCAATCAACCACGTCCCGAAGTGATCTGCTCAGAGATGATTGGCAAAAATAAGTCAAAAGTTGTGACTTGTGGGAAGTATAGCAAACGTATGGTGAATACATTCCATGCAACAGAAGAAATTACTCACAATCGTTGATTGTAGTAAATGTACCACAGCATGACTTGTTATTGAGCTGCTTTTTCGGATGGCAAACTTAAGAATAGCCTAGCCCCTCTTACTTTCCGGTCCTACTCAAAACAGATTCAAACGCTGTAATTTTGGTTAAAGTTTTTAAGTGACTTGACTAAGGGTTTTTAACCCCCAGCCCTCCTGGTTGCGCTTCTGCTTATACAGTAATTGCCTAAGCTGTGTGGAAGCATAATGCACAACCCACTGGCGAACCCTCAAAAATGCTACAATGAAGCTAGGGATTTGGAGATTAAAAGCCATCAGATTACACTGAGAAGCCATCAAATAGCAAAGCACAATCCGCATTTCCGCTTGCAACAATATATTCTATGAAAACAATTTTTTTCGAGGCAGGAAAAGGCAAAGGCAGTAGAAGGCAAAAAAACATTCATATCACTAATCGTATTACTAAATTTTTAGTCCCTAGTTTCAATAAATACTCTAGGAATGAGATAAATAAGCACACGCTACCAGCAGTGCTGTCGCTAGACCAAACGAAGAGAGAGGGCCCTAGCCGAAAATTGGGGGGGGGGCACTATAAAATGGACTGAAATTTTGCACATAAAAGCTGATGTTTTAAAGCTACAATTTTGTATTCATTTTTGGAAAAAGATACATACAAGCCCGGCAGCGTTTATTAGCTCGTTTCGCTTGCGGCCGGTATAACGCTTAAAAAATATGTCTACAGGAGTAAATGCGACCAGAAGCGCAACCAGGGTTTTGTTAAGAGAGAGGGGGCTTGAACCAAAAGTAAATGTTTTTTGCACAAAAATTGTCTAATTTAGGTCCCGTGCTGAACAAACCGTTGCTACTCAAGCGTGTTACAGAGGGGGCTCAGCTGCTGGGTGTTTTTTGCGATTTTGCGGCAAAAATAGCGATTTTAACGCCATTTGAATCACAATTCGCACGTTTTAAAACCATATCAATAATTACAGTAAATTGTTAAAATTCAGAAGTCATTGAACGATTTAAATTGTCTAGCCTCTTGAGCCCTTATATACATTAGGTCAAGTCCAAAACACGTTTAAACACTTATTCTTTTTTTGGTTATATTTTCTAAATGACTTGGTTAAAGGGGGTTGATGACCCCTTAGCCCCTTCCCCATAATTGTGCCACTGACTGCGAACTAAAATAAATCTTGAATGTGCTCTAAAAAAAAACAGCTGGTCTTTTAAAGAAATGTTTTCACGTATTGCATCAGGTCATAATCACTAACGAAATACCGGTAACGCTTCTATAGGCATACATCCCTATTCCGCGACACATCCGTAAAGGCGTGTTAATAAGACAGATTATTGGGTTATATTTATGTGAAGCAGTTGATGGCCAGGAATTTTGCAAACAATCGAGAAAACTTCAAACAAGAATCATGTTTGAAAATTATTATTTCTTTTTCCATTATTGCCTGTTGTCTTGTCGTTACTAGATGCTCCAAAAAAGCATTCTAAATGAACCAAAATGGGGGGGCAAAAGCAGTCATAAGGGGGGGACGGCGCCCCTGGACCCACCGTAGCGACGGCACTGGCAACCAGTACAAAAAATGATAACCCAGTGGCTAATTTTGTGAACTCACGGTAAAAAACAACAAAGCCCTACTTTGAACCAGGGCTGCAAATTCGAACTTAAACCCAAAAAAAGTCGGTAGTTTTGCCGAACTCGAGAAAACAGTGTTGATTCCAATTTGAATCAAGTTAGAGCCTATTGCAATAGCCTGTCTCGCCGCGTGTCATATTCTTCATATTTCTGCAGTCATACCACACTTTGGATATAAATATAACAATGATATTCCTCATAGAACACCAAAAATTAGATTCATCCAAAGTAACACGGCAAAATAAGAAGTCAATTATCAGCTAGCCAAATCAATATCAATTAACTAAAATTTGCTAGACCAAAATTTACGCTATTGATTATACTAACATTATGCTAGACTTTACTAGACAATGCTATTAAAAACTGCTTCGAGATCGCACTATAGAATTAGAAACATCAGCAACCAACTTACTACACAGCTAACTTGATACACTAAACTACGAAAATTTGAAACACCATATCAATTGTACTGTCGAAGACTATCTAATTTGAGCACTAGTTGCAAATTTAAAGATTATGAGATTAAAGGTCTAAAGACAATACAGTTAAAATTATCACAAAGACAGTTCTAGAAAATTCTTAAAACAAGCACAAAAGGGGCTTCTAAAATGTTCTAAAAAATCAACCAAGTATTTGCATAGAAGATGAGAACGCGGCATGTATTCGTTTCTCACGTTACCAAACAGTATGTCAACAAAAAGGAAGCGATTAAGTCGGAAAGCAGACTTAGTATTTATGTCAGCCAGAACTCGAAAAACTTGATATTTTTGCCGAACTTGAACTCGAAAAAATTAAATTGATTTCTCATGTTTGACTGGGTAAAAACATGAATATTTTACGAATATAATAAGAAATTTCAATATTTGTATAAAACTTGCGGAATTGCGGACTAAAATTAAAAATAGTCCGCAACCGCAAGTCCGCAATTTAAACTGCCAAAGTCCGCAAGTCCTCATGTCCGCAACTTTTTTCGTTAGTCCGCAATTGCGGATTTGCGGACTTGCGGACTAACTTGCGGACTTGCCCAGCTCTGATTATTACATATAGTAAATTCGTTTGTTACACTAGTCTAACAATACATTACACGGTATTTCTGAGTCGACAAGCTTTTGATTTGGAGAAAACTGATTTGCAATGGTACGTTTTCATAAAAAGCACTCGCGCTCTTTCATCAGTTTGCAAGAAAACGCACCTTCAAGAAAAGCCTAATCAAATTAAACTACCGCTGCCATCACCGTCAAAAAAGAGGCTTAAGTCGCTACTTCAATTGAGTAATTTGGGACCAATCATATACACTTTCGGGGAGTTTGTAGTTTTTCAAGTTACTGTGGAGTATAAGGCGACTGATCACAAACCCTTAGAGGTGTTTATTAGGCATGATTGAATAAATAAATGCGATATTACATTCATTTTTAAACATTTAAAATTTACAGCAAAGATTATACACAGTTACATCGCTTTTAGAATTATTTTTGATTTAAGCAAATTATTGCAAAATTGGATATGCTTTGATTTAGCAGGAACACATAAAGTATCCGTGTTGCCTTCCGCTTTATCTGTTATCATTAATCTACCGTAAACTAAAATCGCAAGCCCAACGTCATTTACAGCAACAGACCTTCGCTATCACTACTGGTAGCGTTTCTACAATTGTAATAATATATCAAAGATAAAACAATCAACTACTTGCATAAATAAAAATGTGCTCCACAGCAGCGCAAGTGTAAGCTGACCTTTGCACAATGATGTTAACTCAATGCAGTTTCAACGGAAACTATGTTACTTTGGATAAATAACTCGTTCGCACAAAATTATGAAAATGTGTTGGTTTTAAACGCAACCAGGACTTTGCTAAGGTGGGAGAAAAGGGGCTTGCACACAAACTTGGATTTTTTGTTTAAAAAATGTCTATTTTGGCGGAGCAAACTTGTGCAACTTAAAGGGGATCATAGGCGAGGGTCTGGGGACAGATCCTCCCGCCGCTGGAAACCAATGGGGTCCAGGAGCAAAGTCCCCAACCGCTGTGGAATTTTTTAAAAAGTTTTTCAAAACAATTGCCAATTCAACGCCATTCAGATCAAATTTTGCACACTTTTAGAGTCATTTAAAAGAACTACATTGTAAGGACTTTTAAGCCAGTTAAAGAATTAAACTGCTCACCCCCTTCACACTTTCCTTTATTTACAGGTCAGGTCCAAAACACATTTAAACGTTTGCATTTTTGGGTTAAATTGTTTAAGAACCTTAGCTAAGAGACTAAATCTCCCTTAACTCCCCTTTCCTGCTTTCATGTCTGCGACACGTCTGGTTAGTTATTTTTGTTTCATACATAAGTACCGAAGCTATTTGAAAATTAATGAAAACCAGCATTATCTGTAATTCTGGCCTATCAAAGGATATCATGCGGCTATCAAATCTATTTTCCTAATCACATGAAGGCTGGGTCAAACTTTCCGCAAACAATTTTAGAAATTCTAAAAAACTGAATGATTTTTAAATCTACTTTGTATAAATGCCTATCTTTTCTGATGAATTAAATTATTTGATCGTAGGAAAGATCGTAACATAGTGCAAAAAACGATAAAACCGATGGCAAGTTACACCGACAATAACCGTAGAAGAACACCTTTCCCTTCGTTTTGAGCTAGGCTCTACTTATTTTACTTTGTTTTGAAACATGGTTCTAGTGAAAGCACAGAAAAAGAATTATTCAAAGCTTTAAAATTAAAACCGATACATCTGGATCAAATTCAAGCAAATAGAATGCGGTGAACGCAGCAAACACTGAAGATAATAAAAAAAAAGATTAATCCGAATATTAAAAATTAGTCTGCAGCGGCCTTTGCAATGGCTGGTCTGTCAGCTGCACACAAACGAATTGCTTTTGTGTAGTTTTTTCTTCTCGCTGACGGAGCCAGGGCAAGACCTTTAATACATTTTCATTTTAACCGAGAATATTTTTTTGTTTATTTTAACCAATTGGCAGATTTTGCATGCAGGAAAGGCGATATACCTGGCGTACCGACTTATTGTTTAAAATAAACAAAAAATAATAACAACAAACAGCAAGACTAAAGTCATTTTAATCATTTATTTATAATCAATAATACAACGTTTTCGCCTTTCATCAAGCCTCTTCGGGAATTAGTAAAATTATAGTCATGTTAACTTCAGACTAACTGGAAGAATTGAAATACCATAGATCATCAATCGCATTTAACAGGTCAACAGTTCATCTACTAATGGAAAATAGAGAAATTAGGGGAAAAAACAGCACATTAATCAATAAGCGTCACTATCATTTGTAGATCAGAAAGGACAAGCCATGAGCATATAATTGTTTGTTTGAACCAGATCTATTTTTCTTCATTAATAAAGCTTCATGAATTTTGGCCAGAAAATCTGATTTATATTGTTTTCGAACCTCGAAAGTTTTTTGACATTAGAACATTCGAACAAACAGTACACGAAAGTATATGTTGTTTAATCGCACTATTTTTATGCTGGCTGGCCACATTAAATGTTGTTGATGATCTATCCTAATTGCTTATACATTAAATGTTGTTGATGATCTATCCTTATTGCTTTAACGCCTGGTGACTTAAACCCTTGATATTGCTTGATTGTTGTATTTTTATTTTTTCCATTTAGTCTGAAATTAACATGGCTATAATTTAACTAATACCTACAGAAGCCTGATGAAAGGCGAAAACGTTTGTATTTTTGATTGTAAATGAATCATTAAAATGACTTTAGTCTTGCTGTGCGTTGTTATTATTCGACTGAATAAAATTTTTGCTTTACCAAAGTTAAACTAAAAATACCCTAGTACGGGCATGCTTTACATCCCGTGTAGTACACTGGGCCTCAGTGTGTAGTCAAATTAAATGTTAAGTTTTTCAAAGTAGCTGCATTTAAATGCGTTGCTTATTTTCAAAACTTTTATTGCATAAAGTATCTTATTGTATGGTTAAATTTCAAGTAAACTCAATGCAAAAATTTGAAAAAAAAGAACAACTTAAGATGTATTTTGGACATCTGAAGGTTTTGAGTATACGCATGAAAATTTTTTTGTTGCCAATTAAAATCACAAAAAAGGCAGATGAGTTTATTACGATTTCCGTTAATGCAAAAATTTGAAAACAGTAGAAATCAGTTTTTTACAGCTCTAAGTACACCTTAAACCTTAGAAATTTTTGGTTAACTTTTGTACCATTTTAGAGGAGTTGCTGCATAGGACTTTTTATTTTTATTAACCATTTAGAACTTTTTATGACTATTGTGTTACAAATGAAGAAGAAAATTTTTTTCTGGATTTTTCACTCCACCCTAGTGGACATTTTATCAAATACAAGCAACCCTGAAGGAAAAATGTTTGAAACCTATGTGTTAAAATAAATGCTTAAGGCAAATATTTTATGTTTGGTGGTATCTATAGACACTCAAATTATTCAGGTTCAGTAATCAAAGAGTTTGGAAATCAGTTAAAAACATGGTTAACATGATCAAAAGCAAAATACAAAGTTTTGTTTGTTTGGCGATTATAATATTGATTTACTGACAACAAACAAAAATAACCACACTCTTAAGTATGCTATTGATCTATTAGCTGGTTTAGTCACTTGTCTTATTAACAAATCTGCTAGGATAACCTCAAGCGCTATTACTTTGATTGATCACATATACTGATGACTTCGACTCGTCATTGCTAAGTGGAATAAATATAAGTGACTTGAGTAACCATACTGAGCTTTTTCTTATTATACCATAGTTTAAAACTATTAGAAAAGAAAATTTAACGCTGATGAAATACTCTTTAGGAATATGAAAAAATTTAACATTGAAAAATTTGTCGAAGACTTATCTGCCCACTTTATCAACTACAAAGTGGATGATACTAAACCTATTAAAATTTTTTGAGCTTATTTACTTCAGTGGCTAATGCGCACGCATAACCTCCACGCACACGAAGTACAAAAGAACAAAAATCGCAAAAGAAACCTTTACTCTCTTCTGCTTTACTTAAACCTATTAAAATGAAAAACAAAATGTATGCAAATCTTCAAAAAAGATATGATGAGCAACAATGTATTTTTTACAAATCATACAGAAATGCTTGAAACTAAGCTATAGAAAAAGCTAAACAAAATTACTACAACAATGGGAATAATGATACACGAAAAATTTGGTAAACAATTTATGAATTAGCCAAGATAAAAACTAAAAAAGTAGCCACCCTTTCTAAACTAGTGACAAATAGCGCAGGAACCAAAATTATTGCAAACATCAGGAAGGAATAGTTTGCCGATGTATGGCAAACTCCATTACTACACTTAACGAAGAAGTTAAGGTACCCAAGAACAATAACTCACATAGTGCGTCAGCAAAGTCCCTGTTTTTAACTCCGTGCTCGGATGATGGGTTTTTTTATTATTATCATTACTAGGCAGCTAAAAAGCTACAAGAAAGAATGACGTTAATACAAAAGTTATCAACCACGGTAAAACAGTCATTGCACCTATTTTGTGCAAGCGTTACAATGCATGTCTCAGGCAAGGATTGTTTGCCGAATGCCATAAAGTTGCAGAAGTTATTCCAATACATAAAAAAAAGACAAAAACAGAGCTATCAACTACCACGCAATTTTGTTACTCTCGCAATTCGACAAAATCTTTGCAAAAATAATTTACAACAAGAATAATCTCTTAGTTGGCCAAATATAATTTACTAAGTGAAAAAGAATTTGGATACAAAAAAAAATTATTCCACGAATATGGCAATTAGTTATATATAGGATCATTTGATTCAAAATATTGACCAAAATTTGTACAACTGTTGTATTTTTCTTGATTTATCCAAAGCTTTTGATACTGTTGACCACAAATTTTTATTGAATATAATGAAAAGTAATTTTGGTATTAGAGGTTTTGCATTAAATTTATTTGTAAGCTACTGAAGCAATTGTCAGCAATACACAAAATACGTAATGAAAGCTCGAATTTACACAAAATTAGTTGTGAAGTCCTATAGGGTTTTAGTTTAGAGCCAAAATTGTTTTATTATACATTAACGAAATGCCCTTGGCAACAAAATTTGACATAACCTTATTTGCTGATGATACGTACTAAAGCCTCACTGACAAAAGATTTGTCTTCCCTTGAACACAGAGTGAACAAGGAATATTGCTGTAAGTATACCAAACGAGTGGTTTTGTAATAACAAATTGTTGATTAATCACACAAAAAGCAAATTATCTATTAACAGACAAAGTACCAGTGCTGGGCACCGCAAGGTTTTTTTTAAGTCCGCAGTCCGGAAATCCGCAACCGAATTTCAATTTTCTTAATCCGCAACCTCCAGTCCGCAATTGGACGTTTAGAAGCTTAGTCCGCAACCGCAAGTCCGCAACGACTTTTCGAGATTCTTGAATCCGCAACCGCAAGTCCGCAACTTCCTAATTCTTGAAGTCCGCAACCGCAAGTCCGCAACTTTGTAATTCTTGAAGTCCGCAACCGCAAGTCCGCAACTTCGTAATATTTGAAGTCCGCACCGCAAGTCCGCAACTTTTTATGAACCGAGTGAAAAAGTTTTGCAATCAACCACGTCCCGAAGTGAACTGCTTAGAGTTGATTGGTAAAAACAAGTCAAAAGTTGTGACTTGTGGGAAGTATAGCAAACGTATGGTGAATACATTCCATGCAATAGAAGAGATTACTCACAATCGTTGATTGTGGTAAATGTACCACAGCATGACTTGTTATTGAGCTACTTTTTCGGATAGCAAACTTAAGAATTGAATAGCCCAGGCCCTCTTACTTTCTGGTCCAACTCAAAACAGATTCAAACGCTTGTAATTTTGGTTAAAGTTTTTAAGTGACTTGGCTAAGGGTTTTTAACCCCAGCCCTCCTGGTTGCGCTTCTGCTTATACAGTAAATGCCTAAACTGCGTGGAAATATAATGCACAACCCTACGGCGAACCCTCAAAAATGCGACAATGAAGCTAGGGATTTGGAGATTGAAAGCCATTGAATTACAGTGAGAAGCCATCAAATAGCAAAGCACAATCCGCATTTCCGCTTGCAACAATATATTCTATGAAAACAATTTTTTTCGAGGCAGGAAAAGGCAAAGGCAGTAGAAGGCAAAAAACATTCATATCGCTAATCGTATTACTAAATTTTTAGTCCCTAGTTTCAATAAATACTCTAGGAATGAGATAAGCACACGCAACCAGCGGTGCCATCGCCAGACCAAAGGAAGTGAGAGGGTCCTAGCCGAAAATGGACTGAACTTTTGCACATAAAAATTGATATGTTAAAGCTACAATTTTGTATTCACTTTGAAAAAAAGATACATATAAGCCCGGCAACGTTTGTTAGCTCGTTTCGCATGCGGCCGGTATAATCGCTTGAAAAATCTGTCTGCAGGAGTGAATGCAACCAGAAGCGCAACCAGGGTTTTGTTAAGTAAAAGAGAGGGTGCTTGAACCAAAAGTAAATGTTTTTTGCACAAAAATTGTCTAATTTAGGTCCCGTGCTGAACAAACCGTTGCTACTCAAGCGTGTTACAGAGTGGGCTCAGCTGCTGGGTGATTTTCGCGATTTTGCGGCAAAAATAGCGATTTTAACGCCATTTGAATCACATTTAGCACGTTTTAAAACCATATCAATAATTACAGTAAATTGCTAAAATTCAGAAGTCATTAAACGACTTAAATTGTCTAGCCTCTTGAGTCCCCATATACATTAGGTCAAGTCCAAAACACGTTTAAACGCTTATTGTTTTTTTGGTTATATTTTCTAAATGACTTGGTCAAAGAGGGTTAATGATCCCTTAGCCTCTTCCCCCAAATTGCGCCACTGACTGCGAACTAAAATAAATCTTGAATGTGCTCTAAAAAAAAACAGCAGGTCTTTTAAAGAAATGTTTTTACGTATTGTTTCAGGTTATTATCACCAACGAAATACCGGTAACGCTTCTGTAGGCATACATTCCTATTCCGCGACACATCCGTAAAGGCGTGTTAATAAGATGGATTATTGGGTTATATTTATGTGCAGCAGTTGGTGGCCAGCAATTTTGCAAACAATCGAGAAAACTTCACACGAGAATCATGTTTGAAAATTATTATTTCTTTTTCCATTATTGCCTGTTGTCTTGTCGTTACGCGATGCTCCAAAAAAGCATTCTGAATGAACTAAAATGGGGGGCACAAGCAGTCGTTTGGGGGGACGGCGCCCCTTGCCTCACCGTAGCGACGGCACTGGCTACCAGTACAAAAAATGATATCTCATTGGCAAATTTTGTAAACTTACGGTAAAAAACAACAAAGCCATAGTTTGAACCAGGGCTGCAAATTCGAACTTAAACCCAAAAAAAGTCGGTTGTTTTGCCGAACTCGAGAGAACAAAGTTGACTCCAATTTGAATCAAGTTAGACCCGCTTGTAATAGCCTGTCTCGCCGCGCGCCGTATCCTTCATATTTCTGCAGTCATACCACACTTTGGATATAAATATAACAATGTTATTCCTCACAGAACACCAAAAATTTGATTCATCCAAAGAAGCACGGCAAAACAAGAAGTCAATTATCAGCTAGCCAAATCAATATCAATTAACTAAAATTTGCTAGACCAAAATTTACGTTGTTGATTATACTAACACTATGCTAGACTTTACTAGACTATATTACTAAAAAACTGCTTCGAGGTCTCACTGTAGAAATAGAAACATCAGCAACCAACTTACTACACATCTAACTTGATACACTAAACTACGAAAATTTGATACACCATATCACTCGTACTGTCGAAGACTATCTAATTTGAGCACTAGTTGCAGACTTAAAGATTATGAGATGAAAGGTCTAAAGACAATACAGTTAAATTTACCACAATGACAGTTCTAGAAGATTCTTAAAACAAGCACAAAAGGGGCTTCTAAAATGTTCTAAAAAATCAACCAACTATTTGCATAAAAGATGAGAACGCGGCATGTATTTGTTTCTCACGTTACCAAACAGCATGTCAACAAAAAGAAAGCGATTAAGTCGAAAAGCAGACTTAGTATTTATGTCAGCTTGAACTCGAATAACTTGATATTTTTGCCGAACTTGAACTCAAAAAAATTAAATTGATTTCTCATGTTTAATTGGGTAAAAACATGAATATTTTACGAAAATAGTAAGAAATTTCAATATTTGTATAAAACTTGCGGAATTGCGGACTAAAATTAAAAATAGTCCGCAACCGCAAGTCCGCAATTTAAACTGCCAAAGTCCGCAAGTCCGTATGTCCGCAACTTTTTTCGTTAGTCCGCAATTGCGGATTTGCGGACTTGCGGACTAACTTGCGGACTAACTTGCGGACTTGCCCAGCTCTGCAAAGTACCACATAAGCTTGTAAACCAAATAAATATTCAATTTGTCATTAAGTGGGTCCCTACTAAGTCGATTTTCAGAAATTAAGTATTTTGGCGTTTACATTGATGATACTCTCAATTGGTCATCACTAGGGCAAGTTTTTGCAACTTTTTTTATAGCTTCCAACAGCTTCCTACAGTAAATACTAAGAACTTTTGTAGTACAATGTTTTAAGCTGTTTTTAGAAATTTTATATTGCAACTTATATTATATGTAAACGAACAGTTTGTGTAAATCACTGTTGTTTTTAATGTTTGTGCATAAATGCAACTTTTTGCAACTTTTGCTAAAAATAAATGTAATTTTTTTAATTTTTTAGTGCAACTAAAACTTGCCCTAGTCATCACATACCAGATATTTAACGCAACAAATTGCAAAATATTCTGGAATGTTTTATAGATTGCGCAATTACATACCAAAAAAAAAATGCTTTGTGCTTTTTACCACAGCCTTATATGCAGTAGAGTGAAATAAGGTATTATTACGCGGGGAAATGCAGCAAAAACATATTTAACCCTATACATACCGGTCTATTTTTACACCCTATTTGTACCGGGGGGGGGGGGGGGAATTTGCCCCCTATCTAAAAACCGATTGGTAAGTGATAGAAGTAATATTTTTTGCATGTTGAAGCTATTTTTTGTTAAATTTTTAAAAATAAAAATTTTGAGATAGTAGCGTCACGCAAACAATGACGACATCATCAAAACCAGTAAATCTTCATAATAGGATGCAAATTTGTCCAAATGTTGCAAAACATTATTTTCAGCTGGAACTTTTGTTATTTTAAAGACATCTCTGATAAAGCCACAGCAGATGATGACGTCACATGCATGATGACGTCATCAAAATTTTCAAAAAAAATTTCATTTTCATCAGCTGTTGAATGATAGAATGAAATTAATACTGCAGTATTCTAAAATTTTGTGAATTATACAATTTCTCAATTACAAAAAATTACAAATAATAATAAACACGATATATTAAAGATTTAGGCTTTGGGGCAGCCGCTGGGCAGTTTATTGTAATTTTTTGGAAAAGCAATCTATCTTAATGCCTTTGGATCACTTTTCGCACGTGTTCAGAGCCATTTAAAAGAACTAAGTTTTAAAAAGCCAATTGAAAAAAATTTAAAAGCCAATTGAAAAAATTAAATTGTTCAATCCTCCTTTTACTCGCAATTTAAGTCCAAAACATGTTTAAAATCTTGCATTTTGGTGTTAAACTTTGCAAGTGATTTGACCCGAATAGGGGCAAGTAATAACATGCATAGCCTTCTGCAATATTTTAGCTGTAAATGATAACCTACTCGAAGATTACGGGGTGGTGAAAAGGTTCCGATAACTTCTGTCCTCTTCTCGGTTCTGGCCAAGTCCTTAGAAATCGATTTCCCGAATAAAATTAGCATTGCGCTTTTAGCATCCAAACTATGTTGGTCTATTAGGTAGTGTATTATTTATAAAAAAAAAAAAAAAAAAAGAAGAACCAAATAAAAATACGCACAACATTCCATAAAATGTTATTCGAGTCACATTGCATTATAATAAAAATATAAGAAGTTTCGAATTTGAATGTAATTTTGAATCAAAAATTGAACTTTATTTGTCATTGTACATTACTCCAAGTAAAAAACTTCGAGAATTAAGGGTTTTAGACTAACTCAAAACGAAATGTACTGCTCTTTCGTACTCCAATAGTGATACTTAGTAATGCACTTATTGCTACGTATAGTATGAAAAATACTACAGTATAAAGGCAAAAATATACAGTTTGAAAAGCTTCTGAATTATAATTATTTCAAGTATTTAGTTTGTCTGTTGTCAGTTTTACTGGGGACAAGAATTTCAAAAATGATTGAACTTATTCTGAAAACTGCTCATGGCCTAATAACTTTTTTTCGATAATTTATATCGTTATTTTACTGCGCAAACAAATTGGATGTAAACTTAGAAGAATTCAGAAATGACGCTTTTGCCTGCTTGTCCCTAAGATTGTTCACTCCCGATCAAAATTGAGGTTCCGCTAATGTCATGTAGTTTGAGATGCTTAGTGTGGAAATTACATATTTTAACCAAAGATAAAGTAGCCTAAAATAAACTGCAGTAACCACTTTGTTACAAGGCGATGCCAAACATCTTTATTCCTTTATAATGTTGTAAAAGTGCACAATGACAGGTTTGATGGAGGCTGTTGTGGTGGCCCAGACTTGCAAACGGATCAAAAAAGGGGCTCGGCTTTGTTTTAGCTAGGCAGACACTGAGCGTGTGGCTCATCACTCTCATCAATAAATAGTTATGTCACAATACAGTTGGAATCAAAAATTATTTCGGTAGAAGTGCGCTACTGCGTCATCCACAAAATGCATATCGTACTTTCTTACAATTTATTTGATTTATTTATATGATAGATGATTTATACAATTTATTTGATTTTCTTTAGAGCAAGCGTTCACTATTCTTGGCATTTCGTGATTTTGTCAACTAACAAACAATCTAATTAGAAAATAACACACACAAAAATACGGTATCTCGTGCAACTATGTATTCACATGTATTTCTGTCATGTGTTTCCTTGTTCGTCAATAATCATGAAGGAAAATACACGAGTATGTCGCCAAAAACCAAAAATACAAGTGCCGTTTGCTGGATTGTTTTTTTTATCCTTGATTTTGCCGAACGAAACAAAAGCAGTTTTGTTAGGAAAATGATCATAATGTTTTCACAACGATACAATAATTTTTCTCATTTTTACTAACGTATTCACATTTACCAAAGTGTTTTACAAGAAATACAGCTTAAAGCTCTGGATATCATTTGGGTTTGAAAATTATGCTCCAGGCAAAATCGTACAGTAAATGTGGTCTTTTATTTCTGTTCCATTTGTGAAGAAATAAAACAATACAGTGAGCAAGATGTCGCTGAGATTACGTTCTTACGCGCAATTGCAGTTCAAAACATCGCTTGAAATTGCTAATTAAGAATGAACAATGGTAGATAATAGGATTATGATAATTGCTGAAAACCTTACAAAAAAAAGAGTTGACCTTGAATATTGTTTCATAACTCCATATCTATCAGTCATAGGGTAATAGTTTTGCAAATAATAGTTGAAGTAGTAAATTGTAGGAAAAATCGGAAAATTTTATAATCGTAGCATTACTGCTTCGTAACGAAATTACAAAATATGTGAAGGGGGGAGATCCAAACGATTCTCTGCCTTTCGATTCTCTGCCCTGGGCTTTATAGTGTTAAGCTTATTCCCAAACAAGCCTTGCTCTAGCAGTTGGATATGACCAAATTAAACTTCAATAATCATAAAGTTTTACAATATTTAAAAATTCTGTAAAACAAATAAACTCCATTGGGAATACTCATTTTTCACAAGGTGACAGTCTGCACTGTTTAAGCTTGATCTACAAACAGAAAGTGTGTAAATATCTGAGTCGAAATAATTGTCATGTGTTCGTTCTGAATTTATATTTGTCCTGTTTATTAAAAAAGAAAAAAACTTACACTTAGAGCGCTTGCGCATGGCGTAGTGGCAAAGAATTGGATTTAAACTCGGAGGGTTTAAAGTTCGATTCTACCATTCCTCGTGCAAAACTTGTTTTGAAAAAATTGCCAATGTCCTTTTTGCATTAATTTTCGTTCTGATAAAAAAAAGCAAAAACGTAATGCAATGCACAATATAAACCGATTTGCATTTTGTTTCTTCGTGAGACAATAGCGGTTGACTTCATATCATTTTTTAAAGCGGTCATATACAATGCTGATTGAGAACTGTAATAATTATGTGCACGAGTTAATGCAATTACAAGCAATGAGTGAAATCAACTGATTCAAAAAGTTCTTAAACGCAAAAGCAAAGGTGTAATTTATAACACAGTGCATGTCACAAGCAAAACTTGAAAATTGAAAATTTGAATCCTTATAGTCTGCTCCACTCACAATCGGGATCATTGGGGATGTTTTATTCGCCATTAAGAGAATCAAAAATAAGTCAATTAAAATGTCATCACAATAAACATAAACAGCATCTGTACAATGTAAAGCATCTTCAAATATTCAGAACTCCGTTCAAGATTTCTCTAAATTCTGCAAATAATTTAGTTAAAATTAGTTGGAAATTGAAAAATACAAATTTTGGCGAAAGCAATATAACTAATAGCCTTTGCTACACAATATGTGCAGTTTGTGCACCGCTGTATAAAGACCATTTGCAAAATTGCTAACTTGAATAAATAATTTCTATAATTTCGATTAATAATAATAGAAAAAAGTTGTAAAGGTTTTTTTAGAATTTGAGTTAAATTTGTTTTTGCCCAGTCCAAGTGTCAAAAAACTTACTGGTAAATTGTAAATGTATCAGAATACCCCTATCAAATTATATGCAAAAGAAAAAGAATGTGCAGAAACTGCAAAGGTTGCTGCATACATGTTAGCGGAGAAAAGTTATCAATGAAGTTTTATTTGTAAATTTCAGTCACAATTTTCTTTGTTAAAGTTCAATTAAAAGTTTTTTCTCAGTTTTGTGTTTTTTATTTTCAACTTCTTTTATTGATTCAAAACTAACTTTTTCGATCCAAGAAAAACTAACGAAAAGATTTTTTGCATTTCTTACTAGTTTTTTTTAGCACTTTTATGCCAAAATTTTGAAAAAATAATTTTGGTAAAAACAAAGCAGTCGAACATGGTCACAGGTAATAATGCGAACGGCTTGAAATAATTATCTAATTCAAATGCATTATTTTGTTGGGGACACTAATTTATGACAAGAACACCCAAACAAAGCAAGCTTTAGCATTTGTTAATTTTTTATGTTTCTGCCTTCACTACATCACGATATGCTTCCGACAAAAAGCTGCCTCCTTGATTTAATTGCTAAAATTTGTAAACTAAGTAATTTTTTTACAAAAGTTTGATTTCTCAGCTTCAATATTCGCTTGCCTTATAACTTTAATTAAGCACTTTTTTAGACATGCATTAACAGACAAATGGAACAAAATCATTTACTGGCTTATCAAATTTGTTTATTGATCTAAATTAGTGTCTTTTGTTAAAAGAAAAAGACATACCACACTACCTAATTTAATGCGCAGAAGCCTGAAACTGAATTCACTTTTTGAACCAAAATGTTCAACCAATTTTGCAAACCTAGTGTTTTAGTAGCTTTTGACATTTTGATTTTACAGCCAAATAAATTAAAAATCCATCATTCAATTTTTTCTCGCAAAAACTGCAAAAAAAAACCGAAAATTATTATTGCTGAAGACTATTTCACAAAACATTTTTTTGCTTCGTTTTTAAGATAAAAACAGAAACTTTCTCGTTACATATTTCAAAGCTATTGAGATTTATTCTCCTTATGGAAGCCGTTTAAAATACCGTAAAAAGGAAACGTGACTAAATTCTTGTTTCGAGAAAATCAAGTGTTTATGCCCAACAAGTTATTAATGTGACGGAACAGGTCATGCTACACAAAAATAAGATTCTTTGATTGTAGTCATATTCAACTGTTACGTTACAATGATCCACGTTTTCTGAGCAGCAAACATTTTTTCAACCTACAACATCCCGAAAACCACTGCAAATTGCAAAAGCTAGACGGCTGAAATTTTTTGCATACGCTAGAGGAGCTAATAAAGACCTTTAAAAAATCGCAAAATATTCGATGTTTCCAAAGAGTAGAAATTAAAGTACCTGGTAGACTGGTGGTGGCTGCTCGTTACTGGTTTCTGCTGGATGGTAGACGTTGGGCTGCGTGGCAACGAAACCTCCCTGTACCTAAAAATGTGTTGAAAATTACAATATGCTTAAAGCCGCGGTTATATTGTTAAGTAATTACATTTCAATCACCAAGTTGCCTTGGCCAGGAGACAGCGAAGGAACCTTTCGTTTTTCGAGTCAAGTTTCCACCTGCCCACCTCTCTACCACCCACGTGGAGGCCCTTTAGTTGCTGAACGTCAACCAGGGAGGCTGTGACAACCAATTTTTATAGTTTTTGGTTTGACCCGAGCGGGAATCGAATCCGAGCCTACCGTGTCAGTAGCAGACACTCTATTCACTCGACCATTGATCGGTTTGAGAAATATTAGATTCCAATCGACTCCAATATTATTATTTAGGGCTGGTTGTGGTTAGTGGTTGCGCCAATGAGTTTGTACCTTAGATGAGAGGAAAATAATCATAAATGTAATGACGAGACATTGGCATTCTGCTGGCTATTATCATCCCATTGAGCAGCCAGGGCAAATTATTTACATTTGTGATACTTCGCGAAACGTATGGCGCGCTTCTAGCACAAAAACGGTCTCTACAAAATTAACAAAAATGCTTAATGAAAAATTTATTTTTGGATACATAAGAATAGCGCAATTTATTAACAATAGATAAATTGAGTAAATATAAATTTAGTTATCAATTTGTATAAAAATTAACAGGCTCTGACCTGGCGTCATCGAGGTCTTTGTTTGGTTTGCAACAAAAACGCCTTAAAGTGACACTGCTCGAAATCGGTTTTATTGAATAAATGAGAACTATTTGAGAAAATAAAGAGGTGCCCCAAATATTTCTCCCCAATTCTCTTTATTCGCGAAAATACTATTTACTCCGTTTGTCTCCGTACCATTTTGCGACGTCACCACAAGCATGAGTTGGCAAAAATTTTTCGCTGACTAAGGAATGCGATGTTCGATGAGTAAGGTAAAAGGATTCTGCTTTAGACAGCGATTCTAATTCAAACTCAATTCATCGGTGGCATTATACGAGTGATACAATCTGTTGTATCAAAGTTAGACCAGCTTTGGTGATGTTTTTAGCCTATGAATGATATAAAATTTCAAGCCAAAAACGATCAACTTGTAGATCGGTTCTGGTAGTCTATGTCTGCAGGAAGTCCAAATTAACTAGGGTTACCGTAAGCTATTGCCTACTATAACAGCCCTAGAACAACACTAACCTGGTCTACCAGTCCTGTTTTTGCCAACTCTTTTTTCGCTAAGCTATCGGAAATTCCCTTACCGGTATTGTACAATCAACAACAAAGCAATTTTATAAAATAACAGAATAGGTACCGGTACATTATACCAGTAGGCCTACTCAGCGTAGGCTTTTCTCAAAATTGTAATTAGAAACTAGCGCAATAGTACAGTTGGCTTAATCTGAACCCACAACTTACTAACTACTAGCAGTAAGCAGTCTAACCAAATCTAAAAACTTGGCTTCTGCTATTGCAACCTGCAGATATAGGCTTGGCTACCAGAGCTGCTCTACAGTATGATTGTTTTTGGCTTGAAATTTATATCATTCATAAGCTAAATATATCACCAAAGCTGGTCTAACTTTGGTACAACAGATCATAACACTCGTTTAATGCCACCGATGAATTGAGTTTGAATTAGAATCGCTGTCTAAAGCAGAATCCTTTTACCTTTTTCATCGAATATCACATTCCTTAGTCAGCGAAAAATTTTTGCAAACTCATGCCTGTTGTGACGTCGCAAATTGGTACGGAGTCAAACGGAGTAAATAGCATTTTCGCGAATAAAGAGAATTAGGGAGAAATATTTGGGGCACTTTTTTATTATCTCAAGTAGTTCTCATTTCTTCAATAAAACCGATTTCGAGCAGTATCTCTTTAATTTTCAGTAATTAAATAATTTTCATCAGAATGTGTCTAAAAGAAATTTCTTGATTTAACAAAAAATGCGCCTTCGAGTTGGTCGAGCGATAACGCGTTCGTCTTTCTAGCGGGAGGTCTGAGGTTCAAATCTCCGGCCGGTCAAATTGGACACAGCATTGCCAACGGCTCGCCACTGCTACAGAATTTCTTCGCCAAGAGCTTTTCTTGCCTGCGTGCACAATAACGCGAAGATGGGCCCCCGCCTACTTGTTACACACTTCGGCGTAATACAGCACGTACAATGAAAGATTTGATTTGATTTAAACAGAAAAGGTATGAATATGTCATTTTGTTTTCAATCGTCCTAAGGGTGCATAGTCAAATCGATTTGTTAATTACTAATTTTTTTTGTTGTTTTTTTCAAGGTTATTTCCACTCAAGAAGAACTATTGAAGTTGTAAAATGTAAAGTCAGTTGTTTATTCACAAGTTTCTTCTCATGTAATTTATAACGCTTTTGCCTTGGGTTCCGTTTCTGGGATTCTCTTCATAACCAATGCAGCGAAGATTAATTGCAAACCACGGAAGGTCTTAATAGCTTTTCTTTTTATTCGGTTTTATAGACAGAGTCTTAGCTAGGCTTAGCCATAACTAATTGTTGACCCAACCAGGGTCTGCGAGAGGGGGGGTTCAGGGGGTACATCGTACCCGGGCCCGGGCCCCCCTGGGCCCGGAAGAGTTCAGGTTTCCTCGTCAAGTTTTGGTATCGCACCATAAAACCGTAATCAAACTTGCTTACAGCAAAAATATCAGTCAGCCTATTCAGTGATGGTAATTGATGTCTAGTTTTGCTATACAGCCTTTAGGGCATCCAATAGTGGCCGAATTAATTAAAAAAAAGAGGATAGCGTATCAAAAGCGTACACTTGCACCAAAATTAACGTTTTGTTACATTTCTCTGACTTGGGAGCCCTAATTTTACGGTATAACAATGTACGAGGGCCCACATTTCCAGAGATCCAAAAGCATTTCAACCTCAGAGAGCGGAGTCAAAGTTTATATACTACACTACTATCATTAAGTAACTCACTTTACCTGTAGGAGTTTAATAGGTATTTGGGTTTGTGAAGTCTATGATTGCAGATGACTTCCAAAAACTTTTATCAGCAAAATATTTGGATTTGCAATATTAAAGTCATTGTATTGTATAATATTGTGTCAATGTCATCATCCCCCACTTCACATACTTTCTTTCATGTATATCACGTTTTCTGCTCGTCAATTTAAGCGCGTTTGGTGATGGGATGTTGATCAAATGCTGTATTTTACCCTCGAGAAACATAAAAAGTGCTAAGTTTACGGGGCGGAGCCCTGGACCCCGCTTGGGGAGCTCACAGCGCCCTCACAAACTCCCTAGCTGGATTTAAACCAATTTTATGTGTAGTTGTGTTTTCATAGGTCCTAACTGTATGCAAATGTTGTTATCCCCTCAGTTTTAAGTGAAGATTTACACCCATCCGACAAAAAATGATTTAACGGCATGGGCTCCAATAAGGCTTGTGCGGCCCAATAAAATTTGGGGGCCCGTATCAACCTTTGTACCCCCTGGAAAATTTTCTCTCTGAGGCCCTGGACCCAATTAGTTGATTTACCCAAAAAGCCAAAACTAATTGTATTTGAGTTACCAAAGATAAAATCTTTATGAGGTAGATATATTAAATCTTATTAATTTTCTACAAAGTTTTCAAAACTTCTCTTATTTAATTTTATAGCTTGCAGTAAATCAAGGTTACCTAAGACTGAAAACTGTTGCAAAAGCTTATTTTACTGCTAATTGCTTATTATAATGATAATAAGAATGTAACACTGTAACATTTTAATTGCTGTTAGAATAAATGCATGAAATAACTGCACGCTTCTTTCCGTTTTGAAAAAATTGCATAAAACTCAGTTACGAATCGGCTTGAAAATATTGATTAATAGTTTTAGGTACCGGTAGTAAGTAAAGGAAAAATTATTGCAATAGTTAGTAATTATCGGATGGCAATTACCAATTGGCAATTATTGAATCTTACCGGCACTTGATAGTGAATGACTGGTTGATGCACGACTTGGCCGTGTATTCCGGTGCCAACAGGCGCCCCTGTAACAACACAAAGTATATTTTTCATTACTTTATCTGTTATTCTTTTGTTTGGAAATACAGTAGAACGCCTGTTATCCGAACTAATCAACCAGAACTAATCAGATAAGTGATTTGTTCGAATAATCAAATAACATACAATTGTACAAAAATTCTTCATTTAGGCTACAACAGGGGTTCTTAACCTTTTTTGTCTAGTTTACTTGCCCCTTACCAAATAACAAAAAGTATAATTTACCCCCATCTTTAACCTTTTTTTGTCTCGTTTACCCTTTGCCAAATGAAAAAAGTAATATGATGTACTCCCATCTTCTAAGTGGTCCACCAATTTCTGCAACTTTTGCGGAAAATCAACAATATCTACGATTCTCTAAGCAATCTCAAAAAAAAAAGTCTTCGGGCCAGAAAATCACCAATATCTACGCACCTCCAAGTGATCTCAAAAAAAAGGTCTTCAGGCCGAACACCCGCTGACAATTGAAGTTTGCTTCAGTTTGTAATGCAGTAATTTTACCCCCTCGGTAGGCAAAATTTTGTCAAAATACCCCCTCGCAAGGCAAAATTACCCTCAGGGGGTAAATTTACCTCCAATTAAGAACCCCTCGGCTACAGCAACATGCAATACTGCACTACGAGTAACGAAAATACATCATACACAGTACACAGACATTGTGATTTATTGCACAGTTGGCAGTATAGCTGTAGCGGCAAATTGTTTATTTGTTTAGTTCAAGATTCGAACCAGGTTTCATTTATCCGCACATTCAGTGGTTAAGAATTAAGAATTGATTAATTAGAATTCAAGAAACATTTAAGCGCACACCTTTTGATTTTCTGTAGATCGCAGCTTTTTTAATCTGGTTCTTTTGCCCAATAGCTGTTCAATTATTTCTTTGTCATGTGGAACTCATTTACATTTTAGATCGTCGTTTTTGCGTGAAAAACTCTTGTGTTGATTTACATGCAAATTTCTGTAATTTATGCAAGCTCGAGCTTGCAACGGCAAAAAGTCAGGATTAGTTTCGACAGAGTGGAGAGGCCCATTTTGGAAGGATTGAGTCAGAAATCAAATTATCTGCAGTTGGAGCCAATAAACGTGGCATTTTATCAAGGTCATTCAATGATACTTGAAATTTGGGACTGAAAAATGGTTCATTTTGATAACTTTACAGCTGAACTTAGCTTTTGGAGCTAATGCTTAGTTGTTGTACGTTTTCACACACCCCCTCGCTAAACTGACACCCCCCTCTTTCTCTTTTTTTGGATTATCGCCAGCTCTCGACTGATTTGATTTATCAAGTTTGAGTTAGCATACAGTCAAATTGTAGAATTTACTGCGTCTGCGTCCGAAAATCCATTAGTGAGTAAAATGTTTAATTTTTGTCTTATTTACTCTGAGTTTGATCTATTAATGTTTATTTATAATACCAACACTAAGGATATTGTAAAGACTTTAAATACAGAAATGCTAAATTATCATACACGCTATAAATCAAGTTTTTCGTGCATATCCGGTAGTTTCCGAAATGTATTAACGTTAGTTTCTTCCAATATAGAATTATAGTGTTTACGTGTTTATAAGTTTTTTTTATACATGTTTTGTGTTTTCAGAAACTGTGTTTGGTATTTCGTTTTTTGGTAAACGTTTGTGGAATTGTGTTTCATCAACTTCGAATTAAAAGTAAATTGTACGAAACGTCTTATTGATTGAAGAAGCAAACGTAACAATTAATCCAATTAGTAACAATAGCAATCGATACCAATTAGTAACAAATGCCAATTTGCATATTTAGCCAAATATGCAAAATGGCCATAGGTGGGCAAGTTAATGCAAAACGTTAGCTTCGTTAACCACTAGTCCGTTAACAAACTTCACACCTCCGTTCACGTTAATCCGTTATTTTCAGCTTTAATTAACGGAAGCAAATAAAGTCCGCTAATCCGTTAACATTTTGCGTGTAATTTACATTTCGTTTTATTCACTCGCTTCTAGAACACGTATTGACGCTGTTGAGCTGATTGTAAGGAAATATTTATTGCTATGGTAGTCTTTTAGTGTTTTGAAAGTTACATTTTACAGTCTAATCTGTTTTCAAGATAAAAACAAGTTCAAATGCACAACGAAGCTGCAAGATATTAACAATAAAAACCTTAACGGAAGTTAACAAAACTTAGCGGAAGTTAATTTAGTCCGTTAACATGAAAAAACTTTTTAACGGATTAACGAGTTAGTGAAAAAGTTAGCTTCGTTATTAACGGATTAACGGACTTGTGCCCACCTATGAAAATGGCAAATGCCTAATTGCATATTTAGCTAAATACGCTAAATGACGCTACATCTGCAAATTGGCAACTGCGCAAAAATGCTTAATTTTTAATTCTAGCGGTTCAAGTCCATTATCACAACTTCCGTACTGTCTGTGCTCTGCGTGTGCAATTTGAGTAAATGGAAGTCAACTGTGAGAGAAATACCAAAATTTTAGCCTGCAGGGTGCTGCTTTGACTATAATTGAAGTTGGGAGACTTGGAGTAGGCCTAGGTGTACAACAATTACTCGGACAGTCAGCCTAATTGAATAACACGTATCTTGAGCATATAGAGGTAGTATAGCAGAAATGGGATAGTGATTAGAGTAATAGGATGTCAGATCAGACTTGAACGTGTAAACTATTGCAGCAGTGAGATTAGGCTGACTTCAATAAAAAAAGAAAAGTCATGGTAGGAATGATTGTAAATTTAGCTCAACTGCTAACTGGCGCAAAATTTTAATATCTTTTCTTTACCAGGTCCTCTTTACTACTGCTGCTACTAGAATATTTACACTTCCATTTCGAATTTGATTTTTTTAGCGTTTATTCAGTGGTACTGGTAGAGAATGACTTAAGATTACTATGAACTAAGCCTATGAAATATTGGGGCCAAAACTTTGCCCAGACAAGCCCCTCTGCCCCCTCTCTTCAACTAAGAGCCTGCGAGAGGGGGAGTAAATCGTACCCGAGAGGACCACGTTCACACACACTCAAGTAACTGCTTCAGCACTCAATCACCGGTAGTCGTTACTTGGTGTACATGCTGACAAAAGCTGGCCGGATTTGCGGTGAAAACCAGAGGTGGAGTCGAGGACATAAGGCTCGAGGCCAAGGCCAAGGACACAAAAAAATTTCGAGGCCAAGGCCAAGAACAGAACCTCTCGAGGCCAAGGCCAAGGACCAAGGACACAGACGCAAGTGTTCTCCGAAAGAGAAAAAAAAGGTCTTCAAAAAATTCTTTCAGGCGATCTCAAAAAAATGGTCTTAAAAATTTTTTTTCAGGCGATCTCCACGTGAGGAAAACAAAAAAAGGTCTTCGCAAATTTTCCGCGAGGTTTCTGGCGTTTTTCAACAAAATTTTAACGGTTCAAGATATAGTGCTGTCCTCGAGCCGAGGACAGAAAAATTTCCAAGGACTTCGGGCTTCGAGGCCAAGGCCAAGGACTTCAAAATGTGTCCTCGAGGACTCCACCTCAGGTGAAAACCTTTGTTTTTGGTCTTTAACCGAACTTCCGGCCATGGCCTTGAAAAAGGGATCCAATATCAGTTTTCCTACTCTTTGATAAGATTTTTCTCTAAAGCCTTGCTTCTACTTCATTAAACAGGAAAAAAAGCCATCAAAATTTTGCGCCAGTTAGCAGTTGAGCTTAATTTACAGTCATTTCTACCATGACTTTTCTTTTTTTTTATTGATGCCAGCCTAACCTCACTGTTGCAATAGTTTACACGTTCAAGTCTGATCTGACACCCTATTACTCTAATCACTATCCCATTTCTGCTATACTACCTCTATATGCTCAAGATACGTGTTATTCAATTAGGCTGACTGTCCGAGTAATTGTTGTGCACCTAGGCCTACTCCAAGTCTCCCAACTTCAATTATAGTCAAAGCAGCACCCTGCAGGCTAAAATTTTTGCTATTTCTCTCACAGTTGACTTCCATTTACTCAAATTGCACACGCAGAGCACAGACAGTACGGAAGTTGTGATAATGGACTTGAACCGCTAGAATTAAAAATTAAGCATTTTTGCGCAGTTGCCAATTTGCAGATGTAGCGTCATTTAGCGTATTTAGCTAAATATGCAATTAGGCATTTGCCATTTTGCATATTTGGCTAAATATGCAAATTGGCATTTTCCTTTTTGCGTGTTTAGCTAAATATCCAATTTGGCATCAAAAAAAGAGTAAAAACACGCATTTTTATTAGTTAACATTTGGCGCCCCGTAGAAGTGTTCTGGCTTGTTCAACATAGTTTTGAAGTATTCTTGCTTGCTGGGAATGCGAATGTTTTTGATTGAATTCAGTACATTATATTAAACTGATTATTAACATAAATTTGCTTTGCTAATGGATTTTACCTTGTACAAAAGTAGGTTGTATCTGCGCTGGGATAGCTGTCAGATGACCTGAGTTCACGTAGGCGTGAGTAGTCGACGAAACAGCCTGAAATGAGCAAACCGATGTCCAAATTGTCGAAATTAAGGATTGTACTTAATTACATATTGAATTTTCAACCTAACAACCTTTTAGATATTTATTGAATCATTTGCGTTGTTTGTTTATTACGCACAAGCAAACCAAAAATTGCAAAGATGTTCATATTCTTCTTTTTTTGAAAAACGCTTTACACAGTAAATAGCAGCTGCACGATTTCACTGTACGTTGGGCTTCCTAGAATTGCCAAAAAAATATTTCCACTTTTTATTTTTGTTTTTTGCCCATAAAACTTTCCTTGTTACAGATCGGTGATACTTGTTCAAATAAATTGCTCCAAAGTCACCAAACATCAACAGATTGAAGAAGATGAAAAACAAATCCCGAAGCAACAATAATCCTCTTCAGTGTGATAAGTAAAAAAAATTTGTTACTGAAACAAGATAATTTTTCAAAATGGCGATTACACGAAAGTTACTAAGGTTTTCAAGCACCTGCAAGTGCTAGTCACCAACTCTTTCACCTCTGACTCCAGTAAGCACTTAATTGCGGATGGTGTGCAGTTAGGGAACTGAAGCAAAATTTATGAGGTTGAGAATAGAAACGATCAGTTAGTAGATAAAGTGTCTACTTCTGAAACGGTAGCTCGGTTCGATCCTCACTCGGGTCGAACAAAAACTATAAAAACATTAGTATTCACAGGTGCTCTTGAGTAAAGTGTTCACCGGGTTTTGGTAGACAGGTGTGTATGTGGCATTTTAACTTAAAAATCCACATGATTCCGCACTCTATTATGGCCAAGGAAACTCTATAAGCAAATACAATTTTTACTAAGTTGCCTTCACCTGGAAACAATGAAGAAGCAAGGATTTCTACGTTTAATAATTCGGCATTGGCCTATACAATTAATGTGTCGAATGAAAAACTGGCCAGTTGGTCGAGCTGTCACGAGTTTGTCTCTAAAGCGGGAGGTTTGAGACTCAAATCTCGGCCGGCCAAATCGGACACAATATTGCCAACAACTCGCCACAACTGCGACGTTTTTTCAAAAGAAGCTGTGTTGCCCAAACGCAATGACGTGGATATGGGCCCCGCAAACTCTTTACACACTGAGGCGTAATACAGCAAATATCGTAAAAAATTTAATAAAAACTGCCCTGGTTTTCTTGTTTTTAATATATTATCACTCCGAAAACCTACCCCAGATGAAGTTTGACAACACTGGGCACCGCAGCAATAAGCAGAATGCACAATCGACGTCACCAACTGACCAAACGCGAGAAAACTTAATGTGGAATGCAGTCCTAACGATACGTTCTAAAGACAATTAATTAATTTTCAAGACAACAATCATTAGCAATGGCTATTGAAGTTACAAAAAAATAACTATGGAAAAGAAAAACAGTTATAAAAGTAGACAATGAAATGCCAGCGGTGATAACTCAGTAGTAGAACGTAGGATTCCATCAAAAAATCGCTGATTCCCGGTTCGATTCTCCAACTGACTAATAGTCAGTGCTGGGCACCGCAAATTTAAACTCTATTCCGCAACCGCAAATTCCGCAAAATAGCAATAGATGGTCCGCAAGTTTGCGGTACGTTTGCGGTAATTTTTTGCACTTTCGCAACCGCAAATGACTTTTCACTTCCGCAAACTTGAACCGCAAACTTTGCTGTTTTTTTTCCTGGTTTGATAAATAGAGGAGACCTATAGCAATATAACAATGTTTGATATTTTCCATTTCGGCTGCAGACCTGTAATAAACACCAGTAAGTTTCCTTAGGTTTATTTAATATTCTGTTTTTCTAAGTTACAGTATGATACACATATCAGCAGCAGAGCCGATTGGAAATGTACGCAGGCTTGTTTAAACAAAACTGCAACCGGAGTTGGATTACGACTGCGACTCTAGTGGCTGAAGTAGACACTTAGAACAGAGTAACCTCGCCTGCCAGTCACTTTCGTTGCTCGTTCTAACTTCTAACTACGGTATGTTCATTGAGTTGAAAGTCCTTATTTGATTTACATACTTGTACAGTACATGTACTTGTCATATAGGACAAACAGAGATGCACAAATCTTTATTGAGTTGCGGAAAATTAAAAACTCGAGACGCACAAACTTGCGTTTTTGCGTTCTTGAAAATGATACTTTACAGGCAAACAGGCTAGTATTTACTGCTTGAGTGACGGAATGGTTGAGGGGGGGTTGTTGTCGATGTCACTTCTTGCTCCCTTAATCACGAATGGCAATTTGCAGATCACGATTAAAATAACTTAGTTTCAAACGTGATAATCGCAGTTAGCGTTTTTTTTTTTGCTTCTGTACTGGTGCAAAAACTTTTTAAATTGTTTTGAAAGGTGTTCATATAAAGGCAAACTTTTGCCAAGATGAAAATGTGCTAGGTGTAAGAAGAACATGCCAAAAGTCCGGTTCCTTTGTTTATTTTATTTCAGTTGCAACACAGTCCTGATTAATGGTTACATGAAATTCTAACGCTTGAACTTCTAATCGAACTTTGGATAATAGCAGTCTTTTAAAAGCTTTCAAATTGTATACAATATAATTACGGTGCAGACACTAGCGTACCTAGGAGGAAGACCACTGTGCCATGGCCTTTCCCTCAGACTCTAAAAATGATACACGATAAAGCAAAACCAAGCACTTCTAAGAGGATGTACGTTATTACTGCGTAAATGCAAAAATAAATCGATCTTTATTTTGGTTTGTTTTCTTCCTTTACAAATGACCTAGCTTTTTAATTCCGTAATGTTTTTGAAGCATTTTCATTTTACAATTTCATTCTTCTAGTAAGTCTCGTAAAAGCATTATACCAAAACTTGTTTCCAGAATGCACGAAAACGCGTATTTTTAGTGCAATTTTGCAAATTTTTTCAGGAGCATGTCCCCGGACCCAGGGGTGCCAAAACCCGGGGGATGGGGGGGATATATTCCCCCAAATAATTTGGCTGTATCCCCCCAACAATTTGAGTATGGTCTTCATCTGCATCCACCCAATAATTTGACTCTGGTGTGCATCTGAGCGCAGGTTTGTACTTAAATTCGGGGAAAAAAAGTGTACCATTTCTGGTAAAGACCTTTATTTTTGGCCTTTACTTAATTTGCTCACCTGAAAAAAGTCTTGGTCGAGGTTCATCCCCCCCAATGTTGAAAATAGGGCAAAATTGTGGAAAAATTGCAAATTATCCCCCTAATGCTCAACAAAGATTTGCACCACTGTCCGGACCACCCTACAATGGTCTTGCCTTCGGCAATCTCAATAATATTGATTTGTGGCGTCACAGTGCGACGAAACTTTAGGTCCCCCATGGAAACTTTTTACGTACGCCACTGGGTGCAGATATTAATTTTGTTTGAAAACTCGCTCTCATTTAAAATTATGTGTTTCTCTTTAGCGCTGACGAGCAGCCAGCACTCAGCACCTAAGGTTATTGCAAAAATAGAAAATTAGAGTTTTAAGTCTTGGATGTCGGTATGTAACGTAGGTTCAACTAATGGTCACTGTTAATTTAGAAATTTGTTTCGACAGTGGCCAGTTTGTAGGTGGTGCTAAAAATCCACGATCAAAGTGCCGTAGTAATTTACTCGCCAAATAGTTTGTCATAATGATTAATTTTGCTCGTGAGTGTTGGAAAATTTTGGAGTAGCGCCGCCAAGTGCTTAGAAAATTATACCATTTCTTAAATAAAAAATATGCTAAGCATTTTGACGCATCATTTACACAATACACAAACTTTAGAAAATCAAAGAGGCTAAATGTTGTATTATGTATACATCACCAAATATCACAGAATTATTCAAGATACAGAAATTTTTTTCCGGATTTTAAAGCGGGCAGTAATATTAACGTCTAAAAATTGTAGGAAATTTCTTAAGTGGCAACGCATATAGTCTAAAGCTTGCCTTCCAAAAAAACGATCAACGAAACAAAAAGACTAAAAACATAAAACTAAGATTGAAAACGTAGATAGACCTGCAGCTTATTTATCTTCTAAACGTGCTGGGCATGCCATCAAAGTCGTCTTGTGCAACCCTTTACCACTTCAAAAAGTCTAAGTTTTTCTTCACAAAAACAAGCCGTTGGAAGTTTCTTGACCTTAAGCCAACTCATTTTGCTGTAAGAATAGCTGCACCTCTGGGAAATAATCGTTCCACAGCAGAGGATCTTGCTGAGAGGTGTTGTACATTAGAAATACATCCATCCAAATCTGTCGATGCATTGAATCGTAAAAACGTATTTTTTTTGGAAATTGAAAAAACGATCCGAGTGATGCTGTTGATTTGCGGATTTGCGGTAGATTTCAATTTTTTTACCACAAATCCGCAAATGTTTGCGGTAAGAAATTGGTTCGCAAATCCGCAAACCAAAACCTTAAGTCCGCAATTTGCGGATTTGCGGACTTGCGGACCGGTTTGCGGAAGTGCCCAGCACTGCTAATATAGCTGTGCCTTTAGAAAGATACGTAACCACCACTTTCATTTCCGATCAGAACAAAGCAGTTTACCCGTTGTGGTTGCCCAGCCTGGCAAAAGACTTGCAAACAGAACCCAAAACAGCAGCTTCGCGTTGGTGCGGTTGACTCGGCAAAGAGAGTGTAATTCATGGGGATGAGTGAAATGGCAGCCAACTTCCGACTCGAGAAGGCTCTTGATGATGATTGACGTTTTAAATGATGGCAAAACCGAAACTAAATCGCGCATTACAGGACTTTCCTCGCTCGCATTAATAACGAGAATTTTTTAAGAGGCGCTACCGAACTAATCTAACTAACTACCAATACTCGCTAAAGCCAAGAGGTTATTTTTGTCCGTGCATCTCAAGCTTTGCCAGCTATTGCGAGATATAACTCGAGTAAAAAACGTCACATTTTCTTAAAAGATTTTGAAGCACTCTTTAAGCGAGCAAGAAATCTTTTTAGGTCTAGAAATTTGATGGCTAAATCTTGAAAACTTTAACTAAAGCGAATTTTTGCTCAAAATTAATTAAAATGTTCGCAATGTTTGCTATTAGACTGCTGAGAAAAAAGCGAATTGCATGGAGAACCATTTGCTGTATCGACTGATAAAAAAATATTGAGTAGCGCCAGTTAACAAAATAGCAAAACACTCCTTTTCTTTTTACGAGAACAATTTGCTAAGAACACGAAAATCATTTTTGCTTAAAATTTAAGAACAAATTAAAAACAATGCCAGCCTCGGCACAAATTAAAAACAATGCCAGCCTCGGCAGCAAAGATAAATCAAAAACAAACGAAAGAGAATGAAAATCAACTCCATAAAAGAAACCAAACTTTGTACTGATTCAAAACGATAAAATTTTAGTGATTTTTTTTGTTTGCAAGCAAAATTACAACTATTTCAAGATTATAGAGCGCTGTTGCTCTGCTAAAGCAATAGAAAAAAACTTTCGGCAGTCGTTCAACTTGAAAAAAGCTTGCTTTTTCGCTTTTGTAATTTTCGATGCTACAAAAGCAGAAAAAAGGCCTTTACTCTAGCAGACAAAGCATTGGGAATTAAGCAGTTTTGCAAACTTGGTAGCTAAAATTAGCGTCAATGCTTTCAAAATTTAAGAACAAATGAGGCTGAAAATCGGCGAAAATTTAAACCAAGCCAGTCTCAACTCAAAATTTACTGGTTATGTAAGAAAAGTTCACTTCGGCATGTTCACTTTTGAAAAACGTTAAAACCTAATATAACTGTTAAAACATAAGTTTACTCACTAACGACCGCAAGAAAGGTTTCCGTCATTCAAAAATTGTAGATGAAAAAAGATGTTTTTTTTAGAATGATCCAAAAATACAGAGGTGGCCAAAGGTCACTAGACAGTAAATAAAAAAAACAAAAATTTACTGCCAGGTGACTTCTGGCCACCTTTTGTATAATTAAATTCTGTCGTTTATTAACTAATTATTATCAATCGAGGATTTCGCAAGCTTAGAAAATTATGGACCATAATATCTTTTTCCATAACAATTGGAGTACATATGCTTGAACACATTATTTTAAAGTAGATTTGCTTCTGACGTCACAATGGGATATTTATTACAAATTAATGCAGGTTAGGTAACGTCTCGCAAAGAAATTCGAGCGAGCATTTATAACACATGTTAAACGAATCGGTTCGAAAATGGCAGTTTATTAACGACGTTTTTTGTTCGTTAGCGTCTTTTAACGAGCGAAAATGGTCTTTACGAGCTCGCTAACACGTTGTGTAATGTGGGCCCCGAATCGCGCATTACTGTTAACAAATCATTCACCTTTCGCTTTACAGGAGTCAACCACATAGCCGTCGGGATAGTTAGTTTGTCATTCAGTAAATCATAGACGGATGTTTCAAAATAATTTATCACAAAGACAGAAATTCGCAGTGGAAAGAAAACTCTTCTGCTTTTAAGTAATGTTGAATTTGAAGATAAAAATCTATTGAATTCTACCAATTCAATCCAGTATCTTTATACGAAAAATCGATGGATTTTTGTTTAGTTTTTGAGCAGCAAAATATACCTTTTTACTACACTGATTAATTGTTCTGCCAAAATGATTACGAATGTGTGAAACAGATTCTGCTTACCCATTTGGACCTGGAATATTTGTAATACTCATCGTTCGCGTAATACGATGCCGATACTGCTCCAGCAACTTCAAGTCCAAACAAAGTGCAAGCTGCAAGAGCAGAGAAAATCGTCATCGTCAGGGCAGCAACGAGCTAAAAATACAAGTTCAAAAGCTGAAGACAAACTAAAATTTTTGCTTGCATAATCATTCTTTTTCCGGCAAACATTTAACTGATATAACTTTTTTAGGTTGAATTTTGCTTTTCAGAAATATAAGCTATGTTTCGTCACGCATTATGGTGAGTTTACATAGGACGCAAAGCAACCAAAATGTGACGTCATTGACAACTTGCCAAAGGTTGCACTCGGTCGCTATCTTTGCTAGCGGTTTGTTAATGCTTAACTTCACGCCAAATCGTTGATGAAGATTTAGCCTATTTTAAGCAAGTGACGTGAGCGACCACTCGCGCGCATTGCGTAGCTTCGCGTCCTAAATAAACGTACCTTTAAAGGTTTTTCAAATCAACCTGATTAGCTGGAAGGTCAACTTAATGAAGACAGTAATTTGCCAATACAATGATGTTGTTTCAAGATATCCTTTGTGGAAGACCAGTTACGAAACTTATTTTCGAAGTTTTAGGCGCGAACCTCGATCCTATAAACCAGTAGCCCTTCTTCCAAACCTTTGATCTTGCGTTGCCTTTTGCACTGGCCAGGAAAGTTTTATCGTTGGCTTTTGCTCAGGCTCGCATTTCAAAGCCATAAAACTTTTTTAGGCGTTGGAAGAAGCTCGATAAGATTTAAAATATCAAAAATTAAACCTTTCTTATACGGTTTACTCGCTGTATTGCGCCTAAGTGTGCGACGAGTTTTTATTTCCGAATTATTGCCTCTGGAAACACAGCTT
This sequence comes from Trididemnum nubilum, assembly GCA_963965965.1. Classification (NCBI taxonomy): domain Eukaryota; kingdom Metazoa; phylum Chordata; class Ascidiacea; order Aplousobranchia; family Didemnidae; genus Trididemnum; species Trididemnum nubilum. The sequence goes on along the minus strand of OZ014484.1, from coordinate 39,350,685 downwards.
CTTTCAAAGAAATATTGCAGCGTTGTCGAGCCGTTGGCAACACTGTGGTTTTACCGGCTGAGATTTGAACCTCAAATCTCCCGTTCCAAGAGACAAAAACGTTACTGGTCAACCAAATAGCAACTGCTGGTCGATTTACTGTTATTAACCGAAATGAGCAGGAAAATTATCTTCAATTTTGCTTTATTTGCTTTCTTTTTGCAATACATATACGTAAGCTGAAGGTGAATTTGCATTAATTCAATTGCCAGGAATTTTCTGTCATCAAAGTTGCAGAAGTTAGCCATTGAAATGCTGGTATAAATGCGGCAAATAAAACAAAATTTGATGGCAAGAAAATATGGTTATCATTACTCTAAATTAATTCTACAAAAAATTAAGAACTTACCAAGCATCTGTTTTTGTTTTTCCCTTGATAAATTCCGAGTAGCCCAGAGGTGAAAAACTAATAAAATAAACAAATTTAGCTCGCTTTGGTATTATCACTTTTGCATTCGCCATTGTTTCTCATCAATAGAACACAAGATGAACTGAGTATATAAACGATTTTAAAAAAGTGCAGCGGAGAACAAAATATAGCTACTAAGTTGGGGATTTGGGTCTGGTCCTAAATCTTTTTTTTTCGTAGTAGTTATGGGAGCTATTCCGCTAAGACAGGTGAAAATCAGAACAAATATTTTTTTATTGATGAAAACATGAATATTAGAAATTTTGATTAAATTTGTCGATTCGACAGCATTGTATAAAAAGTAAAATTAATCTCGCATTTCAAACAGCATTTTTTGTTACTTTTTTGAAAAGAAACAGCTAAATCAAACTTATTCATGTAGAATTTAAACTTATTCCAGCAGGTTCTATTTGAATTCAAACAAATTCAAACTTTTTTTTATTTGAACAAGCTTGACTTTCATATTAAGTTTAAAAGATTTTCTCAAGATTGAGAGACCCTGCAACCAAGAGATTTATTTTGTAAGGAAAAATTTCTTGAAAAAACTCAAAGAATAAATGAACTGCCCCCTTGATAATCATGCGATGTAAAACAAGGAGTGGTTTATGTAGTTTTTGACTGGTTTAAAGTAGTTAGACTGTTTTATTGTTTGAAGCAACAGCAGACGCTAATTGAGGGCAAAACTGATTTTGAGGAACCGGCATTGATTACACGGCAGTTTGATTTGATTAATATAGTAAAGCCTTAAAGATCAACTACAACTTGTTTAAAAACTGATAACACAAACATTTGAGCATCCAAGAAGATGAAGAATACTTAGCTTAGCGATGGCGGTGGTTCTTTATGCTACCTCGCCCTTTCCGAGGACTGGGGGCACAAAGAACTCCGAGGATGCTCAACAACTTGGCCACACCCCAAGGTCTAACCAAGAAGTCAAAGTTATGGTCAAGAGTAAGAGGGGCTCGACAACAAACAAAGGGTTGTTTGTGAAGTTGCTCCCTGGCCAAAAAAGTTTTTGTGTCACTGCCTAATTTTTTAGCTTTTTCCCTAACTAAGCGTAGGCTATACTGTATCTGATGCTGCTTACAAATGCAGAGCTATGAGCGACTTTGCTTTGCTAAAAGTTGAAGAAGGAAATGAAACCAGATATGCTGAAGAAGGAAATCAAGAAGGAGAACAAGACCCAGCTCGAGAATTTCATCTGCCAAGGTGTAACTTAGCAGCAGCATCACACGCTGATCTAACAATCCTTAAAGACAACGGCCGTGGGAATAGTGTCACCTACCTTATCTACAAAAATGGATATTAAGTGTTGCATAAGCCTCCATTTAAAATCAAAAGTTGCACAGATGTCAAGCAATTTATTAAGCAACCACTTCACCAAACTAAATCATATGCGGTACGTTGAACGAGCTGTGAAGTTGACAACAACAACAAGCAGACGAATTGCTGCCTCAAAAAGGCAGATTGGTGAGGCACTGTGTACTATTGTTGGAGAAAAAAAGCAATGGATCGGAAAAAACAGTTCGTCAGAAGAAAAGCTGCTCATGCCAGACAAAAATTCAAAGCTGTCATTGCTATTTGCATTGCATTAACTGTATTTTATCTGTAATACATCATTTCAGACAAACAGTTGTTTTAAAACTTGAAAGAAAATGTTAAAAAGTTAATGCGCTTATAAAAAACTTGAGTTGTTAAAAAAATTCAAAAAATTAAAAGTAACTCTAATGCTAAATTAAAGATTACAATTGTCTTCCTCTCTGAAAAACAACAAAAATGAGTAGCAACATTGCATATCTAGCACTCGTGATACCAATTTTACGAGTATTCCCAGATTTGAGGGAGTGCGATTTAAAACAGCCCCGGGGGCAGTATATAAACGAGGTCCGATTTCAAAAAATTTTGGGATTTAGGCAAAAATCTAACACCCATGCAAAATGAAATTAAAAAATGGCTCCAGAAAGGTCTGCCATCCCATTACCCGCAAATCCATAATTTTTCGCGGTACACTTGGCACCAGCTTGTCAAACGCTAGCGCCTGCGGCACAAATTGAAAATCGCTATTTTCCATCTATGTTTTTACCTTATTTTCAACGTAACTCAATCAGAAAAGGTAGCTATAGGAGGGCTGAAGGTCCTGCTTCATTTCTTCATATCGTCTACTTCAGTCGCTTTAACTTTGATAATATAACCCAATGCTGCTAGTTTTCAAAACGTGTGTTGCGCGAAACCTTGCCGTAGACAGTATAAAAACTAGACGACGTGTAATGCCGAAAGGGATCAGAAATTTAATGCCGAACATTTGCTAATTGACTTTTTTTAATGGTTGGTTTAAAAAGTGCGTCAAATTTTTTCAAATGACAATAAAATCATGGACGTATCCCTTGGGTGTTGAAAGAGTCCAGTAAAGATTTTAAGCATTGATTTAAACTTTTTCGTCAAAAATAACACTTTGATTGAGTTTATTTGTTTAACAATATTTCTACTTAACACTTCAGTTGAATCACGTTTCCTTGCTTTTTTGAAATAAATCAGTTACGGTTGAGCAGCTCTGTGACGCAATGCTCTGGTTGAGCTGAGTTCTGTATGTGACGCAATAAGTGGTTCAATTTTCGATATACAGTGGAACCCTGCTTACCTGACCACCTATGGGGTTGTCATCACGCGTCGTTTTAACGGGGTGGTCGTGTTAGCGAATTTTGCTGTGAACCATTTTTGTCAACACAGCCATTCTCTCCGCAAATAACAGCCTGAAAAATGTTATGTCGTGTCTTAAACCTGTTTAACTAATTGTTTGAGGCTTTAAAGGCATCTTTTTTCAGAGATTTAGCAAAGCCAAGTCCGACGCCACCGGTGACATTTCGAAGCCGTGCCCCCCAAATTACTGCTTGTGCCCCCCCAACCGAGAATTGTGCCCTCCCAAGCGAGGATTGTGCGCCAAAGAAAGTAACAGGCACGGTGCCACTAGAGTGTAGTTCGAGGCCTGAGACTCCCAAAATACTGATTATTGCCCCAGAATTTGTGACCAAGAACTGTTTTTTCACAGATTTTGCAATAAAGATTCTTTTTTGTGGTTTCAGCTCAGAATTTGTGAAAATTCGCGCATAGTATGAGTTGAAAAACTTTTTTTGGTTTTCACCCCAAAATTTGTGGAAATTCGCGATGAACACCTTTGTTTTTTCTTCCACACTCTCGAATTCAAAGCATTGACGTTTTTGTACCCCCCAAAATTTCTTTATCCCCCTCCAAGGCACGCTATCCTGACACCGGGCCTGAGCAAAGCTCAGAGCTTTTTCTTGAATCAGGGAATTGAATCAGTGAGCACGCGCTCATCTAATATTATTGTTTCTGTCGCAGAAGAAAAGTCAACCTTATTGTTTTGGTCACAAAAACAAATTATTGAACACGTTTGGTCGCTTTAGTGGAGTTAAATTTGCAGTTTTTGACCAAAATATGTTGGTCCTTGTCTGGAAACCGGGTTGGTCGCGTTATTGAAACAGAATGCAATGCATTACCATAGTAAATCATTTGGGACTGCACTGAAGTGGTCCTGATGAAGAGGTGGTCGTCTTATCGAGATGGTCTTCAACCGGGGTTCCACTGTAGAGGATGTATGGAAAAGCTCGCTGAACTGACACAAAAGCATTAATAAACAACCTACTTTTTAATGAAAAGTAAAAAAATTGTTAAAAATGCAATAAACTTTTGTTTAAACTTAGTTAACATATATGTGTTTTGAAAGGTTTGTTATTTTTGAATAAACGTTTTGTTTTAGATTTTCATAATAAATTTATTATTGGAATTGACTTTTTCATTTTGAGCAAAAACTAAACAAGAAATTCAGCCAAGAAATTCAGAAAAGAAACTACTCTAAGAGTCAAAAGCACCAAAGTGGATTATCAAAACTTTTGAAGAAACGTTTGGAAAAAAATGGCCAGACAAATTGCCAAAATGATTATTAGGTAATTCGAGGATAACTTTTCTGAACATGCGCATTCAGTATATTTATGTTGATGTATTAAGTTCAACGGTGTAAAAGTTTAAAAAGTGATGTAGCACGGATTAAAGTTAATCTACGTCTGTGCATACGATCCTAAGATTTAGCGCTATTTTGTATGTTTATTGCACAATTAATTAAATATTAATGCTTGCGGCAGAGGTGGAGTCCTCGAGAGGTGGAGTCCTTGGCCTCCAGGACGTCCTTGAGGACACATTTTGAAGTCCTTGGCTTTGGCCTTGGCCTCGAAGACTTAAGTCCTTGGCCTTGGCCTCGAAGCCTTTGGTCCTCGAAAATTGCCCTGTTTTCGGCTCGAGGACAGCACTATTTTTGAACAGTTGAAATTTTGTTGAAAAACGCCAGAAACCTTGCGGAAATTTGCAAATACCTTTTTTTGTTTTCCGCAATTGGAGCATAGACTTAGCCAAGCGGGCCTGCCCCCCCCCCCAATTGAAATTTCACTAATGACAAAAATGTGACAAAAAAGCTTATTGTTTCTTCAGTTTCAGTTTCTTTTTAGTATTTTTTGCTTATACCAGTAGCAAACAACAATATTGAAGACCAGGGGCCCTGGGGACCCCCTCAAATCAATTTTTGTCAGCCAATTTAAACGTAAACCTGGAAGAAATGGATAGTTTTCGTCCTAAAAGTTGCTATCTAAGGCCCACATCTAGCCTTTTTGTGAACGTAATGTATTAACAAAGGCCGAAATTACCACAATATGGCACAGTACCAGCCAAGGGCCCTGCGCTCTATCTTAAAACTTTTTATGGTCTTCAACTACATTTGGCAGAAAGATGTTGCAAAAATACCAAAGTGCCAGGGGCCCAGCGCGATGTAAATCCGGCCCGGCAGTAACGTGGTTAGTAAGTGCAACCATCTATTGTACTATTTTTCAATAATAATCCATGAATTCACCTCCACCGCGCCAGTTTTTACGCATGAAATACTTTTTTAAAATATTAGCCATGGAAAATGCTGATTGAACAAATCGTTGAACTTTAATTGAGGGGGCCTAAGCCCCCTGACCTAACATGCACTGCTATAACTGGTTATTTTCATGACAAAACAAAAATCTCTAGGGAAAATCTTTGAGTGGGTTTTCATTTACTGCTAAAATGTTGCACGAGACAATGCACCTTACTTCCCCCTACCTGGACCAAATCACGTACAATTAAACTTTAACACCAAAATGCAAGATGTTAAACGTGTTTTGGACTTAAATTGCAACTAGAAGGAGGATTAAACAATTTAATTTTTTTAATTGGCTTTCAAATGTCAAAAATCTAATGCTTTCAAATGGCTCTAAACATGTGCGAAATGTGATTCAATGACATTAAAACAGCTTTTTTTTCCAAAAAAATTACAAAAAATTGCCCAACAGTTGGGGGCTTCGCCCCCAGACCATCAAAGCCTCCGGCCGCTGGGGGCATCGTTCCCAAACCCCGTTTGTGATACGTTTGAGTTAAATTTGCTTTCTCAAAGCGTCTCCAAAGTTACGTATTTTGCACTTTTCAACTATATTAGTTTGAGCCCTCTCCTTATGCAAAATCCTGGTTAGGTGCCAACAAGCAAATTTTTGATGGCGTCATTGCATGTGATTTGTGGTTTAGGCCACCCCAATCAAAAATTCTGGCTACGCCTATAAATTGGAAATTGCCTGAAAAACTTTTTTGGAGACCTTTTTTTTTTTGGAGAAAACTTGCGGCTGTGTCCTTGGTCCTTGGTTCTTAGCCTTGGCCTCGAGCATTACTGTCCTTGGCCTCGAGAGGGTCTGTCCTCGGAAAGGCTGTCCTTGGCCTTGGCCTCGGATTTTTTTGTGTCCTTGGTCTTGGCCTCGAACCTTGTGTCCTCGACTCCACCTCTGCTTGCGTGCTCAATTCCGGAGCCCGCTGAGGAGGTTGCAACGCTTCCTTTTGCTTTCTAGGTGATTTCCCTGGTTTAATAAAGATTCTTTAATAGTTTTCCATGTCCTCCATTAAGAAAATATTTGCCTGCCCCCAAGCAACTTTCCCTGTGCGGGGCTGTAACTAAAATAAGCTCGGGATTGTATTATGAACTTAATTATTTCTAAATAAAAGTCTCAAACTCATTGTTTTGCAGTGCCGAAGTGCGACGTTTTTAAAGCAAAAGTTTAACCCAAATAGGTATAAAATTAAGTGATTCTAGCAAAAAAGATTTCAAAAATTGTCCAGAATTGGGGGCTCTGCGCCCATACCCCCAATTTTCCTCCTGCCTATTCCCGTTACGTGTCTGGAAAACACCCTGCAAAAACTTCACTGTACATCACTGATTAAAAAGACTATTTAAAAATTGCTTCGCCCCTAACCTCCATCTTATTCGAAATGCCGCCTGCTATAACTTTACTTAAGACATAGTCACTAAACATCACATTTGGAAATGCTTCGCGCCCAACATTTAGTAAATATTAGCGACTACTATGCTTGAGAAGTTCATATACCATGTTTAAATATAGAACTGTAGTTTATGGTCCAAGCCCTGTCTTAACAAAATCCTGGCCGCAAGCCTGCAGTCTTGATCTTAAAAATGCAGAGGTGGGCAAAGCGCAATCAGAAGCGCAAAGCGCAACTTCCGCAATTGCGGAAGTTGCGTTGCGTTTAAATTTTTTATTTTGAAACGTTGCGGAAGTTGCGTTGCCGACTAAAGTCTTTAAAATTTGTTGCGCTTTAGTTGTGCTGCGCTTTTAAATTTTTTTTTCGGTTAACAGCGCAATTCTATACATTTAACGTAATTTTGTCCCATTTCGATCATAATTTTGATAAATGTCGGTCTTCTTTTGCAAATTATTTACTCTTTTTTGCCTAAAACTGCAAAAAAAATGCTGTATTTGCATTGTGTTGTGAAATCTTCAATATTGTGGAAGGTAGATTGCGCTTTAACGTGGTACGAAAATGCCGTTCCGCAATTGTGGAATTGCGTTGCACTTCAACTGAATCAAAAAGTTCATTGTGGAAGTTGCGTTGTGCCTCAGAAATTAAAAAAATTAAATTGTGCATTTTGCACTGCGCTTTCACTGTTTGAAAAGATTGTTGCGCTTTGTTGCGCTGCGCTTTTGGTATAATGTTATTTGTGCCCACCTCTGTAAAAATGACGCTGTTTGAGCTTTCTTGGTGACGCTGCCGACAAGCACAAAAATGAAAGAGTAGCCCAATTTCAGACGGAAATGTGATGTTATGAATACCTATAAAAAAAATTAATCAACCAAAGTTTATTAATTTTAAAAAGTGCTTTTGTCTAAAAATATATCCAAATCTTTTTTCAAGCCGAATGATGAAATAAAACCTAATGGTGAACACTAGACAGCATAGCATTAAATACTGTGCTAACACAGCTTGCGTATTGGCACTAAAGTATTTCTCATTTTATACAGCATTATCCTTTGCGTATTATGTTGAGGTACAGTTTGATACCCAGTAAGTATAAAAATCGGCCTAATAATTATTTCTTTTTTGACTTGCTTAAGATTTTAGAACAATTTTAGTCTAACAAACGTTGTGTTTGTTTACATCTGCTGCATGGCATCTTGATTATAGTACGATTAACTGTTTGTTATGTAGTCACGGTTATTTTGTTCATAAACAAAAACAAATAAATACACTTCAGTACGAATTTTACAACGTTGTGCAAACAATCAAAGGTATTTTCGTAAAACGTTAAGCTATTGAAACAAAATCTGCAGGATAGCTAGTTAACGATAAAGCAAACTACGTTGAGAGAATTTAAACAATTGCCTTCAGCGCGAGCAAAAACGCCAAAATTACTAAAGATTGCGTATGCAGGAAAATTCCCAATCATTGTTTAATTTTATCGATATTAGTTTGTGACGTCATAATTAAATAATATCACATATACATGGAACTGAGCCCGAGCTTCAACATTCTAAACGAGACTAAATTTGATGTCATACGACAACAACAAAACGAGCCAGAGCGAAATATATCTGGAGTTCTACCCCGGCAAAAAATGCTGCCTTTTTATGCTTAGAGTTTTTAAAAAGGGGAAGGAAGTAATCCCGTCATGCTGAGAAAACACCCATAAAATTTCAAAACAATCTCTTTCGTTTCGTCTTAGATTCCGATCTGCTCACAATGAAACTGTTGTGACGTCAAATGCAGTTACCCAGCTTTGCTTCACCTCTCAAAAACTGCGAACACTCGTCACAATTAATAAACCTAATGTATGATATTGATACTATGCTGAGAGTAATAAAGCCTCCCTAAGAATCGCCATGCTTGACTAATTAACAGCACAAAATATATTTTACGAAATTAGAAAGCAATTTCAATATTTGTATAAAGATTGCGGAATTGCGGACTAAAATTTAAAATAGTCCTCAACCGCAAGTTCGCAATCTAAACTGTCAAAATCCGCAAATCCGCAATTTTTTTCGTTAGTCCGCAATTGCGCACTTGGTCAGCTCTGGCTGTATCCACTCGACCGTGTTTTAGAAGTTTTAGAAGTTCATCAAAATGCAACGACTCACAAAAGCAGAGGTCCATATTCCTGTTCCAACGTAAGCATAACCATCTATGTAAAAGTGCCAAGCGATATTATTCCAATAGTAGGCTTCATTTCCTAGTGCATAAGCAAGAACTGCTATTCCCATGATCAAGCAGATAGTAGCAAAAACCAGTTGGGTTATCTGAAAAGTAAGCTAAAAATTGTAATGAATATTGTTACTCCGTCTTTATTTACCAAGTTAACCTCAGCCCATGCAGGATATAGCAAAAGGATTTCGCTGAGGTGGCGCCAATAAGCCATCTTGCCCCTCAGCGTCCAACACTCGGTGAAGCTTCACTTTGTCCTTTATAATAGCTGAACATCAAGCAGAAGCTGCTTGATGTTCAGCATTTGTACATTACATCAGATGAGCAACGTTTGTTTCGTTTCGGGGTTGAATCGTCGCGATTTAAACCAAACCCCGTTTCAATAGCAAAACAGCTATCTATTCGACCACTGGCGCGAAACCACATTTGTTCTAACCGGGAGCTTGAACTAAAGTTAAAACCTTTTTTACAAAAATTGTCTAATTTAGGCGGCATGCTGAGCAAACTGATGCAACCCCAGCGTAGAATGTTCAAAAATTTAGGACTTCGCTTCCGGAAGCTATGTGAGTCTGGTGGCAAAGCCCCAGCATGTGGATGATTCTTGTGATTTCTCAGCAAAACATAGTCATTTCCATTTGGATCACATTTCGCACGTTTTCGGAATTATATGAAAAAGCAAAATTGCTAAAATTCGAAAGTTAATTGAATTAAATAAAATTATCCTGACCCTCCTACTACCAGGTCAAGTCCGAAACTCGTTGATACGCTTGTATTTCTGAGTGAAATTTTCTAAGTCTCGGGTGAGAGTTTCTTTCTTAAGCCTTTTTCCCCCCTTTCCCCCCTGGTTGTACCACTGCTGGTCCAATGAATGGTAAATAGTGAAATATAAACCAGTTGTACGAGCAGTGAGACATGTTAAAAGACAGGTATCAAACGAAATAAAAATATAGCTGTTAACTGTCTGTGCAATCTACGTATAATGTAGGCAATTTAAGCTCCATTCCTTTTATAAGAACAATTATCTCAAAATACGAGACTCATTTTACATCACATTAACACCAAACAGCAAAAAAGAGTTTGGTCAAGCTTGACAGAGCATTCGGAATCAAACAGTTTCACAAATATTTGCTAAAATTGACATCAATGCTCTTAAAATTCAATAACAAATTATAAGAACAGCCGAGGCTCAAAATTGACAAACATCAAGAACAACCAGCATCAACTTAAAATTTATTACAGTAGGTGTTATAAATCGCAAAAGAGTGTGAGTTTTTCAAATCCAAGTCAACGAAGCTGATTTTGACAACGCATCAAATTTTGGTGTGCACTTTGCTATGTAGAAGTAAAGAGTACCAACCCATACAACCAGTGTAATGAAGATTTGATTTTGACATTGCTCATCGTCTACCCAACTATTTTACGTGCTTGTTTAAGTTAACTACAACTTACTTACCCCGAGCCGGTGGAAAGTTTTCGCGTATTTTTCTGCTCCAGCATTCGAAGGCGGATCGACTATATTTCTTTGGGTTACAATAGTCACTTGACTTTCTGGGATAGGCATGGATGCCATTGTTTCTTAAACTATTCAGCTGAATGTCAGTGTCTCAGAATGTGACCAAATTTTAGAGGACTGCAAATGCTGTAAGTATACTGGCAAATAATGAAATACAGTCTGTTGTAATTCAAAACTCTGTGCAGAGACAACTTCATCTGCATCTGCTATCATCAAGAGTGACGAATCAAAAAAGATGGTGTCTTGTAATGATAGAACTCATGATTTGCTAAACTTCCACTCCGAAGTATAATTCAATTTTTTCAAATCAAATCTTTTATGATACTCACTGCATTAAGCTAAAGTGTGTAAAAAGCTTGCGGGGTCCTTTTCCGCGTGACTGCATCTGCAGGCAACACAGCTTCCTTTAAAAAAATGTCCCAACGGTGACAAGTTGGTGGCAACACTGCGTCCGATTTGGACGGTCCAAGATTTCAACGTCGGATTTCCCGTTCCAGAGACGAATGCGTGTAGGAAAAGATACCCTTAATGCATACCATTACTTTATCCAACACGATGCAGCCACTATCTTAGCCAATGCATCCATTGACGACTTTCGATATGAAAGAAAAAAGGCAAGGCATATCGGAGCGCCTTAAGTAGCGCTGCACACAATAATTTGATTCTTCTCGATTATTGATTCTAAATTATTAATTCTGGGTTATTGTAAACTTCGTAGTTCAAAATTTCTGTATTTAAGAGTTTAATATTCTATTCCAAGTTCCAATTTATCCTGATTCTATTCTCTAAACTGCATCAATATAGTTCCGTCAGTTAAAGATTGGTCTGGTTTTTGCGTTGAACAAGAGAGACAATTTTACCTTTTGTCAGAAAGTTAATTGCAAAAGGAAAATTCTCGAAAGTCAAGAAGCACACAGACTTTACAGTAGAAAAGTAGTTGGGACAGTAACTTTCTTCACGGCGAGTAGGTACGCACGAATCCCACACGCGTTACCGCTTCACCAACAAGTTGGCAAGCGCTCTTTACTTTTGGACGTAGTCAAACTCACAATATTCACAAGAGGAACGTTTAACTTGGCCATAGCCCACCTGCACAAGTTCTTTTTCGCTGTTATTTTAATTAGGTATGCTCCTGAACGTTTGTTTATAAATTTTAATAACCGCGTTTTGAATTTAGCGGATAAGATTACGAGGGCGGTGGCCGCAAGAAGAGCCACCGGAACAACGACTAATTTACCAATATTTTATTTGAGGGTAAATTTACCAATATTCTATTTGCGAAATTTTTCATTGTTGGCACAAGCTAAGCAATATTTGTTGGTTAGTCTGCACGGTAATGTAACAATCGTATAAACAAAAAAAACTTGAATAACAAAAAGCAACTCAGGTCTAAAATTGCAGTTTGGTAGAAAGTTTTGGAAAAGGGGATTGTCTACTTTAATGAGGGCAAGGAGCATGGTTTCTAAATGCGACATTTTTGCAGAAAGTAGGTGGAATAGTAGTCTTTACTGTTATGTAAAACTAAGTGACGCATAAGATAGCTTTTTCTCGCCCTAAACACTACAAATTTAAGTGCAAATCAATGATCTGCAATCACCCTCAAAACGTTCGGTCTCCAACAAAACTTAATTTATATGGTTTGCGCAAAGAAACAGAAAAAAGAGACGAAAATCTCTTAACGTTACCCTTCTTGCATTTAGAATGCTTAATAAACAGAAATACTTTCCAGAAACAAACTACTGTATTGCTTTATTTATTTGGCTTCGTGGACGCCAGATGAGAAAGTTTTCCACAAATTTGCTTTTTTTTCAGCCCCAGCATCTTTTTTTTTTTTTAATTGAAAACAAAAAATTTTTTTGACTTTTTATGAAACTCATGTGAAATTTTTGGGACCCAATTTTTTTTTAATTCACGCAGGATATTTGGCTCTATTTTAGGGAAAAAGATATAGTTTGGAAAATTTTTGGCTTTAGAACAGATGAAAACTGTAGCGGCGATTTGTTAATTTGTGTATTTCAAGATTTGAACCAGGTTTCACTTATCCGCACATTTACATAAAAATCAAGACTTAATTTATTGGAATTCGAACAACATTTTAAGTGCTCACTTTTTTGATTTGCTGCAGATTACATCTTTTTAAATCCGGTTATTTGTCCAAAAGCTATTTAATTATTTTTTTGTGACGTAAAGCTCATTTACATTTTAGATCGCCGTTTTTGTGTAAAAAACTGAGCGTTAAATTTATATGCAAATTTTTGCAATTCTTGCAAGCTCGAACTTGCAATGGCAAATCAGTCTGGATTATCAATATCGTTGTGACTTCTTATTTTAGGACTGAAAAATTGTCCATTTTGAGAGCTTTGGAGCTCAACTTAGCTTTTAGAGCTATTGCTTGTTGGTGTGCATTGGCACGTACTTCCTCGCTTAGCTGACTTTCCTTCAATCTCGCTCTCTCTTTTCTGGATTAGTCACCAGCTCTCGACTGATTTGTTGTTTCAAGTTTGAGTTAGAATTCAGTCAGCTTGGGGAATTTATTGTGTCTGCATCCGAAAATCCATTGGTGAGTAACATGTTTAATTTTTGTTTTATTTACTTCTAGATAATATAATTATTGTTTACTGTGAAGACTACAAATACAGAAACGCTAAATTATCATACACGCTATAAATCATATGTTTGTGTGTATCCGAGGTTTTCAAAGCGTAACGTTACTTTCTTCCATAATAAATTTGTTATGTTTACGTGTTAATAAGAGCTTCTTCCACATGTTTTACGTTTTCAGAAACCGTTTTTTGGTATTTCATTTTTTGGTCAACATTTGTGGATTGTGTTTTATCAAATCGGAATTACAACTAAATTATAACGAACGTGTTATTGATTGAAGAAGCAAACGTAATAATCAAAATCTAATTAGGAACAAGGACTTTTTTTTTGCTTTTGCCTTCAACTTTAGACAAATATTTCCGCATCCAAAATGTTTCGGTGTTTTTTATTACAAAACACTAATTTTGGAGTGCGTGGGTTTCGATTTGCGTTATTTTTTAAATTAAACACTTTTTGACTTGTTTGTGCAATTTTTTAAAATTTTCAACTAAAACATATTCTTACAGCACAATTGCGAGACAATTACTCAGCTTCCTAAAAACTGTCATTTTCTCGTCATAAAGCTCTTTTCACACAACCAACAATATTGAAAATAAATCCAGACTTCAGCGTCTTTTAATAAAAGTTTTAACTTTCTGTCAGGAAGAATTGGAATTACGACCAAATATAATTTTCATGATTCAGTCCTGGCTGATTTAACGACTAAATTTTCAACAAAAGCTTATGCTGTAAAATTTAAAACAAAAAGTAAACGTTGGTAGTGCAATTGCTCGTTAAACATTAATCAACATGGACTTCATAAGAGCATTTCAAATATTTAATTTTTATGGCAACAATTACATTGTTCATAAATGTAAAATCAGAAACAAATAATTTTGCGTCACTAACGAAATTGAGAGAAATAATAACTTTAAATAGGTATATTGTTTCCAACAATGCAAATAAATTGATTATGCGTTGGGCAATTTATTGCGTAGCAAACGCAAATTTACTTTAATATTTTTACTTAAAAAGTGTCATTGCGACACAAATTTCTTTTAGCATTTAGCCTCATCAATTTTTCCTGGATTTGCCGCTCCCAAAATCTAAATATTGTTAGCTTCGTTTCAAATCACTATGATCTGCGCATTTAAATCACTAAGGTAATCGGAACACAACAGGGCGGTCTGTTTGGTTGGGCGAAGTCGCTCTTCCTTGTGGATAGTTAATTCCCCGGAAAAGCTACTCTACAGAATTGCAATTACATTTTATTTACCAAGTTGCTTTGGTCAGGAGACGGCGCGAAGGGACTTTTTGGTCTTCGAGTCAAGCTGCCACCTGCCCAACAATCAACCACCAGAGGTGGGCGTTTCGAAAAATAGTTCGCAAGTTTTGCAAGTTGCGCAAATTGCGCAAGTTGCGCAAATGCGCAATTGGCTTTGCGCACCATGCCCTTTTTTTCAGCGCTAGCGCAATTTGCGTTCGCTCTATGCCTTTTTTTCAGCGCTTGCGCAATTTGCGTTTGCGATTAGATAAATCTAATCTTTGTTGCGCTTTAATTGCGAACTTTTTCCCAAAATGCACAATCACAAAAATAATTTTTAAATGTTGATTTGCATGTCCCGGTCAAACAAGAAATAGTTTTTGATTTTATAGATTTAAAGCATAATCACGTGATAGTTGATGCATGCTGATTGCTGATCGAAGGCTTTTTTTCTTGTTTTGTTTTCTTCTGCCCTATCTACTTTTAAACCGCTAAACGCGCTATATTCAAAGGTTGAGCAATTGAAGAAATCAAGGAGGACTAGTATCGGGTCCTCCAAAATTTTGACCTTTTAAACCGAGCTAGATGGATCAAATTTTTGGAATGGGTAGATATGAAAAATAAACTAAACGTAGCAAAAATTGGGAGTGCCACAATGGGGATTTCCCCAAAAGGGCCTTCCAAAATTTAAACTTTTTAACCTTTTAAGCTAGACAAACACATAAAATTTTTAAGGTAAATGAATATAAAGAAAAGATAAAATTTGACAAAATTTGGGGGTGCCAAAATGGGGGTTCCCCCAAACGGGGCTGCATAAATTCAAACTTTTTAACCACCCACGCTAGACACATGAAATTTTCAGGGTAGCAAATATGAAAAAAAGTTTCCCGAAATGAAGCTCTCCAAAATTCAAACTTTTTAACCTTTTAAAATGGATATATGAAATGGTGGTCAACAAATTTTCAACTTTCTTATTTGAAGCAACCTTTGCATTTCTGCGCCATCAGCTTCTTCCGAAAGGTGCTTCTCCAGTGCAGGCTTGACTTTGAGCAAAGTCAGACTGCAAGTAAGTGGTGAACATTTAGAAGCACTCAATGTCATGCACTGCAATAACGCGCTGCTTTAATTAACCAAATCGTTGAATAATTTTTTTTTTTTTTTGAATATCAGTGGTGGCTGACTGGTTGTTCACTTTTTCAGCAAAATAAGTTAATTTAAGCCAGAATAGGATTCGGTATTCTAAATTCGGTTTTAGTTATTCGGAAAATTCTGGAATAGCCTACTATTCTGAAATGCAATCACTAGTGGTAGCACTTCTGCTTTAGATAAACTATACAGTATGCTGTATAGTCTACTGCTGAAAGACAAAGAGCAGTGTATTAATATTATTTCAGGGGTCGAAATTAACTTTTTTGACAACTTGCCTATCGTGCAAGTGTTATCAAATGTCTACTTGCCCGAGAAAATTTCAACTTGCCGGAAAAAAAAGGTACTCTAAGTTTTGAGGTCAATTTGAAAAAAGTACTAAATTTGCAAAATACGCGTAGTTTCGAGAATCAAGTTTTTGTGTGCGATAGTTAAGGCAATGTGATGCAATAAGTAACTTTTTCCAATCACGCATAAGCAAAAATTTATTTGTTAATTGTAAATATTTCCTTTAATATTTAGCAATCATAATTATTAATTACCCTTGTGGCTTGTTGCAAACGTATGTTTATTAGCAAATATTTTGGAAAATACACCAGCTAGAAAGCCGAAATTTTTTGCAAAAGTAATGAAAGCTAAAAGATCTTCAAAATAATCATAATGAAAAAATTGCAAAATTCTTGACGTTATCTTCATGCATTGCAGGATAGCACTTGTGGTATCTGAAACAGCTGTGAGCATGGCAAGCGTCGAAAAACTTTTCTAAAAAAAAAAACGTAGCATTTTGTGCCAAACAGTTGTTAAACGCGTCTAAGAATCAAAAAATCTACGTGCAATAAAGAAGTGTTAATTGCGATTAATAATGTGCGTACAACTACACAATGCATTAATTCATTTAATTGTGATAGCTACAAAGTGCTTACTAAAATAAAGCAAGGAACTGCTTTCTCTACGTTCAAATTTTACTTTATTGCAACTTGCCCGTCGAGCAAGTTAAGCCGAAAACTAATTTGCTCGCGGCGATTTCAGCTTGCCTCGGGCAAGCGGGCACGCGTTAATTTCGAACTCTGTATTTAGTTTAAGCTACCTTACTTAATAAGTACGAAATACCGTTTGTTTTTTTGTACTGTAATTAGTAACCGAAAACTTGGCCGCTACAGCAGTAAAAAATTAGACAGATTGGTCAGAAAAGCAAACGACAAAATCACCAAAGATTGCTTTCCTACCTACAAGAGAGATGCGTGGTTGCAAAAATTCAAAAGATTCAACTTCGCAATCCTCAGTTCGGCCGCCGTCGAGAGATTATTTTCTGTTGGTTCTGATATTTTGCGATCGAAACGATCGTCTATGACGAAGAAAAATTTTGAAAAGTTTGTTTTGCTGCGTGAGATTGAAAAGTGTTTAAAAAAGTCAATTTTTCTGCATGAATAACGCATTATTTCAGAAAGTGAGTGAGTGGTGCTTTTTTTTCCTTTGATGTTTATTTATTTTTATTGTTGTTCATTTTTATTATTTTTTATTTTGGTGTTTAGTTGCTTTTTTTAACAATAAAAATACTTCATTCTTCGCTCATAGATTTGTGCCTTTAGTTATAAAAGTTAAACGCATTGCAGTTGGTTTATTCAAGTGCAGCTTAGCTGAAGATGGTACCACGTTTGTACTTTCATATTTCTATACTTAACACCATCGTTTGCAGCGCGCTTTTGAAACTTCGATTATGCAAAAACTTGTTCTCTAAAACTTTTTTAAATAGCAAAATTTGTGTGCGCTCCTCAAGCAATCAATTGTAGTTGCGCTGTACTATTTTCAATTTTTGGTTGCGGAATTTGTGTTTGCGCTTTAAAGCGCTTAAAATTTTGGTTGCGGAATTTACAATTGCGCTTTAAGCTTTTAAGATTTTGGTTGCGGAATTCGCACTTGCGCTTTAAGATTAAAAACTTTTGGTTGCGGAATTTGCGCTTGCGCTTTACGATGTGTTTTTTAAACGCCCAGCTCTGTCAACCACACACGGTGGAGGCTTCATACTGAGCCTTTAATTGCTGAACGTCAAGTAGGGAAATACCAATTTTCGTAGTCTTTGGTTTGACCTGACTGGGAATCAAACCCGATTTTATCGTTTCAGTAGCAGATGCTCTATCTACTCGACCACAGAACCCCAGTTGGGTTGGAGAACCGAAAGAGAAAAGTGGCCATTTCCACACTACTCTTGAGAGTAAACAGCATTCTGAACACCCAATTACCACACAGACAAATACTGCTGGAGGGTTCCTTTTGGTCACCTTTCACAACCCGCTATGCTTGGTGCTTGACCATCCTACTTAGAATGAAGCACAGTTTTGGGGAACAATCAATGAAGTTCTTATCCAGAGTTAAATACCGATCATTTCATGAATTGCTTTCGGGTAAAATAGGTTGCTGATACTTGTAAATTTAGTATTATTGTATGGAGGTTAGGGTGCTTATTTTGCCTCAAAATTTTTATTTTCTTTTTACCTGTGTTCAAAAGGTGTAATTTGTATAAAAGACCTTTTCTGTAAAATATTTTTTAAAACAGTCAATTTCTACGGCGTCTTCCCGGCAGAATTTCATGAACCATTGTGAAAATAAACAAAAACGCCTATAACTTCTTAATCGTTCATGTTAGAAACTTCATTTTGGGCTCCATACTCACTAACTCAAACCTGAGGATGCTTTTTTTTATACTATTTTATTAATAGTTGAAAGCATAAAAAAATCACTACAGGCTATGTAGCAGGTTACGGTTAAATTTTTGTAAGAATACTGCAATTTTGAGCTAATGAACGTAGTATATATAAGCAAATTAACCGTCCTTCCGAAATGTTTCTGTACTAAATTAATATATTTCAGTCTTCTGGTGCTGATATGAAAGTTTTGTAGCATAGTTTGACAAACAATTTTTATGACTTTTGGTTACTTTGAATTTCTCCTGACTCGGCATCTTTGTTTGACCATTGCTTTATTTACAAGCATTAAAACAAAAACAAGCCACTTTCATTCAGCATTTCATATTTGTCGTTGCCAAAACAACGCAAACATGTCAAACTATTTCAACGCAAATAATAAATATTTAATATTTTGTCAGATTTTACTCTCTTTCGCTTTTATTTGATATCGCAAAGCTTTGTTTCTTCCCAAGTTCTAAAAATTGGTAGTTTCTCTCTTTGTAAGGCTGCATGCAGCACAGCGTATGACAATGCATTATTTAATCACTTCCAAATTTATCAAGATGTCAAGGCTGTATTTAAGATATGAAAGTTTTTTTAATGTTTACCAAACTTTAATATAGGTGGTGATGTAAAGTGTTATACTTTTGAATGTTGTTAATGTGTTACCGGTTACGTCGTCAATGTATACTTCAAAACCAGTTGCGCTTTAAACCAAGACCAGTGGTATATTATACTTACCAAACTATGTACTTGCATGTATGCATCAAATGTCAAAATATAAGGGGTTTGTTTAATGTTTAGTGGTCTTTGTTTGCATTCATTTCTGCTGTGTTGATACTTTGATTAATTAATCATTAAAGTCAATATTAACGGTCTTACCAAACAATGCAAAAAAAACTTTATGATGCCAAATAGGTTGCTCACACCAACAAAATTCTCTTGGTTAGTACATTTAAGTCAGGAAATGGTTTATGAAAGGTAGCAGAGTTGTCACCTCAAACTCATCTCAGTTGTTCCGAAATAGCTGCATCAAAGTTTGGGTTTGAAAAAGCACTCCTTAAATAATTTAACATTTTGATACAAAATAAATTTTTAAGTTTGAAAAGTGGCCGGAACTTGCTTTCAAAAATATTGGTTTTGCCCATGCCAGTTACAGCTGTTGCAGTTTGAATTATTCTAGTAGCTGTGCTGATACGCTAAAAATGGGTAAAACTCAGGAGCCCATAAATTTTCTCAAAATTATTTTCAAAACGTTATGCATAGTGTAAAAATAGTCCTAGACATGAGATTCAAAATGTTTAGTATTTGAAAAATCAGCCCAAAACATGTGTATTGGAATAACATAAATAGTGTCGTGTTACATACAGTATCTGCATTGCTTAAGACTTGATTGAGGCCATGTTTTTCGATAATATGTTATTTGAATAAGATTTAATTGATAATGCCTCATTGGGGTAAAATCGGTTTTCTCTAGTACAGTAATGCATTTTAGTAGTGTAGTATTAACTGTGACTGATTTCATATGTGCCCGATAATCTGATGGCTGTAATATTTTTCATTTTTAAAGACAACATCTTTAGCCAATGCAGCTAAAGGCCTAAAAAGATGCTTAATTTTTGAAAAGGAATAAACTACACTTGTGTTGTCTTGCTCTTAGCACTGATTCGAAGAGAAAATGTAAATATTGCAAAAAAAGTTTTATTCTTTTATATATCATATGGGCAGGCGCGTAGCGAGGATTTGGAAAAGGGGGGGCTATTTTGAAAGAGTGAGAAAAGTGCAAACGACCTTGACCCAAATTTTCATTGTTCTTGAATCACTTTCACACGGTTTGTCCGAAAATTGAGACGAAATTTTTCGGAAAGCTCGTAAATTCAAAGGTTTTTTCCGCCCAAAATCAGGTGGTCTCCAAAAAAAAAAAAAAAAAAAAAGGTCTTCACCGAAATTGAGACTGATTTTTTGGTCTTCACCGATTTTTTGGTCAAATTCGAAAATCCAAACGTTTGAGGGGGGCTGTTTTCCTGTGGGGGGGGCTATTTTCAATTTTTCACAAAAAATCGGCTTCAAAAGCACCAAAAACGTGCGATTTTGCATACTTCACAAGCCAATGGGGGGCTCGAGCCCCCTCCGCCCCCCCCTGGCTACGCTACTGCATATGGGTTGATTTTTTAGAGTGGAATGTTAGCGGGGTAATACTGGTGATAGAATTAAGCGTTTGATACTTGTATGTGCTATTAAACTATAAGTAATAGATAAAGCTGCATATTAGATGGTTAAATTATAGCTTAGATTGCTGATTGGCAATTAAAAAACTAAATATCATATTCATGGTCCATGCAATCTAGAATCAAGCACATTATGAACATTCGTAGAGCTGGTATTTTGTTATAGTTTAGAAATTGCTGTGAAAACTAAATGCATGTGATGGTTTTTCTAAAGAGACACTTTAAGTATTTTTGTACAAAGTGAGCATAATCAATTTAATGTGAATAGCATTGAAAATTATCTTTATAACATTAAAAACAAAGAAATAAAAGCAGTTTTTGCTTATTTTCACAATGATTCATGTAAAATGCCCGGAGGACCCCCTAAATCTTGTTCGATGATAAAAATTTTTTGCATGTCCTATTTATTTCTTAAATAAACAGTTTGGAAACAGGTAAAAAGTAATATGACACCTTTCAAAAAATAGTAGGGCTTTATAAGCACCCTAGTGGAGGTGGAACCACGTCAGGCGGCTTTTATTGAACACGCGTAAATTCGTATATATGCACCAATAAGGTACGCGTGTTCTCTAAAGACCACCTTAAGCCCATCTCTACTCGCAAAATCGCGAGCTTATGAGCATGTCTTTAGTTTGTTTTAACCAACTGGTAGCATGTACGCTGGTAAGGTGTGATATGTTGGGCGAAATATTTTTCAGTTAAAATTGAATTATAGTTACGCTCGTACGCACACTGTACAGTGCACCGGGCCGCCTTTCTTGTGCATTTGCAAATGGTCGCTTGCGGAATGTTGTAAATTAGTAAGCGTTGCTTTGCTTGTTTTGCACCTGGTTAAAACTCGCTTTCAAGCCTGGTCTATTCTGTGCGTAAAATCTTGAGCGCATGGTCGTATCCTTAGGCTCCTCAATTTGTTTTTTAAAAAAATAGTGCTTCCTCGGCAAGCCAACTTACCGGATTACAAACTGTAGTTGGTTGAGATAAACTTAAGATAGGTTCACGCTTTTGCCTCCAGTGAAAACCGGGTCTTAAATATACACCTTTGCAATGTTAAAGGGCGTTTACCCATCACGCATATTTGCGCGCAGAAATACGTTTTTCATTTAACTGCATACATTTTGCCCTTTTTCTTTTTTTGCATTCACATTGAGAAAGATATCACACGTATTTCCGCTCGTAAATACACGTGATCGGTAAAGCCGCCTTAAGTGTACTGTCGCAAACACGTCACAAAAGTGTATCCTGCTAAAGTACTCGTAAACATTGTAGAAGTTAAATTATACGTCTTGCATTTTTATGACTTTCTATTTAAATTTAGTGAATATGAAAACTGAAAATTTAATTTCTTATGCTTTTATGCTACATCATTTTTTAATTTTTAGTCCTTGATTTTAAATTTTAATGACATAGATTTAAAACTTAGAGTTACTTTTGGCAGACACCTCCAATTATCCCAATTATGTGTGAAACAGGCTGCAAAAGGTTTTAAATTTTTACATGTGACGTCTAAAGTGTTCTGATATACGCTCTGGCCAGCTGCCAGGCACTATTAGTTGACTTCAAACTCTTCTCATTGTAAATTAAACATTGATTAGCTTCGATTGAAGCAATTTCTCCATAATTCAACGATTTTCAACCTTTTTGCCTCTTAAATTGCTTATAAGTTTATTAATGCTTTTTATACAGCTTCTCAGCTTCGAATTTATTTTCAGCAACACAAATGGCAATGTAAACAATAAATCACTAATTTAAAAACGATTTCTTACAAAAATTGCTGTTTCAAACTACCAAGAGTTTCTAAACAATATTTGTGCCTGTACAAAAATACTTGTAAACTTTGGTTGAATAAAATTTTAAAAAATTTCAATTTCTGGTGTTTCTTGATGTTTATCAAAATAATGCATATGGCCAGTCGTTACTGTCGCACCTCAATTATTGTCCCAACACTCTGTGAACGAGCAGATAATGGCAAAGTAAATCAATATCATTGAGCAAAATTATCCTAGCTGCACATTTCCACACTAAGTTCCAAAGTCTTCATGAATTGGTTTTCAGCATGATTCAATCTCAAATTTAAACATTGAGTAACTTGTAAGACCATACTTACAATGCCACTCAATCGTGACCCATATACACGTCCATGCGTGTAATCCAAACACCTACCCTTGATTATTATCTTAAAATTAGAAAAACTACAACGTTACAAAATTAACACGAAATTAAACACCAAGATGACAAGGAAACAAGAACATGATTGTTTCAAAAACAACAAACAAAAGAAGAACAAACTCAAAAATTAATGGACGCGATATATTCAATTAAAAGTACTAAAATTAATATACATTATATATCAACTGCGCAATAATATGATGCAGCATTAAAAGATGATTGCATGAGATAAATAAACCATTCCGGTATTCAGTAATCGAGATTGCATGTTGGAATAAACTTCTAGGTGAAACTACGTATTCATCACGAGCTAATGTGCTACCATTGGTTTGCAGATAAGACAGTCGTCAGATATATTTGAATTTTATTTCAATTAGAGAATCAATGCGCCTGATGATTGCTAACCATGAAACAAACGGTAGCCCTTTAGCTAGTGTTATAACTCTAGAAATCCTGGATGTTTTTCTTCAAAAGCTCTCAGAGAGGTCAATAGACCCTAGCACTTAATTTTGCTCGAATGAATTTCCCAAACAGTTTGCTGTTAAAATAATCGTGATTGAGAAATTAGTTGGCAACAAAAAATTTAATCATTTGATCAAACTATATAACCCTCCCTTGCATGGCTGGTATGACGTAGGGCCACGTAGCTTCCGACTACAAGCTAAGATTCATGGATTCTAAATAAGCATAGTTTATGGCAAAATAAAGCCATAACCCTTCCCTTACCCTATTATTCATACTATGCCTAACTAAAGTAGCGTGTGTTTTATTTCGTTGATGGCATTGCTTTTAGCACAAAATAAGCAACGTCCGCTGAATACTACTAGATTTTGCAGTTACCTGCTGGAAGAGATTCCAACAGCTAATTAGATTAACAAACTTTCGCTATCTGAGTATAGCCACTGAACAAGAAATGTGAGTCTTTATTGCAAAATAATTTTGTCAGAATTGCTGTGTGATATCTTGTTGCAAGCACTTATGGAATAGTGGTTTAAAAGCCATAGTTTGGCGAATGGTTCGATACAGCGCTAGCTCGAAAAACTCCGATGGTAGGGAAACCAGAATGCGTTTGTTGCTACCGCATTTATTGGTCACTAGTTGGGTAGATTAATTCTCAGATAAGACAGAAAGGATTAGATTGTAAAACTTTGAGGTGTCATGTAGCAGTAGCGTGGCCAGGAGGACTGAAGCCCTCCCTTCAATTGGCCTGTCGATCAGAATACCCCCCTTCTGCGTACAAAAAACAAAATTTGACGGATTTATTTTGGCTTAAGCGTTTAAGTTTAATTCATGATATCAAGAAGGTTGCTAGCACCCAAAAACAGTTATGTTCAAAAGCAGTAGAGCAGGAAAACTATGCATTTAGATGTGTTTGGGCTAAATTACGGACAGCAAGTTGACCTTATCTAAAAAGCATTTATTTGTATTGCCGTTGAACTGCTCTGTATAGTTTCTGATGTGCCGAAGTTTTAAGTACTTTTGTTGCATTGAAAACGAAATATTGTTTAATGCAACTCACTGTAACTATTCTCATACAAACGCTCTTCCAAGAAACTGGTACATGGAAAGATACACCAATTATATACTTGTAAATTGATAAAAGTACTGCTAGTTTTTACGCAAACTGATTAATGCTTGTTTTTAAAAAGCAAATCTTCTTAAAGTATCTTGAAGTTTCAAGCTTTCGTTGGATTCTATCAAAAAAATAAAAAATGTTCAGCACTAAAATAATAAGTAATTAATAAATTAATGTTAAGTTTAATGTATCACGCAATTAGAGGTAAAATTAAACCAAATCACATTTACTATCAGTTAAGCTTTCAAGAATAATCTGCTATCCGGTATCGTTTCATCAATAAATCATATGGTTTGAGGTAAAAACGATGATTTAAGCCGACTGACGACGTTGCCGACATAAAAATTTACCGTTGAAATAACAAAATCTTTCATGCATATCCGCTAATTCTGTTCGTTGTTGAAAGGGCATTATTCATGTCGAGTTTTTCGCTGTTGACCAAAATGTTGGGAAAAGCTTAAAACGCATTCTCACCAAATTTAAACTCTCTACATCTTCCCGTTGTCAAGATATTACGGATTAAAAGTTAACACTTTTCCTTCTACTACAGTATTTTGCCAGAATCGCGACAAAAAATTAACTCTTGTAAAGCTGGCTTACATTTACTTGAAAAGCAGCTATTTTACAGTTTACTTTGTCTCAACAACAAATCTGCAGTAAAACACTTATTGAGAATTAAGAACATGCAGTAACTTTTTGACATTTTGTTTGTTGTAGGCAATCCTGTCCAATATTCTAAGAAGTAAAAGCTTTTCTGAGGCGTAATCTAAATTGCTTTACGGATCTTGGGAACGGAAGGTCGTAGAAAGCTTAAATTTAGAGAAGTTGGTTTTCAGATCAAACAAAAATTTTTGAAAGAAAATCGAGCAAAAAAATTTCGACTTGAATGTCCTTTGAAGATACTAGTTGTTATCGGCATACTGTACTAGTTTGTTTTTATTAATACGATATCCCAACACCATTATCTATCAACTGCTGTACCGGTACTTGTTCAAATAGAGTAATTATTGTTGAACATATTTCTTTTGTAATTACATCGTCATTCACCAAGTTACAGTGGCGGGGAAACACCGAAAGGATCTTTTGGTTTTCGAGTCAAGCTGACACCTGCCCACCGGTCAACCTGCCCACCGGTCAACCTGCCCACCGGTCAACCTGCCCACCGGTCAACCTGCCCACCGGTCAACCTGCCCACCGGTCAACCTGCCCACCTGTCAACCTCAAACACAGGAGGCTTCACACTGTTCCTTTCATTGCTGAAAGTCCAGCAGAGAAGCTGCAAATACCAATTTTGGTGGTCTTCGGTTTGATCCGAGAATCGAATCCGTAGATGATGCTTTATCCACTCGACCTGCCTTATCCACTATTTAATCTGCTGTGATATTTGTTCTAACTCATTGTTACTGATCACGTCATTTTACAACCCCGATATCAACCACAGATTGACTTTAATAATAGGTAATTTTTCATCAACTTTATGAAATTTAACAAATCAAAAATGTGATCTTTGATTATATACTCGCTGTATTACGTCACAAGTCGTAACAAGTTAGCGGGCCTATTTTCGCATCATTGCGCTTGCGGGCAACACTTGCGGGCAATAGAAAAAGAAATGTCGCAACAGATGCGAGCCGTCGAGAACACTGTCTCCGATTTGACCAGCCCGAGATTTGTATCTCAGACCTCCGCTCCAGCAACGAACGCATTGAGGTGAAAGATTGCTAAATTCAAACCAATCTACCTGGTAAGCTGGTGGCGGCTCGTGGTTGGTGGTTCCGTCTGGTTGGTACACGTTGGGCTGCGCTGCAACCAAACCACCTTGGACCTACATATATTAGGGAAAATATTGTAAATTAAATAGAAAACAGTAATTTGGAGCATATCTTTTTGTTAACGTATACAAATCGTATTCAACAATTCTACTTTGTATTGTCAATATAAAAGAAGAATTCGTATATTATGGAGGTTTTTGTCAGATTCGAAAATACACTCCAGATCTGCTACTCTGCTAGTTTAGAAGGCGAGGGCTAATCTAACCAGAAAAATAAATGTGCCGTATGTTACTGAAACAACATAATAAATAAGATTTTTGTAATTTTTGGGCGACAAAAATGGCATTATTTTCAATGCAAGATGTTTTTTTGTAATCAAGTTTTCTTTTTATGGCAATAAAAAGTTATTAAATCAAACTGTGGTATCACCAAACGTCTTTATCATTTTATCCAGTTTATTTTTGGCACTGTTGATGAGTATATTTTGACATTAATGGGAATACTCACAAACCATTTTCAGTATTATACTCTTTGCCAACTTATTTTCTTAGAATTAGCAAGAAGCATTTTTAATTTAATTCAAATAATAAACGGTTTAGCTTTGAAAAAACCTTGAGAAAAGTAATTCATGATTGCGTTATCTGGTTTATCATTTCTATCTAAGTAAATAACCAAAAAGCAAATTTTTCCGCACTGCAAAGGCAACGGCTACAGTTATCGCAAATACTTACCGGTACTTTGTAGTTGAACACTGGCTGCTGTACCACTTGCCCAGGCATTCCAGTGGTTATGGGTGCTCCTACATAAGTGGTACCAACATGTCATCTTAAACAAATATCTTAAACCAAAAGTTTAAAATTTTGTCCTAGTTTGTTGTTGTTTTGCTACAAAGTTCATACAACCTAGTAAAGGTCTCAACGACAAGATTCGAGTAGAATTATAAAAATACCACCATATCATAGTTGTTATATAAACTGATAGTTTTCACAAAAGCCTCACAGCAATTGCCAAAAAACCTATTGGCCGATCTTCACAATCTTGGTACTCTGAGAATCAATTTACATTATACAGTTAGATTAAGCGGATCAAAGTTCACTCCTTGAGGAGACTCCGCCAAAGTTCTACTTCAAGTTTACGAATTATTTAATCATCTGTCGATGAGGCTAAATCGTAGTCTAATATGGGTAAAATTAATCTGGTGGTTTAAAACATATCTTCAGTCTGAATTTGTAGAAATTATTGGACTTGTTCATCTATACTTGTACAGGACGGAAGAAGTGTTTGTAATTACAATTCGCAATCGTAATCAACGTATCCAGAAACACCCACCTTGCACAAACGTAGGCTGTATTTGTCCTGGAATGGTTGTTACTTGACCAGGATTCACATAAGCGTATGTTGTCGTGGAAGGAAGATTCTGAAAGACAAAAAGTGTTCCAATACGTTACGAAAATACCCGATGATAACCAGTAGGAGGAGCGGTAACGGGTTCATCTCGGGATGGAAAATTGTATGGTTTAGATTTCGAGCCGGTTAAATCGGACACAGCCTTGCTAAGTGCTCAAAATGGCTGCAACAGTTGTAGCGTCGCCTGATGTGATAAAGATGCGTCCACCAGATACTTTTTTATTTGTGGTTTCTTGATTGATTGCAGCGGCCGCCGCTACAGAGTTGTAAACGGGCCGACTAGTTTAGGCCCGAACCCGGCCCAAACCCGAAAATATAAGCTCGAATCCGAAAACTAATTTGAAGCCCAAATCATGCCCGAAAAAAACGAAAGTTAAGTTAGGTCTGAAAAATTTAGCAATGTTGCCAAGTTATTTTGATTATATTTTTGTGCACCTAAGATATAAAATACGTCTTAGGTCCGAATTAAGCCCGAAATTTTTGCCAACTTTAGGCCCGAACCCGACCCGACTTACAACTCTGCGCCGCTACAAGCTTCCTTTCTCTTGCATTGATTAAACTAGGGCGGTTGCTGTGGCTGAGAAGCCATCCATCTTCAATGGGTGTAGAGGAAAGTTGCGTGCAACGTCATCACGTGGGGGTCACCAAGTTCGACTCTACACATTTCTTTGATAGAGTTGCAGTGTTACAAGAAGACGCAGTGGCGCGTAGATGAGTCTATCAACTTGTTACACTCTTCGCGGTAACACAATAAAAATAATAAAAGATTGGATTTGTTTGATAAAATAGTATCCGTGAAAAATTTGCAATGAATATTAACAGTTTAATTTTCTTATGAATATGAATTCAACCATGTCTATGCGATGGAATTTTTTGTTGGATTTGGACCAATCGCAATCGGTCAGTGGTCAAGCGGATAAAGCGTCAGCGGCTATCAAAGCTGCGAACTCGCACTTCAACTCGAATTTGAAAAACCTCGGTTATTTTGCCGAACTCGAATTTGAACTCGTATAAAACTGTTCGAGTTTGAGTTCATTACAATAAAATTTTAACATTAACAAATTTTTGGAACGAAATATTTTTTGTTGACCATGCCATGTAAGTTGAGATTGACGTTTGCTTGTTTATGTCGCGGCTACCTAGAAAAATATCAGGTGTACAAAAAAAAAACGATTAAGTTGAACGATAGATTTAGTGTTTTTATCAGCCTGAACTCGAAAAACTTGTTAATTTTGCCGAACTTGAACTTGAAACAATTAAATTAGAAAACTCGAAATTGAACTCGGACTGGTTAAAATAGGCTGAACTCGAATAAAAATCAATCAAGTTCGCAGCCCTGGCTGCTACTGAAACGGGAGACTCGGGTTCGGTTTCCGGTCGTCTCAAACCAAACATTACAAAAATTGGTATTCACAGCTCCTCCGTTTTACTTTCATAATTAAAAAGGACAATGTGAAGTCTCCACCATGTGTGATAGACAGGTGGCAGGTGGCAGCTCGACCTGAACACCGAGCAACTTGGTAAATAACAAGGTGATTACAATTACGATGCAGTAAAAAGTCCGACGTTTTGTAAAATTATCGATTAATTTGCTTGCTTTAGTTTCAGTTTTTTAGTGCTTTTAGTGCCATTCCATTTTATACTGTAGAATTTAAAAACAGGATATTTTTGTTTCTCAATTTTTGTTTTCATTAGTGGTTTTAGTTTTCTTGTCAATAAAACGAGCAAAAAATATAAGATTTTAATGAGATTAAGTTTTAATTACATCGGAATTGGAATTTTTGAAACAAAGAACCGTTTCAAAAAAGTATTTCAATAAGCTGATACGGTTGGCAAGTGATAGTGTTTCTATTTGAAGAAAGAAAATACAATTAGCAGAAATTTTACTGGTGAAAGTGAAAGTACGGCTTTGTAGTAAGTTGTACCCTATAAGGTGCTGTCACACTTTACCCATGACCTATTTTGTGTGTTACTGGTCGGATTTAGCTTTTTCCTTTTTTTATTAGGAAAAAAAACAAACTTACTGTTGAAGTACTTTGGTAGCAATGCGCTCGACAGCAGAACGCAGAGTGAACAATTGACGTCACGAATTCAGCGAATCTAAGAAAACACAACGTAGAATGGATTCCTAACGAAATGTTCTGAAAAAGAGGCGTTGTCCTTAGTTAGAAGAGCATCTCTATAACAAAATTGTGGTAAAAGTGTATTTAAGATCTTAAACCTCACCTACAGCTAATAGACGTAATTCTGCAACCTGGTGGTCATTAAGTAAAACATCGTAAGGAATACGACGTCGTAAGCTCTTTAAAACCAACAAAACTTATGATGTCGTAACCCTGACAAAACGTTACATGAGACCGCCTCTGTTCAATAACAAAGTAGTTAATGACCTTGATTTTGCTGCTATGCATATCTTTACTCTGGTTTTAACCTGGTCCAAGGTTTCTTAAGGATTAAAAGGGCCGTTTGTGGGAGTCACAAAGCAGTTCTAGGAGGGGGAGTAAAAGAAAGGAGTCTGGAAGATGGAAGTAGCAGTAGCATAGTTTAGTTTTCTTTTTGAAAAGAAGCGATGATCAAACAAAAAAGCACTGTCATCAAAGAACATCAAACGACATAAACCCTTTCTGGTAAAATTAACATAATTCCTTTGTATATGGAATCGCATGATGGAAGCTTAGCTGCTTGGTACCTGCAGACCTGCTTTTACTACCTATAGCATTCTACTCTAAATTAGCCGATAATTTGGCTCATTAAACACTGAAAAACTTTTTTGGATTTCTACGCATAATCAGCTAAGAATTTTGGCTTAAAAACACGTAGGACCTTTTATGCTCTTTGCATTTGAATTAGTTGCTACAGAACATGTTACAAAGTATTTCGGGAACCAATTTTTTTGAGCACTAGATATCAGATGTTGGGAATATTTGCAAAAAGAGTCACAATTCACGAAAAATTGAGAACCACTGGACTAATCGAAATGCGTTTTCTTTCAAATCGGACTTTGTCAAACAATTCAGGACTTACCCATCTTTGCCAGTCCGAATCGTAATCGTACAGATAATTTGACACACTCAGAGCTCCTGTGAGTTCCATCCCAAACAAAGTGGCGGCCGCTAGAGCTGAGAAGATTGTCATGCTCAGGGCAGCGGTCAGCTGAAAAATGTTGCAATTGAGTTATTGTGAACTAACATATACAAGTTAGCCATTTACACACAATTGTGTGCAAAACCTCAGCCCAGCAGAGACATGCTATAGGATGCTCTAAGATTGTGATATATCAAATGATCAAAGAACATTTCGAAGTGCGCATAAAGTAGATTCAGAGAAAATAATTTAAAGCGTTCAATTCCACTAGCCTTGGTTCAGCTTTCTAGAGTCAATTTCAAAGTATACCACTCAAATATTACCAGAATTGCTGTATTTCAAAGCGTACGTACAAGAGACTGAGTGTACATGAACACCGTTTGCTCCGGTACGCGATTGTATTACACGATAGCGACACCAACATAGACCCATGAATAAGATACCGATTTGAACAAGATACCCCTGATGATCCCGATTACGGATGAAATAGACTGTAGGGCTTTAAATTTTTGACGTGTACTGTGTTATGTTGTGATAGACACATGATTTGATTGATTGATTGATTTAATCGAAAAAAGGACAAACACAAACGCTCAAAGAACACAAAGAAAAAATGTTAAACTAAGTATTTACACACACTTGCGAAATTTGCAGCGGAAGGGAATAAAACCTTTGCCCTGGCGAGTGTGAGCCTGATTCTTTTTTTACGGCTAGGCTATCTCAAGGTGAATTGGTACCGATACATCTTTATCTGCATGTAACAAAAAAAGGACCGTGGCGCTATCTTTTGGATGAAACTGAACTCGGGCTGGATTAGGGAAAGCCAGAGACGATTGCAGCTCGGGGGACTTATGGATACTACCAAATGCTTTTTTTGTTCCCTACCCACTACTGACTTCGACTTCCACTGACCTCTGACTTCGACTTCGACTCCCACCCACCACTGACTTCGACTTGCTAGTTCAGACTAACATTCGCCGTAAAAGGTGGTGACGACAAAGATTTACGCCTATATTTGGCGTTGCTTCATATGGTTTTCGGTTTGGACCCTTCATCCGGGTGAGAGCTTGGGAATTCGTTCCAATTGCCACTATTGCCCTTAATTCGGCCCTGCCATGCGATTAGTAACGCATTTCGCTCAACATTAACCAAAATTTAAAACCTTGAAAAAAATCAGTACTTGAAAAGCGTCAGATATTTAGAGACCGGTCACCAAGATCAATACGAAATAATCGATAAACTTTCGCACATACCCACTCACAATGCCAATCGGCAAATAATAGCTGTAGTTTTTATGACTAAATTCGGGGTAAACATATTTTGCGTTCAGCCACTATTCGAGTCCAAATAATACGAGCTTACCAGACATTTTGTTTTTTTCTTTCCTTGAAATATTCCAAGAATTCCAGAAGTGAAAAACTAGAAAATACCAACTGACAAATAATTGTTAATTGCTGTAGAGGTCCTACCTTATAATAAATGCTTTATTGCTTTTAAACTGATCTGCAGCAAAGATTTTAGACACAGAGCTGGACAGCGCTGTTTCGAGCTGACGCTGTTTCGAGTTGGAAGTTGACATGGCTTCCCAGGAGTCGACCACGAAGGACGTCAAGATGTTGCTGTAAAGATTTTAGAGTTGTTGTTATAGCTGCGTATTTAAGTTTATACCTCCTTTTATCGAAAAGCGTAGCGCAGATTGTTGGAAGATCTGTCCACTTTCGTTGCGACAACTTCTTCGTGTTTGGAGGATTTTGCACCTGCTCAAAAGCTTCCAGTTATCCAATATTCCTGTGAATTTCTTCGAATTCGAGTCCACTGAATATGCTGCTTGTTCGAAGCCAACAAGCAGAGGCAATCATGGTAAAGCGTCTTAACGAAGGACGCAACAACGAAACCACTGACCAGGGCTCAAGTGAACCCAGATCACGCAGTTAGGGTCGCCGCAATAACGACACCTTCGCTCTTTCGGCTACGCTGCCGCGGTTTTTCAACGAAACGTGCCTAACGTATAAATTATGTAGATATTTGACTGCGGCATAATGGGCATTAAACCTACTCCAGCCGAACAGCGATTTTTGATCTCAGCTGCAACTCTAACTCTTGGATCTCAGCCATCCAAGAATAGATTCCTGGTTAAAGCAGATTATTAGATTTTAATTCAATTTTATCAGTTTACTTTTATTTTTGCTGGGTGAGATAAAACTTCATAAAAGCATTATATTGGTACAAAGAATAAAAATTGCTTGCCGCTCTCAGCTTTGAGAGAACATATATAACGCAAAAGAAAATACTTACAAAAGCAGATGTCCATATTCCTGTTCCAATGGTAGCACAGACATCATAGTAGAAATTGTCGTACCGATCCGTCTCATAATATGAAGTAGAAAAGGCGAGGATCGCAATTCCCAGTATTAAGCACGAAGCGGCAATGCAGGTCTGTATGAGCTGAACATTTCGATCTTATGATGAAAGTGCACTAAACTAGAAGCAGCAAAAAGTGCCCACGACTGCTGACCGCCACAAACTGACCGTCAACTCACCCTAATGTTGGCAGTGAGTTGATTCGTGGTCTGTTACTTTGCGGTCAGGTCAGAGTTGTAATTCGGGCCGGGCTTTTCAGGTCGGGTTCGGGCCTAAAATTGGCAAAAATTTCGGGCTTAATTCGGTCCTGAGACGTGCTTTTTGTCTTAGGTACACAAAAATAAAATTAAAATAACTTGGCAACATTGCTAAATTTTTTCAGACCAAACTTAACTTTCGGTTTTTTTCGGGCGTGATTTGGACTTCAAATTTGTTTTCGAGTTCGGGCCGGGTTCGGACTTATTTTTTCGGGTTCGGGCCTCAACTAGTCAGCCCGTTTACAACTCTGAGTCAGTTTGTGGCGGTCAGTCGACTTAATTTGCCGCAAAAGGTTCAAAACTAGTTTTAATTTTACTAGACAGCTATCGTAACCACGAGCCCGTCCTTGCCGACGCTGCTGCTGCTTGCTCTCAATATTTAACTACACTTTTGCAAACAAATACATAGGCCCTTCGGTTGTTTTTACGCTTATTTTGTGTATGTTTGCGCCGCGAAAGAAATGTTGCTTAAACCAAAGTTTAACTTAAAATGTTGATATGGTCTTAAAATTGAATCACTTTTTGTAAAAAAACACAAAAATCTTGCCTCCGGTGGCTGGGGCCTTTGCTTCCAGATCCCCGAGTTGAGTCACAATTTTTAACCCATGCATCCCCGCCTTTGAAATTTCTGCCAAGTTACTGGTTACATCGATTGATACAGATACAGCATTTTTATTGCTACATCAATACTTTAAACCGCAAAACTCTGTATATAATAAATCTAACATCGCTCAAGGAGTTACACAAGAAGCAAAAGGAGAACAAAACTTGAAAAAGCTCTTTTTGCATGCAGCTGCTGGAAAGCTACGAACAGTTTAATTTTTTGTACCGGTATCAGTGATCACAAGGAATAATCAATCAGTTATATTAATTTTGTTTTCTTATTTTAACTTCACGCGTGAAAATAAAACAGCATAGACCACAGACCTATTTTACACTAGCCATAGGCGTAGCCAGAAGGGGGCCCAAAGGGCCTGCCTCTTCCCCCAATCGAAATGCCACTAATAATAAAAATGTGAAAAAAGCCAATAGTTTGAAAAAAAATGGGAAAAAATGTATAAGCAAGAACTGCAATTCACATGATCCAGCAGATACTAGCAAAAACCAGTTGGGTTATCTGAAAAGTAAGCTAAAAATTGTAATGAATTGTTACTCCGTCTTTATTTACCAAGTTAACCTTAGCCCATACAGGATGCAGCAAACGGATTTCGCTGAAATGCCGCGAATAAGTCGTCCTGCCCCTCAGTGTCCCACACACGATGAACCTTCACTTTGTCCTTTATAATAGCTGAACATCAAGCAAAAGCTGCGAACACCATTTGTTTTGTTTTGGGATTGATCCATCAGCGATTCAAATCAAACCCCGTTTCAATAGCAAAAGAGCTATCTATTCGACCACTGGCGCGGGCGCGCAACCAAAATTTTTCTAACAGGGAGCTTGAACCAAAGTTAAAACTTTTTTACAAATTTGTCTAATTTAGGCGGCATGCTGAGCAAACTGATGCAACTCCAGCGTAGCACGTACAAGAAATTAGCGCTTCGCTTCCGGAAGCTATGTGAGTCTGGATGCAAAGCCCCAGCAGGTAAATGATTCTTGTGATTTCTCAGCAAAACATAGTCATTTTAATACCATTTGGATCACATTTTGCACGTTTTCGGAATTATATGAAGGAGCAAAATTGCCAAAATTCGAAAGTTATTTGAATTAAATGAAATTATCCGGACCCTCCTACAACCAGGTCAAGTCCGAAACTCGTTGATACGCTGGTATTTCTGAGTTAAATTTTCTAAGTCTCGGGTGAGGGTTGGGCTGAAGCCCCTTACCCGCTGATTGTACCACTGCTGGTCCAACGAATAGTAAATAGTCAAATATAAACCAGTTGTACTAGCAGTGAGACATGTTAAAAAACAGTTCTCAAACAAAGTAAAAATATAGCTGTTAACTGTTTGTGCAATCTACGTATAATGTAGGCAATTGGAGCTACAGTCATTTTATAAGAACAATTTTCTCAAAATAAGAGGCTCATTTTACATCACATCAACAGCAAACAGCAAAAAAGAGTTTGGTCATGCTTGACAGAGCATTCGGAATTACACAATTTTACAAGTATTTGCTAAAATCGACATCAATGCTTTTAAAATTCAATAACAAATTATAAGAACAGCCGAAGCTCAAAATTGACAAACATCAAAACAACCAGCATCAACTTAAAATTTATTACAGTAGGTGTTATAAATCGCAAAAGAGTGTGAGTTTTTCAAATCCAAGTCAACGAAGCTGATTTTGACAACGCATCAAATTTTGGTGTACACTTTGCTATGTAAAAGTAAAGAGTACCAACCCATACAACCAGTGTAATGAAGATTTGATTTTGACATTGCTCATCGTCAACCCAACTATTTTACGTGCTTGTTTAAGTTAACTACAACTTACTTACCCCGAGCCGGTGGAAAGTTTTCGCGTATTTTTCTGCTCCAGCGTTCGAAGGCGGATCGACTATGTTTCGTTGGGTTGCAATAGTCACTTGACTTTCTGGCATAGGCATGGATGCCATTGTTTCTTAAACTATTCAGCTGAAGGTCAGTGTCTCAGAATGTGACCAAATTTTAGTGGACTACAAATGCTGTAAGTATACTGGCAAATAATAAAATACAGTCTGTTGTAATTCAAAACTCTGTGCAGAGACAACTTCATCTGCATCTGCTATCATCAAGGGTGACGTATCAAAAAAAAGATGGTGTCTTGTAATGATAAAACTCATGATTTGCTAAACTTCCACTCCGAAGCATAATTCAATTTTTTCAAATCAAATCTTTTATAATACTCACTGCATTAAGCTAAATTGTGTAACACGCTTGCGGGGTCCTTTTCCGCATGATTGCATCTGCAGGCAACACCGCTTCTTTTAAAAAATGTCCCAACGGTGACAAGTTGGTGGCAACACTGCGTCCGATTTGGACGGTCCAAGATTTTGAACGTCGGATATCCCGTTCCAGAGACGAATGCGTGTAGGAAAAGACACCCTTAATGCATACCATTACTTTATCCAACGCGCTGTAGCCATTATCTTAGCCAACGCATCCATTGATAACTTTTGATATGAAAGAAAAAACGCAAGACATATCGGAGTGCCTAAGTAGCGCTGCACACAATAATTTGATTCTTCTCCATTATTGATTCTAAATTATTAATTCTGGGTTATTGTAAACTTTGTAGTTCTAAATTTCTTTATCTTAGATTTTAATATTCTATTCCAAATTTCAATTTATCCTGATTCTATTCTCTAAATTGCATCAGTTTAGTAAATGAATGACGACCTGGGAGTCCCTAGGCGCTCCCCTGCCGGACGAGGTTCCACTTGTGAAGGTGGCCTCATTAACGTCGTTCTCGTAATTTTTATTATTTGTGCTGATCATGATTTTTTTTGCAGTTTAATCTAACTACGGAGAGGTTTTGTATCAGAGTTGTCCTTCTCCTAGGTTATATGCTTACCACAGCTAATGGGCACAACCAACCCAGGTTTTAAGTTTTCCAACTATTTTGATTTAAATTATACTTCGTCTCGCTTCTGCCATCAGACCTATCTAGTATGGGTAACCCTATCAGGAGAATTGAATCTCCAGCCAGTACAGCTCTGCAGGTCATTGAGGCACATAGACTTTTCCACTTCGTTACGGTGATAGTTCATGGAAAAGCTATGCCTTGTAGGTCTTAATGCCGAGCTATGTTATACTATGCCTACTGTGCCATAACAAGCCAAATACATGTCATACTTTGATGTCATACTATCCTACTAAGCTACGGTGCCCACTGTGGCCTACTATGCCTGTTGTGCCGGAATAAGCCTACTGTATGTCATACTATGCCTACCACGGTGCCATGCTATGCCTACAATGTCAAATGTCGCACACTCACGGGTCAACCATCACCAACTGCTGTTGGGCAATTGAAATATCCTCACCCTCACAGGAAAAGAGCTAGAAATGGTTGAGGAAGCAAAGCGGTATCATCTCGATATTATCGGAGTTTCTTCAACCAAACGACGTGGCTCTGGAACTGTGGATCTGGATGCGGATGGAAACTCTTCTATTCTGGGTGCTGATCCGAGTATGTCTGCTCAAGCGGGTGTGGGAATTCTCACAAGCCCCCGTTTGTCAGACTGTGTGTCAGATTGGATTCCTTTGGGATCACGGGTCTGTATGTTGAAGCTCAAGGTAATGGATCGGTCATTGTGCCTATTGCAGGTATATGCCCCCAATGCCACGAGTGAATATCAGGCTTTTGTAGATGAAGTAAATGATGCTCTTCTACGAGTATCACCTACTGAATCTACAGTCCTTATGGGGGATTTTAACGCACATGTTGGAACAGACACACATACGTGGAAGGGTGTGATCGGAAAACATGGAGTCACTGCACTGAATGAGAACGGAAGATATTTATTGCAGCTCTGTTGTAGCAACGAACTCCGCATCATCAATACCTTTTTCCAGCACAGAGAGGTTCACAAGTATAAATGGTATGGACCTAGTATGGATCAAAAATCTTTGATAGATTTTTGCATAGTTTCGTCAGATTTGTTTTCTGATGTGCTGGACGTTCGAGTGAAGCGAGGTGCTGAATTGTCAACTGATCACCATCTGGTAGTATGTTCCTTACGACTTTCGAAACCTTGGCCA
Organism: Trididemnum nubilum; assembly: GCA_963965965.1. Taxonomy (NCBI): domain Eukaryota; kingdom Metazoa; phylum Chordata; class Ascidiacea; order Aplousobranchia; family Didemnidae; genus Trididemnum; species Trididemnum nubilum. Next base: position 39,312,951 of record OZ014484.1, on the reverse strand, counting down.
AACAGGAAATCCAACAGGTCGTCTGTAACCTACCGGATCAAATGGGAGGCTTTGGAGGACGAAGAAGTATGAAAACAGTTTGCATCCAGTACATCATCTAAGTTCAGACAACGTCCTGATGTATCCGAGGACATCGAGAGGGAATGGCTGCTGTTCAGATTAGCAATCATTTCATCAGCTGCTGAAAGTTGTGGGCGAAAACGGCTTAGAGTGGTGGGCGATAGTGAGAAAAAAACACCTTGGTGGAACCAAGAATTTAAAGAAGCTATTCGAACAAAGAAAGATGCGTTCAAGGCCTGGCTACACGACAGATCGTCATCTGATTTGAAATCCCGGTACACTGAGGCGCGAAAAGCGGCAACTTTGGCAGTAAAGAAATCCAAGGAGAAGTCATGGGAAGAGTTTGGTCGTCGGTCGGATTCCAATCTATTTTTCGGCAAACAAAGTATTTTGGCAGACCATCCGCCGTTTATGTGGCAAAAGATCGAGTATCACGTACTCCATCAAGGATTCTGACGGTAACATTCTAACGGATGAGAATGAAATTCTTTCACGATGGAGAGAATACTTTGAAGATCTTTTGAATCCTGTATAGGCGTCGACTCGTAACACACACGAAGTGACACATCTAGTGGGGGACGAAGTTTTCACTGCAGCAGAAGTGGCAACTGCAATTAAAGGGATAAAATCTGGAAGAGCTGCTGGTGAAGATGAAATCAGAACTGACATGTTGAAAGCGCTGACTGGAGAAGGAATTCTCTGGTTAACGCGAGTGTGTCAAGTTGCGTGGAAATTTGGCAAAACTCCCAGAGATTGGCAAACAAATGTGATTATTCCGATATTCAAGAAAGGAGATCGCAAGCAATGTACAAACTACAGAGGGATATCACTCCTCAGTTTGCCATGGAAAGTATATGCCAAATGCCTTGAAAGGAAATGCCGAGAAATAGTGGAATCAAAACTAAGAGATGGTCAGTGCGGTTTTCGTCCGGGTCGCAGCAACATGGACCAAATCTTCACTCTGAAGCAGATCTTCGAGAAAGCTTGGGAGTATGGCAAAGATCTCTTTGCATGCTTTGTCGATGTTGAAAAAGCAAATGACCGAGTTCCTCGGGATAAACTTTGGAAGGTTTTGCAGAAGTATGACGTTAATGGTCAATTGTTACGCGCTATTAAGTCATTCTACTGCATACCGGAGGTTTGTGTTCGGGTAAATGGCAAGCAATCAAAGCCGTTCCACGTGGGCGTTGGACTCCGGCAAGGGTGCGTTGTTTACATGAATTGGATCGACAAATGAAGCCAAGCTGATGAATGTGCCACGATTGGAAATTGCAAAAATCAGTCGTCTGCTTTTCGCTGATGATTTGGTTCTGCTTTCTTCCACAGAATCTGGCCTCCAGCGCGCAATAAATAGCTTTGTAGATGCATGCAACACCGCCGGAATGAAAATAAGCACGGCCAAAACTGAGGTACTTCATCTTTCAAGAAACACTGTGATCAGTGCGTATTACAAGTGAATGGAGCGACACTGAAGCAGGTAGAGAAGTTCAAGTATCTGGAGGTACTGGGGTTGCATTTACGAGTGACCGAAGGCAAGACGAAGAACTGGATACCCGAATAGACTAGGCTAGTGCAGTAATGCGAGCTTTGCACTACTCGGTTGTCATGAAACGAGAATTGTCGAAAAAAAGAAAAGCTCTCAATTTTCAAAACAGCTTTTGTCCCCATTCTCACTTATGGTCATGAATCTTGGGTAATGACCGAAAGAATGCGATCACAAGGGCTAGCGTCCGAAATGAGGTTTTTACGAAGAATCGAAGGAGTTACATTGTTCAACAAGGTGCTTATCTCTGAGATTCGAAAACATCGAGCCGTTACTTCTCCGAATTGAAAGATCTCAGCTTAAATGGTTTGGCCATGTAAGCAGAATGCCTCAGGAAAGACTTTCCAAACGAGCTTTACTTGCCAAAGCAAATGTACCGTACCGTACTTTTAAGCAAAAGTTGAGGCGTACCATACCGTACTTACGTACCGTAGCGTACTGCAATCCTTGCTTTTAACTACTCGCAACTTTAACTGACTTGGAAATCACTTGCCTATAAATCAGCGATCTCAATTCACACATTTAACCTCGGCTTCAGCTGTCTTTTGCCTCTGCATACAAAAAGCCGGCGCAGTGTGCAAAAAGTCTGGGATTTTTAATTCAAACCACGTACCAACGTACCGTACCCGCACCATTACAAAAAAGGCGTACCGTACTAACGTACCGTACCCGTATCATCACAAAAAAAAGCGTACCGTATCTCTTCGCAAAAATTGAGGCGTACCGTACCGTACCGCCATCCTTGGTGTTAAGTATAAAAATATGAAAGTATAAACATAGTACCATTTTCAGCTAAGCTGCACTGGAATAAACCAACTGCATTACGTTTAGCTTTTATAACTAAAGGCACATATCTAAGACCAAAGAAAGAATTATTTTTATTGTTGAAAACAAGCAATTAAACACCAAAACAAAAAAGCTCCACTCACTCACATTCAGAAATAACGCGTTATTCATGGAGAAAAATTGACTTTTTTAAACACTTTTTATTTTCACGCAGCAAAACATTTTTTTAATTTTCTTTCGTCATAGACAATCGTTTCGATCGCAAAATATCAGAACCAACAGCAAATATACTCTCGACGGCGGTCAAATTGGAAATAGCAGTGTTGAATCTTTTGAATTTTTGCAACCAGTACGCATCTCTATTGCAGGTAGGAAAATAATCTTTGGTGATTTTGTTGTTTGCTCTTCCGACCCTTTCATCTAATCTTTTTCCTATTGTAGAGGCCAAGTTTTCGGCTACTAATTACAGTACAAAAAACAAAAAGTATTTTGTACTTATTAAGTGAGGTAGCTCAAACTACATAAAGGGTTCAAAATTAACGCCTACCCGCTTGCCCGAGGCAAGCTGAAATCGCTTCGGGCAAGCTAGTTTTCAGATTAACTTCCCCGACGGCAAGTTAACAAAATACAGCGTATTAGACAACTTCAAACAAGATTATTTAAAAACGCAATTTACCCGGTTTTGTTGCAATAAAGTAAAATTTGTACGTAGAGAAAGCTGTTTTTTGCTTTATTTTAGTAAGCACTTTGTAACTATCACAATTAATGCATTGTCTAATTGTACCCACATTATTAATCGCAATTAACACGTCTTAATCGCACGCAGATTTTTCGATTCTTGGACGCGTTTAGCAACTCTTTGGCACAAAATCTTCCGTTTTTTGTTCTAGAAAAGTTTTCAGGCGCTTGCCACGCTAGCAGCTGTTTCAGATACCACAAGTATTACTATGCGCTGCATGAAGATAACGTCAACAATTTTGCAATTTTTTTGTTACGATTATTTTGAAGATCTTTTAGCTTTCTAGCTGGTGTAGTTTCCAAAATATTCGCAAATAAAAATACGTTTGCAACAAACCACAACGGTAATTAATAATTATGATTGTTAAATATTAAATGAAGTATTTACTATCAAAAAATCAATTTTTGCTGATGCATGATTGGAAAAAGTTACTGATTGCACCACATTATCTAAACGATCGCACACAAAAACTTAATTCTCGAAACTACGCGTATTTTGCAAATTCAGTGCTTTTTTTCCAAGTTAACCTCAAAACTTAGAGTACCTTTTTTTCGGGCAAGTTGTCAAAAAAGTTAATTTCAATCCCTGATATAATATTAATTCATTACTCTATGTCTTTCAGCCGTATACAGCATATAGTTTATCTGAAGCACAAGTACTACCACTAGGGATGGGCATTTCAGAATAGCAGGCTATTTCACAATTATTCCGAAGAGCTAAAACCGAATCCTAATCTGGCTTAATTAACTTAATTTGATGAAAAAGTGAACTACCAGTCAACCACCACCGATATTCAGAAAAAAATTATTAAACGATTAGGTTTATTAAAGCAGCGCTTTATTGCAGTGCCTGACATTGAGTGCTTCTAAATGTTCACCAATCACCACTTATAGTTGCATTCTTAATTCGCTCACAGTCAAGCCTGCACTGGAGAAACACCTTCCGGAAGAAGCTGATGGTGCAGGAATGCAAAGGTTGCTTCAAATAGGAAAGTTGAAAATTTGTGGACCGCCATTTCATGTATCCATTTTAAAAGGTTAAAAAGTTTGACTTTTGGAGAGCCCCGTTTGGGAAAACGTTTTTTCATATTTGCTCACCCTGAAAATTTCATGTGTCCAGCGTGAGTGGTTAGAAAGTTTGAATTTTAAAGGGTCCGTTTGGGGCAAACCCCCATTGTGGCACCCCCAATTTTTGTTACATTTAGTTTATTTTTGATATCTACCCATTTAAAAAATCTGATTCATCTAGCTCTAACGGTTTAAAAGTTCGAAATTTTGGAGGACCCGATTGAAGGGGATCTCCCAACCTGGCACCCTTAATTTTTGTCACACACTAGTCCTGCTTGGTATATTCAATCGCTCAAACTTTAAATACAGCACGTTTAGCGATTCAAAAGTAGATAGCGCAGAAGAAAACAAAACAAGAAAAAAAGCAGATAACGCAGAAAAAAATTAAACAAGAAAAAAAATCTTTCTATCAGCAATCAGCATGTATCAAGTATCTCGTGATCATGCTTTAAATCTGTAAAATCAAAATTTATTTATTTTTTGACTGGGACATGCAGTTCAACATTTAAAAATTATTTTGTGATTGCGCATCTTGGAAAAAAATTCACAATTGAAGCGCAACAAATATTAGATTTACCGATTCGCAAGCGCAAATTGCGCAAGCACTGAAAAAAAAGGCATAGAGCGCAACGCAAATTGCGCAAGCACTGAAAAAACAGGCATAAAGTGCAACGCAAATTGCTCAAGAGCTGAAAAAAAAGGCATAGTGCGCAACGCAAATGGCGCATTTGCACAACTTGCGCAACTTGCAAACTATTTTGCGCAACGCCCACCTCTGCTCGTTGGTTGAGTAAACAACGCGTGTTTCCACAACGGAAAAGCACTGTTTGACAGCAGATTTTACTTGCTTTTCAAACCGGGTAGAAACAGAACCGAGCCATGGGATATGTAGATAGACAGAGCATCTTTTTGGTCCGAATTTAAGCAGAGCGTGAGGCTGCTTTATTTTCTTACCCGTAAACGACTTGATAACGTCTTTCGGGTATCCATTAGTCTGTAAAATGAACTTTATTTTGTTTAATTCCGATGGCTATCTTTCAGGGGAACAAATGGCAAGAGCCCAGTAAGTTCAGGTCAGGATTAAGTTAGTTCTGCGTTTCTGTGGACTGAAGGAATTCAAGCGTAGATATTGACCGGTAAATGTGGGGTTCCGGCAGATGGAGAAATTAACTTGAAAAGAGATTTTTTAACCAACATGTCCAGGAAAGGAAGGGCCAGGTTAGATTCTTTTTGAAAAGTGGACCAAAGAGAAGAGTGAAGCGAGTTGAGGCAGATGTAGAAAATGATCGCTCTAATCGTTGTTGCTAAATACTACAATAGTGCCATCGACATGGCAGTAATACAGTGGTTTAGAAAAGTTTAGATTCATGGTAGCCAACAAAAATATTGGCAAAGGCTGGTGCTAGGGATGATCCCATTGCAACTCCGTCGATCTGGTGAAGCATGATGAATTCGAAACTAAACTCGAAAGAAGAAGTAGCCATCTCCATAATTCAACAAAGATATGCCTTGGAAAACGTGCAGGAGGTGTTCCGAACTGTAGAGGGCGTCACTACAGATTTTAATAGTCTCCGCTAAAGGAACATTAGTAAATAAACTAATTAGTAAATAAACATTAGTAAATTTTGAATTTTTTCGCTAGTTATTCTACTGCAGCAATGTGTGGGATCGTTTTTCTGTTTTTTGCTATCAGAAGTTGATGGCGATTTGCCATCACTACTGATAGCAGTGCTCTGAAGAAGCTAGTTGTTTCTAACTAGCGAAACGTCAGTAATAAAGTTAGTCTTTTGAGTAGCACCTGTGTGATTTCTCAAAGCTAGCCTAGAACACCAGAGGAACCTCAGGAAAAACTTTTAATTCGAAATGCCTGGTGTACAACTCCATTACATTTTTTAGTAAATAAACTCTTAATTTCAAAAGAGTTTGTCAAAACTCTATGATTGCTTTCCTAGTACGTTATGGTTGCAGGCAGCGTTAAAGGAGACCTGCAATGGCACTTGGAAAATATTTCAAAAATAGCGTTAATTTATTTTGAACCCAGCAGCATAAGCATGACTCTAAAAACCCATTCGCTTTCGAAAAATTGCAAATTTAATGTTCCATTGTCTTGGTGATTATGATGACAATGAGCCTCTACTTTTTTGGTGGGTGTTCAGTTTGGCTTGGTTTTGCCATAAGAGCGAGAAAGTGTCAAGAAAAAAAGCGAATATAGAAGCAAAAAACAGCCAGCGCGATCGGTCATATTGCTGGCGAGTACTATCAGATCAAGTGCGTGTAAACAATATCGTTTTCGCGATTGTAGGCAATACTGGTATAGCTTTTTTTTGGTGCCGAACGATAGGCCTGTATCGGCAGCTTATGCTTACCAGTACTGTCTACCTAATACCGTATAGTCTACTGATACAGTAGTTTCACTCTACCAATTTTGCGTCCATGACTTTTAACTGATGGGCGCCTTTATTTTTTTCCAGGCCATTTTTTCATTTTTTTCCTGGCCGCCAATGCAAAGTGAACATCCAAACTTTTCAACACTAAAGGCGCTAAAGTATTTTCGAGTGTTATATTTTGTTTTTCGTTAGGTTACCTTTATCGCTAGTTTTCGCTTTGGCGATACAAAATAACATAAACTACAAACTTGGAAAGTGGTGTATCAAATCAAGGCACGCTTGAAAAAGTCGCGATGCCATTATGACGACATAATAACCTGACAAATACGCTGATTTCAAGAGAATTCAGCGCCATTACTGATTGTAGATCGATGCAAGGTCTTTTCGAAGCAGCTGACAATATTTGACCAAGTCGACGTGATCGGGATGCAGTTGTGAGGTCACAATATCTTTACAGTTTTTTTTATTTTGTATCAATGCTTGCCACTAAACAGCGTTTTAGTGCTCAAATTGAATAAATAAAATTACAAACTTGAAAATGGTAAATCGATTCGAAGTAGTCGTGACTGTATTATGACTTCATATTGAAGTGACCAAAATGCATATTTCGATGACTCTTAACAAAGTTATCAATCTTGAATTTCTTCGATGTCTTTGTCACGATAGAAAATTTCATGTGCCAAGTTGAAGTGGTGTCTCCTCTCCCAAAATGTTTTTGTGACGTCATAATGAATTTACGGTTTAAGTAAATTTGTAAAGTATTGATGCACAGTTGAATAATTTAATTGTGCTGACATTCACGAAATAAATTAACAAAACTGAAAGTCCAAAATTGACTGCAAGTAAGCGGGACTCTATTGTGACGTCATAATTTTGTTTAACAAATTTCTGGTTTTAAGGAATATTAGAGCAATTATTCATCATAAATCACGTCAAGATATTCTATTGTTGCATCTCAAAGTTTTGCACCAGCAACCGAAGTGGCGGGATGTTGTAATGATGTCATAATGAATTAGCATTTTTCCAAAATTGATATTAATGCTTGCTGTTGAACAGCATTTTAGTGCTTGTATTGAAAAAATCAAGCAACAAAACTTAAGGGGCTAAATCGGTTCGAAGTAGTCAGGAGAGTACTATGACGTCATAATGACGTAAACACAATACTTATTCCAAGTGTTATTTATATCAGTTTTTGATATTTAGCTATAATTACTATATAATCATTCAATATGATGTCATAATACAGTAACGAATCACGACTACTTCGAACCGATTTACCATTTTCAAGTTTTGCTGTTTCTTTTATTCAATACGAGAACTAAAAACTTCTGGCAAGCATTGGTACAGATTAAAAAAACTGTCAATAGATTGATGAAAATTACATCAGAATCGTTTGAAATAAGCATATTTGTCACTTAATTGTGACGTCATAGTGCTGTCGCGATTGCTACTTCAAACTGATCTATCATTTTCAGGTTTGTTGTTTTGTCTATTAAATACGAGCTCTAAAAAGCTTTTGAAAAGTAAGCATTAGTATAAAGGAACTCTCAATGAATTGTGACGTCACAATAACGTCTCGATTCACGATTACTTCAACTCATCGCAAAACTTTCAGCCGCAACAAAATGACTTGCATCAATCGACTTTAATAAGGACACTGAAATCGCTTGATATTAGCGTATTTGTCAGATTATTGTGACGTCATTGTGGAATATCGACTATGTCGAGCATACTTTGCGCCGATACACCACTTTCAAGTTAGTAGTTTATTTTGTGCAAAACCGACGAAGCGAAAGCTAGCGATAAAGGTAACCTAACGAAAATCAAAATATTACATTTAAAAATACTTTAGCGTCTCTAGTGTTGAAAAGTTTGGATGTTCACTTTACATTGAGTGGCGGCCACCGCTTAAAAATCGCAGACAATGGAATCAATTGGAGTGAAAGTACTGTATCAGTACACTATACAATACTAGATAGACAGTACTGGTAAGCATAAGCTGCCGATGCAGGCCTATCGTTCGGCACCAAAAAAAAGCTATACCAGTATTGCCTACAATCGCGAAAACGATATTGTTTACACGCACTTGATCTGATAGTACTCGCCAGCAATATGACCGATCGCGCTGGCTGTTTTTTGCTTCTATATTCGCTTTTTTTCTTGACACTTTCTCGCTCTTATGGCAAAACCAAGCCAAACTGAACACCCACCAAAAAAGTAGAGGCTTATTGTCATCATAATCACCAAGACAATGGAACATTAAATTTGCAATTTTTCGAAAGCGAATGGGTTTTTAGAGTCATGCTTATGCTGCTGGGTTCAAAATAAATTAACGCTATTTTTGAGATATTTTCCAAGTGCCATTATAGCCCGCCTTTAAGCTTAGAGGCGACAGCAACCATCCGTAGCGTTATCAAATCGATTTTTTGTACAATTTTGGGGTAAAAGCAGCAACCAAGTAGGTTTTATAGCCACTACAACAAATGCTTCACCACACCATTAGGTTTAAATGCAGATTAATTGAAGATGGAACAAGATTTTCCTGAATTTTATTAAGTTTAGTTTCAAAACGCCTTGTATCCCCTTTTTTTAATTTAAATAAACCAAAATAAAACCTTAACTAAATATCGTTAATTTTTCAAACTTTTTGGTTTCGAAGAGGTATACGTCGGCAATCCCCAGAAAGTGAAATTAACAAAATATTCGCAAAGAAAAGCTTCAATACGGTTTATTGCGGTTTTCTCGAAAACATCAAAAGTTAATACTGTATAAGGCGCTTTGGAAATAAGCTCTTCAAATCCTTTAGGTATCCCTCAGGGATCAACATTAGGTCCATTATCATTCTTATTATACGTTTATGATTTACCTAATTCAACCAAGGCTATTTCCAGATTATTTGCGAACGACATCTGTTTAACTGCTTATCATTCAAATTTAAGCAATCTCCAAACTGAGCTAAATTTGGAACTGATAAGGCTTTCAGAATAGAGCAAATCTAATAAGTTAATAATTAATTCTTCAAAAAGCCAACTCCTCGTTATATCTCCAAGAATGAATAAGTTAGGGACGGATTTTGATGTACTTCTGAACGGTATTACTGTACCCCTTTCTAACTCTGTCAAATATTTGGGAGTAACACTTGACTCCAAGTTAACTTTTAAGAGTCACATCAAAATTTTAGAAACCAACTTGTCCAAAGCTGTTCGTATTATTTGTAAACTAAAATTCGTTCTTCCTAAATATGCATTAATAAAACTTTATTATACACTTTTCCACCTACATTTATTATATGGTCAAGTTATTTGGAGATCAACGTATCCGACCTATTTGATGAAAATAAGCACTCTTCAAAATAAAGTAGTAAAACTGGTAGGGGTTGGTGCCTTTCAAGACAGAGCTACCCCATTTTACTACAAACTAAACGTTCTAAAATTGATTAATTTGTACAAAATCAAAATATCAAAACTAATGTACAATATTGTACACAGGCCTCGATATCTTCCGAATAACTTTTCCAAGTATTTTGAAAGGCATCCAAAATCTCATAGAGATCGACGAGATCTACCACTCAAGAAAATGATCTTTTATATATTCCACGATTTCGATCTAACAAATTGCAAAATAGCAGTAGGTACCAGGGCGTCAAAATTTGGAATTCCATTCCTCATTTAATACGTTTGCTATCTGCAATTTCCTTTAAGGTAAAGTTGAAAAACTTTTTTGTGGAATCATACGAGTCTTAGAATTTAGAATTTCAAACTAATTTGTTGAATTGTTTTAATAATACAACTCACACTCTTTCTCATGTATTTTTTATTACCTCTATTTATTATCAAAAATTATGATCTGTTGGCATTTGGGTGGCTGCTTGACTCAATGACCAACAAGGCCTTTTTGCCGCTTTCTTGTCGTAACAACTGATTCTTAAGAGGTACATGAGCCTTGTTTATTATTATCGGATATTATTGGGTATGTGATTTTTGTTACCGTAATATTTTAGTAACAGACAAAAATAAGAATGACTTGACTTGACTTTCTTTATTAGGCTTCATGGATACCAGACGAGAAAGTTTTCCACAAACGCTTTTTTTTCATCCCCAGCATTTGTTTTTTGTTTTTTTTTAATTGAAAAAAAAACTGTTTTGATTTTTTAAGGAACTCATGTGGGGTTTTTGGGACCCACATATTTTTTTTTTAATCCTCGCTGGGTATTTGGGCTCTATTTTAGGGAAAAACATATAGTTTGGAAACATTTTGGCTTTAAAAGAGGTGAAGACTTTTTTTTGATTTAACCTTCAACTTTAGACAAATATTTCTGCATCCAAAATGTTTCGGTGTTTTTTATTAGAAAACACTAATTTTGGGGTGCGTGGGCTTCAATTTGCGTTATTTATTAAATTGATGTGGCAGCACTTTTTGACTTGTAAGTGCAAACTCCTTAAAATTTCAACTAAAACATGTTCTTACAGCACATTTGCAAGCCAATTGCTCAGCTTCCTAAAAACTGTCATTCCCTCGTCATAAAGCTCTTTTCACATACGCAGCAATATTCAAAATAAATCCAGACTTCAGCGTCTTCTGATAAAAGTTATAACTTTCTGTCAGTAAAAATAGGAATTAGAACTAAATATAATTTTTATGATTTAGTCCTGGCTGATTTCACGACTAAAGTTTCTTAAATTTTTAACAAAAACGTATGCTGTTAAATTTAGTATTGTTGTGTGGAGGTGGAACCACGTCAGGCGGGTATTATCGAACACGCGTAAATTCGTATATATGCGCCAATAAGGCACGCAGGTTCTGTAAAGACCGCTTTAGGCCCATTTCTACACTGTGAGCAAAATCGTGAGCGTATGAGTGTGTCTTTAGTTTGTTTTAACCAACTGGTAGCATGAGTGCTGGTAAGGTGTGATAGGCCGGGCGTAATGAATTTCTAATGTAATGAAAATTCAAACAAACAAAGGTTACTCTCGTACGCTGACGATTTTACGCACAGTGTATAACGTGAGCAAAATCATTAGCGTATTAGTGTGTCTTTATTTTGCTTTAACCAACTGGTAGCATGTACGATGGTAAGATGTGATATGCCGGGCGAAATAACTTTTTGTTAAAATTGAATTATGGTTACGTTCGTACGCACGTCGCACAGTGTACAGTGCACCGGGCCTTCCACGTATATTTGCAAATGGTCGCTTGCGAATGTTGTAATACGCGTTGCTTTGATTGTTTTGCATCTGATTAAAACTGACTTTTAATCCCACTCTATCCTGTGGCTAAAATCTTAGCGCAAGATCGTATCCTTATAGGCTCCTCAATTTATTTAAAAGAAAAACACAGTTTCATCGACTAGCCAACTTACCGGATTACAAGCTGTAGTTGGTTGAAATAAACTCAAGATACGTTCACACTTTTGCCTCCAGTGAAAACCGGGTCTTAAATATACACCTTTGCAATGTTAGAGGGCGTTTATCCATCACGCATATTTGCGCGCAGAAATACGTTTGCCATTTAACTGCATGCATTTTGCTTTCTTCTTTTTTTGCATTCACAATGAAAAAGATATCACGCGTATTTTCGCTCGTAAATACGATCGGTAAAGCCCCTTGTAATGTTTGGTAAAGCCGCCTTATGCGTACTGTCGCAAACACGTCATAAAAGAGTGTTTCCTGCAAAAGTACGCGTAATATTGTAGAAGTTAAATTATACGTCTTGCATTGTTATAACTTTTTATTTAAACAAAACATATATGAAAACTTAAAATTTATTTTCTCATGCTTTTATGCTTCATCAATTTTATATTTTAGTTTTTGATTTTAAATTTTAATGTTTCAGGTTTAAAACTTTGAGTTACTTTTGGCAGACACCCCTAATTATATCGATTATGTGTGAAACAGGCCGCAAAAGGTTTTAAATTCTTACATGTAACAAGTAATGTGTTACGATATCCGCTCTGGTTAGCTGCCTGGCACTATCAGTTGACTTCAAACTCTTCTCAATGCAAATTGAACATTGATTAGCTTCGATTGAAGGAGCTTTTCTATAATTTAACAATTTTTAACCTTTCTGCTTCTTAAATTGCTTATAATTTTATTAATGCTTTTTATACAGCTTCTCAGCTTCGAATTTATTTTCAGCAACACAAATGACAATGTAAGCAATAAATCACTAATTTAAAAACGATTTCTTACAAAAATTGCGGTTTCAGACTACCAAAAGTTTCCAAACAATATATGTGCCCATACAAAAATACTTAGAAACTTTGGTTTAATAAAATATAAAAAAATTTCCATTTCTGGTGTTTGTTAATGTTTATCAAAACAATGCATATGGCCTGTCGTTACTGTCGCACCTCTATTATTACCCCAACACTCTGTGAACGAGCAGATAATGGCAAGGAAAATCAACATCATTGAGCAAAATTATCATAGCTGCGCATTTTAACGCTAAGTTCCAAAGTCTTCATGAATTGGTTATCAGCATGATTCAATCTCAAATTTAAACATTGAGTAACTTGTAAGACCATACTTACAATGCCACTCAAATGTGACGACCCATATACACGTCCATGCCTGTACCCAAACACCTACCCTTTATTAATTATTATCTTAAAGTAAGAAAAACTACAACGTTACAAAATTAACACAAAATTAAAGACCAACACGACAAGGAAACAAAAACATGATGGTCACAAAAACAACCAACAAAAGAAGAACAAACTCAAAAATTAATGGATACGATATAATCAATTAAAATTACTAAAATTAATATGCCTTATATCAACCACTCAATAATATGATGCAGTTTTAAAGATGTTTGCACGAGATAAATAAACCATTCCGGTATTCAGTAATCGAAGTAATTGCATGTGGGAATAAACATCTAGGTGAAACTGTTTATCACAAGCTAATGTGCGACCATTGGTTTGCGAGTAAGACAATAGTCACACATATTTTAATTTTATTTCAATAAGAGAACTAATGCGCCTGATGATTGCTAACCATGAAACAAACGGTAGCCCTTTAGCTAGTGTTATAACTCTAGAAATCCGGGATTTTTTCCTCAAAAGCTCTCAGAGAAGTCAATAGACCCTAGCACTTAATTTTGCTCGAAAGAATTTCCCTAACACTTTGCTGTTAAAATAACCGTGATTTAGAAATTAGTTGGCAACGAAAAATTTAATTATATGATCAAACTATATAACACTCCTTTGCATGGCTGGTGTGACGTAGGGTCACGTTGCTTCCGCGCAACAAGCTGAGATTCATGGATTCTAAATAAGCATAGTGTATGGCAAAATAAAGCCCTAACCCTTCCCTTACCCTACTATGCCTACTACGCGTATTTAAAAGAGCGGATGTTTTATTTCGCTGATGACATTGCTTTTACCATAAAATAAGCAACGTCCGCTGAATACAACTAGATTTTGCAGTTACCTGCTGGAAGAGATTCCAACAGCTCATTAAATTAACAAACTTTCGCTACCTCAGTATAGGCACTGAACAAGGAATGTGAGTCTTTATTGCATAATAATTTAGTCAGAATTGCTGTGTGATATCTTATTGCGAGTACTTATGGAATAGTGGTTTGAAAGCCATAGCTTGGCAAATGGTTCGATATAGCACTTGCTCGAAAAACTCCGATGGTAGGGAAACCAGGAAGCGTTTGTTGTTGCTGCATTTATTGGTCTCTAGTAGGGTAGATTAATTCTCAGATAAGACAGAGAGGATTAGATTGTAAATTTCAAGGTGTTATATAGCAGTAGCGTGGCCAGGAGGACTAAAGCCCTCCCTTCAATTGGCCTGTCGATCAAAATAACCCCCTTCCTTGTACAGTAACCAAAATTTGATGGATTCATTTTGCCTTAAGCGTTTAAGTTTGATTCATGATATCAAGAAAGTCGCTAGCACCCAAAAACAGTTATGTTCAAAAGCAGTTGAGCAGGAAAACTATACTTTTGATGTTTCGTGCAAAATTACGCACAGCAAGTTGAGCAGGAAAACTATACATTTTGATGTTTCGTGCAAAATTACGAACAGCAAGTTGAACTTATCTAAAAATCATTTATTTGTATTGCTGTTGTACTGCTTTGTATAGTTTCTGATATACCAAAGTTTCAAACACGTTTATAGCATTGAAAACGTAATATTGCTATATGCAACTCACTGTAGTTATTTGCATAAAAACACTCTTCCAAGAAACTGGTGCATGGAAAGATACACCAATTATATACTCGTAAATTGATAAAATTGCTGCTGCTTTTTACACAAACTGATTAACGCTTGTTTTTTAAAGCAAAGCTTCTTGAAGTATCCTAAAGTTTCAAGCTTTTCTAGGATTCTACCAAAAAATAAAAAATGTGTAGCACTAGCATAATAAGTAATTAATAACCTAATGTTAAGTTCAATGTATTACGCAATTAGTGGTGAAATTAAACCAAATCACATTTACTATCAGTTAAGCTTTCAAGGATAACCAGCTATCCGGTATGGTTACATCAATACATCATATGGTTTGTGGTAAAAACGATGACTTTAGCCGACCGACTACGTTGCCGACACAAAAATTTACCGTTAAAATAACAAAATCTTTCATGCATATCGGCTAAATCTGTTTGTTATTGAAAGGGCATTCAAGTCAAGTTTTTCGCTGTTGACCAAAATGTTGAGAAGAGCTTAAATCGCATTCTCACCAAATTTAAACTTTCTACATTTTCCCGTTTTCAAAATATTACGGTTTAAAAGTTAACATTTTTCCTTCTACTACAGTGTTGCCATTTTGCCAGAATCGCGACAAAACATTAACTCTTAAAAAGCTGGCTTACATTTACTTGAAAAGCAGCTATTTTACATTTTACTTTGTCTCAACAACAAATCTGCAGCAAAACACTTATTGAGAATTAAGAACATGCAGTAACTTTTTGACATTTCGTTTGCAGTAGGCAATCCTGGCAAAATTTCTACGAAGTAAGAGCTTTTCTAAGGGAAATCTTGATTGCTATACGGATCTTGGGAACGGAAGGTCGTAGAAAGCTTAAATTTTGAGAAGTTAGTTTTCAGATCTAACAGAAAGTTTTTAAAAAAATCGAGCAAAAAAATGTCGACTTGAATGTCCTTTTAACATACTAATTGTTATCGGCATACTGTACTAGTTTGTACTTATAAATACAATATCCAAGCACCATTACCTATCAACTGCTGTACCGGTACTTATTTGAATACAGTAACTATATTGAACATATTTCTTTTTGTCACGTCTTACTACCCTACTGGATTTGACTACTAGCTCTTGAATTTCGGTTTACATGTCAGCACTACCAATAAGCTTTGAATTTACGTGAAACTCGAGTTCAAGGTAGCAATTGCAAAAAAAATTAGTTTGGTTTTGTTTGGTTTTGTTTGGTTGAAAATTCTTTGTAACAGAAGTTTAAAAGATCTTTAGTTTACCGTTACTTGGGTATTCAAAGTTACCAGTTGAGTTGGCCTAATTCCGGGATTATACAAATCCTTGAGCTGTGCCGAATCCTCTTCACTCTGATGATGAATTCAGTTGACTTCGAAACACGGAAATGCGCCCGCGATGTGGGTTCCGTCTCATTGCGTCACTAGGGGTTGAAACGATTTTTTATTTTTACACGGAGACAGCATTTAAACCCGGATCAGTGCGCGTTTCAAGTGAATGGAGCGACACTGAAGCAGGTAGAGAAGTTCAAGTGTCTTGGGGTTGCATTTACGAGTGACGGAAGGCAAGACGAAGAACTCGATACCCGAATAGACTAGGCTAGTGCAGTAATGCGAGCCTTGCACTATTCGGGTGTCATGAAACGAGAATTGTCGAAAAAAGGCAAAGCTCTCAATTTTCAAAACAGCTTTTGTCCCCATTCTCACTTAAGGTCATGAATCTTGGGTAGTGACCGAA
Source organism: Trididemnum nubilum (assembly GCA_963965965.1). Classification (NCBI taxonomy): domain Eukaryota; kingdom Metazoa; phylum Chordata; class Ascidiacea; order Aplousobranchia; family Didemnidae; genus Trididemnum; species Trididemnum nubilum. The sequence goes on along the minus strand of OZ014484.1, from coordinate 39,296,454 downwards.
AGAGTGCGATCACAAGTGCAAGCGTCCGAAATGAGGTTTTTACGAAGAATCGAAGGAGTTACACTGTTCAACAAGTTGCGTAGCTCTGAGATTCGAAAATCTCTTAACATCGAGCTGTTACTTCTCCAAATTGAAAGATCTCAGCTTAGATGGTTTGGCCTCGTAAGAAGAATGCCTCAGGAAAGTCTTCCCAAACAAGCTTTACATGCCAAAGCAAATGCGAGAAGACCAGTTGGACGACCTAGAACTTGATGGACCAATTACATTGAGGATCTTGGATGGAATTGCTTGGGACTTCATCCAAGCAAAATGATGGATGTGATGGAATACCATGAAGTGTCGCGGCTTAATCTCGAACTGCTGCCCCAGCAACCTTATGGAAAAGCGGGCAATGACAAAAGAAGAAGAAGAACTAAACTAGCCCATGAAACTAAAACCAAAATATGATTATGAAAATAACTAGTAACCAAAGCAACCCAAGAAACATGATTGTTTATCTTCACAAAAAGAAATACTTTATGGGGAACCTCATGGCTCTACTTTAGACCCCCTATTATTTCTTTTATACGTAAATGATCTTTTTGCAAATATTGATCACCTAGCAATAATGTTTGCGGATGATATGACTCTTCTCATTCCAGGAGCAAACAAAATTGAAGTAACTCGAACTGCAAATAAAGTGCTGGATTGTGTAAGCATCCCGCTTACTTCTCATAAGCTTACTCCCAAAAGCGAAGTATATGATTTTCTCACCGCAACCTCAAAATTCGAATGCAAATAAAGATTAAGGAATCTTTGTGGATGAAGTAACAAACTTTAATTATTTTGGCTTTCAAATCAAATCTTTCATTATACTCGCTGTATTGCGCCGAAGCGTGTTATTTTGTCTTTCATATTCAAAATAATTTCTAGGTTGGAAATCACACATGCTAACAATAATCACAAAACTACGTATTTGTTATGGTATTATTTATAGAATTCGATCATCAACTAATGTTTTTTGTCTGCTTGCACTATATCATGCGTTTGCAACATATGATATGAATTATTGTATTACTACTTGGCACGCTGGAAATGCTGAAATGCTGAATCAAACCAAAAACAGTGCAATAAAATTATTCGGAGTATTTTTTATCGAAACAAAATTTTCAAAGTAGATGATGTTCATAGAAAATATGGTATACTTCAAGTTAATGAATTGTTTATAGTTCATGTATCGTGTTTCTTATATAAATATGTCAATAATCAGTTGCCTCCTTGTTTTGAAAATGCTTTTCTTAAAACTTGCAATATCAGATCTGTCAAACTAGCAATCCAATAACTTATATCTGCCCCAATACAAAAATCTGTTTGCCAACAAGCTCTCTCATTTTTCGGAGTCAAAATTTGAAATAATCTGCACTAAGCAATCAGAAGCATAAAAAGCTTCACAAAATTCAAAATCACATCAAAAAATTTTACTTAAAACAAATTTGGATCATTACATAGTAATTTAGCGTACAAACTGATTATTGATAGTTATGAGTTTTTGGTTTGTTTTTTTTTCGTTTCATTGTTTTAATGTAGGTTAGTTTTGCTTTTTTTCTTCTGGGCTCTTGAACCACTGCAATGTTTTTGCAGCTGGCCAAAAGCCATCGTTCGGCTTCACAAGAGCCCTGGGTGCAATAATTCATAATTTATTGTTACCTGGTCTTATGTTTATTCGTTTCTGTTTATTGCGTCAAGCACAATACAATACAAAACAGCAATGGATTAATATACCCCTGGATAGTGAGTCCAAGTGGACTAATATGCAGTGATAAACATTTCACCCAATGCGAGTACCATATAAATATAGGAAGAACTAATTCAATAGTTCACAAGACATCGCGTCATATTTCCTAAGTGAGGGGTGCTTAACCGAAGGTAAATTTATACCCTTTTATCTACGAAGGGAGGAAATTTGCTGAATTATAAAAAAGCGATAGTGTTCTGCGAAATTGCCGTTCCGCCACATTTTCGTTGCAAATCGACGGATAATTGCGGTTTCGCGGGCTGGAGACCTTTTTTTTCTGTTTTGAGATCAACGCAAAACTCGAAGAAATTTGTATAGCGCCAAAAAGGGGGTAAATTTTTTTTTCTTTGGCAAAGGGTAAACGAGACACAAAAGGTTGAGAACCCCTGTCCAAAGTGATGTTGCACACGTGCTATATACGACATGGACAATATGTCAAATACAAGTTACGATATTTCTGAAGTGATATAAGCATAACTGCAATTTAATACTTCACAGAGACAAAGCCTAACGTTTTACATTAATAATTCACTTGGATCTGTTTTAAAATACACAAAAAAATGAAGTTGCTTTGCTACAGTTTAAGCTTATCCCAGAACAAGCCTTCTTCTAGCAGTTGGATACGGCCAAAGCTTCGATAACCATAAAGTTTCGCAATATTTAAAAACTGTGAAAACGAATAAACTCCAAGGGAATGCTTATTTTTCACAAGGCAACGCTCTGCACTGTTTAAGCTTAATCTACAGACAGAACCCGAGAAATATCTTAGTCGAAATAATTGTCATGTGTTCTTTCTGAATTTATGTTTGTCTTGTTTCATTAAAAAAAAAGCTTGACATGAGACCGCTTGCGGATGGTGCAGCGACAAATAATCGTAGTCAAACTTGCAAGGATGAAGGTTCGATTCTCTGCCTTTGCCTATTCCTCGTGTAAAAACTTGTGTTGAAAAAATTGCCCCATGTTCTTTCTGCATTTATTTTCCTCTTGATAAAAAAAAAGAACGTAATGCAATGCGCAATATAAACCGATTTGCATTTTCTTTATTCTTAAGACAATAGCGGTTTACTTCACATCACTTTATAAAGCGGTCATATACAAATACTGATTGACAACTGTAATACAAGTGTACCGGTTAATGCAATTACAAGCAATGAGTGGAATCAACTGATTCAAAAAGTGCTCCAAAGCAAAAACAAAGGCGTAATTTACAACACAGTATATGTCACAAGTAAAACTTGAAAGTTGAAAATTTGAATCCTTACAGTCTGCTCCACTCACAATCGGGATCATCAGGAGTGCTTTATTCGTTATTAAGTGAATCAAAAATAAGTCAATCCAAATGTCATTACAATAAACATAAACAGCATCTGTACAATGTAAAGCATCTTCAAAAATTCAGAACTCCGTTTAAGACTTCTCTAAATTTTGCTAATAAGTTAATTAAAATTAGTCGGAAATTTAAAAATTTAAATTTTGGGGGGAAGCAATTCAACCAACGGCCTTAACAACAATAGGTGCACTGCTGTACAAAAACTATTTGCAAAATTGCTAACTTGATAGAAAAAAGTTGTAAAGGTTGTTTTAGAATTTGAGTTAAGTTTGTTTTTGCCCAGTCCAAGTGCCAAAGAACTTCCTGGTAAATTGTAAATGTATCAAATACCCTTATTAAATTATATGCAGTGAAAAAAGAATAATGTGCAAAAACTGCAAAGGTTGCTGCATACACGTTAGCGGAGAAAAGCTTTAAATGAAATTTTATTTGTGAATTTCAGTAACAATTTTTTTTGTCAAAGTTCAATTAAAAATTTATTTCTGAGTTTTGTGTTTTTCATTTTCAACTTTTTTTGTTGATTCAAAACTAGCTTTTTCGATCCAAAAAAACTAACTAAAAATCTTTGGAAGGCTTTATTTCACCGGAAATTTTTATCTAGTTTTTTATTAATTCTGACTCAAATATGACAAAAACTCAAATGGTTAGTCTAAAACTATTCCCAAATCGAACCCTAACCCAAACCCTAACCTAAACCCTAATCTTAACCCCTAAAAAAGCAAATAAAAAAAGCGCGGATGAATATTTTTCATTCTCGTTTTACTCTCTCTAAGTTGAAAATTTTCGGTGAAATAGTCACTACCAAAATCTTTTGCATTTCTTAGTAGTTTTTTTACCAAATTTATGCCAAAAGTTAGAAACAATAATTTTAGTAAAAACAAAGCAGTCGAACATGGTCACAAGAGCAATGATGAGGTGATAGTGCGAACGGCTTGAAATAATTATCCAATTCTAATGCACTATTTTGCTGGTGACACTTTGCGACAAACACACCCAAACAAAGCAAGCTCTGGCATTTGTTAATTTTCTATGTTTCTGCCTTCCCTACATCGCGATATGCCTCCGACAAAAAATCTGCTTCCTATATCAAATTGCTGAAATTTGTAAAATAAGTCATTATTCCTTAATATTTTTGGGAGGGAAAAACAAATTGTGTCGTGATCTGGTTAATTCGCGATTCTTTGCCGTTTTACGCTCATGTTCATACCGGGAGTCCTAGCTATACTGATGAGGAATAAAAGTCGAATGTCGATTCCGAAACAGTATGTCTTAGGCTGTTAATCAAAGGTTTGATTGTGCCTATAAGACTCTGTATACTGTCGATAGCTTATTATTAATTTTCTCAGTACATTGTTCTTAATAAGGTCATTTTTTGTAACAAAATTTTGATTTGTCAGCTTCAATATTCGCTTGCCTTATGCCTTTGATTAACCACCTCTTTAGACATACAATTAACAGAATTAAACAAAATCATTTACTGGTTTGTCAAATTTGTTTATTAGTCTAATTTAGTGTATTTTGTTAAAAGAAAAGACGTCCCACACGAACTAATTTATTGTACAGAAGCCTGAAACTGAATTCACTTTTTGATCTAAAATGTTCAGCCAATTTTGCCAACCAACCATTTTTGTAGCTTTTGACATTTCGATTCAACAACCAAATAAATTAAAAATCCATCATTCAATTTTTACATGAAAAATCTGCAAAAAATTCCGAAAATTTATTATTACTGAAAGAGTATTTTATAACATATTTTTTTGCTTGTTTTTAAGATAAAAACAGAAACTTTCTCTCGTTACATTTTTGAAGCTATTAAGATTTATTTTTCTAATGGAAGCTGTTTTATACACCGCAAAAAGGAAACTTGACTAAATTCTTGTTTCGAGAAAACCAAGTGTTTATGCCCAATAAGTTATTAGTGTAACGTTACAGAGCATGCAATACAAAAGTAAGATTCTTTGATAGTAGTCACTTTCAACTGATGCGTTACAATGATTCGCGTTTTCTTTGAGCAGTAAACGTTTTTTCAACCTACAACATCCCGAAAACCATTGCAGATTGCAGAAGCTTGAGGGATGAAATTTTTTTGCACAAGATAGAGGAACTAAGGACCTTTCAAAAATCGCAAAATATTTGGTGTTTCCCAAGGGTAGAAATGTACCTCGTAGGCTGGTTCTAGATTTAAACTTCCTACCGTATTGCTCTAATGATTCGACTTTCAACAGATTGAAGAAGATGTAGAACAAATCCCAAAGCAACAATAAGCCTCTTCGGTTTGATCAGTAAAAAAAATTGGTTACTGTAACAAAATGATTTTTCAAAATGGCGGTTAAAAGAAAGTTACTAAGGTTTTCAAGCAACACTAAGTGCTAGTTACCAACTCTTTCACCTCTGACTCCACCAAGCACTTAATTGTGGATGGTGTGCAGTTAGGAAACTAAAGCAAAACTTATCAGGTTGAGAATAGAAACGATCAGTTAGTAGATAAAGTGTCAACTTCTGAAACGGTAAGTCGGTTCGATCCTCACTCGGGTCAAACTAAAAACTACTAAAACGTTGGTATTCACAAGTGCTCTTCTTGACATTCAGCCCGAGACAGAGTAAAGTGTTCACCGGGTTTTGGTAGACAGGTGTGTAAGTGGCAGTTTGATTTGAGGATCCACATGATCACGCACTCTATTATGGCCAAAGCAACTCGGTAAACAAATACAATTTAATAGTTCACTAAGTTGCCTTGACCTGGAAACAACGAAAAGGCAGGGATCTCGTTGTTTAATAATTCGGCATTGACTTATACAATTAACGCGTCTAATTAAAAACTGGCCAGTTGGTCGAGTTGTCTCGAGTTTGTCTCTAGAGCGGGAGGTTTGAGATTCAAATCTCGGCCCGGTCAAATAGGACACAATGTTGCCAACGACTCGCCACAGCTGCGACATTTCTTCGAAAGAAGCTGTGTTGCCCAGGCGCAATGACGCGGATATGGGCCCTGCAAACTCTATACACGTTTGGCGTAATACAGCAAATGTTGTAAAAAATTTAATAAAAACTGCCTTGATTTTCTTGTTTTTAAGCTATTATCAGTCCGAAAACTTACCCCAGATGAAGTTTGGCAACACTGGGCACGGCAGCAATAAGCAAAATGCACAATCGACGTCACCAATTGACCACACGCGAGAAAACTTAGTGTGGAATGCATTCCTAACGATACGTTCTAAAGACAATTAATTAATAATTATCAAGACAACAATCATTAACAATGACTATTGACGTTACAAAAAAATAACTATGGAAAAGAAAAGCAGTAATAAAAATAGCCAAAAAAAAGCCAGCGGGGATTTGATCGTAGGATTTGGTAGAACGTAGGATTTGATCAAAAGATCGCTGATTCCCGGTTCGATTCTCCAACTGGCTAAGAGTGCTGTGCCTTTGAAAAGACACGTAATCACCACGTTCGTTTCCGATGACAAGGCAGCATACTCCTTGTGGTGGCCTAGCCTGACAAATGACTTGCAAACAAAACCCAAACCGCAGCTTTGCGTTGGTGCGGTTGACTCGGCAAAGAGTGGGTAATTCAGGAGGATGAATGAATGAATTGGCAGCCAACTTTCGACTAGAGAAGGCACTTGATGATGATTGACGTTTAATTTAGGGCGAAACCGAAATTAAATCGCGCATTACAGAAATTCATCCTCCCTTGCATTAGCAAAGAGAATTTTTTAAGAGGCGCTACCGAACGAAATACTCGCTAAAGCCAAGTTTTGCTCGTGCATCTCAAGCTTTGCCAGCTGGGTAACGGCATTTTCTCGAGCGCTAAATTTCTTGGATTGATTGCGAGATATAACTCGAGTAAAAAAACTTCACATTTTCTTAAACGACTTTGAAGCACTTTTTAAGCAATCAAAAAATTTTCTAGGTTTACAAATTTGATGGCTTAATCTTGAAAACTTTAACTAAAGCGAATTTTTGCTCAAAATAATTAAAATGTTCGCAATGTTTGCTATTAGACTACTGACAAAAAAGCGAATTGCAAGGAGGAGCATTTGCTGTATCGACTAGTAAAGAAATATTGAGTAGCACCAGTTAACACAATAGCAAAACACTCCTTTTTACGAGAACAATTTTCTAAGAACACGAAACTCATTTTTGCAAAAACCACCAAGGGAACCACAAGGGTACCAGAGATATCGCACCTCCGGGCGGGAAACCACAACAAATCAAATGAAGAAGGAAAACAACAATGTCGATCAACAAGCATGTCGGTGATCACAACATCACAAGAATTGCGCAGGTGAGCATCCACGACCGGTTTCGTCCTTGCTCAAAGGAATCATCAGGCAGAAGAACAACGAGAAAACCAAATTAAGCAATGCAGCGACGGAGAACAGAACTTGCAAACCGACATCATGCATAGGCATCACGCCAGGCGAGTGTTCCTTTTCAAAAGAACAAAGCTATAGGGATCCCAAGCAGACTGTCAAGAACTACAAAAACCACCAAGGGAACCACAAGGGTCCAAAGATATCGAACCTCCGGGCGGGGAACCACAGCAAATCAAATGAAGAAGGAAAACTACAATGTCGATCAACAAGCATGTCGATGATCACAACATCACAGGAATTGCACAGATGAGCATCCGCGACCGGTTTCGTCCTTGCTCAAGGGACTCATCAGGCGGAAGAACTTTGTTCTTTTGACAAGAAACTTTTCTTTTGACAAGGAACTCATCAGGCGAGTGTTTCTAGTCAAAAGAGCATAGCTTTGTTTTTTTTGAAAAGGAACACTCGCCTGGCGTGATGCCTATGCATGATGTCGGTTTGCAAGTTCTGTTCTCCGTCGCTGCATTGCTTTATTTGGTTTTCTCGATGTTCTTTCGCCTGATGAGTCCCTAGAGCAAGGACGAAACCGGTCGCGGATGCTCACCTGTGCAATTCCTGTGATGTTGTGATCATCGACATGCTTGTTGATCAACATTGCTTTTTTCCTTCTTCAAACTCATTTTTGCTCAAACTTTACGAGCAAATTAAAAACAATGCCAGCTTCCGCAGCAAAAATAAATCAAAAACAAACAAAAGAGCATGAAATTCAGATCAGTAAAAGAAACCAAACTTTGTACTGATTCAAAACGATAAAATTTTAGTGTTTTTTTTGTGTTTGCAAGCAAAATTGCAAAACAAAAGTTTGCAAGCAAAATTTCAAGATTATAGAGCGCTGTTGCTCTGCTAAAGCAGTAGAAAAAAATTTTGGCAGTCGCTCAACTTGAAGGAAGCTTGATTTTTCGCTTTTGTAATTTTACGATGCTGCAAAAGCAGAAAAACAGCCTTTACTCAAGCAGACAAAGCATTGGGAATTAAACAGTTTTACAAACATGTTAGCTAAAATTAACGTCAATCCTTTTAAAGTTTGAAAACAAATGAGGCTGAAAATCGGCGAAAATTTAAAACAATCCAGTCTCAATTCAAAATTTACTGGTTCTATAAGAAAAGAGTACTTCGGCTTGTTCACTTTTGAAAAACGTTAAAACCTAATGTAACTGTTAAAACATAAGTTTACTCTCTAACGACCACAAGGAAGATTTCTGTCATTTAAAAATTGTAGCAAAAAAAGATGTTTTTTTTAAAAATTGATCCAAAAACACAGAAATGGCCAAAGGGCAGCAGACAGTAAATAAAAAAAACAAAAATTTACTGCCAGGTGACTTTTGGCCACCCCTTGTATAATTAAACTCTGTTGTTCATTAAATAATTATTATCAATCGAGGATTTTGCAAGTTTAGAAAATTAACGCATGGACCATAATATCTTTTTCCCTAACAATCGCAGTACAAATGCTTGAATGCATTATTGGAACAACCGACGCACGCGTCGCGTGTTCCTTTGTTTTTACTCGGCCATTTTCCAACTAACGAGTGCGAAATTTCAGATTTTTGCTCATAACTCGAGAACGGTTAGATCTAGCTGCATCTAATTTTGACAGCAGTTTGAGATTAATGAGTTATATGTTTGTACCAAATTTCGAGGCAATAGATCTCGTGACTTTGGTTTTAGAGTCCGAAAACCGCCCTGTAAGTTTAGCGTAAAAAGCGGTCCCAGTCAAAAATGCTTAAGTACGGCATAAAATATTTCATATGGTTGTATGTCTTAAGATACCCTTTTATCCCAACCAACCCACATTTGGCCGCGATAAGGTTTTTTTCCTTTTTTTCCTTTTTTTTCCTTTTTTTCTTCCTAATTTTTGTACGCTCTTCTTCTCCTAAACCAAAAAACATCGAAATCGAACTTTGTGTAAAGTTGTTGAGCTGTAAACGCAATTATTTCTCCAGAAATTTTTCGGGGCAACTTCACCGGGAACGTTCCCAAACTGGGGCCACAAAAAATCAATTTTTTGAGTGGCTCAAGCTAGAGTGCCACTTTTTTTGATATCAATAGATATTTAACAGACAAATATTTTGACATAGCTTGGGGGTGCCACCCCCCACCGGGGACCCCCAAATGGTCCCCCCGAAAACCATTTTTTTTTTGAATGGCTTAACTTAGGGTGTAATTAGGATTAGGATTAACTTAGGATTAAATTAGGATTAGGATTAACTTAGACACAGAAGAGCCACTCCCGGGACCCTCCAAATAGAACCCCAAAAATCAATTTTTTGAACGGCTCAACTTAGGGTGTCATTGTTTTATGATATCAGCAGATATTTAACAGACAAATATGTTGACATAGCTTGGGGGTGCCATGCCCCCAGAGACCCCCAAATGGACCCCCCAAAATTTTTTTTTGAACGGCTCAACTTAGGGTGCCAGTGTTTCATGATATCAGCAGATATTTAACAGACAAATATTTGGCATAGCTTGTGGGTGCCACCCCCCGAGACCCCCAAATAGACCCCCAAAAATCATTTTTTTGATCGGTCCAAGCAAGGATGCCAGTGTTTTATGATATCAAGAATATTTAACTGACCAATATTTTGACTCTATTTTTCTGGAGGTTCCATAATCAGATATTTTTGAATAATTGCTGATTTTACGGTAAACAAAAACTACTTTTGAGCGTCACAGCATTAGCTACGCGTCGGTCGTTCACTGGGTTTGTTGGCAAACCCCCATCTAGTTTTGAAGTAGAATTGCGTTTGACGTCACTATGGGTTATTTATTACAAATTAACGCAGGTTAGGTAACGTCTCGCAAAGAAATTCGAGCGAACATTTTTAACGCATGTTGAACGAAACTGTTCGAAAATGGCACTTTGCTTACCAAGTTCTTCGTTTGCTAGCGTCTTTTAGCATATGAAAATGGTCTTTACGAGCTCGCTAACACGTTCTGTAATGTGGGCCCTGAATCGCGCATGACTGTTAACAAATCATTCACCTTTCGCTTTACAGGAGTCAACCACATAGCCATCGGGATAATTAGTTTGTCATTCAGTAAATCATATACGGATGTTTCAAAATGATTTAACACAAAAACAGAAATTTGCACTGGAAAGAAATTCTACTGCTTCTAAGTAATGTTGAATTTGAAGATAAAAATCTATTAAATTCTACCAATCCAATTCAGTATACTAATACGAAAAGGATAATGAAAATTCCTGAATTTTTTTTAGTTTTTTGAGCAGCAAAAATATGTTACTGCACTGATTAATTCTTCTGCCAAAATGATAACGAATGTGTGAAACAGATTCTGCTTACCCATTTGGACCTGGAATATTTGTAATCCTCATCGTTCACGTAATGCGATGCCGACACTGCTCCAGCAACTTCAAGTCCAAACAAAGTGCAAGCTGCAAGAGCAGAGAAAATCGTCATCGTCAAGGCAGCGACGAGCTAAAAATATAAGTTCAATGGCTGAAGACAAACTAAAAGTTTTGCTTGCATAATCATTCTTTTCCCGTCAACCATTTAACGGATATCACTTTTTAGGTTAAATTGCTTCTTCAGCAAAAAAAGTTACGTTTCGTCACGGATTATGGTGAGTTTACATGGGACGCGAAGCAACCAATATGTGACGTCATTGACAACTTGCGAAAGGCTGCACTAGGTCGCAATCTTCGCGAGCGGTTGCTTAACTTCAAGTAGATCAAAATTGTTGATGAATATTTAGCCTATTTTGAGCAAGTGACGTGAGCGACCACTCGCGCGCGTTGCGTAGCTTCGCGTCCTGAACAAACGTACGTTTAATGTTTTTTCAAATCTACCTGATTAGCTGGTAGCTGAACTTAATAAAGACAGTAATTTGCTCAAGTCCATGGCGTTGCCTCAAGATATCCTTTGTGGAAGACCAGTTATGAAACTTATTTAAAGTTCTAGACGCGATCTCGATTTTATAAACTAGTAGTCCTTCTTCCAAACCTTTGGTCTGGCGTTGCCTTTTGCATTGGTCAGGAAAGTTTTATCTTTGGCTTTTGCTCAGGCTCGCATTTCAAAGCCATAAAACTTTCATAGCCGTTGTAAAAAGCTCGATAAAGATTTAAAATATCAAAAATCAAACCTTTCTTATACGGTTTACTCGCAGTACTACGCCCAAGTGTGTAACGAGTTTGTATTTCCGAATTATTACCTCTGGAAACACAGCTTCTTTCAAAGAAATGTTGCAGCGTTGGCGAGATGTTGGTAACACTGCGGTTTTACTGGCCTGAGATTTGAACCTCCGATCTCCCGTTCCAAGAGACAAAAACGTTACTGGTCAACCAAATAACAACTACTGGTCAATTAACTGCTATTAAGCGAAATGAGAAGTGCAAATATTTTTAATTTTGCTTTATTTGCTTTCTTTTTGCAATGAATATACGTAAGCTAAGGGTGAATTTGCATTAATTCAATTGCCAGAAATTTGCTGTCGAAGTTGCACGAGTTAGCCATTGAAATGCTGGTATAAACGCGGCAAATAAAACAAAATTTGATGGCAAGAAAATACGTTTATCATCAAATGAAATTAATTTTACAAAAACTTAAGAACTTACCAAGCATCTGTTTTTCTTTTTTCCTTGATAAATTCCGAGTAGCCCGGAGGTGAAAAACTAAAATAAACAATTAGCTCGCTTTGGTATTATCATTTTTGCATTTGCCATTGTTTCTCATCAATAGAACATAAGATGAATTGAGTAAATAATCGATTTTTAAAAAATGCAGCGGAGAACAAGATATAGCTGCTAAGTTGGGGATTTGGTTTTGGTCTTAACCTTTTTTTTTTCGTAGTAGTTATGGGAGCTATTCCACTAAGACAGGTGAAAATCAGAGCAAATATTTTTTTTATTGACGAAAACGTGAATATTAGAAATTATGATTAAATTTGTCGACTCGACAGCAATTGTATAAAAAGTAAAATGAATCTCGCAATCCAAAAAACACCTTTAGCTACTTTTTTGAATAAAAACAGCTAAAACAAACTTATTCATACAAAATTTAAACTTATTCAAATAGGTTCTATTCGAATTCAAATAAATTCAAAAAAGTTCTACGTGAAGAACCTTGACTTTCATATTAAGTTTAAAAGATTTGCTCAGGATTGATAGACCCTGTAACCATGACACTTATTTGATAAGGGAAAATTTCTTGAAAAAAGTTAAAAAACAAATAAACTGCCTCCTTGATAATCATGCGATGTAAATCGAGGAGTGGTTCATTTAGTTTTTAACTGGTTTAAAATAGTTCGACTGCTTTATTGTTTGAAATAACAGCAGATGCTAATTTAAGGGCGATATGATTTTGAGGAACCGATACTAATTGCATGGCAGTTTGATTTGATTAAAAATAGAAAGCCTTAAAGATCAACAACAACTTGTTTAAAAATTGATAACACAAACACTACAGCATCAAAGAAGATGAAAAATACTTAGCTAAGCGTTGGCGGTGGTTTTTTATGCTACCTCGCCCTTTCCGAGGGTTGGGGGCACAAAAAAACTCCGCGTAGACTCAACAATCTGTCCACAACCCAAGATCTGACACAGAGGACAAAGTTATAATCAAGAGCAAGAGGGGCTCGACAACAAACAAAGGGTTGTTTGTGAAGTTGCTCCCGGGCCAAAAAAGTTCTTGTGTCGCTGCTTAAATTTTTAGCTTTTTCCCTAACTAAGCGTAGGCTATACTATATCTGATGCCGCTTACACATGCAGGCAATGAGCTACTTTGGTTTGCTAAAAGATCACAGATATAATGCAACAACTTTAAAATATAACTCGTATCTAGGTGGGCTAGTGCCACGACAGGTGTATGCCAGTCTATCAAAAATTTGTAGTTAAGATTTAATAATTTACAGCAGAGATGGAAAGCGCTCGGGTCGACCAGCACCGGTCGGGTCGACCGGCCTGTCGGGTCGACGGGCCGGTTGGGTTACCGTTCGGGTCGAGATTCTTCAACCGGCCGGTCAAGCCAGTTGAAACATCGGTCAAATTTTCCTTTCTTTGCAATTAAAAGACATATAAGCACCAACTAAATAAAAATATATATATATAGGGATATATAGTTCCTTGACCAAATCTGCGATTTGGTCAGGTCGAGCTCTGTTGCTGGTCACGAAAGTTACCACAAGCGATAATTTTCGTGCAGGCTTTAAGATTCTGTCTTTCAGCCAACCAGTATAGTCTATGTTTGCTGCTGATAAAGGGACAAACCCCGAAACGGCAGGCCATACAGAGATTGGGAAAATATGTATTTGATTTTGAGTAAAACTTTTTATAAAAAAAAACAGTACTAACAAACCACACCTTTTGAAAGCAGTTGTTGATTGGTTTCAAGCTGCGACTAATACGTTGTGACTATTAAGATATGCACATCCAGGGGCGGTTTTAGGGGGAGCCATTGTGCCATGCTCCCTTCTTTTGGGACACGGCACATAGCAATAAAGTGCAAAATATACGTTTAAATTGCGAAATCAGATTTTAATAAAGCAAGCATAAGGAAGAAGCTTACGCTACATGGCATTTTAGCACCATTTTAATCAGCTCGAGAGTAGATATGGGGCAGATTTCAGATATTTTAGTACATGCTAAAATCTTGCCGCTTTGAAAAGCTTTTTTTAACGTAAATTTACTGCACTCTACGCTGGGGAAGAAAGATATAGCTCTTATTTTTTTATATCTAACTAGCCATGGCTTGATCTGAAGTAGCAGCATTTCTACCAACTGTTGAGGCACATTATATTTCGAATGTTTTCTAGTCAATGTCATAACAGTTTAGTGTTTGCTGCTCGGCAAATTGCAAATAATCAGTCACCAATAGCTAAAAAATTTTAACTTCTTTTCTTGGCCTTCCGCGAAGTATCATTAGAAAGAACGTCTAATAATTCAGCTTGTGCCCTCCAGTTCTTTTTATGCTTATTTTGTGCACGTTTTGCGCTCCTCAAAACAGGTCTTTCAAACTAAAATTTAACCTAAAAAGTTCTTAAAATTGAGTTATTTTTGCAAAAAACGCAAAAACGCAAAAAAACGCAAAATCCTTTTCTGAGCCCCCCGTCCGGAGTCACAAATTTTAACACCTCACCCATGCCCCCCCTTCCCTCTTTTTTGAAAATTTTTCATGAGATGTATTGAACAGTGAATAAAAACTTTCTGTAAAAAACCGGTCGACCGGGCCGGTCAGAAACTGTTAACCGGCGTAGATTTTGAAATTTACCGGTCGGGTCAGGTAGAGAAAATCCTGACCGCTTCCATCTCTGATTTACAGTTGGTAATAACTTTCAAACTGTAATTATTACTGTATAGTTTTTGAATTTCAAATGCCTTCGAAGACTCAAATGCGAAAAAAATCTATTCATGGCCGAGAAATTGTTCATTTCATGCGGTGCCGGTATGGCAAAAAGAAAATTAGAAAAGTTAAAATTTCAACTCAAATCTTGCATTATATTTGTCGTATTTCGTATCGTGTAACGAGTGTACGAAGCTAGTATAACGAGTTTGTGGGGCCCATCTCCGTGTCACTGCTCCTGCTGGTAGCACAACTCCTTTCGAAGGAAGATTGTTACGGTGGCGAGCCTTTGCCAAGATTGGATGTGTCCAATTTGACTGGCCCGAGATTTGAACCTCAGATCTCCCGTTCCAGAAACAAATTAACGTCCCAAAGAATGAATGTAAACGTAGCAACCTAAACCAGTAAATTTCCCGCTTTTCTTTTTCATTACTCAAAATGTCTCTTTCATTCTGAGCATGCTGGTACATACAATATAACTTCGATGAATACAATTAGTGTATTTTCGGAAAAAGTGGAAGCTGAAGCTGAAAGCGTTAAAATTTGTCTGAAACCGGAAGCGTTTTAAAAAGATGAGCTGGAAGCGGTAGCGGACTCGGAAGCGTGACACTTAAAGAGGAACTGGAAGCGGAAGCATAAAAAAATTGACTGCTTCCACGTCTCTGGTTGACCCGACTAGGTATTAAACCCGAGTCTATCGTTTTAGCAGCAGACAATTTATCCACATGAATAACGCAATTTCCAGTGCTGGACACAGTAAGTTTTTGTTAAGCCCGCAGTTCGCAACTTGAGACCAAATTTCAAAGCTTAATCCGCTCAATGACATAAAATTAGTTTTATGTCATTGATCCGCTACTGCAAGTCCGCAATTGTATGTTTAAAAGCTTAGTCCGCAACCACAAGTCCGCATCGAGTCAAAAAAGTTCAAAAGCAAAGCAGTCGAAAAAATCGACGCTACATACACGTTAATAAAAGATAACAATTAAAAACTTGTGTAGAGGCTACATATTAGAATGCAAATAAACTTTTTTTTATTAAGTCAAGCAGGAAGTTGACACTTGGCATCAGCCTAGAACATTCTTTTTCTATAAAAGTGCAGAGTTTTCGTGTCGGCCTACCTACATGCAAAACACTGCTTAGCGGTAGAAGAATCAAACTCTCATCCTATCGTGCCAAAGCTCGACACTTAACCGCTGGACTTTTTGCTATCACCTTACCCGCAACTCTATAATTTTTTGCGGCACACTTGGCACCACATTGTCAAACGCTAGCGCCTGCGGCACCAATTGAAAATCGCCATTTTCGATCTATGTTTTTACTTTATTTTCAACGTAACGCAACCAGAAAAGGTAGCTATAGGAGGGCTGAAGGTACTGCTTTATTTCTTCATATCGTCTACTTCAGTTGCTTCGGCTTTGATAATTTAACCCAATGCTGCTAGTTTTCAAAACCTGAGTTGCGCGAAACCATGTCGTAGACAGTATGAAAACTATACGACGGGTAATGCCAAAATGGATCGAAATTTAATGCCGAACATTTGCTAATTGACTTTTTTTAATGGTTGGTTCAAAAAGTGCGTCAAATTTTTTCAAATGACAATAAAATCATGGACGTATACTTTGGGTGTCTAAAGTGTCCAGTGAAGATTTTAAGCATTGATTTAAACTTTTTTGTAAAAAATACCACTTTTCTTGAGTTTATTTGCTTAACTATGTTTCTGCTTAATGCTACAGTTTTCCTTGCTATTTTGAAATAAATCAGTTACTGTTGAGCAGCTCTGTGACACAATGTTCTGGTTAAGCTAAGTTTTATATGTGACGCATGATTGATTCAATTTTCGATTTGGTGTGGAATTCCGCTTACCTGACCACCTATGGAACTGTCATTACGCGGTCGCGTTCATGGGGTGGTCGTGTTAGCAAATTTTGCTGTGAAGCATTTTTGTCAACACAGCCACTATCTCCGCAAATAACAGCCTGAGAAATGTTATGTCGTGTCTTAAACCTGTTTAACCAACTGTTTCAGGCTTTAAAGCCATCTTTTTCAGAGATTTAGCAAGCCAAGTCCGGCGCCCCGGCGGGCATTTCGGAGCCGTGCCCCCCGTATCACTGCTTGTGCCCCCCCAAACGACAATTGTGCCCTCCCAAGCGAGGATTGTGCCCCAAAGAAAGTAACAAGCTCGGTGCCACTGGAGTGCAGTTCGAGGCCTGAGACTCCCAAAATACTGGCTATCGCCCCAGAATTTGTGATCAAGAACTGTTTTTTCGCAGATTTTGAAATAAAGACCCTTTTTTTGTGGTTTCACCTCAGAATTTGTGAAAATTCGCGCATATTATGGAATGAAAAACTTTTTTTTTGGTTTTCACCCCAAAATTTGTGGAAATTCGCGATGAAGACTTTGTTTTTTCCTCCACTCTCTCGAATTCGAAGCATTGACGTTTTTGTACCCTCCAAAATTTCTTTGTGCCCCCTCCCCCCCAGGCACGCTGTCCTGAAGCCGGGCCTGAGCAAAGCCCGGAGCTTTTTCTTGAATCGGGGAATTGAATCAGTGTGCACACGCTGATCTAGTCTTATTGTTTTGATCACAACAGACAAGTCAACCTTATTGTTTTGGTCACAAAAGCAAATGATTGAGCACGTTTGGTCGCTTTAGCGAAGTTAAATTTGCAGTTTTGAACCAAGATATGTTGGTTCTTGTCTGGAAACCGGGTTGGTCGCGTTATTGAAAAAAAATGCAATGCATTACCGTAGTAAGTTATTTGGGGCTGCACTGAAATGGTCCTGATGAAGAGGTGGTCGTGCTATCGAGGTGGTTTCCAACCGGGGTTCCACTGTAGAGGATGTTTGGAAAAGCTTGCTAAACTGACACAAAAGCATTAATAAACAACCTATTTTTTGATGAAAAGTAAAAAAATTGTTAAAAATGCAATAAACTTTTATTAAACTTAGTTAACATATGTATGTTTTAGAAAGATTATTATCTTTTAATAAACTTTTGTTTTAGATTTTCATAATAAATTTATTATTGGAATTGACTTTTTCATTTTCTGCAAAAACTGAACAAAAATTCAGCCAATAACTACTTTAAGAGTCGAAAGCACCAAAGTGGATTAACAAAACTTTCGGGAAAAAGTTTGGAAAAAAATGGCCAGACAAATTGCCAAAATGATTGTAAGGTAATTCGAGAATAACGTTTCTGAACATGCGCATTCAGTATATTTATGTTGATGTAATAAGTTCAACGGTGCAAAAGTTTAAAAAGTGATGAAGCACGGATCAAAGTTAATCTACGTCTGTGCATACGATTTCTGGGATTTAGCGCTATTTGTGTGTTTATTGCACAATCAATTTGATATTGAAGCTTGCTGGGTTCAACCCCGGAGCCCGCTGAGGAGTTTGCAGCGCTTCGTTTTGCTTTCTAGGTGATTTCCCTGGTTTAATAAAAATTCTTAAATACTTTAACATTCCTTCCTTTAAAAAAATATTTGCCTGCCCCCAAGCAACTTTTTCGGTGCTAGGCTGTAACTAAAATAAGCTCGGGATCGTATTATGAACTTAATTATTATTATAATAAAGTCTTAAAACCATCGTTTTGCAGTGCTGAAGTGCAACGTTTTTAAAGCAAAATTTAAGCCCAAATAGATCTAAAATTAAGTTATTTTAGCAAAAACGATTTCAAAAATTTTCCAGAATTGGGGGCTCTTTGCCCAGACCCCCAATTTCCCTTCTGCCTATTCCCTTTACGTGTCCGGAAAACTCCCTGCAAAAACTTCACTTTGCACCACCGATTAAAATGGTTATTTAAAAATTGCTTCGCCCCTAACCTCCATCTTATTTGAAATGCAGCCTAGTATAACTTCTCTTAAGACATAGTCACCAAACATCACATTTAGAAATGCTTCGCCCCCAACATTTAGTAAATATTAGCGACTATGCTTAAGAAGCTCATATAAGATGTTTAAATATAGAATTGTAGTTTATGATTCAAGCTCTATCTCAACAAAATCCTGGCCGCAAGCCTGCAGTCTTGGTTGTAAAAATGACGCTGTTTGAACTTTCTTGGAGACGCTGCCGACAAGCACAAAAATTAAAGAGTAGCCCAATTTCGGACGAAAATGTGATGTTATGAATACCTATGAAAAGTATTAATCAACCAAAGTTTATTAATTGTAAAAAGTGCTACAAAGTGCTTTTGTCTAAAAATATATCCAAATCTTTTTTCAAGCCGAGTGATGAAATAAAACCTAATGGTGAACACCAGACAGCATAGCATTAAATACTGTACTAACACAGCTTGCGTATTGGCACTTATAGTTTTTCTCATTTTATACAGCATGATCCTTTGCGTATTATGTTAAGATACAGTTTGATACCCAGTAAGGATAAAAATTAGCCTAATAATTTTTTCTGTTTTGACTTGCTTAAGATTTTAGAGCAATTTCAGTCTAACAAACGTTGTGTTTGTTTACATCTGCTGCATGGCATCTTGATTATAGTACCATTAACCAAAAAGTTTGACGTCCTTCGTGGTCAACTCCTGGGAAATCAGAACTACTTCCACTGGCAGTCAGGTGGCTAGATCAACCACCAACCCTGCAGCTGCAAAGCAGCTCGAGTCATAATAAGCACAGAGCTGGACAGCGCTGTTTCGAGCTTTTAGCTCTCATCGGCAGCCCTCAGCTTCTCTTACAAAGTTATTCCCTAGCTGTAATTTTTTATTACATAGTGACGACAAACAAACACAACATGTCACAATGTTTTCAAATTGTTTTCAATGTTATTCAATTTTAATCTTTTTATTCTTTTGTTGAAGATATTCCCCAGCTGTAATTTTTTTTATCACATAATGACGACAAACAAACACAACAAGTCACAATTGTTTTCAAATTGTTCTCAATGTTGATCAATTTTAATCTTTTTATTCTTTCGTTGAAGGTATTCCCCAGCTGGACAAGACTCTTGGCCGAACTGGACAAACCTTAAGGGCTTGCACAGGGGCAGAGAGTTTGTAGGGAATAAACGATTTTTCACTTGTGGTACTTAAAAAAAAACAAGTGAAAAAATCGCTGAACCCTTGTAGTAAGGATAGCCATAGGCTATCCCTACTACTAGGGTTCCCCTTGTGTGACCACGGAAATCATGACCAAAAAGTTTGACGTCCTTCGTGGTCAACTCCTGGGAAGCTGAGGGAAGTTAGAGAACTCCTGGGAAGTTTGAGAAGCTGAGGGCTGCCGATGAGAGCTAAAAGCTCAAAACAGCGCTGTCCAGCTCTGTGCATATAGTACGATTAACTGTTGCTTATGTAGTCACAGTTATTTTGTTCATAAACGAAAACAAATAAATGCACTTCAGTACGAATTTTACAATGTCGCACAAACAATCAAAGGTATTTTCGTAAAACGTTAAGCTATTGAAACGAAATTTGCAGGATAGTTAGTTAACGATAGAGCAAAATACGTTGAGAGAATTTAAACAATTGCCTTCAGCGCGAACATAACGCCAAAATTACTAAAGATTGCGTGTGTAGAAAAATTCCCAATTATTGTTTAATTTTATCGATATTAGTTTGTGACGTCATAATTAAATGATGTCACAAATACCTACATGGAATTGAGCTCGAGCTTCAACATTCTAAACGAGACTAATTTTGATGTCATACGAAACAACAAAACAAGCTAGAGCGAAGTATATCTGGATTTCTGCCCAGGCGAAAAATGCTGCCTTTTTATGTTTGGGGTTTTTAAAAAGGGGAAGGAAGTAATGCCGTCAAGCTGAGAAAACACCCATAAAATTTCAAAACAATCTCTTTTGTTTCGTCTTAGATTCCGATCCGCTCACAATGAAACTGTTATGACGTCACATGCATTTACCCAGCTTTGCGTCACCTCTCAAAAAATGCGAAAACACGTCACAATTAAGTAAATCTAATGTATGATAACCGAAAAGTTTGACGTCCTTCGTGGTCGCCTCCTGGAAAATCAGAACGACTTCCACTGGCAGTTAGGTGGCCAGATCAACCACCAACCCTGATGCCGTAAAGCATCTCGAGTCATAAGATGCACAGAGCTGGACAGCTCTGTTTCGAGCTTTTAGCTCTCATCGGCAGTCCTCAGTTTCTCTAATTAAAGGTATTCCCCAGCTGGACCAACCTCTTGGCCGAAATTGACAAACCTTAATGGCTTGCAAAGTGGCAGAGGGTTTGTAGGGAATAAACGATTTTTCACTTGTGCTACTTCAAAAAAAATAGTAAAAAATCGCTGGACCCGTGTAGTAAGGACAGCCATAGGCTATCCTTATTACAAAGGTTCCCCTCTGTGTGACCACGGAAAACATAACCGAAAAGTTTGACGTCCTTCGTGGTTGACTTCTACGAAATCAGAACGACTTCCACTTAAGCAAGCCATTAAGGTTCGTCCATTTCGGCCAAAAGGTTGGTCCAGCTGGGGAATGAATACCTTTGATTAGAGAAGCTGAAGGTTGCCGATGAGAGCTAACAGCTACAAACAGCGCTGTCCAGCTCTGCGCACCTAATGTATGATATTGATAATGTCCTGAGAATAATAAAGCCTCCCTAAGAATCGTCATGCTATAAGACTGGTTGACAACACAAAATATATTTTACGAAATTAGAAAGCAATTTCAATATTTGCATAAAAATTGCGGAATTGCGGACTAAAATTAAAAATAGTCCGCAACCGCAAGTTCGCAATTTAAACTGTCAAAGTCCGTAAATCCGCAATTTTTTTCGTTTGTCCGCAATTGCGGGCTTGGCCAGCTCTGGCTATATCCACTCGACCGTGATATGTTTTAGAAGTTTATCAAAATGCAACGACTCACAAAAGCAGAGGTCCATATCCCTGTTCCAGCGTAAGCAAAATCATCTATGTAATAGCGCCAATAGATATAATTATAATAATAGGCTTCATTTCCTAGTGCATAAGCAAGAACTGCAATTCCCATGATCAAGCAGATACTAGCGAAAACCAGTTGGGTTATCTGAAAAGCAAGCTAAAAATTGTAATGAATTGTTACTCCGTCTTTATTTACCAAGTTAACCTTAGCGCATACAGGATATAGCAAAAGGATTTCGCTGAGGTCGCGCCAATAAGCCATCTTGCCCCTCAGTGTCTCACACACGGTGAACCTTTACTTTGTCCTTTATAATAGCTGAACATCAAGCAAAAGCTGCGAACACCATTTGTTTCGTTTTGGGGTTGATCCATCAGCGATTTAAACCAAACCCCATTTCAATAGCAAAAGAGCTATCTATTCGACCACTAGCGCGAGCGCGCAACCAAAATTTTTTCTAACCGGGAGCTTGAACCAAACTTAAAACCTTTTTTTACGAAAATTGTCTAATTTAGGCGGCATGCTGAGCAAACTGATGCAACCCCAGCGTAGCACATACAAGAATTTAGGGCTTCGCTTCCGGAAGCTATGTGAGTCTGGAGGCAAAGCTCCAGCTGGTGGATGAATCTTGTGATTTTTCAGCAAATCATAGTCATTTTAATACCACTTGGATCACATTTCGCACGTTTTCGGAATTATATGAAAGAGCAAAATTGCCAAAATTCGAAAGTTATTTGAATTAAATGAAATTATCCGGACCCTTCTACTGCCAGGTCAAGTCCAAAATTCGTTTATACGCTTGTATTTTTGAGTTAAATGTTCTAAGTCTCGGGTGAGGGTTGGGCTGAAGCCCCTTACCCTCCCTCTGGTTGCACCACTGCTGGTCCAATGAATGGTAAATAGTGAAATATGAACCAGTTGTACTTGCAGTGCGGCATGTTAAAAAACAGTTCTCAAACAAAGTAAAAATATAGCTGTTAACTGTTTGTGCAATCTTTACCGTATAATGTAGGCAATTGGAGCTACATTCCTTTTATAAGAAGAATTTTCTCAAAATACGAAGCTTATTTTACATCACACTAACAGCAAACAGAAAAAAAAGAGTTTGGTCAAGCTTGACAGAGCATTCGGAATTACACAATTTTACGAACATTCGCTAAAATTGACATCAATGCTTTTAAAATTCAATAACAAATTATAAGAACAGCCTAGGCTCAAAATTGATCAACATCAAGAACAACCAGCATTAACTTAAAAAGAGAGTAAGATTTTCAAATTCAAGTCATAGAAGCTGATTTGGACAACGCATCAAATTTTGGTGTGCACTTTGGTAGTACCAAATAATACAATCAGTAAAATGAAAATTAGATTTTGACTTTGTTCCACATCCATACTCAACTATTTTACGTGAATGTAGAAGTTAACTACAATTTAACTTACCCCGAGTTGGTAGAAAGTTTGTGCGTATTTTTCTGCTCCAGCATTCGAAGGCGGATCGACTATGTTTCTTTGGGTTACAACAGTCGCTTGATCTTCTAGCATAGGCATGGATGCCATTGTTTTTTAAACTGTTCAGCTGAATGTCAGTTTCTTAAAGAATGTAATCAAATTATAGTAGACTATAAACGCTGCAAGTATACTGACCAAAAATGAAATACGTTAGTTTGATGCAATTCAAATCTCTTCAAAACTCAAAGAGACAACTTTATCTGCATCTGCTATCATCAGGAATGTCGCATCAAAAAAAGGAGGTGTCTTATAAAGATAGAACTCATAATTTGCTAAACTTCCACTCAGAAGTACATTCCAATTTTTTCAAATCAAATCTTTCATGATACTAGATGCATTGCACTAAAGCGTGAAACGACTTTGCAGAGCAACGCAGCACCTTTCAAAAAAATAACCAACGGCTTCGAGTTGATGGCAAAAACTACGTCCGATTTGGCCGGTCCGAGATTTAAACGTCAGACCTCCCGCTCCTGAGGCGAACGCGTTACCGCTTGACCGACCGGTTGACAACTACTGTATAATTTTAAGGAAGGCTTTATTTCACCGGAAATTTTTATCTAGTTTTTTATTAATTCTGACTCAAATATAACGCAAACTCAAATGCTTAGTCTAAAACTATTCCCAAATCGAACCCTAACCTAAACCCTAATCTTAACCCCTAAAAAAGCAAATGAAAAAAGCGCGGATGAATATTTCTCATTCTCGTTTTATTCTCTCTAAGTTGAAAATTTTCGGTGAAATAGTCACTACCTAATTTTAAATGAGAGCTAACTTACAATCTTACAAGCAGAGTGTTTGATTTGGCCATAGCTTACCTGCACAGGTGTTTTTCGCAGTTACAGTAGTCCCCGCTTATTAAGCCCACGGTTAATGAGCCCAACCGCTTAATAAGCCCAAAATCGTCCGGTCCGGAATTACTCCATTTATTCCTATAGATAAAAAACCCGCTTTATAAGCCCAAAACCCCGCTTAATAAGCCCAATTTTCGAACACATTTGCTTAAAACTGAGTGAAAACGCGTCGAAAGTCACACTTCTTTGTCTCGCTTGCGACGATTTCACGCTTCGTTACGCTGCTGCCCTAGTTCTTAATTCAACTGTTTCGTCACAGATCGTTTGTCTGTGCAAACTCGCTTCTGATTGGTCAATCGAATTTTTCCCTAGCTATCAGGTAGTAACGGCGTAAACAACATTTGTTCAGATGGGAAAACCTGTGTTAATTTGGACGGTTCGTACTGCGACTGAAAACGGCGTAATACGCCGCTCAACCAAACTCGCTTCTGATTGGTCAATCGAATTTTTCCCTAGCTATCAGGTAGTAACGGCGTAAACAACATTTGTTCAGATGGGAAAACCTGTGTTAATTTGGACGGTTCGTATTGCGACTGAAAACGGCGTAATACGCCGCTCAACCAAACTCGCTTCTGATTGGTCAATCGAATTTTTCCCTAGCTATCAGGTAGTAACGGCGTAAACAACATTTGTTCAGATGGGAAAACCTGTGTTAATTTGGACGGTTCGTATTGCGACGCTAACCACAACGAACTAAAACTACCTATTATTATTTGAAAGGGTCGATATCAACATTAATAGCTTGTTACAGCTCTTTTTAAAAGTTAGAAAGATTTAGGCGCTTTAAAATGTAGTCAGAGCGAATTTTTAGCCCAGGCTTGTGGCTGGCAAAGTTAGGCCAAGCAAAGGTAGCCAATTTTACTGAGCTGCTGAGGTAGTGCAGTAACTGCAGTTCTAGGTTTACACAGACTTGTTTGTTTCACCTCCAGCTGAAAAGCTTATCAGTTTGTAATGGCTAAATAGGCTTTCTTCAGTTGGAGTGTGCAATCAAGTTTTGGAAAGATCTTCAGTGACAGCATAGGTGTGATTCGCAATCGTTTTCTAAGCCGTGTAGCGTAAAGTACAGTGAGCTGCTGAGGTCTTTTGCAATAAACAGCCTAGATGCTTTTGGTTAGTTTCGCTTTTATGTTAGATTGGTCGGCTCTCGGTTGCAATTATGTGTGGTTATTTGCAATATCGTAAAAGGTTATGAATTCTGCATCTTAATCGATCGGCAATTAATTTGGTAGGCTCTCTAGGCCTAGTATGCGGGATATCTTCAGCAAGCAGAAGCTTTATTTAGATTCATAGTTTGTCAATCTTTAACTGAAATTTTATGAGAAGTTGTTTCAGTTGAAGTGAGCAAATTATGATCTGCAGCTTTCATCAAATCTGCTTCGCTCCGGTATTGTAAGACGGTATCAGCTCTAGTGACAGCGTATATGAATTCTATTGCAACAATTTGGATTTAGATTTGCAAATTAAAAGAGAGCAGTGCGAATCATCAAAAGAGAGCAGCGCGAATCATCACCCATAGCAATCCCAGAACCCACACATCACCACTATTTTCAAGACTACAGTTATTAAAGCTTCATGATATATATAAACTTGAAGAAGCCAAATTAATGCACCGTGTCTACAACAAATCACTCAACACTCTTAATGCAGAAATACACAATGCTAAATGACTTACACTCATATAACACCAGAACAAAACACAAAAGAAATTATTTCGTAACAAGAGTTTCAACAAAACAAGCCCAAAAATGTTTAATTTATATTGGACCAAAAATCTGGAATCAAATACCACTGCAAGTGAAAGAGATGAACTTTTATAGATTCAAAAAAATATTTCTTGTCACTCTTGAGATCTTTCTTACTCAGTAAGAGAACTTTCTTACTGGTAAGAGATCTTCTGAAATAATCTTGCTTACTCATTGTAAAATAATCTTTCTTAACAAAAATGTACTATGAAATTAATGATAAGCTATTGACAGTATCCAGAGTCTTAGAGGCACAATCTATAGTATTAAATTACTATGGTATGAAATTAATTTCCAAGAGCATGCCTAAGACAGCTGTTTCATCTAATTTCAAGGCTCGTCATTTAGGCTTGCAAGGCCGAAAAAACGATAATAACAAATAAAAAAAATCATTACACATCTTTACCAATTAAGTTATGAGACATGCTGATCTTTACTCATCATATTAAAATCAGCTCATGTTCATACCTGTAGTCCTAGCTATACTGATGAGGAATAGAAGACGAAATGTCGATTCTGAATCAGTATGTCTTAGTCTGTTAATCAAGACTCTGGATACTGTCTATAGCTTATCATTAATCTTTCTTACTCTTGTAAAATAACCTTTCTTACTGTTGTAAAATAATCTTTCTTACTCTAGTAAAATAATTTTTCTTACTCTTGTGAAGTAATCTTTCTTACTCTTGCAAATAATCTTTCTTTTACTCTTGTAAAATAGTATGGTATATTTAAACCTAACCTTGATGCAGCATGAAGGATATGGCTTCAGCTAAACAAATCATTCTACCTTTCTTATTCTTCCTTCAGATATGAAATACACCCTGGAAAAAGCCCCATATACAGGGCTATTGAGAGCCAAGCCCAGGCCCGGTACCGAAATTGAATCCGGACCCCATGCCAAATGGCAGATAGGATGGTCCGTCAAAACCTGAATATCATAAAATCGATGGGGCGATATTTCTGGCTTCTAATTGAGTTAATCTCCTAAAAAAAAGCTCATTGGGCCCAACGACAGTTAATTTTCCACCTATATTTGATGAATTTCCAAAAAAAAAAAAACATTAAGTTAGGCTGACCACAAACATAATCACCAATACCAACTTCATGACCCGTATCCCTGACAAAAAAGGTCTCATCGATTGTTTTACAGGCAGCATTCTTAAACATTTGGGCCCAAAAAAAAATCCCGGGCCCAGTGTCAAAGGTACTCCCTGGATCCCCCTCTCAATGGTCCTGCCCATATATCAATGTACATTGATATTTCTAATTCTGATAGTTGTGACAGGTCTAGGCTTGTCAAATGGCATGATATTCCAATTTGTGACATCATGAAAACTCTGGCTTCATTTCATGAATTTCCCTGAAGAACATTACATTCTGATATTTTTAACAGGTCTGGACTGGTCAAGTCGCATAGTATTCCAAATTTAAACATCATAAACATTCTGGCTTCATTTGGTTTGGTTTGAACAAACTACAGATAAAAAAAAATATCTTCCATATTCTTCATTTGCATGGCATGTACTGCAGCATATGCTACATTTAATTATGAGCATACTGGATAATCCGAGTATGTAATATATCAACTGGTTATCCATTAAAATATACATTATTGAATTATGTTTAAATAAGATACCAAAAACGTTTCCCTTCAGAACAAATATGCAGGCTAATTCAGTTTAATTTATTATCAGTTTAGTAGCTGTTGATAGTAGTAACATGAGGATAAAGCAATATGAGATAATATTGATGCAGTATAAGAATTTAAGGAAAGAGTATCAAAATATTGATGCAGTTTATTGCATGCATGAAAAGAATGAAAGATAAGGTTATTTAAAGCAAAAGTAAACATAGGAACACCAAACGATAACAAAATTCACAAAATTTTTTATGTACAGAACTGTGGAAAAATATTTAGGTCCCCAACAATCAGGTTTTTTAAGAATAGCGATTAGTTTATTCAAACTTCAATTCAATTGATTCAGCTCTAACTCAGACTATAGCATGGAAAGTGGTCGATTATTACTTTTCAATTTCAGTTCTAGTCTAGCAATATTTCATTTAAATAATTCTTTTATAAAGTTTAGATCAAAATGAATACAGAGGTAATAACCCTGGCTGCTATTATGAATTTTTTCAAAGAGGACAGTAACACATTTGAAAAAGGAGAAAAAAGTTTCAAGCTGATCATGTTTTAAAGCTAGAAATTCAAGATCTAGATATTGTAGCCAAAGTTCAGGCTTCATTGAAAGATCGATCATACAAGGTTGTGTTGACTGTTGATGGAAGTGGAGGTATTGCTTGTGCACACTGTGAATGCCCACGTGGTAACTGGATTTGTAGCCATAAGGCTGCTACTGCAATTTATGCAAATGAAAAAGGTTTATCCAAAACTGACTTACCTAATTCTTGGATAGCTCGCCCCAAAAAGCATTTGAATCAACAAGTAAATACTGTTTCATCATTGTTTCCTTCCAATAAGTCGGATTTTACAGCAATTAGTAGAGAAGTGTCTGCTGGTGATATTGGTTTTCTTTTAACTAATTTACCTACATGCTCTCTTAAATGGATAATTGAAGAAGAACCCACGTCGTCCACAGTTGAAATTAACTGTCCAACATTAATTGAAGACATATTACATATAAATTGCACAGACAAAAATGAATTTATTGAAAAATGTAGAGTAACTGCTGAGCAAATTCAATGGGTTGCATATAATACCAAAGATCAAAGCACTTCTCACCTTTGGGGCAAAATTAGATGGCTGCGCTTAACTGGAAGTAACTTTGGAAAAGTCTTAGCTGCATATGATCGCCATCAGCAATTTGGTAATGGAGAATTTTCCTGCCGTTGCCAGCATATAAAGTCGAAAGTTCGTCGTTTGTACACCTGTTTTTAAATCTGTATTACCTAACGCGTATCAATTTACCATTTCAAAAGTTGAATAGTTATTGCCGCGCTTACTCATAAAGGGTACCTAGCAGGGTGCCCGGATACTACCCAGGGCATGAACTCGCGACCCGCGTAGTCATAAAGAAAATTCACACAGCATGCAATAAGCCTATGTCAACAAATTATTTAGTTTTTCCGCCACACCTTGCTGCTTAGGAAATCGGTGTCTGAAATTATTGTCTCTGTAATGTCATTTTGGGTGTGGCCAGTTTTTAGCTTTAATAAGATAACAAAAAATATACCTTTTTTCTGTGCGTGCTTTAAAAATCGCTATTTGCTTTGTTTTTATTCATTCAGTGAATTTTGAGATACGTTTAACTTGTTGATGCATTGCTAGTGCTGGCAACGCATCTATTAAAAAACCCGTCTGTCCCGTCTGCCCCGTTTACCCTGTCTTTGCCCGTCTTGCGAAATGCTTTTGATTGACTGTTTTCTTTGCTTGCAATAAAGTTGTCTGTTGAGACTACTTCTACTTTGTTTTACTGTCGAGGAAATAGGCGGGTTGGGAAATTGATCCACTTATCAATTTCCAAGATCTGAATTCTCTGGGTCTGAGTTATCCAGGTAATGCATATCCTCCATCACTTTTCAAGACATTACGAGGTGAATATTCATTACAAGGAAAGGATTCGATAATATGGGGACAAGTTCATGAGAAACAGGCAATTGAACAATATAAAATCATTACTGGGAATCAGGTGTCAGCTATAGGATTAGTTCTATTCGAATGTGGGTACCTTGGAAGTACACCAGATGGAATAGTTACACAAACAAGCGAAAGAGGTTCGGTGGAGTGTGGTGTGCTTGAAGTTAAATGTTCATTCAAGTATCGGAACTCTACAGTGGATGAAATGATTCAACCAGAATTAAAAGAAAAAATGTGCTCAAACTCATTCTATCTCACAAAATTAGGACAGATGAACACGAACCATCCATACTGGCATCAAGTACAGGGAGAAATGGCTGCAACAAACTTGGAATGGGCTGATTTTGCATTATGGACCCAAAAAGACTTTCGAATTTTAAGAATCCAAAAATGCAACAACTGGAAGATTGATCACCTACCAAACTTAAAAACATTTTTATTTAAATGTTCTTTTGCCACAGTTCTATGGCTCCTAAAAAATTTAAACTGGTAATAATGAAGAAATACATTTGTGAGCCATGTTTACATTGTGTTTGGCTAGGGTTGAGCCATCACATGCATGCAGTCTTAGGAATTTATTCATAAATGACTTACCGGCTTTAACTGTTTGATATGTTGATTGTAAAAAAGTAGTATTACCATAATTGGCAGATCTAAATCCAACTTGCTGCCATAAAATTCACATAAATTGTCTAATGCGCTGATGCATTAAGCCAATATTGTCCTACAATACCAAAACGCAGCAGTTTGCAAATTAATAGTAAAAATGCACTGTTAATTCAATTTATTAAGGCATCGAAAAGACTATTCAGTCATCAAAGTCAACCGTCAAGATTTCATATTTACAAAACACTTTTACCAAACAAAAGCAAATAAGCAAGCTAAGTACAGCAAGAAACAAATCACTAGGAAATTTACAGCAAAAATGACAAGGTTATGCTCAGAGTCATGTCCCTGACAGGTACCTCCCACCCCGAAATGATAGCTACTGGTAGGTATCGATTAAGATTCTTTTAAATTCTTTTTTGAATCTATAAAAGTTCATCTCTTTCACTTGCAGTGGTATGTGATTCCAGATTTTTGGTCCACTATAAATTAAACATTTTTGGGCTTGTTTTGTTGAAACTCTTGTTACGAAATAATTTCTTTTGTGTTTTGTTCTGGTGTTATATGAGTGTAATTCATCTAGCATTGTGTATTTCTGCATTAAGAGTGTTGAGTGATTTGTTGTAGACACGGTGCATTAATTTGGCTTCTTCAAGTTTATATATATCATGAAGCTTTAATAACTGTAGTCTTGAAAATAGTGGTGATGTGTGGGTTCTGGGATTGCTATGGGTGATGATTCGCGCTGCTCTCTTTTGATGATTCGCACTGCTCTCTTTTAATTTGCAAATCTAAATCCAAATTGTTGCAATAGAATTCATATACGCTGTCGCTACAGCTGATACCGTCCGACAATACCGGAGCGAAGCAGATTTGATGAAAGCTGCAGATCATAATTTGCTCACTTCAACTGAAACAACTTCTCATAAAATTTCAGTTAAAGATTGACAAACTATGAATCTAAATAAAGCTTCTGCTTGCTGAAGATATCCCGCATACTAGGCCTAGAGAGCCTACCAAATTAATTGCCGATCGATTAAGATGCAGAATTCATAACCTTTTACGATATTGCAAATAACCACACATAATTGCAACCGAGAGCCGACCAATCTAACATAAAAGCGAAACTAACCAAAAGCATCTAGGCTGTTTATTGCAAAAGACCTCAGCAGCTCACTGTACTTTACGCTACACGGCTTAGAAAACGATTGCGAATCACACCTATGCTGTCACTGAAGATCTTTCCAAAACTTGATTGCACACTCCAACTGAAGAAAGCCTATTTAGCCATTACAAACTGATAAGCTTTTCAGCTGGAGGTGAAACAAACAAGTCTGTGTAAACCTAGAACCGCAGTTACTGCACTACCTCAGCAGCTCAGTAAAATTGGCTACCTTTGCTTGGCCTAACTTTGCCAGCCACAAGCCTGGGCTAAAAATTCGCTCTGACTACATTTTAAAGCGCCTAAATCTTTCTAACTTTTAAAAAGAGCTGTAACAAGCTATTAATGTTGATATCGACCCTTTCAAATAATAATAGGTAGTTTTAGTTCGTTGTGGTTAGCGTCGCAATACGAACCGTCCAAATTAACACAGGTTTTCCCATCTGAACAAATGTTGTTTACGCCGTTACTACCTGATAGCTAGGGAAAAATTCGATTGACCAATCAGAAGCGAGTTTGGTTGAGCGGCGTATTGGCAAGACAACTGGTGCTCTGAAGATTTTACTGTAGGCTGCTGATTACAGATAAATTGCTTGTTATCTGTAACTGTTGCGTACAGTATTAATAGATTCAGCAACTTTTAGCCTTAGTACAGTCGACCATATTCATTTATGCGCATGAGAGTGGCGAAAATTTGTCCCCCGGTTAATAAGCCCACCCGCTTAATAAGCCCAAAATCGTCCGGTCCCGAGGTGGGCTTATAAGCGGGAACTACTGTATTTTGATTGGGGATACGCCTGAATGTTTGTTTATAATTTTAATAATCACTTTTTGAGTTCTGTGGATAAGATTACGAGGGCGGTGGCCGCTAGAAGAGTCCCCGTAATAGCGACTAGACCTAAAACGAATCTTAGTAAATGTAAAAACGCGGTAACAACTGTATAGCTAATAACAGTGGCCATCCTTTGATGCAACAATCTTGAGAGTAAATTTGCGAATAATCATATTGCAAATTTTCCATTATTGGAACAAGTTAAGCAAGATATGTTGGTTAGTCTATACTGTATATGTAGCATTCTTACAAACAAAGAAAACTTAATGGAAAACAAAAAGCAACTCAGATCAAAAATTGAAGTTTTGTAGATAATTTTGTAAAAGGGGATTGTCTACTTCTGTGAGGCCAAGGTGCTTTCCAAAGGCGGCATTTTTTTGCGGGATATGGTGTAATAGTAGGGCAGAGCTTTTTAGGGTCATGTTGGAATTTCAACTTGCCTGGGTGTTAGATTTTTGCCTTTGGCTAAAAAATGGGAAATCCAATTTTTTTTTGAAATTGGACCCCATTTACCTAATGCCCCCGGGGCTTTTTTGAATTGCACTCCTCAAAATATACTGATATCGATAGAATAAGAAGCATTAGTGCTAGATGTTGATGCTCATATTTAATGCTTTTTAGAGAGGAAGACATCTATGACCTTGAAAGTTGCATTAGGGTTACTTTGAGTTTTTTCATTTTTCTGTAATTTGATATCAAAAAAAACTATAGCATTTTAGCTTGTATTTCAAGTCAAAAATGGGTCAGTTTAAATAAGCAATTTAATGCAGCAATAATCACACTTAACTCAAATGCACACCTCTATATTTGTGCGATTTCTGAAATATGCAAGGATAGTTGGGCATTTGAGCAGTCCTTTTGCAATTTTTCTAAAGTGATTAAACCATAGCTTATTTCCTCCCAAAAGTTGTACAGATGTTTTTAAACCTGTCATTATTGACCAGCTATTTGACAACTTCTTGTTTGGAACTTCACATTCCATTCCTCATTTGCAGAGTTTGTTTATTTTGTGCTTATTGCACTATTAGTTATTGGAAGCTTATGTTATATCAGATTTCTTTTTGAGTGGTATGGAGGAAATACAAATATGGTAGTGTACAGAACCAGCCCTCTTATCATACAATTTGAGAACCAAGTGACAAAGCTACAATATAAATTGACAAACTCAAACGCATGCTGCTCCCTTTCGTAAAATTAGAATACTATTACCATCTCAATCACATGGTAGGCAGCATTGCTAATTTGGAAAACACTGAATTTCCAGCAGTCAGAGTCCAGAGATCACCTGTTTGAGTATTGCAACAAAACATGGCAAAATGGGGTATTTGTTTACTCCAGATTTTTAAACACACCACATGCAGTACAAATGGTTGAAAGACAACGAAAAGACCATATGGTCAAAGTAAGTTTGCCACTCTACTTACGGTTTATAATTAAATAAAAACAACGGTAATGCCAACTAAATTTGTAAATTTCGAGATTCAAACAGATATTACTTTTTAGTAAAAACTACATATAAGGAAAACAAAAAGCAGACCACAGCACACAACAATAATTGACAGAAGAGAAAAAAAGTAATTGTGACTGTGGTCTGGAACCTCTGCCACCTAACATCTCATGCAGCGCCCCTTTTTCCATCTGCAGAATTGCAACTAGAAATCGATTTCAATTTTGCAGTCTGAGCTTATATCAAGAGATTGGAAAAATAAGGCAATTGAAGATCTGGAAAAAGAATCAAGCAAGCATAGATGTTAAAGCAAAATTACACCTTCTAAGTACCAATATCAGTTGATTAGTGATATGGGAGACCATTTTTATGTAAATTATTATCGTTTCTATTTTTTTGGTGTTAGACTTTGCAGAGTAGGATATGCTGACTAAATTCCACAAAGTTGACTACAATGAATCATGCCAATTTCTGTGCTGACATTATATTCTTGAAAAGTTATATTGTATTGCCAATTGTATTCTTGAAAAGTTAACCAATAAATTATGGTAAAAGACAGGAGCTAATATAAAGTGGGTTCAAGCTTAGCTAGAGATAATGGCAGAAATTAATATTTTTAAAGTTAAATTTAAAATTACAGAAACTTCATGGAATATAACTTTGTTTATTTAAATACAATTACTATCATGTCAGATGTTACGCAGAAGCTGCATTCAGGCATTCGTTTACATTGCCGAAACAAAAGCTATAAGTCAAAGACCAATTAAACTTCTAAAACCATTCCATCAATAAAACTCATAAAATCGAAGGAAAAAACTTTTTTCTGGCCAACTTTTTAGTTGTCATATCACACAACAAAGCATCTTTATTTACTTTTTGTAAGTGCCTGCTTTCTGCATTTGAGTTAAGTGTGATTATTGCTGCAGTACATCGTTTTCGTAAACTGACCGACTTTTGACTTGAAAATTTGTGCTAAAATGTTATAATTTTTTTTTTAAGTAACAAATTACAAAAAATTAAAAAAAATCAAAGTAACCCCAATGCAACTTTTAAGGTCATAGATGTCTTCCTCTCTAAAAAGCATTAAATATGAATATCAACATCTAGCACTAATGCTTCTATTTCTATCGATATTAGTACATTTAGGGGGTGCGATTCAAAAAAGCCCCGGGGGCATTAGGTAAATGGGGTCCAATTTCAAAAAAACTTTGGATTTCCCATTTTTTAGCCAAAAGCAAAAATCTAACACCCAGGCAAGTTAAAATTCCCTAGGGTAGTGGTAGTCTATACTGTTAATTATGTAATATTAAGTGACGCATGTTATAGATAATTTTTGCCCTAAACATTACAAATCTAAGTTCAAGTCAATCGTCTGCAATTTCGGTTTTTCTGTTCGAACTCCAGCAAAACTCAGTTTACATGGTACTGCGCAACGAGAAAGGAAAATGTGACGAAAGTCTCTTAACGCTACCCTTTTGCGTTCAGGATGCTAATTAAACACGAATGCATTCCAGAAACAAACCATTGTATTGCGTTGTTTATTTGGCTTCATGGCAGCCTGGTGAGAAAGTTTTCCCCAAGTTTGCTTTTTTTTTTCAACCCCTACAATTGAAAAAAAAGACGTTGTTTTATTTCTTGGCCTTTGATAAAACTCATGGGGGGCATAGGCGTAGCCAGGGGGGACCCAGGGGGCCCGCCCCCCCCCAATTGAAATGCTGCCAATGACAAAAATTTCACAAAAAAGACAATTGCTTCTTCAGTTTCAGTTTCTTTTAGCATCTTTGCGTACAGCAGTACACGCGTTCAACAGTAATTAACAACAATATTGATCTAGGGGCAATATTTCCTCTAATTGTCTATGGTCTCTGTGCGCAGAAATTTTGGCGTGTGCGCACTTTTTCTGAGAATTCACCCAGAATTAAAGCGGTTTTTGTATTTGAATTTAGGTGAAGATCAAAAAAAAGGTCTTCTTCCAGAAATGGAACGGTTTTTTGTCCGAAATTAAGTGAAGACCAAAACAAAAAAAAAGAAAGGTTTTCAGCCTGAATTGGAGCGGTTTTTGTGCCCGAAAATTTATTGTCTGTCTTGTTATTGTAATTTTTTGATCAACAGCAATATATCTGTGCAACAATATGTCTGTGCGCAGCAAATTTATACGTGTGAGCAGTCCCTGAAATCTGTGTGCTGCGCACACGCGAACAGCTTAGAGGGAACACTGCCTAGGGGGCCCGGGCCCCTTCAATTTAATTTTTACCAATCAATTTAAATGGGCCCCCTACAATAATATTTAAATGGTTCGCAATTTAAATGGGTTCCCAACAATAATGTTGGTGCAGGGGGCCCATTTAAATGGCCCGCAATTTAAATAGGCCCCAATAACGATCTTGATCGAAGGGGCCCGGGTCCCCTCAATTTATTTTTTTCAATCAATTTACATGGTCCCCCAACAATAATATTGAACTGAGGGCCCGGGCCCCTTCAATTTAATTTTTGCCAACCACTTTAAAAATGCCCCCTACAATAATATTTAAATGGCCCCAATTAAATGGGTCCCCAACAATAATATTATTCTTGGAGGCCCAGGCCCCTTCAATTTAATGTCTGCCAACCAATTTAAACGTATAACCCGAGTGAAATTAAGGTTTTTATTCTAAAAGTAGGTAACTGAGACCCTCATCTAACCTTTTTAAAAACGTAGTGCAATAGCCGTTAACCAGGGACGGATTTAACACTTGGCTCAGTGCAGGGGCCCCGCACTTACATAGGACTTTTTTTGTATTCACCGGTATTTGCCAGGAAGATATTGCAAAAATCCCAAAGTGCCATGGGCTCAAGTCAACGTAAATCCGGCCTGGGCAATAATATGGGTTGTAGGCATAACTATCTACTGTACATTTTTCAATAACGATTCACCTCTACCTCTCCAGTTTTTATGCAACAAAATACGTTTGAAAAGAACTAGCTACAGCAGGGGAAATGCTCATTGAAAAAATTTTTGAATTGAGAGGCCTAGGCCCCTTGGCCGTGTATGTACTCCTATAACTGGTTGTTTTCATGACAAAACCATAATCTCTAAGGAAAATATTCCACTGGATTGTTATTAACTGCTAAAATATTGCAGGAGGGAAAGCACTTTACTTCCCCCTACCTGGGCCAAATCACTTAATAAATTTAACCCCAAAATGCAAGATTTTAAACATGTTTTGGACTTAAATGTTTCAATTGGCTTCCTTGTTCAATTAATTGTTCAATTCAATTGACAACTTAATTGTTTCAATTGGCTTTCAAATGTTAAAAATCTAGTACTTTCAAATGGCTCTGAATACGTGCGAAATGTGATCCAATGGTATTAACATAGCTTTTTTTTTAAAAAATTAAGAAAAATCGCCCAGCGGCTGGGTGCTTCGCCCCCCAGACCCCTGTCTGTAATACGTTTAAATTACAGTATACTTCTTTACTCGAACACGTTTCCCAATTTAGACATTTTTTCACATTTTAACTATTGGTTACAGCCCTCTCGCTTGAACGGGTGTCTTAGCTACGTGCCAACACCAGGCCACGGCTTCCGATCTTCCATCATACGATATCTTTGCCTCCACAAAAAATTCTTCTTTCAAAGTTTCTGATGACGTCATTGCACGTGATTTGCGGTTTGGGCCCCCCCAATCAAAAATCCTGGCTACGCCAATTTTGGGGGGGGTGGTTTGCGACCAGAGGTGGTCAGTAACGAAGTAGTTCTACTTAAGTAGACTACTTAAGTAGTATTTTCGGTAACGAGCGACTTACTTAAGTATTTTTCATTTCTGATACTTCTACTTTTACTTCAAGTAAAATCCTCTCGAAGTAACGCTACTTGAGTAGTAATGACTTTTGTGTAAAGTAGAAGTAAACACCTAGCCATTATTCCACCTCACAACGTGTACAATAACGAAGTAAACATTATTTCACCTCACAACGTGTACAATAAGTACGTATCGAGTTTGTTTTACTGTACAGTACTACGAAATTTATTGAATAGTTACGCCGATATATTTACAGGTCATCTAGGATAGTGTGTTTTTGCGTTGCATCAAATACCAGGTGTTGACTCAGTCTCACTAAAAAAAAACAAAACATACCGAACCCTGATTAGCATGGTACAGTAGACAAACTAGACATGCGCATTACTCCTGGTTCATACGAAAAAGATTAGCGGTTAACGGCGTTGCGTTTGCTGCGGCCCGTCTGGGGTTCAATTCCCTAGCCGGTTAACGAACAGTGTTGCTAACGACTCGCCATCGCTGCGACATTTCTTCTCAAGTTGTGTTGTCCAGGCGCGGAGATGAGCCCAGAGTCCCTACTAAATCGTATTCGTAACACGCTTCGGTGTAATTTCAAGAGAATCATAAAACTTTGATTTTTTGATATGCTACCGTAAGTATGGCTTTGCTTGAACACTGATCGTAAGCGTCACAACAGCAAACCTTCGAAGAATAAACAAACACGTGAAATTTGAAATTACTTTCTACTTTCATTACTTAAGTAGAATTAATTTTGACTACTTTCCTACTTTTACTTAAGTGGAAATGCTTCGCCATACTTCTACTATTACTTGAAAGGCATTTTTGAGTAAGTAACAATACTTCTACTTAAGTAGATTTTTCGACTACTTTGTCCACCTCTGTTTGCGACCCACATTTTTGTATTGAAATCCACGCAGGGTACTTGGGCGAAAAACGTATAATTTGGGAAAATCTTGGCTTTAGAGCAAGTGAAGACTTTTTTTGGGTTTTTGTCTTCAACCTTAGACAGATTTTTTTGCGTCCAAAATGTGTCGGTGTTTTTTGCTAGAAAACACAAATTTTGTCGGGTGTGGACTTCGATTTGCGCTTTTCATTAAATTGACGAGGCAACACTTTTCGACTTGTTTGTGCAACTCCCTAAAATTTCAACTAAAAGATGTTCTAAGGACACGTTTGCAAGCCAATTACTCAGCTTCCCTAAAAACTGCCATTCTCTCGTCATAAAGCTCTTTTTACACACGCTGTAATATTCAAAATAAATCTTGACTTCAGCATCTTCTGATAAAAGTTTCAACTTTCTGTTAGTAAGAATAGGAATTACGACCAAATTATTATCTTCATGATTCAGTCCTTGCTAATATAACGACTAAAGTACTCGTATGTTAAATTTTCTACAAAAAATTATGCTGTTGAATTCAGAACACAAAGTAAACGTTGGTAGTGCAATTGCTCGTTAAACATTAATCAACAATGATTTCATGAAAGTCTCACAAATATTTAAACAGGGACAGAACGATGTTTGAATTTCGTTAAAAAGTAAATAAATCAAAACTCTGAAATTTTCTAAGGTTTGTTCAAAAAAAATTATTTCTCTCCACTTCATCATTACTGAATGACATCATTTCAAACATAACTGATCCATTTCACAAAATAAAAATTGTACAAACTGGTCATGCAAAAGTCACGCAGAGAGCCGCATTTAAGCGTG
Source organism: Trididemnum nubilum (assembly GCA_963965965.1). NCBI lineage: Eukaryota > Metazoa > Chordata > Ascidiacea > Aplousobranchia > Didemnidae > Trididemnum > Trididemnum nubilum. Next base: position 39,257,590 of record OZ014484.1, on the reverse strand, counting down.
ACATTGCCTTTTTTCTCATACATTTGGTTTAAATACGACATTTTTTCAATGCATTGTTGCGAGGTGCATAGGTAATGGTTATCGTGCTCTGCTTCCAAACATCGTACCCGGGTTCGATTCGCACTTGGGTTGCGAATGCATGGATTGGAAGAGCACGGAATATCGATGCAGTACACAGGAACGGAAAAGGATATGCACGAAGCGGTCTTTTTTTTGCTTCAAACCCATTACAGTTAGGGTTGGGGCAGAGATGCTAGCCTGAGGGACAGCAATTACATGCCAGCAGCTTTTTCGCTTGCGCAAGCGACGTACCGGTATGCTTTAGTGCGGCTCCCTGCGTAAGTTTTCAACGACTAGCTCCTCGTCATATGCACCATTGTTATGAATTACAGAGTCACTATAAAAAATGACTGCAGAAATGTTTGCATTAATTTGCAAAAATTTTACTTTAAAGCTATTCTGTAGTTATTACGTATGATATTCGTTTAATTAAACTTATTTTTTTACAGTTCCGGCAACCTCCCAAGCTGCCATCATCGCGCTTCATCAAAACCCAAGTCCGTCACTTGAACGGCCGCCACAATCCAAAATTGCTCAAGAATCTATTCGGAATTTTAAGTTGGCGAATTGTAAGCATGGAGTTTTTTTGCGTTTATCCATAATTTATCTTACTGCCTGTATCTTTGCAATAATTTTTTTTAACTTTTTAATTATATAATTTATTAGAGAAGCAGTACGGTCTAGTTAGAAAACATTGCTATTCCATTAAACCAATGACACTACGAGCCAATGTTGGGCCTAAGCAAGCAATAGCCGCTTTTTGTGAAATGCAGTTCCACAATATAAGTCTGATGCTAGTATTAACTGCAGGCCATCTACAGTTTCTGGACGTTTTACGTACCGGTAGCCTACCGCTTATCCAGTTCTTAAATAGTAGGGGGGACGCGTTGCCCCATTGAGAGTTGGCGGCCACATCGAGATTTAGCGTCCCTTATGGAAATTCAGCGTTTCCCTGTTATGAGAAAGCTTCGTGGACGTATAGACGAAAACATGGTTGATAAAATGTCAATTTGGCTGGGGGTTTGGGAGCGAAGCCCCCAGCCGCCGGAGGCACGGGGGTCTGGGGGCGGAGCCCCCAGCGCTCGAAAATTTTGCATTTTTTTGCAAAAATAACTTCATTTTAGGGCTATTTTGATTAAAAAATAATGCTTTTAAAACGTGGCTTAGAAATTAGCAGTGCAAACATGATTAAACTGGTGGCATAAATGGGCTATTTGGGAGGTGGCTAATGGTAAAATGTTAGTTCTCTTGTTTAGATGCTGGTAAATCGTAAAATCGAATAGTTCAACAAAACTCACACGGAGTAATCTATTTCGTATACAGTTTAAAGAGAAAAATAATTGGGTGGGGACTAATGAAAAAAGATTTGAGAGAAATAATTGGTAATTAACTAATACTGAATAGCCCCCCCCCCCCCATTCCTTAGTTTATAGTATATTTGTTGATGACATCTATGTTTTGCATTTTTACACTTGCGATCAAATTTGTTGCTTATTTTTTACTATTTTTCAAAGTTTTCATTTATTTGTTGGTTTTATTTTTGACAAATTAGCTCCCCCCCCCCCTTGAACATATGTTTCAAAAGATGTTTTAAATCACTATTTAGTTCACTCCAGAGCATAAAACAGTCTCAAAAGTGCTAAAAACGTAGTGTTTTTCCCATTCTGCATTTTTGTCAACATGCTAATGGGGGGGCTACAGCCCCCCCCCACCTTGGCTACGCTACTGGTACAATAGGTGTAGTATGCTATATTGTAGGCTTATTGCGGCTTAATAGACATAGTATGCTAATTATGGCACAGTAGGCATAGTATGCCACAGTGGGCACTGTAGCTTAGTAGGCATAGTACAACATCATAATATGACATATAGTTGGCTTATTATGGCACAGTAGGCACTACAGCTTAGTAAGTCGTAGTAGGCGTAGTATGGCATTGTAGACATAGTAGGCCTATTGCATTCGAGTATAGTGTAGTTGGCAGCGAGGCCAAATGGGTAAATGCGTCGTTTTTAGGATGACCCTGATCGAATAATGTGGGTTCAACCCGCACCCTGGTCACGCTGTTGCGTCCTTGGATAAGACGCTTTACAACAATTATCTTTGTTTAATGGCTTCGAATAAGCAACAAATTTGGTGGGCAAGAGTTTGAAGAAATCTACAGGAACCTTGGATCATCGGAAACTCCTAAGCAGGTGCGGATTCCTGCAATCACGAAGTAGTCACCTCAATGAAAAGTGTGCGGATCGTCCAATAAGTTAACGTCTGATGCTGTCTGGTGACTGGAGGAGAAATATGCGCTACAGCAACAATATACTGTAGTGGGCCTGTGGCACCATAGGCATAGTATAGCACAGTAGGAGTAGTATGCCATAGTAGGCTTAGTATGGCATTGTAGGCGTAGTGTAACACGAAGTAGACTTATTATGGCATCCTAGTAAGCATAGCATGTCACAGTAGGCACTGTAGCTTACTATGGCACAGTAGGCATAATTGGCTTATTATTGCACAGTAACCCACAGTAGGCACTGCAGCTTGGTATATTATAGTAGGGATAGAGTGACACCTTAAAAGGCAGATTATGGCATACAGGAGGCTTGTTATGGAAAAATAGGCATGGTATTGGTGAGCAAAGTGTGCCACAGTAGGTGCTGCAACTTAGTATTACATTGTAGGCATAACATGGCACCCTGGTAGGCATAGTATGGCATTTAGTAGGCTTATTATGACACAATAGGCATAGTAGGCCGTAGTGGGCACCGTAGCTTAGTAGGATAGTATGACATCAAAGTATGACATATAGTTGACTTATTATGGCACAGTAGGCATAATGCAACATAGCTCGGCATATTAGACCTACAAGGCATAGCTTTTCCATGAACTATCATCGTAACGAGGTGAAAAAGTCTATGTGCCTCAATGACCTGCAGAGCTGTACTGGCTGGAGATTCAATTCTCTTGATTGGGTTACCCATGCCGGAGAGGTATGATGGTAGAAGCGAGACGAAGTATATATAAAACCTCTCCGTAGTTAGATTAAACTGCAAAATAAATCATGATGAGCACAAATAATTAAAATTACGTTAATGGGACCACCTTTACAAGTGGAACCTCGTCTAGCAAGGGAGCGCCTTCGGACCCCGAGGTCGTCATTCAGCGAAACCCCTATGGCGTTCGAGTCTTAGGCAGAGGGGCTCGTTCAAAAAATAAGCGACAATCTCCACCAGTCAGCCCTAGTGGCAGCTCCACCAATGTGCCCGCTACACGTTTGAAGAGGCGAATGGAGGCAGCGCAGAGTATTCGTACTCGAGATGATGTCGTACACTCACGGGTCAACCATCACCAACTGATATTGGGCAATTGGAATATCCTCACTCTCACAGGAAAAGAGCTAGAATTGGTTGAGGAAGCAAAGCGGTATCATCTCGATATTTTCAAAGTTTCTTCAACCAAACGACGTGGCTCTGGAACTGTGGATCTGGATGCGGATGAAAACTCTTCTATTCTGGTGCTGATTCTAGTATGTCTGCTCAAGCGGGTGTGGGGATTCTCACTAGCCTCCGTTTGTCAGACTGTGTGTCATATTGGATTCCTTTAGGATCACGGGTCTGCATGTTGAAGCTCAAGGTATTGGATCGCTTATTGTGCCTATTGCAGATATATGCCCCCAATGCCACGAGTGAATATCAGGCTTTTGTGGATGAAGTAAATGATGCTCTCCTACAAGTATTCCCTACTGAATCTACAGTCCTTATGGGAAATTTTAACGTACATGTTGGAACAGACACAGGTACGTGGAAGGGTGTGATCGGAAAATGTGGAGTCACTGGACTGAATGAAAACGGAAGATATTTATTGCAGCTCTGTTGTAGCAACGAACTTCGTATCATGAATACCTTTTTCCAGCACAGAGAGGTTCACAAGTATACGTGGTATCGACCTAGTAAGGATCAAAAATCTTTGATAGATTTTTGCATAGTTTCGTCAGATTTATTTTCTGATGTGCTGGACGTTCGAGTGAAGCGATCGAAACGTTCGACTGAATTGTCAACTGATCACCATCTGGTAGTATGTTCCTTACGACTTTCGAAACCTTGGCCAAACAGGAAATCCAACAGGTCGTCTGTAACCTACCGGATCAAATGGGAGGCTTTGGAGGACGAAGAAGTATAAAAACAGTTTGCATCCAGTATATCATCTAAGTTCAGACAACTTCCTGATGTATCCGAGGACATCAAGAAGGAATGGCTGCTGTTCAGATTAGCAATCATTTCATCAGCTGCTGAAAGTTGCGGGCGAATACGGTTTAGAGTGACGGGCGATAATGAGAAAAGAACACCTGGGTGGAACCAAGAGGTTAAAGAAGCTATTCGAACAAAGAAAGATGCGTTCAAGGCCTGGCTACAAGACAGATTGTCATCTGATTTGCAATCCCGGTACACTGAGGCGCGAAAAGCGGCAACTTTGGCAGTAAAGAAATCCTAGGAGAAGTCATGGGAAGAGTTTGGTCGTCGGTAGGATTCCAACCTATTTTTCGGCAAACAAAGTATTTTGGCAGATCATTTGCCTTTTACGTGGCAAAAGATCGAGTGTGATGTACTCCATCAAGGATTCTGCTGGTAACATTTTAACGGATGAGAATGAAATTCTTTCACGATGGAGAGAATAGTTTGAAGATCTTTTGAATCCTGTAAAGACATCGACTCGTGACACACACGAAGTGACACATCTAGGGGGGACGAAGTTTTCACTGCAGCAGAAGTGGCAACGGCAATTAAAGGGATATAATCTGGAAAAGCTGCTGGTGAAGATGAAATCAGACCCAAAATGTTGAAAGCGCTGACTAGAGAAGGAATTCTCTGGTTAACGCGAGTGTGTCAAGTTGCGTGGAAGTTTGGCAAAACTCCCAGAGATTGGCTAACAGGTGTGATTATTTCGATATTCAAAAAAGGAGATCGCAAGCAATGTACTAACTACAGAGGGATATCACTCCTCAGTTTGCCAGGGAAAGTATATGCCAAATGCCTTAAAAGAAAATGCCGAGAAATAGTGGAATCAAAGTTGGAAGATGGTCAGTGCGGTTTTCGTCCGAGTCGCAGCACCACGGACCAAATCTTCACTCTGAAGCAAATCTTCGAGAAATCTTGGGAGTATGGCAAAGATCTCTTTGCATGCTTTGTCGATCTTGCAAAAGCATATGACCGAGTTCCTCGGAATAAACTTTGGAAGGTTTTACAGAAGTATGGCATTAATGGTCAATTATTTCGCGCTATTAAGCAGAGGTGGAGTCGAGGACACAAGGCTCGAGGCCAAGGCCAAGGACACAAAAAAAATCCGAGGCCAAGGACAGCCTTTCCGAGGACAGACACTCTCGAGGCCAAGGACAGGAATGCTCGAGGCCAAGGCCAAGGACCAAGAATACAAGCGCAAGTGCTCAAAAAAAAAAAAGGTCTTCACAAAAACTTTTCTAGCGATCTCCACAAAACAACGTTTTCCAAAAAGTTTTTCAAGCGCTCCACAAAATTTTAACAATTCAAAAAATACTGCTGTCCTCGAGCCGAGGACAGGCCAATTTTCGAGGACTTGAGGCCTCGAGGCCAAGGCCAAGGACTTGACCTTCGAGGCCAAGGCCAAAGCCAAGGACTTCAAAATGTGTCTTTGAGGACGTCCTCGAGGCCAAGGACGTCCTCGAGGACTCCACCTCTGCTATTAAGTCATTCTACTGTCGACCGGAAGTTTGTGTTCGGGTAAATGGCAAGCAATCAAAGCCGTTCCATGTGGGCGTTGGACTCCTGCAAGGGTGCGTTTTGTCACCTCTTCTTTTCATTGTTTACGTGAATTGGATCGACAAATGCAGCCAAGCTGATGAGTGTGCCACGATTGGAAATTACTGCTATTCGCTGATGATTTGGTTCTGCTTTCTTCCACAGAATCTGGCATCCAGCGCGCAATAAATAGCTTTGCAGATGCATGCAACACCGCCGGAATCAAAATAAGCACGGCTAAAACTGAAGTACCTCATCTTTCAAGAAACACTGACCAGTGCGTGTTACAAGTGAATGGAGCAACACCGAATCAGGTAGAGAAGTCCAAGTATCTTGGGGTTGCATTTACGAGTGACGGAAGGCAAGACGAAGAACTCGATACCCGAATAGGCAAGGCTAGTGCAGTAATGCGAGCTTTGCACTACTCAGTTGTCGTGAAACGAAAATTGTCGAAAAAGGCGAAGCTCTCAATTTTCAAAGCAGTTTTTGTCCCCATTCTCACTTATGGTCATGAATCTTACAGAATGTTACGGAAAAGCGAGCAATGAAGAAAGAAGCAAGAAAGAAGAAGAAGTGCTGCTTGCATCCAATACTAACCTATCCGGCAAAATATTTTGCTCTTATGCCGGAACTTACGAAAATTACAATAACCACAATTATCTATTGTTGCATTTTAGATCAATTTTACCACTAAGCATTACCTGCTTGGTTTTGGTTTGAGGAAAAATAACGGAGTGATTTTGATTTTTGCCCAAACACTAAATCGATAATTTTAAGAAAAAACAAACCCATTTCCAAAAAATAAACTAGTTTGTGCATGTTTGCTGCTATGACATTGCATTAACAGGTAAAAACTCAAAAACTAAATTTTTTTTTTGCTTGGGTTCTGAGTCACTGTAATTTTTGTGATGGCAATTGCAATGTTCATAAATGTAAAATCAGAAACAAATAATTCTACGTCACTATGAAATTGAAAGAAATAATACCGTCAAATAGGAATGTTGTTTCAAATAGTACAAATAAATTGACTATAGGTTGGGCAATTTCTTGCACAACAAGCGCAAATTTAGTTAATTATTTTACCAAAAAAAAGTGTCAGTGCGAGACAATTTTCTTTAGATTAGCCGTTTCTAAGATGTAAATAAAGTTAGCTTCATTTCAAATTAATATTTTCTGTGAAATAAAATCTCGAAAGTAATCGGAACCCAACAGGGCGGTTTGTTTGGTCGGGCGAAGTTGCTCTCCGTTGTGGATGCTTCTACAGAAAAGCTACACCACAGAATTGTAAATGCAATTACATTTTATTAAGAACAATGTACTGAGAAAAATAATAATAAGCAAAAGACAGTACGCTGAGTCTTATAGGCACTAGCAAGCTTTTGATTAACGACCTAAGACATATTGTTTCGGAATTGACATAATGTTTCAGGCTGTTAATCAAAGGCTTGATTGTGCCTATAAGACTCTGTATACTGTCTATAGTTTATTATTAAAGGCGGTGAATCATCCAGCCAATTCCGGTGGTTTACAATAGCTAAAATTGAACTATAATTTTTGATATTTTTTGTTTTGATTTTGGAGCTGCGGTTGCAAAGATATTCAACAAATGCAAAAAGATATCCCCCGAAAAAAGCTTTTGGAAACTCTGAGTTTTGTTCTTCCCGCCCAAACTACAGTAGGCCTGATAGTTAAAAGAACTGTGGTTTTGGTGGGAAAAACAAAACTCAGAGTTTCCAAAACCTTTTTTGGGGGATATCTTTTTGCATTTGTTGAATATCTTTGCAACCGCTGCCCAAAATTCAAAACAAATAATATCAAAAATTATTGTTCAATTTCAGCTATTGTAAACCACCGGAATTGGCTGGATGATTCACCGCCTTTAATTGCATTTTATTCACCAAGTTTCCTTGATCACGAGACTGCGAAGCAGTGGCGTACGCAGGATTTTTCAATGAGGGGGTTTTCAAAAATGACATCTAAAATTTGTTCGCGATCTATTCTTAGACGAATAAATAACTTAGTGCAATGTAACAAGATGGAATCAAAGTCACACAGTGCGTAATGCAAATAAAACTTTTCAAACAAAAAACAATTAAGCATTAAGCATACATCTATAGTTCACATCGTAAGGTTTGCAACTGAACGATGAAGAAAAAATTGTTCAAAACAAAAGCTACGAAACCCCATATAATCATAAACAGTGCTAAGTGTGGCAGGCGCGTAGCCAAAATTTCGCAATTGAGGGGGCTGTGCCTGGGAGCAAAATCCCAAGCTGCCGAAGGCTATTGGGGGTCTGGGGGCAAAACCCCCAGCCGCCGGAGGCACGGGGGTCTGGCGGAGGCCCCAGCACGGCGGAGCCCGCGGCGCTTGAAAATTTTGCACTTTTTTAAACTTAATTTTAGGGCTATAATGATAAAAAATAATGCTTTTAAAACGTGGCATAGAAATTGTTAGTGCAAACCTGATTAAACTGTTTGCATAAATGGGCTATGAGGAAGGTGGCTAATGGTAAAATTGTAGATCTCTTATTTACATGCTGGTAAATCACAAAATCGTATAGTTCAAGAAAACTCACAGAGAGTAATTTATTTCGTCTATATTTTATAGAGAAAAATAAATGGAGGGGGGGCTAACGGAAAAACTTTTGAGACAAGTGGTTGGTAATTAACTAATACTATAAGTAGCCCCCACCCCTATTCCTAAGTTTATAATATGTTTGTTGATGAAACCTATGTTTAGCATTTTTACACAAGCAATCAAATTTGATTGCATATCTTTGGCCATTTTTCAAAGTTTTCATTGATTTGTGGGTTTTATTTTTGACAAATCAGTGCCTCCCCCTAAGTTTATGCTTCAAAAAATGTTTTAAATAAGTTGGGGAGGGGGGGGGGGAAGAAGAGGCGAATGGAACGAGATTTGAGTGGATTAATAATTAACTAATACTAAAACCCCATCTCCATATTTTTGATGAAGCCAATGTTAAGCATTTTTAGCGGTTAAATTTGCTAATTTTGGCAATTTTTTGAAGTTGTGATTGATTTATGAGTTATATCTTTGACAAATTAACCTCCCCACCCTCCTGCAAAACTCTAAATGCTTCAAAAGTTGCTTTAAATTATGTTAAGAGTCCGTGTCATTGCAAAAAAACAGGCTCAGAAGTGCTGAAAACGTGATATTTTCTTTATTGTGCATTTTAATCGACAGACCAATGAGGGAGGTTGAGCCCCCAAACCCCCCCCCTGCGTACGCCCTCGCAGCGAAGGAACCTTTCCGTCTTCGAGCAATTTGTCCACCAGTCTACCTCGCACAGTGAAGGCTTACACTGTTCCTTTAACTGCCGAAACATCAAGCAGAGAAGCTGCGAATACAAATTTTTAGAGCTTTTGGTTTAATCTGACCGAGAATCGAACCCGATTCTATGGTTTCAGAAGCAGACCTCTATCTACTCGACCGCTGAACCCCAGCTGAATTGGAGAACCGAACGAGAAAAGTAGCCATTTCAACCCCACTCTTAAGTCTCAAAGATTGGTCAGTACTGGACACCCAATCATCAAACAGGCGGACACTGCTGGACGGCACCCATTGGTCACCTTTCACAACTCGCTGGGTGGGTAAGGTGCTTCACCATCCAACTTCGAATAAAGCACGGTTTTGCTGCGGGATAATTGATAAAGTTGTTATTATTCAGAGTTAAATGCCGACCATTTCATAATTTCGGGTAAAATAGGTTGCTGAGACTTGTAAATGTAGTACTGTTTTGTGGAAATGGAAACACGTCAGGCAGCTTTTATCGAACACGGGTAGAATCCGTACAAGCGTCTATATTCTACTCGGGTTCTGTAAAGACCGCCTGAAGCTGCTTTCACTCGGACGATTTTTAGCTGCGAGAATTGGCATTTTGTCTTTCTTCTATCTCAAATCGAGAAAGTAATAAAAGTAATCGAGAAAGCAAAAAGGTAAAATGCCAATTCTAGCAGCTGAAAGTCACCCGTGTGAATGCAGCTTTAGGCCCAGTCTACAAAGTGAGCAAAATCGTAAGCGCACGAGCGTGTCTTTAGTTTGTTTTAAACAACTAGTAGCATGTACGCTGGCAAGGTGTGATGCGCCGGGCGTAATCAAATTTTATTCAAACAAACTGAGGCTACGCTCGTACGCTGACGATTTTACTCACACTGTGCTGTACATCGGGCCTTTCACGTGGATTTGCAAATGGTCGCTTGCGGAATGTTGTAAATTAGTCAGCGTTGCTTTGCTTGTTTTGCTTCTGGTTAAAACTCACTATGAAGCCCTGTTTATCCTGAGCATGAAATCTTGAGCGTATAATTGTATCCTTAAGCTCCTTAGTTCATTTTAAAGAAAAGCACAGTTTCCTCGACAAGCCAACTTACCGGATTACAAACTGTAATTGGTTAAAATAAACTCAAGATACGTTCACGCAAGCCGGGTCTTAGATATACACCTTTGCAATGTTAGACAGCGTTTACCAATCAGTCGTATTTGTGCGCAGAAATACGTTTGTCATTTAACTGCATGCATTTTGCCTTTCCTTTTTTTGCATTCACATTAAAAAAGATATCACACGCATTTCCGCTCGTAAACACATGTGATCGGTAAAGCCGCCTTATGCGTAGTGTCGCAAACACGTCACAAAAGTGTTTTTCCTGCAAAAGCACTCATAACATTGCAGAAGTTAAATTATACGTCTTGCATTGTTATGACTTCCTATTTAAATAAAATGAATATGAAAACTTAAAATTTATTTTCTCGTACTCTTATGCATCGTCATTTTTAATTTTTAGTCCTTGGTTTCGAATTTTAATGTCTCAGATTTAAAAATTTGAGTTACTTTTGGCAGACACCTCTAATTATCCCGATTATGTGTGAAACAGGCTGCAAAAGGTTTTAAATTTTTACATGTGACGTGTAATGCGTTATGATATACGCTCTGACCAGCTGCCTGGCACTATCAGTTGACTTCAAGCTCTTCTCGTTGTAAATTGAGCATAGGTCAGCTTCGATTGAAGCAACTTCTCTTTAATTCAACAATTTTCAACCTTTCTGCTTCTTAAATTGCTTATAAGTTTATCAATGCTTTTTATATAGCTTCTGAGCTTTGGATTTATTTTCAGCAACACAAATGACAATGTAAGCAATAAATCACTAATTTAAAAACGATTTCTTACAAAAATTGCGGTTTTAAACTACCAAGAGTTTCTAAACAATATTTGTGCCTGTACAAAAATACTTTGAAACTTTGGTTAAATAAAATAAAAAAAATTCAATTTCTAGTGTTTCTTGATGTTTATCAAAACGATGCATGTGGCCAGTCGTTACTATCGCACCTCCATTATTGTCCCAACACCCTGTGAACAAGCCGATAATGTCAAGGAAAATCAATAGCATTGAGCAAAATTATCGTAGCTGCACATTTTAACGCTAAGCTCCAAAGTCTTCATGAATTGGTTTTCAGCATGATTCAGTCTTAAATTCAAAAATTGAGTAATTTGTTAAACTGTGCTTACAATGCCACTTAATCGTGACCCATACATACGCCCATGCGTGTTACCCAAATATCCACACCTGATTATTATCTTAAAGTTAGAAAAACTACAACGTCACAAAATTAAACACCAAGACGACAAGGAAAAATGAACATGATGATTATAAAAGAAACAAACAAAAGAAGAACAAACTCAAAAATTAATGAACACGATATATTCAATTGAAATTATTAAAATTAACATACTGTACCTTTTATCAACTACTCAATACTATGATGCAGTTTTAGTGATGATTGCATGAGATAAATAAACCATGCCGGTATTCAGTTATCGAATCTGCATGTAGGAATAAACATCTAGGTGAAACTATTTATTACGAGCTAATGTGCTACCATTGGTTTCTTAGTAAGACAATTGTCAGACATATTTGAATATTATTTCATTAAGAGAATCAATGCGCCTGATGATTGCTAACCATTAAACAAACAGTTGCCCTTTAGCTAGTGTTAACTCTAGAAACGCTGGATGTTTTTCTTCAAAAACTCTCAGAGAAGTCAATAAAGCCTATAACACTTAATTTTGCTTGAAAGAATTTTCTGGACACTTTGCTGTTAAAATAACCGTGGTTTAGAAATCAGATGACAACAAAAAATTCAATTTTATGATCTAACTACACAACACTCCTTTGCATTGCTAATGCGACGTAGGGTCACGTTGCTCCCGCAACAAACTGAGATTCATGGATTCTAAACAAGCATAGTTTATGGCAAAATAAAGCCCTAACCCTTCCCTTAACCTATTATTCCTACTATGCCTATTTAAAACAGCGCGTGTTTTATTTTGTTGATGACATTGCTTTTACCATAAAATAAGAAACGCCCGCTGAATACTACTAGATTTTGCAGCTTGACCAACTTTCGCTATTTGAGTATTGCCAATGAGCAAGGAATATCCGCCTTTATTGCATAATAATTTAGTCAGAATTGCTGTGTGATATCTTATGGTAAGCACTTATGGAATAGTGGTTTAAAAGCCATAGTTTGGCGAATGGTTCGATAAAACGCATGCTCGAAAAACTCCGATGGTAGGGAAACCAGAAAGCGTTTGTTGTTACCGCATTTATTGGTCACTAGTTGGGTAGATTAATTCTCAGATAAGACAGAAAGGATTAGATTGTAAATTTCGAGGGGTCATATAGCAGTAGCGAGGCCAGGAGGACTAAAGCCCTCCCTTCAATTGGCCTGTCGATCAAAATACCCCCCTTCCCTGTACAATAACCAAAATTTGATGGATTCATTTTGCGTTAAGTGTTCAAGTTTGATTCATGATATCAAAAAGGTCGCTAGCACCCAAAAACAGTTATGTTCACAGCAGTTGAGCAGGAAAACTATACTTTTGATGTTTCGTGAAAAATTACGAACAGCAAGTTGAACTTATCCAAAAAGCATTTATTTGTATTGCTGTTGTACTGCTTTGTATAGTTTCTGATGTGTCGAAGTTTCAAATACTTTTGTTGCATTGAAAACGTAATATTGTTAAATGCAACTCACTGTAACTATTCTCGTAAAAACACTGTTCCAAGAAACTGGTACATGGAAAGATACACCATTTATATATACTCGTAAATTGATAAAATTACTGCTACTTTTTACACAATGATTAACGCTTGTTTTTTAAAGCAAAGCTTCTTGAAGTATCCCGAAGTTTCAAGCTTTCGTTGGATGCTATCAAAAAAATGAAAAATGTTCAGCACTAAAATAATAAGTAATTAATAAATTAATGTTAAGTTTAATGTATTACGCAATTAGTGGTAAAATTAAACCAAATCACATTTACTATCAGTTAAGTTTTCAGGAATAACCAGCTATCCGGTATCATTACATCAATACATCATGTGGTTTATGGTAAAAACGATAACTATAGCCGACCGACTACGTTGCCGACACAAAACTTTACCGTTGAAATAACAAAATCTTTCATGCGTATCCGCTAATCCTGTTCGTTATTGAAAGGGCATTCAAGTCAAGTTTTTCGATGCGGACCAAAATGTAGGGAAAAGCTTAAATCATTTTTCTCCAAATTTAAACTCTCTACATCTTCCCGTTGTCAAGATATTACGGTTTAAAAGTTAACAATTTTCCTTTTACTATAGTGTTGCCATTTTGCTAGAATCGCGATAAAAAATTAACTCTTGTAAAGCTAGCTTACATTTACTTGAAAAGCAGCTATTTTACAGTTCACTTTGTCTCAACAACAAATCTTCAGCAAAACACTTATTGAGAATTAAGAACATGCAGTAACTTTTTGACATTTTGTTTGTAGTAGGCAATCCTGGCAAAATTTCTACAAAGTAAGAGCTTTTCTGAGGCGTAATCTAAATTGCTATACGGATCTTGGGAACGGAAGGTCGTAGAAAGCTTAAATTTTGAGAAGTTAGTTTTCAGATGTAAAAAAATTTCTAAAGAAAATCGAGCAAAAAAACTTGAATGTCCTTTCTACATACTAATTGTTATCGGCATGCTGTACTAGTTTGTACTTATAAATACGATATCCAAGCACCATTACCTACCAACTGCAGCACCGTTACTTGTTCAAATAGAGTAATTATTATTGAAAATATTTCTTTTGTAATTTTAAATCGTCATTCACCAAGTTACAGTGGCGGGGAAACACCGAAAATATCTTTTGGTTTTCGAGTCAAGCTGCCACCTGCCCACCGGTCAACCTGCCCACCGGTCAACCTGCTCACCGGTCAACCTCACCCACAGGAGGCTTCACACTGTCCCTTTCATTGCTGAAAGTCCAGCAGAGAAGCTGCAAATACCAATTTTGGTGGTCTTCGGTTTGATCCGAGAATCGAATCAATAAATAACGCTTTATCCACTCGGCAATCTTTATCCCGTTTTCAATTTTCAACGACTCATCGTTACTGATCATATCATTTTAAAATCCTGATAGCAACCACAGATTGATTTACAAAGTAGTTAATATTTCATCAACTTCATGAAATTTAACAAATCAAAAATGTGATCTTTTATTATACTCGCTGTATTACGTAGCATGTTGTTACAAGTTAGCGGCCTATTTTCGTATCACTGCACCTGCGGGCAACACAGCTTCTTTGGAAGAAATATTGCAACAGATGCGAGCCGTCGGGAACACGGTCTCCGATTTGACCTTCCCGAGATTTGTTTCTCAGACCTCCGCTCCAGCAACGAATGCATTGACGTGAATGATTGTTAAATTCAAACTAATCTACCTGGTAAGCTGGTGGCGGCTGGTGGTTGGTGGTTCCGACTGGTTGGTACACGTTGGGCTGCGCTGCAACGAAACCACCTTGGACCTTTAAATGTGAGAAAAAAAGTTTTAAAATAAAATAGAAAACAGTAATTTGGGGCATATCTGTTTGTTAACCAATACGAATCCCATTCAACAATTCTACTTTGTATTGTCAATATAAAAGAATAATTTGTAAATTATGGAAATTTTCCTCAGATTCGCTACATAAACTCCAGACCTGCTACTCTGCTAATTTAGGAGTCGAGGGCTAATCTAACCAGAAAGGTAAACTTGCCTTATTTACTGAAACAACATACTGAATAAATTTTTTGTAATTTTTGGGCAGCAAAATTGGCATTATTTTCAATGCAAGATGTTTTTTATTATTCAAATTTTCTTTTCATTGCACTAAAAGGTCCTCATATTAAATTGTGAGATCACCAAACGTCTTTATTTTTTAATGTATAGTTCATTTTTGGCACAATTGATGAGTTTATTTTCACATTAATGGCAATACTCACAAAGCATATACAGCATTATACTCTTTTGTCAACTTATTTTCTTAGAATTATTAAGAAGCATTTTTAATTTAATTCAATTGATTAATTGATTCATTGATTGATGCATCTCTGTCCTCTTATCACGAGAAAGCGACGGTGCGGTATGCTTTGGACGAATTCGCACCCGCTTAGGCGTTAACCCTTTTCCTGCTTTTTGGTTCACGTTTGACTTCTTCCCACGTAAATTCGCTGCTTGTTCGAATAATTAACAAACAGTTTAACTCATAAAAAACCTGATAGAAAGCTCATGATTGCTTTCTTTAGTTTATCATTTCGATGTACGTAAATAACCAGAAAGCAAATTTTTCTGCACAGCAAAGGCAACGGTTACAGTTATCGCAAATATCTTACCGGTGCTTGGTAGTTGAAAACTGGCTGCTGTACCATTTGCCCAGGCATTCCAGTGGCTATGGGTGCTCCTGTACAAGTAGTACCAACATATCATCTCGAACAAATATCTTAAACTAAAACTTAATTTAAAGTTTTGTCCTATTTATATGTTGCTTTGTCACAAAGTGCATATAACCTAATAAAGGTCTCGATAGCAAGATTCAAGTAGAATACAAATATTGTAAAAGTACCATCATATCATAGTTGTTATATAAACTGATAGTTTTCACTACAGCCTCTCAGCAATCACCAAAAACTTGATGGCAGATACTTCACATTCTTGGTACTGTGAGATTATACATTATGCAGTTGGATTAAAACGGATCAAAGTCCAGTCCTTGAGGAAACTCCGCCAAAATTCTGCTTTAAGTTTCAGAATTATTCAAAGATCTGTCGAGGTAGCTAAATCGTAGTATAAAAATTAAATCTTGTGGTTAAAAGCACACCTTCAGTCTTAATTTGTAGAAATTATTAGACTTGTTCGTCTATACTTGTACAAGATGAAAGGTGTGTTTGTGATTACAATTCACAATCGTAATCAACGTACTCAGAAGCTCCTACCTTGCACAAACGTAGGCTGTATTTGTCCTGGAATGGTTGTTACTTGGCCAGGATTCACATAAGCGTATGTTGTCGTGGAAGGAAGATTCTGAAAAACAAAAAGGGTTCGAATACTTTGTTTTGTTAAGAAAATCCCCGATGATAACTAGTTGGTTGAGAGGTAACGAGTACGTCTCGGGATTGAAATTCTGTGGTTTAGATTTCGGGCCGGATAAACCAAACACAACCTTGCTAAGGGCTCAAAATTGCTGCCTCAATAGCAGCGTTGCCAGAAGCCATAAAGATGCGTTTTCCAGATGTTTTCTTATATGTGGTTTCTTGATTGATTGCAGCGGACGACGCTACAGGCTTCCTTCCTCTTGCATTGGTTAAACTGGGGGGTCGCTGTGATTGGAAACCCATCTTCAATCGGTGTAGAAGAAGGTTGTGTGTTACGTCATCACCTCGGGGTCACCAAGTTCAACTCTACACATTTCTTCAATCGAAGAGCAATGCTGCAAGCAGACGCAGTGGCGTATAGATGGGTCTGTCAACTTGTCACACTCTGCGGGGTATTACTGTAGCAATAATAAGCGATTGTATTTGTTTGATAAAAAGGTATACGTGAAAAATTTGCAATGAACAATACCAGTTTAATTTTCTAATTACTATGAATTCAAACATGTCTTCGCGATCGATGTTTTGTTCGATTTGAACCAACCGTAGTCAGTCGGTGGTCCAGTGGATAAACCGTTAGCTGCTATCAGGGTATCAAACTTGAACTAGAATTCGAAAAAAACTCGGTTATTTTGCCGGACTCGAACTTGAACTCGACTAAAATAGTTTGAGTTCATTAAAATGAAATTTAAAGATTACAAAATTGTTGGAAAGAACTATTTTTTGTTGACCATGCTATGTGAGATGAGATTGTCGTTCACTTGTTTACGCCGTGGCGACCTAGAAAAATTGCAGGTGTACAAAAAAAGAGCAATTAATTCAAAAAGTAGATTTAGTGTTTTTTTCAGCCTGAACTCAAAAAACTTCATAACTTGCTGAACTTGAACTCGAAACATTTAAATTAGAAAACACGAAGTTAAAGTCGGACTTGTTAAAATTGGCTGAACCCGAACTTGAACTTGAATAAAAATCGATTAAGTTCGCAACCCTTGCTGCTACTGAAACGGTAGACTCAGGTTCGGCTCCCTGTCGTCTCAAACCAAACCATACAAAAATTGGTATTCACAGCTTCTCTGTATAACTTTCATGATTAAAAGGGACAATGTGAAGCCTCCACCATGTGGTCGTAGACAGGTGGCAGGTGGCTGCTTGATTCGAAGACCGAAAGGTCTCGTGGCTGTCTCCTGACCTAGGCAACTTGGTGAATACAAATGTGATTACAATTACGATGCAGTAAAAAGTCCGACGTTTTTTGAAATTCTCAATTAATTTACCTTTTTAGTTTCAGTTTTTTCAATGCTTCTAGGTACATTCCATTTTATACCGTAAGATTTAAAAATAGGATCTTTTTGTTTCTCAATTTTTATTTTGATCAGTGGTTTTAGCTTTTTTGTCCATAAAACGAGAAAAAATATGAGATTTTAATGAGATTAAGTTTTAATCATATCGGAATGGGAATTTTTGAAACAAAGAACCGCTTCATAAACGTATTTCAATAAGCTGATACGGTTGGCAATAATTGATTAAACAAAAATTTTTTTTTGAAGAGAGAAAATACAGATAATATCAGAAATTTTACAGATGAAAGTTCGGTTTCATTGTAAGGTGAATCCTACAAGGGGTTGTAACACTTTGCCAATGACTTATTTTGTGTGCTATTGGTCGGATTTAGCTTTTTCCTTTTTTTATTCGAAAAAAAAAAAAACTTACTGTTGAAGTACTTTGGCAGCAATGCGCTCCACAGCAGAACGCGGAGTGGACAATTGACGTAACCAATTCAGCGAATCCGAGAAAGCACAAAGTAGAATGGATTCCTAAAGAAACGTTCTGAAAAAGAGAAGTTGTCGTTAGACACAAGGGTATCTGCATAGTATAATGTGTATTTTTGAGATCTTGAACCCCATCTGCAGCTAATAGACCTAATTTTCGACCTGGGTGGGTCATTATGCTAAACATCGTAAGGAATAGGCCTACGACGTCGTAAGCTCTTTAAGACAAACAACACTAACGATGTTGTAACCCTTACGAAACGTTCCATGAGACGGCCCTTGTCCAATAACAAAGTATTTAATGACCTTGATTTTGCTGCTATGCATATCTTCGCTCTGGTTTTAATCTGGTCCAAGGTTTCTTAAGGGTTAAAAGGGCCGTTTTGGGGTGTCACAAATCGGTTTCATTAGGGGGAGTACAAAGAAAGAAGTCCGGAAGATGAAAGTAGTAGCAGTATAGTTTATTTTTGTTTAGAAAGGGAGCAATGACCAGACAAAAAAAAAACATTGTCATCAAAGAACATCAATCGATATAACCCCTTTCTAGTGAAATTGACATAAACCCTGTCTACGTGGAATCGCTCGCTGGAAACTTAGCTGCTTGGTACCTGCAGACCTGCTTTTATTTCCTTTAGCCTTCTACTCTAAATATTAGCCGGCAATTTGACTCAATAAACACTTAAAAACGTTTTTTAAATTTTTAATTATAATTAGCTAAGAATTTAGGCTTAAAAACACGCAGGACCTTTTTTCCTCTTTGCACCTGAATTACTTGCTACAGACCATGTTACAAAGTATTTCGGCAACCGAAGCTCACGAGCAGTAGATCACAAGTGCTGGGAGTATTTACAAAAAGAGTCGTGATTCATGAAGAATTGAGAGCCACTGGACAGATCGAAATGGGTTATCTTTCGAATCGGATCTTGTCAAATAATTCAGGACTTACCCATCTTTGTCTGGCTAAATCGTAATCGTACAGATAATTTGACGCAATCAGAGCTCCAGTGAGTTCCATTCCAAACAAAGTGGCGGCCGCTAGAGCTGAGAAGATGGTCATGGTCAGGGCAGCGATCAGCTGGAAAATGTCACAATTGAGTTGTTGTGAAGAAACATATACAAGTTAGCCATTACAAACAATTTATGTACAAAACCTAAGCCCAGCAGAGGGATCTTGTAATATGCACCTACTATTGTGACGTATCAAATATCAAAGAACATTTCGAAGTGCGCATAGAGTAGATACAGAGAAAATAATTTAAAGCGTTCAATTCTATAAGCCTCGGTTCAGCTTTCTAGAGTCTATTTCAAAGCATGTAATAGAGACGTAATAGAGACTGAGTGTTTGTATTACACGATTGCAATACCAACATAGATCCACAAGCTGATTCATTGATTGATTACATCAAAAAAAGGGCAAACACAAACGCTTAATAAACGCAAGACAGGATGTTTACCAGGCCCGGTACAACAGAGGGCATTTCGGGACCGTGCCCACCCAAATCACTGCTTTTGTTCCCCTAAATGAAAAATGTCCCCCCCCCCCAAATGAGAAATGTGCCCCCCAAGCAAGGATTGTACCCCACAGAAAGTAACTGGTTCGGTGCCACTGGCGTGCAGTTCGGGGCCTGAGATCCTCAACTACTGGTCATCAACCCAGTATTCGTGGGCAAGAATTGTTTTTTCGTAGACTTCGCGATGAAGACCTTTTCTTTTTTTTTCTTTTTTTTGGTCTTCACCCCAGAATTCGCATACCTTTTTTGACCTTTTTTTTTTGTCTTCCTTCCGGAATTGGTGAAATTTTGCACATATTTCGCGAAGTAGACTTTTCCTTTTTTTTTAGTCTTCAGCCCAGAATTCGAGGAATTAGGCGCATATTTCGCGATGAAGACCTTTTTTTATGGTCTTCGCTCTCGAATTCGAGGAAAAAAGTTTTTGTGCCCCCCAAAAATTGTTTATGCCCCCCGCTTACGCTACTCTGGTGCCAGGCCTGATATTAATACAAGTATTTACACACACTTGTGGAATTGCAGTCTTAGAGAACCGAAATTAACGCATTTCGCTTTATACTAACCAAAATTTAAAACCTTGAAACAAATCAGTATTTGAAAAGTGTCTGGTATTTAGAGACCCTTCACTAAGACCTATGAAATAATCAAAAAACTTTTGCACATACCCACATATACTGCCCAATGCCCGTCGCCAAATTCGGCAAATAATAGCTGTAGTTTTTATGATCAAATTTGGGATAAACATATTTTGCGTTCTGCCACTATTCGAGTCCAAATAAGGTGAACTTACCAAGCATCTTGTTTTTTTCTTTCCTTGAAATATTCCAAGAATTCCAGAAGTAAAAAACTAAAAAATATCAACCGACAAATTATTCGTAATTGCTGTAGCAGAGTTGTAAGTCGGGCTGAGCTTTTCGAATCGGATTCGGGCCAGGTTCGGGCCTAAAGTTGATAAAAATTTTGGGCTTAATTCGGGCCTGAGAAGTGCTTTTATCTTGGGTGCACAAAAATATAATCAAAATAACTTAACAACATTGCTAAATTTTTCTAACCGAATTTAACTTTTTTTTCGGGTATGATTTGGGCTTCAAATCAGTTTTCGGGTTCGGGCGGGATTTGGGCCTGAACTAGTTTACAACTCTGTGCTGTAGAGCAGGTCTGTTTAACATACGGCCCGCGGGCCGCATTTAAGTTTTTTGATTTATTAAAAAAAATTAATTTAATTCGAATTTGAATTCGAAGCCAACAAGCATAGAAAACCAGCGTAAAGCGTCTTATCTAACAATGCAACAACGTGACCAGGGTGCGAGTTGCACCCAGATCATGCAATCAGGATTGTTGCAAAAACGACCATTTGTTCTATCGGCTACACTGTCGCGGTTTTTCAACGAAATGTCCCAAACATATAAAATATGTAAACACTTGACTGTTGCATAATGGGCAATAGCCTTACTGCTGTCCTGCAGCGAATTTTAATCACAGCTGCAATCCTTTAACTGCTGCTCAAAAATAGATTATTCGTATAAAAGCATTATCTTGGTACAAAGAATAAAAATTGCTTGCCGCTTTTAGCTTTGAGAGAATTAACATAAATAGTGCGGAAGAAAATACTTACAAAAGCAGATGTCCATATTCCTGTTCCAAAGAAAGCGAAGACATCATAGTAGTAGTAATCGTCGTACCACTGCGTCTCATATGAAGCAGAAAAAGCGAGGATTGCTATTCCCAGTGTCAAGCACAAAGCGGCGATGAAGGTCTGTATGAGCTAAACATTTGGATCTTATGATGAAATTGCTCTGAACAAGAAGCAGCAAAAGTGTCCACGACGACTGACCACCACAAACTGACCGCGAACGAACTGACCGTCAATTAACCCCAATGCTGTTAGTCAGGTGGTTAGTGATCTGTTAGTTTGCGGTCAGTTTGTGACGGTCAGTTGGTTTGATTTGCAGCAAAAGGTCCAAAACTAATTTTAGTTTTACTAGACTGCTATCGTAACCAGTGGCATCGCTAGGGGGGCGGCTCACCCCGGGTGTCACCATTTTAGGGAGACGCCATATCATGATGTGAAACCATAACTCCACTGATTTGTGGTGAATACCTTTCTTTTTCACTTTGTTTGGTCCCTTTCCGCATTTGGACCGAAAGCCCACTGATTTTGCGGCGAAGACCTTTTTTTTTGGTCTTCACCTGTTTTTGGACCGAAAAAGGGTGCTACCACGAAATCCCGCCCCGGGTGCCACCATCCTTAGCAACGCCACTGATTGTAACCACATACCCATCCTTGTCGCAGAGTTGTAAATGGGCCGACTAGTTCGGGCCCGTACCCGGCCCGAACCCGAAAATTAAGTTAAAGCCCAAATCATGCCCGAAAAAGCCCAAAGTTAATTTAGATCTGAAAAATTTAGCAATGTTGCTTAGTTATTTTGATTATATTTTTGTGCACCTAAGACAAAATATACGTCTCAGGCCCGAATTAAGCCCGAAATTTTTGTCAACTTTAGGCCCGAACCCGAACCCAACTCGAAAAGTCTGGCCCAACTTACAACTTTGCCTTGCCGACGTTGATGCTGATTGCTATCAATATTTAACTACACTTTAGCAAACAAATACATGGGCCCTTCAGTTGTTTTTACGCTTAATTTGTGTGTGTTTGCACTATTGAAGACATGTCTTCTAAACCGAAGTTTAACTTAAAATGGTCTTAAAATTCAATTATTTTTGTGAAAAAACGCAAAAATCTCGCCTCCGGTGGCCGGATCTTCTAACCCCCAGACCCCGAGGTGAGTCAAAAATTTTGACCCATGCCCCCCTCTTGTGACATTTCTGCCAAGTAACTGGTTACATCGATCGATACAACAATACTTTAAATCGCAAAACTCTATATAATAAATATAATATTGCTCAACGTGTCACACAACAAGCAAAAAAAGAGCAAAACTTGGACAAGCTTTTTCTGCATGCACCTACTGGGAAGCTACGAACAGCTTAATTGCTTGTACCGGTATCAGTGATCACAAGGGATAATCAATTAGTTATCTTAATTTCATTTTCGTATTTTTGACTTCACGCGTGACAATAAAAAGCATGAACAACAAGCCTATTTTACGCTAGCCATAGGTGTAGCCAGAGGGGACCCAGAGGCCCGCCCTCCCAATTAAAATGCCACCAATGACAAAAATGTGAAAAAAGCCTATTGTTTCCTCAGTTTCAGTTTTTTTTTAGCATTTTCGCGTTGAACAGTAAACGCGTAAAACAGTAATTAACAATAATATTGACAACCAGGAGGCTCGGGCCCACACTCAATTCAATTTCGCCAACCAATTTAAATGTATAACCCGAGTGAAAATAAGTTTTTTTTGTTTTTTGTAAATGCTGCTACCTCAGACCCTCATCTAACCTTTTTTATGACCGTAATGCAATAACTAGGGCGGATTTTGGATTTACTATATGCCACAGTGCGAGGGGCCCCACGCTCAGAAGATTAGACTTTTTTTGGTCTTCACTATATTTGGCAGGGAGATGTTGCGAAACTCCCCAAGTGCAAGAGTCCCCGCGCCATGTAAATCCAGCCGCAGGCAATAACATGGTTAGTAGGCGTAACCATCTATTGTACTATTTTTCAATAGCGATTCACCTCCAACTTGTCGGTTTTTACGCGCAAAAACACTTTTGAGAAAAAAATTAGCTAGGGGAAATGCTCATTGAACAAATCATTGAATTTAATTTGTGGGAGCCTGGGCCCTTTGGCCGTACATGTACTCCTAAAATGATTATTGTCAAGGCAAATCAAAAATTTCTTATGGAAGATCTTTGAATGGATTATTATTTACTGCTAAAATATAGCAGGAGGCAATTTATCTTATTTTCCCTTACCTGTGCTAAATCACTTACAAAATTTAACTCCAAAATGTAAGATTTTAAACGAGTTTTGGACCTAAATCGCAAGTAAAATGAGAATTGAACAATTAAGTGTTTTCGATTGGCTTTCAAATGTTAAAAATCTAGTTCTTTTAAATGGATTTGAAAACCTAAACGTGCAAAACGTGATCCGATGGCATTAAAATGGCTTTTTTTCTAAAAAATTACGAAAACTTGAACAGCGGCTGAGAGCTTTGCCCCCCTGACCCCTATAGCCTCCGGAGCCCCCAAAACCCCGTCTGTGAGACGTTTGAGTATGTTAGTTTACTCAACACGCCTCACACTTTGGAAATTTTCCCTTTTTAACGTTTGATTTAAGCCCTCTCTCTTTAGCAAAATCCTGGCCAAGTGCCAAATCAGGCCTCGGCTTCTGACTTTCCTTTCTACGATATCTTTGCCCCACAAAAAGTTCCTCTTTCAAAAATTTCTAATGATGTCATTGCATGTGATTTGTGGTTTGTGCCCCCGCCAATCAAAAATCGTGACTACGCCTATGACTCTAGCTTTCACAATACTGTAACTCATCTTGGAGGTGCTTAATCTTTTTGCTCTTCAGTTCATTCAAAATAGTTTGCACCTTTTCTAAAAATTTTACATCAAAACACATGACAGCTTGACAATACGAAAAGTCAACTTACCCCTAGCTTGTAAAAAGTTGAAGCGTATTTTTCTGCTCCCTCATTTGAAGGTACGTTGACGATATTTCCTTGGGTTACGTATGTAACTTGAGCTGGTGGCATAGGAGCGGATGACATTGCTATTGCTACTAAGACTAAGTGAAGTTTCGGAACCAATTTTTTGCAAAGTAAATTAATCAGAAATTCAACTCTAAACAGATTCCTCTTGGTTTTCTTCATTACCAAAAGGAATTCAAACAAAACTCAATTCTAGATCGTTGAATAAGGTAGCGAAGTCTTTTTTATTACGCTTACGATGTGCCATATTTCCCCCAATCAGTACTTAATTAAGAGAAAACGCGTGCCCCAGTCAAAAGTTAGCGTGCCTCCATCGAGATTTAGCGTCCCCCCATCAAAATTTCAGCGTCCCCCCTAACGAGAATTCTGTGCACCACACTAACAGAAAGCGCATGGACGCTTAGGCGAAAAAGTTGCTGATAGTACCAATTTATCCCCAAATACCGACCAAATTAATTACCAAATTGTTTGTTTTTTGGTCTTAACTTTAATTTGAAGGCAAAATCCCTCCTAAATTGTGGTGAAAACCTTTTTGTTTTGGTCTTCACTCGAATTTGGAGGCAAAGTCCGCAGGGTTGGAAGTCGATGCTTTTCAAAAGCAAAGATGAATCGATAGCGATAGTTCACACAAAAAGCAAAGACTAAAGTAAAGAAAAAGCAAAGATATCAGAAACAAAACGCAAAGATTAGTAATCGATGCCGAAATACGAACAGAAATTTTCATTCTATTTTTTATTAGGATGCACTAAAATTTTTGCTGTATTGACCATTAAATGAAGCCTGTGAGTGGAAAAACTATCATTACCGTACTATAAAGGATATAGAAAATATACTTTGAGGATAATTATAATGAGCGATATAGCATAAGAGAAACGAAACGATGTAAGCTTAGGCAGCTCAACAAGAACAAAAGCAGGGTTTAAAGATTCTACCAATTGATAACATGTGAGCAAAAACCATAAAAAAGGCAATAATCGATAGAAAAAATTGTAAGCAAAGCATCTGCGATAACCGGTAACAGAATAGCAAAGAATTTAGTATCGATTATCGATTACTAATCGATATTCCAACCCTGAAAGTCCTTCTCCAAACTAGACAACCTTAAATTTTTTCTGAATTTTGGGACAACATTTCTGCCGCATTCCGCCCCAAATAAAATGTCACAAAAAAGACTATTGTTTCTTCAGTTTTAGTTTCTTTTAACATCTTCGACTACAGCAGTACAGCCGTATAACAGTATTTAACAATAATATTGATCTAGGGGGCCAGGGCCCCCTCAATTTAGTTTTTACCGACCAGTTTAAATGGGCCCCCAACAATAACATTGATCCAGGGGCTCGGGGCCCCCTCAATATAATTTTTGCCAACCAATTTAAATGGGCCCCCTACAATAATATTTAAATGGCCCCCCAACAATAATATTGATCCATGGGACCCAGGCCCCTTCAATTTAATTTTTCCAACCAATTTAAAAATGCCACCTACAATAATATTTAAATGGCCCCCATTTTAATTTGGCCCCCAACAATCATATTGATCCAGGGAACTGGGCCCCCTCAATTCAATTTTTGCAACCAATTTAAATGGGCCCCCTACAATAATATTCAAATGGCCCCCAAACAATAATATTGAACCAGGGAACCCGGGCCCTCTCAATTTAATTTTTCCATTCAATTTAAATGAGCCTCCTACAATAATATTTAAATGGCCCCCAATTTAAACGGGCCCCCTACAATCATATTGATCCAGGGGACAGGGCCTCCTCAAGTTAATTTTTACCAACCAATTTAAATGGGCCCCTACCATAATATTTAAATGGCCCGAATTTAAATGCCCCCCAACAATAATATTGTTCTAGGGGGGGGCTCCTTCAATTTAATGTCTGCCAACCAATTTAAACGTATAACCTGAGTGAAATTAAGGGTTTTTGTCCTAAAAGTTGCGAACTGAAGCTCTCATCTAACCTTTTCGTAAACTTAATGGAATAACCGTTAACCAGGGACGGATTTAACATATGGCTCAGTGCAAGGAGCCCGCACTTAGATAAGACTTTTCTTTGGTCTTCACCTATAGTCGGCAGGAAAATATTGCAAAAATCCCAAAGGGCCAGAGGCTCAACTCAATATAAATACGGCCGGAGCACTAACATGGTTTGTCGGCGTAACTATCTACTGTACATTTTTCAATAACGATTCACCTCCATCTTGCCAGTTTTTATGCAACAAAATACTTTTGAAAAGAACTAGCTACAGTAAGCGGAATGTTCATTGAATAAATTTTTGAATTGAGAGGGCCCGGGCCCCCTGGCCGTACATGTGCTCCTATAACTGGTTGTTTTCATGACAAAACCATAATCTCTAAGGAAAATATTCGACTGGATTGTTATTTACTGCTAAAATATTGCAGGAGGCAAGGCACTTTACTTCCCCCAACCTGGGCCAAATCACTTACAAAACTTAACCCCAAATTGCAAGATTTTAAACGTGTTTTGGACTTAAATTGCAAGCAAAAGGAGGACTGAACAACTTCATCTTTTCAATTAGCTTTCAAATGTTAAAAATCTAGTACTTTTAAATGGCTCTGAATACGTGCGAAATGTGATCCATTGGTATTAAAATAGTTTTTTTCCAAAAAATCACGAAAAAATGCCCAGCGGCCGTGGGCTTCGCCCCCAGACCCCATGGCCTCCGGCGGCTGGGGGCTCGGCCCCCAGACCTCGTCTGTGTTACGTTTGAATTACAGTACACTTCTTTACTCAACACACGTCTCCCAATTTAGACATTTCTGCATTTCAACTATTGGTTTAAGCCCTCTCCTTAAACGAGTTCTTAGTTACATACCAACACCAGGCCACGGCTTCTGATCTTCCATTCTATGTTATCTTTGCCCCCACAAAGAATTCCTCTTTCAAGGTTTCTGATGACGTCATTGCATGTGATTTGTGGTTTGGGCCCCCCTTCTTCCAATCAAAAATTCTGGCTACGCTTATGCCCCCTATGCTATGAATATTCTGTTATCGCTCTCTATCATTTCTTGCATCGACTTTCTAGCATGAAATTGTAGTTTGTTTCACCCTGCATTCTTGGTTAAGTTGTCAAGTCACTATCTTAAAGCATGGTCAACCACCGTTGCAATATGATGGTAAAAATCTAGTTTTTATGACCTCAGCGAAGCACCTCAAAGCACAAAGCATGAAGACACTGAGATGTAAAACTAAAGCTTGGCCGCTTGCACCTCTTAACGCTAGTGTAATATTTTTTTTCTAGTGTTTTTCAAGCCTATTTTTTGGGTTTGCGTCATAAACCACACCACAAAATCTCTGTACTTTCACTGCACAGGAGTTTGCTGCCGCTGGAGCACTTATCAAATTAATTATTAACTATCAACGTGACATGAAGTATATTACGGCTTTGTTAGCTCTAGTCCCATGACACTGGACAGTGAACATAAATCAAAATTGGTGCAAATATTACGTCATTAATGAGAAATAAACAGTTTACTTTCCTTCAAGCAAAATAAAAAAATGATTATGAGAAAATTTTTAAAATACTTTGTACAAGAGTCGTGTTTTCTAGAAATACAGCCGAGATGCACTTAAAGTCGACAGCAGCGCAAGAAGCAATGTTGATAAGGTAGACATGAACAGCTAATGCAGGTTTTTTAATTTCCTCCGACCATCACAGGACTTTAAAAAAAGGACTGAAAGCGATATCAAAGGAGTATGTAAAGTTAGGACAATCCTATTAGATTAGATTGGCTTTGACTCCATCCTTTTTGACCCAGTATTTCGGAGATTTTGTACTTCAAACATGACGTAGGGGCATCCGTAATTAAAATTTTTATTGGCAATCCTGACGCTTCAATGCAGTAGCCTAGCCCATAGAGAGGCCTAATATTTACCTATATAAGCTAAAAGACTTCTCTGTGACTTAGCTTGATTGCGGTGTTGCTTTAGAATTGAACTTGAGCCTAACGCCCTACGTCGTGTTTGAGGTGGGCTGAAGCGGCTGGGTGAAGAAGAGCGGAGTCAACGCCAATCTAGCCTAATACGATTGCCATAACTTTAAAAATTCCTATTGATTTTGCCTTCAATCTTTGTTTCATGCATTTATATTTGGTAGTTACTAAAACAAAAGCGAAAGAGCCAATGAAATTTTATACGTTTTTGAGACGTTTTGGTTAGGATCATACTAATGTCAATCCTATGCAAATAAAACCGTAGTAATGATTGACAACCTCCGTGGTGCATTGTCAGTTATTTAAACCACTATATTTGAAGAAAATTGACTATGGTTTTAGCTTTGAACCAAATCGTCTCAAAAGGTGTATTTCGGCTTTTTAAAATTTAAATGAAACGATCTTTTACATCTCAATTGCTGTAGCCAGGAATATAACTAAAATCAAGTTTATTAGCACTCCCCCATCAGTTGAGCTGATAAACTTGATTTAAAACGATATTTTGTTTGATTTTTGACGATATTACAGCTTGGTGTTGCTGATTTGTGTTTTCAGCATCAAATGTTTATTATTGTTGAATTTCACTGCAGGCTAAATCATCGCAAGCAAAGAACACCTTAACATGGCTACAGAAGTTCTTTGAAGCAATTTTTTTGTGTCCTGCCGTAGAGGTTTAGCCCGCAGTTTAATTTTGTAAATATTTGTCCACAAGGCACTATCACATGGGCAAAAGCAAAAACTTTCAAATTTTTAAAAAGCAAAATGTCAATAAAGAACGAAGTAACTAACAAATCACCTCGAGGTTAAACAGGTACAAAATTTAATCTACAATAAAAACTTTAATAACAAGCGCTAAACATCAATAAATAACTCCAAAC
This sequence comes from Trididemnum nubilum, assembly GCA_963965965.1. Taxonomy (NCBI): domain Eukaryota; kingdom Metazoa; phylum Chordata; class Ascidiacea; order Aplousobranchia; family Didemnidae; genus Trididemnum; species Trididemnum nubilum. The sequence continues at coordinate 39,228,592 of OZ014484.1, read as the reverse complement.
AGTGTGGAACAAACAACTGTGATAGAGACACACTTTTTAAAATTAAGATAAAAACTTGAAAAAAGAATATTAATCGGTTCGCTTCTTTCAAAATGTAAGCTTTTTCATTGACAAGTCGCACCCTTAGCTTGTTGCTGGTATCCAGCATGCAAATCGGCAACGTGGCCGAGAGAGTAAAGGCGTCGTTTTTACAACGACCATGATCGCATGATCGGGGTTCAACCTGCACCCTGGTCACGTTGTTGCGTCTTTGGATAAGACGCTTTACGATCATTATCTCTGCTTGGTGGTTTTGAACAACCAACATATTCAATGGACAAGAATTCAAAGAAATCCTCAGAAACATACAGTAGGATCGCTGAAAACTCCTTAGTAGGTGCAGAATTCTCTTAACATGAACTATTTCTTGAAATGAAAAGTGTGCGGAACGTCCAATAGTTAGCGTCTGCCGCTGTCCGGTGACAGCAGAACAAACATGCCACAAACAACAATTTTTGCATACGAGGCATAGTCATAGTCCGAAAACACGAATCGTTCAAATCAAAAACAGATACATAATTGTACTTTCACAAAAATCATAATGAGTTGATAGAACACGTTCAGAAATATCTCTGATCACCTTCAGTTTCTTCTGTGATCAACAATTAGACCTCATTCTTTGACAGATGTTGCTTTCAAAATGGTAACGCTGTCGTAATCAACCAAGATCGTTTTTTGCTTCTACAAAAAATCAATTTTAGCCTTAAATAATGCAAGTTTAGCTTTTAGAACCTTTATTCTTCAATAACATTTTTACCTGCAGGAAAAGTTTGTTTTGTTACGATAATTAGTACTGTAGAATTACAGTTTTAAAATGGTAGCAAAAGCGGTGATGACCATCGGAAGCGCAATGTAATTGCAATTACTTCTTTTTTACCAAGTTGCCTTGGCCAGAAGACAGCGGAGAGACCTTTCGGTTTTGATTCAAGCTGCTACCTGCCCACCTGTAGAGTTATGCATTTAGAGTCTATTAAGTTAGTACATCGATACCGTTAGATAGATCAGCTAAAAGCTTTATACCAGGGCCGTAGCTAAAAGGCGGGTCCGATACTAGGACAGGGCTCACCCTGCCATAACTAAATGCTTATCCCGCCAGGAAAATGTTCACTTAGCATCAGTGTAGCTGTAAACGACAACTTCGGTTATGCTAGGTTTCCCAGAATTTTGCTGAGCACATCCAGAACCACTCTTCTGACTACGGCCTTACAGTTGCGCTCAAGTGCAGGGTACCCAAAGTCCGACTCGTGGATCATTTTGCGGCCTGCTATGAAGCTTTATTCGGCCAGCACCTGATCTTCATCTTTTTTTTTTTTCAACAGACTTTACCCTGCAGTTATTTCAAATCCGTCCGGAGCACATGCCAAGGACCGCTCTTTGTTCTTCGAATTTTTTTCAGACTCAAAATTTTTTGAAAAAACCTCAAAGACCTTTTTGCTTGGAACTTCACCTTTTTCTAAATTGATAAGGACACTGGCTAGTGCGTGCTCTTAGCCTGACTAATTGCGTTGGAAGTGGTGTTAACAAAGAGCTATTGGCACGCAAGCACTTTCGCACGTTTTAATTTGGCACTCCTGCAAAAACTTTGGACACCCTTAGTCTGGTGCATCCAAGCTCCAATTAGCTGAAAATTATAATGTAGATCATGGGTTCTTAACCTTTTTTGTCTCGTTTACCCCTTGGTAAATGTTAAAAGAATAATTTACCACCATCTGTTTCGTGGTCCACAAAAATTTAAACCCATCTTCTTTGTTGTTCACAACTTCGGCGACACTTGCGGTGATCCCCCCCCAAAAAATTGAAGCAGCAGATTTCTCCGGAATTTAAGGTGATCCCCCCCAAAAAAAAGTTCTTCGGTTCGGGGAACGCAGACTTTTGCGTGTCTTGGACTGATTTCTAACTTCACAACAACACATCTGTGAGTTTTTCACAATTGAAAATTGAAGTTTGCAAGTCAGTAAAATTTACTACTAGTAGGTGAAATTTACCCCCGGTTAAGAACCCCAGATGTAGCTACTACAATATTGTTGAGATTAGTTCTTTAGCTACATTTTCTTTTAGTTTTGGCATCTTTTGTTTGCTATTTTGTTACATGTCAAGCAATTCCAAAATTTTGAAATGTTGGAGAAAATACAGGTATTGTCATTGGAAAAAAAACAAGCTCAAGTATCAATTTTTGCTAATGAGGTGATCCGTTATACAGCAAGTTGCTGAATTTGTTCGTACAGAAAGAACTCTACCAACAGTCAGGCTGCAATACCCTTTAAAATTCAACGCTAACTTTTGACCAATAATTTTCCCACTGAAATCTTACGTTGTTTTTTAGTTTGTTGAGCTGCTTCACCAAGAATTCGCATTCTTCGTCGTTGAGATTTCGACCATTTAGGGCGCCGTCTTCTTTGATGCTGTTGTGCAAGTTGATGTGATCGACTTTTTCGAGCAGCTCAGCGATTGTTTCAACAATTTTGCAGGAAAAGTTGTTGAACGACATGGCCAACGTTCCAATCTATACACAAATCAATATTTCAAAGCATGTTAATGAGAAAGACGCTAATTTTCAAATTGAAGTTCTTGGCTACGGGACGGGTTTTCACAACGAAGACCATAGCACCTATAGGCAACCAAAACTGCAAATACTCAAAAACTTGAAAACGATCATGGCTATTTCTATCCAGCTAGCTACAAAAATTATAAGACCGTACAACCATATGGCCTGCTCATTCCTTGAATATTGGAGAATTCCTTAAATGTGGTTTTGGATGGTGTGGCTTAGACAGGCCGCTGGAAAATGGTTGTAAAGTGCCTTTCCCAAAACTTCCAAAGACTTAGCGCCAAGTCCAAGTATCAAATCGACAGATTTGCTGCTAAAGTGCGGTACTTACATGGCCAGGCATTTCCTTGATCGCTGAGCACAAGTAGGAGAAGGAATGGTCGTCCAGGTAGCAGTTCGTCAGCTTCAGTTTTTCCATTTGCTTTGATATTCTTTGCAGCACATAGGCGATTGCATGGCACTGGCTTGCAGATAACGGAGTCCTTTTCAATACTAGCTTCGGAGGAGTCAGTTTGGCTGCTAGCATCGTTAGATCGTCATTTTCGCATTCCCGGATGTCACCATAGAGCGTAACGCAACGATCTATTTCTGAGATAAAAAAAACATTCAGATCACTTAATTTTAAAAATTATATTCTGTTTATATTCTGAGTACCTACTTCCCTTGAAGTAGATAACCTTTGCCAAGCTAAACCAGGGCAGTTGTACTGCCATAAAACGTAAGAAGTTTAACACTAGAATAACAAAGATTTTACACAACCTAGAAGTACCGAATGGGGTCAAATTGACCCCCGGATATTATTGACGTTTCTAGCAATCTTTAAATTCTCAATAACTCAACCGCAGACTCAATAGACGTAATCCATTTATTTTATGAATAAATCAAACTTAGGTTTGATTCCTGAGTAAAATTTCGAAAATTTTGGGAAAAAATTTCGAAAAATTTCGGCAATTCTACAAAAAATTTTACATAAATCCGCTAAACGTATTTATCTAAATGTAAAACCTACTTTTAGATCTTGTATAGTTGTTTTGTATGCTTACTATAAAAATCAACATAATAAAAACATATAAACATCATAAGCTTTAACAGTCTGTTTCACCCTTAACAGGATTATCAGAAGAGAACTTCTTATTCAAATGGATTCTATTTGAATAAGAAGTTCTCTTCTGATGATCCCGTTAAAGGTGAAACAGACTGTTAAGGGTTTTTAAATTTGACTGTGAATAAAATTATAATTTGCTCTGATCTTTGATTATTGAGCTCTCTTCAGTTGGAGATACAAAAAAGAACAGTTAAACATCATAAGCAATATTTGTTGGCCAGAAATCTTACAATAATTAAGTTTTTTCTGTTTTTTAATGCATTTACCACAAACAAACTTAGTGCAAATGCAGCATGTTTCACGGGTTTTGTTAATGCAGTTTTTGCTTTGGCAGTGCTTTCTTTTGTTGGTTTTCTAAATACAGCTATTGCTGTGACTGTAGTGAGTGGACTTTTGTGAGTTATAAGCTTGTTTCTATTCAACAAGTTTTGCACGAAGCTCTTCAGATAACCACAAAAGATACCGTCGCCGTGAGATTTTTGACCCAGTTACCAACTCATATAAATGTGAGCATTGATCGCAGCCAAAACTAAAATGTTGCAAAAAAAACTGCACAGGCCACCTGCGAGAAGCTGCGTTTACAATGTACTTTATAGCCGTCTGGTCAACCACATCGACCCCAAACTTGGTGGAGTTATTAAACATTGCAGTTTCAGGCTTAGACTTTCTATCGTCACCGATATCAACAGTAGAGTGCATTTTGCTAAGCAGCAAAACGTTTTTAGCTGTTATGGCTTGATAAACAGTCAGGGTGCAGCAATCATGTCTGAAAACGTTTGTTGTGTAAAGCTCCTCCATCATTTTTTTGATTTCTTGCGGCATCTCTTTTCGGATGCGACTTACAGTTCCGACAATGCTGATTCCCGTTGTCTCTAAGTTTTTGCAAGATTTACCGAAGTAAAAAAATTGTATGTTGTCACATTTCGACCAGTCTTTTGAGTTTAATTAGTTTCAAAACAACATGTTTACCTACTGCTGGCCGAGAATCATTTTTTCCTTGATAAGGAATGCTATGTTGCATAAAATGTGTGCCCACATCAGCGGCCATCCAAAAGTTGATGCCAAGTTTGTCAGGCTTCTTTGGCATGTATTGCGTGAATCTACATCGAGCTTTAGGAGAAAAAAGTTGCTCATCCACAGAGATGTTGATGCCCGGTCGAAAATGTCGAAGACAGTCTCTGACAAAAGTGTGCCAAGCTGTTGATATCAAAGCCAGTTTGTCAGTAGCTAGTCTATGAGATCGTGTTTGCTTATAGTCAAACCGCAATAATTTTATTATTTCAACAAATCTGTTGCGAGCCATGTAGTTTCAGAAATAATGGGAATTTCCAATAACTTATTCCATAATTGATGTACCTTGATCTTAGCTGCATTGTGAGCTACACGTACGTAAACAATCGCTAAAAATGCATCGAGTTAATGTGAAGAAACTCGCTAATCGTCTGTTTGTAAAACTCTTCGGGCTTTTTCTTCTGCACATCTTTGAACGTAACGCAACATACTTTTATCAATGATTAGATCCCATAAACTGCGAACCGATTCTTTGAAAATACTACGCTCTGCTTGAGTAGATGGCCTAGGTGCTTCTCTGAAAATATTGTGGTAAGATTGCCGTCCAGAATTATTTTGAACACGGTCCAAAAGATCCCAAGTAATCTCAACAGTAGTTGCAAGGCTTGTTGAGTTATTCTGAAGATTCTGATCTTCATCCGTTTCTGAAATCGTTTCGGTATCAGCATAGTCTGAAATATTGGAGTTTGATGATTCTGAAACAAGTGATTCATTATCAGATAAAAATTCGCTTTCTAATACATCAAAATTGTCTTCATGGAATCATAAACGTCTTCACATGATTGAATGTCAGTTTCTGCTTCAGAATCATCTTCCTGGATGCTTTGTAGCAAATTCAAAGCTTTTAGAGCAGAAAGTCTTTTTCGACCAGACATTGATTTCACATGAACTCAGGCATAATTAGTAGATTGGCCTAGGTGTATGTCCTAAAAGATCCAGTAGCTAAAAAGTATATATAGTGTGCATTGTATGCACTGCATTTTCTGTCAATATGAATATATAGTTGTATTATATAATAAATTAGGTTATTGTTGCTAAAAAATTACTTGCTGTGCTACTAGTTAGATATGTTTCGTACTTTCGTTTGCTCCATCAAACCTTCTACAGCAGGCTTACTCCAGAAAGCGAGTTCGCACTGCATACATTACCTGCCGCTAAATATTGCTAAAAAATAAACTGCGAGCTGGATGTAATTTCTATCTCTATAGTCTAACAGCAACAACATACGATTTTGTTGATTACAAAAATGAAAAACTTTTTGTGATAACAGCTCTGTTATGTGGAGATGGCAACAGCGCCGCGTACGCGGCCGTGCGCTGTTGTTGGTGTAGCCTACCGCGACGCGCAGCGTGGTAACTAAAATCTATATTACGTCACAGCGTCAGCGCAGCGCCGCGTCCTATAATTTTTTACATTTTTTTACAATTATTGCTGGTAAATTATTTCTTTATGTTCAACAATGGTTAGTCATGATGCAACTATAATATGAATCGAAAAGAATAACAAATCATGTTTTGACAATACACATGTTTAGGCTACTAAAACAGTAAAAAATGCCTTCGGCTCAAGTTTACTTTTGCAGAATTCGCAGCATCCTAAAATACTGAGGTGGAGTCCTCGAGGACACATTTTGAAGTCCTTGGCCTTGGCCTCGAAGGTCAAGTCCTTGGCCTTGGCCTTGGCCTTGGCCTCGAGGCCTCAAGTCCTCGAAAATTGGCCTGTCCTCGGCTCGAGGACAGCAGTATTTTTTGGAATGTTAAAGTTTTGTGGAGCGCTTGAAAAATTTTTTGGAAAACGTTTTTTAGTGGAGATCGCTTGAAAAATTTTTGTGAAGACCTTTTTTTTGGAGATCGCCTGAATAATTTTTGTGAAGACCTTTTTTTTTTTTTTTTGGAGAGCACTTGCGCTTTGTGTTCTTGGTCCTTGGCCTTGGCCTCGAGCATTCCTGTTCTTGGCCTCGAGAGTGTCTGTCCTCGGAAAGGCTGTCCTTGGCCTTGGCCTCGGATTTTTTTTGTGTCCTTGGCCTTGGCCTCGAGCCTTGTGTCCTCGACTCCACCTCTGCTAAAATAAGTTATTTTGGCTATAACCAACTTAGTTTTGATTGGCTGATCATGTTTCTTGTTAACAACAAAAAGATTTTGGTTTTGGTAGGCTAGGTTAGGAAAAGTTTAGGACGTTTGATGAGAAGATAAAACAAAGGCAGACAAAAAAAAAGTAGATGAATCTGGTTTGTGGTAAACTATTATCAGAACAGAGGCACATAGCCTAGCCACATACCCACCTTGTATGCAGTAGGCCTATGGTACAACGCTTGCATTTCACTTTTCAGAGTGACAGAGTTAGTTTAGTGTAACCAATAGTATTCATCAACAGGTCATGGCATAAAGCATTAGGCTTTCAACATTTCGCCATTAAATTTCTGAGCCAAAAACATTTCTCGCACGCTTAAAAGAGTGCTTCAAGATCCTCTTTAAGTTGGCGAGGAAAATGTGACGGTTTTTTTACTCGGAACTGCTTTCGCAATCGCTCAAAGCAAGTTAGCAAGAAAGAATGACGTAACGTAAAGCCTTGCGAAATCCGTTACGTCATTCTTTCTTGCTAACTTGCTTTGAGCGATTGCGAAAGCAGTTCCGAGTAAAAAAACGTCACATTTTCCTCGCCAACTTAAAGAGGATCTTGAAGCACTCTTTAAGCGTGCGAGAAATGTTTTTGGCTCAGAAATTTAATGGCGAAATGTTGAAAACTTCTAACTCATGCGAATTTTTGGTGACAATTAATTCAAATCGTCGCCATGTTTGCTATTAGACTGCTAAAAAAAAGTGAATTGCATTGAGAACCATTTGCTGTTTCGATTGATAAGAAAATGCTACAGTAAGTAGTGCAAGTTGACAAAAATAGTAACACACTCCTTTTATAAGAACGGTTTTCTAAAACACGAGGCTCATTTTTGCTTAAAATTTAAGCACAAATCAAAAACACTGCCAACCTCGGCAGCAAAACAAACCTAAAGCAAACCAAATAAAAAATTCAAACTAATCAAATAAATTGAAATTTGTGCTGATTCAAAACGATAAAATTTCAGTGATTTTCTTCTGTTTGCAAGCGAAATTGCAACTATTCAAGATTATAAAGCTCCGTTGCTCTGCGCAAGCAATTGAGAAATATTTTCGGCAGTTGTTCAACTTGAAAAACGCTTGCTTTTTTGCTTTTGCAATTTTACGACGCTGCAAAAGCAAGAAAAAAGCCTTCACTTACGCAGACAGAGCAATAGGAACTAAACAGTGTTTCAAACATGCCCGCTAAAATTGACATCGCTGCTCTCAAAATTTTTAAAAAATCAAGAACAAATGAGACTGAATTTCGGCAAAAATTAAAAACAGCCTGTCTAAACTCAAGATTTACCGGTTCTGAAAAGGAAGAGTGTACTTCGACTTGCTCACTTTTGAAAAATTTTGAAATCTTAAGACCTAAAGTTACTTTTAACATATGAGTTTACCCACCAACAGCCTCAAGGGCGCTTTACGTCGTTTAAAAAAAAATAGTATGGAAAAAGTTGTTCTTATTTCACATTGATCCAAAAATATAATTAAATTCTGTCGTTCATTGACAAATTATCATCAGTTGAGGAATTTGCTTGCATAGAATAATAACGCATAGGTTATGGTATCTTTTTCCATAACAATGCAGTACATACAGTACGCTTGAACGCATTATTTTGAGGTAGAAATGCATCTGACGTCACAATGAGAGTATTTATTACGTACTAACACAAGTAACAAACATCTCGCAAAGAAATTCAAGCGAATTGTTTTAACGTGTGTTGGGCGAGACGGCTCAGAAATTGCAGATTGTCTACGAAGATTTTTTGTTCGTTAGCGCTTTTTTGCGAGCGAGAATGGCCTTTAAGAGCTCGCTAGCACGTTCTGTCATGTCCCCCTAGGATACTCAAAATTGCAATGACAGAATAGCCTACGTGGTAGTAGCAGATGATTAAAGGGTTTTCGGTTCACGGATTAGTAAGCTACCGGTAGTTTACCCGATATTGAATACCCATTTATATTCATTCATTCATCTTTTTTTTTTTTCATCAAGCACAGCGACTGAATCATGTGCATTACGCAAGCAGTTACACAGTTTCGAGATAAATATTTACATAAGACTCAGTTCTTGATAAGGTGATGGCGAAAGACTAAATGTCATCGAGTCAACCATCACCTGCACTCCGCCTCAAAACATGGGTCAGGTATCGTTACTGTTATTATCTAGATTGGCCAATTCCTGAAAAGCAGTTGGGTTGGGTCTTTGGTTGGATCAATTAAGAAACTTTAAATATGACTTTAAAAAAATTATCTCTAAAATTCGATGTGAAATCTAACTTTAATTTAATACGTATCAGCGAAATTGATTTTCGGAATTCGAACGTAGTTTTTTGTATGCTAGGTTATAGGCTTATGTTAGGAGGCAGCAAAGTAGTTCTTATCAAGTTAGACAGTTAAATATGAGTGTATAGTAGCTTGTGGCAGCATGCAGAGCACGTAATGTACCAATATTTGGGCTATTGGCAGGGTTGGAAGTCGATGCTGTTTAAAAGCAAAGACGAATCGATAGTTCACACAAAAAGCAAAGACTAAAGTAAAGAAACAAAAAGCAAAGATATCAGAAACAAAAAGCAAAGATTAGTAATCGATGCCGAAATGCGAACAAAAATTTTTTCCTATGTTAACTACCGCATCAATAGTCGTTAGCTTTTTAACTCATATGTGTGTAGTTTAAAAAAAAATAATGGTTGTTACTTTGCTCTGAGTAAAGAGAGGTGCCCTCAGAATTTATATATATATAGATATCCTTTGTTTTATAAAGATGCACGAAAATTTTTGCCGTTTTGACCATTAAATGAAATTTGTGAGGGGAATAACTATCATTACCGTACTATAAGGGATAAAAAAATATACTTTTAGGATAATATGATAACGAGCAATATAGCATAAGAAAAACGAAACGACGTAAGCGTAGGCAGATTCACCAAGAACAAAAGTAAAGTTTAAAGATTCTACCAATCAATAAAATGTAAGCAAAAGGATAGAATAGGCAATAATGAATGGAAAAAATTGAAAGCAAGGCATCTGCGATAATCGATAACAGAAAAGCAAAGAATGTAGTATCGATTATCGATTACTAATCGATATTTCCAACCCTGGCTATTGGTTCAGGAGTAGTACAGTAGTTTGATAAATCATCAGGTAGACTGGTAGATTGTTTTTTATTGCCAAAACATGGTTCAGAAAACCTGATAGAAAACACACACAAGGCAGATAAAAGCAGTATAATTAGAACGACTGACGTCGCGTCGCCTGTTCTTTTGTTTTTACTCGGCCATTTTCAAAATTAACGAGTGCGAAGTTTCAGACTTTTACTTATAACTCGAGAACAGTGAGATTTAGCAGTATGAAATTTGTACAGTAGTTTGAGATTGATAAGTTATATGTTTGGGCCAAATTGTGAGGCAATGAGTCACGTGACTTCGGTTTTAGGACCCGAAAACCACTGGTATAAAAAGCAGTCTTATTGAAAAACGGTTAAATAGAACAAAAATTATTTCACAGGGTTATTATATGTCTTAAGATATCTTTTTATCCCTACCAACCCACTTTTGGCCACGATAAGTTTTTTTTTCTTTTTTTTTTCTTTTTCTAAATCTTGTGTGCTCTTCTTCTCCTAAACCACAACACATCGAAATCTAATTTTTGTGTAAAGTTGCAAAGCTACTGACGCAATTTTGTCCCCCAAAACTTTTTGGGGCCACTCCTCCAAAACCCCAGAATATGGGGCCCCTAAAATTAATTTTTTTGATTGCTCAAGCTAGGGTGATAGTTTTTTTTTTTATATCAGTAGATATTTAAGCAATAAATGTTTTGACATACTTAGGGAGTACCACCCCCCCAGGGGCCCCCTAAATAGATTCCCCAAAAATTAATTTTTGATTGGATCAAGCTAAAGCATTAGTTTATTTTATCAGCAAATGTTAAAAAACAACAAATAGTTTGACTTGGGTAGAGAAGGCCACCCCTCTACAAACCGTCCAAAATGATGCCCCAAAAATCAATTTTTTTTTATGTCGTAAGCTAGAGAGCTAATTTTTTTCTGATGTTTGTGGAAATTTGAAGAATACATGACTTGCAGTGCGGTGCGGTGCAGCGTGAACTTAGTTGTGTTTGTATGCGGTGCGGTGCAGCATGCGGACATGGCGCAGCATGCGGATGCATTTTTTGTTATCCGCGCCATCTCTACTGTTATGTACATCAAAAACGGTTACATATAAATCAAACCTGCATTTCGACTCGATTGTTTTCATGAACGTTCTTTGTCTTGTAACAAACATCTAAGACGGAATTACCGCGATCAAATCGAAAACGATAGACTCTTGCAGATACTGCCGCGTAATGCAATCATTCTGTCCCGAAAAAATGTTGACCTAGGTTTTGCAAGATGTTTATGTTCACTGAAACGATAGAAAACCATGTGGGTCAAAATGACCCCGGCTGGTACTGCTAGGTATATCACCGCATACAAGCTAAATTAAAACATATTTTTTTATGAAACTACGACTAGCATGTTCGACAATTAAAGTCAGAAAAAGTCAAAAAGTTTCACGTCTCTATTGCAATCACCCTTGCAGCTACGCACTAATAATTTGGCGCTACGAGTCAAAATGCCCCCTATGGAACTTCTATTTACTCTTGTTTACAAGGTCTCTCTACACGGCTATTTTTACAAGAAAAGAGGGGATAGGGCAACTCCCCTATACTTAACTTCCAGAATTAAAAATAGGCACCAATAATTTAATCAATGTATTTTAAATTGAAGACATGTTGCAAAATAGATTTAACAAATGAGCTTTATTTAAGGGGTCATTAGGGTTTTAGGCTTTGCAAATCTGTTTGAACTAACCGTAAAATTTTTTTCCCGAGTTTTGTTTTTCTATAACAATCTATCGCTTTTAACATACTAGAGTTCACGAGCTTACTGTTGTTAAAGGCGGTGAATCATCCAGCCAAATCCGGTGGTTTACAATAGCCAAAATTAAACTATAATTTTTGATATTTTTTGTTTTGATTTTGGAGCTGCGTTTGCAAAGATATTCAACAAATACAAAAAGATGTCCCCCGAAAAAAGTTTTTGGAAACTCTGAGTTTTGATCTTCCCGCCAAAACCACAGATCTCTAAACTATTAGGCCTACTGTAATCTTATTAAACTATTAGGCCTAACTAGGAAATAAATTATCTCTAAACTATTAGGCCTACCACAGTTCTCTAAACCATTAGGCCTACTGTGGTTTTGGCGGGAAGAACAAAACTCAGAGTTTCCAAAAACTTTTTTTGGGGGGACATCTTTTTGTATTTGTTGAATATCTTTGCAACCGCAGTCTCAAAATTAATACAAAAATTATCAAAAATTATAGTTCAATTTTAGCTATTGTAAACCATTGAAATTGGCTGGATGATTCACCGCCTTTAATTATGTCGGTGTTTCTATCTAAAAACAAAGTTTCAAAAATATGCAGCATCTTTGTACAGTAACTGCTAATGGTATTTAGGCTGGTGCCGAAATAAAGTGAGAGTGAAACGGATCAGGGTATTGAAAATCCAAGCTTGGTAAAACTTTAGATTTTTTTTTTTTTGGCGAAGAACAAAAAACTTAACTCGAGTTTTATCATGAAAACATTGCTAACTTAAGATAAAGGAAAAAAAAATAGTTAATCTCACGTACTGACACTTTAAGAAAAAATCTATTTCGAACACTTAAAAATAAAGTTGAATTATGAGCAATTTTTTTTCTTTTTTTTTGTGCTCTCTTTTAAGCTTACATAGATCGAAACCAGTAAAAAATTAATAGCAAAACTTGCTTTTGAGCAACGAAACTTACTTTGTCCCAAAGTTCCTGGTTGGCCTACATTGTCGAAAATTTCAACTAAAACATAAACAATATTTCAATGAGAAATGCAGAAAAAATCAGTGAAGTTTTTAAAATTGAAACAATATAATTGGATAATATTTTCAAGATGTATTTTGCTCCAAATTAAAGTGGAATTTTTTTGGCATCGAAGAGCTAAAAGTTACATGCAAATATACAGTATTTTTTTCCAACCATATCTAACAAATGAAAACATTTTGAAAGGTTTTGACTGTTGTATTTTTTAGACTTCATGTCAATTGTAAAAACCGTAATGCATTACCTGTTTTATCAAACTCTTTCAACTCGAATTTCAATTTCTCTCCTACTCGAGAAATCAAGTAACTTCTCTTCAATTCCTCAACATCTAAAGTTAAAAACTAATTATTAAGGCCTCGGCTTGCATTGACATGGCGAGGTAAGCACTAGAATTGCTAATCTCATCGAACCCAACGGTAGCGTTTATGTTGTTCTCGTTTACTATTATTCGCGTGAAGCCATTGCTGCTGGTTGGTTTCTGTAGCATATCAACAGGGGGACAAAGGCATTGTTCCATGACTCCTCCTTCCGTATGTGAATAGCCTGCAGCAGTATATTGCATGTATTTAGTCTCTAAAATCAGCAATGCCCTCCTTTTTTAGAGCAGACCGGCGAGCGGCGAGCAATTCAAACGGATTGTTGGATGGAACCTAAACGTGTAAAATTTGGGGTCCCTCAGAAGTGAAGACCTTTCTTGGACCTTTACATTACTTTTGGAAAAAAGTATCCCTCCCCTTATAACAAAATCCTGCATAGGTTTGATCGAAATCTTTTTGTATTGGTTTTGTAAATTTGATAGCACACATTACGTTGCTGTTTTAAATAACAGTTTCACGTTTAACAAAATTAATATTTGATTTTTTATATGGATCCATTTAGGGGTGCCGATCTTTGTTAAGCATTGGGGGGATAATTTGCAATTTTACCCCAATTTTGCCCTATTTTCAACATTGGGGGGATGAACCTCGACCACGATTTTTTTCCGGTCAGCGTATTAAGTGAAGAACAAAAAAAAAGAAAAGATCTTTACCAAAATTGGAACCCTTTTCCTCCCCGAATTCAAGTGAAGACCAGCGCTCAGATGCAGACCAGAGTCAAATTATTGGAAGGCATACAACGGACAAATTATTAGGAGGGATATATCCCCCCATCCCCCCCGGGTTTTGGCACCTCTGGATCCATTACTCTTATTAACCTATTTTCCGAGCAACATATTTTTGGTATATCAATTACCTATAAATAATAGGTGCTACAGTTACAACCAAGCGCTTTCGCAAATTCTATTTCGGTACATTAGCGAAAAATAATTATCTGTAATTTGTTTCAGGCTTTTGTCAACTGAAAATTCATTTGACATAGTTTATCAAAATTAAGAGGTTTCTTTTTAAGCATTTTCGTAAACATTATTGATTTGGGAGGCTAAAAATTGTTGTTAGGAAACAACTAAACTAACTAACGAACCAACGCTGTCAGCCAAAAAGCAAATGAACAACTCTATCAGTTAAACCACGAGTCTGTCTTGATAGCCTCTTACCCACAAACATAGCTTCCTAGTACAGTTGCTGTTTTAAGTTATCGTTGTCTGTTTCAAGGCATAAATTTTGATAGAAAGATTTTCAATCAAAGTGTAAGGTTTACCACTGTTGTGATCGCTATATACCTTTTAATATGCAATTGTAGCTTAAATAATATTCTGCGCTTCCACCTACCACGATGACGAAACAACTGCTTCATAATTCCTTTCTTCAGGATAGTATTTTTACCTGCAAAAATGGCAAAAAATTTCACCAACGTAAAATTTGCAAAACTTAAATTCTTCGTAAGTGCGAGTTGCTGTGGCTAACGTATTGATAATAATATTTCTTTAGCATATTTGCTAACGGGTGTCGAAAGAATCTTTATTAGAAGTTACAAAGCAGATTTGGAACTTAAACGTTTTTCACAACTGTGAGGTAGCACTTCCTCTGTGAGAAAGTGCTACCTCACTGTTGTGAAAAAGTAATTTTTATTATTTTTATCATAAAACCACTTTAAATTCTTACTTAGTTTTTGGTCGACATTAACAAGAATTCCGCAGAGGAACCTACGAACAACGTCCCAGTGAGGCCGGAACAAATCAGAATAAACGAATTCCTTGAACTTCGAATAGGACATCTCCTTTGCGATATACATTGCTGCAAAGTATTCCTGCAGTGCTTGGTGAGAGAAGAAAAGTTTTGTGTCTCCATCGAAAACTTTGCTTCCTCCTCGTTTTCCTCCATACATGGCGATGATCAAATCTTGAACAGCTGAAATACTGAGGTTTTCGTTCGCAAGATCTTTCATTGTTATCACCACTGAATGACACTGAGTTTTTTTGAAAGCGATTCTAGCGATCTGCTCCACTATATCCTGAATGTCGTCATTTCTGGAATGACTGGAATAGCGAAGGTCTTCTAAAACGTTTGTGAAAGCAGCTGTCATTGTGTTAATATTCGCGACGTCATCAGAAGAGCTCATGAAAGCTCGAAGAACAAAAAGCAGCATCAGTGGGTTTTGGCAAAACGTTAGTAATTGCGGTGCGTTTGCGTTTATAGTCTTCCAAGTCGACTCGGCCGAAGACCCAGCCATAGCAAAAAAAAGCACTTTCATGGTTTCGAACGAGAAATCCTGTAGCATAATTGTAACTTCCGGTCGCAGCTCCTTTGGAAGAGTGATCATGGTGTGTGGTCTGGACGTTATGATGAAGGTTGATCCTGGAAGGAAATGTTTGGTGCAAAGATTAGCCACAATATCACTAATGCATAGTTTAGTGTCAAGAGACATATTGGGGGGGTTTTTCGTCATCGTCCATTCTGCTTGGTCGTAGCCATCAATGATAATGGCAATTTCTTTGTCATGTTTGACAATCCAATCAAAAGCTTTTGCACACTCTTCTTCAGTGAGGTTAGAAAACATGTTGTCAAGAAGAAGTTCTTTTAGTGTTAATTTATAGTCCGAATTGTAATTAATGTCCATAAAACGCAAATAAAAAGTGACTAGCTTAGTGGCGTTGGCAATTCTCTTTGATAAAACTGTTTTACCAGACCCAGGATAACCAATCAAGCCAATGAACTTGGAACGATAGGGGTTACTGAGTAAATCTTCAAAGTTTACAGATTTTCCGTATCTTATCCCTGGCGTTTGGTTCAAATGCTGGTTGGAAGGTTTGTAGGCTTCAGTTTTGTTGCTGCTGGAGGTCTCGTAGAATTGTGTTTTTCTCATTCTTGGGTGGACGCAAGGAATATCAGTGTCATGGCAATCAACTCCAACACTATTTATGTTGAAGTCAATCACAGTTTGGGACAATTCTTGGATTATGGGAGGCACTGAAAATAAATCATGAGCTAAGTTTATTCCAAAATCAAATGTAATACGTAAGAGAATATTTTGCCACTTTCAGCAAGACAGAATTTGTTGTTGTTGGGCATATTTATTCTCCTGTAACCGGGCAGCGTCAGACGCTAACTATTGAACGCTCCGAGCACTTTTCATTGCAATGATTACTTCGCGCTTTAAGAAATCCAGTTCAAAAGGCATAAAGTTGCTTTCACTAGTGACGTAAAGCAATACAATAAAACTAGAACAAGCTAGGTTTTCTCGAAAGTGGCTACAAAGCGTTTCTTGGGGGCTGGGCTCGAGAACTCAAACGGAGTCAACCGAAGGCGAACAAACTGACAGCCAACTTTAAGGTTAATGCTAGTAGGTCGTACATTAGTTCGCGGTTAGTTTGTGGCGGTCAGTCGCCGTGAACCCCGAGAACTCCGGGATGTACCACAGTTCATGAAAGGTTCCAAATCACTAAACTAGAAGCTGGACAGTGGACATCGCTAACATTGCTCATTATCCCTTGCTTTGTATCCTTTCTTTGATTTATTTGACATAAAACAATAATTGTTGTAAAAGGCGAAGATCTTAGACTTCGAAATCTATTTTCATTTTGTAGAACTTTGGGGAATTTGGTTAGTTATAGCTGACATTGCAACAGAGGCATTAAAGCAGGAGTCTTCGAGCAACTTTTTACCAAAATGTTGTTTTGAAATAAACGATAAGTTTGCTTCTCGATGTGACGTATTAATAAAATTTCTACTACTTAGCTAATAAAATAGGATTGCAACAGTCACTATAATTGTTTGAAAAACAACAAAAAAAAATAATGAATAAAAAAACTGGTGTCTCGTTGCGCCCAGGATGATTGTTTGCGCACACCACCAAATAATGTACATCTGTCAAGCAGAACAAAAAGATCGCGCTATTTGAGCATTATTTGTCAGCATCTGTATGAGTCCGTTGTTTCTTCAGATTCAGTCGCTGGAAGCCATGGACGATTATTGTCGTCTTGAAATAACAACAATTAGTTTTAACAAATTTTGGGAAAAAATGATAGTAAAAAGCATTAAAATCTTGTGCGAAAGCAAAATCCCTGCCAAAAACCAGCTGCATTTTTTAAAAAATCCATTTTTTTTTAGTGGTCCAGTCGCAGAAAGTTTGAACTTCGCAGCCTTTTTGTGCTGTCCGATTGCAAACCCAAAAAAATGCGACAAATTGCTTAAATCAGTTTATAATTCTGTTATACATACCACTTTCATTTTTGCTTGCGTCTGTTTCTGCAACCGGTGTTTTCTTCTGAGCTGAAATTTAAAAAATGTATGCACCATAATTATGAAAATTAAACCTAAAATATGATATTAATTATTATCAAAACAATTATTGAGTAAGATATTTATTGAGTTTGAATAACATTTGCAGTAAGTATATTGGTTGCCGCTCTTTTTAAATAAGAAATTATCTCGTCGGAAGATTATTGAGCAGAAGTCAGGCAAATTACTAATTCTCTTTTTCATTACTTCGTGATTCCCAAAAGCGCCAGAAGGAAAACTATCAGCTGTGGACTGCAAATAATTCCTTGAATTGCCACTGAATTTAAACAATCGTGAAAATTAAACCTTAATACGCTTATGATCAAACCAAGGACTAAAATTTGTAGATTTAATTCATTTGTTTACCACTGAAAAGACTCAACTTTTTGATCATTTTGCCGAACATTTTAAGAATTGATGGAAAAACAACAACGCCGCCGGTGAACAAAAAGCAATGTGCATAGACATGACAGTGTAGCGTGATCGCAGTAGTCGAAATGTCAGAGCAATTACACATGTTTAATTAAAATTAATGTTATAATTTTCTTACTAATAACAGTAACGTGGATACCAAAAAAATACCAATTAAAACAAACCTCCAAGCTTGCTAAACTTTTATGTAAATTTCAAATTACATCGTAAAACCTTATGATATAAATAAAGTTTACGTAATTAAAAATAAGTACCGGTATAACAAGAGTTTCCGTTGACAACGAGAGCAAATAGTTTTATTGCTGAAAGCGTAATTCAAGTTTTTTATTTCAGCTAACTACGAAATTAACACCCACTTCTGTTGCTGTAAGGAAATTAGGCCATTTATACCGAAGCGTGTAACGAGTTTGAGAAGTTCATCTCTGCGAGATTGCGCTCGGGTAACACAGCTCTTTTCCAAGAAATGTCGCAGCTGTGACGAACCTTTGGCAACACTATGTCCGATTTGACCGGCCCGAGATTTGCTCCTCAGACCTCCCGCTCAAGAGACGAACGCGTTACCGCTTGACCAACTGGCGTGTTTATGTAGTGAAAATAAAATTTTTTTGGGAAATTTGCTTAAAAAGCTGTCTAAAAACGCTTGCAGTTTTAAAAAAAAAAAGAAAATATAACCAACATTAATTTTAAAATCGAGAATTTTATCGCTATACACAAAGAGCTCCTGCTTTTGCATGAAGTCCACAACTCTATTCAATTGACTTAAGTCTAAATTTTGCAAAAAATATCAAGAACAACAATCAATCAATTTTTAATTTGCAACAGGTTAAACTTAACGTTGAAAGTTAAGTTTTATTGTAATTCTAAGTACATTTTATTCACCAAGTGGCCTTGGCCAGGAGACAGCGAAAGGACCTTTTGGTCTTCGAGTCAAGCAGGCAGGGTGTCCCAAAAAAAAAAGTTTTGAAAGTTTGTTTTCCGTCAGCGATTTTGGGATCACATCACTAAAAAACTTCCCCAAAGAAATTTCAATCCAATCGAATGGCATTTAGGGGCGGCACCACCCCCCTTTTCAATAGCGCTTACCCCAAAAGTCGATAATTGGTTATTTTGACCAATTTTTGAGATAATATGCAATGTCACCATTCATTTTTAATGACTTTTGATTAGAAATCCGATTATATTGTTAAATAAGCTCTAATGTTAAATTTTATTTTACCCGATTATCTTAGATAGCGCAGAAAGGTCCCATGATAGACCAAAAATGTCCAGTTTTGGCATATGTTTGCTGCTCAGCTGAAACTGCAGCCAAATTTATTGAAAGAAGTACATTATGCATTGGTAGCACATGCTATAATTTCCAGAAAAATAGTTGTGCCAGAATTAAAAATAAAAAACGAAATCATGCACTATTACGAGCGTAGTAGGGCATTTCAAACACATCACAAATAACCCAGTAAGCCCAGCAAAGTAGAGTAATATCCTCGGTATCAAATTCACAAACGTTCAAGTGCTCAGGATAATAATACTAGATGGAAGTTTACCAGCAAACCCAGTGAACGACCGACGCATAGCCAATGCTGTGACCCTCAAAAGTATTTTTAGTATACCGTAAAATCCGCAATTATTCAAAAATATCTGATTATGGAACCTCCAGAAAAATAGAGTCAGAATATTTGTCAGTTAAATATCTCCTGATATCAAAAACACTGGCACCCTAGCTTGGGCCGTTCAAAAAATTGATTTTTGGGGGTCCATTTGGGGGGTCCCTGGAGGGTGGCACCCCCAAACTACGTCAAAATATTTGTCAGTTAAATATCTACTGATATCAAAAGAAACTAGCACTCTAGCTTGAGCTGTTCCAAAAATTGATTTTTGGGGGTCCATTTGGGGGGTCCCCGGGGGGTGGCACCCCCAAACTATGTCAAAATATTTGTTAAATATCTGCTGATATCAAAAGAAACTAGCACTCTAGCTTGAGCTGTTCCAAAAATTGATTTTTGGGGGTCCATTTGGGGGGTCCCCGGGGGGGTGGCACCCCCAAACTATGTCAAAATATTTGTTAAATATCTGCTGATATCAAAACAGACTAGCATCTTAAGCTGAGCCCTTCAAAAAATTGATTTTTGGGGGGTCCATTTCGGGGGTCCCCGAGGGTTGGCACCCCCAAATATGTCAAAATGTTTGTCTGTTAAATATCTGCTACTATCAAAAAAAAAGTAGCACTCTAGCTTGAGCCCTTCAAAAAATTGTTTTTTTGGGGCCCCATTTTGGCGGGGTTCCCGGTGGATTTGCCACAAAGAATTTCGGGAAAAAAAATTGCGTTTGCAGCTCAACAACTTTACACAAAAATTAGGTTTCGATGTTTTGTGGTTCAGAAGAAGAGCGTACAAAAATTAGGAAGAAAAAAAGGAAAAAAAATTAAAAAAAAATAAAAAGAAAAAAAAGAAAAAAACCTCATCGGGGTCAAAAGTGGGTTGGTTGGGATGAAAGGGTATCTTAAGACATACAACCATATGAAACATATTCTGCCGTACTCAAGCCGTTTTTGACTGAGACCGCTTTTACGCCAAACTTGCGGGGCGGTTTTCGGGTTCTAAAAGCAAAGTCACGAGACCTATTGCCTCAAATTTGGTACAAACATATAACTCCTTAATCTGAAACTGCTGTCGAAATTTTATGTAGCTAGACCCAACCGTTTTCAAGTTATAAGCAAAAGTCTAAAATTTCGCACTCGTTAATTGGAAAATGGCCAAGTAAAAACAAAGGAACACGCGATGCCAGCGTCGGTCGTTTTAATTATGAGCAATTGAGCATTAAGCGTTATGATCAGTGCACACTTAACTGCAGTGAACGCTTCTGTTTGAAGGCGAAGCTCGCTGCCATGCGGTGTTTACAGCTACTTTGAAATACCATCAATCAGGTACCGGATACAACAGAATCAAGACAAAAAAGTTCAGAACAAGCTAGTTTCAAAGTAATCATGCGCCTACGGTTTGCGTTCTATTAATTACTCTTTAATAAAACAGCATTAAAGCTGATTTAATAAAATCACGTTTGCTCGCAAGTTGCTAACAATGCACTCAATTGCATTGTTTTTTTGACCGCTCCTATCGCAAGCCGTACCCAGAGGAGATGGCCAAGCAGAAAAATTTGAGCCTGTCTGCAAAAGTTTCACATGATGGTGGTACTGTCTAGTGACACGCCATATTAGCTATAAATATCGTCTCCGATTATCTTAAAACTAAAATATATCCTACTTTGACCTAGAACTAACTTTTTTATTCTCCACCTCATGTTTGAAAATTGGCCCAAATTTTTGCCGAGGACTGTATCATTTTTCATTTTTTTTGTCTTTTTAATTATATACGAAATATGTTGAGCCCTGTTTGAATTTTTCTGAGTCCCGTATAAACAAGTAACGCATCTCGCTATGAACTTACGGTCCCATCGTATGGCCTGTCCAATCCATGACCAAAACTGCAATCATTTTGTAAGTTTGATTTTAGGGAATTTAAAAAAAATTGAATGAAATGGCTAGTCAAATTCAATAACTTTTGGCTTGGTATTGTTAGTGTTGAACCAGGCTGAACTGCTAATCTATCACATTTAATCTTGCTGTGCTAAGCAGACATTTTATCTGAGACCGATTTAGCTGCATTAAGGTACGTTTAGACTGGACGCGAAGCAACGCGAAGCGATGCGAAGCAACCAAAATTTGACGTCATCGACAGCTCGCGAAAGGTTGCAACCGCTTGCAACCTTCGCGAGCAGTTGCGCAACAGCGCTTGCTTGCAGGCTGTAGTAAGATAACCTACTAAATCACTGATCGGATTTTTACGATCGCAGTTTGCTAGAAAATAATGTAAATAGTATATTTGTATGGTTTAGCGCCTATTTATCAGTCCAAAGAGTAGGCTAGGTTGTTGGCAAAGTTAGATTCGCGATAGCCCTAGGCTAGCCAAGTTAATTTGGATCTAGACAGCTAAGGCTGTAAATCCTAGAGTGATTTTCATAGCTATGCTGGATCTCCGAGCTTCATTATAATGAATACACCAACGCAGCAGGCCTAGTCCCACGACATCTAGCTTTTAAAACAAAACTTTTTATTCTGTGCAGCATAGCAGAAGCTATTGTATCAGTCCAGTGGTTCTTTTGGCTGAGCAGCTTTTGCTTTTTTGTCCTAAAGCAAACTTAAACTAACATGGTGTTGTTGTTTTTATCAGAATATAAAATAACCCACCAACAGGCTGGTTTTGAATGTGTTGATAGTGTTTTTACCCATTGTTTGTTAGCTTGTTGTTTAAAAAAAAAACACAATTGAACAATTCCTTGAATACTGGAAAACTCACAAAAGTTTTTTCACTGTTTAGCCTACTTGACCAAGCCAACTTGGTGAATAAATAAAACTGTATTTAGAATTGGTTTCAAGCTACACTGCTACATACAAGAGCTAGATACAAAAAATCGAAAATTTTTTATGAACTTTTGGATTGGCCTAATTAGTAGTCACTTCTTTGAATAGCTACAAACATGGAATTTTTTCTTCTGAATGTCCTCTTAAAAGTCTTCTTGTTTCTGAAGGTTTGTGACCGTGATCAAGTTGAACTGGATGCAATGGTTTTGGACTACCCCAAGTTTTATAATCATGAATATTGTAGTCTGGTAGTGATTTTTCACTCCAGTCCTATGTGATGAAAATAGAAGTGTCAAGTGTGTTGAATATTCATTTACTGTGTCTTCGTGTAAATCTGAATTTAGTCGTTTGTGAATTTCAAAACATTTTTACTGCCTTTTAAAATTTTAACTGCTTTACATGGTGAATAAAGTGACAAAGTAAACTATTTTAGGTCTGAAGTTCAATCATTACAATTACAGTCAGTGTATTTAGATGAACTAGAAAGCCAATACATATCTAATCAGTAGAAAGTGAGTTCTATTTTTTTGCTGAGGTTACTATTATTGGTAGAGAAGTACCCGCCAAGCAAGTTCATTAATATTGTTCCATTCTCATTAGTCACCACTAAACAAAAAACTTGATACAGCATTTATAATAATAATAATTGGACTGGGGAAGGAAGCGTCAGTAACATGAAAATGTGAGAACTAACAACACTCTTATTTAGAAGTTTGAGTAACAATTTTCACATAAAAAAATCTAAATGTTTTTTATCAGGGACATAACCAAAAACTTGCTAAGAAGAGAGGGCTTGACCTTACAGCTATAAGTTTGTCTGTATCTTACAAACGGTGGTTTGGAGTGAAGCCCTTTGAGGTAAACGCGACCGTCGCAACGTAGCCTACTGGTACCGCAAGAAAATGCAAACTAATAAAATGCTCTCAAAAGCATTTAACTTCGCACTAAACATTGATAAGCGCTCCGCTAGCGAATAAAACACCAAACATAGTTTTAGAAGCTGACTTTTCCTCAAAGCAACTGCTGGTATTACTGTGCTAAATTCTTGTCCTTCGATGATAGTGTCAAATTATGCAAAAACTGCAATGTTTTTTTACTTTCTCCAGCAAATCAACACAGCAATCCATTACACAATTAGCAAAAAATCCACTACATAACTGATGACAAATCCAGCTTTCAGTTTCACTCATAGCGTTAACATTGGAAGTCTTCATAAACAGCACTAAATAACAAATACAAACAACTGTTTAAGCTTACTGCAGGTATCATAACATGCTTGCCTGAAAAAGAAACATCACATCAAAAAAACAACATAGTTTATGCTTTAAATGTACCTGTAGACTAGCCTATTGGTCTACACTCTACAAGATACCGGTAGATCTACCACTACCACATTGAGACATGGATGGTGAAAGCGTTTAAGGATTTGTTAACTGAGTAAACACCTAAAGAGAACTTTTGACATCTGCTTCCAGCTTTTTGCGTTTCTGCATTAAAACCCAGAACTGTCATCGCCAAAACAGATTATGGCAAGTTTTCAGTGGAAGGATCTAAACCTATCATTGATAGCTAGTAAATAGACTAAGTACTACTACGTTTTTGAAGTAAGGACTAGTCTTTTCATTACCAAATTCGATCTACTGTACTTCGTTTTTCACTAAAACTTTACAAACTTTTTTCTCAAGATTGTTTTGTAACCTGAGCTATTAGTCTAGACTCTTCTTCACGGCTATTGCGTAATAACATAATATAAACTCAATCTTCGTTTTACCAGTAATTCCAGCGCTCTATGACGAAACAGAACCTGTGATTACTATAATAGCGCTTCAATAATAAAGTACACAAAGCTTTCTGCTCATTAAATACATTTTAAAAATAAGTTATTAAAGTTAGCCTATGAAGCGACCTGTCGCGAAGATTAGCAACCACTCGCGAAGACTCGCGAAGGTTGGCAACCTTCGCGAGTGACGTAATCGACCACTCGCGAAGGTCGCCAACCTTCGCTTGGCGTTGCTTCGCGTCCAGTCTAAACGCATTTTTATCCGTAGGCCTACAATTACATACTAACTATAATAAAATGCCGAAATGGCATTTAAAAATGGTCATATGTCAACATTAGAATTTAAAATACACTCTATGGCTTGGTTACAGTTATTAGCAAAGTTAAGCAGCTGGTTGAACAATTACAGTATAAGCGCTTATAGGTATGAAGCCAATAGATTCACTTCTTGAATGCTTCCTCTCCATGAACTTAGCCTGTCAGCTGTCATGTTCAAAGTCAAACGTAAGCTTGGAGGTCCAAAAAATATTCAGAAATCAGAACATACTTTAATTAAATGATATACAGCATTATTTTGTGTTCGTGTTAAAATAAAAGAAAATAAAAAGCAACAAATCAATTTTTTAATTTTAAAAATATCAGAAAGCTAGCATAATTGTTCATACGAAAAAGAAAACCTGGTTGTTTAAGGCATTTGATGAATGCTATAATAGCATGTCAGCTGATTATGATTTTTGCTATATGTTTTCGTAATATTGGCATATGCTCTGCTCTTTGCAAAAGTTCTGGTGCTGATCTTTATCTTTACTCATGTCACTCTAAAATCTTCCAGCTTGTAAGTGATGTATCATTGGCAGCTCTGTGACGTTGCACATTCAAGCTAATTAATTACTAAAAGACTAACAATAATTCTGAGAAAGAAAAAAAATCGGCAATTGATGTAAGACAATTTTCCTACAGGTTAAGGTTACCTTATCAGGACCTATCTAGCCTGCGAGCATTGATATCAAGTGCATTGCTAGCAACTTGCGTGCAAACGCGATTTTGTAATCAGCTCACAGTCAAGAGTAATTGATCGAACACAAACCGCCGGCGCATGATTACTTTGATACTAGCTTGTTCTGAACTGTTTTGTCTTGATTCTGTTATATCAGGCATCTGGTGATGATATTTCAAAGTAGCTGCAAACACCGCATTGCAGCGAGCTTCGCCTTCAAACAGAAGCGTTCATTGCAATTAAGTATGCACTGATCATAATGCTCAATGCTCAATTGCTCATAATATTAATATCCTGAGTACTTGAACGTTTGTGAATTTGATACCGAGGATATTACTCTACTTTGCTGGGCTTACTGGGTTATTTGTGATGTGTTTGAAATGCCCTACTAATAGTGCATGATTTCGTTTTTTATTGTTAATTCTAGCACAACTATTTTTCTGGAAATTATAGCATGTGCTACCAATGCATAATGTACTTCTTTCAATAAATTTGGCTGCAGTTTCAGTGGAGCAGCAAAAATACGCCAAAATTGCAGAGCTGGGCGTTTAAAAAACACATCGTAAAGCGCAAGCGCTAATTCCGCAACCAAAATTTTTCTAATTTAAAGCGCAAGCGCAAATTCCGCAACCAAAAGTTTTTAAGCTCGAAGCGCAAGCGCAAATAGCGCAACCAAAATTTTTTAGGGTTAAAGCGCAAGCGCAAATTCCACAACCAAAATTTTTAAGCTTCAAGCGCAAATGCGAATTATTTCGCAACCAAAATCTTAAAAGCTGAAAGCGCAATTGCGAATTTCGTAACGACAATTCTAAACGTTTTAAAGCGCAAACACAAATTCCGAAACCAAAAATTGAACATAGTGCAGCGCTACTACGAATTGATTGCTTGAGTAGCGCACACAATTTCGCTATTTAAAAAAGTTTTTGAGTACAAATTTTTGCATAATCGAAGTTTCAAAAGCGCGCTGCAGACGATGGTATTAAGTATAAAAATATGAGTATAAAATATTAAGTATAAAAATATGAGTATAAAATATTAAGTATAAAAATATGAGTATAAAATATTAAGTATAAAAATATGAAAGTACAAACATTGTACCATCTAAAGCTAAGCTGCACTGGAATAAACCAACTGCATTGCGTTTAGTTTTTGTAACCAGAGGTGGAGTCTTCGAGGACGTCTTCGAGGACAGATTTTGAAGTCCTTGGCCTTGGCCTCGAGGCCTGAAGTCCTCGAAAATTGGCCTGTCCTCGGCTCGAGAACAGCACTACTTTTTGAATTGTTAAAATTTTGTGAAGCGCTTGAAAAATTTTTTGGAAAAAGTTTTTTTGTGGAGATCGCTTGAAAACTTTTTGTAAAGACCTTTTTTTTTTTTTTTTTGGAGGCCGCTTGAAAAATTTTTGTGAAGACCTTTTTTTTTTTTTTTTGGAGAGCACTTGCGCTTGTGTCCTTGGTCCTTGGCCTCGAGCATTCCTGTCCTTGGCCTCGAGAGTGTCTGTTCTCGGAAAGGCTGTCCTTGGCCTTGGCCTTGGATTTTTTTTGTGTGCTTGGCCTTGGCCTCGAGCCTTGTGTCCTCGACTCCACCTCTATTTGTAACTAAAGGCACATATCTAAGACCGAAGAAAGAATTAATTTTATTGCTGAAAAAAAGCAATTAAACACTAAAACAAAAAATAATAGAAATAAACAGCAATAAAAATAAATAAACACCGAAACAAAAAAAGCTCCACTCACTCACATTCAGAAATAATGCGTTATTCATGGCGAAAAATTGACTTCTTTTAAACACTTTTCATTCTCACGCAGCAAAACAAAGTTTTTAAAATTTTCTTTCGTCATAGACAATCGTTTCGATCGCAAAATATCAGAACCAACAGCAAATAATCTCTCGACGGCGGCCGAACTAGGAATAGCAGTGTTGAGTCTTTTGAATTTTTGCAACCACGCATCTCTCTTGTAGGCAGGAAAGCAATCTTTGGTGAATTTGTCGTTTGCTCTTCCGACCCTTTCATCTAATCTTTTTCCTATCGTAGCGGCCAAGTTTTCGGCTACTAATTACAGTACAAAAAACAAAAAGCATTTCGTACTTATTCAGTCAGGTCAGTAGCGTTGGTAGGGGGGGCTCGATTTGGCCTGCAAAGTATGCAAAATCGCACATTTTTGGTACTTTTAAGGCCGATTTTTGCTGAAAAAATGAAAACAGCCCCCCCTAAGGTGTTTGGGTGGCGAAGTTGTGAAGTAGTTGCCGTGATTCGGCCGGAAGAACCACGTGGATTTGCAATTCCGGCCGAAAAATCCGTCTCAATTTCAGTGAAGACCTTTTTTTTTTAGAGGTCACCTGTTTTTGGGCGGAAAAATCGTTTGAATTTCCGATTTCGGTCGAAAAATCCATCACAATTTCGTTTAAACCGTGTGAATCTGATTCAAGAGCAATGACAATTCGGGTCAAGATCGCTTACAGTTGTCTCACTCTTTCCAAACCCCCCCCCCCCCCCCTTTTTCAAATCCTGGCTACGCGCCTGAGTGAGGTAGCTTAAACTAAATAAAGGGTTCAAAATTAACGCCAGCCCGCTTGTCCGAGGCAAGCTGAAATCGCTTCGGGCAAGTTAGTTTTCAGCTTAACTTCCCCGACGGCAAGTTAACAAAATACAGCGTATTAGACAACTTCAAGCAAGATTATTTACAGACGCAATTTACCCGGTTTTGTTGCAATAAAGTAAAATTTGTACGTAGAGAACGCTGTTCCTTGCTTTATGTTAGTTAGCACTTTGTAACTATCACAATTAATGCATTGCCTAATAGTACGCACATTATTAATCGCAATTAACACGTCTTAATCGCACGCAGATTTTTCGATTCTTGGACGCGTTTAGCAGTGTTTGGCGCAAAATGTTCCGTACTTTTTTTTCTAGAGAAGTTTTCCGGCGCTTGCCACGCTAACAGCTGTTTCAAATACCACAAGTATTACCCTGCGCTGCATGAAGATAACGTCAATAATTTTGCAATTTTTTTGTTATGATTATTTTGAAGATCTTTTAGCTTTCTAGCTGATGTAGTTTCCAAAATATTCGCTAACAAAAATACGTTTGCAGCAAACCACATTGGTAATTAATAATTATCATCGTTAAATATTAAATGAAATATTTACAATCAAAAAATCAATTTTTGCTGATGAATGATTGGAAAAAGTTACTGATTGCATCACATTATCTTAACGATCGCACACAAAAACTTAATTCTCGAAACTACGCGTATTTTGCAAATTCAGAGCTTTGTTCCAAGTTAACCTCAAAACTTAGAGTACCTTTTTTTTCGGGCAAGTAGAAATTTTCTTGGGCAAGTAGACATTTGATAACATTTGCCCGACGGGCAAGTTGTCAAAAAAGTTAATTTCGATCCCTGATATAATTTTAATACATTACTCTTTGTCTCTCAGGCGCATACAGCATATAGTTTATCTGAAGCACAAGTACTACCACTAGGGATGGGCATTTGAAAATAGTAGGCTATTTCAGAATTTTCCGAATAGCTAAAACCGAATACTAATCTGGCTTAAATTAACTTAATTTGATGAAAAAGTGAACAACCAGTCAACCACCACCGATGTTCAGAAAAAATTTATTAAACGATTTGGTTAATTAAAGCACCGCTTTATTGCAGTGCATGACATTGAGTGCTTCTAAATGTTCACCACTTAGTTGCATTCTTAATTCGCTCACAGTCAAGCCTGCACTGGAGAAGCACCTTTCGGAAGAAGCTGATGGTGCAGGATGCAAAGGATGCTTCAAATAGGAATGTTGAAAATTTGTGGACCACCATTTTAAGTATCCATTTTAAAAGGTTAAAAAGTTTGAGTTTTGGAGAGCCCCGTTTGGGGCAAACCCCCATCGTGGCACCCCCAATTTTTGTTACGTTTAGTTTATTTTTGATATCTACCCATTTAAAAAATCTGATTCATCTAGCTCTACCGGTTCAAAAGTTCGAAATTTTGGAGGATCCGATTGAGAGGAATCTCCCAACCTGGCACCCTTAATTTCTATCACACACTAGTCCTCCTTGATATATTCAATCGCTCAAACTTTAAATACAGCACGTTTATCGGTTTAAAGTAGATAACGCAGAAGAAAATAAAACAAAAAAAATCTTTCCATCAGCAATCAGCATGTATCAATTATCTCGTGATCATGCTTTAAATCTGTAAAATCAAAATTTATTTATTTTTTGAGAGGCACATGCAGATCAACATTTAAAAATTATTTTGTGGTTGCGCATCTTGGAAAAAATTCACAATTAAAGCGCAACAAATATTAGATTTACCGATTCGCAAACGCAAATTGCGCAAGCGCTGAAAAAAAGGCATAGAGCGAAACGCAAATTGCGCAAGCGCTGAAAAAACAGGCATAGGGCGGAACGCAAATTGCGCAAGAGCTGAAAAAAAGGCATAGTGCGCAATTTGCGCAACTTCCGAAACTTGCGAACTATTTTGCGCAACACCCACCTCTGCAAAATTGGACATTTTTGGTCTATCACGGGACCTTTCTGCGCTATCTAAGATAATCGGGTAAAATAAAATTTAACATTAGAGCTTATTTAACAATATAATCGGATTTCTAATCAAAAGTCATTAAAAATGAATGGTGACATTACATATTATCTCAAAAATTGGTCAAAATAACCAATTATCAACTTTTGGGGTAAGCGCTATTGAAAATGGGGGTGGTGCCGCCCCTAAATGTCATTCGATTGGATTGAAATTTCTTTGGGGAAGTTTTTTTAGTGATGTGATCCCAAAATCGCTGACGGAAAACAAACTTTCAAAACTTTTTTTTTTGGGACACCCTAAGCAGGCACCTATTTATCATACACGGTAGAGGCTTCACATTCATATCATATCACATATTGGATCTGGTATTTTCCCCGTCGACGGAGTTGGCCGGATTTTGTATGGTCATTTGTCTTTACTATTCCTCGCCATTTCGTTCGATCACATGCATCCTCTTTCCCCAGTCCATTTTTCTTCATCTCATTCTCTACCTGCTTTTTCCACGTTTGTTTCGGTCTTCCTCTTCCTCTACTACCACTCACTTCAAATTTCAAAGCCTTCACTATCACATTTTCATTTCTTTCCTCAAAACATGGCCGTACCACCGTATACTGCTTGCTTTAGCCATGCTAGAGGCTTCACATTGTCCTTTTAATTACTGAGCATCAAGCAGGGAGACTGTGAATACCAACTTTTACAGTCTTTGGTTTGACCGGAACGGGATCAGAACTCGAGTCTACCGCTTCAATAGCAGACGCTCTATCCACTCGACCACTGATCGGGCAGAATTGGGCTAATTGGGCAAAATTAGGCTTCAGCTGTGAGTGCAATGAAGAGGCATAGCAAGGAGTTTGCTTGAGCAAAAAAAGCTAAAATGATGCGAATGGCTAAACACCAAAAAGGTCTTTTTCATTTCAGAAAGCATTTTCCGATGCGATGATATAAATGAGGGAGTATTTCACCAAAAAACTTTTAAATTAAAGGGAATAAAACAAAAATCAGGAATATTCATCCGCGTATTTTTTGCTTACTTTTTTAAGGGTTAAGATTAGAATTTGGTAAGGGTTTTGGGTTAGGTTTGTGGTAAGTTTATAGTATAAAGATTTAAATTTGGGTTAGGTTTGGGTCAGAATTAATAAAAAAGTAGATAAAAATTTCCGGTGAATTAGTCTCTTCCTATATATAAAGGTTAAAAAATGATATCTTTCTTTCTGCTTTCAATTTGATTCAAAGTAATTTTTAATTAACCCATAGTTATCCTCCACTCATGAAGAAGCGACTTTGGCGTTTTTATTTTGAACAAATTGTCGTCATTCACGAAGGAGTTGACAGTGTATTTTTAACAAACGTTTCAATAACGCTCATAAATGGCAGAAAGCCTAGCTGCCTCTTTAGGAAGAAGGCTTCCCGCTGCCCTTTGTAACGTTAGGCAGCGTTAAACGTGAATCAAAAACCGCATCTCTCCGATTACAACCGATGTTCAAGGCGCATTAATTAAACGCAATTTTACCGGAACAAATTAAAACATTAAAAGCAATTTAATACATTAAAACAATTAATCAGGTTTAGCTCCAGGTTTTTTCAAACAGATGTGATTTTTTAATGTTACGTATACAATTAACGTTATTTTAGGTTTACCAAATTCCGTAACCAAGATTTGAGGTAGTGCAATGTACTTACCTTCGCACACAAAGTTTTTTTGTTCATTTACTTGCTGCTTATATTGTGTGAGGGTTGCGGGAAAGATTTGGTAAATAGTGAAAAACATCTATCCAAAATACACAAGCTTCTTTTGCGCCTGTAAACTGCTACACTGCTAGTCAACTGCATTAAGAATTTTTAGAAATGGTGCTTTCAAAAAGTCTTTACCATTTTGAAATAAACGAAAATAGTTACGGTTGCCATGAAACAATCCACCTAAAATTGCATTCAGCGGTACGCGACCAATTGGGAAAACGTCGAAAAAATTAAATAATTATTACGTTTCTTTTAAACAACCAATTAATGCGTTACAACTTATGACAAATAGTCTATTATTGCGCTTATATATTGCAAACAATTAACCCGCTGATTTAATGTTCATTTTTTTAAAACCGTAAAATCACAATTGACGCTAAGTTACTTATTAATACTGAAATGACGCATAGACAATCGCGAACTACTGCGATATTGTTGGCTTGTTGCTTCTAGCAAGCAGCAGCACTATGGTAGCCGGTTAGGACGACTAGCTGCCTTTTTACACAAAGATTGATCATCTTTTCGCTTAAACTTAAAAAATTCTACACCAAATTATAAATCAGATTTCCTGCAAATTACAATTGCGAACAGCAGCAATGCATTGTCCCTCTATAAACAGTGGCGCAACGAAGGGGGGGTTTAGCCTCCTTCCCTCCCTTAGGCAAGTCACTTAAAAAATCGAACACAAAAGCGCAAGCGTTGAAACATGTTTTGAACGACATGTAAGTAAAGGGGTGGCTGAAGGGAAAAGGTTTTATTTGACCAAAGCAAAAAGGTTTTATTTGACGGTTTTATTGTGATTTTATTGTGCGATACTTGTTTTATTGTGCGGTATGTGTTTTTTGGGCGATATTTGACCGCCACATTCGACGAACGACCAAACAAATTGGAAAAAAAGATATTTCCCGCTTACCCTGTGTGGGGAAACGCTAAATTTTCCATTAAGGGAAGCCAAATTTCAATGGGGGGACGCTACTAACCGATGGGGGGATGCGTCACTCCTGCAATTTAAGTGCTGGCTATATTTCCATTCACAGGTTACGATTTTGTTTCATTACTATCATACCGCTACGGTGAGAAATCTACATCAGCTGCTAACGTGTAAAACTTCAAAATGGCATTCGTTATTATTTCAAAAAAACTATTATTTAGTTGTGATGTTTTGACGTTTGCTGGCCAGAGCTTTTATAATTAATCGCTTGCGTGCTATCTGGCTTAAAGGCTACCAGCGCGGAAGCCTAAGGAAGACAATGAGAAGAAGAAGCTCCTCCCACAATCATCAACTTCATTGAGGTCAAAGTGATAAACAGCAACAGCGATAAGTTTGTGGCAGGAGACTTCGTAAGAAGACTCTTCCTTAGGCTTCCGCGGTTGTAGCCTTTAGGCCAGATAGCACGCAAACGATTAAAAAAACTATTATTTTTGAATTATCATCAAAAACTTAACGAAATGCAATATCTTAAGTACTTTTGCACTCAAAAATTATGGAAAATTTACCGACTATAATTTAGAAAAATTGTGTCTTGGGTCCTTGGCCTCGACCATTTCTGTCGTTGGCCTCGAGAGGGTCTGTCCTCGAAAAGTCGTTCCTTGGCCATGGCCTCGGATTTTTTTGGAGTCATAGGCCTTGGCCTCGAACGTTGTGTCCTCGAATTTACCTCTGGTCAAATCATTGGCCAAATTGAGACAGTTTTAAAACAAGAAATCGGAGTCGAAACCTCCCTCCCTCAGTAAAATCCTGGCTCCGCATCTGAATATAAACAACCTTGAAAGGCATATTTTTTCTCTGCAGCGATTTGAAATATCCACTGCAATGAAAACCAACGCAAAATTAATTGGTTTATTTTACCAGGTACGACATGAAGGAGACAATTTTTCGCATTTTTTTTTCTCAAAAGTGAATGAAAATGTAAGTTGTTGTTACGTATTTCAATAAAAAATGAATAATTTTTTTTCTGTAATTTGCTAAGGCCAAAGTCCGGTAAGGCACATGTAACTAAAAGGCCTTCCATACCCTAAATTACGGTAACTTACCTTGACAGCCGGTATTTTCAACGAAGTCTCCTGCCACAAACTTATCGATGTTACTGTTTATCACTTTGACCTCAATGGAGTTGATGATTGTGGGAGGAGCTGTGTTGATGTTCAAATTTGGCTGTGGAGCCGCTATAACAAATAGTCAGTGTGTTTTGTACATGGCGTATACTGTGTACTGGTAATATATAAGTCAAAACGTTTGCATAATATTGCGTACTGTTTATAATGTTTATTAGAAACTACAGTAGAGTTGTAAATAGGGCCAGGATTTTAGGGTCGGGCTCAGGCTTAAAGAGATACGCTGGAAATCGGTTTTGTTGAAGAAATGATAATTACATGAAGTAATAATAAAGAAGTGCCCCAAACCTTTTTCCACAATTCCTCATATTTGCAAAAATACAATTAAATCCGTATTTCGCAATTTTGTGACACCTCAAAAAGCAGATTTCGCAAAATTTTTCGCACACTAAAAAACGTGATGTTTCATGAAAAAGTAATAGCCTAGCTTTCTGCTTTAGCTGGCGATTCCCTTCAGTTATCAGTGACATTATGCGAGTGATATAATTTAGTGTATTAAAGTTAGGCCAGTTTTGATGATTTTAGCCCATGAATGATATAAAATTTGACGCCAAAAACGATCATAGATCGGTTTGCTAAGAATAGATCTGTAAATCATAACTGTATATCAGTACTGCTTGTCTAGGTCTACAGGTACCATTAGCAGTAGCTAAGCTTTCAGATCTGGTTAGGCTACTCACTGCTACCAGTTGGTAATCGCGTTTCGTAGTCTTCGAAAAATTTAGCAAAATCTACCTTTTTCTGCCTTTTGTGATGTCGCAAAATTGCGAAATGCAGGGTAGCCAATGGTGCGGAGTCAAACGGATATAATCGCAATTTCGCGAATAAGGGGAATAGTCGAAAAAGATTTGGGGCACCTTTTTATTATCTCAAGTAGTTCTCATTTCTTCAATAAAACCGATTTCGAGCAGTGTCTCTTTAAGCTTAAAGAAAGTTTGTTCTTTATTCAAGTCTGATGTGTGCTCGTGTTTTAAGTGCTACAAAGGCATAATTAAAACAGCTTTGCAACACTGAATGAAGACTTCATCTATGCATCGATACCATTATTAATTCAATATTGTTATAATTATTGCATCACAAACTATCAACAATCTATTAATTAGCAGTGTTGGGCATTAATACTCGTAAATTTGTTAATTCGTTAATATCGAAGTTAAGTTTTTCATCAACGAGTTAAAAAGTTAAAAAGCTTTTGTGAGTTAACTTATTAGCTATAAATTTCGTTAAACTACTTTAATGTTTACGTTATTCCGTTAAATTTTTAGGCTACGCCATGCGTCCTAATGCCATAATAATAATAATTATTTACAATCGAGTATAGTGCCGTAATAATTTTACTCTGTAAAATGATTACCATTACGCATAAAGTATTTTATAAAGATTACATTTTATTGAGCATCAACTGCAGGTTATAATATTGAATTTTTTTTTAATTATTGAATTAACTTTTAATTTTAACTTGCGTTACTTTTGTTTTTCAGTTCACCATTTAACTTTAACTGAGTTAAAAAAATTGCTTGAAAATTCCTAGCGAATTAACTTTTAACGTAGTTAACGTTTCTCATTAACTTGCCCAACACTGTTAATTAGTATCATTTAGTCACTTTAGTCACAACAAACTAAAACTAGGAAAGGACCAATTAACCGTATGGTTTTTTGACCTGGCTTAACTTTTGGACTTTTTCGGGTCTGGTTTGGGCTTCAAATCATTTTTCTGGTTCGAGCTTATACTAGTCGGTCCGTTTACGCTTCCGAACTACAACAACTTACAGCATTCAGGTAAAAGTTGCTTCAACGCATTAATTGAAGGCTTCTTCTCATCCAGAGGAGTCACAACTATAGCTTGATTATCATTTTGAACTTTGCAACTGTTTTCCATCTTCTACGTTTTCTTATTAGCCATTCACCACTTGAATCACAATTAATAAATAGATATAATATAGCGATCGGGAAACACTGAAACTGAACGTCAACCAGTAAAGGGGAATTACACAAGTAGCTCGATACGATCTACACTGCCCGCAAAAACGTGAGCGTAAGAGCGTATTTTTAGTACATTTTAACCAACTGGCAGCTTTTACGTCGGTATGGCAGGGCTTCAAGGAAACCAAATTTTTGCTTTAGAATAAGCTAAAAATAAGCTTGTGCGCTCGCGATTTTAGTCAAAAACAAGTTTAAAAGCTTGAATTTTTGGGTTAATTTTTTCAAGAGATTTGACTTAGGTCTAGGGCGGCTGAAGTTCCCTTAGCCACCATGGTTGCGCCCCTGCTGCTTGGTAATGCGTATATATGTATATATATTTCCGAAAATGCTCGAGAAAATCCTAGTCCAAAAAATTTATACAGGACTTAGAAACTGGATCTTTCCCCACCCCTCTTCCATTACTTTATCCTTCTTGATCTAAAACTTCATGGTCTAAAACCAATTGCTTCCAGTGAAAATAGAACTGAAATTAAACTGCTTAGTTACCTTTTTAGAGAAGCTTTTGCAAAGTTGGGGGCAGTGCCGTCGTCAGAGTAAATGAAGTGAGGAGGCACTAGCCAAAAGTGGAGGGGCATTAAAATTTGCATATAAAAACTGATCTTCAGATCTTGTACGGCTACATTTATGCGCAATTTCAAAATATGGCGGGCAGCTTTTCTTAAGCTCGTTTCGTCTGCGACCCACAATCGCTTGAAAAATCTATCTACAGCAGCAGTAAATGCTACCAGACGTGCAACCAGGATTTTGCTACGAGGGGTGAACCAAAACTAAATTTTTTTTTGTATAAAAACTGCCTGATTTAGCCGCTGCGCTGAACAAACTAACGCAACTCAAGTGTGTCACAAACGGGGCATAATTACTAAATATTTAGTAACTGTGGACGGGGGCGGGAACCCCCAGCCGCTGGGCAATTTTAACGATTTTGCAGCAAAAAAAATAGCAATTTTAACGCCATTTTAATCACAGTACGCACTTTTTGAAGCCATATGAATGACTAAATTGCTAAATTTTAAGTCATTTCAAAAAATTAAATTGCTTAGCACTTTCAACTTTTCTTTACTTCAGGCGCAGTCTAAACTACGTTTAAACGCTCGTATTTTAAAGTTAAATTTTCTAAATGACTTGGCTAAGGGGATTTATGCCCCTTCACCCTGGTTGCGCCACTGACTGCAACCTCAAAATCTTGAGTGTGCTCTAAAAATCGAAACAGCTGGTCTTTGAAAAAAATGTATCATGTCATAATTAGGCTACTAATGAAGTACTAGTAAAAATTCTACAGGCTTAAGCAGCTTTCAACGATCATGCGTATTTTTAACCGGAAATACGCATGACATCTTTTTCAACGGAAATGCAAAAAAAGAAAAAACGCGAAATGTGTGCAGTCAAATGATAAGCGTATTTCTGCAGCGAAAAGCGCGAAGTCGGTAAAAGCCGCCTTACATCTATCTCTTTCGCGACACATCCGTAAAGGCGTGTTAATAAGACGGAATAATATTGCATCAGATTTATGTGACACAGCAGTTGGTTGCCAGTAATTTTGCAAAGAATCTAGAAAAAGTCAAAAGAGAATTATGTTTGAAAGTAATTATTCCGTTTTCCAACATTGAGTATTGCCTTGTCATTGAGTGATTTTTTAACAACAGTGTTTTGAGTTAAATTAAATGGGGGACACAAGCAGCCGTTAGGGGGGACATGGCCCCCTGGCCCCCCCGTAGCGACGGCACTGTTGGGGGGACAAAAGCATATAGGCGACTCACCTGCCCTTAAACTTGAGGGACACGTTACCCTCGGGGTTTTGCACCCGTGACTACCAGGGCTCACCAATTGTGTAAGTGCTTCTGCCTGCGTTAACTTGTGAATTTTGCGTCTCATTTCTTGAATTAACGCACAAATAGCCCAAAATATTTGTTTTGATTATATGGGTGTAATTGATTAAGTGAGCTTTGCTCTTTTGCAGCACCCATCTTATGGGTCTTTGGTGCGCACTTTAGATAGATTATACTAAAATGTGATGTAGCTGACATTGAGTACTTCAATTTCACATGCTGACATAAATAATC
Source organism: Trididemnum nubilum (assembly GCA_963965965.1). Classification (NCBI taxonomy): domain Eukaryota; kingdom Metazoa; phylum Chordata; class Ascidiacea; order Aplousobranchia; family Didemnidae; genus Trididemnum; species Trididemnum nubilum. Next base: position 39,191,120 of record OZ014484.1, on the reverse strand, counting down.
CACCTATATATCTATCTTTTGAAACTCGATCACCAAATGCCTAATTCAATGCGGTTACGACACATAAACGCCTAATGTCCTCATAATTTACTTAAATATTACCCAAAGAATGCTTAGATTTCGGAAAGTGTCTTTGGCAAGCCTTTTTACGTTAATATATTGCAGCTAATACTTGTATTGTGTAGTTCAGTTTCTTATTCTGAAATAAACAATCCATCTATCTATCGTTTACGCCCAATGGCGAGCGTTGGCCTAGTTTAAGCTGGGAAAGCTCGGTCCACTTTAGTGTAAAAAAAAACAGTCTCAGAATGTCGATAAGGTATACATGAACCGCTTATGCAGGGTTTAATTTCCTCCGACAACTGCAGGACTAAAAAAAGAACTGAAGACGAAACCAAAGGACTAGCTAAAGCTAGGGCAATCGTATTAGATTAGATTGGCGTTGACTCCATCCTTTTTGACCCAGCCGTTCCAGAGATTTGATATTTCAAGCCCGACGAAGGGACCTCCGTAATTATAATTTTCATTGGCAACCCTAACGCTTCAATGCAGTAGCCTATAGCCCATAGAAAGGCATAATATTTACCTACATACAGTAGCGTACGCAGGATTTTCGAAAGGGAGGGGGGCAGGAATTTGAGAATTATAAAGACCAGAATGAAAATAATCCACCTGCCCAAAATTAAGTGAAGACCAAAAAAAGAAAAAAAGGTCTTCACTTAAATTTAGTCCGGTTTTTGGCCCAAAATTAGGTGAAGGCCAAAAAAAGGTCTTTGCCCACCGCTTCTGTGCTCAAACCCGCAGCCCAAGTTACAAAGTGCGGGGCCATGCCGCAATTTTGCATACTATTCTATGCTAATTATACTATCTTGGCGACCCAAAGGGGGGGCCATGGCCAATGGCCCCCCCTAAATACGCCCCTGCCTACATATGCTAAAAGATCTTTGTGGCTTAGCCTAATTGCGGCGCTGCTTTAGAATTGAACTTGAACTTCACGCTTCACGGCGTGTGTGTGATGGGGGATTGGAGCGGCTGGCTCAAGAAGAAGGGAGTCAACCCCAATTTAATCTAATGCGTTTGCCCTAACTTTAGATACACCCATTGCTTTCGCCTGCAGTTTTCGTCCAATGAATTTATTTTGGTAGTTACTTCAATGAGGATTAAAGACAATCGGGGTATCGAAAGTTAGGCCAATTGGATTGCATAAAACTACATTGGTGTTGACTCCATTCGTTCTTAACGCCAGGGCATGGTATGGAATGGAATGGAAGGGAAATTCCGGTATGGAATATGGAAGATGCCAGAATGGAATGGAAGATTTTAAGAATGGAATGGAAGACAATCTTCCATACTTCCATACCAACTCCATACTAGATTTCGCACATGGCATTTACAGACAAATATATACGTATGCAGTAGCGTACGCAGGATTTTGAAAAAGGGGGGGGGGGCAAAAATTTCAGAAAATTTGGCGAGAACAAAGATCTAGAACAGAAATTGTTCCTCCCAAATCTAGTCCAAATTTTCGCCCAAAATCAGGTGAAGAGCAAAAAAAAAAAAGGTCTTCACTCAAATTTAGTCAGATTTTTCCACCAAAGCCTACAAGAAACGCACCGAACATAGCCCTTGCATGATCAAACCTTATGTTCAATTTGCAAAGGGGAGGGGGCCATGGCTCGATTTTGCTTACTTTTCTATGCAATTTTGCAATCTTGGCGACCCAATGGGGGGTCATGGCAGGCGCGTAGCCAGGAATTCGCAATGGGGGGGGCTGTTTTGGGGGTCTGGGGGCGAAGCCCCCAGCCGCCGGAGGCTAGGGGTTTGGGGGCAAAGCCCCCAGTCGCCAGAGGCTAGGGGGTCTGGGGGCGGAGCCCCCAGCGCTCGAAAATTTTGCTTTTTTTTGCAAAAATAACTAAATTTTAGGGCTATTTTGATTAAAAAATAATGCTTTTAAAACGTGGCTTAGAAATTGGCAGTGCAAGCATGATTAAACTGGTTGCATAAATGGGCTATTTGGGAGGTGGCAAATGGTAAAATTTTAGTTCTCTTATTTAGATACTGGTAAATTATAAAATCTAATAATTCAATAAAACTCACACGGAGTAATCTATTTTGTATACAGTTTTTAGAGAAAAATAATTGGTGGGGCTAATGAAAAGAGATTTGAGAGAAATGATTGGTAATTAACTAATACTGAATAGCCCCCCCCCCCCTATTCTTTAGTTGATAGTATATTTGTTGATAACGCCTATGTTTAGCATTTTTACTCTTGCAATCAAATTCGATTGCGTATTTTTTACCATTTTTCAAAGTTTTAATTTATTTTTTAGTTCTATTTTTGACAAATTAGCCCCCCTCCCCCCCTTTGAATATATGCTTCAAAAAATACTTTAAATCACTATTTAGTCCACTTCAGTGCATAAAACAGTCTCAAAAGTGTTAAAAACGTAGTGTTTTTCTCATTCTGCATTTTGGTTGACATGCCAATGGGGGCCCCCCCCCGCCCCCCCTGGCTACGCTACTGGGCCATGGCACAATGCCCCCCCTAAATACGCCCCGTACGTATGGTGATAACCATAGGTGGGCAAGTTAATGCAAAACGTTAGCTTCGTTAACCACAAGTCTGTTAACAAACTTCACACCTCCGTTAACGTTAATCCGTTATTTTCAGCTTTAATTAACGGAAGTTCATAAAGTCCGTTATTCCGTTAACATTTTGCGTGTAATTTACATTTCGTTTTATTCACTCGCTTCTAGAACACGTATTGACGCTGTTGAGCTGATTGTAACGAAATATTTATTGCTATGGTGGTCTTTTTGTGTTTTGGAAGTTACATTTTACAGTCTAATCTAATTTCAAGATAAAAACAAGTTCTAATGCACAACGAAGCTGCAAGATATTAACGATAAAAACCTTAACGGAAGTTAACAGAACTTAACGGAAGTTAATTTAGTCCGTTAACAGCACTTAACGGAAGTTAATTTAGTCCGTTAACATGAAAAAACTTTTTAACGGGTTAACGAGTTAATGAAAAAGTTAGCTTCGTTATTAACGGATTAACGATTAACGGACTTGTGCCCACCTATGGTGATAACTAAAAATATGTGGAAGCGTTTAGCAGCTAATCATCTGTCGACAAATTAATAGGGTAATACGGTCATGAACATTGCGCAAACAGTGTAGGCATTGCATCATCAGATCACGGAATATGTTCATTTCAATTTGCAGCTGCAGTGATGCTGACAGGTTTAATTTTTATTTTGAGAATGATAATTTGCCAAGTGACAAAACTTTTCCATCGTAACAAAGATTTGTATTTACTTTTCTCTCCTCGATTGAGCTTGATTCTTTGTAGTTGTTGTTCTGTTTTGCCTTTAAGCTTTTTTGGTATGTTTTAAAAATGTTTTTTTGCTGTTTGGCTTTGCGAAATTTCACTTAGTTGGTGTGATTACAAAGTTGCAATCATTAAACCCTGAGCATGCGGGTAAACTTATTGCCTGTTGAATAAGTCGTTTATATGGACGTAGCCAGGAGGGCCTGCCCCCCAGTTGAAATGCCACCGATGATGAAAATAATAAGAACAAAGCATGTTGTTTTTTCAGTTTCACGTTATTTTAGTATATTCGCGTTCAACAGTAATGATTAACAATAATATTAATATTGCCGAACAGGGGGCTCCCTTAATTCAAATTCTTGCCAAGTAATTTAAACGTATAACCCGGGAGAAATTCAGGGTTTTGTCCTAAAATTTGCAACCTCTGACCCTTATCTAACCGTTGTATGAACGTAATGCTCTAACATGATTAGCAACCATCTATTGCACCAACTTCAAATAACAATAGCCCTGCATCTCGCCGGTTTTTACGCGACAAAATATTTTTAAAAAAATTAGCTGTGGGAGATGCTTATTGGATAAATTATTAAATTTGAATCGAGGGGGCCAAAGCCCCCTGGTCGTACGTGTACTTCTAAAACTGGTTATTTTCAAAACTAAAATGTCCAAGGCAAATTTGCGAGTGCTTATTATTTACTTCTAAAATTTTTGAATGAGGCAATGTACCTTGCTTCCCCCTACTGCTGGACCAAGTCGCTTACAAAATTTAAGCTAAAAATGCCAGATTTTAGACGTGTTTTGGCCTTGACCTGTTAGTAAAGGAAGGACTAAACAATTGGAGATTTTCAATTAGCTTTCTAATCTTAAGAATGTGGTTCGTTCAAATTGTTCTAAAAACGTGCGAAATGTGATCCAAATGACATTAATATTAAAAAAGCTATTTTATCCAAAGCATTACAAAAGATCGCCCAGCGGCTGGGGGCTTCGCTCCAAGATCCTCATAGTCTCTTGCGGTTGGGGACTCTACCCCCAAACCCACGTTAGTGACACGTTTTATTTACACTAGTTAGCTCACTACGTCTCCCACTTTAGACATTTTAGGAAAACTTTATAACTGTAGGTTGAAGGTCTTTCCCATTAGCAAAATCATGGTTATGTGCCCACACACAGGTCTCAGCTTCTGACCTTCCATTCTACGGTATCTCTGTCCCATAAAAATCCCACCATTTGAAAATTTCTGATGCTGTCATTGCATGTGATTTTCGTTTTGCCCCCCCCCTCCCCAACCCCGATCAAAAATCTTGACTACGTCTATGGTTGATATTTTTATGCTGAGTAAATTTTTATCCTAGGTCATTGCGATGTGCTTCAAATATGGGATGAGATGCATTGCACCATACTGCTTACCTACGTGAGTGATTACTGGCCAAAGTACTCTTAACGTTGCAAAAAAATGCAAAGCAAATTATGCGTTGCTTCCGGTCTAAACTTACCGTGGTATAAGTATGGAATGGAATATGGAAGAAAATTTTAGTATGGAATGGAATATGGAATGGAAGATTTTTAGTATGGAATGGAAATGGAATGGAAGAAAATTTCCAGTATGGAATATGGAAAAATCGTCTTCCATTCCATTCCATACCATGCCCTGCTTAACGCAGCCGTTTCAGAGATATTCTCCTTCAAACATGGCGTCGGGGCCTCTAATATGTTATACATTTTAATAGCTTTTATTGGCAACCTTAATGTTGGTCGTTCGCGACGCCATCCAGTTCTAACCTAAACTAACGCCGCTATATTATAGGCTACTGCATCGCGTCGTTTCGCTGCACACTAATCGATTTGATCTTGTCAGCACAACAGATCCAAGCTGGAAAAAAGAGTAAGCTGTACGGTAGCCTAGGTAATAAGATCTATGAACAAGCGAAAGTAAGGCTAGTAGAGTATTATTAGAGTACTAGACCATTCTTTGCAACTTACGTCGAAAAGTTTGTTCTAGGGTCATAAAATACTGTAAGCAAATTTAATAAGTCTTCTAAAGTAGCCTACGAGCAGCCTTATTATCAGAGGTGGAGTCGAGGACACAACCTTCAAGGCGAAGGCCAAGGACTCGAAAAAAATCCAAGACCAAGGACAAGGACCGATATTTAGAGAAGAGATCATCTCGAGGCATAGGACAGGAATGATCGAGGCCAAGGACCACGGACACAATTTTTCTAAATTATCATCCGCAAATTTTCCATTGTTTTTAAGCGCGAAGGTGTTTAAAATATTACATTTTACTAAGCTTTTCATGATAATTCGAAAATAGTAGTTTCTAAAAATAATGAATGTCATTTTAAAGTTTTACACGTTAGCAGGAGTGTAGATTACGTTCCGTAGCGGTGTAGCAGCTCGGTCGATTGCTTGCCGTTGCATCATCCGTAATTGCCTTTTTTATGACGTCACAGTAATTCATTCACCGTGCATTTGTTTTTGCGTGTTGCAATGCAGTTGACTTAAAACCGCTATGTAGAACGTATGGCTAATTTTGCAGTGCGGTTGGCTTTACATTATTAGGAAAATGTAAAACGCATGGCTAAACTTTGCAACTAAACCGGCAATTTTTAACCCGAATTTTTGGTATTTACGGACTCAAGAGGCCTGCAGGATCGTTTGACGTGTATACTCAGCCGTCAAAAAAGAGATATAAGTTCACTAGCCTACAAGTCTACATCTGGTGCCCCTTGGTGAGGAAATTCTTACTGGTGAGGCGACGTCCTGCAGGCCAGCAACATCAGCGAAGACGACAACAAGACAAACAGCAAAGACAGTAACAAGCGACGAAGCAAGTCGTCAGCAACGACAAAAACAAGCAAGACATCAACAAAAGCAACTACGACAGCAGCTTCAAGCAATCATCATGAGCAGGGGTGCCGATTTTTGTTGAGCATTGGGGGAGATAATTTGCAATTTTACCCTAATTTTGCCCTATACAGTGGAATTCGGTTAATAAATCCACCTCGGGACAGCCGGTTTTGGAATTAATACGCGGCGGCTTTAATAAACGGCGTTTTCTAAAATGCACAAGACGATTCCGTTCCAAGCAAATTGGATGTAATAAGCGGCTGGGATTATTAACCGTGGATTTATTAACCGAATTCCACTGTATTCAACATTGGGGGGGATGAACCTCGACCACGATATTTTTCTGTTGAGCAAATTAAGTGAAGACCAAAAAAAAAGGTCTTCGCCGAAAATGGAACACTTTTTTCCCCGAGTTCAGGTGAAGACCAAAAAAAAAGTCTTTAACAAAACTGGAACACTTTTTCCTCCGAATTTTAGTGGAGACCTGCGCTCAAATGCACCCAGGCGCGTAGCCAGAAGTTCGCATTGGGGGGGCTGTCTTGGGGGTCTGGGGGTGGAGCCCCCAGCCGCCGAAGGCCAACGGGGGTCTGGGGGCGAAGCCCCCAGCAGCTATGGGTTTGTGGGCCCCGCCCCCAGCCGCCGGAGGCACGGGGGTCTGGGGACGGAGCCCCCAGCGCTCGAAAAGTTTGCTTTTTTTGCAAAAATAACTTAATATTTACAGCTATTTTGATAAAAAATACTGCTTTTAAAACGTGGCATAGAAATTGGCAGCGCAACATGATTCAACTGGTTGCATTAATGGGCTATATGGGAAGTAGCTTATGATAACATTGCAGTTCTCTTGTTTACATGCTGGTAAACCATAAAATCCTATTATTCAATAAAACTCACACGAAGTAATCTATTTCGTCTATATTTCATAAAGAAAAATAATTGGGGGGGCTAATGGAAAGATATTTGAGAGAAGTGATTGGTAATTAACTAACACTGAATAGCCCCCCCTCTCCTTATTTCTGAGTTTATAATATATTTGTAGATAAAACCTATGTCTGGCGTTTTTACACTAGCGATCAAATTTGATAGTCTGTTTTTGGGCATTTTTTAAAGTTTTCATTAATTTGTGACTTTAATTTTTGACAATTAGCCTCCCCTGAATATATGTTTCAAAAGATGCTTTAAATCACTTTTAAGTCAATTTCAGGAGAGCCCTCTCCATTGGCCTGTCAACCAAAATGTAGAACAAGAAGAATACCACGTTTTTAGCTCTTTTGAGCTGGAATTGACTAAAACTGGCTACGCTACTGTGCACACTAGAGTCAAAGTATTGGGTGGGATGCAGATGTAGACCATAGTCAAATTATTGGGGGGATACAGTCAAATTATTGGGGGATATATCCCCCCCGGGTTTCGGCACCCCTGATCATGAGCAACAGGTTTGTGTGTGCTAGCGTTAGTACCGGTGCACCCTTTCATTCAAACGTAACGCCTATATATTCTACCGGCCGTGGTAGGCCCATACCTTACCGAGTCGAAACACCTTCAAACAGTGTAGGCCTAGCAGAATGCAGCGATCGTTTTTTGCATAAGAAAAACCTTCCGGGCGACTCGATAGCCTCCGAAAGATTAGCCCCGACCACCAGTTTGACCCCCACGGGTGGGATAAGCAATCAGTGGTCTGCTGTCCTTGACGGTCTTTTCCGCGCTCTCAACAAACACAAGAACTGCACCGTAGATCTAGTCACACGCGTTGACAACGACAGTATTGACCGAATTAAAGCAGCACACTCACTGCGCCCCGGACTCAAGGAGACACGAACAGTTCATGGCCAGCAATCAGAAGCCTTGACCTCCACTACTCCATGTCTAATTCCCAGTCCCTCATCCACACAAAAGACAACCCGCCGAGAATAACAACCCGAGGAGGTAGTCATCAACCGCTTTGGACGATGGATAGTACGTCCACGCCAACTTCAAGATGCCTAAGTTCGGGTCTCCTGCGTTTTCTCTGAGAGCAACACTACACACAAACATACACACACACGGTCTGACTCACCTGTCCCAGGTTCCCCAGCGCTCCGGCCTTTCATCACTATAGGCCCTTTTTTGAAAGGCTTGTTTTGCTCGAAGCATTTAAACAGGTTTTTGTCACCCCTTTTGGGATATTTTTTTGGCTCCTGTTTCATTTTTTGCCACCGCCCCCCCCCCCCCCCCTTATCAAAAGTAACACTCGATTGCTGCATTACATTTTGCTGACTTTTGAGTTTCGTGTGTTTTTCTTGAATGTTGACATTTTTTGACTCCTCACGCGCCACCGCAAAATCACCTGAATGCTAAGCACACACGATTATAGAACTTTGGTCTGCAACTCCCATGTTTTGAATAAAAAAGACAACTTGATTGAACGAGAGCTCGAATCTTCATCTTTACAAGTCTAAATGCAGCCTTGCTACTTGTAGCGTGCACCAGCAATCAGCTCCGTCACAGTGACCAGCACGAAGGTCGACCGCTCACAACTTCAGCTGAAAGTCACGCACAAAGCTTCTGCAGCTGGCTTTGCCACTTGTTCTCAAGAGAAGAGCTCTCAAGGTGTTTTGTGAAATTTCGTTTGCCTGTCAGAATTCTTGTTTTGTGTCATTTTTCGTCCAAGTTGCTGCGGTTCTTTTCGACAATGCTGCCAAAATTCTTCCAAATTTTCGACCGCATTGGCGGGGGTGATTGTAGCAGCTCGGTCGATTGCTTGCTGTTGCATCATCCGTAATTGCCTTTTTTATGACGTCACAGTAATTCATTCACCGTGCATTTGTTTTTGCGTGTTGCAATTCAGTTGACTTAAAACCGCTATGTAGAACGTATGGCTAATTTTGCAGTGCGGTTGGCTTTACATTATTAGGAAAATGTAAAACGCATGGCTAAACTTTGTAACTAAACCGGCAATTTTTAACCCGAATTTTTGGTATTTACGGACTCAAGAGGCCTGCAGGATCGTTCGACCTGTATACTCAGCCTTGAGAAAAGAGATAATAAGTTCACTAGCCTACAAGTCTACAGCGGTATCGTGGTAATAAAACAATTAAGGCCGTAACTCGTGCATTGGAAATGGGAATGACTACGGTAATAACTACAAAATTTTTTACGTGGAAATGGTCAATTTTAAGGTCTTTTTTTATCAGCTAAGACCTCAGAGCAAACTTCCACTGATTATGGATCCTCACTTGTTCAATAGTTTCTGAAACACAAACCTTATTGTTTGGTTAAACGTTTTGTTTTCGCAGAAATTCTTCAATATTATCATAGTTTTTAAATATTGCCTAGTGACTATGGTATTATTGTCAAAATGCATTGCAAAATACTTAATTCAGTAAATTTATACTTTTGAAATGAAATGAAGTACCGTATATGCAAGCTCAAGTCCTTGGGAAAAAATGGGTTCTGGGAGAGAGGGTCAAGTCCACATGCCTCCGTTGAACAATTTTGGCAATTTTTTTTTCCGAAAAATAGCAATTTTTGTGACTTTACTGTATAAGAAATTACACTGTTAGATTTTCAAAGCAATTTGAAAAAAGAAAATACACTAAAAGTTAGAAAAATGTTGGTTTCCCCGCATTTTCCCTGTATTGATTTTAAACCAATCTTATCTTTACGTTTCAGTGCATGTGATGTTTCTCCACAGTCTTGCATCTAATGCCTATTAGTAAATGAGCGCATACGTTTCGGGCGTCAATAGATATTTTGTAACGTTTAACATAAGTTATTTAACTGCAAAAAGTAACCTGAGAATCCCAGCATAGCCGTATTGAGGGGAAAGCATTGGAGGCATTTGCCCCGGGGCCCGTGAAAAAACCAACAAATTGTCGAAACATAAAAATTCGAGTTCTTTTTTTGTTATCTCAAACCAAATTTTTTGCAATATTCGGTAGGGTATTTTCAGAACAATAGCTGTCGTTCTCACGTAACGTTTTGTTAGTTGTAGTTGGGCTTTACTGCATGTTACATATTTAGTATATCATAGACCATCCCTGGGAATTGTACTGCATTTTGTTATCACGCAAATACTTTCTTCTGATTCCACATTCACATAGGCACGGTCATGCTTTAGTATTAGCAACTCAAAAATGTTGGCGTTTGGACCCTCGGCCCCCTTGCTATGGCCTTGAATGGTTTTAGTGTTTTGCTGTTTGTACCAGCCGCACCGGAAGTATTAGCAGAAATAAAAAGAACTATTTACACTGCGTTTTGTCCCCTCGATCTCCTATTAAAGATTTCCCACAATGCCATTTTAAATAAGGTTCACTATGACTTGGCTACTATATAAGATGATTTGTCAAATAAGAAAAGGAAGACAACAAAATCTATTTATTCAATTTCAGGTTTTTGAGCATTTTCGCCTACAACACTAATTAACAATAATATTAATGTTGACAATAATATTATTATTATATGAACAATAAGGATAATGTTAATGTTGGCGCCTCTTCAATTTAAATTTTCGTCAATCAATTTAAATGTATAATTAGGGAGAAATTCAAGGTTTTTGTCCTAAAAGTTGCAACCTCAGGACTTCATCTAAACTTAATGCAATTGCATGATTGCAGTAGTAACCATCTATTATACCAACTTTGAATAACAATCCACCTCCACCTCGTAAGTTTTTACGAGACAAAATATTTTAAAAAATAGCAAAGGAAATTGTTTATTGAACAAATTATTGAATTTGAATTGGGGGGGGCCCTGGCCCTCTTGTCGTACATGTATTCCTAAAACTGGTTATTTTCAAGTCAAAACAAACGTTCCCAAGGAAAATAAATCTTGGAGTGAATTATTACCTACTGCTAAATATATTGTAGAAGGCAATGTACCTTGCTTCCCTTCACCTGGAACAAGTCTATTACGAAATTGATCCAAAAAATTCTAAGTTTTAAACGAGATTTATGGACAAAAAGAAGATTAAACAAAATGAAGTTTATTAGTTCAACTGGTGGGGCAGAAAACTTTTTTTGCCAACGTTTCGATAGGCTATGCTCAAGGCATGCACTAGAGATGGCAACAGCGCAGCGTACGCGGCCGCGCGCTGTTGTTGGTGCACCGCGCCGCGCAGCGTGGCAACTAAAATCTGCATTACGTCACAGCCTCAGCGCAGCGCCGCGTACAATAATTTTTTACATTTTTTTTTACAATTATTGCTGGTGATTTTCTCTTTATGAACAACAATGATTAGCCTGGATGTAAGTATTAAATGAATTGAAGACAATGCATGCTACTAAACCAAAAAAAGGTGCCTTCGGTTCAAGTTTATTTTTTCAGAATTCGGAGCATCCTAGAATTGTCTATTTTGGCCACAAGAAACGTAGTTTTGATCGGCTAAACGTGTTTTTTGACACCAACAAAAAGATTTTGGTTTTGGTAGGCTAGACTAGGAAAGGCTTACGACGTTCGGTGAGAAGATGAAACAAAGGCAGACAAATGTAGAAGAAACAGGTTTGTGGGAAACAGTCATCAGAGTAGAGGCACAAAACAAAGCCTAGCGACACACCCACCCTGTACGCAGTAGGCCTATGATATTGGAACAAACCCAAGGCTAGACAACAGTTTCTACTACACATGTGCTTGCATTTCAGCGTGGCAGAGTTGGTTCAGTGTAGCCTATTGGTAGACCTATGTAGTAGAGTACGAAGACTAGGCTACGCAAATTTTCAATGACAGAATAGCCTATGTAGTTGCAAAATTTATTCCACAATCAAACACACGTGCAAACGGCAAAGGTAAAATACATAGGGTAGTTTCATACAAGTGTAGTAGCTTGTGACAGTATGCAGAGCACGTGATACTCAGAGAGGTGATATCCTATATTTTCATTATTTGAGCTACTGGTTCAGGAATAGTACAGAAGTTGCATGGAATCATCAGGTAGACTGGTAGATTTTTTTTGGATTGCCAAAACATGGTGTAGAAAAACTGATAGAAAGCACACACAAGGCAGATTAAACCTGAAGGCCTATAATTGAAACGACTGATCTCACGTCTCATGTTTTTTAGTTTTTACTAGGCCATTTTCAAAGTTAACGAGTGAGAAGTTTCTGACTTTTACTTACAACTCGATAATGGTTTGGTCTAGCTACATGAAATTTTGACAGCAGTTTGAGATTCATAAGTTATTTGTGTTAGCCAAATTTCAAGGCAATGAGTCCCATAACATCAGGTTTCGGACCTGAAAACTACTTCAAAAGTTAAGTGTAAAAAGCGGTCTTATTCAAAAACGGCTCACGTACGGCAAAAAATATTTCACATGGTTATATGCATAGGTAGGCACAAGTCCGTTAATCGTTAATCCGTTAATAACGAAGCTAACTTTTTCATTAACTCGTTAACCCGTTAAAAAGTTTTTTCATGTTAACGGACTAAATTAACTTCCGTTAAGTGCTGTTAACGGACCAAAGTAACTTCCGTTAAGTTCTGTTAACTTCCGTTAAGGTTTTTATTGTTAATATCTTGCAGCTTCGTTGTGCATTTGCACTTGTTTTTATCTTGAAATTAGATTGGACTGTAAAATGTTTTTTTTCAAACCACAAAAAGACCACCATAGCAATAAATATTTCGTTACAATCAGCTCAACAGCGTCAATAAGTGTTCTAGAAGCGAGTGAATAAAACGAAATGTAAATTACACGCAAAATGTTAACGGATTAACGGACTTTATGAACTTCCGTTAATTCAAGCTGAAAATAACGAATTAACGTTAACAGAGGAGTGAAGTTTGTTAATGGACTAGTGATTAACGAAGCTAACGTTTTGCGTTAACTTGCCCACCTATGGTTATATGTTGTAAGATACTTTTTCATCCCTTCCTACACTTTTAGCCGCATTGAATTTTTTTCTTTTTCCGTTTTTTTCTTTCAAAATTTTGTGCACTCTTCTTCTCCTAAACCACAGAACATGGATATCTAATTTTTGTGTAAATTTGTTGAGCTACAAATGCAATTTTGTCTCCTGAAATTTTTTGAGGCTTCTCTCCAGAACCTCCCCAAAATGGGGCCCTAAAAAACAAATTTTTTTTATTGCTCAAGCTAGGGTGATAGTTTTTTGTTTATATTGGTAGATATTTAAGCAATAAATAGCTTGACATAGTATGGGAGTACCACCCCCCAGGGGCCCCCAAATGGACTCCCCAAAAATTAGTTTTTTGAACGGCTCAAGTTAGGGCATTACTTTTTTTTATATCAGCAGATGTAAAAAAAACAAATATTTTGACATGGTGTGAGAGAGCGACCCTTTTGAAAACTCTCCAAAATAATACCCCTAAAATCAATTTTTTTATATGTCGTAAGCTAGAGAGCTAACTTTTTTCTGATGTTAGTCGAAATTTAAAGGATATTTAACTTGCGGTGCGGTGCGGTGCAGTGTGAACTTAGTTGTGTTTGGATGCGGTGCGGTGCAGCATGCGGACAAGGTTTGCGGATGCAGCGCAGCATGCGGATGCTTTTTTGTTATCCGCACCATCTCTAGCATGTACTACCTATCTTCGTCAGGGCTAGAATGCAAAGTTGAAAAACAAGCATACGACAGATGCGAAAAATTACGTCACAAGTGAATCATACGTTAACGCAAAAATTATAACAAATTGGAAGCGAAAAACTGACAAAATCTGTCGGTTTTTCGCTTCCAATTTGTTATAATTTTTGCGTTAACGTATGATTCACTTGTGACGTAATTTTTCGCATCTATCGTATGCTTGTTTTTCAACTTTGCATTCTAGCCCTGACGAAGATAGGTAGTACATGCCTTGAGCATAGCCTATCGAAACGTTGGCAAAAAAGTTTTCTGCCCCACCAGTTGAACAAATAAACTTCATTTAATTTATATTGCTGGTGACAACAATTGAGATGTTGAAGATTAAACAATTTAATTTTTTTAATTGGTTTTTAAATCTTAAAAATTTTGTTCTTTTAAATGGCTCTAAAAGCGTGCAAAATGTGATCCAAATGGCATTAAAATAGAGCTACTTTTTCAAAAAAGTGCAAAGTTTTCAAAAATTGCTCATAGCCTCCGAGGGGCTGGAGGCCCCGCTCCCAGACTCCCGTCTATGATACGTTTGGGTACATTAGTTTTTCACCGTGCCTTCACAATAAAATTTAACACATATATTGAAAACATTAACTTTAGGTTCAAGCCCTCCCTCTTTAACAACATCCTGTTTACGCACTAACCCAGGCCCCTGGCTTCTGATCCCCCATTTTAAGATAGTTTTGTCGAATGAAAAGTCCCTCCATTTGAAAGTTTCTGATGATTTCATATTGCATGTGATTTGTGGAATGGGCTCCTCCTCCAATCAAAAATCCTGGCTACATCTACGCCAGAATTCAAAAAATTTTATTTGATTATTTTCCTTTCATGCCGGTATTCAGTTATCGCAATTGCATGTAGAAAATATAAGCATCTGGGTGAAACTATTATCACGAGCTAATGTCATACCATTGGTTTCTGAGTAAGACAATTGTCAGACATATTTGAATATTATTTCAATAAGAGAATAAATGCGCCTGATGATTGCTAACCATGAAACAAACAGTTGCTCTTTAGCTAGTGTTAACTATAGAAACGCTGGATGTTTTTCTTCAAAAACTCTCTGAGAAGTCAATTTAGCCTAGCACTAAATTTTGCTTGAAAGAATTTTCTGGACACTTTGCTGTTAAAATAACCGTAATTTAGAAATGAGATGGCAACAAAAAATTTAATTTTATCATCAAACTATAGAACACTCCTTTGCATGGCTATAGTGCGACGTATGGTCACTTAGCTCCCGCAACAAGCTGAGATTCATGGATTTTTAGTGAGTTCGTACGCGATGAGTCTCAACACGTAGTTCTTAATATCAACAAGTAGTGTATTAATAAACTAACAATAGTAACAATGATAATAACAATAATAAAGACGACATAAAGCAAAGCAGCGGTATATATACAGCGAGTGATCAGAGAAAAACGAGAACAAAAACAACATTAATTAAATTCGTTTGTCTCGCAATATCCGTTCATTACGCAATACCACCCATAACAATGGGATATCATATTGTGATATTGTCTCGCAATATCACATAACAATACCACCCAGACAAAATTACACAAGGACAAACTATATTAATTCACTCGGTCACTGCAGATTTTAAACAAGCATAGTTTATGGCAAAATAAAGCCCTAACCCTTCCCTTACCCTATTATTCCTACTATGCCTATTTAAAACAGCGGGTGTTTTATTTTGTTGATGGCATTGCTTTTACCATAAAATAAGAAACGCCCGCTGAATACTACTAGATTTTGCAGTTACCCGCTGGAAGTGATTCCAACAGCTCATTAGATTGACAAACTTTCGCTACCTGAGTATTGCCACTGAGCAAGGAGTATTCGCCTTTATTGCATAATAATTTAGTCAGAATTGCTGTGTGATATCTTATTCTAAGCACTTATGGAATATGGTTTGAAAGCCATAGTTTGGCAAATGGTTCGATATAGCGCTAGCTCGAAAAACTCCGATGGTAGGGAAACCAGAAAGCGTTCGTTGTTGCTGCATTTATAGGTCACTAGTAGGGTAGATTAATTCTCAGATAAGACAGAAAGGATTAGATTGTAAATTTCGAGGGGTCATATAGCAGTAGCGTGGCCAGGAGGACTAAAGCCCTCCCTTCAATTGGCCTGTCGATCAAAATACCCCCCTTCTGCCTACAATAACCAAGGTTTGATGGAGTTATTTTGCCTTAAGTGTTCAAGTTTGATTCATGATATCAAGAAAGTCGCTAGCACCCAAAAACAGTTATGTTCATAGCAGTTGATCAGGAAAACTATACATTTCGCTGTTTCGTGCGAAATTACGGACAGCATGTTGAATTTATCTAAAAAGCATTTATTTGTATTGCTGTTGTACTGTTTTGTGTAGTTTCTGATGTATCGAAGTTTCAAATACTTTTGTTTCATTGAAAACGTAATATTGTTAAATGCAACTCACTGTAACTGCTCTCATAAAAACACTGTTTCAAGAAACTGGTACATGGAGAGACACACCAATTATATACTCGTAAATTAATAAAATTACTGCTACTTTTTACTCAAACTGATTAACGCTTGTTTTTTAACGTAAAGTTTCTTGAAGTATCCCGGAGTTTCAAGCTTTCGTTGGATGCTATCACAAAAATGAAAAATCTTCAGCTCTAAAATAACAAGTAGTTAAGTTTAATGTATTACGCAATTAGTGGTGAAATTAAACCAAATCACATTTACTATCAGTTAAGCTTTTGAGAATAATCTGCTATCCGGTATCGTTACATCAATAAATCATGTGGGTTTTGGTAAAAACGATAACTTTTGCCAACCGACTACGTTGCCGACACAAAACTTTACCGTTAAAAGAACAAAATCTTTCATGCATATCCGCTAAATCTGTTCATTATTGAAAGGGCATTCAAGTCAAGTTTTTCGATGTTGACCAAAATGTTGGAAAAAGCTTAAATCGCTTTCTCATCAAATTTAAACTCTCTACATCTTCCCGTTTTCAAGACATTACGCTTTAAAAGTTAACAATTTTCCTTTTACTGCAGTGTTGCCATTTTGCCAGAATCGCGACAAAACATTAACTCTTGTAAAGCTGGCTTACATTTACTTGAAAAGCAGCTATTTTACAGTTCACTTTGTCTCAACAACAAATCTGCAGCAAAACACTTATTGAGAATTAAGAACATTCAGTAACTTTTTGACATTTTGTTTGTAGTAGGCAATCCTGGCAAAATTTCTACGAAGTAAGAGCTTTTCTAAGGCGTAATCTAAATCTAAAAGGTCGTAAAAAGCTTAAATTTAGAGAAGTTAGTTTTGAGACGTAACAAAAATTTTTAAAGAAAATCGAGCAAAAAAAACTTGAATGTCCTTTTTACATACTAATTGTTATCGGCATATTGTACTAGTTTGTACTTATTAATACGATATCCCAGCACCATTACCTACCAACTGCAGCACCGGTACTTATTCAAATAGAGTATTATTGTTGAACATATTTTTTTGTAATTTTACATCGTCATTCACCAAGTTACAGTGGCGGGGAAACACCGAAAAGATCTTTTGGTTTTTGAGTCAAGCTGCCACCTGCCCACCGGTCAACCTGCCCACCGGTCAACCTGCCCACCGGTCAACCTCACACACAGGAGGCTTCACACTCTTCCTGTCATTGTTGAAAGTCCAGCAGAGAAGTTGCAAATACCAATTTTGGTGGTCTTCGGTTTGATCCGAGAATCGAATCCGTAGATGATGCTTTATCCGCTCGACAAGCTTTATCCCGTTTTCAATTTTCAACAACTCATCGTTACTAATCATGTCATTTTAAAATCCTGATATCAACCACAGATTGACTTTCCCAATAGTTAATATTTCATCAACTTCATGAAATTTAACAAATCAAAAATGTGATCTTTCATCATACTCGCTGTATTGCGTAGCATGTTGTAACAAGTTGGCGGGCCTATTTTCATGTCACTGCGCTTGCGAAGAACACAGCTTCTTTGGAAGAAATATCGCAACAGATGCGAGTCGTCGAGAACACTGTCTCCGATTCGACCAGCCCGAGATTTATATCTCAGACCTCCCGCTCCAGCGACGAATGCGTTGACTTGAATGATTGTTAAATTCAAACCAATCTACCTGGTAAGGTGGTGGCGGCTGGTGGTTGGTGGTTCCAACTGGTTGGTTCATGTTGGGCTGCGCTGCAACGAAACCACCTTGGACCTTTAAATGTGAGAAAAAAATTTTTAAATAAAATTGAAAACAGTAATTTGGAGCATATCTGTTTGTTAACCAATACGAATCCCATTCAACAATTCTACTTTGTATTGTCAATATAAAAGAATAATTTGTATATTATGGAGATTTTCCTCAGATTCGCAAAATAAACTCCAGACCTGCTACTCTGCTAATTTAGGAGGCGAGGGCTAATCTAACCAGAAAGGTAACTTAGCCTTATGTTACTGAAACAACATACTGAATAAATTTTTTGTAATTTTTAGGCAGCAAAATTGGCATTATTTTCGATGCAAGATGTTTTTTTGTATTCACATTTTCTTTTCATTGCCATAAAAAGTCCTCATATCAAATTGTGAGATCACCAAACGTCTCTATGATTTCATGTAGTTCATTTTTGGCACAATTGATGAGTTTATTTTGGCATTAATGGCAATACTCACAAAGCATATACAGTAGTTACGATCGGTGAGGGGTATTCTTTGAATACCCAATCAAAATCATCTCATCTGCATTAATTCATAGAAATATACGTTTTAAATACTATTTTATAGTTAAATTATTTTTGCTTTCTTGGCTGGTTGGCTACAAGCAAAGCGTATTCTGCGTAGCAATTGGCGAAACCTAGTGGCAGGCAGTCAATTTTTGAGTTTTTGGCATTGTGGCGCTAAACGGTTGATATGCAGTCGCTGTACACAGTATAGTATCTTGGCTGCGCTGGAAGATATCAAAGCGAAGTTGTGAAAACCCAAAATGGCGTAGCAAGGCTAAACCATGTAACGCCCCGCCTCTGTATTAACCAATCAAATTTGGTTAAGTGCAGAAACGTCACGAATGACGTCAGTAGTATAAAGTGAACGATTTCATGTGGTTTAGGGGACTAGGGGATCAGGGGATTAGGGGTTTAGGGGATCAGGGGTTTAGGGGATGCAATCCCCTAAACGTGGTGTTATCTAAACGTAGTTTTGTCTAAACGCGGTGTTGTAGTCCTTAGTTCTAACCTTAGCTCTAACCCTAGCTAGTTGTTTAAAAGTTGGTCCTGCCTGAGTATCGAACCACCGCAGGTGGTTTGCCTGGCTTCAAGTCTAAAGACTTTTAGTGTCTTGCTTGAGTACCGAACCACCGCAGGTGGTTTGTCAAGCCACCGCAGGTGCCTGGCTTCAAAGTAGCCGGTTAAAAGTAATCCAAGATCTAGTCTTAACTCTAAGTTTAGTGTAAGAATGGAAACTTAGTGTTGACCTGAGTACCAAACCACCGCAGGTGCCTGGCTTCAAGTCTAATGCTTGAAGAGTGTCTTGCTCGAGTACCGAACCACCGCAGGTGGTTTGTCAAGCCACCGCAGGTGGCTTGCTTCAAAGTAGCTGGTTAAAAGTGAATAGCCCGGTGGTTTCTAAAAAGATTATCTAAATGCTATGAAGTCTATTTTGTACGAACTTCGTGTAACTTGAAACGTTTCCTGTCGCGCTGCAGTTGAATTTCCGCTGCCGTGTCGAAATCGTGACAGCGGTTATCTAAGGTTTAGCTGTGAATCGCTATCTTTTTTGTTAATTTTTTTCGAATATGGAGCGAGCATGGCGCAATACAACTTGTTTAATTCCGATGATGTCAGGGTTTGTTACTTTTTTCGAATATGGAACGAGCATGGTGCAATACAGCTTGTACTCGTTTAACCCCAATAATGCAAGGGTCAGTCCTTTGGCGTATGTTGTCTTGAAGTCAAACTAATGCGGTTGAACCCTTTCAACTTTACTAGCGTTTAGACATTTGGTTCATTTTCGAATCGAACTAATGTGGTTAAAGCCATTCAAGTTTAGTGAGTCTAAAATTAGCAAGGTTTAGTTAAGTACCGAACCACCGAAGGTGGTAAGTCTAAAATTTGTAAGGCTTACCTGGGAATCGAACCACCGAAGGTGGTGAGTCGAAAGCTTAAAAATTTGACTAGGTTTGCCTGAGAACCGAACCACCAAAGGTAGTGAGTTTTAAGCTTAAAAAATGCTTATCTAAGAACCGAACCACCGAAGGTGGGTTTAAAACAAGTAAGACTTACCTAAGAACCGAACCACCAAAGGTGGTGAGTCTAAAATTTGCCCGGAAACCGAACCACCGAAGGTGGTGAGTCCAAAGTTTAAAATACTAGCCTGAGAACCGAAGCATCGAAGGTGGTGAGTCTAAAATTAGTAAGGCTTACCCAAGTACCGAACCACTGAAAGTGGTGAGTCGAAAGTTCACCGAACCAAGTTTAAAAACTACTTGCCTGAGAATCGAACCACCGAAGGTGGTGAGTCTAAACTTAGTAAAACTTACCTAAGAACCAAATCACCGAAGGTGGTGAGTCTAAAAGCTTTCAATTTGAGGTTAAAGTGTGAAGGTATGAGCCATCTGGTCTGTTGTAAATTCACCTTTAAAAACTCTTTTCATCCGCTTACACTAATGACATTAGAATTAAGACTTTAATTGGAATCGCTAACTGTGTCTGATCGTACGCGAGCTTTCGGGGAATCCCCTCTTTGTGGAAATTCCTGTTAATTTAAAAGCGAATTTTTTCAAAAACTTTTCAAAGAGCGCTCTAAAATAGATCCATCAACCTCAGGTTATGGACTGAATCTCTAGTGGAGGAATACGGCAAAAACCTTAAATTTTAAAACACTTGCCTGCGAATCGCTGGGAACCAAACCACCGAAGGTGGTGAGTCTTAAGCTTAAAATACAAATCTGGGAACCAAACCACCGAAGGTGGTGGGTCTAAAGCATAAACTTGGTAAGACTTTCTGGAAACCGAACCACCGCAGGCGGTGAGTCTAAAGTTTAAACTACCGCAGCCGGTTAGTTAAAACCTAAAATTTGTAAGGCTTCCCTGGGAATCGAAATACCGAAGGTGGTTAGTTAAAGTCTAAAGTTTAAAATTTGGACTATCGTTTAAAGGTCGTGGACCGTTCTTTGGACGGGTGGTTAGCTGTCGCAAAATCGCTTTGAAGTTTGCATGGTTCCAACTAAAAAATTAAAAATTTTTAAAAATGTAAAATACTTTTAATCTAAAAAAAAAAATTATGAAAACTAAATTTTAAGACATTTAGTCGATAACGTAGAAATATGTCTGAAATATGGTTGTATATTCTGGAGTTTGAATAACAACGGTATTATGTTTCAACAAGAAAATGGCAAACTCGACTACAAGTTGGTCGATACTTTGACTTTTGCATTAAAATATTGCAACAACGACTGCTAGAATATTATGTGAGTCAATATGGAAAGGTGGTATTGTGTTTGGCTTTTGTGTGGTTTGCCTGCATGACGTAACATAATCCAATTTGTTTAATTTCCGATTACCTTGGTGCCACAAGCTAGTTTGTTCGCTGCGAAACATACTCGAGAGCTTTAACGCTCTTGTCATTCTATCAAAGTGAACGTATGTACCTATTGTCGGAAAACCTTTATTCGAAATGATGCTATGCTACGTCACAAAAGAGAAGTATATGAACGGTTTTGAAATTAGAGTGCGAAAAAACGTAACAAAAAATTTAAAAGAGCCCCCCGATATAACGCACCCGCCGCTGTTACCACCAGCGTCATGTTCAATTTCACAAAAACACCTGAAATTTAAGTTTAAACTGACACATCGTATCACAGCAAAAAATTGAAATCGAATTGCGAGCACTACAATCTGGTGCAAGTCTGACAGTACGTGCTTTGTTCAGCCTCAACCATTCGAATCATATTCTAGTTATTTTGATGAGAGGCTTGGAATATTTCGATTTTAAAGAATTTTTGCTCTTCAAAGAACATTTATGTTGGAGAACTTAGACATAGATGTAAGAAATAAAAAGTTTAGCCTCAAGTTAACTAATTTTTTAATTTGTGGTACTTAATTTAAATTCAGATTGGTTATTAATTTTATTTTTATTCGTTTCATTTTATTTGCACCAAAATACAATTTTCATAAAATGAGCAACAATTCAATCAGAGCAGTACAATTGTAACCAATTCAATAAAAAACAATATTTTTGCTCAAATAGAAGCAGCTAAACGAATAACGTTATAACACGCATCAAGTCAAGGTAGTATGGTCGGAGTTATCAATACTCTGCACGGCTTTGAAACAATATGTTATACGCATGGTTTTGAAAAAAAAAAAAAAAAAAGTTGGTCGAACGCTAACGCGGTACTCTCTGGAGTGGGAGGTCAGAAGTTCAAATCTCGAACCGGTCAAATCGAACACATGGTTGCCAACGGCTCGCCACCGCTGCGATATTTTTTCGAAAGGAGCTGTGTAGCACGGGCGCAATGACTCGGAAATGGTCCCCGCTAATTCGTTTCACGCTTCGGCGTATTACATCGAGCATAATGAAAGATTTATTTTATGCATGGCTCGGAAGCAATATGTCTTAAAAATGTACAACCACGATATAGACTAAAGAGAGGACGAAGCGTTCCTTAATCGATAAAAATACTTAACTGCTAAGTTTGAACTAACGCTTGAAATCTCAACATAAACAGAAAATGAATTAAGAGCACTATCTAGCAGTGGGATATAACATCTTAACCTTGCCTGTTTTTGTTTTAAAAGGGCCTTCAACTCAAGTTTTTCACGCTAGACCAAAATGTTGAAATATACCTATAACACATTCTCACCAAAATTTGAAGTTTCTACACCTTCTCGCTTTCAAGATAATATAGTTCACAATTAGCCGTTTTCCACTTTAGTGTTGCCGTTTTTATCAGTATTGCGACAGAAGATTAACTATGGGAAAGCTGACTTTCAGTTATTGAAAAGCGTCAAATTTTTCGTTTCTAAACCTGTACTTTGTTTTACAAAACCTCTGCCGCAAAAAACTTTTTTGAAAATCAAGAACATGGTGTCAATTTTTGAAATTTTGTTTCTTATTGGCAACCCTGACATGTTTATATCTTAATTCTATGAAAGATATCATATTTTTAATATTACTTAAACCCACATTTGTATCCAATTTTGTGGGTCAACAAGCGTTTGACTCAGGATGTAACCAGCATCTGAATCCTACAACTCTATTTCGAAAAAAACACAAAAAAGGTCTGAGCTAATTATCTACTTTTTCAGATAAAATCACTATTCGAAACACATATTTTGCAAGACCTAGAATGTTTTTGGTCAAAGTTTTCCAACGACAACAAGAAAACGGTTAAAAATTTTGCTATATTAGGTAAGTTTTAAAGTAAAGGTAATAATCAATATAAAGAAACTCAGGATTTTGATCAAATTATTGCAACACAAGAAAAGAAACTTAATAACTTGTTCAAGTTTTAGGCGAATTTTTGGGTTTATTTACGTTAGAATTTTCACCCAAGGTGAATAAACCTCAACGGTGTAAGATATTTTGACGAATTTATCCCAATAAAACTAGATCAAGTAATAAAAAATATATTCGTTTTAAGGTTGAATTATTGTTTTAATCAAAGAAATTGTAAGATTTTGATTTCTGCAAAAAAACAGTTTGACGCAAACAAGAAAATTACAAAAACTGACGTTAATTTGAGACTATAAGACAAGGTTTAAGATTGAATAACACCAAAAAATAGCAAAAGTTCTTGTTTTAACTCAAGATAGAGTGTAGTTGAATAAAATTTTACGGTATTTTAGTTAAAAAATCAGTGTAAAACTAAAAAATTGTTAAAAAAATGTAAGATGTTAGGTAAACGTTTTAGTTTCAAAGTACAAAAACGATCATTTTTACTGAAATTTTCAATTTAAAATGACGAAATGTAAGGTTTTTTTACAAAATTATCGCTACGACAACAAAAAAAGTTGTGGTTTATTAACTAAAAATAATAAACATTATCTATTTTGAGTAAATTTTATAGCATTTTAGTAAAAAAATTGGTGTAAAACTATAAAAAATGTAAGATGATAGGTAAACATTTTTGTTTCAAAGTACAAAAAAGATCATTTTTACTTAAAGTTGCAATTTAAAATGACGAAATGTAAGGTTTTTTACAAAATTATTGCTACGAAAACAAAAAAAAGTTGTGGTTTATTAACTAAAAATAATAAACATTATCTATTTTGGTTAAATTTTATGGTATTTTAGTAAAAAATCAGTGTAAAACTAAAAAAACTGTTAAAAAAGTTTAAGATGTTAGGTAAACGTTTTAGTTTTAAAGTACAAAAAACAATCATTTTTACTGAAACTTTCAATTTGAAATGACGAAGTGTAAGATTTTTTTACAAAGATGCACAGAGCTGGACAGCGCTGTTTCGAGCTTTTAGCTCTCATCGGCTGCCCTCAGCTTCTCTAACAAAGTTATTTTCCACACGAAGGACGTCAACCTTGTCGATTATTTTTTACAAAATTATCGCTACAACAACCAAAAAGTCTAGGTTTATTGACTAAAATTAATACACATTCCCTATTTCGGTTAAAATTTTATGGTATTTTAGTAAAACATCAGTGTAAAACTAAAAAATTGTGAAAAAGTTTAAAATGTTAGGTAAACTTTTTTGTTTCAGAGTAGAAAAAGAGCTATTGTTACTTAAAGTTTCAATTTAAAATGACGAAACATAAAATCTGTAGAAAATTATCGCTACGACAACCAAAAAGTCTAGGTTTATTGAGTAAAATTAGTACACATTCCCTATTTCGGTTAAATTTTATGGTATTTTAGTAAAAAAATCAGTGTAAAACTATAAAAAATTTGAAAATGTTAGGTAAACGTTTTAGTTTCAAAGTAGAAAAAAACATTATTTTTACTGAAACTTTCGATTTAAAACGACAAAGCGTAACTTTTTTTACAAAATTATCGCTACGACAACAAAAAAGTTGAAGTTTATTGAGTAAAATTAATACACATTATCTATTTTGAGTAAATTTTATGGTATTTTAGTAAAAAAACTAGTGTAAAACTAAAAAATTGTTGAAAAGTTTAAGATGTTAGGTAAACGTTTTGGTTTTAAAGTAGAAAAAAACATTATTTTTAATTAAGTTTTCAATTTAAAATGACGAAACGTAAAATTTATAGAAAATTATCGCTACGAAAACCAAAAAGTTAGACTTTTTTGATTAAAAATAATGAACATTATTGTTTTTAGCTAAGTGATTTGCTAGATATTTTAACAGTTTAGAATATTTTCTACCAAATGTTGGTAAAAATATAAGAGCCTAAGAAAATTGCTTGGTTCAAAAATTGTTAAAATCACCGTTTCCAAGGAAAAAATTCAATTTTGAACAAACAAAGCAACACAATTTAATGTTTTTACAACAAGACTTGCATCAAACCACGAAATCAATAAAAGATTACTATGTTAAACAAGTTTAATGATATTTATGGTAAAAAACTTCATTTATTTATGGTAAAACAAAGGTTTATTTATGGTAAAACAAAGGAATCGCACAATTTTAAGATATTTTTGACAAAATTAGCCTTCACTAACGCAAGAAAGTTAATCAAAGGTTGCGATTTATTAGAATGTTTTTGTTTAAAAAGTAGAAAAAAATAGCTGCTTTTTACGTTAAAATTGTTAATCAAGTCTCAGAAACTTGAATTGAAACAATAACAACAATAATTAACTCTTCAGATTTTGCATATTTGTGTGTCTAACGTCTAAAATATCGATACTTTGAAACTTACAGAAGGATACGCATGTTACTTTTTAATATCTTTGAACTTCGACTTTGTTTAACAAAGCAAAAAATCAAATTGGAACAACTCGTTTTCAGGTTCGTATTAACCAGGTACTCGTCTGCACCTATCTAATCAAACCAACACAGAGCACCTTTTTGGGAGTTTTGTTTCCAAGTATTTTGTCAGGCTAGTCCACCACAACAGGTATTGACTGCTTGGTCCAATTGGGAAATAAGCGTGAAGAGACTTTCCCAGGGACACAACGACGCATTATTACCAGTTAGAGAATCAAATCATAGTCTATTCCCAACGCTCAACCACTGCCTATCACCACCGCTGTTTTCAGGTCAAAACATATTATGACTGTAGTTTTCTAAGTTTTAAACGCTTGAGATCTAAAATTTGGCAACGTATAATTCGCAATAAAAATCCATTCTCGCATTTCTTCGCATTTTGAGTCGTGTTTAGACAATATCGCTGTCGGACGTGTAATTTTCTGTGTCACAACCATAGTCGCATAATGTTTTTTCCCAAGTCGAAGCTATACGGCTGTACTTTTCGAGGATTTTTTATGAACTCTTTTACCGTTTTGATTTGAAAGTTTTTTCTTGGAAACATTAGTTTTTAGAATAAGGTTTGTTGTTTGTCTTGCAGATATCAGAAT
Organism: Trididemnum nubilum; assembly: GCA_963965965.1. NCBI lineage: Eukaryota > Metazoa > Chordata > Ascidiacea > Aplousobranchia > Didemnidae > Trididemnum > Trididemnum nubilum. The sequence continues at coordinate 39,164,914 of OZ014484.1, read as the reverse complement.
CTAAAGTCTAATATACATTGTTCATGAGATTTCAAAAAATTTGATGGTGTACAACTAAATGTTCAAAACAATTTGTAAACGCTATGTGATAAAGTTTTCTTTAAACCCGAACATCTGATCGAACAGCTTTCCAAATGCCCAAGATTTTTTAACGTTTAAGATCACGTGAAGTACCAAGAAATGATAGATTTTGTTTACTTTTTCCAAAGTACTGAAAAAACGTTATGATGAAAAAATATCATTTTGAGACATTGTTATTGAGTCATGATTAAATACGCCCGGGACAAGGCCGGAAGTCGTGTATAAAATTAATAAATTAATTAAATTAAAATTATTAAAATTAAATTTTTTGAATTGAAAATTAATAAATTAATTAAATTAAAATTGATGAAATTAAATTTTTTAAATTGAAAATTGTTAAAATTAATAAATTAATTAAATTAAAATTATTGAAATTAAATTTTTTGAATTGAAAATTGTTAAAATTAAAATTATTGAAATTAAATTTTTTTTTGAATTGAAAATTAATAAATTTTTTAAATTAAAATTATTGAATTAATTTTATACACGACTTCCGGTCTTGTCCCGGGCGTATTTAATCATGACTCAATAACAATGTCTCAAAATGATATTTTTTCATCATAACGTTTTTTTCAGTACTTTGGAAAAAGTAAACAAAATCTATCATTTCTTGGTACTTCACGTGATCTTAAACGTTAAAAAATCTTGGGCATTTGGAAAGCTGTTCGATCAGATGTTCGGGTTTAAAGAAAACTTTATCACATAGCGTTTACAAATTGTTTTGAACATTTAGTTGTACACCATCAAATTTTTTGAAATCTCATGAACAATGTATATTAGACTTTAGATTCTGATATCTGCAAGACAAACAACAAACCTTATTCTAAAAACTAATGTTTCCAAGAAAAAACTTTCAAATCAAAACGGTAAAAGAGTTCATAAAAAATCCTCGAAAAGTACAGCCGTATAGCTTCGACTTGGGAAAAAACATTATGCGACTATGGTTGTGACACAGAAAATTACACGTCCGACAGCGATATTGTCTAAACACGACTCAAAATGCGAAGAAATGCGAGAATGGATTTTATTGCGAATTATACGTTGCCAAATTTTAGATCTCAAGCGTTTAAAACTTAGAAAACTACAGTCATAATATGTTTTGACCTGAAAACAGCGGTGGTGATAGGCAGTGGTTGAGCGTTGGGAATAGACTATGATTTGATTCTCTAACTGGTAATAATGCGTCGTTGTGTCCCTGGGAAAGTCTCTTCACGCTTATTTCCCAATTGGACCAAGCAGTCAATACCTGTTGTGGTGGACTAGCCTGACAAAATACTTGGAAACAAAACTCCCAAAAAGGTGCTCTGTGTTGGTTTGATTAGATAGGTGCAGACGAGTACCTGGTTAATACGAACCTGAAAACGAGTTGTTCCAATTTGATTTTTTGCTTTGTTAAACAAAGTCGAAGTTCAAAGATATTAAAAAGTAACATGCGTATCCTTCTGTAAGTTTCAAAGTATCGATATTTTAGACGTTAGACACACAAATATGCAAAATCTGAAGAGTTAATTATTGTTGTTATTGTTTCAATTCAAGTTTCTGAGACTTGATTAACAATTTTAACGTAAAAAGCAGCTATTTTTTTCTACTTTTTAAACAAAAACATTCTAATAAATCGCAACCTTTGATTAACTTTCTTGCGTTAGTGAAGGCTAATTTTGTCAAAAATATCTTAAAATTGTGCGATTCCTTTGTTTTACCATAAATAAACCTTTGTTTTACCATAAATAAATGAAGTTTTTTACCATAAATATCATTAAACTTGTTTACATAGTAATCTTTTATTGATTTCGTGGTTTGATGCAAGTCTTGTTGTAAAAACATTAAATTGTGTTGCTTTGTTTGTTCAAAATTGAATTTTTTCCTTGGAAACGGTGATTTTAACAATTTTTGAACCAAGCAATTTTCTTAGGCTCTTATATTTTTACCAACATTTGGTAGAAAATATTCTAAACTGTTAAAATATCTAGCAAATCACTTAGCTAAAAACAATAATGTTCATTATTTTTAATCAAAAAAGTCTAACTTTTTGGTTTTCGTAGCGATAATTTTCTATAAATTTTACGTTTCGTCATTTTAAATTGAAAACTTAATTAAAAATAATGTTTTTTTCTACTTTAAAACCAAAACGTTTACCTAACATCTTAAACTTTTCAACAATTTTTTAGTTTTACACTAGTTTTTTTACTAAAATACCATAAAATTTACTCAAAATAGATAATGTGTATTAATTTTACTCAATAAACTTCAACTTTTTTGTTGTCGTAGCGATAATTTTGTAAAAAAAGTTACGCTTTGTCGTTTTTAAATCGAAGTTTCAGTAAAAATAATGTTTTTTTTCTACTTTGAAACTAAAACGTTTACCTAACATTTTCAAATTTTTTATAGTTTTACACTGATTTTTTTACTAAAATACCATAAAATTTACCGAAATAGGGAATGTGTACTAATTTTACTCAATAAACCTAGACTTTTTGGTTGTCGTAGCGATAATTTTCTACAGATTTTATGTTTCGTCATTTTAAATTGAAACTTTAAGTAACAATAGCTCTTTTTCTACTCTGAAACAAAAACGTTTACCTAACATTTTAAACTTTTTCACAATTTTTTAGTTTTACACTGATGTTTTACTAAAATACCATAAAATTTTAACCGAAATAGGGAATGTGTATTAATTTTACTCAATAAACCTAGACTTTTTGGTTGTCGTAGCGATAATTTTCTACAGATTTTATGTTTCGTCATTTTAAATTGAAACTTTAAGTAACAATAGCTCTTTTTCTACTCTGAAACAAAAAAGTTTACCTAACATTTTAAACTTTTTCACAATTTTTTAGTTTTACACTGATGTTTTACTAAAATACCATAAAATTTTAACCGAAATAGGGAATGTGTATTAATTTTAGTCAATAAACCTAGACTTTTTGGTTGTTGTAGCGATAATTTTGTAAAAAATAATCGACAAGGTTGACGTCCTTCGTGTGGAAAATAACTTTGTTAGAGAAGCTGAGGGCAGCCGATGAGAGCTAAAAGCTCGAAACAGCGCTGTCCAGCTCTGTGCATCTTTGTAAAAAAATCTTACACTTCGTCATTTCAAATTGAAAGTTTCAGTAAAAATGATTGTTTTTTGTACTTTAAAACTAAAACGTTTACCTAACATCTTAAACTTTTTTAACAGTTTTTTTAGTTTTACACTGATTTTTTACTAAAATACCATAAAATTTAACCAAAATAGATAATGTTTATTATTTTTAGTTAATAAACCACAACTTTTTTTTGTTTTCGTAGCAATAATTTTGTAAAAAACCTTACATTTCGTCATTTTAAATTGCAACTTTAAGTAAAAATGATCTTTTTTGTACTTTGAAACAAAAATGTTTACCTATCATCTTACATTTTTTATAGTTTTACACCAATTTTTTTACTAAAATGCTATAAAATTTACTCAAAATAGATAATGTTTATTATTTTTAGTTAATAAACCACAACTTTTTTTGTTGTCGTAGCGATAATTTTGTAAAAAAACCTTACATTTCGTCATTTTAAATTGAAAATTTCAGTAAAAATGATCGTTTTTGTACTTTGAAACTAAAACGTTTACCTAACATCTTACATTTTTTTAACAATTTTTTAGTTTTACACTGATTTTTTAACTAAAATACCGTAAAATTTTATTCAACTACACTCTATCTTGAGTTAAAACAAGAACTTTTGCTATTTTTTGGTGTTATTCAATCTTAAACCTTGTCTTATAGTCTCAAATTAACGTCAGTTTTTGTAATTTTCTTGTTTGCGTCAAACTGTTTTTTTGCAGAAATCAAAATCTTACAATTTCTTTGATTAAAACAATAATTCAACCTTAAAACGAATATATTTTTTATTACTTGATCTAGTTTTATTGGGATAAATTCGTCAAAATATCTTACACCGTTGAGGTTTATTCACCTTGGGTGAAAATTCTAACGTAAATAAACCCAAAAATTCGCCTAAAACTTGAACAAGTTATTAAGTTTCTTTTCTTGTGTTGCAATAATTTGATCAAAATCCTGAGTTTCTTTATATTGATTATTACCTTTACTTTAAAACTTACCTAATATAGCAAAATTTTTAACCGTTTTCTTGTTGTCGTTGGAAAACTTTGACCAAAAACATTCTAGGTCTTGCAAAATATGTGTTTCGAATAGTGATTTTATCTGAAAAAGTAGATAATTAGCTCAGACCTTTTTTGTGTTTTTTTCGAAATAGAGTTGTAGGATTCAGATGCTGGTTACATCCTGAGTCAAACGCTTGTTGACCCACAAAATTGGATACAAATGTGGGTTTAAGTAATATTAAAAATATGATATCTTTCATAGAATTAAGATATAAACATGTCAGGGTTGCCAATAAGAAACAAAATTTCAAAAATTGACACCATGTTCTTGATTTTCAAAAAAGTTTTTTGCGGCAGAGGTTTTGTAAAACAAAGTACAGGTTTAGAAACGAAAAATTTGACGCTTTTCAATAACTGAAAGTCAGCTTTCCCATAGTTAATCTTCTGTCGCAATACTGATAAAAACGGCAACACTAAAGTGGAAAACGGCTAATTGTGAACTATATTATCTTGAAAGCGAGAAGGTGTAGAAACTTCAAATTTTGGTGAGAATGTGTTATAGGTATATTTCAACATTTTGGTCTAGCGTGAAAAACTTGAGTTGAAGGCCCTTTTAAAACAAAAACAGGCAAGGTTAAGATGTTATATCCCACTGCTAGATAGTGCTCTTAATTCATTTTCTGTTTATGTTGAGATTTCAAGCGTTAGTTCAAACTTAGCAGTTAAGTATTTTTATCGATTAAGGAACGCTTCGTCCTCTCTTTAGTCTATATCGTGGTTGTACATTTTTAAGACATATTGCTTCCGAGCCATGCATAAAATAAATCTTTCATTATGCTCGATGTAATACGCCGAAGCGTGAAACGAATTAGCGGGGACCATTTCCGAGTCATTGCGCCCGTGCTACACAGCTCCTTTCGAAAAAATATCGCAGCGGTGGCGAGCCGTTGGCAACCATGTGTTCGATTTGACCGGTTCGAGATTTGAACTTCTGACCTCCCACTCCAGAGAGTACCGCGTTAGCGTTCGACCAACTTTTTTTTTTTTTTTTTTTCAAAACCATGCGTATAACATATTGTTTCAAAGCCGTGCAGAGTATTGATAACTCCGACCATACTACCTTGACTTGATGCGTGTTATAACGTTATTCGTTTAGCTGCTTCTATTTGAGCAAAAATATTGTTTTTTATTGAATTGGTTACAATTGTACTGCTCTGATTGAATTGTTGCTCATTTTATGAAAATTGTATTTTGGTGCAAATAAAATGAAACGAATAAAAATAAAATTAATAACCAATCTGAATTTAAATTAAGTACCACAAATTAAAAAATTAGTTAACTTGAGGCTAAACTTTTTATTTCTTACATCTATGTCTAAGTTCTCCAACATAAATGTTCTTTGAAGAGCAAAAATTCTTTAAAATCGAAATATTCCAAGCCTCTCATCAAAATAACTAGAATATGATTCGAATGGTTGAGGCTGAACAAAGCACGTACTGTCAGACTTGCACCAGATTGTAGTGCTCGCAATTCGATTTCAATTTTTTGCTGTGATACGATGTGTCAGTTTAAACTTAAATTTCAGGTGTTTTTGTGAAATTGAACATGACGCTGGTGGTAACAGCGGCGGGTGCGTTATATCGGGGGGCTCTTTTAAATTTTTTGTTACGTTTTTTCGCACTCTAATTTCAAAACCGTTCATATACTTCTCTTTTGTGACGTAGCATAGCATCATTTCGAATAAAGGTTTTCCGACAATAGGTACATACGTTCACTTTGATAGAATGACAAGAGCGTTAAAGCTCTCGAGTATGTTTCGCAGCGAACAAACTAGCTTGTGGCACCAAGGTAATCGGAAATTAAACAAATTGGATTATGTTACGTCATGCAGGCAAACCACACAAAAGCCAAACACAATACCACCTTTCCATATTGACTCACATAATATTCTAGCAGTCGTTGTTGCAATATTTTAATGCAAAAGTCAAAGTATCGACCAACTTGTAGTCGAGTTTGCCATTTTCTTGTTGAAACATAATACCGTTGTTATTCAAACTCCAGAATATACAACCATATTTCAGACATATTTCTACGTTATCGACTAAATGTCTTAAAATTTAGTTTTCATAATTTTTTTTTTTAAGATTAAAAGTATTTTACATTTTTAAAAATTTTTAATTTTTTAGTTGGAACCATGCAAACTTCAAAGCGATTTTGCGACAGCTAACCACCCGTCCAAAGAACGGTCCACGACCTTTAAACGATAGTCCAAATTTTAAACTTTAGACTTTAACTAACCACCTTCGGTATTTCGATTCCCAGGGAAGCCTTACAAATTTTAGGTTTTAACTAACCGGCTGCGGTAGTTTAAACTTTAGACTCACCGCCTGCGGTGGTTCGGTTTCCAGAAAGTCTTACCAAGTTTATGCTTTAGACCCACCACCTTCGGTGGTTTGGTTCCCAGATTTGTATTTTAAGCTTAAGACTCACCACCTTCGGTGGTTTGGTTCCCAGCGATTCGCAGGCAAGTGTTTTAAAATTTAAGGTTTTTGCCGTATTCCTCCACTAGAGATTCAGTCCATAACCTGAGGTTGATGGATCTATTTTAGAGCGCTCTTTGAAAAGTTTTTGAAAAAATTCGCTTTTAAATTAACAGGAATTTCCACAAAGAGGGGATTCCCCGAAAGCTCGCGTACGATCAGACACAGTTAGCGATTCCAATTAAAGTCTTAATTCTAATGTCATTAGTGTAAGCGGATGAAAAGAGTTTTTAAAGGTGAATTTACAACAGACCAGATGGCTCATACCTTCACACTTTAACCTCAAATTGAAAGCTTTTAGACTCACCACCTTCGGTGATTTGGTTCTTAGGTAAGTTTTACTAAGTTTAGACTCACCACCTTCGGTGGTTCGATTCTCAGGCAAGTAGTTTTTAAACTTGGTTCGGTGAACTTTCGACTCACCACTTTCAGTGGTTCGGTACTTGGGTAAGCCTTACTAATTTTAGACTCACCACCTTCGATGCTTCGGTTCTCAGGCTAGTATTTTAAACTTTGGACTCACCACCTTCGGTGGTTCGGTTTCCGGGCAAATTTTAGACTCACCACCTTTGGTGGTTCGGTTCTTAGGTAAGTCTTACTTGTTTTAAACCCACCTTCGGTGGTTCGGTTCTTAGATAAGCATTTTTTAAGCTTAAAACTCACTACCTTTGGTGGTTCGGTTCTCAGGCAAACCTAGTCAAATTTTTAAGCTTTCGACTCACCACCTTCGGTGGTTCGATTCCCAGGTAAGCCTTACAAATTTTAGACTTACCACCTTCGGTGGTTCGGTACTTAACTAAACCTTGCTAATTTTAGACTCACTAAACTTGAATGGCTTTAACCACATTAGTTCGATTCGAAAATGAACCAAATGTCTAAACGCTAGTAAAGTTGAAAGGGTTCAACCGCATTAGTTTGACTTCAAGACAACATACGCCAAAGGACTGACCCTTGCATTATTGGGGTTAAACGAGTACAAGCTGTATTGCACCATGCTCGTTCCATATTCGAAAAAAGTAACAAACCCTGACATCATCGGAATTAAACAAGTTGTATTGCGCCATGCTCGCTCCATATTCGAAAAAAATTAACAAAAAAGATAGCGATTCACAGCTAAACCTTAGATAACCGCTGTCACGATTTCGACACGGCAGCGGAAATTCAACTGCAGCGCGACAGGAAACGTTTCAAGTTACACGAAGTTCGTACAAAATAGACTTCATAGCATTTAGATAATCTTTTTAGAAACCACCGGGCTATTCACTTTTAACCAGCTACTTTGAAGCAAGCCACCTGCGGTGGTTCGGTACTCGAGCAAGACACTCTTCAAGCATTAGACTTGAAGCCAGGCACCTGCGGTGGTTTGGTACTCAGGTCAACACTAAGTTTCCATTCTTACACTAAACTTAGAGTTAAGACTAGATCTTGGATTACTTTTAACCGGCTACTTTGAAGCCAGGCACCTGCGGTGGCTTGACAAACCACCTGCGGTGGTTCGGTACTCAAGCAAGACACTAAAAGTCTTTAGACTTGAAGCCAGGCAAACCACCTGCGGTGGTTCGATACTCAGGCAGGACCAACTTTTAAACAACTAGCTAGGGTTAGAGCTAAGGTTAGAACTAAGGACTACAACACCGCGTTTAGACAAAACTACGTTTAGATAACACCACGTTTAGGGGATTGCATCCCCTAAACCCCTGATCCCCTAAACCCCTAATCCCCTGATCCCCTAGTCCCCTAAACCACATGAAATCGTTCACTTTATACTACTGACGTCGTCCTAGGTTTTCAGATAGCTAGCGTGATTACCTTGCCTTCAGCTGCCTGCGCCAGCGGTTGCGAGATCGATAGTTAAAGACCTGTCAGTTAAATTAACCACCCTGAAACACCATAACACTTTGTCCGTATCAAAAAATTGACTGTGAAAGACTTGAAAGGTCTTTTAGCAAAAACAACCTACTATGAGGAAAACTTAAAATTCGTCAAAATAAATTACAATAGCAATATAACCAGGGACAAAGCAACGAACGTTGAGGATAGTTTATTGGGATATTCCTTCACTCAAAAAGCTTTTGAAGAGAAAAAAGCAACCGTTGCTGCAGGTAAACCCTAAATCGTTAAAAGATCGTTTTCTTCCTTAAAACGTGTCAAATCATTTTCGCAAAATAAAATGGAACAAGGCAGACTTTAAGATTTACGCCTTATTATGTTCATCGAGTCACAATTACTAACAGAAGTCATGGAAACCAAATCTTTTCAAGATTCAGTCATAACAAAATTTGCTTGAGCGGAAAGGCGAATGGAATTTACTTTTAAATGACTTTCTTTCATCTACAGTAATTCTGAAACTTTATCGATTTTAGTGCTCTGCCTTTTGCAGTAAACAGTTTTGTTTGAATTGCTAATCAAACGGCCAAAGCTGTTTCAGCTGGTACTGTTTCTTTGCTTTTTATTGGCAACTGATCATTGGATACGGTAAAGGCGCGTTAAAAGTTTTAATCAATCGCTTGAATTAAGTGTAGCATAACAGAAGTTATAGTTTATCTTTTTCATTTTTCTGCACCTCCACTATACTCATTTCACTCAATAGCTGAAGCGAGACGAGAAAAATTAACTTCAGCTACTTTACCTTCGATTCAAGCCAAAACTTTTTACTCCCAAAAGTGTTTTTGCTACTCCCCCAGTCAAACTTTGTCTTTCAAGTTTTGCTTTTAAAAAGTACAGTACAAACACTGTATAATTTTACATGCTAAAATATAACAGTGTAATTTATATGGTACAATATAAAAGTATAAATTTACATAGTACAAACATAGTATAATTTTGTATGGATATAACTTTATATGCGCAGACCAGATGCGCAATTACTTAAGGTACGAAAATAAACGATGCAATAATAAATTTTTAAGTGAATACCCAAAACTTTTTGCCACCGATCGTCACTGACATACAGCATTATACCCTTTTGTCAACTTATTTTCTTAAAATTATTAAGAAGCGTTTTTAATATAATTCATTTAATTGATTGATTGATGCATCTTTATTCTCCTATCACGAGAAAGCGACGGTGCGCCTTTGGACGAATCAAAATCCTTTGGACGAATCCGCACCCGCTTAGGCGTTAACCGTTTTCCAGCTTTCCGGTTCACGTTTGACTTCTTCCCACGTAAATTCGCTGCTTGATCGAATAATTAACAAACAGTTTAGCTCATAAAAAACCCGATAGAAAGCTCATGGTTGCGTTCTCTAGTTTATCATTTCGATCTACGTAAATAACCAAAAAGCAAATATTTCTGCACAGCAAAGGCAACGGTTACGGTTATCGCAAATATTTTACCGGTGCTTGGTTGTTGAAAACTGGCTGCTGTACCATTTGCCCAGGCATTCCAGTGGCTATGGGTGCTCCTGTACAAGTCAAGTAGTACCAACATATCATCTCGAACAAATATCTTAAACCAAAACTCAATTGAAAATTTTGTCCTATTTTGTTGTTGTTTTGCCAGAAAGTACATACAACCTAATAAAGGTCTCGATAACAAGATTCAAGTAGAATGTGAATATTATAAAACTGCCATCTTATCATAGTTGTTATATAAACTGATAGTTTTCACTACAGCCTAACAGCAATCGCCAAAACTTATTGGCAGATACTTCACATTCTTGGTACTGAGAGATTATACATCATACAGTTGGATTAAAACGGATCAAAGTTCACTCCTTGAGGAAACTCCGTCAAAATTCTATTTTAAAATTCAAAATTATTCAAAGATCTGTCGAGGTAGCTAAATCATAGTCTAAAATTGGTAAAAATTTATCTTGTGGTTACAAACACACATTCAGTCTTAATTTGTCGAAATTATTAGACTTGTTTATTTATACTTGTTTGTGCAAGATGGAAGATATGTGTGTAATTACAATTCACAATCGTAATCAACGTACTCAGAGACACCTACCTAGCACAAACGTAGGCTGTATTTGTCCTGGAATGGTCGTTACTTGGCCAGGATTCACATAAGCGTAAGTTGTCGTGGAAGGAAGATTCTGAAAGACAAAAAGCGTTCGAATACTTTGTTTTGTTAAGAAAATCCCCGATGATAAACTAGTTGGTTGAATGGTAACGAGTGCGTCTCGGGATTGAAAATTCTATGATTTAGATTTCGGGCCGGATAAATCAAACACAGCCTTGCTAAGGGCTCAAAATTGTTGCCTCATTTGTAGCGTAGCCTAAAGTCATAAAGATGCGTCCTCCAGATGTTTTCTTATTTGTGGTTTTTTGATTGATTGCAGCGAACGACGCTACAGGCTTCCTTCCTCTTGCATTGGTTAAACTGGGGGTCGCTGTGATTGAGAACCCATCTTCAATAAGTGTAGAGGAAGGTTGTGTGCAACGTCATCACGTCGGGGTCACCAAGTTCGACTCTACACATTTCTTCAATCGAGGAGTAATGCTACAAGCAGACGCAGTGGCGCATAGATGGGTCTATCAACTTGTTACACTCTGCGGGGTAATACAGCAAAAATAATGCGAGATTGTATTTGTTTGATAAAAAGGTACACGTGAAAAATTTGCGATGAATAATACCAGTTTAATTTTCTAATTACTATGAATTCAAACATGTCTACGCGATGGATGTTTTGTCCGATTTGAACCAACCGTAGTCGGTCGGTGGTCCAGTGGATAAAGCATCGGCTGCTATCAGGGCTTCAAACTTGAACTTGAATTTGAATAAAAACTCTGTTATTTTGCTGTATTCGAACTTGAACTCGAATAAAACAGTTTGAGTTCATTAAAATAAAATTTAAAAATTAAAAACTTGTTGGAAAGAACTATTTTTTGTTGACATGCTATGTGAGATGAGATTGTCGTTCACTTGTTTAGGCCGTGGCGACCTAGAAAAATTGCAGCAGTACAAAAAAAGAGCGATTTAGTCGAAAAGTATATATAGTGCTTTTTTCAACCTGATCTCAAAAAACTTCATAATTTGCCCGAACTTGAACTCGAAACAATTAAATTAGAGAGCTCGAAGTTGAACTCGGACTGGTTAAAATAGGTTGAAATCGAACTTGAACTTGAATAAAAATTGATCAAGTTCGCAACCCTTGCTGCTACTGAAACGGTAGACTTGGGTTCGGTTCCCTGTCGTCTCAAACCAAACCTTACAAAACTTGGTATTCACAGCTTCTCTGTTTAACTTTCATAATGAAAAGGGACAATGTGAAGCCTCCACCATGTGTGGTAGACAGGTGGCAGGTGGCAACTTGACTCGAAGACCGGAAGGTTTCTTTGCTGTCTTCTGACCAAGGCAAGTTGGTGAATACAAATGTGATTAGAATTACGATGCAGAAAAAAGTCCGACATTCTGTGAAATTTTCAATTAATTTACCTTTTTAGTTTCAGTTTTTTCAATGCTTTTAGGTACATTCCATTTTATACTGTAAGATTTAAAAATAGGATCTTTTTGTTTCTTAATTTTTATTTTGATCAGTGGTTTTAGCTTTCTTGTCAATAAAACGAGCAAAAAATAGAAGATTTTAATGAGATTAAGTTTTAATCATATCGGAATGGGAATTTTTAAAACAAAGAACCGCTTCATAAAAGTATTTTAATAAGCTGATACGGTTGGCAATTGATTAAACAATAAATTTTTTTTGTTTTTTTTTGAGAAAAGAAAATACAGATAATATCAGAAATTTTACAGATGAAAGTACGGTTTCATTGTAAGGTGAATCCTATAAGGGGTTGAAACACTTTGCCAATGACTTATTTTGTGTTCTACTGGTCGGGTTTAGCTTTTTCCTTTTTTTATTCGGAAAAAAAACAAACTTACTGTTGAAGTACTTTGGCAGCAATGCGCTCCACAGCAGAACGCAGAGTGGACAATTGACGTAACCAATTCAGCGAATCCGAGAAAGCATAAAGTAGAATGGATTCCTAAAGAAACGTTCTGAAAAAGAGAAATTGTCGTTAGGCAGAAGAGTATCTGCATAGCACTAAGCGTATTTTTGAGATCTTGAACCCCATCTGCAGCTAATAGACCTAATTTTCGACCTGGGGGATCATTATGCTAAACTTCGCAAGGAATACGACGTCGAAAGCTGTTTAAGACAAACAGTACTAACGATGTTGTAACCCTTACGAAACGTTGCATGAGACGGCCCTTGTCCAATAACAAAGTATTTAATGACCTTGATTTTGCTGCTATGCATATCTTCGCTCTGGTTTTAATCTGGTCCAAGGTTTCTTAAGGGTTAAAAGGGCCGTTTTGGGGTGTCACAAATCGGTTTCATTAGGGGGAGTACAAAGAAAGAAGTCCGGAAGATGAAAGTAGTAGCAGTATAGTTTATTTTTGTTTAGAAAGGGAGCAATGACCAGACAAAAAAAAAACATTGTCATCAAAGAACATCAATCGATATAACCCCTTTCTGGTGAAATTGACATAAACCCTGTCTATATGGAACCTTACGCTGGAAACTTAGCTGCTTGGTACCTGCAAACCTGTTTTTATTTCCTTTAGCCTTCTACTCTAAATATTAGCCGGCAGTTTGACTCATCAAACACTTAAAAACGTTTTTTAATTTTTAGCCATAATTAGCTAAGAATTTAGACTTAAAAACAGGCAGGACCTTTTTTCCTCTTTGCACCTGAATTAGTTGCTACAGACCATGTTACAAAGTATTTCGGCAACCGAAGTTCTCGAGCAGTAGAGTCACGATTCATGAAGAATTGAGAACCACTGGTCTAATTGAAATGCGTTTTCTTCTTCTTCTTCTTTCTTCATTGCCCGCTTTTCCGTGAGGGTTGCGGGGGCAGTAGCTCAAGATTGAGCCGCCACACCTCACGGTCTTCCATCACCTCCATCATTTCGCTTGGGCGAAGTCCCAAGCGATTCCATCCAAGATCCTCAATGTAATCGGTCCATCTAGTTCTAGGTCGTCCGACTGGTCTTCTCGCATTTGCTTTGGCATGTAAAGCTTGTTTGGGGAGTCTTTCCTGAGGCATTCTGCTTACATGGCCAAACCATCTAAGCTGTGATCTTTCAATTCGGAGAAGTAACGGCTCGATGTTAAGAGATTTTCGAATTTCAGAGATACGCACCTTGTTAAACAGTGTAACTCCTTCGATTCTTCGTAAAAACCTCATTTCGGACGCTTGCACTTGTGATCGCATTCTTTCGGTCATTACCCAAGATTCATGACCATAAGTGAGAATGGGGACAAAAACTGCTTTGAAAATTGAGAGTTTTGCCTTTTTCGACAATTCTCGTTTCATGACAACCGAGTAGCGCAAAGCTCGCATTACTGCACTAGCCTTGCCTATTCGGGTATCCAGTTCTTCGTCTTGCCTTCCGTCACTTGTAAATGCAACCCCAAGATACTTGAACTTCTCTACCTGCTTCAGTGTCGCTCCATTCACTTGTAATACGCACTGATCAGGGTTTCTTGAAAGATGAAGTACCTCAGTTTTGGCCGTGCTTATTTTCATTCCGGCGGTGTTGCATGCATCTGCAAAGCTATTTAATGCGCGCTGGAGGCCAGATTCTGTGGAAGAAAGCAGAACCAAATCATCTGCGAATAGCAGACGACTAATTTTGCAATTTCCAATCGTGGCACACTCATCAGCTTGGCTGCATTTGTCGATCCAATTCATGTAAACAATGAAAAGGAGAGGTGACAAAACGCACCCTTGCCGGAGTCCAACGCCCACATGGAACGGCTTTGATTGCTTGCCATTTACCCGAACACAAACCTCCGGTCTGCAGTAGAATGACTTAATAGCGCGCAACAATTGACCATCAACGCCATACTCCTGCAAAACCTTCCAAAGTTTATCCCGAGGAACTCGGTCATATGCTTTTTCAAGATCGACAAAGCATGCAAAGAGATCTTTGCCATACTCCCAAGATTTCTCGAAGATTTGCTTCAGAGTGAAGATTTGGTCCGTGGTGCTGCGACCCGGACGAAAACCGCACTGACCATCTTCCAGTTTTGATTCCACTATTTCTCGGCATTTCCTTTCAAGGCATTTGGCATATACTTTCCCTGGCAAACTAAGGAGAGATATCCCTCTGTAGTTTGTACATTGCTTGCGATCTCCTTTCTTGAATATCGGAATAATCACACCTGTTTGCCAATCTCTGGAAGTTTTGCCAAGCTTCCACGCAACTTGACACACTCGCGTTAACCAGAGAATTCCTTCTCCAGTCAGCGCTTTCAACATCTCGGGTCTGATTTCATCTTCACCAGCAGCTTTTCCAGATTTTATCCCTTTAATTGCAGTTGCCACTTCTGCTGCAGTGAAAACTTCGTCCTCCCCTAGATGTGTCACTTCGTGTGTGTCACGAGTCGATGCCTTTACAGGATTCAAAAGATCTTCAAAGTATTCTCTCCATCGTGAAAGGATTTCATTCTCATCCGTTAGAATGTTACCGTCAGAATCCTTGATGGAGTACGTGATACTCGATCTTTTGCCACGTAAACGGCGGATGGTCTGCCAAAATACTTTGTTTGCCGAAAAATAGTTGGAATCCAACCGACGACCAAACTCTTCCCATGACTTCTCCTTGGATTTCTTTACTGCCGAAGTTGCCGCTTTTCGCGCCTCAGTGTACCGGGATTGCAAATCAGATGACGATCTGTCCTGCAGCCAGGCCTTGAACGCATCTTTCTTTGCTCGAATAGCTTCTTTAACCTCTTGGTTCCACCAAGGCGTTCTTTTCTCACTATCGCCTGCCATTCTAAGCCGTTTTCGCTCACAACTTTCAGCAGCTGATGAAATGATTGCTGATCTGAACAGCAGCCATTCCTTCTCGATGTCCTCGGATACATCAGGAAGTTGTCTGAACTTAGATGATATACTGGATGCAAACTGTTTTCTTACTTCTTTGTCCTCCAAAGCCTCCCATTTGATCCGGTAAGTCACAGACGACCGGTTGGATCTCTTGTTTGGCCAAGGTTTCGAAAGTCGTAAGGAACATACTACCAGATGGTGATCAGTTGACAATTCAGCACCTCGCTTCACTCGAACGTCCAGCACATCAGAAAACAAATCTGACGAAACTATGCAAAAATCTATCAAAGATTTTTGATCCATACTAGGTCGATACCATGTATACTTGTGAACCTCTCTGTGCTGGAAAAAGGTATTCATGATGCGGAGTCCATTGCTACAACAGAGCTGCAATAAATATCTTCCGTTCTCATTCAGTCCAGTGACTCCATGTTTTCCGATCACACCCTTCCACGTATCTGTGTCTGTTCCAACATGTGCGTTGAAATCCCCCATAAGGACTGTAGATTCAGTAGCTGATACTCGTAGAAGAGCATCATTTACTTCATCCACAAAAGTCTGATATTCACTCGTGGCATTGGGGGCATATACCTGCAACAGGCACAATGACCGATCCAATACCTTAAGCTTCAACATACAGACCCGTGATCCCAAAGGAATCCAATCTGATACACAGTCTGACAAACGGGGGCTTGTGAGAATCCCCACACCCGCTTGTGCAGACATACTAGGATCAGCACCAGAATAGAAGAGTTTCCATCCGCCATCCAGATCCACAGTTCCAGAGCCACGTCGTTTGGTTGAAGAAACTCCGATAATATCGAGATGATACCGCTTTGCTTCCTCAACCAATTCTAGCTCTTTTCCTGTGAGGGTGAGGATATTCCAATTGCCCAACAGCAGTTGGTGATGGTTGACCGGTGAGTGTGCGACATTATCTCGAGTACGAATACTCTGCGCTGCCTCCATTCGCCTCTCCAAACGTGTAGCGGGCACATTGGTGGAGCTGCCACTAGGGCTGGCTGGTGGAGATTGTCGCTTATTTTTCGAACGAGCCCCTCTGCCTAAGACTCGAACGCCATAGGGGTTTCGCTGAATGACGACCTGGGAGTCCCTAGGCGCTCCCCTGCCGGACGAGGTTCCACTTGTGAAGGTGGCCCCATTAACGTCGTTCACGTAATTTTCATTATTTGTGCTCATCATGATTTGTTATGCAGTTTAATCTAACTGCGGAGAGGTTTTATATCAGAGTTTTCCTTCTCCTAGGTTATATGCTTACCACAGCTGATGGGCATAACCAACCCAGGTTTTAAGTTTTCCAACTATTTTGATTTGAACTATACTTCGTCTCGCTTCTACCATTAGACCTATCTGGCATGGGTAACCCTTTCAGGAGAATTGAATCTCCAGCCAGTACAGCTCTGCAGGTCATTGAGGCACATAGACTTTTCCACCTCGTTACGGTGATAGTTCATGGAAAAGCTATGCATTGTAGGTCTAATTGCCGAGCTATGTTATTCTATGCCTACTGTGCCATAATAAGCCAATTATATGTCATACTATGCCTACTAAGGTACGGCGCCCACTTTGGCCTACTATGCCTGTTGTGCCATAATAATAAGCCTACTGTATGCCATACTATGCCTACCAGGGTGCCATGTTATGCCTACTATGTCATACTAAAGCTGCAGCACCTACTGTGGCACACTATGCTTACTAATACTATTCCTAGTTTCCATAACAAGCCTCCTGTATGTCATAATCTGCCTACTAAGGTGTAATGCTATCCCTACTATAATATACTACGCTGCAGTGCCTACTGTGGGATACTGTGCAATAATAAGCCAACTATGCCTACTGTGCCATAGTAAGCTACAGTGCCTACTGTGACATGCTATGCTTACTAGGGTGCCATAACAAGTCTACTTCATGTTACACTATGCCTACAATGCCATACTAAGCCTACTATGACATAGTGCTTTTACTAACCTATGGTGCCAAAAGCCCACTACAGTATATTGTTGTTGTAGCTCATATTTATCCTCCAGTCACCAGACAGCATCAGACGCTAACTTATTGGACGATCCGCACATTTTTTTTATTGCAGTGACAACTTCGTGATTGGAGAAATCCGCATCGGCTTAAGGGGTTTCCGATGATCCAACGTTCCTGTAGATTTCTTCAAATTCTTGCCCCCCGAATTTGCTGCTTGTTCAAAGCCACCAACAAGAGATAATTATCGTAAAACGTCTTATCCAAGGACGCAACGGCGTGACCAGGGTGCGGGTTGAACCCAGATCATTCAATCAAGGTCGTCGTAAACAATTCGCCTTTACCCATTTGGCCAAGCTACCAACTATACTACACTCGAATGCTATAGGCCTGTTATGTCTACAATGTCATACTACGCCTACTATAACATACTAAGCTGTAGCGCCTACTGTGGGATACTATGCCTACTGTGCCATAATAAGCCAACTATATGTCATATTCTGATGTTGTACTATGCCTACTAAGCTAGAGTGCCCACTGTGGCACACTATGGCTACAGTGCCATAATCAGCATACTATGTCTATTGTGCCATAATTAGCCTACAATATAGCATAACTATACCCATTGTACCATAATAAGCCTACGATATCTACAATGTCATACTAGCCTGTAGCACCTACTATGGTTTTTAATAATATGCGTACCGTTCCATAACAAGCCTCCTATATGCCATACTCTGCCTAATAAGGTGTCCTTCTATCCCAACGAAGTATACTAACTTCCAGTGCCTACTGTGCCATATTAAGCCAACTATGCCACAGAGCCTACTGTGACATACTATGCCTACTAGGGTGCCATAATAAGCCTACAATATGTCATACTATGCCTAAAATGCCATACTAAGCCTCCTATGACATACTACGCCTACTGTAGTATACTATGCCTAATGTGCCATAAGGCTACTACTGTATATGCCACACTATACTCGCATGCTATACTATGTCTACAATGCCGTACTACGTTTGCTGTGATATACTAACCTCCAGTGCCTACTGTGCCATATAAAGCCAATTATGCCACAGTGCCTACTGTGACATACTATGCCTACTAGAGTGCCATAATAAGCCTACTTCATGTCATACTATGCCTAAAATGCCATGCTAAGCCTTCTATGACATACTACGCCTACTGTGGTATACTATGCCTAATGTGCCATAAGGCTACTACTGTACATGCCATGCTATACTCGCATGCTATACTATGTCTACAATGCCATACTACGTCTACTATGAAATACTAAGCTGCAGTGCCTACTGTGCCATAATAAACCAACCAAATGCCATTCTATGCCTACAAAGCTACAGTGCGCACTGAGGTATACTATGCTTACTGTGCCATAATCAGCATACTATGTCTATTGTGCCATAATTAGCCTACAATATAGCATAACTATACCTATTGTACCATAATAAGCTTACGATATCTACACTGTCATACTAGCCTGTAGCGCCTACTATGGTTTTTAATAATATGCGTACTGTTCCATAACAAGCCCCCTATATCCCATACTCTGCCTAATAAGGTGTCCTTCTATCCCAACGAAGTATACTAACTTCCAGTGCCTACTGTGCCATATTAAGCCAACTATGCCACAGAGCCTACTGTGACATGCTA
The DNA here is from genome assembly GCA_963965965.1 of Trididemnum nubilum. Taxonomy (NCBI): domain Eukaryota; kingdom Metazoa; phylum Chordata; class Ascidiacea; order Aplousobranchia; family Didemnidae; genus Trididemnum; species Trididemnum nubilum. Next base: position 39,145,745 of record OZ014484.1, on the reverse strand, counting down.
TGCCTACTAGGGTGCCATAATAAGCCTACTTCATGTCATACTATGCCTAAAATGCCATACTAAGCCTCCTATGACATACTACGCCTACTGTAGTATACTATGCCTAATGTGCCATAAGGCTACTACTGTATATGCCACACTATACTCGCATGCTATACTATGTCTACAATGCCGTACTACGTTTGCTGTGATATACTAACCTCCAGTGCCTACTGTGCCATATAAAGCCAATTATGCCACAGTGCCTACTGTGACATACTATGCCTACTAGAGTGCCATAATAAGCCTACAATATGTCATACTATGCCTAAAATGCCATGCTAAGCCTTCTATGACATACTACGCCTACTGTGGTATACTATGCCTAATGTGCCATAAGGCTACTACTGTACATGCCATGCTATACTCGCATGCTATACTATGTCTACAATGCCATACTACGTCTACTATGAAATACTAAGCTGCAGTGCCTACTGTGCCATAATAAACCAACCAAATGCCATTCTATGCCTACAAAGCTACAGTGCGCACTGAGGTATACTATGCTTACTGTGCCATAATCAGCATACTATGTCTATTGTGCCATAATTAGCCTACAATATAGCATAACTATACCTATTGTACCATAATAAGCCTACGATATCTACAATGTCATACTAGCCTGTAGCGCCTACTATGGTTTTTAGTAATATGCGTACTGTTCCATAACAAGCCCCCTATATCCCATACTCTGCCTCCTAAGGTGTCCTGCTATACCAACTATGATATACTAACCTCCAGTGCCATATAAAGCCAATTATGCCACAGAGCCTACTGTGACATGCTATGCCTACTAGGATGTCATAATAAGCCTACTTCATGTCGTACTATGCCTAAAATGTCATACTAAGCCTCCTATGACATACTACGCCTACTATGGTATACTATGCCTAATGTGCCATAAGGCTACTACAGTACATTCCATACTATACCGCATGCTATACTATGTGTACAATGCCATACGACGTCTACTATCAGAGGTGGAGTCCTCGAGGACACATTTTGAAGTCCTTGGCCTTGGCCTTGGCCTCGAAGGTCAAGTCCTTGGCCTTGGCCTTGGCCTCGAGGCCTCAAGTCCTCGAAAATTGGCCTGTCCTCGGCTCGAGGACAGCACTACTTTTTGAATTGTTAAAATTTTGTGGAGCGCTTGAAAAATTTTTTGGAAAACGTATTTTCGTGGAGATCGCTCGAAAAATTTTTGTGAAGACCTTTTTTTTTTTTTGTTTTGGAGATCGCCTGAAAAATTTTTGTGAAGACCTTTTTTTTTTTTTTTTTTTTGGAGAGCACTTGCGCTTGTGTCCTTGGTCCTTGGCCTTGGCCTCGAGCATTCCTGTCCTTGGCCTCGAGAGTGTCTGTCCTCGGAAAGGCTGTCCTTGGCCTTGGCCTTGGCCTCGGAATTTTTTTGTGTCCTTGGCCTTGGCCTTGGCCTCGAGCCTTGTGTCCTCGACTCCACCTCTGTCTACTATGACATACTAAGGTGCAGTGCCTACTGTACCATAACAAGCCAACCAAATGCCATACTATGCCTTCAAAGCTACAGTGCTCACTGTGGCATACTATGCTTACTGTGCCATAATCAGCATACTATGTCTATTGTGCCAAAATTAGCCTATTTGTCGAGCAAATCAGGACTTACCCGGCTTTGCGTGGATGAATCGTAATTTGACGCAATCAGAGCTGCAGTGAATTCCATCCCACACAAAGTGGCGGCCGCTAGAGCTGAGAAGATTGTCATGGTCAGGGCAGCGGTCAGCTGAAAAATGTTGCAATTGAGTTGTTGTGAACAAACATATACAAGTTAACCATTAGAAAACACAGAGGTGGGCGTTGCGCAAAATAGTTTGCAAGTTTCGCAAGTTGCGCAAATTGCGCAAGTTGCGCAAATGCGCAATTTGCGTTGCGCACTATGCCTTTCTTTTCAGCTCTTGCGCAATTTGCGTTCCGCTCTATGCCTGTTTTTTCAGCGCTTGCGCAATTTGCGTTGCGCTTTATGCTTTTTTTTCAGCGCTTGCGCAATTTGCGTTTGCGAATCGGTAAATCTAATATTTGTTGCGCTTTAATTGTGAATTTTTTTCCAAGATGCACAATCACAAAATATTTTTTAAATGTTGATCTGCATGTCCCTCTCAAAAAATAAATAAATTTTGATTTTACAGATTTAAAGCTTAATCACGAGATAATTGATACATGCTGATTGCTGATGAAAAGACTTTTTTTGTTTTATTTTCTTCTGCGTTATCTACTTTCAAACCGCTAAACGTGCTGTATTTAAGTTTGAGCGATTGAATATATCAAGGAGGACTAGTGTGTGACAGAAATTAAGGGTGCCAGGTTGGGAGATCCCCCTCAATCGGGTCCTCCAAAATTTCGAACTTTTAAACCGTTAGAGCTAGATGAATCAGATTTTTTAAATGGGTAGATATCAAAAATAAACTAAACGTAACAAAAATTGGGGGTGCCGCGATGGGGGTTTGCCCCAAACGGGGCTCTCCAAAACTCAAACTTTTTAACCTTTTAAATGGATACATAAATTGGTGGTTCACAAATTTTCAACATTCCTATTTGAAGCAACCTTTGCATCCTGCACCATCAGATTTTTCCGAAAGATGCTTTTCCAGTCCAGGCTTGACTGTGAGCGAATTAAGAATGCAACTATGTGGTGAACATTTAGAAGCACTCAATGTCATGCATAGCAATAAAGCGCTGCTTTAATCAACCAAATTGTTTAATAAATTTTTTCTGAACATCGGTGGTGGTTGACTGGTTGTTCACTTTTTCAGCAAATTAAGTTAATTTAAGCCAGATTAGGGTTCGGTTTTAGCTATTCGGAATAATTCTGAAATAGCCTACTATTTTGAAATGCTCATCCCTAGTGGTAGTACTTGTGCTTCAGATAAAGTATATGCTGTATGCGCCTGAGAGACGAAGAGTAATGTATTAAAATTATATCAGGGATCGAAATTAACTTTTTTGACCACTTGCCCGTCGGGCAAATGTTATCAAATGTCTACTTGCCCAAGAAAATTTCTACTTGCCCGAAAAAAAGGTACTCTAAGTTTTGAGGTTAACTTGGAAAAAAAGCACTGAATTTGCAAATACGCGTAGTTTCAAGAATCAAGTTTTTTTGTGCGATCGTTAAGATAATGTGATGCAATCAGTAACTTTTTCCAATCATTCATCAGCAAAAATTGATTTTTTGATTGTAAATATTTCATTTAATATTTAACGATCATAATTATTAATTACCGTTGTGGTTTGTTGCAAACGTATTTTTATTAGCGAATATTTTGGAAACTACATCAGCTAGAAAGCTAAAAGATCTTCAAAATAATCATAACAAAAAAATTGCAAAATTGTTGACGTTATCTTCATGCAGCGCAGGGTAATACTTGTGGTATTTGAAATAGCTGTTCGCGAGGCAAGCGCGGAAAACTTTTCTTGAAAAAAAAAAACGAAACATTTTGCGCCAAACAGTGCTTAAACGCGTCCAAGAATCGAAAAATCTGCGTGCGATTAAGACGTGTTAATTGCGATTAATAATGTGGGTACAATTAGACAATGCATTAATTGTGATAGTTACAAAGTGCTTACTAAAATAATGCAAGGAACAGCTTTCTCTACGTACAAATTTTACTTTATTGCAACAAAACCGGGTAGATTGCGTCTGTAAATAATCTTGTTTGAAGTTGTCTAATACGCTGTATTTTGTTAACTTGCCGTCGGGGAAGTTAAGCTGAAAACTAACTTGCCCGAAGCGATTTCAGCTTGCCTCGGACAAGCGGGCACGCGTTAGTTTTGAACCCTGTATTTAGTTTAAGCTACCTCACTTAATAAGTACGAAATACTTTTTGTTTTTTGTACTGTAATTAGTTGCCGAAAACTTGGCCGCTACGATAGGAAAAAGATTAGATGAAAGGGCCGGAAGAGCAAACGACAAAATCACCAAAGATTGCTTTCCTGCCTACAAGAGAGATGCGTGGTTGCAAAAATTCAAAAGATTCAACACTGCTATCCCTACTTCGGCCGCCGTCGAGAGATTATTTGCTGTTGGTTCTGATATTTTGCGATCGAAACGATCGTCTATGACGAAAGAAAATTTTGAAAACTTTGTTTTGCTGCGTGAGAATGAAAAGTGTTTAAAAAAGTCAATTTTTCTTCACGAATAACACATTATTTCTGAATGTGAGTGAGTGGAGCTTTTTTTGTTTCGGTGTTTATTTATTTTTATTGCTGTTTATTATTATTTTTATATTGTTTTAGTGTTTAATTGCTTTTTTTCAACAATAAAAATAATTCTTTCTTCGGTCTTAGATATATGTGCTTTTAGTTATAAAAACTAAACGCAATGCAGTTGGCAGTAGCGTTCGCAGGATTTTGAAAAGGGGGGGGGGGGGGGGGGGCAGGAATGTCAGATAATTTGAGAAGAACAAAGATCTGAATCAGAAATTGTTCCACTCCAATTTAGTCCGATTTTTCGCCCAAAAAAAAGAAAAAAAAAAGATGTTCACTAAAATTTAGTCCGATTTTTCGCCCAAAAAAAGTTGAAGAGCAAAAAAAAAAGGTCTTCACCCAAATTTAGTCCGATTTCGCCCAAAAAAAGGTGAAGAGCAAAAAAACAAAAAAAAAAGGTCTTCACTCAAATTTAGTCCGATTTTTCGCCCAAAAAAAGTTGAAGAGCAAAAAAAAAGAAAAAAAAAAGGTCTTTACTCAAATTTAGTCCGATTTTCGCCCAAAATTAGGTGAAGAGCAAAAAAAATGTATTCATCCAAATTTCCTCCGACTTTAAGCCCAAAGCCTGGAACAAACGCACAGAACATACCCTTTGTATGATCAAACCTTATGCCCAACTTGTAAAGGGGGGGGGCCATGCCTCAATTTTGCTTACTTTTCTATGCAATTTCACAATCCTGGCGACCCAAAGAGGGGGGGCCATGGCTCAATGCCCCCCCCTAAACACGGCCCTGGCAGTTGGTTTATTCCAGTGCAGCTTACTTAAGATGGTACAATGCTTGTACTTTCATATTTTTATACTTAACACCATCGTCAGCAGCGCGCTTTTGAAACTTCGATTATGCAAAAACTTGTACTCAAAATCTTTTTTAAATGGCGAAATTTGTGTACCCTTCTCACGCAATCAATTCGTAGTTGCGCTGCACTATGTTCAATTTTTGGTTGCGGAATTTGTGTTTGCGCTTTAAAACGTTTAGAATTGTCGTTACGAAATTTGCAATTGCCCTTTAAGCTTAAAAATTTTGGTTGCGGAATTTGCACTTGCGCTTTAAGCTAAAAAAATTTTGGTTGCGGAATTTGTGCTTGCGCTTCGAGCTTAAAAACTTTTGGTTGCGGAATTTGCGCTTGCGCTTTAAACTAGAAAAATTTTGGTTGCGGACTTTGCGCTTGCGCTTTACGATGTGTTTTTTAAACGCCCAGCTCTGGAAAACAATTATGTACAAAACCTTTGCAAAGCAGAGCGATCTTATAGTATGCATCTAATATTGTGGAGTATCAAATGATCAAAGAACATTTCGAAGTGCGCATAGAGTAGATATACAGAAAATAATTTAAAGAGTTCAATTCTATTAGTCTTGGTTCACCTTTCTAGAGACTATTTCAGTGCATCCCACTCAAATATTACTCAAATCACTGTATTTCAAAGCTTACGTAATTATAGAGACTGAGTATTTGTATTACACGATTGCCATACCAATGAGCTGATTAGACTGAGCTGATAACATAGACCCATGAGCTGATTCATTGATTGATTAAATCAAAAAAGAAAGACAAACACAAACGCTTGATGAATACAAGACAGAATATTTACCAGGCCCAGCGCTACGGGGTGGAATTTCCGGACCGTGCCTCCCCAAATCACTGCTTGTGTCCCCCCAAACGAAAAATGTGTTTCCGAGCGAGGATTGTGCCCCAAAGAAAGTAACTGGCTCGGTGCCACTGGAGTGCAGTTTGGGGCCTGAGACCCCCAAAATACTCGTCATCAACCCAGTATTCGTGGGCAATAATTGTTTTTTCGTAGATTTTGCGATGAAGGCCTTTTTTTCCTTTTCCTTTTTTTTTTCTTATTTTGATCTTCAGCTCAGAATTCGCATATTTCGCGATGAAAACCTTTTTTTCGGTCTTAATCCCAGAATTCGTGAAATTTTGCGCATATTTCTCGACGAAAAAAAATTTTTTTTTGGTCTTCACCCCAGAATTCGAGAAATTTCGCGATGAATATCTTTTTTTTTCTGTCTTCATCCCAGAATCCGTGAAATTTTACGCATATTTTGCGAAGTAGACCTTTCCTTTTTTTTTGGTCTTCACCCCAGAAATCGAGAATTTTCGCGCATATTTTGCGATGAAGACCTGTTTTATGGTCTTCACTCTCAAATTTGAGGAAAAAAGTTTTTGTGCGACCAAAAAATTGTTTGTGCTCCCCATTTGCGCTACTTTGGCGCCGGGCCTGATGTTAATACAAGTGTTTACACACGCTTGTGGAATTGCAGTCTCAGAGAACCGAAAGTAACGCATTTCGCTTAAAACTAACTAAAACGTAAAACCTTGAAAAAAATCAGTACTTGAAAAGTGTCAGGTATTAAGAGACCCGTCACCAAGACCAATGAAATAGTCAATAAACTTTCGCACAATACCCACGTATACTGCACACTGCCCATCGCCAAACTCGGCAAATAATAGCTGTAGTTTTTATACCTAAATTTGGGATAAACAAATTTTGCGTTCTGCCACTATTCGAGTCCAAATAATACGATCATACCAGGCATCTTGTTTTTTTTCTTTTCTTGAAATATTCCAAGAATTCCAGAAGTGAAAAACTAGAAAATATCAACTGACAAATTATTGTTAATTGCTGTAGCCGAGTTGTAAGTCGGGCAAGGCTTTTCGGATCGGGTTCGGGCCTAAAGTTGACAAAAATTTTGGGCTTAATTCGGGCGTGAGAAGTGCTTTTTGTCTCAGCTGCACAAAAATATAATCAAAATAACTTGACTGCATTGCTAAATTTTTGTGACCTAGTTTAACTTTTGGGCTTTTTCGGGCATGGTTTGGGCTTCAAATCAGTTTTCGGGTTCGGGCCGGGTTCCGGTTTATATTTTCGGTTTCGGGCCTGAATTAGTCGGCCCGTTTACAACTCTGTGCTGTAGAGCAGATCTGTTCCACACACGGCCCGCGGGCCGCATGTGGCCCGCGAAGCCTTTCATTGCAGCCCTCTAAATTGTTGCATATGATCTCAAGCATCTTTTAAGCAATCCATATATGTCGTATTGTGACGAGGTGTGTGATGCAATTGTGTGCATATAGGTAAACTTGGAATGAGCTTGTTGCCAACAAAAGGTATAACACTTCACATTAAACTTTATTTTTGAGGTTTGTGTTTAGTGTTATTTCAGCCAGTTGGTCGAGCGTTAACGCGTTGGTCTCTGGCGCGGGAGGTCTGAGGTTCAAATCTCGGGCCGGTCAAATTGAACGCATAGTTGCCAACGGCTCGCCACCACTGCAGCATTTCTTTGAAGGGAGATGTCTTGCCCGCGCGCAGTGACGCGGAGATGGGCTTGGCAAACTCGTCACACGCTTCGGCGAAATACAGCGAGTATAATGAGAGATTTGATTTGTGTTTACCGTTGACATATTGCAGGGCTGCCATAACGTCCTTATTTCTAAGATTTGTCCTTATTTTGATGTTCTGTGTCTTAGAAAATATTTTAGTCGTAGTTTTCCGAGAAATGTCCTTATTTTGACTTGATTCCTTTTGTTTTGTTTTATTTTAGAAGTATAGGTTTTCATATTGGGCACTTAGATTTTTCAATTCGAATAATCATCTAGGAATAACTTACAGAGTAAATAATCTCTAGCGAAAAATGCCTAATTCTCAGTGGAAAACCTTTTTTTTTGGTCATCGCTATAAAATCGGCTGTAAAATGTCAAATTTTTAGACGGAGACTTTTGTTTTTGGTCAATTGGAATGATGGTGGCCTCGCTGGAACCTATGTGGGCTTGGCATGGCCCACGGGACAAAAAAGTTGCTGACCCCTGTGCTTATTTTTGGGTTTATGTTGATGGCAGCCCTGCATATTCTTAATGTTTGCAATGTACGTTATACATTTCCATAGTTTATGATTTGACCTGCCGTATAAAGGTTACTAACTTTGAAAAATAGCCGATCACGGTTACAAACCGAACAAAAGATGAATTTTACAGCAATGATGCTTTTCCTGCCAATAAGTATCAAAAATCAACAATAGATGTTTTAGCATGCAGATAAAGAGGCAACAGTTGCTTTTTACTTTTGCACGATCACAAGACGTTTCGCCGAAACGGTGGTAACAACAATAGCAAAAGCGTGCGGCACGCGACAAGTAGGTCTGTGTTGTTACGGCCTTTGTACTGTACTGCAACAAGTTGCGCAGGCCTGCTGTAGAGTTACCTTATGATAAATGCTCTATTCATCTATTCTAAATTGATCTGCTATATAGTTGCGTATTTAAGTTGCATCCTTCTTTAATCGGACAGCGTCTGGCGGTGATTGTTGAATAATCTGCACACTTTTCATTGCAATAACCACTTTGTGTTTGGAGGAATCTGCCCATACTCAAGAGCTTCCAGTTATCCGATGTTGGTGCGAACTTCTTCGAATTCGAGTTTACAGAATTTGCTGTTTGTTTGAAGCCACCAAGCAGAGATAATTATCGTAAAACGCCTTATCCAAGAACGCAACAACGTGACCAGGGTGCGGGTTGAACCCCGATCATGCGATAAGGATTGTTGCAGAAACGACACGTTGTTCTATCGGCCACATTGTCGCGGTTTTTCAACGAAACGTCCCACACATATAAAATCTATAAGCATTTGACTGTTGCATAATGGGCAATAGTCTTACTGCAGTCCTGCAGCGATTTTTGATCTGCTGCAATCCTTTAACTGCTGCTCAAGAATCGATTTTTGGTTAACACAAATTGTAAGATTTTACTTCCATTTTATCAGTTTACTTTAGTTTTATTAGGTGAGATAAAACTTCATAAAAGCATTATATTGGCAGAAAGAATAAAAATTGCTTGCCGCTTTTAGCTTTGAGAGAACATAAATAGCGAGGAAGAAATACTTACGAACGCAGATGTCCATATTCCTGTTCCAAAGAAAGCAGATATATCATAATAGTAATCGTCGTTCCAATTCGGCTCATAATATGAAGCAAAAAAAGCGAGGATCGCAATTCCCAGTGTCAAGCTCAAAGCGGCGATGAAGGTCTGTATGAGCTGAACATTAATTTGGATCTTATGATGAAATTGCACTGAACTAGAAGCAGCAAAAGTGTATACGACGACTGACCGCCACAAACTGACCGCGAATAAACCGACCGTCAACTAACTCTAATGCTTTCAGTCAGGTGATTCGTGATCTGTTAGTTTGCGGTTGGTTTGTGGTGGTCAGTTGACTTGATTCGGAGCAAAAGGTCCAAAACTAGTTTTAGTTTTACTAGATTGCTATCGTAACCAGTGGCGTCGCTAGGGGGGCGGCCCGCCCCGGTTGTCACCATTTTGGGGTGACGCCATATTATGATGTAAAGCCATAACTCCACCGATTTGTGGTGAATACCTTTCTTTTTCACTTTGTTTGGTCCCTTTCCGCATTTGGACCGAAAGCCCACTGATTTTGCGGCGAAGACCTTTTTTTTGGTCTTCACCTGTTTTTGGACCAAAAAAGGGTGCTACCACGAAATCCTGCCCCGGGTGCCACCATCCTCAGCAACGCCGCTGATCGTAACCATAAACCCGTCCTTGCCGACGCTGCTGCTGCTTGCTCTCAATATTTAACTACACTTTTGCAAACAAATACATGGGCCCTTCAGTTAATTTTACGCTTATGTTGCGTATGTTTGCGCTATTGAAGACATGTCTTTTAAACCAAAGTTCAACTTAAAATGGTCATAAAATTGAATTATTTTTGTGAAAAAAAGCAAAAATCTTGCCTGCGGTGGCTGGAGCCTCTGCCCCAGACCCCCGAGTTGAGTCATAATTTTTGACCCATGCCCCACTGTCTTTGACATTTCTGCCACGTAACTGGTTACATCGATCGATACAACGATACTTTAATTCGCAAAACTCTATATATTAATTATAATATCGCTCAACGAGTTACACAACAAGCAAAAGGAGAGCAAAACTTGAACAAGCTCTTTCTGCATGCAGCTGCAGGGAAGCTACGAACAGTTTAATTGCTTGTACCGTTATTTGTGATTACAGAAAATAATCAAGCCGTAGGCGTACCAAAAGGGACCCAAGGGGCCCGCTACTTTTCCCCCAAATAAATGCCACCAACAATAAAAATGTGAAAAAAGCCTATTTTTTCTCCAGTTTCAGTTTTTTGTTTAGCGTTTTTGCGTACAATAGTACACGCGTAAAACAGTAGTTAACAATAAAATTGACGACCAGGGGGCCAGGGCCCACTCAATTCAATTTTGCCAACCAATGTAAATGTACATGCCGAGTAAAATTAAGTTGTTTTTTTGCAAATGCTGCTACCTCAGGCTCTCATTTAACCTTTTTATGAACGTAATTAATAACTTGGGCCGGATTTACCATATGGCACAGTGCAGGTGCCCCGCGCTCAGATGATGAGGCATTTTTTGGTCTTCACCTATATTTTGCAGGAAAATGTTGCAAAATTTCCCTAAGTGCCAAAGGCCCCGCCCCATTTAATTCTGGCCGCGAACAATAACATGGTTAGTAGGCGTAACCATCTATTGTACCATTTTTTGATAACAGTTCACCTCCAACTCGCCAGTTTTTACACGAAAAAATGGTTTTGAGGAAAAAATTAGCTAAGGGAAATGCTCATTGAACAAATTATTGAATTTAAATTGAGGGGGCCTGGGCCCCCTGGTCGTACTTGTACTCCTACACTGGTTATTTTCATGACAAATCAAAAATTTCTTAAGGAAGATCTTCGAGTGGACTATTATTTACTGCTAAAATATTGCAGAAGGCAATGTATCTTACTTCTCCGCACCTGGGCCAAATCACTTACAATATTCAACACCAAAATGTAAGATTTTAAGCGTGCTTTGGACTTAAATTGCAAGTGATATGAGGATTGAACAATCTAATTTTTTCAATTGGATTTCAAATGTTAAAAATCTAGTTCTTTCGAATGGCTCTGAACACCAAAACGTGCGAAATGTGATCCGATGGCATTAAAATAGCTTTTTTTTCCAAAAAATTACAAAAACTTACACAGCGGCAGAGAACTTTGCCCCCAGATCCCTATAGCCTCCGGAGCCCCCAGACCCCCGTCTGTGAGACGTTTAAGTTAGTTAGTTTACTCAACACTTCTCCCACTTTAGACATTTTCCTTTTTTAACTTTTGATTTAAGCCCTCTCTCTCTTTAGCAAAATCCTGATTTAGTGCCAAATCAAGACACGGCTTCTGATTTTCTAATCTACGATATCTTTACCTAACAAAAAGTTCCTCTTTCGAAAATTTCTGATGACTTTATTGCATGTGATTTATGGTTTGCCCCCCCTCAATCAAAAATCCTGGCTACGCCTATGGCACTAGCATTCACAATACTGTAACTCATCTTGGGGGTGCTTGTTCTTTTTGCTCTTCAATTCGTTTCAAAAAGTTCGCACTTTTCTAAAAATTTTATGTCAAAGCATATGAGTGCTTGACAATACAAACGTCAACTTACCCCTAGCTTGTAAAAAGTTGAAGCGTTTTTTTCTGCTCCCTCATTTGAAGGTACATTGACGATATTTCCTTGGGTTACGTATTTAACTTGAGCTGGTGGCATAGGAGTGGATGTCATGGTTATTGCTACTAGTACTAAGTGAAGTTTCAGAACCAATTTTTTGTAAAGTAACTAAATAAAAATTTAACTCTAAATAGATTGCTCTAGGTTTTTTCATTACCAAAACGAATTCAAACGAAACTCAATTTAGTATTTTGCAAAATGTTTTGCTTTTACTGCTTCTAAATTACCATTGGACTTCCCGTAAGTAAACTTTTAGCCCAAAATAACATCAAATATTTAATTTTATGTTGTGACATTATGGAGGGCTTGACAACATCAAGTTTCTCATAATAAAGGGCATTGGAACTCGCAAAAGCGATACCACCAATGAGATCTTAATCACGAAAAATAAATGATTATTAACGCTAGTTTGCACAGGCCATTGGACCAACTCATTTTACATGGTGGAGAGGGGGGCAAAAATGCCCCTCAACCTAATTTCTAAACCGGAAATCGCGTGAACATCAAATTCGGCATGAAGGTTATTGTTCACCAATTATTTAGAAAAATCCAATTTTGAGCTGATGACGTCACCGTAATGACATCATGGCCATATTTTGGAAAAATGATGTTATAGGAGTGTGTACAATAAGGTAAAAATTATTCAGTTTTTTAAAAAATTCTAAAATAGTATACGGAAAGTTTGCCCCAGTTTTCATGCGGTATAGAAAAGAGATTTGGTAGCCGAACTATATGCTTTGAGAGACCAGAATTACAGCCAATCCTGATGCTTTATTAATTTTCAAACAACTTCAAATACTTTCGAAACGAAAATAAACCAACTAGTGACACAACCACGCAGGGGGAAGTTATGGAGCTTCAGTCTCTTAACAAAGATATTTAAAAAAATTTAACCCAAAAAAACAAACGTTCAAAATGTGCTTTGGACCTGACCTGTGAGTAAACGGGCTGGGCAGTTTAATTCTTCAACTGGCTAAAAAAAAACATGCAATGTATAGTTCTTTTAAATGGTTCTAAAAATTTTCGAAATTTGATCTGAATGACGTTAAATTGGCAATTTTTTTGAAAAAATAACAAAAATCGCCCAGCGGTTTGAGATTTGACTCCCGAGACCCCGATGGTTTCCGGTGACTGGGAACTCTTTCGCCAGACTTTCGTCTGTGATACCCTTGAGTTGCACAAGTTTGCTCTGTACCCTGCTCAAAAAGACTTTTTTTTTTGACAAAAAATTTTACTTTTGTGTTCAAGCCCATTCTCCCTCAGCAAAGTTCTGGTTGCGCTTGAAGCAAACATGTTTTCATTATTTTGTGCAAACGAGTTATTTATGCAAAGGAACAGAGTTTCTGCTGAATCTGCACTTAACTAAAATACGTTAAATTGTCTTAATATTACCTAAAATTATACTTTTGGAGGATCAAATTGTTAGTAAAAATATGTTACGGCCCACCGAGACTTTACTGATTTGATTTTTGGCTTGCTACTTCGTAAAGTTGCCGACCCTTGGTCTACACCGAGAACGCTGTTCTACGCTTGATGGCCAAGTTTGATGTTTACAAAATGTGTGCCAAATAAATGTACAGTACGTTACTTTTTTTTTTAATTTAATTTACGCTAAACGAGGGACCTTTGTCGATACTATAGCACCTTTGACCAAACTTTTTTTCTGGGTCTCATGAGCAATCCTTGGGCTCCAAGTTTTACCCAAAACATAAAGCCTTCCAGTCTATTGCTATCGCTTTTCGGGGTCTCTCCACAGAATCCTCTACCTCCTCCACAAATTACTCTAATATTTGAGCTATAAACAGTGTGCTTCTGCCGGATGCTGGTTCCCCTTCCTATGCAACGCGCTGATTAACCAATTAGTAATTCTCTGAGCTGCATAGGGTCATTACTGGATGCCTCTACTCCACCCCACCTTATTGCTTCTTTTTAAAAGCCATCTTTCTTTTGAATATAACCAAGCACTAACATGTTTTAAACGTGTTCTGCGTCTTCTTTCAGAATCATCATTTTATTCTCAAAGCGTTTGCCTCGGAATTGGTGATCAGCCGGTTAAACAAGAAACCATCCAAAAAACATTTTGCATATAAGCTAAACCTCTTCCATCCTGAACGCCAATCAAGTTCATAATATCATCCTCCATATATAACTGCACTGGCCCCAGAGAATTCCACCTTGCATCTCCCGGTAGTCGTTTGTCCTTCCTTCCTCCTTCAGAAGTTCATGAATAAGACTGGCAGATTTGTCTCTTCCAACTTTTGACCGGATGGTGCTGGAGTGTACGCCGTAATTATACTCCATATGCAATATCTATGACTCCCTTACCTTGTCTGCTGGACCATAGGACCAATCGCTTCCAGTTTCGCAGCAGAAATCTACCTCTATACTAAATTGGAACGTTCTTATATCTACCTCTAGACTAAACTCGCACTTCTATACATTGAACTTAATGTTGTTCCATTTCAATAGTTTAATATTGATAAATAGCGGCCTTCTTTTGCAAATTACTTACTCTTTTTCCGTCTAAAATCGCAAAAAATGCGGTGTTTGAATTGTGCTGTGAAATGTCAATTGCGGAGGTTAGGTTTCACTTTAACTTGGTACGAAATTGCCGTTCCGCAACTGCGGAATTCCATTGTGGTTTAACTGAATCAAAAAGTTCATTGCGAAAGCTGCGCTGCGCTTCAGAAATTTAAAAAAAAAATTGCATATGTTACGCTACGCTTTTACTGGTTGAAAAGATTGTTGCGCTTTGTTGCGATGCGCTTTTAATATATTGTTATTTGTGCCCACCTCTGGTAGGGGTGACCATATTTTCATCACTAAAAAGGACACAATTTTCCCAGTATTACAATCAACCTGCCTATCTAGCTTAAGCCTTTAAATTTAGGTGTAGAACAAAAAGAAGTTTTTATCAAGATTTCTTTGCTTTTTATTGTTAAATTTGGATGCAGAACAAAAAATGGAAGAGTAATCACTTTTTGTTAAAAAGGAGGACATGTCCTCCAAAAAGAGGACGTATGGTCACCTAAGTGTCTAGTCCCACACCTCATCTTCACTCTCCAGCAACGTCATTTTAAACTTATAATAGGTCTCTCTCTAGTCAAGCTAGTATCCTGAAATTGCACATGCTGATTTCCTGGCCATAGCTGTTGCCCAACGCGTTGGTTCCTGGCTCTTTATTTCTGCCATTTCTAAAATTCAATTCACCAAGTATTTCCAATGGAGTCGTCACATCTTGTCTGTCAATTTCCTTCAATTTCTTTAGAAGAATTGGTCCTATCAAAGCCCCATACTCTGTGAGCTCTCGCGCCTTTGCTGTTACGACACAGTCTATAAATTATTAGACTATCATTATGTCTATTAATTACTGTTATTACAAATCACAAAATCTACACAGAATTAATCATAAAGAGAACTTTTCTTGAGCGCCTGTGTATACCCTTTAAGGGATGTCATTCAACTCTTTCTTACTGTTCTGTCTCTGAGCCTGCGCACAAATCTATTATTAGGCCTACTGTGTTTTCAACTTTTGGTCCAGACATTGGTTGGGGGTGCGGCTCGACTGCTGGGTTTCCGCTGAGTTTCTCTGCGCTTCCATTAATCGTAAAGCGGTCAAATAGCACGGCCACTATCCCAATTCAATTCATTAAAATTTGTTGGGCAATCAAATTCATCAAAATTTATTATGATTAAACTAATTAAAATTAGTGGTCAATAGGGATTAAAATAATCCTGTGAAACAAGCGCTCGATGTCTACCTCTGTCCAACATAACCAACAAAAATGTTTTTTAAAGATTAATTTGTATAGTGAAGCTGCACGGCAGATGTAATATTTGGTCCCATGGAAAATAAGCTCTATGTGTTTTTCCATGAATACAACGACAAATCACCCGTTCAATAATCAAACATGGAGCCAGTAACCTTTCGATTACCGGTAATATGTCTCGTCGTTTTACCTACTAAGCTAAAATACCAGTACACCATGAAAAATTTCTTGCTTAAAGGTATTCAATTTAAAAAAATATTGATCAAATATAATAACTAAGAAAAAAAATGTGGGTAATGGGGGTGTTTCATGATTTTAGGGTATCTAAAATAACCACAGCGTCGTTACATAACCTTTTACTAAATACCTATTCTTATAGCATTACCTCATAATTTATCTGCAATGTTTGATGATGCTATAAGTAATTATAAGCGAAAGATTTTAATACAAACCAGTGCTATTAAATTTATTCATCAAACCATTATCGCATTGGGTTCGTTAAGTAAGCTATTCATCAAATTGCAGCAAAATATTTTTTAAAACAACAAAAATTTGTGGAACACCTCCAGCATAGACAAACTAAACTATTATCAAAAAGATTCGAAAGGTAAAAGCCACTATATGCTGGTCTGCTATCCTATTGTTGATTTTACGCACTTTATAGTTTTTAAGAAACTACACAGCCTTTTTTCTCAAAATACCTTAGTAGCGGTTGGTAGCGCTATAATTTCCAACATTTTCGAATAATGTTTAAACAAAAATAGGCCAAAATGTTTATTTTGAGCAGATGCGTTGCGTTGAAAACTGACATTAATTGGTAAGTAAGCACTAAAAGTTACAGACAACCTACCCAATCGCTAGCATTTCAGCAGTGTTGACGTTTTAAGCAAATAAGTTTTTGGTGTAGGTCTAACCAAGAGTAACGACAAAAATTGGTTTTGTAAAGTCCAATGTGAAACGGTTTTTTCCAAAATTTTTAATACATTTTTCTGTCAAATTTAGGTGAAAACCAACAAAATAAAAGACAAAAACTGCTTTGCGTTTTTCTGTCAGTTTTTCACCACCTTTCTGCGTCTTCGCTGAAGTTGCATTGCATTTTTCCGTCAATTTTAGGCGTAGACCCCCAAAAATTTTTCGCTAAAATTTTCTTACGTTTTTTCATTTCTATGATGGAAAACAATCAAAATTGACATCATGTGAGAACAATAGCATAGCTGAACTCTTAAGAGCCTATTGAGCTAGCCCTGCCAAAGAAGTTGGTACAGGCCGAGTCTACCTCGACGGCAGAATTAGATTATGGACCCCACACTCCTTGAAATTCAAGGTAAACGCACGGGCCCGCTGAGTAATGATTGACTTTTTAGTCGAAGAATGGTTTTGCTCTTCACTGCGCAAAATAAAACAACTTTTCTTTGAACAAAAAATTTGCATGAAAAGCAATGAAATAACAAGGCAAAACAACGCAGCATAAAATTACGCTAAGTTATCACGGAAGTTTTTAGTTTTGAAACTTTAGACTTTTACGCAGTCTAGTATTTTGATGGAAAAATAAACTATACAATCTTCTTAACCCACGATTTTTTCCACTGCACTATTAGGTTTAATATTCGCTGTTGCTCGGGCGCAGGGCCGCCGAGAAGGGGGGCAGGGGTCAATGACCCCGGGGCCCATGGACTTTAGGGGGCCCATGGGCTTCAGGAAGGCCGTTGGCTTCGTGAGCTCGAGAGGGGACCCATCGAAATGACACAGAAAAATCAGGATGTGAATCATGAAGACCTTTTTTTTTGAGATCACCTAATTTTGACCGGAAAAACCGTTAGAATTTCGGTGAAGACCTTGTTTTTTTGAGATCACATTATTTTTCGGACGAAACTACAGCATTTTCTCCGTCTATTTTGGATCTCACAAAACCGGAAATCCGTCATATTTGAGCTGGCCCCGGGCCCACTTTTGGTCCCCGGCGGCACTGCTCGGGCGCGAAGACTCGAAGATGGGTCTCGCAAACTCGTTACAAGCTTTGGCGTAATACTGCTTGTACAATAAAAGATTTGATTCACTTATTAATTAATTGTTCTTCCAACATTTCTTCATTAAATTTACATTACAAGATATAGTTTCGGCAAAGAGGTCGATTTTTTATACCAATTAATCGCAATAAACAGCAACCACAAAATTTGGTGCATTTTAGGCTTAGGCCTATCACTTTTATTTATTTACATTATTTACAATTTCACTAAACGAACGTTTTCGGCACTACCACTGGCCCTCTGCAGGAATATCTAAATAGCAATAATAACTTTAAGAATCCGAATCAAATAATAAACTAATCTTCAAAAGGTTAAAACATTGCTGTACTTTTTAGTGTCTACTAGCCTACGTTAAGCTCAGCAAGAACGATTCAAATTTACAATTGGAATGACAAGAGTTAGCAATTATGACGAAACAAGCATTATGATTTCAGAAATATAGCAAACACTAAGTATGTCCAACAACTGTCATAGAATTTTATGGTTAAAAAACTTCCAGCAGAAATGATGATCCGTTGGCGTAAAGTTGACGATTGAGAGCAGGAGAGTGTTTCTTGATTAGGAGAGCTTCGTGAATTTTGGTGTCATACTCAGAACGGCATTTTCGAATTATTTTGAATGAATCCAAGCCAGTTTTTTTATTAGAGCAAATGTTGCAGGACATTATGTGGTCTTTAATTGAACTTTTCTGGTTACTGTTGAAATTTAGATGTTCTTGGACTCTAGTGCTCAGATGTCTGGAGGACATACCAATGTATGTCTTGTTCGTGTCACACGAACATGTAAAATGATAAACAACATTTGAACACAGAGCCACAGGTGTTTTGGATTTTAGTTGAAAATAAGATTTGACCTTAAATGATTTGTAGATCGGGATAATTTTAACATTCAGTTGATTTCTGATTATTTTTGAAAATTTGTTAACAAATCGTCGTGAATCTTTACCAAAATACGGAATAACAATAGGATATTCATGGGTAGAACTGCTAGAAGTTTGATCGGTATCAACGGAAGACTGATTACTGTTGTTTTGGCTTTGAAATTGTTGCAATAATTTGTCGAAAAACTTGCTGGGATAACCGTTGGCCTTAAACATAGCTTTCATATTTTCTGCTTCTTTCTGGAATAGTGTGTTGTTGGAGCATATTCGTTTAGCACGATTTAAAAGGCATAGAATCAAACCAGATTTCCACTTGAGTGGGCAAAATGCATTAAAATTTAGTAATAAATTTGTATGAGTTGGTTTCTTCCAAATCCATGTGTCTATGCCAGAGTGATTTAGTTTAATTTCAACGTCACTCTCCTGCTCTCAATCGTCAACTTTACGCCAACGGATCATCATTTCTGCTGGAAGTTTTTTAACCATAAAATTCTATGACAGTTGTTGGACATACTTAGTGTTTGCTATATTTCTGAAATCATAATGCTTGTTTCGTCATAATTGCTAACTCTTGTCATTCCAATTGTAAATTTGAATCGTTCTTGCTGAGCTTAACGTAGGCTAGTAGACACTAAAAAAGTACAGCAATGTTTTAACCTTTTGAAGATTAGTTTATTATTTGATTCGGATTCTTAAAGTTATTATTGCTATTTAGATATTCCTGAAGAGGGCCAGTGGTAGTGCCGAAAACGTTCGTTTAGTGAAATTGTAAATAATGTAAATAAATAAAAGTGATAGGCCTAAGCCTAAAATGCACCAAATTTTGTGGTTGCTGTTTATTGCGATTAATTACAAGACATATTGCACAAATAAACCTAGAAATAGGCTGTAGTGATTCAACATTATATGTTCCAATTACGTTCCCAATATTGCTGAATAAACTTAATGTACGATTTTACAAAAATAATTCACGTTGATTTCAATCAAATATGATCGGAAAAAAACGAACTTTTAGGTATTTTTTATAATGCAATAAATGCTAAAAAGTTTGCCCAGGACCAACTACGGGATTTATTACGTAATAGCATTGAAACAAAGAAAGTTTAAAAGTTGATTTTCTCAGAAATTAGAAAACAGCAAAAATGCCTGAAGTTCGATATTTACAAATCACGGCAGAGATATATATGAACCGCTAATGCAGGTTTTTAATTTCCTCCGACCATCGCAGGACTTAAAAAGAACTCAAGACGAAATCAAAGAAGTATCCAAAGTTAGGGCAATCGTAATAGATTAGATTGGCGTTTACTCCATCCTTTTCGACCCAGCCGTTCCAGAGATTTTATATTTCAAGCCCGACGTAGGGGCCTGCGTCTTTCTTCTTCTTCTTTCTTCATTGCCCGCTTTTTCCGTGAGGGTTGCGGGGGCAGTAGCTCAAGATTGAGCCGCCACACCTCACGGTCTTCCATCACCTCCATCATTTCGCTTGGGCGAAGTTCCAAGCGATTCCATCCAAGATCCTCAATGTAATCTGTCCATCTAGTTTTAGGTCGTGCAACTGGTCTTCTCGCATTTGCTTTGGCAAGTAAAGCTTGTTTGGGGAGTCTTTCCTGAGGCATTCTGCTTACATGGCCAAACCATCTAAGCTGAGATCTTTCAATTCGGAGAAGTAACGGCTCGATGTTAAGAGATTTTTGAATTTCAGAGATACGCACCTTGTTAAACAGTGTAACTCCTTCGATTCTTCGTAAAAACCTCATTTCGGACGCTTGCACTTGTGATCGCACTCTTTCGGTCATTACCCAAGATTCATGACCATATGTGAGAATGGGGACAAAGACTGCTTTGAAAATTGAGAGCTTTGCCTTTTTCGACAATTCTCGTTTCATGACAACCGAGTAGTGCAAAGCTCGCATTACTGCACTAGCCTTGCCTATTCGGGTATCGAGTTCTTCGTCTTGCCTTCCGTCACTCGTAAATGCAACCCCAAGATACTTGAACTTCTCTACCTGCTTCAGTGTCGCTCCACTCACTTGTAACACGCACTGATCAGGGTTTCTTGAAAGATGAAGAATCTCAGTTTTGGTTGTGCTTATTTTCATTCCGGCGGTGTTGCATGCATCTGCAAGCTATTTAATGAGCGCTGGAGGCCAGTAGGGGCCTCCGTAATTACAATTTTCATTGTCAACCCTGACGTTTCAATGCACTAGCCTAGCCCATAGAAAGGCATAATATTTACCTACATAAGCTAAATGATCTTTATGGCTTAGCCTAATTGCGTCGTTGCTTTAGGATTGAACTTGAACCTGACGCTTTACGGCGTGTGTATAATGGGGAATTGGAGCGGCTGGCTCAAGAAGAAGGGAGTCAACCCCAATTTAATCTAATGCGTTTGCCCTAACTTTAGATCCACCCATTGCTTTCGCCTGCAGTTTTTGTCTAATGAATTTATTTTGCTAGTTACTTCAATGAGGATTAAAGACAATCGGGGTATCGAAAGTTAGACCAATTGCATAAGACTACATTGGTGTTGACTCCATCCGTTCTTGACGCAGCCGTTTCAGAGATATTCTCCTTCAAACATGGCGTCCGGGCCTCTAATATGTTATACATTTTAATAGCTTTTATTGGCAACCTTAATGTTGGTCGTTAGCGACGCCATCCAGTTCTAACCTAAACTAACGCAGCTATTAGGCTACTGCATCGCGTCGTTTCGCTGCACAATAATCGATTTGATCTTGTCAGCACAACAGATCCAAGCTGGAAAAAAGAGTAAGCTGTACGGTAGCCTAGGTAATAAAATCTATGAACAAACAAAAGTAAGGCTAATAGAGTATTATTAGAGTACTAGATCATTGCTTGCAACTTGCATGAAAAACTTTGTTCTATAGTGTCATAAAATATTGTAAGCAAATTCAATAGATCTACTAAAGTAGCCTACTAGCAGCCTTAATAGCAGAGGTGGAGTAGAGAACACAACCTTCAAGGCGAAGGCCAAGGACTCGAAAAAAATCCCAGACCAAGACCAAGGACAAGGACCGATATTTAGAGGAGAGATCACCTCAAGGCATAGGACAGGAATGATCGAGGCCAAGGACCACGGACACAATTTTTCTAAATTATCATCCGCAAATTTTCCGTTATTTTTAAGCGCGACAGTGTATAAGATATTACATTTAGCTCAGCTTTTCATGATAATTCGAAAATAGTAGTTTCTAAAAATAATGAATGTCATTTTGAAGTTTTACACGTTACCAGGAATGTAGATTACGTTCCGTAGCGGTATCGTGGTAATAAAACAAATTAAGGCCGTAACTCGTGCAGAAATGGGAATGACTACGGTAATAACTATAAATTTTTTACGTGGAAATGGTCAATTTTAAAGTGTTTTTTTTATCAGCTAAGGCCTCAGTGCAAACTTCCACTGATTATTATGGATCCTCACTTGTTCAATAGTTTCTGAAACACAAACCTTATTGTTTGGTTGAACGTTTTCTTTTCACAGAAATTCTTCAATATTATCATAGTTTTTAAATATTGCATAGTGACTATGGTATTATTGTCAAAACACATTGCAAAATACTTAATACAGTAAATTTATACTTTTGAAATGAAATGAAGTACCGTATACGCAAGCTCAAGTCATTGGAAAAAAAACGGGTTCTGGCAGAGAGGGTCAAGTCCACATGCCTCCGTTGAACAATTTTGGTAATTTTTTTTTTCCAAAAAATAGCAGTTTTTGTGACTTTACTGTATAAGAAATTACACAATTAGATTTTCAAAGCAATTTGAAAAAAGAAAATACACTAAAAGTTAGAAAAATGTTGGTTTCCCCGCATTTTCCCTATATTGATTTTAAACCAATCTTATCTTTACGTTTCAGTGCATGTGATGTTTCTCCATAATCTTGCATCTACTGTAATGCCTATTAGTAAATGAGCGCATACGTTTCGGTCGTCAATAGATATTTTGTAAAATTTAACATAAGTTATTTAACTGCAAAAAAGTAACCTGAGAATCCCAGCATAGCCGTATTGAGGGGAAAGCATTGGAGGCATTTGCCCCGGGGCCCTTGAAAAAACCAACAAATTGTCGAAACGTAAAAATTCGAGTTCTTTTTTTGTTATCTCAAAACATTTTTTTGCAATATTCGCTAGGGTATTTTCAGAACAATAGCTGTCGTTCTCACGTAACGTTTTGTTAGTTGTAGTTGGGCTTTACTGCATGTTACATATTTAGTATATCATAGACCATCCCTGGGAATTGTACTGCATTTTGTTATTACGCAAAATACTTTCTTCTGATTCCACATTGACATAGGCACGGTCATGCTTTAGTATTAGCAACTCAAAAATGTTGGCGTTTGGACCCTCGGACCCTTGCTATGGCCTTGAATGGTTTTAGTGCTTTGCTGTTTGTACCCGCCGCACCGGAAGTATTAGCAGAAATAAAAAGCACTATTTACACTGCGTTTTGCCCCCTCGATCTCCGATTAAAGATTTCCCACAATGCCATTCAAAATAAGGTTCAATATGACTTGGCTACTATATTAGATTATTTGTCAAATAAGGAAAGAAAACGAAAAGGAAGACAACAAAATCTGTTTATTCAATTTCAGTTTTTGAGCATTTTCGCCTACAACACTAATTAACAATAATATTAATGTTGACAAAAATATTATTATTGTATGAACAATGATGATAAGATTAATGTTAGAGCCTTTTCAATTCAAATTTTTGTCCATCAATTTAAACGTATAATTAAAGAGAAATTCAAGGTTTTTGTCCTGGAAGTTGCAACCTCAGGACTTCATCTAAACTTAATGCAATTGCATGGTTACTGTAGTAACCATCTATTATACCACCTTTAAATAACAATCCACCTCCACCTCGTAAGTTTTTACGAGACAAAATATTTTAAAAAATAGCAAAGGAAATTGTTTATTGAACAAATTATTGAATTTGAATTGAGAGGCCCCTGGCCCTCTTGTCGTACATGTATTCCTAAAACTGGTTATTTTCAAGTCAAAACAAACGTTCCCAAGGAAAATAAATCTTGGAGTGAATTATTACCTACTGCTAAATATATTGTAGAAGGCAATGTACCTTGCTTCCCTTCACCTGGAACAAGTCTACTTCAAAATTGATCCAAAAAAATTTAAGTTTTAAACGAGATTTTTAGGTAAAAGGAAGATTGAACAATATAATTTTTTCAATTGGTTTTCAAATCTTAAAAATTTAGTTCTTTTAAATGGTTCTAAAAACGTGCATGAATGTGATCCAAATGGCATCAAAATATAGCTATTTTTTCAAAAAAGTACAAAAATTTCCAAAAATTGCCCGTAGCCTCCGGGGCTGGAAGCCCCGCTTCCAGACCCCCGTCTGTGATGCGTTTGGGTTCCATTAGTTTCTTCACCGTGCCTTCACATATTGAAAACGTTAACTTTAGGTTCAAATCTTCCCCCTTTAACAACATCCTGTTTGCGCACTAACCCAGGCCCTTGGCTTCTGATCCTCCATTTTAAGATATTTTTGTCAAATAAAAAGTCCCTCCATTTGAAAATTTCTGATGACGTTATATCGCATGTGATTTATGGATTGATCTTCCCCCCAATCAAAAATCCAGGCTACATCTACGCCAGAATTCAAAAAATTTTATTTGATTATTTTCCTTTCAATCAAACAAAAAGCACTGGTGTCCTCGAACCGAGGACAAGACATTTTAAAGGACTTGTAGGGTTTGAGGCCAAGGCCAAGGACTTCAAAATGTGTCCTGAAAGACGTCCTCGAGGCCAAAGACGTCCTCGAGGACTCCACCTCTACGTATTATTTGGTATGAGTTTGTATTATGTAACCTAGTAATAAAATCCTTATTGCTAGGCTAGGCTATGATTTAGACAGGAATGTATCTAACAGCTTGATTTTTACTTAGGTCGCTTGGCTACCAAAAAGTATACTCCTTTTTCCAGCTCTGATCTGTTGTGCTGACAAGATCAAATTGATTAGTACGCAGCGAAGCGACTCAATGCAGTAGCTTAATAGCGGCGTTGCTAACGACGCTAAGGCTATCAACGTCCGGGTTGCCAATAAAAATTATAAAATTTTTAACATTAGAGTCCCCGACGTTGTGTTTGAAGTAAAGTATCTCTGGAACGGCTAGGTCAAAAAGGATGTAGTCAACGCCAATCTAGTCTAATAAGATTCGCCTAACTTTAAATACCCTCATTGATTTTGCTTTTAGTTCTCGTTTAATCAAAAACAAAAGAGCCAATACATCAAACTTCATACATTTTAGATACTTTGCCGTTTTCGTTTATACCTTTGTTAATCTTATTCAAATAAAACCGTAGTAATGATTGACAACCTCTGTGGTGCAATGTCAGTAATTTAAACCACTCTATTTGAAGAAAATTGACTATGGTTTTAGTTTAAGTCTCTAAAGTGTATTTTGGAATTTAAATAAAACCATTTTTGTTTGATATTTTGACGGTATTGCAGTTTGGTGTAGCTGATTTGTGTTTTCAGTATTAAAAGTTTATTAATGCTGAACTTTGCCACAGGCTAAATTGTTGCTAGTAGAAGAGCACCATATCTAATGGCTGCAAAAATCCTTTGAAGCACATTTTTGGTGTCCTGCTATAGAGGTTTAAGCCTACAGTTGATTTTTTCAAAAATTTGCACGAAAGACACCACTACATGGGCAAAAGCAGAAACTTTCAAGTTTTCAAAAAGCAAAATGTCAATAAACAACAAAATTCTATTAAATTCGCTCGAGGTTAAACAGGTACAAAATTTAGTCTATTACAAAAACTTTAATAACCAGCGCTAAGTATCAATAACTATCTCCAAACACTGTGGTACAAATAACTGTGATAGAGACACACTTTTTAAAGTTTAGAGGAAAAATTGAAAAAGTTAAAGTTGGGTTTGATTCTTTGAAACTGGAAGCTTTTTCATTGACAAGTCGCACCCATAGTGTGTTACCGGTATCCAGCATGCAAGTCGGCAGTGTGGCCTAGAGGATAAAGACGTCGTTTTCAGGATAACCCTGATCGTGTGATCTGGGTTGAACATGCACCCTAGTCACGTCGTTGCGTCCTTGAAGAAGACCTTTACGATGATTATCTCTTCTTGGTGGCTTCGAACAAGCAGCAAATTCAGTGGACAAGAATTCGAAGAAATCCACAGAAACATCAGATCACTGGAAACTTGTAAGCAGGTGCGGATTCCTCCAATCACAAAGCAGCTAATGCAATGAAGTGTGCGGATCGTCCAATAGTTAGCGTCTGACGCGGTCCGGTAACAGGAGAACAAATATGCAACAAACAACGTTTGCACACGAGATATAGTAGTGGCGGTGCGTTGGCAAAGTTTTGCCAAAAAATAATCGGTTAGCTCAAATCGTTCAAGTCAAAAACAAAGCACAATTGTGATATCATCAAAATCATAATGGGTTGATAGCACACCTTCAGATATATCTCAGATCACTTTCAGTTTCTTCTGTGATCAAACAATTAGACCTCATTCTTTGGCAGAGGTTGCTTTCAAAATGGTGACGTTCTCGTAATCAACCAAAATTGTTTTTTCCTTCTACAAAAAATGAAGTGTAGTCTTGAATAATGCAATTTTAGCTTCTCGGGGCTTAACTTTTCAATAGTATTTTTATCTGTAAGGGAAAGTTTGTTTGGTTTCGATAACTAGAACAGAAGAATTGCAGCTTTAAAGTGGTAGCAAAAGAGTTGATGGCCATAGGAAGCGCACTGTAATTGTAATTACATCTTTATTTACCAAGTTGCCTCGGCCAGGAGACAGGGAAGGAACCTTTCTGCCTCTGAGTCAAGCTACCACCTGCCCACTGTCTACCACGCGCGGTAGAGGCTTCACACTGTCCCTGATTATGCCTGAACATCAAGTAGGAAAGCGGTGCATATCAACTTTTATAGTCTTTGATTTAACCCGACTGGGAATCAATCCTGAGCCTACCGTTTCAGTAGCAGAAGCTCCATCCACTAATCAGTCTGAATGTAATGTAGTATTTAGTTGCAATAAGTGCAAGATCTACTAGGCCGAACAGTAAGAGTTTACAGTTCTTGAAAGCGCAAGGCGTTGGAAAATTTAGCAATACAAAGGAAGCTTCAGTACTGTGCAGTTTAGTTATACTAGGTTCTAGATCGATGGCTTCCATCGTATACAGATAAGCTGAAAGCAGGGCCGTATACCAGCAGCTAAAAAGGCTGTTGTTAAAAGGGGGCTAAATATTCCGACAGGGCTCAACCGTTTAAGCTAAATGCTTAAATCCGGCCTGAAAAGCTTTCACAATTAGTATCAATGTAGCTGTAAATGGCGATTTCGGTTATGTTTAGTCCGCCGGAATTTGCTGAGCTCAACCCGAATAACGCTTCTGGCTACGTCCCTATAGTTGTGCTCAAGTGCCGGGGTACCCAAAGTCCGACACGCGGATCATTTGCGGCCCGCGAAGAAATTTTATCCGGCCAGCAACGGGTCTTCATCCTTTTTTCAACTGACTTTCCGCTGCAGTAAGTCCGAATCGGTCCGGGGAAAATGCCAAGGACTGTTGTTTAGCCTTCGCTTTTTTTTAGACTCAAGTTTGTTTTTTTGTTGTTTTTTTTTCGAAAAAGCTCGAAGACCTTTTCTGTTAAGGTTGTCACCTTTTTCTGAATTGATTTAGACATTGGCCTGTGATCTTGACTGTATAAATTCCACTAAAATTGGTGTTATTAATGATCTCTTGGTCAGTGGGCCAGAGTTCGAAACGGGCCGACCATTGCAGGCTCAAACCCGAAACGTGATTATCAGAGATGGAGTCGAGGACAAAAGGCTCGAGGACAGCCCTTCCGAGGACAGACCCTCTCGAGGCCAAGGACCAAGAACACAGGCGCAAGTGTTCTCCAAAAAAATAGGTTTTCAACAAAATTTTTCAGGCGATCTCCAAAAATTAAGGTCTTCAAAATTTTTTTCAGGCAAACTACAAAATTTCAACAATTCAAAAAATAGTCCTGTCCTCGAGCCGAGGACAGGACAATTTTTGAGGACTTGAGGCTTTGAGGCCAAGGACTTCAAAATGTGTCCTCGAGGACTCTACCTCTGGTGATTATCGAGGCCAAAACCAGGCCAGAAAAAGCCCGAAAGTCATGTTAGGTCTAAAAAATTTGTACGGTTATTGCTCGTAAGCAGTTAAGATAAAACTACTTACTGCTGATAAATTGTGACCCAATAATGATTGATGCTTAAACGAAGTCGTCATTCAGTTTTGCAAAGTTATTTTAATTGTGCTTTAATAGCACCTAAAAGGCTCAAATACAAAGCAAATACGCATATCAAGTCCGAATTAAGCCTGACATGTTGCACGAACCAGCATCGTGGATCCCGAACCCGACCAGCTCGCAGCTCAGCAGTGAGCACCTTCGCGCAGTCTAATTGGTCACTCCTTCAAAAAAGTGCGGGCACCCCTGGTCGAGCTCAAGCATACAAGCTCAAAATTTTGGTGAATACTACGTGGATGCAATATTGCTTAGATTAGTTCTTAAGCAAAATTTCATTTTTGCTTCATTTTTTTTTTAATTGTTAGTTATCATGATGTGATTCCAAAATTTCGAAAGGTTCCACATTTTCCTCATACCTGAACAAACTGGCTTCGCTGCAAAACAAAGCAAACTTGCTGCTGGTGGAAAATATCGAGATCACGTGACTCCTTTCTACTCTCAATTAAATGTATTCCAACTATCGGACTTGGTTAAACATGAAACTGCCAAAATTGTTCACAGCCACCTTCATTTCCATCTCTCTCCACTACTATCGCCCCTCTTTATAAAATCTAGTCAAATGTCTGCACGTATCATCAGAGCAGACAACTCCTCATGCAGCTATACTCTTCACATCCCTATGTATTCCATTAATCGATTGCAAAAAAGTATAATGTATAAAGGAGTCAAAATCTGGAATAATGTTTCTTTGGCTATTAAATCCTTACCCAAAAAACGATTTAATTTGCCATACAAGAAACTTCTAATTGGTTGTTATTAATTATTTGGTCGGCTTTGCAATACTTCATATCTCAGTCATCATTAATTTTATCATTATTAATGCCCCAATGACATCATTTATACAATAGGTGGCCCCTTGACTCCCAGACCGCGAGGTCCATTCGTAGCCTCCTTTCTAGTGGTAAGATAATTAACTTAACAGTATGTTGCGACTTTTTTACAAGTCTTTGTAGTTCTTTTATGTTTCGACTTCCTTGCATCTGCGCTACAACAATATGACTTTGTAATCTTTGTAATGCTCTTTCTATTATGAGTTACTTAGTTAAATAAATTGTGCTGATTGATTGATTGATTGATTGATTGGAGAAGATGTGACCACAGGAAAAAAAAACGCAAACATTTCTAATAAAGTGGTCGCAGTATTTTGAAATTAATGGCAAAAAATTGTGCTCAGTTTATTTCTTTAGAAGGGCTAACTTTTGAACAATGATTTTCCAACTGCAATCTTACGTTGTTTTCCAGTTTGTTGAGCTGCTTCACTACAAATTTGCATTCTTCGTCGTTGAGATTTCGACCAATTAGGGCGCTGTCTTCTCTGATGCTGTTGTTCAAGTTGATGCGATCGACTTTTTCGAGCAGCTCGGCAATTGTTTCAACAATTTTGCTGGAGAAGTTGTTGAGCGATATAGTCAACGTTCCAATCTAAGCAAAACAATATTCTAAAGCATGATTACACAAAAAATGATATTTTTCAAGTTGAAGTCCTTTGCTGCGGAACGGGTTTTCATAGCAACGACCATTTCATCAATAAGCAACCAGAACACCTAATACTAAAACCTTGAAAAAAATCATAAATATTTCGATCTAGCTAGGTATGAAAATTATGAGACCGCACAATCATATGGCCTGCTCATTTCTTGAGCATAGGAGAATTCCTCAAATTTGGTTTCTGGAAGGTTTGACAAAGACAGGCCGCTGTAAAATGGCTGTAAAGTGTCTTTCCCAAAACCGCCGCTGGAAAATGGCTGTAAAGTGTCTTTCCCAAAACCGCCGCTGGAAAATGGCTGTAAAGTGTCTTTCCCAAAACCGCCAAAGACTTAGTGCCCAGTCCAAGTATCGAATTGCAGGCTTGCTGTTAAATTGCTGTGCTTACATGGCCTGGCATTTCCTTGATCGCTGAGCTCAAGTAGGAGAAGGAATAGTCGTCGAGGTTGCAATTCGGTAGCTTCAATTTTTCCATTTGTTTTGATGTTTTTCGCAGCACATAGGCAATCGCATGGCACTGGCTGGCAGATAGCGGAGTCTTTTTCATCACTAGCTTTTGAGGAGTCAGTTTTGCAGCTAGCATTGTTAGATCATCATTCTCGCATTCCCGGATGTCACCATATAAGGTAATGCAGCGATTTATTGCTGGGATAAAAAAATGTTCAAATCACTTAATTTTTTAAATTGTATTTTGCTGATATTCCGCGTACCTATTTGCCTTAAAGCAAATGGCCATTGCCCATCTAAACAAGGGTGGTTATCTGCCATAACACGTATGAAGTTCTACCCTATTTTACAAGGACTCTCTATGCAGCTATTTTTACAAGAAGAGAGATGTGGCAACTATTCCCCTCTACTTAACTTTCAGAATTAAAAACTAGGCACCAATAATTTACTTTGATCAATTTATTTTAAAATACAAGCATGTTGAAAATAGATTTATTAAATGAGCTTTACTTAAGGGAGCATTAAGGTCGTAGACTTTGCAAATCTGTGAGTTTCAAATAACCCTAAAATTATTTTACCAAATTTCATCTTTCCAGAACGATCTATCGCTTTCAACATATTACATTTCGCAAGCTTATTCTTTTGAAATTATGTTGGTGTTTCTATTTGAAAATATAGTTTCAAAAATATACAACATCTTTCTACAGTAACACTAAGGTTACTTAGGTTGGTGTAAAAACAAAGTGAAAGTGAAACCGGTCAAGGCATTGAAAATCCAAACTTGATAAAATTTCTTTTTTTTTTTGTCGAAGAACAAAAGAATTTAAATGAGTTTCAACAGGGAAGCATAGCTATCTTAAGGCAAAAGAAAAAATGCTTAATCCTACAATGCCGGCACTTATGGAAAAGACTACTTCGATCACTTCAAACTAAAGTTGACTTAAGCGCAAACTTCAGTCGTTTTTGATTCTTTGGTGCTCTTTTTTCATGCATAAATAAATTGACACTAGTACAAAACTAATTTGCTTTGAGCAACAAAACTTACTTTGCCCCAAGGTTCCTGATTGACTTACGTTGTCGTAAATTTCAACTAAAACAAAAACAATCTTTTTATAAGAACTGAAAGGAAAGTCAATGAGATTTTTAAAATTGAAGCAACATTATTGGATCAAATTTCCAATAGTTTTAGACAATGGTCATACTGAGCAGCTTTTCCGCCCTCAAATAGACGATGTTGAAAAAATTTTAATTCGAATTGAACATGATAGGTTTTCGCTTAAATTCTTGATCTGACCTCTAAAAATGGAGGCCATTTAGTATTCGGATTTATTTTGCTCGAATTAGAAGTACTGTAGCATTTTTTGAAATCGAAGAGCTGAAAGTTACGTGCAATCATACTTTCCCAGCCATATCTTACACCCAAATGACCAGAATACGGATAATTTGAGTTAAACATTTAACTGTTTTAAAGATTATGTCTGTTCTATTTTTTAGACTTCTTGTCAATTATAGAAACCGTTAGGCATTACCTGTTTTTGCAAACTCTTTCAACTCGAATTTCAATTTTTCTCCTGCTTGAGAAATCAAGTGACTTCTCTTCAATTCCTCAGCATCTAAAGTTAAAAAGCAATCATTAAGGCATCGGTTTGCATAACTTGGCTAGGTGAAGTGTTCAAATCACTAATCTCATGGAACGTAGCGATATCGCTTGTTTACGTTGTTTTAGTTTACTATTATTGATGTGAAGCTGTTGTTTCTAGTGGGTTACTGTAGCTTATAGACAGAGGGGGCACTGTGCAATGACTCATCTTTCGGTCGGTGAATAGCCTGCTCCAGTACATTGCATGTATTTTGCCTCTAAAAATCAGCAATGCTCCACCTCTTTTCCAGCGGCGAGCAACACGTGCGGATTGGTGGATGGAACCTGAACGTGTAAAATTCGCTGTCCCTCAGAGGAGGTGAAGACCTTTTTCTGACCTATTAGAATTGAAATAGAAACAAAGTTTTGTATCATGTTTTCCTTTTCTAAACGAAAGAAAAATGAAAACTGAAGTCAAAAAGCACTTGAACAACTCTGTCAGTTACAGCTCAAATCTGTTGTAATACCCTCGCACCCTCAAAAATAGCAGCCTAGTACAGTTGCTGTTTCAAGCTAACGTTGTCTGTTTCAAGGCGTATATATTTTGATTGAAAGATTTTCAATAAATTGAAAGTTTTGCCATTGTTCTGCTGCTGACTATACGTATTAATATAAGTTATTGGTGCAAAATATACTGGAATTTGATAGAAAGATTTTCGACAAAAAGGTTAGGACGGTTATATTTTTCGATGTGCAATTTTAGATTTTGTAATAACCTACGATGCCACTTACCACGACGACGGAACAACAGCTTCTTAATTCCTTTCTTCAATATCGTATTTTTACCTGTAAAAAAGTGACAAACAATTCAACCAACATAAAATTTGCACGCCTGAATGCTTTATAAGTGCGAGTTGTAGTGACTAATTTGCTGATAAAAATCATTTTTGGCATATTTTTGATTACAGGTGTTGAAAGAATCTTTGCTACTTTTATCATAAAACAACTTTATATTCTTACTTGGTTTTTGGTCGACATTAACAAGAATTCCGCATAGAAACCTCCGAACAACGTCCCAGTGAGGCCGGAACAAATCAGAATAAACGAATTCCTTGAACTTCGAATAGGACATCTCCTTTGCAATGTACATTGCTGTAAAGTATTCCTGCAGTGCTTGGTGAGAGAAGAAAAGTTTTGTGTCTCCATCGAAAACTTTGCTTCCTCCTGGTTTTCCTCCATACATGGCGATGATCAAATCTTGAACAGCTGAAATACTGAGGTTTTCTTCAACAAGATCTTTCACTGTTATCACCACTGAATAGCATTGAGTTTTTTTGAAAGCGATTCTAGCGATCTGCTCCACTATATCCTGAATGTCGTCATTTCTGGAATGACTGGAATAGCGAAGGTCATCTAAAACGTTTGTGAAAGCAGCTGTCATTGTGCTAATATTCGCGACGTCATCAGAAGAGCTCATGAAAGCTCGAAGAACAAAGAGCAGCATCAGTGGGTTTTGGCAAAATGTTAGTAATTGCGGTGCGTTCGCATTTATCGTCTTCCAAGTCGACTCGGCCGAAGACCCAGCCATAGCAAAAAAAAGCACTTTCATGGTTTCGAACGAGAAATCCTGTAGCATAATTGTAACTTCCGGTCGCAGCTCCTTTGGAAGAGTGATCATGGTGTGTGGTCTGGACGTTATGATGAAGGTTGCTCTTGGAAGGAAATGTTTGGTGCAAAGATTAGCCACAATATCACTAATGCATAGTTTAGTGTTAAGAGACATTTTGGGGGGGTTTTTGGTCATTGTCCATTCTGCTTGGTCGTAGCCATCAATGATAATGGCAATTTCTTTGTCATGTTTGACAATCCAATCAAAAGCTTTCGCACACTCTTCCTCAGGGAGATTTGGAAGCATGTTGTCTAGAAGAAGTTCTTTTAGTGTTAACTTGTAGTCTGAATTGTAATTAATATCCATAAAACGCAAATAAAAAGTGACTAGCTTAGTGGCGTTGGCAATTCTCTTTGATAAAACTGTTTTACCAGAACCAGGATAACCAATCAAGGCAATGAACTTGGAACGATACTTGTCACTGAGAAAATCTTCAAAGTGCACAGGCTTTCCGTATCTTAAACCTGGCGTTTGGTCTAAATGCTGGTTAGAAGGTTTATAGGCTTCAGTTTTGTTGCTGCTGGAGGTCTCGTAGAACTGTGTTTTTCTCATTCTTGGGTGGACGCAAGGAATATCAGTGTCATCGCAATCAACTCCAACACTATCTATGTTGAAGTCAATCACAGTTTGGGACAATTCTTGGATTATGGGAGGCACTGAAAATAAATCATGAGCTAAGTTTATTTCAAACTTAAATGTCATACGTAAGAAAATAGTTTGCCACGTTTAGCTAGACAGAAGATGTCGTTGTTGTTGGGCATATTCATCCTCCTGTCACCGGACAGCGTCAGACGCTAAATATTGAACAATCCAAGCACTTTTTGTTGCAATGACTACTTCGTGCTTGGAGAAATCTAGTTCAAAAGGCATGAAGTTGCTTTCACTAGTGACATAAAGCAATACAATAAAACTAAAACAAGTGTTCCTCGAAAGGGGCCACACTGCATTTCTTGGGGGCTGGGCACGAGAACTCGAACCAAGTCAACTGAACTCGAACAAACTGACAGCCAACGTTAGGATTAGGGTTAGTAAGCGGCCAATGGGTTTGCAGTCAGTGAGTTCGCAATCAGCCTGTGGCGGTCAGTGGTCGTGGACCCCGAGAACTCCGACATGTAGCTTAGCACAGCGGAAACACAGCTGCTTTGTATCTATATAGGTCAAAAAGTACTAAAGACCTTTTTGGGGGTTTACCTGGAAATTGCTTCAAAAGAACGAAACATCTTATCTTTTGCCGTTCACTTTTTGATTACTACAGATCTTGATGTAATGTAAAGTATTCCGGCAAACTTTACTTAGCAAGATACCAAAAGTGTTAAAAGTCTTTGTAAGGAGGCCACAGTTCATGTGAGGTTCCGAACCATTAAACTAGAAACTGAACAGTTGACATCGCTAACACAGCTCATTATCCCTTGCTTTGTATCCTTTCACTGATTTATTTGACATAAAACAATAGCTATCGTAAAAGGCGAAGATCTTAGACTTTGAAATCTACTTTCATTTTACAGAAATTTGGTGAACTTGGTTAATTATCGCCGACATTACAACAGAGGCATTAAACAAGGAGTCTTAGAGCAACCTTTTACCAAAAGTTAGTTTTGAAATAAGCTATAATTTCGTATCTCGATATGATGTATTATTATGTCTTCTACTGCTTAACTAATAAAATAGGATTGCAACAGTCACTTTAAATTGGTTTGTTTGAAAAACGATGAAAAACAATCAATAGACTAAAAAATTGGCGTCTCGTAGCGCTCACGATGATTTATTCGCACAAACCACCAAATAAATGTACTTCTGCCAAGCCCAACAAAAAGATCGCGCCATTCGAGCACTATTTGCCATGAGTCCATTGTTTCTTCAGCTTCAGTCGCTGAAAGTCATGGACGATTATTGCCTTTTTGAAATAACAACGGACCTTTTTAACAAAATTTGGAAAATAAATGATAGTAAAAAGCATTAAAACTTTGTGCGGAGGAAAATCCCCGTCAAAAACTCTCAGCATTTTTAAAAAGATCCATGCTTTTTAGTGGTCCAACGGCAGAGAGTTAGAACTTCACAGCCTTCTTTTTCTGTCCTATAGCAAATCCAAAGCAAA
Source organism: Trididemnum nubilum (assembly GCA_963965965.1). Classification (NCBI taxonomy): domain Eukaryota; kingdom Metazoa; phylum Chordata; class Ascidiacea; order Aplousobranchia; family Didemnidae; genus Trididemnum; species Trididemnum nubilum. The sequence goes on along the minus strand of OZ014484.1, from coordinate 39,110,713 downwards.
TGCAACAAAATTGCATAAATCAGTTTATAATTCTGTTATACATACCACTCTCATTTTTGCTTGCGTCAGTTTCTGTATTCGGGGTTTTCTTCTGAGCTGAAATTTTTAAAATGTTGTATGTATCATAATTATCAAAATTAAACCTAAATTATGACAACAATTTTTATCAAAACCATTATTGGGTAAGGCATTTATTGAGTAAGACCTTTATTGAGCTTGAATAATATTTGCAGTAAGTATATTGGTTGACGCCCTTTTTAAATAACACGTTATCGTGCCGGAAGATTATTGAGCAGAAACTCGGTAAATTACTAATTCTTTTTTTCATTACTCCTTGATTGCCAAAAGCGCCAGAGGGAAAACTACCAGCAGTGGATACAATTAATTACTTGCATTTTACCGATCGTGAAAATTAAACCTTTATACGCTCATGATCAAAACAAGGACTAAAATTTGTTAATTCAATTTATTTGTTTGCAACTGAAAAGACTCAACTTTTTGATCATTTCGCCGAACTTTTTAAAAATTGATGGAAAAACAATAACGCCGCCGGTGAACAAAAAGCAATGTGCATAGACATGACTACGTAGCGTGATCGTAGTGGTCGAAATATCAAAGCAATCGCACATGTTTGATAGAAATTAATGTCATAATTTTCTTACTAATAACAGTAACGAGGATACCAGAAAAACACTAATTAATAGAAATCTTGAAGCTTGCTGAACTTTATTCAAATTTCAAATTACTCATAAAACTTTATGACTTAAAGTCTACATAATTAAAAATAATTACCAGTAAAACAACAGTTTCCGTTAACAACAAGAACATTCAGTTTATGACTGCGAGCGTAATTCAAGTTGTCTATTTCAGCAAACTACGAAATCAACACCCACTTCTGTTGCTGTAAGGAAATTAGGCCATTTATATCGAAGCGTGTCACAAGTTTAAGGAGTCCAACTCCAAGTCATAGCGCTCGGGCAACACAGCTCTTTTTCGTGAAATGTCCCTGCGGTGGTATGCCTTTGGCAACTCTGTGTCCGATTTGATCGGCCCTTCTTGAACCTCAGACCTCCCGCTCGAGAGACGAATGCGTTACCGCTTGGCCAACCGGCAGTGTTTATTTAGTAAAAATTGAATTTTTTCAAAAATTTAACTTAAAAAGCTGCCTAAAAACGCTTACCGTTTAAAAAAAGACGTGAAAATATAATCAATATTAATTTTAAAATCGAGACTTTTATCGCTAAACATAAAGAGCTCCTGCTTTTGCTTGAAGACACAATATTATTCAATTGACTTGAGTCTAAATTTTGCAAAAAATATCAGCAGCAATCGATTAATTTTCAATTTGCAGCAGGTTAAAATTTAATGCTGCAAGTCAAGTTTTATTGTAATTGTAAGTACATTTTATTCACATAATTGCCTTGGTCAGGAGACAGCGAAGGAAACTTTTAGTCTTCGAGTCAAGCTGCCACCCCCCACCTGTCTCCACACACGATGGAGGCTTTACACTATCCTTTTTATTGCAAAACGTTGAGCAGGATGGCTGTGAATACCCATTTTTATAGCCTTTGGTTTGACCCTACCGAGAATCAAACCCGAGTCTACCGCTTCAGTAGCAGACGCTCTATCTACTCTACCACTGATATGGCAGAATTGGGCTTACAGGGCCGAGTAGGTTTCAGCTGTGGATGTACATGCAGAGGTATAGCCAGGAGTTACGAGAGCAAAAAAAGCTAATTGATGCGAATAGCAAAACATCAAAAAGGTGTTCTTCATTTTAGAAACCTTTTTCCTGATACGATGATAAAAATGAGGGAATACTGAAAACTTTTAAGTTAAAGAGAATAAAACAAAAATTAGAAATATTCATCCACGCTTTTTTGTTTATTTTTTTTAGGATTAAGATTAGGTTTTAATTATAAGTGAGGGTTTGGGTTAAGATTAGGTTTGAGGTAAGTTTTAGAATATAAGGATTTGAGTTTGGATTAGGTTTGGGCCAGAATTAATCAAAAAGTAGAAAAAATTTCCGCTGAAATTGTCTCTTCCTATTAATAAAGATCAAAATATAAAATTCTTCTTTCTATTTGAACCAAAATGATTTTCAATTTATCCCTATTTATCCTCCTGTCACGAGGAAGCGACAGTTGCGCTTTTATTTTGGAGGACTTGTTCTCACCAGCATAGGGTTTGCCAGTATATTCTTAACAAACGTTTCGATAACACTCGTAAATGGCAGAGAACCTTGCTGTCTCTTTGGAAAGAAGGCTTCCAACCGATCTCTTTGAAGTAGGTAGCGTTAATTGTGAATGAAAAACTGGATCTGTTCGATTACAACAGATGTTCAATTCGCATTAATTAAAAGCAATTTTACCAGAACAAATTAAAACAATTTATATCTATACATGTTAAACAACGTAATATAATAGCAATTGAAACATTAAAAGCAATTCAAACAGATGTGATTTTTTAATGTGACGTATAAAAGTTAACGCTATTTTAGGTTGACCAAATTCCGTTACCAAGATTGGAGATTGTATAGTGTACACACGTTCGCTTCCAAGTTTTTTGTTGATTTACTTGCTGCTGATATCGTTTGGGGTTGCGGGAAAGATTTGGTGAATAATGAAAAACATCTATCCAAAATATACAAACTACTTTTGCGCCTGTAAACTGCTACACTGCTAGGTATTTGTATTAAGAGGTTTTAGAAATGGCTTTTCCAAAAAGTCTTCGCAATTTTGAAATAAATGAAAATAGTTACGGTTGCCATGAAACCAGGGCCTACGAGAGTGGGGGGCAGGGGGGGACAATGACCCCGGGCCCCATGGAGTTTAGGGGGCCCATGAGGGGGCCCATCAGCTCGAGAGGGGGCTCATCTAAATGACATTGAGAAGTGAAAGGCCCATCGAAGTCGCAAGAGAAGAGGTTTATTTCTTTTGGAGATCACTTGATTTTAGCCGGAAAAGCCGCTAAAATTTTAGAGAAGACCTTTTTTTTTGGAGATCACTTGATTTCGGCCGGAAAAGCCGTTAAAATTTCGGAGAAGACCTTTTCTTTTTTTTTGGAGATCACTAGTTTTTTCGTACCAAACAGCAGCATTTTCTCCGTCTATTTTGGACTTTGCAAAACCACAATTCCGTCACATTTCAGCTGGCCCCGGCCCATGTTCGGCTCTCGGTGCACCTGCATGAAACTCACTAAATTGCATTCAGTGGTACGCGACCAAGAGGGAAAATGTCGAGAAAATTAAATAATTATTATTACGTTTCTTTTAAACAACCAATTAATGCGTTACAACTTACGACAAATTGTCTATTATTGCGCTTATGTACTGCAAACAATGAACCAGAAGATAAAATGTTGATTGTTTCACAGCATAACCGTGAAATCATATCTAACACTTAGTTGCTTAATAATACCGGATTGACGCATAGACAATGTATAGCAACCTAACGGGCTGAGATATTGTTGGCTAGTTGTCTTTTGCAAGCAGCAGCACTGGTAGCCGGTTAGGAAAACTAACTGCACTTTTACGCAAAGATTGATTATCTTTTCGCTCAAACTTAAGAAATTCTAAAGCAAATTACAAATCATATATACTGAAAATTACAATTACAATTATTACAATTGCAAATACCAGCAATGCATTGTCTCTACATAGACAGTTGCGCAACGAAGAGAGATTTAGTCTCCTTTCCTCCCCTAGCCAAGCCAATTAGAAAATCGAACACAAAAAATCAAGCGTTGAAACGCGTTTTGGACTTGACCTGTAAATAAAGGGGAGGTTGAAGGGGCTGGGGAATTTAATTCTTGAAATAGGTTACAAATCTTAGTAATCAAGGGCGTATTTAGGGGGGCATTGTGCCATGCCCCCCCCTTTTGGGTCGCCAGTAAAGTATAATTACCTCAGAATAGTACACAAAATTAAGCCATGCCCCCCCCCTTTGGAATTTGGGCAGAAAATCTGGGCAGAATAAATCTGAGTGAAGACCCTTTTTGTTTGTGGTCTTCGCCTAAATCTGGGCGGAAAAACGGACTGAATCTGAGTGAAGACCCTTTTTTTTTGGTCTTCATCTTCCCCAGTTAGGAATTTTGCTCTAGTTTTTATCTTCCTTTCCCAATTCCTCGCTACGCGCTTGCCCCCCCCCCCCCCCCCCCTTTCGAAAATCCTGCGTACGCTACTGTTAGTAATTAAGTTCTTCCAATAGGCGTTTACTAAAACCGGGCGCAATTTGATCCAAATAGCGTTTAAATGGCGATTTTTTTTTTCAAAAAAATCACAGAAATCGCCTAGCGGTTGGTGGCTTTGCCAGCGACCCCCGTCCGTGATACGCTTAAGTTGCACAGATTCGTTCACCATTCCGTCAAATCATAGTTTAAATTGAGACATTTTTAAACCAAGAAATTAAGGTGGAAGCTTCCCCCCCTCCCCCAGCAAAATCCTGTTTCCGCATATGACCATAAATAACCTTGAAAGGCATGCTTTTCTCTGTAGCGATTTAAAATGTCCAGTGCAATGAAAACCAACGCAAAATCAATTGGTTTATTTTACCAGGCACGTCATAGGGAAAATGTTTTTCACATTTAATCGAAAGTGAAAAAAATTGAGGTTGTTGTTTTTTCAATAGACTATGAATATTTTTTTTCCCGTGATTTGGCTAGGCAGGAGTCCGGTTAGGGTACAGTAATTAAAAGAACTTACAGTACATATCCTAAATTACCGGAAACTTACCTTGACAGCAGGTATTTTCAACTAAGTCTCCTGCCACAAACTTATCGATGTTGCTGTTTATCACTTTGACCTCAATGGAGTTGATGATTGTGGGAGGAGCTGTGTTGATGCTCAAATTTGGCTGTGGAGCCGCTACAACAAAATAGTCAGTGCTGTTTTGTACATGACGTATGTCGTATATACTCTGCACTCTTGTAATATATAAGGAGACAAGTTTGCATAATATTGCGTACTGTCTTTTTATTTTTATTAGAAACTACAGTAGAGTTGTAAGTAGACCCTGGTCTAAGGTCGAAGAAAGTTTGTTTTTTATTCAGGCCTGGATGTGTGGGTCTTGTGTTTTAGGTGCCAAAAACATAATCAAAATAGCTTTGCATTTTGCAACACTGATTGAAGACTTCGCCTAAGCATCAATACCATTATTAATTCACAATTATTATAATTATTGCATTGCAAACTATCAACAATCTATTAATTAGCTTTATTTAGTCACTTTAATCACTACAGACTAAAGTTAGGAGAGGAGCAATTAAGAATTTTTTTTTGACCTGGCTTAACTTTTGGACTTTTTCGGGACTAATTCGGTTTTTAAATCATTTTCAGGGTTCGGGCTCATGCAAATCGACCCGTTTACAACTCTGAACTACTACAACTTACAGCATTCCGGTAAAAGTTGCTTGAACGCGCCAATTAAAGGCTTCTTCTCATCCAGAGGAGTCGCGACTATTGCTTGAGCATCATTTTGCACTTTGCAACTGTTTTCCATCTTCTACTTTTTCTTATTTGCCATTCACCATATCAATCACAATCAATAAATTGTTATAACATAGCGACCGGCAAACACTGAAACTAAATGCCAACCACTAAAAGGGTATTTACACAAGTAGCTTGATACGAACGATCTATACTGCTGGCCGGAAAAACCGTGAGCGTACAAGTGTATCTTTAGTTTATTTTAACCAACTGGCAGCTTTTAAGCTGGCAAGGCTGGGCGCCGAGCGAACCAAATTTTTGTTTTGAAATAAAATAAAATGGTCTAGTAAAACGGATTGCTTCCAGTGAAAACAGAACAGAAATTAAACTGTTTAGTTACCTTGTTAGAGAAGCTTTTGCGAAGTTAAAGTTGGGGAAGACAAAAGCATAGGCTTCTCCCAAGCCCTAAAAATTGGTGGGACACATCCCCTCGGAGTTTTTCGCCCGTGATTGCCAGGGCTCAACATGTGTGCCTTTTGGTTCTATTTAGGTTAATGAGTGAATTTTGTGCCTCGTTTCATGAATTAACGAATGCATCGCCTAAATTGCTTTTTTGATTATGAAATTGATTAAGTGAGCTTTGCTGTTTTGCTAGAGCACTCAAAGTGTGGGACTTTGGTGTACACTTACATAGCTTATACTATGATGTGTTGCAGCTGATATTGAGTACTTCAATTTCATATGCTGCAATAAATAATTCACCTATCTATTTATCTTTTGAAGGTAGATTTCAAAATGTCTAATCCGATGCGGTTACGTCACAAAAACGTCTTATGTCCTCATTTTACCTAAATATTGCCAAAAATGCTTAGATTTCGAAAAGTGTCTTTGGCAAGACCTTTTACAGTGATACATTGTAGCTGATTTTAGTTTCTCATGCTAAAATAAACAATCCATCTATCTATCGTTTACGCCCAACAGAAACCGAGCGTTGGCCTCGCTTAAGCGAGGAAAACTTCAAAATTCAGACAGGAGTGCAGTACAGACCGTACTGTGCAAATAGTCGATATTCGGCTTGGAATCACGCTGCAAACTGTGTATACCCTGCAGCTCTTTCGCAGCGAAATGCTTTTTACAATCCTGAAGTCTCGGACTATTTCAAGTTTTGAAACAGAAACAAACAATTTCAGTTTTAGACCTGGGCCCACATGACAGAAATTTTCTCGTTTGCTTTAATTAATGAGTTTTTTTAAGAGGCGCTACCGAACGAAATACTCGCTAAACGTAAGAGGTTATTTTTGCACGTGTATGTAAAACCTTGCGAAATCCGTTACGTCATTCTTTCTCGCTAAGTTGCTTCGAGCGATTGTGGAAAGCAGTTCGAGTAAAAAAACGTCACATTTTCTTCCCCAACTTAAAGAGGATCTTGAGGCACACTTTAAGCAAGCGAGAAATCTTTTTGGTTCGGAAACTTAATGGCCAAATGTTGAAAACTTCTAACTCATGCGAATTTTAGCTGAAAATAAATTTAAATTTTCGCCATGTTTGCTATTAGACTGCTGAAAAAAAGCGAATTGCATTGAGAACCATTTGCTGTTTCGACTGACAAAGAAATGTTGAGTAGTGCCAGTTGACAAAAATAGCAACATACTCCTTTTATAAGAACAATTTTCTAAAACTCGAGGCTCATTTTTATTTAAAATTTAAGAACAAATTAAAAACAATGCCAGCCTCGGTAGCAAAATAAACTGAAAACAAACAAAATAGGAATTCAAACTAATCCAAAAAACTGAAATTTGTGCTGATTCAAAACGATAAAATTTCAGTGATTTTCTTGTGTTTGCAAGCAAAATTGCAACTATTCAAGATTATAAAGCTCTGTTGCTCTGCGCAAGCATTTGAGAAATTTTTTTGGCAGTTGTTCAAATTGAAAAAAGCTTGCTTTTTCGCTTTTGCAATTTTATGATGCTGCAAAAGCAAGAAAAAAGCCTTCACTTAATCAAACAGAGCAATAGGAATTAATGTGTGTTTCAAACATGCCCGTTAAAATTGACATCGATGCTCCCTAAATTTAAAAAAAAAAATCAAGAACAAATGACATTGAAATGGGCAAAAAATTAAAAACAGCCAGTCTCAACTCAAGATTTACCGGTTCTGAAAAGGAAGAGTGTACTTCGACTTGCTCGCTTTTGAAAATTTTTGAAACCTAAAGACCTAAAGTTACTGTTAACATATGAGTTTACCCACCAACAACCTCAAGGACGCTTTAAGTCATTTAAAAAATTATAGTATGGAAAAAGTTGTTGTTATTTCACATTGATCCAAAAATATAATTAAATACATTCTGTCGTTCATTTAGTAACTATTATCAGTTGAGGAATTTGCTAGTTTAGAATAATAACGCATAGCTTATACCATCTTTTTCCATAACAATGCAGTACATACAGTACGCTTGAGCGCATTATTTTGAAGTAGAAATGCATCTGACGTCACAATGAGATATTTAGTACGCACTAACACAAGTTACTAGCATCTCGCAAGGAAATTCGAGCGAGCAGGTTTAACGTGTGTTGGGCGAGACGGCTCAGAAATGGCACTTTGTCTACGATGATTTTTTGTTCGTTAGCGCTTTTTAGCGAGCGAGAATGGCCTTTACGAGCTCGCTAGCACGTTCTGTCATGTCGGCCCTGGTCTGCATTGTGCGTAAAATTGGGAGCGTAAGAGCATATTTTGGTTTCTTCACGCAGAAACTGAGTACGTTCAGCGTACCGCCTTGCCAGCGCACTAGCTGCCAATGGTTAAAACTAATTTTGAATGCGTTTTTACGCTTAAGATTTTACGGTCAGTGTTGGCTGGCCTTTACGCTAACAAGCCAATCATCTCATTGAAACCATACACTTATCAATTACTGAATCGCTAATACATATTCTGCTTCCCTAGCATGACGTCACACAATTTTGTTGAAGCTGAATACATAAGATATAGAATTTCCATCACGTAGAAAAATTAGTTACGCCCATTGCCTCTGGGCTACTGATCCAAATTTAGCAATGTCGTAGTTTTAGGAACGCTTTACCTACATTACTTGCAATTTTAATCCACTCCCATTTTATAGTTATTATGTACTTCACCGAACGAAAATGAATTACGACAGTACAAATGGTGAAATTGTATAAACATTGAGCAACATTTGCACATAAATTTGTCTGCAAAATTACTTAGCATTATGGTTACAGTATTGTAGCTTAAATCATGTGCAACGTACGGGTCAAAAAGACACGTCCCAATGCGGTCGACCAGCTCAGTTAAACATCTTATTCCAATGAGCTATGCTAGCCGGCTTGCTGCAGTTATTCTAAATTCCAGTGCGTTTCACTTGTGGCTATTTGGAGTGTGACCCAGACATGCACCATATGAGTCGATTTTTGTGCAGTTTTTTTCAGGCCCTTGCTAGAGAGAGTCAGGAGGGTGTCGTTTAGACCCTCCGCACGAAATATTTCCATGCGCTATCATAAGATTTTATTTTTAACGTCGGTGACGGCTCAATCAGATACAATATTTTATCCATGCTGAAAGTAATAATTATTGTAAAGCTGGGAATTTAAGTTTAAATTCTACAGTAGTTTAATCTAGTTGTTAGCTGCTTTTTTCTGCTGCGGCAACAAAACTGACTTGAAAAATATTCATTAAATGAGTTGAGATCAAGCTACTGTAAGATAGCAACAGTGCTACATTAACTTTTCTTCGAAAAAAAAAAACAATCGCGAGCGCATTTCTCTTCATTACGTTCACTTCCTGGTGACTTAAGCATGCCTATTGCCAGCACTCTACAGGTATTTCAGCAGTTTGTTTTTGTTTTACCATCACGGTTTTTTCGTAAAGGGAAAGCCCTTTAACGTAGAAAAAAACTTTTGTACTCCTCAGGGCGTATTAGGCAGGGAGCATTGGGTAATTTGCTGCGAATCCTGTCAAAAGATCCAAAAAATTATGTTAAAACAATAGAAAAAATCACAACTGCAGAAACATTTTTCAAATAATTTTCGAATATTTTTATTACAAAAAGTAATCCAAAATATTTTGAAGTTTGTTTAAACGACAAAATTTTTCTTTTTTTATCTCAAAAACCACCCTTGGCTAAGTACCCGGTGATTTACGTGCATGTCATTGTTCGTTCATACTCAAAACATTGGGGCCAATTTTTAGGGTGCGCTTTGTAGGTTATTACGTTTCATCATTTGCATAGTAGAGCAGCCACACTTGGTCACATTGCAACGGTTTTCGTAACGTTGAAAGTATCACAAAGAAGCATTGAGAAAGAAGTTTATTCAGTAGCCCGCTGCGGTCTATTGGTTTTGATTGGTGAATCAAGAATTTTGCGCTCATTTTTTGAATTTATGCAATGATCTTTCACATGCAAAAAAAACAGTGTTTGGTTAATAAAATCTTCCTGTTTGGTTAAGCAATATATCACCTACTAAAGAGGCCTACCAACTTAAAACGAAAACTTGGTTAACTACACTTGAAATCGGACGAAACATCATAGGAGTTTATCCATGAAAGACTAGGGAAAAGTGCAAAACCGGGGTAAACGGCAATCTATGTTGCTATACTCCCACAAAAAAAATGAAAATAAAAGACGTCACAAAAGACAATCAAAAAAAGACCTGCTTTCTTTTATCCCGCTCTTTTTTGTGGATGAAAGCAATAGTAGCGGAAGAACAACGAAACCCGTTAGCGCTAATGTGATTGTAATTACATTTCATTCACCAAGTTTCCTTGGCCAGGAGAAACTTCGAGGCAAGCTGCCACCTGCCCACTAGTCTATCACACACGGCGAAGGCTTCACATTCTCCTTTTGATTGTTGAACGTCAAGTAGGGAAGCTGTGAATACTAATTTCTATAGTTTTTGGTTTGCCCCGAACAGGAATCGATCCCAAATCTTCCGTTTCTGTAGCAGACGCTCTATTCACTCGACCACTGATGTGCTGGTGAACACTGGATAAAATTAGCCAATTTTACATCGCACAAGAATTTTCCACTCTTATCACCATTTATGCCTTCCTCCCTGAGTGGCAAGCCTCGTGTGTTCAAAAAAAATGTACTATTGTTGTATTTTATAATATTGTTTTTCATTAAATCAAACTTATTAGCTCAACTAGTGGGGTAGAAAAAATTTTTGCCTACCTTTCGATAGGCTATGCTCATGGCATTTACTACCTGTCTTCGTCAAGGTTAGAATGCGAAGTCAAAAACAAGCGTACGATAAATGAGGAAATCACGTGAGAAAATGAATATACGTTAACACAAAAGTTAAGTTTATTCTAAATTGGAAACGAAAAAGTGGCAGATTGGCGGAGCGTGAAAAACAATAATATAACGTCACAGAGTTGTAAACGGGCCAACTAGTTCAGACCCGAACCCGAAAATACAGTATAAGCCCGAACCCGGCCCGAAAACTAAATTGGAAACTAAAGCTCAAATCATGCCCAAAGCCAAACTAAACTAAACCCCAAATCATGCCCGAAAAAAAACGAAAGTTAAGTTGGGTCTGAAAAATTTAGCAAAGTTCCCAAGTTATTTTAATTATATTTTTGTGCTACTAAGACAAAAAGCACGCCTCAGGCCCGAATTAAGCTCGAAGTTTCTTTTAACTTTAGGCCCGAACCCAACCCAAAAGGCCTGGCCCGACTTACATCTCTGTAACGTCATGCGGTTTGAAGTGGAATAGCCGAAATAATATGGAATTTGTCAATTTGCTTATCAATTATAGTGTTGGGGATTTGGTTCTGAAATAAGTTTTTTATCGAATTACATTACATGTTCATTTGCCAAGTCTACCACACACGGTGGGGGCTTCACACTACGTTTATTGCTGAGCGAAGGGAAGCTGTGAATACCAATTTTCATAGTCTTTGGTTTGACTTGACCAGAAATCGAACCGGAGACTACTGTTTCAGCAGTAGACGCTCTACTCACTCGGCCACTGATCGACAAAGTCAGTAAACCAAAGGATTTTTGAAGAGACCCTTTTTCTGGTTAAGCCTATTCATTATATTTTGCCCCGCAAATCAACACGATATACATATTAACTTGAAAACGGTAATAGTTATCAAAATAATGCAATATTTGCAATTTTTGAAACAGTATGAGGTTTTCGCTTTTATGTTTATTCTTGAATGAAATGCAAGGACGTCACATGCAAATAATAGATGAACTACATGTCAATCATGCTGACATCGGTCGCTTTCATTCCAGCACAAACATTAGTGATGTAGTTCTCGAGACCGGTCTCGGTTCTCGAGACTGTCTCGAGACACATTTTTGAAAGTCTCGTCTCGGTCTCGCCTCGGACTTGAACTTCAAGTCTCGATCTCGAGTCTTGGTCTCGAAAAGTCATGGTCTCGAAATATGAGAAGTCTCGAGACTCAAAATCTTGGTTAGGCGTAGGAGTAAAATTTTGAATTTAATTATTTAATGCAAGCAACGCAAACAAAGATTCGATTGACTTTCTAGGTCTTAACACCTTTTTAATTGCTTTCAACCAACTCCTTTATTTATTCATTTCGGTCAATTTTCATTTATTTCCGTCAATGTTTTTAAACTGAGATCGTGAAAAACAAAGTTTTGCAATAAAAGCTCAATTTTTGATAATTGGCTACTCAGTGGGAGATACTTGAGGTTCGAAAAAGCTCAGGTAGAGCCGTGGGAGAAAACTGCTCGACCTGTTATTCATTATTATCTTTGTTATTTACCTATGAAAGGTGTGATGTAAAACAGTCTGGAGGGGAAGAAGCCGCTTTAGCGGTATTATTTGATGTTGATCTTTGTTGAAGGTGCTAATTGCCGCTGTCTACATTTTTGCTTTCTGGTAGTAAACGCTCTAAACCTTTTTCTCGTTCAGGTTCCTTGCACGTGGACCGAGTTTGAGGTGGTAGCATGGCAATGCGATGAGGTTTGGTCAAGGAAGGTTAATCAGGACAGCTCAGACCTCAAAGTGATTGTTTTCAGTCTCATTCTGTTGAACAGATCTTTCGTAGTATGGTACAGTTAAGATTGCAGACTCAGAATGATGAACTTAAGTCTACTTTACCACTGCTTTTTTGTAAATATCAAACGTTAGAAGTAACAATTAGGTCCAGTGAAGATTAAAATAGCTTGAGGTATAAACATGGGGAAGACGCGTGACCCCAAAAGATTTTCAGAGCGGTATCGGAGAAATAAAGTCTTGATAAAAAATAATACCGTAACCCAGATATTTGTTATACATTAAGGTGTTTGCCGTGTACTAGGACCACTAGGTTACTGAATCATTCATCTTTATGTCTTGTTTATGAAAACACAATTGCGCGTTCCACCATAGCCTTCTTGTCATTAAAACAACTATCTGAATGCAACTGCTTTAGCAAGCCCGCCTTTTTTTAGATTTAAACGACCGGTCAGCGTTAGTAGTTAAAGACACCGCCATCGGAGCGTGAGGTCTGCGTTTTGATTCTTGGTCCGGTCAAAATCGGACGCGGTGTCGCTAACGTCTCGCCCCGCTGCGATGTTTCTTTGGTGCAGTGTTGTTCATTTGCTCAATGCCCGTGCACTAAGCCGCGAGTTTATGAAAGCTTTTATTTTAATTTGATTAAGCAACTCGCTTCGAAATCGAATTCCTCTAGATTGGTCCACGATCAGTTTGGTAATGAAACTTAAGCAAATTTAAGATGCATTTTATAAGAAATATCTTTGTAATACATATTGTAAGAATATCTTTGTAATACGAGTGACAGTTGTGTTTAGTTTGAGTTAATTCGTTATAAAGTATTATTTCATTTTTTACGTTGAAACAATTTGCATTATGTCTCGTAATTCGGCCTTAATAAAATTTGGGTATAGTCATCATAAAGAGAACGACGATGAAAAAGCAGGAAATAAAAAACATTCTGCAAAATGCAAGTTTTGCCCAACATCGACAACAATCTCTGATCGTTCAGGCACAACCTCTTCGTTTGTTCGGCACATGAAGAAATGCCACAAGTCACGGTAAGCTATTGCATTATTTTTGAAGGAATGATTTAATACACTAACTTTGTTAGGTTGTAATAGTGGATAATAATTGTGTGCTTTTGTATGTTATTTATTGATATTTTTAACGGTTGTGTGCCGAAGTGAACAAGTTTAATTATGAAACGCTCTCCAAATCGAAGCTAAATTAATGTACTGCACGTCTCAACCTGATGGCATTTTGCATTCCAAGTTCTTGAATTATTAACCCGGCTCTGGAGGGTGCTATTTAAAGTATCACCACTTCAGTTTCTTTTGCTGTTGTAAAAAATTCTAGAAGATAACAAATACCCGTAACCCCCATCAGCGACGTGTAACTCAACAACAACTTACAATGTACAGCTACATATATTGCATCGACCCAGGTTGTAAGGTTTTTTATTTGCAAGTAAACTTTTATATCAATTTTTACAACTTTGCTCTCGGCCAGGAGCTGCAAACGGGTCAACAACTGTAGTTCAGGCCCAAACACAAAAATAATAAGCCGGAAACTAATGTGATTCGAAGCCCAATGAATAAGAAATCGCAAGTGAAATTTGATATAGATCAAAAGCACTAAGTAGCGGCTTCTAGCTGTGGGCTTGTGCATGCTAAGCGACTCGAAATCCATGACGGCTGCAAGTGGTCTTCCTCAGCTTACGTCCGTCTGTGTATAGAATGCAACAAGATAACAGTTAAATCGACGCATTTTATGTCATTATTGAAATTGAATTGTAAAAAGGCTATATATTTTTTGCAGAAAAGATTATGCGAGCGGCCGAAAATTTAATAGATGATATGGACGTGGAGGGAAGCACATCTGAGTTGGCGAATCGTGGACGCTCGGAGGAAGAAACGGCACAGCTAAGAAACATTCCACGTCTTTTCAGCAAATATTCGAAAATTCCAAATAAAGCAACTTCCAAAAGATCAACAAGCGTTCGGTGGCAGTTGCTAAAGTATCTCGAAATCACCAACAATGGTGAACATTTTAACGAAAATATTTTCGAATTTTGGGAAACCATGGAAAACCAACTACCTGCCTAATACAAACTCGCGATGCAAGTTCTTTTTGTGCCAGCGTCATCGGCTCCTGTGAAGCGTATTTTTAGTACCGGAGGTTTGATCATGAGACCTCATCGATCTCGGCTTTCTTCAGTTAATCTAGAAATGCTGGTTGCATTAAAATGCAATCACAATTTTATTGTTTGATTTTGGTATAGGCTTACTTTTTACGGTTGCATTAATATTTTCTGTTGTGTTTCGTGATTATTTTTGCTTGCAATAATATGCCATTCAAGATTTTTTGGCTCTGTTATAATCTGTAGTTACTGCAAGCTGGACCACTGCGATAGTTTGAACACAGGAACGCATTGTCCAGTTTCAGTTGGCATCGAACGGCAATTTCTCTACTTTAAGGTCGGGCGCTTGACAGTAGAGGTACGCCGTCACCTCTTCATGTCCTTGTGAATAGCACGTGGCCCAAGTTCGTTTTTTGGTTTATGGTCGTTCTACTGTATTGCGATTGGCCGTTTGTTTAAAGAAAAACCATGAAAAGGGTTGTCAATAGTCAATACAAATAAGTTTTGCTTCTAAAATCTCGGGTCTCGAAGTCTCGGTCTCGAAAAACTCACCGAGTCTCGATCTTGGTCTCGAAAATTTTTTCAAGTCTTGGTCTCAGGTCTTGGACTCGAATTTTTTCCAAGTCTCGGTCTTGGTCTCGGTCTCAACCATCAGGGTCTCGACTACATCACTAACAAACATAATATGGGAACTAGCTAATAGGCGTAGCCAGGATTTGTGATTGGGGGGGGGGGGGCGCCAACTACACAAATCACACGTATAAACGTAATCAGACATTTTCGAAAGAGAAACTTTTTGTGGGGCAACGATATATTGTAGAATGGAAGATCAAAAGCCGCGGCCTGCTGTTTCGCGCTTAACCCGGATTCTGCTTAAGAGAGAGGGCCTAAACCAATAGTTGAGTAGCCTAGTGAAAATGTGTAAATTGGGAGATGTGTTGAGTAAAGTAGCATAACTCAAACGTATCACCAACAAGGGTCTGGGGGTGGAGACCCCAGCCGCCGGAAGCTGTGGAGTCTGGGGGCGAGGCCCCCAGCTGCTGAGCAATGTTTTGTAATTTTTTGGAAAAAAGCCATTTTAATGCGATTGAATTACATTTCGCACGTGTTCAGAGCCTTTTGAAAGAACTAGATTTATTAAATTGTTTAATGCTTCTTTTACTTGCAATTTAAGTCTAAAACACGTTTAAAATCTTGCATCTTGGTGTAAGATTTTGCAAGTGATTTGGCTCAGGTAAATGGAAGTAAGGTACATTGCAATATTTGAGCAGTACATAATAATCCACTCAAAAACTTTTCTTGGAGATTTTTGTTTTGTCATGAAAATAACCAGTTATTGCAGTACATGTTCAGCCAGGGGACCTAAGCCCCTTTAATTTAAATTCCATGATTTGTTCAATGAGCATTTCTCCTAGCTAATTTTATAAAGTATTTTGTCGCCTAAACACTGGCGAGTTGGAGGTGAATTGTTAATGAAAAATGGTAAATAGATGCTTACGCCTACTAACCGTGTTATTGCCCGGGCCGGATTCACATTGCGCGGGGCCCCGGGCACTTTGGGAATTTTTGTTACATCTTCCTGCCAAATATAGGTGAGGACCAAAAAAAACTCTTACCATCTGAGTGCGGGGCCCCTGGCATTGTGCTATGTGGTAAATCCGGCCCTGGTTATTGCATTACGTTCATAAAAAGGTTAGATGAGGGCCTGAGGTAGCAACTGTTAAGATAAAAACCCTTAACTTCACCCGGGATATACATTTAAATTGGTTGGCAAAAATTGAATCGAGGGCGCCCGGGCCTCCTGGTCCTGAATATTATTCGTAATTACTGTTATACGCTTGTACTGTTGTACGCGAAAAATGCTAAAAGAAATTGAAAAAACAATACGCTTTTTTCACATTTTTATCATTGGTGGCATTTCAATTGGGGTGGGAGGGGCGAGCCCCCTGGCTACGCTTATGGACTGCCTGGCGGAACGCTAACGTGGTACAAAAACAGATTGCGAACTCCGTCATGCTATCCTGTCCACAGTCCAACGAATAAGCTTCGGACTGGGAAACTAAAAAACCTGGATGGCATCATCATTCATCATTTACCGGTTCACATTCATTTGTCCTTCGATTTGATGATTGAAGAACAACTTAGACGAAAACGAATTAAGCGAAATTTCGTCACTTGGCGTTGCTTCTTCTCTCTTTTCTTTAAGCGTTACAACACAGTTCGAGTATAAGCATTTCCATTTGACAGAAAATTTAAATTTGAGTGATTCTTTTCAAGCAACAATGAATTTTGAAATTGAAGATTTATGAAAAATTGCATGTTAAAATGCAATCAAGTTTATTTCACAACACACTTGTGGGAGGGCGCCTGGAGAAACGATTCTTTCGTGCTGCATTCTTCATTAGTCAATTCATCTTTTTTGTTAATTACTTTGTTTTCTTCTTTCTCGCTCAACTTTTCGGGATAGATATTCTGAAATTTGCTTGTATTTTTCATTTCCAACACAAAAGTTCGTCTGAGAGGTTGATTTGGTAACTACACAATACAGGAGTTAAACACAGTGTTAGTGAATAGTTAATAACACATGGATAGCATGAGTGTCAGGAAAAGGAAAGAGCGACATATCGTAAGACGTAAAAAGGGCATTCAGGTCGGAAATTTTTTGCTCGATTTTCTCCCAAAAAATTTTGACAGATCTGAAGATTTACTTCACCAAATTTGAGCTTTCTACAACCTGCTATTCCTTAGATACAACAGATTAAATTTCCCTTTAGAAATTTTGCCAGAATTGCCAATTAGAAACAAAATTTAAAAATTTACTGTATGTACCTGATTCTTAATCAATGTTTTGCGGCAGAGTTATTGTAAAACACAGTAAAGATTTAGAACTGCAAAATTAGCTGCTTTTCAAAAAATAAAAGCCAGTTTTCCAAAAGTTAATCTTATGTTACAATACTGACAAAATGGCAACGCTGAAATAAGAGAAAAACAGCTATTTTTGAACAGTAATATCTTGAAAACGGGAAGGTGTAGAAACTTCAAATTTCGGGAGAATGCATATTGGGCGTATCCCAACATTTTGGTCAAAAGCGAAAAACTTGACTTAAATGCCCTTTTAAAACATTGCAAATATCGAAGACAAAACAAGCAAATTTTATTTGCAAGGTTATAACTGACCTACAAACACAAAATATCATGCACAATGTAGGCCAATCCACAAGCATTTCTTACAGGCACGCACGATCATATAAAAACTTAATGGCTTGGGTAGTTGTTTTGAATAACTAAAAAAGCAAGAAAAAAGAGGAAGTGGCTAGTGCGAGCCTAGGCACGATCAAGAGGTGGTCAATGGTGGCTAAACTTGAATAAACTACGTTCAGCTCAACGAAGCGTGGTGAAAAAAACAAAAATTAAACCTCACCGAGTCTGGAAGCCTTTTTTCAGTCATTCATTTTTTATTCCAATTTCAACTACTCATTGTTTTTATTCGGCAATGACGAAGGCTGGTCATGGCTTCCTTTGGTGCATTTCTAAGGTCAAAACTATTACTGGGACAGCATTTTGTTCATTGCCTGATCTACCTTGACGTATTCGAAAGTTGCGTTGAGGCAACACGTAAGCTGTGGGCAATTTGATTTAGGACCGCCAGTTTACTTCGCTGGATTTAGCTCGGTGTAAGCTCTGCGCAATGCGCATACGCAAGTATTAAAGTTACAAACTGACCCCAAATTTGTTTCTATTTCCGAATATAGAATATACTTTGGATACAATCTTGTTTTTGGCGAGTGAGGATTGTTTGCTGAACTGTCCGCTCGCGCAGGCGTAAAGGAATGGATGCAGTGCACTGTTCAAGTACGCCATCGTGTGGTTGAATCGCTCAACATGAAAGCAAGTCTAAAAAACATCAAAAATTGAAAAAATCATCAAATTGTCCTTCACAGCTTCCAGCTAAATGTTTTTGTTTATCTAAAGTGATTTTCAAGTGCAAAATAAACGTCTGTTTTCTCCCAGCAAATGGTCATTATAATAACTCGTTCTGTTGTACTACGCCAAAGAGCGAAACGGGTTTGCAAGATTCTTCTTAGTGGTACTGCGGCGGGTAACACGGCTTCGTCGAAAAAATGTTGAAGCGGTGGCGAGCTGTTGTCAACTCTGTGTCCGATTTGCAGCTTGTGCACAAAACCATTTTCACAGCTTCTCTGTTTTAACGTTCACGAGTAAAAAGAACAGCGTGAATCCTCCATCGTTCGCGGTAGACGTAGAGGTATGTGGTAGTTTGAATCGAAGTCTAAAAGGTATGTTTATCGCTATCTTGAGGCAAAGACAACGTGATAAACAAAATAACTGTATTGTAGTTTCAATAAATTGCTGCAACGTGGTAATTGTTATGCAGATACTTACAATAATTGAAGACACAAGAATTCCGTCTAACCGAAAAATCTGCCAGAAATAATACGGCGCGTAGCAGATAGTGTAGGAGATGACAAGAAGCAGGGACATCCGGGTCACTTTGCGCCTGACTGAAATATTCAGTTTTCTCTGGCTACTGATTGAGCCAGACGGTCGCCGGACCCGGCGTGTGATAGCGCAGTAACAGCATACTGAAAGATATAATACAGTATAGTTAAAGGTCTGCGCCTTAGTTCCGGTCTACATTGTGGGTAAAATCCCAGTTAAAATCGTTAGCGTACCGGTACATTTTTAGTTTATTTAAACAGAAATCAGGTACGACGGGCATATGACCTTCCCAGCGTACAAGCTGCCAATTGATTAAAATTAACCAAGATTACGCTCGTATGCCCATAATTTTAAGTACAATGTAGACAAGCCCTTAGTCGGCTGCGTGGCCGAGAGAGCAAACGCGTCGTTTTTGCAGCAACCCTGACTAGATGATTAAGGTCTTGTAGTCAAACTGCCATCTTCTGATTTGTTTACCAATAACGATGAAGGTTCACGCTGTCAATTTCATTGGTGGAGTCGAGGACACAAGGCTCGAGGCTAAGGCCAAGGACATAAAAAAAATCAGAGGCCAAGGCCAAGGACAGCCCTTCCGAAGACAGACCCTCTCGAGGCCAAGGACAGGAATGCTCGAAACGTCTTCCAAAATTTTTTTCAGGCGGTCTACAAAATTTCAACAATTCAAAAAAAGTGCTGTCCTCGAGCCGAGGACAGGGCAATTTTTGAGGACTTGAGGCCTCGAGGCCAAGGCCAAGGACTTGAACTTCGAGGCCAAGGCCAAGGACTTCAAAATGTGTCCTCGAGGACGTCCTCGAGTCCAAGGACGTCCTCGAGGACTCCACCTCTGAACGCTGAATGTCAAGCTGGAAAAGTGTAAATACCGCGAATTTGCGCAATGTGCAACCAATCCTGAGTTTGTTTGGTTCGCAGTAAAATCACTAAAATTAACCGAATTCTAGCGGCGGCAGTATAGATTCGGTAAAACGTCAGATCAGTGATCGAAAGGTTGCCACTACCGGTTCGATTCCCGGATTGGCGAAGCTCATTGTGTTCTTGTAAGACACCGTTTAACTCGTATTTACCATTAGGGTTAAGCTATTTACCCATTGTGGAGGCCAAGCCTGATAAAAACCTGGCAAACGCAACCCTAAAAAACGTGCTTTGCTTTGGCGAGGTTAGAGAAACGCGTAGTTCTTGGTCCTCGCACAAAGGAAAAAAAATAAATTCTTAAGTGGAACTTACCAATGATGAGAAACGGAATTAGAAAGCTATAAAAGAAATTGCAAACTGTCCAAATTCTGAACGATTTTGAGCTGCTTGGATATCTGCAAACTGCAAAACCACATATACACGTGATGAGCTCAAATTGTACTGTAATGAGTTTTTCGATTCAAGCTGCCACCTGTCCACAACAAACAAGGTGAAGGCTTTACTTTGTTCCTTTAATGTCGAACGTAAAGCAGGAAGTCTGTGAGCCTTTGAATATCAATTTTTGAAGTTTATGGTTTGAACCGACCAAAAATTAAAACAAAATGTACCATTACAGAAGTTTGGTTCGCTTGTTATTGACCGGTTGATAAGATTTTCCGAAAATTAAAAAACTACCGAATCTTAGAAACATCTGTAAATGAGCAAAATTTTGCCAGGAGAAATTTTACCAAATCACATTTATGTTGCAGCCAACCGCAAAAAATAAAATGTTTGTTATGAAAAACAAATTCTTCTAAAAGTAAGGACGTTGTGCCAGATTTAAAACCATAAACTCTGTAGATTGGCATTTTCAAAAATGTCCATAAATTGAGGAAATTCGACGTAATATGGTTATGGTGAAAAGGAATTATCCACCATTTCTAACTTCGAGAAATTGATTGTCAGTGTTCGATTGATTTAATTAATTTCCAGATGGCGAAAGTTTTAATTTTTGTTTCGAAAATACAGAACGGTTGCAGAAGTTTATTCAAAAACAAAAAACTGAATATTTTGTTTCTTTCGTTTTTGTGACTGAACTTAATCTTTTTTTTTGTCCGTTTTCGTTAAAATTTTCCTTTTATTGTTTCACTATAGCAATTGTAATAGGCCTTGGCCTAGCTCTGGAATGGACTTTTTTCAAAATGTCAAAACATGGACTTTTCCTAAACAAAACATGGACTTCCTAAACAGTCCCTAAAACATGGACTTTTTTTCAAAATGTCAATTCAATCAAGTTAATACGATCATGTAAGCTTGTTTTTGAGTTTCTTATCGAAAGAAATCGATCGTTCAAAAGCAGCGTCATACGCTGTAGGGCGTAGAGCATATGAGAGGGAAATGCCAAACTCCAAATAGCAGTTCACTTCGCAGCCCCCTTGTTCAGACTGTTAAATACCATTAGTTGCTCTTTTGTACAATCGTAAATATGAACAGATATTACATTCAAAAGCACGGGACAACAAAGTTGTAGCATTAGGAAATCCATCCAAACTGAGTGGGGTGCAGTAATCACGTATTAAAACAAAAATTGGAAAGGGAACACCATTTAAAAGGTAGATTACGAAATCAATCGAACAAACATCAAAATGATGTTTTTTTGATTGACTACATTACGAAATCAATCGAACAAACATCAACAACAGATATTAATGTCAAACGGGAATATGAACAGAATACAATCAGATTGATTAAAAATAGAATTTTTGGGCCGATATTTTTACTTCTCGGGACTCAGAGCTTTGTTCTAGAGCTTTTACTCCTTGTCCAAACATTTTTCGACTGATCTCTTAAAAGCCAAGTAAAGATAATAACACATTAAAAGGCAACAGTAAAAACTAAACTGTGAATCTAGAATATTGTTTCTTTTATTGTTAATTGTTTTGAACAACGGTACCGTTCAAACAAAATCAATCCCAGCAAAAATCGATTTTGAAATTATCTTTAAAAATCTGCATAATATCGATAATGCTGTAGAAATGCTTTTTGTTAATCTAATCGATAAATTTTTGCGAGATGAAAGAATCTATTTTTTCTTAAAAATACATTTGTTTTTCTGTTGACGATATGTGCTGTATGCTAATCACATTACCATACGGTGTGTTTATTTCGTACGTTTGTTTAGTCACTTTCCATTCTTTGCTAACAATCGCTATAGATTTGGAATTCCATTAAGTCATTGATTTTAATTATTTATTGGTACAGTGTTCTCTAGACTTCTACTGAACATTTACGTGAAAAACCGTGGGCTGTGGAAAAGCAACTAAACAAATGCGGGAGTGACTGTTTCACAGGAAATTTTTAAGTTTAAGTGAATCAAATAAAAATGGGGAATATTTTTCCGAGCATTTTTTGTTTATAATTTTGAAAGTTAAGATTGGGGGTTGCAGTTAGTTTTAAAGTAAAAATTTGAGTTTGGGTTATATTTGGGTCAGAATTAATTAAAAGGTATCGAGCGTGATTAGTCCATTGGACTTTATCTTTAACAAAATCCTACATGTGCTCAACATCATGATGGCAGTAGATTTTTTATTCTTGCCCAAGGTCGCTCACGTTTCAATCTATCTGCTCTTGAAGCCACTTTTATCAAAACTTCTAACCTCGCCCTCTGCCAACAAAAAGAATTCCTGTGCAGCTTAAAGATTGTTCACTAATGATGCCCTCTCATTGGTCTTTTTTCAGCCAATCACGGCTCGGCTTTTTCCTATAAATAGCCGTTCCTTTTCCGGTGCTTACCATTCTGCAATTCTTCTTGACTAGTGTCAGAGGAAAAGCTTTGAAGATATGAACGGTTTAATCAAGGTAATTCTCAAGTTCTGTACCACCAATCAGCCTTTTAAAAAAGTACAGATAAAAATTTTCGGTGAAATAGTCTCTTCCAATAAATATTGCTAATATACAAGTGAATTGCTCAGCGGCTGGAAGTCGGACTAAATTTGCAAGAACAGCGGTTCGCTTCTCATACCTGCGTTGAAAAAAGTTGTATTCTGCTCTTTCTGAATTTATGTTTCGTCTGGTTCATTAAAAAAAAAATTACATATATTACCCATCGCTTAATATTGTGGGATGCGAAGTTTTCTGTTGTTACCTGCCGGAGCCGTCGACTCATTAAGGATTCCCAATTCAATGGGAGGTTGGTCGGGAAATCTTGGACTGCACTTGGGGATGGCACCTTCGACGGAATGCAGCAGAGAAAACGGAAGAGCTCCGGCGATCGACGCTAACCTGTAGAACGTAGCTGTTGTAACTCTTAAATGAATCCAGAAAGTTCAAGCAAAAATTTTGAATTTTAATTACTCAATCAAATCAAATTTGTTTTCAGACGTTTTTCAGACGAAAAAAAGCTATTTTAATACCATTGGATCATATTTCGCACGTATTCAGAGCCATTTGAAAGCCAATTGAAAAAATCAAGTTGTTCAGTCCACCTTTGGCTTGCAATTTAAATCCAAAACACGTTTAAAATCTAGCATTTTGGGGTTGAAGTTTGTAAGTGATTTGGCCCAGGTAGGGGGAAAAAATGCATTGCTTTCTGCAATATTTTAGCAGTAAATAACAATCCAGTCGAATATTTTTCTTGGAGATTTTTGTTTTGTCATGAAAACAACCAGTTATAGGCGTGCATATACGACCAGGGGGCCCAGGCCAAATTTGTTCAATGAGCATTCCACTTACTGCAGCTAATTTTTTTCAAAGTATTTTGTTGCATAAAAACTGGCGTAGTGAAAGTGAATTGTTATTGAAAAATGTACAATAGATAATTACGCCTACAAACCATGTTGCTGCCCTGGCCGGGTTTACAGTGAGTTGGGCCCCTAGCACTTTGGAATTTTTGAAATATTTTTTTGCCAAATACAGGTGAAGGCCAAAAAATAATCTTATCTGAGCGCGGGATTCCTAGCACTGTGCCATATGTTAAATCTGTCCCTGGTTATTGCATTGCGTTCATAAAAAGATTAGATGAGAGCCTCAGTTAGCAACTTTTAGAATAAAAACCCTTCATTTCACTCGGGCTATACGTTTAAATTGGTTGGCAAACATTAAATTGAGGGGACCCGGGCCCCCATGGATCAATATTAATGTTGGGGGCCCATTTAAGTTGGGGGCCATTTAAATATTATTGCAGGGGGCCCATTTAAAGTGGTTGGCAAAAACTAAATTGAGGGGGCCCGGCCCCCTGGATCAATATTATTTTTAGTTACTGTTGTACGCAAAGATGCTCAAAGAAACTGAAACTGAAAAACAATAGTCTTTTTGTGGCATTTTAATTATTGGTAGCCTTTTAATCGGGGGGGAGGGCAGGCCCCCTGCCCCCCTCCCCCTGGCTACGCCTATGGTGGGAAGACGATTTTTTTCGTATTGCTTGTTTTAAGTAGTCGCCGCTCTGGTGGCTCTTGCCTAGGCTTCCGCGCTGGTAGCCTTTGAGCCAGAAGCACGCAAAACGATGAAACACTAGAACTTAGGCCAGCAAAGGTCAAAAACATCTTAATTGATTTATTATTGAAATAATTAAACTGATTGCAATAATGGCTATGTAGGAGGTGGCTGATGGCAAAATTTTAGTTCTCTTGTTTACATGCTGCTAAATCATAAAATCCTTTACAGTAGTTCAATAAAACTCACATGGAGTAATCTATTACGTCTATACTTCATAGAGAAAGAAAACTGGTGGGGGCTAATGAGGAAGTGATTGGTAAATAACTAGTGCTGAATAGCCCCGCTATTCCTAAGTTTATAATATATTTGTTGACAAAACCTCAGTTCAGCGTTTTTGCACAAGCGATCAAATTTGGTTGCTTATTTTTGTCCATTTTTCAAAGCTTTTATTAATTTGTGATTTTTATTTTTGACAAATTAGCCCCCCCTTCCTGAATATATGTTCCAAAATATGCTTTAAATCACTTTTTAGTCCATTTTAGTTTAAAAAAAAACAGTCTCAGAATGTGGATAAGGTATAATACATGAACCGCTTATGCAGTTTTTTAATTTCTTCCGACCATGGCAGGACTTAAAAAAGAACTGAAGACGAAATCAAAGGATTATCTAAAGTTAGGACAATCGTATTAGATTAGATTGGCGTTGACTCCATCCTTTTTGACCCAGCCGTTCCAAAGATTTAATATTTCAAGCCCGACGTAGGGGCCTCCGTAATTACAATTTTTATTGGCAACCCTGACGCTTCAATGCACTAGCCTAGCCCATAGAAAGGCATAATATTTACCTACATAAGCTAAAAGATCTTTGTGGCTTAACCTAATTGCGTCGTTGCTTTAGGATTGAACTTGAACCTGACGCTTTACGGCGTGTGTATAATGGGGGATTGGAGCGGCTGGGTCAAGAAGAAGGGAGTCAACCCCAATTTAATCTAATGCGTTTGCCCTAACTTTAGATACACCCATTGATTTCCCCTGCAGTTTTCGTCTAAGGGATTTATTTTGCTAGTTACTTCAATGAGGATTAAAGACAATCGGGGT
The DNA here is from genome assembly GCA_963965965.1 of Trididemnum nubilum. NCBI lineage: Eukaryota > Metazoa > Chordata > Ascidiacea > Aplousobranchia > Didemnidae > Trididemnum > Trididemnum nubilum. The sequence continues at coordinate 39,085,282 of OZ014484.1, read as the reverse complement.
ATCGAAAGTTAGGCCAATTGCATAAAACTAGATTGGCGTTGACTCCATCCTTCTTGACGCAGCCGTTTCAGAGATATTCTCCTTCAAACGAAGTCGGGGCCTCTAATATTTTATACATTTTAATAGCTTTTATTGGCAACCTTAATGTTGGTCGTTAGCGACGCCATCCAGTTCTAACCTAAACTAACGCCGCTATATTATAGGCTACTGCATCGCGTCGTTTCGCTACACACTAATCGATTTGATCTTGTCAGCGCAACAGATCCAAGCTGGAAAAAAGAGTAAGCTGTACGGTAGCCTAGGTAATAAAATCTATGAACAAGCGAAAGTAAGGATAGTAGAGTATTATTAGAGTACTAGACCATTCTTTGCAACTTACATGGAAAAGTTTGTTCTAGGGTCATAAAATACGGTAAGTAAATACAATAGGTCTACTAAAGTACCCTACTAGCAGCCTTATTATCAGAGGTGGAGTCGAGGACACAACCTTCAAGCCGAAGGCCAAGAACTCGAAAAAAATCCCAGACCTAGGCCAAGGACAAGGACCGATATTAAGAGGAGAGATCATCTCGAGGCATAGGGCAGGAATGATCGAGGCCAAGGACCAAGGACACAATTTTTCTAAATTATGGTCCGCAAACTTTCCATCATTTTAAGCCCGAAAGCTGAGGGCTGCCGATGAGAGCTAAAAGCTCGAAACAGCGCTGTCCAGCTCTGTGCAAAAATAATGAATGTTATTTTGAAGGTTTAAACGTAAGCAGGAATGTTGATTACGTTCCGTAGCGGTATCGTGGTAATAAAACAATGGCCGTAACTCGTAAATTGGAAATGGGAATGACTACGGTAATAACTGTAAATTTTTTACGTGGAAATGGTCAATTTTGAGGTCTTTTTTTATCAGCTAAGGCCTCAGTGCAAACTTCCACTGATTATTAATCCCCATTTTTTCAATAGTTTCTGAAACACAAACCTTATTGTTTGGTTAAACTTTTTCTTTTCACAGAAATTCTTCAATATTATCATAGTTTTTAAATATTGCCAAGTGACTATGGTATTATTGTCAAAACGCATTGCAAAATACTTAATACAGTAAATTTATATTTTTGAAATGAAATGAAGTACCGTATACCCAATACCCATCTCAAGTCCTTGGAAAAAAATGGGTTCTGGGAGAGAGGGTCAAGTCCATATGCCTCCGTTGAACAATTTTGGTAAATTTTTTTTCAGAAAAATAGCAATTTTTGAGACTTTACTGTATAAGAGATTACACAATTACATTTTCAAAGCAATTTGAAAAAAGAAAATACCGTAAAAGTTAGAAAAATGTTGGTTTTACCGCATTTTCCCTATATTGATTTCAAACCAATCTTTACGTTATCTTTACGTTTCAGTGCATGTGATGTTTCTCCATAGTCTTGTATCTAATGCCTATCAGAAAATGAGCGCATACGTTTCGGTCGTCAATAGATATTTTGTAAAATTTAACATAAGTTATTTAACTGCAAAAAAGTAACCTGAGAATCCCAGCATAGCCGTATTGAGGGGAAAGCATTGGAGGCATTTGCCCCGGGGCCCTTGAAAAAACCAACAAATTGTCGAAACGTAAAAATTCGAGTTCTTTTTTTGTTGTCTCAAAACATTTTTTTTGCAATATTCGCTAGGGTATTTTCAGAACAATAGCTGTCGTTCTCAAGTAACGTTTTGTTAGTTGTAGTTGGGCTTTACTGCATGTTACATATTTAGTATATCATAGACAATCTCTGGTAATTGTACTGCATTTTGCTATCACGCAAATACTTTCTTCTGATTCCACATTGACATAGGCACGGTCATGCTTTAGTATTAGCAACTCAAAAATGTTGGCGTTTGGACCCTTAGATACCTTGCTGTGGCCTTGAATGGTTTTAGAGTTTTGCTGTTTGTACCACTCACACCGGAATTATTAGCAGATATAAAAAGAACTATCTACACTGCGTTTTGCCCTCTCATTCTCCGATTTCACACAATGCCATTTAAAATAAGGTTCACTGTGACTTGGCCACCACACTAGATTATTTTTTAAATACGGAAAGGAAACGAAAAGGATGTCAACAAAGTTTATTGTTTATTCAATTTCAGGTTTTTTGAACATTCTCGCCTACAACACTAATCAACAATAATATTAATTCAGAAGTTACATAGCAGATTTGGAACTAAAACTTTTTTCACAACTGTAAGGTAGCACTTCCTCACATATCTGCTTTCCCATTAGGCTAGTGTTTCATCAGCATCTGAATTCACATATAGCGTATCCTGGCAGCCCACCCGAACCTTCACACCACACACGAGGGCAATTTCTGCACTTGCCATCGTACCCTCTTCTCAGATTACTCTGATCAAAGTCTGACTACAAGGTCACCAGAAAGAGTTGTGAAAAAAGTTTTAGTTCCAAATCTGCAATGTAACTTCTGAATTTTCAAAGCACATACGAGTAAATGAAAATTTATTCGAATGGGCGTTGACTGGCGTTGTATATAGCAATTTGCTTTACCGGTTGCCAACAAGTAGGTTAATTTTGGCTTTTGGGGTTCAAAATTTGTAATAGGCATTTACGCAGTTATGTACGCCTGATGATAACAAACAAGTTTGAAATATGCATATAGCGTACTATTGTGGTAAATTGTTAATGTGATGTCATATATGGTGTCCATGCTTAGTGATGCTAACGCAATGCGGTTGAGCCAAGTGGAGTGCCAGAGTGATACTGGTCGAGAATCCTCTTTCTGGTGACCTTGTTGTCAGACTTTGATCAGGTAATCTGAGAAGACGGTACGATGGCAAGTGTAGAAATTGCTCTCGTGTGTGGTTTGAAGGTTCGGGTGAGCTGCCAGGATAGGCTATATGTGAATTCAGATGCTGATAAAATACTAGCCTAATGGGAAAGCAGATATGCGAGGAAGTGCTACCTTGCAGTTGTGAAAAAAATAATATTAATGTTGCCAATAATATTATTATATGAACAATAGTAATAATATTTATGTTGGAGCCTCTTCAAGTCAAATTTTTTGTCAATCAATTTAAATGTATGATTCGGAAAATATTCAAGGTTTTGGTCCTAAAAGTTGCAACCTCTGGACTTCATCTAAACTTAATGCAATTGCATGATTACAGTAGTAACCGTCTATTATACCAACTTTAAATAACAATCCACCTCCACCTCACAAGTTAACAAAATATTTAAAAAAATAGCTAAGGGAGTTGTTTATTGAACAAATTATTGAATTTGAAATGAGGTCTCCTGACTCCCTGGTTGTACATGTATTCCTGAAACTGGTATTTTCATGTCAAAGCAAACGTCCCCAAGGAAAATAAATCTTAGAGGGAATTATTACCTACTGCTAAATATATTGTAGAAGGCAATGTACCTTGCTTCTCTTCACCTGGAACAAGTCTATTACGAAATTGATGCAAAAATTTTACGTTTTAAACGAGATTTTTAGGCAAAAGAAAGTTTAAAATATTTACTTTTTTCAATTGGTTTTTAAATCTTAAAAATTTAGTTTTTCATGTGGCTCTAAAAACGTGCAGAATGTGATCCAAATTGCATTAAAATATAGCTATTTTTTCAAAAAAGTACCCAAATTTTAAAAAATTACCCATAGCCTCCGGGGGCAGGAAGCCCCGCTCCCAGACCCCCGTCTGTGATACGTTTGGGTTACATTAGTTTCTTCACCGTGCCTTCATAATAAAATTTAACACATCTATTGAAAGCATTAACTTTAGGTTCCTCCCCCTTTGACAACATCCTGTTTACGCACTAACCCAGGCACCAGGCTTCTGATCCTCCATTTTAAGATATTTTTGTCTAATAAAAAGTCCCTCCATTTGAAAATTTCTGATGACGTTATATTGCATGTGATTTATGGATTGGGCTCCCCCCCAATCCACAAATTCTGGCTACGTCTACGCCAGAATTCAAAAAATGTGATTTGATTATTTTCCTTTCAACCAAACAAAAAGCACTGCTGTACTCGAACCGAGGACAGGACATTTTAAAGGACTTGTAGGGTTTGAGGCCAAGGCCAAGGACTTGAGCTTCTAGGCCAAGGTCAAGAACTTCAAAATGTGTTCTGGAAGACGTCTTCGAGGACTCAACCTCTGCTTATTATCTGGTATGAGTTTGTATTATGTAGCCTTGTAATAAAATCCTTATTGCTAGGCTAGGCTATGATTTAGACAGAAATGTATCTAACAGCTAAATTTTTGCTGAGATCGCTTGGCTACCAAACAGTCTATACTCTCTTTTCCAGCTCTGATCGGTTGTGCTGACAAAACCAAACTGATTAGAGCGCAGCAAAACGACTAAGTGCAGTAGTTTAATAGCGGTGTTGCTAACGACGCTAAGGCTATCAACGTCCGGGTTGCCAACAAAAATAATTAAAAATTTTAACATTAGAGTTCCCGACGTTGTGTTTGCAGTAAAGTATCTCTGGAACGGCTGGGTCAAAAAGGATGGAGTCAATGCCAATCTAGTCTAATAAGACTCGCCTAACTTTAAATAGCCTCATTGATTCTGCCTTTAGTTCTCGTTTAATCAAAAACAAAAGAGCCAATGCATGAAATTTCATACATTTTCGAGACTTTTCGGTTTTCGCTTATACCTTTGCTAATCTTATTCAAATAAAACCGTGGTAATGATTAACAATCTCCGTGGTGCATTGTCAATTATTTAAACCACTCTATTTGAAGAAAATTGACTATGGTTTTAATTTTGAACTAAAACGTCTCTAAAGTGTATTTTGGAGCTTAAATAAAACAATTTTGTTTGATATTTTGACGGTATTACAGCTTGGTGTTGCTGAGTTGTGTTTTCAGTATTAAAAGTTTATTAATGCTGAACTTCGCGGCAGGCTAAATTGTTGCTAGTAGAAGAGCACCATATAATATGGCTACAAAATTCCTTTGAAGAACATTTTTAGTGTCCTGCTATAGAGGTTTAGTCTACAGTTTAATTTTTATTTAATTTGCTCGAAAGACACCATCACATGGGCAAAAGCAGAAACTTTCAAGTTTTTAAAAAGAAAAATGCCAATAAAAGAACGAAATTCTATTAAATTCACTCGAGGTTAAACAGTTGCAAAACTTTATTTATTACAAAAATTTTAATAACAAGCGCTAAGTATCAATAAATATCTCCAAACACTGTGGTACAAATTACTGCGATAGAGACGCACTTTTTTAAATTAAGAGGAAAAATTTTTTAAATTAATGTTCAGTTCGCTTCTTTGAAAGTGGAAGCTTTTTCATTGACAAGTCGCACAGATAGTTTGTTGCTGGTATCCAGCAAGCAAGTCGGCAGTGTGGCCTAGAGGGTAAAGGCGTCGTTTTCACGACAACCCTGATTGTGTGATCTGGGTTCAACACGTACCCTGGTCACGTTGTTACGTCCTTGGATAAGACCTTTACGATGATTATCTCTACTTGGCGGCTTCGAACAAGCAGCAAAGTCTGTGGACAAGAATTCGAAGAAATCCACGAAAACTTCAGATCACTGAAAACTATTAAGCAGGTGCGGATTCCTCCAATCACAAAGTAGTTAATTCAATGAAGTGCGCGGATCGTCCAATATTTAGCCTCTGACGCTGTCCGGTGACAGGAGAATAAATATGCAACAAAAAACTAACAACCTTTGCACACGAGATGTAGTCGTGGCGGTGCATTGGCAAAGTTTTGCCGAAAAATAGCCGGAAAACACAAATCGTTCAAATCAAAAACAAAGCATAACTGTGATCTCATAAAAATCATAATAGGTTGATAGCACACCTTCATAAATATCTCTGATCACTTTCAGTTTCTTCTGTGATCAAACAAATAAACCTTATTGTTTGACGAAAGTTGCTTTCAAAATGGTAACGCTGTCGTAATCAACCAAGATTGTTTTTTCCTTCTACAAAAAATGAATTTTAGTCTTGAATAATGCAACTTTAGCTTCTAGGAGCTTAACTTTTCAATAATAATTTTACCTGTAAGGGAAAGTTTGTTTGGTTTTGATGACTAGTACAGGTGAATTGCAGTTTTAAAATGGTAGTAAAAGAGTTGATGGCCATAGTAAGCGTAGTTGTAATTGTAATTACACCTTTATTTACTAAGTTGCCTTGGCCAGGAGACAGCGAAGGGACCTTTCTGCCTCTGAGTCAAGCTACCACCTGCCCACTGTCTACCACGCGCGGTAGAGGCTTCATACTGTCCCTGATTATGCCTGACCGTCAAGTAGGGAAGCGGTGATTATCAACTTTTATAGTCTTTGATTTAACCTGACCGGCAATCGACCCCGAGGCTACCGTTTCATTAGCAGAAGCTCCATCCACTAATCAGTCTGAATGTAATGTTGTATTTAACTGCAATAAGTGCAAGATCTACTAGGCCGAACAGTAAGAGTTTACAGTTCTTGAAAGCGCAATGCGATCGAAAATTTAACAATACAAAGAAAGCTTCAGTACTGTGCAGTTTAGTTATACTAGGTTCAAGATCGATGGCTTACATCGTAGATAGATAAGCTAAAAGCAGGGCCGTATACCAGTAGCTAAAAAGGCTGTAGCCAAAAGAGCACCAATCATTCAGACAGGGCTCAACCGTTTAAGCTAAATGCTTAACAGAGGTGGAGTCCTCGAGGACGTCCTTGGCCTCGAGGACACATTTTGAAGTCCTTGGCCTTGGCCTCGAAGGTCAAGTCCTTGGCCTCGAGGCCTCAAGTCCTCGAAAATTGGCCTGTCCTTGACTCGAGGACAGCAGTATTTTTTGAATTGTTAAAAGTTTGTGGAGCGCTTGAAAAATTTTTTGAAAAACGTTTTTTTGTGGAGATCGCATGAAAAACTTTTGTGAAGACCTTTTTTTTGTTTTTTTTTTTGGAGATGTTTAGTCCGCGTGCATTTGCTGAGCTCAACCCGAACAACGCTTCTGGCAACGGGCCTATAGTTGTGCTCAAGTGCAGGGGTACCCAAGGTCCGACTCGTGGATCATTAGCGGCCCGCGATAAAATTTTATCCGGCCAGCACCGGGTCCTCATCTTTTTTCCAACTGACTTTACGCTGTCATGAGTCCGAATCGGTCCGAAGAAAATGTTGAGGTCTGTTGTTTAGTCTTCGCTTTTTTTTAGACGCAAGTTAGTTTGTTTTTGAAAAAGCTCGAAGTTTTCACCTTTTTCTGAATTGATTTCGACTTTGGCCAGTGATCTTGACTTTATAAATTGCACTAAATTGGTGTTATCAAAAATCTCTTGGTCAGTGGGCCAGAGTTGGAAACGGGCCGACCATTACTGGCCCAAACCCGAAACGTGATTATAAACCAAAACCAGGCCCGAAAGTCATGTTAGGCCCAAAAAATTTATACGGTTATTGCTCGTAAGCGGTTAAGATGAAACTACTTACTGCCAGTGATGGAGTACTCGAGTACAGTACTCGTACTCGAGTACAGTACTCGTACTCGAGTACCATTTTTTGAGTACTCATACTCGGAACCCCAGGTACTCGGTTGGTACTCGTACTCGAAGGTCAATGTACTCGGTCAAAAAAAGAGCCGAGTACACGAGTACATTTGCTCTTTGCTAAAAGTAATAAACAAAATAAATTTTTGATAGCAAACTGCAGCCAATAAAACCCACTAATTTATTGAGTTGCTTTTGCTTGAATCTGTGCAGACCGCAGCTGAACAAACAGCTTTTTAATGGTGAGATCGAGCGAAATCAAGCGTTGGAATGTGGTAAAGTGATTGGGTCGACAGCGCATAGTACTGCTTGACAACAAACGCCTTTCTCCTGCACAAAACGTGTGAAAGTTGCCGCAAATTTTAACTTATTTAGCAATTAAAGTTACATACTACCGAAATCGAGCCATGCGTGTTACAAAGATGGCATCAGTTGGGTTAGCATTTTACGGTTTCACCTAAAATGTTGATAGAATATTTTTTACAGTAGATGTATTACTGTAATCTCCCAATCCCAAATAATAGTTTTACAGTGGTATTGGAAGGGGGATCCAAAAAGCATAGAGTTAGATTTGGAGGCAATATTTTCAGTGTTAAATTTAGGTCAGATAGAGATAGTTTAGTTGCATAGCTATTCCGTAGCTGAGTTGCAGCTGTAGGCAAAATTTTACTTTTTTTTTGCAAGAAATTGATAAAATAATAAGTCAAGTCTTTTGATAACGCATGTAAAATGCGTTTGAAATATTAATATGACTAAGCACTAATTAAAATTATTTTATAAAAATGGATGTTAGATCTGAAATTAAATAATAGAACTGTAAACAGGTACATATACAGAATAAAAATACCGCTATAAGTTACAGTTGTAGCTGGTAGCTGATATTAAATGGCAGCATTATTTTACTGAGGTGGAGTTCTCGAGGACGTCCTTGGCCTCGAGGACACATTTTCAAGTCCTTGGCCTCAAATCCTCAAGTTCTCGAAAATTGCCTTGCCTCGGCTAGAGGACAGCACTATTTTTTGAATGGTTAAAATTTTGTAGATCGGCTGAAAAATGTTTTTCTAGACCGTTTTTTTTGGAGATCGAAGGAAAAAAATTTTTAAGACTTTTTTTTTAGGAAAACACTTGCATTTGTGTCCTTGGTCCTTGGCCTCGAGCATTCCTGTCCTTGGCCTTGGCCTCGGATTTTTTTTGTGTCCTTGGCCATGGCCTCGAGCCTCGTGTCCTCGACTCCACCTCTGTTATTTTATGCTCACATTACTTAGTCACCTCCTTTGAAATGCAGCATTATTTCGAGAACATTTACTACTACGTCATTTGCAGTTTAGTGTTACTAGTTTTAGATAGTGTTTTATTAAATGCATAGGAGAGCACAAGTCCATTAATCGTCAATCGGTTCATTACGAAGCTAACTTTTTCATTAAATCGTTAATCCGTTAAAAAGTTTTTTCATGTTAACGGACTAAATTAACTTCCGTTAAGTTCTGTTAACTTCCGTTAAAGTTTTTATCGTTAATATCTTGCACCATTCATTTATCATAATGTTACAAACCAGTTGACACTGGTAACACATGTTGGGTATTAGCACGAACTTTGTAGAAGAAAGCGAAGAAAGGAGCTCTTTTTTGTGGCAAATAAGCTGCAGCCTCATATGTCTATTAATTATCGCTGTTCGCAATTTCCAAAGATTTTCCAATCGCAGCTTTATTAGTGCATTTAAACTTATTTTTGTCTTGAAATTAGATTAGACTGTAAAAGTAACTTCCAAAACACAAAAAGACCACCATAGCAAAAAATTTTTCCTTACGATCAGCTCAACAACGTCAATACGTGCTCTAAAACCGAGTGAACATAAAGAAATGTATATTACACGCAAAATATTAACGAAGTAACGGACTTTATTGACTTCCGTTAATTAAAGCTGAAAATAACGGATTAACGTTGACGGAAGTGTGAAGTTTGTTAACGGACTAGTGGTTAACGAAGCTAATGTTTTGCATTAACTTGCCCACCTACGATTAAATGTTAATTGAACATAACATTAAATCGCTAAAGCTCTCAAAAAGTTGTTGTTGGTAATCATGTTTGGAGTAGAGGACTTTGAAAGCTTATTTGTGATTGAAAGAAGCATACGGTATACGAGGTGTCGCTTTTAAATAATAAAACTGATGACATAAAGCAATTTTATTGAAGGAAAAAAGGTCGTTTTATTTTGTTTCCTCTTTGATGTATTCTCCCTTAGCATCAACACAGCGTTTCATTCGGATTTTCACAAAAAAAAAAAAAGAACACGACAACACTCGTAACATAAAAAACAATTAACATTGCCTTGAATTTTGATTTTGCTTTATTTTGCTTTTTTAATTCGTGGTGAGTTTGCAGTTTTCCAATGCATGGACTGTCTCTTTGTCTCTGGGTCGTACTGGAAAATTCATCTCTAATCGTAGGTACAGTAAGCACACTGTCTAAAAATTTAGGGTTTTCTTCAATTTGTTTTAAAATGTCAGCGCTAACCTCTTGGCGTTTTTCTTTTTGGTCGCTAGTTAAAAGCTTTGAAACAACTTGCGCACAGACCTTTGTCATATGCAGATTTTCATGCAGTACTTGCCACATTGTTTCTTTGTCAATGGACATCCTCTCTGCTATCAGTCGAATACCAAGCCAACGATCTTCTCGGACAATTTTTTCAATTTCTCGGTTATTGTTAGTGGTTTTTGATATGGTTGGGCGTCGTGAACGTTCATCATCTTCAACTTCAGTCCGGCCTTCATGAAATCTTTTGTGCCATTCAAAAACGCGGGTTCTTGACATGCATTCTTTGCCCTAAACTTCCATCAAAGCTTGAATTTGACCAAAAATTTTAAAGTTAATTCTTTGCTCAGTTTTAGAGTTAAACATTTTTCTGCGGCTGCAACAGAACTTCTTGCAACAATGAGCAATTAGCTGCTTCTGCTAGCCAAGGTTTTTTCCGACACGCAAAAAAACGTGCACTTGCTTTCAACGTCAAGGTACCTAATTTGTTTAAAATATAACAGTAATTTTGCGTGTAACTAGTCAGAAAATTGTCGCCTGCAGTTGTGCGCCTTCTTAACATCCCACTCACAGAAAAAAACGTATTCGTTTATATTTTTGCGACAAATTTTGAGCTGTTACAACTTGAAAATTTATTTTTCTAAACTTGTAAAAGTACTCGTACTCGAACTTTTTTACGGTACTCGTACTCGAGTACATTTTTCAATATCAGTACTAGTACTCGTACTCGAAGTTTTTTGCGGTACTCGTACTCGTACTCGGAAGTTGAGTACTCGACTCCATCACTGCTTACTGCTGATAAATTGTGACTCAATAATGATTGATGCTTAAACGAAATCGTCATTCAGTTTTCCAAAGTTATTTTAATAATGTGCTTTGATTGCACCTAAAAGGCTCAAATACAAAGCAAGTACGCATATCAAGTCCGAATTAAGCCCGACATTTCGTATATTTTTAACCCTAACCAGACCCGACTTGCAGCTCAGCAGTGAGCACCTTCGCGCAGTCTAATTGGTCACTCCTTCAAAAAAGTGTGGGCACCCCTGGTCGAGCTCAAGCATACAAGCTCAAAATTTGGTGACTACAACGTAGATGCAATATTGCTTAGATTAGTTCTTAAAGCAAAATTTCATTTTTGCTTCATTTCTTTTTTTTTATTAATAGGCATCATGATGTGATTCCAAAATTTCGAAAGGTTCCACATTTTCTTCATACCTGAACAAACTGGCTTCGCTGCAAAACAAAGCAGTCAAATTTGTTGCTGGTGGCAAATATTGAGATCACGTGACTCCTTTCTACTCTCAATTAAATGTACTCAAACTTTCGGACCTGGTTTAACATGAAACTGCCAAAATTGTTCACAGCCACCTTCATTCCCATCTTCCTGCACTGCTATTGCCCCTCTTTATAAAATCTAGTCAAATATCTACACAAATCACCAGAGGAGTCAACTCCTCATGCAGCCATACTCTTCATGTCCCTAGATATTCCATTAATCGATTGCAAAGTATAATGTATAACGGAGTCAAAATCAGGAATAATGTTTCTTTAGCTATTAAATCCTTACCCAAAAAACGATTTAATTTGCCATACAAGAAACTTCTAATTGGTTGTTATTAATTATTTGGTCGGCTTTCCAATGCTCCATACCTCAGTCATCATTAATTGCGTCATCACTATTAATGCCCCAATGACATCATTTATACAATAGAAGGCCTCTTGACTCTAAGACCGCGAGGTCCATTCGCAGCCTCCTTTCTAGATACTTCACTTTACAGTGTGTTGCGACTTTTTTACACGGCTTTGTAGTTCTTTTATGTATCGACTTCCGTACATGTGCGCTACAACAATATGACTTGGTAATGCTCTTTCTATCACGAGTTACTTAGTTAAATAAATTGTGCTGATTGATTGATTGGAGAAGATGAGGCCACAGGAAAAAAAACGCAAACATTTCCAACAAGGTGGTCGCAGTATTTTGAAATTAATGGCAAAAAATTGTGCTCGGTTTATTTCTTTAGAAGTGCTAACTTTTGAACAATGATTTTCCAACTCCAATCTTACGTTGTTTTCCAGTTTGTTGAGCTGCTTCACTAAAAATTTGCATTCTTCGTCGTTGAGATTTCTACCGTTTAGGGCGCCGTCTTCTCTGATGCTGTTGTACAAGTTGATGCGATCGACTTTTTCAAGCAGCTCGGCAATTGTTTTAACAATTTTGCTGGAGAAGTTGTTGAACGATATAGCCAACGTTCCAATCTAAGCAAAACAATATTCTAAAGCATGATTACACAAAAAATGATATTTTTGAAATTGAAGTCCTTGGCTGCGGAACGGGTTTTCATAGCAACGACCATTGCATCGATAAGCAACCAGAACAACTAGTACTAAAACCTTGAAAAAAATCATGAATATTTTGATCCAGCTAGGTAGGAAAATAATGAGAACGCGCAATCATATGGCCTTCGCATTCCTTGAACATAGGAAAATTCTTCAAATTTGGTTTCTGGAAGGTTTGGCAAAGACAGGCCGCTGGAAAATGGCTGTAACGTGTCTTTCCCAAAACCGCCAATGACTCAGCGCCCAGTCCAAGTATTGAATTGCAGGCTTGCTGTTAAAGTGCTGTGCTTACATGGCCTGGCATTTCCTTGATCGCTGAGCTCAAGTAGGAGAAGGAATAGTCGTCGAGGTTGCAATTCGGTAGCTTCAGTTTTTCCATTTGTTTTGATGTTTTTCGCAGCACATAGGCGATTGCATGGCACTGGCTGGCAGATAGCGGAGTCCTTTTCATCACTAGCTTTAGAGGAGTCAGTTTTGCAGCTAGCATTGTTAGATCATCATTCTCGCATTCCCGGATGTCGCCATATAACGTAATGCAGCGATTTATTGCTGGGATAAAAAAATGTTTAAATCACTTAATTTTTTAGGTTGTATTTTGTTGATATTCCGCGTACGTATTTGCCTTAAAGTAAATGACAATTGCCCATCTAAACAAAGGTGGTTATCTGCCATAACTTGTATGAAGTTCTACCCTGATTTACGAGGACTCTCTATGCAGCTATTTTTACAAGAAGAGAGGAGATGTGGCAACTATTCCCCTCTACTTAACTATCAAAATTAAAAACTGGGCAACAATAATTTACTTTAATCAATTTATTTTAAATTACAAGCATGTTCAAAATAGATTTATCAAATGAGCTTTAGTTAAGGGAGCATTAAGGTCGTAGGCTTTGCAAATCTGTCAGTTTCAAGCAAACCCAAAATCATTTTCCCAAATTTTTCCTCTTTCCATAACAATCTATCGCTTTCAACATATTACAATTCGCAAGCTTACTTCTTTTGAAATTATGTTGGTGTTTCTATTTGAAAGCAAAGTTTCAAAAACATACAGCATCTTTCTACAGTAACACTAAGATTACGTAAATTGGTGCCAAAACAAAGTGAGAGTGAAACCAGTCAAGGCATTGAAATTCCAAACTTGCTAAAGTTCTTTTTTTTTTTTGGCGAAGAACAAAAAAATTGATATGAGTTTTAACAGGGAAGCATAGCTATCTTAAGATAAAGGAAAAAATGCTTAATCCTACAATGCTGACTCTTTATGGAAAAAGACTACTTCGATCACTTCAAAGTAAAATTGACTTAGCGCAAATTTCAGTCGCTTTTAATTCTTTGGTGTTCTTTTTTTATGCATAAATAAATTGACACCAGTACAAAACTAATTTGCTTTGAGCAACAAAACTTACTTTGCCCCAAGGTTCCTGGTTGACCTACGTTGTCGAAAATTTCAACTAAAACAAAAACAATATTTTTATAAAAACTGAAAGAAAAGTCAATGAGATTTTTTAAATTGAAGCAACATTATTGGATTAAATTTGCAATAGTATCAGCCAATGATCATACTGAGCAGCTTTTCCGCCCTCAAATAGACGATGTTGAAAATTTTTAATTCGAATTGAACCATGACAGGTTTTTGCTTGAATTCTTGATCTGACCTCTAAAAATGGAGGCCATTTAGTATTCGGATTTATTTTGCTTGAAGTAGAAGTACCGTAGCATTTTTTGAAATCGAAGAGCTGAAAGTTACGTGCAATCATTCTTTCCCAGCCATATCTTACATCCAAATGACCAGAATACGGATAATTTGAGTTTAACATTTATCTTTTTGAAAGGTTATGTGTGTTCTATTGCTTAGACTTCATGTTAATTATAGAAACCGTTATGCATTACCTGTTTTAGCAAACTCTTTCAACTCGAATTTCAATTTCTCTCCTACTTGAGAAATCAAGTGACTTCTCTTCAATTCCTCAGCATCTAAAGTTAAAAAGCAATCATTAATTGGAACGACCGACGCTCGCGTCGTGTGTTCCTCTGTTTTTACTGGGCCATTTTCCAACTAACGGGTGCGAAATTTCAAACTTTTGCTTATAGCTCGAGAACAGTTGGGTCTAGCAACATGAAATTTTGACAGCAGTTTGAGATTAATGAGTTGTATGTTTGTACCAAATTTCGAGGCAATAGGTCACGTGACGTCGGTTTTAGAACCCGAAAACCGCTCCGCAAGTTTGGCGTAAAAAGCGGTCTCAGTCAAAAACGGCTTAAGTACGGCAAAAAATATTTCATAGGGCTGTATGTCTCAAGATACCCTTTCATCCCAACCAATCCACTTTTGGCCGCGATGAGGTTTATTTCTTTTTTTTTCCTTTTTTTTTCTTCCTAATTTTTGTACGCTCTTCTTCTCCTAAACCACAAAACATGGAAATCTAATTTTTGTGTAAAGTTGTTGAGCTGCAAATGCAATTTTTTCTCCCGAAATTTTTTTGGGCAACTCCACCGGGAAACCCCCCAAATGGACCCCCCAAAAATCAATTTTTTGAATAGCTCAACTTTGGTGCCAGTCTGTTTTGATATCAGCAGATATTTAACAAACAAATATTTTGACATAGTTTGGGGGTGCCACCCCCCCGGAGACCCCCCAAATAGACCCCCAAAAATCAATTTTTTGAACAGCTCAAGCTAGGGTGCCAGTTTGTTATGATATCAGTAGATATTTAACTGACAAATAATTTGACTCTACTTTTCTGGAGATTCCATAATCAGATATTTTTGAATAATTGCTGATTTTACGGTAGACAAAAAGTACTTTTGAGCGTCACAGCATTAGCTATGCGTCGGTCGTTCACTGGGTTTGCTGGCAAACTCCCATCTAGTTAAGGCATCGGTTTGCATAACTTGGCTAGATAAACTGTTCAAATCACTAATCTCATGGAACGTAGCGGTATCGCTTGCTTACGTTGTTTTAGTTTACTATTATTGGTGTAAAGCTGTTGTTTCTAGTGGGTTACTGTAGCTTATAGTCAGAAGGGGCGCTGTACAATGACTCATCTTTCGGTCCGTGAATAGCCTGCTCCAGCACATTGCATGTATTTCGCCTCTAAAAATTAGCAATGCTCCACCTCTTTTCCAGCGGCGAGCAACACGTGCGGATTGGTAGATGGAACCTGAACGTGTAAAATTCGCTCATGGAACATGAACATAAGATGGAACCTCAGATGTGAAGACCTTTTTTTGACCTATACAAATTGAAATAGAAACAAAGTTTTGTATCATGCTTTCCATTTCCATATGAAAGAAAAATGAAAACTGACGTCAAAAAGTAAACAAACAACTCTGTCAGTTACACCTTAAGTCTGTCGTGATAGCATCACACCCACAAAAATAGCAGCCTTGTGCAGCTGCTGTTTCAAGCTAACGTTGTCTGTTTCAAGGCATGTATATTAGGGTGGAGTAAAAAAATTTTTTGTTTTTCTTTTGGAACACAATAGTGATCAAAAGTTGCTCCTCCGCAATACTTTTAAAATGGTACAAAAATTAATCAAAAATTTCAAAGTCTTCAGGTGCCCCCAGAGCTGTAAAAAATTGATTTTTTGCTGATTTTTTGAAATTTTTGCATTAACGGAAATCTTAATAACCGCACTTGCCTCACGCAGTTTTCGCAAGCAAACACCTTAAAACGCTTTTTTGCGATGTTTATTTGCAATCAAAAATTTCATTCGTAAATCGAAAACTTTCAGGTGTACAAAAAAACATCGGAAATTGGTCATTTTTTCTATATTTTGCATCAGTTTTAGTTAAAATTTAACAATACAATAAAATAAGAATTTTTTTGCAATAGGAGTGTTTAAATACTTAGCTTTAAAATGGTCCTTTGAAAAACCTTACTACTTTTAATCTACCTAAACACTGATGTCCGGTCTACTACACTAGACATAAAATTGTGATCGTTAAAAGGATATTTTTAGTTGATTTTAAGCAATACGTCGGTACGCCAGGCGCACTGCCTTCCCATCGTGCAAGCTGTCAATTGGTTGAAATAAACAAAAGATAAGCTCGGTTAAAATAAAGTTTATACATATTAAGGTCATTCTGTCGCTCGTCAACTGAAAGAAAAAGATTAAGCAAGAGCAGTTTATTTGTTAGCACATGATGCGCTAGCCAACGACAAAGAGCTGGTTTCTAATATTTGGATTACTCCTTCTTTACTTCAGTATTTACTGCTGGTCCATTGCATCCTAGTACTTGATTATGATGCAGTTCAATCGATTTAGATTTCAGTTCTTTGAGTAATTCTTTTTTCCTTTTACTTGCATTATTTTTGGGAGCAACGTGAGTAAAATAAGTAGAGCGTGGCTCAAAAAGAAGTGAATTGCATTTTTTTTAGTAATTGCTGGTCTAACTTGCCAGCGATTTAATCTTTTTTCACACTATGGTGAAATATTTCCTGCCATCAAATTAGTATTTTCCTGCAGAAAATGTTGGAAGCTGTCACTGTAACTTGTAAGTTCTGCACTACATTTTTAACAGAACGTCACAAAATACTGTACATAAAAAATTTTTAAGTTTTTTGTGACGTTCTCGTAAAAATTTATTTTAACCAATTTGCAGCTTGCACAATGGGAAGGCGGTGCGCCTGACTTACCAACTTATTGTTTAAAACAGAGATCGCCAAACCTTATTTTCTGAGGGGTGGATAACTTCGAGATTAACGGCTGTGCGCTGGGTGCGAAATGCAATCAAATAAACAAGTATATAGATTTTCCATTGATTTGAATTGAGCGCAGTACTGTAAAATGTAAATAACAAAGCCAGCGGTGGTATGGCAACTTTGTGATGGAAATCGCTTTTAAGTTGATGAAATAGTTTTTCTCCAGCTGTAACGCACTACAAGGCATAGCGTTTTTCGAAAAAAACATTTTACACCTGTTTCAAATTTGGTTCATGCTGCCGCACTTTGTGGTGGCTTAATGCTATGAAAACAACATATGACAAGCTACCCCTGATATATGGCAAACACAAAACTTGTAGACTCCCTTTTGAAAAAGAAATGTACAAATTCAACAAGCAACAAATCAACAACGAACTAAGACCGAACGATTTTAAGAAAGGAGTTTCTATTACACAAAAAACAAAGCCAAAGACACACCACGTCGTGCGATTTGAATTTCAACAGATGTTTGCCAAGCGCGTCTAAGGGGAAGTGATGCTTGAACCAAAAAACAACATAGTTTGTTCAAAAATTGTATCAGGCACCGCGCTTAACAAACTGGTGCAACTAAACCATATCACGCAAAGGGGACTGGGGGCGTATCCTCTTCCGCTTGGCAATTTTTATAATTTATTGGGAAAAAATAGTCAATTTAGCGCCATTTTGAACACATTTCACACGTTTTTAGAGCCATTTGAAAAACTAAATTACTAAAATTTAAAAGTTATTTGAAAGGATTATATTTTCTCGGCTCTCTCCACCACTTACTTCAGGTCAAGTCTAAATGTAAGCCAAGTATAAAATACGTTTGAATGCTTGATTTTAGGGTTAAATGTTCTACGTGGTTTGGCCAGCGCGCCCTGATTGCGTCACTGTATTGCGCCGACAAGATTATTCTATTTTAAAACAGCAACACTTTAGTTGCATATCACACAACTAGCTGTACCCTTATTGGCTTCCACAACAATACTGGTCTTCCCTTTTTTCTTAAACACCTTACAATCAGTATCTATACCTTTCTTTTTTAGTAGTCATTTAAAGAGTACAATATTACAACACAGCCTGAAAGTTAATCATTTTGTGCTAGTACTGTCCCAATCATCCTGCTTATGCTTTGATGTCTGCTTAAAACCAGAGATTTTGTACTGATGAAACAATGGTGTTTTTAACAAAATTTGTTGTGTCACAAAAAGAGGTGGAATCAAAAAACTATTAATAGATTGCGGGTGGCTTAAAAACGTCAATTTTTTTTTAAAGTTGAAAAACTTTTCCTATTTTTTTAATTCAGCTTTTCTTTCGGCATAATGTGGCAAGCCGGATGAAGTAGCTTGCTGGCCGTCCGTAGTTTGGTGAGCTCTGATCTAAAATCAACTAAAAATACCCCTTTTATTCGATCCCATTTTTATGTCCAATGTAGTAGACCGGACACCAGTGTTTAGGTAGATTAAAAGTAGTAAGGTTTTTCAAAGCACCATTTTAAAGCTAAGTATTTAAACACTCCTATTGCAAAAAAATTCTTATTTTATTGTATTGTTAAATTTTAACTAAAACTGATGCAAAATATAGAAAAAATGACCAATTTCCGATGTTTTTTTTGACTCTTGAAAGTTTTCGATGATTGCAAATAAACATCGCAAAAAGGTTTTTGAAGGTGTTTGCTTGCGAAAACTGCGTGAGGCAAGTGCGGTTATTAAGATTTCCGTTAATGCAAAAATTTCAAAAAATCAGCAAAAAATCAATTTTTTACAGCTCTGGGGGCACCTGAAGACTTTGAAATTTTTGATTAATTTTTGTACCATTTTAAAAGTATTGCGGAGGAGCAACTTTTGATCACTATTGTGTTCCAAAAGAAAAACAAAAAATTTTTTCACTCCACCCTAATGTATATTTTGATTGAAAAATTTTCAACAAAGTGAAAGTTTTACCTTTGTTCTGCTGCTGACTATACGTATTAATTTAAGTTATTGGTGCAAAATATACTGGAATTTGATAGAAAGATTTTCAACAAAAAGGTTGGGATGGTTATATTTTTCGATGTGCAATTTTAGATTTTGTAATAACCTACGATGCCACTTACCACGACGACGGAACAACAGCTTCTTAATTCCTTTCTTCAGTATCGTATTTTTACCTGTAAAATGACAAACAATTCAACCAAGATAAAATTTGCACGCCTGAATGCTTTATAAGTACGAGTTGTAGTGACTAATCTGCTGATAAAAATCATTTTTGGCATATTTTTGATTACGGGTGTTGAAAGAATCTTTGCTACTTTTATCATAAAACAACTTTATATTCTTACTTGGTTTTTGGTCGACATTAACAAGAATTCCGCAGAGGAACCTCCGAACAACGTCCCAGTGAGGCCGGAACAAATCAGAATAAATGAATTCCTTGAACTTCGAATAGGACATCTCCTTTGCGATGTACATTGCTGTAAAGTATTCCTGCAGTGCTTGGTGAGAGAAGAAAAGTTTTGTGTCTCCATCGAAAACTTTGCTTCCTCCTGGTTTTCCTCCATACATGGCGATGATCAAATCTTGAACAGCTGAAATACTGAGGTTTTCGTTCGCAAGATCTTTCATTGTTATTACCACCGAATGACCTTGAGTTTTTTTGAAAGCGATTCTAGCGATCTGCTCCACTATATCCTGAATGTCGTCATTTCTGGAGTGACTGGAATAGCGAAGGTCTTCTAAAACGTTTGTGAAAGCAGCTGTCATTGTGTTAATATTCGCGACGTCATCAGAAGAGCTCATGAAAGCTCGAAGAACAAAAAGCAGCATCAGTGGGTTTTGGCAAAACGTTAGTAATTGCGGTGCGTTTGCGTTTATAGTCTTCCAAGTCGACTCGGCCGAAGACCCAGCCATAGCAAAAAAAAGCTCTTTCATGGTTTCGAACGAGAAATCCTGTAGCATAATTGTAACTTCTGGTCGCAGCTCCTTTGGAAGAGTGATCATGGTGTGTGGTCTGGACGTTATGATGAAGGTTGATCCTGGAAGGAAATGTTTGGTGCAGAGATTAGCCACTATATCACTAATGGATAGTTTAGTGTCAAGAGACATTTTGGGGGGGGTTTTGGTCATTGTCCATTCTGCTTGGTCGTAGCCATCAATGATGATGGCAATTTCTTTGTCATGTTTGACAATCCAATCAAAAGCTTTCGCGCACTCTTCTTCGGTGAGATTAGGAAACATGTTGTCAAGAAGAAGTTCTTTTAGTGTTAACTTGTAATCCGAATTGTAATTAATGTCCATAAAACGCAAATAAAAAGTGACTAGCTTAGTGGCGTTGGCAATTCTCTTTGATAAAACTGTTTTACCAGAACCAGGATAACCAATTAAGCCAATGAACTTGGAACGGTACTTGTCACTGAGTAAATCTTCAAAGTTTACAGATCTTTCGTATCTTATTCCTGGCGTTTGGTCCAAATGCTGGTTAGAAGGTTTGTAGGCTTCAGTTTTGTTGCTGCTGGAGGTCTCGTAAAATTGTGTTTTTCTCATTCTTGGGTGGACGCAAGGAATATCAGTGTCATCGCAATCAACTCCTACGCTATTTATGTTGAAGTCAATCAGAGATTCGGACAGTTCTTGGATTATGGGAGGCACTAAAAATAAATCATTAACAAAGTTTATTCCAAAATCAAATGTCCTACGAAAGAAAATATCTTGCCACGTTTAGCATGACAGAAGATGTTGTTGTTGTTGTGCATATTTATCCTCCTGTTACCGTACAGCGTCAGACGCTAACTATTGAAGATCCAAGCACTTTTCATTACAATGACTACTTTGTGCTACAAGGAATAATCCAGTTCAAAAGGCATGAAGTTGCTCTCACAAGTAGAGATGTAGATGTTTTTTTTAATCTTGTTTTTTATTGAAAAAAAAAACACAGCATCTAAAAAAACACGTTTTTTATTTTTGCAAACCAAAGAGTACAATAAAATTTTTAAAAAAACATGTTTTTTTTTCAAAAAAAAACACAGCCCCCAAAAAAACTTTTTTTTTTGCTAAATCAAAGTTCCGCTGCATGTGTAGGTATAGCAGCGTAGTTTTACCACCGCACTAGGAGACAAAGGCCAAGAGATGACCAAAGTGTTGTGTTCTGCAATGCGTTATTATGTGCACATAGCTATGATAAATCGTCAAGCTTCAAGAACATTAATTAAGTAATTAATGTTCCATCGATTTCATGGAAGGCACTCCACTGTTTTAATTGTAAGCAAACCAATACTAGACAGCAAATATTAATTTTTTTCCATGTATTTTACCACACCAATCATATTTCCTTCTCGTCAGAAGCTTTTCCGAGTTTTACAAACTTCCTCGGTAACGATCTCTTGTCTGATTTGGAATGCATTACGCACTGAGCAGTATCGTAATTCGTAACAGAAGAGTTCAGCGAAAAAAGATTTTAACGAGAGAATACGAAGTTGTCTTTACCAAAAATCAAAAATTCTGCACCACCTAAAACATGATGAAACGCCAATCATAGCTTTCTAAATTATTGCTTCTTGCTCAAACTTTATGGAAGTGTGAAGTTGATCATGTCAGATTATTATGCTTGCTGCGTGAATCTTTTTTTCTATATTGTAGCAGCACGAGTGAAGTGTTTCACTTGAGAAACACTAAAGCAATAATAGTTGTTCTGCTTTCGCTTAGTCGTAAAGCTTTACGCACCGTGATACCCTTAAACAACACATCTGTTTAACGAATTTAATAGAACAATTGAACACAAAGCCTTTCTTGCCAGTGCGATAATAAAAACAGCTTAACATTTGCAAACATCGCAACGATCAACATCAGTTAGGCCTACTGCAGCAACAGTTTTCAATGCTGAGTACAGTATTAGAAATAGAACGCATAGCATAATAGTACAAAATTATGAACAGTGTGCTATGTAAATAAAGGAAAAATATTTCATAGAATTGCAAACGTTGATATAATTGGAAAACCTTCAGATGTTCAAAAATGTTTAAAATTAATGCTTTACTCCTACAACCTCAGTTTTTTGAAACAAAACTTTAGCTTTAACATGCATATTTTATATCATTTAGATTAGAATATTTCTGGTCCATCCCTAGCATTATCTTTTTGTCTCTGGTATTTGCTAAGCTATTGCCAGTCAGACTAGCTTTCACTAATAAAAATGTCCCCAAGTTACATTGGTGCAGCTAAGCATTGGTGGAAAGTGGAAAGCAATCCTACGTCCAAGTCATTCAGTTACATTGGTGCAGCTAAGCGTTAGTGGAAAGCACTCATAAGTAAAAACGATTCAGTAACATCTGCATCTCAACATTTTTTGCAAGTATTTCACCATTGTTGTGATATTTTTGGTATTTCGAGCTGCACATGAAACGTGCTTCAACAAGCCACTAAATAAAAACCGAGCTTACTTTAGCAAGTTGGTGAATTAAAAGTTCAAATAGTTTCGCAGCCAATATCTTTTAAAAGTTTTGAAAAACATACACTTGAGAGTTTTACCATACGCATGAGATTTAACTTTCACTATCGATACTGTCCAAACAGTTCGAATTAATGAGTTCATTGGCTTTCAAAACACCGACTGCAGACTATTCGTCACTTCTACTCTCTATCTCGATTGCATCTTCAGCAATTGGAACATGAACACTTTCTCCGAGTCTCTGGTCATCGATGTCTGGGCGGCTTGACTTGAATGTTTAGATTGCTGACCAGCAGTGCGTTGTATGTTTTCAGAAACAAATACAGGTTTCGATGCTCTGTCATTGGCAGTCGGTTGCGGTTGGCTGTGTGAATGTTGCTGTAAGAGCTAAAAGATCGCTCTACAGCTGCAGTAGTCGATGGAAATTTTAAAAGTCTACCAGCAATCTTACTCAATTATTGGTTGGTACAATAACCATTCCAAATTGAAACTGGAGAAATGTTTGCAATATTTTTCCACAAAAAAGGCATAGCATAGAACCCATCCTTTGCTGAATACAGAACGCAATCTTGATAAACTTTTGATAAATCTACAGTCAGTAACTCACAAGAGGAAAAAGTTTCAGCAAGGCCGCATATAAATTCGATCGCTGCAGCTTTTTCCTCATCGCAGAGCAGTATTTCATGATCACGAGGATCCAAAAAATAGGCCGCCTTATGAATGATTTTGATGCAAAGTTCTTCTCTTTAAACAAAAATGGTTGCAATCTTTTCTTGCTCTTGCAAAGAAAAAGGAACCGACTGAAGGTTGTCTCTAATGTCACATCGATCGTTTGAGTAAAGTTTGTACACTTCAGCCAAATCTGGAACGTCTGCTTCCAATTGAGTGATTGCTGAAGACCATGGTTTCAGTAAATTCACTACTGCTTCATTGACGTTCCAGAAATGATCATTTAGAATCGTCTTTTCCACTTCTTTCGCCAAGGTGCTTTTTTCTGATATTTGCGATACAGCAAGCTTTCGTAAGACAACCTTATTTTTTTGTACACTCTCCAAACAAGTGACCACAGATCCCCTCCGTGTCTTGACCGGCAGTTTCAGAGCAACATTGACTTTTTCAACTTTCTGCATGCTTTTCAGTAAATCCACCAGCATGTGCTTGCTTTTAAATTTTTTGACAGTTTGTTTGGCCTGATGTTTAACTTTCTTTAATGTCTCCAATTTTATTAGATCGCCAAAAATTAAATTCATGCTATGAACAGCACAGCCATAACAAGTTAGTTCCGATTACTTTTCCCCCAACAGTTTCCAAGATTTTTTTACGTAGCTTGCATTATCTGTTACCAAAGCTATAGGCATTTTGCCGCATTCTCGTTTGACTTCGTCAATGACACCTGAAACTACCTCTGCTATATATTCTCCAGTATGGCTTTGCATCTCAGTATGAACCGATTTCCAAAAAACGAACTGAGGCTCGCTTAGCAAGAAGTTGATAATTGGCTCATGTCGAATGTTGCTCCATCCGCCGCACATTATTGCTACTGCATCACCTTCAGCAACTTTTATCAACATTTCTTCTCAAGCTTTTTCGTACTCTGAAACTAGATGGGAGTTTGCCAGCAAACCCAGTGAACGACCGACGCATAGCTAATGCTGTGACGCTCAAAAGTACTTTTTGTCTACCGTAAAATCAGCAATTATTCAAAAATATCTGATTATGGAACCTCCAGAAAAGTGGAGTCAAATTATTTGTCTGTTAAATATCTCCTGATGTCATAACAAACTGGCAACCTAGGTTGGGCCGTTCAAAAATTGATATTTGGGGGGTCTATTTGGGGGGTCCCCGGGGGGGTGGCACCCCCAAACTATGTCAAAATATTTGTTTGTTAAATATCTGCTGATATCAAAACAGACTGGCACCCAAGTTGAGCTATTCAAAAAATTGATTTTTGGGGGGTCTATTTGGGGGGTCCCCGGGGGGGTGGCACCCCCAAACTATGTCAAATTATTTGTTTGTTAAATATCTACTGATATCAAAACAAAGTAAAACTCTAGCTTGAGCCATTTAAAAAATTGATTTTTGGGGGTCTATTTGGAGGGGTTCCTGGGGGGCGGCACCCCCCAAACTATGTCAAAATATTTGTTTGTTAAATATCTACTCATATCAAAACAAAGTAAAACTCTAGCTTGAGCCATTTAAAAAATTGATTTTTGGGGGTCTATTTGGAGGGGTTCCCGGGGGGGTGGCACCCCCAAACTATGTCAAAATATTTGTTTGTTAAATATCTACTCATATCAAAACAAAGTAAAACTCTAGCTTGAGCCATTTAAAAAATTGATTTTTGGGGGTCTATTTGGAGGGGTTCCCGGGGGGGCGGCACCCCCAAACTATGTCAAAATATTTGTTTGTTAAATATCTGCTGATATCAAAACAGACTGGCACCCAAGTTGAGCCATTCAAAAAATTGATTTTAGGGGGGTCCATTTGGGGGGTCCCCGGGGGGGTGGCACCCCCAAACTATGTCAAATTATTTGTATGTTAAATACATAGGTGGGCACAACTCCGTTAATCGTTAATCCGTTAATAACGAAGCTAACTTTTTCATTAAATCGTTAATCCGTTAAAAAGTTTTTTCATGTTAACGGACTAAATTAACTTCCGTTAAGTTCTGTTAACGGACTAAAGTAAGTTCCGTTAAGTTCTGGTAACTTCCGTTAAGGTTTTTATCGTTAATATTTCGCACCATTCACTCATCAGACAGGAACAAACCAGTTTGCACTGGTAACACTTGTTGCGTATTAGCACGAACGAGTTTTATAGAAGAAAGCGAAGAAAGGAGCTCTTTTTAGAGGCAAATAGTAAGCTGCAGCCTCATAGGTCTATTAATTCTCGTTTTTCACAATTTCCAAAGGTTTTCCAATCGCAGCTTCGTTGTGCATTTGAACTTATTTTCATCTTGAAATTAGATTAGACTGTCAAATGTAACTTCCAAAACACAAAAAGACCACCATAGCAATAAATATTTTCTTACAATCAGCTCAACAGCATCAATACGTATTCTAGAAGCGAGTAAATAAAAAGAAATGTAAATTACTCGCAAAATGTTAACGGATTAACGGACTTAATTAACTTCCGTTAATTATAGCTGAAAATAACGGATTAACGTTAACGGAGGTGTGAAGTTTGTTAACTGATTAGCGGTTAACGAAGCTAACGTTTTGCATTAACTTGCCCACCTGTGGTTGAATATCTACTGATATCAAAAAGAACTAGCACCCTAGCTTGAGCCGTTCAAAAAATTGATTTTTTGGGGCCCCATTTTTGGGGGGTTCCCGGTGGAGTTGCCCCAAAAAATTTCGGGAGAAAAAATTGCATTTGCAGCTCAACAACTTTACACAAAAATTAGATTTCCATGTTTGGTGGTTTAGGAGAAGAAGAGCGTACAAAAATTAGGAAGAAAAAAAAAGGAAAAAAAAAAAGAAATAAACCTCATCGCGGCCAAAAGTGGATTGGTTGGGATGAAAGGGTATCTTGAGACGTACAGCCCTATGAAATATTTTTTGCCGTACTTAAGCCGTTTTTGACTGAGACCGCTTTTTACGCCAAACTTGCGGGGCGGTTTTCGGGTTCTAAAACCGACGTCACGTGACCTATTGCCTCGAAATTTGGTAAAAACATACAACTCATTAATCTCAAACTGCTGTCAAAATTTCATGTTGCTAGACCCAACTGTTCTCGAGCTATAAGCAAAAGTTTGAAATTTCGCACTCGTTAGTTGGAAAATGGCCCAGTAAAAACAGAGGAACACGCGACGCGAGCGTCGGTCGTTCCAACTAGTAAGGGCTCTGACATTTCTTATCTATTTGGCACTACGTAAGCTGGTCTGATAGCTTTAAAGAAAGCTTGCCAATGTGAATTTTTAACCATGCAAAATGGTGTGCCGCTAGCATACATAGCACGCGCCAGCAATGCATTTAGTTTTTCTTGTTCGCTTGTGGACTATTTGTCAGCAAAGTGTACCAGTGTCGAGCGTGGATCTATTTGCTTGGGTTTCTTTGGAATTGGTTTTGCAGAACTTGTGGAAAAATCAAACAGCCAATTTTCAATTTCACTTGCTTCATCACTGACGTTTTCTGTTGTGCTGGTGATTGAAACATGTAATTTAGTTAGATGTTTGTCTTTGACCAATTTTGGACAGGAGATGCATTTCTCAACATGAATTTTCATTCTCAAACCATTTTTGACTACACTGCTTTGACAAAACTTACACTGTACTCTTGGAACTTAGGTATCTGAAGTTGACACATCTTCATAATAATTTGCTCACAACAAGTTTCTTTCGACCAGGCATTTTAATTTCCAAACTACTGACTAGTTTTTAATTTTAGTAAAATTATATGCATGACAAAAAATAAATAAAGATAACGAAAACATTGCAGTTCTTGAATTTGAATTGAGAGGGTTCACTTAAGCATGGTAATATTGAAAATAGGCCTAATGCTGCCTGGGCTAGCCGATAACGTTTTAGAAATTTTTCCACAAGTGAAGAAAGAAAAAATCACCCCAATAAAGAACTGCAAATTTGATGTTTTATAGCGATGGCTTATAGTAGGTATTGCTAACTAATACCTGTTTACTTTTGGATTACATTCACCCAGCTGTTTCGTTGGTTACTGTTTAAAGCTACTTGATGAGCTTCCAGTTTTTATGGCTATATTCAGTAAAAGTACAGGCTTCACTTTTGGTTAATGTTTGCGGCATCAGTGCTTGGGCTCGGGTTGATCAGCTCACTGGTGAACATAAAATGAACAGTTTTGTATGAAGGATTGTAATGCTAGATTGTATCGCTTGACTAGGCTATTTCGGGCTGCTGGATGGGCTTAGTACCTGTATCGTACACTATAAAAACTTACTATTCAGTACCGTACCAAACTAACCAACCTGCACTGCAAAAGGTCATGACTTTATAGAATTTCCTGCCGTCGGCAGCATATAAGGTCGAAAGTTCGTCTTATATACACCTGTTTTTGAAACCGTATTACCTAACGCGTATCAAGCTACCATTTCAAAAGTTGAATAGTTATTGCTGCGCTTACTCGTAAAGGGTACCTAGCAGGGAGCCCGGAGACTACCCAGGGCATGAATTTACGACCCACATAGTCATAAAGAAAATTTACATGTCAGCAAATTATTTAGTTTTTCTGCCACACCATGCTGCTTAGGAAATCGATGTCTGAAATTATTGTCTCTGTAATGTCCTTTGGGTGTGGCCAATTTTTAGCTGTAATAAGATAACAAAAAATATACCTTTTTTCTGTGCGTGCTTTAAAAGTCACAATTTGCTTTGTTTTTATTCATTCAGTGAAATTTTTGAGATATACAGTACGTTTAACTTGTTGATGCATTTGCTAGCGCTGGGAACGCATCTATTAAAAAAACCCGTCTGCCTCCGTCTACCCTGTCTACTCCGTCTTTGCCCGTCTTACGAAATGCTTTTGATTGAATGTTTTCTTTGCTTGCAATGATTTGTCCGTTGAGACTACAACTACTTTGTTATCAGAGGTGGAGTCGAAGACACAAGGCTCGAGGCCAAGGCCAAGAACACAAAAAAAATCCGAGGCCATGGCCAAGGACAGCCTTTCCGAGGACAGAACCTCTCGAGGCCAAGGACAGGCCCTCTCGAGGCCAAGAACCAAGGACACAGGCGCAAGCGTTCTCAAAAAAAAAGGCATTCAAAAATTTTTTCAGGCGATCTCCAATTCATTGGCGTACCCAGAATTTTTGATTGGGGGAGGCCCAAACCACAAATCACATAAAATGACGTCATTAAAATTTTTCCAAAGAGCAAGTTTTTGTGGGACCAAGATATCGTAGGATGGAAGATCTGAAATCGTTGTTGCCTGTTTGCACGTAACCAGGATTTTGCAAAAGAAGAGGGCTTAAACTAATAGTTGAAAAATGCAAATATCTAACTTTGGAAGCGTATTGAGAAAGCTAGTACATGTAACTTAAATGTATCATAGACCAGGGTTTCGGGGCGGGCCCCCAGCCGCCACAGGCTTTGGGGATCTGGGAGCGAAGCCCCCAGCCGTTGGGCAATTTTTTGTAATTTTTTGGAAAAAAAAGCTATTTTAATGCCATTGGATCACATTTCGCAAGTGTTCAGAGCTATTTGAAAGCACTAGATTTTTGACATTACTAAAAGCCAATTGAAAAAATCAAATTGTTTAATCCTCCTTTTACTAGCAATTTAAGTCCAAAACACGTTTAACATCTTGCATTTTGGAGTTAAATTTTAATTGTAAGTGATTTGGATACAGGTAGGGGGAAGTAAGATGCATTGTCTCTAGCAACATTTTAGCAGTAAATAACAATCCACTCGAAGATTTTCCTGAGAAATTTTTGTTTTGTCCTGAAAATAACCAGTTATAGGAGTACATGTTCGCCTGGGGGCCCAGGCCCCCTCAAATGAAGTTTAATGATTCGTTCAATCAGCATTTTCCATGGCTAATTTTTTTTTTAAGCATTTTGTGCGTAAAAAGCAGCGAGATTGGAGGTGAAATACTGAATGGTTATTGAAAAATGTTACAATAGATGGTTACGTCTAGCAACTATGATATTGCCGGGCCGGATTTACATCGCGCTAGGCCCCTGGCACTTTGGAGATTTTTGCAACATCTTTCTGCCAAATATAGGTGAAGACCAAAAAAACCTCTAGGGGCCCGTAGCTGGTACTGCGTCATATTATGGTAAAATCTGGCCATGATTAATGCACTACGTTCACAAAAAGGCTAGATGTGGGCCTGAGATAGCAACTTTTAGGACAAAAACTCTCAATTTTCTCCGGGTTATACGTTTAAATTGGCTGGCAAAAATTGAATTGAGGGGGACCCGGCGCGCCTTTTCTTCAGTATTGTTAATTAGTTATACTGCTGTCAGCGAAAAATGGTAAAAAGAAACTGAAACTGAAGAAACAATAGGCTATTTTGTCACGTTTTTGTCATTGGTGAAATTTCAATTGCGGGGGCCCTGCCCTCCCTCCCTTTGCCTACGCCTATGCTCCAAGTGACGAAAACAAAAAAGGTGTTCATAGATTTTCCGCGATGTTTCTGGCGTTTTCCAACGAAATTTCAACTGTTCAAAAAATGGTGCTGTCCTCGAGCCGAGGATAGGGCAATTTTCGAGGACTTGAGGCTTCGAGGCCAAGGCCAAGGACTTGAGGCTTCGAGGCCAAGGTCAAGGACTTCAAAATGTGTAATCGAGGATTCCACCTCTGTTTGTTATACTGTCGAGGAACTAGGCGGGTTGGGAAATTGATCCACTTATCAATTTCCTAGATCTGAGTTCTCTGGGTCTGAGTTATCCAACTTGCTATTCTGTATTTAAAGGCCACCTAATGTCTGCAAACCAATGCACTCAAAATGCAATAAAAAAGTATCACTAATCGAATGCTGAAAACCTGGTTTAGATGCACGTTCTCAGTTTCAAGCTTTCGCGTTTTTAAAAAGTCACATG
The DNA here is from genome assembly GCA_963965965.1 of Trididemnum nubilum. Lineage (NCBI taxonomy): Eukaryota > Metazoa > Chordata > Ascidiacea > Aplousobranchia > Didemnidae > Trididemnum > Trididemnum nubilum. Next base: position 39,055,331 of record OZ014484.1, on the reverse strand, counting down.
ACGTCATTAGACCCAGGAGTTTGGTGCCTTCGACTTTACTTTGAGCTAATTACGCCTTTTTTGCACAACACTTTTTGACTAGCAAGCTGTTATCACATGTCTTTCCAAAATCGCCTATCCTTTGCAAAGATAAATTAGTCGAAGGCACCAAACTCCTGGGTCTAATGACGTCATGTGACTTTTTAAAAACGCGAAAGCTTGAAACTGAGAACGTGCATCTAAACCAGGTTTTCAGCATTCGATTAGTAATACTTTTTTATTGCATATTAAGTGCATTGGTTTGCAGACATTAGGTGGCCTTTAAAGTTATTTTTCGAAACGACACTGCTACATTTTCCGTTCAATATTTTCCTATTGGTTATGTTTAGGGCGATTTTTTGTCATAAAAGTTATACTTTTTTTACAAAGTCTATTCGTTATAAAATGCTCAAAAATCAAATCAAAACTTTCTTAAGGTGTTTAATGGCCGAGTTAAAAAGTCATATAAAAGTCATATTTCGCATATTTTTTACGAAAGGTCATAAAATATGTTTTTGGTCATAAATGTCATAAATGAATCTTAAATTTGATAAATTGTTGTTATTTTAATCTAAAATATGGCAACATTGGTCATATAATGCAGTTTTGGGTTGTTAACGAAGTATTTAGATCAAAAGTTGAAAGTTTCACTACTCTGTTTCAACTAATTGCGGTTTTGTGATGTCATAGAAATTTTTGTTTCTGCGAATTGTGTTCTTTGTCAATTGAAAGTCTGACTAAAACGTGTATGAAAGAGTTGCTACTAAAGTCAGAGGTGGCAACGGATCCGGAGCGGAGCGGACCCGGATATCCGCTTTTTTTTGCGGATCCGGAGCGGATCCGGATCCAGTTTTTCTCGAAAAAGCGGATACGGATCGGATCCGAATCTGAATTTGTCTCTGCCCCAGGAAATAATTTGGAGACAAAATCGGCACTACATTTTGCGGAGACCTTAGGTATTCACCTGAAGTTGGCAAAAAAACGCTCCAATTTTGAGCGAAGTCCTTTTTTTGTTTCTTTGTTTTTGCTTTGGTCTTCACGTGAAATTGGAAAAAATGCACAATCAAACAGGCGCGTTGCCAGAAATTCGCAATGGGGGGCTGTTTAGAGGGTCTGGGGGCGGAGCCCCCAGCCGCCGGAGGCCAATGGGGGTTTGGGGTCGAAGCCCCCAGCCGCCGGAGGCTGGGGGTTTGGGGGCAAGGCCCCCAGCCGCCGGAGGCACGGGGGTCTGGGGGCGGAGCCCCCAACGCTAGAAATTTTGCGTTTTTTTGCAAAAATAACTAAATTTTAGGGCTATTTTGATAAAAAAATAATGCTTTTAAAACGTGGCTTAGAAATGGGCAGTGCAAACATTATTAAACTGGTTGCATAGATGGGCTATTTGGGAGGTGGCGAGTGGTAAAATTGTAGTTTTCTTATTTAGATGCTGGTAAATTATAAAATCTAATAGTTCAATAAAACTCGCACGGAATAATCTATTTTGTATACAATTCATAGACAAAAATAATTGGGGGGGGCTAATGAAAAGAAATTTGAAAAAAATTATTGGTAATTAACTAATACGGAATAGCCCCCCCCCTTCCCCCCCCCGCTATTCCTTAGCGTTTGTTGATGACACGTATGTTTTGCATTTTTACACATGCGATCAAATTTGATTGCTTATTTTTGATCATTTTTCAAAGTTTTTATTTGTTTGTTGGTTCTATTTTAGAAAATTAGCCCCCCCCCCTTTGAATATATCTCTCAAAAAATGTTTTAAATCACTATTTAGTCCACTCCAGTGCATAAAACAGTCTCAAAAGTGCTAAAAACGTAGTGTTTTTCCCATTCTGCATTTTAGTCGATATGCCAATGGGGGGGGGCTATAGCCCCCCCCCTGGCTACGCTACTGCAATCAAAGTATTGTTGTGCTTATTGATGGTCTGGCAGCTATCAAAGCATTCATTAAGTGCACTGTAATATCAATTATAGTGCTCAACTACGTGAGAAACCTAAATCAGTTAGGTGAACCAAACCACGACAATATTGCCTGGATTCCTGGGCATGCAAGGGTACATGGTAACAAAATAACAGACTATCTAGCCAAATCAGGATCTAAATCAGAAATACATGGTCCTGAATCTTTTATTGCAACCCCGTATGCCAGTTGTGTTAGCACGGTGAAGGACTGGTCCACAGATAGATGAAAATTTACGCGGAATAAACGGAAAGATTGCTTGAGGATGAAGGCGTCTGTAGGTTGGACGTCTTCGCGACTAACAATAACAATACGTATCCTTAACCTTAAGAGGTCCCAATTAAATAGAGTAATGCAAGTTTTAACTGGGCATTGCAATCTGCAGCCACACAAGAAAACTACAGACTGTGCTAAGTTTTCTTTGTGTTCAAAATGTAGCCTAGATGGTGAAGCACCAAATCATCATGTACTGTGTAGGCAATTGCAAGCCTCACCAAGGTATTCGCGTTAAATATATGATATTTGTGATAATTGACTGATAAATTTATGGTAAATATATGATATTTATCATAAATAAAAGGCATATGATAATTGATATAATATTGCTGTATTAAGTAGATAAGCATCTTTGGAATTGGTAGTAATGGTAGTGTTTTATAACTGATGTGTCTCCATATGTAAAATGAGTGTATGTCTTACTGCAGTGTTACCGGGAAAAAATTAAGTTTTAATCTTTTTTGATTTTATACAATTGATTTTTACCTGCACCTGTGAGATTGCATTACCTTTCCTACTGTGTGAGAGTTGTCGATGTCAATTTTTCGAATTTTGTATTGCTGAAATTTTGATTTGACTTTTGTAGATCCATTATTTTTTTAATTGTTTTTTCAACTGCTTTGAGCAACTGTCTGTAATAGCTTTTAATTCAACTAATGCATGCAGAACATGTTAAGCACTACAAAGCACTCATTTATTATTACTATTGTTAAATATTTTGGAATCATCAAAATCACTGTTCACATCGTGGTAACGAAATGTAACATTAACAAATTGGCCGCATGCTTGAAGGAAGTTGGAAAGCTTTTTGAGTTCGACCAGTAACCAAACAAAACTGAAAACAACAGCAACTTAGCAGCTACAGGTACAATGGACCCAAATAAAACTAACGCATTGTGTAGGTGGACTTTACCTAACTGTAACAGATTCACCATCTCCGCAGCCCATTAATATTAATAATAACAAAGTCACCTGAAGTTTGGCAGAAAAAACGCCCGAATTTTGAGTGAAGACCTTTTTTTAATTTTTTTGGTCCTCACCTGAAAAGACGCCCGAATTTTGGGTGAAGATCAGTTTATGTTTTGGCAGTGGCTATTTTGCCTCTAGAGGCAAAATACCCCCATGTTATTTTGCCATTTGGAGGAAAAAGAGTCCTAACGGCTATTTTGCCGCAAGTGCCAAACTAGCCCTAATCCTAACCCAAACTCTAACCCTAATCCTAATCCCAACCCTAACCCTAACTCTAACCCCAACCCTAACCCAAAAAGAAGAAAAACACTATTTTACCTCTAGAGGCAAAATAGCCACTTTCTTGTGTTTTTCTTAGAATTACGTTTGGTCCTTTTTGTTGTGAATAGAGTCTGGTAGTTTACTGCCGGATCCGGAGCGGATCCGGATCTTAAAATTGAAAAGATGGCGGATCCGGATCGGATCCGGATCTCTTCTTGTTGGATCCGGAGCGGTTCTGGATCCCAAAATTTGTGGATCCGGCCACCTCTGACTAAAGTAGAGCAGCATGTTGTAGTACTAAAACAAAGATCGTATTGCAGCTTTATTATAGATTCAAAAAACCACTACTAGGCCAATTAGTTTTTGCAGACTTTTGTGGTTGACTACTGTGCAGTGTAAGTTTCAGCAAACAAAATGGGTAAAATCGCAGACTCACAAGCTGTAAAAGCGAAGCGATATGTCAATCAATTTCCCAAAGAATTTACCTGCAATCCTCGAAATGAACTATTTTGTCAGCTTTGTGCCACCATTGTAAAATGTGACAAATGTTTTCACGTTGAACAACATCATCAAACTGCAAAGTACCAAAGGAAAGTGGCACCAGAGCAACCACAGACATCAAACTCCCAGTCTTTCTTGCTGCCCCAAAGTCAAAAAGATTTTACAAAACAGGTTGTAAAGGCATTCTTAGAAGCTGACATTCCCTTGTATAAGCTTCAACATTCTAGTATTAAAATTTTGTTTAAATCAACTTTGGGACATCACTGCCCTTCTGAATCAGCATGTCGAAAACAAGTTAAAGATTTAGCTAGCCAAGAATCTGAACTTATCAAGAAACTGCTGACCAGAAAACCGATATTCTTAGTAGTAGACGAGTCGGATGTGTCGGGTCAAAAGTACGTGAACGTCTTAGCAGGGCTTATGGAGGAACCAAACAAAACGTATCTAATTGCCTGCAACCCGTTCAGTGGAAACCCTAATAGTTCCAATATCTGAACAATTGTTGATGACTGCCTGAAGGAAATGGGGATTACACGTGAAATGTTTCTGTTGCTTCTCAGTGATGCGGCAAAGTATATGCTGAAAGCAGGCGACACACTTAAAATCATGCATCAACGCTTGCTTCATGTTACACGCACTGCTCATTTGCTACACAATTGTGCCGTGCATATACGAGCGCATTTCAAGGCTACCGACAATTTGATCTCATCTATAAAGGCATCAACGATAAAAAACAAACACCGCCGTTCTTTATTTACTGCAGCCAGTTTGTCAGCTCCAACGCAACCAATTTTGACTCAATGGGGCACATGGCTGGAATCGTTTTTCTATGCGCAAAACTTTCAAATTGTCAAGCAGATAGTCAGCAGTTTTGAGGATGGTGGAAAGTTGATGGAGCGAGCAAAGGAAGCTATTGCAGACCCAGATGTATTTAGCGAACTGAGGCAATTTTTAGTAACTACCGCGAAATTGCAGTTTTAATCAAAGAAATTACCAATTCCTCAAACACAATTGTTGCTGCTGTGGAAGCTATTCAAAATCTCTGTTTTAATGACGACCCACGCCAAATAAAGCAGTATATCCAAAAGCGTTTTGCAGCTGGGAGTGATATTTTAAAAATTGTTGATGGAAGTGCTGCAAAGCTTCCCGAGCATTTCCCTGCAGATGTAGCTCTGCTTCAAGGAGCACAACCCACATCAGCTTCTGTAGAACCCACCTTCTCGATTCTTAAAAACCTTTTGAGGCCTGGACGCAATTTTGACAAAAATAATGTGTATTCTTACTTGGTTATGGAATACAACTGCACTAAATAAATGATGTATTCCAACTCGACTGCTTATTCTCAGAATTAAGACTTGTAAAAATTAGGTCATAATTAAGGTCATATTTTCGAAAATATAGGGTCATATTTTTTACATTATTAGGTCATAAAAAATTGCCATAGTTATGTTGTAAAAATATAGCTTTGCTTGTAAAATAATTTTTCGCTTTGCAGCTGATTGTTTTGATAAGATAAGCTTGCCTTGTTAACTTGATAATTGTTTTTGAGTCATATTGATAATAGCTTGATAATTGTTCTAAGTTATGTCAAGTTTCGTAAAAACCTCTGAAAAAATTTTGCTTTGGTAGCAAGTTTGGTATATCTTTGTAGGGAGTAGACGTAAAAGTGTCTTTTGAGTAAACGCAAAAATCTCTTTGTTTGGGAGGCGTTGGCCAATTTTTCTTTTCTGGAAACTGTCGTGTTGTTATGCTTGAGCTTGATCGTGAGGTTTGACGGATCTACTGGCTTTATTACATACATGCAAAAAACGAATACAAACAGGTAGTTAAAATCTCTCTATGAGCTGTCAGCATAGTCACTAATATTTATTGACTAAGCTGGCAGCTGTTGAAAAACAACAATTGGTTTCCAACACTAAGTGTCCTGCGGAGCGCAAGGACCTTCAACTTTTCAGTCAAAATTCATAACCAATTGTTGGAAATAAAATTTTCTTCAGCGTAAATAGAACTGACGAGGCAAAAACTTACCGAGGTTCACTCTTCTGACTAAAATAAATTAAAATTATGACGAGTAGCTTTAAAAGAAATCAACGTCCTGCTACTAACCATTCCAATGACAATTTGACGCCTCGACGTGTACAAAGAACCGAAGACTACACAAACCACAGATTCTGGAGGCAATTTACAAACTTCCAAATTAAATTATTACCGGTTCCAACGCATTGCAAAATAAGGGGCAATTAAGTGCTACGAAAACAGTGTGATTTGATGATTACACGCGAATTTGGTAACAATCAGTAAAGCAATTAAACACGGCGGTTTTAAGCACCAACGTCCAAAGTCTAAGGTTCGGTTCTCTCAAAGGTAATAACATTATGCCCATACTTTAAAACAGCTGTGCTGGAACAGCAGCACATAGGGTTTTTTCTTTTATAGTAGAAATGTTTCAAAAAGGTGTTTTAACCAGAGGTGAAGTCGAGGACACTGGGCTCGAGGCCAGGCGCGTAGCCAGGATTAAAAAAGGGGGGGCTTTTTTGAAAGAGTGAGACAACTATAAGCGACCTTGACCCGAATTTTCATTGCTGTCAAATCAGATTCAAACGGTTTATCGGAAATTGCAACGGCTTTTCCGCCCAAAAACAGGTGATCTCCAAAAAAAGAAAAAAAAAAGGTTTTCACCGCATCCCTTCACAACTTCCTCACCAAACCCCTTCGGGGGAGGCTGTTTTCATTTTTTGAGCAAAAATCGGCGTCAAAAGCACTAAAAACGTGCAATTTTGCGTACTTTTCAGGCCAATACTTTTCAGGCTCGAGCCCCCCCGCCCCCCCTGGCTACGCTACTGCTCGAGACCAAGGCCAAGGACACAAAAAATCCGACACCTAGGCCAAGGCAAAAGACAGCCTTTCCGAGGACAGACCCTCTCGAGGCCAAGGCCAAGAACCAAGGACACAGGCGCACGTGTTCTCCAAAAAAAAGGTCTTCAAAAAAGTTTTTCAGGCGATCTCCAATTCATAGGCGTACCCAGAATTTTTGATTGGGGGAGGCCTAAACCACAAATCACATGAAATGACGTCATTAAAATTTTTCCAAAGTGGAAGTTTTTGTGGGACAAAAATATCGTAGGATGGAAGATCTGAAATCGTTGCCCGTCGGCACCTAACCAGAAATTTGCAAAAGAGGGCTAAAAGTAATAGTTGAAAAATGCTAAGATCTAACTTTGGAAGCGTATTGAGAAAGCTAGTGTAACTCAAACGTATCACAGACGGAGGTCTGGGGGCGAGGCCCCCAGCCGCCACAGGCTTTGGGGATCTGGGAGCGAAGCCTCCAGCCGTTGGACAATTTTTTGGAAAAAAAAGCTATTTTAATGCCATTGAATTACTTTTCGCAAGTGTTCAGAGCCACTTGAAAGCACTAGATTTTTGACATTTGAAAGCCAATTGAAACAATTAAATTGTTCAATTCTTCTTTTACTAGCAATTTAAGTCCAAAACACGTTTAACATCTTGCATTTTGGAGTTAAATTTTAGTTGTAAGTGATTTGGTCCAGGTAGGGGGAAGTAAGGTGCATTGTCTCTAGCAACATTTTAGCAGTAAATAATAATCTACTCGAAAATTTTCCTTAGAGATTTTTTTGTCATGAAAATAACCAGTTATAGGAGTACATGTTCGGCCAAGGGGCCCAGGCCCCCCCAGTGAAGTCCAATGATTAGTTCAGTCAGCATTTTCCATGGCTAATTTTTTTTTAAGCATTTTGTGCGTAAAAACTAGCAAGTTGGAGGTGAATTACAAAATTGTTATTGAAAAGTGGTACGATAGATGGTTACGTCTACTAACTATGTCATTGCCGGGCCGGATTTACATCATGCTTGGCCCCAGGCACTTTGAAGATTTTCGCAACATCTTCCTGCCAAATATAGGTGAAGACCAAAAAAAGTCTTACCATTTCAGCTCGGGGCCCGTAGCTGGTACTGCGTCATATTATGGTAAAATCCGGCCCTGATTAATGCATTACGTTCATAAAAAGGCTAGATGTGAGCCTGAGATAGCAACTTATAGAACGAAAACTCTCCATTTCCTCCGGGTTATGCGTTTAAATTGGCTGGCAAAAATTAAATTGAAGGGGGCCGGCGCCACTGGTCTTCAAAATTGCTGTTAGTTACTGTTGTAAGCGAAAAATGGTAAAAAGAAACTGAAACTGAAGAAACAATAGGCTATTTTGTCACATTTTTGCATTGGTGAAATTTCAATTGGGGGGGAACCGGGCTCCCTGGCTCCCCCTCCCCCTTTAGCTACGCCTATGCTCCAAGTGAAGAAAACAAAAAAGGTGTTCACAGATTTTCCGCGAGGTTTCGGGCGTTTTCCAACGAAATTCCAACTTCAAAAAATAGTGCTGTCCTCGAGCCGAGGACAGGGCAATTTTCGAGGACTTGAGGCTTCGAGGCCAAGGCCAAGGACTTTAAAATGTGTCCTCGAGGACGTCCGCGAGGCCAAGGACGTCCTCGAGAACTCCACCTCTGGTTTTAACAACCTGTTTGTTTTTGTTTTTGCATATATGTAATGTAATCATGCTAAGCCATTAGTGATGCAGTTTAACTGTTAATTTCAAACGTTAATTTTTGTGACGAAAATGGCTATGGAAATACTGCTGTGAATATTTTATTGCCTTCGATCAAAGATTTGGCAAGTGCCGTTACTCATTATTTCTTACTTACGTTAAATCGAAGAATCTACTTGTATTGTAATTTGTAATTGATTGACAACATTTTTATTGATAATTGATCAACGACCTTAGACCGCAACCTAAGAAAACGAAACTATGTATTGATAGATTGGTTTATTCTTGTCGATCAAACTCAGGGGTAAACAACCTTTTCTCTACTGCCAGCCGCATAACATCGCATAAATGCACTAAACGCAAAACACCCATAAATGCAGCCTAAGAAAACAAAACTATGTATTGATAGATTGGTTTACTCTTGTCGATCAAACTCATGGGTACACAACCTTTTCTCTACTGCTAGCCGCAAAACATCCCATAAATGCACTAATAACGGCCGCCACTAGTTAAGGTCATTTTTTACGAATTTTACAAATTAACGTTTCAAGCCTTACAATTTAACTGCTGTAAATGCTGCTGTAAAAACTTCTTATTCTCTCTTCTATTCTCCACGTCAAGAATATTCATGTTATTTATAGGCAAATGGAACAACCCCGAAAAATCTAAGAAAAACTAACTCGTTCGTTAGAATCATACCATTAAGACGACACAGTCAGAAATTTGTACACGGCATTAAACTAGGGTAATTGTGAAGTAACAAAGATGAAGTTTCGCGGAATAAACTAGTTAAAATAATTGTGACGTTGAAAAGTTACGCAACTATGGAATAAGAACTTTCTGGAAAGAACTCGGCTAAGCCAAGTGTAAGCGGCAAATAGTTACGCATTGGCAAATAAACAGCGCTAGCATATTGTCGTCTTAATTAAATGTACAGTTAGCAAATCGTGACTGTTCCTAACAGTTATTTCTTAACAGCTACGTAGCAAAACATTTTAATCAATGCACAGCCGCTACAACGTGCATTTTGAAGTACAATTTCACGGCCGTAAAAAATCCTTTTACGGCCACATGCTGCCGTAAGGCCGCAGGTTGTGCACCCCTGATCTAGCTGAACTTAAGAATTTTTCTGCCATTTTAATGTCAAAATTGCTCTAGGCCATTCAGCACGCTAGCTCTCTGCATTACGTTAAAATTGCAGCTGTCTATTTTGGGCAAAAGAAGTGCACTTCAAATTAAATTCAGAAAAGAGGAAATGGAGGACGTATAAGAAGCTCTGCATTGAAAAAGAAAGAGGCTACTTTGCAAAACTATTGCAAAACAGTAAAAAGAATTCGCTGCTAGAATAAATTCATTCGACAAGCTTCAAAAAGGACAAGCATTACGTCGCATTCAAACGGGCCTTATATCTGTACTTTCTTACATCAACAACCGAAATTGATAAAATTTAAAAGTAATTATTTATTCTGTATTCATAATGATGCTTTGAAATGACAACAAGACAACAAAATATCGATTGACGTCACTATCTGCTGAGAATTGTGCAGTGGAAATACATTCTAAAATGCAGGAATTGTGTTTTTTTCAATTAAAAGCACACCGTTTATCAACTTTGTTCCATCAAACGACTAAAAAAAAAAACACGGCCAAAAAAAAACAATCGCAAAAAAAAACTGTTTTTTTACATCTCTATTCACAAGTGACATAAAGCAATACAATAAAACTAGAACAAGCTAGGTTTCCTCGAAAGTGGATACAAAGCGTTTCTTGGGGGCTGGGCTCGAGAACTCAAACGGAGTCAACCGAAGGTGAACAAACTGACAGCCAACTTTAAGGTTAATGCTAGTAGGTCGTAAGTTAGCTCGCGGTTAGTTTGTGGCGGTCAGTCGTCGTGAATCCCGAGAACTCCGGGATGTAGAATAGCGCAGCGGAAACCCAGCTGCTTCGTATCTATATAGCTCAAAAAGTACTAAAGACCTTTTTTAGGGGATTTACCTGAAAATTGCCTCAAAAGAACGAACCATTTTATCTTTTGCCATTCACTTTTTGATTACAACAGATCTTGATGTAATGTAAAGTATTCTTGCAAACTTTTTTTAGCAAGGTACCGCAAGTGTTGAGAGTCTTTGTAAGGTGGCCACAGTTCATGTAAATTTCCGAACCATTAAACTAGAAACTGGACAGTGGACATCGCTAGCACAGCTCATTATCCTTTTTTTTTGTATCCTTTCACTGATTTATTGCACATAAAACAATAATTGTCGTAAAAGGCGAAGATCTCAGACTTTAAAATCCATTTTCATTTTATAGAAATTTGATGAATTTGGTTAGTTATCGCTGACATTGCAACAGAGGGACTAAAACAGGAGTCTTTGAGCAATCTTTACCAAAAATTAGTTTTGAAATAAACTATAATTTCGTATCTCGATATGACGTATTATTATGTTTTTTACTGCTTAACTAATAAAATAGGATTGCAACAGTCACTCTAAATTGGTTTGTTTGAAAAACAACGAAAAACCATCAATCAACTAAAAAATTGGCGTCTCGTAGCGCTCACGATGATTTATTCGCGCAAACCACCAAATAAATGCACTTATGTCAGGCTGAACAAAAAGATCGCGCCATTCGAGCACTATTTGCCATGAGTCCATTGTTTCTTCAGCTTCAGTCGCTGAAAGCCATGGACGATTATTGCCTTTTTGAAATAACAACGGACCTGTTTAACAAATTTTGGAAAATAAAAGTAAAAAGCATTAAAATTTTGTGCGGAGGAAAATCCCCGTCAAAAACTCTCAGCATTTTTTAAAAGATCCATGCTTTTTAGTGGTCCAACGGCAGAGAGTTAGAACTTCACAGCCTTCTTTTTCTATCCTATTGCAAATCCAAACCAAATGCAACAAAATTGCTGAAATCAGTTTATAATTCTGTTATACATACCACTCTCATTTTTGCTTGCGTCTGTTTCTGTATTCGGGGTTTTCTTCTGAGCTGAAATTTTAAAAATGTATGTATCATAATTATGAAAATTAAACCCAAATTATGACAATAATTTTATCAAAACAATTATTGGGTAAGACATTTATTGAGAAAGACATTTATTGAGCTGAATAATATTTGCAGCAAGTATATTGGTTGACGCCCTTTTTAAATAACAGGTTATCGTGCCGGAAGATTATTGAGCAGAAACTAGGTAAATTACTAATTCTTTTTTTCATTACTCCTGGATTGCCAAAAGTGCCTGAGGGAAAACTACCAGCTGTGGATACAATTAATTACTTGAATGGCCATTGAATTTCACTGATCGTGAAAATCACACCTTTATACGCCCATGATCAAAACAAGGACTAAAATTTGTCTATTTAATTTATTTGTTTGCAACTGAAGAGATTCAATTTTTTGATCATTTCGCCAAACTTTTTAAAAATTGATGAAAAAACAACAACGCCGCTGGTGAACAAAAAGCAATGTGCATAGACATGACTGCGTACCGTGATCGCAGTAGTCGAAATATCAAAGCAATTACGCACGTTTGATAGAAATTATTGTCGTAATTTTCTTACTAATAACAGTAACGTGGATACCAGAAAAACACTAATTAAAAGATGTCTTGAAGCTTGCTGAACCTTATTCAAATTTCAAATTACTCATAAAACTTTATGACTTAAAGTCTACATAATTAAAAATAATCACCAGTATAACAAGAGTTTCTGTTCACAACGAGAACATTCAGCTTATGACTGCGAGCGTAGTTCAAGTTGTCTATTTCAGCAAACTACGAAATCAACACCCACTTTAGTTGCTGTAAGGAAATTAGGCAATTTATACCGAAGAGTGTCACAAGTTTGAGGAGTCCAACTCCAAGTCATAGCGCTCGGGCAACACAGCTCTTTTCCGTGAAACGTCCCTGCGGTGGTGTGCCTTTGGCAACTCTGTGTCCGATTTGACCTGCCCTTCTTGAACCTCAGACCTCCCGCTCGAGAGACGAACGCGTTACCGCTAGGCCAACCGGCCGTGTTTATTTAGTAAAAATTGAATTTTTTCAAAAATTTAGCTTGAAAAGCCGCCTAAAAACGCTTACCGTTTAAAAAAAGACTTGAAAATACAATCAACATTAATTTTAAAATCGAGACTTTTATTGCTATACATAAAGAGCTCTTGCTTTTGCTTGAAGCCACAATATTATTCAATTGATTTGAGTCTGAATTTTGCAAAAAATATCAGCAACAATCGATTGATTTTCAATTTGCAGCAGGTTAAAATTTAATGTTGCAAGTCAAGTTTTATTGTAATTGTAAGTACATTATATTCACATAATTGCTTTGGCCAGGAGACAGCGAAGGGACCTTTTAGTCTTCGAGTCAAGCTGCCACCTACCCACTGTCTACAACACATGGTGGAGGCTTCACACTGTCCTTTTAATTGCTAAACGTTAAGCAGGGTGGCTGTGAATACCAATTTTTATAGCCTTTGGTTTGACCCTACCGGGATTCGAACCCGAGTCTACTGCTTCAATAGCAGACGCTCTATCCACTCGACCACTGATTGGGCAGAATTGGGCTTATTGGGCCGAGTAGGCTTCAGCTGTGGATGTACATGCAGAGGTATAGCCAGGAGTTACGAGAGCAAAGAAAGCTAATTGATACGAATAGCAAAACATCAAAAAGATGTTCTTCATTTTAGAAACCCTTTTCCCGATAAGATGATAAAAATGAGGGAGTATTTCACCGAAAACTTTTAAGTCAAAGAGAATAAAACAAAAATCAGAAATATTCATCCACGCTTTTTTGTTTATTTTTTTTAGGATTAAGATTAGGTTATAAGTGAGGGTTTGGGTTAAGGTTAGGTTTAAGGTAAGTTTTAGAATATGAGGATTTGAGTTTAGATTACGTTTGGACCAGAATTAATGAAAAAGTAGAAAAAATTTTCCGCTGAAATTGTCTCTTCCTATAAATAAAGATCACAAAATAAAATTCTTCTTTCTATTTGAACCAAAATGATTTTCAAATTATCCCTATTTATCCTCCTATAACGAGGAAGCGACAGTTGCGCTTTTATTTTGGAGGACTTGTTCTCACCCAGCATAGGGTTTGACAATATATTCTTAACAAACGTTTCGATAACACTCGTATAAATGGCAGAGAACCAAGCCGTCTCTTTGGGAAGAAGGCTTCCAACCGATCTCTTGGAAGTAGGTAGCGTTAATTGTGAATGAAAAACTGGATCTGTTCGATTACAACAGATGTTCAATTCGCATTAATTAAAAGCAATTTTACCGGAACAAATTAAAACAATTTATATCTATTCATGTTAAACAACGTAATATAATAGCAATTAAAACATTAAAAGCAATTCAAACAGATGTGATTGTTTAATGTTACGTATAAAAGTTAACGCTATTTTAGGGTGACCAAATTCCGTAACCAAGATTTGAGTTAGTACAATGTACAATCTCGAAACGCTAAGTTTTTTTGTTGATTTACTTGCTGCTGATATCGTTTGGGGTTGCGAGAGAGATTTGGTGAATAGTAAAAAACATCTATGCAAAATATACAAACTACTTTTGCGCCTGTAAACTGCTCCACTGTTATGCAACTGTATTAAGAGGTTTTAGAAATGGTTTTTCCAAAAAGTCTTCACCATTTTGCAATAAATGAAAATAGTTGCGGTTACCGTGAAACTCATTAAAATTGCATTCAGTGGTACGCGACCGATTGGGAAAATGTCAAAAAAATTAAATGATTATTCCGTCTCTTTTAAGCAGCCAATTAATGCGTCACAACTTACGGCAAATTGTCTATTATTGTGCTTATGATAAAATGTTGATTGTTTACAGCATAACCGTGAAATCACGTTTAACACTTATAGTTGCTTAATAATACCAGAATAACGCATAGACAATGTATAGCAACCTAACTGGCTGAGATATTGTTGGCTTGTTGTCTTTTGCAAGCAGCAGCACTGGTAGCCGGTTAGGAAGACTAACTGCACTTTTACGCAAAGATTGATTATCTTTTCGCTCAAACTTAAGAAATTCTAAAGCAAATTACATATCAAATATACTGAAAATTACAATTACAATAATTACAATTGCATATACCAGCAATGCATTGTCCCTACATAAACAGTGGCACAACGAAGAGAGATTTAGTCTCCTTCCCTCCCTTAGCCAAGCCAATTAGAAAATCGAACACAAAAACACAAGCGTTGAAACGCGTTTTGGAGTTGACCTGTAAATAAAGGGGAGGCTGAAGAGGCTGGGGAATTTAATTCTTGAAATGGGTTACAAATCTTAGTAAGCAGGGGCGTATTTAGGGGGGGCATTGTGCCATAGCCCCCCTTTTGGATCGCCAGTAAAGTATGATTACCTCAGAATAGTACGCAAAATTGAGCCATGCCTCTTCCCCCCCTTTGAAATTTGGGCTGAAAATCTGGGCAGAAAAACGGACTAAATCTGAGTGAAGACTTTTTTTTTTGGTCTTCATCTTCACCAGTTAGGACTTTGCTCTGGTTTTCATCTCCCTTTCCAAATTTCTCTCAACGCGCTTGCCCCCCCCCCCCCCTTTTCGAAAATTCTGCGTACGCTGCTGTTTGTAATTAAGTTTTTTCAATAAGCGTTTACTACAACCGGGCACAATTTGATCCGAATAGCGTTTAAATGGGGATTTTTTTCAAAAAAATCACAGAAACCAACCGCCCAGCGGTTGGTGGCTTTACCCGCGACCCCCGTCCGTGATACGCTTAAGTTGCACAGATTTGCTCACCATTCTGTCAAACCAAAGGTTAAATTGAGACATCTTTAAATCAAGAAATTAAAGTCTAAGCTCCCCTCCTCCCCCACCAAAATCCTCTTTCCGTATCTGACTATAATTATCTTTGAAAGGCATACTTTTCTCTGTAGCGACTTAAAATGTCCAGTGCAATGAAAACCAATGCAAAATCAATTGGTTTATTTTACCAGGCATGTCATAGGGAAAATGTTTTTCACATTTAATCGAAAGTGAAAAAGATTGAGGTTGTTGTTTTTTCAATAGACTATGAATATTTTTTTTTCTGTGATTTGGTTAGGCAGGAGTCCGGTTAGAGTACAGCAAGTAAAAGAACTTACATATCCTAAATTACCGGAAACTTACCTTGACAGCAGGTGTTTTCGACTAAGTCTCCTGCCACAAACTTATCAATGCTGCTGTTTATCACTTTGACCTCAATGGAGTTGATGATCGTGGGAGGAGCTGTGTTGATGTTCAAATTTGCCTGTGGAGCCGCTATAACAAATAGTCAGTGGTGTTTTGTACATGACGTAAGTCGTATATACTGTGTACTCTGGTAATATATAAGGAGACACGCTTGCATAATATAGCGTACTGTCTTTTTATTTTTATTAGAAACTACCAGGGGCGTATTTAGGGGGGCCAATGGCCCCCCTTTGGGTCGCCAGGATAGTATTATTAGCATAGAATGGTATGCAAAATTGCGGCATGGCCCCCCCTTTTCAAGTTGGCAGAAGCTTTCATCACAAAAAGGATATGTTTTATACGTTTGTTTTAGGCCTGCACCCAATTTTGGGCAAAAAATCGGACTGAATTTGAGTGAAGACCTTTTTTTTTGCTCTTCACCTAATTTTGGGCAAAAAATCGGATTGATTTTGGGTGGAACAATTTCTTATTCTGATCTTTGTTCTTCTGAAATTTTCTGAAGTTCCTGCCCCCCCTTTTCAAAATCCTGCGTACGCTACTGGAAACTACAGTAGAGTTGTTAGTAGGCCCTGGTCTTTAAGGTCGGGCTCAGGCTTAAGGACGAAGAAAGTTTGTTTTTTATTTAGGCCTGGATGCGAGGGCCTTGTGTTTTAGGTGCCAAAAACATAATCAAAATTGCTTTGCATTTTGCAACACTGATTGAAAGACTTCACCTAAGCATCAATACCACTATTAATTCACAATTATTATAATTATTGCATTGCAAACTATCAACAATCTATTAATTATCTTGGTTTAGTCACTTTAATCACTACCGACTAAAGTTACGAGAGGAGCAATTAACAATATAGTTTTTTTTGACCTGGCTTAACTTTTGGACTCTTTCGGGAATGGTTTGGTTTTCAAATCATTTTTAGGGTTCGGACTCGCGCAAATCGACCCGTATACAACTCTGAACTACAATAACTTACAGCATTCCGGTAAAAGTTGCTTGAACGCGCCAACTGAACGCTTCTTCTCATTCAGACGTGTCACAGCTAGAGCTTGAGCATCATCTTGCACTTTGCAACTGTTTTCCATCTTCTACTTTTTCTTATTTGCCATTCACCATATCAATCACAATCAATAAATTGTTATAACATAGCGATCGGCAAACATTGAAACTAAATGCCAACCAGTAAAAGAGTATTTACACAATTCACACAAGTAGCAAGATACGAACGATCTATACTGCTGGCCGGAAAAACCGTGAGCGTACAAGAGTATCTTTAGTTTATCTGGCAGCTTTTACGCTGGTAAGGCCCGGCTCCTAGCGAACCAAATTTTTGTTTTGAAATGAAATAAAATGGTCTACAACCGATTGCTTCCAGTGAAAACAGAACAGAAATTAAACTAATAATAATTAAACATTGTTAACATTGTTCTTAATAATTAAACATTGTTAAACAGTTCTTAATAAATTAAACAGTTAATAAATTTCTTAATAAATTAAACATTGTTAAACAGTTCTTAATAAATTAAACAGTTCTTAATAAAAAATAAATAATTAAACATTGTTCTTAATAATTAAACATTGTTCTTAAGAAATTAAACTGTTAAGTTACCTTGTTAGAGAAGCTTTTGCAAAGTTAAAGTTGGGGAAGACAAAAGCATAGGCTTCTCCCAAGCCCTAAAAGTTGGTGGGACCAGGCCCGGCGCCAGGATGCGTGACTGGGGGGTCATAAATAAATTTTGGGGGCGCACGGGAAGTTTATTTTGCGTGAATTCGAGAGGGGCACAGGAGCACGAGAAATTTATCCCAGTCTGGATGAAATAAACAATGTGAGGAGCAAAAAGTCAAAGAGATTTTCCTGCCGAAATCGGAAATTTAAGCAATTTTTTCGGCCGAAAACAGGTGATCTCCAAAAAAAAAAAGGTCTTCACTGAAATTGCAAGGGATTTTCCGGCCGAAATCGCAAATTCAAGCGGTTTTTCTGTCTTCATTCCAAAAACGTCACAAAATCTGGTGTCAGTCCACAAACAACGCTAATTTGGAGCTCGATTTGCGCTCCAGAAGCCCCGAGTCTGTTAATTTCTTCGCGGCACAGTCCTCGCTTGAGGGGGCACAATTTTCGTTTGGGGGGGCACAAGCAGTAAGTTGCGTGGCGCCGGGTCTGGGTGGGACACATCCCCTTCGGAGTTTTTCGCCCGTGATTGCCAGGGCTCAAAATGTGTGTCTTTTGGTTCTATTTAGGTTAATGAGTGAATTTTGTGCCTCGTTTCATGAATTAACGAATGCATCGCCTAAATTGCTTTTTTGATTATGAAATTGATTAAGTGAGCTTTGCTGTTTTGCTAGAGCACTCAAAGTGTGGGACTTTGGTGTACACTTACATAGCATATACTATGATGTGTTGCAACTGATATTGAGTACTTCAATTTCATATGCTGCCATAAATAATTCACCTATCTATCTATTTATCTTTTGAAGGTAGATTTCAAAATGCCTAATCCGATGCGGTTACGTCACAAAAACGTCTTATGTCCTCATTTTACCTAAATATTGCCAAAAATGCTTAAGATTTCGAAAAGTGTCTTTGGCAAGACTTTTTACAGTAATTTGCAGCTGATATTGTGTACTTCAGTTTCTCGTGCTGAAATAAACAATCCATCAATCTATCGTTTACGCCCAACAGAAACCGAGCGTTGGCCTCGCTTAAGCGATGAAAACTTCAAAATTCAGACAGAGGCGCAGTACAGACCGTACAGTGCAAATAGTCGATATTCGGCTTGGAATCACACTGCAAACTGTCCATACCCTGCAGCTCTTTCGCAGCGAAATGCTTTTTACAATCCTGAAGTCTCGGACTATTTCAAATTTTGAAACAGAAACCAACAATTTCTTTTTTAGATCTGGGCCCACATGACAGAAATTTTCTCGTTTGCTTTAATTAACGAGTTTTTTTAAGAGGCGCTACCGAACGAAATACCCGCTAAACGTAAGAGGTCACTTTTACACGTCACATTTTCCTCCCCAACTTAAAGAGGATCTTGAAGCACTCTTTCAGCGAGCGAGAAATCTTTTTGGTTCAGAAACTTAATGGCGAAATGTTGAAAACTTCTAATTAAAGAGAATTTTAGCTGAAAATTAATTAAAATCGTCGCTATGTTTGCTATTAGACTGCTAAAAAAAAGCGAAGTGCATTGAGAACCATTTGCTGTTTCGACTGACAAAGAAATGTTGAGTAATGCCAGTTGACAAAAATAGCAACATACTCTTTTTATAAGAACGATTTTCTAAAACACGAGGCTCATTTTTGCTCAAAATTTAAGAAAAAATTAAAAACAATGCCAGCCTCTGCAGCAAAATAAACCAAAAACAAACAAAATAAAAATTCAAACTAATCAAAAAAATTGAAACTTATGCTGATTCAAAACGATAAAATTTCAGTGATTTTCTTGTGTTTGCAGGCAAAATTGCAACGATTCAAGATTATAAAGCTCTGTTGCTCTGCGCAAGCAATTGAGAATTTTTTTGGCAGTTGTTCAACTTGAAAAAACTTGCTTTTTCGCTTTTGCAATATTTTACGATGCTACAAAAGCAAGAAATAAGCCTTCACTTAAGCAGACAGAGCAGTAGGAATTGAACTGTGTTACAAACATGTCCGCTAAAATTGACATCGATGCTCTGAAAAGTTTTACAAAACCAATAACAAGTGAGACTGAATAACGGCAAAAAATTAAAAACAGCCAGTCTCGACTCAATATTTACCGGTTCTAAAAAGGAAGAGTGTACTTCGACTTGCTCGCTTTTGAAAAATTTTGAAACCTAAAGACCTAAAGTTACTTTTAACATACGAGTTTACCCACGAACAACCTCAAGGGCGCTTTAAGTCATTTAAAAAAATTATAGTGTGGAAAAAGTTGTTCTTATTTCACATTGATACAAAAATATGATTAAATAAATTCTGTCGTTCATTTACTAATTATTATCAGTTGAGGAATTTGCTAGTTTAGAATAATAACGCATAGCTTATAGCATATTTTTCCATAACAATGCTGTACATACAATACGCTTGAACGCATTATTTTGAAGTAGAAATGCATCTGACGTCACAATGAGATATTTATTACGTACCTTCACAAGTTACGAACATCTCGCAAAGAAATTCGAGCGAGCAGGTTTAACGTGAGTTGGGCGAGACGACTCAGAAATGGCAGTTTGTCTACGATGATTTTTTGTTCGTTAGCGTTTTTTAGCAAGCGAGATTGGCCTTTACAAGCTCGCTAGCACGTTCTGTCATGTCGGCCCTGGTCTGGATTGTGCGTAAAATCGGAAGCGTATGAGCTTATTTTGGTTTCTTTCCAACAGAAACTTAGTACGCTCAGTGTAACGCCTTGCCAGCGCACAAGCTGCCAGATGGTTAAAACAACTTAAGGATGCGTCTTTACGCTCACGATTTTACGTACGGTGCTGGCTGGCCTTTACGCTAACAAGCCAAACATCTTATTGACACCATACACTCATCAATAACTGAATCGCTAATATATATACTTTTTTCCTAGCGTGACGTCACACAATTTTGTTGAAGCTGAATATATAAGACATAGAATTTCCATCACGTAGAAAAACTAGTCACGCCCAATGCCTCTGGGCTACTGATCCAAATTAGCAATGTCGTAGTTTTAGCAACGCTTTAGCTACATTACTTGCAATTTTAGTCCACTCCCATTTTATAATTGTTATGTACTTCACCGAACGAAAATGAACTACGACAGTACAAATGGTGAAATAGTATAAACATTAAGCGACATTTGCACATAAATTTGTGTGCAAAATTACTTAGCATTATGCTTATAGCACTGTACCTCAAATCATGTGCAACGTACGGGTCAAAAAGACACGTCCCAATGCGGTAGACCGGCTCAGCTGAACATCTTATTCCCATGAGCTACGTTGGCCGGCTTGCCAGACTTATTCTGAATTCAAGTGCGTTTCACTTGTGGCTATTTGGAGTGTGATCCGGACATGCACCATATGAGTCGATTTTTGTGCAGTTTTTTGTAGGCCCTTGCCAGAGAGGGCAAGGGGGCTATAGTTTAGACCCTCCACATGGAATATTTCCATGCGCTTTCATAAGATTTTATTTTTAACATCGGTGACGGCTCAATCGGATACAATATTTTATCCATACTGAAAGTAATAATTATTGTAAAGTTAGGAATTTAAGTTTAAATTCTACAGTACTTAAGTCTAGTTGTTAGCTGCTTTTTTCTGCTTCGGCAACAAAATTGACTTGAAAAATTTTGATTAAATGGGATGAGATCAAGCTACTCTAAGATAGCAACAGTGCTACATTAACTTTTCTTCGAAAAAAAAAAACAATTGCGAGCGCATTTCTCTTCATTACGCTAACTTCCTGTTGACTAAAAGCATGCCTATTGCCAGCACTCTACGGGCATTTCAGCAGTTTGTTTTTGTTTTACCATCATGGTTTTTTCGTAAAGGGAAAACCCTTTAACGTAGAAAAAAAACTTTTGTACTAGCCAGGGCGTATTAGGCAGGGAGCATTGGGTAATTTGCTGCGAATCCTGTCAAAAGATCCAAAAAATTATGTTAAAAACAATTAGAAAAATCACTACTGCAGAGATATTTTGCAAATAATTTTGGAATATTTTTATTACAAAAAGTAATCCAAAATATTTTGAAGTTTGTTTAAACGACAAATATTTCCTTTTTTTATCTCAAAAACCACCCTTGGCTAAGCACTCGGTGATTTACGTGTATGTCATTGTTCGTTCATACTCAAAACATTGGGGCCAATTTTTAGGGTGCGCTTCGTAGGTTATTAGGTTTCATCATTTCTATAGTAGAGTAGCCACACTTGGTTACATTGCAACCGTTTTCGTAACGTTGAAAGAAACACAAACAAAGCATTGAAAAAGAAGTTTATTCAGTAGCCGGTAGCGGTCTATTGGTTTTGATTGGTGAATCAAGAATTTTTCGCTCATTTTTTGAATTTATGCAATGATCTTTCACATGCAAAAAAAAACAGTGTTTGGTTAATAAAATCTTCCTGTAATGTAGCAATATATCACCAACTAAAGAGGCCTACCAACTTGAAACGAAAACTTGGTTAACTACACTTGAAATCGGACGAAACATCGTAGGAGTTTCGAGTTCATCCATGAAAGATTAGGGAAAAGTGCAAAACCGGGGTAAACGGCAATTTATGTTGCTATACTCCCACAAAAAAATGAAAATAAAAGACGTCACAAAAGACAATCAAAAAAAGACCTGCTTTCTTTTATCCCGCTTTTTTTTGTGTATGAAAGCAATAGTAGCGGAAGAACAACGAAACCCGTTAGCGCTGATGTGATTGTAATTACATTTCATTCACCAAGTTTCCTTGGCCATGAGAAACTTCGAGGCAAGCTGCCACCTGCCCACCTGTCTATCACACACGGCGAAGGCTTCACATTCTCCTTTTAATTGTTGAACGTCAAGCATGGAAGCTGTGAACATTAATTTTTGTAGTTTTTGGTTTGCCCCCACCAGGAATTGATCCCAAATCTTCCGTTTAAGTACCAGACGCTCTGTCCACTCGACCACTGATGAGCTGGTCAGCACTGATAAAATTGGCCAATTTTACATCACTCAAGAATTTTCCACTCTTATCACCATTTATGTCTCCCTCCCTGAGTGGCAAGCCTCGTGTGTTCAAAAAAAATGTATAATATTGCTGTATTTTTATAATATTGCGTTTCATTAAATCAAGTTTATTAGCTCAACTAGTGGGGCAGAAAACTTTTTTGCCAACCTTTCGATAGGCTATGCTCATGGCAGTTACTACCTATCTTCGTCAAGGTTAGAATGCGAAGTTAAAAACAAGCGTACGATAAATGAGGAAATCACGTGAGAAAATGAACATACGTTAACACAAAAGTTAAGTTTATTCTAACTTGGAAACGAAAAAGTGACAGATTGGCGGAGCGTAAAAAACAATAATATTACGTCACAGAATTGTAAACGAGCCAACTAGTTCAGACCCGAATCCGGCCCGAACCCGAAAATATAATCCCGAACCCGGCCCGAAAACTAATTTAAACCCCAAATCATGCCCGAAAAAAACGGAAGTTAAGTTAGGTCTGAAAAATTTAGCAAAGTTCCCAAGTTATTTTGATTATAGTTTTGTGCACCTAAGACAAAAAGCACGTCTCAGGCCCGATTTAAGCCCGAAGTTTTTGTCAACTTGAGGCCTGAACCCAACCCTAAAAGCCCAGCCCGACTTACAACTCTGTAACGTCATGGGGTTTGAAGTGGAGTAGCCGAAATAATGCTATGGAATTTGTCAATTTGCTTATCAATTATAGTGTTGGGGACTTGGTTATGAAATACGTTTTTTATTGAATTGCATTACTTGTTCGTTTGCCAAGTCTACCACACTCGGTGGAGGCTTCACACTACGTTTATTGCTGAGCGAAGGGAAGCTGTGAATACCAATTTTCATAGTCTTTGGTTCGACTTGACCAGAAATCGAACCCGAGGCTACTGTTTCAGTAGTAGACGCTCTACTCACTCGGCCACAGACTGACTAAGTCAGTAAACCAGAGGATTTTTAAAGAGACCTCTTTGCTGTTTAAGCCTTTTCATTATATTTTGCCCCGCAAAGCAACACGATATACATATCAACTTGAAAACGGTAATACTAATTAAGATAATGCAACATTTGCAATTTTTGAAAAAGTATGAGGCTTTCGCTTTTTTATGTATTCTTGAATGAAATGCAAGGACGTCACATGCAGATAATAGATGAACCACCGGGCAATCATGCCAACTGACATCGGTCGCTTTCATTCCAGCACAAACATAATACGGGGACTGGCTAACAGGCGTAGGCAGGATTTTTGATTGGGGGGGGGGGGCGCAAACCACACAACTCACACGTAGTGACGTAATCAGACATTTTCGAAAGAGAAACTTTTTGTGGGGCAAAGATATAATGTAGAATGGAAGATAAAGAGCCGCGGCCTGCGGTTTTGCGCTTAACCCGGATTCTGCTCAAGAGAGAGGGCCTAAACCAATAGTTGAGTATTAAAAATGTGTAAATTGGGAGATGTGCTGAGTAAAGTAGCATAACTCAAACGTATCACCAACAGGGGTCAGGGGGCAAGGCCTTCAGCCGCTTGGCAATGTTTTGTAATTTTTTTGGAAAAAAGCTATTTTAATGCCATTGAATTACATTTCGCACGTGTTCAGAGCCATTTGAAAGAACTAGATTTATTAAATTGTTTAATGCTCCTTTTACTCACAATTTAAGTCGAAAACACGTTTAAAATCTTGCATCTTGGTGTAAGATTTTGTAAGTGATTTGGCCCAGATAAATGAAATTAAGGTGCATTGCAATATTTGAGCAGTACATAATAATCCACTCAAAAATTTTTCTTGGAGATTTTTGTTTTGTCATGAAAATAACTAGTTATTGCAGTACATGTTCGGCCAGAATGCCCAGGCCCCTTTAATTTTATTTTATAAAGTATTTTGTCGCGTAAAAACTGGCGAGTTGGAGGTGAATTGTTAATAAAAAATGGTAAATAGATGCTTATGCCTACTAACCGTGTTATTGCCCGGGCCGGATTTACATTGCGCGGGGTCCCGGGCACTTTGGGAATTTTTGTTACATCTTCCTGCCAAATATAGGTGAAGACCAAAAAAACTCTTACCATGTGAGTGCGGGGCCCCTGGCATTGTGCTATATGGTAAATCCGGCCCTGGTTATTGCATTACGTTCATAAAAAGGTTAGATGAGGGCCTGAGGTAGCAACTGTTAAGAAAAAAAACCTTTACTTCACTCGGGGTATACATTTAAATTGGTTGGTAAAAATTGAATCGAGGGGACCCGGGCCTCCTGGTCCTGAATATTATTCGTAATTACTGTTATACGCTTGTACTGTTGTACGCGAAAAATGCTAAAAGAAACTGAAAAAACAATACGCTTTTTTCACATTTTTATCATTGGTGGCATTTCAATTGGGGGGGGGCGAGCCCCCTGGCTACACTTATGGACTGCCAGGCGGAACGCTAACGTGGTACAAAAACAGATTGCGAACTCCGTCATGCTATCCTGTCCACAGTCCAACGAATAAGCTTCGGACTGGGAAACTAAAAAACCTGGATGGCATCATCATTCATCATTTACCGGTTCACATTCATTTGTCCTTCGATTTGATGATTGAAGAACAACTTAGACGAAAACGAATTAAGCGAAATTTCGTCACTTGGCGTTGCTTCTTCTCTCTTTTCTTTAAGCGTTACAACACAGTTCGAGTATAAGCATTTCCATTTGACAGAAAATTTAAATTTGAGTGATTCTTTTCAAGCAACAATGAATTTTGAAATTGAAGATTTATGAAAAATTGCATGTCAAAATGCAATTAAGTTTATTTCACAACACACTTGTGGGAGGGCGCCTGGAGAAACGATTCTTTCGTGCTGCATTCTTCATTAGTCAATTCATCTTTTTTGTTAATAACTTTGTTTTCTTCTTTCTCGCTCAACTTTTCAGGATAGATATTCTGAAATTTGCTTGTATTTTTCATTTCCAAAACAAAAGTTCGTCTGAGAGGTTGATTTGGTAACTACAAAATAGAGGAGTTAAACACAGTGTTAGTGAATAGTTAATAACACATGGATAGCATGAGTGTCAGGAAAAGGAAAGAGCGACATATCGTAAGACGTTAAAAGGGCATTCAAGTCGGAAAATTTTTGCTCAATTTTTTCCCAAAAAATTTTGACAGATCTGAAGATTAACTTCACCAAATTTGAGCTTTCTACAACCTGTTATTTCTTAGATATAACTGATTTAGATTTCTCCTTGGGAATTTTGCCAGAATTGCCAATTAGAAACAAACTTTTAAAAATTTACCGCATGTTCCTGATTCTTAATCAATGTTTTGCGGCAGAGTTATTGTGAAACACAGTAAAGATTTAGAACTGCAAAATTAGCTGCTTTTCAATAAATGTGAGCCAGTTTTCCAAAAGTTAACCTTCTGTTACAATACTGACAAAATGGCAACACTGAAATAAAAGGAAAACAGCTATTTTTGAACAGTAATATCTTGAAAACGGGAAGGTGTAGAAACTTCAAATTTCGGGAGAATGCATATTGGGCATATCCCAAAATTTTGGTCAGAGTTGTGAGTCGAGCCGGGCTTTTTGGGTCGGGTTCGGGTTTGGGCCGGGTTCGGGCCTAAAGTTGACAAAATTTTCGGGCTTATTTCGGGCCTGAAACGTACTTTTTGTCTTAAGTGCACAAAAATATAATTGAAATAATCTTGCAAAATTGCTAGATTTTTCAGACCTAACCTAACTTTCGGGCTTTTTCGGGCATGATTTGGGCTTCAAAATAGCTTTCGGGTTCGGGCCGGGTTCAGGCTTATGTTTTCGGGTTCGGGCTGGGTTCGGGCCTGAACTAGTCGGCCCGTTTACAACTCTGATTTTGGTCATAAGTGAAAAATTTGACTTAAATGGCCTTTTAAAACATTGCAAATATTGAAGACAAAACAAGCAAATTTTATTTGCAAGGTTGTAACTGACCTGCAAACACAAAATATCATGCACAATGTAGGCCAATCCACAAGCATTTCTTACAGACACGCACGATCATATAAAAACTTAATGGCTTGGGTAGTTGTTTTGAATAACTAAAAAAGCAAGAAAAAAGAGGAAGTGGCTAGTGCGAGCCTAGGCACGATCAAGAAGGTGGTCAATGGTGGCTAAACTTGAATAAACTACTGTACGTTCAGCTCAACGAAGCGTGGTGAGGAAAACAAAAATTAAACCTCACCGAGTCTGGAAGCCTGTTTTCAGTCATTCATTTTTTATTCCAATTTCAACTACTCATTGTTTTTATTCGGCAATGACGAAGGCTGGTCATGGCTTCCTTTGGTGCACTTCTAAGGTCAAAACTATTACTGGAACAGCATTTGGTTCATTGCCTGGTCTACCTTGACGTATTCGAAAGTTGCGTTGAGGCAACACGTGAGCTGTGGGCAATTTGATTTAGGACCGCCAGTTTACTTCGCTGGATTTAGTTCGATGTAAGCTCTGCGCAATGCGCATACGCAAGTATTAAAGTTACAAACTGACCCCAAATTTGTTTCTATTTCCGCATATAGAATATACTTTGGATACAATCTTGTTTTTGGCGAGTGAGGATTGTTTGCTGAACTGTCCACTCGCGCAGGCGTAAAGGAATGGATGCAGTGCACTGTTCAAGTACGCCATCGTGTGGTTGAATCGCTCAACATGAAAGCAAGTCTAAAAAACATCAAAAATTGAAAAAATCATCAAATTGTCCTTCACAGCTTCCAGTAAATGTTTTTGTTTATCTAAAGTGATTTTCAAGTGCAAAATAAAGTTCTGTTTTCTCCCAGCAAATGGTTATTATAGTAACTCGTATTGTACTACGCCAAAGAGCGAAACTGGTTTGCAAGATTCTTCTTAGTGGTACTGCGGCGGGTAACACGGCTTCGTCGAAGAAATGTTGAAGCGGTGGCGAGCTGTTGTCAACTCTGTGTCCGATTTGCAGCTTGTGCACAAAACCCTTTTCACAGATTCTCTGTTTTAACGTTCACGAGTAAAAAGAACAGTGTGAATCCTCCATCGTTCGCGGTAGACGTAGAGGTATGTGGTAGTTTGAATCGAAGTCTAAAAGGTATGTTTATCGCTATCTTGAGGCAAAGACAACATGATAAACAAAATGACTGTATTGTAGTTTCAATAAATTGCTGCAACGTGGTAATTGTTATGCAGATACTTACAATAATTGAAGACACAAAAATTCCGTCTAACCGAAAAATCTGCCAGAAATAATACGGCGCGTAGCAGATAGTGTAGGAGATGACAAGAAGCAGGGACATCCGGGTCACTTTGCGCCTGACTGAAATATTTAGTTTTCTCTGGCTACTGATTGAGCCAGATGGTCGCCGGACTCGGCGCGTGATAGCGCAGTAACAGCACACTGAAAGATATAATACAGTATAGTTAAATGTCTGCGCCTTAGTCCCGGTCTACACTCTGCGTAAAATCCCAGTTAAAATCGTTAGCGTACCGGTACATTTTTAGTTTATTTAAACAGAAATCAGGTACGACGGGCATATGACCTTCCCAGCGTACAAGCTGCTAATTGATTAAAATTAACCAAGATTACGCTCGTATGCCCATAATTTTAAGTACAATGTAGACTTGCCCTTAGTCGGCTGCGTGGCCGAAAGAGCAAACGCGTCGTTTTTGCAGCAACCCTGACTAGATGATTAAGGTCTTGTAGTCAAACTGCCATCTTCTGATTTGTTTACCAATAACGATGAAGGTTCACGCTGTCAATTTCATTGGTGGAGTCGAGGACACAAGGCTCGAGGCTAAGGCCAAGGACATAAAAAAAATCAGAGGCCAAGGCCAAGGACAGCCCTTCCGAAGACAGACCCTCTCGAGGCCAAGGACAGGAATGCTCGAAACGTCTTCAAAAAATTTTTTCAGGCGGTCTACAAAATTTCAACAATTCAAAAAAAGTGCTGTCCTCGAGCCGAGGACAGGGCAATTTTGGAGGACTTGAGGCCTCGAGGCCAAGGCCAAGGACTTGACCTTCGAGGCCAAGGCCAAGGACTTCAAAATGTGTCCTCGAGGACGTCCTCGAGGCCAAGGACGTCCTCGAGGACTCCACCTCTGAACGCTGAATGTCAAGCTGGAAAAGTGTAAATACCGCGAATTTGCGCAATGGGCAACCAATCCTGAGTTTGTTTGGTTCGCAGTAAAATCACAAAAATTAACCGAATTCTAGCGGCGGCGGTATAGATTCGGTAGAACGCCTGATCAGTGATCGAAAGGTTGCCACTACCGGTTCGATTCCCGGATTGGCGAAACTCATTGTGTTCTTGTAAGACACCCTTTAACTCGTATTTATCATTAGGGTTAAGCTATTTACCCATTGTGGAGGCCAAGCCTGATAAAAACCTGGCAAACGCAACCCTAAAAAACGTGCTTTGCGTTGGCGAGGTTAGAGAAACGCATAGTTCTTGGTCCACGCACAAATGAAAAAAACTAAATTCGTAAGTGGAACTTACCAATGATGAGAAAGGGAATTAGAAAGCTATAAAAGAAATTGCAAACTGTCCAAATTCTGAACGATTTTGAGCTGCTTGGATATCTGCAAACTGCAAAACCACATATACACGTGATGAGCTCAAATTGTACTGTAATGAGTTTTTCGATTCAAGCTGCCGCCTGTCCACAACAAACAAGGTGAAGGCTTTACTTTGTTCCTTTAATGTCGAACGTAAAGCAGGAAGTCTGTGAGCCTTTGAATATCAATTTTTGAAGTTTATGGTTTGAACCGACCAAAAATTAAAACAAAATCTAACAACAAACAAGGTGAAGGCTTTACTTTGTTCCTTTAATGTCGAACGTAAAGCAGGAAGTCTGTGAGCCTTTGAATATCAATTTTTGAAGTTTATGGTTTGAACCGACCAAAAATTAAAACAAAATCTATCAATTACAGAAGCTTGGTTCGCTTGCTATTGACCGGTTGATAAGATTTTCCGAAAATTAAAAAACTACCGAATCTTAGAAACATCTGTAAATGAGCAAAATTTTGCCAGGAGAAATTTTACCAAATCACATTTATTTTGCAGTCAACCGTAAAAAATAAAATGTTTGTTATGAAAAACAAATTCTTCTAAAAGTAAGGACGTTGTGCCAGATTTAAAACCATAAACTCTGTAGATTGGCATTTTCAAAAATGTCCATAAATTAAGGAAATTCGACGTAATATGGTTATGGTAAAAAGGAATTATCCACCATTTCTAACTTCGAGAAATTGATAGTCAGTGTTCGATTGATTTAATTAATTTCCAGATGGCGAAATTTTTAATTTTTGTTTCGAAAATACAGAACGGTTGCAGAAGTTTATTCAAAAACAAAGAACTGAATATTTTGTTTCTTTCGTTTTTGTAACTGAACTTAATCTTTTTTTTTGTCCGTTTTCGTTAAAATTTTCCTTTTATTGTTTCACTATAGCTATTGTAATAGGCCTTGGCCTAGCTCTAGAATGGACTTTTTTCAAAATGTCTAAACATGGACTTTTCCTAAACAAAACATGGACTTCCTAAACAGTCCCTAAAACATGGACTTTTCCTAAACAAAACATGGACTTCCTAAACAGTCCCTAAAACATGGACTTTTTTTCAAAATGTCAATTCAATCAAGTTAATACGATCATGTTAAGCTTGTTTTTGAGTTTCTTATCGAAAGAAATCGATCGTTCAAAAGCAGCGTCATACGCTGTAGGGCGTGAGCATATGAGAGGGAAATGCCAAACTCCAAATAGCAGTTCACTTCGCAGCCCCCTTGTTCAGACTATTAAATACCATTAGTTGCTCTTTTGTACAATCGTAAATATGAACAGATATTACATTCAAAAGCACGGGACAACAAAGTTGTAGCATTAGGAAATCCATCCAAAATAAGTGGGGTGCAGTAATCACGTATTAAAACAAAAATTGGAAAGGGAACACCATTTAAAAGGTACATTACGAAATCAATCGAACAAACATCAAAATGATGTATTTTTGATTGATTACATTACGAAATCAATCGAACAAACATCAAGCACAGATATTAATGTTAAACGGGAATATGAACAGAATACAATCAGATTGATTAAAAATAGAATTTTTGGGCCGATATTTTTACTTCTCGGGACTCAGAGCTTTGTTCTAGAGCTTTTACTCCTTGTCCAAACATTTTTCGACTGATCTCTTAAAAGCCAAGTAAAGATAATAACACATTAAAAGGCAACAGTAAAAACTAAACTGTGAATCTAGAATATTGTTTCTTTTATTGTTAATTGTTTTGAACAACGGTACCGTTCAAACAAAATCAATCCCAGCAAAAATCGATTTTGAAATTATCTTTAAAAATCTGCATAATATCGATAATGCTGTAGAAATGCTTTTTGTTAATCTAATCGATAAATTTTTGCGAGATGAAAGAATCTATTTTTTCTTAAAAATACTTTTGTTTTTCTGTTGACGATATGTGCTGTATGCTAATCACATTACCATACGGTGTGTTTATTTCGTACGTTTGTTTAGTCACTTTCCATTCTTTGCTAACAATCGCTATAGATTTGGAATTCCATTAAGTCATTGATTTTAATTATTTATTGGTACAGTGTTCTCTAGACTTCTACTGAACATTTACGTGAAAAACCGTGGGCTGTGGAAAAGCAACTAAACAAATGCGGGAGTGACTGTTTCACCGGAAATTTTTAAGTTTAAGTGAATAAAATAAAAATGGGGAATATTTTTCCGAGCATTTTTTGTTTATATTTTTGAAAGTTAAGATTGGGGGTTGCAGTTAGTTTTAAAGTAAAAATTTGAGTTTGGGTTATATTTGGGTCAGAATTAATTAAAAGGTATAGAGCGTGATTAGTCCATTGGACTTTATCTTTAACAAAATCCTACATGTGCTCAACATTATGATGGCAGTAGATTTTTTATTCTTGCCCAAGGTCGCTCACGTTTCAAGCTATCTGCTCTTGAAGCCACTTTTATCAAAACTTCTAACCTCGCCCTCTGCCAACAAAAAGAATTCCTGTACAGCTTAAAGATTGTGCACTAATGACGCCCTCTCATTGGTTTTTTTCAGCCAATCACGGCTCGGCTTTTTCCTATAAATAGCCGTTCCTTTTCCGGTGCTTACCATTCTGCGATTCTTCTTGACTAGTGTCAGAGAAAAAGCTTTGAAGATATGAACGGTTTAATCTAGGTAATTCTCAAGTTCTGTACCACCAATCAGCCTTTTAAAAAAGTACAGATAAAAATTTTCGGCGAAATAGTCTCTTCCAATAAATATTGCTAATATACAAGTGAATTGCGCAGCGGCTGAAAGTCGGACTAAATTTGCAAGAACAGCGGTTCGTTTCTCATACCTCCGTTGAAAAAAGTTGTATGCTGCTCTTTCTGAATTTATGTTTCGTCTGGTTCATTAAAAAAAAATTACATATATTACCCATCGCTTAATATTGTGGGGTGCGAAGTTTTCTGTTGTTACCTGCCGGAGCCGTCGACTCATTAAGGATCCCCAATTCAATGGGAGGTTGGTCGGGAAATCTTGGGCTGCACTTGGGGATGGCACCTTCGACGGAATGCAGCAGAGCAAACGGAAGAGCTCCGGCGATCGACGCTAACCTGTAGAATGTAGCTGTTGTAACTCTTAAATGAATCCAGAAAGTTCAAGCAAAAATTTTTGAATTTTAATTAATCAAATCAAATTTGTTTTCAGGTTTTCAGACGATTGGTCAAATGTAAAAGCAATCTACTTTTTTCCCTATCTTAGGGTTTTTCTCACTCTTCATAAACGTTGCCAATAGGCGTGCCAAAGGTGGGCCAGGAGGGACTCGGCCAGTGTTGCCATTCAAATCTTGCCGGAACCGGATCAGCAACCGGCTTTTTTTAACTTACCAACTGGTTTGTTTCAGCCCAAACTGCAAGGTAACTACAGTATGTAAGCAATTTTCAGCAATCGGTTCTCTAAATTTAGGAACCGGTTTGCGCGAACTGGTTCAATGACATCACTGCACTTAGCCTCACCTGGTAAATTTTTACTTAGTTTCACTGTCGCTGTAAATGGCAGCTACCGTACGAGTAAGTTGAGCCTCCTCTGAACAATGCATCTGGCCATGACCCTGGTTGAGCCACACCAGATGCGAATTGAGCAGCCACATAAAATGGTTTCCGACACTTCCTGCTTCTCATTCAGGTTAATGGTAAGCCGGAATGGTTACTGTGATTAGTTCATCTTATTCGTGTTTGTCCTATTAAGCCTTTTTTCCTTGTTCCTTATTAATGATGAGTACTATCAGTTAAAAACAGCGCTGTCAACCTTTGGAAACTTTGGACCACATTCTATGGCTTGCTTTGCAGCAGAGGCGTCCGAACTATTTTCATGCAGAGCCAAATTCAAGTAAGCGAGTTTGTGATCTTGTTGTTTCTGTATGTCCATGGGTTGGGTGCGCACTTAACTAGTCCACAAAAACTGAAATGAGAGAAAGCAGTTTTTGACCACACAGTAGGATTTCATAGGGGAAAGAGAGACAAAAAAAGCCTTCGCTAGTTTTGGACCAAATGTTCTCTTGAGTTTGAAATGAAGACCAAAAAAAAAGATCTTCATCTGCTTCGGGTCGGGAATATGTGGTAGAGGCTACTCGCTAGTATCTTTTGTTCACGACAGTTGGAGATTATTTTGATCGCTGCCCAAAACAGCATTCTCGACGCGGGCTGGATTAAATTTCTTCGCGAATCGGACTTTGGAGACCTCTGCTTTACTGTATACTAACTGGAACCACCGACGCTCGCTTCGCGTGTTCCTTTGTTTTTACTCAGCCTTTTCAAACTAACGAATGCGAAGTTCCAGTCTGGCTACATGAAATTTGGGCAGCAGTTTGGGATTAATCAGAAGTTTGTTTGCACCAAAATTCGAGGCAAAAGATCACGTGACTTCGGTTTTAGGACCCGAAGCGAAAGCCGCCCCGAAAGTTGGGCGTAAAAAGCGGTCTTATTCAAAAACGGCTTATGTACGGCAAAAAATACTTCACGTGGTTATATGTCTTAAGACACCCTTTCAGCCCTACCAACCCACTTTTGGCTGCAATGAGTTTTTTTTGTTCCTTTTTTTTCTTCCTAAATCTCGCACGCTCTTTTTCTCCTAAACCACACAACACCGAAATCTAATTTTTGTGTAAAGTTGTTGAGCTACAAACGCAATTTTAACCCCGAAGTTTTTGAGGCCATTCACCCAGGAACCCCCTCAAAATGAAGTCCCCGAACTATCAATTTTTAAACGGCTTAAGCTAGCCGCTAGTTTTTTTGTTTTTTTTTCGTATCAGTAGATAATTAAGAGACAAACATTTTCACATACGTAGTTTAGGGATACCGCCCTCAGGGATCCCCCCAAACAACCGCCCCAAAATCAATTTTTTGAACAACCTAAATTAGAGTGGTATTTCGTTTTGCTTTCACTTGACATTTAAAAGAGAAATAGTTTGGGGGTATCCCCCTCGCCGGGAAACCCCCATATGGACCCCAAAAGTCAAATTTGTAAATGCCTTGAGCTAGAAAGCTAATTGTTTTTATATAGTGTTAATAAATATTTTAAAGAAAAATATTTTGACATAGCTTGAGGGTGGCACTACCTTGAGAAACCTCCAAATTCAACCCCTTAAATCAAATTTTTAATTGCTGTTATTTACGTTAAAAAACTGCTGTAGATAACGTAAAAAAATACATCTGGGACCAAAACAGTGCAGAGTGTCTTATGTGAATAAATATGGTATAGGCAATGCTCGTACATATTTTTAATATGCGCTAGTAGGTTAAGGTGTACGCATTTACATTACTAATGATGTAAGCTTTAACATACAAACTCTACTCTGAAAAAATTCGAAGGCAAAATGATTTTTTTTTCTGCTTTGATCGTGCTTGGGCAATTTTGAACTAACGCTGTTTGACAAAACAGAGAGCGATTGTCGTTTTATTATGCTGCTCTCACACACTTTGGCGAATTTGACTGTGACTCTACTACGAATTGAACATTTTTCAGTTTTCAGAGTTTCCGCGCAGTCTCAGGGCATTCGCAGTGAGTCTCAGCGCATTCGCATTGGATTCGCCAACGAGTAAAAATTTTTCAACCGGTTCAAAAATTTTTCAATTCGCAGTGCAGTCTCCGTGGTGTCGTACTGCAGTCTCCGTGGGTTCGCAGTGCATTCGCCATCAAATTGACGGAGACTGCAGTACGACTCTGGCGAATGCACTGAGACTGCGCTGCGAATCATATTAGGTATAACGGAAATCACGTAGTTGATTGTTTTGTAAGAAATTTTATTTTGCAAAACAATGACTGGTGGAAAGGTAATCGTAAAATAAATAATTCCTTGAAAGTCAGCTATTAGGCAAAAGTAGGGTCTAAAACTAAAATATTCTTGCCTGAAGCTCATATAACTATTAAAATATGGTTGAAAATTGATGAGGTAACTTAGATCAAACAAATAAAATCGAAAAACCTTTCAACAAAATGCTAATACGGAGTTGGATAGCACAAAAACTTGGGTTTTTAATAGTCGTAGTCAATATTTGCTATGATTTTAAAACTTTTTGTAATTCTAGTAATTTTGGAATTTGCTTTCAAATTTTCTTTTAAAACTTCAGAGATGGTGCGGTTGACAACGTAATGTCATCTACTATGTCTACGTTAATATGGGGATCTGTTTGGATCAGATAGTGTGTCTGAAATTGGGGTCCACTGTTTGATTCTGGCAGTACAGTCAGCAGATAGCCAATATAGTGCTGGTGATACGCTAGATAACTGATTGCTAGGATCCATTTCAATTGATGGGTGACTGCTTGGGTTTATGTAGTGCTGGCTTGACTTTCGCTTTGTCTTTAATCAAACGTAGATTGTTGTTGACGGCATCAGGATGTGGATAATTCTAGGTTGAATGAATGAGTGTCGTTTGATAAGGTTGGTAATAGTGCAATTATAAAATTTCTAGTTTCAGTAGAGAGATTACTTTTAGTAACCATATTGCAACACAATTCAAAAACACCACTCCGTTATCGTATTACAAGGCTACTACAAGTTGGGCTAGCTTTATATTTTAATCATACTTAATTGAACTTTCTAATTTAATTTATCTTATTACCAAGAATTGCCTGAGCCGTAAAATGCCAGTCTAGCCGGTTGCAGTTGGAAACCCAAATCGTATGTTCATAAAATGTTGTTACCATATGTGGGCATAAGTCCGTTAATCGTTAATCCGTTAATAACGAAGCTAACTTTTTCATTATCTCGTTAATCCGTTAAAAAGTTTTTTCATGTTAACGGACTAAATTAACTTCCGTTAAGTTCGTTAACTTCCGTTAAGGTTTTTATCGTTAATTTCTTGCACCATTCATTCATTGTACCGGTACAAACCAGCTTGTACTGGTAACACTTGTTGCGTATTAGCACGAGTTTTGTAGAAGGAAGCGAAGAAAGGAGCTCTTTTTTGTGGCAAATAATAAGCTGCAGCCTCATAGGTCTATTAATTATCGCAGTTCGCAATTTCCAAAGATTTTCCCATCGCAGCTTCGTTAGTGCATTTGAACTCATTTTTATCTTAAAATTAGATTGGACTGTAAAATGTAGCTTTCAAAACACAAAAAGACCACCACAGCAATAAATATTTCCTTACAATCTGCTCGACAACGTCAATACGTGTTCTAGAAGCGAGTGAATACAAAGAAATGTAAATTTCACTCAAAATATTACCGAATTAATGGACTTTATTAACTTCCGTTAATTAAAGCTCAAAATAACGGATTAACGTAAACGGAGGTGTGAACTTTGTTAACGGACTAGTGGTTAACGAAGCTAACGTTTTGCATTAATTTGTCCACCTATGGTTGTTACTACTTTGAATTAATTTTGACAGAGCACTGATTATTACTTTATTCATTTGCCATGTTTTTAGTTTTTTAAAGAAGGCGCTCAAAATAAAGCCGAAAATGTTCGAGTTCAATTAAAACACTAAGTTTGCCTACAGTTGTTAATAGCCGAGCAGTATGATAAATGTAATGGTGTTGAAAATTAGTGTTGCAATATAGTAGTAAAATTATTAGCTTACCCGTTTGGATTGTGGTTGTTTTTAAAAGCAATAATGCCTTATACCGCAGAGGAACAATTAGTCAATTAGTTAATTTATTTTGCTTTTTTGTTAAACTTGCACTATGCACGACATCTAATCCTTTTGCGTGTTATTTGCAAATTGATAATTAATGACTAAGTTAAAACTTCTCCCAAATAACACGTTTTACGACAGCTTTGGCTATTTTATTCTCGGAAAACTATTCCTGAAGTTCAGCTTTTCTGCTCTAAAGCTGGATATATTTAAGTTTTATGCTGGCAACAAAATGAACATTAATGTAGCAGCAGTGTCAAACGACATTAAAGTTGCCTATTTTAATAAAATTGACATTGAGGGCATTTTGTTTAACGAAAACTGTGCCCATTTGCTGAGCATATATCCTCTTCAATCACAGAAATAATACGAAATAATAAAGACTTGAACAAAAATAAAAATAATAGTGATACGCAATAATAAAGCTACCGTAATTCGAAGGTTATTCACCACTTCATTGCTTTTGTGATTTTGAAATCAAGTTACGACAATAAACGTTGAAAAAAGAGGAACACTTTGATTGGTCTCTATTTAGTTCAAAATTTTGCTGTTAAAAAGTTTTGTTAGATTTTATTGGATTTTCACGAGCGTAGATGTTGAAATTTACCCATAAATTACAATGCCAATTCAAATATTTGTTTTTCACATTGGTTTAAATAAAATTTTTGCATTTCTACAAAGAACCAGTAGCGCCTTTAAATGGTAAAGTATCGCGGTAATGAACCAACGGTACCATTGAAAAAATACCGTGTTACCGCTCAGGTATGCCGTAATACACCATAGCCATGTCGCGAAGACTAACCGGTTTTAGTCATTTTTCTTTTCGATTTTGATTTTTCGGACAACCTTCGTGCTTTTTGTTTGCTGCTAAATTAAAGCTTTTACTAAAATTTATATCTTCATCCAAAGTAATAAGCTTAATTAATCTTCTAAATAAAGTTTTTTTCTTTAATTTTACCTGCTTTCTTATCATGAAAATGAATAATTTTTTTTTCTTCTACATTAGTAGAAATCAATTCGCAACGCTTTCGCAGAGGATTCGCCATGCTCTGCGACTCTACGGAGACTGCGCTGCGAATGCGCTGAGACTGCGCTACGAATTGATTCGCAATGGAGTCGCAGTCAAATTCGCCAAAGTGTGAGAGTGACATTAGTTTTGACGTAAGCATGTTCCAAGTTATAGCTAATTTAGGTGAATCATGTAATGGAATGCGAAATTTGTAAAATTCTGCGATTAGCGAACTTTTTTCGGACATGATGTCTAAAGTCGCCACTTCGGGCGTACCCAAATTTTTGTTGCGATAAAGAGAGGATACGCTCCACGTACACGGTTTTACACTTAGTAAAGACTGGTTGTAAATGGTATTCAACGGGATAGTGCGAAGTTATCTTAAAATTTTAATTGTTTGTAATAAAGTTGAAACAAACTGCCTTGGACTGGTGGTAAAGTAATTTTCAAAAGCTTGTTTAGCTGGGCTACAGAACTACAGTAGGAGTAGACTTTTGCATTTTTACATTTTTTGAGCTGTAGTTTCTTTACAGCAAACTAAACACTAGTTTGCTTTTTATTACGCATTTATGAAAAAATGATTTATGCTTTAATCAGTGACGCAACCAGAGAAGACTAAGAGGGCTGAAGCTCCTTCCTTAGCCAAGTCACTTTTAAAAAAGATTTAAGCCAAACATGCAATCTTTCGGCTTTTGATCGTATTTTGGACGTAAGTGTGCCGTGTCTGAAGTAGTCCCTATATTTAAAACGGGAGATAAAAAGTTAGTGGAAAATTACAGACCCATATCTATACTCTCGTCTATTTCAAAAGTTATCGAAAAGCTACTTAAATTTAGAATTTTAAGTTTTCTAAATAAACATGACGTCCTTTACAATCGCCAAAACGGATTTCGCAAAAAATTTTGTACTGTTTATCCTATACTTGATATTCTAACTGAATGCTATGACAATATTAATTCATATGATTACACATGCATTATCACCCTTGATTTGAAAAAAGCTTTTGACACAGTTAATCATTCTATTCTACTGCACAAATTGGAACATTATGGTATACGAGGAAATTGCCGCCAAATTTTATCAAGTTATTTAAGAAACAGGAAGCAATTTGTAGGCATCTCTGATAGTACTTCGGGAATGGTAAGAATTGAATATGGGGTACCCCAGGGGTCGGTCCTTGGGCCATTATTATTCATTATATATATAAATGATTTGAAAAATGCTCTTACGTCAAAGCCTCGTCTGTTCGCTGATGATACTTGCTTGTTAATAAAAAATAACAATCTAAAACAGCTACAAGAACAAGGAAATAAGGAATTAAACATGCTTCAATCTTGGATGGCTGCCAATAAATTAACCATAAACCCCCATAAATCTCAAATTATTGTTATTAATCCCAAAATTCGAACGGTAATTCCAAAATTTTCGTTATCTTATGGCGACACATTAATTTATGCAGTTAAGACAACAAAATATCTTGGAATAGAAATTGACGACCAACTTAATTTTCTACCATATACCCAGAAATTACAAAAAAAGCTTTCCCGAAACGTTGATGTCCTCACCAAATTAAAACATTGTTTACCTAAATCAGCTCTTATTGCTCTCTATTATGGGATAGTATTTCCGCATCTTTTATATGGCATTATTATTTGGGGCTCCACTTATCCGACCTATCTCAAAAAATTACAAACTATACAGAACAAAGCTATCAGGGCAATCAGTGATTCTGGCTGGAATGTTCACGTTACACCCTTGTATTATGAACATAAAATCCTCAAAGTCAATGACATATACAAAATTGAATCTGCCAAATTTATGCACAAATACGTCAACAAAAAACTTCCCGATTATTTTCAAAACTACTTCAATAAAGTTTCTGGAAATCATGGCTACTCCACTAGAGCTGCAACAAATGATGACCTCATTATTCCATTTTTCCGGACTAATCGTTGCCAAAAATCATTCAAGTATCAAAGATCAAAATTATGGAATTCTCTTCCCAAAAATATGACTAAATTAGGTTATATCAAATTTATCGAACAATATAAAACTTTTTTAATTTCTTTTTATAACTCAGATTAACTCTATCACATTTTTCAATGGTCCATTTTGTATACGCAACACTGCAATCTTAGCATAATCTTCCCCCTTAATGAGCTTTTGCTCATTTAACAAGAGGGAGTCGTTTGACTCGAAGACTTCACGTCCCTTCACGGCTCCCGTTCATCGCATCCTTTTATGTTTATTTGCAGTAACCATTAATATAATACTATGTTATTTTTGTGATGATAAATAAATAAACTGAAACTGAAACTGAAACTGACTGAGCAAAATAAATTCTTTCAAACTCTTCCGAATGTTAGTAATTTAGCTCTTTCTAATTGCTCTGAAAATTCTTTGCGGAAAAGCGAAAAGTTTTTTTGAGAATCTCATTAACATGTCTCGGTTGTTGAATGGGCTTTCCCATCTGGTTTTAGTCTGTAGTTAATATCAGGGTTTCAAAAAGTTCTCGATAACGAAGAGTAAGAGGGAATATGACATTTGATTACCACTGTATTATATAATCTATTAAACCCAACAGTCTGTTTCACTCGTAAATGGGATCATTAGGGGTAAATCTAAACAATTCAAAAAGTACGCAATATTTGTCTACTTTTGTTCAGATTAGATTTAACGCTGATAATTCCATTCATCGTCGAAACAGACTTTTGTGTTTTATAGGCTTTAATTTTTAATGTTTTTGATGTCTTAATACTGTGGTAATCTAATGTAGTATACTAATTTTATGTTGCTCTATTTAATTGTAAGTTTGCAAGTGTGAATAAATTTTAAAAAAGTTCACCATGGAATTAAATTTAAAAAAACTTACTTTCCAAAAGAATAGCTATACAGCCGCCATTATTGATTTGCCAATGATAATTTGATTAATTTGTCCTAACTCCATTACAAAAGTGAAGCGAGCAGAACCATTATCTTTCACAGAAAATGTCAAAAATACAAACATGTCAAATTAATCAATTTGGGCAACTAAAGTTTAAAATTGCATTTTGATTTTAATGAAAATCTGCAGCCATTGTTTAGGCTAAAACTTGGTTGATTTTGATCTTCAAAAACTGCACTGAAAACTACGTAACCAAGTTTGTTTTTTTTAACACTTACTGTGTTATTGTAAATAAAACATGCCAATATAACTTACTGATGAAAGAAAATTGTGTTGGTACTACTTGATCTTGCAGTATTAACAGTATAATCCTACACTACAGTATACCATAACAAAGTACTGGTCACAAATAAATAAATAAAAAATTTTAATCTTACAGGCTGTTTCACCCATATTCGGGGCCATCAGGGATGTTTCGTTCAGACAAAATGTTGTTCAAAAAGTTTAGCAATTTTTTTCACTAACTGCATTCATAGAAAAACCAAAAGCTTTATGCACACCGCGTGGTTTTTGACGCAGAATACTAATTCAGTCCTGGGGGTGATTTTCCATAACTGTTTTTGTTTGCGATATTCCTATGAGCTGCTTCTTACGCGATAATGGTTACGCGATATGTTCATAGCAAAGAATGCAAGAACCCCGTAAACTCAAGGCACTTAAAAACGTCTCCAAAAAGGTAATACATTTTTTTTCATATTAAAAACACCCACCAAACTACGAAGCAAATGATTATCGATGTTTGTTTGGAACGAAGATGGATCGCGGTGAGCGCGCGATTTACAGCCAGATACCGATCGATGCTGATCACCATCAGAAAGAGTACCACGACCTAACACAATAACAAATTGTAACAAACCTCATATTAGCATCACGACAAAGAGAACCACAGATCACTAAGAAAGAACATTCAAAGCGAATACGAGATGAGACGAAAGGGCAATTATTTTTTGACTTAATAGATTTGTTTTTCAGTGACATCAATTAATACCGTAAAAAGCTCATTCAAGGTCCATTGAAAGTTATTTTTTCTTTCCGAATTCACAAAAATTTCACTGAAAAAACACAAAAAAGAAATAAATTTTATTAGAAGCGTTTCGATTATCACTTGCTAAGTAATTACAACTCATAAGCGAAAAGAATTGTAATGAGAGTATTCTATTGAAACGTAAGATTAAAAATCCAAACGAATTTAATTAAAATGGGTACGGTTTCCAGTAAAAATATGCGCAATCCTTGGCTTTGCTGATCTCAGTAAAGTTGTTCCTAAAGTCCAATTTTTACGCTAGGAAAAATTAGTTTGCTGCTAAAACTAACGTTCATCATTTTGGTAACTTATGCATCAAAATTGATTAATTTTAGGAACGCAACAAAAATATATTTTTGCAGTTAGACAATTAAATGGCGATAAAACTCTGTATTAAAGTTTGATAGACTTAAACTGATTCATAAAGTAAAGTTTATCTAATATTTTTGTGATCATAATTTGAAAATCCAAGTCATTCAAAAAAACAGATTATTAATTAGCAACTGACAAAGAGTATCAAAGTGATACAAATTTTAATGCACTGCTTGGAACGGATAGTCTGTTGACTTGGCTGCAAAAATCGAAAAACTATTTTCTTGTAGCAAAGTCAATTCTAGAAGCTTTGTTTTTTGATGTTTGAAAGCAATGAGAGGCGAGGCTTTTTTCAATAATGCACAAAAACAACTCAACATGCACACACACCCACAAAATAACAATAAACAAAAATAACAATATCGGTGTAGATATTATAAAAACATTGCATTAGCTTTGCTCACCACAACACATACTATTTTTCGGAATGCTTTCAAAGTATTCCTTTGTTTAGCAGAAACCATTTAACAATATTTCACCATTAACATGAATTGCTTAGGTTCTATTTGTCTGGATATTTGAGCTTTTGTCTTGGACACCAGAGGTGGAGTCCTCGAGGACGTCCTTGGGCTCGAGGACGTCCTCGAGGACACATTTTGAAGTCCTTGGCCTTGGCCTCGAAGCCTCAGGTCCTCGAAAATTGCCCTGTCCTCGGCTCGAGGACAGCATTATTTTTTAAACAGTTGAAATTTCGTTAAAAAACGTGTTTAGAACTCCAAAATGCCAGATGTTAACCCTATATATACCGGGTTATTTTTACACCCTATTTGAACCGGGGCGGGGCAAATTTGCCCCCCCCCCCCCCCCCCCCCTTGTCTAAAAACCGAGTGGTAAGTGATAGAAGAAAGATTTTTTGCAAGTTGAAGCTATTTTTTGTAAAATTTTTAAAAATATAAAATTTGAGGCTCTGACGTCACGCAAACAATGATGACGTCATCAAAACCAGTAAATCCTTATAACAATATGCAAATTTGTCTAAATGTTGCGAAATATTATTTTCAGCTGGGACTTTTGTTATTTTAAAGTCATCTCTGATAAATCCACCGCAGATGATGACGTCACATACATGATGACGTCATCATGCATGATGATGTCATCTTTGATACATTGTGTTTATTATTATTTGTAATTTTTTGTAATTGAGATATTGCATAATTCACAAAATTTTGGAGTACTGCAGTATTATTTCCATTATATGATTCAACAGCTGATGAAAATGAATATGTTTTTATGGAAATGCATTTTATTTCGAGAAACAGCAGAAAAGCAATATTTTTGAATTATGACGTCATTAATGACGTAATGATGATGCAATACATTCATCTGTACATAAAATATTTTATTCTAACTGAAGATTAGCATTGATAATGAATACGCAGTACAATGAATAGAATAAGCGCATTGATAAGCACGCATTGTGCTCAAAATTGCATAAAACTCGTTGGGTGCCTCTAACAAAAACAAAAAGACGTCACTTCCGGTAGTCCCATTGACCCCAAACTTTCTGAAAATGTGTGTTATTAAATTTGATTCAAAGTCAGGGTGCATCAAAGCAAAACTTTTGTTTAGTTTAGGAGCTATATTAAAATAACTAAGAGGGGGGCAAATTTGCCTTCCCCCGGTACAAATAGGGTTAAACGTGTTTTAGACTTAAATTGCAAGTAAAAGAAGGATTAAACAATTTGGTTTTTTCAATTAGTTTTCAAATGTCAAAAATGTAGTGCTTTTAAACGGCTCTGAACACTTGCAAAATGTGATTTAATGGCATTAAAATAGCTTTTTTTTCAAAAAAGTTACAAAAAATCGCCCAACGGCTGAGGACTTCGCCCCCAGACCCCCAAAGCCTCCGGCGACTGGGCCCCGCCCCCAGACCCCCGTTTGCGATACCTTTGAGTTGCACTAGCTTTCTCAACACATCTCAAAGTTAGATATTTGCGCTTTTCAAGTATTAGTTTAATCCCTCTACCTTTGCAAAATCATGGTTACGTGCCAACAGGCAACGATTTCAGATCTTCCACCGTACGATATCTTTGTCCCACAAAAACCCTGTTTGGAAAATTTTTGATGACGTTATTTTATGTGATTTGTGGTTTAGGCCTCCCCCAATCAAAAATTCTGGGTACGCCTATGAATTGGAGATCGACTAAAAAACTTTTTTGAAGACCTTTTTTTGGGGAGAACACTTGCGGCTGTGTCCTTAGTCCTTGGCCTCGAGCATTCCTGTCCTTGGCCTCGAGAGGGTCTGTCCTCGGAAAGGCTGTCCTTGGCCTTGGCCTCGGATTTTTTTTGTGTCCTTGGCCTTGGCCTCGAGCCTTGTGTCCTCGGCTCCACCTCTGCTGGACACCACTTTTGCTACTTTTGTGCAGATATACGAGGTATCACTCGCGACTTGTTTTTTCTGCGACTAATTATTTCTGCTGATGAGTTCTTTTAAAAACAACAAACACGTAGAGAAATTCGTTGTAAACCGTGTTTGTGTTTTTAAAATTGAGCAAGATCCTCTCAAATTCGCCATGTCACTGGTTTTTACGCAGATGTGGTATTTTAGGATACTTTAAAAATTTTGAATTAAAAAAATCAAAAATAAAATAAAAAACAATATTTTAATTGAAATTTTCTTAGTTGTTTCAGACTTGCAG
This sequence comes from Trididemnum nubilum, assembly GCA_963965965.1. Classification (NCBI taxonomy): domain Eukaryota; kingdom Metazoa; phylum Chordata; class Ascidiacea; order Aplousobranchia; family Didemnidae; genus Trididemnum; species Trididemnum nubilum. The sequence goes on along the minus strand of OZ014484.1, from coordinate 39,010,856 downwards.
TTGTTTTCAAACAGATAAGTTTTTGTTATAAAAAAATTCTTGTTCATTAACGTCCGTAAAATACTCAATTTTTTTATTATACAGTACTTGCTGTAATGCGCCAAAGCGTGTTACAAGTTTGTGGGACCCACCTCCGTGAGTTATTGCGCCCGGGCAACACAGCTTCTTTTAAAGAAATATCGAAGCAATGGTAAGCCGTTGGCGTCACTGTGTCCGATTCGACCGGCTTGAAATTTGAATCTAAGACCTCCTGCTCCAAAGACAACAGGGTTACAGCTCGACCAAATGGCCGGTAAGTCTTTTCAAACAGCGGCCATTGTGAGACCTAAATAAATTTTTGCTCAAACTTTGCTGCTCAAATGAAAGCCATGATTTCATGAAAAGATTTTCGACAGAGCTTATAATTATGCCGCATTCGTAGCACCATATTTGTTGCTTGATTAGAACTTTCTGTTTCAAGAAATTTTTTTAAGTCTACACATAAGGGTTGTACGCATCAACGCAGGTTAACTTTAATCCGAGGAATAACAATTTTCTATCTTCTGAACTTTTAGACTCATTAGGTTGAAATAAACTGAATTCTCAAGTTCAGAGTATTTTTGTGATTTACATAATTGCAACAATTTGCGCGGCCATTTGTCCAAATTTTTCTCGGTAAATTTTTGTTAATACGCGGACCAGAGGTAATCCACGTTGGCGCATACCACCCTCAATCTTCAGTAAGTGAAACCAATCTTGATATGTTATACGGTTCCTAAACAGCCCGGCCCCATCTCCTAAAATAGCAGAGCTCTAACAACCTTGTATAAGTACTTTCAATATTGTACAATCTTTTAAGTTTTGAACTTAATAAACATGAAAGGGCTCAACTTGAGATATTAAACTTAGTTTTATTTATAATTCTGGTGACAGCAATCAAGATATAAGTTTATTAAAAAAATTCGGTCTAACAATACCCATAAAAAATACTAAGATTAGTTTTATACTCAAGCGCAATTTAAAAGGTTAAATAAAATAATTTTCGAGATCACTTGAAGCTTTATTGAAATTGATTGAAAGCTTTATTAAACTATGCCAAAATTACTTTTCTGAGGATAGTATACACAATTGTTTGAGCCCGGGATCACACGTTTAGGTTTTTTGCTCAATTTTCTTGCATCAATCGTCTGAAATGTCGCGCAAGTCCTTTACAAACTTTTGCGGGCACCTGTCATCAATTGAATTAAACAGCCCGTTTGAGAAAGAAAATCAGTGTCTAGCAAGTCTTCTTGAGTTCTTGCGTGGAAATAGTACCGAGCTCTATTTAGCTAGCGTTTCAAAAAGCCGCCGTTCTCAACAAAGAAAACTGAGCTTTTAGCCGTGCCTTTGAAAATATTGAGCAGCAGAATACGAAAATGCCACCGAGGTCAACGCGGAAAACGAATGCTTCACAATTATTAAGCGAAAATGTTACAAGAAATTTTACCTCATTTGATTTAATCAGCAATGACGTATTATAACATTGCGCCTGCTGTTTTCTCAGATTTCTTTACGATCGCATATCCATCATCTAACATGATATTGAACTTTTAACAAGAAAAATCGAAGAAAAACACGTAGATCGTTAAACTTAAACATTTATTGTTACGAATTTATTAATGAGTGATACAATGCATAATAAAGTTAAACTTTTCCATGCAAAATGTTTTTTTAACTACTTGCTTTTAACAAAACCCGAAATTAAATTAAAAAATTCGATATTTTGCAAAACTTGTACTCGAACTCGGGAAAATAAAAATGATAAACTTGGTTAGCTAAACTTGAACTCACAAAAAATCTATCACGTGTCCACCCATTGTATGCGGTTTTCTGTTAAATTATTAAACTGAATTTCACACTTACATTTTACGATTGGTGGAGAACAAAAAATTAAAAAGTAAATTAATTGACGCTCAAGGAAGAACAGTATAATTCACTAGAAACACAAAACATGAAGGTATTTTTTTATCTGGTTAGCAAACAAAAGTATATTTCGGATATCGGATAACAAATTGTCGATAATAATTATACGTTTACTTCAACTCCAATTAAGATCAATTGAAAGTAAAATTTTGCTCAGGATAATACGGTTCAATAATTTTTGCTTTTGATTTAGTTTTATTATGTTTTGATAATAATTATTCAATTGGTAATTCGGTTCCAATACAAATATCAAAATATTTTCTTCTGACAGAAATCTAGGTTAAAAATAAACATTTATTACCTTTTTATCTTTTCACATGTTATTTCTGAATTTTAGTTTTCTATGTCCGCCGTTTTCGAGTTATAAAGCAATTAAATGAATCTGGGATATTTGCATTTGCCGCGCATCGTGAAGCCCCAGTAAACTGACAAAGCACATATCACTATCGCCGCGACAAACTTCAAAGAAATTCCTTACTAACCGCGTAAACACTTTCAAAGTGAAAAACTACGCGTGAGAATTTGGGCAACTTCTTTGAGGGAAAACCTTTCGTCAGGCAAGCGTCTGGCAAGAAGCTGAGCAAGAAAAGAGCATCTAGATGTGATAGTTCAAAAAATATTGATGCAAACAAATTGTACATAAAACCTGATCATGAGATCCCGGCCTAAAAAGCCTCAAAATGAATTTATCAACTAGAAAAAACTCAGTATAAAGAAAGTAATTTTGAATTAGTAACTCATGAAGCTCACCAAAAAGTTGAAAAACTTTAGAAACGTGATGATTTTGCAGGGGACTTGACCCAGCACCCATTGTAGATGCACATCCTCCACCAGCTTGAATGGGACAGTCATGAGAAACACAAAGTTTGATATCGATAAGTTTGTGACGTAGGTAATTGAAGGTGACTCCTGTATAATGATATTTATAATAAACCTTTGATTTATACTGAATAATTACTTTGTCATATTTTGTTGTACCATTGGATAATAATAGAGCACAGGCAAAATTGATAAACAAAGAAAAGTTGTGAAGTCGTCAAAGAGGGTTAGCTTACGGATTGATTAATGCATAGCTTTACTTTGCTTGGTCATAAAGGTCGATAAAAATATTACTGTCAGGCAATTACCAATACGTAAATAAGCTGCTACAGTACATTAGAAGGCAAGCAAAAAATGGTTTAGATACCATGAACGACCAAATAAACTTTTCTAAATCTTTCAAAAAAACTCGGGTTTTGATTCCTGGTCGGCTTAAAGCAAAGGCTCAAGTTTGATTCCAGGTTAGGTCGAACTAAAAACAGTAAAAAATGGTATTTACAGCTTTTCTGCTCGATGGTCAGTAACAAAAAGCGACACAGTGAAGCCTCCACTGTGTGTGATAGACATAGTGGCAGCTTGACATGTGGACAGGTGGCAGCTTGACAGGTGGCAGCTTGACAGGTGGCAGCTTGACATGTGGACAGGTGGCAGCTTGACAGGTGGCAGCTTGACATGTGGACAGGTGGCAGCTTGACTCGAAGACCGAAAACTCCTCTTTGCTGTCTCATGACCAAGACCTGCTGAATAAAGACGCAATTAAAATTACAACAAAAATATTAACGCTGGTAAAACGACCGCTGACATTGCTGTTGCGACACACAGTAGCGTAGCCAGGGGGGCGGGGTGCTACAGCCCCCCCCCCCCCCCCCCCATTGGCATGTCGACCAAAATGCAGAATAAGAAAAAAATACCATGTTTTTGGCACTTTTAAGACTGTTTTATGCGCCACAATGAATTAAAATAGTAATTTAAAACATTTTTGAAACATATATTCGAGGGGGGCTAGTTTGCCAAAAATAAAACTCACAAATACATGAAAACTTTGAAAAATGGCCAAACATAAGCAATCAAATTTGATCGGTAGTGTAAAAATGCTAAACATAAGCGTCAATAACAAATATACCACAAACTTAGGAATAGGAGGGGCTATTCAGTATTAGTTAATTACCAATCATTTCTTTCAAGCCTCTTTTCATTCGCCCCCTCCCCCAATTATTTTCCTCTTTAAACTGTGGACAGAATAGATTACTCCATGTGAGTTTTATTGAACTGTACGATTTTATAATTTAGCAGCATTTAAACAAGAAAACTAAAATTTCACAATAGCCACCTCCCAAATAGCCCATTTATGCAACCAGTTTAATCATGTTTGCCCTTCCAATTTCTATGCCACGCTTTAAAAGCATTATATTTTTATCAAAAAAGCCCTAAAATTAAGTTGTTTTTGCAAAAAAATGCAAAATTTTCTAGCGCTGGGGGCTCCACCCCCAGACCCCGTGCCTCCGGCGGCTGTGATCTTTCCCCCAGACCCTCAAATCAGCCCCCCCCCCATTGCGAATTCCTGGCTACGCGCTGGACTGTTGTTGCTTACAGTACTGTTGTTGCTCACGCGACACAATACTGTTGTTGCTTACCTGCTTACTTCTTCCTAGAATCGTCACAACTATGACAATCAAATTTGCTACTACTCCAAAAGTTGCGATAATAGCTTGAATACAAATAGTTGCTAGGACAACATCCGGTAGTTTGCTTTCACCCAGAAGTTTTTTCAACTCCGATGCATTTTTGTGACGCCATAAGTTAGTTACTTCATCAATGTCAGTTAATTCATAAACAGATACCATTTTGATCTCTACCCATAGTTTAATGAAAAAAATTGATAAGAACAGCTAATAGTCCAAAATAGTTTCTTTACTGGTGGTTGTGACCAGTGACGAGGGATATAAGAGTCGATTCCGATACAGTGTCAGGCTGCTTGTTAATCACAGTTTTGGTTATGCTTCTATATAGCATAGCCTACTAAGAAACCTTTCAATTTCTCCATAAAAAATTTTAAGGCTTCTTCAAAAGAAACAGTGTACTAAAAATTTTATTTTCCTTAGTGTTGAACAATACAATACAGTATTTATTAACAATAAATCAGTAATAACAATAAAACAATAAATTAACAATAAATTACTGATTTATTGTTAATAAATACTGTATTTGATTCTGTGGTGTAGACTTTCACTGAACTGCGTAAAAATCATTTTTTAATTATTTTATTCAAACCTATTAATCGTTTTTCTCTACCATGCTTTCAAAAACAACTGACTTTTACAAAAATTAGTGAAATTACATCGTTTGCTCACGAACTTGCATTGGCTGCCCAACGGTCTACAACACACGGTGAAGGTTTCACAATGTCCCTTTTTCTATTGCTAAATGTCAAACAGGGAAGCTGTAAAAACCAATTTTAGTAATGCTTGGTTTGAGAAGACCATGAATCGAACTTGAGTCTGCCGTTTCAGTAGTAGACGCTCTATTCATTCGACCACTGATCAGCTTTGTTATAAGGTCACAACTGTGAGCTTTCGGTCTTTTGTTGACTCTGCAGCTTCTGCTAGTGTTATCACTAGAGCAGAATTACTATGCGTTTGTATTGGCAACTGAATTTTGGAGTATTGATCAGAATGAACCACACGCAAGAAAATGTCAAACCGATTTTTAATGCAATCCTTGGTTGCTGGCCCGTTTGCTTTAAAGTTATCCTTGTTGTTATGCACGCAATTTTCTCGCGTTTAATTCAATGCAAGCCAATTACATTTGTCTTTGTCAGTTCGTCCTAAATCTTATCAAAAATTAATGAACTTCTAATGATGAAAACAACTACTAAAATCCTCGCTTAGGCGTCAGATTGCTTTCGATTACAGCTACAACTTTTCTGACTCTTCTGCCATCGTTGCCCAATGGTGCTTTGCAGGTGATTAAGTTGAAGAGTTGATAAAGCATCTTAACAAAAGCTGCATGAACTGCAGGAAAATCACTAGCACGTCTGAAAAACTAACAGCTTTTTAGCGGAATGACAATTTATGACTTCTGTTTCGGCTAGATATACGAGGGGTGGCTGAAAAGTTTGTAGGCTAACTATGATGAAATTGTGATAGAGCAATGAAAATTGGCATGTGACAACTTTGAACCTTCACGATGTTAACTGGATTGCATATTTGTAGATAAATCCACATTGTTAGGAAAATTACACGCAATAAAGATAAGTATAAGAGAGATTTTGTGAAATCTGTAAAATTTTTGTAATTGTGGTGTTTGGAAAGTTTTTGAATATGGATAAAATCTGGCATGGTGATGTTGTAAAATACTTGCAAAAAAAGGTGTTAACCCCTAGAGAGATCCATGCTGACATGGTCGATACTTTGGGAGATGATGCTCCAAGTTTGTCGACTATGCAAAAGTGGACTGCAGAGTTTACAAGAGGACAAAAGAGCCTTGAAGATGTTCCAAGGTCTGGACGGCCTGCAACCGCCACCACTCCAGAAGTTATTGATCAAAATCAAATCAAATCAAATCTTTCATTATACTCGCTGGATTACGCCGAAGCGTGTAACGAGTTGGCGGGGCCCATCTCCGCGTCATTGCGCCCGGGCAACACAGCTCCTTTCGAAGAAGTGTCGCAGCGGTGGCGAGCCGTTGGCAACACTGTGTCCGATTTGACCGGCCCGAGATTTGAACCTCAGACCTCCCGCTCCAGAGACGAACGCGTTACCGCTCGACCAATTGATCGTGTTTACCAAATAGTGATGGGTGACAGACGACTAACAATAAGTCATATGGCTAAGGAAGTTGGCATCTCTCGTGAACGAGTAGAAAACATTCTTCACAAGGAACTTGGCATGTCCAAAGTTTCTGCACGATGTGTGTTACGGCTCTTGGCACTTGATCAAAAGCGCATCAGGATGGTCATGTCACGAGCAAATTTGGCAATTTTTGAAGTCAATGCAGATGATTTTAGCAAACGTTTTGTAGCTCAAGATGAGTGCTGGGCACACCACTTCGAAGCAGATGACCACAATCACCACAATTACAAAAATCTTACAGATCTCACAAAATCTCTCTTGTACTTATCTTCACTGCATGTAATTTTCCTAGCAATGTAAATTTATCTGGAAATATGCAATGCAGTTAACATCATGAAGGTTTGAAGTTGTCACATGCCAATTTTCATTGCTCTATCATAATCCCATCATAGCCAGCCTACGAACTTTTCAGCCACCCCTCGCAGCTGCGTGTTAATGATAATAATTGGCTCCTTCAAAATGTAACTAGCTTTAACTTCGCGAGATCCCAATCCATGTTTTCGTACGCAGCACGCAAGGCATTGAATATGTTGCCTCAGTCTCTACGTAAAATTAAAACGCTGTCCTTTTCTGGAAACGTTTGAAAACATGCTATTTTAATTTAGCCTTTTGAGGATGTTACCATTGTTTGATGTCAGTATTTTACAGATTGTTACCGTAGACTTAGTAATAACTCTGTTGTGCTCTATTTCTGTAAAGTTATTTTCTTTAATGCTGCAATGGCCTCTTAGTCACATGCATCAACACCTGTTGATGCTATTTCGAGGGAATTTAAATTGCTTATTATTACTATAATTTTTATTTCTAAGTCAAGTCAAGTTTATTTTACCATACGTTAAAAAGTACGCAGGCAGGAAGCAGCGAAAGACCATGCGGTCATCTATGTCAACTGCACCAAATAGCAATACTTAAACAGTATCAGACGTAAACTTAAGCTTGGCGAAAAATTAACACAATTCTACAAAGCATAGTAAAAAGCAGCACAGTCATAAAGCAAACAATATTTACAATGTATATCAGTTTTCGCATTAATGGGTACCGTGCATCCATCAAATTTGTCAAATTTTTGTTGAGCTATTTTTCATTAACAACAATATGCGATAGGTGTAACTGAATAATTACATTACGTTTTCCCAATAACAATACAGGTCTAATCTAGCAAACACGTTTTCTACTGAAATACAAGTTTAATTTTAGCTAAAACGTTTCTTTACATCAATGTAAGTCTAAAGATTAACGATCACACTTACTACATATTTTACTCCACTTGAAAAAAAAAAAAAAACAAGCAGTTAAGCAAAATTATGTATTTAACCATCGTCTTTGGAGTAACGTTCCAAAGTAACTGATTTATAATTAACTTATGAATTGTTAAAGAATTATGAATTTCTAAAATGAATTGTTTTCAAGTTTCGTCATTCTTGAGAAACCCTCTACCACTAAACTGTCTAGTCGTGGACTGAAATAGACCTGTACGCATGTAAAGTATAGAAATTTTCATAAGTTAATTCAAACGGATATCATGGATACAGGTCAAGTAATACCCAATTCAGAGATCAATCTGGGACTTAGCAACTTTTCTATAACCAACCCCTATGCTTTACCATAAGTGCTATCGCCGTCCTATTTTTAAAAGGGTTTATGGTAAATCTCTTACTAGCATTAAAACAACCTCCGTTTAATATTATTACTTATTCATTAGATAGGCGGTTTCTTGCCGTCGTGCTTACATTCTTTACTCGAGTACTTATCGATTCAAACATATATTGATTTCCTTGTGCTTCCAGTCTTGAAAAGAAAGAAAATTTTGTGATTGCGTTTCGAGACACCATCAGGATACACTTCAGTAAGTATGCTGGAACGCACAAAGAGGCTAGGCGTCTTCAACCTCGTAACAATTTAACACGAGTTAAATCATGAAACATTTATGTTGTTGACAAGTATTCACACAGTTATTCACATAAATACGTCTTCTACGTTTGCATATTAAATGTTGCTGAATATTTAAAAGCATCACACGTATAATGTCAGAAGAAGCACAAAACATTTCTCAGCACATGTAACAAACAAACGAACATTACACATGTGCACAAGCAAGATACATTTGGATGAAGAATCGCAAAGACTGGCGGAATCAAAATTTCAACCTCTTGAGTTGGAGTCTCATTGGCTAATGCTGCGTCATATTCAAGCAGACGTAATGACTAACTTACATTGTACCCGCCCTCCAATGATACTCCGTCCCTAGATATCCCTGCTCCGTCCTTTAATTATAATGAAAACCTCTCAGCTCTTGATGTATTGAATTTTATTTGGAAAAGAAACCTAATAAATTTTTAATGAGAATCAAAAAACAGCGCTGCGGATTACATGCTGACCGAACAAATTCTTTCAGGAAAATAGTTGTAATGCTATACGCTTCATCGGAAAAATCGAAAAACAATACGTTTAACTTAAAGTCTTATGAGAACAAAAAAGAATGGTAAACTAACAGTTCTCGTGTAGTAACCGATCAAATGCTCGATCAAATAGCAAAGTGTCTCGCTCCAGCAAGAGTTTAAACAGCGATTTTGCATGCTGCTGTTGATTATGCATAAAAGTGAATAAAATTTTATAATTTTATTAATGTTTATTGTGGAGCGCCAAGTGCATTCCTACATTTGTGATAATGTTTTTGCATGTTTATGAATAAATAGTCACTATTTATTAAACAGTCACTATTTATTAGATAGTCACTATTTCATAATGAATACTCACTATTTATTGAATAGCCACCATTCAATAAATAGTGACAAAAAAAGTACCGCAAAACAGTTGGCGCAGCAGTTTTTGTATATTTGATAGTGGAGCGTTACGGAACGCTCTCGGTTGCTCTTTGATGCGCTCCATGTTTTCGATTACTGAAGCATCCTTAGCTATCAACTGTTAAAGCACTCGTCGCCTTGAATTTTTAATAAGTTGCGCCCTGTGACACTCTTTATGACAAATTGAAGGTGAACAACACGATCGGCTAAGTTTTTCGCTAATCGCGTCACTAAAGCATAAATGACACATTGAGCACAAGGTAGTAAAAATGCAAGCCAGCAGATAGATACGAAGTTCAACGAAAATGACTAATAGGGGTTCAAAAATCGTGACAAGGACAGAGATATTGCAGTGCGTATTTACAAAATACTCTGTCATATTTCACCTTCAATTTATCATAATGTATGTCTCACAGCGAGCAACGTGTTAAAAGTTCAAGGCGACGAGTGTTCTAAGAGTTCGTAGCTAAGGATGCTTTAGGAGGTCGGAAACATGGAGCGCATCAAAGAGCAGCCGAGAGCGCTCCGTCATGCTCCACTAAAACGAAAGAATGAGTGGTTTATTTTGTCACTAAATAACAAACACACTAAAACATAACGTAAAAATTAAAGTTGGGTCAAAATTATCAATGACGGGGAGGTTGCAAAAAGACCTTGCAGTCATCAAATATACAGAAGCTGCTACGCCAAGTGTATACCTACATTTGCGGTACTTTTCTTGCCACTATTTATTAAATTGTGATTATTTAACAAATAGTGACTATTTATTATCAAAGAATAACTATTTAATAAATAGTGACTATTTATTCATAAACATCCAAGAAAAGTATCGCAAATGTACGTATGCACTTGGTGCCCATAATTTATGCAAACTCAGTAGAGCTTTGATAGCTAACCACTTAAAATTCTGAATCATAGTTCATTCAATTTTTTATCCTCCAAAAAATAGCAAGATCGATATTTAACTTGTATTATATTTTAAGTTACTTCAGCGACATAAAATCAAAAAGGTTATACATTTTGCGTAGAAAATGGATGAAAATCGTTTTTTTTTTAATAAATCTAAATATGAAAGCAGTGAGAATTTATTAGATTTAAAAATAAAATCAATTTAAGTTCTATTTCAAGTTGTTTTTGTAGTTGCGTATTTATCCTTCTGTCATACGGCAGCGTCAGACCATCGACTCTTTATTAGTAGACTGGAAATTGACAGTTTTGTTCTTTTCTTCACGGTTCATTTTTCTAGAATATGCCGATTCGTCCAATCAGCGCGACTTTTTTTTTCTCGGTTCACTCGCGCTCAGAATATGTCCAATCAAATCACTCGAATATGCGTGACCGCAAAAAAAATTCGCAACAAGAGCAAACTTTTTTCTTTAAGGCTCTTCTCGTTTCTCCGCGCGTCAGTTTCTAGTCGAAGATGCTAATAAAGAGTGTACGGTCAGACGCTAACTATTGAATGATACGCACATTTTTTCATTTTGCTAAGTACAGATTGGTTGAATAAATCTGCATTGTTAAAGGGACATTGAGGTGTAATGTATTGCCAAACAAAATATGCCTAACAAAACTGCATTTTTTTCTTTAATTTTTGAGGCAAATTTCAGAAATTTTTGACTTCTACATCGAAAGATTTTTGCATTTTTTTTTTCGCTATTTGTTGTAATTCTGCCATTCTTAAAATAATTTTTGAACCAACCATTAGAAGTCGCTAGCGTGCACGCTGCGATAAGGTTACAACAGAATGCATAATAATTACCAGGGTTACAAGAACGCAAAGATTATCCAAACCTAACCTTAAAGGGGAATACCGGCCTAGCGAGGCTATATATCATAAAATACACCACAAAATTCTAAGACTTTTGCAAAAAAAACGAACTCGCTACGTTTCATAGTTCCGCAAAAAACTGCGTGAACCGCAAGTCTGATGACGTAGGTCTGTACTCTTTGTATCTGTACATTATATTGTTTGGACATAAAATTGCTTGTTAAGACTAAACACTCGTAAGCAGAAGCGCTTCTATTGCATTCTTTGCTAAAATTTTCAACCTACTTGCAATCTTTAGGCCTGAGATTAGTGACTATATGAGCGAGAGGTAAAGTACACACCTACGTCATCAGACTTGCGGTTCACGCAGTTTTTTGCGGATTTCATCAAAACTATAAAACGTAGCGAGTTCGTTTTTTTTTGCAAAAGTCTTAGAATTTTGTGGTGTATTTTATGATGTATAGCCTCGCTAGGCCGGAGTTCCCCTTTAATCTAAACCCTTAAAAAGTAAATAATGAAAAATGCGTGAATGAATATAATTCTTTATTTTCGTTTTATTCTCTCTAACTTACAAGTTTTTGGAGAAATAGGTTAGTCACAACCAATCTGCAATAGGCTTGCCACAAAGTCCAGCTCCAAAGCCTACTAGCCTACCATTAGTGAAGTAGCTTACTGTTACTAGTAGATTTCAAAAGTTGTAAAGTCGAATCTATCTTACTGCGTTTTCATCATAGACGAAGCCAGGGGGCAGGGGGCCCGGGCCCCCACTCCCCCAATCGAAATGCTACCAATGATAAAAATGTGACAAACAAGCCTTGTTTCTTAAGTTTCAGTTTCTTTTACATCTTTGCGTACAACAATAACTAACAACAATATTGCCAACCAAGGGGCCCGGGCCCCCTCAATTCAATTTTTGTAAACCAATTTAAAATGTGTAACCAAGGTAAAGTTAAGGGTTTTTGTTTTAAAAGTTGCTACCTCAGGCCCTAATCTAACCTTTTTATGAACGTAACGTAATTACCAGGGACGGATTTACCATAAGGTACAGTGCCGGGGGCCCACGCTTAGATGGTAAGCCTTTTTTTGGTCTTCACCTATACTTGGCAAGAAGATATGTTGCGTAAACCACCAATGTGTCAGGGGCCCCGGGCAATAACATGGTTAGTAGGCGTAACCATGTATTGTCCATTTTTCAAAAGGAACAATTGACTTCCACCTCGCCTGTTTTTACGCGACAAAATACTTTTGAAAAATAAATTAGCAAGGAGAAATGCTCATTGAACAAATTATTGAATAAGAATTGTGGGGACCTGGGCCCCCTGGCCGTACATGTACTCCTATACAGCACTTAAATTGTAAAATTTTGCATGGGGGAACGCTTTTGCAGCCTTGACCAAACCTTAGTGAAGATTATGTAATTCCGTCCACGAAATTCAATAAAGCCAAAAAAACAAAAAGGTCTTCGCCGAAAACCGAAGTGCTTTTTCACCAAAATTAGGGGAAGACCAAAAAAAAAAGGTCTTCGCCGACGGTTGAAGTGTTTGTCCTTCTGAATCACTTTTCCCGCGGAATTTGGAGCTATATTCGACCGGAATTTGTAGGTCTTTTTTCTCGGATCACCCGCGCTCAAATCTCGATGGGAGGTCACCTAAATCTCGATGGGGGGACGCTCAATCTCGATAGGGGGACGCGTCCCCCTGCGTCCCCACTACAATTTAAGTACTGCTCCTATAATTGTTAATTTCATGACAAAACAAAAATCTCTAAGAAAAATCTTCGAGTGGATTATTGTTTACTGCTAAAATATTGCACGAGGCAATGCTCCTTACTTCCCCCTGCCTAGGTCAAATTACTTACAATATTTATCACCAAAACGCTAGATTTTAGACGTGTTTTGGGCTTAAATTGCAAGTAAAAGGAGGATTGAACTATTTAATTTTTTCCAATTGGCTTTCTTCTTCTTCTTTCTTCATTGCCCGCTTTTCCGTGAGGGTTGCGGGGGGCAGTAGCTCAAAATTAAGCCGCCACACCTCACGGTCTTCCATCACCTCCATCATTTCGCTTGGGCGAAGTCCCAAGCGATTCCATCCAAGATCCTCAATGTAGTCGGTCCATCTAGTTCTAGGTCGTCCGACTGGTCTTCTCCCATTTGCTTTGGCATGTAAAGCTTGTTTGGGGAGTCTTTCCTGACTCCTGAGACATTCTGCTTACACGGCCAAACCACCTAAGCTGAGATCTTTCAATTCGGAGAAGTAACGGCTCGATGTTAAGAGATTTTCGAATTTTAGAGCTACGCACCTTGTTAAACAGTGTAACTCCTTCGATTCTTCGTAAAAACCTCATTTCGGACGCTTGCACTTGTGATCGCATTCTTTCGGTCATTACCCAAGATTCTGACCATAAGTGAGAATGGGGACAAAAACTGCTTTGAAAATTGAGAGCTTTGCCTTTTTCGACAATTCTCGTTTCATGACAACCGAGTAGTGCAAAGCTCGCATTACTACACTAGCCTTGCCTATTCGGGTATCCAGTTCTTCGTCTTGCCTTCCGTCACTCGTAAATGCAACCCCAATATACCTGAACTTCTCTACCTGCTTCAGTGTCGCTCCATTCACTTTTAATATCCACTGATCAGGGTTTCTTGAAAGATGAAGTACCTCAGTTTTGGCCGTGCTTATTTTCATTCCGGCGGTGTTGCATGCATCTGCAAAGCTATTTAATGCGCGCTGGAGGCCAGATTCTGTGGAAGAAAGCAGGACCAAATCATCAGCGAATAGCAGACGACTGATTTTGCAATTTCCAATCGTGGCACACTCATCAGCTTGGCTGCATTTGTCGATCCAATTCATGTAAACAATGAAAAGGAGAGGTGACAAAACGCACCCTTGCCGGAGTCCAACGCCCACATGGAACGGCTTTGATTGCTTGCCATTTACCCGAACACAAACCTCCGGTCTGCAGTAGAATGACTTAATAGCGCGTAACAATTGACCATCAACGCCATACTCCTGCAAAACCTTCCAAAGTTTATCCCGAGGAACTCGGTCATATGCTTTTTCAAGATCGACAAAGCATGTAAAGAGATCTTTGCCATACTCCCAAGATTTCTCGAAGATTTGCTTCAGAGTGAAGATTTGGTCCGTGGTGCTGCGACCCGGGCGAAAACCGCACTGGCCATCTTCCAGTTTTGATTCCACTATTTCTCGGCATTTCCTTTCAAGGCATTTGGCATATACTTTCCCTGGCAAACTAAGGAGTGATATCCCTTTGTAGTTTGTACATTGCTTGCGATCTCCTTTCTTGAATATCGGAATAATCATACCTGTTTGCCAATCTCTGGGAGTTTTGCCAAGCTTCCACGCAACTTGACACACTCGCGTTAACCAGAGAATTCCTTCTCCAGTCAGCGCTTTCAACATCTCGGGTCTGATTTCATCTTCACCAGCAGCTTTTCCAGATTTTATCCCTTTAATTGCAGTTGCCACTTCTGCTGCAGTGAAAACTTCGTCCTCCCCTAGATGTGCCACTTCGTGTGTGTCACGAGTCGATGCCTTTACAGGATTCAAAAGATCTTCAAACTATTCTCTCCATCGTGAAAGGATTTCATTCTCATCCGTTAGAATGTTACCATCAGAATCCTTGATGGAGTACGTGATACTCAATCTTTTGCCACGTAAACGGTGGATGGTCTGCCAAAATACTTTGTTTGCCGAAAAATAGATTGGAATCCAACCGACGACCAAACTCTTCCCATGACTTCTCCTTGGATTTCTTTACAGCCAAAGTTGCCGCTTTTCGCGCCTCAGTGTACCGGGATTGCAAATCAGATGACGATCTGTCCTGTAGCCAGGCCTTGAACGCATCTTTCTATGCTCGAATAGCTTCTTTAACCTCTTGGTTCCACCAAGGTGTTTTTTTCTCACTACCGCCCGCCAATCTAAGCCGTTTTCGCCCACAACTTTCAGCAGCTGATGAAATGATTGCTGATCTGAACAGCAGCCATTCCCTCTCGATGTCCTGGGATACATCAGGAAGTTGTCTGAACTTAGATGATATACTGGATGCAAACTGTTTTCTTACTTCTTTGTCCTCCAAAGCCTCCCATTTGATCCGGTAAGTCACAGACAACCTGTTGGATCTCTTGTTTGGCCAAGGTTTCGAAAGTCGTTAGGAACATACTACCAGATGGTGATCAGTTGACAATTCAACACCTCGCTTCACTCGAACGTCCAGCACATCAGAAAACAAATCTGACGAAACTATGCAAAAATCCATCAAAGATTTTTGATCTATACTAGGTCGATACCATGTATACCTGTGAACCTTTCTGTGCTGGAAAAAGGTATTCATGATGCGGAGTCCGTTGCTACAACAGAGCTGCAATAAATACCTTCCGTTCTCATTCAGTCCAGTGACTACATGTTTTCCGATCACACCCTTCCACGTATCTGTGTCTGTTCCCACATGTGCGTTAAAATCCCCAATAAGGATTGTAGATTCAGTAGCTGATACTAGTAGAAGAGCATCATTTACTTCATCCACAAAAGTCTGATATTCACTCGTGGCATTGGGGGCATATACCTGCAATAGGCACAATGACCGATCCAATACCTTGAGCTTCAACATACAGACCCGTGATCCCAAAGGAATCCAATCTTACACACAGTCTGACAAACGGGGGCTTGTGAGAATCCCCACACCCGCTTGTGCAGACATACTAGGATTAGCACCAGAATAGAAGAGTTTCCATCCACCATCCAGATCCACAGTTCCAGAACCACGTCGTTTGGTTGAAGAAACTCCGATAATATCGAGATGATACCGCTTTGCTTCCTCAACCAATTCTAGCTCTTTTCCTGTGAGGGTGAGAATATTCCAATTGTCCAACAGCAGTTGGTGATGGTTGACCCGTGAGTGTGCGACATTATCTCGATTACGAATACTCTGCGCTGCCTCCATTCGCCTCTCCAAACGTGTAGCGGGCACATTGGTGGAGCTGCCACTAGGGCTGGCTGGTGGAGATTGTCGCTTATTTTTCGAACGAGCCCCTCTGCCTAAGACTCGAACGCCATAGGGATTTCGCTGAATGACGAATTGGGAGTCCCTAGGCGCTCCCCTGCCGGACGAGGTTCCACTCGTGAAGGTGGCCCCATTAACGTCGTTCACGTAATTTTCATTATTTGTGCTCATCATGATTTGGTGTGCAACTTAATCTAACTGCGGAGAGGTTTTATATCAGAGTTGTCCTTCTCCTAGGTTATATGCTTACCACAGCTGATGGGCATAACCAACCCAGGTTTTAAGTTTTCCAACTATTTTGATTTGAACTATACTTCGTCTCGCTTCTACCATCAGACCTATCTGGCATGGGTAACCCTATCAGGAAAACTGAATCTCCAGCCAGTACAGCTCTGCAGGTCATTGAGGCACATAGACTTTTCCACCTCGTTACGGTGATAGTTTATGGAAAAGCTATGCCTTGTAGGTCTTAATGCCGAGCTATGTTATACTATGCCTACTGTGCCAATAATAAACCAACTATATGTCATACTTTGATGTCATACTATGCCTACTAAGCTACGGTGCCCACTGTAGCCTACTATGCCTGTTATGTCATAATAAGCCTACTGCATGCCATACTATGCCTACCAGGGATTGACATTGAAATAGCTTTTTTTTCCAAAAAGTTACTAAAAATAGCCCAGCTGTTGGGGTTGCTCCCAACCACTGGGCTATTTTTTGTAATTTCCCTCGGCGTATGTTGGCTCTGTCCCCAGACCCATATCTATGATGAGTTTGAGTTACACTAGTTTACTCAATGTAAGTCTTTAAGTTAGGCATTTGCACTTTTTTACTATTGGACATTGGTTTAAGTCTTCTTCCTTTAGCAAAACCCTGCTCAAGTGCCAAATCAGACCACGGTTTCTGATCTTCCATTGTACAAAAGCTTTGCCCCACAAAAAGTTCCTCTTTTGAAAATTTCTGATGACATCATTGCACGTGATTTGTGGTTTGAGGTACCCCCCCAATCAAAAATCCTAGCTCCGCCAATGATTTTCATACCAGCTTAATTTACCCAAATAGTCTAACAATTACAAGAGACAACCAGGTAGGCAGACGTATACGACGTAAGCCAAAGTTATTAGTGTTATCCAATCGGCCTAAGCCTATTTTTCAAGTTTCTTTTTTAGTGCACCAAACCAATTGTTTATGTACTAAAAGAAGAAAATTCAAACCAGTAAGCCTAATTTTATTTTCAATTACACAACTTTTTCGCCAAAGCCATATCAGAAGCTTGACAAAAGCACATCCAAACTCCTGGACCTATCAGATAACTAAGTCGGCTTGAAACCACGTAATCAAATTTGATGTTGCTATGTAGCTACAGCCGAATTTTCCCCCTAAAGTTAAAATCGCTCCCGTTAAAGATATTTAACGTCAAACAACAAAAAAACGGGAAAATACTTTGGAAATCAATTATTTTTCACATATTTAGTTTTAAAATTCAAAATTACGGTGCAATGTCCCTTCAAGGAGTTTACGATGTTCCAATGTGTCTGCGTATTTCTTCAAATTCTTTTCCGTTAAATTTGAAGCTTTTTGGAAGCCACCAAGCAGAGTCATAAATCATCGTAAAGAGCTAAACCCTGATCAGAGTGCGAGTAAAAATAATGTTATAACGAGTAAACACCTTCTAACTACTCTGGGTAGTTGCAATTGAACGATTTTTGTCTAATGTTTATACAAAGATTAGAATATTTTTCAATTTTCAATGTCAGGTTTAAAAAAACTGAGAGCTTTGTTTTATTGATTAATATCAATACGGCATCGGCCAGCATTGCAGAAAGCCTCATGTAGCAATGCTTCTATCTGTAACGGCATAGAAGGTTGTTGATATTAGGATGTTAAATGCTTGAATTAGCAAAACAAACGCATTGTTATACTGTACTGTTTACTGCAAATTAAAGCAGCATTGCCCAATAAGCTTTGAAACGTTCCGCTTTTGCATCAAACTTTTTTGATTTACTGTCAAGTGTTTGGTTTAGTTAAGTCAGTTAAAGTGTGGAAATATTGGAGTGAATTCACGTACTGTAGTATCGATTTCTTAAAAGATTTTAGCATAGGCGTAGCCAGGATTTTTTGATTGGGGGGGCCCAAACCATAAATCACACGCAGTGACGTCATCAGAAACTTCGAAAGAGGAACTTTTTGTGGGGCAAAGATATCATACAATGGAAGATCAGAAGCCATGGCCTGGTGTTGGCACGTAACTAGAAACTCGTTCAAGGGAGAGAGTTTAAACCAGTAGTTAAAATGCAAAAATGTCAAAATTGGGAAACGTGCTTGAGTAAAGAAGTGTACTGTAATTTAAACGTATCACATACGGGGGTCTGGGGGTGAAGCCCCCAGCCACTGGGCGATTTTTCGTAATTTTTTGGAAAAAAGCTATTTTAATACCATTGGATTACATTTCGCACGTATTCAGAGCCATTTAAAAGTACCTGATTTTTAACATTTGAAAGCCAATTGAAAAAATTTAAGTTGTTCAGTTCTCCTTTTGTTCGCAATTTAAGTCCAAAACACGTTTAAAATCTTGCATTTTGGGGTTAAATTTTGTAAGTGATTTGGCCCTGGTAGGGGAAGTAAAGTACATTGCCTCCTGCAATATTTTAGCAGTAAATAACAATCCAGTCGAATATTTTCCTTAGAGATTATTCTTTTGTCATGAAAACAACCAGTTATACGAGTACATATACGCAGGCGCGTAGCCAGGATTTGGAAAAGGGGGGGGCTATTTTGAAAGAGTAAGAAAAGTGCAAACGACCTTGACCCGAATTTTCATTGTTCTTGAATCAGTTTCACTCGGATTGTCCAAAAATTTAGACGAAATTTCTCGGAATGCTCGGAAATTGGAAGGTTTTTTCCGCCCAAAATCAGGTGGTCTCCAAAAAAAGAAGGTCTTCATCGAAATTGAGTCTGATTTTTCGGCCGAAATCCGAAATTCAAAGGTTTCTTCCGCCCAAAATCAGGTGGTAAAAAAAAAAAAAAAGGTCTTCGCCGAAATTGAGTCTGAGTTTTCGGCCGAAATCCGGAATTCAAACGTTTGAGCGGGGGGCCCAGGCCCTCTCAATTCAAAAATTTTTTTAATGAGCATTCCCCTTACTGTAGCTAACTTTTTTCAAAAATATTTTGCTGCATAAAAGTTGGCGAGGCGGAGGAGAATTGTAATAGAAAAATGTACAGTAGATAGTTACGCCCACAAACCATGTTATTGCCCGGGCCGGATTTACGTTGAGCCCCTGGCACTTTGGGATTTTTGGTAATATTTTTCTGCCAAATACAGGTGAAGACCAAAAAAAAGTCTTATCTGAGTGCGGGGCTCCTAGCACTGAACCATATGTTAAATCCGTCCCTGTTTAATGGTTATTGCATTACGTTCATAAAAAGGATAAATGAGGGCCTCAGTTAGCAACTTGTAGAATAAAAACCCTTACTTTCACTCGGGTTATACGTTTAAATTGGTTGGCAAACATCAAATTGAAGGGGTTCAGGCCCCATGGAACAATATTATTGTTGGGGGGCCAATTTAAATTGGGGCCATTTAAATATTATTGTAGGAGGCCCATTTAAATTGGTTGGAAAAGTTAAATTGAGGGGGTGCGGACCCCCTGGATCAATATTATTGTCGGGGGCTTCTTCAAATGGTCCCCCTGGATCTATATTATTGTAGGGGGCCCATTTGAATTGGCTGTTAAAAATTAAATTGAGAAGGCCCGGGCCCCCTGGAACAATGTTATTGTAATTACTGTTGTACGCGTGTACTGTTGTACGCGAAGATGGTAAAAGAAACTGAAGAAACAACAGTCTTTATTGTGACATTTTTATCATTGATAGCATTTCAATTGGGGGAGGCGGGCCCCCTGGGGCCCCTTAGCTACGCCTATGGGTTTTAGCAACCTCTCGGTCCGGATCGACATCAAGCGAGCTATTTTGAAGCATTCAAAGAGGTTACTTTAGATATGATAATGTATTATCATGTTAAAGCAAATTAATACGACAGCAAGAAGTTCTTGTTTCTCGAAATGATTTTTAATAACCCTGAAAAATGTGTTTGCATAACAATCAATGCTAATTGTTCATTAAAAAAATATTTCAAAAACTGGAGAATTTATAAGCTTTTAGTACACAAAAAAATTTTCGTGACATCCTTGCATTTCTTTGCGGGCTCGGCAGCCTCCCAATTGAGAAAACTAAACATTTTTGCTCACCAGTTTTCAACTTTTTCTCGCCCTCATACGACCTAGGGCGCCTCATGCTGTCAGCGAGTATCACCTCTTGAAGAGCAACGACTACAATCGCTAGTGACATCTAATGTAAAGTTTCACTAAACAGTTGAAAATAATTACTCCTGCAGCCATCAGTCACTAATCGAAACCAATTACATTTCTTCGAAGCGGCGCTTTACCGCGGGTATCGCTGGACTGCTGGAGAAAAAATACTCCCTAACTTTGCCATTGTCAGCTCTTCAGCCACTAGCCTGATCAGAGTTTTAGTCGCTGGCGTAACAAGAGACTCAGCAATCATGATTTCATGTTTTCATCAGCTTTCATGTTTTCATGTGCTTTCATGTTTTCAGCCAACAAAAAAGCGACGCTTTAAGATTTGCTTTTTTTGTTCTGCTAGATCCCGGCCCACATTACAGAATAGGTATGTTAGCGAGGTTCGTTACGGTCATTTCGCTCGCTTACAGGCGCTAACGAACAAAAATACTTCGAATGCAAAAAGCTATTACTTCTCAACCGACTAGCCCAATATGCGCTAAAAATGCTCGAATTTCTTCGCGAGATGTTTTTTTAATTTGCCTTAGTGCGTAATAAATACGATTGTGACGTCAGATGCATTTCCACTTGAAAATAATGCGTTCAAGCGTATTGTGTCTGTATGACGGTATATGCGGCAATGTTATCGAAAAAGATACTATGGGCCATGTGTTAATATTCTAAGCTTGCGGTTGATAATAATTATTTAATGAACGACGGAATTTAATTATATACTTGGATCAATGCAAAAAAAACTTTTACCACACTACAATTTTTTAAATGACTTAAAGCGCCCTCGAGTAGGGTTACCATACCGCCCGGAAAATTCTGGACATGTCCGGTATTTAGGGTTAAATTTTGCGTCCGGGAGGAATTTTAAAAAATGCTCAAATGTCAGAAATTTTATAATCCTGTAAATTACGTGTAACTTTAAACATTGTACGTGTCTTCCAAAGACGAGAAATTCAATTGGAGTAGTCTACTTTGCTTCTTGGCTACAGTAATTTTGCTCATAGACCGGTTTGCATTGTGGATCTTTCATTATTAGTGCGTTTATACACGTTGCAGTAGGGCTATTGAATTCTGTATCGTGACGTAGCATCTTCATTATTTAGCAATCATGAGGATGGTCATTAATATTTACCAGTTTTGCACTTAACTAATAGGTTAGTTAGTTAGTCTACTTGGTGATTGGTTCAGTTAGTTTGGTGGTAAATTACTTTGGTAGTTTCAAGGCTGCCAGTTTAGATTATGCATTTTTGTTGGGTTGTATTTATTGTTAATGAGAAAGACATTACGAACAATGTACTAAGAAAATGATAAGCCATAGACAGTATCCAAAGTCTTATTGGCATAATCAAACCTTTGATCAACAGCCTAAGACATACTGTAAGATATTATTTCAAATGCCTGAGAAAGATAATATTTTAAATGGCTAAACGAAAGTGCACATTCACAAACGAGATGCAAGAAAAACATCCATGTTTTAGATTAGGCAGGAATGATTACGAAGCAGAATGCTTAGTACGCAAATCAGGAACCTATGTTATCCGTCGTGCACAAAGGTAATCGTGATTTAAACACACATCTGCAATCGCAAAAACATCGCGAAGCAGTAATAGGGGCTGCTGCATCAACAAAAATGAATTATTTTGTTACAGCAGGAAGCAAATGCGAAGATGAAATCTCTGCCACAGAAGGCACTCTTGCATTTCACGCTGTTAAGCATCATCAAAGTTTTTATCCATGGACTGTACATCGGTTTTACTTAACCCATTAGTTCCTGAATTAAATGAAAATTTTGTTTTTTGTAGATAACCTTCCATCTTACTATATCATCAACATAACGTCATATGAGTACATTTAGTAGTGCCAGATCTTTTTTAATTGTGACGTCATAAAAGAATAAACGTGGTTGAGAAATCGACCACTAGCAACAAATGTGTCAAATTTCTTTTTATTGTCTCGAGCTGAATTCTTATATGTATTGTTAATATTGGAACGGTTTTCAATTGTAAATCAACATAAAACAGCTTCCGAACTAAACAAAACTTCTGGAGACAAAAAATAATAGCATTTTAAACTACAAACTTTTTGTTTTTCCTACTTTTTCAGGAAGGAAGTATTCTTGACAATACTTTTTGAAACTTATTTGACAGTTTTAAAGCTAGTCGTAGTACCCTCTACGCTGCTACTTGCTAAATTGTAATTTTTTACGCGGACGGAATTTTGCTAGTATCAGTACTGGTATGGATTGAAGTAAAACTACACAAAATAAAGCAACGAATTTTATTGCGTTTTCATTGAGCAATTAAACGTTTCACAGACATATTTCAAAGCAATAATTGTTCATAATGTCATAAAATATTGGTTCTTGGTATTTTCATCACGAGTTCTTTTGCTTAGGGCTCCGTGTGGTAGTCGACAAAACACTTGGGGCAAAGACCTCGATCGCATTTTTTGCAACCATACACACTTCGACTGCCGCAGTGAGCACAACGACGCCTGGCGTTTCCTTCATTGTGCAAAACAAAGTGGTCCATCCGGTCAAATCGAAGCTCAGTTTCAGCAGGGGCCATGGAGCTTCGCCTTCCTGGCCGTTTTTGTTCAGATCCATAATGCTTCAAATAAAAAATTGCGATAGAGCGTCGAAAAGTCAACAGATTATCACAGTCTTTGCAGTTGGCTTCACGGCCGAGTAACCACGCGTTTTGGATGCTTACGTCAACTAGCCACGTAAATAAAGGAAACCACCACTTTTTTCCGCGAATTCCACTGCGATAATTGTTGACATGCTGGTCTTGACGATCTGTGCCACCCATGGTCTTGTTGTATCGCTCAACAATGTATGGACGGTCAACATCAATCTTCTTCTTTTCTATGCGGCTCCATCTTTGCACCTTTTTGATCGGTTCTGTTCCGAATACTGTAGAGCACACAGTCACAATATTATTATCTTTCCATCGCACCAGTTTCACCTCCTCATTACGGTCAGTGCTTCTCCCAACAGCGGCACAAATATCCCCTCGTTTGCTAATTTTCTTCATTTCTTTGATGGGGACCAATTGACACTTTTTTTCTACTTTATTTTTGCGTATTGTACCTGTTGCTTCATATCCAATTTCTTTGAGCTTTGAAAACAATGGGAAGGAAGTAAACCGATTATCCATTGATATGTGAAATGCCAAATCCTTGAGATTTTCTGGTAGGTAACGAAGTAATGCCAACACAGTTGCCGCATTTTTGCCAAACTCCTCAGCAAGTGCCACATCGTAATTTCCTTTTCGACCTTGGTAAAAATCAAATGCTATCAAATACCCGGAAGGAGTATTCAAACAAAAACATTCGTAGCCAAATCTTATTGGCTTTTGAATTATGTGCTGCTTTAATGAGTTTCGGCCAAAATATTCAATGAGTGCTTCGTCGTGGGATAAATATTGTTGTGGAATGAAGTGATTGCCAAAATTCTTTTGCAGGTGCGTAATCAGAGGTCTCAGTTTACAATATCTATCATTCACATCCAAAGCAGAGTTGTCTGTAAAATGCAAAAACTGCATAATTTGCTCGAATTTATTTTTTCGCATGGAGCTTTTGACCAAATCGTTGCCTACATCAGAATCGTGGGACCAGTACAATTTTCGTTGGGGTAGCTTGTTATAGCCAGAAAGCATTATTATTCCAAGAAAAGTGCGAAACTCAGCTTTGCTAGACACAAACACATCTTTGCCTTTCCAAATAGAATAAAGTTTCATTTGATCAAGAATATTTTCAATCAGAAGTTCATCCCAAAATAACTCAAACAATTCTACTGGGCTCATATCACGGTATGCCGAATAATTAGAAGGAGGAAAAATTGGTAATAATCCTGATGGGCAGTTTGATACTCTGTGGAACAAATAAGCTGCACTTTTCTTTCTCCTTTTTGAAGTCGATGATTGCGTCTGAACTTGAGCCGTCTGAGTTTGAGCTTCGTCATCTGAATTGTCGGAATCAGAATCGCGATTTCTTCGCAGCAAATGCGCTCGAGCTCGCAATTGAAAGCCAGTGAGCCTGTTGGCTGAGCCAGGATCTAGATCCTCATCTCCACTGTCCTCATCTGTCTCCGCTCGCACTTCCGGAGGCTCAATGGCAATCCCTGCCACATTATCAAACTCTTCTCCCTCCTCAATAGCATCCAGCACTTCACAAACAGTGAAAACTTGATCTCTAGAAAAAATAAGCGGCAAAATAGTAATTTAACGAGTTTGACATAGTTCATCCTAGTGGTCGAGATCTCGACCACCCGTCTTCAAAACCATGTTTCCAAGTAATTTTTTTCGATTGAAATTTTTTTTTAGTTTTCAATGAACGTTAACATTATTACTCTTATTTTTCTAAAGTTTCAAAAAATTTTGCTGGTATTTCACACCTAACTCAAAACAATAAAAAAGTAGACACTTACCGAGCTGCTTCAGCCATTTTTGTTCTTCAGGAAATGTTGCGTGTAGCACAAAGCGAAAGCGGGAGTTTAGATAAAATAAGGATTTATTATGTCTGACTAATCTAATATATCGCCTGAACAGTTTCTACGAAAAAAGCAACTTTAAAATTTTAACTGTAGCCTAGTAGTGTGCAATAACAAAAATGGTCGATATCTCGACCACTAGGAACTAATGGGTTAAAAACATTTCCCTGATTTTAATGTAGCGAAGAAGTTTTGTAGTGGCCGCACAAAGACAGAAAAAGTTGTTGCTAGCGTACTTGCGTAATATTCTTATTGATGCTGCCCTGAAAAGTTTTGAAGAAAATGATATCGCATACTTTGGCGTTGCAACAGATGGCAGCAATCACAATGAACTGAAATTATTTCCTATAATTATTTTGACTCGAGGAAGGGTGGTTTGCAATCAAAATTGACTGAGTTTACAAACAAAGCAAACGAGCCTGTCGATGCAATTGCCACTCATGTAAAAGACACCTTAGAAAAAAAGATGCTTTTGAAAAAATGTGTGCTGTTTACAGGAGACAACTGCAATACTATCTTTGGAGGACTTCGGCGTAATGAGCAATGGAATAATGTGTTTTTTGCAAAGTTAAAGAAGACTTTAAACCCGTCATTGATTGGGATTGGCTGTTCAGCACACGGTTTGAACAATTGTATCCATCATGGGGCTGAAAGAATGAACATTGATTTTGAAAATAATATCAATTTCCAGAGTTAGACCTGAACAACTGAAAGAATACTGTGAATTTGCAAATTGTAAATACATGAGACTTCTTTCTCATAGCAATACTCGCTGGCTCTCCTTGTTTCCTGGAATTTCAAGATTGTTAGAAATGTTTTCACCCCTGAAGTCCTACTTTTCGTCACAAGAGCATCCACCAATAGTTATTAAACGGTTCTTTGAGAATGAAATGAACGAGTTATACCTTTGGCTTATGCACTCGCTAATGTCCATGTTTCAATGACGTACTCAAGTGGTTGAGAGAACAAACAATTCCGCTGCAGAAGTGCTAGAAAATTTGGAGCTGTTTCATAAGGTGCTTGTGGAAAGGAAGAATGAAAACTTTTTGTCCTTGACAGTTAAAAGGCTTTTAATTGAAAAAAGAGAAAAGGGATATAACGATGAATGAACAATTTTATTTCCGAAGTTGCAAACCTCTATGAGATATGCTTGGAGTATTTGTGCAAATGGATGAAACCAATGGAAGAGTTTGCTTATTTCAAATGGATGACCTTGAACGAGATACCAAGTTGGAATGATGTAGAATCTTGCCTGAAATATTTGATTGGTATAGGGGTTGTTGATGTGGACGATGCAAAGTGCTTTGGCCAAATCTGTAACTTGAAGCAGTTTGTGAGAAGTTACCTACAGGACGAAGAATTCATTAAACTGCCAACGCATAAGAAATGGTGCAAATACTTCGATCAGTCTAAGAGCATCACATGCCAATCAGAAATTTTAAGGATTGTACAGTTTTTCTTTGCTGTTACATTCCAAAATGTCAATGTACAGAGAGTCTTTTTACTGATGCAAAGTGAGTGGACTAAAGAGAGAAAAAAGTTGAGTGTTGCGACTATGAAAGGCATATTAATTCTTCAATATAATTTCAAAGACACGTGCTGTAATGAATTTTTTTTTCACTTTTGAAATCAGAGAAAGCCCTGTTGAAGAGAATTAGATCTTCAGAGAAATATGCATGGCCAGAAGAGTAAATTTGTAGTGACTTGACTTACAAGAGTGCCTTTAATTTGTTTTCAGCTGTTCTTTCTTTCCTCGGCATAACCTAATGTTCGTTATCATTTTTCACTCTGAAGTTGAGTATTTTTCAGTGACCGTCCGTGGTTATATTTCCTTGGCAAGCAATTTCACTTGTATGTAATGTCACTGGTAGAAACTTTTTGTGTGTTGCATTGCCAATTTTATAGGTCAAATTTCGTTGTGACAAAATTCGGTAGAGCATATATTTGGTCTCATGAAAAGTAGCCATGCACTGTCCGGAATTTTTCTTTTGCAAATATGGTAACCCTACCCTTAAGGTTGTTGGTGGGTAAACTCAGTACTTAAATTGTTGGAGGGACGCGGGGGGACGCGTCCCCCCATCGAGATTTAGCGTTCCCCATCGAGATTTAGCGTCCCCCCATCGAGATTTAGGCGTCCTCCAACCGAGAGTTGAGCGCTGGAAGACCAAAGGAAAATTAGCCAGCCAGGACTAAAAGATCCTACAAATTTCCTGCCGAAAATGGTCGCCAATTGCGGCGAAGATTTTTTTCTGGTCTTCACCTGATTTCGGGGAAAAATGGCATCAATTTCCGGCGAAGACTTTTTCTTGTTTTTGATCTTCATTCAATTTCGGCGACGGAAATACATCATTTTCACTAAACTTTTTGTAAAGTTGGTCAAGGCTGCAAAAGCGTCCCCCCATGCAAAATGTTACAATTCAAGTACTGGTCAAACTTATATGTTAACAGTAACACCAGGTTTCAAAAATTTTCAAAAATGAACAAGTCGAAATCCACTCTCCGTTTTTAGAACCAGTAAATCTTGGGCTGAGACTGGCTGCTTTTCATTTTCTGCTGAGTTTCAGCCTCATTTGTTCTTGATTTTTTCTTAATTTTGAAAGCATCGATGTCAATTTTAGCGACCATGTTTGTATGGCGGCACAAGTTGTTGCTTTGGCAACAATCACGTAATAAAATTATCGCCAAGCAATTCAGACCCCCTATTTCCTCTTGTGCCATCGTTTCAACACTCTCACATGGCTCAGCATGGAATTCTCCACAAACCCAGTGGGTTGCCATTCTGGCACAAGCCGTCGCGCTGTTTAATTACCTAACGCTCTGTCTGCCTGAGTAAAGGCTTTTTCCCTGATTTCCCGCATCGTACTGTAAAATTGCAAAAGAGAAAAAGTAAGCTTTTTTAAGTTGAACGGCTGACAAAAAACTTTCTCAGTTGCTTGCGCAGAGCAACAGCGCTCTGTAATCTTGGAATAGTAGTAATTTTGCTTGCCAACACAAGAAAATCACTAAAATGTTTATCGTTTTGAATCAGCACAAAATTTAGTTTCTTTTATTGATTTGAACTAATTTTTTTTCGTTTGTTTTTGGTTTATTTTACTGCCGAGGCTGGCATTGCGTTTAATTTGTTCTTAAATTTTGAGCAAAAATCAATCTCGTGTTCTTAGATAATTGCTCTTATAAAAAGAGTATATTGCTATTTTGGTCAACTGGTATTACTCAATATTTCTTTATCAGTCGATGCAGCAAATGGTTTCAATGCAATTCGCTTTCTCCTTTGCAGTCTAATAGCTAATCCCCAAGGGTTACAAATTACTTCATCGACCACGTACGGGCAAAAGAGAAGGTGGACTGGCTATTATTTTAAAAGAAAATATTGCTTTCAAAGAACACTTTTCTAAAGAAGTGAATTTTTCCAACTTTGAATCCCTAAACTGCAGTACAGCTTTGAACAAACAACAAGGTAACTTTTATCGGAATCATCTACCAACCACCACCTTCAAAAGTAAATGGTTTCACGAACTCTTCATTTTTTAAGGACTGGGAAGGTTATCTTAATCATTAAATGCTTCTAACACAGGATATTTTATGAGCCGGAGATATAAATTTTCACTTGGAAAGCCCTAATTCACCAGACACTAAGCACTTTATTTCAATACTGGATTCTCACAATTTTCTTCGGCAGGTAGGCACTGCTACTCGTGTGTGTGTCCATATATTAAACTTTGTTGCAACTTTGGAAACTTCTTCTTTACTATCTAGAAAACCTGCTGTACATGAGACTTTCATAGCTGACTTCATATCTGGAAAAACCTTAGACCATTTTGCTGTAACTTGCAAGCTTGCTCTTTCTGTTCAATTAACCAAACACAAAACTATTAGACACAGAAATTTAAAAGCCATCGCTATTGACGTACTGAACAATATTGTATCTGAGAAGCTATCATCTGTTCAACTGATTCAAGATGTAAACGCGCAAGTAAACCTTTACAACAATGTTATGACTGATGCTTTACACACACTAGCTCCTATCGTAGACAGGGGCGGATTTAGGGGGGGGGATGCATCCCCCCCCACCAGCCTAAAAGTAACGATTTCGGCCGAAAAATCAGCCTCTATTTCGAAAAATTAGGCTCCATTTCGGGATGCATCCCCCCCCCACCAGTGTAAAGCTAACGGTTTCGGCCGAAAAATCACTCTCATCACTCTTAATTTCGGTGAAGACCTTTTTTTTTTTTTTTTTGGAGACCACCTGATTTTGGGCGGAAAAAACGTTCGAATTTCCGATTTCGGCCCAAAAATCACTCTCAATTTCGGTGAAGACATCCGAATTTTTGAGGGTTTGTGCTTAAAATCCCCCCCACCAAAATTTTCTAGATCCGCCACTGATCGTAGAGCAACGTATTCAGATGCTCCGCATTATTTTTCCTTGGTATAATGCTGTACGGAAAAATGCTAAGAAATTATGTCGAAAATCAGAAAGACTGTGGAAGAGATCAAAATTATCAACCCGCAAACTGGCTTTCAAAGAACAATGTGCTACATTTAATAAACTGCTGAACAATTCAAAAAAAATCCTTTGTTCCTTCCAGCATCAACACGTGTAAAAAAGACACCAAGAAACTGTATCACATAGTTGGCTAATTTCTAAAATCTTGTTCATTAAATAAACTGCCTCAGATCTGTCCTGCACTTCAGCTTCCGGATGCATTTGCGAATTTCTTTCAAAACAAAATTCTTACATTACATCAATATTTGAGTACTGATCTACCTGCTGCCTGTGCTGTTGAAGAGAGTGTTGTGGTCTTTGATGGGACTACTTTTGACCAGTTAATCCTGTCACTACTGCTGATGTAAACAACATTCTGCACTCATTAAACTCAGCAAATTGCAATTTAGATCATCTTCCTGCTACTCTTCTGTAAAAATGCTCTTCTAATGTCATTACTGCAATCACTGTCATCATCAATAACTCCCTGAAATCTTCACTAGTCTCCTTGGAACTTAAAAAAAGCCATGATTTCTCCCTTATTAAAAAGCCACAATTTAGATCCGGACACTCTTGCTAATTACAGACCAAAATCTCACTTATCATTTTTGTCCAAAGTATTAGAAAAAGTTGTAACTGGGCAGTTAAATGAGCATATTGTTTGTTGGCTTTCTAGTTTTTTCCAACTGTAAAACGTGTAGATTTTATACGAAATAATTGAATGTACCTACCTGTTGAACCCAAGCGGTTAATCGGGGGCGGAAAATCGAGGATGCACTGTATTTATTTAACTAGAAACAAAACTGTATAAGTAGATTAGAAAGCGGTTAATCAATGCTTTTTGCAAAAAAAAAGGTGAAAGTTACTCGCGTGCCGCCGGGAAAACCTTGACATATCATTAGTGGCACGTGCACAAGTTGATAACCACTGTCAAGATGTAATTGAGCCATGTGATTGTTCTCTGACTTTTACGGAACTCAGAGTTGTAAGTAGGCCGGGCTTTTCGGATCGGGTTCGGGCCTGAAGTAGACAAAAATTTCGGGTTTTGCTCGGCCTGAATCAAAATAACTTGGCAACATTGCTAAATCTTTCATACCTAACTTAACTTTCGGGTTTTTTTGGGCATGATTTTGGCTTCAAATTAGTTTTCGGGTTTGGGCTTATATTTTCGGGTTCGGGCCTGAACTAGTCGGCCCGTTTACAACTCTGCGAAAACTGCATTGAAGTTTCGGGTTGAACGTGATCTTTGCAATCAAATTTTTTTTGTTATTGCGAAATAGGTGAAATGAAGAATTTAGACCAGCCTAAAATTGGGGAAGTAAGAGCACCCATTAGGAGGGCGTGGCTCCATCGCACCAACCCATTGCAATGGTCTTTTTCAGAATCACCAACATTTTCCAAAAAAATTTCAATTTCTGATTTTCTCCGGGATACCAAAATCCCTTATTCCGAAAATTTTATTTAGGATTTTGCGAGAACGAATTTTAGTCTATACCTGATCGAAAATTGCAAGCTCAACTTCAAAATTTAGAATTCAAAATCAAATCCTTCATTATTCTCGCTCTATTACGCCAAAAGTGTCGTGTAACAAGTTTGTGGAACCCATCTCTGGGTCATTGCGTCCCGACAACACAACTCCTTTTGAAGAAATGTCGCAGCAGTGGTGAGCCGTTGGTAATACTGCGTCCAATTTGACCGAGTCAAGATTTGAACCTCGGACTTCCCACTCCAAGGACGAAAGCATTACCGCTCAATCAACTGCTTGGTTGGAATCTGGAATCAAACCTCGAAATCGAAAACCAATCAACCTCGAAGGAATACAGTAGATTCTGCACTGAAAAAGAAATTTTCCTTCTTGCATTTCGGGATAACCCTGGCTGAGGATGATTAGACTTTAACTCCATAGGCTGCGAGTTCGATCCCTGGTCGTTGCAATTTCAAGCAAACCACTCTGAAATTGGAACCAAATTTATTTCACGACACATGTACAAAACAGACACAGGAAATGTGGAAAAGACTCTTTATCAATTCTCACAAACCAGTAGAAATTGATTTCAAAATTACTGATTGATTGTTTAATGCATTTTATTCTTTTGTGGCGATTAAGAAAGCAACGGTGGCGCCATATTTTGAATGAGTCTACATTCGTTTATATAGGAGTTGACCATTTTTGAGGTTTTTCTATTGATTTTAGTCCCAAGCCACTAAGTTGAGGTAACTGACGTAAAGCGCCATCTTAAACTTATTTGTGGGCACAACCACGTTATGCCACCAGCGGGGCGCAAGTTGAACTTTTTTCGCACAATCAGGGTTGTCGCGAAAACGACGCTCAAGCTCTTATGACAGCACAGTCGACAATTTTGATAAATCAGAGCAACATAATGCATTGCAGTGTTCATAACCACGAACATGCTACATCAGCAGATGCTTCGAAGCAACGTAAAAAGAGTTTTTGCCGTACCCGTGTTATTACAATAGATGATCCAATAAATTAAGCAACTCTTATCACTTTCTAGCGGTTGTAATTACCAAACAATTATCAAAGAGGTAGCGCTAGAGAAAAAATTCGCGCATAAAACAAAATAATTAACAAATAACAATAAATAAAGCATATTATCATGCCTAAAACTAGTTCATTTAACTAAAATTTATTTGCTCACAAATGAGTTAAATTAGGTAGTTGATTTTTCTGCAAAAGAATTCTGACCCTTGAGAACAGTATACAGCATCTAATGGCCAACGGTTCTTATTTATTTGATATATTTTTTCATATTTTGTTGTTTAACCGTGTTAGTTTTTTGGCGTAAGTGCATATTAATGTGCAAATCAAAATTTAAATATGAAATTTTCTTACTTCAGAGGGTAAGTCTAACAAGAGATGCTCAAGTTTAACCCTGAAAGTTCGCATTTTTACAATAGTTGGAAAAAACTAGTTTCTTTATTCATCGATGTGCACTGAAGTCGGACTGCATAAATTAGCTCTCGCAACACTTGGTCTGTCTCTGTCTTGAAGATTTTATTACAATTCAAGTCTTTAAAAAGCGCTCAAACCGGATGGAAAGCAATGCGAAATTCGTATCTTCGCAATGCAATGCGCAACTTTGCAAATGGTGGATGACGTCACTTGCGAAAGTCGCCAACAAATTGCGAAAGTTGCGTTACTTCCGGTTCAAAAGCTTTTTTTTTACTTATACTTGCTCAATGGCGATGGAACAGCTTCCTCAGAAACTTCTTAGTTTTTTGTCTCAATTTGGTTGAACCGAGATTGTACATGAACGGATTCATACATTCGCTAAACCGAAGAGACAAGTATGAGAAGATACCGAACCAATAATCGATCTCTGCTTTGCTGTGTGAAGAGGGTGTTGAAGTCGCCCACTGGAGGTACACTGTCGTAGGTATATATCCAATGGTATATGCTAATATGATGAGAATTAGCTGCAAAAAAGCCCCTTTTTCTTTGGAGCACGACTCTTTTTTGGTCAAGATGTAATGCAAACTTTGATTTGATATGTTGGAGATACGGGGGCTGTTATTCTCCTCCAACCTTTCTGCTACAGTGTTGCAGTAACTCGACTTTTCAGTGGCAGTTTTGCTTGTGCTTCGTGCGTTGGTTGGTGAACACTGATGGCTCGAAATGTTGTTGAAGTAAGTCTGACGCAATCTGTAAAAACAGTTGCAGACGAAAACTCAGTCTCAGTACTGCAATACTTGTAGTCACTTGTGACTGGCCATCAGTCGGTCAAACGGTGATGCATTCGTCTCTCGAGCGGGAGGCCTAACATTCACACACATCTCGGGCCGGTCAAATCGGGCACAGAATCGCCAACGGCCCGCTTCCACTGCGACATTTCTTTGAAATAGTCTGTTCTGGGCCCAATAACGTAGAGATGAGTCTCGCAAATTCGTTACACGCTTCCGCGTAATACAACGAGTATACTAAAATTTGATTTTTAGCATTAACCTCTGAAACCTAGAAAAAGAGAAGCAACGCCCGCAAAATTTCTCATGAGGGAGTTTTCTTTGTTTTTGAAGCGGTTTTGATGTCACAGCCAAAAGCTAATGGACTCCGCCAGCTGGTGGCTGGGGGAGTCTGTATAGAAGCCGTTGGATTCAAGGAGGAGAGGGTTCGGTATGGAGGCAAAGTTATTTACATTTAGCATTAAACATATAGCTTGGTGGTATAAGTAATACTAAATTTAATTTCCAATACCTCGCAAAGAAAGTTTTGTCTTCGCCGGAGCTTCTTCAAAACATTTTTTGCATTTTCAAAAAATTGTAAATTTTATTACCTACGGATATTTGAACCGAGAAGCCTCATTTTCTGTAGGGTCTTGGAAAGTCAGACGTTATAACATTAGGTAAGCTTAGCCTCAGTATATATATACCGCTAAATTGTTGTAGAATGAAGTCATTTCTGTCGTTAAGTTTTTCTCTGTATTTTTTGATTTTTGAAATGCGATGTTTTTCATTTATTAGTTTCTTATGTCAATCCTGCTAAGTTCTTATCAACGACTTACTTGATGCTTTTACGAATTTCCAAATAAATGAGCAAAGAGAAAACCACGATCAAGAACTGGGGAAAATAAAACAGCACGGAGTTGATGATTTTTATGTAGGTGTTAAATTGTTGCACGCAGCAATCCTCCCCTCTGTTTGCCACGGAACATGATGGCCAACAACTGCCAAAACTTGCTGAGTCTGTCAAAAATTAATCGAAAATCAAAACAATTTTATTTGCTTTAGTTGGTGGTACAGTATAATATATTATAGTTGTCAGAGATAAAAATGTAATTACAGTTCTTAACCAAGTTGCTTTGTTCAAGAGAAAGCGAAGGACATTTCGGTCTTCAAGTCACGCTGCCACCTGCACATCTGTTTACCCCACTCGGTCGAGTCTTCACACTGTCCCTTTTTATATCTGAACGTCACGCTGGAAATACCAATTTTTATGGTATTTGGTTTGACCCGACCAGGAATCGAACCCCAGTGTATTCCGTTTCAGTGTAGCAGCTACGAAGTCTCCATTTGACAGCTAATTAATTGAGACTAAAAACAAATTTAATGCTTCTCACTTTTTAATATTTTTACATATTTGATGACAAATCTTACTGTAGTTAAAAAAGGTGTTTTAAAAGTTTTGTCTTATGTTAACTAGCTCATTTTGGATACGTTGACTGATCGGCAATTTTGATCGCGCTAATGTTCAGTTTTCTTTTTTTATAGACATTGACCACTTGACAAGTCACGCTTTGAAAATCTGATACATCAGAAAGAAGTTTTTGAAATTGTTGCCTTGCATATTTATCCTCCTTTTACCAGACAGCGTCAGACGCTAACTATAGGACGATCCGCACAATTTCATCGTATTGATTACTTTGTGATTGGAGGAATCCACCCATGCTTAGGGGGTTAGAAGTTCCCAATGATCCAATGTTCCTCTGGATTTCTTTGAATTCTTGTCCGCTGAATTTGCTGCTCGGTCGAAGCCACCAAGCAGAAATAATCATTTTAAAGCGTTTTATTCAAGAACGCAACAACGCAACTAGGGTGGGTATTGAACCCAGATCATGCGATTATGATCATGAAATAATGTGTTTGAAAACCCCTGAAAAATTTATTACTAATTTGAACAAATGTTGAAAATAAGAGAAAGTGGTTATGCTGTGTAAATATGTTTGAGTATCTGAATGGTTGGTAAGATTCTAGAAAAGTATACAATGAAGCTTTTTATTAGTCAGTGTCTATAAATTGAAATTGATTTTTGTTCAACATAAATGTACAGCAAACAACTGACAAAAAGTAGAAAGCGAAATTCAAAATGTTGCATAAAATATTAATATACAGTAATTTAAAAAATCTATTTGCAACTTAATCCTCTAAACCTGACCATAAAATTATATGGAGGACACCAAAACTGCATTAATTATAGCTTTTTTCCATTTTAAAATGATACGACAAAAAATTAAATTTGGCTGAAAAATCACAATGAAAGATTAATGAGACCGTTTTGACAAAATTCACGTCTGAGCAGTATAAAAAAACTGTTTGCCAAGAAGTTCAATCAAAATGTGACTTTTCAGATGAATTTAATTTATTTATTTTTAAGATGGAATACTCCTACAAAAATTAAGATGGAGTATTCCGAGGAATGACGGTTTTTCTATTTTCTGCGTAGTTGAACATATTTGAACAAAATAAGTTGAATCCATAAGTTCAGAGAGATAATTTTTCAATTATTTTATACAGTATTTGTATCAATTTGTTTGCGGCAACTTTTTCTAAAATTTTTCCTAAACTTTTTATTAAACCGCGCAATAAATCTTATCCAGTGATGTTAAGCCAAAAAAACTTTAACGTCAAATATTAATCAAAAATTCGATTTAGCTCTCATAACTATGAAAACTGAACAAACAGAAAGTTTGAAAATCTGTTGTTCATTCTTTAGTAGCAGATTCAAAAATCGGAAACTTTTTAGCCTCAAAATTAAAAAATTTGATTAAAAAAATATTTAATTAAATTAGGCCGTTACCGCAGCTTTTGTTTGAGAAATTAAATTATTTTTGATCACGAAACATAGTTTTTAAAATCACTGATTTGAGCAAAAGTATCGCGATGGCTGTTAACATTGAAGACAGTGACGAAAACTTTTTCCGGCTCTCATTAATCAAGTGTTGACATGGCGATTCTGCCCAGACTGTTCGGCTGCCAACTCTTAACTTGAAGCACAATGCTGTCTTTGTTATTACGACATTACCACAAAATAAATTTATTGCTTTACTTCAAATTGACCTGATGACATAATTATTCTCAATGCCATTTGCTGGCATTAAGGATCTTGTAGTCGCGCAACACGCGGGTTAAAAATATGTCTTTTTTTATAGTTTAAAGAAACTAAATAATGAAAAATAATCTACTACAAACGTTGACTTAAACTTAATCAGAAGCAATCCAAAGAAACTCTAAGTTGATAAAACATGACGAACTTTCCCGTCCCCATAATGACGGGGTAGTTTGCCTCTGTTAAACATTAAACAACACGCAAAAAATAATTTTCTAGTGATGCTGCGAAAAACGTCAGCTATTTATGATAAAAATTGATTCGATTTTGTGGGGATTGACGTCACCATCAAGAGTGTTCATTGAAAAACCCAGAGCAGAATAATTCAAATTACACTAAACTGGAGATGGTAAACCCCAACAGCTTGTTTGACCCCCCGGGATCATCAAGGGTAATAAGGGTTTCTCATCTTTCGTTTACTGCAATTTGAATGGTGATAGAAATTAAAAAAAAAAAGAAAACAGTAAAAAATTACCAATTTTAAGTCTCTGGTTTTTATATACTTTGGTTTGATGCGATCGAGAATCGAACCCAGGTGTACCGTTTCAGTAACAGATACTCTATCTTAGATCACTTATCGGTTTTTAAGCGTTACCTCTTTCTACATCCACACCCATCATGTATCCAAGCGGTAAGGCAGCAATGAGAGAAGCAAACCACAACATCATGACGTAAAAAGCAAGCATGGAATTCGACAGTTTCATATCGATTAACGGCCACTTGATGGCAGCGAAGCGCAATGCTGATAAAGATACTATGTGCAATGACGTCACGTAGTTCGTCACAAAATCCGTCACCCAGTAAAAGTTGCCTGCGAAAAATGAGAAAAATATTATTTTATTTTGTATATTTCATTGAACGTATCGGTCCAACAGTATAACCGCTATCGGCGTTATCAATCATCTCATTCAAATAAATGTGGTTGACAATGTGTTTTTCTGTTAGCCGAAATGTTTTTAATATTGTTTTGGTAAATTTGAGGAGGGTTAGCACATCACTAACCTTTGTCAGATTAGTATAATATTCTACAAATGTCTTTGTTTTCGAACTAGAGGCATCACAGAATGATTTCCGAATACTGAGTCATCTTTCACTGAGCAAGTCGAAAGCATTTGTTGCCATTTGTCTGTTTGATGTCAAAACCGGAAAATTTGATAAAACTTTTCAAAAAAATTGACTTTTTTTCGATTTGCCCTGGTATTTGTCACTAATTTTTACCACAAGTTATTAAGCAATGATTTACTGCAATACAGGGTAGAAAAAAATTACGAAAAACGTGTCAATTTCACAGGCAGCAAGTTTATTGTAGCAGCATTTATTTCGTTTATTATTTCGTTCATCTTTGGAAACTAATTCCTATAAGACTTTGCTTGTAAATTTACTCAAGCAATTTCTAAGTTTGTGGCAATTTCACTGGCACGTTTGTCGTAGCAGCATTTATTTATTTATTTATTATTTTTTTCGATTTTAGTGATCTGAATAGTTTTTAAATGTTTACCATAATTATCCATGATTTGATAATGGTTATTTTTATTGTGAATCATCGTTTGTTTGAATAGGAATAATTATTCGAGTTTGCTCGCTTGTGACGTAACAACCCTCATGCCACTCTATCTCACACTGTTTCGAATTGTAATCCATGAACAAACAAACATCAGAAATGGCGTCATCTATGAAAAGTTTGGTTTAGCGTTTTTATTATCAAGGTTTAGTATTTCTATATAACACGCAAAAAACACTTAAAGATTCAATTTTAATTTTGAAAAACTATTGTAGCATATTTTTTGAACTATTCTATGGTTTTAAAATAGATAATAATTGTATGTTGTAGCCTACTGTAGTCATGTTTTATTGCGTTCAAATATTCAATCAATTAAAGTTCAATGCATATCATAGGCGCAGTTTAAATCTAAATATTGGATTGCAAAAGTGTGATTTAATAATCCAAAACTGTTTTGTTTGTAACAATGTTTCATAATATTTTTGAAAATATATTGTTTTTTTGAGGCAGAAGAGGCGCAAAAGATACTGAAAAGTTCCTGCCAGATGGGAATATCGTTAAAAGCAAGCAATGCATGTGTTGTAATTTTGATCGGAGCCAAAATATAGGAGGCACCGCTTATTATGATTACGGATAATCTGACCAGCCGGTTGTTATGACAAATTTGGTACGATCCGGAATTTCTCCACTTAAAATTCTCCATTTAATATGACCAAATTTCGTATAATATGATCAACGTTTTTTTCATCTCTCTTACTACAGTGCAATATTTTTTCCCGCACATACGTATACTTATGTATTATATTTTTTCCCGCATATACTACGTCAATGGAAGAGTTCGATACTTTCGCTTGACAAATTCGTGATTTTTTGCGAAAAGATTTTGTTCAGCGGAACATTACCGATTTTTTTTTGTTTTTTTTTTCACCAAAAATAACTAACGTACGTGCGTAACATTTTGAATTTGTTTTGCAGTGCTTTAATATGTTACTTTGATTAAACGTTACTTGAACTGATATTTACTTTGATTGATGCCGGTTACGGAGGCTTCGGTTTGTACGACCATTCGGACATTATGACCAAAATAGTCTGGTCCTAAGGTGGTCATACTGAGGGGCGCTTACTGTATTACCAAAAAACTTTGCAATAATTTACAAGAAATAAAAAATATGCAACAATAAATAATTAATCAACTCACAACGAACTGCTATATTGTTTGGAGCTCATAAGTTGACACAAACAGCTTTAAAATTGTTTCAAACTAAAAAAAGCGGAAGTATTTCAATGTTTGTTTCTATTTTTGTATACAATTGTCAAGTATTGTCAAGTTGTAAAGGTACTGCCTAAAATACCCTCAACATGTACCGTGTAAGCCATACAGCATCACGTCAATTTTTATTTACAGGAACTACAATACCTTTTGCACCCAAGTTACGACTGTCACTAGGTATGTCCAGTGATAGCGCTATTTGACGTTAGTTGGTCGAGAGGTTGCGCATTGGTCTTGGAAATAGAAGTTTTGAGGTTCAAGTGTTGCGGTGATCAAATCGGAAGCATTGTCGGAAGTAGTTCGCCACCGCTGCAGTATTTTTTCGAAAGAAGCTGTCTTGTCTTGGTGTAATGACGTGGAGACGGGCTCCGCTACTCGCTGCATTTCCGTGACCACAACAAGTAACATGATGATTTGATTTGACTATTTTTAATTCGTAATCTCAGCGAAAAAGACTAATAAACTTAGGGAATTTTTTTGGAGGAAGTTCGGAACAGGTGTAGAAAGAACTCCTTACGTGAGACTAAGGAAATGAGTACATTAATATATTGAAAATGTAATGTTGACCGTTTCCTGGAATAGCCCGAGTAAACTATCGTAACGCTTTAAAAAAGCAAACAATGGCAGATGCAGCGCTCTTTCGCGACCCCTAAACGCAACAGGTTCAATTGTTATAATAAAACATAAAATGAAACATATCCCGTTAATAATATTTGAACGTCCAATAAGTCAATGATAAATTCATTTTAAATGAATTATTTTTTTATGTTTGTTGATTTTATTTTGAAACGTCAAGGGCTTGAATTAACAAAAAACGCGCGCTCATATATTTACGTTAGATTAGGCTGAAAATTTTTTTCAAACTTTTGAAACATATTTTTCAATGTTTATCTCCAACGATTAAATTATGCTATTATAGTACCTACTACCTAGACAGTGCATACCTGCACCAGGAATATTTCAGTAATTTTACGAAAACTTTGATCAATTTCATAGATTAAAAACAAAAGTAAATAACAGACACAAACTCCACCATTCCTTCAAGTCAGTTTATGCTAGGTTTGCTTATTTGATAAAAATACAGAAGCATAATTCTCGCCTTTCGTCTTAACTTCTCCAGCAGTTTTGATGTGTTTGTTGAACAAGTTGAGTTGAATAAGTAGTAAAATTTTTTAAACTCTAGTCGGATATAGTATAACAATTACAACGCTTGTAATGGTGGTCTTTATTTTACAATTTTGCCA
Organism: Trididemnum nubilum; assembly: GCA_963965965.1. Classification (NCBI taxonomy): domain Eukaryota; kingdom Metazoa; phylum Chordata; class Ascidiacea; order Aplousobranchia; family Didemnidae; genus Trididemnum; species Trididemnum nubilum. The sequence continues at coordinate 38,970,510 of OZ014484.1, read as the reverse complement.
GTACAGCAGATAGTCTAACCTCACGCACTGCTTGGACTTAACAGATTATTTTTGGGTTCCGCAAAAGTGCACTCTGCACATAAATATCCGAGAACCGCCCTATTAGTTGTTGCACCATTGCATGTTTTCCTGGGCTGCTATTTTTGTTGGTATATAGCCAATCACGACAGACTACGTAATGCAGTGTTAGTCATGTAGTGGTGGGCAGTACCTAGTACAAAAGTAACGCGGTTGTGTAACGCAATACTTTTTGGTAACGATTCCGGTACCGACGGTACTTTTTCAAAAATGGCACGGAAGTATCGGTACCGCGGTCCTTGTTTTAAAAAGTATTCGGTATTTTCAGTTTTTTGTTATCACTTATCGATTCAAAATCAAACTATCTCTCTCTCTCTCTCTCTTTGGAGTGGAACTAATGAATTTTTAGCTCCACAACATACCGTTACGGTTCGCTCCAAACAAAGGTTCAAAGGGTGCTTGCCAACAATAAGTATTAAACTGCAACATCTCTGCATTCGCAGTTCCGTATTATCTATGATGACGATTGAAGACGAAAACGATGAAACTCCTTTGTGTATAAACAATTGCAGCAAACGGTCAAAGCCAAAGTTACTAACTTGTTACAAGAGAAGTTAAAAGCGCAAGATGCTTCTGATGAAAGCAGCAATATGAACGAAAGTGAACATTCGGACAAACTTTTTGATTTTTTGTACGAAACAATCAATAACACTTGCCGAGACAGTCCTCAATAGCCTCATCGGCAAATTAGTTCATCTACTGTCTAACTTCAAAAATGATGCGCTAAAAATCTTTTTATTTGATACAAATATCACACTGCAGCACTGTCTTCAAGTGAAGCGGTCGAACGAGTGTTCTCCATAGGGAAAGACGTAGTAAACCTATTTTACACGGGTTGTTTGACCAACAGCATTTTACACAGGGAGGCAAAAATGCTCTCCCGATTCAACCCCTAAACCGAACGTCATGGGAACACCAAATTTGGTATGCGGGTTAGCGTTCACCACAATTTCATATTTTCGAAAAATGGAGTCATTTTTGCAAAGACGTCACAGGCGGTTTAAATTTTATACGTTGGGTTGTTTTTATACTGAGTCATAAAATGCCTAAGTCAAGTTGGCTACGTCACAAAAACGTTTTATGACGTCATTTAGGTTAACTAGTAACCGAAAAAAGCTTAGATTTCGGAAAATGACGTCGGAAAACCTCAAAATTGAGAAATATGAACAATTTCGAGGTGGTGCAAAATTTGAATATGACTTTCAATGAAGACGATTTCTTTTACGCTTTCGCATTAAGCTTTTCGGACAGAACTCTGAACAGAGATTGCAACTGAGAAGTTCTGTCCGAAAAGCTTATTGCGAAAGCTTAAATGAAATCGACTTTATTGAAAGTCATATTCCAAAACTGAGAAACTTTCCGTTACTTTAGCAACTTGAAATTTTTTAAAGTTATCTGTGACAAAACCTGATTTAAAGCCAAGTTGATTTAAAAAAAACTTTATTTCTCGAGGGATTTATCACGAAAAAACCAAGGGAGGAACAAAAATACTCCCTCCCGTAAAAAATAGGTTTAAAACTCAAAAGAGTTGGGTTAAGTGACGAATTGACAATCACTCTGAGATGCTGATTTTTCTCAAAGTAAATGATTGCTCGTAATTTTGGTTTGTTGGGCTTTTTTCACTAAAAACTTTAAACTTTTTAAAACAAACGTTTTTCAAAGACTCTACGACAATTCAGTTGAATCATCAAAACGTACAGTACCGAGTACCGATACAGGTACCGTGGTACTTTTTAAAAACAGTACCGGTACCGACGGTACTTTTTTGAAGCAAGTACCGGTGCCGCGGGACTTTTGCAAAATACGAGCCCACCTCTAAATTTACCAAATGGCTCTTTTATTTGTTTCAAAATTCTTTATAAAAAATTTTATACTTTGTTTAGCCTACCAACTATAGCAGAGTTAAAGCGGCTTGCGACTCCTGATGAATATCACAGTAATAGAAATATTAACCGTTTAGTAACTTCACTTTATAGCGCATCGGTACGTTATTTAATCTACAAGTGTAATATGATTAAAACTATGTTTCAAATATGGAAATAAGTTGCAGCAGATTGCCACAGTATTAAAACATTAAGAATTAAAACCTATAAAACCCAACAGTCTGTTTCACCCATAAATGGGATCATCAGGGGTAAATCTAAACAGTTCAAAAAGTAGACAACTAAAATCTAATGCTTCAAAGCTTAAAACCTTAAAATTTGAGAACAAGGTCAAAATTTCCTAGCAAGCAGTTGAACTGCAAAATTCCACAAATTTGAGCAAACCAAGCGGTAACAGCTATAGGTCACATGAAACATTGATGTAAGTAATAAAAGCAACTACAAAAGGCTATGGAAATTTAGATTTTAACATATCGTTTTCACTGCATGCATATAATATAGCACATCGTTTTTTGAGATGTTATCAATTAATTGCACTTTATTTTGTGTAATGGTAGAAAGTTAATTGCTTTTCTGCACATTCACTTTCAGGTTATGTGTTTATGTTCATTTTTATCCAATCAAAGCTAAATTTTATTTTTCTTTAGAAAAAATTTTGTTGAAAACAACAACCTATACGTACGAGTCAGTGGCGGATCCAGAAAATTTTGGTGGGGGGGGATAATAAAAATTTTAAGCACAAAACCTCAAAAATTCGGATGTGTTGTAACCAGGCGCGTAGCCAGGATTTGGAAAAGGGGGGGGGGGGGCTTTTTTGAAAGAGTGAGAAAAGTGCAAACGACCTTGACCCGAATTTTCATTGTTCTTGAATCAGTTTGTCCGAAAATTGAGACGAAATTTCTCGGAAAGCTCAGAAATTCAAAGGTATTTTCCGCCCAAAATCAGGCGGTCTCCAAAAAAAAAAAAGGTCTTCACCGAAATTGAGACTGATTTTTCGGCCAAAATCGTTAGGTTTAGGCTGGTGGGGGGGGATGCATCTCCCCCATCCCCCCCCCCCTAAATCCGCCACTGGTACGAGTATGCGGTTGTTTTTTCTTAGTATTTTTCTTTGTAAGTTGTAAGCAAATATTTTTTATGGATTCGAAAAGCAAGTTTGAGATTTTTGAAGCAAACTTTGTAGCTTGTGTGAACACTGCAAAAATATTTTAGTTACGTTGCTAATTTGTATTTCGCAGAAATTCAGTGGTTCGTTGAATATTTTAGCTAAAATTTAAAAGCATATCGGAGTTCATCTAACTTAATAAATGCTCAGTCTGTGGTTGATATCAAGCTTTCAAAAAGTGATCAATAACAAGAGCTGAGACTTAGAGCCAGTGATTAAATTGTAGGGAGGACGCGGGGGGACGCGGGGTGACGCGTCCCCCCATCGAGAGTTAGCATCCCCAATCGAGATTGAGCGTCCCCCATCAAGATTTAGGTGTCCTCCCATCGAATATAGCACCAAATTCCGCGGGAAAAGTGATTCAGAAGGAGAAACACTTCAACTGTCGGCGAAGACCTTTTTTCTTTTTTTAGGCTTCACCTAATTTTGGCAAAAAAACACTTCAATTTTCGGCGAAGACCTTTTATTTGGTCTTCACCTAATTTTGGCGAAAAAACACTTCGATTTTCGGCGAAGACCTTTTTCTTTTTTGGTCTTTAATCAATTTCGGACGGAATTACGTAATCTTCACTAAGCTTTGGTAAAGGCTGCAAAAGCGTCCCCCCATGCAAAATTTTATAATTTAAGTACTGCTTAGAGCCAATTTCGCAGCTAATTGCCACATAAGTACTGAAGTATAAACCATAAAATCTGATGAAACCTAACAGTCTCTTCCACCCATAAATGGGATCATCAATGGTTTCATCACATTCAAATGGAATCAAAGAAAGCTAATTGAAATACTGAGTTTTATTACAAGTAGTCCATTAATTCCTACAGCGTGATATTCAATTCAGAGCTGTAGTGTCTAGAGACATGTCTCGGTCTCGAGACAGTCTCGAGACACTATTTTTCAAAGTCTCGGTCTCGTCTCGGTCTCGAAGGTCTAAAGCCTCGGTCTCGACACCTCGAAGTCTCGGAAAATGGGCATGTCTCGGCCATATTTCCAATTCAAGCGTAAAAACCAACAATAATTATAAGTTTTTAACTTTTGTAGCTTGCACAGTTAGTTAACAAAATTTCTTGATGACCATGATAGTATTAAATCTTAAACACCATAAGCGACGCCAAAAAGCTTTTTAATTAAAAACAAACGTATATCTTTTAAGTGGTTTAACTTTTTTAAATAGCGTGTTCCTTATATAATAGCGAAATGCCTAGAAATCTATATTGCAATGAGTTGGGAAGTTCACAGAATGTCCAAAACTTAGTGTCAAAAATATTTGCAAAATATTGCAAACGTTTGGTTTCAAAAATCTCGTGTCTCGTCTTGGTCTCGACACGTTCAAGTCTCGGTCTCGTCTCGAGTTTTTGCTCAAAGTCTCGGTTTCGTTTCGGTCTCGCAATGTAAATGCCTCGTCTCGGTCTCGGTCTCAAAGATTTTGGCCGAGGCTCCAGCTCTGATTCAATCATTTCAAATTTCTTTTAAGATTACAGTTACAATATGGTGTGGTCAAAATGAACTTTATTATAAAAAGGGACTTTAAACAAAGAGCTTTATTTCTTTGGTCTTGTTGCATTCATACGTCTTTAAAGACAAAAAAATCAACAAAATCAAAGCAAAAATACGTTTGACTTTTCAGTTTTTCCGCTCGTTATCTTAAAGAGATACTGCTCGAAATCGGTTTTATTCAAGAAATGAGAACTGCTTGGGATAATAAAAAGGTGCTCCAAACTTTTTTCCACAATTCCCCTTATTCGCGAAAATGCGATTTAATCCGTTTGACTCCGTACCATTGGCAACCTTGTATTTCGCAATTATGTGACATCACAAAAGGCAGATTTCGCAAAATTTCTCGCTAACTAGGAACTGCGATGTTCAATGAGAAGATAAGAGCCTAAAATTCTGCTTTTAGCCTGCAATTCCAATTCAAACTAAATTTATTAGTGACATAATATGAGTGATATAATCTACTGTATCAAAAATAGGCCAGTTTTGATGATGTTTTTAGCCTATGAAAGATATAAAATTTAAAGTTAAAAACGATCATACTGTAGATCACTCATCATTGGTAGCCTACAGGTACCGTTAACAGTAGCAAAGTTTTCAGATTTGGTTAGGCTACTCACTGCTATCAGTTAGTAATCGCGTTTCTCATTTTGCGAGAAATTTTGCGAAATCTGCCTTTTGTGATGTCACAAAATTGCAAAATGCAGAGTTGCCAATGGTACGGAGTCAAACGGATTAAATCGCTACTTCGCGAATAAAGGAAATAGTGGAAAAAAGTTTGGGGCATCTCTGTATTATCCCAAGTAGTTCTCATTTCTTCAACAAAACCGATTTCGAGCAGTAGGCACTACTGAAAGGCCGTTGCTGATACGCACAGAATACATTCGGTCGGACTTAAAACTCACAGACGAACTGGTCCAATGCCCAATATTCAAATCCCCACGTTCTTCTATAGAGCCACAGCGGAGAGCATACCAAGGTGGAAATGAGATCAGAAACACAGAGACTGAAAATGAAAATATTCGCCTTGGTGTGGCAGCTTCGTGACTTCACGATAACGATCGCGGTAAGAAGACTCCCGAATGCTCCGACAATCCAGAATATTGCAATGACGATTGACACAGACACGTTCGTTATAAAGGTCGGGTGCACTAAAAGAGAAAAAAAGGCTTAAAATATTTTTTCTGTGATCTATATTTTGCTAAGCGAAATTTAATTAGGGTTGGATTCCCGTTCTGGTCAAACCAAAGACTTTAAATTTGGTATTCACAGCTTCCCTACTTGTTTAGTAGTAACAAGGGGCAGTGTAAAACAGAATTTGACAAAACACTTGGCTAAGCCTGACCAAAAACTTGCAAACAGAAGCAAATAAGTTTGCTCTGCGTTGGTGTGGTTAGACATAGGCAAAGTGCTTGCTTCATTTGATACGCATGAATGAACAAAGTGGATTACGTAATAAGTTTTTGTAATTTTTTCACAAGAGCAATACTAACGCTGGTTCAGTGTATGGTGATGTTCGGGCGTAATGCTTCCCAAAAATTTTTTACAGCAAACTAATTCGGGAGAAATTCTGGGCTGGCTGTTATAAGCAGCATAAACTATTTCAACTACCTCGTTTAGGTTCTTCAGTTCTAGGTTAATATTTGCTTGTTTCAAAATTTTACTGGCTATTGATAACATGCTTGTTCCAGTATCAATATTTGTTGATTGTTGATGACACCATCAACTTCGTACGACTATGATTTTATGGCCTTATTTTGAAGAATTTTTCCTTCTTTTTAGAGCCATGTTTGCTGAGCATCTAATTACTTGTCTGATTACGTCATGTGGCATCGTAACTTTGATCGTTCGTTCGTACGAACCAGGCACTCTACGGTCTGCGTCTGTCCAACCACACCAAAGCAGGGCACCCTTTTCGAGTTCTGTTTCAACTGTTTGCAAGTCAAATCAAAAGACGTGTTGAAAAAGTAAATGTTCTTCTTATGGTAAAAGGCATTAGTGCTTACAGTTCATACAAAAAAACATTATATGACGTTGAAAATTCTCTGTAATAAGCACAAAGCCAATACAACTGAAAACATTCTTTTATTGCTAACGTTTCGAGATAGTACTCATCTCATTATCTAAGCTGATTTATAAGAATCGGCCAAAAATTAGAACGAAAATAAGCAAATTTGAAATTAGGTCATAAACGTTCATAATAATGCAGTGTTGAAGAACAAACAATTGTTACACTACAACAGGGGTCGGCAACCTGCGGTCCGCGGGCCAAATCCGGCCCGCGGCCTCTTTTCGAAATTGTGTATTTATGTGGCCCGCTATCTCTTTACGTAATCATAACAATTGGCGTAGCCAACAGACGTTTGGCGATCACAATTTAATTGAACTAAAACCACGCTTCTAAACAATTGCATGACGTAAAGATTTGACTGGAAGCATTTCCGTGTTCTATTCTGTTAAGAACCGGTGGAAAAAGAAAAAAAAATTAGTCACGCATCAAGTACTTTGCACATCGCACCCTGACTTATGAAAACACGGAGAGTGAGCGTTTTTGCAGGAATTGCAGTTACATGCGTTTTTATGTATTTGTTTGCCACTGAGCAGTTTGCTTTAATAATAAATGAATTTCTGTTTTGGTTTATGTTAATAGCTAGAAAACATAGCTTTTGTAATTCATTTTAGCAATTTTGAAATGTTATCAAAACGTAGAAAAGTTGGTGAGAAATTCAGAGGTTTTAAAGAAAAATGGGAAAATAATTTCTTTTTCGTATATCACCTGGAAGACATGCTTGTTTGATTTGCAACGAACCTCTTGCTGTCAATTAAAAGTGGAATATCAAGCGTCATTATGAATCAAAACACAAAATGTTTTTGACTTCTTACCTAATCTAAACTTTTAATAACAAACACAACATCAACAGTCTCTTTGACTTGACGTGCCAACATAAACATTTTAGTGTATTTTTTCATCCAGAATTAGTGGAAACCTTATCTATGGCCCGTGGCCAATTATTGAGCTTGATTTTGGCCCGGCAACACCAAAAGGTTGCCGACCTCTGCACTACAATCATACTAAGGGTATTAAGTTGCAAAATCACTCAAAGTTTTGGGAAAGGCGTTATGAAATAGTGAATTGGTTGACGCCCGGACAACAAGCAAAAATTACACAGATACTGTATATAAATGACAAGAAGGGCGAAGTAAGAATTCAAACTGCAATATAAACAAGTCTGAGGCTTACAAGAAAAAAACCAAAGCGCTAAATTGAGCTTAGATACAATTGAGAATTATTTATTGAGTAAATAGAGTGGTGTGGAAGTTTTGTCAATTTTGAGTTGAGGCTGCTTTTCTATAAGTAAAGTTCCTTTTATTGACAACTTACACCAGTTACTTGCATGAGATAAGACAATGGGGTTACTAAAATCAATGTGATGGTCCGGGTTTTGCCAAAAGTGTTAAGTGACATTAGTATCATTGGAAGTTGAAATGGCGGGATTGTGATCATTAAGCCGAGTAATCAGATTTCTTTGTGTCTGTCCAATATAAAATTCACTACAACTACAGTTGATTTGATACACCACATTGGAGCGGCATAGTGTGCTGTTTGTATTTATGTGTGAAAAATCGGCCAATGTTATCAGTTTCATCAATTGAAATGAGTTTTACATTAATACTGATTTTGTGAAAAAAAACGAATTAATTTCTTTTCTATTTTGATTTCACATTAAATGCACGTGCGGCAATCTAATGAAGAACAGTCTAGGTTTGGGAGTTTCGGTAAAATTGATGGTTTGGCATTTTTGATATTTTTGGTTCAAAAATTCGGCAATGTGATAATCAATAAGGTGAGTTGGAAAACCATAATCTTCTGTAACAAAGTGGATATTTTTTGGAACTCTTGGTGTATAAAAACATAGCTGTTACAAATTTTGTAGGCACGATCCAGAGGATTAAATAGCAGATTTTTCTTGTATTTAAGAGGAACATAACTTTGCCGATTGATGTATAAGCTCGTGAATGAGGGTTTCCTGAAGATTTTGGTTTCTACACTTTTCTTTGTTTTCGTAATGTGGACATCCAAAAAGGTTAATTGATTTTCCACTTCTGGTTCTCTGGTAAATTGAATTTTATTGTAAATCGAATCAAATGGGCAGCCCTGTCATGTATCCTTGCCTTTATACAGACTAAGTAGTATCTCACAGTATGCTTAATCCGTCGACTAAATTTTGTAATTGAATTGTATTGGATTCTCAAGACGTCGACTACATTTGGTAATTGAATCCTACTTGACTTCACTCTCAATTTAATATTAGGCAAGTTAGTCATCGATCAATCGGCCAAAATATTTGGAATGAATAAGAAACATATTAAGATACTGCTTGACCGGACCTGTAAAAATGGCACACTTCAGTTTAACGGTAAATTTTACCAACAAGTTGACGGGGTGGCTATGGGATTACCTTTGGCCCCAGCCATTGCTGACATATGTATGAACTGGCTTTTGGAGGAAGTATGTAAAAAGATCAATGCTCGTTTCAAACTTTTTTGGTACGTTGATGATTTATTTTTGGCTTTCGATAGTTCTAAAGACATTGACGACACACTCAATGCATTTAAAAATTCAATTTACCAGAGAACCAGAAGTGGAAAATCAATTAACCTTTTTGGATGTCCACATCACGAAAACAAAGGGAAGTGTAGAAACCAAAATCTTCAGGAAACCTTCATTCACGGGCTTGTACCTCATGAGGCAAAGTTATGTTCCTCTTAAATACAAGAAAAATCTGCTATTTACTCTTTTGGATCGTGCCTACAAAATTTGCAACAGCTATGTTTTTATACACCAAGAGTTCCAAAAAATATCCACTTTGTTACAGAAGATTATGGTTTTCCAACTCACCTTATTGATTATCACATTGCCAAATTTTTGAACCAAGAATATCAAAAATGCCAAACCATCAATTTTACCGAAACTCCCAAACCTAGACTGTTCTTTATTAGATTACCGTACGTGCATTTCATGTGAAATCAAAATAGAAAAGAAAAAATTAATTCGTTTTTTTCACAAAATCAGTATCAATGCAAAACTCATTTCAATTGATGAAACTTTTAACATTGGCCAATTTTACACGCATAAAGATAAACAGCACACTATACCGCACCAACGAGGTGCATCAAATCAACTGTAGTGGTGGTGAACTTCAAACGAGAATTATGTTTGAACGTTACTATTCCTTTTTTCATTGTTGCCTGTTCCCTGTTGTCTTGTCGTTACGTAATGTTCTAAAACGTTTTCTGAATAAACCGAAATGGGGGGCACAAGCAGTCGTTAGGGGGACACAGCCCCCACCCCCCCGTAGTGACAGCGCAAAGTCTTCCTATAATACGTATTTTTTTATTACTCAAAAACTGTTCAAAAAAATTCAATCCTATATCTCGATAAAAAACAAACCATGCCTCGTCTAAACGTTTAGAAAATCTGTTGTATGAACACAAAAAATTGTTTTCTAGAAATGCCTGAGCGAATAAAAAAACAACAAAATTTAGTCGACGTCTAGCGAATAAGATGCTACTAAGTCTGTATAAAGGCTAGGATATACGACAGGGCTGCGCAAAGTGCGGCCCGGGCAACAAGTTTTTGCGGGCCGTAACTGGTCTAAAGATTCTTAAACTTCTTTCGATGCGTACAATTTTTCCCCAAAAGTTGTTTTTTGTGTCAAATTGGTTAACGCGAATTTTTTCCAACCTCACTTTTAATCAATTTTCGTGAATTTTATTTAGTTAATAACATCACTAGGAGTAGATTACAAAGTAGCAGTTGTTCAGATAGTGCACCCATTGGGGAAAAGGCTTGGGGAGGCCTCTCTCTTTAGCCGAATAATAATTTAAAAAGCTTGACCCAAATATGCTAGCTTTAAAATGAGTTTTGGACCTGACCTAAGTGGGGGAATGGCGTAGCAATATCTACAAAGGCATTCAAGTCAAGTTTTTCAGTGTTGACCAAAATGTTGGGATAAGCCTAAAATGTAATCTCACCAAATTTAAACTTTCTAAATCTTTTCGTATTCAATGTATTGCAGTTCAAAATTAACAATTTTCCCCTTACTTTAGTATTGCCTTTTTTGTCAGTATTGTGACAAAAGACTTGCTTTCGCAAACCAGGCTTACATTTACTTGAAAAGCAGCTAATTTAATATTCAGACCCTTTACTTCATTTTGACAACAACTCTGCCGCAAGTTTAGGAACATGCAGTAACTTTTTGAAATTTTGTTTCTAATTGGCAACCATGGTAAAACTTCTAAGGGGAAAGTTAATCTGTTTTATCTCAATAACGGAAGGTCATAAAAAGCTTACATTTGGTGAAGGAAGTCTTCAAATCTGTCAAACATTTTTAAGAGAAAACTGAGCAAAGAAACCTCCGCCTTGAATGCTCTTTTAATTCTTTTTACTGACTCTTCTAATGCTCTTTTAACTCTTTTAATTTGAGTTGTACAATATTACAATACAACCTACAAAGTTAGTTATTGGTACTGGTACTGTCCCAATTATCCTGCTTAAATTGTCTACAGTCTGCTATTTTCTGCCCAAAAAAGAGATATTGCTCTGATCAAATACGGTAATATTGCTTTTATTTCTAAGATGGTGACGTCTTTCCTAACAAAAACAAACCTACTACTACTTCTTGCAGTGCCAGATTTCTTCAATCAGCAATTTGCTAAAAATAAATCCGTCACTGGTTCAAGTTAAAGACTGTGCAAAAAAATAACCAAACGAGAAAAACCACTTACGGAGGTAGCTACAGTACATCAAAGAGTGTATCATGAAAGCAGAGAAGTTCATTCGTTCATGGTTAATTTGTTGTTGATTTAATGTCTGTTGAATTCGTACATTTTTTTAACAGACAGCGTACAAGTTTAGTGTTTACAACACACCACGGGCAGCTTCTATAGAATTTGATTTTTCTAGCACTAGGCCACCACAAATAAGGACAATTGGGGCTAAATTTAGAAAAAATTTTAAAATGTTTTACCCAAGAACGCGATGCCTTGCAGTGCATTTCAGTAAGAGGCAGCTTTTCCAGCAATCTATCAATATCCATCACAGTTTTGGTATACCACCGCTCACTTTGTTATTTATTGTCCATTTGTACTCGAAGCAAGTCAATGGAAATTTGAGTTTCTTGCGTAGATTTACTCGCAATTCGCACCCGGCCCGCAGCTGATAATTTTGCACCAATCCGGCCCCCAGAGAAAAAGTTTGGTGACCCCCTGATATAAGCAAATCTTCTTCCGAATGGAGTTAAAATGGTTAGTTTTTTTTTTTTCATGCAATTACTAAATGAAAAAAAATGATGAAATTTTTTTTTTCATGAAGTTCGCCCCCAGATTTTGTTCATAATGCGTTTGAAACTCGCAACTACTTATTTAGCACTTCGCTCTTTGGGTGCTGGATTATTTCAACATACAGCAAAAATTCTTAGGTTTAAGCCCCTTTCTTGGCAAAATCCCGGATATGATGGTCTGTAATTAACATGACTGCGTTTGTTTTCAAATAAAAACTTTTTCATCATAACTGAACTAATTTTAATTTTTGAATAATACAAATGAGGTTTAATTGTATTAATGGTTAGCACTGGATTAAAAATTATTGAATTTGGAAGGACAATGCAAAGCGTATTGTACTGCGCATTCGCAGTGCTGGAAATAAAAATATTCAAAACATTTTATAAGTGCTAAAATTGTCCTGCCCACTAAAGCTTGAGAAAAGTGTTATGAGGCTCGGGCCGCCCTAAAAAAAGTGCAATGCGGCCCGACGGGCCCTCAAAAACTTTGGGCACCCCTAATAACGAGCTTTGATTAAAATACATACTGATTTTGCAAAGTACGGCCGATATAAATTTGCGATTTTGAAAGCTACAGTAAAGATTTGGACTGGGACTAACAATAAAATGCTACAATGCGCTGGTAGTTGCAAAGCTGGTAAATTATATAACTATGTGTTAAGCCCTGTCTGGTTAGTTACTCGTGTTCGTTCTGTTAAAAAAAAAATTGAAGAAATAAGAAATATTTCAAAATTGTGCTGAAAATATAAAAGTATCATCAGATGGGGTCCTACCTCATGGGAGTTGGTCAAATTTACTACGTGTTATTATTTCCTAATAATTCATTCGATCATTTTTGATTAAGCAGAGATAAAGCAAAGATCAAAATTGAAGTTGAAGAAATTCAACTTTTATTTTCCGATTTTAAGTGCACCCAGTTCCAATGTTTTACTTGTGACAACACTTTTTGGCATTAAGTGAAAAATTTATTGATTTATTTATTCGTTTAAAGTTATGACGCAAAAACGCCAAAAGCTTAGCCAGGAAATGAGATATTTGAGAGCTAACGTGATTACAGTTTGGTGTTTACTGTATTCCAAGCGCTGTTTCAGATAGTAAAAGCTACTTGATTCTTTTACACTTTAAGCTTTGATGCCTAGAGCAGTCAAGTAATTATAATTGCTTGTAGACACGTACAAAAGCGGCAACGATAGCTCATTTGTGGACAGGGATGCCGATCTTTGTTGAGCATTAGGGGGTTAATTTGCAATTTTTCCCAAATTTTGCCCTATTTTCAACATTGGGGGGATGAACCTCGACCACGATTTTGTACAGGTGAGCAATTTAAGTGAAGACCCAAAAAAATAAAATGTCTTCACCAAAAATGGAACACTTTTTTTTCCGAATTCAAGTGGACACCTACTCGCAGATGTACACCAGAGTCAAATTATTGGGGAAATGCAGATGTAGATCATACTCAAACTATTGGGGGGGATACCATTAAATTATTGGGGGGATATATTCCCCCATTCCCCCCCCGGGTTTCGGCACCCCTGCTTGTGGAGCATCGAAAAAGTGATCGAAGGTGGCCGGTTCCCGCTGCAATTCTAGAATTGGAAAAGCGTCGTTTTGGGAAAGATACTTCACACAAATTTTCCATCGGGGCCCAGCAGTCTACTCGTTGTTGTGGCCCAGCTTGACATAAGACTTGCAAACACACCCAAAAAAAGGTGCTCTTTCTTGATGAGGTTCATTAAGTGCAGATTACTTGGTGCATACACGTGAATAAATTTTAATAATAATGACACATCATAATATGTGGAGTTTTGGGCGACGCAGCGAAAAGGAGTCTGACTCTGACTCATAACTTTGTGGATTCGATACCTTATGCCATTGCAGTCTCTTCAAGCTAACAGCATTATCACATCCAATGAAAACAAAATTTAAAGTTGTTTTTTTTTCTATTTTTATGAAGTATGAAATATTTCTATTTTTATGAAATATTTTTATGAAATAAAAATAACAAAGTAAAGGGGTAACAATGCAGTAGAAAGGACCGTCCAAATTGTGATTAACGACGGGATTGAAACTCATTAGCGCTCGAGCCACAAAATTTTGTTTCGAGATCGCGGACGTTGTTCAATGCTGAACACGATGAAGGTTGCTTCAGCGCAGTAACTCTTGATTAATTTTTTTAGCCATTTAACTTGCACTGTGACGTTTATATGCTATAGGAAATTATTTTGAATTGAACTATTATATCTCTTCTAATATTGTGATTACTTATAAAAAATAAAAAAAGAAAGTTATATTCTGTTATGATCTGGTTAATTTGCGATTCTTTTGCTTTTCTACGCTCATGTGCATATCTGCAGTCCTAGCTATATTGACAGGAATAAAAGACAAATGTCGATTCCGAAACAATATGTCTTGAGCTGTTAATCAAAACTTAGATTGGGCCTAGAAAGACTCTGTACATTGTCTACAGTTTATCATTAATATTTATATGACTCCGCTTACCGTGCGGCGCTTTTTCTGTGGCTGTGGCGTTGAAGGGAATTTCCATTGAAATGGTTGTTCCCAAAGGTCCAAACTTTCAGTTTGATGTTATTGGTGTTTATTCCAGTCTTTTTGTAGATCCGGACAATTAAAAATTTTTGGTTTTTCCCGCGGCTGCAAAATAATGTCAAACAATTCTGTTACTTATCAAAGTATTCTGGTTTATTCTAAAGCTTTTCTGAAGTCAATGATTCTGCTGCTGTCGATTAAGCGCAAACACAATGAAATCATTTATCGCAGAAACATGTTCTGGTTCCTTTTTTTTTTTTTTTCTTTTCAAAAAGAACAGAAAAAAGTCTTTTTCAGCTAGCTTATTTTTGCAAACGCAATCAATGATTAACCAACCAATTGTAAAGCCGTTTGTCGCGTAACGCCCAGCCAAGACTGTGCGTAAAATCGTGAACGTTCGAACGTATTCTTGGTTTGTTTTAACCAACTGGCAGCTTGAACGCTGGCAACACAGGTGTAGACTGGGTGTACCGGAATTCTCTTAGAAATAACTTAAACTACACTCGTTCGCTTACGATTTTACTTACAGTGTAGATCAGGCCTAAATTGGGAGCGAACGAGCATATTTTTAGTTTATTCTAAACAGAAATTCGGCAGGCCCCGCCCACTGTCTTGCCAGCGCACAAGCAGCCAATTGGTTGAAATAAACCAAGAATACGCTCGAACGTTCACGATTTTACGCACAGTATTGGTCGGCTGCCGGCTGTCCCAATGAGGCGTCTTTTACCGATCACGCGTATATTTGAGCGGAAATACGCGTAATATCTTTTTTAATGTTAATCTACAAAAGGAAAAAAGCAAATTGCATGCAATCAAATTTTGCGCGAAATACCTGCAATTGATAAAAGGTCACTAATCATCTGAAACCAAATTTCGATCAGTAATTGCAGTTTTAAATCGCAATTCTATTATTTCCATCACGTTAATTCGTTTGTTTCTTCTATAGCGCACTCTTGTGTTTAAGCTCATACGAGTATATAAATAAATAAGTAACACTGCAAGCTATCGTTATTTTAAAGACAGCACTATTGTTGAGTATAAAAACTAAATTTCTTAGATGGACTAATTACATGAAGGATCTTGGATAGAATCGCTTGAAACTTCGCCCAAGCGAAATGATGGATGTGATGGAAGACCGTGAAGTGTGGCGGCTTAATCTCGAGCTGCTGCCCCCGCAATCCTCACGGAAAAGCGGGCAATGAAGAAAGAAGAAGATAACTGCGTCGATGTCAATATACAAGCACCAACAGACGAAATAATATCGAGCAATGTATTACAGTATGAACAGAAGACTACTTGTAGGCTAGTAAGCAGGCACAGCAACTAATCAGCTTATTTACAAATAGGTTCAGATGGATTCAGACAGATCGGCTACTTATGGCAGTCTAAGTCAACAACTTATTCCAATATACTGTACTCAGGCTTACCATATTTTTGAGACAGAAAAACGGGACATCTGTAGAAAACCAAAATTCTTCTCAAACCAATTTGCAGAATGTGAGGTGAAGCCCAAAGAAAAAAAAAAAATTCTTCACTTCGGAAATCCACAAATTTCCGTGGAAATGGCCAGTCTGACGTTCCAATACTTCAAGACAATCTCGTTATCGTTATGCGGTAGATAATGGTTACCGGGCTAGACAAAGGCTTGAAAAGCGTATGGAATGCCAAATATACTTAGACTTAGATTAACAACATTATGTGCCCAGCATGGGCTACCAGCATAAACACAAACATCTCTACTGACACGCTAAAAAAGAAAGACACGCAAAGAAAGCCAAAGTTCGGCTGCAAAAAACAAGCAGTGCAAAGTGTAATTGGGATAGATAAATAGGGGATCCGGGAAGGAAGGCGTGTTGCACATAACAAACTGCATACTGCGCATATAGTACAGACTTCAGTACATTATGCTTCTGATATTTTTTCAAAGAATTTTTTTCAACTACTTTTTTGACCCCATTTTTCTGAGATTTATATTTTTCGTACTTTAAAAGTTTTATTTTTTAGACTGCTTTTCTTTCACTGCCACCCATCTGATAATTTACTGTACTCAACCCCCTAACCATAGGCGTAGCCAGGGGGGCCCGGGCCCCCCCCCCCCCCCCAATTAAAATACCACCTATGACAAAAATTACGACAACGTAGGCTAGCGCTGTTTAGTTGCAGTTTTTTTTCAGCAATTACGTACATAAGAGTGATTAACAATAACATTAATGATGATGAGGGAGCCCCGGGGCCCCCAACTAACAACAAGGGGCCCCACACTAACGACTATGCGGCCCAAACCAACAACTAGGGGGCCCGGGGCACCTAACTGATAACCAGGGGGCCCCGAGGGCCCCTAACTGACGACCAGGGGGCCCAAGGGCCTCTAACTAACAACCAGGAGCACTGGGGCCCCTAACTAACAGCCAGGGGCCCCAGGACCGCTAACTAATAACCAGGGGGCCTCGGGCCCCTAACCGAAAACCAGGGGCCCCGGGGCCCCTAACTGATAACCAGGGGCCCCAGGGCCCCTAAATAACGATCAGGGGGCCCCTAACTAACAACCAGAGGCCCCGGGGCCTGTAACTGACAACCAGAGGGGCCGGGGCCCCTAACCGACAAACAGGAGGCCTCAGGGCCCCTAGCCGACAACCAGGGGCCCTGGGGACCCTAACTAACAACCAGCGGGCTACGGGGCCCCTAACTAACAACCAGGGGGACTGGCGCCCCTAACCGACAAACAGGGGGCCTCAGGGCCCCTAATTGACAACCATAGACCCCGGGGTCTCTAACCAACAACCAGGGGGCCCCGGGGCCCCAAACTGACAACCAGGGGCCCTGCAGACTCTAACCAACAACAAGGGGGCCCCTAACTGACAACCAGGGGGCCCCGGAGACCTTGACTGACAACCAGGGGGCCCCCAACTGACAACCAGGGTGCCCCTAACTGAGGACCAGGGGGATCCAGGGCCCCTAAATAAGGACCAGGTGGCCCCAGGGCTTCTAACTGACAACCAGGGGTACCCAGAGCCTCTAACTGACAACCAGGGAGCCCCAGAGCCCCTGACTGACGACTAAGGGTCCTGGGCCAGGAGCCCCTTAATTCAAATTTTTAATAATTTATAAGCAAAACCTGTAAGAAATTTAAGAGTTTTTCCTAAAAGTTGCAACCCCAGGCCTTCGTTTAACGTTATTATGAACTTAATGCTATAACACAGGCGGTAAAGCGAACCCCCCAATTGAAATACTAACAATGCTAAATGTAATGAGAGCATAGCCAATACGTTGTCCTTGTCCTGAATTGCAGTTTCTCTAATTTAGGATTTAGGCGTACAAAAGTAAGTAATAATAATGACGACCACGTGTCCACGTCATAATAATGTCATGCAATTCTTGGAGGTTTCAAAAAACTGTCAAGTGACTTGACTTAAGTCCTCCACGTTTTGGAAAAAAAGTTATTTTAAGTTTGCTTTAAATGTTTTTTTATGAAAAAACTTAAGAGCGCGATCTTATCTCAAAATCATAGACGAAGCCAGGGGGGTGGCCCAGGGGTAAACAAAAGCTATTTTAATCCCATTTTTACAAACATTTTTAACAAACGTTTTTCCAAAACAAACATTATTTTTCAAAAACTTTCCAAAACAATTTTTTCATTTTCCAAGACAATTTTTTTCCACAACAAACATTTTTTCCAAATTTTATAAAAATCGTCCAGCCGCTGGGGGCTTCGCCCCCAGACCACCATAGCCACCGGCGGCTGGGGGCTCTGCCCCCAGACCCCCGTCTGTGACACGTTTGAGTACACTAGCTTTCTCAACACGTCTCCTAAGTTAGACATTTTCGCTTTTTAACTGTTAGTTTTCACCCTCTCCCTTTACCAAAATCCTGGTTAAGTGACAACAGACCACGACTTCAGATCTTCCATTCTGCGATATCTTTGCTCTACAAAAAGTTCCTTTTTTGAAAATTTCTGATGACGTCATTGCATGTAATTTGTGGTTTGAGCCCCCCCAATCAAAAATCCTGGCTACGCCTATGCCCCTAACCCCCCTTAAAAGGCGTAACGTGAAACATTCTGTTGGGGATATTGTTTTGTACAGTAGGCTAGGTGTTTTTACTGGTATTTATTTTTACTCTTATTCTTTATAATTGTTAGTCCTTCTCCCAGGCGCGTAGACAGGATTTCGCAAAGGGGGGAGGGTGGCTTTTTGGAAGCTTGAAAGAACAGTAAACGAACTTGACCCAAATTTTCATCAGTCTTGAATCAGATTCAGGCGGTTTTTCTGTCAAAATTAGGTGATCTCCAAAAAAAATGTCTTCACTCAGTTTTCCTGACCAAGTTTAGGTGAGGTCCAGAAACATAAAAACCAATTTTCTGGTCCAAATATCACCAAGTCCTTTACAACTTCTGCTCGCCAATCCCATTGGGGGGCTATTTTCATTTTTGGAGCAAAAATTGGCCTCAAAAGCACTAAAAACGTGGTATTTTGCATACTTTTAAGGCCAATGGGGGGCTCGAGCCCCCCCCCCCCCCCTAGCTACCCTGCTGCCTTCTCCGAATATTCTTGGCATTAAATTAGCCTCAATCTTAGGATGAAATGTGCCAAAGCAGTTAAATGGAGATTTGATAAATTCCGACGTTTTAATATTATTATAACCGTGGTAGTATAATCTTTTGTAAATTGAATAATTTTTTTGAGTGAAGATTTTATTTATGAATCAATTGTACTAAACACTTTGTAAAAATGACATTTGGTTTAACTGTTTGGGATTTTGATAATATTTTGTACACTTGTAATAAATTTGCTGGCTACTCTTGCACGAATCTAGTATTTCTACTAAATGAAAATTAAATTCGTTAATCAATTTCTTGTCGTTAGGATCGTATGCACCATCGTGGATTACATTTGATATGCATCTTATCGGTTTTTTACATTCTACACCAATAAACGTATTACAATAAACAAGCTAAATTCGCTAATTCAGAGAAGTAATCCTTGGGTTGCCTTATAGTTACAACAATTTGCCCTGCCATTTGTCCAAACCTTTGCCCTAAATTGTGTTAATCGCCGATTAATGATAATCCGCGTTGGCTCGTACAATCTTACAGTCATTGAGTTTGGACACGTTAAATATCATTAATTCATTATAACGTTTAACCAAGTGAGCAATAAAAGACATTCTTTGCGCATGTAGGTATTTCCGGTTGATCTTATCGGCAGCTGCAAGGCAGTAAGTACTTTGTTAGATGAAAGTGGGTTTGAAGATAAATTTAAGTCAGAGACAAAACTAAACAAAACAAAAAAAAAGATCGTCAATGTCTGTTGAAAACAACTGCAGCTTTGCTACAGAAGAGATCATAGAGCAAGGCTAGGCAAACATTTCCATTTTATAGTTTCGGCAAAGAGGTCGACTTTTTGTACCAAATAATCGCAATGTACAGCAACCACAAAATTTGGTGCATTTTAGGCTTAGGCCTATCACTTTTACTTATTTACATTATTTACAATTTCTCTAAACGAACGTTTTCGGCACTACCACTGGCCCTCTTCAGGAATATCTAAATAGCAATAATAACTTTATGATTCGGATTCTTAAAGTTATTATTGCTATTTAGATATTCCTGAAGAGGGCCAGTGGTAGTGCCGAAAACGTTCGTTTAGAGAAATTGTAAATAATGTAAATAAGTAAAAGTGATAGGCCTAAGCCTAAAATGCACCAAATTTTGTGGTTGCTGTACATTGCGATTATTTCCATTTTAATTTAGCAACAACAGAAACACAAACCGCATAAGCTACAAATAACTTCTTAGATTTCGATTTTCAAGTCAGAACTTTATAAAAAGTTGATACCAGCAGTGACCGCGAAATGTATCTCACGTGGTTTCAAACTTGTACAGCATGCTGAGAGTAGAGGCCAAGCTGCATGTTTTAGGTTTGAAGGGGTGAAGCATCCAGCCAATTTCAGTAATTTACAATAGCTAAAGTCGAAATATAATTTTTGAAATTTTTTGTTCTCATGAAATGTCATTTTGGGGCTGCAGTCGTACAGATATTCAACAAGTAGGCTACAAACTGATATGCCCCTAAAAAGTATTTGGCAACCCTGAGTTTGTTCTCTCAGCTTGAATTTCTAGAAAAAAGGAGAGGCTTACCGAAGTTGGGATTGTCACAAGAAGTTATTGGAAGGGTAAATACTACGTATTATTATTTAGTCTCTCTTTTCCCCAGAAAATTCAGGCTGGGAAAGCAAACTCAGGATTTCCAAAAACTTTTTGGGGAATATCTCTCAGTATTTTTATTGAATATCTTTGCAAACGCAGCCCCAAAACGCGAACAAAAAATTTCAAAACTTAAATTTCGATTTTAGCTACTGTAAGCTACCGGAATTGGCTGTATGCTTCACCCCCTTTAACGTAATTGGTTTTACTAGAATGGATTCAAAGCAGTGACCCTTTTTACCTGGTTTCGCCACTGCTACAAATGGGCCCCATCGAGAGAAGTTCCGGGACCGAAGACTAAACAAAAAACGTCTTCCAGCATTTAAAACTGTTTTTCAGACCAAGAAAAAAAATGGTTTCCGCTTCAAATTGATTTTGTGTTTAGCTCTTATTGTGCTCAACATTGAAACCATTCGGGGCCCAAAGAAATGGCCAGGCCCATATAATTATCCCCCCCCCCCCCACTCAGGCATTAGCTATATGAGTTGATAAACAAACTGCTGCTGCTTTCCGACGAATTAAACGGATCGATCAGAGTAAGTTCTGATGTATCTTCTGAAACTCTAGAACCGAGTTCGATTCCCAATCGGGGTAAACTAAATTATTCATAGCTTTCTTGCAAATCGTTCAGCATTAAGGGACAGAATGAAGCCTCTATTTTGCATGGCAGACAGATGTAGACAGTAGGCTACAGGTGGCAGATTAAAGATCGCTAGGTCCCTTGAAGTGTTTTCTGGTCATGGCAGCTATTGGTAAATGACGAAGTAATTATAATTACTGAAATTGTTTACTGTAACTATTTGTGTTTTTCATTGCAATTTTCAGAGGAGAATTTCTATGATTTTTAGGTTATTGAAGCCACCACCCCAATCTATTTACGTGCTTATAAATGCTAGTTTTTTTGTGTTTTTTTTTTTCGGTTCAAACAACAAAATGAAAATGAAAAAATTACTCACAGTCCTAACTGGAATAATTGAAACATTTTGTGTTGGCAACATCATTGTTGGATGGAGCTCCATGAATTTTATTCTCACGAAAGAGGGATATTTTGGTTCCAACTGCAATATGACAGATACACAAGTCCAGAATCAAAGCTCAAAAAATGGGATTTGCCCGAACCAGCAATTCAACTTAGAACTAGTGTATACATTAGCATTATCCTTATCTGCAGTGATCACTGTTGCGGGAGGGTCGTTGCTAGATCGTTATGGTACATTATTTGTTCGTAACTTGGCTACAATAATGTTAGCAGTTTGCTGCACGCTTGTTGCGTTTTCGTCTCCCAAAACATCATGGCTCCTTTATCCAGCTATGATTGGACTGGCAACCAGTGGATTGTTTTTCTACATCACTAACTTGCAAATTGCAAACTTATTTCCCCGCATTAGAGGGACAGTGGTTAGTATTATAAATGGGGCCGTTGGAGCAAGCTTGGTAGTGTTTACAATTGCTCAAACTGCTTATGAAAACGGAGTCAGTTTAAGGACCATTTTCATTTTTATGGCTTTTCTAAGCCTTCCTATGCTGTTGCGAAGTTATTTTCTGA
The DNA here is from genome assembly GCA_963965965.1 of Trididemnum nubilum. Classification (NCBI taxonomy): domain Eukaryota; kingdom Metazoa; phylum Chordata; class Ascidiacea; order Aplousobranchia; family Didemnidae; genus Trididemnum; species Trididemnum nubilum. The sequence continues at coordinate 38,948,260 of OZ014484.1, read as the reverse complement.
TGCCAAAAAAGGTAGTCCCTTATAACGTTCCGAATAATTATTCGTATGGTGTTAAAGGCTGCAAAAAAGAAAACATAGCAGAAGATGAACATTTGTTACAAGAGCAATGCTGCGAGGAAACTGTCGACACTTGTTTTGAAGACAACATCTCAGATATGTCATTCAAAACGTGTTTGCTTGACGTGTTATACATATTTGGAACCTTATCATTTGTCGTTCAATGGGTCCGTGTTACCGTTTTTGTCGAACTGCTCAATGCTTGGCTGCAGTATTTAATTCCGCTAAACCCGGAATCATTAAACAGTGATATTACTTTGTTTGGTTATATTCAATTAATTGCATTTCTGTTAGCTCCATTTAATGGTGCTATGTTTGATGTGCTCTATCGTTATTTTTTAAAAAGGAGAACTATATCAACTCAGCAAGCAAAATATAAAGCCCTGGCAGCAGTGTTTTTATTGTCAAGTTTGGCATCAATTACCTATTCAGTGTTTACGTTGATAAACTCTGCCCCTTTGCGATATGCTACTTTTGTTTTAGTCGTGGCAGCCAATACTTTTCCACCGGCAAACTTATCGTTGCTGCTTATCCAATGCTTCCCAATGGATCATTTTGGAAGGTTGTACAGTTTGGCGATATTAGGTGTTTCTGTACTTACAACCCTGCAATACCCACTTTTTTACATTGGACTTCATTATTTCAAAGGCAATTTTTTTGTGGTAAACTTTATAATGCTAATTGTGGTTTTGATTACATTAGTTCAGCCAGTGCTTTTGTTGAAAAAATCAAAGCAGTTGTAACTAAAAGTTTGTTTGCTTTTTTTTGAATGACTGTTATCCAAAGCTAAATTACAGATAATTCGAAGTACTGTACAATATTTTGTTTGCTGTGATTTATGATTTTTTATTCCTTGGATTGTTTGGCGTTGGGTAAAAACTACATTTCTTCAAGACAGAAATCATAGTATTTTACACGATTAAAAAGTTATTGCTTGTTAAGCAATAGAGAGCATTCAGATTTTAACTGCTCACCTGTTGCATCTATCGCCTAAAACAATAAAATTAAGTTCGTAAAAATCTCGATTATTTTGTTTGTTTTGATTATAAAATTTGCAGTCACTCATTTGTCTAACCAACCAAATCAGTGTTTTCATAAATTTTAATTTCTGACCAACTGAATCAAATAAAAACAGGCGCCTTATTCTTATTTAAAGCATACTAAGTTCTCTCACGCAGTATTTTTGCTACTACGGTAACTTTTACTTATTTTTTGCGATATTTTTTCATCATCTTAATTTTTTCAAACTTATTTCCACGCTTAACTTACGACTTATAGTTACGAGTATTTTATGCTTATTTGCATTAAAATTAAACTAACTTGATAAATTTGCTAATCGGAGTACTTCTGCAAATTGATGATATCGTGCTATGTTGGTAAAAGTGTGTCTTTTTGCATGAGATGAAAAATTAACCTAGCATTATTTTGTCATACAAAATACTATTGCGTCATAACAACATATTCACAAAAGATATCCGCCTGGACGTGACAATCTACTATTTTTATGACGCAGTGCTATTGAAGTTTTCTATCATTATATTTCGAATACCAGAGAAGTGAAAGTACTAGCACCTTAGCAGACTCAATTGACATATTTAAAGTTTTTTTGTTCAACAGTTAAACATTATAATCAAAATCGAACGTTTTCGGCCTAAAGTGGTTAAGGCCTCATCAGGATGACATATCTGAATAAAATAAAAAAATATGATATGTGGTTATAGGTAATACCAAAGCATTCATTGCAAATGAAATCAATTTATGATGTAGTGCTACCAAAAACTTACATAAATTTTTAGTGAGTTAGTTCGTAACAATTCAGCGATGCAGCAGTAAGCAGGGGAATTTTTGTGGTTAGTTAAAAGTCAAACAATAAAGAAAAATGAAGCGAAAAACGGCAAAACAACGAAATTTACGGTAAGAACCGAACAATACAATGCATACCAGAATATGCCTAAAAATGCTGTAAAAATGAGGCCTCTTTAGCATATAAATGTTTGTTTAACTCTGGATTTAACTTTTTAATTAATAGAGCCTCTTGAGTTTTAGTGTCATACTCGGTGACACACTTTTTAAGAACATTGAAAAATTCCCCTGAATATCTCACGGAAGAGAACTTTTCACAATCGTTAAATGTTCCTTGATGGCACTTTTTTGTATTAATATCAGCTCGATTCAGATGCTTCCGTGGTCGAGTTCGAAGGTGTCGCGAACTCATGCCCACATAGGACAAACTCGTACCGTACGAACATAAAAATTGATAAAAGACATTAGCTCAGAGTGATGGGAGTAGCTGATTTCAGCTGAAAAAAACGGCCCACTTTATATGTTGTATAAATTGCATAAATCTCAACGCCAAGTTTGCATTTCACCAGCTCAGAAACTTGTTTAACAAATCGCTTAGAAGATGCTCCTACGTAATGGACCTTTATAAAATGTTTATCAGCATCTTCGTCACAGTTGGCAATATCACATGAGAATGAATCAAGAAACTGGTTTAGTGTTTTGTAAAGAAATTATTTGTGTAAATGTTGGCAAAAAATATTGATCGCAATTTAATCACTTCCGCAAAAAATAAATTATTGCCAAAGCAAATCATTTCAGCACAGAGTAGCATACACATAATCAAACTAAATTTCATCGAAACTCAAATAGCATCAAAATTCAAAAATAGGCTAGTGCTAGTTAGCTTTCGCCATACCCAAGTATCTCGTCCTGCTCGTTAACTTTGATATCAACATCCAAAAATCGCACGGTGTTCGCACACTTTTTTACATTAAACTGTAAATTTTTATGTTGAGTTAGTATGTGCAAAAAAGAACCGTATTTCTTATCAGTATCAACTATCGCAAACAAATCGTCTATACGTAACGAAGATACATTTTAGGATGAGAGGAAGATGGTTGTTTAAAAATAATGGTCTCCAATTGCCAAAAAAGAAATTTGCTAATGTGCATCCCAGGGGAGAGCCCATTGCGACCCCGTCATTTTGCTTGTTTAATTTATGTGATACAAACACATTCCTTGAATCGCAAGACGCATGAATTTAATGAAAATTTCTCTTTTAATCGGTGGTTGGTTTCAGGTTCTGGAGAAAAAATGTAATCAGCAATGACGTCAATGGTGTAGCTTGAAGGGACATTGGTAAAAAGTGACTTTGCATGAACACTTACTAAAAATTAATTTGAGTTAAATGAAAAATTCATGCAGTTCGTATAATTCCCCATGTGTACTTGCTGATGGAATAAGATTTTTCACTGTTTCCTCGCCGAATTCTTTTAGGTATTTCCTGATATAATACATGATGGATTTCTCTTTAGCTATGATAGGATGGGTAGATTCACTTTCAAAGTTGATTTCCTCAAATTTAGAAGTATCACTAACAATCGCATCCAATTTGGCATAGTAATCATCAGAATTATCAACTAGCACTGGCCTATTTTGGACTTTTGATGCTATTTGTCTTTTGAAGTGGAAATCTAGTCTAATTATGTGTATGCTACTCCGTGTTAAAATGATATGCTCTTGCGATAATTTATTTTTTTGTGGCAGTGAATAAATTGCGATTATTATTTCTAGCTAACAATCACACAAATAATTTTTTTGACAAAATACTAAAGCAGTTTCTTGATTCATTTTCATGTGGTATTGCCACCTGTGACGACATTGACGTAGCCAGGGGGGGGGGGCAGGGGTCCGGGCCCCCCCAATCAAAATGCTACCAATGATAAACATGCGGCAAAAAGCCTTGTTTTTTCAGTTTCAGCTTCTTTTAGCATCTTCGCGTAAAATAGTACACGCGTACAACAATAATTAACTATAATATTGACAAAGATGGGGCGCGGGGTCTCTCATTTCAATTTTTGCCTACCAATTTAAATGTATAACCCAGGAAATGTTAATAATTTTTGTCCTAAAAGTTGCTACCTCAGGCCCTCATCTAACCTTTTAATGGACAAAATACAATAACTAGAGCAGGATTTACCATAATATGGCAGAGTGTCGGAAACTTCGCTCTCAGAGGATGAGGATTTTTTTGGTCCTCACCTATATTTGGCTGGAAGATGTTGCGTTAATCCCCAAGAACCAGGGACCCCGTGCAATGTAAATCCAGTCCGGCAAAAACATGGTTAGCAGGCGTAACCATCTATTGCACCGTTTTTCAATAATAATTCACCTCCACCTCGCCAGTTTTTGCGCGACAAAATACTTTTGAAAAAAATTAACTAGGGGAAATGCTCATTAAACAAATTATTGAAGTTGAATTGAGGAGTCCTGGGCCCCTTGGCCGTACAAGTACTCCTATAATTGGTTAATTTCATGACAAAACAAAAATTTTCAAGGAAAATCTTCGAGTGGATTATTGTTTACTGCTAAAATACTGAACGAGGCAATGCACTTACTTTCTCTTACCTGGTTCAAATCACAAATTTATCATCGACATACAAGATTTTGAACAGTGAAACGACGATTGAACAATTTAATATTTTCCAATCAGCTTTCAAGTGCAAAAAATCTTGCTCTTTCAAATGGCTCTGAACACGTTCGAAATGGCATTAAAATAACTTTTTTTCCAAAAATGGACAAAATATCGCCTAGCAGCTGGGGGCTTTGCCCCCAGACCCCATAGCCTCCGGCTGCTGGGGGATCCGCCCCCAGCCCCCCCGCCTGTGATGCGTTTGAGTTACGCTAGTTTACTCTACACGTCTCCCAAGTTAGACATTTACGCTTTTTACAATAACCGTTGGTTTAAGCCTTTTTTCTTTTCCTTTAGTAAAATCCTGCTTTAAGTGCTAAACCAGGCTACGGCTTCTTATCTTCTGTTCTACGATATCCTTGCCACACAAAAAGTTCCACTTTTGATAATTTCTGATGACGACATTGCATGTGATTTGTGGTTTGGGCCCCCCAAAAAAATCCTTGCTACGCCTACGTGGGACGCTGATGATGATAAACATTTCATGAAGATCCCTAACGTTTAATCGTTTTCCGTGCTTCTGGCCTAAAGCAGGGCATGGTATGGATTGGAATGAAATGGAAAATGGAATGGAATGGAACGGAAATTTCGGTATGGAATATGGAAGATGCCAGAAAGGAATGGAAGATTTCAAGAATGGAATGGAAGACAATCTTCCGTACTTCCATACCAATTCCATTCTAGATTTTGTGCGTTGTATTTACAGAAAAATATTATACGGATGTCGGATGGTGATAAATAATATTGTTACAGAAGTATTCAACTTCAATATCTATGCGTATTATTTGTCGACAAATCGCGGTACTGTGGTCAGGGGTGCCGAAACCCGGGGGGGATATATCCCCCCAATAATTTGACTGCATCCCCCCCAATAATTTGACTATGGGCTACATGTGCATCCCCCCCGATAGTTTTACTCAGAGGTGGGCAGCGCAAGTCACAATAATTGCGCCGCAAGCGCAAGTGTAACGTTTTAAAAAGCATAAATCTGATTGACTCACTGTTCAAACTGCTCCATAAATATTCAAAACAAATTATGCACAACACCAATTAGTGAACAAAAAGAAGGAATTATTAATTTCCTTTTAAAAATACAAGCATTTGAAAATGCGCATCGCTCAACTCTACTCATTTTGGGCAAAAAATAATGAAAAATGACGCTCAACAACCGCATTTAAAAGAATAGGGGGTTTTAATTTCCACCAATAAAGTTTTCATGTGGTGGTAAGCGAACGATTTCGGAGTCACTATCTTTTTCTTATGGCTTGTCAAAGAAATCGATTACTAGCCTCGATGCAATTTGTACTCCTGGAGCAGTTAGCGTCACTCCGCTCTGACGAATGGAGCACGCTAAAAAAATCATCATATATTTAGTATAAGGAATTAAATCAACTAAGAGCTATACCGACCAGTAGAATGTTGATCAACAATCTTACGAACTCGTCACCCGCACAGAGCGAGCATCGGAACCCAAGTGTAACTGTTTAAATTTCAGTGCACCTAGCCAATATTAACATGCTCATTTTAACACATCGCTACACAGTGGCAGAGTGGTCTAACGCCTGTACTGCGTTGAAGGACTGCCTCGAATTCAAAACCAGAGTATGTCTCTGGTTATTGCGGGCATGCTGGAATCAAATCTTATGCGTGGTCATTTTTTCTGACAACCAGAGGCTGATCCAGATTGTGACTTTATGTCTTCTATTTTCTTAAAAGCTACCGAGGCATTTGTGCATTTATGCTTCTGGAGAAATTAGCATCACTCTCTGGCGACTGGAGCATGCTACAAAAATCATCATGTTTTTGTTTAAAGAAATTGAATAATATAAATATGTTAATTAAGAACTATACCGATGCTGTCACTTTGGTTAGCGATTTCTTTCAAATTTACCAGACTAGCAGCAAAAATTGCAATTAATGGTTTTTGGTGTTTCTTGATTTTGAATTACGGTAAGACCATAGGCGTAGCCAAGATTTTTAATTGGGGGGGGGGCAAAACCACAAATGACATGTAATGACGTCATCAGACATTTTTGAAAGAGGAACTTTTTGTGGGACAAAAATATTGTAGAACGAAAGACCAGAAGCTGTTGTCTGGTTTACCAAAGTTAAAAGTGAAAATGTCTAAATTTGGAAGACGTGTTGAGTAAACTAATGTTACTCAAACGTATCACAGAGAAGGATCTGGGGGCGAAGCACACAGAAGCTGAGTGATTTTTTGATAAAAACAAGCTATTTTAATGCCATTGGAATACATTTCGCACGCGTTCTGAGCTATCTGAAAGAACTATATTTTTAACATTTGAAAGCCAATTGAAAAAATTAAATTGTTGAGTCCTACATTTACTTACAATTTAAGTCCAAAACACGTTTAAAATCTTGCATTTTGGGGTTAAATTTTGTACGTGATTTGGCCCAGATAGGGGGAAGTAAGGTACATTGCCTCCCGCAATAGTTTACCAGTAAATAATAATACAATCCACATGAAGTTATTTCTTCACAGATTTTTGTTTTGTCGCTTGTAGGAGTAGCCTATGTGCGGCCAGGAGACCCAGACTCCGTCAATTCAAAATCAATTATTTGTTCAATGAACATATGCCCTAGCTAATATTTTTCAAAAGTATATTGTTGCGTACAAGCTGGTAAGGTGGAGGTGAACTGTTATTGAAAATGGTACTATAGATGGTTACGCTTACTAACCATGTTATTGACCAGGCTGGATTTACATTGTGCGGGGCCCCTGGCACTTTGGAGATCTTTGCAAAATCTTCTCACCAAATATAGGTGAAGACCAAAACAAAAAAAAAAGTCTTAGCATCGGTGAGCTGGGCCCCTGGCACTGCGCCATGTGGTAAATCCGCCATTGGTTAATGCTTTAAGTTCATAAAAAGGTTAGATGAGGGCCTGAGAAAGCAGCTTTTAAGACAAAAATCTTACTTTCACCCGGATTACACATCTAAATTGGTTGGTAAAAATTGACTTGAGTGGGCCCGTGCCCCCTGGTTGTCAATATTATTGTTAATTATTGTTGTACACGTGTATGTTGTACGCGAAAAATGCTAAAAGAAACTGAAATTGAAGAAACAATAGGCTTTTTTGTCATATTTTTATCACTGGTGGCATTTCAATTGGGGGAGGCCTGGGGACCCTCGCCCCCTTCCTTGGCTACACCTATGGGTAATACATTAGACAAATTGCAAGTAACGCGTTAAATTCTTTAGCGAAGCAATATTTTAAGATTTTTTAGGAACGAGTAGCGTATTTCTGGAAAGACAGTTATAAAAGTAATTTTTCTCTTTAAAATTTGATTCTGCAACCATTTTTTGAAATACGCTATTGAAAAGTTTGAAATTTTGAAAAATCGGCAAAACATTTCATGGAAAAAGTTTCAATGAAAAACTCCTGTTGTGAATCGGGCTGTATAACGAAGTTTTGCAAGCAGTAAACGAATGCAATTTCCCATGACGAGGCTTTCACAAATCTTCCTCGTCAATGTTTTTTCTAAACTTTAATCACAGTTGTTTGAAAACAAGTATTCTTTATCGTAAGCGTATTTAAATTGCGCTTGCGCGATTGAGCTCAAAATTGTTAAAATACTTGCGGCGCAAGCGTCAGCGCAACCGTTTAAAAATAGTTGCGGCGCAAGTGCCCAGCTCTGGTTTTACTGTGGTCTGCATCTGAGCGCTGGATGATGTTAGGACCTTTTTTGTGGTCTTCACGTGATTTCGGGAAAAACACTCTTCAATTTCCGGTAAAGACCTTTCTTTTTTTGGTCTTCACTTAATTTGCTTACCTGAAAAAGTTCGTGATCGAGGTTCATCCCCCCCAATGTTGAAAATCGGGCAAAATTGGGGTAAAATTGCAAATTACCCCCTCCCCCCCAATGCTCAACAAAGATCGGCACCACTGACTGTGGTTGTTTAAATTGCGCAAACAGTGTACGTATTGCATCATTGTAAGCACATTGCAATTTGCAGCATTGATGTTATAGTTGACCACTTTGACAGGTTTAACTTGTTTTTTTTTAAGATTGACAATTTGCCAAGTTCTACATTTTGTTTGCTTACATCGTCTCGAAAACTCGTATTTGCTACTTTCATTCCCGCTTCAGCTTAATTTTATTTATATTTTTAGTTTTTTTCAGCTTACAATAATTCTTTTTGGTGTTAAAGCTTGGTATTTCTATTACGGTAAATGTTCTTTAGCCATAGGTGGGCAAGTTAATGCAAAACGTTAGCTTAGTTAACCACTAGTCCGTTAACAAACTTCACACCTCCGGCAACGTTAATCCGTTATTTTCAGCTCTAATTAACGGAAGTTAATAAAGTCCGTTAATTCGTTAATATTTTGGGTGTAATTTACGTTTTTTTTATTTACGCACTTCTACAACACGTATTGAGCTGATTGTAAGGAAAAATTTATTGCTATGGTGGTTTTTTTGTGTTTTGGAAGTTACATTTTACAGTCTAATATAATTTCAAGATAAAAATTAGTGCAAATGAACTAACGAAGCTGCGATCGAAAATCTTTGGAAATTGCGAACAGCGATGATTAAAAGACCTATGAGGCTGCAGCTTATTATTTGCCGCAAAAAAGAGCTCCTTCGCTTTTTCTTCTTTAAAACTCGTGCTACCGCGCAACAAGTGTTATCAGTGCAAACTGGTTTATACCGAAACGATGAATGAATGGTGCAAATTATTAACGATAAAAACCTCAACTTAAGTTAACAGAACTTAACGGAAATTAATCTAGTCCGTTAACATAAAAAAAATTTTTAAAGGATTAACGAGTTAATAAAAAAGTTAACTTTGTTATTAACGGATTAACGATTAACGGACTTGTGCCACCTATGTCTTTAGCAGTTTGGTTATGACAAATTTTATAGTTAATATGAGAGCAAACTTGTACGGTAATCATTGAACAACCATAGGCGTACCCAGGAGGTCCAGGCCCTCTGCCTCCCCTCCCCAATTGAAATGCTACCAATGATAAAAATGATGACACAAAGCCTATTTATTCAGTTTTTTAGCATTTGTCGGGCGCAACAGTACATGCGTACAACAGCAATTTGCAATAACTTAATATTGACAACCAGGGTCCCGGGCCCTATCAATTACAATTTTTGCCAACCAATATTTCCACGCCGGGAGAAATTCGGTGTTCTTGCTCTAAAAGGTGCAATCTCAGGCCCTCACCTAACTTTTTTATGCAATATAAAGTTTTAGGCCCATAGCTAACTTTTATATTGCAATAACATGATTAGTATCCATTTATTGCATCTAATGTACCAACTTGAAATAATTTTAAATTTCACCTTCACCACCTACCAACTTTAAATAACAATCCACCTCCATCTCGTTAATTTTCTCGCGACAAAATGCTTTTGACAAAAACTTAGCTAAGGAAAGGCTTATTGTACAAATCATTGAAGTTGAATCGAGGGTGTCTGGGCTCCTGGTCGTACATATTCCTAAAACTGGTTATTTTTATAAAAAAACAAAAATCTTCAAAGGCAAATCTTCGAGTGAATGATTTAATAATAAAAATGTTGCAGAAAACAATATACCTCGCTTTCCCTGACCAGACCAAATCACAAAATTTAATCCCAAAATGCAAGATTTTAAACGTGTTTTGGACTTGGCCTGAAGTAAAGGAAAGGATTTGTTCAATTGGCTTTCAAATCTTTCAAACAAATAAATAAATACATCTCTAAAATTTTATTTTTTCTAATGACTCTGAAAACGTGCAAAATGTGACCCAAATGACATTAAAATAGCCATTTTTTCCCAAAAACTTACAAAAATCGCCCAGAGTCTGGTGCTTCGTCCTTAGACCCCCAAAGCCTCCGAATGCTGGTGGCTCCACCCCCAGGCCCCGTCCGTGACACGTTTGAGTTGCACAAATTTGCTCACCACGTCTTCCAATTTTGATATGTTACTAAAACTTTTTAACTTGCGGTTTTAGTCTTTTCCTTTAGCAAATCCTGACTACGTGCTAAATCAGACCCCCAGCTTTTGATCTTTCATTTTTTGTCCCATAAATAGTCTCTCTTTTCAAAAATTTCTGATGACGTCATTGCAAGTAATTTACGGCTTAGCCCTCCCCTCGATCCAAAATCCTGGCTACGGTTATGCATTAAACCATGTGCAATAATATGCATACCAGATACCGGTTGTTGCATCTTAGTGTTGTTGACGCACCTTCACAAGCGGTTGCTTACAACATTGCAAAGGTGCAAAGCAGTAGAATATAAGTTGCATTGCTTCCAGTCTAAAATTTTTTTGGTATGAAAGTATGGAATGGAACATGGAAGAAAATTTTAGTGTGGAATGGAACATGGAACGGAAGATTTTTGGTATGGAATGGAAATGGAATGGAACAAAATTGTCAGTATCATTAGCGTAGCCAGGGGGCGGGGGGGACTATATCCCTTCCCATTGGCCTGTCAACCAAAATGCAGATTAAGAAAATTACCACGTTTTTAGCTCTTTTGAGACTGTTTATTGCGCTGGAATTGACAAACAAGTGATTTAAAGCATCTTTTGAAACATATATTCAGGGGGGGCTAATTGTCAAAAATTAAAGTCACAAATCAATGAAAACTGTAAAAAATGCCCGAAATAAACAATCAAATTTGATCGCTAATGTAAAAACGCCAAACATAGGTTTTATCAACAAATATATCATAAACTTAGGAATAAGGGAAGGGGGGACTATTCAGCGTTAGTTAATTACCAATCACTTCTCTCAAATATCTTTCCATTACCCTCCCCCCCCCCAATTATTTTTCTTTATAAAATATAGACGAAATAGATTACTCCGTGTGAGTTTTATTGAATAAAAGGATTTTATGATTTGCCAGCAACTAAACAAGAGAACTGCAATGTTATCATTAGCCACTTCCGAAATAGCTCTAATGCAACCAGTTGAATCATGTTGCGCTGGCAATTTCTATGCCACGTTTTAAAAGAATTATTTGTTATTAAAATAACTCTAAAATTACGTTATTTTTGCAAAAAAATGCAAAATTTTCGAGCGCTGGGGCTCCGCCCCAGACCCCCAAACAGCCCCCCCCCCCCCATTGCGAATTTCTGGCTACGCGCCTGGCCTGTATGGAATATGGAAAAATCGTCTTCCATTCCATTCAATACCATACCCTGGCCTAAAGACTACTAGTGCGGAAACTTACGGAAGAGCCACCAGAGCAGCGACTTCTTAAAAACAAATAGTACGAAAAAGCTGTCCTCCCACAGGATTCGAATCTGCCGCCTTTGGATTACCTTTAGACCAGAAGCACGCAAAACGATTAAACATTAAAAAATCTGGCCTGCGATCGTCAAAACATTACAATTAAATTATTATAATACCGGGTTTAAATAGCCAAAATTAATCATGCAAATAGACATCCTCTCAAGCTCAAGTGGTAGAGCAGTAAACCAATAATCGAAAGGCTGCAGATCCAAATCCTGTGGAGGATAACTTTTTCGCAAAGCATGTTTTTAAGTACTCGCTGTTCTGGTGGCTCTTCCGTAGGCTTCCGCGCTGGCAGCCTTTAGGCCAGAAGCACGCAAAACGATTAAACATTAAAAAATCTGGCCTGCGATCGTCAAAACATTACAATTAAATTATTATAATACCGGGTTTAAATAGCCAAAATTAATCATGCAAATAGACATCCTCTCAAGCTCAAGTGGTAGAGCAGTAAACCAATAATCGAAAGGCTGCAGATCCAAATCCTGTGGAGGATAACTTTTTCGCAAAGCATGTTTTTAAGTACTCGCTGTTCTGGTGGCTCTTCCGTAGGCTTCCGCGCTGGCAGCCTTTAGGCCAGAAGCACGCAAAAAGATTAAACATTAAAAAACTCGGGTCTGCAAAAGTCAAAACATCACAATTAAATTATTAAGGTCCCTTACGTTGGTGCAGCTTCTAGGCGATTTGTTAAACAAGTTTCTGAGCTGGTTAAATGCAAATTTGGCGTTGAGATTTATGCAATTTATACAATATATAAAGTTGGCCGTTATTTTCAGCCGAAAACAGCTATTCTCGTCACTCTGAGCATCAACGTTTTATATCAATTTTTATGTTCGTGTGATACGAATTTGTTCTGTGTGGCATGAGTTCGTGACACCTTGGAACTCGACCACGGGAGCATTTGAATCTAGCTGATAAGGACCATTTAAACGATTGTGACAAATGCTCTTCCATGCAGGGCCGTGCGGTCAGGGAAGGCCGTGCCTCACCCGTAGACAAAGGCGTCGGCAGAAAATTTTCCAGGGGGGTGCAAATAAGAATAGATCCAGTATTAACAAGTAAAATCGAAGAATTTTTGCAATTTTGGAGGTTTGGAGAGAGTTTGTGAAAATCCAGGAAGGGCATGGCCCCGCCCCTTGCCAACGCCTATGCCTGTAGCATTGTAGAAAAAACAAACCAAAAATAAAGTTTATATAATTAAAATAAAATGTTTTCACACAAACCAAAATATTTATCAAAAACTTTATTGATATTAATCATATTTACTTTTTTAGTGTATTCCCTGCCAAGGGCGTACGCGGGGGGGTTCACCGTCCCTCCCTCCCCCGCATTGGTCTGTCGACTAAAATGCAGAACAAAGAAAACATCACGTTTTTAGCACTTTTGAGCCAGTTTTTTTCTGCAGTGACATGGACTCGAACATGATTTGAAGCAACGTTTGAAATATTTAGTTTCTTGGGGGTGGGGTAATTTGTCAAAGATAAAACTTACAAATCAGTAACAACTCCAAAAATTGCCAAAATTAGCAAATTTAACCGCCAAAAATGCTTAACATTAAGTTCATCAAAAACATGGAGTTGGGGTTTCAGTATCAGCTAATTAATTAGTATTAGTAGTTAATTATTAATCCACTCAAAAATCTCGTTCTATTTACCCCCCCCTCCCCCCTATTTCCAACTGTTTCACTCTATATGCTACAGAATATAAATGCTTGTGAGTTTTTTCAAATTATGATTTTATGATTTACCGGCTGGTAAATTAGAGGACTGACATGTTACCAATAGCCACCGCCCACATAATTCACTTATGCGCAAAGGCGTTCACACGAGGGTGGGGGTTTAAACCACCCTCCCTATTGATCCGACCGTATATCATTCAAAATATCGTCTTATTGCGAAATCCAAACAAGTTCCTTCTTGACTCATACGTTAATACGAAATATTTAATTATAGTAAATAACTTTTTTGCTATTTAATGCATCATTGTAAGTGACTAAGTATAATACCGAAAATCTGGAATGTCTTGTTTTGAGTCAGAGTCACTTTCAGTAGCGTAGGTGGGGGGTATAGCCCCCCATTTGCCTGTCAACCAAAATGCAGAATAAGGAAAGTATCTCGTTTATAGCACTTCTGGGACTGGTTTTTGCTCTGAAATGGACTAAAAAGTGATTTAAAGCATCTTTTGAAACATAAATTGAGGAGGGAGGGGGCAGAGTTGTCCGGAACACTAAATCTTTGTTCCTATCCCACTCCGTTCCTAATGGCTTTTGTTCCAACTCCTAATCTGTTCCGAAATTTAACTAAAACATCATTCCAAAATTCCCAACTTAAAAAATTGTATCTATATAATAACAAAGCTTTATCAAAATATCGATACCATATTGGCATGTAACGCATTCCAAAAAATTTTGAAGTTTGTTTGATAGTTTGAAAATACAACCTATTTCAAATATGAACTTTTACCTTTATCAAATAGGACTTCAGTTCATTTTGTCTTTTGAAATACTGTCCGCGCGTGACGTTTGAGCTGACGCGCAAATGCAAACTCATTTACGACATTTAGTAATCGCGCACGCTGCTAATAAGTTGCTTGAAAACAGCGCGATTAACTGCAAAAAACCTTTCATGAACAAAATTAATCTGAGATTGAGGAATTGCTGTTCCTGCTCCGGTAAATGAAAAATTGATTCCAAACCGTTCCGGTTCCAAAAAAAAGACAAACTCCGGCTGGAAATTGTTCCTGGTTCCGGTATATTGACAACCCTGAAGGCTAGTGCAGTGATGTGAGCAGTGCCTCGCCAGAGCAAATGAAGTTAGGGGGCACTAGCCAAAAGTGGGGGAGCACTCAAATTTGCATATAAAAACCGATCTTCGGATCGTGCGGCTACAATTATGTGCAATTTTAAAATAAGGCCGGCGGCGTTTCTTAGCTCGTTTCGTCTGCGGCCCATAGACGCTTGAAAAATCTATCTGCAGCAGTGAATGCTTCCAGACGTGCAACCAAGATTTTGCTGAGAGTGGTGAACTAAAAGCAAACTTTTTTTGGCCCTAAAACTGCCTGATTTAGCCCCCGTGCTGAACAAACTAATGTAAATCAAGCGTGCCACAGACAGGACATAGTCACCAAATATTTAGTGACTGTAAACGGGGGCCTTGGGCGGAGCCTCAGCCGCTGGGCAATTTTTAGTGATTTTGCAGCAAAAATATAAAGATTTCAACGCCATGTTAATTATATTTCGCACTTTTTGAAGCCGTATGAATAACTCAATTGCTAAAAATCAGAAGTAATTTCAAACAATTAAATTGCTTCTCACCTTCAACTACCCTTCTTACTTCAGGTCAAGTATAAAATACGTTTAAACGCTCGTATTTTAAAGTCGGTGAATCATCCAGCCATATTCCGGCGGTTTTATAGCTAAAAAAATTGAACTATAATTTTGGAAATTTTTTGTTTTAATTTTGAGGCTGTGGTTGCAAAGATATTCAATAAATGCAAAAAGATATCCCCCGAAAAAAGTTTTTGGAAACTTGAGTTTTGTTCTTCCCGCCAAAGCCACAGTAGGCCTAATAGTTTAGAGAACTGGTTTTGGCGGGAAGAACAAAACTCATTGTTTCCAAAAACTTTTTTCGGGGGACATCTTTTTGTATTTGTTGAATATCTTTGCAACCGCAGCCCCAAAATTAAAACAAAAAATATCAAAAATTATAGTTCAATTTTAACTATTGTAAACTACCGGAAATGGCTGGATGATTCACCGCCTTTAAGATTAAATTTTCTAAGTGAATTGGCTAAGGGGGCTTAAGTCCCTTCACCCAGGTTGCGCCACTAACTGCGACCTCATAATCTTGAGTGTTCTCTAAAAATCAAAACAGCTGGTCTTTGAAAAAAATGTATCACGTCCTGTTTTATGTCTTAATTACTAACGAAATATCAGCAACGATTCTTCAGGCTTACATCTCTCTTTCGCGGCACATCCGTAAAGGCGTGCTAATAAGACGGAATATTGCGTCAGGTTTATGTGACACAGCAGTTGCTTGCCAGCAATTTCGCAAAGAATCGAGAAAACGTCCACAGAGAATTATGTTTGGACGTAATTATTCCTTTTTCCATCATCGTGAGCTGTCTTGTCCTTGAGTGATGTTTCAAAAACAGTATTTTGACAGTGGTGTTAAGTAGCGAAATACTTTTACTTGAGTAGATTACTCAAGTAGTTTTTTCCGGTAACGAGTAATTTTTGAGTATTTTTTTAGTGGCTACTTTTACTTGATTACTTTTAGCGTGAAGTAACGCTACTTAAGTAGCATTTGATTCAGAAAAGTACAAAGTACTGTAATCTGTAATTCTAAATTTGAACCACAAATTCGTCAGAGCAGTAGACTTTACTGCGCAATTGTTCGATTCAGTTAAGTTAAAACTGAAAAAGCTTTACGTTCTTCGTGGCCGACTCCCAGAAAGTCAGAACGACTTCCATTGGCAATTAGATGGCAATCAGTGCCACCAGTGACCAAAAGTGGGCCCGGGGCCACCTCAAATATGACGGATTTCCGGTTTTGTGAAGTCCAAAATAGACGGAGAAAATGCTGCAGTTTGGTCCGAAAAATGATGTGATCTCAAAAAAAAAAAAAAAAAAAAAAAGGAAAAAAATGGTCTTCACCAAAATTCTAACAGTTTTTCCGGTCCAAATTAGGTGATCTCCAAAAAAAAAATGTCTTCAGGCTTCATATGCTGATTTCTCAGTGTCTTTTCGATGGGCCTCCTCTCGAGCTCATGGGCCCTCTGCTGGGCCCGCTGAAACCAATGGCCTTTCTGAAGCCTATGGGCCCCCTAAAGTCCATGGGCCCCGGGGTCATTGTACCCCCCTGCCCCACTCTCTCGGCGCCCCTGATGGCAATATCAACCACCAACCCTGCAGCCGCAAGCAGCTTGAATCATTAATGTACAGAGCAGGACAGCGCTGTTTCAAGCTTTTAAATCTCATCAGCAGCCCTGAGCATATCTAAACCAAAGGCATTCTTTAAAGGACCACGAAGGACGTCAAGTTTTTTCAATTTTGATTTTTGTGGTCACTCAGAGAGGGAGCTCTTATATTAAGGATAGCTTATGGCTGTCCTTAATGTAAGAGCCCATCGCTATTTTACTAGTTGTTTGCGAAGTACCACAAGCTAAAAATCGATTCTTCCTTATAAGGCTTGTCACTGTGCAAGTGTTTAAGGTTTGACCAGTCTGGCCAAAAAATGTTTGGGGAGTAACTTTGGTTTAGATTTTAATAAACGAATTTTATTAAACGAACTAAAAGTATGCCTTTTTCTCTCAGACAAATCGCGGACAACGCATAATGCTTTTAAATCTGATTTTGAGGCACGCCTTACCTATGACGTCATAGAATAAGAAAAAGTCTACGCAGTTTTTTTTGTAGTCTTTCGTTCATTGCGAAATTGAACGAATTGCTTTTCTAGCGAAATAAAAACAATTTACTGCGAGGAAATGGACTAAAATGGAAGAAAATTTAGTCTTAAAGCTGAGAGATTTTTTCATAACTAAATATGAAGTTTTAGCTTGAGCAAAACCGCTTTAAAAGATTTGCTCGAGACATCAATATGAAAGAATCCCTCATTTCAGAAAGAGTACTACCGTACTCAAGAAAAGAGTAGTTGCGCCATAAAAATCGTCATTTCTGCTTTCATATTTTTAGCAAATAATAATGTTGGGACTGAAACCTGGTTTTTGTGACTTAGCAAGAACCAAAACTTCAATCATGTTCACATTCAAAGTCAAATAATTGGCCACCTTTATAGATTTTCGAAACTTGAAGAATTGATTTGGCTTTAAGTGAACAGCAGAGATTAAACAAGTAATTAATTATCGAAAAATTTGGTCTTCGTTTAATGGCTATGAAAACAGTTATTTGCTTGTCATTCATTGTCTTAAATAATTTATTTGGAAACATGTGTCAGGGCCGCTACTAGGAGGGGGGAGGCAAAAGGGGGCAGCACCCCCCTAAACAACCCCCCCAAAAAAAACTGCCCAGCATACCCACCCAAACTTTCGTTACCCTTGCTGCAGTTTCAAGATGGTGGCTTTTTTTTTGGAAACCAACCGAGACCTCAGAGAAAAGTAGACCACATTGGCGCGATGACCTTTTTTTTTGGAAAGCAACAGAGAACTTAGTGAAAACTAGACCAACCTAAGAATTTTGGCCCCGCCAGAAACAAATTTTGCCCCCCTTAAAACTATGTTGTAGTTGCGGCATTGACATGTGTGTGAAAAAAAATTGTGCCTCACCAACCAGAAGCCTCACCGCACGTCACTGATGCTGAGGGCTGCTGATGAGACCTTAAGGCTCAAAACAACACTGTCTGTGTCTAGCTCTGCATAAATCAGTCAAGTTAGTTGCATTTTCCTCTTTTTTTGTCTGGCAACACTTGTGTCAGAGGTCAGACCACTACAGCAACTGCAGCAATGCCTTTTTTCTATGTACCAGAGTACGTACCAGATGCAGTCTGGCGAACGGAATAGCTGTTCAAGATGGTTTTAGTTTCACTTCACGTTCGTTGTTTGATGTCTGCCCTTTGCCGCGTACTGGCATGGATGTTTACTTCATTAAAAGCACATCATGAAAGAAGCTAACAGAGATATAACTTAAATTTGCCAAAAATGTGTTCTATGATTACTAAACGTTTCCACTGCTAAATTCTAATTGTATAAGTACAGTGCTGTAGTTTATTGTGCTTTATTATAGGCTAGTGTAATAATATTATGGAAGGCTTTATTTCACCGGAAATTTTTATCTAGTTTTTTATTAATTCTGACTCAAATAAAACACAAACTCAAATGCTTAGTCTAAAACTATTCCCAAATCGAACCCTAACCCAAACCCTAACCTAAACCCTAATCTTAACCGCTAAAAAAGCAAATGAAAAAAGCGCGGATGAATATTTCTCATTCTCGTTTTATTCTCTCTTAGTTGAAAATTTTCGGTGAAATAGTCACTACCTAATATTATTGTAATAATTTATTATAGTGTAGTAATAAGTACGGTGCTGTAATTTATTGTGCAATGTAATTACTAAATAATGATAGCAAGAAGCTAACATCTGACTAAGGGGCACTTGTTACTAAAGCAGGTGAAAAAGCAAAAAACTAACACATACAAAAAGCAAAAATCGGGCTTGGTAAAAAAAAATGCTCTTAATATGGTAATCAATTTGGTCCCACTGGAGACCCAGACTGTCTAAATGGACGATCTACAATAATTTTGTGCAATTTAGTGACGCAATGTTTTTCAGGCTTCTGCCTGCCTTCACATGTTGTGAAATAGAATTAATTCAAAAAAATCCACATTAATTTTTATTAACTTATCCAAAAAATATTACCGCAAAATATACTGAAATAGCTATGGTGCTTAACTTTTAGCCCACCCTGTAGATACAGCAGTTTTTGCAAAGAATCGAAAGAGTCACACTGTTTAACTAGATGCGTAGCTCTGAGATTCAAAAATGTCTTAGCATCTAGCCGTTACTTCTCCAAATGGAAAGATCCCAGCTTTGATGGTTTGGCCATGTAAGCAGAATACCTCAGGAAAGACTCCCCAAACAAGCTTTACTTGCCAAAGCAAATGGGAGAACATCGGTTGGACGACCTAGAACTAGATGAATCAATTATATACATTGAGGATTTATGTCAAAATATTTGTCTGTTCAAGATAGAAGTTTAGAATTGTTGTTATTAAACCAAAAACACAGATCTGGGACCAATACAATGGAGAGTGTCTTACGTAAATAAATAATAGCCTATGTACTAGACATTACATGATAGCTTTGTACGCATTTTGAATTTACGTTTGAGCTACGATATATATATGTATTTATAGTACTGATGGCAGAAGCTTTAACAGACAAATTGCTGTTAATCGTTAAAATGTTGGTTTAGCACGTAATTTGATATGATTTTCACTGCGCTATTACGATTTTTGCATTTTTTCAACCTACATTGGGGTCGCGATCCATGCTTTGAGAAATGCTGGCTTAACTTGACAGGTTATTTTTTTAGAATCAGAATCGATGACATTGATATTTTTTGACATTGTTTGGGATTTCTACTTTTCTGGAGATTCCATAATCCGATATTTTTGAATAATTGCTGATTTTAGGGTAGGCGAAAAGTACTTTTGAGCGTCACAGCATTAGCTAATTAACTATGCGTCGGTCGTTCACTGGGTTTGCTGGCAAACTCCCATCTAGTTAGGGTTAGATCTGGGGAATAGCTTAGATCAGAGAGGAGAGAACGCTTGCGCGCTCATATACGAATCACAAAGCTGCCGAAAATAAAGCGACGGCTCATACTTAACGACACCCGTATTTTGATCATGTATTAAACGGGTCAATCTGATGTTAGTTGTTACCGCACACAATGGAAGATCTGATACTGTACCGGTAATGTTTGCCTTTCAATCAATCAATCAATCACGTTTATTTGTGCTCAAATCAAAATAATCAGATTTCAAAATACAGCACAGAAAATAAAGCACCAGGAGATGGCGAAAATGACCGTCCGGTCTTCAAGTCAACCACCACCTGTCACAAGTCATGTAGCGTGAAAGTATGTTTTGAGAAAGTACATTTACACAAATAAACAAAAAAAAAAAATGAGTAAACAACAACAAAAAATAAAAACAAATCAAAGTTCAGATATTTACATTACATGACTCTGATGATGTCACATTTATTTTAGCCTAATCAAGAGTATATTTGCTAATAAAATGGAATTTTAGTTTCCGTTTGAATTGACTGAAATTTAATAATTTGAGTTTGTTTGGTACAATTTGCCATACTTTTGGTCCCACATAAGAAAACGATTTTTTACCAAAATCTGTCCGTTTCTGAGGAATAAAGTAGTTATTCTTTGATGAGAGTCGTGTGTGATGTTTGTGCATCTGTGTTGCAAGGCAAAAGATTTGGCTATCGTGCAATGTCATTTTATTTTTTATTTGAAACATATTTTTTGCAATTTCTAAATTACAAATGTCATGTATTTTTAATAAATTTAGTTCGAAAAAGAGTGGAGTAGTGTGTTCAAGATAAGGGCTATTAGTTATATTTCTGATGATACATTTGTGTAATTTTTCAAGAGGACTGTGTGCATTTGCATGGGCCAGTCCCCACGAGGAGACACAGTATTGCAAATGTGAATATATTAAGGAGAAATAAACAGTTTTAGGTATTGGAAGGTCTACATATTGTCTTAATTTTAATATTGCCCATGATCCGGAAGAAAGTTTAGAACAAATCTGTTGAATATGCGGTTTCCAAGTTAATTTGTCATCAAATGTGATTCCTAAATACTTGATTTGAGATACTTGTTCAATTTTTTGCTTGCCTATGGTAATTTTAAAATTAATCAAATCTTCTGAAAAAGCTTTTTTTGTTATCAACATGTATTTAGATTTGCTATAGTTCAGTGATAGTTTGTTTAATCTCATCCATTCGTCAATCTTTGTCAATTCCTTATTCACATCATATTGTAAGGTAGTTATGCAAGAGTTGGTCATTGTTAAGACTGTATCATCAGCAAATAATTTTGTTGTGAAATTTGATATACAAGGCAAATCATTTACGTAGATCAGGAACAGTAAAGGGCCTAAAGTAGACCCCTGATGTACTCCACATTTGACTTTATTTAAATCAGACTTAGTACCATTCACCATTGTATATTGACGTCTATCAGTGAGGTAGCTTTGGATAAGCTGTAATGGAATTCCTCTAAAGCCATAATTTTCTAGTTTCTTTAATAGGATTTCATGGTCAACAGTATCAAATGCTTTGCTCAGGTCTATAAACACAGAGCAAGTGATTTTTTTCTTGTCCAGATTTTCCAGAAAATCATCATAAAGTTGGCGCACTGCTTGCGATGTTGCACAGTTTTGTCTAAATCCGAATTGGTTTGGGGTAAGTAATTTAAATTTTCAAGATATGTATACATTTGTTCATAAATGCATTTTTCAAAAATTTTTGAAAGTGGACTTAGAAGTGTTATGGGTCTATAATTACAACATTCATTCTTAGGACCTTTTTTGTGTATTGGGACTATTTTACCAATTTTTAGAGAGTCAGGAAATACTCCATTAATTAAACATTTGTTAAATAGATGTTCTAAGACAGGAGCTATGACAGATGCAGACATTTTAATAATCTTAATGGGAATATCTTCTGGACCAGCACTTTTATTGACATTTAGTTGTTGTATGTAGGTTAAGATATCTGTTGTAGTTACTGGTTTGAAAAAGAAAGATTTACTTCTGTTTGCAATTGATGGATTTTTGGAATTTGTGTTAGTTGCAGACGGTTTGTCAATTTTAACTGCCATTTTTTGTCCAATTTCAGAAAAGTAATCATTTAACAGATTTGTCTTTTTAATGTGGTCAGTGACTTTTATGCCTGCTTCATCAAGTAATTCAGTAATTTGCAAATTCGATCTTTTTTTGAATTTAGTGATGTCATTAATGGTTTTCCATAGTGTTCTCATGTTGTGTTTTGAATCATTAACAAGTTTAGAATAATATTCTCTTTTTGACAATTCTTTAATGTGGGACAACTTGTTGCGATAGGCTTTGTACAGCTTAACGTCCTCTGATTTTCCTGTGAGACTTATTTGGTACAGTTTGTTTTTGGTCTTGCTCGAATTTAATATGCCTTTCGTGATCCATGGCTTATTGCCGAGTTTAATCTCTTTTCTTGATTTTTTTCTTAATGGAGCATGTTTGTTCAAGATGTTGACAAAGATTTGGAGAAAAGTTGCAAAATCATCTCTAGAGGAAGGAAGATCTAAAGTGAAATTTACTCCATCTAGTTCTTCAGATAGATCAACTATGAAATCTTCTGGTTTGAAAGACTTGTAATCTCTTATCATACTAGTTGTTAGAGTGCTTTTATTTTTTAAGTTATGGATTAAAACTGAAACAGGAAAGTGATCAGAAAAATCATTCAATATAACATTGGATGTGATGTTTTGTGTTGTAGCATTGGTGTAAATGTGGCCAATAAGAGTGAAGCTAGTCGGAGTTATTCGAGTAGGGTGTTTGATTAAAGGTAGGCAACCAGAGCTACAAAGCATGTCTACATAGTTTTTGACACTGCTTTTTGATTCATAGTCCAATAAGTTAATATTCACATCACCACCAATATAATATTGTGCCTTTTCCCTATTCAGTGTCGCCAGGGTTAGTTCAAAAAATTTGTTGAATTTGGTAAAGTCAGTTTGTGGATGTCTATATAAAACCCCAAAGGCTTTTTTTGTGTTGTTTATGTTAACAGTTATCCATAAGTCTTCACAACCCTCCATATTAAGTTGATATTTGTTTAAAGATTGGAAAGTTATAGTTTCTTTAATGAACATTCCTACTTCACCTGCATTTGTATTAGAGTTGTTTTGAATGAAAGTATAGCCTTGAAGTTGCATTTTAAACTCTGAGTGTAGTTTGGTTTCGGATATTGCTATTATCTCAGGTAACTTTCCAAGTTGTGTCACAAATTCCTCAAGTTTTTCAAAATGTTTGTTTAGACTTCGTGTATTGATGTGCAACATGAAAAAATCATCATTGGTGCTCGTAGCATATTGTTTGTAAAAATTTTCAGGGGTTATGTAGTTATTTGAAAAGTCACATAAATTATCATCAAACATATGTAGAAAATTGGACAAAGAACTTTTTCCCTCGTTTGAATGAATTTCAGAAAATTCAGCTTTGTTTAAGTTGTGATATGGAAAGATTGTTTCATAGCACTTAATGCAAAAGTATGGCAAATTAGATTTACCCAATCCAGTAAACTCTTTAATTGACAGTTCAGAACATTTTTGGTGAAGCCATTTCTGGCAAATATCACAGTAGATGGCATTTTGATTGGATTTACAAGATTTGGCACAGACAATGCAAAAAAATTTCGCAGGCATAAACAAAACAGTTAAAAAATATCACAATGAAATCTATTAGTTCATATGTTCATAACGGCTTAAAGTACTTCAATTACAGGCGGCTGTATGACGTTAACAACCTTAAACCCTATGGCCAGCATCCAAAGTAGTTCAGATAAAATTGCCTGGAAAATAGAATGATAGTTGAGGAGTGTCTTTTATGTGATGTATCTATGTATTTTATATCAACTTCAGTATACAATCTACGTAAGGAAAGGATTAGTTTATCTGGATATAGAAGTTGAGAATAACTATACATATTAAATAAATGATGAATTGTTAGAGACTGAATCTATTAAGAAAAGTGGTTTTAAGTAGCATGACTAAAACAATTACTTGCAGCATTGGTTATCATTATTACCTTTACATTAACAGCACTACTACTGCACTTCCTGCGTAAAGCACTTATAATTAAATAAATATAGCATTGTTAACTGTTAAGCAATGTACTTCCAGTTTTAAAATAACTATACGATTGCAGGTGCATTGTTCGAATACAAAGATGTACTGTTAGAGAGTGTAGGAGAATTGAGTTTTGAGTATTATGAGCAAGGGACAAAATACTTGAAGAATAAGACTAAAACAATTAATTTCAACAATGATTACAGCTAGTTACACTTTCAACACTCAGATGTACCTAACAGTAATTAGACAAAAAACAATTACTTACGGCACTGCCAACTGCAAAGCATGTACAGCAAATCATACATACAGCAATTAAGTTTATATAAACATGAAGTTGTTGGAGATTAAAACTAGGTGGATTTAAGAGGCATGACCACAACAATTCTTCCTCTAATGACCAAAACAATTACTTACTGCATCGGTTACAAGTTACAACAATTACAGCTTCTGCACTTATTTCACTTGTAGATCTTATAATAAATATAATTTTTATAACACTGTCAATTACTCAAATTATGTACCCAATTGTTCTAGTCATGATGCATTCTTAAAAATCAAGACCTTGAGAGAAACAAGCAGTGTGTGTGTGAGCAGCAAGACTAAGAAAAAAACAAAAAAAACTGTTATTTAAAAAATTAAAAAAAAACAAACTTCAAAAACAAAAAAAACTGTTATTTAAAAAAAACAAACTTCAAAAACAAAAAAAATCCTTGTACAGCATTGGTAGATGCTGTAATAAGATTAATATCTGAGATACTGGTAATATGTAGTTAGATCTATCATGACAGAATGAAATTGTGTATGTAGGTTTTATATATATTTAAAGTCATCAATTGATCTGAGGTTGAGGATTTTGTCTTCTTTTGTTGTTAGATATATACGGCCATCTAGAGTCCAATATGAATTTACTTTCTTTTCTTAACTTTTTGAGCATTTGGATGAAACCCATTCGTTTGGAGGTGAGTGACTCAGTCAAAAGAAAATCAGATCCCTTCAACAGTCTCTTTTGACTGTAAACATAAGCTTTGAGATTGTGCGGTACAAATTTGACAATTATGGGTCTGGGATAATTTCCCTGATGCTGATTTTTATGTCTCCTAAGTCTATGGCTTCTATCCAGATCAAAATCACTCAATTTGATATTCAATTTGTTATGACAGAATGCTTTAACTTTTTCATCGGTGTTTTCATTATCTGTTTCTGGAACTCCATGTATGAGAAGACAGTTTCTTCTCGAATACTACTCCGCCTCATCCAGTTTGTCTTTTAGATGACAAATTTCTTGTTTGGTTTGATCCGCGTTTTCATCTTTTTCATTACTAGGTTTTCCACTTGCTTATTGAATTCTTCACTTTTTAGTATTATATTTTGTATTTTCTTGGCCATATTATCTAGGATTTCTTCAGAAAATTGGCCTATATGGTCCAGTCTAGGCAATGGAGGCTTCGTATTAGTAACTGGTGGCTGTTCGTTTACTCGTTTTTCTGCTATAGCTTCTTCAAGTACATTGGAATTGGTCAATATAGTTTTGATTAAATTCAACAACTGCTCTTCGTTGTCTTTACCCTCTTTTGTTGGATTCATGATCAGTTTCCAAAGCAAGTAAAGTTACAGCTAGTGATAATTAAATATTTAACTGATAGGCCTAAAAAAAAAACCCTACATACCTTTGTCAGTTTGTAGACAGGTTGGAGACAACTAGTAGTAGTAGGCCTAGTAGTAGAATTTATTTCTCAATCAAATACACACGCCAAAGTAGCCTATAATGGTAGGCCTACTGCTCATGACGCAATAGTATACCGGTAAAGGAGTCAGTGTTATGTTGATTGAGTAGGAAGCACCGAATAACGATGATGGAATGATTATGGTGTCCAATCTACTTTTCTGACTATTGGCAACCAATTATCATACAATAATGGATATTTGATTTGTGGATATGGATATATTTTGTGGTTACCATTACTTGGGTTTTGGTTCTTTAACACTTGGATACCACATGCTACATATTCAACCTTGCTGCGGCACCACTGTGCTGGATCGGAGTGTGTGTGTGTTATTTATTAGTATAATATTAAAGTATAACTTGCAGTTTCCAGAGTCAAGGTGCTTCCTTTCAACATACTGTAGGCCTACGTGCTTTGTTGGAGTAAAATTTTAAATCAAACTACAGTTAACGTTTTAGTTAATTACCGGTAGGCTACTACCGGTACAAAACAAATACAAAAAAACGCAAGAAAAACTTTCTGAATCCATTACCGTACTAATGCAACAGCAATAGCAGTAGCCTACCACAGACCAAGGGTAATTTGCAAAAAAAATTAACCTAACTGCCTAATTTGTTCAAAGTTTTTTATTTGAAATGGTACAATGCTACACATATGCAAAGTACCAAAATGTGTATAATGAACAATAAAACGTGCAAACATTGGTACTGCAAATAGGATACAACTAAACAATATAAGCATGTAACCAAACCAGGAGACAGCAAAAATGACCATAAGGTCTTCGAGTTAGCTGCCACCCAAGACTATTAAACTAAAGCAAACTGGCACACAACACTCACTCACACACACACACATATGTATACATCAGTAGTTTCAGCAATTTGGTTTACTCAAGTACAAAACAAGAAATATGTCCAATAAAATGAAATCGTGACCTATTAGAACAACACACCTGCATGAACAAAAATGGCATCTTTCAGAAAATGTGTAAAAAAAAATTTTTTTTTTTTTTATGACTGATAAAAAGATATTAAGTATGATTTGTAACGTTTTTTAAACGAGGAGAATGGAAGTGATTTGAATTCACTGGGTACCTCATGCCATATATATTTAGGCCCCATGAATTGAAATGCTCTTTTGCCAAAATTAGTTCTTACTGCTGGAAGTAGATAGTTTGTATTGGCAATGTCTGCTGCACCGGCCCGGTTTCCAACATCTAATCGCTGCTTCACCGGCGGCACCAGTCGTTTCATTTTGCTGTTCAATTTACTATCTCTCAAGCTGGCATCGCTGCCCGAACCCCAACACTAATTGTAAGGTTTTAGAGAAGAAAAAAGAATTATGTGGAGAATTAGCTCTCTAGTGCTATTTCAGCCAAGTGTGTCCAGCGCGAATCGATGCCCTAATCCTCGGTTCGGCAGACATGCGCGCTTGCCACTACACTGTCTGAGCTTCGCATATCATGTATCAAAGTGCCATATTTAAATCGAAGCAATGAGAAAAAAGCAATATAACAGGCTGCCGGCGCAGCAGCTATTTGATGTCCGAAACCAGATCGGTGATCTAGACACTTCCGTTTTTATTTGCTGAGTGTTTAGTGTTATAATTATGCTGCGAAGAAACTGGTTTGAAACAAGAAAAGTGCTGAGTGAGATTTATCTACTTGTTTTTTAACATGATGCATTAATTTAGTTATTTCTAGTTTGTATTTATCAGCAACTTTTAGAATATTTTAGTTGTGAAAAATGGGCAAGGAAGGATCAGTAAAAGACGCTTTTACCATGGTTCTGACAAATTTTTGTGCATTTTTTCCAGAGGATTTATTGCGATTTTACATGCATGACCCCACGCTGCTATGCAATGCTGAAGATGAGTATAAATCATACTATAGTAAACACTATTGAGTGTACTTAAATTTACCAGATTTCGCAATTGAATTAATGTAAAACATCCCCTGGCTAATTTTGTGCTCACCAGTTTGATGTAGGCTTTCCATGTTAATGTATTATCAATTAGTAATCCAAGATACTTGAGTTCTTGTTTTTGCTTAATTTCATATTTGTTAATCATCAATTTTAGTTTAAGTTGTTTTGTGCTGTTGGATATTACCATAAATTGAGTTTTATTGTAATTGATAGAAAGCTTGTTTAAGCTACAATCTCTTGATTCACTACTAGTTGTAGTTTTTTCATTGATTTTTCTGGAAATGTTTAGACTAGTATCATCAGCAAATAATCTAGTTCTAAACTTACTGACTAAAGGTAAATCGTTTATATAAATGATGAAAAGCAGAGGCCCTAGCATAGAGCCTTGAGGTAGCCTACTCCACATCATGACATGGTGATTTACACCCATTAACAACTGTGAAACGCTTTCTATTGCTTAAATAGCTTTTCAATATATCTATGGCCAAGCCTCAAATGCCGTATTTACAAAGTTTAGATAATAATATTTGCCTTGATTAAAATGTTCATATCTTCAAAGCTTTTCGTCTGACACTTGTCAAGAAGAATCGTCAGAATGGAGAGCGCAGAAAAATGAGCGGCTATTTACAGGAAAAAGCCGAGCCGTGATTGGCTGGAAAAGGACCAATGAGAAAGCGTCATTAGTGTACAATCTTTAAGCTGTATACGAATTCTTTTTGTCGGCAGAGGGCGGGGTTAGAAGTTTTGATGAAAGTAGCTTCCAGAGCAGATAGATGAAAAGGTGAGCGGCCTTGGGCAAGAATAGAAAATCTGCTGCCATCATAAGGTTGAGCGCAGGTAGGATTTTGTAAAAGATGAAGTCCAATGGCTGAATCAGAAGCAAGAGACTGGGTATTAGTCTGGGTGGAAGATTTGCACTGACGAGCAGGAAGTAAGCGTTTTTGGGAAGAAGAGCAAGAACTGATAGATTTGGGGACATGTTGTTTGATTCTGTCCTGCAGCCTTTGGGAAGTACGGCCTACATACCGACTGTCACAGTGGCATGAGAATTGATAAATCATGTTGCTTTTCTGTAAAGCAGGTAGTACATCCTTGTTGGTAGCGGGAAGAAGCTCCTTGGTGGAGTAAACAACACGTGGTTCCACAGCGGAAAAGCACTGTTTGACAGCAGATTTAACTTGCTTTTCAAACCGGGTAGAAACAGAACCGAGCCATGGGAGATGTAAATAAACATGGCATTTTTCGGGTCCAAATTTGGGCAGAGCGTGAAATTGCTTCATCTTCATAGCCATAAATGACTTGATCACGTGCTCAGGGTATCCATTAGTCAGTAGAATGGACTTGATTTTGTCTAGTTCCAATGGCAATCTTTCTGGAGAACAGATGGCAAGAGCTCGGTGAGTTAATGTCAGGATTAGGTTAGTTTTGCGTTTCCGAGGACTGAAGGAATTCCAGCGTAGATATAGACCGGCGGTGAATGTGGGTTTCCGATAGATGGAAGTAATGAACTTGGAAGGGGATTTTTCAACAAGAACATCCAGAAATGGTAGAGCGAGGTTGGATTCTTTTTCGAAAGTAAACCGGAGAGAAGGGTGAAGCGAGTTGAGGCTGTCTAAGAAAAGATCGCATTCATCTTCGTTGCTGAATACTACGAAGGTGTCATCCATATAGCGGTAATACATCTCCGGTTTTGAAGTGGTCTGAAAAAGTTTAGATTCGTAGTAGCCAACAAAAATATTGGCAAGGGCTGGTCCAAGAGGTGATCCCATGGCGACTCCGTCGATTTGGCGATGCATGATGTTATTAAAGCTAAACTCAACAGAAGAAGTAGCCATCTCCATGAGTTCGATGAAGATTTGCCGTGGAAAAGATGCAGGAGGGTGTTCCGAACTAAAGAGAGCGTCAGCACAGATTTGAATAGTCTCCGCTAGAGGGACATTAGTAAATAAACTCGAAATGTCGAAAGAGCAGAGAAAGACAGAAGAAGGGTCTAAATTTGAAGTTTTAATGATGTCAGCAAAGGTGAAAGAGTCCCGAATGCAGTTGCTTGAATAAAGAGGGAGAACAGGTTCAAGAAGAGAACAGAGATATTTGGCTAGCTGGTGTTGCGCTGAACCGGTCATAGACAGAATGGGTCGGAGTGGCACATCTTAATAATATTTCATAGTTTAGTCTATCGAATACCTTTTCTAAATCCAAGAATATGCCACAAGTGATGTTTCTAGCATCCCTATTTTGGTAACAATCGTCACAAATCTCAGAAACTGCATTCGCAGTTGAACAGTTTTCTCTAAAGCCAAATTGGTTCTGTTTGAATAGTTTATGCTTATCAAAAAATTGCAAATACGATTATATAAACATTTTTCAAAAATTTTGAAAAATGGTGATAGTAATGAAATAGGTCTGTAGTTGCTGCATAATTCTTTTGGTCCTTTCTTGTAAAGTGGTATAATTTCAGCTAATTTTAAAGCATCTGGAAAGGTTCCTAGAGTAAGGCAGCAATTGTAGTGCTTAGTACCGTATATTCCCGCATATAAAACGACCCTTAAAGTGCAAAAAAACACCATAAAAATTGGGGTCGTCTTATACAACCGATATAAAAATCATATCTTACTTTTTACCTAGTTTTTTAACCTAATTTTCTGGCCTACACCTTGAACCAGACAATATCGGAAATCAAGATGTCAGATATAATTATAACTTTTGTAAGACAAACATGCAAGAATTCAGCAGTCGTCTTATACTACTGATATATGATAAATGTACAAAATTTCATTCAAATCTTGTACCTCATCTTATCTGACGGTCGTCTTACATGGCGGAATATACGGTAATTATTGGAGCAATTATTAAGCTGGATATTTTAACATATTTTACAGGAATTCCATACATACCAGAACTTTTTGATGGATTTAGATCACTAAGATAAATTAGAACTTCTTGTTCAGTTATGGGACTTAGAAAGAGAGAAGGAGGATTTTTCTTTATGAAGGACAAAACTGTAAAATGATCGTCAGATGAAGGGGAAGGAGCTTTTTTAGCTACTTTTAAACCAATTTCTGAAAAATCCTGATTCAACAAATTAGCTATTACCTGCGAGTCTTCAACTGTATTACCTTTTGAATCAACTAATTTCTCTACAGAACAATTTGATGACTTTTTCTTGAATTTCAAAATGTCGTTAATTACTTTCTAAATACAGGCAGTATTATGTTTTGCTTTGTTAATTATGTCGTTGTAATACAATTTTTTTGAAATTTCTTTAATGTGAGTCAATTTATTTCTATATATCTTGTTCAGCTTCTCTGCATCTCTATCACCTTTTAACTGCTGTTCATACAAATTATTTTTCTTTTTAAGTGAGTTCAATATTGCTTTGGTAATCCAAGGTTTCTGCTATAGTTTTTTTGCTTGCGAGAAACCTTCTTCAGAGGTGCATATTTATCAAGCGTACTAGAAAAAGTATCTAAGAATTTGTCTAATAATGCATTGACATCCAAACTATTGTGCGGCTTTCTAGTATTTTGATCATGTTATAAATTTTAGATTCTAGATCTAGAAAAAATTTTCAGCAACAAAATTCCTGGTATATCTAGTGAAATTGGCATGACTCGCTTCACGAGCTTTTATATTACTAATTATTGCACAAATTGGTAGGTGGTCGGAAATGTCGTAAAGCAAAATATAACTTTGAATATCATAATTTATATTATTGGTGTAAATGTGATCAATTAGTGATGTGTTTTGATTTGTTATCCGAGTTGGCAAGTTTATTAATGGAATGCATCCCATGCTAAATAACATATCCTTGTATTTCTGAATCATAGGTTGACTATCACTTTTTAGTAAATCCACATGAATGTCTCCACAAATATTGTAAGTCGTATTGTTGTTGTTTAAGTTTTCTTGAAAATCAGAAATTTGGTAAGTTGGGTGCCTGTAAATTACTCCAAATACACTTTCCTTAATGTTGTGTAGTTTAACTTCTATCCAAATGTTTTCAAAGGCACTAACCTTTAGATCATATGTATTCACTACTGAAAAATTTATGTTTATTGTTTATAAACATGCCTACACCACCAGCATTTGTATTAGAATTTGCTCGTACAAATTGATATCCAAGAAGATGATTGCAAAATTGGTTATTTAATTTCGTCTCATACAGAGCAATTATATCAGGCATTGTTTCCAAATGGTTTAATAGCTCTTCAATTTTCTCAATATTTTTGTTGAGACTTCTTATGTTTATATGTAAAATAAAAAAATCGTTATTGTTTGAAAATTTGCTTGTAAAATTTTTTACACTTAAATATTGATCGTTTAGAGAAGAGTTGCAAGATGAGATGAAAGATATGTCTGAGATTTTTTCTTTCAATGTAACATTGGTAAACAGTTGATTGAATTCATCATTTGTGATATTATGAAAGGGAAATGTATTTTTACAGCATTCGGAACACAGAAATGGCTCATCTGAGATACCCAGTGAATCAAACTGAGCACTTGTAATGCCAGTGCATGAAAAGTGCATCCATGTATTACATAAGTCACATAAAATAGATTTTTGATTTTTTCTGCAAGATTTGCCACACTGAACACAGGAAAATTTTGTTATATGGGTCACAAAGTAAAAGTTTTTTTGTTTTTTTGTGCTAAATCAAAATCACACAAACTAAAGTACACAATAAAGCACAACTAACAGTCTTTCTAGGAGCCCACTATGATATGAAGTTACTGCAACCAATTGATATTACTATAACAGCTATTGGTTAACTAAGCAAAAAAAGGTTTAGCAACAGTGTTACAATAAATTGTTCACAAGTTAACTGATTAAGTAATTGGTACTGTAGTGAGGTTTGCTCAGCCTCAGCAGCATTAAAGCATTTTTAATATATACAGTACATAATAGATAGAAAATTGTTAAAGGCAATAGGTTTATCATAGTTAGTATTTTGCAAATAACAGACTTTGTTTATGACAATTTGCTGAATTTCCTTTGAATATAGTACATGGATATTATGATTTAGAAAACTATTATATTTATTGTAGCAAACAGTCTAAGCTGTAATATCACTAATGGAGTTTAGCAGACCATTTGAAAAGATAATGTCCTGTTTACCAAACCACAGTAAGGTTTGGGGTAAAAGTGATGATGTAAACAGCAATACCTGTAGTTTAGGCTATAATTCCTTCCCACTAAATAAGCTTTAGTTTTTTCATATCCCACAGAGGAAAAGCATCATGTGACATCCTGACATTTTAATAAACGATGTGCTTCATTACAAATTATACAACGTTTTTGTAAAAAAAAAAAGTAAATTGGATGGTTAAAAGTTCTCAAATGATAGTTTTTTATTTTATTAATTGCTAAGATTGCAAAATAAACTCATACCATATCGTTTGCTAAAGTTTCAGTTGATAACAGAATAATCTCTGTCTCAACAGAGAACAGACCATATCTGCAGGTTAAAGTTTGATAAAGTCCTAGGTCTGTTGAAATTTTTTCCTCTTCTTTCCTTTCCAGAATCTTCCTTTACGAGACTGATTTGTTGCATTAAAAGGGTAATATACTAACTAGCAGTACAAACTGGTGGAAAGTGAGATGCCTTTTGTTTATACTGTAATGCAACAGCTTTTAAAAATTTGTTGCCACAGAAGCTATCAGCACACTGGTACATTCAGTAACCAATTAATTTGAATTTTGCAGAAAATGTCAAGTGTATATTGACTTAGGAATGGGCCTTCCATAAATAAGCAAGAAAGAACATTCAAGTCAAAAAATATTAAATTTCAAAACACCATAAGCCATAACCTATTTATAGTAATCAGAGAAAATCAATTGATCATTGTTCTCTAGTTAATTAGTTCTGAGTTGAGAAAAATATTGAGCAACAGCCAAGTAAGTTTAAACCAGTTCAAAATCTAAAAAATTCTTAACCGTAAATACTTTCCCATGCTTTTCTTTGGTATAGTAAATTTTTTCATCCCAAGTCCAATATGCAGATATCAGTTTTTCATCTTTGTAATTTTTTAATCTACTCACACAATTCAGTCTGGTTTTGGTCAAGGATTCTGTTATGTAAATGCTCTTCCCTTTTAGCCTCCTTTTTGCTGCAAGAATCTTAGTCTTAACATTATGTCTCACAAATTTGACAATGAGTGGCTTGTTTTTAGATGGTAGCCTATGGCTTCTATCCAGTTTATTTTTGTCCATATCAATGTTTAGGTGAGTCTTAAAAAAATTAATAGCAGTTTCATCAGTATCTTCATGTTCTTCATCTTCATCAGCTTTACATTCTAAGCCATGAATTACAATGCAACTTCTTCTGGAATATTGTTCCATCTGTTCTATCTTCTGCTCTTGCTTCTCCAGTTTTCTTTCAAGTGCTTGATTTATCATTCCTTCCAGTTGCATTTTGAAAAGATCATTTGTAATCAGTATGTTAATAATTTGATCAGCAAGAATGCTGATATTTGCATCATTTATTGCAGTCTGATTCATATCAGCCTGAGCAGCATCATAGTCAAGAGCTTTACTACATTTAGGATATTCAGGGTCAAGAAAGGTTTGGTCCTTTAAGATTTCTTGAACAACTGGTGCTAATTCATCTTTAATACTGTGTAAATCCATGGGTTTTTCAACGGTAGAGATTTTCAGTATCAGTTCTGAGTTGGAGACAAAACAAAAGTGATCAGCAGTTACAAAGAATTACTTATTTGAGGACTCCTAAGCTAGACCAAATGACTAACTACACATCTTATTCAAACTAAAACTAGAACTAAAAACTAAACTGTAGCAGACTGTTGTAGCTCTAACATTTAGGCCTAGCTATTCTAGTCAGCCTACCGATGCTGGATTGCTTGAGAAAGTGACTTCACTATAAATCCAGCAGTTCTTGATTTCGGGAACTTTTAATTGTACACAGCAGCTCTTCAGTCAGGCATATTTATAAATCATCCAGGCCTACGGTATGTTTATGACAATAAGTCCTATTTAAATAGAAACAAGAGTGTCAATAACCAATCGCAAACTCAAGTTTATGGCACTAGCTAAAACTATGAGACCAAAACATCCCAGCATAGTACTAGCCAGTGAGACTACGAAACTTAAAACTCAGGCTGGACAGAAACTTGCCTCTACAAACAGAACACCTTAGCATCAGTTAGTCTGTGAGACTAAAAACTCAAACGCTCAAGCATATAAAGAGGTACTCCAATAAATATAAACTCTCAATACAGTCATTTATACTATATACAGTAGCCTAGGCTAAACCTAAATGCTGGTGCTGTCCCAAGTCAAACAAGCTAGAAACCTAGTCACACTAAACAGCAATGTTGCCACGGACAAAATATGTGAAATTTCACTCCTCATTAGTCTGCAACTATGAATGGGAAAGGATAGCAATTTGTGATAAAAGCCAGAAATGGACACATTCAGAACTATACAAAAAATAATATTTAACAAATGCACATGCAAACATGAATGTAAATCAGAGTGAAATGAAAAACATAAAACAAGGAAAAAAAAGAAATGGAATGCGTTTGTCCGCTACACATACTTCACATATAAAAAGTGTTTGGCAGCTTGATTATGCAGTTCAATAAACAAATTTTCACAATCAACAGTGACTAAAAATTAAGTATTTTCACTGTTTATTAACAATAAATTCAGATGATATATACATGGCTACACCATTGGCATGACTACCTCTAAATTGTTCAAAATTTGCAAAAGTTAGTCTGAAAAATCAACAACTTAAAAAACGTCTGCTCAATGCAATCACTGAAGCAGGAATGATGCAATCATTGAAGCGGTAAAACTTCTTCGGGCTCCTGATTACTGAGGCATGGACTTGCTTTCACTTTTCGGGAGTGATGGCTGATTTCCAACAATTTTTTCCCTTGGGACTTGGTTTCATATCCACGTTGGATAATTTGTAACTTCAGTTCTGTCTTGTATATTTTCTATGCTATGTTTTGATATATTACTGCACTGGTATATACAACTTGCACAAAATGTAAAAAATACATAAAACAGAAACAGTCTTACAAATCAAACTTAATCGATTACATTACCACAAAGGGAAAAGTCCATTTTAGCCTATTCTCTATGACAGTTTTCTCCTTCGTCGGCTAAATGGGTCGCTGTAAGTCTTCGGCCCCCGATTTCTTTTGTTTCCCAAAAGCACCTCGAGTTTTTATCACTATCAAGCATCAAAACTGTTTGTGAATGCAACTTAAAATGCGAACTTCCATATATGGTGCTGCTACTGGAAGGCAACACTAGATCGCCCACACAAGTCCTTCCTAAGGGAGTCCTTGCAATTGGCTCCCCAGCTGCACCTTTTACTTTTTGTAGGGAGCATTGCAAGTCTAAGTAATTCGCCCCCAGAAACACATCTACGTATGGCTTGTTCGCTGTAGACGGAAAGGTAATATTTTGTAGATGACGCCATCAATGTCTCTGGTTCGTCCAGTCTATAACTTGGTGAGAGCCGGTCACCCAATTGGTGATAAGTGCACTAATGGTTCAGCACACTTCGTTGTCCAGACTCTTCAGTTGCATTTTAATGGAACAGGTCTTAAATGTCTCTACCTGACCTTTTAACACCCCTACTGAAACTCGCACCAAAGTTCCTTATATGGCTAGCTTTCTTGCCATGTCTGAGTTTAAGAAGCTGCATCCACTAGCATCGTCCAAAAGGGCATTCACCTTGAGAGGCCATTGTCTGTTTCGAATTATTTTGGGTACTGTTCGTAAAGCAATAAATCTCAAATGCATGAAAAAGGCTGTGTTGCTTTGTTCAATGTTTGGTTCTACTTGGTCATTAGTTTTTGCAGGCGCATGCTTCTCTCTTTTTTGAGTGCTATGCAACAGCCGATTATGCGGCGGAGTGCAGCTATCAGTACTGCACTGTCGACCTTTAGAGCAGGACCGACCCAAATGATTTGTGCCCAGGCACCTAAAACACAGTCCTTTTTGCTTGGTTACATCCCTACTATTAGGTACACTTAGTTGCAAAAACTCTTTGCACTTCCAAATAGGATGTGCCTTGCAGCAGCAAGCGCATAAATCTTGTTGTTGCGGAGCCAATTTAAAACTTTTATTCGGGTTGGCCAAAAAAGTCCAATTGTTGAATTTTGCTTTGCTTTCATCCTTTCAGGAGCAGATAGCTAAAGTGTATCAAGTCAAACCCAAGGACTTTGCAGATTAGAACTATTGCATCACAGGTGTGCAATAACAAGTAGAAGCTGCAGTGATAATAATTGAGTTAAACACAGTTTTGAGCCGTTTGCGCCACCCATTGACAACCTATGTCTGTATGTAACCGTCCCTGACATTTTGCTGGTCACTATCTCTCTTTCTCTATCAATTACTTGAACAATTATTCCAGCTGGTAGATTTATTTGTGTGTTGCTTGTGTATGTTGATAAGTGCGATTGAATAGGCCTACATTGTTCATATTTTATCTGGCGTGACAGGTGTAGTCCTTGCAAATTGTCTTGTCTTCAATATCCTCTGCATCTCTTAACATCTGACATTGTTTTCCTAATTCTTTTTTTCCTTTCTTTGCTTTATGTGTTATTACTCTGTTAGTATATAATCGCTATTATTGTAGTGGTCAAGAATAAAAAAATGAATGAATGAAGCATGTTCACTGTTTCTGTTCAATGTTAGAATTTGTGCATGAATTTTGTTTTGCTAATTTCGATGTTATTCATTACAACGCAAACTTAATGGGATGACAAGCCTTTGTGTGGAACCAAACTGCAGTTTTAGAACGCTTTATGGTAATTTGCCTATAATTTCAATTCATTTATAATGGCAGGTTTGTGAAATCCCCTGGAGGTGTCGTTATGGCAAATTCTACAGTATGTGTAATTTTTGTATGAAAGTGAATAGGCATAATCTTTAGAATCTCGGGGATTAAAAATGGAAGGGGCTTTGACATATGAAAAAAATCTAGTCTTTAATAGTATTAAAATCAGTAAATATCTGGAGTTCTCATACAAAGCTTTAAAACACATTGCATTTTTTTTTAAAGAGATATTCCTCGAAATCGGTTTTATTGAAGAAATGAGAACTACTTGAGGCAATAAAGAGGCGCCTGAAACCTTTTTCTACAATTCGTATTCAAGATGTAATACATTTTAATCTGTTTGACTCTGTACTATTGGAAATCCTGCATTTTGCAATTTTGTGACTGCACAAAAGGCACTGTAGATCAGTACTGGTAACCTTAGCAGTGGCCTTCAGATTTTGTTATTGGCTACTCACTGCTACCAGTTGGTAATCGCATTTCTTAGTCTGCAAGAATTTTTGCAAAATTATGCCTGTTGTGAAGTCATAAAATGCAGGGTTGCCAACTGTACGAAATCAAATAGATTAAATCATATTTCTGCAAATAAAGGGAATTGTGGAAAAAGATTTGAGGCTCCTTTTTATTATTTTGAGTAGTTCTTCAGTACTGATTACACAGCAGTTTTATTTAATTTGATTAAAGACAGTAAAGCCTTATTTAAAATAGTGAATTTTTTAAACACTTCAGACTTGGCTATGTCCATCATCAGTAAAAAGTAAAATCTTATTCAAAATTCTATTTGAATAAAATTTTACTTTTACTGATGATGGACATAGCCAAGTTTGAAACGTTTAAAAATTTTATTATTTTAAATAAGGCTTTACTGTTTTTAGTCAAAGTAGTTTTTGGTTCAATAAAACAGATTTTGGGTAGTCTCTCTTTAATGTCAATATCTAGTACCAACAGTATTTTTAATGCTTGTCATTTCATGGTATTTCGATTGCTTTTTAAGTTTTGTTGCTAAATCAGTTTTCCATTCACTTTTTATTACTGAAGGTGTAGCCCTATGTTGTTGCTTAAATTATTACATTGCATTTATCTGGAGATATAGAAGAGCATAAGATTAGGGTTGGTAAATGTTGAGTGTCATGCTCTCCAGTGTATCTTCAGTAAAACCTTATTTAATGTGATTTTTAAGCTGCTTCACCAAAAACTGCTTGAGTGATAGCGGAGTTGATATCATTACTGATTTGAAATTTTAATATTTGCACTAATTGAGATGCCATGAAGTCATAACCAGTAAGATTGTTCGTATTTGAAATTCCCTGTACTTGATTAGTTGTTTATGCATTTGAAATTTCGTTAATTTTTCCACTAGGTGGTATATTTATTTTACAATTTGTTTGATAACTTTTTTTTATTTAATGTGATGATGAAGAAGCACCATAACTTTTCAAAAAATATTTTAAGAGCCACCACAATCCGTTTTTTCTAAAGTGATTTACTTTGTTCATGTGTGCGTGATTTAGCATTTAATAGCTCAATCAAAGAGTTTGTTTGTTATGTACCAGTAGATGAGAGTAAGCTAATCAAAAGTTTTGTCAGTATGTTGTCACATCATACTGGTATTATTTTCCGAACCAAGTCAACTGATCACAAACCAATCAACTGCCAACATTTGGGTTAGTTGATGGTCAGTTTGCTGCCTTCAGTTGTTGTGGACCCTTATTTTCAACTGTTGAATTATCTTCTAAATCGGTGTTCCCTCTAACTTTTTCCTAATCGACATTTGCCCAAATTTTTTTAAAAGCAAATGTGCCCAAAGTTGTGAAAATATGTTTATGCACCCTAAATTATGTATCAATCCAGTATCAAAGTATACTCAAACTCATGTTTCTACAAATTTGTTGACTTTTCTAAAGCTGTGTTTGTCATATTGCCAAAGCTTATTTGCATTTATCCAACAAATTAGTGATTTGCTGACACAAAGTTGGCTTAGTAGGAACACTGTTTTCAATCAAACAATTGCTTTTCTAAAGTTATGTTTATGATATTGCCAAGAATTACTTGCTTGTAATGCAACAAATCGCTGATTTGCTGATATACATTTAAATTGGCTTAGAGGGACCATTGGTATGCTGTATTTTGGGATGGGAATTTTTTGTGCACAGAACTTGATGTACAGTATGGCCATAACTAATTGATGTTCTTCTACTGACACTACAATTGCACCTATAATGACAGATTGATTGGAGAACAGAATGGTTGAAATGAATTTATCTACTCAATTTCTCCTTTCAAACTTTTTAAAACTCTCGGTGTTTCTGAAATACAAGGTCTGTTTGAACAGTTAGGTTGTCTTTTCCAGGCTTCATTTACTTTTGAAAACCTTGCTCTGGAATCGTTTTGAGTTTTTTCGTCATGGCCAGTTTACTGAAAATGATGTCAGAGAAACAGGCCTCCTTTGAAAAAATTTGATCATGAAGAAAAAGGAAAACTTTGCAAAGTTGGAAGAAAAGTGTGGAGAATGTTTTAAAAATGAATTGTTTCTTTCGAAAATCTGGAAAATGTTAAGAACGGTGTGAGCTGGAGTAATCTTGGGTTAAGCAGTCACCTGTTGATTTTGAATAGCTTTTCCTTTTGTCCAACACTGATCTGTATATAAGAGACGTCAAAAATCTTTTTTGTAAACTTGCTTTAGCAATGTGCAAGATTTGGAAGTGTTTTATCAGGCTTAGCTAATAAATTCATATTGACTATCAGTTCCACACCCATGAAATTGCTCTGGATAAATTGGTTGGGAGATTTCTGGACATGAAAAATAATGCCACAAATCTGATAACATTCATTTACTTTGCACTAAATAAACCGTTTTTGCCAGATTTGCAGTATGTTCTCATTTAGCCTTCCAATGGTGCAAAATGAAAAATTTTATGTTTTCATGAAGTTTGAAGAAACACAATGCAAACCAAGGCGTTCAATTAAAGTGTGCTGCAAATAAACACTTTTGATTGTGCTGAATGAAACTTACGGCAATGCTCTGACATTGAAATTTGCAAAATACTCTCAAGCTAGCAAGTTGCTTGTGCAGGCTTCTTACTTTTCAGACAGACCTTGTACATCATTTTCTATTGCAGTGTTGTATATGGTGTTTCACAAAATTTGATACTTTACTGCTATTCCTGTTTGTCTTGTTTTTATTTTGGCACTGCATATCTTCCAATTTTTCATGTACTGCGTCTAAGTAGTGCAAATTAGTTTTTAATTTTGATTGGGAGTTAAAGCCAACTGTTGCAATTTAAGTCACGTAACAATTTAACATGTAATACTGGTAGTCAATTTAAGGTAGCCTAACTTCTTAATACGCGTAGTTTATTCCAAATTCATTTGGAGAACACCAGTACTGAAAAACTTGTTATTATGATTTTGCTACCAGATTGGATACTGGCAATCATAATAATGAAACAACTTGCTTTTGCAGTAAAATAAAATGTCTAAACTTGGGCATAATTTTTCTTCTCTTCAAAATTTATAGATACATTGATCATTTTCTATGCAACCATTAGGCCGATTTTCATCAGAGAATCAGTGTTTTTGTTGGGTGCACCCTGATTCATTTTTAGATTTTCCATTGTTTACTATAAGAAAATCACCACATTTTTGGGCGCAGGCCGACTCACCTAAACCCAAAAAGGAACACTAGTCATTTTTCTCATTGCAAACGTAATTTTAGCTCTTGAATGAAAAATCTTACAAATGTTTGGGTCATTCTGATTTAATTAGCTAATTCCTTTTTGATGATTTACCAAACAATTTGGTCAATGCTGACAAATCACAAAAAAAACAACTCAACATTTAGGTATAGATTAGCTTGTGCTCTATAGCGAAGTCAACCAATTTTAGTGGCAAATGCTGCTGTATATCTAACTTACATAATTGTTATTTACACCTTAATTGTGAGCTTGTTTTATATAATGTGTGTTGTGTAGAAATATAAAATAGTTAGATGCCAATTATTGCTAATGCATCACTTAATCTGCTTTGTTTTATGATTCAAAATAATATGGCATTAGAATCTAATGCATAGTTTGTTAAAATTATTCCAGTCAAATTCAATTTTACAAAATCTGCTCTAAACAAATCAAAAAGTGTTTTTCTGAGAATCAAACTATACTCAATGAAAATGTGCTTTAGTTAATAAAATTATTATCTGATCTAAGGTTGAATTTTTCTTGTTTTGGCTAAGCCAGTATGCGATATCTCACAGTTTACTGTTTATGGTATGATTCCAAAGTAGGATATTAGTAATTCTGTTAGTTTAAACGATGGAGGAGAATCATTCTTCTGCAAACTTGATTCAGCTTGATGAGAACTTATTGGAGTTTGATCCTCTTGCCCAGCATGTACCCAAGCAACCTGATCAAATGGCATCGAAAAAAATTTCACAAGATTTTACGTCTTATAGCGATGAATTATTGGGGCTTGATAGTTCCTCCAAAGACAGTGGTATTGCTTCGGGTGCTTCAGAACAAGCCTTAGAAGGCCAGGCAACATCAAATACTTCAAATGCATTGGAGGTTATGAAGCAATCATTTAACAGTGACATATCACAGTCAAACCCTCTCTTACCAGGCAACTTAGCTTCATATGGTAATAATGTTAAGCCACCGGTTACTCATAGTAAAAGCACTGGTATGCCTTCAGCATTTTCTTCTCATACGCAAAACAAGCCAAATGCAAAATCTGGAACTTTCACAAGTTATGTTTCTAACTCAAAGATAGTCAAAGCACAGCAGAAACCACAATCAAAGTTTTATGGTGCAAGTCAAGAATCTAAAACCAGAAAAAAATCTCAAAGTTTGTTTCATAGTTATCTGCAAGTAAATGATCAGCATGGTGGATCAACTACAAGTATTACCAGGTTTGCAGCGGTTGAATAAAATAGTTGCAAATAGTCAATTTGCAAGCTTGCTGTATTAGACACTGTCAGGGTTGATGAAAAATCATGAATTTTAAGTTTTTTCAACTTTTTTTAGGTAAGGTCAAATGACCAAATTTAGACTCCAATTAATGTTTTGCTTACTAAGTGATGTTCCTCAAACATATCAAATAAAGTTTTTAAAGTTTTATGCTGGTTTATACAAAATATGTCCCTGCAGTCTGGCAGTATTCGGATTTTTTTTTGTTGAAATCATATTGGCATATTTAAATCTGTCTCAAAGCTGTTACGAAACAAAAAAGCTGTTTAACCGCTAAAACGATTAAGATTTTGCAATTTTAGCATTACAATTTTGAGCAAACTACTGTAGACTGTATTAGTTGATTTATGGTAAATCATAATTTTTATTGGTTGATTTCAAGCAAACAACTCCGGTCATTGTTTTGAGTTATTTTATTTAATAAGTTTGTTTTTTTCAAGTTTAAGCTTCATGATAGTTAAATTGACAGATTCTGCGCAGACTGTTTTTGATTGACAGAATGATACCAACAAATTGTGTTGAAGAATCAACTAACCAAGTACATGCTTTTATATTATTATGAAATGTGGTGTAGATACTTGCTTTGTCGAAACATAGAAAGTCAAATAAGTTGACTAGAATTAATCTTGTAGACTTGCAGTACAGCAGTAAAAAAAATGTTTTTTGAAATTTTGTTTAGTGGTAAAGGACTTCAAGATGGAATAACCTCTTCTAGCAATAGCAGCCCTCAAAGTGAAAAGGAAGAGTTGTTGGCTGTTCTAATGATGAAACGGCAGGAGGATTTTACATCA
This sequence comes from Trididemnum nubilum, assembly GCA_963965965.1. Taxonomy (NCBI): domain Eukaryota; kingdom Metazoa; phylum Chordata; class Ascidiacea; order Aplousobranchia; family Didemnidae; genus Trididemnum; species Trididemnum nubilum. Next base: position 38,904,890 of record OZ014484.1, on the reverse strand, counting down.
AAACGCTCATTTCGGTATCTAAACTGTTTTGCAATTTCTTTTTAATTGTTGGCTACTTTTTTTGAGAAATATTAATAACTTCTGATTAATTAATGTTTCTTTTAATCTGGCAAGATTTAAAACTGCAATTAGTTTTTGTTAATATTCAATATTAGTTTGGTGGAAGCATTTGTTTTCTTATTGGCTTAATACTCACTACCACTTTAATGAGTGATTTCTCTTCAATTTTTTTTAGAATATTTGTCGGAACTTGGAATGTAAATGGTCGAGCTCCACCTGCAGATGTTAAATTGTGGACAGCTGTCGACCCAAACCCTCCTGACATTTATGTCATTGGGTAATCAATCATGTTTGTTAATAAAAATTAGCTTAAAATATCTCATGATAAAATTATTAAGAAAAGGTGAAGAGCATGCTTATTAATTTTAAATTATAACGTTATTAAAATCCTAACGTCTTCTCCAAAAGCATGTTTAAGTGCGCACTGAAATAATTGGACAGCTACCTATGACGTCATCAGTGAAGTTAGATTTGTTCATTTGGTCTTTTTAGTAATTCTTAATACTCTTTTTATTTGTTAAAAGTTACTTATATGGTGCATATTACTTCACCTGTAGCAACTGACTACGTCACTACAGTCTGCTTTAAATATTATACCTCCAGAGGAAGTACGGTAATGAATATGCATAGTAGCTCCAGCAAGGTATCTCCTCTTGTGTAGCTAGAAGTACCGACCCATCATCCAGCACTGTAGTTCCTTTGTTACTCAAATAAGATTGATATCGCAAAGTGATGACTGTTTTGGAGAATCGCTTATTTGAAAATGACTTTCAATAAAGTTGATTTCATTTTAGATTTTGCAATAAGCTTTTCAGACGGAACTCTTCAGTTGCGATTTCTGTCTGGTTTGGTATGTGGTGAGTAGGATCTTTTATAGACCAAATGCATTAAGAAGAAATGCAGTATGCAGTAAGGAGAAATGCATTTAAAAAAGATTGCACAATCAATGGTAAAGAGAAATGCAATGTATATAGTGTCAGCAGGCAATGATCTTATCAAACAGTTTAAGGGTATGAACGAATATAAAAAAAATCCTGCTTACTACATACCAAACCGGACAGAGATAACGAATATAAAAAAAATCCTGCTTACTACATGCCTTACCGGACAGAGATTGCTACTGAATAGTTGTGTCTGAAAAGCTTATTGCAAAAGCTCAAATGAAATCGACTTTATTGAAAGTCATATTCACATTCTGCACTACCTCAAAATTGTTCAAGAATCGTTTATGCTACATTATTTGGAATTATCTCTACTCTCATAAAGAAGGGGTGTCCAAACTTTTCAATAAAGGGCTAAATTTGACCAAGAGAAGTTGCAATGGGTCAATTAAGAACACAAAAACCAAAGGGAGAAAAGTAGAACAGAATTATGATCAAGTATTGGGGTTTTGTTGTGTAGAAAGAAGGTGAAAACTGCTCTTGGAGGGAGGATGTTGTGAGAGCTAAAACTTTGCCACGCAAGTATCTTTTGTTCACAATAACATTCCAGGCGAAATCTGTTGATGGTGGGCCAAAATGGCATTCTTGAAGCATGCCAGATTAAATTTTATGCGGACTTCCAATGGCCCACGAGTTAGAGTTTGGGCATTTCTGTTATAATGCATTGCAAGAAGATTCGCAACCATCGGTGGGCTGAACAAAAACCTCGTGTTTTTAGTAGTGAATATCAGTCATCAGTCAAGTGTCTATCGATGTTGATTGGAAGATTCGCCACGCATCGGTTCCTCAATGGTTAGGGTTAAGGATAGGTTAGGGTTGCAGTCCACCAATGTTTGGCGAATCTTCTGACAACTATTATAGTGCAAGATCAAACTAATGCCCAGTTTGGTCCTGTGTTACTTATTCATCATGCAACGAAAATTTTGCTCAGAGGATAAAGCAAATAACTTATTGAGCTTTGCTGAAGCTTGCTTGTGGCGTTTTGTTTATCTCAACTTCTTAATAGGTTTCAAGAACTTGATCTCAGCAAAGAAGCATTTGTTTTCGCTGAATCTTCCCGTGAGGAGGAATGGCTACAAGTTGTTTGCAATTCGCTTCATCCCAAAGCAACATACACTTTAGTAAGGAGATTATTATAACTGAATTTGTGAAGGAAGCGTTTTTGAATATTTATTATGCACTCAACACAAGAGTTGAAATACTTGCAACATTCAGTGCTGTATTACAATTAAAAGCAATATTAAGTGTTACAGTCATTACTTGGCAGGACCAATGTCGCAGTTGATAAAAGAAAAAAAAGCAGAAGAAAAGCATGAAAATTCCAGCTCTGTACTTCACCTTTATGAAAAAAGTACAAAGCTGCAACATTCTTTCTTAAACCAGGGTGTTAAAACCTAAAACTCTATTCCACACGACATTTAAAATTTCCTCCTTTTCTAAGTTTAAATCTGAATCTAAGCAGTTTTTTGTAACGTTTCTTTTACTAGACTTGTCTCATCCCATCTCTCTCAAAGCAATAACTTGAAATAGACCTGAAGCTCTTATGAGCAACAAGATGCATACCGGTAGTGGGGGGCTGTTTGACTAGATGACAGTAACAGGTCCCTTCCAGTCTCTGGTCGTGAAAAAAGTTATTGTTTGTTTTGCTATTGCAAATTACTTTTATGTAGTGTGTCATTTGTCGCATCTTACAGCGACAAACAATAAATCAAACTCGTACGTGAACCTAGTCCTATGTTGCATTGAGGAGAATAGTTCTGATATGATTATAGTTTGCAGGTTAAATTGATTCGTTTGGTGGGGATGATGCTCCTAGTTTTTACTGCAAAGCAACACACTTCTCACATCCAACACGTACAAACTCATCAAGTCGGCACTGGTCTGCTGGGTAAAATGGTAAGCCTCTCACTGTCTGCTATTAAACTATATTAACTGAAGCAGACTACTTCTTAGCCTATCTACAACGTGTATCTGGGACAAGCTGACAATGGCAGTTTATGTTATGCTTAGGGTTGTACAAAGTAGAATTTCGAATCCTTGAGATTCGAATCTCCGGAGAAACGAATCTCAAAACGCATTTTTTATCGGGTAATTGGATTCGAAAAAAATCTTTGAAAGGGTTGCCAAAGCGCAAAGAGAGGTACCGTACGTATTACGCAATTTGAAGCAATTTAACTGTCTAGTCGCAGTTTATTGACAGTGCATTGCACTCAAACAAGCGGGCACGCACTCAAGAAGTGACAGTTGTCTAACTTAAGTCAGGATTGTGTTTTTTTAATTTTTGCAATAAAACTGTGTTGTCACAATGTATTGTCACAGTTTGCCATGAGTTATTCTAGAATAGTATTCGAAGTTCTAGATTCGAATTGTCTATTCTAGAATACTGCATTATTCTACTTTGTACAACCCTAGTTATGCTCTCTCATTGTTAGGCGAACTTTCAAAATCTCCAATTTCTTTAGCACTAGAAAACGTTAAGAGAAAAAGTAGAAAACTTGATCTGGATAAGTTCAATAAAACGTAACTTGATGTCAGCATTAAAATAAGTGAATAAACGTTTTGGTTTAAAATTTTTTCATAATTGCATGTAGCATCTTAAAAAAAGCGATTCAAGAAGCAGCATCTGGTGAAGTGTTTTGAACTTCAAATTCTCAAAAAGAATTATTGAAAGCATATCAGCAAAGCAGATAGTTTGCACTGTGCATTGCTGACGTGTGGCAAGATTTGAGCTCGTCTCTCATTGAAACCACAATCTGAGTCAATTGAAATGACCTTATGCTTCTGGTGACTCGGGCATATTGCATGATGTACCTTTAGATAATACATGATGATAACATACGATTCTGCTCTTTTCATAGCTCTACGAAAACATTGGAATGCTTTAGTTAGCTGTAATTACATTTATGCATCTTGATTCAATGCCAAGTTTCTTGGCAGGGACTAATTGTTCTCGCGTTAATCTACGACTTGCCTACACTGTTTATCACAATTAACAGTTTTTATCAGTGCTCTAATTTCAAGAATAGCTGTATTTTTTTTGTCTGCAAATAGACAAAAAAGTTTGCAAAATTTTTTTTATCTTTGACTCTATTGTTTTGAGTGACTTCGAAATTCGAATCCTAATTGTTTGCATTTCTGCTTTTTTTTGCATTTGCAGGGGAACAAAGGTGGTGTTGGTGTCCGATTTAATTTGCACAGTACAACAATATGTGTCGTGAATTCCCATCTTGCCGCCCATGCCGAGATGACACAGAAACGGAATGAAGACTACACTGATATCTGTTCACGCATGCATTTTCTTGCTCCCAATAAACAAGAATATGTTTCAATATTTCAACATGAGTACGTTTTTAGTTAATACTGCTCGTATAATGACTGCTGGAGACTATGAATTGAATCAGGACACAGTAACAGTATGACTGCGATAACTGCGCTCGTAAAAAGTCATGGATTTTTCGGTTTTTGTAAGAGTCTATTAGCTTTCAAAAATCAAGATATATTCCAAAGTCGAGATGTAACCGATCAGTGATGGAGTGGATATAGCGTCTGTTACTGAAACGGTAGACCTGGGTTCGATTCTCAGTCGGGTCAAATCAAACATCATAAAAATTGGTATTTGCAGCTTCCCGGCTGGATGTTCACTGTTCAGCATTAAAAAGGACAGTGTGAAGCCTCGGCCGTGTGTGGTAAACGGTGGGCAGGTGGCGGCTTGACTTCAAACCCAAGAGATCCCTTCGCTCTCTACTGGCCAGGTCAACTTAGTGAATAAAATGTGTTTACAATTGCAACATGAACTAGTTACCTTTTGTGATTGGATTGGAATCCAAGTTTTTACTCAGTTTTGGCTACACGGTGAAATTTTTAATCATTTTCGTTTCAAAATTTTGGGAGGGCTTCTGCTTATGATGGGATAGATTTTTCTTGCTACTCGTTTAATAGCGGGTAAAATGCTCACTAATACAGCGTATCCTGATTTTGTTGTATTTTGCCCTTTTCGTTGATCAATTAAAACTAATCATCTCTAATTTAGGTTGCTAATTTGTCAAAGATTCAGCCTTTAATGAAATTGAGTTTTGTGATAACATTGTGACTTTTTGATATCATTGCTTTGACATGGGTGTTTTGTTCGTCACGTGCAAGTTTAAGTTATTACATTACTTTTGTGATATCTCGTGTATCTACTAGTTAGTTGATTTTTTTTTTAACGATTGATACACTAATTTTGCTGGAAAAGTAGTGTTGACACAGGCTACTCAGTTGCTCTGATATATTTTTGCTAAATTTTGCATATAGTTGCTTGTTTTAATGCTTTTTCTGTTTTTAGTGTATTATTTTGGCTGGGAGATTTGAACTACCGCATAGAAGGAATGCTGCCTGGTATGGTGAAGGAATGCATAAAAATAAATCATTTTCGCCCTTTAAGGGACAGCGATCAAGTTAGTAGCTGCTTTTTAGATAAATTTTTCATCACCCAATTAGACAATTTTTCATCACCCAATTAGGCAATTTTTCATCACCCAATTAGGGTTTAGGATTATTGTCCTCAGCTGATTGTGGTGGCCATTAGTAATTGCGCAAAAAGTATTTGTCTTGGCTTGTTTTTTCTCTTTCTGAGGAGTTTAGATCTTTTCAGGTTGTTTTTTTCAAATATCACCCTGATTTACAACTGTCGGTTTGTTTTTGTTGATACGCTTGTACTACATTTTTAGTAGTTTTGAGCTGATGACATCATCATAGTGACGTCACGACCAAATATTAACAAAAGTGACGTCATTCATGACGTAGGTATATAAATTTGTTTGTGAAGAATACAAAGTATAAAATGCCTAGTCAAAGTGATGACGTCAGCATAAAAGATCTTATGATGTCATTTAACACGAACAATTGAACATGCCCCAATTCTGGTGCATTAGCTTTGACACTTAAAGAAGTTAAGGGGGCTCTTTGCCCTCTGCGTAGAATTGTTTAAGTTTTTTATGAATCTCTGTAGAAGATTTTGCACAGTATGTTGATTGCTGATATTATTACTTGATAAAACATATTCTTCGTATCTGTTTTTGCAGTTGGTGCGTCAACAAAAAGCTGGGAAAGCATTTCATAATTTTGAAGAAGGAGAACTCAAATTCCACCCCACGTACAAATATGATCCTGGCACAGATAATTGGGATAGCAGTGAAAAGTGCCGCGCTCCCGCTTGGTGTGATCGAATTCTGTGGAGAGAAGGGATGCCACGCAACCTATCAAGTAAAAGCTTGTGCCCTTTCTGTTGGCTAAAATCTTTTTACTCTTTATTAAGTCCAACGCTTGAGTATGAATAGTCTCTAGTGAGTACACCATGTACCTTTTCTTTGTCGGTTGTTCGGTAGTAATTTATTATCTGTGTACGACTACAGCATTTTACTACCGCAGCACAAGATCTACAAGTTTTTTTTTGTTTTTTTTTTAACATTCAAGAGCAATGCAACTTTTATCTCATTGTTTTCTACCAAGCCAAGGGGCAAGCCAGCTTCATATTTAAAATTACAAAACATAACGCTCAACGTGCTCTGAAAATAAACTAGTCAGTTTATTTTCAGAGCACGTTGAGCGTTATGTTTTGTAATTTTAAATGATGCAATGGTGATGAGCCATAAATGATGAAATGGTTTTAGATTTTTCGTGAATGCAATTGGAAAACTTCGAATGAAAATGTTTCCTGGTTAATTGCAATCTAAATTCGTAGAGTAAAAGCCAATTAATTTGTTATGACTTCGATAAAAGCAAGCGATTGCTCTGTGAATATTGCAATATGCTTAAAAACCAAATCCGCCTATTATTACGCTTGATTTCAAAATCACGGCTAATATATTTCTTCTTTATGGCATTTTCAGTGCTAAAAATACACAGTGCAACTCTGATAACCAGCTTGTCACAGATACAATCTTGGTTGTAGAATGAAACTTGCTTAATTTACGATAGAAATTGGCCTAATTGGATATCGAACAATGTTGGGAAGTCAAAACTAAATGGATAAAATTTGCTAGTTAACATAGCCCGAAGCCCAAGTAATTGGAGTGGAGTAGTTTTTACCATTTGCATGAATTTCTAAATCATCACAGCTGTTTACGCCCGGTCCACATTGAGCGTAAAATCGTGGACGTGTTAGGGTTAGATCGTGTTTTTAGTTTATTTCAAACAGAAATTTAGTGCGTCCGGCGTAGGGATCACGTCTGCAGGACCATTTCGGCGCCACCTATTTCGTTGCCGGACGTTTTCTGCACAGATCGTTTCGGCGCCAATTCGGTACTCTTTGACAGTTCACTTATATAGGGTTAGGGTTAGGGCTTTGGGTTAGGGTTATTAAAAAGCACCGAATACTGGGGCCGAAAAGGTCCGTGCCGAAAAGTCGTGGACCCTCCGGCGTACCACCTTACCAGCGCACAAGCTGCCAGTTGGTCTAAGCAAACTAAGATTAAGCTCGTACGCTTACGATTTAACGCAGTGTAGACCAGCCTTACCGTTCTGAAGGTTGTTAATGATGACCAGCGGTCTAAAACTGCACAGTGAAGACGGCCTTGAGCGATTGAATTTTTAGTTTTTCAGTTTCTAACATCAACGTAAAATGTTTTTTGTTTCAGAAAAAAATCCCGTAAAGTCTGTGAGTCTTTTAGTTTATCGATCCCATCCTGTGTTGAGGATCAGCGACCACAAGCCTGTCAGTGCCCTGTTCGATGTAAAGGTAGGTTCAAGATGTTGTTTTGTTTTTTTTGGTCACTCGACCTTAATTTTGCTATTTATTCACGCATAAAGGTATGCACTTGTATCTGTCTAACACTCAAACCGTGCCAATGCAGATTATTTTAGATTCAGTGTATTAAACTTGCTAGACTGGGTTACCCCGATGAGTAAACAGTTCGGTCTCACAATGGAAAAGTGTTAATTGCCTTCCAAGAACGCAGCATTGCATTGTCAGTTTTAGAATTGAATAAAGGGTCAGCAATCTTTTGTACACCAACCCGGTACTTTGCTAACTGAGCTGCACCGCCGATAAAAATTTTTAAAAATTGCTAACGAACAAACGATGAAAGAAGAGGAGGCCAGCTACCTTGTTGCACCAGCACGTACGATATAAGCGACATGTACTTCATACTGTGATTTGATTACTACGGTCAATTAAATTAATGTATTTATTTAAATACAATTGAACATAAACATTCTAGTGATAAAAACAGCACAGACCAATAATAATGCTAATGTGCTGTCACTTAAAAAATTAGTTGGCTCTTTCTGATTGCCAAAAAAAAGTCGAGACTACTTGGTAATTGTTTCAAAACGTTTCAGTATTTATACCATCTTCAATAAAACATGATGTTACAATCATAGCCTAGTGCGATTTGTGGTATAATGTTCCGTTGAGGAAGGTTTAAATTAGTTCTTGCCCATTTCACTTCAGAAATAATTCAATTTTGGCTTAGTTTGTGCTTTCGTTTACGCCTCTTTCGCTTGTTTCAGTCATTATTGTATTTTGGCCTCCTATTCAAAAACTTCTAAACCAGTCCTCCACTGTTCAGTAGTTTTTTTTTTGTAAGAACATACTATAGCTGAAACCGAAAAAAAAACGACTACTCAGCCATATTAAATTGCCTGGCTTTGGTATTCAGTTCTATTTGGAAGTGAAGTTTCATCACGCTTCACACCTTGTTTTGTTGAAGAACCAAAATTCCTTTTTAATGTGTTTATTATTTATTTATTCTAATCAATAATTTTTTTAATCAAGTCCTTTTTATTGCGTAGTTTGAATCAGGTTTTTGTTGTTTAAAAACTTTCGTCTACTTTTGAGTACTATTTGGGTCCTCAAGTTTTTGTTGTTAAATCATTTATTCAATTTTTGACATTATACAAAACATAATACGCTCTGTGAAACAACGATATTTTTTTTATATTATGCAATATAAAATGCAACAAACTTTGTCACAAACGAATAAAGCACAACAATCCACTGTGATTTTTCTCCACTTCGCTGAAAGTCGGAGAGCCGAACAAAGTTCGTATTTTTCGAGTGGTTTTAGAGGAACAAAAACATGTATATCTGTGGTAAATTATTTTTATTGCCACCATTCAAATTCAAAAACAAAGTTACGTGAAGTATTTCAAAAATGCTGAGAACGATTACGCGTATACCTCAATTTTAAGTCAATAACGAAATGGTTAAAAATGATTGCAAGTGTGCTTGTTTTCATCTTACAGTAAAGTAAAAAACATCTGAATGCACCTAAACAACAACAAACTATCAAAGTGACATCTTTCTTCTTCGCTCACAGATAAAGCCATCTTAACAACCAATCTTGTTTTTTTTTATCTAGATCAAAGTTATCGATCAAAATCTTCACAAGAAAGTTTTTAACGAGGAGGTGAGACACTTGGATCAACTGGAAAACGAGCGTCTTCCTACCATGACCTTAAGTTCTCATTCTGTACGTCGATCAGTTGATTGTTTTCTCTTTGTTTTTGTTGCAGTTGCATATTTATCCTATTGTCTAAGAACAGCATCAGACATTATCTGTTGGTTGATTAGCCAGATATTGATTGCATTTGCATCTTTGTTTATCAAGTTGCCCTTGGCAGGAGACAGCAAAGGAACCTTTTGGTATTCGAACTACTTGATCGAAGCCACCAAGCAAAGATAATCATCGTAAAGCGTCTTATTCAAGGTCGCAACAACGTGACCAGGGTGTGGTTTGAACCCAGGTCATGCAGTCAGAGTCAACGACTCCTTTGCCCTCTCAGCCACGTAGCTAACTTTCACAAGAAGTGGGTGGTGGTCCCATCCTTCAAATGAATTGGTGGAACTCGCTTTCGTTTTTATCCTTCAATAAATTACAAATGGTTGAAACTCGATTTTCTGAAATTACAGTTTGGACAAAAAAAAGAACCTAGAAAGTCGAGTATTTGGCTACAATTAGGCTTAACCCTTAAAAGATGTTGATAGTGATTGCCTCAAAAACTGCTTTAACCTCATCGACCACTTTTAGAATTGTTGAGGTGAGAATCAACTCTTATTAAAGACTTCAGACTTTAATTTAAATGATCAAGATATGACATAAACGCAAGGTTCAGTCCAAAAAATTTAAGTCAAATTGTTGTAATATTTGAATTAAACATTTTGGTATATTTTGAAAGCAATATTTTAAATGTGAATCAAGTGATGTTGATTTGCTGAAAACTGACTCTTTAAAGGATGCAATGTGTTGACGTGTCAAGAAGGATGTAAAACTCCAGCTAGAGATGCACCCAAGCACAATTCACGGTTACATTGAGTCAAAATAATTCGGACATAGATCGGTTCACTTCGCTTCAAAACTTTTCACTCTTAAAATGAAATTAGTTTAAATTGTGGATGTTTACATATTATTGTGGATGTTTCCATCGTTTCAGATCGATTTTGGCTCCGTGCATTTTCAAGAGTCAGTTGTACGTAGTGTGGAGTTGCAGAATACGGGCCTTGGTGTCTGCCACTTTGAGTTTATAGCAAAGCCGGGAGCATCGGGTTACTGCAAGCGATGGCTCGACATACCAAAATCAAAAGGCTATATGTTGCCTGGTAAGCTTTGGCTTGATATTCTGAATATTACTTAAAAGTCAACTAACCGCCACAAACTGACCAAGAACCAACGGTTTTGTTACAGTGATTTCGTCACAAAGTGAGAGTTTGGGCAAGATGGTTCTGGGGATAGTAAAAATATATTTAGGATCGCCCTTCTCAGTCAATCGGCGTTGTTCGGGGTCAGTGTGTTTGTGGTCAGTTTGTCGCGGTCAGTTGTCGTGGACCCCTTAAAACATGTAGTTTATATCAGATTACATGTTTTACAACCAAATGCTATTCACTTTTTTAATCGACTGGAAGGTTTCTTGGTCATCAACGAAAGTCCATTCTAAAACAGAATGGAATCTTGTTTTTGGTTGCGTCTCTAAGACTCGGGAGTACTGTCTAGTGTCTATTGCAGGAGTGGCCAAACTTTTTGAATTAAGCCGACCGCAGTGACTTTAGTTTTTATGGAGTGGGCTGCAGTGGAAACGGTTTCTAGCGAGATTTGATGCAAAAACCGGCGAAAATTTAGGTTCTTCACTGTATTTTGATATGATTATAGCTGGAATATTAGGTGGTGACCAAACGGAATTGGATGAAATTAATTTGGTTTCCAGCAAAATTTCTCTGCTAGTTCAACCCGAAACAACTCGCAGACAGCAAAATTTTCTTACGCCGCAAAACGGGGTTTGGCAGCCCTTGTCTGTTGCTTATCATGGATTATAAAATCTGCGCGTTTATGTTGTGATAGACCAGTAATTATGCAATGTGTATTGTTATTGTGCGTAAATTAACAGCTTAAATCTGCAATTTTGAAATAATAAAACAGGTTTTTCATTTCTTTGGTCTAAAGTTAGCAACTACTACCAATATTTTCAGTGGATTTGTTAGTAGTCAACTATTTAATGGCTTCACGTAAATATCATACCTAGTTTCATACAGCTTATTTTTTAACCAGGGGAAAAACTTGAAATTCATTTTGAAGTTTATGTAAACAAGTCTACCGTTGGTGATCTGAATAGTGGGAAAGAAAAGCTGGAAGATATTTTGATACTTCATTTGGTTGGCGGTGAGTGACAACAGTAGAAACAAAAATTAGAGAAGTTCTCTAGTGTATACTGTGTAGCAGGAAACTGGGATAAGGATGCAAAGCCATAAACCTGCGGTCTGTACAGCGAAGAGCTAATATTGACTGATTTTGAAAAACGCATAATGTTTCACCTTCTATAAACCCGCAAAATTGTCAGCCGGTACTTCTGCAGTCTGGCTTTGATTCTACGTATGCCCGTCAACAACCACATTGTTTAGGTAAGGATTTCTTTATCACTGTCAGCGGGATCTTTGTACCAACTTGCTTTGGGATGTCGATTGAGTGTCTTTGCCGCTTGAGGAAGCCAATCAGAGAAACATCACAAAGTGATATTCTTGCTATGGTAGGTAAAAATTGCGGTTTACCCGTTTAGTGTGTAAAACGTATGGTTTCGTTCAAGCCAATCACTTTCTCTGTGTATAAAACGAAAATATACGTCCTTCAAAAAAACCTAAAGCGATTTAAGGTATATCTTTTCACAGTTGTTCAGTGTTAAAACGTTGGTGGTTTCCTTCAATGTTTATTATACGGTCGTATTCTATGACGTCAACTACTTTAACGTTGGCATGCTTTAATGTTTTTTTCAATTAGACTGTCTATGCCTACGGTATGCACCAGTCGAGCAACATGATAAACAAAAAATTACTTTGTAAAAAAATAATCCACGTTTTTGGAATGTTGCAGAGCAAGATATCTCCAATGGGTTCAGGCAATTTGTTAATAGACATATCGTCGTCGCCAATCCCTAAGGAGTTGTGGCAACTTGTAGATCATCTATACAAGAATGCACTGCATGAGGTATGTTATATACTGTCTTAGAGTAATTTAATCCAATTATTTATTGAACTATTTACTACTGCTTTATCACAGGTTTAGTAAATTTAGTTTGGAAAAGTGTGAATCGCTTTTTTTAAAACCATGATCCAAAACTAATTAAGCTTACACGCCTTGCAGTAAGTGCTTTGGGACTGAAAGTCTACCACACAAAGATGTATTAACGTATCTTCAACAACTTATATTTTAAATTATCTTTTAACTTATCTTCAGCAGATAAAGTTTTACCAACTGAAACCATTTTTTGAAACCGCTGCCCAAAACTAGTTAAGTTTGCAGCAAATTTTTTGAAACTAAAAGTCTACCACATAACGATGTTTTAAGTTATCTTCGATAGATAAGGTTTTATTAACTGAAAACATTTTTTTAATTTTTTTAAATTAAGAACTTAGATTTTAAATTATCTTTCAACTTTTAGCTTGTCTTTAGCAGATAAGGTTTTACTAACTGAAACCATTTTTTTGAAACTGTTGCCAAAACTAGTTAAGTTTACAGCAAATTTTTTGAAACTGAAAGTCTACCACATAATGATGTTTAAGTTATCTTTAATAGATAAGGTTTTACTGACTGAAAACATTTTTAAATTTTTTTTAAATTAAGAACTTAGATTTTAAATTATCTTTCAATTTTTAACTTATCTTCAGCAGATAAGGTCTTACTAACTGAAACCATTTTTTTTGAAACTGTTGCCAAAACTAGTTAAGTTTACAGCAAATGTTTTGAAACTGAAAGTCTACCACATAACGGTGTTTTAAGTTATCGTTAATAGATAAGGTTTTACTAACTGAAAACATTTTGTAAATTTTTTTAATTTAAATATCTTTCAACTTTTAACTTATCTTCAGCAGATAAGGTCTTACTAACTGAAACCATTTTTTTGTAACTGTTGCCAAAACTAGTTAAGTTTATAGCAAATTTTTTGAAACTAAAAGTCTACCACATAACTATGTTTTAGGTTATCGTTAATAGATAAGGTTTTACTAACTGAAAACATTTTCTAAATTTTTTTTAAATTAAGAACTTAGATTTTAAATTATCTTTCAACTTTTAACTTATCTTCAGCAGATAAGGTCTTACTAACTAAAACTATTTTTTTGAAACTGTTGCCCAAAACTAGTTAAGTTTGCAGCAAATTTTTTGAAACTGAAAGTCTACCACATAACGATGTTTTAAGTTATCTTCGATAGATAAGGTTTTACTAACTGAAAACATTTTTTTTTTAACTGTGGCCTAAAACTAATTAAGTTTACTGTAAATTTTTTGGAACTGAAAGTCTACCACACAAAGGTCTTTTAACTTATCTTCAACAGATAAGCTTTTGCCTACTTACAATACCCCAAACAACTAATAAAACACCTGTAAAATACTACAATAATTACCTCAACAGACCGTTTCAGCGTTAGGCTGTACAAGGGGTAACAGTAAATCTTACCGAAATCGAATCCTGAATCTACATGATTATCTAAATTAATGCATTAAATTTAGTGATTGATTCTGAACTGCAGTCGGTGGTTAATATCAGGGTTACAAATAGTGCTCGATGACGAAGAGTTGGGAGTAAATACTAAATATCACAGCATTCTGTCTCGTAATAAACATTGACTATAATGTTTTTATACTGTAGTAATCTGCTGTGATTCTGAACTGCATATGTACTGACTTAATATTTTTGTTGATTACAGTAGTGCGTAAGATTGAAAGTGCCGTCTGCGTAGCTCCAAATCATGTTTTCATCACAATATGTTTTACTAGCCGTCCATTTTTCAAACGCGAGGTCTTCACATTAGTTTGCATGAGATTCAAGAAGTTCTAGACACCACACTACCTCCTGTAAATGGGTCCCGAACTCTACCTGGTTCGAATCACTCAGTTGCAGAGGCAATGCTGGTATTCTTGGAATCGCTGCCCGAACCGATCATCCCATTCCATTTGTATCATCAATGTATCGAGTCGTATAATGATATCGTAAGAAGCAAGCAGGTGAGTTGTTTCCTGGAAATCTATATACGCTGCATATTAACGAAGGTAAATTATTATTAAAACTAAAAAGCTTGACGCCCGTCCTGGCTGACTCTGGGAAGTCATTACGACCCACTGGCAGTTAGGCGGCAATTTCAAAGTGCAGCTGCAAGCAGCTTGAGTTTAAAAATATAGTAAAATGTATTAATTGCAAAATATTTTAGTATAAGATTTTCTCTTACCTTTTCTCAAAATATACGTTAGCAATTCAATTAAAAGCCAATAACGTATTGATTACTCAAGAAATTGTTCAAATCATTTTATTTGTAAACCATAATACTCAGGAATTTTGTAACCTACCCGGTAACTGTAATCTTTCACTTCCGTTGTGAATACAATTTCTTTGTTGTTTATGATGAAGTTTGTGATTTCAGCTTTTAAAGTCTCTGTCTTTTTGTCACTTGAATGTTTTCAACTATTTGATATCTTTCTTACAAAAATTATTGACGCATCAGATTGACAATAAAGTCAGTGTTCCAATGCTTGGTAAGCAGTAGTTAGTGTATTGATTGCAAAATTTATGGTTGCTGTATTACGCTGAAATGTGTAACGAGTTTGCGGGGCCCATATCCACATCATTGCACCGGGTAACACAGCTCCTTTCAAGAAATGTTGCAGCAGCAGCAAGTCGTTGGCAACACTGGAGTCTGATTCTACCGGCTTGAGATTTGAACCTCAAACCTCCTGATTCAGAGACGAACGCGTTATCGCTTCACCAACTTGCAATATTTTTGTCCTTGCATTAGCAAGGCCTGGACCAACAAGTTGTGTTTGCTATTCAGCACAGTGTATTCAGTGTTCTTTTCTAAAATGATACTAAACGTTTTTACATGTCCATTTGTCTACGTTTTAAACCTGCTTTATGGCTCCGGCCCATGCTGCTGCTGAGCCTTGTCGAGAAAGTACCTAATTGCAAAAGACCTGTGCAAATCAAAGAGTTTATGTGTTAGCGGTTTTCTAATGGTAAACTCTTTGAATGACAAGAGTATTTTGTAATTAAGCACGTTTTTGTTACAACTCAGTAGCAAGCAGGATCGGAACCTAAATCTGGTCCAGAAAAGTGGATAAGCAAAAAGCTTGATTACTTCCATCTACAACAATGGCACAACCAACCATTAATTTTAGAATGCTCTTGTAGTAATCCGGGGCTGAACCCGAATTTTGCTCCGGGAGGGTTTGAACCCAAATTAAAATTTATCTTGCTTAAAAAATGTCGTATTTAAATGACACGCTCAGAAAACTGATGCAACTAAGCATATCACGGCTGGGCTTTGAGGCTGAGCAGTTTTTTTGATTCTTGGGGAAAATAGCTATTTTAACGCCATTTGGATCATATCTCGCACGTTTCTAGAACCATTTAAAAGAATTAAATGTCCAGCCTCTTCATCCCCCCCTGCTTACTAGTGAAGTTCAAAACGCGTGTATTTTGTGGTTAATTTTTGTAGGTAGCTTTGCTAGGGGAGCTGAACCCCTTTAGCCCTATTGGTTGCGCCACTGGCAGTAATTGTGCTGTTGAAATATTCGCAAAGTGTTTTCCGGAGACAAAATGATGAATTGCCTGTTTAGGAATCGAAGCAGGCATTTGTTGTGACTATCGCTTGCACTAATGCATTGTTTGTTTTTAGGTAGTATTTTCAGCAATTTCTTTCTTCGTCCAGAACACCCAAAACACGGGATTGAGAATCGTATCGAACGACAAAAAGCAAAAACTTTTATCGAAAATTTTCTTGTAACTCCATTAGAAGATTTGGTGTCGAATTAGGATGTTGAGTGCACTTAAATTTGATGAATTCAAAATTTAAATTGTGTGGTTTTGGCGCAGTGGAGCAAGTGAAATTAGATCTTCTACAGGTGCATTTTTAAGGCCGCATTTACACGGGCGACTTTTTTGCAACGCGATTTTTGATACAAATAGATGTGGCAAAGTTGCATATATTCAATAATGGTTCTGATTGTGATAAAAGTTCTCTTACTGCTGAAAATGACTGTTTCAAGTTGTTTCCATTCCGATAGTGATATTCTAAACCTTTTTAAAGCAAAATCGGAACTGATCTCACTGCGATTTTTTATCGCAGCGCCGATTCTCTTCTAAAGTTTTCAATTATAACAATATTGGTATGAAACCAACTTAAGACAATTATTTTCATCAGTAAAGTCCCAATTATCATGATCAAAGCCGCCGTTGAGTAAATGCAACTTAGCCAGATCCATTTTTATCAAAAAATCGCACGCAAAAATGTCGCCCGTGTAAATGAGGCTTAGGCTGTTTTTTGCAACTCGTCTAGAGTCAATCAACTGGTGTTGTTGATTGATAATGTATCCAAAATCTGGGGGCTTCAGTCAAAGTTTTTGTTGCTTTCAGTTAATTTTTTTATTTCGTTAATTATAACTAGAAAAGGATTCACGTTCCAACTGTATCTGTCTTAACATTTTTTGAAATTAAGCAACTAATTTACATTACTTGAAAATTAAAAATAGTTGATGATTTGATAAAATGTTGGTCGATTACGACAAACGATTTTTTGCCAGGGTAAATAGAGCCAAAAAGGTTGCGCATTATTTCAGTACAAGTGATTGTATTATTTTTGTTATAGCTTTATATTTCTATAAATATTTTACGAAGCATCTTGTTGTTTCAATTTTTTGTTTTGCTCCCCGTCATCAGCAGCAATTGAAAGTTGTTTCAACGTTTGTTGGCAGCGTGACTGAGAGGGCAAAGGTATCGTGTTTACGACGACCCTGATCGCATGATCTGGGTTCAACCTCCACCCTGGTCACGTTGTTGCGTACTTAGAATGTGGATAAAATGCTTAACGATGATTATTGTCTCTGCTTGTTGGCTTTGAACAAGCAGCAAATTCAACAGACAAGGATTCAAAGACATCCTTAGGAATATTGGGTCAACTGAAACTTCTAACCAGGTACGGATTCCTCCGAGCACGTAGTAACCATTACAATGAAAATTGGTGGGTTGCCCAATAATTAGCGTCTGGTGACAGGAGGATAAATATGAAACTACAAAAGCAGCAACGACGAAGTATGATTAATGCGTTACGCAACTGGAAATTGTGACAATACATGTTGCGTTTTATTGTGTTTTGTTTTTCTTGAAAATTACCCTGGAAATTTACTGCATTTTAAAAATACTTTCTATATGTTCCAAAAATATCGATTCCTTCACTATGGTCTTGTCAGAAATGTCATTGACAAATCCGTCCGTTTTAATGCTACTCAATAAAGAAAGCTAAATTGCATAGATGTTTGCAAACGCATCATGTAAAGTAATTCAAGATCAATGGTGTTTATCAAAAAGCGATAGCATCAAACTCTGTCGCTGCAGGATAAAGCTTCAGATGGTGTGGGTTGCGTTGGTAACTAGGCACCTTAAAAAGCATGAAAGTGGTTTCAAGGTTGTGTTTTGCTTTGATCATCAATTTCATAGCAATATGTCGTGGGCTTGTTATCATAGCTTGATTGTGGCCACAAGACTCTAAATTTTGCAGTTTCGAATTTATTTTCGTTAAATTTTCTTTGTATTTGTATTAATTTTTTTTCGTCATTTATGATGTAGTTGCTACCAGGTAAACTGCAATACTACCTCAACTGGTACACGGGAGTTGTAATTAGAAATTCAAAAGAATTCTAAACTGAAACGCCAAATTTAGAATTCTTGAGTTTGTATTTACAATTTACCAGTTGAGTTAGTTGTTATCATTTCTTCTTCTTAATTTCATAGTACTTTACTTTCTTCCTTTTCTCAGCATGGTGCCAAGACTTAAGAATAAATCAGTTTTAAGCTGTAGTTCGAATTTCAAAGATCATATTAAATAAGTTTGATTTGAAAATTGAAACCAAGCAATGATGTTACTTAAATTCCTTTTGTGGTTTGCTGAAGCGATTGTAAACGCAAAAACGCATTGTATTTGATCAGTTTGTTCAGCGGTAAAGTGTAAACAGTTGCTGATATTGCAAGTGACGTTATCAACTTCTAACAGGACCATTATGATACTGTAGGGTGTAGATTTGATAGTGCTGTAGATTCAAGTATTGTTACAGTATAAGTTGACTTCATATTATTTTTATTTTGGAAGCTCAGCTTTTACGATTTGAGATGTGGCAAGACACCTGATAAAGTGCTACTAGTGTAGTACTTGCTTATTGTCAAAGAAGGCAGTGTAGTAACTTCTTGTTTTTTTTTCTGAATATTGATGCAGCTAAATACTTATACTGTATTATCATTTAAATACTACACCATTTGATTAGATATTTTTGATTGTTTGTTCATACAGTCATGTTTTTTGTTTTATCGCTTTAGTTCAAATGCTGCAATAGTTATGCAATCATAGAAATACTTCAATGTGATTTATTTAATTCCAGTAAGTTACTTTTGTGTTTTTATTTATTTTAGTGTATTGTACATTCACTTTACATGTAGTTGCGTACTTACGTGGTGTAGTGTACCAATTGTTTTTGTTTATTTTAAAACTAATTGCAAATTATCTTGCCCAAATATCATTATTGGATTACGCTTTATTTCTTATTCCAACACCTAATCAGTGTAGGCTTTTTGGGTTATAAGCTACAGCGTGGAAGCCTAGTGGAGACCCACCAGCACGCTGACTTCCTAGAAAAACGCAAAAAGTTCGTCCTCCCGCAGGTTATTTCAAATCCATAAGCTGCGTGTTCTAATCCTGTGGTAGAACAACGTTTTTACGTTGCTTGTGTTATGCAGTTGCCGTTGCAGTGACTCTTATCGAGGCTTTTGCGCTGGGTGCCTATTGGCCAGATAGCAAGCAAACCATTAAACCTTAAGCTCTTACCTGCAAATGTCAAAACCATCATGAGTAAATTATTATTCCTTATCTTCAATGGTAAAAACTACCTGTAATGCTGAAGTTGGCCAATGTGGTTCCATTTTCATGTATAACTTTTACATTGCTTAAAACGAGTTTCTTTTTAGTTTTTATTCAATATAGTATAACAATTATCGATTTTTGGCAAATTGGCTGTCTTAATGTACTGTACCGAAGTCCACTGTATATAAAACAAAATTTTTAGGTGTGAAGTGTTATTGTTTCAGTGTTCGCCAAGAAGCTAATCTTCGTTGTTTTCAGTTTACTTTATTTTGCAAATTTTTCCCTAGAAAGATTTGTTGTGATTTAAACTTATGTTGTGTCAATATTTCGACACTTCAAAACACTAGCTGAATTTGAGCAAGGTTTTGTATATCATTTTGCATTTTCAATCTGAGCAAGTGTCTCGTTTTACTTTGTCTCACTTGTTATTCTACTTGTTTCCAACTCAGCTTTGTATTGTACTTCACTTTGCCCCATCAAATTGGTCAAAATGAACTAACAGAATGAAAGCAAAAAATCAAGGTTTAATATTTAACTTAAACCAACAAATTAACGACAAAGCGGTTCTAATCACTGCGCCTTGTGCCTTACTGGTTAGATTTTGCCTTTAGATTATTTCCTGAGGAGATCCCGCATGGGCGAAGCAGGCTGTAGTGTAGAGGTATCTTATCTCTACTTAACTGCAATACATAAAGTCAAAATTAAGGAACTTTAATTATGAGGATTTCAAAATTCAATGAAATATTTAGTGTTCTTTATGTCCCTCAAAACTCGTTTGTCCAATATTTTTTTTAGTTTCTGAATTTTTTTATTGTTACAATAGAATGTTGTGTTTGTGCTACAGTCAAGTGGTAACGTAATGATACCGGTATCTCAAAAGGCAAAATCTTGAACAGATTTAATTTTCTTATAATGGCATATAAATATGTACTCATTCCTCATTAACCAAATCATTTCTTTAATGCTGGATGAATGTGGCTGTTGCAAGTAATCAGTAAACGTCTTATCTTTATTCTAATGATTTTTTTAGTTTTAGTTTGTATTGTAATGCTGCATCATTTCTTGGAGACAGAAAATAAGTTTTTAGTCAATATGTTATTGTGCGGAGCTACTTCGAATATGCTTGCGAATAGCATTTCTGTTGTTCAAACGAGAACTCTTAAAGTCCTGCCTTATCGTAGACCTCTTGCTGTATACTCTAGGAAAGCTTACGAAAAATATTTGGAAAGAAAATTGAAGAAGAGACGGCGGAAAATTATTAAAGTTCCAGAAATACCAACTGACAAATCATTTGTATCATCTCAAATCACTTCAAGAAATAACCTTCCTTCAGATCTTCTGGAACTTAAATACAAGAAGCTTCGAAATATTCCAGGAAACGTAATTAATCGAATTCTGAATGATATGGGAACTTTGAGGCAAAGGCCTAATCCTCATTTATGTCTTTTAAGCAATCCACAAGCTATAAACAATGCACTTGAAGTCGGGGATTTTGTGAAAACTATTTATTTCAATAGACTACATAAACTAAAGGTATGAGTCTAGCTTTAAATCTTTTATATTGCTGCTTCAAGTGAAGTATTTGCAAGTGGAAAAAATAAAATTTTCGGGGTTTAATTTAAAATTAAAACCACAAAATTATTTGAAGCAATTATTGCCAAAAATTTTGACCTATAGCCAGCCAACAAAAATAGCGCATTGAAGCTCCTAATTTTATTGCTGTATGCTTTGCTCTGTTATAAGTTTTTTTGTTCTTGTTTTGTATATAATGTTTTTTTGATTGCGCATTAGTGTGAATAAATTTTTTAATGGGCAAAATATCAAAACAAAGAGTTGATGCAAAATCGGCTAGTAACTGTATAATTATTATTATTATTTTTTTTTGCTGCTAGCCCCATACCTGGGTAGCTTTTATGTTCTCTTGAGTCTTTATTTTGAAAAATAATGTAGTAGAAGCCCACTGACTGTAAAACTAATACAATAGAAGGTGTGAGTTTTACGTTTCTAAATAGCATAGACGTTCATTCACCATGCTATTAACCTGCGATCACAAATTTATGAATGATAAATGACAACCATGTCAGTATCAACACTCTGAGTCTGATTGTATTATCGGTAACAGGCACAAAATTTTGAGCTAAGCTGGAGCATAATTACTTGTTACCTTGATTTAGGTAATGGTTTGAAAGTTTAAAAAGTGATGTGTTTGGCAAAGTCTTATCAAATCTTTTTTTTTTTCAGAATATACGAAAGCAATTAAAACTTTTCTTACGAATTGAACAATTGTAGGTTTGATTTAATTATGTAGCGAGCCCCAGTAGCTGAACTCAAGAGATTTCTACAGTTTTTGTATAAAAACTTGCCTTATTTTTGAGGACTTGCACTAACTGTTTTTTATTATAGGATTTTCCAATCAAGCAGCTGAAGTCTGTCCATTTGACCCATATACCAGATCGAATATTGAAAGAACTTCCAGATTCATGCAGAAACGGAGTGTTTGCAGTTTCAGTGGTTCAAACTATCACATTGCGAAAGAAAGTTTTAGCAGCGTAGGTAACGAATACTTAAGGTATTCTGTTAAATACATTGCATTGAATCAAAAGATTCTTTGATTTTTCCTCAAACTTGCAGCGAAAGATTATTATATTTTAGAATAGCTTTGATCAAAATGTTCATTTCTTCGAAGCAGCTTTTTGTCTGACATTAGTCAAGAAGAATTGTCAGCATGGAGAGCGCTGGAGATTCTGATGATTCTTCTTGACAAGTGTCAGACGAAAAGCTGCTTCAAAAAAATGAACATTTTGATTAAAACATTCTTAAGTTTTGTGCCACCAACCAACTTTTTAAATGTACTGTATTTATAATTCAAGTTTCTCCCTTTTTTTGTCAAATTTAAACTGAATGACTCACTGGCCGTGCTAAATTGTTTTAATAGCTCCTTGGAGCCCAGGTTCCCTGAATTAATGTATCTTTGTTTAGATTCATTTTATTTTTAATTTATTTTAGGCGAAGATTAGCAGAGAGAAAAAGATTACTGAAGCTTGTGCCCTTGACGATCGTATGTGAAGGAATAAAAAGTAAAGTCGAAATGGGACAAATATTGAAATATGCCGAGTCACTTGGTTGCTTACAAGTAAGAAATTAGTGTGAAAACGAAAATTGTTACTTTGGAGTAAAATTGTCGTTGTATATCATCAGTTACTGTGTTAACATAAAATAAATTGGTTTAACTTATAGACTCTTATGACGGTGATAATTCAAATAGAATATTTTGGAGCATAATAGTGCACTTTTTCCTTGAAAATAGAGTCGTATTTGGCATCTATTTATCACTTACTGGTACGTGATTCTCTTTGTCGTATAAAGCTATGCAATTCGGTTTGCTCAGGGGTCATTCCATTATGATTCGTCAAATGTCGTACACCATTAAATTTTAAAAATTGTTCGTATTCATATAATTTGTCATCTTTTGTCAAAGAATCACAATGCAACTGAAATTTTTTTTCAATCATCTTTGGTTTTGAAGTTATCGACTATTAAAATTTTGCATATTTGCCACTAGTAGCTCTAGCGCACACACTTACAAATGATTAAAAGTGGTTGGAAACCTCATTTCTTGACCTATTTGCTAAACAAAGTTTCAATTTATGTGTTTTCAGGACCAAGGAATTCAAAAAGCTGTCAAATTTGGGAAAAGTTTCTAGATAATCCAGAATTAAGGTATGTTTGTGAAAATGCATTGTATGTGCTTCCGAGCTCCCCATTCCTCCATGATTCAACATTTTGTATTCTGATTCGTGGTAGCAAGTAGTGTGATGTTGCAAGTACCTAAGGTTAAGATATCTCTTCTAGAACTTTTTTTTTAAATGCATTTCTTACCATCAAATTACCCTCTCATAATTTTTTTCTGTACTTGGATTTTTGGTAAACGAAAATCGATTAAGGTTTATGCAGAACTTTTTAAGTTCATATGAAATTCGACTAGTAGGTTAACATTTATTCCTTAAAGGCTTCAAGCAGTAAAGCACTTGGGAAAAATCTGCTATAAAGTAGGCTCTCACCTGTGTGGATAGATTTAATGAGCGGTCAACATCACATTATGTAACATTGATTGAGAAACGATACTCTTACTGTTGTTACTTTTAGGTATGTTGCAAGTTCAAGTTATTTCGTGAAAACTTATGGCATAAACTAGATGGTCACGAAATTTCCAGCTAAAATGTTTGTCATGTTCCACTTTAATTGAGGTGACATAAAATAGAATTAAATGCAAAAGTAGACTAGTCTGTCACCTTCAACAAGATGATAAACAAACATTAACTGTTTAAAAACAAATATAATAGGTTGGTAAGTGTAAAATTAGTGGCAACTTTTGTCTGATGATAATGTGTAACCAAGCACAAATCTGCTTCCAGTTCAATCTGCTTCCTGTTCACTTACACTAGCCTTTGAAAGCACTACCTAAACGTAAAAGTTCTTGAGGAGAAAACTTAGCAAACCACAATATCTGTCAACTTTTTTGTAGACCATGAGACCAGTATATCAAATCTGACATGCTTAGAGTTGTTAAAGCGAAAAAAATGCTGTTTACTAAATATTTAGTTGATTTTGATTAAAGTAATGCTTACTGTTTTTAATCCAATCAAGTAAAACTACCGTGCAATCAATTCCGAAGATTTGGTGTATTGTTTTTAGAAAAACTATCTTTGCAAGTAGTTATATTTTGTAAGACCTTTTCTTGAACCTGAGCTTATAATAACTGGCATGTTTTTCTTTCAAAATTTGGTTCACTGTAATTCTTTCAAGAAAGCTGTTTTTTTTAATCAAGCAATAAAACTACATCTTTTTAGCAGAATCAACTGAAATTCATATGTTTAACGGCTTTGACTTTTGAGAATAACATTAAACAAACTTAACACAAAATTTGAAAATTTTTTGACTATGCTTACACATGGCCATTGGTTCAGAAGCATTTTGGGTTTATTCAAAACTGCATCAGAAAAATTTTAGGTTTATTTTTAAACAAGTTCCAAATGAGATATTTTAATCTTAGAAACTTGTATCATCACACTACATGCTACCACAAAGCAGAATGAAAAATGTTGAATCATGAAGGAATGGGAGAACTCAGAAGCAGCTTAATGCATTTTCACAAAAATACTTGAATTCTGTATTATCTGGTTACTTATTGCAAATTTGACAGCATTTTGGATTTCTTGACACTGAAAACATATAAATTGATACTTTGTTGAGCAAAATCGGTCAAGAAATGAGGTTTCCAACCACTTTTAATTATTTGTAAGTGTGCACACTAGCGCCGCTAGTGGCAAATATGCAAAATTTTAAAAGTCGATTAGTCAAAAAGTAAAGGTAATAGAAAACAAATCCAATCGCATTGTGATTCATATCAAATAAACTCCCAAAATATCAAAAAAAAAGAAACAAATGTAAATTTTCAGCAGTTTGAATTTTTATCTAAATTTGATGAATTATAACAGAGTAACCCTCAGTAGTTTTCAAGATTTGAACTTTGTTGCTCAACTTAATGACAATCTTTCATCACCCATGGCATGCGTGACACTGCATTGCGTCAAAATAAAGATTGCATGCATGATACAGGATTGATTAATTGGCAATGAACTCAAAATCGTTTTACAAACGTCCTTTTTGTGTTTGGGTTGCTCAAATGAGACTTAGATATTATATCGGTATTGCATTTGTCCAGTGATTTAGCAGGTCATTTACAGAGCAAAAAAAGATTGCAAAATTAATGAGAGAAACTATTAAAATGCAGTTTTAAACTATAGTTGTTTTTACCGTGAAGCTTTTCTGTAGGTCAAAGAAAAAATTTGTTTTTTTTTAATCGTTTGTTTTATTAATAGTTGCATTTTTGTTTTGCTTTTTTTGAACAGTTTTATTGTGTATTTCTTGTATTTCAGGTGTATGTAATTGAAGATTGCGTCGATGCGTGGAATACTGAAGTGCTTGATACTGCTGAAGGTGCTCACTTTAAACTTCCTATTCTAACTGATGTTACCTGGGAATCACTTGAGAATTTACATACAGGGGAAAACTTTTTCTTGACACATTTCAACAAAATGGGTTTAAGCTTAGGAGACTTTCTTTCCTCAGGAAAATTGGAGAATTACAACAGATCATCAAGGTAAGACTGTTGGTACAACTAGTCATCAACCATTATAATATTGAAACTTATAGTGCTAGTTTTTAAAAATATTTTTTCAATATTTGTCTTGTAAAAGTTGTATATACAATACATTACACCCGTCAAATCTTTCATGATATTTACTGTAATACGCTGAAACGTGTAACGAGTTGGCAAGACTCATCTCCGTGTTATTGTGTCCGGGCGCCACAGCTCCTTTTGAAGAAATGTTGCAGTGGTGGCAAGCTGTTGGCAGCACTGTGTTCAATTTAACCAGTCCGAAATTTGAACCTCAGACCTCCCGTTCCAGAGATAGACGCATTATCGCTCAACCAACTGATCGGTTACATTACACCTCTAAGAAACTTTATTCATAAGGATTAATTTTGCTCTGCTTGAGGGACCTTTATATAAAAACCATATGATATTATTGTTCTCAATTGATTTGCTCATCTGGTACAACGTAAATGTCAACAAAACACATGAGTTTAATACCTGGGAGAGACGAAAAATTAATGTAATTGTATTATACATTTACTGATTAGGTTACTTTTTAGTGTGTGTGCGTTTGCTGGACCTGCTGGGACAATAATTTTCTGTCGATTGCTCTTTTGATTTAAGTTTAAACCCATTTTTATGCCATTATCAGAAGTGTCAGGTTGATGATTTGATCTTGATACTTCAAAATTCATGAATCTTCCAAGTGATGCTTGTAATGTGTAACTATTATGTGATACTGTACATCTTTATTGTTCAGAGTTTTCAACATGCTGGAGAATGAGGGCACTGGTGGAACATTGTCACAGAGCAAGGAAGCTGACTTTCACCTTCCACCTGTTGATTGTCAAAACACTAATATGCGTGTACCTGGTATACTGGTCATTGGCAAAGCCAGCATGGATGCCTTTCATTATGTTGCTAATGGTCAATTTTCAAAATGTTTTGCTCTGAATTTACCATCAGAACTTTTGGGTAGTGTTTCATCACAACTTGAATTTATTCTTCAACAAGTAGAAAAACAATGGCAAAAATCATGATATAAATTCTCTGGCAACTTATGGCTTTTAGCTTTTTTAAGTCTTGTTTCGATTGAAACATCTCGACTCAAAATTTATGTTTATCACATAAAGAAACTGAAAACGGATAAGATTTCAGTATATATACTAGAGCATATTACTGCCTGATTCAAGATTCAAAGTGAAATATTCAACTACTCTTTGTTTGTTTATTACATTTAATTTTGATATAGTTTGTGAAGATAGCTTAAGCTAGTGTAACATTTAAGTTTTATTCGAATTAGATTTTACATATTACCGGTAGTTAGTGAAGGTGGATTTGAAGCATTAAATTATAAATTTTAAAATGAGGCTGGGTTTTTTAAGCAAAAGTGAAACATTGGTTAGTACCAAAAATAAAGTTGATTCTACCAGGAAAGGATATATGCTGATATGATGGTTGACTTGGCACATTTGAGTAGTGTTTTCTGTTCTTTATCAATGATTTGTATTTTTGCTGTGTTGTTACTTTAATCTCGCTATATCATACTGTTTTTCCGCATTGTTGCAGCTTGTGACAAGACTGGACTTGAATTTGCACAGTCGCCTCTTTGTGAATACATTCTGAACTTTCGCTTCCTCCAGTGCTCCCAGCATAGAATATCAGTTGCATTAAATAATCAGGTGGTCTAATAGATGGTTCACTTTTACAGTGGGCAGTTTTTCTTCAGCACTGTAGGGTACTGTACTGCCGGAAAGGCCAATTCCAGTCCTCAGAGGCCAGCACTGACCATGGCTTTTAGATTTACGTGTTTTTTTTTGTTTAGGTCTTACTGTCTAGGAATTAAGTGACTAATAATTTTGCTGAAATTCTAGCTTGATGCAACTGCTTGAGTCCGTGGTATTGTATTAACTTTTTTAGAAATCTAAGTCTTGGCAATGTCAAGATGATGTCTAACATTTTAAACAAAACCTTCAGCCTAGCAGTTTCATCACTAACGACCAAATCCGATGACAGCATTGACACCAATGCATTTATTCAAGCAATTGAATGCGTTGAAAACAAACCAGAGCATATCATCAAATTTTTGAACCATTTGAAAAGATGTTTTATTAGCTTATCCTACAGCCAACAATACAAATACATGACCGTCTTGATATATTGCATTCACTTGGCGAATGAGAACGATGCAATCAAAGAATCTCTATCAGACTTGGGAGGAATTATAACCTCCTTTATTGGACAAGCTAAAGATGTTGGAAGAAGAAAGCTGGGATATATTGCTCTCACTGCCTTAGTAAATTTGGGCAATTCTGAAATTGTTTACCTTGCTGTAAACACTCTTTTGAAAGACATCACATCCAATAACAAAGGATTTATTATTGTATCACTGGATGCAGTATGTCAGCTTGTTACCACTGATCTTGTTCCAGTTTTACTTCCCCCGATTGAAAAAAAACTTAATTACAAAGATACTGCAGTAAGAATGAGAGCGTTTAGAGCTCTGGGATGTATTTACAATGTTGGGGCAGAGTTCGTGAACAATACAAAACAGCATGTTAAACTTGCGTTGTCTGACTCAAGTCCTGAAGTAATGGCATCATCCCTCCCTCATTTGTTCAATGTTGTAAAGGTATGTAATTGGAATTGGCATAACAATGACTTAACGTCTGCTACTGAAACGGTAGTCTCGGGTTTGATTCCCAGTCGAATCAAATCAAAGTCTGTTAAAATTGGTATTCAAAGCTTCCCTGCTGAATGTTCAGCAATTAAAAGAACACTGCGAAGCCCCCACTGGGTGTGGTGGACAGATGGGCAAGTGGCAGCTTGACTCAAGACCAAAAGGTCCCTTTGCTGTTTTCTAGCCAAGGCAACTTGGTGAATAATTACAATTTAGCTTGTTAAAAGCAAATGGGCTATGTTTTTCTAATAGTCAGTTAGAAAGCAAAATACTGAGGTCTGTCAAAATCCAATTCAAACAGGCAGATCAAAATATTGCTGCAGTCCTAATCATACTGACGAGGCTTACAATACGAGTGTTAAATCTAAAGCAGTATCTATGAGGATGTTAATTTAGTTTGTTCGTGCCTAGATTCTGCAATCTGTTTTTATCTTATTAAATTTTTTCTTGATTTTTTTGCAGAACGACTCATCCAATTATGAGGATTTACCATCTGTGTTAGTGGCTATTCTCAAGCAAATAATGAAGGGAGCTTTCCCAATACATATGAGCATTCATGGAACATCTGCTCCATTTGTTCAAGTTTACATTTTGAAAATATTGAGACTGCTCACACTTCACCAAGAAACAAAAGAAGTCTTGGCAGACAGTTTATTAGATATGATGAACCGCTGTAAGGTAGGTGCAAAAGATTTGCAGTTTTGCTCATTCATAAGGTAAACAAAATGCTCTATGTCTTTCCAACACTAACACAAGCACCCTTTTATGGGGTTTTGTTGCAAGTCTTTCATCAGGCTGGCCACCACAACAGGTAAACTGCATGGCCTCAATAAGGAATAAGCATAAAGTGTCTTTCCGAAAGACGCAACGACTCATTGCCAGTTCAGGAATCGAACCAGGAAGCAGTAATCTTTCGATCACTAACCCGATGCTGTACCAACTGAGCTATCGCCACTGCGGATTCGCAGTTTATTTGAATGGTCATTGCCCTGAACTTTGATTGAATTCGATTTATCAATGACTGCTACAGCCATTTTTGCAAGCTGATCGTAAACAGTTGAATAAAATTTTCATGCAGCCCTAAAATGATGTTTAGCAACCTCGAACAAAATTGAACATTGAGGCCAAGGGAAATGAACGAGGAGATGGAAGATAGTACAAGTGGCGTTTTAATCTCGAACCGCTGCTCTACAAATCTCACAGAAAACTGGTGTAGGATGAGACAGACAGTAAGAGCGAGACAATCATGAAAATGATCACACCAACTTGGAAATGTCTTTAACTTCTGATTGAAAATTCTGACTGGAAAATGTAACTGAATGCGCAGCTTGCAGCTTTTATATCATTGACCACATGCTACTTATATTGTTCTTAGAGTCTAAAACACACCATTGCTTATGGTATTCTTGCGGATTGCATTGATCTTTCTTTGAGATTTTACCATGATAATAAAGTGATATTTGATGTTGCAGTGGAAAATCTGGCAACTTTCCTTAATTCCGCTGAAGCAAATTACTTGTTTACAGGTTAAAAGTGATTTTCTTATTCCTTAAACCTTGATGAAGTGACATATCATTGATTTGCTGTGTATAAGCGATAACAACTTCTAATGAGAAATATTGGATTCAAAATATTCTTTTAAATGTTTTTACAGTATCGGTACTTTGATCCAGTAGTTTTGTATAAATTACAAAAGAAATGAATAAATAATTACATGTAATTTTTATTTAGTTAAATCTTTTGGTTTCATGATAAGTTGAATGAAAAATGTTATAATTTTCAAATATGAAATAAATTTTACACACTTTTATAATCTTTCATCGAAATAATTACTTGATATTAATTCTAATGTCATTTTAGGAATATCTTTGCTGACCCAAGTGGCAAAAATTAATCCCTTAGTGTGTAAGAAATATCAGCCTAAATTTATCGATTGTTTGTCCCATTGTGATCTCACCATGAGGAAGCAGGTAAAATTTATGATAGTAGTTACTTTAGAATGAATAAAATAGCCCAAAGGCATTGGTTGATTGCAACATTTCGCTACTTTCTTATTGCATCACCACCAGTAGTAGCAATATTTTTGATGTTGCTTATTACCTGGCGATGCTTTGAGTAATTAACAAATGGTTGTTATATGCCGATATGTTTAAGCTACTTAATTTATTTTGAACTTTTTAAAAAGATCTCCTTAGTTTGCTCTAATTGTCAATATGTCTTTGTTAATTTATTTTGACCAAAAAAGTGTCTTTCAGTCTTCAAGCTGCCACTTGCCCAGTGTCCGCTACCTATGTTGGATGGATGGTGAGCCATCTTACAAGCTGCCACTTGCCAATTGTCTGCCACCCACGTTGGATGGTGGTGAGCCATCTTATTGTGACAGCCAGTGCGCAGTAGCCCATGTCACATTGTCAAGCTTTCAGTTCTGACTGCACAAGGTGGTTATTGAGGCATGCATGACTTGACGCCCATTTCTTAATTCAAACTGTTTTTATTATATATACTTCTCGCAATAAAAAGACGCTTTATTGGTAGGTTTCATACCATTTTTGAAAATTGTTCATGATCCTTGTTTGACTTGTAGCAAGACTATGAAAGTAAGTTGCTGCCTGTAGTTTCGAATTTAACAATACGTATAATATCAAACTGAAGTGATTATACTGATTAACCAGGTCTATTCTGGATTTGCATAGCTAGATATTGTACACCAAAACAGTCAATGTTGATAAGAAAACCATAGTAGCTGTGATATTTTTTTGGTGTGATGTAGGAACTGGATACCACATAAGTCATCACAATGTGTCGATTGAAGTGACAACTTTGTGAACTTATTTTTCAGACTTTGAAGCTTTTACAAGTTTTGATCAATAAAGAAAACTGCAAGCTGCTTTGCAAACATATGCTGTCTATGATTAACACGTTTGATGATAAAGATTTTACCAGAAGCTTTAGTGAAAATCTTGCAAAGATAGCTGTCAAATATCCTTTTGTTCTGTGTTTTGCGGTGGATTTTTGTTTGTTCTGTTTTCAGCTGAATCACTCCCAGGCTAATTTAATACATTTGAAAATTAGAAAAATCAAACTTATTTCAATATTGCATCTGAGACGATTTATCATGTGTAGTTTCTTTGATAAAGATTTTTATATTTGTACCGGTATAATGTTTATAAAAGCCGAGTATCACTGTTGTAGATTAAGATAATATGTTGACGAAATAGTTGCTTAGTCTTTAACATATTCTGTTAATGATACATATTCTAGTGATATGAGTTGGCTTTTGCAAACTTTGCATTCTCTGATGGAAAAATCTGATGATGATGTGCCATCAACTGTTGCTGAAAGATTGTTGGACCAAGTTTCAAAAGGTAATACTTAAATGTTTATTCGAATCTATGCAGTGTTTTGCGGATGTTGGTAAGCTGCAAAACCTGTAGTTTGCTCCATTATTGTGTTGTGTTTGATATTAATGACAACGATTGCTTTTTGTTGAGTTTACATTTTGAGCAATTCAAAAAATGTTGTGTGGTGATTTCATCTATGGAATGATGAAGTTTGAGTTAGCTCATAAAGAACCTGGTGGGTTTGTATGCAAAAATTTGCAGAACTTTTCAATTTCGTGTTGGTCATTTACAAAAAATTTACAGTTGGTGAAAGATTGGTCAAAGTTAAAAAGCAACTAGCTTTTGATACATAAATTGCAAAACAAAGGCTATTGAACCAAATCAACTGACCACAAACCAACCTATTGCTAACATTAGGGTTAGTTGGTTTGCGGTCAGTTTTCGTGGACCCAAGGCTACTGCTTGGGTCTCTAGGGTCCGCCCTAACAATGCTATATACGAAAATTTTGCAAAAACAATCTTAAGACTTATGCAATATTCGTCCAACCTCCAAACGTTTGAGTTATGAAGAAAATCGGGAAAAAACCTGTGGAAACAAACTCGCTTCTCATTGGCTAATGCTTTGATGACGTTACGTTTGAGATCGCTATTCTACTAATTTTGCGCAAGCTTTAGGTAAGTATCAGATTTGTAGGCTACCAGTCAGTGGTTCAGGTCGTACTTCAGGTCGAAAGTAATGAAAGAAAAAGTTAAAGTTTGATGTTACCAGCTAATTTAGGTGTTAGCTTGTCCAAAAAGGCCTAACTCTAGTGAGACAGTAGCTTGCACACTCTCACACATTGTCGTTGTAATGACCTTTTATTTACCACGTTGCCTTGGAGGATACAGCAAAGAGACCTTTCGGTCTTCAAGGCAAGCTTTTGCCTGACCACCTGTATACCACACACAGTGAATGCTTTTCACATTGTCCCTTTAATTGCTGAACGTTAAGCAGGAAAGCTGTCAAATCTTTCATTATACTTGCTGTATTACGCCGAAGCTTGTAACGAGTTGGCGGGACCCATTTCCGCGTCATTGTGCCTATGGGCAACACAGCTCCTTTCGAGGAAATGTTGTAACGGTGGCGAGTCATTGGCAACACTGTGTTCGATTTGACCAGTCCGAGATTTGAACCTCAGACCTCCCGCTCCAGAGAGGAATGCGTGACCGGGAATCAAATCCGAGTCTACCGTTTCAGTAGCAGACGCTCATCCACTCGTCCACTGATCAGTCTAACCAACAGGCCTATTGGTACCAGTAGCTTAGCAAGCTTGCTTCTGACTCTGCAGTGCACATTTTTTAGTTATTATGATGGTATGACAAACCTTTGCGAGGAAACCACGGAAGATTTAGGTAGGATGTAGATATCCTGGTATTGCACTGGGTTACCGTTACTAGTGATTGTATACCGTAGCCTACGGTATTGATTATTGGTTGGTACTAGTAGTCTAGTTTGATTTAGGCTACAGTAGGCTACCTATTGCCCATTTATAAATTTTTCAAATTTCTCAATATAACTCTTGCCGTCCACCCTGAATCGGTAGGCTACCTACATTGTGTTGGTATGTTTAATACGGGTACTGGTACCATACGTACTGAATGGTAAAAATTCACTTCCATATCAAAGCTTTCATAGGCTATTACCAGTAATACGAGGTGTGTTTAAAAAGTAACGGGACTGTGCACGCTGCACAAACAACTTTTATCGCAGAGAAAAAAGCATTGCTTGCTGTGATGTCACAATGTCTTATGGTTTCGAAAACCAAATTTCAGCATTCTGTGACAACTACATTCTTTTTTGCACGTTTTTCTCTCAAAGCACTTACTTTGTGACCGTTTTGTGAAAATTTGATAAAATTAAGAATTTTTGGCTTTTTCTTTGGTGCGAAGGATGAGCGTCGAACAACGAATCAACCTAAAATTTCTTGTCCGTCTTGGAAAAACTCCTACTGAAGCAATGAAGTTGCTTCAAGAAGTTTATGGTGATGACACGATGTCAAGAAGTCGTTATTTTTGAGTGGCACTGGAGGTTCAAAGAGGGAAGAGAGGAGGTGGAAGATAATCATAGGAGTGGAAGGCCATCCACAAGCAGAACAGATAAAAATGTTGAGCGTGTGAGACAAAAGGTGCGGAGCGATCGCCGTCTTACTGTTAGTATGATAGCAGATGAGCTGGGTATGAACAGTGAGAGTCTATGGAGGATCATTTCGGAAGATCTGGGGATGAGGAAGATCTGTGCAAAAATGGTACCAAGGTTGCTTAAAGAAGGACAAAATGAATGGCGAGTGCAAGTGTGTCGACATTTTGGAGCAACTCGAAACTGAACCCAACTTGCTGAAGAGTTGTTACTGGCGATGGGTCATTGATCTTCGAGTACGTCCACTCACCAAACGGCAGGGCCTTGAATGGAAGAGCGCATTGTCTCCAAGACCCAAAAAGGTGAGGGTGTTCAAGTCCAAAACCAAGGTGATACTGATCACTTTTTTTAATGTCCATGGAATTGTCCACGCAGAATTCTTGCCACAAGGCCAAGCTATTAATCAGTACGTCTACAAAAACATCTTGCGACGTCTGATGCGCTCAACGAGGGAGAAAAGAACTGTGGGAAACGCAATCATGGCTGCTTCATCATGACAATGCTCCAGCTTACAATGCCTAGGGAATTCGGGAGTTTCTTGCCAAAAATAACATTGCTGTACTGGAGTAACTACCCTACTCTTCAAATCTGGCGCCTTGTGACTTCTTTTGGCTTCCCAAACTCAAGGAAGTCATCAAAGGAACTCGTTTTCAAGATTTAGAAGCCATTAAAACAGCCGTGACGATAGTGCTCCGAGCGATCCCGGAGGAATCCTTCCAGGAGTGCGTGGAAGCGTGGCAAAGGAGATTGGAAAAGTGCATTCGAGCCCAAGGAGATTACTTTGAAGGCGACATAGTGTAAAATTTACTTGTCAAATAAAATAAAACATTTATAGACCCAGTCCCGTTACTTTTCAAACACTCCTGGTAGATTTACAGGATGGTCCATAAGTAGGTATACAGTTATCGCTCGAAAGTGTTACAAGAATTGTTTTTATTGGTGCTATATACTTCATTTCAAGTCATATTTCAGTTCCTGATACTTAGCATGTAATGTGAAGCGCTTTGGAATGTGCTGCTTCGAACGTAAAAACAAATTTATATTGTGATTGCTGTATACCTACTTATGGGCCACCATGTACAATTTGTTGTTGGAAATGGCGTCAAACTAAACTACTAGTACCGACCAATAACCGGTACTGTAGGCTACAGTATACACAACCATTAGTACCAGTAACGCACTGTAATACCAGGGTACATTTATCCTACCTAATTTTTCTGCGGTTTTCTTGCAGAGGTTTGTCACACTGTTATCATAACCTAAAAATGTGCACTGGAGAGTCGGGATTAGCAAGTTTGCTAAACTACGCTTACGAATTGGCCTGTTGTTTAGGCTTGTGTCAAGAATCTTCAAGCTACTGGCTCACTGGAGTTGGCCTTTTTAGACAAGCTAACATCTAAATTAGCTTGCAGCAACAAACTTAACTTTTTCTTTCAGTACTTTCCAACTGAAGTACGACCTCAACTGCTGGCTGGTAGCCTACTGGTCTGATACTTATCTAAAGCTTGCGCGAACTTAGTTGCACGGTGATCCCCTACAGAACGTCATCAAAGTGTCAGCAAATGAGAAGCGACTTTGTTTCCGATTTTCTTCATAACACAAACGTCTGGAGGTCGGAGGATTATTGCAAAAGTCTTAGAATATTTTTTGCTAAATTTTTGTTTATAGCATTGCTAGGGCGGACCCTACCTGTAAAAAGGCATTGGGGTCGGAAATTATTGTACTCGATTTTTTTTCAAAAAATTTGACAGATCTGAAGACTTAACTTCACCAAATTTGAGCTTTCTGTGACCATCCGTTCCTGAGATATAGCAGACTAGATTTCCCCTTAGAAAGGCTTTTTCCTTTAGAAATTTTGCCAGGGTTGCCAATTAGAAACAAAATTTCAAAAAGTTACTGCTTGTTCCTAATTCTCAATAAATGTTTTGCGGTAGAGTTATTGTAAAACAAAGTAAAGGTTTAAAACTATAAAATTAGCTGCTTTTCAACAAATGTATGCCGCCTTTACAAAAGTTGATCTTCTGTCACAATACTGCCAAATGGCAACTCTGAAGTAAGAGGAAAATTGTTAATTTTGAAGTGCATTATCTTGAAAACGGTAAGACGCAGAAACTTCAAATTTCATCAGAATGCATTTTGGGCTTATACCAACATTTTAGTCAAGAGTGAAAAACTTCACTTAAATCTTTTGATCTGATCAGTTGTAGGTTGCTGCGATATGTTTTCATCATATTATTATTATTATTTTTTTTTTTCTATGCATATTTTCAATGTAACTTCTCTGTTTCAGCTGATTCAAGCCAGTTAGAAGTGGAACTAACGGAATGCCTAAATATGTTGGACAAAAAGTTGACCTTTCATCATTTTGAAGCCATTATTTTCGTAAGATATTTAGCATCAATGTTTTTAGTTTAGTCAGCAGCAAGCTTGTGCACCAAGTTGTGACTTAAAAGGTTAAAGGTTTTGCCACTCCAAGCTCTGTAGCTAAGTTGTAGTAAATGCAAACCCTGTCGATTTGTGGGATTCAACCTACATAAGGGTTCGTAGGGTTCCCTAGAAATTTCTAGAAAGTGTTGTTTAAAGGCCATTCTTGAAATAGCAGCTGGTCTAAAACTTTTCAGTAAGTTATGCGGTTTTATTTAAATGGTTTATTTTCAACTAAACGTGGTCATTAGCATTAGCAAATAATCGTAGCCCACTTCTAGGTCGGGAAAAAAACAACTTAATCACCATTCACTTTCAGATTCTGAGCATGCATTTGAAGGAGGTAAAACTACCCATTGACAAGGTTATCAATCTTGTAACGAAACAATCCAAGCAGCAATTAGCAGATTGTAAAGTATGTTATTGTGCGTTGGTGTAAAATGTACATATTTTTGCGTTCTTGATTGTCCAACTATACTCTGGTAAATGTACTCAAAATTTGTATTCAAAACCTATTAAATATTTTCATTCTTTACTTTCGACACAAATGGATTACAGTATCCCTAATCAAGCATTTTCTGTTCCGTGCGTTTCGTCGTAATTGTCACCTTTTTTCAAATGGCCGTTAAGTTTTTTTAAGATAGCATTATATCATTTCTACTTGCCCTCCCAGATGTGGCCCATTGTGAATATTAGCCCTCAGGTGCAAGAAATTTCTGGAAAAAAGCAAACAAACAACGGGAAAATTCTCCAAAATTCATGAAAATAGCTACGAATTTTTGGTGAAGACTTTTTTGTCTATGGTGAGTTTTTCTGGTTAGGCTCCCCCCGGCTCAAACCTTTCGTTACGCCACTAATCATTTCCATATATGCCACCTTTAGTTACTATGGGTTGTTTCAAAAACTTAAAATTCCAAGCAAAAACGAAATGACAATACTCGACATAAAACAGAGAGTTAAGAAATTTAAAGCTTACATTCTATTAAAATGTGTGTTCACATTATGCTCTGAAACTACAAATGTTTTAATTTTATAACGTATACTGACAAGACACAGGAGTGCTTATTGCATAGCTATTAACTATGCTATGGAGCCTTTCAGAAAATCCAAGTCTTTAGTTCAGTTTCTAATTACAATTAGCTTTAGATATTGTGTTGAAGCATTATATACCATTGGCTGAGGTCAAACTAGAGGTGTGCAATTGTAAAGGTTATGTTTTCTTGTTTTAGGTGAGTCGCAAACCTGAAGTTGTTTTCATTCTTATTTCGTTTGCCAAATATGCTGTATGCGAGCTGTGCAGTGACGATGCATTAAAGCAAGTTACCAATGTGGCATCGGCGTTCACTCGCAATTATCCAGCCGTGCAGCAAGTATGTATGGCATCATTCTTGTGAATCCAAAAGATTAATAAAGTCCATTTTGTTTTATCTAAATACAGTGATATTTCTCAGCTAGGAGCGTGCTAATTCTAAATTTATATTTTTTTGTCCTAATTTCTCTGTTTTTGATTGGCAAAAGCTTGTTTTATTCAATCCCAAATTGCTCCCCATAATTTACAAACCTTGAAACAGTTAGAACGATATTTGCAACATTGGTTGAGATTCGAGATACTACCTGTAGTACCTGATAAATCGGTATTATTTTGTTCTAAAGCATTTTTGTCGTTTACTAAAAAGTGCTTAGTTTACTGATTGCTGCGCTAATTAATTGTTCTCTTAGCCTTTTCATTTATGTAGTCTCTAACGAACTTATTTTGCTTTGCAGAGTTTATATGAGATGGAAGTTTTGTCAAAACATCCAGAATTATCGGAAATGATGTTGGATGCTGATGTTGAAGTATGTGCTAATTGTGCTAAGCTTGGTGTGTTTAAAAAGGCTATTTTCCTCGGCCATTTCATTTGTGTTTTGTTCAATTAATGTGTCTAGTCTACTGCATATATTTATATTAATGTAGTCCAAAGGTGCAACCAGAAGTGTCTTTTTACATCAGATCGAACTTAAGAGTTGCTGATTTGTTTGAGTGGTTATTCTTCCATTAAGCTCGTATGTGTGGGCAATCTTTACAACCATTTGGTGTTCTCCATCAGCCTATCTGCTTTTGGTAGGGTGCAAATGGGACAGTGTTGTGTGGTCAAGCAGGTCAGTTGTTGTGGCCCAACCTTTGAAGCTGA
This sequence comes from Trididemnum nubilum, assembly GCA_963965965.1. Lineage (NCBI taxonomy): Eukaryota > Metazoa > Chordata > Ascidiacea > Aplousobranchia > Didemnidae > Trididemnum > Trididemnum nubilum. Next base: position 38,866,573 of record OZ014484.1, on the reverse strand, counting down.
AGTGATTGTTAGACGTTTTATGCGTCAAGGATCCAAACCATTTAACGCCAAGTACGAAGGTGATTCATTCTCACCCATGAGGCTTTGCTGTTAATCCCACGTCGGTTGGTTGTGGATAACTTGTCACCGCTGCAACATTTTTATCACAAACTACAACAAGTTATGTAGCGAGAAGCAGTGTTGCATGCACCAAATTGATCATAAGGCGCACTTAAAATTTCTAAGAAATTGTAAGTGCGTCCTATCCTCGCGTGCACCTAAAATGTGGATCAAGTTTTACCTTTTCATGGTTTAATGTAGAGTTATTTAAAGTTTTATTGAAGTTTATAAAGCTATGTAAGGTTTTATTTACTTTTGGTGCGCCTTATATTTGTGCCTTATGTAAGGAAATAAAGGCCATTTGTTGACACTCTGCCTTAAAGTCCGTAAAATGAGTACTTCATCATAATACAGCAAGTCTAAAGTTTGACTTTTTTAGTTTGATGACGATTCATTTCTTTCACAATATGGCACTGCTGCAGAGCTTGATCAAGGTGATGAGGATGGAAAAGGACAATTTGAGGTGTCATTAAAAGTCCGACCTTATTCCATGCAAAGCCAACCTGTTATCAAAACAAGCACTGCTCTGATGGCGTCGATTTTCATGAAGTCGTCTCCGCATAATCTTGGTGAGAGCTTTCTCAGCAAGAAACAATCCGATGAGGAACTTTCTGTTTGGGGACAAGATGGTTACCAGAGAGCTCAGCCGACAACCAACAAAAACGTTGACGATGAGGCTTTGCAAAATAAATCAACAGTTGATGTTTCCGACAGGTTATTGGCAGATATGGTCAAAGATGCTTTTAGTTTTACACCATTACCGGATAGCAGTGGATCTATTGACGGGAGTGATCACACCTAGATTCTCAAATTTTGGTGCCTGTGTTTGTTTTGATTTTGCTTCTTTGTAATACTGTAGTTTAAACAAATGGGGTATTTCGACTGTGACTCATCGTTAAGTCACGGTTGACTTGTATTCAAGTCTTTTTCGAGTCAGAGGACAAAAAAAATTAATATTTATACCTTCCTAGCTTGACTTTCAGTATGGAGCCTTTGGTAGGTGTGGTTGACAGGTGGGTGGGTGACAACTCATTTTGCTGTCTTCTTGGTAAGCGATTTGGACAACAAAAATGTACGTACTGTAATTGCAGTTAACGGTAATTGTAGTAAAGGTAAATCTAAAGTGTTAGAGTGCAATTATTGAATTCAAAGATGATAAAGCATACTACATTCATAAATCTTGACTAGAGATAAAATGGCCTTTAATTTTACTGTGGTCAAACGGTCATAATACAAAGCCATTGTTAGTTCACTATAGAGTTGCGTTTAAGACAGGTGGCTGTTGTAGAATTTTGATTCAGATTTGGTTGAACTGACACGATTGCTAAGTCTGCAACCACTAACAATTCATTCATTCAATTTTCTGACGTTTGTTTTTCCCTTACCTATTCAAATCAATTACGAATTTGAACCACATAATATTTTAAATCAGAACATGCAAAGTACGGTAGTAGTGGAATTAGTATTTTGATTGGTCTCCTCAACCTTTACGGAAATCAAAGCTTTCTTACCCTAACCACATAAAGGTACGTATTTTTTAGAATACTCTTTAACTCAGGAATGATAGCATCGCCGTAACTTTTATTTCAAGAAGTTAGTTACATTCTGATACAGCAAACATGAAAGAAGTTTTGAAAAAATGATATAATATTAGTCTGGTGATAATTCTAAGCTTTTCCAAACCTTAAGAACTCTATTGCAACTTTCGATATGTATGCCTGTCTTAAGCTTTTGAAGTAATGCGAGGGTTTTTGTTTAAGTGATATAACTTAAACCACACAAAATTTTTTTATAAAATTATGGCGCATAATCCCTCTAACCTGAGTTAAAAATTCAAAGCAATGACCCATTATTTAATATCACCGTCAGTCCATAACCCACTGGCTTCGTAAACAAAATTTTTGCACCAACTGGATAAGAAACAACGGAGCAGTTATTAATTTTTTTAATTGTCTGGTTATATTTTATGAATGATTGAGAGCAATACCGATGTTGCAAGCTGCATATCTGTATTATAAACACCGTGGTACAAGCGACATGACTGTCAGCAAATGTTTGCTTAGCTCCTTTTTTTAACTGCCTGGTTTTTATAGTAGATGTAGAACTGCTACTACTGCTAGACGGTGCATTTTGTGAATGATTCAGAGCAATGCCGATGTTGTAAGCTGCATATCTGTATTATAAACACCGTGGTACAAGCGACATGACTGCTCACTGCATGTTGGCAGCAACCAAGTCTTTTGATTTTAGTGGTATTGGCCATAATACAGTAGCATTTCGGTAATACTTTGTTAGTTTGTTGATTGTGCCCCTTGTAAAGCCACCTTTCCCATCGTTTATGTTGGGTCAACTCTTCAGCAAGTTTTGTTGTCGTGTCCCAACTTATTTTTACACGGTATTTTAGACACTCCATTTTCCATTAATCATCCATCTCCATAGAGTGTCAAGTCATTTAGAGACTTGTAGTTATCATCATCTGACAGCAGTTTGGATTGAAACATCTTGTGTTTTTTAACAGAGTGCATCCAAATAATTATTCCAGCTTCTGCTTCTATGGCAGTACAAGGTCCATCAAAATTTTCCAGACAGCCATTACATTTTTTGTGTTTAGCAACCATGCTGCAATATTTTGTTGAGATGAAATGGGCAGTTTTCTTTCACTTGCCATCCAAACTTATTATTGCATAACAGCAACCAATATTTCACAATCACGTATATTTGATTACATGGCATCCCAACTCTTTGCTAAAAGTTATATCTACGATTATGACAATACCCTAAAATGCAATTGTAACATCCAGCATAGAAGAATCTGTTCGTTTTTCTGATCAAGTTGCAAACGTGAATGCAATCAATTCCCTGCATTTTTCCACTTGTAAAAGATCAACTAATTCGATGGTGCATAAATTGCTACAAAAACTAACCAAAGCTAGTGTGCTTTTAGCTTCTGACATTGCATGTTATGTGGCTGTTCGATTTACATCGTACGAATTTTTTAAGTGACTATAGATTTTCAGTTGCTGCACCACACAAATGAAAGAATTGAGTAAAATGCATGTCTTAATCAGCGGCAGTCAGAATACTTACAAAAAATGCATATTATATACATATGGCCTTTGAGAGCAACAAAACGGCAAATTGAGTGCATTAGTACAGTAATACTGCTGTGAACTACTTCAATCAATGAAATCAACCGTTCAAAAAAATAGTGTTGCACGTATCTCCAGCATGTAGACATACATTTTTTTGAAGCATTATTCATGGATTTAGACACTTCTCTTAGACTGTAATCGTCTAATAGACGCTCTTTGCGGATTCTATTGACTACATCTGATGGGAAGTAGTAGGTGCTTCTGGCTTTGTCCTACCTACTGCAATTAAATGACACCAATTCACTGATCTACAGCATTCTATTGGCAAGCAAATCCAGGCAGTACAACAACTACAAAGCCTTAATCACTCAGCTGCAAAAACATAACAATTTCTCATGAAGATAGCATTAACGTAATTTGACACTCGATATTAGCATTCCTAACGATTTTCAGGACTCCTTTTAACATTCTAATTGTGCTATTACTCCAGATAAAACTGACGCAGCTCACCCTATCCTACAATTCACTAAAAGAACGAGTTCAGCCAAGAAAAAACGCAATGTTGCCAAAGAAAGAAAGAAAAAAAAAACGAGTTCAACATAAAAGAAAAAACGCAATGTTGCCAATAAAAAAAAAACGCTGTAATTTAAATCATTTTCCAAAAGGGATTGCTTAACCAGTGCCGACACGGCCAACCCAAAAGGTTGTGAAGGTAATTCTCAAAAGCTTTTTGCTAATCAAGGCGGTGAGAGTAAGTTTATAATGCACTACAAAATATTTACAAGCGCAAAATATATTCCTTCTGGTACGGTATTCAAGAGGTGGTATGATTAAGCCCATCATGCTCAGAGTCGCTCTCATTTTGGTCCCCGAAATTTGAGATTGCATCGGCCTCAAGCAAACAATTTTTCGCCACTTCGCGTTCAAACAAACTACCATCAGAACTTCGAACAGTCACTCGTCTTACATGGCCAAACTTGTCAGGATGAACGTCGTTAACCACAGCCTTTGCAAACTGGTAGCGAAGTCCAGGTTCTTCGTGCAAGAGCACAAGATCTTCAATTCTCATATTGTACTGTGGTGTGAGCCATTTTCCCTCTTGTTCAGGGTTGGCACATATTCAGCAATAAATCGTTTCCAAAACTCTTCGACGTAAGCTTGAGAGAGGCGATAAGAAGTCCTTGAACCATCCAAAGGAATAAAAACGTCCGTTGGGAAAACATCGTCCACCATGCCAGTTAAAATGCTCTGAGGGCACTAAGCCGTAACATCATTAGGGTCCGGACTGGCCCTTGTCAATGGCCGCCGATTCTAAATCATTTGTATTTCACAGAATAAGGTTCTAAGACCTTCATCAGTAAATGTTCTCAATTTTTGGTCATTTTTCAAAGACTTCATAACCTTTCTCACTAGCTTGATAATAGCTTCGAACACGCCACCTTGATGGCTGTGGCAACAGGCGGGTTAAAGCGAAATTCAACACCGATTACAGCCAATTCCCAAGTCACACGTTTCTTGTGCGTTTCAGTTCACTTGCAGCATCTCTGAAATTTGAATCATTGTCTGAATATAGGATCTTTGTCACGGATCCAGTAAGAGCCAAAAATCGACGATATGCCATTAAGAAAGATTCAGTTGACGAATCATTTACAATTTCCAAGTGTGTGGAGCGAGTAAATTGGCACGTGAAGATGCAGGCATAGCGTTTTAGTTCATTGCGACCTTGTTTAACCTTGAGGCCACATATATAATCTATCCCGCAGTGCTTAAAGGGAAAACGCCCTACAGCCACCCTGCCCGAGGGGAGAGGCGCCATCTGCTGAGTACCTGGAGAAGCATTACTATAATGATATTCCATGCATGCCTTCAAGTAATACTTGACAGTAGCTTTGCCTCCAACGAAACGATAATTAACCAACTATTCGTTGAACACAAAATTCGAGGCAAAAAGGCCGCATTTAACGTGAGCATCAACAGCAATTAGCATGGTAACATAATGTCGCTTTTGTAAAACGATTGGGTGTTTGGCATCTAATGAAAAGTCCGATTTTTGTAAATGTCCTCCAATTCTCATTACATTTTCATGCAAAAATGGACAATACTTTTGCAATAGAGTGAGAGCGCCCTTTGCTCTAGCTCCATGCTTCCCACATTTATCTTGTGGTGATCTCCCGTCTCTAGTGCCTCGAGCACACCAGGAAAACACTCCTGTGCAACATGCATAACTGTTGATAATGACTGCGTGTACTAGGATACAGAAATAGACCCAGTGGGCACAGAAACTTCCTTTTCACCTCGTCGGCAACACACACGGTTACGCAAAAATAAAAACAATCGGCGCCACCACGAAAGAGCTCTCACTAAGCGAGACAAAACACTAAAATGAAGAAATAATTCACTGACAATTTGACAGCTAGCATCTTATTGTCCTGGTGCTCATCACCAGTCATAGCTATGGCCTCACTGGCCAAAACGCGTGCACGGCACCGTCTGATTGGGGTGTAATATTGCTTGTAGTAAGACAACAATTGTAACCTCGGCTAGGAGCCGGCCATTCGTCTTCTTTCTTCAGCAAGTAGGTTGGTCCTTGAAGCCAACTATCAGCTGCAGATGGCTTGGATGGTGATACGCCATGACTGAAGGCATCGGCAGGATTTTGGGAGGTGTCCACCCACCTCCCTTGGTCAGGAAAACTAATTGTCAAAATCTTCTTCTCTCGCTTGCATTCAAAAACAGGCAAACATGTTTCGGTTTTTCAAATAGCCCAAAACAGTTTGTGAGTCAGTCCAAAATATTATCCAATGAAATCTTAGGTGGTATTCTCTCAACACATTGTGAGAAAATTCAATGAGCTCCAAGGCATCATGTAACTCAGCTCGAGGAGTAGAGGTGCAAATTAATGAAAGGACCTTGGACCTTTTCATATTTGTACGATAAGTAAACGTTTTCTCCATCGTGTACCTGTAGATAGTAGGTAATGCCATTGCCAACTTTGCTGGCATCTGCAAGCCCATGCAGTTCTACAGTTTTGGCTTAGTGGAGATTAAAATGACACCGTGGCAAAGACACATTTTCTGAACGACCTAAATGTTTAACCCAGCAATGCTATCGCTCTTTTACTTCAACCAGCAAGTTAACATCATCCCTACCAAAACCCTTCTCTGCAAGCTCCCGTAAAATCAACTTGCAGGAAGTTTGTTGGGATTAATAATGCCCAACGGATCAAAAATTTTTCTCTCATAAGGGAGAAATCTACGCCTTGTCCAGGCGTAGCTGCCCTCTGAAATCTTAACCCGAAGCAGATCTTCCCTTGGACTCCAAATCATACCCAAACTTTTTTGCTCTGGAATATCCCCTCCTTGAAACTCGAGCCAGTCTCTTGGGGTCAATGCCATCAAACGCCCTAAGCTCATTGCTGGAAAACTTCATCAGCCGAAATCCGCCTTGAGTTAATTACTGGTCAACCTCCCTAACCAATTCGACAACCTCTTGCACGTTTCCAACACTAGTCAACCAGTCGTCCACATAAAAATTAGACCTCACGTTTTGAATAGCAGCATCTGAGAAACTTGACTCATTATCCGTGGCTGTTCTTGCTAACGCATAACTTGCTGCGCAAGGACTGCACTTCAACTCAAAGCAATGAACCGTAGAGTGGTAAACTTCAACCTTTTGGTTTGGGTCCCCATTTTCCCAAAACAAAAATCGCAAGGCACTCTTATCCTTTGGCCGACATTTTACCTGGTAAAACATACTCTTGATATCAGCTACCGGGTAAAAACGAGAGCGAAAAAGCACACCCAGCTAGGAGTTAAAATTGTCTGGGCCTTGTAACAAAACCGAATTTAATGATACCCCGTGATATGCAGCAGCACAGTACATCACAACCCGAAACTTACTGCTGTTTGCAACATTATGATGGGGAATATAAAAAGTTCTGCCAGGCACGGCACCCACTCTCCGATCAGGGATCTCCACGGCATGCCCCTCATCCAGCATATCCTGCACCTTCTCTTGATACCTCTCCTGAATGTCCGGCCTTGCCTTCAATCTCCTCCACAAACTATCTTAGCCATTTCATAGTTGTTCGGGACTTCAGAATCTTCTGAAGCCCAAAGCAACCCTATATGGTAATGGCCGTCTACACGAGTGCAAGTATCGTCCAAAATTTCCTGGGCCCGGTCATCATTCAACGAGGCTCACTGTGATCAGGGTCAGGTTTATTCCATCTATTCCCAGTGCCCTCACAATCCTGACAGTCCCCACTACCTAAGCACACTAAACAAGAATCCACTTCATGGAGTAGGAATTCGGTTTTTATTCCTTGGCCGACAGAAAAATCAACCGGTCGAGAGGTTAGGAAGCAAGCATGCTTAATTCTAGCACTCTCAGTGTCAGCAGTGCAATCATTACCGTATAAAAACCAGCCCAAAACACTTTTCCTGGCGCAAAGTTGGTCTGGGTCCGCCACCCTCTTGTGTATTTCATGTAAAATCCTGGCATTTATTCCAATAATCAAACCAATGCGATCCCTCTCTGTAATGGGAATTTCGACATCCTTCAGATGGGGATTCCTCTCAAGATCCTCCAGGCAGGGTAGACTTACACTAACATCCGCCAATGCTCCCTTTACCACTATTGATTTGAGATGGTAGGTGCCAGCAGCTGCAGCCTCCCCAATCCCACTCCCCATAAGATCGGTAACAAACGTGTTCTACACACTTGTCGTGCCATTTGCCAAGCCAATTTTGCTTCGCACTGCCTCACCCTTTAAGCCAAGCTCCTCAAACAGCTCCCTTCTAATGAGGTAGAACCTGACTACCATCCAAGAACGCCAAAACCACCCTTGCCATGCCAGTTTCGGGATTTTGCACATGGACAGGCAGCACCTTTAACCATGTCCTTGGTCGAGAGGGCACTATGCCATCTCCTTTGTTGCCCCTTTTTACGGTCATAACTTCCTACCCAAAGGCAACCGATGCCATTCCCTTCATTGTCTCTTCTGGTGCAACATCTATGCCCTTTGGCTGCACTTCCCTGTCAACGTGCAAAAGCCTGTTAGGAGGTACGCCACATTCCTTACATAAGAACCCACCAACACACTCTTTGGCCAGATGTCCTACTTTAAGACAGCAAATACAATACTTACCTCTTTTTGCAACCGCCCTGCATCCCGGAACCTTCAGAGCTAAGAATTTAGGGCACCTCCACAACTCATGATTTCCTGAAACCTCACAACAAGGACATTTACTCTCCGGAGAAGCATTCCTGCCACCCAGCTGAGCACCAACCTTCACCATGTCAGCAGAAGATGCGTTGGCCCTTCCAAACTTCGTCTTTACCTTCTGATATTCATGATCCCTTTCTGTTCTACTGCTCCCATTCACCGACTCGAGCAAACGACCAAAGTTGGAATTTGCCACATCTCTGCACCCCTTGATAAAGCTTAGCACTTCACTAAAGGGTATCCGTCTGATTTGGTAACCCCTGTCTACAGCAAAACGTCCTTGCAGCTCCTTAGGATGGCGAGCAAAAATCCCTTCTCTAGTGAAAGGAGCATCCAGCTTTTCCTCTACTCCAACAGCTCGAAGTAAGTTTCGGTAGCTTGGCAGGTTCTTATAAAGGTCCTGCAAGCTATCAGCTTTGGGCTTAACTGGGGGCCCATCCCTCAATGCCCTCAAATGCGCATCGACTTGCAACTGAGGGGCCCCTAAAGCCTCCTTTAAACCCCCAGGGCCTGCTGCAATGCTCTGGCAGGGAACTGGTCTACCTGACATGCCTCCACTATTTTTCTAGCAAGTCGGCGGCCACGCTGTTCCCACTTAAGTTGGTTTTGTCGGCGGCCACGCTGCCAACTAAACACAACTGTCTGTTCCCACTTAAGTTGGTAGCAATCGATCTCTGCCCTTTTCCCATTTTTCGACTCACTAGCACATTGGGAAGCACGTGCAACAACAGAAGATGTCACCTCCACCATATCAACCAAAAATTGGTCAGTGCGGTCCCGCAACTTAAAATAATCGCGCTGCTTTGCCTTTAGCTGGGCATAGTACTCCAACAGTCTTGGACTGCCATCATCCAATGCCCCACAAAAATCACCAATGGCTGATGCACATTTATTACGAGCGCTTTCATGAGCTCGTTGCAAGGGTAAAAGTTCTTTGACTCGCCGGTGATCATATTCTTCCAAAATGGACAAAATCATTTTTCTTACCTCATTCAACGAGCCTTTAAAACCCCCAATGCTCTGCGTAGCCCCAACAAATTTTCTGAATCCTATTTTTCACCCCAACTAGTGTCTTTTGCCACGGTGTTATTTTGTTCAGATATAGCATTACCAGTGCCCATACTCATAGGCCTACCAGTAACCTCAAAAAATAAACCAGCATCGTCAGTAGACCTACCACTACTGATATCGGTACCTGCAGAATCGTCTGGTTGAACTTCAGTTGATACACTTAATGGTTCATTCTCCATTTTACTTTCAGTTTCAAAAAACACTGCCAAATTCTTCCAACTTACGGTTTTTTAGCGTGTTAGACTCTAGCAGTCTAATAGACGCTCTTTGCGGATTCTATTGACGACAACTGATGGGAAGTAGTTGGTGCTTCTGGCGTTGTCCTACCTACTGCAATCAAATGATACCAATTCACTGATCTACAGCATTCTATTGGCAAGCAAATCCAGACAGTACATCAACTAAAAAACCTTAATCACTCAGCTGCAAAAACATAACAATTTCTCATAAAGATAGCATTAACGTAATTTGACACTCGATATTAGCATTCCTAACGATTTTCAGTACACCTTTTAACATTTTAATTGTGCTATTACTCCAGATAAAACTGACGCAGCTCACCCTAACCTACAATTCACTAAAAGAACGAGTTCAGCCAAGTTAAACTTAAAAGAAAAAACGCAATGTTGCCAAATAAAAAAAAACTAATTTAAATCATTTTCCAAAAGGGATTGCTTAACCAGCGCCGACAACTTCTGGTTTGCTTTCTTAAGTTTGGTTTAAATTGTTTCTTAAGTTTATTCGAGGATTTGGTTTTGGAGTTACTTGCTCTTGGCGTTTCCACAGATTTTATGGTATAAGATTAATTTTATGACTGATTGAAGATTCGAAAATTTTTGTCAATATAAAGACACAAATGAATAAATTTGAAACCACTTCGGCCATATTGTTCAACCGGAAATTTGTTAGGTAAAGGTCATAGTTTTTGAGTAGTTCACTGTGATTTTGGTCTAATTTTTGTTTTTAAGCTCATTATGGGGTTCCGTTTAGACCCTCTCTGCGCTACTTCTTTCAAATGTTTATTTAAGTTTGTTCCGTAAGTTTGGTGATTTTTACTAAACAGGAACAAACTGATTATTTAGTGTTATTATAGTCTTGTTTATTTTGTCAAGCTGAATATTTTTCGCATGATTGTCTTTCTGTGTTTCATTTTCTGCTGACTATAAACTGCCGCTAATTCGGCGATGATATCCAAGTATTTCGATTCGTTCGTATTTTCGAGCATTGTGTGTCGCAACGCCACATCATGAGACCTAAGCGATGTGCAAGGAAAATGGATAAAAAAACACTAGTCATTTTCACACTATCAAAAAACGTGGTCAGCACATCCCGGCACAAACTGCTAACTGGTATCCATTGGTTTTCGTTTCAGCTTTATAGATGATCACGGAAATCGATTTGAGATGTTAGAAATTGTTTTGAATAATGCGTTCCTAAAAAACTGCTAAATTTTGACCGAATTGTTAAGAACCAAAACTTTAGAATGCTTTTCCTGCAATAAGGAAGACCCGGTCTACCTTGGCATACAATTGTAATGAGCATTTCCTTTGTTGTTTTTTTCCACAAATTTTCTCTGGTAGTCGGCATACGTTTAAAATCCTCATAAACAAAGGATGGCGCTCTTACGCTCACGAATTTCATGCCAAGTAGAGACCGGACTTAGACTTGACCGTTTGAGCAGAGTTCACTTGGGTGCTGAGTTGCTGATGCTTATGATCGGGTTCTGCTTTTATTGTTTGCTCGTTTGTTAGAAAGTTTCGAGTTTCTGCTCTATTTCAAACCAGTGTGACATTTGCTATTGTGGCATTAATTATGTGCAAAAAATAAAGAATAATCTAAAACATATCTTCACCAAATTTCGCCAGTTTACTTACGTCTTAGTGTTTCTGAGATAATTGATTTCAAAGTAAGATCTCCCCAACAGTGTTGCCAGTTGAAATTTCATTTTTCTTAAAATAATGTTTTATGTAATCTTTCACATTGGTTTGAAAGCTCCTGAATGCCAGACTTATGCATGAATTAGTGTTACAACAGAAATACTTCTAAAATTTAAATAGTATATCCCAATTCCAAGAAACTTATTTTTCCACTGGCAACACTGTCGGGGAGATCTCCCAACTTTGAAATGATATATCTCAAAAACCATAAATCGTAGAAAGCTGAAATTTAGCGAAGAAGTGTTTTAGATGTTTCTTTAATTTTTGCCTATAATCCCAGCTGGATGTTTCACTCCCTTTAATATTCGGTACTTTTTGCATTTGTTTTGTTTGATTCGCTACTAAAATAAAACTATTTGCAGTGGTAATCTTAAATACCGTACCGTACAGTACATTGTAAAACTTCACGAAATGATCCAAATATTAAAATAAGGAGAGTTCTTGAATTTGCGAATATTTTAATTCAAATGGTTTGATGTGATGTTAAGTATGATTTATGAAAAAGTAACGTTCGGACAAAATTTCCAGTGCCCCACCTTTCCAAACCCGGCCAGGTTGGACAACCCGCAGCGACGAACACTACTTATGCCAGTGGTTGGCCGATTCGCAGATCGTTGCCGAACATCGATTGCCACGCGATGAACAGTGGTACAGGAAATATGGGGAGGGAGGAAAAAGAAGAGAGGTTGAGCACAAGATGGCCTAAAATAAAACCTTCAAAATTGCATAACATTCATATGTGATTACTGATTAACTGCAGAAATACAAAAATGGCGTAAAATCAGTTGAAGTGCTGGACCTGCTAGCTTGAAAAAACTGCGACTTGGATTGATAGAGAGTGATTGAGATTAGCCTACTGGAATTATTATTATCCAAGTGCAGGAAAATTAAAATAAGCCGGAAAAGCGAAATTTCTCTGCGATCGAATACTGGTGCAGCGTTAGCTTCAACGTAGACACAAATAGAAGTTTAATTGGATCAATTGGTTATTAATTAAAGCTGGAGAGTGGTTAGTTCAACCGAGCCGGTCTATCGCATTGGGACGCGTCCTTTTCACACGAATGTTGCAATGGCAAGCACGCCAGGACGTTGGAATGGTGGACGCTCTTCCTTGCGCTAGTTGGAGACATTGAAGTGCTGTCGCCACCGTAATGGGAGAAGGATAAATGTAGCGTCACATTCCAATATAGCCACAAGTGAAAGTGCAATTGGATGTATGGGTAAATAACTCAAGCTGGAGAAAGCTCGTAAGTTGTTCAGCCATTGACTTTTTATTTAGTGAACTAGTTACAGACGCGAAAACTAGTTCACTAAATAAAAAATACAGACTAATAAAGTTCACTAAATACAGACGCGAAAACTAAAAGAGAAGCGCTATGAAGAAAAAAAGTTCGCTCTTGTAGCGAAGTTTTTTTTGCGGTCACGCGTATTCGACTGATTTGATTGGACATACTCTTAGCGTAAGTGAACCGAGAAGAAAAAAGTTGCGCTGATTGGACGAATCTGCATATTCTAGAAAAATAAACTATGAAGAAAAAACAGACAAAACTGTCAGTTTCCAGTCTACTAATAAAGAGTCTGTGGTTCAAGCGAGTCGATCAGTGCATTGGGTCGCGTCCTTTGGACCCGGACGTTACACTAGTAAATGCACCTAGACGAAGCACAATATGGCGCTGTAAAAACAAGCCAATGGCTCGAATAGCAATTAATTTTTTTTTAATTTAGGACTGAAATCTTATGACATTGCGAGAATTTGGGTTAGAAGGGGCACCCCATGGCCTTGATTTACACGGCAGTACAGTCTGCCTTTTCGAGAGAAAATTAACAGGGTCAATTTTCGCTAATCGCATCTCGTGATGCGGCTGTCTGTAAATGATTGCATAGTGCTTTGCATTGCGGGCTATGCATTATTTTGTTGCCAATTACGCAAAATATCTTCTTTTTAAAGCTCGATTGTGGTAAAATACTAATCAAGCTAATGATTAAACAAGAGTACAGATATCATTAACAGACGCAACTTTGAATAATATCCATGTAATTACTAATTACATCTCTTATGCGGAAGGTAGATTAATATAAAGTCAATCATACAAACAATGTTGAAATGCAACTTGCAACACTTGAAAAACAAAATATGGAGCGTCCTTTGTGTACCCTAATTTATGCAATGTTTTTTTGCATATTTAATTAAATAGTAATTTTAATTAAATGTACAAAAAAAATAAAAAAAAGACGTTCAAAAATAAATATGCAAAAATTTTTGAATATTTATTACATCTCAATTTGCGCAACGTTTGTGGGCCAGTTTTTGCTTTCGTCCAAGCTTAAACTGCTGCACAGCATTTTTGCACACTTCATTCACTCAGTTTTTGCGCATTATCAAAATACCGGTACACATTGCATAGGCTATAATCCAATATTGATGAACGTGATGTTGCTCGTATGTTGTTCACAGGAATAACTGTGCAGAGTGCACAAGTGTTCATGGTGAGAACGCTCTCACCCGCATCTATTTCAAGTAAAGTTGATTTCAAAAAAATATTGTTAGCTGTGTCTAGCTTTGCAAAAGATTTCGACACATAATTTACCAAGTCCACAAAAGGAAAATTGAGACCAACTCGGGATAATTTGAAACGGTAATCGTTCGCTTGAGCTTGGTTGTAGGCAGTTAGCGTAGCGCGGGGGCTATATTTCCTCCTATTAGCCAGCCGACAAATATGCAGAATAACAAAAATGCCTCATTTTTAGCAATTCTAAGACTGTTTCTTGCAATGGAATAGACTCAAAAATGATTTTAAGCATATTTTGAAACGTTTATTTAGGGGAGGGGGCTAATTTGTCGAAAATAAAACTAATAAATGACAAAAAAAAACTTGGAAAATGGTCAAAAATTGGAAATCAAATTTGATTGTTCATTGAAAAATGCTTAACGTAAGTTTTATACTAACGCATATAGGCTCAGGATTAAGGGGGGGGGGGGGCTATTCATTATTAGTTGATTAGCACTCACTTTTCTCAAACTTTCTTACATTAGCCCCTCTAATTATATCTTTATCTGTAAAATACAGCCGAAATAGATTACTTCTTGAGAGTTTTATTGAACTGCCGGTATAGGATTTTATGATTTAACAGCTTGCAGAAAAGAGAACTGAAATTCTAGAAATAGCTACCCCCCACACGCATCAGCCCATTTATGCAACTACTGTAGTATAGCCATGTTGTTGCATTACTAATTTTTATGCCACGTTTCAATAGCATTAATTTTTATCAAAAGCCTAAAATTAAGTTATTTTTGCCAAAAAAAATACAAAATTTATGAGCGCTGCCCCCATACTTGTCAACTCTCCCGATTTCGTCGGGAGACTCGCGATGTCGAGGATTTCTCCCGATCACACCACGCAATCTCCCGATATCGCGATTTAGCTCAAGATTTCTTTAATTCAAAAATTAATCAATTTCGTTCGCGAATCTTTTATGGAGCGAAAGAAAATAGCCGGTGAACAAATTTTTAGTAATCTCGTTGCATTAATGAAATCGCGCCTACATACCTCACTCAAACGCATCTAGCGAGAGAACCTTTTCCATGGTGCGGAAGATTGTAACCGAAAACAGAACCTGCTTGTACAATGACACTGTGTGCGCGCTTTTAAATTGCAAATTAAATTGTGACCGCAGTGCGGCTGGCTTTAATCCTTCTAAAGTAGGGTTGAATGCTGCGAAAAAAGCCGCATACAAATAAATTATAATCAAGCCCACAAGAGTTAAAGTCAGCCCCGCACGTAGAAGCAAATGCTTGAGGTAAGGGTGGGGGGGCGAAAGCTAGTCAAGAGGGGCGCTAATTAATATACCACTGTTCATGTATACAACTGACTTTGTCTAGGCCGGGTGGCGAAAAACTTTTCTGGGGGGTAGCGGGCCTGGTTAAAGTAGACGTGGTTGAATGATATTTCACTTTTGTCGTTCAGTATTTTTTGGAAAGCGTCCGCTGCGCTGAAAGTTGAATGACTTTATATGCCATGTGTCAGCGAAGCGTATGAAACAGTACTGATGTTACCGGTTACCTGGTACCCAGTACTTAAATTGCAAAACTTTGCATGGGGGGACGCTTTTGCAGCCTGGACCAACTTTTGTGGAAATGATGTGTTTCCGTCGCCGAAATCGAATGAAGACGAAAAACAAGTAAAAGGTCTTCGCCGAAAATTGCAGTGTTTTGCGACCATTTTCGGCAGGAAATTTGTAGGATCTTTTAGTTCTGGCTGGCTATTTTTCGTTTGATCTTCCAGCACTCCACTCTCGATGGGAGGACGCCTAAATCTCGATGGGGGGACGCCTCCCCCCTACAATTTAAGTACTGCTGGTACCGTATCCAAAATAAAAAGACTGCTTGATTTAATTAGCAGAGGTGGAGTCCTCGAGGACGTCCTTGGCATCGAGGGCACATTTTGAAGTCCTTGGCCTCGAAGCCTCAAGTTCTCAAAAATTGCCCTGTTCTCGGCTCGAGGACAGCACTACTTTTTAAACTGTCAAAATTTTGTTGGAAAACGTCAGAAACTTCGCGGAAAATTTGAGAAGACCTTTTTTTGCTTTCCTATTTTGGAGATTGCTGAAAAAATATTTTGAAGACTTTTTTTTTTGAAGAAGACTTGCGTCTGTGTCCTTGGTCCTTGGCCTCGAAAGTGTCTTTCTTCGGAAGGGCTGTCCCTAGCCTTGGCCTAGAGTCTTGTGTCCTCGACTCCACTTTTGTTAATTAGTCTGTTTTTTAGTAGCTAGAACTGCTAGAACCTAAACGGTAATGTCAAAATTTTGATTATGTGTACCAACATTAAAAGATAATAATTACTTCAAGCAGTAGAAACAGGAGGGAGGTCTGGGGGGCGAAACTTCCCAGCTATTGAATTTGCTGGTAAGCAATCTCCAGATTTGGCATTTTCAAATGTTGACAGGTATGGCTGCCCCCCATTGCAGATTTTTGGTACGCGCCTGGTTGTGGGCCAGTGGTAGTCAACGAGTTTTGACATTCAACTCATTGAGATCAGTTTATCAGTTTTCTAGCAATTCATCCAGCAACAACAGCAGCTACTTCCTTTGTATTACTTTCTAAACTGCAGTATTCAAGGTCGCCCGCGATTTTGTTAAGCGGCTGTACTACTTTAGTCGGGCAGTACTACCCCCTTGTCCCTCCTGGTAAAAGGGCAGGGGGCATATGCCCCCTGCCCCCCCTTGTTCCGGCACCGCTGATGGAGGCTCATGCAACATTAAACATCCTTTTTCTGGATAAGATAGGCGGCACCATTCCCACGGTGGTTGTTGTAGATCAGTGTATAATGTTGCTGCAAAGTTACCCCTGGGAGGATGAAATTTTTGGTCTGGGCCTCGTTTTCCTTCCTGATTTCCTTCTTCAGCAAATCCGATTTTCTGAGCGATATTGACTTCGTTTGCTCTTATAGTCTTGTCTTCATCTCCCAGCATAGCCAACAGTAAGTGTTCGGAATGAACAACATAACAATTCTGCTGCACACTGTGCTGCAATGCTGTCAACTCATTTGTGCCAGAAAATAAGATTATTTGAGCTTGAATTTCTGTAAAAAGAAACTTTTGGCCCGTCCAAAATTGTGCTTATTTGTAAAATAAGTTTTTACCATAGGAGGGCACAAGTCCGTTAATCCGTTAATAACGAAGCTAACTTTTTCATTAACTCGTTAATCCGTTAAAAAGTTTTTTCACGTTAACGGACTAAATTAACTTCCGTTAAGTGCTGTTAACGGACTAAATTAACTTCCGTTAAGTTCTGTTGACTTCCGTTAAGGTTTTTATCGTGAATATATTGCACCATTCATTCATCGTTCCGGCACAAGCCAGTTTGCACTGGTAACATTTGTAGCGTATTAGCACGAGTTTTATAGAAGAAAGCGAAGAAAGGAGCTCTTTTTTGTGGCCAATAATAAGCTGCAGCCTCATAGGTCTATTAATTACTGCTGTTCACAATTTTCAAAGATTTTTCCATCGCAGCTTCGTTAGTGCGTTTTAACTTAATTTTATCTATGGAGCGCCGTTTGTCTACCCTAATTTGTGCAATGTTTTTTTGCATATTTAACTAAATAGTCATTTTAATGAAATGTACAAAAATAAATACACAAAAAGACACGTGCAAAAATAAATACGCAAAAATTTTTGAATATTTATTACACCATAATATGCGCAACGTTTTTTGCATATTTAATTAAATAGTCATTTTAATCAAATACGCAAAAATATATACCGAAGAATAAACCGTTGCAAAAATAAATAGACAAAAACTGTTACACAAAAATTTTTTGCGCAAAAATTTTTGACACAAAAATCGTTGCTGCAAAAATATATTCACAAATATTTTTGTGGATTTATTTTTGCAAGATCATTTTTTGCATCAAAATTTTTTGCATTACAATTGTTTGTGTTACAAATATTTGTACATTTATTTTTGATAGCAAAGAAACAACACACGCCGAAATAAATGTGCAAAATTTTGTGACGCAAAAAATGTTGATGCAAAATTTCTTGTCGCAAAAAAACGCGTGCAAAAATAAATCGTCAAAAATATTTGACTATTTAGTTCGTGTCTATAATGATCAAGGGTTGAAATTATGCGGGCGGGAAGGTACGGGTGAATGAACCATCATTTCCTAGACCAACGAGAGGTCTCATAAGCAGGCTAGTTCCTTACCATAGCTGCCGTACTGCTTAAAGCTTTCTTCCTGAAGTTCCAGTTTTATACCTTGTTGGTACCTTCCCGCCCGCATAATTTTAACTCTTGATCATTATAGACACGAACTAAATAGTCAAATATTTTTGACGATTTATTTTTGCACGCGTTTTTTTTTGCGACAAGAAATTTTGCATCAACATTTTTTGCGTCACAAAATTTTGCACATTTATTTCGGCGTGTGTTGTTTCTTCGCTATCAAAAATAAATGTACAAATATTTGTAACACAAACAATTGTAATGCAAAAAATTTTGATGCAAAAAATGATCTTGCGAAAATAAATCCACAAAAATATTTGTGAATATATTTTTGCAACAACAATTTTTGTGTCAAAAATTTTTGCGCAAAAAATTTTTGTGTAACAGTTTTTGTCTATTTATTTTTGCAACGGTTTATTCTACGGCATATATTTTTGCATATTTGATTAAAATGACTATTTAATCAAATATGCAAAAAAACAATGC
Organism: Trididemnum nubilum; assembly: GCA_963965965.1. Taxonomy (NCBI): domain Eukaryota; kingdom Metazoa; phylum Chordata; class Ascidiacea; order Aplousobranchia; family Didemnidae; genus Trididemnum; species Trididemnum nubilum. Next base: position 38,847,940 of record OZ014484.1, on the reverse strand, counting down.
ACAAATTAGGGTAGACAAACGGCGCCCCATATTTATCTTGAAATTAGATTAGACTGTAAAATATAACTTCTAAAACACAAAAAGATCACCACAGCAATATATATTTTTTTACAATCAGCTCAACAGCGTCAATGCGTGTTCTAGAAGCGAGTGAATAAAACGAAATGTAAATTACACGCAAAATGTTTACGAATTAACGGACTTTATTAACTTCCGTTAATTAAAGCTGAAAATAACGGATTAACGTTAGCGGAGGTGTGAAGTTTGTTAACGGACTAGTGGTTACCGAAGCTAACGTTTTGCATTAACTTACCCACCTATGGTTTTTACCAATATGCATCAACAATATATTGGCAAGAAATCAAACCTTGTCAAAACTTGATTAATATCGTTAGTGCATATTGGTAAAAACTTATTTTAACAAAACGCAATTAAGCTCAATTTGGGACGGGCCGAAAATTTCTTTTTACAGAAATTCAAGTTCAAATAAACTTATTTTCTGGCACAACCGAGTTGACAGCATTGCAGCACAGTGTGCAACAGAATTGCTATTTTGCTCATCCCGAAAATTTGCTGTTGGATATGCTGGGAGATGAAGACAAGACTGTAAGAGCAAAAGCTTTCAGTATTATGCAGAAAATCGGATATGCTGATGAAGGAAATCAGGAAGGAGAACGAGACCCAGACCGAAAATTTCATCCTCCCAGATATAACTTTGCAGCAACATCACACACTGATCTAACAACATTGAAAGACAATGACCGTGGGAATGTTATCATCTATCTTACCCACAAAAAGGATATTTAGTGTTGCATGAGCCTACATCACTCAAAAGCTACACACATATCAAGCAATTTGTTGAGCAACCACTTCACCTAAATTAATCAAATCATACGCAGTCAGAGGATAAAGTTGTCAAGTTGACAACGTACCGCAAGTGGACGATATGCTGCCGCAAAAAAGCAGATTGGTGAGGCAGTGTGTGTACTACGGTGGGAAGAAAAAAGCAATGGATTGGAAAAAAACACTACTTCAAAGGAAAAGCTGCTCGTTCCAGTCAATGAAATCAAAGCAGTCATTGGAACGACCGACGCTCGCGTCGCGTGTTCCTCTGTTTTTACTCGGCCATTTTCCAACTAACGTGTGCGAAATTTCATTCTTTTGCTTATAACTCGAGAACGGTTGGGTCTAGCAACATGAAATTCCGACAGCAGTTTGAGATTAATGAGTTGTATGCTTATACCAAATTTAGAGGCAATAGGTCACGTGACTTTGCTTTTAGAACCCGAAAACCGCCCCGCAAGATTGGCGTAAAAAGGGGTCTCAGTCAAAAACAGCTTTAAGTACGGCAAAAAATATTTCATATGGTTGTATGTCTCAAGATACCCTTTCATCCCAACCAACCCACTTTTGGCCGCGATGAGGTTTATTTCTTTTTTTTTTTTCCTTTTTTTTTCCTAATTTTTGTACGCTCTTCTTCTCCTAAACCACAACACATCGAAATCTAATTTTTGTGTAAAGTTGTTGAGCTGCAAATGCAATTTTTTCTCCCGAAATTTTTTGGGGCAAATCCACCGGGAACTCCCCCAAAATGGGGCCCCAAAAATCCATTTTTTGAACGGCTCAAGCTAGGGTGGTAGTTCTTTTCGATATCAGTAGATATTTAACAGACAAATATTTTGACATAGTTTGGGGGTGCCACCCTCCCGGGAACCCCCCCAAATGGACTCCCCAAAAATCAATTTTTTGAACGGCTCAAAGTAGAGTTCTACTTTTTTTTGATATCAGCAGATATTTAAAGGCGGTGAATCATCCAGCCAATTCCGGTGGTTTACAATAGCTAAAATTGAACTATAATTTTTGATATTTTTTGTTTTGATTTTGGGGCTGCGTTTGCAAAGATATTCAACAAATACAAAAAGATATCCCCCCGAAAAAAGTTTTTGGAAACTCTGAGTTTTGATCTTCCCGCCAAAACCACAGTTCTCAAAACTATTAGGCCTACTGTAATCTTATTAAACTATTAGGCCTAACTATCTCTAAACTATTAGGCCTAATAGTTTAGAGATAGTTAGGCCTAATTAGGCCTAAACTATTTAGAAATAAACTATCTCTAAACTATTAGGCCAACCACAGTTCTCTAAACCATTAGGCCTTCTGTGGTTTTGGCGGGAAGATCAAAACTCAGAGTTTCCAAAAACTTTTTTCGGGGGGACATCTTTTTGTATTTGTTGAATATCTTTGCAACCGCAGTCCCAAAATCAAAACAAAAAATATCAAAAATTATAGTTCAATTTTAGCTATTGTAAATCACCGGAATTGGCTGGATGATTCACCGCCTTTAACAGACAAATATTTTGACATAGATTGGGGGTGCCACCCCCCTGAGAACCCCCCTAAATGGACCACCCAAAAATCAATTTTTTGAACGGCTCAAGCTAGAGTTCTACTTTTTTTTGATATCAGCAGATATTTAACAGACAAATATTTTGACATAGTTTGGGGGTGCCACCCCCTGGGGACCCCCCAAAAATCAATTTTTTGAATAGCTCAACTTGGGTGCCAGTCTGTTTTGATATCAGCAGATTTTTAACAAACAAATATTTTGACATAGTTCTGGGGTGACACCCCCCCAGGGACCCCCCAAATAGACCCCCAAAAATCAAATTTTGAACTGCTCAAGCTAGGGTGCCAGTGTTTTATGATATCAGGAGATATTTAACTAACAAATATTTTGACTCTACTTTTCTGCAAGTTCCATAATCAGATATTTTAAAATAATTGCTGATTTTACGGTAGACAAAAAGTACTTTTGAGCGTCACAGCATTAGCTATGCATCGGTCGTTCACCGGGTTTGCTGGCAAACTTCTATCTAGTTGCTATTTGCATTGCATTACCTGTATTTTTTCTGTTATACATCATTTCATGCAAACAATGGTGTTAAAACTTTTAAAAACATGTTAAAAAACTAATGCGCTTGTGAAAAATTTAAGTTTTAAAAAAATTCATAAAATTAAAAGTAACTCTAAATTTAATTGAAGATAACTATAGTCTTCCTCTCTGAAAAACAACAAAAATGAGTACCAACATAGCATATCTAGCACTAGCAATACCGGTACCAATTTTATGCGTTTTCTAAGAATTGAGGGGGCGCGATATACAAAAGCCCCGGGAGCAGTATCTAAACGAGATCCAATTTTTTTTAAATTTAGGATTTCCCATTTTTTTCTCAAGGCAAAAATGTAAAACCCATGCAAGTTGAAATTAAAAAATGACCCTAAAAGGGTTTGCCCTAATGCAGAGGCAAAAGACAGCAGAAGCCGACGCTAAATGTGTGAATTGAGATCGGTGATTTATAGGATAGTGATTTCAAAGTCAGTTAAAGTTGCGAGTAGTTAAAACCAAGCACGGCAGTACGGTACCGTACGCTTCAATTTTTGTTAAGAAGTACGGTACGCCTTTTTTGCAATGGTACGGGTACGGTACGCTTCAAAAATTGAACTGAAGTGCGGTACGGTTCAAGGTGCGAGGTACGTAGTACGCAAATCAGAGATGGAGACCGGTCGGGTTGCCGGTCGGGTCGAGATTCTTCGACCGGCCGGTCAAGCCGGTTGAAACACCAGTCGAATTCTTCTTTCTGGCAACTAAAAGACATCTAAGCACCAACCGAAATATACTTATATATTTTATCATAAATAAAACTCTTTATAAAAATTCGGTATTACCAAACCACACCTTTCGAAAACACTTGTTGCATGGTTTCAAGCTGTGACTAATATGCTGTGACCATTAAGACATGCACATCCAGGACGTATTTAAGGTGGGAGTATTGTGCCATGCCTCCCGACTTTGGGCCACGGCACAAAGCAAAAAAGTGCAAAATATACGTTAAAATCGCGTAATCAGATTCTAATAAAGCATGCATGTGGAAAAGGCTTGCGCTACCTGGCATTTTTGCATCATTTTAATCAGCTTAAGAGTAGAAGTGGTGCAGATTTCAGATTTTTTACAACATGCTAAAATCTTGCCGCTTTGAAAAGCTTTTTTCAACTTAAATTTACCACACTCTACACTGGGCAAGAAAGACATAGCTCTTATTTTTTTATATCTAACTAACCATGGCTTGTTCTGAAGTAGCTGCCTTTCTACAAACTGCTGGGGCACATTATATTTGAATGTTTTTTAGCCAATGTCACAAGTGTATTCAATGTCATCAGTTTAGTGTTTTCAATGAAAATAACGGACGCGTTGCGTTCATCGGGATAGTTACTCATAACGACTTCGTACTACCGATGAGTTTATTCATTGGTTTGACGTTTCGCTTCCCAAACCGGGCAGCTTCTTCAGAGCAATTTTCGGCAGTGCTGCCTTTGCAGTTACAAAAAGATAAACGAGAAAATAAATAACAGCAGAAGATAGGTAACAGTAAATACAAACGAACATCACAATACTTGTACTATTGCACCCAAAAACGTTAAAATGATGGAGCAATAACATTATATAAACAGCGTGAAAAAAAAGAATATTGAAAAATTATGACACTAACAGCGTGAAAAAAGGAATACTGAAAAATTATGTCACTAACCGCGTGAAAAAAAATTAATAATATTCATAACAACTAGCTGCTTCACTAACAGTTTGAGAAAGTATGAAAAGGATCTATCGCAAAACATTATGCACTGAAAAAGCTTTTTAGCTCCACAGAGGTTTATATTAATTGTTCCGTCCGTATATAAATCTCTGTGGAGCTAAAAAGCTTTTCCAGTACATAATGTTTTGCAATAGATCCTTTTCATACTTTCTCAAACTGTTAGTGAAGCAGCTAGTTGTTACGAATATTATTAATTGTTTTCACACGGTTAGTGACATAATTTTTAGTATTCCTTTTTTCACGCTGTTAGTGACGTAATTTTCAATGTCATATAATGTTATTGCTCCATCATTTTAATGTTTTTGGGTGCAATAGTACAAGTATTATGATGTTCGTATGTATTTACTGTTACCTATCTTCTGCTGTTATTTATTTTCTCTTTTATCTTTTTGTAACTGAAAAGGCAGCACTGCCGAAAAAAAAAGTTTAGTGTTTGCTGCTCGGCAAATTGCAAATAATCTATCACCAATAGCTAAAAAATTGTAACTTCATTTTTTGGCCTTTTGCAAATTATCATTAGAAAGAACGTCTAATAATTTAGCTTGTGCCCTCCAGTGCTTTTTATGCTTATTTTGTGCACGTTTTGCGCTGCTCAAAACAGGTCATTCAAACCGAAACTTAACCAAAAAAGGTCTTAAAATTGAGTTATTTTTGCAAAAAACGCAAAAGTTTTTTTGCGTTTTTTTTTCTGAGACCCCCGTCCAAAGTCACAAATTTTAAGACCTCACCCATGCCTCCCCTCTTTTGAAAAATTTTCATTAGATACATTGAACAGTGAACAAAAACCTTCTGTAAAAAAAACGGTCGACCGGGCCGGTCAGAAACCGGTCGACCGGCCGACCAACCGGCGATGGTTTTGAAACTTACCGGTCGGGTCGAGAAAATCCTGACCGGTTCCATCTCTGACGCAAATTCTGAACGTACTATACTATACTGCTGTCCTTGTTTGAAAGTAATCCGCAAAATCAGATCCGGACCCTTATCTTCTAATGAAGCCGAATCCGGTTCCAAGAAAAAACAGTAAAATCCGGGTCTGATCAGGATCGGTTGCCACCTTTGGCTCGCAGGCACAATGACGCGGAAATGGGTCCCCGCCAACTTGTTGCACGCTTTGGCAAAATATATTGAGCAAGCATGGTAGTACAGTACGGTACGCCCTAATTTTTGCAAAAAAGTCCAGTATGCTTGTACAGTTAGCGCTTTTTGTGAAGGCATGGGTACTTTTTCGGTACGTTGTTTGAATGTGCCTACTAAACGTCCTGACGTACCGTACCGAGCAAGTACGTTACGTGACGACGTTTGCAACTCGCTGACAACGCTACGTACCGTACTTGTGTCAACAAGATGCATTGTTACACCAGAGGTGGAGTTGAGGACATAAGGCTCGAGGCCAAGGACACAAAAAATTCGAGGCCAAGAACACCCGCTTTCTAGGCCAAGGACAGGAATGTTCGAGGCCAAGGATACAGGCACAAGTGTTCTCCAAAAAAAGGTCGTCAAAAAAAATTTTTAGGGTTCTCCAAAAAAAAAAGGTGTCCAAAATTTTTTTTCAGGCGATCTCCAAAAAAAAGAAAAAGATCTTCAAAAAAATTTTTCAGGCGATCTACAAAATTTTAACAATTCAAAAACGAGCAGAGGACAGGGCAATTTCAGGACTTGAGACTTCAAGGCCAGGGACTTGACCTTCGAGGCCAAAGACTTCAAAATGTGTCCTCAAGGTCAAGGACGTCTTCGAGGACTCCACCTCTGTGTTACAAGTCTGCAAATTAATTATGACACGTGTTCTGACTTTTGATTATTTGTTCCCTTCCTCTTTCTTCCCCGAGAATTAAGCCCAAAAGGTGTCATATGTGTTGAACAGCTCCAACTTGACAAAACTGATATTCAGGAGTGCTATTTTACAATGTATATGCAGTTAAACCTTTTTTAGAAGCGCGAAAAGTAAAACTTTGGACAAATCTGGGCAATTTTTTTACCTACGTACCATACCTTTTCAGTACGGTATACGTTTAAAGCGTATCTTTGGATGAAAAGTACGTAGGTAGGTAGGTACGGTACGCAAGTAACATTTGTTTGCGATACGTTACGTTAGTACGGTACGGTAAATTTTTTACGTACGCCATGTTTAAATTTTGAGCGTATCGTACCGCATTACCATCCTTAACAGAGAGTATAGTAAAAAATTTGATTGTCGGCAGTTTCAGCAGGAAAGGTTTTGCCGTAGTCCAAACAAAACCCATTTTACAAGGTAAGTTTCGGCTTGTGCGACTGAAAATCTGCTGATTTTTACGCGCTCATGAAGTACAGACCATTTTTATTTTTTGAGGTTCAATCGGTGCGGGAGATATTACAGAAATTTGGGGAAAAAATTTTTGTCCGTTTCATTTGGCGTGTTACGTGGATCGTGCGTGGACTCTGATCGGCTTCGCGCGGAAGTTGAATGCTGTGTAATAGAGATGGCGCGGATAACAAAAAATCAGAGGTGGAGTCCTCGAGGACGTTCTTGGCCTCAAGGACACATTTTGAAGTCCTTGGCCTTGGCATAAAAGGTCAAGTTCTTGTCCTTGGTCTTGGCTTCGAAGCCTCAAGTCCTCAAAAATTGCCCTGTCCTCGGCTCGAGGACAGCACAATTTTTTGAACCCTTAAAATTATGTATTACTGTTGTTATTTGCTAGCGGATCTGCTACCGTTAGGTAAAGTCCTTCTACACATTGCGTAGGCCTCATTTGGGCTCATTGCAACTGTAGCTGCTACGTTGCTGTAGTTTTGTTTGGCTACTGGTTCAACTCTGAAAGCCTTCAGTTTCCTTTAAGTCCGTGGCCAGTGTGTTAATGTTACATTTCGTTACCACATCGTGAACAGTGGTTTTGTTGATTCCATTGTATTTAACACAAATGTATTGGTAAAGCTTGCAATTGCCAACATGATGATTTGGTGTTTCATCATCTAGGCTACATTTTGGACACAGAGAAGACTCAGCACGACTTGTAGTTTTCTTGTGCGGCTGCAGATTGCAATGCCCAGTTAAAACTTGAACTACTCTATTTAATTGAGGTCTCATAAAATTAAGGAGACGTATTGCCAGTCGTGAGGACGTCCAACTTACAGACTCCTTTACCTTCAAGCAGTCTTTATGTTTATTCGACATAGATTTTCCTCCATCTGTGGACCGGTCCTTACCCGTGTTAACAAGTCGTTATGATTTCCCAGGAGTCGACCACGAAGGACGTCAAACTTGTCGGTTATGACATGCGGGACTGTAATAAAAAGTTCAGGACCATGCATTTTCTATTTATATCCTGATTTGGTTACATAGTCTGCCACTTCGTTACCATGTACCCTTACATTACCAAGAATCCAGGCAATACTGACGTGGTTTTGTTTACCCTAACTGATTTACGTTTCTAATGCAGTTGAGCACAGTAACTGATGTTACAGTGCACTTTATGAGTGCTTTGATAGCTGCTTAACTATCAACCAGCACAACAATATTTTGATTGTGCATTTTTTCCGAAAGCAGATCCTTTGCCACTTCTAGAATAGCTGAGACTTCTACCTGGAACACAGTGCTGTGTATTTCAAGGAAAAAAATGCTTGTTTTAGGGAGCTGTGTGATATTCTGCATAAAAACCCGCACCTACTCTTCCATCTAGTTTCTAGCCATCAGTGTAAACCTTGACAGTGTTCTAATTTAGAACGCTTTCAGATCTGATAGCATTCTTTTTATCCATAATTTGAAATTTCTCTCAAATGCCTTAGTTTTCTTTATTCGGTCAGCTGGCATTTGCAGCATAGTCGGCTTTTTTTCTAACAAGTCAAAGTTCTACACGGCGCACAAATTCAAGCAAGGCAGTTTCCGTAGAAATACCTGCACGAAATCTGTACTGCGATGCAGAAAGCTTTGCTTGCCCGTTATTATCTTTATTAATATGATACAGAATTAGTCTTTCCAACCATTTCAGTTGGAAAGAAGTTAAAGTGATCATAGTGAAGGATTTAGCTTCAAAATAGCTTTCTATTCCGGGTTTGGGTAGAAATATACCCGTGCTTTCTTTCCACGCTGATGGCACATAGCTGTTGTCTCAGCCGTGCTTGAAAAACGACTCGATAATATCTTTTCAGTTGATTCCAACCTTTCTCCAACAGCACCGAATAGAGCCTGTCTGGCCCTGGAGCTTTGAATGGTTGAAATTCGTTAATAGCTGTTTCCATGACTCTTTCAAACCATGTCAAAGTATTTGTCTTTTAAACATCAGCTGACATAAAACAAAAACTAATGCCCTAGCTCGATCCATTCAAAAAATTGATTTTTGGGGGTCCACTTGGGGGCCCTGGGGGGTGGTACTCCCAAACTATTTCAAAACATTTGTCGCTTAAATATCTACAGATATAACTTATAAAAAACTATCGCCCTAGCTTGAGCAATCAAAAAAATTAATTTTTAGGGGCCCCATTTTGGGGGGTTTCTGGCGGAGTGGCCCCAAAATATTTCGGGAAACAAAATTGCGTTTGCAGCTCAACAACTTTGCACAAAAAATCTATGTTGATGTTATGTGGTTTAGAAGAAGAGCGCACAAGATTTAGAAAGGAAAAGAAAAGAAAAAAACAAAAAACCATCGCGGCCAAAATGGGTTGGTAGGGATAAAAGGGCATTTTTAAGACATATAACCATGTGAAATATTTTTGCCGTATTTAAGCCGTTTTTGAATAAAACTGCTTTCACACCAAACTTTTGAGGTGAATTTCGAGTCCTCAAACTGAAGTCACGCGACTCATTGCCTCGAAAGTTGGCACAAACATATGACTTATTAATTTCAAACTGCTGTCAAAGTTTCATGCTGCTAGACCCAACTGTTCTTGAGTTATAAGTAAAACTATGAAACTTCGCACTCGTTAACTTTGAAAATGGCGGAGTAAAAACAAAGGAACTCGCGACACGAGGTTGGTCGTTCTAATGAGACTGGTTTTATCTGCTTTGGTGCGTATTCTATCAGTTTTTTCTGCACAGTGTTTTGGCAATCATAAACAATCTACCAGTCTATCTGATGATTCCATGCAACTACTGTACAGTGTACTAATCCTGAACCAGTATCCCAAATATGGATGGATTGCAGCCATGTCATAGCTTTTTCCCGCCATAACGATTGGACGTCAAAACCCTATAACAAAGCATTAGACGTTACCGTAAATCGATGCATAATTCCTTCGGTGGGCATATTTAAAGAATTTAATAGTAAAGTAAAACTTTTGTAGATAGCCTGGTCTTAGTTGAGAGTTGCCAGGAGCAATTTAAGCTGCTTACTTAGCTCAGTGGGTTAAGAAAGTTACGCTTTTTGCGAATTCTGATCGTCCGTGGTGCCAGCATTTGCCCACTTTACCTGTTTTTAAGCATTGGTTCACACTCTAAATTGGGCCATATTCTACAATAGGAAAAATTCTACGCCATCGCAATACCACATTGCAGATTAATGTTTAATTTAAGCACTATTTAAGAATAATATTAAACATTACCGGTGCAAGTCGAAATAGATGTAAATTAAGGCTTGATCAAAGTTACATTGAGCCCAGTTAAAACATTAGTTTAAAATTTAAATGACAACTCTACGAATTAATTCGACAAAAACATCTGCTCATGCATTTTAACTTCTAACAACCACCGCGGTAAGCCGTAATGACAACACAAAATGCAAAAAATCACCATAGATCCTGCAAAATAAACTTTTGAAACTGCAAAAGTTTAAAAATGCGCAATTTTTGTCACAAATAAAGGAAATACCTCCATCATTTCGCTTGGGCGAAGTCTCAAGCGATTCCATCCAAGATCCTCAATGTAATCGATCCATCTAGTTCTAGGTCGTCCGACTGGTCTTCTCCCATTTGCTTTGGCATGTAAAGCTTGTTTGGGGAGTCTTTCCTGAGGGATTCTGCTTACATGGCCAAACCATCTAAGCTGAGATCTTTCAATTCGGAGAAGTAACGGCTCGATGTTTAGAGATTTTCGAATTTCAGAGCTACGCAACTTGTTAAACAGTGTAACTCCTTTGATTCTTTGTAAAAACCTCATTTCGGACGCTTGCACTTGTGATCGCATTCTTTCGGTCATTACCCATAAGTGAGAATGGGGACAAAAACTGCTTCGAAAATTGAGAGCTTTGCCTTTTTCGACAATTCTCGTTTCACGACAACCGAGTAGTGCAAAGCTCGCATTACTGCACTAGCCTTGCCTATTTGGGTATCGAGTTTCTCGTCTTATCTTCCGTCACTCGTAAATGCAACCCCAAGATACCTGAACTTCTCTACCTGCTTCAGTGTCGCTCCATTCACTTGTAATACGCACTGATCAGGGTTTCTTGAAAGATGAAGTACCTCAGTTTTGGCCGTGCTTATTTTCATTTCGGCGGTGTTGCATGCATCTGCAAAGCTATTTATTGCGCACTGGAGGCAAGATTCTGCGGAAAAAAGCAGAACCACATCATCTGCGAATAGCAGACGACTAATTTTGCAATTTCCAATCGTGGCACACTCATCAACTTGGCTGCATTTGTTGATCCAATTCATGTAAGCAATGAAAAAAAGAGGTGACAAAACGCACCATTGCCGGAGTCCAACGCCCACATGGAACGGCTTTGATTGCTTGCCATTAACCTCCGGTCTGCAGTAGAATGACTTAATAGCGCGTAGCAATTGACCATCAACACCATACTCCTGCAAAACCTTCCAAAGTTTATCCCGAGGAACTCGGTCATCTGCTTTTTCAAGATCGACAAAGCATGCAAAGAGATTTTTGCCATACTCCCAAGATTTTTAGAAGATTTGCTTCAGAGTGAAGATTTGGTCCGTGGTGCTGCGACCCGGACGAAAACCGCACTAACCATCTTCCAGTTTTGATTCCACTATTTCTCGGCATTTCCTTTCAAGGCATTTGGCATATATTTTCCCTGGCAAACTAAGGAGTGATATCCCTCTGTAGTTTGTACATTGCTTGCGATCTCCTTTCTTGAATATCGGAATAATCACACCTGTTTGCCAATCTCTGGGAGTTTTGCCAAGCTTCCACGCAACTTGACACACTCGCGTTAACCAGAGAATTTCTTTTCCAGTCAGCGCTTTCAACATCTCGGGTCTGATTTCATCTTCACCAGCAGCTTTTCCAGATTTTATCTCTTTAATTGCAGTAGCCACTTCTGCTGCAGTGAAAACCTCGTCCTCCCCTAAATGTGTCACTTCTTGTGTGTCACTAGTCGATGTCTTTACACGATTCAAGAGATCTTCAAAGTATTCTTTCCATCGTGAAAGGATTTCATTCTCATCCGGTAGAATGTTACCGTCAGAATCCTTGATGGAGTACGTGATACTCGATCTTTTGCCACGTAAACGGCGGATGGTCTGCCAAAATACTTTGTTTGCCGAAAAATAGTTGGAATCCAACCGACGACCCAACTCTTCCCATGACTTCTCCTTGGATTTTTTTACAGCTGCTGTTGCCGCTTTTCGCGCCTCAGTGTACCGGGATTGCAAATCAGATGACGATCTGTCCTGTAGCTAGGCCTTGAACGCATCTTTCTTTGCTCGAATAGCTTCTTTAACCTCTTGGTTCCACCAAGGTGTTCTTTTCTCACTATCGCCCGCCATTTTAAGCCGTTTTCGCCCACAACTTTCAGCGGCCGATGAAATGATTGCTGATCTGAACAGCAGCCATTCCTTCTCGATGTCCTCGGATACATTAGGAAGTTGTCTGAACTTAAAAGCCTCCCATTTGATCCGGTAAGTCACAGACGACCAGCTAGATTTACTGTTTGGCCAAGGTTTCGAAACTGTCAAGGAACATACTACCAGATGGTGATCAGTTGACGAGATTTTTGATGCATACTAGGTCGATACCATGTATACTTGTGAACCTCTCTGTGCTGGAAAAAGGTATTTATGATGCGGAGTCCGTTGCTACTACAGAGCTGCAATAAATACCTTCCGTTCTCATTCAGTCCAGTGACTACACGTTTTCCGATCACACCCTTCCACGTATCTGTGTCTGTTCCAACATGTGCGTTAAAATCCCCCATAAGGACTGTAGATTCAGTAGCTGATACTCGTAGCATCATTTACTTCATCCACAAAAGTGTGATATTCACTCGTGGCATTAGGGGCATATACCTGCAATAGGCACAATGACCGATCCAATACCTTGAGCTTTAACATACAGACCCGTGATCCCAAAGGAATCCAATCTGACATGCAGTCTGACAAACGGAGGCTTGTGAGAATCCTTTCACCCGCTTGCGCAGACGCACTAGAATCAGCACCAGAATAGAAGAGTTTCCATCCGCCATCCGGATCCACAGTTCCAGAGCCACGTCGTTTGGTTGAAGAAACTCCGATAATATGGAGATGATACCGCTTTGCTTCCTCAACCAATTCTAGCTCTTTTCCTGCGAGGGTGAGGATATTCCAATTGCCCAACAGCAGTTGGTGATGGTTGACCGGTGAGTGTGCGACATTATCTCGAGTACGAATACTCTGCGCTGTCTCCATTCGCCTCTCCAAACGTGTAGCGGTCACATTGGTGGAGCTGCCACTAGGGCTGACTGGTGGAGATTGTCGTTAATTTTTCGAACGAGCCCCTCTGCCTAAGACTCGAACGCCATAGGGGTTTCACTGAATGACGACCTGGGAGTCCCAAGGCGCTCCCCTGCCGAACGAGGTTCCACTAGTAAAGGTGGCCCCATTAACGTCGTTCACGTAATTTTCATTATTTGTGCTCATCATAATGGAAGACCGTGAGGTGTGGCGGCTTAATCTTGAGCTACTACCCCGCAACCCTCACGGAAAAGCGGGCAATGAAGAAAGAAGAGGAAGAAGATAAAGGAGATACAACTGTTCTATTTCAGCGCCGTCAAGAATAAACCTAAAATTTCATAACCGAAGCTAGCTGCCATCATCTTAATTACATCATTCTCATAGGTTACTTGAGAGCAAGATGGATTTACGTCTCTGAAAAAAGCAAAAAAAAAACTAAATTCTTACACCTTAAAATCTTTCAATTTTTACAAGCTTTTATCTAGCATTTAACTTTAATGTTACAAAGAATTAAATTATTTAGAGCCTAAAAATACGTCTTTTATCCTTGGTAACAACCTTTTCGCACGCATTTAAATAGTGCCGATTCGCGATTTTGACGTCTAGTGGTTTGGTTTGCAGCGCAGTGATGTCACTCGCAATGTATCAATATCATTGGCTCTGCATGTTGTCACAAGCTACTACACTCGTATTTAACTGTCATCATGCTTGATATGAACATCTTTGCTGCCTCTCAACATAAGCCTGCATAAGGGTCTTCAATATTGGATGAACTAGCGTACTTATCTGTGAACCCTCTAACCATCTGTTACTACTTAGGCTATTTTGTCATTAGAGCTTTGAGTAGTCTAGTCTTCCTACTCTACCACATACCAGAAAGGCTACAGACATAGGACTGAAAGCCTAATACTTGAATCAATGACCTGTTGAAGAATTAATGTTGAAGAATCTGTTGAAGAATCAAGTTCAGTTAGCTACACTGAACTAACTTTGTCACTCTGAAATACAAGCGCATGTGTAGAAACTGCTATCTAGCCTTGGGCTTGTACCAGTACGCATAGGTGGGCACAAGTCCGTTAATCGTTAATCCGTCAATAACGAAGCTAACTTTTTCACTTACTCGTTAATCCGTTAAAAAGTTTTTTCATGTTAACGAACTAAATTAACTTCCGTTAAGTGCTGTTAACGGACTAAAGTAACTTCCGTTATGTTCTGTTAACTTCCGTTAAGGTTTTTATCGTTAATATCTTGCAGCTTCGTTGTGCATTTGAACTTGTTTTTATCTTGAAATTAGATTAGACTGTAAAATGTAACTTTCAAAACACAAAAAGACCACCATAGCAATAAATATTTCCTTAAAATCAGCTCAACAGCGTCAATACGTGTTCTAGAAGCGAGTGAATAAAACGAAATGTAAATTACACGCAAAAGTTAACGGATTAACGGACTTTGTTAACTTCCGTTAATTAAAGCTGAAAATAACGGATTAACGTGAACGGAGGTGTGAAGTTTGTTAACGGACTAGTGGTTAACGAAGTAAACGTTTTGCATTAACTTGCCCACCTATGCCAATACCATAGGCCTAATGCATACAGGGTGGGGATGTTGTTAGGCTATGTGTCTCTGCTCTGATGATTGTTTCCACAAACCTGTTTCATCTACATTTGTCTGCCTTTGTTTCATCCTTTAACTTAATCACTGTAGCCTATACAGAACATGCAGTAGTTTCACTCTGCCAGTTTTGCATCCATGATTTTCAATCCGTGGCCGCCACTTTCCTGGCCGCCAATGCAAAGTGAACATGCAAATGTTTCAACACTAAAGGAGCTAAAGTATTTTCGAATGTTATATTTTGGTTGTCGTTAGGTTATCTTCATCGCTGGTTATCGCTTTATCGGTATAAAATGAAATAAACTACAAACCTGAAAGTGGTGTATCAGATCAAGGCACGCTTGAACTGATCGCGATGCCATTATGACGTCATAATAACCTGACAAATGTGCTGATTTCAAGCAATTTCAACGCAATTACTAATTGTAAATTGATGCAAGGTCTTCTCAAAGTAGCTGACAATTTTACATCAAGTCGACGTGATCGAGACGCTGTTGTGACGTCACAATCTAATCACAGTTATTCTTTATTTTGTACTAATATGCTTGCCCCTAAACTACTTTTTGATGCTCGTATTGAATAAATAAAACAACTAACTTGGAAATGGTAACTCTGTTCGAAGTAGTCATGACTGTATTATGATATCATAAGGAAGTGACAAAAATGCTTATTTTGACGAACTAACAAAGTTATCAATCATAAATTTCATCAATGTCATTGTTATGATTGAAAGTTTCATGTGTCAAGTTGAAGTGGCGTCCATCCCCCCCCCCGAGACGTTTTTGTGACGTCATAATGCATTTACGGTTTAAGTAAATTCTTAGTAATGGAATCACCGTTGATTGATTTTCTATTGCTGACATTGATGATATCAACTAACAAAACTGAAAGTGTAAAATTGACTGGAAGTAGTCGGGATGCTATTGTGATATCATAATGTTGTTTAACAAATTTCTGGTTTCAAGGGATATTAGAATAATTATTTATCATAAATTATGTCAAGGTATGCGATCGTTGCAAGTCAAAATTTTGCACCAATCGAAGTGGTTGGGATGCTGTTGTGATGTCATAATGAATTAGCATTTTTCCAAGATTTTATTATTGCTTGCTGTTGAACTGCAGTTTAGTGCTTGCATTGAAGAAATTAAGTGACAAACCTTAAGGTACTAATCGATTCGAAAAAGCCGAGAGAGTACTATGACGTCATAATGACATTAACGATATTGCTTATTTCAAGTGTTACTTACATCAGTTATCGATATTTATCGATATTAAAGCAAGCATTATTATAAAATAAACTCCCAATGAATTGTGACGTCACAATAACGTCTCGATCACTCCGATTCGATGAAAAACTTTCACGTGCAACAAAATGACTTGCATCAGTCTACGTTTGATAATGACACTGAAATCACTTGAAATTAGCAAGTTTGTCAGGTTATTATAACGTCATATTGGAATGCCGACTACGTCAAGCATGCTTCGCGCCGACACACCACTTTCAGGTTTGTAGTTTATTTTATTCAAAACCGACAAAGCGAAAGCTAGCGATGAAGATAACCTAACGAAAATCAATATATAACAATCAAAAATACTTTGGCGTCTTTAGTGTTGAAAAGGTTACATGTTCACTTTACATTGGGTGGCGGCCACCGATTAAAAATCTTGGACAATGGAATTAATGGGAGTGAAACCATTGACTTAACGTTCTAAACTTTTCTTAGTCTAGCCAACCAAAATCTTTTTGTTGATATTAAGAAACATGTTCATCCAACCAAAACTAAGTTTGTAGTAGCCAAATAGCCAATTTTAGATGTGTAACGTTTATGTCAAAAGGACGCGTCCCAATGCGGTCGACCGGCTCGGTTGAACAACCTATCGAGCTACTCTCCGGGTTGACTTATTAATCCATATCTCCTTTTGCACTTTCACTTGTGGCTACGTTGGAGCTGACGCTACATCATCCCCCTCCCTTTGCGCTGGCGACGGCACTCCATCGTCTCCAACCAGCGCAAGGGAGAGCGTCCACCACTCCAACGTCCTGGCGTGCTCGCCATTGTAACGTACGTGTCAAAAGGACGCGTCCCAATGCGGTCGACCGGCTCGGTTGAACAACCTATCGAGCTACTCTCCGGGTTGACTTATTAATCCATATCTCCTTTTGCACTTTCACTTGTGGCTACGTTGGAGCTGACGCTACAGATGCTTCGAATTCTAAAAAAAATAAACTTGAACCAAAAGAACCTTTTGCTGCTTTAGTAGCCAAACGCAATGTATCGTCACAATATGGTATTGTTGTTGTCTTTAATCCATATTATAGTTACATCATCACTAACCATTTTTGCACCTAAAGTGATAATTCACCAGCAATAATAGCGAAAAAAATGTAAAAAATTATCGTACGCGGCGCTGCACTAACGCTGTAACGTGAAGCAGAGTTGAGTAGCCACGCAGCGCGGCGTGGTGCACCAAGAACAGCGCGCGGCAAGGTACGCAGCGCTGCTGTTGTCATCTCTACTGTATAGTGTATAATTAGATTGGCGCAAATATCCGGCGCAGTGCATTTGGGGAATTTAAACTTTCAATTGTAGGTAATTTGGAAGTCGTTATGAAATCAGTTATGAAATGCGTAAAAGTGAAAACATAAAGATATTATCTGGTTAAGTTTAGAAAAGTATATGGCAGTTTTTAGTACTTTGCGTTTTGCAGTACATTTAGACTGAGTTGATTATGATAGGCAGTGGATAGAAACAAAATGGCCCCATGTTATTTTGCCATTTGGAGGCAAAATAGTCCTAACGGCTATTTTGCCGTAAGTGCTAAAATAGCCTTAAGCCTAATCCTAACCCTAGCCCAAATTCTAACCCTAATCCTAACCCTAAGTCTAACCCAAACAGAGGAAAAACACTATTTTGCCTCTATAGACAAAATAGCCACTTCCATTATGATGATAATATTGTGGTTTCATTCAGTCATTTCCTTCTAATTGCTCTTGCAATGCATAGACTGGTGCATTGCTTAGCCTATTGTGATAGTTGCAAAAATACATTGTTTAGAGCATACAAACCTACACTTTAAAACATGAATTTGATAATTAGGCTACTATATCAGGTAGGCTAGGCCTGTAGCCTATACCGGTAATTATTAATTTTGGTCAGTTTGTATTGACATTAACCCAGCAATCATGCTAATTATTGATATATCTTGGAAAGTTTAACTAGGCTTCCATGAGATTACCCTTATTCAAAGTTTAGAATTGTAAGCTGAGTTACTGGTACTTGATTTAATTTTGCTAACAAGATGTTTTCTACAAATATGATGCAAGTTGCAAAACATTTGCTTGGAGCTAAAAAGTGTAATTTGGATCACAATGAACAAAGACAAGCAGAAAAAATAATGAAAGCTTTAGTAAAAAAATTCAAAAAAGCGAAAATACTGGATGAATTCGAAAAAGCAATCAATGAAGAAACTTCTCACACAAAATGCGTTACAGTTGAGAGGTACCGTAAGTTACATGATCATATGGCATTGCAGATTGTATTTCAAAGTTGAGTGTATGGCAACTTCTTAGGAGCATTGTTGTTTTCTATATCAGTGCATTATCCTCATAATGAGATGCTACAGCATACTGTAATAAAAACGTAAATGCTGTAAATTGGCTTGATGAATTAAGCAATCTATGTTTTGCATGATTAAACTAAACACTGATGTAACCATTTTCAAACATAATGTCACATTTACTGTGGTGTTACTTACAATTATTTTTAAACGGTTGCGATGATGCTTGCGTCGCAAATATTCTAGCAATTTTGAGTGCAATTCGAATAAGTATGATTGTTTTTTAATCAAATGTGAATAAAGTTAAGAAAAGACATTGATAAGGTACATAAGCATCGCCAGGATTTTTGATTGGGGGTGGGGAAGGCCAAAATGCAAATCAAACGCAATGATTTTATCAAATTTTTTCAAAAAGAGGGACTTTTTATGGGGCAAAGATACGGTACCTTAGAAGAGAGGGTCAGAAGCCAATGCCTAGGTTGGCTTGTTACCTGGATTTTCCTAAAGAGAAAGGACTTGAACCAGAAGGTAAAAAGATTTCCAAAATTGTTTAAATTAAGAGACGTGGTGACCAAACTAGTTTGACCCAAACATATCACAGATGGGGGGTCTGGTGGCCACTGCTGGGCAATTTTTTGTACTTGTGTTGGAAAAAAATAGATTTTTTAATGCCATTTGGATCACATATTGCATGTTTTTAGAGCCATTTGAAGTAATTAAATTTAAAAAATTTGAAAGCCAATTAAAAAAAGCAAATGGGTTAGTCTTTCATTTACATTGAGATCAAGTCCAAAACATGTTTAAAATCTTGAAAATGGTTGTTAAATTTTGTAAGTAACTTGGGCCACGTGAGAGAAGCAAGGTACATTTCCTCCTGCAATATTTTTAGCAGTAAATAATCACTGAAGTGTTTGCTTTGGAGGTTTTTGTTTTGTCATGAATAAGGTTCCTTTACATTTAAACTGGATTGCAAGAATTTGATTTGAGGGGGCCTAGGCCTCCTGGTCGTCAAGATTAATATTAGTCTGTTGTACATGTATACTGTTTTACGCGAAAATGCCATAGGTGGGCACAAGTCTGTTAATCTGTGAATAAAGAAGCTAACTTTTTTATTATCTCGCTAATCCATTAAAAAGTTTTTTCATGTTAACGGACTAAATTACCTTCCATTAAATTCTGTTAACTTCCGTTAAGGTTTTTATCGTTAATATCTTGCACCGTCATTCGTTCATCTTGCTTGCATAAACCAGTTTGCATTGGTAGCACTTGTTGCACATTAGCACGAGTTTTATGGAAGAAAGCAAAGAAAGAAGCTCTTTTTTGTGGTAAATAATAAGCTGCATCTTCATAGGTTTATTAATTATTGCTGTTCGCAATTTCCAAAGATTTTTTGATCGCAGCTTCGTTGGTACATTTGAACTTATTTTTATCTTGAAATTAGATTATCCTGTAAAATATAACTTTCAAAACACAAAAAGGCCACCATAGCTATAAATATTTCTTTACAATCAGCTCAACAACGTCATTACATGTTTTAGAAGCGAGTAAATATAAAGAAATTTAAATTCCATGCAAAATATTAACAAATTAATGGACTTTATTAACTTCCGTTAATTGAAGCTAAAAATAAAGTATTAATATTAACAGAGGTGTGAAGTTTGTTAACGGACCAATGGTTAACGAAGCTAACATTTTGCATTAACTTGCCCACCTATGGAAAATGCTTAAAGAAACTGAATCTGAAAAAGCATAAGGCTTATATAGTTGTTAGTGTTTTTATCATTGGTGGCATCTCAAATGGGGGGCTCTTGCCTCTGCCTTGGCTATGCCTGTGACGAGGAAGGTTCATAAAAGCCTCTTCATGGGAAATTCTATTCATCTACTGCTTGCAGTACTTCTATTGGAGGTTCAGCGGAGGTCTTCTTTCACTGAAATGTTTCTCTCTAAAATATTTTTTGCCGATTTTTCAAAAAATTTTTTCCTATCAAGTTAAAAAATAGTTGTAAAATCAAACTTTAACCAGAAAAATTATTTTTGTAATTGTCTTTCTAGAAACATGCTACTCGTTTTTAATTAATCTTAAACTTGCTTTGGGCATTAAACGCTTTAGCCTACTCATAACTGTCCTTTTTTACCGTAAGTTAAAAACAAGAAACAACAAAAACTTATAACTTTTTTGTTAGTCCTGGAAAACTTTGATATTACAAACAGGAGTGAGAGTGTTGGTATAGCTCTTATATGTAATTCTTAGATTGTTCAATTTCTTTAAACAAAAAACTGGATGGTTTTTTAGCATGCTTCATTTGTTAGAGAGTGATGCTAATTGCTCCAGAAGCACTTAATATGTAGTATCAAAGCTTGTAATGGATTTCATTGAAGAGCCATTCGAGAAAACAGTAACTATGAAGTCGTTTGCTTACCACCACCTGCCAACTTAATTTGTGGAATTTTTTTAACACCCCTGTTCCTTTAAGTACGGGTGTTGAGAGTATTTTTTTTTTAAACATAAAAATGTTCTTCACCCAAAAGGTTAAAGTGATGCGCATTTTCAAATGCTTGTATTTTTTAAAGGAAATCAATAATCTTTTGTTTGCTAATTTGGTAGCATGCATAATTTGTTTTAAATATTGGTTTCGTATCATAACTTAGTGAGGTTTGAGCAGTGAGTCATCTAGAATTATACTTTTCGAAATGTCACTTATGCGCTTGCGGCGTAATTTTTTGGGGGCTTGCGGAAACGCTTGCGGCGCAAAATTTTCGGAGTAGTTGTGCTTGTGGCACAACTTTTATAACTTGCTCTGCCCACGTCTGACTAGATATTAGTCAGCTTAATCCACCTTGGTAGTTCGCAATAGTGTACATCATATCTGGTACAAGTGTAATGGAATAGTCAAGGCTACTAATTTTTGAAGAATGCTTTGATGATTTTTATTCTGTGTTAATTACAAATTGAATATTAACAAATGCTGTGAAAATATCAGATAGGCCTAGGTGTACACAAGTACTATGTGCTTCATTATTAGTTTGTGCCTTATCATAACTCTGAACAAATCCAATGGCCAGACATAAAAAGCTTTAGGGCAGAAGGTATCTTGCTTGTTGTGTTAAGCATAAGGCAATGTTCCCTTCAACTTTTTGGCTAATTGGTGAGTGCCCTAATTTTCTGAAAACGATTGTGTCCAAAGCTGTGAAAATATGCTTATGACTATGTGCCCTAAATTTTGCTTCAATATAGTATCAAGATATATTCAAAGCCATATTTCCACCTATCTGTTCACTTTTTTAAAGCTTTCTTTATCATTTTGCCAAATTTTATTTGGTTTTGATACTACAAACCACTGATTTGCTGACAAAAATTGTCTTTGTGGGAACACTGATTTGATATCATTTTCCCGACAGGCAAGTTGGTGAAAAAGTTAATATCAACTCCTGTTAGTTGGCCTAAAATATTAAAGTTTTAGCTTTGATGTTTACCAGTACATAGTATACATGTTTTAAATCGTGTTGGCTTTCAGGAGCAAATCATTCAGGTTTGCTAGTTGTAGGCATCTACAGTGCTTCAATTACAGCTGTTAGCTCCCATCCATAGCCCTAAGCACATCCACTTGCTTTAAGCTTCAAGTGGATGTGTACAGCGCTGTGAATGGGAGCTAGCAGCTTTAAACATGATTGCCCATTGTCGAGCAATGCCTTAAAAAATGTTTTAGATTAATAAATTATGAAAAAAACTGGAAATGTTAAAGATACATGAAATATATTCAATATTTTTGATAAGCTATGGACAGTATCCAGAGTCTTAGAGGCACAATCAAACCTTTGATTAACAGCCTAAGACATACTGTTTCGAGATCGACTTTCGTCTTTTATTCCTCATTAGTATAGCTATGACTACAGGTATAAACATGAGCATAGAAAAGCAAAAAATCGCAAATTAACAGAATTTTTTTTTTATTCCAAGACAGTATGTCTTAGGCTGTTAACCAAAAGTTTGATTGTGCCTCTAAGACTCTGGATACTGTCTATAGCTTATCATTGATTTCTCAATACATGGTTCTTAATAAAATTTGTGAGCAAAATTTGAAAGAGTTGCACTGAGAATGTGTTTGCCTAGTGGTATGCATTGGTAGGAAGTCATATAATTACATGACACTTTGATGCAGCTTTTTGTTTACTTGTCGGCAGCGTGGCCTAATGGGTAAAGGCATCGTTTTAACAACGACCCTGATCACATGATCTGGGTTCAACCACCACCCTAGTCATGTTGTTGCATCTTTGAATAAGACGCTTTGCAACGATTATCTCTGCTTGGTGTCTTTAAACCAGCAGCAAATTCAGTAGGTAAGAATTCGAAGAAATCCCAGGAGCATTGGAAATAGAAACTCTTAAGCAGGTGCGGATTCCTCAAAGCATGAAGTAGTCAATGCAATGAAAAGTGTGCAGATCATCCAACAGTTAGCTACTGACCCTGTCTGGTGACTGAAGGAAAGAAATGCGCAACAATGACTACTAGCCTTTCTTTCTATCCAAGCATCTTTCAATGCAAAGCCATTTTGATGGAGATGGTTTATTTGTAAATTTTGAGCGAGCATGCTCATTAGCTATTGGAATTATTTCAACAAAAACGCACTTTTTGTTTTGTTACTAATTATTGTACTGTTAAGAAAAACATAAGTCTTGCAACTTGACGAAAAATATTGCTCTGTATTGGTGTAGTTATAGAGAGGCTGGTTCATATGCATGAATGAATATACATTTTCTTTTTGTTTCGTTCATAAATCTTATAATTGTATTTTGTTTAGAAATGAGTGGAGGTCGTTGATGTGTCAGAATGATGTAATATCAATGAATCCAGGAGAGTAAGTACAGTAGTTGGTAATTAGTAATTTATGTCTGTTGCAAAACTAACTATGGCAATGATTTCCATTAATAAGCAAGTATATACGATATTTTTCGGACTAAAAGGCACATCCAAAATACTTCAGAGTTTTAAAAAATTGAGGGTGCACCTTATGTATGAATGAGGTTGCACTCTCTTTCTCTTCATGGCTGATTTAGAAGTATTTAAGATTTTTAAAGTTGTATTTCATTTACTACAACTTATACTCCAGCGCACTTTATATAAGAAAATGAAAATAATAGAAGTCATTTATTGATACTGTACTTATAGTCATAAAAGTACTGTGTTTACTATTCATAAACTTGATGAATTTTTTTTTTTAATTGAATTTTTAAACTTAGACTCTGAGCCCTGAAAATGTGTACTAGCACTGTTTTTTCAAATGTTAGTTAATGCTATCGATAATTGGAAATATGTTACTCATTTTCATTCAATTTTCTGATTGGTGCAATTGGTATATTTTGGTTTCATAACCTTACTTTACTAGCATAAATATGCTGCCCTGCTCAACTCTTATCTAAATTGGAAGTTGTTTTGCATCAACTTCAGAATTTAAATTGGTGTTTGCAAAATTTTCAAAAATAATTGTTTTGCTCTGGTTACCGTACCCAATGTGTAAAATAGGTTAACAAATCACAAAATTTTTGTTGTGAAGATTGAACAAACTTTTTTTGCAGCTAAAATAATACTATGTATATATAACGTATGTTCCCTCTAACTTTATGGCTAATGGACGAGTGCCCAAACTTTTTTAAAAATTTGTGCCCAAAGCTCTAAAAAGACGTTTATGTGCCCTAAATTTCATACCAATCCGGTATTGAAATATACTCGATGTCATATTTCCGCAAATTTGTCAAATTTTCTAAAGCTATGTTTACTACATTGCCAAAAACTCCTTGCCCTTGCTCTAACAAATCGCCAATTCGCTGAAAAAAATCGACTTAGTGGGAGCACTGATAACAACTATTTCTTCGAATCGTTGTTAATGAAAAAGATTGTCGAGATAAGTTTTTATAGCCTGTGACAGTAGCGCAATGTAATTTGTATTGTTTGTATGCAGGTGAAAATTCTATATATGGCTATATGTAGATAGGATGTTTTCATGTTTCTGGTGCTTTAATTTGCCAGACTTTTACTGATCATTGCTCATATGATAAATATATGCCAGTAATTTTTAGAAACTTTGCTTGGTAGATTAAAAAGATGACTTAGATAAAGCAGTCTTTAAAATACCTACAAGTCATATTGGCGCTTGTAAAGAATTAAGAGCTCTGCTTAATTTGAGGATATCAATGTTTTTCTCATTTTCTAGAGATAGATTTTTTCTCAATGCTTAGTTAAATGAGTGATGTTTTTAAATTTTAACATTTTTTCCTTTCTAGCGTTTATGGCAACTCTTATGACAAATACCATAAAAATGTTGTTAGAATTGATTTTTTGTTGCAACAGCATGAACAACAAAGTGAATGCAGTATTACCACATGAATGGGCTTGTCGTTTGTGGCGGTGGCCAACCCTGAAAACTGCTATAGAACTTTCGTGTTTGCCTTGCTGCGATCATGGATATGAACGAAACACATCAGAAATTTGCATTCAGCCTTATCATTACAATAGAATAGAAGCTCCAGGTACATTTATATTGTATGCAATATAGTGCTTTAGTGCCAATTTAGCTATTTTTTAACAATTTTTTTTTGGTTAAACTCAGCTCTACTGTGACATAAAAAATCATTATTTTTTGCTCTAGGATGCAGCAATCGCTGTTTTAAATGCATTGTATTTTTTCCACACGAATTCTGAGATGACATAGCTGGCTTTATTTTTTGCTCAGAAATTTGTTGAAATGTATGAATCAAAATGCAATTTTTTGAATATTTCAAATTATATCTTTAGGTCCTTTTCTCCATTGCAAGCATCATTCTAGGTTTGGAATGTAAAATCTCGCTAACTTTTTAGGTCATTTTCACCAAATGGGGTAATATAGTTTCGCTCATTTACCAAAAATTTAGATCAAGGACCGATAAATGACTGAAAAAAATTAGTGCAGTGGTGTGATGGTAATTAAAGCAGGAGTGATGAAATGAAGAACGCTTTTGTTTAAAAGTTGATATGAAGAATGAAGAGTTAGGTCGATTTACACTTGGCATCAAGTTGTGAGAGTACGATCGTAATTTGGGTTTAAATAGAAATTTGGTACACCCTGTGTACAAGCTTCCGGCTGGTTAAATTATACTAAGGATACATTTATCTATGTAAAATATACTAAGCCTATAAGCTCATCTTTTACACCCTGTGTAAACTGGGTCTTAGTGTAAAGTTGTAGCAATGCTATTGTTAAATTACAGTATATGTGAGCTAAAAAATGTTTGAATTTGTTCAAACTCTTGCAATATTTTATACAAAAGCTTTTAGTTTGTGTTTAAAATATGTCAAAACTTCCAGAAATAGTTCTAAAAAAACATTAAAAATGTTTATTTACTGTTTTGGACATTAGAAATTAAATTGGGAAGAAACATATTACCCAAAACTAAATGGGAAAAAGTGCACATTTATAATTTAATGCTATGCTAGCGCTGCAGAGCTTTTTTGATTTAATACAAGTTTAAATTCCACTCCAAATCAGTAAGAGTGAAAGTAATTACTTTTAGCAAAGATTCCTCTCAAGAATTAGGTAACATAAATAAATTTCTGAAGTTTGCAATAAATATTTTTGTAAATTGTACTACTTTTTTGTTGTGGTAGGCTTATGATAGATTTTTGGGGTACTCAATGACCTCATTTGAGATGAATGCATGCTGAAAAGAAAAATTTACTTAAGCAATTTCCTGTAACAGCACTGATATTTTGCAGCTACTATTTATATTAAATGTATGTAACAATTTATCACATCACTCAGTTCATGATGGATTTGTAATAAGCATTTCCTTTCAACTTTAATATTTTAATGGTATACGCGGAAAACTGCAACACTACTGGTTGTAAATTATCATTAATAACTAACCTCTTAACATAATTTTTGTGAGTAGAATTGTATGAGCTCTTCAAAGTTTGATAAACCTAGGCGATGATGGCATAAGTGTTGAAAATTTCTGGATTGAATTTTACAGAACTTGTTCAAAGTAAAACACTATTTGGTGTTGTCGCATTACTGTTTCATCACATTAGATCTTAATTGGGACTTTGTGCAAGCGCGTAGTACTATTGGTTTTGTTCGCAAATTTTGGCATTTGAGGATTGATTTTGCTTATAACTAACAAACGGTATAACCTAGAAAGTTGAAATTTGGACTCAAAATAGCAATTAGTAAAAGCGTCGTGTGTGCCAATTTTGGGAATCCTAGGTCACGTGATCGTGAATTGGGACACAAAAAAAAACAACAAAAAAACGGTAATTTTTGGCTTGAAAAGTTATTAAATCGCTTATAATTCCAAAACCACTTGATCTGTTTAGCTGAAATTTGGACACAATGTGGGTGCTTATGAATGCTTTGTGCAAACCAAGTTTGGGGGCGCTTGGTCACATAACCAAAATTTTACAGGCCGAAAATGGGCCAAAAGTGGGCGATTTTGAAGCAATATATCTTGGTAATTACCTATATCGATGAAAAATGGTTCATGGTTTTTGGGCACACTATCAACTGCCTTTCTTTTGGTTACGTTTGTTTACCCCAACTTGAATACTATTTTTTTTCTTTTTTCTTACTTTTTTTTTTCTTATTCTTCTCCGGCCTTCTACTTTCCAACTGCTAAACGCACTGTATTTAAAGTTTAAGCGATTGAAGATACCTGGGAGGGCTAGTGCCTGACTGAAATTGGAGGTGCCAGGTTGGGGGAATCTCCTTCAAAAGAGTCCTCCAAAATTTAGAACTTTTAAACCGTTGAAGGTAGATGAATCTAATTTTCGAAATGGGTATAATAGATATTAAAAATAAACTAAATCTAACAAAAAATTGGGGTGCCACGATGAGGGGTTACCCCCAAACATGTCCTCCAAAATTCAAACTTTTTACCCTTTTAAGCTAGGTACATGAAATTTTTAACGTAGTTAAATCCAAAGGAAAGGTAAAATTTGACAAAATTTGGGGGTAAAAAAATGGGGGGATCCCCTCAAGCAAGGCCGAAAAAATTCAAACTTTCTAATCACTTATGCCAAACACATAAAATTTTCAGAGTAGGCAAATATTACAAAAAGATCAAATTTGACAAAATTTAGGGATATCAAAGTAGGGGGTTTCCCCTCAAACAGAGTTGCCAAAATTTTGAACTTTTAAACCATTAAAGCTAGATAAATCAAATTATCGTAGTGGGTAGATATCAAAAATAAACTAAACGTAACAAAAATTGCGGGTTCCGAAATATAGGGTTACCCCAAATGGAAACCTCCAAAATTCAAACTTTTTAACCTCTAAAGCTGGACAAATAAAGTTTTTAAGGTGAGTAATTATAAAAAAAACATAAAATTTAAAACAGTTTGGGATACCAAAATGGAGGGTCCTTTAAATGGGGCTGCCAAAAATCAAACTTTCCAACCACACATGCTAGACACATGAAATTTTTAGGGTTGGCAAATATGAAGAAAAGATAAAATTTGACAAAATTTGCGTAGACCAAAATGGAAGGATCCCCCTCAAGCAAGGACACCAAAATTCAAAACTGAACCACTCACCTTGGACTGATGAAATTTTCAAAATAGGCAAATATGAAAAGATGAAATTTGACAATATTTGGAAGTACCACAATGGGGGTCCCCTTCAAATGAGGACGCCAAAATTCAGACTTATTACCTGTGTAAGCTAGACAAATCACAATTTCAGGATACGCAAGCAAATATGAAGGAAAAATAAAAATTGACAAAAAGTTTGTTACACCACAACAAGGTCCTTCAGATTTCAAACTTTTCAACCATTCAAGCTAGACATATGAAACTTTCAGGATAGGTAAGTATGAAAGAAAGATAAAATCAAACTAGATAAACAAAATATCACTAATTTGAGGTGCCACAATTGGAGAGTCCTCCTCCAACTGGTCCTTCAAATGTTTTAACTACTCAAGCTAGACAAATAAAATTTTCAAAATCGGTAAAAATATATTATGAAAAAAAGTGAAGATCTCATACTATAGGGGTGCTCCAATTGTGTTGGCACCTGCCCCCATTAACTACTAAAGCTAAACAAACTAAATCTATTGGATAAGTTAGTATAATCACAGATTAAACATAACAAATTAAATTGGCCACATTGAGGAGACCATGCCAAATAGGCTCCTTAAAATTTTACTATCTTTATTACAAAGTACTCCAGCTAGACATAATCAAAGAGTACCAGTAAGCTAATATAAGAAAAAGATAAAACATGCCAAACTTGGCAATGCCATGTTGGACAATTAGCCCTTAAATGGACTTTCAAACTGTGCGTTAAATTCTCACAATTATTTGGTATAACAGAAAAGTAAAACTTATGGGATTACTGCAACATTTAACTCGTTGAAGTACTTGAGCTTAATGGCTTCGTTAGATTTAAGCAGTATGGCCGAGTATTTTTATTAAACTGTCACTGGTGACGTTGAAAAAATATTCTTTTTGCTCTTTAAAGTTTTTGAGCAATTTTATTAAGAAAGCTTTTGTGCTGAATAATGGATGTAATACAATATACTGTACAATATCTAATATGTTGGCCGTTGGGTCGCACTGCTAAATTGCGTTCTCAGAATAAAAATAGGTTTTAAATGCGTGCTTATTTGTGGCCGTGGATAGTGTTAAGTTTGGCTGATGTAATAAAGTCGCTGGAAGTTTAAAGATCGCTTTATGTTATTTCACAACAAAGTGAAAAACCGTTAGAACTCTTCATAGCTTTTTGATTGACGTTACTTGATTATTTTGATAACTTTTTGAGACCTTTAAGCTTTGAGAGCGAATAACCTCCAAGCTGTTAAAATGAACTAAAAAGAGTGCAATGAGCAAAAGAAGGAGATGATTTTTGGTTAACAGTTGTTTGATTTTAAACATTACACCTAGTGTTTTGGAAAGCATAGAGTTGAGAAAATTATTGTAAGTGTTCAATGTGAAGTCATCGTAAAGTTTAACTCTGTAATACCACTTATAAATTTTCAAGAATTTGATTTTTTGTGTCTAAATTTTGTTTGTGTACATATCTCTTTCCATGCTAATTGCTGAGGCAGGCATTGTTTTGTTTAGTTCTTTAATTTTGAGAAAAATTTGTCGAACTGTTCGTACATGTGCTGGTATAAAATTCTTCTTCAAAAATATTGCGATGGGATAGTTAGGGTGTAGTTTGATATTTAGGATAGTGTGTCAAATTTCTGGTCAAGATAATGTCAGTTGCCAAATCCAAAAATCATATTGGCATTTTCAAATCAAAAGTTTTTGTTTCTGTGTTTCAATCGGAGCAAAAGGTTATTGTCGAAATATTTGTTTTAACGAGGGTTTTGTTTGTTACCGCAATTTTAACAATTGCGCTGCTAATCGAAAATTCAACTAACTCCATAAAAGTTGAAACGAGATCTAATAGATATTTATATATACCTTTTCTAGACATTTAAATTTTAAAAGCCGTTAAACGCAAACTTGGCTAAGTTTAATGGAACATTATGAAATTCGAAAGCGATGTATTTCAGATATAACTATCAACAACCATAAACACGCTTAACGCAATTGTGTAGTTCTTTGGTTTAGTGAAGTTAAATACTTTCGCGAAGTCCCCGGATATCGCTTGCGATGTCATTTGTAGTTGTGTTACTGAGTTTCACCAGCAAAACTTCACGTCACTTCACTTCCTTTTTATTGTTAAACAAGAAAAACAATGCAGAAATGAACAGCATTCTTGCAGCCATATACCAATCCGTTTTGTACAAATCAGCTCTTTATAATTAGTACATCAATATGCAGTATAATAGTATTACAGTTATACACACTCACATTTGTCTAGGCGCACTCTAAGTTGATTCATTATTAGGACTAATGCAGTGGTAGTATTTTCCTAGTATGCAACCGACTAGTAGACAAGTGGATAAAGCGTCTGCTACTGAAAGGGTAGATTCGGGTTCGATTCCCAGTTGGGCCAAGCCAAGGATTGTAAAATTTGGTATTTACAGCTTCCTACTTGACGTTCAGCATTAAAAGTGTGAAGCCCTTATCATTTATATTAGACAAGTTTGTAGGGGGCAAAAGTGCCATCATTGTCTCCTGGCCCAATCAACTTTGTCAAAAAAGATGTTATCACAATTAGTATAGCTGCATTGTGATGAATATTCATTTTATTTCTGCCAAATTTTTTTATGTTTCTCAGCAGTGGCAGGGATGGCTATAATACTGATGTAGGCTTGCAGTTGATGCAACTCTGTTTTTGCTACAACTAAAAGGATGCAAAATTTATTCGAAATGGTAAGCTTTTTTCATGGGCTGTCATGTTTACTTTGTTTTCAAGCCCAATTTATGGTATCGCTAAGCTTTGTGATGTTAATAGGCCGTAGCTTAGCTTCAAGAAATAATGTTTCTAATAGTGAGTTTCGTTGCTCATACAGTATTACAAGAAGTTTTGTTTTGCAGCTCTCGCGCCTGTTCTTGTGCCAAAATCATCTGAGCCTTTGCCGTCTAGAAAAGATTTTCCTCCAATCAATCTCGACGGTTCATCAATTCCCAAAAACGCCACATTCGTTGATGGAATGGAGCCTACAAATTATACCGTGCCTGGTAATTAGTTCAAATACAAAATTAATACCATCTTTTAAGTAAATGTTTCTTGCTGCTACAATGATATAAAACGAATGTCGTGCGTTTTTGATTCTAAATTACACAGGTATCACAGGTATACATGATTGCATTTTTTGCTAAAGTTTTGTACTTTCATTTTTTATTTATTTTTAACTTTTGTTAGTTCAGGATTGCTTAGCTTTAAATGGATAAAGTTACTATTGATTGTAAAGTGTCGAAAGTAGTATAACCGAGAAATTATGTGCAGATGAATGGGGCCTCTCAGTAGATGGAATTCGATAAAAATTGAAATTTAGGTCGTGTCTCAACCAGTGTTTATCAATGATGTTGCAGCTGAAAACGTGAAACGTCATTCTTGCTTTTTCTGACCTAGTTCTATTGGGTCATCTGCTGTATTGCATAAAGTGGCTCCATTATATAGTGGCCGATGTATTTGTTGATGATGGTATTGTATTACAGATACTCCACCACCTGGCTACATGAGCGAGGACAGTGAAGCGAGCGACGTCGAGCATTACATTTCCCGGTCTCCTTTTATGAACAACGCAGGTTGCCACTAATATAAATTGAATTTGTTTCAAAGCCTTTTTATTCCAATGTCATAGTAAACTTTTTTTGTTAAAATTTTGTTCTTTTTTTGGATAAGGAGATTAATTGCCTTTAGAGCAGACTAGAAAATGTGTACATGAAAAAAATAGCAACTTCAATCTCATTAAAATTTGTCATTTAATGAAGATGGCTGCAGACAAGACCTTGGATTCTTTCAACCCAACTTGTCGCTGCCTGGGCAGTTTTTCAATTAGCATTAATATCTACTTGATTGCACCGCTTTTATTTGTAGCAGCCGATTAACAAACTTTAAATGAATTGAGATTAAATTTATGATAGTTCCCAAAATTATTTTTATCATGAACCACTTTTCCAATTTCCGAATTTAACGGACACCTTAATTTTTCCCGTCTTGCTACTGGAAAGGATTTTTTTTTCTGCTTCGTTTTACTCGCCTCATCAGTCCCGGATAAAGTAATTGTTATGTCGCTACCAGCTGTCGTCCGGTTATGTTTAATTTGCTGAATTATTTCGTAGATGCGAAGATGTCCTACCAGCCTTCCGTAACTCCAGATATGATCGGTACGTATATGTTTGTGCTTAACGTTATTCTTATCGAGTCAAATGACTTATATTTGAGTCGATAAGAATAACGTTAAGTTATAGTTAATCGTAATTACATTTTGTTTGCCAAGTTGCTTTGATCAGGAGAAAGCGAAGGGACCTTTCGGTCTTGAGTCAAGCTACCATCTGTCTACCACACACGGTGGAGGCTTTGCACCGTCCCTCATAATGCTGAACTTCAAGCAAGGAAGCTGTGAATTCCAACTTTTTTGGTATTTGGTTTAATCCGACCGGGAATCGAACCCAAGTCTATTGTTTTGGTAGCTGATGCTGTAGCCATTCGATGACCGATCGGTTGATTGAACATTACACTGTTTCTTTGTCAAAGCTAAAAATCTTTCAATTAGCAAGTGAAAGAGGTGCAGATAAGTTTTTATATTTTCACATGCGGTATTCTTTCAATTGCGAAACTTTTTGTAGCGCATGTTAAGTTACGTCCTAAAGCGCTCAGTGACCATTTCAATAGAAGTAAGATATTTGATATAAAACTGCAAATCAAATTAAATTTGAAACTGCGCTGTAGTTGTA
Organism: Trididemnum nubilum; assembly: GCA_963965965.1. Classification (NCBI taxonomy): domain Eukaryota; kingdom Metazoa; phylum Chordata; class Ascidiacea; order Aplousobranchia; family Didemnidae; genus Trididemnum; species Trididemnum nubilum. The sequence continues at coordinate 38,815,219 of OZ014484.1, read as the reverse complement.
GTACTGTAGAGCTTTCATTGGATTTGAATCTTACTGATTGTTAAACCGGGCTCGATTCTTGCCTAAAGCTCTTTGTTGAATGAAACTCTTATTTTTTTAATAAAACGTCATCTTTGTCAGGTGTAGATTTTCTCACTTTTTTGGGCTGAAGCATTTCCATGCCTCAAAGATTTTCATGCTGGTTGAGATTAATTTGGATCTAAGACGCATAACGTGGCAACCACTGCTGAATGATTTGAACCAAAACTAATGCTTGTTATAACCTTCATTGATTAGCGTACACCCCTGAATTTTAACGCTCGGGCGCATTTGTCATCAGCAAAAAATATGTTTTTCAACTTTCAATTCCAGGAATTGCCTTGGTGCGGTAATTTTGCTGTAGTTCAGTGAAAGCAGCTAACTTCCTTTTAATGCGTTTTTTGTAACATTGCTCGGGTCAACTTATTTTTTGGAAAGCATTTAATGTTCATTGCTATTGATAAATGGCCATGCCGGAAGCCGAGGCATTATATTCTAAGCAAAGCAAGCTAGTGAAATATCATTTAAGGAAAGTCTTAACCTCGTTATGACGTCATCATTCCACCACTACTTTGATGAGCTTCAAATTTTATCTCTAACCTGGTGAAATGAAAGTTCCGTTTCCATACCTTGCTTGGTTTGGTTGATTACTAGACCTTTTTCTATTGAAATCGATTAGTTAAGCGTAAATCACGTTCGGTTTTGTGGGCCAAGTGACAAGGTTGCATTTGCACAAATTAGAGTATTTGGTTTCGCCATTGTACAAGTTGCCATCAATCTATTTAATGATTAAAATTTATTCATTCATTTACACGAGCCTAGCACTTTGCGCCTGCCAAGCCGCACCAACGCTAGGAGCCCGTTTTTGAGTTCTGTTTTCAAGTCTTTCGTCAGGCCGGGCCACCACAGCGGGTAGATTGCTACCAGGCCTCTAATGGAAAATATACGAAAAGTGTTTTTTTTTCAAGGGTATAACAACGCAATGCTAGTTCGAGAATCGAATCGAGAGCCAGTAGCCTTTCAATCACTATCTCGCCGCTTCAATGCTCAGCTATCGCGCCGCAGTGGTTTTGAACTTTCGGACCGACCTCCAAACTGCCACGGCGCGCGCCGATGCCATCTCGCTGTGACAGCGTGGCTACAAAAACTTAATCGAATTTCGTTTCGCTGAAAAAGTGCTCAGGAAATAACCAGCTAGCTCTGCAGTATGCAGTTTTCAAATTCGCGTTCTTTAAACTGGCTTTAACTGCGCTGTTTTCATGGATTAGGTGATGTTTTGCTTGTCTGAAGTTTATTTTACAAAAAAGTTAGTATATTATCGTCTAACTCTGGAACGTTCACAACCAACTTTTGATATTAAATTAATAAAAAAGATGCGTGCTGGAAATCGTAATCTGTTTTGAAATTGAGTTGTTCATCCGAAGGTTACTGGCTTCTTATTTCGTTTCCCTAACTTACAGCGATGTGTCCAATGGTACCTAAAGCTTGTTTCCAGCGCTTAAACTGCAAAATATTGGATGGGGGGCGCTTTGGCAACCGAAACTGGTCACATCCTAGAATGAAAACGTTTCAAGGCAAAAAACAAAATATTCACGTTCGTAATAGGAAATGTGTGTTACAAGAAAAAAGGTCTTCACGTTCGAATCAGTCATTTTTTGGTCTAAATGCTGGTTAATGTCTAGGCAAAAAAAAAAGCGTCCTGAACGCTTTTTTTTCAATGGGGATGCGCCCCCTACAATTTAGCAATGCTTGTTTCTCTTTGGGCCTAGTAGTTCAAAGCTGTCATGGTGGTTCAGCCCAGCATAAGACATGCAAACAGAATCCCTAAGGATTCTCTGAAAAGTTAAACCGAAGAAGTGTTTGATTCGTACGTATGAGTGAATATTCAGCTAAGAAGCTTTAGTATATGAGAATTGTGATGTAATTTCTTGATTTCACTGGCTTCCGGGCTTGACCTCATTTTAAACTGCAACTTCTTATGAATGACTACGCTTTAATGGCTGACATTTTCAAAAAATTTTTTGCATAAATTCTTTAAAAAACAAATGCGAGATGTTGCTTCCTTTTTAATGTGTAATCTAATCGATGACCGATAAGTTTTTCGCAATTTTCTGAGATCTGTTTCAAATGGATTTTCCCGTTTCGCTGATCGTAACTTAAACCACGCTTTTCCATATCTTTGGTTACGAACAGAGGTATGTTGCAGTACAGTGTCACATTAATTTGTTGGCGAACAATTGAGATGGTTAATGAATGGTTATCGTATCTTAGCGCAATTTTTTCATGCAGCAGAATTTTTTGCTTTTCAACGTCTCTTAACAAATTTTAAGGTTTTTATTATTTTTTCGTAGTAGTACTATGCCAATGCTACAATGTATTTTTAATGGTGTGTTTGTTGTTGCCGACGTTTCGTTTACCAGTTTCGTAGACATAAAATAGAGAGGAACAATTGTAGGCAGATAGCAGTCTGGTGTGCTGGACGCCACTAGATGTTAGCTTTGTCACGTAGTTTCCCTGCCAGTTACTTCTGAATTGCCTTGGGCTGCAAGACTTGCGGATTAACTTCATAATAGCGTTAAATTTTGATAAAAACCTGTACCAAACTTTACAAATCCAATTAAGTTTTAAATTTTGCGGCAAAACTTTAGAAGTGCAAAAAAATATTCGTCTTTTAAAAGTGCTGTAAAGTTTGCTCTAATTCGATTACTGGTCAAGTATTTGGTAGTTTTCCGATAATGCTGTTTGCAAGCGAAATCAAGAATGTGTACAACCTTCTGACTACTTTTTCGATCTTAGAATTGCTGCTTGTTTAATGTTATCTTTGTTCCTCGTTCATGACGTAACAATGCGACCTTTGTCTTGTGTTCAGACGCTCAGCCAATCGCCTATTGCGAGCCTCCGTACTGGTGCTCGATCTCGTATTACGAAATGAACCAGCGAGTGGGGGAAACCTTCCACGCCTCTCAGCCATCTCTAACCGTTGATGGCTTCACAGACCCTTCCAACTCGGAGCGATTTTGCCTTGGACTTTTATCCAACATCAACCGAAACCAGCAGATTGAACTGACTCGGCGTCATATCGGTAAGAATTGCGGTTACTTGTGTTGCGAATCTATGTGCCGCCGGCTGCGGTATTGTTGGCCAGAATGTCACGCTTTCGTTAGTAAGCTTGTTGATTATGATTTGAAATAAATGCACAGTATAGCATTCGACTGGAAGATTTCCATAGCCGTCGATATCTCCTTACCCAGGATACTTTGTGAATGAAGACGCGTCCCGAGTAGTTGTATTTTTGGAAAAGACGCTTTTCTAGTCGAAGTCCAGCAAGTTATTTGTCAGTATGAAAATTTCTGTGCCATTGAATGCGGAGTCTTGAATTTTCGCTGCAATATAGAGAGGAGACCACGAAACACTACAAAGGAAAGACGTTCTTTAACTCACTTCTCTCTAGATATTGCTGCGACTTCAAGCTTATCCAAAAGCATTAGTAATAAACGTTTTTTTACAAATTTGCCTTTGTCAGGAAATGGCGAAGATGGAGTTTTCTAGGCCATCCGCCCATTCGGTGGAGTCTTCATGTTCTTGAAATTGTAATTAATTTTCTGAATTTTAAGGCTTTTTTGATTCAATTTTATATATATATTCAACAAAAAAAATCATAATTTGTGAGATACTTTAGTATAGATAGTCAATTGTGTTTGTTTGGTTGGTCAATTGTCAATTTTTTGTGTTTTAATGTACTTTTTGCGTTTGCGACTTATCTCTACTGTTCAAAAAAAGAATTGGTATAAGTATCAATCCCTCAAATATACATTAATTGTGCAGTTTAGATTACTTGCCATTTAGATTGAAAAATCTTGATTTTTTTGCCAAAAAGAATAAGTAAATAAACTTTACCATTACTCTCAAATATAAATTCAACTCAAGTTTGTTGCGTTTTGCAGGAAAAGGAGTGCGGTTATACTACATCGGTGGTGAAGTGTTCGCGGAATGCCTGGGCGAGAGCTCCATATTCGTACAGAGTCCTAATTGCAACAAGAGATACGGGTGGCATCCTGCGACAGTTGTCAAGATCCCCCCCGGTAAGGACTAGTTGAACAAATACGGTTGTTGTTGATTGAAGATGCATTTCTATTTCTTGAGGAAAATACAGTTTGTCATTACTCTTAAATTGAATTTAGGTCGAACGATTTTAATAAGTTTTTGTTCATTTTCTTTCAGAGAGTAAGTTTGAGGTCGCATTTACTAAATTCGAATAAAAAAACTGAAATAATGATAAAAGAACTCTCCTCACGACAAGATGCTGGAGTACTTGCTCGTGGTATTGGGCGGCGTATTTCGAGAGCTCTTCATTTTTTGTTTGTTTAATTGCCTTTAGAAGTAGCTTAAAGCTCGACTTCCTCAGTTGGATACTCGACTGGACAGGCCACCATAAATTTGCATATAGAAAACCCCTATTTTAATGTAACAATTTATTACACTTTGGGCTTTGGTTTTATTTTTGATTACGCTGAAATAAAAAGTTTAATAAAATAACGTTTATTAGGGTCACATAAACAAGCTTTTATTTTGAGTAACAGTTTTTTAGAGGCGTTTTGCATTAGATGATTACTTATGAGTACGCATTTCCTTTCTAAGACCACCGGATATAAATTATTTTTTCTATATGTTGCCGCGTTCATGCAATCTTAACTCGAGATGCTTCCCGGAAATTTAACTCGGGAAATTGGAAGTGGCGAATTTTCCGGTTCCGGAAAATTTTTATAGAATATTTTAATGCGAGTGCTTAACTGCTTATACAAACAGGGGATTTTTTATTCAAGTTTTTTTTTTATTTTTAAAAATTTTAAAACTCATTATGCGAAATAGTAAAGGTTCGTGAAACCGTAAGTAACCTACTAGAACGTTCGATCTGTTACATAAATCGTTTTGTTATGAAATCGTTGAGTTTCAGATGAGATTGTATGTTGCTAGAAGCAAATTAAAACCAAACTCCAACACTAGACATGCTCTTGAGCATCGCAGTGTTTCGCTGGTTCCGATTCTTTCTGACGAATACCAAAAGTGCGTTTGACAAGAATTGAACCTAGTTTCGCATAAAATTCAAAGTTGAATTACTTTCCCACTATTGTTAGTTGAAACTTTCACTAATTGCTGTTGAAATGTTTTTTTTTTCGTAGTGTAGCACCAGCTTGCTGATAACGCGCAGCTGTGTGGTTCGATCTGCTTGTAAATGTGAGATCGTGACCAGTGTATGAACGTTTCTGCTAATGCGCGTAACAAAGTTATTATTACTTATTACCTTTCGCATCTATAAAAGGCAATTTAGCTCTGTGTAACTCTCACGTTTTGCTGCAAACTGCTTACTAAAGCCAAAAACTTTCAATGACCAAAATAGCAATTCTAACTGGTATTACTTCGACTTCACAAACTTTTTTGCTATTAACACCCTTGAATTTTTCTGCTGAAGCGGTCCTCTTCAAAACATTGTCTCTTTTACTTAAATGATGGCATCGCTCCGAAAACGCAGAGCAATGGTAAATGCATTGCGAATCAAATCAACGAAATGAAGGGGAAGACCACAAATATTGTGGTTACATTACATCAAAAAGTGGAGGGGCATGACATTGGAAAAAATGACGAGTTGAGGGAGAAATCGGGAGGAATTTAAGAGGATGTGACATTACACAGTATATAAGAATTCGTCTGCAACTAGCAATAGTTTGATGTTACATGAAAGATCTTATTCAGACGTCGAGTAGATTTTTTTCTGACCACCTGAGGCTGATTTAGCTGATGCCTTTATGTCATCTGTTTTCTTAATTGAAGAGGCAACTTCTTGGATTCTGTGGTAGCATTAAAGGTGGACTTTACGTGGTGCGGTCTGCTGCTGATTCGAGTTTTGTTTGTCATGTTGCGTGCTCAGTGCTGCGTAACCTTTCGGCAAAGCATTCTTGAATTTTAATGAAGCCGTCTTCCTTGAATCGAAGACCGAAAAAGTAATGTGAAAAGAATATGCTAGCTCATGATGACTTCACGTTTTGACAACGAATTGGTATCACCTTTTTTTAGCTCGGCTTGTAAACGTAATCGGAGCATGTTTTGGTACGAGATATTATGCAATACCAATCGGTCAATGGGTTGTATAATTTTAGTTTAAAATATATCATTAATGTTTAAACATTAAAACTCTGGCCAGCAAACGTCAAAAAAAAAAACAACATCTTAATTGACTTATTATTGAAAATATATCATTAAGTTATGAGTTGTACCGGTCGGTACTTCCAGAAAAGTGCTCGATGATGTATATCAGAGCTTGTTAAATATATTTCATTAAGTTATGAGGTGACGGTCACCGTCGAACAAAAACCAAATCTTTCATTATACTGTATGTATTACGCCAAAGCGTATAACAAGTTGGTGGGCCCATCCGCGTCATTGCGCCTGGACAACGCATCTCTCGAAGAAATGTCGCAGCGATAGCGAGCCTTCGGCAATATTGAGTCCGATTTGACCGGCCCGAGGTTTGGCCTCCTGCTTCAGAGACGAACGCGTTACCGCTCGACTAACTGGCCTGTAGTGTGTTTGTAGAATATAGAGCTGTTATGTAGCTTCATTTTCTTCCAGGCTGTAACTTGAAGATCTTCAACAACCAGGAATTTGCCACGTTATTAGCGCAGCTGGTCAACCAGGGCTTCGAGGCTGTTTACCAGTTGACTCGGATGTGCACGATCAGGATGAGCTTCGTCAAAGGCTGGGGCGCCGAATACAGGTCAAATAATATTCTGCACTAACATGCTCTTATTCAATGTTATTATTTGAGCGATTTAAGCCTTCACTTCGCCAAAGGCACCCGAAGTTCTCTTCCTTCAGTTCAAACACCAGTCAGGGTTGCCATTTATGCGCATGAGCGTTGCCATGCGCTGGGCCTACCTAACCTCACCAGTCATCGTGCTGATGCAGAACATCTTTTGGGGTAGGATTTGGAAATCGTTTGTGGGGCTGGACGACTGCGACGGGTAAATTGGCCCCAATCAGAAATTAGTGCTGTCTTTACCGGTCGCACAACACCACATCAGCTACTCGAAAATTGAACGAAGAACCAGCAGCTTTTTGATCACTATCATAAACCTTTTTTTTTACAAAAAGAGGAATAAATCCTCGTTTGATGTTTTTTTGCAAAGTGCCAGCTCACATCGTGAAACCAGTCTTTGAACCGTAATTTTTTAGTTAGTCGTGAATAACCTTTAAAAACCTTGTTTGTTCACGTAAAATCGATTTTTCAAGTTGTTCGTTTTCTTATCGAAATCTGAACGCAGCTCAAGTCGTACTAGTGGTGGATAATTGTTTTCATGCTTTTGATGACCTGGCTAATTCTATACTTTTGAATTTTAAAAGCAAACACTTATAACTGTAGTAGTAGCAATGCATGTGTTGCCCTCTTTGTGTTGCAAAACGCTTAGTGCGCTTTATTTGCCTAAATTTGCGACAATCGATTGATCTTTCTCACAGCACTGGCGCTTTTCACTTCCGATTTTAAATGAGAGATTACAAAGAAAACAGCTGACATTTGAAAACATTTCAACAGAACCTTTCTATTTTTAGACGTCAAACAGTTACTGCAACGCCTTGTTGGATCGAACTGCATTTAAACGGACCCCTGCAATGGCTGGACAAGGTCTTAACTCAAATGGGTTCCCCCAGTTTGCCCTGCTCGTCGGTGTCATAATGTTTAAATGCCGGCTTGTGTACATAGCTTGTTTGCTTGCCTATCAAATAGCAGCAGTACTGCTCTGTCAATTGCTGCCAAACTGTTGCAAACTGAGACTTTTCAATTCAAATGAATTTGAATCCAGCTGCCAGAGACAATCGTTAAAATGCACTGGCAATTTCTATTCTTTGCTCTTGTTTTTTTTTGAGTTGGCGAAAGAATTGTTAAAAACCGCTTTGGCTGACCAATTCGTGCGTATTTCGTTGGCTATTGGAATCTCAAACAGCTTCTTGAATTCAGTAAATTTTCCAACTCATTTTTTCGAGTTTTTTCAGAAAAAAATGCTTCTGGGGACCTGTATTGTAGCTTATGATGTAATAGTAGGCTGGTGTGCAGCTAAATAGCTAGTCCGCAAAAGGAGATTTGAATGAAACAAAGCGTTGATTGTAGTTATTTGTAGCACTGTCTTTTACGTGATTTCAGGTAATTGTAATTACATTTTCTTCACCAAGTTGCCTTGACCACGAAACAGTGAAAGGACCTTTCAATCTTCGAGTCAATGAACAAGAAAAATCGCTAGGGATTGGTTTTTCAAAAAACTATCGATTATTCGCCCTCTGAATGTTGGAAAGCCAAAAATATAAACTTGAAAGTTTAAAGTGAAGGGATAATCGCTTCGATGCGAAGAGGCAAGTCGTTTATCGTTAGGGCCGGTGTTAACTTGGTCTAAATCGTATAAACAGTAATGCGGTGCGTCTGTGATGCCGCCTTACCGGCTGAAAATTGTTAAAAAAAAAGATACGTTCCTACGCTTACCCAATTGTAGACCTGGGCTTAATGGTCAAGTTTTGTTGATGCTTCTCTGACCAATCCGCCAACTTCCGGTCCAATTTAAAACTAAAGAATTTCTGTCCATTTGGTATCGGCAATTCTGCAATGTTATAAGGAGGATGTTGTGTTGTTTATGTTTTTCCTGGATTCTTTGTACTGTTTTGTATGTGATTTGAAATGCGTTGATTGTACATACTAGAAGCGCCGACAGTTAACCGATATTTTCATTACTTCACAATGTGGCATTTGGCATAGATCTGGGCAAAATTGAGATGATGTTTTTCCCCACTTTTTACTGCCTGTTGATTGAAATTTGACCCAATTTTAACTCTTAGATCCATTAACTTGGCTTTATTGTGAAACAATTTCGTTTTCGGTTCTGAACATTGGCTATTAATTGCGTATGACGTTGCGCTTTTTTTCGCAAATGACGTCACAATAGTGTGGTATGACATCATAAAACGTTCATTACACGTTTGATTCGTGATAACTTAACGCTTTTAGCTATCAGTGCTTTATTCTTGTTTATATTCCGTACGTGCGAGATGATGGTAGTTTGACCAAGTTTCTCGAGTTCATTTGTCTTAATCCGACAAAATCATGTCACGCACGCTTTCGCGACGTTATTGTGCTTGTAATGTCTAAAACAAAGCACTTTCTCCGCCAATGTCGTTGTCAGCATCCAGATATAGAAGCAACATCACTCCAATGTCACGGTTGCTAATTGGGCGAAATCTCACACATGTTTCCATTTCAGTTTTAAAAGTAGCATGTTGTACACTGGAGTATTAAAATCTTTTAGTCAGCCGTGCTGTCCATATTCAATTGCGTCTATAATTTTTTTCATCGATTGGCGTCGTTGTTGGTAAAAGCCTTCTGGCGGCATTTTTCGGAAATGTATTCTTACTGTTGCAATTATCATTTTTTTCTACTTATGTTTCGTTATATACGGCATTTCGACGATTCTACATCGTCCTCTCATTGGCCTAGTGGTTAAGGCGAATGTTTACAAAGTGTCGCCCTTAAGTTCGAGTTGCACTGCGTTTTCTTATTTTTTTTTTTACAGAGTCTTAAATTAGAGTTAGGGTTTGGCCAGTAATGCCAGCCTCAAAGATGTCAAACCGAAATTCCGAAAGAAAGGGTACACTTTGGAAATATGCGATCTAGGCGCTTGCCAGAGAACGCAGCCAGAATTTTTGATTGTAGGGAAATAACTTGACAATGACGTCGTGACAATGGTTTTTACAGTCATTTCATTGACGTCATAATATCACTAATGTCGGTACTTTGTAGAAATTTATGCACTTTGTTAAAAACAAAAATTTGCCTATGAAAAAGCTAAATGGAAGATCACGCATAATTGTTACAAATTGAAAATGATTTGGGGATGCAAGGATGAAAAACTTAGTATTTTTGAGTAATTTAGGTTTAAAAACATTCGATCAATGGCATGGGTTGGGCCTCCTAAACAACGAATGTCGTACTGACAATTCCGTTTTGTGAAAGATGGTGGGTATAGGTTTAAGGGTACTGCTAATCCGCCTCTGCCCCAATTCTTGAGCAGTTTGCTGCAAAAAGTTTGGGACTTCCGTGGCATTTGTTGGTCGCAGCCGGTTAAAATTGTAATTTACCAAATAGTAACTTAAAACATGTAGAGAGGTATTATTTTCCAGTTGCTCTTATATGTTTTATATCTTTATTCGCTAAGTTGTCTCTGCCAGGAGACAGCAATGGGACTTTTCGGTCTTCGAGTCACGCTGCCATCTGCCCACCTGTCTACCACGCACGTTTGAGGCTTCACTATGTCCCTTTCAATGCAAAACATGATGCAAGAAAGCTGTGAATACATTTTTTATAGTCCCTCATTTGACCCGATCGGGAAACGAACGTAAGTCTATAAAGCGTTATTTTAGTTGACAATTTTTCGCGATGCTTTGGTTTCATAATTCGTTGTGTTTGGCGTGTGTATATTTGCTGCGAGAGTGATCCAAGTCCCACACCTATTACTGCACTGAGTTGCGATGCTAGCGGAGCCGGGTTTTGATAGGGCGAGGCACAGGGCGGTTGAAGCTAAATTCTCCCTCAACTTTATTCTCGAAAAAGGAATGGAATCCCCTTTGCGCGAAGTCTATAACACTGCTATTTCCAAAAGTGCCATAAGTTTCACCCTGCCCTGGATTTCACCCCCGTCGACATGTGACACGCTTCGGGTTATTTCTCGCGAATTGCTAACGTATCAGTGTAATAATCGACTAACTTATAATGTTTTGCAAGATTTACGATGAAATATTTTTTGTTTGTAAATACTGTGTAATAAATAGTGTGATGAAAAATTCCGTGTAATAATTACAGAAAGAATCGAAATAAATGTTTTTCAAAAAATATTGTAATTGAGATTGATCGGAGAAAATTAATAGACGTTCACGAATGCACCAAGGTAGCTTAGTCGCCAGAGCAGCAAGTCAATGGTAAGATTGCTTGCTACTTCTGTACAAATTTCGAGTTTAAGTTCGGCAAAAATATCAAGTGTTTTCGAGTTCAAGCTAACAAAAATATTACGTCTGCACTTAATCATTGCCGGTGCGCCTGGCAAATAAAAAGAAACTACTTCGTTCGTACAGTTGCGGCTTGATGAAAAAAAATTTTTTTTCGCAATTTTTTAATCTTTAAATTTCCTTTTGAAGAACTGAAACAGTTTTATTCGAGTTCAGAAAAATAGTTTTCGATTTCGCAGTCATTCTGACAATCACACTAACGATTGAGTGATTCATTTGATGTTTCGTTGCCCAAACTGGATAGCATCCTCAGAAACCAATTTTTTCGTGAACTTTAAATGCAAAAATCTTTGATGCATGGAACATTAAACGTGCCGTTGCAGATTTTATCTCAACGGAAGAAACTGTGCTCTCTCATTTTTGTGAAGTGAGAACCTGTGTTTTTACCCCTTTACTATTCGCTTTTTTTGAAAATCGTATAAGATCATATAATTTGTAACATTTATTCACAATTTAATTGCGAAACAATCAAAAGTTAATTTAAAAGTTCTACCCGTGTGGGAACATCAGAGGAAACTATCTACAAAAAGCAAAATTAATTAGATCCAGTAAAAATATGAACTTGCTGGCAAGAACAAACTAATGCGTCTGTCTGAACTCAAAACGTTATCAAATTAATCCGCGAAACTGTAGATCATTGAGCTCTTTAGTAGAACATTTAACAGTATTAATAGTAGAACTTGTGTGGTTATATTTTTCAAATAATTTTTCCGTAAAATGGCGCTAAAATGTGAGTTTTTGTATAAGATGGCGCACAGAGCAGACCCATGAGTTTTTGAAAAATACAAAAAAAACGGAGCGCTTGCAAGCGCCAGTGCTGAAAAATTGGACTCAAACTCGCAAAGTTTAAGGTTCACTTCCCTGCCGTTGCAAATTCGGCAAGTGTTTGCAAATATCTGTGTTAAAAACATTGTCTTACTCTTTTGTTGCTTTTTTTTAAAGAATTTGTTCGTTGGTCTTGTTTCAAGAAAAAGGGCTAGAGAATTAGCACTCAAACCCACTTGGGTGAAGGTTTGATTTCCTGCTGTTTCCAAATTTTGCGTATCAGCGCAAGTATTTATCATGTTTTACCTGTGTTGAAAAAGTTTTTTTATTTTTTTATATGTTTATTATTAAACAAACAATCACCAGCACACAAGACAAAAAGAAGAAACAAAAAACTAGACATACACAATTACACATACGTAGCGCAGACAAATAACAGACGTAGCAAACATAATATTCAAGAGCATGTTTCCAAACAATATATCTGTTGATATCATAGACTACCTAATTTTCCATTGTGTTTATGCCAATTTTTTTTTTTCAGATAGACACACCGTTCGAATATAGAGTAATGCTTCATTTGTAGTTGGTAAATTTCCTGAAATTCTAGATTTGTAAATAATAAAATATAAAATCTAATACACAGCAATACACAATTAATCAGTTTGGCCTGATTGTTTTCTCCTTCAACTCCAAACAAAATTTCACTCGGTTGAAAACCTAATGCTATTCTTAGTTTTGAAGATGTATCCAATCCATTACATCGTTCGAAATAACCTGGATAATTCCACATTCAAAAAACAAATGTAGCAGGGTTTCTGGTTCTATTTTACAAAAACTGCATTTGTTTGTGTCCAATATACAAAACCCATGTTGTGCTACATTCGTTAGAATAGCCCTTAAATTGAGCTTGATTTGAAAAGATCAAAGTTTAGTTTCAATCGTACTGTTGTATACCGATTGATACACGGAATTCCATTGTAACTTTTGGTCTTTCAGTTCAGAGGACCATTTTGGCTTGCTGTTCAAATGGTAATTTTGTAGTGTTTTCTATTAGATGACGGTAAATAGCTTTGACGTTTGAGAGCTGATCAAAAACAGTTCGTACATTATGAAGTTGTTCAAGCGAATTTGGGACTTTGTGTGTTGAAAAACTTGTACCGTATTACAACCAGAGATGGGCAAGATCAACACCTTTTGGTGATCTTGAAGATAAAGGTCAGATCATTCAAAAAAATATGATCTTGAAGAATATGATCTTGAAGATCAAGATCGTGCCCATGTCTACCTGGGATTCTATCGTTACTGGCACTGCTAACACTACCAGCACTTGTTTTTTAGAATTAATTCCTGGAAATTTTCCTTACAACTGGTACCGGTAATCTCTTTAATGGTGAGCAAAAAAAGTGCTATTGTCAATGCCCCAAGCCTGCAAACATTCCATTGTTAACGAAGCTGTTTTGTGATTAATTTTCTCCTCAAGTTCGCAGGTTAGGTTCTGCCGTACTGGTTCGTACCTTTCCTGTCTGTACCACGGCAAATGTGGATTACTTTCTCCAGTTTAGACTCCATTCCGTGTCGGAGCCATAAAATAGCTTCAGAGTATCACATAACCTAGCCTCGGCGATGCTTACTTTACGCGACATTCAAAAATTAAAAGTGATCTAGATCTTCTAGATCAACATTACACAAAAACTGTGATCTTGAAGATCAAGATCAGATCATTTAAACAATGTGATCTAGATCAAGATCGTATCCATGTCTGATTACAACACAACTCAAAAGTGTTGTAACACGGTTACTGAAAGTTGAACTGTGTTCTCGATTTCGTCCTGTTATGATTTTAAAAGTAGTTTATTCAGATTCTTTAACTTTCGCTTCATGAGCAATACAGACTCTGTGCTCCAGAGTGACAGATTTGCACCGCAATTCGCCATCTGCAATCTTTCATTATATGCTCGCCGTATTACGCCGAAGCGTGTTATGAGTTGACGGGACACATCTCCGCGTCATTGCGCCTGCGCACAATACCTATCGAAGAAATATCGCAGCCGATTTAACGCTGGTCCGATTTGACCAGCCCAAGATTTAAACCTCAGACCTTCCGCTCCAGAGACGAAGTGTGATCGCTCGACCAAACGGCCGGTTTCACCGTCCGATGCCAGAGTGAAGGCGATTCAACAGTTCCAAGCTGCACAATCGATTTTATCCAGTTGGTATTGGTTCAAGAGTGTATTGAGACGTCTTGCCCAAATCGCTTTCTATTTGTTTGATTCCATGTTAAAGCATCGTAGGGCAACCATGTAATAAGCACATTTTACAGTAAGTATGCTTTGGCATTCTTGTAGGACGTTATAAGATTTGTTTGTTGCAAAATTTACTTTTTGTGCTACGCTTTTTTTATGCTGTTTTAAGCAGCGAATGACTGCTTGAACATCATCGTAATGGCAATCACAAATTTCTGATAAAATTGCAAGGCACGCTCAAAATAAATAACGGAAAGGCTTGCGTCAGTCTTTCTTCCGGTTACCGCATACGTTTGTATTTCAGTATAAAAATATTTTCCTCTTGAGACAATAAACTTCTTATTTCCCTATCCAGCCCACGTTCTTCCAATAAAAATAACGAATGGTTCAACATGCATCGGCCAAATTGAAATAACTTGTGTTACTTAATTTGAACATATAAAACATCACAAAATCTTTAAAAACTTGTGACTTAAAATTAAATTGAAATAACTCGGGTTACTTAATTTGAACACATAAAACATCACAAAATCTTTGAAAACTTGTGACTTAAAATTAAATTTTTGGTATAATTGCTCTGTTACACCGATGCGTGTAACGTGATTGTGGAGACATCTACGCGTCATTATCAAATTCTTCAGCAGGAGTTGGAGATTTTTTCAAACAGTGCAAAATAGCAAATATCCAAATTAGAAAAATCTCTCAGCGGCAGAGAATCCAGCCTCAGAACCCCCATTCGCCAGTTCATGCATTCGGCGCTCTCTGACCAATTTTTGGGGGTTTCCGTTCGCAATTCTTTGGTCAGGCTGGCCACCACAGCGGGTAAACTCCTTGGCCTCAATGGAAAATACGCGTTAGTGCACCATGACCCAACGACGCACTGCCAATTCGGGAATCGAACCAGCAGCAACCTTTCGATCACTAATTCGACGCTCAAGCAACTGAGCTGCCAGCCGCTGATTTCCTTAGACTATCACAAAACCTGCTGGAGCGCATGAGTGTTGTCGCGTTATCTCTAATGTCTTACATAACGAAGCCCTTACTTTGCTCGTTTCTTAAAAAGTAATTCGTATCTAAGCATCAATTAATATTGCGTAGTGTTTTCCACTCAAATATTTATTCACAATCGTTACTATAAGCACTAAAAGAAGAATGATTAAGATTTAAACCGCAAAAAATGCAACTTACAAGGTTAAGAAATTATGTGCGGTATCAGGCGAAAAGTACTTTGCCCAAAAAGCTATGAAAACATTAACACAAGCCAACCAAAAACATTTTTTACAATCATGTTAGCATGCCATCCTGTCTGCAGTTCAGGTATTGGCTAATCAGAACTGTAAATTCTAAAGAGCAATCAGAGCATCCTTTTTACAAACTTATTTCTGCAGGATACGAATTTGCGAGCTGTTAGTGGTAACAACGAAATTCATAATCTACTCACACAAAACACAACCTACAAAATTGAAAACTATCACCAATGAAATAATCATTGGTCGGCAACCAGTTGGTGCAATAAGTCACTTGCAGCTGTGCCCTGTGTCACTGACAGTTTCGACTAAACTTTCACGCCACTTCGTTTAATCAAGATATTTTTCACAAGAGTTGGAGATTAATTTTGATTCAAAACCTTTACCAAAAGCGAATTAAACAAAGTTTACACTGATCGAAAAATTGTGAACGTACGAGCGTATTTTTAGTTTATTTCAAACAGAAGTTCAGTACGCCCGGCATATTGCCTTACCAGCGCACAAGCAACCAGTTGGTCTAAATAAACTAAGGATACGCTCGCACGCCCACGATTTTACTCCCAGTGTAGACCTGACTTAAATGTTGAAAGTTTTTTAATTCGATCACACAGCCAATCGAATCTTAGTCGACAGCGAAGCACTTCCACGGGAGCTGGACGTGAACAACTCGACTGTGCCTTGAGTGTTGCTGTCAGTAACAATTTGTTAAAACCTAAGCAAAGTTACGGAGATTTTTTCTCCGGCACATCGCCAGGATTCTACAGTACAATGGGATTAAGGCAGTGTCGAATTAAGTTTACCCGTCGTGCACTGACGTTATTGTAACGGTTGATAAATAATTAAATTGTTAAAAAATGTTCTACAAAGATGGAAATCTTGTCCCAAGGTCGCCGTGTCTTTAACCTTACGTTAGGAGCACACTGCACAGTTAGCATAAGCCGAAAAATATTTCACACACTCAATCAGTTTTTGTCGTAGATTTAAGCTATTAATGAATAGCACTGCACTCGACCTTTGCAGCAAACTCAAAAGTTTGGTTTGATTTTTGACCACCTCCAAATGGTAGCCGACCACACGAAATAATGCACAGCATATACTAAAGAAGATTAAATGCGATATTGACAACAAGGGGGAAGTGATAGTGCAAATTGAAGTGGCTCAAACAATCAAAGAATATGGAGGATTGGCAAATGTACTTCTTGAAAATTGGTGAAACACAACATAGACAAAATAGTGCTAAACAGATTAAACGCTACGATTTATTGTTCTAAACCATAGTTTCTGGAGAGGATAGTTGAATACCCCAAATTTACAGTTTTTTCGTAGTGTTTCAAATAAACTTTAACAAAGGTTTGAAACAATAAGCAAAAACGTATCTTTTGACAGAAATTTCAAACTGGTTAAATCTTAAAACTTTTAACCGATCAGTGGTCACGTGGAAAGAGCGCCTGCTACTAAAGCTAAAGATCAATTCCCGGTCGAACCAAACCAAAGACTATTAAAATTGGTCTTCACAGCTATACTGCTCAACGTTCAACAACAACATGGGACAGTATGAAACCTTCATCGTATGCGGTGGACAAGAAGCAGCTTAACTCGAATACTTCACTCTTTCCAAGGCAAAGAAACTAAGTGAACACGCTGCAATTAATTCAAGTAACGTCGTCCGATAAAATCGACGAAAAGCGCCACGACCAGTTATTCCCCTTTGGCTTAGAAATTGTGAAAACCTAGCTAAACTGACTTCGGTACCGGCATCAGGTTGTTCTACCTAGGAAAAGACAAATATCCTATTAAATCTACCTACTCGCCACCCAGTTAGTTGTGATTACCCCGTGATTCCCTCCAAAAAGGTGTTGCTTTGTGTTGGTGTGATTAATAACTAAATAAATGCTAAGCAACAAGGACGTACACACATGTAAGGGGCGCCTTGCTACGTACAGTAGATCCAACTCAAAACTTTAAGTATAAAACAACGTAGAACTCGGTATAAACATGGCAAACAATTAAAGCGCATTTACACAACAAAATCAATAAAATTGCAGTAGAACTCAACACACATCATCTTCGATGAGCTGAATTAATTTTGAGATCACCCGAGGCATCTGTCGACAAAACGCATCGATAGACAGTCAAGAAAGCCATTCCAATTAAGTGCTCCACGTAAAAACAATGCATAAGTATTAGTCAATCTTTCGTTTGCATTTATCAACTTTTACTCCAAGTGTAAGTTCATTGCCAGGTGTACACACTCCAAACATCGATTTCTACATGACGTATAAAGCGTGATCCTAGTAGCAAAGTACTGGGTTGTTTCATTAAAGAAAAGATTTTGCCTTAGCGGGAGCACGGTTATATGTCAAATAAAGACTAAAACTTTAAACTTGCCCCTAAAATTACCGTACGTTAATACAGAATTGATCGTTCAAGCAAACGCAGAAAACTTTCAAAATTACAGAAAAACATAACAATGTTTTCGCAATGCCACGCGAAAGTTTACTGCTATGATACCGGTACAGTTCAACTTTAACAATTGAATTCGAAACAGCCCGAATCAACGCTTTGTTTTGATCTCTTGACACTGCACTTTCCAAAGAATGAAACATTGCAAAACATATTAGAAATGTCGCATCTTATTTCAAGACTTGGTAATCTAAAATTTCTTGAACATTCAAACCGAAATGGACATTCAAAGTTTGAGATGGAGATTCAACGACAAATGTGTCCGAGAACGTCAAAAGAAAACGTTTCTAGCAATTTCAACTTTGAGACAGCTGGAGGCATTTGGCAATGTGATCCCTCTCAACTTTTCGGATCAACTGCTGGATCCCAAATTTATTCCCAAAAAATTGTGCCCAAAGATGCAAACATAGGTTGATGTGACCTAACTTTTGTGCTAATCTTGTATTTAAAAATACAAAAGTTATAATTGCACAAATTTGTTCTCTTTTTCAAAGCTATATTCATCATTTTCCAAAAAACTATCAGCTATAATTCAAAAGCTGATAGAAATCGGCCAAGGGGTAACTTAGTTTGCGGCTGATAAATGCGGTTCGTCAAACTTCGCATCGACGATTGCACTAGGGGGGTGAGAGAAATATTTTCTATTTAAGTCAAGACTTGGGCTCAACCTTATTCGTGCAATGCGGGGCTTGAAAATCACAGTTTGGATTTTAACGGATACGCCCGATGCATATAGGCCCAATGCCTCCATTTCAACTACTTAACCCGAATTAGTTGTTTACCTCAACACGTTGCAAACAATACAACGAAATGTTAGAAAGTATAATGCATTATTAATTGATCAACTTTGAACCCAATCGATTTCACTCATACAACAAGAGAAGTAAATCCCGTAAAAGACAAATTAGTACAGTTTGTTTTTCAACGAAGTACAACTGATAAAACTTATCAAACCGTTGAAATGTGACGACTAAAACATAGATTAACAATTTCTTGTCAGACATTGCTTTACAGAGCATTTAGAAAAGCTGCGTAACTCAAAAATTTTAACCACAGGCGCAATCAGAAAAGACCATTAATCAATTCTTAAAAATACAGAACACAATAACTTTACTTTCCGGCAACAATCAAAACGTATTAAAAAACGGATCCAGTTTCAATATGGGAGCGGGTTCATTCTCATCTATTTTTGCAAATTCTCCAATCGAAAAAAAAGAAAAACATAGCAGCTTTTCCTATCATTTTTTATCTGGTTTCAGTGACAATAACCGAGACTTTCTTTGAATGAGATGTTTTCTCGATTAAGCAATTCCTCCAACGACTACATCCAGTGCGTCTATTTCAATGATACATGAAATTGGCATATTCATTTTCTAACAAAGAAATCATAACTGTGAGCAAATTGCTAAACCTAAGTGAAAAGTGGCTGACATGAACGAACAAATGATGTCTTTGTGTAAGAAGTTGTGTGACTCAAAACAAATTAGAGCAGTAATCAATTATCAAGAGCTCTGTATTCATCTTGATTACTGTATTTTAGAATCGTAGCCACAACAAGAAAAAAAATGATGCAGTAATGATATAATGCAAAAAAAACTTGAGATTTTGCGTTCTAAAAAAGAAACACGAAGCTTTTAACTCCTAACATTTAAATTAATGCCCAATCTCAATGTATTTCACAACTGCTTGTAAGCAAAAGCTGAAATTACCAATACTGATTCCCTTCCTAAATTCTTTGAAACTCTTATGATACATTACACACATACTGGTTGAACTGGGTAAGCACTAAGCAGTCCAGTTCAACTGGTGTGGCCTATCTTGAAAAGAGCTTAGTTTTCAGCTAGTTAATTCAGCAACGAGTTGCAACTTGCTAGCCATCGGTAGTGCAAAGATGTTGCCCACCAACTCATTACTTGGTGCGGCTTAATACAGTGAGTTTAATAATTTGATTTGACTGACTTACTGGTTAAGCTACACATTTAGAAAAAAGGCATTAAAAATTAAATTCTTTGTTAGTACAGCTTAACACAAATAATATAATGAACAAATACAATACATTTTTCGAAGTATGCTTGTAAGCAAAACTGGTAGGGGAGAGGGCACAATAAGTGGCAAAATTCTTTTGATTAGTTTCACTATTTATTCTTGATAGTCAGCAATTAAATCAGGTGAGAAAACAAAGCTTGTGATTTCATCAAAAGCGAGTCGCTTCCACTCCTCAATGCTCAGCTCAGCATCTTCATAGGATTTGTCGTACAATGGAGCAGTTGGCTCATCTTCTGGGTCATGAAACTTTTCTAAGTAGGGATGCTGTAGAGCCTGCTCTGCTGTCAGTCGACAATCAGTGTCCAGGACAAGCATCTTTTCAAGCAAATCCACAGCCTTTGGGTTAGCGCCAACAAAAACATTTACAAATTCTTTCTTTGGAATAAAAGGAAGTGTTTTGATGAAATTTCTTGCAGATTGTGAGATGATCTTTTCCAGAAGATCATCTCTGGGGGTGCCACATAAATTCATGATGGCTTTCAACTGATCAATGTGGTCGGTGCCAGGAAACAGAGTCTGTCCAGTGAGAAGCTCAGCCATGATGCAACCAACTGACCAAATATCCACTGTTTGGTTGTAGTGCATCCAATTGAGCATGATTTCTGGAGCACGATACCAACGTGTTGCAACATAGCCCGTCATCTGATCATCAGTCAACCGTGCAAGACCAAAATCAAGAATTTTCAATTCACAATCTTCATTTACAGCAATGTTGCTTGGCTTTAAATCTCTGTGTATAATGCCAGCAGAATGTATATATTTCAAACCACGTAAAACTTGATAGATTAAAAATTGAACATGGTCGTCTGTCAACTTTTGTGACTTGATAATTTGATTCAAATCAGCTCCCATAAGATGAGTAACAAGATACATATCACTAAAGTCGTCAAGAGAAGAAGACGGTGTGAAAACATCAAGCAAACCAATCACATTCTCATGGTGCATATGCTTCAGCAGTCGAAGCTCTCTGTATGTTCTTTTAGCATGGGTGATGGATTGAAATGGACGAGCAAGTTTCTTCACAGCCATTCTTATTTTCAACTCACTATTGTATGCAGAACAAACTGATCCATATGCTCCACAACCAATCGGAACAAGGTCAGTGTACTTTACAGGAACGTCCCAATCTGTCTTGTTTAAATCATAATGAATAAATCCTTCTTGAGCATTAGGCCTATTTTCATTGGTTGTCATGTTTGCATCTAGTCAAATAAACTATGAGATCAATACACTACAAAAAAATACAGAAAGTTATTGCATTAAATTAATTAAGGTGACCAATTGACCACTTTAAAATAGTATAAGATTCCACTGTAATAATAAGTCTTGTTTTGTATTAATCTTTCATGAATAAATGTTAAATGGCTAGTCCTTTAGTCCACTGACAAAAGACTAGCAAGTATATGGTGTTTCAAAATTAGAGTCTCTCCTCCACAGAATAACCTAAAATGCAAAAGTACTAAAATTATACAGATTTAGAACCAGCATTTATTTAAATTTTTCACCAAATTGTTAATACTTTGTGGGATCTCTACTTGCCTATCCCATAACCTGCATTCTTGAGGTATAATCCAAGCAAATTGCAAAAAAGGCTAAGAATCAATCTCTATTTTTCCTAGTACCTCACTTATCAATCGTCACAGGTCTAATGGCCAACGAAAATAACTTCGTAAACTATTGCAATTTGCTACACACACTTTCTATAAATACGATTATTTGAAATGATCATCCATCTTTTGTAAAGATTTTAGGTCAAACGTTCTATGCATGCTGACATTTTTGGCGTTGCCTCAATTTGGCAATTCACCTCATTTTTTCGAGAAGAATGTAGGTCACCAAGCTGATGTGCTCGCCAAGCGCACAGTGCAAGGATTGGAATTGGAGGGTGACTGTTCAAATCTCTGTTTGCCAGCCAGTCAAGCAAACAGCCATACAATGAGATGCGATGGCAGTAAACAGCTTAACATTCTTATATCTTAGCATGCTTGAATTGCTCGTTTCAACACAGAGCTACGAAGGCAGAGTGTTCTAACGCCTGTCCTGCATTGAAGGACTGCTGTCACTTCCAAGCCAGTGTATGTCTCTGATTGTTTTGGGCATGGGTTCGAATCTCATCCATAGTCATTTTTTTCTGAAAACCAAAGGTTGATCTAGACTGTACCTTTATATCTTCTTCGTCATCTAATTTTTTTTAAAATAATTAATTAGCTACGTGGGTTTATCTACAATAATTCAGTTATTTGGCTTCAAGAAAAACCAAATAGGAAAAACAGCTCAGTAGAACCTCATGCTAACCGACTTTAAACTGGACTATTAAAAAAAACTCAATGGATTTCCATGTAAATTGTGGACTGTGGAGGGAGATCTAAATTAGAAACACCCTGTACACTTCAAAATGTTGTTTTATGTTGGGTTTGATTGGACAGATGCAAGTGCCTGGTGCATACACATCAAAACAGAAGAGGCAGAACCTAAAGGATCACTGGGTAGAAGGGATCTACTGGGTAAAATTACAAAGCAGACTATCAGCACAAGACCAATTATGAAGAGACTGAAGTGAGTTCGTACGCGATGAGTCTCAACCTGTAGAACTTTCTTTAATATCAAGAAGTAGTAAATTATATACTAATAACGATAACAATGATAATGACGACATACAGCAAAGCAGCGGTATATATACAGCAAGATAACAAAGAAAAGTGAGAACAAAAACAACATTAATTAAATTCCTTTTGTCTCACAATATCTGTTCATTACACAATACCACCCATAGCAATGAGCGATATGTGCCAATAACCAGATATCGCAGACAAAATTACACTAGGACAAAATATATTAATTCACTCGATCACCACAAGACTATTTGTATTTCAATGAAAACTTTTTTCTACTTTTTTGTTAATTCTGACCCAAATTCAAATCAAATTTGCTGGTATGATGCAGCAAATAAATGATATTCAATTATTCATGTATAGAAAATAACTCACACATCGAATAACGTTTGTTCCATGTTTACAATGTAATTGATGTAACTTTTTTAAATTGATGTAATTAAAAAAGATTTATTATTCAACATACAACAATTGGCCAAAATTATAATAATATATAATAAAAAATTGATGTATTTTTAATCTGAAAGGATTGCCAACAACTGCAGACAGAATTTCACATCAAGGAGAGATTCTCCAAAGAAATAAAGACTTTACCTAAGAGTTCTAATTTTACTAAATCTTCAAATAGCATTTACCTATATGCTGATGATGCCAAACTGGTTAATTTAGTGATACCGATAACAGTGTTGAATTGCAAAATAATCTTAATTTAACTAAAAATTAGCAGCAAATTAGAATCATAAAAATTTCATTCAAAGATTGTCAACCTAAACCTATAGGTTTTCGTGTTTCGACCAGCAACTTAGGCCATCTTCACAGCAAGCATTTAGAAGCACAAGTTATTCATCTATACAATTTATTATTGTAATATACAGTGCGATTAAGCTATCGCGACGCATTTCGACCTAGCTCAAGGGTCTTATCAGGCAAAAAGAATAGCACATATTTAAACATGCAATGATATGAAACTGCAATTAAAATTTGGAAACAAAAATTAGCAGCAATTTTATAATCATGGAAATTTTAAACATGCAATCATACAAATCTGCAATTACCAAATTTGGAAATAAAAATTGCATTGATAAACACATCTGCTTTGTCTATGCAAATTTTATAATGACGTCAAACAACTTATGACATGTTCATATGAAAATCACAGGAAGAGCACAAGCCAAATGCATGTGCGACACATTGCTTAGTGAATGAACACTTAACTAAAAATTAGCAGCAAATTAGAATCATTAAAATTTCATTCAATGATTGTCAACCTAAAACTATAGGTCGAAACACGAAAACCTATAGTTTTACGTTGACAATCATTGAATGAAATTTTAATAATCTTAATTTAGTTGAGTTCTTTACCACTAGTAGTCAATTATCTCTTTCCCAAACTAAATACCAACACCTGGCCATCAACTGTAAATATAGTATTTATAATAAATCTTGATATTTCATAATTTGAAGTGACCTTGTCATATTTTGCAAACTGTGTCTGCTGCTTCTTTTTGTTGTTATTGCAGGACAGCCATTCAAACATTACATCTTAATAGACAAGAAAAATTGTTTTGCTGGGAAACCTGAAAATGAAGTTTGCAGCAGGACGCAGAAAAAGTTAGTGATTATCACGAAAAATGCAATGATTTTTCTTCGGCCTTTACTTTTGTTTCAGCTCATAAAGTAGTGAAAATTGGAAAAAGTTCTCAAAAAAGATTACAATGATCACTAAATTTTATGATTACTTGTGCATTTTATGATGATTGTATGATTTTTTTTTAGATCTTAGCAATTTTTTATAATTTCTTACGTGCAGCTCTGTTTTCGTATTTATAAGTCATTCTCCAGTATAAAAATCCAGACTTTGCATAAAGTTTACATTGCAATGTTTGTCCTGAGCTGGAATATAATAGTGATATTTTGGCTCGGTCTCTTCATCTTAAAAGTGATATACATTTTAATACTGAAATTTGTGCAAATAAATTTCATCAGAAAAATCTGTATAGGTTGCAATGTTCTTTTTTCTTTTGGCGTTGGTAGGTTCTCTAAGGCTAAGCATTATTTGAAATGTTTTGAGTATTGTAGAATTCGATCCAATTCTTACATACAATATTTGTTATCACTTGCTAGATGCTAAGTTTGATGATTTTTTTGTATGTGCTGAGACTGATTATAATCTGCATAATAGTTTTGTTCTATTAGATGCGTGCTGAAATTGAGTTAGATGCAAACTCGAATCTAAATATAAAACATGTTGTTGTTTTTGCTATTGCAGCATTTCAGTTTGAACTAGCAACCTCAAGTAATTGTTACTTCTTCTATCTTAGCTACTTTCAAATTACATTAAAAGCAAACTCACACATAATAACACAGTACACATCAATTTAAAACCCGACAGTCTGTTTCACTCATAATTGAGATCATCAGGAGTATTTGAAAATGACACTCCTGATGATCCCAATTACCGGTGAAACAGACAGTAGGGTTTTAAATTTTTGGCGTGTACTATCATGATATTTGCTCTGGCCTACGCTGTCAATCACTTTTTTAAATTGGTTGAAATTAAACTCCACTCATCTTCAAAGCAAAATCAATGGTTGATTCGCAGCATAGTATTTCCAATTGTATTCAAATTTTTGAAGCTGTGGTTTGCAACAATGGCAAAAAACGTTTGTTCAACATGGATAATTTGTTCAACATGGATAAACTAAAAACGTTTAAACTGGCAACTAAATCACCCAATAAAGAAAAAGTTAAAGAACTCTTTGAACTTTACGGACCGTTTTAACTTCACGTTTAAACTAAAGATCATAAAGAATGAGTTGCTGTTAATGATTTAGGAAATCTTCCATTAATGTCAAGGTTAAAAGTTTGAACAGATTTGCCGGCAGATGCTACAAATTTTGAAGGAAAATGTGACATGCTTGCAAAGCAATATTGCCAGGAATTTAAAAACTGGCAGAAGAAAGCTATTATTAAGCTAATATTGCAAGAAGATCCACACCCACAAGTACCTTTTCAATTAATTTTGAAACTCCCCTGCTGAGAGCTGATCAGTAACATAAACTGAAGAAGGAAATTTTCAGAAACAATCTGCAACACTCCTTACAAAAATATGAATCTAAGAAACATGTTGAAAACAGAAGTTGGAGCTAATTTTTAAAAAACAATTGTGATCATTGATCAAACTCAACCAGGCAACCTTGACTTCTAAACAAGCTTCGAAAAAAATTGCAAAACAAGAACTTGTATTATTGCATCATTTACAATCATTGAAAAGATATAGATTTTTCTGAAAAAATAAACGTCTTGGAGCTGATAACAACAAATCAATGTAGATTGAGGTTGATTATCAATTATACAAACTTGTGTAAGAGAAACTTATGATGTAAACACATAAAAAGTCTGAATCATTTTTGACGATATCAAAAACTCTTGAGTTTCTTCAATGCTGATAATTCTAACAACTAAAATATATTTGACCTACTTAAAGCTGGTGATTGGTGCCAAACACCATAAATTATGGTTTAGCAGTAGTCAGAAAACTCTACCGCAGCATCCGTGGAGTTATTTGCAGTATATTAAACCAACATCATCAGGACCATCCCTCTTGATCTATGTACAAGGTATTTCTGGTAAACAAACAAAAGCTGTGGATCAAAACAGAGAATACATCAGCAGAAAAATCAAGTTTGAATATGCAGAAAAGAGTTCAGACATTATCCTCAAACGAAATGCTGATGCAAAGTGCTCAATCTGTCAATGTTGTCATCTTGACAACTGTCATCATAAAATTCAATCACTCTGTTTGAACTGCAGCTGATGGGAAAAAATAATCTCAATTTACATGGCTTGATCAACAAAAAATATTTTTTTCAAAACTTTTTTATTCTTTAATTTTAAATTTCTTTTTAATGAACTCGAACAGTTTTATTTGAGTTCAAGTTCGAGTTCATAAAAATTATATTTTTTAATTAAAGATACAGTTTACAGCCTTGGTGCAGGCAACAAATTTGATGAGAAATTAACCACAAAATCTGCTCATCTATTTAAGCAAACAAGGGGGAAAATGCACAAGAAAGCTGAAGTGTAGAAGCTGGGAAATGAGCAAGAAGCTTGATAGAGCAATCAATTCTGTGCTGCCCAAACTCGATCCACAGATGAAACAATGACCACTGGAAAATATGTTTAAATTAGGAGTTGAAGAACATGAATATTTGCGATACGCCTACCCTAAATCAGAAGACTTTATCCAACAGAACTGGCAGGTTCTAGAAGATTGAATGGCAATTGTATGGTTTAATTATGAAAAAAACAGACGATTTTAATGTGTCTACCTACACAGCCAATGGACCAAGTTCAAGAAGCTTTCAAGATACAAGAATCATTTCACAGGGTTGCGACAGAAACTGCACAATTAAATACCAGGACCATAATTGAATTTTTTAATAAAAGTTGGTAGATGATCAGTTTTGAGACTTAATGATGTAAGGAGTGACGTCGCATCTAATGCTGTTGGTAATTATGTAGTCAATTGAAGAAATGAAAAATCAGTTTATATGCATAGGTTTATTGAAAAGTGAAAAAAGTTCATTGAAATTTAACAAAATAATATAAGAAGCCGTCAGTCTTGTGATGCAGAATATTAAAATTGAAATCTCCCAGAGTAGCCTAACTAATGTTTTATTATGTTAATTTATGAATTTTTGCAACTGCATTGAACGCCTTCAGATACATACACACATACCTATTTCTCCTGCATCAGTAACAAAATCAACATGACAAAGTTTGTACCTAGAATTTAATATCAACAAGACTATCAAGTTTTGAGTGACATTTACTATAGTGGAATGAGCATCTGACTCACTTCGTAATTGATGCAAAATATTTACATTCTTGCATAACAACCTAACGTTGATATAAAGAATAAGAAGTTTTTAGGAAAAAATTTTAGGGCAGTGATAGTATTAGCATTGAAGTATCTAAAAGAAAAATTTTGAGATATAAATACATGTAATCTGATATATTGCAAATTTGATCAATTTTGGGAACCGCCTAAATTAATTATAGCATTTAGTTCACTAATAGTGAGCCAACTAAACACTGACACAAAATGAATATTTAACAAGATGGCAACATCAGCAAAACACAATATCTGATCAAAAATTCAACGTCTAGCAATATTACCAACAGACAACCTGGCAAATGATTCATAAAATAATAAACGGTTAAAGAACAGCTTTATCAATAACAAATTCTCTTCTTACGTGCATGAAACAATGCAGAGCAATAATTTGATAATATGAAGCAGAGCTAAACAAAGTTATTTTAATAGATCATATTAATTGTCAGAGATTTGGCCTTGGACGAACATATTTGTGAGCTATCACCAAGCATAATTAGAACAATTTTTTAAACATTGTCATTTGGCCACTAAATCTATTAATCATAGGCTAGGAGTGTCCACTGTCCAAGGATTTACCCACAAAGAAAACTATAATCGGCACGATATTAGAATTCTTTTAGCAATTAGAAACATGGAATTCCAAAGAGTCCAAACTCGAAGGTCTTGTTAACAAGCTGAAGGCCTTGTTTCTGACCAAAACGTCATTGAAATCATCTTTTTTTTTATCTTCACAGTAAAGTTGCACCAAAATGTGAAAGGAGACCTTATTTGTGCTATACTTTTTAACTGTTATTTTTGTTCAAAAGATGCCTTGAATCAGTTTGTTTTTTCTTCACCTTAAGTTTTGATCAAAATTTGGTTCAAGAATCTTACTTTAGTTCAATTTTGGGCTGAAGTTTTTAAACTATACAGCTTGATCTTGATGAATGAGGAACATGCACCTTTGCAGTTTCTCATTTGACCCACTATCGTAATAGTTTGGACCCCCCTACCATATACTTCACCAATACTCCTTTCCACAAGAAACACACTATGCACACAATAAAATTCAGAAGAGACGATTCTGACCCAAATCTAAACCAAATTTAAATTTTTACTCGAAAAATCTAACCTCAAACCAAACCCAATCTGTACTAAAAACCTAATCTCAACCCCTAAAATTAAAAAAAGTAAATGATACATGTGCGAATGACTTTAATTTTGTTTTTTCTTCATTTTTATTTCCTTCTATTTATCAAAAAGATTTTTAGTGAAATAGTCGCCATCAATTCAGCATCAGTCAACAAAGTAGACTAGGGTACTAAACCAGGAGTAAATTTTGTTCCAGCAACGTTGGAAGCACTGGCGCAGCCAGGATAGATTATATTAGGGAACAAGTCCCCCCTTTTGAAAAAGCAAAATTATACAAAGAAGATCAAATATCAAAACACTAATTTAAAAATGCTCAACTCAGATGTAATTCTACCCTGAGTTGCAAATAAGCAATGTCAAAACTTTAGCATTTTCTAGACAATTTTTGTAAGGTTATTAGCTTCTCCATCTTTTACAAATTTCAGTCATTTAGCTTGTATTGTTTCTGAAATATTTGAGTTGAAAAAACGTTTGCAGCAAAAAGGTTTAGCGATCATTGTTAACGTAACAATTGAA
Source organism: Trididemnum nubilum (assembly GCA_963965965.1). Taxonomy (NCBI): domain Eukaryota; kingdom Metazoa; phylum Chordata; class Ascidiacea; order Aplousobranchia; family Didemnidae; genus Trididemnum; species Trididemnum nubilum. Next base: position 38,786,178 of record OZ014484.1, on the reverse strand, counting down.
ATGAGTTAGAATTAGAAAATCAATTTTGGTGAATATGATTGAAAAAGTTGACTATTACATCACATTAATACAACAATCGCGCATGAAAACTTGATTGTATTGAAACAAGAATTTAGCTGCATTGCCTTTTGCAACACAGAGTAGAAACTAAATCCAGAAAGAGGGAATGCTGGTATAGTCAGAGTTGATATTTAATGAAAATGCTTGATTATTGCGTGGCCCGTATCGTGCTGTCTTGAAATGACAATGTCTTGTTAGTAGGGTGTTTTGCTCAAAAAAAAGTTTACTTTGGGTAGTGATTTTTTAATGTCAAATGAACTAACTAGATGAATGGTCATAATCTTTTTGAAAAATTTTTTGTTTTAGCTCCTCACACCCCCCATTTTTGTGCCGAGGGGGGTCAAATTCATAAAATTGCAATCACTCAAGCAAGGATTATCATACATTGTTGATATTTTTATCAAACGAACCGGAATAGGTAAGTTTATACCCAACTTCCAGAGGAACTGTAGGTCTAACTCCTTTAGTTTAGGAGATATCAGCAATTTTGTTAATTTTGAGAAATAATCAATCCTTTTTTTAGCATGTGATAAGAAAAAAAGGCTAATTTTTGATGAATATTTTCCAAGATGTTATGTTACAGAAATTTGTGTAAAGATGAAAAAAGTGATTAAATTGAAGTCCATTTAACAGTGCATTTATTTGTCTATATCACAACCAGAGGTGGAGTCGAGGACACATGGCTCGAGGCTAAGGCCAAGGACATAAAAAAATCCAAGGCCAAGACCAAGGACAGACCCTTTCAAGGCCCCAACAAGATTGCTTGAGGCCAAGGACACAGTGCGAAAACGCTCTCCAAGAAAAAAAAAGGTCTTCGCCCAAAACTTTTGTAAATTTTACGTAAACTGCAGGCGATCTCTAAAAAAAAGGTCTTCGCCAAAAATTCGCAAATTTTCCACAAAATTTGTGCATCAAAAAATTTTTTTTGCAAGTTCTTAGGTCTGCTCCAATCCAAGACAAAACTACATTGCTCATGACCTTCGCACATTTTCAACAGGTCAAAAAATAGTGCTGTCCTCTAGCAGAGGATAGGGTATTTTCAAGTACTTGCACAGTTCGAGACCAAGGACTTGACCTTCGAGGCCAAGGCCAAAGACTTCAAATTTTGTACTCAAAGACGTCCTCGAGGACTCCACGTCTGGTCACAACCATTGCCTCTTTTTGCCTATGTCACAATTATTGCACTGCGAGTCACACAATAGTTGCATGCAATTCTAAAAAGCAATCAAGTTTATCATTAATTTGGAAAGAAAATTGTGAGATATAAGTTTGTAACAGAATTTTTTTGGCTGGTTTTGGTTGAAGCAGAAACCTTATTGTCTGATTGTTGCTTTTTAATTCAAGAAGGACTAAATTTGAGTCTGAAACTTGAAACACCCAATTCGGCCACTGAACCATTATTGTGCTCAAAAGTAGTAAGGCTAGGAAGTATAATGAAACTCTGTACAAACTAATCATATGCTAGTTTTAACAGGTTTTGATACCAGTATCTACAAAGTTGATAATTTTATGAAAATAGTATTTAGTAAGTGTATCTGTGTACAGTTGTACACTGTGCATATAAAATGTGTTAAACATGCTGCGTGAGAGCATTTTGAATAAAGTCATCGTTATGGAGGAGCTGAAACTATTACACATTCTTCAAACATTGGCACAAGTTTTTTGAGGTTATTTTCGGCAACTGCATCAGCTTCAAGATGGCAAAGGACCAGCATATCGATCTTCGATTAGTGAAGGTGCTAAGCTGTTAGTCGTTGTTTTGAAAAAACATGAGGTGATTGTGTAAATTTGATTTTTTAGAGAAAATAGGAGAAAAATGTAACAAAATTAAGCAAAAATTCACATTTTTGTTAATAACTCGAAAAATAAGGAAGTTAGATGCATAGTTCCTCTTGAAGTTGGATATAAAGTTGCCCATTCTGGTTCGTTTGACTCCAATATCAGCTTGATGTTATAATCCTGCCCAGAGTTGAAGTGATTTCCTAAATTGGACCCCACTTGTTATAAAAATGGGGAGTGTGGGGAGCTAAAACATATCAATTTTTCAAAAAATTTTTACCATTCATGAAGTTAACCTATTTAGCATTAAAAAATCACTATCCAAAAAAATTTTGAAAAAAAAGTTTAAAAATGAAACACCCTAGTCTTTGGGATGTACCAAATTTTGGTGACTTTCTTGAATTTCTTTGGACCTCTCCCAAAAGTGGTGGTTCAACCACTAATTCAATTTACCACCAAAATTTTTTGGTTTAATTTTTGTTTTACCCCTCTTCAAAGTGCGTTTCCATGGCAATACCACAAAAATCAAAGAAATAGCCATAACTTTGCGATCACTCATGGTAGATGCAATTTTTTTTCCAAAGATGCAGAATACCCAAGTTTCTATCTGCTCTCAATACAATATTTAAGCCTAGCTGTTCAATTTTTCAAGTAAAATCAAAAAACCATGTTTTTTCACTGTTTTTATTAAATTTTCTATGATATATCTCATTGCGTAGAGGTGTTATGCAATTTGTTAGGTAATATATGGTAACTTTCCTTCACCTGTACTGTCATTAAAGTAGCAGTTGTATTAGAACTATGTTAATTGCTCTGTAAAGTGTTCACTGGTAGAACTAGCTAGTACCAGAGGCAGGCACAAATAACATTATATCCAAAGTGCAGCGCAACAAAGTGCACCAATCTTTTCAACCAGTAAAACCGCAGCGCAAAATGAGCAATTTAATTTTTTTAATTTCTGAAGCACAGCTCAACTTCTCCAACAAACTTTTTGATTCAGTTGAAGCACTACCCAATTCTGCAATTACGAAACATATTCTCAAACCAAGTTAAAGCGCAACCCAACTTCCGCAATTGAAATTTCACAACGTAACGCAAATACCGCATTTTTTTGTAATTTTAGACTGAAAAACAGTAAATAATTTGCGAAAGAAGGCCGACATTTATCTATATTACCATCTAAATGGAGCAAAATTAAGTTTAATGTATAGAATTGCGCTTTTAATAAAAAAAAATTGAAAGCGCAGCGCAGTTAAAGCATAACAAATTTTAAAGACTTTAGTCTGCAACGCAACTTCCGCAATGCTTTAAAATATAATATGCAATTAACAAAAAACTGTTTCGCAAATCGAAATATTGGTAATCCTGCAATGAAATTGCCCAGGCAATCTCTCTCTTTCAAAAATTCTCTATTGTGTCTGCTCAAACAGGGGAGGTTGACGCAGTGTCAGGCATGGACAAGGAAAAACGGTTCAATTTTTAGTGATTTTGAGCGCACGTCATTTGTAGACATCCCCTTAAAAAATTATCAGTGGTGTAAAAAGTATTTGAAAAGTGTGATCACGTAAAAGTTTTGTTACTTAAATAAAAAATTATTTAAAGTAAAGTTCATAGTATTGACTTAAAAAGGACCCGAGTAAAAGTAAAAAAGTAGCCATTTTAGAAGTACGTAAGTACCATTAGGCTATTTTTGAAATGTTTATAGCAAAATAAACAAATTATTCAATCGACAAACTGTAGTATACAACTACTAGTCCACTACCTTCACATCACTGCCACATAATGCTAGGCCTTTTAACTGCTCACTCTCTCTAGATGTCATGAATTGATTAATGCAAGTTTTTGTAAATCTTTTTAAATCAAAAAGAACAACAGCAAAACATTGAGATTTAAAAATCATGTCTTGCAGAATTTAATTACTTGGAATCATTTCATATAACCTTTGCTAACTTAACTAAGCTGAACAACCGCCAGTAGAAAACTCTACCATTCTGACAAATTTGTGGTTCAAATTTGAAACTACAGTACTTTGAACTCTTCTGAATCAAAACGCTACGTAAGTAGCATTACTTAACACTAAAAGTAAGCAAGTGAAAGTAGAAAGTATCCAAAAATAGAATTATTTTAAAAGTGTTTGCTACCGACAAATTCTACGTCAGTAATCTCTTGTGTAGAGCTACTTTCATTACTTTACACCTCAGAATATAAACGCAATTAAACTTACCAGTATGTTAATATCATTGTCGGTCGTGTTGTTTATCACACAACTTATTCAATACATGTACTGCATATTGATTTATTAACAGTATATTTCATATATTTAACAAATATTGGTTCTAAATCATTCTATTGGTATTATATTGGTCTACAAGCCTAGTATTTCAATTGCATTACCAGTATTTGGATTGTTTAAGATTCATTAATGCAGTTTGTTAACAAGTATTGAGAATGTTGAATTTAGTATGTCTTAACTTTTATTCCTACGCATTATACTTTGTTTTTATCCACTATTATTTCTTGTTTTTGATTAAAAAACCATTAGCCTAATTCAATAGGCCCACCAAAATTGACTAAAACACCAGTACATGGCATTTTGTAAGGCCTATATAATAACAATGATAATAATAGTGTATCAATTCAGCACAATGGTAAAAATAAAATCAAACATCATACCACCAGCAATCAAATCAACCGTCATACCATCTGCAATGTGACCAAGCAGTACAAGAAGAACTGAGAAACAGAAGTTTTCATAAAAAGCATCTGCAATAAATTGGTAGATGACAATCATCTGATGTGAAAACTAAACCATTCATTCAACATTAAAGTTAACATAATAGTAATTTTAGATCAAAATTAATACCATAGTATGAAAATAAGAAAATACATTGGGTCAGATCCATGATTAAGGACAGTAAAAAATACAAGAAGACTAATTCTGGGAACAAGATTACAACTTATACGTTAGAAAGTGGCTATTTTGCCTCTAGAGGCAAAATAGTGTTTTTCCTCTGTTTGGGTTAGGGTTTGGGTTAGAGTTAGGGATGGGATTAGGATTAGGGTTGGAGTTTGGGTAAAGATTAGAGTTAAGATTAGGCTTAGGGCTATTTTGGCACTTGTGGCAAAATAGCCGTTAGGACTATTTTGCCTCCAATTGGCAAAATAGCCCTGAGCCACTGCCTATATGTTATCATATTCATGGTGCTAGTTTAAAGCAATATTTAAAAAAAAAAAAAGAGTGTATACAGTAGAATTAATTGTAAGTACCCATATTCTTAAACCTTATTACTGATATGTAAATTGTAGGACTGTAACAGAACAAGAGCAAAACTGAAAACCAACAGAAATATTATAAGTAATGAAATGTAGTTTTTTCAGATCAATGAACGGTAATGCAATAACAGTAGGTCGTAGAAATATGAAAACATACAAATAATCAATTACTAAAAAACATGAAAAATAATCGTACAATTAGGCTACTATTACTATTAGATAGAATGGAAGATATGTTCAATTATAAACAATTAGACTAATGCTGGGTAAAGAAGATTTTTAAAATGAAAAAAGTAACGAAATAATAAAATCATATCTTCATGGCAGTACAGAGTATGTCAACAGCATTGTAAAATTTTACGTACCGGTAACACTGAACAGCCTAACACAAATTGTGGTCTGGTGGTGTTTTTGCATATTTATTTAAAAAACTTTTAAATTACATAACAGAAAAAGCACAAACAATATGAGAAGGAAGACAATTCCACAAATTCAGAATTAACAACCTTGATAGAAAAAGAATATTTGCGAATATTTAACCGAAAACATTGTTTGGACAATTTATAGGACGTTGTTAACTGTTAAGTATGAACCATTCACTTTTTTTGGAATCTCTGCAACTTGTGTATGAGCGTGCATGCGCTCTCACTTCTCTCATGCGTACACTTATTAAGGTTAGGGCCAGATATGGGGAATAGCTTAGATTGGAGAGCGCACACGCACGCTCATACACGAGTCACAAAGCTTCCGAAAAAAAGCAACAGCTCATACTGAACGACACCCCAATTTATATTGGTGACTGTGTGTAAATTTGTACAGTACCAGTACAGGTATTGAGGTAAGTATCAAATGAAAAGAAATTAGATAATTGTAGACTGGTAGAGAATATAAATTATGCACCATCTTGAACACTTCAATCAGAATCGTTTATATTCATAATCATATTCATATACAACAGTAAGAAGCGAAAAGAAAAACTTATTGATCGTGAATCAGATCAAACTGTCAAAAATGACCTTCTTTGCTGCAGGTTATCAATTCCTAATGTAGACAAACAATTTTGATAAGATTTATCTTTTCAATTACAAATGCATTTTGTTGCTCTACGCTCAATTAGCCGAATTCATCAGGCCTATCACACTATAATAGGCTTGTATATATAATAGGCTTACTACTGGTAACTTGGCTAGCGTACTGCTTGACTTGAAGACTATGATCCCTTCGCAGTTTCCCCTTGCCAAACTATCATTCATTTTAACATTGCCATTGTAAGGTTATGTGTTTATGTTGAGAGCAACAAAAATAAAATACTGTTCTGTTCTGGTTAGTAGCCTACCGGTACCGTACCATACTGTAAGTCTAGTTTCTGATCGAAGAGATTTGTGGTAAATGATAAATCCAGCTCCAAACAAACGACGAACGTTTTATTACGTCATAGATAGTAAAATTCTAACGTAAGTTCGGAACATCGAAATACAGCATGTTTAACATTAAACACAAAACCAAAACAAATGAAAACAAGGCTTTACGTTGACTAAAACTACTGCTCACATTGTCAAAGTAGAAGTAATTGTAATACCATAACTGACTGGCAGTTCAAATTCTTGAATGCACGCTCAAGCTCAGGTTTCAGTAAAAAGCGCGTGCTGTGTTTGTTATAATTTTTGCCATACGTGGGCACAAGTCCGTTAATCGTTAATCCGTTAATAATGAAGCTAACTTTTTCATTAACTCGTTAATCCGTTAAAAAGTTTTTTCATGTTAACGGACTAAATTAACTTCCGTTAAGTTCTGTTAACTTCCGTTACGGTTTTCATCGTTAATATCTTGCACCATTCATTCATCGTACCAGTACAAACCAGTTTGCTCTAGTAACACTTTTTGCGCATTAGCACGAGTTTTATAGAAGAAAGCGAAGAAAGGAGCTCTTTTTTTAGGCAAATAATAAGCTGCGCAGCCTCAGAGGTCCATTGATTAACGAAGTTACAATTTCCAAAGATTTTCCAATCGCAGCTTCGTTAGTGCATTTGAACTTATTTTTATCTTGAAATTAGATTGGACTGTAAAATGTAACTTCCAAAACACAAAAAGACCACCACAGCAATAGATATTTCCTTGCAATCAGCTCAACAACGTCAATACGTGTTCTAGAAGCGAGTGAATAAAAAGAAATGTAAACTACATGCAAAATAATTACGAATTAACGGACTTTGTTAACTTCCGTTAATTAAAGCTGAAAATAACGGATTAACGTTAACGGAGGTGTGAAGTTTGTAAACGGGCTAGTGGTTAACGAAGCTAACGTTTTGCATTAACTTGCCCACCTATGATTTTTGCCAACGCAAAGTTGGTGAATGACCGGGTATCAATGACGGTAATCAACGACTGTAGAGCAGTTACTGTATATCCAGCTCATGTTAGCAGCGATAATGTGTGATTTATGAGTACAGGAAAACTATAGCGAAGTGACCAATATGGAAATATGGCTGCTGGCTTATTACAGATGCTGCAGTACTAGGAATACCAAACAGTTTTGGGGGTTACTCATCTAAGTGTAGCGTTTGTTGTGCGTATTTTTACTGTTTAACCAACTTTTGATTCTGTATTTGAATAAGAATTTTAATTAGAATTTAGGCTACGCTGATCCTGGTGGTAAAAGTTATGGTTCAAAAAGCTGACGTTGGAAGATTGGATTAAATTACAGTATAATAAGCCTACTCAACCCTCAAAAACTTTAAACTGGACATTCAACTTGGATCAGACGCCTGGACAACGATTGAAACCGAAAAAAAGGAACAGTCGCGATGTAGGAGTAACCCAAGTTAAAACGCGACATTTTAAAGAAATACTGCTCAAAATCAGTTTTATTTTAAAAATGGGAACTAGGCTTCTCAAGGTGATAAAAAAACGCCCCAACTCTTGGTAAAATGTTCTATTTACCTGCAAAAATAGATTTAATCCGATTAACTCCAAAACATTTGCGACTCTGTGTTTCGAAAATTTGTGTTATCAGAAAAGGATGACTTTGCAAACCTTCTTGCAGAATACCGAACTTTATGTTCGATAATCAAACACCCCATTGCTTATTATTCAAGAAATTGCCAATTTGCAAATTTATTTGCAGATTAAAAAACGCGATGTTCGATATTCTGCAAATTTGCAAAATTATCTTTTGTTGATGTCAAGAAATTTCAAAACACAGAAATTGTTTGAACAGATTAACTGTATTTTCGCGGATAAAGGAAATTGGAACATAGTTAATTTGGTGCTCTCTTTATTACCTCAAGTAGATCTCATTTATTTCAACAAAACTGATCTCGAGCAGTAACCAGCACGCCAAATTTGTTGTTCCCATGACGTTTGGTTTAGAAGTTAAGTAGGGAGGCAATTTGAAATGACCAAGATTTAGTAAAATTTTTTATGACAATTTGCAATGTTAATTAACAAGAATATCAAGCAGCAAAGCCACTTCACCAAATTTTTAGCCTATTTCATCAAATTAAATGACGTCATAAAATGTGGTATTAGCATTTGATGTTAAAAAGGGTGAAGCATCCAGCCAATTCCAGTAGTTTTGCTCAAGAATGGCAAACGGTACGTTCAGAGTTTGCGTACTACGTACCTCGCACCTTTAACAGCGTACCGCATTTCGGTTCATTTTTCAAACGTACCATAACTACGTACCGTACCGTCGTAGCCTACCACTCGGTTTTTTGCGTCTTATACCTTCAATCAATCTGGTGAAACAACGATCCATTAATGACATATGCGACCTACGTTGACGTGTTTTTTGTTCATATTTGATTCGTATTATACCAAAAGATAAGCTTAAGGCAGCATTTCATAAAAAAATCAACGGTTCAATTTCAAACCAGGGTGAATTAAATTTTTGTAAGGATGAACCAATGTAAAGTGGTGAACCAAAAAAAAAGGAAATTGGTAAGCTGATGTGAGTAACAATGGTAACACGCTTTTTGCTAAAAGATAATGTCTCGAAACAGCAATTTGTACAAAAATAGTCTAAAAATTGAGCCTTTTTTATTAGAAATTCATTCAAAATCTCTTAGCCTTGTTAACTCGTCCTCATACTCCCAGTTTGTTAAAATTATTTTAAATAATCAATAAACGTATTTTCATCAGTGGAGGATGGAATGAGGAACTCTTTAATAAGGGTGAACAGAACCGAAGAAGTTAATAAGCATTGGCTTGAAGGGTCTTTGAACTTAATAACATATTGAACTTAAAAACTGCTTAGCTTTATATGCCGATATTCATAGGTGGGCAAGTTAATGCAAAACGTTAGCTTCGTTAACCACTAGTCCTTTAACAAACTTCACACCTCCGTTAACGTTAATCCCGTTATTTTCGGCTTCAATTAACGGAAGTTAACAAAGTCCGTTAATTCGTTAATATTTTGCATGTAGTTTACATTTCTTTTTATTCACTCGCTTCTAGAACACGTATTGACGCTGTTGAGCTGATTTTAAAAAAATATCTATTGCTATGGTGGTCTTTTTGTGTTTTGAAAGTTATATTTTACAGTCTAATCTAATTTCAAGATAAAAACAAGTTCAAATGCACTACGAAGCTGCAAGATATTAACGATAAAAACCATAACGGAAGTTAACAGAACTTAACGGAAGTTACTTTGGTCCGTTAAGATGAAAAAACTTTTTAACGGATTAACGAGTTAATGAAAAAGTTAGCTTCGTTATTAACGGATTAACGATTAACGGACTTGTACCCACCTATGCCGATATTTCATTCAAGGCCGTCAAAATCTTATTGAACAAAAAATAATGCAACATCTAAAAGTGATTCTTTATGCTTCACAGAGGTGGGCAGTTGCGCGCTACTGTAGCAGCGGCGCTACAGCAAGTTTTTGAATAGCGATAGCGCTGCTACTACCGAAACCGAAGAGGGTAGCAGTAGCGACGCTACTTTTTAGGGCAAGTAGCGGTAGCGATAGCGCCGCTACTTTTAGAAAATGAACCATCCCGCTACCGCTACTTATTTCACGTACTTACTGTATTATGTTTAATAAAATCAAAAACAAATACATTACTAAAATGTTATATTTAGTTCACAAAATCGGTAGTAAGGGTGAGAATGCCAGAATAACTTTGTGACGTAGTAATGATGAATTTATTACGTTTAGCAATTTCCAACAAGAGATTTGTACAATTTGTACGAGTGATCACTATCCTTATCTAAACTTTGGCCACATGGCCTTGGTTCGGTGGCAGCTGTATCTGAATAGAAGTAGCGTATACTACAGCTATATGCTATTCATTATAAACTGATAGTAGGTCTATTAAGTGGCAAAAAGCGAACTAAAAAAAATGCAAAGATACAGTGAGGCACCAGAGTAGAGACTAGCACTGGTGTGGCAGTACTCCCTTTTTTTTCTTATTCAAATTTTGTGGCCCAGTCATGCGTAAAACTAAAAACGAGATAAAAATGCTTGGTTGCGAATTTTCTCTCTGTTTTCGGATGTTATGTCGTTTCAGCCTGAAGCAGAAATAGAACTGTGTTTTTTGCTTACTTTTGTGTATTCTGATTTTGGAAAGAAACGTGAAGAGTCAGATTGAGTTCCGTTCGAGCAATTGAGGCTGCACTGGCTTAGGCCGCATTAGACAGTTAAAGGCTGGAAGGTACCAAAATAGTGTGTTTGTGGAAAGCGAGCACAAAAAATCTTGTGTAGGAGGAGCGGTTTGAAAACAACGAATGTGGCACCTTTCTTTTGTTAATCGGCTTGGTTGCACAACTAATCCAGGTAGTTTGCGGGTTTAGTTATTAATCCATATAACCAATTGCACTTTCATTTGTGGCTACTTTGGAGCTGACGCTACAGCACTATAAATTTAAATTTGAACCCTAAATTCGTCAGAACGGTTGACTTTTCTACCAGCAATTGTTCAATGTAGTTAAGTTAGTTGTCTTTTGCTCCTTTTTCGGCTGGCAACTCTTGCACCAGATGTCAGACCACCACAGCGTCTGCAGCAATGCTTTTTTCCTCGTGTGCGCGTACGTATATCAGAACCACTCTGGCGAAAAGCAGTTCAATGTTCAAGATAGTTTTAGTATCACGTTCATTTTTTGGTGCCTGCCTTTCATCGCATATTGACATAGATGTTTAGTATATTAAAAGCAAATCATGAAAGAAGCAATCAGGCATACAAATTTGCCAAAAATGCGTCCTACGATAACTAAACGTTTCTACAGTATTGCTAAATTCTACAGAGTGAGTCAAAAATCACACACCATATAAACTAGATGGGAGTTAGCCAGCAAACCCAGGGAACGACCGACGCATAGCTAACGCTGTGACGCTCAAAAATACTTTTTGTCTTCCGTAAAATCGGCAATTACTCAAAAACATCTGATTATGGAACCTCCAGAAAAGTAGAGTCAAAATATTTGTCAGTTAAATATCCCCTGATATCATAAAACACTGGCACCCTAGCTTGGGCCGTCCAAAAAATGGATTTTTGGGGGTCCAGTTGGGAGGTCGCGGGGGGATGGCACCTCCAAACTATGTCAAAATATATGTCTGTTAAATATCTGCTGATATCATAAAACACTGGCACTCTAAGTTGAGCCGTTCAAAAAATTGATTTTTGGGGGGTCTCCAGGGGGGGTGGCACCCCCAAACTATGTCAAAATATTTGTCTGTTAAATATCTACTGATATCAAAAAAAAGTAGAACTCTAGCTTGAGCCGTTCAAAAAATTGATTTTTTGGGGCTTTATTTTGGGGAGGTTCCTGGTAAAGTTGCCCAAAAAAAATTCGGGAGAAAAAATTGCGGTTGCAGCTCAACAACTTTACACAAAAATTAGATTTCGATGTTTTGTGGTTTAGGAGAAGAAGAGTGTACAAAAATTAGGAAGAAAAAAAAGGAAAAAAACTCATCGCGGCCAAAAGTGGGTTGGTTGGGATGAAAGGATATCTTAAGACATATAACCATATGAAATATTTTTTGCCGTACTTAAGCCGTTTTTGACTGAGACCGCTTTTTACGCCAAACTTGCGGGGCGGTTTTCGGGTTCTAAAACCAAAGTCATGTGACCTATTGGCTCGAAATTTCGTACAAACATATAACTCATTAATCTCAAACTGCTGTCAAAATTTCATGTAGTTAGACCCAACCGTTCTCGAGTTATAAGCAAAAGTTTGAAATTTCGCACTCGTTAATTGGAAAATGGCCGAGTAAAAACAAAGGAACACGCGACGCGAGCGTCGGTCGTTCCAATAATAAACATACTACTTTAGTACGGTAGGCTACTTTAATATATTGTGCAATGTAATTACAAAATGTCTTCAATATGACGATCAATTTTGTCGCAGTAAAGACCCAGACTATCTAAATGGCCTATCTACAATAATTTTGTATGAATTAGTGACGTAATGTTTGTAAGGCTTCTGCCTGCCTTCACATATCGTAAAATAAATTCAATGCAAAAAAATCCACAATTTTTATTGATTAATCCAAAAAAGTTTATCGCAGAATATATTGAAATAGCTATGATGCGAGCTTTCGACCCACCCGGTAGATACACAGATAAGACACGTCCACAGTGTTTTTAAATTTTAGCATAATTTAACCGTAGACTCTTTGTTAGACAATGGCAGTGAATGAGTATTTGAGCAAAGATTTTATAAAATGATTCCGTGTAAATTCTGCGCGGCATGATTATCAAATCTCGAAGTTTAGCTGTTATTGTTCTTTTTGATTAATTATTTTGGATATAATGACAAAAAATCTGCAAAAATTATGAATTTATGACTTCTAGAGAGAATGAGGGGTTAGAAGACCAAGCGGTATATGGCAGTGATGTGAAGGTAGTCGACCTGTTGTCTGTCATATGTCGAATGAAGAGTTTGTTTATTTTGCTTGAATACTTCTTGAAAAACTTGTACTTGAATACTGTACTTTTAATACGACTACTTTTTTACTTTTACTTAAGTACTTTTTTGGTCTGTATTTTGTAATTTACTTTAAGTACTTTTTTCGTCAGTAACGAAACTTTTACTTGATTACAGTTTTCGAGTACTTTTTGCACCACTGACTAATACAAAGAAACACCCCTCCCATTTTTTTTGAAACCCTGATCTTGTTCTCCTATTGCATTTGCATTGCACAATTTCCAGAAGAAAGAGGAGGTTAACTAAAGTTTGTAAAGTCAAGTGATGTTACTGGAAGGGTAAAAATTATTCAGTCTCTTTTTCCTGGAAGTTTAGGCTGAGGAAACAGATTCAGGGTTTCTAAAAACTTTTTAGGTGGATATCTCTTTGTATTTGTTAACTATCTTTGCAACCGCAGCCTCTAATTGAGAAAAACTTCAAAAATTATGTTTCGATTTTAACTATTTTAAACTACCGTACCGGAATTGACTGAATGTGGATATGCTTCATCTCTTAATGATTCAGATTTAAAACTTGAACTCCTTTGCCGTTATTTTAAGCAAAAATCATTCGTGACGTCGTTATTAGAAGTTAGAACGATATTAACTAACCAATTTCAAACAAACTGTGAATTGCGTTGTCGATTAAAAAAAATTGCGCTGGGAATTAAGCGAATTTTGTAATATTGCATCACAGACTTCGAAAATTTAGCAATCAGACCATTAGACTACTAAATTGCGGAGCCGTATTGTGACTTGTGAAGCGGATATAATTATAATCAATCACGAAATTCACGCAAAAACGATGGCGGAATTGTGCATTTGAAAAAATATTGCAGAGGCAGTAGCGTACGCAGCACCGTTTTTGTGCTGAAACCTTGTGCCCAAGTTACAAAAGGGGATCCATGCCGCAATTTTGCATACTATTCTATGCTAAATATACTATTCGGCGACCCAAAGCGTGGGGCCATGGCCCTATGCCCCCCCCCACTAAATACGCCCCTGTGCAGAGCAAAGTACTGCATAACAGAATGTAATTGTAATTACATGATGAGCTGTGTTACCGAATTTCATTTCTTCTTTTAGCATTACAACTGGCCAGTTGATCGAGCAGTTAGCGCGCTAGCTACTGGAACACGCAGGTCAAGAAGTTCTAGTCGGGTCAAATCAGACAGTGCTAATTGCCTATGGTTCATTCCCCTCCCTTCGACATATCTTTGAAAGCTTTATCACGCAGGCACAATAACCTGGCGATGCGCCCAGCGTACTCCACAAACGCTTCGGCGTAAAACAGCGTGCAAACTGTAAAGTGCAAGAATAGAGCAGAGGTGGGCAGTAACATAGGCGTAGCCAGGATTTTTGATTGGGGGATGGCCAAATCACGTGCAATGACGTCATCAGAAACTTCGAAAGAGGAATTTTTTGTGGGGACAAAGATATCGTAGAATGGAAGATCAGAAGCCGTGGCCTGTTTGTCGGCACGCAACTAGAAACTCGTTCAAAGAGGAGGGCTTTTACCAATAGTTAAAATGCCAAAACGTATAAATTGTTAGACGTGTTGAGTAAAGAAGTGTACTGTAATTCAAACGTACTAGTAACTGGGGCTATGGGGGTCTGGGGGCGAAGCCCCCAGCCACTGGGCGATTTTTCGCAATTTTTTGAAAAAAGCTGTTTTAACACCATTGCATCACATTTCGCACGTATTCTGAACCCCATTTGAAAGTACTAGATTTTTAACATTTGAAAGCCAATTGGAAACATTAAGTTGTTCAGTCCTTCTTTTGCTTGCAATTAAAGTCCAAAACACGTTTCAAATCTTGCATTTTGGGGTTAAATTTTGTAAGTGACTTGGTTCAGGTAGGGGGAAGTAAAGTACATTGCCTCCTGCAATATTTTAGAAGTGAATAGCAATCCACTCGAAAATTTTCCGTAGAGATTATTGTTTTGTGATGAAAACAACCAGTTATAGGAGTACATGTACGGCCAGGGAGCCAGGTCCTCTCAATTCAAAATTTTGTTCAATGAGCGTTCCCCTTACTGTAGCTAATTTTTTCCAAAGTATTTTGTTGCATAAAAACTGGCCAGATGGAGGTGAATTGTTATTGAAAAATGTACAATAGATAGTTACGCCTACTAAGCATGTTATTTCCAGGGCCGGATTTACATTGAGTTGGGCCCCTGATACTTTTACGTATATAAAAAGGTTACATGAGGGCTTGAGTTAGCAACTTTCAGGAGAAAAATCCTTAATTTCTCTCGGGTTATACTGTAGGTTTAAATTGGTTGGCAAACGTCAAATTGAGGGGTCCTGGATCAATATTATAGTTGGGGGCTAATTTAATTAAATATTGTTGTAGGGGGCCCATTTAAATTGGTTGGCAAAAATTAAACTGAGGGCTCCCGAGCCCCCTGGATCAGTATTATTGTTGGGGGCCTATTTAAATATTATTGTAAGAGGCCCAATTAAATTGATTGGCAAAAATTAAATTGAGGGGCCCGGGCCCCCAGGATCAATAATATTGTTGGGGGCCCATTTAAATATTATTGTAGTGGGCCCATTGAAATTGAGGGGTCCCGTGCCCCCACGATCAATCATATTGTAGGGGGCCATTTAATTATATATTGTTGTAGGGGGCCCATTTAAATTGGTTGGCAAAAATTAAATTGAGGGCTCCCGAGCCCCCTGGATCAACATTATTGTTGGGGACCTATTTAAATATTATTGTAAAAGGCCCAATTAAATTGATTAGCAAAAATTAAATTGAGGGTCCCGGGCCCCCTGGATCAATAATATTGTTGGGGGCCTATTTAAATATTATTGTAGTGGGCCCATTTAAATTGGTTGGCAAAAATTAAATTGGGGGGTCCCGGGTCCCCAGGATCAATATTGTTGTTAAGTACTCTTGTATGCGTGTACTGTTGTACGCAAAGATGCTAAAAGAAACTAAAACAGACGAAACAATACTCTTTTTTGTGACATTTTTATCATTGGTAGCATTTCAATTGGGAAGAGGGGCCCTCCTGGCTACGCTTATGGGCAGTAATGCGTAACTTTTTTGAAACGGTCGTTGCTTTTTTTTACTTCTTACTCTGTACTTTTGTGTGGTATGGAATTAAAATTACAGAACTTTCAAATCTTGCCCACGTGATTAGGAGTGGTTACTGGATGACGGCTTATTTGTAATAGCAGAATGTCGGATCGACTTTAAGAATTTAGGTTTCATACGGTAACATAGCTTTCGTGCTCGACTTTCAGCATTCAAGAGCAGTGTGGTGCCTCAACCTTTTGGAAACAGGCAACTGCTTCAGCCAAAGTTTGTTTATAGGACAGCGCAATACAATGCGGTCTAGTAGGTAGCAAAATATTGTTCTTTTATTTAGTTCACGGACCCTGCACTAAGTTGCTTTGCAGAGCAAATCATAAACGTTAGCAACGTTACGTTATGTTCTTCCTTTTTGGCAGTCTTGTAAACCGGCCTGTCGTTTGTATGAAGTCATTTTGAATTGATATTTTGTCCAAACAAAATTTTTTGCAGTACTGGTATAAACACAATTTCACAAGGGGCTGTCCATAAAAGACGTGCGCACAGAAATCGAGAAAAATTAATCCCTCCCACCTAGTCCGCAAAGTGTCCGCACCGCATCAATCTTCCCGGTTCGCGCGGACACAGTAGAGAACTTACTAAAGGTAGAAATGGCCAAGGCAATTTCATCGCAGGGTTACTTAGTGACCAACAACATGTTTTGAGAGCCTTCCAAAATTTATTTTTAATGGCCCCACAACTGGTTACTGAGTGCAGGTTACCAGAATATAAAAACTGCACTTTATTTAGTATTGAAACACTTTAAAAACACGTTTTCAGCATGTTTAAGTATGATAGCTCATAACCCAAGCGTAAGGATCGATATAAACTAACTAAAAATGTGTTAATACCACAGGAATCAAAATTTCAAAGCAATGAAGGCTACTGACTTTTCATGGTTTGTATAAGGAATGCGGACGTCCACAATGCAGGAAGCCCTCCTCCTCTTGTCCGCCCCGGGCAAACCTCCCCCCTGAACGCGTACGTCTTTTAAGGACAGCCCCTAATAATATCTGTTAAGTAATTCTTTCACCGGCCAGATAGCATACACGGTAACGTGCGCGGCTCTGGGATTCAAATCCAACACAGAGTTGCCAACGGCTTGGCACCGTCGCGACCTTTCTTCGAAAGGAGCTGTTTTTTTTCATCGTTTGCGTGCTATCTGGCCTAAAGGCTACTAGCGCGGAAGCCTAGGGAAGAGTCACTAGAACGGCGACTACCTGTACAGTACTTAAAAACAAGCAATGCGAAAAAGTTGTCTTCGCGCAGAAATCGAACCTGCAGCCTTTGGAATACCGGTGCACTGCTCTACCTCTTGAGTGGACCGGTATTCCAAAGGCTGTAGGTTGGGGCACACCAAAATTCCACTTTTTTCCAAACATGGACATCAGTATTGCAATCCGTGAGGATGTCCGAAAAAACGCTTTTGTGAAAAAATCAGGGAGTTTCGTCAAGTATTCGCGCTGCAACAGCACTTTTAAGTTTTAGGGGGGTATTTTCTTGAAATTTGGGGGTGCCAATATCTAAAAAGTGCTATATTTTTATTTTTACGTAAAAAAATCGTTTTTACACGTGATTATATTTACGTGCCAAGGTTGACTTATCAATCCAAGCATAATTGCCGATACTGCTGCTTAACAAGGACTTTTTTGGGGTAATTTTTCTCATTTTAGAGCAATTTTTGAACAAAACTTCAGGTATTTTTCTAAGTTTCAGCCATTTTTTGAGCATGAATGTACTGAACATGTTAATGCTACACTTTGTGAGAAAGGTGTTTTAGGGCAAACTTTGTTTTAGAGCCTGAACACCACGTCAAGGTGTTGCCCGTCGTTCAGGTTCCTCTGTTTTTTATCCCGGAGAGGGCCCTTTTCCTGCATGTCATAAAGGGAACGATCACGGTTGGGAATGATCAGTTCAGTGTGTTTTGGCCAAAGTAGATTTACGAAAATCTGGGTAGAGCTTTCGTGTGTCTTCTACACAGTGTAGTAGCATCCTCCTTTGTTCCTCATCAATTCATCATCCGTCAAAACGTCCTTAAACTCCTCCATCAGTCTCACTCCTCTTTCCGCCACATCATTCACAACTTTGAGGTCATTAATCAGCTTTCTAAATTTCTTATACTCATCGAAATCGCACCATTTATCCCGTGAATACGTTAGAAAGCGAATGTCTTGCAAGGAGAGGTTCAGTCGCTGGAAAATGATCACCGATCGCTCGCTCACAAGGTCAGAGACACAAGTGTCTAAGGATAAGTTGGGAAATTGAGGACTCTACGAGATTAGAGGGGCAGTTGGATTTTGGACAAAAGATACATGTTTTTGATAGCTTTTATACATGCTGAAAGCCAATTTTTCATATTGGATGTCGGGCAGTTGCTGAAAGCACAATGCCAGTAGTTTTAACCAGGGATGTGGAAGCGCCTATTTTCCAACCGCTTCCGCTTCCACCTCCATCGCTTCCGCTTCCACCGCTTCCGCTTCCACCACTTTTAGCAAAATTTATCATAATATTTTTAGCTAATAATATGAATAAAATGCATTAACGTGTTACTGGTATGTAAATGAAAAGTGAAAACGATTTATTTCATTACTAACACACAGAAAAAGTAAACATGAAGAAAAACAATACTCCGTGCAATAAAAAAAAGTAAGATTAAAACAAGTAATTTAAAACAGTGAGTGCTATAAAAAAGCACAAGAAAACAGCGGCTATAATAAAAGAAAAATCCAACGAAAATGGTGAGTGTAAAATAAGTGTAAAAAATATAAAATAAGTGTAAAAAATATTAATAGAGTAAAAATAAGTGTAAAAAAATAATTTTACTTAATTCTCAACTGCTCAATACGTATTAGGCTATGAGTACGAGCTACTTAAATTTACTTGGTCAAATATCAAGTTTGAATCGTCGTATCTCTATTTATACGCCGAATATGCATGTCATTTATTACATACTTACGTCATCTACTACGAATTCTCACCGCCTTGTAAACACGAGAAAAACAATGAATTGAGTTGCATATCGTTAATCGTAAACAAGTTTAAAGTTTGGACGTAGGAAAATACTTTGAGATGTCACCGAACTCCATAGGTGGTTGCAAGAAAGGCACTTTATTAAATCGACCGAAGTACCGTTAGCTTGGTAGGTTAGTATTTTACAATAAAATTAAATTCAACTAGATGGGAATTTGCCAGCAAACCCAGTGAACGACCGACGCATAGCTAATGCTGTGACCAAGGATGGCAGTACGGTACGGTACGTTCAGAATTTGCGTACTACGTACCTTGAACCGTACCGTACTAACGTCCCGTACCCGTACCATTACAAAAAAAGTGTACCGTACCAACGTACCTTTTTGGGGCCCCATTTTGGGGGGGTCCCCGGGGGGGTGGTACCCTCAAATCATGTCAAAATATTTTTCTCTTAAATATCTACTGATATCAAAAAAACTGGCATCCTAGGTTAAATGGTTAAAAAACTTGCTTTTGGGGGGTCCATTTGGGGGGTCCCCGGGGGGGTGGTACCCCCAAATTATGTCAAAATATTTGTCTCTTAAATATCTACTGATATCAAAAAAAAATGGCACCCTAGGTTAAATCGTTAAAAAATTTATTTTTGGGGGGTCCATTTGGGGGGTCCCCAAAGGGGTGGTACCCCCAAATTATGTCAAAATATTTGTCTCTCAAATATCTACTGACAACAAAAAAAACTGGCACTCTAGCTTGAGCCGTTCAAAAATTTGATTTTTTGGGGGGGTTCCCGGGGGGGTGGTACCCCCAAACCATGTCAAAATATTTCTCTCTTAAATATCTACTGATATCAAAAAAAACTGGCACCCTAGGTTAAATGGTTAAAAAATTTGTTTTTGGGGGGTCCATTTGGGGGGGTTCCCGAAGGGGTGGTACCCCCAAATTATGTCAAAATATTTGTCTCTCAAATATCTACTGATATCAAAGAAAAATGGCACCCTAGCTTGAGCCGTTCAAAAATTTGATTTTTTGGGGCCCCATTTTGGGGGGGTTCCCGGGGGGGTGGTACCCCCAAACCATGTCTAAATATTTCTCTCTTAAATATCTACTGATATCAAAGAAAAATGGCACCCTAGGTTATATGGTTAAAAAAATTTGTTTTTGGTGGGTCCATTTGGGGGGGTCCCCGGGGGGGTGGTACCCCCAAATTATGTCAAAATATTTGTCTCTCAAATATCTACTGATATCCAAAAAAACTGGCACCCTAGCTTGAGCCGTTCAAAAAATTGATTTTTTGGGGCCTCATTTTGGGGGGGTTCCCGGGGGAGTTGCCCAAAAAAATTTCAGGAGACACAATTGCGTATGTACCTCAACAACTTCGCACAAAAATTAGATTTCTATGTTTTGTGGTTTAGGAGAACTCGAGCGTACAAGATTTAGGAAGAAAAAAAAGGAAAAAAAAGGAAAAAAAAAGGAAAAAAAAGGAAAAAAAAGGAAAAAAAAAGGAAAAAAAAAAGGAAAAAAATAAGAAAAAAACCTCATCGCGGCCGAAAGTGGGTTGGTAGGGATGAAAGGATATCTTAAGACATATAACCATGAGAAATATTTTTTGCCGTACTTAAGCCGTTTTTGACTTAGACCGCTTTTTACGCCAAACTTTCGGGGCGGTTTTCGGGTCATAAACCCGAAGTCACGTGACCGATTGCCTCGAAATTTGGTACAAACATAAAACTCATTAATCTCAAACTGCTGTCAAAATTTCGTGTAGTTAGACCGAACGGTTCTCGAGTTATAAGCAAAAGTCTGAAATCTCGCACTCATTAGTTAGAAAATGGCCGAGTAAAAACAAAGGAACACGCGACGCGAGCGTCGGTCGTTCCAATAATGAAAACAGCGGTTTTGAGAAAGTGAGCGCACTGCGACTATTGTTTTTGTATTTTTTTCGTGATTCACGAACCCAAACATTACAAACGTACGCTATTGTCCCCAGAGAATTTTCCTATCACCAAATTTAACGCTACACACTCACAATTAAATTACTTACCGCAAAGAATCGTCAAATGGAATACGCGAAAGCAACATCATAATACTCAGTTTTCTTTCATAATACTTTAATGACAATGAAATTAAATTATTTTAAAAACTATATTAACTAACATTACTTCAAAAAGCTTGATTTTATTTGAGTAATAAAACTTCCCGTTGTGAATCGATAGTAACTTGCGAGATTTGCCAACAGTCGAAAGATTGCAAAATAGTGCGTTGGTAACTTGGTATTCGCTAACTGCCTTTTATAATTTGTAAATGAGAAACCACGAAGCTTTGTTTTCCAAGTGTGAACTGGGATTGTTGCTGAAATTTCGGCAAAATATGGCTTTGCCAGTATTTATAAAGTTTTAAACCAAAGATTTAAAAAGTTATTGCCCCGATTCGCATTTGAGGGCAATGAGTTTAGCAAACAGCGGTGGATTCAAATTTTTGCGAGTTTAAGAGTGGATACTTTCTGCAACAGCTGGCTTCACAAACTCTTGTAATGGTATGTTACAATTGTTTGTTTTGTGTTAAAAAAACATTTAGTGCGAGTATTGTCGAACAACGTAAGTGGAAGCGGAAGCGGTACCCATTTACCGCTTCCAGCTTCCGCTTCCACAAAAATTTACCGCTTCCACCGCTTCCGCTTCCAGCTTCCGCTTCCACATCCCTGGTATTAACTCAGCTGTTATATACCACCTATGTCTCAAAAAGGCATGTCTGGCAGCTTCAGCAACTTCTTCATCAACGCTAGAGTAGTTCATCATGGCTCGATGGAACTCCAAGTCGTTCACAGCTGCTTCCGAAGCTAAAGGGCACTGCAACCAATATGGAGCATAGAAGATGGACACAAAGTTACAGAACCGCCTCAATCCATTGACAAGAGTAGCATCTACATCCAGTTGACTGCGGAGAAGATACATCTTAAATGCATAAATTGGCGTCGACATCCACCGCGCACGATGTTGTGTTCCTGGGCGCCGAAACGCAAAGTCACTAACACTTTGCTGTTCGAGGTAAAACAAACTCAGCTTCAGTAATTCATCAAAGTCATCTCTGGGTAAGTAGGTGCTTTCGTCAGAGCACAGATGTTGAAGACTCTCTTGTGCCTTGAGTTTGAAACTGTCCAGTGGTCCTAAATTGGTAAGGTCAGACTGGTTAATCGAAGATAAATTTAGTGTTGGCCATTTTGATTTCAAAATGTCAAAAAATTCTACTTTGGGCAACTGGAGGACCAAATATTACTTTGAAGACATCTCCCACAATGACTTCCAGCATATGGTGACGGCATGATGTCCACAGTAATGAGTGGTTTTGTAAGAGCTTCCAATAGAATACATGCTCCAGCAAATTTCCGGTGTTGGATGCACTTGTGTCGAAACACATCGCTGCTCAATGCTCCATTCATCCAGCATATTTTTGACTGCCTTCGCTTGATTTAAACCAGTTCCGCTATCAAGATCTGTAATGCCCAATAACTTCACCAGTTTCCCGTTTGTAGAACTGGCCAAAACAGCTAGATGCTCCTTGTGAGTATAGGCTTTTCCGCATTTCAATAACATTTCGTCCCAGTGAATTGTGAAGTAATGATCATCCAACCCGGCCGAAAATTTTCCTTTATTGACTCGAACTTCAAGGAACGAAGCTTCTTACGTCCTCTTAAAGTACTCATTTGGCTAAGCACAAAATCTTTTACACATCCTTGACTTTCTCTGATGATTGATGCGATGATGTCATTCAGAGCATTACTCGAAATCTTATGTCGGTCTGCAGTTATCACCACCTGCGACGTTGATGCAATATTCCGTGGCACGTGCAGCAGAATCCGGTCCGGATTTTTCGGTTGCTTAGAAGGAGGCTCACAGAAATCTTCACCCGTTTGTTCCTCAACTGACCCATCGCTTTCTTTACCCCCCAAAACCATTGTGAGCATTTCTTTCTCCTCTTTTGCCTGGTCCTGCCGTCTCTTGTGGTTTTCTCCGCGTATCTTCTTTCGCTCCAAACGAGCCAATAATTTGGTGTCCCCGTTACCAAACGTCGACTTTCGTTCCATTCTTTGATCCTGCACAAATTTCCAATCGTCTTCACTCAGTCTAAACTTAATATCCGGCTAAACAATATCAAAAAGAGATTCTAACTTTTCCTTGAAATTTTTGGAAGCCTTAGAATGTTCTTCAGAACTCCTTTTTCCCCAAGCTTGCGTTGTCCTGTATTCTTCCCAAAGCGTATTGATTCTGGTCTTGATAGAATTTACACTGAGGTAGCAAGTGTATCCAGGAGTAGAACCCTCTGCAACTTTTTGCCACTAGAGAACAACTTCGTCGCAAGTCCGATTGATTGATTTCTGTTTGCTAAATTTGTCACATTTAAAATCATACAAAAATCTCTGCATCTTCTCCAAATTCGTGGGTAGTTTCAAAGAGGAGAGCCTATCTCTTACCTTTTTCCTTTCGTATGTTCCATTTTTTTTCGGACAATATATGCAGTAAAACAATAAACCAACACCCCACGTTGCTACCTTTTATGCATTGCCTTTAAGGCATCGATAATTTAAAACTGGTCAAATTTATGTTTCGTAATGATAACTTCTTTTTTTTTAATAGAACTCTCCGCTGTAGCATGTTGCAATAGCGCTATTATTAAGACCTGTTGTAAGATAAACGTTTTTATTGTAAGATAAACATTTTTATTGTTAGATATTGGCTTCAGCTATTGATTGTATTTGCAGTTCTGAGTTGTAAGCTATTGTGCTGCGTAATTCTGATTGCGGATGTTCATTGTTTAATGCCCAATTTTGTATTTTTACAAGGATTTTATTGCCAATAGTAGTTGCCCATAACCGGCCTTTGATTCGTATTGCAATTATGGAAAATCAAATCTATTTGGATGTACGTTCTGAGATCGGGTTTATTTGTCTTGGGTCTGATTGGCTGTAGCTGTGGTTTTAGAGTAGCAGCCCGGTTGTAGCTTTATTTGCTGCTGTAAAGGCTATGGCGGCAGCCGGTTAAGGTCGGGATGAATGAATTTGATTTTGGAGCATGTACTAGCAACCGAGCATTGTTATAAAACTTAACGTTTCAACTTTGTATCTTCTGTGTGCTTCCCTTTGCCTAACTGAGGTGGTTGTTGTAAATGTAAAGTGTCTTTTCCAAGAACTAGGTTTAGCACTGGGTCTGCAATGTGCGGGTTGTTCTACCGCAAACTTTTCTATTGTTTTAGACTAGTGGTAGTACAACTATCTGTCAGTGCTTGTTTACACAGCCCATGCATCCCATGCTCCCAACAACTAAAAATTGATTTAACAGTTAAATATCTGAAGATGGTGATAGTGTTGCCTAATAAAAAACTTTCTCTCATTGGTAGCAATTGGTGTTGAGAGCCGAATCGAGTCCTCAACGCCAAGGACCAGTAAAAAAATGTAACTGAAGAGGCGACCTCGCGTTCGTCAAATCGAATAAGATTGGGTGGTAGATGATGCGTAGTCGGCCGAAGGTGGGGGCCGGTTTTTTGTGGGATTAATTTTTTATGGTGGATTTGGTTTCGGGGCGTCGTCGGCTATCGTGTCTTATTCAAGTAGACTATCATATCTATTTGAGTGAGATATGATGGATGGCGATGGTTTGGGGTCGGTTTTGTCGTGGGTGGGTTGATTTTGCAGAGGGTTGGCTTTTGTTTTGGCTGGCTGAGCGTTATTTGCCATTCAATCTTATTCTCTCATTGGTGTAACAAAAAATTTGCAGTTGTATTGTTATTAGTGCTAACATTTTTCTGTTTATGTGTATTTCCTTCTTTTACAACTTTTCTCCTTAAATTGCTTGTAGTTTTAAAGTGTATCTTTCATAATAATCGGTAGATTATAATAATTATTATTTTTTTTTTTTTGCATACCACTGAGCACTACACACATTCCAGAAATAAAATTTTGGCGTCTAAGATTTTTTTTTTTTAAAAGTACTGTACCCCAAACAAGTCTTATTAATTTTGAATTTACAACTTCAAGTCGGCAACACTGTCTAGTGTTGTTTTTTTTTTTGTTTCCTTTATGTGTTGTGTTATTTATTTTCATTTTTTCAAATCAAGTATACCGCCATAAGTGTAGAAGTATTGCCATAAAGGTGCAGTTGACCTAGATGACCTGGTGGTCTTTTCGCTGTGTCCTTCCTGCGTATTTTTGCGTATGGTTAAATAAATAAACTTGACTTGACTATCTATTGGCTTGCCAATAAGAGGAAATGCTACATCTGTAGATCTTGTTGAGACCATCTTTTTGTTCCCCAGCTTAAACAAACTTAATACTAATGCTTTGCAACTGCACTGATGCTTTAATGAAAATACTTTGCAACACTACACGTGGTATATGGCAACGTCATAATTCAATATTGTGATCCAATAACCTTAATTGTTTTTTAGATTAATTAAGATAAAGGAAGGGTAGAATTATTTTTTTGTCACACAGCTAGATATCTGGTGTGACTGTCAACATATTGAGGTCAAATCTATTCACATTTAGTCCAAACTATTAACTGAACATCATAACTTATTCTCACTATTCACCTCAAAGTTGTAAATGATGTGGCGGAAAGAGGAGTGAGACTGATGGAGGAGTTTAAGGACGTTTTGACGGATGATGAATTGATGAGGAACAAAGGAGGATGCTACTACACTGTGTAGAAGACACACGAAAGCTCTACCCAGATTTTCGTAAATCTACTTTGGCCAAAACACACTGAACTGATCATTCCCAACCGTGATCGTTCCCTTTATGACATGCAGGAAAAGGGCCCTCTCCGGGATAAAAAACAGAGGAACCTGAACGACGGGCAACACCTTGACGTGGTGTTCAGGCTCTAAAACAAAGTTTGCCCTAAAACACCTTTCTCACAAAGTGTAGCATTAACATGTTCAGTACATTCATGCTCAAAAAATGGCTGAAACTTAGAAAAATACCTGAAGTTTTGTTCAAAAATTGCTCTAAAATGAGAAAAATTACCCCAAAAAAGTCCTTGTTAAGCAGCAGTATCGGCAATTATGCTTGGATTGATAAGTCAACCTTGGCACGTAAATATAATCACGTGTAAAAACGATTTTTTTACGTAAAAATAAAAATATAGCACTTTTTAGATATTGGCACCCCCAAATTTCAAGAAAATACCCCCCTAAAACTTAAAAGTGCTGTTGCAGCGCGAATACTTGACGAAACTCCCTGATTTTTTCACAAAAGCGTTTTTTCGGACATCCTCACGGATTGCAATACTGATGTCCATGTTTGGAAAAAAAGTGGAATTTTGGTGTGCCCTACGTAGGTTTGATTCCTGTGGGAGGACAACTTTTTTGCATTGCTTGTTTTAAGTAGTCGCCGTTTTGGTGACTCTTCCCTAGGCTTCCGCGCTGGTAGCCTTTAGGCCAGATAGCACGCAAACGATTAAATATAAAAGCTCTGGCCAGCAAACGTCAAAAAATCACAACTAAATTATTATAAACAGGAGCTGTTTTGCCCACGCACAATGTCGCGGTGATGAGCACCGCAAACTCGATACGTGCTTGAGCGTAACACCGCGAGTATAATGACGATTTTTTTAGAAGTAATTCTCACCGTAGTTTCATTCACTGAAAATGTTATACCAGTTAACAACACGCAAATAAGAGACTCAATCATTTCAATCATTGTTTAACACATAAAATCACCCAAAATATTGTTTCCAAAATGAATCAAATTTTGCTTTTGAAAATAACCGAAAAACGGTACCTTCGGTATTTTTTTAACGAAGTAGCGCTAAAAGTATACTCGGTACCATATGTACTGAGTGCCCACTGCTGGATTTGAAGCACAATCTAAAGCATCACATTTAGCCATCCTTCAGTCTCAGCACTTCTTGATGTCCATCACGTCTCAAAGAGAGTTGCTATACCGGTATATTTTTTGTCAAGCAAAAAAACTTTAAGTCTACTTTTCAAAACTCGCTCTCAAATACAAAAACTAGCTGTAAAGTTTTAACATAAAGGACAAAGAAAAAATTACATGGGACCAGGGCTAAAAACTTTGAAGAATTTTTGTTTTTAACCATTTACCAACTAACATACCCAATAAGTAAGTTTAATCCATGCACCCTCCAATCCCACAAAATAAAATGGTTCTATAGAGAAACTGTCGACAACACTGATTTATTGGACGAAACGTCAATGTCATTCTTATTGTAGTCACCAGTACATTTATTAAAGGGTCACATGCATTACTGCGGTTTAATTTTGATTTCGCAAATTACAATTTCATGGGAAAACATAGGAAAAATGGCTGGGCAATCTGCCGTAAAATGTAAAAAATTCACAGATTGCTTCCTTCAACTTCAAAATGTAGTTTAAGCTAATAAGACCAACGATATGAAAGATAACAAAATTGTTTAATCTTAGAATTACCTCTTTGTTGGTGCATTTTATCCTAGTAAGCATTAATGATATGATTCCACTAAGAAAATTACGACTAAATGGGATTATACGAGGGTAAGGGTCCAAGTTTTGAACAAATAATTTAAGTCACTTGTTTATTCTGTAAGGCAGTTTACAGTAGAATTTAAGACAAAGCGTTTAAAAACTTTTAAGGAAAAAGCAGCATATGTTAATCATATCGCAAAGCACAGTGAAAAATTTATAAACAATCGCCAGTAGAAAAAACATAAATAAACAAGCAACACGTTAGATTGCACTATTTAACGATATTTTCTTTGTGAAAACAGTTAATTGCCTGAAGTTGCTTGGCGCGAAACCACACGTGAGGCCGTTTCTTTTGGATTAGGTCGATCGCCTTCGACGGCGGCCAGTCGTTCACCTGTAACGTCACTTGAGTTAGTCAATTTAGAGCTTCAATCACGCATGCGTATAAACCAACACCCTGCGAGTTCAACCCTACCAAAGCTCAGCATCCTGTTTGAGGTTCTGTTTGCAAGTCTTTTGTCAGGCTGAACGACCACAACGGGTAGACTACTAAGCCCCAACGGAAAATATACGTGAAGTGTCTTTCCCAAGCTTACAGCAATGCATTACTAGATTGCTACAATTATGAGAAATAATAAATCATTATAATCAATTAATGTTAATAATAATATAACACGTCTACTTTCGAATTGTTTCGCCGTGTTTGCTCTTATTATTGGAACGATCGACGCTCGCGCCGCGTGTTCCTTGTTTTTACTCGGCCATTTTCCAACTATGAGTATGAGATTTCACAATTTTGCTTATAACTCGAGAACGGTTCGGTCTAGCTACATGAAATTTTGACAGCGGTTCAAGATTATTGATTTGCATGTTTGTATTAAATTTTGTGGCAATCAGTCACGTGACTTTGGTTTTAGTACCCAAAAACCGCTCCGAAAGTTCGACGTAAAAAGCGGTCTGATTCAAACACGGCTTAAGTACGCCAAAAAATATTTCACACGGTTATATGTCTTCAGATACCCTTTCATCTCTACCAACCCACTTAGGCGGCGATGAGTTTTTTTTTTTCTTCCTAAATCTTGTACGCTCTTCTCCTAAACCACAAAATCTAATTTTTGTGTAAAGTTGTTGAGCAGCAAACGCAATTTTGTCGCCCGAAATTTTCTGGGGCGACTCCCCCGGGAACCCTCCCCCAAAATCAATTTTTTGAACAGCTTAAGCTAGGGTGCTAGCTTTTTTTTGATATCAGCAGATATTTAAGAGACTAATATTTTGACGTAATTTGTTGGTACCACCCCCTGAATAACCCCTGAAATGGACCCCCAAAAATCAATTTTTTGAAGGCTCAAGCTAGGGTGTCAGTGCTTTTTGATACTAGCAGATACTTAGCAGACAAATATTTTGGCATAGTTTGGGGGTACCAACCTCTCCAGGACCCCCAAAAATCATTTTTTGGAACGGCTTAACCTAGGTGCCAGTGTTTTTTGATCAAAGTAAATATTTAACAGACAAATATTTTGACATAGTTTGAGGGTGCCACCCCCTCCGGGACCCCTCCAAATAGCAACTTGCAACTACATCCAACTTGCAACTGCGATCAAGAGGAATTAACCATAGACCATATCTCATTACGATGCCTTCTTGGTCCATTCTGCAAGGACTCTGACCTCACGGACTGAAAAAGTCCAGGCGCGGCTTAGTCAATGGCGTGACAAGATATGATGATGACTGTAAGTGAGTTTGTGACACAGTTCGAGAATTGAACTGGAAGTTAGCAAACTTTCGAACACTAACCTGATGCTTCATGAACTAAGCTTTCGCTGTCAAAAGCAGAAATGCGAACTCAAAAAAAGTCCAAAATTTCGCCGAACTCGAACTTAAAAAGAGTTCCTTTTTTCAAAACTTGAACTTCGAGTTTAATGAGCTTATGGAAAGAAAACAATCGTGGAACCACACAAAAAAATTTAAAAGAATTTTTAATTTTTTCTAATTTGCTAACTAGCATTTTAAATAGGAAAATTAAAATTTAATGTGAATTGGAGTAAAACTTTCTTTACGTAAGTTGGCTTTTACAACGTGCTCTTCAGCAAAACTCATGGTTATGACCACGTCGCAGTGGTGTTTGGAAGTTGTTTGGAGCCGACATGTACCTTCTAAATTGAGTAGCGGTTTTCTGCATTATCATCAAGTAGAAAATGCTTTTTTTGAATCACTTGATTGGAACTCGCAATCAAAACTATATAGAGAGGAAAAATAAATTCGTTCGCACGTTTAAACGAGGACTGAGGGCAAAATCAATGGGGCTATACAAAGTTAGGACGATTGTATTGATTGGATCGGCGCTGAGTCCATCCT
Source organism: Trididemnum nubilum (assembly GCA_963965965.1). Classification (NCBI taxonomy): domain Eukaryota; kingdom Metazoa; phylum Chordata; class Ascidiacea; order Aplousobranchia; family Didemnidae; genus Trididemnum; species Trididemnum nubilum. The sequence goes on along the minus strand of OZ014484.1, from coordinate 38,756,297 downwards.
TCTTGATCCAGCCGTTCCAGGGATATTCTACTTCAAACACGTCGCAGCGGCCTCCCTGAATTTACTTTTTATTGGCAACCCTGACGTTGATGACAATGGCTACGCCATTCCAATTCTATTACAGGGCAACGCTGCAGTTAGGCTACTGCATTGAGTCCTTACATTGCGCGCTAATCAGTTTGATCTTGTTAGCAGAACAGATCCGCGTAAGAAAAAAGAGCAGACAGTACACTTGTACAGCAGCCTAGCGATATAAGTAAAAATCAATCTTTCAGAGACGTTTCAGTCCACATATTGTAATATAATCAAGCAGAAGGCTATTTATTACTAGGCTACCAGCTCATACCTCATAATAAGACTACCAGTACCTGCTAAGTAGGCCAGCCATAGTTGCTTATATTATGACCCCAAGAATAAACAGCAAAGCTGCAAGAAATGGCCTTTATTCTTAGAGATTTGTCACACAAATTGATAGCTTGATTTTTACTAAGATTGCTAGGCTACTGTACGCTTGTACAGTCTACTCTTTTCTTTGACGCAGAGCTGTTTTGCTGACAAGATAAAACCAATTGGTGCGCAGAGATACGGCTCAAAGCAGGAACTTAATTGCGGCGTTGCCTTATAGTAGAACTGTGATTGCGTCGCCAATGTTACGAACGTCAGGGTTGCCAATAAAAATTAAATTCAGGGAGACCCCTACGTTGTGTTTGAAGTAGAACATCCCTGGAACGGCTTGGTCAAGAAGGGTGAAGCCAACGCCAATTTATTCCATTACGATCGACCTATCTTTGGATAGCCCCACTGATTTTGCCTTCAGTCCTCATTTAAGTGAGAAGAGCGTCTGCAAATCAAACGGTAGGCTTTGGTTCGATTTCCTGACGAGTCCAAGTCGTCAAACTAAAGACGATAAAAATTAGTATTCGCAGTCCCCTGCTTGTCATATTTAGCTTTAAAGGGACAGTGAGAAGCTGAAGACACTTGGCCACGGCAACTTGACGAGGAAAGACGTAATTACAATCACAATTTAATAAATACGGAAAAAAGTTCTCACCGCCATAAGATAACAAGCGGCGACTGTTGGCGCGCGCGTTCTGCCAGCCTTGCAATGAACGTAAACAACAGATTTTTTGTGCTTGCATTGTTTCAAAAACTCGACAGCAGAGTGCAAGGAGTGCTGCAAAACACAGAGATGATCTTGAAGAAGCCAATGAAATTGCGCAAATTAGTTCAAATATTGTGCGAAAAAGGTGCGTAGCTAACTATGATTCTTTTAAAAGGTAACTTTTTATGATTGGTGTTAACCGGAACTATAGCTAAAAGCTACCCCTTATTTAAGCGTAGTTTCGAAGTTTCAAAAATAACGGTTTGCTTTACAGTTAAAAATTAGTGATTTTAGCTCAGCAACAATCACTATTAAATGAAAAGACTTTGATTTTGCAATTAAAAAAATAAATCAATTCAAAAAAGGAGGTTAAAGCATTGCACTTCCATATATCATTTTAGAATCAAAGAATTCCGCTATTTTCAAGTAAGAAATAGAAGTTTACTTGAAAGAAAGCATCAGCAAAGACCTACCGATGTACTGCACAAAAAATGTAAAGTGTGATTTGTATATGTATATTCAACATCGTGCTCCCACAATTTGACAACAACTTCAGATTAAGCTACAGTTAGAATCTAGATTACCAGTTTCAGCTCAAGTGGTATTCGCTTGCTCTAGATAGCCCAAACGAACCCCTAAGGGTATCCTGAATGTGCGATTACATTAATTTGTACTTCTAATGTGATTTTCGCAACTATCCATTATCCAATATAAACAGTTAGATAGAAAAGTCAACAATGTAAAGCACTATGCACAACCAAAAACAATTCTTACTAGCAAACCAGCGTTTTTTAGGGCTCAAGCCGACTTTATTTTTTGATTTTTTTTGTTGTTTATTAGAGTAAAATACGCTATTTTAGAAAGCAACGCAGGTGAAGTGCGATTAACGTCAATTTAGTATATTTTGCACCGTATTTTCATCTTTTCTTTTAGGTTCACTGAATAAACTACGGTAATTACCTGTGATGGAGCAGCAAACAAATCCTGGGTAGGAAGTTTCAGCAGCTGAACTCCATATTTCGACCATTCTTCTTCAGTGTTCGTTAACGCCAGTTCATAGTCTTCATTCATCGATAGCACAGCCTTCACATCTAGATAAAAATCATTGAAACGAGCATTGAGAATTAATAACCAATTTACTTAATTTAATTGTTAACAGTGTTTTTTCTAACTTTTTTGGCCGACCGGCAAATGCCCAAATTTTCTTAAAACAATTGTGCCCTAAGCTGTAGAAATACGTTTAGGTGCCTAACATCAATCCAGAATTTAAGGTGGCTAAAACTCAAAATTTCACAAATTTGTAACCTTTTCTAATGTTTATTATATGGCTTTGTTTTAACTCAGCACTGCAGGTGAAACGTTTGAAGAACGTTTTCAGATCAGTGAATTTTTGTAAAATTTATAGTATTTATTCATAAATTTACAACTTTTATTGACTATGGTTATTTCAAGACTATCGCTAATGATCATGGATGGGAACATACATGGCAGCGTTTTCGAGACACCCAGGAGGGTAAAGACAACTTTTTTACAAGCCAGATGACCTGGGTTTAACCCACATCCTGGTCACGTTGATCAATCCTTGGACAAGACGTTATGATGATTATCTCTACTTGGTTGATTCCTGCAAGCACCAAATTTATGTGGTAGAAAGCATAGGCGTCGATTATGGGGGGCCGGCGTCCCCTTGGGTCTAACACTGAAGGGGGTGAAATACATCTGGCCTCCTCGGTTTTCTGTCAAGTAACACCCACTAGACAACAACAAATTCGAAATTCTGGACTGAGATTGATCCAGAATGCAGCAAAGACCTTTTTTTTTGGTCTTCACCTGAATTTGGGGACAAAATTCCGGACTGAAATAGAATTATTAAGTTAAACCAAACTCCTCAAATACATTTTGCCCCCTCAGAATTTGCTTAATCAACAAAAAAATCGACGCCTATGGTAGAAAGTTAAACGTCAATTTTGTTACCCATAAAATCAGAGTCCGTAGAAATAACAGTGAGTGGTAGACTGAGCACTACAAAAACTAATTAGCTTTTAACAGATAACGCCTTTCTGTAGTGTTGTTTTTGGTCAATTTATGTTGTTGATATTAAAACCAGACTGATATCTTTGGCACTTTAAAGGCATGTTTGGTAAAATTTTCGTTTAATATTAGTTCTACCATAGTGCAAGACTGAACTAACCTTTTACAACATATCTAATTACAAATATCTGAGATTATTCGATAATAATAACTAACAACAACAACAATAATAAGCAATGTAGCCAGCAGATTCCCCTTGAGATACCACCAACAGATATTGATGCATTGACTAATGGGCCATAGCAATATTCAAACAAAATAGCTTTAAAACACAGAAATAAACTCAGTGCAACAGAGGTATTAAATCTGTGGTACAGTAATAAGCTGCAAATACTGGCATCAAACAGTGGTAACATCCTTAAGACAAAGCTTCGATTTTATGCAGAGATGATGGCAACAAAATCCATACCTTGGGCGATGCACATGAAAACATGGATTATTTAGCTTCCTTGAAGTACTTATTTACAATGGCAATTTAGTTTGTTATTCTGAATGATACACACAGCTGGTGTTGTTCCAGAAAACCTCATCACCACAACTCCGTGAAATACAAAATTATGAATATTACCTTCTTTGGCAATCAAATCTTTTGTCCTCCACCTAAATGGCAAAGCTCCAACAATAACTGTGTCATCAATCTTCGAATACCATTGTCTAGATGTTAATTTCTCCATCAGAACATTGTATGCCAAAGATGGATAAAAGCTAAGCTTAATCAAAGGCCCTAACATTTTAACATTGGGGTCTTAAAATAGGAGGCAGGACTGCTATCAGACAAAGTCTATTTTGGATCTTAAATTGATTCTATTCTTTAGCCAAATGTATCATCTAAATATAAACATCTGGTACGACAAAAGCATCTTTTACCATAAACATTTTTTTTTGAAGATGGTGCATAATCCAAATTTACAACTGCTTATAATAATATATGTATGCACACAACGTGTATTCCACCCAAAAAATTTTTATTAATATAAAGAAAAAAACTGAAAACTACAAAATGAAGTATTAGTCTTTTCTTAACTTAATCACATGTTTCATTTACAAAATCCGCTAAACTAGAATTTTTTACTAAAATATAGCAATAAAATGTATACCTTTTGGTAACATGCAACCTAATCCAGTTTGCAAACTCTAAATGGCTTAGCTAACTTGCACATTTTACAATTAGCAACTTAAAGCTTCCAATATTTTTGTTGCTACAAATTATCCTAGAATTAATATGAATGATAAAGTACTGGCATGCACTGGTAGTGCATAAGTAATATCAGTAAAATATTTGAATCATAGATGGTATGTTAAATGAGCAAAACTTGTTTTTTCATTTCAAAACACATACATTCCTCAGCCTATGCTGACACCATAATTTAAACTCGTACAATATCAGCAACCAAACTGTGTATCAAGAATATGAAGTACGATAATCAAAATTAAAATAATCATATTGCAAGTGAATTATTGGAGCACCACATGTGGAATAATCATAACTATGCTACACATTTTTAATGAACGTAGAGGCAGAAAAAGACCCAAGATTGAACCAAGGCAACTTGGTAAAGCTCATCAGCTCAACTTGATTTCAACATACATTGTATAATGTGCATATTGCAGCAGCCAAATCGCAAGAAAATTATCAACATTAGAATAACAAAGAAGCATGCAATTCAAATCCACATGGCAATTTCTATTATAAAGAGACAAAAGAACTGGACTCTAAAGGCTCTCCTCAAAGCAGGGCAAATTGCTAATTCTGCTCAAGCAAAATAAGCTCCACATATACATGGTACAATGGTACCAGAAAGCTTGTAATTCTAATTACTTATTAATAGCTGAAATTGAAATAATACCAGCCTCAAAAATTTTTATCTTTGCTAACATGTTAACCTTGAAAAAAGTGAAGAAATAAATGAACCACCCCATGAGTTACACAGCATGTCAGTCATGATAGTTCACCTACAAAACAGAAGCTACCCATAAGTTGACCAAAACAGGGAACAATTGCGGAAATGTTCCTTGACGAATCAGAAATTGGAGTTATTTCTGGTGCCAAGCAACACCAAACGCTGTAACAAAATCTTTGAACGTATCCTGTTCCGAATATATTGCTCATTTCAAAGTTGTGTTTTTCTACTTGAAAAATACTTCATCACTAACAACAATGAACTAATTAGAACGATTCGGAGATTCATCAAGATGCTAGCAAAACTTTTCATCAACTATAATACTTTGGATTCATCAAACATGTCAGTTTTTCAGTAGTTTATCCATCTTAAACTATTCTTGGAAGTTAATAGTTGATTTTTCACCTAATCAATGAAAATTTGAATTGGCATCTACTGCAAGAAAAACGTCATGCACAGAAATAAGCATTGCAAACAAAATTACAACACAACTGAACCATAAAAATAATTCTTATTCACAATAATCAAGCAAAAAAACTATTTCAATGAAAATTTTATCTACTTTGTAACTAATTTTGACCCAAACTCAAACCCAATGCTAAAATTAACACAAATCCAAAACCAAACTCAAACCTTAAATCTTAACCCATACAAAAAGCAGTTGAAAAATGCGAGAATAAATATTCTTCTTTGCATTTTATTCTCTTTAACTTAAAACTTTCGGTGAAATATTCACTACCAAAACTTTTATACATATAACTTGTTTGAAACAAATGCAAAGCTTTAGAAATTTTATCACTAACTCAAAACTTCTAACCACTTCTTTTATGATTCACCGTCAAGCCACTTCCTCTTTAGTGGAATCTTTGACAGATAATGCATTTTACAAACTGATAGCAGAGAGAGATCAATAGGCAACTGGATAAAAGTGCAACTTAAAAATTAAATTGTGCAAAAAATATCTATTTGCAATGTAAATGAAGCAAAAATACTCTTAACTTCCCTTAAGAACTAAAAAGTGATCGTCCAAATAGTTGCCAATCACATCTAAAGGTCATGCGCAGTTGACCAAGATCAAAATTCAACAGTGGGGCACTAAAGTTTGCATAATTATGTTTTGAACATCAAAACAGACCAGTATATACCATTATCTGCATAATATTTAATGACAAAAGAATGGACTGATGCCATGGGGTGATCAAACAAGTTTGTTTAGGAAAAAATTCCTCATATGACCGCATACTTCATTGGTACACATAGGACAACGAAGTTTAAGCTGCTCGGTTGAAGAAACACCTGCTTCTAAATGAGATTTTACGATATCTGCCATTGCACGAATAAAAATTGGACTGTCATTCAAAGACTCGGCTCGCTTAATATTTTCTACTCCTGCTTCACCAGCAAGCTCACCAATATATTCTATGTCAAGTTCATATAAAGTTTCAATATGATCAGATGTAAAAGCAATTGGCACTAAAAGAAGATTGCGATATCCTTTTTTGCACAGGCCAGAAATCGACTCATCAGTTTGGGCTCCTAACCATGGCATAGGACCAACTTTGGACTGCCAGACTAATCGATATGGATTTCTATGACCCAGTTTGTCCATCACCCTGCTGACAGTTGCAGCCACTTCAGCAGGATAAGGATCACCTCTGTTCACAACTGACATTGGCAAGGAATGGGCAGAGAACAAAATAACAACTTCATTTTGCTTGTCTTCCGGAAATTTTTTTAAACAATCTGAAATCCTGTCAGCAAATGCATCAACTAAGCCTGAGTGTGTTGGCCATCGGTCAATAACACTCCAATTCATGGTGGTGGCAATATCAGGGTTCTTTTTGTAATGCCGAATAATGGCATTGAGACTGCTTCCTGTTGTAGAGCAACTATATTGAGGATACTGAGTGAAAGCAACAGCTCGCTTTATTCCGTCAGCTTGCATCATATCCAACGCATCTTCAGTTAAGGTTGGAACATATCGAAAACCAATGTAGTGTTTGTGAGGTGCAGTTTCTGGGCTGATTTCATCCAAAATTTTCACCATTTCTTGTCCTTGAAGATCAGTCCACTTCTTTATTGGCGAACCTCCACCTATTTCTTGATATTGTGCTTCAATTTTTGGTGTTCTTCGCTTTGCAATAAAAGGAGCTAAGCGTGATCGAGCAGGTAAAGGTATCAAATCAGGATCAGAAAACAAACGCAATAGAAAATCATAAACTCCTTCAACTTTTTCAGGACCACCCATGTTTAATAATAGAATCCCAGTTTTGGGAGGTTGTGATGTTGCATCAAAGCTGCTCCAATGTTTAGTAACACAATTAGAAACCCTTCCAGGATTAAGCAATCGTAGCAAGCTAGCATTAAAATTCCACAGCATGATTTTCAACTTTTAACAGTAACCTACTCAACTTAAGCGCAGTCTTTATTGCTATACACAGAAAAGTACAGTTTATACAACACATATACAGGTGCAGGATTGATACAAGTAAAAACTTTACTTGAATAATATTTATTTAAAGAAAACAAACTAAATCCAAAACTGAGTTTATAACTCTTTCAGCTTCAGAAAAACTTTTGTGAGAATGATGCATCTGACCACTGTACAGCAATGAACTAATTTGCACAGCACATTAAAAGTTAAAATCACTTGTAAAATAACTTACAAATGCTAATGTTTAAGACAGACTGAAGCTTTGAGTCTGCAGTCTGTGAGAAATGATCTGTTCTTTGGACTTGTTATTTTTAAGGCAGTGGCTATTTAGCCTTTAGAGGTAAAAAAGAAACAATTGGAGGATGCAAACAACTCAGAATTGCTTGGAACAACTCATTAGGCTATTGTCACAGGTGAGCAAGTGCAATTCACAATCTAACATAATTGCAACGTTGCATTAGGGACCAATGTCTTTAATATTTGTTGTGGGTTAATCCCGTTGCTCTTTCAATTTTTTTTTTCGGTTAATAGCACAAATTTATACTTCAACTACAGTTTGCTAAAATTTTTATTTGCGCTAACCTCGAGCAATTGCTAGCTAAATGATGAGAGAGTTTAACGTGACCTGTGACTGATGCTGACAAAGATCAAACTTTCGTACTTGAAAAGTTGGTGAAAACCAAAGCACAAAAAAACAAGGAAGTGTCTACTGCACCGTCCAGGTTTCGTACATCAAATCGCTGGTGGACCGGATTGCATTTTTCGCATTGATTCGATATAAATTTTTATTTGCGCTAACCTCGAGCAATTGCTAGCTAAATGATGAGAGAGTTTAACGTGACCTGTGACTGATGCTGACAAAGATCAAACTTTCGTACTTGAAAAGTTGATGAAAACCAAAGCACAAAAAAACAAGGAAGTGTCTACTGCACCGTCCAGGTTTTGTACATCAAATCGCTGGTGGACCGGATTGCATTTTTCGCATTGATTCGATTTAAATACAGCACTTTGACGCATTGTATTCGAAGCCCTGATGGCGTAGTGGTTAGTACGCTTGACTACTATGTAGAGGGTTGGGATATCGATTCCCGCAGGACACGCTTTTTGAGAATAGCGCAAGAGAGCAATTTCGCTTCAAAGTCCTTTTTTTTTCTCTAAAATCTTAATATTAGAGTTAGGGTTAAGGCAGCGATGCCAGCCTGAGAGATAAATTGAACAGCAAAAGAAAACGACTGCCGCCGCCGGTGCAGCAGCGATTAGGTGTTGGAAACCGGGCCGGTGCAGCAGACACTGCCAAAAAACAAAACCAGATGACTAAAAGGTAGTGACTATTTCACCGAAAATTTTTAAGTTAAATAGATAAAAACAAAAATGTGAAATATTCGTCTGCACTTTTTCCATTCGCTTTTTTAGGGGTTAAGATTAGGGTTTGATTTGGGAATAGTTCTAGAGTAAGCATTCCAGTTAGGGTTAGATTTGAGTCAGTATTAATAAAAAACTAGATAAAAATTTTCAATGAAATAAAGCCTTCCTTTCTAAAATAGGGGCGCGGAAGGTTTATTTATCGAAACTGGCCAGTTTTTGCAAAATTGAAGGAAAAAATTCAAACTAAACATTAACATTTTTTCTATTCATTACAAGCAACGTGCTCTAAAACTTGGATATTATTCAATTTAAAATTATTTCAGGTCAGTTTCGATAAATAAACAGACCCCTGAAAATGCGTTCATAGCAGACAGGCTAGTCTATAAATGCGCTTGCAATTTGGCTTTGATGTGCACATTCTGCAGATCACAGACATTACAATGGTAGTACTACAGTGAAAAAGTGACGAGCACAAGTTGTAGAGTTGATCGGCTACAATACCAACGTTTCCCAGAATTTGGAGGCAAGCTGCATGAAAGCATTAGCCAGGCCGCATGCTGTACATTGCAAGTTTTCCCACTACTGCCACTGTCTTAAACATATATCTCATACTATATACCGGTATTAAATATTATTTCCGGTATTACAGTAGGCTACAACAAAGCTTTTCAAACTTACCGTCTGCTAGATCTGACAAAAATAACCTAGCTTTTGATTCAAGCCCCACTCGTCAGTTGTAACAAAATACTGCATGTGAACCTGCTAGAGGGCTTAGCTACCTGGCTACCCACTTTATAGAATCATCACACTGCATTGGAAAATGTTCCTGCTGTTCCAGATAAATTCAATGACACTGCAAAGTTAGTGCATGGATGAGAATTTGCTGATGCAAATGAAAAAACCGCGGATGAATATTTCTCATTTTCGTTTCATTCTCTTTAACTAGAAAATTTTCGGCGAAATAGTCACTAGTCACTACCTTTACTAAGGAAGGCTCCATTAAAGCATTTCATATGCATAATTGGAACGACCGACGCTCGCGTCGCGTGTTCCTTTGTTTTTACTCGGCCATTTTCAAACTAACGAGTGCGAGATTTCAGACTTTTGCTTATAACTCGAGAACCGTTTGGTCTAACTACATGAAATTTTGACAGCAGTTTGAGATTAATGAGTTTTATGTTTGTACCAAATTTCGAGGCAATCGGTCACGTGACTTCGGGTTTATGACCCGAAAACCGCCCCGAAAGTTTGGCGTAAAAAGCGGTCTAAGTCAAAAACGGCTTAAGTACGGCAAAAAATATTTCTCATGGTTATATGTCTTAAGATATCCTTTCATCCCTACCAACCCACTTTCGGCCGCGATGAGGTTTTTTTCTTATTTTTTTCCTTTTTTTTTTCCTTTTTTTTTCCTTTTTTTTCCTTTTTTTTCCTTTTTTTTCTTCCTAAATCTTGTACGCTCGAGTTCTCCTAAACCACAAAACATAGAAATCTAATTTTTGTGTGAAGTTGTTGAGGTACATACGCAATTGTGTCTCCTGAAATTTTTTTGGGGCAACTCCCCCGGGAACCCCCCCAAAATGGGGCCCCAAAAAATCAATTTTTTGAACGGCTCAAGCTAGGGTGCCAGTTTGTTTGGATATCAGTAGATATTTGAGAGACAAATATTTTGACATAATTTGGGGGTACCACCCCCCCGGGGACCCCCCCAAATGGACCCCCCCAAAAACAAATTTTTTTAACCATATAACCTAGGGTGCCATTTTTTTTGATATCAGTAGATATTTAAGAGAGAAATATTTAGACATGGTTTGGGGGTACCACCCCCCCGGGAACCCCCCCAAAATGGGGCCCCAAAAAATCAAATTTTTGAACGGCTCAAGCTAGGGTGCCAGTTTTTTTTTTGATATCAGTAGATATTTGAGAGACAAATATTTTAACATAATTTGGGGGTACCACCCCTTCGGGGACCCCCCCAAATGGACCCCCAAAAACAAATTTTTTAACCATTTAACCTAGGGTGCCATTTTTCTTTGATATCAGTAGATATTTAAGAGAGAAATATTTTGACATGGTTTGGGGGTACCACCCCCCCCGGGAACCCCCCCAAAAAATCAAATTTTTGAACGGCTCAACCTAGGGTGCCAGTTTTTTTTGTTGTCAGTAGATATTTGAGAGACAAATATTTTGACATAATTTGGGGGTACCACCCCTTCGGGGACCCCCCCAAATGGACCCCCCCAAAAATAAATTTTTTAACGATTTAACCTAGGGTGCCATTTTTCTTTGATATCAGTAGATATTTAAGAGACAAATATTTTGACGTAATTTGGGGGTACCACCCCCCCGGGGACCCCCCCAAATGGACCCCCCAAAAATCAATGTTTTGAATGGCTCAACTTGGGTGCCAGTCTGTTTTGATATCAGCAGATATTTAACAAACAAATATTTTGACATAGTTTGGGGGTGCCACTCCCCCTGGGACCCCCAAAAATCAATTTTTAAACGGCTCAAGCTAGGGTGCCAGTGTTTTATGACATCAGGAGATATTTAACTGACCAATATTTTGACTCTACTTTTCTGGAGGTTTCATAATCAGATATTTTTGAATAATTGCTGATTTTACGGTAGACAAAAAGTACTTTTGAGCGTCACAGCATTAGCTATGCGTCGGTCGTTCACTGGGTTTGCTGGCAAACTCCCATCTAGTTACATAATGCGTATGTCATCTAATCATCTGGCTCTTTCTAACGGCAGTGAAAGATTCAAGTTTTCAGCACTTTGGCGCTAAAAAGTTCGCTTATCGGTATAACCATAGATAGTTTATGGTATTACTTGTTTGTGCTGAAATGAACGTGTATGCTGCACGCGAACCTTGTAGCTTTGTGAAATAAGAAAAAATTGTGGCGCTTCACCTCGCGTTACCGCCTACCGGTGACCGATCACATCATTCAGTCAAACGCAGAAACGTCGGGACTGGCGCGACCAAAGTCAGGCCTTTTTAGCATAAACTCCCCCCTCTTTGGGTCGGGTTCAGGCTTGAGATTCACAAAATGTCGGGCTTAATTCGTGCTTGATATACGTACGTACTTTTTTGGTGCTTTCGCCTTTTAAGTGTGTAACGTCCTGATCAAAAGAACCCGGCGCAATGCAGTCGAACGGCTCCGTTGAACGACCTAAGAACTTCTATCCAGCTTGCCATAATAAGCTATTGGTCGGATCAATATCGTCTACTTGTGGCTACGTTGGAGTTTGACGCTACAGGTGCTAAAAAAAGGGATAAATTAAAATAACTTTGCAACACTGAATGACGATCTCGTTTCAGCATCATAGAGTTGTTACTTTATAATTATCATTATTGAGTTACAATGGGTCAGTAGTATATAGTCTTATTTTAAGTGCACACGAGCAAACACTGTCATAGGGGGGGGGGGGGGGATGGGGCAAGGGGAGGTAGGGGGCATGCCCCCTGTGGATTATCACACACTCTCTCTTAAATCTCCCAAATTTCAAACATTCTTCGATTTTTAGTAGTTGATTCTGGCTATATTCTTATTGCTCCCCCCCACCCCCTTAAAAATTTTTCTGCCGACGCTCTTAAACACTGTAGGCCTACACAGTTTTCAGACACAACTTACCTTTGGGTCTGGTTTTGGCTTGAAATCACTGTAAAGATTCGGGCTTATGCTTTCAGGTTCGGGCCAGCGCCTGCGAGAAATGGATTCAGGGAGTACATAGCACCTAAGCTCGGGGCTAGGTAGGCCATAGAAGAATCAAGTTCACGCGCATCCAGATGGTATAGCATCGGCACTCAATTGGTAATAGTTCGGTTTGCAGGCCAAGCATTTTTTTTTCTTCACCTATTTTCAGGGAAAAAAAACGGTCGGAACTCCAGTGAAGATTTCTCTCCGAGTCCAGGTTCGGGCCAGTACTAGTCGGCCTGTTTACAAGTCTGCAGTAACGTGTTTTATAATTCCAAAAAGTGAACGTCGAGCGTGTTCGCTAGAATTTCCGGCCAAAATCACATCAGAATAGGCAAAGAATAAAGACCTTTTTTTGACCTCACCAGTGGCGCAACCAAAGGGGGATAAGGAGGCTTCAGCACCTTAGTAAAGTCACTTAGATAATTTAACCCAAAATACGAAGCAGGGGGGGGCTGAGCAATTCTTTCAAATGATTTCCAAATTTTAGGTTTTTAGCTATTTCGGATTGCTCTAAAAACGTGCAAAATGTGGCCCAGATTGCACTGAAAAGGACATTTTTTTTTGAAATCACAAAAATTATCTAGCGGCTTTGTCTCCAAAGCCTTATGGTTTCCGGCGGCCCCCAGACACCCGTTTGTGATACACTTGAGTTTGCTCAGCACGCCGCCAGTTGCTCAGCACGCCGCCATGCAGTTGCTCAGCATGCCGCCTGTATGAATTTTTTTTTTTGAAAATAGATATTTTGACTTTTGGTTCAAGCGTTCAAGCTTCCCCCTTAGTAAAATCCTGGTTGCGCACCTGGTCCTCACCTACAATTCCGCAGGTTTTTGGGTCAAAGCTAACCACATACCGTTTTCTAGCTTGCTGTGGCGCGTTCTTCAAAAAATCACGTTAATGCGGCCCGTTCCTTTAAAAGTTTGGCACCCCTGGTTCAGCGGAAACGTGTTGATTGCTACTTTACCACCACGAAATTGTTCCCCTCTTTCTGTGAAAATATTTTTTAAAAATGGCTTGAACAAAGGGATTAAGACTATGCTCAGACACCAAGCGAAATCCTTCGCATAAACGTGTAGTTTGGTAAGAAAATCGTAAACTACTTGCAAATTAAACGCTCTTAAGTGCTTTATAACATTGTGATATTTTTTCCTCATCAATAGAATCTCGCTTTAAAATTTTTTTGCAAATCTAGACTACTCAAGTAAAAAAACAAAACACAAGAACGAACGTTTGTTAGAACAGTTTATTAGAGTGTTCCCTCAAAAAAATTTAAGGAAAAAATGCAATTGGTATCGCAAAGATTCAAACCTAAATGATTAGCGACTATGATTCAATTAATTTACTGTTCATGTCATTTCAATTGACGGTATAAACTTCTACTTTCTGCTATTAATTTACTTTTATTTTTATTTTTGTTTATAGTGATTAATTTAATAATACTAAGTTATTATTTTATAACTTATATGGAGTTGTTAGATCCCCCGGTAAGGTTAAAAGACCTCTGGTCACTTTGTAATTTCATGTCAACTTTTCAATTGATGCTGACAATGTTTTTTGTTCTAAATCACTCGCATCAACCTCCACGGGATTATTTTACTTTTTAAAGTTGACAATAAAATGTACCTCTCTGTACTGCAGCAGTATATATAGACGGCCTCGGTGACTAAAAAAACTACGGTATATTATTGAAAGATTGTGATGCAATAATAATAAAATAATAATTCTTAAAAAGGCATTTAGGTCGGAAATTCGTCGCTCGATTTTCTCTCAAAAATTTAACAGATCTGAAGACTAACTTCACCAAATTTGAGCTTTCTACGATCTTCCATTCCTGAGATATAACAGCTTAGATTTCCTCTTGGAAAACAAGAAAGGCTTTTTACCCTTAGAAATTTTGCCAGGATTGCCAATTAGAAACAAAATTTCAAAGAGTTATTGCCTGTTCCTGATTCTCATTATATGTTTTGCGGCAAATTATTGTGAGACAAAGTATAAAGGTTTAAAACTGTAAAAATTAGCTGCTTTTCATTAAGTGTAAGCCAGCTTTCCAAAAGTTCATCTTCTGTCACAATACTGACAAAATGGCAACATTGAACCAGGAGGAAAATTGGTCATTTTGAACCTATTTTGTAAAACTGCAATATCTTAAAATCGGAAAGTCGTAGAAAGTTCAAATATGGTGAGAATGCATTATAGGCTTATCCCAACATTTTGGTCAACACTAAAAACTTGACTTGAATGTGCTTTTAAATGAAATCTTCATTCAGTGTTGCAAAACTATTTTAATTTATAATAAGCTATAGACAGTACACACTACACAGAGTCTTGTAGGCACAATCAAACCTTTGATTAACAGCCTAAGACATACCGTTTCGTAATCGACATTCGTCTTTTATTCCTCGTCAGTATAGCTAGGACTACAGGTATGAACATAAGCGTAAAAAGGCAAGGAATCGCAAATTAGTACCAGATCATAACCAGGGTGTCGAACCGTTTCAAATAACGGTTCGGGTTCAGGTTTAGCTCCTGCTCAAAATATTTTTGCGGTTCAGGTTTGGTTCGGGTTCACTTGAGCACCATTTTCGAGGTTCAGGTTTGGTTCAGGTTCACTCAAGTAAAATATTACTGGTTCAGGTTCGGTTCGGGTTCATTGACTTAAAATTTAACTGTCGTTGCTCGTTTAGTCCAGTAAAAAAAAAGGAGAAATTGCTGATACTGTTGATGATCACCACTGCTCTTATTGAGCGTGTACCAGCGCCAGCAGCATCCGGATATGGAAAAATATATTCTTACTTCTGTTAGGGGTTCAGGTTCGGTTTGGGTTCACTTGAGCCCAATTTTGAGGGTTCAGGTTTGGTTCAGGTTCACTGAAGTAAAATTTTGCTGGTTCAGGTTCGGTTCGGGTTCACCAAAATGAAACGGTTCATTCGGGTTTACGGTTCGGGTTCAGGTTCGGTTCGACACCCTGATCATAACACAATTTTTTTCCCAAAATATTAAGTAATCACAATGTTACAAGAGATAATTGTAATGGTTCAATTCAAAATAATTTCCAACAGTATGCCTTAGACAGCTGTTTCGCCTAATCTCAGGGCTCATCAGCAGTACTTAAATTGTAAAATTTTGCATGGGGGGACGCTTTTGCAGCCTTTCACTGAACCTTAGTGAAGATCAGGCGCGTAGCCAGGATTTCGCAAAGAGGGGGCTTTTATGGAAGTTTGATCCAACCGTAAACGAACTTGACCCAAATTTTCATCAGTCTTGAATTAGATTGAGGTGATTTTTTAGTGAAAATTAGGTGATCTTTAAAAAAAAAGGTCTTCGCCGAAATTCAAAGGCTTTTTGTGGCAGAAATCAAAAATTTAAGAGTTTTTTCCGGCCAAAAACAGGTGATCTCCAAATCTCCAAAAAAAAAGGTATCCACCCACGGTTGAAGTGTTTTTTCGTCTGCATCACTATTCCTGTGGAATTAGCGCTTAAATCTCGATAGGGGGATGCCTAAATCCCAATGGGGAGACGCTCAATCTCGATGAGGGGACGCTCAAACGCGTCTCCCCCCGTCCCATAGGCGTAGCCAGGATTTTTGATTGGGGGGGCCCAAACCACAAATCACACGCAATGACGTTATCAGAAATTTTCGAAAAAGTAATTTTTTGTGGGGCAAAGATATCGTAGAATGGAAGATCTGAAGCCGTAGCCTGATGGCACTTTGCCAGGATTTTGGTAAAGGGAGTGGGCGAAAACTAATTGTTGAAAAGTGTAAAAGTCTAACTTGGAAGACGTGTTGAGTAAGCTAGTGTACTCAAACGTATCAGAGAATGGGGTCTGGGGGCAGAGCCCCCAGCCGCCGATGGCTATGGGGGTCTGGGGGCAAAGCCCCCAGCCGCTGGGCAATTTTTGTAAGTTTTTGGAAAAAAAACTATTTAAATCCCATTGGATCACATTTCGCACGAGTTAAGAGCCATTTCAAAGAACTAGATTTTTAACATTTCAAACCCAATCGAAAAAATTTAGTTGCTCAATCCTCTTTTTGCAATTAAATCTCAAAACACGCTTAGAATCTTGCATTATGGTGTAAAAATTTAATTGTAAGTGATTTGGTCTATAGGGGGAAGTAACGAACATTGCCTCCTGCAATACTTTAGCAGTAAATAATTAAGTTTATAATAACGTTAAACGAGGGCCTGGGGTGGCAACTTTTAGGTCAAAACTCTTAAATTTCTCCCAGGTTTTGCATATAAATTGTTAAAAATTTGCATTAAGGGACCCCTGGCCCGGGAACCTTGGTCGTCAGTCAGGAGCCATTGGGCTCCCTGGTTGCCAGTTAGAGGCCCCGTAGCCCCTTGCTTGTCGGTTAGGAGCCCAGGCCCCCTGGTTGGTAATTAGGGGCCCTGGAGCTCCCTGGTTGTGAGTTAGGGGCCCCGGGGCCCCCTGGTTGTCAGTTAGGGACTCCAGGACCCCTTGGTTGTTGGTCAGCGGCCCTGGGGACCCCTGGTCGTTAATTAAGAGGGCCCCGGGGCCCCTCGTTATCGGTTAGGGGGCTCCTGGCCCCCTGGTTGTTGGTTAGGGGCCCCCTGGTTGTTAGTTAGGGCCCTGGGGCTCCCTGGTTGTGAGTTAGGGGCCCCGGGGCCCCCTGGTCGTCAGTTAGGCACTCCGGGGCCCCCTGGTTGTTGGTTAGGAGCCCTGAGGCCCCCTGGTTGTCGTTTAGGGGCCCCCTGGTTGTCGATTAGGGGCCTGGGCCCCCCTGGTTGTCAGTTAAGGGGCTCCCTGGTTGTTGGTTAGGGTCCCTTGGTTGTTAGTTAGGGGCCCTGGGGCCCCTGGTCGTCAGTTATGGGCCCCCTGGTTTTCAGTTAGGGGTCCCGGACCCCCTGGTTGTCGGTTAAGGATTCCAGGGCCCCCTAGCTGTTAGTAAGGGCCCCCTGGTTGTTAGTTGGGGGCCCCGGGACTCACTTATTGTCATTAATATTATTGTTAATTACTGTTATGTGCGTAATTACTGAAAAAAAACTGCAACTAAACATCGCCAGGCTATGTTGTCATAACTTTTTGTCGTTAGTGGTATTTTGATTGGGGGGGGGGGCCCGGGCCCCCTGGGCCCCTCCCCTGGCTACGCCTATGCCCCGTCCCCCCTACAATTTAAGTACTGCTCATCAGTAAGGCTAGCAAGGCCAAAAGGACAAAAATCACCAGTGATAAGAATATCCAAAACATGCATCTTTACCAATTTATCAATCAATGAATAAATCTTTACTGATTACTTTCTTCGCTCATGTTCATACCTGTAGACCTAGCTATACTGACGAGGAATAAAAGACGAATTGGCGATTCCGAAAGAGTATGTCTTAGGCGGTTAATCAAAGGTTTGATTGTGCCTATAAGACTCTGTATACTCAGGGCCGTGCCAAGGCAGCCCCGAACCCCCCCCCGGTCGGGGGGCCCCCAGCAAAAATGGGGGCCCCACATTTTACTTTACTACTACTAATTTAAAAGTTGGTATTGTCGATCAGTGCTAGTATTTTTTTGCAATATTTAGAACAAAATTAACGCGTATTGTCAATTTAAGATACTGAAAATACGCTCGCTGTACCGGTATGTTTCTGCTGCTGCGTTACAATTTTATCTATGATGCGATAGAATCACAGTCGCTTTGTCGTAGCAGAAAAACAACTAGTTAATCGATTCAGATGTTCAGCTTACCAGTCGATTGCACAACAGCCAGTCAGAGTCAGTCCATAGGCGTAGCCAGGGGGGAGGGCAGGGGTCCCGGGCCCCGCAATTGAAATGCTACCAATGATAAAAATGTCACAAAAAAGACTATTGTTTCTTCAGTTTCAGTTTCGTTTAGTGTCTTCGCGTACAAGAGTAATTACAAATAATATTGCTCCAGGGGGCCCGGGCCCCCTCAATTTAATTTTTACCAACCAATTAAAATGACCCCCAATTTAAATGGGCCCCCAACAGTGATATTGATCCAGGGGGCCCGGACCCCCTCAATTTAATTTTTGCCAGCCAAATTAAATGGGCCCCCTACAATAACATTTAAATTGTTCCCCAAAAATAATGTTGATTCAGGGGCCCCGGGCCCCCTGAATTTAATGTTTTCCAACCTATTTAAAAATGCCCCCTACAATAATATTTAAATAGTCCCCAATTTGAATGGGCCTCCAACAGTAATATTGATTCAGGGGGCCCGGGCCCCTTCAATTTAATTATGGCCAACCAATTTAAACGTATAACCCGAGTGAAATTAAGAGTTTTTGTCCTAAAAGTTGGTAACTGAGGCCCTCATCTAACCTTTTTATGAACGTAATGCAACAACCAGGGACGGATTTAACATATAACATATGGCTCAGTGCCAGGGGCTCCGCGCTCAGATAAAACTTTTTTTGGTCTTCACTTGTATTTGGCAGGAAAATATTGCGAAAAACCCAAAGTGCCATGGGTTCAACTCAAAGTAAATCCGGCCAAGGCAAAAACATGGTTTGTAGGCATAACCATCCATTTTTCAATCACAATTTACCTCCACCTCGCCAGTTTCTATGCAACAAAATACTTTTGAAAAAATTAGCTTCAGTAAGAGGAATGCCTATTGAACAAATTTTTGAATCGAGAGGGCCTGGGCCCTTTGGCCGTATATGTACCCTTATAACTGGTTGTTTTCATGACAAAACAATAATCTCTGAGGAAAATATTCCACTGGATTGTTATTTGCTGCTACAATGTTGCTGGAGGCAATGTATTTTACTTCCCCCTACCTGGGTCAAATCACTTAGAAAATTTAACCCCAAAATACAAGATTTTAAACGTGTTTTGGACTTACATTGCAAACAAAAAAAAGACTGAACAACTTAATTTTTTCAATTGGCTTTCAAATGTTAAAAATCTAGTACTTTCAAATGGCTTTGAATACGTGTGAAATGTGATCCAATGGTGTTAAAACAGTTTTTTTTCCAAAAAGTTACGAAAAATCGCCCAACGGCTGTGATACGTTTGAATTACAGTACACTTCTTTACTCAAACACGTCTCCCAATTTAGACATTTTCGCATTTTAACTATAGGTTTAAGCCCTCTCCCTTAAACGAGTTCGTATTTACGTGCCAGGCCACGGCTTCTGATCTTCCATTCTACGATATCTTTGCCCCCACAAAAAATTCCTCTTTCGAAGTTTCTGATGACGTCGTTGCGTGTGATTTGTGGTTTGGACCCCTCAATCAAAATTCCTGGCAACGCCTATGAGTCAGTTTAGTAATAGTTACAATCAGATTGCCTTCAAATGTCAGCAATCAAGTTAAAATTTATTTCAGGAGGTTCGGTTCTGCTACTACAAAAAGTGGTTAATCTTTAGGCTTATGTATAGTTGAGAAAATTTTTCTGCAGGGGTTTGGAAATCTTGTCTTACTTGACAACTTTGTGACGAAATATTGTTTGATTGCTCAAGTTTTATATTTCTGATTATTAATTATGTCGTTATAGTAAGCTATGAGCAGGCTCAGCATTCAGGCAGATCTAAGATATTTGTACCCTATCCGGATAGCCTACAATCTGGAATGGATGTTAACCCGAAAATGAAAAAGTACGTACAATGGACAAACAATAGGGCTAAGGGCTAGGGCAGTAATGATGAAATAATTATCGGCAAACAATTTTTGAGATAGGCAATCTCCTTTGCAGACCGTGTACAGGATCCCGATTTGTAGTCTGTGAAAATAAGCCCTCTAAGATGCGAATTAAGCTCTGGTCACCCATTGAAAGATCAAGAATGGTAACCACTACACTAACTACCAAGTTATCAAATGATGAAACAACCACACAGGATCATTAATACTTTTGCCACTGCAAAAGCTCGAAAAAAGAATTTTTAAGATTTACAAGAATATCATTGATGTCACTACAGCAGCTTGCAAGGATCGCATCTTTAACTCATAATTACAGCTCCAGTACCCAAATTATTTTTTCACGTAACATTGTAACAATATAGTATTAATGGTTTTTAGAATTAAATAAAACTCACCCTCAAACGATAATCCTAACGATTTTTGTAGTGAGCACGGAGTGGCAGTTAATGACCTGACTTGTATATGCTGCAGCTGTACTGGTTTATTTTATATTTTGGATATCTTTAATGTAAATTTTCGTGTTGTTCTACAATCCTGGTTTTAGAAAAGTAGTGCGTCTTAGATATGTGAAAGTTAAGTGACTATTTAAGCCGATTTCAAAATTGTTCAAATTTAAGCGTTTCGGAGGGGGCCCCGTCTTGAGTTTTCGGGGGGGGGGGGCCGAACCCCCTTGGCACGGCCCTGTGTATACTGTCTATAGCTTATTATTATTTTAATTATGTTTTTACAGCACCTAAAACACAAAACACGCATCAGTCCCAAACTAAGCCCGACATTTTGTCAAACCTAAGCCCGAACCCGGTTCAAGCCCGGTCCGACTTATAGCAAATAGGCTCGCCCAATAGATGTGTTGAGGAGTGAAACCCTGAGATACTCTATGTCAGTTAGAAGTGATTACCTTTTTTCTCTTCAACTTAAATTCGGAAGAAAATAGGTTAAGTAGGTGCAAACTGCAAAGTAAATTAGTAGCTGTTCGGCTGTGAAGAATTTGCACTCGTTTTTGTACTGTACCCTGACTCGGAACCTCTTTTAACGGCCTAGGAAAGCACGTCAATTTTTTTTGCTTATTTAAGCGTGTAAACAATGCGAGCTAACGCGTGTCACGTGCGGAGAAGAGTTTAGGTTCTCCATTTCCTGCTTGACGTTCAGCACTAAAAGGCTTCCACCCACCATGTGTGATAGACAAATGGACAGGTGGCCGCATGACTCGAGGACAGAAAGGTCCCTTCGCTCTCTCCTAGCCCAGGCAACTTGTTGAATAAAAATGCAATTACAATTTTCCATAACTTGCACTATTCGCAAAAGACGAGAAAAATGTAAAAAAACATAGAACAAAGAAACATTATTGTAATTGTAATTACATTTTATTCACCAAGTTGCCTCGGTCAGGAGACAGCGAAAGAACCTTTCGGGTCTTTGAGTCAAGTTGCCACCTGCCCACCAGTCTACCACACACTGAAGAGGCTTCACACTGTCCCTTTAATTGCTGAACGTCAAGCAGGAAAGCGGTTTTATAGTCTTTGGTTTGACCCGAGCGGGAATTGAATCCGAATCTACCGCTTCAGTAGCAGAGGCTCAATGCACTCGACCACTGATCGGTGGACAATCTAAACAAACAATCAGATCAGACGAAATATATCAAAGAATAATGCAAATTTTATGGTTTGGTAAACTATAACATCGAACTATGCCGCTTAGTTAGATTTTACATTATTTTTTTTTTTTCCGTTTCCAACTTCAACGTCGCAACGATGACAAATTGCTATCGCAGGAAAAACAGCCAAGAGCTAATAATATCAAATTTTGATAATCGATTATACTAAGAATATTCTGATCTTAAACCCCACTTTGAATCTGTCCTGAAACAAGCACGTCTAAACATATTTTCGAAATAGTTTCGGTTTTGATTTTTTGAAAATGCATTATTATTACCTCACAGTCAGGTTGGAAGCCGGTTGCAAATACCTTTTATTAACTTTAAATGATTTTCAACCCCAATTGATGAAATAATTGGGGGTATTGAAAAAGAAAATGATAGGCGCTACGAAAAGATTGAAAAGACGAAGCCATTGTTCACATCGGCTTCGCCTGTGTCATTTGCGGATTATGGCTGACAGCAGTGACAACGAAGGTACAATCTTTCTGAGCCATTAATTCAGCAGAGGCTTTGTATCTATGGCGGCAATTTGTGACAGGCCATGCAAATCAAATGAAAATCTATTATCTTTATTATGGCGACAAGCCCACAACTGGAGCGTTTCTAACGGGCAAGCAAAACGCTAACGCTTACAACATTTTTGCAACAAATTACCACAGTATTACAGCAATCACTTTTTTTTATATGTGCAACGTAAGGGTTTTCTTGCACTTCCGGAATTTGCAACACTTGAGAACCGAACTCTCAACTCATGGTATCAACTCATATGAAATGGCACCATATAAAAATGAAGACTTGAATTGAAAAACTATAAAAATAATTCAAATTATGAGCCCTTTAAACCTGCGATGTTTGATTAGAGATAAATAACTTCTTTCGAAAAAAAATGCGTGGAAATTCTTTAAAGCACTAAGCTATAAAAAAGTTGATGAGCACTTTTCGGAAGAAGAGATACATCTACTTTGCAGTATTGGATTTCGGGGGGGGGGGATGTATGCCTCCACCTGCTTAAACTTAACGTGCGTATGAATAATATTAAACCTATTTGAAATAGACAAAAAAAAGCAATCAGTAAATGCGACCAAACGAGGCAATCAGTCAGTTGCAATCAAAATCAGCTGCTTATTCTGTGAAGACCTTTTTTTTTTTTTATTTGAAGATCACCTCAAATAATGGCAGCATTTCGAACTGCAAACCTTTTTTTTTTGATCGAGGTCACCTCAAATCGGATCAAAAATATGCCCTACAAGTTGCGCGAGGTCAAGAACATTAATCATAAACATCCGAAATCTCGATTATACACAGTTTGAGCTAATAAATTTTATCATTTCCGCACCAAAATTTCCTGATCCGCCCCTGCTACTTTGGTTCTTATTTAGCGTTACTTAGTGTTGCTGTGTTGAAGGTTGTAAAATGAACCAGAATCTCTGATGTCGTAATTGATTGATCCCTATTTATCCTCCACTCACGAGGAAGCGGCTGTGGAGCTTTTACTTTGGACGAATCCTCACCCGCTTAGGAGTTGACCGTATCCGGCTTTCTGGTTGACGTTTGACTTCTTCCCACGTAAATTTGCTGCTTGTTCGAAGCCACCAAACAGAGATAATCATCGTAAAACGCCTTATCCAAGGACGCAATAACATGACCAGGGTGCGGGTTGAACCCAGATCATGCAATCAGGGTCGCCGTAGCAACAACGCTTTACCCTTTGAAATAAATTTCCGATTACGGAAGAGCTTTGTAAACGCGGAGTTGGGGAGAGAAAAACTGAACAAAATTGCCATTTCAAAGATATAAGGATGCTAAACATTTTAATCGATGAAAATAATTTAGGATTGTTTTTAAAATTGAGTCGCAACGAAGTGCTGACAATAAAGAGTTCTATTATATCAAAAAAAAGTTTAATCTACCGTAATATTGACACCTGAAGTGCATAGAAAACAGTAAAAAAGCAGCACAAAAAACATGCAAAAGACACAAGTCATGGTATTAAAAAAGAAACACATAAAAGTTCAAAAAAAAATTTAAAAACCAAAATGTACGCTTGGAAAACTGAAAACACCAGCGCTGAACGATAAAATACAAATCTAAACAAAGCAACATCGACAGTTTTCACTTAAAAACTTTCAGTCAAATAGCAAGATATAATAAAACCAGATTTTAATGCAATTCATGACCAGCCAGTGTCCATTGCTGATCTTAACTATTACTCTTGTTGTAATTGATACAACTGAAAGCGAAAGCAAAATCCTGATTTTTAACATTTATACTGCATTGCATTAGTAAATTTCAATTAATGACGTAATGGTGACAGGACGCCGGTTCGGAGATCAAGAGCGATGATGTACCGGCAGCTAAAAATATCAAAAACGCTAGGTAACACACATAGAAAGTATACTTGTGCTGATTACTCTTTGCAATTATTTACTCTTGTGGAGATACTGTAGTTGACCAGTGATACCGGTCGACCTTTTCAAACATGTTTAAAAAAATCAAGGAGCGTTTTGTGAGCCGCAAGTGATTCACAATGGCGCTGGATACATCTGAGCAAATAAATACAGTAAAAAGTTAACAAATCGTCATTAAACTTATTTCAAGTTAAGTACAATTAACTTAATCCCTTTCTTGGAGGCCCGATAGTTCAACAAGGCAATTTATTACTTTAAACGTAAAATAACTTCGTAGGTGTACAGTGACGTCATTGGGATCAAACAACTCTTATTGTTTTAGCGAAGCCGTGTTGTAATCCCACATCATCGTAAAACGCTTTACCTTTGAATTGATTTTACCACATTTATGTTAGCAAGGTCGAAGTCAGGGGTCGAAGCCCCACTTGGTAAACGTTCAGCCAAAGTTGCCGAGCTTGAAGGAACTTTCTTTTGACCGAAATGACAACTTGAAAATACTGAAAACCTATTTTTTGAACTTCATCTATTTTCGGCTCAGAATTACTTCTCGATGGCGCTAATGAACTTTTCCTTTTGTTTAGTTTAGACAAATTTTCCAACTGTTATTAGTCACTATAGACTCAATTGAGCCGCACTTGATACTAATCGGCTCTCCACACCACTGCATGTAAAATCTTTAAACTGTGAATGCATACTCTTCGAATCAATGCATTATACGCCACTCTGAAGTCATCACATGCATATGAAGTCATCAACTACAATAGGATGAATGCTGTCATATGTAAATTCCGGAATCAGTCGTTCTCCGTATTGATTGAGCGCAGTGGTTATTTGCAGCGGGCGGTCCCTCAAGAAGGTTGGTCGGTGTGTAAGAATGCAACAGGTCGTAGGTGGGAGATGGGAAGGAGAACTGCTTGGGTTGCGGAGACAGGCGAGGTGGACTTGATGATGATGATCTGCGCCGGTTGTAATCACTGCAAGTAGGAAAATTGTTAGTGTTTCAAAGAACATTTTTTCGCAACCAGTTATCTTGTCAGAGTGAGGCGTAGCAAATTTATGCTGGTAAATGTTTATCATTTTGTTTTTGAAAGCATCGCAAATGCATATTGTTGTGAAACTGCAAGCAAACTGGCAAATCTTAGAAGTAGGAACAATTTTTTGCGACCTTTTTTTGAACTGAGTGCTGGTAGTAGAAGTCAGAGGAATTCTGACGCTAAAAATATATTAAATTTTATTGAATTTACCCCACTATAGATATCGTTTAAATCTTATACTGCTGTAGTCAGTGAAGAAATACTATTAAAATGATAGGGTAAAGTTTAAAAAATATAGAATCGAAAAAAAAAAACAGCAGAATATAAACAAGCTTTCGATACAAACCTGTATTTGAAACTAAAATTACCATCAGCCAATGTGAATTTTGAAGGTACAATACGCGAAAAAAAATGCACTCTCAACACATGGTAAGCTGAGCGCGAAGTAAGATAAATTAGCTGAGATTTTGAAAAGCTTGGATTTAACAAATAACAATTTTTGATGCTTTGCAGAGCAAATTAAGCCTTCGAAGGGTGTAATTTAACTTTTTTTTTTCACGAGTCGAACGCGAAATTAGCTAAATATTGCAGACCGTTAGCAAAAATGCCAATAGACGTTTGGCTACTAGTTAGTTCTCAACAGGCCTCTTCATGAACATTTTGCTGTGCTCCTGAAAATCTCAACTAGCGGAAAGGCTTTAAGTAAAAAGCAAACGTATATTTTTGAAATCGGACGAACATAGCGCTCCGTGTAACACCTAAAGCATTTTTGAACACAGCATCTTCTCTTTCATTATACTCGCTGTAATACGCCGAAGCGTGCAGCGAGTTTGCAAAGCCTATTTCCGCGTCACTGCGCCTGGGCACCACAGCTTCTTTCAAAGAAATGTCTCTGCGGTGGCGATCCGTTTGCAACATTGTGTACGATTTGACCGGTCAGAGATTTCAACCTTAGACTTCTCACATAAGAGACGAACCCTATACTGCTTGACCAAATGGCAGTAAGCATACTCGTGAGTCAGCAACGGCAGAGATTTTTACACTGACGAGAAACTGACGATGCCGATTTCAGTGGAAGGTGAATTTTGCTTTTTATTTCTATGCTTTTGAGCTGACTGATGTTTATTTACACTTCCCGTTTTATAATTGGTGCTAAATTTAAATTTTTATTAGCACGTTTGTTTATTCTCCTCGAGCCAGCAAATCGCTCAAATTTGCTTTCGACATTCAAACGACAAGACTGGCAAACAGTTACCGAGATAATCGAATTATGAACAAATTCTTTTCTTTAATCGATTTGGAAGTGAGTCACATATTTATCACTTTCATAAGCAAGCTTGATTACAGCGGTTAATCGCACAGAATCGAGCGAGTAAAATGTTTATATTTAAACCAAAGCTTTTTTCAATAATTTACGCAATTTTTACGAATTGGAAACCGCACGAGAGAAACGATCGGAGAAAAAATCACTAATTTTCCAAATTTTAAAACAACGTCAATATTAGTTTCTGAAATTATAAATCAACCAGAGTTGCATTTACATTATTGGAAATAAATACCACTCTTTTTTGAACATGTGGCCAATTAGCTTTTCAACTTGTTATAGCAGCAAAAAAGAATTCCAATCTAATAATAAAACAAAAAAATCATTTTATTGTCCCTACCTGCTGGAGGATGCGGCTGTGGGAGTGGGCAATCTGTCGCTGTAGGCCCGATTCTCCACAAATCGGATCGGGAGGACGCGATCTCCACTTGCATCAGTTGGCGTGTTGGTAGAAGCTCGCCTGGCGGACAAGCTTGCTGGCCCGCATTCAGCGTACGTTCTCTCCGAAATGTTCGTTGGGAAACCCTGACACATTGTCTGTGATCTCGATGACGTATTTCGTTGTGTCCGATGACACCGGGCAGAAATCAGTAGGTCAGGATAATAGCTGCTTCCATTATCGTGTGAGTAACGAGTTTGAGGGGTTTTTGAACGAAACGGTTTGTATCGTTTCCATACAACGAAACCGATCACAGCGGTAATCAACAGCAGGAAAACGGCACACCACAAGACGATGGACCAAAGAGGAATGAAAACGACGGATGGATCCGCGGTTAATGCCGCCCCTACTGGTAAAGTTTTTACGTCCAAGCACTGATCCAGTGAAACAGTGTTGATATTTTGCTCCGAATCAAATACACAGAAAGCATACCGACAATTTGACTGCAGCTTACTGACCAAGAAGTTCACGTCATTATGATTCATATGATCCGCGGGATTGATTTCTTTTGATACGTAGCTTCGCATGACTGATGTTGCTTTGTATTGTGACGTTATGAATTGCGCCACCGTACAGTTCTCGCACTTTAAAGGTCCGTACACAATTGATCTGCGAATGTAAGGAGGATCTGAAAAAGTTGTAACCCAATTCACTACAAAGCTTGTAGTAGTTACATCAGATATGTCGATGATGTTTTCATTAGCGATTCTTGTTTTGCATTTGAGCGCTTCTTCGTCTAAATTGGTTAAAGAAACTCCGGCAAATTCTGGGGGAGATAAGCAATTGATTTTACTATTTGGGGTCACCATTTTGGAGTTGACGATCCATTCCTTGAGATACCTCAGATGGCAATCACATACCCACGGATTATTGTGCAACTGCACTGATTGTAACCTGAGATTCACCAAAGCTCTTGTTTCAACACTTTTCAAATTGTTCGAAGACAAATCGACGCTGACGAGATTTTTCACGGAATCAAAGCTGCCATGTTTATCGCTTTCATGGCTGTAGAGATATTCGATTTGATTGTGGGACAGCATTAATTCTTGAATATTTTCTGGTAAATTTGGGGGTAGTTCAGTTAAAAGATTTTGTCTAAGGTCCAATTCACTCAAATATGTGAGTGAGGATAAAGAATGTTTTTGGAATCCTTCTTGAAAAAGAAAATTATTTGATAAATCTAGAGTCACTAAATTTTTTAATCTTTGTAGCGCCATGCGACTGACGAAATTGATACGGTTATTGTTTAGACGCAACAAACGAAGACTGCTAGGCAGATTTTCAGGAAATTTTGTTAATAGATTATTCGATAAAATCAAAACTCTGAGACTCTGTGTATCTTCGAACGCTAGAGGAGATAATCCGTGATTGGTGAGGTTGTTTTGGTTTAAATGTAGTTCAGCAAGTGAGGTTAATCCTTTTAAAGATGTCTTGCCAACATATTTGATGAAATTGCGTCGAAAGTCAATATATTTCAAAGTTTTCGCCAAGCCTTTTGGCACGGAAGTCAGTTGGTTGTGGTGCAAATCCAATTTTATCAGGTCTTTCAAGGAAGACAAAACCTCGTTTGTAATTGGCCTGTTATCAACTTGATTTAGCTGCAAGTATAACGTGGATGCATCCGTGGGAATGTTGTAAGGAATTAGAGTTAAATTTCGTTCGTTGCAATGAACAATGTTAGGGTGGGCACATCTACATGCTCTGGGACAAATACTTCCTGAGGCATATTCATAATGAAAACAGAATAAACAAAATATCAACAACCTTAAACTATTCCTGATCATTTTGATAAATATATGATGCACAATACCTGCAAAACAAAAACATATTGAAATGCAAATCAAACTCGACGAGCCGCTAATATGTTATTGCTCTTCAAATACTAAGCTGATTTTGTAAATCCCTCTTACAATATTCGTAATCTTCGAAATGTAAACATACATAATCATTTTAATGCCTCAAGTAACGAAAATTGCCTATAGGTTCTCAATATAGTTTTAACATGTTTTTCTAAGTATTTAACTTATGGTCAAGTGTCTTATAAGCGAAGCATTCATTTACGCTTTTGACGCCATCCTTGCAAAATACAACCTTGGCCTATTCCACTGCAAAGTTTTATATTGTTATTTAACAACATATTTTGCTTGTGTTTTAAGAAGTCTTGGTTCACAAAAAAGTTCATGCTACTGTAATATTGTTAGATTATATCTTAAACCAACAAAAATTAAGCAAATGTTATTATGATTTTATGAAAATCAAAAAATTAAGCGGTGAAAAATAAATTGTTCCCTCAAGATTGTCACAAAAATCGCATATAATAAACATTTTAGCTTGTTCTGTTGTTTGTTTTGTGTTTATACGTTCTTCGTAATCTCAGAAATCACTTTTACAATAGTGCTGTAGAATACGCGTATTTTGTATTGCGGAAAAAATTACAAATTGCAAAATAATGTTTGAGGCGGGCATCTTTTGGAACACATTTTCATAGAATATAATTTGCTGAATTGAACTTTGTTTTTAATATGATGTATATTCCATTTTTAAATTCTACGTACTGTACTAACTAAATATTCGTAGATTAAGGCAAGTTTGTACTATATTCGTTTTTTGTCCGCTATGTCCGTTTTTGCACGTTTTTTTCTTCTCCGTAAAAAAGTATGCGTTTTTTATCCGCATTTTTATAAATCCATATCCGCACTAAGAAGACTATAACATAATGATAAAAATTTTGTGTATGAACGATAAGAGCGATATTTCAAAATAGAACTGTAAACATTTCCAAAATTTTTCCGAAAAAATTTGTCCAGCATATCGTGCAGATATGAAAATATAAAAATGCGGGTGAAAACGCGCACACTTTTTCATGGAGAAGCAAAAACATGCAGAAACTGGCAAAAGCGGACTTCTTACATTTTGTACATCTATTTTGGCCATGAGCATTTAAGTTTTCCTGCTGCTCGGTTTTCTCTCAAAACTTTTAGGAAAAATTTTGAGACTATTATTCACCAAATTTGTGCTTTTGACGACCTTCCTTTTCCAATGAAAAACAAAATTCAAAAAAAGTTATCGCATATTTTTGACTCCCAATGTGTGTTTTGTGATAGTGTTTTTGTCAAAATAAAGGGTCAGAATTGTAAATTATAGCTTTTCAAGACTTTTAAGATTTGGTAACTTTGAAGAAGTAGCGATATAGTTGTCAACTTTGAAAACCTGAAGACGTAAAAGTTCAAATACGGATTTACAATTTTTGGAATGACTATGCAAAACTAGAAGTTAGGGCCTCTCACTCTCAATAAAGATAAATTCATAGAGCATTAGCTATACTAAATCTGTTACTGAGCAAATACTTCTCTTGTCTTTTAGGCTAATACGCATATAGAATGTTGCATAATCATACTGTCCTACAATTAACATTTCTTCAAAAACATAAAAACGGTTTTTATGAATAAATTCGAAATAGATTTCTGGTGTTATACTGTAAATCAACTATCTGGTTTTACACCTGCAACTAATGACTGAGGCTTTTTTCTTTGTGATACGAATTTTTTCTTGACGTGTAATATTGGCTAAAAAAGCAAAGTAGAGAAACTTTCTTCTTGATTTGTGAAGTCGCTGGTTTGTCTCGAGTAGCCTCGCGAAAAACTTGTATTCGGTTACAAGAAAAAGCCCGCTTTCGCATGGGGAAATTGAACTCTAAAGTGATTGGCGTGGAGAAAAACAAACAAGACCAGTGTTTAACAAACCCATTAAGCCCGGCCCTTTCTTTGTATTCCATTTGTAAGGCGGCCCTATTATCACTTTCAAATTGTTAAATTACATTAGCAGACACAAATACATTTGTAATGTGAATAGGTCTCTATTTGAAGAACAAAAACAAACAAAATATATCAAGATACGTAGAGTTAATCGTTTGAAGAGAAATAAATATGAGGTTTAATGTCAAGAACCGTAATAAATGCATTTCTAAGTTTGTTTTTAGCAATCATCCCTGCGTTTTTGCATTGTCATTTGACAGAGAGAACTAGAACGTATTTCAAATTCGAAAGAAGCTGTCAATTATAAGATCTGTTTTCTTGAACTGCAAAAGACTCAAATTTGGAAGTGATCCTTTTTAAGTTTTATTGGAGCTTATATATTATTTTTGGAATGACAATATAAAACTAAATCTGGTTGACCCTTTAAGAAATCAACCAGAATAATTGATTAACAATTAAAAAATTTATGGAAAATACTGCTACATGGTAAGTTTACTAAATTTAATAAAATATTTTACAAACACCAAGCTAATATCAGAAACTGAAAAAAAACAAAAAACAATGTTGACTTTTCGCTTTAATTTGTAATTTTATTTAAAGCTTGTTTGCCATCAACTGCAAAAACTTCCAACTCGCCAGACTATTTCGTTTGAATTGGAAGCTAAAACAAAACGAAAAACATCAAATATTCATTATTCAAGTTCAGCAAAATTAAACATTAAAAATTGCAGTGGCGTCGCTAGCGTCACCATTTTAGGGTGACACCATTTGGTTACTTTATTTGGTTCCCATCATTAATTTATTTGGACCGAAAACGCACTCAATTTGCGGCGAAGATCTTTCTTTGTTTGGGCTTCACTTTTGGACCAAAAACCCATTCAATTTTTGGCGAAGACCTTTTTCTTTTTGGTCTTCACCTACTTTTGGACTCAAGTTTCGTAAAGGGTGTCACCACAAAATCCCGCCCCGGGTGCCACCATCCTTAGCCACTCCTCAGAAAAATTGTACGTCATACCTGGCTCACGTCACAAAAAGATTACTAGTGTTTGTAGTACAGTCCTGTGCTCCCAGCTAGCTGCAGAAACATGTATCTGATTCCCAGATTGCAGCAGTCCTTCAGCGCATGACCGACGTCTTGGATCGCCCAGCCAAGCATCTTAATTTGCCATCGCGCTCTTCTTTCGCGGATATTGTTGCGTATTCTTCATTTGAGGAAATTGTTATTCTTTGGATTGTGGAAAATTGCTTATAATACAGTTACTACAGTTACTACCGTTCACGTTTTAAAATAGAGTTGCTCTTAAACAATACTTAAACATGAAAAAAAATTAACACAAAAAAATTTAAAACCTGACTTTTTAATTTGCGAAAAAATTGTTATTTAGAAAAGTCTTTGGATGTCATCGGAGTTTTTGGAGCAGGAGTGTAGAAATTTTTTTAAAGTAGGGCCAAACTAGATTATTCGAAGTTGCCCGCGGGCTTTTTAAGGCTCACTACTTCGTCGAATATCAGGCGAAGTCGCTGGCCAATGTGCAAGTTAGTCCCGAAAAAAATAAAGAACATACGTTCTTCAAGGCATTTTGCGGGCGTATTAGTGGTAAGGTAAAGACGAATAAGAAAGTCCTTGGCATGTTTTTTGGATAGATTTGGTTGGAAATCCGATGAAAATCAGAAAATCAAGAAGCGGTTTTTAGAGGGTAATTTAGGTCGGGCAAAGGTAAAGACCGGCGCGGCCCGTAAAAGTGCATCGCAGGCCACAAATGACCCTCGGACAGTACTTTGGAAACCCTCTGCTAGATTTTGAGATGGTGAAAATTTTGAAAATGACTTTTAGCAAAAAGTCATCTTTGAATTTTCCAAATGCGTTTAAAATTCCGATGATGTCATAGAATCTTTCTAAGTTGTAATTTTTTTGCAATTTTACTCACACATCAAAATTTTGTCAATGATTTTGATATTCACATAACTTGTAACATTTTTGTTTCGAAAACTTGTTATTTGAGTGCCGCTTCTTTTTAGACGTCAAGCAAACGTCTATGATACAGAAATTTGCCAAGATTTTCTGCACATTTTAACAACTGTTTGCAAAACTAATGTCAAAAAATTTTTTGATTTTGCCTTAATCAGAAGTTTACGACTTGCGTTGGCAAAAAGCGACTATTGAATTGTCAAAGTTGTTTAACAGGCAACGTCAACAGATTTTATTGTTTATGAGATCACAAGCAAGCATGAAATTTGAAATAAATATCGGCGTTGAAATCGTATGACCACTAAGCGTTTATAGATTATGATAAGCGATGGATTATTATTTCGTAATGATTTTCGTCACACTTTAAACAAAATTTTCACACCTTCTAAATTGACAGTGACGCTTGAAATTTTTATAGGATGGGTCAAATTTTGTCAACAAACCGTACGATACGAATGTGCCGATTTATTGTCGAGTGAATAAAATAGAGCGTTCGCAACTACAAAGGTACGCTTGAATTCAATTCCCGTCGGGTCAAACCAAAGACTATAAAAATTGGTATTCCCAGCTTTTCTGCTTGGCGCTCAGCTACAAAAGGAACAGGGTGAAAACTCCACCGTGTGTGGTTAATAGGTGGGCATTTGGGCAAGTCAGAGCTGTAAGTCGGGCCGGGGTTTTTGAGTTGGGTTCAGCTTAAAGGGGTGAAGTATCCAGCTAATTTCGATAGTTTACAACGGCTAAAATTGAACTTAAATTTTGGAAAAATTTTGTTTTCAAGATGAAGGCTGAGGTTGCAAAGATATTCAACCAACACAAAAAGATATATCCCTAAAAAGTTTTTGGAAACTCTGAATCTGTTCTCTCAGCCTGAGCTTTCTGAATAAAAAAGAGAATGAATAATATTTAGCCTTCCAGTAACATCACGTGACCAATTTATGTTTAGTAAACCTTCCTCATTCTTCTGGAAATTCTTCAGGCTAAGTTAACAAACTCAGGGTTTTCAAAAACGTTTTTGTTTGAATATTTTTTCTAATTTGTTAAATATCTGTAGAACCGCAGCCCCAAAATGTGAACAAAAAATTGCAAAAATTATGTTTCGATTTTAGCTATCGTAAACTACCGGAATTGACTGGATGCTTCATCCTCTATGTGTAGACTCGAAGACCAAAAGACAGAGTTGTAAACGGGCCGACTAGTTCAGGCCAAACCCGAAAACATAAGCCCGAAAATATAACCCCCGAACCCGAAAACTAATTTGAAGCCCAAAGCATGTCCGAAAAATCCCGAAAGTTAAGTTAGGTCTGAAAAATTTAGCAACGTAGCCAAGTTATTTTGATTATATTTTTGAGCAACTAAGACAAAAAGCACGTCTCAGGCCCGAAATAAGCCCAAAATCATGTCAACTTTAGGCCCGAACCCGACCCGAAGAGCCCGGCACAACTAACAGCTCTGCCAAAAGGTGCCTTCGCTGTCTTCTCACTCTTTTGGGTAGGCCGATTTGTTGAATAAAGATGTGCTGTAACCAATCGCCTTACAATTATCATCCAACAAAGGTCTACATGACAATTATGATTTCATGTATGACGAAATGGTTTTGTTCATGTATGACGAAATGGTTTTGAAATATTCACCTACACCAGTAGCGTAGCCTGGGGGAGGCTATAGTTCGCATTTAGTGCTTTTGAGGCCGATTTTTGCTCCAAAAATGGAAACAGTCCCCCCATCGGGATTGGGGAAGCAGAAGCTCACCAAAAGTTGGTTAGAAAGAGTGACTGAAGACATTTTTTCTTTTTGTTTTTGCGGAGATCACCTAATTTCGGCCGGAAAAACCATTTGAATTTTGGTGATGATCTTTTTTTTGGATATCACCTGACTTTGAAAAAAAAAACCTCAATCTGACTGATGAAAATTTGGGTCAAGTTCGTTTACTCTTGTTTCAAGCTTCCGAAAAAGCCCCCCCCTTTGCGAAATCCTGGCTACGCGCCTGACCTACACCATTGCAATACAACATTATTTAAAACTGCTTAGCATTATTTTCAGCACGAAAGCAGCTTTATGAAAATTACTTCCGCTCAATTGCTTTATTCTCTATTGGTAATTAATTAGTAGGAGCCATGAAGCGATTGAATGAACGCATTGTTTCGTCGGTCGTAATGCAACACCTTACAATGAGAGGCAGCTCTTTTGAACAAATTTGGAAATTTTCAGCTTTAAGACTTAAATGAATAATTGGAGTGGTTCTAACCATTTTTGCTTTTGCCCTCTTGTGACCCAGAACAGTTGGTTTTTCTTAAGTACTTTGAATTCAGTTACGTAAGTATGAATGCTGAAAGTTTATTCCTTACGATTAGCAAACGTTTTGGTGCCACGATGATGATATTGTCAGAGTACATTTCAACAACCCAAAATTCCTCGAAAATCACCCGAACAATGCGGAACTGATAACAATAGCTCGATCAGAATCGTGCTTAAGTCACACTCACAAAGAGATGGATGCTTTCTGCTTTTGTTGAAAGTGGTTGATTTCCGGCAGTATATTGTAGCATTGTCATCTATCGACTGCATTTGTGATTACAAGAACAGAAGAACACCCATAGTTCAATTGCCAACGCATCGTGGTTGTAAAAGGGCCGACAAACGCAGGCCGAACCCGAAAACATAAGCCCGAATCCGATTCGAAACAAAAAGTGATTTGTAGCAAAAAAGCCTAGTCAGATAACCCCGAAAAGCTAAGTTATGTTTTAAAGAATATGTGCGGGTTATTGCTGGAATGCGGTTAAAATAAAACTACTTACTGCTGATTAATTGTGCTGATGCAATAATAATTGTGTACTAATAATCGTATGATGATTAACTTACAAGTCGTCATTCAGAATTGCCAAGCTTCATTTTCAAACAAAGTTATTTAATTACGTTTTTGTAGCATCTAAAACGCTAAAACACTAGGCTGGTACGTATATCTATTGTCCAGCCCGAACCGAACACGACCCGAAAACCGGAGCCCGACTTACAACTCTACTACGTATCACCACGCCTAGTGCGTATCTTCAGAAGAAAATGTATGGCTACGTGTCGTTATAATCAGTGGGCCTGTGATAGAGTGACTGCT
Organism: Trididemnum nubilum; assembly: GCA_963965965.1. Lineage (NCBI taxonomy): Eukaryota > Metazoa > Chordata > Ascidiacea > Aplousobranchia > Didemnidae > Trididemnum > Trididemnum nubilum. The sequence continues at coordinate 38,720,394 of OZ014484.1, read as the reverse complement.
ACTGATTCGGTACACCCGGGTACGAATCCCGGTCGGGTCAACCAAATACTATAAAATTGGTATTCACAGCTTCCCGGCTTGACGTTCAGCAACAAGAGGGACAGTGAAGCCTCCACCGAGTGTTATGGACAGGTGGCTGCTTGACTCGAAGACCAAGCGGTTTCTTCTCTGTCTCCTGGCCAAGGCAGCAACTCAGAGGCGAGCCCCGCTAACTCGCTACAAGCTGCGGCAAAATAGGACGTTTTCGAAATTTTGATTTTTCTCATCGTCTTTCATTGTCAATTATTATCATCAACTAATTACAGTTTGCTGGGCATCTTTAGCCGATATTTTTCCAGTCTGTGACCTATGAAAGAGAGTGTTTTTCTTTAGTTTTAATGGCAGCAAGTAACTCGTGATGCTGATTGCGCTGTTCTGCAAAATACCAAACAATTGGTGCCAGTCTTACCGCACATGTGATAACTTTTGGCTTTTGAGAGCATTAAATCGGCGTTATTTACACCAAGCGATTTTCCCCTTAAATTTATTTTGCCTCTTTTTCTGTCTTGTGCTTTTTTCAGTGTGCACTTTGTAAAAACTTTTTGGTGGCAGTATTGATAGCATTTCCTCTTCAAGAGTTTGTTTTTTTTTTTCCCAAAGAAAAGTTTTATAAGTCAATAATCTATTTCACAATCTATATATATAAATTTCACAAAAAATTAATCAAAATTGCTAAAATTTTACCAAACGCAAAAATAAGCTGCCGAATGAAAAAGATTTCTTCTCACAGAAAACGAAAAACGTCTTCACGAATTTCATTGAACTCTGCTACAGAAAATGTGGGTTAGCCAGATCGAGAAACAAATTTTAAGCAAGATCTGTATTTGTCGTTTTTGTTGTTACAAAAACTAAAAAAAAAGAACCAGATTCTTCTCTTGGTTGACCCCAGTTGTTTAGAAAACTTTTTTTTTGTATCTTTTCCTTCCCAAAACTTGATTTTCATCAGATGACTTTCTAGCCGGCGTAGATTTGCCAGAGAAGGAGGTGAACAGCAGAGGGATAATTTTTTACATTTAACATTTTTAGCGTTAAAAAATGTTTAATGATAAATAACGCCCAACTCCGAAACATGATACCCCCAGGGGCGTATTTAGGGGGGGGGCCATTGGGCCATGGCCTTTTTTTTTTTTTTTTTTTTGGAGATCACCTAATTTTAGGCGGAAAAAAGCTTTGAATTTCCGAGCTTTCCGAGACATTTCGCCTGAAGTTTCGGACAAACCGTCTGAAACTGATTCAAGATCAATGAAAATTCGAGTCAAGGTCGTTTGCACACTTCTCACTCTTTCAAAATAGCCCCCCCTTTTCAAAATCCTGCGTACGCTACTGGATACCCCCTTAAACACTGGCCAATGGAAAGCGGTTAATAGGCCTACATCCTAATGGTTTTCAAAGATGAAACAAATTTTGCCGGTGGATCGATCGTAAATTATCGTTTCAAGATTCTAGTTTGCAGCGAATAGCCGCGGCAAAGGGATAGATTGTGCAGCGCGAAATTGCATGACGTCACTAAATGAAAACAAAGAATGATGAGCGAACGGAACAGGCCTTAAATCATGTGATTAGTTTGTTTTGCATTCAATAAAATAAAGACATAGCATTATTCCGAAACAGTTGGAACTGCAACCCTTGTAGAACGTCTCGCGCGCTCTTCAGTAATTTTTGCTTATTTAGTGTTTGTGTTTCACTACGAGTTTGTGTTCCACTATAAAACGTATTTACCAATTTTCTACAGCAGGAAGTAATTGCAGGAACCTTAATAGAAGTAAATGGCACGTTAAGCGAGGTCGTCAAAGTTCTCAATGATAGTTATTTTTTATGACATCTGAGGAACGCGACTTCTAAACCGTCACGTTTTTCGCCAGCAGGCAGGCAGCTGTCAGCAATGACATAGCGTTTACATGATTACATCATTTCTGTTAGTTCAGTATACTTTAGGCCGAGTCGTTGCAGTAAGCAAGTCAATAATTAAATTTGACACCATCTTAGGATTATGACGAAATATCTGACTGCAAAAATTTTGCTTCTTGGGGCCCAAGGTAAGTCGTGTTTAACTTATCCTGTTGTTCGAGCTTCTTATGAACCCCGTCGTTTCCCCAGGGCGGGGTTCGGCAATAATCGGCTGATTGTTGCAGATCCCAGTAAACAAGACCAAAGCTAAAAGCCCGGCCTACACTGTGCGTAAGATCTGTTGCATACGAGCGTAGCCTTAGTTTTTTTTACCAACTGGCAGTTTATACACTGGTAAGGTGGCACGCCGGGCGTACCGAATTTCTGTTTGAAATAAACTAAAAATACACTCGTACTCTCTCGATTTTACTCACCGTGTAGACCGAGCGTTATGTGCCAGACTTGAAAATTTAAGAAATGATTTGTTATGTTTGCAAATATTGTACCACGTTTTTAAGAAAGAGATTACTATAATCAAGTAAAATCTAATTGTTTTGTTTTACCGGAAACTAAACGATTTTTGCAGGGAAAAATTTATAACTTGTTTATAAGAATCATAGTCAAGTTGTTGTAAATGAAACGACCGACGCTTCCGTCGCGTGTTCCTTTGTTATTTTCAAACTACCGTTCCTTTGTTATTTTCCTTTGTTATTTTCAAACTACTTATGCTTATAGTTTGAGAACGGTTCGGTCTAGCTGCATGAAATTTGGACAGCAGTTTGAGATTAATGAGTTGTATGTTTGTACCAAATTTGGAAGCACTAAATTACGTGACTTCAGTTTTAGAACCCTTAAACTTCTTCGAAAGTTTGGCGTAAAAAGCGATCTTACTCAAAAACGGCTAAAATACGGCAAGCAATATTTCACACGGTTTAAGTCTTAAGATACCCTTTTATCCCTACTAACCCACTTTTGGCCGCGATGAGATTTTTTCTTTTTTTTATGTCCTTTTTCCATCTTCTTTTTCCTTTTCTTTTCTAAATCTTGTACGCTCTTCTCCTAAACCACAAAACATCGAAATCTAATTTTTGCGTAAAGTTGTTCAGCTGCAAACGCAGTTTGGTCTCCTGAAATTTTTTGGGCCCACTCCCCCAAAGACCCCTCCCAAAATGGGGCCCTAAAATTTAATTTTTTGAACGGAGCAACCTAGGGCGATAATTTTCTTTTATATCAGTAGATGTTTAAAGAGACAAATATTTTGGCATAGTTTTGGGCTACCAACCCCCCTCCCGAGGATCTCCCCAAAATCAATTTTTTGAACGGCTCAATCTAGGGCGTTAGTTTTTTTTTTGTTGATATCAGCAGATGTTCAAGAGACAAATATTTTGATACATTTTTGGGGTACCACCCCCTTCATAAATCCCCATATCAACCCGCCAAAATTAATTCTCATTATTTAATATGCGTTGGTCGTTCAAAAGGCTTGCTCTTCAGCGAGCTCTCATCTAGTTATGATTCACGCAAAATATTCTTGGTAAAATATAAAAGGAAACTGTGAGCAGTCAGTCATTCGGTTCTTTGTGAATCGTGATATATACGTTTTCCACTTCCCGAAAATCGACTTCTTAAAACGTTCGATGATTAGTGAAATAATGAAAGAACTGTTAAGCTTTGACTGACATGCGTTAAAAATTAGGTTGTTAAGCTCATTTTGCTTTGCACGTGCCAACTCTTATGACCCCTTTCTACGAGGTGGCGTTATTACTGAGCACAATCCTTCTTCACTTGCCCAAACAATATAAAGATTTGATGATTTTAAAACTCTGCCAACATATAGAAGACTACAGTAGTCGTAATTTTAGCAGGGGTCCTTCAGGTCCCGATTTTTGGTGACCTAGAGTTTGAAGTTGTGTCACGAACCAAGCTCCCCAAGTTTCTTGAAAAATTAAAGCTCAGCAAGGTTTTAGTTCAATAAGTTTTTGTTGTAGTTCTCAACACGAATCGAACGCCAGCTTGCTTTACCATTTCTTTGTAGAGACAATTGTTGTTTAACCTAATGGAAATGTTATGATAAAAAGGGTATGTTTAGGCCTAGGGAAGGAGACAATGGCTAGATTGTGTGGCCCAAGCCCAGAATTCCCTAGATCTACCAAGGCATAATAGTGAAGTTCTTCGGTATTAGTGGTTAATGCAAGCTGCATACCACAATAATATGCAGGAGGGTCAGAATATTGGTTCAACGGTAAATGATTGACTAGTGTTGAACTGCTTAAAATTTGTTTCCGTTGTTGACTTTATCGACAAACGTTGTCGAGCATCTAAACTGCAAACAAATAACATGGTTATGCTATGCTTTGTCGTGCTAGCTTTTAGAGTTTGAACAACCTTGCATATATGACAATGTCCAGATCTAGAATAAAGTGGAGAGGGCCTGGGGTTATTTGTAACGTTTTGGTCAATGTCCGAATTAAGAAATTTATTATATGATGCGTCCATTGTCCAGGCGTCCAAATATTAATTATTCTATTCAAGACTGCAATTATGATTCTGGGTACTCTATGCAAAACTGCGAAGTTTGGTCGGAATGGCGATACTTTTTGGCAAAACGTCATTCTTCGGAATTTAGGTCAATCTATGACCGAAGAAATAAATCTTTCGGGCGGCCCTTGACAGTTCGAGCAAAATTCAATCCCCTGTCATAAACAGGGTTCCCTCAAAAGACATCCTCCAAAGAAAGTTTTCCTTGTGATACACAGTAAATCATGGTTTTTGGTCCCTAAAACTTCCTATAAAAACAATCGCATAATCAAACAAACAAGAAATTGACGCTCCACTGAGGAAAACTGGCCTCATACCTCTGCGTGTCAAACGCAATTATAATTTAGCTGATTTTGGAATATTTTATTACCTTGATCAGCCAATGTCATTGGTTTGACTGGATTTAGATTTAAAATATTTTATTACGACGTCATTTGCTACGACGTATAATTCGATTCGTTGGAAAATTTCCAAATACGGAAAGTTTAAAGTTACCTGAATCGAAAAGGGGACACTGGACCGCGCTTTGTTTCGAAACCGTGTTTATCAATGGCAGGTTTTTGCTTTTTATCATGCGAATGAATAGATATTTTTATCAAAGGCTTGAATTGAGTCCCCAGATCGCTCATGCATTAACTCAGCGGCAGCTGGTTGCAGTCTGAACTATTTTGCTCGAGCGCGTTAGTCATATGCGCTGCACAGCATGCAAACATACCACACTACCCAATACTGTTCATTCAAAGCAGACGAGTTTGTACAGTGCTATTTGAAACACTTTGTGCGGCGTTCAAACTTATATTAAAACCAAGGTCAAGCACTTTATTCAAACAAAGATTTAAATCAAATCTCAAACCAAATCTTTCATTATACAACATAAACGCTGTATTACGCTGAAGCATGTAAAGAGTTTGCGGGGCGCATCCTTGCGTCAATGCGCCTGCGGGCAACACAGTTCCTTTCGAAGAAATGTCGCAGCGGTAATCAGCCATCGGTAATGCACTGCCTGATTCGACCGGCCCGAGATTTGAACCTCGGACCTTTCGCTCCAGTATCAAAACATGTTACCGCTCGACTAACTGACCGTCTGTTTGTTTCTAGGTGTCGGGAAATCGACATTAGCACTACAACTGGCGTGCCAGAATGTGGACGGAAACAGTGTTTCCCCCACTGTGGGGGTATCGTATGTGGAAGCATTGCAGTAAGACAACTTGCTTTTCAAGGTTTTCTTAAGAAACAAAACCATTAAAAATCATACCAAGCACAAAATTTTGCTTTGCTGGCGTTACCAAAGCGGATTTCGAGCTTTCTATGGTCAAAAGCTTGTATATACTTTATTTGGAGTACACAGACCAACTCAGTCTCTTCTGGCGATTGCGGAACCAATAGTTATTGCAACCTTTAGACAAAAACAGCGGAAATCGTTATTGCAGCTTGAGATTCAAAGTCCAAATTTAATCGCATTTGCGTGCTTTTTTATGTTACGTTGTAGTCCCAATTGTACACAAAAAGAACGCAGCCAGGAGAGGGCAAGGGAGTTGGGCCGCTATGCCTCCTGCCCCCATGCTTATCAAAAACCAAAGATTTTGTGAAAAATATAAGTTTATTTCGCAAACGGTCAGACTTGCCCCGCACACTTAATGTCTATCCAGCACAGTTTTGGGCTTTCATTTATCAAATTGTTGTTGCTATAGTGCATATTTATCCTCCTGTCACCGGACAGCGTCAGACGCTAACCATTGAAGGACCAGCGCACTTTTTGTTGCAATAAATACTTCATGCTTGGAGGTATTTACACCGGCTTGGGAGTTCCAGTGATCCAACGTTCCTGTAAATTTCTTCAAATTCTTGTCCACTGAATTTGCTGCCTGTTCGAAGCCACCAAGCAGGCATCGCAAAGCGTCTTATCCCAGGACGCAACAACGTGACCAGGGTGCGGGTTGAACCCTAATCATGCGATCAGGGTCATCGTAAAAACGACGCCTTTAGCATTTCGGCCACACCGTCGACTGCTTTCATTCGTTGAAAGTATGCTTAAAAGTTCGAGAAAAGAGCACACAAAATACTACCTCATTACTGCGTTGTTGATATTCGTCAATCGTCATATAAATGAGATCGAGTCGAAAAAAAATGGCTCCCCCCACCAATCGAAAATCTTGGTTACTCGAATGCTTCCCTTTTAATGAATTTGTTGAAATTTCAATCATAATGTTTGGTAACCGGTACTTTCAAAAGCAAACAGCAAAAATTTTTCAGCAAATATGCTGCAATGCTTAGTTTAGTTTATTTTTTGGCGAAATGCAACAAATTAATATAATAAATGACACAAAGATAAATAATGAATTTTAACCTTGATGCACTTCGCCACAGTTCATGAGAAGTCCACTTACATGCAACAATAGTAATTTATAAGTTGATTTCCAAAATTCTTCTTGCGTTTGGGAGATATTTTGTTGAATTTTTTAACCCTTATTATTGCTGGACTCTTTAGATTGATTGCTTTGCTTTATTATTACCACGCTTTATTCACTTCAGAATTTGCGTTTGATATGCCATGTTGACTATCGACTGACATAAAAACCACCGTACTTAAACCCTGTGTAGCTGAGGTCAGAAAAAATCGTTTTTGAATATCAGACTGTGACAATTTAATCCTTGTTCCGTGTGGGCAGGAGATTTATCAATGATGATTGGTTGCAAGTTAATAATGATTAGCTCTTATCCATCTCGCAGTTGTCTGGTCTCTAAAAGGACTCCTTCAATGTTTTTTTTTACTAGGGAAACCATACTAATCCCATTTAATCCTTTTGATTTGCTTGAAATAACTAAACCGTATTTGTCAAAATTATTTTTCTACTACGGGGCGTTGAAAGAAAGTAAAAACCAGCTACAAGAATATTTTAAGCCATTTGTGGCGCACTAAAAACACAATCGTGGCTTTATCAAAACTACCAACAAACTGCTGCGATAGATAATATGCTGTTATCATAACCTATCACGGATAAATCAACAAAAATTCTTCCGAGAACATTCGACAAACACTACCGAGGCTGCTACGCATCTATATCTAAGAAATGATCAATCATTTCACTTTGAATTTGGATTTCATTAAATAAAAGAAAAGCAAGCACAATGCTTGGATTTGCATTCGCTGACCTCTTGATTCTAGAATAAAAAGATTGATTCATCATGTTATAATGCACTCATGCCTTGCGACTTGTATTTTCGGTTTTGAGACAGACTGAGCGAAAGTAGCATTAAAAAGTAACATGCGTCTGAAATTCTCTTATTTTGAAATAAAATGAAGTAATATTATAAATTGACAAAAACATGCGTTTTTCTGCTTGATAACAGAGTTTAGTTTTGGTTTTACCACTTTTAGATTAGCAACCATCATCCCACGTACTCTACTCAAATAAAAATAACTTTTGGTGTTCAGGGTCTGCGAGAGGGTGGTTCAGGGGATACATCACATCCGGGGCTATGGGACCCGGGCTTGGGGGGCCCGGGCTAAGGGGGCCCTGGAGGACCAATAAGTTCACGCGCACTCAAGTAGTAACTTTGGAACTCAATTAGTAGTAGTGGTGGGCAAAGCTTGGTGAAGACCTTTTTTTGTCTTCATCTGATTTCCGGCCTTGGCGTTGGCAAAGGGGCCCGAGATCAGTTTTCGTACTCCCTAATAATATTATCTCTGAGGCCCTGTTGGTATACAGTTCGCGTAGCTTAATTTTAGAACATTTTTTAATCACCAACAAACCTGCAGCATTTTTTCCAAGAAAATAGTTAATGGCCAAATTGATGGCGTCATTTGCTTTTCCTTGAAAAGGCAATGTTGGCCCAGTTTGTTTCTAGCGCCGAACACATTTACTTCAGACGTTTTGAACCGGTTCCTCAACAAGTTACAAACTCTGCTCACATTAATATCAAAATTAATATCAAATTATTATGCTAAATTGCTATAATTGCGAGAACAGTTTAAGATTTATGGAGGCCTACCATAATTTCGTTGCCCAAACAGAGGACTGGTTTTGCCAGCAAGTAAAATGCAAGTAGGATAAGAACATTCCACAAAGCTGTATTCAGCAGACGTAACGGCAAAAAAATAGACACTGAAGCAAAAGAAACCGAATTTGTTTATCAGATTCTGCCCATGAATATTTTGCGGCTCCCTTAACTTTTTTCAATAAGGAAAGATCAGCTTTAACGTGATCATAAATTGCTTACCCGAAACATGATTGAAATTTTACAGAACGTTTAAGATGTTAGAAACTAGTGAGTCCGCCCGGGTTTTCCCGAACGAAAACCCGGGTTTTGAGGTAATTAACAAAGCTGAAGAACTCAGCAGAAAAAGACTTTGGAGAAAGAAGGAGGAAATTTTAAAAAGTATTGGATTATGATCTGGTTAATTTGCGATTCCTTGCCTTTTACGTTCATATTTACACCTGTAGTCCTAGCTATACTGACGAGGAATAAAAGCCGAATGTCGATTCCGAAACAGTATGTCTAAGGCTGTTAATCAAGGGTTTGATTGTGCCTATAAAACTTAGTATACTGATTACTGTCTATAGCTTATTATTAGTTTTGAAAAATTCTTACAATGCTGAAGAATTTTGCTGGAAAAACTGTTGAGAAAAAAGGTGGAAAGTTCAAAAAAGTTTTGGCTGAAACATGGGCAAGAATATCCTTAATAAAGTTGCGTGCCATAGAGAATGACGTGCCTAGAAGAATGCGAGTACTAATCAAATGCAGAGGAGCACATTTAAGTAACTAAAAGCACCAACTGTTAGAAGTAGATAGCATAAAACCCGGGTTTTTAGAATGCAAAACTCGATTAACCCGAAACCTGGATTTAGAAAGACAGATCTGAATCGGGCACTCTATATTAGAAACGAACTCAACTAAGAGGCAGTCACTTTCCTCTTACCATTGTGGCTGCATCACAGAAAATATGATGCGTTCTACATTTGCATTATGAACCGCAACGCAGCAAAATTGCGTGATTTTTGAAACTATACAATGAGCTCGACAATTCTCAGTTCTTAAAATGTTATGCCCGATAAATCTTAAATAAATTAGTTTTGCTTTTCAAACACTCCCTTAATTTACAAACCCACACAATGCACCCAGAGACCATAATCACTGCCAACTCCAACTCAATTTGTTTACGTCTGCAAGCGAAAGTTATTCGTGAAAACTTAGTCAATTAGTGTTTAAGATGTAACTACACCATGAACAATTACAAATACAGTATAAGGTGTTAAGGTTTTGATATAAAGCAGAACACAAAATATAAAAATATAAATGGTAAAAAGAGGACATTTGAAAACATTTGAGTGTCCTCGGAGGACCAATACATTTTTTTTTTTTTTGAAAAAAGAGGACAAATCCCTTTAAAAGGGGAGGTATGGTAGCCCTAATTTATGGACAAGATCATTTATGGTTTTTCTCCCTCCTTCAAGAGCCTCATGGCGAAACAGCTTCTCGGACCGGCATTGTTTTTTTTAAATAGCATTTTTTTTAGAAATTTTTATGTAGACAGGAGAATAAGCAGCAAACTAGATTTTTCGGGGTCTATGATGTCATTGATCAGGTCTATTGCAAATTGCACTTTTCTCCTCGATTCAATTCTTGACAGACAGTTGTTTGAAACCAGCCTGCACCTGGCTTTCAGTGTAATGCTACAATCGCACAAAAAGGTTTGTGCGTAAGACGGAAGTTTTTTACCCATTTGCATGTTATACTGTGAAGGAAAAAAGCAATAAGGGACATTACTATAAATGGAATTTAGCGATGACTGAAAAAACGCTAAAGAAAATTTTACGCAATCAAGTGGCTATAATCACACAGAGCTGGACAGCAAACCCTTTGGATTTTGATGTTTCTGCTTTTTCAATAAGCTCAAAAAAAAAAAAAAACTTTCGCGTTGAATCAAGAATAGCTGTATATTTTCTTCTGTTTTGTTGAAGTACAAAAATCATTTTGGCGAAAGATGTACTACGGTACCAAAGTTTTAAAGTACCGCTTAATCCGAATACAGTTTGGCTTTGACCACCCCCAACCCTATATGTACATTGTTCAGGGTTGGCTGAAAATTTGCACCTTTAAACTAACTGCCATATTTTTTGTAATGAGATTACATTTCAAACACTTTCTATTTCTTTAAGAATATACATTTCCCCAAAATAACTAAATTATGCGTGTCTGAATACTGAGTATTGCAAACTGAAATAACATAAAAGTAACCACTGTAAATTCGAGCAGTAGCAAATCACCAAGAGTAAGCGATTGTTCGCTTATTCAATATTTTTCAATTTGTTGACCATTTTCTGAAATCACCAACCGGACGCGAGATCGAAACCCATTGATAGCGCAGAATTGTAAACGGGCTGCTTATAGTATAGGTCCGAACCCGGCCCGAAAAGCGATCTGAAGCCAAAACAAGCCCAAAAGTATGGGGCGGCAAATGTAAAGTGATAAAAATACGTGCTTTTAAGCTTTTTTTAGTGCCGAATTGCATATTTAAGTAAATATGCAAAATGGCACATGCCAAATTGCGTATTTCACTACATACGCAAAAACGACGCTAAATATACAAATTGGCATCTGTGTAAAAATGCATAATTGGAGCGACCGACGCTCGCGTCGCTTGTTTCTTTGTTTTTACTCAGCCATTTTCTAACTACTGTAACTAGTGCGAAGTTTCAGACTTTTGCTTGTAACTCGAGAACGGTTAGGTCTAGCAGCATGAAATTTTGACTGCAGTTTGAGATTAATAATTATCATGTTTGTACCGAATTTCGGGGCAATTAGTCGCGTGACTTTGGTTTTAGAACCCGAAAACTGCACCAAAGCTTTGGCGTAAAAAGCGGTCTCAGTCAAAAACGGCTGAATTACGGCAAAAAATATTTCACGCAGTAATATGCCTTAAGATACCCTTTCATCTCTACCAACCCACTTTTGGCAGCGATGAGGATTTTTTCTTTATTTTTTCCTTTTTTCTTCCTAAATTTTGTACGCTCTTCTTCTCCTTAACCACAAAACATCGAAATCTAATTTTTGCGTAAAGTTGAAGCTGTAAACGCAATTTTTTCTCCCGAAATTTTTTTGGGCGACCCCCGGAAACCCCCCCGAAATGAAGCCCCAAAAAATCAATTTTTTGAACGGCTCCAGCTAGGGCGCCGTTTTTTTTATGATATCAGTAGATGTTTAGGAGACAAATATCTTGGCATAGTTTGGGGGTACCACCCCCCCGGAAACCCCCAAATGGACGAGCAGCTTAACTTAGGTTGCGAGTGTTGTTTGGCAACAGTAGATATTTAACATGCAAATATTTTGACATACCATTGTTTGGGGGTACTATCCCCGAGGACTCCTCAAACGGACCCACCAAAAATCAATTTTTTGAATAGCTTAACTTTGGGTGCCAGTGTTGTTCGATATCAGCAGATATTTACCAAACAAATATTTTGACATAGTTTGGAGTGCCACACCCCTAGGGGACCCCCTCAAATGGACCCCCAAATATCAATTTTTAGAACGGCTTAACCTTGCGTACCAGTTTTTTTGATATCAGTAGATATTTAACAAATATTTTGACATAGTTTGGGGAACTACTCCCCATAGGTGGGCACAAGTCCGTTAATCGTTAATCCGTTAATAACGAAGCTAACTTTTTCATTAACTCGTTAATCCGTTAAAAAGTTTTTCATCTTAACGGACTAAATTAACTTCCGTTAAGTTCTGTTAACGGACTAAATTAACTTCCGTTAAGTTCTGCTAACTTCCGTTAAGGTTTTTATCGGTAATATCTTGCACCATTCATTTATCGTACCGGTACAAACCAGCTTGCACTGGCAGGGGCGTCGCCAGCTTCGCGAGATCGCGGGGGCAAAATTAAAATCAGGGGGGCAAAGCTGGAAACTGAAAACTTGACCCGAATTTTCATTTTTCCTGAATTGGATTAAGGCGAAATTTCTGTGAAAATCAGGTGATCTTAAAAAAAAGGTCTTCGCCAAAATCTGAAGGCTTTTTCTGGCTGAAATCACAAATTTCAACGGTTTTTCCGGCCAAAAATAGCAACTTTTTCCTCCCCAAAAAAATACTGTGGGGGGGGGCAAGAAACAAATCGGGGGGGCAAAAACGAAAATCGCTGGCGACGCGCCTGTGCATTGGTAACACTTGTTGCGTACTAGCACGAGTTTTACAGAAGAGAGCGAAGAAAGGAGCTCTTTATTGTGGCAAATAATAAGCTGCATCCTCATAGGTCTATTAATTATCGCTGTTCACAATTTCCAAAGATTTTCCAATCGCAGCTTTGTTAGTGCATTTGAACTTATTTTTATCTTGAAATTAGATTAGACTGTAAAATATAACTTCCAGAACACAAAAAGACCACCACAGCAATAAATATTTCCTTACAATCAGCTCAACAGCGTCAATACGTGTTCTAAAAGCGAGTAAATAAAAAGAAATGTAAATTACACGCAAAATGTTAACGAATTAACGGACTTTATTAACTTCCGTTAATTAAAGCTGAAAATAACGGATCAACGTTAACGGAGGTGTAAAGTTTGTTAACGGACTAGTGGTTAACGAAGCTAACGTTTTACATTAACTTGCCCATCTATGCTACTCCCCCCTCCCGCAGACCCCTAAAGATCAATTTTTTTGAAAGGCTCAAGCAAGGGCGTTAGTTTTTTTGATATAGCAGTTGTTTAAGAGACAAATATTTTGACACAGTTCCAACAGCTTAAGCTTTGATAGGATTTTTTTTTTATAATGATCAGTTACTATATTGTCAATTAAATCTGTATATTGACAACGTTCTAAATTCCAAACCCTCTTTTTCCAGAAGATATTTCTAAATAATTTCTTAGTGGGAAAGCAAAAGTTTTTTTTTTGAGAATCTTATTGTTCAACATGCGTCGTTCGTTTACTACTTTACTGAGATAGCTTTTCAGCAAGCTTCCATTTGGTTACTTCATTTAAGGGGTTCACGTTCACTACCACAACTTTTGTGCGGTCTATGCTCTGCGCGTGCAATTAGTGCAGATGACAGTCGACTGAGAAATAAATTAATTCGTAGCTAAATTGGTACAGGGTGCTGCTTTGACTATAATTGAAGTTTGGAAACTAGAAGTAGGCCAAGCTGCATTGCAATTACTCAGCTAGTCAGCCTAATTGGAAAACACGTAACTTGAGCAAATAGAGGTTAGTTATGTCTCAGAAATGTGATGGTGTGGATAGAGCAATAGGCGACAGAACCGACCTAAACTTGCAAATTATTGCAGCAGTGAGATCAGGCTGACTTCAATAAAAAAAATTATGCTAGGCCTGCCTGTAAACTCAGCTCAATTGCTAATTGGCGCAAAATTTTAATGGCTTTTTTTACCTGTTTACTACTACTGTTACTACGCTACCTAAACTTCCATTTAGTTTTTGATTTTAGCAAATATGCAGTGGTACTGGTAGAGAATAGCTTTGAGATTGTTATATTGTGGCCTAAGAATTCGTCCAGACAAGCCCCTCTGGCCTCTGTCTCCTCTCTTCTATTCAGGGCCAGCGAGGGGTTCAGAGGGGGTTCAGGGGTACATTTTACCCCGGTCTAAGGGGTCGAGTACTAAAGTTCACGCTCACTTAAGTAATTGCTCCAGCACTCAATATGCAATGAGGCATTTTGCATATGTAGTTAGATATGCAAATTAGCATGTGCCATTTTACATATTGTATTTAGTTAAATATGCAATTTGGCATTTGCCATTTTGAATATTTAACTAAATACGCAATTTGGCATGTGTCATTTTGAATATTTTCTTAAATTGGGACTAAAAAAGCTTAAAAACTCGCATTTTTATTACTTTACATTTGGCGCCCCACATAAAACACGCATTTTTATTACTTCACATTTGGTGCACTAGGAAAAAAACGCATTTTTATTACGGTACTTCACATTTGGCGCCCCATAAAAAACGCGCATTTTTATTACTTCATATTTGGCGCTCCATACGAAAGTTAATCATGCAGTTTAAATAAAACTACGTACTGCTGATCAATAGTGACGCATTAATAATAATTGTGTAATAATAATTACACTAAGTCGTCATTCAGGGTTGTAGTTATTTTAATTTCAATTACGCTTTTGTAGCACCTAAAAAGCTAAAACACTTGGTAAGTACGTGTAACATCTGGGTCAAACGGACGCGTCCCAATGCGGTTGACCGGCTCGGTTGAACAACCTATGCCCTTCTCTCCAGCTCCAATTGATCCGATTAAACTTCCACTTGTGGATACATTGGAGTGTCACGCTACATACGTATGTCAAGCTCGATATTTTTTCAATTTCGAACCCGACCCGAAAAGCCCGGCCCGATTACAACTCTGTGATAGCGTTATTAATAACCCTCCGGGCAATGCTTTCCAATCTTGAAGAATTGCGGCTTTCAAATATACTGACGTTTTCAAACCCCCTCTTGCGATAAGCATTGTGCTCCAGAACGCTCCAAATGCAGTAGTCAACTAGGTTTACGATCTGGACTGTTAGCTGGAAGTACTGATGCAAGCTTTGTGTGTAAATTTCCTTCACTGACGAAGACAAATTCAATATGCTTTTGTTACGGCGAAATTTTTGAAATTCTGCGGCATGCCTTGAGAGGGCAGAACAAATAGGTGACCATTTCATTCGCCCTCGCTCCAAATGCCATCCTCCGAATTGACCAGAAAGCATACGATCTCCGGTCGAATAGATAATGAGACAATATCTTGGTTGATGCCGAGGCACCGCTCATATACTTGTTCTTTATGACAACGTCACACGCCAGAAGAAAAATTTTCTTTGTGTTATTATGAAACTGATGTTATGTTAGTTCCGCGTTAGTAAAGTTGACCAAGATTTTAATATTTTCAGGGAAGTGGGAGATCACGTGGTTAAACTTCAGTTATGGGACACGGCTGGTCAGGAAAGATATAAATCAATGGTGAGTTACAGAGGTGGAGTCCTCGAGGACACATTTTGAAGTCCTGGGCCTTGGCCTCGAAGCCTCAAGACTTCGAAAATTGCCCTGTCCTCGGCTCGAGGACAGCACTATTTTTTGAATGGTTAAAATTTTGTAGGTCAGCTGAAAAAATTTTTTTTAGACTGTTTTTTTTCTCCTGAAAAATTTTTTTTGCAGACCTTTTTTTTTTGAGATTACTTGGCGTTTGTGTCCTTGGTCATTGGCCTTGGCCTCGAGCATTCCTGTCCTTGGCCTTGAGAGTGTCAGTCCTCGGAAGGGCTGTTCTAGGCCTTGGCCTCGGATTTTTTTGTGTCCTTGGCCTTGGCCTCGAGCCTTGTGTCCTCGATTCCACCTCTGCTGGTGAGTTATTATTGATGCGTTTATGTTAAAAGAGATACTGATCAAAATCGGTGTATTGAACAAATGAGAACTATACTTGAGGTAATAAAAAGGTGCCCCAAACTTATTCCACTGTTCTATTTATCCGCAAAACTAGATTTATTCTTTGTGACTCCTTACCATTGGAAACCCTGCGTTTCGAAATTTTGCGATATCAGAAAAGGATGACTTTGCAAATTTCTTGCAGAATCAGGAACGCTATGTTCGATGATCTACAAGAAATTTTGCAACGTCATCCTTTTTCGGAACGCAGAGTTGCCAATAGTACGAAGTCAAACGGATTAAATCTATTTTGCGGATAAGGAAAATAGTGGAACCTCGGCTTTTATGTATCCTTAAAACGTAATAGTCAAGTCAAGTAGCTTTATTTTTCAGTATACAAGTAGAATCATAAAACGGCACACTCGTCATTCGCAAAAGAGCAATTAAGACAAAGAAGGTGTTACCATATACCATAATAAATGCACACTGTGGATGTAGTGAGATAATAATCAATAAATAAACAAAAAATTGTTCTAATTAAAGCTTAACCACAAAATTGGCATGACCGTATTAACAGTGTTAGTGTGTCGAACTTTGACAAAATAATTCAGGACTTCCAGTTTGGGCAATTCGCTATTTCTTTTGTAGATCCCGATGTACTACAGAAACACAACGGGAGCCCTTTTAGTCTATGACGTCACAGACATAGAAAGTTTTCAAGCAGTGAAAAATTGGGAGGCAGGTAAGAGCATTAGCTGCGAATTGATCGCTACATAAACATTGAATAACTATAGAGGACTAAAAGGGATGAAGCTCTTCCTAAACCAAATTCTAGCAATGTAATTTTTCCTAAAGACCCTAAACCAGCAAAATTTCTTTCAAGTGGCGTTAAAACGGCAATTTCAAATCATAAATTAAAAAAAAAAGTTCATTAAAGACCGGGAAGGTCTTTTTGTTTTCCCCTGACCAAAGCAACTTGTTAAATAAAGATGTTTATTACAATTATATGTGGAATTTATGCCTCGATAATGAGTTTCGTCTTCAACAAGTTTACGTGAAACCTTTGTTTTAAACGAAATCTTGCCGATAGTTGACTACACCAGAAAATGTTTTTCAGAGCTTCGAACCCATGCGACCAGAGAGCTAGGTAAGCAGAGTAAAGTGTCGTGAAGAAAAGCAAAGCCTACTGTACCTGCAAGCGACATGAGAGGGTAAAGGCGTCGTCTTTACGACCACCATGATCGCATGATCTTGGGTTCAACCCGCACCCAGGTCACGTTGTTGCGTCCTTGGATAAGATGCTTTACGAAGATTATCTCTGCTTGGTGGCTTTTAACAAGCAGCAAATTTACGTAGGAAGAAGTCAAACGTCAACTGAAAACTTAAAAAATGCCTTACTCCAAAGCGGGGCGGATTCGTCCAAAGAATAGCGCCACCGTCGCTTTCTCGTGATTGGAGGATGAATATGGATCAGTTATCCAGAGTTGTAAGTCGGGCCGGGTTTGGGCCTAAAGTTGACATGATTTGGGGCTTAATTCGGGCCTGAGACGTGCTTTTTGTCTTAGGTGAACAAAAATATAATCACAATAACTTGGCAACATTGCTAAATTTTTTAGATCTAACTTAACTTTCGGTTTTTTTCGGGCATGATTTGGGCTTCAAATTAGTTTTCGGGTTCGGGCTTATATTTTCGGGATCGGGCCGGGTTTGGGCCTGAACTAGTCGGCCCTTTTACAACTCTGCGGTCACCATCATCACGATGATGAATGATATTGGTGTTACAAATGTAAATGGGCAGGTTACACAAAATTATTGCTGTGAAATGCACGCATATTAGGAGAACAATTGTTCTCGCAAATAAAGCAAAATGCTTTGTCAGATTTTGCATACGAGCTCACTTTATCTCGCACCAAAACTTGGCTTAAATCATGCTCAAATGATGAGTTAATCACGAGCAGCAACAGCTTTTTTGCGATTGTTTGATTGCGGACTGTATGTCTGCTTGATGGATTTGTTTTCTGATGATCTGTTTTCGATTGGAAACAAGAACTTGTGTCACTAGAAGTTGGCGATAAAGTTTTAACTTGATCAAATACAGCATGGTTTCAGGCGTAAAAGGGGTTAGCTAAACCGTTCATCTCTCGAGTTACCCCATCAACTTCTCAAGATTGGCTGGCCCTTCAACCCTGTCATTTAGTAAGGAAATGGGGTGGCTCATTTATTTTTTGACATCCTTTCTCCATCGGTAATAACAGTAGGCCTAATAGAATGATTTTGGATAAAAACATTAGACTCGACTTAAATTCGAAGTCGAGTCAAACAAAAATCAAATAAACGGTAGACTCGGGCTCAATTCCCCGTCTGGTGAAACGAAAGACAACAAAAATTGGTATTCACAGCTTCCCTGCTTGACGTTCGGCATTAAAATGAACAGTGTGAAGCCTCCACCGTGTGTGGTAGACAAGTAGGCAAGTGGCAGCTGCTTGGCTCGAAGACCGAAAGGTCCCTTTGTTGTCTCCTGGCCTAGACAACTTCGCAAATAAACTGTGATTACAAATACCAAAAAACTAAAAATTCATCTGTTCGACGCTTAACATTAAAAAGACAATGTGAAGTCAACACAGCGAGGGTGGACAGGTAGGTAGGCGTAATCTTGACTGGAAAACCGAAAGGTCCCTTCCTTATCACATGGCCACGGCAACTTAGTGAATAACTTTCAAAAGAATACATAAAAAATATTTAATCTTTCAAGTAACAAGATTTCAGAAAAAAAAAATTTTTTTTTTCTTCAACTTTTCATTAAACAGTATTAAAGTTGATATAAAATTGTTGTAAAAAATCAATTCCGTTAAATTGAGCATCACTTTGAACTCAAAGCACGAGCTAATAGTTATTAGGCCATAATTATTGAC
Source organism: Trididemnum nubilum (assembly GCA_963965965.1). Classification (NCBI taxonomy): domain Eukaryota; kingdom Metazoa; phylum Chordata; class Ascidiacea; order Aplousobranchia; family Didemnidae; genus Trididemnum; species Trididemnum nubilum. Next base: position 38,701,649 of record OZ014484.1, on the reverse strand, counting down.
CAAACGAAAGATAGTTGACTGCTTTACTCGAAGACCGGCAGTTCTTTTCGCAGCCCTCATGATCTACATTTAGTACCATAGTTACTGATCCTCTCGGGTATTATTGTTCTTATTATTTTGGTAACGATGATTGATTGATTGATTGATTGGATAAAGATGCAACTACAATAACTGTACATTAGTTGTATCTAAGATCCATTTTCGGTATTACCTTCTTTACCAAAGGATAATGCATTTTTTCAGTTATATTTGTAATTGGCAACAAGTACGACTCCATTCAAACCCAGCGCAGCGTGAAGCAATCCGATGCAAGAGCGTTCGCAAATGCGATTGGAGGACATTTTCGGGAAGTGTCCGCGCTGTCTAACCACGGTAAGTCAAAATTAATTAACCAAGTTAAGGCCGCAGTTTGATTGGTATTACGGTTACCCGTATAATTAAAACTAGGAACAAAATTAATCAAACCAGAAAATTTTTTCGGTGAAAAAAGTGTGTTAAAAATAAATTAGAATCAATTTAGGATAAATATAGTCTATGCATAAATTATTGGATGTCATGGATCTTCAGCAGTGCTTAAAATTATTGTGTTTTAGGTGTTGTCGATATGAAGTCCGAATTATGCGTTCAGCTTGTCTTCAACAGCCAAAGTAAGAGGTTGAGTCTGCCGTCATTCGACACGTATCTAGTTGACCGAAAAAATTCGATTCAGCTTGAGAAGCGTTCGTCGTCATCCACCATGTCATCACTTCCAATAAGCAGAGTGTGCTGCTCCTGAGTCTTGGTTCTAAGAAATGGATGGTTCCATTCCCGACAAGATGAAAGTTTTGTGGTTGGTAACTCTGTGTTACCGAAATAGGTTCACCGTAGAGATGGTGGAAGCTGCAAAAACTTTTTGGACCGCATTACGGCGTCAGAATGCTGCAGCCAAAGGGTAAAACCAGTGTTGAATGGAAATTGAACATGAACAATTTATGCATTATACCAGGAATCACGGTCAATAATGTTGTGTTTTGGTTGCTACTGTATACTTTCCAAAATGAAAAAACAAACAATATATAATGTGATAGTAGCAATAAGAAAGCGTTGGATTGTATTTCAGCCTTATTTGGTAAAGTTGCATTATTCCAAATACAGTAATATGAGCTCAAAAAAGAATGATTAATACAACACTAAGCAGTAGCGTAGCCAGCAGGGGGATGATGCCACGTTTTTCGCACTTCTGAGGAAGTTTTTTGTAGTGATACGGTCTCTTAAAGTGATTTAAGGCCACTTTCGAAGTATTTAATAAGGGGAGGGGAGCTAATATTTGTCAAAAATAAAGCTTAAAAATCGTAAAAACTTTGGAAAATGGTTAAAAATAAGCAATCAAATGTGATGGTTTGATGCAAAATGCTTAACGTAGACTTCAAAAATGTTGCGTGGTATGGGAGGGGCTATTCAGTATTTAATTTATAGCTAATTACCAGCAATCAATTATCTCAAATCTCGTTTCATTAGTCCCTTCGTCTGAATTTTTTTAATGGAGATATAGCAGCTCGGTCGATTGCTTTTGCCGTTGCGTTACCCGTCATTGCCTTTTTTATGACGTCACAGTTATTCAATCATTCATTGTGGATTTGTTTTAGTGTGTTGCAATTTAATTGAGTTAAAACCGTTATGTAGAAACGTACGGCTAAGTTAGCGATTTAGTTGGCTTAAAATTGTCACGTAAACGTAAACGCAAGGCAATATTCTGCAATTAAACTGACAATTTTCAACCCGAATTTTTTGGTATTTACGGACTCAAGATGCCTGTAGGATCGTTCGATGAGTATTGTCAGTCTTGAAGAAAGAGGTATAACTTTACTAGCCTACAAGTCTACACAGACGAATTAGGTTAAAACTGGTGGATTTTTCAGTTTGTAATTTATTGGTTTGTAATGAAAACGCTAAAATTTACTATTAGCCACCGCCTCAGCCTAATACGTAGCCAGTTTAATTATGTTTTTGCACTGCTAATTTTTATATCACGTTTTAAAAGTATTATTTTTTTAAAATAAGTTATTTTTGCGAAAAAATTGCAAAATCTTTGAGCGCTCGGGGCACCGCTCCTAGAACCCTTGGTCTGCAGCGGTTGGGGGCTCCTCCTCCATCCCCCAAAATAACCCCCCATTGCAGATTTCTGGTTGCGCGCTTGGTACTAAGTTACAAATTTAAGTAAATGAAAGTTTACAGGCAAAACCAAAGAACGACAAACGCGTAGTTCAGCAAACTAATTCTAAGAAATACTTTTTGTTCCTCGTTGAGAAAGCGTTGAAAAACGTTTTCGTATGGCTTCCCTCCCAAGAAGGTTTAGACTCTCAAACGATGTCAAAATATTTTTCTACAATGCACTGCGAATTTGCGATACTGATCTTAATATACAGAAACCATCATAACGCCTTTAAAAGTCAATTTGAGGGGTTTATTTGAGAGGTTTCCGTAGGGCAGTGGTGCCGATTTATGTTAAGCAGTTGGGGGGGGGGGATAATTTGCAATTTTACCCCGAGTTGCTCTATTTTCAACATTGGGGGAATGAACCTCGACCACTACGTTTTTCACGTGAGCAAATCAAGTGAAGACCAAAAAAAAAGGTCTTCACCGAAAATTGAAGAGTTTTTGTCCCCGAAATTAAGTGAAGACCAAAAAAAAGTCCAAAGATTATTCAGCGTTCAGATGCAGACCTTAGTCAAATTATTGGGGGGGTGCAGTCAAATTATTAGGAGGGATATATCTCCCCTTTCCCCCCGGGTTTCGGCACTCCTGCCGGAGGGCATGCTATTAGGTTCCCAAACAATGTCAAAATGTTTGCTGTCAAAGCATCAACTTTTATTTTGACAAACTTTTTCCCACTAACTCTACTGTAACTGTCAAAAAAATCAATTATAGGAGTTTGATTAAGAATTTTTCTTCAGGGCTGGAAGGCTTAAAAATGTCGAAATATTTACCATTCAAAACTGATGAAAGCAAAAAGTACCTTTCATGAGATATTAAGTCGTTAAAAAATAAATTATCGGCAAATTTTTGCAAATTGGGACCTAAAACCTTTTAAAATATTTGTCTCCTAAAACATTAGTTAGCACAATAAATAATTTTCTATCTCAAGCGGCTTAACGTATCAATTTTTGATTAGTTTAATGTGGGGGATACCAGTACTTAAATTGTAAAATTTTGCATGGAGGGACGCTTTTGCAGCCTTGACCAAACCCATTTAGCATGCGAAAGTGCTTTAGTGAAGATTACGTAATTCCGTCACTGAAATTGAATGAAGACCAAAAAAAAAAGGTCTTCGCCGAGAATTGAAGTCTTTTTCCCCTAAATTAGGTGAAGACCAAAAAAAAAAAGGTCTTCGCCGATAGTTGAAGTGTTTTTCCCTCGAAATCAATTTACCCCCGCAATTTGAGACTATATTCGGTAGGAATTTTTAAGATTTATTTATGCTGGCTGACTCTTTTTCGTCTGATTATCCAGCACTCAAATCTCGATGGGGGACGCGTCCCCCGTACAACTTAACTACTGTGGGACACTAAATTTTATGAGATAAAACTGGGTTTATAGCTCAAACAATTGACACAAAAATTTTTTTTTTTTTGAGTTTAGTGTTTAGCTGTCTAGAAAAATAAACACAAGAATTAGAAAGAAAGAAAGAAAAGAAAAACAAACAAGAGAGAAAAAATAGATATTATTTATTGTGGCCAAAAGGGGGTAGGCTGGAATGAAAGAATATTCCCTCTAGATATTAGTAAGCCCCCGGCTGCTGGGCAATTTTTGCAATTTCTTGAAACAAAACATCGTTGTAACGCCTTGTGGATCACATTTCGAACGTTCAAAACCATTTAAAAGAACAAAATTGCTGAAATTAGGAATCTAGTTGAAAAATTAAATTGCTCAGCCCTTGCAGCTGTATTTGCATATCAGTTCAAAACACGTTTAAGCCCTTGCATATTTGAGTCAAGTTTTCCAAACAACTTGGCTTAGGGGAAGGTGAGGCTAAAGCCCCGGTAGTCCCTTCTTTTGCGCCTCTGACTGCAACCAGTTTTTTTGTTGTTTTTTTTGCTTGAAAAATGCCTCTATCGGTCAGCGTGCCGAGCGAACTGGCGCAATTTTGTAAAGCCATTTAAAAGAACTTAATTGTTACTTGAAAGCAATTTGAAGGAATTAAACTGCTCAAGCCCCCCTCACTCATAGGTCAAGTCCAAGACTCCTTTAAACGCTTGCATTTTGAGGTTAAATTTTCTAAGTGACTCAGCCATAAAGGGGGCTGAAGCTCTCTCAGCTCCCTCCCCCCATGGTTGCGCCTGTGACTGCAATCTGTTTTTACGTTTGTAGTTCTTTTATTGCAAGCAGGTAAATCATAAAAATCTATAATACCATAAACTCACAAGTATTTAACTTAGTTCGTTTGCATTTTATAAGTTATAAACAAGACCATTTAGGGAAAAAGCTAATGGAATGAGATTTGAGAAAAATTATCGTTAATTAACTAAATTAAATGCTGTAACTCCTTCCCCTATACCCATAATTTTTTTTATGAAGCTAACGTTTTGATTGCTTATTTATTGATTTGTTGGCTGTATTTTTGATGAATAGGTTAATACCTCCCAAAAAATGTTTCAAAAGTGGATTTAAACCACTTTTAAGTCCACAACGCCGCAAAACACGCCTCAAAAGGGCAAAAGAACGCCGTATTTTCTTATTGAGCATTTTGGTTGACAGGTTAATGGGGGGTCTATGTTGTTCTCCCTGGCTGTACACTTGTGATTACAAATAGGTTTTGATTTTGGTTTTTGAGCAAAATTAATTTAGTGGCTGAGTAATTATCGTTTTAGTGTTTAACTGTTTATAAGCATAGCGTGAAATTGAAACATTTAAGAAGCTGTATTGCATGCATTTAAATCCTGATGAAGGCCCAATGACAGACGCCATAATTATGGTTATAACTTATATAATTATTAACCAATTTAATGCCCATAGGTGGGCACAAGTCCGTTAATCGTTAATCCGTTAATAACGAAGCTGACTTTTTCATTAACTCGTTAATCCGTTAAAAAGTTTTTTCATGTTAACGGACTAAATTAACTTCCGTTAAGTGCTGTTAACTTCCGTTAAGGTTTTTATCGTTAATATCTTGCAGCTTCGTTATGCATTTGAACTTGTTTTTATCTTGAAATTAGATTAGACTTTAAAATGTATCTTTCAAAACACAAAAAGACCACCATAGCAATAAATATTTCCTTACAATCAGCTCAACAGCGTCAATACGTGTTCTAGAAGCGAGTGAATAAAACGAAATATAAATTACACGCAAAATGTTAACGGATTAACGGACTTTATTAACTTCCGTTAATTAAAGCTGAAAATAACGGATTAACGTTAACGGAGGTGTGAAGTTTGTTAACGGACTAGTGGTTAACGAAGCTAACGTTTTACATTAACTTGCCCCACTATGTTAATGCCTAAAATCATGTGCTGCTTACGCTCGTTCAATAAGAAAATATTGTATGATAATTCACGTAAGATGCAATCTTATTCATCCTGCTACCCACCATATGCACCAAGGCAAAAACGGTAAAAAGCTCCACAACGGGTTGCTTTCTTATTTTCGATACAGTAAATATATTGAGACTTATAGTATGAATTAGCGAATTAAGCATAAAAATACTTTTTTGAATTTCCAAATTTCTTAACTTTAATCTTTTAATTTAGAGAAATTTTACGCTTCTCATCTTAAATTCGAGAGAAAAACAAACCCAAACCGAGTGATCGTTTTTGGTTTTTACCCAGGATTTTCGATAGAAATTAACCAGGATAGAGCATGAAGAGGTGATTTCTTCATAGCCGAACAGCTACTGTTTCATTCCAGCGTTGGAGTGAAGTCCAAAAAAAGATCTTTGATGGATATGGACCTATTTTTTTCCCAAATTTTTGGTGAAGATCAAAAGAGAAAATGAAGGACTCATTGCCGGATTTCTACCTATTTTTCTTCCGATTCGATTCTAATTGATTTTTGGTCTCCGCTCCTGATCACTATATGGAATTACTTGATTGCGAGGTCAATTTTTAAACCGTTTAGGCCCTTAAATGTAGGCGAGCCGCCTAAAAATTTCCGGCCATGGTTCTTTTTCCTCCTCTCAACGGAAACAACCTCCGCTCATATTTGACTCCGTTACCGTAAATTCGGGAAAAAAACAGATCCAATTTGAGAGAAGACTTTTTCAATTTAAAGGCGTTAACGCGTTCGTCTCTGGAGCGGAAGGAGGTTGGTTCAAATCGGACACAGTATTGCCAACGATTTGCTGCCGCTGCGACATTTCTTCGAAGAAGCTTTATTGTCCGGAGGGCATAATTAATTACAAAGCGTACCCATGTTTTTTGCACTTCGATTTACTATCCCTCAGTCTGGCATCGCTGCCGGAACCCTAACTCTAATGCAAGATTTTAAAGAAAAAGAACAAAACAACACAGCGCGAATCGAACTCGAGCGCGAGACTTGCCAGACGCGAGCCTTAATCACAACACCACAGAAGCGATGCTGTCTATTGTCAAAGTGCCGTATTTAGGTCGAGTTAATGAGAAAAAAAGCAATAGGTCGTAAATATATAGGTACACTTTCTAAAAATGTGCCCGGGCGCAATGACGTAGAATGAGCCCCGCAAACTCGTTACGCGCTTCGTCGTAATACAGAGAGGATAACGAAAGATTTGATTTGAGGCTTGAATTGAAGAAAACGAGGGAAAGAAAATAGCAAAACTCAGCTCATTTGACCCAGTTAATTAGAACAGGGGTGCCCAGACTTTTTGAAGAATTTTTCTGAGGTTTAACGGGCCGCACAATTCCAATAAAATGCTTGGATAATTTTTATCCCGAATACCACTCAACCTTCATATAAGTTTTGTATTATCCTACCAAATTAAATAATTCTTAAACCTTGGAGTTATTTAATAGAATTTAACTTCGTTTATGTTCGCCAAAAATTATTATTCGTTCAGGTAGAGTGTATGGAAGAATTTTTTATTACACAACAAAAACAATTCTAGGTATGGTATGCAACACAGCACCATAAAATCCAGGATTTTGCTAAGCTATAACATCTTTTTATGAGGTAGATTGTACAGTGTCCAGCACTCAACGAGTTGAATAAACTGCTGCGCGTTTAAAATGCATCATGGACGACATCAGGGAGCGAATTCCCAGCCGCTGGGCGATTTTTGTGATGTCACTGAAGAAATAGCCTTTTTAACAACATTTGAATTTTGCACCTTTTCAGAGCCACTTTAAAGAATCCAAATGCTAGAATTCGATTCATTCCACACTTACACTCTAACTCTGTAAGTCAGGTCTAAAACACGGTTAAAGACTAGCGTATTGGGGTAAAAATTTTTTAATTATTTGACTAAGAGAGAGGCTTCAACCTCCCCAACGTCTGTTCTCCAATAGTTGTACTAATGAACGCATCTTTTACGGACTGTAAACCAGTGAAATATGAATCTGCTGTGACACTTTGTTTTGGAATGCAAAATTGCGCGGTGATAAAAAAATAATCAGCTAGATGGGGGTTTGCAGAGAAGCAAGCCCATTAAACGGCCGACGCATGTTGAATAGTAAGATTCTCAAAAAAAAAACTTATATCAAGAAAAATAAACTGTTTTATTGAGAATCTACTGAGGGTTCCCGTGGAGGGGTGTCACCTCCAAACCATGTTAAAATATTCATCTTTTAAGACGCACTGAAATCAAAACCAATTGGCAGAGGTGAAGTCGAGGACACAAGGCTCTAGGCCAAGGCCAAGGACGCAAAAAAAATCCGAGGCCAAGGCCAAGGACAGCCCTTCCGAGGGCTGACCCTCTCGAGGCCAAGAACAGGAATGCTCGAGGCCAAGGACTCAGGCGCAAGTGTTCTCCAAAAACAAGGTCTTCAAAAAAGTTTTTCAGGCAAAAAAGATCTTCAAAAATTTTTTTCAGGCGATCTCCAATTGAGGAAAACAAAAAAGGTCTTCGCAAATTTTCCGCGAGGTTTTTGGCGTTTTCCAATAAAATTTTAACGGTTCAAAAAATATTGCTGTCCTCGAGCCGAGAACAGGGCAATTTTTGAGGACTTGAGGCTTCGAGGCCACGGACTTGACCTTCGAGACCAAGGACTTCAAAACGTGTTCTCGAGGCCAAGAACGTCCTGGAGAACTCCACCTCTGCCAATTAGCTGTGTGATAAGTCGTTTAAAAAAGTTGATTTAGGGAGCCAATTTGGGGGTTTCCCAAGAAAATGTTACCTCTAAACTATGTCAAAATATTTTTTTCTTAAATTAATATTAAAACAGTTAGCTCTCTAGCTCAAGACATTTAAAAAAAAATTCATTTGTCGGGGGGGGGGGCATTTGGTGGAGTTCCCAAAGAGGAGTAGCACTATCACCCCCAAGCTTTGTTGAAATACTTGTCTCTTGAATATCAACTGAGAGCAAACACATTAGCTTTCTAGCTTTAGGCGGTAAAAAATTGATTTAGTGGGATCCATTTGGGAGGGTCGCTCAAACTAAGTAAGAATTTTGTCTCGTAAAGGAGATAAAGCACCAGCTAATTCCGGTATTTACAGTAGCTAAAATCGACCTATAATTTTTGAAATGTTTTGTTTTCATTTTGGGACAGCGGTTGCAAAGATATTCAACAAATACAAAAAGGTATCCCCCGCAAAAAGATTTTGAAAACCCAGAATCTATTTTCTCAGTCTGAACTTTCAGGGAAAAAGAGATTAAATACTGTTTACCCTTTTAGTAACATCACATGACTTACCCAATTTTAATAAAACTGTTCCTTTTTCTGAAAATTCAGGCTGAGAGAACTCAGGTTTTCCAAAAACTTTTAAGGGAAATGTCTTCATGTATTTGTAAAATATCTTTGTAACTGCAGTCCAAAATGAGAACAAAAATTTCTAAATGTTTATTTCAACTTTAAGTAGGCTACTGTAAAACTGCGGGAATTGGCTAGATGCTTCACCCTCTTTAAATAGTTACTGATACCAAAAAAAAAAACTGTAGCGCCCTAGCTTAACCCATTCAAAAAATTGATTTTGGGGAGTTGGAGGGAGGGCACCCCCAAAAGAGGTCAAAATATTTGTCTCTTAAATGTTAACTGAGAGCAAAAAACATTAGCGGTCTAGTCTAAACGTGTACGAAAAGCAAAATCAATGGGGGTATCTAAACTTAGGCCAATCTCATAAGACTAGATTGGCGTTGACTCCATTGTTCTTGTCTCGGTCGTACTTTTCAAACACGACGTAGGCGCCTCTAATGTTATTAATTTTATGTGGCAACCCTGACGTTGATTGGCAAGCTTAAAGTAGTTAAAGATTTTTTGTCCTACTAGAACAACACAAATAAATCGTAGAAAAATTTTAAGCTTTTTAACACTGCGTGTGTTTGCTCTAGTGTAATTTAGTCAATTAAAAACTACCGCTAGACAATGCAAAGTAGTAGATCAATAACGGTAGATATTGTTATTGATCTTTTCGTAGCAAATTTGATCAAAAATAACAGTTATTATATTCTGTTTTAGAAAACTGAAATTCTGCATTCTCCACAATCTCTTTGAAATGTTATTGATTGACTGGTACGATTACTTGTCCGTTACGACGGGCACGTAGCCAGAGAGGAGCAGGAGGGCACATGCCCCCCCCCAAATTTTTCTTCCCCCCCTTCCTTCTCCCACATAATTTCAGTTGAACCGGTTGAACGTCAATTTTAACATAATTTCATGCAACGTATGCATGTGCAGTATTTGAATTCGTTACTTTCCCCCAAAAAAATTTACTTTGCACCCAAATGATTTCACTTGAATGCAATAAAATGTCTTGAGCCTGCCAAATGCGTGTAAAATCCGCTTTCAACTCCGTGAAAACCGTTTTTTTGTTTAATTGTTTTTTTGTTTTTTTTTTATCTTCACCCAAATTTGGGGGCAATATCAGCCCTTCATTCCGTAAAGACGCTTTTTGTTTTTTGGTCTTTACTGTAATTTCGGGGGAAATCAGCTCTTCATTCTGTGAAGACCTTTTTTTGGAGATCGCTCCCAGCGCTAGGTCATTGCCCCCCATATTTTTCGCTTACCCCCCAAAAAATTTCGTTCGATCAGTAACAGCGTTGTTTTTTTTTTGTTTTTTTTGTTTATGAGTATTTTTTAATATTTTCACTACATTCGTCGTATTGTCTTGCAATAATTTTTAACTTTCATGAATATTTACAATCGATTTAAATTTTAATCATTTTTAAATGCCAAAGTCGTATTAAGGGGGCAATGTTTTTGAGAAAAGTTACTTCCTATATTTCATTTAATGCACAACAGTTTGATGTGTTACCCTAAGTACTGCACAGCACATTTCGAAGCATTAGAGCAGGGGTCGGCAACCTTTTGAACTAGTGGGCCACGTTCAGTCCCAACAAGGTCCCAGCGGGCCCCACCATTCCAGCTGAGCAAAAGAGAAAAGTCTTCGCCAGAAATTCAGGCCTTTATTCGGACGAGTCGATGGAGAAGACCAAAAAAAAAAGGTTTTCGCCAAAAGATAAGAACCATTTTGGCGGTTCATTGCTACGTATCTATCATCGAAAAAAGAAAAAAAAGTCGCCAGCCGGATTACAATAAAAGGTCGCGGGCCGGGTAAAATGCCTTGGCGGGCCGCATCCGGCCCGCGGGACGTAGGTTGCAGGCCCCTGCATTAGAGCAACAGCGTTATGCTGCTGGGTTTTGCTTTCTATAGTCTGTAGTATAAACAGCAGTTATATGAAACAGATCATAGGCATAGCCAGGATTTTTGATTGGGGGGGGGGGGCAAACCACAAATTACATGCAACGACGTCATCAAAAATTAAAAAAAAACTTTTATGGGGCAAAGATATCGTAGAATAGAAGATCAGAAGCCGTGGCTTGATTTGGCACTTAACCAGGATTTGGTAAAGAGAAATGGCTTAGTTAAAACCAATAGCAAAAAGTGCAAATGTTTAACTTGAGAGACGTGTTGAGTAAGCCAACTTAACTCAAACGTTTCACAGACGGGGATCTGGGGAGCAGGGCATGGTATGGACTGGAATGGAACGGAAATTGCGGTATGGAATATGGAAGGTGCCAGAATGGAATGGAAGATTTCAAGAATGGAATAGAAGGCAATCTTCCATACCAATTCCATGCTAGGTTTCGCTCATGGCATTTATAGAAAAATATATAGGGATAGTGATAACTAAAAACATGTGGAAGCGTTTCGCAGCTAGTAATCTGTCGACAAATTAATAGGGTAAATCGGTCATATGACTCATTAACATTGCGCAAACAGTGTAGGCATTGCACCATCAGATCATAAAATATGTTCATTGCAATTTGCAGCTGCGTTGATGCTGACTGGCTTAATTTTTGTTTTGAGAATTACAATTTGCCTAATGCCGTCGCCAGAGCAAACGAATTGAGGGAGCGCAAAATTGACCGAACTTTTGCACATTAAAACTGATCTTGTACGGCTGCAAATTATGCGCAATTTCAAAATTCTGCAATCATTACTATAAAAAAGACATGTAAGTGCGGTAGCGTATCTTAGCTCTTTTCGTTTCCAGCCAATAATTACTTGAAAAGTCTATTTGCAGCAGTGACTGCGATCTAAACAACCTTGAGTGTGCTCTAAAAAAACAAAAACAGCTGGCATGTTTTTTTAAAAACGAAATAAACAATTTTGTTGGTCTACATTTCTACTCTCCGACACACCCATAAACAGCCGTGCACCAAAGATTTTGCTAAAGGTGGGGACTTGGAAGTAAAAAGTTTTTGTTTGAAAAATGCCTCGATTGGGTGGCGAGCAGAGCAAAATGATACAACTCAATCATCTCATATAGACGGGGGTCTGGGGGTGAAGCTGCCCTGTCGCTGGGCGATTTTTTAAATTTTCGATAAAAGATAACAATTTCAAGGCTACTTGGATCACAGTTTGCTCGTTTTTACAGCTATTTCTTGAATTAAATTGCTAAGACTAAGAAGCCAGTACAAAAATTAAATCGCCCAGCACATTCAACTCCTACTTTACTGATAGATCAATTCAAAAACACGTTTAAACGCTTGCATTTTAGGGCTCAATTTTTTAAGTGACTTGACTGGGAGGGGGGCTGAAGCTCTCTTTGCCTTCGAAGTTGCTCCACTATATCCGTTTACGCTTAGCGACTTGTTTTGCATCCCGAACTTGAGAAGTTTGAGAAACACTGGCTTTGGGCTTAGATTACTTTCAATTGAATGCGATGCAAACGTTCATGCTTTTGAAATTGCTATGAATAGCCTAATTACTTGATGACCTATTAGCTCAGAAGTGTACACTTTGGATGTTAAATCTGGTGTTTGAAACTTGAACCACTGAACTTCCTGGATCTAAAAACTTCAGTATACTGCTAATAATGCACCTAATTGTCAATATTACTGTTATTTACTGTTGTACGAGTGTACTGTTGTACGCGAAAATGTTAAATTGTAATTGTAATTGTAATTACATTTTATTCACCAAGTTGCCTTGCCCAGGAGACAGCGAAGGGACCTTTCGGTCTTCGAGTCAAGCTGCCACCTGCCCACCTGTCTACCACACACGGCGCAGGCTTCACACTGTCCCTTTTAATGCTGAACGTCAGGCAGGAACGTTGTGAATACCAATTTTTATAGTCTTTGGTTTGACCCGACCGGGAATCGAACCCGAGTCTACCGCTTCAGTAGCAGACGCTCTATCCACTCGACCACTGATCGGTTTTAAAAGAAACCGAAACGTAAAAAAACAAGGATTTTTTGCCGCATTTTTCTTATTGGTGGCATTTCGATTGGGGGGAATCCGAGCCCCCTGGACTCCCCTGGCTACGCCTATGAAACAGATGTTATTATCATTTTCGGACGGTGCGGACATCTTTTTTTTCTCCTGAAAAGCAAAACTTTTGAAGCAAATTTTGATAAAAAAAAGAAGTTCGCAGCAGCTAAAAGTTAATCAAAGAATTAATTAATCATCTTAGAATCAGTTGGTAAAATTCAAGGAGAAAATACCCAGTGGAAGACATTAATTTTTAGAAAAAGTAAAGAAGAATTTTAGCCTAAATTTTTAGAAAAAGTAAAAAAGTTACGAGGTGAAGACGTTAGCCTATACCGATAGCTTGGTTATTCAAATTTACCGGTTGAGTTAGCCTAATTCAGGGATCAAAATTCTTTGCATTGTGTCGACTTCTCTTTGCACTGATGATGAAGTCAGTTGACTTCGAAACACGGGAATGCTCCCGCGATAGGGGGCTCCGCCTCACCTGCGTCACTAGGGGTTGAAGTGATTACCCATTTCGACGCGGAGACAGCATTAAGGTGTTGTCAAATGAAGTAGGATTGTAAGACGTGATGTCTCTGTGAACTATTAAATTAGTTCTGCCTATTTCACTTCAGGAATAATTTAATTTTAGCCTAGTTTCTAGTTTCCCAGCGGACTTACTTCATTACTATTGAAACCATTTTGTCATTATTACGCCACAAGCAGCTATGGGCAAAGGTAAGCGATATAGTACTCGAAATAGCCTATCTTTTGCTGAAGAGATACCAAAAAAATCTGTAAAAGAACTAATCGATGAGGCTGTGGCTCTTCTAAGGTCAGAGCATGATCAAGAAATTTGTGCTCTCAAGACAGAAATTGTTCAACTTAAGGAGAGTCAATCATTCTTGAGCGAGAAATACGATTGCCTAAATGAAGATTATAACAAGCTGAAAAAAATTAACGCTGAACAAAAAGCTGAAATTACTGCCCTAAAGTCTGAATCATCAGATCTGAAAAATACCAGAATCAAAGAAATTGAGAAAATTGATAACTTAGAGCAATATGGACGGCGACAAAATTTGGAAATAGCCGGCGTTCCGGTCCAGGACGGAGAAGACACGAACGCTGTTGTTTTGGAAGTTGCGAAGCTGCTAGATGTTGACATTTTGCCCAGCCACATTTCTACATCCCATCGCCTACCAAAGAAGATTGGCCAAAATGGAAATGTAATTCGCACTCCGCCCATCATAGTGCGCTTTACTAATCGAGACATTCGAAACAAGCTTTATGCTAACCGCAAGCAAACCCGAACCTTGGATCTTAAAAAATTTTCAGTCAATGACACAAAGAACATTTTTAGCAATGAAAACCTCACGCAATCCCGTAAACGGCTATTTTGGAAGACTAAGCAACGAGCGAAAAACGAAAATTGGAAGTATTATTGGACACACAACGGCAGCATACTTGCAAAGAAGGACGATGACACTGATGCAATTCCCATCAAAAGTGATCTGGATTTGGATTTAATTAAAAATTAAATTGTAACATTATAGCTATTTTGATTAGTGTCATATCATTACATTCCCTCTCGTTGCAGACAATAAATGTTTAAACCATAATTTATCTAGCAATATTGATTTAGTTAACAGTGCTTTTGATCTACTAACTAGCAACTCAGAAAAATGTGCATACCACAATCATTTTGATGTGCTTAGTAGTAATTCCAATTTGAAAGATTCTTTAACTATTATTCACTTTAATCTCCGCTCACTTCAAAAGAACTTTGATGCTTTTCATGAATTTCTCTGTAATCAACCTTGCTCACCTGATAGTATTTGTGTAACGGAGACTATATTAAAAAATCAACCTTTGTTAAATATCGATGTTTCTGGTTATACTTTTATTCATATTGATTCACCCACTACTGCTGGCGGAGTTGCGATGTATATTAGTAATGCACTACAATTTTCAGTGACTACTAATTTACAATTGACTGTGAATGAATGTGAAAATATTTGGATAAAATTGCATGATAGTAATGTAATCATTAGTACAATCTATAGACATCCAAAAAATGATGCACAAGTATTTATTGATGCATTAAACACAAATCTTGAAAAAGTTAGAAGTAATAAGGTATTTTTAGTAGGTGACTTTAATTTAAATATCAAACCTCTTCCTGATTCGAAATTTCCGGATAGGCATGCATCTAAGTATCTTGACATGCTGATCAGTAATGGCTATTATCCTCTAATCAATGTACCAACTCGTGTGACTGACAATTCGTCGACGATCATTGATCATATTGTTACTAATGATCATACCCACAATATTTTACCAGGAGTAATCAAAACCGATTTAACTGACCATTATCCTGTTTTTTGTACAATTTCAAACTTAACATTAAAAAAATCTCATAAGCCGACTTTTCGGCGTGATTTTAGTATGTTTAATGCGGATGACTTTTGCAATCACTTAAACAATGGGATAAATTCATTTTTCCTGACAATAAGCTATATTGACGGAAATAATTTCGATGCCATATTTGATCACTTTCTTCAGTTATTAACTAATGCAATAACTCTGTATGCGCCAATGAGAAAACTTACTCGCAAACAGCAAAAATTAATAAATAAGCCTTGGATTAGTCGTGGGATATTGAAGTCGATAAAAACAAAACAAAAATTGTACTTATCACATTTTGTCAATGGTAACTTGGAACAAAAACAACTCTACAAAAAATATGCCAACAAATTAACTAAAGTCAAATTTGCTGCCAAAAAACTCTATTACCAGGATAAATTAGAAACTTCAAAAAACAATACAGCTGAAGTTTGGCGTATTATTAAGTCTTTGCTATCTTCTTCCAGATCAGATGCTAATCTTCCACAAAAATTAAGACACAATAACACTTTTACTACAAACCCAACACTTATTGCGAACAATTTTAATGATTACTTTAGTGATATTGGAAAAATATTAGCAGATCAATAAAAGCCTATTAGTGAAAATGAACATACTAAGTACTTAACAAAACGCCTTCACCAATCTCTCTTTCTCACACCAACCACTTCCTTTGAAGTTTTTGATCTCATATCAGGTCTAAAGAATACCAAATCAACTGGCAAGGATAATATTTCTGCTTATTTTCTTAAGGTGGCTGCCAAAGTTATTGAAGCACCACTTGCTCAATTATTTAATTACACCTTCCTTTTAGGAATTTTTCCTGCTTCATTAAAAATTGCTAAAATAATACCCATTTATAAATCTGGTGATAAATCCGATGTAAGTAATTATCGACCGATATCTATACTTTCCCCAATTTCTAAAATTCTTGAAAAACTTATTCATGTCAGAACAATCAATTTTTTCAATAAACACTCGGTCTTGCTGCCCACGCAGTATGGATTTAGGGCTAATCATTCAACATCTCATGCTCTGACTGATGTATTAACTTCATTGTATGATAATATTAACGATGAAAAATACACTGCTCTATTGTTACTTGATCTCAAAAAGGCTTTTGACACAGTTAATCATAAAACTTTATTAACCAAACTAGAACATTATGGAATTCGTGGACCAACACTTGATTTGTTTGCTTCTTTTTTGACAAATAGATTTCAATACGTATCTGTAGAAAATCACCAGTCAAATCTAAAAAAAAATTAATTATGGTGTTCCTCAAGGTTCTGTATTGGGACCTCTTCTTTTTAACGTTTATATTAATGATATTAGTACCAGTGTTTCTTGCACACCAAGACTGTTTGCTGATGACACCTGTTTAACTGTAGATGATAAAAATATAAATGATCTTCATCAAAAAATTACGACTAAAATTACTTCACTAAATAAGTGGATGATAGCTAACAAACTAACTCTTAATTTATCAAAATCAAATTTGATATTAATACAACCAAAAAGTAGAGGTCATAGAACTAACTTATCCTTAATTTCGTCTCCATTTGTTTCAAATCTTGCTTCTGTCAGCATGTCAAAATATTTAGGTCTTATCTTTGATAATTCCTTGTCTTTTGAACCTCACATTAACAACTTGGCCCGCAAGCTATCCAAAGCAGTGGGAATCCTTTCGAAAGTTAAAGTGTATTTAAACACATCGGCCTTATGTAGTTTGTACTATGCCTTATTTCACTGTCATATTCAATATGGGATAATCACTTGGAGCTCAACGTATAAAACGTATCTTGAGAAATTAGCTACTCTTCAAAACAAAGCAGTAAAAATTGTAGGTAATGGAACGTGGAATGATAGAGCAACTCCTTACTATGCAAAACTTAAAATTCTTAAATTACAAGACTTAGTTAAACTAGAAACTGCAGCATTTGTTTACAACTATAAATCGGGACAACTTCCACCTACTTTTCAAAATTATTTTACAGCTCTTAATAATATTCATGTTAAACCTACCAGAGCTACCTCCTCACATAACTTTTTTGTACCTTTTTTTAAAACTCAGAAACTTCAAAGGTCTATTAAATATCTAGGTCCAAAAATATGGAATTCGCTTGACCTTGAAATTAAAAATTCTAAATCTCTAAAAACATTTAAATCTAGACTGAAATACTCATTGCTAGAAAGTTACCACAATTAAATTGGAATAACTATAAAATTTGTGTTCTATCTGTCCATAAAAGACCTATAGAATTTGACTTGATAGTGTTTAACTTCTTGCTCTGTATACAACAAGATGTACGTGTTTGTGAATCATTCTAATTGACTTAAACTGTGTGTATTATGGTGCCTTGTAATTGCACCATTTTCTAATGTAAATAGAACCATTTTTTTGTTTGTTTGTAAATAAAAATTGTATTGTTTTCTCTTTGTGTCCTAATTTTTCTGGTGTTATGCAACCTCGTTCTAATGTAAATATATGTATGAAACCTCGATCTGGGTTAGCATTAAATGCAAACTTTGTTTGACCAAGATTTTCTAAATTCCTTCTCGTAACTTTTGTAATTTTATTCATAAGGGTAGAAGTAGACTTGAAGACTACATTGGTCACTTCGCTTCTTCCCTATTGCCAGTAAATATTATTGCCAACATGCTTTGCTTTTGCTTTAATTGTGATTTTAAACTTCGCTGGCTTTGAAATAAATTACTACTACTACTACTATATCTACTTGGGTGCCATAGGACTTATATTCGGGTTTTTCTTTACTTCTCATACAGTAGGTGGCTGGAGCTCTTTTTCTCAACTATTTTTGTTCAAAACCACAAAAATTCCAATGGCTTCTGTTTGTGTCCCAAACTCCCACCTATGATGTACACTAGCAGCCTTATTCTTCCCTATGTCACAAAAACTTCAAACATATTTTATACGCTGTGCTTGATTTGATTAAAACACTCAAACACCATTCCAGAGCCGTCGCCAGAGCAAATAAAGTGGGGAGAACTAGCCAAAAGTAAGGGGGGGGGGGCTAAGTGTCAAAGTATCTTCGCAAATTTCTGCGAGTGGTTTGGACCACTCGCAGAATATTACGAAGACTTTGCCAAAATTGACGAAGATTGTCAGAAAACAAAAAATGCTCGCGCGAATATTCCTGAATTTATTCGTACGAAAGACACATAGCATACCAAATCTTCGCAGACGTTTTTCTTCGTCATTTTTGCGAAGTTTTTTTTTCCACAAAGAGCATAGCATGTGCCCCCAGTCTTTTTAGCCCCAAGCTGAATGCAAGCGCCTAGCAGATATAACAATTAAAAATATTGGCAACACGTGTTTATTTTAGGAAAACGGTTTTATTGCGAAATAGCGCTACATGGTGACTGTCGCGTTATTTCTTTTTTCTAAATTCTGATGACGTGTTCTCAGTTTTGTGGAAGAAGGAAGTAGGGCGGTTGAGTAAGCATATGGCAAGTACCGGTAGTGCTAGAATTGGAAATTGGGATATAATATAAATAGGAGGACCTCTCATTAATTGTTTATTTTTTAAAAGCTTTTTCGTGTTTAAGATAGTGAACCAGTAGCCTAGTGCATTAAAGTACTGAGTAGGCCTACCGGTACCCTAGTGAGGGTAAAACTGTAGAAGCGAACTTTCTATTAGGGATGGCTGAAGTTTATCATGATGAAGTAGAAATAGAAGATTTTGAGTTTGATGAGGAAACCCAAACCTACTACTATCCATGCCCTTGCGGAGACAAGTTTGAGATCACTCTTGAAGAACTACAAAGTGGTGAAGACATTGCAACTTGCCCCAGCTGTTCGCTACTTGTAAAAGTTATTTATGATCCAGATGATTTTTTGATTGAAGAAGTTAAAGCTCCAGGGACAAACGAAGGATTAAAGCAGTTGTCTTGAAATTTAAACCTCAAAAGTCTGGTGAATGCCTGATGATACTAGTTCGTGTTTGTACCAAGGTTGCTTCGCACGCTTTTGAACCATACCGGTACTGCATATGAAATGTCTGAATGTGCTGTCAGTGTCATTCATCAGTGTAGCTAGGTTAACTTGCATGTATGTGCATATTTTTCTTCTTATGATGATGCTCCCATTATATTTGATGATCTGTTTTGATAAGCCTATGTGCTTAAGCTAGAGTATGTGCATCAAATTCAAAATGTGCCGCATACCAGGACCCTTTCTAATCTCTACAGTATGACAGTTGGTACCATAAATAAGCTCAATAAGCTCAGAGCTAGTGCTGAAAAATCAAGTCATTCGATTGTCGAATTATTACTATTAGCAAGCAATACCACATAAATGGAAAAGTCAATTTCCCACATTTGAAAAAGTTCTGGTAGTATCAATATTGCATAAACCTGCAAAACGCCAGATAGGCCTTTATTCGATATCATACACCCTAATACTCACTTGTTTAATTTGTCTCATCTTACAAGTTGGCCATTTTGTCCTTTGAAAGGTACTGTAATAAGAGATGCATTCAGACTTCAAAAGTATGCTTAAATCAGCCTCAATTGTGGGTGCTCCTTGATCAAGTTTTGGATCCTCTGAACATGGGCTCTGTCTCAAAACATGACTGTTTCTCAAACTGTGTGTTATTTCTGGTGATGTTAGTTGTGAACTATTATGTCACTGAACTATCAGACTACAATACCATAATGATGATACTGTGGCACTCATAGTCGTGTGTGTGCTCACGTAAAATCTTTTTCAAATCTCATTAGTAAGATTTGGGATTGCCAGTCACTTCAATGCTTATTTACTTGGACCTATGCCTTATGTTGTAGAACCACTAAGAGTGATATTATTCACTTTAATTGGAATGGACAGATTTTGATCTGAATAAGACTTTTTTGATAATCTCCTTTCTGGTTTGCAGTTGAAGTTGACCATAAGATTTTCTATTTCTGTGTGTGATGAGTACCTTTTTGTGATAAATCTAGCACTTTTTGAATCAGTTAAATTCAAGCTCCACTTATTGATCACTTTTTTGAAAAGATATGTTGGCACTGCATGCAGTAGCTTATCCAGAAATTTTTAACGGGGGTTCAATTTTTCAAAAACTAACTGGAACCCAATTGTGGTTAATTTATTTCAAGCATTAATAAAAAGGTAGTGACTATTTCACCGAAAATTTTCAACTTAAAGAGACTAAATCGAGAATGAGAAATATTCATCCGCGCTTTTTTCATTTGCTTTTTTAGGGGTTAAGATAAGGGTTTAGGTTAGGGTTTGGGTTAGGGTTCGATTTGGGAATAGTTTTAGAGTAAGCATTTCAGTTTGTGTTAGATTTGACTCAGAATTGATAAAAAACTAGATAAAAATTTCCGGTGAAATAGAGCCTTCCTAATAAAAATGCACCCTATTATAGTCAAACAGGGTTTCGTGGTAATAGTTGCTTTTTGTTGCAGCATTTGTTTATTTAGAAACCCTGTAGTAAGGATTTTGAAAGTTGTTGGTAGTGAAGATTGTGTGCAAGAGAACAAGTTACTGCTATAGTGGCTTGGGGGCAAAGCCCCAAGTCATTGAGCAATTCTTGCAATTTTTTTGGAAAAAATAGCTATTTTTTACACCATTTGGATAACATTTTGCATGTTTTTAGAGCAATTAGAAAAAGCTAAATTGCTAAGATTTGGAAAAATTTCAAAGAAATTTGCTGAGTCCAATCAGGCCCCGGACACTTACTGATCAAGTCCAAAATTTGTTTAAATGTTGAAAGATTGCGTATTTGGCTTGAATCTTTTTAAGTGAAGTCATTTTTAAATTCAAAAGCTTGTTAGTGGTACAGAATTTCAAAATATTTTTTAATAGTGTCGTAGTGATCATTTCCACTCTTTGAGAAATGGTTAGCCTTGAAAAAAGCTATTTTAGATTGAATGTTTTGGTCCAGCTCTCTTTATGAATCTATGCTGGAATGAAGAAACACTAAAATGTAGTAAAATATGTGACAGGAAGATAAATATGCGCTACAACAACAACAACAAATAGACAATGGTTTGTTAGTATGACGCATGATGCTGCAAAAATCACCTAAAATACTTTAAAGTTGTGCAAAAATATAGAAAAAATTATTTGGAAATGATAGCTGCAACGCAATTAGAAGCTGTTTTTAAATTCCTGAATACAGTTGCAGAATCAAAGTCTCAACGGTTGAATGTAATTTTGCTGTGGCTTTCATCTTCAAACAGTGCGTTTGTTTGCTTTTTTTTTGCAAAAGTACATTTGGCTTCCCAGTAGTAGTTTTTTACACAAGGGCGACTTTTTTCACTAAATGACCGTCTGTTTCTTTTTAGTGTCAAACTCTATGCTGCTCAGAAGTTTATTTTTAAGTATAATATATCCATTATTCAATATCCAGGGATATATCAAATGCAAATAGTTGCACAATCTTTATGTCAGCAATATTGTTGGTGAGACAAATGCAAAAATTTCAGTTGCTAGGTAAAGTTGCTAGGTAAATATGGTGCGGATCAAATTACGACCCTAAAACAACATTTTAAGTGACTAACAACTACAGTGATTATTAAGTGAAAAGTAAATGCAGCAAAGTCGTTGCAAACTGCTTTATATCAACAAAATCAGGTTGGTTTTTGAGTTTTAAAAGGGGGGGGTTGACCCCCAACCCCCCCCCCCCCGGGGTGTGCACTGACTGCATGGAATTTCTATTTAACCCTTTCACTACTTTCAATGCACTCTTACCACATTAAAATTTAAGAGCAACAATTTATCATGCACATTTTAAAAAAGTTATTGAAAAAACTATTTTTTCAGATGTTACATATGGTAGCAGGTTATCAACATAAATTTTTTACAACTGTAAGTTAGCACTTATCTGGTTTTCCATTAGGCTAGTGTTTTATCAGCATCTGAATTTCTACATAGCTTATCCTGGCAGACCACCCAAACCTATAAACCACACACGAGGGCAATTTCTGCTCTTTGTGGCGGGTCAAAAGGAGCGCACTCCAATTGTGGGTAACTGGCTTGGTTGAACAACCTCTGAGCTGTTGTTGTTTGTTGTCTTATTAGGCTATTGATTCCATGTGTCTTTCATTTGTGATTAGTTGATTGTAGCGTCATCCATTGGAGCAGTGACTGCGACATACTTCCCCCTTCTTGAGTTTCTTTGTTGGAGTTGAAGTGGCAAAGGCAGTGAAGGATAAAGGGCCTGCCAATGTTGACTTTGTTAGCGTCAATGGTTCAGTCACGTCAGGGTCACCAGTTGTGGCGGGTCAAAAGTAGTGCGCTCCAATTGCAATTAACCGGCTCGGTTGAATAACCTATGAGTTGTTGTGGTTTGTTGTCTTATTTGGCTATTGATTCCATAGATCTTTCATTTGTGGTGACTTGATTGTAGCGTCATCAATCGGAGCAGTGACTGCGACACCTTGCCATCAAGCCCTCTTCTCAGATTACTCTGATCAAAGTCTGACAACCAGGTCACCAAAAAGAGGATTCTCAACCAGTATCACAATGCATTATTTTTGACCAGTGTTACAGTGCCAGTGTGATGCTGGTTGAGAATCCTCTTTCTGGTGACGTTGTTGTCAGACTTTGCTCAGAGTAATCTGAGAAGAGGGTTTGATGGCAAGTGCAGAAATTGCCCACGTGTGGTTTGAAGGTTTGGGTGGGCTACCAGTATGTGTTATGTATAAATTCAGATGCTGATTAAACACTAGCCTGATGAGAAGATGAGTGAATGAAGTGCTACCTCACAGTAGTAGAAAAACTATTTTTTGTTAAGTAACATCAGCATTAAAATCTTCTTTGAGATATAATGTAGAGAATAGGTCTATTTTCTAAACAGGGTTCAAAGTTAACGCTTGCTTGAGGCAAGCCGAAGTCGCTTTTGGCAGGTTGTTTTCTGGCTTCACTTGCCTGACAAGCAAGTCAATAAAATTCAGCATATGAAGTAAGCAACTTCAAACAAGATTATTTAAGAGCGCAAATTACTGGTTTTGGTACAGTACAGTAAAATAAATGCTAGAATAGTAAGATTTTGCTTGCTTTGTTTTAGCCAGTCTGCGATATGCTGCTGCGAGCCAACTCGCCCTGGTAATCCTGGCGCCAAAACCTATAAACTTTTGCGCTCCCCTTTTGTCTTTATTTGTTTTCTTTTTTGTGCTACGCTTTTTTTCTCAAAACAATTAATGTTTGGTTATTGTGACGTAAGTATAATATTTTCTGTTAATTGCAAACTTTATTGAAATCTCTATTTTGCAGAAACAACTCAAAAGTGAGTTGCATTTTTGCAAAAATAATCTTGATAAAATCCAAAGCCAAGTCAACGAATCTGTAAAAATGTTGGTGATAAGTTTCAAACAATAAACGAATGCCACGATTGAAAGTAATATATTTTGCAATGATTAAATGACCACATATATATTTCATGAATAGTAATTTGTGTGGTTAGTTTATATGGAAAAAAACAACTCTAAAACAAATTGTCTATTAAAGAAAATATTAAAAATATAATTCAAAGTCAAGTACCGCAAATTGAAAATTAATCTATGCAGCAATTAAAAATTATTATTTTTGCCTATTATTATTGTATGGCCAGTGACCTCGTTACAATTTAACAAGCATTTTCATAAAAAAAGTTGTTAGTTTTTATGTTAGCAATAGTTTGTCGACAGAGTTAGGCACGGTAATTTCTAGAAGTACTGCAGTACTGATACTTGGTTGAAAAAAATACTGTTGGTAGTGGTGCTATTTTTAAAAAGTACCACAGTATTGGTACTTGGTTCCAGTACTTTATGATGATTCAACTTAATTGTCTTAGAATCTTTGAAGAACATTTGTTTTAAAAAAACTTCTAATTTTTAGTGAAAAAAAGCACGACAAACCAAGATTACAAGCAACCATTTACTTGGATAAAAGTCAAATTGTCAATTTGCAACTTAACTTGACTCTTTTGAGTTTTAATCCTATTTTACAAGAGGGCATTTTTGTCCCACCCTTGATTTTTTCATGATAAAAAAACTTGGGAAAAACATTTTTTCAAAGTGAGTCAAATATCATCACAAATAACTCCCAAAAATTTCAAGTTGCTAAGGTAAAGAAAAATTTCCCAATTTTGAGGTTTTCCAAAATCTGAGCATTTTTGGCCAATATTTAATTTAAACAACGTCATAAGACAATTTGTGATGTAACCAACTTGACTTAGGCATTTTGTAATTCAGTATCAAAATATAAACCTATGTATAAAATTTGTACTGCCTGTGACTTTATCGCTACAATGACGTCATTTTTCAAAATTTGGCCGTGATGTTATTATGATGACATCATGAACTCAGAACCAGTTTTTCTAGAAAAAATTTTAAAACACCACCCGCATAATTAATTTGGTGTTTCCATGACTTTTGGTTTAAAAGTTAGATATGGAGATCATTTTTGCCACCCATGCAAAATGCCTAGTCTACCCCTTATAAAAGAGGGTTACTGTATTTTCCGGCTAATAAGCTGATTTTTCTAGACCTAATTTATTAACCTAATGTTATTGGGGTCGGCTTATTTGGTGATACACCTTGAACTAGACAATACCAGAAATCAAAATGTCACCACTCGTCAATTCACAGCACAATAGTGAATTCACAGCACTTTGTACTACCTATTTACACTTTGCACTACCGTATTTTGCTCTTTGCACTATCGGTACCGTATTTATATTTGTGATTAAAAGGGATAAAATTTGCATTTTCTCCCTCAGTTTGGCACAAAATTTTGTAACGCCGACGCCGGATTAATCTGGCGCCGTGCCGATCAAATTTTCTGCCTCGGCAAATTGGGCGACAATATGGCAAAACCCTCATTTTAAGAGCTAAAAGTTGGTTTCGGTTTATTCGACAAGTCAGCTTATTAGCCGGAAAATGCAGTGTGTCTTTCCCTGCATAGAACACTCATTTGACCACTGCACTTGAAGGCAGTGCAGTGTTACATTTACACAAAATTAAGAGATTTTTCAGCGCATCTTTTTGAAAGTTGGGCAATAGATGGAATAATTTGCATTTGAGGCTTTTGATTGACAAAACTTTCAAAAATCTTTGTAGCACTGTCTCAGCAAGTGTTATTGCTTGTTTTGGATAAAAATCAAAAAGTTTGTTCAAATGTTCGCTTTTGTTCATATCGTCCCTCTCATCAGAAGCATCGTGTGCTTCCAATTTTTCTTGTAACAAGTTAGTTACTTTGGCTTTAAGAGCTAGCTGCATTCCTTTATACACAAAGGAGTTTCATCATTTTCGATTCTTATCGTCATCATAGGTACTGTAATATGGAACAGCGCATGCAGAGATGTTGCGATTAAATATTAATTGTTGGCAAGCACATATTAAACCTTTCTTTAGAGTGAACCGTTACGGTATATTTTGGAGTTAAAAATTTATAAGCTTCACTCCAAAGTGAGAAAGGGGATTTCAAGAGATTTCCCCCGGCAAGTAAACATTTGTTATAACTTGCCCAACAGGCGAGTTGTTGAAACTGTTAATTTCAATCCCTGCTAAACATTCCTAATTTTCAGTAAAATAGGTTATGCCTTACAGTTTTTAAAAATGCTAAAAACACTTTCACTTAAGCTTCATTGCTCTTTTTTATGATTAGTTTTTTAATTAAAGTGGCTAATGTTACATTGTATAATGCCCATAAGAAAAATAAGCCAGCAGAGAGTGGGTGATCACTGATTGTTTACTATCATTTTTAAAATAATATTAGGGTTTGAGTTGGCTTGGGGGCAGGATATCGTTTTTTTATTCTTAAAAGGGTTTGCAAGGCAAGCTGTTCCCTGTTGATCAAAATGCTGGAAAAAGTTGTACAATGCATTCTCACCAAATTTGAATTTTGTACATCCTGTTTTCAAGATATTACACCTCAAAATTAACAATTTTTTGAATATTTTTGTTCTTGAAGAAACGTACCATTCTAACTGATTTTGATGTTAAAAATTGTGAATACTTTAGTGAAAGAAAGAAAGAAAAGTGAATACTTAAGCTCCCTAAAAAGAGTGCTCTGTAATGCTAAATATTAACATGAATAGAGATGTTCATTTCAGAATATTTGCATATTCTAGAATAATTTTGGATCTTTTTTTTTGAATTCCAGATTATTTTCTGGATATCAAATCCTGTTGCAAAATTTCAAAATCATTCAATTTCAGACAAAAAAATAATGCTAATTGACAGCAATAGTATTACTGCCGAGTAGCAATAGTAATGGCTATATCAATTGCAGCATTAATGCATTGTTATGATCATTTGTCAATCACCATTTTTTGCATGTAATACGGAAAAGATGCCCTCGCCTATTGCTGCCACGAGGAAGTACATGTGAATTTTCAATCTTTTATTTTTTTGTCATAAAAACGAACTAGAAGAGAAACGCAAGAGTTTAAAGAGAATAGCCTATTAAACATTGACTTGCATTGCTCTCACACACTCGCTATTACTTGTAATTGAACCATAGACTCTTTGTTAGTAGACTGGAAACTTAGAATTTTGTCTTTTTTCTTTCAAGTTCATTTGTTCTACAATATGCTGATTTGTCCAATCAGCGGGGCTTTTTTCTCCATGGTACTTTAGTTCTACAAATATGTCCAATCCAATCGGTCAGATATGCATAAGTGCAAAAAACCTTTGCAACAAAAGCAAACTTTTTTTCATAAACGCTCTTTTTTACTTCGTGCTTCTGTTTCTTGTGTAGTAAATAAAGAGTCTATGGTTGACACCATATTTTTGTAGGGCAGCGTGTGTGCAATGGCTGTTTGATGTGTGCTCTTGTTACTGCCTGAGCAATGTGTGGTTAATGACATTCTTTAGACAAACATTGCGGAAGCAGCGCATCTTAACAAATTTTTAGTATTTCGATTCCATAATTTGGAACTGGTTCCAATTGAATCTTTATTCTGGAATAAACATTCCTACACATGAATTAATCTTTGCAAGTGTGCAAATATGGCAGTAAAAAGCAGTAAGTTAAAGTAAAATGCAAAAACCCATCGTCTTGTAATCTGCCTAGGTAATGAAACATAACTTTAGTTTTTTGTTTTTTTTCAAAGTTTGTCTGTTTAAAAGTTATAGTTGGTATGTACTACCTAGTGATTATCTGTTATGCAATTATGTAGTTTGGGCATACTTTAGGACTAAACTCTGCTTATTTCGTATTCTTTTCATGCTGTTTTTGGAGTAGGAAGCTCATGTTATTTTTTTAGGTTTGTTTGATTCTTCTGGTACAGTAGCTTAATTTTTTACCAAACATCATGGGTAGTGCATTTTCTAAACTTTTTACTAGCTTATTTGGAAAGAAAGAAATGCGCATTTTAATGGTTGGACTTGATGCTGCAGGAAAAACAACAATTTTGTACAAGTTGAAGTTAGGGGAAATTGTTACAACTATTCCTACAATAGGTTGGTACACATCACTGCTTTTTCAAATCAGTTTTATAGCCAAAGAGTGTTAATGGCAAAGGTTTTCAAATCAATCACTGAACCTTATTGTAATATGTGCACCAAAGAAGTCTATGTTTTGTAACGTGCATTAACTTACAGCATAAATGATATTTTCTAGTTACTTTGCAGAAATTTGGATAAGAGGGCATGTTCTATAGATAGATCATAAGCCCTGGGTCTAAGCCCCTATTTATTCAAAATAACTTCATTTTAGGATTATTTGTGATCAAATTCCTGTGTATAGAAAGCATTGTCTCATGGTAGTGTAAATTAAAACTACCAGATTAAGCATGCAAAAGCAGGTTGGCAAAACCAATAATATTACAAAAACCTCTTTTGCTTGTAAGATAAAGCTTGTGAGCTAGCCTTGCAACTTACAAGATTACCAAAACTAATAGCGTTTTCTGTAAAATAGAAGAATATTGCAAAATTACAAAGAACGAAAATACTATACTTGAAAAAGGTTTCTGCTATACTGTTGTATTCAACTTTAATTATTTATTATTTTGAGTATGGTCAGTCAATACTTGTTAATGTTTGTATTATTATAAGTATTTGCTAATTATTCTGCACTAACTGTAAAACTACACCATGAAAACTATGTAACTTGGAAGTAAGAATATAATAGTAATAAATAGTTGTAATCGCTGAAAAAAAATGCAAGTCTCTCTTTGTAAGTAAACTAGATACTTTGTTGTTCTCTTATGCTGATTTTTTTTTAAGGTCAGTTTTTTGCTTTCAGGATTTAATGTTGAAACTGTTGAATACAAGAACATCAGCTTCACAGTCTGGGATGTTGGTGGTCAAGACAAAATTCGACCATTGTGGAGGCATTACTTCCAAAACACACAAGGTATATTTGTACAAAGAATTAGTTGGTACTTTTAGGCGTTTTATCAGAGTTTTAGTTCGACACATTGAGGAAACGTAAAACATTTACATTGCCATGATTTTTAGCGTTAAAGTTTTGAAAATCAATAGTTTTTTTTCCTTTGGTGTGCAGGTAGAATTTAAGTTCAACCCAATGCAAAACTTTCTTTTTCTTTGACTGCTTTTAGTTCAGATAACTTGGTTTGAATAAATGATTGAACATGTTAAGTAACATATAGTTCTAGATTTTTAGTTTTTGGGCTCAAACGGAGTAAACAATGTACAATTATAATGTACGTTAGGGCGGTTCAAAAAAAAGTTTTTTCCTTGAAAACACGCTATCACCCCCTAAAATCGTGAGGTTGGCTGAAAAAACACCACAGAAAAAAATTCGGTTCGATTCCTCCAACATCTGCCACGGAAATCGAGTTTTTGTTTTTTCTTCAAAATCCGGGGATTCCCCTAATTTAAATAAGTAAATTCCTTAATTTTTATGTTGTTTTAGACAATTTTCTCGAAATTTTTTAAAGGAAGGTTGTTACCAACGGTTGAGTTAGATCACCTAATAGTTTGGTGTTACGTCATCAATGACGTCATCAACTTTAGGGGGAATTCCCCAAGAAATTCTTCACAATTAGAGCATTTTTTACGAAAAATCTGCATTTACTGAACTAAACTCGATTTTTGGTTTTGAAAACATTGTATTTCTTCAATAATTGATAAAAAAAAAGTTTTGCTCAGTAGTTTCATACTGCATTTGTTAGTTAATTCAACGTCTTGTCGCAATATGAACAGCAATACAATAAAACAATGCAGATTTTCAGCAACTTAGAGTTTTCTTTCTAAAATCTGAATACTTCTGCCTTATGCTTTCGACGCAATGCAAGATCATGTTTCGTTGTCGGTAGTTTGAACGTCTTTATAGTCTTCAAGTATTTTGATGCCCCTTTCAGCTGTGTCATTTGTCACTTTTATGTTAAATACTAATCGTTCAAGCCTTTGGTATGAATCAGACTTGCACCATTGGCCTTGAGCCCGACGCAGAAACTGGACATCATCGATGGTGAATCGAAACCGCTGGAACAAAAGCACAGAACGTTTTCCCGCCAAATTTAACATCCGTGTTCTCTCAGTGATGTGGGACAATACTGGTTTTTGTGGTGCGAGCTTTGTGTACTGATTTTCTCGATAGAGTTGGAACATCCTACGAGCTAAAACTTCTTTTTCTTCACATGCAAGTTGCCTAGAGCACAGAGCAAATGGTATCAGTTCTTCGGTCAAATACCATAAATGGCGTGACGGGGCTTTAGCAGCGTTGTGTGCAATATTGCCAAGTTTTGAAGAACTCTGATATTTCAACATTGTTTTGTAAAACATAAGATCATTGTATGCTGCCTCTGATGCTAAAGGAGACTGAAACCAAAAAGACGAATAAAATATAGCACCAAAGTCTCCAAAACTTTGCAGTTTTTCAAGATCAGTTTCTTCAACTTGGAGTTGTCCTTGGAGCAATAACATTTTTAGAGAGTAAATATAAGACGACATCCATCTTGCTCGGTGTTGAGCTCCAGGGCGACGAAAAGAAAAATTTGAAAATGATTTTTCATCGATGTAATATGTTGCCTACATCGATGAAAAATCATTTTCAAATTTTTCTTTTCGTCGCCCTGGAGCTCAACACCGAGCAAGATGGATGTCGTCTTATATTTACTCTCTAAAAATGTTATTGCTCCAAGGACAACTCCAAGTTGAAGAAACTGATCTTGAAAAACTGCAAAGTTTTGGAGACTTTGGTGCTATATTTTATTCGTCTTTTTGGTTTCAGTCTCCTTTAGCATCAGAGGCAGCATACAATGATCTTATGTTTTACAAAACAATGTTGAAATATCAGAGTTCTTCAAAACTTGGCAATATTGCACACAACGCTGCTAAAGCCCCGTCACGCCATTTATGGTATTTGACCGAAGAACTGATACCATTTGCTCTGTGCTCTAGGCAACTTGCATGTGAAGAAAAAGAAGTTTTAGCTCGTAGGATGTTCCAACTCTATCGAGAAAATCAGTACACAAAGCTCGCACCACAAAAACCAGTATTGTCCCACATCACTGAGAGAACACGGATGTTAAATTTGGCTGGAAGACGTTCTGTGCTTTTGTTCCAGCGGTTTCGATTCACCATCGATGATGTCCAGTTTCTGCGTCGGGCTCAAAGCCAATGGTGCAAGTCTGATTCATACCAAAGGCTTGAACGATTAGTATTTAACATAAAAGTGACAAATGACACAGCTGAAAGGGGCATCAAAATACTTGAAGACTATAAAGACGTTCAAACTACCGACAACGAAACATGATCTTGCATTGCGTCGAAAGCATAAGGCAGAAGTATTCAGATTTTAGAAAGAAAACTCTAAGTTGCTGAAAATCTGCATTGTTTTATTGTATTGCTGTTCATATTGCGACAAGACGTTGAATTAACTAACAAATGCAGTATGAAACTACTGAGCAAAACTTTTTTTTTATCAATTATTGAAGAAATACAATGTTTTCAAAACCAAAAATCGAGTTTAGTTCAGTAAATGCAGATTTTTCGTAAAAAATGCTCTAATTGTGAAGAATTTCTTGGGGAATTCCCCCTAAAGTTGATGACGTCATTGATGACGTAACACCAAACTATTAGGTGATCTAACTCAACCGTTGGTAACAACCTTCCTTTAAAAAATTTCGAGAAAATTGTCTAAAACAACATAAAAATTAAGGAATTTACTTATTTAAATTAGGGGAATCCCCGGATTTTCAAGAAAAAACAAAAACTCGATTTCCGTGGCGGATGTTGGAGGAATCGAACCGAATTTTTTTCTGTGGTGTTTTTTCAGCCAACCTCACGATTTTAGGGGGTGATAGCGTGTTTTCAAGGAAAAAACTTTTTTTTGAACCGCCCTAATGTACGTACTATGTAGCAATTTCATATGTGCCCTTTTTAGTTGCTTTTCATAAAAAAAAAAGCAAACAAAAATGTAAACCTTAAAACGCTGAAAACAGATATCGAAGGGGGTGAAGCATCCGGCGAATTTCAGTTGGTTTAGAATAGCTAAACTTGAAACATAATTTTTGTATTTTGGGGCTGCAGTTGCAAAAATAATCAACAAATACAAAGAGATATCTCCCAAAACAAGTATTTGAAAAATTTGAAAATTGAAAACCCAAAGTTTGTTCTTTCAGCCTGAATTTTCAGGTAAAAAGAAGGAGGCTTACCAAAATTGGATTAGTGACAAGATGTTACTGGAAGGGTAAATATCAGTGTTCCTTTTAACTTTTTGACTAATCAGCAAATGCCCAAATTTTCTCAATACATTTGACCCTAAAGCTGTAAAATTACGTTTATGCGTCTTAAATTTCAAACCAATTTCGTATTAAAGTTTTCTCAAAGTCATATTTCTATAAATTTGTCGATTTTTTTAAAGATTTGTTTATCATATTGCCATAAGTTGTTTGCCCTTGATCCAACAAATCTCTAATTCGCTTACAAAAATTGGCTCAGAGGGAACACTGGTAAATACATGTATTATTGAAGTCTTTCTTTTCCTGCAAGTTCAGGCTGAGAGAACAGATTCAGGGTTTCCAAAATGTTTTTAGGGGGATATCTCTTCGTATATTGTTGAATATCTTTGTAATCGCAATTCCAAAATGAGAACAAAAACTTTCAAAAATTATTTGCGGATTTTAGCTAATGTAAACGACCGCAATTGCCTGTATGCTTCACCCCCTATAAGCTACATTAGAGATAGAGGTAACTGAAGTTTTTGTCAAAATCAGTCAATGTGTTGCTCAGATCAATTACTTTATAACAGTCACAAAATAAAACAATTTTTGACTTTATCAGGACTCATTTTCGTGGTAGACAGTAATGATAGAGAGCGGATGGATGAGGCACACGAGGAGCTGAAGCGCATGCTTAATGAAGACGAATTAAGGGATGCAGTTCTTTTAGTGTTTGCAAACAAACAGGTAAAGTATTAGCCATTTCCGTTTTCCTAGTTGTTTTAGTAATTGAGTCTGACCTGAATTGTTAATAATATAATTTAAAAATATATTTATGAGGCCTGAGCATCGAATGCAGTGGCATGTTTCTATTCGTACCTTGCTGCAGGCATTTCAATTCATATATTTGTGGCTAGCAGCATGATAGAGATCGTTGAAACATCGTTTTTACAACGACTTTCATTGCATGATATGAGTTTCAACCCAGGTCAGTCGTTGCATGCTTGGATGAGTTGCTTAAAGGCTTTTTATCTTTGCTTGTAGCAAATATCACAGCAGATTACCACAGTACTAAAACAAGCCAGGGGTGTATCATTATTCAAATAGAATCTATTTGAATGATGAACAAGATATATGATGATCCCATTTATGGACGAAACAGACTGTTTGGAATAGGATTTTAATTATTAAGTATAATTGAAATATTTTCATTACCTATTTTGTAAAGTGTAAAGCTTTCTAAACTTATCTTCACAACAATATCTTGCCCATCAAGATATGCAATCCGAAATAGTCACCAATCAATTTGGAGTGCCCCAAGGCAGTAACTTAGGCCCCCTATTGTTTTTGATATGTATAAATGATGTATCTCATGCCTTAAACACTACCCCCAGATTATTTGCTGATGATACATGTCTGGTAATTCACGCTGCCAATTCGTCAATTTCGCGTGATAATATAAATCAAGAATTACGGAGTGTACTAGAATGGACGAGCGCCAACAAAGTAACTGTTAACCCTAAAAATTCTTCAGCGTTAAAATTGCCCCCCAAAATCACCAGTCCTATTCCAATGATCGAAATACTTTTCAACAATAATCCAGTTTCCGTTAATAAATCAGTAAAATATTTGGGCAGTACAATTGATGAAAAATTAAACTTTGCAGAACATTTACCTTTTACAGCTCTTCGTAAGTTGTATTATAGTATGGTTCACTCTCATTTATTATGTGGCATTGTAATCTGGGGTAACACTTAAGATAATCATTTAAAAAGATTGATTATTCTTCAAAATAAAGCTGTCAAAATAGTGAGTTTTTTGCATTAATTTTGCTACTTCAGATACATGCAAGTCTTTCAGTTTTAAGATTTGTAATCGGTGATAAAATGGTGTTACTTGGTCCTGCCGCTGTCTGCCTGCTACCAAATCGCCTCAATTGTCACTTCACTCCTGTTAAAGCAATACCCACTCAAGCAACGCGCCTCGCTTTATCTGAACTTAATTTGCATTTACCAAGGTACAGCACACAAAAATTACAAAAAAATTTTAAGTTTCATGGAGCCAAAATTTGAAACTCGGTACCATATGAATTAAAAAAATTACCATTCGATCAATTAAATTAAATACAAAAAGTATTTGTTGTTAAATTACAAACGATTTGCAATTCTAAACTAATTAAAATTGATAAAAGCCCAAGTTTGATCTATACGCAACATATTCAAATCTACATAAAAAACCGTTTTTGTCCATTCTTTTACGTTTTTTCTTCTCTATGACAAAAGTATGCTCTTTTTCGTCCATATTTTCATAAGTCCATATATGTGCACTAAGTGGAGTGTTACATATTGATAAAAATATTGCTCAAAAATTTTGTGTGTAAACGTTAAGAGCGATATTTGAAAATAGGGCTGTATTTTTTTACTAAAAATTTTTTTCGGAAACTTTTTGTCTGGTATGTGACAATCTGGTTTGCGCGGATATGGACATATAAAAATGCGGACGAAAAAGAATATACTTTTTGTAGAGAAGCAAAAGCGGAGAAAAACGGATACTATACAAATTCAACTTAATTTTTGTGAATGTCCCTCATCAAATCGGTTTGGCATAAAGCTTCAAATTCTGAATCCAAAGAGTGTCAATATGTACCGATATTAGAACTTATTATTATGTTGGTTTGTTACTTGAACTTTCAACTATTTTGTTATTTTGAAGGGGCCACCATCAACTTATGTTAATCCTCTGCAGTCTTACATTTTTGAGTAGAAAAAGGGTAGCGACGTATTTTCATTTCCGCATATTGTTGAAGCTGTTAAACGTTAAAGTTGCTGCATTGTAGCAAAAGACTTCGACAGCATTAATAGGAGTGTTCATTGCCATTTGCCAACTTTCTGTAGCGTTTTTAAAGCAGTAGCTTGAGGGTTAAAGGGTAGTTTAGTTACATCATTCGATAAAAACCATTTGGTAGATATGCATTATCTCCAGATGGCGTTTCAGTCTTTGAAAAAGTGGAGACTAGACTTGGAAGCGTTTAGGCTTAATAACGTTTCTAGACTTGACCTAAGTTGTTTTTTTAGTCATTTGTCGGTCATTGACCAAAACTATATTAGTCAATTCGGTCAAAATGACCAAAAAAAAAATAAAAAAAATAGAAGAAACTTGGATAATAAGCTTTTGGGTTTGAGGTAATAAAAAAAAGCGAAAATTCCGTTCGAAATCGGACATTGGACGGAAATTTCGAAGCAAAAAAGCGAATCAACTCTTGATCTTTATGTAATATAGAAATCTCCACAGCTGTGTCAGCTGTTTGAGTGTACTACGCTTTGGCATGAGTTGGCTGGATAATGCTCTTAATTTGGGTGTGCTGAAGGCTACTGCCGAGAGCTATCATTTTGAAACGGCGTTGTCTAGTTTTATGCGTGCGTTTGGCTGACAACCACTTAACCTGGTGTATTTGCAGGATCTTCCCAATGCTGAAAGTTGCGCGAAGATCACCGAGAAGCTGGGTCTTAATCAGATGAGAAGCAGGAAGTGGTACATTCAAGCTGCGTGTGCGACCTCTGGTGACGGATTGTATGAAGGCCTTGACTGGCTTTCCAATCAGCTGAAAAATATGGCCTAAAGAAAAAAAATTGCCAACAAAGTAGTCAAATAACATTTATTTCTATCGTTAGGTTTGCAGTTCCTAACTCACAATTTTATGTTTTACTTCTATAAAGTTTTTTTTTTCTTGCTAAAGTTTAATATTGAAATATTTTAACCCCGGTATGCTTTAATTTAACAGATTCTTAGGTTACTTTTCTCAATGCAGTTTCATTTAAACTAGATTTTTTGGTCTAGAAAAACTAAGAACTGTCAATGTTCTTTAAAGTGTTTGGTGCATTTTGTATTCGGTTGTCTTCAGATTGATGTGTTATTTACCGTGCGCTCTATGTCTGGAATATTAGTATTGCGCTATGAACGTTGTTTATGAAGCTTTGGAAATAAAACTTTCCGACATATGTACTTAAATTGTATTCTTGTGAGTCAGTGCTTAAGATTTGAAACTACATTTTATAAAGTTAGAATATATTTGCATTTTTCTCTCTTCTGGCCCCTGCTCATTCGGGCTTGACTAAATTAATGATTACGATAAATTATGAATTCGTTCTTTCCAAACTTTGCTATTACATTGTTTGC
Source organism: Trididemnum nubilum (assembly GCA_963965965.1). NCBI lineage: Eukaryota > Metazoa > Chordata > Ascidiacea > Aplousobranchia > Didemnidae > Trididemnum > Trididemnum nubilum. The sequence goes on along the minus strand of OZ014484.1, from coordinate 38,665,684 downwards.
GGTAGTGTGGAATGTTATTATCATGTCTGCATTGTGGTATAAATACGAAAATCCTGTCAACACTCCACGAGTGCACGTTATCTTGTAGCGTGAAGAAAATAAATTAATTACATAGTGCACTTTTAATTTGATGGAAGAATTTATCATTGAATGACCAAACATAGTAATGTGTTAATAGTTTTAATGCTTTAGCGAATTTCGAGGATGCTGCTGCTTTTCCTTTCTGTTGTGCAGTGCAGTTTTTGGTGGCATACAGTACATTTTGCATTTATTAACGTCAGTTTAAATGTATTAATTTGTGCCCGGGGTAATTGCAACTTATACAGCTGTTATACTATTGGGACGTTTAAAGCTATTATTAGAACGGGTATGATTCTTTACTCATTATATGGTAATAAATTGAAGAACCTAATAAACGTTTAGCAAACTGTCAACTCCAAAGTATTTTATTGAATGATTTCTAATTTTAGTTTTTTCATCACTTTTGAACAATGTGGGATCGTCTTGTGTAATTGGATGCTTGTTAATAATTACTACTTGGAGATCGCTGCGAGTTATTGTCGAAACCCATAAATAGTTAGTTATTATAGGGTTTTAATTTCGAACTGCAATTCCTAAAGTTTGTCAGATTTACATTGTTTATGGCTTTCAACTAATTCTACCAGAATGTAAATTGTTGTTGCTTATTGGAATCTTGAGCTGGTGAAATTTTGGTAATCTATAACTTGAACAATTGTCTTAGTTTGTGTTTTCTTGTGTAGGTTTCCTAAGTGTTAATTAGGTAAAATAGACATGGGTGGTGTATTTGCAAAACTCTTTCAGAGCCTTTTAGGCAAAAAAGAAATGCGAATTTTGATGGTTGGACTTGACTTTGCCGGAAAAACAACAATTTTCTACAAACTGAAGCTAGGTGAAATTGTTACAACCGTCCCTACCATAGGTGAGTTTTATTCGTTTGAATGAACACAGAGAATGTGGTTGCATTTTTTACCTAGATTTCATAATCCTCCTTTGTAAAAACATTTTTCTTGCCGTACTTCCTGAAGAGATTTCAACAAATCCTGTTTTTGGAAAAAAGTTACGTTAAGTCTTCTCTGAAAAGTTTCATTAAAACATTTGAGTTGCTGAATAATCACAATTTTGAAAATAAATAACACTTTATAACCACAACCTAGAACACATGTAATAATACTTTCAAACTGTAAATTCGCGGTCATGCACTAACATTATTTTTCGCTTGTCCAAAGTATTTTTACGTAATTCTTAATTTTAATTAATTTAGCAACTTCAATTTAAAAAATCATAACTATTAGCGTTGAACTCTACGATTTGCTGACGGTTATGTTGGCTGGTATTACGGGATATCATGTAGTTAAACGTTAATGACCTCCAATTTCGACACTTTGTAGTACCTTTGGTCGCTAAACGTAACCTCTGCCTTGCATCATCCAAATGACTTCTGTCAAACATTAATCTGTTTTATTGACCATCTGTAGTATTTGAGGTTTCTTCTTGCTTTGATGATCAATACTTTTTACTTAGCAGGAAACAACCTCTAAAAAGCGTAATAAAACGCGCATAACCCAGCGTATTTACTTTTCGTGAATGCTTGGGTGGGGTAATGCAGTGACATATCTGTATTTTCTGCGAGTAGAAAACGCGTCACAGCATTGCAACTTAAGCCTCGCATCCAACAGCACCAGCTAATCTTTTTTCTCAGGATTCAACGTCGAAACAGTCGAGTACAAGAACATCAGCTTCACGGTCTGGGATGCTGGTGGTCGAGGCAAAATCCTCCGTCCATTGTGGAGACATTATTACCAGAACACGCAAGGTAACATCATTAATGCTGGAGATATGCAATACCGTTTTTGTTCGCAACCGGTAAACTGTATCTGTACTTGAAAAGTTTTGTTCATTAACGAGTGCAACGATATTTAGGTTATGGACATGGCGTGATTGGCAGAATGACAGATATTTAAAAGATGGAGGTGAAGCATTAGGTTAGAACTAGGACCAAATTATATCTTTGCCAAACTTTGGCTTTATACGACCTGTCTTTTCGGAGATATTTCGAAGTTGGAACATCTCTGTTGCATTGTTTCAGATTTTCAACAGAAGACTGACTGGGCTCTTTCCTAATTTTTATAAGTATGAAGTGTGTTTGAAAAGTAACAGGACTGGATCTATAATTGTTTTATTTGACGAGTAAATTTTACAGCGTGTCGCCTTTAAAGTAATCTCTTTGGGCTCGAATGCACTTTTCCAATCTCCTCTGCCACGCTTTCACCCACTCCTGGAAGGATTCCTTCGAGATCGCTTGGAGCTCTCTCGTCACGTTTGTTTTAATGGCTTCTGAATCTGGAAAACGAGTTCGTTTGATGACTTCCTTGAGTTTGGGAAATAAAAAGAAGTCACAAGCGGCCAGATCTGGAGAGTAGGGTGGTTGCTCCGGTACAGCAATGTTATTTTTGGCAAGAAACCCCCGAATTCCCAAGGCAGTGAGATGGAGCATTGTCATGATGAAGCAGCCTTGACCTCGTTTGCCACAGTTCTCTTCTTTTCTCCCTCACTGAGCGCATCAGACGTCGCAAGATGTTTTTGTTGACGTGCTGATTAATAGTTTGGTCTTGTGGTAAGAATTCTGCGTGGACAATTCCATGGACATCAAAAAACGCGATCAGCATCACCTTGGTTTTGGACTTGAACACCCTCGCTTTTTTGGGTCTTGGTGACAATGCGCTCTTCCATTCAAGGCTCTGCCGTTTGGTGAGTGAATCGTACTCGAAGATCTATGACTCATCGCCAGTAGGAACTCTTTTCAGCAAGTTGGGTTCAGTTTCGAGTTGCTCCAAAATGTCTTGACACACTTGCACCCGCCGCTCCTTTTGTCCTTCATTCAGCAACCTTGGTACCATTTTTGCATAGATCTTCGGCATCCCCAGATCTTCCGTAATGATCCTCCATACCCTCTCACTATTCATATCCAGCTCATCTGCTATCATTCTAGCAGTAAGACGGCGATCATCTGTTCTGCTTGTGGATGGCCTCCCACTCCTGTGATCATTTTCCACCACTCAAAAAGACGAGTTTTTGACATCGTGTCATCACCATAGACTTCTTGAAGCAAGTTTAGTGCTTCAGTTGGAGTTTTTCCAAGACGGACAAAGAATTTCAGGTTAATTCGTTGTTCGACGGTCATCTTTCGCACCAAAGAAAAAAAGCCAAAAACTCTTATCAAATTTTCACAAAACGGTCACAAAGAAAGTGCGTTGACAGAAAAACGTTGGAAAAAGAATGTAGTTGTCACAGAATGCTGAAATTTGGTTTCGAAACCATAAGACATTGTGACATCATCGAAAGCAATGCTTTTTTCTCTGCGATAAAAGTTGTTCGTGCAGCGTGCACTGTAGGGTGTTTCAAAAAAACCTTTTATTTGAAATTCAATGGTCTCAGGGTGTTTTGGGTTTACTTTTGATGCAAAAATTTTCAGGCAAAAATTTTCATTTTTACCCATGCCTCGATGACGTTTTTTATTTTTACCCCATTTTCGGGCAAAAATTACTCAAAAATGCTATAACTTGGTATCCGCACATGATAGAAAGTTGGTTTATAGCTTAAAAGATGTAGAAACCTCATATTTATATCTGTTGTAAAAGCAATGTTTGCTCTAAAACTGTCACAAAACTAGATATTTCAAATATTTCACTTTTTATCCCATTTTCACTCGCACGGTGAAGAAAAATGTTTCAAAACATCATATAAATTCAAAATAACAATGAATGTTGCATAGTTCGTAGCCTACATTAAGATAATTTTTATTTCTCAAACCTGCATTTGGTTAATTTCTATTCCATTTTGACATTGTAACATAAATATACAGTATTCAGATTTAACAAAAAAGGCAAATTTTAGTGAAAGTTCTTTCCTGTTGCCATGACAAGTCTGCATTTCTGCAATGCCTATGTTTGACCTGCTGAAGAAACAGCGACAGTAGAAGTTGGAACTTCTTCCTAAGTATCTTGAAATCTTCCTAAAATGAGAGTGAATTTAGCAGTTTGTGATAACAAAACAGATTACCATACATCATGATTTGTGAACAAAACACAAATAATTATGTTTAGCCTGTATTGGAATGATTTAAATTTGTTCTGAATTTAATTTCTATGTTTCAGAAAAGTCAATAGTGTAAAATGTTATATTTGATAAGCTTGTAAAAATGACATCAACACGTGCTAATACTGAACTGAAGTTTGATTTGGGTCAACCGTTGAACGAATTTTTAAAATCTGATCTGCCAACACCAAAAGATGTACTACGACGTTACAGTTATGAAGTGAAGATAAAAGGTAGCACAAAGAAACTTTCTATAAATACGGTTTCTTCTGAAGTTTTTGGAATTTGGATCAATGAAGGTATACCGGCTCGCCAAATCCAGCATGTCAAAAAACAAATTGAGAAAATAGTAGATGAATACCGAAACATTGCACGAAACTCCAGTCGACAAACAGAGTCCCAAAAGAAACGTGAACAGCTGTTTACAGAAAAAATCAGCAAACTATTTGATATTGCTCATCAGGATGCCATAAAAATTTTGAAAAGCAAAAGAGGCAATGAAGAAAATATTGCTTTTTTAGAAGACCAAAGAGGTCCCAGAGAAATGATGATGGGAGGTTTGGATGAGAAGAACAAGCAGAAGAACATCAGAAGTATGAAGAGAAAAACAAGAGAAGACACCATGAGAGTTAAAGAGCAGTCAAAGGAAAACAAAGGAAACGGTGAAAATATGATTTCAGATGAAGATTCAACAACAAGTGAAGAGAGTGAAGAAGAATTCACCTGTGCGAAAAAGGTTAAAAAAGATGATGTGATTATGGTGCCAATACATAAAAAGAAATGGATTGAAAACGTAGCAAAATTAGCTGACAAAACAGTAACATCATCAAGAGTAGCTTTTGACTCTACAGTATCTAGTGCAGCATGCATGCCTGATGTAAGTGGACAAAAAAAAATGCTACAAGATGACATAGTTGCTTCTACCAGTACACGACATCGATGCAGAGAAGAACTGCGAAAAACATCTGCAAAAAATATCAAAGACAAGCTGAGTAGTTCTATTACTGAAAGTAAACTTCCATGTATATTGGTTCATTGGGATGAAAAGCAAATGACAGGCGAGCGTCAAGTTGACAAATCAAAAAACTACATTGCTGTTTGCATTACTGCAACTAATGGTAACATTCCAGGAAGTGATCTAAAAGAAAAAATTCTTGATATAGTGCCTATGGATAAAAGTGACTCAGCAACAAGTTTTGAAACCCTTGTAAGGGTGCTAAATGAAGCTTCTCCTGACCTTGTGAAAAATATTCTCGGTGGAGTGTTTGATACAACTAACACCAACAGTGGTTGGAAGAAAGGGATAATGGTGCGTTTGGAGAGACATTGTGGTGTTAAGCTTCTGCATTTATATTGCAGACATCATATATATGAGCGTTTAGTGAATGATGTATGCAAAGTTGTGTTGGGAGATTCGGAATCCCCTGAAACTGATGTGCACAAACGATTGCGTGACAATTGGCTCAGCTTAAATTTGGATAATCAAGAACCTTTTCTGCTATTGCATCGCTCAATTCAGGCTGATGCAGAAGAGTTCATCATATTTGCCTCATCAAAACTGCGCAGCAACCAATTGGACGGAGATTACAATGAAGTTGTTAAACTTGCTCTTCTCTTGTTGGCAGCATATCCAAGTGATATGAAAGCACCTACTATTCATAGTATAGGAGCTATTAGCCATGCACGTTGGATGGCTAAGGTAATATGTGAGCTTCATATTGCCCTTTTCAGCTCGCAGCTTGTGAAATTGGAGGTAATCAATGAAACTTAAGCCACAAAACACCGAAATCTAGCTTTGTTTCTAAGTTTATATTACATTCCTAATTGGATTGAATGCCCATTGCCATTTGAGGCATCACGGTTGGATTTGCAGCTATATCAAAAACTTTCAGTCATGAAGAACAAACGAAGCATGCCTAGTGGGTTTGTTGAATTTATCCAAGCAATGATAAAAAGACTGGAAGCTCATTTGTGGTATTTGAACGAGTCTTTGGTTTTTCTGGCCCTATTTTCTGATGAAGTAGAGGACTTCGAGAAAGAGAAGTGTCGTAAGGCAATGCTGCCGCACCAAAAGGCTTCAAACAACTCCTTACAAAAGTTAGGAAAGTTAATCACACCTGCCAACATTTCCAAAAACACAAAACTCTGTCAACTCTTTGGTCCAGATTCTTGGCTAATCCCTACAAGGCTAAATGCAAATGTGGATTTTCTGCAGATGCCAGCCAAAGATTGGTCAATGATGGAATCTTACATCACGCTAAAAACTGCACTGAAGGGTATGCAAGTGACCAATGATGCAGCAGAACGGTCTATTTTGTTAGCAAAAACACTGCATAACAAACTCACAAAAAAATCAAATCAAAAATCGTTTCTATACCATACCCTTCCAGAACTTCGTAAGATGATAAAGGATACAAGAAAATCCACCCTGTTTAGCACAGACATATCACAGTAACACAATCGCATTCGTTTTGCTTCAATGGATAAAGTACACGTCGATGGAGTATCATTTGATAAAGAGTTAGACTAAATCTTGTGCTTTGCGAACTACTTTTTTCATTTTTATGAGTGTGCTTATGTGTAAGTGTACTGATATTCAATTTCATTATTTAAAAGATACCAAAAAGTACGGTATTATTTTCTTATACTTTATGGATATGCCATATTTTCGCAACTAAAAGTTGGAATTTTAATCATAATGCTTTTCCTCGATGACTCAAAATCAAGTAAAAAACACAAATATCTGAAATATCTAGTTTTGTGATAGGTTTAGAGCAAACATTGCTTTTACAACAGATATAAATTTGAGGTTTCTGCATCTTTTAAGCTATAAACCAACTTTCTATCATGTGCGGTTACCAAGTTATAGCATTTTTGAGTAATTTTTGCCCGAAAATGGGGTAAAAATAAAAAACGTCATCGAGGCATGGGTAAAAATGAAAATTTTTGCCTGAAAATTTTTGAGTGATGGTTTTGCATCAAAAGTAAACCCAAAACACCCTGAGACCATTGAATTTCAAAAAAAAGGTTTTTTTGAAACACCCTAGTGCACTGTCCCGTTACTTTTCAAACACCTCGTATTTTGTGATAGTGGCTTATTACTGCTAATCCTTGCAAGTTGCAACCATGTGCTTTTTAAAGTGCTTGTGAAAGATGCCTTTTATAGGCAATTTCAATAGGATTAAATTAAGTTTTACCTCGTCACTCTGTAGGGAAATACCTAAAATATTTTAGAAACGATAAACTGTAGTAAGCTAAAACTTTGGCCTTACTAAAGATTCCCGACAGTTGTGGGCACCCGCTAAAAAAAAAGAGAAGCAGTTATTTTTGTGCTAAATTCCGTGCTCCTAATGTGCCTAATTTCCAGTGTGGGTTAGTACATTAAGTTTGAGAACCATCGACCTAAGCGAAATAATGAATCTTCAATTACAAAATGTTTATAAATGGACTAAAGCAAATAAAATTACCGTTAGTTCCGAAAAGTAACATGTTTTAACAATATTAGCTAAAAGCACCCTTCAAATTTCAAGTGTTAAGGTATATGCAGTATGTATAAGTATAAATCATTAACAGTTAAAGATTCTGTTAAGTACTTACGTGTCACAATTGACTCAAGACTAAATTTTGATGACCATATTAATTTTCTTTGTGGTAAAATCTCAAGATCTTTTGGAGTCTTGTCCTAACTACGACATGTTTCACCTTAGAAAGCTCTACAAAACTTGTATTACTCTATAATTCACCCTCATCTCCTGTATGGAAATATCATTTGGGCAAACACGTATAAAACCTTCTTGAAAAAGCTAATTACACTCCAAAATCGAGCCGTTAAAATATCTGTAGGAGCTCATTGGCGAGACAATAACCCGAATTGCTATTTGTAACTGTAAGTTCTTAAGTTAAACGAATTATATACCTATGAGGTTGCTAAATTTGTGTACAAATACACGCGTAGAAACTTGCTCCGCAGCTTCTTTTTTGCCTCGGTCGCAACGGTACACACAATCAACACGTTTGGCGTTATCCCAGTATAGTTTGTACCTGCCCAGATATAAAATACTTAAATTGCAGAGAAATATTAAATTCCAAAGTGTTAGAATTTGGAACTCGGTACCTCCGGGAATAAAAAAAATAACTCCTCAATTTAAAATACCATATAAGAATTGTTTGCTGTCAAATTATACTTGATATTTCCAGTTTTATTTTATTTGGAAATTTTATACGACTATATCTTCCGTGACTATTGTCGGACCAGTCGCTATACCGCATAGGGATGCGTCTGCGGACCATGCGTTGGCTGGTTGGCAGGTTTTGCGTCTCTTCGCTCTAGTTCGTTTCGTTTTACCTAACGAATTTTTTATTTGAATGTTCTGGTTGATGGTGGAACAATGCTGATCGGGAGCGTGGAGGCCGGTTAGCTGCTGTGATCTTCGCATGTTCTCTCGGCGCATCTCGTTGCCCATTTCATTGATACAAATTGCACATACGCAGTTACGCACTTCATGATTGACTAAGTTTAAAGGTGGCTGTGCGACTCGGATGAAGAGGTCTTCTTGCAGCTTCCTGTCACAATTCAACTCCCTGTTTTTTGTGCGTTGTTCTTTTGTTCTACATAAATATGACTATGTGCGAGTGCGCAACGCTATCTTGCTAGGCCTTGCTTCATCCTGGTTAAAGGTATTTGTTTAGCACATAATTCTAACTGAATGCTTCACCCCTTTAAGCCGTTGTTTGGTTTAGGTTTGATCTTTGTGGTGGACAGCAATGATAGGGAGAGGCTCGAAGAGGCGCGAGATGAGCTCAGTAGAATGTTGAGCGAGGATGAACTGAGAGATGCCATTTTGCTGGTGTTTGCAAATAAACAGGTAAGAATGACTTAATCAAAATGTAGCACAATTGAACGCGTCGTTGTTGTCACGAGCTGGGACATTCTTTAGTGAGTGGGGGTTGGATGTCTCCTCCCAATAACGTGGGATTCGAAATCATCAGCTCATCGTCTGGTTGAGCGTGAAATTTCGAGCTACTTGTCTACGATGTTTAAAAAGAACACTTGTAAGCGGAAAAACCGTCAAAGAAGGTTTTTATTTTAATTGAGCGGTAAAAGTCAGTGAATTTCGAGTAACTAGTTATGGACTTGACCTGCTCTTGGTTGTAGTGCAGTCCTAAAATTCTGTTTTTAATCAGAATTCGTAATCACGTTGCGTGTAAAGTTGTTAATTATGCATACGTAAGGTGCTCGTGCATCAACAAGATATTGTCTGCCCGTCCAACGATCGCAACCCTTCCCTGTTTGTTCGGCAGTTAGTGTTTGGTGCAGTGGTTGATGTGATGGTCCATAGTTTGTTTTTCTGCACCACATAGGCATGCCGCGGACTTGCGAAATCCCACTGATTTCCTTATCAATTCAGTTGGTTTCTTGTTTCAAATTCAAATTTTTAACTTCGAAAATAGAAGCGTAATACGATGTCAGCTTTCAAGCAGATATTGCAAACAAATGATGCCAATGAGGTTCAAAATAACAGCAAAATTGTTCGCAATATAACTGCAGACCTTTTTTTCGTCTCCACTTTTTCACCAGGCTATGTAGTCTTCACATTTCGTCTCATCTCTTTAGTATGTACACTTCGGCTCTAAGTCTTTGTCCCATCTGTTGGCCGGCGCGCACCTTCTCTGTGTCGGATTTGCACTTCATCGTAAAAGCTTAAGCACACAATTTCTAAACGCTGTTTTTTCAGGATCTGCCAAATGCGTTGCCAGTCAACAAAGTTCAAGAGTCATTGGCCCTGGATACTTGTCGAGGCCGTCAGTGGTACATTCAGTCTACCTGTGCCACAACTGGTGATGGTCTGTATGAGGGGCTTGACTGGATGTCAGAAACGCTCAAGAAAAAGAAGCCTACCAATTAAACCTACTGTGTCTTTTTTCATTTCTTATATTGCAATTTGCTAACAAGGTGCTGCTTTTTTGCGTTTTTCAGTTCAAATAGTGTTTATTTTGTTATGAATTTTCGGTGCAAGTAACTGAAGCGTTATGCATTCCTGTGCTGTTTACACGAGATTTTTTTTTTAATATACTTCACTAGTGAAACACAAGGCTTGATGTTGAGCAATGCCGCGGAGTAATCAAGGGCCGATTTAGTAGGGGTCCCACTACTAGTGGCATGTACATTTGCTCAAAATAAAAATATTTTGAAAATATTTGTCTTTGAACAACTAATTAGGTCAACTTTTCTACGTTTTTTTTTATAGAGTAGGTTAATTCTGGCATTTTGATGTCACAGACGCATCTTTACTCCAAGAGCAAGGAGTGGGCGTCATGAAATAACTACGTAGTCAGCTTAACGTAAGGACAATATCTTTTGCTGCTTGTGCGGACGACTTAGTAGCGCAAACAAGAGCGTGGGACCAGAGGTGGAGTCCTCTAAAACGTCCTTGGCCTCGAGGACACATTTTGAAGTCCTTGGCCTTGGCCTCGAAGCCTCAAGTCCTCCCTCAAAAATTGCCCTGTTCTCGGCTCGAGGACAGCAGTATTTTTTGAATTGTAAAATTATGTAGATCGCCTGACAAATTTTTTCGAAGACTTTTGTTTTTTTGGCAAACGCCTGAAAAATTTTTTTGAAAACTTTTTTTGGAGATCGCCTGAAAAATTTTTTGAAGACCTGTTTTTTTTTGCTTTGGAAAACACTTGAATTTGTGTCCTTGGACCTTGGCCTCGAGCATTCCTGTCCTTGGCCCCGAGAGGGTCTGTTCTCGGAAGGGCTGTCCTTGGCCTTGGCCTCGGATTTTTTTTGTGTCCTTGGCCTCGAGCCTTGTGTTCTCGACTCCACTTCTGAGTGGGACTAAGGGGGTTTCAGCCCCCCCGCAGTTACGTCACTTAGAAAATTTAACCCAAAATTGTAAGCCTCAAAACATGTTTTGGACTTGACCTGTGAGTAAGCGGGGGGGGGGGTTGAAGTTGCTGGGCAATTAAATTCTAAACTGGCTTTTAAATATTAGCAGTTTAGTTCTTTCAAATGGCTCTAAAGAGGTACGAAAATCAATCCCAATACCGTTAAAATGGCTATTTTTTTTCTAAAAAATTATGGCCTCTGCCTCCAGGCCCCCGTTTGTGATGCGCGTTAGTGGCACTAATGTATTTTCTCAGCTCGCTGCCCAATTGAAGCATTTTTCAAGCAAAACTATTTAGTTTTTGGATTCAAGCTCCCTTTAAGAAAATCATGTTTGCGCGCCGGCGACAACTAGCCTTTACAAGGGCATTCAGCACGTTTTTATTTCAAAAATTTTGCTGTGAAACCATCCAGATGATGATCCAGGTTCCATAGGCGTAGCCAGGGGGGAGGCCCCCCCTAAATTGAAATGCTACCAATGATAAAAATGCCACAAAAAATACTATTGTTTCTTCAGTTTCAGCATCTTTTAGCATCTTCGCGTACAACAGTAATTAACAATAATATTGATCCAGGTGCCCGGGTCCCTTCAATTTAATTTTTACCAACCAATTTAAATGGGCCCCCTGCAATATTATTTAAATGGCCCCCAATTTAAATGGCTCCCAATTAACTGAAACTAAATTGAAAGAAAATTATATCAGTGGTAATATTGAGCTACCAGGTTATAAATTCATTCATGTGAATACTTCGACGCTTGCTGGAGGTGTAGGGTTTTACATCAAAGAAAAAATCAAGTTTTCGATTCTCGAAGAATTTTCAATTAATGTAGATGCTGTAGAGAACATGTGGATAAGAATCGAGACAAAAAAAAGCCTATAGTACTGGGAGTTGTATACAGACATCCTGTTAGCACCGTGGAGCATATTAACTTATTTTCCGCTCAACTAACTAACACGTTTCATAAACTTAATCTTCAAAAACTTGAGTTTTACGCAGTCGGTGATTTTAATATTGACCTGCTTCAATTAGAACAAAAACATCACGTAAGAATGTATGCTGATAGTTTAATAGGTTGCTCAGTAAAATGCACAATAACAAACCAACTAGGATAACAGCTTGTAGTGAAACTCTTTTAGACCACGTTTACACCAACAACCCAAACAACAAGTATTTATCTGGTATAACTCTCAGCGCAGATTTATCAGATCACCTTGGTACTTTCATTAGTGTACCTACAAAAAAATTAGATATCATCCACAAGGAACCCATGTTAATTCGAGACATGTCTAAATTTGATACTAAATTTTTTCTAGGAGATTTAAGTGCTGCGCTGGATATGCTGTATTTTAATGAGAAAATTTGAGTAAATGAAAACTTTGAAAAATTTGTCTCGGTGTTTACCGAGACAATAAATAACCATGCACCTATGAGAAGAGCCAGTAGAAAAGAAAAGAAAATTAAATCAAAACCTTGGCAGTCATCGAGTTTATTAAAATCTATTCGTAAAAAAAATCAATTGTTTCAAAAATACTTAAAAACCAAAAATAGTTTGGTGAGCTCTGAATACAAAGCGTATCGTAATACATTAAATCGAACTATAAATGGTGCCAAACGAATGCATTATCATGAGTTGTTGAAAGATAACAAAGGTGATAGCAATAAAATATGGAAAATTGTGAACGAACTGGCTAGTATTAAAACAAAAGCTCGAGTTGACCCTACTGAGCTGATAACCGAAAACGGAAAAATCCTTACCAACTCTGATGAAATTGCGGAAAGTTTGAATGAGCACTTTGTTAATATTGGTCCCAAGATGACAGAGTCGATATCCTCGGCTGATCTTGATGGCATATCATATACAAAATCATTTACCAGTAACTTACAAAAATAAACAACTCATTCTTCTTAGCACCATCTACTACCAATGAAATTATAAACATTATAGATTCTCTTTCTGCTAAAAAGGCAACTAGATCTAAGGATGTAGAGACAAAATTCCTTAAATTAAGCAAAGTAATTATTGCACCAATACTTAGCAAACTTTTTAATATGTGCTTTAAAGGAGGCCTTCATTTGAAATAGGCTATTATTTAAATAATTCGGAATATTTTTCTGCACACGTTATCGAAAGTTCCGTCCAGAAATTCCTCACCGTTCTTGAGATATCCTCTAAAATCCGCTAATACGCCGCTAATCCGTGACGTCACTTGCCCGAGTTTGGCTGAGTTTGTATGGGCTGTGTAAGGTATAGAGTAGGTAGGCAACAGTTTTGAATGTTTATCCTTGTCTAAATTAAGTGAATTATACCCTATTTTATTCAAAACTGTCTACTCTATACCTTACACAGCCCATACAAACTCAGCCAAACTCGGGCAAGTGACGTCACGGATTAGCGGAGTATTAGCGGATTGTAGAGGATATCTCAAGAACGGTGAGGAATTTCTGGACGGAACTTTCGATAACATGTTCAGAAAAATATGCCGGATTATTTAAATAATAGGCTATTTCAAATGAAGGCCTCCTTTAAATCTGGTGTATTTCCTAATTGTTTAAAAGTTGCTGAGGTTGTTCCCATATTCAAAAAAGGAGATCAATCAAAAGCAACTAACTATAGACCAATATCGCTATTGTCTCAATTTGATAAAATATTGGAAAAAATTATTTACCATCGTTTAATACATTTTTTGGAAAAATATCATCTTCTAAATAAAAATCAATTCGGGTTTAGACAAAATTCATCCACAATACATGCAATTAGTAAAATATACGACCAACTACTTCAAAATATTGATAAAGATTTGTACACTTGTTGCATATTTCTTGATTTATCTAAAGCCTTCGATACTGTTAATCATACTATATTACTTGAAAAACTATATTGCTCATTTGGCATTAGAGGTGTTGCTCATGAACTCTTTTGAAGTTATTTAAGAGATAGACTTCAATGTACTGTTGTTTCTAATTCTGTTTCATGTAATAGACCAGTTAGGTGTGGGATCCCACAAGGATCATGTTTAGGGCCTTTATTGTTTTTGTTATACGTAAATGATCTTCCCAATATATCTCAATTCCATACGACTCTATTTGCTGACGATACACTTTTGATGCTTGCTGATAAAAATTTAGAAACACTTGAAACAAAGGTAAATGAGCAAATTCGACATGTTGATTATTGGCTTTGCAAAAACAAATTGTCTTTAAATTATTCAAAAACGAATTATCTGTTGATACATAAACAACCAAAAAAAACGGTGCATGAAAACTTCGTGATCCATCTAAATGACAAAACATTGAAACATTCCTCTACGGTTAAATATTTAGGCTTGTTTATAGATGACACTTCAAACTGGTCTTCCCATGTTAATTACTTATCTCATCAGCTTGCTCGTTTTTCTGGAGTTTTTTACAGGTTGCGCAATTACGTAGACAAAGAAACTCTTTGCATGCTTTATTATAGCCTTGTATACAGCAGAATTCAATACGGCATTATTGTATGGGGGACAGCTGACAAAACTCGTATAGAATGTCTACGAGTAAGATTAAATAGAAGTTTAAAGATAATTTTATCATGTGGTATTGAGACCCCAACTACAAAATTATACAGCGCCTTACAATTTTTAAAAATTGATGAAATATACGAATTTGAACTTTACAAATTTATGTATCAATTATATCATGGTAAATTACCCGAAGTATTTTACAATTCGTTTACAAATATTAACTCTATACATGTTCACGATACAAGATTCAAAGATTCCGCTACGTATTTTCTACCTCGTGTTAATAAAAATTTTTGCAAAAACCAACTCTCATACAGAGGGAACAAATTATGGAGTGAATTGAACAGTAACTATAAAAGTATGCATTGGGTTTCTTCTAAAAATAAATTCAAAAAAAATCTTCTAAATCGTTATTAACTATTATTATTATTATAATTTTTTTTTTTTTTCATCTCGTCGATTTATTTATTTTCTTTTGATTTATTAATGTTCTAGATTAACTGTTGACTGCATCTACATCAGAGAGCATCTTGACTTGATAACCTAACGGTTTTTTCGGTGCTTCCTGCCATTTTGCACATTTAGTTTATTGTTTATTCATTTCGTGTTTTATGTTTGTGATAATTGGCAAAATAAATACTTACTTACTTACTTACTTACTCCCCCAACAATAACATTGATCCAGGGAGCCCGGTCCCCTTCAATTTAATGTTTTCCAAACAATTTAAACGTATAACCTGAGTGAAATTAATGGTTTTTGTCCTAAAGATGCTAACTCAGGCTCTCATGTTACCTCTGTATGAACGTAATTCAATAACCAGAGACGGATTTAATATATGGCATATGCAATTTAGTGAAAGTGTATGCAATTTATAGTGATGGGATGCCATCCGCAAAAGATGCCATCGGTAAAAGATTAAATTGCATGCAAATTTAGTCCCAGGAGCCCTACGCTCATAGAAGACTATTTTTTTGTCTTCACCTGTATTTGGCAGAAAAATATTGCAAAAATCCCAAAGTGCCAGTGACCCAACTCGATGTAAATCCGGCCCGGGCAATAACATGGTTAGTAGGCGTAACCATCTATGGCACATTTTTCAATAACAATTCACCTCCACCTCGCCAGTTTTTATGCAACAAAATACTTTTGAAAAAAATTAGCTACAGTAAGGGGAATGCTCATTGAACAAAAATTTGAATTGAGATGGCGTGGGCCCCCTGGTCCTATATGTACTCCAATAACTGGTTATTTTCGTGTTAAAACAATAATCTCTAAGGAAAATTTTCGAGTGGATTGTTATTTACTGCTAAAATATTGCAGGAGACGATGTACTTTACTTCCCCTCAGTAGCGTAGCCAGGGAGGGCTATAGCCCTTCCCCCATTGGCCAGTCAACCAAAATGCAGAACAAGGAAAACGCCACGTTTATAGCTCTTCTGGGACTGTTTTTTGTGCTGGAATCGGCTAAAAAGTGATTTAAAGCATCTTTTGAAACATATATTCGGGGGGGGGGGGCTAATTTGTCAAAAATAAGTCACAAATCAACGAAAACTTTGAAAAATGCCCAAAAATAAGCAATCAAATTTGATCGCTAATGTAAAAATGCCAAACATAGGTTTTACCAACCAATATATTATAAACTCAGGAAGAAGGGGGGGGGGGGGAGGGGGGCTATTTAGTATTAGTTAATTACCCGTAACTTCTCTCAAATATCTTTCCATTAGCCCCCCCAATTATTTTTCTTTATGAAATATAAACGAAATAGATTGCTCCGGTGAGTTTTTTTGAAATTACAGAATTTTGTGATTTACCAGCATGTAAACAAGAAAACTACAATGGTATCATTAGCCACCTCCCACATAGCCCAGTAATGCAACCAGTTGAGTCATGTTACGCTGCCAATTTCTATGCTACGTTTTAAAAACATTATTTTTTATTAAAATAGCGCTAAAATTAAGACATTTTTGCTAAAAAATGCAAAATTTTCGAGAGCTGGGGGCTCCGCCCTCAGAATCCCAACTTAGCCCACCCATTGCGAATTTCTGGCTTCGCGCCTGCTTCCTCCTACCTGGGCCAAATCACTTACAAAATTTAACCCAAAAATGCAAGATTTTAACCGTGTTTTGGACTTAAATTGTAAGCAAAAGAAGGACTGAACAACTTAATTTTTTCAATTGGCTTTCAAAAGTTAAAAATCTAGTATTTTCTAATGGCTCTGAATACGTGCGAAAGGTGATCCAATGGTGTTAAAACAGCTTTTTTTTTAAAAAAATTATGAAAAATCGCCCAGCGGCTGGTGGCTTCGCTCCCAGACCCCCATAGCTTCCGGAGGCTGGGGGCTCCGCCCCCACATACCCGTCAATGATACGTTTGAATTACAGTACACTTCTTTACTTAACATGTCTCCCAATTTGGATATTTCCGTATTTTAACTATTGCTTTAAGCCCTCTCCTTGAACGAGTTCATAGCTACGTGCCAACACCTGGCCAGGCCTTCTGATTTTACATTCTACAATATTTTTACCCCCACAAAAAGTTCCTCTTTCGAAGTCATTGCATGTGCTTTGTGGTTTGGGCCCCCCCAATCAAAAATCCTGGCTACGCTTATGCCAGGTTCCAGGTGCAAATAATCTAACGTCGGCGGGGTCACCAGTTTGTGGCGTCCCTCCTTCCCACCAATCCTTTGAGAAGCCACAATTGTCTTTCAGCTTGCAGGATACACAAACAGAATTTCTTATTCTCCAATTGCTGTTTATTTTCGAAAATCAGTTCACAATTGGTTTTCCAAAACGTCGATTAACTTGGATGCATTTAGAAAGTTGCTTCTCAAGCCACGTTGGCAACCAAAAAGAGATTAATTATTTTATTTTTTAGGATTGCGTCATACAAAAAACACTAAGGTTGCCAAAAAATATTACTACATTAAGCGGATTAAACCGTATTCCCACACTGGCCTTCCGATCTTTAAGCCTAAACTAATTGTGCAATAATTGCATAAAACTAACTGACTCAATAAAAAATGGCATCTTAGTCTAAGATGCGGTCAACTACGATGCTTTAGTCTTCAACATGCAATCATTTCTTCGGATAGGTATGTATAACAAGCAATAATAGCCATAAATGGCTAGGCTAGTTTGCCTAAAGCACTAAACACCTCATCTTGATTCCGAAAACTTTGCTAGCTCATGGTGGCCAAAGCGCTCTGAGGAAACATCTAATCTCTCTGCATTCAGACTGCAGTTGTTCCACTAGTTCATTTACACTCACCATTTCATCTAGCTCTAGGCGGTGATAGCTTAGGTGGTAGAGCGTCGACTCCGCGACCGAAAGGTTGCTGACTCTCGGTTCGATTCCCGAACTGGCAATGCGTCGTTGTGTCCTTGGGAAAGACACTTCACGCTAATTTCCCATCGGGGGCCAAGCAGTCTACCCGCTGTGGTGGCCCAGCCTGACAAAAGACTTGCAAACAGAACCCAAAGGGTGCTTTGCGCGTTGGTTTGGTAAGACAGACGCAGAATGCCTGGTTCATACGTATGAACGAGCCTAGCTCTAAAAATCCCGGTACTTAGCAAGACTCAAGAGAAATGTACACCACTGATTTATAGCACAATCTGCTTGAAACAAGATGGCCCAAATTCGGACTCAACGAGAAAAATATGAAAAATTTTACCTTAGGCTTTCTGAACCTGATGAGTTGCAAGAATTACAATGGAGTCACGTTGGTAGACTTATTTTTCAAGGTTTTTCTTCGTTTTTCAAAAACAGGGTTGAATGCCCTTTCAGCCATTTTGTGGAGAAAAAACTTGATTTAAATTTTGCATCATGGGACCCCCATCAAACTTGGGCCCCAAGGCACTCTACCACATAAATCCGGCGCTGGAGTAATCAGTGGAAACTTTGCACACTACATGCGGAAAGCTACATAGATAAGATTACATGCAGAAAGTTAGTGAAATAAAGGTAGGTAATATACATGTAATATAATAACCTCTATTTCAGTAACCACTAACCACCCTTTTTTTTTACAAAGTTACTTTGCAGTCATTTTCTGAATTGAGAATCAATTAAATTGAAAAAATTTATTCGCAATTGAGAAATACTAAATTACGCATTCGTAGGTTTCGTGGCATGCAACTTTCAAATTTAAAGGTTAAAGCATAGAGGTTGTGGTCAAATTAAAAAAAAAAACTTTCAGCGAAATTAAGCTTTTGCTATTGAAAGGCAATCCACAAACAAGAGATCAAATGCTGTAGTGGTAGTGGAATTAGCAAAGATGCAGCACAAGAGTTGATCATATGCACACGCATTAGTTCTGGCGGGACTCAATTTATTCGTAACTGCCATTTACAGCTACAGTTAAACCGAGTGAAAATTTACCAGGTAGGCTTCTAGCATAGTCCGCGGCTGGCAGCCGTTAACATAGGCTTAGATAGATGTTTCGTGCAGTAGCCTATACAAGCATGAGCCAACTTGAATCTCCCAAAACTTGAATCACAGCCAAAAGACACTAGGAAACTTACAAAAAATTATTTAAAGGCCATCTAATGTCTGCAAACCAATGCACTTAAAATGCAATAAAAAAGTATTACTAATCGAATGCTGAAAACCTGGTTTAGATGCACGTTCTCAGTTTCAAGCTTTCGCGTTTTTAAAAAGTGACATGACGTCATTAGACCCAGGAGTTTGGTGCATTCGACTTTACTTTGAGCTAATTACGCCTTTTTTTGCGCAACACTTTTTGACTAGCAAGCTGTTATCACGTGCCTTTCCAAAATCGCCTATCCTCTGCAAAGATAAATTAGTCGAAGGCACCAAACTCCTGGGTCTAATGACGTCATGTCACTTTTTAAAAACGCGAAAGCTTGAAACTGAGAACGTGCATCTAAACCAGGTTTTCAGCATTCGATTAGTAATACTTCTTTATTGCATTTTAAAGGCCACCTAATGTCTGCAAACCAATGCACTTAAAATGCAATAAAGAAGTATTACTAATCAAATGCTGAAAACCTGGTTTAGATGAACGTTCTCAGTTTCAAGCTTTCGCGTTTTTAAAAAGTGACATGACGTCATCAGACCCAGGAGTTTGGTGCCTTCGACTAATTTATCTTTGCAGAGGATAGGCGATTTTGGAAAGGCGTGTTGATAGCAGCTTGCTAGTCAAAAAGTGTTGTGCAAAAAAGGCGTAATTAGCTCAAAGTAAAGTTGAAGGCACCAAACTCCTGGGTCTAATGACGTCATATCACTTTTTAAAAACGCGAAAGCTTGAAACTGAGTACGTGCATCTAAACCAGGTTTTCAGTATTCGATTAGTAATACTTTTTTATTGCATTTTAAGTGCATTGGTTTGCAGACATTAGGTGGCCTTTAAGTGCATTGGTTTGCAGACATTAGGTGGCCTTTAAATAGAAACACAAAACAACAATAAAAACCCCGCAAACAACACGGCTGACAATAAAAGACACGACTAGAAAGCTATATAGTGCAATGTAAAAAAAACAGAAAAATAAGTTTTCAGTTACTGCAAAATTTTAAAAATGTACGTGAAATCTATATTTGAGAGGTGCTGACCAGGCCAAGAGTATTAAACTTTTGGTTTATAGCTAAGTCAAAGTGGCAGTAGAGTAGAGCCATGTCTTAGCAGACCTTCTATTTTTAGAGAAAACATTCAGACGCGTAATTGCGGACGGACCAACGGCAAGAAGACGAAAACAAATCTCGTAAGGGCGGAAGCTCGATTCCCTGCCGTAGCGAATTTCGCAAGTGCGTATAAACACTAGCGTTGAAAAACTGCTGTGTGTTCTTTCAGAACAAACAGCAAAAAATATTTAGGGGCCAAACCTGAGATCTAACAATAAAAATCTTGAAAATTTCAAGGCTGTTTGAAATGAATCCAAGACTGTCCGTCGCTTGCACACAGCAACACGCACGAAGCTAGCTCGGTGAGAAAAGAGATAAGGACACGTAGGACAACAATTCTGTTTGAAATTTTCAGCATGTAGCCGATTGCCAGCTCGATCATCTTCCTTTCCCGCGGAAATAGTCGGCGAGTTTTTCCACTGCCTCAACACACACAGAAGGAAACATCTTCTCTGTGTATCTTGCCACAATAATGAGCGTGTTAGTGCGAGCGACTATCAGCCCCTCATTGTTCTGGAACAATAATAAAACAGAATCTGATGAGCCAAAACATCATTTGTGCGCCAACAATGTATTTGGTGAAAGAACGTATTTGCGGTAAACCGAATAAGGAATAAATTGATCCCGGTTCCTATTACTGTGCGATCAGGCCCGGCGCCACGGGGGGACATTTCGGGGCCGTGCCCCCCAAACAAGAAATGTGCCCCCCAAAGTGAGGATTATGTCGCAACGAAAGTAACTGGCTCGGTGCCACTGGAGTGCAGTTCGGGGCCTGAGACCCCAAAATACTGGTCATCAACCCAGTATTCGTGGATCGTTTATTTGTAGATTTTGCGATGGAAACCTTTTTTTTGGTCTTCAGCCCAGAATTCTCATATTTCGCGATGAAGACTTTTTTTCTTGATCTTCATTCCAGAATTCGTGAAATTTTGCGCATATTTTGCGAATAAGACCTTTTTTTTAGTCTTCACCCCAGAATTCGTAGAATTTCTAGCACATTTCGTGATGAAGACTTTTTTTATGGCCTTCAATCTTGAATGAGAGGGAAAAAAGTTTTTGTGCCCCCCAAAAATTGCTTTTGCCCCCCTCCCCCTTAGTCACGCTACTCTGCGCCAGGCCAGTGTGCAATCCAAACAAGAGTCTTTTCGAAATTATTACAGTACAATGATAGTATTTCTACATTGATAAAAGCGCTTGATTGTTGCGGATGAATTTCTTCTAAGTTTTACTCATTTTCAGTATAGGATAACGAGAAAAAATTTCGAGTTTTTCGTTCTTAAAAACGTAATTAGCGCTGAAGTGTCATTGATAAATAAATGATTTGAAACTTTAGAAACCGATAAGTGACAATTAAACCGATAAGAAACCGAAACTTTAGAAACCGATAATTAAACAATGGATATAGGGTCTGCCATAAGCGTAGCCAGGATTTTTGATTGGGGGGGGCCCAAACCACAAATCACATGCTATGACGTCATCAAATTTTTTCAAAAAAGGAAGTTTTTGTGGGGCAAAGATATCGTGGAATGGAAAATCTGAAGCTGCAGCCCATTGGCATTTAACCAGGATTTTGGTAAAGAGAAAGGGCGAAAACTAAAAAGAGGAAATGTCTAACTTAGGAGACGTCTTGAGTTAGCTAGTGTACTCAAAAGTATCACAGACGGGGGTTTAGGGGCGGAGCTCCCAGCCGCCTGTGGCTATGGGGGTCTGGGGGCGAAGCCCCTAGCCGCTGGGCGATTTTTGTACGTTTTTGGAATAAAAAGTTATTCTAACCCCATTGGATCTATTTGAATAAGGTAAAAGAATAAGATAATTCGTATAAGGTAATTTGAATAAGGTAATTCTATAAGGTAATAAGGTAATTTGAATAAGGTAATTTGAATAAGGTAATTCTATTTGAATAAGGTAAAAGAGGTTAAACGGTAGGCCTAGTGATAGTTGGTGGTGGAATCTTTTAACTTTTGGTTCAAGCCTTCCCCCTCTTTGGTCAAATCCAACTTTTTCTTGAAGATTTTATTGCAGTGAAGCCAGGTGGTGTTCAGCGTGGTTTAGTTGGCAAAATAATTTGTTGTTTTGAGGAGAAAGGTCATAGGCTCTGTGCCATGAAAATGACGACTGCCAGTAAAGATTTGCTAGAAATGCACTTTGCAGATCTCTGTTCAAAACCATTTTTCCCAAAACTTGTTAAATTTATGTAGTCTGGCCCAGTTGTGGCAATGGTTTGGGAAGGAAAAGGAGCAGTTAAAACTGATCGTAAAATGCTTGGAGAGACTAACCCTGTTGATTCTCTTCCTGGAACAATTCGTGGAGATTATTGTATTGACATTGGGAGAAACATATGTCATGGATCTGACTCTGTGGAAACAGCAAAGAAAGAAATAGCTTTATGGTTTAAAGAAGGTGAACTTAACAATTACTGCTGTGCTAACAACTCTTGGGTGTATGAATAAAAAGGCTACTTCAACCTGACATTCAGCACTCTTTTGGTGTTTTGTGCCTACATAGCAGGATCTGACATTTGTAGTTTTTGTATTTTTGTGTACATAGTTTGGATCTGACTTTTTTTTTTTCTGTACCTTTCTGTCTAAATTTATAATTTCCAGTATATTGAAAGATACTTTTCACCTGTTTTCATTTTAAATTCAAAACAACTTTTTCTGCGTATTTTGTGGCTGATTCTAAATTTGCTATTTTGTCTAACTAGTGTAGAATCTTTCATTGGTTTGACTGCTTGATAATGCCAGTTAAATGTCCATGTGAAATATGTTTAAGATCTTGTAAAAGGAACCAGTGTGCTATTCAGTGTGATATGTGTGACGGATGGATTCACCCCAAATGCACAGTCATTAGTCCCCTTAAATTTCACACTCTTTGTTCTTCTACTGAACCATACCTCTGCCAAAATTGTTACAGTGAATTGTTTCCTTTTCAAACCCTAGATGATAAGCAATTGTTAAGTGAAATGAGAAATGATGACAAACTAAACTTTGATATTAATCACACAAATAATTCGTTTTTCCCAGCTAAATGCTTACAGGTACACAACAAGATAAAAAGCTTACTAAATGATTTAAATTCTGGTTTGGATGACTCAAAATACTGCTCACAGGCCGAAGCCAATATTATTAACAAACAGTGTAAATTTTTTTTTGCTTTGCGTGAATATAAGAAGCTTAAATGCAAATTTTGATAAATTGAATGAACTTTTAACAAATTATGATATCTTACCTGATATCATTGCTATAAGTGAAACCAAACTTAAATTGTTACAGGTATACAATGCAAAGTTAAGTGGGTACCATTTTTACCACAAAGGCACAACTACAAGATGGGGAGGAGTAGGATTGTTTATTAAGGAGTCTTTATCAATTTCAATTTGCAAGGAGTTTGATTTAAACATTCCTAACTGTGAAGATATGTGGATTCAACTAGATTTAGGGAATAACAAAAAATGTATAGTGGGAGTAATTTACAGACACCCTAAACAGAAATTATCAGAGTTTTGCAAGAGTTTTGAATCAACCATTGAAAAATTGAATAGTAGAAAATTGATGTATTATATCGAAGGAGACTTCAACGCAGATTTGTTGAAAAGTTACTCTGATATCAATATTAAAGATTTCATGAATTTAACATATAGCTTAGGCTGCATTCCCTTAATTACACACTCGACAAGAATAACCACTACAAGCTCAACTCTTTTAGATCATGTTTATATAAACAATGTAGTGGGTGAACACAAAAGTTTTATTCTGGTGGAAGATGTAAGTGATTACCTGCCAGTAATGGTGTGTTCTAATTTAAGCCTGCCCAAGAGTGAAAAATTAACTGTCACCCTAATTCGTGGTACAAAAAATTTTTGAAGTAGAAAAATTTCTAGACAAATTAACTGAAGGAATGGAGCTATAAGGTGATATCAAAGAGGAGTGCATTGATAACTACACTGAAAAGTTTATTGACATTTTTCATGAGACATTAAACATACATAAACCATTACGAAAACAAAGCAGAAAGGAAACAAAACTAAAAAACAAACCATGGTTATCCAAGGAATCCTTATATCAATCCAGCAAAAAAATTTATTGTACAAAAGAGCCCTTAAATTAAATGACAGTAATACATGGGCACAATACAAAGTCTATAGAAATAAACTGACTCATATTAAGGAATATGCAAAACGACTTTACATTAAAAATTTAGTGAATGATAATAAGCATGACACCTCGTCGCTTTGGAAAATTATAAATAAAATTATTCACTTGAAAAATGTGAAGAAAAATAACATTCCTAATAAAATGTATGCTTCCAAAAGTGAAAGTGCACAAGGTCCACAGGCAATCAGTAACTTGTTCAATAAATATTTCATAGAGATAGGAGTTAACCTTGCATCTACAATCGAAACACCAGCTATAATTGATGGCAAATTTAATGCCACATCTTTGATTCAGAGTAGTTGCAATTCGTGTTTTCTAGAACCAATGGTTGAAGAAGAAGTAGTAAATTACATCAGAGCTATGAATCCATCAAAAAGTACAGGAAGACATGGAATTCCTGCAAAGTATATAAAAATGTCAGGCTCTGTTATAGCTCCAGTTCTAACTAACATTTTTAATGCATGCATATCAACAGGATATTTTCCAAAAGTGTTAAAAATCGCTGAAGTTGTTCCAATTTTCAAAAAAGGCGAAAGAGAGTTATGCAGTAATTATCGCCCTATTTCTATTTTAAATCCTTTTGCCAAACTATTTGAAAAGTGTCTGCTTGATCAACTAAACAATTATTTTGGGAGCAATAATTTGATTAGTCCAAACCAGTATGATTTTAAGAAAAATTGCTCAACAAATGAAGCCGTTTTAGATATTTACATCAAGATATTTACAATATGGATAAAAAGCTCATTACATGTTCTATTTTCTTAGATTTAAGAAAAGCATATGATACCATCAATCACACAATACTGATCAAGAAACTAGAAAAGTATGGAATTAGAGGATTACCATTACAGTTACTAGCAAGTTACCTGACTGACCGTCAACAGTATACAATTGTAAATCAATATAAATCCAAGTCAAGAGATGTTATTTGCGGTATTCCTCAGGGATCAACTCTAGTTCCGTTGTTATTTAATATTTATATCAATGATCTACCACTTGCCTCAAATTCCACAATTCATCTTTTTGCAGATGATACAAACCTTACTCTCTCCCATTCTAATGTTTCAACACTGCAACAAAATATTAATGATGAATTAGTCAATGTAAGCAATTGGTTCAAGGTGAATAAATTATCAATTAACTTTAATAAAACTGAGTTTATGGTAGTGACAGCAAAACAAAATAAACCTGAACTCAAAGTATCAATAGATAATAATCCAATCAAGCAATCATATCACATAAAGTATCTAGGTGTTCTCATAGACGACAATCTAAACTGGAAACAACAAATCAAGGAACAATGTTCAAAGGTAGCAAGGGGATCTTGGACCCTTAATCAATTAAAACACTTTGTAGATGAGCAAACCTTAAGATCTGTTTACCACTGCCTCATATACTCTCATCTACAATACTGCATAAGTAGTTGGGGGACTGCTTCAAAATCAGCATTAGCACCTCTCTTTATTCTGCAAAAAAGAAGCATCAGATTGTTAGCTGGAAGTGGATATCGTGAGCATACTAATCCTTTGTTCTATCGAGCTAAATGCTTAAAACTCAAGGATATTTACTCTCTGGAAACTGCAAAGCTAATGTACAAAATTCACAATAATGTATTATCTTTTGCAAATTCAGATAAGTTTAACCTAATAGAAAACTGCTATACACATAAGACAAGATTGAGCCACAAAAACAACTTCTTTCTTCCACGAACTAGAACAAGATTAGGGCAAAAGTCTATATCATTCGCAGGAATTAAAGTTTGGAATGAAATTCCACGCAGTATGAAAGAAGTTTCATTCTACAGATTTAAAAAAGCTGTCATAGCTCATTTTTTATCAAACTATGAAACCGATAAAAGCTAGAATAACAGCTTTCTATCAGCAATGCAGTAGTAATTACAGGAATCATAGTTGCATATTTATGCTTGAGTTCAACAATAACCTATTCTTTTGCTTGAATGGCATGAGTTTGGTGCATTCATCTATCACACATTTATACAATACGTCATCTCTCATTTTGATGTGCCCTTGAATTATTAGTGATTTTGCAGTAACTGACTGAGGTTGATATATACTGGTATTGGAAATTGTACTAGTACTAATGACATATTGGCAAACAATACAAAACAAAGCAAGGTGTTTTTTTTTTCACCCCAATTGGCCACTTTAAATTCTATAAAACATAATAAGCATTATGAACTTTATTAATTTTATTTTCTATCCAATCTGTAGTGACAGTATTTTTATTTTTTTTATTTTTTAGTATGCTTAGAGTTAGAACAATTCTAATGTTGCCTTGCATTTTCTTTACATGGTGACTGTGAGTTTTGTGTATACACTGTACAAAATGTACATATCTTTGCAACACTTTGTTTTAATTTTGCGTAAAATTTTTTATCATAGAAAGTAGCAGACTGAGAAAATCTAGAAGCTGTTTTTTTTAACCTTAACTTGGTGAGGTGGCAGTAGACTTAGATGACCTTTCGGTCCTTCGCTGTCTCCTCACCAAGTGACTAAATATCGCTTTGACTCTGCAAGTTTGTGTGTTTGGTTTTAAAGGAATTGCATATTTCGATGCTTTGGTGATAGACCTAGAGGAAGTTGCAGTTTTTTCTTGTGATATGACGTCACTTGGTAAATAAATAAATAAATATGATGATGATGATGATGATGATCATTTGAAAAATGTTTTAATTGGGTGGTGAGCTGAGTAAAGTGGTGCAACTCAAACATATCAAGGACGGGGTCTGGCAATTTTTTGAATTTTTTGAGAAAAAAATAGCCATTTCAACGCCATTTGGGTCACAGTTAGCACGTTTTTAGAGCCATTTGAAAGACTTAATTTGCTAAGATTTTGAAGTCAGTTGAAAGAAGAAATTTCTCAGCCTAATCAGCCCCTACTTGATGATTGATTGATTGATTGGTGCATCTTTATCCTCCTATCACGAGAAAGCGACGGTGCGCTATACTTTGGACGAATCCGCACTCGCTTAGGAGTTGATTATTTTCCAAGCTTTCCTGTTGACGTTTTAACTTCTTCCCAAGTAAATTTGCTGCTTTTTCGAAGCCACCAAGCAGAGATAATTATCATAAAGCGTCTTATCCAAAGACGCAACAACGTGACCAGGTTGCGAGTTGAACTCATGATCCTGAGATCAGAGTCGTCGTAATAACGATACTTACTGGTCAAGTCCAAAACACGATTAAACGCTTGCATTTTTGGGCAAAAATTTTTAATTGACTTGGCTGGGGGTGGGGGCTGAAGCCCCCATAGCCCTCTAGTTGTGACACGATCCGAAAACCCTCAGCAGCTTGATGAGGTTCTCGACCCATGGTTTGAGAAACAATGGCTTCCGGCTTAGAATGCTTTAAGATGCATACGATACAAATAACGTTCGTGGTTTCGAAATTGATGGGACTAGGCTAATTATAATTGATGACTTAATGGTTCCAAGGCGTAAATGGATGTTGAAGCTAATGCTAGAAACTTGAACCACATAAACTTTTGGTATTCAAAAACTTCAATATACTGCTAATGTAGGTAACTTTAGTAAAGTAGATAGGATTGAATGTTATTATTCCTTTTTGCATCATTGTCGGTTGTCTACTTGTCTTCTCGTCACAAGATGTTCCTAAAAAAGTATTTTAGTAAACAAAATGGGGGAAAGAAGCAGCTTCGCTGTCTCCTGGTCATGACAACTTGGTGAATAAAATTTAATTACAAGCATAGTCTCATCATTTTACACTTAGTGTAAACCAGGTCTAAAACTTGGAAAATAGTCAGTTTCTGAATGCTCTGTCATTTAATGAGATTACAAAAGCTAGACTACTGTAGCATGTGGATCAAAAAGACGTGTCCCAATGCGATCGACCGACTCCCGACGCTCCCTCTCTTTACGCTAATTTATTTATTCATTTTTTGTTTGTTTGTATGTTAGTTTGAAAAGACGATACTTTCAGTACAACAATTTAGCTGACGACAGCACTTTAGCTTCAACGTCTCCAACCAGCGCAAAGGAGTGCGTCCAACACTCCAACATCCTGGCGTGCTCCCATTGTAACATCCGGGACAAAAGGATGTGTCCCAATGCGGTCGACCTGCTCGGTTGAGCAACCTACGAGCTACTCTCCAATTTGAACCAATTAAACTTCCACTTGTGGCAACGTTGGAGCATGAATTGGAGTGTGATGCTACATTGCATCAGAAAAAATTGACATACCCATAGGCGTAGCCAGGATTTTTAATTGGGGGGGGGGGCCAAACCACAAAAAAGTCTTCACAGTCCAATTTAGGAGTTTTGATTGGGGGAGGCCCGAAATGTAGTTGGAGTTCAATTTAAAATTTGGGGGGGGGGCAACCAACAACTTGCATAGTGAAGACCTACACAAAAAAAACAAAAAAGGTCTTCACGGAACGAAGGGCCAATTTTGCACCAAAAATTAGGTGAGGACCAAATGAAAAAAACGTCTTTGCGGACTAAAACCAAGCCAACAAGAGAATCTGAAGCTAGAATGGCTTTTTTTGTCACGAATTTGTCATTGCTGGCATTGCGATTGGGGGAAGCCCGGCCCCCCGGACTACGCTTATGAACATACCGTGCACCGAAGTAAGCACATATCATAAACTATATACGCTAAATTAACTACAACAGTTTCCACATCCAATCTAAAATTTTCACGGACCGTAAAATTTTGCGATAATTATTTTCTTTCTGCAGTATTGATATTCCATTCCTTAGAATTGACTCCGTAAAAGAGCAAGTTGTTTTTGAGTGTAACACTAATGGCGCTCTCACTTTATTTTCAAAAATAGTTTCTACAGCAACAACAAGCTTTCGACGAGCAGCTGTAGGTGCTTGACAGTGGAGAAGATAATAATATTAATGAGTCATACTTCTTTTACATTTTCATGTACGTCCAATAAAATTTTGGAGATATATAGAGTGTATACCGACTGGTTGATTTTGCAGAAACAAAGCAACTTTGAAGTTAAGTCTAAACTGCTTTGCTTACTCTGCCTTACCAGCCAGTATGGAATCCATGTTCTGTCCACGCCGAAGTTACGCCAAGTAGACACATCGCCAAGCCAAGCAAGTTTTTTTCATTTTAGAACCTTAGAACCTTGCAAACTTTACGCCAACTTTAAAAACTACACAGCGTCGCCAAGTTGAAATGGAATCCAGCACGTTTCGCAACCAGCTGCCATCTGTGCAGGCATGCAGTAGTGGTCAAAGTTTTGCGCTCAGCTTTGGTGCCTTCCGTTTACCGCCTTTTAGTATTGTTTTGAACTTTTTTGTTTTGCATTTTAAATAATGCAAGTACTTATTGATAGTTGACTCAAATGATTTCTTCGGTCCTTGACAAGTGACTGTATGCTTCTGGTAAACTGCAAATACAGAAGAGCAGGCGCGTAGACCATGACTATGCGTAGACAAAAATCTGCAATGGGGGGCTGTTACGGGGGTCTGGAGGCGGAGCCCCCAGCTGCAATAGCGTAGCCAGGGGGGCGGGGGGCTCGAGCCCACCCCATTGGCCTAAAAAGTGAGCAATTTAGCACGTTTTTAGTGCTTTTGAGGCCAATTTTTGCTTCAAAAATGAAAACAGCACCCCAAAGGAGTTTGGGAGCCGAAACTGTGAAGGACAAGCCGTCGTTTGGACCAGAATAGTGGCGTTTTTTGGTTCTGGAGCTCTTTCTTTTTTGGAGATCACCTGATTTTGGCCTGAAAAAAAAACCTTGAATTTCTGATTTTGGCCAGAAACAGCCTTTGAATTGCGGTGAAGACTTTTTTTTTTTGGAGATCACCTAATTTTTACTGAAAAATTGCCTTGATCCAATTCAAGACTAATGAAATTTTTGGTCAAGTCCGTTTACGGTGGCATCAAACTTTCAAACCCCCCCCCCCCCTTTGCGAAATCCTGGCTACGCACCTGACCAGCGCTCAAAAATTTTGTGCTTAGGGGGGGAAATAACTTAATTTTAGGTCCTATTTTGATCAAAATTGATTCTATTAAAACAAGGCATGGAAATTAGCAGTGCAAAAACATGATTATATTAGTTGTATAAATGGGTTGTTTGGGAGATAGCTATTGCTAGAATTTCAGTTCTTTTATTTACAAGCTGGTAAATCATAAAGTCCTATCTCGGTAGTTAATACAACTCTCAAGGAGTAATCTAATTCGTCTATCCTTAAATTTTTTAAGGAAAACGATATAATTAGGAGGCTTATGGAAATTTGAAAAAAGTGAGTGGTAATAACTAATTCTGAATAGCCCCCCCCTCCCCTATTTCTGAGCTTATGTATTTTTGATGAAACATATGTTAAGCATTTTTTAATGAGTGATCAAATTTGATTACCAATTTTTTGTCACTTTTCAAAGTTTTTTTTATCTGATGTATGATTTGTACTGTATTTTGGCCAAATTAGCCCCCTTTCTGATTAAACGTTTCAAAATATGCTTTAAATCAGTTTTTTGAGTGTATTAGAGAGCAAAAGACAATCTCAGAAATGCTAAAGACGTAGCATTTTCTTTATTCCGCAGCTTGGTTGGCAGGCTAATGGGAAGGCTACTGCCCTTCCCCCTTTCCGCCCCGTGGCTACGCTAATGCTGCAGAGTGTGGACTGTAGAGTGATTTTGCGTTTGCATTATTAGCTTGTTTTGCATCAAGATAGTAACATGAGTATGGGGACAAAGATTGTTTTGCTTTCTTCGACAGCTTTTTATGACCGTTCGGTTCAAGATCGAGACTACACTTGCCAAGACCGAGATTGAGGCAGAGACCTCAAACATTTGGTTTAGAGACCGAAGTCGGCTTCGAGACCTCCATTCTGCTTTGAAATTTTATCCTCAAAAACTGCAAAAGTTGTTTTGTGCAAACATGCGGCTTTTTATTATTCGTGCAGTGCCTGCCGATAAGCTTATTTTGCGCCAAACTTTTCGTCACAATTTGTTCCGATTCCGAAAGAAAAGAATGCCTTATTCATGCAAGCAGAACAACTTAACCACTGATTTCTTGAATCTTGAGTTTTACTGCAAAATACAGTAACTCACCTTAACTTTTCGCACGTGTTAAGCACGTGACGACTTGGCCATAATTCCTTCTTCTCCTTCTGGATTTCCATATATTAGATACACGTGCTAGTTGTAGTTGCAAACTTTACAAATTTTGTGGCCACCCCCGACAGCTTTTTATGTATAGCATAGCTACCAGTAGCAGATTCCATCAATAATAGAAAATAATAGCGTGACCGAACAACATATCAATGCCAGTATAATCAGTCCTTAAATTGTAAAATTTTGCATGGGGGACGCTTTTGCAGCCTTGACCAACTTTACAAAAAAGTTTAGTGGAAGTGAAGTATTTCCGTCGCCGAAACTGAATGAAGACCAAAAAAAAAGGTTTTTGCCGAAAATGGAAGTCATTTCCCCGAAATCAGGTGAAGACCAAAAAAAAAGAAAAAAAAGGTCTTCGCCGGAAATTGAAGTCATTTTTTCCCGCAATCAGGTAAAGACCAAAAAAAAGGTCTTCGCCGCAATTTGTGACCATTTTCGGCAGGAAATTTGTAGGATCTTTTAGTCCTGGCTGGCTATTTTTCCTCTGGTCATCCAGCGCTCAACTGTCGATGGGAAGACGCCTAAATCTCGATGGGGGGACGGTAAATCTCGATGGGGATACGCTCACTTTTGATGGGGGGACGCGTCCCCCCAACAATTTAAGCACTGAGTATAATGATGTACAAGTCTACGGATCTAAGTGTGCAGGTATAAAACAAGCTAAATGGATGAGCCTTAATACGTTGTGGCCTTCATGTCTGAATTAAGATATCATTTTTTCATACGTTTTCACAGTTTCAACTCCCAACGTCTGCTATAGGCTACGAGGTGTATTATAAATTATTTTGTTAGTTAGAACTTAGAAGGTATCATCAAAAGATATATCTACCCGTCTACTCAATGGTTCACCGAAATAAGCGTTTTTGTGGGGGTAGGAAAGTCTGGTTTTTGACTTGCGAATAAAAAAAAACAAGAAAAAATTGAAAATACCCTCATCATGTTTCAGCTTTTGATGTCTAATCATTTTCGAGATAATACAGTACAAAGTAGAAAAATTTCCCTGCATAGTTCAATGCTGCCAAAGTGCCAACCATGTGATAAAAATTATCTTCCACGTACTTTGACTTATGAAGCTTCTAATAAGCAGCAGTGGTCTATATTCTGGCATTAGCGTTGAAATCAAAACACTTTTGAAGTAGTGAAATTGTTGACTTCCATTGTATCATCGATGGATACTAACAATCAAGCAATGAAGTCTCTGCATAATGTTGATATTGATGCTATACCGTTCTTGGCTAAGCGTTTGCTTTGGAAATTATTTTCCATTTTGTATCTCAATGTGGCGAGTTAACCGAATGTGGCTAGTTAACCGAAGGATCGCCGACACTAAGCCCGAACTGGGTAGGGCCCAAAATTCGTCTCAAACTTAGGCCCGAACTCGATCCGAAACACTTGGCGCGATTTACAAATCTACGTCAGGGTGATACTTATGTTGGACAAACGACTTTTAAATCTTTATTCTCTGCGCTCGAGTGGTACACGCTTCTCGATTCTTGATTAGGGCTCGATTCTTAATTACAGGCCTTATAGGTTATTGCTTATACCGGTATGTCATTTTTTCATTGGAATTAGCTAAAATTTTCAGCGGCTTCCCCGAACCCCTGCACTTTTTACTTGATCCATAAAACTGAGTTAAAAATTTGATTCCGCCCAGGAATTTATACCCCTCCTCCCACTTTAAAAATGGCTTCGGCATCCATCATTGTGGCAACCGAAGAACAGAAGTATTAGCTACCAGCACAACACGTAATGTTTCAAACAACAACAGCATGCATCATAATTAGGGTTCCGAGTCGCTGAAAAAAAAAGGAAAAAAAAAACTAGCGACCATCAAATTATTTGCTTTACTTTAAAAAATAGCAGCGATTCGACTAGCGATTGATAATCGCTATTGTTATTTACAACGACAATCGCTATTGCTATTGACAGCGACTAGCAAATAGCAATATTATAGAAATACTGTGTTTCCATTTGGAAATTTCGAGATATTTGAATTTATTTTTACCTGTAAATCAAATGGCAACATACGTTGTAAAAAGGTTTATAAAGTGCCTATAGCATGTTGGCATGTATAACATTTATTTATTTATTTTATTTTATTTATTTGCCATCAATTATATCGATATATAATAAAACGTGTATCAACTCTAGCAGTACCGGTATAGAGCAAGTAATCTTTAAAAAAATCTCCTACGACAAATTCGTAGCAAGGAGGCAACGAAATGATACTTGGAACTTCGAGTTTGTTGTCACCCGGAGAGCGTTTTACATATCAGAAGCACACAAGTAAAACTAACGCTAGAAAATATTATTTACAACAATAGGTAAGCCAGGTTTTCTAGAATGACATTGCTGTTAACAAAAAATTAAATAAAACGGTATTTTACAGACAAGAAAAACTTCATCACAATACTATATTTTGACCTTTTTCAACCATAAACAAGTACTCATTTTTAATTCGGGTAACCAGCAACCACATTCTGTAGCATACATCTTTTTCCCATCTAACAACTGCTAATAAATTTAGCGTGAAATGAATTGAATTGTTGATTAATTTTGAAGTTCGCAGTTCCACAATGCTTTCACCAAATATTAACATTTTAATTGTTTTTTTTTAAACATTTTTGGTAATTAATCCTGTTTTTTTGTAAAAGTCTCTATGGAGTTCATATCTTCGGACCTTGAAATTGAATTGATTTTTGCAATTTGTTAGTTCGGTACTTTGGTAAGAAAAAGTTATCAATCAGTATATTCTAGCTGCTTTGCCGCGACATCAGGCCCGGCTCCACGGGGGGTATTTCGAGGTCGTGCCATCCAAATCACTGCTTGTGCCCACTGAATGAAAAATGTGCCCCCCAAGCAAGAATTATGTTTCAAAGAAAGTGACAGGCTGGGTGCCACTAGAGTGTGCAGCAGTTCTAGGCCTGACACCTCCAAAATACTGGTCATCTCTCCAGTACTCATGGGCAAAAACCGCTTTTTTGCAGATTTTGCGACGAAAATCCTTTTTTTTGGTCTTCACAGAGGTGGAGTCGACGACACAAGGTATGAGGCCAAGGCCAAGGACACAAAAAAATCCGAGGCCAAGGACCAAGGACACAAATGCAAGTGTTTTTCTAAGATAAAAGGTCTTAAAAATTTTTTTCTGTCGATCTCCAAAAAAAAAAACGGTCTAGAAAAACATTTTTCAGCCGATATACAAAATTTTAACCATTCAAAAAATAGTGTTGTCCTCGAGCAGAGGACAGGGCAGTTTTCGAGGACTTGAGGCATCGAGGCCAAGGGCTTGAAAATGTGTCCTCGAGGCGAAGGACGTCTTTGAGGACTCCACCTCTGGGTCTTCACCACAATATTCGCACATTTCGCGACAAAGACCTTTTTTTTCAGTCTTCATCCCAGAATTCGTGGAATTTTGCGCATATTTTGTAATGAAGATCTTTTTCATGGTCTTCACTCTCGAATTTGAGGAAAAACAGTTTTTGTGCCTCCCCCAAAAATTGCTTAGGCCCCCCCCCACGCCACTCCCCAGTCACACTACTTGCCACCGGACCTACCCGACATTTGCTTCTTTTTTTTTGAAAAAAATGTTGACTTTTGTCACATTGCATCAAAAAAAAAACAAAAAAACGAGGTTCCGACCTGAAAAATGGGAGGAAGAATAAGGGGTGAGGGGCAAGTGAATAAATCACGGAAAAGTCAGCAAAATGTTGTGCGCTCAAAAAATATTTTTAGATTTTTGAAAACTCGACGAAAAATGCAACATATTGATATTTTATGGTTTGACTTTTTCTCTGGCATAAAACAGGTCAAGAAGTTTTGACCAAAATATTACGATCAATACAGCATGACGAGTGGACAATTTGACCTCAAAGAAGTTGGCGATCAAGACAAAAGATCAAAGCAAATGAAAAACAACATGTTGTGAGTTTCGTGCTTGTTACTGAAATTCTCGGTATAAAGCAAAGGCTTACGCCAAAGCTGTTAATCTTGCGCCAGTGTTACGCCAATTGTCGTAGCAGCTCTTCAACTTGCTCCGCCACGCCAGAGTGACATATTTTCCATGCCGAAGATCTTCGGAAAAGCATACCGGTACAATGGTACATACTTTCCAGACTGGCTTACCAGGAGGTCGTACTCACTAGGCCTAGTGGTACTGGTAGCCTATGCTGAGGAGTGTGGAGTTGCTGGGCTAGTGATTTGCTCACAGTCACAGTGATTTCATCAGTGATATCCTCACATGCAATTGCAAATATTAGGCCCATAGACTTGTACAATTCCGGTTCCTCTTAACCAAGGTGTATAGGCTCAATGTTTGAAATAAAGATTGAGTCTGGAAGTTTAGTTAGAGTTGAACCGAGAGTTAGGATTTACTTTGTGCTTTGGAATAGGCTAGAGTTTATATGAAATTGTTATGATGCTATATGATTAGCAATAGCCTACTACAAGTTACAACAGATAAATTATTGCAGTTGCGATGATAGAAAATTATGTTGTTGCATAAAATAAATGACTTCATCATGAATCATATCTTTGCACATGAACAGCCTATTTGAGTATGCTTGTTTTTCTTACTGTTGTTGGTGCTTTGAATTTTTATGTTGCTGGTTGCATTTGAAGTAGGCTAGGTGAAGCCTAATTTTATGTACTTGAGTTAATTGACACCATCTCTGTTTTTCTCATTAATTCAGAATGGTAGACTTGCAGAAATTTACTGTAGTCAAAAAATTATTCCAGGAACTAACATTGACTCTTATTGCAAGCTTGAAGGAAATTAATGGTCATGTGCTTTATCTGGCATCAACTGAATAAAATTTTTCTAGCTCTCAGTTTCACCCAATCAATTAAATGTAATATTAGTTATATGGGCTTATGACACGATTGTGTACCGTTATGTACAGCGTATTAATACATTGCTGGTCTAGTCCTAATTACGAATGATTTTTAGGGAAAAAGAAGGAGGCCTACCAAAATTGGATTAGTGACATGATGTTACTGGAAGGGTAACAGTGCTCCCTTTAACTTTTTGTTAACGGAATTACTTTTTAACTAAAGTAAGTGTTCCCTTTAACTTTTTGACTTATCAGCAAATGCTCGAATTTTCTCAATACATTTGACCCTAAAGCTGTAAAATTAAGTTTATGTGTCTTAAATTTCATACCGTACCAATCCAGTATTGAAGTTTTCGAAAAGTCATATTTCTATAAGTTTGTCGATTTTTTTAAAGATATGTTTATCGTATTGCCACAAGTTGTTTGCCCTTGATCCAACAATTCGCTGACAAAAATCGGCTTAGTGGGAACACTGGACTGAATTCATGTATTATTGAAATCTTTTTCTTCTGGAAGTTCAGGCTGAGAGAACAGATTCAGGGTTTCCAAAATGTTTTTAGGGGGATATCTCTTCGTATATTGTTGAATATCTTCGTAACCGCTACCCCAAAATGACAACAAAAACTTTCAAAATTTATTTGCCAATTTTAGCTAATGTGAATGACCGCAATTGCCTATATGCTTGACTCCCTATAAACTACATTAGAGATAGAGGTAACTGAAGTTTTTTCTCAAAATCAGTCACTGTGTTTGTCAGATCAATTACTTTATAACAGTCACAAAGTAAAATATTTTTTGACTTGTTCAGGACTCATTTTCGTAGTAGACAGCAATGATAGAGGGCGAATGGATGAAGCACACGAGGAGCTGAAGCGCATGCTTAATGAAGACGAATTAAGAGATGCAGTTCTTTTAGTGTTTGCAAACAAACAGGTAAAGTATTAGCCGTATCCGATATCTTAGTTGTTTTAGTAA
Source organism: Trididemnum nubilum (assembly GCA_963965965.1). NCBI lineage: Eukaryota > Metazoa > Chordata > Ascidiacea > Aplousobranchia > Didemnidae > Trididemnum > Trididemnum nubilum. The sequence goes on along the minus strand of OZ014484.1, from coordinate 38,628,472 downwards.
TTAAGCCTGAGCTGAATAGTTAATACTATAATTTAGAAATATATTTATGAGGCCTGAGCGTCGAATGCAGTGGCATGTTTCTTACTGTTCGTAGCTTGCTACAGGCATTTCAATTCATGTGTTTATGGCTAGCAGCATGATAGAGACGGTTAAAACATCGTTTTTACAACGACTTTCATTGCATGATATGAGTTTCAACCCTGGTCAGCCGTTGCCTGCTTGGATGAGTAGCTTAACGGCTTTTTATCTTTGCTTGCAGCAAATATCACAGCAGATTACCACAGTACTACAACATTCTATTAAAGTCCAACAGTGTGTTCCATTAGGCTAGGGGGTGTATCGTTATTCAAATAGAATCTATTTGAATAATGAACAAGATATATAATGATCCCTTTTATGGATGAAACAGAATGTTGAGAATAGGATTTTAATATATAATTGAAATATTTTCGTTACCTATTTTGTGAAGTATAATGTTAAATAACTTCCAAACTTATCTTCGCAACAATATCTTGCCCATCAAGATATGCATCTGAAATAGTCACCAATCGATTTGTAGTGCCCCAAGGCAGTAACTTAGGCCTCTTATTGTTTTTGATATATATAAATGTCATATCCAATGCCTTAAACACAACCCCCAGATTATTTGCTGATGATACATGTCTGGTAGTCCACGCTGCCAATTTGTCAATTTTGCGCGATAATATACGTAAATCATGAGTTACAGAGTGTACTAGAATGGTCGAGCGCCAACAAAATAACTGTTAATCCATCCAGTTTCCGTTAATAAATCAGTAAAATATTCGGGCGTTACATTTGATGAAAAATTAAACTTTGCAGAACATTTTACCTTTTACAGCTCTTCGTAAATTGTATTATAACATGGTTCTTTCTCATTTATTATATGACATTGTAGTCTGGGGTAACACTTATGGTAATCATTTGAAAAGACTGATTATTCTTCAAAATAGAGCTGTTAAAATAGTTGTGGCTGGACAGCGGTAGGACCACGTTACACCATTTTATCACCGATTACAAATTTTAAAACTGAAAGACGTATGTATATGAAGTAGCAAAATTAATGTACAAAAATTCACGGAAAAAGCTACCGAATCACCTGCATCGTCACTTCACTCCTAATGGAGCAATACACACACGAACAACACGCCTCGCTGTATCTGAACTTAATTTGTATTTACCAGGGTACAGAACACAAAAATTGCAAAAAAATTTTAAGTTTCAAGGAGCCAAAATTTGAAACTCTTTGCCATAAGAATTTTAAAAATTACCATTCGATTAATTTAAATTAAAATGCAAAAAATACTTATTGTTAAATTATAAATGATTCACAGTTCTAAATTAATTAAAATTGATAAAATCTCAAGTTTGATCTGTACGCATTAGGATATTTCATAATTTCACCTTTTTTGAAATTAAAAATGCTTGGGGTCTCATCAGATTGGATTTAGGCCACAATGAAGAAATAAAATTTTTTTTTCGATTACTCAATGTTTTGAGGGTGTCCTGACCCCCCAAAGTTTGATTTTTTGGACGCGGAGAAATTTTTTCGACAAGTGCGATATCTCCTTAACAAAACGAGATAGAGAGTTATATTTGATACCAAAATTAACAAAATGGTCAACTTCCTATCTGTAGTCAATACATTCTTAAACGCTAGCTCCAACAGAAACGAAGTTATTTACGAAAAACTGTTTTAGCACTCAGTAAAGCTGAAAATACGATAATATCAAGTCAGTACCGGCTTGGCATAAAAGCAAATCAAACTGCAAAACAGTCATATGCAAAAAGAAAAAACTCACACAGTTTTAGAACGAAAACGACGAATGGGACATCTCATTACATGCTGCCCTGCATTTATACTGCTCGAGAGTTCCATTTGGGGATGTTCTTTGGCTCCTAAAGGTACGATACGTTGATACAGGGTTTTAAAATGGCTGGAAATTTTGAGCTAGCAACAAAGTTCTTTGCCTCCCGTGGATGATTAGAGAAACAAAACAACAAAACGAGTACAGTAACAAAGGCTAAAAACACATTAACCAGAGCTACTACTTAAGTTTGAATGTAGACGAACATCTGTCTGATTTCTTCATGAAGAATTATCTCGAATCGTTTTGCGATGCTGCAAATCTTTCAGCTAGCCTATTTCTCTTTTATTGCAGCGATTATGATTTTCGATAGATTTCCAAAATTCGGCTGAGTCAAACGAGATGCATTGCACGGTTTTACTGAAAATGATAAAAAGTCTCTTAGTTTGGCTCGTCTCGTCAAAAGCAAATCTTTAGTTGCCACTTCTTCCGGCAGTGAAGTAAAAGATGTCAAAACTTTTTTATTCATTGGTGGATTTTCAGAGTAGACACTTGAAGCAATGTAATGGGGCGAAAGTCAACTCTTTGCTTGCTGCAAAAAGTACCGGTTCACTACTTTCCACACATCCGAATTAACTGCTTCAAAAGCTAACAAGAGATCCCTTTGAAACAATGTCACAAAAGGACCGTCACATGCATGTGGTTTAAGGTGTGTCATCAGAAATGAAGGCAAATATACAGAAGCAATATATGACGCAAGCCTTTAGGAGTTTTGTCTTCTCTACAGTAGTAAGATCGGAAGAGTGAAACAAAAGCATTTGCAGATAACCGTTTGCCGTAGTCAACCAACGGTAATGACTAACCTCTTCTTATTTATACCAGGGCAAACTTTTGAGATGGGTTCGTATATCCATTAAAAGCTGACTAGACAATCAGCGCTGTTTCTCATACTTTTTTGTTCAGAAAACCAGCAATGTTTGTTTTGAAAATGTAGCTTAGCAATGGGGGTAATGTGCATATCTGGAGCTTCTCTGTCAATCAAATTCTCCGCAGAACCACTAGTGATAGACTTGATTTTGTTTGAAAGAGCACCTTCTACCAATGTATTTGGGCCTTTGCTTTTACCTTCAACCTCATCAATAACGTGAGATTGATAAGTTTCATATTTTATGTAACTTTTTACCATTTCCAGTAAAACCGCGCAATGCATCTCGTTTGACTCAGCCGAATTTTGGAAATCTATCGAAAATCATAATCGCTGCAATAAAAGAGAAATAGGCTAGCTGAAAGATTTGCAGCATCGCAAAAAGATTCGAGATAATTCTTCACGAAGAAATCAGACAGATGTTCGTCTACGTTCATACTGAAGTAGTAGCTCTGGTTGATGTGCTTTTTGCCTTTGTTACTGTACTCGTTTTGTTGTTTTGTTTCTCTAATCGTCCACGGGAGGCAAAGAACTTTGTTGCTAGCTCAAAATTTCCAGCCATTTTAAAACCCTGTATCAACGTATCGTACCTTTAGGAGCCAAAGAACATCCCCAAATGGAACTCTCGAGCAGTATAAATGCAGGGCAGCGTGTAATGAGATGTCCCATTCGTCGTTTTCGTTCTAAAACTGTTTGAGTTTTTTCTTTTTGCATATGACTGTTTTGCAGTTTGATTTGCTTTTATGCCAAGCCGGTACTGACTTGATATTATCGTATTTTCAGCTTTACTGAGTGCTAAAACAGTTTTTCGTAAATAACTTCGTTTCTGTTGGAGCTAGCGTTTAAGAATGTATTGACTACAGATAGGAAGTTGACCATTTTGTTAATTTTGGTATCAAATATAACTCTCTATCTCGTTTTGTTAAGGAGATATCGCACTTGTCGAAAAAATTTCCCCGCGTCCAAAAAGCAAACTTTGGGGGGTCAGGACACCCTCAAAACATTGAGTAATCGAAAAAAAAATTTTATTTCTTCATTGTGGCCTAAATCCGATCTGATGAGACCCCAAGCATTTTCAATTTCAAAAAAGGTGAAATTATGAAACATCCTAGTACGCATGGTATTCAAATCAACATGAAAAACTGACACGCCCAGCAGCTTGACATGACTAATTTCTGGGTGGCTGCTCGACTCGATGACTGAGAGGTCCTTCGTAGCTTCCTGTTCTATTTAATTGTATTTATGTCTGTCCATGAGAATTTGTTTATTGTGTTAAATGGAACGAATTAAAACAAATATGAATATGAATAAACAGTCTAAAGTGAATTTGCACAGTGTCCGTGTTTTGTCCGTTTTTTTACGTTTTTGTTTCTCTATGAGAAAGTATGCGTTTTTTCGTCCACATTTTCATGAGTCCATATATCCGCGCTAAGTAGACTGTTACTTTTTTGATAAAAATATGCCTCAAAAATTTTGTATATAAACGATAAAAGCGATATTTCAAAATAGAGCTGTATCTCTTCACAAAAATATTTTTTCGGACAACTGTTGTCTGGTGTATAACAGTCTGGTTTGTGCGGATGTGGACATATAAAAAAAATACGGACGAAAAAAAACATACTTTTTCATGGAGAAGCAAAAGCGGAGAAAAATAGATACTGTACAAATCCACCGTAATTATTGTGAATGTCCCTCATCAAATCGGTTTGGTAAAAAGCTTCAAATTCTGGACCCAGGGAGGGTCAATATGTACCGATATTAGAACCTATTATTATGTCGGTTTGTTACTTGAACTTTCAACTATACTGTTATTTTGATGAAGCCACAATCAACTTAAATTATTCGTCCGCAGCCTTAGATTTTGGTGCAGGGAAAGGGTACCATCGTATTTCCATTTCCGCATATTGTTAAAGCTGTGTGACGTTAAGGTTGCATCATTGTAACAAAAGACTTCGACAACAATAATAAGATTGTTCATTGCCATTTGCCAACTTTCCCTAGCATTTTTAAAGCAGTAGCGTAGGGGGTAAATGGTAGTGTAGTTACTTCATTTCGGTAAAAACCATTTGGTAGATGTGCATTATCTCTAAATGGCGTTTCAGTCTTTGAAAACGTCCAGACTTGGCTTAGAAGCGTTTAAGCTTAATAACGTTACTAGACTTGACCTAATTTGTTTTTTCAGTCATTTGTCGATCATTGACTAAAACTATTTATTACCCGATTCGGTCAAAATGACCAAAAAAATTTAAAGAAATTTGAATTTATGAGCTTTTGGGTTTAAGATAATAAAGCGAACTCAACTCTTGATCTTTATGCACTACCAAAATCTTCTCAGCTCTGTTAACTGTTTGAGTTTGTTACGCTTTGGCATGAGTTGGCTGGATGATGCTCTTGGTTTGGGTATGCTGAAGGCTATAGGCGTCGATTTTGGGGGGGCTAGGGGTCTGCGCTCCCTCGGGTCTAACACTGAAGGGGGCAAAGTATGTCTGGCCCCCTCGGTTTTCTGGCAAGTAATACCCATTTGGCAACAAGAAATCCAAAATTCGGAACTGAGATAGAACCAGAATGCGGCGAAGACTTTTTTTTTTTGGTCTTCATCTGAATTTAGGGGCATAATTCCGGACTGAAATAGAATTATTTAGTTTAACCAAACTTCGCTAAAACATTTCGCCCCCTCGGAATTTGCTTAATCAACAAAAACTCGACGCCTATGTTGAAGGCTACTGTCGAGAGCTATCATTTTGAAACGGCGTTGTCTAGTTTTATGCGTGCGTTTGGCTGACAACCACTTAACCTGGTGTATTTGCAGGATCTTCCCAATGCTGAAAGTTGCGCGAAGATCACCGAGAAGCTGGGTCTTAATCAGATGAGAAGCAGGAAGTGGTACATTCAAGCTGCGTGTGCGACCTCTGGTGACGGATTGTATGAAGGCCTTGACTGGCTTTCCAATCAGCTGAAAAATATGGCCTAAAGAAAAAAAATTGCCAACAAATTAGTCAAAGAACATTTATTTCTATCGTTAGGTTTGCAGTTCCTAACTCACAATTTTATGTTTTACTTCTATAAAGTTTTTTTTTCTTGCTAAAGTTTAATATTGAAATATTTTAACCCCGGTATGCTTTAATTTAACAGATTCTTAGGTTACTTTTCTCAATGCAGTTTCATTTAAACTAGATTTTTGGTTGAGAAAAACTAAGAACTGTCAATGTTCTTTTAAGTGTTTGGTGCATTTTGTATTCGGTTGTCTTCAGATTGATGTGTTATTTACCGTGCGCTCTATGTCTGGAATATTAGAATTGCGCTATGAACGTTGTTTATGAAGCTTTGGAAATAAAACTTTCCGACATATTTACTTAAATTGAATTCTTGTGAGTCAGTGCTTAAGATTTGAAACTACATTTTATAAAGTTAGAGTATATTTGCATTTTTCTCTCTTCTGGCCCCTGCTCATTCGGGCTTGACTAAATTAATGATTACGATAAATTATGAATTCGTTCTTTCCAAACTTTGCTATTACATTGTTTGCGGTAGTGTGGAATGTTATTATCATGTCTGCATTGCGGTATAAATACGAAAATGCTATCAACACTCCACGAGTGCACGTTATCTTGTAGCGTGAAGAAAATAAATTAATTACATAGTGCACTTTTAATTTGATGGAAGAATTTATCATTGAATGACCAAACATAGTAATGTGTTGATAGTTTTAATGCTTTAGCGAATTTCGAGGATGCTGCTGCTTTTCCTTTTTGTTGTGCAGTGCAGTTTTTGGTGGCATACAGTACATTTTGCATTTATTAACGTCAGTTTAAATGTATTAATTTGTGCCCGGGGTAATTGCAACTTATACAGCTGTTGTACTATTAGGACGTTTAAAGCTATTATTAGAACGGGTATGATTCTTTACTCATTATTTTGGTAATAAATTGAAGAACCTAATAAACGTTTAGCAAACTGTCAACTCCAAAGTATTTTATTGAATGATTTCTAATTTTAGTTTTTTCATCGCTTTTGAACAATGTGGGATCGTCTTGTGTAATTGGATGTTTGTTAATAATTACTACTTGGAGATCGCTGCGAGTTATTGTCGAAACCCATAAATAGTTAGTCATTGTAGGGTTTTAATTTTGAACTGCAATTCCTAAAGTTTGTCAGATTTACATTGTTTATGGCTTTTAACTAATTCTACCAGAATGTAAATTGTTGTTGCTTATTGGAATCTTGAGCTGGTGAAATTTTGGTAATCTATAACTTGAACAATTGTCTTAGTGTTTTCTTGTGTAGATTTCCTAAGTGTTAATTAGGTAAAATAGACATGGGTGGTGTATTTGCAAAACTCTTTCAGAGCCTTTTAGGCAAAAAAGAAATGCGAATTTTGATGGTTGGACTTGACGCTGCCGGAAAAACAACAATTTTGTACAAACTGAAGCTAGGTGAAATTGTTACAACCATCCCTACCATAGGTGAGTTTTTATTCGTTTGAATGAACACAGAGAATGTGGTTGCATTTTTTACCTAGATTTCATAATCCTCCTTTGTAAAAACATTTTTCTTGCCGTACTTCCTGAAGAGATTTCAACAAACCATTTTTTTGGAAAAAAGTTACGTTAAGTTTTCTCTGAAGAGTTTCATTAAAACATTTGAGTTGCTGAATAATCACAATTTTGAAAATAAATAACACTTTATAACCACAACCTAGAACACATGTAATAATACTTTCAAACTGTAAATTCGCGGTCATGCACTAACATTATTTTTCGCTTGTCCAAAGTATTTTTACGTAATTCTTAATTTTAATTAATTTAGCAACTTCAATTTAAAAAATCATAACTATTAGCGTCGAACTCTACGATTTGCTGACGGATATGTTGGTTGGTATTACGGGATATCATGTAGTTAAACGTTAATGACCTCCAGTTCGACACTTTGTAGTACCTTTGGTCGCTAAACGTAACCTCTGCCTTGCATCATCCAAATGACTTCTGTCAAACATTAATCTGTTTTATTGACCATCTATAGTATTTGAGGTTTCTTCTTGCTTTGATGATCAATTCTTTTTACTCAGCAGGAAGCAACCTCTAAAAAGCGTAATAAAACGTGCATAACCCAGCGTATTTAATTTTCGTGAATGCTTGGGTGGGGTAATGCAGTGACATATCTGTATTTTCTGCGAGTAGAAAACGCGCTACAGCATTGCAACTTAAACCTCGCATCGAACAGCTGCACCAGCTAATCTTTTTTCTCAGGATTCAACGTCGAAACAGTCGAGTACAAGAACATCAGCTTCACGGTTTGGGATGTTGGTGGCCAAGACAAAATCCGTCCATTGTGGAGACATTATTACCAGAACACGCAAGGTAACATCATTAATGCTGGAGATATACAATACCGTTTTTGTTCGCTACCGGTAAACTGTATCTGTACTTGAAAAGTTTTGTTCATTAACGAGTGCAACGATATTTAGGTTATGGACAGGGCATGATTGGCAGAATGACAGATATTTAAAAGATGGAGGTGAAGTTAGAACTACGATCAAATTATATCTTTGCCAAACTTTGGCTTTATACGACCTGTCTTTTCGGAGATATTTCGAAGTTGAAACAACCCTGTTGCATTGTTTCAGATTTTCAACAGAAGACTGACTGGGCTCTTTCCTAATTTTTATAAGTACAAAGTGTGTTTGAAAAGTAACGGGACTGGGCCTATAATTGTTTTATTTGACTAGTAAATTTTACAGCGTGTCGCCTTTAAAGTAATCTCTTTGGGCTCGAATGCACTTTTCCAATCTCCCCTGCCACGCTTTCACCCACTCCTGGAAGGATTCCTTCGAGATCGCTTGGAGCTCTCTCGTCACGTTTGTTTTAATGGCTTCTGAATCTGGAAAACGAGTTCGTTTGATGACTTCCTTGAGTTTGGGAAATAAAAAGAAGTCACAAGCGGCCAGATCTGGAGAGTAGGGTGGTTGCTCCGGTACAGCAATGTTATTTTTGGCAAGAAACCCCCGAATTCCCAAGGCATTGTGAGATGGAGCATTGTCATGATGAAGCAGCCTTGACCTCGTTTGCCACAGTTCTCTTCTTTTCTCCCTCACTGAGCGCATCAGACGTCGCAAGATGTTTTTGTTGACGTGCTGATTAATAGTTTGGTCTTGTGGCAAGAATTCTGCAAGGACAATTCCATGGACATCAAAAAAAGCGATCAGCATCACCTTGGTTTTGGACTTGAACACCCTCGCTTTTTTGGGTCTTGGTGACAATGCGCTCTTCCATTCAAGGCTCTGCCGCTTGGTGAGTGAATCGTACTCGAAGATCCATGACTCATCGCCAGTAGGAACTCTTTTCAGCAAGTTGGGTTCAGTTTCGAGTTGCTCCAAAATGTCTTGACACACTTGCACCCGCCGCTCCTTTTGTCCTTCATTCAGCAACCTTGGTACCATTTTTGCATAGATCTTCGGCATCCCCAGATCTTCCGTAATGATCCTCCATACCCTCTCACTATTCATATCCAGCTCATCTGCTATCATTCTAGCAGTAAGACGGCGATCGCTCCGCACCTTTTGTCTCACACGCTCTACGTTTTCATCGGTTCTGCTTGTGGATGGCCTCCCACTCCTGTGATCATTTTCCACCACTCAAAAAGACGAGTTCATGACATCGTGTCATCACCATAGACTTCTTGAAGCAAGTTTAGTGCTTCAGTTGGAGTTTTTCCAAGACGGACAAGAAATTTCAGGTTGATTCGTTGTTCGACGCTCATCCTTCGCACCAAAGAAAAAGCCAAAAATTCTTATTTTTATCAAATTTTCACAAAACGGTCACAAACAAAGTGCGTTGACAGAAAAACGTGCAAAAAAGAATGTAGTTGTCACAGAATGCTGAAATTTGGTTTCGAAACCATAAGACATTGTGACATAGAAAGCAATGCTTTTTTCTCTGCGATAAAAGTTGCTCGAATGCTCGTGCAGCGTGCACTGTCCCGTTACTTTTCAAACACCTCGTATTTTGTGATAGTGACTTATTGCTGCTAATCCTTGCAAGTTGCAACCACGTGCTTTTTAAAGTACTTGTGAAAGATGCCTTTTATAGGCAATTTCAATAGGATTAAATTAAGTTTTACCTCGTCACTCTGTAGGGAAATACCTAAAATATTTTAGAAACGATAAACTGTAGTAAGCTAAAACTTTGGCCTTACTAAAGATTCCCGACAGTTGTGGGCACCCGCTAAAAAAAAAAGAGAAGCAGTTATTTTTGTGCTAAATTCCGTGCTCCTAATGTGCCTAATTTCCAGTGTGGGTTAGTACATTAAGTTTGAGAACCATCGACCTAAGCGAAATAATGAATCTTCAATTACATAATGTTTATAAATGGACTAAAGTAAATAAAATTACCGTTAGTTCCGAAAAATAACATGTTTTAACAATATTAGCTAAAAGCACCCTTCAAGTTTCAAGCGTTAAGGTATATGCAGTATGTATCAGTATAAATCATTAACAGTTAAAGATTCTGTAAAGTACTTACGTGTCACAATTGACTCAAGACTAAATTTTGATGACCATATTAATTTTCTTTGTGGTAAAATCTCAAGATCTTTTGGAGTCTTGTCCTAACTACGACATGTTTCACCTTAGAAAGCTCTACAAAACTTGTATTACTCTATAATTCACCCTCATCTCCTGTATGGAAATATCATTTGGGCAAACACGTATAAAACCTTCTTGAAAAAGCTAATTACACTCCAAAATCGAGCCGTTAAAATATCTGTAGGAGCTCATTGGCGAGACAATACCGCGAATTGCTATTTGTAACTGTAAGTTTTTAAGTTAAACGAATTATATACCTTGAGGTTGCTAAATTTGTGTACAAATACACGCGTAGAAACTTGCTCCGCAGCTTCTTTTTTGCCTCGGTTGCAACGGTACACACAATCAACACGTTTGGCGTTATCCCAGTATAGTTTGTACCTGCCCAGATATGAAATACTTAAAGAGAAATATTACATTCCAAAGTGTTAGAATTTGGAACTCGGTACCTCCAGGAATAAAAAAAATTACTCCTCAATTTAAAATACAATATAAGAAGTGTTTGCTGTCAAAGTATACTTGATATTTCCAGTTTTATTTTATTTGGAAATTTTTTACGACTATACCGTGACTACTGTCGGACCAGTCGCTATACCGCATAGGGATGCGTCTGCGGACCATGCGTTGGTTGGTTGGCAGGTTTTGCGTCTCTTCGCTCTAGTTCGTTTCGTTTTACCTAACGAATTTTTTATTTGAATGTTCTGGTTGATGGTGGAACAATGCTGATCGGGAGCGTGGAGGCCGGTTAGCTGCTGTGATCTTCGCATTTTCTCTTGGCGCATTTCGTTGCCCATTTCATTGATACAAATTGCACATACGCAGTTACGCACTTCATGATTGACTAAGTTTAGAGGTGGCTGTGCGACTCGGATGAAGAGGTCTTCTTGCAGCTTCCTGTCACAATTCAACTCCCTGTTTTTTGTGTGTTGTTCTTTTGTTCTACATAAATATGACTATGTGCGAGTGCGCAACGCTATCTTGCTAGGCCTTGCTTCATCCTGGTTAAAGGTATTTGTTTAGCACATAATTCTAACTGAATGTTTCACCCCTTTAAGCCGTTGTTTGGTTTAGGTTTGATCTTTGTGGTGGACAGCAATGATAGGGAGAGGCTCGAAGAGGCGCGAGATGAGCTCAGTAGAATGTTGAGCGAGGATGAACTGAGAGATGCCATTTTGCTGGTGTTTGCAAATAAACAGGTAAGAATGACTTAATCAAAATGTAGCACAATTGAACGCGTCGTTGTAGTCACGAGCTGGGACATTCTTTAGTGAGTGGGGGTTGGATGTCTCCTCCCAATAACCCGGGATTCGAAATCATCAGCTCATCGTCTGGTTGAGCGTGAAATTTCGAGCTACTTGTCTACGATGTTTAAAAAGAACACTTGTAAGCGGAAAAACCGTCAAAGAAGGTTTTTATTTTAATTGAGCGGTAAAAGTCAGTGAATTTCGAGTAACTAGTTATGGACTTGACCAGCTCTTGGTTGTAGTGCAGTCCTAAAATTCTGTTTTTAATCAGAATTCGTAATCACGTTGCGTGTAAAGTTGTTGATTATGCATACGGAAGGTGCTCGTGTATCAACAAGATATTGTCTGCCCGTCCAACGATCGCAACCCTTCCCTGTTTGTTCGGCAGTTTGTGTTTGGTGCAGTGGGTGATGTGATGGTCCATAGTTTGTTTTTCTGCACCACATAAGCATGCCGCGGACTTGCGAAATCCCACTGATTTCCTTATCTATTCAATTGGTTTCTTGTTTCAAATTCAAATTTTTAACTTCGAAAATAGAAGCGTAATACGATGTCAGCTTTCAAGCAGATATTGCAAACAAATGATGCCAATGAGGTTCAAAATAACAGCAAAATTGTTCGCAAATTAACTGCAGACCTTTTTTTCGTCTCCACTTTTTCACCAGGCTATGTAGTCTTTACATTTCGTCTCATCTCTTTAGTATATACACTTCGGCTCTAAGTCTTTGTCCCATCTGTTGGCCGGCGCGCACCTTCTCTGTGTCGGATTTGCACTTCATCGTAAAAGCTTAAGTACATAATTTCTAAACGCTGTTTTTCCAGGATCTGCCAAATGCACTGCCAGTCAACAAAGTTCAAGAGTCATTGGCCCTGGATACTTGTCGAGGCCGTCAGTGGTACATCCAGTGTACCTGTGCCACAACTGGTGATGGTCTGTATGAGGGGCTTGACTGGATGTCAGAAACGCTCAAGAAAAAGAAGCCTACCAATTAAACCTACTGTGTCTTTTTTCATTTCTTATATTGCAATTTGCTTACGAGGTGCTGCTTTTTTGCGTTTTTCAGTTCAAAGAGTGTTTATTTTGTTATGAATTTTCGGTGCAAGTAACTGAAGCGTTATGCATTCCTGTGCTGTTTACACAAGATTTTTTTTTTAATATACTTCACTAGTGAAACACAAGGCTTGATGTTGAGCAATGCAGCGGAGTAATCAAGGGCCGATTTAGTAGGGGTCCCACTACTAGTGGCATGTACATTTGCTCAAAATAAAAATATTTTGAAAATATTTGTCTTTGAACAACTAATTAGGTCAACTTTTCTACGTTTTTTTTTATAGAGTAGGTTAATTCTGGCATTTTGATGTCACAGACGCATCTTTACTCCAAGAGCAAGGAGTGGGCGGCATGAAATAACTACGTAGTCAGCTTAACGTAAGGACAATATCTTTTGCTGCTTGTGCGGACGACTTAGTAGCGCAAACAAGAGCGTGGGACCAGAGGTGGAGTCCTCTAAAACGTCCTTGGCCTCGAGGACACATTTTGAAGTCCTTGGCCTCGCAGCCTCAAGTCTTCCCTCAAAAATTGCCCTGTTCTCGGCTCGAGGACAGCAGTATTTTTTGAATTGTAAAATTATGTAGATCGCCTGACAAATTTTTTCGAAGACTTTTGTTTTTTTGGCAAACGCCTGAAAAATTTTTTTGAAAACTTTTTTTGGAGATCGCCTGAAAAATTTTTTGAAGACCTGTTTTTTTTTGCTTTGGAAAACACTTAAATTTGTGTCCTTGGCCTTGGCCTCGAGCCTTGTGTTCTCGACTCCACTTCTGAGTGGGACTAAGGGGGTTTCAGCCCCCCCTGCAGTTACGTCACTTAGAAAATTTAACCCAAAATTGTAAGCCTCAAAACATGTTTTGGACTTGACCTGTGAGTAAGCGGGGGGGTTGAAGTTGCTGGGCAATTAAATTCTAAACTGGCTTTCAAATATTAGCAGTTTAGTTCTTTCAAATGGCTCTAAAGAGGTATGAAAATCGATCCCGATACCGTTAAAATGGCTATTTTTTTTCTAAAAAATTATGGCCTCTGCCTACAGGCCCCCGTTTGTGTTGCGCGTGAAAGGCACTAATGTATTTTCTCAGCTCGCTGCCCAATTGAAGCATTTTTCAAGCAAAACTATTTAGTTTTTGGATTCAAGCTCTCCTCAAAAAAATCATGTTTGCGCGCCTGCGACAACTAGCCTTTACAAAGGCATTCAGTCGCCCCCCTCCCCCCCCTATTGAAATGCTACCTATGATAAAAATGCCACAAAAAATACTATTGTTTCTTCAGTTTCAGCATCTTTTAGCAACTTCGCGTACAACAGTAATTAACAATAATATTGATCCAGGTGCCCGGGTCCCTTCAATTTAATTTTTACCAACCAATTTAAATGGGCCCCTGCAATATTATTTAAATGGCCCCCAATTTAAATGGCTCCCCCAACAATAACATTGATCCAGGGAGCCCGGTCCCCTTCAATTTAATGTTTGCCAAACAATTTAAACGTATAACCCGAGTGAAATTAAGGGTTTTTATCCTAAAGATGCTAACTCAGGCTCTCATGTTACCTCTGTATGAACGTAATTCAATAACCAGAGGCGGATTTAATATATGGCACAGAGTGGGTTGCCATAGGTAAAAGATTAAATTGCATGCAATTTAGCGAAATTGCATGCAATTTAGTGAAAGTGTATGCAATTTAAGGTGATGGGGTGCCATCCGCAAAAGATGCCATCGGTAAAAGATTAAATTGCATGCAAATTTAGTGCCAGGAGCCCTCCGCTCATAGAAGACTATTTTTTTGTCTTCACCTGTATTTTTGCAGAAAAATATTGCGAAAATCCCAAAGTGCCAGGGGTCCAACTCAATGTAAATCCGGCCCGGGCAATAACATGGTTAGTAGGCGTAACCATCTATGGCACATTTTTCAATAACAATTCACCTCCACCTCGCCAGTTTTTATGCAACAAAATACTTTGGAAAAAAATTAGCTACAGTAAGGGGAATGCTCATCGAACAAAATTTTGAATTGAGATGGCGAAGGCCCCCTGGTCGTATATGTACTCCAATAACCATAGGTGGGCAAGTTAATGCAAAACGTTAGCTTCGTTGACCACTGGTCCGTTAACAAACTTCACACTTCCGTTAACGAAAAATTACGAAAAATCGCCCAGCGGCTGGTGGCTTCGCTCCCAGACCCCCATAGCTTCCGGAGGCTGGGGGCTCCGCCCCCACATACCCGTCAATGATACGTTTGAATTACGGTACACTTCTTTACTTAACATGTCTCCCAATTTGGATATTTCCGTATTTTAACTATTGCTTTAAGCCCTCTCCTTGAACGAGTTCATAGCCAACACCTGGCCAGGCCTTCTGATCTTTCATTTTACGATATTTTTACCCCCACAAAAAGTTCCTCTTTCGAAGTTTCTGATGACGTCATTGCATGTGCTTTGTGGTTTGGGGCCCCCCAATCAAAAATCCTGGCTACGCCTATGCTAGGTTCCAGGTGCAAATAATCTAACGTCGGCGGGGTCACCAGTTTGTGGCGTCCCTCCTTCCCACCAATCCTTTAAGAGGCCACAATTGTCTTCCAGCTTGCAGGATACACAGACAGAATTTCTTATTCTCCAATTGCTGTTTATTTTCGAAAATCAGTTCACAATTGGTTTTCCAAAACGTCGATTAACTTGGATGCATTTAGAAAGTTGCTTCTCAAGCCACGTTGGCAACCAAAAAAAGAGATTAATTATTTTATTTTTTAGGATTGCGTTATACAAAAAACACTAAGGTTGCCAAAAAATATTACTACATTAAGCGGATTAAACCGTATTCCCACACTGGCCTTCCGATCTTTAAGCCTAAACTAATTGTGCAATAATTGCATAAAACTAACTGGCTCATTAAAAAATGGCATCTTAGTCTAAGATGCGGTCAACTACGATGCTTTAGTCTTCAACATGCAATCATTTCTTCGGATAGGTATCTATAATAAGCAATAATAGCCATAAATGGCTAGGCTAGTTTGCCTAAAGCACTAACACCTCATTTTGATTCCGAAAACTTTGCTAGCTCATGGCGGCCAAAGCGCTCTGAGGAAACATCTAATCTCTCTGCATTCAGACTGCAGTTGTTCCACTAGTTCATTTACGCTCACCATTTCATCTAGCTCTAGGCGGCGATAGCTCAAGTGGTAGAGCGTCGAGTCCGCGATCGATAGGTTGCTGACTCTCGGTTCGATTCCCGAACTGGCAATGCGTCGTTGTGTCCTTGGGAAAGACACTTCACGCCAACTTCCCATCGGGGGCCAAGCAGTCTACCCGCTGTGGTGGCCCAGCCTGACAAAAGACTTGCAAACAGAACCCAAAGGGTGCTTTGCGCGTTGGTTTGGTAAGACAGACGCAGAATGCCTGGTTCATACGTATGAACGAGCCTAGCTCTAAAAATCCCGGTACTTAGCAAGACTCAAGAGAAATGTACACCACTGATTTATAGCACAATCTGCTTGAAACAAGATGGCCCAAATTCGGATTCAACGAGAAAAATATGAAAAATTTTACCTTAGGCTTTCTGAACCTGATGAGTTGCAAGAATTACAATGGAGTCACGTTGGTAGACTTATTTTTCAAGGTTTTTCTTCGTTTTTCAAAAACAGGGTTGAATGCCCTTTCAGCCATTTTGTGGAGAAAAAACTTGATTTAAATTTTGCATCATGGGACCCCCATCAAACTTGGGCCCCAAGGCACTCTACCACATAAATCCGGCGCTGGAGTAATCAGTGGAAACTTTGCACACTACATGCGGAAAGCTACATAGATAAGATTACATGCAGAAAGTTAGTGAAATAAAGGTAGGTAATATACATGTAATATAATAACCTCTATTTCAGTAACCACTAACCACCCTTTTTTTTTACAAAGTTACTTTGCAGTCATTTTCTGAATTGAGAATCAATTAAATTGAAAAAATTTATTCGCAATTGAGAAATACTAAATTACGCATTCGTAGGTTTCGTGGCATGCAACTTTCAAATTTAAAGGTTAAAGCATAGAGGTTGTGGTCAAATTAAAAAAAAAAACTTTCAGCGAAATTAAGCTTTTGCTATTGAAAGGCAATCCACAAACAAGAGATCAAATGCTGTAGTGGTAGTGGAATTAGCAAAGATGCAGCACAAGAGTTGATCATATGCACACGCATTAGTTCTGGCGGGACTCAATTTATTCGTAACTGCCATTTACAGCTACAGTTAAACCGAGTGAAAATTTACCAGGTAGGCTTCTAGCATAGTCCGCGGCTGGCAGCCGTTAACATAGGCTTAGATAGATGTTTCGTGCAGTAGCCTATACAAGCATGAGCCAACTTGAATCTCCCAAAACTTGAATCACAGCCAAAAGACACTAGGAAACTTACAAAAAATTATTTAAATAGAAACACAAAACAATAATAAAAACCCCGCAAACAACACGGCTGACAATAAAAGACACGACTAGAAAGCTGTAGTGCAACGTAAAAAAAACAGAAAAATACGTTTTCAGTTACTGCGAAATTTTAAAAATGTACGTGAAATCTATATTTGAGAGGTGCTGACCAGGCCAAGAGTATTAAACTTTTGGTTTATAGCTAAGTCAAAGTGGCAGTAGAGTAGAGCCATGTCTTAACAGACCTTCTATTTTTGGAGAAAACATTCAGACGCGTAATTGCGGACGGACCAACGGCAAGAAGACGAAAACAAATCTCGTAAGGGCGGAAGCTCGATTCCCTGCCGTTGCGAATTTGGCAAGTGCGTATAAACACCAGGGTTGAAAAACTGTTGCGTGTTCTTTCAGAACAAACAGCAAAAAATATTCAGGGGCCAAACATGAGATCTAACAATAAAAATCTTGAAAATTACAAGGTTGTTTGAAATGAATCCAAGACTGTCCGTCGCTTGCACACAGCAACACGCACGCAGCTCGGTGAGAAAAGAGATAAGGACACGTAGGACAACAATTCTGTTTGAAATTTTCAGCAGGTAGCCGATTGCAAGCTCGATCATCTTCCTTTCTCGCGGAAATAGTCGGCGAGTTTTTCCACTGCCTCAACGCACACAGAAGGAAACATCTTCTCTGTGTATATTGCCACAATAATGAGCGTGTTAGTGCGAGCGACTATCAGCCCCTCATTGTTCTGGAACAATAACAGAATCTGATGAGCCAAAACATCATTTGTGCGCCAATAATGTAATTGGTGAAAGAACGTATTTGCGGTAAACCGAATAAGGAATAAATGGGTCAGGAGCATCCCGGTTCCTATTACTGTGCGATCAGGCCCGGCGCCACGGGGGGACATTTCGGGGCCGTGCCCCCCAAACAAGAAATGTGCCCCCCAAAGTGAGGATTGTGTCCCAACGAAAGTAACTGGCTCGGTGCCACTGGAGTGCAGTTCGGGGCCTACGACCCCAAAATAGTGGTCATCAACCCAGTATTCGTGGATCGTTTTTTCGTAGATTTTGCGATGGAAACCTTTTTTTTTGGTCTTCACCCCAGAATTCTCATATTTCGCGATGAAGACTTTTTTTCTTGATCTTCATTCCAGAATTCGTGAAATTTTGCGCATATTTTGCGAATAAGACCTTTTTTTTAGTCTTCACCCCAGAATTCGTAGAATTTCTAGCATATTTCGTGATGAAGACTTTTTCATGGCCTTCAATCTTGAATGAGAGGGAAAAAAGTTTTTGTGCCCCCCAAAAATTGCTTTTGCCCCCCTCCCCCTTAGTCACGCTACTCTGCGCCAGGCCAGTGTGCAATCCAAACAAGAGTCTTTTCGAAATTATTACAGTACAATGATAGTATTTCTACATCGATAAAAGCGCTTGATTGTTGCGGATAATTTCTTCTAAGTTTTTTACTCATTTTCAGCATAGATAACGAGAAAAAATTTCGAGTTTTTCGTTCTTAAAAACGTAATTAGCGCTGAAGCGTCATTGATAAATAAATGATTTGAAACTTTAGAAACCGATAAGTGACTGAATGGATATAGCGTCTGCTACTAAACCCAGTAAACCGGTGCACTCTGGTTCAATTCCCAGTCGACTCAAACCAAAAGACTGTACAAATTGATATTCACAGCTTTCTTGTTTGAAGTTCTACAACAAAGGACAGTGTGAAGCATCCACAGTTTGTGATGCAAAAGTGGACAGCTTGACTCACAGACCGAATGGCCACTAGGCTTCTGCTCAAGGCAGCTTGGTGAAAAAAAATGACACCTTACGGTTTTAGCGTAGATGGAGTTCCGATCTGCCCTCACGCAACTGTAATTCTTCTCTCCGAACAGCATCCCTTCTTTTCGTATCGTCGCACACTTCTTAAACGCATCTTGGATAGTGATGATCTGATCTGACGTCATCTATGCAGATATAATTTTAATTCAGTTACATTTTTCTTAAAAAAACAACAATAAATAACTATCATGATGCCAATTTTACCGGCCACTTGGTCGAGCGGTAACGCGTTCGTCTCTGGAGCAGGAGGTCTGAGATTCAAATCTCGGGCCGGTCAAATTGGACACAGTGTTGCCAACGGCTGGCCATTGCTGCAACATTTCTTCGAAAGCAACTGTGCTGTCCGGGAGCAATGACGCGGATATGGGCCTTGCAAACTCGTTACACGTTACGGTGTAATACAGCAAGTATAATGAAAGATTTGATTTGACGTTTCAACACAGGTTCATTAAATGCAAAAATCAAG
This sequence comes from Trididemnum nubilum, assembly GCA_963965965.1. NCBI lineage: Eukaryota > Metazoa > Chordata > Ascidiacea > Aplousobranchia > Didemnidae > Trididemnum > Trididemnum nubilum. Next base: position 38,609,143 of record OZ014484.1, on the reverse strand, counting down.
TCTTTTGTTCTACTCGCTGTATTACGCCAAAGCTTGTGAGAGTCTGGGGGGGCTATCTTCGCGTTGTTGTGCCCGTGCAACAAAACTTCTTCAAAAAAAGTCGTTATGGTGGCGAGCCATTAGCTACACTGTGTCTGATTTGATCAGCCAAGATTTGAACTTCAAGTCTCTCAATCTAGAAATGAACGAGTTTCTGTTCGATCAACTGGCCTGGAGAAATGAGGCATTGAGATAAAAGTTTACCATAAATCCGGGAGAAGCTGCGCGCTGCTCTTTTTCCTTTCGATCGATGATCGCGCAGCTATCCACGTGTTCAGTTGAGATTAATGCGTCATAGAGAAGGTTGGTTAGCTGGTTCAGTTTGACTCGGTCCTGAAATCATTCAGAAAATTTAGATTATACAATAAACATTATCAATTTGCCTTGGCAAAACTTTGCAGTTCGATCAATACCATTGCCATGGCAAGTGAAGTGGAAGCGGCACTAAACAGAACAAATTTCACAATGCATGTCCTTAAGCCATTGGTTTTTACTGAGCAACTTGCGACATACCAGCATTTGCTTGAGCTGATTATTCCGTTAATCTGACTACCATAACATCAAAAACGCTGAGGGTTACCCAAAACTTAAGAAAGACAAAAAGTCCAACATTTGAGGCCATTTTCCAATTCCAAAAATTATATATTTTGTATACATAAAGGTTGATTATCCTTTTGAGGGCCATGAGCCACAAACAGCAGAAAATGAACTGTGCCCTGACAAGATTGTGAATTTGTAATAAGATGATAATTTCAGCTAAGGAATGTGGAAAGATAATACAAATTAGATCACTAACAAAGTAAATAACATAAATTACCCTCCAGAATTCTTTTTCTTCAAAGTAAATATCGTGACATTTATGCATGATGTAAAACACTAAATCACTATACCAGAGTACAATAACGGGTCAAGACAAATTATCACACTTGGATGCAAATCAAGCTTCACAAGCAAAAAAAGTTGACCCGGTGCTACTGTCATGTGAATCAGAGCACCAGGGAGACTCATAAATTTATAATTTGATGCTGATACTAATGATGCAAAACACCATAATGTCGGATGTACCAGTATCTTAGATTTTTAACATTTAGGCATGGCAGCTGGTTCACTAATAAAAGTAACTCAACTGCTTTTTGACAACAATACAATAAAAACTACGTACATCGGAACTAATGACCATATATAACTTAACCTTAAATAAGAAATCAATTCTGAATAATTATGTTAGTGAGCTCACTAGACCAGAATTACTCATAAAATTAGTGATATGTTAAGGGTTTGAATAACTGATAATGCATCTTCTTGTTTTGCTTAGGTATCAAAGTGACTTAAACTACTGTATTCTATCATTGTCTTTACGAAGTGACTACGCGAATGGAACATTCGCGGTATTTTTTTTTCCTCGCGAATGGAGACATTGCCTTTTTCATACATTTAGTTTAAATACGACATTTTATCGCTAAGTCGGTGCAAGCTGCGTAGCGTAGTGGTGAGAGCACGTAACTGCAAACTGATGAACCCGGGTTCGACTCCCGTCGGAGGTATAAAAGCGTCAAATGGAAGGTAACGCGGAGTATACGGATACGGAAAGAATATGTGGTAGTCAACCTTTTTTTGCTTCAAAACCTTTCATTACAGTTAGGGTTAGGGCAGCGATGCCAGTCTGAGGGGATAGCAATTCCCTGTAGTATCTATTCATAGCGCCTGCTCCATTCGCGAGGAAAAAAAAGTACCGCGAATGTTCCATTCGCCAAGCCTCTTCCTTGTCTTTAACATAAAATTGCTACTAGTTCAAACTTATTTCTTAACACAACTTAAAAGGGGTAAAGCAACTCAAAGATAATTTTGATTTTCTGAAATAGCGATACATCATAAAAAAAATTTTCAAAATCTTTAGTTTAAAATTTGGTGCTGCAGGGCTTGCACAATACTCAGCAAATTGTCTGAAAAGACTTTGTCTGAAAAACTATTTGGCAGCCTTAAGTTTGGTTTTTAAGAGCTGAACGGCTATAAAGTCACCAACCCAAATTTATGGGTGATAACTGAATATATAATGTAGACCTACCAGATTTTTGGCCATCGCACATCAGTTAAACTTAAATTTGCTGGCCGAGGGCTTGAAAAACCAAAATGAATTAGAGTTGCTAAAAATTTTTGTGAGGTAGGTATTGTTGTAATCATAATTACAGTTTTACTTAGGTAATTTGGATACCAAGTGGCCTTGGCTAAGAGACAGCAAAATAAACAAGTGGTCTTCATGTGAAGCTAACAAGTGTCTTCCTGTTGACACACATGGCGGAGGCTTCATACTCTCCCTTTCAATTTCAATGCTGAATGTTAAGCATAGAAGTTGTGAGAACCAATTATGTTTTTGTTTTTGATTTTGAAATAACCAAATTCGAACTTAAGTCAACCATTGCAGCAGCAGCAGACGTTTTATCCACTTGACCACTGACAATCACACTTTTTATTCCTAATTTCTTTATAGACTATTTATTGAATAGCTCTACTGTATTTTGAAAACAGCAGCATCAAACTGAAAATCAAAATTTTTGAAAACTGTTTTTTTGATCTACATGAAAAATCAAAGCAAAATTGGCTAGATGCTTCACTCCTAACACTTTAAATTGTTGATGATGCACATTGCCAATCAATCAATCAATTTCAGTTTATTCACCATGTGACAGCAAAAGCAGTCAATTGGTAAGGAGACAGCGAAAAAAACTAGGCCTATGCAGTTATCATGTCTGCTACGACCTCACCAAGCAAGCACAAATTTGCAATGCACAAACAAAATAATATAGTAGCTCAGTTCATCATTCAACAAAAGCACAGTAAAAGACAAGATAAAGCAAGCAAATATACAGGCATTCACACTTTCAGTACATCTCCCTTCAGTATAACCAGCAGTGACCTCGTGATATTGACGTTTAACTCTTCCAATTCCATTATCGGTATCCAAACTATTAGATTTTCATGAAGAGCATTAGCTCACCCTTGATGTGATTAATTACTATTTCAATTTCATACAGATGTTATACAATATGCTGTATATAAACAGCACACAAAAAAAAATTGCACCAATTACTCTATGAAAAATCACTGCAATATAAAATTTTGCCAGCTCAAAACCTAAAAAAATTGCCCTGTTTTATTCAGCAACTCAAACCAGAAATTCCTTAAACAAAGCTAACTTACCGGAACACCACTGATTTTGAATCTATCTTCTTCCATCCACATATCCGCCATGATTACAGTAAACAAAAAAATTGTATTTAGACTGTATTAGGTGTGTTTATAACCCAAACACTAAACACTTAATGATGTTAAAGTTATCACTAAGAAAACAATGACCGTACCTCGCTGGTCGGATTAACCAACTTAATTTAAGCCTTGACTGTTTATTTGGACAAGCCTTGTTTAGTCCAGACTTGATCTCTTTCAGGAGTATAGACGATTGCTAACTGTGTAGTTCTTGTTCAATTGTTTCTATCCAGGTGGTATTATTTTGCAAGTCCCTTGAATAGCGAAGCGTAGGTGTTGCTATGACTTTCTCACAATCAAAATTATGAGTGTTGCCAATTTTTTTTATTGTATTGTTTGAGAAAGAAGCGATCAACACCGCTCTGCAAAAAAAGCAAACAAAATCGGATGGAATTCTAGTTCGCTTCAGTCTTGTGTATTTCTAAACTATGGTAAGGTATCTTTGTACGATGCCTATTGAAAAACTATACCCAGTGAAGTCAAACATTTAACCGCAAGGCCCCGTCTCAGTGCAGTCGCCAGACAAACGGCAAGTGAAGGGTCACTAAAATAGACTGAATCTTTGCACAGTAAAACCTTGTACGGCTGCAAATTTGGCGCTATTTGAAAATTTTGTATTAATGTCAAAATAAGAAACATTTATGACCACCAGTAACGCGTTTCCTAGCTTGTTTCGTTTCCGGCCCATAATCAGTGGAAAAACTATTGGGAGCAGCGTCATCGGGTATGAAAAGGACTCGTCCCGATTGCGGTTAACCGCCTTGACTGCGCAGCCTACGAGGTATGTGATTGGTTGAGTTATAAAGCCATCGATTCCAGATATTTATCACTTATGGTTAGTTGACTGATTGATTGTAGCGGCCGACGCTACATATGCAGCAGAGACTTCGACTCAAACAACCTTGAGTGCGATATAAAAAAACAAAAACAGCTGGTCTTTAGAAAACTAACCAAACAATTTTATAGGTCTACTTCTCTACTCCCCAACATATCCGTAAACAGGCGTGCAACCAAAGATTTTGGATTTTGCTAAAGGGGGGAACTTGAACCAAAAGCTAAAACTTTTTCATTTGAAAAATGCTTTAATTGGGTGGCGAGCTGAGTAAAGTGGTGCAACTCAAACATATCAAGGACGGGGTCTGGTGATTTTTTAAATTTTTTGAAAAAAAATAGCCATTTCAACGCCATTTGGGTCACAGTTAGCACGTTTTTAGAGCCATTTGAAAGACTTAATTTGCTAAGATTTTGAAGTCAGTTGAAAGAAGAAATTGCTCAGCCTAATCAGCCCCTACTTTACTTACTGGTCAAGTCCAAAACACGATTAAACGCTTGCATTTTTGGGCAAAAATTTTTATTTGACTTGGCTGGGGGTGGGGGCTGAAGCCCCCATAGCCCCCTAGTTGTGACACGATCCGAAAACCCTCAGCAGCTTGATGAGGTTCTCGACCCATGGTTTGAGAAACAATGGCTTCCGGCTTAGAATGCTTTAAGATGCATACGATACAAATAACGTTCGTGGTTTCGAAATTGATAGGACTAGGCTAATTATAATTGATGGCTTAATGGTTCCAAGGCGTAAATGGATGTTAAAGCTAATGCTAGAAACTTGAACCACATAAACTTTTGGTATTCAAAAACTTCAGGATACTGCTAATGTAGGTAACTTTAGTAAAGTAGATAGGATTGAATGTTATTATTCCTTTTTGCATCATTGTCGGTTGTCTACTTGTCTTCTCGTCACAAGATGTTCCTAAAAAAGTATTTTAGTAAACAAAATGGGGGAAAGAAGCAGCTTCGCTGTCTCCTGGTCATGACAACTTGGTGAATAAAATTTAATTACAAGCATAGTCTCATCATTTTACACTTAGTGTAAACCAGGTCTAAAACTTGGAAAATAGTCAGTTTCTGAATGCTCTGTCATTTAATGAGATTACAAGAGCTAGGCTAATGTAGCATGTGGATCAAAAGGACGTGTCCCAATGCAATCGACCGACTCCCGACGCTCCCTGTCTTTACGCTAATTCATTTATTCATTTTTTGTTTGCTTGTATGTTAGTTTGAAAAGACGATACTTTCAGTACAACAATTTAGCTGACGACGGCGCTTTAGCTTCAACGTCTCCAACCAGCGCAAAGGAGTGCGTCCAACACTCCAACATCCTGGCGTCAGGGCCGTAGCTAGGAATTTTTCTCAGGGGGGGCTCGTCGGGGCTCAATTTTTTGTTACTTATATGACGTTAAATATTGCACTTAATCGCGCATTTAGCATGCGTGTCGACTTATTGGCTTTATACAGTTCTCCTCGATGCTACGTGAGACGGTAAGCCCACAGCATCTCTTAGAGATACACAGGGAGCAGCTTAACTTGAAGATCGAGAAGTCATTTCAAAGTCTCCTGTCCGAGATAACGTGGCAAATAAATAAATATGCCAGCTAAGCAACAAAAGTTTTGTAAATAAATTTGTTTCAATTCTTTTTTGCATGCGTAGCCTAACGAGTAAATACCATAGGTGGGCACAAGTCCGTTACTCGTTAATCCGTTAATAACGAAGCTAACTTTTTCATTAACTCGTTAATCCGTTAAAAAGTTTTTTCATGTTAACGGAATAAATTAACTTCCGTTAAGTGCTGTTAACGGACTAAATTAACTTCCGTTAAGTTCTGTTAACTTCCGTTAAGGTTTTTATCGTTAATATCTTGCAGCTTCGTTGTGCATTTGAACTTGTTTTTATCTTGAAATTAGATTAGACTGTAAAATGTAACTTTCAAAACACAAAAAGACCACCATAGCAATAAATATTTCCTTACAATCAGCTTAACAGCGTCAATACGTGTTCTAGAAGCGAGTGAATAAAACGAAATGTAAGTTGCACGCAAAATGTTAACGGATTAACGGACTTTATTAACTTCCGTTAATTAAAGTTGAAAATAACGGATTAACGTTAACGGAGGTGTGAAGTTTGTTAACGGACTAGTGGTTAACGAAGCTAACGTTTTGCGTTAACTTGCCCACCTATGGTAAATACTGAATGAGTGAATGGGAGGACATGCCTACACTGATCATTAACCAATCAAAGAGATCATAATGCTTGAATTTAGCAATTATAGGCGTATAAGCTCAATTAGCTAACTAACAAAGGGGCCGTTCAAATATTAAGCACGTCTTCAATTGGGGGGAGTTGCACAAAGCGTTATATCCCATACTAAAAGGTAGGCTATAACGTCAAAATACCGTCATATGGGGAGAGGGTCAAAAATTGTCTAAAAAAGCTTTATCATGATATTTGTACAGTCTCTTAAGCTAACTGCCACCCCCACCAATATCACGACTTTACGAGTACTCTTATCTACACACTAGTGACACTATACCCTTCAACCACAATGAATAGAAAAAATGGCATCAAACAAGAACGAAATATGGCCACTATGCACCCGGTTAATAAGCAAACAACAGTTTAATCACAATGCTAAGCAATTAATTTGCTAGTTTTGTTACATATCTGGCCTGAAAGTCTTTTGTTTTTCAGTTAGTATGCTTGGTAGACAGGACGGTAAGTATATCTGATCCCAATATTTAAACCGAATAAAAAGAATGTTCACGAATGAGCACTTTTGGAGTCTATACTCCGCAATAAGTTATAAACTCATGCGTCGTGGGTGTGTAGTTTTAAAAATATCTACGAAATCATCAAGATTAATTTTATTAGTAATGTCACTTTCGTATGCAAGATGTATCAAACCACTTTTTCTTTTTTGAGTCATGCTTAGACGTTGCTTGCTTAGCACTCTTTGCAAGCATTAAAAGGAATTTTCACACGCAGCAGTGGAAGCCCCAAAAAGTTGAACTCCGCAAAATAGTTTGTACACTTCAGGAAACGCTGCTTTGTAATCAAACGCTACTTTTAAGATCTTTTGAAAGTCATCACAATCTTTCGAGGCCAACATGCAGCGAAAAACTTTTAGTTCTCCATTCAATTTTTCTGGCAGAAGATGCATTAGTTTTATTAATTCTGACAGATGAGGCATTTTTAAAAATGCGGGCGAATTGACAGAGTAAACTGCATCTAAGCTTTGGTACAACGCTGAGTTTTTTTCAGAAAATCGTCTGCTGATCTCCGTTTCTGTCTCATTAATGATTGCCTGATACAGACTCCTCCACTTTACTTCTTGATCTTCAGGCTGGGAAGTGGATGATGCACTTGGTATTCGCTCCGTCACAACAGAGTTGTCAAAATGTCGTGGTACTATCCTGCGTTGTTTCTCATTAGAACATTCTCCGCTTTCAATTCCAAATATTTGCGGATATGTTTCGCCAAGTGTTGAGATAAATTCGTCGAATGAATTCTTTTTCGCTTCCAAAACTTTTGATGATGCGTTTATGAGATCTATCCCAAGCTTAAGATTTGTAACTTCTTTTTGAATAAGCTTGTTTGCTGGGGCAAATATTTCTAAAACACTAAACATGATCTCACAAAGGAAAATGAAATCAGAGTTCGAGACCGAAACCAAGTATCCTTTCGCTTCCACTGATGATTCACCATGATTTTTTGATAAGGCTAGAAGAACTTCGGTGATCTCAGAATAGTTTTTCAAAATGACTTTACAAACTGCTAAATGACCGGTCCATCTTATCTCCAGTAGCCTTTGCAGATGTTGACCTTTGTATAACTGACTTACTGCAAACTTACGAAAAAATTTATACAAGCCATTGCAAGTCGCAAACATATCAGCTACTTCATCAATTTTCGCACATACGTGGCTGAAACCAAATGTAGCTGGTGGTTCAAGCAGTGAGTGTAAGGAATTTTTTTGTTAAGTTCTCTTTGTAATAACGCATGTACACCTCATTTCGACCCACTCATTACACTCGCCCCGTCGAAGCAAGTGCATAACATATTTTGGGGGTCCAGACCAACTAATTCTAAATCTTTTAGAATTTGCTTCGTTATGTGAGCAGCAGAAAGACCGTCTAATCCCGACAGTGCAATTAAACGCTCGTGAACAGTGGCGTCAATGGAGTAACGAACTACAACAGATAAAATTTCAGCATTAACTGCATCTCTCGTTCCATCGCATTTCAAACAGTAAAATCACAGATCACATCGTGTGTTTATTTCCTTCGATATTGTGCAGAGCATCATGTCTTTAAAAATAAATATGATTTCGTTTTGAACAGATGCCGAAGTGTATTTAGCATTTTGAGGTGCCAACTTTAAGGCTTCATGAAATTGAGGATCTTGACCAGCAGTAAATTTTATCATATTTACAAAATTTCCAGCACTGCTATCAACACAAAGATCAAAATCTTTTTCACCCATAAACTGTTCGTTTCTCCCTCTAAGTGCTAATTCATTGACAACAAGAAATTGCACAATTTTAGCTAAAGTTTTCAAATAGTATCGGTTTCTTTCCAATACGGCTGTTGTTAATAGTTGTGCAACCGTCGTATCTAAAATAAAAATAAACGTATACCGGTAACATAATTTGTGGGGCTAATTATAAAAAAATGTATCATGATAGAGCTGCATTCTTAAGCAAGCAAGAGATATTGACACATAAGAGCGGCTAATTATTTTACAACATTGAAGCTATTTACGGGTATTTACCTTTCTTGATTAAATCTCTAAATTTTCCTTACCTATTATAACTCTACCAACGCACATTGAAAAATCGCTTTTCACAAAAATTACGCTTATGCACAAGCTTGGGAGTTTTCTAGGACTGTACGATTGCCGAATGGCTAATGTGTACTTAGAAAAGAATATGGATATCACAGTTTTGGAAAAATACGATACAGTCACGTTACAGCTACCAGTGGTGTAAAAAGTAGGCTACTCGAAAACTGTAATCAAGTAAAAGTTTCGTTACTGACGAAAAAGCTACTTGAAGTAAAGTACAAAGTATTGACCTAAAAAGTACTTGAGTAAAAGTAAAAAAGTAGTTGTTTTAAAAGTAATCAAGTAGAAGTATTTCTGAAAGTATGCAAGCAAAATAAACAAACTAGTCAATCAACATAATGACAATTGTTCGACCACCTTCAATCACTGCAACGCTAGGTCTAACCTAGAGCTGCGAAATCGACTTCAACTGAAAAAACTCAGTTACTATTTTGCCAAACTCAATCTTGAAAATAATAAAAAGCCGAACTCGAACTTGCTAAAAGTTTGTGAACTTTACCTAGAAATTGATCGACTATTGCTCCTTTTTTGGCTGGCAACTCTTGAGTCACAGAGGTCAGGCCACCACGCATGTAGCCGTGGTGAGTCGAACGATTGAACAACTGTCGGTAAAGTCAACAGTACTGACGAATTGGTGGTTCAAATTAATAGCAACAGTACTTTCTACTTTTTGAATCAAAATACTACTTAAGTAGTGTAACTTTGCGCAAAAAGTAATCAAGTAAAAGTAAACACAAAAACTACTTAAGTTTTCGATACTGAAAAAAACTACTTGAGTAATCTACTCAAGTAAAAGTATTTTGTTACTTTACACCACTGACAGCTATAGTATCTCATACCTGATTGTTGGCGCTTTTGTGCTTCTAACCATGATTTCATAGAGTTTATGTGAGTCTTACTGGCTTCGTGTTTGAGCAGGCCTCTATCTTTTTCCAATGCAACTTTCCATCTATTGAAGCCCCCTTCAATAAATGCCATTTCAGAACCCATTCCTCCTGCGTTGATTGTTAGACCAAATTTGCGGCATGCGAAGCAAAAAGCCTTGTCACGAATAACTGAATATTCTAACCAACTTCTACCAGTATACCAACTCTTCTGAAACGAGTGAAACAGTCTACCTGTTTTACTTTTCGGAAAATTTAATGTTGGCTGTGAGGGCTTTTCCATATTCAAATCTAAGTCAGTTTCGTTACTTTCGTCTTGATGCAAATTTGCAGCTTCAGAACAATCGCTTTCAGCAATATTTTCTGGAGATACGGTGGATGGTAGTTGAGGTGATCTTGAGGTTTCGGTGTGGACTTCTGCTTGCGTGGCACACTCAACGGAAGTTGTTACAAATCTGTCCATATTTGACAAGTTTAACTGGTCAAGTTCAAAACATTTTTCCGGTGACGCGATAAACTTGATAATGGATTACTGTACTGCACTCCTCTTAAAACGCACTATACTGCTGCACGTCGTTTCACACTTGACAGTTATTGTTACGTCATAGTGCACATCACGCTTCTTTGACTCGCTGTCTGGGATCTGTGCTCAGGATTAAAGCAAACATAACTCAAAAATTATAGTTCCATTTTTCCTCTGCACGTTTTTGGTATAATTTTTAAAAAAATTTTGAAATTTTTTCAGAGAAGGATTGGCAGATTATTTACAAAATTACAGGGGGGCTCAAAGTTTTACAGGGGGGCTCAGCCTCCCCTGTGCCCCCCGTGGCTACGGCCCTGTCTGGCGTGCTCCCCATTGTAACATCTGGGACAAAAGGATGTGTCCCAATGCGGTCGACCTGCTCGGTTGAGCAACCTACGAGCTACTCTCCAATTTGAACCTATTAAACTTCCACTTGTGGCAACGTTGGAGCATGAATTTGAGTGTGATGCTACACTAGGCTACATCAGAAAAAATTGACATACCCATAGGCGTAGCCAGGATTTTTAATTGGGGGGGGGCAAACCACAAAAAAGTCTTCACAGTCCGATTTACGAGTTTTGATTGGGGGAGGCTCGAAATGTAGTTGGAGTTCAATTTAAAATTCGGGGGGCAACCAACAACTTGCATAGTGAAGACCTAAACAAAAAAAAGGTCTTCACGGAACGAAGGGCCAATTTTGCACCAAAAATTAGGTGAGGACCAAATGAAAAAACGTCTTTACGGACTAAAACCAAGCCAACAAGAGAATCTCGAGCTAGAATGGCTTTTTTTGTCACAAATTTATCATTGCTGGCATTGCAATGGGGGGAAGCCCGTCCCCCCGGGCTACGCTTATGAACATACCGTGCACCGAAGTAAGCACATATCATAAACTATATACGCTAAATTAACTACAACAGTTTCCACATCCAATCTAAAATTTTCACGGACCGTAAAATTTTGCGATAATTATTTTCTTTCTGCAGTATTGATATTCCATTCCTTAGAATTGACTCCGTAAAAGAGCAAGTTGTTTTTGAGTGTAACGCTAATGGCGCTCTCACTTTATTTTCAAAAATAGTTTCTACAGCAACAACAAGCTTTCGACGAGCAGCTGTAGGTGCTTGACAGTGAAGAAGATAATAATATTAATGAGTCATACTTCTTTTACATTTTCATTTACGTCCAGTAAAATTTTGGAGACATATAGAGTGTATACCGACTGGTTGATTTTGCAGAAACAAAGCAACTTTGACGTTAAGTCTAAAATGCTTTGCTTACTCTGCCTTACCAGGAGGTCGTACTCACTCGGCCTAGTGGTACTGGTAGCCTATGCTGTGGAGTGTGGAGTTGCTGGGCTAGTGATTTGGTCGCAGTCACAGTGATTTCATCAGTGATATCCTCATATGCAATTGCAAATATTAGGCCTATAGACTTGTACAATTCTGGTTCCTCTTATCCAAGGTGCATAGGCTCAATGTTTGAAATAAAGATTGAGTCTGGAAGTTTAGTTAGAGTTGAACCGAGAGTTAGGATTTACTTTGTGCTTTGGAATAGGCTAGAGTTTAGATGAAATTGTTATGATGCTACCGGTATATGATTAGCACTACTACATACAGATAAATTATTGCAGTTGCGATGATAGAAAATTATGTTGTTGCATAAAATAAATGACTTCATCATGAATCATATCTTTGCACATGTACAACCTATTTAAGTAGGCCTATGCTTATTTTTCTTACTGTTGTTGGTGCTTTGAATTTTTATGTTGCTGGTTGCATTTGAAGTAGGAGAAGCCTAATTTTATTTACTTGAGGTAATTGACACCATCTCTGTTTTTCTCATTAATTCAGAATGGTAGACTTGCAGAAATTTACTGTAGTCAAAAAATTATTCCAGGAACTAACATTGACTCTTATTGCAAGCTTGAAGGAAATTAATGGTCATGTGCTTTATCTGGCATCAACTGAATAAAATTTTTCTAGCTCTCAGTTTCACCCAATCAATTACATGTAATATTAGTTATATGGGCTTATGACACAATTGTGTACTGTTATGTACAGCGTATTAATACATTGCTGGTCTTGTCCTAACCCCAACCATAAACCTAAACTAAACTGTATCCCTAACTCTAACCCTAATGTTAATGCTAACTGAAACTCCAAATCTTACTCAAACCCTAATGTTAATGCAAAAAATAAAAAAGAACGAATGAGCCTCTTCTCTTTACTTTCTTGTTCTCTACATGCATATAGCTCTAAAACAAACATCAAATTTATAAATGAAATTAATTTACCTTGCATCAATTATTCAAAATTTAATCATTTTCGTTGTGTTGATTCAAAATATGATATACATATGTATTGCAGAAAAATCTAAAATAGAAGACTTTCTTGAACCAGTAGCGTAGCCAGGAGAGACGGCTTTAGCCCCCTTCCTTAGCCTGTCGACCAAAATGCGTAATAGAAAATACCACATTTTTAACACTTTTGAGACCGTCTTTTGCCTTGGAATGGATTCAAAAATGATTTAAACCATCTTTTAAAACAAATATTTAGGGGGAGGGGACTAACTTGTCGAAAATAAAACTCACAAATCAGAAAAAGCTTTGAAAAATTGCCAAAAATAAGCAATCAAATTCAGTCACTTGTTTAAGCATGCTGAACATAGGTTTTATTAAAAATTCAGGAAGAGAGGGGTGGCTATTCAATATTAGTAAACTATCAGTCACTTCTCTCAACTCTTTCCTTATGTTCAAATAAATTGAACTTTATTTTACATTTATGTGTTATACTATGCATCAGAAGTGGAATCCTTGAGGACATCCTTGGCCTCGAAGCCTACAAGTTCTCAAAAATGTCCTTTCCTTGGCTTGAAGACTGAACTTTTTCTGATTCATTAAAAATGGGCCATGGCCATGACCTTCTTTCCACTTTACCTTTGAAAACAGTAGAAACGTCGCAGAAAAAAAAAATTTGAGTTTGCCTGTAAAAATTTTTGGGAACTTTTTTTTTGAGAACACTTGCGCCTTGTGTCCTCAGTCCTTGGTCTCAAGAAGCCGGTTCGTGGCCTTGGATTTTTTTTGGCACAGTGCCAGGGGCCCCGCTCTCAGATGGTAAGACTTTTTTTCTGGTCTTCACCTGTACTTGGCAAAAAGATTTTGCAAAAATCTCCAAAGTGCCAGGGGCCGCACACAATGTAAATCTGGCTCAGTCAATAACATGGTTAGCAAGTGTAATCAGTTATTGTACCATTTTTCAATAACAATTCACCTCCACTTTTAGGTGTAGCAAGAAGGTTGTGTCCTCGACTCCACCTCTGCTATGCATTGCATTTTTTGCATATTTACTGGAAAAGTCAAAGTGAAAGACGTGTTGATAGCAAAACTTCTGTTAAATAGCAAAACATGAAATGTATTTTAATTGTTTGTGTGTAAACGTTAAAGCATCACAAATATTATAATTATTTTCAACATGAGATAAGTTTACCATTAATTTGTCTAACAGGTTGGTTTATTTAAAAGCTAAGGTGAAATGATTGGTTGAGATTTTCATATGTTTTCGAATTTTCAGCACTTGGATTTTGGTTTATTTTTTTACATTGCATTGACCTAAATAGCTTTTTGCGTGTTGCAGGGCTTATAGATAGTCGTTGGTAGAAGTTTTGAAACAGAAATTTACAGTTAGCTTCTGTTCAAAGCAACTTACTGGAAGTTTTTTTCTGGCAAAACTTTGCCAGCAATCTGAAAGATTCATGCATTGGTATGGATCAAACTAAAAAACAGAAGCACAAATTCAAAAGACCGAAGTCGAGTGGAGCTATTAAATTTTTTTCTTCAGAATATGATGAAGACAATTTAAGTTCAAATAAGGTGGGACGTTGTTAATTTGTTCTTGCTCAAAAACCTGCTTTGATATTGTTTGTATTTATAGATGTCCATGTTTAAGCACATGTCTTTGAAAAAAATGTAAAAAATTGAAGCATTGGAACCTATGCTGGTAAGAAATTTCTGCATTTCACAACAGCGTAACATTAATAATCCTACTGTTGTTTTGTTCAAGCAAAGAAAATCTTCGGATTTCCAGGAAGCTATCAAATTTATTTCATTTAAAATTTAGGAGAAAACAAAGTTGGAAAACAACCACCAACCTCAGCCTCCCAGTAGAAACGATTCCATTCTCAGAATTGCTTCGTCAACATCAAGCTCTGGAAATTCACACCACATAAAAGTATGTTCAATGTGTTGTTCCTTAGTTCTATCTTAATTTTACTGCTATACCGGACCAATGGTTAATTTTGTTAAACAGGCAAAAATTAATGATGCCAAATTTTCCAACAAATTTAAAAAGCAGTTGAAATTTGATTAAACATTATTTTTAGTGACAGGTTTTTTTAATTGACAAACTTTTTGTAGTCAAACCACCAAGTGTTTCACTACGTATTACCGAGAGTTGCTGCCATTAAGTGGAGCAGTGGTGAAATATTGCAAAGCTTAGTTTTTTTTCATTTTTTATTCTGTCACGAACCCAACATCACTGCACTGACGCAGCCATTTTTGACATCAGTTGTGCAAGTTGATTATCGATTTCATAGCGGAGTATTTTTTCAGGAATGGATCAACTTGAAGTCGCTGATTAACATCCGGGATCGACACAGTGCTGAATCCAACTCGATCAGGAGGATGTATGAAACCGTGCTGTGCAATGAAGAAAATTTTGTCAAGGTAAGCAAATTGTTTGTGAACAAGCTCATGTGCTTGTTGCTCACCAGCACCGGAGCCAGAGAGTTACATGTTCGATTTTTAGTCAACCCAGCAGCAATACATTATTTTGTTATTCCATGTTTTGATTTGCCTGCTCAGGAATCAAACTCAGCCCTGCTGATCCATCAAAGAATTCATTAATTTCTCGACCAACTGCGAAGTGTGACTTATTTTTTATTGCAAATGTAGGCAAAACGCAAAATTACACTATTAGTGTTGAAATAAACTTCCTGCCAGTTGCCAGTAACTATGATGCTTTGGCATCTTTTCTGCTCCCTCTTTCCCAGGCGGTGCAGATAACAAGAGCCGCAGCATGTCATACATGGCTTCCCGATATTCAAACCCACACAAAGAGGCACGACATAAAGACATCGATCCAAATTTTCAAAGAGTTGCTTCAAAAACTTTTAACAATTACTGGGCGAGTTTTGCGTTTTCAAACGTACGAAAAAGAATAGTACCACTACTGCAAACATTAGCTACTGCAGCAGAAAAGGGTTTGTGATTTGATTTTGTTTGGTCCAAGAAAGACTTCAGAATTAAGTTATTTTAGCTTTCCTTTGCATACTATATTCGAACGAAAAAATGTGTGGCCTCCACTGAGAGTGGGGTAACTAATTAACTTAAAGGCCCTTAAATGGTCCCTTTATAGCTTCTCTCCAAAACTGTAGAAGTGAATAATGTTCGCGGTGTTGCAGCTATTATTGTATCGAAAATTGGCGATATAAGCGTGAATATTAGTCTGTGGTAGGCAGGTGGCAGGCTTTTGCTATCTTTTAGCCTTGTAACAGTGCAAAAAGTAGGGTGATCCGAAATTGCAAAGTTAACCATCGAGATGATTTTCTTTATGATCAAGAAATTTATTGTATTATTTTTGTTTATCAAGTTGCCTTGACCAAGAGCCAGCAAAGGGATCTTTCGCTCTTCGAGTCAAGCTGCCTCCTGCCCACCTGTCTACCACATACGGTGCAGGCTTCACACTGTCCCTTTTAGTGCTGAACAGCCAGCAGAAAAATTGTGAATACCACGGAGCATAATGTTCGGAACATCGAAATATCTTTAATACAAAACACAAAGCCAAAATAACTGGAAACATATCTTGACGTTTCGTGAAACTACTTCTCACATTGTCAAAAGTAATAAATGGCGAAAACCACAAAACACAAGCATATAAAGCAACAAAAAGCAGCAGCAGCAGGGGAGAGAATTATTCATATTACTCATGTGTTAAACAAATACAGCGGTATAGAGGTCCTGTCAACATTTAAGTTGGGATTGTGTTTTTGACTAGTAATGTTTCGGTGATCAATAATTTTCGCCAGTGATTGGTTTGAGCCATTATTTCTGTTTTGTCAAAATCAATTTTATGATCGGGGTTATCTGTCAAATGTTTGTATACATCGGTGTCTTGTCTATTTGGCGAATTGGGGTCGTGATTTTTTAACCGAGTAATAAGATTTCTGGAAGTCTGACCAATATATGTGCTTTTACAGCTGCATGTGATGCGATAAACCACACTAGAACGATGTAACTTATTTTGGCGCTCTTTAAAGGTAAAAAGACGCTTTAAATTGAACGTTTTGTTGATTAAAATAAATGTAACTTTAAAGTCCAATTTTTTCAAAAAACCATTAATTTCTTTTGGTATATGGCCGTTCATTTCTTTTATGTAGGGAAGTTTCATAAAAATCCGTTTTGTGTCGTCCTTCTTGTCTGTTCTGGGTTTTGACTGCTTTTTGGCAAGAAAGTGTTGTATTTGCCGGTTTATGCAATTTAAGGGAAATCCATTTTTCTCGAGAAGTCTGACCAATATATGTGCTTTTACAGCTGCATGTGATGCGATAAACCACACTAGAACGATGTAACTTATTTTGGCGCTCTTTAAAGGTAAAAAGACGCTTGTGCTTTGTGGTTTTCGCCATTCATTACTTTTGACAATGTGAGAAGTAGTTTCACGAAACGTCAAGATATGTTTCCAGTTATTTTGGCTTTGTGAATACCAGTTTTTATTGTCTTTGGTTTGATCTCACTAGGAATTGCGATATTAGAATTTTCTTTTTCTCGTTGCACGAAGCTAGACCACCTAGCTGTGATCTACCGGTTTGGAAAAATAGCGACTCGACGTAGAGATTTTTAAATATTAAGAGTTACGTATCTCTCCATGTCTTATTTCTATGCAATTATTCGTTCAGGGCATCGATGAATTTTTGAGAGAACAAGATCTCCTTCATCTTCGTAAGAAGGAAATACTGTACAAGAAGTGGCATGAGAGAGTTTACATTCCACTGAGGAAGAAGGTGGAGGGAGCCCTGGAGGACGGCTTTGATCAAATCGACCAAAAACGGAGGGTGGAATACGACAACTACATTAATCATGTGAACAAAAAGGTAAGATGTTTTGGGCCGTGCAACAACTAACAAGATGAAGTTTTTTATTCGAATGCAACTTCGTTGAAATTTGATATTAAACTTTTGGTATTGTATGACTTTGTGATGTTGACGCGAATGTAAATGCTTCGTGCAACTTTTACTGCTAAACTATTTCGGGCTTGTGTAGGTTAGGGTGAAACTTCTGATGAGTAAGGGTGAAAGTGTTGGTGGATGTAGGGAGTTACCCTGATAGGTTCAAGTCTTTAAGACTTCAACGGAGTAAAACTTAGGACCTACAAAAATCCTGCTAATGTGTTACATTTTGCTTGCTTATAGTTTAATGCGATGTAGAACGCTTAAAAATGGCTAGTTGTATTTACCATCCTTAATCATTGGTATTTTTCAGTACATTGTTCTTAACAATCCCTAATCATATTTTTGTTTTTATGTTGTTACTGTCAGCAGTCATGCTGCCAAGTCAAAAGTTTTCTGCTGTAATGTAGGCTTTAAGCAATTTAGTATAGTTACACGTTCAGCAAATTTCGGGATTAAATACATGAGATATGCGATTTTCTTTTGTGCAGCATTGGTTTTGTCACTGGTACAATGGTGAAATACCTGGCTTGGCAATTTCTGATTTATGAATACGACGAATAGTTTTGGTTGTACCGATTTTACATTTGATACCTATAAATTGTATCGCAGTCCAATTATTGTGCCTTGTTATAAATTTCAAAGAACTAGGACCATCTACCGGTATATTTATAGTTTCAAATCTCGATAAAAACTGTTAAAAGTTTTGTATCGTCAGTATTCAACGCCATTGATTGATTGATCCATTTTTGTTATTCCGTTGAGATAAAGCGCGAGCGAGTTCGAAGGTAACATAAAGTTGAAGTTCTTGTACTTGAAATGTTTCTTCGTGTGTTGTGTCATAGATTACTTATTGTGACAACTCGTTACATCGTTGTGCCGATTGTTGAAAACAAAGGTGAAGTTGTCATTGTTTCGAGCGTGTGTTCTTTGTATGCGGGATTCAATTAACATAGACTTTATGATTGAAATTTCAGGGCGAGGTTTTCTTGGACGTCTTCTCCCCAGACGAATATGATCCACTTACATTATACAATCCTTCAAATCCTTATGCTCTCAAAGCAAAAACGCCGAGGTTAAACGACCCCTTGTTACAATCGGAACGTCAGAGAATCACCGAAGATAAGGTAGATTGTTTTCAAACAATTTGCTTTATGGAATTCTTTTCAATGCGCTACAATATGTGATTGTTACTCAATCAATGAATTGTTACATGTTTGTAAACTGATGCCTTTCCATTCAGACAATCCTGCGCTGCGATACGGGGGAGGTACTACCAGATCGAGTGGTATTGTCGCGCCGACTTCCCCCTCAACCACTGGTCCCTCTTGGGAGATCGGGTGGAAAACTCTCCACATGGTTGTCTGTCTCCTTATTAAATATGGACGGCCCTGACCGCGACAGAGCGAGGTTGGTGAATTTATTTTATTTCTTTTTGAAGCAACAACACAACCAAGTTTATTGCATTTTCTATATTTTTTGCTGATCGTATAACCCATTCAGTACGTAAAACGCATCAATACAACCGAGCCAATCGCTTTCTCATTGCGTAAAACGCATAAATACGTCTTACAAAATTAAGGCAATTACTGTGCCATTCTTTCTCAACTGTCTAGTTTTCTGATTGCGCAGCTGTTCGTTTCATTCTAATTAAGCTGCTGCTTATTACCACCCTACAGTTTACATACTTTATTCAGATGACACTACGGTGAAAAACAAAAAAAAACAAAAGCTAGTTGTGCGTGGAGTGTTTATCCTGTTCAGAACCGCTTATTGTTTTTTCTCATACGCGAGATTTTCGCCGACATTTCGAGTCTGTGAAAAATTGAAACAAGAAAATTGAGCGAATGGCTAATTTAATTCAGCACTTAACGGTTTGAAGAAAAATTAAATACCGGTACTGCAAAATGTAGCCACGTAGCTCAGTAGAGCGTTGGCTTAGCGATCTAAAGTTTGCTTTGGATCGATAAAGTTGCTTCTTCATTAGCAAACTGGCGAAAATTAGCTAACTTGTGTTTTGGGTAAAACGGTGTTTATACTGTTGAGGTTAAAACGATGCTGAGGGTCCTTTAATTTTGATTACCGGTATCCTAATTCTGTGAATATTTTTTTCTATACTGTTTTTATTAGGTATATTTAAAGCAATATTGCAGTAATAACCTTTAACCCCGCCAAGTTGCAAAAAAAATAAAGTTTTTGATATAAGTTTGAATTTTTAAGTTATGTTGCAGACAAAGAATGATGGGGAAAGCCAATAAAAGCGACATCAACTTTAAAGCTTGGAGCGAAGTTGCCACCGACTCTGATTTAGTTGACAAGGAGTTAAGGATACAAAAGAAACGTCATTTTAAGTTGCCTTCCACCATGCCCACTCAAATACAAAGCGGGAAGTCGGTGGTTCAATTCGCAACCCCGTCGGTATCCTCTACTGCCTAGACACCAGCTGAACTATTAGTTCAAGTAGTTTAATTGCAATACGCTATGGTGCGTGCCAAATGTTATCTGGCCAAACGTATGCCTCTTTCATTTACTCCGAATTCACTGCTTTAACGAGAAATTGCCAAATAATGCTATTATCTGAGTCTCACTTCCCCAAGAGCAAACGGTAGCTACGAGGGCGAAGTTGCTAAACATTATTTAATTGTTGGACTTAACTTGGGGGTTTTGTTAGCTTCGCTGGATTTCATTGTTCTTGCTTTAAATATTCCAAACGTGAAGACGATTTACACCAACAGTCTTTAAATCGACCTTAGGTCGAGTTTGTTTCTTCTTTTTTTTTGGTTGAAATTATCCGCATTGGGCCCTAAACTGCCACATCATACAACTTCAGCGTTTCACTGGAGAACACGTAAGTGAGTGCTTCCACATGGTCAAGATGGGTAAAGGCGTCTTTTTTACGACGATCTTGTCGGCAGCGTGGCCGAGAGGGTAAAGGTGTCGTTTTTTACGACAATCCTGATCGCACGATCTGGCTTCAACCCGCACCCTGGTCACGTTGTTGCGTCGTTAGATAAGACGCTTTACCATGATTATCTCTGCTTGGTGGCTTCGAACAAGCAGCAAATTCAGTGGACAAGAATCCGAAGAAATCCACTGGAACATTGGATTTTTGAAAACTCCGGATTCCTGCAACCGCGAAGTAGTCATTGCAATGAAAAGTGTGTGGAACGTCCAATATTTAGCGTCTGACGCTGTTCGGTGACAGAAGGATAAATATGCGCTACAACAACAACATCGCAAACTAGCCCCTAAAATCTCATTGATAGCCACTATTACAACCCTCCGGATCTTGCTTATTCTGCGTGGTTAAGCGTGGAGGATGAGCCGAGTTTCATTGTTTTGTTTTCTAATGAATACAGAAACAAATTTCAACTTCAAATCCACAATTAACTCCACTAAAATCGATGAAATTCGCCCAGCATCCCGTGTTCATCGCTCCCGCTTATTAGTTGAATCCTTGGTAGATTGGATGTTATAGTACATAGCGTAGATAGTTATATCCTACTAACAAATTTTAAGCATTTAGAAACTTAAACTAGGGATAGACGTGCGCCGCGCCCCGGAAACTAAATTCATAAACGCACTCTCTGGCCATTACGTGATGGCTGCATATTAATGTCTGCTCAATAGTCACAAGAGAGAACTAAATTCATTGTTTTTTATGTATCGTGATTTCCAATTAACAAATCAAATTTACACTAGATTCGTTTTTAGTTAACTTTTCGACTTGCCGTAGTTGGTCGATTGTGGTTAAAAATTAGTAACTAAACGTGATATCAATTCTCAACACTAATTAAGTTCACTTCGCAGACGTAGCTAATGGGCATGAAACTCAGCATGGGGAAACGTTTTCCTTGTTTTACTTTGTGTCGTTTTTCTGGGAAGTACGAATTTCTGGAATTTTCCATTGCTAGTTTGCATTGCACAACTAAGAGGTCTCAAATTTGTTTGAGTTCTCGCGCGTCTAAACCGATATTATCATTCGGATTAAATTTAATGTTAGTTTTGATCGATTCATTTCTCATAGTTTCTTGCTAAATTAGTTTTGCATTCAAATCTCGTTGAAGTCGAGCTAGAAAACGACGAAATTCACAAATTCAAAGATACGGCCAAAAAAAGTTGCGAACTGCTGTCAGAAGTGGGCGAGTGATTTGCAAAATTTTGTCGTTTACTAGAAATAACGTCCAACTAGATTTGAGGTAGTGCTAACTTTTGTCACTATTGGTAAAACTTTTTTACATTGCCATCTAAGTCTTCCTAATCAGAGCCTTCGCAGTTTCGTATAAATTTTTTTGAAAGTGGTTTAAAAGTTTTGTAACTTCAGTGTTCACTGATACACATCTCGAGTGTTTTTGAACCCAATTTGGGAAAGCTCGCACTAAAAGGCATAAAAAAAGCACTACATGTTGAAAAATGCTGCAATTTCGAAATTATGTGTGAATTGAACTGTGAAGACACTTACAATATTCAGTGATAGTATGTTTAGTTTCATTTGTTCCACTTAATATTTCTTAAAAGTCACCATGTAGAAACAACGCATGTTTGTTAGCTTTCATGTGAATATTACTTTTGTCATCAGAATCAGTAAATTGTTAGGCAGGGTGTTCTTAAATTTTCTCGAATATTCAGCCTCATTTTTTCTAAAACAGGGTTGCCCAAAGTGATGCGGCCGGCGAGTGGTCGTAGGAATTTACAGTAAGTTGATTTAAAACATGGCAGATTCGAGATATTTTAGGGGAATTTTGCAAGACACCAAACCATCAAAGATCTGTACGTCTAGCCACCACCTAAAAATCGGCCAAAGACTTTTTCTACAGGTCTTCGCTTAAAATTGCGGTAAAAATTACATCAAAATGCGGCGAAAATCTTTTTTTGCTCTTCACCTAAAATTCCGGATAAAAAGTTTGTTGCGGCCCGTTCCTCTTTAAAATTCAGCCAATGCGGCCCTTTCTTTAAAAATTTGGGCACCCCTATCCTGAAATTTAAATTTCATTGGAGACTGAAGTAAAAACACATTCGTTCTTGAATAGGAGAACGTTGTGTTGTATAAAAGTTTGGTCGATTGTTAAAACTGCAAGTGCAAAATCAATCCACTGGCCATAATTGCAAAAATCTGGCTATTTCGTTACGATGCGGCATGAGGTAACTAAAATTGTTTTATGGTGTTGCCCCGTGTTCTTAGTTATTTCGTTCCTCCCGAGGCTGGCATTGTTCTTAATTTGTTTTAACTTCTTAAATTTTGAAAAAATGCTTCTCGTGTTCTCATAAAATTGTTCTTCTGAAAATATAAGTGTATTGGGTTTGATCATATTTTTTTGATTTTCTGGAAATAAACTTTTTATTTGTTGGTATACGTACGAGTAAATCGGATTATTAGCCCTTGCATTTGTTTTGTAAATATATTTTTAGCAACGGCTAAATAGCCTGCTCTGGTCGAACACTGTAGTCCGCATTGCTATTGCTGACGTTCATGATTACCAGATAAAAACTGAAGACAAAAATTTCAATGCGATTTAAATTACAGTCACATTAACAGCACAAAGCCTCTAGCGACATTACGTGGAAACTCGCAGTTGAGAAACAATGAAGCCGTCTCGATTAGATTTGAACCAGTTATAATGCGACTAAATGCAAAGCGAAAACTCCACAAATAACTCTACGTTTTCCGTTTTATTGAAAAATTAGATAATATTCGAGTCTTTGCAAGACATTGACACAAACCACTAACAATTACGCATTTAAAACTCAAAATTTTCACGACGATTAAAGAGGGCATTACAGAACGACCGACATATTAGTATACAAATGTTCGCACCAACTCAATAAATCTACACTCGACTTTACACCAATACTTATGCAGTAGGTGCAATTTGGTATAAATCGTGTTGTCCTACTTCAACTCAATAATGTGACATTATAATACTGGATTTGCATCGGTAGAAGTAAACTATAAGACCTGCCTAGCTGATAAATTTTTGCTATTAAGGTTCATTTGTGGAACTCTATGTAGCTTAAATTTCGCAAGTGGGACAACACCATAAACCGTACACCAAATCAGATTTTAATTAAATTTTAGTAGGTTAAGGCGGGTTTACACAGTTTCTTTTTTGTACGTGTTTGCTTCTCTATGAAAAAAATTCGCTTTTTCGTCCACACTTATGTCCATATCCGCACTACGTAGACTGTTACATGCATTGATAAAAATTTTGTAGAAAATTTCCTGTATGAACGATATTTGAAAATTAAGCTGTAAACCTTTGCTAAAAAATGTCCTGGAGAAAAAACAAAAAGTAGACGAAAAACGGATACTGTGTAAATCCACCCAAATGACAAAAACCTGTTCACATATCTAATAGCTTGTTATTGATTTTCCGACAATTCCGTCTATGCTACTTAAGGTTATAAAAGTCCGTAAGGGTTAAAAGTTAAAATGCAGGAAGACGAAAAAACTAGTGTTACTGTAAATTGCAACATGCTGCAAAAACCCCTCTATAAAGAAAATTGAACAAGATGAAGAAATGAAAAGATATCTCAAGCATTCAACATTAAGCAATGGAGAGAACTGGCAATTCCATATTCCTAGTTTCAAAACAAGTACCGGTACCTTAAAGTCGCTTTTCATTAAAGTATTTTGATTGCTCAACGCGCGTAACAGTAAAAATCTCATTTAACTATAATGCCCAAGACAGCATACGCAGGTGACAGCGAATACACCATGAACAGTTACAAACAAACACCAATGATCTTCAAAAAATTTCCAGAGCTCAACTTCCATTCAGTATAGCAGTCAACTTTCTTGTCAATAACAAACTCGAATTGCCTTCCATTACGTTCCGAAAACGCTGCAGTATAACACACTCACTGTATATTTACGATACACACACCAGCGCAAATACACAAACGTTAAAGTAAACCAACCTTGATCTTATCAGTACATGGCACAAATTTAATAGTAATAAAGTGACGTTAAAAACTTTTAGTTTCACTTATAATACACAAGTAGCTTTCACTGGTTAAAAAAATCAGTTGCACTGTGCTTTCAGAGTATGGGTTAAATCTGCACTAACATAATTCTCTCTCTTCGCTTTTACCAGCCCATAAACGCAAAACATGTTTTCTCCGAAAGTACCCCACATTACTGCTTCAGCTTTGACTGGTGTTCATTACATCATAGAAAGTTATTTTTTCCAAAAGTTTACATCTCTGGACAACTTCGATTCGAATTGTTTCATCCAGTTCTCCAGCACAGTTACTGGGATAAACTGAGTTTTTGCGACGGACTGATCGCAGGCCGACGCTATTTGCACGATCTCCTCGAGCGGCTTTGCAAAAGACGACGAAAAGTTGTAGAAATTTTGCAGCATAGAGGTGGTGAACTCCACGTAAGAGGACGCCTGCTCGGAATTTTGAATAGAAGGAACTTGCTGCGATATTTCTGAAAGGCTTTCAAACGAAATTCCCAGCTGAAAATAAAATTATTCAAATACTTCACAAAAAATAGTCAAAATTTGTTATACATTCGTTTTGGCTCTATCTTCCTTTGCACTGTTGTCGCCAATTTATAAGCTATACAGTACTACAGTTTCTATGTATCTTTTAACAAAGATTTTAGGAAAACTCACAAAACTCATTTACGAAACCCGACATACGGGCCTCGTAGAACATGACATTATGGCTCAGACACAAAGGATCACAGACATAAGGGCGAAGAGATGTAAATCTTGCAATACGCGCCAACATTTTTATGCTTCGGCAAATAATTACGCAATCGAAGAAATGAACTTGATTATTGTCAATGAGTATTTTATTTAATTTTTGAAAGTCAAGTTTTGAGCACTTTCAGAATTTAAGTTCGAGTTTTGTTAAAATGTAAGTTTGGTTTCAAAATTTATTCTTTTAAAAAAAATAAAAAACACTGGACAGATCGGTTTTTGCTCGCAATCACTTAACGTTTGCATTTAATCAGTTAAGCAAACAATAACAATAATTTGAATTAGTCTTTTGTCCCGCTACGAAGCAAAAGCATATCCTAATCACATGCACGTGTACTGCTGGCAGTCATTATTCACAGTTTAGAGAAATCAATCGTTTTTGTTATTGAAATTTTCACTAGGTGCAATATATTTTAAAAACGATCGGTTTCGTTTCTGTACATAATGACATTCCGAAACATGAAAATGTCAGCACAGATTGCAGATTTACGCCTCTGCGTCCTTTATGTCTTGCGCTCTTTAGTATGCACCCTATGTCGTAGATCGACTAATTTAAACCCTTACTATTTCGGCATTTGTTACAAAACAATAAGAAGTCGGATCATTGCGATGAATTGGGATACAATTGGCATCAATGCCTTGTTAAAGTATAATGGTGCAAAAGTCGTGTTCAATAAACAAAAGGATACTTTTTGGAAGCTTAGCAGTCTAAATTTACAAAATTTATGGTCAACACTTGCATTTAAAATTTAAAAACACAAGACAAACAAGCCGATCGTATAAATACTAAACACATACAAAAACGAGAAAAACTGGTAACCACAGAGGGAACCACACAATACGTTACGGAGTCAAGAGTGTGCTCCCTGCTTCTTACCACAGCACCATCCACAGGTAAATAGAGCATGTGCTATGGATTTAGATACACCTGGGACCCGGGGTTTTATTCCCAGTCAAGTCAAACCTTGAAGCTGCATGAGAGTGCAATGCTGAAACCTCCAGCGAGAGTGTTAGAAAAACGCTACGCCATTAAAGGGTATTTGGCTGCCACCTTGCAAGACAAGATTAAGTTTAAACGTTCAAGCTTGACCTTGGTCTGTGTCTCACCTGAACTTGGTTGGATCGTTGGCCTGGGAAACTCAACATGGGAGAGGTTGTACTTCCTGGAATAATTAAATTATTTAACAATAAACACACCATATTATGAAATTGACCAGATTATGAGAAGGTAAAAATGTTTGGTTTTCTAATCCTTGCAATTTGGCTGAATAGGAAAACTATCTGTTGAGTTCAGGATGGTTCTATTAAAAATGAAACAAATTCCACAGATGACCAGTTTCATTGCACGATCACATGATGCCACATCAGAAAAACTTGAACAATAACAGCTCTACATTTAAAATGCTCAATCATATCAAATCAATCAAATCTTTCATTATACTCGCTGTATTACACGGAAGCGAGTAACGACTTTGCGGGGCCTATCTCCGCGTCATTGCACCCGGGCAACACAGCTTTAAATTTTCGAAGAAATGTCGCAGGGGTGGCGAGCCGTTGGCAACACGGAGTCCGATTTGACCGGCCCAAGATTTGAACCTCAGAGCTCCCGCTCCCGAGACCAACACGTAACCGCTCGACCAACTGGCCGGCTAAAATGCTTAATACTACATAATATCGCCATTCTTTACAGACTTACAATCACAAACTCAAAAAATTAACGTGACACTGCATCGCATTCAAAATTTAGAAGATCAGTATATAACAGTCTAACTAAACCTAACTGATTCGACTATTCAAAATAGTTAGCTGATATAACTTTCTGACAACAACATTTTTCATACCTTTTTTTAAACCAGATATCTTGAATATAGCGGATGGCTTCTCATTTGTAAGATGACCAATCAATTGCCAAACACTGTCTCCACTTTCTGAAGGCCAACTTATGTATACAGAACCACCAACATCTACAAAAATATATTCGCAATAATATCATGTTCTGATAACTGTAATATATTGGATAACAATGAAGAAATGAACAATGAAGTCGATTCAGCCACCGGTTTCACGGTAACTTATGGGGCTGAATCAAGCTTAGTGACTGGAAAGAGTGGGGCATTTTCTTTAAATATTATGTTAGCCAAATCAAGAACCGTTTTAGTAACCGATTGATCAGGCCACTGAAATGCTTGAAATTTACATGCTTTGGAAAATCGAGGCAAGGCAGCATCGCCGACACATTTTCACCTAAACCACAATAATTTTATTGATCAAAAAATTTATAAATGTAATAAAGTAATGTTTTTACAGCAACTGCCTGTCCACATATCATAGAGATGTTTTCGAAAATTAAATGACTATTGAAGTTGAATGCTCGGATTAACATCGCTGAAACTACTTTGTCCAGTGTCAAGTACTACACGTATTTCAAAGCAGTGTTTCCTCTAAGATTTTGGTGAGTTGGAATGTGCCCGAAAAATCAGTGATTTTCCAATAGCAAACAATGAAAAATTGAAAAATGAGTCGGCCTGTGCCCAATAAAAATGCTAATTCACTGATAAAAATCAGCTTAATGGGTACATAGTTTCAAAGTGTAGTTTTTCTTCGTGTGACATCTTATTTTAGCCCGTTGTCAGTTTGCACTATGCAGTTCCAGTTATACTCATACGGACATCTTAGCAAGTTTAGTGGTTGATTTTAGTAGTTTTACAGGATGGAAAACATCAGTCCGCTACATCTTGACGCGACCGACCTGATACGAGACAACTCACCCCGGGAATCCTGACGCTAGGGACATCCTGACGCCAAGGACATCCTGACGCTTGGGATATCCTGTGACGATCGGGACATCGTCACGCCAAAAGTTCCAAACTTTCGCCCCCTGCTTCTTTCTTTGTTTCTCTTTTTTCTTTTCTCTTTTTTGCGCTACGCCAAGGCAACGCTTTTTTTCTCAAAACGATTAACATTCGGTTATTGAGACGGAAGTATATTACTTTCCGTTAATTGCAAACTTCATAGGAATCTCTGTTTTGCAGAAACAACTCAAAAGCGAGTTGTATTTTCACGAAAAAAATCTTGATAAAATCAAGAACCAAGTTAGCGAATCTGTAAAAATGCTGGCGATAAGTTTCAAGTAATGATCGATTGCCGCACTTGAAAGTAGTATATCTCGCTATTATTAAACGACCACGCAAATATTTCATGAATAATAACATATGTGGTTAATTTGTAGAGAAAAATGCTCTAAAAGGAATTGTATGTTAAAGAAAATATTAAAAATATAATTCAAAGTCAAACGCTGCAAATCGAAATTAATTAATGCAGCGGTTATGATATTATTTTTGCCTATTATTATAGGAATTTACGGAAAATAATATACATACGCCTCAATAACCGAACGTTAATCGTTTTGAAAAAAAAAGCGTAGCCTTGGTGTAGCGCGAAAAAGAGAAAAGAAAAAGAAAGAAGCAGAGCGCGAAAGTTTGGAGCTTTTGGCGTGAGGATATTCCGAGCGTCAGGATGTCCCTGGCATGAGGATGTCCCTAGCGTCAGGATTCCCGGGGTGAGTTGTCTTGCGTCAGGTCAGTTGCGTCAGGATGTCCTGGGAAAACATTGCATCGCACCCTTTTTTCCAAAAATATCACATCAAAATGCGCAAAAAAACTCCATATCCATTATTGTATCACAGAATTTGAAAAAAAATCTGCGATTTTTCGTCACTATTTCTGTTGATTTTTTCCGTTTCATCACAAGTTACATTTTGGGCAGAAATTTGAGAATGTTTGAGCATTTGTTGCATCACAATCACAAAATGTCATTAAAATAAAGTCTTGTGCAAGCTGAGCCTCAGTTTACGTTATTTTGGCCGCAATCTTAATTTCAAAATTAATGAAAATCGATGGTCGCAATTACTAGCTGTTATTTTATCACATCAAAAAAATTAATTATTGCAAAAAAATTGCACCCATTGTTTAGATCTGCATTGCAGCGTAGTTTACTACTGTAACAAATACAGTATCAATTCGATGCAATTACAATCCCTGGTTCTATGGTTTTACAGTGTTAGTGTTGATCAGTGTTCCGCTTAATTTTTTGGCTAATCGACAGGTGCTTACATTCTTCCAACACAGTTGTGCCCAAAGCATTTGTGTGCCCTAAATTTTGTAGCAACCCAGTATTAAAATGTACTAAAGGTCATATTTGTACAAATTTATAGACTTTTCTAAAGCTTTGTTAACCAGTTTGTGATGTTCCAAAAATTATTTAGCCTTGAATTTACAAACTCGCTGACATAAATCGGTTTAGTGAGAACTTAGTGTTGGCTTTACTAGTTGGTTTTTATGGATATCTGATGAGGGCCTGTTTGGGTAGAGATCAACTTTATTGCTAAAAAAATAAAAACTAGAATTTTAATGATTTTATTGAGGCTAATGTCTTACCTTATTTGGAGTTAACGAATGTGAAAATGACAAATTACAGTAACTGCTTGAAGAGAATTTAAAAAATTAGGCAATGCTGAATTATAAGTAATGCAAAGCATTTGGCCAGCACCAACCAAAAATGTGACAAATTAGGTTGTGATGAATTCTATAAAACACCGGTAATTGTTCTTTAATTTCAACTTTATATCTGATCCCTTTAATATGCAACTTGGAAAAATTTATTAACGAAACTCTTTCGTCAAACATACCAGATAACCACCAGCTCAGTTATCTTTTGATTTTAAATTCAACCTACAGCCTTAACTCTTTCTTAGATACTGTAGCGAAAGAGATTGCATTAAACTTTGATTTAACTGTTAGATTCAAAATAATAATCAATTAAATCACAGCAATTTAAGCCAAAACTTCATTGAATAACAAAAAATTTTTAGCTCTCCTTTGTATTAAGATTATAAAATTAAACAAAGTCAGGCATTACAATAGGCCTATCAGGATGCTTTTAACGTGAAAGCTACTCTGTACTGTAAATTGTTTGTAAAAAGTTATTACTACAAAACTTTCATGTAGCATTAGCATAGCAACTCACATACTTTGTGGAAAAGCTTGTTGACCAGTCATAAATACGACAAGGTGGTTCACGTCATTCATATCGGTTAACGTAAACATAAACTTTGTTTCATCTACAACTGTGAGGTCTGTTTGAACCTAAACAATACCTGATACTATTTACTTTCAGAGATGGGCAAGATCACCACCTTTTGATGATCTTGAAGATCAGATCATCAAAAAAATGTGATCTTGAAGATCAAAGATCACATCACCTAAATCATGTGATCTAGAAGATTAAGATCACTTTACTTTTAGTACTCAAAGAGAGGTAGTGGTGATGGTGGGGGTAAGCTATTAATGTTAAATGCTGTGTCAGTATTGACTATCAATGGGCAATGGTAGTGCTGATTTCCTTAATAACGTAATGACATTTGACACTCACAAACTTTTTGTTGCTATTTTACTAGTTTAAATAATCACGAAAACCTTTTAGGTTACTTTTGCTAGTTTTGTATAACTACAACGAAATTCAAGAACGAAATCAAATCAAAAATACCAAATCTTCATTTTACTTGCCTAAATACTTTTTATGGGTGCAGCGAGTTTGCGGGGCCCATCTCCGCTTTAAAGCACCACGGGCACACAATTTAACATCACAACAGTAGCAGGCCATTGGCAACTTGAGTTAGATTTGATCAATGCGGGAATCAAACCCAGTCTCTCGCACAAGATTTGTTATTGAAGCCAGACGCGTCTGAAACTTGGCCATCCCGCTGATCCAGAACAAAATTCTTTATCATGACATTGTATGTTTTATGACATAGACATCGTAGATCATAAATAGTACTCTAAAAGAATTTTTTTAGATTCCATTCCACTCCTTCCATGATACTCCACTTCAGTTTAGATTCCAGTCTGAGTCAAAGCCAAGAAATAGCTTCAGAATATTACCAATACATAACCTGGCCTTGGTGATACTTACCCTACCCGACATTTAAAAATCAAAGTGATCTTGAAGATCAAATTCACACAAAAATGTGATCTTGAAGATCAAGATCAAATCATTAAAGTAATGTGATTTGATCTTGAAGATCAAAATCGTGCCCCTCTCCGTTTACTTGCATATACCTTACATAATAAATCAGAAATATGGTTTCTAAGTAAGAATTATCCCCAAAAACTCTCCAGCAGAAATGGGCAAAATCACGATCAGATCATCAAAAAAATGTGATCTTGAAGATCAAAAATCACATCACCCGAACACTGTGATCTTGCAGATCAAGATTAAGATCATGATCCTGAAGATCAAGATCACTTTACATTTAGTACTCAAAGAGAGGTAGTGGTGACGATGGGGGGTAAGCTATAAATGTTAAATGCTGTGTCAGTATTGACTATCAATGGGCAATGGCAGTGCTGATTTCCCTAATAACGTAAAGACATTTGTCTTGACACTTACACACTTTTTGTTGCTATTTTACTACTTTAGGTAATCACAAAAATCTTTTTAGATTACTTTTGCTAGTTTTGTATAGCAATAACAAAATTCAAGAACAAAATCAAATCAAAAATATCAAATCTTCATTATACTAGCTTAAATACTCTTTATGAGTGCAGCGAGTTAGTGGGGCCCATCTCCGCTTCAAAGCAACACGGGCACACAAAGCAACACGGTCATAACAGTGGCAGTCCAATGGCAATTTGTGTTAAATTTAATCGACGTGGGAATCGAACCCGATCTCCCGCACAAGATTTGCCACTGAAGCCAGATGCGTCTGCCACTAAGCCATCCCGCCGATCAAGAACAAAATTCTTTTTCATCACAATGTATATTTTATGACATCGTAGATCATAAACAGCAAACGAAAAGAGGTTTTTTAGACTCCATTTTGCTCCTTCCGTTAAACTCCTCTCGAGTTTAAGACTCCATTCCGTGTCGGAGCGATGAAATAAGCTCAAAGCTTCAAAATATCACATAACCTGGCCTCGGCGATGCTTACCCTATGCGACATTTAAAATTGAAAGTGATCTTGATCTTTAAGATCTTGAAAAATGTGATCTTGAAGATCAAGATCAGGTCACGATCGTGATCTTCAAGATCATGATCAGATCTTGAAGATCAAGATTGTGCCCATCTCTGCTCCCAAGTAACATATATTTAAAAACACTACAGTACACTTACAGATTAAAATTACCGTAATGGCAGTGGCTATTTTGCCTCCAGAGGCAAATTTGCCCCATGTTATTTTGCTATTTGGAGGCAAAATAGTCCTAACGGCTATTTTGCCGCAAGTGTCAAAAAATAAAAACACTATTCAGGCAAATAGCCCTTTCCAAATTAAATTGAGAAAAAAATGTCAACTACAGAAGGCCTACCATTACTGGCAACTACTTTCATCATCAAGTAGCCAAGAGATAATGCGCTACTTTCTAACTTTTGAAGAGCAATAAACTACTTCCAGTAGCCATTTTAACAGGTTGAAAATGAATAAATGAGCACAGAGCAGGCAGAATTAGCCTATTAATGGTAAGCCTACCAGTACCAGTAGTTACATCAAATACTGAACTAAGCTACCAGTTATCAGTAAAGCACCAATCTCAAAAGCGTAGTTAACTTACCAAACGTCCTGCCACTAGCACAGCAAACATGATCGCTTTTGATAAAGAGTTTAATAGTTCATGAGCCAGCCTACCAGTCTATCACCTGATCATAGAAACATTTAGCATTAACGACGCCTACGCTGCTCAAAATTCTTCAAAATTTTTCGTGTTCTGCCGGCGCAGAGAAGCAAAAACCTTGCGTGGGAGCGGCGCAAAAGCTGGCGTCTTTTACCAGAGGTGGTGTCCTCGAGGACGTCCTTGGCCTTGAGGACACATTTTGAAGTCCTTGGCCTCGAAGCCTTAAGTCCTCGAAAATTGCCTCGTCCTCGGCTCGAGGACAGCACTATTTTTGAAACGTTGAAATTTTGTTGGAAAACGCCAGAAACCTTGCGGAAAATCTGCAAAGACCTTTTTTTTGGTTTCCACAAGTAGAGATCGCCTGAAAAAAAATTTTGAAGACCTTTGTCGCCTGAAAAAAAATTTTGAAGACCTTTTTTTTGAGATTGCCTGAAAAATTTTGAAGACCTTTTTTTTGGAGAACACTTGCGTCTGTGTCCTTGGTCCTTAGCCTTGGCCTCGAGAGAGTCTGTCCTTGGCCTTGGCGTCGAATCTTTTTTGTGTCCTTGGCCTCGGCCTCGATCCTTGTGTCCTCGACTCCTCCTCTGGCTTTTACCAATTACGCGTATATGCCAACAGAAATAAGCGTAATATTTTTTCAATGTAAATGCAACAAAATAAAAAAGGCAAAATACATGCAGTCAAATGACAAGCCTATTTCTGCGCGCAGAAACGTGTTATCGGTAAAAATCTTTAAAAGCTCCAAAACATCGAAAATTTGGGACAGCACAGCTATCGATTTCCACAAATCTAACTGGTGAAAACTTTTATTTTAGGGCTTAATCACGATGAAAGAGTTTTCAGAGGAAAAAACTAGAAACTTAACTAGGGATAGACGTGCTATACAATTAGCATTTTGCTATTAGCGTGGCGCAGCATTTTAGGTCTACTGCAAAAACTTGACTTAAACTCTTCTCACAAGTGGTTTTTCCCGATTTTTTTTATTTATTACACTGGTCAACACACAAAGTTTTGCCACAGATATTATATCGATTTTAGGGTATATCAGGTGCGTAGATTTCGAAAATGACATTCATTTTTGCTAGTTGGCTCTAGTTTTTGAGATAATTACATTTTTTTGTAAAAATATTACTTAGAATGTGTTATATGGCATTGTTGTTCATTTAATGCTGTTTAATCAATACTGTACGCTTTGATCTTCTTTTGTAATAACAGTAAAACAAAAATGCAAAGCATCCATGGAAATTACAATGCTAAAAAAGGATGTAACAGCAATATTTACAGTTAGTTTGCAAGAAACGTATTGGAACTAAAACCCAGTATTACAGCGTATAAATGTATGTTGCCATTATTTATTTAAACAAACAAAGCTTGAAAATACTGAGCTTTAACAACTACCATTCTGTCAAATCAACGAAGCAAATCGCCTCTTGTAGGACTTTCTAGCGTGAGGAGCAAATGGCTTATGTCGCTGAAGATTCCAACAATAGTCCGCCATCATGTGGGTATCCCATCGTCCTTGATACCTTTCTTCCATTACTTTAATGTCTTGATGGAATCTTTCTCCTTGCTCTTCACTTAGTTCCCCAAGACTTTCTGGAAATCTATCTAAATGACTAAAGAGGTAATGAATCTTGATGCTCATCTTTGCTCCCAAACTTTGAAATTTTGAAAGCATATCTTCAACTATCTGAATGTAATTGTTTGCTTTATTGTTTCCCAAAAAATTTTTTACAACCACAGTAAAAGAAATCCAAGCAGCAAATTCCTTCTCAGTCATAGATGCAGTGAAGTTTGGATCGTTCATCAGCTTTCGAATATGAGGACCATCAAATACTCCTGCTTATAGTTTTTCATTGCTCATCCCTGGAAATACTCTGCAAATGTAATTAAAACAATTTCCGTCTACTGGCAAAGCTTTCACAAACTGCTTCATTTACCCAATTTGATGTGTAGAGGTGGCAAAATGATTTTTTCTCTTGGGACAAGGGGCTCATTGATGACATTACATTCATTAACTGTTAGCGTGATTCTTTCAGGCCATTCCTTCTTCACCCAGTGGTCACTGCGAGCACGGCTGTCCCACAAACAAATAAAGCACGGATATTTAGTATAACCACTCTGCTGACCAAGCAAAAAGTTGACCATTTTTAAATCAACACATATTAACCATTGGTGGTCACAGTAGTTCAATTTTTCTAGCAATCGTTTAATATTGCTGTATTCTTCTTTGAGCAATGTAGAGTGGCCAATGGGAATCGAGGCATACTTGTTTCCATTGTGCAGCAATACACACTTCAAACTTCTTTTTGAACTGTCTATAAATAAACGCCAATCTTGAGGTTTATATTCAGGTATTCCCATTTTTAAAAGAAGTCCTTCAACATCTGAGCAGAAAACAAGCCCTTCTTCTGAACGATAGTACGGAAGTACTGTAAGTCGCTCTCCCTTGTGCGGTAAAAGGTTACTTTCGTACCAACACTAAGGCATTTCTTGTCTTTAAGCCTGGATGCCAATACTTCAGAAGCTTCTTTAGATAGATTAAGATCTCTTATGAGATTAAACTGCTTCGGAGTGGTCGAGCTTTCTTCAAAAATGCTTGAAACATCACTTTCACTAGAGCTTTCTGAAGCTTGGTGAACAAAGTCCCATTCTGATGGTTTTTCTGGAAGATGACAAAATTGTGGCACGGGTATATCTTCACTGTGGGGTACAGGACGCCTAGCAGATTCTAAGTCCGGGTAAATCCATGATTTTTTCTTGTGACGATTAAAACCCTTCAAATCTACCATACAAAAATAACAATCATCAAAGTGGTTTTTCTGTTCTCGCCACACCATTGGCACACCAAATCTAAAGCTTTTAGTTTTTCCTTTTGTCCACATTCGCAAGTGCTCAGCACATGATTTGCAGACAACATGTGGAGCCCATGGCTTGTCTTGGTCACCAAGTTTAACTCCAAAGTATGTACGGTATACTTTGCGAACCAAATCTGTAATAAACCTTTTATGCTCTTTAAGAATATATTCTCCACATATGTAACAGAAACTGTCAGGGTCATTACAACAACTTCTTCTTGAACAACTGATAGCAGGCAACATAAAGCAACTAAAACTGAAAACATGAAAATCTAAATATAGTAAAAGTTACTGCATTTCAATTTTTCATTAGAATTTTTTTAGACTCTAAGATTGCTAATGGTCAGTTATTGACTTTTCTGCGTGATTAACCTTTCTAAAAATGAGACAACTGGTCCTTTATTGCGAAACAAAATCTCCTTGTCAGCACAATTGCCTCTTACGTGTAGTTTATATGGCCGTTATCTGAGCTTTTTAGCCAGTTATTGTGTCTGCATTATCTCAAAAACTAGAGTCAATTCAGCAAAAGTAACGTCATTTTTGGAATCAGCGCACTTGATATACTATAAAATCGTTGAAAGATCTAACGCAAAAAGAAAAAAATATTTTTTTGTTGAGCTGTGTTATTGTTAATCTGAACAGAAAACACTGCTTTTATAAAATTCTTGATGCTTTTTGAGAGCCCTGCTCTAACTCCATGTCAATCACAAACAAACAATCAAATTTAAAGATACTGCTCTAGATTGGCTAATAGAGAACTCTGGTTCCACTGCTCCCTAAAATAGAATTTAATTCTTATCCGCGAAAATAGATTTAGTCTGTTTGAATTTGTACCATTGGCAGAGCTGCAGTTTGAAATTTCGCCTCATCAAAATAGGATGACTTGCAAAGTTTTTTGCAGAATAAGCAAGGCCATTTTTGATATTCTGCAAAAAACTTTGCGAAGTCATTTTCTTCTGGTAAAGTCTAGAACAGTAGCAAAATGCAGCCAGAATCGACCCGCTTGAGTGGTTTTTCAATTTTAACTTTGTTTGTGTGTTTGAAAGTTTTGGAAAACGTAACAAAGACATAATTTAGTAAATAATGTGCACCAATGAAGAAGTTTTGTGAATTTAAGTCGAGCAATTATCAAGAAATCATTCAAGCCTGTCAATTCTCACTGCTTTTTTGTTGGTGTTCTGAATTTTTCCTTTTCTTCTGATGTCACAAAATTTCAAAACGCAGGGCTGCCAATGGTATAGAGTCAAACGGATTAAACTTATTTTGCGGATAAGGGGAAAAGTTGAACAATGTTTGCGGCATATCTTTATTACTTGAAGTAGTTTTCACTTTTTAATAAAACCGATCTCGAGTAGTATCTCTCTGGAGACGGAATTTTAAAGATCATATAAAAGTTACATCGGCCAGTAAGCGATTTGAAAAAGTTCGAAATTTTTAGATTCGTGATCTTGTGTGTGATTGATTACAAGTTGAAGATTTTTTTCGATCTCTTTTAGTTTTTTTTTTTTCCTTTTACTTGGACAAATTTCTAGAATGGCTAAGCTTAATTTTTGTTTTAAGGGTCATCATTAGGAATCGGAGTTTTTTTTTCACTACCGGTACTGTGAGGTAGTACTTCCTCACCTATCTGCTATCCTATTAGGCTAGTGTTCATCAGCATCTGGATTCATAGCCTATCCTGGCAGCCCACCCGAACCTTCAAACCACACACGAGATAGGTGAGGAAAAGCTACCTCACAGTACTGAAAAAAAAATTTAAGTTTTAAATCTGCTCTGTAACTTTTAAAGGTTATAGAGTTTTGATTCGATAAAAATTTCTGGTGAAACAGATCCTTCTATTTTATATTTTTTGCAAGTATTTTTTGATATGAAGCAGTGAAGAAACAACTTACAATAGCAACGATTTACAAGGTTTGCATAACCGCTTGCTCATTCCGAATCACCACAATTAAGTTTTTCTTTTGTTCATTATTTACTTAAATAGAAAAGAATAACAGACACACACACAAACGAACGCTGCACTTCTTATGTTGGTGGACTGAGGAGTGTGAAAGCTGTAAAAGCTGATAAAACAGTCATAAAACGTTGATCACCAGAGGGATTTCGGAATGCTTCGGTCATAATGGAATACGTTTCTGCCTGACAATCGAATGAGTGAAGAGAATATAAAAACTAAAAAACTACACAGCTGCAATGCACGACGATACAAGGAATTGCTTCATCTAATTTGCGGGATCTTCTGGGGCGCTCGGTTCATATTTTTCTAACTGTAAGAACAAAATATTAAATGGCGTAATTCTTGGCAAGTATAAATCTTTTTTTATAATTATAAAACACAACTTTTTGACCGAAAAAGATTTGCTTTAGAAAATAGCTGCTAAAATTTTTCGTTCCATTAAACTATCAACTTTTTCAAATTTTTTCCAGCTAAAAAAGGACAATACTAAAAGGCGGAAATCGTGCTAAAAGGCGGGAAAGTAGGCAGGCGCGTAGACAGGATTTGGAAAAGGGGGGGGGGGCTATTTTGAAAGAGTGAGAAAAGTGCAAACGTCCTTGACCAGAATTTTCATTGTTCTTGAATCAGTTTCACACGGTTTGTCCGAAAATTGAGACGAAATTTTTCGGAAAGCCCAGGAATTCAAAGGTTTTTTCCGCCCAAAAACAGGTGGTCTCCAAAAAAAAAAGGTCTTCACTTAAATTGAGACTGGTTTTTCGGCTAGTTTTGAAAATTCAAACGTTTGAGGGGGCTGTTTTTCTATGGGGGGGCTATTTTCAATTTTTCACAAAAAATCGGCCTCAAAAGCACCAAAAACGTACGATTTTGCATAATTCACAAGCCAATGGGGGGGCTCGAGCCCCTTCCGCCCCCCCCCCTGGCTACGCTACTTTAAGTAGGGTCTACTTTCCCGCCTTTGCTTATTTCGCCTTAAGTAATACTGTCCGCCACAAAATATGACAATGAAAATTTAAAAAACATCTATGCAAAACACGAGGTTGGTCATAGGTTTTGGTAAAATGTTAGCTTTATTGGTATTAAGAGTATTTTATTGGTTAGCGGTGGCACTGAGTTTTGCTAATTTCAGCGGGTTTCTTCATCAAAGTTATTAACATTTTTCAAGGTCGTTATCTTTATTACGGTAATAGAACATACGGTGCGAAATCTGTACTTCTAAAAATATCCTGCGAAAATTACGTACTTTACTAATATACCGTTCAAGACGAAAGACAGAGTACGGTACGAGAAATAGTCTTTCCGTAGAGTAACATAATTAAAAAATCAGTACGTTATTTGACAATGTACCTTCGTCAAAATTTACCTGCACCGTGCCATACCAAAGTTGAACGTTATTAATGAGCGATACACGATGCCGTCACAAAAAGTTTTCGAAACTCAATAACTAACGTAAACAAAATTGCGTAGGATTTTTCACAAAAATCATTTCGAAACCTCAAACGCTCACAGTAAGAAATAAGGCAAAAACTTACTCTTAGTCTGAGGTCTTCGTTTTCGTCAGTGAGTTGCGCTACTTTTGCTTTTAATTCGATGACGTCAACTTTTAAAGCTTCGACGTCGGCCGCCTCAGGTCCGCTGCCACTCAAGTGTTGGTACAAAAATCTGGTGGAGCGAGGTCAAGAAAAAAGTATAAAATTTTTCGTCTATCAAGACAGCAAAATACGATTCCACTAACAATAAAAATGCATAAATTTAATTTTCAGAAATCATAAATTCTTTTTCACCCTAAATTACTTATGAAATTAATTCAAAAATTGAGATTAACTTTCCAAACGGCCAGTTGGTCGAGCGGTACGCGTTCGTCGCTGGAGAGAGAGGTTTAAGGTGCAAATCTCGGGCCGGTCAAATCGGACTTTTGCAGCCAAAGGCTCGCCACCGCAGCAACATTTCTTCGAATGGAGCTGTGTTGCTCGGGAGCAATGGGCCCTGCAAATTCGTTACACGCCCCAGTGTAATACAGCGAATATAAAGAAAGATTAGACTAGATCAACTTTCTAAATTCTAAAAGTACCAAAAACAAGTTCAGATCTCTTGACTCATTTTAAGAGTTGTATGGAAAAATAATGACCATTCAAAATACTGTAGCCAGCATCCACTAATGACTAATGCAAATAGCCGATTTCGAGAAAACCGATGATATTTATAAGATAGTGTAGTATTTTTTTTGTTTATGACTGATTGTTAATCAAATCTAAACTCTAAGGTAAGATTGTTATATTTGATCTGACTCGAACTTTTTGGAAATTGGTTTTATACGGTATTCCTGTTCAAATATTTTTTCAACCTTTTTAGTCAATATTGAAGCATCGTTTCAAGCGGGCACTTTGTGACCTAAGTGTACCACTACCCATCAGCAGTGGCTGTCCGTGCAATGGCGGGGGTGACTACCATTTGATTGGTGTGGAAAGAAGCATTTCTCGACCGGAAAAAACAGATGAAGTCGCAAACTGGATCAGCCTCCAGCCGTCAGAAAAACTGTCCATGAATGGGAATCGAACCCGTTCCTGCGACAACTAGGGGCAACACTAGTTTCAAAGTCGCAGCATTTCTCCGACATAGAACAGGCGTTAGACCACCCTAGCTAATTTAACAGCTAAACACGAACTGTAACAATCAACACAAAAATTTAACAGCCAAGAAAATTGAGTGAATTGCAAGTATTATTTTATAGTGAATTTATCCACAGTTATTGAGCACATGAAAATAATGCAATCATGAAAAGGATACTCCAAAGGACTGTTTGGTTTTTCCGGTTCTTCATATAAATTCACCAGCACTAAAACAAAAGTTAGGTTAATAAGGAAATAAACAGTTGAACAACTCAAGTTTTCAACCTGGGGGCAGAATAATCCTCCTTTTACTCCAAGACAATTTAGTTCAACCGTGACGATCTAGGTTTTGGTCTATAAACAAACTGCAAGCGACTACCACCACAAAATCACTGTAATGTGTCACTATTTAAATTGAGATGCGATCAACTTTGAAATGTGCCAGACCACTTATTAGTTAACCAATGCAGCTATTTATACCACTTAAAATTTTGGGCCATTACACAACATAAATATAAAATTATCAACAAAAATTAAGAATCTTCTTCTTTCTTTTCTTCTTTCTTCATTGCCCGCTTTTCCGTGAGGGTTGCGGGGGCAGTAGCTCAAGATTGAGCCGCCACACCTCACGGTCTTCCATCACCTCCATCATTTCGTTCGGGCGAAGTCCCAAGCGATTCCATCCAAGATCCTCAATGTAATCGGTCCATCTAGTTCTAGGTCGTCCGACTGGTCTTCTCCCATTTGCTTTGGCATGTAAAGCTTGTTTGGGGAGTCTTTCCTGAGGCATTCTGCTTACATGGCCAAACCATCTAAGCTGAGATCTTTCAATTCGGAGAAGTAACGGCTCGATGTTTAGAGATTTTTGAATTTTAGAGCTACGCACCTTGTTAAACAGTGTAACTCCTTCGATTCTTCGTAAAAACCTCATTTCGGACGCTTGCACTTGTGATCGCATTCTTTCGGTCATTACCCAAGATTCATGACCATAAGTGAGAATGGGGACAAAAACTGCTTTGAAATTTGAGAGCTTTGCCTTTTTCGAAAATTCTCGTTTCATGACAACCGAGTAGTGCAAAGCTCGCATTACTGCACTAGCCTTACCTATTCGGGTATCGAGTTCTTCGTCTTGCCTTCCGTCACTCGTAAATGCAACCCCAAGATACTTGAACTTCTCCACCTGCTTCAGTGTCGCTCCATTTACTCAAAATACCAACCTCTACAGCTAACACCACTATGCTCTTAATGTCTGTACAATCCCGATATCAAGTGCATATTGATATATGCAACAACAACAAAAACTTTCGCTTTTTTTTGCCCTTTATTCCTATTATGGAGTAGTCGAACTGCAAAATTGAGGGCACTACCTTCATGCTTTTGCAGTTGCAGCTAATCAAAATTTAAGGATTGTAAAAGCTCAATACAAATCCTGCAATACGATTTGCAAGACAGTAACAGATCTACGGATGTTCATAACCAAATCTCAAATGATTTCGAATCGACTCAAAAATTTCAAATCTAGAATTTCTAATCACACTTTCAAATCAAAATTCACAGTTTTGCACAAACATAAAGCTAATCACGTAATACAATTTTTATTGACGAAAACAAAATATTAAACAATATTGCTGAAAAGTGAGATGATGCATAGCCCGTACTGTGTACGCATCGACCAGCAGGATATGCTAACACTTGGTCGTAAAACAACAAAGCTTTCAATGCATTGCCTGCGCAATAACTCTTGCAATTTGATCACAAAATAAAAAATTGAAACAAAGTAATAATCATTCTGAACCGCCAGAATCAAAAAAATATTCCAAATCATTTGCGATTCAAATTCAATAATATTTGTGAAATTCCAAAATGAACATCCTTAAACCGGTCAACTCACCTTTGGTAAGAGCATCGATCACACCTGCTTTTTCCAAATATTTTCTAAATTCCTCTCGTTTTGAATCTGCTGCCTAAAGTTTGAATCAAGAAGCATAAACTGTATCCTATATCAATAATGTATTTCATAAGCTTTCATTAAAGATGCATACTAACGTATAATTGG
Organism: Trididemnum nubilum; assembly: GCA_963965965.1. Classification (NCBI taxonomy): domain Eukaryota; kingdom Metazoa; phylum Chordata; class Ascidiacea; order Aplousobranchia; family Didemnidae; genus Trididemnum; species Trididemnum nubilum. The sequence goes on along the minus strand of OZ014484.1, from coordinate 38,566,676 downwards.
TGCAAGTGATGATACTTAGATGAAGGTCAGAGTTGGAAATTAAGGAAACAGCAGATTAGTGCAGAACGATATAAAGAAAAATTTTGATTTTTGGTAAAATCTTTTTTTTTTGACAACGAATCTATTTTTCTATTTAAAAAAAGGAAGAGACGTTGTTTTTAAAACTTGTTGCCTTCCATTCAAAACTTCTTTTTTTTGGCAATAAAAAAAGTTGCCTTGGTTGGAAAAATTTTCCATTTAAGAAGTTTTTGTTGCTTCACCAAACTGCTTAACACGTAGTGCAGAATTAACTTTAACACTACTTCATTTTTCTGCCGGTTTTTCTAATGAAAAAAATCTCGTGTTTTGAGATAAAACAATCAGCAGGTTTTTAAGAGGATATTATTATAGTATGCACAAGTACTTTTTGTCACAAGCAGGCACGTCGATTTCCGGGGGGGGGGGGGGATCCGGGCCTCCAAAGACGTGCATTGGAGGGGTCCAAAGAGTAAAGGACCTCCCATTAAAAATGGAACAAGTTTGGTATTTATGATGAATATTAACATAATAACATTTCTGTCTTGTCAGATTTTTCTTGCTCAAAATCTTGAAAACTGCATATCACAGCGCTGGGCCAAGGTTTTATGGAATAGGGATGTAAGCCTATAGAATCGGTGCTGGTACTTTGTTAGTGATTATGAACTGAAACAATACATGAAAATATTTTTTTAAAAACAGCTGTTTTTGATTTTTTAGAGCACACTCAAGATTTTTTTAGGTTGCAGCCAGTGGCGCAACCAGGCAACCAGAAACAAGTTATCTACAAGATTTAACCCAAAAATACAATTGTTTAAACATGTTTTGGATTTGACTTAAAGTGACAATTTAATTTTTTCAATAACTTCTCTATTCTAGCAATTCACTGCAGTGATTTATATAGCTTCAAAAATGTACGATATATTATTGAAATGGCATTAAAATTGTTATCTTTGCTGCAAAATTACAAAAATCACCCAGCGGCTGGTGTCTCTGCCTCCCACTGTGATATACTTGAGTTGCATCAGTTTTTCATCAAGGAGTCTAATTGGTTCAAGACCCCTTTCTCTTAGCAAAACCATGGTTGCACTTTTGGTCGCATTTACTACTGCAGACAGATTTATCAAGCGATTATACAAGTCGGATATGAAACAAGCTAAGAAACGCGGCCGGCCTTATATGTCTCTTTTTCACACACGAATACAAAATTGTTAAAATAGCGCATAATTTGGAGCTGTAAAATATCAGTTTTTACGTGGAAAACTTCAGTCTATTTTAGTGCATCCCCACTTTCGGCTTGTGCTCCCTCACTTTGATAGCTCTGGCAATGGCACTGCATTGGACCATTGAGGATAAAATAGGCTACTGGTATTTGTTTGGAAAAAGATTAGTTCCAGTTAGCCAGGTTGATTATTTAGTTTAGAAGTGAAAGTCGCAATGCTAACAAGTACGGAACGACAACAGTGGCATCACTAGAATTGGTGCCATTTCAGGCATGGACTTAATGGACTGTGTCATCCCTTAGAGTAGCATGGACAAGCTTGGCGGAACAATTTTTAAAGTGGGGAACCAGGTACACGGGCGCATCGAGAATTTTGAAACAACCACGGCCCCCTTTTAGAAAATATCAGGGATATGGAGCAAAGACGAATGCAGAAAAATTTTGCTAATTTTTAAAACAAAGTAACATTAATTGCAATACAATGGTATCGACGCATTTTCGTGCAGAAATGTTGTTTTTTTACTAAAGTATCCAGGAAAATATTATGGTTTGTAAAAACAACGTTTTCACGACGATTTAAAAGTTTACCTTTTCACAGAAATGCAAAATAAATTCAGAGGGTTTATATAAATTTGCTGTTATTTTACCTAAAGAAATTTTGCAACTATTATAAGAATTTTAACATCGAAATCTTGATTTTATCATCATAAAAAGATGTCACCCTAAAATGGTGCCACTTGAAGTATGCCACTGCGGAAAAAAATAAAAATATTTTTAACCAAAAAGTTAGTGCAGTTCCAGAAAAACCAGATGTTTGCTTGTACCAAATTTCGATGCAATAAGTCACATGACATTGCTTTTAGGGCCCGAAAGTTGCCCTAAAAGTTTGGTGTGAAAGAGGTCGCATTCAGTAAATACCACAAAAAATATATCAAGATCCTCTTTTATCCCCATCAACCTACTTTTGGCTGCGATGAGAATTTTTTCCCTTTTTCTTCTAAAATAACGAACGCTCATCTCCTAAACGGTACACCACCGAAAAAACACAACAAAACTGCATCATATGTGCTTATTGCAACATACCAACAATGCAAACAAAATTCGCAAGACTTTGCCAAAAAAAGCTCTGGATATTAAATTGGACCCCTTTACAGATCTGGAGAAATCAACATGCCTGGTCACAAGTACTGGCTGCATAACTGTAAACGTAAAAGCGTTGTTTTACAATGACCCTGATTGCATACATGATCATGGTCTTGTTGTTGTGTCTTAAATAGGAGGCTAGGTATACAACGATCATCTCTGCTTGGTAACTTCGAACCAGCAGGAAATTCAGAGCACAAAAAATTCAAAGAACACAAAGGAGCGCTGGATTGCCAGAAACTCCTAATCAGAAATGGATTTCTCCAACCACAATGCAGTTTACGCTTTGAAATGTGGGTGGAATATCATGTAGTTAGTGTCTGACACTTTTTGTGACATGAGGATAAACAAGCAAAACAACCACACACATTGGAAAAAAATAAGTTGTCAAAATCGAAGAGTAAAGATTTTTTTGCACTACACAGAAAAAGGCTCAAACAGAAATATTCATTAAATGAATGCTTGTTTACTGCAAATTTCCAACATAACACATTTGAACTTTCTAACAAGATAAAAAAATTAGGGCAAAAGAAAAACTTATGCACTTACCATACTTTTAACTTAACAGAACAATGACAGATAAATGATGATTTTCTGTTTACACAGTAATGAAGTTTATTAGAAAGGTACCAATATGATACAATTTACCTGAACCTATTAAACTTAATCCAATATCCTACCACTACCAGTTAAACAAAAAATTTATTTTGAGATAAAATTAAAATTACATTTAAATAGGAACAACACATGCAAAAAGCATTGGCATCAATATTAAACTTTTGTTCTTATATTACAGCATTTTCAGTTCCGATTCTTAATAACGTTTTCTTTCCTTTGAAGTATTGCTAGTTTTTAAATGCAGCCCAACATTAAACTACTGAGCAAGACAGTTTAAAGACACATCAATTAGGCTAGGCCTTAAAGCATATTGAATGTTGTCAGCATAACAGTACAGATGCCAGACAGTTCGTCATCTAGACGCTTCATCATGGTCACTTTGTCATCTAGTTCCTAGCCCTAGCCCCAACCCTAAACCTAACCCAAATGGTTACCATGTGATCTCGTCACACGGTGATTTCGTCACAGTGATTTCGCCACAAAGTGAGGGTTAGAGCAAGACAGCTCTGGGGATAGTAGAATACTTTAATGACTGCTACTACTACAAGTCACTAGATGACAAAGTGACCATAACGAAATGTCTAGATGACGAACTGACTGGCATTAATAAAATTATGCAGTATATATGTTTAGTCTAGATGACGAACGATAAAGTCTAGATGTACTAACTAAAGTCTAGTATATATTAATAAAGTCTAGATGACGAACGAACTGACTGGCATCCAATGGTACCACTTACCCTATACTGTGCCATGCTTGAAGTATTTCTGTTCTTGAGGGAATAAAAACACCAACAAGAGATATAACCTTTAAATTAAATAAAGTAAAACCTGAAAACATTCATTATGCAGTATATATATATGCAAGTATGAAGTAATATGACTAAAAGAATGCAATACTTATTGTTGCAGTTAAAAATCATGGAAGAAACATTTTCACTAAAACTTTTAAACTACTTTTTTATAAGGCAGTGGCTATTTTGCCTCTAGAGGCAAAATAGCCACTTCCTTTTTATTAATTCTACTGTAACCCAAATCTAACTTATATCCATAAGCCTACTGTAAAACTAAAGCTTCATACCCAACCGGAGCACAAAATCCTAACCTTAACCCTTAAAAATGTGAATGAAAAACGTCTGCATTAAATGATTATAATTCCTCATCTTTGCTTCATTCTCTTTAACTTAAAAATTTAATATTTTTTATGTAATGGCACAAGTAAATTATATTTGCAAGTTTTCGTTGAAAAAGTGTAGGCTGATCTTTTTGTGATCTGATAGTTATTTCCAACAGCCTTGTTATGAGCAAATAGGCTAATTTTTTCAAACAACCTGGTTAAAATAGGTCTAAAAAATTAGTACCCTGAGTATTTTTATGAGCTGATGACAATTACCTCTATCCCGCTATCAGCCTTACTAACTTAACACTTACCGGTACATGTATATCAAGCAGAAGCCCTAATCACTGGTGCAAGGTTTTCAGTTTGTTTCAGCAATCTAGCTCTAACATTTGACCTTAAACTTCATTCTAACTTGCAATTCGTACAAGACTAATATCTACATTCACAGACTAACGGAATACCAGCAGGATAGGCATACAGCAGCAGTAGGCTACTAAAATGTTTTCAATCTCTCTTGTTTCTACAGATATCTACAGCATGCAGCCAATATGTAAATAATAAGCTTACAGTATTTTTACGAATTGTAAATGAAGTGTTTACAAAAAGTCTACGTAGTCTGAATTGCCTTCAGGCCTTGCTAAAGTAAAGTTCTTACTCACTGCTTAGTTACTGGTACTAACTACAGCTAGAATTTAAGTATATCATATGGTGTAATAGTTGGTACAGGAAATTAATTTTCTTAATTTTAAGGCCTTACCTAAACGGCGCATCTGGCCACATCCTTTTGACTTTTGAGTAGGAGGCCTAAGCTTGTCAATGTTAAGCCTGGTAGGTCTGTCAAGTGCCAAACCACGCAGTCGCCTTGGGAAACAACTTGTTGCTTGAATACAAGTTTATTCAACTGGAACAGCACAAAGTCCGCGCAACTCCGGTTTTTGCTGATGACATGGCTCGCTCAGACAAGAGCTAGCGGGGCTTCATACTAGTCCGTTTGCGGTTCTACAGGGTTGGCCAAAAAAATTGCACCTTTGGACAAAGTGTCATAACTTTTTTTTGGAATAAAATTACATTTAAAAATTTTTACCATTTCTTTACGACAATATATTGCGTAGCTGTGTAAAATTTTATCAAAAATTTCCATAAAATAACAAAATTACAGGTGTTTAAATAGTGAGTATCACAAACTGCAAATGCATGAAAATTAACACGGCACAAATAGTAAGCGATTGTTCATTCGTTCAATATTTTTTGATGTGTTGTCCATTTTCTGCAATCACCAACCGCACACGAGATCGAAACCCATCGATTGGGTTATTGATTACCGCTTACGGCAATGCTTCCCACTCTTGAAGAATGGCTTGTTTCAATTCTATGGTGTTTTCAAATCTTCTTCCGCGGTAAACATTTCGCTCCAAACGCAGCAACCGACTAGATTAAGATCTCTTTAAGATAAGATTAAGATCTTTAAGATAAGATAATTTTAAAGTTATTATCATTTGAAAAAAGATTTGTTATCATTCAGGCATTGTTGCATTACAATGAGTGCAGAAAGACCAATTATAAAAAAAAAGTTACGTTACCTGCAAAAAAAACTTTGAACGCACTTTATGAAAAGAGATTGCAGTCTTAATAGGTGGGCAAGTTAATGCAAAACGTTAGCTTTGCTAACCACTAGTCCGTATACAAACTTCACTCCTCCGTTAACGTTAATCCGTTATTTTCTGCTTTAATTAACCGAAGTTAATAAAGTCCGTTAATTCGTTAACATTTTGCGTGTAATTTACATTTCTTTTTATTCACTGGCTTCTAGAACATGTATTGACGCTGTTGAGCTGATTGTAAGGAAATATTTATTGCTATGGTGGTCTTTTGTGTTTCGGAAATTACATTTACAGTCTAATCTAATTTCAAGACAAAAATAAGTTCAAATGCCCTAACGAAGCTGCGATCGAAAAATCTTTGGAAATTGTGAACAGGGATAATTATTAGACCTATGAAGCAGCAGCTTATTATTTGCCACAAAAACAGGTCCTTTCTTCGCTTTCTTCTATAAAACTCGTGCTTATACGCAACAAGTGTTACCAGTGCGAACTGGTTTGTGCCGGTACGATGAATGAATGTTGCAAGAAATTAACGTTAAAAACCTTAACGGAAGTGAACAGAACTTAACGGAAGTTAATTTAGTTCGTTAACATGAAAAAACTTTTTAACGGATTAACGAGTCAATGAAAAAGTTAGCTTCGTTATTAACGGATTAACGGACTTGTGCCCACCTATGGCAGTCTTCAATGTTTTAATGGACGTCATTTCATAACTTCTGGGAACTTCATAGTAAAATTTTAAACAGCTACGCAATATATCGTTGTAAAAAAATGGTAAAAATTTTAAATTGTTATCTTTATGCAAAAAAAAGTTATGGCACTTTGTCTAAGGGTGCAATTTTTTTTGGCCAACCCTGCGTAAATATATTTATATTTTTTTTTTCTTACTGCTCAGGCGCTACGCAATTTTTGAAATCTCATTAAACGTTTATCATTAATGATTTTGTAAATTAACTATAACTCCGTGCTCTTAAACCACAATGCTTGAAAAGATACTGCTCAAAATCGATTTTGTTTAATGGAAGAAAGGATAACTAGTTGAGGAAGCTCGGGGCTTCTGGAGTGCAAATCGAGGTCCAAATTAGTGTTTTTGGTGGACTGACACCAGATTTTGTGACGTTTTTGAGATGAAGACCTTTTTTTTTTGAAGATCACCTGGTTTCGGCCCGAAAAATCGCTTGAATTTGCGATCTCGGCCGGAAAATCCCTTGCAATTTTGGTGAAGACCTTTTTTTTTGTTTTTTGTTGTTTTGGAGATCACCTGTTTTCGGCAAGAATAACCGCTTGAATTTGCGATTTTGGCCGGAAAATCCCTTGGACTTTTTGCTCCTCACCTTGTTCGTTTCATCCAGACTGGGATGAATTTCTTGTGCCTCTGAGCCCTTCTCGAATTCACACAAAATAAACTTCTCGTGCCCCCCCAAAATTTGTTTATGCCCCGCCGTCACGCTATCCTGGCGCCGGGCCTGGGCGATCTGCAATTTATTGGCATACCCAGAATTTTGATTGGGGGAGGCCTAAACTACAAATCAAATGAAATAACGTCATCGAAATTTTTCCAAAGAGAAAGTTTTTGTGGGACAAAGATATCTTAGGATGGAAGATCTGAAATCGTTGTTGCCTGTTTTGCATGTAGGCCTAACTAGGATTTTGTAAACGAAGTGGTCTTAAACTAATAACTAGTAGTTGAAAAATGCAAATATCTAACTTTGGTAACGTGTTGAGAAAGTTTGCGTAACTCAAATGTATCACAGACGGGGGTTGGGGGGAGGGGCCCGCAGCCGCCGGAGGGTTTGGGGGTCTGGGGGCGAAGACCCCAGCCGTTGGGCGATTTTTTGTAATTTTTTGGGAAAAAAAGCTATTTTAATGCCAATGGATCACATTTTGCAATGGTTCAGAGCCATTTGAAAGCACTAGATTTTTGACATTTGAAAAAATCAAATTGTTTAATTCTCTTTTTACTTGAAATTTAAGTCCAAAACCAGTGATGTAGTACTCAAGTACAGTCCTCGTACTCGAGTACCATTTTTTGAGTACTCGTACTCGGAACCCCAGGTACTCGGTTGGGACTCGTACTCAAAGGTCAATGTACTCGGTACACGGTCAAAAAAAAGCGCCGAGTACATTTGGCCTTCGTTAAAAGTAATATACAAAATGAATCTTTGATAGTAAACTGCAGCCAAAAAAAACCACTAATTTATTGAGTTATTTTTGTTTGATTCTCTGCAGACCGCAGCTGAACAAACAGCTTTTTAATGTTGAGAACGAGCGAAATCAAGCGTTGGAATGTGGTAAAGTGATTGGGTCGACAGCGCATAGTATTGTGTGACAACAAACGCCTTTCTGCGGCAGAAAACGTCTGAAAGTTGCCGCAAATTTTAACTTATTTAGCAATTAAAGTTACATACCACAGAAATCGAGCCACGCGTGTTACAAAAACGGCATCAGTTGGGTTAGCATTTTACGGTTTCACCTCAAATGTTGATAGAATATTTTTTACAGTAGATGTATTACTGTGATCTCCCAATCCCAAATAATAGTTTTATTGTGGTATTGGAAGGGGTATCCGAAAAAGCATAGAGTTAGACTTGGAGTCAATATTTTTAGTGTTAAATTTAAGTCAGATAGAGATAGTTTAGTTGCATAGTTAATGTGTAGCTGAGTTGCAGCTGTAGGCAAAATTTTACTTTTTTTCGCAAGAAATTGATAAAATATTAAGTCAAGTCTTTTGATAACGCATGTTAAATGCGTTTGAAATATTAATATGACTAAGCACTAATTAGGATTATTTTATAAAAATGGATGTTAGATCTGAAATTAAATAATAGAACTGTAAACAGGTAAATATACAGAATAAAAATACCGCAATCACAGTTGTAGCTAGTAGCTGATATTAAATGGAAGCATTATTTTACAGAGGTGGAGTCCTCGAGAACGTCTTTGGCCTCGAGGATACATTTTCAAGTCCTTGGCCTCAAATCTTCAAGTCTTCGAAAATTGCCTTGTCCTCGGCTCGAATACAGCACTATTTTTTGAATGGTTAAAATTTTGTAGATCGGCTGAAAAATGTTGTTCTAGACCGTTTTTTTTGGAGATTGACGGAAAAAAATTTTTAAGACCTTTTTTCCTAGGGAAACACTTGCATTTGTGTCCTTGGTCCTCGGTAGAGATGGCAACAGCGCAGCGTACGCGGCCGCGCGCTGTTGTTGGTGCACCGCGCCGCGCAGCGTGGCAACTAAAATCTGCATTACGTCACAGCGTCAGCGCAGCGCTGCGTACAATAATTTTTTTACAATTATTGCTGATGATTTTCTCTTAGTGAACAACAATGGTTAGTCTGGATGTAACTATTATAGGCTATGAATTGAAGACAATGCATGCTACCGTGTTTCCCCGAAAATAAGACAGGGCTTATATTAATTTTTACTCCAAAATATGGCACTAGGGCTTATTTTCGGGGGATGTATTATTTTGATATATCAAAAAATGAAGTTACGAAGTAAAAATTACGAGATTTTAAATAAACAGAAATTACGAAAAAAGATCTACATTTACTTGCCATTGACATGTTTTTTATGCAGAAACTCATTAACAACAATTTATTCAAGATTCAAGAATTTATTCAAAAAGATTTTTTGAAAAGGATGGCATACACCGCATTACAGCAGTTTGAAATAAATATAAAAAAAGAATGTTTGACTCTTTCGTCTTTCTGCCGCTCTAAACTAGGGCTTATTTTAAGGGTAGGGCTTACATTAAAATCATCCTCAAAAATCACGCTAGGTCTTATTTTGCGGGTAGGTCTTATTATCGGGGAAACACGGTACTAAAACAGTAAAAGGTACCTTCGGTTCAAGTTTATTTTTTCAGAATTCGGAGCATCCTAGAATCGGCTATTTTGGCCTCAAGAAACTTAGTTTTGATCGGCTGAACGTGTTTTTTAACACCAAAAAAAGATTTTGGTTTTGGTAGGCTAGACTAGAAAAGGCTTACGACGTTCGGTGAGAAGATGAAACAAAAGCAGACAAATGTATAAGAAACAGGTTTGTGGGAAACAATCATCAGATTAAAGGCACAAAACAAAGCCTAACGACACACCCACCCTGTACGCAATAGGCCTACGGTAGTGGTACAAGCTCAAGGCTAGACAACAGTTTCTACTACACATGCGCTTGCATTTCAGAGTAACAGAGTTAGTTCAGTGTAGCCTATTCGTCAACAGGTCATGACATCAAGAATTAGGCTTTCGGTCCTATGCTGTATGTCTGTAGCCTATCTCAGATCTGGTAGACATATGTAGTAGAGTACGAAGACTAGGCTACGCAAATTTCCAATGACAGAATAGCCTACGTAGTTGCAAAATTTATTCCACAATCAAACACACATGCAAACGGCAAAGGTATAATACAAAGGGGAGTTTCATACAAGTGTAGTAGCTTGTTACCGAATGCAGAGCACGTGAAATCTTATATCTCATTATTTGAGCTACTGGTTCAGGATTAGTACAGTAGTTGCATGGAATCATCAGGTAGACTGGCAGATTAATTTTGATTGCCAATACATGGTGCAGAAAAACTGATAGAAAGCACACACAAGGCAGATTAATCCTGAAGGCCTATAATTGAACGACTGATCTCACGTCGCATGTTTTTTAGTTTTTACTCGGCCATTTTCAAAGTTAACGAGTGCGAAGTTTCAGACTTTTACTTATAACTCGATAATGGTTTGGTCTAGCTACATGAAATTTTGCCAGCAGTTTGAGATTCATAAGTTATTTGTGTGTGCTAAATTTCAAGGCAATGAGCCCCGTAACTTCAGGTTTAGGACGCGAAAACTACTTCAAAAGTTTGGTGTAAAAAGCGGTTGTATTCAAAAACGGCGAAAAATATTTCACATGGTTATATGTGGTAAGATACTTTTTCATCCCTACGTAAACTTTTAGCCGCATTGAGTTTTTTTTTTTTTCTTTTTCCATTTTTTTCTTTCTAAATTTTGTGCACTCTTCTTCTCCTAAACCACACAACATAGATATCTAATTTTTGAGTAAATTTGTTGAGCTGCAAATGCAACTTTGTCTCCTGAAATTTTTTGAGGCTTCTCCCCAGAACCCCCCCAAAAAACTAATTTTTTTCAGTTGCTCAAGCTAGAGTGAGAGTTTTTTGTTTCTATTGGTAGATATTTAAGCAGCAAATAGCTTGACGTAGTATGGGGTACCACCCCCCCAGGGGCCCCCAAATGGACAACCCAAAAATTAGTTTTTTAAACGGCTCAAGCTAGGGCATTACTTTTTTTCATATAGGCAGATGTTTAAAAAACAAATATTTTGACATGGTGTGAGAGAGCGACCCTTTTGAAAACTCTCCAAAATAATACCCCTAAAATCAATTTTTTTATATGTCGTAAGCTAGAGAGCTAATTTTTTTCTGATGTTAGTGGAAATTTAAAGGATATTTAACTTGCAGTGCGGCGCGGTGCAGCGTGAACTTAGTTGTGTTTGGATGCGGTGCGGTGCCGCATGCGGACAAGGTTTGCGGACGCAGCGCAGCATGCGGATGCATTTTTTGTTATCCGCGCCATCTCTAGTCTTTGGCCTCGAGCATTCCTGTCCTTGGCCTCGGATTTTTTTTGTGTCCTTGGCCTCGAGCCTTTGTGTCCTCGACTTTACCTCTGTTATTTTATGCTCACATTACTTACTCACCTCCTTTGAAATGCAGCATTATTTCGAGAACATTTACTACTACGTCATTTGCAGTTTAGTGTTACAACTTTCAGATAGTTTTCAATTAAATGCATAGGAGAGCACAAGTCCGTTAATCGTTAATTACGAAGCTAACTTTTTCATTAAATCGTTAATGAGTTAAAACGTTTTTTCATGTTAACGGACTAAATTAACTTCCGTTAAGGTCTGTTCACTTTCGTTAAAGTTTTTATCGTTAATATCTTGCACCATTTATTTATCATAATGGTACAAACCAGTTGGCACTGGTAACACTTGTTGCGTATTAGCACGAGCTTTATAGAAGAAAGCGAAGAAGGGAGCTCTTTTTTGTGGCAAATAATAAGCTGCAGCCTCAGAGGTCTATTAATTATCGCTGTTCTCAATTTCCAAAGAATTTCTAATCCAGCTTCATTAGTGCATTTGAACTAATTTTTGTCTTGAACTTAGATTAGACTGTAAATGTAACTTCCAAAACACAAAAAGACCACCATAGCAAAAAATATTTCCTTACAATCAGCTCAACAGCGTCAATACGTGCTCAAAAAGCGAGTGATCATAAAAAAATGTATACTACACGCCAAATGTTAACGAATTAACGGACTTTATTAACTTCCATTAATTAAAGCAGAAAATAACGGATTAGCGTTGACGGAAGTGTGAAGTTTGTTAACGGACTAGTGGTTAACGAAGCTAACGTTTTGCATTAACTTGCCCACCTATGACTAAATGTTAATTGAATATAACATTAAATCGCTAAAGCTCTCAAAAAATTGTTGTGGGTAACCATGTTTGGCGTAGAGGACTTTGAAAGCTTATTTGTGATTGAAAGAAGCATACGGTATACGAGGTGTCGCGTTTAAATTACAAAACTGGTGACATAAAGCAATTTTATTGAAGGAAAAAAGGTCGTTTTATTTTGTTTCCCTTTTGATGTATTTTCCCTTAGCATCAACACAGCGTTTCATTCGGATTTTTATAAAAAAAAAAAGAACACGACAACACCCTTAACATAAAAAAACCAATTAACATTGCCTTGAATTTTGATTTTTTTAATTCGTGGTGAGTTTGCAGTTTTCCAATGCATGGACTGCCTCTTTGTCTCTGAGTCGTACTGGAAAATTCATCTCTCATCGCAGGTACAGTAATCACACTGTCTAAAAATTTAAAGTTTTCTTCGATTTGTTTTGAAATGTCAGCGCAAATCTCTTGGGGTTTTTCTTTTTGATCACTAGTTAAAAGCTTTGAAACAACTTGTGCACAGACCTTTGTCATATACAGATTTTCATGCAGTACTTGCCGCATTGTTTTTTTTTTTTTTTGTCAACGGACATCCTCTCTGCTATCAGTCGAATACTAAGCCGACGATATTCTCATACAATTTTTTCAATTTCTCGGTTATTGTTGGTGGTTTTTGATATGGTTGGGCTTCGTGAACGTTCATCATCTTCAACATTAGTCCAGCCTTCATGTAATCTTTTGTGCCATTCAAAAACGCGGGTTCTTGACATGCATTCTTTGCCATAAACTTCCATCAAAGCTTCAATTTCACCAAAAATTTTAAGTTAATTCTTTGCTCAGTTTTAGAGTTAAACATTTTTCTGCGGCTGAAACAGAACTTCTTGCAACAATGAGCAACTTGCTGCCAGGCCCGGCGCCAGGATAGTGTGACTGGGGGGGGGGGGGCAGTATCGCTAATCGACTTAGTTTACTTTCAAGAACTTAAAACTAGAACTGAAAACTGTGCTTCTTATCGATCACCTATAACCACAACTAAGGAAAAAAAAACCAACTGAGATCTATTAACTGAAAACCAAGTATTTAAATTGCAAATTAAATGTAAATTAAACTTTGCACTCAACGTTCAAAAATAAAGGAAACGGAGATCGAGCTCGTAATCACCGCAAGTCCCGCGGCAAGCAAGACGTGCCGCGCGCATCACATCTCACCAACCCGAGCGCTTGCAGAGACCACGAGTTCGAAACTCAACACAAGAATTGTAAGCAAAATGAAATATAGCCACAGCAGAAAGAAATTTTGGGGGGCACGAGAAGTTTATTTTGTGTGAATTCGAGAGGGGCAAGGGGGCACCAGAAATTTATCCCAGTCTAGAAACAAGGTGAGGAGCAAAGATTCAAAGGGATTTTCCGGCCGAAATCGGAAATTCAAGCGGTTATCCCGGCCGAAATCAGGTGGTCTCCAAAAAAAAAACAAAAAAAAGGTCTTCATCCCAAAAACGTCATGAAATCCGGTGTCAGTCCACAAAAAACACCAATTTGGGCCTCGATTTGCACTCCAGTAGCCTCGAGTCTGTTAATTTCTCCGGGACACAGTCCTTGCTTGGGGGGGCACAATTTTCGTTTGGGGGGAGCACAAGCAGTCATTTGGGGGGCACGGCCTTGGTATGCCCCCCATGGCGCCGGGTCTGTTAGCTGCTTCTGCAAGCCAAGGTTTTTTTCTACGCGCAAAAAAACGTGCACTTGCTTTCAACGTCAAGATACCTAATTTGTTAAAAATGTACCAGTAATTTTGGGAGTAACTTGTCAGAAAATTGTCGCCTGCAGTTGCGCGGCTTCTCAACAACCCACTCACAGAACAAAACGTATTCGTTTATATTTTTGCGACAAATTTTGAGCTGTTACGACTTAAAAATTTCATTTTCTAAACTTGTAAAAGTACTCGTACTCGAACCTTTTTACGGTACTCGTACTCGAGTACATTTTTCAATATCAGTACTCGCACTCGAAGTTTTTTGCGGTACTCGTTCTCGGAAGTTAAGCACTCGACTCCACCACTGTCCAAAACACGTTTAACATCTTGCATTTTGGAGTTAAATTTTAATTGTAAGTGATTTGGTCCAGGTAGGGGGAAGTAAGGTGCATTGTTTCTGGCTACATTTTAGCAGTAAATAATAATCCACTCGAAAATTTTCCTTAGAGATTTTTGTTTTGTCATGAAAATAACCAGTTGTCGGAGTACACCTTCGCCCGGGGACCAGGCCCCTCAATTGATGATCAATGATTCGTTCAATCAGCATTTTCCATGGCTCCTTTTTTTATAAGTATTTTGTGCGTAAAACCGGCGAGGTTCGAGGTGAAATACTGAATTGTTTTTGAAAAATGGTACAATAGACGGTTACGTCGACTAACCATGTTATTGCCGGGCCGGATTTACATCGCCCTAGGCCCCTGGCACTTTGGAGATTTTCGCAACATCTTTCTGCCAAATATAGGTGAAGACCAAAAAAACCTCCATTTCAGCTCGGGGCCCTTAGCTGGTACTGCGTCATATTATGGTAAATCCGGCCCTGATTAATGCATTATGTTCACAAAAAGGCTAGATGTGGGCTGAAATAGCAACTTTTAGGACAAAAACTCTCCATTTTCTGCGGGTTATAGCCTACGTTTAAATTGGCTGGCAAAAATTGAATTGAGGGGGACCCGGCGCCCTTCGTCTTCAATATTGTTAGTGAGGTACACTGTTGTCAGCGAAAAATGCTGAAAAGAAACTGAAGAAACAATAGGCTTTTTTGTCATTGGTGAAATTTCATTTGGGGAGAACCCCTGCCCCCCTCCCCTTGCCTACGCTCCAACTGAGAAAAACAAAAAAGGTGTTCTCAAATTTTCTGCGAGGTTTCTGGTGTTTTCCAACAAAATCTCAACTGTTCAAAAAAGTGCTGTCCTCGAGCCGAGGACAGGGCAATTTTCGAGGACTTGAGGCTTCGAGGCCAAGGCCAAGGACTTCAAAACGTGTCCTCGAGGACTCCACCTCTGATTAGCAGCATCCAAGTTTTCACATTTGGTTAGGCAACTCTCTGCTACCAGTGGCTAATTGCGTTTCTTAAGTCTGCGAGAATTTTTGCAAAATCATGCCTTTTATTGTAATGTTACAAAATTGCGAAATGCAGGGTTGCCAATGGTACGGAGTCAAACGGATTAAATCGTATTTTCAAAATTAAGATTTGTGTTAAAAGGTTTGGGGCACCTCTTCATTACCTCCAGTAGTTCTCATTTGTTCAATAAAGCCGATTTCGAGCAGTAGGCTATCTCTTGAAGCGTGCGTGCATCTTTGCTTTAGGGAGTGCAGTGTCAAAATTTGCGAAATTTCGGGCCACTGGCTGTCCGGAGAGCAGAAACGTCACCCTATGGCCGATGCCATCTTTAATGTATAACTCCGTTTTATTTACGGACTTGCACCAAAGCAGGAATATACACACTTTACTTCCAGGAGTTTCACGAGTAGCAGCAGTAAAATGGGTCTAACTTTGTCGATATCATCGGGGAAGATACCTTCAAGCCATGCCAATTTTTTTTTGATATCTGCAATTACTGGTATCAAAAAAATGGCTCTCTAGCCTAAACCATTCCAAAATCAATTTTGTTGGATTTGTTTTGGAAGGATTTTCAGAGTGACACCAAAAAGTTTTTAAAAAATGCGTTTGTACCGGGAGCTCAACACTTTTACGCAAGAATTTGATTTCAATGTTTTGCCTTTTGTGGTATTATGTACAAAACATATTGTACCAATATTGCGCATTGCTCCTTGCTGTGTTTTAATAATTGTATGCCACTTGATGGCATTGTTGATGCGTACGTGACGGCGCGAAACTCTTTGTTTCATTCTCTCCGATATCTATTAGGAAACCAAACAGGTTAAAATATTCGTGTGTGTATTACTATTAAACTCGTGTTAAGCTGAAGTAAATAAAACAGAACATGGCGTCGTCGGCATTTCTTGCCTGAACTCAAGATTATTGGGAAATTTAGCCTAGTAGTACTTCAGTGCAGCATAGCAATCCAGCTTGATAATTGACCGGAACCATGTCAAAATCTAAGAAGCAATTAGAAGAAGAGTTGGCAGTCATACAGCAGCAACTAGCTGAAGCGACTTCATCCAAACAGCCAGCAGCAGTTTCTCAGACTGTGTCAGCTGATGCTCCGCCAACTTGGTTGCAGCACTTACTAGCCTCTCAAACAGAAAGCCAGAGGCAATTGCAAGAAAGCCAGCTGCAAATGCAACAGCTGCTAGGCCAACTGCTGGTTAGAGAAACCCCTACAACATCGAACAGTGGACTTCAGACATCCACACCCCAGCCTGCACGAGAGTTAGAATTAAATCGCACACCCAAAGCGGATGCCCAAAAACCCTCCATTTTGAATGTTGGACTGTCCTTGGCAGAATTTACAAAATGGCGAAAAGCGTACAGCGATTATGTCGAAGTGTCTCAGGCTCAAAAACTCCCGCAACGCAGCCAATTAGCACTGCTGCGTACATTCTTTTCTATCGAAATGCGAGAGGCAGTTGAACACATCCTTCAGATTCCTGATGAAACAGAACTGTCTACGGATGAGCTTTTAGACAAAATAAAGCAATATATACGAAGTCAGCGCAACATTGCATTGGACTGTGTGGCATTCGAAGAACGCAAGCAAGAAGTCGGTGAGTCTTTTGATGCATTTTTAATAGCAATAAAAACATTAGCTCGTGATGCCGACCTATGCGACTCCTGTCTAGACCGACGTCTCGTTTCGAAAATCATGTCCGGAATCCGGGACAAAGAGACGCGAATGAAACTTTTGGCCATCAGCCCGCTGCCAGACTTACAAAAAGTCATCGATTTGTGCAGATCCGAAGAGTCCGCAAAACGCGACGAGACCCGTATGGGACGAACAAAGACTGACAGAACCGTTTTTCGAGCTCGTGCTAAGTCTAAGGACATTCGTAATTCCACTTCCTGTAGAAGGTGTGGTCGATCCACTAGTCCACCTATTGAACAATCTGTGTGTCCAGCAAAAGGCAAAACGTGCTCAATTTGTCATAAAAATGGTCATTTTGCATCAGTGTGCTTTCATAGGCCTAAGTCGCAGTTTTCAGCTGACGTTAAGAAAAAGAGTAACGGCAATGTCAAAAAAATTGCTCGCAGCGTCAATGAAACGAACGGTGACCGACCGGCTCCTAAAATTGCTGTCACTTTGTACACTGCAAAAGCAAAAGATCGACTAGGTTCATTTGAGGCTACACCTGACACAGGTGCGGAAGCCACTCTGGCTGGGACTTATATTCTCGAGAAAATGCATCTCACTATCGAACACTTGCAGTCACCTCCTGCTGAAAATCTTGTTGCTGCCAATGGTCAAGACTTAAATTGTGTTGGTACTTTACGTTGTGTTATTGAGTATTGTGGACGTCAGTGTATTGACAATGTGTACATATGTGAAAATGTTGACAATTTTTTGTTAGCTTGGTATATGTGTAAATCGCTTGATATTTTGCCGCGTACATATCCACAACCTATTGACCAGTCACGATTCGAACTCGCAACCAATTCGGTGTCTCGAGTTATGAGCCAGAATGGGAAAGTCTGTATGTCTCAAGAACCATCGAAGACAGAAGTCGACGACCTCAAACAAGCTTTACTTGAAGACTACAGCGATGTCTTTTCCGACAAAGGAAAGCTTCGAGAAATGACTGGAAGACCAATGAAGATTACACTGACTGAAGATGTTCAACCATTCGCACTATCCGCACCGCGCCAGATACCTTTTGCCTACAGGAACTTAGTTAAAGCAGAGTTGGAGAAGCAAGTGGCTGCCGGTGTTATTGAGTCTGTTACGGAGGCAACGGACTGGGTGCACCCACTCGTGGTAGTGCCTAAACCGAAGGGTGGAATAAGATTGTGCGTAGATCTACAAAACCTAAACAAGTATGTCAAGCGACTTTACTACCCGACTCGAACTCCTCATGATGCAGTGTCTAACATTACACCTGGATCAAAGTTCTTCACTACGTTAGACGCAGTTAAAGGTTACTGGCAAGTACCACTTGAGGATAAAAGCTAAATCCTCACGACATTCATTACTCCTTATGGAAGATACAAATTCCTCAGAGCGCCTATGGGCCTCGCTTCTTCCCAGGATGAATACTGTGCTCGCGGAGATGAAGCTCTACAAGGCATAAACTGCGTGGAAAAAGTGGTCGATGACATCCTGATCCACAGTTGCAACCCTCAAGACAATTTAAGCACTGTTATCCAAGTGTTAGAGCGATGCCGGCAAAGAGGCATCACATTAAATCCCGATAAGTTCGAGTTTATGCAGCCAGCAGTGGACTACGTTGGCTATCGAGTCAGCTCAGGTGGAATTGAAGCTGATACGAAGAAGGTAGAAGCGATTCAAAACTTTCCTGCTCCTACCAACATCACTGAACTTCGTTCTTTCATGGGTCTAGCTAATCAATTGGGAGGATTTTCGCACGAGCTGAGTAAGGCAGCCGAACCCCTTCGAGATTTGATGAAACCCAAAAACGCCTTTTTATGGACTCCAAACCACGAAGAAGCATTTGGGGACGTGAAGACGGTGCTGTGTTCTCCACCTGTACTGGCAACATTTGACCCAAGTTTACCGACTATGCTTCAGACTGATGCATCAAGACTGA
Organism: Trididemnum nubilum; assembly: GCA_963965965.1. Taxonomy (NCBI): domain Eukaryota; kingdom Metazoa; phylum Chordata; class Ascidiacea; order Aplousobranchia; family Didemnidae; genus Trididemnum; species Trididemnum nubilum. The sequence goes on along the minus strand of OZ014484.1, from coordinate 38,547,808 downwards.
AAGGACTTGGATTCGCTCTACTACAGAAGCATGGAGACTAACCCAGGCCGGATCGAGATTTATCACTGATACCGAATCTAGATATGCCATGGTGGAATTGGAACTTTTAGGTGTCGTATGGGCTATTCGCAAGTGCCGAATTTATCTGCAAGGGATGCCAAAATTTGACGTGGAAGTCGATCACAAGCCACTAGAATCTATTCTCAACAATCAAACCATGGATATGATTGACAATCCGAGAATTCAGAGACTCAAGGAGAAACTCTGTGGCTACACATTTCAAACTATCTGGCGGAAGGGGAAGGAACACGTCATTCCGGATGCGTTATCCAGAGCTCCGTGCAGCGACCCAGCACAAGATGACATCATCATCGATGATACGAACTGTCCTCTCCAATTACACATTTCGTGCATTCTCCGAGATGAAAATGAAATAAACGATGGACAGCCCCTTATCGATCCCCTCCTGGAAGAAATCAAGAAATGTACACTCGCAGACAAAGATTCAATAGAACTCGTAAAGGCCATAAAAAATGGATTTACTGTAGCGAAGCAAACTCCATTAGTGCAAGCCTTTAAAAAGCTCGCCGACCAGTTGACCGTTGAAGATGGATTAATTTTGCTGGATGGACATCGCATTGTGATACCACACAGCATAAGACGTGACGTATTGGCGAGGCTTCATGCATCCCATCAAGGCATCGAGAGGACCAAACGACGAGCATGTCAAACTGTTTACTGGCCAGCCATTAACAGTGACATCCAAAACACCGTGCAGTCCTGCTCAAAATGCCAGGAAAGCCTTCCAAGTCAGCAGAGAGAACCAATGGAACAGGACCCACCTCCAAAGAGACCATTTGAGGACGTTTCTGCTGACCTTTTTAGTCACGCTGGGAAATCTTATCTGGTATACGTTGACCGCTTATCTGGATGGATAAAGATAACTGAATTTCGACATGACCCTTCTTCCCAGCAAGTGATAAGCGCCCTTCGAAAGTATTTCGTGGATACTGGTGTTCCCGTCCGCATCCGAACAGATGGTGGACCCCAATTTTCTGCAAGCAAATTTCGCCACTTTCTTAAAAGATGGGGAGTCAATCAAGCTCTCAGCACCCCTCACTATCCCCAATCTAATGGACACGCAGAAGCAGCAGTAAAAGCCATGAAACGTTTAGTCGCTAAATCCACTGAAGCTGGAAATATTGACAGCGACGAATTTTGCGAAGGGCTACTTGAGTGGTTAAACACGCCAAAGGCACATGGACTATCCCCTGCCAAATTCTTTATGGCTCACAAATCAGATCGATTGTCCCAGCCACTTTCAGGACATACGCTGACTCTTGGAAAGAGAAATTCGACAGCTGGGACAAGAAGGCGGTGAAACTTAAAAAGGGGGAAGAAGAGTATTATAATAAGCAAGCTAAACCGCTACCGCCTCTGAAAATTGGCCAGAAAATCCGGCTACAAGATGCTGTAACAAGAAAATGGGATCGTTCTGGTATCATTGTTGGCATTGGGAAAAATCGAGATTACCATATCCGGTTGCCAAGTGGCCGAGTGTTTTGGCGAAACCGAAGACTCTTAAGGCTGGACTTCATCGAGGAGCCTTCTGACAAGAGAAGCACCCTTGAAGACAAAATTCGAAGCAAGAAGAACATCCGATTCGATGATGACGTTGAAATTCAGAACATCCCTCCAAGACGCAGCAAGAGACACAGACGGAGCCCATCACGCTTCCAAAACTTTGTATAATCTGATAAGGAATCTGTCTTGAGTCGTCTACCCTGTTTTCCGACTCCAAACAGGGGGGTTGTGGTATTATGTACAAAACATATTGTACCAATATTGCGCATTGCTCCTTGCTGTGTTTTAATAATTGTATGCCACTTGATGGCATTGTAATAATAATACGTGACGGCGCGAAACTCTTTGTTTCATTCTCTCCGATATCTAGTAGGAAACCAAACAGGTTAAAATATTCGTGTGTGTATTACTATTAAACTCGTGTTAAGCTGAAGTAAATAAAACAGAACACCTTTTAGAAAAGCTAATAAAATTTAGGTAGAAAATACGAAAAAATCTCATCGCGGTCAAAACAGGGTTGGTGGGATAAAAGGGTATTTCAAGACATACAATCGTGTGAAATACTTTTTGAACAATACAGTCTTTAGGACTCCCAAATTGCTGTCCAAACGTCAGCTTAATTGTTATACACTACAGTACCTTACCCTATGCGAGTTGATTTTGCACCTGTTTATTGGGATGCAATAAAGGTAGATTTAATCAAATGCAATAAAGGTAGATTTAAAGGGGTGAAGCATCCAAGCTTATTCGGGTTGTCTGCAATAGATTAAATCGAAATATACGTTTTGGGGCTGCGGTTGCAAAGATATTCAACAAATACAAAGAGATATCCTCCCAAAAAGTTTTTGTAAACCCTGAGTTTGTTTTCCCGGTGTAGGAAGTTGGGTTTATTGAACCCAATCCTAACTGCTCTAGCTTCGATACTTCAAAATTAACAACTCAATTTGGTTCAAAACAAATCTTTTGTCTTTTTTTTGAATCAGTAAAGCGAAAAAAAACTTCTGAAAACCACGGTATGTCCTTACAGGACAACGGCAAATCCGAAAAGCGTACCTGTTGCAATTCACATAATAAACTGCGTGAGAACAGGCTCACGTGACTACACAATGTCTCCTAAAATGGCGTGATAATCGCTTGATCGCAAGTCAAATTAGCGTTCAGCGCGCCTTTTAAAAACTGTTGTTGCACACTAAAACGGACTCTTGAGCAAAACACAAATGACTGTGGTTCAATACAGCGCAGAGTCACAACAGCCTGGTTTAAAAAAGAGGTATACCAAAATTAAATTGGTCACGTGATATTTCTGCAAAATTTAATAAATAATAACATTATTCTGTCTCTTTTTTATCCAGGAAGTTCAGGTCGTGGGAACAGATTTAGGGCTTCCCAAAAACTTTTCTTGGGGACATCTCTTCGCATTTGTTTAATATCTTTGCAACCGCAACCCCAAAATGAGCACAAAAATTTCTAAAATTATTTTTTTGATTTCAGCTAGTGTATAAATTATCGTACCGGAATGGCTGGATGCTTCAACCTCTTTAAAACAAATGAACACCGCCGGGAGCGAGAGTCAATATCGATCTAATTACAGGCAAAAAATCAAATCTTTCATTATACTCGCTGTATTATGCAGAAGCGTGTAACGAGTTGGCAGGGCCTATTTCCGTGTCATTGCTCCCGGATGACACAACTTCTTTCGAAGAAATATCGTAGCGGTGGCAAGACGTTGGCAACACTGTATTCGATTTGACCGGCCCGAGATTTGAACCTTAGACCTCCCGTTCCAAAGACGAACGCGTTACTGTTCCACCAACTGGCCGGTTCCGGCACAAAAAAATGAATCAAAAATTACGTTGAAGCGTGTAACGAATAGGAGAAACCTTGTCTCCTCGTCACTGCTCCTGGACAACACAGCTCCTTTCACAAAATGTTGCAACAGAGGCTAGTCTTTGGCAATGCTGAACCGATTTGAACAAAGAGAACAGAACGGTTTGAACCTTAGATCTAACATACCAGACACGAATGCGTTTGTCTTTGGCGCGGGAGGTCCGAGGTTCAAACCTCGTGCTGATTAAATCGGACACAGTGTTGCAAACAGCTAACCACTGCTGCTCCATTTTGTCGAGATTAGCGATGTTACCAACAGGGATAATGACGCAAAGATGGGCCCCGCAACTCATTACACGGTTCGGCGTAATACACTGCCGAGTATATTGAAAGAGTTGAAGATTTGATTTGAAAACGTTTTTCGAAGCGAATGCAGTATAGTTACTTTTTAAAATAATGATTTGAATTTTTGGCGGCATTAATCAGCGGTGACACGAAAAAGGTTTGATTAGATTAGCGCAGTCAATTGGAGGAAACGTGCTGTACTTTGAGTACCGGTACTTAAAATTGACAGCGAATTTAGTGTAACGAAGAAGTCACTACTCTCAAAATAAACGTTTATTAGTGCAGGACTCTAACTTTTTTCAGTTGAAACACACAATTGAGCAATGCAAAACTGCGAACACACAGAGAAATCTAGTTTAGCTAAAGTAACCACGAAAGAAAAAGTAGCTTGAAACGACAAAATTATGTCGATATAAATAAAGATCCTTTCCCACCACAAAATGAAAAAAACAGATTATGCTGTAATTTGAATTTGACTGCTGGATGGAGAACGAAAGTTACTTGTGTAAACAATAAGCCCCTTCAACACTTTGTGCAAGATTTTGTGCCTTTGTCGATTACGTAGAAGTGCGAGCTCAAAGTGCCTACCGGTACACTCAAACATACTGCAATTACTGCATGCATAGATTTTCCAAAAATCCTTTCTTTTTAACCGATGAGTTGGTTAAATGATGCCACGTACGTTCGTTTCACTAAGTTCAAATCTCGGACGTTCACATCCGACAGTGTTGCGAACGTATCGCCAACGTTACATTTTTTTCAAACGAACTGTGTTGTCCGGGCGCAATGACTCAAAAACAGGTACCGTCAGGTTAACAGTCAGTCGTCAAATGCATTAGCGCGATTTAGCAAATACTGGTAGTTACGAAGACTAGGTTTTTCGATTTGACCTATTCTTAGAGCTAGCATGCAGAATTGCAGACTTACCAAAACCGAAGGAAGGGATATAAATTTAATGGAGGAACCGTTTTTGCTTCGCTTTAAGTGAAGCAAAACTAACCCAGAACTGAAAAGTTTAAGATATGCAAAATGGGTATACAATGTACAAGCAATGTTTTACCTATTTTGATAGAAATTTCCCATTGTTGGCGCTTCTTAGGTTTTGTAACGGCGTGTGGCTAAATATAACTCGTACTAATAAAAAATCTTTCATTTTACTCGCTAAATTACGCAGAAGCAGGTATCGAGATGGTGGCGCCCATCTCCGCGTCATTGCGCTTGCGGACAACATAGCTCTTTCCAAAAAATTGGCTTAGAAATGGGCTGTCGTGGTAATATGACTCTTCAAGTTGAATATGACAACAGCAAAATGTGCAAGGATTACCATGCAATTTGGACAAAGTCTATAACAGGCTAAGTCGTGGAGCAAAAATAACGTGAAAGATCATAGAATACAATCCCTCGGTTTCAAATAAACAACATGAGTACTGAGTAATGAGTATACATAAGCAATTTTAAGCATGAACTTCTAATTTGTAGGTATCTGGAGCAAGAAACCGTTGCAGTGTTTTTGATCCATGCAAAACATTTAAATTCAGCAAGGTCTCGTCCATGTAAAAACACAAAGAATAAACATATAAGGTAACTGGTCAGCCTGTTTTTAATTGGCGGAACAAATTTAAACTAGCTATTAAATCCGTGTCTGGTCGAAGTTTTTTGAAATGCAATTATTCCATGGTGACTTTTTCATTATGTCTTGATTACGGAAAGGAACAAAAACAGAACTGCTAAATCTCAGTATACTTTATCATATAAGCGGAACAATTGAAAACTTGGACTTGTCATTTTTGAGGTTTGCGTCAGAAAAATATTCGAAAAAACAGAACAAAAATATCCGAAGCAATTAACAATACACTATGACACCATTCAATCAGTGAACACTTGACAGCCAATAATATTTGATTGAGTTGATGAACTTTAAACAATAAATAAAAGCTTTTCCACGGCAGACTGGATAAACTAACGAGAGTGTCGCAATCTATTCTTCGCATGACTCACTCTTCATCAATCCTTAACGTAGGGTGCCGCAAGCCCAGTCCTCGGGTTATTTGCGGCCTGAGCATAAGTTTTCAATTTCGGCCCACCACCAAACTTCTCGCAATCGTGAACGAAACATTCCAATGAGACCAAACCTGTTCCGTAAACAGCTAAAGTGTTATTTATGATCAAAATGTGGTTGAAGACCTTTACTTTTAGGTCCTCACCGTATTTAAAGATATGGTTGAAGAACGTTTCCTGTTTCTTTTTTGAACGTATTTCCTAAACCAAAATTATTATCTTTGATCTTAATGGTTGACTCGTGCGCACCCTCCCTGCGTCTCATTTGGCACTCTAATAAAAAAAGTTTGGACAGTGGACAATCCTAACATAACTAAAGTCACCGAAAGAAGAAAAAGTTCCAACTGTTAGTTATTTTTACGCTTGTGACTTTGTGACGTAACAAATGAAGCGAATCAAAGCACGAGCTTAAACGAATTTATAGGCACCAATTTTATTTTGATTCGAAAAGCACAACAAAAGCTACGTAAAGTTACATCAGGAGGATGACAGTTGTGAAAAATGGTGCGCTTCAGCATTTAGGTAAAGGACTTAAAGCCGTAAGGTGGAGACAAAATTCATAACAATTGCAATCATTTGGTATAATTCGAATCCGCGCACGATGTCACAATTATGACGTCAACTTGACTCCAAAGTTTTGCTTGGCTCTCAAAAAAATGTGAGACACATGTCACAATTGAGTGAATTTACTGATGTTACTTCAAAACTATGCCTACATTTTAGATTTAGTTTAGTCCAGCTTATCAAAATTTTCGCTGCCTTGAAAATTGTCCGACTCAGGACAAATTTTAAACCACAGACTGATTATAAGGATTTTATCTCATAGTTCATACTCAGCAATAACGCTTTGTTCAAAAAAATTTCTCTTCGTTTTGGCCGTGACATAAAATCCGAAAAAAGATTTGCAACCACGAAACGTTTCAGGGGAGCATAGCATTGCGAAATACTGTGCCTACCGCTACCTCTATCACTATTTGGGTAATAACACTAAGACAGCTAGTAAATGCAAGAGCCATTCGAGCAGCTAGTCAGGGTACGTATTTCAAATTTTTATAACCAATGCGAAAAACGCTATCGCGTTAGCCACCTTGCTTGTTGCAAATGAGAAAAATATTATTGTCGCAAATAGTTACAAAAATTCTTATTTTATTCATAAGTCTTTAGGACGAACAGAAATACAAGAAGAAACAAAAGGTGGCTGCTGAAATAGCTTACGCCCTGCTAATTCGTTTCATGCTTATTTCGTTTGTTTGCACTGCCGTCTTCTAAATGCATGTAGAAATTTGAACTAAAATATCATCAAGATTGTGTTATTTTACGGTGAAAATAATCGTAAAAATCTCTGAGCGCTAGGGGAAGAGCAGCCTCATAACATAATTTATTGTGCTACTCAATTATTGAATAAATAAGTCTCGTAAACTAAATAACACATTTAAGTGTAGCGACAAGGTGAATGCGAAGAAACTGGGAAGTCATCTGGTCGAGCATCCACCTGGTTAGTCACGCTGCAGTCTAAATAAATAGCGCGATGAGGTACCGCTTACTGTGATTAAACTACTTCGCAAAATTAAATTAATTCAACATACATGTGAATGTAAGGGTAAACACGTATCCTACAAAAAGATGTAAGATTGGTGTTTATTCTTAATTGTGAATACAATTTAAGATGTATTATGACTCAAGTCATTGGGACGAAATTTGAGTCGAGTGAATTACATAAATGTGACTCGAGTCACTGATTTAATTAAACCTTTTCGCTTCCAAAAAGCATACAAGTATGTAATACAGCAAAAATTCATCACTGTATTTCATTCGCAAATCCTAAAGAAAAGTTCTAATACCACATACGACGCTTCATCGGAAGAGACGAGTCAATCCATCGTTAAGATGAATCAATAAACTGTGAACCGTTGTGTGGCGGTGACAATCAATAAGGTGCGGTCCTGCTTGGGAAAATTGAACCAGTGATAAGGTTTGACAAAATTTAAAGTTCTGCTGCAGGTAAAACTCATCAATACGACACCATGCTGTACTTGAATCGACAATAGAATTCAAAGTATTGCAGCATTGTCTAACTGATTTGCTTTGGCTGCAGCAAAAGTTGTAACTGAGTCAAACCTTGTCGCAGGTTTGATTATATCGCTAGTGAGACAACATGGGACAACACCATAAAGCAAATGATCAAGTAAATTAGGCAACTTTTTCTGAGCATTTTGAGAATCATAAGCAAGCTAGCTTTGCCAAAACCACAATACTAAGAGAAACGTGATTTACCATCGCTTGATATTAGAATATTAAAAATAAATTAAAATGAGCTATGACACCTCAAGCATTAACCTATGAGCTTTCAGCTAAGTGTTGATCATCGACAGTTTTACAGCACAATAGAGCGAGTATTTGGTGCAAAACAACATAATATAGCGCAATATAAAAACCACCTCATTCAATAAAATACAATAATATTATTACAAAGAAAAAAGCGCAATCTTATCTAGTGAGCGGAAAGCTAATGGTGAGATTCACTGTAACGTCATTGAAGTAATTGCCTGTGTATTGAAAAGTTCGCTTGAGCATGTCATAAAGAGGTTCCGTGTCGTCACAAGTTTGTTCTGCTTTTCCTTGCCAGTGATCACTTGAACTTATCAGGTGACCCTGCAATAACATCAGATAAAAATTTAATACTATTTTCACCGACATCAAGAACCAGGTCCCGATGTACCAAGGTTGGCGTAGCTGCATTCGACATTGTTCAGTGTTTGATTACTTGGTTTGGTGACTCTTTACTGTGAGCCTAATGGTCAATTTGGTGAACAAAGTTGTAATAAAATTGCAAACCAATCGCAAAGGAAACAATGCCCAAACAACTCATTAGTAGGTTACTACAACCAGCCGGATGCTGGTTAGACTCTTTACTATTTTTCGTAAGAGAGATATATGATTTAAGGTAAAAAGCGAACGATTACCTCTCATAATTCACATGCAACACTGTGCCTCCGACTAGCCATTTGGTCTTTATAACTTTAGATAGATATATAATTCAGTTCAATTGGCAGCACTATACAAAAGTGTTGCCAATAAAAACGCTTCTCATGGATTACTAAAAACCTACATATAAGAGCAAGGTTAAAAGATGGAAAAACACTTACATTCATCCATAAACTAAGATGAATAAACAAGACTCCAATCATGAAGCTGATCATAAACAACGTGAAAAAATGAAAAAGAATATGTCGTTCATGGCCTCTGCAAAATATTTAGAAGAAAATTTAGTGATTTCGCTTTTTTGTACAATTTGATATCGACCTGCATGTATCAGATAAATACAATTACTACAATTCCATAACCACCAAGCCATGTGGATGATGCTGATCAACCACAAACGGTTTTGATTCGTAAAATAATAAAATCTTAATAGCAAATATCATCACAAAATTTAATATCAATGAAAAGTCCTGGTCAACACCATTGATCAGACAATATACCGGTAATCTAACTTCTCTCTTAAGCTACATGAAATACTGAAACCACACTAAACCTCTTTACAGTCAACAAACACTGAACATATAAAATTGTGCACCATTGTTTTATTCATTTCTGCTATTGCTTTATAGCAATATTCCAAAGGCCATATCTTCCAATCAGCAAAAACAGTTTAGAAAAATGATCGTATTATGTTAAAACTAAGGTAACCAAGCGCACTTGCTTTGGAAAAAAGTTTTGTAAACTTCAAAATCTTCAAACTAACCTACTTTTTCTCATTCTTATTTTTACTTTACTACAGTTTGAACAGACAAATCATAATATTCAATTGCTTATATGCACCAATCAGCACACAAACGTGATAGGAAATCCTGGTCTAGGACAAATTAAGCTCACTCCATTTCCATACTCAACTAACGTTTAAGCTTTATGAAATTCGTAAGACAAAACTTTTCAAGTATTTTTTGAATTATAGTTCAATGGCATCATAAAGCTAGAGTAAACCATAAAAGAGACAACTAATGTAACATTTGTATATCACAAAAAAAGGAATATATTCAGCAATTTTACAAATGGTACTTCACACTCGAGTTAGAAAATTATAATTGTAATTGAAAAAGTTATAATGAATTACAAGATTTTGCTGTAATTGAAACTATTGTTGTAATTAAAGATTTTCAAGTATCGATAACTGTAATTGTAATAGCAAATTTTTATACCAATTTTCAATTACAATTACTTTATTCTAACCATTAACCTGTTAACTACATGATGATAACAAAATGTGCTTGAACAATATCAATTTTTTGCAGACATTACTATAGCTAATTAACTATTCCTTGATTTGTTGTATTTACAGTAGTTCACAGCATGCAGCGAGGCTTGTATTGCAGTAAGGCTACTTTCATTTGAGACCTGTTTTTTACACTTTTTACTGTTATAGATTTTATTTTTACTAATGATGGACATAGCAAGTCCGAAACGTTTAGAAATTTTACTTTTAAATAAGGCTTTAGTGGTTTTAAATCAAATTAAATAAAACTGCCGTGCAAACAGTACTGGTGCTGAACATTTCAAAAAGCCAGCACGGCATCGCATATAAGCAACAGCTAAGAAAACTACAGAATCTCGTCTTCAAAGTAGCAAGACAAAAAGGAGCACTAAACTTCATCAAAACTTGCATTATTTACAAGCAGAAATAAAATTTCAATAATTGCCATATCCTCTAGAAAAACAAAGCAGTGAAATAATAATGATATTAAGCTAGTTTCTGCATTCTCTATGAACAACAGTTAAAAATAATGGTTTCCTTCGTCGTATTTCTGAGCAATCAATTCTTACATTTAATCAATGGTAGTTCTTCTTAAGAGGCTAATTACTCTGTACTCACTGTTCATTTAATTTTGTTTCGATTGAGTTTGAACAACCAAAGTATCACAGCTTTTTGTATAGGAAAATATTACACAATGCATCAGCAATGCAAAGCTGAAATCAAGTATTCATCAAGGCATAAGCTGCGGTGACGTCACGTTAGAATAAATACAAAAAAAAATCAATAACCTAGCCCAAACTTCAATCAAAGTCTAACCCTTACCCTAACCTTTTAGCTTAACTTAAAATCAAAAACTAGCCCAAACTCTAACATTGATTGAAAAATGAAACCAGAGCTAATCTTTATATAGCCTTTACGTAATGCAAGATTAGTTACATTTTAAAAAAAGCCACATTTTATAGCGCTTTTCACTGGAAACTTGTATCGAAATTTTTTTATTAATTCTGACTAAAATCTAATCAAAACTCAAATTCGTACTCTAAAAATAACCCAAAATCTAAATCAAACCCTAATCTTGACTCTTACAAGAGCAAATGAAAAATGTGCAGACGTAAATTTTTTTATTGGTGTTTACTTTCTGTGACAAAATTGTCCAGTGAAACAGTCACTCCTAATTTGTTAATTCATTTGAAAAAAATGTTCAAAAAATTATCCAAAGTTAAAAAAATTTTCAATGCAATTGAATTAATTTTTGCTAAACTAATTTGACAGTCAGTGTGATTTGTAAGCTAGTTGCAAATTTACTATTTCATCTACTTGAATAATTATAATCAAAAATTTTTGCCCTTAATTATAATTATAACTAGATGGGAGCTTACTGAAAAGCAAGCCCATTGAATAACCAACGCATGTTAATTAATAGCAATTGATTTTTTGGGGGGTCCATATGGGGGTTTCAAGGGGGTGGTACCACCGAATTATGTCAAAATATTTGTCTCAAAATCTGCTGATATCAAAAAAACTAGCGCCCTAGCTTTATTAAAAACATTTATTTTTGGCAAATCCATTTGGGGGAGTAGTGGAAGCGTGGTACCCCCAAACTGTGTCAAAACGTTTGTCTCTCAAATATCCACTGACATATAAAAAAATTTGTTCAAGCTCTAGCTGTTCAAAAAATAAGAGTTTTTGGTGCCTCATTTGTGGGGGCTGTCTGGGGGAGTGGCAAAAGCCTTTTCGGGAGATAAGATTGCGTTTGAAGCTCAATAACTTTACACAAACATTAGATTTTGATGTTTTATGGTTTACAAAAGAGCCACAAGATTTAGAAACAAAAAAAAATAACTCTTTGCGGCCAAAAGTGGGTTGGTAGGGATGGAAGGGTATCTTAAGACATATAAAAGCGTGGAATATTTTTGTCATACTTAAGCTGTTTTTGAATGAGAATACTTTTTACGCAAACTTTTGGACGTTTCTGGGTCCTGAAACCAAAGTAATGTGATTTATTGCTTCAAAGTTTGATACAAGCATACAACTTATTAATCTCAAACTGTTGTCGAAATTCCATGTAGCTAGACCCAGGGGTGGGGACGCGCTACTTCAAAAGTAGCCTCGCTCCCGCTACTTGCCTACTACTGCTACCCACTACTCGTCTTCAAAAGTAGCATGCTACTGCTACTCTACCACGAAAGTAGTGGCGCTACCTGCTACCGCTGCTTTGAACATCCTTAAATTTTTTTTTTGCAGAGGCTTACAACTAATTGAGTATATACTGGGATAATTAAGAAGATAAATTACATTATTATCGACTGTCTTGTGAATAGCGTGGCTAAAAAACTACACATTTTTTGAAACCAGTATAATTTTAGTTGGGGCTGACTGTTTTCAAATTTTCACGCAGATTATTTTTAACCTCACTTGTTCTTAACTATAGTTGGAGTATAAAACGACAAAAATTTCATTAGGCATTAAGTGGGATATTTATTTTTGCTTACTTAAAAGTTAACTTTTTAAATTAGATCGTTATTAAGCCTACACTGTAAAACAAATCATTAAAATCAACAATGGCAATATAGAAAAGATCATAAGAACTCCATTGATTACCTACAAATGCGTTGAATCAGATAGTCCTCTTGAAATATTTTTTTCCTGCAAAGGCTAACTTTGGTCCAATTTTATTTTTAAATCTTGAGCAAAACGAAGTTTCGTGTTCTTGTAAAATTAATTTTGTTCTTCAAAAAAAAAAGTATTTAATAAATTATTAACGACGTTTTTGTGATCAAAAAGAGAGCGCTTATATTATTTAGATTGCTCAAATTAAAGCAATGCTTCATATTTTTTATTAATTATATTTATTTATTGTTGAAACAAAAACAAACACAAGCACTTAATCAACCCTGAACATTGCTATGCAAACAAACAAACAAAATAAAATTGTTTGACAGCAACTACAAATCACAGCAACAGAACTTCGCAAAGATCTTTTCTAAGTTTATTTTTTGGTTGTTTTTTTTTTGTTGTTTTACTTCGATCTTCAACTAAAATAGACCTTGTTTATTTGCTTGGCCTTCAACTAAAATTGATGGAAAAAGCTATCGCATTTCGATACAGACCTTTTCTTGGTCTTCGCCTAAAATTAACCAAAAAAGTTACTGCATTTCATTGTTTTCAAACCGCACCCCTCACAAAAAAACTTTTTTGTTTCCCCTTTCACAAACACACTATTCTGGCGCCAGGCCAGCCTCTAACTATCCAATGTGGCCTAAGCAAGCGCAAGTCTCTACTCTGGTGCCAAACTGTATTTTTGATTTTTTAGTTTGCTTTTTGCCTGCTTAATAGACCTAATAGTGTTCCCTCTTAGGTTTTGGTGAGTCGGCGTGTGCCCCAAAAAACTGGTGATTTTCCAATTGCAAACAACTTATCAGTTTATAATAACTAACCTATAACTGTAGTATATGCTACTCCTATTCAGATACGCTACTCCTATTTAGATGCAGCTGCTACCGAACCACGGCTATGTGGCCATAGTTCAGACTTGAAAAACAGTGATCACCCGTACAAATCTCTTGTTGGAAATTGCAAAACGTAATAAATTCATCATTTCAACGTCACATACAAAGTTATTTTGGCATTCTTTTGATTTTATTAAATATATTACAATATGCACATGAATCAAGTAGCGGTAGCGGGATAGCTAATTTTCTAAATGTAGCAACGCTATAGCTACTTGCCCTAAAAAGTAGCATCGCTAAAGCTACCCGGTTTCCGTAGTGGCAGCGCTACCGCTGCTCAAAAAGTAGTGGTAGCACGCTACTACCCACCTCTGGCTAGGCCTAACCATTCTAGAGTAATAAGCAAAAGTCTGAAACTTCTTAGTTTAAAATTGGCTGATGCTAGTTTAAAAATGGCCTAGTAAAAACAAAGGAACACAAGAAGTGAGCATCAGTCGTCCCAATCAAAGCTACAATAAGTAATTTTCCAACTCTGCTACACACCACTGCCACTATTGATTAATTTACCGTATTCTTTCATACACTTTATCATTTTGAACTGGTTTATGTTGGTTTGTTGAAGCTTCACATTGACTATTTTCAATTTGGTTGGATAGATAAATTTCTCTTTCGTTTCCATTTTTTTCCTCCATTTTTTCCACTGCTTGGGACATCTAAGCTTGATTTATTTTAAAAAGTCACACCACAAAAACATCTGCTCAAAAAAAAAAAACATTAAAAAACTTTCAACATAGCTTGATTATAAGGTAAACTAAACTCAAGATTGCTTGGTAAACTAAACCAAGCGTTACAAACCAAGAAAGTAACCAAGCACTACTGATTGAATTAGAATATCTTTTGTTTTGAACAATTTGCTTGCCTACACCAGCATTGATACACATTCAATATCTATTCATCAAAATGCTCAAGTAGAAACAGCAAAAGACCAAAATGGTAACCAAGTTTACTAAACCTTTGTGACATCACACAATGGCAACAAACACAGAACATCAGCAATAGATAAAACATAAAATAATGACAGCAGTTATATCAGATAAGCAATGATAAATGTTAAGTGTTACCAGTACTTTTTACTTAAATTGCAAAAAGTTGCCTGTGATTTTGTCACAGTGATTTCGTTACAAAGTGATTACGTTATAGATGACATTCTGAAGACAGAATAGGCCTATCTGCCAGCAGTACTCAGTATTGTACTATTGCATTATTAAAATTAATGAAGTGACTTGCAGCTGAATAAACAAAGGTTCCAGTGTCGTCATTCATTTTCAGAAATTTTTATCTTGATTATTACAGTTATAGGTTTGGGTTAGGACTGGGGCTAGGGTTAGGTTTTTTTATGAAATGTGCACAGTTTGTAGTAGTTCTACTATCCCCAGAGCTGTCTTGCCCTAACCCTCACTGTCATAAAATCACTTTGTGACCAGATCACTGGCAACAAGCTTGGGAAAATAATTTATTTTCTGCTTTTACTAGCCTTAAATATAAATAGTTAACTGTATTTCAACACCATTTGGATGACATGTTGAACATTTGTAGAACCATTAAAAATAAGTTAATTGCTAAGATAATCATAATAAGATCTACAAGCTTAATGCAATTCTGAAGTTTTTTAGCTCAGTAAAGTTATGGTATATATTTTTGCAAAGAGTAGTGTCTAGTGCACTGGTTCGATTACAAACATGAAAAAGCTGCTGCACTGGCAACTCCATGTGTTTACCATCTATTGCTTTTTTCTCATTAATTCGATTAAAATACAGAACTCAATCAATGCGTAGCTTCAGTGGGGTAGTGGTAAGCATGCTCGCCTATCAAATTCTGTGTTCGGGTTTGATTTGGGCTATACGTGCTAGGCAAGTCTCACAATTAGGTACATTCGAGCGGCATAGTTTTTTCTTTTCCTTTAGAACCTTGCATTAGAGTTAGGGTTTGAGCAGTGATACCAGCTTGAGAGATAGTAAATGGAAGTGCAAATAGAAACAATTGGTGCTGCCAGTGCAGCAGCGTTTTCATGTTGGAAACCAGGCCGGTGCTCTAGACGCTGCCTATGCAAAGTCCCCGGATATCGCTAGCGATGCCATATTCTAATTTAGTATTGATTTTCTGTACCTTTCCTTCAACAAAAAATCATGAAATGAAACACAGAAAGCACAATTATATTGCTGATCTTAATTGTCCAAACTGTAATTGCTCTTTTTTTTACACTTAATTACCTATTATAATTATTGTACGAGCCGTTTAAACTCTTCTAGACTCTCAACTAGGAGTTAATCGTTAATGCTCTGTCTTTAAAATGCACCTCGCACTGTGTCCTTTAGTGTTGCTACAGCTAGATTTCCCAGTACTATTATTAATCTGATAAGGACTCGTTGTTTGTTTGAAATCTCACACAGGCTGAACTAACCAATAAACTAATGAGACTGCGTGAATCAATCCAACTTGCAGTTACAAAGCTGTAAATATTGCTTGAACAATGAATCAAATCTGCAAATGACGAATAAGCCGAACAAAAAGTTTCTAGAGGCTATAAAGAGGTGACGAATTGAGCAAAGTGACAAATTAGATGACATAGAAATTAGACGAACTAGAATGCATGTGAAAGAATTTTGCAGGGACCAACAAAAATGTGACAAATTAAGCAAACTGACAAATTAAATGATGAATGAATTCTACTGTGTAAAATTAATTTCATCCTTATAACAATCTACATTAATACAAGGCTGTAAAGTCAACTGATTTTTAATTACTGCAAAGTTTTCAGACTAAGATGACTACCAGTACTCATTTCTTTTGAAAAATTCTGTTTTAAAACTGATTCAAATCTGAACTATAACACTAACAGATAATAATAATTTTATTTCATTCCGGTAGAAACTCAAGCTTTTCTCTGTCTGTTTAAGTTTAAAAATTGAAGATTGATATTGCCATGGCCAGATGGCCCCACTCTTTGTAAACAAGCCAAAAACGGACTGTTTCACAATCACAAGCACCCTATACTGTATACTTCTCCAATAATTATATAATCCAGATCTACACTCGCTTTGAAACAAGATCACTCCATGGAAACTTTAGACTTTTAGATACAGAATTTAAAAACCTAGATTAATAAATTATTGAATTGAGAAAGGCAGTGGCTACTTTGCAGAGGTGGGCACAAAGAACATCATACCAAATACGCAGCGCAACAATCTTTTCAACCAGTAAATAGGTAAAAGCGCAGTGCAAAATGTGCAATTTATTTTTCTCAATTTATGAAGCGCAGTGCAAAATGCGCAATTTATTTTTCCTCAATTTATGAAGCGCAGCGCAACTTCCTCCATGAACTTTTTGATTTGAATCGCAAAGCAATTCCACAATTGCAGAACAAAATTTTTGTAACAAGTTAAAGCGCAACTTAACTTTTGCAATTGAAATTTCACAACACAGATGCAAATATCGCATTTTTGCAATTTTAGACATATAACGAGTAGTAGGCTACTGCAAATAATATACTAAAAAACGCAGACATTTATCAATATTACGACCAAAATGGAGCAAAATTAAATTTATTTTATAAAACTGCGCTATTAACCAAAAAAAATTACCCCAAAAAAATTTTAAAGTGCAGCGAAATTGAAGCACAACAAGTTTTAAACAAGGAAAAGGTTTGGCGCACTTTACGTGCGCGTAGACATTTTGTAATTAAGTCAAAAAAACAAACCCTAAGCCCTAACTCTAACCTTAACCCTAATCCTAGCCGTAACCCTAAGCCTAACCGAAACCTAAACCTATAACTGTCACATTCAAAATAAAAATTTCCGAAAACAAGAGACGTCACCGGAATCCTTGTTTGTACACGTTCCAAGCACGAAGTCACTTTATTTAAACAAAGACTTTAGTCTGCAATGCAACTTCCACAATGTTTCAAAATAAACAATTAAAGTGCAACACAACTTTTGCAATTTTGGAGGTTGCAAAAGTTGCGCTTCTACTTGCGCTTTGCCCACCTTCGGTACCTATTTTACACCTAGAGGCAAAAGAGCCTCGTGTTATTTTGCCGTTGGAGGCAAAAGAGTCCTAATCAAACGCTATTTTGCCTCCAGTGCCAAAATAGACCTAAACCTAACTCAAACCTCTACCTCTAATTTAGACTTTAACCCTAACCCAAACAGAGGGAAAATACTATTTTGCCTGTAGAGGCAAAATAGCCACTTCCATAGAGAAAATATAGGATGTTTGCAAAAACAGCTTATTTTCAAAGTGTTCGTATAAACAGTAAAGTTGGAAGTGGCTAGGTCTACTCTACCAGACTGCTCACTACCAACTCTGTAGTCTAGTAATATCTAGGCTATACAGTGCAGTATCCTTACTGGAATCGGAGGCGAGATCTTTGGCGGAAAAAAAACTTAATATCCGAAAAAAAACAATAAATCGACGCCAGTTGGCGGAAATCTTCAACTGATTTTAACTTTGGCGTCACTGCCGTAACAGACTACTTTTCCAACTTTACTCTTCGTAATTAATTTATCTTGTCAATCCCACGCTTTGTTCGATCGTCATGTCAACTGCTAAGTAGTAGGCTACAGTACGTAGAGTCGAAAATTCATGATAAATTAGATCAGCGCTACCAAACAAAACGTCAAAATTAAAGTCATTGACAACTTGGCGAATAATGCGCTTGCTTATTCGCCATTCACCAATAGTTTACGAACTACATACAAAGCATTATAAGATGATTGAAAAAATAATATTGCAAGAGCAAAGTCATTAAGTGCGTAAAACAGGACGAAAGAATTCATTACGCCAACATTCATAAATTAAGATGCGAAATATACGGTAAAGTTGAAGAGAATGAACATGCAAAATTAACTAGTTATCAAGCATATTAACCACTCAACAAAGGTGAGCGATTCAACAATAACTTGTATTTATAAGCACGGTACACGACATGCACCCCGACGCTGCTGCCGAAATCAAAATTTAGGTTTGTTTTAAACAACCGCTTTTTGGCAAGAGACCACGACATAACTTTCAATTTGAGACACTTTCGCGTATTTCCGCCAATTGTCCTCGATTTCCGCCAAGTGGCGGAAATCATCAACTGATTTTTCACTTTGGCGTCACTGCTGTAAACAGAATACTTCTCCAACTTTACTTTATTTTACTTTACTCTATTCAATGCAATCTTATCCACCGTTTGAGGCGAACTGGAGGATAGGTTCTAGCTTGACTTGCTCAAAACTGCAAACAACTCTTTATGGGAGTAAATTTTGAAGGAAAATTCAATATCCACGAGGTGCCAACTTACAGGCGTACAAACTGTAGTTGTTAGAAATAAACTTATAATACCGGAATTACGCTCGTACGCACACTATTTTACGCCCTTTGAAGAACGGGCCTAATCCTTTATGCCAATAAAAATTAAAAAATAACCAACGAACGCGTGAAGGACAATATATAGGCCTACTAGTATACTGTTGAGTCATAACGGTCATAACTTGCAAGAGTAGACCATAAAATCTGTTTTGTGTTAGAGCCAAATAATTAATTTTATAAGCTTATTTTGCTATGAAATACTTGGCTTTTTGTATTTCTCCGTTGATTTATCTATCTATAAAGAAAACTTGATCACCCAAAGCTTAACTGCTCAGGCACATAGCCAGGATTTGAAAAAGGGGGGGAGGGGCTTTTTAGAAAGAGTGAGAAAACTGCAAACGACCTTGACCCAAATTTTCATTGTTCTTCAATCAAAATCACACGGTTTATCCGATTTCGGCCGATTTATTCTTAAAATTGAGACGGATTTTTTGGCCAAAATCGGAAATTCAAACGCTTTTTCAGCCCAAAAACAGGTGATCTCCAAAATAAAAATTAAAAAATTAAAAAAAAAAGGTCTTCACCAAAATTGAGACGGATTTTTCGGCCAAAATCGGAATTTCAAACGCTTTTTCAGGCCGAATCACGACATCTACTTCACAACTTTGTCACCCAATTTCCTTTGGGGGGGCTGTTTTCATTTTTTCACCAAAAATTGGCCTCAAAAGCACCAAAAACGTGCAATTTTGCATACTTTACAGGCCAATGGGGGGCTCGAGCCCCCCCCCTGGTTACGCTACTGTAACTGCTGCTGAACAGTGGCTTCATTTCGGTTCGTTATTTTTTGAAATCGTCAAAATGTCGCGACTCACTTAGACAAAGTAATGAAAACTATCTATAATACTGGCATATAAATTACCTCTCTGGTAAGAGGGTGGTTGCTTGATGCGATGACCGTGAGGTCTTTTGCAGCTTCCCTGTCGCCTTCTTAACGAATGCTGATTATAACTTCTACTTCGTGCTGTTACTAAGCATCAAGTGATGAAATAAGTTTGTCTTGTCTTCAAATCAATAACTTGAAGCTCAACTGCAACAAACCCAGCGTATTATTTTCAGTAGCAAGTCGTCCAAATCTGCTTTTGCCTTTTCAAAAGCTGTCAATCAAAGTTCGAAAGTGGACTTTTTAGACTCCGTTAAAAAACTTAGGATTCATTCTGGACAGCAATCTTACAATCAAACGCCAAATTAAACAAGTAGTAAAAAAGTGCTTTTTTCACATTTGCAACATTTGAAAAATCAAAGTTTTTGACTATAGAATCCTGTAAAGTGTTTGTGAATAGTCTGGTTATCTCTCAGCTTGATAACTACAATGCTTTATACCATAGATGGGGAAGTTAATGCAAAACGTTAGCTTCGTTAACCACTAGTCCGTTAACAAACTTCACACCTCCGTTAACGTTAATTCGTTATTTTCAGATTTAATTAACGGAAGTTAATAAAGTCCGTTAATCCGTTAACATTTTGCGTGTAATTTACATTTCGTTTTATTCACTCGCTTCTAGAATACGTATTGACGCTGTTGAGCTGATTGTAAGGAAATATTTATTGCTATGGTGTTCGTTTTGTGTTTTGGGAGTTATATTTTGCAGTCTAATCTAATTTCAAGATAAAAATAAGTTCAAATGCACAACGAGGCTGCGATCGAAAAATTTTTGGAAATAAAACTCGTGCTAATACGCAACAAGTGTTACCAGTGCAAATTGGTTTGTACCGATGCGATGAATGAATGGTGCAAGATATTAACAATAAAACCCTTAACGGAAGTTAACAGAACTTAACGGAAGTTACTTTAGTCCGTTAACAGAACTTAACGGAAGTTAATTTAGTCCGTTAACATGAAAAAAAATTTTAACGGATTAACGAGTTAATAAAAAAGTTAGCTTCGTTAATAACGGATTAACGATTAACGGACTAGTGCCCACCTATGCTTTATACCATAGGTGGGCACAAGTCCGTTAATCGTTAATCCGTTAATAACGAAGCTAACTTTTTCGTTAACTCGTTAATCCGTTAAAAAGTTTTTTCATGTTAACGGACTACATTAACTTCCGTTAAGTTCTGTTAACGGACTAAATTAACTCACGTTAAGTTCTGTTAACTTCCGTTAAGGTTTTCATCGTTGATATCTTGCACCATTCATTCATCATACCGGTACAAACCAGTTTGCACTGGCAGCACTTGTTGCGTATTAGCACGAGTCTGGCACGAGTTTATCGAAGAAAGCGAAGAAAGGAGCTTTTGTGGCAGATAATAAGCTGCAGCGTGCAGCCTCATAGGACTATTAATTATCGCTGTTAGCAATTTCCAAAGATTTTCCGATCGCTGCTTCGTTAGTGCATTTGAACTTATTTTTATCTTGAAATTAGATTAGACTGTAAAATGAAACTTCCGAAACACAAAAAGACCACCATAGCAATAAATATTTCCTTACAATCAGCTCAACAGCGTCAATACGTGTTCTCGAAGCGAGTGAATAAAAAATAAATGTAAATTACACGCAATTCGTCAACGAATTAACGGACTTCATTAACTTTCGGTTAATTAAAGCTGAAAATAATGGATTAACGTTAACGGAGGTGTGAAGTTTGTCAACGAACTAGTGGTTAACGAAGCTAACGTTTTGCATTAACTTGCCCACCTATGCTTTATACTATGGTCTGCCAAGTTATCTAAATACACACTTGCAAAGTGTTCAAAATACCGCTACCAGGTTGATCTCGTGTACCCACAAATATTGTCATATCACTCCTGTCCTCATTGAGTTGCACTGGTTGCCTATCGAACATCGCTTGAAATTTAAGATTCTTTTGCGTGTTTTCAAAGCAATAAACGGCCTTTCACCAACACACTTGACAAACATGATCGCCCATCAGCTTGTTTGTTCTCGTTACCTGCGATCATCTGACTCTAATTTGCTTTTTGTTCCGCGTACTTTCGCTGCTTTAGTGAATACGGGCTTCTTGTTTAAAACGCATTACCAGTTACCACCACACATAAAAGACGCTAAATCTACAAATCAATTTAAAGTTCTGCTAAAAACATATTTCTTTAAACCAGCATACTGCACGTATGTTAGGTCGTTTGTTTCTCACTGTGCACTCTCTTCGCATGCTAAATAGTTGACCTATTGCTTTTTGTCGCGTTTATTTCCACCGTAGTCTTTTTTAAAACAATTGTGCCAAGTCCCATCTGTAGTGTACCCGACTTTTGTTGCCTGAGGCCAGTGGTGTAAAGTAAGAAAATACTTTTACTTGAGTAGATTACTCAAGTAGTTTTTTCCTGTAACGAGTACTTTTTGAGTAGTTTTTTTTGTGGCTACTTTTACCTTTACTTGAGTACTTTTAAACCGAAGTAACGCTACTTAAGTAGTATTTTGATTCAAAACAGTAGAAAGTACTTTAATTTTAAATTTGAACAACCAATTCGTCAGAATGGTTGATTTTTCAATTGTTGTTCAATTTAGTTAAGTTATTTGTATTTTGCTTCTTTTTCAGCTGGCAACTCTTGCGTCACAGGTCAGACCATAGACTCTGTCAGACCATCAATGCCTTTTTTCCATGTGCCTTTTTCCTTGTACGTATCAGATCCAGTCTGGCGAAAAGCAGTTCAATGTTCAAGACAGTTCTAGTTTCACGTTCGTTGTTTGGTGTCTGCTCTTCACCGCATACTAACATAGATGTTTACTGTATTAAAAGTAACTCATAAAAAAAGCAATTAGGTAATTAAATTTTGCCAAAAATGCGTCCTATGGTAACTGAACGTTTCTATTGCTAAATTCTACAACGTGATTCAAAAATCGCACATCATATATGCATTGGTGGGCAAGTTAATGCAAAACGTTAGCTTCGTTAACCACTAGTCCGTTGACAAACTTCACACCTCCGTTAACGTTAATCCGTTATTTTCAGCTTTAATTAACGGAAATTAATTAAGTCCGTTAATTCGTTAACGAATTGCATGTAATTTACATTTATTTTTTATTCACTCGCTTCGAGAACACGTATTGACGCTGTTGAGCTGATTGTAAGGAAATATTTATTGCTATGGTGGTCTTTTTGTGTTTTGGAAGTTACATTTTACAGTCCAATCTAATTTCAAGATAAAAATAAGTTCAAATGCACTAACGAAGCAGCGATCGGAAAATCTTTGAAAATTGCTAACAGCGATAATTAATAGACCTATAAAGCTGCAGCTTATTATTTGCCACAAAAAGAGCTCCTTTCTTCGCTTTCTTCTGTAAACCTCGTGCTAATGCACAACAAATGTTACCAGTGCAAACTGGTTAGTAGCCTACCGGTACGATTAAATAAATGGTCCAAGAAATTAACGATGAAAACCTTAACGGAAGTTAATAGAACTTAACAGAATTCTTTTAGTCCGTTAACATGAAAAAACTTTTTAACGGATTAACGAGTTAATGAAAAAGTTAGCTTCGTTATTAACGGATAAACGATTAACAGACTTGTGCCCCCTTATGCATATATGCCATAAACGTTATTGTACGGTACTCTGATATATTGTGCGATGTAATTGGAACGACCGACGCTCGCGTCGCGTGTTCCTTTGTTTTTACTCGGCCATTTTCTAACTAATGAGTGCGAGATTTCAGACTTTTGCTTACAACTCGAGAACCGTTTGGTCTAACTACATGAAATTTTGACAGCAGTTTGAGATTAATGAGTTTTATGTTTGTACCAAATTTCGAGGCAATCGGTCACGTGACTTCGGGTTTATGACCCAAAAACCACCCCGAAAGTTTGGCGTAAAAAGCGGTCTAAGTCAAAAACGGCTTAAGTGGTACGGCAAAAAATATTTCTCATGGTTATTTGTCTTAAGATATCCTTTCATCCCTACCAACCCACTTTCGGCCGCGATGAGGTTTTTTTCTTATTTTTTTCCTTTTTTTTTCCTTTTTTTTTCCTTTTTTTTCCTTTTTTTTCCTTTTTTTTCTTCCTAAATCTTGTACGCTTGAGTTCTCCTAAACCACAAAACATAGAAATCTAATTTTTGTGTGAAGTTGTTGAGGTACATACGCAATTGTGTCTCCTGAAATTTTTTTGGGGCAACTCCCCGGGAACCTCCCCAAAATGGGGCCCCAAAAAATCAATTTTTTGAACGGCTCAAGCTAGGGTGCCAGTTTTTTTTGGATATCAGTAGATATTTGAGAGACAAATATTTTGACATAATTTGGGGGTACCACCCCCCCGGGGACCCCCCAAATGGACCCCCCCAAAAACAAATTTTTTTAACCATATAACCTAGGGTGCCATTTTTTTTGATATCAGTAGATATTTAAGAGAGAAATATTCAGACATGATTTGGGGGTACCACCCCCCCGGGACCCCCAAAATGGGGCCCCAAAAAATCAAATTTTTGAACAGCTCAAGCTAGGGCGCCAGTTTTTTTTGATATCAGTAGATATTTGAGAGACAAATATTTTGACATAATTTGGGGGTACCACCCCCCCGGGGACCCCCCCAAAAACAAATTTTTTAACCATTTAACCTAGGGTGCCATTTTTCTTTGATATCAGTAGATATTTAAGAGAGAAATATTTTGACATGGTTTGGGGGTACCACCCCCCCGGGAACCCCCCCAAAAAATCAAATTTTTGAACGGCTCAACCTAGGGTGCCAGTTTTTTTTGTTATCAGTAGATATTTGAGAGACAAATATTTTGAAATAATTTGGGGGTACCACCCCTTCGGGGACCCCCCCAAATGGACCCCCCCAAAAATAAATTTTTTAACGATTTAACCTAGGGTGCCATTTTTCTTTGATATCAGTAGATATTTAAGAGACAAATATTTTGACATAATTTGGGGGTACCACCCCCCCGGGGACCCCCTCAAATGGACCCCCCCAAAAGCAAGTTTTTTAACCATTTAACCTAGGGTGCCAGTTTTTTTTGATATCAGTAGATATTTAAGAGAAAAATATTTTGACATGATTTGGGGGTACCACCCCCCCGGGAACCCTCCCAAAATGGGGCCCCAAAAAATCAAATTTTTGAACGGCTCAAGCTAGGGTGCCAGTTTTTTCTGTTATCAGTACATATTTAAGAGACAAATATTTTAACATAATTTGGGGGTACCACCCCTTCGGGGACCCCCCAAAAATAAATTTTTTTAACGATTTAACCTAGGGCGCCAGTTTTTTTTTGATATCAGTAGATATTTATAAGAGATAAATATTTTGACATGTTTGGGGTACCACCCCCCCGGGGACCCCCCAATTGGACCCCCAAAAATGAATTTTTTAATGGGTTAACCTAGGGTGCCAGTTTTTTTTTTGATATCAGTAGACACTTAAGAGATAAAAATTTTGACATGGTTTGGAGGTACCACTCCCCCGGGGACCCCCCCAAAATGGACCCCCAAAAATAATTTTTTTTATTGGTTTAACTTAGGGTGCCAGTTTTTTTTTGATATCAATAGATATTTAGAAGACAAATATTTTGACATGGTTTGGGGTACCACTTTCCTTGGGACCCCTTCAAATGGATCCCCCAAAATCAATTTTTTGAATGGCTCAAGCTAGAACGTTCATTTTTTTTTATACCAGCAGATGTTTAAGAGACAAATATTTTGACATAGTTCCAATGGCTTACGCTTGAATACGATGTTTTTTTGTTTTTTTATTATTATCAGTCGCTATGTTGTCGATAAAATAACGCATGTGCATTGTACAAGTTAATCAGGTTTAGTTACTCAGGTTTAATCACCTTCACAGGTTTAGACAAGACAAACTATGGAAAAGGTTACTGGAAACTGGGAAGACAGTGTACAAGTTGTCGATAAAATATATATTTTGACAATGTTTGAAATTCCAAACCCTCTTGGGTATCCAAGAAGATAGGAGGGCTGGGGGCTACACTCCCCTTAGCCAAGACACGGAAAAACTTTAACCAAAAATACAACTGTTTACATAATACGTATGTCTTGAACTGGACCTACAAGTAAAGGGAGCTGGGCAATTCTGAAGTTTGCCATCTCGAAAAAGCAGCTCAACAACAAGTTATGTTGTGCTACATTTACTACAATCAATGGTTAGGTGATTTGGTAATTCTTCGTATTGTGTGGAATGTATCCACCATACGCTTGCTATGCTTCCCACAAGTCACAACTTTTGACTTATGTTTGCTAATCAACTCTGAGCAGATCACTTCGGGACATGGTTGATTGCAAAACTCTTCCACTCGGTTCATAAAAAGTCGCGGACTTGCGCTTGCGGACTTCAAGAATTTTGAAGTTGCGGACTTGCGGTTGCGGATTCAAGAATCCTGAAACGTCGTTGCGTACTTGCGGATTAAGCTTAAAAACATGCAATTGCCGACTTGCGGTTGCGGATTAAGCAATTTGAAATTCGGTTGCGGACTTGCGGACTGCGGACTTAAAAAAAAAAACTTGCGGTGCCCAGCACTGGTGCTCAATAT
Source organism: Trididemnum nubilum (assembly GCA_963965965.1). Classification (NCBI taxonomy): domain Eukaryota; kingdom Metazoa; phylum Chordata; class Ascidiacea; order Aplousobranchia; family Didemnidae; genus Trididemnum; species Trididemnum nubilum. The sequence continues at coordinate 38,521,447 of OZ014484.1, read as the reverse complement.
CCTGTAAATTCCAAAAACCATAAATTTGCCCTCCAACAATTGATTTTTCAATGACTTAACCTGATGGGTTATTTTTTAGGATCAAAAACGATAACGTTGATAATTTTTTGACTTGATTTGTACTTTTATGAAGGTTCCAAAATTAAATATTTTGAATAATTGCTGATTTCACGGTTGACAAAAAGTACTTTTGAGCGTCACAGCATTATAAACTACGCGTCGGTCGTTCACTGGGTTTGCTGGCAAACTCCCATCTAGTTTTTGTGTAAAGTTGTTGAGCTGCAAACGCAATTATTTCTCCCGAAATATTTTGGGGCAACTCCACCGGGAACCCCCCCAAAATGGGGCCCCAAAAAATCAATTTTTTGAATGGCTCAAGCTAGGGTGCTACTTTTTTTTGCTATCAGTAGATATTCAACAGACAAATATTTTTACATAGTTTGGGGGTGCCACCCCCCGGGGAACCCCTCCAAATGGACCCCTCAAAAATCAATTTTTTGAATGGCTCAAGCTAGAGTTCTACTTTTGTTTGATATCAATAGATATTTAACAGACAAATATTTTGACATAGTTTGGGGGTGCCACCCCCCCAAATGGACCCCCCAAAAATCAATTTTTTGAACGGCTTAACTTAGAGTGTCAGTGTTTTATGATATCAGCAGATATTTAACAGACAAATAGTTTGACATAGTTTGGGGGTGCCACCCCCCCCCCCGGGGACCCCGCTAAATGGAACCCCCAAAAATCAATTTTTTGAACGGCTCAAGCTAGAGTTCTACTTTGTTTTGATATTAGCAGATATTTAACAGACAAATATTTTGACACAGTTTGGGGGTGCCACCCCCCTGGGATCCCCCAAAGGATCCCCCAAAATTCAATTTTTTGAACGGCTTAACTTAGAGTGCCAGTGTTTTATGATATCAGCAGATATTTAACAGACAACTATTTGACATAGTTTGGGGGTGCCACCCCCCTAGGGACCCCCAAATGGACCCCCAAAAACCAATTTTTTGAATAGCTCAACTTGGGTGCCAGTCTGTTTTGATATCAGGAGATATTTAACAAACAAATATTTTGACATAGTTGGGGGTGCCACCCCCTTAGGGACCCCCCAAATAGACCCCCAAAAATCAATTTTTGAACAGCTCAAGCTAGGGTGCCAGTGTTTTATGATATCAGGAGATATTTAACTGACAAATATTTTGACTCTACTTTTTCGGAGGTTCCATAATTAGATATTTTTGAATAATTGCTGATTTTACGGTAGACAAAAAGTACTTTTGAGCGTCACAGCATTAGCTATGCGTCGGTCGTTCACTGGGTTTGCTGGCAAACTCCCATCTAGTTACAAAATGTCTTCAATACGACGATCAATTTCGTCCAAGTATCTAAATGGGCTATCTACAATGATTTTGTGTGATTTAGTGACGTAATGTTCTTTAGGCTACTCCTACCCTCACATGTTGTGAAATAAATTCAATTCAAAAAATCCACAATAATTTGTATTAATTAATTCACAAAAGATTATCGCGGAATACACTGAAATAGCTATCATGCGAATTTTTGGCCCACCCTGCAGATACAGTAGATTATTATACACTGATAAGACACGTCTGGAGTGTTTTTAAATTTTAGCATAATTTAACAATGACAATGAGTATTTGAGCAAAGATTTTGTAAAATGATTCCATGTAAATTTTGCGCGCCATAATTTTCAAGTCTCAAAATTTTGCTGTTGTTGTTCTTTTTGGTTAATTGTCTTGAATATAATTACAAAAAGCTTGTAAAAATTAATAATTCATGACTTCTTGAGAGAATGAGGGGTTAGAAGACCAAGCGCTTTGTGGCAGTGATTTGAAGGTATCGACCAGTTGTCTGTCATACTTGTCGATTGGATATTTTGTTTGTTTTTCTTGAATACTTCAAGAAATACTTTTACTTGAGTAGTTTTAAACCGACTACTTTTACTCAAGTACTTTTTTTGGTCAGTACTTTGTACTTTACTTCAAGTAGTTTTTTCGTCAATAATGAAACTTTTTCTCGATTACAATTTTCGAGTACTTTTTACACAACTGCCTGTGGCTTAGTGTGTTATTATTTCATATTGCTGAACTGAATTTGCACTGTAAAACGCCTTTGATCTGTGACCCAGAAGCGCTGCTAAGGATGGGGGCATCGGGAACGGGATTTCGCGATGTCGCTCCTTTATGATGTAACGTAACCGTTATGATGTGGCATCCTTTATGAAAATTATGTCCAAACGAGGTGAAGACCTAAAAAAAGGTCTTCGTCGAAAAATGGGTGGGTTTTCGCTCCAAACCCAAAGTAAGTCAAAACTGAGTCAAAACCCCAAAAAAAATAAAAAAAAAGGTCTTCGCCGAAAATTGAGTGGATTTTCGGTCCGAATGAGGATGGAGACCTAATAGAATGAAATAAAAAGTCATCATCACAAATTAGTGGAGTTATGGTTTCACATCATAAAATGGTGTCTTCCCAAAATGGTGACACCCTGGGGGACCGACCTTCCAAGCGACGCCAGTGCTTCTTCCTTGTAGGAAACGGTGCTTTGTACAGATGACTTCATTATTATTATTATTATTATTAATATCTCAACCAGGGTCGAATTTACATTGCGCCGGATCCTTGGCACGTTTGACTTGCTGAAGAAATCAAACCTCCGAAGCTAAAATGTCTTCGCCAGATTTTTGTTGCATTATCCTGCCAAATAAAGATGAAAACAAAAAAGGTGTTCCCTAGGTTTTGTTCCAATGCCAACGAAGCGCAGAGCCCTTGGCACTGTGCCAAATTGCCATATGGTAAAACCAGAAGTGACATCGATATCACGAATGAAAATAATATATTCAGACCGACCGGGTTTTTTTAAATTAAATGAGCGAAAAATCTGCAATGCAGGTACTGTAACTGTACAGTATTTGACTATTTAAATGATTTGTGTCTGTACTTGTCTCTAATAGCAGCTGCGTAATTTGTGTATATTTTCTACAGTATAAAGCGGCCAAGCGTGTTCGATTTGGGATCTTGAAGATGCAATCGAGGGTGAAACGGAAAAGCAAGACGTAAGATGAAGAAAAAAAATATGAAAATGAAATTAACAAAATCTACCACACAACGAGCTTAAAAGAATGTAATTCAGCGGTGGTTGAGTAGCTCAAGACCATTGCCTGATGGGCAAAACGGGGCTGATTGAACCCTACCTTAAAATCTTAGTAATCACAAACAATTATTTTAGCATTAGTTTACTATATAGGCTACTGTAGCTGTAAAATAATGACAGCCATAATTACACTCTTTTTATAAGAACACGTTACGCTTTTTTGCTCAAAATTTAAGAATAAATTTAGAAAAATGCCAGCCTCAGCAGCAAAAAAATTAAGAATAAACAAAAAAGAAGAAATATTTTAAATCAAAAAACAAGCTAAATTTTGTACTGATTCAAAACGAAGAAAATTTTAGTGATTTCCCAGCATTTGCAAGCAAAATTGCTACGATTTCGAAATGATAGTATGTTGTTGCGCATTGAGCAGGATACTAAGAAATTTTTGAGCTGGTCTTCTCTTTCACAATCTTAAGATGATGATAAAAAAAATAGCGTTTACTCAAACAGACAAAGAATAGAATAAAAACTGTTTTACAAACATGTCGCCGAAATGGACATCAATGTTTTCAAACTTTAAAGGGACAGGGAACTCAAAATCAATGTTTTTTGAGTTTTGAATCGTGTTAATAGTACTTGCAACACCTTATAGAGATGATCCGGTGATATTTTTATAACTTTTTTCAAAACTGAGCTTTTTTTGGTTTCTTCTCAAGTAGCTGTAAACATAGTAACATTTTCAATCGAGGTATCTATGACGTCACAATGGCCTGTGACGCATGGTTCATTCATAATTATCCAGTGAACTGATCGCGTACGCGCAACAACGTTACACCATTTCGGTCTGTTTTGAAGAAAAAAAGCACCGTCTTGCTGGAAAAGCAAGCGTGCTTTTTTTGCTAATTCAATAGAACGGGTCTAGTGCAGTATTGCTTAGTGCACGAATGGAAAAGCTGAATGCAAACAATCGCTGATTTCGAGAGAACCTGCATTTTACGCGCTTGCAGAAAGTGCTCAATGTATAAAAACAGAGCTAAAATAAAACGTAACACCGTTAGATCTGGTTTTACGTTTTATTTTAGCTCTGTTTAGATCTGGTTTTACGTTTTATTTTAGCTCTGTTTTTATACATTGAACCTGTATGTTATGTTGTCAGCGAAAATCTATTTTGTTTTGCAATCTATGCAATTACAGTAGAATTTAAAAGGGGTTTAATTATTATCTATTGATCATTCGGAGTCAACCTATGTAAGTGCAGCAGCACATTTAAAAAAAGATTTTCTGTCGGTCGTTGTGAGGTAGCTTAATTCCAAATAAAATGCAGCACAAAGCAGATATTATATGCATTATCTTCGTCGGGATAATTCGATTTGCTCCACATTTTTGCAGCGTTTCACAATCAGCATATACCTGGGTTCACACTGGAACTTTTTTTGGTTACACACTATCGAAGTGAGGGGCATGGCCACCTTCCCCCACCTGGCTACGCCCCTGCGATTGCATTACCTATTCTGATTGATTGATTGGTTCCATCTTTATCTTTCTTTCACGGGAAAGCGACAATGGTGCTATGCGTTGGATGAATCCTCACCCACTTAGGAGTTACCGGTGTTTTGTCGAACGTTTTATTGCTCCTTCCCATTTCCACCAAGCAGAGATAAGCGTCGTGAAGCGTTTTATCTAAAGACGAAACAATGCCACGAGGGCGCGAGTTGAACTGCAGACCTTTCGATCATGACCACCGTAAAAACGGCGCTCGACCACACTGCCGACCATGTTAGTCGTAGCAAATACATTCATGCATTCTGTTATGCATTATGCGCATTATCTACAACAAAAATCGGCACGATGGCCGAGCGGTAACGAGCTCGACTCTGGTACGGTAGGTCTAGATTCAAATCCTGGATCGGTCAAATTGGAGAGTTGCCAACGGTTCGCCACTGCTGCAACTTTTCTTTGAAAGGAGCTGTGTTGTCCAGGCGCAATGTCGCGGCAATGGGCCACGCAAACTCGTTTCACGCTTCGGCGTAATACAGCGCGTGTAATGAAAATTTGATTTTTTGAACATATCTACAACTAAATTAGAGAATAGGATTGGTTGTTATCACCAGGTCTACCGGGGATGGTAATTAATAATAGGTTAGCCCAGCCTCACTGCTCTTCCGGTAGAGGTATCAAAGAAACAATGAACAACGCTATTTATTCAACCTAACTTTTCGCTCGGCTGGTATACGCTCTGAAACCAAACTACGTACAGTAGTTTTACCGTAGCAACGGACCTGGTTGCTACCGCAAAACTATGGCAATCACCAATCAAAATTGTCAGAATTGACCACCAATTGACGCAAAATAAAAGTTGATACCAGAGCGTATATGGCCGAGCATCTTCAGAGGGGAGATAACGGAGTGCCACGCACCCTCCACTACAAGCAAAAACAGTGCATACTTATACTTTACAATCGGCCTACTATACAAAATTTTATTCTTGTTTTCTGACTGTTTTTGCTAGAAGTAGATGGGTGCCTGACACTCCTTTACACTAGGGCGTTCCCATTTCAGAAAGATTTAGGCTATTCAGTTTTAGAAAAAGTACCGTACTGTAATTCCCTTATAAATGGAGTTGAATCTTATGCAACAAAAACTAGAGGTGGCAAAATTGGATGGATATTTTTTATAGCAAGTTGCGGATCTGTTTAAAACATTTACAAAACACCAAAGATTTTCGTAGTGGACTATAATAGCAGAGGTGGAGTTGAGGACACAAGGCTCAAGGCCAAGGCCAAGGACCAAGGACACAGCCCCAAGTGTTCTCCAAAAAAAAAGGTCTTCGAAAAAGTTTTTCAGGCAATCTCCAATTTATAGGCGTAGCCAGAGTTTTTGATTGGGGAGGCCTAAACCACAAATCACATGCAATGACGTCATCGAAAATTTGCCTGTTGGCACTAAACCATAATTTTGCAAAGGGAGAGAGCTTAAACTAATGTAGTTGAAAAGTGCAAATACGTAACTTTGGAGACGTTTTGAGAAAACCAGTGTAACTCAAACGTATCACAGACGAGGGGTCTGGGGGCGGGGCCCCCCAGCGGCCGGAGGCTTTTGGGGTCTGGGGGCAAAGCCCCCAGCTGTTGGGCAATTTTTTGTAGTTTTTTGAAAAAAAAGCTATTTTAATGCCATTGAATCACATTTCGCACATGTTTAGAGCCATTTGAAAGCACTACATTTTTGACATTTAAAAGCCAATTAAAAAATTTAAATTGTTTAATCCTCCTTCTAGTTTCAATTTTAGTCCAGAACACGTTCAACATCTTGCATTTTGGTGTTAAAGTTTAATTGTACGTGATTTGGTCCAGGTAGAGGGAAGTAAGGTGCATTGTTTCGTGCAACATTTTAGCAGTAGGCCTAAATGAAAACCCACTCGAAGATTTTCCTTAGAGATTTTCCTTTTGTCATGAAAATAACCAGTTATAGAAGAGCATGCTAGGCCAGGGGGCTCAGGTCCCCTCAATTGAAGTTCAACGATTTGTTCGATCAGCATTTTCCATGGCTAATTTTTTAAAAAAGTAATTTGTGCGTAAAAACTGGCGAGGTGGAGGTGAATTAATAAATTGTTATTGAAAAATAGTACAATAGATGGCTACGCTTACTGACCATGTCCTTGCCGGGGCGGATTTATATCGCGCTGCTGGGTCCCTGGCACTTTGGAGATTTTCGCAACATCTTTCTGCCAAATGTTGGTGAAGACCATAAAATTCTTAAAATTTGAGCGCAGAGCCCTTAGCTGGTACTGCGCCATATTGTGGTAAATCCGGCCTTGGTTAATGCATTACGTTCATAAAAAGGCTAGATGTGATCCTGAGATAGCAACTTTTAGGACAAAAACTATCCATTTCTTCCAGGTTTACGTTTAAATTGGCTGGCAAAAATTGATTTGAGGGGTCTCGGGGCCCCTGGTCTTCAATATTGTCTTTTTCTACTGGTGTAAGCGAAAAACGCTAAAAAGAAACTGAAACTGAAGAAACAATAGGCTTTTTTGTCACAATGGTGAAATTTCAATTGGAGGGGGAGGCCCGCTTGGCTAAGCCTAAGCTCTAATTGCGGAAAACAAAAAAGGTATTGGCATATTTTCTGCGAGGTTTCTGGCGTTTTCCAACAAAATTTCAACGGTTCAAAAAACAGTGCTGTCCTCGAGCCAAGGACAGGGCAATTTTCGAGGACCTAAGGCTTCGAGGCCAAGGCAAAGGACTTGAGGCTTCGAGGCCAAGGCCAAGAACTTCAAGATGTGTCCTCGAGGACTCCACCTCTGTATAATAGGCTTCCCCTTTCTTGTATAAGGTCTGTTGAATGTTGGTAGAGGTTCCGAGATTCTAAACTCGAAGCTTTTAAGGTGTCATCATAGTCTATTTTTAGAGTATAGACGTTTTAGCCGAGACGCAAGAACCTAACTCAGGTGTCATTGATGTGGGTCGTGGGTTTCAAAACTTTGCTGCGATTTACAGCACCTTACGTCTTTCTGAGATCTAAGTATTTTTGTTCCTTTGTTGCTTTTTTAAAAAAGTTTCTCTCTCTTGCTTGCATGGAGCTGCTATCGTTGAAAAAGAATACCACTAAACCGTTAGCATCAAGCTTCTAGCGTTCGATCTGCTCTAACACTATTTGCATCAAAGTCTATTTCAACCTAGCCTACTTTTACAAACGATGAAGTCTTTCTAACCCGGTCTTGCGATATGAGTCAGTTTGCCAAATTGTTTCTTGTAAAAGCTTATTTCTTAAATTTGAATATCTGCCAGGACTTGCCAATCCGAGCCGTTTTGTGTTTTCTGCATGGCGACGATGCGGAGTATTATAGCCAACTTCAATAACGTGTAAGAGAGCTATGCCAAACTCTCCCAATCCCTTTCTCCTTCTCACAACTGAGCACTTGATTTTCTTGATATTTAATGGAATTTATTATTATATTGAATAAAGGAAAATACAGAAAAAATAACGAAATAGTCTCAAAATACGATGTAAGGGCCAAATCAGGGCCTTTCTTCCAATCTACTAGACTGTACCCTCACAGTCAATAGTCAAATCCATAAAACAAAATGGAGATAAAGGGAAGGGATCGCAAAACGCAATTTACCCAAGTTAAGCAGCATTTAACACATATCACCAAAAATTGACACTGTTCACTTCACTCATTTTAGTCACTACTGAGTTTTCAGGCTCCAAGCAGCAGAGGTGGAGTCCTCGAGGACGTCCTTGGCCTCGAGGATGTCATCGAGGACACATTTTGAAGTCCTTGGCCTCGAAGGTCAAGTTCTTGGCCTTGGCCTCGAGGCCTCAAGTCCTCGAAAATTGGCCTGTCCTCGGCTCGAGGACAGCAGTATTTTTTGAATTGTTAAAATTTTGTGGAGCGTTATAAAAATTTTTTGGAAAACGTTTTTTTGTGGAGATCGCTTGAAAAATTTTTGTGAAGACCTTTTTTTTTTTTTTTCTGGAGAGCACTTGCGCTTGTGTCCTTGGTCCTTGGCCTTGGCCTTGAGCATTCCTGTCCTTGGCCTCGAGAGTGTCTGTCCTCGGAAAGGCTGTCCTTGGCCTTGGCCTCGGATTTTTTTTGTGTCCTTGGCCTTGGCGTGGAGCCTTGTGTTCTCGACTCCACCTCTGTCCAAGTAGTAAAAAACACGTGGCATCGCCTATTGTTTAGGATCAAAGGCCAGAAATTAACAAACAAAGACTGTCAGCTGCTAGTCTACTGCTACCAGTCTACACAAATAATGCACAAAAAGAACACAACGATTTTAAATACAGTCTAATCAGCGTTTTGAAGGTTTTTGAAGATGCGCCTTTGAAGATGTGCTAATTAGCAGCTTATTTTAACAAAGGATAATAATTACTCATTAATTTAACTTAAACATCGATTAGACAATGACGAATAATCTTTACGATTTAAGTCACAAGATTGCGAAATCCAATAATTAATTAGACACAAATGCACAAACAAGGATTTTCTTCAGTCATTAGTTGAAAGCGGGGCAAATTATTTTTAATTATTTTAACACCTACCATATATCGTTTACATGAAGTCTATAAGCCACTACATTAACCTAATCGAGTCTATGGTCTATAAACATTTTGCTACTTAGGAGATAGCCTATGACTGATGGTAAAGAGTCTATGGTGCAACCAAAGCAGACAGAAACTGAGACTTTGATAGCGATATCGAGTCAGTGAACCGTGAAGGAAAAAAGGGAAAACTGTCAGTTTCTAGTCTACTAATAAAGAGTCTATGGCTAAACCAAAAATTTTTGAAATTGGTTTCCACGACTTTCCTGTTTGATGCTCAGTATTGCAAGAGACAGTGTGAAGTGCACTAAACTTTTGTAGCGTGTGATGGTAAACCAAAAGGGTGAAAACTGCTAGGATTCTTGAAATGAAGACCGAAAGGTCTTTCTGTTTTAAGCACGCCAAGCAACGTATAATTGATACCGATAAAGAAAGATCTGTAGGCCTTAGTATAATTACAATCACCGTTGCACTGTAGCCTTTATTCTTGCTCTATGTAGTCTTATCCATCATTGCTCATTTTTTATCACCTTTTTTGGTTGAGTTATTGAAAAAACAAACTGAAATTTAAGAAAACTGCACAGCCGGTATGATTGACTTGCGAAATTTGCACTTAATATTCATTGAATTGGTCTCATATCGGCGATCTTGACGTAAGAATTAAATTGAGTGACGATTTTGGCGAAGATGGTTTATTTTTGCTTTCCGTTCGATTCCATACTACAGGCCTACTCTAAAGCAAAGAGGTTTAAAGTCACATTTACACTACTTTGCTATATTGCAGCCTATTAAGTTTGTTACACTAAACCTACCTGGTCAGTATGCAACATTATTTTTATAAGTGCTGCTTTGAAATGTTGTGGTTATAAGGTACCTGCTGCTACTTTAACACGTTTACCATATAGACCCATTTACACAAAAATTTAAAAAATGAAATTTTTTATTTCCAAACAAAATAATATTATATTGCTGTAGAAAGATATATTAAAAAGTGGATTCCAAATTAGAATTGTTCGAGGGGTAACACATTTGTCTCTGGAACGAAAGGTCTGAGGTTCAAATCAAGGGCAGGTCAAATCGGAATTGTTTAAGTGTTGCTAACTTCTCTCCACCGCTGCGACGTTTCTTCGAAATTAGCTTTGTTGTCCGGGCGCAATGATGCAAAGATGAACCCCGCCAACTCGTTATACGCTTCAGCGTAATACAGCGAGTATTGTAAAAGATTTGATTGTCGGATTGATTTGATTTGAGTGCAGTTCAAATTAATATGACTTTAATTTTTCAAGCGTTTATTCGTGTGGCGCTTTTTGTGTTTTCTGTAATAATAGGTATCGAAAATAAAACATGTTACGGTTTTACATTAGTTTGTCAAGCGTTGATATTGCCAGAACGTTTTCCCCAAAAAGTTAGTGTTATTTTTAATCGTTCCTTGAACTGTGATGCCACTGGAATGACACCGTTAATTTGCGGTATTTACAGTACATAAATCTGTCGGCCTTGAAACAGAACAGAAAAGTCATTTTGTTGCTCAAAAGTCAATAAACAATCAAGCATCAACATAACAAGCACAAAAATACACAATAGCAATGTTAGATGATAATCCCACTTCATTCTAAAAATCAAACTCCAGACAAGGAATGGCGTGTGCATGACATTGTTGAGGCAGAGAGCAAGCTCTGGCTTTTATTGGCAGTTTTCAGTTGTACAAATTTTATTGCTAAGCATATCTTCACTTCCTTAGACATCACGATGGGTTGTTTTCCCTATTACTGCCTTCTCAGCAGCCTACCTGCTGAGGCGCTGAATGCCTGAGTAATTGGTTTGCGCGTTAGCCTTATTGCTTTTATGGTTAGGTTAAATTTATGACGCAGTTAAAGAGCGCTGAGCTAGAATTTGAGACAATTATGTAAAACTGTAAGGTGCTATGAAACATTATCATAACATTTTATTCTTGGATTTGTGATGATTTACGATGCGCTTGGATTGGATATGTCAATCACGGTGAATGTTGGGTTAGCCAAAGGAGGTACCGAAGCAATTGTTGATAGTGTTTATTCTACCATGAAGGCACAGTTGATGCACGGAGGACAAGAATCTAAAATTCTTGCACTCAGGTCAAAGCTTGAGTGGTCGTTGCCGCCGATTTTGCAAGCAGAAAGACTTGTGTCAAAAACAGCTGAAGTCTACATTTCCGGGAAAAAAGAGCGAGATCTAAAATCACACAAGTGGCCCACAATTGGCTCTAAACATGGTCCCAAGAAACACACCATCTCTAACGTTATTGACAGACTGTCCAACGACGAATGTTTGTTGCCATTTTTGCAGTAAAGGAGCGTTTACATTGGACGCGAAGCGAAGGTTGATAACATTCGCGAATGGTTGCTTACGTCACTTGCTCAAAATAGGCCAATCGTTCACCAACAATTTTGTCTAAGTGAAGTTAAGCAACTGCTTGTGAAGTTTGCGACCGGTTAAAACCTTTCGCTAGTTGTCAATAACATCAAATTTTGGTTGCTTCGAATTGCTTTGCGTTGGTTCGCGTCCAGTGTAACCGCAACTTAAATTTTGTTGTGAGAAATGTGCCTTGAGCTTTCTGATCAGCTTTTTTGTTGCACCATTCAACACAAATATTTTTACGACCGTATCTACTCTAACTGAAATGAAATCTATACCCGGGCTAGAGTTACTGTGAGTTTGTAACTTGAAATCTTGAATGTACCGTACCAAAAATTGTGTTACGGAATACTGGTATTTCTTACATTGTAACCTTCAAACTACATCACATACTCGATTGAGGTGATCTCAAACCAATCCCTGAGTTTGATTTAACTGTGCTGATTGTGTACAGAATGTCGTAATGGTTTCTCAACTTGTTATGCTAGCTTAGTAGTTGGGTTGTGTGAGCATGCCAGTCTTTATCTGTTACAAATAAATCGTTTAGCTTGATACAGTATTATTTTGTCATGCAATAGCATTAGGTTTTTCTTGCGCCTCGTTATTTACTGTCAATGGAGCAACGTGACATTGACGTAAACTTCAAACAAATTACATTACGTCGCACCTTTCCAACTACTGCAACTTATTCAGAATTCGGCAAGAGCCCCTTTTTGGAAAAGTAACGCCGATGCACGAGACCGCGCTTCTTTTTTAAAGGTCAGTCTCTTTTTGTTCTTTTTTTAAGCATAATTTTCGAATAATTTAATGAAATTTGGTTAATTTGCAATGGATATATTCGCAATTGTTTTCGTATGATAGTGAAATATCTGCAATTGAATGATTTGACAGTTTAGTCAGTTGTCGCTTGTCAGTGCAGCAGTCTGTAGTAGGCCCTTTTTTAAAGTATAGAGGAAACACGTCCCCTCATCGAGAATTAGCTTCCCCCATCGAAATTTAGCGTCGACCCACAAAAAAAAGCTTTAATCTGGCTGATGAGGATGCGAAGATCTTTATTTCTGGTCTGCGCCCAGACTTGAACCAAAAAAAAAACATGGCCAATTTGATCATGGAGATCTTTTTAGTTTTCTTGAGCGTGAATATTTTTGTGTTCCCTGCTCTTAAATTTTTACAAACTTTCAGCCGAATTTTTTAAAAAATTTTATCAGAAAAGTAACCTATATTCATTCTTGCTTGATGGAAAGTTGTGTTGAGTAAAATTTTTAATTGTCAATTGTCAACTCAAAGCTGCAAGAGCAAAACAGTACAATCCACCAGGCTATATGCTATAAGATTGCCAAAATGTGGTTATTTCATTACAAAGCATTGTATAAAAGAAATCGATTTTTGGATTAGGCCCGTATTCTTAAACATTTGGTACATGCCAAGGATGGCGTCAGTAGCGTAGCCAGGGCGACGGAGAGGAAGCTATAGCCCGACATTGGCATGTCGCCCAAAATGCAGAATAAGGAAAATGCCACGTTTTAAACATTTCTGAGGCTGTCTTTTGCACTGGAATGAACTCCAAAATGATTTAAAGCATCTTTTAAAACAGTTATTTAGGAGGGGGCTAATTTGTCAAAAATTAAACTTAGAAATCAGCAAAAAATTTGAAAAATGGCCGAAAATCAGCAAGCAAATTTAATCACTTGTTGAAATAAGCTGAACATTCGTTTTATCAAAAATATAATGTAAGCTCAAGAGTAAAAGGGGGGGGAGGCTATTCAGCATATTATTTATCAATCACTTCTTTCAAATTCCCTTAGCCCCCCAATTATCTTTCTATGACTTGTAGACGAAATAGTCAAATAGATTACTACTTTGTAAGTTTTATTGAATTATAGGGTTTTATGATTTACCAGCTTCTAATTAAGAGAACGGACGCTATACCATTAGCCTCCTCCCACATTGCCCATTTACGCAACTAGTTTGATTATGCTTTTGCATTGCTAAATTTCTATAGCATGTTTTGAAAGCATTAATTTTTATCAAAATAGTCCCAAAATCAAGCAATTTTGTAAAAAAAATTCAAATTTTTGTAGCGCTGGGGGCTCCCTTCCCCAGACCTCCAATGGCCTCCAGCGGTTTGGGGCTTTGTCCCCAGATTGCCCCCCTATTGCAGATTTCTGGCTGCATGCCTGAGGGGGCGTTGTTCGTCATTTGTTTTTAAATTTTAAGCTAAAATGAAAGTCATGTTTTTACAAAAATGTTTTTCTTAAGTGTAGCGCAGATCTTTTTAAACAAGCCAAGCGTGAAAATTCTTAAATCGTGGAACTGGGAAAGTCCAACAACATGATTAATATTGCTTTTTAGCATAGTTGCAGAAATCGTGATTCCACTATTTAAACTGGCGCAAATCGTCATTCCAGCTGGCGGAAATCGTCATTTAAGCTGGCGGAAATCGTTATTTAAGCTGGCGAAAATCTTTGGCGGAACAAAATTACCGATTCCACTATGGTGCAGAGTCGCAAGTCGGGCCGGGCTTTTCGGGTCGGGTTTGGGTTTGGGCCCAAAGTTGATAAAAACTTCGGGCTTAATTCGGGCCTGAGACGTACTTTTTGTTTTCGGTGCACAAAAAGGAAATCAAAATAACTTCGCAACATTGCTAAATTTTTCAGACCTAACTTACCTTTCGGGTTTTTTTGGGCATGATTCGGGTTTTTTCGGGCCGGGTTCGGGCTTCAAATTAGTTTTCGGGTTCGGGCTTATATTTTCGGGTTCGGGCCTGAACTAGTCGGCCCGTTTACAACTCTGCTATGGTGCAGTATGCAAGCCTGTTAAAATTTGGCCCAATTGCGCACTTCAAGTCAGACGTAGCATCAACCAAAATATTCTTTTTTTGCTCAAGTACTGTCTTCTAGCGTTTAGCATTCTTTTTCTATCTACTGGTATTAACTCTACCCACCAACAATATGAACATTAAACAGTCTTTACAGCTGGCAACAGTCGCAGTACCACAGACAGTATTGAGTGGCAAACTAGGGTGGTACTAAAACGGAAAGGAGTCGGATGTAAATGGGGCATGGATCCAGGGGCGGATTTAGGGGGGCCATTGGGCCATGCCCCATATTGGGGTCGCCAGGATAGTATAATTAGCATAGAACAGTATGCAGTGGTGCCGATCTTTGTTGAGCATTGGAGGGGATAATTTGCAATTTTACACTAATTTTGCCCTATTTTCTGCATTGGGGGGATGAACTTCGACCACGATTTTGGTCAGGTTTGGAAATTTAGTGAAGACCAAAAAAGATGCAAATGGAACACTTTTTCCCCAAATTCAGGTGAAGACCAGAAAAAGGTCTTCATCAAAAATAGAACACTTTTTTCCCCAATTTTCGCTCAGATCTACACCCATTCAAATTATTAGAGGGGATACAGCCAAATTATTGGGGGGATATATCCCCCCATCCCCCCTTGTTTCGGCTACTCTGACAGTATGGAAAATTGTGGCAAGGCCATCTCCTCTGTAACTTGGGCTGAAGGTTTGAGCACACAAACGGTAATTTTCGGCTAAAAAGCGAAATAATTTGAGTGAAGACCTTTTTTTTTGGTCTTCACCTGGCTTTAGATATGAAAAATGGACTGATTCTGGGTGTAATAATTTTCATTCTGGACTTTCTTATTCTCAAATTTTTTGAATCTCCTGGCCCCCCTTTCGAAAATCCTGCATACGCTACTGCATGGATCCCACAATTACCCCCATAGTATGTCAAAATATTTGTCTGTAATTGTAGGATCCTTGAATGGGGGCAAAGACGAGTACTAAAGCAAAAGAGTTTTGTTCAGGCACGCAACCAGAATTTTGCCAGGGAAAAGCCGGCTTTGACTCAATGTTAAAATTTTCTGTTAAAAAATGTTTCTATTAAGTGGCGTACTGAGCAAACTGGTGCAAATGCAGAGGTGATTTTCTCTAGCACCATCAGTAAGAAACCTTTGTTTCTCAAGGCAGAGTTGTGTTCACTAACGACACTGCAAGCCGCTTGTCCTTATCATGACAATTCAAAAAATTTGGGAAAAAATCATTTACGCCAAGAAAGAAAATTAACCACGATAATGCAACCACTCGCAATTATGATGCAACTATTACGAGCAACTAGATGAGAGCTTGCTAAGGAGCAACCCCCGTTAAACGACCGACGCAGAAATCTACATATTTAAAAAAAAACTAGTGCCCTAGCTGAAACCGTTCAAAAAATTCACTTAGGAGGATCCATTTAAGAGGTTTCCAGCAAGACGGTATCCCTATGCGCAAGGATGGCAGTACGGTACGGTACGTTCAGAATTTGCGTAATACGTACCTTGCACCTTGAACCGTACCGAACCAGCGTACCGTTCTTCAGTTCAATTTTTGAAGCGTACCGTACCTACGTACCGTACCCAGGGCCTCAGAGAGAAATTTTTCCAGGGGGTACAAAGGTCGATGCCGGGCCCCCAAATCTCTTCCAAAAATGACCAGAAAAAAAAGTCTTCACTGAAATTTAGTCCCATTTTTTGCCCAAAATCAGTGGAAGACCAAAAAAAAAAGGTCTTCACTGAAATTCAGTCCCAAAATTAGATGAAGACCAAAAAAGGACACCAAAAAAAATTAACGCGGGGACCTGAACTCTTCCGGGCCCTTTGAGTCCGGGCCCCCTAGCCCCGGGCCCAGGTACGATGTACCCCCTGAACCCCCCTCTCGTAGGCCCTTACCGTATCCGTACCATTACAAAAAAGGCGTACCGTACCAGTGTAACGTACTTCCTAGCAAAAATTGAGGCGTACCGTACCGTACTTATCAGAGGTGGAGCCGAGGACAAAAGGATCGAGGCCAAGGCCAAGAACGCAAAAAAATTTCGAGGCCAAGGACAGACCCTCTCGAGGCCAAGGCCAAGGACCAAGGACACAGGCGTACAGTAGCGTAGCCAGGGGAGGGGGCTATAGACCCCCCATTGCATGTCGACCAAACTGCAGAATAAGAAAAAAACACGTTTTTAGCACTTTTGAGACTGTTGTATGCACTGGAATGGACTAAATAGTGATTTAAAACATTTATTCAAACATATATTCCTGGGGGAGGGGCTAATTTGTCAAAAATACAACTCACAAATAAATAAAAACTTTGAAAAATGGCCAAAAATAAGCAATCAAAATTTGATCGCTAGAGTGAAGATGCTAAACATATGTGTCATCAACAAATATATCATAAACTTAGAAATAGGAGGGAGGACGATCTAGTATTAGTTAATTACCCAATCATTCCTCTCAAGTCTCTTTTCAATAGCCCCCCCTTTATTTTTCTGTATAAACTGTAGACGAAATACTGTAGATTATTCCACGTCAGTTTTATTGAACCAATGACATAAAACTAGATGATACGCAACTCTTTCGCAACCCTACAGAGCTACAGTTATAGGAAACGAGAATGTAAACTAGCAGAACGGAAATTTAAAAGACTAAAAACGGACATTTGGGCAAAATTAAGTTTTTTGGAAAAGAGCTGCTCAATATCGTTAATAACGGATAAATTTAAGGGCTCTGTTACACCTGTTATTTTAACCCAGAACAAAAAACTACTTAACTTGTGGAGAAAACAATCTGAACATGCCCATTCTGTATAGTGAATGCTAGCAAAACGATTCTGACCGTAAAAGAAACTAATGCGCTTCGATTTGATTTGAACAATCCCATTCTAGAAAGACATGTCCAAAAGGAAAAGATAAAGGTTAACATCGAAAAGCTCTTCTATTCGCTAAAAGGGGACCCCAAAGTAACAACAAACGATTAAGTCAGAGATGATGTAAAGTTTATTTTTCGGAAGTTTATAACACAAAGCAGTAGGGTATGTTCCACACGAAAGAACAAAGCACTCCACCAAACACTTGAAAATCAAGCCAAAAACACTACTATTAAAATTTGCTAGTTTGACCCTGACAAAGGAAATGGTGTAGCAATTCTGGATACAAATGACTACAATGCTAAACTGGACGCCATAATCGGAGACAAATCTAAATTCAAAGAAGTTCTTTGTAATTCCAATAAACATCCTCTAATAACGAAAGAAGATTCTATAGCGTATTACGTGAAGAAATACCTAAAAAAGCACTACGACAGCAAAATGATAGCGAATCTCATACCATCAGATTTTCCATTGAGACCTGTCGTATCAATGGTTCACACGCCAGAATATGCCTTAGCTAAATTTTTGGATAACATGGTTCAGCCATATTTACCCCAGACTCGCAAGCTGAAATCAACTGATCAGTTTATAGAGGAATTAAAAGAATTCAATCCAAACAGTCAAAATACTAAGCTTTGATGTGGTTTCGCTCTTTACAAATGTCCCTTTAGTCGAAACAATTGATATAATTATTAATCGATTATATGACGAACACAACAATAATTCTACTCCGATTCCAAAGACAACTTTAAGAAATTAATGCTTCTCGCCACGTAAGGAATTTTTATGCACAACGAACGATTTTATAAACAAGTTGAAGGAATCATAATGAGCAATCCGTTGGGACCAACAATGGCAAATTTCTTCATGGCTTATTCAGAAGAAAAAATTTTTGCGAAAAAGTCTAATGGACCACTTTTACCTAAGCTTTATCTTCGATATATTGATGATGTGTACGCGATTTTTGATAGCAACCAAAACTGCGACGAGTTTCTTCCGATTTTGAACGCACAACATCAAAGCGTGAAATTCGCAGTTGAAAAAGCCACAGATTCACTACTTTTCTTGACGTGGAAATAAAATTTGACGAATTCGGTTTTAAATCTAGTGTCTGGCGCAAACCTACATATACGGGACTGTTGTTAAATTTGCGATCAACTTGTCCAAATGCTTGGAAATCTGGCCTAATTACTTGTTTATTAAAACGTGCCAAAATCATATGCTCTGATTATGAATTGTTTAAAGATGAAATCACTAAACTAAGATGCATTTTCGCAAAAAATTGTTATCCAAATTGGTTTTTTAATAAATGCTTGAAAAAATTTGAAAATAATACCAAACCAGACTCAAATGATAAAGAAGTTGATGATTATGCATACATATACATACTTGGCTTGCCATATTTTGGAAAACCATCTCGTAAATTTGCATCCCAATTGTCTACCTTACTAAAGCAAAAATTTGATGTTCGAATTTTTACTTATTACACTTCGCTAAAAACTGGGTCATATTTTAATCTGAAATTCAAAACTCCTGCTGCTTTAAAATCCAATGTGGTATATAAATTTACATGTTCGCGTGATGTGAACACGACATATATTGGTATATCAACGCGCCACTTGGTGACTAGGGCCAGAGAACACTTGCAGCTTAACTCCAACTCCGCCAAAAGTGCCATAAGCCAACACATTTCTTCCTGCCAAACTTGTCAAAATTCTAATTTGGATGTTACTTCCCCAGCAAACATTGACACGTGAATCCACGTGGTTTTCTGGTGGAAAAGTCGTGAAACTTGTGTTTCGTTCTTAAACACAAGTTTTCCACAAGTCTAACACGAGTTTTGAATAAAGAATTTTTATGCAACATGAACAATAAAATTTTAATTTGCACATGATAACATTATGCTATATTAAAAAAAAGTCACTAATTTAGCTTGTTGTGGCATACTGGTGGAAAACTCGTGAAACTCGTTCTTGTTTTTATGCCACAAGTTTTCCACAAGTTTTGAACGTGTTCTCGAAAAATTTTTTTTCCAATAGCTGATACTTATTTTGTACTTATTAGTCGTTTGTTAGTCACCACATGATGTACTTTCAAAGAAAAAACTGATTATTGAGATGTGTCGTGGTAAACTGGTTGATAACTCGTGAAACTTGTTTCTCGTGTTTTGTCACGAGTTTTTCATGAGTTTTTCACGTGTTCTTTAAAATTGTTTCACAGAGGTTTTTATGACACTTTTTGTACCTGTATATTGGTTTGCTAGCTATCGCATTGTATCGACTATTAAAAGCCTGAGCATTGCTGGTGAAAAAATTTATATGGAACTTTATGACTAAGTCCAAGAATCATTATTTTTTTACCTGTCTTACAAACCATGCAATTAATGCAGAAAAATAAATGTGCTAACTATGAAATTGAAATTTATGTAGTAAATAATACGTTTTATCAGCTTTTAAAACAGTTGTAGTTAGTAGATTGAAATTTTTCTACAATTTTTGCCTAAACATTTTGAAGAATATAATAACATCTATTTTAAGAATGAATGATTTTGTTTATGGAATATCCATATATCAAAAATATTTATACATTGTAACAATAAAATTTTTAAAGTTAACCTTAAACTTATTTCTGAATTAAACCAATACAATTTGTTGTTTTTGCAAGGTTAAAAATTAGTACAGGCCTTTTTGTAATGATTTCCCTTGTAATTTTTAAAAAATTATTATCTCCACTTGGTGAAGTAATATTTACTATTAGGCCTTGTTACGCTAGCAGAGAAAACGTCTAGAAAAGAGATCTCGTGATACCCATCGAGGTACCTCTTGAAAAATTGTTTACAAATAGATTTTTAATGCCTGATTAATGATTGAAATGTCTTCGGTTGCAACCAGGTGCCGTTTTAAGGATATACCGCTTTTAATCGAACGCGGATGAATATTTTAAAATCATACGCTTGAATAATCTTTTTTACTATTAGTGTTGCCGTGAAATAATTCATAAATTTCAATAAAGATATGTTTTATCTTTCTTTGAATGTAAAAATTCAAAATATGATGAATTTAAACTTAATGATTAATCATGGGTTAGTTTTTTGCTAAAAAGTTTGCATATTTAGTGTTTTAGCGTGAATTTTTTTGTGTTGAATTTTAAACGTGGAAACTTGCTTTGAAGTCACGTGACCGTCGTCACTTGGCAGCTGATCGTTGCGAATACAAAACTTTGAAATAATTTCTCATGATTAAATACCGGTATCCTTAAGAATTAATAAAGAAATTATCTCGTGTTAAAAGCCAAAAAGCAAATGAAGTACCGTACCTCGTGAATTACACCATATGTCTGTTATGATGATAGTCTACCCACTAAAAGTAGCCTAATACAATAACTGCTTTGAGAAATACCGATAAGCTTTCACTCCTCGAAACTAACTAGCCTAGCCCTAGCTGGTTGGCTTATCAACTCTCGAATGTCTGTTCTGCCACACTTAAGCACTTGAAACAATCACCGGAGTTAAGCCAACAAATAACCCAAAATAAGAGATGACTCTCATGAAATTGTGAAAAGGAGAACAGTTTATTTATGCCTTATTTTGCAATATTTCCGAAAGTGTAGGCCTATTGCTTTATGTTGAAACTTCGCAGTAAACTACTGTAGTCTTAAAACATTGTAGCTGAATGATTTATTAGAATTGACGATGTGCTTTTGTTCGATTGGAATAAACGTTATGGACTGATGACCGGTATATCCATAACTACCGACTGCCGTAGGCTATCGATATTCCTCGAAGCTTATCGGTATTCTTCGAAGGAGTTATTGTATTAAGCTGCTTTTGTGGTAGGCTATCATTGTAACAAACACGTAGTGTAATTCATAAGCTAGTTTGTTTATTTTTCGACGTTTTGCAAGAAAGAATTTCTTTATTAATGGTTACCGGTACTTCGTCCAGAAAAATTGTTTTGAAGTTTTGCATTCATATCGATCAGCTGCCAAGTGACGACGGTCACGTGACTTCAAAGCAAGTTTCCATGTTTTAGAATTCACCACAAAAAAATTCACGCTAAAACACTAAATATGCAAACTTTTTAGCAAAAAACTAACCCATGATTAATTATTAAGTTTAAATTTATCATATTTTGAATTTTGCATTCAAAGAAAGATAAAAAATATCTTTATTGAAATTTGTGAATTATTTCACGGCAACACTAATAGTAAAAAAAATTATTCAAGCGTATGATTTTAAAATATTCATCCGCGTTCGATTAAAAGCGGTATATCCTTAAAACGGCACCTGGTTGCAACCGAAGACATTTCAATCATTAATCAGGCATTAAAAATCTATTTGTAAACAATTTTTCAAGAGGTACCTCGATGGGTATCACGAGACAACACAATTTTGGACACCGTAACAAGGCCTATATATTTTTGCTTGGATTGGAAGCAAACAAAAAAGGAAATTGGATGTAGGCTATCTTGTTGTTGCCTTTGATACTGTTGCAGATTTACTGGAATGATTGTCTTTAGTCTGTTAAAATAGGCAGGTATAGTAGCGGAAAGTGCAACATTCGAAGCGTTTATTTAGATGAAGTTTGGCAGTAGAAGTGTTAATAACCAACTGGGCTGCTCATACCTATTCTACGGTATACTGGTAAATAATACCGGTAGCCCATAGATGTAATTACCGGTAACTTAATTTGGCTTCTTGTAATTGTGAATACTGGTCTGCCGGTAGACTAACAGCTGTTATGTTTAAAGATTGGTAGCAAATGGTACCAGTAAGGCTTAGCCTATTTAGGTAGTTCGTCAGGCAGTCATGGGTAGCAGTAGGACTACCTTACCTACGGTACCGGTACTGTTTTGGTACTGCGCTGGAATGGTGGCTTAGTAGTTAGCGAGTTCGTGTTGCCGATCTTGGTTCGAATACGTTGTTAAATCATACTAAAAGATTTAAAAAATGGTATTCACAGCTTCCATTGCAGGCGCTCAACCAAGAAAATAATGGTACCGGTATTTAGGGGGAAAATACCTGCAGCCCTGAGCTTGTTGGTACCAGTTTGAAAAAATTGATATCAGTCTGTCTCTGTTAGGTCTAGAAACATGCGTTGTAAAAGGTAGGCTACTTGCATGATAATAACAATAATAACATTGATGTCTCAGGTGGAATAGTCAAGCATTGCTTGGAAGTGTAGGGTGAGATCAGGTAATTCCAGACAAAAATCTGCTATTTTTGTTCTGTCTGCTTTTTTCTTCAATCAACTCCAAATCTATTGCTTTCATTTGTGCATTTCAATAATGAACTATAGTAGTTTCACACTGGTTCAAAAAAAAATATTTTAGTCTTTAGAAATGGATGAAAAAATTGGTCTAAACACTGGTTCGAAAAAAATAGTATAAAGTATAAAGGCAAAAGTGCAAATTTGATACTCTTCGATAGCATATTTATAAATAATAATAATAATAATAAAGCAATTTATCAACCCCTTGAGATAAGATAGCAAGAAGCTAACATCTGACTAAGGGGCACTTGTTACTAAAGCAGGTGAAAAAGCAAAAAACTAACACATACAAAAAGCAAAAATCGGGCTTGGTAAAAAATCATGACGACAGTACAGTGTAAAAGCATACTAATCAATATCAGGCACATCAATAAAGGCCATATTAAAATAGTGTGTTTTCAATTTAGTCTTGAACGATGAAATGCTGCTACTTTCCCGAATATCAAGAGGCAAATCATTCCAAACAGTAACTGAAGCATGTGAGAAAATTGATTCAGATTTGTTGTAGTTTAATTGGCTAGTTTTTTCCAGCAAAAGCAGATCGCAGTTTCTACGAAAATCATAAGCAGCAGATGGCTTATGCAGGACAATTAACTCTTGAAGGTAACCAGGAGCACAATGCTTTAAACACTTAAAAACCAACAATGCAATTTTAAAATTAATACGATACTTTTTAGGTAAAAAGTGAAGTTTCTTCAAAAATGGTAACATATGATAGCGTCGTTGAGAATACTTAAAGCTAAAAATAAAGTGCACAGCAGCATACAACACTTTGGTAATCTTATAAATCTTATAATCTTATAAACTGGAATAATATGTTAAGAAGCATAATTAAGTAGGCCTACTTTTTTGAAAATTTTAATGCACTCCGCAAGCCATTTGCACCAGCCTAGTGCCAATTTAGTCATTGCGCCATGTCGTTTAAAATGGATAAATTTAAGCCATGTTGATCAAAATTTCCCTGCTAACACCTTCATTGTGGATAAACTTCAAATAAAGATCTTCATTCCGCAAAATGTGCTCGAATTAGCTGCTGTTTTCAGTTAACAAACATTCCGAAATTATTTTAGAGTCGGGGATTCGGTTTATTTTACGCCACACCAACGCCAGATTTATGAATTTATCTTTGATTTTCTGCCGCAAATTGCGGATTTATTGAATGCAGCTTGTCACTTTTTAATGCATGGGCCGTTTTGTAAGTACAGCAATTTAGGCTTTTTTATTTTTCACCTCCAAGCTCTCTTTTAAATCATTTTTTTTTACAATTATTTCGACTCACGAACTCCTACTCCTAAGGATTTTTCTAAGTTAGATTTGGATATGGAGTAGGAATGGATTTCACTTATTGCGGAAAATTTGGAGTTATGAATGAATAAACCTACCAGGATTCTGGTTTGGTTGGAAAACAGGGTGTGAGAGCATATTTGGGTACTTTATAGGACAAATTAATTCGTAACCTAATCTGCAAATGAAAGCAGAGAGCAACTACGCAGAATAGTTTTATTGCGCATAAAATGAGCTGGCAATTATTTAATTACCGAAATGAATATCTACATCGATATAGGTAATACAAACATGCACTAATTGCAATTTTACTTTCATGTCCAGAATTGCCCATGGCTGTCCAGAATTACCCGATCTTACCCTACCTTAATTGCCTGGCAGTACAAATCGTTCGGTACAAAAAGATTGCAGTAGGCCTAGTATAAAATGGGGTATGGTAATTTTCTGTTTTGGATGTGGGGTAATTTCAGACATATGGTTAAACCTGAAACAGCCTAACTGCCTGCCTATGATGATGCAAAACCTAGTAGTCAGCAAGTCACTAGAACTGAGAAAAAGTGGTAACCAGCTGATTTTTAGTTTTTAATTTAATCCTCGACTTTGTACTGGCTTTTTTCCTCTGGTTTCGTAGTTTGTCTATCAGTGTTCCCTGTAAGCGCAAAAAAGTGCAATAAGTGTAACATTGTTTCCGGCATTTTCACACCAAATTTTTGATAAGTCAGGCGTTTTTTCTCGCGCCAAAAATCAGCATTTTTATTTTATGCCAAAAACCGTAGACACAGCTGCAGTTCACAACTTGACGCTCTTATTTACTGGACGAAGCCCGTAGATCACTAGAATACTTGCGGATCTCTGAGACTGATAACCTTTTTTTTTATCTGGAGAACAACATAAAAAGGGAGAATAAGATGCCTCCGCCAGTGCAAAGCTTTTTTTGGGGGGGAGAGTGGGAGAAGCCAAAATTCGAACAGAAAATTGTTGCCACATATCGAGAATGCCTCAAAAGCTGCGGCATTTTCACATTGAGTTCTAAACGTTCCCACTATTTCCGGCATTTACACAGGAGATGAAAAGTTAAAGGGAACACTGCTGTCTATCACCAGTAAAGCTAAAAGGTTAAGTAGTCGAATTATTGGCTAATAAGGCCAAAGTGTAAAATTGGGAGTTCAAACCAATTAAAGAGGAAATTTGAGTTAGAAATGGACATTTCCATTTGGCAGTGGCTATTTTGCCTCAAGAGGCAAAATAGCCCCATGTTATTTTGCCATTTGGAGGAAAAATAGTCCTAATGGCTATTTTGCCGCAAGTGCCATACTAGCCCTAAGCCTAATCCTAACCCAAACTCTAACCCTAATCCTAACCCTAATCCCAACCCTAGCCCTAACCTTAACCCAAACGGAGGAAAAACACTATTTTGCCTCTAGAGGCAAAATAGCCACTTCCTTTCCATTTCTATTAGGAAGCAAGTACGCCTTTTTGGAGAGAAGATGCACTGGCAGTTAGAATTGAACAAATTTGAGTCTAACTCAGAAGGTCCTGTTTGATTATTTATCATATATCCAAAATTACCCAAAGCCTGGGATAATGCCAGACAATGAAATGGATAAAATAAAGGCAGCGTCTATTGTGCCCACTACGGTTTTCTTAGTTTAGACCAGGTGAAGTCGATATGGTGTATGGCATGTATTGTGTACAGTTATAGGTTTCCTATTACCTTAGCTCACCTTGCTCTGTCTTGTTATGGGCAAATTAATGTCAAACTAATGCCTTGACTGAAGACAACCATGAATCTTCAATCTCAATCAAAAAAAAATCTATGCTTAGAATTAAACCCACCATCTCATGCTTATGAGACAGCAGCATCACCACTATACCACAAAGCCTCAATCATAACAGAAACCATTCAAAACCACCATTAATACCAAACCAGCATCAATAAGCTGTACCAGTTTTTAGTGACTTTCTTCAATTTCTTAGGAACTCTCCCAAAAGTTGTGGTTCAACTACCAATTCAATTTACCATCAAAATTATTTGATTATAGTTTTATGCTCCTCAAAATGCCTTTCCATGGCATCATGACAAAAATTTAAAAAATGGCCCAATCTCTGCAATCGCTCATGCTAGATGCAAAAATTTTTTGTCTAAAAATGCAGAATATCCAAGTTCCTATTTGCTCTCAATACGGTACATTATTTCAGTCTAACTTCTCAATTTTTCAAATAAAATCAAGAAATCATCTTTTTCACTGTTTTTGTTGAATTTTTTTATGACATTTCTCATTGTGTAGAATATGGAATTTGTGTAGTAATATATGCTAACTTTCGATTAGCTATACTGTCATTATAAAGTGATTGTTGTATTAGAACATGTTAATTGCTTCTTACAGTCTTCAATGATGAGATAGCTAGTACTATATTACATATGTTGAAAAGCGTAAAATCATTATGACAGAATTTAATCTATCAACATAATTATAATCACTAATACATGTTAGATGTACTATGCATGTTAGATGCAATGAGATTTATTAGAAACAATATTTTATTACTCTATAAAAGAACATGTAATAAGATACATGTTTTTTTGTAGAGTAATGAAATATTGTTTGGATTTATCAGTTCAATTAACTTATCAGGATTGCTTTAAATGCTTTGGTGAAGGACTTAGGGCCCACCCTATATTTGTCTACAGTAATCTTGAGTTCCGATTTAGTTGTGTTTCTGAAGAACAATTCAGTGCATGGTATGCACCAGGTGAAGCCAATTTTTTTTGATTACACCCTGATATAGTTTAAGCCAAAATCATAGTTTGATCACCAATCCTTCGCTTTATAAGCTGTCTTTTAAGCGCACCTCTTGCTTTTCAAGTTTTTATTTCTTTAATTCAAGTTTAGCATGTTAACTATTAAAATTCATGAACACTTCCTTAACTGCCAAGGAATTTGTACTGAGAAATGCAGTTCTATCGGAGTCATTTTCTTTTGTGGGCAGAGAGCAGCCAATTTTTATTGACATTTCAACATTTTTCAAAGCCCACGGAAATAAGATGTGAAAATAACAGAATACAGCAGTGATTAGAAATATGTTCAACATTACATTTCTGTGATGATTTTAGTGCTTTTCAAGACTTACAGTACTAGCTATCCTATCAGTGAACACTTTTAAGAAGCAATTAACATTTGTTCTAATACAATGATTGCTTTAATGACAGTATGGCCAGTAGAAAGTTACTATGTATTACTAGAAAAATTTCATAAAATCTCCATGTTTGTTTTTTATTATGTTCATTGTTTAATATTTGCTAAAACATGATATTTTTATTTGAAAAATCTCCAAATTTACAAATGTAATTGGCATCAAAAGTATTTATTAAAATATTAACCTTTAGTTGGGTGGCAGCTGACACTGATGACCGTATGGTCTTTTCGTTGTCTCCCATTTTTTTTGTATTTATCTGTGAAGTGCTTAAATTTAGTATGAATAAATACCGTCAACCAATCAACTAGCAATGAGATATATCATAAAAATTTCAATAAAAACAGTGAAAAAATATGTTTTCTTGATTTTACTTGAAAAATTGAACAGCTAGGCTTATAAAATATATTGAGAGCATATAAGAAATTGGGTATATATTCTGCATGATTTAAAAAAAATTGCATCTAGCTTGAGCAGTTACTGAGTTAGAGCCATTTTTTTGATTTTTGTCACGTTGCCACAGAAACACGTTTTGAGGAGGCGTAAAATGTGTTGAGGTGGTAAATTGAATTGGTAGTTGAACCACAACGTTTGTGAGAGTTCCTAAGAAATTAAAGAAAGTCATCAAAACTTGGTACGGCCTAAGCATCATGCTTTGTCACACATGAGTGACGCAAAGATCGTCTTTTCAGCATAGCAGCATCCAATTCTACTATGCCATAAATTATGGCTCAGTAGACACTGCCTAAAATAAAACTGTGCTTAAATCCTCATGCTGATTTCTAGAATTTGTGCATTTAACATCTGATACGCTCAAGTCCATTTTTATAAAGCATCAGTTAAGAAGAAGTGATCGCCAACTAGGTGACAGAAATAAGTTAATATATGGAAAACTGTTCAAAATTACCTCATTCAACTCTATAAGGTATCTGAGAAGAAAACAGGTATACTATAGTGAAATCATTTTTTACTGGTATGATCACTGGTTAGGGTGCATCAGACCCCCCCGACCACAAAACTTTGTCATGGCTATATGGCAAAAATGTTTCTTTTCCTTCAAAAACACATTGTGCAAAATACTAAAAAAATTAAATAAATTCTACTGGGGCCACATCAGTGATGAAAGTTTGGCCAAATTGCACAAAGCAATGATGCAAACGGTACCGGTAGTTTTTGTCGCTTTTGGGCTATTTAGCACAATTTTAACCTGATTTTTTTTCCAAAACCATTGCCAATGCAATAATCACAATGAGTGTTGTGATCAATCACCTCTGCCTGGTGCTGATATAGTAGCACACAGTCAGCATTGTTGCTTAATAAGCGTAGCATTAGCTATCCGTAATTAGCCAATGTAGTAGATAAATTACTGCTGAGAGCGAACGCAGAGAAGGCAGGAGTTGCTTTTATTTGCTGTAGTTTGTTTGGTTGTTATACTGGCACAATTGAAAGAGCTGAAGAGGGATTTAAGAGTACATTGGCAATCATTAGTCAGCAATCTGCCTTTTTACTAACTGCTAATTACCAGTACATGTTGCATCAAGTCAACAATAAAAGCCTAGTCAAGAGCTGCAAATTTAAGACTTACCATGTTAGTAAATTATCACAGCTGCTAAAGTAGACAATAAGTTGCAGAGCATTCTTTTGTTTCCAGATTTCATATACACTCTTACTTTCATATAGGCTTCCAGTAATGGAATGAGATCGTTACTTGTACTCTTTTAAAGCTTACACAGTACAACATACTCAACTGTATTGAATGTGCATCGATAGCAGCAAACAAAATGGCAAAGGCAACCAGAAAGTCAAGAATTACTCGTGAAGCAGCAGCTATATTTGGCCTTGGTGGCAGCAGAACAAAAGAAGAAGCAGAAATTACAGGCAGCTGGTTACCAACTAACTAGCAGGTCATAAGATGTTATATGTTTCACAGACAAGAAGGAACTTCCTACAGAACAAAAAGAGACTATGTCAGAATTGTTCTCGAAAAAGTCATTCCATTTTATCTCAAAGGAAACATTTCCGGTATCAACAAAAAGAGGTTGTAAGAAAATCATTGAAATCTTGAGAAGAATGCCAAACTTGGAGAAATATCAGTTGTTACAGACGCCCTCGGTAACTATTATATGCAATTCTTAGTCAGTGGTTGATATCAGGGTTTCGAAAGTGCTCGATAACGGAGTGTTAGAGCTAATATCACAGTAAACCACTACAATATTAAGACATTAAAAATTAAAAACCTATAACCCAACAGTCTGTTTCACCCATAAATGGGATCATCAGGGGTAAAGCTTCATCTCTATTTGATTAAGCTTTACCCCTGATGATCCCATTTATGGGTGAAACAGACTGTTGGGTTATAGGTTTTTAATTTTTAATGTTTAATGTCTTAATACTGTAGTGGTTTACTGTGGTATGCAATTCCTATGTTACTCCAACGATTTGGAACAGCATGGACGGTGAAGGCTCCAGTTTCAAATCGAATGGAGCAACATAGGAATTACAACATGCAGTTACAGAGGGCGTCTGTAACAACTGATATTTCTCCAAGTTTGGCATTCTTCTCAAGATTTCAATGATTTTCTTACAACCTCTTTTTGTTGATACCGGAAATGTTTCCTTTGAGATAAAATGGAATGACTTTTTCTAGAACAATTCTGACATAGTCTCTTTTTGTTCTGTAGGAAGTTCCTTCTTGTCTGTGAAACATATAACATCTTATGACCTGCTAGTTAGTTGGTAACCAGCTGCCTGTAATTTCTGCTTCTTCTTTTGTTCTGCTGCCACCAAGGCCAAATATAGCTGCTGCTTCACGAGTAATTCTTGACTTTCTGGTTGCCTTTGCCATTTTGTTTGCTGCTATCGATGCACATTCAATACAGTTGAGTATGTTGTACTGTGTAAGCTTTAAAAGAGTACAAGTAACGATCTCATTCCATTACTGGAAGCCTATATGAAAGTAAGTGTGTATATGAAATCTGGAAACAAAAGAATGCTCTGCAACTTATTGTCTACTTTAGCAGCTGTGATAATTTACTAACATGGTAAGTCTTAAATTTGCAGCTCTTGACTAGGCTTTTATTGTTGACTTGATGCAACATGTACTGGTAATTAGCAGTTAGTAAAACGGCAGATTGCTGACTAATGATTGCCAATGTATTCTTAAATCCCTCTTCAGCTCTTTCAATTGTGCCAGTATAACAACCAAACAAACTACAGCAAATAAAAGCAACTCCTGCCTTCTCTGCGTTCGCTCTCAGCAGTAATTTATCTACTACATTGGCTAATTACGGATAGCTAATGCTACGCTTATTAAGCAACAATGCTGACTGTGTGCTACTATATCAGCACCAGGCAGAGGTGATTGATCACAACACTCATTGTGATTATTGCATTGGCAATGGTTTTGGAAAAAAAATCAGGTTAAAATTGTGCTAAATAGCCCAAAAGCGGCAAAAACTACCGGTACCGTTTGCATCATTGCTTTGTGCAATTTGGCCAAACTTTCATCACTGATGTGGCCCCAGTAGAATTTATTTAATTTTTTTAGTATTTTGCACAATGTGTTTTTGAAGGAAAAGAAACATTTTTGCCATATAGCCATGACAAAGTTTTGTGGTCGGGGGGGGGGGGGGGGTTTGATGCACCGTATTGCTGGTATAATTATTTTTTGCTAGGATATTATTTTGAATCTTGCACACTCGTATACCATAGGCCTACAATATTTTTGTTTGCAAAATTTTGCGACATGGATGGTTTATCTTGGTGGAATATGCGCCGCAAAGTAGTTGCTCAAGTAAAGAAAAGAAATGGAGAAGGAAACTTTTGTAGACACTGATCTTGCCTATATTTGCAGTAGAAATGATATCACAGTACCGGTATTGTTATCATGTGAACCAGATGCCACTTTGCCATTAGGAAGTGGTGGTAATGTTCATGCTTGTTGTGTTACTGTACAAGCTACAGCAAATGCCAGTACGGATGGATTTGACATGCTTTCTTGCAGTCCTGAAGATGCTTCTGAATTGTTTCAGGTGGAAAAATTATACAATTCATGTTCAAAATCTATTGAAAGTGAAGACGCTGAATCACGTTACGACTTCTACAGCACCTACTGCGACTTTGACTATCAAAATGTTTTCAATTCTAGCAGTGATAAGAAAGAACCTCAGAACTTGCATGGTCGTTTATCAAAATGGACACTGGACAGTCACCTCTTATGTTACAAATTCGCCTTTATGAAAATTACTTAAAGTGTTGCTTATTGAACACCCAGACCTTCCTGAAGATCCTCAAAGTATTCGTGATATCCACAAAAATGTAGAATTAACTTCAGTTGCTGGTGGGCAATCATTTATATCAGTCAAGCATCATCATAAAAGCCGTTTTTGGTAAGTACTTGCATTCATTGTTTTTTGTTAGAACGTACAAGTCAGTGATGGTAGTAGGTGACTCCGATGGTTCAAAGATTTGGCAATTAATGGAGACATGCAAAAGAGTCATTTCATTATAATTATGAAAACTAAAAAAATATAATTGTGTAAACTGAAAAAATATGACCATTGAAGAATTTGTTTGAATTTGCAGCATTTGTTGATGATGTTATAGCAATAAACAGCCAGACAACTATCAGTTTCTTTAGGCTGATAAACACTTTCGTGGCTACTACACTCACAGCCTTCAAAAAAAATTTCTCCAATGCAGCAAGCCATATGTTTGAGAACTTTCTAAATTAGCATTCCAAAATATTAAAAATCGAAATGAATGATAACTTGCATTCAAACCAACTAACAAATTTTGATGTTTATTTTCCTCATGTGTTTTAAAGAATGGAGGGAACAGAATGTTGGAGTTTCGCTGAAACTGCATATTTTACAAAAATATCTGGTTGTTGTACACAGACTAGTTGGCTTTCCTGGACATTTTAATGAGCTGATATCATGTTTATGTAATAGGAGGTTAAGTTTATAAGTAGACTTATTTGTAGCATTTTTGGACATAGTACAAAACTTTTACAATGAAAACCCAAACTGGAAATAAACTGAGCTTTTTCTTACAGTCTTGCTAAAAATAATATCAGTCTTAGCATTCTCTATATACCTTACTGAATAAACTCAAGCTTGACTAGCATAGCACCACTGTTAATAGATGCAAAACTAACAATTTGATTTGGAACATGCTGTTAATTTTTCTCGACAAGGTCTTTCAAAAATTTAAAAATAGTTTATCTGTAATATTTAGGTAACCTAACCTTTTTGTAGATTTAACTATGTTGCACTTCAATATCCACTATATATATTTTTTTGTGTAGCAAGTTCTTAGTCAACAACGTAATTCCAGTTTAAAAAAAATTGGCGATATGTTTCGGAGTTATAGTGCATTAATTGCGAAATACATGTTTTTTGCATTATCTTATTATTTCAACCTGAAAAGCAAATGAAAGACAAATGTTATGAATAAAGCAAACTTCACTGATTCTAAAAAACTTAAGATTCAGACTTCTATGTTAAGAAGTAAAAAAGTTATTAAGAAAAATGTAAAAAAATTTACGTCATCATATGGTCAAAATGTTGCAAATTTCAATTACGCGTAACTCAACCATATGTGAATTAAAGTTTTTTTGTTTTATTATGTTATGGACACAAATCTTCAACTTCAGAGAATTTGAGCAAAATCTGAGGTTATGATTTTCACCTTTTTTTTAGTTCACATATTTATAATGAAATGACTCAAAAAATGGTATTCCCTACTTTGGCATGGTCAACATACCGGTATGCAAAAAAGTCTAGTTTAAACGAAGAAACCGATGGGTTAAAACGCAATACTTTGGTTAAATTTGTCGAAGAGTGCCGGTACGGTAGTTGTTTGGTTTGCATAATGGTACTATAAATGCTATGTTGGGTGTAAAAAGTTATGCTTACGGTGCCTATCTGCCATATTTGTAGTATATTCCCTGTGGTACAATATTGTTGTGATGAGCTTATCACAGTTACACGAAGACGAAGCCTCCGCCGTTGAAAATTTTTGCTTAATTTTAAGATAAAATAACATTTTAAAGCAAATTAGCGTGTTTTTATGCATAATGTTGCTCTATGAAACTTATCATTCGTTGTCCAAAATAAAGCACGTTATGAGGCAAATGTGAGAGAAATATTATTTGAAAAAGTAGGAATTATGTCATAGGTTTGTCGATTTGAGAAGGTCTTTCTTCCCAAAAAATGTTATGCTGTATGACCAGGCAGGGCCTGAGATAGAAACTTTTGCAGGGGGTATGAAGATCGATGCCGGGCCCCCAAAATTTAGTGAAATTAAATCAAGAAAGGTCCTCACTCAAATTTGGTCCTGATTTTTGTCCAAAATTAGGTGAAGACCAAAAAAAAAAGGTCTTCACTCAAATTTGGTCGTGTTGGTCCAAAACTTGACGGCCCCCAAGACCCGGGCCCGGGTACGATATACCCCCTGAACCCCCCTCTCGCAGGCCCTGTGACCAGGTGGGGAGAGGGCATGACACAGCACTTGTCCCCCAATATACGCTATAGTGATTAGTGAAGTCAACTTGGCAAATAAGAAACTAAAAATTTAACGAACAATTTTCAGGTGGAGTGCGGAAGAATCGCAAGCATGCAACTTGGCTTGAAGCCAAGAAAA
The DNA here is from genome assembly GCA_963965965.1 of Trididemnum nubilum. NCBI lineage: Eukaryota > Metazoa > Chordata > Ascidiacea > Aplousobranchia > Didemnidae > Trididemnum > Trididemnum nubilum. The sequence continues at coordinate 38,487,804 of OZ014484.1, read as the reverse complement.
AGGAGGATTTTCAAGATGGTGCTATTGCTAGCAATTGGAATTAGTTTATTCTTGTGCAGTGCTGTCACCGCTAGCAGTTTTTCACTAGATCCAATGTAGTTTGGTCTGCTCTAGTGAATTCTTACTGCAGTACAATCTAGTGACTTTTTGCAGTCTAAATTCTTCCTAAAATAATCAGTTGTCTTGTTTTTCATCTTGAAAATGTTTTAAAAAAAAAAACTACCCGAAGTAATCCTTGAAGTCATAAAAAAACTGTTCCTGAAGTAGAGTCGATGTTAGAAAAAATATTTTAGTTGCGATGGTGAGGAGTGAAGGGTTCGGAACTCCTTCACTCCTAACACTTTTTCGCTGTTTGATGCTGGCAGTATTCTGGTGCTTGCCAGATTTTTGTGGTGTGAAGAGGCGTAAATTGTTCTTAGGAGAACCGAAGTTTTAAATCTGGTAATATTTTTCCGATCGAGTAATGAACTCTTGTAATTTTCTATTCAAATTTGAAAACTAGCTTGTGGTGCATTGTTTTTGTGATTGCAGTTTGTTTTTGTTCTATTGGCTGTTTATTTTTGTGGCTTTTTCACAATAAATAAAAAAAGATATTTCCACCATTTGAAAAATAGTTTGCCACAAAATCCTTGAATTAGCAGTAGTAGAGGCATCTCAACAGCCAACACGTGAGCTTATGCACTTGCTAATAATCGAACTCGTGGAGGGTACGTGGTAAACCCGTGAAATCACGTGGTCGTAACTTGACTCGTTGATCATACGTGGTATACCCGTAAAATCATGTGCTCGTGACTTAACTCGTTGATCATACGTGGTAAACCCGTGAAATCACGTGGTCGTAGCTTAACTCGTTGATCACACGTGGTAAACCCGTGAAGTCACGTGCTCGTGACTTAACTCGTTGATCATACGTGGTAAACCCGTGAAATCACGTGGTCGTAGCTTAACTCGTTGATCACACGTGGTAAACCCGTGAAGTCACGTGCTCGTAACTGAACTCGTTGATCATACGTGGTAAACTCGTGAAATCACGTGTTCATTGTCGGCAAATGATCAGTGCTATTAGCTATTTCGAAGCCAGCAGTTGACGAAGAGCATGTGCCATTGCAGCAAACTGGTGGATAACACATGGTATACCACAAGTTAAACATGTGATTCGTTCACGTGAATAACACGTGGGACCTATGTGCAAGATCACAAGAATATCACGTGTTTATACCATGTGTTTAACACGAGTAACTCGTGAAAATTTCACGGGATTTCCACGTGAAATTCACATGTTATTGCTTGTGGGGTCGTTTGAAGTAATTAGAAACTGTCACAATGAATATGAAACCAAAATACAGGAGGCATTGTTGATATAAAAGTTAACACCACGATTGAATTCACAATTATATGCCAACGGTTGCTCTTTTCTTTTGAATGTGTTTTAAACATTTTTGTGTGTGTGTGTGTGTCTAATTGTCTACATATTACCAAATACAGTATTGTTATTTTGCGGTGTTGCTTAATTTTTTGATTTTTTTCTTTCTGACTTGATTTTATTACGTCACAATACCAAACTAATGAAGTTATAGTGGTTGTTATATTGTAACATTTGTGTTTTGCCGATAATATTTTGATAACCTTTCATTTCTAAAATTAAAGTTACTGTAAACTGCTTTTTAATTTGCTGAAGAGGGCCATTTAGAAAATGCGCCGAAAACGTTACAGATAAAATAAAAATGCTATCGGGGTGCAAGTTTCTGCTTACATGCGCTTTGTGGTTTAAAAAAATTTACACATCTTTACCGAAATTTTATGAATCGAATCTCTTAACAAAAACTTCTTCTGGCCAATTATCCAGCTTCATCGACTCATGAAAGGTTACACAATGTAAAGTTACTCCGAATGAGTTGTATGTCAAACCAATGAGGTCAAACCTTGTTTTCAGTTTTTCATAATCAACATTACTGGTATTTTTAAACTATGAGGTGACATACTTCTTTATATCCTCTTCTGAAGTATCGGTATGTAGTCTAGACACAAACACTTCAGCAGGTTTCATGTGTCTGGTCGCTGTCTTAATTATTTTAGTTTGTTTTTTGCCAATGCATGTGTTAGTCGTGGCCCTTTTATGACTAAGAAATCGTTGCTTCTTTTTTTGGTCTTTACTTTTAACCATGATGTTGATTCTGCGTCAAAAATGCTAGCATCTTGATCTTCAACAACCTTCTCTACAAAAAGAAAACCTTTCTTATTTCCAGTTTGAACATCACGATTCTTAATAGTGTTTGCCACCACTGAGCTGTAAGTTTTTTGCATGGATGGTAACTCCTTATTGACAGTCTCTGAAAATGTGATACAGGTCCGGCGCCAGGGAGGGCATAAATAAATTTTGAGGGGGGCACGAAAACTTTATTTATTTGAATTTGAGAGTGTGGACCAACCGAAGAAAGTGTTCAACACGCGAATTTCCACGAATTCTGAGGTGAAGACCAAAAAAAAAAAAAGGTCTTCCTCCCAAAATATAGGCAAATTTTCATGAATCCTGGGGTGAGGCCACAAAGACAATCGGTGTTTATTGCAAAATCTACGAAAACACAGTTCTTGCCAACGAATTAGGGTGATAACAGGTATTTTGGCCTCGAATTGCACTCCAATAGCACCGAGCCTTTAATTTCGTCGGGGCACAAGCCTCGCTTGGGGGGGCACAATTCTCGTTTGGGGGGCACAAGCAGTCATTTTGGGGGGCACGGTCCCGGAATGCCCACCCGTGGCGCCGGGCCTGATGTGATATCAGTATCGTTATCCACATTGCTTGAAGTCCTCAAGAGATTCTTTTATTTCACTAATTGTTGCAACTTGTGAACTTATTAGAGCAGCATCCTCTCTCACTTTAGAAAACTCTTTCGTCAGAAAAATTACACCTTGGCGCAGGGTTGCGGCATCAATATGTTTTAAGTCCAAAGAAGGAAAATTACAATTGTCAGTAACAAATGATGGCAACTCTAAATTTTCAGCAGCTGCCAGAGCACTGGAACACTTAATTATGTCCTTAATACTGAACTCCAATTTTTTAGCACCTAGTCTGATTTTTTCCTCAGATTACTTGGCCTCTTTTCTTTCAGAAAGCAATCAAATAGTGCTTGTTTCTTCAGCCTTATTGTAATTGTAATTACATTTTATTCACCAAGTTGCCTTGGCCAGGAGACGGCAAAGGGACTTTTCGGTCTTCGAGTCAAGCTGCCACCTGCCCACCTGTCTACCACACACGGCGGAGGCTTCATACTGTCCCTTTAATTGCTGAACGTCAAGCAGGGAAGCTGTGAATACCAATTTTTATAGTCTTTGGTTTGACCCGACCGGGAATCGAGCCCGAGTCTACCGTTTCAGTAGCAGACGCTTTATCCACTCGACCACTGATCGTTTTTTTTTTGTGATTTATTAACAGTTTCTCGCTACCGCTATCCGCTACTCGTCTTCAAAAATAGCGCGCTACCGCTACTTTACCACCAACGTAGCGGCGCTACGCGCTACTTGAACAACATGTAATTTTTTTTTTGCAGTGACTTATGAGTAATTGAGTATATTCTGGGATAATTAAGAAGACAAATTAAATTATCATCGACTCTCTTGTGAATAACGTAGCTAAAAACCATAGGTGGGTACAAATTCGTTAATCGTTTGTCCGTTAATAACGAAGCTAACTTTTTCATTAACTCGTTAATTCGTTAAAAAGTTTTTTTTATGTTAACGGACTAAATTAACTTCCGTTAAATTCTGCTAACTTCCGTTAAGGTTTTTATCGTTGATATCTTGCACCATTTATTCATCGTACCGATATAAATCAATTTGCACAGGTAACACTTGGTGCATATTAGCACGAGCTTTGTAGAAGAAAAAGCGAGAAAAGGAGTTCTTTTTTGGGCATACAATACGCTGCAGTTTCGTAGATCTTTTAATTATCGCTGTTCGTAATTTCCAAAGATTTTCCGATCGCAGCTTTGTTAGTGCATTTGAACTTATTTTCATCTTAAAATTAGATTAGACTGTAAAATGTAACTTCCGAAACACAAGAAGACCACCATAGCAATGAATTTTTCCCTACAATCAGCTCAACAGTGTCATTACGTGTTCTAGAAGTGAGTGAACAAAAAGGAATGTAAATTACACGCAAAATATTAACAAATTAACGGACTTCATTAACTTCCATTAATTAAAGCTGAAAATAAGGGATTAACGTTAACGGAGATGTGAAGTTTGTTAATGGACTAGTGGTTAACAAAGCTAACGTTTTGCATTAACTTGCCCACCTATGGTATGTAAAAACTATACATTTTTTGAAACCAGTGTATTTTGGGTTGGGACTGATTGTTTTTGAATTTTCACGTACAGTATGTTTAACCTCATTGGAACAATCGACGCTCGCGTCGCGTGTTTCTTTGTTTTTACGTGGCCATTTTCCAACGAACGAGTGCGAAATTTCAGACTTTTGTTTATAACTCGAAAACGGTTTGGTCTAACTACATGAAATTTTGACAGCAGTCTGAGATTAATGAGTTATATGTTTGCACCAAATTTCGAGGCAATATGTCACGTGAATTTGGTTTTAGAACCCGAAAACCGCCCCGCAAGTTTGGCGTAAAAAAAGGTCTCAGTCAAAAACGGCTTAAGTACGGCAAAAAATATTTCATATGATTGGATGTCTTAAAAGACCCTTTCATCCCAATCAACCCTCTTTTGGCCACGATGAGTTTTTTTTCCCTTTGCTTTTTTCCTTTTCTTCTTCCTAATTTTTGTACGCTCTTCTTCTCCTAAACCACAAAACATCGAAATCTAAATAATGTGTAAAGTAGTTGAGCTGCAAACGCAATTTTTTCTCCCGAAATTTTTTTGGGCATCTCCACCGGGAACCCCCTAAAATGGGGCTCCAAAAAATCAATTTTTGAACGGCTCAAGCTAGAGTGCTGCTTTGTTTGATATCAGTGGATATTTAACAGACAAATATTTTGACATAGTTTGGGGGTGCCACAACTCCCGAGGACTCCCCCAAATGGACCCCCAAAAGCCAATTTTTTGAATGGCTTAACTTAGGGTGCTAGTTTGTTTTGATATCAGCAGATACTTAACAGAAAAATATTTTGACATAGTTCGGGGGTGCCACCCCCCCGGAGACCCCCCAAAAATCAATTTTTTTTAGCGCTCAAGCTAGTGTGCCAGTGTTTTATGATATTAGCAGATACTCAACAGACAAATATTTTGACATAGTTTGGGGGTGCCACATCACCCGGGGGACCACCCCAAATGGAACCCCAAAAATTAAGTTTTTGAACGGCCCAAGCTAGGGTGCCAGTGTTTTATGGTATCAAAAGATATTTAACAGACAAATATTTTGACTCTACTTTTCTGGAGGTTCCATAATCAGATATTTTTGAATAATTGCTGATTTTACGGTAGACAAAAACTACTTTTGAGCGTTAAAGCATTAGCTATGCGTAGGTCGTTCACTCGGCTTACTGGCAAACTTCCATCAAGTTTGTTCTTAACTATAGTTGGGAGTATAAAGTGACATAAATTTCATAAAGTATAAAGTGGTATCTCTATTCTTGCCAAGTTAAAACTTAAATTTTGTTTAGAATTAGGTCATAATTCATTCTGTTTGACAAATCATTAAAATCAACAATGGCAATATAGAAAAGATCAAGAGAACTCCATTGATTACCTACAAATGCGTTGAATCAGATAGTGCTCTTTAAAATTTTTTCCCTTTAAGGCTAGCTTTGGTCCAAATTTGTTTTTAAATTTTGAGCAAAACTGAGTACTGTGTTCTTATAAAGTTAATATTGTTCTTTCAAAAAAAGTATATAATAAATTATTTACAACGTTTTTGTGATCAAAAAGAGAGCGCTTATATTATTTAGATTGCTCAAATTAAAGCAATGCTTTGTATTTTTCAATAATTATGTTTATTTATTGTTGAAATAAAAACAAACACAAACACTTAATCAACCCTATAAACATTGCAATGCAAACAAACACAATAAACTTGTTTGCCAGCAACTACACATAACAGCAATGGAACACCGCAAAGATTTCTTCAAAGTTTATTTATTTATTTATTTGTTTCTTTACTTTGATCTTCAACTAAAATAGACCTTGTTTATTTTTTGTTCTTCAATCAAGATTGACGGAAAAAGCTACCGCATTTCGATGAAAACCTATTTTTGGTTTTCACCTAAAATTAACAAAAAGAAGGTACCGCATTTCCTTGTTTTCAAACCGCACCTCCCCAAAAGTAGTTTTTTGTGCCCCCTCCCCACAAACACACTATTCTGGCGCCGGGCCAGCCTCTAACTGTTTAATGCGGCCTAAGCCAGCGCAAGTCTCTACTCTGGTGTCTAACTGTATCTTTGCATTTTGTTAGTTCGCTTTTTGCCAGACCTACTATCAGTTTATAATAACTAGCCTATAGCTGCTATAGTATAGGCTATTCTACTCCAATACAGCTGCTACCGAACCACAGACCTTTGGCCATAGTTTAGTTTAGACTTTAGAAGATAATGATCATCGGTACAAATCTCTAGTTGGAAACAGCAAAACGTAAAAAGATCATCTTTACAATGTCACAAACAAAGTTGTTTCGGCGTTTTCACCCGTACTAACAATTTTGTAAACGAAATATCAGAGGTGGAGTCGAGGACACAAGGCTCGAGGCCAAGGCCAAGGACACAAAAATAATCCGAGGCCAAGGCCAAGGACAGCCTTTCCAAGGACAGGCACTCTCGAGGCCAAGGACAGGAATGCTTGACACAAGCGCAAGTGCTCTCCAAAAAGAAAAAAAGGTCTTCACAAAAAATTTTCAAGTGATCTCCACAAAAAAACGTTTTCCAAAAAATTTTTATAGCGCTCCACAAAATTTTAACAATTCAAAAAATACTGCTGTCCTCGAGCCGAGGACAGGCCAGTTTTCGAGGACTTGAGGCCTCGAGGCCAAGGCCAAGAACTTGACCTTCGAGGCCAAGGACTTCAAAATGTGTCCTCGAGGCCAAGGACGTCCTCGAGGACTCCACCTCTGTCGCTCGCTTTTATTATTAGGCGCTCAAGTATTGTTACTCCTTGACCGCCTAATAAAGAACGATTAATCTACACGCTTGGTGCAGAATTGGGTAGGAATCGAAGAGCCGAATTAAGATCCGAGCGCGTTTCGCTGTTAGCTAATGAGCTGTGTTGGCATCCGGAGTGCATTCAAACCACTCGAATAAGTCGGCTGCGCAACACCCCCCCCCCTCTCCCTAAATACACTCCTGCTGCATATTTATCGCGTTGCAAAGGTCTGTTTTTGGAGTTCGAGTCCTTTGAAGAGGTTGTTATGTGTTATCTACTTATTAGAGATACTGCCGGAAATCGATTTGAACGAAGAAATGACTACCACTTAAGGAAATGAAGAGGTGCCCCGAACTTTTTTACACAATTAGCTTTATTCGCGAAAATACGATTCAATCCGTTTGACTCCGTATCATTGGCAACTCTGCATTTTGCAACTTTGTGACATCACAAAAGACATAATTTTGCAAAAATTTTTGCAAATTAAGAAACGCAATTACCGACTGGTGGCAGTGAGTAGCCTATAAAACAAAATCTGAAAATTTGGCTACTACTACTGGTGCATGTAGACCTAAGCTGCCAATACTGATCTACAGTAGGGTGTTTCATTTTTTCACCATTTTTGAAATTGAAAATGCTTGGGGACGTATCTGATAGAGTTTTTGACGCTGATTTCGAATATGTAATTTTTATTTCGCTATGACGTCATTTTGAGGTTGCAGCACGCGTTCGAAACTCTGGCAGAGCACGATTTCGGGAATTTCCCGTATCTCGGTAACGGTACACGATAGCGCGTCGACATTGGTGTCAAAATGCGCAGAAGGGTCGATTTCCTATACCCTCTCGATACAACATTTAAGTGTATCTTGAACAGAAAAAAAGTAATTAGCAAATAACACATTCATCATGCAATTTTGATTTTCAACACACGAAAGCAATTTGGCATTTGCAGTAATCATACGCAAAACGTAGTTTATAAGTTCACACAAGGAAAGAAAAGTCAATCAGCCTTGTCTAACTCCATATTACACAAAAATGCGCGCAAGCGCATGTCAGTTTTATTCATTTGTGATGGTTCATCTCCAATTTTGTCATTCACTACATTCTTCAGCCTCCCAATTCTGCGTTCGTTTGATCTGTTGTTGTTGACTTGTTGTGGATAGTTTTCCAAAACTGTGGAGGAATTCGGCTATACGAAATACATGGAGCTATTTCACTTTGAGTTGTGAAGAAATGTTTTAGTCGAGTAGTTCTGTCCATCAAGTGTGATTTGATGTCAACGGTATCAGGAAGCATGCAACCTTTGACGGCCTCCACGCTATAAGGAGGAGTTTCTCCGTACACACTTAAACCAACATTTTTTGGGGTTAGCCAGCATGTAGCGTGTTTTAAAAAGTATTTCAGTGCTACATCCGCTATTTCTAGGTCAATGTCTCGATATGCCGAAAGGATATCTCTATGGAATAGCGTTAGAAAAGGCCCTTTTGATGCTGTTGGCTTTAAATGGATAAGCATAAAAGATGGCACGTAAACGCATATAATATACGAGGAAATTTTGAACAATTTTTTTTTGGTCAACTCCAAAATTACCTAATCCAAAAATTAACAACCTTAGATAGCCACTAGCTGTTGTAATCCATCTGGAATGAGAAATTTCTTCTTGTTTGTACTCCAAAAGATATTTCAAATTATCTGGCACATCCATAATCAAATAAGAAGCCAATACCAGCAAACACAAGTAATCATTTCCGAAACTGCCATCTTGAAAACCTTTGGCTTTTTGTTCCGAAAACCACTCCACCTTTGCTTTCAGCTGCAGAGCAGTAATATTGGTAATCGGTACTGGAATACTCTTGACGAGGAAGAATGTTGTTAATGTCGGGTTTGTTGATGCTTTTAATGCAGTTAAGCAAGGCACCGTCGTGCATTGCTCCTGGACCTTTGTTTTTCCTTCGATAGTTGATATAACACGCGAAAAATAAATTTTGTTAACATGAAGCATGCACTCCAGCACATGGATATCGTGACCAACGTTTTCATTGAGAAGATCAACTACCCCTTATTCACTCCGGACTTTTTACCACTATTAAGGGATGTTGTGTCAGCCATTATCGAAAAAACATTATTTATACATGGACCGCAAACTTCATTTACAATGGCATTAAAAACTGTTTAGGAAGTGACTGATACACCTGCAGGAAACGATTTCACGGCCATAATTCGCTCAGAGAATGTTGATGATCGGGGTCATAATATTGTCCAATAAAAACATATCTATTAATTTTGTTAATGATTTTGCTATCATAGCAGAGTTGTAGAGCATCTGCTTTGTTCAAGTCAGCTTCGCATCTCCGCTATGCTTTCAAACGACATTGTTCTCGTTTGCAAAAAATTGTTGATGGTGAAGCAGCAATTTTTTCTGAACTCACAACTGAGAGAAGCTGATCAGATTGCTGATGAATAGAGGTTAAACGTCGATCAGCTAAAATGCAGCTTTCTTCCGTAACTAAAAAAGTTCGAGCTTTAGTATAATTTTTACCCCCAGTGGAAGTCTTTTTGCAATCGGTATACTCTAGATCATGAGATAATTTTGAGCTGTCTTCGCTGATGTCACAGACAGGCGAAAGATTAGATGAGTTGCTTCTAAGTCTTTTCAATAACACTAATTGGTCTTCTTCTCTGCTTGTACATGCCTATCCGTTTCAGTTTCGCTTGTACTTGGAATCAATAGAGTAAGCATTGAAATCAATTAGTACAGAAGATCAAAGCTTTGCTAGAACACGATTTACCCTCATCCCTCAGTTTTAACTGCAGTAGTAACAACAGATCAAACGCTTATTTATCACGTAATATGGAGTTAGACAAGGCTGATTGACTTTTCTTTCCTTGTGTGAACTTATAAACTACGTTTTGCGTATGATTCCTGCGAATGCCAAATTGCTTTTGTGTGTTGAAAATCAAAATTGCATGATAAATGTGTTATTTGCTAATTACTTTTTTTCTGTTCAAGATACCCTTAAATGTTGTATCGAGAGGGTATAGGAAATCGACCCTTCTGCGCATTTTGACACCAATGTCGACGCGCTATCGTGTACCGTTACCGAGATACGGGAAATTCCCGAAATCGTGCTCTGCCAGAGTTTCGAACGCGTGCTGCAACCTCAAAATGACGTCATAGCGAAATAAAAATTACATATTCGAAATCAGCGTCAAAAACTCTATAGATACGTCCCCAAGCATTTTCAATTTCAAAAATGGTGAAAAAATGAAACACCCTAATCTACAGTGAGCCTTTTGTGAAGTTATAAAATTGCGAAATGCAAAATCGCCAATGGTACGGAGTCAAACGGATTAAAACGTATTTTCGCGAATAAGGAAAATTGCGAAAAAGGTTTGGAGCAGCTTTTCATTAGTACCTCGAGTGGTTCTCATGTCTTCAATGAAACCGATTTCGAGCCGTATCTCTTTAACTGGAAGAAATGCTAATGTTGATTCACGAGCTAACAAAAACGCATCACTTCCTACCACTGATTAAAATTTTACCATTTCGTCCGCTAGTTAACACCACACCAAACGGCACTTAAAACTTATATTTTGTACGATTACAGAAGGCAAAGTCAATCAAAGCATATAATTGTTAATCGAACAAAGTCTATAATATTTTCAGGTCTTCGCATGACAAAAATTTGAACAAACATGCTTTTGAAAAAACGACACCCCGCCAGCATATTAAGTCCATTAAGCAAGGGAGTGATCAGGAGAAACGCACCAGAGGTTTAGCACAATATTAAGATTTAGCAGCTGAGGAGCATCAAGTTCTGCCGGGGTTGACGACACGAGAGAAAAGACACATCTGAAACATGACGAAAAGTTAAACACCTCAAACAATGTTTCCTGGCACAGGCCCGGATTTAGATGGCATGGGGCTCTTAAAGGGGCATTGAACGTCAATTTAACTCATTTATTGTATGTCCAACAGAATTATATACTTTTAAAAAACTTTCGCGACTAATTTCAAAATTCTACCACTTTTGTATCGAAAGATATTTGCATTTCTTATTCCCGCTATCTGTAGCATTCCTTTCATTCCAAAAATAATTTTTGAATCACTGATCCGTGACTGCTCATGTTGCCAAGGCTTCAATGTTATCTCGTAAGCCAATTACTAAAGCTCCTACTACCATTAGCAGCCAACTACTACCAGTAGATTTTAAACTACAAGCCTAGTCTAACTGCTTTTCTGGACATGGTTTTACTCTTATAATTACAACAAACGACTGCTAACTTTTTTTTTCCCAAGCGCTGCAAATCGCATGTGTGTTTGCTAAAGTAGCAAACTCAAACCAAAAAGCGTAATTTTACATCTGAAAAGCAATTTACCTCATCAAAGCCACAGCACAAATAGGGCAGAAGCCCATCCTACCCAAAGACCTACCGACAAAAGCTCGTTTGAAACCACTAATGCAAATTTGATCTAGTCATGTTGCGACAGCAGAATTTTTCCCGTAAAGTAAAAATCTTTCCCGTTAAAGCTACTTAACGTCAAACAATGGAAAAACGGGACAAAAACGTAGGCAATGAATTATTTTTCACGTATCTAGGGTTAAAATTCAAAAATTAGTCTTCAATGCCCCTTTAACACTTGCACATGCTTGGCTCACAAACCATACATATCCATCTACATTCTGCACTTACAACCAATGCAAACTAAATCAAAGGTACATTCCTGAGAACAGCGGATTACCTATACATTTTTCTACCTATTTTGTTATTTTAAATTTTGAGAGAGGCTAGGACAAAGGTCATAGTCAAGAGATTCCCAAACCGAGAGAGCTTAAACCACGATTGGTCAGCGTAAATAAAATTTAGTTAAGGGGTTCAGAACAAAATAGGACATCAATAATGATTTAATAACACAACATCAATAATGATTTAATGACAATAAATGAAATTGAGCCGTCGCTTTTCATTTATTGTTATATTGTCATTAAATCATTATTCATTTTGTGAAACGATGTTCCAAGTGCTCTTGTCCTGAAAACTACTAAATGAGGCGGATATCTGGATTTAGTTCCAAGAGGAGACGCGAACCATAGTGTGGCAAACGTAGCTAACGTCCGATACGGCACAACGATAATTGTTGCAAACGAGACTACAGTTTAACAGTAATGATAGAAGTGAAAAGCAGACTAATATCACAAAAAATCTATCAAAAGAATCTTTGAAAGTAACTTTCACAATATATTATATTGCAATGCACGCAAACAATACGTAAATATCCACGTAATAATAGCTTGTCAAAGTGTTTATCGCAGCAAAATAATTGGCAGGGTTGGAATCTTGCTTTACAATTTTGCTGGAAGGGTTGGTTAAGTTACGTCGAAAATCAGTCTAGAACTGGTATTCTTAACCAAACTTTTAAATCGCTGGAAAAATCAATACATATTTTTGCATCCTTCATTGTTTTAAAAACTTCTAAAATCATACCAATAAGCTTTTGGATCCGAAACGGCAGAACAAATAATATTTAAAATTATCAAATCTAAATAGTTAATACTTCAAGACTTGGAAGTGGCTTCAATGTCAAATCGAAAGCCATTAGTAACTGCTTGGCTCTTCTAGCTACTCGAGCAAAGCATCAAACCCTCACCTCACACTTGTTCAGCGCTGCATGGTTGTCGAAAGTGCAATGGCTGCACCTCCACTTTGCCTCATCGCCCGACTCCGATGGAGGGGGAGCGGGAGGAGGGGGCAGGTCAGTGCGGTGATACATCGGCCTCGTATGATCTGCATAAAAATAAACTGTCAAAATTGTAATTACCGTGCTCATTTTTTAATTAACAGAAACGAAAAGACAGCGATTTGATTGTAATATGTTGTTTTGATGGAGAATCTACCAGTCAGTAAAGCCTAATCTTTTCTGAAAATCAAAATCTACTGATTTTACAATTCTACCAAACTGCCTCTGTGAGTGAGATTCAGCTCCCAAAATTACATATAAAAAAGACAGTGACTTGAGGTTTGTAAACCATGCAACGAGCACACAGTGAAGGCGTTTATACGTTCAATAATGATTTCCCTTCGCTTTTATAGTGTGGATTAGCAACCTATGATGAGGTAGAAAAACTTTTGCATTGTGAAAGCGCAAACTCGGCAAGATGCCCGACTTTCGAAATGATTTTTTGTCACTTCTCAGTGAACTAAACGCATTTCCACTCTTTGTTAAAAATTTCCATTTTCTATGCCGGGGCCGACGAGTATCTGAAATTTTTTGCAGAAGCTTATTAGACTTCGCAAAAGTGCCCAGGAGCCAACAGATTAGGACTGACTACCGGTCGATTTGCAAATGGCCTACTAAATAAAATAGACCAAAAAAAAGGCATTCAGCGTATTTGGAGGCAGTTTGGGTCATGAAAAAAGCACAAGGCTGAAAAAGTCTTTGGCATCCTCTCTGAGTTAATCGATCGAGCATCTGCAAGTAAATGCGGTTGAAAAAAGCCAAAACTGAGCAGGGTTTGGACTTTACACACCCCTGCACTATCCCATTACCAAGTTTGAAACAAATTCTTTGCATTCTCTGAACATCAAGCAGAAAAGCTATGAATTTAAAGCCGTAGCTTGATTAGAACAAAAATAAGAATATTTCTGCAGCAGTGCTTTCTACCTACGTACTAGATCAATTGAGCAGTAGCAAGCGCAAGTACTGGAGAAGTTGTACTATCAACGAGCAATTCTAAATGTGCCGGTTCGTATGGTGCGAGTGAGAGCAAAGCTTCAAATAAAATATTTTCAACTTCATCGTTTCTTCAACTACAATTATTCCACAATAAACAGCATACATGCAGTATCGTTTATTTACTAATCTTTATAAACTTTTCTTTCTAAAGTACCATGTGCTGATTAATAACAGTGCGATTTACACAGTCTATATCTTGAAACAAGTAGTACTGCAAAACAAAGTAACTAAAAATATTTTTTTATTTACAGCGCCAAGCAGGCAGAGTTTGTGTGTTTTTTTAATGGTTTGAACAGAAACAAGTATCTAATGCAAAGCGACTACTCACGGTCATCCTTCTTGGATTTATTGGTTTTGATTGACTGAGGTCGATCGTAGCGGGAATAAAAATCATCACTTGTGCTGTCGCCTGAGCCAAACAAACAACGCGTTTGTGGATAGTTTGCTTAAGCTTGTGTTCAATTTTGTTTTCAAGGTACAAAGTTCTCAATTTATTAGCCAAGTTTTTGAAATTTATTCGCAAAATCAGAAATTCTTCTGTTTCTGTCGGCCACAGTGCCAGTGTATAGACCAGAGCAATGACTCTCAACCTTTCTTCTTGTTGACACCAGCTTTAAAACATCAACCAATTCTCGCAACCGTCGCCCGAACAAAAAGTGCTCAAAAAAAAAACAAAAACAAAAAAAAAATACAAAAAAAAAACAAAATCTTCGCGGCCAAGTGCTCAACCAGGATTTTGTTTGAGGTAGGGACTTGAATCAAAGGCTAAATGTTTTCTATTAGCGATACCGTAACTCGCAATCGGTAACTAGTACACTGAGCAAACTACTGAGTATCGTTCAGGTCGTGTAAAGGCGCTACAGCAAATGTAACAAAAACTTGATAAAATATCTTTTTGAGTTTGAAAAGTTGCTCTTCTACGAAAAGAAGGATTTTGTTTTTTTACCACTACAATTTTTTTTAACCATACATTACTCTATCACAACTACAGTAGATGCAGTACACAATCTGCATTGCTGTTGAGCTGAGATCTACTTGCAAAACAAAACTAGAGCTTGTTCCGAAAGAACGTCTTTAAAAGTCGAACATTCAATGATGTAGAGTTTGACGTTACCATCAAGAGTGCTCAATGAAAAATCCAGAGCAGAATAATTCAAATTACAGTCAACTGGAGATAGAAAACCTCTACAGCCTGTTTCACCCTCGCGGGATCCTTAGGGGGTAATTTTATTTATTACAAACGGGCATCGTAGTGATGATAACAAACAACTCGCAGTCGTTCCAAAATATGTTCTGATTTAGAGGTTGTTTCCATTAGAATTAGTTACCAAGTTTCACTAACAAACTCGTATGAACAAAAAATATATATTTAGTTACAATTCACACTCTAATTTAATACTATTGACCATTTTTTGAGACCCTGATATAAACCACAAACACAGAAAATTTTGAAAAACGTCACACTGAGCCTCACCGTCACGTGAGAAGAGTTCCACCTCCTTAAACATGCAGTTGCAGTCGATCTTCAGCTTCCTGTTGATTTCTCGCAACTTGCTTACGTCAGTTTGTAACTAAACGGATAGAGCAAGGTGGTCGAGTGAATAGAGCGCCTGCTACTGAAACGGTACACTTAGGTTCGATTCACGATTAAGTCAAACCAAAAACCATAAAGACTGCTTCGCTGCTTGGCGTTTAGCATTGAAAGGGACTGTGCAAAGCCTCCATTGCGTGTGAGGCAAGAGTGGCAGCTTGACTTGAAGACAGCAAGGCCCTTCGCTGTCTCTTGGCAAAAGCAATTTGGCAAATAAAAATGAAATTTCAGCTTTATAGCACAAGAAAGCTAGTAGCAATTCAACAACTGCAACAGTCTCGTTTAAGTGTTTTGTAGTCATTAATCAAATATAATTTCGGTGAAAAGGCTGCATCACAGGACCAAATTAAAGAAATTAGCAGTAGCTACACAGGAATTTACAAACTGTATTTGTTTCAACTTATTACACGTTTTTGGCTCAAACGAGTTGAAGTCCTCGTCAGAATATTGAACAATCTTACATTACATTAAAATCTCTTTATTTTCATTGCACATGCCATTATATCAATGTTGAATATTCTTGCACACTAAGTTTTTTTTTGAATTATGGAACTGGAATTGACCTAAATTTTTTGCAAATCACAAACAAAAATTTATCCATTTTGGTCAAAACAACAAAAAACAAATTGAACAAATTTTGCATATTTTTGCACACCGATATATATCTTAAAATCGTGCTTGAAATCGTGAAAATGACTTTAAGTTTTTAGAAATCACCAAAAAAAGTATTTCCAAACTCGGACATTTGACCAAAATTTTTCAGCAAAAATATTAACTCAGCAGTGATAAGACCATACTTGTATGCTGCGGCAAATTTGTTTTAGTTGACAAAATACTTAGGTTAATGACGAAAAATCTTAATTCCCAAAATCTCTTACCGAAGGCAGGGCTTTGTTGCTCGGATTCCGTCGGACAATTTTCAATTCCATCTTTTTCACTTCATCATACAGAAGTTTGAGTTGATTCTTCTTACTTTCAATTTCTTTCTCCAGACGAATCATTCGATCTCTCTGGTGCTGTAGCAGTGCTATAAAAAAAGATCATTAATACAGAAAAAATGATCAAGGAAGTATCACTGGCCAGTTGGTCGAACAAATAACGCTTTCCTCTAAAATGGAAGGTTTGAGATTCAATTGTCGTTCTAGTGAAATCGGATAGAGATTTGCTAACGGCTTGCCACCATTGTAACATTTCTCCAAAAGGAGCTGATGCAGATATGGTCGCTGCCAACTTATTTCATGCATTGATATATTTTAGTAAGTATAGTAAAAATTTGATTATTTTGGTGATTACGGCTTCACAGTGACCAGAGTATATGGTTTTCTAAATTAAGTCCCAAAAGAAGTCGTTACAAAAACCTTTTTTTGACTTCTTAAACTTGATCAAAATTATCAAACAATTGTGTGTTACAACAAAAATTGATGTATAGCAGTGCTTCAAGAATTAATAATTGATTCATTGATTCTTCACTGAACTCAACAAAACACTACCATAAAACGTGACTTCAAGTGATGACATTAAAAATACTAATATTAAATTACGAGAATGCAACTTAATTATTTTCATACAAGGTTTGAACATCAAACCACTAAACATGACAACTTAAAAATGCAAATATTGGCCAAAACAGATCAAAAATTTAGTTACAATTTGACACCATATGCTAAGTGATAAAAATGGATTCTGAATGAATAATGGTTTGATGGTTCAATTTTATGATAAGTTATTAATCCAATGTTTAAGTGGCTAATTGCAATTAAACGTTTAGAACCACTACGAGGTCGCATCCCAAAAGTCACACACCCTCTAAATTTTTATTATAAAACCTATGAATATCAATTTTATTGAAGATAACCATAACATAATTATGCTCAACTTGTTCACCCTTTGCAATTTGCATTCTTATGCATACCAGATCAAATTCGAAGCACAAAAATAAAAAAGTATATAAGGCACACGACTTCTGGGTCTGTACCACTTTTGAGACAGTAGTACACTTTAGTATAAGCCTAACTACAATCTTTCAAAAAAAAACTGTTACAAACCAAAAACAAAAAATCTACTCCCTAGCAAAGCAAGGGTGCACCGAGTGTCTTGTACCTCAAACGGTATCTGCTCTGTTTCACGTGCAATGACAACATAAAAAAAAAACAATAAGCAATCAGAGTGCACATAAATGGGCATTGTTACATTGTTTGAAGAACCATGATATTTTAAACTTTATCAAAAACAAAATTATATAATTTCCTTTTCCATAACTCACCTCTCGTATATTCTTTGTCATTATTTACATCAGTTGCTTGAGTTTCTTCCTCAGGAGTCTGCACCAGGCTGCCAGTGAATTCCTCCTCGGAAAAAGCTGGAAAGATATTTGGGATGACATTGGTATGCTGTGATACAGTTCGTTGTGTTGGCCGTACATTGTTTCGCATGATTGTTGCAGGAATTGGTGCTGACTTCCTTCTTGCTGATGGAGAACTTTTGTGGACTTGCAAAAGAGGCGATGATGTTTGGTGGTGAAGAGGATATATGGAAGGATGAGGTGCATCAGCTTGCTTGTATGGAGAATACTGTTGAGATGTAGTTGAACCAGTGTTACTACTGTGTAGTTTCATTGCAGTAGGATGAATGGTTGATAAAGGAGAAGAGTTTCCAGTTCTCATGTAAGCAAAACTGTCTTGAGCTGATTTGCTATGACCATGTTTGATTTCAGGAATGGTACCAAGAATCGAAGTTTCCGAGACCAATCCTTTGCTATTGGAAGTTTCGGCATAAATATTGTCCTTTTTATTACTTGCCATAACTCTGTGCCCTACCTCAGGCAGAATACAAGATTTTTGGTTATCCCATTTAAGCTCAAACCCTTCTGGCAGGACAGGAGCAGACTGCGGAGGGTTAGCTGAACTGAGAGTTGTCAAATTGGCTCCAAGAATATCTCCTTCACTTCTTCGGTACATTGGATTATACTGATTGCTATGCGAGCGTATTACTGCTGCACTTCTGTTGGCTGGAGAAGATGATAAAGGAGATGATGTCTCTTCATTCAATAGATTTTGCATATCACGCAATTGATCATCTATTTCCTGCCATTGTTTCTTTGGATCTTCTAACTCATTTAAATCAGATTTATTTGCAGCAGAGTTAGAATGCATTACCAAAAATAATAAAATGCTAAAACCAACAAACTACTCTAAATAATGCAAAGTAGTGAAATATCTTTAAATTATCAGTATAACATCAGCACTATTCATATTTAATCATAAGCTTAAATATAATCTGTAATAGAGAAAAAGAGACTTTTTTCTTTTTTAAAAAAGGCATAAAAATCAAGTATGGTATAATCAGCACCTATTTAAAAGATTTGTCTTAAAAAAGTTGATCAGAGTGATACCAAGCTTGTGACTTCTCAACAAGCCAGTTGACAACGATGAATACTATTCACTCCCTTGAATAGATCGTTGTCAATGTCATCACGCTGTCGAGCTGTTGCATCAGAGTGACTAGTCTCATGCAAGGTTTCAGCAAATTATATCTGGGGGTAAAAACACGTAAGAAAAAATTTGTGATGATCCACAAAGCTCAAATCGTAGTAGCGCTGGGTTACGTCATTACCCAGTACTACAAACACTTGGGCTTTATAGACCATCACAAATTTTCTACAACTGTGTACATCCGCTCATCTCAGCAAATAGCTCTGAGAGTTATTAATGAGGACTTACATTGCTAAACTTTAAGACTCCAGCCAGACAAAACACATTCTCTTAAAGCACAATAACCTATCAATTAACCGTAAGTTGGTGTAGATTTATGGAGGACAGTACCACATAAGTTTATCAAACTGGTGCAGAAAATAGTCACAGTCTACTAATGTAATTATATGTCACTCTTGTTCCTAAGTTAAAATACTGATGTGATTGTTTTACATGTCATTGTTAGCAACTGATTATTATTAGAACTTGACTGCATGACTATTATATATTTGTTTTATTTCGTTCCATCCAAAACAATAA
The DNA here is from genome assembly GCA_963965965.1 of Trididemnum nubilum. Taxonomy (NCBI): domain Eukaryota; kingdom Metazoa; phylum Chordata; class Ascidiacea; order Aplousobranchia; family Didemnidae; genus Trididemnum; species Trididemnum nubilum. Next base: position 38,468,381 of record OZ014484.1, on the reverse strand, counting down.
ACAAAATCTCATGGACACACATAAATACAATTAAATAGAACAGGAAGCTGCAAAGGACCTCTTGGTCATCGAGTCAAGCAACTAGTAGAAAGCTGACTCGTTTTTGGTTTTTCTTATAGTTCACTATCTATGTAAAACTGTTAAGCCTACTGGTACTGTCAAACTCTAACCCGAAGTACTTTTAAACTCCAAGTTTAAAAAAATTTGAAAGGTCTCGAATAACTGAATTTTTAGATAATAATATTTACAAAAGAACCCTCTATTTTACTCAAAATTTTACCTACTTTTAATTTCTAAGTTGAACAATAAATCTAACTCAAATCCTAATTTTTAAACTAACCTCAAGTATAACTATGAAAATCTAATCTCTCAATCAAAATAAAATCAGTAATCTCAACCCTTAAAAAGGCAAGTAAAAAATCTTGGAAAGTGCAGATAAATAATATTGTTTCTCATTTCATTGTTAGCCAAACTGCTTACTCTTTAAAATTTCCAACAAACTACCGATAGTTATTCCCTTCACAAAATGGCCAATTTGTCAAAACATTAGATCATCAGTTAAAAGCAGCAAATCTGTACCATTGAAATTGTGTAGGCCAAATCGTAAAGCTAATACATTAAATTCAGTGTTTCATAATTCACTCTATTACTGATAATGGCCAGCAAATGAGCTTTGTAACATAATTACAAAAAAGATGAATAATATTGATGTTACTACAAATGATATTACAACTGCTCTTGCTAACATGTCCAACAAAATCTCAAGAACACCAGATACAATAGCAGATTATTTTCTGAAGCACATTGCTTCTTGCATTGTTGATCTTTTGCGTCATTTGTATCTACTTAGTCTTAGCACTGCCTAGATATTATATCAATGGAAGCAAGTGTCAGTTATTCCAATTTACAAAAAAGGGTACTTGTGACTTGCCTTCAAATTCATTAACATTTGCCATGTGTAGATTGTAGATTATTTAAAAGCATTATTGTCAAAAATTGTTTCCTTATATATTAAGCAACGATATTTTTAACTACCATACTTCTAGTCAATATGGTTTTATTCCAGGTAGATCAACTTCCTCTCAGTTGACATCAGTTTTAAACAAATGGCATTATTTTTATGGCCGTAACCTTGATATTGATGTTATGTACTCCGATTTTGCTAGAGCTTTTGATACTGTTTGATACTCTGTTTTAGGGGGACCCTCATTTCGGTATCCCTAAATTGTTTCAAATTTTATCTTTCTTTTATATTTACGTACCTCAAAATCTCATCTGTCCAGCTTAAAAGGTTAAAAAGTTTGAATTTTGGAGGGCACCGTTTGGGGAAACTTTCCATTTTGGAACCCAAGTTTTTGCCTGGTTTAGTTGGGACATTGCATGAATGTGTAGTACTGGTACCTTTGTTTTTGTTCGCGAATTTTGGCAGATGAGGATTGATTTGCTCATAACTAGCAAACAGTAAAACCTAGAAATTTGAAATTTGGACTCAAAATGAGAATTAATGAAAGCGACATGTGTGCCAATGTTGGAGATCCTAGGTCACGTGATCATGAATTGAGACACAAAAAAACATAAAACGCGATTTTTGGCTTGAAAAGTCATTAATTCGTCTATAACTCAAAAACCACTTGGCATGCAAAGCTGAAACTGGAACACAATGCAGGTGCTTATAAGTGGTTTATGTAAACAGAGTTTGGGGGCGCCTGGTCACATGACCAAAATGTTACTGGCTGAAACGGGCAGAAGGAGAACAACTTTGAACTGATATCTTGATAAATACCAATATTGATGGAAAATGATTTGTGAAGTTGGAGCACACTATCAAACCACCTTTTTTTGGTTATGTTCATTTACCCCAACCTGAATACTATTTTTCTTCATTTTTTTTTCTCCAGCTATCTACTTTTGAAGCGATAAATGCACTGTATTCAAAGTTTGAGTGATTGAAAATATCAAGGAGGACTAGTGTGCGACTGAAATCAGAAATGCCAGGTTGGGGGTCCCATCAATCAGGTCCTCCAAGATTACAAACTTTTAAACCATTACAACTAGATGGATCAAAGTTTCAGAGTAGGTAGATATTAAAAATAAACTAAACCTAACAAAAACTGGGGATTCCAAAATCGGGGTTCCCCCAAACGTGGCCCTCCAAAATTCAAACTTTTCAACCTTTAAAACTAAACGCATGAAATGTTGAAGTAAGGTAAATTTAAGGAAAAAATAAAAAAATTTTCAAATTTTGGGGTCCCAAAATTAGATTTTCCCCCTTAAACAGGGCTGCCGAAATTGGAACTTTTTATGGACTCATGCTAGGCACATGAAATTTTCAGCGTAGGTACATTACGAAGAAAAGATAAAATTTGGGGTTATCAAAATGGGGCTGCCGAAATTTTGAACTTTTAAACCCTTAGAGCAAGATGCATCAAATTTTTGGAATGGATAGATATTAGAAATAAACTAAACCTAACAAAAATGGGGGTTCAATAATGGGGAGTCCCCCAAACAGGGCCTTCCAAAATTCAAAGTTTTTACCTTTTAAACAGGAAACATGAAGTGTGTAACGTAAGCAAATATAAAAAGATAAAATTTAACCAAAGTTTGGTAGTACCAAAATGGGAATTTGCTTCTAAAACAGGTCTGCTAAAATTCAATCTTTTTAACCCCTGATGCTAGACAGATAAAATTTTCAATGCAGGTCAATATAAAGAAGAGATAAAATTTGTCAGAAATTAGGGGTACCAAAATGGTGCCCACCAAACAGCGCACCAAATTTTTGAACTTTTAAACCATTAGACTTGGATGGATTAAATTTTTAGATTGGGTAAATATGAAAAAGTAAACTTAACAACTAAACAGAATCATAAACTAACTACTGGCCCGCTTATTTCCTCAACAGTCAAACAAAGTAGTTGCAGTCTGAAAGAACATCTTTACTGCATGCAAAGAAAACAGTCAATCAAAAGCATTTTGCAAGGCGGGGGTGGACGGTTTTTTTAATAGATGTGTCGCCAGCACTAGCAAATGCATCAACAAGTTAAACTTATCTCAAAATTTCACTGAATGAATAAAACAACGCAAATTGGGATTTTTAAAGCACGCACAGAAAAAAGGTATATTTTTTGTTATCTTATTAAAGCTAAAAATTGGCCAATGGCCACACCCAAATGAAATTATAGAGACCATAATTTCAGAAATCGATTTCCTAAGCAGCATGGTGTGGCAGAAAAACTAACAATTTGTTGACGTAGGCTCATTGTATGCTGCCTAAATTTTCTTTATCGCTACAGGAGTCAAAAGTTCATGCCCTGAGCAATCTCCAGGCTCCCGGCTGGTTACCTTTATGAGTAAATGCAGCAATAACTATTCAACTTTCGAAATGGTAACTTGATACGCGATAGGTAATACATTTTCAAAAGTAGGTTTACATAAGACAAACTTTCAACCTTATATGCTGGCGATGGCAGGAAATTCTCCAACTACATAAAACAGCATCAAAGACAAAATCACAAACAAAAATTAGTGATCAAAAACAGGAAATTTAAACACAATCTAGCATTGAAACATTCAAATTGGAGGTCCCTAGTCATACTCTAGTTGAGCCTAATTGCTTTGATAAATTTGATCTACATGGCTGAGCTTTTTTTCACAAAACTGTCACCTATGACATTGAGAAAGCGTATTTTTGCTTATGGCTCATGGTTTTTAAAGAATTTAAGCAAGGAAGTTTCAGTGCTAAATAATGGATCTAATAATTTTACTGCAAGTTTCAAAATTAGGGTCTCTCCCTCTACCACTTACATGAAAATTCATGAAGTTTTCTTTATTAGACTAGTTTGAAGTTCATTTACGTAAGTTTCTACTAAGATATCATTGATTTCAAATTTCTTCCACTTTCATGTCGAGTTGCTGAGTTCTCAGCAACTCTCACCTTCTAAGCTAAATCTTCACAAAAGCAAGCAGGATAGTCATCTCGAAAGATCGCGTTAATTAAAGGGCACATACAAAACTGCAATAGTTTACCAAGTTATTCTCATCGATCTGTGACAACTTGTGAGTGACGCATTCACTAGGTAAAATAAATTTTGATTCTCCGCTTATTTGCAATTTGTCAAATTATACCACTAGAGAATGAAGGCTATGTGGCAAAAGCAAGAACAATTTAGTAGAAAACTTAAATAAATGCTTCTTGTAAATTTGGATAATTTTAGCACTTTTTTTATTTTAGTTTATGCCGTTGAGGAATATTTTTCAAATTTTTGTGGAGGCTTTAATTTCAAAACAACCCGTATACGAAATACTATACTCATACGTTGAATTGCAATGCGAAAGAGCATTTTCAAAATCATACATGGCTGTAAGCTCGATTGATGTAACAAAATGTGCTTGTGAGTCGCTAGAAGTTTAAAGATTGCTTTATGTTATTTGAAATGGAGTGAAAAACTGTTTAAGAACTTGTAAAAAACGCTGAGATTTAACGTTGTATTGTTAACTGCTGTGTGAGCTTTTTGACTGAGGTTACTCAATTATTTCTAATAACTTTGAGAGATTTAAATTTTGAACTCAAACAACCACAAAGCAATTTAAGTTAATAAAACAAAATTTGAAAGGGGCACATTTAAATTATTGATCTGACTATCAACGACCACATTTTTTACAAATTTATTGAAAGCAATCAAATCACTATTTTAGAGCTTAATAAAGTTCAGTAAAAGTCAGATAATGCCGCAAAGTTTCCAGATATCGCTTGCGATGTCACGTTTTACTTTATTTTTCATATCCACCCATTCCAAAAATTTCATCCATCTAGCTCTAATGGTTTAAAAGTTCAAAATTTTGACGACCCCGTTTGAGGGGGACTCCCCATTTTAATACACCAAATTTTATCTTTTCTTCATATTTGCCTACCTTGAAAATTTCATGTGTCTAGCATGAGTGGTTAAAAAGTTTAAATTTTGTCGACTTGTTTTGGGGTAACTCCCCATTTTGGTACCCCCAAAGTTTGTCAAATTTTATCTTTCCTTAATATTTACTTACCTTAAAAACTTCATGTACCGGTATCTATCTTAAAAGGTAACAAAGTTCGAATTTTGGAGTGCCCTTTTGGGAAGGAAACCCCTTTATGGTACCCTTAATTTTTGTAAGGTTTAGTTTATTTTTAATATCTACCCATTCCAAAAAATTGATCCATCTAGCTTTAACGGTTCAAAAATTCCAAAATTTTGGAGGAAATGATTGAGAAGCATCCCCCAACCTGGCACCCCTTGATTTCAGTTGCAGACTAGTCCTCTTAATATCTTCAATCGCTCAAACTTTGAATACAGTGCGTTTAGCGGTTTAAAAGTTGATTGAGGCAGAAGAAGAAAAGTAAGAAAAAAGATGCAAAACAAGAAAAACAGTTTTTAAGTTGAGGTAAATGAGCATAACCAAAAGAAAGGTGATTGATAGTTTGCTCAAAAGCCACTAACCATTTTTCATCAATACCAGTAATTACCAAGATATGTAGATTCAAACTTGTCAACCTTTTGCCCATTTTCAGCCAGTAAAATTTTGGTCAAGTAACTGGGTGCTCCCAAACTCGGTTTGCATGAAGCATTTAAAAGCACCCACATTGTGTCTAAATTTAAGCTTAGGAAGCCTAAGTGGTTATGGAATTATAAGAAAATTAATGACTCTTCAAGCCAAAAATAGCTGTTTTTTATGTTTTTTTGTGTCTTAATTCACGATCATGTGACCAATGATCCCAAAAATTAGCACACATGACACTTTCATTAATTATGTTGAGTCCAAATTTCAACTTTCTAGATTATAGCATTTGCTAGTTATTAAACAAATCAATCCTTATATGCCAAAATTCGCAAACAAATACTATGGTACACAGTGCTTACGCAAAGTCCCAACTACTTGATGTTTTATATTCTTATGGTTTAAGTGATGACATATAAACGAATTTTGTGTAACAGATCTCAAAGTGTATGTATTAACAATGTGCAATCTGCTTTTCTTAATGTCACTAGTGGTGTGCTGCACAGGAGTGCTCTAATAAACTTACGTAAGGGTTGCAATTTTACTAAAACGTGACATTTACCTTTATGCTGATGATGCCAAGCTGTTTAACATTATTAGCGATAACAGTGTTGAATTTTAGATCAATCTTAATTCAGTTGAGTCTTTTACTAGCAGCCATTAATTATCTCTTGCCCCAACTAAATGCCACCGCTTCAGACTTGGCCATTAAACATAAAGACAGTATTGCTTTTGACGATGAATATTTCATTGGTGATAATAAAAATTTGCGTTCAGCTTTTGTGAAAAATTTTTGTGTCTTGATATCTAGTCATTTGAAGCGGTCTTGTCATATTTTGCAAATTGTATCAGCTGCTTCTATTTGTTCTTATCATATTTTAGAGTCTTTTTTAAGTAAAAACCTTTTGACTTTGCAGAAACTTATCGGCATATTACATAAGTTCATCTTAAACAAGGACTAAAGGCAAAATTAATGGGGGTATATAAAGTTGGGCCAATCGCATAAGACTAGATCAGCGTTGACCCCAACTTTTTTGAGCCCTCCATTGCAAAGATATTTTCCTTCAAACACGACGTCGGTGACTCTACTGTAATGTTATAAATTTTAATAGATTTTACTGGCAACCATGTCATTGATAAGCATTAGCGTCTTAGCGACGCCTTTCCAGTTCTATCCTTAAGCAAAAATTAGGCTACTGCATTAAGTGGTTTCGCTGCGCATTAATCAGTTTGATCTTGTCAGCAGAATAGATCCGAACGGGAAAAATGAGTAGACTGTACGATAGCCTATGTAACAAATGCCTAAGAACAAGCGAAAGTAAGGCTAGTAGAGTCATTAGAGTAAGCTAGTAGGCCATTGTTTTTAACTTAGATGGAAAAGTTTATTCTAGGATCACAAAATACCGTAAGCAAATACTATAGGCCTACTCGAGTATTGGTAGTCTTATCAGTAGGTATGAGTCTGTACTGTGTAGCCTAGTAATAAAAAGCTTATTGCTAGACTAGCTAGGATTTATACTGAAATGTATCTGCCAGCTTGATTTTTACTGAAATCGCTAGGCGACCGAAAAGTCTACTATTTTTACCAGCTCAGATCGGTTGTGCTGATAAGATCAAACCAATTAGTGCGCAGCGAAACGACTCAATGCAGTAGTGTAATCGTTGCTTTAGATTAGAACTGGAAAGGCGTCGCAAAGACGCTAATGCTAATCACCGACAGGGTTGACAGTAAAAGTTAATAAAAGTTATAACATTACAGTAGAGTCACCAACGTCGGGTTTGAAGTAGAATATCTCTGCAACGAATGAGTAAAAAAGGATGGAGTTAACGCTAATCTAGTCTTATGCGATTGGCCTAACTTTAAACACCCCCATTGATTTTGCCTTTAGTACGCGTTAAAATATAATACCCCGGTTTGGTCTCCTTATCTTCAATTGATACAGTCAGATAGATACTTTGCAGACACTCTGAAAATAAACTATTTTTGCAAACACCCTATAGTTTATCAATAATTAATTTTTAATTAATCTAAGTTTTCAACTTGGTATTTAAAGTTTCTGCATAAGTTGTAGGGTAGAAGGGCTCCCAGTGATCTTCTCACAAAGTGAGTCTAGACTAATTATTAAGAAAATATACGGTGTTCACAATTCACAAAACGATCCATTTTTGGCATGTTTGCAAAATGGCTAGGGTTACCTCAGGTAATTCCGAACAGCCGAAGGTAATTTTGAACGTAAAAGTAAAATTGCAATTATTATGTTTTTGTATTATCTATATCGTTGTAGATTGTTGTTTCAGTAATTAAATAATTTCCTGGTCATTTTATGAGCGACAAAACAATTTTGTGTGCTTGCATTCTACTTTCGTTCATGGATTAGGTTGAATATGAATTTGTCTTATATTCTAACCAAACACACTCTCATAACCTGCATTCTGAGCAAACCAGATTCCTAATAAGCTTATTTTTTCATAATTCCAATTTTTTACGGAAAAAAGTAAAATCCATTCCTACTCCGTGTCCAAATCTGACTTCAAAAAGTCGTAAGAGAATGAGCTTGGGAATAAAAATGATTGTAACAATACAAACATATTTAGAGGGTAGCTGGGGGTAGAAAATAAAAAAACTACAATGCTGTATTTACTAAAAAGACTATACATTAAAAAGTACAAACTGCACTCGATAAATCCGCAATCGGCCACAGAAAATTACACATGAAATCATAAATCTGGCAATAGCGTGGCAGAAAAGTAACCAAAACCTTGACTCTACGATAATTTTTGGGTGGCTGTTCACTTAAGACGACTGCCAATTCAGACACATTTGCAGAGTGATGATCTTTTTCAGCGATTTAACCACAGTAAAGGTGTTGAAAGGAAAATTTTAATCACCATGGCTTACGCTTATCCATTTTAACCGACATGACGTAGTGACTAAAGTGGGACTATTTCCAAAAAAGTACTCAATTATGCTTCTTAGCATATTATTCCAGTTTAAAGTTTTTGTAAATCTGTTGTCCTAAATGCATAAATGTCCGGAATTACCCTTTCAAGGGTAATTCTGGACATGTTTGTTCAGATCTATTTTTTTATCCATTCCTTAAATATTTTTTTGAACCAGTGGGAAAATACTTAAGTTCGTTGTTGAAATGCACTAATGAAAGCAATAGTTTTGGAAATGATTGTATAAGTAAAAAGATAGAACAAAAATCGCAGAATTTTGTCCAGAATTACCAGAGGTAACCCTACCCAACTGTCACTGTTCCCAATCAGCATAAAAATAGTGCAAAATATTTTGCGGCATTTTCACAGTAATTTTTCACAAGTGCAAAATGGCATTTAATTCTGGCATTTTTCAATTCAAAAAGCGCGAAATGGCATTCAATGCTGGCTTTTATTTTTGCGGAAACCAGAGATGGGCAGAGTCCAAGAAATCTGACTCTGAGTCTGCTCCGAGTCCGAAGACGCAGACTCCAAATCCGCACTGAAACATGTTTGAGGACATTGTGAGTCTGAAAAAAGTACCCGTATTTTTCGGACAATAAGGCACACTGGAGTGTAAGGCGCAGTAAATAGGACTTAGGTGCTCCATATAATTTTGAATGTATTACCGTATTTGATGGCATACAGGACGCATGGGCATGTCAGATGAAAGACATTTTTGCAGGTCATAGTCAGGAAAAAAGTTTTTAGTGTATTCAAGCATATATTGTTGAAAACAGTCTAGCAGAACATACACAAGCAGAAACATTGCTGCATAAAAGCCAAATAATAAACATGGGTCAAAGACTCACAGACAGGTAAACAAACACGAGACCAAGCATTTCATTTTTACTAATTCATTTTTAAAACACCGGTAATAATACAATAATACCGGCAATAATATAAGGATGCATGGAGTTTAGGGTAGGTAGAAGTACTAAGTGTAAGCTGGGTTAGTGAGCATCACAGAAGATTAGCCTAGGCCTACAGTAGGTCTCGAACGTTACCTACACCACGTAAGACGATGGGCAATTTTTTGAGCCAAAATTTTGGAATTAAAGTGCGTACATGCCGTCAAATACAGTAGTTTGATTTTCTACTTAAGGCGCATCGAACCATAAAATAGCGGTAACCTACAACTTACAAACAGCAAAGCTCAAAATGTTTAATTGAACTTTGAAATAAATTGCAAAGTGAAAGAGCGATTTAACTTGACAGCCAACATACCATAGCCTATATAACTAACAAGGTGTACTTGAGCATAACCAGTACTTAAATTGTAGGGGGGACGTGTCCCCCCATTGAGAGTTAGCGTCCTTCCTTAGAGACTTAGACGTCCACCCATTGAGATTTGAGCGCTGGATCATGAAACAATCAGGAGCCATCCAGCACGAATAGATCCTACGACATCCCGGCCGAATATAGTCCCAAATTGCAGTGAAGACTTTTTTTTTTGGTCTTTACCTGATTTCGGGAAAAAACACTACAATTTTCATAATTTCCACTGAAGTTTGGTCAAGACTGCAAAAGCGTCCCCCATGCAAAATTTTACAATTTAAAAACTGAGAACAACCACCCAATATTAGTGCTTTATTACATGTACAATATTAGATACCAAATATGATACTGTATAATAACAACTTCTAATCTGCTGTAATTCATAAAGCATGAATATCTGATTGTCTGATATAATTAGGCTACCCTAACGCAATAATGAAAAAGTAATTAACATGCAATTTATTCTTTGCAACTCTTTGTCACAATACAGTAGGCCTACTGTACAGCTTACCACATTGTCGTTATTCTCACTGTCCTATAGCCCTATCTGTATACTACTTAGGTGCAAAAATTACTATGTCATTCATGTAATGTAAGAAATCAAAAAACATAATAATTGCATTCACTAACTGTTCATTTAGTGATTACACTGATGAATGTATGAAAACAATAGGCCTACATGTAGCATGGTAATAAATGCTATTTACAGACACAGTATTCAGCATTAATAATATGCTAAACTAACAGCTAAACCAAAACTTCTGAATCTAAATTCCAAACTACTTAACACTAGCCTAGTTAATAACTCTCGACTCTAAACTGGCCTGGATACCAGAGATGGGCGGGGTCAAAAAAATTTGATTCTGCATCCACTCCAAGTCCAAAGACTTAGACTTTGAAACCGTTTCAAAATCCAGTTTGTCCACAAATTTTTGAATCCGAATCTGCTCAAAGTCCTAAAAGATTTTTCATATTTTTTTGACTTGCCTATAAGGCGCACTCGAAGATAAGACGCAGTATACCATACGGTATACTAGATATTGGTATATCTTTGAATGTAATGCTGATACTTGTATTTTTGTACATAATGTGCATCAAAATATAAGATGCTTTTGATTATAATCAAATCTGAATTGTAACTTAGAACTTACAAAGCTCTAAAAACTTTAATTCAAGAAAGTGGCTATTTTGCATCTAGAGGCAAAGTAGTGTTTTTCCTCTGTTTGGGTTAGGGTTCGGGTTAGAGTTAGGGTTGGGATTAGGGTTAAGATTAGGGTTAGAGTTTGGGTAAGGATTAGGCTTCAGGCTATTTTCGCACTGTTTTGTATTTTGCCTCCAAATGGCAAAATAACATAGGGCTATTTTGCCTCGAGAGGCAAAATATCCACTGCCTTAATTCAACTCTTAATTAAACTGTGAAGTGAATAAGATTAAGAGTACTGCACTGGTAGAACTTGATCTATACCAGATACATAGCGGTAAGGTGCACCTGATTACCGGTATAAGGCACATCATCAATTTCTCTGGAATTTTGAATACCCTACTAAACTTTTAAACCATTGTCTTTGTAGAGGTATTCTGCCATATTTAGACAATTTGTATCTTTATATGCCGTAGCCCTCACACTGCATACACTGTACAGTATTATTAATACATGAAAAGACAATGATTGTAGTGTAGCCTACCTTCACCTTGTGATGCAAGACATACATGACAACTTCTGGTGCTCAATAAACTTACAAAAGTAGCCTATAGCCTAATTAATGTGCTATTGGTACCTTGCTCCAGTTACCAGTAACCACCCAACATCAGATACTAACAACCAGGGCTGCAAACTCGATTGATTTTTATTCTAGTTCAAGTTCGAGTTTAGCCTATTTTAGCAAGTCCGAGTTCAAGATCTGTAATTTAATTTTTTCGAGTTCAAGTTCGGCAAAATAACCGAGTTTTTTCGAGTTCGAGTTCACAGCCCTGATATAAGGCTGCAGTTTTTTCACCACGTTGGAAACATTCATATGCACAACTTGACCGATTATTTGGCATCACAAAATCAATGATAGATAAATAAATACAAAATTAATGTTGAATATTCTGTTAAATGTAACGTATAGGTTATGAATTTACCAACTGCAATAAACAACTTTACTTTTCTGACATGATTAGTCAGTATGTAGTAGGCCTATGCACTAGTTTTCCAAGAGCTAGCCTACTTTCACAAACACTTCATACTCCTGTTTTATGCTAACATGAAGAACACAAAATTTTGCATGAAGATTTAAATGCGAATACTGTGTAACCCAAAATTAGTTTTGTTAGTAGTATAATTAGCTACCGTACTTGACTAACATGCTAACTACAAAAAGATAATTCTCAATACCTCATTTCTTACGTCGTGAATCTCTTTAACCACAAACTCATTTCTCAATTGCTAACTATTTTTTCAAAAACAAAACTTGCTAATTTTATTCTAACTAATCAAGTGACTTTTTACAAACTGGAGAGTAGAGACAATTAGGTAACTTACAGTCTGTTAACGCATTAATTGTGTAGTTTTCGCTACAAGGCCAACTTCTTTGTCACTTAATTTACTTGATAGAAAAAGAACATTGCAGTCACTCTCTTCTTGTTCGTACTGTTAAAAGTCTACGCACTGAGGCAAACTTGAATTTTTGGCACTAGACAAACCGTTGCATCGCTTTTTCTCTAATACCTTTTAATCACTCTGATTTTGTACTGTATGAAGTAGGCCTAAATATGGTAGCCTACATCTTGCGCTATTTTCCTAAGTTGCCATGGCATAAACCAAACAGTGAACGATATGCACTTACGCAGCTGTTAGTGTTACGAAAAACGCTATCTCAATTTACACGGCTTGATCAACAACAAATATTTTCCAACAAATAATTAATCTTAAAATTTCTTTTTAATGAGCTCGATCAATTTTATTCAAGTTCAAGTCCAGAAAATTATTTTTTCGAGTTCAAGTTAGAGTTCGGCAAAATAACCAAGTTTTTTCGAGTTCGAGTTCAAGTTCGCGGCCCTGCTATCAACTTGTAATCAATAACTGATAATGCATGAGCATCTGATATTGATAAGCCTAGCCTATCCTGTGTTGCAATAAGCCAAATAAAAACCGGATTAACAGATTAACACGCAGTTTATTCTTTGCAATAAAGTCTTTGTCACATTAGGATTACAGTAGGCCTACAGCTTACTTATACGGCAGTGTCTTTATCCTATATTTTATGCCTACTATTGGTAGCCTACATTTACTGATTTACATGCATTTAAGTACCGTAGGCCTAGGCCTACCGTGTAATGCATGAAGGCAATGCTCTATGTTAGCCTAAATCCAGCATTTGCAGGAACTAAGTGCTATTTACAGACATTAATGTTTGAGCATTAATGATGAGTTAAACGACCAGTAATCTGAAACTTCTGACTCTTAACTAGGAACATATCCTCGCCAATACAACTTACAACTTACGGTAGATATCCAAGATCCAACACTGTGAAAAAAACATATGAGAGAATTTGGACTTGCGGAACGGAGTAACTAGTCATGGAGTGGAGCAAAAAACTGAAAAATTAGAAAAAACATAGAAAATTCTTGGGACAAATAAACGTTTAGAACAAAAAAATTAAAATCCGACTCCAGCTCCGGTTTTTTTTTATCAAGAACTCAAATTCGAATCCGGCTCCAAATCCGGTAAAATGTAGCCGGACTCCGGCTTCGCTCTGCTCCGACTACGTGCCCATCTCTGCTAGATAGTCAAAAACCAAAATCTAGCCACATCACAAAATTTAAAAATACTCAACGGAGTAACCAATGAATGCCTCTCCGCAACGGAGCGCTGAAAAAAAATGGCAAAATAAATTTAAAAAATTTCTCAAGCGAATAAATTTTCAACCCAAAATTTAAAATCCGGCTCCACTCCCAATCTGGGTTTATATAAAGAACTCAAATCCAGCTTTGGAAAGAGGTAGCCGTACTCCGAATCCGACTTTGTGCCCATCTCTATGAAGAGCGATGCCTGGCACGGTGTGATGACCATTTTTTGTTAACGACCCACAAAACGCAGAAAGTTGCGGGTCTGCAGCACGATGATGTCTAAACCTGAGCTACAGAATTTCGCAAAAACTTCAGGGTACTTTAGCACATTTCCAGCGTTTATGCTTAAGATGAAAAGGTAGATGGAACACTGCCTACCGTACATGTCCTATTGCATTTGCGCAAAAGAATTTCATGAGAAAAATCTGTATACCAGTATATGTTGCAATGTTCCTTTTTCGTCTTATATTGAGAGGTTTTTTATAGCGAAATTGATTGGAGGAATACAGCATGTATTGTTTACAAGATGTTTATTAATTTGAAAAAAAACAACAACCGTACTGCTACTTCTGTAACATTCGTGTCAAAAGGACGTAACCCGATGCTTCGTTATAAATATCATATTAATAACCAACTGATCCGATTAAACTTTACTTGTGGTTGTGTTGGAGCTGACGCTACGCTGCTATGAAACAGTAAAATAAAATACTAGACCTACAATACGACCAATGCCTGATAAAAGTGTTTAGATCAACCATTCTAGCCATGCTAAAGCCTAGATTGCATAAGCCTTGTGCATAGTTACATTCAATTTGCGTAGGCCTAAACTAAAGTCATACTCTTAAGAAATTAGCTACTCTTCAAAACAAAGCAGTAAAAATTGTAGGTAATGGAACGTGGAATGATAGAGCAACTCCTTACTATGCAAAACTTAAAATTCTTAAATTACAAGACTTAGTTGAACTAGAAACTGCAGCATTTGTTTACAACTATAAATTGGGACAACTTCCACCTACTTTTCAAAATTATTTTACAGCTCTTAATAATATTCATGTTAAACCTACCAGAGCTACCTCCTCACATAACTTTTTTGTACCTTTTTTTAAAACTCTGAAACTTCAAAGGTCTATTAAATATCTAGGTCCAAAAATATGGAATTCGCTTGACCTTGAAATTAAAAATTCTAAATCTCTAAAAACATTTAAATCTAGACTGAAATACTCATTGCTAGAAAGTTACCACAATTAAATTGGAATGACTATAAAATTTGTGTTCTATCTGTCCATAAAAGACCTATAGAATTTGACTTGATAGTGTTTAACTTCTTGCTCTGTATACAACAAGATGTACGTGTTTGTGAATCATTCTAATTGACTTAAACTGTGTGTAACTGTATTATGGTGCATTGTAATTGCACCATTTTCTAATGTAAATAGAACCATTTTTTTGTTTGTATGTAAATAAAAATTGTATTGTTTTCTCTTTGTGTCCTAATTTTTCTGGTGTTATGCAACCTCGTTCTAATGTAAATATATGTGTGAAACCTCGATCTGGGTTAGCATTAAATGCAAACTTTGTTTGGCCAAGATTTTCTAAATTCCTTCTCGTAACTTTTGTAATTTTATTCATAAGGGTAGAAGTAGACTTGAAGACTACATTGGTCACTTCGCTTCTTCCCTATTGCCAGTAAATATTATCGTCAACATGCTTTGCTTTTGCTTTAATTGTGATTTTAAACTTCGCTGGCTTTGAAATAAATTACTACTACTACTACTCTAGGCCAGCCCAAAGACTCAGAGAGAAAATTTTCCATGGTATACAAAGGTCGATACCGGGCCCCAAAATCTTATTGGGATCCAAAGCCTTATCGGGCCCCATGCCGTTAAATCATTTTTTGTCGGATGGGTGTAGATCTTCATTTAAAAGCGAGGGGATAACAGTATTCGCAAATATTTAAGACCTATGAAAAACACAACTAGACATGAAATTGGTTTAAATCCAGCGAGGGGGTTTGGAGGAGCGCCGTGAGCTCCCCCAGCTGAGTTCGGGGCAGAGCTCCGAAAGCTTTAGCACTTTTTATGTTTCTCGAGGGTAAAATACAGCATTTGATCAACATCCCAGCACCAAACTTGCTTAAATTGACCATCAGAAAACGTGATATACATGAAAGAAAGTATGTGAATTGGGGATGATGACATTGACACAATATTATACAACATAATGATTGTAATACTGCAAATTTAAATCTTTTACTGAGAAAAGTTTTAAGAAGTCATTTGCAATTACAGACTTCACAAACCCACACACCTATTAAACTCATACACATAAAGTGAGTTATATCAACTTTGACTCCGCTCTCTGACGTTAAAATGGTTTTGGATATCTGGAAATGTGGGCCCTCGTACATTGTTATATTGTAGAATTAGGGCTCTCAAGTCAGAGAAATGTAACAAAACCTAAATTTTGGTGCAAGAGTATGGTTTTGATACATTTTCCTCTTTTTTAAAACAAATCTGCCACTATTGGATATGCTCTAACGGCTGTATAGCAAAAATAGCAATCAATTACCAGTAGTGAATAGGCTGACTGATATTTTTGCTGTAGGCAAGTTTGATAACAGTGTTATGCTGCGATACCAAAACTTAACGAGAAAACCCGAACTCTTCCGAGCCCCTTGAGCCCGGGCCCCCTAGACCCGGGCCGGGGTATGATGTACCCCCTGAATCCTCCTCTCGCAGGCCCTGGAAAATGCAAGATGCTCAGCGCTACGGAATACTTTTACCGTAGTTTGATCAGTGTCGTTTTTATTGTTAAAAGAAATACTGCTCGAAATCACTTCGAAAAGATTCCGAGTTCAACACCCTTTACGAATTCAAAATTTACTGTTTTGCGAATACGTAACCATTTACGAATCAATAAAATCAAAGGGGTGGGAAAAAATCAATGGGATTTTAGCAAAGGTGGGCAAGTTAATGCAAAACGTTAGCGTCGTTAACCACTAGTCCGTTAACAAACTTCACATCTCCGTTAACGTTAATCCGTTGTTTTCAGCTTTAATTAATGGAAGTTAATAAAGTCCGTTAATTCGTTAACATTTTGCATGTAATTTACATTTCGTTTTATTCACTCGCTTCTAGAACACGTATTGACTCTGTTGAGCAGATTGTAAGAAAATATTTATTGCTTTGGCGGTCTTTTTGTGTTTCGGAAGTTACGTTTTACAGTCTATTCTCATTTCCAGATAGAAATAAGTTCAAATGCACTAACGAAGCTGCTATCGGAAAGTCTTTAGAAATTGCCAACAGTGATAATAATTAATAGACCTATGAGGCTGCAGGTTATTTTTTGCCAAAAAAAAGAACTCCTTTCTTCGCTTTTTTCTATAAAACTTGTGCTAATACGCAACAAGTGTTACCAGTGCTAACTGGTTTGTACTGGTACGATGAATGAATGGTGCAAGATATTAACTATAAAAACCTTAACGGAAGTTAAGAGAACTTAACAGAAGTTACTTTAGTCCGTTAACAGAGCTTAACGGAAGTTAATTTAGTCCGTTAACATGAAAAAACTTTTTAACGGATTAACGAGTTCAAGAAAAAGTTAGCTTCGTTATTAACGGATTAACGATTAACGGACTTGTGGTGCCCACCTATGAATTTTAGCCTATCTCGCTCTTCCACGTGTAGCAAAAGTACTGGACATTTGGGCATGTTCTGACTATTTTTTTCCGCTTGGGTGGTAAAATTCGCTTTGATCAAAAAAAATTTTTACTTTGGGAAAAAAGTGAAAATGTAACCCATCATCTCAGATTTTGATGAAACTTTGGCAGATTATAGAGCTGGTCATTCTGAGCAAAATGATACCCATATCAACGAATTTGGTGCAGGAGGTCGAAAGTTATGGTCCACCAAAAATCGCCATTTTTGTGTTCACTCAAGCGCTAGGATTTATTAAAATTTTAACCTTAATATTTAAAATGCTTATAAATTAGTGAGTTTTTGAGTTACAAAGCTCAAATTCGGTGAGAAGGTTGCCCATGGTATGTGATGTAAGTGTACCACTTTTTTCAAAATTTAGTTATGCATGAAAGATTTCGTGCCGTCTTGAATAATGACACAATTTCAAAATCATTCATGATAAATTATTTCATGTTTTGAACTTGATAAACACAAATACACATACTTTTTATTTTATCAATAGAAAGAGGAGGTCAAGTAATTTTATTTGATATCTTACTTGAAAAAATCTGAGATGGGCCTTTTTCGATATTTAGCTTTAAAAATTGGTTCCGGATGAATGATTTTGAAATTGTGTCATTATTCAAGACGGCACAAAATCTTTCATGCATAACTAAATTTTGAAAAAAGTGGTACACTTACACCACATACCATGGGCAACCTTCTCACCAAATTTGAACTTTGTAACTCAAAAACTCACTAATTTATAAGCATTTTAAATATTAAGGTCAAAATTTTAATAAATCTTAACGCTTGAGTGAACACAAAAATGGCAATTTTTGGTGGACCATAACTTTTGACCCCCTGCACCAAATTCGTTGATATGGGTATCATTTTGCTCAGAATGACCAGCTCTATAATCTGCCGAAGTTTCATCAAAATCTGAGATGGTGAAAATTGGCGATTTTTGCGTTTTTGGGGATTTTGGGTATTCTTCTTTCAATCACTCCAGCAAACAAAGTTCATACAAGATAATGTTTTGATTATAATTTTCCGATTGTGCAGTAAATTCTGTTTCCATCAACACCAAAACTGTAAAATTTCACCCACAACTTTTTGAGATATTGTTCTTGGAACATCGTCAATTTTTTACGATTTGTTTTTTTCGCATTCAAAACATCGTGAAACTTGAAATTTTCTTATTCCAATGAATTTTATAACTAAACTAGGCAATAGGGCTTGATTTGATAATGATTTTGTCATTCTGCGAAACTTTTTGCTTCGATCAATACCAAAACTTTGAAATTTCACCATAAACTTTTCGAGATGACGTCGTTTAAAAAAAGACAAATTTTTATAATTTGCAATTACCGGTACGAAAAAAACCATCGTCTTCTTGTTATTAGATTTGATGTGCGAAAATGGGACTGTTTGGAGGAGTAGCTTCTCACGAGTAAAGCGGCGTTGAGCTTCAGATCCACTACCTAAGATGTGGATGCTGTGGAAATCTGGAAGCAGTAGTATTTTCATGGAAGCAGAAGCGCAATCAAGGGCGTACGCAAGGGGGGGGGGGGTTTGGGGGTTCAAACCCCCCCCATTGGTCTTTCGACCAAAATGCACAGTAAAGAAAATATCACGTTTTTAGCACTTCTGAGCCTGTTTTTTGCAATGACACGGACTTTAACATGATTTAAAGCGACTTTTGAAGCATTTAAAGTTTCTTAGGGGGGGTTAATTTGTCGAAGATAGGGTTTATAAATCAATAACAACTTCAAAAAATTGCCAAAATTAGCAAATTTAACCGCTAAAAATGCTAAACATTGCTTCATCAAAAATATGGAGATGGGGTTTCAGTATTAGTTAATTATTAATCCATTCAAATCTCGTTCCATTCGCCCCCCTCTACCCCCCTCTACCCCCCTTTCTCCAACTGTCTCATTCTATAAAATACAGAATATAAATGCTCGTGAGTTTTTTCAAATTATGACTTATGATTTACCGGCTTGTAAATTTGAGGACTGAAATGTTACCATTAGCCACCGCCCACATAGCTCACTTATGCGCAAAGGCGTACACGGGGGGGTGGGGGTTTAAACCATCCTCTCTATTAATCCGACGTATATCATTTAAAATATCGCCTTATTGCGCAAAACAAACAAGCTTCTTCTTTACTCTCATATTATTAATGCAAAATATTTAATTATAATAAATATTTTTTTTGTTATTTAATGCAACATTGTAAGCGGCTAAGTGTAATACTGAAACTCTGGAATGTCGTGTTACGAGTCAGAATAACTTTAAGTAGCGTAGGCGGGGGGGGGGGGGGGGGGGGTTATAGATCCCCCATTGGCCTGTCAACCAAAATGCAGAATAAGAAAAATACTACGTTTTTTGCACTTCTGAGACTGTTTTTTTGCAATGGAATGGACTAAAAAGTGGTTTAAAACATCTTTTGAAACATAAATTTAGGGGGAAGGGGGCTAATTTTTCAAAAACAAAACCCACAAATTAATGAAAACTTTGAAAAATGGCCAAAAACAAGCAATCAAATTTGATCGCTATTGTAAAAATGCTAAACATAGGTTTCATCAGCGAACATATTATATACTTAGGAATAGGGGGGGCTACTTAGTATTAGTTAATTACCAATCACCTGTCTCAAAATTTTTTCCGTTAGCCCCCCTCCCCATTTATTTTTCTCTATAAAATATAGACGAAATAGATTACTCTGTGTGAGTTTTCTTCAACTATAGGATTTTATGATTTACCAACATGTAAACAAGAGAGCTAAAATTTTACCATTAGCCACCTTCCACATAGCCCATTTATGCAAGCAGTTCAGTCAGGTTTGCCCTACCAATTTCTATGCCACGTTTTAAAAGCATTATTTTTTATCAATATAGCCCTACAATTAAGTTAATTTTGAAAAAAAAATGCAAAATTTTCAAGCGCTGGGGGCTCCGCCCCCAAACCCCCGTGCCTCCGGCGGCTGGGGGCTTTGCCCCCAGACCCCCAAAACAGCCCCCTCAATTGCGAATTTCTAGCTACGTGCCTGCCACGTTTTTGCACTAGTTATGATCATTTGGGTTTTTGTAGCTTTTGTTTTGAACAATTTTTTCTTCATCGTTCAGTTGCAAATCTTAAGATGTTAACTATAGATATATGCTTAATGCTTAATTGTTTGTTGTTTGAAAAGTTTGATTTGCATTACGCACTGTGTCACTTTGACTCCATCTTGCTACATTACGCTAAGTTATTTATTCACCAAAGTATAGATCGCGAACAAATTTTTGATGTCACTTTTGAAACCCCCTCCCCCATTGAAAAATCTTGCGTACGCCACTGAGCGCAATGATTGCAAATCTACCGCTTCGACTTTCCTTAAATTGTGCTTACAAACTTCCCAAAATTTGCATTTCAAATTATTCAAACAAGCTTTGTTTCTCTTCATTAACATTTATAAAATTTCAAGCCAATTAGAGTTTATCTTATTCCAATGACCGTATAAGTTTTTGTTTTATGAAAAGCAGTATTAAGAGATAGTTAGAAAAGTTTTTGTTGATTTTCACGCAATCAGATTGCTTCCTCAGAGGTATTTCTTTACCCTTCTTATTTTCTGCAGTTTGTGTTTAGCTTTATTGTGCGCATTATAACCATCTTTGGTAAGATTAGTACAAACTTCGAGGTGAAAGCAAGTAGAATGTAATCGAAAGTGGTCAAAGTGCAACCGTTTCAGCATCCTTGTAACTATACGCATTCAAAGTTCGGTTAGGTTTGTTGAATGTTTTGAACCAATGATTATGTATTTAACTTCAATCAAGGTTCAAAACTGCACACTTTTCTTCGAACTTCTGAGATATCCCCACAAATATACATTGTGGAATAGCTGTGAAAGTCTTAGTAGCGTAGTCAGTGGGGGGCTGTAGCCCCCCACTCCCCCATTGGCCTGTCAACCAAAGTGCAAAGTAAGGAAGATACCACGTTTTTAGCTCTTCTGAGAGTGTTTTTTGTGATGGAATGGACTAAAAAGCGATTTAAAGCATCTTTTGAAACATATATTCAGGGGGAAGGGGGCTAATTTGTCAAATATAAAAGGCACAAATCAATGGAAACTTCGAAAAAATGCCCAAAAATAAGCAATCAAATTTGATCGCTTATGTAAAAATGCCAAACATAGGTTTTATCAACAAATGTATTATAAACTCAGAAATAAGGGGGGAGGGGGGCTATTCAGTATTAGTTAATTACCCTTCACTTCTCTCAAATATCTTTCCATTAGCCCCCCCCCGATTATTTTTCTTTGTAAAATATAAACGAAATAGATTACTCCGTGTGAGTTTTATTGAATAATAGAATTTTGTGATTTACCAGCATGTAAACAAGAAAACTACAATGGTATCATTAGCCACCTCCAACATAGCCCATTAATGCAACCAGTTGAATCATGTTGCGCAGCCAATTTCTATGCCATGCTATAAAAGCATTTTTTTTTTATTAAAATAGCCCTAATATTAAGTTATTTTTGCAAATAAATGCAAAATTTTCAAGCGCTGGGGTCTCCGCCCCCCGACCCCCGTGCCTCCGGCGGCTGGGGGCTTTGCCCCCAGACCCCCAGCCTTTGGATACTGGGGTCTCCTCCCCCAGGCCCCCAAATTAGCCCCCCTCCCCCATTGCGAATTTCTGACTACGGGCCTGGAAAGTCCAACACCGCGACCGAACGGCACTGCAGGCAAGCAGCACATTGGTCGCAGGTCACATAGCGTTATTAGACATGAAAAATTTTAGCCACGATGAATTTTCTTTTTTTTTCTCCTTTCCAAATCTTGCGATGTAGCAGAGTTGTAAACGGGCCGACTAGTTCAGGCCCGAATCCGGCCCGAACCCGAAAATATAAACCCGAACCCGGCCCGAACCCGAAAACTAATTTGAAGCCCAAATCATGCCCGAAAAAACCCGAAAGTCAAGTTAGGGCAGAAAAATTTAGTAGTCTTGCCAAATTATTTTCATTATATTTTTTGTGCACCTAAGACAAAAAGTGCGTCTCAGGCCCGAAATAAGCCCAAAATTTTGGTCAACTTTAGGCCCGAACCCGGCCCGAAAAACCCGGCCCGACTTACAACTCTGTCTGATGTAGTCCTCTGTTTTCTTCCAAGTTTGTTTTGTCAGCAATGAAATTTTTAGTATTATAATTTGGTATGTTTAGATATGCCATTCGGTGCAGACACCAACATGGAGACTGAAACCGCTGCTGAAGTTCAACGATGTGTTTCAAATCAGGGATGTGGAAGCGGAAGCGGAAGCTGGAAGTGGGAGCGGTGGAAGCGGTTAAATTTTGTGGAAGCGGAAGCACTTTGATGAAAGAGGTTGGAAGCGGAAGCGAACTCGGAAGCGAAAGTGTTGAAAAGGAAGCGGAAGCAATTTTTTCAAAAGCAGACCCTTCTGGATTTTCAAACTGGCTTCAACCGTTAGGGTAAAATGTAATAATAACAATAATAATATAGAATCGACAACAGAAGTCAAATAAAATAGCTTACAAAGTAAACTCGCCCATTTTTTTTTATTTTTTACACTAAATACAACTAGAACGTGACATTGCAAGCGATATCCGGGGACTTCGCGGCATTGTCCAACCTTTACTGAACTTCATTAAGATTTAACATAGTGATCTGATTGCTTTGAATGAATTTGTATAAAATGTAGTCGTTTATAGATCAATAATTTAAATGCACCCCTTTCAAATTTTGTTTCACAAACTTAAATCGCTTTGTAGTTATTCGAGTTCAAAATTTAAATCTCTCGAAGTTATTGAAAATAATCGAGTAACGTCATTCAAAATGATCGCATTACAGTTTACAATATAGCGTCAAATCTCAGCACTTTTTACGAGTTCTAAACAGTTTTTGTTGTTTTTCACTCCATTTGAAACAACATAAAATGGTCTTTAAAATTCCACGACTCACAAGCAAATTTCGTTACATCAACCAAACTTACATTCATGTATGATTCTGAAAACGCTCTTTCGCATCGCAATCCAACATATTATAGTATTGGTATACGGTTTGTTTCAAAATTAAAGCTCCTTCCTAAACAGAATATTAACTAAAACAAAAAAATGCTAAAATTACGCAAAATTTAAACAGGCATTTATTTAAGTTTTTTATTAAATCGTTTATGTTTTTGTCACATAGACTGTATTCTCGAATGGTATAATTTGACAAATTGCAAAAAAAGGAGGAAAATCAAAATTTATTTCCCTAGTTAATGCTTCACTCACAAGTTGTCACAGGTCGATAAGAACATTTTGGTAAACTATCTCAATTTTTTATACGCCCTTTAATTAACACGATCTTTCTGGCAAATAATTGTCCAACATGGCATCACCAAGTTTGGCATGTTTTATCTTTTTCCTACATTAGCCTACGCGTACTCTTAAAATTTGATAATTATGTAAAGCTGGAGTACTTCGTATTTAAGATTTAAAAATTTTAAGGGCGCATTTGGCATGGTCTCCTCAATGTAGCCCACCAAATTTTGTTATCTATGTTTGATTTACATTAACCCAATATCCAATAGATTTAATTTGTTTAGATTGTGTTGCTAATGGGGGGAGGTGACAACATAATTGGAGAATCCTATAGTATGAGATCCTCAATATTTTTTGATATTAAATTTTTACCTATTTTGAAACTTTTATTTGTCTCGATTGAGTCTATAAAAATTTTGAAAAACCCGTTGGAAGAGGACTTTCCAATAGTGGCATCTAGTCATATTTTATTCACCTATTCTGATTTTATTTTTCTTTTATGTTTACCTATTCTGAAAGTTTCATGTGTTTAGCTGGAATGGATGAAACGATTGAATTTTGAAGGACCCAATATAGGCCACCCCGATTTTGGTGCCTCAAATTTTGTCAAATTTTATCTTTCCTTGATATTAGCTTATCCTGAAAATTTGATGTGTCTAGCTTAAACAATTAAAAAGTTTGAATTTTGGCATCCTCGTTTGATTGGAACCCCCATTGTGGTACCCCCAAATTTTGTCAAATTTCATCTTTTCTTCATATCTAGCTATTTTGAAAATTTTATCAGTTTAGTGTAAGTGGTTAAAGTTGAATTTTAATGTTCTTGTTTGAGAAAGATATCTTCATTTTGGTACCCCCAAATTTTGTCAAATTGTAACTTTCCTTCATACTTGCCTGTCCTGAAAATTGCATGCGTCTAGCGTGAGTGGTTAAAAACTTTGAATTTTGGTGGTCCCTTTTGAGAGGGACACCCTCATTTTGGTATCTCCAAATTTTGTTATATTTTATCTTTCACTTATAGTTATCTATTCTGAAAATTTCATTTGTCTAACGTGTATGGTTAAAAAGTTTTGAATTTTGGCGGTCTCGTTTGAGGGGACCCCATTTTGGTAACCCCAAATTTGATCAAATTTTATCTTTCCTATATATTTACTTACCTTAAAAATTTCGTTGGACTAGCTTAAAAGGTTAAAAATTTAGAATTTTGGAGGGCCTGTTTGGGGGTAAACCGCCGTTGAAGCACCCCCCATTTTTGTTAGGTTTAGTTTATGTTTAACATCTACCTATTTCCAAATTTTGACATGTCTAGCTTTAACGGTTTAAAAGTTCAAAGTTTTGGAGGGCCCGATTGAGGGGGATCCCCCCATACTGGAATCCAAGATTTCATTCCCGCACTACGCCTCCTTGATATCTTTAATCGCTCAAAATTTGAATATAATGCGTTAAGCGGTTTAAAAGTAGATGGTCGGAGAAAAAAAAGAAAAAAAAAAGTAAGAAAAAAGAAGAAAAAGAATACTCAGATTGGGGTAAACGAACACACCAGAAAGAAAGGCGGTTGATAGTGAGCTCGAAAAGCACAAATCGCTTTCCATCAAAATCGGTATTTACCCAATTTATCGGTTCAAAATTGTCCCCTTTCTGCCCATGTTCGGCCGGTAACATTTTGGTCACGTGACCGGGCGCTTTCAAACTCGGTTTGTATAAACCTTTTAAAGGCACCAGATTGTTTACAAATTTCAGTTTGCACGCCAAGTGGTTTTTGAGTTATGGGCGAATTAATAAACTTTCAAGCCAAAAATCGAATTTTTTATGTTCTTTTGCGTGTCAATTCACGATCACGTGATTTAGGATCCCCAAATCTGGCACGCATAACGCATTCATTAATTTTCATGTTGAGTCCAAATTTCAACTTTCTAGGTTTTACCGTAGCTAGTTACGAGCATATCAATCCTCATCTGCCAAATTCGCGAAAAAACAAACGAACTACGCGCTTACGCAAAGTCTCAATTAGCCGTTTCATACTGAGCAGGCATGTGGAAGCGGAAGCGGTTAAATTTTTGTGTAAGCGGAAGCACTTTGATGAAAGAGACTGGAAGCGGAAGCGAACTCGGAAGCGACTAATTCTATCCGGAGCCGGAAGCGGAAGCAAAAAATTCCAAAGATCAGGAAGCGGAAGCGAACTCGGAAGCATAAAACTTCAAGAGGAGCTGGAAGCGGAATCATTAAAAATTTGAATGCTTCCACATCCCTGTTTCAAATCAAATTTTTCATCATACTTGCTGTATTATGCCGAAGCGTATAACGAGTTTGCGGGGCCATCTCCGCATTATTGTGCCCGGGCAACACAGCTTTTTTCGAAAAAATGTCGCAGCGGTGGCGAGCTTGGCTACATTGTGTCCGATTGGACCGGCCCGAGATTGGAACCTTTGACCACCCGCTCTAGAGATGAACGAGTTACCGCTCGACCAACTGGCCGGTTTCAACAACGTGTTAAAACCACTCAATTTGACGGAGTGTTTAGAAATCATACCTTCGAACTGGTATTTTCTGACAGTAAATAAAGCTATAGCTGTACAAAATTGTTCGAGGGTTTGAAATATGTTTCTTATTTGCAGATGTAACTCTATTGCTTTAGTGAAGATTGATTACTGCACGTCATTCCAATAAAAAAACAGCAAACTTTTGCTGTTTTTGCAGCATTGGGAAATGAGAATCTCCTATCCATACATTTATGATTTGATTTGTTCGTATGAACCAGGCACTCTGCATCTGTCTAACCACACATACGCAGAGCACCCTTTTTTGGATTCTTGTTGCAAGTCTTTCGTCAGGCTGGGATACCACAAAGGGTAGACTGCTCGGCCCCAATGATAAATTAGCGTAAAATGTCTTTCCCAAGGACACAAAGACGCAATGCCAGATCGAGAATCGAACCAGAGGTCCGCAACCTTTCAATCACTAGCTCGACCCTTTACCACTGAGCTATCGCCGCTTACATTTGTGATGAGAAAGCCTCAAGGGAGAATAGCATCTTTTGATCGGTAGCACTTTATAGTATCTGATGGACTTTTGACCTTCGAAACAGCGCTTTATTTTGCGGAAGTCTTGACCTATATACGCACGAATCTTGTTTCGAAATTGCTACCAATGTTTTCTTTTAATCTCATTATAATGTCATGAAAGATTTATATCACGTGATCTGTTAAACCAGTAAAACAAATGTAATCGGAACTAGATAGTCAAGCATTTTAGCAAAACTTAAAAGCACTCGAAAGTAACTCCAGCTGACAGTACGTAGTAACGAACCAAATCTAATCAAAAGGCAAAAGAAGTGAAGTTTCTATAAAAAGTTGCGATATTTTGGTACAAAGATAAGGACGGTATGTGTTCAAAATCGCAGTTTAGTCGTTGTTTGGTACAAGCATGCCCTTTGTAAATAATATAATCGCAAGTTTTTGAAATAAAGGTTTATTTTAACCCTATTTGTACCGGGGGGGGCAAATTTGCCCCCCTCTTAGTTATTTTAATATAGCTCCTAAACTGAAAAACGTTTTGCTTTGATGCACCCTGACTTTGAATCAAATTTAATAACACAGATTTTTAGATAGTTTGGGCTCAGCAGGACAACCGGAAGTGACGTCATTTTTGCCTTTGTCAGAGGTACCTAAGGAGATTCATACAGTTTTGAACACAATGCATGCTTATCAGTGAGCTTATTCTATTCATTGTACTGCGTATTCATTATCGATGCTAATTTTTAACTGGAATAAAATATTATATTTACTGATAAATGCATTCCATCAACATTACGTCACTGATGACGTCATAATTCAAAACTATTGCTTTTTCTGCTGTTTTTCGAAATAAACTGCGTTTACATAAAAAAGATATTCATTTTCATCAGCTGTTGAATGATATAATGAAAATAATACTGCAGTATTCTACAATTTTGCGAATTATACTATATCTCAGTTATAAAAAATTAGAAATAATAATCAACACAATGTATTAAAGATGATGTCATCATGCATGTGACGTCATCATCTGCGGTGACGTTATCCGAGATGTCTTTGAAATAACAAAAGTCAAAACTTGAAAATAATTTTTAGCAAGATTTAGAAAATTTGCATGCTGTTACAAGGATTTCTGGTTTTGATGACGTCATCGTCGTTTTCGTGACGTCACAACCTCAAAATATTTTATTTAAAAAAATTTAATAAAAGATAGCTTCAACAAGCAAAAATCTTACTTCCATCGTTTACCAAACAGTTTTTAGATGTGATTAGATTACTTAATTAGATCATTTACAATTAACAATTTAGATCTTATACTAAAAACTGTTAAACTAAAAAGTTTGGTAAACAATTAGATCTTTTACTAAACAGTTTTTAGGCAAATTTGCCCCCCCTCCCGGTACAAATAAGGTGTAAAAATAGCCCGGTAGATATACGGTTAAAATAATGATATAAAATTTTTTTATTTAAAAAAAAAGGTTCGATTCTCTAAAGAAATAATATAAGCTAATCGCATTTTTTTTCGATTACTGCCTGATACTGCCAGAACATTGTATCCTCAATACTTTTAAATAAGTTCTACGACATTTTATTTACTTAAATACATTTAGATTAAAATATTGTTCATAACAGTTATGTTCACATTTAACAAAACCACATTTTGAAGGTGAATTGTAGCTTTACTGCTATGGTTAAGCCAAAACAAAAACAGTTCGTTCGAAAATTCAAGAAAGTTTGCCGATGTTCTTTTCTTCAATTTGTAAGGCATCATTCACCAACTGGCACTACTAGGCTTCTCGATATTAAAAGAAAATCTTTTCCTAAAAAGAAGTTAAAGTAGCTGATTGAAAAGGGTTATCTGACGTAGAAATCGGGACATGTGTCAAACTTGCTTGGATCACGCAGAAACAGAGGAGCGAAGACAGTTACGTGAAGAATCTGACGATGATCATGGGCCAATTTCGTTCATAGCTCAATCAGGCGATATTGCTACTAAAGACTCACCTACGCCTCTTTGCAGTGAACCTAGTCAACCATCCTCATCGCAAGCAAATAAAAATACTTTTCAATATTTATCAGACTATCAGCATGTTTCTATTGATGACAATGCAGGTTAGTCGAAGCTGTACAAGTAAGCTTTCAACCGGGAGGAGCCTCAAGACTGTATTATGTTTTAAAAAGTGGCCGACGGCTCATAAGATCCCCTGATTCAGCGTACAATTAATTACCAATTTTGAAGTAAAGATTACAGAATTGGTATTAGCCTGCCTCCAATTTGTCTATCTCAGATCTGCAGGGCAGACCCGGTGCCAGAGTATTGGGTTTGGGAGGGCATAAAAAATTTGAGGGGGACACAAAAATATATTTGGGGATGAAGACCAAAAAAGGTCTTCATCCCAAATGCACCCCAGTGGCGTCAGTCCTGTTGCTTTTTTTGGGGGGCACAATTCTCGCTTGAGGGGGGAACAAGCAGTGATTTGGGGGGAACAGCCCCGAAGTATCCCCCGTGCCGCCGGGCCTGCTGCAGTGCCAGTGTGACTGCGCAGGCCGATTATATTAATTTATGAAGTAAATTCAATCGACTGACGAGCCAAAGTAAGCAAGCAACATTTTGAAAGGTTAGTCGATATTCAAAAAAAATTTGAAAGTCGTTAGTTTTTTAATCACTGAAACTAAAGAGGCTAGGATCAAATGATTTTTCTATTAGGCTACCGTACTTTCGTGGCTGAACGATTTGTTAAAGACATACTCCTCGAAATCGATTTTATTAAAGAATTGAAAACTACTTGAGGCACGTAAAATGAAGAGATGCCCTCGAATATCG
Source organism: Trididemnum nubilum (assembly GCA_963965965.1). Lineage (NCBI taxonomy): Eukaryota > Metazoa > Chordata > Ascidiacea > Aplousobranchia > Didemnidae > Trididemnum > Trididemnum nubilum. The sequence continues at coordinate 38,438,950 of OZ014484.1, read as the reverse complement.
AGTTAATTGCTTTTTCTGCTAGAAATTTTGCGAAGTCATTCTTTCCTAGTGTGACGAAATTTCAAAATGCAGGGTTACCAGTGCTACCGAGTCAAACGAATTAATTTACTTTTGCGGATAAGAGGAACAAAGTTTACGGAGCCCCTTTATTATCTCAAGTACAGTTTTCATTTTACATTCTGGAATAAAACCGATTTCGAATGGTATCTCTTTAAGTTGCTATATAAGTATAAATACGCAAATAACTTTTTGATTAGTTTTTCAGAGTTCCACTTTGTCAACAGAGTTGTTGGTATGATTCAAAAAAAGGAAATATCCATTGGTGGGCATGTTAATGCAAAACGTTAGCTTCGTTAACCACTAATCCGTTACAAACTTCACATCTCCGCTAACGTTAGTCCGTTATTTTCAGCTTTAATTGACAGAAATTAATGAAGTCCGTTAATTTGTGAATATTTTGCGTGTAATTTACATTTGTTTTTATTCTCTCGCTTCTAGGACACGTATTGACGCTGTTGAGCTAATTGTAAGGAAATATTTATTGCCAGGGGTGCAAATCTTTGTTGAGCATTGGGGGGGATAATTTGCAATTTTACCCCAAATTTGCCCTATTTTCAACATTGGGGGGATGAAACGCGACCACGATTTTGTTCAGGCGAGCAAATTAAGTGAAGAGCAAAAAAAAGGTCTTCACCAAAAATGGAACACTTTTTTCCCCGAATTCAGGTGAAGACCAAAAAAAAAGAACTTCACCAAAAATTGAACCAGGCGCGTAGCCAGAAATTCGCAATGGGGGGGCTAATTTTTGGGTCTAGGGGTGGAGCCCCCAGCGCTCGAAAATTTTGCATTTTTTTGCAAAAATAACTTAATTTTAGGGCTATTTTAATAAAAAATAATGTTTTAAAACGTAGCATAGAAATTGGCAGCGTAACATGATTCAACTGGTTGCATTAATGAGCTATGTGGTAGGTGGCTAATGATACCATTGTAGTTTTCTTGTTTACATGCTGGTAAATCACAAAATTCTATTATTCAATAAAACTCACTCGGAGTAATCTATTTCGTCTATCTTTTATAAAGAAAAATAATTGGGGGGGGGGGGGGGCTAATGGAAAGATATTTGAGAGAAGTGATGGGTAATTAACTAATACTGAATAGCCCCCCCTCCCCCCTTATTTCTGAGTTTATAATACATTTGTTGATAAAACCTATGTTTGTCATTTTTACATTAGCGATCAAATTTGATTGCTTATTTTTGGGTATTTTTCGAAGTTTCCATTGATTTGTGACTTTTATTTTTGACAAATTAGCCCCCCCCCCCGAATAATTGTTTCAAAAGATGCTTTAAATCACTTTTTAGTCCATTCCAGCACAAACAACACTCTCAGAAGAGCTAAAAACGTGGTATCTTCCTTATTTTGCATTTTAGTTGACAGGCCAATGGGGGGGGAGGGGCAATAGCCCCCCCCCCGCCCCCCTGGCTACGCTACTGAATGGAACACTTTTTTCCCCGAATTCAGGTGGAGACCCGCGCTCAGATGCACACCAGAGTCAAATTATTGGAGGAGATGCAGATGTAGACCATACTCAAATTATTGGGGGGATATAGTCAAATTATTGGGGGGATATACCATCCCCCCCGGGTTTCGGCACCCAAGTTTATTGCTATGGTGGTCTTTTTGTGTTTTGGAAATTACATTTTACAGTCTAATCTAATTTCAAGATAAAAATAAGTTCCAATGCACTAACGAAGCTGTGATCGAAAAATCTTTGGAAATTGCGAACAGCGATAGTTAATAGACCTACGAGGCTGCAGTTTATTACTTGCCTCAAAAAAGGGATCCTATTTATACACCTCCCCGAAAAACACATTCCAGAAATTACATTTCCCCAAAAACACTTGGCCGAAACTACATTAATCCGAATGTGCATTTTCCTGAACGTGCACTTGCCAGAAATTACATTTCCTAGAAGGCTCATTTGGCAGAAAATTCACTAGCCAGAATTTACATTTTCCCGAAAACTTATTTTCCAGAATTTACACTTGCCAGAATTTACATTTGACCGAAATTACATTTCTCCGAAAACTTATTTTCCAGAATTAACTCTTGCCAGAATTTACATCGCCGAAGGCAAGGGGGTTTAGTGGCTTTGCCCCCAGTGCTTGGCGATTTTGCAATTTTTTGCGCAAAAATAACGTAATTTTAGGAAAAAAAATATTTTAGCAAAAATTAATGCTTTTAAAACGTGATGTAGGAATTCGCAGTGCAAAAAGCATAATTAATTTGGCAGGGCAAATGGGCTATGAGGGTGGTGGTTAATGGTAAAATATTAGCTTTTTGTTACAAGCTGAAAGATAATGAAATAAAAAAAAATTATAAGTTTTAACCTGATTCGTTTGCATTTACAAAAAAGATAATTATGGGATGTTCATCGTTCATGAAAGTTTTTCGTGTATTTCTCCGGCTTAAGCAGGGGTCCAGACCCTTTGAATCCCAGAATCCGTCACTGGTATAAGCGCCGGCTTCGATCGTTCCAATTAAGGCTACAAACAGAGCCGCAACTAGAGCGTTGTTCTAGGGGGGACAAAAATTTCTTTTAGAGGGGACGCTTACAATGCATACCACTATTTTCTACTTTTGTCACTTTGGGATTGGGGGGGCAAAATTTGGGTTTGGGGGGCGCCGCCCCCTTTCCCCCCGTAGTTGCGGCTCTGGCTACAAGCAAAGTTAGAAACTTGAATGTCTTAAGAGTAATGGTTAGGCATACAAACATAGGATCCTTGAGTTCTAAATTTGAAGTTTTGTAGCACCCTATCTTCCTAGCATCAATTTAAACTGACGGAACTAAAGCGGATGCTACAGGCTAATCAAATGCATTTCACAAGTTCAGGCGCGTAGCCAGAAATTCGCAATGGGGGGGCTGTTTGGGGGCTCTGGAGGCAGAGCCCCCAGCGCTCGAAAATTTTGCAAAAATAACTTAATTTTAGGGCTATTTTGATAAAAAAATAATGCCTTTATAACGTGGCTTCGAAATTGGCAGTGCAAACATGATTAAACTGGTTGCATAAATGTGCTATTTGGGAGGTGACAAATGGTAAAATTTTAGTTCTCTTATTTAGATGCTGGTAAACTATAAAATCTAATAGTTTAATAAAGCTCACACGGAGTAACCTATTTCGTTTACAGTTTATGGAGAAAAATAATTGGGGGGGAGAGGGGGGCTAATTAAAAGAAATTTGAGAGAAATTGGTAATTAACAATACTAAATAGCCCCTCCCCCCCTTCCCTATTCCTTAGTTTATAGTATATTTGTTGATGACACCTATGTTTAGCATTTTTACACTTGCGATTAAATTTGATTGCGTATTTTTGACCATTTTTCAAAGTTTTTACTTATTTGATAGTTTTATTTTGAACAAATTAGCCCCCCCCTCCCTTAATATATGTTTCAAAAGATGTTTGAAATCACTATTTTGTCCTCTCTAGTACATTTAACGGTCTCAAAAGTGCTAAAAACGTAGTGTTTTTCTCATTGTGCATTTTGGTCGACATGCCAACAGCCCCCCCCCCCCCCTGGCTACGCAACTGCACAAGTTTGTTCATTTATTTTACGTTATTTAGAAATCATTTAACACACGCACAGTAGCATACGCAGGACTTTCGAAAGGGGGGGTCCAGAAAATTCAGAAAATTTGAGAATAATGAAAACCGGATTGAAAATATTCCAGCCCAAAACCAAGTCCGTTTTCCTGCCCAAAGTAAGGTAAAGACCACAAAAAAGGTCTTCACTCAAATTTAGTCTGGTTTTTGGCCCAAAATTGGGTGAAGACCAAAAAAAGGTCTTCGTCCACCGTTTCTGTGCTCAAACCCTCTGCCCAAGTTACGAAGAGGGGGCCATGCCGCAATTTTGCATACTATTCTATACTAATTATACTATCCTGACGACCCAAAGGGGGGTCTTTGCACAATGCCCCCCCCCCCTAAATACGCCGCGGCACACGCAATTTATTGCGAATTTGTGACTATTTTACCGTAAATTTTCAAGTTAAACTGGATAAAACAAAAATGAAAAATATTTATCCGCATTTTTTTAATTTGCTTTTTTAAAGGGTAACGATCAGTGCAGGCCCTTCCGGGGGGGGGCTGGGGTGCCGTGCCCCCCTAAACAGCTGCTTGTGCCCTCATTTTGGTTTACTAAAAATACTGTTTTTGGAACATCACACAACGACGAGACAACAGACAGTGATGAAAAACTTGCTGTACATAAATTCGAGGCAATACTCCGCCTTATCAATACGCCTTTACGGATGTGTCGCTGAAGAGACATGTAAGCCTGCAGAACCGTAACTGGAACTTCTTTAGTGATTATGACATGAAACAATACGTGAAAACATTTTTTTTCATAGACCCACTGTTTTGATTTCTAGTGCACTCTCAAGATTTAGAGGTGATAGTCGGTGGCGTATCTAGGGTGAAGGGGTTTAAGCCCCCTTAGCCAAGTCACTAAGAAAACTTAACCTCAAAATACGAGCGTTTAAACGCATGTTAGACTTGACCTGAAATAAAGGGGGGATAAAGGTGCTAAGCAATTTAAATCTTTGAAATGACTTTTGATATTTAGCAGTTTAGTTATTCGTATGGCTTCAAAAAGTGCGAAATGTGATTAAAATGTCGTTAAAGTCTCTATTTTTTTGCTGAAAAATCGCAAAAATTGTACCGCAGCTGGGGGCACCGTCCCTGGGCCCCGTACACAGTCACTAAATATTTAGTGACTATGTCCGTCAGTGACACGCTTGAGTTGCATCAGTTTGTTCAGCACGGGTGCTAAATCATGCAGCTTTTGTGCAAAAAAACAACTTTCGTTTCACCCTCTTAGCAAAATTCTGGTTGCACGTCTGGTAGAATCGCTGCTGTAGGTAGATTTTTCAAGCGGTTATGGGCCGCAGACGAAACGAGCAAAGAACTGCTGCAGGCCTTCTTTTCAAATTGCGCGTAATTGCAGCCGTACAAGATCTGAAGATCAGGTTTTGTAAGCAAATTTTAGTGCCCCCTATTTTTGGCTCGTGCCCCTCACTTCGTTTGCTCTGGCAACGGCACTGGTTAGTGGTTACGATTAAGGTTTGAGCAGGGATACCTAATTTGAAATAGGTTTGAGGTTACTTTTAGAGTAAGAATTTGAGTTGGATTAGAATTAATCAAAAATTAGGTAAAAATTTTCGGTAAAATAACGTCTTCCATGATCCATTTTGTTATAACTGATTTAATAAACTTTTTAGTGCCACTTAGTGAGAGTATTTGATTATGATAAAAAAAGATATTGGTTTCATATAAACTCAGTGGCGTCGCTAGGGGAGGGCGGAGGGGGCGGCCCGCCCCGGGTGTCACCATTTTGGGGTGACACCATTTCGTTACTTTATTTGGTTCCCATCATTTATTTTGACCGAAAACACACTCGATTTCCGGCGAAGACTTTTTTTTTTCTTTGGTCTTCACTTTTGGACCGAAAACCCACTTAATTTTAGGCGAAGATCTTTTCTTTTTTGGTCTTTACCTACTTTTAGACATAATTTTCATTAAGGGTGTCACATCATAAAGGGTGACACCACAAAATCCCACCCCGGGTGCCACCATCCTTAGCAACGCCTCTGTACAAACTGAAAACTGTAATGTATTTTTGGATTCACAAAAAACGTTTTTACCTTGAAAGTTATTTCTGGAAAGGCAATTTTGGTTCACAAAATACTAAACTTTAATTGCTAAAATGTTTTTTGTAGCTGCAATACTCTCTTGCTTGTCGTCAGTTTAGTCGGGCAGTACTTCCCCCCTTGCCCCCCCCTGGTAAAAGACTTGCCCCCCTGGTAAAAGGGCAAGGGGGGGAACTGCCCCCCGTTCCGGCATCACTGGCTCTGAACGATAAAATTTATGAAAATAGCCAAAATATGAAAACAGATTACAAAAATTTCGACTTGCTGACTGAAGAGAATCTGTAAATCCTACCTATGAATCAGAGGTGGAGTCGAGGACACAAGGCTCGAGGCCAAAACCAAGGACACAAAAAAAAATTCGAGGCCAAGGCCAAGGACAGCCTTTCCGAGGACAGAACCTCTCGAGTCCAAGAACAGGAATGCTCGAGGCCAAGGCCAAGGACCAAAGACACAGGCGCAAGTTTTCTCCCAAAAAAAACGTATTCAAAAATTTTTTTCGGGCGATCTCCAATTCTAATAATAAGTCAATTAAGATGTATTACAATCACACAACAAGCAAGTTGCTGGGTTTAAATAGCCAAAATTAAGCATGCGAGGAGGCGTCTTTTCTAGCTCAAGTGGTAGAGCAGTGGACCGGTAATCCAAAGGCTGCAGGTTCGATTCCTATGGAAAGACAATTTTTCGCATTGCTTCTTTTAAGTAGTCGCCGTTCTGGTGGCTCTTCCCTAGGCTTCCGAGCTGGTAGCCTTTAGGCCAGAAGCGCGCAAAACGATTAAGATCTCCAATTCATTGGCGTACGCAGAATTTTTGATTGGAAGGGCCTAAACCACTAATCACATGAAATAAAGTCATCAAAATTTTTCCAAAGAGGAAGTTTTTGTGGGACAAATATGTTGTAGTATGGAAGATCTGAAATCGTTGGCTGTTGGCACGTAACCAGGATTTTGCAAAGGAAAAGGGCTTAAACTAATAGTTCAAAAACACAAATATTCAAGTTCAAGTTTGTTTGTTGACGCCACTAAATAAACAAAAAAATAAAACAGATAAAACAGAGAACGAATAGTGTTATTATTAACGAAGCAGCGCCTGAGTGACAGCGAAGGGACCGCGAGGTCTTCGAGTCTGCAGCCACTCTGGAAAGCCATAATAAAAGATATGGCATCTTTTTTCGAGCTACAACGAACTGACATAAAAAAACACAAGGAAGCAAAAACTGAAAAACACAAAAAAAAAAAAAAAAAGAAAAAGAAAAGACAAAACAAGAGCTACAATAGTAATGTGCTGGCTAAGAGATACTAAAATTTAGTATTTTTAGAAAATAATTTAGATAATAACTTTTATTTTTGGAAGATTATATACGAGTAATATACAAGCATTTTTCAAGTCGCTACTTTACAATTTGAAAATATAAACACAAGAAAATTAACACAAGGAGTTCAAAAGAATTTCTTTGCTTTCTTTCAAAAACTTTCTAAATGAGAGGTCTTTAGTGTTATTAGGAATGGAATTCCAAATTTTGGCACCGGAATATTTAATTGATTGCTGCGTTCTTTTAGTTTTGTAAAGAGCAATTATTAAATTCAAGGATGCCGTAGTACGAGTTTGCCGACTGTGCGAGAATTTTGCCAAAGTGAAATAATTATTAGAATTTGGAGATAGACGCTGATTGATTTGATTATGTATGAATTTGGCAGTCTCAAATTTATGTACTATATTTAACTTTAAAAATATATTTAACTTTGGAAACGAGTTGAGTAAGCTAGTGTCAGTCAAAGGTATCACAAACGGGAGGTCTGGAGGCGGGGCTCCCAGCCCCCAACCGTTGGGCGATTTTTTGTAATTTTTTGGAAAAAAAAGCTATTTTAATGCCATTGAATCACATTTCGCAAGTGTTTAGAGCCATTTGAAAGTACTAGATTTTTGACATTTGAAAGTCAATTGAAAAAATAAAATTGTTTAATACTTGCTTTTAAGTCCTTTTACTTGCAATTTAAGTCCAAAACACGTTTAACATCTTGCATTTTGGAGTTAAATTTAGTTGTAAGTGATCTGGTCCAGGTAGGGGAAAGTAAGGTGCATTGTCTCTTGCAACATTTTAGCAGCAAATAACAATCCACTCGAAGATTTTCCTTTGAGATTTTTGTTTTATCATGACAATAACCAGTTATGGGAGTACATGTTCGGCCAGGGGGCCCAGGCTCCCTCAACTGAAGTTTAATGATTCGTTCAATCAGCATTTTCCATGGCTAATTTTTAAAAAAGTATTTTGTGCATAAAAACCGGCGATGTTGGAGGTTAATTACTGAATTGTTATTGAAAAATGGTAAAATAGATGGTTTCGGCAACTAACCATGTTATTGCCGGGCTGGATTTACTTCGGGCTAGGCCCTTGGCACTTTGGAGATTTTCGCAACATCTTTCTGCCAAATATAGGTGAAGACCAAAAAAAGTCTTACGGTTTTAGCTCGGAGCCCCTAGCTGGTTCTCAGGCGCGTAGCCAAAAATTCGCAACGGGGGATGGCTGTTTTGGGGGTCTGGGGGCGGGGCCCCCAGTCGCCGGAGGCCAATGGGGGTTAGGGGGCGAAGCCCCAACTGTCAGAGGCTGGGGGAAGTGGCGGATTTAGGGGGATGGGGGGGATGCATCCCCCCCCACCAGCCTAAAAGTAACGATTTTGGCCGAAAAAACAGCCTCTATTTCGAATAATTCGGCTCCATTTCGAGATGCATCCCCCCCCACCAGCCTAAACGTAACGAATCCGGCCGAAAAATCGCTCCCAATTTTGGTGAAGACCTTTTTTTTTGGAGACCACCTGATTTTGGGCGAAAAAATTCTTTGAATTTCCGATTTCGGCCGAAAAATCGCTCTCAATTTTGGTGAAGACATTCGAATTTTTGAGGTTTTGTGCTTAAAATCCCCCCCCCCCACCAAAATTTTCTGGATCCGCCACTGGCTAGGGGTATGGGGGCGTAGCCTCCAGCGCTCGAAAATTTTGCATTTCTTTGCAAAATGAACTTAAGTTTAGAGCTATTTTAATAAAAATAATGCTTTTAAAACGTGGCATAGAAATTGACAGCCCAACATGATTCAACCAGTTGCATTAATGGGCTATATGGGAAGTGGCTAATTAACATTGCAGTTCTCTTGTTTACTCGCTGGTAAATCATAAAATCCTATTATTCAATGAAACTCACACGGAGTAATCTATTTCGTCTATGTTTTATAACGAAAAATAATTGGGGGAAGAGCTAATGGAAAGATATTTGAGAGGAGTGACTGGTAATTAACTAACACTGAATAGCCCCCCCCTACCCTAATTCCTGAGTTTATGATATATTTGTTGATAAAACCTATGTTAGGCGTTTTTACATTAGCGATCAAATTTGATTGTTTATTTTCAGGCATTTTTTCAAAGTGTTCATTGATTTGTGACTTTAATTTTTGACAATTAGCCCCCCTGAATATATGTTTCAAATGGTGCTTCAAATCACTTTTTAGTCAATTCCAGCGCAAAAAACAGTCTCAAAAGAGCTAAAAACGTGGTATTTTCCTTATTCTGCATTTTGGTTGACAGGCCAATAGGGGGGCTATATTCCCCGCCTCCCCCACGGCTACGTTACTGCTGGTACTGCGTCATATTATGGTAAATCCGGCCCTGATTAATGCATTATGTTCACAAAAAGGCTAGATGTGGGCCTGAGTTAGCAACTTTTAGGACAACAGCTCTCCGTTTTCTTCGGGTTATACGTTTAAATTGGCTGGCAAAAATTGAATTGAGGGGAACCCGGAGCCCCTGGTCTTCAATATTGTTGTTATAGTTATACTGTTGTAAGCGAAAAATGCTAAAAAGAAACTGAAACTGAAGAAACTGTAGGCTTTTTTGTCACATTTTTGTCATTGGTGAAATTTCAATTGGGAAAGGGGCGGACCCCCAGCCCCCCTCCACTTGGCCACGCCTATGCTCCAAGTGAGGAAACCAAAAAAGGTGCTCGCAAATTTTCTGCAATGCTTCCGGCGTTTTCCAACGAAATTTCAACTGTTCAAAAAATAGTGCTGTCGTAGGGCAACTTTCGAGGACTTGAGGCTTCGAGGCCAAGGCCAAGGACTTGAGGCTTCGAGGCCAAGGCCAAGGACTTCAAAATGTGTCCTCGAGGACGTCCTCGAGGCCAAGGACGTCCTCGAGGACTCCACCTCTGCTATGAATCCTACAAAACTGTAAATCCTACCTATCTGAAAGAGAGCCAGGTTTGGTCGTCCTAATAAGATCTCAAACTAGAGTGAAAACTTTGCCCGAGGCTAAAGATTCGACCCTTTCTTACTGACTTTGTCTTGTGCTTGAGCAAATTTACATAGCAAGAAATTCCAAATTCGTTGGGCCTTTGTCATTTGCTCAAGAAGTGGTGAAGTGGTCTTTTTCTGGAAGCAAAGATATATGATTGAAATTTTTAGTTAAATAAACACAAGGTAGTGTTGCTTTAGGGATAAGACAATCAAAACTGTATTCATATTTGATTTCCCGCTTGTCATTCAGTTTGCAAGCGGTAGTATGAGGGCTCTGCAAAGTACCTTGAAATCGAAAGCCGAAGAGAAAACTAACACTTGTTTTCAGAAAGGAGATATTGAAATATTAGTAGACAATACACAAGAAATTGGAAAAACAAGTGTTGTTTATTTATAATATTGCCTTTTTGTAAAACCTCAGACTTTAATTTATAGAAACATTGTTGACAGATTTGTGTGGGACCTATTATGGCAAGCAGCTTTTTTTAAAGGAATGTTTTCTCCATATTCGGACAGTATAAACTTGAGACTTCGGGAATTCCCCCACAAGGTCTTTTTGTCTGTTTCACGCCACGAATTACGGTTCAGTTTTTAGGCCTACCCTTATGAGATGTTAGTAGTGGCAGTTGTGTACTTCTAGTATTGCACAGGCACGTAGCCAGCCGGATATTTTTGGGGGGGCAAGAGCAATATTTGGGGGGGCAAATATTTTTTCATTTACTTATGTGATTATGAGGTTTGTAATCTGATGTATGTGCTTTGCTCTTTGCTATTATTCTGAAACAAGACTATTATGTCTGTGTCTGCTTGCAGTTTGTTAGGATGAATAGTAAATACCTTTAATGATAGATCACACGTGCACTTTGCATAAAACATGTTGAAGGGGGACTAAAGAGTTGTAGCTAAAGTGGTTTTGAAATGTTTGCTGATAAACAACAACAATTTTTAAGTAATATTCCGTGAACTTTTTTTGGCGATACTGAAAGTTTATTCTAACCATCCAGAACGACTTATAACTCGCAAGTGCCAATTATTGTTCTGCAGGCCTAAATTCGATAAAAACAATCTGCCAGTAAGAAATTAGCTGCTGTTGATTAGCCATTTTCAAATCCACCAAACTCTCAGACTTGGCAACAAAAATTTCCCGGAATGTTTCTTTGAAAATCTACAATTGGGGTAAATTATAAGTTTATAACAATTACTATGTATCAGGTAATTTTTATAGTGTACTACACTCTTTTTTTTTGTAAGAACAATTTTATAAGAACACGAGGCTCAATTTTGCTCAAAATTTAAGAACAAATTAAGAACATTATTGCCAGCCTCAGAATCAGGAAAAAAATTAAGAACAAAAATGCTGAAATTATTCCTGAACAAAAACTCTCAGCTGAATAGATGTAATGTTTCAAACTGCCACTCGTCTAAAGCAGCGAGTGACATGCTTTTGTGACCATCTGTACTTGCTAATCGGTAAGCGCCATGACTTGTTTGCTCAAAACTGATTATTTGTGATAGATGAGAGAAAAGTGTCAATCGGCGGTAATTTAGCAACTTCGGATGATTACATTTTCGCATAATTTAAGAACAAATTAAGAACAATTGAGGCTAAAAATCTGCAAAAACTTAAGAACAACCAGCCTCAGTCCGAAATTTACTGGTTCTTATAAAAAAAAAGTGTATATCAGGAAGCATTTGAAAAAACAAATTTTACTGCTCTTATTAGTACCCCATTAATGCTGACAGTGACACCAAGAAATAAACGTTGTAATACCACACTTGCACTTTTTTCGTCTATCTAACCACAGCTTTGCTCAAAAGTTAAAAAACATAGAAGTGAATATTACCTTTTTAAAGTTTAGCAATCTTATAGACCAGCTGGTAGCAATATATACGGTATAGCTACCAGTGTTCCCTCTAGGAATCGAAATTGGATTGGAACAGTGGGAAATTGTACAGATGGAAATTTTAACAAAATTTTACAGTTTTAGACAAATTTGACCATAATTTTGCATGGAAACCTGATTCTTGAAACAATAAACTAATATTCTGGACAAAAATTGTCAACTATTGGTATTAAATTCAACGTGATATGCCTAATCTAACTTCATGCCTTTTTTATAACTTATTGCCCAAACCTTTCTCAAGTTTCTCAATTTTCGCACCATATAGGGAACATGAAATAAATATTTATTAGACCAAAATCGGAACATAAAATGAGTAAACTGAAACAAAAAACGAAATCGATTGCGTTTTTTATTTTAGTTCCTACTCATTTTATATTTCGATTTTTGGTCTATTAGATATTCATTTCAAGAAAAGCCTGTCAAAAATCAACTCTTATATCGCCTTACATCACACGGGTCAGTTTCCTTAGCAAAATTGATGACCATATAGGGAACACTGGTAGCTCACTTCAACGACTACAATAAACGACGTCTTTTAGATTTTTTGAAATGATCCAAAATATTTTCTTTATTTAAGGTTTTGCTAAGTTCCCTTTCGATCGAATGCAGGGACAAGGCTGACAGTCTAATAGTACCCATGCGGGATCTTAGCCTGGTTTTAATACGCTTTACTGACGAAAACATTCGCTCAACTGTAACTGAGGTTTGCGGAATAGTGATCAGGATGTGCAAAAGTTTGTGCATATTCGGAAATATATCCTTTTGAGTAACGTCATATACATCAATTAAGGTAAAACGTGTGGCCTGTTCATGACGTTTTATAAAGTTTTTGAAGACATCGTGCTCTGCATCAGGAATAATCAAATCATAAACAGCAGCATATTTGAGAAGCTCTGCATCCATAAAATTGCTCTTTGATGGAAGGCATGCGTCCACTATAATCTCATTATCTCATAGTTAGCATTGTCAAATCTGCTGCACAACTCTCCCGATATCTGACCACCGATTTGCCGAAGTAAAGTAAGCATGTCTTCTGCGGTAGTAATTTTGTTGTGTCCCACAGATGAGGTAAGGATGGTGGACTTCAATGATTCCGGAAGGCGATGCTGCCTGCTTGAACTGCGAGTGTCGAAACTGTTAACGTCATAGTTCTCCGCCATTTCGAGGCCCTGTTTTAGTGTTTCGTGGTAATCAAAGCTATTGACATTGTCTTTCAGTTCGTCTACCAAGTTCACACACGACGACACCTCCAATGTTTTGCTTTGCAAGCATCTCGTTGCAAATTCGCTGTATTCGTAGAAACGAGCGAAAAAAACAAGAAGTACAACAAACTTCTTTGTTTGAATTGCTGTTAATAGTGATGAAGCTGACAATCTGGTTTCACTGTTTGGATCATCTTCAAAGAGCGCCAGGGTATCCAAAATGCAGCCGTATCTTTTAAGAAACTTTTGCACTTGATGAGCACGTGATGACCACCTTGTGTCACAAGCTTTGGTGAGTTCCAATGGTTGGGAATCCGGGTAGTGATGGCGTTGTACGTCAATAAAAGCTGCATGTCGTTTGGTTCCGCTAAAAAAACTGTACGTCAAATCTAAATGGTCAAAAAATTGTTTTACATTTAGATCAACTTTTGCTGCTTTTGCCAGAACAAGATTCAAACGATGAGCAGCGCAATGAAAATAATTTGCAAATGTATATCCAGATTTTTTTAGAAGGGCCTGGACGCCTCCATCTTTGCCAGCCATCACACTTGCTCCGTCATAACCTTGACCAACACAATTTTCAGGTGACAAGGTTAATGATTGCAACATATTTTGCAACTTCTCGGCGATGCTAATAGCGTCCATACTCTTCAACTCAACAAATCCGATAGCCCGCTCTCGTAAAGTTCCATCGTGAAGATAACGCAAAGAGACGCCTAGCAGTTCCTTTTTAGAAACATCCTTTACTTCATCAGCTAGAATGGAGTAATACTGAGCAGCGTGCACTTCCTGCTTAATTCGCTGTAACATTTCTTGCTTGGACGCCTCAAGTAGATCGTTTTGAATATCTGGACTAAGCATTTTTGCATTTTCGGGAAGTCGATCTAAACGCTCTTTGATGTTGGGATTGTAATGAGATAGCAAAGAAAAAAGTTCCAGAAAGTTACCACGATTCAGCGAATCAATGCTTTCGTCATCGCCGCGAAGAGGTATTTCTTGCTGAGCACAGAAGAGCAGTACATCCAAAACCGTCATCAAATGTGTTTTATTGTCATTGATCAGAGTCTCATCCCGAAAATTTGGGTCTAATTGTTGATCTATCCTACCTGCCTTTTTACTCAGATAGTAAGATTTCCTTTTTTCGTCAGCCAATCGGTGAATATTGCTTTCATGATGCTTTTTGCATTTATCTCCAATTTTCTTCCAGTTGTTGAACCCTGTGGTTGTAAATGTTTCTTCTTGTTTAAAGTTGCTTGCAAAAAAACGGCATGTTTGGCAGTAAATTCGGTTTTTGGATACGCTGTATTCAATCCATTCGTATTTATTATACCAACTACTTGAAAATTTGCGACCGTTTGTGGAAGGAAAAGCTATGATTGGCTGCTTTGGTGGTAGATCTTTTGTAGACAAGTCGAGTTGCTCAACTTCTTCACTTTCGCTTTTGTCTTCATCGGAAAGATTAGTTTCTGTTGGCAACTGCTCATTTTGCTGAAGCTGAATGCTTTCTTCCGCATTATCTCGGTCACTGGGGGGTAGGGCGCGAAAGAAACTTGCTATGTTCTGAAACCTGGGGGTTAGTTTTCTTTTACTCATATCCGTAAAAGTTCTCCTTACTATCCAATTATTCAATACTAACTTGCAATTTCGCTAAAAATTTAATCTTATTTGAACCCCGTTAGCAATACCTGTAGGCCTATGTGTATTATAAACTTAAATAATTTATAGAACATTAGACTACCAATAGCCTACTTACTACCTATCACTTTTAGTATATTATCTATCACTTTTCGTGCATACTATCTATTACTTTTAGACTTTTGGTACATACTATCTATTACCTGTTACTAATACATAGTAGTTTATTATTATCCATTACTACTATCTGTACTATCTATTATTACTTTTGAGTTAGTTGACCAACTGATTAGCACTTTACTCTAAGCTATTAATCATGCAGTTGTTTGTAGTCAATCCAAATGAGATGAAATTTGAGTGGTTTTATGGCGCTTTCCAACTACTATGGTTCCTACATAGCGCCAGGACTGAGTTTTTGATCACTATCGTCATTTTTTAGCACTGTTCAATTTTGATCACTGTCGTCATTTTTTAGCGCTGTTCATTTCATCCTCCACAGTCCGCGCTACATTTAATTGTCGAGCGTTTAGCAAGTGCAGCAGCAGATAACAATTTTGAAGTCTTTGGTATGAAAGACTGAGAATTAAACCTAGTCTACCAGCTTCTAAGGCGAACGCTCTAACAACTACTAGGCTACGAAGCTGGCAAAACTGCCTTATATTGGCGCCGCGTGATTGCCACGCTTTGAGAGCTTGAAATCCGTGAAGGTAACGCTTATTTATGATGTCACAATCCTTGTAAGCTCATATCGCGTCCGATCAACTTACACATGAAAATCAAACGCAATAATATGCAACCAGCAACTTTGGTTTTACTTTTATTCATATCAAACCCACTACGAGGTGAAATTACGTTTGGGGGGGCAAAATAAAATTTTGGGGGGGCAACTGCCCCCCCAGGCCCCCCCGTGGCTACGTGCCTGGTATTGCATATGGCGTAGGCCTAAGGTGTAATTTAAGTTTACCAGTGTTTTGTGCAGCAATCTTGCTAAAGTGCATCCTAAAGCTGGTTTAGCCTTTGGGCAGCTATCACTCGCTGGTTTGGTTATTTTGGGTTAGCCTACTCACTGCAGATTGTTTGAGTTGCGGTTTTCTGTAGCTAGCGGTTGCCTTGGAAGGCTGCTTGTATGCTAGCCTAGGCGTGATTTACCATTTATTGGGGGTAATTTAGATTCCTTGTTGAGCAATAGGGTGAATCGTTTTTGACTTTTTTTTTCAAAATCTGGATAGCTAGTGATAAAAACTGGCACATGCATGAAAAAATGACGTGTGCAAAATTTTAGCAGAATTGGGGATGCTTTTGAGGTTCCGCCGGGGGGGGGGGGGGGTAAAAATTCAAATTTTTGCAACAAAGGGGCAATTTCTAAAGTTAAGGTTTGTAATAAAACCAAAAATATTTTTAACCTGGCTAGATGCAAAATTGCAGTACTAGGTCTGCAAAACATCATTCTAAAACTTATTTTGTATTGGTATTAAGATTTCAGGTCTCGCTTTAGCAGTAAATCAACCCTAAATAAAAATATGCTAAACTTTAGCAAATTTTGAAAAAAATTTCCTTTTCAGCAGAGCATGTTCTCTCATTTTGATAAATGATAGGCCTAAACTTGCTACGTATACCGGTAATACTTAGCATTATCATGTTTGCCTATAGCCAATCCTGTTATAAATAATATACAAGATATTTTTTTTCAGTTTTATGCTTCAGCCTGGGGGTAAAATTCAACTTTTTTAAAAATTCAACTTTCTCTACAGAGCCCTATTAAAGATGGTGAATCATCCAGCCAATTCCGTTGGTTTACAATTGCTAAAATTGAACTATAATTTTGATATTTTTTGTTTTGGTTTTGGGGCTGCGGTTGCAAAGATATTCAACAAATACAAAAAGATATCCCCCAAAAAAAGTTTTTGGAAACTATGAGTTTTGTTCTTACCGCCAAAACCACAGTAGGCCTAATAATTTAGAGAACTATGATTTTGGCGGGAAGAACAAACGTCTGAGTTTCCAAAAACTTTTTTGGGGGATATCTTTTTGTATTTGTTGAATATCTTTGCAACAGCAGTCCCAAAATTAAAACCAAAAATATCGAAAGTTTTGGTTCAATTTTTGGTTTTGTAAACCACTGGAATTGGCTGGATGATTCACCACCTTTAACAATGTCGCGAACTCTTTGTGTCATACTTTGCAAACAATTTAGGAGAGTAAAGAAGTGCCATGCACCATTTGTCAGGTTGCTATTACTTTTTATCTGGAACCAAACAGGAACATAAATGTTCATGATGCATTGTACCAAGTCTATCGGTGCAGGAGATGGTTAGGAGGTAGAAACGTAGAGCCTAAGTATCTGGCATGCAGTTGTCAACCAGCGTGAGTGGTTGAGAGGTCCAGGTTTTTGCGAAGCCAGATGAGGAGAAACAAACTCGATTCTTACAGCATTAAATATACTAAGGAGGTACTTTTGATCGGAGCTGAGATCTTTTTCATCAATGGTTATTTCTGGAACAAAGACTGCTTCGAAATCAACAACGTCCAACAATTTGCATCCAACAAGCTGGTTTCCTATTAAACCACCAAAGTCTTCTGGCCCACTAGTGCCTCCATCTAACTCTCATAAGGTGACGCAAAGGTAACTCGTTTGTGTGTAGTAGACAAACTAACCATTGCAGTGGCTTGTTCAAACAATTTTCTAGGCGTGTTATAAAGCCTTCTTTGCGGCCAGTATTAACGGCAGTGCCATCACATCCTATTGCTGCAACATCATCCCAATTTAATTTGTTAGAGGCACAATAGTCAATGATTCTATTAAACAGGGATTGACTGAAACCGGTAAATGCTGCAAAATGGCCAATGCATTCAGATTGTGGTTCTTTAATAAGTGTTACGTGCTCTTCTACTGTAGTGCATTTATGCATTTTCCCATTGATCAGTTTTTGAGTGATCGTTTGGTCTTTTCGACCATCAAAGTATAAACTTTGCAGGTGTAGAGCTGTTTTGTTCAAAGCCACACTGTTCATTCTACGTTTCTTTCTTTATAAATCTTGTTTTTGTCAATAACTGAAGATGCATCATTTTCCGTGTTGATTCCAGCACCCTGCAACATAGGCGAAGCAAGAAAAGCTTTCGCCCACAAACAGGATTTGTAACTGTAATAACTGCAACTGAGTCACTTTTTTGACCAATTCAAAGATAGTTAGCTGGTGATCTTATTTAAATTTTTTTATTTTTTGACCAATGGGTTACTTTTAAAAAATAACTTGCCACCACTGATTAAATTTCAGGTTGATCTGAGAATTTTGTTATCTGCTATCAGTAGAAAAAGGTATAAAATTAGCTATCTGATGTTCATATTAATGATATTATTATGATGTCTTCACTGTTGCAAATTCAACGCTTTTCAAGCTCAAGTAATCTGGTGATAATAAACTGCACAAATGGCAAAACTCGATACCAATGCCACGTTGTTGTAATATCACAGAAGCAGCGCTGAACAAAATTGGAAAATTAACTTGCAGTTCATAAACTTTCTCCGTCCCACTCACTTAATTTGAATGTAACTGCAGGCCATAGCCTATTGGTTACTGAAAGCAGGAAAACATTTAAAAACTATCAGTGGCTAAGAAAGTTAAACAACAACAATAAATGCTGTGCTCAGTAATGCAAATAGTTACGAATAAGCATTAGAAAAAACGATCAAAAGATACAAATTTCCTAAATTTTAGCAAATTTAGGGTTTATCTACTGCCAAAGCGAGACCTGAAATCTTAATACCAATACAAAATAAGTTTTGCAGACCTGAATGATGTTTTGCTGACCTAGTAGCCTACTGCAATTTTGCTTCTAGCCAGGTTAAAAATATTTTTGTTTTCATAGCATACATTAACTTTAAAAATTGCCCCTTTTTTGCGAAAATTTGAATTTTTACCCCCCCCGGCGGAACCTCAAAAGCACCCCCAATTTTGCTAAAATTTTGCACACGTAATATTTTCATGCATGTGCCACTTTTTATCACTAGCCATCCAGATTTTGAAAAAAAAAGTCAAAAACGATACACCCTATTGAGCAATTCTTCTCAAGCTGTTCACGTATTGCAGTGGTTAGGGGATAGGATTTAGGGATGTGTTTAATTAAATGATGACTGATTGGCTATGCCTTTATTTTAGTGAGTGATTATTTTCGCAGTCGTAGCAATGAGCGTATAACAATACTGTAGGCTACTGTGTAATACTGCGACCTCGAGTCAGTTTCCCGCTGAAAGTTAGGAAGTGTTCTTTTTGCCTTGGTATTACTGTAATCCGGACTTACTATCTTTTATTGTACGGTTTCTTAGACCGCAATTCATTAGATAAGACTAATCATTAATCACTAATCAATGAGGCTAAACTATAAGTTAGAGTTAGGCATTGACTGATTGTGTTTTGACTGGATGAGCTGCGTTTGTTTTGCCCTGTTTTGGAACAATAAAGTGATTTCCTGGTTAGTCACTTCTTGTTTTTTTTTTTCTGATAAAGTTAGCATCATTCGGGGAGCCAGGAAAGTTGCAACAAAGCAATCTAGTGGCCAAGTTAAATGGAATCCGAGGTTGAGCAAGACACTTGCGGACACCTCATTCACAATATTCTATATCACTACACTAAATGTGGAAGACTACAATATTATTTATTGGTTATACAGTATGTAGTATAGATGATTGTCAGTACCATGTGTTGTTATGCCTAATAGACATGTATTTGCGCATTTTTTTAAATCTCAAATCTTAAGTGCATAGTTTTGAGTCAGAAATGCATAAATGTAGTAGCGCGTTTTTGCTGATTATCATTGTGTAGTAACTTATGTTATACTACATTGAGTTCTGATTAACAGGGTAAAAGAAGATGGAACAACGCCGATGAATATAGCAACCAACGTTGTGTTTATTCAGTCTAATCCAATAACCAATTTGCAATTAGATCAGTCCTTGTCACCCAAACATTGGCTTCAAGCAAATGCTCTTGGCAGTGATGCAACGAAGATAAAAAAACTTGGAAAAGGATTTAAATTCCAACGTGATTTGACCTTTTACAAACAAAACACAATCCGTTATTATCGCGAAATTAAATAAATCAGTGACCGAAGAATTGGAGTTGCATGATGACATCGCAATGATGTTTAAAATTGATCTAGCTCTAAAAGTTAGTTCAAATTGTTTTGAAATTCTGCAGAAGACAGATGATGTTCGCTCAAAATGCAAACACAATCCAGCCACATCTTGCGATAGAAAATCTTATTATGGCCATGTGTCAAATGGTCATTTAGCAGCGATACCAAATATAAAATTAGGTAAGTCTGAACTAGATTTAAATTTGAAAATATAATGCGATATCTGATATGTCAGGTGCTATTTACTTTTGCAAATCTTACCTATTGCATGACAAACAATAACATGCCTTCATGATTCTGTTGCTGTTTGCTTCCCGCCTTTTTGCGCTATTTCAGATTTGACTATTTCTGTGTTACAGTATGGCACTTAATAGTATTAATTCTTAAAGTTAATTGATCGGACTTGACGCAAAACTTTCCAGTATTTTCTGCTTCAGTTATTGATAGTAGAATTATTGTACCACAATCGGTTGAACTATGGTCGACTAACTATGGACGTGGTAGTTAGTTTTAATGGGCAAAGAATTTTTTGATTTATTACTGCTTTCTAAAGGAGGGTTATTTTACTCTGAAAATTCGTTTTACCAAAGAAAATAATTTTTTCCCCACATGACTGTTTTGCTTGGTGGTAGTTCAGTCAAGAAATTGACTGAGCTCTCTGACTTAACAAAATAGTTATGGGTTGGACTTTGCTGGTACCGTTATCAATTAAATTTATCTAGCCTATGCGAATCTTGCTTTCTAAAGGTGATACTTTTACAGGTGAAGTAGTTGGAAAAAATCCAAACTCCAGAGCGAACGTCAAAGCTGTTCTTCGAAATTTAGTTTTCCAAGTAGAATTAGGTACAAAAAGAAATGGTTTCGAATTGGCTTTGACGGAGTACCCTATCGCATGGCAAACGAATTAAAGGAGCAGTTTAAAATTTGTAACTTACGTGGCGAGGAAGTTACCGAAAAACAGCTAACAGCTGCAATGCATGCAAGCGAATGCCATCCAGGTGAAGATTGTTCTTTTCGGCAATATTTTGAAAATATATTTTTTACTCCTCAGCCGGCCACATGGAGAAAAATATGTTACTGGCTGTTTTCAAATTTTGGAAAGATATGTTTTTGGAAACCTTAATCAAAAAGCTTGGGTTTAGAAGTAAAAAAGCAGTGGATTGTATTCTGAGTTGTGAAAATCATCACCTAGCGTGTCAAGTCGCCTTTATTGGATTTGAAGCACTTTCTCAAGAATCGGTGGCAGTATACATAGAAGAAAGTTTGAAAAATCGGTTGGAATTTAACTTAAATTTGTTCGTAAAGTGGCGAAATACCAAAGTTGTGAATCCAAATTATAATCTTCTGTACGATATCACTTTTAATTTGCGTTTGGGATTGAAGTTGTTTCGAGCTGGAATACCAAGAAACAACTCAAGTCATGCATTAAGGGGAAAACAAAAAGTAGCTCCCATTTTTTTTATTGGTCACCACATGATATATATTAAGCACATCATTAAAAAGGATATGACTATTAAAGTTTTGACTCGTCAAGAAATCAAACAATACATAGCACCAAACGAAGCATTTTCTGACTCTGGTGATCATTATCGAGGAGAGGGCGGAGATTATGTTACCGAAACAGGGAATCGTCATTTAAAAAGTCACCTACCTCCTGGAGTGCCGACGCTTTCTCATTGGGTGTCCGCTGCTCGAAACAATTGGATTCTGACAAAAAATAGAGATAAGGTATACAAAAGAATTGGATGTCCTGATCCTTTGTCCACCGAAAGTTCGATACTTACATTCGACGACGAAATTTAGATGTTTCGGTATGTTTTACGCTCTTCTGGAATGTTAAACTTGCCGATGGAACCTCAACAACTGCGATCCTTGGATGGTTAACAGCTGCACCCCAAACTAGTCAATTTTTACTACACATGTGTTTCAACCAAATAGCTGGTCTTTGTATTTCTCGAGGGATCTTCGCTAGTGATGCGTTGAACTGGATTAGTTAATCGGTACACGACATACTTCATTGCATGGCGTGATCAAACAATAAAGTTTTATCACATGTCTAGCTCGGAGCTCATCAGTTTAAGTCAGTTTTGTATTTGACGTGGTCGCGAGAGGACATTTATTTTAAAGCTCTCCTTTTGGACATGAGTAGAATGTGAGTACGATGTTAGTTGAATCATTTGTTAGTAGTATTAGTCAAAAGCATTGGTAAATACCAGTCGGTATTTTTAATGTTTTAAGAGTTATTTTATCGTGAAAGGTGAAACTAGATTTATTGTAGTTCATTAGTCATGGCGACAATTTAAAGTAACTACATAATAGTAATTGACTGAACACCTTTTAATCGTACAATTGTTGTTCTACAGAATCAAGTCGCAACAAAATTTAAATCGCGAGTATTTGGCCCATCAATTTCAAATTTCTGTATTGTAGTCGTGATAGAGCAACAAGGCCGCACCTTATAATAAATTTGTGTTTAATATTTGAAGTTGATGGGCTGTCCGCGCATTTAATACGTTGCGTTTTTGTCTTGTAGTGCGACGGCAGACTACGCAGTTCGCCGGGCACTGGTGTAGGTCCGCCTACTCCCTCCAGAGTCAGGATAGCTCCTACAACATGCAAAGAAAATTACAACACACATCAGAAAAACCCCGATGCTGAACTGGAACCGGTTTTTATTATCCCAGAAGATGAAACTAAATTTCACGACATATCCAGTTGGACCAATGACAAGCTGCAAATCACTAAGCTGATTACCGCAACTGAAGTCACTAAGCTAAGTAAAGCAATTGGCTACTCAGACCTGTTCTTGAGATACAGTGACATTCTAAAAGATTGTCCGCAAAGGAAATCCGAACTAATTTGTCTTCTTGAAAAAATCAAAGAGGTTTCAACACATTGTGAATTTTCGGAAAGTGAAGATTTTACAGACGACGATTAACTAATGGTTACAAGAATAACTAAACGATTTTCCAAATACTTCCGAGTTTAGAGATTATTTTTGAAAACGCTTTATTTAATTTGGAATTTTTTTTGAACGGTTACCCAGGAGTTTATCAAATTATTATTGGCTGTTTTATCGTTGTTTGTATGCTGTGCTTAGTTTTTGCTGCAAAAAGTTTAACGCAAATTTCTTGACTCTATTCTCGGTAACTTATGTGTTAATTGTTTAAGTACGGTAGTTTGTTGATTTATAAATTTCATAGGTTGATTGATTGCCCATTCAATAATTTAATGCTTACAAAATACGATTCGCTTTGTGTGTAAGGTTTACACTTAATTCATTTGGATGCATTAATGAAGCCATCGACTTCTGACTTCTATTGTAGCTCCGCTTTCCACAACAATATAGTTTATTGTTCGTACGGTAATTGGAACGACCTACGCTCGCGTCGCGTGTTCTATTTTTACTCGGCCATTTTCAAACTAATCAGTGCGAAATTTCAGACTTATGCTTATAACGCGAGAACGGATAGGTCTGGCTACATGAAATTTTGACAGCAGTTTAAGATTAGTGAGTTGCATGTTTGTATAAAATTTTGAGGCAATTGGTCACGTGACTTTGGTTTTAGGACCCGAAAACCGCTTCGAAACTTCAGCGTAAAAAGCGGTCTCATCCAAAAATGGCTTTAAGTACGCCAAAAAAAATTTCACGAGGTTATATGTCTTAAATACCCTTTTATCCCAACCAACCCACTTATGGCCACGATGAGGTTTATTTCTTTTTTTTTTTTCTAAATCTTGTTCGCTCTTCTCCGAAACCACAAAATATCGAAATCTAATTTTTGTGTAAAGTTGTTGAGCTGCAAACGCAAGTTTTTCTCCCGAAAGTTTTTAGGGCACTTCCCCGGGAACCTTGCCAAAATGGGGCCTTAAAAAAATCAATTTTTTACCGCTCAAGCTAGGGTGCTAGTTTTTTTGGTATCAGCTGACACTTAACAAACAAATATTTTGACATAGTTTGGGGGTCTCCCCCCGAAGAACCTCCCAAAATCAATTTTTTGAACGGCTTAACTTAGAGTGCTAATAATGTTTTTTGATATCAGTAGATATTTAAGAGGCAACAATTTTGACATAGTTTGGGGGTACCATCCCCCCGGAAATGCAACCCCCAAATATCAATTTTTTGAACGGCTCATCTTAGGGTGCCAGTTTTTTTTGCTAACGGCAGATACTTACCTGACAAATATTTTGACATGGTTTGGGGGGACCCCAAAAAATCAATTTTTTGACCGGCTTAACTTAGGATGCTAGTTTTTTGATAT
Source organism: Trididemnum nubilum (assembly GCA_963965965.1). NCBI lineage: Eukaryota > Metazoa > Chordata > Ascidiacea > Aplousobranchia > Didemnidae > Trididemnum > Trididemnum nubilum. The sequence continues at coordinate 38,414,828 of OZ014484.1, read as the reverse complement.
CAGTAGATACTTAGCAGATAAATATTTTGACATAGTTTGAGGGTGCCACCCCCCGGGGAACTCCCCCAAATAGACCCTTCAAAAATCACTTTTTTGAACAGCATAATCTAGGGAGCTAGTGTTTTTTGATATCAGCAGATATTTAAGAGACAAATATTTTGACATAGTTTGGGGATGTCACCCCCAGGACCCCCCAAAAATCAATTTTTTGAATGACTTAAGCCAGGGCCCTTTTTTTTGAAATCTGTAGATATTTGCGTCAGTCATTCAAAGGGGTTGCTACTCAGCAAGCTCCCATCTAGTCTTCATTCCTATTTGGAAGTCATGCAGTCTTACAAAATAATACAGTACATAAAAAACGGAGTTTTCATTTAATATTGTAACATGATTAAGTTACAGCTTTGATGAGCTATCATTCAGCTTTAATGAGCTAAGTTTGCTATTTTTACCCGTTAATGAAAAATGCAACGCAAGTATTGAAATTATATTAACAAAAATGAAGTCAAGAACAAATAATCGTAATGAAAAATATTGAACACGATTGAAGAACGACTCTGATTGAACAATACAAGTAATTCACAACGAAAAATTAGCACAGCTACATCAAGAGCAAACACGGTTTTTCAAATAGTCTATGTCAAAATTAACGAAAGAAGACTGATCTTGGGCAACTACTGTCAGTCGCGTCTTTCCCGAATTTAAAGCAGATTTTTCTTCCACAGCATTAGATTTTCAAAGATACAAAGTTTTGGAATTTTTGATCTTTTTCTGGGGTAACTATTACGATGTCTAAGTAATTCAAGTTTATCTCATCTCGTGTTGAAACGAAACAATTGATGGTTTAACTAATTTTATTCAGGAATAAAATTACAGTGGAATCAAATAAAAACAACTGGTTTTAGCTCCATGTTTATCTATGACTGGTTGCACAATGTCTGCGAAAATTAATTTCGGTTATGTTCTAGCAATACACTAAACTTGAATTGCAAAAAGAGATGCGGTTACATGTTCTGCTTCTAAAATCTAAAGTCTGCGAAATTGTCTCAGATCTGCACTTAAGAAAATGTCCGATGCAGTTATTCCATTCTTTCTATCAATTCATAGAATACGTTCAGTTTTGCATTTGACCATGTCGTTGACAAAAAAGGGGACTTTCTTAAGCTGGTCTTCACTTCTATAGTACAACACAATACAATTTTGATGGACCCAGTACTGGTAGTCCGCTGTTTTCGACCGCCTACTTTTAAAACCACATCCCAACCAAAACCTGCGGTTGTCAGCACTTTCACAAACTTGGCAGACAATATCTTCTGTTAACTTCTCTCTTCGCTGCTTTGTAGGTGAAGGTGTGACGTCGAGATTTACTGTTGCATCAGACGAATCAATTTTCTCTCATCTTCGGCAGCCCCTTCTGCTGGCATTTGCTGTGGCCCAGCTTCGGACTCGCAACTTCATCAGCTTCTGAAATTATTTCTAGTGACGATTTGTACCGTTTTTGCTTCCCTTTATTTTCGGGCGTCATTGTCAAAGCAACTTTACAGTGAGTCTGCACTTCCAATTCCATCGCCTGAAAGACATTTCTTGCTTTTATCCAAACTATAGCTCTAAGCTTTACAATCTCTCATCTGAAAAATATAATCCTCGACCGTATATGCTGTATCAATAAAGCGTTTAACTTTCAACAGTAGCCTACTAAGCATACTAAAAACGCTTGACTATAATTACCGTATCTCCGATCTGATATCAAAATATGAGACGAATGTACGAGCGTCAAATCTATGTTTTTTGCTAGTCTCAAACGGGTAATTGATCTGTAGTATCTGGTATTGGTTATGCTTTGATCTATACAGACTACCTTCTTACTAGAGTGAAGACCTTTTTTTTTTTTGCTCTTCACCTAATTTTGGGCAAAAAATCGGACTGATTTTGGGTGAAACAATTTACATTCTGATCTTGTTCTCAAATTTTCTGAAGTTCCTGCCCCCCCTTTTTAAAATCCTGCGTACGCTACTGCTCACAACTGTTACGTATGTTGCCGGTAATTAACTTTTAGTAGCGTAATTCAGTTATCTCAGACTTCCTTTTTTCACGACACAGTATTTGTATCGTGTTGATCGATTTGCTGTGACACTGTACCACGTGTTGATTTCACTGCCAAATAAAGTCAGCTGTTGAATGTCTTGTCTGGGAAGTAGTAGTTGTACTTTTTTTGTGGTTTGCGAAACAAAAATCTCAACGAATAAACTGCACCAAACCAGAAAAATAATTCGCAAAAATTTCTGTTGTTGCCACAGCCTTTCAATGCAGTCATTTCAAATTTTAATCTCAATGTATTTATTGTTCACGTTTATTGAAGTTACAGACTCCAGTAACATTTTTTGTCGTCCGAGGTTTCACCTCAGATCTACAAATTATGTTATCCAATACTCAGCAGAGCTGCTGAATTTATGACTTTTAGCGATGCTTTTTTTTCATAACACAACTAAACTAAAGCAACTTTTCAGCCAAACAAAGTTTGGAGTTTCATTCACGTTTAAAGCTAGGAGCCGCGCTGTTATGGTCAGTTCTTTCGGTGTCCTTGCTTTTCTATACAAAATCTACTTTTCTATACATTATGCAAATCATTGGCGTAGCCAGGATTTTTGACTGGGGGGGGGGGGGGGCCAAAACACAAATCACATGCAATGACGTCATTATAAACTTCGAAAGAGGAATTTTTTGCGGGGGCAAAGATATCGTAAAATGGCAGATCAGAAGCCGAGGCCTGGTGTTGGCACGTAACTATGAATTCGTTCAGAAAAGGGCTTAAACCAATAGTTAAAATGCGAAAGTATCTAAATTGGGAGACGTGTGTTGAGTAAAGAAGTGTACTGTAATTCAAACGTATCACAAACGGGGGTCTGGGGCAGGCGCGTAGCCAGGATTTGGAAAAGGGGGGGGGGGGGCTTTTTTGAAAGAGTAAGAAAAGTGCAAACGACCTTGATCCGAATTTTCATTGCTCTTGAATCAGAATCACACGGTTTGTCCGAAAATTGAGACGGAATTTCTCGGAAATTCCACCGTTTTTTCAGCCCAAAAACAGGTGGTCTCCAAAAAAAAAAAAAAAAAGATCTTCACCGAAATTGAGACTGATTTTCCGGCCAAAATCGGAAATTCTAACGTTTTTTCAGCCCAAAAACAGGTGGTCTCCGAAAAAAAATAGGTCTTCACCGAAATTGAGACTGATTTTCCGGCCAAAATCGGAAATTCTAACGCTTTTTCAGGCCGAATCACGACATGTACTTCACAACTTCGGCACCCAATTTCCTTTGGGGGGGCTGTTTTCAATTTTTCACCGAAAATCGGCCTCAAAAGCACCAAAAACGTGCGATTTTGCATACTTCACAAGCCAATGGGGGGGCTCTAGCCCCCCCCGCCCCCCCTGGTTACGCTACTGGTCTGGGGGCGGAGCCGCTGGGCAATTTTTCGTAATTTTTTGAAAAAAAAACTTTTAATATCATTGGATCACATTTTGCACGTATTCAGAGCCATTTGAAAATACTAGATTTTTATCATTTGAAAGCCAATTAAAAAAATTAAGTCGTTCAGTCCTCCTTTTGCTAGCAATTTAAGTCCAAAACATTTAAATCTTGCATTTTGGGGTTAAATTTTGTAAGTGATTTGGCCCAGGTAGGAAGAAATAAAGTGCATTGCCTCCTGCAATATTTTAGCAGTGATTACCAATGCAGAGGAATATTTTCGTCAGAGATTAGATTATTGTTTTGTCATGAAATTAAGCAGTTATTGGAGTACATATACGGCCAGGGGGCCCAGGCCCTCTCAATTCAAAAATTTGTTCAATGAGCATTCCCCTTACTGTAGCTAATTTTTTTCAAAAGTATTTTAATGCATAAAGACTGGCGAGGTGAAAGTAAATTATTATTGAAAAAATGTACAATAGATAGTTACGCCTACAAGCCATGTTATTGCCCGGGCCGGATTTACATTCCCTGGCACTTTGGGATTTTCGCAATATTTTCCTACCAAACGCAGGTAAAGACCAAAAAAAAGTCTTATCTGAGCGCGGGGCCCCTGGCACTGTGCCATATGTTAAACCCGTCCCTGGTTATTGCATTACGTTTGTGAAAAGGTTAGATGAGGGCCTCAGTTAGCAACTTTTAGGTTGGCATATTAAGTTAAGGAAGCCCGGGTCCCCTGGAAGAATATTATTGTTGGGGGCCCATTTAATTTGGGTGCAATTTAAATATTATTGTAGGGGGTCCACTTAAATTGGTTGGCAAAGATTAAACTGAGGGGGCCCGGGCCCCCTAGATCGATAGTATTGTTGGGGGCCCATTTAATTAGGGGGCCATTTAAAAATTATTGTAGGGGGCTCAATTAAATTGATTGGCAAAAATCAAATTTGAGGGGGCCAGACCTCCTGGATCAATATTATTGTTGGGGGCCTAATTAAATTAGTTGTCAGAAATTAAATTGAGGGGCCTGGGCCTCCTGGATCAATTATATTGTTGGGGCCCATTTAAATATTATTGTAGGGAACCCATTTAAATTGGTTGGTAAAAATTAAATTAAGGGGGCCCAGGTCCCCTGAATCAATATTATTGTTAATTACTGCTGTACGCGTGTAACGTTGTACGCAAAAAGGCTAAAAGAAACTAAAGAAGCAATAGTCTTTTTTGTTAATTTTTGTCATTGGTAGCATTTCAATTGGGGGGGTGGGCCCCCTGCCCCCCTCCTGGCTATGCTTATGATGCAAATCTGAAAACAAGAAGACAATGGTTTTTTTCGTACCCGAAATTGCAAATTATAAAAATTTGTTTTTTTTAAAACGACATCTCGAAAAGTTTATGGTGAAATTTCAAAGTTTTGGTATTGATCGAAGCGAAAAGTTTCGCAGAATGACAAAATCATTATCAAATCAAGCCCTATTGCCTAGTTTAGTTATAAAACTCATTCGAATAAGAAAATTTCAAGTTCCGCGATGTTTTAAATGTGAAAAAGAACAAATCGTAGAAAGTTGACAATGTTCAAACAACGATATCTCAAAAACATTGGTGAAATTTTACAGTTCTGGTGTCGATGGAAGCAGAATTTACTGCAGAATCGGAAAATTATAATCAAAACATTATCTTGTGTGAACTTTGTTTGCTGGAGTGATTGAAAGAAGAATACTCAAAATTCCCCAAAAACGCAAAAATCGCCAATTTTCAAACGAAAAAATCTCGAAAAGTCCAAGATAATTTTTTTTTTTTATCAAAGCGAAGTTTATAGTCAGAAGAAAGTCTATGGTCAGAACATGCCCAAATGTCTAGTATTTTTGCAACACGTGGAAGAGCGAGATAGGCTAAAATTCCATTCGTTTTCCCACCCATTTGATTCTATTGATTCGTAAATGGTTACGTATTCGTGAAACTGTCGATTCTGAATTCGCAACCGGTATAAAATTCGAAATCTTCCCGAAGTGAAATCGGTTTTATTGAACTTTGAAGAAATGGAAGCTAGCCTACTTGAAGTAATAAAAAGGTGCCCCCAACGTTTTTCCTAACCCGAACCCTAACCTTCTTACTTTCCCGCCTTTTTGCACGATTCCGCCGTTTAGTATTGTTCTACACTTTAGGTTATTGTTTACTATATAACATAACTTAAAGCATCACAAAACATCACCAGCGTGGCCTACCAGTCCTATTTTTTGTCAACTCTTGTTCACTAAGTCAATTCATTGTACAGCTACAACAAGCCAATGACATAACATTGAACTAGCAATAAAATAACAGAATTTATCGCAGATCTGTAATTAGAAACTAATTATAATCTCAGATCTGTAATCAGAAACTAATTCAATAAGCTACAGTTCGCCTTTTGTGATGTCGCAAAATTGCGAAATGCAGGGTTGCCAATGGTACGGAGTCAAACGGATTAAATCGTATTTTTGTGAATGAAAGGAATTGTTGAAAAAGGTTTGAAGTAACCCTTTATTACCTTAAGTAGTAGTTCTCATTTCAATAAAACCAATTGGAGCAGTATCTCTTTGCATGATTCAGCCTAAATATTAGAGGTGGAGTCCTTGAGGATGTCTTTGGCCTCAAGAACGTCTTCAAGGACAAATTTGAAGTCCTTTGCCTCAAAGCCTGCAAGTCCTTGTAATGTAAATGCTCTGTTTTATGTTGGTAATGGGCCAAGGTCAAGACCATTTTCGCTTCCTCTTGGAACACGCCAGAGACTTAGCGTAAAATATTTGAAGAACTATTCTTAAATTTGCCATTTTTTTAGCGAAGACTTTTTTTTTGGAGAACACTTGCAAGTTATGGCCTTGGCCTCAAGCATTCCTGTCCTTGACCTTAAGAGGGTCTGTCTCCTGAAGGTCGATCCTTGGCCTTGGCTTTGTTTTTTTTGTCCTTTGCCTTGGCCTCGAGCCTTATGCCTCGACTCCACCTCTGCTAAATAAACAAATATTGTAAGGCAGTGCCAAAATAGCTCTGGAGGGAAAATACCATTCTGCCACTTTAAACTAGAATTTTAAGATTTGAGTTCAAGCTTGATTAAGGAAAAGGCTGGGCAAACTTTCCATGTGTGCAAACATTTTCTAATAAAGCCTAAAAAAACCTAACCCTAACCCAAATTCCTTACGCAAATCTTAATTCTAGCCCTAGCTTGAATTAGGGCTAGGGCTAGAATTAAGATTTGCGTAAGGAATTTGGGTTATCATGTTCAATTTTTGTACATTGAACATAATAACGTTCAATGTACAAATTTAACTAACCCCTAACCCTAACCTAATAAAATTTCCAAAAACGAGTGACTGCACTGGAGTATTTCTTAACTGCGCTTATCCCGAGCACAGTTTTCATCTCTGGACATCAAAATTACTCTGATCAGTGATCCTCAATCTCAATAAAATGGTAACATCTCACTTGTTCTGTTTGCGGTTGCACTCAGTAACCTTTTCGTTTTTTGTCATAGGCTTGGTAAACACAATCATACCTATTGCCTATTTTTGCAGCCAAGGAGAGTACAATCGCCCTCTAAAGTGGCATTTGTTCACTGGTTCAACACAATAGTGGGCGAACAAAAGTGGCATGATTACCCATTCAACTGACAACAACTCACAAACAAAATCTCCTTGATTAGCATCCAGTGATGCCTGGTTTCATGTTGTTAGATCAGACATGGTGTTTTTGATGAAAATCTGATGTAATTTGCATTCAGTAGCAAATCTGATGTCCTGGATTAAAATCTGGTGTTGACTGCACAATTATGGCAAATTACTGGTAGCCTTGGAAATCGGGTGATCTCCAAAACAGAAAAAAGGTCTGCACTTAGTTCATTTGGGAAAATAGTTGGGAAAACGTTGATCTCCAAAAAGCAAAAAAAAGGTCTCCTTGCCTTTTTATCTGTTCAGTTGTACACATTAGTGGTGAAAATTAGCTGAAAAAGTCCACATTTTAAATCTGGTGTTTTTTCTCTAAAAATCTGATGTTTTAAGGGCAGAGGCTGTTGATATTTTATTGGTGCGTAAGAATAAGAAAATCGCTATTCTAGCTTTAACCCTAATGTTAATCCTAACCCAAACTCAAAATGTATCCCGAACCCCAACGATAATCCAAAAAATAAAAAGGAGTAAATGAGCGCTCACTCTTTGCTCTCTTATTCTCATTGTGGGCGTTACGTAATGTAACACTAGCCACTTCTTTTCTTGAGAGCCTTCCCTAACATCACTGTTTAGTGTTAGCATTTGTTCAACACAGCCAGTCGACCTTAGCATTCATTTGATAAGAGTTGGTATGGTGCGCGAAATGTAAAATCAGCTAAATCTGCAAGATATTTATTTATTTATTTATTTATTTATTTAGGAGTACGACACAATCGTGCCGAGTTCACACTCTGAGCACACTAATATGTGAAGCAGAAAAAAAAAATTCCATACAGCTCCGCAAAAAAATCACATACACTCATAGCTCAAGTTATAAAACAGGCAATAACAAAGAAGCACAGTGAACAAAAAGTGAATTCCAATCAGTTAACGTAAAGCTGGCACACAGAAAATGTATTGTACAAACTAGATGGGAGTTTGCCAGCAAACCCAGTGAACGACCGATGCATAGCTAATGCTGTGACGCTCAAAAGTACTTTTTGTCTACCGTAAAATCAGCAATTATTCAAAAATATCTCATTATGGAACCTCCAGAAAAGTGGAGTCAAAATATTTGTCAGTTAAATATCTCCTGATATCATAAAACACTGGCACCCTAGCTTGAGTCGTTCAAAAATTGATTTTTGGGGTTCCATTTGGGGGTCCCCGGGGGGGTGGCACCCCCAAACTATGTCAAAATGTTTGTCAGTTAAATATCTACTGATATCATAAAACACTGGCACTCTAAGTTAAGCCGTTTAAAAAAATTGATTTTTGGAAGGTCCATTTGGGGGCGTCCCCAGGGGAGTGGCACCCCCAAAGTATGTCAAAATATTTGTCTGTTAAATATCTACTGATATCAAAACAAACTAGCACCCTACCTTGAGCCGTTCAAAAAATGGATTTTTTGGGGCCCCATTTTGGGGGGTTCCCGGTGGAGTTGCCCCAAAAAATTTCGGGAGAAAAAATTGCATTTGCAGCTCAACAACTTTACATAAAAATTAGGTTTCCATGTTTTGTGGTTTAGGAGAAGAGCGTACAAAAATTAAGAAGAAAAAAAAAGAAATAAACCTCATCGCGGCCAAAAGTGGGTTGGTTGGGATGAAAGGGTATCTTGAGACATATAACCTTATGAAATATTTTTTGCCCTACTTAAGCCGTTTTTGACTGAGACCGCTTTTTACGCCAAACTTGCGGGGCGGTTTTCGGGTTCTAAAATCAAAGTCACGAGATCTATTGCCTCAAAATTTGGTACAAACATACAACTCATTAATCTTAAACTGCTGTCCAAATTTCATGTAGCTAGACCCAATCGTTCTCGAGTTATAAGCAAAAGTCTGAAATTTCGCACTCGTTAGTTGGAAAATGGCCAAGTAAAAACAGAGAAACACGCGACGCGAGCGTCGGTCGTTCCAATGAATGCCTATGAGATTAAAATACTAACGAGCATATCTTATGCAAGTCAAATATCTTTAAACGTATTTTGAAGGCAGATAAACTAGACGATGAAACAATCGATTATGGGAGTAAATTCCGAGCAGGCACTACACGATTACTAAAGAAATGCCTGAATGAATCATGCTTTGGTAGATATTTAGACCTATAAGCTAATACATACATGAAGATGACGTAAATTGTAGCAAGATTCCGCGTAAGTAAAAAACTCATCAAAAGCAATATCAATCAGCTTGTAGCATATTTTGTATACAAGAATTAGGTCAAATTGTAGACGGCGGCATTCTAGTCATTTCAAATTTAGCTTATTCAATCGATCAGCATATGAAGAAAATGGAATGTTGCAGCGATTACAAGCCACTCTAGTAAAGTGTTTCTGCACAGATTCGATAGACGTTATATCCATTTTAAAATGTGGCGACCAAATTGAAGTGTTGTACTCAAGTTTTGGCCGTACATATGCAACAAAAGCTTCAAGCATAATCCAGATGTTGCGAGTAGAAAACGATTTCAAAATACGATAACAGCACGTATAAGCATTAGCTTCAATGTAAGACACATGAGCAGACCATTTTAAATCATGAGATATGAGTATGCCTAAATCTTTCACTTTATCAGTAGTTTCAATGACATGATCACCAATACAAAACTGGTTGATAGAAGTAGCATGTCGTTTTCGTGTGCTGGCAAGATGTTGACATTTGCTTGGAGCTAAGCTTAATTGGCGACTACTAGTGAAGCACTCAACGATATTTAAGTTAGTTTGCAATTCAGACGCGTCACTATTGAACAATTTGGTATCATTGGCATACAAGTAAATATCACTGCGATTTATAGTGAATAAACACTTATTAGTTAAATCATTAATATAAACGTTAAACAAGAGAGGTCCGATCACACTGCCCTGAGGAACACCACTAGTGACTGCTTGAGGCATAGACAACACATTATTAATGCACACACTTTGAGATCTGTTTGATAAAAACTCCTGTATCCAGTTCACGACTTTGTTGTCAATTGAGTAAAATTTTAAAATGGAAATTAATTTAGGATGTGAGACAGTGCCAAAGCTTTGGCAAGATCAGCATACACAACATCGATATCCAAATTATTATCATACGAACAGTACCATTTATTGAGCACTGAGATCAGTTGCGTATGTGTGGATTTACCTGGGACAAAACCATGCTGATTCGGAGATAACAGATCATTTCCTAGCAAATGAATAAGCACTTTTTCTGAAATGATACCTTCAAACAAGCGACACATTACACATGTTAAAGAAATAGGGCGATAATTGGTAAGTACATTTCTTCTACAACCTTTCTTGTAAATTGGGATAACAACTGCTTGTTTCCACTGATAAGGTAACTTAGAACTATTAAGGCTTAAATTGAACAAATAGCACAATACAACAATAATACTTGGTGCCACACGCATAAGAAAATACGCAGGAATGCCACTAGGAGTTCAAGACACTTTACATGACATTTTGGCTAATGCTGCGGAAATGTAACCTATACAATAACTAGATGGGAGTTTGCCAGCAAACCCAGTGAACGACCGATGCATAGCTAATGCTGTGACGCTCAAAAGTACTTTTTGTCTACCGTAAAATCAGCAATTATTCAAAAATATCTCATTATGGAACCTCCAGAAAAGTGGAGTCAAAATATTTGTCTGTTAAATATCTCCTGATATCATAAAATACTGGCACCCTAGCTTGAGCCAATCAAAAATTGATTTTTGGGGTTCCATTTGGGGGTCCCCGGGGGGGTGGCACCCCCAAACTATGTCAAAATATTTGTTCGTTAAACATCTGCTGATATCAAAACAGACTGGCACCCAAGTTGAGCTATTCAAAAAAAATTGATTTTTGGGGGGTCCATTTAGGGGGTCCCCGGGGGGGGGGTGGCACCCCCAAAGTATGTCAAAATATTTGTCTGTTAAATATCTACTGATATCAAAACAAACTAGCACCCTACCTTGAGCCGTTCAAAAAATGGATTTTTTGGGGCCCCATTTTGGGGGGTTCCCGGTGGAGTTGCCCCAAAAAATTTCGGAAGAAAAAATTGCATTTGCAGCTCAACAACTTTACATAAAAATTAGGTTTCCATGTTTTGTGGTTTAGGAGAAGAGCGTACAAAAATTAAGAAGAAAAAAAAAGAAATAAACCTCATCGCGGCCAAAAGTGGGTTGGTTGGGATGAAAGGGTATCTTGAGACATATAACCTTATGAAATATTTTTTGCCCTACTTAAGCCGTTTTTGACTGAGACCGCTTTTTACGCCAAACTTGCGGGGCGGTTTTCGGGTTCTAAAATCAAAGTCACGAGATCTATTGCCTCAAAATTTGGTACAAACATACAACTCATTAATCTTAAACTGCTGTCCAAATTTCATGTAGCTAGACCCAATCGTTCTCGAGTTATAAGCAAAAGTCTGAAATTTCGCACTCGTTAGTTGGAAAATGGCCAAGTAAAAACAGAGGAACACGCGACACGAGCGTCGGTCGTTCCAATTATATCTGCATGCTTGTTGTGTTGATGTAAGAAGATATAGTTTGGACAATGTAATGTAGATTGAAAGTAGAACATCCCTTCCAAATAGCAATTTTTTCGTATTCAGATGAAAAAATGTTAATGGAATTTTCTCAAAATTTTGAGATTTTTGACATTTTGCGGTTGAAAGAATATGAAATTGAAGTGTATTGATATTGGTAATCGTTATCTCTTATGGTACTGCATAATTAGAGCATGGATTTGAGTGCTTTATAATTCTTTACAGCCAAACTTGCACCTCAGTTATATAAGAGGTCAGTTCAAAAAGCTCGTAGACTGAAGTCATAACACAAAATGTACTTTCTACAGCAGTTACAGGTCTGGGTCTCCTTCAAAGTACTCTCCTTCCCAACGCACACACTTATCCCAACGGTGTTTCTACTTGCGGAAGCAGTCTAGGTACGCTTCTTTTTTAATGCCCTTGAGCTCCTTTGTCGCATTTGCCTTAATCTCGGGAATGGTCTCAAATCTTCTTCCTTTCGAAGGTCTTTTGAGCATGGGGAACAAAAAGAAATCACATAGAGCAAGGTCAGGTGAGTAAGGGGGTGGGGAAGAACAGTGATAGAATGTTTGGCCAAAAACTCGCGAGTTCTGAGGGCTGAATGGGCTGGAGCGTTGTCATGATGGAAAAACCAGTCACCACTCCTCCACAATTCTGGCCTTTTCCGTCGGATGGCATCCCTCAGACGTTTCAAAACTTCAATGTAGTAGGTCTGGTTCACTGTGGAGCAGAGGTGGAGTCCTCGAGGACGTCCTTGGCCTCGAGGACGTCCTCGAGGACAGATTTTGAAGTCCTTGGCCTTGGCCTCGAGGCCTCAAGTCCTCGAAAATTGGCCTGTCCTCGGCTCGAGGACAGCACTATATTTTGGAAAGTTAAAATTTTGTGGAGCGGTTGAAAAATTTTTTGGAAAGCGTTTTTTCGTGGAGATCGCTTGAAAAATTTTTGTGAAGACCTTTTTTTTTTTTTTTTTTTTTTTTTTTTTTGGAGATCGCCTGAAAAATTTTTGTGAAGACCTTTTTTTTTTTTTTGGAGAGCACTTGCGCTTTGTGTCCTTGGTCCTTGGCCTTGGCCTCGAGCATTCCTGTCCTTGGCCTCGAGAGTGTCTGTCCTCGGAAAGGCTGTCCTTGGCCTTGGCCTCGGATTTTTTTTGTGTCCTTGGCCTTGGCCTTGGCCTCGAGCCTTGTGTCCTCGACTCCACCTCTGCTGTGGAGCCTTCAAGAAGGTACTCGTGGTGGACAACTCCACTAACATCAAAAAAAACTGTGAGCAGTACCTTGATTTTGGATCGAACTTGGCGAGCTTTTTTGGGTCTGGGGGATGTTTTGCTCGTCCACTGTGAAAATAGGACCTTTGTTTCCACGTCATAATCATAAACCCATGACTCATCAGTCATCACCATAGGTGGGTACAAGTCCGTTAATCGTTAATCCGTTAATAACGAAGCAAACTTTTTCATTAACTCGTTAATCCGTTAAAAAGTTTTTTCATCTTAACGGACTAAATTAACTTCCGTTAAGTTCTGTTAACGGACTAAAGTAACTTCCGTTAAGTTCTGTTAACTTCCGTTAAGGTTTTTATCGTTAATATCTTGTACCATTCATTCATCGAACTGGTACAAACCAGTTAGCACTGGTAACGCTTGTTGCGTATTAGCACAAGTTTTATAGAAAAAAGCGAAGAAAGGAGTTTTTTTTGAGGCAAATAATAACCTGCAGCTTCATAGGTCTATTAATTATCGCTGATCACAATTTCCAAAGATTTTCCGATTGCAGCTTCGTTGTGCATTTGAACTTATTTTTATCTTAAAATTAGATTAGACTGCAAAACATAACTTCCAAAACACAAAATGACCACCTTAGCAATAAATATTTCCTTACAATCAGCTCAACAGCGTCAATACGTGTTCTAGAAGCGAGTGAATAAATCGAAATCTAAATTACACGCAAAATGTTAACGGATTAACGGACTTTATTAACTTCCGTTAATTAAAGCTGAAAATAACGGATTAACGTTAACGGAGGTGTGAAGTTTGTTAACGGACTAGCGGTTAACGAAGCTAACGTTTTGCATTAACTTGCCCACCTATGCTCATCACCTGTTATGATCTTTGACAAGAATTTTTTATCATTTTCTGAGTGATCAAGCAAATCCTGACAGACTTAAACACGATGAGCTTGTTGATCACTTGTCATCAAACGTGGCACAAATTTTGCAGCAACGCGGTGCATCTTTAATTCTTCCGTCAAAATGTGGTGACAAGAGCCTACCGAGATCCCACATTCTTCAGCAAGCTCTCTTACAGTCAGACGTCGATTCGCTCGCACCAGCGTGTTGATTTCATCAATGTGTGGGTCATCAGTTGATGTGGAAGGACGTCCAGAACGCTCATCATCTTCAACAGACAGCTGACCCTTCTTGAAACGTTTATGCCACCTGAAACGTTTCGCTCGCTTCATGGCAACATCACCGTAAGCATGGCAAACGTTTCCGTAGTAGATTTTCCCAGCTTGACACAAAATTTCACAGCAAATCGTTGCTCTTTCAAGTTATTCATTTTGAAAAAAATTTGTAAAACTTAAAATCCGACGAACAAAAAACTACCCTTAACTGAACATAACCAGCACTAAAATAAAGATATCTGCAATCAGAAAATGGCTTCATAATCAGCTGATCTCTGTGAACCTAGCGACACCAAGCGAATGCACCTGGAACAAATGAGAGTTGCGCAGTTCAAACAGTCTACGAACTTTTTGAACAGACCTCGTATAACACAGAATTGAGAATTAAGTACATTCAGCCAAACCAAAGTTGCTTTACATTCAGTGTAGATCGTCAGTCTTAAAAACATTTTGTTTTTATTGATGTTTTTATTGATGTGATATGACATGCAACTTTTGGATACGTTCAACTACAAATCTCTATTGAAAATCACAACTTATATCTCGGTGCTGTGTTATGTGGATTACCCTGGAGTCCTTTGTTTCTTCTGTTCTGGTTTGTGTACTTCCAAAATTTGAATACCAATGGCACATTGATACTATTGATCTGGATTTGGAATTGTATCCTTGAAATTTTTGTTCTTATTTTTTTTTAATTTTTGCCCATTTTCTTTGTTTTCATTTTTTATGCTATGGTATTAATTTTTGGTCTCGTATGTTTCATCTTAATAAAATGCTGTATAATTTTATTGATGTGGGTAGCTATAAAGTACTGGTAGGCTGAGAATAAGTATGTCTGGTAAGTTTGCATATCTGATATCAGATGTAGCAGTAGGCTAGCTTATCCCATCCCCTATTTTGTGGTTTCATGATGCAAACCAGTAAAATTGTAAAAGTAGATGTTCTCAGTTTATCATCATCTTTGTTTGAATTGGTGTCAAAATTATTTGGGCCTACAACTGGAAAGATTCTTCTGACCAAGCAAACTGGAGAAGTAGCAATCACCAATGATGGCTCATCAATATTTTGTACAATCATACCAACACATCCAATATCCAAGTAAGTAGAAATATTCAAGATAAATTGAAGAAAGTGGCTATTTTGCCTCTAGAGGCAAAACGGTGTTTTTCCTCTGTTTGGGTTAGAGTTAGGGTTGGGGGTTAGGATTAGGGTTAGAGTTTGGGTTAGGGTAAGGGTTTGGGTTAGGATTAGAGTTAGAGCTATTTTGGCACTTGCAGCATAATAACCGCTAGGACTATGTTGCCTCCAAATGGAAAATTAACATGGGACTATTTTGCCTCTAGAGGCAAAATAGCCACTGCCTAAATTAGTGATTACATTTTATTCATCAAGTTGCCTTGGCCAGGAGACAGTGAAGGGACCTTTCGGTCTTCGAGTCAAGCTCCCACCTGTCTACCACGCGCGGTGGAGGCTTCACACTGTCCCTTTAATTGCTGAATATCAAGCAAGGAAGCTGTGATTCCTGTGAATACCAATTTTTATAGTCGTTGGTTTGACCTGATCGGGAATCGAACCCGAGTCTACCGCTTCGGTAGCAGATGCTCTATCCGCTCAATCACCGATCGGTAAATAAGCATTTTTAGGCATCAGTAAATAAATTGAATTGAATTAAGCATTTTTCTTTGAGCTGGTGATTTCTGTATTAGATTGCATCTTCTTAAATGATATTTATGAGTTTAAACAACCATTTATTATTTTTGATTTTTTACAACAAGTGAAGAAAATAGTAATTTGCTGAAAGAATGCAAATTTATCTGTTGTTTGTTTACTGATCATGCAGCAGGTTAGGAGATACTAATTGGATCCTATTTTTGATTGCTACTGCTGGTGTGCTATAGATCCTACCATGACATAACATTAATTGGTTTTTATGTAAACAGCACCACACATCTTGCATATGTACAACGAAAAAGATAAAGATAGGAAAGTTGTTTGAAGTTCAATTCTTTTGTTCATTAAATCAGTAGTACTAAAATATACACGACTGCAAGAGTTACGTTTAGGCAGGATTCCCATCGTCATAGAAATCATTGAAAATTCTGGAAAAATAAATTTTCCTGTAGAGTCATGGAAAGTTATGGAAAATTAATTAAAATTTTAAAAATCATGGAAACGTATATTAATTTTTGGAAAGGTTGGGAGGCTAAACAGAACAACATTTTTTAAGGCAGTGGTTATTTTCTGTTTTGCAGAGGTGGGTAAAGCGCAATTAGAAACACAAAGCGCAACCTCTGTAATTGCGGAAGTTTGGTTGCGCTTTAGTTTTGATATTTTGAAACATTGTAAAAGTTGCGCTATGGACTAAAGTTTTTGAAGTTTGTTGTGCTTTAATTGCGCTGCACTTTTCAATTTTTTTTTGGTTACAAGTGCAATTTTTTGCATTGAATTTAATTTGTTCCATTTCAATCATAGTATTGATAAATGTCAGCCTTTAGCAAGTTATTTACTCTTTTTTTTAATAAAATTGCTAATAATGCAGTATTTGCCATGTGTTGTAAAATTTCAATTGCAAAATTTGGGTTGCGCTTTTAAATTTGGTATGAAAATCACGTTTTGCAATTGCAGAATTGCATAGCACTTCAACTGAATCAAAAACTTTATTGCAGAAGTTGCGCTGCGCTTCAGATACTGAAAAAGGAAAAGGCTTGGCGAATGTTCCATTCGTGCAGACAGTTTGAAATAAAGCCTAAAAAAACTAACCCCAATCCTTAAGTCTAATCCTAGCCCTTACCCAAAGCCTAACCTAAACCCTAACCCAAACCTATAAGTGTATTAATTAAAATAAAATTTCCAAAAATGAGTCGCGTCACTAGAATCTTTGTTTATTTAACGGCGCGTGTTCCATTTGCCAAGTCACTTTGATTAAAAAAATTAAATTGCACATTTTGCACTGCGCTTTTGAAATAATGTTATTTGTGCCCACCTCTGCTATTTTACCTCCAATGTGCTATTTTGCCTCCTTGTGCTCCTGTATGTTTTAGTAGCACCCTTTTAAAAGAGCTAAAGGTTTGGTATCGCTAGTTAATCACTTGGTAGTCTGATAAATGGTGATATTGTTGTTGTAGTTGTCTAGCTTTTTTCTGTGAATATAAGTATAGTGCAGTAGAAAGACCACTGTTTATGTCTTAGAAGTTAATGAGTGGAAGACTTAACTATCCTATTTCAATTTAGGCGAAGTGATGATGTAGCTCTGAGCTCTATTGGGTTATTAGATTTGGTTTTGTTAAAGTGGTTGTAACTGAGATTTTCAAAAAAGTTTTTAGACAATTAAAGTTATGTTTTTTGATTGAAACGATTAATTATTTTTAATTCACATTTTTATTTTTAGGTTGATAATTGACAGTTGCTGTCGACATTACCGAGATTGTGGTGATAAATCAAAAACTTTCTTTATGATGGTTTACTCTGCCCTGGCTACCTGTTCAGACATTTGTGACCGAGCTTCTCCACGTTGCTTTTGTGATGCTGCTCAGCGACAGTCTCTCATTCACTCCTTAAGTTGGTTTCTGGAAACGATTTTGTCAAATGAACAGCTGCACAAACACTTTGTTGAAAATTTTGTCATGAAAGCCAAGTTTAATGATGCTGAACATTTATCCAAACTAGTTATTAAAACTTTTCTCACAAGCAAATTTTCAAGTCATGCTGTAGACATTTTAGTCAATCTTATTCTGGAGTTGATTGGTCTTCAGTCATTGGAATCATTTGATCATTTCTTACTGAAGTTAGAAGACATCGAAAAACATTTTGATTCCATTGTTTATGAGATTCCTGGAGTATGTTTGCATGAGAGTAGAACCGTTGAAGGTATTATTATCAAACAATCATTTCCCGACATACTTCTCCCACCTATGCATAAAATGATTGTTGTGACGTTCGATGATGCTTTGTTACCAGCGAGTAATGTTAGTTTGGATTGTTCAGATGATGTTATCTATCGAACAAAATTTTTGTTGGAATGGATTAAAAGATGCCATGAACTTTCTATATCGTTGGTTTGTTTTTTGGGAAAGGCACTTGAAAGCTTTCGAGGATTATGTGAAGAAAATGACGTCTGTCTCATAGACTGTTTGGTACAGGAGGATGTCGATTATATTTGTGCTTCATTACGTCTTCTGCCAGTTTGTGACGTCACAGAAGATCTCGAAAGTTGCATAGGCGAAGTTACATTAAAGGAAATTGAAATTGGAACTCAAGTCTTTATAAATTTGATTCCAATGTCGTCATTGCAATCCACAAGTTTACTGCTGAGTTCACCCTCCCCTGGCTTGTGCTCCCAGTATAAGGCCAGCGTTTTTAATTCTTTGCGTGTATTAAAACATTGGTTAAGCGGCTGTGGTATGGAAGTTGGTGCTGACTTCAAAACAATGTTGGTCAGAGGGGAAGCTTGTTTCTATGTTTTATTGCACAATTTTCTTTCTGATTCTGAAAGTATGAGGCAAATATTGAGTAATGTCACATGGACCCATGAGGTGTCATCCAAATTTAAACAAATTCACTCTATAATATCAAGCATGTTATTGGTGATTCCGCGAAGCTTATATAATAACTCTTGCAGGGCAAAGGATAGAAGCTTCCGTTTCTTTCATTATCTGCATGAATTAAACGAGCTTGCTTCAAAACCGTTGCTTGAACCAACCAACTTTTTGATCCCACTTGAGCCTCTAGCCTGCCATATCACCCTTCTTCATAAGGTTTTTTCCACTGTGATTCAGATTCTGCGGATTGACTCTTTGATATGTTCGAGTACTTCTTGACAACAATCTGTTTAGTTTTAATTATCTACTTGAAGTACAGCAAACCTTTAATTGGCGTTGAGCTTGAATGTGAGAGACAGGGATGTACAAGCGACAATTTTTCAATCGCTTCCGCTTCCACCAAGTTTTTGCCACATCAACGTGTATTTTTAGGACAGCGAAATAAAAAAAAAACATTGCAAGAATTACGCGGTTATACACAAAAGTACCATATTAAAAATAAGTCTTGTTGCAAACGGTACTTAGCAATAATTTAGACGAGCATAATAACATCATGTTTAAAAGTAATTCAATATTAAACTTTGTTTGAGAGACGTTATGATGCTCTCCTCTGTTTGCGTTGCAAGAATATATTATCGCTATGAAAGAAATTAAATTGCTGGAACTGGAAACTTTGTTTATGTTGGTGAATATATTGTGTTACATGAGTATGGCCCCAGATTTTTTAAAAAGTAGGCAAAGCCCTATTTAAAAATAGTTTTGAGAAAATCTTTAAATTTCAGGACTAAAATAGAGAATTTTTGAACTGTTATAATTTAAAAAATAAGTTGGTTAGCTACATGATTCATCTTTGAGTTGATAGGGGTGGGGGCTGTCCTGGATCTACTGCAGGTGAACCACAAGCTTTTAAAAATGTTTCTTTGCAAATGATCTATCTAACATTCACTTTTCGTTGTATATTTCCGAAAAAATTGCACCACATTAAAGTTTTTTACGTTTGATATGAATGGCCCAAGTGGAAGCGGTACCCTTTTACAGCTTTCACGAAAATTTGCCGCTTCCACATCCCTGGTGGGAGAGAGGTTGAATGTCAAACTAGTCCAGAATTTTTGTTAGATTTTTAAGTTGACAAAAATGTTGAAAAATTCCCAGCATGAATCCACCGATTTCTGTCTCGTTGCTTCTTTAAAGCTTAGTTAACGTTAGAGCATTCAGCAACATACGCGTTACTTCTGTTGCTCAAAGGTTTCGAAAAAAAAAAGCTTTTGAATTTTTTTTGCTGTTGTAGCAGACGTATTAACTTTAGATGGCGCTAAAGTACAGCACTCTATTGTCCATATTGCACAAAGCTTTTTTTCAGCGGTGTCCAGGTGATGCGATTTGGATTTTTGCTATGCGGATATGTTGCGCTCCAGCAACGTCCCATCTTCAATCATGGTTATTTTTTATCTTGCCTTAGGTGTGGAATGTATGAAAGACGGGCCCTGTAATTAATAATTAAATTACTTTGTTTTTCTTAATAACTTCGAGAAACTGACCGATTCGCAAGCTTACTTGCATCCGAAAAGATGTTAAGTGTTTGTTGAAGTTTCATAAGATTAATAGAATTTGTGGGATTTTTATTGATCCCGGCGATTTTTCTCAAAGTCAAATTTAACATCGATGAGCTCGCCAATTAATAACGCAGTCATGTGCTCGTTTTGTTCTGCACAAAAATAGAAATTTTTGCCCGTATTAAATGTAGTGTTGATTTTTTCTTTGGGCACGTCCCAAAATTTTCAAGCCGGTTTAGTTTTGGCCTTTTTATGTTTTGCATCAAGTTCAACTTTTTTTACAGATTTTGCAATAAATAACTTTCATGCAGGGGTCTTAACTTGATCACTGGAGCGTGACGGGTGATGTTTAGCAAACAATTTTCAGTGATTACACAGCGTTATCGTTCTAATCTCGCCGATCGACCACGAAATTACTGGGTGATCAAGTTTCAAATTCTGTGAAACTCTGCTTTCTAGGCCTTTACGTTTTTATCTGTTTCAACCAAATCCCTTTGAAAATTTCGCACCCTCTTCTCATTGCAATTGAGTTGACTAAATTTGCGCAAAAATTTTTGATGAGTTTGAATCGTAGATCTTCAAAATTGTTGATTGTGACTTTTCGAATTGAAAACTGAAAAGTAGTTTAATTTATCCAACCTTAAAAATGTACAGGTTTTGTTGCTTTGGTTGAGTTTGATTGTTGCAATTAAGTGGCAGATGCTAACAGCAATCCTGGCAAGGTACGCTGAATTCATTCAAAATGATTCATGTTTAAATTTGAATATTTAAGAAACTTTCAAGCTCAAGTGTAGCTGCCCGTGCAGTTAAACTCGCTTGTTTTTATTTTTCATGTTTTATCGTCTCTCCTTGTTTTTTTTTTTTTTTTCGTGACTCTGCATGCTATCTATGTGTTGTATTAATTCGCTGTTATTGTAGTGGTCAAGAATTAACGAAAATTTTAGAATTTTTTCTGCGCTATCTATGAGCTAGAACTCTTCGGTTCTTAATGGTTTATCGAGACTATAATTTTGAAACTTCTATCCTTTGTTTATATAAAATCTCTTGCAAAAATTCAAACAAGGTTTTAAAATCAAAAAATTAAATCTTATTGGCTAAATTACGCTGAAGCTTGTAACGAGTTGGAGGGGCCCATCTCCGCGTCATTGCGTTCCTACAACGCAGTTCCTTTCGAAGAATGTCGCATTGGTGGCGATACATCGGCAACCTTGCGTCTGGTGTGGCAACCTTGGAATTGAAACCCATACCTCTTGTTCTAAGAGACGAACGGGTTATCGTTCGACGAAGAACATTTTCGTAGTCGGAAATCTTACTACCATACTCAAATATGGAACTAATGAAGGCCTTGAGTTGAATGTTGTTCATGTTCATAAATGACTTAGAAAGTATTCTTAAGTGCAGCGTAGTAATTCTTATTCAAAGTCATTTTGGAATATTTACTTGATGTCACGACAGCTGTGTTATTGATTCGTTTTTTATCATTGTTCATATTGTGCGTGAAGTTGACGAGATCCAGTTGATTAAAAAAAAATTCTTGGTTAAATGTTCTTACAAAAAGCTTTAATAACTTAAATGCAGCATTTTGGACTAAAGTGGTGAACAACAGATGCTTCTATAGCAACAGCATTTATTAACGCAAATGATTAGTCGGACAACCTATCATTATCATTCCGGCAGCATGTTAAAGGTGTGTCAATCACGACTGTGCTGTGCTTATACACCGTGCTATTTGGCTATGGACAATCGTTGCTTTCGATGTATTCGGTCTTTCATGCACTACAAAACGGTAGAAATTTGTAAGCATATTTTGCGCATCTATGATTTCGTCAAGAAGCAGCAGCGTTTTAAAATAATGGTGTAACTCATCGTGTGTTCATTTATTCTTGACTTTGTTTAAAGTTTTTGAGTGAATTTTTCATCAATAGTGTCATATTTTAAATGTTCACATTAAATATTCTAATATTTGGTAGATTTGATAAAAAATCCCAAGAAATAGGGAACTTCTGTTTGGTCTGCAACTGTACCGAATAAATATAGTGAATATAGAGTAGTCCTTGAGCAATTTTTTGATGATTGTTAGTAATTACGTGTTTATCCACGAAGTTACCTTGGCCAAGAGACAGCGAAAGGATTTTTCGCCACCTGCCCAATTGTCTTTCTACCACACGTTGTCATTGTCTCGTCAAGTAAGAAAAGAATATGAACAAAAACGTAAAAAAAAACGAAATACAAAAACAAACAGATTACCAAATCCAAGTTTTTATTTGCTGTTAAAACTTCATTTTATCGTCATGTTGTGTCCTTTTTTAAATTTAATATTTAACAAATTATAAATAATTTTTATTGTCACTTTCGTGCTTTCTGGCCTAAGGGCTACCAGAGCAGTTGTCTCGAAAAGAACCATCAGAACGATTGAGGAGAAAAATGTTGGCTGGTGCCTCTAAAGCGAAAAACGAATCAGAACCGAGACTTTCATGCAGCTGCGCGAAAGTTGCAAATCTTTTGTTTTGTTGGTGGGCTGCACTAAATCTGGATTTCATCAATAATTGACGTGAAACAAAAGGATTTATTTTCAGTTGATTTATGGCGTAACCCGTAGTTGCAAGTTTTTTATCAATAACCTAAACTTGTCAACCAATATCAATTTAATGTTACAGGCCACACGTAGAGTAAAATTTAAATAGAGGACCGCCCAAAATCATTTGATAGGGCAGGCCATAAAAGTTTATGCACAGAATTTGAAGACATGAGTTTAGGTAGCGCAGGCCGGTCATCTTTAGGCGGGAAGGAATCTGCAAATTTAGGCGGTTTTAATGTTGAGTCGTCAAAAAGTTAAGGTTAAAAAAGGTCTCCAGAGGATTAGAGTATTCGTTGTCGAGACGGATGACTGAAAACAGCGAAAAGTCTGTTAGGGTTAAAGTGAAATCTGAATTTTCCAGGCGAGGATCAGCTAAGTAATCACTGATCAGGCGAGCTTTGTTGGCCTCGTCTATTTTGCCATTGTTGTCTTAAAGACTAGTCCCATTTCACGAATCATGATTTATACGAAAAGACAACTTGAACCAATCACAAACAAATCTTATGGTCGTTTGGTTTTTCATTAAAATCTAAGAACAAGAGAGGCTGAAAATTGGTGAAATTTAAAAAAACAGCCAGCCTCAACGCAAAATTTACTGCTATCAAAAAAGAGAAAAAATCGATATATTAGTGTGTCTTTCACTGTATGTGATTGCGAAAATTTCTTACATTAAATAAGCTTTAAATTTCTTGTGCATAACGTTTTTAAACTAGTAAAAAAAAAATGGATTAATGCGACGTTCTGTTTGCCTTTGTCGACGATATTCCGCCATTTTAAAGCAGCTTTTTTTCTTTTGTCCGAACGACTTCTTTCTCACGGTGAAGTTCAGAACTATGATTACAGGTTGAGTGGCTTAGTACAAGTTGCTTAAAGACCAGTTAGGAGAATTTAATTGTGGTTCTACTCGCTGGCGCCTTTCGTTAGTTCTTGTCAGTTTGTTTGCATAGTGTTAGTGAAAGTTTGTGTGTGACAAAGTTTCGCGACATCAGGCAGCTAGCTGTTCATTTTGCGCATTGATGATGTTAGAAGTTGTATCGCAGAGACAGTCGATGATTGGAAAAACTGACGTAACTTTGTTGGCACTCAGCTGAAAATTTCAGTTTGCATGTTTCTTGCTACTTAGGACCTTCGCTCATTCGGTCTACGGTAGAGCTGATGCGTGATCAAATGAGTTAAGTAAGATAATTTCAGACTTAAAAGGGGCATTAAGTCGGAGGGTTTTTTCTCAAAACATTTTGACAGATCTGAAGACTAACTTTACCAAATTTGAGTTTTCTACGACATTCCGTTTCCGAGATAACAGCTTAGATTTCCCCTTGAAGAGGCTTTCTCCCCTTAAAAATTTTGTCAGGGTTGCCAATTAGAAACAAAATTTCAAAAAGTTTCCAATTTTTAATGTGTTTTGCTGCAGAGTTGTCTGGTTGTCAAAGCAAAGAGTCAGAATCGTAAATTAGCTGCTGTTGTAGTAAATATAAACCAGATGTCCAAAAGTTAATTTACTGTTACAATTCGGACCAAATGGCAACACTCAAGTAAAAGGAAAATTGCTAATTTTGAACTGTAATATCTTGAAAACAGGAAGATGTAGAAAGTTTGGTGAGAATTCATTTTAGCCTTTTCCTGACGTTTAGACCAACAGTAAAAAACTTAACTTGAATGCCCCTTCAAATTGCAGTTTATTGGATTGCGCAATTTTTCATGCAGAAAAATTAACTTTCTGTTGTGGAACGTTAAAATCAGAGGTTGAGTCGAGGACACAAGGCTCGAGGCCAAGGACACAAAAAAAATCCAAGGCCAAGGAGAGCCTTTCCGAGGACAGAACCTTTCGAGGCCAAGTACAGGAATGCTCGAGGCCAAGGACACAGGCGCAAGCGTTCTCCAAAAAAACAAGGTCTTCAAATTTTTTTTTCAGGCGACCCCCAATTCATTGGCGTACCCAGAATTTTTGAATGGGGGAGGCCTAAACCACAAATCACATGAAATTACGTCATCAAAATTTTTCCAAGGAGGAAGTTTTTGTGGGACAAAGATATCGTAGGATGGAAGATCTGAAATCGTTGTTGCCTGTTTACACGTAAACCGGATTTTGCAAAGGAAGAAGGCTTAAACTAATAGTTGAAAAATGCAAATATCTTACTTTGGGAACGTGTTGAGAAAGCTTGTGTAACTCAAATGTTTCACAGACTGGGGGTTTGGGGGCGGGGCCCGCAGCCGCTGGAGGCTTTGGGGGTCTGAGGGCGAAGCCCCCGGCCGTTGGGCGATTTTTTGTAATTTTTTGGAAAAAAAGCTATTTTAATGCCATTGGATCACATTTCGCCATAGGTGGGCAAGTCAATGCAAAACGTTAGCTTCGTTAGCCACTAGTCCGTTAACTATTTTACTAATTACGTTGTCCGTTTACCGTTAACTAATTACACCTCCGTTAACGTTAATCCGTTATTTTCAGCTTTAATTAACGGAAGGTAATAAAGTCCGTTAATTCGTTAATATTTTGCGTTAATTTACGTTTCTTTTTATTCACTCGCTTCTAGAATACGTATTGATGTTGTTGACCTGATTGTAAGGAAATGTGTATTGCTATGGTGATCTTTGTGTTTTGGAAGATATATTTTACAGTCTAATGTAATTTCACGATAAAAATAAGTTCAAATGCGCTAACAAAGCTGTGATCGAAAAATCTTCGGAAATTGCCAACAGCGATAAGCAATAGATCTATGAGGCTGCAGCTTGTTATTTGTCACAAAAAAGAGCTCCTTGTTCGCTTTCTTCTATAAACTCATGCTAGTATGCAACAAGTGTTACTAGTGCAAACTGATTTATATTGGTACGATGAATGGATGGTGCAAGATATTAACGAAAAAACCTTAACGGAAGTTAACAGAACTTAATAAAAGTTAATTTAAGATATTAACGATAAAAATCTTAACGGAAGTTTGCAGAACTTAACGGAAGTTAATTTAGTCCGTTAACATGAAAAAAAATTTTAACGGATTAACGAGTTAATGGAAAAGTTAGCTTCGTTATTAACGATTAACGGACTTGTGCCTACCTACGCATTTCGCAAGTGTTCAGAGCCATTTGAAAGCACTAGATTTTTGACATTTGAAAGTCAATTGAAAAAAATAAAATTGTTTAATCCTCCTTTTACTTGCAATTTAAGTCCAAAACACGTTTAACATCTTGCATTTTGGAGTTAAATTTTAATTGTAAGTGATTTGGTCCATGTAGGGGGAAGTAAGGTGCATGGTCTCTGGCTACATTTTAGCAATAAATAACAATCCTCTCGAAGATTTTCCTTAGAGATTTTTGTTTTGTCATGAAAATAACCAGTTATAGGAGTACACGTTCGCCAGGGGGTCCATGCCCCCTCAATTGAAGTTCAATGATTTGTTCAATCAGCATTTTCCATGGCTAATTTTTTAAAAAGTATTTTGTGCGCCAAAACCGGCGAGGTTGGAGGTGAAATATTGAATTGTTATTGAAAAATGGTACAATAGATGGTTACGTCTACTAACCATGTTATAGCCGGGCCGAATTTACATCGCGCTAGGCCCCTGGCACTTTGGAGATTTTCGCAACATCTTTCTGCCAAACATAGGTGAAGACCAAAAAGAATCTTACGATTTCAGCTCGGGGGCCCCTAGCTGGTACTGCGTCATATTATGGTAAATCCGGCCCTGATTAATGCAATACGTTCACGAAAAGGCTAGATGTGTGCCTGAGTTATCAACTTTTAGGACAAAAACTTTCCATTTTCTCTGGGTTATACGTTTAAATTGGCTGGCAAAAATTGAATAGAGGGGGGCCCGGCGCCCTTGGTCTTCAATATTGTTAATTAGTTATTTGTCAGCAAAAAATGCTAAAAAGAAACTGAAACCGAAGAAACAATACGCTTTTTTGTCACATTTTTGTCATTGGTGAAATTTCATTTGGGGGGGACCCCTGCCCCCCATCCCCTTGCCTACGCCTATGCTCCAAGTGAGGAAAACAAAAAAGGTGTTTGCAAATTTTCCGCGAGGTTTCTGATGTTTTCCAACGAAATTTCAACTGTTCAAAAAATAGTGCTGTCCTCGAGCCGAGGACAGGGCAATTTTCGAGGACTTGAGGCTTCGAGGCCAAGGACTTCAAAATGTGTCCTCGAGGACTCCACCTCTGGTTAAAATACAGCACATGGTTTTCTAGCCTCACCTTCGTTTAAATCCCTTATCAGTTTTTGACGTACCTAAATACCGCTTCGCGATTGGTCTTTACCCAGCGATTCTCGAATACCAGTGTTGTTTATAATTAAAAAGCGGTTGAATGCAAAACGCGAAAATTTATACAATTGATTTTTATGAGATTCTAATCTCAACGAGCTAATTTTCACCAGATTTTAGAACTGTTGTGTTGTTTAATTCTGCTGCGGAAATTTTACATTATCCCGTCGAAAAATTAGAATGTGGAAGCGGATTGGACTGCTTATGTTTCTAATGGGGCTGGCCTCATGTGGAGGCCCAGGTGGGAACGAAGTGTTGACCCATCCCCAAGAACATGCTTCGTGTAACAAAGCGCTGTGCGCTTCTATCGTCAGTTATTGCATGATTCAGGAAAAATGTGGTTGTGATCCGCGGAAGAACTGCTCTTGCTGCACGGAGTGTGCCATTTGCCTTGGAGACCATTACATGCAGTGCTGCGATTGTGTAGGTGAGACAAACTTCTTGTTTATTTTAACGCTACTGACTTGTACAGCTGTTACTTGGACAGTGGATACGTGGCACAACCAGATTCCCAGAAAGGGGGGTAAGGAAACTGAAATACGTCACACTCCCCTCCCCCTTAGCCAATATGCCATTTAGAAAATTTAACCCAAATACAGTACGCAAACTTTTGAACGCGTTTCGGATTGGAACAGATGAATTTGGGGAGGCTATATGGGCATAGCAATTTGTCTCTTTAAATTGGTTCTAAAAACTAGCAATATTCTTTCTCACTTTTTTAATCTATGGTTTACCCTGCAGGCACTATCGTCGATTGCTAGGCTCAACCATGAACAAGTTGTAATGAATTCTTTTGTTTGGCTGTGCGACCTAGAAAAGGGTTTGAATTACTCCGAAACAAAATTTTGTGATACCAGTACTTGGATTTCCAGGTCTGGCTGACTTAAGTCTTAATAGAATAAATTATTGCCTGGGTTAAAAGTTTTTAATTCAAAAACTACCAAACTTACTCACGTGGTCAGGTTGGTTGCTATGACAACTACCTCTGACTCATCTCCACGGAGGTCTTTCTCGATCTCTTTGTTTGTTTTGGCTTTGGTGATCACTCACTTGGAGTTTAAGTTTCAAGTATTCCGCCGTAACGTCACGTGTAGTACAAAACTTCTCAGCCAATTCTTCAAATTAGTTTCCAATTCGTTTTTTTTTGCAGCTCTCAATCCCATGAGAAAGCAGCTTTAAGGAACATTTTTCGGACAAAAAAATCAACCAAAAATGTTTCTTGCGGCTGTTACTGCGCGCCGAGCAGATTAGTATGTACTATTTTTCAGACTGCTCTCTTTGTCAAACGGTAACGATTTCATCTCAGGAACGGAAGTTCATACTTCGAGCTGGTTCAATCGGACAAAGTTTTGCCAACAGCTCGCCACTGCTGCAATATTACTTCGAAAAGAGCTGTGCTGCCCAGGTGCAATAACGCGGAGATGATTTCAGCCAACTCGTTACACGCTTCTGCGTAGTACAGCGAGCATAAGGAAGTTTTGATTCGGCAAATCCAAAGCTGTACAGTGTATTCCAGATTTTTTTAAAATCTTACTAATGAGGTTACATGCCACTCAAATAGAATAATAAGTGGGACTTAACAAACCAACTGCGATAGATAAAAAGTGGGACATAACAAAGAAACATCTACTGTAGTATGGTGTCTTCGCACTTTAATTACTACAGGTTAATAGGACATCAAGATCATTTAAATGTTTTGTGTAGCAACTGTCCAGGTTCAGTCCAGTTTACCTGCGAAAATGCCATAAAAATATACAAAATCAAATCTTTAATTGTACTTGTTGCATTGCGCCGAAGCGCGTAACAAGTTTGCGGGACCCATCTACGTGTCATTGCGCCCAGGCAACACAGCTTCTTTCGAAAAAAGGTTGCAGTAGCAACGAGCCGTTAGCAAAACTCGATCCGATTTGACCGGCCCGAGATCTGAACCATCTAGCTCCCGCTCCAAAAACGATCGAACGCGTTACCGCTCGACCAATGCAACTCTAAACCAACCCAGGTAGCATTGTCCAACCGAAAGTGAGGAATCCAAGACGTGTTTAATCGTACCTGAGCTACATTTTGTTTTGATTGCTCTTTACTATTTTGTGCCAAGTTTAGACCTAAAAAATCAAAAGCTTTGCTGCTCACGCGGGTTTTTCTCATTGTAACAGCAGAACCTGTAGCGAGGCCCTTCCCCGCTTTTCACTCATCGCCAGCAAATTGTTCGTGCAACGAACTACGTGACCTTTGGGTTCGGGTCAATTGGTGACCCGGGTTAATTCATCCAGACCTAATCGCTTTCCCCAGCGCTTTTTAGAAAGTGGGCTATTTGTTCGATCTTCGCTAAACAAACAGCTTGCCTACACGCTCTTGCCGTAGGTAAATGATTCATTGCTTTGGTGGGTTCTTTTATTTTGCTTTAAGAAAAATTTGGTGCTAGCAAAAAGTTTGAAGGTTCTTTGAGTCTTGACACAGAGCCAAATTTTTAGATCCCGTGAATAATGTTGCAAAAACATCAACATTTAAGGTGAAAGACAATCATAACCTATCATTTTCAATTAGGGTATGTACCGCTTATCGGGGTCTAAACTCTAAATAGCTGCAATTAATATCATGAAACAGTTCACATCATAATTTAAAAGCCCATCTACTGTTTCGCCTATATTCGGTATCATCAGGGGTTTTAAAGACGCCCTTGATGATCCCGATTACTGGTGAAACAGTCTGTTAAGGTTTTAAAGTTTTAATTTTTACATTCTGACGGTTACAGTTTAAATTTTGCAGTTTTAGACCCAGAGCATTCGAGGAGCCCAGTTTTTTTGAGTTATTTGTGATTTTCAATGTTCAATTTATTGTTGCACTTTTTATGCGGCGAAACCTGAATTATTACCTCATCTTTCATTCTGTCTATGTAATCAATGGAGTACACCGCTTGCATGTTACTCCGCGGAATTTTTTATGGGTACGTGGTGCTGGAGTTGCTGCCGCAGACGTAGGAGAGATGATATGATGAGTTAAGACAGAAAGAACAATCGTTAGTGCGTATTTGAAAGGAACGCAGGTCGCGGCAGTTTTGTTCACCTTGTTTCTTCATCTATAGTGAATTTTGACAAAAAGTGGGTCACGCGAAATCGCCTACCGAACACTTGCGCAGAAGTTGCGCTAATGAGCCGCTATTCGTAATTAGTAGCTGATCATTCGTATGTGGTTTATATGCAGGACTAGGAGAAATGAGTTAGAGACACTAAATACAACCAATGGTTTTGCTCCTTTTTTTTTAATTAAAGCATAATTTTTTAAAAAACTTCTAAGTTTCTTGATTAGAGCAAAGTTTTTGAGCCCTGTCTGTTTTGGCATTTACTGTAACAAATTTGTCAAGTTAGATGCAATTTGCTGAGTAATTCAAACTCGTTCAATTGGAGGTAGTCTGAATCATTTTGCTTTTCCAACTAATTTAACTTTTTTGTAAAACAATTCCGCCAACGCCAGCAAATCGGTCAATATCTTTGTGATTTCCTCATTTTTTAGTTATTTGTCGCTGCCGCAAAAAGTAGAAAAATAGCTGGAAGGGATGTAAGCGTATTGGTGGTAATTTGATCCGCCACTGAACTTGGCTTTAATACCGGCGACGCCTTTATCTTACTGCTTGTACTGTAATTAGGCGATATTGCTTACCTATTGCTTATTAGAGGCCGTAGACTCGACGACCATGCCAGTTCTTTCACACTGGTATTTTTGGTCTTTTGCGGCCTCTGGTTTAGATATGAATAGCATTGGTCGCAGTCGCCACATTCCATTGTAATTTTAATTACATATTTATTCACCAAGTTCCTTGGCCAGGAGACAGAGAAGGGATCTTTCGGTCTTTGAGTCTAGCTGCTATCTGTCTACCACATGCAGTGGAGGCTTCACACTCTCGTTTTTGTAATTGAACGTCAAACAGGGAAGCTATGAATAGCAATTTTATAGTCTTTGGTTCGACTTGAATGGGAATGAAACCCAAGTCTACTGTAGCAGCACACGCTCTATCCACTCGACCACTGATCGGTATTCCACGAGTGAAATTTTACTCTCTAGGTATGAGGCGCGGTAGCAATTACACCTCAATAGCACTTCCCACTGTGCTCAGCACAGTCGGAGAGCTGGACGAGCCTGCCCCGATGTTGTACCGAAGCTTGACCGACCCTGAGCAGACGATGCCGACGCTGCGCTGCACTGTCCTTCGTTTCCCAGTCATTGACGAAATGACCACTCGTCTCCAAACTTCCGACAGTGTCGCATCCGGTAAATATTTTATGTGTATAATCCGTCTTACTCAAAGTGCGACGTCGAGGTTCTGCCAAATGGTTTTCTGTGTATGGTAGCTTGTTTTTGTTTGTAGACAAACCACCACGTAGGAACATAGATTCCTTGCTAAATGCTAACCTAATATCCTCTGTGTAACTGGAGCTGTATTGCTGTAACTTACAGTATAACGTTTTTACATGTTCGCTTCTGGTGCGGTTTTTGGTTTCACTGCCTGCTTATTGTTGAGTAATTCAAAAAGAGTGCCAAATTGCGAAACATACGAGCTCTAAGTTTGGTTTGGTTCCTTCCTAATTTGGCGTGCTCATCAAGTACCTGGCACCAGAACGATGAACTGGGCCTGAAAAGTAAACGTGTGAAAACGTTCTAGGTGAATCCGTTTTGCTGAAGGTCTTCACCGTGTCATCCACTGCAAAATCGTATCACAGCATAGCGTTTATTTTCCAATAGTTGCGCAGTCGAGTTTAGAATGGTGGCGTTATCTTCTACGTATTCTGTTTTTTATTGTGATTTATTTGTCGCAAATTAACGCTACTACAACTTTGATGTCGGTTTAGGTCGATCAGATTTGGACCAGGCATCGGAGCGGTTCTGGAACGATGTCCAGGTCGTATTGCAACGTAATCACGATGAGTCGGCCCCTTACCCCCAGGCACTGTGCACCGCGACCTACTTCCATGGGTGCATGCCGTTGAACCGGTGCAAGTGGAGCTGCGAGCGAATGGGAGCTTCTTCCTTCCGCTGGTTCCACAACGGCTGCTGTGAGTGTGCAGGTTCCACCTGCCTCAATTACGGAAACCGCTTTCCTAAATGTGCCGAATGCATGCAGTGACGCCGACAGAGCTGATCTTCTAAAATGGACAAGGCCCTGCTTCTGGACCAGCCTGGCTTGGTTTTGTGTCCGTTTTTATTGGGTTTTCTTACAACCTGTGATTTTTGGGCTTAGCTTTCTCCCCGTTGATGAAAATTCTATTTTCGTTAGCGAGGACTTCTCACGCATGACCTACAAAAAGTAAAAACTGCAATCTTTTAAACTGTTACAGGATTTTCAGAGATGATATAAACCTACACCGCAGCAATAAATCATTTTTAGAAAGTTTAGTAAAAACTTCTGTGGCTTTCGCTCAGCGTGCAATTTGCATTTTGGAAAAAGCCGCATATTACATAATGGGATTTCAGAAATTACTCGAAAAAATGAATTTGTTTGCATATGCTCGAGTCAAATTATTATTGTTTGGTTTTAATTTTTCATGTACGTGAGCGACATCTTGTGATTCATTGTTTTGCGCTTTTCCGCTTTCGTTTTTTTTTGCCAATTGTTTTTATGATAAGTTCAGCTGCGTTTCCATTAATCCCACAAACAAGTATTTACATCACAATCATTTTTCCAAAGTATAGTTGTTTGTGTGTAAATGCCACAGTTTCATTGCAATTGATGTACATTCAATGGAATATTCCGCTTTCCGTGTTCTTTCGTACGCTACACCAATGTTTTTCTAACACGACTCTCGATCAAATTTCGTCCTTGTTATAGATTGATGGCTGTGTCCTAGGCGGAATGCCTAGGTCTTCGCTGTCTGGTCCTAGCGCTCAAGAGGCTAACAGAGGATATTCCAAAATAAACTTGTATTGATAAAAAGCAAATAAAAAAGACCAGTCCAGCAGATTTATCGAGGATTTCCCGGCTGGGCGGAAAACACTTAAACTAAAAAACTGAAATTTTTACCAACAAATTAAAAACCTCTTGACGCTACTGTTCACAAATTAAAACTGAATTAACTGCCGTGGTAGAATTAAAACATTGCTGCAAAGTGATCAACCAAAAGCAAAACGGCGCGTCTTTCAGGCAACTTTGCAAAGTTTCTTTCGAGCGAATAATGAAAGACGCGCAACACAAAAGTGAGATGCAAATAAGGTAAATGAACGTGTGAACGACAGAACATAAAACCTAGGTTCGAATCTAGAATCTAACTATAAACGATCGTGCTGTAACATAAGCGGCCCCTTTGAAATCTTATCCATGGGTAAGTTTCAAACAAAAAAAACACAGAGTGAAAGCACAGATCGCGTTTCAACATAAAACCTTACTAAATAAGTAAATAAAGTAAACAAATTATGAAGGGGACTTGAAAATAGTGAGTAGCATCACAAAATTATGACATCAGAAGAACGTAAACAAACAGTGCAACAGTAGGGCAGAGGACAAACTTTTAA
The DNA here is from genome assembly GCA_963965965.1 of Trididemnum nubilum. Taxonomy (NCBI): domain Eukaryota; kingdom Metazoa; phylum Chordata; class Ascidiacea; order Aplousobranchia; family Didemnidae; genus Trididemnum; species Trididemnum nubilum. The sequence goes on along the minus strand of OZ014484.1, from coordinate 38,381,357 downwards.
ACAATAAAACGTTCATTATTCAGTAGGGAGTTCACAGTATAATATAGCCAGTCACAAAAAATTCACGATCACGAAATAATTACAATAAAGTTTCACGAAAAAACGACGTTAAATTCATAATCACAATTCGGCTATCACGAGATCACGATAAAATCACAATAAAGTTCACAAATGAAAAGGTTCAATCAGACAGGAGCTATTTTGGCCAGATCACGAAGAACATATTCGATCTCACAGTTGCCTGCTGTAGAGCTGTTTTTCAAAACGGCCACAGTTGCCCTACGGACTATTTCTTTTCCTTTACGCAACTGTGGATGCAGGCTATGAATGCGTCCCAATCTATACGCTCCTTTTGAGGCCAGGTCTTCGGTATCCCCTACAAGGACTAACTGTCCAGGCTCAAGGTTTGTTTGAAGTGTACGCCATTTGTTACGGCCCTGGAGACTGGGTAAATATAATTTCATCCAAAGAAGCCAAAAACGGTGGGCTAGCGTGGAGTTATACAAGTAATCGTTGCGAAGGTCCCCCTGATCGTGCAACCCACAAAGAGGAGTGTTAGGGGCCAAGTGCTGTCCCAAAAAGGACGAAGGTGTGATAGGGCACAAATCATTGGGCTGATCGCTAAGTGTCGTTAGGGGGCGGTCGTTCACAATTCTTACGGCATCGGTGAAAAAAGTCTGTAACTCAATAAGAGAAGGTTTACGGCGAGTCTGTTCCATAACCCGACCCAATGCAGTTTTAAACAGTTTCACCATGCTTTCCCAACTACCACCCTGGCTAGGAGCATACGGAGGAATGTTTACCCAATTTATATTAAACTTACGCAACGAGTTAACAAATTCAGAAGACCCCAACAATTTTGGCAACTTATCAGATGCGGCACGGAACGTCGAAGCGTTGTCCGAATAAAAAGTGTCCACTGCCCCGCGCAAATTAACAAAGCGAGTGAAAGCAAGGAGAAAGCTGTTTAGGTCCAGGCTAGTCACCAGTTCTACGTGCAAGCAGCGAGTACAAAGACACGTAAACAGCAAGCCCCAGGCTTTGCAATCACTGCGACTCTGTCGAAAAATATAAGGGCCTAAGTAGTCAAGTCCGGTAAATTTAAAAGGTTTGTTGCAAACAGCAACTCGGCACGATGGCAAATCTGCCATTAATTGACGAACCGGTTTAGCTTTTAACAAAGCACATTTTCCGCAGTTTGCGATGTAAAATTTTACACTGGAAATGCCATGAATAATCCAAAAACGTTCGCGGGTTTTCATTAATGTATATGCCGGTCCACCATGTCCAGCCTGCTCATGCTGATATTGCACAATAAGTCCAGTCAAAGGATGCCTTCCAGGTAAAATTAAAGGGTGTTTAGAATCAAGTGGCAATTCTGCATTTTCGAGCCTGCCTTCAATACGCAAACAATTATCCAAATCCACGCAAGGGCGCAAATTACGCAAAGTTTTTAATTCATTTAAGCGGCGTTTAGAATCAGGATCATTAGTTTTGCTGCCTAAACGTTTAAGAATAGATTCAAATTCATCAGGTGATTCTTTACTTAAAAGTTTAATAGCGGCCCCGAACCGCTGAGATTGAACATACTTAACAATATTAACAAAGGCCTTATCCAAGTAACTAGCATTTAGAGCAGGTTTTTTAAGAGCAACTCCCTTCGCCTTCGCAACGACAAACTCCGAAAATGCAGCCAGATAGGCACAGCGCTTCTTTAGCGTATACAGACTTGGAGAAGCTTCGATAAGCCTATCCAAAGCTGCGTCGCCAGAAGACAAATCTACGCTGCTAGCCAGAGTTCCGCGCACGATCACCGAATGCTCAGGAGGCCTGGCATCCACCTGCTCCTGCAAAAGAAAGGAGGGTCCTTTTAACCACAAATCGAGCGAGCTAGGTTGTTTACTGCTCTGCGCTCGAGTGCCCACGTCTGCAGGGTTTAAACTTGTATTAACGTATCGCCAACAGCTAGCTGACACCACAAGAAGAATCCTGTCGACACGCCGTTTAACAAAGCGAGCAAGTGACAGGTCGGGGTTCACAATCCATTTAAGAACTACCTGTGAATCGGTCCAACAAAAGATTTTACAGTTAAGAACGTGTAAAGCTTTAGAAGTTTGAAGCATCAATTCACTTAACATCTTAGCTGCTTCTAACTCTTTACGAGATATAACCCAGCCTTTTTGATGAGTAAGAACCAATTTAGATTTTCCAATCACAAAACTGACTTGTGCTTTTCCAGCGCTAATGCCACGCAAATAGATAGCGCAAGAAAACGCAGAGTCCGAAGCATCACAGAACCCATGCAGTTTATATTCTGCGTCATTTCCGAGCTCGGTGTGTTCCAAAAGGAAATTGCGAGGAATGCAATATTCATTTAGTATATTCGAAGTTTCAAGCCACTTTTTCCAATCTTTTTTAACTTCATCCGAAACAGCGTCGTCCCAGTCCACTCCAGACGCAGCGACTTTTTGCAAAATCAACTTTCCCCCCAGAAGCAGCGGTGCCACTATACCCAAAGGGTCAAATTGACTGGCAAGCTGACTCGCCATCTCGCGTCTCGTGGCTGCCTCGACAAACTTGCGGCCACTTATCTTCAGTGTGTCACTTTCTGGGTCCCAGGAAAGGCCCAACGCTGTAGAGTCCGGCAAAGGCTGCGACCCAATGTCAATCTTGCCAATTGAAGGGGCATGATCGCATTGGGGAACCTGACGCAAGACAGACTTAGCGTGGCCATTGGTCACCCATTTACGTAACTTGAATCCCCTGCTTTCAAAGAGCTCAATCCCTTCTCTAGCAAAGGTCTCCACGTCTGATAAAGTGTCGCCAGCAAACAGCAAGTCATCCATATATCTGTTTTGAGTGATTGCATTTAAGGTCACCATACTCGCATGCGTGGGGTTGTCAGCAGCCAGCCGATTGAGCGCCATGAGTGCTACATAAGGGCTCGAGTTTATTCCCCACACGTGCCGAGTAAAGCGAAAGATTTGAATCTCACCACTGTCTATGTTGTTATCTTTGAACCAAATAATGTGGAACCAATCTTGTTGATCCCGAGGAAGCTTAATTTGAAAGAAGCACTTACTCACATCGGCTACGCAAGCGTATTTTCCCATACGAAAGCGCATCAACACATCGACCAAGCCATTTAAAAGGTTTTCACCGGCTAAAACTGCCCGATTTAATGACTCGCCACCAACCGTAGCAGCGCCATCATAGACAACTCTAGGCTTAGCCGTCTTAGTAACAAAAAATGGTAAGTACCATTTTTTATAAGAATCGTTTTCATTTTTATCCGCAGGCACAATCCAATCATGCTTCAGTAACTCAGCAAACGTATCTGTCAAAGTCTCTTTCAACTGCGAGTTTTTAGCAGCAGTACGACGCATCGACAATGTTCGCTTTAACGCAATATCGTAATTATTAGGAAGTTTTTTAAGAACATCAGGTTTAAACGGAACCGGCATTTCATACCGACCGTCTACTACGCGAATAAATGGTTCAACCAAGCTGCAGGTAAGCTCTTCGTTTTTTGATGGCAATACCTCTTCATCAAGCAGCTTGTATTCGCGTAAAGCATCATTAACCGTGAGAAGTTCTTGTTGCAACTTATCACACAGTCCGCAGTCTGGGTCAGTAGCAATCGTCTCGACTCGCAACGTTCTCACAGATTTAGAGCTTCCTTGAACTCTACCTCCGCTAGCGATCGGTCCGAGCCGTGTGATCACCAGGTTGGGTTCATTCGAGTTCGAACCCTCAAACTCTTTCAAAACAGTAATAAGTGCTTTATCAGACTGCCCGATCAAAATGTCCACACACTTACGTTCGGGTATGACGGGAATTTCCACTCCATGGAAATGTTTCAACTTACTGGTATCCACTGCATGTGGAAGAGTACTTTTATCGTCAGAAAAGGCTGGCACCACAAGGGCACCAGTAATCTTATAGTTGTCACCCGTGACTAGAGATTCCAGACTGAAATCAGTTTTACCTATGCAGCTTGCAGTTTGGTCTGCAAGTGTACGAATAGTTATAAAAGGATCTGTCGTAACTTCAAGCCCAAGTTCTTCTCTTAACGAGTCCGAAATGAGTGTCGCTTGCGAGGCAGTGTCATGCTGAGCATACGCCAGTGTCGAGCAACCAGTTGTCTGATTGATCACTCTAACTGCGCTAGTTCGAAGCAAGACTGTACCTTCCTCAGCAACTCTCACTTTAAGGACATTTTTCACGTTATTAGTGGGTGTGTTAGCGACAGATGAAGCAACAGGACTGCTAGGAACGGCCTTGGTCTCGCCAGCGGCCCCAACGGTCTGAGATTCATAGCAGTCATGAATAGCACTAGAGTGCTTAGCTCGGCAATTAGAACCACACTTTCGGCACTTGCACCGAGAAGGGCAGTTACGAGCTAAATGTTCCGTCGATAAGCAATTAAGACATCTTCCTGCCTTTATCACAGTCTGACGTCGTTCTTGAGGAGGTAACTTCATAAACTTCTCGCACTCGACGAGATAGTGTCTACTGTCAGCCCGGGCACAAACAAAACAAATAGGAGGACGCCCATTAGCCTTCTTGGTCCCACGATTGTGATCTGTAGGTGCTCCACGCCCACCGGCAGCCGCAGACACAGGAGACTCGGCACTACCATTACGAGCGCCTACTCCCGAATCCAGGGCCACCTGACGGACACGAAACTCACTACGACCACTTTGAGGCTCACGTGATTTTTCCTTGTCCTCCGACTTGAAAAATGCCTGCGCGTAGTCAGACGTAGTCACGTTAATTTCATGCACCACAAATTTACGTAATGATTCAAAGCTAGGTTGATTCAGACTTATACCATTTTTGTCGAGAAAGTCAAGATACCGTCGCTTCAAAGCGCTCGGTAAACGGTTTGCAGTATCAAGCAATAATTGCCCAGAGAGTTTGTTGTACTCGTCATGGGCGTAAGCAAAGACTTCTAGGGTGTTTAAGTCTTCATTGTACATTTTAAGTGAAGAAGCAGTAAAATTTACCTTGGCACCATGCCGTATAGCAATGACTTTAGGCTCTGACGTTAAACCACTCGACACACCGTAACGCTGACGGAGTCGATCAAGAGCCTTTTCAATACGTTGAGCAGTGGTCATACTTTTCATGGGGGCGCAAAACAGATTCACCATTTCGCGCGGTTGACCAACGCATGCTGCTCGAAGAACTTCTAATTTACGTTCGTCGTAAGGACTTTCATTCATGAGACGACGCACTTGGTTCTCGAAGAACACAAAGGCAATACTTGCACCATCATACCCTACTTGGCTAGCAAGATTAATATACTCATTCCTACCTTGGCGCTCTAAATAAGCACTCAATGCAGCATTAGGGTTGCTTTCCGAAGCAACAGGGTTATCCACGTTCGGCCAAGTAGCCGCATTAACTCGGAATTGAGGGCAAGTATTGAGCCCGAAATTGGAATTTCCCGAGTTCCCGTGTTCAGCAGTACGTAAAACAGTGTGTTGATTTTCTGCATCCAACACACGCCGAGACACACATCTCTGCACATTTTCAGAGTTCTCAGCATCATCATGATGATAGGCAGCGCTGTTGTGATTCCTTGAACCAGACACATGCTGCGGAATAAAGCCCCGAGCTTGGGGATTCAAAACAGTCGATTTGTCATTTGTAAACATAGCATTAAACTTCTCATTGATAGAGTTAGTAACATTTGTAACACTATTACGCTTTTGTTCAAACTGCATAGGTTGAGGTTCGTTAGACCTTGGGCGTGGCTCCGTCACCAGTGGTCTTAAGCGTAGCTCGCTCGCCTTGTGTTCTAAGAGCATTGCTCCGACCTCGGGTTTCGAACCAGCTTTGGTACCATGGGTAGGCTCAGCACTGCGTTTAAACTCAGCATTTTTAATTAATGAACTTTTAAAACTAACGGCACTTGAAGTAGAACGAACGCTGCGTCTTGAGCGTCCGGAAACGACAGAGCCCGCTTCCGAGCCGCACGCAATGCGCTTCTCTTCAGCTTCCAGCTCAATCGCTTCCAAGCGCAACTTAGCCAAAGTCTCTTCCTCTTCGGCAGCAGCCACCGCAGCAGCGGCCTCAGCTTCGGCTTTCGCTTTAGCTTTAGCTTCCGCCGCTTTTGCCTGCGCCTCTAACTTAACCTTACGAGACCTAGCCAACTCTTCCAAAACTTGAAGCTCAGAGCGTCTACGTTCTAGTTCAATCTGCTTTACTATTGAGGATTTGCTTGACGTCACACTCGTAGAACTTGCGGCAATTAATGACACACTATCTGCGGGTTCCATATCATCATCACAATCATTTTCGCTTTCATTTAACGGATTGGTTTTATCGCAAAACTTGTCCTTTACGGTTTCAAACAAGTTAACACATTTTTCAAACTTATCAGCAATTTCAGATGAAAGTTGATTTAATTCGACATCCTTTAGCTCGGACGCAGAATAGCGAAAATTTTCATATTCAGATTTTAGTAAGTTAAATTTACGTGATTCAAAATCAAATTCACGTTTAGTTTCGCTTGATTCAAGCGACTTAATCAGTCTTTTAGTGTCTAACATTAATCGTCGATGAACAGTAAGCAATTTACGAGGGGCAGTTGCCGCGACTAACCCAGTTTCCGTAGCTCCAGCGTTAGCAGCGTCGGGTTTAGCACGGTTTCCCTCGGGGTCAGATAAGTTTTCCTGGGCCGTTTCTAACCGCCACCTAGCAACCTTGTCAGTACTCGTACATGTGGGTATCGTATCTACACCCCCATTACGTTTAGGCGTCCCAGTCAATGATGCCTTAGAAGTGTGGCTTTCTGTGGCCATAATAAAACAAAACAAATAAGCACAAAGATAATTATAGCAAAGACTAAGTCGCACTCAATATAAATAAACAACGTCACCTTGTACAGTTCTTAACGATCACAAGAAAGACTTCAGTTCTTCCAAAAGTAGATGACGCTTGAATTCCACCGAAGCAGACCGAAGATCGATGACTCCACCTCCACAGGACGACGAAAGAAGAAACCGATGAACGTAGGAATGGAATTCTCTACGAAACCGAAGTGCAGGCGACAGGAACCAGAAAAAGGGGGTCGCAAGTTGCAGACCAACCAAAACGAAGAAACTTCAAGTCGCCGCAGAAAACCAACGGATTGAGAAGAAAGGATCTTTCTCAACCAGAGTATAAACGTCGTACTGTTGAGGGAATCCAACAAAAGGCAGCAGTCCGCTATCAGCCAATGGAACTCAAATCAAAGAAACGATGAGGAGTGCGAGATTCTAAGCCGTAATCACCAATGAATCCAAAAACCAAAAATCCAACCAGGTCAGGAGACGATAAATTTTGATGTTATAGATTGATGGCTGTGTCCTAGGCGGAATGCCTAGGTCTTCGCTGTCTGGTCCTAGCGCTCAAGAGGCTAACAGAGGATATTCCAAAATAAACTTGTATTGATAAAAAGCAAATAAAAAAGACCAGTCCAGCAGATTTATCGAGGATTTCCCGGCTGGGCGGAAAACACTTAAACTAAAAAACTGAAATTTTTTACCAACAAATTAAAAACCTCTTGACGCTACTGTTCACAAATTAAAACTGAATTAACTGCCGTGGTAGAATTAAAACATTGCTGCAAAGTGATCAACAAAAAGCAAAACGGCGCGTCTTTCAGGCAACTTTGCAAAGTTTCTTTCGAGCGAATAATGAAAGACGCGCAACACAAAAGTGAGATGCAAATAAGGTAAATGAACGTGTGAACGACAGAACATAAAACCTAGGTTCGAATCTAGAATCTAACTATAAACGATCGTGCTGTAACAGTCCTTGTTCGTTTGTTGGAAGACACTATTTATGCAGACATTTTTATCTACTTTTTTATCAATTCTGAACCTAATCGATCTTATACCCGAACTCAAATCCTTACTCGAAAACTAATCTCAAACCCTAATCTTGACTCTTAAAAAAAGTAAATAAAAAATGCGCGGACAAAAATTATTATTTTTGCGTTAGTCTTTTCCATACGTGGGCACAAGCCCGTTAATCCGTTAATAACGAAGCTAACTTTTTCATTACTCATTAATCCGATAAAAAGTTTTTTCATGTTAACGGACTAAATTAACTTCCGTTAAGTTCATGTTAACGGACTAAATTAACTTCCGTTAAGGTTTTTATCGTTAATATCTTGCACCATTCATTCATCGTACCGGTATAAACCAGTTTGCACTGGTAACACTAGTTGCGTTATTGCGTATTAGCACGAGTTGGAGCTCTTTTTTGTGGCAAATAATAAGATGCAGCTTCTTAGGTCTATTAATTATCGCTGTTCACAATTTCCAAAGATTTTCCGATCGCAGCTTCGTTAGTGCATTTGAACTTATTTATATGTTGAAATAAGATTAGATTGTAAAATGTAACTTCCAAAGCACTACAAGACCACCACAGCAATAAATATTGCCTTACAATCAGCTCAACAGCGTCAATACGTGTTCTAGAAGCAAAAAAGAAATGTAAATTACACGCAAAATGTTAACAAATTAACGGACTTCATTAACTTCCGTTAATTAAACTTGAAAATAACGGATTAACGTTAACGGAGGTGTAAAGTTTGTTAACGGACCAGTGGTTAACGAAGCTAACGTTTTGCATTAACTTGCCCACCTATGGTCTTCTCTGAAAAGTGCTCGGCGAAATAGTCACTTCCTGGTTTGTTTGCAGAAAAAAAAGTGCAAAAGCATAAATCGGCTGTTACTTTTGGATTTTAAAATTTTTTGGTTGGCCGTTACAAAAGAATTTGAAGAATTTGTTCAACCATTGCATCTTTTTAAGCACTTAAAAGATCGTCAGCAATTGCTACTTCAATTTTACAACCAAAAGATTCTCTTGAAACACTATAGATTATGAAAACATTTGGATTTTTTCGTTTCTATTTGAGCCGGTGGCGTTTTTACGTCTGTTCTAACAATACCAACGCAGAGCATTTATGGGAGTTCTGAAGGGTTGTAATTAGTGGTGCCATATATGACGGGTTCGTGGGAATCGCGCTTACAATATGCTTGCGTAGATATCTAGCACTTTCGGCTCAAACAAACCGATTGCTAATTGTAAAAAACGGCTTAACGTAGATGAGGTTACTGCAAAATTTTAGCAGCAGCACTTGTTCTTTATGCATGTTTTGCCAGCTTAGCCACCAAATTTGTAGATGTGTTGGTCCTTAAAACAAATGAGCACAACGATGCATGACCAGTTTAGAAATCGAACTGAAAGACAGCTCTCTTTCGAACACTGATTTACGCTGCAACACGATATCGTTTAGTATATTTTTAATCAGAATTTGGATAATCTTCAAGAAGTAATAAAAGTGTCGTACATTATAATAACCTGATCGCACCCTAAGCAAATGGCTATCAGCTCCCTGCATTCAGGATTCAAGCTACTCCATGTTTTAATTGGTAAAAGGTGTTCGAACACATTCAATAAGCCAAGCTTAATTATACAACCGAAAGCTTTAGATTCAATAGCAAGTCTGTATCTGTAGATTTATTTTGGTTGGTACGAGCAGCGAGAATGAAAGCAAAAAACCCTAGGCTAAACCAGTGGTTCTCAACCTTTTTGGAACCGTGGCCCATTTTGTGTTTTTTGAAAGTTTGCATGGCCCATTGCTCTGTGGCCCTCCGCCTAGAAGAAAATAGGTCTCCACTTTCGAGTCAGCGTTGTTTGCCAAGTGATTGCCGTAATTTCAAAAAAAAAGACTTCACCTCTAGGAGAGCGATTTTGCCTGGATTTTTGAAAAAAGGTCAACGCATCGGAGTCTCCAATTTTTGTCAATTCTCCAATAGATAAACCTGAATTTTTGCACCAAGCAGCCAATTTCTTAAATGGCTCTGTGGCCCACCGCAAAATCTCCTATGGTCCATAGCCGTCTGGTTGAGAAACCCTGGGCTAAACGAACTGCGTCCATCCTTTAGATCAAATTAAATAACAATCGATATCCATTTAATTTTAGTAAAAAAAAGCTTCAAACTACAGAATAAAAGCTAAATTGTGTTTTATCTTTATCCACCTTTCTTGGCCAGGAGACAGTGAAGGTACCTTTCGGTCTTCGAGTCAAGCTGCTACCTGTCTACCACGCACGGTGGAGGCTTCACACTGTCCCTTTTAATGCTGAACGTCAAACAGGAAAGCTGTGAATACCAATTTTTATGGTCTTTGGTTTAATCCGATTTGCTGATCGGGAATCGAAATATCGAATACTAGTCTACAGTTTTGATAGCAGACGCTCTACCCACGGCTATTTTCTCAGCATTCAACCTGATAGAACGTTGGCAGCTGAAACAGTAAACTTTCGATTACCTTGCACGAAAAACTTCAAAATTGATATTCAGGGCTTTCCTGCTTGATGTCCAGAACCAACAGATCTGCAGTTGAGCATAGAACATCACGGTGTGTGGTGAACAGCTCGATCGAAGACAAAACGACCTTCACACTAACTTTTGGTCATGTTTTGTGCTCAAATAATTATTACATGAGCCTGCCATTTTCGTCAAGTTTGCGACAGCGATGCTTCTAATGCTGCTTTTGGGTGTATTTCAAGCGAATTTTATTCCAAAATTTTCACTAATGGTAAATTCAATTTTGATACTGAAGCTGATGCAAATCCAATCTCTCAATAGATTCACTGTATTATGTCAAAACGTGTAACGACTTGGCGGGCCCATTTTTGCTGTGGTGTTGAATCATTGACAACACTTGTGTACGATTTGACCAGCTCGATGCTTGCACTTCAAACCTCCCGCTCCAGAGACGAAACAATACTTAGCAATAACATTGACAACCAGGGGGCCCAGACCCCCTCAATTCAATTTTTGGCAACCAATTTAGATGTATAACCCGGGTGAAGATCAAAGGTTTTTCTCCTGAAGTCGCAACCTCAAGTCCTCATCTAACCTTGTACTCCTATAACTGCGTATTTTCATGACAAAACAAAAATTTCTAAGAAAACTTTGATTGGTTTACTTACAGCTAAAATTATGCAGAAAGCAATGTGTCGAACATCCTTCTCCCTACCAGGACCAAATCACAAAATTTTGGTCCAAAATACATTCAAACGTGTTTTGGAATTAAATCGGAAGTAAAAGGAGGATTGAACAATTTAATTTTTTATTGGCGTTCAAACGTTAAAAATCTAGTTCTTCCTAATATTCTGAACATGTGCGAAATGTGATCCAACGGCATTAAAATGGCTTTTTCAAAAAATCACTAAAAACGTCTGCGACTGGGGGCCTTGCCCCCTGACCCCCGTCTGAGTTATACTAGTTTACTCGACGCGCTTCCCGCGTAAGACATTTTCGCTGTTTAACTTTTGGTTTAAGCCCTTTCCCTTCCCTAAAATCCTGGTAAAGTGCCAAACCAGGTCCCGGCTCCTGATCTTCCATTCTACGAGATCTTTGCCCCACAAAAAGTTAATCTTTTGAAAATTTGTAATGATGTCATTGCATGTGATTTTGTCCCCCCCTCCCTCAATCAAAAATCCAGGCAACGGTTATGTGGAGTGATGGGGTAGCCTACCTATTCTTTTGAGTGATGTGAAAATGGTCCCTTTTCTCTTCCGGATTCTCTAGCCCAGCGGTGGTAGCATTTGCGCTGCATCACGCCCTCAATCCTCTTCATGCACAGGAAACAGCCGGAGAACACCGACCTCTTCAACAACTGTTGGCTAATATATCCCGATTGATCACGATGCGAAAAATCAAACTAACGCAATTCTATCCCCAGTGATGGGCAATGGACATCCTGAATCGAAAAAAAAAACAATAAGGCCGATCCTGAACTTGCACTTTTCAATATCACGCAGGCGTTAAAACGAAATACTCGTGTTTAAGTCTACACCATTGTCGAAACTAATGCAGTTAAAATGAAACTTGTGGCGTTTGAACAAACAAAAAAAATGCAATAACTTTATTCTTCTGATGTATTGGGAGTGTAGACCGCCGCGTTTGGGTCGAGGTGGACTGGCTGCATTTGTGCTTCCACAGGTTGGTGAAGCGGCACTATCGCAGGGGTGGGGGCAGGGCTGTGGGCGATAGTGCAGTATAACTCGTTGGTGTGTGAAGGGTGAGGCACTACGCCTGGTTGCTCCAAGAAGTTAGCGGAGTAGTGCGGAGTGGATGAACATATCTGTCTCTGTTCCGGCATCACCGATAGAATGTCAGACATTCGCATTTTAAGATCAGCCAGTTCCGCGTCTCTTCTTAGTAAAGTAGCTAAAACAATTTATTCAAATGATTATTGAGAGGGTCGATCATTATGTTGAAGTATCTAAATAGCACAAGATATGTTGCTCTAAACTGACGAGTGGCGACTGACAAGGCCTGGAGCTCGCCTGTTCTGTGTCACTTTATCGGAGTCAAATGAAAACTAATCTATAACTATTTCGGAGAGGTTTGAGTCCAAATAAGACGCTGTTGACTTCCATACTACAATGCATTGCTGACTTACTATGAGTGATTTCTAGTTGCCGTTTGCGTTCGCCGAGAGCCGAAAACAAGTCCAGTTTGAGTCTTGTTTCCGCGCTTAGCGACTTTTCCAGCAAAACGTTTTTCTCCTTCATGACGTCAATGGCCGACATCAAGGTGTCAGTGGATTTTTCATGGGCTTGTAATTCCTGTTTAACGAAGCAGAGCAATGAAGATAGTTAAAAAAGCGTTTAAAACGTAATGACAGCAAGACTAAAACTATAGAAAAAAATATGTACAACACTCGCGAATCAGTTTAAAGGAAACCGCAAGACTCGAGCTAGGCTAAATATTTTTGAAATTCGCTAAAGGATTCCTCAGAATTTATAAGTTACTAAATACCAACAATGAGAGTATTTTTTTATTCGGTATATGTCGCCAGTACAGGTAGCTTCATTATCTATGGCGTTCAAAACTGGTGATTTAACCCAATTATTTTCAACCACAGATTAATTATACGGCATACCCTTAGAAAATCAAAATACAGATACTCAACGGTATCCGCTTTTTGGTTTTATAATTAAACAGTAGATACGCATAGTTGCCAACAAAATTCAGTGCTTTTACAACTGCAGTGGGACAGGAATCACCTTATCCTTAAAAATTACATTAAAACTGGCTATCTTTACCTTTACTTTACTTTCCAAACTTCTGCAGTTCGCTTCCATGCTGTCATATTTTTTTTGAAGCTCGTTGATTCGCTCTTCAAATTCTTTCTTTGTGTTGTTTAAAATTTCGGCGCTTTCTTTGTTGCTAAAATTCAAAAGAACTATGAATTAAACACTCAAAACTGATTTGGTGCCAATGAAGCAATTAATGGAAGCTGCAGCAAAGACTGAAGGCAAAATTGATGGGGTTTATAAAGTTAAGGCAATCGTAGTTGACTAGATTGGAGTTGACTACATCCTTCGTGGCCAATCCGTTCCCGAGACATTCTACTTCAAACACGAAGTAGAATGATTTTAATTTTTATTGGCAACCCTATCAGCAGAACAGATCCGAGGTAGAAAACAGAGTAGATGCTGCAGTGCCAGGCGATCTTAGTAAACATTAGTTCTCAAATTGTGCAGCAAACACCTAAAAACAAGCAAAAGTAAGTTAGTAGACCATTATTTGCAACTTGGTTAAAACATTTTATTCTGGGGTCATAAAACAAGTAAATACGATAGACCTACTCATAAAACAGTCATAAAACAAGTAAATACGATAGACCTACCTGGTAGTCTTATTAATCAGGTTTTAAGTTCGTAGCCTAGAAGTAAATAGCTTTTACTGCTAGGCTGAAAAAAAGCCTGATTTTTACAGAGATCGCTAGGCTGCTGTCCAGTATTATCTATTTCCAACTCGGATCTGTTCTGCTGACAAGATCAGACTAATTAGTACGCAGCAAAACCGCTCAACATGATAGCTAATTGCCGTGTAGCCATAGAATAGAACTAGGATGGCATCACCGATATTATCAACGTCAGGGTTGCCAACAAAAATACCAAATTATCTACTTACCAGGAAAGAAATTTAGCGGCAGCATTTTCCTCAAACTTTATTCTGCGTTGTTTTTCGTGATGTAGTGATTTTTCAGCGCTTTCCCTGCTTTCGACTTCCGTTTTCAGTCGCTTCTCGAGGGATTGCACATTTAATTTGTCTTTTTCTTTGTTGCTCAACAGCGAATTATACCTGGAAAAATGAGACATCGATAAATGTAGCAATATTTTTGCAGTTTGGAGTATTTTCAAGTCCCGCAAAACTTGCCTTAAAAAAACACTAAGACCTGATCTACAATAGGCGTAGAGCTTAGGAGCGTATTTAGATTTATACAAAAATTTCAGCGTACCGCCTTACCAACGTAGAAGCTGCCAGTTCGTTAAAATTAAGGATACGCTCGTTCGTCAAAATTAATGATAACCGACTACGAACCAACTGGCCGCCAACCAGCTCTAACCCTGAAGTTGGCGGAAAGTTGACTTGGTTCGGACAGAACCGACATCAATGATAATAAAGCCGAAGCAGTTTAACAATTTGTAACTAAAAATTGTTAACTGCTTCGACTTGGTTCTCATTGGTGTCGGGCTACTGTCCTTTTTCTGAGCCTCCACGTAGAACTATTTTTGGCTCTTCTTTCTGTTTGACTTTTGATCCACTATTAGACGTGACGACTATTCGTCTGGCAGCGGAGTTGCTCCGCGCTCCGATTCCGCGAGAGATTGGAAAGCGCCTAACAAACTTGTCAAAATATGACTTTTAGTGTTCTTTAATAGTACATTGGTACGAAATTTTAAAACCGCTTTGATCGGATTTTAACTTATTTTTACAAAGCTTTACGTAGATTTCTTTGTTTCCAGAAAACTTGGCTCGACAATTACCTTGTTTGCAGCAACTCGTGTTCTTTCCGCAAACCGGATAACTCCATCTTCGCGCTCTGCTCAGCTGTAGCCAGCAGATCGATTTGATGCAGCGAAGAATCTTTACTTTTCAGTGCGGAAGACAACTCGGATTTTAACTTGGTAATGGTGGCCTCAAGCTGTTCAATGGCGCTGAAAAGTTTATTTATTTTTGATGAAACCGTCGAGTTAATCGAGCGGTAATATGATTATCTATGGAGCGAAAGGTCCCAGTTCAAATCTCCAGTCGGTCAAATCGGACACTTTTTGCAAACGGCAACCCACCGCTGCGACATCTCTTCGAAAGACGCTATGACACGGACATGGCCCGGTAAGCTCCATACATGCTTCAGTGTAATGCAGAGAGTACTACAGTAATCAGATTTTTGATACAATAATATTCGTAATGCTAATGAAAGCAATTGTTTCGAACATAGTATTTTTGGCCATGTTCTTTTCCTAGGAAAACTTCCACTTGTTTCCACTATCTTAAAAAGGAAAACTACGCACAGCAACATTTTTGTGTCAGAAAATTTCAAACTGAGCTAATTTAGTGACGACATACCTTGAAGCTGAAACAAGTTCAATTTTCGAGTCACTGCTTGTATTGTTGCTAGGCAACGACGCTTCAATTTGGCTAGTTATTGACTCATTTATATGCGATGATTGCAACATTTTATTTATTTTCACCTCATTACTACTACTCGACTTGCTGGAGCTTCTTCCGCCCTAAACATTCAAAGATAAGTTGACATTTGATAGCCGTACGAACTAACAAGTAGCGCAGCGGCCTACTCTCGAATTAATAATTTCGAATTTTACATTGTCTGCCATTTTAATCGATCAGTGGCCTAATGGGTTGAGCGAGTGCTACAGAAACAGTGGACTCGAGTTCCATTCCCGGTAGGGTCAAACCAAGACTATTAAAATTGCTACTTACAGCTTCTATGTTTGACGTTCAGCATTAATAATAATAAATAAATCAACTGAGGATTTACAACTCAACGAACTTAATAAGAACGGAGAGGTGAGGGTGACTGGAAAGTGACCTCACGCTCTTTGAGTCTCCAGCCACCGGCGTATGTGTCGAAGCAGGCGGCCTGCAGCCGTAATCGAACCCGGGTCGCAGTATCGATTACGCAATAATCAGCGCTCAGTTCCGCTCGACCACGCTGCTGACAAATTAAAGCCAAAAGGACAATGCCCCCACCGTGTGTGGCAGCTTGATTCGAATACCTAATGATGTCTTCGCTGTGCCCTGGCCGAGGCAACTTGGGTGATTACAACGAACTACATGGGTGCCAACTTTTTTTAAGGGGACTTCCATTGATGGCAATAGATAGACTCAAAATTCAAAAACTTTTTGTGGTTTCCACTACTCACTCCGCCCGTCGAAAAAAATTCGAATCACCACATGTTCATCTTTTGTCTGCAGTTTCCGAACATCATAACTATGTAGTTGATGCGAAAATACAGGATGTCAAGTCGTTGAATTAAAAAAAATGAATAAAAAATGACTGCTGAACATAAAATAATGACAATTTTCAAGTATAAATCCAAAAGACTGAATTGAAAACCAGTCAAAAAATCTCTTCGTGCAGTATTTGCAAACTTTTTCAGGTGAACTCCAACAAAAAATCTTCGTGTAGGTTTTGTAAGATTTTTTTAGGTGATCTCCAAAAAAAAAAAGGTCTTCATTTCAATGACTCACGATTTATTGCTATTTATCCGGTGAACTCAAAAACCATCAGTAGATTATCTAAAAAATAATAAAATAATGACAACGTGTCCAAAATAATGAAAAATAATAAAATTGAAAAAAAAAATAAGAAAAAAAATGAAACAATGACGCACTTGACAGCCTGGAGAATAGAAAAGCAGGCCAGGCGTTGTACAAACCTGTGAGGATGAATTGAAATCAGCTGATGATTTTTTACTTGACGAAACAGCACGCTTTCGTAGTTCCCTATCAACTACTGAGTTTGTAATTGTAATGTCCCCATCTCCTTTATTCATTGAAGATGAATCTTCTTTGTTAGATACTTTTTGTAGCGAATTCGCTGTGCTCGTTGATTGCTGCTGACTTTGAGGTTCCGCAACTAAAAAAAATTTGATAAAGGTACGTGAAGACTTAAAGTCTTTGTACGTGAACTTTTGCTGAATACAATAACAACAGAATGAAAGCAGCGTATTCAACAGTGGTTGTTCGAGCTGTGCAGTTATGTGTATTATTCGAAAATATACTGCTCGAGATTGGTTTTATTGAAATGAGAACTACTTGAGGTAATAAATACGCGCCCCAAACCTTGTTCCACTATTCCACTGATTCGCGAAAATAGAATTTAATTGTTTGATTTTGTGCCATTGGTAACCCTGCGCTTCGAAATTTCATGACAACAGAAAAGGATGACTTTGCAAACTTTCTTCAAAATAAGCAACGCGACATTCGACCATCGAATTTACTAAAACCGATCTCGAGCAGCATCTCTTTAACAAAGGTTTGTAACCTGCGCAAGATTTGGTTAACAACTCTAATCCAAGCAACGTGGCATACTTTGCATTGATGTATCTTTAGGATTCTTTTCTTGAGATTTTTTGTTGTTCGAAGTCGATACGAAACCATTGCAGTGATGAGATCCATCATCTAAAAGCAGTTGTCGCGATCAATTACACAAAAACCTGTTTCACGTTGTTGGTGTTAGCCGACCTTTCGAAGAGATGGGGTTACGGGGGTGCAGAGATACTCAACAAAGATCCAACAATCGGACCACATCCCCAGGAAAACCGTAAAAAGTGCCAAAATAGCTCTTCTGAGAAGCTCAGAGGCGGAACATTCGAAAAGATTAAGGTTTTGTGGTTTAGGCCCGTTGTAATCTTTCTTCACCAACCCAAAAACTTCTATGAAGGGCCACCCAAGCCTCTCTTAGTCAGTAAAAACGAGAATGAATGAAATTGGTTGATGATTAAAGATCTTTTTTAATGCTAGAGGTGAAGTTTGGAAGTCATAAATGGAAAAATGAGATGAATGGAATCTTTCGACCCAACAGAGAATAGAATCAAAGTTACCTGTTTATTAAAAAATGCTCTATCTACTGAAACAACTGATTCGTAATTGGCTACAGCAACTTACTTTTATCAGTTAGGGCTAACGTGTGGTTGTGTTGGAGTTCGCCAGGCAATGCTTGCCTAAGGAGTTCGTAATAAAAATTATTTTCTTTTCTCACTTGCAACTGAGTGTGTAGTTTTAAGCGATAAAATACATAACTTTTGAATCCTATTCCCAATGTAACAATTGGATGGCCAATGCTGAAAAATAACAGCAAAATATAATTCTCTATATCAAAATATTGCAGTTCAAAAGCCAGAAATTTTACAGATCATAAAAAAGGTGATAATTTAGAAATGGGGTTGAAATTGAAGCTAAAACTTGATATCGATAGGAACAATTACCTTGTAGTACCTGACAGTATACATTGAGAAAAGGTGATCAATTAAATTGTTCTGGATTGGAAGTCTACTAAAAAACCAAAACCTAGCTTTTGTTAAAGTTTAGTAGCTTAAGATACACTGGCTATGCATGAACGATAGCAAATTCATTCTTTGTTTACTATTGAAGCAACAAAAAAGGTTGTGCCCAGTTATCCATGTCATTATCTTCCAAAAAATAAAAAATTAAACAGGGGCAGAACGATGTTTGAATTTGGCTAAAAAGTAAACAATTCAAAACTATGGAATTGTCAAGCTTTTTACAAAAAAAATTACTACTCTCCATTAGTTAATTTTGACTACTGAGCGACATCATTTGAAACATCACTGATAGATTCCACAAAAAAAATTACGGAAGCTAGTTAATCAAAACTCACGCAGGCAGTTGCAATCAAGTCTAACGGTACGTCGCTTTCGTAAGCGAAAAAGCTGCAGCCACATAATTGCTATCTCTCAGGGTGGCATCACTGCCCTAACCCTAACTGAAATGCAAGGTTTTCAAGGAAAAAAAAAAAAAACACTCCGTGCATTTCCTTTCCCATTTCCAAGTATTCCGTCTATACTCTGTGTATTTCCATTCCACGCGTTCGGGTCTCGAGTGCGAATCGAACCCAATTGCAATGGTTGGGAGGCGCATGCGATAACCACTCAACTACGCCAGACACAACGTTGGCTTCTCAAAATGCCGTATTTAAACCAAATATATGAGAAAAAAACAATAGAGGGTTACGCTTGATTGCAGTTGCTTGCGTGACTTTTGAATAACTAGCTTCTACTAAAAAAATTAACGTAATCAACTACTAAAATTAACGTCACAAACTACTGTGTCACAGGTGTTTGGCAAGACTCACCAAAACTCGAAATTTGTATGCCAATGTCTGATTTCAAGCTTCGTCATAACAGGCTTGGCCAAAAATTAAGCGGTTTATTAATCAAACAAAACCCCAAAACAATGGAAAGATACAGTAGAAAATGTTGTTTTGTACAGCCAACTAGAATGGTATCGGTATAAACTAGTACGCCTACCGGTAAGGAGACCAGTATGGATCTAATGGTATTGGTTGAGTTTTAGCTTTTTCATCTCTGATCTAATGACATTGGTTGAGTTGCGATTTGCTTCAAACCAAGCTTAGCCTAACATTTCAACCTGATGCCTGCGCAGTTTTACCGGTTTTACGTAGCCAACTCGAATTCAACATTGACCAAAACGTCAAACTACTGTATTCACCAATTATGCCGCGACTTACGAAAATGATTCTAATCACAACTTTCTGCTGTTGCGTCATAGATCAAGTTTACACTGTATTACCGCTTAGTTTTGTTTTTTGCATAAAAATAATGAAGTAATTTCGACTTTTTCGACCTTTGTCCACAACACTAAATCGCTAATTTTAAGCAAAAACTTTACCAATCGCAAAAATGAACAAAAAAACGTGGGTTGCTTTAACTTGCTTAGAGTTTGCATTAACAACAAAAAAACTTTTAATTTTTTGCTTGTGTTCAAGTTCACTTTAAGAATATTCCACAAAAAATAGATTACTAAAACAAAATTTAAATAGATAGCATAAAAACAATTTTAAACAATTACTCGAAGGCATCAAGAGCAGCATTGAACCACAGAAATGCCACTTTTCAAAGTAAAAGTCAGAAACACTCACCAATGCGCTGCAAAGGGTTGGCACAAACGTATATGCAACTGTCCACTTTTAATATCATGAATACGAACTGTGACTTCGACGCACATAATCACCATCCAAATCAATGCAGTTGGCAAACATAAGCCTTTGTCTGTAACAAATCGTAATTAAAAACCTTTAAAAAGTCAGAAAAAAAACAAAACATTAAACTTTAGACCAGATTTAGTGGAGTGTGATGCCGTTGGGCAAAAATTGAGAAAAACCAATTGATGCTTTGAGGTGGTGCTAAAGTTTGAAGTAAACATGCACAAAAAAAAAAGGTTGCCCAAAAATACTTTAAATAAAACAGGTGATGGAAGAAGATGTGAATATAAACAAATTAAAAAATAAACTGGGTGGGCGATGTTGATGATTAATGGGGGTCAACAACTGGACTAAATTTGAATCCTCTACCATAACCAACAAGAAACGCAAACAAATAACCTCAATGTTTTTACGGCTATATCTCATTACTTATTATCGATCAGTCCTTTATTCTCTTGATTACTTTAACAAAAATTCTTCTTTCCAAAGAATCTCATAGCTACGGTTTATGGAAACATTTTCGCACAAATTACTATATTGTATTCCTACAATGTGTATATATTGTAAAAAAGTATACTCATATCAAGCTCAACGATCATGAAAACATTCAGCATTGCAGCTAAATGAGTTGACCAACAGTTAAAATAAGTAGATTTCAACCAAAAAAAAAAGGCAAGTTACAGTAACAAATAGATTTACCATTGCCACCAATACATAAAAATAAAAGCAGCAGAAAAAAAAAATCAAAACAATGATCGAAATTTCTATTATTCTACATTAAAGTCACGCATATTCCCATTATTTGTAAATGCCAAGTCATGTCATTGGCTTTGTATTTAAACTCATTCCGCCTTTCAATTATGTAATAGATGATAAACTTCAAATCCAGGCTTGAGTTAAATTCACTATGAAGTTATAATTATGAGAGAATACAAAAGCAGGTTTTACCTGTATGCCACACATAGTGTATCCACACATATGCACTGGCTAGAAAAAATAACCCCTGCACAGGAATAAATAGCAAACAAATTGTGTCAGATGTGATGGCGATGCAAATAAAAAACATGGAATAAACCTGCAATAAAGTTTGCAAAAGTCACTATTAGCTTAAGAGATTAAAACTGATAATAGTTTGAAGCCGAAGCCAAAAAATTACATTACGACTTTTTGGTTTCATCTTTGAGAATAGCACTTTAGAGTTAACTTTTCGGACAAATGATTAAATGCACCCCCGATGATCATATGAAAATTTGCATGATGCTTCAACCCTAATCCAATCTTAACTGTCCACATAACTGTCCCGACAATGACAAACAATCCAAATTACAAAATTACTTGGTAGCAAATTCAACATTTTGAAGTGTCCAAATGGCTAAGTAACTGGTAGCCGACTGAACTTACAAAATGTTATCCTAGCATGATGTAATGTAACAAGCCAGCAGTTATCACACAAAAGACAGAAAATTAGCAAAGGGATTAATATCGCTTTTTTTTTAATCACTAGTCATAGTCAATCATTCACAATCAAAGCTTCACTCAATGCGAGATATCACAAAAGAAAGCTGTTAACACTTAGTTTAAAAAATTCTGGTTTGACAATGCAGATTTGAACCAAAATTTAGTGTTTCAGAAGCAGAAGGTAGCTATAAGCCACCTGAACAATTCCGCGTAAACAAAATAAAAATATCAGCGCAGTTATGAGCTAAGCACCACTTCGATTTAGAATTAAATCCAACATCACAACTTACCAGCCCTTGATATTTAAAGGTCTCATAAACACTTTGCATTAAAAGCCAAGCAGGCCAGATATATTCAAAGCGAAATTCCAAGATGAAATCAATCAGCATGATCAGTAACCAAATGAGAAGAAATTTGGTTACAACAAATGTGCTAAAAGTAATAAAATACCGTATTTAGAAATCATAGAAGAAAATAATAACAAAGGCTATTTTAAACTTCATCCATTCAGTTTCAATTCTATTCCAGATTCATCCAGTGTTGAGGTTAGAGCTAGGTTTAGTGTCACACTACTGCATATTACATAAAATTACGCTGCTTGTTTCATCAATGCCTACTAATTACTATGTTTGTTTAGCTATTTGTATTGTAAATGAAATAACATTTTATTCACCAAGTTGCTTTAGTCAGGAGACAGCAAAGGTACCTTTTGATCTTTGAGTCAAGCGGCCACTTGCCCATCTCAGACCTGTCAACCACATACAGTGGAGGCTTGACAGCATCCCTTTAACTGCTGAACGTCAAGCAGGGAAGCTGTGAACACCAATTTTTATAGTCTTTGGTTTGACCCGACCGGGAATCAAACCTGAGTTTACCTAATCAAACAGGACATTCAGTAGCAGACACTCTATCCACTCGACCACTGATTAGTTCAACAGAACATAGCCTAGAGCTTAGCTCTAACATTCTAACTTTAGTTTACTGACCTGTAACCAACATACAAAATCATCATTTACCAGTTCACCTCATGTAATAATCTGCAGGTTAAAGTTTATGCAGATGCTGCATTTGGCCCGGTTGCATGCATGGGTTTGCAATAAGCTACTGAACAATGGTGTAATCACAAAAAATCAAATCAAAAACAATCTTAAGAAATAAAAAATTCACTGTGACATAATCTGAAATGACTGGCAGCTTCAATTTCAAGGTTTTTGGATTAACCCTACTCAGAACTGAGAATCGAATTCAGGTCTTGGATTAGTCTACCAAATTCGTTTAATATCAGGCTATAAAAATAAGCCTAATTTATGTATTATTATGCAAAATAGGCTACTGCACTGCAGCTTATCTCAGCCCACAATTAACTCAGAACTGAGAAAAAAAGTTACTTCCTACAAACAGTTTCAGCAGTAGGTTTACAGTATCCCATGTAGTTTGCTTATTATGCCAAATGCTGTAGACTTAGAGCTACTGCATACCATTAGAGCAAAGACAAGACAAAGATATCCCAGATTATATGGAGCACCATGCATATCCCAAATTCTTAATCAAGTCAAAACTAAGAGACAGACTTACTTTCCACAAACATTTTCTGTAAATTTGTTGCTTCTTTTTGCTGTTCGTCGAGAAAGTTTTGCAGCTTCCAAATTTCTTCTTTTCATTATCATAAATATTTCTCTCTTTTTTTTACTTTAACCTCAACTCTAGCCACTACACTGTTTGTGTACAGTAACTGGGTGTCATGACACATGAGCTGTCGCTTTATTTTCGGCAGCTCAGCGATTCATGTAGGAGCGCGCGTTAGGGTGTTGCAGTTGCCCTGACCTCTTCCGATTTTTTTCTATTTTCTTCAAAATCGGAGGTTGCCAAAAAAATCAAGAACACAAAGCTGGAGAAAAATTGAGGTTTACGAGTCGCACATAGACGTTTTTTACCCAGGATTTGGTATTTGTTTTATTTTGTGCTGCAAGATGGTGCTATGTGAAATCTTTGTGACTAATCAGTCATTGCAAAATTGAACATTCACTTTTGGTCTTATACATTCAAAAAAACTTCAGTACAACTTCTAAAACTGTTTACATGTATGTTTTTTGCTTATTTTTTTCAGAACTAATAGTAGTCAAAATTGATCGCGTTTATCAGCTGGAAAATTATAACAGAAACTCGATTTGAGTTAGACCTACAGTACCTATTTTGGCTGGCTGTGTAAAACAGAGATAACATCGCCTACAATGTTACTTTCTTAAAGAATGACACAGCAGACTATGCTTCAGGCTTAGTCATTGAAATCTATTAAACTGCTGTTCTAACTTACTTAGTTACAGCAGCAGCTTACAAAAATCGTATTTGTTATGTTTTGCTGCGTAAGATTCGGAGTTTAGTGCAATCTACTTGGTATAAGCTCTATAAAACATAGACATTAGTAAATCTACTAGCAATATACTATTACTAGATCTGTAAATTCTCGCAGTTGGCTGCCAGGAACTATTTCTAAACCTGATGACAATCATTTTAAAAGTACATGTTTTCCTGCCATGAAGCTGAAATTCCTACAATTCATCAAAAAAAATAATTGAGGAAGTAAAGAAGCTGGTAGATAAAATGAAAAATTTGTACAAATACAACTTTAACAGAACAAATAGTAAAAAAGCAAACAAAACCATTGAAAACTTCAAAGAAAATTCTCTCTCTCCTAATAGCCCTATTTATTGTGAGGGTTGTGGGGGCAGCAGCTCTAGATTAAGCTACCACATTTCACGGTTTTCCATCAACCCCATCATTTCACTTGGGTGAAGTCCCAAACAATTCCACCCAAGATCCTCAATGTAATATTGATTTATCTACAATAGTTCTGGGTAGTCCAACTGCTTTTTCCCATTTGCTTGGGCAAGCACAGCTTGTTTAGAAGTTTTTTCAGGTGCATTCTGCTTACATGGCCAAACCATCTAAGCTGAGATCTTTCAATTTGAAGAAGTAGCAGTTCTAGTGATTTTCAAATCTTAAGAGATTTGCGCCTTGTCAATGATATAACTCCTTTGATTTTATGGTAAAACCTCATTTTGGACACTTGCACTTGCAATCGCACCCTTTTAATCATTACTGAATCTTCATGACCATACAGAGATAGAGTAGGTAAGAAGGGACAAAGATTGTTTCGAAAATTGAGAGCATTGTTTCATTTTTGACAATTTTTGTTTCACAACTACTGAATCGTCTCATAACTACTGAATAGTTCAAAGCTTTCAATATTGCAATTGCCTCGCCAATTGGGATACCCAGTTCTTTATTTTGCTTTTCGTCACTCGTGAATGCCACCCCAAGGTACTTGAACTTGTATACTTGTTTCTGTGTCGCTCTATTCAGTTGCAACAAGCACTGATTAGTGTTTCGTAAACATGAAGCATATCAGTTTTGACTGTGCTTGTTTTTTTATTCCTGCAGTGTCATAAGCAGCTGCAAACCTATTATATGTAATGTGCACTGAAAGCCAGATTCTGTAGAAGCAGAATTAAATCATCAGCACATAGCAGGTAACTGATTTATCAATTTCCTATTGTGAAAAACTGATCAGCTTGGTTGCATTTGTCGATCCAATTCATGTAAACAATCAAGAAAAGAAGAAACAAATCGCATTCTTCTTGGAGTTCAATGCTTATATGGAAAGCTTTGATTGCCTCCCATTTACTCAACCACAAAACTCCCGTCGGCACCATAGAATGCCTTAATGGCATGTAACAACTGACCATCAACGTCATTCTTCTTCAGAACCCTTCAAAGATAGAAAGGCAATCATATTATACTTTTTTGAGATCGATAAAGCATTCTAAAAGATCTTTGCCATATTTTGAAGATTTCTCAAACATTGAAAAAAATTTGAACACAACAATGAAGTCTTGGTCATCAAACCAACGCCTTAACATGATTTAAAAATGAAGAAAAAAGTTTTTTGCAAAGCACAATGTTTAATTAAAAAATTAGTATCGAGAATATGGGAAAAACTTTGGCTGTTAAAGAAAAGAAACGGAAATTATAACAGCTTATCATTGAGATGCTTTTTGTTAACACAGCTATCTAGAATAAAAAAAAAAGATTGACATTAGGTAGAGAACAATAATGTGCACTTTTCAGATTAAAATCAGGGCCAGATGTGAAATTAATTATTAAATTTGAAAAATCTGCAATAACTTGGTATTAATTATGCTAGTGGCAGTAGGTCTATAATGCAACTTATAATAACTTTAAGAAGTTCTCTTGTTGGCTATGTACTAAACAACGACTCCCAAAAACAGCAGAAATGATCAAAAGGGATTATAGGTTCGACCATAGGTGGGCACAAGTCCGTTAATCGTTAATCTGTTTATAACGAAGCTAACTTTTTCATTAACTCGTAAATCCGTTAAAAACTTTTTTCATGTTAACGGACTAAATTAACTTCCGTTAAGTTCTGTTAACGGACTAAAGTAACTTCCGTTAACTTCTGTTAACTTTCGTTAAGGTTTTAATCGTTAATATCTTGCAGCTTCGTTGTACATTTGAATTTGTTTTTATCTTGAAATTAGATTAGACTGTAAAATGTATCTTTCAAAACACAAAAAGATCACCATAGCAATAAATATTTCCTTACAATCAGCTCAACAGCGTCAATACTTGTTCTAGAAGCGAGTGAATAAATCGAAATCTAAATTACACGCAAAATGTTAACGGATTAACGGACTTTATTAACTTCCGTTAATTAAAGCTGAAATTAACGGATTAACGTTAACGGAGGTGTGAAGTTTGTTAACGGACTAGTGGTTGACGAAGCTAACGTTTTGCATTAACTTGCCCACCTATGGGTTCGACTTATAGTCCAAAAACATTCAAAATGAAAAAAACATTTTTTTTTGAAATTGCCAAAATTTTGATGTCACGATGCGACCCCTAAACATTGACAAATTTTTACAAAACTTGACCAAAAGGTTTTTGTGCAAAGCCTTCAACATGAGCTAAGGTAGAAGTTGCCACGATGAAATTTTCAAATTTATGGGGCGACTGCAACACCCTAGCGCATGTGTGTTCTCTCCTCTCCGATCTAAGCTATTCTTCAGATCTAGCCCTAACCCTAATGAGTGCACGCATGAGAGGAGCAAGAGGGTGCACACACTCATACACGAGTAGCAGATTCCGAAATAAAGCTGATGGCTTATACTTAACGACACCCCAGTAACTAAAAACTCCAGCTACCAGTACTATACAACTAAACAAACCAACAAAAGACCCACTGTTTTATTCATTGATATCAGATATGTAGGTCAATTCTATTTTAGTTCATTGCAGATTGTAGTTTTGGTTAAGCTAGACCTACACTGCTACAATAGTCCTACTCTACATTTAGCTGGAGTTTTAATGATGACAATGACCTGAAACTGTTAACAGCAAGCAACAGTAACATTGAACAGCAGGATGGTGAGCAACCACCAGACCACACTTCGGTAAAATCTGAGAAATGAACCTGATTAGTGCAGAGTGGTTTAAGTGCCTAGAGCACCTGCTACTCCAGACTCAATATTGAAACAGTAGACTGGGGTTCAATTCTCAATAGAGTCAAGCCAGACTACAAAACTCGGTAGGCCTATTTCTGATTTACAATTGTATCTTCCCAGCTTAGGTTAATGTTTAGCATTATCTACTCTGTATTAACAGCTAGAGGCTACAATAATACAGTAACTAAGAAACACTACAACATCAGAAGGCTATAAAACTGACTAGGTCCAAACAGCAAGGATGCCAGAGAGGGCTCTTCAAAGCTCAATCAATTTTTAGAACAAAAAAAACATCAGACTACATCAAAACCACTAAACCAAACTTTTTGCAGCAAATTTCCAACACTCAACAGATAACCTTTTTACAAGGGGTGTTACAATAGGCCAAGTGTTTATGAAAAAAATCAACACCAATTTTGTCATATAAGATATCACGGTTGTTTTGAAACCTTATAGTTTCATTACTACTGACTAGGCTATATTAAAGCAATAATATTCGTGATATAAGCTTTTGTAATGCAATAGCCAATATTTATGATGTGAGATAATGGTGTTAAAATTGTTGTATCTGCTCCAAATTTTGTTTCTTTTTAATAAGCGTTTGAGTGAATTTGATTTACATGTCATATCAGTAGGCCCAGCTGAATTTATGTTTTGAATTTTGAGTTTGTGTCTACTCTATTTTGTCTCCTCACACTTGAGTGTATGCAGGTGTTGACCTGATATCATGTATGCAGAGGCATCGATTTTTTGTTTATTAAGCACATTTCGGGGGGCAAAGTGTTTTTGCGAAGTTTGGTTGAACTTAATAATTCTATTTCGGTCTGAAATTTTGCCCTTGAATTCAGGTGAAGACAAAAAAAGGTCTTTGCCGCATTCCGGTTTTATATCAGTCTGGAATTTTGTATTTCCCCTTGCCAAGTGGGTATTACTTGCCAAAAAACCGAAGGATCCAGACATATTTTGCCCCCTTTAGTGTCAGACCCAAGGGGGTGCCGACCCCCGATCCCCCAAAACCGGCACCTCTGCATGTATGCGGGAGTTGACAAGATAGTTCACATAAATAAAATTTTCATCAACACCATGACAAAACCTAAAACAAAAAGACAAAGAAACATCCATGAATAGACATGAAATTGGGATGAAGACCTTTTTCTTTTTTTTGAGATAACTGGTATATACCTTATTTTTAAAGTCAACTAGCAAATCTAAAATGGTATACATCCTGCATAGGCTACTCGACTCATCTAGGGTGGATTCAGCTCTTTGTGCAGTACTGCAATCTATAAAACTGACGAAATTCGAGCTTTGCATTTGAGCTGTACAGACATAATCTTTTTACTCTAAAACAAGTAAGCTGCAGCAAGCATTTCAACAAAGTTGGTAAACAGTTTTGAGTTACTGGATTACATTAAAAGCTGACGATGCCAAGTGACCATAAGAAAAGCAACAATGGAGACAAAATTCTACAGCTAACAAAAATCAACTAGAAGATTTAGTTCATAAAATGGTACCGAAAGCCATTAAACCTCTGCTAAGTGAAATTACAGACTTAAAAACCGAGATTGCTTAACTGCGTGAAAGCCAGGAATTTCTCAGCGGTCAACATGACAGTCTGAATAAAAACTACAGCAATGTGGTGAAGGTAAATGACAAGCAAAGGCAAGAAATCAGGAAATTGAACCAGTGCACCAATGACCTTAAAAAAACAAAGGAACAATGAAGAACTAAAAGTAGCTGAACTTGAACAGTACGATAGAAGACAAAATTTGATATTTGAAGGCATTCCGCATTTTCAAAACACAAACATAACGGAAATTATTTTATCCTTGGCAAGTAAACTCGATGTTAATCTAACTGGGAACGACATATCTATCGCACATCGGCTCCCTGCTAAACGCCCAAGACTGAACAGTGAAAGTAAAGAAACTAGATGTCATCCTGGAATAATAGTTCGCTTCATTAGCCGACAAAAACGAAATGAAATGTATTCAAACAGAATGAAAGCAAAAGATATCAGTGACTTTCCTGTTCAAGGTGTGAACAAATTATACGTGAATGAGAATCTAACCCAATGTCGTAAGCGTCTCTTTTGGTTGGCTAAACAAAAAGCAAAAGAACTCGATTACAAGTTTATCTGGACTTCGAACGGCCAAATTTTCATTTGTGAAGACAAAAAAGCGGACAGCCTACCTATTAGAACCGAGTACGATCAAGAAAATTTGCAACTTAACTGTGATCCAATGTTTGCAGTGATTGTTTATTGTAATGTTTTGCGAGAGAGTACTCAGTTTTGTGATGAGTGATACTGAATTTGTCGCTAATAACATGGCCTATACAAATGACGACCTGCATAACACGAAGGCAAATGCTGACAAACTTATTAATTTCAAAAACACAAAAACCGACCTAAACAATTGCTTGTATGAAGCGTTGACTAAAAAATTAAAACCCTGTAGGTATTATCAACCTGGTCAAAAATTGCCAGTAGCTCAAAACAAATAAAATTATATATGCTTCATGTCACCATTAGATCTCTGAATTGCTACAGACACTACCATATCCTCCAGATATTTTACTTCTGTGTGAAACCAAAATTAAATTGTCACCTTTAACAAATGTTAACCTAGTTATCTTAGCGAACTCTCAAACTAATGCAGGCGGCGAAGGAGTATACGTTACTGATAAATTAACCGTGACCCCCTTTAGGTAAAAACAAACTGAATTCAAATTGTTAGAACATTTGGCAGAGAATATCTAACAAAATTAGAAACGATTTGTTTATTGTAGGTGTGATTTATCGCCATCCTAAAGTGGATGTAAACAATTTTTTGACTGCAGTTAATGAAAAATTGGATCTTTTAAGCAATAAACAATATTATCTATTTGGCGACTTCAACAGTAATGTCAACTCCACGGTGAATAATGAAGGTGGTTTGAATTATGTAAACATGATTTCTAGCAATGGAGCTTACACACTTATAAATAAACCTACTCAAGTTACAAATGTATCGCAAACAACTATTGATCATATCGTAACAAACGATTCAATGCATGTAATACATCCTATTATATTTGTAAGTGATTTAACAGACCATTATCCAACTGCTTGCTGTGTGACTGGAGATCCTAACACAGTGGTTCTCAACCTTTTCACGACATCGTACCACTTAGACACCTCTTGTTGTCAAAGCATACCACTTCTTGCACAACAGCGAATTTGATCCAATTAGTAACACCAAACGCATTCAGGGTGCAGCTGCAAATCAGATTTTGTCCCCGAATTCGATTGAAGACTAAAAAAAAAGTCTTCTCTGCAATTTGGAGGGGGTTTCATCATCGAATTCGACTGAAGAACTAGCTTGGGAACCCTGATCTAGACTTTTTTGTAAAAAAAGGCACCACCTTAAAATTACTCGCGTACCACCTGGAAGACCTTGGCGTACCACTAGTGGTATGCGTACCACAGATTGAGAACCACTGTCCTAACAAAACTAATTTGAAAATCAAGCAGGATAATCCTTACTGCTACAGAGATACTAGTCAATTTAATTGCGATTGGTTCAAAATGGACTTGCAAGAGGCGTTAGAAGCATTTTTAATTATAAATAAAGTTATTTCTTCTGATCAAATTGATTTATATTTTGATAATTTTGTATCTGCTTTTAAAACTTGCCTCAATAAATATGCTCCACTTAAACGTGCTTCAAGAAAAAAGCGCAAGTTATTGTCTAAACCGTGGATAAATAAAGGAATTTTTGTTTCCATTCGCAAAAAGCAAAAACTATCCGTCACTTATTATCCTAAAGATAATGAAATTCAAAAGAAATTCTACAAAACTTATGCAAACAAATCGACCAAACTCAAAACCCTTTCCAAAAAGTTGTGTTTGGAATCTGAAATTTTAAATTCGAGGCAAGATATCCGAAAATTTTGGAGTATTATAAAAACCTTAACGCCTGAAAAACCTCATTCAAATGCACTCGACCATATTGAAAATGAGAATGGAGCAATAGTTACTGAACCAAATGAAATAGCAGAGAATTTCAATAAATACTTTTGCATCACAGGCAAAAAATAATTGTTCTCAATCAAATAATTTCCGTGACATCAAACAAATTCAGTGCATTCTTCGATTGTATTTGCGTCCGACCTCTCCTTTAAAACACCTTAATTGTAACAAAAGCTGTGGACTGGATGGACTTGATGCTAAATTTGTTCAATTAGCAGCTGAAGCTATCACTCCTGCACAATCTTTGCTATTCAATAATGCATGTTTTGAAAATGGCTTTTTTCCTACCTGTTTGAAAGAAGCCGACGTTGTGCCAGTGTTTAAATCTTGTGATAGACGAAAATTAACTAACTATAGACCCATATCAATACTGTCTTGTTTTTCAAAACTTTGGAAAAAGTTGTGTACTCTTGAACAACTGATTTTATAAATTACAATTCAGTATTGTGTCCAACTCAATACAGATTTAGACCAAAGCAATCAACTGTTCATGCTATTTTGGATATAGTCTCAACTTGTTTTGATAATGTGGAAAACAAGAAATTTACTGGTGTCCTACTATTGGATTTAACTTAAGCATTTGATACTGTTCAATGTAAAATATTTCTCGCAAAATTAAACCATTATGGCATTCGTGGTGTTGTCAATAATTTCTTCGAATCAGATCTCACAAATAGATCTCAAGCTGTTATAATTCACAATAATCATTCTTTGAAGTCTAATATCAATATAGGGGTCCCTCAAGGCTCATCCCTAGGGCCACTACTATTTTTATTTAAATGACTTGCCCAACTGTATTAGTAGCACTCCCTGACTTTTTGCAGACGACACCTGCATTTTAGGTAAGACAAATACTTCAAATGAGTTAAAATACTCACTAAACTATGAGCTAGCAAAAATCAATAATTAGATTGTTGTCAATAAACTAACATTAAATGCAGCTAAATCTAGTACAATAATAATAAAACCGAAACTTCATTCTCCACCAGTTGAAATAAACTTAGCTGTGCCGCAGGATCAATTAAAGTAGTAAGCAGCGCTAAATATCTTGGTGTTTTTATTGACGACAAACTTAATATTCAAGAACACATTAAACATTTGGAGAAGAAAGTCTTGCGCTCAGTGGGAATTTTTAGTAAACTAAAAAATTATCTACCGACGCATGCATTGTTTAAACTGTATTATACTTTAGTGCATTCGCATTTGCTTTATGGACTTATAGTTTGGGAGAACGCATATCCAACTTATCTCTCCAAATTACTTACACTTTAAAACAAAGCTCTACACATCATTACAAAAAGTGAATGGTATCAATATGTTTTGCCTCTTGATCAAAAGTTTAACTTAATGAATCTACAAAATTTACATAAATTTGAGACTGCCCAATTCATACATAATCAAATCAATCAGCATCTATTTCCAAATTTTAATAATTATTTCCCTTTGGCCAAATTCTCACGCAGTCGGAAAACTTGTACTACAACATCCTTAAATTTAATAATTCCTCTTTAAAAAACCAAAAGAACGCAGCAATCAATTAAATATTCCGGCGCAAAAATTTGGAATTCCATTCCCAATAATACTAAAAACCTCTCATTTAGAAAGTCTTTAAAAGAAAGCAAATAAATTCTTTTGAACTCCGTGTGATAATTTTCTTGTGTCTATATTTTCAAATTACAAAGTGGCAAATTGAATAATGCTAGAATCAGGGTTGCCACAGAAACTGCAAAATCAAATTCCAGGACTTTTTAGATGATTTTCTAGGACTGTGCAAGGTTTTTTTACAGGACTTAAAATTTACTTTTCACTATTACTCTTTTATGCACCCACTTTTTGTACTTGTCATTAAAGAAAATTTTAATGCCACGCATTTGGATTTCTAGTACTGACTACTAGCCAGATTTATAGCCAGAAATCTGCAATGGGAGGGCTTAACTTGGGGTATGGGAACGGAGTTGCCAGGTGCCGGAGGCCATTGGGAGTCTGAGCCCTGAGGTCAAAGCCCCCAGCACAAAAGACTACATAATTTTTGCAATAATAACTTAATCTTACGCCCAGTTTGGTAAAAATTAATGCATTTTAAATTAAGCGCAAAAATTAGCACTGCGAAAGCATGATTGAACTGGTTTTATAAATGGGCTAAAGTACGTGGGTGATGGTAATGGTAAAACTTTTGTCCTAGCTTTATTTCAAGCAGGTAAACCATAAAATCCCTTCATTTGAAAAAAGCTGAGCTTATTTGCACCAGCGCGCAAATATAAAATCACTATCCTAGCCCTAACCCCAACCCTAAACATAACATATCTAACTGTAATCCTAGTAAACTGTAACCCAAACTCAAAATCCAAACCCAAACCCTAACCATAATAATTTTTTAAAAAAGCGTAAATGGGCACCTACCCTAACGATAACAATTTTCAAAAAAGCATAAATGACCACCACTCTTGCTCTCTTTTTCTCTATAAGCAAAGCACCCTAAAGTGCAAATGGGCGCTTCCTTTGAAAAAACTCTCAAGCATTCATTTAGATCGTCTGCATTTTTAAAGCTGGATAATTTAGGAGAAGGGGCTCATGAAACAAGATTTGAAAAACATGATTGATAATGAACCGAATGAATTACTGAATAGACACTTTACAATTTTTTTAGAAAGCCTAATTTAAGTATTTTGCATTATGCGATCAAATTGATTGTTTATTTCTAGCCATTTTTGTCAGTTGTTGCTGATTTTATTTTTGACCATCATTAGCCCCCCCCCTAAATGCTGTTTCAGAAGTGGCTTTAAATTACTTTGGAGTTTATATTACTCCAAAACTGTCTCATAAGCATACTCGCAGGGTGAAAAATGTTACATTTTTTATTGTGTTTAGCCAACAGGCCAATGGAGAGCCTACAGCCCACTACACTTCTGCTGCTAGCAGTAATACTGCTACTAGAGAATTGCATTGCAATAAATTACTGTTCATAATTCCTAATAATATTTAATAATTTATACATACTACACCGCAAAGTGCAAATTTTGGTATTTCAACAGGAAAGGGCTTATTTATACACTGGCGAAAAAGCAAGAACTGCTTAAAGAAAATAAGAGAACAAAGAGCAGAAGAATAGGCACTCAGTTACTCTTCTATTTTTTTAAATTATCGTTTGAGAAGAGGTGCCATATTTTCATAAACCAAAAAGAAGACAGTTTCGAAAATCGAAGCCCAACCGACCAAACAAGCTGAAGGTATATATCGGCCAACTAGACTGACTAAAGACTTTTTTATTTTGGAGAACACAATTTTCCAAGCAAAAATTCAAAAACTGAAGACCATTTTTCTCTTTGGAAACCACTTGTTTTTGCACCAATTCTTCTCTATGAAAATGGTGATCTCAAAAAAAAAGATCTGCAGTCAGTAGGGTTGTATTGAGGTCGGCGGGAGCTGAACGCGAGTGTGGATGGAAGTCTATCGTTTTTGGTTGGGTTTGGTCTTTGAATCCCGCCTTTAAGTTCTGAGCATTAAAAACAAAAAACATTTGCCTACTTTTTTGGTGTCCTACAGAAAAAGAAGACAAATCCTCTTAAAAGAAAACGTATGGTAGCCCTACGTTAGGGTTATACAGGTTTAAGATTAATGTTAGGATTGGAGCTTGCGATATAGTTAGGGTTAGATTAAGGGTTGGGTTAAGGCTAGGATAGCGACTTTTTTATGTGTGCGCCAGCATAAAAATAAGCTCTGTCTTTTAACAAACTAAACTTTTTAATTTACCCTTTTATTTCACAATGCAATTTATTTCAACAATACTACAGACCTTTATAATGCAAATTATTTCAACAATACCTTTGTGCAATTACAAGATACCAGTTATCACAATAACAAAAAAACTTCACATTCTGTCCTGGTAAATTACGGGAAAACTTTCCAAACTTTTTCCAAGACTTTCCAGGACTTATAAACAAAACTCAAGGACTTTCCAGGACAGAAAAAAAAATCCAGGACTTTTCCAGGATGTGGCAACCCTGTTGAATATTACTCAAACATAATCTTCCTAAAATTATAAGTTAATCATCTAAATTATTTTCTAAAAACCGTACAAAATCAATTAAACAATAAATTTATTGTTTTAATGCAGAAAAAACTTTAATGGCGTAATTTTTGGTCGCAAAACTATTAAGCCAAATGATTAAGGCCAAAAAGGTAAAAGATTCGTAAATGTATATATAAATTAAGTTACTTATATTCCACTCAAAGATTGTCAGCCATCCAGTACAATTACCAATGTCACAAGAATTAAGAATCCATACAGATAATAAATAATCCAAAATACAGTAAAACCAGATAAATTTTCAAGTGTCAAATTTTACATAAATTACCGTACCGGTACCAAGAATATGAAAAATAAAATAATATTTGTCAGTTTAAGATGTAGCTACATAAAAACTCCACATATTACCTGGTGGCATAAAAAATACAATTAACAATTCTATTGAAAAATACTGACATATCAAGGCATAACCAAGTCCTATTCACATCACAGATAAAAGTAATAGTGACGATACGCATAACTGATCCAGATAAGCATTTACATTACACCTTATACTGGTACATACATACTTGCATCATAAATAAAACCACAAAATATTCAACTTGCATGCTGAATCTTTTTTTTTAGTATTCTTTCAATTTTTTTTTTTTATCATTTTTTAAAAATTTAGTACCATTCTAAAAATACTAAATTTTGGTAACTCTGTAGCTTTTGTTTTGTCTTTTCTTTTTTTTAGTTTTTGCTTCCTTGTGTTTTTTTTTATGTCAGTACGCTTAGCTCTAAAAAAGATGCCATACTGGTATCTTCTATTATGGCTTTCCAGAGTGGCTGCAGACTCAAAGACCTTACGGTCCCTTTGCTGTCACTCAGGTGCTGCTTTCTTCACTAATAATAACACTATAAGTATACGTTCTCTGTTTTATCTGTTTTGTTTTTTGTTTATTTAGTGGCGTCAATAAAGAATCATGAACTTAGAACCTAATCTGTTTTCGTATGGTACTTCACATCAAATTTTCAACAAATAGGCTGCATGTACATCAGACTTGCTTCTGAAAACAAATTGGCAATACCGTATATCAGAGTTCCATCATAAACATCCGAGATCAGATTACAAGTCAAAAACATCAGATGTGACACAAAAAATCAACACTGTGACTCAACCTTTTTACATGAGGTTTTGCAATGGTGTTGATGAAAACTTTCAACACGATTTGGTCATAAATATAGGTTATTGCATCACAAAAGCTTGTACCACGAATTGTATTACCTTATGAAAGAATTCCTAACAACCATGATATCTTTTATGATGAAATGGTGTTGATTTTTTTCATGAACACTACTGCAATGCCTCATGTAACATTGCTGACCAGGCCTATAATTATAACTTGTGTTTGAGCGCAGTCACCATTGCGCGGCGCAAAACAGGTAAATTACAGGGTCAAAGGTGGGAATTTTTCCAAAATTGCTTCAGGGGTTAAATCAATTTTTGAGCACATATGGTGCACATGTGCATTTTTCAGGCGCACGTGAGCACTTTTCATCCACACATGCTCTAATGATGTGCGCTATAGTGCACTAGTGAGTGACGTTCACTAATGATGCGCATTAGAGCAGTAAATACATGCACGTGTACAAATGATGTGCACTAATGACGTGCTCAAGCACTAATGATGTGCAATGTGCACTAGAGCTTTGATGACCTGCACCTGTGATGTGCACATCATAAGTGCATACCGGTTTGCTATGTTCACAGTGAAAGTGCAATTGTGCACCAAAGCACACTTATCCAAAATTGGCGATCCCAGGCAAATGAAGACATTTTTTTCTTAGCAGAGGCTGCTATTACAATACATAATTACCATAATACAATCGCGATCCTAGCCCTGACTCTAACCCTAAACCTAACATAAACTCTAACCCTAGCTCTAACTAGTGGTGGCTGGATCTTGGAATTGAAAGTTCCGATTCCGATCTGAATCCAGGAAGAAGAGATCCGGATTCTAAACCTTTTAAATTTTGCGACCCAGATTCAATCCAATTCCGCCAGTAATGAGCAGCTTTTACGTCACTAAGCGTAACAGCACGTCGCTTTTACGTCACTTTTAATAGCGAAAAGCTATCTCTCACGCTGGCATCACTGCCCAAACCCTAAATGTAATGCAAGGTTTTGAAGGAAAAAAAAGAATGCAACTATTATCTCTATTCCCGCCTCTGTTCCTAACTTGAATATCCAGACTCACTTAACGCGAATCGAACCTGAGCGCGAAGGTCATAAGGCGCGTGCGCTAACCACTACTCCACCTCATCCACACAGTATTCATGTCAAAATGCCGTGTTGAAACCAAATGTATGAGACAAAAGCAATAAAGCATTACGGTTGCTAGCATCAGTTTTATTGGTTAGCCAGTTGCCACTACTCCACCAGTATGCAACTACACTTCGTACATTTTAACGAATATTCTGACAAACATCAACAATGAGCTTGAAAGTAATCAGTAAAATCAGATCCAAATCCGATCCAGGTCCACGTTTTGTAATGAAATTGGATCCAGATCCGATTCGAATCAAAGAAAAAACAACAAGATCCGGGTCTGATCGAGATCCTTGCCACCTCTGGCTCTAACCCTAACCTAATATAAATGTAGTTAAATCTTCATGTGCTTCCAAATTTAGAAAGTTTGAACCGCTATCTCTAGCTGGTTTAAAAGCTATAATTGAGTCTATGCCATCTAAAACATGTGATCTTGATCCACTACCAACCAGTATTCTCAAGAAGTGCATTGATTTACTACTCCCTGCAATTCATCATATTGTTAATCTTTCATTGAGTCAGGGTTATTTTCCAGATGTTCTCAAAAAGGCATGCGTTACTCCTTTGATTAAAAATGA
Source organism: Trididemnum nubilum (assembly GCA_963965965.1). Lineage (NCBI taxonomy): Eukaryota > Metazoa > Chordata > Ascidiacea > Aplousobranchia > Didemnidae > Trididemnum > Trididemnum nubilum. The sequence continues at coordinate 38,343,367 of OZ014484.1, read as the reverse complement.
GAACTTGGATAATGATAATATTAAAAATTTTAGACCTGTAAGCAATTTGCCTTTTCTTGGCAAATTAATAGAAAAATGTGTTTTTCTCCAAATTAATACATATCTGTGTGAAAATTCATTGTATGGCTATTCGCAATCAGCTTACAGATCTTGCTATAGCTGTGAGACTGCCCTTGTAAAAATACACAATGATATTTTGTCAATTTTAGATTCCAAGTCAAATGCAATTGTTCTTTTGTTTGATTTGTCAGCTGCTTTTGATATGGTTAAGCATGATCTCCTGCTTAGTAAATTGTCTGCTGAATTTGGTTTTCTGATGTAGCTTTAGAATGGTTTTCAACCTATTTAAATAATAGGAGCTACTTTGTTAAAGGTGCTGGCTGTACTTCTTATACAGTTGATGTTAAGTCTGGTGTACCCCAAGGTTCAATTTTAGGGCCAGTGCTATTTAACTTGTATTTTAAAAGTGCTGAATTAATTGCTAATTCACGTGGTCTTTTTGTGCATTCATATGCTGATGATATGCAGTGTTATCTTTCTTTTGATAAAGACTTTTCTGTAGACATGATTAAAAACAAAATTGGAGCCTTTTTGCAAGATTTAAAGCATTGGATGACAAGTAATTTTCTAAAATTGTGTGAAAGTAAGACCAAAGTCATCGAAATTTTATCTAACCGTAACATTGAATCCAGAATAATTTCTGACATACAAATTGATGATAGCTGTTCTTTGCCTATGCCTAATGATTTTGTCAAAATTCTTGGTGTAATATTTGATGACAGACTGAACTTTGAGAAGCATATCAATAGAGTAGTTAGTACTTGTTATGGCAATTTACGTAATTTAGGCAAAATTGCATCTAAGCTTACTAAACCTCTAAAAATTCAGCTAGTTCATTCTTTGATATTGTCCCATATTAATTATTGCAATGCCTTGTTTTATAACTTACTAGAATATTTATTGCACAAGTTGACAAAAGTTTTATATTCTGCAGTGAGATTTATTTTTGGACTTCGTGGTTCTGCTTTGCGTAAGCATATGCTACCATATTTAAAAAGCCTTCATTTTTTACCAGTGAAATATCGTATTGAATTCAAAATTGCTTTGCTCACACACAAGTGCCTGCATGGTTATGCTCCTACGTATTTGAAAAATTTAATCAACTCTCGTTCTGTTTCGGAAAGATATAGCTTGCGTGTTAATGATGATAATTGGCTGCTTCAAACGGTAACTAGCTTAAACTTTGCTAGATCCCAATCTATGTTTTCGTGTGCATCACCCAAAGCATGGAATTCGTTGCCACTATCTCAGCGTGAAATTGAAACTTTGTCCCTTTTTAAGAAACGTCTAAAAGCATTTTATTTTAATTTAGCCTTTGAGGATATTATCACTGTTTGATGCCAGTATTTTGCTGCTTATTGCTGTAGAATTAGTACCTCTGTTGAGTATTAATTTTATTTCTGTAAAGCTATTTGAATGTTACTTTGGCTCCTTAGTCAGATGCATTGACACTTGTTGGTGTTATCTCAAGGAGGATATAAATTGCAATTATTATTATTATTATTAATCCTAATTCTTAATCCAAACTTAGTATCTTACCAAACCCTAACAATAATTTAAAAAAAAAGCAGATATGCACTCACTCTTTGCTCTCGTATTGTCTTTATGAAGTAACGTAACACTAGCCACTAACGTTTTTCTTTCAGAGGTAAAGTCGCAAAGCGAAGATAATTGTAATTACATCTTATTCACCAAGTTACCTTGGCCAGCTGACAGCGAAGGGACCTTTCGGTCTTCGAGTCAAGCTGCCACCTGCTTACCTGTCCACCACACACGGCGGAGGCTTCACACTGTATCTTTTAAAGCTGAACGTCAAGCAGGAAAGCTGTGAATACCAATTTTTATAGTCTCTGGTTTGACCCGACCGGGAATCAAGCCCCAGTCTACCGCTTCAGTACCAGACGCACTATCCACTCGACCGCTAATCTGTAAGCGAGAATTTACGTCATCGCCGTGGCGCAAGAAATAAATAAGTTCTTGGTTGGCATAAAAATCCGGCGCATTGAATTTGAACTTTCCGTTTTCAGTTTCTCCAACGTAGATACGGGTAAAGTAGTCCTACAGTGGACAAGTAGGGTGCGGTAGATTGGCGTAGACAGATACCGGTAGATGGTTTAAATTTCAGCATAAGACATTGAACTACATATGCCAGTATAGTCTGTGCTTATTACATAAAGTGCTTACCAAAGTCCCACACCGTAAGTGCACTGGGCAGCAAAAGAGGTAGCTTCCGGTAAGCTCATGTAATCAATGGTAGTGACTATTTCACCAAAAATTTTCAAGTCAAAGGGAATAAAACGAAAATGAGAAATATTCATCTGCCCTTTTTCCATTTGCTTTGTTAAGGGTTAAGATTAGGGTTTAGGTTGGGGTTTGGGTTAGGGTTCGATTTGGGAATACTTTTAGACTTAGTTAGAGTACGGTATCAGTAAGCATTTGAGTTTGGGTTAGATTTGAGTCAGAATTGATAAAAAACTAGATAAAATTTTCTGGTGAAATAAAGCCTTCCTTAATCAATTACGGTACCGTACTTGTACACCGTGACACCCACTTAATAAAAAAGAAAAAAACAATTTGGTAGTGACTATTTCACCGAAAATTTTCAAGTTGAAGAGAATAAAACGAAAATGAGAAATATTCATCCGCGCTTTTTTCAGTTGGTTTTTCAAGGGTTAAGATTAGGGTTTAGGTTAGGGTTTGGGTTAGGGTTCGATTTGGGAATAGTTTTAGAGTAAGCATTTGAGTTTGGATTAGATTTGAGTCAGAATTAATAAAAAACTAGATAAAAATTTCCGGTGAAATAGAGCCTTCCAAACAATTTAGGGTAGGCTATCCATACATTAATTCCAGAAACAGGGCACAAAGTTAATGTACTCAGGGCAAACAAGACAAACTAACAAATAACAAAAGCAAAAAACACCAAAAAAATGGCAGAAATTGAGTATGCAGCTTTGATTAAAATCAATAAATCGCTTAACAGCTTAAGGAATTCATATTAAGACAAGAGTTTTACTGCACAAAGGATGATGCTAATGAGGCTGAAATCCGAAAACAAATCAAAGAAGATACTGTAAAGAAAAAATATTAAAGAGGAAATATGAGGAAGTAGGTTATTATATGAGGAAGAATATGAGGAACTACCGGTAAATGAATATGAGGAAGAAAGAGGAAAATATGGAATATAGCTAACACATCTCAGTTTTTAATCAGACTCATGTGATAAGTGTTTGTGTTCAGAAGTGTTCTGATATGAGCATATTTTATGCAGTTGGTGCTTTATTGTACTCTGGTACCGGTACTTACATTACTGGTTTTGCGATTTTCTCTTAAAATCTCTTTTTTATTGCATATGGTTACTATCTCAAATAAGTGTCCTATCTCATTAATGTATATATATGACTAGTATTTCAATAAGGGTCTTATCTTCATATAGCTCCTATGAATCCAGTGTAGATTAAGACCTAATGAGCTATAACTAAGTACAAATTCTGTGAATCATTAGTGCTAGTACTGCTTTTAATGTCAAGTATTTAGTTTATTTATTTATTTATTTTTTTCTTCAACTATGTGTGAAATGGTAGTTTGTTTGTGATGTGAGATGCCCATAGAGGCATAAGACTTTTATTGTTAGTATATCATTAGTATATATTCACTGGTATGAAACTGAGCAGAAGCAATCAGCGAGCATTAGAAAATGTCCAACAAGAAGGTGCATGTAATTGGTTAACCACTCTACCTCTACCCTGGTTAGGGTATGTCTTAAATAAGCAGGAGTTTCAAGATATCATTGCACTGAGATACAACTGGCAGATAGACAACATCCCAAAGCATTGCGGATGTGGATCCCCCAATGATATTGATCACTACCTCACATGCAAGTTGGGTGGATACCGGTATGTCATAGTGAGGCATGATCAAGTAAGTGACACAATTGCTGATGTCATGATGTTCAATTGGAACCACAATTGATTGCAATCAAAGATGAAGAAAAGTCATTGAGTCAAGATTCTGGCACCACTGACAATACAAGATTGGATGTTTCAACAATAGAGGTTTGGGCTCGGTTGGATCGCTCGTTTATTGATATTAGGGTTACCCACCCAAATTGCAGATCAAACAGAGACAAAACACTCAAGCAAATCTATGAAAAACACAAAACAAAGAAAATATAATGGAAGAGGTTTGCATGTGAAAAAAGGTAATTTTACACTTCTTGTTTTTTAACAACTGGTGGAACGTCTCCAGAATGCAAATGATTTTTAAATAGATTAGCTGAATTGCATTTTGCAAAGAAGAAGACGCGTTATCAAGATGTGGTTGGGCATTTACCGTACATACTAAGATCAGGTTTGCTCTGCTGAGATCATCCCCAGTTGCATTTAGAGGATACAGAGGCAAAACCAGCAAAGATATTTCCATTTTAGATGTGTCTTTGATCACACCCCAGCAACCCCCTCAAGTAACTGACTGCAACATTGTACGACTAAAATTTATGCAGAGATTTCAGAATTGATGTTATTTTATCGGTATAGGTATGAAATCAGCAGCAGGGTTCTGTTTTGTAATTAGCCATTGATATTTTAAGAAATGTACAAGGAAAATGTTATTATTAGTGTGTTTTACAGATGTGCAATCTATTTGTGTAATGCTCTTCATTTTTTTTAACTACATACTGGTATATTTAAATTAGCTTGGCTTGATTTGAATTTCTCTGTTATGGTACTTATTTTTGGTCTAAAATCACACTTTAATACATCTTCCTATTTTGATGTTGGTTGATGCAGCATAATTTCTTTTTCGCTTCCCTTATACCAGCAGCATGATTGTCATTTATTAACTTGTAACTTTAAAGAAAATAGTATTATTTGTGTGCTCTCAAGATGTGCCATGCATTTGTGTATAAGTCTTTGCTTTTGCGATACATTTATATGTAAATTAGCCTGATTAAATGCGTATATTTTGCTTCTATAAATAGGACTATATGCAGAGTCTTAGTTTTCAATATTGTTCAGCAAATACATTCTAACATGATATTTTTGTTTTTCATGTTTATATTAACCATTAATACTGTCTGGGTATTTAAAACTTACTTGATAATTTATATAATTCTGAATGTTTTTTTTAATTGACATTTCAACCAACAATTTTGAATTTCAATTGGATTGGATCTTATTCTCGTTTTAACCTGTTGACAATCCTAATCAAAATTGATTTATTGGGAATGGTGTTGGTAAGTTTTCATTAATTGCTTACTAATTTTATAATTTTTACTTGCCTATATGATTTATTTGTAAATTTTCATTTTTTATCGGTATCTTATCGACCTGTCATCTGTCGACCAAATGGCCTACACTTATTACTTTCACAATATATATTCGTTTTTACACTTGTTATTGATGTGTATATTATTATTTATTTTTGCAATTTTTATATATTTTAATTTGATTTCGTTGGACCAAAGACATCTAAGACCTGATGAGCCCTGGCAATTTACTTGAAATTATTCTTTTTTTCAAACCAGGTCCATAGCAATAAGCCAAAAAAATACTCCAAACAAAAAACATATCTTTGCAACATCAGCCCAGTTTTGTTCTAGATAATATTGTGCATACGTATCATACTTCACTGCTTAAACTAAATCAAAATCAAATCAAACTCTTTAAATCATAATCTGATAATGTTTATGTAATGTCGATGTATAAGGTTTATTTTAGCTAATATGGTCTGTACTCTGTAGTGTTTCGAAAATGTCATTTTTTATGACAGGTAAGTCATTGGTAGGCCTACCTCAGAAAGATATTTTGACTTAAAACATCACAACAAGGTTGGTAGTACTGTTCGTGTGCACTGTGCAGCTTATGACAACAAGTACTAGTTATATACCTAAAATTTACATGCAGAAATGGGCAGTTTTGATAACTGTAACTTAGTTACTTTTTCAAAACAGTAACAAAAGTTGAAACTAGTTGCTATTTGGAAGCATTAAAAAGTTACCAGTTACAGTTACTTTTAGTTTTGTTTTTTTTTTTTAAATTTTGTTCATCATTAGATTTTGGTTAAATGAAACACTTCTATGTAATTCCTGTTGGCGCTTCAGATTACAAATTTTTTATTGTGCTCTAACGTGCTAACTGGAGCTATTGTGGGATGTGCTAACAGGTGCTATTGTGCACTAAGGGGGCTAACAGGCATAGCGGTGAAAATGAGAATGATGTTGAGTCCGTTAATAACGATGACTTTTTTGGTTGTTTGTTCAACCAATCTAAACCACAAAAAGATAGTGCTGCAACACGGATAAAAGGGTTTCTATCAGCAGTACCATCGAAAAAGATCAGATGAAATAACTTCTTTGCTGATGCAGCGCTAAAGAAACTGTTTGTCCAGTACAATACTTTGCCATTGAGCACTGCAATTGAAAGGTTTTTCAGCATGGGCAAAGACATTTTGAAACCCAAACGTTCTGGTCGAAGCGATGAACATTTTGGGATGCTGCTTGCTTTCTTGAAATGCAATTAAATAAAGTGCATCAATGTGTTATGCAGTGCCATTGCTACGAGGGGGGGGGGGGCTGTGCCCCCCTATTTTTGTTTACTCAAAATACTGTTTTAGGAACATCACAATACAGCAAGACAGCAGACAATGATAAAAAAAAGAATAATTACATTCAAACATAATTCTCTGTTGACGTTTTCTCGATTCTTGGCAAAATTGCTGGCTACCAACTGCTGTAGGCATCTGACACAATACTCCATCTTATTAAAGAGTCTAGTCAACTGATCGCGACAAACCAACGGCTTTGTTACAGTGATTTCGTCGCTGTGATTTCATTACAAAGTGAGGGTTGGGACTTGATGGCTTTGGGGATAGTAAAAATAAATTTAGAATCGCACTTTTCAGCCAATCGGCGTTGTTCGCAGTCAGTTTGTTCACGGTCAGTTGGTCCGAGGTCAGTTTGTCGCGATCAGTTGTCGTGGACCCTCTTATTAACATGCCTTTACGGATGTGTCGCAGAAGAGAGATGCAAGCTTGCAGAAGCATTACTGGCAGTTTGTTTGTGATTATGACATGAAACAATTCGTGAAAACGTTTTTTCAAAGACAATCTGTTTTGATTTTTAGAGCACACTCCAGATTTTAGGTCGCAGTCAGTGGCGCAACCTGGGTGAAGGGGCTTAGGCCCTCTTAGCAGAAAATTCAACCTCAACAGACTAGTGTTTAAACAAAGTAAGGGAGGATTGAAGGGGCTAAGCAACTTAATTGTTTGAAATGATTTTTGAATTTTAACAATTTAGTTATTCATAGGGGCTTCAAAAAGCGCAAAATGTGAGTAAAATGGCATTTGAATTGCTATTTTTTGTGCAAAATCACAAAAATTGCCCAGCGGCTAGGAGCTCTGCCCCAAGACCCTCGTGTACAGTCACTACAGTTCTGCATATTTAGTGACTATGCCAGGTCTGTGACAGGCTTGAGTTGCATCTGTTTCTTTAGCACAGAGCCTAAATCAGACGAGTTTTGTGCAAAAAAAATTGCTTTTGGTCCAACCCTCCTAGCAAAATCCTGGTTGCGTGTCTAGTAGCATTCACTGTTGTAGATAGGTTTTTTAGGCAATTATTGGTTACAGAGGAAACAAGCTACATAAGAAAAGCTACCGGCCTTATAGTTTTTCGAGACATAAATGTAGAATTTTAATTCTGTGCGTACTTGATGCCGTGCAAGATCTGACAATCTGTTTTTGTATGCAAAAGTTCAGTTTATTTTAGTGCCCCCTCACTTCGTTTGCTCTGGCGACAACACTGGTGATACGTTGTGTATTTTTGTTATAACAACAGCAACAGTAGCCATGAGCAGCTTGTGCATAGGCACCACATGAAAATTAGAAAATAAATAGAGAAAAAAATCAGTTAATATCAGTGCAAAGTACAAAATCACCATTTTCAATGCTCAATTCATACCGGTAATTAGGTGTATTAAAAGTAACTGTATTTCTAACTAGTTACTTTTTCAAAATGGTAACTGTAACTTAGTTACTTTTTTGCCATGAAACTATATCTCAGTTACTTTCACAAAGTAACTTGCCTACCACTGGTTACATGTGCAATTGTGCATGTATCAGTATATAGCAACTAGTTGTAGTAGTACTACATGGTAGCTTATGACGTCTAACATTACAGATTAGCATTGAATTGTTTATATTTGACAGCAGTTCTGATTTAGGACTGCTAAGAGATTCTATCTATTTTTACCCAATGTTAGTCTACATTGTTTACCTAACGTTAGCATAATTATTCGTAATTACACATTTTTCATTCTATGTTACAGTACCAATAATTATATAATTGTTTTCATGTTATTATGGTAATTAATTTATTATTTGTTTGTTTCATATTTCTGCGACATTTCAGATTTATGTTATTGCATCACATTGGTCTGAAGAAGCTAAACATTTCATCACTTATGATCTCTGATCTTTCTGTTGGTTTTGCTCTTTTAATGTTTTTGTTTTTTCGCTTATTTTACTCTTTAAAGTTTAAACTGGTTGTATAAGCATTTTATAAATTGGTTTCAGCTGATGATGCAGGCTGTTTACATAAATTGCTTATAAAGTTTTTTTTTTTTATTATTATGATACAGTAGTTTTTTTTTTTTTATTGTTTTAATGTTATTCTTCTTGGAGCAAAAACTATTTCCAATCACTACTTGTTTTATAACGGCAAATGATGTATCTATTATTTATTGAATTTATTTGCTTTGCACCTTTTATTTTGGGCTTCAATGTGTTTCCTTGTTAAACTGACTTGAGACTAACCACTGTGAACTGTAGTATTGAAGCTGTTTAGCAATATTAACTTTTTCATTGTCTAGAGTATTACTTGTTACATAACCTAATTGGCAAATAATTTATAGTCCAGTGTTGTTTTTTACCCTCACAAGTGTTTTTTCAAATGTGTTACTCCAAAAGTTTTTCTTTACATCAACAGAAACGATGACATACTATCTTTTCATGTACCGGTACTAGTTTTCTTGAGCTATTATGCCAACTTTCGTTTTCTGCTTTTGCTGTTTATAGCAATAGATCATCATGTTTTTAAGATTTTGTGTTTAGTTTTTCTGAATGTTTGAAAGCAAAAATCTTGTTAAACTTCTAAATAGGTGTTTTTTATTTAGATGTATGCGTATATTAGAGATGGTGCGGATAACAAAAAATGCATCCGCATGCTGCGCTGCGTCCGCAAACTTTGTCTGCATGCTGCACCGCACCGCATTCAAACGCAACTAAGTTCACGCTGCACCGCACCGCAAGTTAAATATCCTTTAAATTTTCACTAACATCGGAAAAAAATTAGCTCTCTAGCTTATGACATATAAAAAATTGATATTAGGGGTATTATTTTGGAGAGTTTTCAAAAGGGTCACTCTCTCAAACCATGTCAAAATATTTGTTTTTTAAACATCTGCCGGTATAAAAAAAAGTAATGCCCAAGCTTGAGCCGTTCAAAAAACTAATTTCTGGGGAGTCCATTTGTGGGCCCCTGGGGTGGGTGGTACCTCCATAGTATGTCAAACTATTTGTTGCTTAACTATCTACCAATATAAACAAAAAACTATCACCCTAGCTTGAGCAATTTAAAAAATTAGTTTTTTAGGGCCCCATTTTGGGGGGGTTCTGGGGAGAAGCCTCAAAAAATTTCAGGAGACAAAATTGCATTTGCAGCCCAACAAATTTACACAAAAATTAGATATTAATGTTGTGTGGTTTAGGAGAAGAAGAGTGCACAAAATTTAGAAAGCAAAAAACCAAAAAAGAAAAAAAACTCAATGCTGCTAAAAGAGTAGGTAGAGATGAAAGAGTATCTTACGACATATAACCATGTGAAATATTTTTTGCCGTACTTAAACTGCTTTTCAATAAGACCGCTTATTACACCAAATTTTTGAAGTAGTTTTCGGGTCCTAAACCTGAAGTTACCGGACTTATTGCCTTGAAATTTGGCACACACAAATAACTTATGAATCTCAAACTGCAGTCAAAATTTCATGTAGCTAGACCAAACCATTATTGAGTTATAAGTAAAAGTCTGAAACTTCGCACTCGTTAACTTTGAAAATGGCTGAGTTAAAACTAAAAAACACGCGACGTAAGATCAGTCGTTTCAATTGTAGGCTTTCAGGTTTAATCTGCCATGTGTGTGCTTCCTCTCAGTTTTTCTGCACCATGTTTTAGCAATCAAAAACAATCTACCAGTCTACCTGATGATTTCATGCAACTACTGTGCGGTACTAATCCTGAACCAGTAGCTCAAATAATGAAATATAAGGTATCACGTGCTCTGCATGCTGTCACAAGCTACTACACTTGTATGAAACTACCCTATGTATTAATACGTTTGCCGTTTACATGTGTGTTGGATTGTGGAATAAATTTTGCTACTACGTACCAGTAGGCTATTTTGTCATTGGAAATTTGTGTAGCCTAGTCTTTGTACTCTACTACATACAGACATAGGTCTACCAGATCTGAGATAGGCTCCAGACATAGGACCGAAAGCCTAATTCTTGATGCCATGACCTGTTGACGAATAGGCTACACTGAACTAAATCTTTCACTCTGAAATGCAAGCGCATGTGTAGTAGAAACTGTTGTCTAGCCTTGGGCTTGTACCAATACCATAGGCCTACTGCGCACGAAGAGGGTGTGTCGCTAGGCTTTGTTTTGTGCCTCTACTCTGATGATTGTTTCCCACAAATCTGTTTCTTCTACATTTGTCTGCCTTTGTTTCATCTTCTCACCGACAGGGGTGCCGAGGGGGGATGGGAGATATATTCCCCCAATAATTTGAGTATAGTCTGCATCTGCATCTCCCCAATAATTTGACTTTGTTGTGCATTTGAGCGCAGGTCTCCACTAGAATTCGGGGAACAAAGTTTTCCTTCTTTTGATGAAGACCTTTTTTTTGGTCTTCACTTAATTTGCTCACCTGAAAAAAATCGTGGTCGAGGTTCATCCCCCCCAAAGTTGAAAATAGGGCAAAATTGGGGTAAAATTGCAAGTTATCCCCTCCAATGCTCAACGAAGATTGGCACCCCTGCTCACCCAACGTCCTAAACCTTTCCTAGTCTAGCCTACTAAAACCAAAATCTTTTTGTTGGTGTCAAAAAACACGTTCAGCCGATCAAAATTAAGTTTCTTGTAGCCAAAATAGCCGATTCTAGGATGCTCCGAATTCTGAAAAAATAAACTTGAACTGAAGGCACCTTTTCCTGTTTTAGTAGCATGCATTGTCTTCAATTCATATAATAGTTATATCCAGACTAACCATTGTTGTTCATAAAGAGAAAATCACCAGCAATAATTGTAAAAAAAAAAGTAAAAAATTTTTTGTACGCGGCGCTGATGCTGTGACGTAATGCAGATTTTAGTTGCCACGCGGCGCGGTGCACCAACAACAGCACGCGGCCGCGTACGCTGCGCTGTTGCCATCTCTAGCGTATATTACATCGCATTGGTTAGTAACTGCAGTGGATATTATTAGTGTATGTTCTTAGACACATTTTCCCAAATTTTTGTCAATATGAAATATTACTTTGAATTAGCACCATGAATATGATTACGTTTAAGTTGTAGTTTTGTTCCCACAACTAGTTTGCTTATGTTTTTTACTGTCCCTGATCTCGGATCTAACCCCATGTATTTTCTTATTTGTCATATGGTACTATTTTATTGATTTTGGTCTAAAATTACTTGTAACTTTAATGTTGGATGGTTTGGTTTTTACCTTGGATAATTGTCATTTACCAACTTGTTGTGGATGCTACTTTGAAAATTTCTGCCTCTTCTTGTAGTGTTTGGTCACATTCCTGATTGTATGACGGTTGATTTTATTTTATTTTTTATGGTAGCACAATTGTGCTGGATGGGTGCATTATTATTTTTATCTTATATTAACTTGTATCATTTATTATAGTTATTATTGCTGTAACAATGCCATTGTGTGGTTGTTAGGTTATTTTTAGAGTGAAGCTGTGAGAATTCAATTGATTAAAGAAAACGTTTGTCTCGAATCAGTCTGGAATTGCTGTTGCAATGAATAGTGAAGCACCTAAAAATAAAGGATGGACAAGTTTTGATGATAGTCCTGTACATTTGCAAAGTTCTGCTGCAGGTAGGATGTGATTTTGTAAAGTTTCTATTCAATATTCTACTGGTACATTGTGTGCAATACATTTTAAGCTATTGTTTTTAGCACAAATCTTGATAATAATTTCATTGGCATAGAATCGAAAATGACTAAATTTAAAATTGATACAGTGGTTAAAACATCTCAAAAAAGTGAAGGAAAAGGCTTGGCTAATGTTCCATACGCACAGACCTTTCGTAATACAACCTAAAAAGCCTAGCAACTATAATATTCAAAATAAAAATTTTTGAGAAGGAGTGATGTCACTGAAATCTTAGTTTATTTTTAAAAGGAAAAGGCAGTGCATACATTTCTTGTGCCAAGTCACTTCAAAAATAATCATATAAAAAAAGGAAGGCTTTATTTCTTTGAAAATTTCTATCCTGTTTTTCATTAAGGCTGATTCAAAGCGTATCTAAAGACAAATACCTACTGTAAAATTAATCCCAACTGTAACCCTTACCCAATTGCGCACTCAAATCCTAATCTTGATCCTTAAAAAAGCAAATAAAAAGTGTTTGAATGATATTCCACATTCTCATTTTACCTAAAATTTTCTTTGGAATTAGTCATTCCCTAAAAAGAATGTGGGGTATTGTATTGATAATATTGTACAGTCTACTAATATGTTTGATTTTTGTCTCTACTTTGAATGTAAATTATCCCTTGTGTGTTGATATTCTTTGCTGAGTTATTGATTTAGCTGAGATTGTTACACACTAACTGCATACTGAACAACATCTACCACTTCTGTAAATTTTTTGGTGCGCTATTATTAACCTAGTTACTTTGTTTAGATTGAATTTTTAATTTTGGTGATACAAAACATAGGCATATGGTACCTCATCCTGCATATGTCAATAGGAGCGACTGTTTTACCAAAAAATTCTAAATTATAAAAAGTAAAACAAAATCAAGAAATATTTATTTGTGCATTTTTCATTTGCTTATTAAGAGTTAAGGATTGGGTTGTAAGAAAACTCATACCGGTATTTTAAAATGAATAATAATATTCAAATTTTTAAAGTGCAATTTTTTTATTCATATTAAAAAAATGCATAATGAAAAATTCGTATTTTCTTGAATTTCAAATCATTCTTCATTCAGGCCAATAAGCATTAAGCACAGATGAATTCTGAGGTTTTCTGATCACCTATTTAAAATTGTGATTGAACAAAAAAAAAACAACTAAGCTGTGGACTATTCAAGTCTTCTAGCTAGAGAGATAGAGGTAGAACAATGTGTTTAAATGATTTTTACAAATTGAATATTTACTAAAGCATTAGTAGTTTGTTCACAAAATAAGTTTATTTTGCACAAAAAAGACTTGAGTCAGAAAAGGGTAGATGACATGAAAAGCTTAGATAAAAAAGCAGCAGCAAAAATGAATCTTCTGAATGGTACTACTAGCGTAATTATACAATATATATCAAAAGGATGCAGAATGGCAAAGGTAATGTTCTTACTTTTTGCGATCCTTGTGCTCCTGTATGTTTCTGTTGAACCCCTTCTGAATAGTCAGTACGTTTTGACCCAAATTTAAGTTGTTGCAGCTGAACATGATATATCTGTATTGCTTTAGGTGCTGGCAACAATATTCCAAATAAACCGTCGCCATGGGGAGATGAAGGTTGGGCAAAGTTCCAGCAAGATCCTGAACCACCTGCTTTTGACAGCCATGACAAATCCAATGCTTTTAAAACAAATACCGGCACTGCAGTAAAACAGCAGCAAACAGCAAATGCTGATTCTTCTCAGCGCAGCTATAAGAAGTCTGGAGTTAGCATACATGTCGGCTCTAACTCAAACACTCCTGGAAAGTTGTCTGTCAGTAGTTCGTTACCAGTTCCTTATAGTGCACCAGTAGCATCAGAGCCTCCCAAAGATATCAGCCATCAACAAAGCATCAAAACGGCAGAGAATGAAATTAAAGATGCTCATCGCAAACTACCTGTGTCTAATGATTACCAAGATCCATGGTGCATCACCCCAGAACAACGGCAGTATTATATGAAGCAATTTATGTCAATGCAGCCTGATGTGGATGGGAAAATAGATGGTATGTTGTTGAAATATTTTTGAATTGTACATAATCTAAACTTTGAAAGATTTTGCGAGAAAGTTGGAAGTATGGCAAAATATTCAAGTTTTTTTTTTAGTTCTAGTAAATACTCATAAAAAAAATGCATCTTTAAATACTGCTATTATCCAGGGGCCAAAATTAACTTTTTCAAAACTTTGCTCCTCGGGAAAATGATACCAAATGTTTACTTTCCTAAGAAAATCTCAACTTGCCTGAAACTCTCAGGCGCAATGAATTTTGAGGTCATTTAATTTTGAAAAAAATGATTAATACGTAAGTTTTTGCGTTTAGTTGAAAAGCTAAATTTTTTTGCTGAAAATGGTGGAGCTAACAATCTTTAACAGAATATTTATAATTGCAAAATTTTCCTCGCTGTCTTCTTTCAGTACAGGGTAATACAAGTGTTATGCAAGAGAGTGGTAAATGCAGCAAGCATTGGAAAACTTTTGTCAGAAAAAAAACGTAACATTTTATGCTAGAAAAAATCCAAAGCGTATCTGAGTATCGAACAAAGAACATAGCATGTTGTGTCAAAAAAGTTGCAAAGCACTTTGAATATTGAATGAATCTGTGTGTGATTGAAAAGTGTTTATTGAGATTAATCAGCTGTGTACGATTAAAGTAGGTGTTAATTGCAATGACCGCACTAAAATAAAGCAAGTAAAAGCTTTCGTCACTTGGATTTTACTTTGCTGTTACAAAAGCAGTAATTTGCATATCTAAAAATTTTTGTGTGACGTTGTTTATTCATATGCTGTGATATGTAGCTTATCCATCGAGCAAGTGGGGCCAGAAAATAATTTGAAGCTACTTCAGCTTATCTCAAGCAAACATTGGTTTCGAATCCTGTTATATCATTTCAACATTGTTGGTTTCAAGCCAAGTCAACTGGTCGCTAAGCGACGATTTTGTTTCAGTGGTTTCGTTGCAGTGATTTCGTCACTAAGTGAGGGTTTGGGCAAGATGGCTCTGGGGATAGTAAAAATATATTTAGGATCGCTCTTTTTAGCCAATCGGCGTTGTCCACTGTCAGTTGGTTCGCGGTCAGTTTGTCGTGGTCAGTTGCCGTGAACCCATTGTTTTTGAGAAACTTCAATCTGCCACAATGACAGCTGGACTAACACTACAGTTGTTTTTCCAAGAGTGTGTTTAAAGTATGCATATTATAATGCTTGCAACTATGCCATCAACATGTATCTTTACTCTCTTCTTATTGACTAAGGTGTAGGTTTAAGACTGTTATTGATACTGTAACCGTAACTCTCTATAAAAATAGGTCAAGTAATTGCATCATGCCTAGACAATAAATCTTCAAAAACAGATTTTGAACATCATTTTCAATAGTTGAATACAATGTTGATATGTGTGGAGTACCAGTAATAGTTGGGCCAATTTTTTTCCAGGTCAAACAGCTCGAAACTTCTTCACTAAATCAAAACTTCCTATTTTAGAATTATCACATGTTTGGTAAGTAATACAATGTTGCTTACTTATTTGATAGCCAAGTTTTTAAACGTTTGTGCTATAATAAAGAAATCAGTCTGCATAGGTTTTAATGCAAAAGAAACATTAATTAACACCATCTTCACTGGAAACTGAAATTTGTTAGTGTGAAGCTATCTTTTAAGTTGCACAAATTGAAATCAACTATTTTCATTATAATTTGACTTTAGGAAGTAAAAGTCTAAAAATCACCCATAGAAAGTTGATCCACCCAATGGTTTCACTTGTTCACAAATTTTTTTGTTCAAAATGTCTGGCTTTGAGCCAAGGGCGTTATTTTTGCAAAGTGAATCTATTGACGATGTAGCCAAATGTTTTTGTGACTTAGAACTTTTTTGTGCCTTTCTGTCTGGGCTGTTTACCTAAAACAATGACGTTCTAGTGAACATAGCATGTATTAATGTCACAAATTGATCATCACATGATTTATATATATAATTTTTTGTCGCTACTCTTTTTACATAAAAACTTCCAACTAAACCAGTGGTTCCCATAGTGGCATACACTGTACACACCCTTTCAGGGTCTGTGAAGCACTTTCAGAAGGTGCAAGAAATTTGGTGTAGACCTTGCTTGTCTCATAGCTTAGTAATTTTGCTTCCGACTCCTGTACGTTCAGAATGGATGCAATCTATGCTTGTGAGGTTCATTTTTTGCTTCCTATGCATTCCTTTGATCACATTACCCCACTCCCCTATGGCGTCATTGAGAGAAAAGTTCAGTTTATCGGCCACTGCTACTATAGTGAGCTACTCCTGTGGCCTAGCTGAAGCTCAGTCTTTTTGTACTTGAGTTGGTAAAGAACGTAGTAGGCTACTGGTATTGGTAGGCAGGTTATGAAGATATGCCAGTTGCAGTTTTGCACTTTGCTAAATTGCTGTTTTACATTTTTGTGTTAAAGTAGATAAATTCCGGTAGATAGCATTAGCGGTATGTATGTAAAACGGAACCTACCCACACCTGCACGAAGTATCTATTAGGGTGGAGTGAAAAATAAAAATTTTTTTATTTAAAAAAGTGGTCTTGATATATGGCCCCAAATATCACAATTTTGAGTTCTTGCACCCTCTAGTGGTCGTGCAATTTCATCGAACAGACTTAAAATAGCCAGTTTTGCCATATCTCACTAATCGCATATGCTAGAAAGCTAGTTTTTAGCTTAAAAGTTGCAGAAACAGCTTATTTATATATCCATTAAAAAGAACTTTGCCATAAAAACGTACAGAAAAAAAGTTACAGTCAAATTATTGATTACAGATTTACTGATTATTGATACGTTTTCAGTGCTTAACTTCAAACGCATTGCAATTCATGTTGGCATTGAAAATAAGTCAGATGAGGTTTAAATTTATGTATAGTTTCACTTTTAATGTGCCATGCTGCCTTAGTATAAGCTTAAAATATTTCTTTAATGGCAATTAGCCTAACTCCACTGGGCAGTATGCAGCACAGTATAGCAACAAATATATAAAGTTCATGTTATTGCATCATACAGTATTGGTTGGCTTTTGCATTATCATTTTATTTATGCTAAACTTGGGGAATTATATGTAGTTAATTAAAAAAAAGTTTAGATTGCACAGTTCAATTCAAAAGCACTGGAAGATGCCAAAGTACAAAATTAGAATTAGAAAAGCAATTTGTACCGCGATTAGAAAAACTTCTAAAAGGTAGAAAATTTGACAATACATTTAACAAACATTTGGATAGGCTTACCATTGTTTATCGTATTGTAGATACAGTACTATATACTGTACTTGCTGGCATTATTTCTGAAGCAGCATGCTAACAAAAAAAGATCCAAGTCTAATGTTACTTGTACAAAGTTCTATGGGGGAGAAATTTTTCAAAAGTTTTGATATTTCTGCCAAACATTTACCCTTGTGTTCTATTCTTTGATCTTCAAAAAAAGGACGATTATCAAATGTCATTCTTTAGCCACATTGAATTTCACATTGCTTTCTTTGTTTATTATCATAGCAAAAAATATCAAAAACTTTATCAGTATCTTGCAAGAAATTAGTTTCAAGCTCTTTGTGTTGATCCGATCTTTAAGATTTTTTTCAAGTTTGTAGTTAAACCACTGAGGTTTAGCATTAGTTGATAGTTTTTGTGTTTTTGCTGCGACAGTAGCCTTTGATGACTGTATAGTCGGTTTTGCTGTTCTAATTAATAAATTCTGAAATTCTTTGTGCAATACTCAGCTCATAAATAGAATAAACATTGCACCAAATTTGTCTGTTGTGGAATTCTTTTGCAACAATTTGAGCTGTATACAGCTTCCTAAAGTGCTAAGTTGAGGATACGCTCAAATCACTAGTCTCTTGGTTGGCAGCAATCCTGGAGGGAAATTATCGGAACTTTGAAAATTTTTTCCATTGTACAACTTTCTACAACATTAGACTTATATTTTTTTTTAGTTAGCATGCTGCTTCAGAAATAATGCCAGCAAGTACAGTATATAGTACTGTATCTACAATACGATAAACAATGGTAAGCCTATCCAAATGTTTGTTAAATATATTGCCAAATTTTCTACCTTTTAGAAGTTTTTCTAATCACAGTACAAATTGCTTTTCTAATTCTAATTTTGTACTTTGGCATCTTCCAGTGCTTTTGAATTGAACTGTGCAATCTAAACTTTTTTTTAATTAACTACATATAATTCCCCAAGTTTAGCATAAATAAAATGATAATGCAAAAGCCAACCAATACTGTATGATGCAATAACATGAACTTTATATATTTGTTGCTATACTGTGCTGCATACTGCCCAGTGGAGTTAGGCTAATTGCCATTAAAGAAATATTTTAAGCTTATACTAAGGCAGCATGGCACATTAAAAGTGAAACTATACATAAATTTAAACCTCATCTGACTTATTTTCAATGCCAACATGAATTGCAATGCGTTTGAAGTTAAGCACTGAAAACGTATCAATAATCAGTAAATCTGTAATCAATAATTTGACTGTAACTTTTTTTCTGTACGTTTTTATGGCAAAGTTCTTTTTAATGGATATATAAATAAGCTGTTTCTGCAACTTTTAAGCTAAAAACTAGCTTTCTAGCATATGCGATTAGTGAGATATGGCAAAACTGGCTATTTTAAGTCTGTTCGATGAAATTGCATGACCATTAGAGGGTGCAAGAACTCAAAATTGTGATATTTGGGGCCATATATCAAGACCACTTTTTTGAATTCAAAAATTTTAGTTTTCACTCCACCCTAGTATCTCTTTTAGCTAATACTATTGTTTAATTTTTTAGTCTTGTAGAGAAGGCCGCCAAACATTTAAAAAATTGCAAGTGGTCCGGTGTGAATTTTTTTTTTTCAAGTTTGTGAATCACTGAACTAGATTGTTAGACTTTTTATCCTGTAATTATTCTAATAATCGATTACTGAGACAACTAATCTTATGAGATATGATTTTTTATGATTCTCATGCTTTGCACAGTAATTGCTTCACATCTCACAGACTTGGGCAATTTTTATTATCTTCTAAATTTTATTGTTATTTAAACTAGGCCTGCGCAATCATGCATTTGTTGTAGATCAGGTGATACCAATATATTTTTCAATTGAAAAAATAATAATTCCTGGCTTTCAATTTCAAATATCGGCAGCTAAAAGAGCTCGTTAATGGCTGTTTACTTAACACCTTAAAGATTGCTTTAATGATTTTGTTAATAATTGATGATATAGGGAGTTGTCAGACATGGATCAAGATGGTCACTTAACGCTAGAAGAATTTTGCACTGCCTTCCATCTGGTGGTTGCTAGAAAGAATGGGTATGAGCTCCCCTCCCAGCTTCCAAACGCTCTTGTACCTATCCTCATTGACATGCGATTGGAAGGTTTGATTTTGTTTTTGGTTAATTTGGTGTATCGAGTTGAGTGTGATAAGGTAGCTTCTTTTTGATATTATTTTTATGTCGCATAGTGTGAGCATCAAGGCCAGGGTATCCTCTAACTTTTTGGTTGACCGGCTGGTGCCCAAATTTTCTCAAAACAATATGTACCCGAAACTGTAAAATGCTTAAGTTTTGCACCAATCTGGTATTAAAGTATACTAAACGTCAGATTTCCACAAACTTGGTGACTTTTCTAAAGCTATGTGTTATCGTATTACCCAAAATTATTTGTCTTTGAGACAACTAACCACTGATTCGCTGACAAAAATCAGGCTGAGAAACTGGTTTAACGTTGTACTCTGATGAAGTTCTCTGCCCGTGATTTACCAGAAGAGGCTGGACAAGAATAAAACAGTGCACATTAAAGCATCAATGCAATAAGATTTTGTTCCATATGCAGTATGAACAGTCAAGCAGGTGTCCTTTTCTGGGGTGATTAAACAGCTATTTCCAGTGATGATTAAAAGCTTATTTTCATGTACTGGGACCTTCTGAACTTGCCATTGTTTCAAGATTGTGAGTTTTCAAACAGAAAATAATTTTAGTTTGCAGTATCATGAATCGAACTTCTGGCCACAGCAAATTAGGCGCAAGTTTGTTGGTGTTACACCTTGGTCTATGATCAAACTGTTGGGTTAGAATTTAATGAATTTTACTAATACTACTATTTAATCGAACATTAATAACAAATCGTTTTATGTTTTCTAAATGTGCTACGTCGTGTATTGCATTTCCGGTGTACCTTGATCTGGAAATGCTCAGATGTATTAACTTTCAGGTGGTTCATTAAAACATAAGCCAAAAGATCAGTGGGAGACTTTCAGCGATCGAACTTCAAGCTCTACAACGTTGGCTAACTTTGACCAAGTTTTAGACTCAACGCAGGTATACCATATTTGTTATGCAGTTTTGTGTGAATCGGACTTAAGAAATTACGAATAACTCGCTACCTCTTACAACTTTTTGGACGGAGCTGTGTAGTCAGGCGTCTGCTCATTGCACGCTTTTACGTAATATGTTGGTTTAACACAAAAACTTAATTTGATTGATTGATGCATCAATAATCAATATCGTCTTTTCATGAGAGAGCTATAGTGGTGCTTTGCTGTAGACGAATCCGCACCCGCTTAGGAGTTGACTGTTTTCTGAGTCTGATGTTTGACATTTGACTTTTTCCAATGTAAATTTGCTGCTTTTTCGAAACCACCAATAGAGATATTATCGCGAAGCGGCTTATCCAAGGAGGCAACAACCTTACTTTGGCCCACATGACAAATTTCCTCGTTCGCATTAATAGCGAGAATTTTTTAAGCGGCGCTACCGAGCGAAATACTCGCTGAAGGCAAGGGGTTGTTTTTGCACATGCATCTCAAGCACTGAAAGCTCGGTAACGTCATTTTCGCTCGCTAAGTTGCTTGGATCGATTGACAGATATAACTAGAGTACAAAAAACACATTTTTGTCGCCAACTTAACGAAGATTTTGAAGCACTCCTTAAGCGTGCGAGAAATCTTTTTTGCTTCAGAAATTTAATGGCAAAAGGTTGAAAATGTATAACTAAAGCGAATTTTTGCTGAAAGTAAATTAAAATGGTCGCCATGTTTGCTATTAGACTGCTAAGAAGAAAGCGAATTGCATTGAGAACCATTTACTGTTTCAACTGATGAAGAAATATTGAGTAGTGCCAGTTGACAAAAATAGCAATACAATCTTTTTATAACAACAATTTTCTAAAAACACGATACTCATTTTTGCTCAAAATTTTGAAACAAATTAAAAACAATATGCCAGCCTCAGCAGCAAAATAAACCACAAAACAAACGCAAAAAAATTCAAATCAATGAAAGAAACTAACTGATTCAAAACGACAAAATTTTAGTGATTTCAATGTTTGCAAACAAAATTGCAACTTTTCCAAGATTATTCGAGCGCTGTTGCTCTGGGCAAGCGATTGAGAAATTTTTTAGCTGTAATTGTTCCAACTTGAAAAAGCTTGCTTTTTCCCTTTTACAATTTTATGATGCTGCACAAGCAGGAAAAAACCCTTCGCTTATAAGCAGATAGAGCAATTGGAATTAAACAATTTACTCTCATGGCCGCTAAAATTGTCATCGATGCTCTCAAAATTTAAAAAAATTCAAGAACAAATGAGGCTGAAAATCGGCAAAATATTAAAAACAGCCAGTCTCATCTCAAAATTAATCGGTTCTAAAAAAGAAGAGTGGGCTTCGACTTGATCACTTTTGAAAGATTTTGAAACCTAAAGTTACTGTTAACATAAGTTTACCCACCAACAACCCCAAGGGCGCTTTACGTCATTTTAAAAAATTATAGTATGGAAAAAGTTGTTTTTTTTTGACATTGATCCAAAAATATAATTAAATTCTGATGCTCATGAACTAATTATTATCAGTCGAGGAATTTGCAAGCTTAGAATAATAACGCATGTCTCATGGTATCTTTTTCTGTATCAATGCAGTACGTACAGTACCCTTGAACGCATTATTTTGAAGTAGAAATGCATCTGACGTCACAGATATATTCATTACGTACTAACACAGGTTGCGAACATCTCGCAAAGAAATTCGAGCGAGCAATTTTAACGCATGGTGGGTGAGACGGTTCGAAAATGGCAGTTTGTCTACGAAGTTTTTTTTGATCGTTAACGCCTTTTAGCGTGCGAAAATGGGCTTTACGAGCTCGCAAACACGTTCTGTCATGTGGGCCCAGGGTGTGAATTGACCAAAGCCTTCACTTTTTTGGCCACGCTCTTGGTTTGGAATTTGAAACCAGTAACACCAGACCACCAATAACCTGCATAATGTTTTGCAATAGGAGCACCTTCATCGACCTGCCCCACGCCGGATGAGCCCAAACCAGCTGCAACACCATTGGTTGGTGTCAGGAGAGCAGGGCACAGAGGAGGAATCTACCACATCGACTCCGCCCACCCACGCGAAGAGCACCAACCCTTATGGATATTTAAAAAACGAATTGTCGGAGGCAGACAGCAGCGACGATGAAGGTAGTTTGTTCATTGACTTTATTTTTGGCAGTGTACGCGATCTATTAGTAAGTGCATGAGCATTGAGCAGTTGTTTTTAATGTATGTTGTTTAGCTTAAACTTTTCAGGTTCAAATGTCCAATTTTCAGGATCCACGGCAACTGACTGCTAACTAACCCTTACTGTAATGTTGCGGGGCAGTTTGATTACGGTCAGTTTACTTGGTTCGAATTTTCAAGCCCGGTTTTGGTTTCGGTAACCGGAAACAAGACCCGGGGCGCAAAAGTAGACAAGCTGTTTATGTGAAAACGTTAATTGTGGCCTTCTCGCAAGTTTTTCAATATCATTGTTACTTAATGTTGTAGGTAATGTTTGGTGTTGTTGTCGTCTACTGAACTTGTTGATCTACCAGCACAACTTCCTCGGATAATTTTTATCATCGTCTGTAAGTTTTATTCTCGAAAGCCATGGATATTCTTCATTTTATATTGCACTGCTACAACTTGTTCAAATTGCTGTGCATTTTTTACTTGAAGTTTTTGTTTAGGAGGGAAAGCCCACGGCTCGTCGGAGCATTCAAGTTTAGACGAAAGAGCTTTCCATCAAGCAAAAAGTAGGTTGCCATAAGCGAAAGCAAAAGGAAACAATTTCAAAAATCCACCAACTCAAGTTCTGTGAAAACTTTTAACTCTTCGCCGACAATGTTCTACCAAAACAAGAATTTCACTGTAGCTCGCCAGTATTTAGTTCAAAACTGAAAAATTGATCGTAAAATGTAATTGACCTCATTTAGTGTCGCACGATCGTAAAGTCGACAACGATGATCTGGTAGTAAATCGTCAGAATTTGTGCATATTTATTGCATCATATTTTAACTAAGGGTAGCTTGTACGCTGACATGGCAGTAGGGTGGACGTGCGTTGTACTTGTTCACAGCTAATGAAGGTCACTTTTGACTGATACGTGAGCAACTTAATATCAAGTGTAGGTCAAACTGACTTTCCTACATGAGATTTCCAATACTGTTGTTGAATTCCGGACTATTTGTTGCTGCTTTCTCGCTGTGGTGCTCAATTTTACACTAACTTGAAACAAAACATTGAATTATGACGATGTTGAAAAAGGAAATTCTTTTTAGATACGTATTGATTACTCGATATATTTACAAACATAAAAGAGAATTGTTTGGCGGTTTAAGGTTAATCAACTAATAATTTCAAACGGAACAAAAAATTCCATTTACGTGCCTAACACAGCTGCTGTTTTGGCTAATTTCAAGGGTCGTCAGTGAGGCTAATAGGACCGGAACGGCAATTATTATCACAGTGATAAAAACTTTAAGAAGCCTCGTGTTTACCGATTAAATAATAAAATCTTCACAGACCAAGTTTTTCATATATCGATCTCTACCCATCAAATTAAGCTAAACCAATAAATGGCACGACCCTGTTGCTTTTTTGCCACTAACACCTTTGGAAGCCTCACATGAAAAGGCTTTGTGATTTTGATCCATGTGACACTACAGCTTGTTTGTTTCAGCCCGTTCCGAGTCATCTCTCTCCTCTTCCCCTGCTTCCTCTGTACCCACCAGCGATCGGTCTCTTGACCATCCCGACCGCAACGTTTTTGAACACCGTAATAGCGATTGGTCTTCGAGATTGCTACGGCCAAGGTGAGAAGTGGCGGTGGTTCAAAAACTATACAGATTTGGGTTTCTCATATCTCCAATTAAAATGATTAACCTAAAGTAATGGTTGTTTGAAGATAAAGGTTAGGTTTTCTTTGAGTAAAATTTTTTTATTTGTTTCAGAGCAACCTCTGATTTGTGTTACCAGAACAAAATCGATAAAAATCCCAACTCAAAAGTTTGAAAATGGCTGAAATGAATGATTTTTGAATAGAAAACCGAAAAAGTTTAACTCAAAACCAAACTACTTGAATTCATGTGAAGACTAAAAGTTTTCGCCGTTCTTGAAGCCAATTATTTGTGTAGAATCAGGTGAAGACCAAGCAAACACAAGTTTCGGTCCAATTCAACCGATGTTTTACCGATTTCGAACCGACGGATTTTTAATTAAAGCTTTTATGTTTGATTAAAATCATTTTCAAATATCGCAAGTTTTTCAAACTGTTGTACTTCGCAGGTCTACTTCGTCTGAAGACACAGTTCCTATCAGTAGCTCTGTGCCTGCCCCCACTCCTCCACCGCGCCCTCAGCCCAACGCTAGCAAATCAGTGGTGTCCCCACTTCCGAAACCCCGTACCTCAGTAAAAGCAGCCGCCGAAGACTCGTCTGCATCTGGTGAGTTGGGTTGTGTGACGTCATATGCAGATAACCGACCTCTAGTGTATTAGTGTGCGCAACTTTCTGGCTTGATGTTTTACATTAAAAGAAACAGTGTGAAGTCTCAACTGTGTGTGGTAGGTAGATAGGTGAGCCACCTTGGCAGTAGGCAGCTCGACACGAATTCCGCAAAGGCACCTGCGCTGTCTCCTGGGTAATGCAACATGGTAAATAAAATGCAGTTACAGATTGTGGATCCAAAACTACCTTATTCCTCCAGTGCGTTGCGTATTGGTGTACCAACTTGTCATTGTACAGTAGTTGTCATCATCATCACATGTTGGATCCGGTATTGTTGACGGATTTGGCCGGATTTCGTATGGTCATTGTCTTTACCACGCCTCGCAATTTTGTTCGATTACATGCATCCTCTTCCACCAGTCCATTTTTCTTCATCTACTTCTCTACTTGCTTTTTCCATGTTTGTTTCGGTCTTCCTCTACTACCTTTCCCTTCAAATTTCAAAGCCTTCACTATCACATTTTCATCTTCTTTCCTCAAAACATGACCGTACTACCGCATACTACTTGCTTTAGCCATCCTATCTAAAGACTCTTTTATGCCCAACATGTCCATCAACTCCTCGCTGTTTCTTTGATCTAAGAGCTTTACACCACACATCGCTCGAATCATAGCTCTTTCTGTTCTCAAAATTGCCATCTCTTTTTTTCTCAAGCACCATGCTTCACTTCCATACAGCATAGCTGATCTTACACAACTTTTGTAAACTTTTTCTTTCATCTTCAATGAAAATCTTTTGCCTTTAAGTATTTTGCTACACTCCCTGAACTTCATCCAACCAATTCTTGATCTAGCTGTTACCACCGTTTTGCACCCACCCGTTGCATTCAATCTGTCACCTAGATAAGTGAACTTGCTCACAGTTTCCACACCATCACACAATTTTTCATCTGCTAGTCCCTTGAAGTTCTTTACCACGCTTCTACATTTCTTACGAACAAAATTTTTATTCAAATAAACAGCAACTTTCTTCTTATCCGTGCATCTTGCGTGAACCCACTTTCCACATGCTGTACATAACACCGAGTTAGACATAACTCTCGTTCCACGCATAACTCTTGGTCCACATTGTACAGTAGTTGTGAGGTGGATAAATATTTAATAGACGTTTGACGATTTTTGTGTTGTTATCAAGTTGTGCCTATGTTTCAGACCACAGTTCTCAACAGGATCAACCGTCTTCTACAAACCAGGTGTGTCACTGTGTTCGATTATTACTGAATATAATCAAAACTAATTCAGCCAGAATACTGAAAGCGTATTTGAATGGACTTTATGGTAATTTCTTAAACTAGTCAAGCTTATTTGAATTAATTTTTTTTAATGATTAAGATGAACAACAGTTGTATCATATGAGGTAAAATTAACTATTGACGAAAAAAGTACCTGGTTTTGATAAACCTTTGGTAAACCTTGGATTGCTACATAATGTCTGATTGTTATAGGACAATGCGGTCGAGGGCTTTGCGGATTTCACTTCACTTAACGCGCAAATCAAGAACCAAGAGGAAGAGAAGAAGCCTGCAGAAGAGCAAAGTGAGTTGGCAGAATGTAGCTATTGCATTTCACTAAAGAAACAACTTTACAGTTATTTTGAAAACCGACAATTATTGTGCTTGGGCATTATCCAAAATAAAAATTTGCTGGAGTGGCCATTTAATCCTCCTTTATCTCGTCACTAACTCTTCACTTTAATCCTAACCTGAAACAGAAAAGTTCATTTGAGGAATTTTTGGTTGAAAAAAATGTCAGTTCAAGTAATTGAGAAATTTGGTCGTTCAAAACCTTGCCTTTTGAGGAAATGTTCTTTCCAGCCTTGAAGATGTCCTTTTTGAAACTAGTTCGGCCACCACGGCTTTTTTCCCATTGATGATTGTGGTAGGATCATTGTTATGTTTACATGCCTACCACCACAATCACGGCGCGTAGCTTGATTTGATATTTTTTTCCTGTTTCAGACGAGGAAGTAAAGTCGGAAGGAAAAACCGAAAGTGATACGCATAAGAAGGTAGGTTCGCGTTGATTGGAACCGTTATGTACAGATGTGCGGTCACTCAATCAGCATATTTCCGAAGTGTATAGTATTTTGAAAACAAGCGATAGATTGTAAATCATGCGCCTAGTAAATCATGCGTACCGTCCTCTAATGCGAGCTGTGAAGTAGAAGGAGAAAATCTTTGTTTGACCTCAGAAAATTGGGTCTTCGAGCGATTTACAAAATTAGTATCTTTTGATTACGTCATTGATAGGCCTCTATTTGGACAGTTAGCGAAGAAAATATAAAATCTTGTTTCGTTATTTTTTAATGTTTTGATATAATTGAAAAAGTTTATTTTTTTAAGCTATTTTTTTTCGAAATACAAGTATGCCGTGATCTACAAAAAAGCAATGCTCTGGCTACAGGGTCTACGACTTTTAGGCGCAGACGTTTAGGCGCCGCCGATTAGGCGTCGGGACTTTTAGGCACCTGGACTTTTAGGCGCCGAGACTTTTAGGCGCCAGAGGTAAAAAATTTTTTTTTTCAAAAAATTTTTCAAAAATTTTTTCAAAAAATTTTTTTTTTCAAAAAAAAATATTTTTTTTTCAAAAAAAAGTTTTTTTTTCAAGAAAAAGATTTTTTTTCACAAAAACAAGTTTTTTCCGAAAAAAAGTTTTTTTTTCCAAAAAAACATTTCTACAAAAAAACGTTTTTCTTCCCAAAAATTTTTTTTCTTTCAAATGACAGTCTTTTTTCAAATAAAAACTTTTTCCAACACTTTGATTAAAATGTTAATGTTTTCGAAGCTTTTCATCAGTTGTTTGTCAAGAAGAATCGTCAGAATAGAGAGTGCAGGAAAAGGAATGGCTATAGGAAAAATCCGAGCAGTGATTGGCTGGAAAAGGATTGCTAAGAGAGCGTCATTTGTGTAGAACCTTTAAGCTGAACAAGAATTCTTTTTGCCTAAACGTCCGCGCCTAATAGTCACGGTCCGCTGGCTACACGTCATCTTGAGTTGGTGTTTTAGAAATAGCTCGAGCGTAAATGGTAATTCGCCCAAGACAAAAAGGGCTTTATTAACTGAATTTTAATCAACTTTAAGAACCAAATTAAAGTAATGATTAAAGCTAAGAGTGTGGTGTCGCAAGCGATATCTGAAACTTCGCGATAGCATGCCAATTTGCGTCACGTAGCCATTGTTATAATTTGTTTCTTGAGGTTAAAAAGTAGCTTTGACTAAGCTCAGAATTCCTTTCTTCCGAAATTTGGGGTATCAGCTTGTAGTTGCTCATCATATCGGAGTTATTTCAAAAAACAATTGTCTTCCAGCAAGTTGGTTCTATTTAAATTGTGATGAAACATAGTGTTTATTGTGATGAAACTGACCATTGTGTTTCAGGCCCCTACCAAGCCTCCTCGCACGAGGATGGTGAGCTCAGAACTTATCAGCAAACCAGAGCCCGTCAGTATAGCGACCCCCGACCTCGACTCCCCTCCCGCCGCATCACCCCCCAAGCAAGAGTGAGTAGCACAGTCACTGAAAAAACAATTTTATTCGTTACATTAACCGAAGCATGTAATGAGCTGACGGGGCTCATCCGCCCCATAACGTTGAAGCAGCACGCTGCTCCGATTGAAGAAATGCCGCAGCGATGGCAAACTAATGCTGGTTCATCGCTAGCGCTTTCACCTCTGGAGCTGTAGGTCTGAGATTTAAATCCCTGACACGGTGTTGATAATGGCTTGCCACCACTGCAATTTTTGATGCGTCCAGTTGTTCTGTATAAACTTCTTGGATTTTATTTTCGCCCACTTTCTTACGTTATGATTCTGCTTTAGCTCGTCGCGCTCCAAAACAGCCATCCAGGCTTCTATCCGTGAATTAAAATCGCGCAACACACATTTATCCCGGATGAACAGCGACCTCCAGCAACAATTGAAAAGCGTCATGGAGACCCGCATTGTGGTTGAGATGAACATCCACCGCATGCGGCCATTCTTCCAGTAACTTTCTACTTTTATCTAGGGATGGGTAATCGATTCCAAATCTTATAATTCTGACTCTTCTGAAAATTTTCGGTGTTGGCTCATCAGTAAAAATTTTCCGCCTCGGAGTTTTTCGCAAGAAGTTTTGTATTTTACTTACTGTTTTTTCTCTTTTGAAAGATTTTTTTGGCATTGGTCATATTTTATCTCTAACTTCGCATTTCGACTTAGCATAAAGCCAATTTCGATTAAGAAAGAAAACAGTTTGATCTAGGGAAACTCCCCACTTCTAGTTCAACTTTATTTTCCTTGCCTCGATATAATTTTGTGGCTTGCATTTTGACGAAAAAGTTGTACCATAGCTCGCATTATTTATAAGGGTTTTGACAATTATAAACAGCCTACTTCCTCATTTCTTGAAAAGTTAAGCTTGTTTGGTTTTTGGCTTTTTTCGGAATGTATTTTTGTGCAGTGTTCGGTTACCTTACTGCGGTTTTTCGCGCTGTTTGCACACTCAGTATTTATGATCAACCTGGATTTTCGCTCGAGTTTAGGTTCTATCGGAGCTGCTTTAAGTTTTCAATTGCTTGGTCAATGCGTGTTATATAACCTACCTGAGCCGGGTTTTATGCTGTAGACTTTCTGCCATTTTTTTCAAATTTGAAGAATTTTTCTTCAATTGGAAATTTTCGGCGATTTGCAAAAAACTTTGAATTGAATGCCGATAGGTTTAAGGTTTAATCAGTAAATTTTGACCGAAATGACGTACCAAAGTTGGTGCTCACGTATTCAATGAAACTGAACAAAATCGGTGTTTCAACTCGGTTTTGCAATTTACTTAATCACGGTTTTGCATGGCCACTTATCACGCCCGATTCGTAGTCCCGATTTCCAGAAGAACTGTGCAATTGAATATTTAAGATGTTAGCGATGTTCTTTGGTGACGCTCCAGCTCTATGATTGTTTTTCGTGATTCAGCACTTTTTTACATGACTCAGCGTTGAGCGGGGGTCGGAACTGAGAATTGAACATGTAGAAAGGTTACAAATATCAAACACGTAATGCGAGCGTTAGAATTGAGGCGGGGTTGTTGATTTGATGGAATGCATGAAACGATTTTTTTTGGTTTAATGTTTGCTACTTGTAAAATATTGGAAATAACTCAAAAGTCTTGAATCAAGTAATCATTGCGTTACTTCGACACTCTTTAGTGGTATTGACCTTTTACGATTGTTTTGTGTTTTCTGGTTTGTGCTTCTAATGCTACCAGTTTTTTACGAAGCTAAAATGAAGTTTTGAGTAGATAAGAATAGGTGTGCTTGGTGCACAGCGTAATATCTACAGCTGAATCCAAGCTTCTCATATTATTAACTCATGCACCGCAAATCAATGATAATACACGTGAAAGGTCAATGTGGACTGTTCTTTCATGCCTCATAGTGCTCATATTTTTTCAAAACTTACTATTGAAACTTGTGACGTAAGATTGCAACGAAGTACATTATTAAAGTGATTGGGTGTATTTAATTTGGTAGTTCGTTGGCAAGGGAGCGTTCAAATGCCATAGGTATTTTTGAAAACGTTTTTTTACCCTCTGCGCTACGTAATAGCCTATGCTCACCTTAACCCCCAATGAATGATTCAAATAAATCTGTCAAACAGTAATATGACGTATTTACCCCGTCCCCCAGCAGAGGCCATTGGCATTTGAAAGCTTTCTTGTCGGTTGTTATTCTTGAACTGCCAGTGTCACCATCGCTTATGACTCGTCTGATGAGGCGATTTTGGTGCTACGTAGTGTTGTTGCAATTTGTGGTGTCTGATTTGCTGCTCTTTGCGCCCCGAGCAGCACTTCCAAGGCTCTTGGCCTTCGCTTTGAACTGTGAAAGAAAACAAAATTGAACTTCGTTCTGTTTTGAACGGAATGTTAAAGAGCCTTTTAGTTATAAGCCGTTGGAAATAGTTGAAAACTATCGGCTAGTAACAGGCAATAGTGCGGACTCGAACGTTTTACCAAAATCAAACTTCAATTCAAAACTATTTTTCCAAACTCGAATTCCAAAAAATATTACAGAAGTAGTATTTCCCAAACTTACCGTTGTTATTCTCAAACTGCCGGTCAGAAGTAATGGCAGTTTGCGAATAACAACGGTAAGTGTGAGAAATAAATTAATATTTTGCTTTTTCACCAATCTTTGACTAAGATTTTCCATCAGAAAAGGAGTTCAATGCAAATTGTGGAGTAAAGAAAAAACTTTGCTGCTTGCTTTTTTACAAAACGTATTTGAGTTCTCATACCTGAAAACTGATAGGCTTGTGCATGTACAGTAGTTTGAGTATGTGCTTAAAGTATACAATTCCAACACCAGTGAAATTAAAGTATTTATGTGATGTTAACGAGGTTTTCGATATTTAAAAGTTTAGCTTGATAAACTTTTTGCCTGGTTTTAAATGTCTGTTACAACGCGTGTTTAGTTTTTTTTTTCAACATCCCCAGTTTTCAAGAAAGTTTCTGCTCAGGCAACAACCTGTGTTGGGCTCTTGGTACGGGCCATGAAGGAAGACAGCAGGTGAAATCGATGAGCTACTAAAATTAGTGCAGTACTATTAAATTTGTATTGATTTCATTCTTCTTGGCTCACCTGTATTTTTAATGTTTATCGTCCTGTTCCGACTTTAGCTTGACTTCGACGAATTTCACTGGCAACACTCGCGTTAGTTGCTGTCTGTGCCAATTTGCCGCATCACTGATTACTGCCACACTATTGAACAACTGTGGCAGTAATCAGCGATGCGGCACGGTGGCACAGACGGTAGTAGTTAACCTCCGTGTTGCCCACAAAATCGTGAACGTTGCGCCAAATTATAATTACAGTTTATTCACCAAGTTGCATTGCCAGGAGAGAGCGAAAGGGCCTTGTGGTCTTCGAGTCAAGCTGCCACCTGTCTACTATACACGGTGGAGGCTTCACACTGTCCCTTCTATTGCTGAACGTCAAAGCTGTGAATGCGTATTTTTTAGTCTTTTTGGTTGGGCCCGACCGGGAATCAAGCCAGACAACCGTTTCAGAAGCAGACTCTCTACCCGGCCAAAGTTGGGGACACGACGATGTTTATGAAGTAGGCGCTTATAATCTACTGTAATA
Source organism: Trididemnum nubilum (assembly GCA_963965965.1). Taxonomy (NCBI): domain Eukaryota; kingdom Metazoa; phylum Chordata; class Ascidiacea; order Aplousobranchia; family Didemnidae; genus Trididemnum; species Trididemnum nubilum. Next base: position 38,311,152 of record OZ014484.1, on the reverse strand, counting down.
CGTGTGCATTAATTTCGGTAATCCCATTGATTTTGCCTGCGGTTTTCCTTTGAACCATAAACGGCGCTGGACTTTTGATGGAAGTGCTGCTCTGTTTTAATCCATATTAGGCTGCTTATGTGCTTTATCGAAAACTGTCATATTATACGTAGGTTTGTGGAGTGCAAATTATCAATTCGCTATTGAAAGTAAGGATTAACGGAATGATGCTTCATCTTTTTGTTTACAGTACAGTATACTGTTGCATTACTCGGTCAAAGCAGCCAACACCCAGCGAGGATGTGCTATGGTTTGCTAAACAATCCATACTGTGAGCTATTCTCACTGTAACCAATCACAAATCTCAGCTGCCTTCGCTGTACTACAAAGACGGGAGTGACTATTTCACCGGCAAATTCCAAGTTCAACGGAGTAAAACCAAACGAGGAATATAGTTTTGTCAACGCTCCAGCAGAATTCACGGAAATGGTGGTACGGTATTTGAAATTTTCGTATTTCATTGCTTCACGGATCATAGCGACCAAATGTGCACAAAAAAATCGAAGTAGGCCGTGTTCGCAAACTGTGCTTGGCCTAACACAATTATCAACTACTGCTGCACTCTTAAAACTCTCTCGTATGTACACTTCCTGTAGTCATAGAAGCAGTCTTCATGTGTACCGCGTCAATTATTAACGTACATTAAAATGTTTTATTGAAATAAACACGAAAATATCAACAGTTCAGCGCCTTTTTGAGTCACTCTCACGTACACAGTTGGGGTTTACAAAAATGGGAAATTTTTCCAAAATAATCAATGCGACAGCCATGGTAGCATTTAAGGGCAGAGGGAAAATATTGGGGGTACTTGCCCAGCCCCTCTCAAAAGAGCACCAGATAGCAGTTTAATACGTCCTTGTTGAGTGCAAAAACCTGTGTTCTTTGCAGTGGCGTAAGAGGTGGGGGGACCGCCCCCCGCTTGTTTTGAGGGATCGATCGCGCGTCAAAATTTCGGGGATTTTGCTCCCCATTTATTTTTTTTTTTTTGTAATCAGTGCGAAACTACCGGCAATTTTATTCTTTGGTCAATAGGGTTGCCTAGTTAGTAGCTTAATTTCTAGGCTATTTTTCTGTATCGGTAAGTGCCATGTCATATACCTTCAATGGGCAGTAAATTTGGTAGCGATTTCATATTTTTTCGGGCAGTTTTGCTCAGTATCAGTGTTCATCATATTTTTATATACCGTAGGCCTAGTCAGTTCTGGCTATTTCACTTTTGCAGTCAAATAGTTTTCGAAGTCTTTTTTTACTGCATTGATAAGTGTTGTGTCATGGTCTACCTTGATTGAGTAGCTAATTTTTGGGCAATTTTTAATTTTTCGGGCAATTTTGTTCAGCATTTACTTATATTTTTGCGATGATTGGAAATTGAAAAAAAGTTTGTATCAAAATATAGACATTACATCCAGTACTGATAATGACGTATCTACAGTTGCACTTGTCAAATTGCTCAGAAAATGCAGACCAATGGCTTACATAAATCATTGCCTCCGTTTTGGAAAGCGGTATATATTCCGGCAAGTATTCCTGTGACTTCCTGCTCAGCAGAGATATTATTTTCGTGTTTCAGAAGATTAAGAAAAAATGCCAAGCACAGCTGTGATAAACATTAAAAGTCATTTTGCGAACAGGGTAGATACGAACTCAGTTATTGACATATTTGGAAAACGTCATGGTAGAGCCAAATATTTCTTTTAATCATAATTTAAGCAGTATTTGTTTCTCTGGTAGAATCAGGCATTTTTATTTTAAACGGTAACAATATTTATTTCATGAGTGAAAAGTCCCTGAACAAGTGACTTGTGTTAGCTTCCAAACTGTATTAAGTTTGATAGTGGTTTTTGATCTTCTTAGATTAGGTAATATTTTTCTTCATTGGAAGACTTGTTTTTTTTGTCAGTTTGTTAAAATGTGCGTAGTAGCCTACTTGTTTTTTTCAGACGGAACTAAGTATTTTTCCAGGCCAGGCTTATCATAGTGTTAGCAATACTCATTTTCAGCTTGAACAGCAATCGCTGACCACGTGACTTGCACCCACAGTGTATTACGTTATTGCATATGGTGTTCTAAATCTTAGTTTCGATTAATTTAAGACTTATTACAGTCAGCTTTGTTATAATGTGAGCAGAATACATTCACGTCACAAAGCCAAGTTATTTTTGTCAGCTTGTCATAATGCGAGCACTTTTTATTTGTATGTGAATAATTATTGACCAAGTGACAAGCATTATTTACCAAAGTAATGGCAGTATTAACAGCAATTAAGTTGCAAATAATACTATACAGTAGTTTTTTGTCTATTGTGTTTTTTATCCAAGTGTATTTTTACTAAGCATCCTTTTAGCCATTCTAAATGGTGCTGGAAAACTAGTCCGATTTTCACATGAGTTAATACATTCTGGCCCTTGCTTAAAACAATTCCTTTTCAAACGTTTAATTCAACTACTGTAACTGCAGCAGAATGCTGCCTTTAGATTAAGTCAACTAACTTAGTCCAAGTGCATTTAAGTACTGTACGTTAAAGAAGCTGTTTGATGGTTAACAGAAAGATGGCTTAGCCATGTCAGTTGTTCAATTAACTTGATAAGATATCTGATAGTTTAAAAGGGTCAAGATGCAAATATTTTTCGCTAAGTTTCATCTATTTTAAAAAAGCGCTAGTGATTTTATCACTATAAAATTTACCTATAGGAATAAAGCCTGTACCATTGTTATGTATTTAACACTAAACAGCGGATGAGATCAGATAATTTTAAAAGTCACAGAATTTAGATGCTTTATAATAATTTAGAACAAGAAAATATTGCTAGTTATTGATGGATTACACGTGACGTCATCGCGCTGTTGCCAAACCGCTGGACGTCAAAATCGCGAATCGGCGCTATTTAAATGCGTGGAAAAACAGTGACAGCGAAGATATGGAGCGTATTTTCAGGCTATAAAAGAGTTGATTCTTTGTAACATTAAAGTTAAATGTTAGGCAAAAGCCTGTAAAAACTGAAAAAGATTTTAATTAGTAAGAATTCGGTTTTGTTTGCTTTTTTTCAGTGACGTAAATCCGGCTTGCTGTTAAGTAACCCATTAGAATCATGTAATATGGATGGTGTTAGCTAGTTTTGGTAATCAAATTCGTGGCTTACTATTGATGGCGCTATAAATCTATAATGGAAGTTGTATCTCCCTTTATTTGTGACAAAATTAAGCGCATTTTTTAACTTTTGTAATTTCAGAAGTCTATTTTGCAGGATCTTGGTGATTTTTTGCATTTCGTGTAGTCATTAGCGGCTTATCGCTATGATTATTGGTAGCTAGGAGTTAAAATGCATTAACAGTTGTTTTCATTGAATTATTTCGTAGATATGTCATTTAAACTTTAAACTAATGATTTAACTGGCCTCAGTGTAACGGTGTAACTTTGATCGAGTCTTAATTAGCATTTATTTCGACTTGAGCTTGTGATGTTAAATATTATTTCTAAGTAGTGCTTAAACTAAACATTAATCGGCCATGTGTTACTGCTGTGACGTAGAATATTAAGTATTTTAGGATATGACCGAATTTACGATTTGAACCAAAACTAAAAACCGGTCGAAGTGGACAATAGCAGGCAACGGACGATGAGAATTTACAAAAAGCGTAACTTTTCAGGTCCGCTGAGCTATGTAAGCTGCTTAAATCGCTCCTGGTAATTACCAATTAAGGCCAGGCTATCTCCAAAAGTGTTACTTTACAATCAAATTCTTTAAATATGCCCACTGAAGGAATTTACGTTGATTTATGGTAACGTCCAATGCTTTGTAATGGCATTTTGACGTCCAATCGTTTTGGCGGGAAAAAGCTATGACGTAGCTGCAATCTATCAATAGTTACCAGTTTGACGGAATAATGTTGCTTAAAGTACTTCTTTACAGATGTTTTTGTTCAGTACTTTAAGTAGTGACTTAACATGTTGGTTGATTGAGGATAACAATTTTGCTATGGCAATTTTTTCTAGATCTGTTTTGGAACTGTCTACAATATTGTTTTACTTTAATTAATCAGCTAAAGTGAAGTAATTGAACTAAAAACAGATGAAAATTTTTCTGCAAAAAATGTCATTGTTGTTGAAATATTTAAAGGGGGTGAAACATCCAGCTGAGACTATGTGCAAAAATTAAAGTAACATCTAAAACATTTCTTCATTAATTATCAGCTTTCTACGATCTATCGTTTTTGAGGTTTTGTTTTTTTTCAAAGTTGGGAGATCTCCCCCAATAGTGTTGCTATTTTGGATCTAATTTTCAAGGAATTGGGATACACTATTTAAATTGTAAAAGTATTTCTGTTGTAACACTAATATTCATGCTTAAGCCTTGCATTCAGAAGCTTTCAAACCAATGTGAAAGGTTACAATTACCTTTATTTCAAGAAAATTGAAATTTCAACCGGCAACACTGTTGACAAGATCCTATTTTGAAGTTAAATATCTCAGAAGCAATAAGTCGTAAGCTGGTGAAATTTGGTGTATATATGTTTCAGATTATTTTTTGCTCATAATCCTAACTGGATGCTTCATTTCCTTGTTTCATTTCCAAGTTAATCATCGGACTGTAAATATTGGCAAAATATCTGCACTGTCATGCTAATTTTCAGGCAAGTGCATTTTTTGGATCTTGGTGAGTTTAGCATTGATTTGATTTTGTTTACGTTACAGTAGTTCTGTTAAATTATATACCAACATTTGTACGCAAATTGCCAAAGAAATAGCTTTTTGAAGTATATGCTAGTTAGTTTACTGTATTTTGGGAGCTATTTGGCACACCGAAGTATCGGTATAAGGCGCAGTATTAACAAACGATCCTTATTGCTTTTATTTCCTTATGTAAGGTGCACCAGAATATGAGGCACACTAAATGAAATGCAACTTAAAAAGCTCTAAAAACTGTAAAATAGCTTTGAATTGAATCGTGAAGAGAAAAAGTCACACCTTCCGTTTTTTGAAATTCTTAGCATTTTAAAGGCACCTTATCGTCCCAAAAATACGGTAATAACTGCATAACAAGTTTTTTGATGTGCACATTCGTAAACAAATGCAGGTGAATGAGGTGACTAATTTAATTTTCGGGCAAAATTCAATTTCATGTATTTACTTTTTCGGACAAAAGTTTTGTCCCCCCCTTCCCCCAAATCATTTTAAGCTCCTACGCCCATTGTTCTTTGCATATAGTTCCTTCTACCGTACAGTTTGTGTTGGGCTTCAACCAAAATGTTCGAGATCAGGAAATAATTAGATTACCAGAAACCCTTCTCTTGCTTTGTAGCCTATTGTTCTCAAATCGCGGTGTTCACGTCTTAAGGATTTCTAATTTATCTGACTGATCGTCAGCAATCGGGATTTGCACTGAACTTTACAGCATGAAGGATATAGCTGACGTCATGGTGGTTGCTCCAACTCCAGCGGTCCAATACAGGGTTGTATTGAATCCCTAGCACCTTGCGTAGATGGCAATCGTCTGTGAAAAAATATGATTAGTTTGAAACAAGAATGAAGCTTCGTATAGCAAACGCCACAGATTGTAAAGCCTCTTCAATAAAAACGTACTTGAATTAAAATCTGTGGCTCCAGCATTGTATAAAATGTAAAATCCATTTTTCATTGTAGGCCTATACTAGAAATAGCAAGTCTTAGACAGCAAAACCATGTGACAAAAACGTACAATTAGAAACTAACTTCCCCGAGTCGTGAAACCATCTCATAATGGAGTGAAGGTAGCAGCTTAACGTAAGTAAATTCACCTTAGCCTGCTACGGTGATACTTACTTTGCACGAGCATGTGAGTGATTTCGTTGACAGTGATAAACTTGTTCCAGTCGTGTGTGTTCCGAGGGACGATACCAAGCAGGTACTCCGCAACAATAATCGCCATAAGGTAAGAGAGAGCAGTGCGGTTGATCGTGCTAATAAACAACGAGCCGCCAGGCTGAAATAACAAATCTCTGGCGAAAATTGTAGTTACACACATTCGAAGGGACCTTGCGATCTTCCGGTCCAGCTAACAATGCTTTTTAAATCTGATATCGTCAAGCTAATACATTTTTAACCTGTTCCAGCTTGAACCATGCAAGCAATATAATTGTCGTTTCCAACAAGAAGGATGGAACATTCAGTTAAATGAAATCAAAACCAGGTCACCCTATTTGCCAAATATCTCCGCCGAATACGAAGGTTTTCGGTTCTTGAGTCAAAATGCCATTTGGATTTAGCCCTGCGCCCCATCCTGGTCTAGCCATACGGTTGAAGTTCCACATTTCTAATTTCTACGGTAGAACGTAGAGCGATAAGCGTTGAAATATAAGTTTTTCCGATTACTTTAATCCTGTTTAAAATCCAATTGGGTTTTACCGCTTCAGTAGCAAACCCTTTACCTACCAGACCAACTAATCGAAATTTGGCAATTTTTATCGCCATAAAAGCAGACCGAACCTTTAAAACGCTGGCACAAAGATGTACAAATTGGTTAGGGTCCGCACTGTGTTCAATCACTTCTGACGCAACAACAGCGTTGTACTCTAATGACCCGACAGCTGCTACGTCTTCCAGAGGTGAATCAAGATATTGTAAAGTTGACAAATCCGAATCGTCGCCCCTAAAACGCAGGAATTTTGTAATGCGCATGGAGATCAACGATAAACAACCCCACCGAAAAAACTGCGTTCATCTGTAGATAAGGTTCCAGAAAACAAAGTGGAAGGAGTCGAGAAAAGTAACGCCAACTTTAAATCGTATATTGAGCATGGTTTAACATGTTGCAGGCGGTTCCAACTGGAGACCAAGTTTGTTTTTTTTTATAGAGTTTTTGAGATATAATTGACAAGCTTTGATAGAGCTAATGTCCCTCAAAGAAAAAAGCTACCATGGAGATAATGGGTGTGGTTCTCGTTTTAGTAATAGAACACATCGTTAATCTAAAATTAAGTTTCAAAAGCAAAAGTTTGTTGCAGCCATATAATTATATCACCTGTGCACTTTTGCAGCCCCAATGGCATCTTCAGAAGGGTCTATCCCTACTACTGTCGCTCCCAGACGAGCAAGGCTTTCCGAGAGGATTCCTGCGCCACAACCGACATCAAGTATCTGTAACATAACCTAAATAACACTACCGTACTCTTCAAAATGATCGATTATACTTGTACTGTTATTTTTAAGGCTATATAGCCAACTGGTCTGTTAGACAAAATTGAAAACAAATTTTAATCCCTTATTTTGATAGCTGATGTTGGATATTCTAATAAATTTTATATCATTAGCTATGAGATCCCAAAATACCAACACAAGTAATAAATATAAAACTTCTCAAAATTGTTAATTTACAAATTTGATTAATCAATGTTACAATTCAACCCCAAATGAATTTTGATCGTTAAGTCAACTAAATCCTGAAAATAACTGCTATTTCAGTCATTATCATATCTATGTAAATAAAAATTTAATGCATTTAATTACTAAATTTTAAAGCATACTAAATTATAAACAGAATTGATTATTTATCTATCTTAGTTCAAGAGTAAACTTGTTGTTACAAAAGTGAAGCGTTAAAAATGTAAAATTTTCAAAACCTTTCTAAAATTACAATAGCATTGAATATCACTATTATTCATCTGCACAAAGTAATGATAATGGTGATCTTGTAAATCCGATTCTGATATAGTTTGTATACTATGTCAAGTTTATTCTTTTGAATCGTCAAAGTGGACTTGTTATTTATGACTGAATTAACCAGACAGACATTGCCACTAACCAAATGCTTTATAAGACATTGATAATACTGAAATTAATGATGGTGAATGTTTTCAGTAACACTCTACTATGCCTTTTTCAAACTATCTGTAAAAAATATTACAATTAATTGCTAGCTCTGTAGCTACTGGGCTGACGGAATGTCTAAGTTAAATGATAGCATGGTATAACAAATAAAAAAAAACAGTCCATACCGTTGAATGACAGTAATTAATGAGAAAACATGCAAACTTACAGAAATACCTTGAAGAGGTTTGGATGAGTGTGGAACGCCATGTCCTTGAAGCAATAAATTATCTCTGATGAATGGAACACGAATTCTGTTCATGCTATGCAATGCTTTAATTTCTCCATTCTTGTCCCACCACCTAAATAAAACTTAAATTATATTAGAATCAACCAGACTCTAACATGTCTTCATACTAAAAGCAAATCCGAAAAAAATTAATTCTATCTCTATTTGGGTTGTTAAGAAACATTTGGAAGCATGGTAAGAATTGCAGGAGTTATCAAGAATAAATAAAAACATCAGCAGCAGCCTTTGCAATGAAACATTGGCTTAGTTCTTTAAATGATTTATTGGTGACAGACTATTCCATTTTCTAACAACACTGAATTGTTGTTCTTTTGTTTTTGGAACAATGCATACCAGTACATTTTGACCGTAGGATAGGCTACTACTTGAAACTACGCTGTAGTGTGGGCATTTTTTTAGGGGTGGCTGATGTCGATTATCATCCAATTTAGTAGACATAGTCATTCTGCTACTGTAATCAGTCATTCTATCATAATGCATTATTCATTGCCATAAGCACTTTTAAGTACACATTAGGGTTATGATTTTCTTTGTCTGCAAATGTCTGATGTTGGAATTGGTGAACTTTTGCGTGTTAATGACGAATATCACTTTCTTTTTGCTTGACATTACAAAAACCTTGCGCACCCATGCCCCCAAAAAATCTTATGATTCACTGAAAAATCATATTTAAATTGCCTATTAAAACAAAACGAAAATAGTAATGTACAGCATGTATAAACTGCATCAATAAGCGACACACCCAATCACATGAATTAAGTTGGTTAGCAAAGAAAAGCAGAACGTTTAAGGTAACTTTTCAAAAATTATACCCCAAACTATTTGTAATGTTTGACAATTTTTTTAAGTTTTTTCCATGCTACTGATTTTTCTTTTGGTTACCATGCTTGATCATGCTATCTCAACTGCTGATGGACCATTAACAGAATGAGTCTGAATGTCAGTGTTTTTAGGCATGCTATGAAAAGTTATGGCTAGTAAAAGATCTTGGTTGGTTTACTGATTTTTATTCCTTTGAGTAACACTGACAAGTGATAACTAAATCAAGCTTCTGCCCACACAGTTACGGTTTACAGTCGATAGTTTTGTACAGACTTGCTGTTTTGAACTAACTGGACAATTTTGCTTTCGCAAAAAAAATTTTTTCTTAAGAGTGCTTTTGATGTTCCACTTACATAAATTTAGGTTTGAAAAAATTAAACACCTGCAAGCACAAATTTGTCAGAGACACCAAAATATATATATTAGCAACAAAAGCTTTTTTAACGTCTATAGCTATAAGCTAATATGTTTAAATCTGAAATGCTTTGAGCTTTGTCACAGGTTAGATCATTACAAGTGCCGCCAGTAATTTTTCAAAATTTTGTGCTTTTCTTTTGGCCTTGTTATTTTGTGTCATTAAAAAATCCAAATTTAATAATTTTTTTTTGGTCATTGACCTAAATTTTTAGTGAATAACCGCAAGAAATTTAACCATTTTGGTCACTACGATGAAAAAAAAATCCAAAAAGTTCCACTTATTTTAGAGTACAATCCTGAAAATAGCCTCCTTGTAATCGCAAAAATAACCTCAAGATTTTTGAAAACAACAAAAAATTCACAAAATCCAACTTTACAAAATTCACAGAATGCAATTTGACCTAAAAGTCTGGGCGAAAAACGAAATTCAAGACTTCAATATCTACCAACGATCTGTTTTTTTACAGCCGTGCTTGTGCTGCAAAGAACAAATTTGTTATGCAAATTATACTTTACTAATAAATAAATATCTGTTCCGAGAATCAAACAAAAAGATTGCCAATTTGCAACCGACCACATTCAGCATATTTCGTGGATCTTGTTCACAACAACAACTTTACTTTATTGTTGTATCACCTTCAACTAAATAATGTAATTCTGATAGAGCAATCTCATTATCATACATTAAACTATTTTTGGCTATTAATACTAATATACACTTAGTAGAAACACGTAAAAGTAGGCTCGTTTTAACATTTTGTATGCTTTTGTTTTTCATTAGTGCAGCAAGAAAATATTTTCTGAGCACAAAAATTTTGCGCCAGATCCATTGCCAATTACTAGTCTCCACGATTTTTTAAATCTTGGTTGTGATTCTTTGTTTTATACTTCTAAACAGGCCTGTAAACAAAACCTATTATTCATAGGTGGGCAAGTTAATGCAAAATGTTAGCTTTGTTAACCACTAGTCCATTAACAAACTTCATACTTCCATTAAAGTTTATTCACTATTTTTAGCTTTAATTAACAGAAGTTAATGAAATTCATTAATTTGTTAACATTTTGAGAGTAATTTACATTTCTTTCAATTCATTCACTTTTATAACATGTAAAGACATTGTTAAGCTGATTGTAAGGAAAAAATTATTGCTTTGGCGATCTTTTTGTGTTTTGAAAGTTACAGTTTACAGTCTAATCTAATTCCAAGATAAAAGTAGGTTGAAACACACTAACAAAGCTGCAATTGAAAAATCTTTGGAAATTGGGAACAGAGATAATTAATAGACTTATGAGGCTGCAGCTTGTTATTTGCCACAAAAAAGAGCACCTTTCTTTGCTTTTTCTATAGAACTCATGCTAATACGCAACAATTGTTACTGGTGCAAACTGGTTTGTACTGGTATGATAAATTAATAAAGCAAGAAATTAAGGATGAAATCCTTAACGTAAGTTAACAAAACTTAATGGAAGGTAATTTAGATCGTTAACATAAAAAAAGTTTTTAACAAATTAATGAAATAATGAAAAAGTTAGCGTCATTATTAACAGATTACTGAACTTGTGCCCACCTATCCTATTATCATATGGGTCGCACAAACTACGGTTAAAAAGCTGGCCAACACTAAACTAAAGGAGGTTTCACTTGGGGACAGCAAGACGAAATCTTGGGGCAAAAGAAAGGTCCTTTGAGCTTGTCAATTTCATCTGCATATCTGCTGAACCAACAATAGCTTTAGCTTTTCTAAGACGATTTCAGCCCTGCTTTTACCCTTCTGGCTATGATCCCTCTTGCATCATTCCATGTCATATCAACCACACCTTGTAACCCAAAGTCTCAGATTGTAGTGAAACCAAACGAATTTGAAAGATAATTTAATTCGGAGCAAAATAAAACTTGTTTCAAGAAAATTGAATCAGTGGTTGCAGGGTTTCACCATTTTTTAAAATGTCGTTCTTTGTGCTCATTTAACCGAGACAAGACATTATTTTGAAAGTGGTTGTAATAAAACAGTCATAACTATGGCTACGATTGGAGTTTAGATTTGAAACCAACTTTTTTAGATAGAATATTGAAAACTCTTGTGGCCTAAACCATATATGTACTGATTTTGTTCAGGTCAAAAGTCAAATATTATGTCAAAGGTCACATGCTCTTTGAAATCAATCAAGCGTAACAAAAGATTGAAATGTAATAGCCCAAATCTAGCTATTTCAATTTTTTCAAGTAAGGTGTCATATGAAAGCTCTTTCCAAGGAGAAACTAATGTAAGCGGTCTTGTAGGTGGCAATAGCTCATATTATGATCATTAAAAAAAAAATTAGCATGTTTTGATGCCTGTCGGGTCTTTCATTACATCATGCCGTTAATCATTATTGCAACTGCAGTTAAGACAAGGTTATTTGGTGTTAATGATACTTAGCTAGTTGATAAATATAAACAAGCTACTGTTATTACCATATCCTAAAATATGCAGAGATATACAAGAAACAAAGTAATAAGAATAAAATTTGTTAAGAACTCACCTTTTTTTTCAGTATGTATTTTCATTGTAATTATAATATGTGATTATGAGTGTGGTTGAAGAACTCCAGTATTATAGTAATATAGTATAGGAATTCTTAAGAGCAAAGAAAAAGAGTGCCATAAATTATCAATCATTAAATCAAAATCATTAATACTATTTAGCACATTTAGTCAAGCAGATGAAAAAAACTTCTAAATTGAGCTGATTTAAGAAACCAAAACACTGAAGTTCATACTGTTAGTGCACACCACAAAGCTTTGATGACTGATAATTGTGAAGTTCTACAAAAATTGTTGTAATTCTTTCAAGGCCCACAAAACCAACATCAAACAAAATGTACAAGTTATAAGTGTCAAATTTGCCAAAGATTTGCAAAAAAATCAATTTGCAATTATACTAGGAAAAAAGTGTGGAAACTGTAATTCCAGATTGAATAAGCTATGTGATGGTGCTTTAAGTTTCTCTGCAGATACTGATTTCACAAGACACAGTACTGATGATGAAGAAATCATTTGTGCTGGTCAGATATCTAATTCTCAGCTGAATACAAGTTTATCTGAGTTTTTAAAAGAGTTTGGAACAAGAGTTAACTGTATCTTCTCCGAGCATTTTGCTTCAGGTTTGTGAATTTTTTCTTTTATCTTTCCCATTAATGTATCAAAGTTTTTAGCCTTTTGTTTGCTATCACTTTCTTCAGGTGCTTTGTCGCCAGCAATTTCCTGTTGAGGTAGTTTCAGTGCAAGTGCAACATATTTTGTCGTTTCTTTGCTAATTGAAAAAAGTTTTCCTTTTCCGTAATTACATCGATTGTGTTGTGGCACTCTGTGCAGTTTAAAAGGAGATTTACCAATTTTAGACAAACTTGTATTCAGCTGAAAATTAGATATCTGGCCGGCACCACTTCATCATCAGTACAGTGTCTTGTGAAATCAGTATCTGAAGAGAAACTTAAAGCACCATCACATAGCTTATTCAATCTTGATTTACAGCTTTCATAACCTTTTTTCCTCGTATAATTGCAAACTGATTTTTTTGCAGATATTCGGCAAATTTGACACTTATAACTTGTACATTTCCTTTAATATTGGTTTTGTGGGTCTTGAAAGAATTACAACAATTGTTTGTAGAACTTCATAATTGTCAGTCATCAAAGCTTTGTGGTGTGCACAAACAGTTTGAACTTCAGTGTTTTGGTTTCTTAAATCAGCTCAATTTAGAAGTTTTTTTTATCTGCTTGACTAAATGCGCTAAATGATATTAATGATTTTGATTTAACGATTGATAATTTATGGCACTCTTCTTCTTTGCTCTTAAGAATTCCTATACTACAACACTGGAGTTCTTCAATCACACTCTTAATCAGATAGTAAAAATAGCCTAAATACAGAATAATATAATTTTACAAACAGAAGAACATATATTTTTAAAAAGTTCTTAACAAATTTTATCCTTATTACTTTGTTCCTAATATATATCTCTGCATACTTTGGTATGTGGTAATACCAGTAGCTTGTTTATATTTATCAACTAGCTAAGTATCATTAACACCAAATAACCTTGTCTTAACTGCAGTTGCAATAATGATTAACGGCATGATGTAATGAAAGACCCGACAGGCATCAAAACATGCTAATTTTTTTTTAATGATCATAATATGAGCTATTGCCACCTACAAGACCGCTTACATTAGTTTCTCCTTGGAAAGAGCTTTCATATGACACCTTACTTGAAAAAATTGAAATAGCTAGATTTGGGCTATTACATTTCAATCTTTCGTTACGCTTGATTGATTTCAAAGAGCATGTGACCTTTGACATAATATTTGACTTTTGACCTGAACAAAATCAGTACATATATGGTTTAGGCCACAAGAGTTTTCAATATTCTATCTAAAAAGGTTCGTTTCAAATCTAAACTCCAATTGTAGCCATAGTTATGACTGTTTTATTACAACCACTTTCAAAATAATGTCTTGTCTCGGTTAAATGAGCACAAAGAACGACATTTTAAAAAATGGTGAAACTCTGCAACCACTGATTCAATTTTCTTGAAACAAGTTTTATTTTGCTCCGAATTAAATTATCTTTCAAATTCGTTTGATTTCACTACAATCTGAGACTTTGGGTTACAAGGTGTGGCTGATCTGACATGGAATGACTTTTTGTAATTATAAAAGTCTGTAAAAATCAAGCTATCTGTAAAAAAACTCAGTAAAAAGAATGATTGACGCATTAAAATATGCCAAAAATCTGGTAAATTTTAACGTATTGGGTGTGCCAGGTTTTTTTTTGTTTTCAAATAAAATAGTAGTGCAGAAATACTTAATATATAAAAGTTTATTGATTGCAAACCTAGGAATTTAATTTCATTCCAACAACTGAAAAAACCATAACCCTGGTACACATTATTAGCCAAGCAATTTCGAATTTAGGCTAGTTTGACAACTTTTTGTCTGTTATGCAATTTCATCCACTCACATAAAACTTTTTTAATCTAACTTTACATTGAAAGAAAATAAACAACAAAGTTGATTTACCATACCAAATTTCAATCAACAAAAAGTTTCTGAATTACGAAAAAAGGCAGAAGCTGCTATTGCATTATGTCAGAATAAAAAAATCACTATCCATCATAGCCCTAACTCCAACCTTAAACGGATTCCAGTGATCTCATCACAAAGTGATTTTATTACAAAGTGATAACATGACAGACTGCATTCTGAAGACAGACTAGGACTATTTGACAACCATATTGTACATTGCCATTGCAATTATAATAATTATACCGCATGCATTAGTTAAAAATTATTGCAGAACAGCTGCTCAAAGCAGTCGAAAAAACAATAACAAAAATAATGCATCTACAAAAATAACAAAAAAAAATTTTTTTCAGCAAGAAAAAACAATAACAAAAACAATGCATCTACAAAACTAACAAAAAAAAATTTTTTTCAGCAATGCAAAATTCAAAAAATCAATACTGACAACTCTCACACAGTAGGTATGGTAATGCAATCTTACAGGTGTAGGTAAAAATAAATTCTACAAAATCAAAATAGCGTAAGACTTAATGATTAGTGGCGACACTGTGAGATATAGACTCATTTTGCATATGGATACACTTTAATTATAAAATACAACCCGAACTACTGATTAAATAGTCTACCTATATAGCCTACTGGGTGTCGTTAAGTATGAGCCGCCGCTTTTTTTTTCGGAAGCTCTGCGACTCACTCAGGGCACACTCACCTCTTTGATCTAAGCTACAGCTGCTGCAAGATGACTTGAGACCTCAATCATTTTCCCACACTTTCATAACCATAGAATGTGAAAATCATTCTCATTGTCACAAAAGAGAATTATTTCACTTAATAATAGTTCAATCATGATTTCAATTAAGTAGACAATGGGAAAATGTTATGGCACAGAATTGCCTTGGGCTTTTTATAAAAAAAGTACTGATGAAAATGTACAGTGGGCAGTGGAAAATCATAGCGGATTTGCAGCCATAAAAGAATTGTGGAAGTGATTGAGAATAGATAGCGAAGTTAAAACATCATGGCTAGAAAATATACCAGTGACGAAGAGAAAGCTCGCATCCTTGCTTGGAGGCAGGAAAACATGCCCATTAAGGTCATTTGTGAGCGGAGTGGAAGAGGGAAGGCAATTATCATGAGGTTGTTGGCTGTGGCCAAAGATCTTCCAAAGAACACAGTTCCCAAGCATAAGTTTGGTACAGGAAGAAAGAAGAAAACCTCTCCACATACTGACATCATCATAAAACAAGAACTACAAAAGAACCCTTGTTTGACAGCTTTGGAACTGCAAAATCTCCATCCAGGGTTACTGCAACATGTGAAGATCCATACAGTCCAGCATCATCTTCAAAAAGACTTGGATCTTACAAGTCGTAAACCTGCCAAAAAACCTCTGATTACCGAGAGAATGAAGACAAAACAGCTTGCATTTGCAAAGAAATACTCACATTGGACCACTGAACAGTGGAGGAAAGTGATGTTTTCTGATGAGAGCAATTTCCAAGTCTTTAAGATGGGATCTACCACTGTGCAGTGTCCAAGATCATCAGATTGCCTTGATCCTCGATACATCGTTCCGACCATTAAACATCCGCAGTCGGTGATGGTTTGGGGCTGTTTTTCTGGGGAAAAAGGCAGGGAAGGCCTCTACTTTCTCCCCAAAAACAAAAAGATGAACGCTGCACTCGACCTGCAAGTCTTGGAAGAGCACATGCTCAACTTTTACCACATTCACGGCTCTGAAGTGTTTATACATGACAGTGTACCCCGTCATAAGGCCAGAAAGATAATGGGATATCTTGAACAAAAGCAAATAAGCGTTCTGGAATGGCCTGGCAACAGTCCGGATTTAAATCAGATTGAAATTTGCTGGCACAAAATGAAGAAAAAGATGTCCGAAAAGAAAACACCCAACCTCGAGATCCTGCAAGAAGAGCTGAAAAAAGTGTGGTGCCAGGAGATGTCAAGGAAATATTTTAAAAATTTAAGTGACACTATGCCAAAATGCTTGCAAATGGTCATAAAAAATAAGGGCAACATGACTAAATATTAAAAAATGTGATTATTGTTTTTATTAAAGCAACAAAACCAACAAAATCTGCATTTTTGTCAGAAACATAGGCAGGTCTTAAGTCAATTTGCAGCAGCTGTATTTCCCAAATCTAGCCCTAGCCCTAATGAGTGCACGTATGAGAGAAGCAAGAGCGCACACATGCTCATACACAAGTCGCTGAGATTCCAAAAAAAAGCGGACGACACATACTAAACGTCCAGCCTACTCATCTGGGTACTTCATACTGCAATAGTTTATAAATTAACATAAGCCCATTTAAAATAATGACTTCTCATGGTGGACTTAAAAGCATTTTGAGATTCAATACTATGTACTGTTAATGGCAGATTGTTCCAGGTTTCAGTCATGTTGGTAAAATTACCCTTCTGTGAATCAGCATTATGATTGACTGAAATTTAAACTGGATAATTGGAACCAGCTTTAAGTCAACGCAATTAAGATGGTAAAAAGTGTTTGCAGTTACCGTAATTCTCACATAAAAGCGTAGTGAGCCATTTGCTCAGTAATTGTAAGGGAGTAGCTATTTTGCCTCTCGAGGCAAAACAGCCCCATGTTATTCTACCATTTGGAGGCAAAATAGTCCTACACGCTATTTGCTTCCAGTGCCAAAATAGCTTTAACCCTAACCCAAACCTTAACCTTTACCGTAGCCCTAACCCACCCCAACCCTAATCAAATAGAAGGAAAACAATAATTTGCCTCTGGAGGCAAAATTGCCACTTCCTAATTGTAATAGCAATGCATGTTCTTAATAGATGTGCGCTTAATAACGCATGCTGAGCGCATGATTGTATCGACAACATCTGACATGCTTAAAGGGATAACCTTTTTCTCAAATGACTCATTAAATTTTTTCTGGATAATTTATCACTGTATCAATCGTTCAATAAATTTTTACTGGAAATCGGTGGTGATTGATTGGTTGTTCACTTTTTCAGCAAATTATTTTAATTTAAACTAGAACAGGATTTGGTAGGCCTATTCTGGATTCGATTCAGCTATTCAGAATAATTCTGGAATACCGGTTGTTATGTAGGCCTGTCAGATTCTGAAATGCCCATACCTATCAAGAGCTGTGTTGCCTTAACCCTCATTTTGTGGGCAAAATCACTTTGTGACAAGAGAGATCACTGGTAACACCTTAAACCTAACCCAAACTCTAACCCCAACATTAATCCTAACCCAAACTCTAATCCAAAACCCTAACGATAATTTTAAAAATAATAAAGAGCAAATGAGCACTCACTCTTTGCTTTCTCATCTCTTTATGGGTGCTGGGTAAGATACCGGTTACACTTGCCACTTTAGTTTAACATATGATTAATACTTTAGGGACAAGCACTTTAATATAAATTAAAGTCAGTGTCTAGACAACTGGCCCGGTTTCCAACATCAGACATGAAATTTGAAATAGCTGCTGCACCAGTTGTTTCTTTCAGCAGGTTGATTTGCTATCCTTCAGGCTGGCATTGCTGCCCGAACTCCAACTCTAATGCAAGGTTCTGAAAGAAAAGAATGAAAGATTGCAGCACAAATCTATTGAATCGTGTGACTGGCTAAGTGCATTCGGCAAGAATCGAACCTAAACGATAGATTCGGCAGACGCACGTCTTACCACTGCACCACCAGGGTTAGCCTGTGCATTTAATGCGTAAAAGTGCCGTATTTAATTTTAAGTCGAATTAATGAAAAAAGCAATATAACGGGTTACCAGTGCAGCAGCTTTTTCTTATCGGAAACCAGACCGATGTGGTAGACACTTCCTAAATTAAACCTGATGTTAGGATACATAGGTAGGTGGGCAAAAGTCCATTAATCGTTAATCTGTTAATAACAAAGCTAACTTTTTTATTAACTCGTCAATTGGGAATAAATTAACTTCTGTTAAATTCTGTTAACGAACTAAAGTAACTTCCGTTAAGTTCTGTTAACTTCCGTTAAGGTTTTTATCGTTAATATCTCGCACCATTCATTCATCAGATCGGTACAAACCAGTATGTAGTGGTAACACTTGTTGCGTATAAGCATGATTATTATAGAAGAGAGCGAAGAAAGGAGCTCTTTTTTGTGGCAAATAATTAGCTGCAGCCTCATAGGTCTATTAACACTTTTGGTGCAGCACGTGAATTTAAAAATAGTACCTACGGGACTGAATTTCAGCAATTTTTCATTCATTTTTGATTGTTAAGAAAATAAAAGCGCACGTATATTTATGTGATAATAATAGCAATAATCAGCGTGCCGCACCAAAGTGATGAGATTTTACCAGCCACATATTTGTACGTGGTTTTGCACTCAACGTTAAATTTTCAAAAATGTATTTATACGTGACTTAGCGCCGAAAGTGTTAATTATCGCTGATCACGATTTCCAAAGATTTTCCGATCGCAGCTTCGTTAGTGCATTTGATCTTATTTTTATATTGAAATTAGATTAGACTGTAAAATGTAACTTCCAAAACACAAAAAGACTATCACAGCAATAAATAGTTCCTTACAATCAGCTTAACCGCTTCAATAAGTGTTCTAGAAGCAAGTGAATAAAAAGAATTATAAATTACATGCAAAATGTTAACGAATTAACGGACTTCATTAACTTCCGTTAATTAAAGCTGAAAATAACGGATTAACGTTAACAAAGGTGTGAAGTTTGTTAATGGACTAGTGGTTAACAAAGCTAACGTTTTGCATTAACTTGCCCACCTATGTTAGGATATTTGAAGTAGACTTTGTCTCTGGTATAGCTTAAATTCTTGTGTAGCAAACCTTGGTGCAAGCTTGGAAAACTTGGCGATTTCTTCTTCAGAAACAGAATTTTGAGTAAAAAACCTTCTAGATAAGCATAGGCCTCGGGGTATTTGCTTGAAGTTAAAATAACGCAATGCTATTTGTAACCGACTGTAATTAGCAAATACTTTTGAAACCCTGGTCACCGATATTCCAGTAACTGCCATTTTATTTTAGACTTTCATTCTGGAAAAAAAATGTTTGCAGTAGGCTAGTTGACTAGTTGCACTTCGCACCTTCCTACCCCATTGGAAAGTTCGCATGCTGCGCCAGAGAAATCCGGCGCATACAAAACAAACACGAAATGTTTGCGGCAGAAAACGCAAAAATTTATTTCGTGCAGCGCGAAAGCCCCTCAACAAGTCAACAACGTAAATTACAGCACAAACAGTGGAAAACTCTGCAATAATCACGGCCCCTAGCAGGGAGGACTTTTTGTTACACATTGAGTTGCAGTCGCAGATCAAGAAAAAAGCGGGAATTCTGGAAGCTAATTTTATTCTTCTAAATCGGCGCACTTTTTGCACTTCGATTGGCGTAGAGCAAAAACTAACAATGTGCTAAGTTGGCGCAAAAATTTGGCACAAGGTTTTTTGACTTTCCAACCTGAGCCCCATTAGAGAGTTTGCATGTTGCACTGTAGGAATCCGGCGCGCAACGTCACTAAATCTTGCGCCAAGTTGGCGCAGAAACGGTAGATTCGGGTTAGACTCTCGGTTGGGTCAAACCAAAGACTATAAAAATTAATATTCAGTGCTTCTCTGCTTGACCTTCAGCAATTAAAAAAGTGAGTGTGAAGCCTCCACTTTGTAAGGACAGGTGGGCAGAAAGTAGGTGGCAGCTTCACTCTAAGACCAAAAGGTTCCTTCGCTGTCACCTGGCCAAGTTAACGTGTTAAATAAATATGTATAGTAATTATAATTACCCCCAGAAATGTTGTTATTCAATAAAAGAATAAATCAACCAGCCAAAAAACTGGTCAACTTAACTGTGTGAATTTACGACAGCAGGTCCCTATGCTTATGATTTAGCTCGTTTATTTTTTCACCCACCAATAGAGGTGGGCATTGGGCACGGTACTTTCTAAAAGTACCTCGTACGGTACCGGTACTTGCAAAAAAGTACGTCGATACCAGCACCGGTATTTTCTGTGTAAAGTACCGCGATACCGATATTTGGTACGGTGCTTTTTGATGATTCAACTTCATTGTCATAGAATCGTCGAAGAGCGTTTGTTCTAAAAAATTTGTAATTTTTAGGGAAGAAAAGCACAGCCAACAAGATTACGAGCAAGCGGAGCAACTATTTACTGTGAGAAAAATCAGCCACTCAAATGATCGTCACTTAACCCAGCTCTTTTAGGTTGTGATATGTCTTTCGCTACAGAGAACACTTTTTCGACCGCTGCACTAGCAATGCAGTGTTATATCGAATCAAGAGTTTTTCAGCGTATCATTTTAAAAATTAGACCAACTAATTTGCCTTTAAAGTTTTTGATTGACGAAACTTTTAAAAAGCTTTGTGGCACTAGCTGTCACCGCAAGTGTTTTTTACTTGTTTTGTGCAAGAAATTAAAAAATTCGTCTTGATGTTCACTTTCGTTTAAATTGCTGCTATCGTCAGAAGCATCTAGCCCTTACAACTTTTCTTGAAACAAGTTACCTAACTACTTGTATATTAACTAGCTCCACTCCAAAGAGAGTGAGAATTTAATTTTCAATCGATAGGCAATAACCAAAAATTGAAAATACCAAATATTTATTCAAAAAAGTACTGCACTACCGGTATACTCATAAGCGTAGCCAGGGGGCCACCCAATTAAAATACTACCAATGATAAAAAATTATGACAACATTGCCAAGCGATGTTTAGTTGCAGTTTTTGTTCTTTTTTCAGTAATTACGCACATAACACGTACAAATTAACAATAATGTTAATGACGACCAGGAAGCCTTGGGGCCCGTAAATAACAACCCGAGGGGCCCTAACCAACTACCAGGGGCCTTGGGGCCCCTAACTGACGACCAGGGTTCCCAGGGCTCCTAACTAACGACCAGGGAGCCCCGGGATCCCTAGTCGACGACTAAGGGCCCCTAACTGCCAAACAGGAGCCTCGCGGCCCTTAACCTACAACCAGGGGCCTTCGGGGCCCCCAACTAACAACCAGGGGCCCCAAACCGACAACCAGGGGGCCCCTAACTGACGACCAGGGGTCCCCAGGGCCCCTAACTGACAACCAAGGGGCTGTGGGGCCTCTAATTAAGAACCAGGGGGCGCGGGAACCCTAATCAACAACCAAAGAGCCCCTAACTGACAACCACGGGGCTCTCTGACGACTAGGGGGACCCGGGCCCACAAAATGACGACTAGAGGGCCTCATAGCCCTTAATTAACATTCAGGGGGCCCTGTGGCCCCTAACCGACTACCAGGGGGCCCCGGGGCTTCTAGCTGACAACCAGGGAGCCCCTTACTGACGACCAAGGGTCCCAGGCCACGGGCCCCTTAATTCAAATTTTTACAATTTATATGAATACCTGTGAAAAATTTAAGAGTTTTGTCCTAGAAGTTGAAACCCCAGGCCCTCGTTTAACGTTATTATAAATTAATGCGTTTACACAGACGGTAATGCAAACCCCCCAATTGAAATACTACCAATGACAAACATAATGAGAGTATAGCCTGTATGTTGTCCTCGTACGGAATTGCAGTTTCTTTAATTTAGGATTTACGCGTACAAAAGTAAGTAATAATAATGCCGACAACGTGTCCAGTTGTCCACGTTAAAAATAATGTCATGCAATTCTTCGAGGTTTCAAAAAACTGTTAAGTAACTTAATTCGAGTCCTCCACGTTTTACAAAAAAGGTTATTTTAATTTTGCTTAAAATGTTTGTTTTTTTATGAAAGAGTAAAGGGCGCGATCCCAAATCATAGGTGTAGCCAGGGTGGTGGCACAGGGGGCCCAGGTCCCCTCAACTGAAATGCCACCAATGACAAACATTTGACAAAAAAGCCTTGTTTCTTCATTTTCAGTTTCTTTTAGCATCTTTGCGTACAACAGTAATTAGCAATAAATAATTCTGACGACCAGGGGGCCTGACGTACCCCCTTAATTCAATTTTTTCCAACCAATTTAAATGTATAACCAGAATGAAATCAAGGGTTTTTGTTCTAAAAGTTGTTACCTCAGGTCCTCATCTAAACTTTTTATGAACGTAATGCAATTACCAGCGCCGTATTTGCCATATGGCTCAGTGCCAGGGCCCCGCCCTCAAACAGCAGGATTTTTTTGGTCTTCACGTACATTTGGCAGGAAGATGTTGCAACAACCCGCTAAGTGCCAGGGGCCCCGCGCAATGTAAATCTGGCCCGGGAATAACACGTTAAGTAAGCGTAACCATCTATTGCACCCGTTTTTTAATAACAGTTCACCTCCACCTCGCCAATTGTTACGTACAAAATACTTTTAAAAAAAATACCAATGGAAAATGCTCATTGAACAAATTATTGAATTTCAATTAAGGGGGCGTGGGCCCCTTGGTTGTACATGTACTCCTATAACTGGTTAACTTCAGGACAAAACAAAAATCTTTAAGAAAAATCTTTAAGTGGATTATTATTTACTGCTGAAATATTGCAGAAGGCCATGTGCCTTACTTCCACCTCCTACATGGGCCAAATCACGTACAATTAAAATTTTACACCATAATGCAAGATTTTAAAGATGGTTTGGAATTTAATTGCAAGTAAAAGAGGATTGAACAATTAAATTTTTTCGATTGGCTTTCAATGTTAAAAATCTAGTCCTTTCAAATGGCTGTGAAGACGTGCGAAATGTGATCCAATTGGATTAAAATAGTATTGTTTTCCAAAAACTTACAAAAATCGCCCAGCGGCTGGGGGCTTTTCTCCCAGACCACCTTAGCCACCGGCGGCTGGGGGCTCCGCTCCCAGATCCCCGTCATGTGATACGTTTGAGTACACTAGCTAGCTCAACACGTATCATAAGTTAGACATTTGCAGTTTTAACTATTAGTTTTCGCGCTCTCCCTTTACCAAAATCTTAGTTAAGTGACTACAGTCTACGGCTTCAGATCTTCCATTCTACAATATCTTTTCCCCACAAAAAGTTCCTTTTTTGAAAATTTTTGATGACGTCATTGCATGTGATTTGTGGTTTGGGCCCCCCAATCAAAAATCCTGGCTACGCCTATGCCGGTACCTAGGTATCATTTTTGAAAAAGTACCGGCGGTACCGCACCTGTAAAATACCGCGGTACTTTTGTACATACTCGGTGTACTGTCCATCTCTGTCAATAAAGTACAGCAGTGCTCTAAGTTTTGAAATATAACTTACTTGTCCATTAACGAAATTTACTCATAAGTTAGTAAAAAAAAGATCAGTGTACCACTGACTTAGCAAAGACTTCTTTGATGCAGAAGCGTATCTTTCTGGAAACGTAAAGACAAAAAAGGTCAGGTTTTACAGGACAAAATATTGCAGTTAAATTCAGGTAAAGACAAAAAGTAGATAAAAAATAAGCAGATATAAAATACTGTTTAGCCCGTATTTCTGTGGTTCTCCTTGATGGAGTAATTTATTGTCTTCAGCATTCGTAGTAAAAAAATATAGAGTTGTTTTACGTTTTGTCATTATACCTCTTACGCCTTTCGTTTTTGCTTCTGATAATAAAAAGCAGTAAAAAAATAATAATACATTTCTTTTTTATTACAAAACATAAAACATATAATGCTACGTCAAAATTTATCAAAGCTTGAATACAAAATCATAAATAAGTAAAAAAGTGATAAAAAAATAGCGTTACTTTAGTTAAAATTGAATGGTCAGTAAACTTGTATTATACTGTAGTTGTGATAGAAAGTACATATACAAGACATTTTTGCATTTTAAGAGCTCCAAAATTTTTGCAGCAGTGGCAAAGACTGAATGGTTCTCCCGCAGAAAAAGCAGCTTAAATTACTTTTCAGCTTTCAAAGTTCCTGCTGACAAAAATTTTGGTGAACTGGAAGAGCGATATTTAGAGACACGGTCGTCGACTATTGTTTTCATTAATACACAATGCACGTTGTTCTCACTACAATAGAAACAGTACTGGCTTGAAATGAGCCGAAAAAGTGAAAAATTTTTTCTCTATTCTACTAAAAATTTTGTGACTATTTGTTTTTTTGTACAATGATAAAAAAAATTTTATGCTTTATTATCCTACTTTTTTTTCCAGAAGCTAGACAATAGGCTTATACTTTAACTGTTGGCTCCGTTAACCAAGAATGGCTGCAATAGGAAGCAAATTTTTTGGATCGTATAAAACAGCCACCAAATAGTCACTAATATGGTATGAAATAGTAACCGAAAAAATTTGTCCACTTTTTCGGGTTTATTTTTCTACCGAGGGGCAATAAAATTGCCTTTAATGTTTCACATGTTCGGAAGGTTCATTACGCCCGAATGATTCCTCTTTGAAATAATGTCCAGTTTTCCTGCGAGTAAGGAACAACACGGGAAACAATCCAGTCTTCGTAGTGTCGCACATTCGTGTATACTCCTGGAGTAAATTTCCTTCCACATCCCATTCCCCAAGAAACGATTCCAGCCACATACCAAGAGCCATTGTCTAGCTGGCAAGCAAGCGGTCCACCACTGTCCCCCTAAAAATATTTCAAGTTACAGCAAATACTGTCAGTGCAAAATACAACCGTTTCGCTTTTTGTGGAACTCGTCAATCGTCAACTGCGTATCGACCTAAAACCACTACAGCATCTGTTTTACCGAAATTAGCTCGCTTTTTAACGGAGTGTACCCATATTATTGCAGTCAACCGCTTTTTTTCTTTTTATTTTGAATTAAATACAACATTTCGAAAAATCGGCAGCATCGTGTTTAGTCAAGTCTCGCGCTTGAGTTCGATTCGCGCTGCGTTCTTTTGTGCTTTTAATTCAAAACCTTGAATTCGAGTTAGACCTCGGGAGGCGACGTTCGAACATCAAATCAGAGTGCTAAAAGAAAGAATATCTTTGAAAAATATGCAAATGGCCGCTCAAACGTGTTGCACTAGAGAAATGACGTTAACTTGGTTTCTGCACACTTGCTTCACGCTTCCGCGTAGTATGTGACGAGTAGAATAAAAATTAGTTATTGTAAAAATTACATGTTTATTAACCGAGTCCCCACGGCCACGCGATTGGAACTTCTGGTCTTTGAAATAAGCTGCGGCCACAACACACGGTAGAGGCCTTACAATGCTGCTTTCGCAGCTGAACGTCAAGCAGAGAAGCTGTGAATACCAAAATTTTTAGTTTTTGGTTTGATCTGACCAAGAATCGAACCTAGGTTTACCATTTCAGTAACAGACTGTTTATTCACAGGGCAGTTTGATCGGTTGAAAGTTTTGATTTTTGATCTGAGTTCTTACCTTGCAGCTGTCTTTGCTGCCATTGTACCAATCTCCGCCACATAGATGCTGCTGGCTGTTGTACAATTGGCCGTACCGATTCTGGCACGCCTCACTACTAACGATAGGCATCTGCACTTCGCGCAGCGTCAAAGAATAATATTCTCCTTCCTCAGCTGAAAGTTGAAATGTTAAATCAATTAGGATTTCGTTTTATTTCTCAAGCAAAAAATTACATTAGTGTGAATGTGATTTTTATATGAAATGAATTTTTAGCGCTAGCAAGTTGTGTAGAACGTTTAAGTAAACTGTTTGTTGGAAATCTACTTTATTGCCAAGAACAATTGTAAGTGCGTCCTAAAAATTTGATTGATTGTTTTGTCTCTTCTCAAGAACATCCAGAATATATACAGTTGTAACAAAAATATGAGCCTCGTCGGCCCCTTTTTGGCGATGTCGCTTCGCCGTTCGTCATTAGGTTGCACACTTTGAGAAAACTGCAGACGAGTAGCGTCGCGAATAGCTAAAAAAGTGGCATGAATTTATGAATCACAAAAATTAAGTCATTTTCTCACTCTGAACCACTAGTGGCTTGTTTGCAAACTTGAACTAACATACCTGTGGTTCCCCAGCCTGCGGCATAACATCGATTCCAACCGGGTCCAGGGACGCGACGTTGAGGTAAGCAGATCGGCCGCACGTGGCTGTTGAATGTGATTGGAGAGTCGAGAAGTAACAACGCGACGTCGTTGTAGGCCGCGAAAGAAAGGTCGCGAAATTCTGCAGCGAAACAAATATAATCGGAGATTAGGGTCGGAGTTGAAGGTAATATCGGGAGAATCGGACACTGAGCCTAATGTAGTTTTATTGAAACAACCGCTACCATCCAACTTTGAAAAATAATTTCCGCTTAAAAAATTGTTTAATGATTCAATAGTATGCTAGTGTAATATTTGTTAAATCTTGCCCTTTCAAATCCCAAAATAAATGTTTCAGCAAATCAATTTTGCAAATCTTAATATATTTTGCTCACAATTTAATTCTAATTGCTTAACCTTCAAAAAATGAAATATTAATATTAATCAAAATTCAATCAGGGTCTTAGTTTATTTTGCCACACCAGCGTTACCAATAAAAATGTTTTAATTAACATTTTACAACTTTAAAAACAAATATTAAGCTTCCTCTCATCCTAAGGTGAATGTTGACAAGGTTTTCAATAAACCTACTTTCCTCGTTGGATCATGAATGATTGTCTTTTGGTTCTGGCCGGCAATTGTAGTAACATCTTCATTTCACCAAGTTACCTCGGCCAGGAGACAGCAAAGGGACCTTTCGATTTTTAAGTCAAGATGCCACGTGCCCATTTATCTACCTTGTACAGAATAATAATGCCGAACGTCAAGCCAGGAAGCTGTGAATATTAAATTCTGTTTCTTGGTTTGACCCGACCGGAAATCGAACCCGAGACTACCGTTTTAATAAAACAAACCTCCCGTCTATTAGACCATTAATAATACATCAATCACAATGTGGGAAAAAATCGAAACATAATTTCACTGAATCAATCATTCACAGACGACAAAATATGGGTTAATATAGCTTTGACTTCTGAGAAATTGTTCAACACTTTCTGGAAGCGCATTGAAATAAGTTTTCGATTATTGCTGAGACAGCAGTCACAATAAATTAAATGTTTGACGATTTGCCAGATATTTTTCAACAGAAACTATGTGAAACATTGGAAACGTTTTTTTTCCAACTTTTCAAGTGTACAATTGGAAAACGTCGTCTTTTTAACCGATCAATGATCGAGTGTATTGCGTGGCCGTTACTAAATTGGTGGAATCGAGTTCGATTTTGGTCGGGTTTAAACCAAAAAATAGAGAAATTGGTATGCACGCGGTTTTCCTGCTTGACGTTCATCATGAAAAGGGGAGGACTCTTCAGCCTCCACAATGTGCGGTAGGCAGCAGGTGGCAGCTTGACTCGAAGACTGAAAAACCCTTTTGCTGTTCCCTATCTGGGCAATTGAGGAATAATAAAAATATATAATTCCATTTGTTTGTAAGAAAGACTAGGATTACAAAAAAACTATAATAACAAAGAGACCAGAAGAAAACAGCGACTTACGACCGTGACGGATAAACGCTCGGACGCCTCTGGTTTGCCACATCCTGGACTCTGATGTGTTCATTTCTCGTGAATGTATTCCCGCTGTCACCCTCCAGTGGGGAGATGGTTGGGAAGGAAAGACGTTTGATTGGCTGAAACAGATATATGCCAAATTCAGTTTCAAACAAAACTTTTATTGAATTAGCTTAATACCAAACTAATTAAGAATGTAAGTTTAAAAAGTTTCCATGTCTGCTTGAAATATGCTACTATTTACTTAAATAATATACATAAAACAGCCAAGCAAATAATGAAATATTATTACGAAACCAAACGTACCAAGCCCGACGGATAGAACTTCAAAACTGAGACACTGATTGTATCCAACCTAAAAGTTTTACAGTGGACGTTTTCTTCTAACTTCAGAAAAAATAGGTATTAAATTTTTTATTTCATTAAACTTTCACTCAAGTTGAGCTCAAGTCCGCTTTCGAAATCAAAGTCCGAAACCTTAATGTCAATTTTTTGGTGGAGCCACTTTATATGAGACTCACTTGTGTTTGTCCAAGCAGTGTGCCGCTGTGAGAACCCACTCCCGGTTGATGAGAACCCCGCCACAGTTGTGGGGCTTTCTATTCATTCTGATTTCGTTTGTGCTAGAAATTGCATCCCCGGATGCGCCTCGATTGGAATTCCTATTTTGCTCCGGGTCCATTGTGCTGATGCTCACCTGAAAAATAAAAGAGGATATTTATTCAAGCGTAAATTGCGTATGAACTAAGTACCCTGCGCGTGTTTAACATCACAACAGTAGAGAACCCCCTTTTTTAGGAGTTCTGTTTTTGCAAGTTTTTTGTTCTGGATCTTAGCGACGGTAAATAGCCTGCTTAAGAGCCCTATAAAAAAGTGTTACATGTTTTTCCCAAGAACACAACAACCAATGAGGGAATTGAGAACCAAATAGGGGGTCAACCCAGTTTTACCCCCTGAATTACACCGACTGTAAAACATAACAATTGTAAAATACTAGAGCAATAGGCGAATGCCCAAGCACAAGTATACTTTTAAGGCATTTGACTCTTTTTTTTTTTCGGAAACAACTCCGTCAAACGAAAAATAAAGATTAAAATAATCAACAAAAAAAAGCAGCAAGTAGACTCGGAAAGAGAAATCCGTATACCATAGGACAACTGGATTATACGCATACGAGTTTAGTCAAAGCATATGATTCATTTTTTACTAGAACGTATTTTTGCATCTTTGAAATATGTGCTTCCCAAAAAGTGTCTCTGTTGGGCGGTCTTACTCTTCACCATCAGGCAGCACACTCAGTGGTGAGGAATAGAAAACTCAACCGCAAAATTGAAGCAACAGCAATTATTTAGTTCGGTCCAATTAAGCTCAGCGTTGTAGCTGCTTTTGCATCAGTTTTTGTCAAGACCTCTTTTAGTACACTAAAGATAAACATGATCTGGGTTCAACCCGCACCCTGGTCATGTTGTTGCGTCCTTACGATAATTATCTCTGCTTGGTGGATTCGAACAAGCAACAAATTTTCGAGTGAAGAACTCAAACGTCAACCGGAAAACTTGGAAATTGGTCAACTTCTAAGAGGGTAAGGATTTGTTCAAAATAAAAGCTCCACCGTCGCTTCCTCGTCAGTGGAGGATAAATACGGATCACTCCATCAATTACTTTACACAATCATACAAATTTTTATATCGCAAAATCAACTTAATATTGTTTGCATGAACAACTTGTGGAATTTTCAACTTTTAATTTTTGATCTAATGCGCATTCACATAAAATCTTTTAAGTCTTTGAAACTAACTGAATCGAAGTGACGCAGGGATTAGAATGTTTTGTGCTTTAATGCTATTTCTAGCCATTTTTGCGAGTTTCCGAGGCAGCTTCAATTTTTAGGCCGCAAAAAAATCAAAATAAAATTTTCAATCCATCATACTCACGGCATGACGCCGAAGCGTGTAACGAGTTTGCTAGGATTATCTACGCGCTATGCACTGCGGGCAACACAACTTCTTTCGAAGAAACGTGGTAGCGGTGGCGAGGAATTGGCAGCACTGTGCCCGACTTGTCCGGCCCAAGATTTAAATCTCAGGCCCTCCGTTTCAGAGACGAACGCGTTTCCTCTCGACCAAATGATCAGTGAATACTTTGGATTGAAACGTTTTTTTTATTTTTACAGTAATGTAACATTGTACTTACTATCCACGGCCAGGAGTTAGGGCGCGCCTCTCCACCACCCAATATACGAAGCTCTGCGGTTGTTGACCTCCCGCATTCTGTTGCAAATAAAAAACGTTGTTACAACTGCGGCAAAAAGTAGCAAAGTGCGGTTTAAATCATTTATACTTTCGCCGCATAATTATTGATGTTACATCATGGTTTTCTTTTTTGAAAAGAGCGCCATCCAGTTAGAATTATTTCGAAAGAAAACAGAGAAATATATGACCTCTAGCAAGAGATGAACGTTGGTGAAGACGATAGTATTTTAATAGCAAAATTAGAAGGAGGCAAAATGCCAAACTTTTTTGAAAATGAGTCTTGAATTCCACGTCCACTGATCGACGCGTGTAACGAGTAGTGGGGCCCATCTTCCCGGCTTTGCAAATGGCCATTGTGCAAAGCAGTAGCTTCATATAATGTAGCAAGTAGGGCCTACGAGAAGTGGTTCAGGAGGTCAACGAGAGGGCCTACGACAGACAGAGGG
Source organism: Trididemnum nubilum (assembly GCA_963965965.1). Lineage (NCBI taxonomy): Eukaryota > Metazoa > Chordata > Ascidiacea > Aplousobranchia > Didemnidae > Trididemnum > Trididemnum nubilum. Next base: position 38,280,604 of record OZ014484.1, on the reverse strand, counting down.
TTTGTTTTCGAGACCGGGTCTAAGTAGGCAGGGAAGATTCTATAAGTACACGCGTGATGTGTCCTGTAAAGCTTTTCAATAAGGTAGTGGTACTTCTAGTTCTTATTTTAGGTCTTTAACTGCATTTAGGCCATGATCTAACCAAATTTCGAGAAGACCTTTTGAGGTCAGCTTCACCTAATCTATAGCGGAACACAATCGTAATTATCAGTCTTCGCAACCCCTGAAAAAGTTTTCTATGACGCCTTGGTATCAAGTAGCAACCGTCATGTTACATAAGAAAACGCCCCAAACCTGCCGTTCTAGAGACAAGAGTACTAGACAGTAACTGTTAACCAGTTCGATTTAGGCTGCAAGATAATGCATCACTTACCTAGGGTAGGCGGTAGAGGAGCAGCAGCGACAGATTTCAGTAGGTAAAATATGAAGAATATGAGGGGATTCATCTTTAGATTCGCTTCAACCGTCAAAATTATAAATTAAATACTTTGCCTTAACTTTCGTCGTCTAATGCAGACTACGTCAAATGAATTACAGTACGTCGGTTTTTAAATGATTTTGTCAGAGCTATAAATATAAAAAGAAAAAAGTAAATTTTTCTTTGCCAAAATTTCTAATAAATTTTTTAATAAATTTTTTAGTAATTATTTTTTTCTTGAAAGTTCCTATTTGGCCAAAACGAACGGCCATATATGAACTAGAAAAAGTGGTGCTGGAGGGATTTTATAAGCTTATTTACATTTGAAAAATAACCACTGATTTTTTAATTATCGAAGTGTGAAAACTTGTATACTATATTAGTTTTGTTTGTATTTGCTTTTTGCTATAACGTAATAAAAACTTAATTTAATAAAAAAAATGTTGTCTATAAATCGAAAAAAGTACCGCAGCTTACTGCGAATGAATATGGCTTAAAACACTAGGCAATAGTTGGTTTTGAGAAAATACATTTAATAAAAATTTAATCAATATACTGCCATGCAGTAGTATTTTATTGTATTGTTAACAATATCCGCTGACCGTTTAATTCAAAGCGAGAACAATTTATTTAGTTTGATAAAGTTTGTAAGATATTATATAATAAAATTGTATTTATTATATTTATTAACTTATATTTTGCCTTTACTGTTTGTGGTTTGCAAGTATACCAGACTATCAATACAAGAATAAATTTAAAAACAAAAAGTTTATTTTTGCAGCTTATATAAGTTCTTATGACCGACAGTTGCTTTTAATAGAAGCTAAATTGAAAGAGAAACTGACGACTATGACATTATAATACAGGAAATCAAATCGCAATATTAAAGTCACGCCATAGGAGCGCTTAACAGTAATGCAGCTCATCATATATTGTTTGCAAAATATAAATATTATTTGTATGTGTCTTTGAGAGACACTAAATGTAAAATCAATCAAATAAAATTGCAAGTCAAATTACAAGAACTTTAATCATCTTGGTCTTATGAGTTATTTAGAATCAATAAGATAAAAGAAACTACCGCAGCTGCTTCATCGAAAACGGCTCATCAGGAGGGCCGAGTCTTTACTGGAATATGATTCCTCGTAATTTTTGCTCTAATGATTCTCTGTTGCAAATTTTGATCCAGTATTTTGGTAATTTGTAGAAAATTTGTTTCGATTTTTAATCTTTTGTCTGAACAGCCCCATAACATAATACAAGTGCTTACATAAATTTTTATCAAACCTCATTCAAACCTCAACTTAATTTTAAATCCTTTTGAACGTAAGAAAAAAATGTACCGATAATTTTTTTCTTAGGTCAACATTTTACGCGTTATGAATCGTAACTGATGGAATTTGTGTTCTTAAACTTCATTCATGGTGTAAAAAAGTTATTATACTAGAGTAAAATCAAGGCTGTTTAGTGTTAGTAAGTCGTGCTGCTGCAAAGCATCTATCCATCCATCAACATGATCTGGAAAAAAAATTAAGTCTTCAAGATGACAAAATGGCGCTTGATGAAAAGTTAGGTGGCAAAATGGCGGTCTAAAAGAATATTCAAGAAGAATATACACTTAAGCATCAGGGAGTCAAGATATGGAATTGCACTCATGCAAACAATAGGGCATTCTCGTACAAAAAATTCAAATCTTGCTACAAAAACGTTCTATTATCTTTGTACAAATATTAGTTTCAAAGTTTTTTTGTTTACGCAGTTTGTATATTCCTCTTTATGACGCAATAAAGTAGATCTCTGCTTCCGCGACATGGAAAGGTTCATGTTGAGAACGGGTCGTCATTTTTTTTTTTTTTGAAATCATTGAAATATCGTAACTCAGTTAGACAGAGTAATGAAAACCACCCATGAAACTAGCATACAAATTACCTCTGTGGCAAGAGAGTAGTTGCTTGATTTAATTTCTTTGTTTTTTTGTTTCTCTGTTTTTTTGTTTTTAATTTCTTTGTTTTATCAACGTTAAGGATTTCTTCTTCGTACTTCAGAGTCGCCTAACTTTTAAAGTCGGGATAAAAATTTTTTCTTCAAATAGTCATCAATAGTATTATTTAAATTAAAATGCCAACTTTCAAAGAAATGTTGCAGCGTGCCCAGTCGTTGGCAAAACTGTGCCAGATTGGAACTTCAGTGTGGGTTATTATGCAAAATATCGCTAGGATTACGACGTCGTAAGCTCCTCAAAACAAACAAAACTTACGATCGATCTCGTCAGACTTACGTATAGTGCGGGCCCAGATTTGCCGTTCCAGAGACGAACGCGTAACCGCCGAACCAACTGACCTGGGCCGGGCTATTTTAAATGCAATTTTTTTATCCAAGTTGCTTTGGCCTGGAAATAACGAAAAGATTTTGCGTCACCAACATTGATCAGCAGGTTTAAACACTCAAGAAAGCAAACTGACAAGTTGGTCCAGCGGTAGCGCGTTCGTCTCTGGAGCGGAAGGTCTGAGGTTCCAATCTCGCGCCGGTCAGAATTGCCAACGGCTCGCCACTGCTGCAACATTTCTTCAAAAGAAGTTATGTTGCCCGGTCGCAAAATGAGCCCCGCAAACTTTAGCGTAATATAGGGAGTATATTGAAATATTTAATTTGCTTTAAAAACGTGAAAACTAAAAAGAGCAAATCATGCGATCTGGGGCGTCGCAAAAACGACCACGTCTTTACGCTCTCGGCCAATATTAGTTTTACAGATTAAACCTTGCAAACTTGGCCAAAGAGGTCTATGTGGTGTTTGTTTTATTTTTAATCGATAATACAAAGTTTTTTCTGTACTTTTGAAAACCAAGGGAAATATCTGCAAAATTTCGTTTCAAGTACAAAATCATTCTAAGAATAGCTGGCGGACTTCACTAGTTTCCACTTCACAGCTCTCCTTATCCACGGAGCAACTAAATTTTAGTCATTTTTATACGAGTTTAAATCATAATTGAAAATGATGTCATTAATTTTTTTCCTCAATTTAATAATTATTGCTTAAGGGCATTTGTATGAAATTTGACGTTTATTTTAAATTACAGACTATGTAGCTTACTATTGTGGTCGCTTTAGGCCCATTTTACCAAAAACACATATTTCCGCGCGGAAACACACGTCATAGCTTTTTCCATTTATACGCAAAAAAAAGAAAAAAGGTAAAATTTCAATAACCTGTTTTGGAATCCATGTATGGTCAAAATCATGCAGTACGTTTTTAAAATGATATCTGGACAAGCTGATACTTCTTTAAATTTCGAAAAAGATAAATGGAATGCGTATTTTTGAGCGTATACAGTGAAAATTTGCATAATCTTGAAAAACAAATAATGTGGATCAAGGGTTGTATCCACCAACATCGATCACCGCGGCTGAACTTGCAAATTTAGTTTACTTTGATCTGACAAATTCATCCGTACAAAAAATAGAAGATTGATGACCCGCGAAAGTTCATCCACGTCGGTACATGCGAGCGATACGGCTCTTAGAAAAATAAGTATTAAAACAGTAGATCAAAACAAAGACAATTTCACTTATTGCATTTCAACTGTGAGATAAGGCGGTAATAAGTTCCTTGATCAGGAGTATGCAAGTTCTTCAAGTTGGTTGTGTGTTTTTCACACAAGGGGATTCGCCATTTACCCCTCCTCAAAAAAAAAGAACTTCGGGTTTTCAGTGCTACAAAGTCAAAAAAAGGGTTTGGATGTTTTTTGAGCTGAATTGCTGATGACGTCATTTAAAAGTTCAGGATGCCCACTGCGTTCGTTTTCAAATTTTTTCTCGTATTCCCAAATACAAGATCTTTCTACTCGCTATCTTTGTATAATCGTTAGGTTTCGCCTAGTCACCTTATTATAGCTTCGATTGTTTTTGATATTCGGTACATCTTATACAAATATAGTTCAAACCAGAGGCGGAAATCTTATTATAAATTAATAAAATTATCATTATTAACTAATTACAATATTGTTTAATTTTTATGTTATATAAGTAGTAAACATTACGAAGTAGTAACAAAAACAACGCCATGTTTCCTCTCGTTTTCAATTTTTTCGTGATGTTGTGGTCATATTTTTCGTTGTCCCTATATACATAAATATCGCAACGTCACTCCATATCGAGTATCTAGAGCACTGTTACAAGAAGGTTACGTGATCTAAAATTGGAAATTAAATAGTTTTTTTTTAATTCAACGGGACATAATTAGCGTTGTTACTTGTTCACTTTTCCGACCCAGTCCTTGGTTCTGGTACTTGTTTTTGTTGTTATTGCAGTTATTGTTGTTGTTGTACTGCATGCATATCCTGTTGGCACCGGACAACGTAAGACGCTGAATATTGGACGATCCGCGCACATTTTATTGCAATGAATGCTTCGTGCTCGGAGGAATCCGCACCTGCTAAGGAGTTTCCAGTGATCTAATGTTCCTGTGGATATCTTTTAATTTTTTTCCACTGAACTTGCTGCTTGTTCGAAGCCACCAACAGAGATAATCATCGTAAAGCGTCTTAACGAAGGACGCATCAACGAGACCAGGTTGAACCCAAATCATGCGATCAAGGTCGTCGTAGAAACGACTCCTTTACCCTTTTGGCCACGCTGCTGACTATTTTAGGAAAGAGTCATGCCAAAAAAATCCGAAGGAACCTGCTACTCAAAGGGTTTATAAATTAGCGATGTTGTTTATAAAAGTTAGATCTTTCATTGGCCTGGCTCTTCCCTAACTCGGCTCTTCCCTAACTCGGCCCTTCTTTGCATTAGTCAGCAAGAAGTAGGCACCGAAACCTAAACCCAGGCCTAGAAAGTGAACAAGTGATACCGCTAAATCAAACTTTTTTTCTCTCTAATAAAATCAACTTTCTTTCCAGGCCACTTTCTGGCAACGTTTTTGAGGAAAAAGTTGGAAAAAAGATAAAAACAAAAAGAATTAAAGACCAGAATTCGCAGCTCCACCAATAATTGAGTAATGCATTTCTCAAAACCAATTACTTTTTAAGTTAAACAAATAGAAAATAAACTCTTTGCTCGCACATATGCTATGGAATGCAAAAAATCTGCAACTCATGACAAATTTGCCCAAAAATATTGACCAAAATGGTCGACATCTACTTAAAAAGCACTACATGCTGTATTTTACAAGGTTAGGGTGGGGCAATATTGCTTACAGTGAGTGGTTTATCTTGATTCTTATGTTTTTTCAAGAACTTAATTCTTATAGGTTGTTTCATCGTGCATTTCCTAGCTCATTTATGCTATAAAACTGAACAACCTAATTAAGAAACTAAAAAGAAAGTCACAGTAATCTTATAGGATTACAATTTTTTTTGAGTGGTGATAGATTATATTTTTAGCAAGTGCAATATTGAAAAACAACACCGAAAAATATACGACGTACAAAAATTAGAATTAGTTAGTGGCTATGTTCCCTCTATAAGATAGTCTAGAACGCCTGCAGTACTTCAGTTCTGCCGCGAACTGCATAAGTGTTGATGAGACAAGGTAAATACGTGCTTTGAATCGTAAGCAAGCCCCATAATCGAGATTTAATAAAATTTTTGTTGCAAATTTAAGGTGTAAACAATTTAAATCCGAACTTCCGGTCTAAAATAGAACCAGATTGCGGCGAGGATTTTTTTTTTGGTTTCACCCGAATTTAGGGGCAAAGTTCCAAACTTCGGGCCTGAAATCGAACCAGTTTGCGGCGAAGATCTTTTTTGTGGAGCTCACACGGCCTTTCATTTCGCGCACACTATGCAAGCTCCTAGAGGGAACGTTGGTTAGTGGAGTAATTTTTTGAATCGTTATGAAAAGCTTTTAATTCATTAGGCTACTTCACAAAAAGTTGTGAAGAAATACCATACTGTACCTTTTCTTTGTCAACTTCTAGTTTCAATTTACGCCAATTCAATTTAAAATTTACAACTGTTTGGGTGTGAGTTATGGTGTTTGTTTATCAGCATCATATCTTATTATGCCAGTGGTAAATTCAAGATAAGGGTTTCAAGTTGCATCCCTGAAACCAGAACCTTTACAGTAGCACAGTGGTCAAAGAGCAAAAGGCCACTGGAACAGGATGGTATGTGTTGATCACGGTGCCTTCTCACGTTGTTTGTCGCATCACAATCACAATATTGTTTGTCAAATCACAATTACATAAAGTGTCATTTGTTACAGGGCCTTCACAAACCAACATATTGTTTTGTTTAAAATCATAAAACGAAGACCAAAAAAAATGCAAAAAAGGTCTTAAGCATAAAAGGCCAATTTTCATCCAAACTTAAGATGACGACTAAAAAACGGCCCCGGCTTAATTGGGACCTATTTTAGTCCTAAAAGTTACTTCTGGCCAAAATGTTCAGCTCTCTGGCTACGGCCTTGATAGCATGCTAAAGTTTTAATATGTTATGAACATGATACGCAGTTTGCACGCTTCGCCATTAAAAAAACACTGTTTTTCACCATATACAGTATAGCAATGCTTGATAGCTTGCCAAGTATTCAGAATATTTATAAACAATTATTTTTTGAAAGATAGACATTACAAATTGATTTCTAGCAAAAATTTACGACTTTGAGTCGTAGAAATTGAAAGAGAATTGATCACAATGAATGAGTTCCGCCCTTCTTACCAACAATGCTAAAGTAAAACATGTAATTATAATATAAGAATTACTTTAACCACGGAAAGCGTGTTTTGTTGTCTTAAATTACCGCAATCAATATCATTCGAAGGCAGCCATTTTGATTTTTGTCATCAATCGAGCGACAGTGATGTTTTGAAATTTGGCAACAAAAAGAATATTAAGTAATAGCTATAAATGTTTTGCTGGATTTGCGTATTATGATATTTGTATCAAAGTCTGAATTTTTGTTATTATTTTTTACGAAATTCTGAGGATATTCAAAGCGAAGTTTTTAATTTTATTTGAAATAAAACAGGCTCGTAAAAAGTAACTAGAAATGAAAACATAATACGTACTTTAGATCAGAATACAAAGTCGCATCACAAGGCCTATCGAAAAATTATAGGGCGTTTTTGTTTGACGTCATGAGTGACGTAAAAATGAAAACACTCCGAAATTCTGTCGTGATAATTAATTCGTCATACATGAAATTCACACCAACATATCCTACCATTTCAACATCATACCTTATTTTGCTGTCTCATCTTTTTCCGCATTAATTTGCGTTTTCTTGGAAACTTGTCTTTCGAAGGAGAAAAGCCGATCAATGATCAGACCATAAACGTTAACGCAAAGGAAAAAATTAAGAGCTGTTCGATGGCGTTTCAAGTTCGGGTGATTACCTTATGATGTAACCACTCAAATTGATCATGAACAAAACGATCAGTGACTAGCCAATCAGTGATCAAAGAGTAAACGTTAATAAAAAGAAAAAATCAAGAGCTGTTTGATGACGTTTCAAGTTTGGTTGATTACCTTTTGTAACAACTCAAATTGATCAGGGACAAAATATTTTCTTGCATAATCTATCTATGGTGTAACAAAGCGCATTGTTTTGTTTGCATGAGGTGATGAGCAAAAAATGGCTTCAAGTTTTACATTTCGTGTAATATTTAGTGACTATGATTAAACTGAAACAGGTATTTAAAACGAGTCGTTTTGCCATTACGTTGTTCGTCAAAAATCAAGAATTTGTTTCTTCTGTTTTGTTTAGCTGCGTTAATGTTAAATTATTCACTTGTTTTGATAGCTTGTATATTGTATATTTTTTTTATCTTTGCATCAAGCTTTTTCTACAGGAGAGACCAGAGATAGAGAGATGAGTATTCATAAAGGGGACGTTAGCCTCGCTGAAGCAAAACAGGGAGGCTTCATGTCTCGTTAGGTCAGCATTTCTCAAACCATGGTCGCCACCCAAATGTGGGTCGCCAAGGTTTTTTTGAATGAGTCGCTGACACAAGTAGGACCCTCAGAACCATAGGTGTAGCCAAGATTTTTGATTGGGAGGGGGGCCCAAACCACAAATCACATGCAATGACGTCATCAGAAATTTTCAAAAAGGAACTTTTTGTAAGGCAAAGATATCGTAGAATGGAAGATCTGAAGTCGTGGTCTGTTGTCACTTAACTAAGATTTTGGTAAAGGGAGAGGGCGAAAACTAACAGTTAAAAAGCGAAAATGTGTAACTTAGGAGACGTGTTGAGTAAGCTAGTGTACTCAAACTTATCACTGGGGTCTGGGGTCTGGGGACAAAACCCCCACCCGCTGGGCGATTTTTGTAAGTTTTTGGAAAAAAAAAAGGTATTTTAATCCCATTGGATCACATTTCGCACGTGTTCACAGCCATTTGAAAGAACTAGATTTTTAACATTGAAAGCCAATCAAAAAATTTTGATTGTTCAATCCTCCTTTTACTTGCAATTAAATTTCAAAACACGTTTAAAATCTTGCATTATGGTGTAAAATTTTAATTGTAAGTGATTTGGTCTATGTCGGGGGAAATAAGGCACATTGCCTTCTGCAATATTTTAGCAGTAAATAATAATCCACTCAAAGAATTTCCTTTCACGAAGTTAACCAGTTATAGGAGTACATGTCCGGCCAGGGGACCTAGGACTCCTCAATTCAAATTCAATAATTTGTTTAATGAGCATTTTCCTAGCTATTTTTTTAAAAGTATTTTGTGCGTAAAAACTGGCAAGGTGGAGGTGAATCGTTATTGAAAAATGGTCCAATAGATGGTTGCGCTTACTAAACATGTTATTCCTGGGCCGGATTTACATTGCGCGGTGCCTCTGGCACTTAGGGGATTTTTGCAACATCTTCCTGCCAAATATAAGTGAAGACCAAAAAAGTCCTACCATCTGAGGACGGGCCCCTGGCACTGTGCCATATGGCAAATCCGGCCCTGGTTATTTCATTACGTCCATAAAAAGTTTGAATGAGGGTCTGAGGTAGCAACTATTAGGACAAAAAAATTGACTTCACCCAGGTTATACGCTTAAATTGGTTGGAAAAAATTGAAATAAGGAGGTGCGCCAGGCCCCTTAGTCGTCAATATTACTTATTGTTAATTACTGTAGTGCGCGTGTACTGTTGTACGCAAAGATGCTAAAAGAAACTGAAAATGAAGAAACAACTTTTTTTGTCAAATTTGTGTCATTGGTGGCATTTCGATTGATGGGGCCCAGGCCCCCTCGGCCACCCCCCTGGCTTCGCCTATGATTTTGAGATAAGATCACGCACCTAAGTTATTTCATAAAAAAAAAACATTTAAAGCAAAATTAAAATAACTTTTTTCCCAACTTTTTTTTCCAATGTGGAGGACTCGAGTCAAGTCACTAGACAGTTTTTTGAAACGTACTAGAATTGCAGGGCATTATTATGACGTGGACACGTAGTCGTCATTATTATTACTTACTTTTGTACGCGTAAATCCTAAATTAATGAAACTGCAATTCCGGACAAGGACAACGTATTGGCTTTGCTCTGATTATATTTATCATTGGTAGTATTTCAATTGGGGGGTTTGCTTTACCGCCTGTGTTATAGCACTAAGTTCATAATAACGTTAAAAGAAGGCCTGGGGTTGCAACTTTTAGAAAAAAACTTAGATTTTTTACAGGTTTTGCGTATAAATTCTTAAAAATTTGAATTAAGGGGCTCCTGGCCCAGGACCCTTAGTCGTCAGTCATGGGCTCTGGGGCTCCCTGGTTGTCAGTTAGAGGCCCCGGGGCCCCCTGGTTCTCAGTTAAGGGCCCCGGGGCTCTATGATTGTCAGTTAGGGCCCCCCTGGTTGTCAGTCAGGTCCACGGATCCCCCTGGTTGTCAGTTAGGGGCTCCGCAGTCCCCTGGTTGTCAGTTAGGCCCTGGTTGTCACTCAAGGTCCCCGGGTTCCCTGGTTGTCAGTTTAGGGGGCCCCTTGTTGTCGATTAGGGTCCCCGGGGCCCCTGGTTGTCATTTAGGGGCCCCCTGGTTGTCGGTTAGATGCCCCGGGCCCCCTGGTTGTTAGTTAGGGGCCCCCTAGTTGACAGTTAGGGCCAGGGGTCCCAGGTTGTCTGTGAGGGGCCCCTTGGTTGTTAGTTAGGGTTCCCGGGGCCCCGGCCACCCTGATTGTCAGTTAGAGGCCCTCTGGTTGTCAGTTAGGAACCCCGGGGGCCCCATGGTTGTCAGTTAGGGGCCCTGGGGCTCCTGGTTATTAGTTAGGGGTTCTGGGGCCCCCTGGTTATTAGTTAGGGGCCCTGTGGCCCCCTGGTTGTCAGTTAGGAGCCCCGGGGCCCCCTGGTTGTCAGGTAGAGCCCCCCTGGTTGTTATTTAGGGGCCCTCTGGTCGTCGGTTAGAGACCCTGGAGCCCCTGGTTATTAGTTAGGGGCCCTGGGGTTCACTGGTTGTTAGTTAGGACCCCTAGGGCCCCCTGGTCGTCAGTTAAGGGCCCCGGGGCCTCCTGGTTATCAGTTAAGGGCCCCCGGGGCCCCCTAGTTGTTGGTTTGGGCCCCATAGTTGTTAGTTTGGGGCCCCCTGGTTGTTAGTTAGGGGCCCTGGGCTCCCTCATCGTCTTTAATGTTATTGTTAATTACTGTTTTGTGCGTAATTGCTGAAAAAAAGCTGCAACTAAACAGCGCTAACCCAAACGTTGTCGTAATTTTTATCATTGGTGGTATTTTAATTAGGGGGGGCCCGGGCCCCCCTTGGCTACGCCTATGCTCAGAATTTTGATTATCTTTAATTCATAGTTATGCAAACGAATATCCAATATTGTATGAAGAAGCCTTAAAAATTTTAATCCTTTTTCCAAGTTCATATTTATGTGAGATGGGATTCTTTGCTCTAGCATTTATGAAAGACAAATACAGAAACTTTTTGGATGCAGAGCGGTAGCGTAGCCAGGGGGGGGGGGGAGTACGAACAAAATGCAGAATAAGAAACATACCACATTTTTAGCACTTTTGAAACAGTCTTTTGCACTGAAATGGACTAAAAAGTTATTTAAAGCATCTTTTGAAACGTATACTTAGATCGGCTAATTTGTCCAAAACAAAACTCAAAAATCAGTCAAAACTCTAAAAAATGTCCGAATATAAGCAATCGATTTTGATCGCTTGTTTAAAAATGCTGAACATAGGTTTCATTAAAAAGCATTTTATGAACTAAGGGATAGAGGTTGGGGGCTATTCAGTATTACTATTCAGGGTTAGTTATTCACCAATCATTTCTTTCAAATCTTGTTCTATTAGCCCTCTTCTCTCCCAATTATTTTTTTCTATAAAATGTCGACGAAATCGATTACTCCGTGTGAGTTTTATTGAACTATAGGATTTTATGATTAAACAGCTAGTAAATAAGACAACGGAAATTTCACCGTTAGCCACCTACCACATAGCCCATTTATGCAACCAGTTTAATCACGTTCGCACTGCCAATTCCAATGCCACGTTTCAAAAGCATAAATTTTAATCAAATTAGGCCTAAAATTAAGTTATTTTTGCAAAAAAATTTCGAGCGCTGGGGGTTCCGCCCTAGATCCCCGAAGGCGCCCGGCCCATTGCGGATTTCTGGCTACGCGTCTGATGCAGAGCATCCAATGCGTTTAACGTTGAGCGATGTTGAACCACGATTTCAAAACTTGTTAAAGCGAAATGGCGATAAATGTTGTCCAATAAAAGTTTTGCTTTTTTGTCTTCTGTTTTTTCGTTTTGGTTAGGTTGTAGCTGTTCTTGCAGATAAGGTTTTCACACGAATTTGGGTCGCAGAAAAAAATGGTTGAGAAACACTGCGTTCGGTTTACCAGTAATCATCTAAGATGACCAACCTGCTACGAAGTAAAAGAAAACTAACGCAACTGTTTCAATTTCAACAAGATTTTTCCCGCAAGCTGATAGGATGATTACTGACAGGATGATTGCTACCGAGGCATGATACCTCCTTTTTTTCGCTCCAGCAAGACTAACGCCTTCTGAGTAAATCCCTGTTGTTACTACGTAGTTAATGATATTGTTCACAAAATTTGTCAGCAGGATTATGGTAGCATTCATTTGGAAAACATTCGAAGCAATCTATCAAAAGACTTTTGACGAAATTAGAACATCATAATACAGGGTGTTTCAAAAGTAACATACCAATATCCTCGTATCATAATAATATATTGGTATGTTTCTTTTGAAACACCCTATATAATGATGCATTGCATGCTAAAGTGACGTCATAATGCATTAAACCCTCTTCCTCAGTCATTGAAAATTAACAATTTGTATCATTGAACGAAATTGGTGTTGACGTCAAAAGTATTCAATAGGGAGTGCCAAAAGGTCATCCCTAGGTCCTTATTGTTTACATACCTTCTTTGTTTATATTATTGATGCAATCAATGCACTATAATTGCCAGCCGCACCTCTATGCGAATGACATTTGTTTAATAATCACATAAGCACCTAGCTCAGCATGAACCACTTTTAAACGAAGTTAATAGCGAATTAATGAATCTATGCAATTATGGTGTAGCACCAATAAATTAATTCTTAACCGATCAAAATTGATTGCCCAAATGCTCCAATTTAAATTGAAATTAGCTAATTTGGATATTAGAGTTTATAATAACCGTATTAATATTCATTCCATTTTACGACATTGCCAAATGATTAGGCGTAATCAATGATTTCAAGTAAACAAAGTTTGCGATAGCAGTCTACCCGTTGTGCTGGACCGACTTGAAACAATTAAAAATGAAGTTAATAGCGAATTAATGAATCTATGCAATTATGGTGTAGCACCAATAAATTAATTCTTAACCGATCAAAATTGATTGCCCAAATGCTCCAATTTAAATTAAAATTAACTAATTCGGATATTAGTGTTTACAATAACCGTATTAATTTTACGTTTACAATAGTATCATTCCATTTTACGACATTGCTAAATAATTAGGCATAATCAGCGATTTCAAGTAAACAAAGTTTGCGATAGCAGTCTACTCGTTGTGCTGGCCCGACTTAAAACAATGCCAAAAAAGGATGCTCTGCGTTGACGTGGACGCGAGGTTAAACAGACACTGAGAACAAAACCGTGAGCGTACGAGCATATCCTTAGTTTAATTCAGGCACGTAGCCAGGGGGGCAGTTGCCCCCAAAAAATTTTACTTTGCCCCCCCAAAGTAATTTCAGTTGAACGTCATTTTTAACAAAATTTCATGCAACATATGTACGTGCAGTACTTAAATACGTTTCTGTAGCCCCCAAATGATCTCACTTAAACGTCATTACGACACAACAGACTATCCTAAATCAGCCAATAGCGTGTAAAGTCAGCTTTTTACTACGTTAAGACCTTTTTTTTGGTCTTCGCCGTAATTTGGGGGCAAACTCAGCTCTTCAATCTGTGAAGACTTTTGTTTGAGATTGCCCCCAGCGCGAAGCCATTGCGTCTCAAATTTTTGCTTGCACCCCCAAAAAAATTAACAATTTGTATCATTGAACAAAAATCCCCCCCAAAAAAATCCGATCTGGCTACGTGCCTAGTTTAATTTAACGCATTGGTAGCATGCACGCTGGTAATGCAGTACGCTGGGCGTTCATAGTAAACTAAAAATATGCTCGTACGCTTATGATTTTACTCCCCTGAGATCGTGCCTAAAGCAAGATCTTTGATTTCACGATTATGCTGCTTAAAGGTGCAGTTACCTCGGTAGCGAAGCAACGCGAACAGAAGGTTGCCTACCTACGCGAGTGTTCGCTGAAAATAGGCCAACCACTGAACAATAATTTTGTCTTCTGACAGACAAAGAGAGGTTTATCGCTACCTAACCCAAGCAAAAAAAGAACTAAATAAATGCAATGCGGCAAGATTGGAAAATAAGAAAATGAAAAATAAAACGCGATATTTAAACGTGAATTTTATAATATGTGTCAACAAAGGAGCTGGAAGTGACCGTAAAGGTCTTCAAGTCAAACAGCTTCTAATCAAAAACTCGAATTAAATATTTTGAGCTAGAAATCAATCAATTTATTTTTATTACAGTATGAGCAAAGCATCTAGAATTTAATTTGATATTCTTGAACCAAATAATTTTTATAATTTTTATAGAATTTGTTTATCGTTTGTAGTTTTATTTCTTTTTCGATGTTGTTCCAAATTTTTACACCTGTATATCTAAATGATTTTTGAAGCCTGACCAATCTAAATTTGGAAATATAGTATGTGTGATTTCGACTACTCCTGGTTGAATAACGATATTTGGTGGTTTTCTAATTGGCCGTCGAATGCTGAAGGAAGCTTTAACTTATCATATTTATGCATCAAAGTTGCAATCTCTAATTTACATAAATCGTGAATTTTTAGGATCATAAAAAATTTGTATGAAGACGTAACATGGTCATATTTTCTACTTCCTCCTATGGCTCTTATAGCGTGAATTATGAAGCTAAGCAACCGCTCGCGAAGTTCGCGTCCGGTTGAAACTTTTTGCAAGTTGTCCATGATGTCAAAATTTGGTTGCTTCCGCGTTGCCTTGCGACTGTGTCAACACACAGGGGTGTATTTAGGGGGGCCATTGGGCCATGGCCCCCCTTTGGATTGCCAGGATATAATAATTAACATAGAATAGTATGCAAAATTGTGGCATGCCCCCCTTTGTAACTTGGACACAAGGTTTGAGCTCAGAAACGGTGAGTGAAGATCTTTTTTTTGGTCTTCACCTAAGTTTGGGCAGGTAAACGAACTTGGTTTTGGGCTGGAAAATTTTCATTCTGGTCTTCATTAATCTCAAATTTTCTGAATTTCCTGCCCCCCCCCCCCCCCCCTTTCGAAAATCCTGCGTACGCTACTGTCAGCGCACCTTTCATCAAATCAACAAGTTTTTCATTTTTTTGCGGTACCGTGTTCCATGTTTTCTAAATAGTTTAATTTCTTTTAGCTTCTAATGTTATTCTATACAAAATAATCAATTTAAAATTATACCTTGTGCATCAATTCTCATAGTTCATTACAGGCTAGTCGCAACGAAAATCGTTTAACTTGTAAAATTCTTTGAACTTAACATACATTTTACAGCTTGAGAGAATCAATTAATGCGTATTCCACATGTTGAAGAAGAAATTTCAAAGGAATGTCTCAAATTTTTCGCAATTACGTTAATGTAGATTAGTAATACCGCAGTGTATTAAAAGTGATTTGCGTTAAGTCGGCACGCGAATTGAAGATAACCAGTTATTATATGCACGATTCGGAAGAGCTACAATTCGAACACCTTGTAATTTTAGCCAAGCCCAAACATAGCGGTAGCTTTAATGATTAAACGAGAGCCGTGTTTGATTTACTGATAGCGAATAGATGTCCAGTGTTGATCAATAATTACTGTTTGTAGTGAAATTATGAACGAATAAACAATTTCATTTTCAGTCAATTGAAAAACGTGTTCGATAGCGAGCTAAGGTGATCAGAGTTGCGAGATGTGCGATTTTTCCTCAATTGTTACGATTTTTTTCAACCTGATTTTTTTTTGAAATTGAAAAAAACGTTGGGTATTTTATGGAACTCATTTGGGGTTTATGGTATTTTGGGGATCCAAATTTGAGTTGTTTCAAAAACCACGCCAGTTATTTGGATAATTTTTCAGAAAAAAACATAAAATTTGAGGAAAACTTCTTTCCGAAAAGCTAAGACCTTTTTCGGTCTAGACACCCTGCGGTAGGAAAGACAAACATGCAAAAAAATATCAAGTTAAAAATTTTTTTGCGAACATGCAAAGACATTGAACAAAAATTTTAAGATCTTTGGGGCTTGGTTAGAACCTATATTTTATAGGGGGCATTTTCTGACTTTTTGTTGATGCAATAGAGTAGAAATTGATTTGGGGTCAAACCCCCGGCGCTTTGAGAAATTTTTCAAAAATTTCAATGAAAAATAGCTATTTATAGAGTAGACATACGAATAATTTTGCCTACTAACTGTTTTCTAAGCGTATATCTGAATGCAAATAATCCTCTGGAGACATCTAGCTGAAAAATTGCTTCTCCCTGGACCCTGATTACTTTCGCTTCCATTCGGCCGGTGCATAGTGGCTCTGTGCATAGTGGTAGTGAGTGGCATACACCTTGCTGATCTGACATCAGATTATTCAAAACCGTTTTATTCTACGAGACAAAAGAACGTAATATGCTTTTTATTATCACGGAGAATCTAACTTTGGAACAGAAAAACGGGACGATATGAATAGCTTTGAAACATTCTATTCACGTGATATTTCGACTTAAACTTAAGTCATTTTCAGTCTTATTAGCGATTGAATAAAATGGAAAATGACTTAAGTTTAAGTCGAAAGGTATCGTAAATAAAATGTTTCATTTCATCTGAGCTCTGTTTTTTGTCAAGGATATCTAAAAGCATTACAGCATTTTCAAAAAATGACTCAAATTTTAAGAGATTTGTTTTCTGTCACTCGGGTAGGGCTTTAAGACATTAGTAAAAATAACATATTATTAGCAGCAGCAGCACTTGACTTGTATACGCTCAGTCGCTCAGTATTGACATCACTAATTTTCAAATAGAGGAGAAGTTATGAAATGTGAAAGGCTATTTCGACCTTATACTCAAGTACACAGCGTGAAGAGAGAAAAAAGTTTTGACTTGAAACGTTCAAGTTGATGTCTTGGGTCAATTTCATGCAAAAAGTGTAAACTTTGGTGGAGATACAAAATTAAGGTCTCTCTTACAGCATTAGCGCTTGCGAACGACAAACTTTTTTAACGCAACAAAAACAGTAAAAATATGCATTTCAAGGCGTTACAACAAACGTTTAGCAAGAATTGAAGTTACTTCTTCACGCTTATGGTTCTTCGCCGGATTGTATGTAATAATCTTGTGGAATGGTATCTACAAAAAGTTGCTCTTTGTTAATGGAAATTAGAATTATGAAATAATAATAATGATAATTAAAAAAGTATGATGTCATTAGCTTACAATGTCTCAGGCCGTCAGAAAAATCTTTTCGGATGGGAATTGTACCCACACCCGCAACTAAATCAACTTAACACACACAAGTTTAAAACGATATTGTTTTAACAGGACTACAGTTAATTTTCAGTGGGCCTCTGGACAATGGACATGTGTTGTTTCTGGAAATAAATTTGATGATTTCCCAAGCCAAATATGAAGCACTCCTCTGCTTGCTAATGCAATCGCTTGTGCTTTCTCTTTTCACTTTAATGCTATAACTAAATCGTTAGGCTTCTCGAAGTCTTTAGAAGTAAACTTACCATTGCATCGGTAGTAGAGGTTGGACCAGATAACGTTTTCTTGCGAGAAACTGTAAACCCCCAATCTTCCACCTCTCATTGTTGTATCGATTATGACTCCAGAATCAGTGAACTAAATGCACGGTGTTTAGATACTTCATTGATTCACACATATGAACCAAACTCTCTGCATCTGTCTAATCACAGCACCAACGCAGGACATCGCTTAGGTCCGCCCTTGGTGGGGTTCTGTTTGCAAGTCTTTTGTCACGCTGGGCCACCACAATGGGAATAGGGTAGACAGGTAGCCCCAACGGGAAATAAGCGTAAAGTGTCTTTACCAATGACATAACGACGCATTGCCAGATCAAAAATGGAACCAGGGTCAAGCTTGGATGGTGTTCTAAGAGCACTGCTGGAGAAGTTAATAAAGTATTGAAGGATCACACAAAAACATTAAATTTTAAAAGCAAATTTAATTTTTTTTGTAAAATTTTATGAAATTTTCTTAACTAAAATAGCTGTTTGTGATAATTTTTTGTTAATCCTCAGAGTTCATCACAGTGCCGCAACTAGAGAGTGGTTCTAGAGGGAGCAAAATTTCTTTCAAGGGGCCAAAAAATTGCTGCCTTGTTCTACAATACGAGCATGATGGTACATAGTCGTAGCCAGGATTTTTGATAAAGGGGGCCCAACCCACATGCAATGACGTCATCAGAAATTTTTGCAAAAAAAATTTTTTTGTGGGACAAAAATATTGTAGATTGGAAGATCAGAAGTCGTGGCCTGTGTTTGATACATGGCCAGGATTTTGCAAATGGGAGAGAGTCTAAACCCCCCAAAAAGTGTAAACGTGTAAAGTGGGAAACGTATTGAGCAAACTAGTGTAACTCAAACGTATCACAGGCTGGGGTCTGGGGGTGGAGCCACCCGTTGACCAGCCAAAGGAGGCAAAGGGGTCTGTGGGCGAAGTCCCCAGCCGCTGGGCGATTTTTTGGGAAAACTAGCTATTTTCATGCTATTGGATCACAATTCGCACGTGTTTAGAGCCATTTGAAAGAAATACATTTTTAACATTCGAAAGCCAATTAAAAAAAAACTGTTCAATCCTACTTTAACTTACAAATTAAGTTTAAAACACGTTAAAAATCTTGCATTTTGAGGTAAAATTTTGTGAATAATTTAGCCCAGGTAGGGGAAAGCAAGGTACATTGTTTTCTGCAATATTTTAGAAGTAAATAATAATCCACTCCAAAAGTTTCCTCAGAGATTTTAATTTTGTTATAAAAATAAACAGTTGCAGGAGTACATGCACGACCAAATTAAGGGGCCCAAGCCCCCTAAATTCAAATTTAATAGTTTGTTCAATGAGAATTTCCCCTAGCTAATTTTTTTAAAGTATTTTGTCGCGTAAAACCTGATGAAGTGGATTGTTATTTAAAAATGGTACAATAGATGGTTACGCCTCCGAACGATGTTATTGCCCGGGGCGGATGTATATTGCGCGCGGCTCTTGGCACTTCGAAGATTTTCGCAACATTTTACTGCCAAATATACAGTAGGTGAAGACAAAAAAAAGTCTCACCATCAAAGCACAGGGCCCCTAGCTGGTACTGTGCATATTATGATAAATCCGGCCCTAGTTATTGCCTTAGGTTCACAAAAAGGTTAGATGAGGGCCTGGGATAATAACTTTTAGAACAAAAACTCTCAATTCTCCTCGGTTAAACAATTAAATTGGTTGGCAAAAACTGAATTGAGGGGGACTGGTCGTCAATATTGTTAATTACTGTTGAAAGCGAAAAATGCTAGAAGAAACTGAAACTGAAGAAACAATAGCCTTTTTGTCACATTTTTGTCATTGGTGGCATTTCAATTGGGGCGGGGATGGCCTCCTGGCTACGCCTATGTGCTGGGCAGTTGTGTTTCAGAAATGAAAAAGCTTTTAGCAACCTCTGAAGCTGAGTTCAATTAATCGGTTGGTGAGGGTATGGATTCGAAACAATCCGGGACGAAAGCAGCGGTTATTTTTGCCTTTTGGAAATAAATTTAAGTTTGGACGTGAAGGAGCCAAAAGATTAAGATAACCAGAAGCATTTGCAGATAAGGAAGGGGAAGGAGTATTGGTAGCATCAGAGGAAGCAAGATTCGGACCTGGGTGAGGGTCTCGACTACTTCTCATAACAAACCTATCCATTACTGCCAAATAAGACTCAACAAAACGCAGTGTGTAACAGTTACTAAACAACTTTTTAGCCAAGGTGAAAAGCGATCACGTGTACTCATTGCTAATGTCAGCGTGCTACCGCAACCGCACCTGACGTCAAATTTTCGATTGTAAAATAGTTGCTGTTGCATCACAATAAAATTTTGCATTATTTTTCAAAAATTTTTCTTACTAAACAATTTGTAGTTTGTCAGCTAAATCAAGCAAGGATTGCGATTATGCAATACGCATAGCGGGAGTCATCACAATCAATGTACCGATTATAAAAGTTTGCAAAACGCAATATTTCGCATCAGTTCAAGTCAGTAATCAACAGCCTTCCAATAGGCTACTTACCAATATTTTCTCCTATTGTCGCTTGGGGGACGAAATTTTTGTTTGGGGAGGCGCCGCCCCCTGGTCCTCCCGTAGTTGCGGCTCTGTTTCATCATGGATGCAAATTAGAATATTCCACAAATACAGCACCCCAAATAACTCGTAAAACTATGGAGTATAGACTCACCAACTTTCTTGCTTTGTACATTTTCAGTCGGATGTATCCAACTGAGGGTCGGTGGATCAATTCCCAACGGTACGAGGTGCGATCCTGCCACCCGATATCGCGCTGGTCTTTCCACAACAGTCGCGCTTGGTCCTGCGTAGTTTCAGTTTCCCACAATGCATTTCGAAGATGCTCTCCTGGACCCGTTGAAGATTTCACGACCTAACAAAATCGCAATATATTGCCTTTAGCGATTGCCCGATATTTCGTAAAAAATATATGAAAGCAGAAACTCCCCTAAGGATCTCCACAGCAATTTTATTGGCCTGAGTTTACAGTCACTGTCCTGAAGAGCCTCGACACAGCAATAAAGACCTGTTTAATTTGATCATAAATGCTTTAGTAATCCATTTCGTTTTAATTTGATTCAAAGAAACTGCAATATCAAAGCAAAAAAACTGCTTTGCTAATCTCTCGGTTTGAATAAGATTGCTAGGCACTAAAGTTGAGTTCCCGAATCAGTCAGTCAGTCAGCTAGAGGTTTATTTTGCCAAAAAAAATATATATAGTATAAAAAAACAGTTATAACAACAGTAATAAAATAATAATAACCATGAAACCGAAAGGACTTAATTACAATGTGTACTACAGCGTTATCGATCTTCTGCCTCTGCTTTCCTAGGTAAAATTTTCTTTCATCTGTTATAGTTTCCAGCATGCTTGTGGTCACAGCGTGTGGTTCAACTGCATGTAATATTGGTCAAGAGATTATCCTGCTCTGGTGCACTGTTGCATCACACTTAAAATCCATGCATAGGTTGAAGGAGTTCAGTGGAGCAAACTGCTTAACACAGCGTAAAAGAATTGAAGTAGGTGGCAAAACCCTAACCAGTTACACGCTATTGATTGCTTTGAAGTTATCTAAAATCAATGGCTTCCAAAATTTACCTTGATTTGAATTCCAGGATAAGCAACAGCATTAAAAGGAGTTTCCTGCCAATAAGTTTGCTTAGATTGTTTCCAAACAACCGAATAAAAGCTTCCACTGTCCTGTAACAAAACAGCAATGTGTACCAAATACGTACTTTATGTTTTCACAATCAATACAAAACAATCGGTTTTAATTATATCTCAGAAAAACACTGCTGTAAACAAAGCGAAGCAACATGCCTATGACTCTCCAATAATTTTTTTTTAATCTTTTGCATAAAAATTCTGCCACTAAATTTGTATCAACATTAGCAAAACTTTAAAAAAGCCAATGTAAGACAAAATTGCTTTACTTTACTCCCACAATCATTTTGTAATATTAATACAGTAGATTTATATTGTTGACAGTTACAATGTTCTAGTTCCTGATTGCATTGTGCTCCATAACTGATTTTCAAAGAGCTGTAATGGTACTTTCATCACTTAGTCAAACATCTCCAATTGCCAGCATTAGGACCTCTTTTAGGGCTGATGTTGAAATGCCCTCCGAACAAACGCTAACAATGTTTTCAACAAGAATCAAAACCGCCCTTGCGTACCGCGATCAGCAAAACTTAGCAGTCCAACCGCTATGGGTTGTACAATTACAAGGTTGCGCTTATAACAATCCATTTTAATCAGCTGCTCTCGCACCTGATAACCGAAAATAAATCCTACGTAATCATCGTCAGTGACTGTGTTGACAAAGAAGGTACCGTAGAAGTCAACGCCGTTGAAGGAGGTGCGCCCTATCGCGAGGCCCGGGTCGCTGTTCATTGTTTGAATGATTTCTCTGCCCTAAAACAAACAACAAAACTAAAACTTAAAAGTACAACTTTCATCAGGCGGACGACCTTTCGGAAAGGATGTTGGACAAGAGCGCTAAAGGCTTCGTTTTTGCGACTACCCTGATGATTGCATGATCTCATGATTGGTTCACTTTGCATCCTTGTTACGTTGTTGCGTCCTTGGTTTAGGCGTTCAACGGCAATTATTTCTAGCTGACGCCTTTAGCTTAAACTAGTAGCAAATATTTAATACTAAGAAGTGCAAAATTAATCAGTAAACTTGAATCATAAAAAACTCTTAATAGGCTGTGAAAAGCCAATTGGATAGCATCACCGTCCCTTAAAAGTAAATAGCTTGCGGCAGGAAGATATAGAAATAAAACAATCATTCAGCTAAACCAGTTATTATTTAAGAGAAGCGGAGAAGTTTTGTTCAATGTTTACTTTGTTATGCGTTGTTCAAAACTATAGTACAAATGTACAGTATCCCAACAATCTGCAATAATTGCGTGGGAGTTTTGGATTCAAAAAACATTTATTTAAACAAATTTTTAGGCAATATCGGTTGACAGCATAAAACATAAGCAAAGAAATGGTAAGCTGTCCAGCATACATGAAAGTTTTAAGTGCACCTGGTTTCGCACGACCCAATGAGGGTCGATTTGAGCATCGCCCAAGGGGTCGAGGGTGACTGTTTGAAAGGTTCTGAAGTCAGAGAGATGGACTTCCGCGTTTTCGGGGCAAATGTCGATGGGGTCGGGAACTCGGTCGGAGTCGTAATCCCCCTCACAAACATCTCCAACACCATCCTCTGGAGAAAGACTTGAGATTTATTTGTTTATTTTTGCTCAGTCAAAAATCCAACGACTGATTTACGTAATAAACAATTTTTTACATGTATAATCTACAGTAGTTACCCTACAAGTCAAAATGATTATCGTGAATTGCCTTATTTGGAAAACTTTAAACCTTCGAACGCGATCTTCAAAAATTTCAATATTCATGTCAGAAAATCGAAGAGAAAAATCGACTCAATACAAGACCAAAGAAAGACTCTCAGTTATAAATTCTTCTTCAATATGAATTCTACCCCTCTACGCTGGGCCCTTTATGTATGCCGGCGGAACTTCATCAAATATGCTAACTTTAGGAACACACACCCAGCCATCTGTACCAACTGCACGTACGGTTGCGAATGCTTGCAATTGCGCAAAAGTGCAGAAGAACTGTACAGGACTCCTGCAGCCCCTGGCAGAATTGCTGCAGAAACTGTAATTTTTTTTTTGAGAGTGACTATTTTAGCTCAAAGTTTTAAGGTAAAGAGAGTAAATGGAAAATGAAAATTTTTTCGGCGCCATTTTGATTCGTCTTTAGGTTTAGGTGTCAGTGTGGGCTAGTTTTAGAGTAAGTATTGTGTGAGTTGGAGTTCGATCAGAAGTAATAAAATCAGATAGAATTTTGGACTAAAATAAAAGCTGGTCTTTTTTTTTAATAAAACAAAAACAAAGCAAATTTAAGCACAGAACAGTTTTTGATGCAAATCTACTTGCAGATTTTGCACGGGCAGAGAACCGAACTGTCAAAGGAGCCGCAGTTTAATTCTTTGTCGCTTTGCCACGCGCATGTACTGTAAGGTATTTTTTCACGCTGTTTCCGAAAAACTTCCATACTACTTCGCTATGATAATAAAGTCACAGTTGTCATGCTCAGTAGCGTACGCAGGATTTTCGAAAGGGGGGGACGCAGAAAATTCACAAAATTTGAGAATAATGAAGACCAAAATGAAAATTTTTCCACCCAAAATCAGTTCGTTTTCCTGCCCAAAATCAGGTAAAGACCAAAAAAAAAAAAGTTTTTACTCAAATTTAGTCCGGTTTTTGGCCCAAAATTAGGTGAAGGCCAAAAATAAGGGTCTTTGCCCACCGTTCGTGCGCTCAAACCTTCTGCTCTAGTTACAAAAGAGGAGGGGGTCATGCCACCATTCCCCCCCCCCTAAATACGTCCCTGGTCATGCTAACCTTTGTTGAGTGAAATGTTTGTGAAACAGATTTTGTGACACAATTTTAAAACAATGATAAATATCCCAATGAAGGCTAAATTATGAACTAAAAACGTTTAATATGTTTAAATTAAGTAAAACATGTTAAATGCAGCAAAGTTGGTGTTAATTTCGTTTATTACATAATTGTAAAGTAAAGCGGTATTGAATTTTTTTATAAATCCCGCTGAAAACCTCATACAAAAAGCTTACGGTTAGTATCCAGCTGGTCTGCATTTGAAACCAATCGGCAGTTATCCGGGCCAGGAGGAATTACATCCGGGATACCGTCGTTGTCGTCATCATCATCACATTCGTCACCTGATAAAAACAATGACGGTAAACAATGACTTACTGTAATAACTGCTACCGAGTTGGCAGGGTCGTCGAGGAGGAAAGACGTCATTTTTACAAATTACAACAAACCTGATTGTATGATCTGCATTATCTAAGTTCAACCCGAACCATGGTCACGGTATTGTATCCTTGGGTAAGATGCTTTACGATGATTGTCTCTACTTCGTAACTTTGAATAAGTAGGAAATTTACATAGACATCAAACCCTGAAAAACTTTTAAAATGGTCAATTTCTCAGCGGGTGCGGATTCGTCCAAGAAAAAGCAACACCACCACTTTCTCGTAAAAAGACAATAAAGATGCTTCAATCGACCTGTTTTATTGAGACGGGATTCGAAAAAGAAGTTGAATCACATTTTCTTCATTCACTTTGGAAAATCTACCTCTGGTATATTAGTTGCCGAAAATGCACTTTCAACAACTGCGGGAATACACAATTTTAACAATAACCAAAAAATTTATGTTTTTTGTGACAACTTGATAAAAACTATTTGAAAAGTTGGTTGGTGATGCAGAACTTAAAGTGTTGTTTTTTAATAAGAATGGTCATTTTTTCGAAGTTTTTCGTCCAACGCTCATCAAGAAAAATTGTCAGAAAGAAAAGCGAAGAGAAAAATTAAGAACGACTATTTGTATCAGAGTTGTAAACGGGCCGACTAGTTCAGGCCCGAACCCGAAAATATAAGCCCGAACCCGAAAACTCATTTGAAGCCCAATTCATGCCCAAACAAACCCGAAAGTTAACTTAGGTCTGAAAAATTTAGCAATGTTGCTGAGTTATTTTGATTATATTTTAGTGCGCCTAAGACGAAATGCACGTCTCAGACCCGAGTTAAGCCCGAAATTTTTGTCAAATTTAGGCCCGAACCCGGCCCGAACCCGACCCGAAAAACCCGGCCCGACTTACAACTCTGATTTATATTATATGAAAAAATCAAGTTTGTGCAAGACTTTGTTTATCTTAAAATCAAACTCCATTTGTTGTTCGTTGGCACAGCTATACCTATTGGTTACAGTCTTACCAATGCCGTCGTTATCTGTATCCAGTTGGGCGCTATTGATTGTTAGCGGACAATTGTCACGATCATCTTGGATTCCGTCGCCATCCCGGTCCTGAAATACCGAGATTTATTTTTGTGTTGAACTTACAGTAAGCTGCAAGACTTTCTTCCAAAATGAAGAACGATGCTGGGTATCCGCTAATTCACTTTTTTAATTTTTTGAAAATAATTGTTGCTCTAATTAGATCATCTGTTCTAGTCAGGTTCTCAAACTTTAATCGTGGACCTCTAATCAAAAAAGTCGTTGACTTATCCACTTTCGGGTCAATATCAGATATGAGAATAAAGACCAAAAAAGTAAGGTTTATACAACGATTTTGTACCCAATGTCCATTTTTGGGCGGTACACAATGCTTTTGGTGCCCAATGACTACACGCCTACAAGGGGGCCGAATGGCCCAAATCGTCCTTCTGAAAAACCTTAATCTATTCAATTCAGAAAACGAGTTCTTTTTACATCAAAACGCAGCTCTATATCACCCTTCTATAAACTTTTGACCAAATAGCAGCAGTCTAATCCGTGCTAATCCGATGAATGCGGCATTGTGAAAATTTTCCCATATTTCAGAGAAATACAACTGAATTTTTTTGACTAAAAGTCGATTACTTGTTTGAGTAAAATCATAAATCTTAAGTTACCATGCAATAACATTTCTTGTTTTGTGGTAGGTTAAAACATTTTTTTTTGCTAGAGAAAAACTGTCATCAGTTTCTGATAAAAGAGGAAGAAAATCGCTAGCAGTTGCAACTAAACTCTTAGATAAGAAGAAACTTATGAACTAACAGTTGACTTTACAGCTTAGATTACTTTACGCAGGTCTCTTTTGTAAAATTGCTATTCTAGAACTTACGTAATTGGAGTCGCATTGTTCTCCGATTTCATCATCGTCTGTGTCACTCTGGTGGGGGTTGGGGGTGATGGGGCAGTTATCGCAATCATCCCCAATTCCATCCCCGTCACTATCCTGCTGACCGCTGTTGGGGAAAAGGGGGCAATTGTCGAGGCTGTTTTCAACTCCTAAATATAACGCTGTAAGGTTTAAAATCAAGACGGAGAAAATAATTAATTTTAAGACAAAGATAAACGAGAGAAATCAAACCAAATGTTCTTAATCAAATACTGATACAATCTCTTGAAATAAATATATTCTAAAACAGGCTGTTTAGAGAAAAACATGCTAGAGACATGAATGTCTACTCACCAAACAAATTATTAGTTTGTTTTCTGCATCAAGACTGTTGGCATAAAAGTTTTTTACAATCCCGTGCAGGTAAAATTGTAAAGAGATTCAATTTTATACAAATGTTATACCGCCAACCGTCAATGCCACCTGCCCACCTGTCTATTACACAAGGGGAAGACTTCAGACTCTCCCTTTTATTGCTGAAAACCAAGCAGGATTTTATGGTCTTAGGCTTGACCCGACCGGACTCGAACCCGAGTCTACCGTTTCAGCAATAGATGTCCAATGCACTCGAGCACTAATCGGTTTAACGATATTATACCGTCGTTATCCATATCTTCGTCGCAGGCATCCCCGTACAAATCCCCATCCGCATTTTTCTGATCGAAGTTCGATAGCGTGTCGCAGTTGTCGCAAGCGTCCCCAATGCTGTCCGAATCCGAATTGCGTTGGTCGGAGTTTGGTACCAGTGGGCAGTTATCCTGCGTAATTATTGCGTAATAATTCAAAATGCAGGATAGACATGATTTTTGAGAAAAACTGATCTTTTCCATCACAGATTCAGTTTAAGATTAAATTGATCTTACAAAATTTGTAGACCTGACCGAAAGCAACGTGAAATTCCCATTTTCGTAGATTTTCTTACCTTGGCAAGTAGTGGCTCGGGAAGATAAGCGTATAACGTGGCGAATGTGCAAATTACGCGCTGCTTCACGTCCGACCAAATGCAATTTTTAAATTCTTTGTAATTTTGTGTTGCCCAAGCGCAGTGATGTGGAGATGGGCCCTGCAAACTCGTGACACGTTTCGTCATATAATAGCGAGTAAAGTGAAGAGTGGATTTTTTCCTTAACTCTGGTTGTTTTCTAGTGGCCAGTATCTCATCTTTATTCTGTCAAATATCAAAAACCCATCCCATAAGACTTGTAGTCTTTTTATTAAAATTAATTTTAAACCAGTTCAAGAAAACTAATATCGAATCCTTCGTCTGATTTGTTGTAAAATTGGGCTTCAGACAAAAACCACTTTGACTTACATGAATATCGGGCACTCCGTCGTTATCGGAATCCGGATCACAGGCATCGCCTATGTTGTCCGCGTCAACATCCTCCTGGCCGCTGTTAGGAACTGACACGCAGTTATCCTGGGAAAACAAAACAATTCAGCTCAATAATATCAGGCAAATCGGCGTCTTTTATAGAGAAAAAACACCATCAAATTCACTATCTAGTCATCTGTACCGCAAAATAGAACTACATTGTTTAAATGTAATCATAACAAATTTGTGTTGTTAGCATAACCAAAAGAGTTCTCGACGTTCCTATAAGGTCCAGAGCAGTTTAATTAACAGGCTTATGGCTGACAATATTATTTTATTTTGTTAATTCATTTACATGTAAGTCGATACTAGCTCAGCTCTTCTTCCTATAGCTTTGCAGAGCATTACTTCCAACCGCAACCCTACCTCTTGCATTTTTTTTTTCGGTGTCAAAAAATTTCATTCTTTGGGTACCTGACATGATGAAATCATTTGTTAATCGATAGAATGAAAAAGTGTATTACGCCTTTTAGCTCACAAGTCACATATTTTTCTTTCTTTCTTTCTGAGTTTTACGTTGAATGCCAAGTAGCAACGTCGACACCAAAAAAGGAGGCCGTTTTCTTACAATGTCAACTTTTGAAGTTCCGTTTTTTAGTTTCGACATCTGATTGCTGAGTCATGTTCGATACCTAATTGCTGAGTCATACCAAAAAAGAGCTGAAAATAAAAAATCGCGCAAATCGAAGAGTTCAGACGTCATTCGAAATAACATCGCGAACGTAATTTATAGCCTCAGTCTGTAGCTGGTATCAGGATTACAAAAAAGTTTTGATAAAAGTGCGCAACTAACTTACGCCAATGCTCTGCTAATCTGTTGTACTTTGTAGCCTTTATGATTGGCACGGCTCTTTCATATTTTAATTGGTATACGGTTTCTAGCGGTAACCAGGCACCGCAATCGTTTTCCGGCGTTAACTAGGCACCGAAACCGTTTTCCAGCGGTAACTATATTTGCAACGAAACCATTTTCCAGCGGTAACTAGGAACTGAAACCGTTTTCCAGCGGTAACTATAGGCATCGAAACCAAGGATCGGACCTGAAAAATTGGCATTCGAAAACGCCTACAACAATGTAACACGCTGTCGCTTACCGCTTTGCAGCAATTTTCTGTACAAGACAAAGCTGAGTCAGGAAATCCATCGTAATCCGTGTCAATTCCGCACAAGTATCCATTCCCTGCCCAACCAATGCGACACTAAAAAATGTGAAATATTTGAGATGGTGTCTCCCACTAGTGAACTCGTAACATCGTCATGAATAGGCTTATGTGGTTAATCTCTTTCACTGTTACTCCAAATTAAAAAAGTAAGCCCTGATGCTATTATACGTGATTTGAAGACACTAATTGTCAAATACTTTTGCAAAATTTCTACAAAGTTTATAATTTGTTTCACTAAGAATAAAAGAGCCAAAGCTGTCGTAAACATTTTATTTAAAAAGTGACGTTTCCATTAATTACTTAAGTCATTGTCAATCTGTAAATAATGCAGAAAAAAAATGAGAACTATATAGACAACCTTCAAAAGTAAGTTTAACAAAACGGGCAAAAATTTTTCGAAATTGACAAAATACAGTTCTAAGTTACATAGTGAAGGTATTAATTATTGTTTTCGAGAACGACCCAAACCAAGATGGTAAGTACTAGGCACATTTTTAAACACAATAATGTCTTCACACTGTAGAACTATATTTTGTTAATTTCGAAAAAATTTTGCCCGTCTTGTTAAACTTACTCTTGCAAGTCACCTATTGCTCTGATTTTTCTTGTGTATCATTTACAGATTGTCAATGACTTAAAGTAATTAGTCGAAACGTCTCTTTTTAAATAAAATGTTTACGACAGCTTTGGCTCTTTTATTCTTGGTGAAACTGTTTCTCAAGACCAATTTTTTTATGCTCCAAAATTTATAATTATTCTTGAAGTGAAATAGACAGAACTAATTCAATAGTTCACCAAGACAACACGCTTTACAATCTTACTTCTTTGGACAACACCTTATGTTGTCTCCACGTCTAAACGGGTAATCGTTTCAACTGTACGTGACACAGGCGAGACGGTGCTCCCATCGCGGAAGCATTCCAACTCCAACGTTTTGGACATAGTGCAAAAGGAGGACTAAACTTTGTCTTCTGGCTAGGCTTGGGATGTCAAGCCCCAAAGTTGTAGATTGAGTTGATGCCCCAATGTATGCTATATTGTCATATTCACGCAATTCAAGATATTAATACAAAACGAATTCCTAGATAATTTTGCATGAATGTTCTGTAAACTTTTTTGCAAATGTAGGCGATGAAGATTTATCAATCACTCATTGGCTTGGGTTCTTTTTTATTTTCTCATTCAACTATTTTCGAAAATTTTCATTCAACACCTACAAATTCGAAGACCAAAGTTAATTTTTGTTGGTGCTGACTCTTTTAAATTTGACTTACTTCACATTGAGCACTGTATAAGGTTATTTGACAGACTGCTTGAGGATGACAGGGGCTTCCTCTGCCAAATGGGGTCAGACCACAATTTTGGGCCGGTTCACACCCCACAGCTGGGTTACCAACAAACCCTGGGAGGCACTGTCCACAGTCGTAAGAGCCCTAAAACAAGAATTGCACAATGAGTAATTTTTCGGTAGATGTTTAAAATAATATAATCTTGTATCTGCTACAAAGATATGAAAAACCAAGACAGGAAATTGCTAAACAAACAATTATTTGAGTAAATATCATAGCTTTTGGAAGTTTATTGCTTATCATGCCAAAAAAAAAGCGCCCAATTACGAAAGTAGCCATGTGAATCAAAGAGATCATGGGCTGCCAAAAGAACATCGCTAAAATATAAACTTCTAGGGTCGCATGTGCCAACGGTGATTAACTTTAATCCACGGGTTCAGTTTACTACAGTATCTTCTAAATCGCTGCTGGAAGGTAGTCAGAACAAAATTTTTGGGGGGCATTCGCTTCCCAAATGATTTCGGAAGGAAAAAAAAGAGAGCTGTGTTTTTGCCATAATTTAGATGAAGAAAAAAAAAAAGTCTTTATGGTCAGAGAGGCTGTATTTCTCCCAAAATTTAGGTGAAGACCAAAAAAATAGAAAAGATCTTCATGGTTTGAATCTGGAATTGCTGTATTCCTCCCAAAATTTAGGTGAACACTCCCCCCCCCAAAAAAAGTCTTCTCGAGCTGCAGAGCTGCTTTAGAGGAATGAAATGCTGCTTCAACTCGCCATTGATTGGCCACATTTTCTTCCAAATCGTTTGGGGGGCAAAAAATATTTGGGGGGCAAAGTAAAGCATTTAGGAACAAAATGCATGAAATTTTGTTAAAAATGACGTTTAACTGAATTATTTGGGGAGGCAAAGTGAAATTTTGCTGGCTACGTCCCTGAATCGCTGGACTTATTAGGTTAAATTGAACTGAATTCGCAACTTCCAAGATTTTGTTTTCAATAACGTAATAATTCTTGCAATTTGTCTGGCCATTTACTAAAACTTTTCTCTTAAAATTTTTTAATCCGCGGATCAAAGTCAATCCACGTTGCGCATACAACCCTTCGATTGGCAGGGTTCATTAGCAATCTGTTATATTTTTGGTGTGACTTAGCAATAACCTTCAGTAAGCAAAGGAACTGGCACCAAAAACCCGGCCTCAAAAGTGAATATGAAAAAAATATAAGACAAGACATTCTATTTGAATAAGAAGTTCTCTTCTGATGATCCCGTTAAGGGTGAAACAGACTGTTAAGGGTTTCTAAATTTGACTGTGAATAGAATTATAATTTGCTCTGATCTTTGATTATTGAGCTCTCTTCAGTTGGAGATACAAAAAAGAACAGTTAAGACAAGACAAATTTATTTCATCGCTCAGTAATAGCATGAAGAAGAAAATCTAATCAGCATTTGTTTCAAAAGGCGACACGGAAGTTGCGAAAGACCTTGTCAAGCAACCACCTTCTAGTCATAGAGGCAATTAATGCCAGTATCATGGATGGTTTTCATAACTTTGCCCCAGTGAGATGCGACGTTTTGACGATTTCGTAAAAAATAAAAATAAAAAAATGACGATCCGTCATCAACATGAACTTTTTATGTGACCAAAGCAGACATTGGCTTAATTATATCGTGAAGGAGTATGCACACTGTGTAAACAAAATCTTTGATGCTACTATTTGTACGAAGATAATAGAAAGTTTTTGTAG
The DNA here is from genome assembly GCA_963965965.1 of Trididemnum nubilum. Taxonomy (NCBI): domain Eukaryota; kingdom Metazoa; phylum Chordata; class Ascidiacea; order Aplousobranchia; family Didemnidae; genus Trididemnum; species Trididemnum nubilum. The sequence continues at coordinate 38,248,565 of OZ014484.1, read as the reverse complement.
CTATATTTGAATTTTTTGTGCGAGAATGCCCTTATATTTGTGGGAATGCAATTCCAAATCCTGACTCCTTGATATTTAATGCACCTCTGTAATTTATTAGTACGGTACCGAGGTATGTTTAAATCGTTACAATCACTCGACTGCCTCGTAGCTCGACCTGAGCAGTCATTAATTTTACAAAAATATTTGTGAAATGAATTTGGAGTTTTGTTGTGTAAGGAACCATGAACAAACTTGGCGACTTCAAATTTGAACAAGTCATCAATTTGCAGTATTTTCAATTGGGAGTAATATGGGTTTACTGAATCTCGAAAATGAGCACCAACAACGGCTCTTATTGCTCGTTTTTGTAGGGATTTTAATTTCTGTAAATAAGTAGGATACGTGGCTCCCCATATAATTATACCATACAATAAGTAACAGATGTACTAATGCATAGTAGAGTTGTAACATAACAGTTTGAGGTAGAGTTTGCTTAAGTTGATTTAGTATTCACACTGAGCGCGCCACTTTACCCTCCATTACTTTAATTTGTCATGAAAGTCAAGTTCGTTACCAATGATAACTCCTAGGTATTTGGCGCAACTGACTATATTTACTGGAGTTCCGTTACTTGAAATATTTAAATGGGAGATTGGCGCTTTAATTGGTTTAGGTGGAATGATTACGATATTGGTTTTAGCTGGATTGACGGACAGCTTGTTCACACTGAACCACAAATGGAGATGATGTAGTTCTGCATTAAGATTAGTCTCAAGTTGTTCGGAATTTGAACCTTTTACTAATAAGCACGTATCATCGGCAAATAATCTTGGTTCACTTTCCACTGAATTATGTAGATCGTTAATGGATATCAGAAAAAACATAGGACTTAGTGACGATCCTTGGGGAACCCCAACTCTAATTGGTTTTAGGTTGGATTGACTTTGGTTTATAGATACAAACTGCTGTCTGTTATCAAGATAGGAGCGGATTATAGTATATGCTATGCCTCGAATGCCATAGTTATTTAACTTTGTCAAGGGAATGTTATGCGACACTGTATCAAATGCTTTTTTTAAATCGACAAATGCTAATCCCGTACAGAACTGATGATCAATGTTATCGTAGGATGAGGTGACAACGTCCAACATCGCTTGTGATGTGGAAATGTTGCTTTGAAAACCGTATTGATTTTTGTTTATTACATTGTGTTTTTTGAAACAACTGCAAGGACGCACAAACAGGATCTTTTCTATGATTTTTGAAAAGCAAGTTAAAATGGATATGGGGCGGTAATTATTGATTTCCTCTTTTGCTCCACTTTTGTAAATAGGGGTGATCCTTGCAATTTTAATTTTCGAGGAAAGATTTCTTCCGTAAATACAAAGTTGAGTAATAGACTTAAGTACGATATAAGGGTTATGGACAAACCACCATTGCCATTGACACTCGCCAAGGTTTTGAAGCGTAATTTCGAAAGCCGCCAAATGGAAATTCGATTTGCTGTAGCTTTGCAGCAAATTTTGGTGTCAAAATTGATTCGAGTGGACTGATCCAAGCAGAGCTCGTGGTCTACACTTGTAGTAACGCATTTAAACCACTTTTTGCCGTAATTAACTCATTAAGTAGGCTTCTACTACCCATCTACTCACCGGAGTGTTGACACATCGCGTGTTGTTTGAGCATCCTCCGTTGTCAAATAGGCATTCGTCGATGTCAGAGCACGTTTGTCTGCAGAAATTATTGGCATTATTTTGTAGTTTTATCAATAAACAAACGAAATTCAAATTAACTAAGCAGCAGGTACATTAACTCTTTCTAGCGGCAAAAATCATTGTTGAGTGCCCAATTAACACCAAAATTTACTGACAAGAAAAGAAAAATTGACCTAAATTTAGAAATAATTTTCAAATATTGAAATCCAAGTTTTCTCTATACCCTAGTATAATTTAATGTTAAAATTGTAAGACTAATGACCGGTTTCGATCAAAAATTTTTCATTCAATGTAATTTTGACTTTAACTGTGCTTAGAGTAGGAAATAACATACAGCTTGTAAATTTTTTTTCAATTATTTCAATGTTAAATAGATGGCACAATGTGAACACATGTACTATACTGTTATAAGTCTCACCTGTGTGAGGCAGCATATTCAACCCCAACTCCTTCTATTCCGGTTCCGGAGTATCCACGGGGACAAGCCGTGCAATGGTATCCGGGTGACGTGTTCACACAGCGAGCGACCGGGCTGCAAGGACTAGCCTCTGTGCACTGTGAGAAAGGAAAATTACGTACGGATAGGGAGATTAATTAGAGCGATTCATTTCATTTGTGTTTAACGTTCAGTTGATATGTTTTTTGTGACTTTTCTTATGTGGTATATAAGAAAGTAAAAAGTACACAGCGACGAGGAGATACGAACCAGGAACTTTATACGAACCAGGAACTTTTAAACGAACCAGGAACTTTTATACAAACCAGGAACTTTACTTCTGTTGAATTATATCAGCCAAAGCACTTTTTTGGGGGTTTGACTTGCATTTTGCAAATCTTTTGCCGAGCTAGAACACCACGTAATTAGACTGTTTGTGTACAGCAGACTCTTTCACCGTTTTGGTTTTCAGGAGGGATGATTATTCTCTCGCTTCCCAGAAGTCACCCCTGAAAAGTCAAACGGCAAAAAAGCCTGTTTGAGGAATTTTTTTGATCAATAAATAGTTTTTTTGAATAATTTTTTCTCCAATTTCATCGAGATCTCAACTTGCTAAGCAACAAACTACGGCTTACTGCTGGCTAGTAATAAAAATGTTCTCCATGTAAAGCTGTTTGATTTGGGGGTTATACCTTATGATCAGTGGAGCCTGGGATGCTTTGGTATCTTTGAGTGAAGCTATTCGAATTTGCAGAAACCGTCTCTGTAATTGATTTTTGTAAGTTTAGCTACAGTTTTATTGAATTCAAAAGTCCAGAATGTCTGCACAAGCAATTTTAACAACCGGTTTTCTGAATTTAGCAACTGGTTTGATCGAACCGGTGATAACCGGCTGGCAACCGGTTTGAGCGAACTGGTGTTAACCGGTTGGACATCACCATTTGTTATTCTCTTTGCTTATCACAAACGCTACATGTTTAAGTTTGATTATTAACACGCTAATCAGAAAAAAAAAATTATTCCGCTCCCCTCATCCACGTCCTCGCACACTCTTCCATCTCCTGCAAATCCGATTGGACAGTGGCCGCACGTGACTTGATTGCGTTGGTTCACCGAGCACGTGACTCCAGGGTAGCAGGGGTTGTTGTTCGCGCACTGATCCAACACAGGTATTGGGCCGGAGTTAGAATCGATTCCTAAACAAATCACCTTTGCTTTGAACTGGTGAGTTCGTTGGGCTCATCAGAACCACAAAGTCCACAAGACTTCTTAATTGTTAATAAAGAATCGAAAAACTGGCTGCAACATCTGGAAGTTGAACTTGGTGTACACCAAAACCACTAGTTCGCCCACGGCTCATTTGCAAACCCGATGAAATTTCATCCAGCCCATGCCTAGTTTTACTTTTCTCCGACCTAACTTACCCTGCAGATTAAATTAGCCCTGGAAACTTGGCAAATATCTTTTTTTGACTTCTAACTTTTACTATCCAAAATATTCCCAAATAGACCAAGCATAGGTGGGCAAGTTAATGCAAAACGTTAGCTTCGTTAACCACTAGTCCGTTAACAAATTTCACACCTCCGTTAACGTTAATCCGTTATTTTCAGCTTTAATTAACGGAAGTTAATAAAGTCCGTTAATCCGTTAACATTTTGCGAGTAATTTACATTTCGTTATATTCACTCGCTTCTAGAACACGTATTGACGCTGTTGAGCTGATTGTAAGGAAATATTTATTGCTATGGTGGTCTTTTTGTGTTTTGAAAGTTACATTTTACAGTCTAATCTAATTTCAAGATAAAAACAAGTTCAAATACACAACGAAGCTGCAAGATATTAACGATAAAAACCTTAACGGAAGTTAACAGAACTTAACGGAAGTTACTTTAGTCCGTTAACAGCACTTAACGGAAGTTAATTTAGTCCGTTAACATGAAAAAACTTTTTAACGGATTAACGAGTTAATGAAAAAGTTAGCTTCGTTATTAACGGATTAACGATTAACGGACTTGTGCCCACCTATGGACCAAAGACTATTGAGTTAAAAAAAGTTACCGCAAGCTTGACATCGGAGCATTGTTTCACGAAGAAGCTGGGTCTCTTGCGACATTTCCTTCAAGCTCAACTTCAATTGTGACATCACGCGGTTGAATTGAACCAACTGGGTTGCGATTATTGTACCGAGATCGTTATCGGTTCCCACTGGGTCAACTGAAAACGGGCTGTTCAGATACAAACTTATTGCGGACTCACGACAAGTTTTGAAAATTAAAAGTAACGTTTATTTGCAAAAATTACCAGAATCTACGAGCGCTGCGTTTGATACCTGATCCCTTGCCTTCGGCGGCTAGTTTATTGAAAGAAAAAAGTTAAGAAACATAGTTGAAGGCTACACTGTGAAGTGATTGTTATGGGGAAATCCATAGAATCAAACCCAGACCAAAGAAGTGCAAAAATACGATTTTGTGGAAGCAACTCATTAATGATAAAACATGGAGTGGCATTCCCAAAATCAGTCAATAATATTCTTAAAACGTGCATGAAATTTTAAATAAAGTTTAATATTTCTAAGAATTATTGACTGATTTTGCGAATGTACTCCATGTTTCATCACGTTGTATATTGTAGAACTTTCAGATAAACCACATTTTTTCTTCTTCTGCTTTTAATGCGTCGACAAGAGTTCTCAACACTAACGACTTTAAAAACAACAGAATCGGGTTGTGCAGAATTCCAGAGCTTTAATGATCTTCTGGAAAGAAAAAAAAATCGAAAACCATTGAAATACCTCTTACCTTGATATTTTCTTTGGTTTTGTCCCAACGATAAATTCATTAAGAATACAGAAAATACTTGCAATATGAGAAATACTCTAACCAAAACCATATTTGCGATAAAATTTTCGCGAAATTTTTAGCTTAAACCTAAATATTTACAAACTTTTGTAAAACACAAGCAAACTAAGCCGCTCTCGCACCATCTGACTAAAGCAGTTCATGGACCATTAAATGCTCGTTTTGCTGCACGCTCCAAGAGAACCCACTGAGCCTAATCCAAGACCAACAAGAATTTTCAAATGCAATCTTGCTTAACGCTTTTTTCAGTTTATGAAGTTAATGTTTGTTTACTGAGCTTTAACGCAGAGAAAACGAGGTTACTTGAACCTTCACTTTGCTTGAAATAATAAACTTTAGCTCTTAATCTCAAGGGGACCACCTCTACTGCAATTACAGTAGTCTCGTTATCGCTACTGCTAATGGCGAAAATCGCTTCCATATAACTTTTAATAATGGAAATAATTTTTAATTTAATTCAGCAAACCTAATTTTGCGAAAACAATTAATTTAATTTAAATTAATTTAAAAAATTAAATCAAAAAAGCTAAAATTTGGCGAAAAAAACAAGTTTTTAATTGAGCTAACAATAATTAAAAAGTAAGTAGCGTCCACCTACTAATTCGTACAAAAGTATTTAAAGCGAGAGCGCTATTTGGTAGAGTTATCGTATTCATAAAACCATCAACGATATTTTTTTTAACCGAATACGGAACACCGATACAAAATTGCCATTTTTTTTTTCATCGTAAAAACTGCTGAAAATAAACTTGCGAGTTTACTTTAGGTTTTGGTTTGGAACCTGTCCAGGAATACATTAAAAGTCCATCCCAGATATTATAAGCTTTCCCCTTAGCTCCAAAGATATTTCAACATGACTTTCAGCAAAGTCAACTTTTTTTCGTTAAAAAGGTTTTGGGCATGGACGAAATTCGCGATGGTCATTCAAAGATCCTTTTCACCGCATTTCTAATCAAACAGAGAACAATAAACGATCAAATCATAAGAACGTTACAAAAACCTCTGTCCAAAAAATTTATCACAAAAAAAAAAATTAAACTTGCCTTTATTGGTAGTCATAATGTTTAAGTCCTCACCAACCCAAAATGATTCATCGGAAAATATGCTACTGACCTAGCTTACAGTACAGTACAGTTGTGTAGACCTTAGTATTGACACTGGTAGGGAAATTTTTGATTTGTAAGAGTTTTGCGAGTTTGGCTGGTTTTTGCTAAATTTAACTCTATATGTTTTAACTACTTTCTTCAGCTTTCTTTTGTTGTATCAATGTTCTTAGGAACAAGACTTTTAATGGAGTAAGGTACAGAATTATAACGCAATTATGCTCCACTATTACTGCAAACTGCCAAAAACGATCTTTTTAGGGCCTATTCTCTTGACGAAAATACTGGTGACTTTACAGCAAACGTTTGACACAACTTTGTGCTCTTAAACATTGTATCTTTCGCTTAATAGTATTTTTCCCAGCATAAAGCCGATTCCTTTTAACACAAGTAATTTACCCCAACTTGCTAAAACGTATGGTGAAAGTGTTAATTGATATTTATTTGTTCGAATGCAGGTAGCGATATTACTATACTCGCAGAAAGATAGGAATAGTGAAAAGACAAAAATTGTCCATATGCTAATATAATAAAATCTTTTTCTTAGTCATATGTTTAATGGCGTTTGTGCAAAAATATATGGACGTAGCATAAACTACCGCATAGCAAAAAGTTTATTCGGGCGAAATCCGTCCTTGAGTTTTGTTTTAACAATATCACATAGGCAAAACTACGTAGGCCTATACGTCACAACTTCCCATATTCGCATAAATCAACCAACCATGTGGCTTTTCCCTCAATATCAAATGAATTCCAATGTAATTTAACAACTTCTGCCCGGCTCGCTTCGAGCAGCTGAAATTTTTGGAACGTAAAGCTTGTTTCACGAATCTTCGCCTTGAAAAAAGGAAGGAGTGCGAAAACATGAGGAAGTCATTTCTCATGACGGACCAGTGTCAATGATATCCGTGAAATTCCTCCACAGTCTTTGTTTATGCACAATTCTGTATTATTATGAATCTTATTTTTAAAACTAATGATCCTACTTTTCTTCAGCGGTTAACATGTAAATATTTAGCACACCACATTCGATAAAAATATTAAAAACCCTACAGTCTGTTTCACGCTTTTATTCTTAAAGGATTTTCAGGTTTAGCTTATTCAAATAGCGGATAACATTATACAGTTTAATTGTGATGTTTTGACGTTTTTTGTGGATAACTTTTCGAGGATAACTTTTTCGCATTGCTTGTTTTGAGTAGTTGCCGTTCTGGTGGCTTTTCCATAGGCTTCCGCGCTGGTAGCCTTTAGGCCAGAAGCAAGCAAACGATTAAACATTAAAACGCTGGCCACCAAACGTCAAAACATCGCAAATAAATTATTATCAACATCATAGAAAAAAGCGAGTTGCTTGGTTTAAATAGCCACAATTAATCACGCAGAATAAGAATCACGTTTATTCATGTCCATATACAACAGCAAGAAGCGAAAAAACTTATCGCATTTTGAAATATGGTACATAGGGTGACCACAAAAGAGCCAAAATGCTCGCCTTGTCGCAGATACCATTTCCCTCTTGAGCCTGCATGTCTTTCCAGTCAAAACAGAAAGCGAAGGGTGCAACAAAATCACAGAAAGCAAAATCACCAATCACAAGTTATGCACACTTTGTGCAGCACATACTTAGCAGAGGTGGAGTCCGAGGACACAAAGCTCGAGGCCAAGGACAAGGACACAAAAAAATCCGAGGCCAAGGACACATCTTCCGAGGACAGACCCTTTTGAGGCGAAGGATAGGAATGCTCGAGGCCAAGGTCAAGGACTAAGGACACAACGCGGAAGTGTTCTCAAAAAAAAGAAAAAATTTTCGCTCAAAACATTTGCAAATTTGACACAAATACAAGCGTTCTCCAAAAAATAAAATCTTCAAAAATTTTTTTCTCAAGTTCTTTGGCGTGCTATAAGACGAAATAACACTGCTCATGATCTTGGCCCATTTTCAACAAGTCAAAAAATAGTGCTCTCTTCGAGCCTAGAACAGGGCATTTTCGAGGTCTTGCCGGCGGCAAGGCCAAGGACTTCTAATTTTGTCCACCAGGACGTCCTCGAGGACTCCACCTCTGATACACAGTAACTATAACAACACAATTATCGCACACCAATATTTTAGATCGAGAAGGCAACCTTTCTATTTTAAGTGGTAAAGCAGTGGACCGGTAATCCAAAGGCTGCAGGTTCGAATCCAGTTGGAGGATGCATTGCTCGTTTTAAGTAGCCTACCTAGACGCCGTTTTGGAAGCTCTTACCTGGGCTTCCGCGTTGGCAACCTTTAGGCCAAACAAGCACGCAAACGATCAAACATTTAAACTGAGGCCTGCAAACGTTAAAACATTACAATTAAATTATCATCAATATCAAACGAAAAGCATGTCGCTGGGTTTAAACAGCCAAAACGTAGCACGCGAGAAGACATTCTCTCTATTTCAAGTGATAGAGCAGTGGACCGGTAATCCAAAGGCTGCACGTTCGAATCCAGTGAGAGGATGCATTGCTCGTTTTCAGTGGTCGTCGTTTTGGCGGCTCTTCCTTAGGCTTCCGCGCTGGTAGCCTTTAGGCCAGAAAGAACGCAAACGATTTACGTCATATAAGTTGACCGTTTTGCAAAACCCACCAATAAGCGGTCGGACTCCAATTCAAAGGTAAAAGGTTCGTTACATTTTTTCGTTATTGGTTTTGCATCTCCTTGTCCGAAATTTCTTTTCATGTTTTTGGCTGTAATGTCGATGCATTAATTCTATTCAACATGTTAGTGCTGCGCCGGGATGGAAGTCCGAAGAGGCTTTGGGAGATTCCATAATTGCCATAAAAATGTACATTTACCTTATTTTCTGACATTTAGTAGACTATTAGTCTGATTTTGCGACAATTACTGGCTGAAGATTTTTTTGATCCGTGACTGTTTACGACTGGATTTTACGTCGATCCCTTGGTGAACTGCTTTTTTTTCCTTTTATTTGCTTCCCACCGGAATTTAACGATTTCGTGTGGTGCTTAATTCGTTTGTGCGAGTCCTTTTATGGGGTGAACCCTTTTTCGTGGAAGCCAAAATCCCTCAGATCCCTCAATTAATACGTCTCTTGTACTCAAACACCTTCGGAACATAGCGATTAATGATACTTTATACCGGTAACTGGAAAGGTTTCCCATCGCAAATTTTTTTAACAAGCACTCATAAGAAAACAGCAGCTGCATTTCATTTCAAAGCAAAGGTTAAACGAGACTAAAAATCGGTATTCACAGCTTCCTTGCTTAACGTTCAGCAATAAAAGGGACAGTATGAAGCCTGCGCAGTGTGTGGTAAACAGGTGGCAGCTCGACTCGAAGACCGAAAGGTCCCTTCGCTGTCTTCTGGCCAAGGCAACTTGGAGAATAAAACATACTTACAATTGCATACGCATGCCCACTGCACTAAGCGACCTGTTTTTCAAAGCGTGCAAAGAGGAAGTTGCATTGAAATATGACGTTTGTTGATGTGAGTCCCGCTGAACATTCTAGTTCTACTGTGCTTCTCTTGCAGTTTACAGGCCTATTTGTACAGAAAAGTGGTGCACGTAACCGAGTTGAATGGCGAGGCTATGACCGTGCGAAATCCGGCCAACTCTGATGAAGTGTAAGAATCTGGAACAAAATCGATCTGATTATTTAGTATTAGTAGGCTGCTCTTTCAGAATTTCACCAAATGGATGTCACAGTCATATTTATTTACATAAAAATACGTCGTGCATATGTATAAAAATATGTCCCAGTATAAAGACAACATCGCTACTACACAACTAATTAAAGCGGCAACCAGGCTGTTTTAAACCCAAAAAATCCAGATAAATTAAAAGTATACAGTATTTTGATCAAACTAAAGTCCTGATAGCTTCTTTAATTGCATTATCAATGAACACAAAAATTCCAGAGGGAAGAAAAATCTATGCAAATTTGGTAAAGATTTTGGTGACCAAGAATTTAATACCCTGAACGAAAGCAGGTAGCATGCATCGTCAAAAAGTCGGTGCTTTGCAATCTTCGCTAGCAAATCGGAATGTTTCAAGGGGTTGAAGCATCCAGCTAGAATAATGTCAAAGCGCTAAAGAAACAAATAAAACAAGCCTTCACCAAATTTCAGCTTTCTACGACTAATCGTTTTTAAAAATATAAGGTGGTGATTATTTCACCGAAAATTTTCAAGATAAAGAGAATAAAACGAAAATGAGAAATATTCATCCGCGCTTTTATTTCCTTTTTTAGGGGTCAAGATTACGGTTTAAGTTAGGGTTTGGGTTTGATTTGGGGATAGTTTTAGAGTAACAATTTGAGTAGGGTTAGATTTGAGTAAGAATTAATAAAAAAGTAGATAAAAATTTCCGGTGAAATAAAGCCTTCCAAAATATAAACATCTCCAAAGCAATGTTGCCAGTTGAAAGTAATTTTTCAGTGTTTCTGTTTACCTGGAATCTTCAACCCCCTTTAGAGAAATTACCAGCACTTTATTGGAACAGAGCGCATTTGTTCGATCAAAGCAATTTTTACTTAGTGCTTGATATTGCTGTTTGGCTTTTTACATGGAACGTTACCAAGCTAGAATGAAGAGTGATATCAACATATTTACTCAAAGATTGTTGGAAGGACGCCTGCTAAATGCATAAATCATTCCAGCTCATAAGGGCACATATTCAACAGAAATAGAAACACAAATAGCGTTTCACACGTCCACTTTTCAGATCTGCTTCTTGATCCCAGCCTCTGTTCATTGCAGAGTCGTGCTAAAAAAGTGCTCCATTACGAAAAAACCGACCGATAACTGAGATGATACGCGATATTCTTTTGGTGACTTTACAATTCTTTGCTGGGCACGACTCTTTCGTAATTAGGCACTGTTTTGGTATGACTCAGCAAAAAGCAAACCAGAATAAGAATTGGGCCTTAAAAAAGGACATGTAAAAACACTAATATTTACCGTCTGCATGCCTGCTGTTTTGCACAGTTCTTTTCGAAAACCAATCAAGAGAAAAACCAAGTCATAAAAGTGGGCGGGCAAAAGGGCAACTGAGCAACAGATACTCCCACAAGTTAACGTCATTGATGACGAAATACGTTTAATTACTACGGATAAGCAGCACTAAACATTTCCGACACTAATAAGCAGAAATGCTCGGCTAGTCAAACTAGTGACATCACACATCCAGTGGCTCGAGATTGCTAATCTGTGAAATGACTCGAGAAACTTCCAAAAATGTGTAGTGACTCAAGAAACTTCCAAATTTGGGTACTGACTAGAGACTTCCAAATTTCTGTAGTGACTTGAGAAACTTCCAAATCTATGTAGTTTACTCGAGAGACTGCCCAATCAGTGCAGTGACTCGAGAGACAGCCGAGTCAGGGGCCAGATGGACTTCACTCCAGCTTGAATTATTCGCAACTTCAATCCAGTTATTAAAACATCAACAAAATCTAAAATCTGTCTTCGACAATACACACTTCCACAATCAAAAAAAGTTGATAAACTGCGACAAGATACTTAATTTAAGTGCTCATTATGACGTTAAAACTTGTACGACACCAGAGTTCCACGGGCAGCAAGAACTGCTTTAGCGATAATCATCAAATCCGACTTAAGCAAGATGTTTTTGAAACCCCGAAAAAAATTGAAACAGCTGAAAAAACGCCAGGTTTTTAGAGTATTAAAAACGTTTTTATGTAGATTACAAACATCAAAATTCAGTCCAAAGCGTACGTATCACGGGCCAAAATATTCAAAAACTCTGGATGGGAAGTATGCTGGTATATATAGATATATATATAGTATGCTCAAAGCCTATCCCCCTATTCTCGATAAAGCAACACTTTGTATTACATTGCTTAAAACTCAAAGCTTTTCGTTTTTTCCGCTGTGAGGACAACGCCGTATGTGTGAACATCTTTCCAGAGTTTGTCTGATACAATGGAACGAATTACATTACAAATAAGCAAACCAAACATTAAAGCAAAAATAACAGAAATGCAAAACTTTCTTCCATCACTACACATTACACAATCGCCAGTCCAAAAAATATTTTATAACAGAGCGTTTGAGCTAATATTTAGATATAGTCAACCATCGGGTTCAAACACGCCGAATTCAAATAGATTTATGCAATCGTATTGGAATGACATGGTTAAGTCTCGAGAAATTACAAAGTTAGATTAAATTGTAACATTCCGCTATAAAATAAATCCACGTAGTACAGGCTAAAAAATACAAGTAAGATCTTAGCTTGGCGTAAAATCGTGAGTGCACCTGTTGTTCGTTTGTTTTTCTCTACCTGCAGCTTGCAATCCGCTGTACGTTGAGACAGCACATCGGATGCAAGTTACAATTAGTTAACCCTTGGTGCACTAACGACTTTACAAAGAGCAGATCACGCTTCAAATTACTTAAAATAATTCCGAGGACTACGCCGGCGACTCTACATAAAACTACACTCTTTACGTGATTAAATGAGCACATGAGGGCGACGAGTACATGCTAAAAATTCGTCAGCAATTAATATCGCTTTGAACATGTAGTATAATCATTTTGGGAAAACCCAAAAACAACGACGGAAATGTTATTTAAGACTATTCCGATTGATGTGAAGAGTAATCTAACTAGATGCAAATGGGTATGCATTGCTCTATTAGCGTTTTGCATCTGCACTGTCCAGGCTCGGTCCTTGGTTTTTGAGCCTGCTTAATGCCAAGTCATGCCAAAGAAAAGTGTTCAACTACAAAAGAGCCAATCAAAGAGTTGATATGTCACCAAAGTATCATCGTCAGCATCATAAGCTCTTAGATTGGCACAGTTCTTTCGAAATTTAGCGCTTTTTGGTGCATAACTCAGCAATAAGAACGAAGAACTGGACTTGATAAGTGGATATGCAAAAGCCGACGTATTTTCTTTGTGCTCTTTTTCTCAAGTCCCAAAGTTTAAACGCAAATTGCCTCAATTAAAGTAAGTATACTAATAGAATGTGAATGATCAAGTTCGATTCAAGTTATGCAAACCACGATAAGACGCCAAATAAGATTCTAAAAAATGTGTCATAGGTACGTAATAACAGTATTTACAACGTCACTCTTGTTGTCCGGCAAGCGGTGGTTTAAGCTTCTGTATATCCCGGTGATAGTTGCGAGTAGCCAAGCGGTTTGTTTCGCTGACGGTAGAGCAGACCGATCACTATCAACATACCGATGAACTAAAAAGCAAAAAAATCGAATTTAGATTTTAACTACTATACACGGTAAAACTGTCATTGTTAGAACTCGCATCTTTCTGTGGATGAAACCATAGGGCAGCAGAAATGCTACACCACAGAATCCCAGGCAGACAGGGCAACCCGGAAAATAATACCTTAATACTCCAGCGGTAACGCGTTTGTCTCTGAAACGGCAAGTCTGAGATTTAAATCGGACCCAGTGTCGCCATCGCTACGGTATTTCTTCTAAAGAAGCCGTGTTGCTCAGGTGCAATGACGCGGAGATGCGCTCCGCCAACTCGTTACGCGCTTCACCGCAATACAGCGAGTATAATGAAAGAATCGACTAGCATTGCGGCTCTGAAACCAAGTAGCACAGTAAGATTGACGGATAAGAAACTACAGCTCGACATCAAAGCATAGAACGATGCCACTTTCAATTTCCACAAATTCACACTATGGAAATTTTTTTAATCGAAGCGTATGACACACTGTTTGTAATACTGAGTGAAAGTAGCTAGCGGTTGCAAAAACTGATTGCTTCGCACGACACAGGTTAAAAATCCCAGCTTTAGATTACCAACCAAATTGCAACCTAATGCATTGTGAGCTTAATCTTATTACAACGCACAATGTATGAAACAAAACCAAGTCTAAATTGTTGAATTTTGTTAATGAAAATCGAATTTAAGTTGATATTTATCAGTAAGTATATCGACCCCACTTACTGCCGCATTATTAGCTTAAAAGAAACTATTGACTGTTTAAAGGGTATACGAGTATTAAAAGGGGTGAACTACCCAGCTAGGATTATGTGCAAATGATACAGAAGCATCTAAATCATACTTTCACCAAATTTCAGCTTTCTAAAACCTGTCATTTCTGAGATATTCAACTAAGTGAGATCTTCCCTGTAGTGTTGCCTGTTAAAATCTAAACTTGTCTCGAATTATGTATGAGACAACTTTCACAAGTACTCTAAAAGAGCGTGATTGCAAGGCTTCAGCATTGGGTCACTGCTGCAAAATAAATTTTTCGGAAAGTCAAGTAAGAGTCCAAAGCATGAAAAATTAACATTTCTACAGGCAACACTGCAAGGAAGATTTCTCATACTTTGAATCGAAATATCTCAAAGCAATAGGTCGTAAAATGCTGAAATTTGGTGATGTTTCAGCAAACCTTCTTTAGCTTTCAATAATACTTCTAACTGAATGTTTCGCTCCTTTTAGAATGAAGCAACCATGCACAATGCAGACATGCTGCAGGTCACGATACAGTAAATATTGTATCGCGGGCGCACAACCACCATTTTGGTAATAGGAGTGGGGCTTGGACCCAAAGTCAAGAATTTCTTTGTTCGAAAAATGTCTCTATTAAGTGGCGTACTGAACAAACTAGTGCAATTAAGCGCATTACAAACGCTGAGCGATTTTTCGACCTAAAAATAGCCATTTGGATCACATTTCGTACGTTTTTAGAGCCCTCTGAAAGAACTAAATTGTTAAAACCAGAAATTATTTGCAAGAATTAAATTGCCTAGCCCCTTCATTAGTTACATATGAAGTCCATAACAAGTTTAAACGCTTGTATTTTGCGTTGAATTTTCTAAGCGACTTAGCTAAGGGAGGACGCAGAAGCACCCTTAGCCCCCCCCTTAGTCGCGCCAATGCCGTTTCGCAGTTTTTACCTTTTTCTTGACCTTTGTTTTTTTATACGTGCTGGGATAAGATGTCATGAAACAAGCCAACTGAATGACGACCAATGAGCTGGTTCGTTGGTTTGCAAACCCACATTCGAGTGGAGACTATAGCATCAAACTTACAGCTCATCAGCACAGGGTTAATTCTCAATTCATGAAACAAACGTTTCAGTGGGGATGTTTCTCAATTTGTTTGAAGACAACTGTAATTTTGCTGAGTTTGTGCGATTCTTGGCTTGTAAACGTTGTGGGGGCAAAATCTTTTTACTGTATTCACTACACACATAGTAAAATTGCCAATAACTCAGGCACAAAAGAGTTTGTATTTATGCTTGGAAAATAAACACGCCAAGAAAAGGAAAGTGATTATGGCAAAAAAATGGAGGTTTAACGAGGGTCGTAACCAATTTGACTAACACCTCGTTGCCTAAGCAGCTGGTGACTGACGAGAAAAAAACAAGAAAAGCTCATCAAGTGAAAACCTCGCGGTGTTACTAGTCAAAAGAGTAACACAGTAGCTTAGGGGTAGACAACCTACGGCACGCGAGGCAGATCCGGTTCGCGGCCTCTTAGCATGGTGTGGAAGTAGAATTTTGAATGGCTGAAGATCTTTTTCAGCTTTTTTTCATTTGGGTATTCACTTCAACCTAAGACCAGAACAAGTTTAAAACACTGGTCTCTAAACGGCTACGCCTTTTTTGTTTTGATCAAAACCTCAGTTTAGGTCACAAATACCATTGATTTAAGCTCCAATTGACTAGGGAAATTTATGCCAGCACGGCGGGACCTTGCTGGGTTTCGTTTCGGCTCGCGACTGCGAAAACGTTGCCGACCCCGTGCAGAAGCAATTAACTAACGTCTTAGTAGAAAATAGGTATATATAAAATTCCGTTTCATGCTGAAATATGTTTAATAAGCTTTGTTGGTTGGAAATTGGTACCGGTACTTGAAGCCAAATCTAATCCCTAACTACACTGATTAATCACTAACTACTCTTCGCGGTTAAGTTTTTGCTAAAGCTTACAATTAACGTTCAGGCTAGGATCGGGGTTAGAGTTGAAAGTAGATTAAGATATTAGTGGTATTCTACATATTCAAAACGATTTAATTCATTCAAAAAGCAACCTACCACCAGTATTGTAAGAGCCAGCGCAGTGTAGGCAACAAGGTCATAAACTATTCTGAAAGTATGGCGTATTTCCTCCTTGCATCCCTGCAAGACAAAATTAAGCGATTAATTTTCTACACTGACGGTGGCACTTTTTATTGGGTATATTTTGTGCCTGCGTAGTAAAAAAATATCGATTGATCTTCAACAGAACATCGATCTAAGTCACTGTAGAGTGCACCATTTTGCTTGATGCTCTTTTCTGTGCGCCAATAGATGATGCTTGTTAGTGAGCTTTCCCCTAATTTTTTCCAATTTCTTGCTTAAACTTGCTGCTTATTCAAAGCCACTTAGCAAAGACAAATTGCCGTAAAAACCTTATATTATCTAAGGATACAATAATGCGACGAATGAAAGTTGAACCAAAATCTTCCAATCACGCTAAAACAGAACTGCTCAACAATTTTGTTGATATATCATGTATTTGAAGGTAAAAAAAAAAAAAACGAAAAAGTTAGCTAACCGCCAACATCAAGATTAATTTAGACGGTTAATATGTTTACGAAATTCGCAGTAAATAGTTGCAGCGCAACAAAAAAACACTATCTTATCTATTAAAAAATACGCTTTAAGACAAAGTTTGATCATATATTTTTATCATTTTGGGCACATAAAAGTTAATCAAAATTATGTAGTAATATGCAAACAACTGCGAGGTATCGACACTAACGATGAAGCCACCAAGTGACTTATTTTAAACTAAAACGATTGGTGGTTCAGAGAATAGAGCGTCTCTGCGTCTTTTATTGAAATTGTAGAACCAGGTTCGACTCCGGGTCGGGTCAAACCCAAGACTAGAAAAACTGGTATTTGCAGCTTTCCTGCTTGACATTCAGCAATAAAAGGGAACAGTGAGAAGCCTCTATCAAAAGTGGTAGACAAGTGGGCACTGGGCAGGTACCAGAGGGACTCCGTAAAAGTCCCTTCACTGTTTCCTGGTCAGAGCAACATGGTGAACCAAGACGTAATCAATAACAATCACTCAAAACTAACTTTGTCAAACAGCAATTCTGGCTCCGAGAAGTTTCCAGTGCAGTTTGCATTTTCCACCTTGCAGCAAGACTTAGGGGCTTGATCATCGTGATTTTGACTCCACATGTAACTTTCATTGCCCCAATTGGTATAGTTTTCGTATCCACAGCATTGCAGCTGCAAAAAAAACAAGCAACTTTTTCAATACGACTACGAGCAATTCTTAAATACAAATACGGGAAAGACATATAATCTCTAAAACTTCTAACTTCTGTTAGAAGTCGATCAAACTTTTCTAGTAAGAAGTCGATCAAACTTTTTCTAGCACTTTTGTTAAATACAGCTAAGGTATTTGAAAGAATCATAAGCTTTTTCCAAGTCTAACATTGAAGAAAAAATCACTTAAGTTTTGAAATTTATTTCCGTCATTTTTTTGTTTTGGTGAGTCTGCCACAACACTGGTGCTGTGTTTAATTACTAGATCATTTTTCTTTTTTATAGTAAACAAAAACAATGTCCAAATGACTGGAATTACACCAAAAAAACTTAATTCACTGAAAAATTAATACAGTTAAATACTAGCTCGTTGTTGACAAAATTTAAAATATGAAACAAAAGGTCTTAAAAATGCATTTAAGTTTAAAATATTCCACTAGGTTTGCAAGATTTAGTCTTTAACCTAAAGAAATTATGATAAGCTGACGACTACTTGGTTCCAAAAGGTAATGACTAATGAGTAGGTATCTTGATCAATGCAGTGACTCATCATCAAGCCAAATAAAACCGCGAGCATGCAACCTCTTGATAACTCGCCTCATGATTTACAATACTCAGAGCAACTAGAGGTAGTGATGCACTCACACTTTGTTGAATTTCATCAATGAAGTCGGTGGTGTTGAAAGCAGAATCATACGTTGACACATTTCCATACTGCTCAAACTGGCTCAATGCAAAGTCATCAAATGTATCAGTCGTGCTTGTTCGTTTCGCTAACATAATCCCAGCCCCACATGCTTCCAATATCATAGTAATGGCCAACAGCAACAAGAACTAAATAAAAAAAGAAACCAATACTTGCTTGAGCCAAAAGGTTAGAAGGACGCCTTAGGCATCAAACACAAAATGCCACAACATTGAAACATATTTTGCAGCATTTTACTCATTATTTTAGTTCGATTCAAATTATTGATGTTATTTTGAGCTCGCTTATCACTTCTGGAAAGTCACTTTGTCGGATTATGTAAAGCCTCTCGAAGCTTGTGAGCCGAAGAATCAAAGAAACAAAAATTACGTAGCTAAAATCGTTGAGACTAGCAGCAATTGCATGATAGTGGGCGTGGGCAGTGGGTGAGCGGCGTGAAATACTAAATGCTACAACAACTCAGCATGATGGAAGCTCCTAACTGTGAGTGTGACATCACTGTTAATTAAAAATAATCAGACACTGTTATATAGCAAAACTGAGATCGACAATTTGGCTTCAGTGTAAATCCTTCCGTAATCTTTTTCAAAGAAATATTTATTTGCGAAAGTTTAATCTTAAGCCACAGCAGCTGCAGTGCAACTAAATGCAATTAATTTAAATCTTGCGCATAGCTATCAAAAATTGAAAACCACGTTTTGTTGCAGTCTTCTAAAACTGCAACAGACCCTAGTAACCATTAAGCTGATTTTATCAGCGAATCATTCTTTTTATTGGGCACACATCAACTCATTTTTGAATTTTCCATCGTTTGCTATTGGAAAATCACAGATTTTCTGGGCGCACGCCAACTCAAATAAGAGGAAACACTACAAAAGACTAAAGCAACAAGTATATTTGCATATACCAAGGGTCAAGACCAAACGAAACTGATGATATAGCAAACGCATAGTAGTTTTAAACAGCTGCTTGCAAGTATGATTCAAAGCTAATTAGTTTAAAAATATGAAAAACAGTCTGTACAAGTCACAAAAGACGCTTATCTTGGTATTAGTGATAACATTTAATTCTAGCTTAATTGACAGTGGGGTTTTGTAGGGTTTGCCTACTAGCAAACTTGTAAGAAAAAACTTACCACCCCAAGACAAGATTTTTTCTCAAAAACAGTTCCAGCACACCCGATCACTCCACTAAAAATCAGAATCCCAGCTGATGCAAAAATAATCACAGCTGGCCATATCTGATGATACGCCAGACTTCCATCATTAGACTGGATGTAATGCACTCCAGCATAAATCAAGAATGCACCAGCAGCCTGAAACAACAAGCAAAAGCCATGACAGAAGAGTTTGTGTTTTACACAATGTTACCGATAATATTACCCAAACTGATTGAAAAATTCAGTATTATAAAAAAAGCTGTTTTTGAAATCTGTCCAAAACTTGAGAAAGATACCAAATTTTTCAAATGTGGTGAATAGCAGAGGTGGGCCTGAATAACATTTTATCAGAAACGCAGCACAAAAATTTTTCAACCACTAATATCGCAATTCAAGATTCGCAATTCAAATTTGTTATTTTCCGAAGGGCAGTGCAACTTCCACAAGGAATTTTAAAATTCAGTTGAAGCACAAAGCTACTCAGCAATTGCAGAAGGGAATTTTCGTAGCAAGTCAGAGTGCAAACAAACTTGCAAAATTAAATTTACTAAGCACAATGCAAATTTTGAATTTTGCTATTTTTAAAGAAAAAGGAGTTAAGTAATTTGCTGCTGAAAGTTGACCTTGACAATCTTACGATTGAAATAAATCAAAATTTAGTTTAAGTATAAAATTGCGCTACCAACCCCCAAAAAACTTGAAAGCACAGCACAATTAATCCGCAACAAATTTTAAAGACATTTGTTGGCAACGCAACTTTTGCAATGTGTCAAAATACAAAATTAAAGGGCAACTTTTGCAATTGCGAAGGTTGCACTTTGCCCACCTCTGGTGCATTAAGCAAATTTAAATCCCTGAATTCAGTGATTTCGTAACTTTTTTACACGCATACCATTTTGAGCTTATGTAGAGTGCTCATGCACCACCTAAGTTACACCTGACAAGAATATCTCAAACCAAAAAATATACAACAGTACATAAGAAAAACTAGTATGTAGCTGCATTCAAGTTGAACAAGCATTAGTCCAGCAAGGCGATGGATGTGCTTAGTTGTTTTTTCTCCACCAGCTAGTCTTCACAACTGGAAGTATGAAGCACAGTTCAATTTTGACTTATTTCAAAGATGTTTTAATACAGCTAATATTTGGCTTTTATGTTGAACAAGATGAGTGTTGTGTTATAAACGTGCGAAATCTCGAAGTACAGGTAACTAAAACACAATATTGCAAGTTACTCAATCTGAAAGTTTTGGAAGTTACTCGCAAATTTTTTAGTAGCTGAAGTTGCTTGCATACCACCTGAAAGACTCTGACATATCACTAGTGGTATGTGTACTGGAAATGGGCGGACCTGCTAACGGGCTGTTAACAGTACTTTTGCAACCAATCATTAACACTTAACAACTGTTGCTAATGATTACCGTCCACTAATGGTCCGCTGAGCACTTTTATTCAAAAATATTTGAGACAGAATGTCAGAAAGTTCTTGCAAAACTTTAAAACTTATTATGATACGTTATGCTTGAATTGCTTTCACAGTTTACTTCAGAGTTCACAATCACATCACACTCAAAGCTGATGCACTGATGCAGGTTGCTAGAGTCTACAGACAGTTTCAGATTTTAGAGGTGGTAGAAACCTAACGAATGGTTTTGGTCTAGAGGTTTCAAGTATTGAGATTTTATAGGTTGCTGAATGCTGATGCTTAGTACAAGTTTGGACCTTCTTGTGAGCATGTTTGAGTAGGCAGTTCAAACAATCAAAGTTGTCAGCAGTGTACTGGTACTGTATGGCCAGCGACTGTTGAATCAGTGCAATAAATAAGCTGATTAGTGCCAGCATCATAGGCTAGTGTCCATTGGTCAGTATTGAGTTGATTGACCAAATACTGAGTGGTGGCTGCTTCACTGCATGGCAAAGTAATCAACTGAACTAGTCTCAGAGGTTATACCATACCGTACCTGTTAGGCCTATACCTGTAGGCTAGCCTACAAGCCTACGTATCTATGCTAGTAGAAGTAGCCTATTTGTATTTCAGATTAGACTCAAAGCAAGTTGGCAAGTAACACAGGCTCAAAGAACACTGCTTGACTATAGGCCTACCAGTATCTAGAATAGTTCCAATAAGCTAAAAGTCAGTAGGTGTGAGTCTTGTGACTGAGGGCAAAAGCAGTTAATGGCATTTATTGCAGTTCCGGTATGCAGGATCACGTCTTTTCGGTGCGACCATTTCGGCGCCACCTATTACGTTGCCGTACGTTTTTTGCAGAGATCGTTTCGGCGCTCTTTGACAGTTCACTTATTTAGGGTTAGGGCTTTGGGTATGTGTTAGTAAAAAGCACAGAATATTGGCGCCGAAAAGGGCCGCGCTGAAATGTCGTGGACCCCTGGTATGCTACCGGTAGGCCTACCTAGTAAGATTCCGGTATGGCACAGCGTGAATTGCTGGAAATAGGCTACCCAATTTACTTTTATTGTTAGGCCTACTGAATTCACAAAATGCATCACATATTGACATTACTGTACTACTAGGTTACCTGTTAACTATCATGGCTCTAGCCTAGGTCTGAGGTAGGAATGACATAAAAAATTAATGCAGGTATCTACTGGTGTGCATTCATGATTTTGACAAGTTTTGACATAGTACTGGTATATACCCATGACGGTGATAATGGGTTGGATGATATTGGCTGACTTTCAGTCTCAATGACACTAAATTTACCTATTTTGCCAACATGCAACTTGTTGAAGTTTCTACAATAACTTTTTTGTGAGACGGGCTTTCTACAGCCTGGGCTTCATATTTGATAAAAATCATGGGTTACAGGTGGGTAACGGGTCAGACATCATGAGCTGCGGGCGCTCTGGGCTCTGAAAATGTCAGCCCAGCACATCTCTAATGTGTACCACAGTTTGAGAACAACTGCCTTAATTGATAAGTGCTGAAAAATACCTACACTGAAAACAGAGTCGCTCACCAGCAGCAACACTAACAAATTGTTTATCGTTCAATGTCTACTGTAAATCAGAAATTTACCTACTATACAACAACAAAAATTTTAAGTTATATTTTGATGTAAACATTTGCAGCCAGTGTACCAAACAATAAGCAATTACAAGATTATGACCTCACAGATTCAAACTCAAAACTCAAGAGAGTGTAACTAGTACTGCTAGGCTATTTTAACTCCATATGTTTATCTACATCATAATAAAAGATCGAAGTATTTTTTAGACTGTAAAATGCACATGCATAGCACTTACCCAAAACAACAAATTTATTATGAACAGGATTATCTTCAAAGGAGCAGTGCAGCAATTCATGACAATACAATTATATGCACAAGATGAGGGGAAAACTAGAGTAGCTGGTATTGAGTATATCTAATTAGGCAAAATTTCACAATCAAACAAATGTAAATCTAAAATTACAAATATTTGAAAAGAGATATTAACTTAGCTACAGTAATATATACAGTACAAGATCTGAAGCAAAAAGGTAAACTAAATGATTAGATGTAAGATATCTCATATGAACATTTAAATTTTTAACGTCATATTTTTGATGGTGGACACCATGAAACATAAACTAGGTACCTATCAAATATGAAAACAAATAGTGACTTATGTTATATAACATAATGTCCATAAAGAGAATAAGCAAGCAAAGCGTGGACAGCAAGCACTCATTTACCCTTTTTTAAATTTTAATTATTACAACCTTTGGGTTTGGGTTAGGTTTAGGATATTGATTTTTACATGACCTGTTACCAGTACATAAAAGCAGCCACTGCCAATAATAATATTGTCACAATAATAATAATAATGATATTGAGTTGTTTTCTCGAATTGTTTTTGCGACGTTTGCTCTAATTATTATCGTGGTCATTTATCATCAAGCTTGTCAGCGTGTGGTTTAAAGTTGCATAAAAGTTTGTTTTGGTGATATCATATTACGAATTACGAGCTCTTTTTCTCTCTAAATCTAATTTACACTACAGGTACCACATTAGTTAACTAGAGCACCAAATTTGAGAAATCGTAATTTTGATGAGAGTGTAGAAGTTATTGAAGTCTTGTTGTTTTGCCCCATGATCTTGTTCGAGATTATATTATTCGCAAACGGCAGTCTACTAGTCAAGCTATAAGTGTTGTTGTGTAACTTGGTTTAGCGAATGTAGAAATAAGAATATTTTGGGTTTGGGATTTTGGCATATTTGTCACTTCTGTAGTGCGAGTTGTAAATTGATTAAAACGTAATTTTGTCTTAATACTTTCTATTAATACTTTGATTACTTTTACTAAATTTCTTTTAATTGATTATTTTGATATATTTTATATTTGCGCTAATTATGCTTTATTTTGATTCTATTCGAATAAGGGTATATGTACAACTGCGGTAGTAACTAGGCGTATTAGAATTTGAAAGACCTCAGCAGCGACAAGCTTGCATTTTTAAAGATCCCGCCGTCCTTACTTCGCTTCTTTTTGCCATCTGGGGCATTAGTTTAAGGGAGTTTGTGACAAATATAAAACACCTCAATTACAGAGAAATCTTAAATTCCAAGGTATTAAAATTTTGAACTCTGTTCCAACACAAATAACAATTACCCTTCCATCAGAGGTGGAGTCAAAGACACAAGGCTCGAGCCCAAGGCCAAGGACACAAAAAAAACCCAAGGCCAAGACCAAGGACAGACCATCTTAAGGCCAAGGACCAAGGACACAAGCGCAAGTGCTCTCCAAAAAAAAAAAGGTCTTCAGAGATATTTTTCAGGCGATTTCCAAACAAAAAAAAACGGTATTCAGAAAAGTTTTTCATGCAATCTCCAGCAAAAAACGTTTTCCAAAAACTTTTCGGGCACCTCACAAACTTTTAACAACTCAAAAAATAGTGCTGTCCTCAAGCCCAGGACAGAATAATTTTTGAGGACTTAAGGCTTCGAGGCCAAGGACTTGACCTTCGAGGACTCCACCTCTGCTTTCCATTGATTCAAAATACAATATAAAAAGCATTAGATGTCAAATCATTTGTGATACTTCCAGTTTTACTTTATTTGGAAACTTTAAATAATCATATTTTGTGTGACTATTTTAATTTTGGACTAGTCGCTACACCACATAGGGATGCATCTGCTGACCATGCTGGAGACTGGCTGGCAGGTGTTACGTTTCTTTGCTCGGGCTTATTTTGTTTTACCTAACTAACGTTTCACTTAAATGTTGTTGTTGCGCATACTGGGAGAGTGAAGGTGGGTTCACTGGCATGGTCTTCATGAGTTCTGCTGGGGCATCTCATTGCTACACTTCGAGTAATAAATTACATATACTGCATACCATATTTCTTTGAATATAAACCGCAGCTTCTATTTATTTTTGTGGTTATTTTAAGCGGTTTCTATTCAAGGGCAACTTTATTATTTTTTGCCGTCATACTATTAAAAGAGCTGAACAAACTTCTTCAAACTGCCTGTAAATACTCTACTATAGCGACTTAAAACACTGTAATTGGTATCCTGCTATGTGAATTCCATACTCATCAACAGATTCGTTTGCACATGGCGCTTTTAAGTGCGTTATTTAACAGGATAACTATTAGTTTCTACACCTACTGACTGGCACCTGCTCTTTATGCGACTTCTGAACAAGGGCGGCTTTTATTTGTTTTATTTTCCTTTTTTGTGTGGCTTCTAATCAAGGCGGCGACTAATGAAGGGCAGTTTATATTCAAAGAAATGCGGGATGCACGGCATGATTGACCAAGTTTGTGGGCATCTGCAGTCAATCAATTATAAACACGCAGTCAGGCTATTCTAATTTGCTCCTTTCTTATTACTAATAATAACTCCGTGCCTGACTGCCCTCATGTGCCTTTTAAAACTGATTGCATCATTCTTAGTTCTAAAAAATTGACAAACTTGACATGAATAAAAAAACAGAAATAGGATGAAATTTGTATTTGCCTACATCAATCTTTGATCTGTATTTAGGAACCCTAGTTCTATCGCAAAGTTAGCCTGCAAGTTCATAGGTGGCTGCTCAACTCGATGACCGGGGGTCCCTTTGCAGCTCCTGTCACAATTCAACTCTCTGTTTTTTGTGCTGAATAGTAAATATGAATAATCATGACTTTTGGACTATGAGTATGACTAATAAAACATAAGGCAGTGGCCATTTTGCCTCTAGAGGCAAATATAGTTCAAATAACCATATTGCCTCCAGTGCCAAAATGGCCCTAACCCTAACCCAAAGACTAACAGAGGGAAAATGAAATTTTGCCTCTAGAGGCAAAATAGACACTTCCATAACATAGGCCTAAACTAACAATGACAGACAAAGCATTAACATTGAGGACTCTTAACAAGATGTACTCAGTAGCCCACTTCAAAGTGACCAGTAATGTCTTAATATCCAGTAGCAATTCAGACTTTTTTGAATAGTAGGATGAGAAAATACCGTAAAACAAGGTGACTTTGATAATAATTTAGATATTGCACAACTACATGTTGTATAGGTTGCAACACCCTCTTACAAATGCGATATGTTGTTAAAAAACGTCTTTTTTGAAATAACACAAACGGACATTTTTAGGACTTCATAGTAAATTTTTTTACTCCTTTTATTTGTGGTAAAAAGATTTTTATTTTGCAGGGTATGAAATTCTCCTGGTTGTGTTCTGCTTCTTTTGTGATCTAATGAAACAATGTTAAAAGACGTTTAGCATAATTAAAAACCTTACAATTTTTTTAAAAAATAAAAAAACTTATCAATCTCACCTCATCAGTGAGGATACATTGAACTATAACTAGGTTTTAACCAACTATCAACGTCACCCCGTAGAAGGGGTGACTTTGATAGCTAATTGATTGCATAATATCTCAGATACTTTTGTTCAGAATTAAGTAGTAGTGCATGGCTTGGAAACTGAGACGAAGAGTGTTACAATAGGCCAGTTATGAGAAGCCTTGAGGACAGGAGTTGGAAAGCAGAAAGTCACCCCGTTTAACGGTAGGTACTGTTACGATTGTGGCATGCAATAATGGCATAAAAGCAAGTAAAAACTAAAATGAATGCTATCTGGACAGGCTGATACCAGGATACAACATATTAATTTTAATTTAGTTTGACCAGTCAGCTGCTACAACTAGCAACCCAAACCAGCAAACATTTCATACTGGTAATTATAATTGTTTTTGTTAAACAATAAATCTATACTAAAAATAAAAGACTATAGGTCTGGGGTATTAGTGAGATTTTGCAAGTTTGAAATTTCAGTTTGCAATCTTCAATAATAAGATTCTCAAAAATTATTCAACTAATAATTGATGGCTTAGATCTATCAAAAGAACATACGTGATATTTTGTAAACTGCTCATTGCAACGAGTGCTACAGTATATACTAGGGTGGAGTGAAAAAAACTTTTTTTGGAAATCGAAAAAAGTGTAGCTCTCAAATCCTGACAAATGGTTCAAACCTTGCTTAAAATTTGTTTTTGGGGGGTTGCCCCCATTTTCCAGCCGGCAACTCCCCCAAATGTAATCGCGACAGTTGGCGTGAGGGGTAATTCGCAAATCTCGGTAACCACTGGTCGTAGACCAATGGTATATGGCTCAAAATCTGCGAAAACACCATGTTCCTATCTGTGCTAAGAAGAATGTTTTCTCTATTTTCAACACAAAAGAAGTTACAGTCGAAAAACAAATAATGTGGCCGTTTTTGGTAATTTTTTTAGGAAAATTCATCTATGTATAATTGTGTAACAAGCACAGTCTTTACGGTAAAAAGAGCAACAAAATTTTGAATTTGTGAATGCGTTGTGCTTTGTTGGGTGCAAAGATGCTACTCTTATGATAGTGCAAGGCCCAAACAACAAGCCGAACCGATCTGTGCAACTTGAGGAGCGCTATACTGCAGTTAGTGAACCAGGCATTTACAATCTCTCTCATTTTTCTCCTGAAGATGGTAAAGGCCGAACTATTGCAAAAGAGCTCTTTGATTTGTTCAAGGAAACGAAGTTGTAGCTCAAGCTAGCAATCGTGGGAGCGAATGGTACTGCTTCCATGACAGGGAAACACAATGACTGCCTTTGTGGATTGGAGGAATTGTTAAATAAGCCTCTTTAGTGGATTGTGTGTTTGCTCTATATGAATGAACTTCCTTTACGAGTTGCGTTTAGAGTTCTAGATGGTTCCTTAAGTGGTCCAGATACTTTTGCGGGGCCAATTGGAAAAAAATTGCATAGGACTGTATCAAGTTGGATTACTCGATTCTACCATTGTTAGTGCCTTCTTCGTTTTTTCCTATTCTTCCAGAGCAGGTTGTCAGTGACTTGAGCACGGATCAAGTTTATGCTTATAGCATATATTGGGCATTTATACATGGAAAAGTTGATGATGATCTGGCTTATGTGGAGGTTGGACCCATTGTTCACTTGAGATGGCTCACTTTAGAATGTAGAATTCTGTGCTAGTATGTGTCTCTGGAAGAGCCACCTCTGAAGCTGGAAATTCTAGTTTGTTATTGTTTAACAGTATCCGACTTGGTTTGAAATTAAACAAAATAATCAGATAATCCATGGATCCAGCAACTTTTTCAACTTGGTTCAGAGGATTAACAATTTTTCAAACAAACGTGTTCAAGAAATTGCTTTAAGTGTGGTGCAATGGAATGGTTGTACGCACAGCCAGAAAATCTTTTCACAGCAATGTTAGGCCGGGAATGATAAAGAAAGTGTAAGAAATGTGGTAGTGGCAAAAGTGCTATTACTTCGGAAACAAGATTAGCTGAAGAAAGTGCGAATAACGATGACTGCCCTCATGCACTGAACAGCAGTTAGATTCGCTCGTTCGATGTACCAACTCTGAACTAGGAAGCAAATGCTTACTACGTATGAGCTCCAGCAATTGCAAGCCTTACAGATAGAGAAATAGAAGAGTGTCTGAAGAAACCTTTGGTATTACATCACCCATGTCATAAGCAATCTGTGGAGCGGCACGTCAAACTTGTTGCGGAAGAGTCTGCACAAGCTGCAGGATTTGATACACGACATGGAGTCATTCGCCAAAAAATTAAATCTTGCAAACTTATGAAAACATTTGCCCCCAAAAAGTAGTTCAAGTAAAGTTTTTTAGTCAACCATAACTCTTGTGTAATCTCTATAGGCCAGGTGGTTCAAAAATGATCTCAAAACAGTGGTGTTTGCTCTGAGTTTTTTATTTCACCACATAGGTGCACCGCCGCACCAAACTTCTCGAATTTGTCACAACTAGACCTTATGAGGTTGACATCATTTTTTGGCTGCCAAAGACAGCCATTTATTCCATCTTGTATTATTTTGTTGTAAAGTCAGTTTTGACACCACCCAGCCTATATATGTTGCAATGTTTTCAAGGTTAAATAAGTGAGTCTTAATTATGGGATGCTGATATCGCAACAAATTGCTGAAAATACTTACTACAGTAGTTTGTTTATTGCAAATTATCTGTAAACCGTAGCTGCTTTTAACCATAATATACTAGAGTCAAATTTCATCCCATTGGTAATAAACCAAAACCATCGGTCATCAACCCACTTATGACTATTATAACTGATTGCGCACTACCCAGATGAAAATTAATTACCAAAAATTAGTTTTCGAAAAACTTAAGAGAGGATTCCTTCAAAGTTGTGGACAAATTATATATATATTGTCAGAACCATGCTATACCGTAATTGCTCTGTGCTACTGCTACATGGCTTCTCTGTTACCTTTGTGATTTTATGGTATTTTAGTGACTTTTTAAGTGGTATGTGGTTAGCTAATTCAAAGCAATTGTTGTTACTCATTCAATTTCTGGCAATTTTAACAAAGCTTTTTTAGTGTAACAAAGCTTTTTTCAGTGTAACAAAGCTTTCAGTTTAACAAAGCTTTTTAACAAAGCTTTAACAAAGTTTTTCAGTGTTTCTGTACTGTAACTTGCTACCTAATGTAAAATTTTAACTCTCAGCAAGAGTAGAAGTTACCATTTGTCCGCTTATTGGTGTAGCATATCACAAACAGCGTTAATTAAGTGAGAGGAACTAGTTTTGCTGATTACTGTTAAACGACTGCGCCTGCACATAGATGAATTTTCTGATAAATTAACCAAAATGGCCATATTTTTTGTTTATGGCTGTAACTTCTTTTGTGTTGAAAATAGAGAAAACATTCTTCTTAGCACAGATAGGAACATGGTGTTTTCGCAGATTTTGAGCCATATACCATTGGTCTACGACCAGTGGTTACCGAGATTTGCGAATTACCCCTCACACCAACTGTCGCGATTACATTTGGGGGAGTTGCCGGCTGGAAAATGGGGGCAACCCCCCAAAACAAATTTTAAGCAAGGTTTGAACCATTTGTCAGGATTTGAGAGCTACACTTTTTTCGATTTCCAAAAAAAGTTTTTTTCACTCCACCCTAGTATACACCGTAGTTCACAAAATATTTTGTGAACAGTTCTGCGTAGCCTATTAGTATTAGTTCACAAAATTTGTTGTAAAATCACAAAATATGTTGCTTCAATAAATCTAAGCAAGCAAATCAAAAAAGACCAATTGGATGACCAAGAATTATATGTAGATTGACCAATTACATGGAGGATCTTGGATGGAATCACTTGAGACCTACCATAACCCAAACAAAATGATGGACTGCGGAGGTGATGGAAGACTATCTGCCATGAAGTGTGGCAGTTTAATCTTAAGCTGCAGCCCCCACAACTCTTATGAAAAAGCGGGTAATGAAAAGAGAGTACTCAAACTTAAACTGTGCAGTAGGCCTATTGTATTTGTGTTGCGCAGCAAGCTGGCATTGCAGATTGTTAAAGACAAAGGCTACCAGTACTGTGCTAACAGTACTGGTACCAGTATCATTAAATACCGATAGCCTACAGTGCTTTCATTTCCCTACATAGGCAGTTGGCACACGAAATTTAAAAAATCAGAAAGCTTTAAAAACTTAAATATACCGATAGTTTTAATAACTTTGAATTTAATCAAGTACAGAACAGTAAGAGAGTACCAGTAAGTAGCCCACCGCATAGAAAGTTTCTCGTGAAAACTGAAATATCTTTTGTGAAGACGGTAATCCATAAGTGTAGGCCACTGATACCAGTACAACCGTACATAGCCTACTCAGTACTAGAACTACGATAGGCCTACTAACTGCATCAAGCTGTTTAAGGTGTTACTGTAGCATAAAAGGACACCTGCACAAGACGCACCTTCAATTTCTCACAAAATTAGCCCAACCTCAGTATCTCACCACTCACAACTGTACGTCACTCCCACAATAACTTTGCTGCAAATAGGCTAGCTTTCGTAAGAGCAAAGTCAACTTGATAAATATTAGCGTTCCATTTCTAGGTATCTCTTTAGGAATTAGGAAGAGTTTTATTCGGCGCACAGATCCATGAAATCTTGCGCCAATTAGGCGCAGAAAATGCAAAACTACCTTTAGCGCATAGCAGAACCTCCTATATTTCGCAAAATATGGACAATGGGGCTGGAAGTCTCCTCAATATTGGAAATCCCCAGAAATTCAAGAACCCTTTTTTTCTTATAGGGCATGCCATATTGCCAAAGAGCGACGATAAAGCAAGAATTTTGGCAGCAATCTGCATTATCTATTTTCATCAGCGTGGAACAAAAAATAAGTAGGCTTATCGAGTTGGAGCAAAAATCTAGCGCAGTTTGGTTGAACTTTCTAACCATTCGCTCCATACCATTACCTGCCTAGCATTCTACATTAGGGTGGAGTGAAAAAAATTTTTTTTGGAAATTCAAAAAAGTGTAGTTTGGAAATCCGGGCAAATGGTCTAAAAATAGAAAAATAATCGACTTGAGCCAGTTGCCACCTACCATCGGCTGGCTACCCCCCAAAAATTGGTCGCGGGGGTAAAATGGCCATAAAATCATGTTACTTGATAACAGTGGTGGGCAAGTTACTTTCTAAAAGTAACTAGTTACAAGTTACAGTTACTTGGCAAAAAAAGTAACTAAGTTACAGTTACAGTTACAAATTTGAAAAAGTAACTAGTTACAGTTACAGTTACAAGTTACAGTTACTTTAGTGATTAAAAAATTGGACTAAAAACAGGCCTGACGGCTTTAACTTAAACTTTAACCAGCAACCACATGTATAGTCCAGTGAACACAGTGAAGAAAATATGGATAAAAGGTTATGGTTGATCAGACATGCGACTGTGCGTCCTGTGTTGGCTTTGTAATACAATTATTTTGAATGGAATTCATAAAAAATCTGTAATTTGGTTCAAAGCATGTTGTACAAAAAGTAACTGTAACTGTAACTTTTTTTAGGGCTCTAAACTGGTAACTAGTTACAAATATCGTTACATCTGAAAAAAAGTAACGAAGTTACAGTTACAGTTACTAAAAAAGTAACTAATTACAGTAACTAGTTACAATTGTAACTAGTTACTGCCCACCACTGCTTGATAACCGCTAGTCGTAGAGACCTGATTTATATTCAAAAGTTGCAGAATCATCATGTTTCTATGAGTGCTAAGAGGACTTTTTTGTCTATTTCAATCATAAAAAAAGTTACAGTCAAAAAACTAGTTTTGGCAGGTGTAACTAGTGACGATCGGTGAGGGGCATCAGGGTATTCTTTGAATACCCAAACAAAATCATCTCATCTGTATTTATTCAAAGTAATATACCTTTTAAATAGTATTTTATATTTTGGTTATTTGTGCTTTCATGGCTAGTTGGCCACAAGCATAGCGTATTCTGCGTAGCAATTGGCGAAACCTAGTGGCAGGCAGTCGATTATTTGAGTTTTCGGCATTGTGGCGCAAAACGTTGGTATGCAGTCGCTGTAGCTTGACTGCGCTGGAAGGTATCAAAGCGAAGTTGTGAAAACCCAAAATGGCGTAGCAAAGTGAAACCATGTAACGCCCCGCCTTTGTTTTAACCAATCAAATTTGGTCAAGTGAAGAAACGTCACGATTGACGTCATCCTGGGTTTTCAGATAGCGAGCGTGATTACCTTACCTTCAGCTGCCTGCGCCTGAGGTTGCGCGATCGACCGTTACAGACCTGTCAATTAAATTACCTACCCTGAAACATCATAATACTTTCTCCGTATCAAACAATTGACAGTAAAAGACTTGCAAGGTTTTTTAGCAAAAATAACCTACTATGAGGAAAACTTAAAATTTGTCAAAGTAAATTACAACAGCAATATAACACAACGAATGCTGTGGATAGTTCATTGGGATGTTCCTTCACTCAAAAAACTTTTGAAGAAAAAAAAAGCAGTTCGTTGCTGCAGGTATAGACCCAAATCCGTTGAAAGATCGTTTTCTTCCTTAAAATGTATCAAATCATTTTCTCAAAATAAAATGGAACAAGACAGACTTTCAGATTTAGGCCTTATATCCATCGAGTCACAATTACTGACAGAAGTCATGGAAACCAAATCTTTTCAGGATTCAGTCATAACAGAATTTGCTTCAGCGGAAAAGCGAATGGAATTTACTTTTAAACGACCTGCTTGCATCTGCAGTAATTCTGAAACTTTGCCGATTTTAGTGCTCTTAGTCCATGCTCTGCCCTTTGTAGTAAACAGTTTTGTTTGAATTGCTAATCAAACGGCCAAAGCTGTTTCAGCTTGTACTATTTCTTTGCTTTTTGTAGGCAACTGATCATTGGATGAGGTAAAGGCGTGTTAAAAGTTTTAATCAAATGCTTGAATTGAGTGTAGAAGTTATAGTTTATCTTTTTCATTTTTCTACACCTCCACTATACTCATTTCACTCAACAGCTGAAGCGAGACGAAAAAAATTAACTTCAGCTACGCTACCCTCATTTCGAGCCAAAACTTTTTACTACCAAACGTGTTTTTGCTTCTCCCCCCAGTCAAACTTTGTCTTTCAATTTTTATTTTTAAATAGTACAGTACAAACACAGTATAAATATCAAATGCCACCAATACGTATGGACATAATTCTATCTGCGCAGACCGGATGCGCAATTACTTCATGTACGAAAATAAACGACGGAATAAATTTTGAATTGAATACCCAAAACTTTTTGCCACCGATCGTCACTGGGTGTAACATAGCTTTTTTTAAGGATTAGGTAGACGTAGGCTTACGTCTACTTAATCCTTACAAATTTTTTAAGATTTTTTTCTTTGTAGATAAGTAATTAGGTGCTTAGTACTATTAATGAAATTACTTGATAACCACCGTAGTTTATAGCTATGACAACCAGGCGAAGTGCAAGCAACGTTAAAGTTTTACATAGTGGATACACTTTCACTGGAAGTAAAAGCTTTCCATCCGGTATACTACCCACCAAATGTCAAGTGTTAGAGAGGATCATCCAATTCGAAAATTTTAGAACTGTGGACGTTGCAAATGATGTTGCTAAAGAAATACATGACAGATGGGTGTGGTGTAATGTTTATCCATTACATTACTTAACTATATCTAAAAAAGCACAGGCACTGGTGGTAGCTTTCAACAAACTTGATCGGTATCCCAAGAAAAAACGTGGAGCAACTTTTTTGGAAAAAGAAGCGGAGTTCTTGTCAGATATAGATAAGTTGTTCGACGTGTTTTGCAATGACAATGAACAACGAAGACGTTTGGAAAAAGACCACAAGTTGCGAATGACAGATGAAGATTTTGTATTTTATGAAGATCAAAAGAGTCGGCGTATTGGAAAATGTTTAGATGTAGCTTTGCCTTTGACCTCATCTGACCAAAAATTTATACGACGTTCAAAATCACATGTCAATGCCCCAAGTTCACAATGCCAAAATGAAATTATTACTCTGTCAACTACTGATTATGTCTCGGAGTCCGAATCTTTGGCATTAACAAGCACAGACACATCACAATCATCTGCAGTTTCTCAGTTCTTAGCGGAAATGCCAAATCCATCCATTCAAAATCGCAAAAAATGGCCAAACCTTGCCAGAATTTGTGAACGCTACCAGCTATCGGATAGAGCAGCTGCTGCAGTTGCTAACAGTGTCCTAGTGGATGTTGGTTTAGTTACTGAAGATGATAAAACACGCATCATTGATCGTAGTAAACTACGAAAAGAGCGTGAAAGATGCCGAAACGAAATCCGGAGCGAAGAGCAACAAAACTTTGGATTGGTGAACGCAGTGTATTTGGATGGCCGCAAAGACGCAACCCAAATTGTTGCACAAGGTCCAAATGAGAAGCATTATCGGTCTGTTCAACTGGAAGAACATTATACAGTAGTTGGTGAGCCAGGAAGTTATTACCTTACTCACTTTTCTCCTGAAGATGGCAAAGGTAGAACAATTGCCCAAAAGTTGTTTGATTCTTTCAGTGGTACGGAATTGGAAGGCAAGCTTGCAATAGTTGGCACTGACGGTACTGCTTCTATGACCGGCAAACACAATGGATGCATTCGAAGTTTAGAAGAATTATTACACAGACCTCTTCAGTGGGTTGTGTGTTTACTACACACAAATGAACTTCCCTTGCGACATGTGTTTGCTGCTTTGGATGGGGCAACAAGTGGTCCAGATATATTTGCCGGACCAATAGGTAAAAAAATACAGGGTCCTGTATCAAGTTGGCCAGTTACTCAGTTTAAGCAAGTGTTCGTCCCTATTTCTTCTTTTCCAAAACTTCCACCTCATGTCATTGATGACCTGAGTACAGATCAATACTACGCTTACAAAATCTGTTTGGCAATTATAACTGGTAATTGTGATGATGATATACAATATTTGGAAGTTGGCCCAGTGGTGCATTCAAGATGGTTGACTTTGGGTTGTAGAATTTTGCAGTATTACGTGTCACTTGATGAACCACCTTAGAACTTGGAAATTTTAGTTAACTTTTGTTTAACTGTTTATTTTCCCACTTGGTTTGAAATCAAGTTATACAACCAACTAACACATGGTTCTAAAGTTTTTTTCAACTAGATCAAAAGAATTAACAGTCTGACAAATCAAGATCTTCGACAAGTAGCTCAAAATGTTGTTCAAAGAAATGAATATTTTGGCCATCCAGAAAGCATTTTGATCGCAATGTTAGATGACGATCAAGCTGTTCGAGACAAGGGCGTGAATCACGTTCTTTCACTTCGCAAGAACTACACCTCAGTTCGTTTATTTCACCTTCCTACTTTAAACTTGGAAGCAGACACATACTATGAGTTGGCTGATTTGGAAATTTGTCAGCAACAACCTCCAGCTATTAGACATTTGTCCGATTCTGAAATTGAAGACTGTCGAATCAAACCCTTAATTTTACACCATCCATGCCACAATCAAACTGTCGAAAGACATGTCAAATTGGTAACGGAAGCATCAGCACAAGTCACTGGATTTGAAAGAAGAGACGGACTTATTCGCCAAAAAATTAGATCTCGCAAATCGTTAAAAAAGTTTGACACTAAAATGCAATTTTCGTAAAATGTTTTTATGTTGAGTTGACTGTTGATAACACATCTATGTTTGCCAGCCTCGCACTCACTTTTGTTGTGCACTTCGCATTACTACAGTAATATGTTGTACGACATACCCCTAAAATCAAATTTCTTAGCAAGTTACGAATTGCAAGAGTTCATGTTAACTAGTTTTAGTTTAAAGAGTTCATGTTAACTATTCGCGATTAGTCATTCTGGCGAACGGACGTGTTCATTAGAAGAGAGAAAAACAGACATTTTGCTGTAGCGGTTGCGCAGAAAAAAAAAAAAAAGATAAATTAGGAATTTGCTCAAAATCACGACTGGGAAAACTGGAAAAAACACAGTTGAAGCTAAATTGGACAGTGTATTGAAGGCGATTGAGATAATGTCGGAGAGATTAGATAATTGGGAGAAGCATTTTGCCAGTTTCGAAATTCAACTTAATGTAATTGACAAAAAATTTTCTGAAAGATGTGGCAAGTTAGAAGCTGACGTATCTGCACTAGACTTAAACATCAATCAAATAGGAAGTCTGGCCTCAGAAATTGAAACGGAAATGGTCTCTCAATTTGAAATACTTAATGAAA
This sequence comes from Trididemnum nubilum, assembly GCA_963965965.1. Taxonomy (NCBI): domain Eukaryota; kingdom Metazoa; phylum Chordata; class Ascidiacea; order Aplousobranchia; family Didemnidae; genus Trididemnum; species Trididemnum nubilum. The sequence continues at coordinate 38,212,316 of OZ014484.1, read as the reverse complement.
AATTGAAAGCTGCTGAAGAAAAGATCGAACAACGCGCTTCTACAGAAAATTAAAAGCATTGAGCATGAGAACGTCATGCGTGAATCTTATGACAAACGATTCAATATTCTGATACATGGGTTAGATGAAATCGAACATGAAACCAAACCAATAACTAAAGCTATTTTTGAAACTTTTCTGACGGAGGCGCTAGGATTGGAACCCGATGCGGTTAGAATAGCGGATTTACACCGAATTCCTCAGCATCCTGTCACAAAAGCAGGTAAAAAAGTAACGCGACCAATTATAGTCAAAGTTCTAACTGCCTTTGATAAGAGTATCATTTACGAAAATGTTAACAACCTTAAAGCTTAAAATGATGGAAAAGAAACCTCTGCTTTTATAACTGACCACTTGCCCAAATTATTTTATAAACAAAAGCAGATGTTAATGCCCGATTTTAAAGCAGCCAAGGGCAAAAAGCGTACATGGGGTACGTACGACGGAAAGTACTGTTTATACGTCGAAAATAAACGTATATTGCCACCTGTCGGTGCAGATTACGTGTAAACAAACTTTGAGAAAATAATGTGTTGTGTGCTTTTGGTGACTAAAATTTTGTACTTAATTTTGTAATGAATAGGACCCGATTCTGTGCATCGCAATAGGACAAGTCGGAAGAAAGTTTTCATTAATTTATATTATTACTATCTTTCGACATAATTATTTCTATCAGCAACAATTTTATACAAATAACATAGCGAGCAATAAACGAAACAACATTAGACTGTCTTCGGCCTTGCAACAGAAAGGGACCCCTATTCACCTTATTATTCAATCGAGGAACAGCATCGCGTAAATTGCGAAAACTTAGATTATTGTGTTTTCCCCAATATGATTCAGCATATTTTGGAATATCCAAGGGATAAGATGAAATGCTGCATGCTTTGCATCAAAAATGTATCAGTTGAAGCTGGTATCTTTTGGGACTGGAATTTGATGCATAGATTTTTATAGACATAGATTACTGGAATTTGATTGTGATTTATAGCTTCTTACAGACATAGACTACTGAAACCTCTTATCTGTTTGTACAATGTAGTGATCACGTAGCAATTTGAGAACAAGTATTAGTTACTTGTCTTGATCCGATTAACTAAAAAACTATTTGCTTTTTCTCTAGTGTAACAGCACTATTGGGTGAGCCATTTTCTGAATAGCTATCACCTTGTGAAATGTTTTTATTAGACAGTAAACTAGGAACACTGGAGTATATTGCTGTTTTTGATCAAACTTTTGTAGCAAACCAAATGATACAACAAACCTAATTTACTTTTTTTGTTTAACAGCAGTAATAAGCTGAGCAAACTGCGCAAATCTCCTGTCTTATACATTGATGGTAAATTATGTAAACTGTTGAACCGCTGCTTCTTAAAATGTCTGTTGACAAAATGGATTTTACTAGTGTACTAACAATGGCTACATGTGACGACTTAATTATAAACAACAGGAGGCTAATTGAGTTTCTCAACACGAGTCGATCAGAGCTAAACCATGAAACAAAAACTTGTGATCTGAATGACACATTTGACTCCTTGCTAGATAATATTAAAGAATGTCATTATATTGATTTTCCGATGAAAGAGTTTTTACCATCCACAAAACCTAATCAGACTACAATGTCTATAATCCATATAAATATAAGATCGTTAAACAAACCAGAAAATTTCGAAGCACTTCACGAATTTTTGACCTTACTACCATACTCTCCGGATATCGTGTGTGTATCGGAAACGCGGCTTAAAGGCAATCCATTAATCAATATTTCATTACCAGACTACAACTTTGTTCACTCCGATTCTGTAACAAACGCTGGCGGGGTTGCAGTATACGTTTCAACTAAATACAAATTTAAACTGGATTGTGACCTTGAGATGAAACTAAACGGTTGTGAAGAACTTTGGCTAAATATAAAAACGAATGATAATTCTAATCAAAAATTTACAGTAGGCGTGATTTACCGACATCCAAATGATTCTAACAGTACAGTAAAAGAATTCTCTGAAGCCCTATGTAATTCCATAAATAAAATAACAAATCGAAAAGACACCTTTTACCTGCTCGGAGACTTGAACATTGATCTAACAGTGAACAAAAGAAGCTTAAGTAGCCTTGATTTTCTAAACAGCTTAATTAGTTGCGGTTCCTTGCCAATCATCACTATTCCGCCCCGGGTCACAGAAACATCCGCTACTATCATCGATCATGTTATAACTAACGATTCCTCGCACGAAATAAAACCAGGTGTAATACGATATGATGATAATCTATCGGACCCAGGCGCGTAGCCAGAAATTCGCAATGGGGGGGGCTATTTGGGGGGTCTGGGGGCGGAGCCCCCAGCCGCCGGAGGCCAATGGGGGTCTGGGGGCAAAGCCCCCAGCTGCCGGAGGCTGGGGGTTTGGGGGCAAAGCCCCCAGCCGCCGGAGGCACGGGGGTCTGGGGGCGGAGCCCCCAGCACTCGAAAATTTTGCATTTTTTTGCAAAAATTACTTCATTTTAGGGCTATTTTGATTAAACAATAGTGATTTTAAAACGTGGCTTAGAAATTGGCAGTGCAAACAAGATTAAACTGGTGGCATAAATGGGCTATTTGGGAGGTGGCTAATGGTAAAATGTAGTTCTCTTGTTTAGATGCAGTTACATTATAAAATCGAATAGTGCAATAAAATTCACACGGAGTAATCTATTTCGTATACAGTTTATAGAGAAATATAATTGGGGGGGGGATAATGAAAAGAGATTTGAAAGAAATGATTGGTAATTAACAAATACTGAATAGCCCCCCCCCCCCCCCCCCCCCCTATTCCTTAGTTTATAGTATGTTTGTTGATGACACCTATGTTCAGTATTTTTACACTTGCGATCAAATTTGATTGCTTATTTCTTACCATTTATCAAAGGTTTATTACTTGGTTTTATGTTTGGCAAATTAGCCCCCCCCTGAACATATGTTTCAAAAGATGTTTTAAATCACTATTTAGTCCACTCCAGTGCATAAAACAGTCCCAAAGTGCTAAAAATGTAGTGTTTTTCCCATTCTGCATTTTGGTCGACATGTCAATGGGGGGGGGGCTATAGCCCCCCCGGCCCCCCTGGCTACGCTACTGGCTAAAAACGTGGTATTTTCCTAATTCTGCATTTTGATCGGCAGTTTATTAGCCCCCCCCCCCCCCCCCCCCAAATAAACGTTTCAAACTACGCTTTAAATCATTTTTCAGTCTAATCCGGTGCAAAAGAGAGTCTTAGAAGTGCTAAAAACGTGGTATTTTCCTTATTCTGCATTTTGGTCGGCAGGCCAATGGGGGGGGCTATAGCCCTTCCCGCCCCCCCCCCCCCTGGCTACGCTACTGATCGGACCACTACGTCATATACTGCAATGTAACTAATAATTCTGTAACGTCACCAAAGCAAACCTACTTCATAATCAGAGATAAGTCTACCTTTAACGCAGATTCTTATCGCGACGAAATGAATACTGCAGTTTACGACTACCTGAGTAATTTAGGGGAATTAACAGAACTTAATTTTGATCGCACATTTGATGAATTTGTGTCACTCGTTCAAAACGTAATGGAAAAGCATGCCCCTCTCAAAAGATTATCGCGCAAACAACAGAAATTGAAAAGTAAGCCATGGATTACAAAAGAGATATACGCAATGATTTGTCGAAAAAACAAGATGCATAAATCTCACTATATTTTGGGAAATGATGATATGAAACAAGAATATAAAAGTTATTCGAATAAATTAACTAAAATTAAAGCATTAGCCAAAAAAGAATATTATTCAGCAGAAATAGAAAAAAATAAAACAAATCAGAGAAAAACATGGGAACTTTTGCGAACTTTACTGCCTGGTAATTCCAAAAAAAGAAACATCTTGCCTACAACTGTAAATGTGGATAATGTTACTGTAACAGACCAGCAAAGAATTTTGGACGAATTTAACCATTTTTTCTCAAAAGTCGGAGAAAAACTCGCGAGTGAATTCAGCACGAATGACGAGGCAGCATTTGAACTATTTCTTCAAAATAGAGTAAGTCCATCGATTTTCATGGAACCACCTCGGGTGAATGAAGTAATAAACATAATAAACTCTTTAAACTTGAATAAATCTGTAGGTCATGACAACATATCAACGTATTTTTTGCGAGTGGCTTCTGATACATTAGCTCCAGCTTTATGTTTTATCATTGACAATGCTTTTCGATTGGGAATATTTCCAATAAGTTGTAAAATAGCTAGAATTGTTCCTCTGCATAAATCTGGAAAAACTGATAACATTACTAATTATCGTCCAATATCCATATTAACATGCTTCTCTAAAATTATTGAAAAACTAATACGTAAACGAATGTCAAACTTTTTTCAGAAACATTCTGTCTTGGTTACATCACAATATGGATTTCAGAATAACATGTCAACATCTCATGCTATTATGGACGTGTTGACCTCTACTTATGATCACATTGATAATAACATGTACACTGGCTTGATATTATTAGATTTTAAGAAAGCTTTTGATACTGTCTGTCACACCACATTATTGAAAAAGCTTGAGCACTATGGAATCCGTGGCGTAGCACATAAACTATTGCACTCTTATTTGTCTGACAGACATCAGTACATAACTTTTATGACATATGTTCTGAAAAAGTTCTCAATCGCTTTGGAGTACCTCAAGGGAGTAACTTAGGGCCATTGTTGTTTTTAATATATATAAATGATATTCCAAATGCATTAACTTCACCACCGCGATTATTTGCTGATGACACGTGCTTAGTAATCCACGCTGCAAATCCACGAACTCTACTAGAAAAAATAAATATTGAATTACTAAATGTTCATAAGTGGACAAAAGCGAACAAAATTACCATTAATCCAAAAAAATCTTCCGCCTTGATAATTCCTCCTAAAACAACTCTTCCAGTTCCTGCAATTGATTTGATTTTCGACAACAATGTGATTACTATTAGTGATTCCGCAAAATACCTGGGCATTACAATTGATGCAAGATTAAATTTTGACAAACAAATCAATTCAATATCAAATAAAATAGCGAGGTCCATAGGTGTTTTGTCTAAACTAAAGCATGTCTTACCTCTCACTGCCTTACGAAATTTATACTATAGCATGATTCACCCACATTTACTCTATGGCATCTCAATTTGGGGAAACACGTCCGACAGATCCTTACAGCAATTGATAACCTTACAAAATAAAGCTGTCAAAATAATTTCCGGTGGACAGTGGCGAGACCACGTTACACCTTATTACGAACAATCAAAAATATTAAAATTAAAAGATTTATATACATACGAGGTAGCAAAAATGATGCATAAACACTCACGCAAACAATTACCAAGCAGTTTCAACTCATATTTTGCTACCGTGAATGCGAAACACACACGAACTACGAGATTAGCTTCGTCTGAGTTTAATTTGTTTCTCCCTAGATATAGAACCAAAAAATTGCAGAGAAACTTCAAATATCAAGGAGTCAAAATCTGGAACTCGCTATCAGAAGAATTAAAAATTTTATCGTTCAATCAATTCAAAGTAAAATATAAACAAAAATTGTTGTCAAAATATAAATGATAAATTGCATAATAATATTTTTGAACAAAAACTAAGCCAGAGGAAACATATTGCAATATTTTTTAAACAGTCAGTACGCCTTGAAATCTATGAATGCTAATATATAGGTAGCTGCTCGACTCGATGACCGTGAGGTCCCCTCGCAGCCTCCTGTTGCAATTCAAGTGACTGCTTTTTGAATAATATATTGCCTTGCTTACTTGTTTATTTGTGCCTTAATTGCATTTGTCTTGAATTGTAAATAAATGTTATGTTATGTTAGTAGTGAATCACAATTCTTTATGATGCAATTTTAGCATGAAAAACCGGTTTCTTGACTGTAACTTTTTTTATGATTGAAATAGACAAAAAAGTCCTCTTAGCACTCATAGAAACATGATGATTCTGCAACTTTTGAATATAAATCAGGTCTCTACGACTAGCGGTTATCAAGTAACATGATTTTATGGCCATTTTACCCCCGCGACCAATTTTTGGGGGGTAGCCAGCCGATGGTAGGTGGCAACTGGCTCAAGTCGATTATTTTTCTATTTTTAGACCATTTGCCAGGATTTCCAAACTACACTTTTTTGAATTTCCAAAAAAAATTTTTTTTACTCCACCCTATTCTACATAAAGAAACATCTGGTACGTTGTTCTATGCTGGCTTCTTTCTTTATTGCCCGCTTTTCCGTAAGAGTTGCGGGATCTATGCTGGCTTAATAATACATTAATTTATATCACTATATAGTAAAAACCTAACAAAAACTAGAAACCACAAAACTACCTACCCGTATTTTTTTACAAACTGTTCTAAATGCTGCAGTCTGCAGCCTTAGTTGGAAAGTTAAAATATGCCAAGCCTACACACTGAGCAGGATTGCGCTTACACTTCTGGAAAATGTTTGAGCGCTACCATTTCGATAACGTAATAAAACAGTAAAATCATTAAAATTGCAGTTTTAGTTATTTTACTTCCCGTAGTTAAAAAAAGACGCACATTTTAAACTATTGGTGTAACTCTGCTTCTAATCAAAAACAAAGTGTGTAGGCTACTTGAGTACTTTTAAAATAACTACTTTTTTACTTTTACGCGAGTACTTTTTTTGGTCCATATACTTTGTACTTCAAGTAGTTTTTGGTTCAAGTAACAAGAGTTACGGTACTTGATTACACTTTTCGAGTATTTTTTACACGAGTAACACGACTAGGTGTAACTAACCGTCTCAGTATAAAATCGCATCTTTTTGCGAAAGTAGTGAGACATAGACGTGCATAGCTTTTTTCTTGAAAAATAGTTTTCAAAACCAACCAAATAAACGCACTTTCCACAAGTTTATCAATAGTCTGGCACGTATCAGCAATGCCGCAAACAGGGGTACATTTAAGATAGTCGAAGGGGGTGTAGAATTACAAAAAACTGTCGATTCTAATTGGCGTTAGTAACCTAAGGAGTTGGAAAACATTACATTAATTTTTTAGGATAGATTTTAGTCTCATTACTTTAAAAATTTCACATTATTTGTGGCCTTTCTTGACATGACCATCAAACGCTCAAAAATCACAATATGTTTAAAAAGGTTGCAACAATCTATGAGTGTCTATGAAAATGTTTTAAAAAATTGTTCCTTGTTGAAAACAAAAAATCGCCGGTGAGACTCGGTCATTGAACTATAAAGTGAGCTTAAAATGCGCTTTTGCTATGTCATGATGTTGGTACAGAGAAGCTTCCAAGTTCCAACCACTAGCGATAATTTATGGCAGTGTTCCAGCCAGAGATGCGGAAATTTTTATGCAAGTTGGTGGTAAAAGGGTACCGGTACATGCGTCAGGGTCAATTTTTAATGTTTACAAAATTCTTTTACGAATGAATACGCTATTTAAACGTTTTAGGCCGGGTATATACACTGGGCTTGAAGTCGAGAGCGTATTCTTAATTTATTTTAACGAACTGGCTACTTGTACGCTGGTTAAGAGCTACGTCGCGTGTGATAAATTTCTGTTAAAAAAAAAAGTGAACAAAATGCGATCTGGGCTAATAAAAAAAACAAAATCGAAAAAAGACAAAAAATTAAGAACACCAATAATCGCTCTTACAAAAAAGCTTTTGTTTTATTTCGACAATATTATTCCAATTTCATCGGTTCCCACTGATTGCAAGTAAATTTATTCGATCTGTGGATGAACTTGACATTATCTACACAAATTGTCGCTCGTATGTTCACGATTTTGCGCATAGTACACAGAAGGGCTTTCCAAACTGGGGGTTGAGACCCCCACATAGGCGCAGCCACGGGGGGCCAGGGGGCCCGCTCCTCCCCCAATTAAAATGCTGCCATCGACAAAAACGTCACAAAAGACTGGTTTTTCAGATACATTTTACTTCAAACACGACGTGGGGCCTCTCAAACCATAATTTTAACTGGCAAATCTAACGTTGATAATCGCTCTTATCGGTGACGCCATCTTAGTTTCTATTTCAAGGCAACGTCGCACTTAGACGAAGCGACAGAGTTCTTTTATAGGCCTCTGTGAGCTACGCTATAGCATCGAAACATCAGGGTTGCGAATAAAACTTATAATTAGGTAGACCCCTATGTCGAGTTTGATTGGAAGGGCTGGATCAAGATGGAGTCCACGCCAATCTAATCTAATGCAACTGCTCTAACTTTAAATATCTCCATTGATTGTGCCTTCAGTCTTCGTTTAATTTAAATAACAGCCTGACTCGAAGGTCGAAAAGTCCCTTCGATGTCCCCTGGCCAAGGAAACTTGATGAACAAAATGTAAGTCCAAAAAGTACCGTTGAAAGTCAAGAAAAACAAAAAATGTTGATTTTTTTCTGGCGGTTAAAAAATTTAATATATAATTCAAGCGCTACGTATTTTTTGATCAGATTGATATTACTTCGGGCCAGCAAAACTTCGACATCACAGATCAGTTGGGCCAGTTGTTAAACAAGCTAATTTTGACCCAGGGATATTTTAACCATTAACAGTAAAAATCTCATTCACTTTCAAAAAAACAGATCATGGCTAAAGTCTTATTATTCTTACGTTTCAGAAGAAATGGTGTACCGGTATATCAAAACTCTGGTTATGCCAACAGACTTTGTGTTGCTGGCATAACCAGAGTTTTGATATACCGGTACACCATTTCTTCTGAAACGTAAGAATAATAAGAAATTATTGACAAAAAACAAAAACAAACTTGTACATAGCCTTATATGAACGCAAAAAAGCTTGTACAAAAATTTTGGAAAAAAATCAAAAAGTCGGCTCTGACGTCTGAAAGTCAATGTGCACTTAAAAGTCATGATCCGGTTTAAAAGGTTTCCAATATTTGAGAAAAGTTTGACAAAACCATCGCATCAAATTATTGGCGCCAGTGGAATAGATTTCGTTAAAGCACTTGGTCTATAACTTCTTGGGAGACTTGATGAATCGAATAAACCGCTGATGGTTTTTTCGTGAACCTGCAGCTACTGTGTTTACTGCTTTTATTTTTTGGATATTTAGCAAATCGCAACACAATTATTAAAATGACTATTGCTGTATTAGCGTGAAATTTCTAATCTGCTACGATGAGAAAAAGTGAGTTATGTACTACATCAGGTGTTTAAATTTCTGCTCGAGCATTTGCCGGTCGAGTTGAGATTGAACGCTAAGCTAAGCGTTACCTGTTCATTCATGCGCACGAACCGCAACTCAGAGCAACCTGTTTTAATTCTGCTTGCATGTGCCCAGGCGCGTAGCCAGAAATTCGCTATGGGGGTTGTTTTGGGGGTCTGGGGGCGGAGCCCCCAGCCGCCTGAGGCAATTGGGGCCCAGGGGGCGAAGTCCCCATCCGCCGGAGGCTGGGGGCAAAGCTCTGACCCTCCGGAGGCACGGGGGTGGGGCCCCCAGCGCTCGAAAATTTTGCATTTTTTAGCAAAAGTAATTCAATTTTGAAGCTATTTTGATGAAAAATAAGGTTTTAAAATGTGGCATAGAAATTGGCAGTGCAAACAACGATTAAACTGGCTGCATAAATGGGCTATGTGGAAGGTGGCTAATGGCAAAATTTTAAGTTCTCTAGTTTACATGCAGGTAAAACATAAAATCTTATAGTTCAATAAACCTCATACAAAGTAGTTTATTTTATCTATATTTTATAGAGAAAAATAATTGGGGTGGGGGCTAACCCAAAGATATTTGAAAAGAAGTGATTAGTAAATAACTAATACTGAATAGCCTCCCTTATTCGTAAGTTGATAACATATTTGCTGATAAAACCTATGTTCAGCATGTTTACACTAGCGATCAAATTTGATTGCTTAATTTTTGGCCATTTTTCGAAGTTTTTATTGATTTGTGAGTTTTGTTTTTGGCAAATTAGCCTCCCCTTGAATATATTTTTCATAAGTTGCTTTAACTCACTTTTTGGTCCACTCCAGTGCAAAAAAAACAGTCTTCAGAAGTGCCACAAACGGGGCATTTTTTTTATTCTGCATTTTAGTCGACAGGTTAATGGGGGGGCTATAGCCCCCTTTCGGCTACACTAACGCAAGTGCCACTCGTAATTAAACCTTATGACGTCTATAGGACTTTTTTATATTTCTGTAAACGTCACATCGAAATTACCAAGATATGTGACATTGCAGTTGCGAGCAAAATCTCCAGTTCACTCAAGTGCAAACGAGCGACAGTGCACAGGACAATACATAACAAACATTACAAAGTGGTAGCAAAGGTTACAAACTTAATCTACGTCAAATGAAGAACACTACACCTCAAGCTTCAATTCTCCACCTTTCGTCACAAAACAAGGAAAATTCGCCATAGTATGTGCCAGTACTATAAGTAGGAGCAACATTTAATCGAAAATGGCACCACGCTCTCCTCTATAAAAGCAGGGTTCGAGTTTAATTTCCGCTTAGCGCTACCAAAGCTGCGATCTTCAATCGCATGTGCTTCGATCAGTACTGCAAAGCAGTAAAGCCGCCCTATTGGAGTCGTAAGGTGCGACCAACGGGTACCCAAAAGTGTAGATCGCCAGAGTAGTGACTGGTGATGAGAAGCCAAACTTCTTACTGCTTAGAGCATTGGTGGGCAACCACCAGTCCGTGGAGAGTTCGTTACCGGGCCATATACTTTTCCAGGATAAATACTGGGGAATATATTTGTAACATCTTATGAGGAAATAATTCCAGGTTACAGGAAGTACTACAACAATTTAGCTTTGTTACAGTAACAATGCAAATATATCACCAATTAACAGCGAATATTTGAATTTGCTACAGGATTGTTCCATTATATTTCAACAAATGCCAATTACCCTAGGTTGGAAAATTTATTTAAAATGCTTATGTATCATCTACATAGGATGGTACAAGCTATATAAAAAAAAATTTTTTGAAATTGTACTGTCTGTTAATAAGATATCAAAAATCACCACTAGATGTCAGACGAGAGTACGTAAAAATACAAAAATTAATTTTGAGGCCCTTAATTACGGCAGAAAGTTGGTTTTTGTGTGAAAGTATATGTTCTGGGAGATGGAGAATCTAAATTTGGGGTTTAATTAAGGCTAATTTAGCTATAAAATTGTGTTTTGATAGTTTTTTGAGATTTTTGGTGGGTAAATTGGGGTCAAAAATTGGGTATGAAGGATTGAATAAAATTTTGAAACAAAAATATTTTTGAGTAGTATAAAGATTGTTCTTTCTCTTTATTAAGGGATTTAAAATGACAATTGATTAGCAATGTGTGTAAACAAAACAATTTGTCTTGCTGTTATATTCAGCTACCAAGGTAGGTAATGCGACAAAACAGCACATGAACATTTCTTCATTTAAGTGAAATGAAAATATGGATACGTAAAGAGATAAATTTTGAGTACTATTAGTTTTACCATACAATGCAGCTGAGCAAAGAACGATACAGCTGCATGTAACATGTGTAACGAACTTTAGTAGACGTTTTGGCCACAAATTATGCATAGCATTATATTCGTCTTGCTGACTAATATAATAAATGCTAGTCAATCACCAGATTGGTGTCATAGTTGCAAAGGTGTAATTGGTGTTTTGTGCATTTTTGCTATAAAAATCAAATCTTTCATTATACTTGCTGTAATACGCCGAAGCGTGTAACGAGTTTGCGGGGCATGTTTTCGCGTGATTGCACCCGGGCAACACAGCTTCTTTCGCAGAAATGTCGCAGCGGTGGCGAGCCGTTGGCAACATTGTGTCCGATTTGACCGGCTCGAGATTTGAACCCCAGACCTCCCGCTCCAGAGACGAACGCGTTATACCGCTCGGCTAACTATAAAATGTTAATCATTGCAAAAGCTTTGTACAGGGTATTTCAAACGTAGCATACCAATTTACTAGTATTATTTTAATACAATACCGGTATGCTTCTTTTGAAACACCTTGTATATGCTTTTCAGCTAATTTAGCTTAAAAATATTATTCTACTGTATGTCATTTGAAAGAATAAGAAACTAGCATTGCAAACTTATTTATCTTACAATTGCAATTTCACTTGGAATAAACTTAAATGACCGGCCAGTTGGTCAAGTGGTAACGCGTTCGTCTCTGGAGCGGGAGGTCAAATCTCGGGCCAGTCAAATCAGACAGCGTTGTCAACGGCTCGCCACTGCTGCGACATTTCTTCGAAAGCAGCAGTGTTGCTTGGGCGCAATGACGCGGAGATGGACCCCGCAAACCCGTTACATGCTTCAGTGTAATACAACAAATATTAAAGAAAAACTTGATCTTGATTTGATAAAGTTAAATGACAATCGAAATCACATGCACAAAAAAATACCAAGGTTCTGGGAGAAAACAGTACAACTAAGCACAATCAAAATTGCTAAATACATGAGTATTGACCAAAGTGAGTAAGCAATTCAGATGTTTGATAATGTATTTTTTAATAATTTCTTTATTGTAGCAAACATCGTCTTGATAATGGGAACAATTTGAAAAGTTAATCTCTATAACATGGAGATGCAAACTTTAATTGACCTTATTTATTAAATCAACACTATTAAAAGTCTAGGTTTATTAATTTTTTTCAGTAATTTGATAATTATTGCGTAAATTTTTAGTGAATGGCCAAAAAGTTGAACATTTTGCTCTAAAAATTTAAATATTTTGCAAGCAAGCTCTAACATAATGCATGCGAAACTGCTGAGAATGATCAAAATAACTTTGGTTACTTTTAGTAAGCACTTTATATAACCTAATTTGCATAAGCAATCACCAATTGATATCATTTGGGGAAATATAATTAAATAAAAATCATTCAAGGTAACTAAACTCAAGCACTGGAGAAAATCTCTGATTATTGCTCAATAAGGTAAATTTCTTGATTCTGATACATAGGCTAGCCATATTTTTGTTGTATAATTATGAAACACCTGTAATTGTTTTAAAACAATGAATGTTTGTATTCATACAGAGCAAAAAATAAATTTAAAATTTGAAAACACAGTAGGAATTTTTGGAAGCTTGTTTCAAAAAATGCAACATTGGTGATGAAGACTACAATTGTCATCAAAAAACGAAAAAGCAATTAAAAATGTTTATTGTCAAGACTTTAAAGCATATTCGTTTTTGTTATTTTGTGCAATCCTTCATTCCCATTTTCAGGCCTCAACTTAGTCCCAAAAATTTAAAAAAAACTTCAATTAACAGATTTTGCCAAGAAATTATCGTAAAAATAACTTGAAATTCTGATTCCTTGCCTCAAAAAACATGTACTAAGACACAAAAACCAAGTTGATGCTCTCTAGTAAAACTCGTAAAATCCAATTTAAAAATTTTTTATACTCGCGTCTGCCACCTACTGGTGACTATCACTATCTCAGCAACCACTAGGCCGATTTGAAAAAAATTTTTGCAGGTTGATCAGTAAGCCAGGCTTTATCTATAGCATGGTTAATTGACTCTTTTGCTGAGGTTGGGTACAAAAATGCTCAAATTTTTTTTTAAATATAATGGAATGACCCTTCAGTTCCCCATTGCAGCAGACTTACATTTTCAATGCTACACATTTGTTTTTTTGAAAGCTAATCTGCAAAAATTTTTCCATTTTTTACCGGTCTGTAGTATAAAAAAGGTTGCCGACCCTTGGCTAAGGCCAGAATCACACAATCAAGTTTTTTGCACAATTTTTTTGCATTAATCGTCTGAAAGGTTGCGCAAGTTTATGACTCACTATTACGGGCACCTGTCGGCAATTTTACTTCACAGCCGTGTGAGGATGAAAATCAGCATCTAGAAAGTCCTGCTGAGTTCTTGCAGGAAATAGAACCGAGCTCTATTTTGCCAGCAAGTTTTCTCTAAGCCACCAGTTTCAACAAAGAAAACTAAGCTTTTCGCCGTGACTTTGAAAATATTGAGCCGCAGAACACAAAAAAAATCCGCTATAGTCAACGCGAAAAATGAATGCGTCACTATCACCAAGCAAAAATGTAAAAAATTTTACCGCTTTTGATTTAATCGACAATGACGAATTATAAACTTGGGCCCGCAAAAGTCAATAAAGTCAAAACTTTTTTAGGGCTTTATTATGTTATCAAACGGATACCAACATTGGTTTCGAGTGCTCTGGAGCCAGTTTAGGTAGTTTTTATGGGTAAAAGCAAAGTCAAAATTGTATGTGATCAAAAATTCTTTTTCAACAGCAAACACAAGGTTTTTTTCTTCATTTTTCTGAATATCTGAGAATTAATGAAACGTTATGAGCAATTTTCAGTATATCTGTTTGAATAAAGTTTTGCTACTCAAACTTCTGCAAATAGTTGCAATAAGTAATCAATGCGTGATCTGGTTTTAATCAAGATAATGAAAATTTCCTTCTGATCGGAAAAAAGTTTCCGGCCCAGCTTTCGCTAGTACCAAATTTATGATGATTTTAATATGTTTTTGGGTAAAATTTGACATGTCCACTAGCAAAACAGCCTGTTGCATTTTTAAGCAGTTAATATAAATTCCAGTAGGTAATTTTCAGCTTCTTCACGCTGATTTTGTAAGAAACCAAACAAAAACGCTCTTATTCTTATTTGAAAAAATTATATAGTTACCCTGACATCCAATTATTGAGCGATCTGAAACCACAAGTACCGGAAAGAATATACCTGGTTTAACGTTACTTGATCAATCATGCAATGTTATGCAAATTTATTGGTAATAGATAAGAGTTCCACACAAGCTCTATTTTGACATTTTCCATTTCATTTCATTGCAGGTTGAAAAAAAAATTCATGCAATTTACGGCAGAACTCAAATAACTACTTATTCCTATAGCTGCAGCTTTTCGCTTTTGTGAACGTGCTGGTATCATTTTGGTAAACGAGAAATAACAATGAATCGACAAAGCGCATAATATTACTACCGCCGCAGCAAATTTCAAAGAAATTCCATAAATACTGAGTATATGCTTTTACAGAAAAAAAAGTACGTGTGATAGCTTCAGCAATTTGTTTACTGAAAAACCCAGACGCTTTTGTCTGGCAAGAAGCTGAGCAAGAAAATTGCGTCTAGATGTGATAGTTTAAAAAACATTGATGCAAGAAAATTGTGCAAAAACTTGATCATGTGATTCCGGTCTAAACGTGAAGCAAAAATATCCACTTTTCTTTCCAGAGTTCTCCAGCTCATAGGTATTTTGGGGTGCAGCAATTTCGCTGGAGACTAGAGCTAATTGCTTAGTTATCTCTACAAATGAAACATTTCATTGTAAGCAGAGGTGGAGTCGAGGACACAAGGCGTGAGGCCAAGGACACAAAAAAAAATCCAAAGCCAAGGACAGCCCTTCGAGGATACACACTCTCGAGGCCAAGGAGCAAGGACACAAATGCAAGTGTTCTCCAAAAAAAAAGGTCTTCGAAAATTTTTTTCAGGCGATCTCAAAACGACCTAGAAAAAAAAGTTTCAGCCGATCTGCAAAGTTTTAACCATACAAAAAATAGTGCTGTCCTAGAGCCGAGGACAGGGCAATTTTTGAGGACTTGAGGCTTCAAGGCCAAGGACTTGACCTTCGAGGCCAAGGACTTCAAAATATGTCCTAGAGGCCAAGGACATCCTCGAGGACTCCACCTCTGATTGTAAGCTAGCTATTGTTTCGAGTTCTGATTTGCCTCAAATGCATGGTACCCAATCAACTTATAGCTTTAATTACTTTATATCAAAATTTTGAGGTCTTTAATTTAAAGCAGCTATATCGTGCTGAAGCACATGCAAAATGTCAAAATGTTGGGTTTATTTCACAATTAACAAAAATCGTACGAAATAAGTTGAAATAACGGCCACAACTGCGCAATAAAAACAAAAAGCAGTGGTGAAAACAGCGCAACGCAATTTTTACAGACTGACACTCAGCAATACATAGGGATGTTGGCAGATAACAGTCAAGAGTCTTTTACAAAGCTTAGCACAAGTCGCTAAAAGTCTGTATAAGTCGCTTATGCGACAGTAAAATCAGCTTACAAGGCAATAATCATCGATTTAAGCTATTTGTCAGAGAGAAACCCATGAATGTTCTAAGCAGATGCGGATCCTACGTTCTAGAAGATTGCGGAATCTATTTCTTGATCTACTCTCTTGGTTGTTGCTTGAAAACCCTCCCTATCTATTCGACGCAAGCGGTAAAGCCCTGGCTCCTATGCCTAAGCCTTGTCCGCCCTACCCCTACCTGAAAGAAGAAATAAAAGTCGTTTAAAACACCGCCTAACTATCTAATCTAACTGGTAAAAAATAGAATTTCAGACATTATGCCTTCACAAAATATGGGAAAGAATAAAAGCCTATGAACAAATCAAATGGTCGGTCAAATCGCTACGAAAAAATTCGTTGGCAAGCTCAATTATTATTTATCAAATTAATATCCCTGTACATATCAATACGTCACAATGGATTCAGGATTCGAAGTTTGTGTACGAACCTTACCAGCCATTCAGGTGGCAACTAGGCCCAAAAAGGAAAGGCGTCGTTTTTACGTTTCTCATTGCATGATCTTGTTCCATCCCATTCTGGTTACGTTGTTGCGTCCTTGGATAAGGCGTCATACGATGATTAAATTATATCTGCTTTGTGGTGCGGATTGGTCTCATCGTCGCTTTCTCGTAAAAGGATAAAAATCATAAAACGGTATTGCTGGGCGTTCACTAGCAGTGGTTTTCAACCTTTTTAATTTCGCGGCCTCTTTTTTCAACCCAGTAACTACTAAACCCATTCAAAATTTTTTTGCAACTACCAAAAGTAATGAATTTTCGTAATACTGTAATTAGTAGAAAAAGCATAAGATTATTCAAGATGACGTATGATTGCTTTGATTGCACTATGCCGATTGCATTGAGCCCATTATCTTCTCAAATCCGTAACAAAGCATCATTTCTATTGTTAAGATCTTGCGACCCTCAAAATCGGAAACTGAAAACCCACGGGGCTTGCCACGTTGAAAACCACTGCTTTAACACATTCGGTGCCCATAGGACAGTGCGGATGGGCAACCCTACATTAAGTAAAGCTTTCCATGCCCACACAGCCAAAATGTAAACAGAGACTGAGAAGGAGATCAGTGATCAATCAGGCGTTGTGATGTAACAATTTCAATGTGATGAATGGCACAAAATTATCTTCTTGCAGATAGCGAAAAATATAAACAGCACAGAAAGTGTAAGAACTCACAAAATGTAAAGCAAATTTCTTGACCAAGTGAAGCGAGCATTCGCTATAAGCCGAGTCAAACTAAAGACTTTTTAAAAATTGTTTTCACAGCTTCCCTACTGGACTTTCAAACATCAACAAAGGAACTCAGTGCGAGAAGCCTCTACTATGTGTTGGCAGGAGGCAGCTCGACTCGACGACTGAAAGGCCCTTCACGGCCTCCTGGCGGAGGCAGCTTGAAATTAAGCGTGTTCTGATCCGAAAAGATGGTAATGAGGCTATAGGTCCAACACAACCAAGGTTGCATCCCCCGCATTTTCCATCAATTGCAGAGCGTCGGCATTGCGACGTAGAATGCAGCAAGACTTTAATCTGCACCTGTCACTTTAAGCAACAAAAGAATTACAAGCAGCAGTGGATTATTAAGGGGGCAGAGAAAATTATTCTTGCAATTTCTAGCATGAACAAAGAACATAATCCTTTATGCTTCGCAGGTTATGCGTAGAAGCAATTGCAACTGCATATTACTCAACTGTATCTAAATTTACGCAACCAAACAGAATTACCCTAACCCTATTCTGCTCCAAACGCCGCCTATGGCTGTCATAAGAACAACTACTTTTGGTTCTTCCTTTCAACCTGTAACCTCTGGCCTGCACTTTGAGATGTGACCCTAGTTCTGCGTCTCTGCGCCCCCATTCCTCAAAGGGAATCGCGAAGCACTACAAAGGCTAATGAATGGGCACAGCTTAACCTTTCTTTTCCAGAAAAGCACCAAAAACATGCCATATTAGATTAGAGGCTACTGGGTCTTCGTGATGAACTAAACCTCACCCCACGAATACAATACAGCAAGAAACGTGAAAATGGACGGCATGTTGTTAGAATACTATGGCAGAAAAAATGGTCAATTAGTTTGTCTAATTGTAACCAACTAATCAAGGTTTTCTGAAAGGTAAATTTGTCAAGATCAAGAAAAAATATCATTACTGCTAGAAACTTTGGCAACGAAAAAATAACCAAAAGCAAAAACCAAAAGAATTGGTGGGAGTAATTAAAACAATACTTAAAAAATTGGACAACGAAAAACATAATCAAAGTTGACGGTTTCGAAGTTTTCCAGAACCAACTTAAGAGTTGCCCGTACACCTACTAATTCATTGCGACAATCATTATCACTATGGTGGGATGAAGCAAAAAATTTGTGGAGATAAAAATGGTCAAACCTTCCGAAATAGTGGCTCGTTAACTGGGACGGCGTGTGAGGTGTGACGTGATGTGAAGTAGGGAGCTTTCAAGAACAAGAAAAACTTCCAAATTTATAACCGGATCTGCACTCAAAAAGTCAACCATTAAAACTTACAGTTTTATTACAGGAAAGCGCCCGAAAGGCATTGATCTACGAAAAAATTCCAGCAAAACCAGAAATATTTCGCCGGTCTCCGTTGAAAAATACATTTGACTTGAAGAATTCGTTGATGTTAACATTACGGTTCAACGAATTATTTGGTAGTTGTTTTTTATCTTTTTCCACACACAATTTACCAATTTCAAGTCACAGCCTTCATTCGCAATCTAATGGCAGAAGCAAAAATTTTTCGTTTGAAAGGTTTGAAATATGTGAGTGCGAATGACGTAACACCCAGAACTGGCGGGTTGGTTTAAATAATCACCTGACTCTAACTCGAGATTTTTCTGTAACTTCGACAATTATCGAAAGCAAATTAAAGATTTTGAAACTATACAACTTGCAAATGAGTAATTTTTAGTTGTTTTCCTCCTCGGAAACTTTATCAGTAAGACGATTAAATCCAATAGCGTGGCTCGAAACTAACACTCAATTCGGCAAGAACTTTTCGAGCTAAATTTTCACTTCGACTCCAGAAAATTTCAAATTCTTACTTTGACATATTTAAAGGAGAACGCGGACAAAATTTATGGGTTTGAAAATTGATGAGTGAAGTTTGAATCCAACCGGTTGAAGCAAGTGCTCGGCTGCGTAGGCCAGAGCAAATATCATAACATAACACACTACACGTCAAAAATTAAAACCCTACAGTCTGTTTCACCCGTAATCGGAATCATCTGGGGTGTCTTATTCAAATAGAATTGTATTATTACCCTTATTGTACTAACTCCATCCTTTTTGATCCATTTGTCCAAAACAGATCGTATTTTCCTTTAAACATATCGCCGTGGCCATCAAATTAAACGCAACATTAACAATTTTAGCGCGCAACACTGACATTTCCAGCCGTCTATGCCATCGTAGACACATCGCTACTACGACAGTTCTCGGTGTGACAGTAACTAACGATGAGTTACGATTGCAGAGACGGTAATTTCTATCTGTGCTACACACTAAAATCGTCAATGAGACGTTAAGCTTGAGGAACACAATACAATATATCCAAACATTTAAATCAAAAATGGAATTAAGGAAAATATAATCTAAAATATTGCACAAATTTCAAAAACCCAATTCATTATGTCTGCTGGTTTTCGTTTATGTGTGAAAAACATCGGCCCGTACGTTACACTAATCAACCTCTTTTAGATAAAACCCCAGCTGAAATTTGACCAAAACAACTTACAGAACTTGTCAAAACACTAAAGAATGAAGACAAGTGAAACGAACGCCGACAGAAATAATGCCCAACTAATCAAAAGCATTAAAACAATGAAGTGCGTTTCGGTGTGAAAGCAAGGACTTCGTGCTCTAGTTACTCACTTGCTGAGTGTGCAGTGTTTAATATCCTCCGCCATAGGCCCCATAACTCCCGTATCCACTCCCATATCTGCCGCCATACGCCGGCCCGCCATAACCGTTGCCAGCACCGTAGCTCCCTGAAAAACAAAAATGCGTCATTCTTCGGTCACTAACATTCACGGACATTGGACAATTGTTAAAACACTTACAATTTTTACGGTTGAGGAGGAATCTTTGGCTGAGCCTCAGGATTCATAGCGAACAAGATTAAGAGCCAATGGGAAAACAACAAATTATGACAATCGAAATAGTTTGAGTGGCTATTTTAATAATCGTTGGTAAGAGTTTGGATTTCAATCAAAAAGATAGGTTACCACAAAATCTGCATTAAAGGCCACCTAATGTCTGCAAAGCAATGCCCTTAAAATGAAATAGAAAATTATTACTAATCGAATGCTGTAAACCCGGTTTAGATACACGTTCTCAGTTTCAAGAAAATGAGCAGCCATTATTACCTTTCGCGTTTTTAAAAAATGACATGACGTCATCAGACCCAGGAGTTTGATGCCTTTGACTTGTTTATCATTGCAGAGAATAGGCGATTTTGCAAAGGCATGTGATAGCCGCTCACTGGTCAAAAAGTGTAGCACAAAAAGGCGTAATTAGCTCAAAGTAGTTACATTGCGAAGTTCAGAAGTGAATTACCCGTAGCAATCAGCTTTCACTACAAGTATTGAACAGCAGTTTTACTACCAGTAATGACTCTATCACTCTAAAAATTTTAACCGTACAAAAGTTTTCCTATTCTAAGGTATCTGGCATATCCGTATCCAATAGGAATACCGATACGCTACCAAAGCGTAAAAAAAGAAACAATTGAAAACTTATACTGTAATTATGTAAAAATATTTTACCTTTGTAATATCAGTAGGCTACTGTAGTTTACTGTGTAGGATTAGGAATATACCGGTACGGATATGTACAGCAGAAATGGTACCAGTACCAGATCAGTACTTGTTTGGTTTGTGTTTCAGTAAATATTTTACTCCTGGCAAAATATTAGGCTGGACTAATCTGCTAGGGTACCATAGTTTAGCGATACCGGACTAGGCTACCGGTATCAGATCAGTGTACTGGTATCTCAGATCTGCACAGCCAAACAACTACCAGTGAGTGCAGATAACTTTTTTACGAGTTCCAATATATTGAATAAGACATTGTACTGTAGTACAAAAATGCTGCTTGTAGTAGTAACATTTCTACCTATCGTACCAATGTAACATACCGGTACAGGCAATACTTACTTCCTTGCCATAATTAGCCCAACGTACCAATACTCCTACCTACTACCCATCTACCAGTAATTTGCTCCCCAAGCTTTCAACAATATGACTAGGTCATTGTTTTTTCTGCTGTTCTACAAGATCCATCACTGAAACACAAACCAAATCAGGCTACTGAGCTGATACTGGTACCTGTATCATTTGTATCGTTCGGTGCCGATATATACCTAATTTTACGCAGTAAACTACAGTAGCCTACTGATATTAAAAAGGTAAAATATCGTTACATAATTATAAGCTTTCAATAGTTTCTTGTTATGTCTGAAATCTTTTTTTACACTATGGTAGCGTATCGGTATTTCAATTGGATACGGATATGCCAGATGCCTTAGAATAGGAAAACTTTTGTACTGTTAAAATTTTTAGAGTGATAGAGTCATTACTGGTAGTAAAACTGCTGTTCAATACTTGTAGTGAAAGCTGATTGCTACGGGTAATTCACTTCTGAACTTCGCAATGTAACTACTTTGAGCTAATTACGCCTTTTTGTGCTACACTTTTTGACCAGTGAGCGGCTATCACATGCCTTTGCAAAATCGCCTATTCTCTGCAATGATAAACAAGTCAAAGGCATCAAACTCCTGGGTCTGATGACGTCATGTCATTTTTTAAAACCACGAAAGGTAATAATGGCTGCTCATTTTCTTGAAACTGAGAACGTGTATCTAAACCGGGTTTACAGCATTCGATTAGTAATAATTTTCTATTTCATTTTAAGGGCATTGCTTTGCAGACATTAAGTGGCCTTTAAACTTTGGTTCAAAAAAACATTTTTCCCTTTTAACACAAAAAAATCGTGATTCATTGCAGAATGTCAAAATATTACTGCATTAACAATGTCAGAATTTAAGAAAACGATTTGTTTTTTTGTTTAGCAAATCTATAAACCACGATTATGTTTATAGCATGTGCGGGTTTTAAGTTGCAAGAATTTTTTTTTATTTCTGGAAGGTCGGTAAACTTTCCAAATCTTGGTCCTCCGATACACTTCATAGCATTAATGAAATTGAATGATAGCCCAGAAAAGCTTGAAATCAAAATTTTCACAGAGCATTTAACCACTGTTCACTTCCAAATATATGTGGACTATTCCAAACCAAAGTTATCATACTGCCAGAAAGTATTTGTGCTTAAGCCAATAAATCGCTGATTCGTTGCAAAAATCCACCAAGCGGGAAGGAACACAGCATGTAACACTATAAATTAAGTTACGCCAAGTTTGCAAGTATTACCACCGTAAGGTCCGCTGCCTCGGCTGCCATATTGGCTTTTCATTGGTCCATAGCTAGAAGGTCCTCCTCCATAATCTTCGTATCCATGGTAAGGTCCGTATCCATAACCTGACAACAACAAAAAATTATCAGTCTGTTTCGTGTCATTTCCGCACTTGAACATAAACCCCAAAGACCTGCCTTACAGCGAAAAAGATAAAAGAAAATGCATCCGTTTTTATTAACTTAGTTTCTTTAGACTTCTGTGTCACATTTCAATTGGACATTTTTCCTTCCTTTTTCAATACTAAAGCAGAAAGAAAATTTCTCTTTTCCTTACCACTTCTCAATCGGGAAATGCGATCATAAAACTTCATAGAGTTTTCCGACTGAGAGGAAACCCTGTAGATGGTTTATTGGTCTGCAATCTTAAATAAATCAAAAAAGCCGTAATCTTGCAGAGGTTGAGTGCACAAATACGCGGTGTGTTGCCTGTAGAAGATTGTTTATAGACCTTTTCTGGGTCTTTATTCATTAATCAACAATGTAGAACGACAATACACTATATACTAACCCATTGGTCCCAAATCACCTCCACCAAAACCTACAAAACAAATTTTGAAAGGAAGGAGCTACTTTCTTCTAGTAACACGAACACACTTGTAAGCAGGACTAAAGCTTTTTCAAGTCCTTTACAGAGGTAAGAATGTATCTAGTTCATTTAATAAAATTCATTTGTCACGAAATTTTTGCTAAAGGTTATTTGCTCTATTATGAGAAAAAACATTCATTCCAATACAATCCTACACTCGAAACACAGAAAAAAAATTTCACCAACCTCCTCGGCCTCTGCCACCTCGACCACCACCACGTGGACCTGAAAACAAAGCTTAATGTACTCCACAGCCAAAGCTCTTCCTAATGTTTTGAGGTGCCAGTTGCTACTGAAAAACAAATTCATTTGACTGATTAACAAAGTACGTACTTGAGCTTGCTGGTGCCAAACAAACTTTCCACTCACTTGAAAAAGTGTACACTAGGGTTAAGTAAAAATGTTTACTGCTGTATATCACAAGCATAACCTCGTGTAGCTGAATTTATCACGATATTTTCACAGAAGTTATTTTCACTTACTCAGACTGCGTCAGTTTATGCTACTTGTACTCTGCTTGTATTTCTTAGTACAGTAGTATCTAGCAAGCTGTCTTTAGTCTAAGGACAATCAGATAACCACCACGTACCGTAGAGAGTGGCGATGTCTCTGCGCCCTTGTACCGACTTTCATGGCCGAGCTATAAATTTGGACTGGCGTAAACACTAAACACTATTTCTCCGTCAGCAAATAATCTTCATCTTTCGATTTGTACGCAACAACAGTAGCAGCCAAGCACATATATCGGTACTTTTCAAAATTGATTTTGAGAGATTTGTAAACTTTAAATCTTCTGCGACGATGAAAAATCGATAAATGTACCTTGACTTTTTGCTTTGTCCATTTCCTGCCGTGACAAGGCTTTTTTTACTTCGCACTGCATACCTCCAAACTCATGATGCCGCTTGGCTAAAAACATCAAAATTTCGGAAATAAACTAATTTCACCAAGAATGAGTAGATGATTAAAACTATGCAAACTTTGTAGCCACCTTCGTATTACTGCGTTTGAGCAACACAACTTCTTAGAAAGTGAAGAAATACCTTCACGGAGGCAAGTCGTGGACGAAACTCTTGTTCTAAAATTTGGTAACAGTGTCATTGTGTCCAGATTATGAACGATACGTGATGCATGCTTTCCATTGGGGCCAAGCAATCTACTTGTTGTGGTGGCCCAGGCTTACGAAAGACTTGAAAAAAGAACTAAAGAAAGGTGTTCTGCGTTGGTATGCTTGTTTCATATGAATAAATGATATGGTACCAGTTGAAGTCAAAAGTCACTTACACACGAGTTTGTCCACAGGGTCAAAATCGTCAAAGGTGACAAAGGCAAATCCTCTTGGTTTGCTGGTTTCTCGGTCGACAGGAATTTCACACGATTCAATAGTCCCAAATTGACTAAAATACTCTGCAAAACATGTATTATTAAGATGATTAATTTAAAGACACGATCTTTTCGTAAACTAAGCATAACAGCATAAACATCTATTTCTGAAAAGCTAACAAAACTGATGAGCGACTTCAACATTTGAAGAGATCCATGACTAACTTCATCAAAAAAAAGCTTGGAGAACTGATTTCTAGTTAACAAAACAATTGCTGTATGATGCTTAACTAGTTCTTGACTTTGGATAACACTGTGCTAGTTGGAATACTGCTGCTGTTTACTGGTTCTAACGCTATTGCTTTCTAGCAGAATCTTGATTATCACACCACCAGAGTTGTAAGTCGAGCCGGGCTTTTCGGGTCGGGTTCGGGCCTAAAGTTGACAAAAATTTCGTGCTTAATTCAGGCCTGAGACGTACTTTTTGTCTTAGGTGCACAAAAATACAATCCAAATATTTTGGCAACATTGCTATATTCTTCAGACCTAACTTAACTTTCGGGTTTTTTTCGGCCATGATTTGGGCTTCAAATTAGTTTTTGAGCTTAGGCTTATATTTTCAAGTTCGGGCCTGAACTAGTTGGCCCGTCTACAACTCTGCACACCACAGGTGAAACAAACATCAACCCTTGACGATCCTGCTTGTGTAAGCACTTATTATAATGTACTAAGAGTCATATGCACTATTCAACAATCTAAATAACCATTATTTCACTAATTATCAGGTTTTCATGTTGTCGCAAATTATCAGGTTTTTTATATTGCATACATCGTTGAAATTATCCCCATACAATAAACTGAATTTGCAAGTTTACAGTAGAAGCCCAATCCATAAACTACTTCAAATTTTAGCAATTTGCCTGCTTTTTGTCTAAACCTTACCTCTAAACTTTGTTGTTTCGCGAATTCAAAAAAGTTACATGGTGCAAACGACCCTGGGCGTGTTTGGATCCAACTATTAAACAACTAACGTACAATTGTGGATACATATACCTTTTAGTACACTATCTGTGCAATCTGCATTTATTCCTCCAATAAAAATCTTCTTCACTTGAAGATGAGCCCCTGGTTTCATCGACTCCTTTAATAAAAAGTAACAGTTCATTATATGACTGTGATCATTTAATGAAGTCAACCAAAGTGGTTGGTAGTTGGTAGGATGGAACAGGAAACAAAATCAAATCTTTTATTATATTTGCTGTATTGCGGTATTACGCCTAAGCATGCAACCAGTCAGTGGAGCCTATCACAGCATCACTGCACCCAAGCAACACAGCTTCTTTCAAAGAAACGTTGCAGTGGGTGGTGAGTTAACCGGCCCAAGATTTGAACCTTTAGACCTCCTGTTCGAGAGACGAATGCATCACCACTTGACCAAATGGCTGGTGAAACAGGAAACAGATATTGAGCAATACAAAACACATGTAGCACTAGTACTAAAGAACAGTACAGAAAGCACAAACGCTGCATGATACACTAGGGTGGCCCTTATTTTCAAAAAGTTGTCCTCTCCGCCTCCAAAATGGATCCATTTACTGAAAAAATACACCATGTAAAATTTTATACTATTTGATTAATGTTTAGAGGTGGTACAAGCATGTTCAAATATTCTCATTCTGAATCACTATGAACAATAAGCTTACAGCTGGAAGGGCCATATTGTGATTCTAATGCAAAGTTATAGCGATGCATCAAAGTAGGTCGCCGTGCTTATTTCCCAACATCCCTTCTTTATTATAGTAGATGCGTAATTGCGCATGCTTTTCCTCTTATATAGCACTCAGAAGCTCTCAAAGTATGGTTTGCGAACGGTCAAAAGATGGGTCACATCAACACGGTTTAACTTTGTCAAAACAAACTTTTCTTTTCATGATTAAAATTATTTTTGAGTTCGTTATTCTCTAATGCGTCATATTCGTTTCATGATTGCTTTGTAAGTTTTCCGAGAGTTTAAATGACGGCGTAGCTGCACTGCTGCTGCGGCAGCAACTAACCTGTAAGTTAGATTCGCTGATTATGGGAGTATTTTGGAGATTATAGGTTTACGTCTTTTCTCCTTGCCCTATAAGAAAAGGGACAGGGTGGTTATACAGAATGAATGGATAAAACACTGATCGCTGTAAAGAGGATCGGATCAAACAAAAGCGAAAAGCTGAAGAGGGAACAATGAAAACACAAAATGAGTACGTACATAGTTTCAATTTCAAAAGCTGTTATCCTAGCATCTTCCAACAGCAGGGAGGATGAAAGCAATGCTGATGATACTCTGCCAACTCTGGTAGAAGATGTTTCACCAAAGCGAACAAAAGCAACACAAACTATCATTAAACCTGCTTGAAGCCATGGATATGACCCACTTACTTTTGCTACCAACAGAAGTAAATTTCTCATTCACCAAAAACCGCAACAGCTAAGTTTGTCCAAAACATTCAAAATGGGTTTCATGCCAACAAAGCGTTTAACAGCTCACTGAGATGGTAAGTGTTCAGAAAACTTTGCAACCAAAAAATATGTAGATCGCCTTCTGAAAGTTCCTAAATTAGGTTTTAGCATTTTTCTTTGCCACATCAAAAGATGACTAAGTATTAGTGGTATTTGTCTGAAGAGCTAGATGCTTGCAGCTTTTTTGATGCTTTTTTTAACAAAGCAGCACATGACTGCCAAGCTTCAAAACAAAGATTCTCTGAAAAGGCCTCAAAATCCACTTGGTTTTCTAAAAGATATACATCTTTGAGATTTCGTGACAACCAAGAAAAAGAAATTTTTTGAAATACACTGACTTGACTTTAAGTTTCTCAATGAAGATCCAAGATTCTGGTCAAAATAGAAAGCTTTCCATCAGCGAAATTGATTGCCAAAAACTTTCGAGTTAGGCTACTAATGACAATGCTGAGCGCTGAGTTGCTCTTATGCAGTCATACAATAAACTCTTAACCATAGATGAAAAACAGCTACAATTTCAACTGCAGGTAGTTTCAGGTCGTCAAAGTGCCTACCCAGATGCTAGAATACTAACTCTGACCCAATAAAACAAACAATGAGAATTTGAGTATTGTGTTCCACTTAACTAGAGCAAATATTGTGTTCCTCTAAATTAGAGCAAATGTTACCTTGCAAGTTGCTCATAAAAGCAAATTCAAACAACTGTAACATAAACCTAAGTGTAAGATTATTGCATCTTTAGTACTCAATGCTTATGCTACACATTTATACCAATTATCAATGCAGTCGAGTATTCTATATGCAGCTCATTAAATATTTTGCAACTTTTGCAAAAAAAATACCCCTAAACGATAATCAAAATGCACTTAACTTCAATTGCAGTGTTTTTTGGTGAAAAGGATCCAATTCGTGCGCGGAGGACTAGAGAAAATACAGCTTTTATTTTTACCCTTAAATAAGGGCCACCCTAAAGATACACACTTTAATGCAAAGCATATAAAGGTAGAAAAAAGTTTGTTTCCATACTAGGTTGTTTTGTTTTGCTTTAGGTCATTAAAATTGACCTCTAAGTATGGTGGATGACCCAAAATAAATTAGCCAATAAAAGTATTGCTGAGAATGAGATGAAGAAAAATGGACTGGTGAAAGAGGATATACGTGATTGAACAAAATGGCGAGGCGTGGTAAAGACAATGACCATACGAAATCCGGCCAACTCCGTCAATGGGGACAATACCGGATCCAAACTGTGATGATGATGATTGCTATGATGAAAATGACCAAATTAAATTCTGTTCAAAATAGCTGAAAAAATTGCGTCCAAATTTGGACGTTTGACCGAAGTTTCTGAGCGCCAAAAAATAAGTACAGTTTCCATTGAATAGAATTGTTCTATTCACCTCTCTTGAAACCGCTCTTTTTACATCTACACTCCTTCCATTTAGTTGATGTGGCCGGCCTTTCATGCAATCATCAGCCTAAAACAGAACACATGCACAAGTACAGATAGTAAAATAATGAGACAGCACAACTTGTTGTGTTTATGCAACAATGATAAAAAAGCAACACAACATTCTTAAATATTTGTTGAAATAACACAAATCACCCTAAAACATAAATTGCAAAAAAATAATAAAAAATTAAATTTACAAATTATGACTTAGCCTAGAATCTACTAAAGATCAAGTGGTCACTAGTCAATGCATTTTGATAATTTGCACTAAAGATGCATCAACAGCATCAAAATTTGGAAATTAATAAAAAAAAAAGGTGGCAGCATGGCCAAATGATGACCTGATTGTATGATCTGGGTTGAACTTGCAGTAGAGCACCCTAGACATATCGTTGCGTCCATGAATAAGACGCTTTACAATGATTATATCTCTTCTTGATGGCTTTGAACAAGCAACAAATTAAGTGGATTAGCATTGGAAGAAACGCACAGGGACATTAGATTACTGGCACTCCTACGCAGGTATGGATTCCTCCAACCACGAAGTAGTTACCACAATGAAAGTGTGCAGATCATCCAAAAGTTAGCATCTGACACTGTCTGGTGGGAGGAGGATAAAATGCAACTACAACAACAACAACAATACTTCAAATGTAAATTGATACTAGCTCAGCTATACTTCCTATAGCTGCATAATCATTCACAGTTTAACATATAGCCCAAAATTTTAGGATTATACAGGCATGTTCCAAATGGGTTAACTTCCAAGTAACTCTCAGCTTAGCAATATTCATTCCAATTACGAATGTTTGCTTCGATTTACATTAAGCATCTAATATTTAGTCATTTAAAAGAAATTCAATAAATTACCAAATGAAATCATTGAGGAACCATAAATTTAGGGATTTGGTTCTTTTACCGCTAATTCATTGCTACCTAATGCAAAAGTCCACAAATCACACACCTATTTAAAAGCAGGACACCATGACGTAACCAACCTGGCACTGTTTGATTTTAAATGATCAAAATGAACCTGCCATATTTGTTTCTGTATCACAGACTTTCATACTATTTTTGGGGCAACTAGGTAAGTAAGTAACTAACCAACTGACTAATATTCATACACAATATAATGTACCGGTACATAAAATCCTATTACGTGCATTATGCACTTCGATTAACAGAAATCTGGAAACCATAACAAGGGTCAAAATTGACTTTAAATAACTTACCCTTTGTTGGAGGAAATCTCAACTAGATCAAAACAAATTGGCACAAGGGTGTTGCAGGTGCCAAAACCTTTATCGATTTTGCTTAACTATTATTTGCATGTAAAGACATAAAAAAAACTAATTTTAACTTTGTTTTTACAGTTGCCAGTGATTTTGTAAGAGATGGTATTCCGAAGACAGAATAGGCCTATCTACTAATCGTATCGTACTATTGCATTACAGATTAGGCCTATTAAAATTAAAGCATTGACTGAGAACAGCAGTCATTAAACTTTCTACGTTTTTCAGAGCAGTCTTGTCCTAACCCTCACCTTGTGGCAAAGTCACTGAGACAAAATCACTAAGTAATGAAATCATTGGTAATGGTTTTCACAGGGCTTGAACAACTCGACACAAATCAACTAAAATACTAACCATCATGCAATTCAAAATTACTTACTTCAGTTTCATTTTCATAGGTAACAAAACCAAATCCTTTTGATTTTCCTGAAGTGCTCTCTCTAATGACAACACAATCTGTAATTTTGCCGTATTTTTCAAAGTACTCATTCAAAGCTTTATCATCAGTCTCAAAAGACAGACCTCCCACAAAAAGCTTTCGTAATTGTTCTTCTTCTTTTCCAAACTGCAACAATAAATTTTAACAATAGGCTATAAGGTTGTTCCATTATATTTCAACAAATGCAAAATACCTTAGGTTGGAAAATTTATTTAAAATGCTTATAGATCGTTTATATAGCATGGCACAAGCTATACAAAAAAATTTTTTGAAATCGGGCTGACCGCTAACGAGATATCAAAAATCACCAATAGAAGGCAGGTTTACGTAAGCAAAAATACAAAATCAATTTTGAGGCCCCTACTTATAGCAGAAAGATGGTTTTTGAGTTAAAATATATGTTTTTGTGGATGGGGAATCTAAATTTGGGGTTAAATTTTAAGGCTAGCTACAAAATTTTGTTTCAATAGTTTTTTTTTTTGGATTTTTGGGGGCTAAATTGGGGGCAAAATTGAAGGTGAAGGATTAAATACAATTTTGAAACAAAAATATTTGGGGGTAGTAGAAAGGTTGTTTGTTCTTTTTGATAAAAAATTTAGGATGACAATTGATTAGCAATGTACGTAAAGAGAACAATTTGTTTTGCTGTTATATCACAATCTGATTATTCAGCTACCAAGATTATGTAACAAAAGCAGCGCATGAAAATTTCTTTGTTTATGTGAAATGAAAGCATAGATATGTTAAGAGACAAATTTTGCGTATTTTAGTTTAACCATAGATCAAAGCTGAGCAAATAACAATACAGCTGCAGTAACATGCAATGAAAATTAGTGGATGTTTTGGCCACAAAT
Organism: Trididemnum nubilum; assembly: GCA_963965965.1. Lineage (NCBI taxonomy): Eukaryota > Metazoa > Chordata > Ascidiacea > Aplousobranchia > Didemnidae > Trididemnum > Trididemnum nubilum. Next base: position 38,181,260 of record OZ014484.1, on the reverse strand, counting down.
TATACATAGCATTATATTGGTCTTGCTGACTAATATAATAAATGCTAGTAAAACACAACATTGGTGTCATTGTTGCAATGGTGTAAGCGCATTTTTGCTAAAACAAACAATTTTAATATTGCAAAAGCTTCATATATACTTTTTAACTAATTTAGCTTAAAAATATCATGAGCAAATATGTTGATGCAAATGATAAGATATTACGCACATGGGTTTATCACCATATCATTGCTACAATGTAACTGTATGTCATTTGAAAGAATCAAAACATAACATTGCAAAGTTATAGTACAATTGCAATTTCACTTGATATGAAGAAAAATGACTGGCCAGTCGCTCAAGCAGTAATGCGTTTGCTGTGGAGCAGGAGGTCTTAGGTTTAAATCTTGGCCAGTCAAATCAGACAGTGTTGCCAACAGCTCGCCACCGCTGCGACATTTCTTCGAAAGCAGCAGTGTTGCTTGGGTGCAATGACGCAGAGATGGGCCCCACATACTCGTTACACACTTCAGCGTATACAACGAGTATAAAGATTTGATTTGATAAAGTTATATGACAATTAAAATCACTCGCACAAATGAATATCAAGGTCCCGAGAGAAAACAGCACAACTAAGCACACTCAACATATTGACCTAAGTGAGTAAGCAATTCAAATGTTTGATAATATATATGGTATTTTTTAATAATTTCTTTATTGTAGCCTACTTCTTTTTCATAATGAGCACAATTTAAAAAGTTAATCATTATAACATTGAGATGCAAACTTTAAGCGACCTTATTTATTAAACCAATATTACTAACAGCCTAGATATATAAATCTTTTTCAGTTATTTGATGATTATTGCATAAATTTTTTGTAAATGGCTAAAAAGTTGAACATTTCACTCTGAAAATGACTAAAAAAATTACAATATTTTGCATGCAAGCCGTAAAATAATGCATGCAAAAATCTGTGAGAATGATCAAAATAACTTTGATTGATTTTAGTTAGCACTTTATATAACCTAATTTGCACAAACCATCACTAATTGATATCATTTGGTAAAATATAATTAAATAAAAATCATTCATGATAACCAAACTCATAACATTGAAGCACTAGAGAAAACGATCTATGATCATTGCTCAATAAGGTAAATTTTTTGATTCTGATAGCCATATTTTTGTTGCTGTAATTGTTTTGAAACAATCAATATTTGTATTCATACAGAGCAAGCAATAAATTTAAAATCAGGAAAAACAAAGTGGGAAGTATTGGAAGTTTGTTTCAAAAAATACAACATAGGAGATCAAGAATACAATTGTCATTAAAAAGCAAAGCAATGAAAAAACGTTTATTGTCAAGACTTTAAACCGTTTGTTTTTTTTTTATGTTGTGCAATCCTTCATTCCCATTTTCAGGCCTCAACTTAGTCCCAAAAATTCAAAAATTAAACAATATGATCAAAAAATATATAAATAAAATCAAATGCGATCTTGAGACCAAGGAGCACCATACAACCATTGTTACCAACAAAATTGGGCACTTGCACTGCAATAATTATTTGACTTGCGATAGCACTTGCACCGCAATTATTTTCAAGTGGTAGCACTGACGCTTGTGCCGCAAGTATTGTAGCAATTTTGAGCGCAATTGCGCAAGCATAATTTATATTTGATTAGGAATACGATTACGTTCCTCAATCAACTATGATTAAACTTTAGAAAAAACATTGCCAATGTGGATAGACGTAGCCAGGATTTTTGATTGGGGGGGAGGCAAACCGCAAATCACACGTAATTATGTCATCAAAATTTTTTAATGAGGGACTTTTTATGGGACAAAGATATCGTAGAATGGTGGATCAGAATCCGTGGCCTAGGTTGGCACGTAACTTGGATTTTGCTAAAGGGGAAGGCATAGGTAGACACAAATTCGTTAATCGTTAATCCGCTAATAACGAAGCTAACTTTTTCATTACCTTCTTTTTATGTTAATGGACTAAATTAATTTCCATTAAGTTTCATTAACTTACGCTAAGATTTTCATCATAAATTTTTTGCACCATTCAGTCATCGCAACGATACAAACCAGTTTGCACTGGTAACATTTGTTGCATATTAGCACAAGTTCTATGGAAGAAAAAGTGAAAAAGGAGCTCTTTTTTGTGGCAAATAAAAAGCTGCAGCCTCATAGGTCTATTATCGCTGTTCGCAATTTCGAAAGATTTTTCAATCGCAGCTTCGTTAGTGCATTTGAACCTATTTTTATCTAGAAATTAGATCAGACTATAAAACGTAACTTACAAAACACAGAAAGACCACCACAGCAATAAATTTTTCCTCACAATCTGCTCAACAGTATCATTACGTGTTCTAGAAGTGAGTGAATAAAAAAATGTAAATTACACTCAAATTATTAATGAATTAACAGACTTCATTAACTTCCGTTAATCAAAGCTGAAAATAACGAATTAACTTCAATGGAGGTATGAAGTTTGTTAACGAACCAGTGGTTAACAAAGCTCAAGTTTTGCATTAACTTGCTCACCTATAGGGAAAGGACTTGAAGCAAAAGTTAAAAAGGCTTCAGAAATTGTCTAAATTGGGAGAAGTGGAGAACAAACTAGTTTATCCCAAACGTATCACAGACAGGGATCTGGTGGCCAGCAGCTGGGCGATTTTTTGTAATTTTTTTTGGAAAAAAAATAGCTATTTTAATGCCAATCAGGATCACATTTCACACGATTTTAGAGCCATTTGATAAAACTAAATTTTTAAGATTTGAAAGCCAATTGAAAAAATTAAAATTGTTCACTTCAAAGCCAATTGAAAAACTAATAGATCAAGTCCAAAACATGACAAAAATCTTGCTACTTTAAATTGAATTTTGTAAGTGACTTGGCCCAGGTGGGAAAAGCAGGGTACATTGCCTCCAGCAATATTTTCAGCAGTAAATAATCACTCGAATATTTTTGCTTTGTCTTGAAAATAACCAGTTTTAGGAGTACATGTATGACCAAGGAGTTCCAGGCCCCATCAATTCAAATTCAATGATTTGTTCAATAAGCATTTTTCCTAGCTAATGTTCTTTTTTTATTCAAAGTAATTTGTCACAGAAAAACTGGCAAGGTGGAGGTGGATGGTTATTTGAAGTTGGTTCAATAGATGGCTACCAAGTAGTCATGTTATTACATTTAATTTCAATAAATTATTAGATGAGGGTCTGAGGTTGCAACTTTTAAGACAAAAACTCTAAATTTCTTCCAGGTTATACATTTAAATTGGTTGGAAAAAATTTGATTTAAGGAAACCCGGGACACCTGGTTGTCAATATTAATATTAGTCTGTTGTACAGAGTACTGTACACATGTCGTATACTTTTGTATGCCAAAATGCTAAAAAAAATTGGATAATTCGGTTTTGTTGTAATTATTTTTATCATCGGTAGATGTGGAGGGGGAGCGAGCCTCTTGGCTACGTGTATGATGAGGTAGGTTCATAAAAGCCTTGCCACAGGAAGTTTTATTTGTCTACTGCTCACAAAACTTCTATTGAATTTACACCAGGGGTCTTCTTTTGCTGAAACGTTTCACTCTAAAGTATTTTTTGCCGATTTTTCAAAAAAATTTCCAATTGAGTATTTAAAAAATGGTTGTAAAATCAAATTTCAACAAAAAAATGAGTTATGTAATTGTCTTTCCAGAAATACACTACTCATATCTAAAAAATCTTAAACTTGCTTTGGGCATTAAACGCTACCTACAACATCTGACTTTTTTAGCGTAATTCAAAAACAAGAAACAACAAAAACTAGGACCATGACATTTAGGCACCGCTGATTATGCACCACACGACTTTAAAGTTTTTCTGAAAAAAAAGTTTTTCTATAAAAAGTGTTTTTTTTTCAAAAACATTATGTTTATTTTCAAACACTTTTTTAGTTTTTTCTAAAACAACGGTTTTTCAAACAAAAAAGTTTTAGTTTGATTAAAATGTTAATATTTTTGAAGCTTTTCATCTGACATTTGTCGAAAAAAATCGTCAGAATAGAGAACATACTAAAAGAAGCGACTATCGAAAAAAACAAGCAGTGATTGGGGGGAAAAGGATCAACGAGAGAGCGTCATTTGTGTACAATCTTTCAGCTGTACACGAATTCTTTTTGTCGGGACCGAGCAGCAGTGTTCCCACTAAGCCAATTTTTTTCAGCGAATCGGCGATTTGTTGGAGCAAGGGCAAATATTTTTGGCAATACAGTAAACATAGCTTTAGAAAACTTGACAAATTTGTGGAAATATAACATTTGGTATACTTGAATATTGCATTGGTACGAAATGTAGGGCACATAAACGTCTTTCCAGTGCTTTGGGCACAATTGTTAAAAAAAAATTTAGGAACTCGCCGATTAGCCATAAAGTTAAAGGGAACACAGCCGAGCAGGGTTAGAAGTTTCAATAAAGGAGACTGCCGAGCCCATTTTCCTTCTTCTCTATCTATCGTTGACTTTTGAGGCCTTGGGTGTGGTCCAATTGGCAGAAGTTTGAGAATGTTTTGGCTTTGATTGTCACAATCACAATATGCAATAAAAGTAGAGTCTTGAGCTGGCTGAGTTTCAGTTAGCGTTATTTTAGATGACAAACTTTAGTTATTCTTTCTTTCTGAGTTTTATTTTGAATGCCAAGTCACAACATTGACACCAAAAAAAGGAGGCGCAAGAAAAATGCAAACTCACGTTATAACGTGACAAAAACAAAATCATAACAATGAAATACAATATACTTGCAACAGAGATAGAGACTGCCACACTCACGCCACCCGGCTATTAAAACAAGCAAAACAACAAACAAAAACAAACATTCAGTACATAGTTTAAACAAAAAATAATATTCAGGATTATTTTAAGAGATTATACAAGATTGACAGTTTAAGCAATAAGCATATGCTGTAATAAGAATAGTCTAGTATTTGCCGCAGTTTGCACTGTAATACAATTTTGATAATTACTTACCAAAATAATACAATTTTGACGCAAAAATTGGTAGCCAAAAAAAAAACAAGAATCATAGATGCTCTAAGCTGGCAATTAAACTTTTGATTAATTGATACAAAATAAAAGAAATAACTTTTTGTGCTAATTTTTTTAATTAAGCAACATTTGTAAAAGTGTTTTGATTTATTTAAATGTTTGATAGCACTTTCCAAGTTTCCAAGAAATATGCAGTCAATTATCTAAGCTTTAGTTATTGAATTTTAGGAAATACTACACACTAATTTTCAAGACTTGGACTTGGATATTGGGGGCTCAGGAATTTATGCATTGTTTTTTTTGAAAGTTTGATAATATATTGATCATACAGAAATTATGCAGTTTTGTGCAGTGACACTGGTTGCTGGTAGCTTTAAAATTAATCAAAAAAATCCTTAATCATAAACTACAGGCAGACAATTTTAAAAGGAGGAAATAGAAAAAAGCGGAAATTGTGCTCACAGATGGGTTACGTTGACCTTTAACCTTTACTGCCTTTTTGCACAATTTCTGCCTTTTCCTATTTTTCCTATTTCTACCATTTAGTATTGTCCACTAGTGGCAAGTTTACCACATCAAAAAAATTTTTAATTATCTCAAAAAAATCACATCTATTGTTCTACTTGGCATCGCATCTCAGTTTTCTTGCAAAACAAATATTGCAAAAGTCATCAATGCGATTGCCATCCCAGCTTTTTTCAATCATTCAATCTACAAAAGTTGATTTTTGGGTTGTAATCATTTCGATTGTTACCCATTAACAATAAAACACGTTTCCTTTTGGTTGCATTTTGTTCAACCTGAATATCTCGCAAACTGCATCCAGCTAAAAAGCTTAACTTTTTGCTGTTAAATATAGAGAAACTAAACATCTGTAAAAAAAATAAAATAAAAAGTTGACAAATTTTTGAACTAGCTTTCTTGCAGCACAAGTTGGTACAGTACTTGTGATACACAAACGAGCGATTACTACCATACCGCTCCTAGCACGGCAACCGTGGGAAAAATTTTCACTGAAAAACAATAAAACATTTTGCTCTAAAATATTGCAAAGCGCGTCTGAGTATTGACCAAATCTGGGTGTGATTAAGACGTGTTTATTGCGATTAATGATTTACGCCTATGTGCGAATAAGCTACCGTGCTAGGCCTAGTACCGTAAGTGTTACCGGTAAGTGCAGTGATTGCACTAAAAACAAGAAAAAGCTTACTCGTACATTTATATTATTGTACAGTAGCAAAAGCGGTAATATGCGTTTTTTTAATAATCTTGTTCCAAGTTGCTTACTTGATACACTGAATGTTACCGGTAGTGAGAAAATAACTAGCCCAAAAAGATTTCTGCTTGCCTCGAACAAGCGAGCAAGCGTTAATTTTGAATCCTGCATATTGTAATTGTAATTACATTTTATTCACCAAGTTGCCTTGGCCAGTAGACAGCGAAGGGACCTTTCGGTCTTCAAGTCAAGCTGCCACCTGCCCATCTGTCTACCACAAACGATGGAAGCTTCACACTGTCCCTTTAATATATAGGCTACTTCCTCTGAAAGAAGTAAAAACTGATAAACATTAACCAGATAGCCTACCACTACAATACACTAGTTCCATATTCATGATAGCCTACTGTAGCCGCAAGTCTGCCATGATATTGATCACTCTGTGATATTGATAGGGCCTACTCATCATCATTATCATATTTATTTACCAAGTGACGTCATATCACAAGAAAAAACTGCATCTTCCTCTATAGTGCAGTCGCCAGCAGAGTCCACGAGCACCCAAAAAATGCACTTCCCCCACCCACATTTCCGAAATCCCGAACAAATGTTCCCCCAAAATACTGTTAGCCTAATCAAGTTAAACACTTACTGGCATCTTGAAGAGCAGTAATTTCGTATTTTTCAATTTAGGTCCGTAAATATTCTTTGAAAACAAATACTGTAAATCCACCGAAAATACTGAACAATTCAGCAGTGTGCAAGATTTGTTCCGTACAGTTTTTGAAATTCCTGATCCACGTTTTCCAACTTTTTACCTACTATAATTCTGTATTCTTATGAAAGAACTAAATTGTACGCATGACTAACTTCACTTATCTTTGTATTTTTTAAATATGCAGTGGGGAAAACTTATAACCTGAGGAAAAACTCATTAGCCTACGCCCAGTTAATGTTATCGATATGTAAAACAGTAAATGTGTGGCAACTCTAATACGAGGCGGCGGGGTTGAGGGGGAAAATAGAGATTTAATTTTAATTTTTAACTCGATCCAATTCAATTTATTTGCAACCTCGGTGAGCAAACATAGAGCATTTACAGACTTTAAAGTTAACACTTGCCCGAGGCAAGCTGAAATCGTCTCGGGCAAGGTGTTGTTCAACTTCGCTTGCCCAGCGGGCAAGTCAATAAAATGCTGCGTATGAAGTAAGCTACTTAAAATAAGATAATTTAAAGCGTAAGTTACCACTTTTGCTGCGATGAAATAACTACAATTGTAATTGTAATTATATATTGTTCACCAAGTTGCCTTGGCCAGGTGACAGCGAAGGGATCTTTTCATCTTCGAGTCAAGCTGCCACCTGCCCGCCTGCCTACCACATACGGCGGAAGCTTCACACTCCGTTAATTGCTGAACGTCAAGCAAGGAAGCTGTGCATATCAGTTTTTACAGTCTTTGGTTTGACCTGACCGGAAATCGAACCCGAGTCTATCGAGTCCGTGGCAGACGCTCTATCCAAGTAAAGAGAGCTTATATTTGCTTTGTTTTAGCGCAATTACAGCGCTTAAAACTTTGTTTAGTCGTACGCACATCATTAATTGCAATTGGAACACTTTTTAACTGCACACAGATTCGTTCGATACTGAAACGTGCTTCGCAATTCTTTTGACCTTAAACTGTTTTAAGATGATGGGGCTTACTCAAAACCACTTTTTTCCAATTACTAGTACTAAACTTGGAAGATACAGTTTTTGTTGAAGTTGCAAAATATCTGTCATCAAATCAAGAAAAGTTTTCCAAGCAGACTTCATATTCACAAGTCTCATCACTTCATGACCATACCACAACATACAGCTCCAAATCAAATTACTGTATTTCATAAAGCCCACCAACTTAGGAATACGTTGATAGAGCATGCACATACTTGGACCAAAAATCTGGGCCCAAGTACCATACCCATTGAAATAAGCTTCAAACAACTTATTTGCAAAGAAACTAAAAATCACATTGTGGCGGGTCAAAAGGAGTGCGCTCCGATTGCGGCTAACCGGCTTGGTTGAACAACCTACGACTTGCATAGATCTGTTGAGTTGTCAGTTAAATATCTCCTGATATCATAACAGACTGGCACCCTAAGTTGAGCCGATCAAAAAATTGATTTTTGGGGGTCCATTTGGGGGGATCCCCAAGGGGATGGCACCCCAAACTATGTCAAAATATTTGTCTGTTAAATATCTGCTGATATCAAAACAGACTGGCACCCTAAGTTGAGCCATTCAAAAAATTGATTTTTGGGGGGTACCGGAGGGGGGTGGCACCCCCAAACTATGTCAAAATATTTGTTTGTTAAATATCTCCTGATATCAAAACAGACTGGCACCCTACCTTGGGCCGTTAAAAAAATTGATTTTTTGGTGGGTCTATTTGGGGGGTCTCCGGGGGGGTGGCACCCCCAAATTACACCAAAATATTTGTCTGTTAAATATCTCCTGATATCAAAATAAACTGGCACTCTAAGTTGAGCATTTCAAAAATTTGATTTTGGGGGGTCCATTTGGGGGGATTCCCGGGGGGGTGGCACCCCCAAACTATGTCAAAATATTTGTCTGTTAAGTATCTGCTGATATCATAACAGACTGGCACCCTAAGTTGAGTCATTCAAAAAATTAATTTTTGGGGGGTCTCCGGGGGGGTGGCACCCCCAAACTATATCAAAATGTTTGTCTGTTAAATATCTTCTGATAGCAAAAAAACTAGCACTCTAGCTTGAGCCGTTCAAAAAATAGATTTTTTGTGGCCCCATTTTGGGGGGTTCCCGGTGGAGTTGCCCCAAAAAATTTCGGGAGAAAAAATTGGGTTTGCAGCTCAACAACTTTATTCAAAAATTAGATTTCGATGTTTTGTGGTTTAGGAGAAGAAGAGCGTACAAAAATTAGGAAGAAAAAAAAGGAAAAAAAAGAAATAAACCTCATTGCGGCCAAAAGTGGGTTGGTTGAGATGAAAGGGTATTTTAAGACATACAACCATATAAAATATTTTTTGCCGTACTTAAGCCGTTTTTGACGGAGACCGCTTTTTACGCCAAACTTGCGGGGCGGTGTTCGGGTTCTAAAACCGAAGTCACGTGACCTATTGCCTCGAAATTTGGTACAAACATATAACCATAGGTGGGCAAGTTAATGCAAAACGTTAGCTTCGTTAACCACTAGTCCGTTAACAAACTTCACACCTCCATTAACGTTAATCCGTTACCGGTATTTTCAGCTTTAATTAACGGAAGTTAATAAAGTCCGTTAATCCGTTAATATTTTGCGTGTAATTGGAACGACCGACGCTCGCGTCGCGTGTTCCTTTGTTTTTACTCGGCCATTTTCTAACTAATGAGTGCGAGATTTCAGACTTTTGCTTATAACTCGAGAACTGTTTGGTCTAACTACTTGAAATTTTGACAACAGTTTGAGATTAATGAGTTTTATGTTTGTACCAAATTTCGAGGCAATCAGTCACGTGACTTTGGGTTTATGACCCGAAAACCGCCCCAAAAGTTTGGCGTAAAAAGCGGTCTAAGTCAAAAACGGCTTTAGTACGGCAAAAAATATTTCTCATGGTTATATGTCTTAAGATACCCTTTGATCCCTACCAACCCACTTTCGGCCGCGATGAGGTTTTTTCCTTTTTTTTTTTCCTTTTTTTTTCCTTTTTTTTCCTTTTTTTTTCCTTTTTTTTCCTTTTTTTTCTTCCTAAATCTTGTACGCTCGAGTTCTCCTAAACCACAAAACATAGAAATCTAATTTTTGTGTAAAGTTGTTGAGCTGCAAACGCAATTTTTTCTCCCAAACTTTTTTGGGGCAACTCCACCGGAAACCCCCCAAATAGACCCCCCAAAAATCAATTTTTTGAACGGCTCAACTTAGGGTGCCAGTGGTTCATGATATCAGCAGATATTTAACAGACAAATATTTTGACATAGTTTCGGTATGCCACCCCCCTGGGAACCAAGCCCAAATGGACCCCCCAAAAAATCAATTTTTTGAACAGCTTAACTTAGAGTGCCATTGTTTTATGATATCAGCAGATATTTAACAGAAAAAAATTTTGGCGTAGTTTGAGGGTGTCATCCCCCCGGGGACTCCCCAAATGGACCCCTCAAAAATCAATTTGTTGAACGGCTCAACTTAAGGTGCCAGTTTGTTTTGATATTAGCAGATATTTAACTGAAAAATATTTTGGCGTAGTTTGGGGGTGCCGTCCCCCGGGGACCCCCCATTCGGACCCCTAAAAATCAATTTTTTTAAATGGCCCAAGCTAGGGTGCCAGTGTTTTATGATATCAGGAGATATTTAACTGACAAATATTCTGACTCTAGTTTTCTGGAGGTCCAATAATCAGATATTTTTGAATAATTGCTGATTTTTTACGGTAGACAAAAAGTACTTTTGAGCGTCACAGCAGTAGCTACGCGTTGGTCGTTCACTGGGTTTGCTGGCAAACTCCCATCTAGTTTACATTTCTTTTTATTCACTCGCTTCTAGAACACGTATTGACGCTGTTGAGCTGATTGTAAGGAAATATTTATTGCTATGGTGGTCTTTTTGTGTTTTGAAAGTTACATTTTACAGTCTAATCTAATTTCAAGATAAAAACAAGTTCAAATGCTCAACGAAGCTGCAAGATATTAACGATAAAAACCTTAACGGAAGTTAACAGAACTTAACGGAAGTTACTTTAGTCCGTTAACAGCACTTAACGGAAGTTAATTTAGTCCGTTAACATGAAAAAACTTTTTAACGGATTAACGAGTTAATGAAAAAGTTAGCTTCGTTATTGACGGATTAACGATTTACGGACTTGTGCCCATCTATGCATATAACTCATTAATCTCAAACTGCTGTCAAAATTTCATGAAGCTCAACCAAACCGTTCTCGAGTTATAAGCAACAGTCTGAAATTTCGCACTCGTTAGTTGGAAAATGGCCGAGTAAAAACAAAGGAACACGCGGCGCGAGCGTCGGTGGTTCCAATTAGATGATACCAATATCTAATAATGAAGTAAACTTGCAATGCTTAGGATCATGTTACGGTCAAATTAATGATAGTATGATATGTATTTACAGGTATGTGTTTTTTTACCTAGAGTTCTTCCGCACAAAAACCCGATTTTGATTTTATACACTTCTCTGTAACAATTTTCCAACATTAATGCTGACATGTTGTGTAAAATTTGCCCAGAGAAATCCTAATTCCAGGTTAAAATTTTGACTGAATAAATGGACAATTAAATTCTTCAACTAGCCTTAACTTTGTACACATCTTATCATGTGCGTTGTTTTTCTATTTTTCCAGTTCAGTAGCGTTGCCAAGGGGGGGGGAGGGCGGGGGGGTTTTGCCCCCCCCCATAGGCATGTCAACCAAAATGCAGAATGAGAAAAACTCTACGTTTTTAACACTTTTGAAACTGTTTTATGCACTGGAGAGGACTAAATAGATTTTTTGAAACATATATTCAAAGGGGAGGGAGGCTAATGTGTCAAAAATAGAACTAACAAATAAATAAAAACTTTGAAAAATGGTCAAAAATACGCAATCAAATTTGATCGCAAGAGTAAAAATGCTAAACAAAGGTGTCATCAACAAATATTCTATAAACTAAAGAATAGGGGGGGGGCTATTCCGTATTAGTTAATTACCAATCATTTCTCTCAAATCTCTTTTCATAAGCCCCCCCCCCCCACAATTATTTTTGTCTATAAACTACATAAAAAATAGATTACTCCGAGTGAGTTTTATCGAATTATTAGATTTTATAATTTACCAGTATCTAAACTAGAGAACTAACATTTTACCATTAGCCACCTCCCAAATAGCCCATTTATGCCACCAGTTTAATCATGTTAGCACTGCCAATTTCTAAGCCACGTTTTAAAAGCTTTATTTTTTTTTTAATCAAAATAGACCTAAAATGAAGTTACTTTTGCAAAAAATGCAAAATTTTTGAGCGCTGGGGGCTCACCCCCAGACCCCCGTGCCTCCGGCGGCTGGGGGCTTTTCCCCCAAGCCCCCAGCCTCCGGCGGCTGGAGGCTTCGCCCCCAGACCCCAAAACAGCCCTCAATTGCGAATTCTTGGCTACGCGCCTGTTTCACCAGTTTATCTTTGTTTAATATGAGCTTCGAGGGGGCAACTGACTCGAAGACCATAAGGTCATTTTCGCTGTCTCCTGGTTTGATTTTTGTGCTTTCACAGTTTTCTTCCCTTGTTTGCATCCTTAGCACTTTTCAAAATGTGTTGTGATGTTAATGTTGAACTATTCACTATTCCGAATAAAAGTTAATTTGATTTGATTTGATTCCCACGCTTGCTGCGTTAACCGCTCATTCAGGTATCACAACATTCACAAGTACTACTCTGTGCTGCAAGAAAGGAAGGTCGAAAATTCGGCAATTTTTTATTTCATTTTTTTTTTTTAAGATCTTTGCTCCTCTACCTTTCACAAAAAAATTCAGCTTTTTAGCTATTGCAGTTTTTGAGATATTTCTTCGTATTGAGAAAAAAATGCGTTTGCATCAAAAAAGCAACGTCAATTTCAATAACCAATTTTTGAAAATTACTGTGATAATTGTTTCGTTAGAAAATTACGATGCAAATAAGGCAATGCAGAATAGAACAATGTCAATAGATGTGATTTTTTTGCGATAATTTGAAATTTTTTCGATGCCATAAGATCGCTGCTAGTTTGTGATTGTTTTTGCGATTATCGATTTTTTATTAATTTTGAATCTAAAGTTTGTTGGTCGTTACCTAAAGTAGTGTAAACTGAAGCTCAGTCAGCGTAAGACTTACCTTAATTAGATAGTGTGATTGTGATGCTACAAATCCCAAAATATTCTCAAACTTCTGCTTAAAATGTGATTTACGACAAAACAGAAGAAAATAACAGAAACCAGATGTGGAGTCCTTCAGGACATTTTTGGCCTCGAGGACACATTTTGAAGTCCTTGGCCTAGACCGTGAAGCCTCAAGTCCTTTAAAATAGCTTTGTCCTCGGCTCGAGGACAGCACTATTTTTTGAATTGTTAAAATTTTGTAGATCGCCAGAAAAAAATTTTTGAAGACTTTTTTTCGAGATCGCCAGAAAAAAATATTGAAAGACCTTTTTTTTTCGGATAACGCCTGGAAAAAGTTTTTGAAGACCTTTTTTTAAGAGAACACTTGCGCCGGTGTCCTTGGTCCTTGGCCTCGAGCATTCCTGTTCTTGGTCTCGAGAGGGTGTGTCCTTAAAAGGGCTGTCGTAGGCATAGGCGTAGCCAGAGGGGGGCCAGGGAGCCCGGCCCCTCCCCCCCAATTAAAATACCACCAGTGATAAAGAATTATGACAACATTGCTGTTCTCGCATCGGCTTAAAAAGTCTTTCTTTGAGTAAGTTTTAGATTAAATCGCTATTTATTTTGTCGTAAGCTGGAAGCGATGTCTAATCCTTCGTTCACATTTATTATTGCTTGCTTTGTTTCTGTTGCAGCTGCTAAAGGCATAAATTACAAACAGCCTTTTTTTTCTTTTCAGCTGCCGTTTTGCGCACAATTCATTCATCTCCTGTGAGAATTGTTTCGTTCTTAATCAGTTTTTGGTTTTTTGCGTTGAAAGAAGGAGCTTTTAATTTTTACACGAAGGAGAAACCTCGATTAAATTTGCGATTGCTTTTTAATACTTTGAATGTGGAGTTAGCAAGATTTTATTTGTACTTAAAACTACTACTGAAACTTACAATACTTAATAAAAGAGACTACATCCTTGACGACTGTTTCGAATCTAGTTTATCAGGGATTGTAGTTCTGGAAAGCATAGCAAGGCTTTGGCGCTCCGCCGAGCTCTTGTGGTTTTCGACTATAAGAAATTTAACCGAGAAATCATTATTTTGCCAATTGGATTTGCGACGTCGTTCGTTGCCTCTGTCTCTGTCAACTTCATCGTTTTGGACGATTTTCAGTTTTCCCGGATTCTTCGTGAACTCATTGTTCCGAAGATTTTGTGCTCAAGACATTAACGACTCTAAGTAACCTTTACTGCCGAAGATCTTACCAACTCGTTTTGACGAAGACTCAAGCTTCTACGAAGTTCTTGAAGATCAAAAGTTCGATTGGACGTTGTCGCAAAAGTAATTTGCTCTTTTTTACATTTACTGTACTTTTATTTTTGTTTTTGTTATGTGTTTTCAAATCCCTCACAATAATCGGGAAATACTGCATAAGTGTGGACCTAATTCCCCATTACCAGAGGTGGAGTCCTCAAGGACGTCCATGGCTTCAAGGACGTTCTCGAGGACACATTTTGAAGTCCTTGGCCTTAGCTTCGAAGCCTCGCAAGTCCTTGGCCTTGGCCTCGAAGCCTTAGGTCCTCGAAAATTGCCTTGTCCTCGGCTCGAGACTGCACTATTTTTTGAACCGTTGAAATTTTGTTGGAAAACGCCAGAAACCTCGCAGAAAATTTGCAAATACCTTTTTTGTTTTCCGCAATTGGAGCATAAGCTTAGTCAAGCGGACCTCCTCCCCAGTTGAAACTTCACAAATGACGAAAATGTGACAAAAAAGCCTATTGTTTCTTCAGTTTTAGTTTCTTTTTGGCGTTTTTCGCTTACATCAGTAGCGAACAACAATATTGAAGACCAGGGGCCCCGGGACCCCCTAAAATCAATTTTTGCCAGCCAATTTAAACGTATACCTGGAAGAAATGGATAGTTTTTGTCCTAAAAGTTGCTATCTCAGGATCACATCTAACCTTTTTGTGAACGTAACGCATTAACCAAGTCCGGATTTACCACCATATGGCGCAGTACCAGCTATGGGCCCTGCGTTCAAATCTTAAGACTTTTTATGGTCTTCACCTACATTTGGCAAAAAGATGTTGTGAAAATCTTCAAAGTGCCAGGGGCCCAGCGCGGCGTAAATCCGGCCCGGCGATAACATGTTTAGTAAGCGTAACCATCTATTGTATTATTTTTCAGTAACAATTCGTTAATTCACCTCCACCTCGCCAGTTTTTACGCACAAAATACTTTCAAGAAATTAGCCATGGAAAATGCTGATTGAACAAATCGTTGAACTTCATTGGAGGGGGCCTGGGCCCCCTGGTCTAACATGCACTTCTATAACTGGTTATTTTTATGACGAAACAAAAATTTCTAAGGAAAATCTTCAAGGGGGTTTTCATTTACTGATAAAATGTTAGTAGTATATGCTGCTCCTTTTCATGTGGTTTAGGGGACTAGGGGATTAGGGGTTTAGGGGATTAGGGGTTTAGGGGATGCAATCCCCTAAATGTGATGTTATCTAAACGTAGTTTTGTCTCAATGCGGTGTTGTAGTCCCTAGTTCTAACCTTAGGTGTAGTCCTAGCTAGTTGCTTGAAACTTAGTCTTGAGTATCTTACCTGAGTACCGAACCACCGCAGGTGCCTGGCTTTAAGACCTTTAGTGTCTTGCTCGAGTACCGAACCACCACAGGTGGTTTGCCTGGCTTTGGTTAAGATCTAACCCTAATCTTAACTCTAAGTTTAGTCCTAGCTAGTTGTTTGAAACTTGGTCATGACCTGAGTACTGAACCACCGCAGGTGCCTGGCTTCAAGTGTAAAGATCTTTAGTGTCTTACCTGAGTACCGAACCACCGCAGGTGGTTTGCCTGGTTTTGGTTAAGATCTAACCCTAATCTTAACTCTAAGTTTAGTCCTAGCTAGTTGTTTGAAACTTGGTCATGACCTGAGTACCGAACCACCGCAGGTGCTTGGCTTCAAGTGTAAAGATCTTTAGTGTCTTACCTGAGTACCGAACCACCGCAGGTACCTGGCTTCAAGTGTAAAGATCTTTAGTGTCTTACCTGAGTACCGAACCACCGCAGGTGGTTTGTCAAATCACCGCAGGTGCCTGGCTTCAAAGTAGTCAGTTAAAAGTGGATAACCAGAGAAGGCGGTTTCTAAAAAGGTTATCTAGTTAATGCTATGAAGTCTATTTTTGTACATTTGGGAATAAGTTTTGTGTAACTTGAAACGATTCCTGTCGCGCTGAATTTTCGCTGTCGTGTCGAAATCGTGACAGCTGTTTACATGAGGTAATCTATCTAAGGTTTAGCTGTGAATCACTATCTTTTTTTTTTTTGTTAATTTTTTCAACTTTTCGAATATGGAACGAGCATGGTGCAATAGAACTTGTTTAACCCCAATAATTTGAATTCTTTGGCATACGATGGCGCAATAGTGATGCTTATAAAAGGCGGTCATGAAACTATATTTTCATTCAAAAAACAAAAGCAACATGGCAGACGCGTGTGATTCTGTCCCAGTACGCGGGTTAGATATCCCCCCACCAACTTTTTCTCAGTTCCCGTGCAAGCAACCAATGAACCCGCACATGCGTGGCATTGGTGACCACTATCAGACGTTTATCGAGTCTGAAAATTGGCCCAGAGAAAGAATCGCAGCCGACCCCAAGTTAATAGCAGATGCTGGGTTTTACTATCTCGATGACGGTGATCGGGCAAAATGTTGGTACTGTAACGGAGGTTTGAAGAACTGGGAACGTTTCGACGACCCGTGGATAGAACACGCGAAATGGTTCCCGTTCTGTGAATATCTGCTGAAAAATAGAGGGGTAGATTTTGTGAAAGATATTGTGACGGGTTTTTTTACTTTGAATCGACCACCTGTTCCCAACCCACCACCCAAAAGCAAGCTTCAAGGTTTGGAAAAATTAGTCAACTACCCACCCCTTAGAAAACACCAGCCACCGTTCCCTCCCCTCATCGACCCTAGAGGTGGTGTGGATGTAAAAGAAAAAGTCGAAAGAGAGATGCTGTTGGGAAGGAATGTAGAAATGGCGAAATTGCTAGGGTTTGAAGACCGAAAAATATCTCGGGTGTTAACCAAAAGATTTCAAGAACACAACGAGAACTTTGCTACCTTTTACGATTTTATGTTAAAATTAATGGAAGAACCCGATGTTATTTTTAAACCCAAACTAACAATGAAACGCGCGAAAGAAATTTTGGATGAAGTGAAGTGTTTGAAATGTAAAAAGGAAGAAAGATGCATGGTATATCTCCCATGCGCTCACATCGCTCATTGTTTCTCATGCTCCAGGAAGTCGCAACTATGTACCATTTGCGGTGAATTTGTTGAAGAAAAAATCCGCTCGTATCGAGTGTAAGACCAGGATTGCACCATATTCACAAAACTGGCGTACTCCCCATTATGTGTAACCGTGGCGCAATAGCACCAAAAACAGCTGTGGACTTTTTTCCATTTTGTGGTGCGATTACCTTTTTCTCCTCGTCTATAAAAAGAGCTGCACTCGAAAAACTTGAAATCATGCAGTCTTACACCAACAGAGCAGGCGAACTTTATTTAGAGGCTCAAAACGTGCAAATACCAGACTACATTCCCCCGTTTACTAGCTGCTAAGAGACTCTTTACCAGCAAGAAGAATTAATCGAACGTGCCAGAACAATGGAGGATTCAGCAAGACAAATCCGTCAGCAGTTTCAAACCATTGCAGACTCCGGGTTCCCGCTACCTACTTCGACTCTACTCAGAGAGGCGGTGGTCTCGGTCAAAAAAGGAAAGTTTATGTTCTCCACAGAACAACTTTCGCACGTGGTACAAATGATTATGGAAAACAAACCCTACTTGTTGTTTCGACCAAAAAGCGATACAAAGGACTACGTTGTTCTCGTTTTCTGGTCTACTAATTTTGATGACATGCTTTGCAGTATTCAAGAAAACGCAGAGATGATTAAACAGGAAGTTCTAGCTGACGGCTACCAGCTTCGTTTTAAAGTGGAAAACATTCCATCACCGCAAAGATTTACCCTTTACATGCTCAACAACTACATCACGTTAGCGGTTCAAAACGACGACGATTGTCACCTCCCCCCAGTGGACCATAAACAGCTCGAGTCTTTTTTGACTCTTTTGGAAGCGAACAACATCGCGACACCGAAGAAGCGTAAACTTTCTGACACCGCTCTTCCTACCGTCTCTGAATTACCTCTCACTCAAAGTTTAGAGACGTATTTGTAATGAAAAGTGTACATTTTTCTGACTATGTGACTATTCGCCTGCTGTTTGAATCCGATGCCTGTCGCGAAGCGCGGCGCGGCAATTGGATGCGTGCTGCCCGAAATCGCCAACGTTTTCGCCGGCGAATCGAAGCTTGTGCTAAAGTAATCGAATTTTGTCTCGAACCTGTACACAGAATGAAAATCAGACGTTTGTTTTCTTTGTGACTTTTTATTGCAATAAAACACATGTGAAAAAAGTTTGCGTGTTCGATTTACATGAAAGCACGAATAAACAGGTTAATGTTACGATCATTTTCAGTAAGATTTGATGAGAAACGAGAAACAATATCACGCATGCTATAACCACGACAACGATACAAAATAAAATAAGCACAATAATGACCACACGTTGTAGAAAACAGGCTTTGTACAGTTTTGTTGTTGTAAATCCAACCGTTTGAGTTACGTTCCATAAAAGCAGTAAAACCGTTCATGCTAGGGTGCAGACCGTAACTGTCAAAATATTCACCCTTGCCATGCTTATCAAAATACACCGTGATCCAATGCTCTCCAGATTTGGAGCTTGGGTGAGAATTAATGACGTAAGCAGACGGGTAATCAACGTGAAGTAGTTGGTTTTTGGCACAAGCCTTTTTAAAAATAGTTTTAGTAAAAGGATCTTTTTTCAATAAACGTTCGATCTGAATCGTGTTCATGCTGTATAGTCGAAAGCTACATGTCTTTGGTCGTCTACTTGCAAAAGATTATCATGCTCAGCAAGCACGACAGCAGTCAAGGTACGCGGAGTCGCTGCAGCGAAATGAACTTCCAATCTAATATTCCCGCTTTTTATTAACTCGAAAGCGGGGTCACTCGAATTTAACTGGGGGGTTAAATCAAAAGCAAACAGCGTGTAACCACCACCAAAATCAGACCTAGACAAAGCTAGACCTGTGTCAGCAAAATATTGGGAAGTCTGCGAAAACAATCTCAAGTACAGTAACTGCGAATAAATTTGTTGTTGTTAAAATCCGGTTGAAGGGGTGACGAAGGGATTTGCGTCCCATCACGATAAACACACACAAAATTAATATCGTAATTTTTAAAATTGAAGGGTGATTTTGCGATGTTTCCGCAGGGATATCTAGACAACCAGGATGTGAAACACGCAATGATTTGCTTTTTTCTCAAGACAAGAGTAGGGCTATCGCATTGCGCTAGCGCGCGTGATTAATGCAATAGCGCACGTGTTGCTGTACAGCAGTACAAAATACGGCTTGTGTGGACAAGGTATTATAGTAGACCTAGATAAAAGTGATTTGTTGCAGTCGCATTAACTGTTAGTTAGTTGGTTAAGTTATAGTAGTAAGAGTAAGGTAGATAGTACTGCGTTGTCCTTTTCCTATTTGCCGCTGTAAAGACTTTAATAGTACTTCAGCAATACAGGTCAGAATGAATGAATTAAAGTCAAGTATATATATCTGGGCCTTGTAATACATTAGTCAGCTGCTGAACCCGTGTATACAGTGATAATGATAGGCAACTATTCTTAGATTTAAAACATAAAAACCGCAGACTGGCTGAAGAAATGTGAAGTCATCTAGCGTTTTGAGAGCAGCTTGTTACTGCTGCTAATGCTAGGATACCATTAACTGACTAATAATTCGTATCCGATATCAACTTGCTAAGTTTAGAGATTAGGCCTCAAGGTAAAACTCAATTGGACGGTTTTCAAGCAAAGCAGTTTTGACTTTTTCGAGTTATTAAAGGCAGATGTAACTTATAACTAAAATTTTCAAAATTTTTGTTTATATCTTATACATGGGTCTTACGCAGCATAAAATCAGTGTCAAATACAACAGTGTTGAATCTCGATATTGGTGATCATAGCCTTATTCGTTTTGATGTTAAAGTGTTTACTGAAATTATACAACCATACAAGCTTGTTCATGTGCGCGACTACAGAAGCATTAATCAAGATGATCTTTTACACGATTTGTATGAACAGTTTTGCTTGAGTGATTTTTCAACAACAATAGAAATAGCGATTGACCAGTACAACAATTCTATCCGATCTGTAATTGACAAACACGCACCTGCAAAGCTTAAGAGAATCAAAAATATTCCATCTTGCCCTTGGTTTGACCAAGATTATCTGCTACTACGTAGGAAGAGAAGAAAAGCCGAAAGAATGTTCAAAAAATCAAAACTTTTTACTCACAAGCTTACGTATTACGATCTACGCAAACAATGTATTGATCTAGCTTAACAAAAGAAGTTAAACTACATCCGAGGTAAAATTGAAAACTCGTCCAGACACCAAAAGAGTTTATTCAGTACAGTAAAATTATTGTCGGGCGTTGAACCAATCAAGAAATATCCTGATGGCTTTGCAAATGACAATGAACTTGCCAATAAATTTGCAGAGTTTTTCATCACTAAAATTGAAAAAATCCACAAATTGTTCGTAAATGACACTCATAACACACCATCATTAACTCCTATGCATTTCTGTAGTGTACTTGACTCCTCTGCCATTTCTGAATGTGATAATTTAGTTAATATGTACGAGTTTGTGCCCACAACGCCAGAAGAAATCAAGGCAATTGTTTGTGAAAATGGTGTCAAATGTAGTTTCCCTGATCCCTGCCCAGATTTTATTTTGAAAAATCATTTAACTACCTTTATTCCTTTATGGTCAAAACTGGTCAACCTTAGCTTGAAAACTGGTAGTATGGCTGGCTTAAAACATGCCTTTGTATCACCTTTATTGAGAAATATCAATTTTGACACCAATCAATTCAAGAACTTTCGTCCAGTTTCAAATCTACAGTTTTTAAGCAAACTAATTGAACGTGTTGTTTTGAAAAGGCTCAATACTCACTTCGACAACGATGATCTAAATAATTCACCACAATACGGATATAAAAAAAGGTCACAGCTGTGAAACTTTGCTTGTAAAACTAATCAATGATATATTGCTGGGATTTGATAACAAATTTGCTTCTGTCTTTTTACTGTTCGATTTAAGCGCTGCTTTTGAGCCTGTCAATATTAGTATACTGTTACACATCTTGCAATCGCAAATAGGTATTAGAGGAATTGCTTATGATTGGTTTTCATCATTTTTATGTGAACGGACAAGGTCAGTAAAGGTTAATGATTCATATTCCGAAGTGCATGTGCTTAAATCGGGGGTGGCTCAAGGCTCAGTTCTTGGGCCGATGTTATTTAATGTTTATATTTGCACGTTTTACAAATTTATTGAACGCGAAGGTTTTGAGATTAAAGGCTTTGCAGATGACCAACAAATATATGCATCATTTGCACCTACTTACCGATATCAGTTTTTGGTAACCAAACTTAACTGTATTTTTGCAAGTGTTGATTTATGGATGTCTATTTTTTTCTCAAGTTGAATCCACTAAAAAGCCAAATTATTGTATTTTGCATAGGTGGGCACAAACCGCTAATCCGCTATTCCGCTAATTAGCGAAGCTAACATTTTCATTAGCGGATTAGCGGTTCCGCTAACGTTCAAAAATGTTAACGGACTGGTTATCGAAGCTAATTTTTTTTAGCCAATCCGCTAATCCGCTAGAAAAAAATAGTTGCAACCGTGGTTTCAATAAAGCAAAGTCTAAAATTTACCACATTTAGCCGTTTTTGCTTGGCAAATAAATATCTACTTCAAGTATACGGTGTAAGGCATTTTTAGATCAATAATTATTGCCGCAAACATTGTGCTTCGATATGATAATGCTTTTCTCGAGTTGTTTTATCACTCCAGTCTATGACATCATAATGCTCGCCTTGCGCAATCACGAGCCAATACGAGGTCAAAATTTTGAAACCAGCATTTCGAAAAAGTACGATTAATTGTTCATGTCATGTCGAACTTCAGTTAGTTTGTGTTGGCCAGCGGGCTGTCGTCCCGGATGGATTATCAATTTAGCACCAAGCTCTTTCATTTTTTATGCAAAGCGAGCATAATGCAGCATACTTTAGAAAGAGATAGCAGGATGATTAAAATATTGTATCGGGAAGCAAAGGTGCAATTAAAGCCAGCTACAGTACGTTGCCGGATTGCCTTGGTTTTTGAGGCCGAACAGTAGGCTATGCCCGTTGTGGTTACTGCTTAGCAGTCTGACTGAAGAGTGCAATAAAGTGGTTGGGCAAACGCATTTTTCATAGGAACAAACCATGTAAATTGAATCTAAACTCTGAACTATTAAAAAGGCTTACAGGTGAACATCGCCTATAACCAGGGCTGCCATCTATATGAACCCCAAAATAAGGACAACAGGGAAAATTATTTATAGATTGGTTTGGTTTAGTTCAGGGGTTCATAACCTTATTATCACCGTGGCTCTTTTTAATTTGAAAATAATTTTCCGTGGCCTTTGACCACAAACTTTTAAATGATCTCAAAAAAAAAAAAAATTCGAAGCGTCTGAGTCCACGATACTTTGCCACTTTTCAGGCGATATCTGAAATATTCTTCATGGTCTTGTTTCGATTTTATGCGAAAATTCAAACGTTTAAAAAAAAAAGAAGAAAAGGTCATCTTATACAGTCTACAAGTTATTTCTTGCTAATTATTCAAATTGATCAATCTGATAGTGCCCGGTGTGAGAACCTCTACCCTAAAATAAAACAAAAATAAGAACATTTCTTAGAAATAAGGAGTAAGGACTAAAATATTTTCTAAGACACAGACCATCAAAATAAGATCAAATGTTAGAATTATGGCAGCCCTGTTTATAGCACAATCACGTTTAGTTTATAAAGGATTATAACAAAGGCAGTGCTGCCGTCGAAGATAAGCTCAGCCTACTTGCTTTATCCGTTGTTTTTCAGGATGCATGAGATCAGGTGTAGTCCCTAGCCCCAAGTAGGCCTACAGTCAGTATAAATTGTGTCTGCTAAAATTGATAAAAAAGCTACTAAATTTGAAAGTGGCAGAAAATGCAATAAATTTCTTGACAATTTCTGATTTACTGCAAACCTGAAGCTTACCCACTTGCTACTGGATAGATCCTTCACACTAACTTGTGGCGCAGAGATAAAAATAAACCACCCTCTTTCTCTTAGCCAAGTGACCTGAAAAACTTAACCCAAAGCTGGAAGCGTTCAAACGTGTTTTAGACGTGATCTTTAAGTAAGAGGGGGATTGAAGGTGCTGGGCAATTTAATTCTTTAACTGGCTTCCAAATCTCGGCACATGAATTCTTCCAAATGGCTCTAAAAAAACAAGCAAATTTTTATCCAAATAACGTTAACATTCCTATTTTTCCCGAAAAATCACAAAAACAGGACGCTTTTGATGCACTTGTGTTGCGCTATAGTCTGTTTAGCACACTGTCCCATTGAAGCATTTTTAGAATAAAAAATCTTTTGGTTCAATCTTCCTCCTTTCCCAGCAAAATTCTAGTTAAGCGCCTGCCACTGTTTACTGTTTAAAACAGTGGTTCTCAACCTTTTTTGGTTACAGAGCCGAATTTTCAACCTTGAGTTTGCTAGGAGCGGCATGCATTTAATCCAATTTTTTAAGTGAAAACTAAACCTAAAAAAAGTTGTTTGCCGCTTCGTTGGGATATTTTTCGGCCGAAATTTCACAACGAAATTTCACAACCAGTCGATTATCACAACGGCCAGATCAATCACAAGCACTGGGCGCCACTGCTACTGTTATCGATGCGGATATCAATGCACAACATCCATGGCCACACTTGAAAAAATACTTTACGTTGAAGGCTGTAAACAAAGATAAAACGCAATTACAGTTTGCATGCATTTTGTGTAAACCTAAAGAAACTGTTATAAAAGCGCATGCATCCAGTCTCTTCAACCTGAAATCCCACATCAAGAAAAAACATTCGACTCGAGCAAAGCAATTTGAAGAAACAATAAAGGCGGGATCTAGTAGAGGTAAACATTTAAATAAAATCTGTTCTCAGACAGATGAACCTCCACCGAAGAAGACTCAAGTACAGTTAACCTTTAGTGAAACTTTAACAAGTCGCCGTGGCTCTTTTTGTCGAAATGCGGGAAGTCAGAAACAAGTAGATACAAAAATCGTGGATTTTTTTGTATGCAACATGATTGCCTTCAATGTAGTGGAGTCCTCTTCTTTCTTCGAATTAGTGAAAACACTAAACCCTAAAACAAGTGTGATATCTCGCCGCACTCTGGGGAGAAGGGTGAGCAAACGGTATGATGAACTACAAAGTTATCTCGTCAGGCAAGTTTGTTGAATTTTTAACTGTTATTTAAGTTTCATGGATGTAGTTTCATATTTTATGGTTTTTGATGAGGTCCAGTACGTTTTTTCCTGTTTTCAAGAAGTTTTGGGTCTGCATTCAAAAAATTTTTCTATGGAAAAAGACGAATCTCGTACAACTATAGCATAGAATATAAATTATATTTCTACATAATGGCGTCATCTCGCAAGTCGCAATACATCCTGAATAATGAGCGAAAAAGCTTGTATACTGCCATGTCAAATTTGATTGAACTGCCCTACCACCGTTACATTATGTGCTTGAGGTATAAGTTGTTTAAAGACTAATTATCTTAACTGACACACGTCGCAACAAATCAAATAGAGTATACAGTATATGTTATATAGCTTGTAGGTTACTGTCGTTGTCTGTCTGTAAATATGATATCCTAATGCTATAGCAAGATATTATACTATAGAGTGTCCCAGTAATCGCACATCATGTATATAGATTGTTATGAAATACTGTACATACCATTATGAATAACAATGTTATTAATGCTAATCAAAGTAATCATATTAGTTGCTCTGATTGTTCATTCTATGCATTGATAGATGCATCAACCGGTATAGTTTAGTACCATAATGCATGACTTCTGGACACCCTGTATAGTAGCACGCCACTAAACAGTACCCAAAAATTAGTTATACATTTTAGTTTGTTGTAACGATCATTGTAAGAGGCGACCAACCAGCCAGCAATTGTGGCCAACTCTGTGATGATTGGGTGCCCACTGGCCACTTTTACGAGGTGAAAATTGCCACCTTTCATGTTTCAATGGCGTTTCATGGCGCATTGACACAATGCTTCATCCAGTAGACAAAGACCTCCAAAGATGAGATTCGTGTCAAATTTCATGGTTAGAACATCAGTTAGACATAAAAATTGTGTACTTTTTCTTAATCCTAATTCCCAATGCTGTAATTTGCAGAGTTTTGGAACAAGTGCCTTGGGTTTCCACAACGGCAGATTGTTGGACTGCTCATCATAAATCATACTTAGGAATGACGGTCCATTGGCTTGACTTAAAAACACGATCAAGAAAGCACGCTGTTCTTGCTTGTTGTCGCATTAAAGGGCACCACACGTATGATGTTTTGGCAGAGACGATATCCAGTGTCCATTGCAAGTTTAACCTGTTGCAAGACAAAGTGACCAGAACTACCACTGATAACGCTAAGAACTTTGCAAAAGCATTTATTCAATTCAGCAATGCAGCAGACGTTTTGCCAGACATTGTTGAGCCGATTGTGGATGAAGATTTGATCGTTGACGCGGAAGAGGATGCCAGTGGTGAAGAAAACTGTTTGGAGTATATTTCTATTGAGTCTGTGGTCGAGGACTCTTTCTAGAATATCACTGCAGATGACACGTACGAATTGCCTGTTCACACGAGATGTGCAGCGCATACGTTTAACTTAGTCGCTACTGTAGATGCTGACAACGCCCTTGATGATGGCCTATTCAAAAGTATGTACAGAAAAGCAATGGCCAAAGCACAGGCATTGTGGAATCACCAAAACCGTAGTACCGTAGCGGCAGATTTAATTTTAAATGAAATGAAAAGGAGGCTTGTGGTACCTTCCAGCACAAGATGGAATTCCACTTACGACTCTATTGCTATTCTGAACGAGCTTTTGCAAAAAAACAGGGGATGTGTTCACAAGGTTATGAGCCTACTAAAATTGCACCTTTTCTCGGAATCCGAGATTAAACTACTAAAAGAGTACGCTTTGGTAATGTCGAGCTTGGCTAAAGCTTTGGAAAAAATTCAAGGGGAAAATCAAGCGTATTTCGGATCATTGTTGCCGATTGTAACAGCCACCGAGATAAAGTTAAAAGAAGTGAAATCTAAAGGCCTTGCTTATTGTAGCCCACTCGTAGATGCCCTTTTGGCTGGCATTAGGAAAAGGTTTGGGAAGCTTTTAGATGACGAACATTGCCTACTTGCTGCCGCGTTTCACCCCAAATTTCGGTTGTTTTGGATCGAAAAAGAGGACTTTGGCCTGTTTTTAAGAGTCAAACAGGCTATGATTTCAGCCGTTGAGAAGGGAGTAAAGAACCAACTGCGACAGGAGCAAACAAGCGATGAAAAAAAACACGAGCAGCGAAAATAAAGAGGACGATTTTTTCGGCGCCATCACCCAACACGCTGAGGCCGTCGCAAACCTTCAAACAGCAACTCACAAAGCAAAAGATATTGTAAAGAAATGGCTTGACGCCTATTCTCATGATTCATTTGACGATGCAGTTTTCTTTAATGAAAAAGTGCTGATTGACTTGTTCATAAAATACAACACTGCAATACCTTCAAGCGCTGCAGTTGAACGGTTATTTTGTTCAGCAAAAGACGTTTTGCGAGCGAAAAGATCAACGCTATCTGATCAAAACTTTGAAAAGTTACTTTTTATGAAAGGAAACCAACTTCTTCTTGCTGATATGGAAGCAGAAAAGCAGTGATTTAATGATGAGGATTGCTACACAACAACGCTTTTTTTCTGCTGAAATTATATTTTAATGCTTTTTTTTTTGCTGAATTGTATTTTTTGCTTTTTAAAAGTAGTATATTTAAATATTTTTAGCATTGATTTTGTACTTCTGTATTTTAGCATAAGGTTAGATGAAAATAATTTTTCTCACTTTCACTCTCAAGCTTCAATACTGTACGAGCATCAAATTAAAATTTCAGAAATACGCCTAATTCAGTTCTCATATAAGCCGGGTAGACTGCTGATACTTATTGAGGCCCAGCTAGGACGTCTGAGATAGCCCAGTAGATCGAGTATTTGCCTCTGAACAAGAATAGACCAGGTGTGATCCGAGTCGGCTCAAACCCAAAGGTTTTAACATTGGCATTCGCAGCTTCCCTGCTTGCCGCTAGGCATAAACGATAGTGTAGAATTTTACAATGGGTGTGAAAAGGGCGGAAGCTCGATTGCAAGACAGCAAAGGCCATTGTTATCTTATTAAGGCAACGTTGGTTTTCGGAGACTAACAGTACATTCTTTGGCAAAATACATGAACACAAATTTTTGAAACGAAACTCATAAAAAGATGGGAAAATCACTAAAAATCTTATTGTATATGTTTATTTTTTTTAAAACAACACTTACCGTTACTTCAAAAAAACATGATAAAATCCCTTTAAGATCCTGTGTGTGGTTTTATTGTATTGCTAAGCATGCTTTTTTTGTATATTGTATATATAGTACTAGAGTAGTTATACAAAACTCCCATTTTTATTATTTTTAAAGTTATTGAGAAGCGACAAGCAGAGCTTGGCCAGGAAAAAACTTAATTCCCCACTACTGTTGAAAAAAATTCAGTAGACTACCGTTTGTTGTATTTTTTTTAGGAATATTTTCAAGAAAACAGTACTGTTGTGAGAAGCTGAAATGAAAAATTAAGGGATAAAGCTTCAGACTTCTCTTTTGATTATTTGTTTTAATTATACGAGGTAGAAGTGCTTATTTTGGTGATGTGCTTATTTCAGTCCTGTGCTTATTTCAGTAATATGCTAATTCGGGCACGAGCCCAAAACCGTGACAATATTTTCCTATTGAATAAACTTGGAATTTGGAAATTTTGGAGGTGCTATATGTCTAGATTTGGCTGATCAAATGAAAAATGCGATATTAACCCATTACTTCCCAGACATCGATTACGTCAAAATATTTTTACAAAAATTAAAATACTAGCTTGTTATAGGTTTAATATGAAGATTCAAAAAAATTTTTTTGATATCATACTCGGGAAAGCAGAAAATGATACGTCCTTGTAAGGACGCTTAGGCAGTTGCGCGAACGTTTAGTGTAATTTTAAAAAGCCAACAGTTTTTCTTATTATAGGCGTTTTCAAGTGTTTTTAGTTTCACGTCAGCTTTGACATCTACTTTTCTTGCGTTTGTTGGATTTTATTTTGAACGTGGAAACCTAAAAGCACGAGAAAAAGCAGTTACCAATTTACAGTATAATAAAATAATGCCCCTAATGTACAATAAGTCTTGTCTCTCGCTGTAACAAAACACATTCAGTACAATGATTGTAATTTTTTAATGAGTTCACAATAAAAGAAATAAGTTACTGAAAGTTAATTACGACAAAAATATCAATCGTCAAAGTCTAATAGTAGTTGTTCAGTTCAACAGTGATACATTTCAAAGCAGTCCGGATGCAGTCCAACATCACACCTACGACACCTGCACGATGTCCGGTTTTGACAATACTTGCAGACGCTTTTTTTGTTTGTCTTGATGATCAAATGGTTACCCTGATCTTTTTGCATCTCTTCTCGGTTAGGAGCTGCAGGAATCGATCGTAGAAGAGAAACGGAGTGGTTGCCATGAAGCAGGACACTCATTTCTACGCACGATCGAATAAAGTCGACAAGACATATTTTTTCCATGTGTCCTTCTTTCATGATGCTTCCAATTTTTTTGTAAAATCGCCAAGCCTGCACCATGGTCGCATTTAAAAACCAGTTGTACACACCCCAGTACCACTTGCGATTTCTTGAACGAATGGAGTAACAAGATATTAGATTATCTAAGAGGTCTACTCCACCCATATTGTTGTAGTAAAGCTTCAGCAAATGCCGTTTATCCACATCTAGTGTCTTTTTGGCTTTGCGTGAGTATCTAATAATTAAAAAAAAACTTTATCCCGAACGACCAAAAAAATATTGCAGCTTGGCCTAATTCTACGTACCATACTGTGTAAATTAGCCAAGTGGAAATCAACATATCAAGAACTTTTTCGTGAAATTGGGCCAAAAAAGCAAAATTATGATATCAAAAGATTTTTATCTGATTTCACTGAGCGGGGATTCGAACCTATTTTTCACGTTAAAGACCAAGACACTTCGATTAAGTTGCAATAAGTTTACATTCTGATGAAAAAAAAACGAAAAAAAAAAGACGATACGCCTTCCTAATGCATTTTACTATTTTTCGTCAATTCACCATACCAGTGCCCAAACGTCCCTGCAAGGACGTAACAAACTTTAACATTAAATATAGCCAAAACTATAAATAAAAAGTACAATACTTTGTATTGGGCAAATAACTATACTTGTAATTCGATTTTTCAAAAGAAATAATTTATTAAAACGAAAGGTTACGTACCTGGATTTATACGTCACAGGTCGACTGCCAAGTGCTGGTCCTATATCTTAAATGTAGGCTAACTTTGCTGCAATAATATAGCCACTAAAACTTACTCCAGAAATCTGAAACTGTGCTTACTATTTCGTTACAGTGTAAATATAAACCTTAAAGTAAAATAAATTAATCACTACCTCGCTGAAACGAGAAACGCAAAATTAAAAATAGCCAATTCTTTCGTCCCTGTAAGGACGCGTGGGAACTGATGGGTTAAAATGATTGGTACAAGTTAC
The DNA here is from genome assembly GCA_963965965.1 of Trididemnum nubilum. Lineage (NCBI taxonomy): Eukaryota > Metazoa > Chordata > Ascidiacea > Aplousobranchia > Didemnidae > Trididemnum > Trididemnum nubilum. Next base: position 38,151,313 of record OZ014484.1, on the reverse strand, counting down.
AAAATTGATTTTTTGTTTTTTCCGTCTCGTATTGTACTTTTATGGTTAATTAGCGGATTAGCGAATTAGCGTTAGCTTCCGCTAACAAAAAATTCGTGATAGCGGATTAGCGTTAGCGAAGCTAATCTTTTTGATTAGCGGAATAGCTGTTATCGGAGCTAATTTTTACGTTAGCTGTGCCCACCTATGGTATTTTGTAATAATGCTCTTAAACGACAGCTAAATATCAATGGCTTTTTTTTAGGAAATTCCTGTGTACGTTTTTGTGATACTGTGAGAAATTTAGGTTTTACGCTTGATTCTCATTTAACATTAGAACAACAAGTTAAAGAATGTGTTTCGTCTTTATTCGCATCTATCAAAAGTATTGCACGTATAAAACATCTTCTTACAAGAAATGAGGTAACCATCTTAGTATCCTCACTTATTCTGTCAAAGCTTGACTATTTTAATTCTTTGTATTATGATATTAGTTGCTCTCTTACAAAACAATTGCAATATGCACAAAATTGCACAGCAAGACTGATTTACAACAAGAGAAAATATGACCATGTCACTGAGTTACTGATTGAACTACACTGGCTTCCGATAAAGTATAGAATTTTGTATAAAATATATTTGCTGACGTATAAATGCATTTACCCCACTTCATTTGCACAACCTGAAGAATTAAAATCTTTACTTTCAGTTGATTCCAAGTCCACTCGTTTTATTCGTCTTAAAGTGCAACGTAACAACTTTAGAATAAGTGATCGTGCATTTTCAATTTATGCTCCTAAACTTTGGAATCAATTACCAACTGCTTTGAAAAATGAGTTAAATATTTCAAGATTCAAAGGTGACTTAAAACTTACTTATTTCGTGAAGCATTCAATCTATAGGTATAAGTTTGTACTGATTCTCTCCTTAATCTATAGCAATCTTGCAACACACTCGAATTTGTTATTTTTTGATTTGGGTTTTGTTATTTTCGTTTTCTGTAATAACTGTACGCATTTACTTCTCTTGCTTGTTTCTATGCTGCATGGCTTATGTGTTGTCGTGTATATAACTTATGAGACGACTTCAGAGCGAAAGACCTGCTTTCACCAGGTCTAGTTAAAGTCGATAAACCTGCATTATTATTATTATTATAAAATCATAAAAAAGCATAAAATTTCACCCTTTCATAAAAAATCATAAAGTTTTCATAAAATTTGACTGCCGTCATAAAATTTCTTTAAAAAACCAAATGACCTCGTTTCAGGTGAGTAATTTTTTGATTTTATTTGTAGCATTGGTCAAAATAGCAATGCTGTTTGCCTTTTGGTGCTTTTTTCTTGTTGTTGATGTATACTTGAAAGCACACACCATCAGGCTATATTAATTTGATTCTGTTGGTTTGCCGCTATTTTTGTGGTGGAGAATAGTGACGTGTTTCCACTCGTAAGCTATATTATCTGTACCTGCGCGTCGTTGCATGGGAATACATCATGCTAGCAGTGACCAATTTCATAATTACTCAGCCTTTTTGTTGTTGTGCCCTTGGCTTTGGGGAAAGCTGGGTACCTTGACGAGTTTCTTGTTCTTTTAGAGCTGGCCATGTTGTAGGGTGTAGTTGAAAATATTGTAAAAAATCTTGCAGTAGAAATGTTGGTATTCGTCAGAAAGGGCTTTAAAATATAATGTGCTCAACTGCTCCTAGCAAGCCTGAGGTTGAAATGGGGGAGTGATTCACTTAAAACAGCACGTTCCAGGGTTTCCACATCTTGAAAAGCCCTGGATTTTTTTGCTGTCTTGGAAAGTCCTTGAATTTTGTTTAAAAGTTCTGGAAAATAGCTAGAAGGTTTTCCGGGGCATAATTGTAAAGCCACTTACCCAGTGAGTGATAAAAGGCAACAAGAGGGACTTTCCTTTGCATTAAAATTGTTCTTAAATAATAGGTACAAAAAAGAAATGAAAGAGTAATAGGAAAAATTAAATTTTAAGTCCTGAAAAATAGTCTTAAACCAATAAACGGTCCTGGAAAATGACCTAAAAAAGTCCTGGAACTTAATTTGCAGTTTCTGTGGCAACCTTGACTGTCGTGTCTACTCCCTCCTGTCCAGGAAAAAAAGGGACGTTAAGGAGTACATTTAATAATTTAAGCAGTGTTGTCAAAAAGAAATGTGATGAAAGTGGTAGAGACTGCATCGCTCAGGCTTTAAATGTGAGAAATTGTTCTAGTATGCCTATTTTTCTCATCAGGTGCGGTATGTAGTCACTTTTTTGTACAGTGATCATTTTAACTGAGTTGTCAACCAAGCAACTTATTTTTTGTGCTATAAAAGTGCTGTTCAGCTCAACTTGTTGACTGTTCTCATGATATCGTAGTTAGTGATCTTTAATTTTGACCGGCTCTTTTTTAATTAAAAATTAGTGAACTTATTTCTCGTGCTTCACCGTACAGAGTAACGGGCCTGCCAAAAATTACTTAGTTCCTGTGCAGCGTGCTGCAGCATTCTTGCAGTAGTTGTGGATCATCTCTAAAATTTTATCGTTTCTATTCAATACAGACTTTTGTTGTTGTTTTTTTTTTTTTTAAATATATTCTTTTTTGAGGGCTCTTAATTATTTTTTTCATACTGAGGCTGGCATTGTTCTTATTTTGTTTTTAAATTTTCAGCAAAAATTAGCATCGATTTAGATAGAAAACGCCAGTGCGATAAAGAATTAGCTGCTCTTGGTCAAAGGTCCCATGTAAAACAGGAATAAGGTATTTCGGTCCAGTATTATGCTTTACCAAGCTGATATTAGTTTTCAAATTACCTGATCTGCATTGCGTACAAGAAAAAAATACAAATTATGAGTTTTGTGATGCGTGATGTTCATAACCCTATTATTGTCCTCTCATAAAATGCAGTTTCGCATCCCGTTGTTCTAGAAATCCCTGTGTTTCCGTTGTAAGCGTCATTGTCAACAAAACCGACCACGATTCGGGTGGGTAATTGCCCCAAAAACAGACTTTCTTTTGAAAAAGAGCAATTTCCTTGAGGGATAGTGAAAGTTTTTACTTCTACACGTCTCAGGGGGTATTTTGCAGTCCCGTGTTGTAGAGCCTTGGCGTGTGCTAGTTGAATGGACGGGTTTGGTTTCACTTTTCGACAGAATAAAGAGACCTCTTTCAACGAGACCTTGTTTTTAGCTTGGTCGGTGTTTCCATGCAAGCAAAAACTATCCTTTGCTCTAATCAACCTGTATTTGATTTCGATTCCATTAAGAACGTAACTAGACTGGAAACTCATGTCTAGATGCAAGCGCCATATCATATCAAATTCATGGCTTTGTGCTGCAATTGCTTTTCGTTTCGAATAACCGACGTTGCCTGCGCCACGCGTATCAAATGAACCAGAAGAGTTTTGATACCACAAAACCGACGATAATTGCGAATCTTTAGCGTCTTTTCCAAACGATAGCAACGTTTCTATGTAACTGCGATAGCCATAATTGTTGCTCGACTGGGTCACCAATGTGTCGTTTAAGTATAGATCACACTGAGACCACAACGTATGCAAAAAATTACATTCTGGGGTGATTTCGGTATCTGCTGCAAGAGCGGTGCCATCTGCTTTTGTGACCGACGCTCTTACGTACAGAAAAGTGTTGGCTAAATCAATGTAGTTTGAGCTTTCAGCAGCAATACAAAACTCCACCGGACCGCCTGAGGTTAAAACAGAAATGGGTCTGTACTCCGTAAAAAATCCATCTTCTAAACTAGTCTGAGTTGGCGGCACTGAGAATAGGTCCAATTGACTGGTCACAGACTCCGAAGAACTGGGGTGTATCAAGGAAGCCATCCTAACTGAATATGTCGTTCGTTCGCTTGCGTCGTTTCTTTTGTACTCGCCCTGGAGCTTTGCGTTGACGACCTGCAGCTTGTCGCAAAAGGGAAGAACCAGCCATCTTTGCACGCTCGACAGCCACTTCCTTTGCGTTTTTTCCCGCTAAAACGTCTGAGGCAAAACTAAGACCACCCTTTAAGGCTTGTTTACCTATTGCCTTTGCCCCTGACTTAATCAAGGGCATAATCGACTTTGCCAGACTAGAAAATATTCCACCAAGACCGTACCCATTTTGAAAGGGTGCACCGCTAAAATACGAGCCATCGTGTCCAATTTGGTTCAGGTAATAAGACTGATAAGCCTTTGAATCACAACAGTACTTTACATGCATATTGCTAGGTCTAAATGAATGCAGTGTAGAATTGATGCCGAATTTAAAGAGGTAGGTTTGCTCTTCTCAAATGTAAAGTCACGATTACTTTTCCCTTTTCAAAACGAATCGGTTCGCCTTGATCATCACGTAAAGAAATGTGGGTATCGGAAAATTGTTTTCTCAAAACAGGTTTGTAATGTGGTTTGTCAAATCTTCTACAGACCAGATCTCCAGGTCCACCTTGGACAGCAACGATGTCTAGAAGAGGTGTCAGGGTATCGCCAACGATTTGTGGTTGAATTAAATCGTTGTAAACGAATAGAGCATGAGTGTTGTTCAAATCTACAACTCTTGAAGCTACATACGCCCCCGGTCGTCTGTAATTCATAGTGTCAAAACCTAACATGCGTGCTAATGGCGGAGAAATTCTAACTCTCATATTTCTGAGCTGAGGCTCTTGGATTTCCAACGACGCTACTTGAGAATAAGGGTCGAAGCGTAAATGTGTCTTCAATTGCGGGCGTGTGGTCATCCCTGACGTAGGGTCTGCCATTTTCTTGTCTACCACATATGTGAAAGATCTTTCTAAATCATGATTGAGCTGATCGATCACATTGCGAGGGTCTTGGTAGTATCCTGGTGATAAGTAACCCATCGCCTCCACGTTACCCTGCCGGCATTGCACCCAAAGATCCAAAGATTGTGTGTACCAAGATCGTGGGTACTGTATCTCAGCTAAACCGCATTCCCAAGAACCTTCCAGACTCACAGACTTTGGTAATTGTACTTTAAAGTCTGAAGTTTTATTGTCAGGAAAAACTTGAATCGAAGAATTACTCGGTAGCACTAGAAACATGTTTTTTTGTGAGTATGGGGGTCGGCAGCAAATACCCCACACTACTCGACAGAAGGCTCACCCAGAGCTCTTTATTATCTGAACCTCGTGTCAGGTTTAATAGACTTATAACGATTACAATGTAGACAGCAACCACTTGAAACAAAAAAGCGATGATGTCAGCCGTGTTTGAGGAAAGATTAAGCATAACGTACAAGGTCTCGTTCGTGTATCCAACTGTTAAACGAGTCTGGGTACCCCAACCACTTCACAAAATACTCTTGATGCTTCTTACGTTTCCGTTTTTTAAGAATGGACTCGATTTTGTAAATGTTATCGTTTTTAACTACTTTTTGAACTTCTTGCTCGTAAAAAGTCCCTTCCAAAACAGTACCCTTTAAATCTTTGATCTTATAATAGGGAGGGTCGTCTGTGAATGCCTCGGCAATCTCAAACTCCTCCTCGGTCCATCCTTGATAATAACTTTTTTCAAATCGTCTGCGCATCATTGAGATTCTTACTCGATCTCCTACTTTTAATTTCGGTGTTTTAGGTTGCAGACTTCCATATAAGGTCAGCCAAACCATTTCCTGATTAGAAGGGTTAACCTCCGCTGGTGAACGTTGAATCGAACGGTGAAAGGTATGATTGTAAGCATGCACTAATTTTTGAATCACGTGGGTATATTTTCGTTTGTTTTCATGCGTAAAATAACGCCAAAGTTTTTCTTTAATAGTACGAATAAAACGTTCCGCTATGCTAGCCTTAATTTCGTGGTTGTGTGTGGTAAAAAAATGAATATTGTGTTGTTTGAGCCAGCTTTGAAACGCTTTATTTGTAAATTTGGTACCCAAATCGGTTTGCAAAGTGGAAAAATGTCCACTTCGTTTCAATATTTTAGAAAATGCAGCTATCACACTCTTAGAAGTTTTATTCTTTATACATTCTACATAAGCATATTTCGAAAACACATCAATCACAACAAGAATAAATTTAAATCCGTCATTGTATTTCTGTAAACGACTAAAATCAATCAAGTCTGCTTGAAATTGTTGTTTCGGACCAGCCACAATGATTTTTCGTCTTGGAAACCACCTTCGAACCGGTTTGTGAAGAGTGTAAGCGTCTTGGGTTAAAAGCCACTTCTTTGCCTCAGGGTTTTGCGCGGTTCTTTGAAATGCCGCCGCACCACTAAACGATCCAGGTTTATTTTCATTATAATAATCTAAAAACTCTCCCATGGTAAAACGCTATCGAACGATTGCCACCCTGGAATATTCGGTTCTTTTTTCACTACAGCTGAGCGTAGCAGTTCTGTTATGTTGCTGGAAGGGATCGGGCGGCCGTCAAGAACCAAGTTTCCGGCGTCGTTCCAGCTAATATTTTTCTGTTCCTCAATACCTTTCAGAATCCGTTTCACCTTTTTGTTTTTAGCTTTTTTGAAATGTTTCAAAATTTCTTTCTTTGGTAGCTTTTCTTTTTTCTGCACACGTCTAGTGCGCCGCTTTTGTTGGTATACTTTGGATTTACCAAAAATATTGTTATATAATAACATTTTTTCGCTTGGTGGTTTTTGAGAATGTAAAATGTTTTGCATTTGCTGCTCAAAGTCCGCTAATATTCGATCTTCTGTCGCTTGCGGTTTATCATCTGCAGTCTTTTTTTCGTACCGCGCCGCTTTTTCCAAAATCGAGTTATAAAGATTAATTTTTTCATGTTCGAGTTGCTGGGAATGTAAAACCGTTTGCATTTGTCTATCCAAGTCACCAAAAACACGAGACTCGATTCGTCCAGCCACCTCCTTTAATTTTTCGTACACCGCTGGCTCCAGTGCCACTAATTTCCTCATTTTGCTAGACCGAACAAGCTACCCAAAACAGGGATCGCTGCGGCCAATAACGTCGACAGAAAACCACCACTTTGAATCACTTTTCTCTTTTTTTTGAGGGACAGTTTCCGGTCAATAAGTTTACATAATGAACTTTTGTGACGACTGAGTCGCTTTTTATGCTGTTTTGAAATTGGTGCAGTACCTTTCAGAACGTTGAAACTTATGTCGCAGAAACATTTTACTAGATCATCTTTTGATTTTTCCAAAACAGCTTTTTGGAAAGAAGGTTTTGCGCCATGCAAAAGCTTGAGAGTAGAAGCGTTTCTTTTTAACCGATCCATGTGTGAAGGTTACTGATAGATGTAATTCACTTTGTTTGGAAAAATTCCTGTCCGAATCCGCTGGGAGTCGTACGTATCCGGTCTGAAGTCTAGCAATAAATAACCCCTTGCTTCCGATGTTGCGTTTTTATATGCCTGAAACGCATTTTTTGCGTTTTCTTGGAAAGCTTGGCGCATGAAAGTTTGGATTTGAGTGGCGTCACGACAGTTTTTAAATAAAACCACAAAATGTGAATTCAATGATATTTCACGAATGCTTTTATTAAAAAGATTTTGTGTGGTAAATATAACTGAGAAATTATAATGATGGGAATAGACAGTAAAAATTTTGCTTATCACGTCTTTGGGGTAATGGATCAAGTCATCAAGAACTACTAAAGACTGACTTGCATCTTTCAATATTTCCAGACTGGGTAAACCCTGAATAAATTCGATAGAGTCGACGAACTGGTCGAATTTTTTCTGATATGTGTCACAGAAATAAAAAATTTTTTCGATTTTTTCTGTGAAAATTTCATTGCGATGTTTAATAAGGCGAAAAATCCAATGAGATTTCCCAATTCCTGAAGGGCCCAAAATAAGGAAAGAAACAGGGTTGTCTACTCTCAACGCCATATTTACAACTGAAGAAATCAACCCCTTGCACGCATTTAAAAAAAAAAAAAATTCGCGACGATTGGCGTGGCGCATGAAATTGTTCTTTGCGTCAGTTTTGCAAAGCGGTTGTGTGATAAAGATTTCTGAGGTAAAGAAAGAGTTTAAACACAAATTGAAAGTAGTAGCAGAGAATTAACTAAGAAATGTTTAAACCCTATTTTTTGAGAGTGTTAGCAAAGAACTTTACTGTTTGAAAATGGTAGCCAAGAATTCGCTTAGAACTATTAAGGTTTAAAACCTAGTTTTTGTGATAGCTTGTAGTAAAATTTTAAAACTTAACCAAGAGCTAAGAAAGGGTTTAAACTCTATTTTTTGAAAATGGTAGCAGAGAATTCACTAAGAATTGTTAAGGTTTAAAACCTAGTTTTTGTGATAGCTTGTAGTAAAATTTTAAAGCTTAACAAAGAGCTAAGAAAGAGTTTAAACTCTATTTTTTGAAAATGGTAGCAGAGAATTCACTAAGAATTGTTAAGGTTTAAAACCTAGTTTTTGTGATAGCTTGTAGTAAAATTTTAAAGCTTAACAAAGAGCTAAGAAAGAGTTTAAACTCTATTGTTTAAAACGGTAGCAAAGAATTCACTTAGAATTTTTTAAGGTTTAAAACCTAGTTTTTGTGATAGCTTGTAGTAACATGTTAAAACTTAATCGAGAGCTAAGAAATTTTTAAACCCTATTGTTTAAAAAATATTAGTTTGTAGTAAATTCGTTTGAAAACGGTGGTTTGTAGTAAAGAACGTTTATTCGAAAAATATTGGTTAATTCACTGCGGAACAACTTTTAGTGGATAATAGTGTGACCGTTGCAACCTTATTAATTTGCAGGTAAGTGAATCTGTTATGTTTTTCATGATTGGTATTCTTTCGAACACAAAAGACACGTAAGCAATCGCTAGCGGGCAATTTTTCACGCTTGACTGGGTGCACGCTTTAGAGACAAAGAGATTCTAGCCGCATAATCAACACGTCACAACTCGCAGTGACGTCATACGCTTAGACAAAGTTCTTTGTGATCAAGTATGCGATAGTTTGCGGTGACATCATCGCGACTACTTAAATTCTCTATGAATAGGTTCGATTCCTAGCTAGATCTGAAATAACTTTCACAACTGAGTTTTTTGTAATGTATTGATTTTATTTTATTTTATTTTTTATTTTTTTATTTTTATTTTGGAAAACACACAGAAAATTTAATAATATATGCAAAAAAAACATATAATCCTTTCCCTACAAATAGGGCATCTTCTAACTCCTTCCTCCTCGTAGGTGTGGAAACATTTCACACAAAAACAACAATGCCCACAAAAAAGGGCGACCTTCACAGCCTCTTCTTGCATACACGCTATGCATGAAATTGCGGGGGGATCTGGTTCCGGGTTGTCTTGAATGTTGTCCAGCTCGTGGACCAAGACTTCTTCTTCTTCTACAACTACGTTGTTGTTGCTGTAGAAATAATGATAGTTCTTAGAAGAAATGGAGGTATGATCATTATTTATTTTACTAATTTAACCAGTTGCTCGAAATTTACATTTTTTGATTTATTGTTCAACTAACCTTACTTTTCTTTAAAATAGTAAGTGTATTTTTTATTTATTGTTCAACTAACCTTACTTTTCTTTGAAATAGTAAGTATATTTTTTATTTATTATTCAACTAATCTTTTCTTTAAAATAGTAAAAAAACAGAACGTTTTTTCAACTAATTCGAAAAAGAAGCTGTGTTCCCTCTAACTTCATGATTAATCGACGAGTGTTCAAATTTTCCTTTCATCAAAGTTCTTCAATAGTGTTTATATGCTCTAAATTTTGTACCAATCTAGTGTTAATTATCTCATATTTTCACAAATTTTCTAAAGCTATGTTTACTGTGTCAAAATCATTTACCATTGCTCCAACAAAATTCGTCTTAGTGGGAACACCGCTCAGTCGTAACAAATTGCTAGACTTGATAAAAATAATTAAACAAACTCACTTTTGCTCCATGCTGGTGAATTTTTTCAGTTCTTGATATTGTTCAAATAAATGTGTGAAAATACAAGCTCGAGCCTTTTTAATACTTCTCAACCCCCCACTTTTTTCTTTCAACTCTAGGTTGATTTTGTTAGTTTGTTTAACTTGCAAAAAAGCACTGCAAAGCGCGCGAAAGTTTGCAACGGAGTGATTGATCACAAGCTCTCCCACACGGTTTGGTACAATATTGAATGTTTTTTAGTTTATTTTTTATGAGCCCTAATCGAATTAAGGGTAGGGCTTGTGTGTTTCATGAATATTTTTTAAGTTTATTTTTTATGAGTTGTAATTGAATTGAGAGCAGAGGCTTGTGTGTTTGATATTCAGAGTTAGAGCGTGATTGGAAAAAAACAGCAAATGGCGCGAAATAGTTTGCAATGAAGCTGTTGAGGTTGTCTCGGTTCATAGTTTTCCCATATGATTTGGAGCATCTAATGTGTTTTACCTACTTGTTACTGTGCAAACAAGTTAGTCACCTACTTTGTTATGTACACAAACTTATCAACCAAACTCTTAGATCTGAAAAAGCTGTTTTGCAATAAAACAAAGGTAAAATCTGATTTCTTTTTTTTTTATGCCAAATCGATATAAGATATAACATACACATTTCCAACAATTCCACATTTGCAAAAAAAACACATTTTTTAACAACGAAATAATAGTCACAATACACTGGTTACAAATCTTGGGGCTCTGTTTCGATTCCACAATTGAGAACACGCCTTTTGCAGTAAAAAGAAGAAAGACCCCGTTTATTTTGCTTGCAGGAATATACACTGTGGTTCTTGGTTCGAAACCCCCTGTTTGCTATTGACAGTGTGTCATCTGAAGTTAATATTTGGAAGTAATCGTCAAATGTAACTTTGTTTGTTTTGTGTTTACTCCCTTGCATGCCAATTTATCCCCTTCTGGCCCACTACAGATGTAACACTTTGGGGACAAAAGGGCCATTGAGGTGGAACAGAATTCTAATTTAAATTTTCCGGGCATTCGCTTCATAAATGTTTGTCTGGCAACACAGCAAGGTTCTGGGTTCCATTCTCGCCCGGCTACTTTGGTTTCAACATAATTTTGTTTGTGATTTTCACAAACAGCCACAATTAAATAATTTGGTTTTTGGGTAAAATATTCGTGCTTTTTTTCAGCTTTCACACATTGATCGAGATCAGGTTCAGCTAGAGCACAGTACATTGAATCGGTATCGCATTCTAAAAGAGATAATTTTTCTTTTTGGCAGAATTTTAAAAGAAAATCCTACAAAAATTGTAGCATCGTCAATTTTGCATTCAAATACACAAACAGGCCGATTTGAATTGGCAAGTCGTTAATAACTTTCTTCTTTAACGAATTAATTTCGTAAACACCGGGTGAAACAACTTCCAAATTAACAAACCTTGGGTTATTGATCTCCTCATTTACTGTGCTGTCATCACAATAAGTAACTACCCTGTGTTTGTCTTTATTGATTAGGGTAGCCGAATAAAGGGAGTTCCCCTGCAATTTCGCCGTTAAAGCAGCTATTTGCGAATGTGGATTTAAATCTCCGAGTCGTCTGGCGTCACATATCCGATTGCCTAAATCCTCAAAACATTTTTGGGGGTGAAATTCGATAAATTCATAAATTTTGGTAATTTTTAGTCCCTTTTCCAAATAAAATTTTCCCATTTCTGAGGTGATTAACACTTCTTTCCCAAAATGGCTTCAAATTAAAGCTCTTTTTGGTTTTTTAAGAAAGCCATGCTTTTCAGCTACACCTCTCATGTAGTCCCCAATATCCTCGCGTGAGACCATTGTGTTTTTGATAATGAGGGGGTGGTCTGCAAAAAGCGGTTTCAACTCTGTTGGCGTTTGAATATCGACAATTAGGAGCCCGAAAAGAGTATCGTTTTGAATCCCTTTTAGAATTTGGTCAAAACTTAGCTTTCTTCTAGGTTGGACTGTTTTTAAAGTTTTTACAAATTCCGCAACCTCTGGTCTCTTTTTCATCTTTTTCCACTCACATTCCCACATTGATATTACCTCATACCCGTCTTCTTCAATTTTTTGTGTGATTTCCAGGGTTTGCTTCTTCAACTCTTCCCCTTTGTCACCGCGCCAGTTGAACTCCTTGAGGGTGCCGTCTCGATTTCTATTGGCCCAGCAGCGATCACAGCCGTGTACGGAACATCCATGCATTTGCCATATTTGGTTCCCTGACTTCCCATCAACGGGTAGACTCATGGAGGTCACGCGACATTCACCGCCATTGAACTGGTGTTGGATGTGGATGTTTCGGCAATGTTCTTCCCAGGAAAGCCATTGGTAGCAGGAGAGTCCATATCGGCGGACAGGTAAGGGTCTAAAATTGTCTTCTTCTCGGTACCTGCAGAAATACCCTGTGGGGTTCTTTTGCATGATGGCATGGAGGTACAATGCATTGCAATCGTAGCCCTTTATAATAGCACATGTATACGGGTTCTCCACCTGATGAGGGCGAATTTTGGTTTGGCCAGCAATTGCTAAGCGGCAGAAGACCGCGCTCAAACCGCTGGTTAACTGAGATCTTAACTTTTGGTAGAGGTTGCTATGCCTTTTTGGAAACAAGCAAAAAAAAGTCCCATTGTTAATTTCCCTCTGCATTTTGAGTTTTGCAGCACCGCTCACTGAAAAACTATCTTTAAAGAGGTTGATACCATCCTGAAAATAGGGCTGTAAAAGATTTGAAATTGCTTGGATGAAAGGAGCCACATCTAACAAATTATAATGGATAAGTAGATCTTTGAGGGTTGTCCAACCCTCCTTTCGCCAAGTCTCTACAACGAGAGCATATTCCTCGTTGCTAATGTTACTTTGATGCAGTGAGCTATAAAAAACTTTATGGGGTGGGGGTCTGGGAAAGTTCAGTTTTTCAAAAGAATCCATGAATTGATAAGGAAAAAAAAATTTCCTGTCTTCAGCCCCATATGCAATGAGAAATTTTCTATAAGAGAACCCTGGGGCTAAAAAGTTTCTAATATCCAGAAACCTAAGTTTTGTTGTTTTCAAACAAAGGAAAGAGTTTGCTTTTTTGAGCACAAACTTGATTTTACCCATCAAACAACGAACCAGAGCAGGTTTAATAAGAGCCAAATCATAATTAGACGAATTGAAACCCAAAACCGGTAGCTCTTGCAGATATAAGTGAAATTCAGAAGTCAATTTTTCCCTTCTGCAATTTGGGTGATTTTCGAGAGCTGCCAAAACGTAATCAAATTTCTGTTTCAGTATCTCGTACGAAGCATCAGCCACCCCTTCAAGGTAATCGATCAATTTTGCAACGAGTTTGTTTTCGTCACCGGAACTGACGTGGCAAACACCCTCTGTGAATCCTGGAACATTGGAGGCAACACCAAAACTCAACGGCACATGTCTGGCTTCATAGGAAAGCTGTTGGGCATTTTGTGGTAAGTTTTGTTTGTTAAATAGACTTTCGAAATCAAAGCAGGCGTAATGGGGAAAGTGACGGTCATTTGAAGGAACATTAATACCGATCATTGCTAATTTATCAAAAATTGTTTCTTTTGCTTTAAATATACCCCCAGGATAAGTTTGCCGGGTGATGACTTTACATGTTTTACAATGACGTAAGAAATCCTTTCTACCATAATGCAACTTATCACATGACATGCAGCGGTACACAGCACAATATTTTTCAAAGTCAGTAATCAAACTAAGATGATTCTGGTATTTATTCAAAGCCATTGTTTCCTGATAAAGTCCTCGGCTCCTGTAAACGAGTCGAGCTGATTCTTCATTAAGTTGATATATGGAAACATTGACCTTGAACAAATCCTCGATTGGAATCAAATCCTCAATAGCAATACCATTAAAATTATGTACATCAAAATTCATAGCATACTGTGCAAACAACTCTCTGGTCTTCGTTTCACAATATCTACCATCAGCCCCTTTAAAAATCGCTAGACAACGGAAAAAACACTGATTTTCATCGCCTGAAACATTGATGAGGCCGCGATTATATTTAACAAAATTTGGGAGTGGTAACGGCGCTCCTAGCGGGGCTTGTTTCAGATGGTTAACAAAAACCAGTAAATTCGTAATTTGATACAGCCGCCATTTTGTATCGGGTCGGGAAACAGAATCCAAAAAATCTTCATCTGCGATTTGTGCTAAAAATTCATTTAACTCAGCTTCGTTAAAAATCAGTACTGCAGCGTCAAGCATTAACGAATTATTTGAAGCATGGTAATAACGAAATTCACCTGTTTCAATATTTTTTAACAAAAACCCAAAACCATAGTTAATTTTAAAACGATTTTCTTGTTTTTTCATGATAGTTTTCGCTATACGACCAATTAAATTACAAACATCATCACTATAGTAAAAATTAAAAAGATTTTGAACGGGTCCTCTTCGTGAAAATGTACGAATGGAGTCCCAGTTTGAGCGGATAAATCTTTCTAAATCTGGATCTAGTTCCTGAATAATTTCGTTTTCCTCTACTTCCCGCCATTTCTTTTTGGTTTCAGCTTTCCGCGGTGGTTCGGGATCCTTCGCAAGCAATCCAGGTGCTGGTGTCAATGATGGTGGTAAGGGAATATTCGAGAGTTTGGTCGGGCGCTTGATTTTCAAACTTTTGCGACGTCGAGGAGCTGGTGTCAATGGCGGACAAGTTAACACCGAGGTTGGAGTGCCGCTCGGAATTGGTAGGGGTTGAACTGCTGGAGGGTGTTGAGCTGTTTGCTCTGCAACGTTCGTTTGAAGATTAGAAGACTCTGCTTCATTTGGTTGAGATTTCGGTGGTAACTCTGTTGGGGACTGAACTCTTGGGCACTGCACCGCTACGGCATGTTCTTCACTTACAATTCGGGCTTTTTTCATAGCCGGTTCACATACGTGACTTTTTTTCTCCTGGGGAGATTTGAATTGGATGTGACACCTCTGGCAACGACAGCAAGCTGGTTTATGTTGGTCGAGGTGTTCTTTTCTTTTAAATTTTTTTTTCACATTTTTCACACTCAAATCATAATATCCATTCATGTACTTCACACTTGTGACGTAACAAATGACTTTTTTGATTAAATGGTTTTGTACAGTACTCGCACGAATACATCTTGATAGAATGAAAATATAGTTTCATGACCGTCTTTTATAAGCAATGCTATTGTGCCATTGTATGCTAAAGAGTTAAACTTATTAAGATTAAACAAGTTCTATTGCACCATGCTCGCTCCATATTCGAAAAGTTAAAAACTTAACAAAAAAAAAAAATGATTGTGATTCACAGCTAAATCTTAGATAGATTACCTCATGTAAACAGCTGTCATGATTTCGACACGACAGCGAAAATTCAGCGCGACAGGAATCGTTTCAAGTTACACAAAACTTATTCCCAAATGTACAAAAATAGACTTCATAGCATTAACTAGATAACCTTTTTAGAAACCGCCTTCTCTGGTTATCCACTTTTAACTGACTACTTTGAAGCCAGGCACCTGCGGTGATTTGACAAACCACCTGCGGTGGTTCGGTACTCAGGTAAGACACTAAAGATCTTTACACTTGAAGCCAGGTACCTGCGGTGGTTCGGTACTCAGGTAAGACACTAAAGATCTTTACACTTGAAGCCAAGCACCTGCGGTGGTTCGGTACTCAGGTCATGACCAAGTTTCAAACAACTAGCTAGGACTAAACTTAGAGTTAAGATTAGGGTTAGATCTTAACCAAAGCCAGGCAAACCACCTGCGGTGGTTCGGTACTCAGGTAAGACACTAAAGATCTTTACACTTGAAGCCAGGCACCTGCGGTGGTTCGGTACTCAGGTCATGACCAAGTTTCAAACAACTAGCTAGGACTAAACTTAGAGTTAAGATTAGGGTTAGATCTTAACCAAAGCCAGGCAAACCACCTGCGGTGGTTCGGTACTCGAGCAAGACACTAAGGGTCGTAAAGCCAGGCACCTGCGGTGGTTCGGTACTCAGGTAAGATACTCAAGACTAAGTTTCAAGCAACTAGCTAGGACTACACCTAAGGTTAGAACTAGGGACTACAACACCGCATTGAGACAAAACTACGTTTAGATAACATCACGTTTAGGGGATTGCATCCCCTAATCCCCTAAACCCCTAATCCCCTAGTCCCCTAAACCACATGAAAAGGAGCAGCATATACTACTAATGTTGCACAAGACAATGCACCTTACTTCCCCCTACCTGGACCAAATCACGTACAATTAAACTTTAACACCAAAATGCAATACGTTAAACGTGTTTTGAACTTAAATTGCAACTAAAAAGGATTAAACGATTTAATTTTTTTAATTGGCTTTCAAATGTCAAAAATCTAGTGCTTTCAAATGGCTCTAAACATGTGCGAAATGTGATTCAATGGCATTAAAATAGCTTTTTTTTCCAAAACATTAAAAAAACTCGCCCAACAGCGCTGTGGGGCCCCCCGTCTGTGATACGTTTGAGTTACACTGGCTTTCTCAAAGCGTCTCCAGAGTTACGTATTTGCACTTTTCAACTTTATTAGTTTAAGCCCCCTCCCTTTGCAAAATCCTGGTTAAGTGCCAACAGGCAAATTTTTGATGACGTCATTGCATATGATTTGTGGTTGAGTCCTTCTCAATCAAAAATTCTGGCTACGCCTATAAATTAGAGATTGCCTTAAAAACTTTTTTTAAGACCTTTTTTTTTTGGAGAACACTTGCGGCTGTGTCCTTGGTCCTTGGCCTTGGCCTCGAGCATTCCTGTCCTTGGCCTCGAGAAGGTCTGTCCTCAGAAAGGCTGTCCTTGGCCTCAAATTTTTTTTGTGTCCTTGACCTTGGCCTCGAGCCTTGCGTCCTCGACTTCACCTCTGCCCATTACCCCGGACTAGTTCTCCGAAGTCTTCGGAGCGGAAGGATAAAAATTCTTATCGCAAGCTACTGTCTGCAGAAAGACAGTTGTTTTTAAAAATTCATAATTTGGAGAGTATACTTGGGCGGGTTACACCCGACAAAATGTGGGATCTTGCGACGCAGTTCCGAGAAGTCGAAATTTTATTCATTGACTTTAAAACTTGTACGAATTCGAATATTTCGGACTCTTAAAGCTAAGGCTGAACTTCTTGAAGAAGTAGATGTTAGATTTAAGTGTTGTCACTACTTGTATGAGAACACAATGCGCGATGGATTTGGTTGCGACCCAGATGTAGAGAATGTGGAGGCTGAACTTAATGCAGAAGACAGTACTCCGGAATTGCAACTGATTAAAATGACTCAATGCTCCAGTAAACTTAGCACTGCATCTGTTAAAAACCTACTGCGTAAAATTGAATTGGAACGCCAGCGTGCCGAGATAAGCGCAACTCGTAAGCGCGATCTGGCTAAGGCTAAAGCGGCGGCAGATGCTGCAGAAGCTGCAAAAGCAAAGGCTAAAGCTGACGCTGAGGTTGCTGATGCGGAGGCAGATTTCGGTTCGAGGAAGCCAGGCTCGAGGCTGAAGAAAAAATTTTAGAGTTGTCAGGGAGCGGGTTATCTATGTCGAGTTCGCATGGCCACCATTCTAATTACCGATATACTACTGAACCCAAGCGTGTGGCACGCAAAGATAACTTAACGTAAAGAATTCTTGGGCACGAGGCAGAGAAGAAGCTGTCACTGTACAGATTCCTCGACCTCAACAAGATACCGTAAATGCCGCTGCGGCATCCTCTTATTCTGTTTTCGAACAATATTTGGAACGTCAAGGTCGAAACGATTTCATTAATCTCGCGGCGCAAATTGATTACGATGGGCGCAACATCGCCTTCGTGTTTTATGAAAACCAAATTCGTAAACTAATGAGCGAAAGTCCTTGTGACGAAAGGAAACTGGAAGTACTAAGAGCATCATGTAGCGGTCAACCTCGTGAAATGATCAATTTGTTCTTAGCCCCTATGAAAAACATGTCAACTTCGCAATGGATTGAAAAAGCTATTGATCGTTTGCGGCAAAGATATGGGTATCTAGTGGCCTAACTACCGAACCTCAGATAATTGCAATTCGTAATGGTCCAAAAATGATTTTTAATGCCACATTGCTGAAATCTTTTAATGAAGATTTGAATACTTTGGAAGTTTTCGCTTACACGCACAATGAGGTGGAGAAGTTGTCCGGTCAGCCGCGGCTGGACGTAGCTAATCGCCTTCCCGGTGTGCTAAAACGTCGGTACTTAGACTGCCTTGACCAGAGAGGTCTGAATTTAAACCGACCTGGGTTTGAATCTTGAAGAAACTTTGTTCTGCGGGAATTAAACGTAATGACGTCAGATTATGCTCAATTATTTTTTAAAACTGATGAAAAGGAAAAGTCACGTGACTCGGGGGAACTCGTGGATTAGTTCGTGTCCGGCAGGTTGCTGTAAAACCTAATGACCGCCCGAGTTCACTGACAAATGTTCGAGAATCTGAAACTTGTAACGATTTACCATGTGGTCGTAAAACGGCAAGAACCAAAATTCCTCCGTTACGTTTTTTCTGTAATGACGAGTCAAGACATTTTTTCGGAGACTGCCAAAAGTTTGAAAGCCTTTCGCACGAAAGCAAGCGGCTAGCTGTGGTGGGCTCAGGAAATTGCCGTAACTGCCTTTCGTAGGGTCATGCTGTTCGAAATTGCGCTTTCCTTCGAAATGCCGTAGGTGCAGACCCAAGTTTCACAGTAAGCATGCTGGCGCTTTGCACAAGAATTTCGTGCCAGTGAGTACTGTTGCTGGTGGGGTTGATAAAAGTGAACAGGGTGTGACCATTAGCAAATGTGAAGTAGGTGCCATTTCTTCACGTGGTGATCGGCCGCGTACTGTTTTTAAATGGGCACCTTAGATTGCGAATACTAATGTTTTACTTCGTACTAGTGCAGTGCGAGTAATTAATCCCCGGACTGTAGAGATGGCAACAGCGCAGCGTACGCAGCCGTGCGCTGTTGTTGGTGCACTGCGCCGCGCAGCGTGGCAACTAAAATCTGCATCACGTCACAGCATCAGCACAGCGCCGCGTACAAAAATTTTTTTACATTTTTTTACCATTATTGTTGATAATTTTCTCTTTATGAACAATAATGGTTAGTCTGGATGTAACTATTATACAGTATGAATTGAAGACAATGCATGCTACTAAAACAGGAAAAGGTGCCTTCAGTTCAAGTTTATTTTTCAGAATTCGGAGCATCCTAGAATCAGCTATTTTGGCTACAAGAAACTTAGTTTTGATCGACTGAACGTATTTTTTGACACCAACAAAAAGATTTTGGTTTTGGTAGGCTAGACTAGGAAAGGTTTAGGACGTTGGGTGAGCAGGGGTGCCGATCTTCGTTGAGCATTGGGGGGATAACTTGCAATTTTACCCCAATTTTGCCCTATTTTCAACTTTGGGGGGGATGAACCTCGACCACGATTTCTTTCAGGTGAGCAAATTAAGTGAAGACCAAAAAAAAGGTCTTCACCTGAAGAAAGAAAACTTTGTTCCCCAAATTCTAGTGGAGACCTGCGCTCAAATGCACAGCAAAGTCAAATTATTGGGGGGATGCAGGTGCAGACTATACTCAAATTATTGGGGGAGATACAGTCAAATTGGGGGGATATATCTCCCCATCCCCCCTCCCGGGTTTTGGCACCCCTGTCGGTGAGAAGATGAAACAAAGGCACACAAAAGTAGAAGAAACAGATTTGTTGGAAACAATCATCAGAGTACAGGCACAAAACAAAGCCTAGCGACACACTCTCCCTTTACACAGTAGGCTTATGCCTATGGTATTGGTACAAGCCCAAGGCTAGACAACAGTTTCTACTACACATGCGCTTGCATTTCAGAGTGAAAGAGTTATTAGTTCAGTGTAGCCTATTCGTCAACAGGTCATGGCATCAAGAATTAGGCTTTCGGTCCTATGTCTGGAGCCTATCTCATATACGTAGTAGCAAAATTTATTCCACAATCCAACACACATGTAAACGGCAAAGGTATTAATCTATAGGGTAGTTTCATAGAAGTGTAGTAGCTTGTGACAGCATGCAGAGCACGTGATACCTTATATTTCATTAATTGAGCTACTGGTTCAGGATTAGTACAGTAGTTGCATGAAATCATCAGGTAGACTGGTACTGGGTAGATTGTTTTTGATTGCCAAAACATGGTGCAGAAAAACTGATAGCAAGCACACACAAGGCAGATTAAACCTGAAAGCCTATAATTGAAACGACTGATCTCACGTCGCATGTTTTTTAGTTTTTACTCGGCCATTTTCAAAGTTAATGAGTGCAAAGTGTCAGACTTTTACTTACAACTCGAGAATGGTTTGGTCTAGCTGCATGAAATTTTGACAGCAGTTTGAGATTCATAAGTTATTTGTGTGTGCCAAATTTCAAGGCAAAGAGTCCCGTAACTTCAGGTTTAGGACCTGAAAACTACTTCAAAAGTTTGGTATAAAAAGCGGTCTTATTCAAAAACGGCTTAAGTACGGCAAAAAATATTTCACACGGTTATATGTCGTAAGATACTTTGTCATCTCTACCTACACTTTTAGCCGCATTGAGTTTTTTTCTTTTTTCATTTTTTTGCTTTCTAAATTTTGTGCACTCTTCTTCTCCTAAACCACACAACATCTATATCTAATTTTTGTGTAAATTTGTTAGGCTGCAAATGCTATTTTGTCTCCTGAATTTTTTTGAGGCTTCTCCCCAGAACTTCCCCAAAATGGGGCCCTCAAAAACTAATTTTTTTAATTGCTCAAGCTAGGGTGATAGTTTTTTGTTTTTATTGGTGGATAGTTAAGCAGCAAATAGTTTGACATAGTATGGAGGTACCCCCCCCCCAGGGGCCCCCAAATGGACTCCCCAGAAATTAGTTTTTTGAATAACTCAAGCTAGGGCATTACTTTTTTTTGTACCGCCAGATGTTTAAAAACAAATATTTTGACATGGTTTGAGATAGCAACTCTTTTGAAAACTCTCCAAAATAATACCCCAAAAATCAATTTTTTTAAATGTCATAAGCTAGAGAGCTAATTTTTTTCTGATGTTAGTAGAAATTTAAAAAATATTTAACTTGCGGTGTGGCGCGGTGCAGCGTGAACTTAGTTGTGTTTGAATGCGGTGCGGTGCAGCATGCGGACAAGGTTTGCGGACACAGCGCAGCATGCGGATGCATTTTTTGTTATCCGCGCCATCTCTACCGGCCTGGAAATTCGACGCTTGTTTATGCGCAGCATGACACAGCTTCTCAGGTGACCGTGGTATTGAAGAGGCTAGTAAATGAATTTGATTTAAACGTCAATTCTGATCATGTGCTAAATATTCGGACATTTGGTGAGCAAACGACTAAAAGCGCAGGATTTACTGAGTTGAAACTTCAATCGCTAACTACAAATGAAGTTTTTGAGATGAAAAATGCCTTAGTGGTATCAAATTTTATGGATGATAAAGGTGCTCTCCTCATTCGGTGAACGTTAGAAATTTAAATCATTTTAAAGGCGTTAAAATTCCCGTAATTTCACGCGGTATAAGCATTGATGTCTTGATCGAACAAACAGATAAACTGCTGCTTACTGTCCTGAAGGAGCGAGAAGGTCTTCTTCGAGATGAGCCTAATTTGGTAATTACTCCATTGGGACCCATTGCCAGCGGTGGTCGTGCAAATTTAGGATCTAATCTTCCCCAAAATCGAAAAGTTAATTTAAGAGAGGATTCGGATTCCTGCGAACTTGCAAACATCTAAAACAAGAAATTGCTACCTTGAAAGAGTTGGTGCGAAATTTTAAAAGAGAAGATGAATTAATTCAACCTTCAAAGCATGATGAAATTGCTCGTATGGTATGGTTGAAGCAAACGTAAAAGTAATAAATGGGCGATACGAAATTCCGGTACCCTTCAAATCTGATGTACTTAAAACTTTGTCTAACAATTATACTAGCGCGCTGAAACGGACTCAGTCCTTGTGTCGAAATGCCCAAAAAAGTGCAAAATTAAAAGGCATGCTTTTTGGGACCTTTAAAGAAATGATTTCTGAAGGGTGGGTTGTACCAGTGGAGGACGGAGCCGCTACTGACAGTAGGTGCTGGTATTTGCCTTTCTTTGTGACCAAACAGGAAAAATCTAGAGTAGTTTTTGACGGGGCCGCTAAATTTGATGGCACCGCTTTAAACGATGTTGTTCTACCTGGGATAAATTTGCTTAATGGACTGGTTGAGGTTTTGACTCGGTTTTGAGTGGGACGCTATGCTTGTATGGCCGATCTTAGCAAGTGCTTCTTGCAAGTTAGTGTGCCTGAAAATCAGAGAGACCTGTTTCGGTTGGTGTGGTTCAAAGACAATGACATAGATGAGGGAGAAATTCAGATTTTGAAATTTACGAGGCATGTGTGGGGTGTGAAATCGAGTCTTACATTGCACTTTTTGCCATCGAGAAACTGGTTGCTGAAAACCCTACTAATGCTTCAAATCTGACTTTGTCAGCAGTAGAAACTAATCGGTATATGGATGGCCTGTTGTTGTCCTCTGATTTGCTGGAAGACCTCGAAACTATTTCACGCGAATCGGTTTTGTTATTTCAAAGCAGAGGTTATAAATTGCGTAAGTGGGTTTCTAACAGTGATTCTAAATTAGTTTTGACTGGGATACCAAAAAGTGATCTCGGGTTAAATATCCGAGAGATTGATCTTGGCTCTCAACCTATGCCAGATTTCAAAGCGTTGGGCTTGGTTTGGGGTGTTGAAAATGATAAATTGCGTGTTATAAAGCGAAATTTACTTGACATTTCTACCAGATGTCAGATGTTAAGTTTCTTGGCGGGTCAGTTTGACCCAATGGGGATTCTTGCACCTTGTTTGCCGGTAGGAAAATTGATTCTTCAAAATGTTGCTACTTTGGGACTAGGTTGGGATGATGAGCTTCCAGAAGATATTGAAAAAAGGTGGCGTAAATGGGTTGCGTTGATGGAGTCGTTTGATGATGTTTCCATCCCACGTTATTGCTTTGCTGGAGACTGTGAGTTTGCTTGCAGGGAGGGTGCAGAATATCAATTACATGGGTTTTGTGACGCCTCGAACTATGCATTTTCTTACGTTGTTTACTTGAGACGCTTAGTGAACGGGCGTTCGTGTGTGGCCTTCGTGCAGGGCAAAGTGAAAGTAATTTTGACCACTCAAACCAGTTGGGTAATTTCGCGGAAAGAATTGGAGGCTGCCAAGATGTGCGGTGCATTGATGCAAGCTGTCTCTAAGTCGCTGCTGCATCTTGGTTGCAGTCTTCACTTCTGGTCGGATTCCCCGGTGGTTTTGAAGTGGATAATTAACCCAGATCTTCATTTACCCTGCTTCGTGAAACGTCGCGTGGATATGATTCATCTTGTGACTCCTGGAGCTACGTTCATACGTCACTAAATCCGGCTGATGTTGGCACGCGAGTGGAGGGCGTCAAGAAAGCTGAGGGTCACTCGGTTTGGTTAGACGGACCCGGATTTCTCTTTATAGAGGGCACAGACCCTCGACCTCGAACACCCACGGTCTTTGTGCAAAAAACTAATATTGCTGACAACCCCTTGTTGAGCGACAGTCGGGGTGGTTTGAATCGGATCTTCGAAACTTCGCCAGATCTTTATACGCTGAAAAAACGCTTGACATATCTTACGCTTTTCAAGCAATTTGTAATGGCTAAAGTTTAAAAGGTTCCCTTTATTAAACCTAAAATTGACGCAAGTGTTCTGCACGAAGCCTTTATGGATGCGGTAAAATTTGTTCAGCGCGTTCGCTTTGGGGCCACTGTAGATTTGCTGAAAAACAAGTCACCTGGTGTTTTTGATTTAAAAGCGCTAAAAACTTTGCGCTAAAAAATTAAAAGCGCCAAAAAATTTGCGCCCTTGTGCAGACAATGAAGAGATGTTTCGTATTGATGGTCGACTTGAAAACGCTACACTTGCTGTAGATGCTAAACATCCTTTAATATTGCCGGGTAAGCATGCTTTGACTAGATTCGTTGCTGTTCACGAACAAGTCCAAGCTGGACATGTTGGACCTTCATATACTTTAATAAAACAAGACTAAAGTTTTGGATAGTTCATGGAATTGCTTGTGTCAAACGTTTTTTAAACGATTGCAGTATTTGTGCGCGGCGTAAAGCTACCCCATTCCGTCAAGTTATGGCAAATTTGCCGACTTGGCGTGTTACCGCTACTAATAAACCTTTTAAATTTTGCGGTGTTGATTATTGTGGGCCTTTCGTTTTCCACCAGGCTCGTAGCGAGTGTAAAGCGTGGGGGTTACTTTTCACTTGTTTATGCACTCGTTGCATACATGTTGAACTCGTTACTAGTTTGGATTTGAATAGTTTTTTGCTTGCCTTTTCTAGATTTGCTAATTTACGTGGGCCTGTGGATACCTTTTTGTCAGATAATGGTACCACATTTTGTGCGGCCGCAGAACGACTTCCATCGCTTCTCGAGTCGAGAGATTTTCAGTGCTCCCTTCGTAAACAGAACATCGATTGGGTCCAAATTTCCCCTTACGCTCCTAGTCAGGGAGGGAGCTGGGACAGTATGGTTAAGTTATTTAAAACTGCCTTGAGTAGGGTAATCGGGGATGCGTGTCGCAAGCTCTCTCTAATTGAACTGCAAACATTTGTTTCTGATGCGGTTCGAATCGTTAACAATCGTTCGCTGACTTCTGTAAGTTGTGCTCCTAATGATTTGACTCCTATCTCTCCGTCGACGTTTTTGGGTCAGCAGCTTGCCCCCTACACTCCCATAAGTGCCTTTAATGATCGGGGAGACCTTAGAGGGGATTATGTTTATAACTTTACTCTTGCGCTGAAATTCTGGCTGAGTTGGATTGAGGGTTATCTCCCGACCTTACAGGGCGTAATGAATGTCGAGAAATCCGCCAGAATCTCACACCGGGACAGCTTGTGCTTGTAGCAGACGCAGAAGACATTTGTAAACGTCGCACTTACCGTTTGGGGAGAATTCACAGTGTCTCCCGCAAATAAGAAATGGGAAAGAAATAGAACGGCGGGCCACTGTGGCTGTCTTAAAAAACTCTGGTTCTGGGGAGGTAGAATATGTTTTGAGAGATCTTTCTAAGCTTGCCCCAGTTTGAACTTGTGAACTGTGTTGTTTTATTTTTAGTTTTATGTAAATTATTCGTATATGCCGTATTAATAAAATGCAGTTTTATGTTTTTGCCTTGCAAAATAGCCCTGTTTGTCCGAGGTGCTCCTCTCAAACTTAATAGTCACTGCACTTAATTTCACTGTGAATCTAATCAAAACATATTTTTCCTTGTGTTAATTTCGGGAATATGTTTATACGTTCTACCGTTGCTGTCTTTTTGTTTTGTTTGAAACCGCACTTTCGCTTTAGTTTCAAAGGAGCCGCTATGTTCCAGCATCGGCTTAAAAAGTCTTTCTTTGAGTTTTAAGATTGAATCTCTATTTATTTTGTCGTATGCTGGAAGCGATATCTAATCCTTTGTTCACATTTATTATCTTGCTTTGTTTCTGTTGCAGCTGCTACAGGCATATTACAAACAGCCTTTTTTTTCTTTTCAGCTGCCGTTTTGCGCACAATTTATTCGTCTCCTTTTAAAAGTGTTTCGTTCTTAATCAAGACCCTGGAAAAGCCTCATTGTAACCGATTGTTATTCTGTTTTACAGGCTCTAAATTCGAAGAAGTGGGGTAAGCATTATATTTAAAAAAAAATTTTGTTATTGAATCACTATCTAACTAATTCTAATCTGAAAGTTACTTTTCTGTGGGTTTCTAGTCATTCCGGGATTTCTGGTAACGAAATTGCTGATAACTTAACCAAACATGTTTTCAGATCTGTCGTACAATGCTCATCAAATGACGTTCAAACTAAGCGAGTCGAAACTAAATTATCTTATTCAGAAGTCAAATCATTCATTCGGGATCACATCTGCGAGAAGTGGAATCGTCATTATATCGCTTATCCCGCCGTAGGCCAATACAAAATTTTATTCCCAAATATCCAAAATGTACCTTCCTTTCAATCAAAAGAAATTCTTAGACTTCAAACTGCTCATTGCTGCTTAAATCAGCGTCTATTTAGAATAAATTGCCGTGACACTGGTTTATGTTCCAAATGCAAAGTTCCGGAAACTGTTCCATATTTTCTTTTTGTTTGCCCAAATTATTCAACTGATCGTAATATTCTGAAAAGTGCTGTGGAAAAATTAGGCCTTAACTTTGATTTGAAATCTATATTATCAAACAAGGCGGTGCATCCCCATCTTATTCACTGTATTTGCTCCTCCTATCGGTTCATTTAAAATGTTACTGGCTATTGTTTAATCTTATTATTACCATTTTGTGTAACAATCAAATGTGTACTTGTAATCACTTAAAAATACTCAAAGAGCTTATTTATTCTTTCTAAGTATGAGTTGGCTTTGGTGGGGCAAAGCCAAGCAGGACCTATTGCTCATTATTATAAAACGTTTTCATTCAATCTAAAAACATAGAAAGATCACTCAAATAGCTACATGTAACGTAATCCTTAATGCAAGCATGAAAGTTAATGCCTATTATCAGCCAGACGAGGTAACTGGGAAGGATATCTGGAACGGTACATATATGAAATGGAAAAGCTAAACCAAGGGGCAACTAAATGGATGAAACTTACCGAAAAATGTAGCAATCGAGGAAGAAGGCTTACCACTGACATATCAAAGTAATGAAAACTAACTAAAACTGACTTAAATTCACATTGACAGATAAATTTCACCAAAATTTAGCAGAAAAAAACTCGTCCAGCTAATGCTGTTGCCTCAAACTTTCATTTAAAAAAATTAAAACCAAAAACACAGGAATGTCAAATGCTACTATGACATCATAAGGTGAAAACAACTTACATCAAAGGTCACATTGAGTTTGGAATAGCACCAAGAAAAAGGACAAAAAAAAAAAAAAAGGTGTTGTAATTCAAAACTTAACATATAAAAAAAATAACATTAAGCTTAAGTATTAAACAAGTACAGTGGAGTAGAGGATTCATCTGAATTTATGGAAGGATTGTGTTCGTGGATTAGTAACGTTTCTTTGATTAACAGTTCTCTTAAGTCGTTTGCAGTTGCTAAAATTTCAGGTTGGTCAAATTCGATACTGTGACTTGGATTTTCCAATAAATGAGATGTGACGTCTGTCTGATGATTGGTTCTGGTTTGAGGATTGTGCTCTTGGAGTCGAAAAATCAAATTTTTGCGTGTTTGTCCGATGTAAGATGCGTCACATGAACAGTTTAATTTATAGACTACGTTATTGCGATGAAGTACTGGTTGTTTGTCTTTGTAACGAAATCTATTTCCAATACCAAAAGTTGAATGAATTACCACCAATCTAACTTTATTACCTAATTTGCGACGATAAAAACTTTGAAGTTCTTTTTCCAAGTGCAACGGAAGCGTTACCGATATAAGGCAGTTTGAAAATCATTCGGCGGAGATTTTTATCGGGTGGTTTCGAATTGGAAATTTGATGTTTGATGTCGAGGAATCTGCAAATCTGTGTTTGAATGAAGTTTAGCGGATATCCATTTTTGAGCAGCATTGTAGTGATAAATTCAAATTCTTTATGCATTCCAATGTTGTATTTATTCATTCCAATCTTTATTTTTGTTGTATTCATTCATCCAATTCATTATTCATTCCAATTTCATTCTTTATGCATTCCAATGTTGTATTGTTGTATGCATTCCAATGTTGTAATAATTATACTGGAAAATATTTTTACAAATGGCGTAAAAGATTTTAATGGATTAAGTAAACTACAACTAAAAAAGCTCCTGCTTTGGACCACAAAAGGGACTATTCAATTTCAAGGAAAACTTTATGAACAAACTGATGGAGTTGCAATGGGCAGTCCAATTGCTCCATTATTGGCGGATGTTTGCACGAATTGTATATTTGACCAAGCTAGTCCATTACTAGATCACAATACCGTGTTAATTCGTTACGTCGATGATATTTTTTGCGTTGCTTCTAATCAAGCAGTTTTTGACAACATTTTTCGCATTCTCTCTAGCATACATTCTAGCATACAGTTTTCGCAGGAAATTGAACAACATCACCAACTGTCTTTTCTTGATGTACTGTTAACGCGTAATGGCAATACTTTGCAAACATCAGTTTACAGAAAAACAACACACACCGGTCTATACACAAAATGGACTAGTTTGTGCCCCCTGAAGTTCAAGCGTAATTTAATAAACTGCCTTTTGCACCGTGCCTACACAATTTGTAGCTCGTACATTGGAATGCATAAAGAATTTGAATTTATCACTACAATGCTGCTCAAAAATGGATATCCGCTAAACTTCATTCAAACACAGATTTGCAGATTCCTCGACATCAAACATCAAATTTCCAATTCGAAACCACCCGATAAAAATCTCCGCCGAATGATTTTCAAACTGCCTTATATCGGTAACGCTTCCGTTGCACTTGGAAAAAGAACTTCAAAATTTTTATCGTCGCAAATTAGGTAATAAAGTTAGATTGGTGGTAATTCATTCAACTTTTGGTATTGGAAATAGATTTCGTTACAAAGACAAACAACCAGTACTTCATCGCAATAACGTAGTCTATAAATTAAACTGTTCATGTGACGCATCTTACATCGGACAAACACGCAAAAATTTGATTTTTCGACTCCAAGAGCACAATCCTCAAACCAGAACCAATCATCAGACAGACGTCACATCTCATTTATTGGAAAATCCAAGTCACAGTATCGAATTTGACCAACCTGAAATTTTAGCAACTGCAAACGACTTAAGAGAACTGTTAATCAAAGAAACGTTACTAATCCACGAACACAATCCTTCCATAAATTCAGATGAATCCTCTACTCCACTGTACTTGTTTAATACTTAAGCTTAATGTTATTTTTTTTATATGTTAAGTTTTGAATTACAACACCTTTTTTTTTTTTTTTGTCCTTTTTCTTGGTGCTATTCCAAACTCAATGTGACCTTTGATGTAAGTTGTTTTCACCTTATGATGTCATAGTAGCATTTGACATTCCTGTGTTTTTGGTTTTAATTTTTTTAAATGAAAGTTTGAGGCAACAGCATTAGCTGGACGAGTTTTTTTCTGCTAAATTTTGGTGAAATTTATCTGTCAATGTGAATTTAAGTCAGTTTTAGTTAGTTTTCATTACTTTGATATGTCAGTGGTAAGCCTTCTTCCTCGATTGCTACATTTTTCGGTAAGTTTCATCCATTTAGTTGCCCCTTGGTTTAGCTTTTCCATTTCATATATGTACCGTTCCAGATATCCTTCCCAGCTACCTCGTCTGGCTGATAATAGGCATTAACTTTCATGCTTGCATTAAGGATTACGTTACATGTAGCTATTTGAGTGATCTTACTATGTTTTTAGATTGATAATGGTTTTAGAATAAACCGAAACGTTTCTAATTCAAATATGTTTCATATATTTTTGGCTCTAATTTTTCGGTTCAAACTAAGTGCTAAACTCATATTCTCTGCTCCGAAGTTTTCATTCACTTTTTATGTTTGATTTTTCTCCACCGCAACCCATATCCGATTGTGTTTCTTCTTTGTTCAATATATTTTGTTCAATATATTGTAATTTGTTAGTAGAGTAAGTGATTTTCACAGCACCTACAAACAGTGCTCGATGCCAAAGCAGAGCTATTATTTAGGTGAAACTATTCAACATGAGCTAAAATGTGCGACCATTGGTTTCATGTTTATTACAATCATCAGGCACATTAAATCTCTGCAAAAAAAGCAAATGCATCATACATCAACTGAATGGGTATTATAATTCTCTATTTAATGCAAATAACTTAACTACTTACCGTCGAAAAGTTGCAGTCCATCCTATTAAATTCTGCCTTGGTCCCTTACTGAAATCCGAATCTCTAGTACCAACTCACTCCGACTAGTTTATTCTCTGCAGTTTAATCAAGCAGGGAAACTGATTTCTGCTTATTTTTTTGTTGCTATCGGGGTGATGTTCAACTTACAACTGAGAGGATCAAAATAAAATATTGTTATACCTGTATATAAAAACTATTGCATCACAAATCGTAACTACATACGAAAAAAACGTAATAACGAAAATTAGGTGTACTAAAGTTTATGTTGGAATACTATATTTTACTGCTGTCGAAATAAAAAATACTGTGGTAAAGTTATAGAAGAAATCGGGAAATATGCCGTATAATGTTAACACGATCAAAACCGCAACTGTTACGTCACAACGCTATAAAAACTAACTCGAAATGCTATAAAACATTACGGTTTTACGCTGCTCAGCTTATACTTTCGGCGGTGGCGGCAACGAGACACGAACTCATCTCTCTTATCAATGCAAGTGTCATCAGCCATCGCAATGAGCATCTTTTCTGTTGTGCACAAATCACATCTTCGTGTCCCGCACCTGTAAGCTGGCGCTTTAGCTATGATTTTCCATTTGATGGAGTATGATTTCCTTTTATCTTTTAGCGACCATACAATTTTTGAAAGCTCAGTTTCCATTTTGTATTTTTTGTGGTTAAAAGATTTAGTGTGGTTTCTATACCGGGTTTTAAAGTCGCCTTCCGTAAGTCTGTACATCAATTCCAAACATCAACTGTACATCAATTCCAAACAAATCTCTGTACATCAATTCCAAATCAAACCATCCACCAAACATCATTAAGCAACTACCGTCTATGATTAACAAACGTTTAAACGAGCTTTCATGCAACAAAGAGGAATTTAGCAACAAAAAAATAAGCAGAAATCAGTTTCCCTGCTTGATTAAACTGCAGAGAATAAACTAGTCGGAGTGAGTTGGTACTAGAGATTCGGATTTCAGTAAGGGACCAAGGCAGAATTTAATAGGATGGACTGCAACTTTTCGACGGTAAGTGGTTAAGTTATTTGCATTAAATAGAGAATTATAATACCCATTCAGTTGATGTATGATGCATTTGCTTTTTTTGCAGAGATTTAATGTGCCTGATGATTGTAATAAACATGAAACCAATGGTCGCACATTTTAGCTCACGTTGAATAGTTTCACCTAAATAATAGCTCTGCTTTGGCATCGAGCACTGTTTGTAGGTGCTGTGAAAATCACTTACTCTAGTATTCTGCTCCTTGATTTCTTGTTGAGCACTCTTCAAGCAACCTGCATCACTTTTTAACAATGGATGCTATATCTTTTGATTATTCTCTGAAAAACATCCCATTACCAAGCAAAACCTCGTACATCAAAACGCTAGTGGAAAAATTTGAAAGTCTTCTAAGAAGAATGAGATGGAAGGCATATTTTTATGAATTGAATCAAGAAGACGAGGGTTACGCTAGCGAAAATTTTGGCCTAAAATCTGATTTAACTCCTCCGAAAAATGAGTCAATTTCGCTGTTTGAAAAAGATATGTACCAGCTTATTAAATCGATTGAATTTGAGAAATCTAGCGATGAATTTATGCTGCAAATGAGCGAGGATCTAAAATCACTACAAAACACAAATCAGGTCATAGTGTTAGCTGACAAAACCACAAATCTATACAAAATGGACGTGGACAATTACAACAAGCTATTAAGAGAAAATATAACAAAAAAATACAAAAAGGCACCTGCTAATGCTACCGACGAAATAAATCAGGATACAAAATCTGTGGCTGCACCGTTGCAAGTAGCAGATCGAATGGACGTTATTGCAAGCAAAAACGCTTTTATTACACTAAAAGACCACAAGGATAACTTTGCGTTTAATCCTAAATGCAGGTTGATCAATCCCGCCAAAACTGAGATAGGCATTATTAGCAAAAAATACCTAGAGAACATCAATAGGCAAGTTGCAGAGTCAACTGCTTTGAATCAGTGGCGAAACACTAATGCGGTGATTGAATGGTTTTAGCCAATTCCAAACAAGCACAAATCTAAATTCATTAAGTTCGACATCGTGGATTTCTACCCAACAATTTCGCTTCAGCTTTTAAAGGACTCGATCAGTTTTGCGAAACTACACACGACTATACCTAAACATGTCGAAGAAACTATATTTAAATCTAGAAAGTCTCTGCTCTTTGACAATAACGAACCCTGGATAAAGAAAGCACAATCATGCAATTTTGACGTAGCAATGGGAAGCTATGATGGTGCTGAAGTATGCGAACTTGTGGGACTGTTTCTGTTGCATGATTTAAGTAATTTGATTGGAAAGAACAATGTTGGTCTTTACCGTGATGATGGATTGGCTGTAGTCGATAATGCATCTGGTCCCCAAATGGATAAAATTAGAAAACAAATGCATGACATTGTTAAGAAGCACAATCTCAGCATAACAACTGAAATAAACCTGAGCGCTACAGACTTTTTGGACGTATCATTCAATCTATCCCAGAATACATATTCTCCATTAAGGAAACCAGGAAACAAACCTCTGTACATCAATTCCAAATCAAACCATCCACCAAACATCATTAAGCAACTACCGTCTATGATTAACAAACGTTTAAACGAGCTTTCATGCAACGAAGAGGAATTTAACAAAGCCAAACAATCCTACAGCCATGCTCTGAAAGCGAGTGGTTATGATGGCATATTAAAATACGAAAAGAGAAAGCCACCCAAGAGAACAAGAAAACGCAAAATAATTTGGTTCAATCCACCATATTCAATGAATGTTAAAACAAACATCGGAAAAAAATTTTTGAATTTAATTGGCCGACATTTTCCAAAAGATCACAAATACCATAAATTATTCAACCGTAACACCATCAAAATCAGTTACTCTTGCATGAACAACATGGCAGATAGGATCAAAGGCCATAACAACAAAAGTTTAAAACAGCAACAGCAGCACAGCTCAACAGAACAACAACAACAACAAACCTGCAACTGCAGAAAGAAATCAGAATGCCCTTTAAACGGAAATTGTCTACAATCAGGACTGGTTTATCAAGCAACAATTGAAACAGACGACACAACTCAAAAATACATCGGACTTACGGAAGGCGACTTTAAAACCCGGTATAGAAACCACACTAAATCTTTTAACCACAAAAAATACAAAATGGAAACTGAGCTTTCAAAAATTGTATGGTCGCTAAAAGATAAAAGGAAATCATACTCCATCAAATGGAAAATCATAGCTAAAGCGCCAGCTTACAGGTGCGGGACACGAAGATGTGATTTGTGCACAACAGAAAAGATGCTCATTGCGATGGCTGATGACACTTGCATTGATAAGAGAGATGAGTTCGTGTCTCGTTGCCGCCACCGCCGAAAGTATAAGCTGAGCAGCGTAAAACCGTAATGTTTTATAGCATTTCGAGTTAGTTTTTATAGCGTTGTGACGTAACAGTTGCGGTTTTGATCGTGTTAACATTATACGGCATATTTCCCGATTTCTTCTATAACTTTACCACAGTATTTTTTATTTCGACAGCAGTAAAATATAGTATTCCAACATAAACTTTAGTACACCTAATTTTCGTTATTACGTTTTTTTCGTATGTAGTTACGATTTGTGATGCAATAGTTTTTATATACAGGTATAACAATATTTTATTTTGATCCTCTCAGTTGTAAGTTGAACATCACCCCGATAACAACAAAAAAATAAGCAGAAATCAGTTTCCCTGCTTGATTAAACTGCAGAGAATAAACTAGTCGGAGTGAGTTGGTACTAGAGATTCGGATTTCAGTAAGGGACCAAGGCAGAATTTAATAGGATGGACTGCAACTTTTCGACGGTAAGTAGTTAAGTTATTTGCATTAAATAGAGAATTATAATACCCATTCAGTTGATGTATGATGCATTTGCTTTTTTTGCAGAGATTTAATGTGCCTGATGATTGTAATAAACATGAAACCAATGGTCGCACATTTTAGCTCATGTTGAATAGTTTCACCTAAAAAGATGGGATCAGCCACAAAATAGGGGATCACAAACATCAATTCCGTCGAAAAGACCTGGGTGGCAGTAATCTGCTCAGTCGCATTACTGCTAACCGAGGATCACTATTAAGGACTTTGCCGGTACCGATTTTCCACCTAAAGTTTTTCCTAGCCTATGCGAATCTTGTAATTATGATGGCTTAATAGTGATCCTCGGTTAGCAGTAATGCGACTGAGCAGATTCCTGCCACCCAGGTCTTTTCGACGGAATTGATGTTTGTGATCCCCTATTTTGTGGCTGATCCCATCTTTTCTTGATGAATTTTTAGACCTATCCACTAATTGGTTTGATTTTTGGAGTTGGTTGTTGAGAATCGCCTGTTGGCCTGATTCCCTGCTATTCTCCTTTCAGCTATTGGCTGTTAATTTTTGTTTGGCCTTGGTACCTCGCTAAGTTTTTCATTTTTTAACACAATTTTGCTTCCATAATAATGTTTTTAGTTAAAATTCTTGGCAGTTTTCAACGGCTAATTTACATAATTTTTTGATCGGTTCATTGAAACTCGTAGCCGATTTCAACACTTCATTTGCATTTTGATCGCTGGCGAGACGATAATTTTGACTTCGGAGCTTATTGTTGGTTTTGCCGATTTTTTGCTCTTTTGTTTCGGCCTTCTATATTTTTTTTGGCTTGGCCTGTTTTCGGCGACTGGAAATTCTATAAATAGTGAGAAAATTTTTTGTTTTTTACTCATTTCGATTCATGCCAGCTCAGCTGACGAGGTTTGGTATTGACCGAAATAGCGCTATCCTGAGCATTGCATGGAGGGTTATTTTACTCTCAAATTTCATTTTGCTACGGAGAAGATTTTTTTTTTTTTCGCACGACTGTTTTGCTTGGTGGTAGTTCGGTTAAGAAATTGACTGAGCT
Organism: Trididemnum nubilum; assembly: GCA_963965965.1. Classification (NCBI taxonomy): domain Eukaryota; kingdom Metazoa; phylum Chordata; class Ascidiacea; order Aplousobranchia; family Didemnidae; genus Trididemnum; species Trididemnum nubilum. Next base: position 38,116,678 of record OZ014484.1, on the reverse strand, counting down.
CTATGACTTAACAAAATTGTTATGCTTTGGACTTTGCCGGTACCGATTTTCCACCAAAAGTTTTTCCTAGCCTATGCGAATCTTGTAATTTGTTAGTATATAGTAATACATGTAAAGTTATAGTTGATCCTAAAAACATTTTTAAAAGTACCTTTTCTCTAACGATGTGTGCCTAACAAACTTTGTTTACCAACTTCCTGTAGTAAAAGTGTTTTGTATTTTATAGTAAATTACTCTGGTAGATCTGTGCGGTTACATGAAATGCTAATAGTTTTATTTGTGTTTCTGTAAGGTTATTTTTTGAGCGCTTCTGTGGTGATACCAGGCGCCTGCTGTCGCTTCAGAAATACTGGCTTTTTCTTTTTTAATTTCAACCACAATTTTGTAAATCTACAGCATTTCATATATGTATCTGTGTTTTTTAGTCAATTTTGTTATGGAGCTGATAAACCACCGCTGTTATAAAGCGCCACTATTCACAATAACGATGATAATAATAGTTTTTGGTTTTTTGCGTTGGAAGAAGGAGCTTTTAATTTTCACAAGAAGGAGAAACCTCGATTAAATTTGCGATTGCTTTTTAGTACTTTGAATGTGGAGCTAGCAGGATTTTATTTGTACTTAAAACTACTACTGAAACTTACAATGCTTAAAGGCGGTGAATCATCCAGCCAATTCTGGTGGTTTACAATAGCTAAAATTGAACTATAATTTTTGATATTTTTAGTTTTAATTGTGGGACTGTGGTCGCAAAGTTATTCAACAAATACAAAAAGATATCCCCCGAAAAAAAAAATTGAAAACTCTGAGTTTTGTTCTTCTCGCCAAAACCACAGTAGCCCTAATGGTTTAGAGAACTGTGGTAGGCCTAATAGTTTAGAGATAGTTTATTTCTAAGTAGGTTAGGCCTAACTATCTCTAAACTATTAGGCCTAATAGTTTAAAGATAGTTAGGCCTAATAGTTTAATAAGATTACAGTAGGCCTAATAGTTTAGAGAACTGTGGTTTTGGCGGGAAGAACCAAACTCAGAGTTTCCAAAAACTATTTTCGGGGGGACATCTTTTTGCATTTGTTGAATGTCTTTGCAAACGCTGTCACAAAATTAAAACAAAAAATATCAAAAATTATGGTTCAATTTTAGCTATTGTAAACCACCGGAATTGGCTGGATGATTCACCGCCTTTAATAAAAGAGACTACATCCTTGACGACTGTTTCGAATCTAGTTTACCAGGGATTGTAGTTCTAGAAAGCATAGCAAGGCTGGGGGCTCCGCCAGGCTTTTGTGGTTTTCGACCAAGAGCCTAGTGATGTTTAGTTTTAGTTTTTTTCAGTAGTTACGCACACTACAGTAATTAACAATGATATTACTGACGTCGAGGGAGCCCCGGGGCTTCTAACTAACGACCAGAGGGCCCCGTGGCCCCTAACTAACGACCAGGGGGGCCATAACCGACAACCAGAGAGCCCCTAACTGATGACCAGAGGGCCCTGGGCTCCTAACTAACGACTAGGGGGCCCCTAACTGGCAACCAGGGGGCCTCCAAGCCCCTAACTGACAAACGGGGGGGCCCTAACTGACAACCAGGAGGCCACTAACTGTTAACCAAAAGGCCCCTTAATTCAAGTTTTTAAGAATTTATATGCAAAACCTTTGAGAAATCTAAGAGTTTTGTGCTAAAAGTTGCAACTTCAGGCCCTCGTTTAACGTTATTATGAACCTAATGCTATAACACAGGCGGTAATGCAAACCTCTAATTGAAATACTACCAATGATAAATATAATGAGAGCATAGCCAGTATGTTGTCCTTATCCGGTAGTGCAGTTTCTTTAATTTAGGATTTACGCGTACATAAGTAAGTAACAATAATGACGACCACGTGTCTACGTCATAATAATGTCATGCATTTTCTGCAGGTTTTTAAAAACTGTCGAGTGACTAACTTGACTCTAGTTCTCCACGTTTTGGAAAAAAGTTTTTTTAATTTTGCTTTAAATGTTTTTTTTATGAAAGAACTTGACGTGAGTTCGTACGCAATGAGTCTCAACTCGTAGCTCTTTGATTTCAACAAGTAGTATATTAATAATAAATTGAAACAGCGATATATATACAGCGAGTAAACAAAGAGAAGCGAAAACAAAGACACGTTAATTAAATTCCTTATGTCTCGCAATATCCGTTCATTACGCAATACGACCCATAGCAATGAGCGATATGTGCCAATAACCGGATACCGCAGACATAATTGCACAAGAACAAAATATATTAATTATTGACTAGGCCACCACAAACAAGAACGTGATCTTGTCTCAAAATCATTGGCATAGCTAACAACCTGGGGGCTCCAGGGCCCCTAACTGACAACCAGGGGGGCCCGGGCCCCTTCAATTGAAATGCCACCAATGACAAAAATTTGACGAAAAAGTCTTGTTTGTTCAATTTCTTTTTTTTTTCGCATCTTTGCTTACAGCAGTAAATGCGTACAACAGTAATTAACAATAAATAATATTGATGATTAGGGGACCCGGCGCACCCCATTAATTCTATTTTTTCACACCAATTTAAACGTATAACCTGGGTGAAATCAAGGGTGAAATCAACTCAGGCCCTCATCAAAACTTTTTGTGAACGTAATGCAATAACCAGCGCCGAATTTGCCATATGGCTTAGTGCCAGGGTCTCGCTCTCAGATAGAAGGACTTTTTTTGGTCTTCACTTATATTCAGAAAATGTTGCAAAAATCCCCCAAGGGCTAGCGGTCCCGCGCAATGTTATTCCGGCCTGGAAATAACATGCTTAGTAAGTGTAACCATCGATTGTACCATTTTTCCATAACGATTCATCTCCACCTTGCCAGTTTTTACGCACAAAACACTTAAAAAAATAGCTTGGGAAAATGCACATTAAACAAATTATTGAATTTCAATTGAGGGGGCCTGGGCCCCCTGGCCGTACATGTACTCCTATAACTTGTTAACTTTTTATCACAAAACGAAAATCTCTGAGGAAAATCTTCGAGTGAATTATTATTTACTGCTAAAATATTGCAGGAGACAATCAGCCTTACTTATTCCTACTTGGACCAAATCACTAACAATTAAAATTTTACACCATAATGCAACATTTTTAACGTGTTTTGGACTTATTGCAAGAAAAGGAGGATTGAACAACCAAATTTTTTTGATTGGCTTTCAAATGTTAAAAATCTAGTTCTTTCAAATGGCTCTGACTACGTGCGAAATCTGATCCAATGGCATTAAAATAGCTTTTTTTTACAAAAACTTACAAAAATCGCCCAGCAGCACGGGGCTTTGCCCCTAGACCCCCATTACCACCGGCGGCTGGGGGCTCAGCCCCCAGACCTCCGTCTGTGATACGTTTGAGTGCACTAGCTTTCTCAACACGTCTCCAAAGTTAGACATTTGCACTTTCAAACAATTAATTTTCGCCCTCTCTCTTTACCAAAATCCTGGTTAAGTGCCAAGAGGCTACCGCTTCAGATCTTCCATTCTACGATGTCTTTGCCCCACAAAAAGTTTTTTTTGTTGAAAATTTCTGATGACGTCATTGCATGTGATTTGTGGGTTGGGCCCCCCCCAATCAAAAATCCTGGCTACGCTTATGGTCTAAGGCCTTGGAATTTTTTGTGTCCTTGACCTTGGCCTCGAGCCTTATGTCCTCAACTGCACCACTGACAGAAACAGTGACTAAAAATCTAAAATTGCAGAGTTTTAGGCAAATTTTCTGATGCAACAATGGATGTGGATTCTTTTGGGTGTTTCGATGCAATGATTTGATGCGATCCTTGTGGAAAAAAGCAGCGATGCGATTTTTGTGCAATTGCCATGACAGAAAAAAAGACATCTACAGGGTGGGCCAAAAAAATGTTACCACTTTTAATCCATACGCAAATTTTAAAAATGAACATTTATTCGAAATTTTTTTTCACAGATGTTTAACAAAAATATCCAATTAGAATTTGATAACAAAGTCTTTTCACTTTGTCTCTTGTTTCTTACACAGTTCAATAATTGATAACATGTTCAATCCAAGCTCCTCTTCTGTGGAGTACAGCTGCAACACGCACATTGAAGTATGTGATGACATTGCCGCACATCTCAAGAGGGATTCTTCGAATTTCCTGTCAGATGTTGGTCTTCAGGGGCTTCAATGGTCTGTGGGTTGTTGTAGTACACCCTCTCCTTCAGGTACCCGCATAGGAAGTAGTCTGCGGGAGAAAGATCAGGAGAGTAGGCAGGCCATGGGCTGTTCGTACGCCGTGAGATGAGTGTATCTCCAGGAAAGTACTCGTTGAGGAAATCCAGTGAGACATTTGAGCAATGTGGAGGAGCACCATCTTGCTGGTAAATGACGTTATTCATATTGACTCCCTGCTTTCTCCTAAGAGCAGGAATATGAAACAAAAGTCTTAGTAATTTTGAAAATGGTTAGAATATAAAAAGTGGTAACATTTTTTTGGCCCACCCTGTATATTAGGTCACTCCAATTTAAAAATCAGGCACTAGAACTGGATTGTCTCAAAATATCTTATTATGCAAATTCGGTATTTATTTCGCATTTTTTGCAAAATTAAACGTCAAAATGTATTGTGCATTTTTGTTTCGGGCAAGTTGAAATTTTCCCGAGCAACTAAACGTTTGTTATCACTTGCCCGATCCTGCAATTTTTCAAAAATAATCAAATATATTGGCCAGCTCTTAGGCGAGTTGGTGTTATTCCAAAGAGTATTGCCACTGTAGACATGTAGTTTTTTTGTGACAAAATCTTTTTCGGACTTGTTTTTGTTTTTAATGAGATCACGTGATTTTCTGCGAGTTTAGTTTTGATGCGTTTTTGCACTATCTGTGGTTAACAACAACTTCAAAGTGCGTGATTTGTAGTCACTTTTCTAGTCAGATGACGGGCGGTTAGGGTAGTCGTCATGTGACATGAGCATAAAGCAAACATAACTACAAAACGTAGCCCAAGATCAAACTTATTCGGACTCCGAGCCTGCTTTGGCCATTTTTTATTTTTGATTTAAGGAGAGTTTATTTACTGTAGTAGGCTACCGATCTGGGATAGAAGTAGACTGGTAGCCTACCACCAGCATAGCTGACTAACGGTAGGCCCATGTGTAAGTCTGAAGTTACTGTAGGCAGACCTACCCTCCCTCTGTCTCAGGTCTCTGACTTTGAGTCACTGTATCAGGTACAAGGTAGGCCTATGCCTATCACATCAGACTAGGGTCATTCCATTATAATACAGACCAGAGGACAGCCAATGGAACCCACCCTCCTAGAATTTTTTTGTTTTTGAATATGTTGTAGTCCTAGAAGAGAGATGAAGATTTGTGAGGTGTTGTTTAGTATGAGCCGTCGCTTTTTTTTTTAGAAGCTCTGTCATTCATGTATGAGTGCGCTTGTGCTCTCTATAATCTAAGCTAGCCTATTCCCCAAATTAACCCTAATGAGTGCAAGCAGGAGAGGAGTAAGAGCACAGGCACTCTCATACACGAGTCTCAGAGATTCTGAAAAAATCACGTGGCTGATACTTAACAATGTCCGATTAGTGTTGGTGTTATCAAAATCCATCAAGTCGTTTACGAGATATCAACGTTAACATTTTTGCTACTAGAGGAGCTACCGGTAATTTTCATTACGATAACTAAAAAAGTGCTTAAAATCATTAGTTTTGGGGCTAGATTGACAAACACAATATCGCTGTGCATTCTTATGGTTTTGGGGGGACTCGACTAGGAATTCATATTTTAACTCATATTGGTGAAAAAACCAAAAATAATCCCTAAAATTAATGACTGAAATTTTTGGGTTCCTCCACTTTAATGCCTCATACCAGTATATATCTAAAATCTTCAAACAATTTTTCCTACAAACCAATGTCAAAAGACTAAGAAAGGCTAATTGTTTCATGTACCGTATTTATTGGAGTATATTATAAGTCGTATTTTTTTGTACCATACCAAAATATTGCCCAAAAAGTCAGGTGCGACTTATACACGAATGTATGAAGTGCATTGCATGCGATACAAAATTTTTCTGAAATATTTTCATGCTATTGCTTTCTATGCTATTGCCTTTCATTCGATCACATTACCTATCACCTATCCACCTGAGTCACATTACACTGCATCACTTCCTATCCTCATCGGATGTTCCAGAGGTAAACTGGGACTATTTTAGGACAGTGAGGACAGTGATGACTTCAATGTTTTATAATTTTTTGCAATGTAACTGCAATGAATGAATAATGTTTAAAAAATTTTGTCTTGTTTTTCATGTCAAATATGAGGGTGCAACTTATACACGCAATCAGTTGTTATGAATCCATTTTAAAGCATGTGCCTTAGGCTGTACCAAACTTCAGTGACTTTCTGGAATTTCTTAGGAACTCTCCCAAAAGTTGTGGTTCAACCACCAATTCAATTTACCACAAAAATTTTTGATTAAATTTTTGCGACTTATACTCAAATAAATACGGTTGGTAAATAAACATAAAGGTATTCTGTTGCATACTTCAGAATTCAGTAATTGACAAGCTAAATTCAGTCAAAAATGTTGATTTTTTTTTCTCAAAAATATTTAAGCATTAATTTATTAATTCATTGTAAAACGACACAAAGTGATGTCATAGTCAGTGTTTTAAAATAAAATTTTATCTGCTAATCTTGTTAAGATTTGCCTTTCTGATGTGAGGTTTTATTTTGTCGCAAGGGTAAAGCATTAAAGCCAACAGACGGGGCAAATATTAACCTGACAATAGGCATAAATTTTAAAAATTTATGTCTAAAGCTTTTCGTTAGAAGAAGATCAATTACAGAACTGGTATGTGATGTTACTGATGTCAAACTATCAATAACTGATACATAACATCAACTGCATTATAAATGTATAGTGATCAGTGTTCCCTCTAAGTTTTCACCTTGTGCGTAAATGCCGGAAATAGTGCGAATGTTCTAAACTCAAAGTGAAAATGCCGAAAATTTTCTCATCATTTTTGTCTGGTTGCAATGTGATCTCCAAAAAAAAAGGTCCTTCATCTGAGTTCTGCAACTTTTCCCTGCGATTTCTGCAACATACCGGTACAAGAGCGAGGCGCCGTGAACCGCGGCTGTCTACGGTTTTTGGCGGGAAACAAAAATGCCGGTTTTTGGCGGGAGAAAAAACGCTGCAATTCGCAAAATTTCAGTGCGAAAATGCTGGAAAAAATTTTGCACTTTTCGCACTTTTTTGCGCTTATAGGGAACACTGATAGTGATTACAGTACCTTGCAAAATTATTAATATGAGGCATTGAGGATTGGGAAAAATTAGTACAGTAATTTCAGTAAAGCAATTTTTCGTGAAGTAATATCATTACTTTTGTGCAGTAATTCGCCCACCATTGCTGGTACACTATTTGCGCAAGGATGCCCCGAAGTCGTCCCTCGTACAAGTCGACCCACCTAACCCTAACCCCAAGATAGCGCTAGTCCTAACTCAGATCTAACTTAGGATTATTGCCCTAACCCCCTATCTTAACTAAACCCCTTGAGCAAGGCGCTAACCCTAACCCTAATTTCGGATATAAGCTCACTATGGCGGTATTTTAGGACGACTTTGGTGGCACCCTTTGCGCAATACACACAACCGATGTACCACGATTTGTCAACAAGCAATTAATGTTCAATACTTCTGTGAGAATATTATTTATCACAATCTGTATGTATTTTTCTGTAAATACCATGCACAAAATTTAGAATGAAATTGGTACCGTATGGAAGATTGTCTTCCATTCTATTCTGGCAGATTCAAAACCAAAACTTCCATTCCATATAATGTCCTGGTGTCTAGTCACTTTATAAATTTGAACCTAAAGCTACCAATTTTTTAAGTTTTCAATGACTTTAACTTGGCCTGCACTGCTAGAGTAACTCATGGAATTTTTTTTCTTAATTTCGTGGAGAATTTTATTGCCTTGATTAAAATGTTCATATCTTCAAAGCTTTTCATCTGACACTTGTCAAGAAGAATCGTCAGAATGAAGAGCGCAGGAAAAGGAGCGGCTATTTACAGGAAAAAGCCGAGCCGTGATTGGCTGGAAAAGGACCAATGAGAAAGCGTCATTAGTGTACAATCTTTAAGCTGTATATGAATTCTTTTTGTCGGCAGAGGGCGGGGTTAGAAGTTTTGATGAAAGTGGCTTCAAGAGCAGATAGATGAAAAGGTGAGCGGCCTTGGGCAAGGATAGAAAATCTGCTGTCATTATAATGTTGAGCGCACGTAGGATTCTGTAAAGATGAAGTCCAATGGCTGAATCAGAAGCAAGAGACTGGGTATTGGTCTGGGTGGAAGATTTGCACCAACTAGCAGGAAGTAAGCGTTTATGGGAAGAAGAGCAAGAACGGATAGATTTGGGGACGTGTTGTTTGATTCTGTTCTGCAGCCTTTGGGAAGTACGGCCTACATACCGACTGTCACAGTGGCATGAGAATTGATAAATCACGTTGCTTTTGTGTAAAGCAGGCAGTACATCCTTGTTGGTAGCGGGGAGAAGCTTCTTGGTAGAGTAAACAACACGTAGTTCCACAGCGGAAAAGCACGGTTTGACAGCAGATTTAACTTGCTTTTCAAACTGGGTAGAAACAGAACCGAGCCATGGGAGACGTAAATAGCATTTTTTGAGTCCAAGTTTGGGCAGAGCATAAAATTGATTCATCTTCATAGCCATAAACGACTTGATAACGTTCTCAGGGTATCCATTAGTCAGTAGAATGGACTTGATTTTGTCTAGTTTCGATGGCAGTCTTTCAGGAGAACAGATGGCAAGAGCCCGGTGAGTTAATGTCAGGATTAGTTTAGTTTTGCGTTTCCGAGGACTGAAGGAATTCCAGCGTAGATATTGACCAATGAATGTGGGTTTCCGATAGATGGAAGTAATGAACTTGGAAGGGGATTTTTCAACAAGAACATCCAGAAATGGGAGAGCCAGGTTGGATTCTTTTTTGATAGTAAAGCGGAGAGAAGGGTGAAGCATGTTGAGGCTGTCTAAGGAAAGATCACATTCATCTTCGTCGCTGAATACTACAAAGGTGTCATCCATATAGCGGTAATACATCTCCGGTTTGGAAGTGGTCTGAAAAAGTTTAGATTCAAAGTAGCCAACAAAAATATTGGCAAGGGCTGGTCCAAGAGGTGATCCCATGGCAACTCCGTCGATTTGGCGATGCATGATGTCATTGAAGCTAAACTCAACAGAAGAAGTAGCCATCTCCATAAGCTTGACGAAGATTTGCCGTGGAAAAGGTGCAGGAGGGTGTTCTGAACTATAGAGAGCGTCAGCACAGATTTGAGTAGTCTCCGCTGGAGGGACATTAGTAAATAAACTCAAAATGTCGAAAGAGCAGAGAAAGACAGAAGAAGAGTCCAAATTTGAAATTTTTTTCTTTCAAAAGGACCATTCTTTCGTCTTTCTCTGCTCTTTCGACATTTTGAGTTTATTTACTAATGTCCCTCCAGCGGAGACTACTCAAATCTGTGCTGACGCTCTCTATAGTTCAGAACACCCTCCTGCACCTTTTCCACGGCAAATCTTCGTCAAGCTTATGGAGATGGCTACTTCTTCTGTTGAGTTTAGCTTCAATGACATCATGCATCGCCAAATCGACGGAGTTGCCATGGGATCACCTCTTGGACCAGCCCTTGCCAATATTTTTGTTGGCTACTTTGAATCTAAACTTTTTCAGACCACTTCCAAACCAGAGATGTATTACCGCTATATGGATGACACCTTCGTAGTATTCAGTGACGAAGATGAATGTGATCTTTCCTTAGACAGCCTCAACTCGCTTCACCCTTCTCTCCGCTTTACTATCAAAAAAGAATCCAACCTGGCTCTCCCATTTCTGGATGTTCTTGTTGAAAAATCCCCTTTCAAGTTCATTACTTCCATCTATCGGAAACCCACATTCATTGGTCAATATCTACGCTGGAATTCCTTCAGTCCTCGGAAACGCAAAACTAACCAATCCTGATATTAACTCACCGGGCTCTTGCCATCTGTTCTCCTGAAAGATTGCCATCGAAACTAGACAAAATCAAGTCCATTCTACTGACTAATGGATACCCTGAGAACGTTATCAAGTCGTTTATGGCTATAAAGATGAATCAATTTTATGCTCTGCCCAAACTTGGACTCAAAAAATGCTATTTACGTCTCCCATGGCTCGGTTCTGTTTCTACCCGGTTTGAAAAGCAAGTTAAATCTGCTGTCAAACCGTGCTTTTTCGCTGTGGAACTACGTGTTGTTTACTCTACCAAGAAGCTTCTCCCCGCTACCAACAAGGATGTACTGCCTGCTTTACACAAAAGCAACGTGATTTATCAATTCTCATGCCACTGTGACAGTCGGTATGGGGTCTACGACAACTGACCGCAGCAAACTGACCACGAACAAACTGACCGCGAACCAACTGACCGCGGAACAAACTCACCTCCAGACCAACTGACCGCAGAACCAACTGACCGCCGAAGGTGCTAATAACGCTTGTCACGCTAAGAACAATTGGAGTTATAGCGTTAATCTCTGAGAGCAAAAGGTCATTAAAAAAATAGTCAAGCTTCCAAAAAATTAAAATAATAAGTACGCCATTAAATTAATTGTTGTTGTTGTTTTTTTTTTCGGTTCGCGCTGTTTTTTTTTTGTTTTTTTTTTTAGTTTGGGTTGCATACGGCAAGTGTAGAAAAACATTAAATACAAAATATGGAAATCGTAATTTTGCCTCGGAATTAAAATAATTGTTTGTGATTTACAATTAACGTTTTTTTTTGTTAATATTCCGTAGCGAACGGCAAGTATGGAAAATACAACAAATGGGAATCATAAGTTGCTTCAAAATCGTTGTTTTTTTTTTTGCGTACAGCAAGTACAGAAAATTAATCAGTACAAACAAAATACGGAAATCATAACTCGTCTCGGAATTAAAAAATTGTTTGTTTTTTATGTTTTAGGCGGCTTTTACCGATCACGCGTATTTGCGCTGCAGCAGAAATACACTTATTATTGGATTGTATGCTCTTTGCCTTTTTTTCTGCATTTGCATTGAAAAACATATCAGGCGCATTTCTGCAGATAAATACGCGTGATCGGTAAAAGTTGCCAAACGCTGTTTTTTTGTTTTTTGTTGCGCACGGCAAGTATAGAAAAGTAATTTATACAAAATATGGAAATCATAACTCGCCTCGGAATTAAAATGATTGTTTGTTTTTTTACGTTTTCCGCTGTTTTTTTTGCATTTGATGCGGCAAGTATAAAAGTATTTGAAACACAATTACAAAATTGTATCAAACCAAACTTTTGTCAGAGCGTTTTTTAAGTTGAAAAATATAGTTTTTAGTCGTAATTGATTTAATGCTTGTGATTACAAATCAAAAGTCTTTAAATTTGACAAAAAAGCTTTATTGTTGTATTATCGTAATACAGTTAATTTGCGTCGGGCAGCAAATGCATAAACTATTTGAAAATGAAGCTTATGGAATGCCGCGTTCACCGGGATAAAACATATTTGAAACAGCGTTTTTTGATCTAGTGTTTTCTATCAAAATTAACGTTTTGCTTCGCAATCTGGGAGCATCATCAGAACAGCAACATGTTGTTTCTAGTAAAAATGAAAATGAAAGGAGTAGAAAAAAATACCAAAAAACCAGGAATATACTCTTGTGACGATACAAACAAGATTGTACAACAGCCCTTGTTATTACCTCATACATTCAGCACTACCAGTGACTACTCATGCGGCAATCTACCAACAACGGAGTACATACTTTAAGAGTGTCATTTTGGACCACACCGCTCCGATTCCAATCTAAAAGAAGCAAACCTGAAAAACTACCCACCCCCGTTACGCTGCTGAGAGTATATTCCTGGTTGCTTGGTGTTGTCTGATGATGCTCCCCATTGTTTATAGTTCGTCATATTTTAAGTTATATTTCGATGCTTCTGTTGAAATGTATTTGTTAACGTTTTTGAAAAAAAATAGTTTCGCGGATTTTCTATCGCTGCAAAAACTTGAAATCACTTCAATGATCGAAAGAACTAAAGTTATTGAAAAAAATTCTCTTTTGATCACGAAAAAAAGTCTTGCAACAAAACTGCAACAAATTCAATAAAATAAACGCAAAAAATAATTACCAAAAAAACATAAAAAGAAAATAGCAACAAGAACTCATAATATTACGGGTCCATCTCGAAATTATGGCTTACACCACGCAAAAAGTCGATCATAGATTGCGGCTGGCTGCCGATAAATCTTGTCACTAGCCGCTTGATTCGATCATCTGCTTCTCTGTATTTTCGTTTTTTTTTGTGGAGGAAATAACCGGCGTTCATCCTTAGTTGGTCGCTGTCCCGAGCCTTTTGGATTTTTCGTAGGACATCGATAAGCTTCCATATGCTGGGATGATCCACCCCCATCTCGGTTTGGAGGCGCCGATGAGCTGCTTCCGCATAGTTGTGCCTACGTTCTGTCCTAAAAATATACAGTATACATATAAAAACATTAAAAAATACTGCCATAGTTTGTAGCAATTCCACCATAGATATTTATAAAGACCAAAAACAAATTTAAGATAAATTTGGATACCTCTCAAGCATACTGCATACTTAACCAGAATTTAAAACTAATGCCCTATCATCTAATTGTGTATGCCTATATGGACTAATTTAAATAACAAATTTGTGCTGCTGGCACTACTGAAAAAGTGGTCGATATTTTTAAGAGGTGCAAAAGCAGTCCAATAAACAGACTATGTTGCTAAGTTATTTTATTTATTTCATACAGGCTGAAATGTAGTAAAAATCTCAAAAGTGACAGTGGCTTTGCGCAATCTAGATTCGGCCCTGCCTACAGATATCCCCACCGGAGTATATTTTTTAATCAAGAGAATAAATAAACTTCAAGATAAACAGTACATTATGGTTATTGCAAAAAAATAGTTTGACAACTTACGATTCGTTACAAAACTTACTTGATCGCAGAGCACACGATCATGGACGTTCCATATCCGTGGAGGAAATATGGGGTTGCGTCTCCCACCACCATGTCTCGGACGCCCTATAGAAAAAAAAAATACATATATCAATAGCAAACGTTTTTGTATTATAAACACTAACACACTAAATTGCTGTTTTGTAAAAGTTATGAAGTTAACAGTCAGCGTAAACGGATGACTAAACCCTAATCAGAATGAAAATGCTGATAAGTGCATTTCAGGACAAGGTTTGTAAGGCTGAACTCAACCACATAACTGGCACAGTTACAGTCAAAAAGATTCCATCAACAGCCAACTATGAGCGTATGCCAAGTTTTTCACAAATGTGTGGACGAAAAAAAAAAATGCTGAAATTGCGGACAGAGACTGACTAAAAATTTTATTTGCGTTATGGGAGCCTGTAGCCTCCAAAACTTGTGAACTTGGACTTTTTTTTTTACTTGATAAATAACTGAATTTCAGTTATGCGATTGTCAAACTATTGCTACGAAGATTCTGTTTTGTTTTTCTTCCTTTGGATTAACGATTTTTATTGTGCCGTAATCTTAGTCAGTAGTGAGCTGGTTTGACGGACCCGACTCCTTGTTTTGCCAACAGATAAAAATAAGACAGAAATCTAAGTTATAATTTGCGTATCTGGGTTAGAATACTATTTGACATCCAAAAGCAAGCTATAGTTTAAAATACAAAACTCGCAAACTGAATAAATAAAAGGTAAACAACTGTTACCGGTAATCATAGGATAATTTGTGATAACGTTTGATGCTTTCAAAAATAATGCCGTGAAGTTATTTCTTAATTATCAGAAATCAATAACCAAAGAGTTAGTGTTTTTCCAGTGGTAAACGTAGCATTATAAATTGATATTGCTGACAATTCGACTCATTTTAATGCGACTTTTGTAAGTTTACCGTGTGGAAGTTTGGTAAAAATTTTGAGTTTTTAGATAAGTTCGAGTGTGCTGTTAAAAAGCAAGTTACAGAAGCCAGTTAACACAAAATATTTTTTGCTTTGTTTCATTATCTCAGAGAACTTCCCAGCTTGAAATATTTTCAAGTATTGAATGAAATAACTGTTTCTGAATTCGCATCGCTGCTTTTAATCAGTTATTAATGTAAGCTGCTAATCGTATTTAGTGAAAACACTATGCTCAAGGGAGCGATGTATATTGAAGAAGGAATCGTTTTCTCAATGATTTCTGTCTGTGGTTTCAAAAAATACTCGATAACAAAAGTTAAAAATATATCACAACAGATTACCACAGTATTAAAACATTCAAAATTTAAAACCTATAAACCTAACCGTTTGTTTCACCCATAAATGGAATGGTATGGGGTAAATCTAAACATTTAATTGTCGATTGCCACTTTTTTAATTTGCTTAGATTTATTCCTAAAAATGGCAATTACCGGTGAAACAGACTGTTAGGTTTTTTATTTTTAAATTCTTTTAATATTTTAATTTTGCAGTGATCTGCTCCCAATGATTTTATTAATTTCATTTACACGGTTGTTGCAGATGAATTTTGAGTAGAAAAAAAAAGCCACACATCAGCTATTGCTTTCACACATTATCATTAATTAGTTGCACTTAATCTGCTGATTCAATAATAAATAGATTTTTCGTCGTGCTGCAAAGCAGTGACGTTGCTTAATCGCATGCACGTAAACCAATTGCAGTTACAATTCAAAGATTTTAGAAATGTACTTTATAATGTAAAAAAATTGTTAATTGTTGTAATTTATTTTGAAAATCATACTGTCTTCGTACGTGAAATCAACAGAAAGTTCAACAAAATGCATTACGAGACATTGGCTCCAAACGTTTTCGTTATCAAATTTTTACCCAAAGAGTACAGTAACTCCAAATTAAACTAAAATTTTTTTAATGTAAGATGGTTTTTACAAAACCCAATCTTGAAAAATACTTGCAATATTTTAAACTTGGAAAAGCCAGAGTACTCCCATGACAATGAGTGAAGTTCATAGTAATAGCAATTTGTCATTATACTTTTGGCACTGGAAAAAGTTTACAATCTTGATAAATTTTTTGATAAAAGTTAACTTGCTACGTTATTCTCCAAATGAGGGCAGATCACAGGATTATGTTTTCGTCCACTTATAACTAAGCTTATCGCGTACACGCTCATGAGAATGCGGTACGCTTTTTGCCGTACATCGAATATTTTCAGTTGTTATTGCAAAACTGATCGAATACCGCTATGATAAAATATACATACTTGTACAGGTCGTTCCATACTTTGCGTTGCTGCATGCTTAACTTGTGAAGATATTTCAGACAGTTCTACCAACACTGGATTTTCACCATGATTGTGATGATTGAGTGATTTGATTACCTGGATATTGCAACTATAGTTTAGAAACGCAGTAATTGACATTAACCACATCACAATACTGTAAGAATTAGTTGCACAAAACTGATTAAACCACATTTTAAATTACATTATGATCAAATTGCAGTGGCTATTTAAGCCAATAACATTATTGTAAAGCTTTAAGTACCTATTGAATGAAAACCTACAATTTTTTGTAGTAATAAGAACTAGTAAATTTGTGGTTGCGGTCAAACGTTTTTTTGTTTAATTTTTCAAATTTTTATTACGGTTTACAGAATTTAAACTTTTTAATTTTCACCTTCTTTGCAGAAGGGGACTTTTTTGCCACAGCTTGGTTTTTTGTGATAATTCTTTTCAGAGAAAAAGATGTTTTTTTTTTGAAATAACTAGCCTTTGAGTCAAGTTTATTGACAAAACTTCATGAAAAAAAATTCAAGTTCCTAAGGTAACGCAAAGTTTCCCAATTTAAAGGTTTCCCGAAGAACTTTCCGAAATCTGAGCAATTTTTAGCCAATATTTAACATAAATAATGTCACTAAACGTTTTTTTGACTTAACCAACTTGACTTCGACGTTTTATGATTCAGGATTGAAAAAATAAAAACGATGTATATACAAAATTTGAATACACTGTACTTTTTTGGCACGCTGTATGTCTTCATTACCAATCCAAGAATTGCAATTTTATTAAAATTGATTTATGAATTAGAAGTAGTTATCCTACTTCACATAAACACAACTTAAAAATCTTCGACACGAAAATTGCAATGAAAAGGACTGTATTTTATTGACTTAATTAAAAACAGGCTCTGGTATGATCTTCGTAATTTTTTGGAAAGTTTGCTTGAATCAAAATCTTAGAAAATGAACTAACCTGATCTGTTGACACATCAGTGTGAATGTGTGCTTTGCATCCTTCCCACCTGTGGTCGCATCGCCAAAACTTCCTCAGTTTATCTCCACTTAATTTATCAAAAATATAAGTGCATCCATCGTGCACAAACTTTGGTTTATTTCGCTGCGATATTTACTTCAGCCATACTCAACCTCTTGCAAATGTTGCTCTCATCAACCTCCTCGTAACACTCACGAAAACGGACGATCGAAGATGTATTTATAGTCACAAAGTTTGGTTTGATGTTTTTTTTGGTGTTGCAGTTTTTTTGATGTAGCAATTTTTGTGGGGCAAGTAAAATGACTTTTTTAGTAGAACAATTAAGGTGATTAAGAATTTTGCAAAAATTGATTTTAAAGCTTGAAGTAATTTTTCGCTTTCGATTCAAACCGTAAGATTTGTCAGAAAAGCATTGTAAACTTTCCAAATTGCACTGACAATGTTACTTTGATGCATGCCATTGTCAATAATTCTTACAATTACCAATAGATTAACTTTTGATGATCATTTCTAGTGGTTAATTGGGTATTAACGTGCAACGCGTGTTGCAGCGGGGGCAAAACGCCATAGATTTAAGTTTTTTGCTTATATCAAAAAGCGCATAAACAAAATTAATGGACCTGATTAGTTACCACCTGGATAAAGATGCTTTGCATCTTTCCCGTCAGCTGTTGCAACGCCAAAACTTTCTTAGTTTGTAGGAAAAGCATCGAAAACTTTCCTAAGGGAAATTTGCAAAATTTTCTCTAGCACAAGATTGCTTTTTCTTCTAATTACTCAAATTTAAAACGATACGAGTCGCACCAAATTCACCGAACCATTGCTTGAACGCTTTTTTTATGACTTTTGATGATTTTTAATCCACAAAATTTTTGGGCCATAATTATTTTGTAAGGTTTCATTTGTCTCCACAAGACTGTGACATTGCGTGTTCTTTTGCATGCTACTCAAACGATCAATAACTAATATTGCATGTTTTTAATAATTTTTTCAGCCATTAAATAGCTCTTAACGATGGTTGATTCACAGATTATTTTTTGTTTGAAAATGCCAACAAAAACATTTCAACAGAAGGATAAAAAGATATGCCTGAATTGGATATGACCATTTAAATGTGATGCTTCGTAAAATGAAACAATAAGGAAAAAGTAATCACATCAAATCGGCGTAGCCATAACACTGCGATCAAAAATAAACTTGTCATTTAATTTCAAAAACAAAGTTAAAGTGCATTGTACAGTACAATATTCACATTTAACATTCTCAAAGGGGGACGGCGGTCTTTGCCAGTATTGTCGTTTTGTATAACCTCCATAAACTCTGCTTTTTCAAATCAAGGCAAGTGCAGTAAAACGTATTGCGTGAAAGCTATTGATAAGTATATATGTGTTTAAATTTGCAATTCAAGTACCTTTAGCTTGTAAGTTGCTCCTAATGTAATAACAGCATTAATACTTGCAACGTAAATAATGCTTTTTTGTCGAATACCGAGTCCATAAACACAATAACCACAAAATTTGCTTGATTATTTATTTCACTATGGTAGTTAATGACTAAAAGTGTGCATCCTGTTAGTTGCATGTGACGTATAAAATTTGATTACCGCCGTTATAAATTGTTTCAATTCTGACGGGAGGTATGATTTCCATATTTTATATAAATTAATTTTTTATACTTGCCAGACGCAAGGGAAAAAAAAAGCAAAGAAAACGGCGTTAATCGTAAAAAACGAACAATTATTTTAATTTCGAGTCGAGTTATGATTTCCGTATTTTGTATTAATCAGTTTTCTGTAGTTGCCATACGAGAGAAAATAGCGTGAATCGTAATTTAATTTAATCAATTTTCTGTACTTGCCACACGAAAGAAAACAGCTTGAATTGTAAAAAACAAACA
Source organism: Trididemnum nubilum (assembly GCA_963965965.1). Taxonomy (NCBI): domain Eukaryota; kingdom Metazoa; phylum Chordata; class Ascidiacea; order Aplousobranchia; family Didemnidae; genus Trididemnum; species Trididemnum nubilum. The sequence continues at coordinate 38,098,481 of OZ014484.1, read as the reverse complement.
ATTAGTTTAATTTAATGGTGTACTTATCTTCTATTGTACTAAGCGTGAGAACCATCTATTGCTCTGAGCGGGATTAGCGTGAGAACCTTCTATTGTTTTTATCTCGACAAGCGCTATTAGCACCTTCGGCGGTCAGTTGGTTCTGCGGTCAGTTGGTCTGGAGGTGAGTTTGTTCCGCGGTCAGTTGGTTTGCGGTCAGTTTGTTCGCGGTCAGTTTGCTGCGGTCAGTTGTCCTGGTTCGGTCGGTATGTAGGCCGTACTTCCCAAAGGCTGCAGAACAGAATCAAACAACACGTCCCCAAATCTATCCGTTCTTGCTCTTCTTCCCATAAACGCTTACTTCCTGCTCGTCGGTGCAAATCTTCCACCCAGACCAATACCCAGTCTCTTGCTTCTGATTCAGCCATTGGACTTCATCTTTACAAAATCCTACCTGCGCTCAACATTATAATGACAGCAGATTTTCTATCCTTGCCCAAGGCCGCTCACCTTTTCATCTATCTGCTCTTGAAGCCACTTTCATCATAACTTCTAACCCCGCCCTCTGCCGACAAAAAGAATTCATATACAGCTTAAAGATTGTACACTAATGACGCTTTCTCATTGGTCCTTTTCCAGCCAATCACGGCTCGGCTTTTTCCTGTAAATAGCCGCTCCTTTTCCTGCGCTCTTCATTCTGACGATTCTTCTTGACAAGTGTCAGACAGAAAGCTTTGAAGATATGAACATTTTAATCGAGACAATTCTCAAGTTCTGTACCACCAACCAACTCTTCAAAGAATTTTATTAATATTATACTTCTTATTAATGCTTACAGTATATTCATAGTCTACTGTAGATTTGTTAAGCAGTATAAAGCACTCAATTATTACCAGTGTTCCCTCTAAGTTTTCACTTCTTGCGAAAATGTTGGAAATAGTGCAAACGTTCTAAACTCAATGTGAAAATGCCGAAAATTTTCTCATCATTTTTGTCCGGTTTTAATATGATCTCAAAAAAAAAGAAAAAGGTCATCGTGCCAATGGAGGCATCTTTTTCTCCAATTTTATGTTGATCTTTAAAAAAAAAGAAAAAGGGTTCTTCGTCGGAGTTCTGCAACTTTTCTCTGCAATTTGTGCGACATACCAGAGCAAGGCGTCGTGAATCGCAGCTGTCTACGGTTTTTGGTGGAAAACAAAAACGCCAGTTTTTGGCGGGAGAAAAAACGCCGGAATTTGCAAAATTTCAGTGCGAAAATGCCGGAAAAAATTTCGCACTTTTTGCACTTATTTGCGCTTATAGGGAACACTGATTATTACTATTGAAATGCAGATATATTAACAAGGTACAAATTTAAAGAGTTTAGAATTTTTAGTTTGCAAAATATTAATGCTCTAAAACTTTTAGACGTGAAGCGGTTTTGTCTGATTTTACAGTGAAGGTGTGTTTGGATTTGTAAACCTTAAAAATGAGTGAAGATTGCAAAATTTTTATCGGAAATTTGTCGTACAAGTGCAATACTAATGACCTTTATGACAGATTTGGTCAATATGGAAAAGTTGAAGATGCAATTGTGATTACAGATAGAGACACAGGCAGGTCTCGTGGATTTGGCTTTGTCACATTTGCTGATAAAGACGAAGCTGATGCTGCCATTCAAGCTGAACATGAAAGCGATTTCATGGGTCGAGATATAACAGTTCGTAAAGCTGAAAGTAGGCGTCAAGGTGGTGGTGGCGGCGGTGGATATAGTGGTGGACGACGTGACAACTATGGAGGTGGTGGCAGATATGGTAACCGAGGAGCATATGATGAAGGTTATCAAAGTTATGGTGGAGGAAACAGAGGAGGAAACGATGGCTACCGTGGTGGCGGAGGATACAGAGGAGGAAACGATGGCTACCGAGGTGGCGGAGGATACTAATGTGATTTGTAATCGAAGATTTGCATAGGTTGTGAAAAGTTGCAGCGTTCCTCACATGCATTCTTTTTGCTTCTGTGACAGAACTATATCTTGTAGATGGATTGAACGTCAAAGCTTGTTATGTGACTGCTTTTCTTCTGAACATTTACATATCTAAGTCCATAGTAAGCGGTAGTCTCTTGGTCAGTTGCCATTGTTACATTCATCGTGTTAAGGTGCGTTTGCAAGAAATGTGAAGCGTAGGTTGGCAGCTACACAAATGGATGCTCAAAATAGGCCAACTCTTCATCAACAGTTTTGTCTTAACTGAATTTAAGCTGCCTCTCAACTGGTTGCAATTTTTTGCAAGATGTCTATGATGTCACATTTTGGTTGCTTCACATCCTATGTAAACGCACCTTGAAAAGGGCATTTAGGTCAAGTTTTTCAGTCTTAACCAAAAAGTTAAGAAAAGCCTAAAATGTATTCTCACCAAATTTGAACTTTCTATGTCTTGTAATTTTCATGATATTGTAATTCAAAGTTAACAATTTTCCTTTTACTCTAGTGTTTCATTTTGTCAGTTTTGTAACCGAAGATTAACATTTGAATAGGTGGCATACATTTACTTGAAAAGCTGGTAGTATGTGGTTCTGACCTTTCGCTTTGTTTAGTTAACAAGTTTATTGAAAAGTAAGATTATCTGATATACAGTAACTTTCTGTAATTTTGTTTCTAACTAGCAACCCTGGCAAAATTTCGAAGGGGAAATCTGAACCGCTATGTCTTTGGAACAGAACGTCATAGAAAGCCTAAATTATGTGAAGTTGATCTTTAAATTTGTCAAAAATTTCAGAGGAAAAACCTTGCAAAAAATCTTCAACTTAAATGCCCTTAAACGAACCAGTGCATTTTGCTGTATTATATCATCGGGTTCTCATGCCTTTATCGGAGTATTTTCTTATTTTTTTTATGCTGTTTTAAATCTGATTGTGATACAAGACTAACTCAATATGTAATAATAAGTAAGCTAAAAGTATCTTTCCAAATTAGCAAGCCATTGTCTTGTGTATGAAGATAGGCAGTGCATTTTTGACATTTTTAGTTAGAACTAACAAATAACTTATAACCCAGCTTCATTTAAAAGTTTTTCAGATTTTGTAAATCAATAATCAAATTTCAAATCAGATAGAAGCAAAACTATTTACACCAGGAATTCCGTAATGATTAAAAAGACAATATCTAAACCAATGCTGAAAGCGAAATTATTGATTATTTGGAGTTCAAACTATTTAATATGTTCAAACTCTGGGCGTTTGATTGTAGGTGATCGTAAAGTATCTCAGATCTGATTAAATCAGCAATTGAATTTTTTCGGTAAATGTTTTGTTCTGCACTATCTAGTAAACTTAACTTAAATAGTTACAAAGTATATTTGTTTTGTTGTTCAACCTCAAAAAATGGATCGTTTGTTTGGAAGATCAAAAGCAAAGCAACCCCCTCCTTCACTTACAGATTGCATTTCTAGTGTAAGTATCGTATATACTAAGTGTCAGTATGTAATTAGTACCAGTAATTATTTTTTTAGTTCTGACTTAAGCTTGTCAGTCGCATTACCAGCAGGGATGTGGAAGCAAAAGTGATGTAAGCGGCAAATTTTTGTGGAAGCAGAAGCTGGAAGCAGCAAAAGGGTGCCGCTTTCACTATGGCCATTAGTATCGAACATCAAAAACTTGAATGTGGTACAATTTTTTGTAAAATATATGACCAAAGTGAATATTTAATATACCATCACTTGCAAAGAAAAATTTTTAAAGGCTTGTTGTTCACTTAGATCCAGGTCAGCCCCCACCCCTATCAACTCAAAGATGAACCATGTTACCAACCAACTTATTTTAAAACTATTAAGTGTTCAAAAATTTGCTATTTTAGTCCTAAAATTTATAGACTTTTTCCGAAATACTTTTAAATAGGGGTTTGCCCATTTTTTAAACATCTGAGGCCATATTTTTATAGCACAGTATTTACCACCATAAATAAAGTTTCCAGTTCCAGCATTTTAAGTTTTTTCACTGCAGTAATATATTCTTGAAAAGCAAACATAAAAGAGCATCATAAAATCTCTCAAACAAAGTTTAATATTGTATGACTTTTTTTTTACACATGATGCTATAATGCTTGTCTTAATTATTCTGATATGGCACTACTGTGTATAACTGCGTAATTCTTGCAGTGCGTTTTTATTTTGCTGTCCTAAAAAATACAAGTTGCTTGCAAAAATTTAAAGCAATTCACATGCACAAACAAGTTATTTAAAAAAAATTCTGGAAATGTGGAAGCTTTGCCCCAGAGTTATCTAATTGTAGCCAAGTAAAGATTTGTGCTAAACAGCGTAGATGCAATTAAAACGTATGTTATTATCCCGTGCGCTTGGAAATTCATTTCCAGACCCAAAATAATTGCTCATTATTTTCACTTTCTGAATGAACACTATTAGAAAAATTTGCATCAGCTGAAACATTACAACCATGTGATTGAACTTTTTGCTTTTGGGCGGCTTCATATCCGAATTCCTGACTACGCCCAAGCTCAGATCCTTGCGATGATAAACCATTGAATACAATTACACAATTTGGTTCTACATAATAATAACAAAAATGTGTGTAGCGATCTTTCCTAAAGTGAATTAATTCAAAGGCGCTTTACAGAAAGTCGAAAAAGCAGTTTATCAAAATCAAAGCAGTGTATACAAAAGGCTCAACAAAAATTAATATTTTCAGAGTGTTTTATTTTCTCATTCTTTCTTCTTAAACAATATCTAAGTTTTTAAGGTGATGATAACAAAGCTGTATTATTTCGATTTATTTGGAAAATTTTGGGCAAAAATTATGTCATTAAGTAGTGGAAGTGGAAGCGCTAAGGGTGGAAGCAGAAGCAATTCAAAAAAATTGCCACTTTCACATCCCTGGTTACCAGTGATCACATCATAACGTGATTTTGTCACATTGATGTTGCCACAAAGTTAGGGTTAGGCAAGACAGCACTGGAGATAATAGAATATTTCTATAGCTGCCGTTGGCTGAATGATTTAATAGTGCAACAGTACAAGAGTTGGTAATGATAATCAAAATTGCATTCCAGCTTTTTGTATGCTGCAGTTTTATATGTTACCAGTACCCATATTGATTTGGTAGTAATTGCTACAATATTTGGAGTAAATTTGTTAAAAACGTTAAAATTGATTAAATGAAATGAAGTCGAAATTATCAGTTAGTTGTTCAAACAGAATTGAAACTGCGGGTATGTACACAATCAATACTAGTATATTGCTTTGAGTGTTCTGGTTTAGAAAGTTCAAATTATTTTGTAAGTTGTCTATGTAAGATGTGGTGACAAAACTAGCTTCTCAACTGCATTTATTTATTTATTTTTTCCAGTGTCTTTGGTCAGTGGTGGTCCCAATTTAGAAATAGTTTTTTGGTCCTATTTACAATTACAAAAGCAATTTTAGAGCCTTTATGCAAAAATGTTAATTGATTTATATATTTTTAGATTGATGATCGCACAGACTCTGTTGAGAAAAAAATTGCAAAACTTGATGCTGATCTTTTAAAGTATAAAAACCAAATGAAAAAAATGAGAAATGGACCAGCTAAGAATGCTGTAAAACAAAAAGCGATGATGGTGTTGCGGCAAAAGAAAAGGTAATTTTGCATGGATTGTTTGACCAGAATTTTTTGCAAGAATGATAGCAGTCGTGTAAAATGCAAAACATCCAGGAAAACTTGTTTTAAAAGAAAATTCAAAATTTTTGACACAAAAATTTCATTCGATTATCTTCAACTGTAGTCTTAGATCTGGTCTACACTGTGTGTTAAATTATGAGCATACGAACATATTTTCAGTTTATTTTAAACCAAAATTTGGTATGCCTGGCATACCATCTTATCAGCATACCAGCTACCAGTTTGTTAAGGACACATAAACTAAAGATATTTTTGTACGCTCGAATTTTACGTCCAATTTAGACTGGGCCTTAAGCTTTAACTGCGTAAGTAAAAAATGTCCTGATGAGTATGCGCAAAAATGAGCAAAAATTTCAGCCTGCTCAAGACTAGGTGCAAAAGTAAAATTTTAAATTATTTTGTATTTAGACCATTATTTAACTGGCGCTGTCTTCTTTTTTCTACTTCTTTCTTCATTGCCCGCTTTTCCGTGAGGGTTGCGGGGGCAGCAGCTCGAGATTAAGCCGCCACACCTCACGGTCTTCCATCACATCCATCATTTCGCTTGGATGAAGTCCCAAGCGGTTCCATCCAAGATCCTCAATGTAATCGGTCCATCTAGTTCTTGGTCGTCCTACTGGTCTTCTCCCATTTGCTTTGGCACGTAAAGCTTTGTTTGGGGAGTCTTTCCTGAGGCATTCTGCGTACATGGCCAAACCATCTAAGCTGAGATCTTTCAATTCGGGGAAGTAACGGATCGATGCTGAGCTACGCACCTTGTTAAACAATGTAACTCCTTGGATTCTTCGTAAAAACCTCATTTCGGACGCTTGCACTTGTGATCGCATTCTTTCGGTCATTACCCAAAATTCATGACCATAAGTGAGAATGGGGACAAAAACTGCTTTGAAAATTAAAAGCTTTGCCTTTTTCGACAATTCTCGGTTCATGATAACGGAGTAGTGCAAAGCTCGCATTACTGCACTAGCCGTGCCTATTCGGGTATCCAGTTCTTCGTCTTGCCTTCCGTCATTTGATTAACTGACGCTGTACTTCTAATAAGTATTTTTCTGTAACATCTGCGTTTTCGAATTTGAAAACAATCTGTAGTAACATCTCAGTGCTGAACAACTGTAATAAGCCTGTTTCAAAATAGGTGGGACTGAAGATGTTTAGAAGAGTTTAATAAGAAAAAATTCAGGTTTATTTATGCGTTACTAAAACTAACTGTATTACACTAAAGGGTTTTAATGTTTCATGTTCTTTTGATATGTTTTTGACTTAATAGATGGTCGCATCCAATTTCGATTTTGGTTCCAAGGCACACTACACATTCAATCATTTCAATTTGTTATAGATATGAATCACAAAGGGACAATATGATGCAACAAAGCTTTAACATGGAACAAACAAATTATTCCATTCAAACAATGAAGGATACTCAGACCACTGTATCTGCTATGAAAACTGGCTTGAAGCAAATGAAGAAAGAACACAAAAAGATAGATATCGATAAAATCGAGGTTACTTACTCTAATTTATTGAACAACTTGATTGTTGTTCAGTCGTTTTGTGTGCTTTTGGCCTAAAGACTACCAGTGTGGAAGCCTAGGAAAGAGCCACCAGAACGGCGACTACTTAAAAACAAGTAGTGCAAAAAAGTTATCCTCCTTTAGGCCAGAAGCGCACGCAAAACGATTAAACTTTAAAACTCTGGCCTGCAAACGTCAAAACATCACAATAAAATTATTATCAATTCGGTTGTTTTCATTAGTGTATTGTTTCCTCAGTAGTGTGTAGCTGCTGACTGCGTCTGGTGTGAGATAGCTTTTGCTGCTACAACTAGTTTATGTTTGCACGAAACAAACCAACCAACCCACTAATAGTAGGGTTAATTGGCGATCAGTTACCATGCTTGTTCGGTTGTCGCAGTACCCATTTTTGTACCAGATTATTGTGTTAGTCATGGTTACAGAATATTGTTTGCAATGGAATGTTTTTCCTCCTGTCACCATATAGTGTCAGACTGTCAGACGCTAATTATTGGATGATCTGCACATTGTGATAACTGCTTCGTGATTAGGGGAATTCGTTACCTGCGGAGGAATTTCCATTGATATGATGTTCTTGTGAACTTTTCCAAATTCTTGTCCACTGAATTTGCTGCTTGTTTGAAGCCACCAATCTGTGACAATCATCGTAAAGTGTCTGATCTAAGTACATGTAACTAGAGTGTGGGTTCAAACCAGATCGTGCGATCAGAGTCGTCGTAAAAACGATGCCTGTACCCTCTCAGTCACGTTGCCTCTGCCAGTATGTTTGGATTTTTAAAGGTTGGCTAGTTTTTGCAGCTATTGCTTAGCTATCTTCGTTATATCGTGGCAGGACTTGCAAGATGAGATGGAGGACATGCTCGAAATGGCTGATGAGGTTCAAGAAACGTTAGGACGAAGTTACGGTATGCCAGAACTTGATGATGCCGACCTTGATGCAGGTAACGTTGCGCTTTTTCAGTCAAACAACGGATCAAAAAGACTGGAACGTTTAACCCTATTTTACATGGGAGTATTCGACCAACCCATTTTACACGGTGGAAAAAATGCCCTTCTATCTAATCTTAAGAGCACCAAAAGTGGCTAGCCGGTTGGTGTTCACGAAAATTTTTCAGAAAAGCTGGTTTCGAGTGGAAAACATCATAGTGACTGCGCGGCCATATTTTTGAAAAATGACGTTATTTTTGCGATGACGTCACAGGCGGGTCAAACTTTGTACATAGGTTTTTTTCCGACTGAATCATAAAATGTCTACACCAAGTTGGTTACGTCACCAAAACTTCTTACGACATCATTGAAGTTAAATAATGGCTCAAAATTGCTCATGTTTTGGAAAGTGGCCGAAGGAAACCTCAAAATTGGGAAACTTCCTGTTACCTTAGAAGCTTGAAATGTTCTCAAAGTCAAGTTTTCGGAATGAAAATCTATTTTCTGAAAAGATTTATGATAAAAAAACAAGAGGGTGTTAAAAAAGCCCCTCTCCCAACCCGCCCGTGTAATATAGGGTGTAAAAGTAATCTTTATAAAAAGCAAAGAGCCAAAATTCTATGTCTTGAAACGTTCAGTGAAATGTTTGCTCAAATTTTGGCTCTTTGCTTTATGTTCATTCAAACAAATTTAATTGAATGCCGGCAAAGACTTTGTTAAGGCATTGTCAAACCGGCATAATCGTGCTATAATCATTTTGAAAAACCTCAATGAGGAATTTACAAATTGCTAGGTTTTTTAAAATCGTTTGTTAATTTGTTTAGCTGCAAATTTGTCAAGTACCGTTTCAACTTTATGTTTAAATTTATTTATTGCGATTTTGCAATGATGTTACTTCCGGTTCAACTTGTCCGAGTAACTGCGGTTAGCTTTTGGACCCTACGAAATTACAAGGCGCGTTCTTTTATTCTTTTCAGAACCTTGCATTAGTGTTATGGTTCGGGCAGTGATGCTAGACTGAGAGATAGTAAATCGAAGTGCTGAAAGAAAGGGTGCACTTCAAAAACATACCGTCGGGACTAGGGACAGGTCCGTTTGACAACGGTTACTAAATACTCCGGAAAAACTTTGTTTGCGTCAAAAGTTACTAAGCCCGAAATGCATAGCGTAATGATTAGGCTTCGTTATATTCTGCTTGAAACCGCCAGTCGGTCGAGCGGTAACGCGTTCGTCTCTGTAGTGGGAGTTGCAGAATGAAATCTCAAATCGGACCTGGTGTTGCCAGCCGCTCGCCACCGCTGCGACATTTCTTTGAAAGGTGCTGTGCTGCCGGGACGCAGTGATCCAGAGATGGGTTCTGCAAACTCGTTACACGGCACTTTGGCGTAATAGAGCGAGCATAATAAAAGATTTGATATTTTGATATTTGAAACTCTTTGTTTTGTTGCAGAGTTAGACGCGTTGGGTGACGACATGTTTGAAGATGAGGGACTGCTTGATGATGCCGTCTCCGCCCCCAGTGCTCCTCAGGGAGAGATTGGTGAACCCTCCTCAACCCATGTAAGATTTTTTTGTAAGATTAAATGTAAGATTAACCAATTATAAAAGGGCGTTCACGTCGAATTTTTTTGCTCGGTTTTCTTTTAAAAATTTTTGACAAATCTGTATCTACGATCTTCCGTTCCCAAGAAATGAAAATTTAGATTTCCCTTAGAAAGGCTTTTTTTCCTTAGAAATTTTTCCAGGGTTGCCAATTACCAACACAATTTCAAAAGTTACTGCATGTTTGTAACTCTCAATAACGTTTTTCGGAAGTGTTGTTGTCTAAACAAAAAAAAGGGTCAGAATTGTACAAATCAAAATCAGTTGCTTTTTAAGTAAATTCAAGCTAACTTTCCAAAACTTAATCTTGTCTTAATATTGACAAAATGGCAACACTGAAGTAAGAGGAAAATTGTTAACTTTGAACTGCAATGTCTTGAAAACGGTAAATGTAGGAAGTTCAAATTTGGTGAAAATGCATTTAGGCTTTTGCAACGTTTTGGCGAACAATGAAAGTGTGACTTGAATGCCCTTTTATAGTAATGTAGTATTAGCACTCCATATTCATAAATGCGGTCAAGTCAAAATCATCACATTGCGTTATGCCCAAGCCTGACGCGAATTAGCTAGTGCCATCCTATTTAGCCATTAAGCCAAATTTATCAGCGTTTTTGTTGAGCACATGCTGACTCATTTTTGATTTTCCTTAGTTTGCTATAGAAAAATCGCTGATTTTTTTGAGCTCACGCCGACCTGCCAAAACCTGAAGGAACGCTGGTGCCATCTTCGCGTTATTGCGCCTTTCACTTCTCATTTAAGAGTTGTTGCTAACCGTAGGCACCTTATTAATTTGTTCTTTTTTCTTCATTGCCCGCTTTTCCGTGAGGGTTTGCGGGGGTAGCAGCTCGAGATGAAGCCGCCACACTTCACGGTCTTCGATCACATCCATCATTTCTCTTAGGTGAAGTCCCAAGTAATTCCATCCAAGATCCTTAATGTAATTGATCCATCTAGGTCTAGGTCGTCCAATGGTGTTCTCCCATTAGCTTTGGCAAGTAAAGCTTGTTTGAGGAGTCTTTCCTGAGGCATTCTGCTTACGTGGCCAAACCATCTAAGCTGAGATCTTTCAATTCGGAGAAGTAACGGCTCGATGTTAAAAGATTTTCGAATCTCAGTGCTACGCACCTTGTTACACAGTGTAACTCCTTGGATTCTTCGTAAAAACCTCATTTCGGACGCTTGCACTTGTGATCGCATTCTTTCGGTCATTACCTAAGATTTATGACCATAAGAGAGAATGAGGACAAAAACTGTTTTGAAATTGAGAGCCTTGCCTTTTTCGACAATTCTCGTTACATGACAACCGAATAGTGCAAAGCACGCATTAGCCTTGCCTATTCGGGTATCCAGTTCTTCGTCTTGCCTTCCGTCACTCGTAAGTGCAACCAGTACGTAAATTGTAAAAGTTTGCATGGGGGGACGCTTTTGTAGCCTTGACCAAACGCATTTGACCTGCGAAAGTACTTCGGTGAAGAATGTAATTCCGTCCCCGAAATTGATTGAAGACCAAAAAAAAAAGGTCTTCGCCGACCATTGCAGTGTTTTTCCCTCGAAATCAGGTGAAGACCAAAAAAAAAGTCTTCGACGACAATTGAAGTGTTTTTCCCTCCAAATCAGGTGAAGACCAGAAAAAAAAGGTCTTCACCGCAATTTGGAACTACATTCGGCCGGAATTTCGGATTTATTCGTGCTGGCTGACTCTTTTTCGTCTGATCATCCAGCGCTGAAATCTCAATGAGGGGACGCCTAAATCTCGTTGGGGACGCTAAATCTCGATGGGGGGACGCTAAATCTCGATGGGGGGACGCTAACTCTCGATGGAAGATGCGTCCCCCTACGATTTAAGTACTGAGTGCAACCCCAAGATACTTGAACTTCTCTACCTGCTTTAGTGTCGCTTCATCACTTGTAACACGCACCGATCAGGGTTTCTTGAAAGATAAAGTATCTCAGTTTTCGCCGTGCTTATTTGCATTCCGGCGGTGTGCATGCATCTGCAAAGCTATTTAATGCGAGCTGGAGACCAGATTCTGTGGAAGAAAGCAGAACCAAATCATCAGCGAATAGCAGACGAGTGATTTTGCAATTCCCAATCGTGGCGCAGACATCAGCCTGGATGCATTTGTCGATCCAATTCATGTAAACAATGAAAAAGAGAGGTGACAAAACGCACCATTGCCGGAGTCCAACGCCCACACTGAACGGCTTAGATTGCTTGCCGTTTACCCGTACACAAACCTCCGGTGGGAGTAACTTAAAGGCACGTAACAACTGGCCATCAACGCCATACTACCGCAAAACCTTCCAAAGTTTATCCCGAGGAACTCGGTCAAATGCTTTTTCAAGATCGACAAAGCATGCAACGAGATCTTTGCTATACTCCCAACATTTCTCGAAGATTTGCTTCAGAGTGAAGGTTTGGTCCGTGGTGCTGCGACCCGGACGAAAACCGCACCAACTATCTTGCAGTTTTGATTCCACTATTTCTCGGCATTTCCTTTCAAGGCATTTGGCATATACTCTCCCTGGCAAACTGAGGAGTGATATCCCAGGTCCACGACAACTGGCCGCAAACCAAATGAAGCCGATTGGCTGAGAAGAGCAATCATAAAAATATTTTACTATCCCCAGAGCCATCTTACCCAAACCCTCCCTTTGTGACGAAATCACTGTGACGAAACCGTTGGTTCGCGGTCTGTTGACTTGGCTCGTGCTATCCCTCGGTAATTTGTACATTGCTTGCGATCTCCTTTCTTGAATATCGGAATAATCACACCTGTTTGCCTATCTCTAAGAGTTTTGTCAAACTTCCACGCAACTTGGCACTGTCGCGGGAACCGGAAAATTCCTTCTCCAGTCAGCGCTTTTAACATCTCTGGTCTGATTTCATGTTCACCTGCAGCTTTTCCAGATTTTATTCCTTTAATTGCCGTTGCCACTTCTGCTGCAGTGAAAAGTTCCGCTTCACCTAAATGCGTCACGAGTCGATGCCTTTATAGGATTCAAAAGATCCTTAAAATGCTATGATAAACAGTTTTTCAATCAAAAGTATTCTCTCCATCGTGAAAGGATTTCATTCTCAATTGTTAAAATATTATCTGCAGAATCTTTGATGGAGTACGTTACACTCGATCTTTTGCCACGTAAACGGCGGATGGTCAGCCAAAATACTTTGTTTGCCGAAAAATAGTTTGAATCCTACCGACGACCAAATTCTTCCCATGACTTTTCCTTGGATTTCTTTACTGCCGAAGTTGCCGCTTTTCGCGCCTCAGTGTACCGGGATTGCCAATCAGATGACGATCTGTCCTGTAGCAAGGCCTTAAACGCATCTTTCTATTCATACTAAAAGCGTCATTCTATGCCATAAAACTCTGCCATAATTCACCATTAGCTGTGATAAACAGTTTTTCAATCAAAATAAAATGCATTGTACAAGAACATGCATAATGTTTAGAGCATGTTTCCAAACAATTTATATTTATTATAGTGTTTATGTAATAAAAAAATCAAAATTGATTATATGTTTTTTAGGAGGGAGTCGCTGTGGATGAGTTTGGTCTACCACAACTGCCCGCTTGATGGTGCTGTACTAACACAACCCGCACATTATTGCACTTTGCGAAATAGCTGAAGAACTTTACGATTTTCTACGTAATTGCGTTATTCTACGTAGAGCCTTATACTCGCTGAGTGTCCAGTGCGTTGGTCTACTGCTATGAGACAGTTCATTAGCAAATGTTTTGCATTGTATGAGCTTTACCTTATGTATAGAGTTTGGTAGCAATATATAGGCAGAGTGTATTTTGTTCAATGTACAGTATGCGTCAAAGTTTAATTTTCGTAAAGTTTTGAAACCTTGGGTCACCTTAACTTTGTCAAGCTACAATGTCATGCCATAGACTCTTTATTTAGTATACTAGAAACAGACGCGCAGAGAAATCGAGAAGAGCAAGAAAAAAGTTTGCTCTTGCTGCGAAGGTTTTGCGATCACGCGTATTCGACTGACTTGATTTGACATATCTCTAGAAAAAGTAAACCGTGAAAAAAAGTCATGTTGATTGGACCTATCGGCATTTTTTGGAACAAGTGAACCGTGAAAAAGAAAGACAAAACTGTCAGTTTCCGATCTACTAAAAACTTGAGTCTATGGTTAGAGGATGCCGAAATTCAGATTACTCTAAATGTAACTGTTAATTAAAATGTTGACGATGGCAACTGTTTCGGAGATCCAAAAATTGTACCAATTTTTTGTTTGTTTATTTTTTCAACGCAGTTACGTGCTATTCATTCATACGTATGAACCAAAATTCATTTTGCAAGATCTTTTCAGCTATTTCCATTTAGATGGGTAGACTGCTTCACAGGTCTCCCCAAAGACGCAATAACGTATTGAATATGGGATTTCAACCAGAAACCTGTAACTTTTTGATTGGTAATGGGATTGTTCTACTTGCGATAATTAGCTTGCGTCAAGGTTTGACTAGTAACATGCGAGTTTATTTTTATACAATTTTCAGGTGTTTTTGGCTCACTAATAAAATCGCACCTTTGCGGAAGATATATATTTTGAAAATTCCAAAACCAATCAGTTAATCGCACATTCTTGCAATCTTAATAATAAACAAGAAAAAAAGTTTCGTTCATGCAAGCATGTTTTGTTTGCGTTGGTGCGTTTTTAATCAATTGTCTGACAGGTGTCACTTTAAAAACGGCAGTGTTACATACGTATATACCTAAAGGGATGTGGAATTACAAGCTATCAGAAACTGCAACTGTTGAATTCCATGCATGACCTGTCCTGAACTGATTCAGATAAATTAATTTTGAAACTTTTGCAAAATTCTGGCCGTCTTCAACATGGCGAAAACTAATGAAAAACCACAATCGTTTTTGACCATTATTCAAATGTGTACAACAAAACAAGATACGATCAAAAAATTAAATCTTGTCGCAGGCTAAAATATGGCCGTTGGACAACGCTATAACCCAACTCTACTCTCTTATTTGTGCAACGTAGTTATTTTCCTTCACTGCAGTTTTACAGTAAATCTTTTTTATTGGGTTCTGTTTGCTGTGCCAGTTTGGAAATTCTATTTTGTAAAAATATTTCACAGCCTTTGTGCATAATACAGTAAAGTCAATTATAAAATCTCGTAAAAACTGCTAGTTGCAGAGGTGGTGCTGTAGAAGTCGCCCATAACGGTTTTCGTATAACGTCAATATTCACTTGCAACGTCACATTTTGCTGTGTCCCTGTTGCACATTTTCGAAGTGTATCCGTTTTAGAACTTCGGTTCGCTATCTCGTAAGGATCAGTATCAGTAGTTTATTCTTTCAGCATGCTTAAAAAGAGGCACACAATGGCATCTGTAAAAGCTGTACAACGCGAAACCAGTAAACCACAGTCTATGCATACTGTGGATGTAGCGAAGGAGCAGTGCTCATTTAATCAACTTCACCCACACTCCCTCTTCATACTTCAATTCTTAAGCAAACGGAGATAAGAAAAGCGAAAGCAAAAAAAGCCAAAAAAAACAACAAAGCTCCGTGTAATAAACATAGTAGTCAACTGCTGCAAAAAAAAGCACCATATAAAAGTTCAAAAAAGACAATGAAAAGGCTGGCAATGCTGCCCGAACCAAGCTCTAATGAAGGGTTCTGAAGAGAAAGAATCCCTATACGAATTAAACTCAAAACTAGACGTGTCAGGCACGCGCCATCACCAATTTGTATGCTATGGAAATCAATACAAGAGACCTCGCTAACAAACGGTAATTCTCAAAATGCATTAATGTAAGATTAAAAGAAATAGTGGTACATTGCAATAAAATATGACCCCCGCTTGCAATGTGCGCGCATGGCAACCATCGCCATGAGTACGCGAATGTCCTTGGTACGCTGTACCTGCACACCATCCTAAAGAACTCGACGCCCTATTAGCCAAAATAAATTCATTAATATATCAAACATTTGCTAAAGCAGCACACAATTTTGTCATTTTCCACGTTTATACAAATTGGCTACCCCATTTAACCACTAGATGTTGCGAACCGCAAACAAGTTTTTATGGCCAATTTACTGCTAATAGTAAAATACTGATGAGATGGTTGCTCTCTGCCATCAATTTATAGACAAATCAGCCGCTGCAATAAACACTGATATTTTTAGTTGCATAAAGCAGGTTTTACCGAACATGCGTATTTGCGCATAAGCGTGCGTATTTACACGGGGTGTTTTATCAATAAACGGAAACACCCGTGGCGTATTTACACGATTAAAATTTTCTCAAAAGCATGAAGTAAATTACTTGTGAGTTTGATAATCACTTTTATTTGGTTGTTAAAACGTCGTTCATAACATCTCAATCAAAAAACGCTGATGGCGCTATTATATCTTTGCACAAGTGCCACGCCTAGAGATTTTTCACTAGATCTAGTGACTTTTACTCTGATCTAGCGATTTTTTGCCGAAGTAAATGTTTGAATTGTGTTTGTTGTCTTTTTGTAATTTGTCACCTCAATTTTTCAAAATCAGTTCTGGAAAAAAGCTTAGAGGAGACAGCAAATTATGTAACTTGCGATGAGAATGCCAAAAACCTTGCTGTAGGGGTTGCACGCATGAGTGATTTCAGCTTTTTCAGTTTTTGTGTTAAAAAAAACAAGCTCAACAAGGTTCGTTATGACTTAGAAGTCGAAATTGCGTAGTGGATTTGTCTTTGGAAACTCGAATTAAGGTTGACTTATTAAACTGCTCGAGTTCAGTGGCGCAACCTAAGGAGCTTTGGTCTCCCCTTTTTAACTCAAAATGCAACCGTTTTAACGTGTTTTGGACTTGGCCTGAAAGTAAAGGGGGCTGAAGAGGCTCAACACTTCAACTCTTTCACCTGTTTCCAAGTCTTAGCTATTAAGTTTTTTCAAGTTGCTCCGAAAACGTTCGAAATGTGTTCCAAATGGAGTTAACATGGCTAATTTTATCCTAAAAATAACTTCCAAGCAAAAGTTTTTTTTCTTTTTAAGTTTTCGTTTTTTTTTTTCGTTTCATGAACAAAAGGTGAATTGCTTAGACAAAAAAACCAGAGCCAGGATAAAATGGATCATTCTATTTCGAGACGTTTCGACTTAAACTAAAGTCATTATCAATCTATAAAAATCATGACGTTATAGAATTGTTGAAAGACCATCAATATAGACCAAAACGATAAACCGGAGGTAGCAGTTAATAACCGGGTCAAGGGTAAAATCTAAAACTAAACCAAAATAGAAATGGAAAAAAATAGAAATGGTTATCTGAGGCAAATTACTAATATGTTTTTTCCATTTCTATTTTGGTTTAGTTTTAGATTTTACCCTTGACCCGGTTATTAACTGCTACCTCCGGTTTATCGTTTTGGTCTATATTGATGGTCTTTCAACAATTCTAACGTCATGATTTTTATAGATTGATAATGACTTTAGTTTAAGTCGAAACGTCTCGAAATAGAATGATCCATTTTATCCTGGCTCTGGTTTTTTGTCTAAGCTCTTCATATCGTCCCGTTATTCTGCTCCAAAAGGTGAATTACTTATTGTAAGTGGCGTGCGATCTAGGAAGCATGGCCCTCCTGCATTTTTGCAAGAAGCCGACAGTAGTTTTGCCCCAACCTCATAATTTTAGTCGATTGATTTCGTATTGCGCATTTCTATGCATATCGCATAGCTGCATTGTATTCATAGATGTAGCCGGGGGGCCCAAAAGGGCCCGCTCCTCACACTGCAATTGAAATGCCATCAATGATAAAAATATGACAAAAAGTCTATTGTTTCTTCAGTTTCTTTTAGTATCTTGGCGTACAAAAGAACACCGGTATATCAGTATGTAGAAAAATAGTGACGACCAGGAGGCCCGGGCCCCCGCTATTCAATTTTTGGCAACCAATCTAAATGTATAACCAGTGGTGTAAAAAGTACTCAAAAATTGTAATCAAGTAAAAGTTTTGTTAGTGACGAAAAAAATACTTCAGTAAATGTAAAAAATTAAATCTTTCGATATTTATACTCGCTGTATTACGCCGAAGCGTGCAATGAATTTGTGGGGCCCATTTCTACGTCGTTGCGCCCGGGCAACACAGCTTCTTTCGATGAAATGTCGCAGCGGTGGCTGGCCGTTGGCAACACTGTGTTCGATTTGACCGGCCCAGATTTGAACCTCAGACCTCCCAATCCAGAAACGAACGCGTTACCGCTTCGCCAACTGGCCGGCAAGTAAAAATAAGTAGTCGTTTTAAAAGTACTCAAGTACAAGTATTTCTAAAAGTATTCAAGCAAAATAAACAAAGTATTCAATCGGCATATGACGACTGGTCGACTACCTTCACATCACTGTACGTAGCGCATGGTCTTCTACGCACTCATTCTCTCAAGAAGTCGTGAATTATTATGTTGCAAGTTCTTTGTTGTTATATTCAAGACAATTAATCAAAAAGAAAAACAACCGCAAGATTTGAAAATCTTAGTATGCAGAATTTACATGAAATCATTTTATAACATCTTGGCTCAAATGCTCACTCACTGCCATTGTTAATTCTGCATTTAAAAACTTAAAAATTTAAAAACACTGTGGACGTGTCTCATCAGTGTATACTGTTGTTACGAACAGGCAACATTTAACGGTAACCCCGGAGGAGCTCGCCGGTCTTCACTTCCTTTCCACTAACGTTTCTGAACTGAACACCAAACACCAAGCTTATAGATATGGTAAAGGTATAATATTTTGGTTTTAGGCTTTCAGCAAGATTAAGATATGACAAATTCAAAAAAAGGAAGCAAAAATTTGACCGAGGCTTTCCGCACTTCAAAACAAATCAGCAACAAAATTCAACTAAAACGAGATAAAATAAGTGCGGTGTTTCCTGCACTGCCGTCAACTAAAAATGAGCACTACCTATGCTTCACGCGTTCAATGTGGAAAAAAGGTGTAACGTGAAACATGACGTAAAGTTGCTTCAAACCAATTTAACAGAATTCGGCAATAGGTGGTGATTTGTGAATTGCTACGGAAGTGGTTAAATACGATAAATAAACGATTGAACTTACAAACGCAAATTCTGAGCAAAATGCAAATTAAGTTAGGAACCGCGTTGAGACAAATTAAGGTGATGCTGAAACAACTGCATGGTCTACTGTATCTACAGGGTCGGCCAAAAGTTATGCACTATAGCTATTTCAGTATATTCTGCAATAATCTTTTTTGGATTAAGTAATAAAAATTGTGTTAACTTGTTCACTCTCATCCCTGTTTCCAGAGTGCTCAATGGACAATGGGCTAGAGCCAGTTAATACTGCAGGAAGTTTAGTTAAAAATCAAAATCATTAAAAACACCCATCACAGTCTGTTGGGTTTGTCAGGCGGGGTAGAAACTAAACAATACGGTAATATACCTCAGCAAATCAACCGTGTCCCCCCACCCCCTCACCGGAAGCTCTGTGACGGGTGCGATCCCAGGCCAGCCCAATGGGGTTAACCGTGGCACGCACCGGGAGGACCAGTAGCTGTAACCCGGGTGGGCAGTGAGGAGCCGCGGCTGGTACAAAGCACTGTAAGCTCTAACTGTGGAGGCTAAGATTCTAAATCAAACACTGCATATGCGTTGCTGCACGTCTGTCAAATGTAGTAAAAACAGACCGTAGCGTTTTTTTTAATTTTTAATGTATTTGAATTTTAACTAACTTTCTGCATCGTTGATAATTTTTTGTTCTTCATGGCCCGCTTTTCCGTGAGGGTTCCGGGGTCAACAGCTACGCTTCACGGTCTTCGATCACATCCATCATTTCGCTTGGTGAAATCCCAAGTGATTCCATCCAAGATCCTCAATGTAATTGGTCCATCTTGATCTAGGTCGTCCAACTGGTGTTCTCCCATTAGCTTTGGCAAGTAAAGCTCGTTCGGCGAGTCTTTCCTGAGGCATTCTGCTAACGTGGCCAAACCATCTAAGCTGAGATCTTTCAATTCGGAGAAGTAACGGCTAGATGTTAAAGAGATTTTCGAATCTCAGAGCTACGCACCTTGTTACACAGTCAGGGGTGCCGAAACCCGGTGGGGGATATATCCAGTACTTAAATTGTAAAATTTTGCGGGGGGGGGGCGCTTTTGCAGCCTTGACCAAACGCCCTTGGCATGCGAAAGTACTTTAGTGAAGATTACGTAATTTCGTCGCCGAAATTGAATGAACACCAAAAAATAAGGTCTTCGCCGGAAATTTAAAGTGTTTTTTCGCCAAAATTAGGTGAAGAATTAAGTCTTTTTCATCTGATCATCCAGCGCTTAAATCTCGATGGGGGGAACCTAAACCTCGATGGGGGGACGCGTCCCCCCGCGTTCCTCCTACAATTTAAGTACTGGATATATCTCCCCCCAATAATTTGACTGTATTCCCCAAATAGTTTGAGTACGGTCTACATCTGCATCCCCACAATAATTTGACTCTGGTGTGCACCTGAACGTAGGTGTTCACTTGAATTCGGGGAAAAAAGTGTTCCATTTTTGGTTAAGACCTTTTTTTTGGCTTTCACCTGAATTTGGGGATAAGCAGTGTTCCATTTTTGGTGAAGACCTTTTTTTTTTGGTCTTCACTTAATTTGCTCTCCTGAACAAAATCGTGGTCGAGGTTCATCCCCCCAATGTTGAAAATAGGGCAAAATTGGTGTAAAATTGCGAATTATCCCCTCTAATGCTCAACAAAGGTCGGCACTCCTGTACACAGTTTAACTCCTTCGATTCTTCGTTAAAAACCTCTCTTCGGACGCTTCGCACTCTTTCGGTCATTACCCAAGATTCATGACCATAAGTTGAGAATGGGGACAAAAACTGTTTCGAAAATTGAGAGCAATACTGAAGCAGGTAGAGAAGTTCAAGTATCTTGGGGTTGCATTTACGAGTGACGGACGGCAAGACGAAGAACTGGATACCGGAATAGGCTAGGCTGGTGCAGTAACGCGAGCTTTGCTCTATTAGATTGTCATGAAACGAGAATTGTCAAACACGGCAAAGCTCTCAATTTTCGTTAATAATTATTGTGAATTTTTTTGAATTGAACTTATTTCACGACATACGAAGGCAGGCAGAAGCCTGAAAAATGAAACAAAATTATTGTACATAGCCCATTTACAATAGATAGTCTGGGTCTCTACTGGACGAAATTGATCATTATATTAAAAACATTTAGTAATTGTATTGCACAATAAATTACAGTACCGTATAATATTGTTTATTGCATACACAGTATGGTTTGTGATTTTTGGCTCACTTTGTAAAATTTAGTTATGGAAACCTTCAGTAATCATAGGACGCATTTTTGGCAAATTTTTATCTCTGTTAGCTTCCTTCATGATTTATTGTGCTTTTAATCAGAGGTGGGCAGCACCAAGTACAAAAGTACCGCGGTACTTTTTTAGAATCGATACCGGTACCGAAGGTAATTTTTCAAAAATGGTACCGAAGTACCGGTACCGCTGCATTTTTTAAAAAATGTATCAGGTATTTTCAGTTTTTTTGTTACCTCTTATCGATTAAAAATCAAACTATCTCTTTCTCTCTCTCTCTTTGGAGTGGAGCTAAAAAATTTTAAACTCCGAAATATATACCGTTTGTTCCAAAGAAATGTTCAAATTGTGCTTGCCAACAATGAGTATGCAATTGCAACATCTCTGCATTCTCAGTTCCGCATTATTTATGATGACGACGGAAGATGAAAATGATGAAACTCCTTTGTGTATAAAAGAATGCAGCAGCAAACGGTTGAAGCCAAGGTAGTTAACTTGTTACAAGAGAAATCGGAAGCGCAAGATGCTTCTAATGAGAGCAGCAATATGAACGAAAGCGAACATTTGGACATACTTTTTGATGTTTTATACAAAACAAGCAATAACACTTGCCGAGACAGTGCTACAAAAATTTTTGAAAGTTTCGTCAATCAAAAGCCTCAACGGCAAATTAGCTCATCAACTCTTTAATTATTATCAAAATGATGCGCAGCAAAATCTCTTAATTTGATATTTGAAAGGCTTCTCTCTCATGTGAATCCGCATATGGTCATTTAAATTAGAATCCACTAAAAATGATTTGTCACAAACATTGCTAGCAAACTGTCGCTCTCCAATGTGAATACGCAAATGGCTTTTCCAATTGCTCCCAACAGAAATCAATTTTGTCACAAGTACAACATTTGAAAAGTCGCTCTCCAGTTAGAACACGCAAAGGTGTCCAATTATTTAGCTTGTGAAAATGATTTATTGCATGTTTGGCATGTGTAAGGCCGCTCTCCAGTGTAAACAGTTGAACACGCAAATGTTTTTTCCAATTTTTACTTTCTTAAAATGATTTATCGCACGTTTGGCATGTGTATTGAGTAAGGCTTTTCTCCAGCATGTACCCGAAAATGTCGTTTTAAGGTCTGAGCTAGCGAAAATGAATTATCACAAGTTTGACATTTGTATGGCTTCTCTCCAGTGCGAATCCACAAATATATCTTCAACTGTCCAGCTCGTGAAAATGCTCTATTACACGTTTGCCTTGTATAAGGTCGCTCTCTAGCAGGCATCTGCAAAGCAAATTATCATAATGATGAAGTAGCTGTGGATTGTGAAAGTTGCTGTGGATTGTAAAGCCGCTTGATTAGTCAATATGATAATCACTACGTTAATTATTTTAGCAGTGAAATCAAACTGAAAAAAAACCTGATCAATCAAATAAAAACATTTTAGAGAACAAAGTCTGAATTAAAGCACAAAAACTATAGCGTATAATCGTTTGCCTGCTTTCTGACGTAAAGACTACCAGCGCGGAAACCTGAAAAATAGCCACCACACCGGCGACTGCTTAAATTAAGCAATACGACTCCACTAGGCTACCGTGCTGGCAGCCTTTAGGCCAGAAAACACGCAAACGATTAAACACTAAAAATCTGGCATGCAAATGTCAAAACATTACAACCTATAGTTTTGTTAAACACAAATGAAAGGCTGATCGTTTGCATTCAGTCAGTTTTATCATGGAAGTGAACGACCGCAAATCTTGCTAAAACAAATTTATCCTTTTGTAGCAAATTTACCTTACTGTAGCCAATTTATGCAACTCATTGATGATCAACAGACGTTTGGTTGCGCTACGTACCAAGCGCTTGGGCAAATTTGCACTTGCTTAATAATTTCCAGTTATTGTAAGATTTTAATAATTGTATTGGTCCATTGAATTTATCAACGTTTAAAGCCACAATACAGATATGATCATCTAAAGCATTACAAGTTTGTTCTTTTTGATAAACACCAAAATATTATAACATTAAATCAAGTTGATGGCAACAAGAACAGAATGCGAATAGAACTGAGATCATGCAAGCAGAGCTTCGCTATAATGACGCATTCACCATTTAGATAACACATTAAATTAAGAAATTAATGCCTGGAGAAAACTTTCGTATTTTGTTCCGTTCAAAAAATGTTGAAAAAAACGTTTAAATCGGCGCTTAAAACTTACTAAAGAAAAAATTTAAGTGCCGCGGATAAATGCGACCAAAGGATGTGTTCAGAAGTAACAGAAATACAAATGCAAATAACTCATTATCAATGAGACACAAGTTGCGGTTTTATGAGGTCAATTCTAGAATGAGTAATGGGCATGATAACTAAACTAAAAAATCCCCTTATCAAAACAGTTTGGTCCGAAGTTGAGTGCAAATCAAACGGCATAACACCTTCAATAATTAATAAAATGAAAACAGACAACAATCAAAAAGATTAATGAAATAAAAACATGACAACATTCAACAATTATACTGTTGAAACACAAAAGACAGAACTCGGTGTTTTGGGCGTCGACAATCACAATAAGAAAATTCAAATTACACAAAGACTTTATTAGTCGGGAAAAAGTTTTGAGAATCAAAGTCTGTATCTTATCTGAAACCGAAAACTAACAATGCACTGAATAATGGAAACGAAATTGTATTGTAAGTCTAGCAATGAGGATATTTGTGCACCAAATCTAAACCCAAAAAATGAGGGTTACTTCAAACGAGTTTTGTTTCATCAGCATAAAAGATATACGAAAAATGCGCGAGTCTTCAATGATATAAGCAAAAAAAAACATTAACTCATAAAGGAATAAATTAAAGAAATCATACTAAAGAACCCGAAATTTCGAAAGAAACATACGTAAACAGCAAAACATACAAAAAACGGAAAATAACCACCAAAACGACTTCACTATATGTATCGTAAAATTTTGTGGAGAATCAAATATTGACGTTTTCGGGAGTGAGATAAAGCAAATCTAAACTAGAATCATTTGATTTTTAAATAGCGAAAATCTCAATGAAGTTTTTTTGTTATTGATTAGAGAATCAAGCTTGTTGCTTGGTTTGCTTCATATACAACGCCTGCATGTTACCCAAGTGCTTTTCAATCACTTTAATTCTTTATGACAACTTGATTAATCAATTGTTCTACACGTTTGTACAGACACTTTGATATCTAATTCTACCGACATAATCACTACTTGCAGAAGCCAGCAAGCATGTGTTTTCAGTTAGCTATTTTATTGGTGTTGCGCTAATAATATAAAATTAAAATTGACCAACTATTTTATTAATGAATTGTTATGCTTCGTTATTCAATCATAGCCCTATTTTGGTATGGGATTGAAATTTGAAAACTGCAAAATATCAAGGTACTGCGAGCTTTGCAATCACTGCCATGTTTGCTTTTCGTTAAAAACAATGCGTTCTTTAAATTATCAAAAAAAGCTAAACAAATAACGAATTTCAAGTCATATCCAATAAATGGAATCGAAGTTTCAATGCAAAAACCAAGTGAAAAAAATCATTACACATTGTGAATGACTAAGCTTCTTTTGCAACATGAATCTTAAAATGCCGCTTCAAATTTTGCTGTGTGAAAATGATTTATTGCAAACTGTGCATTTGTAAGGCTTTTCTCCAGTGTGAATCCGCATATGAACGTATAAATTTGAAGACACAAAAAAGATTTATCACATACATTACAAGCAAACTGTAGCTTCCCAGTATGAATTCGCAAGTGCGTTTTCAAACTACTCCGAGCAGAAAACGATTTATCGCAAGTTTGACATGTGTAACGCTTCTCTCCAGTATGTATATATGCAAATGTGTTTTCAAATTTTCAGCTTGTGAAAATGATTTATCACAAGTTTGGCATGTATACGAGTTTATCCCAGTATAAATACGCAAATGTGTTTTCAAATTTTCAGCTCGTGAAAATGATTTATCACATGTTTGACATGTGTATGGCTTCTCTCCAGTATGAATACTCAAATATATTTTCAAATTTTCAGCTTGTGAGAAAAATTTATCACAAGTTTCAATGCAAATGCACTGAATTAACAGAGATCAAGCATAGCCAAGAATTTTTATCAGCGTCCTTTGATGAGATGAAAAACAAAATCAAAGATCTAGAAGGTGAAGTAAAAACAACAAAACAAGAGAATACTGAATTAAAAGAGAGAGTAAAATTTCTTGAAAAGGACTCTATATTGAATGCTGAAGCTTTGAATGACTTGGCCCAGTATTCAAGAAGGGACTGCCTTGAAATAAAAGGAGTGAGGCATGAACAAAATGAATGCACTGACAAACTGGTTATCACGGTTGCCCAAAAGTGTGGCATACAAATAAATGAAAATGACATCAGTGTTTCACACCGAATCACAGCTCCAACACCAGCTAAGCCAAATCCAAGCATTATTGTAAAATTTGTTTCTAGAAAAACAAGAGATATGATCTACAACAGTCGTCAAGTTCTTCACAAGCTAAATCAAGCTACTAAAAAATCTAATACTATTTTGGACAACGTGCAGCTTAGTACCAGAAAAGGTCTTGCTGGTACTAATCCAGACGAAATTTCTTTTGTCAATGAAAGTTTTACTGACATGAATGCTACTGAAACATTGCCAAAAGATAAAATCTATATAAATGAAAGCTTAACTTACACTAACCGACAGAGATTCAACAAATGCTTGCAGTTTAAAAAGCTAAACAATTGGGCATATATTTGGACCCAAAATGGAGCCACCCTATTAAAGAAAAATTCGGAATCAAATATTGTAGCTATTAAAAGCGACTTAGATCTGCAAAAGTTAAAATAATAATTATACAAATATCTTGCATAATATTATTTAAACCAAACGTGTGATATTTACGTAAGCCTAGATATAGTCCAGCATAATTTTACCCAACTCAAATTCATGTTTTGCATAAGCTAAGTGGAGCTGATAATGCCACGAAAATGGCGACCTATAGAAGACAAACCAGATGCTGTTCAACATGTCTAAAAAATTTGCAAAAAAATCAAAAAATTCTTAATTGCACTCTTTGCAGTACATTTCATCATTTTAATTGTGTTAATTTAAACAAAAATCTAAACAGTCAATTTTATAAGAACTGGTTATGTAACTTATGCGCTGATAGCACTTTTCCCTTCCAAACTGTAAGTGACAGTGAACTAGATAAGTTATTTTCATTTGATCTTGACTTCCCTAATCTTAATCCTACTTATTTAAATGAAGTTTTTAAAAATGCTGATGATAATGATGATGAGCTGAATGTTAATGACACGTACATAGACACAAATGAGGCTAAAGTAGTTTTAAGGCAAAATAGGACCAAACAGTTTTCCTCACTATGTGTAAATGTTCGATCATTAGTAAATCCAACTAATTTTGCAAAATTTCAATGTCTGGTTGCATCATTAAATTTTGAGCCAGACGTCATAGCAGTAAATGAAACGTGGGAAAAACCTGGCAGTTCTGGTCAATACAAATCCTTGCAGGGATATCACTATGTCTCCAATGCGAGATCAATCAGCAAAGGAGGTGGTGTAGCAATGTATGTAAAGAAAAACATTTCTTATCAACTCTGCAGTGACCTAACTATAATGAATGAAAAATATTTTGAATCTCTTTTTATTCTTTTGAAAGTTGAGTGTTGTGAAGTTGTATGTGGCACCATATATAGATCACCAAATCATTCTTCTGACGCTTTTGATGTATTTGCTAATAATTTAAGCACAACTTTAGCTTTATTAAAAAAGCGAAATAGCATAAATTACGTAATGGGTGACTTTAATTTCAATCTATTAAACTCTAATGATAAACTGACTGAAAATTTTGTAGACATGATGTTTGACCATGGATACTATCCCCTTATCAATAAACCCACTCGAATTACAACAAAAAGTAGTAAAACAATTGATCACATTTGGACCAATGCAAAATGTAGTGAGCAAATTTTGAGCCATATAATTACTTTTCAAATAGCAGACCACCTAGCAGTCATGCAAAGTTCAGCTATAGGAAAACCTTCAATAAAGCCCCTCTTAAGCAATAGAGTAATAAATGAAACAAACTTAGAAAAATTTCACCAGACCTTAAATAGTGCAGATTTTAGTGATGTCTTACTCAAGACAGACACCAACGATAGTTTCACCACATTCTTTGGCATTATTAACAATGCATTTAATCATCATTTCCCATTGGTTACAAGCAAATTTAAACCCAATAATTTTAAATGGTATGATAATGATTTAAAATCCCTTAATCGGAAAAAGAACAAACTTTTCAAAAAATACATTGCCAATAAATCTCCAGATTCTCTCTTTACCTATCATCAAATTAGAAATAAATATTTTCACTTAGTCAGTGAAAAGAAAAACAGATATTACAAAAATGAGTTCAAAAAATACAAAAGAAATGTGAAAAAAACTTGGAAAACTATAAATAATCTTTTAGGTAAAGGAGTTAAAAGCCCACAAATTACCTCACTACTCTATGAAAACCAAACTTTATCAGATGCTACATCTATAGCAAATGCTTTTAATGATTATTTTTCTAATGTTGCTAAAAAACTTACAAACAAACTTCATGCAAGTCCAAACAATTTTCGAAAATATTTTACATCTTCATGCCAATCCTCCCTATACATGCATGCTACTACACCAACTGAACTTAGCTACATCATAAAAACTTTCAAGGCTAAACTGAGTGCTGGACATGATAACATTCCCTCCATAATTCTAAAATATCTCCCCGACACTGCATTAATTGCCCTTAGCCATATATTTAATCTTTCACTTAAAAGTGGTGATTTTATCACTCACTTTAAACATGCCAAGGTGATTCCAGTGCATAAGAAAGAAAATGCTACACTTGCAGAAAACTATAGACCTATAAGTCTGCTACCATGCTTGTCTAAACTCCTTGAAAAGATTGTCTATAATAGATTGTTTTCCTTTCTAACACACACCAAACAATTATCTAGCACTCAATTTGGTTTCAGACAGGGACACTCTACCAGTCATGCAGTATCATTATTAATTGAAAAAATAACAAATGCTTTTGAAGAAAAGAAACAAATTATGGGAATATTTATTGATTTATGTAAAGCATTTGATACTATCAATCATAGCATCTTGCTTCAAAAACTACAACATTTTGGGGTACGAGGAGTAGCACTAAACTGGTTTACGAACTATCTCAAGGGGAGAACACAGCAAGTTTCATATTTGGGAGTTTCCTCATCTAATTCAAATGACATCACCACATCAGTTCCACAAGGGTCCATTCTTGGACCATTGTTGTTTATCTTGTATATGAATGACTTCAACAATTGCTTGCAATTCAGTTCTAGTATTTCCTTTGCAGACGACACTAATGTATTCATTTCAGGAATTAATTCTAAGGAAATCTTTAACAAAGCAAATTTAGAATTGACTAACATACATAAGTGGATGACAGCAAATAAATTAACTATTAACAAAACTAAAACAAAATATATTTTGTTTAATCCTGGTAATAACAGAAATTATGACCAAAGCTTATCAATAAAAATTGGTGGTCAATTAATAAAAAGAGTTTCCTACATTCAATTTCTGGGAGTCAAAATTCAAGAAACTTTATCATGGAAACTGCACATGCTTGATCTAATACGTAAATTGCGAGCCGGTTATGGGACAGCAGTAAGAATAAAACCTTATCTCAGTCGCGAGGCGCTACTGTTGCTCTACCATACTCTGATTGAAAGCCACCTTCGTTACTGCATGGTTAACTGGTGTTTCGGAAACAAAACTTTAGTAATGAAATTGCAAGCTATATGTAATAAATTTATACGTTTAATATTTAACTTAAGACGCACACACAATGTGAAACATATTATGATTAAATATAATTTACTAACCATCAGCCAAATTTATGAACTGGAATTAGCAGTTTTAATGTACAAATATCACAAAAATATACTACCTCATCACCTACAAAACATATTCAAAATGAACAATTCTCAAATCAAAACTAGAAGTCATAGTAAGATCATAATGAACTATTGTAAATTCACTACTTCACAGCAGTCTATTAAATTTGCAGGTCCAAAGCTCTGGCTCAAGGTACCGACAAACATTAAGAAAAGCACTTCCACCAAAATATTTGCAACAAAAATGAAAAAATATATCTTAACTACAGCCCAATAATCAACAAAGACAGCTGTTGAAGCTGTTTCATTTTTAATAATAATTACTGGTGTCACTA
Source organism: Trididemnum nubilum (assembly GCA_963965965.1). Taxonomy (NCBI): domain Eukaryota; kingdom Metazoa; phylum Chordata; class Ascidiacea; order Aplousobranchia; family Didemnidae; genus Trididemnum; species Trididemnum nubilum. The sequence continues at coordinate 38,069,208 of OZ014484.1, read as the reverse complement.
CTAGCAACCGGTGTCACCATACAAAACTACATAAATAATTTGTATAATTTATGTATAATCAATAAATCATCAAACTTTAAAAAAAAACTAATGTTCGAATCCCTAAGCCCCAATGTTCAACTCCAAACCCCAAAAACTTTTTAGAGTATCTTTTAAAATACAATAATTAAAGCTTAGATGACTGACTACATAACTCTTAGGAATTTGAAAAGTGCTATCAGTCATTTAAACAATTCAAAACATTTCCATCTTTAAGTGTTGCTTAATTAAAGTCATTAATATAAAGAGTTATTTCTTTTATTTCACTTGATCAAAAGTTTTATTGACGGCTGAAAGCATTTATTATCTTTGTTTTATTGGCAATCAATTTTTGCATCGAAATTGTATTATTTTGGTACGGTAAACAAATCCTGAAAAAAAAAATTTTTTTTGTTTTGTTTTGTTAGTTTTAAGTGTGTACAGAATATTCGTTTTTATTTGTTTGTTGTTTTGCCTGTGTTGATAGCCGGGTGGCGTGAGCATGGCAGTTTCTATCTCTATAGTAACTATATCATATTTTGCTGCTGTGATTTGGTTTTTGGTTTTTGCCATGTTATAACGTAAGTTTGCGTTTTTCTTGCGTCTCCTTTTTTGATGTCAACGTTGTGACTTGGCATTCAAAATAAAACTCAGAAAGAAAGAAAGAAGTTTGACATGTGTATGGCTTCTCTCTAATATGCACTCTCAAATGTCTTTTCAGGGTTCCAACTCGTGAAAATGATTTATCACTCATTTGACATGAGTATGGCTTCTCTCCAGTGTGAATCCGCATATGGGCGATTAAATATGAAAAACTTGAAAACGATTTTTCACAAACATTGCATGCAAATGGTCGCTCCTCAGTATGAATCCTCAACTGTTTTTTCCAATTGCTCAGATCAGAAAATGATTTATAGCAAATTTGACAAGCACAGGGCTTCTCTCCAGTATGAATCCGCAAATGTCTTTCAAAATTGCTCCGAACAGAAAATGGCTTATCACACTTTTGATACATGTAAGGCTTCTCTCCAGTATGAATTCGCATGTGGACATATAAACTTGAAGTACACGAAAATGATTTATCACAAACATTGCAAGCAAACGGTCGCTCTCCGGTATGTACCCTCAAGCGGCTTTTCAAGCATGCAGCTGGCAAAAATGATTTATCACACGTTTGACATTTATAAGAGCGCTCTACTGTATGAAGCATCATGTGCTTTCCTAAACTTCCAGGGAGAGAAAACTTTTTATCACATACCACACATGCGTAAGGTCGCTTTCCAGTAAGTACTCTCAAGTGGTCCTTCAACTGCCCAGCTTGTGAAAATGATTTACGGCATGTTTGGTATGTATAAGGGTCGCTCTCCAGTATGAAGTCTGATGTGTCTTTTTAAATCACCTTGATGCGAAAATGATTTTCCACAAGTTGCACACGTATAGACGCGCTTGTCAGAGTGGACTTTCATGTGCTTTCTCAAATGTCCAGCTCGAGAAAATGGCTGATAACAGGCCGTGCACACAAAACGTCGCTCACCAGCTGGCATTGAAGATCTTCAATATTGCAGCACATGCAGGAAATCAATCACAAATCGCATAGTGATGAGGCTTTTGTGATATTTGAAACGGATAGTCAAAATCTATTTGATTGATCAATGTTTCAATCACTAATCAATTACGCAGTGAAATCAAACCTGAACAAAAACCTCGTCAATGAAATGAAAATAAGGTCAGTAAAACAAAATAAGAAGAGGTGCCCCCAATCTTTTTTCACAATTATTTGCAAAAAAACGATTTAATCCTTTTGACTCCGTACCATTAGCAACCTTGCATTTTGCAATCCTGTGACATCACAAAACTCGTATTTTTTGCAAAATTTTTCGCAGACTAAGAAGCGCAATCACCAACCAACCGGTAGAAGTGAATAGCCTATAATCATATCTGAAAATTTGGCTACTGTTACTGGTACCGGTAGGCTAGGCTATCAGTAAGGTTCCGCAGTATGCCTATTGTGATGTCACAAAAATGCAAAATGCCGTGTTGCCAAGGATAAGGAGTCAAGCACATAAAAACGCATTTTTGCAAATATGAGGAATTGTGGAAAAAAAGTTCGGGGCGCCTCTTTATTGCCTCAAGTAGTTTTCATTTCTTCAATAAAACCGACTACTTTTTAGGCCTAACTTAACAATGTGGGTATTTAGACACAAAAAATAAATCCAAAAACTTCTGTTACTTTCACCGAGTTTTGCTCTGTCAGTAAGAAAGATATCGGAAAAAATCTACGAGTCTATAATTTAGCAAAAAATTATCACAAATTTATAGTAGGAAATATTTAAATACTACTAACGTACTCAAAATTTCAACAGCAAACAAACGTGAAAAACAAAACATACAGCAAATGGAAAATCACCAACAAAATGGCATTATTAATTATTGGATGGTTTCATAGAGAATCAAACAACTTACGTTTTTTTAAAAATTTCAAAAAAGAATTGCTCCAAACTTTACTCTGCTTTATCAACTTAAAAATATCATCAACACGCCTATGCGCGCTAACTTAACTTATTCTCATCACGCGTTAACTTATTCGCAACTGGGAAGTGTTTCAAGAATCAAAATAAAAATCTCATTTCAAGCCGGAAACTAAAAACACAATGGCAGTAGAAATGACAAAATATTTATTAAAGTCCACAACAGTTTAATCGATTTTTGGTCAAAATGTGATCACTTACGCTATGGTACAAAAATACAAAAACATTTCAATACAACAATTCAACTGCTTGTGTTCGGAATCAGCAATTTTTCATAGAAAAAGCAAAAACGAGCTGTTACAAATTATAAATCCCTAAACTCCATCTGCAACGTGAATCTTGAAATGCTGCCACAAAATTCCACTCAGTGAAAATGATTTGTCACACACGGCACATTTGTATGGCTTGTAACCAGTGTGGACCCACATATAGACTCTTAAATTGAAAGTCTTAAAAAACAAATTATCTCAAACATTGCAAGCAAACGGCCGCTCTCCAGTATGTACTCTCAAGTGTCTTAATACTGTAAGTTTCCAGCTTCAGAAAATCATCACATGTTTAACATGTGCATGGTCGCTCTCCGGTATGAATCCGCAAATGGTTTTTCCAACTACTTCAATGACAACATGATTTGTCACAAGTTTGATATGCAGAAGGTCGCTCTCCAGTATGAACTCTAATATGCGTTTTCAAAGCCCTTCTGCGAAAATGACGTTTCACAAATTGCACACGAATAGGGTCGCTTTACAGTATGAACCCTCATATGCACTTGTAAAAACCAAGCTTGTGAAAACTCTTTCTCACATACTACGCATGTTTGCTCTCCAGTATGCTTGCTCAAATACTTATTCGAGCTGGCAGCTTGCGAAAATGATTAATCACATGTGTGAAATGTGTAAGATCGCTCGCTAGTATGAACTTTAATATGCGTTTTATATGAAAAGGGTCGCTCTCCAGTATGGATTTTAATGTAGATTCTCAAATTTCCAACGTTCGCAAATTCGCAAACAGATTTTTTAGATGTCGTGCATGAAAATGATCCCTCACCAACATGCATCTGTACCACAATTTTTGTTTTTTGTTTTGTCATATGCTGAAGGCAAACCCTTGGCCATTGTTTCACTCATTTAAAGTGATTCGTATTTCTATCTGAATCGTATTTCCATCTGAACAGCATGTGACGACAAATCTAATGCTTAAAAGACCTAAGGTTTTTTTGTAACGTGGATTCTAATGTGCTTTTTCAAATTTCCAATCTTGCAACATCTGCTAATATTCCATCGCAAAAGGCACAGCAATGAGGTTGCAAAAAAGAGTTAGCAAAACCTATTCAATTTGTCAATCTTTTGAGCTCTAATCAATTTGGAATTAAACATTCTGAAAAAAACAAAAAAAAAAACATAGTCAATAAAATAAAAACATTTTAAAAAACAAAGTTTTAATGAAAATACAAAAACTATTGACGCGTCAAAAAAGACCAAAAAGGTAATATTTTGCTAAATAAATACATGAACCTAAACGATGTTGCTGTTGATTTTTTCCTCCTATCACAAGAAAGCGTCAGGTACCTATCATGATACGCAAATTTTCAAGAAGCATAGCACTGAGCGCTCGGACAAATCTACATCTGCTTCAAGACTTCCAGTTATCGCATGCTTGTGGACTTTTTCGAATTTTTGTCCATTGAATTTGCGCATTTTTTTTATCACTCGCATACTTTTATAATGTCATTTGTATAATAGGCACGGCATCTACGTCCAAATATATGTGCTTATCCAAAATTTGGTTACAAATCAAACAGCATAACCCATAAATAGAACCAGCAGCCAAGTTTCATATTGTTAAAACTCAAAACATGAAACTTCTTGCTACGAGCGTTGACGAAAAAATAACAATAAAGCATTATTACACCAAGGATCGTATGCACCAACGTGGATGAAGTTTAATTCGCAAATTAGCAAAATTTTTGGGAAGAGGTATAAGCAAATGGCCGGGCAAATCGCTAAAATGATCGTTTAATTCACGAATAAATTCTCTCAACTAGCGGTATCAGTTTCTTTTATTCTAATAAGTTTACCAATGCGGAAGATAAAAAATTGATGATACGTGGGTTAAAGCTAATCTACGTTGGTGCAAACGACTTGAAGAATTTAATAGCTTGAAGGAGTTTCGAGAATCAAAGGCAGCATCTCATCTCAAACCAGAAACAAAAAATGCACTCAATATTGGATATAAACTTTTTTTAAGACCTCAAAAGCCTACAGCATTTTAATCCATTCTCTGCTTTTAAATGTGGCTATTTGTTCACAAACACTAAAACCAAACCAATGTGCTTTTCAACCAAGGTTTGTTCAGTCAGCAAACAAAATAAAAGAAAAAAAACCTCCCGATCAATTAATCGAAAAACATCATTCCACAATGAAACAAACGTAAATACTAATCACAATGCACACAACATTTCGATAAGAACGTAAACGGCAAAAAACACAACAGTTGGAAAATCACTACAAAACGAATTCACTAAATCTTGAATGATTTCATGCAGAATCACAATTTACAACATTTTGGACATGAGATAAAACCAATCTCAAGCCGAGTCATTTGTTTTCTTACTTTCTTATCTGTGGTATTTTGTTGTTATTGATTAGAAAATCTAACTTGTTATTTGTTTTGCTGCTTATAACACCTGCATGCTATGTAACCGATGTTTGCTTTTGATCAATGTTTGATACCAAATTAGGTAAACAGCACAAATACAGTAGCTCAACAATGTTTAAAATATCAAACTATATAATAACAACAGTGATTAAGAAAATAAAGACATGAAAATATTTAAAAAATCTCCTTAACGTTTGGGCGCAAATCAAACAGGATAAACACGTTAATGAAAAGCAGCAGCAAAGGTTCATAATTATGGAACTCAAAACATCGACAATAAGAATAATAAAGCTTGAATTGCATTAGGGATTTATAAATTGGTTCACTCAATTAGCAATAATAATAGCAAACGTGGTTCAGCCAGCTGAAAAACATATCAGTAAAAATGTACAAGCCTGAAAATAAATTATTAAAAAACCTTCATAAGGAAAAAGAGCAGGAAATAATTGCAGTGCCATTAAAATGTCAATTGGAATTCGCGTGAACAGCGAAAAATGCAGCAGCTGGAAAATAATCAATACTAAATATTGGTTGGTTTCAAGCAAAATCACAATTCACAACATTTGGACGAGAGATAAAGCAAACATAAACCAGAATCATTCAATTTTCAAAAACAATTCTGTCCAAAAACATGTTCCAAAGTCAAAAACTCTTCAAAACCATAACATTCTCGTATATACCTTCTATCCAATGTGACTCGCATACAGACATTTGGATTTCAAGCCTCAGAAAATATTTTCTGACAAACATTGCAAGAAAACGGTCGCTCTCTGGTTTGAATCCACATATGCGTTTCAAAATATTTACAAATAATCAGAGTGCTGTGAATTAGGCAGTCTATGCTCGAGCCAAACAAATAACGAATTAATCAAAAAAATTTATTTCACATTGTACATGCTTAAGCGACGTTTGCATGATGAACCCTAAAATGCTGAATCAAATTTCCGCTTTGTGAAAACGATTTATCGCTAACTGTACATTTGTGGGGCTTCCCTTCAGTGTGGACCCGCATATGGACATTTAAATTTGAAGCACAAGAAAAATTTTTACTACAAACAATGCAAGCAAACGGTCGCTCCCCAGTATGAGTCCGTAGGTGAGTTTTCAAACTGCTCTCAATCGAAAACAATTTATGACAATGTTGACATGTATATGGCTTCTCTCCAGTATGAACACGCAAATGTTCCTCACCAAGTGACTAAATATCGCTTTGACTCTGCAAGTTTGTGTGTTTGGTTTTAAAGGAATTGCATATTTTGATGCTTTGGTGATAGACCTAGAGGAAGTTGCAGTTTTTTGTGATATGACGTCACTTGGTAAATAAATAAATATGATGATGATAATGCATTTTCAAAGTTTCAGCTCGTGAAAATGATTTATCACAAGTTTGACAAGTGAAAGGCTTCTCTCCAGTGTGAATCCACATTTGTGTTTTCAAACTGTCAGCTCGTGAAAACGATCTTTCACAAGTTTGACTTATGTATAGCTTCTCTCCAGAGTGTATCCGCATATGTGTTTTCAAATTTTCAGCTTGTGAAAATGATTAATCACAAGTTTGACATGTGTGTGGCTTCTCTCCTGTGTGTATCCGCATATGTCTTTTCAAATTTTCAGCTCGTGAAAATGATCTATAACATGTTTGACAAGTGTATGGCTTTTCTCCAAAGTATATCAGCATATGTGTTTTCAAATTTGCAACTTGCGAAAATGATTTATCACATGTTTGGCACGTGTAAGGTTTTTCTCCAGTATGAACACGCAAATGTGTTTTCAAACTCTCTGCTTGTGAAAATGATTTATCGCACGTTTGGCATGTGTACGGCTTTTCTCCAGTATGTACCCTCAAATGTGTTTTCAAGTTTTCAGCTTGTGAAAATGATTTATCACAAGTTTGACAAGTGTATAACTTCTCTCCAGTGTGAATCCGCAAACGTATTTTTAAACGTTCAATTTGTGAAAATGATTTACCACACGTTTGACATGGATAAGGTCGCTCTACAGCAGGCATCTCCGGCGCATATTATCACAAACCAAACAATGATGAACTTACTGTGGATTTTAAAGCAGCTTGAGTACTCATTATGTTACTCACCAATTATTTTAGCTGTGAAATCAAACTCTAACAAAACCTGATCAATCAAACAAAAACATTTTATAGAACAAAGTTTAAATGAAAGCACAAAAACTGTAGTGTTTGATCGTTTACGTGCTTTCTGGCACAAAGGTTACCAGCGCGAAAACGTAGGGAAGAATCACCAGATCGACGAGCAGTTAAAACAAACAATGCAAAAATTTTGAGTAGTCGCATCGCTATTTTAAGTAGTAGCAGTTCTGGTGGCTCTTCCCAAGACTTTAGGCCAGAAAGCACGCAAACGATTAAACTCTGAAACGCTGGGATTCATACGTCAAACCATCACAAAGTATGGTTTTGTCCAACACAAAGGAAAGGTTGATCTTTTTTCAGTCAGTATAATGGCTTTTTCCTACGCTGCCGCGCTGGTAGTTTTCAGGCCTGAAAGCAGCAAACGATTAAATACCAAAACTTGGGGCTGCAAACAACAAAACATCACAAATTACAGTTTTTTCAAACACAAATGAAAGGGTGATCTTTTGCCAGTCAGTGTTATAATGGAAGTGAACGACCTCAAATGCTATTTATCCAACTCATGCATGGCCAACAGACCTTTCGTTGCATTAAATACCAAGTGCTTGGACGAATTTGCACCTGCTTAAAGAGTTTCCAGTTACTGTAGGTTTCGGTAGTTCTAATAGTCCATTGAATTTGCCAATGTTAGAAGCCACAGAGCAGAGATGATCATCGCAAAGCATTACAAGATGTACTTTTTGATGACAACAAAAGTGTTATAACAACATATTTAATTGATAACAACAAGAATAGAATGTAAATAGAACTTATAATGCAAGCAGGGATTGAAAATGACGACGCTTTCACCATATCGGTTACACAACGATTAAACAATCAATGCTAGGAGAAATTTTTCTTAGTTTGTTAAGCTCAGAAAAAGTTGAAAAAATTGCTAATAAACAAAACATTGAAGTGTCGGAGATAAATTTGACTAAATCAAGTGTTTATTAATAATCAAAAAAAGTCTAACCATTACAAACAACACATTATCAATGAGACTTGAGTTGTGGTGTTATGATGTCATTCGTGGAATGGGCATGACAACTACACTAAAAAATATGCCCTTAGCTGAAAAGTTTGGTCTAAGTTTGAATGAAAATCAAAGCGCACAACACTTTCGATGATTTATGAAATAAAAACATGAAAGCATTCAAAAAATTCAAATACCCAAGGTAAGCATTATAATTGTTGGACCATCATGGGTTGAGGGTTTTAGTTTGCCTAAATTCAATAAATTTCGTCTACCTGCCTTGCTATATGGTAAAGTATTATTGTTATTCTTTTCCATTTTGCTTCAGTTTCAGTTATATTATCTCAGATTTTACCCTTGACCCTATTATTAGCTAACTACTATCGATACCTCTTGTTTATCATTTTGATTTACAGTGATGGTTTTTCAACAATTCTAACATCATGAGTTTTTATAGATTTATAAGGACTTTAGTTTAAATCGAAATGTCTCGTAAATAAAATGTTTCGTTTTATCTTGGCTCTGCTTTTTTTTTGTCATTTTCAAAAAATGTTTGCTCAAATTTTGCGTACAAATCAAACTGAATAACACGTAAATGGAAAGCAGTAGCCAAGCTTCGTATTATTGAAACACAATATAGAGAACTTGGTGTTATGGGTGTTGATATTAAAAATAATTAAACTTAAATTACACTAATATTTTATTAGTTGGGAAAAAGTTTTGGCAAAATAAGTCCGTATCACAACTCAAACCAAAAACTAAAATTGCACTCGATAATGGAAATGAAAATGTATTTTAAGCCTAGCAATGAAAATATTTGTGCACCAACACCAAATACAAAAAAATGTGGGTTACTTCAAATGAGTTTGGTTTAGCAAGAAAGATGTACGAAAAATGCGATAGTCTTTCAATTATATTAGCAAAAAAACACCGATCCATAATGGAATGAATTGAACAAATAATACTAACGCACTCGAAACTTCGATAGCAAACGTTCGTAAACAAACACTCACAGACCAAATGGAAAATCACCTACAAAACGACTTCACAAAATATTGGATAGTTTCGTACAGAATCACAATGTTTACGCTTTTGGGTGTGAAATAAAAGAAATCCAAACTACAATCATTTAATTTTCAAACCGCAAAGTTTGAGGCAAAAAAAATTGCCCCTAATAGGTCACGTACAAAGTCGTTTCCAAATATGGACGTTCATGAGTGTTCTCTAACTTCCAGCTTGAGTTATATGCTTATCACAGCAATTTTAGTTGTTGCGAAATGTGTTAAACAGCTAGCCAAAACCTTTTTTTGGCAATATTTCAATGGTAATCAATTTAACAGTGAAATCGAACTAAAATAAAAACACTGTCAATGGAATGAAAACATTTCTAAACAAAAAAATTGAAAGAAATCACAAAAATTATTGCTTTGTCACAAAAGCAGAAAGTTGACTTTGTTGTAATCGAAGTAAATGACCGTAAATGCTGTTCAAATTTTCCTCCTGTCACAAGATAACGTCATTCACTAATTAATGGATTATCCAAAGAACTTCCATCGAGTTCAAAACTAAGTGCTCGAAAGAATCCGCACCTGCAAGAAACTTTGTCTACCTCGTTTAAAACTACGCTCAGTGGTTTCACAAGACATTTGAAAGTGGGATAACGCAAAATGAAAACCAGAAGAACCAGACACAGAGGGTTCTGCAGTTTTGGCTTTGCAAGCAGTGCATGAAAATAAGACCGCACTTTAACTGGTCAAAAAAAAGGCAAAATTAAAACAACGAATTTCAAGTCAGTGCAAATGAAACGAATGGTTGCTTCCACACGAAAAAAAAATTGTTTGCAAGTTCTAAATGCTTAAACATTTTTTGTAACGTGAATTCTAAGTGTTTCTTTAAATTTTGGCTGTGTGAAAACGATTAATGACAAACTGTACATTTGTAAAGCTTCTCTTTAGCATGAATCCGGGTATGGACATATAAATTTGAATCGTGTGACAATAATTTTCAGCAAACATTACAGCAAAATGGTCGATCTCCAGCATGAATCTGCAGGTGTTTCCAGACTGCAACAATCAAGAAAAGATTTATCACATGATTGATATTTATAAGGACGCTCTCCAGTTTGAAGCCTAAGGTGTTTTCCTAAACTTTCATCAAATGAAAACTTTTACTCACAAAATGATTTACGACATGTCTGGCAAATATAGGATCGCTCTACAGTATGGATTCTGATGTGCCTTTTCAAACCACCACGTCGTGAAAATGATTTATCACAAGTTGCACACATATAGGGTTGCTCACCAGTGTGGACTTTCATGTGCGAGCTCAAATGTCCAGCTCGAGAAAATGGTTTATCACATGTCGTGCACACAAAACGTCGCTCTCCAGCTGGCATTGCAGATTTTCAACATTGCAGCACATGCAAATAATCGATCACAAATCGCACAGTGATGGGGCTGTTGGAAAATGTGAAACAAATAGTCAAGATTTATTCGATTAAACAATGTTTGAATCACTAATCAATTACGCAGTGAAACCGAGCCTGAACAAATATCTCGTCAATAAATGAAAACATTTTTTCCAAAAAAACTGAAATGCAAACACCAAATGCTTCGACGAGTTGCACAAACAGCTTTTTTTATTGCATGATTCAGAGAACTGGATCAAATTCTCGTCCATTGAAATTGCCGCATCGCAGCGTACTGGAATTTCAGAACCAATAAACAAACGGTTAAATTAACTGCAAAAAAATGCAATTCAAATGGAACAAAATTAATTTATTATGAATAGTTCAAAACTCATAGCATATGTATGTTGTTTTAAGCTGTCAGAAAAAACGTTTTTCGAGTTTAGTGACAATCAAAACATTATCCAACCTTCGCAACGCAAAAAATGCGACCACATAACGATGTTCATGCACACCTAGAGAAATTTCAACCATCACAAACAACGCATGATGAAAAAGACACAAGTTTTGTCTTGTTGAAAAATGCCAATGGGCAATGTCAATATTCCCACAATAAAGTAATGATGCATTGATGCTGCAAATTAAACGGATTAACTCGTAAAATAAAACTGAGAAAAACATAAGCAACACATAACTCACAAAAAGATATTATTATTTCAAAAGATGCTTCAAAAATGAAAGTCGGCGCTCCATCTGAAACTAAGCACAGAAAATAGGAAATGAAAACTCGTACAGGCCTCACAAATTCACAATAATTCAATCTGCATCTTGTTAAAATTTGCCCTCTTGTGCAAATGTACACAAAAGTTTAATTAAAATGTACGGTTTATGAGATTGCTGAATATCGATTGTGAGCGAAAACGCACGCAGTTGCAAATAAATTCGTAAAAAAGATTAAAATACAGTAGAAAAAATGCAGTAATAATAATAAATTTAAAAATTCGACAAGAGGTGTACATGAAAATTTCAACTAAACTGAAAACTAATCAATTGAAAAATTCGACAACTTCAATAAATATTAACCCTAATTCACATGTTGGGGACTCTCGGTTTTATGTAATAAATCCTTTTAGAAAAAAATAAACGTTTTACTTCAAACCACATTAAATATAAGCCAAATTTATTAAAAAACAACCCATTAAAAAAAACTTAAACTTGCTCTAAGGTAAGAGGAACTTTACCAATTAAAAAGGTTTGCCAAAGACACTTTTTTAAATCTAAACATTCTTTGAGGGACATACAGTGAGGACATACAACGTTTTTCTGACATAAACGCTTTGGCTCAGGCATTTTGTGATCAAGTTTCAAAAAACAACCTTACAAAAATACCGGCCAGTCGGTCGAGCAGTAACATGTTCGCCTCTGGAGCGAGAGGTCCCAAGTTCAAATCTCGAGCCAGTCACATGGAACACAGTGTTGCAACCTATACAACATTTCTTCGAAAGGAACTGAGTTGTCAGGGAGCAATGACGCCGAGATGGGCCCCGCCAACGATAGGCGTAGCCAAAAGGGGGCACAAAAGACCAACTCCCTCTATTGAAATGCTACTAATGATAAAAATAACTTATTCTGTCTTCAGTTTTAAGTTCTTTTAGCATTTTTCGCGTACAAGAAATGCGTACAATAATAATAACCAAAAATATTGTCATATTTACGACCAGGGGGCCTGGGCCCCCTCAACTTAATTTTTGCCCAGCAATTTAAATGTACAGAATAACCAGGGTGAAATTAAGAACTTTTGTCCTAAAAGTTGCTATGTCAGGCCCTCATCTAACTTTTTAATAAACGTAATGCAATAACAAAGGTGGGATTTACCATATGGCACAGTGCCAAGGGCCCGTGGATTTTTTCGATCTTCACCTATATTTGGCAGAAAGATGTGAAAATTTCCAAAGTGTCAGCCGCCTCGAGCAATAACATGGTTAATAGGCGTAACCATCGTTCGAAAAGAACAATTAACCTCCACTTCGCCGACTTTTACGCAAGAAAATAATTTAAAAAAATAAAATAGCTAGTGGGAATGCTCATTGAACAAATTACTGTATTTTAAATTTGAATTGAGGGGTCTTGGCCCCCCTGGCCGCTCATGTACTTCTAAAACTGCTTGTTTTCATGATAAAACAAAACATTTTCCGAAAAGTTTTTGAGTGGATCATTATTTACTCCTAAAGTATTGCAGGAGGCAATGCACCTTACTTCCCCCTAACTGGACCAAATCACTCGCAAAATTTAGAATCAAAATGTAAGATTTTAAACGTGTTTTGGACTTAAATTGTAAACAAAAGGAGGACTGAACAATTTACTTTTTTCAATTGGTTTTCATATGATAAAAATCTAGTTCTTTGAAATGGCTGTGAACATGTGGGAAATGAGATCCAATGGCATTAAAATAGCTTTTTTTCCAAAAAATTACTAAAAATCGCACGGCGGCTGGGAGCTCCGTTTCCACATCCGCCTTTGTGATCCGTTTGAGTTACATTATTCACTCAACATATCTCCCAATTCAAACGTTTTCATATTTAAACTTTTGGTTTAAGGCCTCTTCTTTTAACAAAATCCTGGTTAAGTGCCAAACCAAGTCACGACTTCTGATCTTCCATTTCACGATATCCTTGCCAGTTTTCGCTTTGCACGTTGTGCATGAAAAACAATTCGCTGTTAAACTGATTAAAAAAAAGCCAAACTATATTGACGAATTTCAAGTCCGTGTAAATGAGATGAATTGCAGTTTCCAAACAAAAATAATTTTTTGCAGGTTGTAAACGCCTTAACGTCGTTCGCAACGTAAATCTTAAAGTGGTTCTTTAAATTTTGTCTGTGTGAGAATGATTTATCACAAACTGTGCGTTTGTAAGGCTTCTCTCCAATGTTGAATCGCATATGGAAATTTAAATTTGAAGCTTGTGAAAATAATTTTTTACAAACATTGCAGGTAAACGGTCGCTGCCCAGTATGAATCCGCACCTGGTCTTTCAATTGCTCCGACAAAAAAAAGCGATTTATTGCAAATTTGACATGGATAGGGCTTCTCTCCAGCATCAATCTCCATAAGGACGATTAAGCTTAAAGAACGTGAAAATGATTTCTCACAAACACTGCAAGCTAACGCTTGCTCTCCATTATGTATGTTCATGAGTTTGTTTTCAGTTGTTTAGCTTCTAAAAATCGTCTTTCAAATGTTTGACACATTTAAGGTCGCTCTCCAGTATGTAACCGCGAATGGCTTTTCAAGCTTCAAGTTTGCGAAAATGATTTGTCACATGTTTGACGTGTGAAAGATTGCTCTCCAGTATAAACTCCAGTACACTTTCAAATGTCCTCTTTGCGAAAAACTTTTGCCACACATTTCACACGAACTAGGTCGTTCACAAGCATGGATTTTCATGCGCGTTCTCAAACTTCCAGCTTGTGTAATATACTTATCACAGCAATTACGTTGTGAAATGTCAAACAGCTAACCAAAACCTATTCAAATTGTCAATATTTCAATACTAATCACTTTGACAGTAAAATCGAACTGAAACGAAAACATTGTTATTGGAATGAAAACATCGCTAAGAAAAAATTGAAAGAAATCACAAAAACCATTGTTTTGTCAAAAAAATGGAACGTTGATTTGGTTGTCATCGAAGTAAACGACCGCAAATCTTGTTCAAATTTTTCCTCCTGTCACTGGCCAACCTCACACACTAATTAATGGATGATCTGAGGAGCTTTTGTCGAATTCAAAATTAAGTGCTTTAAATAATTTGCATCAGAAGTTTCCAGTTATCGTATGTTTCCAAAAATAGGATCGAATTCTTGTCCATTGAAATTACCACTCTTTTGAAACCACCAAGCAGAGATAATTAAATCATAACATGCCGGATTTTAGGAACCGATAAATAAAAAGTTGAATTTCTCCTGCAAGCAATACAACTCAAACAACAACAACATTGATTTATCACGAATTGTTCAAAAGTATAGCATGTGTGTGTTATCTTAAGCTGTCAGAAAAAGAATTTTCGAATTCAGTGACAATCAAAACATCATTTAACATTTCCAACACAAAAAATGCGACCAATTACAATGCTCATAAAGCAGAGGAAATATTTCAATCATCGCAAACAACACATAATCAATAAGACACAGTTGCGGTTTTGTCCCACTCAAAAATGTCAATATTCCTACAATAAAGTAATGATGCAGTGATGCTTCAAATTAAACGAATTTAATCGCAAAACTGAGAAAACATTCCCAATACACAGACCCAGCGCCACGAGGGGGCAATCCAGAACCGTGCCCCCCCCAAATCAGTGCTCGTGCCCTCCCAAACCAGAATTATGACCGCCAAGCGAGGATTGTGTCCCAAAGAAAATAACAGGCTCGGTGCCACTGGATTGCAGTTCGAGGCCTGAGACCCCCAAAATACTGGTCATCAACCAAAAATTCCTGCAAATTTTCGTATATTTCACAATGAAGACATTTTTTTCCTTTTTTGGTCTTCACCCTACATTTCGTGAAAATTCTCGTATATTTTGCGATGAAGACCTTTGGATTTTGGTCTACACGCTCGATTTTGAAGGAAAAACGTTTTTCTGCCCCACAAAAAATTGTTTATGCCTCCCCAGTCACGCTACTCCGGTGCCGGGCCTGGCAATACATTACTAACGCACAAACTGAATGAAGATACAATTATCTCAAAAGATGTTTCAAAAAGGAAAATCAACACCTCATCTGAAACTTGGCACTGGAAATAGGAAACGAAAACTCTTACAAGCCTCACAGGTCCACACAATTCAATCTACATCTTGTTAAAATTTGCTCTCTTGTGCAAATATACATAAAAGTTCAATTAAAATATATGGTTCATGAGATAGCTGAATGTCGGATATGATCGAAAATGCCAGAATAAATTGAAAAATCCGACAGGAGAAATACGTGAAAAATTCGACTAAACTGAAAACTAATCAATTGAAATATTCAAAGACTTCAATGAATATTAACCCTATTTCATACGTTGGGGAAATGCCCCTTTTCGTTTTTTTGTAATAAATCCTTTTAGAAAAAAATTAAACGTTTTACTTCAAACCACATTAAATAGAACCCAAATTTATTAAAAAGCAACGCATCAAAATTTAAAGTTGCTAAGGTAAAGAAAAATTTCCCAATTAAAAAGGCTTGCCAAAGACACTTTACCGCATCTAAGCATTCTTTGTGCAATCTTTAGGTAAAATGAGGACATAAAACGTTTTTGTTACATAACCGCTTGAGATAAGATATTTTGTGACCTATTTTCAAACAACACTTATATCCATAAGCAAACATTTCAGCCGGGGCCTATACTGTAATGTCATTGAAAAAACTTAACGATGAAAAAACAAAACAAACTGTAGATAGATCCACACAGGCAGCTCTCCAGTGTGGATCCGAAGGTGCCTTTCCAACTGTTGCAAACAGAAAAAGATTTATCACAATTTTGAAATCTACAGTTAAAGGCCGCTCCTCAGTAAAAAGCCTCATGTGCTGGCTTAAAACTCCTGCTAAAGAGAACTTTCTGTCACATACTACACCTGTGTTTGGTCGCTCTCCAGTATAAGCTCTGGGGTGTGCCTTGAAATCGCGTCATTGCGAAACTGATTTGTCATAAACTGCATACGCTTAGGGTCGCATTCCTGTGTGAACTTTCAAATACGTTTTCAAACTTTCGGTTCGTGAGAGTCAATTGTTGCAAATTGCACACATACAGGGTCGTTCTACAGTTCGGACTTTCATGTGCGTTCTCAGATTTTCAGCACGTGAAAATGATTTATCACGGGTCGAGCATAAACTAACTTGCTCTCAAGCTGGCTTCTGCGTTGCAAATTTTCAATCTTGCAGCTCCGGCAAACATTTGATCACAAATCACATAGGAATGGGGTTGTTATGAAATGTGAAACAGCGATTCAAAACCTATTCAGTTAGAAATCTCTAATAATCTCGCAGAGAAATCGAACTATAACAAGAAGATGGCCAATGAAATGGTAGCATGTTAAAGAAAACAGTTTTATTAAAATCACGAAAGCTATTATTTTCAACAGTAAATAGACTAAATTAGAAATTTATTATTTTCAACAGTAAATAGATTAAATTAGAAATCTCTCAATCTCTAATAATCTTGCAGTAAAATTAAACTATAACAAGAACATGGTCAACGAAATGGTAGCATTTCAAAGAAAAAACTTTTATTAAAATCACAAAAGCTATTATTTTCAACTGAAAATAGATTAAACGTTTTGGATCCAGCTTTGTTCATCGTCAGCAAAACCTAAAATCTTGAACAAGTAGATTTTTTCTTACTTTTTACATAGAATTTTTTGTAATGATAAAGATAGCAGAACCGGAAACGTTCAAATGGTTTACCATTTTAAATAAGGATTTACTGTTTTTAATCAAATTAAAAGCAACAAATGCTATTCTTTTGTTAAAACAGTGAAAAGCTGATTTTTTCATCAAAGTGAATGACTGCAAAAACTGTTGTTGATTTTTCTCGTCCTGTCACAGGACAACCTTAAACACTAACTAATGAATGATTAATAAATGTTTTCCATGCTCCAGTACCAAGTGCTTAGATGAGTCTGCATCTGTTCAGGAGTTTCTCATTATTGCAGGTTACTGTAGATTTGTTCGAAATTTTTCACCTTTAAACTTGGTGCTTATTTGAAGCTACCAGCCCAAACTAATATCATAAAGCGTCTCATCCAACCAGGCAACAACATGAACAAGGTGCGGGTTGGAGCCAAGTCATGCAAACAACGTCTTAGCAATACAAAGCATTTACCGTCGTGACCACGCAGCACATAAAATATGTGATATCTGCATAGGTGGGCAAGTTAATGCAAAACGTTAGCTTCGTTAACCACTAGTCCGTTAACAAACTTCACACCTCCGTTAACGTTAATCCGTTATTTTCAGCTTTAATTAACGGAAGTTAATAAAGTCCGTTAATCCGTTAACATTTTGCGTGTAATTAACATTTCGCTTTATTCACTCGCTTCTAGAACACGTATTGACGCAGTAGAGCTGATTGTAAGGAAATATTTATTGCTATGGTGGTCTTTTTGTGTTTTGAAAGTTACATTTTACAGTCTGATCTAATTTCAAGATAAAAACAAGTTCAAATGCACAACGAAGCTGCAAGATATTAACGATAAAAACCTTAGCGGAAGTTAACAGAACTTAGCGGAAGTTACTTTAGTCCGTTAACAGCACTTAACGGAAGTTAATTTAGTCCGTTAACTTGAAAAAACTTTTTAACGGATTAACGAGTTAATGAAAAAGTTAGCTTCGTTATTAACGGATTAACGATTAACGGACTTCTGCCCACCTATGGATATCTGTATCAATTTTTTTTTTTTTGTCACCATTTAAGAATAGTTGAACAAACGTTTGAAACACTTTTGATATATATAAAAAAGGAAAACATAAAAAAGGAGAGTCACGGATGTTACAAACTCATAGCTTGGGTGCAATGCGTTAAATTTCAGATGAAATTTTCTCCTCTTCAATAAAAAAATAAAACTAACAAAACAACATTTTCAGCACAAAAATGCAATCAAATAATAATGTTTGCAAATAACTGGACAAATTCCAACCATCACATACAACACATGATTAATGATACTCAAGTAGTAGTTTTGTCCTATTCAAATATTCCAATGAGCAACGTCTAACAATGAAATAATGGTGCTACAAATTTAACGGATTAACTCACAAATTAAAACAAAGGAAATAATAGTAACATACGAAGTGGACCACTGCTGATTAGCATCGCAAAAACTAAACGGTCAGAACGTCGTGCTCCAAGAGGTACTTCATCTAGGGCCATTTGTTACCAATTGAAACCGGTAATTCTAAATAGCTATTGACATTTGCTTATAGAATGAAATCGGATATGAGCTTCCATTAACAGACGTGTTTCCTCTTCATCCAAATAAGCGCATAGTTTTACGAGGCCATTTGTGATATAGACATGACATTTACATTCAAAATTATGCACATATTGACAAAATTTTGTTACATTTTTATGATCAAATCAAATAGCATATCACGAGAAATGAAACTTTTTGTTATGGGCGTTGACAAGAGAGACATAACGGAGTAATAAATCAGAAACTTCACCAAATTATTATTATCTGAAAAGATGTTTCAAAATTTAAGGTCGGCATTTCATTTCAAACTTGGTACCGGGTATTGGAAATGAAACTTTTTACCACCAATTTTCTTTCCAATCCAGCAACTGAAAGCAAAAATCATGTATTTCATGAGATACGTCAAGTCGAATATTACAAAAAAAGCACGCAGCTGGATGCAAATCAAGCAAAATACTGCTTTACAATGAAACAAATGCAATAAAACAATAACAATGGGCTTAAACGCAACGCTTTTAAAAAGTTAACCATGAAAAATGCTGATTGAAAAAATCATTGAACTTCAATTGAGGGGACCTGGGCTCCCTGACCAAACATGTACTCCTATAACTGGTTATTTTCATGACAGAACAAAAACCTCTAAGGAAAATCTTCGAGTGGATTATTATTTACTGCTAAAATGTAGCACGAGACATGCGCCTTACTTCCCCCTACCTGGACCAAATCACTTACAACTAAAATCTAACTCCAAGATGCCAGATGTTAAACGTATTTTGGACTTAAGTTGCTAGTAAAAGAGAGATTAAACAATCTAATTTTTTCAATTAGATTTCAAATGTCAAAAATCTAGTGCTTTCAAATGGCTCTGAACACCTGCAAATTGTGATTCAATGGCATTAAAACAGCTTTTTTTTTCCAAAAAATCGCCCAACAGCTGGGGGCTTTGCCCCCAGACCCACAAAGCCTTCGGCGGCTGGGGGCCCCGCCCCCAGACCCCCGTCTTTGATACCTTTGACTTTGAGTTACACTAGCTTTCTCAACACGTTTCCAATGTTAGATATTTGCGCTTTTCAAGGATTAGTTTAAGCCCTCTCCCTTTGCAAAATCCTGGTTACCTGCCTGCAGGCAACGATTTCAGATCTTCCACCCTACGATATCTTTGTCCCACAAAAACTTCCTGTTTGGAAAATTTTTTATGACGTCATTGCATGTGAGTTGTGATTTAGGTATCTTCCAATCAAAAATTCTGGGTACGCCAATGAATTGGAGATCACCTAAAAAACTTTTTTGAAGACCTTTTTTTTTTTGGAGAACACTTGCGCTTGTGTCCTTGAGCATTCCTGTCCTTGGCCTCGAGAGGGTCTGTCCTCGGAAAGGCTTGTCCTTGGCCTCGGACTTTTTTTGTGTCCTTGGAATTGGCCTCGGACTTTTTTTGTGTCCTTGGAATTGGCCTCGAGCCTTGTGTCCTCGACTCCACCTCTGTTATCTTGTCGCCAGTAATAACCAAACAGCAGTCATCTCTAAAGCATCACGTGCGTAAGTTGGCACTGTAGGCTAATCTGACGATACATCAGCTACCAATTATTGCACATGTGCCATTCACACAAAACTTAGAAACTGGGGGGTAAATAGCACTTTTGGCAAAGTGAGCTGTTTTGGTTTGTTTTTAGTTGATTCGTTGCTGCAGTTACTTTTTGGATTTCTTATTTAAAGCTAAATGGGAGCTTACAAGTTGCTTGCCTATAAACGAACGACGCATGTTAATGGTGATTTTTAAAAAATCCTTCTGTTCCCCCGTAATAAGAACAATTTCAAAATTACAGCATTTTTTATTGCTGTTGTATAGCATATTTATTCTCTTGTCACAGCATAGCGTTAGACGCTAATTATTGGACATTCCGCACGCTTTCATCGTGATAATTACTTCGTGCTTGGAGGAGTTTTTCAATGTTCCGTGAATTTCGATTTCTTGCCACTGAATTTGTTGCTTGTTTGAAGCCACAAGCAGAGATAACCATCGTAAAGCGCCCTATCCAAGGACGCAACAACGTAACCAGAGTGTGGGTTGAACACAGATTATGCAATTAGGGTTGTCGCAAAAAAAGCTTTGGCACTTTTGGGGAACTCTCAAGAAGATTCTTGGTCTCTTCTGATTATAAAAAAAATTAGCTTTTTAGCTAAAGCCGTTAAAATATTTATGTTTTGTAAGGTTCAATTTCGGGGGTTCTAAAAGAGATGTAATTTCATAAAAATTGATTTCTGGGGGTTTATTTTGTGGGGTTTCCACGGAGGTAACACCCAAAAATTTTAAGAGACAAAACCGTGTTTTTAACTCGACAATTTGTACAAAAATTAGATTGCGTTGTTTTGCCCTTTAGGACTTATTAAAAGATCGTATAATGTTCAGAAAAAAAAAACTCTTCGCGGCCAAAGCCAAAGTGGGATTGGTGCAGATGAAAGGATTTGAGATAATTTTTCTGTAGAAGTATAATCGGTTGAAATACTTTTGGCCGTATTATAGGCCTACACCGTTTGTGAATGAGAACATCTTCTTTGCCAAACGTTTCAGGCATATTTAAAACCAAAAGCTAATACAAATGGAGGCCGGCAGTAACGTGCAGTAAATTTTTCTTCATGCAGGCTCGTAGCCAAAAATCTGCGATGGGGAGAGGCGTTGTGGGGCCTGGGGTCGGATCCCCCAACCACGGGAAGCAATTGGAGTCTGGGGGCAAGACCTCCAGCCACCGGAGGCATAGGGTGTGGGGGTCGGATACCCCAGCACTTAAAAAAAAATTTTTTTTTTGGCAAAAATAACTTAATTTTAGGCCTATTTTGAGAAAAATTAATGCTATTAATACATGGCATAGAAATTAGCAGCGCAAAAAATGATTATACCGTACTAGTTGCATAAATGGGCTATGTAGAGTTGGTAAATTATAAAATTCTATTTCGGTAGGTTGGTAAACCTCTCAAGGAGTAATCTATTGCGGCTATATTTTATAGTGAAAGATACTGTATATATATAAAGGGGGGCTAATCGAAGGAAGCTCGAGAGAAGTGGTTGGTAATTAACTTATACTGAATGCCCTCCCCCCCTATTTCTCCGCTTAAATAGTTTTTTTTTTTTGATGAAACCTATGTTAAGCATTTTTCAATGAGCGATCAAATTTGATTACCAATTTTCGACTATTCTTTAAAGTCTTTTTTCTGATTTACAGTTTTTTTTTTGACAAATTAGCCCCCTCGCCCTTCAATAAACGTTTCAAAATATGCTTTAAATATTTTTTTATAG
The DNA here is from genome assembly GCA_963965965.1 of Trididemnum nubilum. Lineage (NCBI taxonomy): Eukaryota > Metazoa > Chordata > Ascidiacea > Aplousobranchia > Didemnidae > Trididemnum > Trididemnum nubilum. The sequence continues at coordinate 38,047,240 of OZ014484.1, read as the reverse complement.
TCCCCCCGCGCGCCCCCTGGCTTCGCTACTGTTTTTACGCCTGATGTGATGAGTATTCATTACGTAAGTCGTCTCTTACAATTTTTTCTTAGCGGTTCGACTTTTGTTTTGCTGGTGCATGAATACTGGTAATGCATCATTTTGCCATTGCAAGAAAACGTCAATTTTTCAGATAGGCAAGAAAACTGAAAACGCCTACTCCCTGCGGTGGTAGTAGCGAGTAAGACCAACAGTTCAACACTAAATTAAGAAAAAAGATTCGTTGTTTATTCGCGAGCATTTTTACAACGTTTCAAGTTTTTAATTACGTTCGTAAAATCCCTACTAAAAAAAAAAAAAACTAAAGTACCGGTATCGCCAAAAAATAGCAAAGTACCGCGGTATCGGTACCGGTACCACAAAAGTACCGACGGTACCGGTACCAAAAAAGTACCGCGGTATTTTAGTACCGCGCAAACGTTTGATACCAAATTACATAAACAGCAAAAACACAGTAGTTTAAGATTTTTAAACAATCAAACATACTTTTGAAACTCAAAACATCGACAATAAGAATAATAAACCTTAAATTACTTAAAAATTCATTATGTGGTTAATTCAATATGCGTTAACTCAAGAAAACATGGTTCAATCAGCAGGAAAACATATCAGTAAAAATGCACAAGCCTGAAAACAAATTAGTAAAAAAAACGTTACATAGAGTGCAAAAAATAATAGCAATGCCTTCAAATTGTTGATCAGAAGTTCCGTGAACAAACAAAAAAATGCAGCAGCTGGAAATTAATTAATTAAACAACCTCACTAAATAATGCTTGACTTCAAGCAGAATCACATTTCACGACATATGAACGGGAGATAAAGCAAACATGAATCAGACACATTCAATTTGCAAAAGCAATTTTGTCCAAAAACATGTTCCAAAGTCAAAAACTCTTCTAAACCTTCACATTTATATGGCTTCTCTCCAGCGTGGACTAGCAAGCTGCACTTAAATCTGAAATTTGAAAAACTAAATTATCACAAACATTGCAAGCAAATGGTCGCTCTATGCAATGAATCCACATGCGCATATCAAAATATTTGCAAAATATCAAAGTCCTAGAAGTTATGAAGTCTTTGCTTGAGCCAAACAAATAACAAATGTAATAAAAAGAATTTATTACACTTTAATCTTTGCATGATGAACCCTAAAATGTCGCTTCAAACTTCCGCTGTGTGAAAAGGATTAATCACAAGCTGTGCATTTGTGAGGTTCTCTCCAGCGTGGACCCACATATGGACATTTAAATTTGAAGCACAAGAAAAATTTTCACAACAAACAATGCAAGCATATGGTCGCTCCCCAGTATGAGTTCTTACTTGCATTTTCAAACTGCTCTCAACCGAAAATAATTTATGACAAGTTTGACATGTGTATGGCTTCTCTTCAGTATGAACACCCAAACGTGTTTTCAAACTGTCAGCTTGTAAAAATGATTTATCACAAGTTTGGCAAGTGTAGAGTTTCTGTCCAGTGTGCATCCGAATGTGTGTTTTCAAATGTTCAGCTCGTGAAAATGATTTATTGCATGTTTGACATGTGTATGGCTTCTCTCCAGTATGCATCATCAAATGTCTTTTCAAGGTTCCAGATTCTGAAAATGATTTATCACAAATTTGACATGTGTGTGGCTTCTTCCCAATGTGAATCCGCAAATGCATTTTCAATTTTTCAGCTCGTGAAAATGATTTATCACATGTTTGACATGTGTATGGCTTCTCTCCAGTGTGAATACGCATATGCATTTTCAAATGTGAAAATGATTTATAACAAGCTTGTGAAAATGATTTATAACAAGTATGACATGTGTTTGGCTTCTCTCCAGTGTAAACACGCAATGTCTTTTCAAATTTTCAGCTTGTGAAAATGATTTATCACATGTTTGACATGTGTATGGCTTCTCTCCAGTATGCTTCATCAAATGTCTTTTCAAGGTTCCAGCTAGTGAAAATGATTTATCACAAATTTGACATGTGTATGGCTTCTCTCCAGTGTGAACACGCACACGTCTTTTCAAATTTTCAGCTCGTGAAAATGATCTATCACAAGTTTGACATGAGTATGGATTCTCTCCCGTATGCATCATCAAATGTCTTTTCAAGTTTCCAGCTCGTGAAAATGATCTATCACAAGTTTGGCATGTGTATGGTTTCTCTCCATTGTGAATCTGCAAATGTATTTTCAAATCTTCAGCTCGTGAATTTGATTTATCGCAAGTTTGACACGTGTATGGTTTCTCTGCAGTGAGTATCCGCAAATGTCTTTTTAAATGTTCAGCTTGTGAAAATGACTTATCACAAATTGCGCGTGAAAAACGTTGCTCTCTAGCTGGCATTGCAGATTTTCAATATTGCATACATGCAAGAAATCGATCACAAATCGCAGAGTGATGGGCTGTTGTGAAATGTGATAAAGATGATTAAAAATCTATTTGATTAATCAATGTTTTAATCACTAATTAATTACGCAGTGAAATCGAACCTGAACAAAAACCTTGTTAAGAAAAATGAAAGCAGTTTTTAAAGAAAGCTTTGAATGTAAACATATGAAGTTTGGGCGAGAAAAAAACACAACAGACTTATGCAGATACTAAAACAAAAACTGAAAACAAAGTCAATGGGCTACTTAAAGTTAAGCAAATCGTATTAGATTGCATTTACATTGACTTTAGTCTTTTTGACCCAGCCTTTACAGAGATATTTTACGACTAACACCACGTATATCGGGGCTTTCCTGATTATCTTTCATATTGCCAACCTTGACGTTTCATTGCAGTAGCCTAGCTTAGAGAAGTCCATATTAACCTATATAAAGTTTGAAAGGTCTTAATAACTTAGCCTCATTAAGGCAAAACGGTCTCTGTCCTTTAGAATAGAGCTGAAATGGCGTCGCTGATGTTACGAAAGTCAATGCTGCCAATAAAAATTATAAGAGGCCCCTATGTTATGTTTCATGTAGCATATCTCTGGAACAGCTTGGTCAAAAAAGGATCGAGCACAGACTGAATGAAGTCAACGCCCATCTAATCTAAACGATTGTTCTACTTTAGTTTCACCCATTGATTTTGCCTTCAGTCTGCGTTTAACACACCAAATAATTCAGTAGTGAATTCATGATGTAACAAAAACCAGGATAATGAAATGAAAACATTTTAAGAACAAAGTTTGAATGAAAACACGAAAACTCTAGTTTGCCAAACCAACAAAAAGTTAATTTTTTGTCTTTAAAGTGAATGGCCGCAAATGTTGGATTGCTACAAAATTATCCTCCTTGATTAAATGTGCATAAAAACTCATTTCAAAAATATGCAAGAACTTAAAAGATTTTCGTTCCAGATCGGAAAAACATCAAGTTAAAATATTAGGGTTCATGAAATTGCTCGATGCAGAACGTTAGCAACAAACGCAAAAAAATCATAACAATGAACTAAAACTTCCGTTAGAAAATGAGAAATGGATGATTTACTTATTAGAAGTAGAAGTTTTATTCGAAAGTGTAATTTTTAAAAGACATTTGTGGAAATTGGTAAACGTGGTATGCAAATCAAACAGCAAACCACAAAAAATGAAAAGCAGTACTTACGTTTCATATAGTTAAAAAAACTAAAACTCGAAGCTTGTTGTTGTAGGCCTCGACAAAAAAGGTCAAACAAACTGGCAAATCTTAAACTACGTGGTGTGCAGGAGTTGGTCATGGCGGTTAGCAATGCTGCAGTAGCGAAAACCAATGTAAACAGATACAACAGCCGACGATTCATCTGAATGAACTGAATTTCGAACGTTTTAATCTATTTTTGTTGGTGTTTGAACTGTTCGCAAAACGTTATTTCATAACTGCCTCATTTCAATGAATCAGACATCCAAACTTAATGATTTTCAAAGTTGTGTTTTCAAACTGTAAGAGCGCGTGTCCATGTTACTCTTATTAGTTTATTTTGACCTTAATAAACAAATAGCTCAATGGTAGAGCATCGGGATAGTGATCGAAAGAATGCTAGCCCCAGGTTCGATTCTCGAACGGCATTTGATGCCTACAAATACGTCCTTGTGTCCTTGGGAAATACACTTAATTTACGCTTATTTTCCATTCGAGCCAAGCAGTGTACCCGTTGTAGTGTTTCAGCTTGACAAAAAACTTGAAAACAACCCAAAAACGTGCTCTGCGTTGGTGTGCTGAAACGCAGAGTGCCTGAATCATAAAAACAAACCAATAGACAAACAAGGAAGAAAGTGAAACAATAATATTGTACATTCTGTGTTACGGTGAAAATAACTTATAACAGTATTTCGTGGATTATTAATAAATTAAAGTAACAAAGGGGTCATTCCATGCCAAATGAGCAATTTTTTTTCCAAAATTACACCATATGTTTTGTATTTTGATGGAATTTGGCACAGTTGTAGATCTTAATGTAAAAACAAGATTGCAAAAAAATTTTCGAAAAACTCCAATGATTTACGAAGTTATGATCATTCAAAAAAACGCCATTTTTGCTCATTCCGTTTCATTGCACATACCAAAAACTTCCTTAAATTTTTAATTCCTTTATCTATGGTCATAGGAGATTGCTGAAAATTGCTAGGCAGGGGTTTTGAGACCCAAGAAATCCGAAAATCTAGCTTAAAAAATGATATAAGAACGATTTCATTGAGTATCTAACCTTCCAATTTATTAATTGCGTTTTTCGAATGCCCAACTTTGAAAACCTGTTAAAAAAGTGGGTATGAAATTTAAAGGCTGAAATTCACAAATTTATTTCTTGTACCACTGCTCTTTCATCTCATATAACAAAATTCAATTAATTTTGATGCCTACCATAAAACATACGTTTTTAAGTGACATATGTTTTTTCAATAAAAATAGTATCGAATCAGTTTAAGATAAAAAGCAAAACAGCACAAAATCAATGGAAAACGGTTCAGGGAAAAGAACAGACAATAAATGACCCAAACATGGTAAACAAAGTTTTTAACCAAGGTAAAATCTGCAACACAGATTACTGAGCAGTTGTTTTAAAGACACAGCATGAACACTAAAGTACGATGATATCTGGCGCATGTTCTGGCTTAACAGTCTGTTTTTTTGGACTACATGGGCGCTTTTATTCACATTGTATTGTGTTACAAAAATGATGAAAAGCACATGATTGCAAAAGTTTGGGATAGATTTGATTCGTGGTCAACCAATCATATTTCATTGAAGTTTTGAAGCTATCAATTAGAATAGTTGAAAATGTAGGTTGAAAAATTGCTGATTTCAATACTAAATACCAGAAATCTTTTAGGAAAATCCCATTTCCTAGCTTTGCAATCGTTAATATTGTTGCAATCATATCTGCTTAATATAGTACAGTTTCAATAGGTAATGGCCAACAGCTTTTTAACTGCGATTTTATCTCAGATTGTTTTATGTTGTATCAGTAGTTCTGCAGTGTTTTAAAATGCGATAAACATGATAAGTTCGCTACAAAATTGCGGCATGAGAAGAAAATTGAACAAGATGTGCCACAATTTCCCACAAAATCCACTTTGCAAAAAGCACTTGGGTTTGAGTGTGTTGAACTAATCTGTTGCAGAACCTCAGTGTCGCGAGATAAGATTAGAAGTATATACAAGCATCATCTAATGGAGTATCTCTCAAAATATCATTTGAAAAACAAAAAGTGCTCTGAATCATATTCAAAGCTTAAAAAACCAATCAAGACAGGTCTGTAAGCATTTCTCTGTTTCAAGCTAACAAATGGGCATTTGGTCAGTGAAAAAATTGTTACACTAGGTCAGAAAATCTGTCGAGCATGTTACTAAGTTATAAGTACTGATGATGCTGCTATCACCACCACATCATCATACATTGAGAGCGAGGTAGAAGCTCCCACTTACTTAACAATTGATTCTGAAGTAATGAACACATCATTTGAGTAGTGGTCTATATCACAGTCTTTAAAGTGACATGGTAAAAGCAAGCAAACACAGGCGGTTGAAGCTCGCAGCAAAATTCTGAAAACTGCTGATATACTTCTGAGTAAAACAAACCAGGAAAGCACATCAGTAAAGATTCGTGACAAACAAGACGATAGTATCACAAAAAAGTTAAAAAGATTGAACATTCAGACAGACTTCGCCAATCTATAATCAGCTAACCGAAGAACCAAAATCAACCTCTCACTTTAATCTCTGATGCTTGGTCAGTAGAAAAGGCTGCACAACATTTTGGGGTGATCAAGTGAAGATGGAACAAAAAATGAAGAAAGGAATATTGTGCAGTCTTGTTTATTGTCCGGGTACCCAAGATTAAAGTGAGAGATTTGATTACGGTGCTTTGGTTAGCTGATTATACCTTCTCACTTAAAGACTTAGCAAAGTGGTCTGAATGTTCAATATTTTTTAAACTTTTTTTTGTAATAGGATTGTCTCGTTTGTCACAAATTTTTTCTGGTTTGCTTTACTCAGAAGTACAAATAGCAGTTTTCAGAATTTTGCAAGGAGTTTCAACCGCTTGTGTTTGCTTGCTTTTACCATGTCACTATAAGGGCCATGATATCAGATATAGAGCACAATTCAAATGATATGTTCATAACCTCAACATCCATAGTTAAAGGGTGGGAGTTTCTACCTTACTCTCCATGGATGATGATGTGCTGGTGGTAGTAGTGTCATCAGGACTTAAGACTTGTAACATGCGTCATTGGTTAGCTTGAAGCAGAGAAAAGCTTCCACACCTGTCTTGACTGGTTTTATGCTTTAAATCTCATCTCTCAGGACTGCGGTTCTGCAACAGATTAGTTCAACTTGCTCAAATCCACATGCTTTAAGCAAAGTAGATTTTGTTGACAATTCAGAATTGTGGCACATCTCATTCATTTTTCTTATTGTGAAACACAGCAGAACTATTGATACAACATGAAACAATCTAAGATACAACTCACAGTTAAAAAGCTGTTGGCCATTACCTATTTAAACTGTGCTACTTTAAGCCGATATTCGAAATTCTAAATTCGAAACTTTTATTCCACTAATTTTAAATCCACTAAGCACTTCCAGACGCTTCTAAACTCGAAACTTTTATTCCACTCGAGCGATTAGTTTTCGAGCTAGAGCTGTTTAAATCTAAAACTGGTGTTTCAGTTTTTGACTCGGAAACCCATATCACGTAATCGATTGCCACCAAAATTTGCACGAAGAAGAATTTATATGTGCCCCATCCAAGTTCTAAATTTCAAGTTTCTACCTTTAGCTGTTTCAAAGTTACAGCGTTTTCGGCTTCTTGTTGCCGAATTCGTAATCTTTTGCAGAAACAAAAGGGACTTTCGACGCTAAGCGTTGCGGAATTCCTAATAATGTTTGCAAATAACTGCACATATTCCAACCATCACAAACAGCACGCGATCAATGAGACACAAGTTTTAGTTTTGTTCCTTTCAAAGATTACACTGAGCAATGTCCAACAATGAAATAATGATGCTGCAAATTTAAGTGATTAACTCACAAATTAAAACAGAGAAAACCATAGTAAGATACAAGGTGGACCACTGTTGATTAGCATCGCAAAAACTAAATGGTCAGAAGGTCGTATTCCCTGTGGTACTTCATCTAGCGCCATTTGTTAGAAATTGAAACACGTAATTCCAAATGTCCATTGGCATTTACCTAGAGGATGAATTCGGATATGAGCTTCCATTTGCAGACATCTTTTTATTTCATCCACAAAAGCACATAGTTTTATGAGGCCATTTGTGATATAGACACGATATTCACTTGCAAAACTATGAGTCTATTCACAAAATTTTGTTCCATTTTTATGGGCAAATCACACAGCTTATCACGTATAATGCAACTTTTTGTTATGGTCGTCGACAAGAATGACAGACCGCAGCAGTAAATCGTAAACTTTACCAAATTGTTATTGTTTGAATAGATTTTTCAAAATTTAAGGTCGGCATTTCTTTTCAAACTTGGTACTGAGTATGGGAAATGAAACTTCTAGCCACCAATTTTTTTTTTAAACCAGCAAGGCAAAGCAAAAACCATGTATTTCATGAGATAGGTCAAGTCGAAAATTCGAAAAAAAAAAACGCAGCTGCATGCATATCAAACAAAAGACTACTTTACAATGAAACAAATCCAACAAAACAATAACAATGGGTCCAAGGATACCAAATTACGTAAACAGCAAAAACACGGTAGCTCAACAATTAAAAAAAATCCAATGTATTTTTCAAACTCAAAACATCGACAATAAGAATAATAAACCTTAAATTACAAGAATTTACTAATTGGTTAATTCAATATGCATTAACTCAAGAAAACATGGTTCAGTCAGCAGGAAAACATATCAGTAAAAATGCACAAGCCTGAAAACAAATTAGTAAAAAAAAACTTTACAAAGAGTATGAAAAATAATAGCAATGCCTTCAAATTCTTGATCAGAATTTCCGTGAACAGAAAAACATGCAGCAGCTGGAGAATAATCAATTAAACAACTTTACTAAATACTGTTTGGCTTCAAGCAGAATTACAATTCACGACATATGAACGAGAGATAAAGCAAACATGAACCAGACACATTCAATTTGCAAAAACAATTCTGTTCAAAAACATGTTCCAAAGTCAAAAGCTCTTCAAAACCTTCATATTTATCTGCCTTTTCTCCAGTGTGGATTCCCATACTGACATTTACATTTTAAGCCTGAGAAATTAATTTATTACAACCATAACAACCAAAAACGGCCATTCTCCGGAATGAATCCACACGTGCGTTTCAAAATATTTGCAAAATATCAGAGTCCTGAAAGTTGTGCAGTCTTTGCTTGAGCCAAACAAATAACGCATTTTCATTAAATGCGTTATTTGTTTGGCTCAAGCAAAGACTGCACAACTTTGAAAGCACATTTGACTGCACAACTTTGAAAGCACATTGTAAATGCCTAGGCTATCTTTGCATGATGAACCCTAAAATGACGCTTCAAACTTCCGATCTGTGAAAATGATTTATCACAAGCTGTACATTTGTAAGGTTTCTCTCCAGCGTGGACTAGCATATGGACATTTAGATTTGAAGCGCATGAAAAATTTTCAATACAAACAATGCAAGCAAACGATCGCTCCCCAGTGTGAATCCGTTAGTGAGTTTTCAAACTGCTCTCAACCGAAAATAATTTATGACAAGTTTGACATGTGTATGACTTCTCTCCAGTATGAATCCGCAAATGTGCTTTCAAAGTTTGAGCTCGAGAAAATGATTTATGACAAGTTTTACATGTGTATGACTTCTCTTCAATATGAATCCGCAAATGTGCTTTCAGAGTTTGAGCTCGAGAAAACGACTAATCACAAGTTTGGCATGTGTATGGCTTCTCTCCAGTGTGAATCCGCAAATGTGCTTTCAGAGTTTGAGAAAATGATTTATGACAAGTTTGGCATGTGTATGGCTTCTCTCCAGTGTGAATCCGCAAATGCGTTTTCAAACTTCCAGCTTGTGAAAATGATTTATCACAAGTATGACATGTGTATGGCTTCTCTCCAGTGTGAATCCGCAAATGCGTTTTCAAACTTCCAGCTTGTGAAAATGATTTATCACAAGTTCGACATGTGTATGGCTTCTCTCCAATATGAATCCGCAAATGCGTTTTCAAATGTTCAGCTCGTGAAAATGATTTATGACAAGTTCGACATGTGTATGGCTTCTCTCCAGTGTGAATCCGCAAATGCGTTTTCAAACTTCCAGCTTGTGAAAATGATTTATCACAAGTATGACATGTGTATGGCTTTTCTCCAGTGTGAATCCGCAAATGCGTTTTCAAACTTCCAGCTAGTGAAAATGATTTATGACAAGTTCGACATGTGTATGGCTTCTCTCCAGTGTGAATCCGCAAATGCGTTTTCAAACTTCCAGCTTGTGAAAATGATTTATGACAAGTTTGACATGTGTATGGCTTCTCTCCAGTGTGAATCCGCAAATGCGTTTTCAAATTTCCAGCTTGTGAAAATGATTTATCACAAGTATGACATGTGTATGGCTTCTCTCCAATGTGAATCCGCAAATGCGTTTTCAAACTTCCAGCTTGTGAAAATGATTTATCACAAGTTCGACATGTGTATGGCTTCTCTCCAGTGTGAATCCGCAAATGCGTTTTCAAATTTTCAGCTAGTGAAAATGATTTATCACAAGTATGACATGTGTACGGCTTCTCTCCAGTGTGAATCCGCAAATGCGTTTTCAAATTTTTAGCTTGTGAAAATGATTTGTCACAAGTTCGACATGTGTATGGCTTCTCTCCAGTGTGAATCCGCAAATGCGTTTTCAAATTTTTAGCTTGTGAAAATGATTTATCACAAGTTCTACATGTGTATGGCTTCTCTCCAGTGTGAATCCGCAAATGCGTTTTCAAATTTTTAGCTTGTGAAAATGATTTATCACAAATTTGACATGTGTATGGCTTCTCTCTTGTGTGTATTCGCATATGTGCTATCAAATTTTCAGCTCGAGAAAATAATTTATGACAAGTATGACATGTGTATGGCTTTTCTTTAGTATGAATCTGCAAATGTGCTTTCAAAGTTTGAGCTCGAGAAAACGACTTATCACAAGTTTGGCATGTGTATGGCTTCTCTCCAGTGTGAATCCGCAAATGCGTTTTCAAATGTTCAGCTTGTGAAAACGATTTATCGCAAGTTCGACATGTGTATGGCTTCTCTCCAGTGTGAATCAGCAAATGTCTTTTCAAATGTCCGTTTCGTGAAAAGGATTTATCACAAGTTTGGCATGTATAAGATCGCTTTCTTGCAGCCATCTCCAGCACAGTTTATCACAAATCGCACAATGATGAAGTTGCTGTGGATTGTGAAGCAGTTAGCTTAGTCAGTGTGTTACTCACCAATTATTTTAGCAGTGAAATCAAACTGTAAAAAAATCAGATCAACCAAATAAAAACATTTTAAAAACCGAAAATTGAATAAAAGCATTAAACTATCGTGCTTGTTTGCTTGCTTTCTTCTTTGAAGGCTACCAGCGCGGAAGCCTAAGGAAGAGCCACCAGAACGAAAAAAAAAATACAATGCAGCTACTTAAACTTTTCGCATTGCTGGTTTGAAGTAGTCGCCATTCGGGGGGCTCTTTCCTACACTTCCTCTTTGGTAGCCGGAAAGCATGCAAACAATCAAACACAGAAGTCTGGTCTGCAAACGTCAAAACATCACAAACTGTAGTTTTTTTTATCTTTCATATTTTGTTATACGAATTTTAGGAAAAATTCCACAAAGGTGGTTTTTGCAAATCCTGAAAACTTCCGAAACGAAGGGTTAACGATGTTACAAAAACTATAACAGGTGGGTGATGTTTTGATTCTCTAGTAAATTATTCTCCACTTTAGTGAACAACAAGAACATCCAAAAAAAGTTCAGCGCACAAAAATGACTAAATAACGAACTTTAAAATTAACTGAGGAAAATTTCTAACCATCACAAACAACACATGATCAATGACACAAGATGTGCTTTAGTCGGTTTCATAGAGTTCAACGGGCAATGTCATAGTTCCAACAATACACTAATGATGCTACAAATTAAATAGATTAACTCGCAAGATAAAACAGAAAAAACCTTAGGCAATACACAAAACCAGACCACTACTGATCCTTAGCATCAAACAAAGCTAGATAATGAGAGGTTTGTACTTTTTGCTAACAGACACAACACACATAACAGAACACGATTGTTAACAACACACATAAACGAACACGATTCTTGCTAATAGACATAAAACACATAACATGCTCCTTGTGGTACTTTATCTAGCGCCATTTGTTACAAATTGAAACCTATAATTCTAGATAACTATTGGCACTTGCTTTCAGGATAAAATTGAATGTTAGCTTCCATTCGCAGACGTATTTTTATTTCATCCTACTAAGCGCATAATTTTATGAGACCATTTGGGAAATAGACACGACATTCACATACAAAGTTATAAGCCTATTCACAAACTTTTGTTCCATCTTTAAGGTCAAATCAAACAGCATAACACGTAGAATGAAACTTTTTGTTGTGAGTATCGACAAGAGAGATTGAACAAAGTAATAAATCATAAACTGTATCAAATTGTTATTATCCGAAACGATTTTTCAAAATTTAAGGTTAGCATTTCATTTTAAACTTGGTACTGGGTATAGAAAATGAAACTTCTTACCACCAAGTTTTTTCAAAGCCAGCTAGAGAAAGCAAAAACCGTGTGGTTTAAACGATAGGTCAAGTCGAATATTAGAAAAGTAAGCATGCAGCTGCATGCAAATCAAACAAAAGACTGTCACACAATGGAACAAATGCAACAAAATAATAACAACGGGCCGAAACGTTTCATACCAAATTACGCAAACAGCAAAAATGCAGCAGCTCAACAATTTTACAAATCAAATTGCATAACACCAACCGTGATCAAGAAAATAAAAATACAGAAATATCTAAAAAATACTTCCTTAACGTTTGGGTGTAAATCAAACACCACAACATTGCTCGCGTTTTAATACCTTGTAATTTTAACGTTTTAAGTGGTAGGTACTAATACCCTATTTCTTATCAATACGTTTAGTTTGTTTCGCTCTTATGCTGTTTTCTCTAACTACTCCGTTTTAGTTCTTGTTTTTTCTTGCAGCATTGTTTGATGACTTGAATTGCTGAGTTATTTCGGTAATTAGCAGGTAAGAGGCTGCAGACTTGGCGACCACGCCAATATCTTGGATCTGGACTATGGTCTTTTCGCAGCCTATCACCACAAAGACATTGCTTACATTTTCTTACTGAATGCATTTAAATTTCTTGAAAGAGTCCATTGTCTTTCTATACAAAACAAACACAACAACAAAAACACGTTACAAAATGCAGTTTCATGTTTTAGAAACTCAAAACATTGACAATAGGAACAGTTTAATAAAGCTTGAATTACGTTAAGAATTTATTAATTGGTAAATTCAATATGCGTTAATTCAAGCAAATATGGTTCAGTCAGCAGATAAACATATCACTAAAAATGCACAAGCCTGAAAATAAATCAGTAAAAAAAAATTCCATAGAAAGATTGCAGGAAGTAATAGCAATGCCCTTCAAAATGTTAACTAGAATTTGGCTAACAGAAGAAAATGCAGCAATCAATCAAACAGCTGTACTAAATATTGGTTAATTTCAAGCAGACTCACAATTCACGACATTTGATCAAGAGATAAAGCAAGCATAAACCAGAATCTTCAATTTGCAAAAACAATTCTGTCCAAAAACATGTTCCAAAGTCAAAAACGCTTTAAAATTATGACATTTACATGGCTTCTCTAGTGTGGACTCGCATACACACATTTAAATTTGAAGACTGAGAAAATCATTTACTACAAAGATTGCACGCAAACAGTAGCCCTTTGAAATGAATCCGCAGGTGCATTTCAAAATATTTGCAAAGAAACAAAGTCCTGGGAGTTATGCAGTCTTTGCTTCAGCCAAACAAATAACGAACTAATGAAAAGCATTTAACACATTACACATGCTCAAGCAAGCTTTGCATGATTAACCCTAAAATGCCAACTCCAACCTCCGCTCTGTGAAAACGATTTATCACAAGCTGTACGTTTGTGAGGCTTCTCTCTTGTGTGGACCTGCATATGGACATTCAGATTTGAAGCCCGAGAAAAATTTTTACTGCAAACAATGCATGCAACTGGTCAGTCTCCAGCATGAATCCGTAAGTGAGTTTTCAAACTTTCAGCTTGTGAAAATGATTTATCACAAGTTTGCCACGTGTATGGCTTCTCTCTAGCGTGAGTTCGCAAATGTGTTTTCAAATTTTCAGCTTGTGAAAATGATTTATCACAAGTTTCACATGTGTATGGCTTCTCTCCAGTGTGTATCCGCATATGTGCTTTCAAATTTTCAGTTTGTGAAAATGATTTATCACAAGTTCGACATGTGTATGGCTTCTCTCCAGTATGTATCCGCAAATGCTTTCTCAAGGTTCCAGCATGTGAAAATGATTTTTGACAAATTTGACATGTGTATGGCTTTTCTCCACTATGTATCCGCATATGTGTTTTCAAATTTTCAGCTTTTGAAAATGATTTATGACAAGTTTGACATGTGTATGGCTTCTCTCCAGTGTGTATTCGCATATGTGTTCCCAAATGTTTAGCTTGCGAAAATGGTTTATCACAAGTTTGACACCTATAAGGGCGCTCTCCAGTAAGAAGCATCATGTGCTTTCTTAAACTTCCAGTTCGTGAAAACTTTTTCTCACATGCTACACATGTGTATGGTCGCTCTCCAGTATGTACTCTCAAGTGTTTTCTTAACTCTCCAGCTTTTGAAAATGTTTTATCCGGTGATTGACATGAATAGGGTTGCTCTCCAGTATGAACTCTATGGTGCCTTTTCAAACTTTTGCAGTGTGAAAATGATTTGTCAAAAATTGCACACGTAGAAGCATAGGTGGGCAAGTTAATGCAAAATGTTAGCTTCGTTAACCAGTCGTCCGTTAACAAACTAATCCATTATTTTCAGCTTTAATCAACGGAAGTTAATAAAGTCCGCTAATTTGTTAACATTTTGCGTGTAATGTGCATTTCGTTTTATTCTATCGCTTCTAGAACACGTATTGACGCTGTTGAGCTGATTGTAAGGAAATATTTATTGCTATGGTGGTCTTTTTGTGTTTTGGAAGTTACATTTCACAGTCTAATCTAATTTCAAGATCGAAATAAGTTCAAATGCACTAACGAAGCTGCGATCGAAAAATGTTTGGAAATCGCAAACAGCGATAATTAATAGACCTATGAGGCTGCAGCTTATTATTTGTCACAAAAAAGAGCTGCTTTCTTTGCTTTCTTCTATTAAACTCGTGCTAATACGCAACAAGTGATACCAGTGCAAAGTGGTTTACGGTCGCTCTCCAGTATGAATTTTAATGTGCTTTTTCAAACTTCCGCGTTGCGAAAATGATTTGTTGCAAATTGTACACAAATAGGGTCGTTCGCCAGTGTGGATGTTCATATGCAATCTCAATTGTCCAGCTCCAGGAAATGGTTTATCACATATCGTGCACACACAGCGTCGCTCTCCAGCAGGCATTGTAGATTTTCAATATTGCAGCACATGCAAATAATCGATCACAAATTGCACAGTGATTGGGCGGTTGTGAAATGTGAAACAGAGAGTCAAAACCTATTTGATTAATCAATGTTTCAATCACTAATCAATTATCAGTAAAATTAAACCTCAACAAATCATACCTGATCAACAAAATGAAAAACTTGGCATGCGAACATAAAATATTTCGACGAGTTATGCACACAGCTGACATATGCAGATACTTAACAAACTAAACAGACATTTCAAAAACGAATTGCTGCCAACCTCAGTATGACTTATATGCTTCAAAACACAATCGATTGTTTACAATACTTCTTTTTTAAATGTTATAATAAGGAGAAACTCGCAAATTTTGTGGTTTGCCAAAATCACTTTCCAAACCCTAGCATTTTTTGAGCTATATTTAAACAAGATTTGAGGGTAAAATCAATGGAAGTATCCAAAGTTAGGCCAATCGCATTAGATTAGACTGACGTACTCTCTATCCTTCCTGATTTAACCGTTCCAGAGATATTCTACTGCAAACACAATGTAGGGGACTCATTAATTTTTTTTTGACAAACCTGACATTTTTAATGCAGTAGCTTAGCCCACAAATGCTTAATTTAAACTATATAAAATTTAAAAGGCTTTTGCAGCTTAGCCTAATTGCAGTGTCGCTTTAAAATAAATCTAAGATAGTGTTGTCGATGTTATCAACATCAGAGTTGCAAATAAAAACCATAATTAGAGAGGCCCAACAAAACTATGATACATCGAGTTTGAAAATTGCTGGTAGTCAAGCTTCTGAAACAGTGCTCGATGACATAAAAAAGTAAAATCAGCGCAAATCACAACTAGTAGTACGTCGTGTTTCAAGCAGAATATCTCTGGAACGGCTGGTCCAACAAGTTCAAGTTTGTTTATTGACGCCACTAAATAAACAAAAAACAAAACAGATAAAACAGAGAACGAATAGTGTTACTATTAATGAAGAAAGCAGCGCCTGAGTGATGGCGAAGGGACCGCGAGGTCTTCGAGTCTGCAGCCACTCTGGAAAGCCATAACAAAAGATATGGCATCTTTTTTCGAGCTACACCGAACTGACATAAAAAAACACAAGCAAGCAAAAACTGAAAAATACAAAAAAAAAAAAAGAAAAGACAAAGCAAGAGCTACAATAGCAATGTGCTGGCTAAGAGTTACTAAAATTTAGTATTTTTAGAAAATAATTTAGATAATAACATAATTTTTAGAAGATTATATACGAGTAATATACAAGCATTATTCAAGTCGCACTTTATAATTTGAAAATATAGACACAAGAAAATTAACACAAGGAGTTCAAAAGAATTTCTTTGCTTTCTTTCAAAAACTTTCTAAATGAGAGGTCTTTAGTATTATTGGGAATGGAATTCCAAATTTTCGCATCGGAATATTTAATTGATTGCTGCGTTCTTTTGGTTTTGTAAAGAGGAATTATTATAATACAATTATAATTATAATACAAGTTTGCCGACTGTGCGAGAATTTTGCCAAAGTGAAATAATTATTAAAATTTGGAGATAGACGCTGATTGATTTGATTATGCATGAATTTGGCAGTCTCAAATTTATGTAAATTTTGTAGATTCGATAAGTTAAACTTTTGATAAAGAGGCAAAACATTTTGATACCATCCACTTTTTGTAACGATGTGAAGAGCTTTGTTTTGAAGTGTAATTAATTTGGAGAGATAGGTTGGATATGTGTTTCCCCAAACTATAAGTCCATAGAGCAAATGCGAATGCACTAAAGTATAATACAGTTTAAACAATGCATGCGTCGGTACATAATTTTTTAGTTTACTTATAATTCCCACTGAGCGCAAGACTTTCTTCTCTAAATGTTTAATGTGTTCTTGAATATTAAGTTTGTCGTCAATAAAAACACCAAGATATTTAGCGCTGCTTACTACTTTAATTGATCCTGCGGCACAGCTAAGGTTCATTTTATCTGGTGGAGAATGGAGTTTCGGTTTTATTATTATAGCACTAGATTTAGCTGCATTTAAAGTTAGTTTATTGGCAACAATCCAATCATTGATTTTTGCTAGCTCATAGTTTAGAGAGTATTTTAACTCATTTGAAGTATTTGCCTTAACCAAAATGCAGGTGTCGTCAGCAAAAAGTCGAGGAGTGCTACTAATACAGTTGGGCAAGTAAAAATAGTAAAGGTCCTAGGTATGAGCCTTGAGGGACCCCTATATTGATATTGGACTTTGAAGAATGATTATCGTGAATTATTGAATTATAACAGCTTGAGATCTGATTGTGAGATACGATTCAAACAAATTATTCACAACACCTCAAATGCCATAATGGTTTAATTTTGCGAGAAGTATTTTATGCTGAACAGTATCAAATGCTTTAGTTAAATCCAATAGTAGGAGACCAGTAAATTTCTTATTTTCCACATTATCAAAACAAGTTGAGACTATAACCAAAATAGCATGAACAGTTGATTGCTTTGGTCTAAATCCGTATTGAGTTGGACACAATACTGAATTGGAATTTAAAAAATCGATCGTTCGAGAGTACACAATTTTTTTCCAAAATTTTCGAAAAACAGGACAGTATTGATATGGGTCTATAGATAGTTAATTTTCGTCTATCACCAGATTTAAACACTAGCACCACTTTGGCTTCTTTCAAACACGTAGGAAAAAAGCCATTTTCAAAACATGCATTAAATAGCAAACATAGTGCAGGAGCGATAACTTCAGCTGCTAATTGAATAAATTTAGCATCAATTCCATCGAGTCCACAGCTTTTGTTACAATCAAGTTGTTTTATGACGCATAAAATCTTAAAAGGGGAGGTCCTATGAAATACATCGAAGAATGCACTGAATTTGTAAGATAATCACGGAAATCATTCGATTGAAAACAATTATTTTTTGCCGCCAATGTTGTGCCTATATTGCAAAAGTGTTAATTGAAATTCTCTGCTGTTTCATTTGGTTCAATAACTATTGCTCCGTTCTCATTTTCAATAAGGTCGAGTGCGTTTGAATGAGGTTTTTCAGGTGTTAAGGTTTTTATAATACTCCCAAAATTTTCGCATATCTTGCCTCGAATTTAAAATTTCAGACTCCAAATACAACTTTTTGGAAAGGGTTTTGAGTTTGGTCAATTTGTTTGCATAAGTTTTGTAGAATTTCTTTTGAATTTCATTACCTTTAAGATAATGAGTGACGTACAGCTTTTGCTTTTTGCGAATGGAAACAAAAATTCCTTTAGTTATCCACGGTTTAGACAATAACTTGCGCTTTTTTCTTGAAGCACGTTTAAGTGGAGCATATTTATTGAGACAAGTCCTAAAACCAGATACAAAATTATCGAAATATAAATCAATTTGGTCAGAAGAGGTAAGTTCATTTGCATTAAAAAATGCTTCAAACGCCTCTTGCAAGTCCATTTTAAACCAATCGCAATTAAATTGACCAGTATCTCTGTGGCAGTAATGATTATCCTGCTTGATTTTTAAATTAGTTCAGTTAGATTCTCCGGTCACACAGCAAGCAGTTGGATAATGGTCAGTTAAATCACTTAGAAATATAACAGGATAAATTACATGCGTTGAATCATTAGTTACGACATGATCAATAGCCATTTGCGATACATTTGTAACTCGAGTAGGTTTGTTTATAAGTGAGTAAGCTCCATTGCTAGAAATTGTGTTTAGATGATTCAAACCATCTTCATTATTCACGATAGAATTGACATTAATGTTGAAGTCGCCAAATAGACATCGTTTATTGCTCAAAAGCTCCAATTTTTTATTACATGCAGTCAAAAAATTGTTTACATTCCTTTTAGGATGGCGATAAATCACACCTACAATAAACGAATCGTTTTCAATTTTGTTCGATATTCTCAACCAAATGTCTCCGCAATTTAAATTCAGTTCGTTTTTACCCATAGGTGGGCAAGTTAATGCAAAACGCTAGCTTCGTTAACCACTAGTCCGTTAACAAACTTCACACCTCCGTTAACGTTATTCCATTATTTTCAGCTTTAATTAACGGAAGTTAATGAAGTCCGTTAATCCGTTAATATTTTGCGTGTAATTTACATTTCGTTTTATTCACTCGCCTCTAGAACACGTATTGACGCTGTTGAGCTGATTGTAAGGAAATATTTGTTGCTATGGTGGTCTTTTTGTGTTTTGAAAGTTACATTTTACAGTCTAATCTAATTTCAAGACAAAAACAAGTTCACATGCACAACGAAGCTGCAAGATATTAACGATAAAAACCTTAACGGAAGTTAACAGAACTTAACAGAAGTTACTTTAGTCCGTTAACAGCACTTAACGGAAGTTAATTTAGTCCGTTAACATGAAAAAACTTTTTAACGGATTAACGAGTTAATGAAAAAGTTAGATTTGTTATTAACGGATTAACGGACTTGTGCCCACCTATGTTTTTACCTAAAGGGGTCACGGTTAATTTATCAGTAACATATACTCCTACGCCACCTGCATTAGTTTGAGAGTTCGCTAACATAACTGGTTGGTACCCAGTTAGGTTAACATTCGTTAAAGGTGACAATTTAATTTTGGTTTCAGACAGAAGTAAAATATCCGGAGGTTATGGTAGTGTCTGTAGCAATTCATGGTTCAGGTTATTCGGACTTTTTTGAAGGGATCTAATGTTGACATGAAGCATAAATAATTTTATTTCTCCTTGAGCTACTGGCAGTTTTTGACCAGGTTGATAATACCTACAGGGTTTTAATTTTTTAGTCAACGCTTCATGCAAGCAATTATTAAGGTCGGTTTTTGTGTTTTCAAAATTAATAAGTTTGTCAGCGTTTGCGTTCGTGTTATGCAGGTCATCGTTTGTATATGCCGTGTTATTACCGACAAATTCAGTATCACTCATCGCAAAACATAACAGTAAACAATCACTACAAACATTGGAGAACAAGGATGGAGTCAACGCCAATCTCATCTAATAGGATTGGCCTAACTTTACATATCTCCATTGATTTTGCCTTTAGTCCTCGTTGAAGTAAAATGACATCATAAGACGATTTTGTGACAAAACCGCTTTGATTTAAGCATTACGTGATTTGGTTTCAAAAAATACATTTCTGTACAAAATTTGAGCTTTCTATAATCCTATCGAAAAAAAATTTAGTATCAATTGAACAACATTTTCTGACAAAAGATTGGTGTTTCCAAGATTTACGGTTTGAGAGTTAGATAAAGGATTTTTTGCCCTTTCTCTGTATAAACTGCGCGGGTAAAATATTCCGTTTAGAATAGGCTTCACCACATTTTACACATGGGGGCAAATTGCCTCCTCTCCGTTTTTATGTGATAAATCTCTCCAGAAAAAAATGTTTTGGTTAAAAACGAAATTAACTTGAAAGTAAAAATTCTCTCAAAAAAAACTTCTGAAAATTTCCAGGTGCTGAAGCAAAGAGAAGTCTTCCAATTTTAAGGTTTCTAATCTCATTTTTTGAAATCTTGAGTAATTTTTGGCCAATACTTAACTCGAATCACGCCGTAAGACGTTTTTGTTCCACTATTACTTTGAATCACGAATTTTATGATGCAGTATCAAGAAACAAACCTATGTACAAAACTTTAATAGCCCATGACGATAATAAAAAACAACGTCATTTTTCGAGAGCGTGGCTCTGACATCACAATGCTAACATCATCAATTTAAGATCAGTCTTTAAGATTACACAATTTTGGTGAACACCAACTGGCATGTCAAAATTGGCGATTCCGTAACGATCACACGTTGAAACTTTGGTTCGAAAACGTCAAAATATCACAATTACATTACTATTAGCATCACGGCAAGTTGCTGGGTTTAAACAGCCTTCTTTAGCTTAAGAGGTAGAGAAGTAGGCCGGTAATCTAAAGGCTGCAGATTCGAATCTTGTGAGAAGACGCCTTTTTTGCTTTGCTTGTTTTAAGTACTCGCTGATTTGGTGGCTCTTTTCCAGGCTTTTTTACTGGTAACCTTTAGCCCTGATAGCACGTAAATAATCAAACACTAAAACTTGAGACCGAAAATAAATTGAAACTGTGAAAATTAAACACATAAACCGAAAATGTTGAAATTAAAAACATGAAACATGTAGTTATGGGCGTCGGCAAATACGAGTGTTGCAACTTTTACAGGTATCTTCTTACAAACAGGTCAAATCTGCTACAAAACCTGGTCAAAGACATGAAAAGACTTTTGAAAACAAATTTTGAATGAAAACACACAAACTGTTTGTCAAAAAACGGTAGAAAAGTGAATATTTGTCATCAAAATAAATGACCTCAAATATACAGCAAATTTTTGTTGCATATTTCCCCTTCAGTCGCAAAAAAAGCATAGGACGAAACGTTTCGCAAATTTTTTCATTCATTAATAAATAATCAAAATGATCAAAGCAAGTCTTGCGCAGCAGACTAAATCTCATCCTCGATCTCCAACGCCTGATACATACTCTGCTTTCATCTCAATTCCATATGTGCAAGGAGTTTCTGAGGTTATTAAAAAAGTTTTGGCCCAAATCGGCATGGTGCAGTCTGAAAACAGTGGACTTGTGTATGAAATTCTATGTTCTGATTGTAATGCAGAATATATTCGGGAGGCTGGGCGTAGTAAAGACCAGAAAACGTGAATATTTCGACGCAGTCAAAAGAATGGGTGTAAAAAAGTGTCGCAATAAGATGTAAAAAATATGCCAAAAAGATGTATAAAAACTTTGTGCCAACATATCGTAGATTTTTATTATTTTATAGCGTGGGATGAAGCTAAAATTTTAAAAATGAAGCCAATTACAGTAAACGTCGCACAGCGGAATGTTTTTTCATAACTCAAAAAGCGACTCAAATAAATGTTTTGAACAGAATTATTAGCGCTAACATGCCGTTGTTAATGGTATGCATATGGATTAATTTTCATGTTATATTTTTGATAGCGATTTTTTTGATAGGTCACACGTAACTTCATTCAAATTATATCATACTTTTAGCAAATGCAATAATTTTTCTGCGATATTGCATGTTGTAGCAACGAATGTTGTATGTTTTTTGCTTGTTACGGCGCAAGAACTCATTTCTGGTCACCTGTATTTTTTCTTACTAGTTTCATTTTAATTTTTGCAAACAAGATATGCGTTGCTGTTCTGATGATGCTCCCCGAAATTGGAAACGAAACGTCAATTTAACTAAAAATACATTAAAGAACGTTGCTTCAAATTAAATAGGCTAAGCCGTATTTTACACGAAGAACAAATTGACTCCTTTTACTTTTTTGTGATAAATTTCTTCAAAAAAAAGTTTTTTTTCAAACGAACTTTACTTTGACAAAAATTACTTCAGAAAAAATTCTTGAAAACTTCAAATTGCTAATGCAAAGGGAAATTTTTCATTTTTGAGGTTTTCTAAATTTATTTTTCAAATTTTAGGCAATTTTGACCAGTATTTGCCTTCAATGACGTCACAAAACGTTTTCATCTCTCAATTACTTTGAATTAAGCATTCACGCAATTACTTTGACATAGGCATTTTACTATATGAAATCAAAAAACAAACTTATGCGTAAACATTGCATAGCGTACTACGTCATTGAAACAACGACATCATTTTTCCAAAATATGTCTCTGTTGTCATCAACTTAAAATCAGCTGTTTTTCTAAACAATTTTGGTGAACGTGTCAAGGTGAACCCATGATGTTTGAGTTAAAGAGTTAGATAGGAGGTGCATTTCCTCCGGTGTAAAATGTGTCAGGCAAATAACCAGCGCAAAACAGTTTTAAATGGTTTCAGGTAGAATCACAAATGACGACATTTACATTTGGGAGAAAGCAAAATAAAAACTAGAATAGTTATTTACTTGGGGTTTTGCAGTTTTCGCTTTGCAGGCTATAAAAAAAAACAACAATCCGCTCTGTAACTGATCACAAAGAAGCTAGTTACAAGTCGGTGCAAATAAAAAGGGTCGCAGTTTTCATATAAAAAGAATCGTTCGTAAGCAATGAGCGCTTAAGTTTTTTTTGTAACGTGAATTCGAAAGTGCTTCTTCAAATTTCCGCTTTGTGAAAATGATTTGTCACAAGCTGTACATTTGTAAGGCTTCTCTTCAGTGTGAATCCGCATATGGACGATCGAACATGAAAAACGCAAAAATGATTTTTCACGAACATTGCATGCAAACAATCGCTCCCCAGTATGAATCTGAAAGTGTCTTTTCCAATTGCTCTGCTCAGAAAATGATTTATTGCAAATTTGACATGGATTGGGCTTTTTGCGACTATGAATGCGCAAATGTTTTTTCAAATTGCCCCGAACAGAAACTTGACTTATCACATATATGACACAAGTAAGGCTTCTCTCCAGTATGAATCTGCATGTGGACATTTAAACTTCAAGTACATGAAAATGATTTATCACAAACATTGCAAACAAACGGTCGCTCTACAGTATGTATCCTCAAGTGGCTTTTCAAGTTTTGAGCTTGCAAAAATGATTTATTTCATCGTGTGACATTTATAAGGGCGCTCTCTTGTATGAAGCTTCATGTGCATTCTTAAACTTCCAGCTCGTGAAAACTTTTTCTCACATACTACGCATGTGTATGGTCGCTCTTCAGTATGCACCCTCAAGTGCTCCTTCAACCTTCCAGCTCATGAAAATGATTTGCAACATGTTTGGCATGCATAGGTTCGCTCTCCAGTATGAATTCTAATGTGTCTTTTCAAATCACCTTGTTGCGAAAATGATTTGTCACAAGTAGCACACGTATAAGGTCGCTTGCCAGTGTGGACTTTCATGTGCGTTCTCAAATGTCCAGCTCGAGAAAATGGCTTATCACAGGTCGTGCACATAAAACGTCGCCCTCCAGCTGGCATTGAAGGTCTTCAATATTGCAGCACATGCAAGAAATCAATCACAAATTGCACAGTGATGGGGTTGCTGTGAAATGTGAAACAGATAGTCAAAACCTATTCGATTAATCAATATTTCAATCACTGATCAATTACGCAGTGAAATCGATCCTGAACAAAAACCTGGTCAAGGAAATGAAAATAAGGTCAGTGAAAAGAAATAGAATAGGTGCCCCTAACCTTTTTTCACAATTCTTTTTATTTGCAAAAATGCGATTTAATCCTTTTGACTCCGTACCATTAACAACCTTGCATTTCGCAATTCTGTGACATCACAAAAGACGTATTTTTTGGCAAAATTTTCTCCAGGCTAAAAAACGCGATTACCAACCAACTGGTAACAGTGAATAGCCTATAACCCAATCTGAAATTTTGGCTACTGTTACTGGTACGTGTAGACTAGGCTATCAGTACTGTTCTGCAGTATGCCTATTGTCATGTCACAAAAATGCAAAATGCCGCGTTGCAAATGGTACGAAGTTAAATGGATAAAAACGTGTTTTCGCAAATAAAGGGAATTGTGGAAAAAAGTTTGGAGCGCTTCTCCGTTATCTCAAGTAGTTCTCATTTCTTCAATAAAACCGACTTCGAGCAGTAACTTTTTAAGCCTAACTTAACAATGTGGGTATTTATACACAAAAACTAAATCCCAAAACTTCTGTTACTTCCACCGAGCTTTGCTCTGTCAGTAAGATATCGGAAAAAATGCACAAGTCTCCAATTTATCAAAAAAATAACACAAATATGTTGAAGTGAGTTCGTAAATGAGTCTCAATGTTTTTCGTTATTTTATTGCATGAATCCTGCTGGCAAAGTCAGCAGGCTCTGCGAGCAAAAGCAAAGCAAGCGCACTGACTTCTACACTGGTCAGTATAACAATCTATATATCTGGACTGAGTTTCTTATTAGCGTATATATACCGGCTGCTGCTTCAGTTGACGTCACAGCCGAAACGAATTCTCTCACGGATTCGGTTGACCGCAAACACGCCATTCTGAGCAGAGCCGAAATTAGTATGCGCTGTCAGATAAGCAACGACGGAAGTCAAAGCGTGAGAGGCTAAAATTGGTGACGTGACAATAAACACAAAGCACACCAGAATCGCCACAATGTATAATAAAAAAGATATGAAAAACAATTCTAATGCACTCAAAATATTAATAGCAAGCAAACGTGAAAAAGAAAACATACAGCAAATGGAAAATCACCAACAAAACGACATTATTAATTATTGGATGGTTTCATAAAGAATCAAAAAACTTACATTTTTTAAAAAATTTCAAAAAAAACTGTTTCAAACTTTACTATACCTTATCAACTTAAAAATACCATCAACACACCTTCCTTAGCTGTTGCAGCACACACAACTATGCCAAGTTAACATATTCTCAGCTGAGAAGTGTTTTAAAAATCAGAATAGAAATCTCCTTGCAAACTAAAAACGCAATGGAATTAGAAATGACAATAGATTTTTTCAAGTCAGTTGTTTAATTACAATAGTTCAATCGGCTTTTGGTCAAAATGTGGTCACTTATGCAACTGTACAAAAATACAAAAACATTTCAATACAACAATTCAACTGCTTTTGTTCGGAATCAGCAATTTCCCATAGAAAAACCAAAAACGGTTTCTTACAAGTAATAAATCCCTTAACTCTATCAGCAACGTGAATCTTGAAATGCTGGTTCAAATTTCCACTCAGTGAAAATGATTTGTCTCACACAGCACATTTGTATGACTTTTAACCACTGTGGACCCGCATATAGACTCTTAAATTGGAAGTCTTAAAAAACAAATTATCTCAAATATTGCAAGCAAACGGTCGCTCTCCAGTATGTACTCTCAAGTGTTTTTATAATTTTCCAGCTTCAGAATATTATCACAAATTTGACATGTGCACGGTCGGTCTCCAGCATGAATTCGCAAATGGTTTTTTCAACTACCACGATGACATGATTTGTCACATGCTTGATATGTAGAAAGTCGCTCTCCAGCATGAACTCTAATGTGCGTCTTCAAAGTCCCTCTGCGATAATGACTTTTCACAAATTGAACACGAATAGGGTCGTTTTCCACTATGAAGCCTTATATGCTCTTGTTTGGACCAAGCTTGTGAAAACTTTTTCTCACATACTACCACATGTGTGAGTTCGCTCTCCAGTATGCACGCTTAGGTAGTTATTCAAGCTTGCAGCTAGCGACAATGATTGATCACATGTGTGACATGTGTAAGATTGCTAGCTAGTATGAACTTGAATATGCGTTTTATATGAATAGAGTCGCTCTCCAGTATGGACTTTTATGAGGATTCTCAAATTACCAGCGTTCGCAAATTCTCAAACAGATTTTTCACAGGTCGTGCATGAAAATGGTCGCTAACCAACATGCATCTGTACCACAACTTTTAAATGTTGCAACTCCGACAGGTTATCTATAACAAACATCCAAACGCTGCAGCAAAAAACTAATCATTGAAATGAAAAAGCACTGAAGAACAATGTTTGCCTAAAAACACAAAAACTATTATTTTGTCAAAAAAGACTTAAAAGGTTATCTTTGCCATCAAAACGGATGAATCCAGACGTTGTTGTTGATTTTCATCCTCCAGCTGCAAGACAGAGTCATGTACTTGCTTTGATCTACAAAGTTTTCAACGAGCTAAGCACTAAATCCTTGGACAAATTAGCACCCGCTTAGAAGCTTCCAGTTATAGCACGATTGTGGACTTTTTCAAATTTCAAGTTTCATAATCTCATTTTTCGAAATCTGAGCAATTTTTGGCCAATATTTAACTTAAATCACGTAATAAGACTTTTTTGGCCAGCAATTACTTTGACTTAAGCATTTTATGATGCAGTATTAAAAAACAAACCTATACACAAAACTTGAATAGCCTGTGACGTCATTGACAACACGACATCACTTTTTGAAAATGCTCTGATATTACTATGCTAACATCAATCAAAATCAATTTCCTAAAACAATTTAGGGGAAGACCAACTCGCATGCCAAAATTAGTGATCCCATGATGTGTGGCATTCCCTCTGGTGTAAAATGCATTACGTCAAATAGCTCGTGTGAAACAGGCTAAATGCTTTCAGGTAGAATCACAATTGACGACATTTGGATGTGAGACAAAGAAAAATAAACATCACAATTGTCAGTTACTTGGGGTTCCGCAGTTTCCGCTTTGCAGGCTGTAAAAAAAAAGAATCCTCTCTTACACAACTAAGCACAAAAAAGCTAATTAAACTTACGAATTTCAAGTCCGTGAAATAAAATGAGTAGCAGTTTCCATACGAAAAGAATTCTTTGTAAGTGGTGAATGTGTAAGTTTGCTTTGAAACCTAAATCCGAAAGTGTTCCTTCAAACTTCCGCTCTGTGAAAATGATTTATTACAAGCAGTACATTGGCATTTGGCAAGCCTTATAAATCCAAAAGTGACTTTTTCAATTGTTCTAATTAGAAAATGATTTATTGCAAACATTGCAAGCAAACGATCGCTCCCCAGCGTGCAGCCTTTAGTGTCTTTTCAAGTTTTCAGCTCGTGGAAAGGATCTTTCACATGTTTGACATGTACAGGGTCGTTCTCCACTAGTAGCCTCAAAACTTTTTTAAGTTTACAGCTTGCAGAAATGATTTATCACACATTTGACATTTATAGGAATGCTCTCCAGTAGGCTACGGATACGCAGGCGTCTTTCCAGATTGCATCGATCAAAAAACAATTTATCACACGTTTCACAATTATCAGGTCGCTCTCCAGTATAAAGCCTCATGTGCTTTTCTAAACTTTCAGATCGTGGAAACTTTTTGTTACACAATGCACTGTGCAGTTGTTCTGTAATATGTGTCCTGATGTGCCTTTTTAAATCACTTCATTGCAAAAATGCTTTATCACAAATTGCACTCGCGTAAGATCGTTTGCCACTATCAACTTTCATGTGCCTTTTTAAAGTTCCAGCCTGTGAAAAGAACTCCTCACAGGTCGAACATGAAAATGGTTGCTCACCAGCATGCATCTTTTACATTTTTAATGTTGCAACTTCTACATGTATTCTATCACAAATATTTAAATTCTGCAACAAAAATCTAGTCAAAGAAATGACAAAACTTTAAACAACAAAGTTTGAATAAAACGTTTTAAAAAATGTTTAAAACAAGACAGAAAATCGAATTTTTGTTATCGAAAGAAAAGTTTGCAAATACTGCTGTTGTTACTTTGCTGCTGCATTTTTATCCTCCAGTCAAAAGACAGTGACAGACGCCAAATGATGAATAATCCTCAGACTTTTCATCGAGTTCACAACTATGTGCACAAAACAATCCTTAACTACTAAAAAGTTTCTTGCTATCTCATGTTTCGGTGGTTTTGTTCGAATTTTAATCCGTTATACTTGTCGCTTGTTGAAAACCAACAGCAGCAATAATCATTGTTACACGTTTTATCCAAGAACGCACCAAAGTGAACAGGGTTTAATCAGATCAAGCAAACAGGGTTGGTGCAAAACAACGTAATTACCTTTTCGGCCATGCTGTTGATTACAAAATAAAGTAACTCTTAAAAACTTCCTAATTCGTTACAATTTAGGAACCATTAAACAAAAAAGTTGAATCACTCCTACAACAATAACTACTCAAAATGCAACAACATTGATTGATCTTGAACAGAACAAAACTCAACCATCACAAACAACAGATGATCAATGAGACACAAGTTGTGGTTTTGGCCTATTTAAAGATGCTAATGGACAATGTCAATACTTCAACAATAAAGCATGATGCTGCAAATCAAACGGACTAACTCGCACTAAAACAAAGAAAAACATCGCAACACATTAGTAACTCACAAACTAGCATAAGGTATTATTATCTGAAAAAATGTTTCAAAAATAAAAGTCGGCATTTTATATCAAACTCTTGTCACTGGAAATGAAAACTCTTACAAGCCAAACAAGTGCACACCAATTTCATCTACATCTTGTTGATATGTGTTTTTTGTGCAAACGTGCACAAAAGTTCTATTAAAATGTATGCATGTATTTAATACATTTTTGTTTAAAAGCACTTAACCAAACAGAAAAAATACGATCCATAAGATGGCAGAATATCGAATACTTGTAACGAACGTAAGTCAAACAATCAAAATTTCCGCCGCCTATAGTGTCATTGAAAAAAATTCAGTAATCAATTTCACACAGTTTCCTACAAAAAATTTGTGAACAGCAACCCGCAAGCCAATTTCGGTGTTTCCGCAAATTCCAGTTTGGGATTTGGATGGGGCGGCTTGTTTGCCAATGGTGCAAAATGTGCTAAATCAAATCCCCCCCATGCAAAATAGGCTTAATGATTGTCGGTAAAATCACAATTTACATTTGGACGAGAGATAAAACAAACATAAACCACAATTATTCGTTTCTCAACAACAATTCGGTCTAAATACATGTTCCAAAGTCAAGAGCTCTTCAAAATCATGACATTTATATGGCTTCATTCCAGCGTGAAGTCCCGTGTAAACATTTAAATTTGAAGCCTGAGTAAATAATTCATTACAAACATTGCAAGCAAAACGGTCGCTCTCCAAAATGAATCAGCATGTGCGTTTCAAAATAATTGCAAAGTATCAGATACTGGGAGTTATGAAGTCTTTGCTCTAGCCAAACAAATAACGAATTATTGAAAAGAATTTTTTACACATTGCAAATGCCTAAGCGACCTTTGCATGATGAAGCCTAAAATGCCGAATCAAACTTTCCCTTTGTGAAAATGATTTATCACAAGCTGTATATTTGTGAGGCCTTTCTTTAGTGAGGACCAGCATATGGACATTTAGATGTGAAGCAAACAAAAACCCTTTGCTACAAACAATGCAAGCGAACGGTCGCTCACCAATATGATAACGTAAATGAGTTTTCATATTGCTCTATACCGAAAATAATTTATGACACGTTTGACATGAGTATGGTTGCTCGCCAGTATGAACACGCAAATGTTTTTTTTAAACTTTCAGCTTGTGAAAATGATCTATCACAAGTTTGACATGTGAAAGGCTTTTCTTCAGTGTGTATCCGCACATTTTTTTTCAAATTGCCAGCTTGTGAAAATGAACTATCACAAGTTTAACAAGTGAAAGGCTTTTCCCCAGTGTGTATTCGCATATGTTTTTTCAAACTTTCAGCTTGTGAAAATGATCTATCACAAGTTTGACAACTGGAAGGCTTTTCTCCAGTGTGTATCCGCATACGTGTTTTCAAATTTTCAGCTTGTGAAAATGACTTATCACAAGCTTGACAAGTGAAAAGCTTTTTCCCAGTGTGCATCCGCATATGTGTTTTCAAATTTCCAGCTAGTGAAAACACTTTACCACAAGTTTGACATGTATAAGACTTCTCTTTATTGTGTATTCGAATATGTGTTTTCAAATTGCCAGCTTGTGAAAATGATTTATGACATCTTTGGCATGAGTAAGGTCGCTCTCCAGTATGAACTCTGGTGTGCATTTTGTGAAATAGATGTTGTGAAATGCGAAGTAGATACTAATACTTTTTTCAACAACACTCAAAATTTAAACACATAGTCAAGTCTCAGTGAAAACGTATTCGAACCTAAAAAAACTTAGTCAATAAATGATTGCATGATCTGGGTTCAACCCCAACTCTGGTCACGTTGTTGCGTTCTTGGATAAGGCGCTTTATGATGATTATCTGTGCTTGGTGGCTTCGAACAACCAGAAAATTTACGTGGAAAGAACTCAAACGTCAACCGGAAAACTTGGAAAATGGCCACCTCCTAAGTAGGTAAATACTCGTCCAAAATAAAAGTGCCCCCGTTGCTTCCTTGTGCGTGGAGGTTAAATATGGATCAATCACTTAATCAAATGAAAACATTTTTCTAAAACAAAATGGAAAGCAAACATAACGTTTTGGCAGGTAAAACATCTAACAGACATGCACCGACACTTAACAGGATAACAAATATAAAATTAAACAATGAATTACTGCTGTTAATCAGTCAGTCCGTTAAAATATTTAATCAGATGGTTTTGTCATGAAGTGAACGACCGCAAATGTCGTTGTTTGCAAATTTATCCTCCTGCAGCCAATTTCTTCAACTCATGGATGATCAACAGACGTTTTGTTGCATTAAGTACCAAGTGCTTAGACCAATTTTCACCTTCTTAAGGAGTTTCCAGTTGTCGTACGTTCCTGTTAATTCTAATAATTCATTTAATTTGCCCACGTTTGATGCCCCAAAGCAGAGATGATCACCACAAGGCGTTAAAAATGAATAGGCCTGAAAATTTGTGGAACGGAATGAAAACTCCACTCAAAAATAAGTGCGTATCAAAACAAATGTTTCGTTCAAGTTTGAGTGCAAATCAAACAGTACAACACCTACAATGACTGATGAAATAAACACATGAAAATAATCAAAAAAATTTTGCTTAATTTTTTGGGAAAAATTAAACACCTAACACGTAGATGGAAAGCAGCAGATAAGTTTCATTGTGGTTGAAGCTCAAAACATGGAACTTGCTGCTGTGAGCATCAACAAAACGAACAATAAAACACTTTCTGCCAGGAATTTATTAGTAGTGAAAAAGTTTTGAAAACCAAAGTTGGCATCACATCTTAAACTGAAAACTAATTCCAAACTTTTAGGTACAAATCAACCAACATAACACAAAAATGGAAAGCAGCAGCAAAGTTTCATATAGTTGAAACTATAAAACATAGAACTTGCTGTTTTGGGCATCCAGAAAAAACTAATAAAACTTAATTTCTGCTAAGAATTTACTAGTTGTGAAAAACTTTTAAAAACCAAACTCAGCAACACACCTCAAACAAAAAACTAAAATTGCACTGGACAATGGAAATTCAATTATAGTTTAAGCCCAAAAATTCAACAAAAATTAATCTAAGTTTTGGTTTTAATGTGTTTATTTGTGCACAAAACTTAAATAAAATGACAAAACAAACACATTCTATTTACATCAGATTGAAGCAGACTGTTGTACTTTTAAGTTGACCTTTTACTGTGACTTTTATCATTGTAAAAAAAAGCAACAATTTGTTCAGCCAAGTTGTGTTTAGTCTGCAAAAAAGACAAAAACAAAATGCAAAAACCCACAACTAAATAAGTGAAAAACTACCACACATCACAGAAACAACCGTAAAAAATATCAAGAATTTTGATTAAAAATTTCAGTTTACAGCTCTAAATACTGCAGCAGCTAAATTACTAAACAAACAAGTTCAATAAACAAAGTTCCCCAATCAGAAAAGGATTTATCACACTTTTGACTCAGGTAAGGCTTCTATACAATATGAATCCGCATACCGACATTTGAACTTGAAGTATGCGAAAATGATTTTTACGAAACAATGCAAGCAAACGATCACTCTCCAGTATTTACCCTCATGGAAAAAACAGTTGCTGTTAAGAATAAATCCGCATGTGCGTTTCAAAATATTTGCAAAATATCAAAGTCCTGGGAGTTATGCAGTCGTTGCTTGAACCTAACAAATAATCAATTAATGAAAAAAGCTTATTTCACGTTGTAAATGCCTAGACGATCTTTGCATGATCAACTCTAAAATGCTGCTTCAAACTTCCGCTCTGTGAAAACGATTTATCACAAGCAGTACATTTATAAGGCTTCTCCTTAGTGTGAATCCGCATATGGACAATCAAACTTGAAGAGCATAAAAATGATTTTTCACAAACATTGCATGCAAATGGTCGCTCCCCACTATGAATCCGCAAGTGTCTTTTCCAATTGCATTGATCAGAAAATGACATATTGCAAGTTTGGCATTGATAGGGCTTCTCTTGACTATGAATCCGCAAATGTTTTTTCAAGTTGCTCCAAACAGAAAATACCTTATCACACTTTTGACACATGTAATGCTTTTCTCCAGTATGAGTCCGCATGTGGACATTTAAACTTGAAGCATGTGAAAATGATTTATCACAAACACTGCAAGTAAACGGTCGCACTCCAGTATGTATCCTCATGTGCTTTTTTAAACTTCCAGGGACAGAAAACTTTTTATCACATACTATACATGCGTATGGTCGCTCTCCAGTATGTACTCTCAAGTGCTCCTTTGACAGTCCAACTTGTAAAAATGATTTACGACATGTTTGGCATGTATAGGGTCGCTCTCCAGTACGAATTCTGATGTGCCTTTTCAAATCACCACATCGCGAAAATGATTTGTCAGAAGTTGCACACATATAGGGTCGCTCGCCAGTGTGGACTTTCATGTGCGATCTCAAATGTCCAACTCGAGAAAATGGTTTATCACAGGTCGTGCACGAAAAACGTCGTTCTCCAGCTGGCATTGTAGATTTTTAATATTACAGCACATGCAAAAAAATAAATCACAAATTGTACAGCAATGGGGTTGTTGTGAAATGTGAGACAAATAGTCAAAACCTATTCGATTAATCAATGTTTTAATCACGAATCAATCACGCTGTGAAATCAAACTTGAACAAAAACCTGGACAATAAAATGAAAGCAATATTTAAAAAACGTTGGAATGCAAACATCAAATGTTTCAACGAGTTTCACACACAGCTGACATACGCAGATACTTAACAAACTAAACAAACATTTCAAAAAAAATTGCTGCCAACCTCATAATAACTTATATGCTTCAAACTAAAATCGATTGTTTACAAGTTTTATTTTTTAATGCCATAATACGGAGATACTCTCCAGTTGTGTAGTTTGCCGAAGTCACTTTCCAAACCCTAAGCATGTTATGAGCTATACTTAAACGAGAACTGAACCTAAAATCAATGAAAGTATCCAAAGTTAGGTCTATCGCATTAGATTAGTTTGGCGTTTGCTCCATCCTTCCTGATCCAACCGTTCCAGAGATATTCTACTTCAAACATAACGTAGATGCCTCTGTAATTGTTTTTTTCTGGCGTACATGACATTTTAACACTAGAACGACCAGACTTTTGAACTACTAGAACAGGGACTCTTAACTTTTTTTCTCCAATTACCCACTTTTTACTTTGCCAACTCTCCATTTCCAACCACCATAGGCGTAGCTTTTTGTGGGATAAACATAACGTAGAATGGGAAAGTCAGAAGCTGTTGCCTAGTTTGGCGCTTAATCAGGATTTTGCTAAGGAGAGAGGGCTGAAATCAAAAGCGAAAATGTCTAAATTGGGGAGACGTGTTGAGTAAACTAGTAAAATCAAACCTATCACAGACGGGGTCTGGAGGCAAGGTCCTCAGCCACAGGAGGCTGTGGGGGTGTGGGAGTAGAAGCCTCCTAGTCGCTGGGCAATTTTTGGAAAAAATAACTATTTTAATGTCATTGAATCACATTTCCTACGCACATGTTCAGAGCCCCTTTGAGAGAACTAAATTTTTAACATTTGAAAGCCAATTGAAAAAATTCAATCGTTCAATCCTCCTTTTACTTAAAAATTAAGTCCATAGAACGTTTGAAATGCTGCATTTTGGGGTTAAATGTTATAAGTGATTTGATCCAGGCACGGGAAAGCAAGGTACATTGTCTCGTGCAATACTTTAGCAGTAACTAATAATCCACTCAAAGATTTTCCTTGGAGATTTTTGCTTTGTCATAAAAATGACTAGTTGTAAGAGTGCACATGCGACCACAGGGCCTAGACCCTTTCAATTCAATTCCAATAATTTGTTCAATGAGCATTTCTTCACGTTAATTTTTTTCAAAGTATTTTGTTGCATAAGAACTGGAAAGGTAAATTGTTATTAAAAAATGGTACATTAGATGGTTACGCCTACTAACTATGTTACTGCTCGCGATAGCTTACATAGCACAGGACTTCCGGCACATTGGGGATTTTCCAACATCTTCCTACCAAATATAGATGAAGACCAAACAAAGTTTTACTATCTGAGCGCAGAGCCCCTGGCACTGTACCATGTGGCAAATCCGGCCCTGGTTGCTGCATTATGGTCCTAAAAATATTAGATAAGGTCTGAGGTAGCAACTTTTAAGACAAAAACCCTAAATTTCTTTTAGTTAAAGATTTAAATTGGTCGGCAAAATTTGAATTGAAGGGGCCTGTGCCCCTATGTTGTCAATATTATTGTTAATTACTGTTGTTTGTAAAAAAAGGGGACTCCTTCCCTCC
This sequence comes from Trididemnum nubilum, assembly GCA_963965965.1. Taxonomy (NCBI): domain Eukaryota; kingdom Metazoa; phylum Chordata; class Ascidiacea; order Aplousobranchia; family Didemnidae; genus Trididemnum; species Trididemnum nubilum. The sequence continues at coordinate 38,012,007 of OZ014484.1, read as the reverse complement.
CTGGCTAAGCCTATGCCCACCACAGCATCGCTCTTTGACAAATCAAAAAACAGTGGTGTCATTCTTATATAAACATGACTTACCATACTTCATATATTGCTTGTTTTTGTTATAAAACAGTCTTTAATTTGAGATTTGTAAAGTAAGTCAACATGCAATGAGGTTAATTTCGATGCAACGTTCTCATGTACGACCACTCATTTCCTACTTGGTAACTCCGCCATTCCCCACCAGTGGGGAATTCCCCACCAGTGGGGAATTCCCCACAAGCCAAGAACCACTGACCTAAAACGACCAAGTGCGTCAATTGATGCATAACGTAAAAATGCTGCTATTCATTCGTTTATTTGGCCAGAAAAGCAATCCTAAAGTAGAAATAATACAACGAGTTGTTTGTTCACCCCGAAATAATGAAAGAGCACAGCACCATGCGATATTTTGCCTCGAAAGAAAAAGAACGGTGATAACTGATCAACTATTGAAAATGCAATCAGCAAAGCGTAAACAAAGCCAATTTTGTACATTTGCAATAAATGAAGGCGAAAAATTATATTGTGAAATAAGTTGCTGCTCGCAAACAGCGACAGCGAAATTTCATAAAAAATTGACAACTTGTTGGTTGCCCTCAATCAACGCAGTTTAGGCAAAGTTTTATGGCACATTTGCCACATACTGTGCCCTGGCAGGAGTAGCACATTTACGTGGTTTTATTTTAGCACTTTGAAGTTGCGCATGTTTTCCACTGCTTTGGGAGAGGTTGATCAGGTTAGATGACACTTCTTTGTGCAGCTATATTTTTACCAATGTCACCGTCAGGATTTGTTCCAGTAAGTTCTTCACCCACGAGTTGTATAAGCTTGCAGCGACTGACGTTCGACTTGTAAACGTCTCTAAAGAAAATCCAGCTATTAATCAATGTTAGATCAATGACATAGTAAAACACGTGCACGGGCCACCTCCTACTTCCAGCCTTTATTGAAAGTTTCCGAGCCATTTGATCAATGACGTCAACCCCACATTTCGTTTTATTGTGCAATAAAACAGTCTCTGACTTTTTCTTTGGATTTTTGTGAAAAGGAATTTCTACTTCTGGAGGTAACGAGCTTCTTAGTATTACCGATTTTTGCTTTTTGCTCTGATAGGAGGTCAAAGTAACAGTGCTACCTAATTGAACACGTGTAAAAAGGGAAGTTTAGTGTAGCTTCTGCTTTTTTCGCAGCTTGGAGGCAGTTCCCTACGATTCTGCCGAACGGGCCAACAATGCTACATTTTTGTTCAGGCAGACGCAGAGCAACATCAAGATTTGTAAAAAGTTGTCATAAGTAACCTTATAGCCACGCTTGAAAATCGGCTGCATAAGCTTCATCATAACGTGAGTTGCCAGACTTACAGAGCACCTCTGCTCTCATCTTTCCCGAGATAAGGAAAGCCATTGTACAAGTATTTCGTCTCTGCATCAACCACCATGCAGAACTTGATTCCAAACTTGTCACGTTTATTTCGCATATATTGAATGCATCTAGCCTTGCACGGGAGTTATTGCTCATCAATGGCAATATAAGGATTTGGCAAATAAGCCTTCATACAGTTTTCAATCAAGGGGTTCCACAATGAAGAAGCCAAGCAAAACTTGTCAAGTATAACTCTTTGCCTCCTGACGCTCTTGACATCAAAACGTAAAAAACGCATATCTTTGCATCTGTTTTTCGATAGAGTAATATTAAACATCGGACATTCCCTAAAGCTATCTCACAATCTTTCTAATGACAGAACTCTTTCTCCGAAAATCCCACTCGCAATTATGAGTCCAACAAACTTGTCCAGCTCATCAAGAATCACATCCCGATTTGTTCCGCCCAAAACACGAAGGGCTTCGGCTACAGTGCATTTTCTTATATTTCTAAGCATTGCCACATCAAACAAAACGCGAATAAACGGTAGTGAACTGCTGCAATGATTCCGGTGATTGAATGTGCAGTTGGACCTCGCTTGAAGTTTAGTATGTTTTGCTGTTGCAAGCGTCCTCGTTGCACAAGGGAACTGGCCAAAGCTTGCCAAGCTGTTTCGTTTTTTCCAATCAAGTCCTGATTTACCTGCACAGGATTTTGTAAACCATCGTCATTTATTTTCGCAAGAAATATTGCTGTCTTCCTCATCACTAGAATTAATCTCTACCCCATCAATACGCCATCATGTTTGCTGTCAGAGTAGCCTATTCACCATCTAAGCTACCGCGAATATTCGATCACAAATCGCATAGTAATGGGGTTGTTATGAAATGTGAAACAACCAGTCAAACCTTATCCATTAAAAATCTCCTAAAATCTAATAATTATGCAGTAAAATCGAGCTGTAACAAAAACATGGTCAATGAAATGAGAGCATTTTAAAGAAGTTTTATTGAAATCAAAAAAACTATTATTAGAAACAATAAATAGATTAAATGTGTCACACAAGCTTTGTTCATCATCAGCAAAACTAAAATCGTAATGAAGTAGACTTTGTCTTTTCTTTTAAATAAATTATTTTGTGATGATAAAGATAACGAAATCCAAAACGTTGAAATATTTTAGTGTTTTAAATAAGGATTTACTTTCAAAATAAATGGAACAAAAGCTATTGTTTGGTCAAAACAGAGGGAAGCTGATTTTGCAATCAAAGTGAAAGATCGCAAAATTGTTGTGGCTTTTTTATCTTCCTGTCACAGGATTGTTGTGGTATTTTTATCCTCCTGTCACAGGACAACCTTAAACGCTAATTAACCAATGAATCGAAAATGTTGTTAATGCTTAAGTAGCAAGTGCTTGGACGAATCTGCAACTGTTCAAGAATTTCTCGTTATTGCTGGTTGCTGTAGATTTGTTTAAAATTTTTGACCTTTGAATTTGGTGCTCGTTTGAAGCCACCAACCAAAACTAATATCATAAAGCGTCTCATCCAACAACGCAACAACACGAACAAGGTACAGGTTGAACCGAGGTCATGCGAACGTCTTTGCAATAACAACGCATTCACCGTCTTAGCCACGCAACAGATTAAAAAATGTGATACCTATTTCAAATTGTTGTTTTTTGTAACAATTTCAAAATAATAGAAAAAACGTTTGAAGCGCTTTTGAGAACTAAATATAAAAGGAGAGCCACAGATGTTTCAAACCCATAACTTGTGTGTGATGCATTAAGTTTTAAATGAAACTTTTTCATTAAAAAAAAATGAAACTAGCAAGAAACATTTTCAGCGCAAACATGCAACCAAATAGTAATGTTTGCAAATATCCGTAGAAATTCGCACAATTACAAACAACACATGACCAATGAGACACAAGTTGTAGTTTTATCATATTCAAAGATTCCAATGAGCAATGCCCAACAACAAAATAACTTTTCTGCAAATTCAACGGATTAACTTGCAATTTAAAACAGAAAAAATAATGGCAACACAAAAAGCAGACAGACCACTGCTGACAAGTATCTCAAAACTAAATGGTCAAAAAGTCGTGTTCCTTGTGGTACTTTATCTAGCGCCATTTGTTACAAATTGAAACCTGTAGTTGTGCTTTCAGGATGAAATCGAATATGAGCTTCCATTTGCAGACATGCTTATATTAGTTCCAAATAAGCGCATGAATTATGAGGTCATTTGTGAAATAAATCCGACATTCAGATTCAAAATTACGAGCCTACTCACAAAATTTTGTTCCACTTTTATGGGCAAATCAAACAGCATAACACGTAAAACAAAACTGTTTAATATGTGCATCGACAAGATAGACTGAATGGAGTAACAAACCATAAACTTTACCAAATTGTTATTATCCGAAAAGATTTTTCAAAATTAAAGGTCGGCATTTTATTTTAAACTTGGTACTGGGTATTGGAAATGAAATTCCTTACCACTGTTTTTCTTTTTAACCAGCAGGTGAAAGCAAAAATCGTGTGGTTTATGAGATAGCTAAAACCAAAAAATTAGAAAAAAAGCACGCAGCTACATACAAATCAAGCAAAAAACTGTTTTACAATGAAACAAATCCAACAAAATAATACCAATGAACCCAAACGTTTGATATTAATTTATGTAAAATTAAAAATGCAGTAGCTCAACAACATTAAAAAATCAAACTTCACCTCCTAACGTTTGAGTGGATATCAAACAGCATAAACACGTAAATAAAAAGCAGAAGCGAAGTTTACATTTTTGGAACTCAAAACATCGACAATAGGAATAACAAACCTTGAATTACATTTGGAATTAACAGTATAAACACGTAAATAAAAAGAAGCGAAGTTTCATATTTTTGAAACTCAAAACATCCACAATAGGAATAATAAACCTTGGATTACATTTGGAATTTATTAATTGGTTAATTCAATATGCGTTAAATCAAGCAAATATAGTTCAGTCAGCATGAAAACATATCAGCAAAAATGCACAAGCCTCTTAACAAATTAGGTAAAAAAACTTTACATAGAAAGAATGCAAGAAATAATAGCAATGCCTTCAAAATGCTGATAGGAATTTGCGTCAACAAAACAAAAGGCAGCAGCTGGAAAACAGTCAATAAAACAACTCTACTAAATTGTGGTGGTTTTAAGCAGAATTACGACTTACGACATTTCAACGAGAGGTAAAACAAACATGAACCAGAATCATACAATTTGCAAAAACAATTCAGTCCCAAAACAGGTTCCAAAGTCAAAAACTATCAAAAACCATGACATTTATATGACTTCTCTTCAGTATGGACTCGCATACAGACATTTAAATTTAAAGCCTGAAAAAATAATTTCTTACAAACATTCCAAGAAAAACGGTCGCTCTCCGGAACGAATCTGCACGTGCGTTTCAAAATATTAGCAAAATATCAAAGTCCTGGAGTTATGCAATCTTTGCTCGAGCCAAACAAATAACCAATCATTGAAAAGCACTTAATGCATATCATAAATGCCGAAGCGACCTTTGGATGATGAAACCTAAAATCCTGAATCAAATTTTTGCGTGGTGAAAACAATTTATCACAAGCTTTACATTAGTGAAGTTTTTCTCCAGTGTAGACCCGCATATGGACATTTAGATTTGAAGCCTGTGAAAAGTTTTTGCTGCAAACAATGCAAGCAAACGGTCGCTCCCAAGTATTAATCCGTAGGTGAGTTTTTAAATTGCTCTAAACCGAAAATAATTTATGACAAGTTTCACATGTGTATGGCTTCTCTCCAGTATCAACAGGCAAATGTCTTTTCAAATTTTTAGGTAGCGAATATGATTTATCACAAGTTTGACATGTGTAAGGCTTTTCTCCGGTATGTGTCGGCATATGTGTTATCTAATTTTCCGCTTGTGAACACGATTTATCACACGTTTGACATGTATAAGGTCGCCTTCCAGCGAGCATCTTTAGTGCAGATTATCACAAATCGTAAAATGATGAAGCTGCTGCGGATTGTGAAGCACTAGATTAGTCACCATGATAATCCGCAATTATTTTAGCAGTAAAATCAAACTGCAAAAAACCTCATCAATCAAACTAAAACATTTCAAAGAACAAAGTTTGAATAAAAACACAAAAAACTATAGTGTTTAGTTGTTTGCGTGCTTTCCGGCCAAATGTCAACTAGCGTGGAAGCCCGGCGAAAAGCCACCAGAACGGCGACTACGTAAAAAAACCAATGCGAAAATGCAACGTAGTTCTGATGCCTCTTCTTAGGCTTCCGCACTGGTAGCTTTTAGGCCAGAAAGCACGCAAACAATCAAACATTGAAACTCAGGCTAAAAATGTTAAAACATTAAAAACTATAGTTTGCTAACGACACTTTCTTAAATCTAAGCATTTTTTTGAGCAATGTTTAGGTAAAATAACGTTATGAAACATTTTGGTGGCAAAATTGCATTCGATTAGGTATTTTATGATCTAGTTTCGAGCAACAAACTTTTAAGCTAACGCAAAAATTTCAGCCGCCTAACAGCGTCATTGAAACAAATTGAGTCATCAACTTAACACAAATTTTCCAAAAAAAAATTGTGAACACCAATCAGCGTGCCAAAGTTGGTCTTCTAACGAATTTCGGTTTGGGAGTTAGATTGGGCGGCTTGTTTGCCTCCTGTTCAATATGCGTTAGTCAAATAACCCCCGCAAAATGAACAAAACTAAAAGAATCAGATACTGAAGGTTCTGCAGTTTTCGCTTTTCAGGCTGTGCAAGAAAAACAGTCCGCTCTTTAACTGATCACATAAAAAAAGCTAAAGCAAAACAACGAAATTTAAGTAGGTGCAAATGGAATGAATAGCAGTTTCCAAATGAAACGAATTGCTTGCAGTGTTAAATGCCTAAACGTCCTATGTAACGTGAATCTTAAAGTGCTTCTGTAAACTTTGGTTGTGTGAATAAGATTTATCACAAACTGTACGTTTGTAAGGCTTTTCTCCAGTGTGGACCCGCATATGGACATTTAGACTTGAAGCTTGTGACAAAAGTTTATCACAAACACAGCAAGCAAACTGTCGCTTTCCGGTATGAATCCTCAAGTGCCTTTGCAAGGTTCCAGGTAGTGCAAATGACTTATCACACGTTTGACATGTGTGTGGCTTTTCTCCAGTAAGAGTCCGCACATGCCTTTTAAAACTTTTCCAATACAAACAGAAACAGTATGTCTTAAGCTGTTAATCAAAGATTTGATTGTGCCTATAACACTCTGGATACTCTCTATAGCTTATTAATAATTTTCTTAGTTTATTGTTCTTAATAGATGGTCAAAACCAGTTGGATTAAACAAGTTTTCAATTACTAATCAATTACGCAGTAAAACGGAATGTGAACAAAAACCTGGTCAACAAATGAAAACAATTATTCTAAAAAAACTTGGAATGCAATCACCAAATCTTTCGATGAGTTACACTCACAGCTTTTTTGTCGCATGATTCAGAGAATTGGATCAAATTCTTGTCCATTGAAATTGCCGCATTGTAGTGGCCTGGAATTTTAAAACCGGTAAACACAAACTTAAATCAACTGCAAAAAAATACACATTAAACGGAACAAAATTAATTCATTATGAATTGTTCAAAACTAATAGCATGTGTGTGTTGCCTTAAGCTGTCAGAAAAAACGTTTTTCGAGTTCAGTGACAATTAACCAAAAGACTACACCAAACCTTTGCAATGCAAAAAATGCAACCACATAACAATATTCATGAACAACAGGAGAGTTTTCCAACCATTACAGCCAAAGCATTATCAATGAAACACACAAGTTGTGGTTTTTTCCCATTAAAAAATGCCAATGAGCAATGTCAATATTCCCACAATAAAGTAGTGATGCATTGATGCTGCAAATGAAACGGATTGACTCGTAAAGTAAAACTGAGAAAAACATTCGCAACACATTACCAACTCACAAAAACATATTATCATCTCAAAAGATGTTTCAAAAATGACAGTAGGCACTCCATCTGAAAATCGGCACTGGAAATAGGAAATGAAAACTCTTGCAGGCCTCACAGGTCCACAACAATTCAATCTACATCTTGTTAAAATTTGCTCTCTTGTGCAAATGTGCACAAAAGTTCAATTAAAATATATGGTTCATGAGATTGCTGAATATCGATTATAAGCAAAAATGCACGCATTTGCAAATAAATTCATGAAAAAAAATTCACAATAGAGTAGCAAAAAATGCAGCAATTCAATAATAATAAATTTAAAAATTCGACTAGAGCTATACATGAAAAATTCGACTAAACTGAAAAATAATAAATTGAAAAATTCGACTGCTTTAATAAATACTAACCTTATTTCATATGTTGGGGGAATGTTCCCTCTTCGTTTTCTGTAATAAATCTTTTCAGAAAAAAATTAACGTTTTACTTCAAATCACATTAAATAGAACCCAAATTTATTAAAAAACAACCCATCAAAATTTTAAATTGCTTTAAGGCAAGAGGAAATTTCCCTAATAAAAAGACTTGCCAAAAACACTTTCCTAAATCTAAACATTCTTTGGGCAATATTTAGGTAAAATGAGTACATAAAACGTTTTTCTGACATAACCGCATTGGCTTAGGCATTTTGTGATCTAGTTTCAGAAAACAATCTTACAAAAATACCATCCAGTTGGTCGAGCTGTAACATGTTCGTCTCTGGAGCGAAAGGTCCCAGGTTCAAATCTCGAGCCAGTCAAATGAAACACAGTGTTGCCACCATTGCAACATTTCTTCGAAAGGAGCTGAGTTGCCTGGGTGCAACGACGTGGAGATGTGCCCCGCCAACCAAAGGCATAGCCAAAGGAGAGCCCAGAAGGCATGCTTCTTCCCCAATTGAATTGCTACTAATGATAAAAAAAGTCGATTGTTTTATCAGCTTCAGTTTCTTTTACCATTTTTCGTATACAACAGTGCACGCTCACAATAGTACTAACCAATAATATTGTCATATTTACGACCAGGGGGCCCCGGCCCCTTCAATTCCATTTTTGCCAAGCAATTTTAATGTACTGTACAGCCCGCATGAAGCTAAGGGTTTTTGTCTTAAAAGTTGCTACCTCCGGCCCCCATTTAACTTTTTTATGAAGGTAATGCAATAACTAAGGCCGAATTTACCACATGGCACAATGTCAAAGGCCCCGTGAGTTTTTTGGTCTTCACCTATCTTTGGCAGGATTATGTTGTGAAAATTCTAAAAGTGTCAGACGCCTCGGGCAATAACATGGTTAGTAGGTGTAACCATCTTTCAAAAGAAACAATTCAGCTCCACCTCGCGAATTTTTACGCAAGAAAATAGTTTTGAAAAATAAATTAGCTAGTGGAAATACTCATTGAACAATCTATTGAATTTGAATAAAGGAGTCTTGGGCCCCCTGGTCGTACATGTACTCCTAAAACTGATTATTTTAAGGACAAAACAAAAAACTCCCAGAAAAAGTTTCGCGTGGATCATTATTTACTGCTAAACCATGACGTTTCATCACACTAGCCTAGCTCACAAAAGCCAATATTAATCTTCATACAAGTTATAACTTGGCCTCTGTAGCTCAGCCGAATTGCGAGACTGTCTTAGGATAAAACTAAGATGGTATTGTCAATGATATAAACGTCAGGTGGCCTATAAAATTATAATCAGAGAGACCCCTATGTCATGTTTGAAGTAGAATATCTCTGGAACGGCTGGGAGCAACGATGGAGCAACGCCAAGAAAGATGAAGCAACGCCAAACTAATCCAATACGATTGGCCTAACTTTACATATTCCGTTCGTTTTGCCTTTAGTCCTGGTTTGAGCTAAATTACGTCAAGCGATGTTTTTGAGCCATAAGCGCTTTGGCTAAAGTATTCTATGATTTAGTTTCAAAAATAACTAATGTGCAAAAATTGAACAGCCTATTACATCATTCAAAAAACTATTATCATTTTTTGTGAACATGGCTCTAACGTCATTAACTAAGGATCAGTTTTCTAACATTTTTGTGAACACAAACCCACATGCCACAGTGAACCCATGATATTTGGATTGGGAGTTAGACAGGGAGAGAATTCCCTTTGACCTAAAAAGCGTAAGTCAAATAGCCCGTGTAAAACAGTTTTAAATGCTTTTAGATAGAATCACAATTGACGACATTTACATTTGGGAGTAAGCAAAATAAAAACCAAAATAGTCATTTACTTGTGGTTCTGCAGTTTTCGCTTTACAGACTATAAAAAAAAAAATCTGCATAGTATATGATCATAAAAAAGCTAATTTCAAGTAGGTGCAAATGAAATGGGTCGCAGTTTTCATACAAAAAGAATCGTTTGTAAATAAAGAGTGCTTAAGTTTTTTTTGTAACGTGAATTCGAAAATGCCTCTTCAAATTTCCGCTGTGCGAAAATGATTTATCACAAACTGCACATTTGTAAGGCTTCTCTCCAGTGTGAATCCGCAAGTGTTTTTTCCAATTGCTCTGATCAGAAAACGATTTATTGCAAATTTGACATGAATAGGGCTTCTCTCCATCAGGCGCGTAGCCAGGATTTAGAAAAGGGGGGGGGCTATTTTGAAAGAGTGAGAAGTGTGCAAACGACCTTGACTCGAATTTTCATTGACCTTAAATCAGTTTCAGACGGTTTGTCAAAATTTGAGACGAAATGTCTCGAAAAGATCGAAAATTCAACCGTTTTTTCCGCCAAAAGTTAGGTGATCTCCAAAAAAAAAAAAAAAAAAAAAAAAAAAAAGGTCTTCGCCAAAATTCAGAGTGATTTTTCGGCCGAAATCCAAAATTCAAACGTTTTTTCCGCCCAAAATCAAGTGATCTCCAAAAAAAAAAAAAAAAAAGAAAAAAAAAGGTCTTCGCCAAAATTCAAGGCGATTTTTCTTCCAAAATTTCGCAAGTTCAAACGTTTCAGGGGGGGCTTTTTTCGTATGGGGGGGGCTATTTTCAATTTTTCACAGAAAATCGGCCTCAAAAGCACAAAATACATGCGATTTTGCATACTTCACAAGACAATGGGGGGGCTCGAGCCCCCCCCGCCCCCCCCCTGGCTACGCTACTGCTCTCCACTATGAATCCGCATGTGGACATTTAAACTTGAAGTTTGTGAAATTGATTTATCACAAACATTGCAAGCAAACGGTCGCTCTCCAGTATGTACCTGCAAGTGGTCTTTCAAGCTTGCAAAAATGATTTATCACACGTTTGACATTTATAAGGACGCTCTCCAGTATGAAGCATCATGTGATTTCTTAAACTTCCAGGAAAAGAAAACTTTTTATTACATACTACACATGCGTATGGTCGCTCTTTAGTATGTACCCTCAACTGCGTCTTCAAATATCCAGCTTGTAAAAATGATTTACGGCATGTTTGGCATGTATACGGTCGCTCTCCAGTATGAATTCTGATGTGTCTTTTCAAATCACCATGTCGCTAAAATGATTTCTCACAAGTTGCACATGTGTAGGGTCGCTCACCAGTGTGGACTTTCATGTGCGATCTTAAATGTTCAGCTCAAGAAAATGCCTTATCACAGGTCGTGCACACAAAAAGTCGCTCTCCAGCTGGCAATGCAGATATTCAATATTGCAGCACATGCAAGAAATCGATCACAAATTGTACAGTGATGTGGTTGTTGTGAAATGTGAAGCCTATAGCCAAAAAACTATTCAATTAATCAATGTTTCAATCACTAATCAATTACGCAGTGAAATCGAACCTTTTTTCACAATTAATTTTATAGGCAAAAATACGATTTAATTCTTTTGACTCCGAACCATTAGCAACCTTGCATTTTGCAATCCTGTGATATCACAAAAGACATATTTTTTGCTAAATTTCTTGCAGACTAAGAAACACGATCACCAACCAACTGGTAGCTGTGAATAGCCTATAACCAAATCTAAAAATTTGGCTACTGTTACTGGTACCTGAAGATTAGGCAATCAGTACCGTTCTGCAGTATGCCTATTGTGATGTCACAAAAATGCAAAATGCCGCGTAGCCAATGATAAAGAGTCAAGCAGATAAAAACGCATTTTCGCAAATAAGGGGAATTGTGGAAAAAAAGGTTTGAGGCACGTCTTCATTACCTCAAGTAGTTCTCATTTCTTCAATAAAACTGACTTCGAGCAGTAACTTTTTAAGCCTAACTTAACAAAGTGGGTATTTATACACAAAAACTAAATCCAAAAACTTCTCTTAATTCCACCGTGTTTTGCTTTGTCGGTAAGAAAGATATCGCAAAAAATGCACGAGTCTCCAATTTAGCAAAAAATAACACAAATCTATAATAGAAATTATTTAAAAATAATTCTAACGCACACAAAATTTCAATAGCAAACAAACGTAAAAAACAAAACACACGGAAAATGGAAAATCACCGACAAAACGACATCATCATTATTAAATGGTTTCATAGAGAATCAAAAAAAGTTGCGTTTTCTAAAAAATTTCAAAAAAGAATTGCTTCAAACTTTGCTATACTTTATCAACTTAAAAATACAATCAACACGCCTATGCATTGCAGCACACATAATTATGCCAAGTTAACTTATTCTCAACTAAGAAGTGGTTCAAAACTTAAAACAAAAATCTCATTTCAAGCCGGAAACTAAAAACACAATGGCAGTAGAAATGACAAAAAGATTTATTTAAGTCTACATTATTTCAATCGATTTTTGGTCAAAATGTGGTCACTTATGCAACTGTACAAAAATACAAAAACATTTCAATACAACAATTCAACTGCTTTTGTAGGGAATCAGCAATTTCCCATAGAAAAACCAAAAATGGTTTGTTACAAGTTATAAATCCCTAAACTCCATCTGCAACGTGACTCTTGAAATGCTGGTTCAAATATCCTCTGTGTGAAAATGATTTGTCGCTCACGGCACATTTGTATGGCTTGTAACCAGTGTGGACCCACATATAGACTCTTAAATTGGAAGTCTTAAAAAACAAATTATCTCAAACATTGCAAGCAAACGGCCGCTCTCCAGTATGTACTCTCAAGTGTCTTAATAAGTTTCCATCTTCAGAAAATTAGCACATGTTTGACATGTGTATGGTCGCTCTCCGGTATAAATCCGCAAATGGTTTTTTCAACTACTTTGATGACAATATGATTCGTCACACGTTTGACATGTAGAAGGTCACTCTTCAGTATGAACTCTAATGCGCGTTTTCAGCGTCCCTCTGTGAAAATGACTTTTCACAAATTGCACACGAATATGGTCGCTTTCCAGTATGAAGCCTCATATGCACTTGTAAAGACCAAGCTTGTGAAAACTCTTTCTCACATACTACCACATGTGTATGTTTGCTCTCCCATATGTACGCTCAAATAGTTATTCAGGCTTGCAGCTTGCAAAAATGATTGATCACATGTGTGATATGTTTTTTCAACTTTGATGACAATATGATTCGTCACACGTTTGACATGAAGAAGGTCACTCTCCAGTATGAACTCTAATGTGCGTTTTCAACGTCCCTCTGTGAAAATGACTTTTCACAAATTGCACACGAATATGGTCGCTTTCCAGTATGAAGCCTCATATGCACTTGTAAAGACCAAGCTTGTGAAAACTCTTTCTCACATACTACCACATGTGTATGTTTGCTCTCCCATATGTACGCTCAAATAGTTATTCAGGCTTGCATCTTGCAAAAATGATTGATCACATGTGTGATATGTGTAAGATCGCTCGCTAGTATGAACTTGAATATGCGTTTTATATGAATAGGGTCGCTCTCCAGTATCGACTTTTATATAGGTTCTCAAATTTCCAACCTTCGCAAATTCTCAAACAGATTTTTCACAGGTTGTGCATGAAAATGGTCGCTCACCAACATGTATAAGTACCACAAATTTTAAATGTCGCAACTCCTACAGGGTATCTATGACAAACATCCAAACGCTGCAACAAAAAACTAATCATTGAAATGAAAAAGCATCAAAGAACAATGGTTGCATGAAAACACAAAAACTATTATTTCGTCAAAAACGACTCAAAAGGTGATCTTTGCCATCAAAGCTGAACCCAGACATTGTTGTAAATTTTTATCCTCCTGCGACAAGATATAGTCAGGTACTTACTATGATCCACAAAGTCTCAACGAGCTAAGCACTAAATGCTTGGAAAAATTAGCACCTGCTTAAAAGCTTCCAGTTATTGCATGATTGTGGGCTTTTTCAAATTTTAGATTTCGTATCATTTTTCGAAATCTGGGCAATTTTTGGTCAATATTTAACTTAAATCACGTAACAAGACCTTTTGACCAGCAATTACTTTGACGTAGGCATTTTATGATGCAGTATTAAAAAACAAACCTATGCACAAAAATTGAACAGCCTATGACGTCATTGACAACACGACATAACTTTTCGAAAATGCTCTGATATTACAATGCTAACATCAATCAAAATCAATTTCTTTAAACAATTTTGGACAAGACCAACTCGCATGCCAAAATTAGTGATCACATGATGTGTGGCATTCCCTCCGATGTAAAATGCATTACGTCAAATAGCTCGAGTGAAACAGGCTAAATGCTTTTAGGTAGAATCACAATTGACGACTTTTGGATGTGAGACAAAGCAAAATAAAAACAATTGTCAGTTACTTGGGGTTCCGCAGTTTTCGCTTTGCTGGCTGTAAAACAATAATCCGCTCTTAAACAACTGATCAAAAAGAAGCTATTTAAACAAATGAATTTTAAGTCTGTGAAATGAAATGAGTCGCAGTTTTAATATGTAAACAGACTTGTTTGTAAGTGGTGAATGCCTAAATCTCCTTTGAAACATGAATCCGAAAATTTTCCTTCAAACTTCCGCTCTGTGAAGATCGTTTATCTCAAGCAAGATATTGGTAAGCCCAATGAATCCGCAAGTGACTTTTTCAATTGCTTTAATAAGAAAATGATTTACTGCAAACATTGCAAGCAAACGATCGCTCCCAGAGTGCAGTCTTTAGTGTTTTTTCAAGTTTTCAGCTTGTGAAAAGGATCTTTCACATGTTCGACATGTATAGGATCGTTCTCCACTATGTAGCCTCAAAAACTTTCAAGTTTACAGCTTGCCAAAATGATTTATCACACATTTGACATTTGTAAGAGCGCTCTCCAATACGGTTCCGCAGGCGTCTTTCCAGATTGTATATTAGGGTGGGATGAAAATATTTTTTGCTTTTCTTTTGGAACACAATAGTAATAAAAAGTTGCTCCGCTCCAATACTTTTAAAATGGTACAAAAATTAATCAAAAATTTCAAAGTCTTCATGTCCCCCAGAGCTGTAAAAAATTGATTTTTTGCAAACTTTTGCATTAACGGAAATCGTAATAAACGCACTTGCCTCGCGCAGTTTTCGCAAGCAATCACCTTAAAAAGCCTTTTTTGCGATCTTTATTTGCATTAAAAGATTTTTATTCGTAAATCGAAAACTTTCAGGTGTCCAAAAAAACATCGGAAATTGGTCATTTTTTCTATATTTTGCATCAATTTTAGTTAAAATTTAACAGTACAATAAAATAAGGATTTTTTTGCAATAAGAGTGTTTACATACTAAGCTTTAAAATGGTGCGTTAAAAAACCTTATTGCTTTTAGTCAACCTAAACACTGATGTCCGGTCTACTACACCGGACATAAAAATGTGATTGTATAAAAGGATATTTTTAGTCTATTTTAAATCAGAGTTCACCAAACTACGGACGGCGCGCAGGCTGATTTCATCCGGCCCGCCACATCTTGCCCAAATAAAAGCTGAATTTAAAAAAATAGGAAAAGTTTACTAACTTTTTTAAAAAGACTGACGTTTTTAAGCCACCCGCAATCTATTAATAATTTTTTGATTCTACCTCTTTTTGTGACACTGCAAATTTTGTTGTTAAAAACACCATTGTTTCATTAGTACAATATCTCTGGTTTTAAGCAGACTTCAAAGCATAAGCAGGATGATTGAGACAGTACTAGCTCTAATAAATAATTAACTTTTACGCTGTGTTGTAATATTGTACTTTTTAAATGACTACCAAAAAAGAAAAGTATAGAAACTGATTGCCGGGTGTCTATTACAAAATGGAAGATCAGTATTTCTGTGGAAGCCAATAAGAATACAGCTAGTTATGCAACTAAAGTGTTGCTGTTTTGAAATAGTATAATCTTTGGCGGCGCAATACAGTGACTTAAGCAGGAAGCGCTGGCCAAACCACGTATAACATCTTTGGCTTTGTTTTTTGTGTAATAGAAACTCCTTTCTTAAAATCGTTCGGTCTTAGTTTGTTGTTGATTTGTTGTTTGTTGAATTGGTACATTTCTTTTTCAAAAGGGAGCCTACAAGTTTTTTGTTTGCCATATACATCAGAGGTAGATTGTCAAATGCTGTTTTTGTAGCATTAAGCCACCACAAATTGGGGCAGTATGAACCAAATTTGAAAAAGGTGTAAAATGTGTTTTCGAAGAACACTATCCCTTGTAGTGCAATACAGCTGGAGGAAAGCTATTCCATCAACTTAAAAGCGATTTCCATCACAAAGTTGCTATACTGCCGCTGATTTTGTTATTTACATTTTACAGTACTGCGCTCAATTCAAATCCGTAGAAAATCTGAATACTTGTTCATCTGATTGCAATTCGCACCCAGCGCAAAGCTGTTAATCTCGCAGTTATCCGCCCCTCAGAAAAAATGGTTTGGCGATCTTTGTGTTAAACAAAAAGTCAGTAAGTCAAGCGCACCGCCTTCCCATCG
This sequence comes from Trididemnum nubilum, assembly GCA_963965965.1. Classification (NCBI taxonomy): domain Eukaryota; kingdom Metazoa; phylum Chordata; class Ascidiacea; order Aplousobranchia; family Didemnidae; genus Trididemnum; species Trididemnum nubilum. The sequence continues at coordinate 37,995,807 of OZ014484.1, read as the reverse complement.
TGCAAGCTGCCGATTGGTTAAACTAAATTTTTAAAAGAACGTCACAAAAAACTTAAAAATTTTTCAAGTGCAGTATTTTGCGACGTTCTCTAAAAAATATTGAAGAACTTACCTGTTACAGTGACAGCTTCCTGCATTTTCTGCGGGAAAATATTATTTTGATGGCTGGAAATATTTCACCATAGTGTGAAAAAAGATTAAACTGCTAGCAAGTTAGACCAGCAATTACTATAAAAGAACACATTTCACTTCGTTTTTGAGCCACGCTCTACATATTTTACTCACGTTGCTACCAAAAATAGTTCTAGTAAAAGAGTAAGAAAAGAATTACTCAAAGAACTGAAATCTAAATTGATTGAACTGCATTATAATCAAGTATTAGGATGCAATAAAACAACCGTAAATACTGAAGTAAAAAAGGAAGAGTCCAAATACAAAAAACTAGCTCTTTGTCATTGACTAGCGCATCAACTGCTAACAAATAAACTGCTTTTGCTTTATCTTTTTCTTTAGGTTGACAAGCAACAGAAAGACCTTAATATATACAAGATTTATTTTAACAGAGCTTATCTTTTGCTTATTTTAACCAAGTGACAGCTTGGACGGTGAAAGGCAGTGCGCCTGGCGTACCAACGTATTGTTTAAAATAGACTAAAAATATCCTTTTACAATCACATTTTTATGTCCGGTGTAGTAGACCGGACATCAGCGTTTAGGTTGACTAAAAGCAATAAGGTTTTTCAACGCACCATTTTAAAGCTTAGTATGTAAACACTCTTATTGCAAAAAAATCCTTATTTTATTGTACTGTTAAATTTTAACTAAAATTGATGCAAAATATAGAAAAAATGACCAATTTTCGGTGATTTTTGGACACCTGAAAGTTTTCGATTTACGAATAAAAATCTTTTAATGCAAATAAAGATCGCAAAAAAGGCTTTTTAAGGTGATTGCTTGCGAAAACTGCGCGAGGCAAGTGCGTTTATTACGATTTCCGTTAATGCAAAAGTTTGCAAAAAATCAATTTTTTACAGCTCTGGGGGACCTGAAGACTTTGAAATTTTTGATTAATTTTTGTACCATTTTAAAAGTATTGGAGCGGAGCAACTTTTTATTACTATTGTGTTCCAAAGGAAAAACAAAAAATATTTTCACCCCACCCTATTGTATATATCGATCAAAAATGATCTATCACACGTTTTACATTTATCAGGTCGCTCTCCAGTATGAAGCCTCATGTGCTTTTCTAAACTTCCAGATCGTGGAAACTTTTTGTTACACGCTGCACTGTACGGTCGTTCTGCAATATGTGTCTTGATGTGCCTTTTTAAATCACTTTATTGCGGAAATGATTTGTCACAAATTGCACACATCTAAGGTCGTTTGCCACATGTGCCTTTTCAAAGTTCCACTTTGTGAAAAGGATTTCTTACAGGCAGAATATGAAAATGGTTCTCACAGGTCGAACATGAAAACGGTTGCACACCAGTACGCATCTATCACATTTTTAATGTTGCAACTTCTACACGTATTCTATCACAAATATCCAAATTTTGCAACAAAAATATAGTCGAAGAAATGACAAAACTTCAGAGAACAAAGTTTGAATAAAAAGTTTTAAAAAATGATTGTTTAAAACAAATCAAATTTTCGTTATCAAAGGGAAAGTTTGCGAAACACTGCCGTTGTTACATCTGCTGCTGCATTTTTATCCTCCAGTCAAAAGACAGCGTCAGACGTCTATTGATGGAAAATCCTCAGACTTTTCATCGAATTCACAACTATGTGCATGAAAAAATCCTCAACCGCGAAAAAGTTTCTTGCTATCTCTTGTTTCGGTGGTTTTGTTCGAGTTTTAGTCCGTTGAACTTGTCGCTCGTTGGAAACCACCAAGCAGCGATAATTATCGTAACACGTCTTATCCAAGAACGCACCAAAGTGAACAGGATTTAATCAGATCATGCAAAGAGGGATGGTACAAAACATGTCATTACCCTTTCCGCCATGCCGTTGATTACAAAATAAAGTGTTAAAAACTTTCTAATTCGTTACAATTGAGGAGCAATTAAACAAAAAGTTTGAATCACTCCTACAACAATAACTACTCAAAATGCAACAACATTGATTGATCTTGAACAGAACAAAACTCATTGCATGTGTGTTATATTGTTCAGTTAGAACAAAATTATCCGAATTCAGTGAAAATCAAACAACATCATGAAACATTTGCAATGCAAAAATGCCACCAACAACGATGTTCGCGAAAACTGGGGAAATTTCAACCCGTACAAACAACAGATGATCAATGGGACACAAGCTGTGGTTTTGGCCTATTTAAAGATGCTAATGGACAATGTCAATACTCCAACAATAAAGCATGATGCTGCAAATCAAACGGATTAACTCCTAGTAAAACAAAGAAAAACATACACAACACATTACTAACTCACAAACTAGCATAAGATATTGTTATCTGAAAAAATGTTTCAAAAATAAAAGTCAGCATCTTTTATCAAACTCTGGTCACTGGAAATAGGAAATGAAAACTCTTACAGACCAAAAAAGTCTACAAAAATTCAATCTACATCTTGTTGAAATGCGCCAAAGTTCAATCCATATTTTGTGCAAACGTGCACGAAAGTTCAATTAAAATATATGCGTGCATTTTATAAATTTTTGTTTAGAAGCACTGAACCAAACCATGGTCCACAAGATGGCTGAATAACGAATACCAGTAAAATGAACGCAGCTGCATCACAACAAATAAAATGCAAATACAAACATTGATCGAAAAATTCGACTAAGCTAAAAATAATCAATTGAAAAGTTCGACGACTTCAATAAATACTAACCCTATTTTACACGTTGGGGGGGTGCCTTTTCGGTTTTTTGCAATAAATCCTTTTAGTAAAATACAAAGGTTTTACTTCAAATCAAATTTAAAATTAGCAAAATTCTTTTAAAAACAACCCATTACACTTTGAAGTTGGTAAGATGAGAGAAATTTTCCAAATCAAAAAGGCTTTCCAAACACACTTTCCCACATCTAAGCATTCTTTGAACAAAATTTAGGCGAAATGAGGACACAAAACGTTTTTGTGAAATAACAGCATTGGATTAGGCATTTTGTACTCTACTGTAGTTTCAAACAACGAAAGTATGTCCAATGATCAAAATTTCCGCCGGCTATAGCTTCACTGAAGAAAATTAAGTAATCAATTCCACACAGTTTTCTACAAAAATTGGTGAATAACAACCCGCAAGCCAATTTTGATGTTTCAGTGAATTCCAGTTTCGGATGTAGATGGGCGGTCTCTTTGCCAAAGTTGCAAAATGCGGTAAATCAAATCCTCCCATGCAAAATGATTTCCGGTACATTTACATTTGGACGACAGATAAAGCAAACATAAACCACAATCATTCGTTTCTCAAAAACAATTCGGTCCAAATACATGTTCCAATATCAAAAGCTCTTCAAAATCATGACATTTATATGGCTTCTTTCCAGTGTGAACTCGCATATAAGCATTTAAATTTGAAGCCTGAGTAAATAATTCATCACAAAAATTGCAAGCAAAACGGTCGCTCTCCAGAATGAATCCGCATGTGTGTTTCAAAATACATGCAAAGTATAAGGTGCTGGGAGTTATGCAGTCTTTGCTCTAGCCAAACAAATAACGAATTATTGAAGAATTTATTACACATCGTAAACGTTTAAGCGATCTTGGCATGATGAAGCCTAAAATGCCGAATCAAACTTCCGATGTGTGAAAATGATTTATCACAGGCGGTACATTTGTGAGGCTTTTCTCCAGTGTGGACCAGCATATGGGCATTTAGATGTGAAGCCAATAAAAACTCTTTGCTACAGACAATGCAAGCGAACGGTCGCTCACCAGTATGAATACCTAAATGAGTTTTCAAACTGGTCTCGACCGAAAATAATTTATGACACGTTTGACATGAGTATGGTTTCGTGCCAGTATGAACACGCAAATGTGTTTTCAAATTTTCAGCTTGTGAAAATGATCTATCACAAGTTTGACAAGTGAAAGGCTTCTCTCCAGTGTGTATCCGCATATGTGTTTTCAAATTTTCAGCTTGTGAAAATGATCTATCACAAATTTGACAAGTGAAAGGCTTCTCTCCAGTGTGTATCCGCATATGTGTTTTCAAATTTTCAGCTTGTGAAAATGATTTATCACAAATTTGACAAGTGAAAGGCTTCTCTCCAGTGTGTATTCGCATATGTTTTTTCAAATTTTCAGCTTGTGAAAATGATCTATCACAAGTTTGGCAAGTGAAAGGCTTCTCTCCAGTGTGTATCCGCATATGTGTTTTTAAACTTTCAGCTCGTAAAAATGATCTATCACACGTTTGACAAGTGAAAGGCTTTTCTCCAGTGTGTATCCGCATATGTTTTTTCAAATTTCCAGCTCGTGAAAATGATCTATCACAAGTTTGGCAAGTGAAAGGCTTTTCTCCAGTGTGTATCCGTATATGTGTTTTCAAATTTCCAGCTTGTGAAAACACTTTACCACAAGTTTGACATGTATAAGACTTCTCTTTATTGTGCATTCGCATATGTGTTTTCAAATTGTCAGCTTGTGAAAATGATTTATGACATCTTTGGCATGAGTAAGGTCGCTCTCCAGTATGAACTCTGGTGTGTCTTTTCAAACTCGATTGTTGCGAAAAAGGTTTGTCACAATATGCACACATATAGGGTTCCTTTGCACTATGGACTTTCATGTGCATTTTTAAATGTCCAGCACGTAAAAATGACTTGTCACACGTTGTGCAGACATATGGTTGCTCACCATTAGGTAATTGGATTCCAGATTTTCAATCTTGCTTCCAAAGTCACAGCGGTAGTTGTGTAAAAGAGTTTTCAAAACCCTATCCAATTGTACAATCATTTAATCACTAATCAACTTTGAAATGAAATAAACTGAAAAAAAATACCGAATGAAATGGAACTAGTTTTAAAAACAATGTTACAACAAAAACACAAAAACAATGTACTGAGAAAATCAGTAATAAGCTATAGACAGTATACAAAGTCTTATAGGCACAATCAAACCTTTTGATTAACAGCCTAAGACATACTGCGTCGGAATCGACATTCGTCTTTTATTCCTTGTCAGTATAGTTAAGACCACAGGTATGAACATGAGCGTAGAAAGGCAAAGAATCATGAATGATGAATTGACTGAATGATGGGTAAAGATTTATGCATTATAAACCTAATCGGTAAAGATTTATTCATTGACTGATAAATTGGTAAAGATGTATGTTATGAAGATTTTTATCACTGGTGATATTTGCCCTTTTGGTCTTGCTAGTCTTACTGATAAGCCCTGAGATTGGGCGAAACAGCTGTCTAAGGCATGCTATTGGAAATTATTTTGAAAAACTATTAGAATTATGTCTCGTAAAATTGTGATAACATAATATTTTGGAAAAAAAATTGTGTCATGATCTGGTTAATTTGTGATTCTTTGCCTTTCTACGCTCATGTTCATACCTGTAGTCCTAGCTATACTGACGAGGAATAAAAGACGAATGTCGATTCCGAAACAGTATGTCTTAGGCTGTTAACCAAAGATTTGATTGTGCTTATATGACTCTGTATACTGTCTATAGCTCACAAAAACCATTGTTTTGTCAAAACAATGAAAAACTGATTTTTTGTCGTTGAGGTGACCGGTCAGTTGGTCGAGCGGCAACGCGTTTGTCTCTGGAGTGGTAGGTCAGAGGTTCAATCTCGGGTTGGTCAAATCGGACACAGTGTTGCCAACGGCTCGCCACCGCTGCAACATTTATTCGAAAGGAGCTGTGTTGCCCGGGCGCAATGACGCGGAGATAGGCCCTGCAAACTCGTTACACGCTTCGGCGTACTACAGCGAGTATAAATGAAAGATTTGATTTGAGATTTGAGGTGTACGACCGCAAATGCTGTTGCTGCGTTTTGTTCTCCAAAATAGAACAGCATCATGCTAAATATAGGTTGATACGCAAATATTTGAATGCGTTAAGTACCAAGTGCTTGCACGAATTTGCACCTGTTCAAATGTTTCTGGTATCGCATTCGCATGTTTCTACGAATTTCTAAGAAATCTTGTTCATTCAATTTGCTGCTTATTCAAAGCCACCAAGCAGCGATAATCATCATAAAGAGTCTTGTCCATGAACACAACAACTTTTTTCAGTGAAAACATAAACATTATGTCCAAATTTTAGGCCAAAAATACAACCATTTAACAAAATTTATAAATAACTTCAGAAATTCCATTCAAATTAGAAATCAGAATTTCCAAATCTTCACAAACGACACAAATTTAATGAAACACAAGTTCTGGTTTTGTCTTAATCAAAAATGCCAATGTTAAGTGATATTCCAACAACAAACTAATGATGTTGCAAATTAAACGGAACAGCTCGCAAAGTAAAACAGAAAAAGCCAAGGGCAACATACTAAACTGGATCACGAAAAATTACCATCGCAAAAACTAGATGATTAGAGCGTCGAGCACCATATATCATAAATCGAAATCGATACCATTGCATCACAATCGGCTTTTGCTTTCAAGATGAAATCGGATAAGAGCTTGAATTCGTGGAAACGTTTCTTTCCGAGGCATACTTTTATGAACCCTCTACTGGAATAATCGCTGTATCTTTATGCAAAAATATGCGCTTCTCCAAAAAAATGTGCTACACTTTTGAGTTCAATTCAAACTGCATAACACGACGAATGAGAAGTAGCAGTCAAATTTCATACCATCCAAATTCAAATCATGGAACTTGTTGTCGTGGGCCTCGACAAAAGAAACCAAACAGAATGGAAAATCTTAAACTACGTTGCATGCACGAATCGACTATGGCAGTAAGGACTACTGCAATAGTGACAATCAAAACAAACAGTTTGAAAAACAATACTAACAAGCAATACAACAACCGATGGTTCATTTGAACAAAGTACATTTTGAACAACTTTACGTCTTGTTCATTGATTGTTTTACGTCTCGTTCATTATCATAAATAAGGCGTAAAGGCGTCCATGGGTAAAGGCATCGTTTTTACGACGACCCTAATCGAATGATCTGGGTTCAACCCGCACCCTAATCACGTTGTTGCGTCCTTGGATAAGACGCTTTACGATGATTATCTCTGCTTGGTGGCTTCAAACAAGCAGCAAATTCAGTGGACAAGAATTCAAAGAAATTTACAGGAAAATTAGATCATTGGAAACTCCTAAGCAGGTGCGGATTCCTTTAATCACGAAGTAGTCCTGGTAATGAAAAGTGTGCGGATCGTCCAAAAAGTTAGCGTCTGACGCTGTCCGGTGACAGGAGGATAAATATGCGCTACAACAACAACATCAAATAAAAGCTGATTTTTAAGTCGGTGCAAATGATATAAATCGTAATTTTTTTTGAAAAAAAAAGTTTAGAAAATGCAGATGCCTAAACTTTATTTGCAACGTAAATCTTTTTAGTGCTTTTTCAAACCTCCGCTTGGTAAAAATGATTTACCACAAGCACTACATTTACAAGGCTTTTCTCCACTGTGAATCCGCAAGTGCCTTTTTAGGTTTCCAGCTTCTGAAAATGAATTATCACAAATTTGACAAGTGTAAGGCTTTTTTCCAAAATGAGTTCGCAAATGGTGTTTCAAATGTTCAGCTTGTGAAAAAGACTTATCACAAGTTTGACATGTGTGAGGCTTTTCTCCAGCGTGAATCCGCAAGTGTCTTGTTAGGTTTCCAACTTCTGAAAATGAATTATCACAAACTTGACAAGTGTAAGGCTTTTCTCCAGAATACGTCGGCAAATGGTACTTCAAATGTTCAGCTCGTGAAAACGACTTATCACAAATTTGACCTGTGCAAAGCTTTTCTATAGTATGAGTACGCAATGCTTTTTCCAGCTCTAGCAATTCAAAAATGATTTCTTGCAAACTTGATATGTGTAAGGCCGCCTTTGATTATCAACTTCAATGTGTTTTTTTAAAGTAACTCGTTGTGAAAAAGCTTAGTCACAAATTGCACTCGGGTACGATTGCTCTCCAGGGTGGACTTTCATGAACATTTTCAAATACCAGCATGGAAAAATGATTTATCTCAGGTCCTGCACAATTATGGTCGTTCGGGATCGCTCACTGTAATTATGTGCTGACAACAGTGGTGCTACAAATTTTTTTACGTTTTGTTGATATAAACTACAGACAGAGTTGCGAAAATACGAAAACCATACTACATTGAAAAAGGTACTATTTCCATGAGAAAATTATAGACCTGGGTTCAATTCCAGAGTAGTTTCTAAATTATACAGATTGAAAATCAGCAAAAAATTTAATTGAACTGTAGCAATACTCAAATAAAATGACAACCCCCCCACTAAAAAGTTAACCAGCAAAAAGCGAATTCATAAATTCAAACAATAAATAATTAATCGAACAAAATCTCAGCAAAACTACGTTATGTCAAGTTCAAATTGGCACAGCATGTAACATTAGCTTTTGGGAGTGAATTTGGAAGCAAGTTTTCTTATGCCACAGCTCATATTTGCAAGAGTCTCGATCTTGCATTGGCTAAGCGCTTTAGTTCATTTCTAGCAAAACAGTTGAATAAAGCTTTCAGGATATGATTGAAACTGCAATGCTTTGCCGCGCACGTTTGAGTCATATAAACTCGAGTTGAGGATTTAAGCAACATCCTTTAGAAGAGTGCAGTAAAGGGCACTTCGGCTTTTTAAACACAATAACTGCAGTCGAGTGCTTTCATGGACAGCAACTTCGTTGTAAATCTGAACTCCCAAAACACAACTAGCATGGCAGTACTGCTTAGGAGCAGATAGGCCACCACGATTCGCTAATACCACTTAAAGGCTTTTTGCTCTCCAAACCCGGGATATGTTCAGTATCAATCAACATTTCTTTGCAGCCTAAGCATTTTCTTCGCCGAGATATGCATCTTCCAATGTACCCAGCAACATAATAGGTGACAGCGGTATCATCATCATCATCATCTCATCAACTTCAATTTCTGCTTATTTCCTCCAAACAGTCCAAAGCTTCCACGTCATCCTCTGTTGAGTTAGTTGAGCTGGTATTTAGATGGGCCAAGGTATGCAAAGCATTTTGGCTAAGTACAGTAGACTCCGGCCACGAATCTTTTTTTCAGCCTAAAATAGCTGCGAAATTGACATAAAAGTTGCCACCAGTTTATTCGCCTTTACCAGCCAAAACGTCCTTCAACTGGATCATTGGTAAATTTGCCAGATAATATAATACCGTACTTAAATCCATGCTTGTTAATGAGGTGGAAGGTCATCGCCATTATTGCCTCCAGTGATATGAGTGCCGGCAGTAAACGTTTCAGCTGTTAAGTCTGATTGAACAAATGCTATTGCAAATGCTTTTAGCAAAAACTGGAGAGTGTAGTTGTTAGATCCATCTTCATCGAGACAAAGAGGTTTACACATTGAAACGTTCTTTCGAAATCCTGAAAAGTGCAATAGGTGATTAATTATTTTCAATTACATAGCTATAAACATATGAACAGGACTGGAATGAAAAATAACATTTTGGTTGCAATAACTGTCAGCTCAAGACAAGGCAAGTTGTTATTTGGTCACGCAGTAACAAAATATAGCAGTCACAAAGATTGATTAGAAATGCGACAGGAAAGTTGCGAAAGAATCTGGCGGACAGGTCAAGCAACCACCCTACTTGTCAACAAAACTTTCTAATTTAGCCAGTAATTTTGAGGTCAATATTTTTTTATGATATGCACTGTTGTTAGATTCAAGCGTCTAAATGCAGCGGATTTAGCCGGATTTTGAAAGTTACGAATAATTCAGTATTTAAATAAAATCAAAATTTTAACTTCACCATCAAAGTTTCCAAAAAAAGGCCATTAATTTTACATACAAAGTGCAGTTTATTAAGTAAATTGTATAAAACAAAAACTGAAAAGGGAACACCGTTTAAGAGGTACATTACGAAAGCAATTGCACAAACATCAAAATTCACAATTAAGGCCATGCTAAAAGCAGAGAACAAAAAATTACCAGTAGCAAGCCTAAAACAGCTGTTTTGCCTAATTTTAAGGCTCGTCAGTTGGACTTAGCAGGGCCAAAGTGACAAATGTTACAGTGTTAAAACCTCCGAAAAAAACCTCAAGAAAATGATTAATTCTTTGCAATAAAACTCTGTCCCATAACAATTTTTACCCAACAAGTTATGCCAAATTACATAATTCTTTCTAACTGAGATCGTTACTGAACGAAACTCTGGGTCTCAAAGTGCTAAACTCACAGAAATCTTTACAAAATGAAACTAGGTTACAGGCTATTAATCTGACTGAAATCCATACCGAATAAAGAAATCCTTACCAAAATATTCGATTGCTTTCGTAATGTACCTTTAAAACGGTGTTCCCTTTTCAATTTTTTGTTTTAATTCGTGATTACTGCAACCCACTCAGTTTGGATGGATTTCCTTATGCTACAACTTTGTTGTTCCTTTCTTTTAAATTGTATAGTGAATTTTTTTAACAAAATAGAAGTTTTTACCTTTTGGCTTTTGATGAAGATTTGAGAGATATTACTTTCCACAAATTGTTAATAAAAGTCACGAAGTTTCCCGTTGCAACAAAGCTTGGATTATTAGCTATAATGAATCAGAACATGGGTTGTGGGTTCACTAAAGAAACCTGAAACTAAGCACACAAATGTGTTAAGCACGAAATGCATTCCTAAACTACAAGGTTTATTTTTGTACAGAAGCACAGGCGTAGCCAGGAGGGCTCCGGGGGTCCGCCCTCCGCAGAACTGAATTGTCACCAATGACAAAAATGTGACAAAAAGCCTATTGTTTTTTCAGTTTAAGTTTCTTTTAGCATCTTCGCGTACAACTGTACACGTGTGCAACAGTAACTAACAATAAAATTGACGACCAGGAGGCCCGGGCTCCCTCAATTCCAATCAATTTAAATGTATCGCCTGGGTGAAACGAAGAGTTTTTGCCTTAAAAAGTAGCTACCTCAGGCACTCATCTAACGTTTCCATGAACGTAATGCAATAACCAGGGCCGAAGTTACCATATGGCACAGTGACAGGGGCCCCACGCTCAGATGGTAAGACTTTTTTTGGTTTTCACCTATATTTGGCAGGAAGATGTAGCAAAAATCCCCATTCCAAAAGACCCACGTAATGCAAATCCGGCCCGGGCAATAACATGGTTAGTAGGTGCAACTATTTATTATACAATTTTTCTATAACAACTCACCTCCACCTCGCCAGTTGCTATGCGAGAAAATGCTTTTGAAAAATTAGCTAAGGGGAAAAGCTCATTGAGCAAACTATTGAATTTGATTTAAATGGGCCTAGGCCCCCTGGCCATACATGTACTCCTATAACTTGCTATTTTCATGACAAAACAAAAAGCTCTAAGAAAAATCTTCAAGTGGATTATTATTTACTGTTACTATATTGCAGAAGGCAAGGTATCTTATTCCCCCTACCTGGGCCGAATCACTTGCAAAATTTAACACCATAAACAATTTTTCCATTGGCTTCCAAATTAAATATCTAGTTCTTTCAAATTGCTCTGAACACATGCAAAATGTGATCCAAGGGCATCAAAACAGCTTTTTTTCAAAAAATTACGAAAAAAACACCCAGTGGCTGGGGGCTTTGCCCTCAGACCCCCGTCTGTGACACATTTAAGTTACACTAGTTTGCTCACATACGTCTTCTACTTTAGACATCATGCTTTAGTTGAAATAACTAACAAGTAATGCAGGCTCTACTTACAAACGTAAAATAAATGCCTGCAATAAACAAGCTAATTTAATAGGCCTTATCTCATTTACTAGTACGTATAGGAACAAACAAGATATAACTTTATAACTTACAAATAGCGTGTTGGGGTGACGTCTTGGCTACAATGCGAGCAATTTTCAAGCTTTTATGCTCTTCTTCAAAGTATAAATTTGTTTGATATCACCAAATAGTCCAAAGCAAGGGTATCCAAGAATAATCTCATAACTAACTTAAGCGCAAAAGAGCAACATATTGTTGAGTTAAATTTACTGTACTTGATTTCAACTACAATTTCGAAAAGTAACTAATACATTTGCATTTACCAACACGCTGAAAAAACTGCAAAAATTACAGAATGCATCTGTAGAACAGGATTCCAGATTATTAAGTAATAACTAAACTAACTATAGCACTGTTGACTAGTCCTGTAAACTGCGCTTTTCTAATCTACAGCTTATCTTAATATCATGTACATTTTAAATTATAGTCGCAATCTAAACTTGCTACAAGTAAAAAGTAATTAAACTTGTTACAACTGCTCAACAACTGCTCGCAACCCAACACGTGCTCGTAATTTTGTCAAAGCGCAATGAGCAAAACGAGTAGTTTCACAATGCGATCGATCATTCAAGCGTCCGAAAATCTAAAAGCGCTGCTTAGCACCACTGTTGTCAGACGAAACGTGCGAAAAAGGCAAAGTAAGCGATCCCGATGTTCTAGATATCCCTGGTTCACCAGCAGGCATTTGCTTTCCAGATTTCTAATCTTGCTGCATTGACAAATATTCTATCACAAAAGTCACAGCAACAAGGTTGCGAAAAACAGTTTGCAAAAGCTTATTCAATTAGTCCATCTTTAGCACTCTAATCAATTTTCAATTAAACAAATCTGAAAAAAAGACATTCTCAATAAAATGAAACCATTTTCAAAAACAAAGTTTGATGAAAACACATGAAATACTTGTTTTGCCAAAACAATAAAAAATTGATTTTTGTCACCGAAGAGCAACGACTGCAAATGCTGTTGCTGCATTTTTATCCTCCTGTTATAGGACAGCATCAAATGTTTAATAATGGTTGATCTGCAAATATTTTAATTCGTTAAGTACCAAGGGCTTGGGCAGATTTGAACCTGCTTAAAAGTTTCCGGTATCGCAATCGCAACTTCTTCGAATTCTTGTTCACTGAATTTGCTGCTAGCTTAAAGCCACCAAGCAGCGATAATCATCATAAAAAGTCTTGTCCATGGAAACAACAACTTTTGTTACTGAAACAGAAGCATCATAACCAACTTTTAGGCCAAAAATACAGTCAAATGACGAAATTTATGAATAACTTGAGAAATTCCATCCATCACAAATGACACATATTCAATGAAACACAAGTTGTGGTTTTGTCTTAATCAAAAATGCCAATGGGAAATGTCAAAAGTGATATTCCAACAACAAAGTAATGATGTTGCAAATTAAATGGAACAGCTTGCAAAGTAAAACAGAAAAAGCCAAGGGAAACACACTAAACTGGATCACGAAAAATTACCATTGCAAAAACTAGATAATTAGAGCGTCGAACCCCTTGCAGTAGTACATAAAGCGCTATATATCATAAATCGAAACTGGTTCCATTGGACTACAATTGGCTTTTGCTTTCAAGATGAAATCGGATAAGAGCTTGAATTCGTGGAAACGTTTCTTTTTGAGGCTTAGTTTTTACGAACTCCTACTGGAATAATCGCTGCATCTTTATGCAAAAATATGCCCCTATCAAAAAAAATGTGCTACACTTTTGAGTTTAATTCAAACTGCATAACACGACGAATGGAAAGTAGCAGCCAAATTTCATACCATCCAAATTCAAAACATGGAACTTGTTGTCGTGGGCCTCGACAAAAGAAACCAAACAGAATGGAAAATCTTAAACTATGTGGCGTGCATGAATCAACTATGGCGGCAAGGAATGCCGCAATAGTGACAACCAAGCAAACACTTTAAAAAACAAAACAAACAATACAACAACCGATGGTTTATTTCAACAAAGGACATTATGAGCGCTTTCACTTCTTGCTCATTGATATTTGAATTGTCTGTGTGCTGCTGTTCAATATCTGCTTCATTTCAACGAACCAAATTTCAAAAACTAAAGGTTATTTAATGGTTTTTATTTTTGTTGTTTTTATCAGTATGTGTGCGAGCTCATGGTACTGTCGTTTTAATAACACTTTTGACCTCAACAAAACTAGGAGCCAAAGAAGAAAACAGTTATGTTCTGCAGAACATTGAGTGTTTCGGCGAGCAAAAACTTCCTGTCACAAGAAAGCATCAGGCACCTAGTATGATCCGCAAACTTTTCAACGAGCTCTTCAACGTGGATGACTTTTTCAACATGGATGCGTTCACCAAATTAACGTTGAAGTCACCGACACTGGCGCAGCCAGAAATAAAAAAAGGGGGGGACAAAATTTTTTTATGATTAAAGCATAATGCAAATCCGAAAGGTTTTGGCAAATTGTAACAAATCACAAATTTTTAGCGATAGCAGGCAGAATTCTTGCCGTCGTTCATGCAACAGACACCTGAAAAAAAAACAAGTAAATGAAAGGGAATAGAACTAGTAATTTCACCTGGTTTTACGATTTCATTTTATTTGACAATGCAACAGCGGACGCAAAAAACACGTTTTCTTCACGTAGGTCGTAGGCCATACGAGAAAATCGCACATTGCCGTTATTATTCAGGTAAGCTGGCATAATAATTTCAACTCTCAAATGCAGTTTATTGTTACAAATTAGGAACAACTGAGGCAAATTCGCAAAAACATACGAACAATCCCCACCTACACCCAAAAATAATAGGTATGCCAATAGAAAGTTTCGTTAATTGATTACTCTACTGTTATTATTACTGTTGGTAGATGTACGAATCTAGGCATGAAGCAGGAAAAATGGAATAGCGATCAAGCATTCCTAACATGTTGTTAATTATTAGATTAAACTATGCGGATCTAAACGCGGCTACCGCTAAAAAATAATCTCAAAGAAATATTACGAGTTTATTTGCACAGCACGCCCGTAAACAAAATCTGGTTCGCGCCAAAAACTGCTTGGAATGCTTCCATAGCAAATTTTAGACCCGGTCTATACTGTGCTTAAAATCATGAACGTACGAGTGTATCGTTGATTTGTTTGAAACAACTGGCTGCTTGTTCGCTGGTAGGGCGATACGCCGGGCGCACCCAATTTCGGTTTAAAATAAACTAAAGATGAGCTTTTGCGCTCATGATTTTACGCACAGTGTAGATCGGGAATAGGCAGACGGAGTCTGCGCGACTTTTTCTCGCAATTAGTGCACTCAGTTTAGACTTCGACACAATTTGGACTATGTCGCCGAACTCGCTGCTCTGATAGACGAGAACACTGTTATAAACAATATGCGGACATAGAAATTTATCGAAATAGATTTCCTAAAAATAAATTGACGTACTATTCGCTGTAATAGACATTTGACATAGCGTAGTTTGAAGTTGTAAGAATAGTTCAAACCAGCCGATCACTCGTTCCCCCAACTCCCAGCTGCAACTAAAACCAAAGGATCAAGCTGACATCCTAGTTGCGCTTTTGGTAAACTACAAAAACTTTTTAAGCACTAGTACATTGATTTCGCCGTTTTTGAGGTAAATGGGCTCTATAGACTGTTGATCTAAATGTACGCTTGCATAAGGCGGTTTAGACCACTTACGTCTGATATTTTTCAACGCAAAAAAAGAAAAACAGGCAACATGCATGCAATCAAATGACGGACCTAATAAAGCATTATAAAAAATCAATTTTGACGTTAAAGATATATGGAGAGTCGTTCTCTTAGAAGAGATTTGCTTCAGCAATTAGTGATTTCCATACGTTTTTTATTCAAATACCGGTATTACATAAAACCCCCAAGGGAACCACAAGGGTAACAGAGATATCGCAACTCCGGGCGGGGAACCATAGCGATTCAAATGGAAAACGAGAAAACA
Organism: Trididemnum nubilum; assembly: GCA_963965965.1. Taxonomy (NCBI): domain Eukaryota; kingdom Metazoa; phylum Chordata; class Ascidiacea; order Aplousobranchia; family Didemnidae; genus Trididemnum; species Trididemnum nubilum. Next base: position 37,979,966 of record OZ014484.1, on the reverse strand, counting down.
ATGTCGATCAGCAAGCATGTGATCATCGACATGCTTGCTGATCGACATTGTTTTCTTCTTTTTTATTTCAAATATTATCGACATTTATTAGGGTAAAGATACGATTTGACAATGGTGACATTTAATTTGTGGACTGATACACGTCAGATCTCGGCCGCACCAAATTCTCACCAGTATCTGATTCTACTTGTTCCATTTTGGAAAATGACGAGTTTTGCAACGAAATGGTTTGCGTTTTTTGGTGCAAAATTGCGCTGCTTTCTGCCTCGTTTGCGCTCTCCAACAAATGCAACGTTATGCTGACGAGACATTATCATTCAAAGACACCGCGATGCGGGCTACACAATGATCGAACATTTTCATTACATATCATCAAATATTAACACTCACAATACAAGCATTCCACCTCTAAAAAATTGCGCTGCTTTCTGCCTCGTTTGCGCTCTCCAACAAATGCAACGTTATGCTGACGAGACATTATCATTCAAAGACACCGCGATGCGGGCTACACAATGATCGAACATTTTCATTACATATCATCAAATATTAACACTCACAATACAAGCATTCCACCTCTACGGTATTGTTTCTATCCTGTGTCAGAAATTCTTGTTTCAATAGAATCAAGTTTATATATCAATGTGTATTAAAGTTTATATTGTTATATTAATGTGACATAAAAGATAACTTTTTCAATCATAATTACTAAAATTGATTTTCCGATTGTAACTCATTTCCATTGTTGCGTTACCGACGATTCACTTTGCCTTTTTTGATGCAAACGTTTTTTCAACCCGAATATCTCGAAAACAATACAAGCTAAAGGGCTGAAATTTTTGTGCAAGATAAAAACGCCAATCACTTTACAAAAAATTTTCAAAAAATGCAAGTTTTGACGTTGCTTATTTGCAACTCAAGGTAGACTTACACTTGAGTTGAGCGTTTTTTAATCAGTTTTTTGATATTTTATCTTTTTTAAATAATTTTTGTGAAATTGTGTACTTTCAAAAGGGGGGGGACTGGTCCCCCTAATCACCCCCCTGGCTGCGCCGGTGGTCACGACACAATAAAATGGGCTTTTGTTGTTATTTAGTATAAGAAAGAGCTCATTTAGCTCATCAGTGAACCTATCTATCCTTGCCGTTGAATCATCAGGGTGCCTATATACTATGCCAATTGTTACGGGATCTTTGTTAGATGTAATATCAACCCACAAGTGTTCAGCATTTGAGAGTACAAATTTTTAACACTGATTTACGCTGTAGCTTAGCATATTTTTAATATAAATTCCCACATCACCAGCATACGTTTTACTATCACTATGAACAAAATTATATCCTTCTAGATCGTTGTTGCGGTTGAGATTGTCCTCCCGTAATTTTATTTCAGAAATAGCTATAATTTTCAGGTAGGTTTTTGAAACCAAACAAATAGGTAGTCAGCACATCAATATGCTTTTGAAGGCTGCAAATATTAGAATTAAAAACAAATCCTAACTATTTTTGTTTTCGAAGCAGCTATGATTGAGAGTATCCAAATAATCGCATTTTTTGAATAGCTCGGAGTAATCACTATTTTCGAATCGGTTGGTTTTAGAACGTGCATTACTATTGTCACTTAATCGTTCATTATTTTCACAGTACTTAGACTACCATTCATCACAAGCGTTATTGTTGGTCAATAAGCTATTATTGGAGTTGAGACTTAGAATACATTTTGAATTTGGGTTATTTAAGTACGCCATTTCCATTTAAAGCAGCAAGCAATAGAAATAAAAAAAATGGCAGGGGTGATTAAGCGTCTTCGACAACAAGATCACTGCAATTAATAAACAAAGGTAGCTAATTTAGAGCTTTAAAGTCAATCTCATTAAACCCCAGTTTAAATAAATCGTCAGATGACGATATAGCAATCCAATCACCTCTACCTTCGTCTTTACCGCTGTCGCTGGCATCACCAGTTTTGGCTGATTCTTTCATTCGGGTTTTCCCGTTGTAGCTGTGGCACATGACGAAACTGTTGTTGCAATTTTTCTATAGATAGTACAGTAACTTGTAGCATAGCTGGGTTAAATCTTCAGTAATAAAAGAACCCTGAAAATTCTCAGATTTTTTGAGTTCAGCTTTCATAAACATCAATTTATTTCGTTTTTTAAAGCTCACAAACCTTGCTGTGATCGGGCACGATTTGGCCCAACCATTATTCGATTTGCTGTTAGCCCTTCGGTTTGGCTTTCTACCCAAATGATGGCATCGCTGAATATCTCATGCGTCAAGTTCAATATCAAGTTCTTTGGCAATTTGAAAAAGAACGTCTTCACCATCGTCTCTTTTTCTGCTAGACTCTGGTACTCCTTAGATACGAATATTTTCTCGACGATTGTATTGATCGAGATCATCTTAACTATAGATATTTAAATTTATAGCCTGCTTTAGCCACGCATTTTCTGTCTTGATTTGCGTAACTTCTCTTTTTGCCTTATTTAGTTCATGCCTCAAAGTACTGATTTCGTCATTTAACTCATTCACTGTGTTATTAATATCCATAAAAATTTCTCAATCTTCTTCTTTAAAGTGAGAATTGCCAAGTTTGCATTCTGCACAGCTTGAATTAGATCTGCTGCGTGTTGACTTTCGACTACCGGTATGTCTTTTGCAGACCACTGCAAAAGTACTATTTCTTTTGGTACAAAAAAAAGAAGTCTGCACTGAAAACGAGCTGTTCCATGTTTTCAACTGATCGATGTTTCTGCACTGAAAACGAGCTGCTTGATAATAAAGTGCCGCTTCAAATTTTCGATTTGTGAAAATGATTTATCACAAGCAGTACATTTGTAAGGCTTCTCTCCAATGCAAATACGCAGCTGACTTTTCCAACTATACCGATATAAAAATGATAACTTGCACAAAAGAAAATGATTTATTGAAAGTTTGACATGAATAGGACTTCTCTCCACTATGAATCCGCAAATGTTTTTTCAAGTTGCTTCGAACAAAAATGATTTATCACACTTTTGACACAAGTAAGGCTTCTCTCCAGTATGAACTCGTATGTGGACATTTGAACTTGAAGAACGTGAAAATGATGTTTCACAAACTTTGCATGCAAATGGTCGCTCTCCAGTATGAATGAATTCGTAAGTGGCTTTTCCAAATGCTTCGACAAGAAAACGATTTATTGCAAGTTTTATTTGGGTAGGGCTTTTCTCCAGTATGAATTCGCATATGGACTCTAAAACTTGAATTATGTGAAAATGATTTATCACAAATATTGCAAGCAAACGGTCGCTTTCCAGTATGTACCCTCAAGTGCTTTTTCAAGTTTACAGCTTGCAAAAATGACTTATTACACGTTTGACATTTGTAAGGGTGCTCTCCAGTATGAAGCCTCATGTGTTTTCTTGAATTTCCAGTTTGTGAAAACGTTTTGTCACATACCACACAAGTGCATGGTGCTCTCCAGTATATGTCTTTTCAAGTCTCCAGCATCTAAAAATGTTTTACCACAGGTTTGGCATGCATAAGGTCGCTCTCCAGTATGAACTCTTTTGTGTGTTTTTAAATTTCCGTGGTGAAAAAATGATTTGTCACAAAATGCACATGTATAAGGTCGCTTGCCAGAGTGGACTTTCATGTGCGTTCTCAAAGTCCCTGCTTGTGAAAATGATTTGTCACAGGTCGTGCACACAAAACTTCGCTCTCCAGCTGGCATTGCAGATTTTCAATATTGCAGCACATGCAACTCATCGATCACAAATCGCACAGGGCTGTTGTGAAATGCAAAGCAGATCGTCTTCTACCTTTTTCAACTACAGTCAAAATTTAAACACATAATCAAGTCTCAGTCAAAACGTATTCGAACCTGAAAAAAAACTTAGTCAATAGACGATCACATGATCTGGGTTCAACTTGCACTCTAGTCACATTGTTTCGTTCTTGGATAAGGCGCTTTACGATGATTATCTCTGCTTGGTGGCTTCGAACAACCAAAAAATTTACACGGGAAGAAGTCAAACGCTAACTGGAAAAACAGGAAAATGGCTAACTCCTAAGCGATTATATATTCGTCCAAAATAAAAGTGCCCCCATCGCTTCCTCGTGCGTGGAGGTTAAATATGGATCAATCAATCAATCAAATGAAAGCATTTTTCAAAAACAAAACGGAATGCAAACATAACCTTTCGGCGAGTAAAACACCTAACAGACATACGCAGACACTTAACAGCATAACAATAATACAAAATTAAACAATGAATTACTGCTGGTAATCAGTCAGTCAGTTAAAATATTCAGTTAGTTGGTTTTGTCATGAAGTGAACGACCGCAAATGCCGTTGTTTACAAATTTATCCTCCTGCAGCCAATTTATTCAACTCATCGATGATCAACAGACGTTTCGTTGCATTAAGTACCAAGTGCTTGGACCAATTTTCACTTGCTTTGAAGTTTTAAGTCATCATACGTTCCTGTTAATTCTAATAATCCTTCAATTTGCCCACGTTTGAAGCCCCAAAGCAGAGATGATCACCGCAGGCGTTAAAAACGAATAGGCATAAAAATTTGTGCAATGGAATGAAAACTCTACTCAAAAATAAGGGCGTTTTAAAACAAATGTTTAGTTCAAGTTTGAGTGCAAATCAAACAGTACCGCACGTAAAATGACTAATGCTATAAACACATGAAAATGTTCAAAAAATTTTTGCTTAATTTTTAGGTAAAAATCAAAACTAAACACATAAATGGAAAGCAGCAGCCAATTTTTGTTATGGTTGAAGCTCAAAACATGGAACTTGTTGTTATGAGCGTCGACAAAACAATGAAACTTAATTTTTGCCAAGAATTTATTAGTAGTGAAAAAGTTTTAAAAACCAAAGTCGGCATCACATCTTAAACTGAAAACTAAAATAGCACTGGCTAATGGAAATTGAAGTATATTTAAGGCCGGAAAATTCTAAAACAATTTATTGCAATTTTTGATTTTAGTGTGTTCATTTGAGCACAAAACTAAATAAAAAAACATTCTATTTACGAAAGATTGAAGTAGCAACGCAAAGTTTGAAACACTTTTGAAAACAAAATGTAAAAAAAGGAGATTTACGGATATTACAAACTCATAGCTTGTGTGTGATGCGTCAAGTTTCAGATAAAATTTTCTCATCTTCAATAAAAAATAAAACTAGCAAGGAACATTTTTGGAAAATTGATCTTTTGTCAGTCGGTCACTTTTGTCATGGAAGTGAATGACCACAAACGTTGTTGTTCCAAAATTATCCTTCAATGGCAAATTTATCCAACTCATGGATGATCGATCAACAAACGTTTTGTTGCGTTTGGTACCAAGTGCTTAAACAAATTTGCACCTACTTAGAAGTTTCCAGTTGTCGTAGGTTTCGGTTAAGTTTTGTAGTCCATTGATATTGCCCACGTTCGAAACCACACTGCAGATATGATCATCACAAAACGTTACAATTTATTTGTTTATGAGACATAAGTTGTGCTTTTATCAGGCTACTTGTGGAATGGGCATGACAACTGTACTCAAAAATATGCGCTTATCTGACAAAGTTTGGTCCAAGTTGAGTGCAAATCAAAAAGTTCAACATCTACAATGACTAATGAAATAAAATCATAAAAATCTTCAGAAAATTTTTGCCAAACTTTTAGGTTTAAATCAAACAGCTCAACTCAAAAATGGAAAGCAGCAGCCAAGTTTCATACGGTTGAAATTCAAAACATGGAACTTGCTGTTTCAGGCGTCGACAAAAAAAACTAACACAACTTAATTTCCGCTAAGAATTTACTAGTTGTGAAAAAGTTTCAAAAAGCAAACTCGGCATCACACCTCAAACAAAAAAACTAAAATTGCACTGGACAATGGAAATTGAATTACGAGTATATTTTAAGACCAAAAATTCTACAAAAATTAATCCAATTTTTGGTTTAAATGTGTTCATTTGTGCACAAAACTAAATAAAATGACAAAACATTCTATTTAACATCAGATTGAAGCAGACTGTAGTACTTTTAAGTTGACCTTTTACTGTGACTTTTATCATAGTAAAAAATAAGCAACAATTTGTTCAGCCAAGTTGTCTTTAGTCTGCAAAAAAGATAAAAACAAAACGCAAAAACCCACAACTAAATTAGTGAAAAACTACCACACCTCAGAGAAACAACGATAAAAAATAAGAATTTTGATTAAACATTTCAGCAAACAGCTATAAATACTGTAGCTGCTAAAACACTAAACAAACAAGCTAAACAACAGTCTGTTAACAAGTAACAAAGTACTCTAATCAGATAAGGATTTACCACACTTTTGACACAGATAAGGCTTCTATCCAGTATAAATCCGCATACGGGCATTTTAACTTGAAGTATGCGAAAATGATGTCTGAAACAGTGCAAGCAAACAATCACTCTCCAGTATTTACCCACATGGAAAAAACGGCTGCAGTTCAGAATGAATCCGCATGTGCGTTTCAAAATATTTGCAAGATATCAAAGTCTTGGGAGTTATGCAGTCGTTGCTTGAGCCAATCAAATAATCAATTAATGAAAAAAGCTTATTTCACGTTGTAAATGCCTAGGCGATCTTTGCATGATCAACCCTAAAATGCTGCTTCAAACTTCCGCTCTGTGAAAACGATTTATCACAAGCAGTACATTTGTAAGGCTTCTCTCCAGTGTGAATCCGCACATGCACAATCAAACTTGAAGAGCATAAAAATGATTTTTCACAAACATTTCATGCAAACGGTCGCTCCCCAGTATTAATTCGCAAGTGTCTTTTCCAATTGCTCTGATCAGAAAATGACGTATGGCAAGTTTAACATTAATAGGGCTTCTCTCCACTATGAATCCGCAAATGTCTTTCAAAATTGCTGCGAACAGAAAATACCTTATCACACTTTTAACACGTGTAATGAGTCTGCATGTGGACATTTAAACTTGAAGTATGTGAAAATGCTTTATCACAAACATTGCAAGCAAACGGTCGCTCTCCAGTATGTACCCTCATGTGTCTTTTCAAGTTTTCAGCTTGTGAAAAGGATCTTTTGCATGTCTGACATATATAGGGTCGTTCTCCAGTATGTACCCTCAAGTGTCTTTTCAAGTTTTCAACTTGCAAAAATGGTTTATCACACGTTTGACATTTATAAGAGCGTTCTCCAGAATGAATTCTCATGTGCTTTCCTAAACTTCCAGCGACTGAAAACTTTTTCTCACATACTACACATGCATATGGTCGCTCTCCAGTATGTACCCTCAAGTGCTCCTTAAATTGTCCAGCTTGTGCAAATGATTTACCACATGTTTGGCATGTATAAGGTCGCTCTCCAGTATGAATTCTGATGTGCCTTTTCAAATCACCACGTCGCGCAAATGATTTGTCACAAGTTGCACATGTATAGGGTCGCTCGCCAGTGTGGACTTTCATGTGCGAGCTCAAATGTCCAGCTCGAGAAAATGATTTATCACAGGTCGTGCATGAAAACCGTCGCTGTCCAGCTGGCATTGCAGATTTTTAATATTGCAGCACATGCAAAAAATAAATCACAAATCGTACAGTGATGGGGCTGTTGTGAAATGTGAAACACATAGTCAAAACCTATTCGATTAATCAATGTTTCAATCACGAATCAATCACGCAGTGAAGTCAAACCTGAATAAAAACCTGGTCAATAAAATAAAAACAATTTTTGAAGAAACATGCAATGCAAACATCAAATGTTTCGACGAGTTACACACACAGCTGACAAAAGCAGATACTTAACAAAGTAAACAAACATTTAAAAAAATATTGCAGCCTACATCACTATAACTTCTATGCTTCAAACTACAATTGATTATATACAACAGTTTTATTTTTAATGTCATAATACGAACGTACTCCCCAATTTTGTGGTTTGCCGAAGTCACTTTCCAAACCCTAAGCATGCTATGAGCCATATTTAAACGAAAACTGAAGCTAAAATCAATGGAAGTATCCAAAGTTAGGTCTATCGTATTAGATTAGATTGGTGTTTGCTTCATCCTTCCTGATCCAATCGTTCCAGAGATATTCTATTTCAAACATGATGTAGATACCTCCGTAATTGTTTTTTTCTGGCGAACATGACATTTCAACTCTAGAACGACCGGACTTTTGAACTATCTAGAACAGGGGTTTTAAATTTTTTTTCTCCAATTAACCACTTTTAATCCCACCACCACAGGCGGAGCTTTTTGAGAGACGAACATAACGCAGAATGGAAGGTCAGAAGCTGGGCCTGGTTTGGCGCTTAATCAGGATTTTGCTAAGGAGAGAGGGCTTAAACCAAAAGCGAAAATGTCTAAATTGGGAGACGTGTTGAGTAAACTAGTAAAATCAAACCTATCACAGACGGGGTCTGGAGGCGTAGCCCTCAGCCACAGGAGGCTGTGGGGGTGAGGGAGTAGAAGCCCCTATTCGCTGGGCAATTTTGGAAAAAATAACTATTTTAATGTCATCGAATCACATTTCGCACACACGTGCTCAGAGCCTTTTAAAAGAACTAAATTTTTAACGTTTGAAAGCCAATTGCAAAAAATTCAATCGTTTAATCCTCTTTTTACTTACAATTTATGTCCAAAATGTGTTTGCATTTTGGGGTTAAATGTTATGAGTGATTTGACCCAGGAACGGGAAAGCAAGGTACATTGTCTCGTGCAATATTTCAGCTGTAAATAATAATCCACTCAAAGATTTTCCTTGGAGATTTTTGCTTTGTCATGAAAATGACTAGTTGTAAGGGTACATGTGCGACCTCAGGGCCTAAGCCTCCTCAATTCAATTCCAATAATTTGTTCAATGAGCATTTCTTCAGGCTTATTTTTTTCAAAGTATTTTGTTGCATAAAAACTGGAAAGGTAAATTGGTATTAAAAATGGTACAATAGATGTTTACGCCTACTAACCATGTTATTACTCAGGAAAGTTTACATTGCGTGGGACTTCTGGCACTTAGGGGATTTTCCAACATCTTTCTACCAAATATAGGTGAAGACCAAACAAAGTTTTACAATCTGAGCGTGTAACCCCTGGCACTGTGCCATATGGCAAATCCAGCCCTGGTTGCTGCATTACGGTCCTAAAATAATTAGATAGGGTCTGAGGTAGCAACTTTTAAGACAAAAACCCTTAATTTCTTCTAGTTATAGATTTAATTTGGTCGGCAAAATTTGAATTGAAGGGCCTGTGCCCCCTATGTTGTCAATATTATTGTTAATTACTGTTGTTCGTGAAAAAAAGGAGCTTCTTTCCTCCCTGGCTAAGCCTATGCCCACCACAGTATCGCTCTTTGACAAATCAAAAAACAGAGGTGTCATTTGTATATAAACATGACTTTCAATTGATGGATTGCAGCTACGTCATAGTTTTTCCCGCCAAACCGATTGGACGTCAAAACGCCATTACAAAGCATTGGACGTTGCCGTAAATCAACGTATAATTCTTTCAGTGGGCATATTTAAAGAATTTGATTGTAAAGTAATACTTCTGTAGATAGCCTGGTCTTACTTTAAAGTTACCAGGAGTGATTTAAGCAGCTTACATAGTCTGAAAAGTCACGTTTTTTGTGAATTCTCATCGTCCATTGCCTGCTATTGTCCACTTTGACCGGTTTTTAGCTTTGGTTCACATCGTAAATTCGGTCATATCCTAAAATACTTAAAATTCTACGTCAAAGCTGTAACGCATGGCCGATTAATGTTTTGTTTAAGCACTATTTATGAATAATATTTAACATCACTTGCTCAAGTCGAAATAAATGCAAATTAAGGCTCGATCAAAGTTACACCGTTACACGTGGCCAGTTAAATCATTAGTTTAAATGACATCTCTTCGAAATAATTCAATGAAAACAACTGCTAATGCGTTTTAACCCTTAGCAACCAATAATATTATAGCGGTAAGCCGCTATTGACAACACGAAAGGCAAAAATCATCAAGATCCGGCAAAATAAACCTGAACTCAAAGTATCAATAGACAATAATCCAATCAAGCAATCACATCACATAAGTATCTAGGTGTTCTCATAGACGACAATCTAAACTGGAAACAACAAATCAAGGAACGATGTTCAAAGGTAGCAAGGGGATCTTGGGCCCTTAATCAATCAAAACACTTTGTAGATGAGCAAACCTTAAGATCTGTTTACCACTGCCTCATATACTCTCATCTACAATACTGCATAAGTAGTTGGGGGACTGCTTCAAAATCAACATTAGCACCTCTCTTTATTCTGCAAAAAAGAAGCATCAGATTGTTAACTGGAAGTGGATATCGTGAGCATACTAATTCTTTGTTCTATCGAGCTAAATGCTTAAAACTCAAGGATATTTACTCTCTGGAAACTGCAAAGCTAATGTACAAAATTCACAATAATGTATTATCATTGGCAAATTCAGGTAAGTTTAACCTAATTAAAAACTGCTATACACATAAGACAAGATTGAGCCACAAAAACAACTTCTTTCTTCCAAGAACTAGAACAAGATTAGGGCAAAAGTCTCTATCATTCGCAGGAATTAAAGTTTGGAATGAAATTCCAAGCAGTATAAAAGAAGTTTCATTCTACAGATTTAAAAAAGCTGTTAAACCTCATTTTTTATCAAACTATGAAACCGATAAAAGCTAGAATAACAGCTTTCTATCAGCAATGCAGTAGTAATTAGAGGAATCATAGTTGCATATTTATGCTTGAGTTCAACAATAACCTATTCTATTGCTTGAATGGCATGAGATTGGTGCATTCATCTATCACACATTTATACAATACTTCATCTCTCATTTTGATGTGCCCTTGAATTATTAGTAATTTTGCAGTAACTGACTGAGGTTGATATATACTGGTATTCGAAATTGTACCAGTACTAATGACATATTGGCAAACAATACAAAACAAAGCAAGGAGGTTTTTTTTTTCACTCCAATTGCCCACTTTAAATTCTATAAAACATAAATAAGCATTATGAACTTTATTAATTTTATTTTCTATCCAATCTGTAGTTACAGTACTTTTTTATTTTTATATTTTTTAGTATGCTTATAGTTAGAACAATTCTAATGTTGCCTTGCATTTTCTTTACATGGTAACTGTGAGTTTTGTGTATACACTGTACAAAGTGTACATATCTTTGCAACACATTGTTTTAATTTTGCATAAAATTTTTTATGATAGAAAGTAGCAGACTGAGAAAATCTAGAAGCTGCTTTTTTAACCTTAACTTGGTGAGGTGGCAGTAGACTTAGATGACCTTTCGGTCCTTCGCTGTCTCCTCACCAAGTGACTAAATATCGCTTTGACTCTGCAAGTTTGTGTGTTGGTTTTAAAGGAATTGCATATTTCGATGCTTAGGTGATAGACCTAGAGAAAGTTGCAGTTTTTTCTTGTAATATGACGTCACTTGGTAAATAAATAAATATGATGATGATGATGAAAATAGACTTCTGAAATTACAAAAGTTTAAAAAAGTGCGCTAATTTTGTCTCAAATAAATGAGATACAACTGTTTCACCATAGCGCCGTAAGCCTCGAATTTGATTACCGAAACTAGCTACCACCATCCATATTACATGATTCTAATGGGTTACTTAACAGCAAGCCCGATTTACATCACTGAAAAAAAGCAAACAAAACCAAATTCTTACTAATTAAAAACTTTTTCAGTTTTTACAGGCTTTTACCTAGCTTTTAAATTTAATGTTACAAAGAATCAACTCATTTATAGCCTAAAAATACGCTCTACATCGTCAATGTCAGTGTTTTTGCATGCATTTACATAGCGCAGATCCGCGATTTTGACGTCCAGCGATTTGGCTAGCAGCGCGATGACGTCACGTGCAATCCATCAATACTTCATATATTGGTTGTTTTTGTTATAAAACAGTCTTGAATTTGTGTTTTGTAAAGTAAGTCAACCCGTGATGAGATAAATTTCAACGCATCGTTCTTATGTCCGACCGGTCATTTCCTACTTGGCAACTCCGCCATTTCCCAACAGTGGGGAATTCCCCACAAGCCAAGAACCACTTACCTTAAACGACCAAGAGCGTCAATTGATGCATAGAATTAAAAATGCTGCTATTCATTCGTTTATTTGGCCAAAAAAGCAATCTAAATAATACTATGAATTATAATGCGAATCGTTTGTTCACCCCAAAATATTACCACGAATTATAATACGAATTGTTCGTTTACCCCAAAATAATGAAAGAGTGAAGCACCTTGCGATATTTTGTTCCGAAAGAGAAACAATGATGATAACTGATGAGTTACTTAAAACGCAATCAGCAAAGCGTAAACGAAGCCAATTTTGTACATTTGCAACAAATGAAGGCGAAAGAGTATACTGTAAAATAAGTTGCTGCTCGCAAACAGCGACAGCACAAGTTCATAAAAAATAAGCAACTTGCTGGCTGCCCTCAATCAACACAGTTTGGGCAAAGTTTTATGCCACAGTTGCCACATACTGTGCCCTGGCAGGAGTTGCACATTTACGTGGTTTTATTTCAGCGCTTTGAAGTCGCTCTCCAGTATAAACATGCAATGGTATTTTCAAAAGTTCAGTCCGTGAATATGATTTGTCACAGGTTTGACATGTGTCTGGCTAATCTCCAGTGTGAAGCTGCATATGTATTTTAAAATGTTCAACTCGTGAAAATGCATTATCACAAATTTGGCATGTATAAGGTTGCTCTCCAGCAACCATTTCCAGCGCAGATTATCACTTATCGCACAAAGATTAAGTTGTTGTGGATTGTGAAGCAGCTAGATTAGTCAATATGTTAATCATCAATTATTTTAGCAGTTTAATCAAATGGAAAAACCTGATCAATCAAATAAAAACATTAGAACAAAGTCTGAATGAAAGAACAAAAACTATAGCCTTGTCAGACAAAAATGGAAGGTTGATCTTTTGCCTGACAGTCAATGTTTTGTCATGAAAGTGAACAACGGCAAATGTTGTTCTTGCAAATTTATCCACGTGCAACCATTTTATCCAACTCATTGATGATCACCTGACGTTTTATTGCGTCAAGTACCAAGTGCTGGGCGAATTTGCACCTGCTTAGGAGTTTCCAGTTATCGTAGGTTTCAGTTAATTGTAATAGTCCATTGAATTTGCCAACGTTCGAAATCCCACAAAGCAGAAATGATCATCGCAAAGCGTTACAAGTTTGTTTTTTTTGCTAACAACGAAAGTTTTTCACCAAGATAGTAATAAGTTGATAGCAAAAAGAACAGGATGCTAATGGAACAGAGATCTTACATGCACGGCTTCGCAATAACGACGCATTTACCATGATCATTGAAAACACTAGTAGTAGTTTTGTCCTAATCAAGGTGCCGCTGGGCAAAGTCAATACTCAAAAAAAAAACGTAATGATATTGCATATTATACGAGTCAATTTGCAAAACAAAACTGAGAAAAACATAGACAACACAATGGAAAGTCACAAACTAAAATAAAGTTTTATTATCTAGAAAAATGTTTCAAAAACGAAAGGTGATGAAGATTTTCATGTTTTGTTAAGTTTAGAAACAGTTCAACAAAAATTTGAATCGCCGCTTAAAATTTACTAATGAAAAACACAATGAAGTGTCGTGGATAAACACAATCAAATAACGTGTTGATAAACAACTGGAGAAACTCCAACCATTGAAAATAACACACAATCATTGAGGCACAAGTTGTGGTTTTATGAGGCCATTTGTGAAATGGGTATGGCAACTGCACTAAAAAATAACACAATGACACTCAAGCATGTTTTTTGAGGTAACAATGCATTCACCCTTATGGCCATGCATATTAAAATATATAATCTCTGTTTAAAATTTTCGTTTTTTGATTTAATTTTGGAATAGGTGAACAAAAGTTTGAAACACTTTTGAAAACAGAATGAAAAAACAACAGTCACCGATCTTACAAACACATAGCTGGTTCACGAAATGTTAAATTTAAGACAAAATTTCTGAGATCATTGTATTCACTGTTTTACGCCAAAATTGCATTGGTACTATATGATAACTTGCTTAATCAATCATTCCACACGTTTAGCAAAAACTGTAATACGCAATGATACAGACCTAAATAATCATTAGTTGCAGAAGCCAGCAAACATGAATTTTTAGTGCGCTCTTGCATTAGTGGTGCGCTGATATTATGCATTTATTACGAAAAATTAATCAATTTTGTGATTAACGAACCGTTATGTTTCGTTTTTAAATCAAAGCTCTATTTTGGTTTGGTACACTGTATGTTGATCACAATTTTTAACTGAAAATTGCAAAATATCCACGTACTGAGAATTATGCATTCTCTGCTTTACCAGCTGTTTGTTAAAACAGCATGCTCCTTAAGTAATCAAAAATAGCTAAGCAGATAATGAGTTCCAACTCCCAACAAACAAAATGAATCGTAGTTTTCATAGAACAATCACATGAAAAACTTTTATCACTTGTTGTGGATGCCTAAACGTTCTTTGCATGATGAACCTTAAAATGCTGCCTCAAATTTCTGCTGAGTGAAAATGATTTATCACAAGCAGTACATTTGTAAGCCTTCTCTCCAGTGTGGGCCTGCATATGGACATTTGAACTTGAAGTTCGAGAAAAAAGTTTATCACAAACACAGCAAGCAAACGGTCGCTTCCCAGTGTGAATCCTTCAGGGCTTTTTCAAGGTTTCAGCTTGTGAAAATGATTTATTGCAATTTGTAAGGGCGCTCTCCAGTGTAAATCAACATATGAATTTTCCAATTGCTCCGAGTAGGTAACGATTTATCGCAAAGTTGACTTAAGTTAAGCTTTTCTCCAGTGCGATTCAACAAACGAATTTTCCAGTAGCTCGGAGCACAGTACGATTTATTGCAAATTTGACATGTGTAAGGCTTCTTTCCAGTGTGAACATGCATACGGCAGTTCAAATGTCGAGCTTGTGAATATAATTTATCACAAGTTTGACATTTGCACGGTCGCTCACCAGTATGCACTCTTATATGCTTTTTTAAGTGTCCATTTTCTAAAAATTATTTATCACTTATCACATATTCGACATTCGTACGGTCGTTCTCCAGTGTGAACTTCAACATGCTATTTCAAATGATCTCGTTTTAAAAATGATTTGCCAAAAATTGCACGCGAGGAGGGTTGCTTTTCAGGATCGACTTTCATGTGTTTTCTCGATGTTCTACCTTGTCAAAACGATATAATATCAAAGTTCGTACATATATGTGATTGTTTTCCAGAAGGTATCTGCTTTCCAGATTTTCAATGCTGCACCTACGGCAAATAATCGATTACGAATCGCGCAGTAATGAAGTTGCAGTGAAATGAGAAAAAGCTAACCAAAACCTATTTGATGAGTTATTTTAATTTTTAATCACTGATTTTAATCCTTTATTCAAGCCAAAATATTTCAATTACTGATTTTAAAAATAGTTTCAATGGAAGCACAAAGTTTCGACAAATTAAAAACACGCAACAAACAACCGCAAACACTTAATTTATTATAACTGCTGAAGCACGTAAGGAGTTAGCAGGGCCGATCTTCGCATCATTGCACCTGGGCAACACAGCCCCAGTTGAAAGAATGTTGCAGCGGTAGCGAGTCGTTAGCAAAACTATATCCAATTCGACCGGCTGAAGGTTGGAACTTCAAACCTCCAGCTCCATCGTGTTACTGCTCGACTAACTGGCCGATAGCGGTAGTAAACAAAGTTCATAACAAGAATTGCTTCTAACTTTGATGAATGAAATGAAAAAATACAAAAATGAACTGATAACATAAACGTTGTCGAAGCTTTTTATCCTTCGGTACAACTACTATGATCAAAAAAATTTTCACCAAGCTAAGCAATAAGTGCTAGAAAAAAATCTGCACTTCATCACTTAGCTATGAACTTTTTCGAATTCTCGTCCATTGAATTTGTATATTGTTTTTCAAACCAAACGCATAGTTCTATACTGTTATTGTAATAGGCACGGCATTTACGTCCAAATATATGTGCTTAAACAAAAAGTTTGGCCAAAATTTGACTGCAAATCATGCAGCGTAACTTGTAAATGGAAAGCAGCAAACAAGTTTTACATTGTTGAAACTAAAGCAATAAATTTCTTGCTATGAGCGTTGACAAAAAGAATAACAATTTAGCATTATTACACTAAAGGTCGTATGAACCAATGTGGATCAAGTTTGATTTGCGAATTAACAAAATTTTTAGCAAATGGCCGGGTAAATTGCTAATTTGATTGTTTAATTTTAGAATAATATCTCTTAACTTTCCAACTCAACTTATTTCAATCCAATAAGTTTACCAACGTCGAAGAAAGAAAATTGATGGTCAACGTTGCTTTGCAGCACGCTTATGCAATGCAGATTTTTAATCTTGCAGCTTCGGCGAATATTCTCTCACGAATTGCTCTTTAATTGGGTTGTTATAAAATGTGAAACAGCAAGTCAAAACCTAATCACTTAGTAAATCACTCAACTTCTAATAATTTCGCAGTAAAATCGAGCTGTAACATAAGCATGGTCAATGAAATGATAGCATTTTAAAGAAGAAGGTTTTAATGACATCACAAAAGCTATTATTTGAAACAGTAAATAGATTAAATGTTTCGAACCCAGCTTGGTTCATGATCATCAAAAACCAAATTCTTAATCAAGCAAATTTTTGCTAAAAAAAAATTTGTGATGATAAAATAGTTGAATCCAAAACGTTTAAACATTTTACTGTTTAAATAAAGGTTTTTTAATCAAAGTAAATGAAACAAAGCTATTGCTTTGTGAAAACAGTGGAAAGCTGATTTTGTCATTGAAGTAAATAACTGCAAAAATTGTTGTTGCATTTCTATCCTCCAGTCACAAAACAACCTTAGACGATAACTAATCAATGATTGAAAAAGTTTTTCAACGCTCAATTGCCAAGTGCTTGGATGGGTCTGCACCTGCTCAAGAGTTTCTCGCTGACGCAGATTGCTGTATGTTTGTTCACAATTTTTGACCTTGGAATTTGGTGCTCGTTTGAAGCTGCCAACCAAAACTAATATCGTAAAGCGCCTCATCCAACAACGCAACAACACAAACAAGGTGCGGATCCGACCCAGGTCATGCAAACACGATCATTACATAAACAACGCATTCACCGTCTACGCCACGAAAACAGATCAAAAAATGAGATACCTGTTTCAAGATTTTGTTTTTTGTTACAATTTCAAAATAATTGAACATAAGTTTGAAACGCTTTTGAAAACAAAACATAAAAAAGAGTCACGGATGCTACAAACTCATAGCTTGTGTGTGATGCATCAAGTTTTAGGTGAAACTTTCTCTTTTCAATGAAAAAATAAACCTAACAAAAAACATTTTTAGCGCAAATATACAACCAATCAATAATGTTTGCAACTAACTGAGAAATTCCAACCATCACAAACTACACATGATCAATGAAACAGAAGGTGTAGTTTTGTCATATTCATAAATTTCGATGAGCAATGTCTAACAATGAAATATTCATGATGCAGCAAATTTAACGGATTAACTCGAAATTTGAAACAGAAAAAACCATGGCAACATACAAATTGGACCACTACTGATTAGCATCACAAAAACTAAATGGTCAGAAGGCCGTGTTCCTTGTGGCACTTTATCTAACGCCATTTGTTACAAACTGAAACCAGTAATTTTAAATAACTATTGGCATTTGCTTTCAGGATGAAATCAAATATGACTTTATATGATATGACTTTATATTACTTTATATGAAATATGATATGACTTTCAGACACATTTATATTTCATTCAAATAAGCAAGCGCATAGTTGTATGAGGCCATTTGTGAAATAGACACGACATTAACATGTAAAATAATGAGCCTATTTACAAAAATTTTGTTCCATTTTTACGGACATATCAAACAGCATAAACACGTCAATGAAAAGCAGCAGCAAAGTTTCACACTTTCGGAACTCAAAACATCAACAATAGAAATAATAAACCTTGAATTACATTAAGAATTTATCAATTGGTTAATTCAATATTCAGATAATTCAGGCAAAAATGATTAGGTCAGCAAAAAAACATACCAGTAAAAACGCACAAGCCTAAACACAAATTAGTAAAAAAATATTCACTTAAAAAGAGTACAGAAAACAATAACATTGCCTTCCAACTGTCGATCAGAATTTGCTTGAACAGAAGAAAATGCAGCAGCTAGAAAATAATCAATAAAACAAATTTGCTGAATATTGATTGGTTTCAATATCACAATTTACGACATTTGGACAAAACTAAAGCAAACATAAACCAGAATCATTCGGTTTGCAAAAACATTTCTGTCCAAAACCATGCTCCAAAGTCAAAGTACACTAGAAACAGACGCTTCGGATGTTGCACTATCTGCTGTACTTTAACAAGACAACCGACATGTTGCCTTTTGGTCACAAACTCTTGCACCAAATGAAAAACGTTATGCTAGTGTAGAAAAGGAGGCTGCGGCCATCGTTGAGTCGGTTTGAAAATGGTCACATTTTTTGTTGCCTCGCAAGTTTACAATAATAACGGATCAAAATTCCGTATCGTTCATGTTTAACAGTACCCGACGCAACAAAATCAAAAACGACGAAATCATGCGTTGGAAAATTGAGTTAAGTCAATACTGCTATAATATTCTTTATCATGAAGGAAAATTCAACGTTGTGCCTGACGTTCTTTTACGTGCGTATTGTGCTGGTACTACCGTTAATGCCTTGTATAGAATTCACGCTGATCTGTGACATCCTGGCATGACCAGGATGTATCATTACGTGAGATTTTGCAATTTGCCCTACTCGTTGGATGATGTGAACGAATGACTGAGGAATGTTTGATATGTTGTGAGATCAAAACCAGATTTTACAAACACCCGCTGGCAAATCTGATTAAAAGTTTTTTTTCGAATGACTAAGTTTGGATTTTAAAGGTCCTCTACCTTTGACCACTAAAAATCATTACCTTTTAACTGTTGCTGATGAATTTTCAAGGTTTCCATTTGTATTTTCTTGCAGTGATGTCAGCTCGCGTAGTGTAATTTCATGCTTACACTCGTTATTTAGCTTATTTGGTTTTCCAGCCATTGTGCGAAGTGATAACGTGAAATGTTTTGTGTCTAAAGAAATTAAGCTGCTTCTTAATGAACGGGAAATTCCGAGCACATTTTTTGCGTGTACAACCCTGGTGGCATTTCTCAATGTGAACGTTTTAACGAAATAATTTGGAATACCATAAAGCTTGCATTTCGAACGAGAGGCTTGAAAACTTCGCAGTGGGAAATGGTAATTCCAGAATCCTTACATGCTTTAAGGTCATTGTTGTGCACGGCTACAAAGGAAGTTCCCCATGATAGATTTTTTAAGTTTGCACGTCGTTCAATGTTTGGCACTACTGCTCCTTCATGGATGTCAGAACCTGGGCCTGTGTATGTACGCAAGCATGTACGTGACAAATATGATCCAATAGTGGATGAGGTGGATTTACTTCATGCCAATCAAAACCATGCGATTGTAAGATATCCAGAAAGACATGAAGCTACCGTTTAAGCCTGATATGTTGCTCCCACTGGAACAACGCCTAGCAATGGGAACCCGGGGGACCATTCTCCACTTCCTGTGCAAGTTCAACCTGAAATGGTTGGGGATAGACGTGCTACCTCTAGTACGGGACCTGAAACATGCAATGACCCCGAAACTGAATTGCAGACCCCGTTAAATTGGCGTTCAACTCGCCAAAGAAAAGCTCCCGATCGGCTTGCTTATAATGCTTGAATTTTATATTTTGATGTGTGCAGAATTCTTTGGAGGGGGTGAATGTCGTACTTGAACCAGTGTTATACAATTTCTGATAGTGTGCGCTCTTGCTAGTGATTGTATGTACTACGTCATGCTGATTTGTATTGTACGAATCGCTGTCTTGTTAAGTGTTTACAGGCATTGTGCTGTAGCGTGTTGGTAGAAATCCTGTAGCAGAGCTGTCAACAGTTTACATTGAGTTTAGAGTGTAGTCTTTTGCAGTGACTTATTTTATTTATCTCCTTATTTAGGATATGTATTATTAAGTTTAATAAACCTAATACAGTATGATTGTATAATCAGTCACAACAAATCAACTGCTTTTGTTCGGAATCAGCAATTTCCCATAAAAAAAACAAAAACGGTTTGTTACAAGTTATAAATCCCTAAACTCCATCTGCAACGTGAATCTTAAAATGCTACTTCAAATTTTTACTCAGTGAAAATGATTTGTCACTCATGGCACATTTGTATGACTTTTACCCAGTGTAAACCCGCATATAGACGTTTAAATTGGAAGTTTTAAAAAACAAATTATCTCAAGCATTGCAAGCAGACGGCCGCTCTCCAGTATGCACTCTCAAGTGTCTTAATAAGTTTACAGCCTCAGAATATTATCATATGCTTGACATGTGTATGGTCGCTCCCCGGTATGAATTCGCAAATGGTTTTTCCAACTACTTTGATGACAATATGATTTGTTACAAGTTTGATATGTAGAAAGTCGCTCTCCCGTATGAACTCTAATGTGCGTTTTCAAAGTCCCTCTGTGAAAATGACTTTTCACAAATTGCACACAAATATGGTCGCTTTCTAGTATGAAGCCTCATATGCTCTAGTAAAGACCAAGCTTGTGAAAACTTTTTCTCACATACTAAACATGTGTAAGTTTGCTCTTCCGTATGTACGCTCAAATAGTTATTCAAACTTGCAGCTTACGAAAATGATTGATCAAATGTGTGACATGTGTAAGGTCGCTAGCTAGTATGAATTTGATTATGCGTTTTATATGAATAGGGTCGCTCTCCAGTATGCACTTTTATGTGGATTCTCAAATTTCCAACCTTCGCAAATTTTCAAACAGATTTTTCGCAGGTCGTGCATGAAAATGGTCGCTCACCAACATGAATCTCTGTACCACAAATTTTAAATGTCGCAACTCCGACAGTGTATCTATAACAAACATCCAAACGTTGCAACAAAAAACTAATCATTGAAATCAAAAAGCATTGAAGAACAATGTTTGCATGAAAACACAACAACTATTATTTTGTCAAAAAAGATCCAAAAGGTCATCTTCGCCATCAAACCGAATACACCCAAACGTTATTGTAGATTTTCATCCTCCTGCCACAAGACAGAGTCAGGTACTTGCTATGATCCACAAAGTTTTCAACAAGCTAAGCACTAAATGCTTGGACAAATTAGCGCCTGCTTAGAAGCTTCTAGTTATCGCATGATTGTGGACTTTTTCGAATTTTGAGGTATCATAATCTCATTTTTCAAAATCTGAGAAATTTTTGGCCAATATTTACCGCAAATCACATCATAAGACTTTTTTGTACAGCAATCACTTCGACTTAGGCATTTTATGATGTAGTATTCAAAAACAATTCTATGCACAAAAAATGAGTATCCTATGACATCATTGACAACACGACATCACTTTTCAAAAATGCTCTGATATTACAATGCTAACATCAATTAAAATCAATCTTTTTAAACAATTTTGGAGAAGACCAACTCGCATGCCAAAATTAGTGATCCCATGATGTGTAGCATTTCCTCCGGTGCAAAATGCATTACGTCAAATAGCTCGTGTGAAACAGACTAAATGCTTTCAGGTAGAATCACAACTGACGACATTTGGATGTGAAACATAGCAAAATAAAAACCACAATTGTCAGTTACTTGGGGTTCCGCAGTTTTTGCTATGCAGGTTGTTCCAAAAAAAACTAATCTGCTCTTAAACAACTGATCACAAAGAAGCTAATTAAACTAACGAATTTCAAGTCCGTGAAATAAAATGAGTAGCAGTTGCCATATGAAAAGAATTGTTTGCAAGTGGTGAATGTACAAGTTTCCTTTGAATGCCTAATTTATTACAACCATTGCAAGCAAAACGGCCGCTCTCTAGAATGAATCCATTCGTGCGTTTCAAAAGATTTGCAAAATATCAGAGTTCTGAAACTTGTGCAGTCTTTACTTGAGCCAAACAAATAACGCATTTATTAAAAAGAATTTATTACACATTATATGTGTCTAGGCTATCTTTGCATGATGAACCCTAAAATGTTGCTTCAAACTTCCTCTTTGTGAAAATGATTTATAACAAGCTGTACATTTGTAAGGTTTCTCACCAGTGTGGAACCGCATATGGACATTTAGATTTGAAGCGCAAGAAAATTTTTTACTACAAACAATGCAAGCAAATGGTCGCTCTCCAGTATGAATCCTTCTATGTGTTTTCAAACTGCTCTCAACCGAAAATAATTTATGACATGTTTCACATGTGTATGACTTCTCTCCAGTGTGAATCCGCAAATGTATTTTCAAAGTTTGAGTTCGTGAAAATGATTTATCACAAATTTGACATGTATAAGGCTTCTCTCCAGTGTGTATTCGCATATGAATTTTCAAATTGTCAGCTCGTGAAAATGATTTATCACAACCTTGACATGTGTAAGGCTTTTCTCCGGTATGTATCCGCATATGTTTATTCAAACTTTCAGCTTGTGAAAACGATTTATCACAAGTTTGACATGAGTATGGCTTCTCTCCAGTGTGAACATGCAAATGTTTTTTCAAACTTTCAGCTTGTGAAAACGATTTATCACAAGTTTGACATATGTACGGCTTCTCTCCAGTGTGAACACGCAAATGTTTTTTCAAATGTTCAGCTTGTGAAAACGATTTATCACAAGTTTGACATATGTACGGCTTCTCTCCAGTGTGAACACGCAAATGTTTTTTCAAATGTTCAGCTTGTGAAAACGATTTCTCACAAGTTTGACATGTGTACGGCTTCTTTCCAGTATGAACATGTAAATGTTTTTTCAAATGTTCAGCTCGTGAAAACGATTTATCACAAGTTCGACATGTGTATGGCTTCTCTCCAGTGTGAACATGTAAATGTTTTTTCAAATGTTCAGCTTGTGAAAATGATTTATCACAAGTTTGACATGAGTATGGCTTTTCTCCAGTGTGAACATGTAAATGTTTTTTCAAATTTTCAGCTTGTGAAAACGATTTATCACAAGTTTGACATGAGTACGGCTTTTCTCCAGTATGAACACGCAAATGTTTTTTCAAATGTTCAGCTTGTGAAAACGATTTATCACAAGTTTGACATGTGTATGGCTTCTCTCCAGTGTGAACATGTAAATGTTTTTTCAAATGTTCAGCTTGTGAAAATGATTTATCACAAGTTTGGCATGTGTATGGCTTCTCTCCAGAGTGAACACGCAAATGTTTTTTCAAATCTGTAGCTCGTGAAAATGATTTATCACAAGTTTGGCATGTGAATGGTTTCTCTTCAGTGTGTGTCCGCATATGTGCTTTAAAATTTTCTGCTAGTGAAAATGATTTATCACAAGTTTGACATGTGTATGGCTTCTCTCCAGTGTGTATTCGGAAATGCGTTTTCAAATTCTCAGCTCGAGAAAATAATTTATGACAAGTTTGACATGTGAATGGCTTTTCTCCAGTGTGAATCTGCAAATGTGCTTTCAAAGTTAGAGCTCGAGAAAACGACTTATCACAAGTTTGGCATGTGTATGGCTTCTCTCCAGTGTGAATGCGCAAATGCCTTTTCAAATGTCCGTTTCGTGAAAACGATTCATCACAAGTTTGGCATGTATGAAGTCGCTTTCCTGAAGCCATCTCCAGCACAGTTTATCACAAATCGCACAATGATGAAGTTGCTGTGGATTGTGAAGCAGCTAGATTAGTCAGTGTGTTATTCACCAATTATTTTAGCAGTGAAATCAAACAGTAAAAAAACCTGATCAACCAAATAAAAACATTTTAAAAACTGAAAATTGAATAAAAGCATAAAAACTATTGCACTTTATTGTTCGCTTGCTTTCTTCTCTGAAGGCTACCAGCACGGAAGCCTACAGAAGGGCCACCAAAACGGAAACCAAACAATGCAACTACTTAAACTTTTTGCATTGCTGGTTTGAAGTATTCACCATTCGGGTGGCTCTTTCCTACGCTTCCTCAGTGGTAGCCTGAAAGCATGCAAACAATCAAACACAGAAAGTCTGGTCTGTCTGCAAACGTCATTCCACAAAAGTGGTTTTAGCAAATCCTTGGAACTTCCGAAACGAAGGGTTAACGATGTTATAAAAACTATAACAGGTGGGTGATGTTTTGATTTTCTAATAAAATATTCTCCACTTACGTGAAAAACAAGAACATCCAAAAAAAGTTCAGCGCACAAAAATGACCAAATAACGAACTTTAAAATTTACTGAAGAAAATTTCTAACCATCACAAACAACACATGATCACTAACACAAGATGTGGTTTTGTCGGTTTCATAGAATTCAACGGGCAATGTCATTGTTCCAACAATACACTAATGATGCTACACATTAAATAGATTAACTCGCAAGATAAAACAGAAAAAACCTTAGGCAACAAACAAAACCAGACCACTACTGATCCTTAACATCAAACAAAACTAGATAATGAGAGGTTTGTACTTTTTGCTAACAGACACAACACGCATAACAGAACACGATTGTTAACAACACACATAACCGAACACGATTATAGCTAACAGACATAAAACACATAACGTGCTCCTTGCGGTACTTTATCCAGTGCCATTTGTTACAAATTGAAACCAGTAATTCTAAATAACTATTAGCATTTGCTTTCAGGATAAAATCGAATGTTAGCTTCCATTCGCAGACGTATTTTTATTTCATCCTACTAAGCGCATAATTTTATGAGACCATTTGTGAAATAGACACAACATTCACATACAAAATTATAAGCTTATTTACAAAATTTTGTTCCATCTTTAAGGTCAAATCAAACAGCATAACACGTAGAATAAAACTTTTTATTATGGGTATCGACAAGAGAGACTGAACGAAGTAATAAATCATAAAGTGTATCAAATTGTTATTATCTGAAACGATTTTTCAAAATTTAAGGTTGGCATTTCATTTTAAACTTGGTACTGGGTATGGAAAATGAAACTTCTTACCACCAAGTTTTTACCTGAAACTTCTTACCACCAAAATGAAACTTCTTACCACCAAATGAAACTTCTTACCACCAAAACCAGCTAGAGAAAGCAAAAACCATGTGGTTTAAACAATCGGTCAAGTCGAATATTAGAAAAATAAGCATGCAGCTGCATGCAAATCAAACAAAAGACTGTCACACAATGGAACAAATGCAAAAAATTAATAACAATGGGCCGAAACGTTTTATACCAAAGTACGCAAACAGCAAAAATACAGCAGCTCAACAATTTTACAAATCAAATTGCATAACACCAACCGTGATTAAGAAAATAAAAACACGGAAATATCTAAAAAATACTTCCTTAACGTTTGGGTGTAAATCAAACACCACAACATTGCTCGCGTTTTAATACCTTGTAATTCTAACGTTTCAAGTGGTAGGTACTAATATCCTATTTCTTATTAATACGCTTAGTTTGTTCCGTTCTTGTACTGTTTTCTCTAACTACTCCGTTTTAGTTCTTGTTTTTTTCTTACAGCATTGTTTGATGACTTGAATTGCTGAGTTATTTAGGTAATTAGCAGGTGAGAGGCTGCAGACTTGGCGACCACGCCAATTTCTTGGATCTGGACTGTGGTCTTTTCGCAGCCTCTCACCAGAAAGACATTGCTTACATTTTGTTACTGAATGCATTTAAATTTCTTGAAAGAGTCCATTGTCTTTCTCTACAAAAAAACATACACAACAACAAAAACACGTTACAAAAAGCAGTTTCATGTTTTTGATACTCAAAACATTGACAATAGGTACAGTATAATAAAGCTTAAATTACGTTAAGAATTTATCAATTGGTAAATTCAATATGCGTTAATTCAAGCAAATATGGTTTAGTCAGCAGATAAACATACCACTAAAAATGCGCAAGCCTGAAAATAAATCAGTAAAAAAAAATTCACATAGAAAGAGTGCAGGAAGATGCCCCTTAAAATGCCCTGCCCTATAAAATGTCAATTGAAATTGCCCCTAAAAATGTCAATTGAAATTTGGCTAACAGAAGAAAATGCAGCAATCAATCAAACAGCTGTACTAAATATTGGTTAATTTCAAGCAGACTCACAATTCAGGACATTTGATCAAGAGATAAAGCAAGCATATACCAAAATCTTCAATTTGCAAACACAATTCTGTCCAAAAACATGTTCCAAAGTCAAAAACGCTTTAAAATTATGACTTTTATATGGTTTCTCTAGTGTGGATTCGCACACACACATTTAAATTTGAAGACTGACAAAATCATTTACTACAAAAATTGCACGCAAACAGTAGCCCTTTGAAATGAATCCGCAGGTGCGTTTCAAAATATTTGCAAAATAACAAAGTCCTGGAAGTTATGCAGTCTTTGCTCCAGCCAAACAAATAACGAACTAATGAAAAGCATTTAACGCATTACATATGCTCAAGCAAGCTTTCTATGATGAACCCTGAAATGCCGACTCAAACCTCCGCTCTGTGAAAACGATTTATCACAAGCTGTGCATTTGTGAGGCTTCTCTCTTGTGTGGACCTGCATATGGACACTCAGATTTGAAGCCCGAGAAAAATTTTTACTGCAAACAATGCATGCAACTGGTCAGTCTCCAGCATGAATCCGTAAGTGAGTTTTCAAATTTTCAGCTTGTGAAAATGATTTATCACAAGTTTGCCACGTGTATGGCTTCTCTCCAGTGTGTATTCGCATATGTGTTCCCAAATGTTTGGCTTGGGAAAATGATTTATCACAAGTTTGACACCTATAAGGGCGCTCTCAAGTAAGAAGCATCATGTGCTTTTCTAAACTTCCAGTTCGTGAAAACTTTTTCTCACATGCTACACATGTGTATGGTCGTTCTCCAGTATGTACTCTCAAGTGTTTTTTTAACTCTTCAGCTTTTGAAAATGTTTTATCCGGTGATTGACATGAATAGGGTTGCTCTCCAGTATGAACTCTATGGTGCATTCTCAAACTTTCGCAGTGTGAAAATGATTTGTCACAAATTGCACACGTATAAGGTTGGTCGCCAATGTACAATTTCAAGTGCGATCTCAAATAATCAGCTCGAGGAAATGGTTTATCAGAGGTCGTGCACACAAAACGTCCCTCTCCAGCTTGCATTGCTGATTATTAATATCGCAGGACATGCGAATAATCGATCACAAATCGCACAGTGATGGGGCTGTTGTGAAAAATGAAACAGACAGTCAAAATCTATTCGATTAATCAATGTTTCAATCACTAATCAATTACGCAGTGCAATCCAACCTGAATAAAAACTTGATCAATAAAATGAAAACATTGGAGCAAAATGACAGGATCGGTAAATGAGACGCATAGTTTTATAATGTCTTTTGTGTAATAGGCACAGCATCTACATCCAAATATATCCGCTTATGTAAAAAGTTTGGCTGAAATTTGATTGCAAGTCAAACAGCATAACACGTAAATGGAAAGCAGCAGCCAAGTTTCATATTGTTGAAACTCAAAACATGGAACTTCTTGCTATGTGCGGTGACAAAAAGAATAACAATAAAGCATTATAACTCTAAGGGTCGCATGCACCATTGTGGATCAAGTTTAATCGGCGGATTAACAAAACTTTCAGCAAATGGCCAGGCAAAGTGTTAAAATAATTGTTTAATTCAAGGATAATATCTCTAAACTTGCGAATTCAGTTTATTTTAATGTAATAAGTTTACCAACGGGGACTTTCATGCGCATTTTCAAAGTTCCTGTTTGTGAATATGATTTTTCACAGGTCGTGCACAAAAAACGTCGCTGCCCAGCCGCCATTGCAGACTTTCAACATTGCAACTTCTGCAACTAATCGATCGCAAGCCCTCCAGTGATGAAATTGCTGTGATCTGTAAGACGGATAGTCACACTCATTCGATTAGTCAATATTTCAATCACTAATCAATTTTGCAGTGAACTCGAACCGTAAAAAAAATCTGGTCGATGAAATGAAAAGAAATTTGAAAATTGTCTAAACGCAGACATAAATAGCTTTGGTGAGAAACACACAGAGACATAAGCAAATACTTAACAAATTAAACAGACAAATTTCAAATAATAAAGTTTGGTCCTAACTTTACTACAATTTGTATAGTCAGGAGAATGATCGATTGTGTACAACAGCTCAATCTCCATCTCAAACCAAAACTAAAACCGCACTGGATAGTGGATAGGAAAATCTTTTTCAGTCTTAACAAGTGCACAGAACTTTACTCCATTCGGTTTTTCAAAATAAGGTCAATTGTGCACGAAAAGCAAATCCAAAAATATGAATTAGTTTAAAAAAGTTTTGTTCCACAATCCAAAATGATACAAGAAAAACTGCACAAACCTGCAAACAAATCAGTGAAAAATCACAATTCCATAAGAAACAAATCCAAAAAATAATAATAAACTCAAAATTTCAATAAAAATTAAGCATAAACATCAAAAAATACAGCATCTGGGAAATCCTTAGCCAAACGATTTTTCGAAATAATGGTGGGTTTATGCAGAATCACAAACTTCGACATTTGGACATGAACTAAAGTATACATAAACCAAATTCAGTTGGTTCTCAAATCGCAAAAATCTCAATGGTGTTTTTTTTTGTAATTGATTACAGAATCAAGCTTGTTACTAGTTATGCTGCCTATAGCGTCTGCCATAATGTAACCGCTTTTTGCTTTTGATCGCATTGTTTACTTATGACAGCGTTGCTTGATCAATCATTCTACGCATTTGTGCAAAACTGTGATACCTAAAACTACAGATATAATCATTTGTTGCAGAAGCCAGCAAGCATGTGTTTTCAGTGGGATCTTGTACTAGTGGTACGCTAGTATCATGCATTTATTAAGTAAAATTAATCAATTTTTTCATCAACGAATAGTTATGTTTTGTGATCAAATTGTACTACATTTTATTCATCAAGTTGTCATGGCCAGTAGACCTTTCGATCTTCAAGTCAAGCTGCCACCAGCCAACCTATCTACCACACATGGTGGAGACTTCACACTGTCCCATTAATTGCTGAACGTCAAGCAGAAAAGCTGTAAATACTTGAATTAACGGTGAGCTAAAATTATGCATTTATTAAGTAAAATTTTTCAATTTTTTCTTCAACAAATAGATGTTTTGTTTTGTGATTAAAGTCCTATTTTGGCTTGGTTTGGAATACTTTTTGTTGACCACAATCTTTAACTGAAAATTGCAAAATATCGAGGCACTGCGAGCTTTGCAGTCTATGCTTTGCTTGATGTTTGTGAAAAACAGTACGTTCTTTAAATTAACAAAAAAATTGAATAACAAACAACGAATTCAAAATAATCTTCAATGAAATAAATCGAAGTTTTCACGCAAAAACCACATGAAAAAATTCATTACACGGCGTGAATGCTTAAGCTTCCTGTGCAACATGAATCATTAAATTCTGCTTCAAATTTCTTTTCTGTGAAAATGATTTGTCACAAACTGTACATTTGCAAGGCTTCTCTCCTGTGTGGACCAGCATACCGGCATTTAGAACTTGAAGAGATAAAAAATGATTCATCACAAACATCGCAAACAAACGGTCGCTTCCAGTATGAATCCGCAAGTGCGTTTTCAAATTGCTACGATCAGAAAACGATTTATCGCAAGTTTGACATGTGTAAGGTTACACTCCAGTATGTATCCGCAAATACATTTTCAAACGTCCAGTTTGTGAAAATGATTTCTCACAAATTTGACTAGCATATGGCTTCTCTCCAATGTGAATCAGCAAATGTCTTTTCAAATGCTCAGCTCGTTAAAATGATTTATCAAACGTTTGGCATGTAGAAGATCGCTCTCTAGCAGGCATCTTCAGCACAGATTATCACAAATTGTACAATGATAAAGTTGCTGTGGATTTTGAAGGAGCTGGATTGATCAATGTTAATCACCAATTATTTCAGCAGTGAAATTATACCATAAAAAACCTGATTAATAAACGAAAACATTTCAAAAAACAAAATTTGAATGAAAGAACAAAAACTATTGTGTTTAATCGTTTGTGTGCTTTTTGGCCTGAAAGATACCAGCGCGGAAACCTAGAGAACTGCTACCAGAACGGCAAATACTTACAAACAATATGACAAAACTTTTGCATTGCTAGTTTTAAGTAGTCGCTGTTTTGGTGGCTCTTCCCTAGGTTTCTGCGCTGGTATCTTTTAGGCCAAAAAGCACACAAACGATTAAACACTAAAACTCTTGGCCCTCAAACGTCAAACCATCACAAACTATAGTTTTGTCAAGCACAAATTGAAGTTGATTTTTTGTCAGTCAGTTTTGTCATCGAACTGAACAACCGCAAAGGTTGTTGGTGCAAATTTATCCTCTTGTAGCCAGTTTATCCAACTCTTGGATAATCAACAGACGTTTTGTGGATAGTTAATT
This sequence comes from Trididemnum nubilum, assembly GCA_963965965.1. Taxonomy (NCBI): domain Eukaryota; kingdom Metazoa; phylum Chordata; class Ascidiacea; order Aplousobranchia; family Didemnidae; genus Trididemnum; species Trididemnum nubilum. The sequence continues at coordinate 37,949,465 of OZ014484.1, read as the reverse complement.
TTGTTGTCATCGAAGTAAAACATCGTGAATGTTGCTTAAATTTTTTCTCCTGTCACAGGACAACGTCACACACTAATAAATGGAAGGTCCGAAAGAGATTTCGTGGAGTTCAAAAATAAGTGCTCCAAACAATCCGCAACTGAAAAGAAGTGTATTGCATGTTTCACAAAATTGGATCGAATTCTTCTCCATTGAAATTGCCGCTTGTTCGAAACCACCAAGCAAAGATAATCATCTTAGTGCACCGGAATTTTGGAACCAGTACACAAAAGATTGCATTATTCCTGCAAAAAAATACAACTAAAACAGCAGCAACATCGATTTATCATGAATAGTTGAAAAGCATGTGTGTGTTGTCTTAAGCTGTCAGAAAAAGAATTTTCGAATTCGAAATCAGTAACAATCAAAACATCATTAAACATTTGCAACACAAAAACAAGACCACGTAACGATGTTCATGAACAACTAGAGAAATTCCAACCATCACAAACACCGCATTATCAATGAGACACAAGTTGAGGTTTTGTCGAATTAAAAAATGCCAATGGGCAATGTCAATATTCCAACAATGAAGTAATGATGCATTAATGCTGCAAATTAAACGGATTAACCTGCAAAATAAAACTGAGAAAACAATGCAGCACATTAGAAACTCACAAACTATGGTAGATTAAGACGCTATTACCTCAAAAGATGTTTCAAAAATTTAAATCAACACTTTATCTCAAACACTCCGCACTGCAATTGCAAATGAAAACTCTTACAGGCCAAACAAGCCCACAACAATTTAATCTGCATGTAGTTAAAATGTGCTCTTATAAATCGATAAAAATTCACAATACAAAAAAATTCACAATAGAATAAATACAAAAGGAATATTAAAATGAAAAATTTGACAGGAGGTAAAGTGAAAAATTCGACTAAACTGAAAACTAACAAAATTGAAAAGTTCGACGACTTCAATAAATACTAACCATATTTTACACGTTGTAATCCACTTATGTCCAAAAGAGAAAATTTTAGCCGCCTATAAAGCCATTGAAAAAATTAAGTGATCAACTTTTTTCTGAAAAAAACTGGTGAACATCAAACCGCATGCCAATTTTGGTGTTCTCACAAATTCCAGTTTGGAAGTTAAATGGGGCGACTTGTTTTCTCCCCTTGCAAAATGCGCTGGTCAAACACCCCGTGCAAAATAGGCTTAATGGCTTCAGATAGAATCACAATTTTCGACATTTGGACCGAAACAAACTAAAACTAAAAAACAAACAAAAATGAAACGAACTAAAAACCACAAGAACCAGATACTGAGGGTTTTGTAGTTTTTGCTTTCCAGGCTGTGCATTCAAAACAATCCTCTCTTAAACAGATCAAAAAAAAGCCGAATTAAAATTACGAATTTCAAGTCGATGCAAAGGAAATAATTAGCAGTTTCCATACGAAAAGAACTGTTTGCGAGTGGTAAACGATAAGAAAGAACTGTTTGCAAGATTTCTCTTTTTAGTATATATTAATGATCTACCAAATTCTTGCAATTCCAATGTAATTCTTTATGCAGATGACTCGACTGTGATTTGTTCCGAGAAAAACAATCATTATCTCAATTTGAAATGTAACTCCGAATTTGGTAATATTGGAAACTGGATTAATCAAAACAAACTTTCAATGAACTATAAGAAACCTAACTGCGTATTATTTTCTAAAACTTCTAAAAATGAATCTGCTGCACTCAAAACAGCAACTCATTCAGGATTTATTGAAACCAGTAGCGTTGTCAAGTATTTAAGTGTCTTTTTTGACAAAATTTAAATTGGGAAACTCATGCGCAGTTTGTACTTGATAAAATGTGCAGTGCAAAAGGAATATTGTGTAAACTTAGACATTATGCTTCAACGTCAATTTCGAAAACTGTGTATTTTAGTCTAGTTCATCCGTACTTGCAATATAACGTGATGACATTGGAAAATACAACTGCTAAATGTCTTAGCAAAATTCAAACTAAACAAAATTATCTAATCAAAATTATAAGTAACGCTCCATTGATCAAAACTAAACTGTCTCCTTTATATGAACAACTGCATTTGTTAAATTTAAACAATATTTATCGACTAGAAGTATTAAAATTTGCATGTAAATTTAAAATGAAAACCTAGCCTAAATGTTTTGAAAATTATTTTCAATTGGCTTCTCAAGTCCATATCTACTCGACAAGATTTGCTGCTAATGAAATTTGGTCTGTACCTCGATTTAAAAAAACCTATACTCAATGTTCAATTAAATACAAAGGCACTAAATTGTGCAATGCGCTTCCTACAGACCTAAGAAACAATTACTTTAAAAGTTACGCTATCTTGGTTAATCGACTGAAGCAGTTTTTACAATGTAATCAATTGTAGTCTTTTCTCATTATTCTTAATTGGCTTTACAAAACTTGCAGATATTGTAGCTCTTCCAAATTTGATCCTGTCAATGAACAAAAGGATTATTATCTGTAACCGCAAATTTTTTTTTATTTTTGTGTTTCTGTAATGTACAATTTTAATTTTTCTGTTTGTAGTTGGTGAGAGGTTGCAGACTCGTCGACCGCGCCAGATACTTTGGTACCTGGACAATGGACATCATGGTCTTTCACAGCCTCTTACCAGAAAGGGAATATCTCGTTTGATGTTCTTTGATGGCAGTACTTTTCTGTTTGTTCGTTGCTTCCTTTCTAAACAAACATAAACTATACTACTACTAATAAACGTCTAAACGTCCTTCATTAAATTTTGATAGTGCGAAAATGATTCATCACAAGCTGTGCATTTGTGAGGCTTCTCCTCAGTGTGAACCCGCATATGGATATTTGGATTTGAAGTTCGTGAAAAAGTTTATCACAAACACAGCAAGCAAACCATGGCTTCCAGGTATGAATCCTAAAGTGCCTTTGCAAGGTTGTAGCTTGTGAAAATGATTTATCCCAAACTTGACATGTTTAAGGTCGCTCTCCAGTATGAAAATGCAAATGTGCTTTCAAGCTTCCAGCTATCGAAAATGATTTATCACAAGCATATGCATAAAGTTTCTCTCCAGTATGTACTCTCAAATGTGTTTTCAAGATTCTAGTATGTACCAGGGTTGCCACAGAAAGTGCAAAATCAAATTCCAGGACTTTTTTATGACATTTTCCAGGACTGTTTTGAGTTTGTTTTTTTTAAGGACTTAAAATTTGATTTTGACTATTACTCTTTCATGTACCTACTCTTTTGAACTTGTGGTTGACGAAAAATTTCGATGTAACGCATTTACATTCCTGGTACTGACAACTAGCCAGGTGCAAAGCTAGAAATTTGCAACGGGAGGATTAAGCTTTTTGGTAGGGGGGCAGAACCCAAGACGCCAGAAGCCATTGGGGGTCTGGGGGCAAAGCCGCCAGCGTTTGAAGATTTTGCAATTTTTTTGCAACAATAACTTAATTTTAGGCCTAGTTTGGTCAAGCTTATTGCTTTTAAAACTTGGCATAGAAATTAGCACTGCAAAAACATGATTAAACTGAATGCATAAATGGGCTACTGTATGTGGGTGATAGCTAGAGCTCAATCGATACGATACTGATATATAACTCATGAACTACCACATTTGGTCTATATTTTTCACTTAACTTGACACTAAAAGCTTCACTAATTCTCCTCTCAACAAAAGACTATTGCAAACGCAAGTCATACTAAGCAAATTGAACGCAAGAATACTCGTGCTTGCTCTTAAAAATAAACAGTTTAAGGTAATTGTGCTAAGCCGGTATTTTATCGGCGGTAGATAGCCGATACGATATGCCAGCTTGGCCCTGATTTCGGCCAAAATATATCAGCTGACGCTAGATACATCGGTGGAGCTCTAGTGATGGCTAATCTAATGGTAAAACTTCAGTCCTAGCTTTATTTTCAGCTAGTTAACTATAAAATCCTATTATTTGAAACAACAGAGCTTATTTGCACGTCAGGGTGCAAACAAAAAACTCTATCCTAGCCCTAACCCAACCTTAAACTTAACCCAAACTGTAACCCTAGCTCTAACCCTAACCTTAACCCAAACTCAAAATCTAAACTCCAACAAACCACTAACGATAATAATTTTAAAAATAAAAGAGTATTTGAGCAAATGAGCACCCACTTTTTCTTATACGCAGAGCTCATTTGCACGCCATAGAGCAAATAGGCACCTCCTTTGAAAAAACTCCAAAGTATTAATCCAAATCGTCAGTATTTTATAATGCTAGATAAAGATATAATTAGGGAGTAGGGGCTAATGAAACGAGATTTGAGGGAGTTGATTGGTAATTAACAGAATTAAATACTGAGTTACAATTTTTTTACTTAGCCTACGTTAAGCATTTTGCATCAAGCGATCGAATTGTTCATTTTTAGCCATTTTTAGTTAGTTAAGTTGTTACTGGTTTTATTTTTGACCAGTATGAGTCCTTCCCCAAAATCATGTTCCGAAAGTGGCTTTAAATTACTTTACTATCCATATTACTGCAAAAAACTGCCACAGAAATATACTGCAATAAACATAGTATTTTTCTAATTGTGCATTTTGGTCTATGGGCCAATGGAGGGCCTATAGCCCGCTATGCTACTGGCTACTAGCAGTAATACTGCTACTGGAGTATCGCATTGCAATAAATTACTGTCCATAAATTCACTCTTCCTAATAATATACAATAATTTATACATACTGTAATGCAAAGTGCAAATTTTGGCATTTAACGAGGAAGTGCTTATTTGCTCTCTAGTGTACTAGTAAGAACTGATTAAAAAGAACAAGAGAGCAAAGAGCAGAAGAATGGGCGCTCATATTAACCTTAAGGTTAGAGCTAGAGTTACAGTTTGGTTTAACCCAAACTGCAACCCTAGCTCTAACCCACGTTAGGGCTAGCATAGCGATTTTTTTGATTGTGCGCCAGCATACAGATAAGCTCTGTCTTTTTACAATACAATAAAGCATTTTGAACGAACTTCACAATGCAAATTATTTCAACAATAGCTTTGCATAATTACAAGGTACCAGTTATTATAAAAAAAATCATATTCTGTCTGCGTAAATCACGGGAAAACCTAATAAACATTTTCCAGGACTTTCCAGGACTTACAAACAAAATTCAAGGACTTTCAAGGACTTTCCAGGAAAGCAAAAAAAATCCAGGACTTTTCCAGGATGTGGCAACCCTGATGTACTCTTTAAGTGCTTTTTTGATTTTCCAGCTTTTGAAAATGAGTAATCACACGTTTGGCATGTGTAAGGTTGCATTCCAGTATGAACTCTTAATGTGTGTTTTCAAAGTCTCTCATTGCGAAAGTGATTTGTTACAAATCGCACACAAATAGGATCGCGCTACAGTATGCATGCCAAGTGCTTTTTCAAGCTTGCAGCATGCAACATTGATTTTCTACACGTAGGGCATGAGTAAGGTCTCGGGCCAGTATGAACTCGAATGTACGTTTACAAAGTCTTTCACAGCAAAAATGATTTGTCATAAACTCCACACTAATAGGGTTGCTCTCCAGTATAGACTTTCATGTGAGTTCTCAAATTTCCAGCGTGTGAAAATGATTTTTCATAGGTCGTGCATGAAAATGGTCGCTCACCACCACGCATTTGCACTACAGATTTTAAATGTTGCAGCTCCTACAAGTTTTTCTATAATAAATATCCAAAAGCTGCAATAAAATACTAATTCTTGAAATGAAAAAGCACTGAAGCACAATCGAATAAAAACACAAAAAGTATTGTTTTGTAAAAACATACACAAAAGGTAATATTTCGCCGTCAAAGTGAATGAACTTAAACGTTGTTGTAGAATTTCTATCCTCCTGTCACAAGATAGCGTCAGGTGCTTATTATGATCCGCGAACTTTTCAACGAACTGAGCACTAAGTACTTGGACAAATCTACACTTGTTCAAAAAACTTCCAGTTTTCGCATACTTATGGACTTGGGAAAATGATTTATCTCAGGTTGTGCAGGCAATATGATCATTATGGACTTTCATGTGCGTTCTCTAAGCTACAGCTCCTGAAAATGATTTACCACAGATCGTGCATATATGCGATCGCTCCAGCAAGCATCTGCATTCTAGATTTTCAATGTTGCAACTCCTGCAAATAATCGATCACAAATAACACAGTAATGACGTTGCTGTGAAATGTACAACCGATAGCTAAAACTTGTTTGATTAGTCGATATTACAGTCACTAATCAATTTCGCAGTAACTCAAACCTAACAAAACCTAGTCAATGAAATGACACTTTTTAAATATAGTTTGAATGAAAACATATCGTTCCAGTGAGTAAAACACACAGCAAACATACACTTGATAAACTAAACAAATTTCAAAAAAAGAACTGCAACTAACTTTACTATACCTTATCAGCTTAGAAATACCATCAAACACGTCTTTCTTAATAAAGTTTGAGTAAAAAGTTTTAAAAAATGACGGTTTAAAACAAGACAGAAAATCGAATTTTTCTTATCAAAGGGAAAGGTCGCAAATACTGCTGTTGTTATTTTTGCTGCTGCATTTTTATCCTTCAGTCAAAAGACAGCGTCACACGCCAAGTGATGGATAATCCTCAGACTTTTCATTGAGTTCACAACTATGTGCACAAAAAATCCTCAACTGCTAAAAAGTTTATTGCTATCTCATGTTTCAGTGGTTTTGTTGGAATTTTAGTGTGTTGAACTTGTGCTCGTTGGAAACCACCAAGCAGTGATAATCATCATAACGCGTCTTATCCAAGAACGCACCAAAGTGAACAGGGTTTAATCAGATCATGCAAACGGGGTTGGTACAAAATGACGTAATTACCTATTTGGCCATGCCGTTGATTACAAAATAAAGTAACTCTTAAAAACGTTCTAATTCGTTACAATTTAGGAACCATTGAAAAAAAAGTTGAATCACTTTTACAACAATAACTACTCAAAATGCAACAACATTGATTTATCTTAAACAGAACAAAACTCATTGCGTGTGTGTTGTGTGTGTTATGTTAATCAGTCAGAACAAAATTTGTCGAATTCAGTGAAAATCAAACAACATCATGAAACATTTGCAATGCAAAACTACGACCAATAACGATGTTCGTGAAAAACTGCGAAAATTTCAACCATCACAAACAACAGATGATCAATGAGACACAAGTTGTGGTTTTATGAGGTTATTTGTGGAATAGACAATGGGCATGACAGCTACACTGAAAAATATGCGTTTATCCAAAAACTTTGGTCCTAGTTTGAGTAAATCTTACCAGTATAACACCTACAATCATTAACAAAACATGAAAGTAATCAAAAAATTTTTGCCTCATTTTTCGATGCAAATCAAACTGGATAATACGTAAAAGGAAAAAAGCACCAAAGTTTTATATTGTTGAAACACAAATAATAATAGAAATTAGTGTTATGAGCTTCGACAATGAAAATAATAAAACTTAAATTACATTAAGAAGTTATAAGAGCGATCTCAAAGTTCCAGCCTGTGAAAAGGATTTCCCACAGATTGAACATGAAAATGGTCGCTCACTAACATGCATCTAATAGATTTTTAATGTTGCAACTTCTACATGTAATCTATCACAAATATCGAAGATCTGTAACGAAAATTTGGTCAAAGAAACGAAAAAACTTTAGGGAACAAAGTTTGAATCAAAAGTTTTTAAAAAATGTTTTAAAAAAAAGAATATTGAATTTTTGTCATCGAAGGAAAAGTTCGCAAATACTGCGGTTGTTATTTTTGCTGCAGCATTTTTATTCTCCTGCTAAAAGACTGCGTCAGACACCAAATATCCTCAGATAACCTCAGCTTTTTATTTAGTTCACAATTATGTGCACGAAAAAATCCTCAACTGCTAAAAAGTTTTCCGTTATTGCATGTTTCTGTGGTCTTGTTCGAATTCTAGTCCGTTGAACTTGTTGCTCGTTCGAAACCACCCAGCAGCGATAATCATCTAACGCGTCTTATCCAAGAACGCCCCAATGTGAGCAGGGTTCAATCACATCATGCAAACAGGGTCGGTGCAAAACGACATATTTACCCTTTCGGCCATGCCGATGATTAGAAAACAAATTAACAGTTTAAAATTTTGTAATTCGTCACAATTTAGAAAACATTAAAAGGCTGAATCACTCCTTCAGCAAAAACTACTCAAAATGCAACAACATTGATTTATCATGAACAGAACAACACTCATAGCATGTGTAAGTTATGCTAAACAGTCAGAAAAAAATTATTCGAATTCAGTGACAAGCAAACAACATCATCAAACATTTGCAATGCAAAAATGCGATCACATAACGATGTTCATGAAAAAGAGGAAAATTTTCAACCATTGCCAGCAACACAAGATCAATGAGACACAAATTGTGGTTTTGTCCTATTTAAAATGGTTGATAGGCAATGTCAGTACTCCAACAATAAACTATGATGCAGCAAATCAAACGAATTAACTCGCACTAAAACAAAAAAAAACATAAGCAACACAACAGTAACCGCAAACTGGAATAAGATATTATTATCATAAAAATGTTTTAAAAATGAAAGTCGGCATCTCATTTCAAATCTTGTCACCGGAAAAAGGAAATGAAAGCTCTTACAGACCAAACAAGTTCGTAACAATTCAATTTACATCTGGTTAAAATGTGCTCTCTTGAGCAAATGAACTCAAAAGTTTAATTAAAATAAATGCGTGTATTTCACTGATTTTTGTTTTGAATTACCAAACCAAACCGCAAAAATATAATTTATAAGCTGGCTGAAAATTGAATATTAGCAAAATGCACACAGTTGAAAATAAACCAGAGAAAAAATTTTACCATAAAATAAACCCAAGAACAAAAATAATTTGAAAAATTCGACTGGAGGTGTACATGCAACGTTCGACTAAGCTAAAAAATAATAAATTCTAAACCCAAATTTACACGTTTGAGGGTGCTCTTTCGGCTTTTCGTAATAACTCCTTTTGGAAAAAAATCAATGTTTCATTTCAAATCAAATATACGAAGTGTGTCCGAAAAGTAACGAGACTGTGCACGCTGCACGAACAACTTTTATCGCAGAGAAAAAAGCATGGCTTCCTAAGATGTCACAATGTCTTATGGTTTCGAAAACCAAATTTCAGCATTCTGTGGCAACTACATTCTTTTTTGCACGTTTTTCTGTCAAGGCACTTTCTTTGTGACCGTTTTTTGAAAATCTGATAAAAATAAGAATTTTTGGCTTTTTTTTTCTTTGGTGCAAAGGATGAACGTGGAACAATGAATCAACCTGAAATTTCTTGTCCGTCTTGGAAAAACTCCAACTGAAACACCAAAGTTGCTTCAAGAAGTCTATGGTGATGACACGATGTCAAGAACACGTCTTTTTGCGTGTGAGACAAAAAGTGCGGAGCGATCGCCGTCTTACTGTTAGAATGATAGCAGATGAGCTGCGTATGGATAGTGAGAGGGTATGGAGGATCATTACGGAAGATCTGGAAATAAGGAAGATCTGTGCAAAAATGGTACCAAGGTTGCTGAATGAAGGACAAAAGGAGCGGCGTGTGCACGAGTGACAAGACATTTTGGAGCAACTCGAAACTGAAACCAACTTGCTGAAAAGAGTTGTTACTGGCAATGAGTCATGGATCTTTGAGTACGATCCACTCACCAAACGGCAGAGCCTTGAATGGAAGAGCGCATTGTCACCAAGACCCAAAAAGGCGATGGTGTTCAAGTCCAAAACCAAGGTGATGCTCATCGATATTTTTAATGTCCATGGAATTGTCCATGCAGAATTCTTGCCACAAGACCAAACTATTAATCAGCAGGTCTACAACAACATCTTGCGACGTCTGATGCACTCAGTGAGAGAGAAAAGAAGAGAACTGTGGGAAGCGAGATCATGGCTGGTTCATCATGACAATGCTCCAGCTCATAATGCCTAGGGAATTTGGAAGTTTTTTGCCGAAAATAACATTGCAATACTGGAGCAACCACCTTAGTCCCCAGATCTGGCCCCTTGTGACTTCTTTTGTTTCCCAAACTCAAGGAAGTCGCTTGTAAGCAACATTCACTAAAAAACAACCCATCAAACTTTGAAGTTGGTAAAGTGAGAGGAACTTTCTTAATGAAAAAGGCTTTCCAAAGACACTTTTCCACATCTAAGCATTGTTTGGGCAATATTTAGGCAAAATGAGTACATGAAAACGTTTTTGTAACATAACCGCATTGATTTGGCATTTTGTGATTACTGTAGTTTCAAACTAATGTCCAAAACCCAAAATTCCAGCGGCCTAGCATGTAATTGCCTGCACAAAAGTTTTCTAAAAAAACAAAGGTTAACAACAACCTGCAGCCAATCTTGGTGTTGCAACGAATTCTGATTTGGGAGTTAGGCGCTAGTCAAATACCCCGGCAAAATGGTCTTAATGGTGTCAAGCAGAATCAAAATTATCGACTTTTTGACGTAACTGAAGGCAAAATCAATGCTAATATCTGAAATTAGGCCAATCGTAGTAGATTGGTATGGTGTCGACTTCATCTTTTTTGATCCAATCAAGAAGCCTTGTACTTCAAGCACAATGCAGGGACTCCTCAATTCTACTTTTCTTCAAACCATCATGTTTTAATGCAGTAGCCTACCATACAGATGCCTATTTTAACCTACCATACATAGGTTGAAAAGTCTCCGTTACTTAGCCTAATTGCGAGATTGACTCAGGATAATCTACAATGAAGCTGTCGATGTTATCAATGTCAGGGTTGCAAAATAAAAACTATAATTAGAGAAGCCTCTTCATCAAGTTTAAAGTAGAATACCTCTGGAACGGCAGGGTCACAAAAAGTGGAGTCAATGCCAATCTAATTTAATACGATTGGCCTAACGTTCCATACCCCCATTGATTCTGCCTTTAGTCCTTGTTTCAGTTAAATGACGTCACATGACGTTTTTGTGACATAACCGCTTTGGCTTAAGCATTTTATGATTTAGATTCAAAAAAGAAAACTATTGTGCAAAAATTGAACAGCCTATGACATCATTGAAAAAACTACGTCATTTTTCGAGAACGTGGCCTTGATGTCATCAACTTAGAAGCAGTTTTCTAAAATTTGGTGAACACTAACCCACATGACATGATGAAGCAATGATGTTTCGGTTAGGAGTTAGATAGGGGATGTATTCCCTCTGGTGTAAAATGCATCTGTCAATTAGAACGTGTAAAACATTTTTAAGTGGTTTCAGGTAGATCACAATTGACGGCATTTATTTTAGGAACAAAGCGAAATACAAAGCAGAATAGTCATTTACTAGGGGTTCTACAGCTTCGCTTTGTAGGCTATTAAAAAAAAATTCCGCTCTGTAATGAATCATAAAAAAGTTAAACTAAAACAACTAATTTCAAGTCCGTGCAAATAATTAATATGAGTCGCAGTTTCTATTCAAAAAGATTCGTTTGCAAGCAATGAGCATCAAAGTTTTCTTTGTAACGGAAATCCAAAAGTGCTGCTTCAAATTACCATTCTGTGAAAACGATTTATCACAAGCAGTACATTTGTAAGACTTCTCCCAAGTATGAGTCTGCAGGTGTCTTTTCCAGTTGCTTCGATTAAAAAAAAAGACTTACAACAAAGTTGATGTGGATAAGACTTTTCATGACATGAAACTGCAATAGTCTTTCAAAATAGCCCCGAACAGAAAATGACTTATAACACTTTTGGCAAACGTAAAGCTTCTCTCCAGTATAAATCCACATGTGGACATTTAAACTTGAAGTATGCGAAAATCATTCATTACAAGCATTGCAAGCAAACGGTCGTTCTATATTATGTACCCTCAAGTGTCTTTTCAAATTTTTAGTCTGTGAAAAGCATCTTTCACATGTTTGACATATATAGGGTCGTTCTCCAGCATGTACCTTTAAGTGGTTTTCAAATTTGCAGTTCGCGAAATAGATTCACGACATGTATGATCTTTATAAAGACACTCTCCAGAAGCTTCATACAAATTTCAAGTTGGTTCAAATCAAACGAGTCGCAATTTCCATGCGAAACGATTAGTTTGCAAGTGGTAAATGTCTAAGTTTCTTTTACGACGTGAATCCTAAAATGTTTCTTTAAACTTCCGTTCTGTGTAAAAGATTTGAAACAAACTGTACATTTGTAAGGCTTTTCTCCAGTATGAACACGGGTATGGCGTTTTAAATGATCAGCACGCAAAAACGACGCATTATACGTTTGACATTTATGAGGGCGCTCTCCAGTATGAAGCCTTATGTGCTTTGTTAAACTTCCGGCGAGTGAAAACTTTTTTTCACATACCACACATGTGTATGGTCGCTCTCCAGTATGTACCCTCAAGTGCTCCTTCAACAGTCCAGCAGCTGAAAATGATTTACAACATGTTAGACATGTATACGGTCGCTCTCCAGTATGAATTTTAATGTGTCTTTTCAAACTTCCGCGTTGCGAAAATGATTTTTTGCAAATTGTACACAAATAGGGTCGTTCGCCAGTGTGGACGTTCATATGCAATCTCAATTGTCCAGCTCCAGGAAATGGTTTATCACACATCGTGCACACACAACGTCGCTCTCCAGCTGGCATTGCAGATTTTCAATACTGCAGCACATGCAAACAATCGATCACAAATTCCACAGTGATTGGGCGGTTGTGAAATGTGAAACGGGTAGTCAAAACCTATTTGATTAATCAATGTTTCAATCACCAATCAATTATCAGCAAAATTAAACCTCAACAAATCATACCTGATCAACAAAATGAAAAACTTGGCATGCGAGCATAAAATATTTCGACGAGTTACACACACAGCTGACATACGCAGATACTTAACAAACTAAACAGACATTTTAAAAACGAATTGCTGTCAACCTCAGTATGACTTATATGCTTTAGACTACAATCGATTGTTTACAATACTTCTTTTTTAAATATTATAATAAGGAGAAACTCGCAAATTTTGTGGTTTGCCAAAATCACTTTCCAAACCCAAGCATTTTTTGAGCTTTATTTAAACGAGATTTGAGGGTAAAATCAATAGAAGTATCCAAAGTTAGGCCAATCGTATTAGATTAGATTGACGTACTCTCTATCCTTCCTGATTTAACCGTTCCAGAGATATTCTACTTCAAACACAATGTAGGGGACTCATTAATTTTTTTTTTTTTTGACAAACCTGACATTTTAATGCAGTAGCTTAGCCCACAAATGCTTAATTTAAACTACATAAAATTTAAAAGGCTTCTGCAACTTAGCCTAATTGCAGTGTCGCTTTAAAATATATCTAAGATAGTGTTGTCGATGTTATCAACATCAGAGTTGCAAATAAAAACTATAATTAGAGAGGCCCAACAAAGCTATAATACATCGAGTTTCAAAATTGTTGGTAGTCAAGCTTCCGAAACAGTGCTCGAGGACATAAAAAAGTAAAATCAGCGCAAATCACAACTAGTAGTACGTCGTGTTTCGAGCAGAATGTCTCTGGAACGGCTGGTCCAACAAGTTCAAGTTCAAGTTTGTTTATTGACGCCACTAAATAAACAAAAAACAAAACAGATAAAACAGAGAACGAATAGTGTTATTATTAATGAAGAAAGCAGCGCCTGAGTGTCGGCAAAGGGACTGCGAGGTCTTCGAGTCTGCAGCCACTCTGGAAAGCCATAACAAAAGATATGGCATCTTTTTTCGAGCTACAACGAACTGACATAAAAAAACACAAGCAAGCAAAAACTGAAAAATACAAAAAAAAAGAAAAGACAAAACAAGAGCTACAATAGTAATGTGCTGGCTAAGAGTTACTAAAATTTAGTATTTTTAGAAAATAATTTAGATAATAACTTATAATTTTTGGAAGATTATATACGAGTAATATACAAGCATTATTCAAGTCGCACTTTATAATTTGAAAATATAGACACAAGAAAATTAACACAAGGAGTTCAAAAGAATTTCTTTGCTTTCTTTTGAAAACTTTCTAAATGAGAGGTCTTTAGTATTATTGGGAATGGAATTCCAAATTTTCGCATCGGAATATTTAATTGATTGCTGCGTTCTTTTGGTTTTGTAAAGAGGAATTATTAAATTCAAGGATGCCGTAGTACAAGTTTGCCGACTGTGCGAGAATTTTGCCAAAGTGAAATAAATATTAAAATTTGGAAATAGACGCTGATTGATTTGATTATGCATGAATTTGGCAGTCTCAAATTTATGTAAATTTTGTAGATTCAATAAGTTAAACTTTTGATAAAGAGGCAAAACATTTTGATACCATCCGCTTTTTGTAACCATGCGAAGAGCTTTGTTTTGAAGTGTAATTAATTTGGAGAGATAGGTTGGATATGTGTTTCCCCAAACTATAAGTCCATAAAGCAAATGCGAATGCACTAAAGTATAATACAGTTTAAACAATGCATGCGTTGGTAGATAATTTTTTAGTTTACTTAAAATTCCCACTGAGCGTGAGACTTTCTTCTCTAAATGTTTAATGTGTTCTTGAATATTTAGTTTGTCATCAATAAAAACACCAAGATATTTAGCGCTGCTTACTACTTCAATTGATCCTGCGGCACAGCTAAGGTTCATTTCAGCTGGTGGAGAATGGAGTTTTGGTTTTATTATTATTGCACTAGATTTAGCTGCATTTAATGATAGTTTATTAGCAACAATCATTGCTAGCTCATAGTTTAGAGAGTATTTTAACTCATTTGAAGTATTTGCCTAAACCAGAATGCAGATGTCGTCAGCAAAAAGTCGGGGAGTGCTACTAATACAGTTGGGCAAGTCATTTGTATAAAGTAAAAATAGTAAAGGCCCAAGAGATGAGTCTTGAGGGACCCCTATATCGATAATGGACTTCGAAGAATGATTATCGTGAATTATAACAACTTGAGATCTGATTGTGAGATACGATTCAAACAAATTATTCACAACACCTCGAATGCCATAATGGTTTAATTTTGCGAGAAGTATTTTATGTTGAACAGTATCAAATGCTTTAGTTAAATCCAATAGTAGGAGACCAGTAAATTTCTTATTTTCCACATTATCAAAACAAGTTGAGACTATATCCAAAATAGCATGAACAGTTGATTGCTTTGGTCTAAATCCGTATTGAGTTGGACACAATACTGAATTTGAATTTAAAAAATCAATCGTTCGAGAGTACACAATTTTTTTCAAAATTTTCGAAACACAGGACAGTATCGATATGGGTCTATAGTTAGTTAATTTTCGTCTATCACCAGATTTAAACACTGGCACAACTTTGGCTTCTTTCAAACACGTAGAAAAAAAGCCATTTTCAAAACATGCATTAAATAGCAAACATGGTGCAGGAGCGATAACTTCAGCTGCTAATTGAATAAATTCAGCATCAATTCCATCGAGTCCACAGCTTTTGTTACAATTAAGTTGTTTTATGATGCATAAAATCTCAAAAGGGGAGGTCGTACGCAAATACCTCGAAGAATGCACTGAATTTGTTAGATAATCACGGAAATCATTCAATTGAGAACAATTATTTTTTGCCGCCAATGTTGTGCCTATACTGCAAAAGTGTTAATTGAAATTCTCTATTTCATTTGGTTCAGTAACTATTGCTCCGTTCTCATTTTCAATAAGGTCGGGTACGTTAGAATGAGGTTTTTCAGATGTTAAGGTTTTTATAATACTCCAAAATTTTCGCATATCTTGCCTCGAATTTAAAATTTCAGATTCCAAATACAACTTTTTGGAAAGGGTTTTGAGTTTGGTCAATTTGTTTGCATAAGTTTTGTAGAATTTCTTTTGAATTTCATTACCTTTAAGATAATGAGTGACGTACAGCTTTTGCTTTTTGCGAATGGAAACAAAAATTCCTTTAGTTATCCACGGTTTAGACAATAACTTGCGCTTTTTTCTTGAAGCACGTTTAAGTGGAGCATATTTATTGAGACAAGTCCTAAAACCAGATACAAAATTATCAAAATGTAAATCAATTTGGTCAGAAGAGGTAAGTTCATTTGCATTAAAAAATGCTTCAAACGCCTCTTGCAAGTCCATTTTAAATCAATCGCGATTAAATTGACCAGTATCTCTGTGGCAGTAATGATTATCCTGCTTCATTTTCAAATTAGTTCAGTTAGGATCTCCGGTCACATAGCAAGCAATAGGATAATGGTCAGTTAAATCACTTAGAAATATAACAGAATGAATTACATGCGTTGAATCATTAGTTACAATATGATCAATAGCTGTTTGCGATACATTTGTAACTCGAGTAGGTTTGTTTATAAGTGAGTAAGCTCCATTGCTAGAAATTGTGTTTAGATAATTCAAACCATCTTCATTATTCACGATAGAATTGACATTAATGTTGAAGTCACCAAATAGATATCGTTTATTGCTCAAAAGATCCAATTTTTTGTTAAGTGCAGTCAAAAAATTGTTTACATTCCCTGTAGGATGGTGATAAATCACACCTACAATAAACGAATCGTTTTCAATTTTGTTCGATATTCTCAACCAAATGTCTTCGCAATTTGAATTCAGTTCCTTTTTACCTAAAGGGGTCATGGTTAATTTATCAGTAACATATACTCCTATGCCACCTGCATTAGTTTGAGAGTTCGCTAACATAACTGGTTGGTACCCAGTTAGGTTAACATTCGTTAAAGGTGACAATTTAATTTTGGTTTCAGACAGAAGTAAAATATCCGGAGGTTATGGTAGTGTCTGTAGCAATTCATGGTTCAGGTTATTCGGACTTTTTTGAAGGGATCTAATGTTGACATGAAGCATAAATAATTTTATTTCTTTTTGAGCTACTGGCAGTTTTTGACCAGGTTGATAATACCAACAGGGTTTTAATTTTTTAGTCAACGCTTCATGCAAGCAATTGCTAGATCGGTTTTTGTGTTTTCAAAATTAATAAGTTCGTCAGCGTTTGCGTTCGTGTTATGCAGGTCGTCGTTTGCATAGGCCGTGTTATTACCGACAAATTCAGTATCACTCAACGCAAAACATAACAGTAAACAATCACTACAAACATTGGAGAACAAGCATGGAGTCAACGCCAATCTCATCTAATAGGATTGGCCTAACTTTACATATCTCCATTGATTTTGCCTTCAGTCCTCGTTGAAATAAAACGACATCATAAAACGATTTTGTGACAAAACCGCTTTGATTTAAGCATTATGTGATTTGGTTTCAAAAAATACATTTCTGTGCAAAATTTGAGTTTTCTATAACCTTATTGAAAAAAAATTTAGTATCAATTGAACAATATTTTCTGACAAAAGATTGGTGTTTCCAAGATTTACGGTTTGAGAGTTAGATAAAGGATTTTTTTTACCTTTCTCTGTATACTCTGCACGAGTAAAATATTCCGTTTAGAATAGGCTTAACCACATTTTACACATGGGGGCAAATTGCCTCCTCTCCGTTTTTATGTGATAAATCTCTCCAGAAAAAAATGTTTTGGTTTAAAACGAAATTAACTTGAAAGTAAAAATTCTCTCAAAAAAAACTTCTGAAAATATCCAGGTGCTAAAGCAAAGAGAAGTCTTCCAATTTTAAGGTTTCTAATCTCATTTTTTGAAATCTTGAGTAATTTTTGGCCAATACTTAACCCAAATCACGCCATAAGACGTTTTTGTTCCGCAATTACTTTAGATCACGAATTTTATGATGCAGTATCAAGAAACAAACCTATGTACAAAACTTTAAAAGCCCATGATGATAATAAAAAACAACGTCATTTTTCGAGAGCGTGGCTCTGACATCACAATGCTAACATCATCAATTTAAGATCAGTCTTTAAGATTACACAATTTCGGTGAACACAAACCGGCATGTCAAAATTGGCAATCCCGTAACGATCACACGTTGAAACTTTGGTTCGAAAACGTCAAAATATCACAATTACATTACTATTAGCATCATGGCAAGTTGCTGGGTTTAAACAGCCTTCTTTAGCTTAAGAGGTAGAGAAGTAGGCCGGTAATCCAAAGGCTGCAGATTCGAATCTTGAGAGAAGACGACTTTGCTTGTTTTAAGTACTCGCTGATTTGGTGGCTCTTTTCTAGGCTTTTTTACTGGTAACCTTTAGCCCTGATAGCACGTAAATAATCAAACACAAACCTCGGGACCGAAAATGAATTGAAATTGTGGAAATTAAACACATAAACCGAAAATGTTGAAATTAAAAACATGAAACATGTAGTTATGGGCGTCGACAAATACGAGTGTTGCAACTTTTACAGGTATCTTCTTACAAACAGGTCAAATCTGCTACAGAACCTGGTCAAAGACATGAAAAGACTTTTGAAAACAAATTTTGAATGAAAACACACAAACTATTTGTCAAAAAATGGCATAAAAGTGAATATTTGTCATCAAAATAAATGACCTCAAATATACAGCAATTTTTTGTAGCATATTTCCCCTTCAGTCGCAAAAAAAGCATAGGACGATAAGTTTCGCAAATTTTTTTATTCATTAATAAATAATCAAACTGATCAAAGCAAGTCTTGCGCAGCAGACTGAATCTCATCCTCGATCTTCAACGCCTGATACATACTCTGCTTTCATCTCAATTCCATATGTGCAAGGAGTTTCTGAGGTTATTAAAAAAGTTTTGGCCCAAATCGGCATGGTGCAGTGTGAAAATAGTGGACTTGTGTATGAAATTCCATGTCCTGATTGTAATGCAGTATATATTCGGGAGGCTGGGCGTAGTAAAGACCAGAAAACGTGAACATTTCGATGCAGTCAAAAGAATGGGTGTAAAAAAGTGTTGCAATAAGATGTAAAAAATATGCCAAAAAGATGTATAGAAACTTTGTGCCAACATATCGTAGATTTTTATTATTTTATAGCGTGGGATGAAGCTAAAATTTAAAAAATGAAGCCAATTACAGTAAACGTCGCACAGTGGAATCATCATCATATCACATGTTGGATCCGGTATTTTTCCCGTCGACGGAGTTGGCCGGATTTCGTATGGTCATTGTCTTTACTATTCCTCGCCATTTTCGTTCGATCACATGCATCTTCTTTCCCCTGTCCATTTTTCTTCATCTCATTCTCTAACTGCTTTTTCCACGTTTGTTTCGGTCTTCCTCTTCCTCTACTACCACTCACTTCAAATTTCAAAGCCTTCACTATCACATTTTCATCTTCTTTCCTCAAAACATGACCGTACCACCGTATACTGCTTGCTTTAGCCATCCTATCTAAAGATTCCTTTATGCCCAACATGTCCATCAACTCCTCGCTGTTTCTTCGATCTAATAGCTTCACACCACACATCGCTCGAATCATAGCTCTTTCGGTTCTTCTGAAAATTTGCCATCTCTTTTTCTCTCAAGCACCATGCTTCACTTCTATACAACATAGCTGATCTTACACAACTTTTGTAAATCTTTCCTTTCATCTTTAATGAAAACCGCCTGCCTTTAAGTATTTCGCTGCATTCCCTGAACTTTATCCAACCAATTCTTGATCTAGCTGTTACCGCTGTTTCGCACCCACCAGTTGCATTCAATCTGTCGCCTAGATAAGTGAACTTGCTCACAGTTTCCACACCATCACACAATTTTTCATCTGCTGATCCCTTAAAGTTATTTACCACGCTTCTACATTTCTTACAAACAAAGTTTTTGTTCACATAAACTGGAACTTTCTTCTTCTCCGTGCATCTTGCGTGGACTCACTTACCACATGCTTATACATAACACCGAGTTAGACATAACTCGTGTTCCACACACGCCACAAGGATCTATCTTACTGTCGAAAGCTTCTTCCTCCATCCCACTCACCATCAACTTTGTCATTCCAAGATTGACTCTCATCCCTTTGCTTTCAAACGCCTCTCTCCATTCATCAAAAGTTCTCTCTCAATTCTTCCATAGTCTCCCCATTAGGACCAAATCGTCTGCATAAAGAATTTGCTTCATCCATCCTTTCCTTGCATTTTCCGTTACTTCATCTATCACCATTGCAAACAACAAAGGTGACAACACAGATCCTTGATGTACACCAACTTTCACAGAAAATTCTTCCAACAAACCCGATCCAACTCTTAACTTTCGTTTCTGCTCCTTCATAAAGACTCATCACCGCCTTGACCAGGATTTCAGGCAAACCTTTCTTTCTCATTGCCCATTCCATCACTCTTCTAGGTACTCTGTCAAATGCCTTTTCCAAATCAACAAAACACATGTACATTCTTTTGTCTTTCGCTCGATGTTCTTCTTGCAACCTTCGTACTAAGAATAAGGCATCAATTGTTCCCTTTCCAGGCATGAAACCAAACTGTGCTTCATCAAAATCAACTATTGCTCATATTCTTCTCTCCAACACTCTTTCAATAATCTTCATGCCGTGTTCAAGCAACTTCACTCCTCTATACGAACCACAGTTCATCACATCTCCTTTTCCCTTAAAAATTGGCACCACAACGCTGGTTTTCCATTCATTCGGGATTCCCTTTCCATCCAAAACCCGTTGGCAAAGCTGTAACATCACTTCCTCAGCAATTCTGCCGCCTGCAACAATCATTTCCGTTGTTACTTCAGAGAGCCCTGCAGCCTTTCCCTGTTTCATTTTCCTGATCGCTTCTCTCACTTCTTTGCGAGAAACTTTCTCTACTGGCCCCTCAACCATAGCAGCGTCCACCTTGTGATCCCAAGCATTTTCCTCATTCATAATTTTCTCCATATGTTCCTTCCATATTTTACATCGATCTTCTTGACTGAAACCAATTCTTCCATCAAAAAACACACCACTTGAAATACCACTAACAAAACAAAAATTTCCTACTATTGAATGATGATTGATTGATTGATTGATTGATTGGTGCATCTTTATCCTCCTATCACGAGAAAGCGACGGTGCGCTATATTTTGGACGAATCCGCACCCGCTTAGGAGTTGACCATTTTCCAAGCTTTCGTGTTGACATTTTGACTTCTTCCCACGTAAATTTGCTGCTTGTTCGAAGCCACCAAGCAGAGATAATTATCGTAAAGCGTCTTATCCAAGGACGCAACAACGTGACCAGGGTGCGGGTTGAACTCATGATCCTGCGATCAGAGTCGTCGTAAAAACGACGCCTTTACCCATTCGGCCACGCTGCCGATGTTTTAATGCTTTTAATGCACAATCACAATTCACAACATTTCGGACATGGGATAAAGTAAATCCAAACTCGAGTCATTCGGTTTCTTACTTTCTTATTAATCGTATTTTGTTGCGATTGATCAGAGAATCGAACTTGTTATTTGTTTTGCTGTTTTTAATGCCTGCATGCTACGTAACCGATGTTTGCTTTTGATCCATGTTTGATACCAAAATACGTAAACAGCAAAAATACAGTAGCTCAACAATTTTCAAAAAATCAAACTGTGTAACACCAACAGTGATAAAGAAAGTAAAGACATGGAAATATCTAAAAAAAAACTCTTTAACGTTTGGGTGCAAACCAAACAGCATAAACACGTTAACGAAAAACAGAAGCGAAGTTCCATATTTTTTGAACTCAAAACATCGGCAATAGGAATAATAAACCTTGAATTACATTAAGAATTTATTAATTGGTTAATTCAATTAGCAACAAATCCAGCAAATGTGGTTCAACCAGCTAAAAAACATGCCAGTAAAATTGCAAAAACCTGAAAATAAATTAGTAAAAATTTTCACATAGAAAGAGTGCAGGAAATAATAGCAATGCCATCAAAATGTTGATAGGAATTAGCGTAAACAGCAAAAAATGCAGCAGCTGGAAAATAATCAATACTAAATATTGGTTGGTTTCAAGTAGAATTACAATTCACAACATCTGGACGTGAGAAAAAGCAAACCTAAACCAAAATCATTCACTTTTCAAAAACAATTCTGTCCAAAAACATGTTCCAAAATTAAAAACTCTTCAAAACCATGATATTTATAGGGCTTCTCTCCAATGTGGACGCCCTTACAGACAGTAGGATTTCACGCCTGAGAAAATATTTTCCGACAAATATTGCAAAAAAACAGTCGCTTTTCCGTTTGAATCCGAATGTGCATTTCAAAATAATTGCAAATAATCCGAGCGCTGTGAGTTAAGCAGTCTATGCTCGAGCCAAACAAGTAACAAATTAATGAAAAGAATTTATTTCACATTGTAAATACCTAAGCGACCTATGCATGATGCACCCGAAAATGCTGAATCAAACTTCCGCTCTGTGAAAATGATTTATCACAAGCTGTACATTTGTGAGGCTTCTCTCCAGTGTGAATACGAATATGGACACTTAGATGTGAAGCCCGAGAAAACTTTTTACTGCAAACAAAACAAGCAAACGGTCGCTTCTCACTGTGAGTCCGAAGGTGAGTTTTCCAATTGCTCTCAACCGAAAATAATTTGTGACAATGTTGACATGCGTAGGGCTTCTCTCCAGTATGCATCCGCATATGTATTTTCAAACTGTCAGCTCGTGAAAATGATTTATCACAAGTTAGACATGTGTATGGCTTCTCTCCAGTGTGTATCCGCAGATGTCTTTTCAAAGTTCCAGCATTAAAAAATGATCTATCACATGTTTGACACGTGTATGGTTTTTCTCCAGTGTGTATCCGCATATGTGTTTTCAAACTGTCAGCTCGTGAAAATGATTTATCACAAGCTAGACATGCATATGGATTCTCTCCAGTGTGTATCCGCATATGTCTTTTCAAAGTTTCAGCTTGTGAAAACGATCTATCACAAGCTTGACATGTGTGTGGTTTTTCTCCAGTGTGTATCCGCATATGTCTTTTCAAAGTTTGAGCTTTAGAAAATGATCTATCACATGTTTGACATGTGCAGGGTTGCTCTGCAGTGTGTACCCGCATAAGTGTTTTCAAATCTTCAGCTTGTGAAAATGATTTATTGCACGTTTGGCATGTGTATGGCTTTTCTCCAGTATGTACCCTCAAATGTGTTTTCAAGTTTCCAGATCGTGAAAATAATTTATCACTCGTTTGACATAAGGTCGCTCTTCAGCAGGCATCTCCAGCGCAGATTATCATAAATCATTCAATGATGAAGTTGCTGTGGATGGTGAAGCAGCTTCATTACTCAATATGTTAATCACCCTTTATTTTAGCAGTGAAACCAAACTCTAAAAAAACCTAATCAATCAAACAAAAACATTTTATAGAACAAAGCTAAAATGAAAGCACAAAAACTGTAGTGTTTAATCGTTTGCGTGCTTTCTGGCCTAAAGGTTACCAGTGCAGAAGCGTAGAGAAGACTCACCAGGTTGGCGAAAAGTTAAAACAAGAATTGCAAAAATTTTGAGTAGTCGCATCGCTTATTCTAAGTAGCTGAAGTTCTGATGGCTTTTCTTTAGACTTTAGGTTAGAAAGCCCCCAAACGATTAAACTCTGAAACTTTGGGCTGCAAAAGTCAAGACATTACGAACTGTAGTTTTCTTAAACATAAATGGAAGGTTGATCTTTTTTCAGTCAGTCAATTTTGTCACGGTAGTGAACGAAAGCAAATGCTGTTGTTGCAAATTTATCCTTATGTAGCTAATTTATCCCACTCATGGATAATCAACAGAGGTTTTGTTACGTTAAGTACCAAGTGCTTGGACGAATTTGCACCTGTTTAGAAGTTTCCAGTTACCGTTGGTTACTGTTAGTTTTAATACTTCATTGAATTTGAAAACGTTTAAAGCCACAAAGCAGACATAATCATCATAGGCGTTACAAGTTTGTTGGTTTTGATCACAACGAAAGCATGAAACAACGCATTAAGTTGATAACAGCAACAACAGGGTGCAAATGAAACTGAAATCAAGCAAGCAGGGCTTCGCAATAACGACGCATTCACCATTCGGTCACACAGCCGATTTAGAATTTAATGCCTGGAGAAAGTTTTTGTTAAGTTCAGAAAAAAGTTGAACAAAAATTTGAATCGCTGCTTAAAATTTACTAATAAAAAAATGATTGTTTAATTCAAGAATAACTTCTCGAACTTACGAATTCAGTTTTTATTGATCTAATAAGATTGCCAGCGTGAAAAACGGAAAATTGATGATCCTTGAATCAAAGTTAATCTACGTTGGTGCATATGACCTGAAGAATTTAATCGCTGGAAAGAGTTTTAGAAACCAAAGTCAGCATCTTGTTTCAAACCAAAAACAAAAAATGCACTGAATAATGGATATGAATTTTTTAAACATCTTAAAAAGTCTACAACAATTTAATCCATTTTATGTTTTTAAATGCGGCTATTTGTTCAGAAGCACTACAACCAAAACAAAGTGGTAATTCAATCGATTTTTGTTCAGTTAGCAAGCAAGATACAAGAAAAAAGTTAAAAAACTTAAACCTGCTAATAGATTAATCAAAAAACACCATTCCACAATGAAACAAATGTAAAAATTAATCAGTTTGCATTCAGCACTTCTACAGGAAAAGTACGTAAATGGCAAAAAATACACCAGTTGGAAAAACACCAACAAAACCAATTCACTAAATATTAAATGGTTTCACGCAGAATCATAATTTGCAACACTTTGGACATGACATAAAACCAACCCAAATTTGAGTTAGATTTGGTTTCCAAATCCCTAAAAACTCTGAGGTGTTTTTTTGTTATTGATTAGAGAATCGAAATTGTTACTTGTTTTGCTGCTTTTAACACCTACATGTTAAATAACCGTATTTTCTTTTAATCACTTTCAATGTTTTTTTTCTGAAAACTTGACTCGATCTATCTTTCTACGGGTTTGTGCAAGAGCAACAAGAAATAATAACAAAACCTCAAAATTGTGATAGAAAATGTGATTGAACTGCAACAAAATCCAAGATAAGAAATCATCGTCAAAATGGCTTCACTTAACAATGAGTGGTTTTATGCAAAATCATAACCTACGATATTTGGATTTGACATTAGCCAAACCTAGAATCACTTGGTTATAGGCGTAAATTAGCCAAACCTAGAATCACTTGGTTATAGGCGTAAGCAAGATTTTCGATTTTTGACCTCAAATCGTAAATCACATGCAATGACGTCATCCTGCAGAAATTTTCGAAAAGAGAGACTTTTTGTTGGACAAAGATACTGCAGAATAGAAGATCAAAATGCGGTGATAAATTGGTGCGTAGCCAGGATTTTGCTAAAAAGGGAGGAATTGAAGTGAAAGTAAAAATGTGCTGCAAAAAAGTTTAAATTGGGAAACGTGATGAGCAAACTATAGTGAAACTAAAACGAATCACAGACAAGGATCTACAAAACAGCGCGAGTGGTAAAATCAGCCTTTATCTAAGAAAATAACGTAAACATCAAAGTTCCTGAAATGATAGCTCTATCAAACCTAAACCGAAGGCATAGTAGTTGTTCTAACAAGAGCATTAAAATTGAATCGATTGCAAGGAAGTTTCATTATGAAAAATTACACTACACATAAATTTGTTTTGAGTGACTGTCTTAAAGTTCAGTGCATAGAGTATAGGTCCAACAGACTCCTCATTCCAGTTAGTTAAAAAGTGTGAGACTGTGCTTTCTTTTGGTATTGCCATCTATGGCGCAAAGTTGCAAAGTTTTTTTTTATTTAAAGGTATCATTACGGAAACAAACGAGATAATTACGCCACCCCAGGGCCCTTCATTAAAAATAGAAGGCTGGGCTCCCCAGGTTCCGCCATCTGAGGGTGTGGAAAAGAGTGGGACTAGTAGTGTAATTGTAATTACATTTTATTCACCAAGTTGCCTTGGCCTGGAGACAGCGAAGGGACCTTTCGGTCTTCGAGTCAAGCTGCCACCTGCCCAACTGTCTACCACACACGGTGGAGGCTTCACACTGTCCCATTAATAGCTGAACGTCAAGCAAGAAAGCTGTGAATACCTATTTTTATAGTCTTTGGTTTCACCCGACCGGGAATCGAACCCGAGTCTACCGCTTCAGTAGCAGACGCTCTATCCACTCGACCACTGATAGTAGATTACCTTGATGTCGTGCTAGGAAACTACGATGGGCTGAACACGATAGTAAAAATGCTGTACAACTTTAGAGGGAAAGGAGCCAATATATTTTGATATACATTTGCCCAAGATAATACATGAAAGCTGTATAACAAGAGTTTGTTTTCAAGTTATACTTTACTTTTTTTGATTCAGATAAACCAGCACGAGAACCTTAAACGGGGTGATGGGACATATTTTACTGTTTTCCCAGCAGTTTGTCTGCTTGCTGTTTGTTTTTTTTTTCAGCAACGGACAAACTTCTTTTCGCAATAATTTGTTAAAACAAGGATCGTTTCTGTTGTTCATATGAAAGTGCTCAGCGTCAATTATTAGTGAAAATGGACGAAGCTGCACAAAAACTTGAGAAAAAAATTTCTCTAAAACAAACGCAAAAACTGGAACAGACACAAAAAACAATAACAATGGTCGAGAGCTATTTGAAAGAATTAAATTTTTAAGTTTTGAAGGCCAATTGATAAAATTAAATCATTTAAACCTCCATTTACTTACAAGTTATTTACTTACAGGTCAAGTCCAACAGACGTTTAAACCTAGCATGTTGGGTTTAAATTTTGTAAGTGATCTGGCCCAGGTAAGAAAAGCAAGGTACATTGCCTTCTGCATTATTTTTAGAAGTGAATAACACTTCATTCGAAGATACATGTTTAAGGTTTTTGTTTTGCAACGAAAATAACCAGGCTTAGGTGCACATGTTCAACCAGGGTGCCCAAGCCCCCTCAAACTAAATAATTTGTTCAGAAAGCACTTATCCAAGCTAGTTTGCTTTTTTCAAAAATACTTTGTCGTGTAAAAACTAGCAAGATGGATTGTTATTTGAAGTTGGAGCGATAATAGATAACCACTGGTCTAGTGATCATTTTATTGCAGTAAGTGCTCAAAAAGGTGAGATAAAAGTCTGGAGTTAAAACTTTAAGAATTAACTCTGCATTTCTTCTGAATAATGCATCTAAACTAGGCTGGCGCAAAAACAGGCAAAAAAATCTTATCCTTTGTTTGTTTTGTAAGTTTGCAATAATGTTCTTTTTGGTAAACAAAGCCCAAAAACCAAAAATCAAGAAAAAACATCAACGTTTGACCCTGGTTCACCCACAGCAAAAATTTCAAAATTTACAACATTTTAAAATTTTTTCGAATTTATTTGTTGTGGGGTCATTGGCTGTGCGTACATTGTAAAAATACAATTTAATGTTATTCAAACCATTATCTCACACCAATAGCACACAAATTATGACCTTTTTAGCAACATCTTTTGCAACAATACAAAAAATACTCCAACAATTGAGTTCACCATATTTTAGACATGATTTTTTTCGTACAAGGTTCGACATTTGGCTTCGTCAACAGTTCATTTTGCTTTTTTCAAAGACTTTTTTACCACTTGGTACAGAAACTGCTTTTGGGATAGTGATTTTGTAATCGTAGATGAGTCGTAATCTGTGACAAGTCCAAGAGCTCTTTCTGAAGAATCGTTCACTACTTTCAAACGTTGAAGCCGAGATTTGATCCTGATGTAGCATTCGTTCCTCTCCCACAGCGAGGCCGGTTTTGACAAAAATATTTATTGATAAGCTTGAAAAGCACCCACGACTCAGGTCCAATTAAATCTTTTAGTTGGGTAAAAGCAGTTACTGTCGGCATCCTATGCACTGAGTGGTCAAAAGAAGTATCATTTTGGTATTTCTTCATGGCTTTAGCCATGCCTTGTTTTTCATGAACACTTGCTGTGCTGAAAAGTGCAAGAACCACCAATCACTCTGTCAAATACCTGAAGAGATTTTCGAACTTGCTAGCTACGGCTTGATTAAGCTGCCGTAGACTTTCCGACTTGTGCTGTTTGGCATTGGTAGCCATGGTTTTATACAGGATCAAGTCTTCAATAGGAGCTTGAAACGGCAGTGATGCTCTTGACCACGGCTTGACATACTGTAATACAAGCACAGAAATCTTGCAAGATCCACGATTTTCGTCAACAGACTCTCTGAAATGTCACATTTTAACTGATCCTGAAACATCGCTATTTTGATGGTGTAGATGACTTTTGACATCCAGGGTGCGTGATGTCTTGCACCTGGTGCCTTCATTTTGAATTCCTTTTCTTCTGGCAATTTTCCGCCTGAAATATCACATAAGCATGCAAATTGTATGCACTCATAAACTACTTCATTCGCTTTGGCGTTAATTCACTTAACCAAAGGTTGAATAGCACTCCTACAAAAGTTAAAATTAAAGATTGAAAGTTAGACATGCATAATTGTAGACAATATGCTAAAGTAAAGCATCGGTAGGCTAACTGCTTTGGGAAAATCTGATTGCAATATTATGTATAACCTAGAAAAATAATAGTCAACTCCAACATTTCTTGATAATCCTTTCTTAAGACATCATCCACAAGTGCAGTTTGGCAAAACTCAACAATATTTTGAATTTCGATGTTTTATTTTCTGCACTTTGCTTTGTACACTTGAAAGTTTAATTTATCAAGGACAGACTAGCAATTAGCAAGTACTTAAAACACTGCTTCATTGGGTGATTTGGTTATGCTATAAATCATAGAAGCAGCTACTCCACACAACAATTCCAATGCATGGTGTCGACAAGCCAATAATAAAAGTTTAGTGCAAATATTTGTCCCAAGGTTGCAGCAACACCACTGCGAATTCCTGTGTTGATAGAAGTTGTGTCAAACACTAAATAAATGATTAGATCACTTTCAATCTTCCATTTATCAAGGGTGTCCAAAATGATTTTTGTTTCTTCAGAAGCTGTGCTGTGCTTTTGATCTACAGGGTTGATTTGGAGTAAAACGTCAGATTTCTTGTCAGTGGCAGCCAAAAGAATGGCAATGACTTCTTTGGATGTTTCAACATGTTCAATATTCTGCAGCATTTTTCCATCCCAGAGCAACACGTATCTTTTGCTCTCGTATTTTATTGCGGTGTCGACGAGCTGTATCTTTAGACAATGATATGTCAGCAATGTTGCCACCTCAGTACTTCAGTAAGCCCTCTGTGGCTTATATGGTGTTTGTCTGCCACTAGACCAACAGTTTCACTCCAGTGCTTGGCATCAACTTTTAAACTAGCGGTACCTCGTTTTTCATTTTGTTGCTTTTGCGTTTAGACGATGTCGACACATACATATCATTGTCCGTTGCAGATTCACTTAAAGTGCTGTTTTCACTGCTTTCGTCGAAATGTGTGGCAAAATTAGATGATTTTGTGGCTAAATTTATCTTTCTTTGTTTTTCTTTGTAAATCCTTTCTTGTTTCTGCAAACTTCTTTTTAGTTTTTCCTTGTTAAGTCGGTGCAAATAAAATGGGTCGCAGTTTTCATACAAAAAGAATCATTCGTAACTAATGAGTGCTTAAGTTTTTTTAGTAACGTGAATTCGAAAGTGCTTCTTCAAATTTCCGCTGAGCAAAAATGATTTATCAAAAACTGCACATTTGTAAGGCTTCTCTCCAGTGTGAATCCGCATAGGGGCGATCAAATATGAAAAACTTAAAACCAGTTTTTCACAAACATTGCATGCAAACGGTCGCTCCCCAGTATGAATCCGAAAGTGTTTTTTCCAATTGCTCTGATCAGAAAATGATGTATTGCTAACTTGGCATGAATAGGGCTTCTCTCCAGTATGAATCCGCAAATGTCTTTCAAAATTGCTCCAAGCAGAAAATGACTTATCACACTTTTGACACAACCAAAGCTTCTCTCCAGTATGAATCCGCATGTGGACACTTAAACTTGAAGTACGTGAAACTGATTTATCAGAATAATAGCAAGCAAACGATCGCTCTCCATTATGTACCCTCATGTGGTCTTTCAAGCTTGCACCTTGCAAAAATGATTTATCACACGTTTGACATTTATTAGGGCGCTCTCCAGTATGAAGCATCATGTGGTTTCTTAAACTTCCAGGAAAAGAAAACATTTACTAACACACTACACATGCGTATGGTCGCTCTTCAGTATGTACTCTCAAGTGCGCCTTCAACTGTCCAGCTTGTGAAAATGATTTACGGCATGTTTGGCATGTATACGGTCGCTCTCCAGTATGAATTCTGATGTGTCTTTTCAAATCACCTTGTTGCGAAAATGATTTCTCACAAGCTGCACACATGTAGGGTCGCTCGCCAGAGTGAACTTTCATGTGCGTTGTCAAATGTCCAGCTCGAGAAAATGGCTTATAACAGGCCGTGCACACAAAACGTCGCTCTCCAGCTGGCATTAAAGATTTTCAATATTGCAGCACATGCAGGAAGTAGCTGTTGTGAAATTTGAAACAGATAGTCAAAATCTATTCGATTAATCAATGTTTCAATCACTAATCACTGCGTCACAAAAAAATTTGACATCTCTGGAAAACATACTAAATTATGGTTTCTAGGGGTAGTTTTTGGCGCTGAGTCCGAATCTGCCATCGTTTTTTTTCTATCACGTCAGGTTTTTATGTTATTTGCATTTTAATTTTTCAATTTTTCAAAAAAAGTTTCAAAATTCAGCAATTATGTGACCAGTCTGATCTTTTTTCTTTGGATTCAAAATGTCATGCTAAGAGAGTATTGTGCCAATGGAGCACCATATAACGCTTTTAATGTGTTGTGATGTACTTGTAAGTTGTCAATTAATCTTCAAGTGCCATGATAATAACTGATATTCACTCAGATTCATAGCTATTGTTTCTTACTCGACAATGGAACGTAGTAAGGTTATTGGTCTAACGTTGAATGTGGTCTTCTGACCAAATGATGTCGAGTCCTTGCCCCAACAACCGGCTTAATACTACATGCATAACAGATCATGAACAAAAGATCTATTTAGTTAAAAGATGAAATGCACAAATAAATTAAGAATACCTTTCAGTAAAATTACGGCACTAAAAATAGTTTAAAAATTAATAAAAGCTGTCTATAGGGTCAACGTCTGACAGTTGCATTTGAGTGTCCCTAGAAATGTTGTGGGTATCTGCGTTTTCTGCGATGAGTTTCGTCACAATCTCGTTGAAGAGACCAGCAAAAATCTGCCATCATAGCAGGGCTGACATTTCCCTGGTACCGATCTTCAATGATTTTAATGTCTTGGTGAAACCGCTCACCGTGCTCATCGCTAACAGCAGGCATTGTTTTCCGGAAAAAAATCAAAGTGCGAATGCAAAAAGTGCATCTTTAGCGACATTCGAGCACCCATTGCTTGATAGGCATTCAACATTTTGTTGACAATTTCTTTGCAGTTGGCCGCTTTGTGCTTACCCAAAAAATTCTGCTCAACCAATTTGAAAGCTTCCCATGCAGCAAGTTCTTTTGCGTTTAATTTTGTATTCAGTTCTTCATCTTTCACCAACTTTCGTATTTCTGGTCCTACAAATATGCCTTGCTTCAACTTTGCTTCAGATTTGTATGGAAACTTGTTGCAAATATGTTTGAATCCTTGGCCTTCTATATCCATGGCTCTCACAAAATTTATAAACAGTCCTAACTTTATATGAAGTGGAGGTAAAAACACTTTGCTGGGTTCAACTAATGGAATATGCTGGACATTAAATTTTCCTGGGTTGAAATTCGTGCGTCTAGGCCATTCTGTGGTAGTGTAATGATGTTTGTCTGCCCGGCTGTCCCACAAACATAGGAAACACATATACTTAGTATATCCCAACTGCAAACCGAGCAAAAGGCCAGCAACTTTCAGGTCTCCGCAGATGTGCCATTTATGATCATTGTAACGAATGCACATTAACAATTTCTTCATTGCATGATAACTTTCGGTTGTATTTCTACTATAAGCCACTGGAACTGATGGCTTTTGATTTCCGTTGTGAAGCAAAACTGCCTTCAAACTTGTTTTGTTTGAGTCGATAAAAAGTCTCCATTCATCCGCCTTGAATTCCTCATCTAATGAAAGCATTAAACTACTAATATCCTTACAGAAACAAATGTCATCCTCTAAACAAAAATATGGGGCGAGAACTAAATGCCTTTTCCTAAAAATCGTAGTGTTTGCACCTTTTTGCAACAAGTTCCATTGTTTCAGTCGAGAGCCTAGCAATTCCGATTTTTCTTTTGATAAACATAAATCTCTGGCTAGATCTTGCAGTTCCCCTTGAGATATCAAATGAGGGACTTCTGTAATTTCTTCTGTTGGTTCTTCAATATGAAAATCACTTTCAGAAGCACTGCTTGTGGCTGCATCTGTACTGCATTCAGATTCCAAATCCAATGCAACTTCAGATGGAGGTTGTGGTACAGGATATTCAAGACTGTGAGGAACAGGTTTTATGGCTGAAAGGCAATCGGGATATTTTATTTGAGATCGTGTCTTTTTTGAAAATCCAGATATCTTTGTCATGCAGAAATAGCAGTCTGTGAAATGGTCCTTTTGCTCACGCCACACCATTGGAACACAGAACGCCATCTTTTTCTTTTTTCCATTCATCCATTGTGTTAGGGCAGTATAGCAGGAGGAGCAGCTGACATGAGGGGCCCATGATTTGTCTAGGTCTCCCAACTTTATACCAAAGTATAGTTTGTAAGCATGTTTTAGTCTCTCAGTTATGGTTGCTCGAAGATCCTGAGGAGTAAATTTTCCACAAATGCAACAAAAATTGTTCGGATCATTCTTGCATTTACGTTTACTCATTTCTATCAACTAAACTTACAAATGCTGTAAAACAACTAACCCAATCAAAATCAGTCTATTGAACCAGTTCTTAAGCCCTGTCCTACTACCCTTATACCCTAGTAGATAGGCGTAAGTTTTGGTTCCAGCACGCAAACTTTCGGTGTGTGTATTAATCTCTTTCAATTTCAATGCACTTTTTCTCAACAGTACTGTTGTCTATTAATCCCAACATCTAGCATTCACAATACCGGTAGTCACTACCAGCTCACATGCTTCCCGCTTTTCGCACGCATCTAACTATTCTGTCACTTTCTTGCAATGGAGAACATGCTTCCGACTAGCATTGCAAGTCCAAATCCACCGCTCTTTTGGTTGACAAAACTTTAGGCTTCTCGAACAGAATTTAGAAGTACTCTAATGTATTTACTACGTATTTTCTTGTTTGTGGTACGTACTGGAGTGTTATTGTTGCTAGTCGGCTCAATCTGGTGTTGTTATTGTGGTAAAAACTTGACAAGTGCTTTGCATAACACTACTGTACATAGGCCTATCTCGCAATAACCTTATCACTCAAGTATATCACAAAATCAATGAATTCAAATTTGACTGGCTTAACATGCCAGCAGTTTGGCCATGCCACATTATAGTGAGCGAAAGAATGATGTGCTTGTGTGACATACCCTACTGCAGCAAAAAATAGGTGATCTTACCCCAAAATAAACCAGGTATTCTTTCGAACTTTTTGGGTCATATTTAAAAACTACAATTGCAAATAACTAAAGATCCTGACGTGATAGAGCAAAACCAAGAGCAGATTTG
Source organism: Trididemnum nubilum (assembly GCA_963965965.1). Classification (NCBI taxonomy): domain Eukaryota; kingdom Metazoa; phylum Chordata; class Ascidiacea; order Aplousobranchia; family Didemnidae; genus Trididemnum; species Trididemnum nubilum. The sequence goes on along the minus strand of OZ014484.1, from coordinate 37,916,000 downwards.
GATTCAGCGTCAAAAATTACCCCCAGAAAAGACAGTCTGATTCATTTTCCCGAAATGTGATATTTTTTTGTGGCGTAGTGAATCAATTACGCAGCGAAATGGAACCTGAAAAAAAACCTGGTCAAGGAAATGAAAATAAGGTCAGTGAATAGAAATGAGAAGTGGTGCCCCCAACCTTTTTTTCACAATTATTTTTATTGCCGAAAATACGATTTAATTCTTTTGACTCTGTACCATTAGCAACCTTGCATTTTGCAGTCCTGTGACATCACAAAAAACATATTTTTTGCGAACTTTCTTGCAGACTAAGAAACGCGATTACCAACCAACTGGTAGCAGTGAATAGCCTATAACCAAATCTGAAAATTTGGCTACTGTTACTGGTACCTGAAGACTAGGCACTCAGTACCGTTCGGCAGTATGCCGATTGTGATGTCACAAAAATACAAAATGCCACGTTGTCAATGATAAAGAGTCAAACAGAGAAAAACGCATTTTCGCAAATAAGGGGAATTGTGGAAGAATAGTTTGGAGCACCTCTTTGTTACCTCAAGTAGTTCTCATTTCTTCAATAAAACCGACTTCGAGCAGTAACTTTTTAAGCCTAACTTAACAATGTGGGTATTTATACACAAAAAATAAATCCAAAAACTTCTCTTACTTCCACCGAGTTTTGCTCTGTCAATATCGGAAAAAATGCACGAGTCTCCAATTTAGCAAAAAAAAATACAATATTATAATAATATTATAAAAAATTATTCTAACGCACTCAAAATTTCAATAGCAAACAAACGTAAAAAACAAAACACACAGCAAATGGAAAATCACCGACAAAACGACATTATTAATTATTGGATGGTTTCATAGAGAATCAAAAAAACTTACGTTTTTTAAAAAATTTCAAAAACAAATTCCTTCAAATCTGCTATACTTTATCAACTTAAACAATCAGCACGCCTATGCGTTGCAGCATATAACTATGCCAAGTTAACTTATTCTCAACAGGGAAGTGGTTCAAAACTTAAAACAAAAATCTCATTTCAAGCCGGAAACTAAAAACGCAATGCAGTAGAAATGACAAAAGATTTATTACAAGTCTAGAACAGTTTAATCGATTTTGGTCAAAATATGGTCACTTATGCAACTGTACAAAAATACAAAAACATTTCAATTCAACAATTTAACTGCTTTTGTTCGTAATCAGCAATTTCCCACAGAAAAAGCAAAAACGGTTTGTTACAAGTTATAAATCCCTAAACTCCATCTGCAACGTGAATCTTGAAATGCTGCTTCAAATATCCGCTGTGTGAAAATGATTTGTTGCTTACAGCACATTTGTATGGCTTTTAACCAGCGTGGACCCACATATAGACTTTGAAACTGGAAGTCTTAAAAAAATAAATTATCTCAAACATTGCAAGCAAACGGCCGCTCTCCAGTATGTACTCTTAAGAGTCGTAACAAAATAAGTCTCCAGCTTCAGAAAATTATCACATGTTTGACAAGTGTATGGTTGCTCTCCGGTATGAATCCGCAAATGGTTTTTCCAACTACTTTGATGGCAACATGATTTGTCACACGTTTGACAAGTAGAAAGTTGCTCTCCAGCATGAGCTCTAATGTGCGTTTTCAAAGTCCCTCTGCGAAAATGACTTTTCACAAATTGCACACGAATATGGTCGCTTTCCAGTATGAAGCCTCATATGCACTTGTAAAGACCAAGCTTGTGAAAACTCTTTCTCACATACTACCACATGTGTAAGTTCGCTCTCCAGTATGCACGCTCAAATAGTTATTCAAGCCTGCAGCTTGCAAAAATGATTGATCACATGTGTAAGGTCACTTGCAAGTATGAACTTGAATATGCGTTTTATATGAATAGGGTCGCTCTCCAGTATCGACTTGTACGTGGATTCTCAAATTTCCAGCGTTTGCAAATTCTGAGATTTTTCACAGGTCGTGCATGAAAACGGTCGCTCACCAACATGCATCTGTACCACAACTTTTACATGTTGCAACTCCGACAGGTTATCTATAACAAACATCCAAACGTTGCAACAAAAAACTAATCATTGAAATGAAAAAATATTGAAGAATAATTTTTGCATGAAAACATAAAAACTATTGTTTTATCAAAAAAGACCCAAAAGGTTATCTTTGCCATCAAAGCGAATCAACCCAGACGTTGTTGTAGATTTTCATCCTCCTGCCACAAGACAGAGTCAGGTACTTACTATAATCCACAAAGTTTTCAACGTGCTAAGCATCAAATGCTTAGCACCTGCTTAAAAGCTTCCAGTTATTGCATGATAGTGAGGTTTTATAATCTCATTTTTCGAAATCTGAGCAATTTTTGGCCAATATTTAACTTAAATCACAAAACAAAACTTTTTGTACAGCAATTACTTTGACGTAGGCATTTTATGATGCAGTATTAAAAAACAAACCTATGCACAAAAAATTGACTAGCCTGTGACGTCATTGACAACACAATATCACTTTTCGAAAATGCTCTGATATTACAATGCTAACATCAATCAAAATCAATTTCTTTAAACAGTTTTGGAGAAGACCAACTCACAAGCCAAAATTAGTGATCCCATGATGTGTGGCATTCCCTCTTGTGTAAAATGCAAGTAAAGTGTCAAATAGCTCGTGTGAAACAGGCTAACAGCTTTCAAGTAGAGTTACAATTGACGACAATGGGAAGTGAGACAAAGAAAAATGAAAACAACAATTGTCAGTAACTTAGGGTTCAGCAGTTTTCGCTTTGCAGGCTGTAAAAAAAAAACATTTTGCTCCTAAATAACTGATCACTAAGAAGCTAATTAAACTAACGAATTTCAAGTCCGTGAAATGAAATGAGCCGCAGTTTCCATATGAAAAGAATTGTTTGCAAGTGGTGAATGCCTAAGTTTCCTTTGAAACATAAATCCAAAAGTGTTCCTTCAAACTTCCGCTCTGTGTAAATGATGCATCATAAGCAGTACTTTGGCAAGCCTTATAAATCCGCAATTGACTTTTTCAATTGTTCTAATTAGAAAATGATTTATTGCAAATATTGCAAGCAAACGATCGCTCTCCAGAGTGCAGTCTTAAGTTTCTTTTCAAGCTTTTAGCTTGTGAAAACGATCTTTCACATGTTGACATGTATAGGGTCGTTCTCCACTATGTAGCCTCAAAAACTTTTTCAAGTTTACAGCTTGTGGAAATGATTTATCACACATTTGACATTTATAAGGACACTCTCCAGTACGGATCCGCAGGCGTCTTTCCAGATTGTGTCGATCAAAAAACGATTTATCACACGTTTTACGTTTATCAGGTCGCTCTCCAGTATAAAGCCTCATGTGCTTTTCTAAACTTTCAGATCGTGGAAACTTTTTATTACAAACTGCACTGTACGGTCGTTGTGCAGTATGTGTCCTGATGTGCCTTTTTAAATCACTTCATTGCGAAAATGATTTGTCACAAATTGCACACATCTAAGGTCGTTTGCCACTATCAACTTTCATGTGCCTTTTCAAAGTTCCATCTTGTGAAAAGAACTCCTCACAGGTCGAACATGCAAATGGTTGCTCACCAGCATGCATCTTTTACATTTTTAATGTTGCAACTTCTACACGTATTCTATCACAAATATCCAAATTTTGCAACAAAAATCTGGCCAAAGAAATGACATAACGCTAAAGAACAAAGTTTGAACAAAAAGTTTTAAAAAATGATTGTTTAAAACCAGACAGAAAATCGAATTTTCGACATCGAAGGAAAAGTTTGCAAATACTGCTGTTGTTACTTTTGCTGCTGCATTTTCATCCTCTTAGGAAAAGACAGCGTCAGATGCCAAATGATGGATAATTCTTAGTTTTTTCATCGAGTTCACAACTATGTGCACAAAAAAACCTTCAACTGTTAAAAAGTTCCCCGTTATCGCATGTTTCGGTGGTTTGGTTCGAGTTTTAGTCTACTGAACTTGTCCCTCATTGGAAACCATCACGCAGCAATAATTATCGTAACGCGTCTTATCCAAGAACGCATCAAAGTGAACAAGGTTTAATCAGATCATGCAAAGAGGATCGGTGCAAAACGTCATAATTACCTATTTGGCCATGCCGTTGATTACAAAATAAAGTAACTCTTAAAAACTTTCTAATTCGTTACAATTTAGGAACCATTAAACAAAAAAGTTGAATCACTTTCACAACAATAACTACTCAAAATGCAACAACATTGATTTATTTTGAACAGAACAAAACTCATTGCGTGTGTGTTGTGTGCGTTATGTTAATCAGTCAAAACAAAATTATTCGAATTCAGTGAAAATCAAACAACATAAAACATTTGCAATGCAAAAATGCCACCAATAACGATGTTCGTGAAAAACTGGGAAAATTTCAACAATCACAAACAACAGATGATCAATGAGACACAAGTTGTGGTTTTGGCCTATTTAAAGATGCTAATGGACAATGTCAATAATCCAACAATAAAGCATGATGCTGCAAATCAAACGGATTAATCCCACTAAAACAAAGAAAAACATACGCAACACATTAGTAACTCACAAACTAGAATAAGGTATTATAATCTGAAAAAATGTTTCAAAAATAAAAGTCGGCATCTTATATCAAACTCTGGTCACTGGAAATAAGAAATGAAAACTCTTACACACCAAACAAATGCACAAAAATTCAATCTACATCATGTTGAAATGTGCTCGTTTGTGCAAATGTGCACGAAAGTTCAATTAAAATATGTGCATGTATTTAACAAATTTTTGTTTTGAAGTACTAAACCAAACCGAAAAAGTATGGTCCACAAGATGGCTGAAAAGCGAATACTACTAAAATGAACGCAGCTGCATCACAACAAATAAAATGCAAATACAAAAATTAGTTGAAAAAGTCGACTAAACTGAAAAATAATTAGTCATTGAAAAGTTCGACGACTTCCATAAATACTAACCCTATTTTACACGTTGGGGGGGTGCCTTTTCGGTTTTTTGCAATAAGATCTTTTAGAAAAATATAAAGGTTTCGCTTCAAATCAAATTAAATATAGGCAAAATTCTTTCAAACACAACCCATTACACTTTGAAGATGGTAAGGTGAGAGAAATTTTCCCAATCAAAAAGGCTTTCCAAAGACACTTTCCCAAATCTAAGCATTCTTTGAGCAATACTTACATAAAATGAGGACACAAAACGTTTTTGTGAAATAACAGTGTTGAATTAGGCATTTTGTACTCTACTGTACTTTTAAACAGCGAAGGTATGTCCAATGTCAAAATTTCCGCCGCCTGTAGCGTCTTTGAGAAAAATTAAGTAATCAATTCCACACTAAAAAAATTGGTGAACTACAACCCGCAAGCCAATTTTGGTGTTTCCGCAAATTCCAGCTTGGGATTTAGATGGAGTGGCTTGTTTGCCAATGGTGCAAAATGCGCTAGTCAAACACCCCCATGCAAAATAGGCTTAATGATTTCCGGTAGAATCACAATTTACATTTGGACGAGAGATAAAACAAACATAAACCACAATCATTCGTTTCTCAAAAACAACTGGGTCCAAATACATGTTCCAATATCAAAAGCTCTTCAAAATCATGACATTTATATGGCTTCTTTCCAGTGTGAACTCGCATATAAACATTTAGATTTGAAGCCTTAGTAAATAATTCATTACAAACATTGCAAGCAAAATGGTCGCTCTCCAGAATGAACCCACATGTGTGTTTCAAAATATTTGCAAAGTATCAGGTGTTGGGAGTTATCAAGTCTTTGCTTAAGCCAAACAAACAACAAATTATTGAAAAGAATTTATTACACATTGCAAATGCCTACGCGACTTTTGCATGATGAAGCCTAAAATGCCAAATCAAACTTCCGCTCTGTGAAAATGATTTATCGCAAGCTGTACGTTTGTGAGGCTTTTCTCCAGTGTGGACCAGCATATGGGCATTTAGATGTGAAGCAAACAAAAACTCTTTGCTACAAACAATGCAAGCGAACGGTTGCTCACTGGTATGAATACGTAAATGAGTTTTCAAACTGCTCTCAACCGAAAATAATGTATGACACGCTTGACATGAGTATGGTTTCTCGCCAGCATGAACACGCAAATGTTTTTTCAAATTTTCAGCTAGTGAAAATGATCAATCATAAGTTTGACAAGTGAAAGGCTTTTCTCCACTGTTTATACGCATATGTGCTTTCAAATTTTTAGCTTGTGAAAATGATCAATCACAAGTTTGACAAGTGAAGGGCTTTTCTCCAGTGTGTATCCGCATTTGTGTTTTCAAATTTTCAGCTCGTGAAAATGATCTACTGTATCATAAGTTTGACATGTGTGTGGCTTCTCTCCAGTGTGTATTCGCATATCGTCGCTCCTATGCTATAGTCGCGTATCTCCATTTTTGCTCATTTTCAGTTTTTTATATGAGATGAAAGCCTGTTTCATAAGCTTCATTTCGGTCTTGTTTGTGTACCAAAATTCAAAGTACTAGTGAAGTTTTTGGAATCGACGCAGATTCACGTATCGATTTCAGCAAAAATTTTCCTGTGCTATAGTCGCGTATCTTCAGATACGTGAGTATAGCACAGGAAAAAAAGTTTTCGCTGTAAGTTACTGTGCTATAGTCACGTATCCGCAGGGTTTTTAACTATAATAACGCATATTTACCCAAAGTTTCTGCTAATAACAATTTAAATTGATCATACTAAAACTAATGACACATCAAGATTGAAATTTGTTTACGTTAGAATAGCCTACTTTGCTCTTTTGTGACGTAACAATGATTTCAGGAGGTAATTTGATTTTTGCATTAAAATGTTAAATAGTATCGTAGTAAGTGTATAGCAATTGCTGTTAACCAAGCCTAAGTTTTTGTCTGGTAGTGACAAAAAGATAAAATAGACGAAAGCAATTATATACCAAAATTTAAGCTGAGCTCATCTGTAAAATTTAGTTGATGACCAGTCGACATCAACCATCACTTTTGCAAAATTAATAACGTAAAGGTTTGCACTTTTTTAATCAAAAAGCAACGCCCTGCATAGCGCTCTTTTAATCAATGCCGAATAGCGCTAAACCTGAGGTGGTATAAAAGAGCAAGACGGTTTTATAAGTATATTTGAGGTTTTTTACTGACCAAAAAGGAACAACTTGTAAAAATTTATAACAAAAAATAATCCCGAATCTCAGCAACGTCAAACAGTTTAATTATTTTCATTAATGCCTTTTCATCATTATTATCTTGACGCAGGGAAGCTTCAACCATCGGAAAATGCACTGATTGGTTCAAATCATATCGTTTCTCGTGCGTTTGAAATTGTGCTGACTATAGTTAACCAACAACATTTTCAGCGATAAAATGATTTTTTGGAGCGGTGAACAAGAAAGCACAATTTGGAATTTCCAACGTACACGAATTAGATTTGCATTGTTAAGCACGATTATTATCCTGCAGGGCGAAGCAGAGGAACTAAAAATATTACTGTTGCCAAAAAACGTTCACATCTGCTTGAAAGATTCTAGTTGGTGCAAAATAACCAATCAGAGGCAGCGACGTTAAATAGTGAATGTAAAATGATTTGATAGGTTGCTTTTGCGATCAAGTGATCCCCGAAAAGTATAAAAAGCAAGTAAATTTTAAATGATCATTCTACAAAAAATTGTTATGCATTCTAGTAGAGCAAAAATTATCTTAGAACTTTCTAAGAAGCAAACTCTTGACTACGGTTTGCAGAGTTCTGCTCTTCTACAGTCAACTTTTGCACTGCTTTCACCTCAAGTGGCCGTCGAAAATGCTGACAATTTTAGTGATGTATCTATGGATGATGAAGAAAGAGATCCTAATTGGACCGGCAACAGTGACATACCAAATCTATTTGAGTCAAGCGATGAGGAGGAAAGCAATGAAGCGGTTGAAAAGCAACAAATTGCGTACGACCAGGAAGTGATTGGTGAAAGAAGTGAGAAAGTGAATGTAGATGTCGAGGAACAACAAGAGGAGGAAAGTGCGACGGTTGCAGAACACGAAACAATGGTTCTCCCTCGAAAAAGAAAATCCAACTCTATGTTGTGGGAGCGAAACGTCAGAAAATTAAAACGCTTGAAGGGAGATGAATACATTAATTGCACGGGAAGAACTATTCAAAGTAAACGTGTGCAACCTTCGCCTTGCATTCAAAAGAGTAACCACGAATCTTTCCTTTCTTTTTCAGAAAATCAAAGAAAATTGCTTTTTGACAACTTTTATCAACTTGGCAGCATTGAAGAACAACGTTCTTTTATCGCTTCCAGTGTCAAAGCTGAAAGCATAGAGCTTTCAAGAACCAAGAATTGACATTCTCGGCGTCGCTTCACTAACAAATATTCTTTTTCAGTTAATGGCCAGCGTATAAAAGTTTGCAAGGAACTTTTTATGGCAACTTTAAATGTAACCGACGCTTTAATTCGATCTAGCTTGCATGTCAGAAGGTGTTCAGCGATCAGACCGACGGGGCCAGCATCAAAAAGGAAATCAACTAGACAAAGCAAGATTGTGTTTTGTGGAAGAGCATATTGCAAGTTTTCCGGCTAAAGAGTCACATTACTGCCGCAAATCGTCCAATAAACGTTACCTAGATCAAAATTTAAACATCAGTAAGATGCATACTTTGTATGTTAAAAAATGTGAAGATCTAGGTATGTTACCAGTTAAATACAAAGTATACCGAAAAATATTTGCGCAGTTTAACATCGGATTTTTTCAGCCAAAAAAAGACCAATGCTCAACATGTACAAAATACCAACAAATGAATGTAGAAGGAGACATTTCAACATGAATTCGATGATCATCTAAAAAGAAAAGATCTTGCTCGGAGTCATAAAGATACTGATAAATTTGCTAGCAAAAACAATTCGAAAGTTTTGTCTTTCAATTTCGATTTGCAAGCAGTTTTATCAACACCTAAAAGTGATGCAGGCCAAATTTTTTATAAACGGAAGCTATCTGTTTATAATCTTTGCATTTTTCACCTAGGTGACAACAAAGGTTTTGTAACTTCTGGGATGAAAGTCAAGGAAATCGAGGTGCAAATGAAATATCTACTTGTGTTTATAACCATTTGATGGAATGCGCTGATATTGATGAAGTACGAATGATGTCCGATGGATGTGGGGGACAACAGAAAAATGCCATTTTTGCTACCATGTGTGTTGAGGCTTTTACAAAACATCCTTCGATTCAGCAAATTGATCACAAGTTTTTTGAAACTGGTCACAACCAGATGGAATGTGACTCCATGCATTCCGCAATTGAAAAAACAACAAAAAAAGCTGCAATTTACGTGCCGTCAGATTGGGTTACAGCAGCAAAGTTGGCGCGGAAAAACCCTGGGCCTTATCATGCCAAAAGACTCTCATTTTCCGATTTTCTTAATTTCAAGGAACGAAGACAACAAAGATTTCCACGTAAGATAAAAGATTGAGATGGAAAACTTGTCAAATGGAAAAACGTACGATGCTTACGATACAATAAAACTAATCCGGACTGTATATTTTTTAAATACGATCTCGAAGAACCAACACCTATTCTTTGCGTCCGGGGAAAGATGCAACGAAGAAATTCCAGTTCCATCATCAGTTCAGCATATAGCAACCAGCTTCAAATATGCTGCAAAAAAGCAGCAGATCTTCTATCCCTTTGCCAAACTCCGGTCATCCCAAAGTCATACCACAACTTCTACAAAACTTTGAAATCCGGGCAAACGGCAGAAGCTGCAATTGTCGAAGAAACGGACTAAGAACTCATATTTTCTAATTTTGAGTGCTGTTGATGTTATTGCTTTTGATTTGTTATTGTTATTTGTTTGTGTTTTTACTGTTTTTGGTTCGTTTTAGTTTAATGATAAATGCTATTTTAACATGGTTCAAAATTCGAATGCCAATCTATTATCCGCGGTTTCATGGACGGCATATCTTCTTATTAGCATTTTCGTTTAAATAATTCAATAGTGGCTAAAATTGAGCTCGGAAAAGCCATTTCTATTTTTCCTGTTAATGAATAACTTCATAATTTTTATTTATAAGCTGAAGTAACTGTTTTTCAATGTTATTTTTTTATGCAAAGGTAAATCAATGCTTTTAAATCAAGGCCTAATATTGATAATTTAACTACATTATTGACTATAATGCAAAACAATACTGCTTTTTATTATGTTTTACAGTGAGTCTTTGGTTAAAAAGCTAGTTTACAACTGCAAATGGTAGTAATCTAGAAAAAAATTGTTAAAATTCAATCGTGCAATTTTCGCGTATCTCAACTTTAGAGGAAATTTTTCGATTTTTTAAATTTTTTTTCTGTGCTATAGTCACGTATCTCCACAAAAAATCCCCTAAATGTCAACCCAAAAGATTCTGCTTGGGATTGGTAACAACACATTGCCATCCAACCCTTTTACTTTCATGCAAGTAATTGTAGCAGATTACAAACAAATTCTCGATAAACTTTGAAAAATCGCCAAAACATAAAAACGCCAATATCTCAAAACTGCTAAAATGGAGATACGTGATTATAGCACAGGAACGACGATATGTGTTTTCAAATTTTTAGCTTGTGAAAATGATCTATCACAAGTTTTACAAGTGAAAGGCTTTTCTCCAGTGTGTATCCGCATATGTGTTTTCAAATTTCCAGCTAGTGAAAACACTTTACCACAAGTTTGACATGTACGAAACTTCTCTTTATTGTGTAGTGGCATATGTTTTTTCAAATTGTCAGCTTGTGAAAATGATTTATGACATCTTTCGCATGAGTAAGGTCGCTCTCCAATATGAAATCTGGTGTGCCTTTTCAAACTCCATTGTTGCGAAAAAGGTTTGTCACAATATGTACACATATAGGGCTCCTTTGCAACATGGACTTTCATGTGCATTTTCAAATATCTAGCACATGAAAATGACTTGTCACACGACGTGTAGACATATGGTTGCTCTCCAGTAGGCCTCTGCAATCCAGATTTTCAATCTTGCAGCTAAAGTCACAGCGGTAAAGTTGTGTAAAAGAGTTTTCAAAAACCTATTGAATTGAACAATCATTTAATCACTAACCAATCTTGTAACGAAATAAACTGAAAAAAAAAGTCAATGAAATGAAACTAGTTTAAAAAACAATGTTGCAATAAAAACACAAAAACTATTTTTTGGTCAAAAAATGAAAAATTGATTTTTTGTCATTGAGATGCATGACCGCAAATGCTGTTGCTGCGTTTTGTTCTCCGTTAACAGAACAGCACCAGATGCTAAATATTGATTGATACACAAATATTTCAATGCATTAGGTACCAAGTGCTTGCACAAATTTGAACCTGCTTAGGAGTTTCTGGTATCGCAATCGCGTGTTTCTGCAAATTTCTTAGAAATCTTGTTCATTCAATTTGCTGCTTATTCAAAGCCATCAAGCAGTGATATTCATCATAAAGAGTCTTGTCCATGAACACAACAACTTTTTTTCAGTGAAAAAATAAACATTATGTCCAAAGTTTAGGGCAAAAATACAATCAAAACACGAAATTTATGAATAACTTGAGAAATTCCATGCATCACAAACGACACATATTCAATAAAACACCAGTTGTGGTTTTGTCTTACTCAATAATGCCAATAGGCAATGTCAAAAGTGATACTCCAACAACAAAGTAATGATTTTGCAAATTCAACAAATGACTCGCAAAGCAAAACAGAAAAAACCAATGGCAACATACAAAACTGGATCATGAAAAATTACCATCACAAAAACTAGATAATTAGAACGTCGAACCTCTTGCAGTAGTACATAAAGCACCATATATCACAAATCGAAACCGGTACCATTGCATCACACTGGGCTTTTGCTTTCAAGATGAAATCGGCTAAGCACTTCAATTCATGGAAACGTTTGTTTCTAATGCATGGTTTTTACGAACCCCTTACTGGAATAACCGCTGCATTTTTATGCAAAAATATACGCATATCAAAAACAAAGTGCTCCACTTTTGGTTTGTTCAGACTGCACAACACGACGAATCGAAAGTAGCAGCCAAGTTTCACACCATTCAAATTTAAAACATGGAACTTGTTGCAGTGGGCCTCAACAAAAGAAACCAAACAGAATGAAAAATCTTAAACCACGTGGCGTGCATGAATCGACTACGGCGGCAAGGAATGCTGCAATAGTGACAACCAAAGCAAACAGTTTAAAAAACAAAACTAACAAGCAATACAACAACCGATGGTTCATTTGAACAAAGTACATTTTGAACGCTTTAACTTCTTGCTCATTGATATTTGAATTGTCTGTGTAGTGTTGTTCAATATCTGCTTCATTTCAACGAACCAAATTTCAAAAACTAAAGGTTATTTAATGGTTTTCACTTTTTGTTGTTTTTCGTCGTTTTTGTTTTGTTCAGTCAGTATGTGTGCGAGCTCATGGTAGTGTCGTTTTACTAACACTTTTGACCTCAACAAAACTAGGAGCCAAAGAAGGAAACAGTTATATTCTGCAAAACATTGAGAGTTTCGGCGAGTAAAATACTCAGCAAACATGTGCAGAAACTTTAATGATCAATAAGCAAACACTGCATGTCACAACATCGATAAAATCGTTTCATATTGTTACAAGCTTGAAACATGAAAGAAGCTGTTGAATAGAAATTGGAACAATATAGAGCCAACATAGCGTACTCTTTTTTTTTTTTTTTTATTAGCAGGGCGAAACGTTTTACCTCATCAGCAATACAAGTCATCTCAGTACTCAGATAGAAATTAAACAAGCACTGGAATGAATCACATCAAAAAAATTATGTATGTGTTTAATATTGCTCAACGTCGAATGTTGCTAGAAATGCATGCAAATGTACATATGTCAATTAGTAAAAAAAGGCATTTACATACGAAACGAATTCAAGAACTAGTACCTATGAACCAAACAAAAATTCGTCGTGAAACGTGTGGAAACACAAACCAAGCACACAACAAACGAAAATCAAATAATAAAACAATGAGAAACATGTGTGTATTATACAACGTCACAATTTTGGGTATTACAACATTTTTGACATTTGCAAAGTTTTTGATATTTGAATTATGCACAAAAACTTAATTCCAAAATATACCCTGATTTTTGTTAAAAAAAAACTTTTGTTCTAAAATTTAACCATTACCCCCGCAAATTGTTAGGTTGGTGATAAAAACCCAACTTAACAAATTTCAGCTCATTCGGTTCACAGTGAGAGGAGGGCATGCTGCAATTTGAAGTTTTGAATTTTCGTTGAAAAATTATGGATTTTGTTGCCCTCTTTGAGCATTAAATCTTTCAGTTAAAATATCTCGCATCTAAGCTTTTTTTGATTTCATATTGCTCAAACTACACGTTAGACCCAGTCTAAACCAGTTTATAATGTTTGTTTTGTAAATTTATTAACAAAAAAATTTCCTGATTTTTCGCCATTTTGACTATAAAATATGTTAAGATGCTTATGTCATCTTGACTGCTTTCGAAGTCAAATACTGTCCTAGAAACCTCTACATAAATTAAGAAAAAGATCAATTTCTATCTAGAAACTCATTTTACGTCCCTCTTTAAGTCCAGGCGATGACATACATCAAGTTATTGAAACTATGTTAGTCAAGGTCAACCCGTAAGAAATATGATTTATCATTAAAATCACAACTGCTAAAGTGTGGGTCAGCAACCACCAGCTAATGAAGTTTCAAACATTATTTTCTCACCGTCCAGCATTTCTGTGCTGGTTGTTCAAATTCTTAGCAAGAGCAACTTCATGATCGTTCCATTTTTTGACTCTTTGGTTCTTCAAGGTACCGCAAAATAGTAAAAAGTTGAAAGTTGGAATGATTCAATGCAAAATGTTGCAAAGTCTCACAACCAAACGTTAAATTATCTACCAATCTAACCGATTATATGCAATAATTTGATTCGGCAAAACATTTAGGAAACACTAGTTTGTGCGTAGTTTTGGTGTTACTGATTTCGTGACATAATAGCAAAATCTACTTGGCAAACTATCTCTTATTATCTTTGGTTCTAACTAACGCCTTATAAATGAGTGGTAACACTGTTTTTCCACAAGATGAATGAAACTGTGGTTTGATTGGATGGTAACTCTTAACCACACACGCACATTCTCGAAAAAATTCTACAACCTTGTCGCGTACCCATTTTGAAATGGCAAATGCAACATTTGTTGCTGAACATAATATTAGTGCGATTGTATTGTGCACTCAAAAAGCAGCCTCTGAAGCCCACAGAGAATTTACCAATGTTTGTGACTTGAATGTTAGCAACCAAAACACTATAAACTGTTGGGCAAAATTTTGCTCCAGATTGATTTGGATTATATCCTGGATAGCTACACACCTGAGAAGCACTGCTACCCCTCAATTATTCTGCATTGTTAGAACAAGACCACGAGAAGATGGTTATTGAGCTGACTAAATGGGTTGCAAAAACATATATTTTGGTATACCACAGATAAAACATTAAAAACCCTTTAGTCTATTTCACCCTAAGCTGTAATCGTTTAAGGAGTTAACCTCTATAAAAATCTCCCTAAGTTTTAAAAAACAGTAGAGTTTTTAACGCTTTTATCTTTGATGTGCTAAATACAGGTTGGGCTATAACTCGTACACCAAAGCATTTAAAGCAGTTTTGATTAACTAATTTAACCGATACAATACATACATGCAATGCTTCAGTGCTCTATAAAAGAGCATGTACTTAATACCCTGTGATAGTGCACAAAATACATATTCTTTTATAGATTTTACATTGTTTTACACTCCTTGTGATTGGTTGGTGTGCGATGTATGGTCAATCCTACATATGAACAATAGGGCGTACCAAAAACAGAAATTTTTATCAATTCAGATTGAGGTTTCATAAATGATGAGGCTTGACCCACTGACTTGATATATACAAAAATTTTGAAAAAAAAATCGCTTGACGGTGTCTACCAGGACGTTTCTATGGAAACGAGCCTAATTGTAGGAAATTGTTCATATCTCGAAAAATACTGATGGTACAGACCTGGTTTTTGGCTCAAAATGTGCAGAAGATATGATTTTCTGTGTACTGCTAATGCATCGTTTTCGTCTAGAGTAACCGGTTTTCGAGATATTTCAAAAAAACTGATTTTTACGGAAAAATTGCATGTTTATCACAAAATGACTTTATATTCAGCTGTTTTCAAGTTGTCGCAATGGCACAACCAAAATATGATATAGTATGAATACAACGATAAAAGTGTTTGCGTTACACCAAAATATCCAATTAAGTTGTGGTAAAGTCAGTACACATGTTAAAGAACACAACTCCGGCACTCCGCATGATTTGTATTGTACATATTTATGCACTATCTCCAGAATCACCTTCACTTATACTACAGCACTATTTGAAATGATTCTCCAAACAAATCTTTGCATGCAAGACACTAATTCACAGCACTTAAAGAGTCCAATCTGTTGCTTTCTATAATTTCAAAAACTTGCAACGACTATCCTGCAACAACACACATCTCGATACGATTACTTGTAGGTAACTAAATTACTACTATATTGAGAATATCAATATAATTAATACCATAAGTTTTTTTTGCTGGTTTGATTACTCGTAGGAAGGTTGTGTGGGTTGTTTTTCATCAATCAGTCTGTCTAATCAATTACTGGCTCTGAGTAATCAAACCAGCAATAAAAACTTATGGTATTAATTATATTGATATTCTCAATATTGTAGTAATTTAGTATTCTACAAGTAATCGTATCGAGATGTGTGTTGTAACAGAATAGTTGTTGCAAGTTTTTGTAAATATAGAAAGCAACAGATTGGACTCTTAAGTGTTGTGAATTAGTATCTTGCATGCAAAGATTAGTTCGGAGAATCATTTCAAATAGTGCTGTAGTGTAAGTGAAGGTGATTCAGGAGATAGCGCATAAATATGTGCAATACAAATCATGCGGAGTGCCGGAGTTGTGTTCTTTAACATGTATACTGACTTTACCACAACTTAGTTGGATATTTTGGTGTAACGCAAACACTTTTATCATTGTATTCATACTAAATAAGTTGGGGAATTTGGTTGTGCCATTGCGACAACTTGAAAACAGCTGAATATAAAGTCATTTTGTGTTAAACATGCAATTTTTCCGTAAAAATCAGTTTTTTTGAAATATCTCGAAAACCGGTTACTCTAGACGAAAACGATGCATTAGCAGTACACAGAAAATCATATCTTCTGCACATTTTGAGCCAAAAACCAGGTCTGTACCATCAGTACTTTTCGAGATATGAACAATTTCCTATAATTAGGCTCGTTTCCATAGAAACGTCCTGGTAGACACCGTCAAGCGACTTTTTTTTCAAAATTTTTGTATATTTCAAGTCAGTGGGTCAAGCCTCATCATTTATGAAACCTTAATCTGAATTGATAAAAATTGTCTATTTTTGATTCGCCCTAATGAACAAGCTTTAACTACGACTGTTATTGAGCTCATCTCAAGCTTGATTGGAAGAGGAAGATGAATGCCCTAAGCCAAAACACATATCGTGCATAAGTAACGGTTGGTCGATTCATCAAAGACATAGACGAGATGTATCTGGGCAGCTCTGTTGGCGGAAACAACCCATGTTCGAATTTAAGCATTATTACCTGAATAGCGGTCAGCCTAGACACGAGTCTTGGTAACATTTCGCATTGAATCATTCCAACTTTCAACTTTTTACTATTTTACAGTACCTTGAAGAACCAAAGAGTCAAAAAATGGAACGATCATGAAGTTGCTCTTGCTAAGAATTTGAACAACCAGCACAGAAATGCTGGACGGTGAGAAAATAATGTTTGAAACTTCATTAGCTGGTGGTTGCTGACCCACACTTTAGCAGTTATGATTTTAATGATAAATCATATTTCTTACGGGTTGACCTTGACTAACATAGTTTCAATAACTTGATGTATGTCATCGCCTGGACTTGAAGAGGGACGTAAAATGAGTTTCTAGATAGAAATTGATCTTTTTGCCAATTTATGCAGTGGTTTGTAGGATAGTACTAGTGTTCGAAAGCAGTCACGATGGCATAAGCATCTTAACATATTTTATAGTCAAAATGGCGAAAAATCAGGAAATTTTTTTGTTAATAAATTTACAAAACAAACATTATAAACTGGTTTAGACTGGGTCTAATACACAATTTGAGCAATACTAAATCAAAAAAAGCTTAGATGTGAGATATTTTGACTAAAAAACTTAAAGCTAAAGAGGGCAACAAAATCCATAATTTTTCAACGAAAATTCAAAACTTCAAATTGCATGCCCTCCTCTCATTGTGAATCAAATGAGCTGAAATTCGGAAAGTGGGGTTTTTATCACCAACCTAACAATTTGCGGGGGTGATGGGTTAAATTTGAAAAAAAAATTATTTTGAACAACCCTAGTGTAAGGCTTCTCTACAGTATGAACACGCAAATGTTTTTTCAAATCTTCAACCTGTGAAAGTGATTTATCACATGTTTGACATGTGTATGGCTTCTCTCTAGTGTGAATTTGCAAATGTATTTGTATATGTTCGACTCGTAAAAAAGATTTATCACACCTTGCGCATGTATATAGTCGCTCTCCAGCAGGCATCTCCAGCGCAGATTATCACAAATCGTTCAATGATGAAGTTGCTGTGGATTGTGAAGCAGCTAAATTAGTCAATATGTCAACCAGCAATTATTTTAATAGTGAGCACAACCTGTGAAAAAACCTGATCAATCACACGAAAACATTTCAAACAGCAAAGTTTCAATCAAAGCACAAAATCTGTAAAGTTTAATCATTCGCATACTTTCAGGTCTAAACGCTATCAGTGCAGAAGCCTAGGGAAGAGAACCAGAGCGGCGACTACTTAGAACAAGCAATGCAACAATTTCTAGGTGTATTCCTTGTTTTTAGTAATGGAAAAATTTAAATGGTTACATTGCTTGTTTTAAATAGTTGTTGTTCTGGTGGCTGTTCCCTACGCTTTCACGCGGGCAGACGTTAGGCCAGAAAGCACAGAAACGAAGAAGCACCAAAACTCTGGCCTGCAAATGTCAAAACATTACAAACTATAGTTTTGTCAAACACAAACGGAACGTTGATCGTTCGCCCGTCAGTCAATTTTTTCATGGAAGTGAAAAACCGTAAATGTTGGGTTGCTGCAAATTTATCCTCCTGTAGCCAATTTATCCAAGTCATGGATGATTAACAGACGTTTTTGTTGCGTTAAGTACCAAGTTCTTGGGCGAATTTGCACCTGCTTAGAAGTTTGCAGTTGTCGTAAGATTCTGTTAATTGTATTGATCCGTTGATTTTGCCAATGTTCGAAGCCCCACAAACAAGAGATGATCATTGTAAAGCGTTACAAGTTTGTTTGTTTTGATAACAACTGACGTGTTATAACAACATATCAAGTTAATACCAACAAAAACAGGATGCGAATAGAACTGAGATCATGCAAGCATTTGCACAGACATTGAGATACATAATGTTACGAGCATAATCATTAGTTGCAGAAGACAGCCAACATGAATGCTAAAAATATTGCGGTACGGCGAGCTTTGCAGTTTCTACTTTGTTGGCAGTTGGTTAAAAAAAGTAAGCTCGCTAAATTATCAAAAAAACTGAACAAATTACGAATTTCAAGTCATAGCCAACGAAAAGAATCGAAGTTTTAATGCAAAAAGCAAGTGAAAAAATTCATTAGAGTGTGAATGCCAAAGCTTCCTTTGCAACATGAAGCCTAAAATGCCGCTTCAACTGTCCGCTTTGTGAAAATGATTTGTCACAAACTGTACATTTGTATGGCTTTTCTCCAGTGTGGAAGCAAACGGCAGTTTCCCAGTATAAACCCGCAGGTGCGTGCTCAAAGTACTGCGATCAGAAAACGATTTATAGCACGTTTGACATATGTGAAGTCGCTCTCCAGTATGAACACGTAAATGCGTTTTCAAATTTTCAGCTTTTGGAAATGATTTATCACAGGTTTGGCATCTATAAGATTTTTCTCCAGTATGAACACGCAAATGTGTTTTCAAATTTTTAGCATGTTAATCAAATCTAACGAGAAAATTTCTGTCACGTAGGCCCAAATTTCCGCTCCGAGAAAATGATTTATCACAAACTGTACATTTGTGAGGCTTCTCTCCAGTGTAAACCCGCATATGGACATTTAGATTTGAAGCCCAAAAAAACTTTTTACAGCACACAATGCAAGCAAACTGTCGCTTCCCAGTATGAATCCGTAGGTGAGTTTTCAAATTGCTCTCAACCGAAAATAATTTATGACACACTTGACATCTGTATGGGTTTTCTTCAGTATGAATCCGTGAATGTTTTTTCAAATGTTCAGCTTGTGAAAATGATTTTTTACACATTTGGCAAGTATAAAGCTAGTAGGTATCCGCAAATGTTTTTTCAAATTGCCAGATTGTGAAAATGATCTACCACAAGTTTGACAAGTGAAAGGCTTTTCTCCAGTGTGAATCCGCATATGTTTTTTCAAAATTTCAGCTCGTGAAAATGATATACAGGATGTCCATAAAGCCTCTTTACAATTTAAAAAATTGCTACAACGTCAAATGATGAGATAACGCAATGAAGGTTGTTTTATGTTAATCAGTATTTCAAAAAGTTTTTCTAGACACTAAAACTTATTGTTTGAGATAAAATTTCAAGGTGTTTGATGATTGAGTTATATGAACCCCCATGAAATAACTATTCCAGAAGAAAAACCCCATCAAAATAACCTGATCAACCATCTTGTGATGCAAACTACAACAGCGGCGTGAAGTTGCGCAATTAGCATCGCAAGCTGGTTAAACAGAATTAGCATCACAACCTTGTTCTGTTTAACCAGCTTGTGATGCTGATCAAGCAACTTCACTTTGCTGTTGGCGTTTGCACCACAAACTGGTGAACAGAAAAAAAGGCTTCGATTTTTATTAAGGTGACAGCCGTCACGTCCCTGTCTCCATAAATTTCTTGTACCATAAACTAATTGAAGGACGTGATGGTGAGTCTATTCCATACGTAGTTCTGTACTCTCTTCCATACGTTGCAAAAGTATCCAGTATATAACACCATTGTACTGCGGTATTTTTTTAGTACCGGTACCGTTGTGACTTTGTTAAAATTACACCGAAGTACCAGTAACACAGTACTTTTTTCAGCTTAATTCGGTATTTTTGCGTGGTACTTTCAGTTCCAGAAGGAAAACAACAATGCGTAACTCCGTGTAAAGTTGGATTGCGTAGTGACGATAGTTTGAACCAAAAAACTCAAGTCCTTTCAATCACTTGTGTCAGTGGCCACTTTTGCGAAATTGAACTCGCAGAACTCAAAAAAGCAACTCAAAAACCTAAAAAAAACTACCATTATCTTTTTAGCAAACAAGGAATCATAACTGTAAGAAAGAAGTTGAGTTTAACCTATTTTTCTAGTACCATATAGAGTACTGTAGGCTACCGTGGTGGCCTACTTTTTGTATAAAGTATTGATACCGGTACCGACCTAAAATCAAAGTGAAATTATGGAATATGCTTTAACAGGCTCAAGAGAAAAGGGCAATGACGCAAGAAGTTGCCACAAAAATGTAACGAAGAGTGTAGGTTAACCAAATTAAGTTATTAGGCCGCAGTCGCAACAATACAACACATAGCAAACAAAAATAAATTTTGCTCATCGTAAATAAAGGCAGAATGCAACTTAAACTAATAAATCTTTATGACAGCATTGCATTTCATGACTTTTTTATGATTTATTGAGATTTTTGAATTTTTTTATGAAATTTTATGATTTTGTAAGTGACAGCCATGTTTGACGTATGTTAGGATTTACTCCGGAATGAGTCTGCAAATGCCTTTTCCAACTGTTCCCACACAAAAATGTTTCATCGCAAGCTTGACATGTGTAAAACCGCCTTTGATTATGAACTTTAAGGTGTGTTTTCAAAGTAAGTCGTTGCGAAAAAGCTTTCTCAGAAATTCCACAAGGATAGGGTCGTCCTCCCGTATGGACTTTCATGTGCATTTTCAAATATCCAGCATATGAAAATGATATATCACAGGTCGTGAAGAAGTACGGTTGCTCACCTGCAAGTATCTGCTTTCCAGATTTCCAATCTTGCTGCATATGCAAATTTTTATCACAAAAGTCACAGCAATGAGGTTGTGAAAGAGTTTGCAAAAGCTTATTAAATTAGTCAAATCTTTTGTGCTCTAATTAATTTGGAATTAAACAATCTGAAAAAAAAACGTTGCTAATGAAATGAAAGCATTTTCAAAAACAAAGTTGAATAAAAACACAAGAACCATTGTTTTGCAAAAAAATAAAAATTTGATTTTTTGTCATCGAAGTGCAACGATCGCAAATGCTGTTGCTGCATTTTTATCCTCCTGGTAGCATCGGACAGCATCAGATGCTAAATAATGGTTGATCCGCAAATATTTCAATTCGTTAAGTACCAAGAGCTTGGACAAATTAGCATCTGCTTAGGAGTTTCCGGTATCGCAATTTTCTGCAAACTTTTTTAAATTTTTGGTCATTCACTTTGCTACTTGTTCGAAGCCACCAAGCAGCGATAATCATCATAAAGCATCTTGTCCATGGACAAAACAACTTTTTTTACAAAAAACATAAACATCGCAAAATATTTTAGAGCAAAAATACAATCAAATGACTAAGTTTATGAATGACTTGAGAAATTCCATCCATCAGAAACAACACATACTCAGTGACACACAAATTGTGGTTTTGTTTTATTAAAAAATGCCAATAGGCAATGTCAAAAGTAATATTCCAGCAACAAAGTAAAGATGTTGCGAATTAAACGGACTAACTCGTGAAGTAAAACAGAAAAAAACAATAGCAGCATACAAAACTGGACCACGAAAAATAGCATCGCAAAAACTAGGTGATTAGAAAGTTGAACCCCCTGCAGTAGTATATGAACCGCCAACAGTCACAAATCAAAACTTGTACCATTGCATCACAATTGAAGATACAGCAAAGTCTAACCAGAATCATTCAGTTTCAAAAACACCAAAAATCTACATACTGAAAATCGCTAACTATCCAGGTGCTGGGAGTTTTCTCTCTGCAGGCTGTTCGTCAAAAACAGCTAACTTATTAATAAATCAAAAAAGATAATAAGCTCATAGCAAATTTCAGTCAAGGCAAATGAATCAATTGTAATTTCTAAACCGTACCAAAAAAATGGTTTGCGAATGGTGCCTACGCTTCCTTTGCAATGTGAATCCTAAAGTGCTTCTTCAAACTTCTGCTCAGAGAAAAAGATTTATCACAAGCTATACATTTGTAAGGCTTTTCTCTGGTGTGGACTAGCATATAGAAATTTAAACTTGAAGCAGCAGAAAATGATTAATCACAAACAATGCAGGCAAACGCTCGCTCTTCATTATGAACCTCCACGTGCTTTTAGGCACCGTTCCTATGCGAAAACGAATTATCACGCGTTTGACTTGTGTAAGGCATTCTCTCCAGTGTGAATACGCAAATGTATTTTCAACAGCCCAGCTCGTGGAAATGATTTATCACAAGTTTGACTTGCGTAACGCTTCTCTACGGTGTGAAGACGTAAATGACGTTTCCAATTGCTCCGATAAGAAAATGTTTTGTCACAAGTTTGGCATGTGGAAGGTCGTTCTCCAGGGTGAACTCTAAAATGTTGGTTCAAATTTGATCGATCTGAAAAAAAATTGTCACAAATTGCACCCTATAGGGTCGCTCTCCAGTATGGATTTTTATGTGCGATCTGAAACTTCCGGTTGCCGAAAATCTTCTGTGACACACTCCACATGTGTAAGGTTTTTCCCCGGTATGCACCCTCATGTGAGTTTTCAAATGTTCTGCTTGTGAAAATGATTTATCACAAGTTTCGCATGCAAAAGGCTTCTCTCCATCATAAATGCAAATATGAGTTTTCAAATTTGCATTTGATGATAAGTTTTTGTCACATACTACGCATCTGTACAGTCGCTCTCCAGTATGGACTTTCATGTGCGTTCTCAAAGCCCCAGCTCGTGAAAATGATTTATCACAGGTTGTGCGTATATGCGATCGCTCTCCAGCAGGCATTTGCTTTCCAGGTTTTCAATCTTGCAGCTCCAGCAAATATTTTATCACAAGTCGCACAGTAATGAGGTTTTTGTGAAATGTGAAACAGATAACCAAAACCTATCAAATTAGTCAACGCAGTGAAATCGAATTAAAACAAAAACCTGGTCAATGAAACAAAAAAATTTTTAAAGATAGAATACAAAAAATACTGCTTTGAACAAAAAAAAAGCGGAAGGTTGATGTCTTGTCATCAAAGTGAATGATTGCAAATGTTGTTGTTCATGTTGTTTATTAATCTTTCTGTCACAACACAGCGTCAAACACTAACTAATGAATGATCGACAGACTTTTAAAATCTTAAACGAATCCACATCTTTTAAGTTTCCAGTTATAATACATTCTTGTGCATATCTTCGATCTTGTGGATTGTCCGTTCAACCATTCACTCGTTCGTAGCCACGATAATCATCGCAAAGCGCTCATCTAAAGACGCAAAGACCTGAATTGTACTAAGGGGAGAGCTTGCAGTGGGCCAAAAAAGTATGGGGCTAAGCCTTTAGCTACTAGGCAATTTTTACTATTTTAATGCTATTTGAATGACATATTTTGTACGTTTGTAAAGCCATTTGAAAGAACTAATTGCTAAGATTGCGAAACCAATTGACAAAATTAAATTACTCAACCCCTTCAGCCTTCTTGATTACTGGTTATAGTGGTTAAGTCCAAAACACGTTTAAAAGCATACATATTTGAGTGAACTTTTGTAAGTGACTTAGATAATCAGGAGCTACTGCTCCCTTATCCCTCCTGGTTGTGCCGCTAGATCATGGTTGTCATACAAAAACAACGCCTTTAACACTACAGCCATGCAAGCGATTAAGAAATGTAATAGCTGTTTAAATGTTCTATTTTGTAACAATTTAAGAAACGTTCCAAGAGCAAAGTTTAAAGCCACTGCGTAAACAAAAAAAACTTTTAATATTCAAAAATCAAAAAAACTTTCAACAGTCACGGATGTTATCAAAACCATGGTTGGTGGATGATATGTTGTTAGAGCTAATTAAGTAAAAATCAAAAACATTAAAAACCAAAAGGAGTGATGTGTGCAAAAGAAACAAACCAGCAAAAATAACTAATTGTTTTTTTCGCTGATTTGTTACTTCTGTAAAAAAAATTTGTAGAAACTGGATGTATCACAATTAATAGAACATATTTCTGCAGCGCTACTAACAGGGTAAAAGCGTCGTTTCTACAACAACTCTAACTGAATAATTTGGGTTCAACCCGCACCCTGGTAACGTTGTTGGGTCCTTTAATAAAACGCTTTGCGATAATTATCTCTGCTTGGTTGCTTTGAACAAGCAGCAAACTCTGTGGACAAGTAAAGAAATCCACAGGAGCATTGAATCGTTGGAAACTCTTATACAGGTGCAGATTCCTCCAACCACAAAGTAGTCATTGTAATGAAAAGTGTGTGCATCGTCCAAAACAGTTAGCGTCTGAGGCTGTCCGGTTCGTTTGAATGAACCAGGAACTCTGCGTCTTAACCACACCGATGCAGAGCACTTTTTTGGGTTCTATTTGCAATTCTTTCGTCAGACTGGGCCAACACAACGAGCAGACTGTTTGTCCCCAATGCGAAATAAGCGTTAAGTGTCTTTCCCAAGGACACAACAATGCATTGCCAGTTCGAGAATCGAACCAGGGGTCAGTAGCCTTTTGATCACTAACCCGGCACTCTGTGACTGAGCTATCGCAGCCGCTGTCCGGTGACAGAAGGATAATATGCACTACAACAACAATCGTGGTTCTACAAATCGATTAACACTTAGAACTTAACCTTTCTTCACTGCGAAACAGTTGAACTTCAAAAAGTTACAACCGTTTGCAGTGGTGCAAAAAGTATTCGAAAAAAGTTTCCCGTGGTGCAAAAAGTATTCGAAAATTGCAATTAAGTAAAAGTTTCGTAACTGACAAAAAAATTATTTGAAGTACCTAGTCCTGACCAAAAAAAGTACTTGAGTAAAAGTAAAAAAGTAGTCGTTTTAAAAGTACTCAAGTACAAGTATTTCTGAAAGTATTCAAGCAAAATTAACAAACTATTCAATCGACATAAGAAACTGGTCGATTATCTTTACGTCACTGCCACATACCTCTTGCTCTTCCACCTCCTCGTTCTTTAAAGAAGTCATGAATCATTAATTTTTGCAAGTTTTTTAGCATTATATTCAACACAATTAATTTTAAAAAACAACGAAAAATTTTGAGATTTGAAAATCATGCCATGCAGATTTAGATAAAATCATTTTATAAAATCTAAAATTCACTGCCATTGTTAAATTATGCTAAAATTTAAAAACACCGAGGACGTTTTCTTATCAGTGTATAATAGTCTACTGTATCTACAAGGTGGGCCAAAAGTTCGCATCATAGCTATTTCAATATATTCTACGATAACCTTTTTTGGATTAATTAATCAAATTTATTGTGGATTTTTTAAAATTAATTTATTTCACAACATCTGAAGGCAGGGAAAAGCCTCATAAACATTACGTTACTAAATCACACAAAATTATTGTAGATAGCCATTTAGATAGTTTCGGTCTTTACTGGGACGAAATTGATCGTCCTATTGAAAGCATTTTGTAATTACATTGCACAATATAGTACAGGACAGTACAATAATTTTTATTGCATAAACGATGAGAGATTTTGGGCTCACTCTGGAGTTTAGCAATAGAATCGTTTAGTAATCATAGGACGCATTTTCGGCAGAAATTTATACCTCAGATTGCTTCTTTCATGATTTACTTTTAATAGAACGAACGAACGAGTGGATTAATCTGTCTTTAAATAACAAACACACTAAAACAAAGCACAAAACTAAAATTGGGTCTATATCATTAATGACGGGGAGGTTGCAAAAAAACCTTGCAGTCATCTAGTCAAGCAGCCACTCTTTGTTACCGGTGTTATATCCTAAAGCAAAAAAGGAGTTAAAAGCAAAGAGCTATGCCAGTATGCGGTGAAGGGCAGACACCAAACAATGAACAAGAAAAAAACATCTTAAACTGCTTTTTGCCAGATGGAATCTGATACGTACGTGCGCACGTAAAAGAAAAGCATTGCTACAGTCGCTGTGGTGGTCTGACCTTTGAGGCAAGAGTTGTCAGCCGAAAAAGAAGAAAAATACAACTAACTAAATTGAATTGAACAATTGTCGGTAGAAAAGTCGACAGTTCTAACGAATTTGTGGTTCAAATTTAAAATTATAGTATATACTTTGTATTTTTTGAATCAAAATACTACTTAACTTACGTTACTTCACTCTAAAAGTAAGTAAGTAAAAGTATCTCCACAAAAAAAAAACACTCAAAAAGTACTCGTTATTGGTAAAAACATCTTGAGTAATCTACCAAGTACAAATATTTCGTTTTTTACACCATTACTTCATACCTCTGCAATAAATTTAACTACCACTTCCACGACACTGCTAAATAGCGCCACAGGTCGAGTGAAGTTATTGGTACGAACTGCTCCTTTACCAATTTTACCAGTTGCTAATTTGAAGAAAGCTCGGTTTCAGTTAATGCAAGCCTATCCGTAAAAGCAAAATATCGAGGGGCATTTTGTGCAAGATCTTTATAAAATTGTGCAGGCTATCAATCTCACTTAATCGGAACAGTTGCAGCCGAAGAGATTTCATTCACAACACAAGTTTACAGCAAGCAAAAACGTGATCAGTTCCAATTTTAAAAAGTGAGTACGACTAATAAAATATTTACAGAAATACAAACGATTAAACATAAAAAATCTGGTGTGTCATTATGCAACACATCGCAAGGATTACGATACCATAAGCTCTTTAAAACAAACAAGACTTACGACGTCGTAACTTTTACGAAATCTTTCATAATGTGGCCCCACCAGCAAACGACAAAAACATTACAATTTAATAATTTAATCGATTTGAATTAAGATTGAAAATGATTTATTAAGTTCAAGTTGAAACAACCACTTCATTATTTTTTAATTTAAGTCAACAAAAAACTTAGCAAAATCTATTAGCCTTTTGAGGTACCAACAAAGATATCAACCAAATTATGGGCTGGTATCAACAAAGAATTTAAAACCTTAAAAAGAAGATTAAAAAATTTAATTAAACAGAACTGAATCTGAAATCTTTACTAGCTCGCATTAAGAAATATCTGATATCGCTCTTCCTCTTTCTCTCTCTCTCTGCTAGAGGGCAACCATAAGTTGCGATTACACTTTCGAAATTCTTGACTGTTTATTTACAGTATTTGTCGATATGTCTTTGTTTGCTGGTTCTTTGGGAGTTGGATATTCGTCACGCTCGTTAACTTTGTAATTTTGAGGTAAAGTGAAACTATTTTCGTTTATCAGCTGTTTTACAGGTAACTATGGCAACCTATGAAATTACTGACAAAGTAACAATGCGATTTGCTAAAATAGAAGAAATCATTTCTCAACTTTACATTGACACAAGAGCAATGATTGATAAAGACAAGGACACCAAGATCATCTTGCCATTGCTACGTGCGATAAACCTACTCTAAATTGCAATTTTTGGTTATGAATGCTTCTGATGAGCCTATAAAGGCTGCACTTAATGAAAAATAAACTACCATCATGTTTCAAAATCCAAGTTCGATGACGTGGCGAAAGACTACCTTAAACGTAAAGATGACAATATGGATATTTTTAGCGTAATCACTACGTCTTGAACTCTTGGTTCAAGTAGAGCGGAATTTAGTCGCCACAGCTCTGCATCCGGTCTTTTTCGGGCCAAATCGAAGGCTCTTAAAGAGGTAGCTCGCTTTCGCGTGCATCAGTTACAGAATTTGCAAAAACTAGAACGGGAAAAAGTAGAATGGAATGGAAAAAAGCAGAATCAGGCCAACGTAAGTCGCTGGAAGCGTAAGCTGCAGTAGCCTTCCTCGAGAATGACGCAATCGAGGATGAACTACGCAGAGGCGGATTTATCCTTGGCTAGGGTAACCATACTGCCAAAAAAGAAGACGTTACCATGAGCGGTGAGAAAGGTTTCCCGCAAACCACAGGTATGAATTTGTCACTTGACTCTTTCTGCAAGCCCCTTCTCTGAACCTAAGAGCTGTTCTACAGCCAATAGAGCGTACAGAGATACTCTTCCGTTTGAGTACAGGCCATGTAATGAAGTGAGGCTTCCTAACGATGTTCTACAGGAAGCAGAAAAACCACGACGTTCTTGATACGCTCGTGTCAGTCTTCAGAAACAGTTTGGGGTAAAGCCACGAGTGTGATAGAGCATTGTGCTCTTCTTGACCCGGATACGAGAAAGCAAAAAAATCTTTTTTGAAAATTTTGGTCGAAGAAACGTGATTGCCTCGTACATCACCAATTTGGTGGAGACACAGTTTTCAAAACGTCAATAAATTTGACAACTTCGCCAAAAACGTTGGCAGGTTGTCTTTTGCATTACAGAAATGGTTTAGGTTTGGTACATTTGGTAACTTTTGTACGGGAGGAAGTTGAAAATGCTCGTTCTTCTTATTCTGGAGTTCTTTTTCAGTCGACCAAGAAGCCCTTGTTTAAAGTCACCGACCACTCAACAAAGGTCACCGACGATTAAGATAAAGCTTTCTATAAATCTGCACACTGTTCTCAATCTAAGTCTCCTCAGAAGGTGGATGCCAAGTGGGAATTCTGTTTCTCTAATCACTAGAGCTACAGTTGTTCTAAATTCAAGCTAATTAATCTGAACGACAACGAGAAATTTGTGCGAGAGCAGCGTTTATGTTGCTTTAACTGCTTACGTAAGGGTCACGTTGCCGGGTGACTGTATGTCTCAAAGCAGGTGTAAGTAAGGTTACCATATTTTCCAGACAGAGAACCGGGACAGTCGAAGTTATCTAAAAACACTAAACTGTTGAACAATAAAAAATCAGGTCTTCGAGTAGTTTTTGCGTGATTTTACAAGTGATCTCAAAAAAAAAAAAAAAAAAAAGGTCTTCAGCGATTCACGGTTTTTTCTAGGTGATCTCAAAAAAAAGCCTTTACTCCAGCGACCCACGTGTTTTAGCAAAATTTTTTAGTGATCTTCACAAATACGCAAAAAATCGGGACAGTTTAACCAACCGGCCGGGAACCCGTGACATGGCCTTAAAACCGGAACAGTACCGGCTAAACCGGGACGAATGGTAAGTCTAGGTGTAAGGTTGCTGGTTGTGGAAGGAAACACAACTTCTTGCTTCACGAAGATTGACCAGTCAAGAATAAGTCTTCAAAGCAATCGCCGAGTTCTTCCAGCGAGCAACGAATGGCAAAGTTTCCATCAGCAGAGGGCGTCAGAGATCAACAATGTTTCGCAAGTTTGTCAAGGAAAAATAACAATGACTTTCTCAACGTGGTGCCGGTACGTATTTGAGCACGTGACAGGGAAGTTAAATGTTTTGGTTTCTTAGACTAAAGATCGACTACTTCTCCATGCGACCGGCGACTTTAAGATAAGCTGGATGTTACTGGCGAACAAACCTCCTTTTCTCCGTCAACATTGACAAGTTTTGTGCCTCAAGTCAGGCAAAACTTTGATCTGCAAGTATCTTTTGTTGATGATGCTAGGACTCTACACTTGAAAAATGTTTTACCCGTCGACAAGTAGCTTGTTGGTCTAACTTCATTCTTTCTGGTGACCTTGTTGTCAGACTTAGATCAGAGTAATCTGAGAAGAGGGTACGATGGCAAGTGTAGAAATTGCCCTCGTGTGTGGTTTGAAGGTTCGACGTGGATAAATTTATAATGTGGATAAATCAAATTTAATTTGATCGACGTGGATGCACTGAAAGGCATAATTGCAAAGTGTACCTTCTTTTTTTGTATTTCGAGTTGCTATGTTTTGGGCTGGCATCGCTGCCCGAACCCTAACTCTAATGCAAAGTTCTGAAAAAAAAGAATAAAAAAACGCATCGCTATTCGAACCCGAGCGCGAGACTTGGTAGACGCGCGTCTTAACCACAATACCACAGAGGCGGCGCTGTCGAATCGTCAGAGTGCCGTATTTAACTTGAGTTAATGAGAAAGCAATAATTGGTAAATACATGGGTACACTTCGCTAAAATGCCTCCGGAAGCCTTATGGGCACAGGACAAGCGAAGAGAAAAACCTGGAAAACCATGAGCGGTAAAGACAATCTTGTGATGGTCGCTTCTTGGGCCTACTTTTGGAAAATGTTCCGATATGGAAAAAGTCAAAGCTCATTTTCTCAGTGCGGAAGAAAGACCAGAAGTACAGAAAGATACCAAATCCAATCCAGCCGACAATGCCACCAGAGGCTTGTCTGGGGCTAAACTCACTGTGGAGTACCGTTGGTTTTCTGGACACCCTGTTTCTTTTAAAGGATAAAAAGTTCTAGCCTGCTGCACCTTGCGAGTTTCCTAATCTTCCAGCTGTGTTAGCATTCTTCAAAAACCGGTAACTTGCATGAAAGTAGATTCACAGCAGTCCACACTTGATCCTTTGTTTTGCTAATACTTCTCCAGTACACTTAGTGTACGTTTTAAAAAAGCGGTCGTTTGGAATTGGAGGTTAAAATCTACACTTCTACCCAAATCGATTCCTGCAGGATGCGCACTGTAGATGATCTAGAAGAGGCGGAGCATGCCATGCTTTCCGCAGTGCAACATTCGGAATTTCAAAGAGAAATTTCTTCATTGCTGGAGCTAAGGAAGTCTGACCCCCTCAAGAAGCTCCGCCCTATTTTGTTTCAGGGTTTCCTTCAAATCAGAGAACAAGTGAGGAATGCGGATGAGGATTTTGGCGTGAAACATACTATCATCCTTCTCTCTTCCCATCACGTCCCTCGGTTGCTGACTGAGGATCATCATCGCGTGATGGTCATTCTGGGATGACGATCATTTGGACGTCATTTAGACAAAAGTATTGGGTGATCAAGAGGGCGGCAGTACGTAAGGTGTTAGAAAAATGTTTATTTTGCAGGAAATGAAACACCTCGGTCGGGAAGCAGCTCATGGCGGATTTACCGGAAGGAAGACTCAGTTTTAATAACCCACCTCTCTACATTACAGGTGTCCAGGGTCGTAGTCATGTCAAAAGGTACAGATGCCTGTACATCTGCTTTTCCACCCGTGTCGAGGTCACTCCATCCCTAACTGCCGACGCATTTATCAATGCCC
This sequence comes from Trididemnum nubilum, assembly GCA_963965965.1. NCBI lineage: Eukaryota > Metazoa > Chordata > Ascidiacea > Aplousobranchia > Didemnidae > Trididemnum > Trididemnum nubilum. Next base: position 37,884,671 of record OZ014484.1, on the reverse strand, counting down.
TGAGGAGATTCGTGTGCCGCAGAGTGTATCAGACCCGGGGCCACGAGGGGGGGAATTTTCGGGGCCGTTTTCCCCAACTCACTGCTGGTGCCCCATAAGCGAGTAATGTGCCCTTCCAAAATCACTGCTTGTGCCCCCCAAGCGAGGATTGTGCCCCAAAAGAAACTAACAGGCCCGGCGCCACTGAAGTGCATTTTGGGGCGTGTGCCGCCCCAAAATACTGCTGGTGCCCCCCAAGCGTGTGTAGAGTCTCGTCCCAGAACGAAAAACACGAGTGTACGCCAAAGCGAAGCCCAAGATTTCGCATTGAAGACCTTTTTTTATTATTGGTCTTCACCCCTGAATTTGTGAGCAAGAGCCGAGATTCGCAACATAAGACTCCGTCGAGCCCTAACAGGCTATAAACGTGCCCCCACCTCCGAAGAAGAATTGTGCCCCGAAAGGAGGCAAGCGGCCCAAATGCACAGGGCGTAATATGGGATGCAGACCTTTTTTATGTTCACACCAGAATTTGAGGGAAAACTTTACCAGTAACCCCCCCAATATTTTTTCTGCCCCCCAGTCACGCCACTCTGGCGCCAAGCCTGGAGAGTGTCCCCTCTCAATCTAAGAGCCAACCTAGCTGGAGGATGCAGGGAGCCGAGAAATGCTATCAGTGAACTTAACGACTCGAAAAGTGCACTTATGACAAATCAACATCCGATGGATTTTCAACCCTCCACGAGCTAGCCACATGGGTGGCGTATGGGAGGCACAGATACCTTTCACCAGACAGATTTTTAATGCAGTCCTGTCTTCTCAAACCCCACGCACAATCTCCTGGTTACACTGATGGTGCAGACAGAGTCCGTCATCAACTACCGTCCTTCAACCTCCATCCTACTTGATCAGGATGCCAAAAAGCCCTTAACGCCCAACCAGTTGCTGTTAATGCGATCCTAAACTGCCCCTACCGGTTTTTTGAACGCCTCTGATTGCTATTCTGAAAGAGATGGCACCACGTCCAGTATTAGGCTGATTAGTTTTGACTTAGCTGGCGCCGTGAATATCTTCATCAGAAATGAATTCAAAATGTATCAATAGTGTATGGTTAGAAAAACAACAAAGGTCCTTAAACGTTGCATCCGCTAGCCCCAATGTAGCACTAACTAGCGAACCTTAGTCCTTTTACTTCGTGTTACCCAATAAAAGTTACCGATTATCATTTGAACCGGAGTCAGAAAGTATGAGATTCTAAAATTAGTCTGAAAAAGTAAATGTCGTATCTCTTGTAAGCGAAGTTAAATTTACGCCCGAATCGCTCATAGCTACTGACGCTTTCGTTTGAGCGTTGGTTCTCTCGACAATACCAATTTGTACATCTGGCTAAAGTCGGGTGATTGGTAACACAGCATGGTGGCTTCAAACCAAGTTTTGCATTCGAATGATAGTTTGACACCAACTATTTAAATATATTTGTCTAAAGCCATCTGACAAAAACCTTGAAAAAAGCAATTGAAATCAGGTTGAAAAGAGTTACAAAGAGTGAGGAACCCAGCTAGGATTATGTGCAACAAATAATGAAATAAATTCAGGTAGATCAAGAATTAGCAAAAATAGTTACCGTAAAATACAAACAGTTACGACATACAGTGATTAGTTTACTCAATGTCTACAGCAAGGCTGTCCAAACTTTTTAAGAAACGGGCCGCATCACACTTTTTCCGAGCACTGGCGGGCCGCAAAATTCTCATAACATGCTGGAATAATTTTTAACCCTAATACTACTCAAGTAACTCAACGCTGATAAACGTTTAGTATTGTCCTACCAAACTAAATAATTCTTAAACCGCGGAGTTATTTAATAAAACCAACTTCGTTTATGTTCGCCAAAAAATACAGTTCTTTCAAGTAGTGTATGGAAGAATTTCTTATTGCAGAAAAATGTCTATTGTCCGCAGCAAGCACCATAATATCCACGATTTTGTTAATAAGCTAAAAATTTTTTCATGTCGAAGTTGGAGCAGTGCCCACCATTCAACGTGTCGAAGTTGGTGCAGTGCCCAGCATTCAACGTGTCGAATAAACTGCTGCGCGTTTAAAATGCATCGCGGACGACATCTGGAGGCGAATCTTCATCTGCTAAGTGATTTTTGCGATGTCATTAAAAAAATAGTCGTTTTAACGCGATTTGAATTTTAAACCTTTTTAGAGCCACTTTAAAGAATCGAAATCCTAGAAGTCCATTCATTCCTCACTTATAGGTCAGGTCTAAAACACGCTTAAGAGCTGGCGTATTTGAGTTAAACTTTTTCAATTACTTAGCTAAGAGGAAGCCTTCAACCTCCGCATCGCCTGTTCGCCAGTAGTTGTACTTATGAACACATCTTTTACGAACTGTAAACCTAGCGAGGTATGAATCTGCTGTGACAATGTTTTGAAATGCAAACTAAGCGGTGATACAAATATAATAATGAAACAAACAAAGTTATACCGTAGCTTATGTAGCAGTCATCGAATCGCAAATTTGCTACTTTTTAATATACTCGTAACAGCGCTTGTGACCAAATATCATTCACGAAAGTTAATTGAAATCAATGCTTGAAAAACTAGTCAAAAAATTCGACAAAAACAATTTATTGGTGCATTGTAACTGTAATTACATTTTAATCACCAACTTGCCTTGGCCAGGAGACAGCGAAGCTGCTACCTGCCCACCTATCTATCACACACATTGGAGGCTTCACGCTGTCCTTTAATTGCTGAACGTCAAGAGGGGAAGCCGTGCATACCCATTTTTTAGTCTTTGGCTTGACCCGACCGGGAATCAAACCCCAGTCTACTACGTCAGTAGCAGACGCTCATCCACTCGACCACTGATCGGTTATTATAAGTGAAAATATTGCAAGCATCAAAAGAAACTTATAAAAATCTCAAGACCAGTCGCAGGCCGCAAAAACTTGTTGAGTGGGCCGCACTTCGGGAAGCCTTGATTTACAGCATAGCAGTAGGGAAGAGCACAATATATAAATTAGATAGATATTAGCCTCTGTAAGGTCTTGAGAAGATTTCAACTGGCTGTGGAGATGCTCGTAACCTCACACTAATAATTTAAAACGCGCTCAAAATTGTAGACAGTTAGATTTCTATTGAGGTTGTCACTTCGCCGTAGAAGATAGTAGTATTTCAGATGACGGTTGTATATTAATTGTACAGCGTGAAGTAAAATTAACGAGCGTGACCGAGCGATTGAGCTAGAGAGCAGTTGAGCGATTAAGAGAGGTTTCTAATTAAATACAAAACCCGGCAATGCTCAGAATTCTAAACATATAAGGTGAAACATCTATCACGTGCTAGCAGCAATACAAAGGGTAGCGATGACCAGCTCGACTAGAAGCTGAAAAGGCCAGATTCGGCACCGGCTGCAGCTGACGTAACAGCCTTCAATCAATGCAACACGATTACCAGTAGCAAGCAAAGAACAAACACCTAAGAAGTAAGATCCACACAAAAGGTAAACTGGTGGTGAGCAAAAGTAGTTTGGGCTAATCCAAATAATTGTCTGAGCTCCCAAAAACCGAGTAGTAAATAAGAACTCAACTGAATACTGCAGTAGATCACATATAATTAACATAAAACACAAAAACGAAAACAACTGAAAACACAAGTTGACGTTTCATGAAACTACTTCTCAGATTTTCAAAAGTAATGAATGCCAAAATTTATTTTTGTAATTCGTGTACAGCATGAGATTGTGCACTAATGACGTTCTCTCAATATAGCCGCTTCTTATCCTGCGCTCTTCATTCTGACGATTCTTCTAGACAAGCCTCAGACGAAAAGCTGCTTCGACGAAGACATGCACATTTAAATGCAATTCTCAAGTCCCGTACCACCAATCAACTTTTCAAAAGCAAAAAAGCAAATTTTTTTCGATTTGAATTTTGAACGGCAGCCAAAAGTTTTCTCAAAAGCCAGCGCATTGCACACGAGCACTCTATAATTTCGGAATAGTTGCAATTTTGCTTGCAAACTGGAAAATCACTAAAATCCCATCGTTTTGAATCAGTACAGAATTTTAGCTCTTGTTCAGATTTAAAATTCATTGTTTTTTGTTCGTTCTTAAATTTTTTACTCCTAGGCTGGTATCGTTCTTAAGTTGTTCTTACATTTTGAGCCCCGTTTTCTTATGAAAAAAGTTGTAATCATTTTGCCAAACTCTGAAATTACAAACTTAGCCCAGCTGTTAAAACAAGGAAAAGAGAAAAAGGAAAATTTCAAGCTAAGCGAAATTTAGACGTTGTCAAATTGATGATGATGGACGAAACCACAACACTGACAACAGTATGAAATGAACACCCCTATTGCAAAAAAAGTCAAAGGACGTTGCAAACACTACACAAGGCTATTTTTGGAATTTAAGACACTGTAGTAAAAATACGGATACGTAGATGACCGCATGGTCGTTCGCTACTTCCTGCCTGCGTTTTTAACGTATGGTAAAATAAATTTGACTTGACTAAGGTTTAAAACTGTTGGCAAATTACGTCACCAAAAAAGTAATGCGTTCAAACAAAAGAACTAAAACAATCAGTAACTAAAACAGCGGTTCTCAATTCATTTTGAAGCCTGCACCACTTCGGGAAAAAAAATCCTTTTAGCACGTGGCACTGCACTATTTTTATTAAAAAAGAAAATAAACAAAAATTTCAATAAATGAAAATAGACAAAGCGTATCCCAACCAGGCGCGTAGCCAGAAATTCGCAATAAGGGAGCTGTTTTGGGGGTGCGAGGGCGGAACCCCCAGCCGCTGGAGGCCAATGGGGGTCTGGGGGCGGAGCCCCCAGCGCTCGATATTTTTGCATTTTTTTGCAAAAATAACTTAATTTTAGAGCTATTTTAATAAAAAATAATGCTTTTAAAACGTGGCATAGAAATAGGCAGCGCAACATGATTCAACTGGTTGCATTAATGGGCTATGTAGGAAGTGGCTAATAATAGCATTGCAGTTCACTTGTTTGCATGCTGGTAAATCATAAAATCCTATTAATCAATAAAACTCTCACGGAGTAATCTATTTTGTCTATATTTTATAAAGAAAAATAATTGGGGGGGGGCTAATAGAAAGATATTTGAGAGAAATGATTGGTAATTAACTAAAACTGAATAGCCTCCCCATAATAACAATAACAATAACAGAAGTTTATTTGTCGCCACTCGCGTCAAAAAACAAACAAAAAACAAAGTCAAGGATTTGACAAGCAAATTAGGTACACGAATGGAAACTGGGAGGCTGCGAAGGGACCTTCTCAGCCATATTCCTGAGTTTATAATATATTTATTGATAAAACCTATGTTTGGCGTTTTTACACTAGCGATCAAATTTGAATGTTTATTTTTCGGCATTTTTTAAAGTTTTCTTTGATTTATGACTTTAATTTTTGACAAAGTAGCCCCCCTCAATATATGTTCAAAAGATAATTTAAATCACTTTCTAGTCAATTCCAGCGCAAAAAAAAACAGTCTCAGAAGAGCTAAAAACGTGGTATTTTTCTTATTCTGCATTCCGGGGGTATTAATGCAGGGTTATGCACTCCACGTGGTACTGGCAGACAATGACTTTTTATGACGTGAGAAATTTTGTATCTTCTTATCATCACAGTCAATCGTTCATAAAGCATGAATGAAACGAAAACTCCTAGATCAGTGCTCCGCAACCGGTGTGCCGCGACACATTGGTGTGTAGCGAGACCGTATCAGATGTGTCGCGAAGTATTTGTACTTTCTGTAGCAAACCAACGAAAATGCTTTTTAGCCTTTTGCAAATCTGGACGTTTGTCTACCCTCTATTTGTGACGTAGCCAGCCCCTTTATTTTATTGAGATTAAAACAGACCGCGGCCCGCGGCAAATGCAAACAAACTAAAGTGTGCGTTACTTGAATCCGCGAATTATTAATTTTTTTGTCGTCATCACCGATGAACTTAATTATCACATCAAAATACACTGAATTTACAAGTTCAGAGATTCTATTCTTGAACAGTCACAAATTTCTCATTGATGTGCAAGAATAAATCCATATTATTTTTTTGCATTTTTTGTGCTTTTGCTAACATTGTTTGTTGCGGTATGCAAGTTTTATAAGATATGCAAGCCGAATTTAGCAAGTTTTATAAGTGTGCCACAAGTTAAAAAAGATTGCGGAGCACTATCCTAGATTGATAACATCTGCGTCATCGTCCGATGTAACGTAAATTAAATTACAGTTCGGCAAACAGTTCCCACCCCAAGAAGTCTCTTCTCGCACCCCCAATTGAGAACTGCTGAACTGGAATGTGACTATCGCAAGGGATATCCACGGACTTCACGGAAGTATCTGATTTACTGAACTAAAGAACTTCATTCTACTCAAAAGTAGCGTTCCAATTGCGTTCCCGCAACTGGGGGGCGCTACAGTGGCGCACCCAGGGGGGTTTCGGGGGTCGAAACCCCCCCCCCCTTTTAGAACTCAAAAAAACAACATAATTGTGTTGATATAAACAATTTGTAACACTTTGCCATATTTACTTTTCACTAAATAATCACTTGCGTTGTTGTTTTGGGGTTGTAATTTGATCCTGCAAGATAAGATGTTGTTTTAGGGCGGTAGTTTGATTCTTACGATATTTACCAAGCAATTGAGATTTTTGCATTTGTTTCAATTACAATATTGCTTCCACGGCGTTTCAACTACGAGACCGACATATTGTGTAACCATGCGTATTTGTTATATCCATTGAATAATGGATAATATTATACCCAATCATAAACTTCTGAGCAGAACATTGCTTGACACTAAAAAGAGACAAACGTCATTTAGTGAAAAAAGTCGTCCTCGTATAAAAAAAAACCTACTAAGCCAAACGCACTTTTTCCCTTAAAAAAGCAAACAAATCCGCTATTTGAAGACGAAAAGCACAACAAAATTACACTCAAACATCAAGATTTTTATTCTGCAAACGTATTCAGGAATTTAAAAGTGGCTTTTAATAGCGCCAGAGCTATCATTTCCAAATGCTTTTTTCTATATTTTTGCATTCACCTTATAGTATTTTAGGTGATTTTGCAGCATCATGCATCATAATCACAACCCATTGTCTACTTCAGTGTAATCAACTTCTGTATATGCCATCGCATTTTAGTTTTTCTTCATTTCAGCGTAGATTCATGAAGAGAGTTGGATGAAAACGTTCAATCTAAAACAGCCTGAGTGGAAATTATAGCTCCGACGCTAATGAAAGCTATTTTGAAATTCTGTGCCACTAACAAGCTTTTTGAATTTAAAAACGCACTGATTTAAAAAATTTAAGCCAAATTTGCAATCTTTCAGCATATGAACATATTTTGGACTTGACCGGTAAACGTGCGGGGGCTGATTGGACTGAGCAAAATAAACTCCTTCAAACGCTTTCAAATCTTTGTAATTTAGCTTTTTCTAATTACTCTAATAACTTCAAAACGTCATCCAAATGGGGTTAAAATGGCTATTTTTTTCTGAAAAATTGCAAGAATTGCTCAGTGGCTGGGGGCAAAGCCCCCAGGCCCCTATCTTAGTAATTTAGCTGTTTCTAATTGCTCTAAAAATGTTCAAAACGTCATCCAAATGGCTATTTTCTGAAAAATTGCTAAAATTGCTCAACGGCTGGTGGCTTCGGCCCCAGGCCCCCACCTAAGGATTTAGCTTTTTCTAATTGCTCTAAAAACGTGCAAAACGTCATCCAAATGGCGTTAAAATGGCTAGTTTTCTCTGAAAAATCGCAAAAATTGCCAAGCGGCTGGGGGCTGCGTCCTCAGGCCCCCATTGGGGTAAATTGCTATCTTGCACGCAATCTTCACAACCAACAACTTTCAAAATCGTTATTACAAGGTTTTGGAATAAACAAATGTTGCAACGATGCAACTATTACCGCGAAACCCTGTTTGACTATAACTGCATTAACCACAATTGGGTACTGGTTGCTTTTTGAAAAATTCAAACCCCCCCCTTTAAAAATTTCTGGGTGCGCCCCTAGGGGGCAATAGCCAAATATGCAGAATAAGTAAAATACCACGTTTTTAGCACTTCTGAGACTGTTTTTTTTTTTTTGCACTAGATTGGACTAAAAAGTGATTTAAAGCATTTTTTGAAACACATATTTAAAGGGGGAGCTAATTTGTCAAAAATAAAACTAAAAACTCACAAATCAATAAAAACTTTTAAAAATGGCCAAAAATAAGCAATGAAACTTAATCGCTAGAGCAAAAATGCTGAACATAAGTTTTATTAACAAATATATTATAAACTCAGGAATAGGGAGGGGGCTATTTAGTATTAGTTAATTACAACTCATTTATCTAAAATATTTTTCCATAAGCCCCCCACACATAATTATTTTTCTCTATAAAATATAGACAAAATAGATAACTCCGTGCGAGTTTTATCGAACTATAGGATTTTATGATTTACTAGCATGTAGAGAATCAAAATTTTACCATTATTCAGCTCCCACATAGCCCATTTATGCAACCAGTTTTATCGTGTTTGCCCTGCCAGTTTCTATCCCACGTATTAAAAACATTAATTTTATCAAAATAGCCGAAAAATTGTTATTTTCGCAAAAGTAGCAAAATTTGTCCCCCCTCCATTGCGAATTTCTGGCTACGTGCCTGATTGCGTTAAGCGTGTTTATGGTTGTTGATAGACAGATTTGAAATACATCGCTTTAGCATTTCATAATGTTCCACAAACTTAATCAGGTTTGAGGTTAACTGCTTTCAAAATTTAAATGTCCAGAAAAAGCATAAATTTTCTTCAACTCTGCTTAGTTCTCGTTTTAACTTTTACGAAGTTTCTTGCGATTTTCACTTAGCAGCGCAGCGCAATTGTTAAAAATGCGGCTGTAAATAAAACCCTCGTTTAAAACAAATATTTTGACAGTAACCTTTTGCTCCGATTATAACAACAAAAACAACATTCCACTGTAATTCAGAATTGGAACAAAACTTGTTTATATGAAAATGCCAATAGGATTTTCGGATTTTGTTAGCTTACATTATTTTGAATAGAACTTTGACACACTATCCTAAATATCAAATCTACACCCTCATCTAGCCCACTGCAGTAGTTTTTTAAAAAATTTTATCAAGCACATGTATGAACATGTAATTTAACAAGCACATGTATAATACACAGTACACTGATATTACTCAAAGTTGAAGAACTAAATCGAAACAATGCCTGCCTTAGCAATTAGCATGGAAAAAGGTTGTAAATACACAAGCAAAATCTCGAACAAAAAACGAATTCGTATCAATTTATAAGTGATATGGTAGAGTCTAACTTTACGATGCCTTCACATTGAATACTCATACTAATTTACTCCACTACATGCTTTCCAGAATCCTAGGTGTATAATGTTTACAGTCAAACAACTACTTACCGAAAATTATCCACTTTTTTTTCACAATAAGCTCTGTTTGGTTTAACAGCTTTGAGGTTATTCGCTTTCAAACTTTAAAGGTCTCAAAAAGTTATCAAAATAATCAAGTAACGTCAATCAAAACTTTCATTCTACAATGCCAAAACTCAGCACTTTTTGGGAGTTCCATACAGTTTTTCACGCTATTATGAAACAACATGCAGCGATCTTTAAATTTCAGGCGACTTTTGAGCTAAATATTACTACATCAGCCAAGCTTCACACTAATCACGGCCGGATATAAGCACGTATTTTACAGCAATTCCTATTCTGAGAACGCTGTTTAGTACTGCGACACAAACACCAACATATTGGATATTGTACAGTATATTGCATTACATCCATTATTCAGCACCAAAGTTTTATTAATGAAATTGTTCAAAAACTTTGAAGTACAAGTAGAAGGTTTTCTCAACGTCACAGGCGACAGTTTAGTAAAAAATTCGGCCATTCAGTTTAAATCTATCAGATGGCCGAGTTTTTTACTAAACCGTCGCCTGTGACGTTGAGAAAACCTTCTACTTGCTCTTCAAAGTTATATACTGTACAATATCGAATATGTTGGCCGTTAGGTCGCAATGCTGAATAGTTTTCTCAGAATAGGAATGGCTGTAAATGCAAGCATATTTCTGGCCATGGTTAGTGTTAAGTTTGGCTGATGCAACTAGAATATGACTCGCAAGCGATATCTGTGGACTTCGAGAATCTAATTTCACTGAACTAAAGAACTTCATCGATTGCGTTAATCTTGTTTTCTGTTTATGGTTGTTGATAGTCAGATCTAAAATACACTGCTTTCGAATTTCATAATGTTCCACTGACTTGATCAGATTAGTGATTAACGGCTTTCAAAATTTAAATGTGTAAAAAAGATATCTATAAAATATCAATCAAAATTTTACAGCTTGGCTTAGTTCTTGTTTCCACTTTTAAGGAGGTTGCTGAATTTTTGCTTAGCAGCGCAGCGCAATTGCAAAAATTTCGGTTACAAACAAAACCGGACATGACTGAAAGACCAAAAAGTAGGAAAAGGCGGAAATTGACCTAAAAGGCGTAAAAGTATAAAAAGGCGGTTGAGGTTTAAGTTAGGGTTAGGGCTAACCCTAACCTAACCCTAATCCTAACTCTAGTCCTAACCCTAATAAGCCTATTAGCACGATTTCCGCCTTCTTCTACGGCGGAAAAGTAGGAAAAGGCGGAAATCGTTCTAAAAAGCAAGTTAGGGTTAGATTTGGGGTAGGATTAGGGTTAGGGTTGATTAGGGCTTACCCTAACCTTAACCCAAACCTCAACCGCCCTTTCCTACTTTTCCGCCTTTTAGGACAATTTCCTCCTTTTAGTCATATCCAACAAAACCCTCGGTAACACAAAAATTTCCACAGTAACCTTTCGCTTAAACAAACATTAAAATAACAAAAACGACAGCAATAAAACTTTTTGATTTGAAAATTCCAATATGAGTTTCGGATTTTGTAACTTACATAATCTTGACCAAAAATTTCACGCACTATCGTAAATATCAAATCTACACCCTCAACTAGCTCACTGCAATATTCTTCTACGAAGAATCTTATATAGCACATGTATCAACAGTTCAACTGATTTTTTTCAAAATTTTACTACTAAATCAAAACAATGCCTGCCTTAGCAATTAGCATGGAAAAAGATACGAACACAAACACAATTTAGAAACAAAAAATCAAATTCTTATAAATTTATTAATGAAACGGCAGAGTCTAACTTTAAGATGGCTTCGGATCGAAAACTTATATTAACTTACTCAACACTGTGCTTTCCACAAGCCTAGGTGTAACGTTTAAAGTCAAACAACCATTTACCAAAATTTCGGAGCATAACTTTCGGAACATCGAAATATCTTCAATATAAAACACAAAGTCAAAACAACTGGAAACTTATCTCGACGTTTTGTGAAACTACTTCTCACATTGTCAAAAGTAATGAATGGCGAATAACATAAACACAAGCTGTTAGAGCGTCAAAAAAAAAAAGCATGAGGGGGTGAAAATTATTCATATTACTCATGTGTTAAACAAATATAGTGGTGTAGATGTCCTGTTAATATTTAAATTGGGATTGTGTTTTTGAATTAGTAATGTTTCGGTGATTAATAACTTTTGCCAGTGATTGGTTTGGGTCATTACTTCTGTTTCGTTGAAGTCAATTTTATGATCGGGATTATCTATCAAATGTTTAGATATATCGGTATGCTGTCTATTTGGCGCAGAGATGGAACCGGTCAGGATTTTCTCGACCCAACCGGTAAATTTCAAAATCATCGCCGATTGACCGGCCGGTCGACCGGTTTCTGACTGGCCCGGTCGACCGGTTTTTTACAGGTTTTTGTTCACTGTTTAATGTATCTAAGAAAAAATTTTCAAAAGGGGGGTGGTCAAAGTTGTCAAAAATTTGTGACTTTGGACGGGGGTCGCGGAAAAAAATGACCCAATTTTAACACTTTTTAGGTTAAATTTCGGTTTGAAGAACCTGTTTTGAGCAGCGAAAAACATGCACAAAATACTCATAAAAAGAACTGAAGGGTACAAGCTAAACTATTAGACGTTCTTTCTAATGATATTATGCGAAAGGCCAAAAAAAGAAGTTACAACTTTTTAGCTATTGGTGACAGATTATTTGCAATTTGCCGAGCAGCTAACACTAAACCGTTATGACATTGGCTAGAAAATATTCGAAATATAATGTGCCCCAGCAGTTTGTAGAAATGCTGCTCCTTCAGAACAAGCCATGGCTAGTTAGATACACAAAAATAAGAGCTATGTCTTTCTTGCCCACTGCAGAGTGTGCTAAATTTAAGTTGTAAAAACCTTTTCAAAGCGGCAAGATTTTAGCATGTACAAAAAATCTGAAATCTGCGCCACTTCTACTCTTAAGCTGATTAAAATGAGGCTAAAATGCCAGGTAGCGTAAGCCTCTTCTTATAGGTGGGCAAGTTAATGCAAAACGTTAGCTACGTTAACCACTAGTCTGTGAAACTTTACACCTCCGTTAACGTTAATCCGTTATTTTCAGCTTTAATTAACGGAAGTTAGTAAAGTCCATTAATTCGTTAATATTTTGCGTGTAACTTACATTTCTTTTTACTGACTCGCTTCTAGAACACGACGTATTGACGCTGTTGAGCTGATTGCTGTGCCGTCGTTATGGGTGGGCCTAGGGGGGGCATGCCCCCCTAACGACTGCTTGTGCCCCCCATTTTAGTTTACTCAACATACGTTTTTGGAACATCACATAACGACAAAACGACAATGATGTAAAAAGGAATAATTACGTTTAAACATAATTCTCAAAGGGCATTTTCTCCATTCTTTGCGAAATTGCTGGCAACCAACTGTACATAATTCTGACGCAGTAACCCGTCTTATTAACACGCCTTTACGGATGTGTCGCGGAAGAGAGATGTAAGCGAGCAGAATCGTTAGCGGTACTAAGTTAGTGATTATGACATGAATCTATATGTAAAAACACTTTTCAAAGACCAGTTGTTTTGATATGCAGAGCACACGTAAGGTTTTGAGGTCGCAGTGATTTTTCAACTTGATTATGGGCCGAAGACGAAACGAGCTAAGAAACGCTGCCGGCCTTGTTTTAAAATTGCGCATATTTGTAGCTGCACAAGATCTGATTATCAGTTTTCATACGCAAAAAGTTCAGTTTATTTTAGTGCCCCCCCACCCCCGCTTTTGGCTAGTGCCCCCTCACTTCGTTTGCTCTGGCGACGACGCTGGCTGATTGTAAGGAAATATTTAGTGCTATGGTGGTCATTTTGTGTTTTGGAAGTTACATTTTACAATCTAATATAATTTCAATATAAAAATAGGTTCAAATGCACTAACGAAGCTACGATCCAAAAATCTCTGGAAATTGCTAACAACGATAATTAATGGACTTATAAGGCTGCAGCTTATTATTTGCCACCAAAAATAGCTCCTTTCTTCGGTTTCTTGTATAAAACTCGTGCTACTATGTAACAAGTGTTACCAGTGCAAACTGGTTTGTACCGGTACGATGAATGAATGATGCAAGATATTAACGATAAAAACCTCAAAGGAAGTAACAGAACTTAACGGAAGTTAATTTAGCTCGTTAACATGAAAAAACTTTTTAACGGATTAACGAGTTTATGAAAAAGTTAGCCTCGTTATTAACGGATTAATGGACTTATGCCCACCTATGCCTCCTCCTCACGCATGCTTTATTAGAATCTGACTACGCGGTTTTAACAAATATTTTACACTTTTTTGCTTTGTGCCGTGGCCCAAAGGGGCAAGGCACAATGCTCCTTCCCCTAAACACGCCCCTGGATGTGCTCATGTCTTAATGGTCACAGCATATTAGTCACAGCTTGAACCCATTCAACAAGTGTTTTTAAAAGGTGTGGTTTGTTAATAGTGTTTTTTTTACAAAAAGTTTTATTTATGATAAAATATATAAGTGTATTTCGGTTGGTGCGTAGATTTCTTTTAGTTGTAAGAAAGGAAAATTTGACCGGTATTTCAACCGGCTTGACCGGCCGGTCGAAGAATCTCGACCCGACCGGCAACCCGACCGGTGCCGGTCGACCCGACCGGTTTCCATCTCTGATTTGGCGAAGTGGGGTCGTGATTTTTTACCGTAGTAATCAAATTCCTGGAGGATTCAAATACGTACTTTTGCAGCAACGTGTGATACGATAAACAACACTACAATGATGTAACTTAACTTATTTTGGCGCTTTTTAAAAGCAAAAAGCCGTTTTAACTTGAACGTTTCGTTAAATGTAATTTTAAAATCCAATTTTCTCGAAAAAAGCATTACTTTCTTTTCATATATGACCGTTTAGAGTTATTTCTTTTATTTTATTTCTTCACTTGATCAAAAGTTTTATTGACGGCTGAGAGCATTTATTATCTTTGTTTTATTGGCAATCAATTTTTGCATCAAAATTGTATTATTTCGGTACGGTAAACAATTATCAAAATTGTTTGACACAGCAAATTGTGGCAAATATTTGACAATTCTGATTCTTATTGCAGCAGATGCAAGCATCAATCTTGTATAATCTCAAACTAATCCTGAAAATAATTTTTTTTTAGTTTTAAGTGTGTACAGAATGTTCGTTTTTGTTTGTTGTTTTGCCTGTTTTGATAGCCGGGTGGCGTGAGCATAGCAGTCTCTATCTCTATTGTAACTATATTATATTTTATTGCTATGATTTGGTTTTTGCCATGTTATAACGTAAGTTTGCGTTTTTCTTGCGTCTCCTTTTGTGGTGTCAACGTTGTGACTTGGCATTCAAAATAAAACTCAGAAAGAAAGAAAGAAGTTCCACAAAAATCCGTTTTTTGTCGTCCCTCTGGTCTGTTTTGGGTTTTCCTGATTGCTATAATTCTTTTTTTTAAACTGTGAAAGTGTGAAGTATTAGAAATACTATATCCCCGGTGTAGTAACGGCCAGACCAAGTTTTTTTTGTATCGATTCGGTACATAGCTGTCTCATCTTGTGTACTTGCCTATGTTGGTCTTTTATCAAAATATTGATGTTTTAATGCAATCCGAATTTTTAGTGATTTGGACATTCAAAAAAGCCAATTTATTTTTCTCTTTGTGGTCTTTTGCAAACTTGATTTTATGGTGTATTGAGTTGAAAGTCCGAAAAACACGATCAATGTTGTTAGAGTCATTAAAGGTCAGAAATAATTTGTCTACGTAACGGTGTTTTGTAAACTGATGATTTGATTTAGTAGTGGTATGCGGTCTACACCAGCCAGTTCATGAAAATGTCCGCCATGGCAGGGGCCATCGGCCACCCTATTGCCATACCGTCAATATGGTGACTAAATTTTTTTGTCGAATTACAATGTTGTTGTTTTGCATGTCCAGTTAAAAAGTTTTCTAATTGTCTTTTATTCATGCCGTAAAATCTTGTCGAATTGTCGACAAAAAGCTTTTGAAGAATAATTTGTATTGCAAAATCGACCGATATATTGGTAAAAAGACTTTACGCCAAAACTTGCAAGTGGTTTTGTATTCAAATTCGCCGTGTTAGAAATCTTTTCTCGGAAGGCCATTGTGTCTTTTATGTTCAAATCATGCTTGCGCGGAGGCATCAAATTTTTGTTGAGCCAGACATCACTTTGGTAATTAAAACTTCCGGTAGATGCCAGGATTGGTCGCAAAGGTATTCCGTCCTTGTGGAGTTTTGGTAGTTCATAAAGCATAGCGATAGATGCAGCTGTGGGTCTAACGAAAATGATACATTACATCATCTAATTCAGGGGTTCTTAACCGGGGGTAAATTTACCCCCTGGGGGTAAATTTTGCCTATCCAGGGGGTAAATTTACTGAATTATAAACTAAAGCAAACTTCAATTATCAGATAGTGTTGCACTGGATTGCCGTTGTGCCATATTTTCGATGAGCAGAAACCCTTCAAATTTCGGTGAAGACCTTTTTTTTTTTAGACGAAAAAAACCCTTAATTTTCGGTGAAGACCTTTTTTTTTTTGGAGATCACCTGTTTTTGGACGAAAAAAACCCTTAATTTTCGGTGAAACTCTTGAATTTTTTTGGCCGGAAAAAAAACACTCGTTAAAAAATTTAGGTAAATTATAGTGTTTTCATTTGGCAAGGGGTAAACGAGATAAAAAAGGTTAAGAACCTCTGATCTAATTGCTTGTTTGTTTTAAGTCTGTATAAAAACTCTTGAAATTTTGAAAGTTTGCTAATATTATCATAATTTTAAGCTGGTTTGAAAATCGTTTGATCGTGTAAAATCAATTCCATTTTTGCAATGTAGTCGCATTTGTTAAGAATTGTTTAAAGGTCTCAAAAAGTTATCAAAAGAGATGAGTGTAAAAAGTTGTCAAGATGCTTTTTTGAAAAAATTGGATTTTGAAGTAACATTTATTCTAATAAACGAAACGTTCAATTTAAAGCGGATTTTTACCTTCAAAAAGCGCCAAAACAAGTCAAGTTACATCATTCTAGTGTTGCTAATCGTATTACATGTTGCTGCAATAGTACGTATAGCGGTCAGCCCTCCAGGAATTTGATTCCTCGGCTACGAAAGCATGACCCCGCTTCGCCAAATAGACAGCATACCGATATATCTAAACATTCGATGGAAAATCCTAATCATAAAATTGACTTCAACGAAACAGAAGTAATGGCTCAAACCAATCACTGGCAAAAGTTATTAATCACCGAAACATTGCTAATTCAAAAACACAATCCCAATTTAAATACTAACAGGACATCTACACCACTATATTTGTTTAACACATGAGTAATATGAATAATTTTCACCCCTCATGCTTTTTCTTTTTGACGCTTTAACAGCTTGTGTTTGTGTTATTCGCCATTCATTACTTTTGACAATGTGAGAAGTAGTTTCACAAAACGTCAAGATAAGTTTCCAGTTGTTTTGGCTTTGTGTTTTATATGAAAAATATTTACTGAAAATGATCTACTTCTTTCGCCCATTATGATCTTTTTACTGTATTTTAACAGCTTTGAGGTTATTAGCAAGATCAACGTTTAAAGGTCTCAAAAACTTATCAAAAACATGAAGTAGCGTCAATCACAAAGCTATTAGGAGTTCTAACAGTTTTTCACTTTATTTTGAAATAACATAGCGCGATCTTTAAAATTCCAGCGGCTTTTGAGCAAAAAATATTATTGCATTAGCTAAACTTAACACTAACCAGTATAACCTCGGCCAGAAATATGAACGCATTCTATAGCTATTCCTATTCTGAGAACGCTATTTAACAGTGGCAAACGATGTAATTGGGAGGAGGCTAATATTTTAATCATAAAAGTCACAGCCAATGTTATTGTAATAAATTTACTTTGAACGTTTCGGTCCTCTTCTGGTGCCATTTTCAACGAACAGTAAAAAATTCACTCGAATTACATCCTGGTATTGATCAATTTAACAGTATTAACGCATTTTACAGCTATTCCTATTCTGAGAACGCTATTTACCCATTGTATATCAACCTATCCAATAGATTTAACTTGTTTAAATTTTGTAGTAAATGGGGGGAGATTTCAAGATCTTATATTTTTACCTATTTTGAAAATTTTAATTGTCGTATTTGAGTGGTTAAAATTTTTGAAAGACCCGTTGGAGGAGGACATCCCAATTGTGTCACCTGAAACTAGTCACATTTTATGTACCTATTCTGATTTTTTTATATTTACCTATTCTGAAAGCTTCGTGTATCTAGTTTGAATGGTTGAAAAGTTTGTATTTTAAACGACCCCAATTCGGTGCCCAAAATTTTGTCAAATTTTATCTTTTCTTCATATCTGCCTATCTGAAAATTTGATGAGTCTAGCTTAAACAATTAAAAAGTTTGAACTTTGACGTCCTTGTTAGAGGTGGATCCCCATTATGGTACCCCAAAATTTTGTCAAATTTTGTCTTTCTTTCATATTTACCTATACTGAAAATTTCATCAGTCTAGCGTAAGTGGTTAAAGTTTGAATTTTGGCGTCCTTGTTTGCGGGGATCCCTTCATTTTGGTAGCTCCAAATTTTATCAAATTTTATCTTTTCTCATTCATATTTGTCTATTTTGAAAATTTCATGCGTCTAGCGTGAGTGGTTAAAAAGTTGGATTTTTGGTGGCCCCGTTTGAGGGGGACATCCTCATTTTGGTATCCCTAAAGTTTGTCATAATTTATCTTTAACTTATATTTATTTATTCTGAAAACTTCATCTGTCTAGTGTGAGCGTTAAAAAAGTTTGAATTGAGCTCAAAAATCACAAACCATATATTGGTACAAATTCGTCAAATTTTTGCCCATTTTCGGCCCGAAATTTTGATCACGTGACCGGGCGTCCCCAAACTCGATTTGCATAAAGCATTCGTAAGCTTTTACATTGTGTCCAAATTTCAGCTTTGCACGTCCAGTGGTTTTTGAGTTATAAGCGAATTAAGAAATTTTCAAATCAAAAATCACCGTTTATTTATTTTATTTTATTTTTTTTTTGAGTGTCTCAATTCACTATCGCGTGACCATGGACTTCTAAGCGTGACCTAGGATCCCTGAAATTGGCACACATGACGCTTTCGTTAATTCAGTCGAACCAAAATTTCAACTTTCTAGGTTTTTCTGTTTGCTAGTTATAAGCAAATCAATTCTCATCTGCCAAAATTCGCGAACTAAAACAAAGGTACTTATGGCAAGGTTTGAAATTAACGCTTACCCGCTTGCATATTTCCAATTTGTTCCACAGTTCAGTGCATAAGGCTATTTTAACCTCAGTTTAGCGCTAAGTCACAATACAAAAACTGCTCTTACTAATAAAATTTGTCGTTAATAGTGTAATACAAGGTTCCGAGAATGTTTTCACCTACTCTGCTTTGAATATTAGGCCTATGACATTCAATGAATAGCCTACTCTCACCCTTTGCAGGCGTGAGAGCAGTGGCTGAGAGTAGGCTATTTATTGAAGGAAATAGGCCTAATATTCAAAGCAGAGTAGGTGAAAACATTCTCGGAACCTTGTTTTACACTATTAACGACAAATTTTATTAGTAAGAGCAGTTTTTGTATTGTGACATAGCGCTAAACTGAGGTTAAAATAGCCTTATGCACTGAAATGTGGAACGAATTGGAAATATGCTGCCCGCTTATTCGAGGCAAGCTGAATCGTCTCGGGCAAGTTCTCAAGCAAACAAAACAGACCTTATTAAACAACATCAACAAGATTAGTTAGAGACGAAATTTAAGTCAGCTTTGTTGGATTAAAATAAAATATGTAAGTAGAAAAAGCCGTCGCTTGCTTTATTTTAATTAGTACTTTATTGTAATCATTACAACTAACACTTTGTTTAATCGTACGCACATTATTAATCGCAATTAACACTTCTTAATCGCATGCAAATTTTTCGATGCTCAGAGACGCGTTTAGCAAATTTTTGACTCAAAATGCTACGTTTTTTGTGAGAAAAACTTTCCCACGCTTGCCCCGTTAATCGCTGTTTCAGATATCAGAGTACTGACTGCCCTGCGCTTCATGAAGACAACGTCAAGAATTTTGCAATCCTTTTGTTATGATTATTTTGAAGATCTTTTAGCTCCCATAACTTTTGCATAAAATTTGGGCTATCTAACAGGTGTATAGTTTTCAAAATATTCGCAA
Source organism: Trididemnum nubilum (assembly GCA_963965965.1). NCBI lineage: Eukaryota > Metazoa > Chordata > Ascidiacea > Aplousobranchia > Didemnidae > Trididemnum > Trididemnum nubilum. The sequence goes on along the minus strand of OZ014484.1, from coordinate 37,865,024 downwards.
TTAAAAATGCGTTTGCTGCAAACCTCAACGTTAATGAATATGATTGTAACGTAATAATTAAAATACTTACAATCAAAAAATCAATTTTTGAGTAATGCATGATTCGAAAAAGTCTTGCCGCTCTCACACTTTGGCGACTTTGACTGCGACTCCACTGCGAATAATTCGCAGTGCAGCGATTCGTAATCCTCAGCGAATAGAGATAATTCGCAATTTTCAGCGAATAGAGACTCCACGGAGACTCCACTGTGAATTGATTTGCAGTGGAGTCGCCAAAGTGTTGAGAGCGGCATTACTTATTGCGTCACACCAACATTACATCGCGCACAAAAACTTGATTCTTGAAATAGAATACGCGACTATGCATATTTTGCAAACTCAGTGCTTTTTCCAAAGAAGAACATTTTACGATTTTTTTTTTTTCAAAATTAAATCCTCAAAACTTATTGTAGGCTACCTATTTTTTTTCCGGCAAGTTGAAATTTTTTCGGGCAAGTAGAAATTTGATATCACTAGCTCGACGGCAAGTTGTTAAAAAAGTTAATTTCGACCCCTCTATGCGCTTGCGCGAAGTCCCAATAATTTTTTGCTCAAAAGTAGACAAACTGATTTTCTTGAAGTCACGTTCAACGCGAGAAACGACAAATATTGGCTTCACTAGAAACCAAACTCACAACTGCAATACATCCATAGCCATTCAAACTACCCTCCCAACATTAAAAAGTAGCTTCCCATTAAGATAGAGAAAAGACAATCAGGCTAATCATGCACCCAGGAAGAGTTCGACAAAGCGAAACCTGCATACGCACAAGCTCTAGAAAAAAAAGGATACAAGCAAAAATTAGAATTTCAAACAGAAAACAGTAGCAGAAAAAGACACAGAAAACGTAACATTACTTGGTTTAATTGGCCTTTAAGCAATAATGTATCCACAAATATCGGCAGAAAGTTTCTAAATCTATAGGACAAGCATTTCCCCCCGATTATAAATTACACCCCATTTGCAATCGTAACTACGTGAAACTCAACTATAGCTGCATGCCAAACATGGCAGGTATAATCTAATCACACAATTTTAACTTGGCAAACCTATCGAAAGACGACGAAACTTAACCGGTAGAAAATTGCAACTGTCAAAGCAAATCCAACTGCCGACCAACGGAAATTGCCTGAAAAGCTGCCTAGTTTAGAAGGCCACCATCTTGTCTGTGGAAACAAAAGGGACGACTATTACGGCTCGTGCTCAACTGCCTTCAAAAAACGCTTCAACAATCACAGCTCTTCGTTTCGGCACAAGCGCACAGAGAAACGTACCGAACTTACAAAACGAGTTTCGGAGCACAAAAACAATGGCCACAACTACCAAATCCAATGGAACGTCATTAAAAAAGCTGCCCCATGCCGCAGTGGTGCAAAACTTTGTTTGGCACAAAAGCTGCAAATCATCAAAGCGAAACCAGCCGCACTGCTTAAAACGCGTTCCGAGTTAATTCCAAAATGCAGGCACAAAAGCAGCTTTTTCCTCAAAAACGTTGATTAAATCTCATGCGCTTGCAAAACTCCCTTTTCCCAAATAAATTATAAACCTACCGGCGGAGCTAATGAGTTTTCGTATGAGTCGTTTTGGTGCTTTTAACTCTTATCTTTCGAATTGAATCGAATAGAAGTTACCCAATTATGAGTCACTCGGAGTAGAAACGTAACCGACAACAAACCCAAATTGCGTATTATTTTGTAAACACAATGTTGTCCGCGTTTTAACTTAAAAGTCCTATTACAGCTGTTCTGTGGCTTAAACTGACTAAATTTTTAGGCCAAGCATAGGCATTATTTAGTTAATAACCGCTAACAAATTTATGGTACAAATACAACTAATCAATTGACTTTTTATATATGTTGTTTAGAAGTTCTCTTCTGATAATCCCGAGAGGATGAAACAGACTGTTAAGGATTTCCAAATTTGACTGACTGTGAATGAAATTATAATCCTAAGATCGAGCGACTTCTTCAAAAAAAATCACCAAAAAATCTCTGAGCGCCGGGGCTGCCTAGTCCCTTAGCCTCTGGCGGCCACCTGTGATATAGCGTTGACCCATGGCTCCTCTTCTCTTGAAATTCCTGCCTAGGAGCATCTTGACTAGAAAATCTTAGAGTTCCGTACTCCGTGTCTTTCGAATGTGACTTTTGTGTGTTTACCGTAAGACAATAAACTATTACATTACTACTACTGTGGTACTAATGAAGCCTGGAGCACCCCGTACAAATGTCATTACTTGCTTAGTCGAGATATTCAACCGGTTTGTTCAAACGGCAAAGGCGGTTGTAGTTCTTTGAAATTAACACAAGTAAAATGCTAAGTTCTAGCTTCGGTCGATTTGTAGAACTGGCATTATATTCTATTAAGACCCAGTCTACTTTGTTCGTAAAATTGTGGGTGAGCGAGCGTATTCTTAGTTTGTTGTAACCAGCTGGCAGGTTTTCCGCTGATAAGCCGGTACGTCGGGCGTACCGAATTTTTATTCAAAATAAACTAAAAATACGCAAGTGCGCTCGTGATTTTATGCCCATTGTAGACAGGGTCTAATTGTGATAGATACAGTTTCTTCCAGAGTTCTAAACGGGCCGACTAGTTCAGGCCCGAACCCGAAAACTAATTTGAATCCCAAATCATACCTGAAAAAAACCGAAAGTTAAAGTAGGTCTGAAAAATTTAACAATGTTGCCAAACTATTTTGATTACATTTTTGTGCACCCAAGACAAAAAGCACGTCTCAGGCCCGAAATAAGCCCGAAATTTTTGTCAAGTTTAGGCCCGAACCCGACCCGAAAAGCCTGGCCCGACTTACAACTCTGGTTTCTACGAAACTTGAATGCACTCGCCCCTCTAACTCCGTAATGCGCACCATCGTGCCACTTTTCACATTCATACATACCATTGCTGCTTTGTTTATTCTTCCTAGTTGTAATGAAACTCTAAGCCTACCTGCGACTGCAGTACTTGCATTAGGCCATAAGTATAACTTCATATTTTTCACGTCCTGCTTACAGGCATATACTGTAAGTCTTGCACATACAACACGAGTATATAAATAGAGGTACTGTACTTTTTCTAAATCCTTACCGTAAGCGCAGTGCTACCGTCCTCAAACAAATATACTCTTCTTTTTCATAAGAACCAGTATTTTGAGTTGAGATTGATTGTTCTTAATTTTTTGCCAATTTTCAGCCTCATTTGCTCATAAATTTTGAGAGCATCGATGTCAATTTTAGTGACCATGTTTGTAAATCTGTTGAATTCCGAATGCTCTGCCAGCTTGAGTAAAAGCTTTCTTTAAGCATTGTGAAATTGCGAAATAAAAAAGCGAACTTTTTTTAACTTAACAACGTACCAAAAAATTTCTAAATTGCTTGCACACAGCGCAACAGCATTCTATAAACTCGAAATACAGTAGTTGCAATTTCGCTCGCAAACACGACGATCACAAAAATTTTATCGTTTTAAATCAGTACAATATTTAGTTTCTTTGATTGATTTCAAACTTATTCTTTTTCGTTTGTTCTGAATTTATTTTTGCTACTAATGCTGGCATTGTTCTTAATTCCTTCTTAAATTTTGAGCAAAAATGACTGTTGTGTTCTGATAAAAAAAGAACGAGGTTAAGGCTCTATCCAACAGTATCCACTATCCACAAGAGTGGTTTCATACCTTCTAAAGCGAAACGGTCTATTTCAAAATTTTTTTGCATTTTTCAGTTAATTTTAGGGAAGATCAAACAAAGGTCTTCGCCTATTTTTTCGTGGCATTTTCACATTCACGTAGCATAAACTAAGGTACAAACCAACGAGAATTAATGGTAAGTTAGAATAATAACGCGGCAAATAAGCTGTCAGCCTAGGCAAAAAAGTTGATAATCCAAGCCTACCCTATACAGCTCAGCACTGCGTTAAGTGCTCTCTTACTGTATCCGGTACCTGTCTTCTACGGTACCTAAAAACCACTCATCTTTTTTCATTTCCTTTCTGTCGTTCCATTTCAAATTAAAATATTTTCAGCTTCGATAGGTCTTCAGACTGAACTAAAAAGTTTCCATTTCCTTCCTAGAACTTACACCTCTATACTTGAAAAACAAAACTCTCTATTCGCGAATTTATCACAGACACAGCGCTTGTTTTACGCGGCGAGGGAAGAAAGACGTTTGATCTTTTCTTTGTGACGTCATAAATATATCACTGCGCGTTTCTGGCAATTTCGTAACAAAGCGCGCTAAATCGCAGTCGAAAGGGAGGTAATTGTGACTCGATCAACTTAGACTAGCTAGAACCATAAAAACGCTGTTTCAATAGCATCATAATCAATAAGAAAAACAAATTCAAAAGAGCGCTAGCCGCCACGGACTGGTCGACTGGAATATGACAGCACAAGCGAGGTGTGAAGACAGACTTCGCGCACAGACAACACAAATGCCAAGCACTTAAGTTTTTCTGTACACAATGGTCATTTTTCGTAATCTTCAGCATTGTTTATACTTTGTAGCAGGGGTTCTTAACTTTTTTGTCTCGTTTTCCCCTTCCCAAATCAAAACTGTATAATTTACCCCCATCGTCTAAGACTTCACAAACTTCTGGAAGTCTTGCGGTGATTTCAAGAAAAAGGTCTTCAGGCCGGAAACCAACTATTTTCTGCGGATGTTGAGGTTTTCTGCGGGTTTGGTCGGCTATCATTTTTTTAATACTGAAAATTGAACTTTGCTTTAGTACGTACATAATTTAGAAAATTTCCCTCCTGGGTAGGTCAAATTTACCCCCAGGGGAAAAGTTTACTCCCGTTTAAAAACTCCTGCTTTATAGGAAGCGAGTAATTGACTGTATTACCGAAAATTTTTAAGAGAATAAAACAAAAATGAGAAATATCCGCGCATTTTTCATTTACTTTTTTTAAGATTTGAGTTAGGGGTTGTAATTACATTTAATTCACCAAGTTGCTTCGACCAAGAGACAGAGAAGGGAACTTTAGGTCTTCGAGCCAACTGCCACCTGTCTACCACACACGGTGGAAGCTTCACACTGTCCTACTGGCCTTTAATTGCTGAACGCCTAGCAGGGAAGCTCTGAATGACAATTTTAATGGTCTTTGGGTTGATCCGACCAAGAATCGAACCCGGTTCTACCGTTTTAGTAGCAAACGCTCTATTCAGTCGAACCCTGATCGAAAACTTGCTTTTTGAAGAGCTGCAACAGCACCTCAATAACTTCTATTCCGACGATTTTTAGTGTAATTTGCTTGATCTGAACGAAGGAGGCGAGAAGGCGGTCTAGCCTATTGTTGATTCATAATCTTTTCGAGTTACATAGCTTATTTTTGCCCTAATAAATTTAAAACTGAAAATAAATTTACCACATCAATTTACTACGGTATCTCTGAGGCCAGTGGCGGCGCCACGGGGGGGACTGGGGGGAACTGTCCCCCCAACTGCTCTATCAGGTCATTTCTGTGAATCGACCAAATCCGATGAGAAAAATTTGGCGGTATGGGGGGTGACGTACGTCATCAAGCATATTTGGATTTTTGCTTAATAAAGAGACGAAGTCGATCTTTTTTTCTCAAGCAAGGCTATTCTATTTTAACCACTTGTATGATTAAAAACTGCAATTGCGCAAGGTTGTTTATAAATTTATTGCTTCAATAGTTAACGAGATTAATTTACTTTTGTTGCGCTATAAAGATTAAAAATCTGCTTTCCCATTAGGCTAGTATTTCATCAGCATCTGAATTCACACATAGCCTATCCTGGCATCCCACCCGAACCTTCAAACCACACACGAGGGCAATTTCTACACTTGCCATCATACCCTCTTCTCAGATTACTCTGATCTAAGTCTGACAACAAGGTCACCAGAAAGAGGATTCTCGACCAGTATCACACTGGCACTTCACTTAGCTCAACCGCATTGCGCTAGCATCACTAAGCATGGACACCATATATGACATCACATTAGCAATTTACCACAATAGTACGCTACATGCATATTTCAAACTTGTTTGTTATCATCAGGCGTACATAACTGTGTAAATGCCTATTACAAATTTTGAACCCCAAAAGCCAAAATTAACCTACTTGTCGGTAACCGGTAAAGCAAATTGCTATATACAACGCCAGTCAACGCCCATACGAATAAATTTTCATTTACTCGTATGTGCTTTGAAAATTCAGAAGTTACATAGCAGACTTGAAACATAAAGTTGTTTTTTTTCACGGCTGTGAGGTAGCACTTACCTCACAAATCTGCTTTCCCATTAGGCTAGTATTTCATCAGCATCTGAATTCACACATAGCCTATCCTGGTATCCCACCCGAACCTTCAAACCACACACGAGGGCAATTTCTACACTTGCCATCATACTCTCTTCTCAGATTACTCTGATCTAAGTTTGACAACAAGGTCACCAGAAAGAGGATTCTCGACCAGTATCACACTGGCACTTCACTTAGCTCAACCGCATTGCGCTAGCATCACTAAGCATGGAATTTGTAATAGGCATTTACACAGTTATGTACGCCTGATGATAACAAACAAGTTTGAAATATGCATGTAGCGTACTATTGTGGTAAATTGCTAATGTGATGTCATATATGGTGTCCATGCTTAGTGATGCTAGCGCAATGCGGTTGAGCTAAGTGAAGTGCCAGTGTGATACTGGTCGAGAATCCTCTTTCTGGTGACCTTGTTGTCAGACTTAGATCAGAGTAATCTAAGAAGAGAGTATGATGGCAAGTGTAGAAATTGCCCTCGTGTGTGGTTTGAAGGTTCGGGTGGGATGCCAGGATAGGCTATGTGTGAATTCAGATGCTGATGAAACACTAGCCAATTGGGAAAGCAGATTTGTGAGGTAAGTGCTACCTCACAGCCGTGAAAAAAAACAAGTTTATGTTTCAAGTCTGCTACGTAACTTCTGAAAGATTAAAAAGCAACTGAATTATTATGGTTGCGTATTATCTCCTCTCAATTGTAACGTCATAATCAAAAGCTGAGAGCAATGATGTTATGTTAAGGTACAGTAGCTTGCAGTGTGAAATAGTTAATGTTCTATAGAGGTGAGCCATAATCAGTGATGAATCAATGTTTAATGAAACCAGTCGTGAAGGTATAGTGATGTCTGAAGTTGCAAGCAATCGGGATTGAGATCCAGCTTTTGAAAAAGTTAACGATGATAATCGAGCTTTTTTAATTCAATGTGGTCCGATTCGGCCTTCAATAGACTTTCCTCAAACAGACCAAGGTCGAGAAAAGTACAGATTTTCTAAAAACTGGTACAATGAATATGATTGGATAGAATACTCGCTATCCAAAGATGCTGCCTTTTGCTTTTCTTGCCGTTGTTTTGGCACACTCGGTGAGTACGGTTACGGTATCTGTAACTGATAGCTCATAGGCTATATTATGTGGTGGCAGTCGTGGGACGTATACTACATGCAGTCGGTTACAAAACTTAAAACTGTCACAGTACTGTAGTTTGAACATTTTATCAGTCTACTTGCTTGTTATCGGTTTGCTTTTTTGTGAGCCGAACAAGCTTGATCAACTACATAGTTTTCATTAGCACAATCATCACTTTGGTATTAAAAAACTTTCCACATGCGAATGGCATAGGTGGGCAAGTTAATGCAAAACGTTAGCTTCGTTAGCCACTAATCCGTTAACAAACTTACTCCTCCGTTAACGTTAATCCGTTATTTTCCGCTTTAATTAACGGAAGTTAATAAAGTCCGTTAATATTTTGCGTGTAATTTACATTTCTTTTTATTCACTCGCTTCTAGGACACGTAATGACGCTGTTGAGCTGATTGTGAGGAAATATTTAATGCTATGGTGGTCTTTTTGTGTTGTGAAAGTTACATTTTACAGTCTAATCTAATTTCAAGATAAAAACAAGTTCAAATGCACAAAGAAGCTGCAAGATATTAACGATAATTAAAAACCTTAACGGAAGTTAACAGAACTTAACGGAAGTTACTTTAGTCCGTTAGCAGCACTTAACGGAAGTTAATTTAGTCCGTTAACATGAAAAAACTTTTTAACGGATTAACGAGTTAATGAAAAAGTTAGCTTCGTTATTAACGATTAACGGACTTGTGCCCACCTATGTCGAATGGTATAAATAGAAATATATCACTTCAATACTGCAATATGTTGCGTTAAAAGTATTTTTAACTAAACTAAGCTCGTCCATACATTGTATCATTCAAAAAGTAACCAGAATCCAGAAGTATGTCTTTTCGGTGTGCCTGCGAACCGAAAGTTCTGGCAATGTTGTGGGCCAGTTGTGGCAATGTCTTTTCGGTGTGCCTGCGAACCGAAAGTTGTGGCCAGTTGTGGCAATGTTCTGGGCCAGTTGTGGCAATGGTTTGGAAAGGAAAAGAAGCAGTTAAAACTGATCGTAAAATGCTTGGAGAGACTAACCCTGTTGATTCTCTTCCTGGAACAATTCGTGGAGATTATTGTATTGGCATTGGGAGAAACATATGTCATGAATCTGACTCTGTGGAAACAGTAAAGAAAGAAATAGCTTTATGGTTTGAAGAAGGTGAACTTAACAATTATTGCTGTGCTAACAACTCTTGGGTGTATGAATAAGAAGGATACTTCAACCTGACACTCAGCACTCTTTTGGTGTTTTGTGCCTACATAGCAGGATCTGACATTTGTAGTTTTTGTATTTTTGTGTACATAGTTGGATCTAACTTTTTTTTTTTCTGTACCTTTCTGTCTAAATTCATAATTACCAGTATATTGAAAGATACTTTTCACCTGTTTTCATTTTAAATTCAAAACAACTTTTTCTGCGTATTTTGTGGCTGATTCTAAATTTGCTATTTTGTCCAACTAGTGTAGAATCTTTCATTGGTTTGACTGCTTGATAATGCCAGTTAAATGTCCACGTGAAATATGTTTAAGACCTTGTAAAAGGAACCAGTGTGCTATTCAGTGTGATGTGTGTGATGGATGGATTCACCTCAAATGCACAGTCATTAGTCCCCTTAAATTTCACACTCTTTGTTCTTCTACTGAACCATACCTCTGCCAAAATTGTTACAGTGAATTGTTTCCTTTTCAAACCCTAGATGATGAGCAATTGTTAAATGAAATGAGAAATGATGACAAACTGAACTTTGATATTAATCACACAAATAGTTCGTTTTTCCAAGCTAAATGCTTACATGCAGACAACAAGATAAAAAGCTTACTAAATGATTTAAATTCTGGTTTGGATGACTCAAAATACTGCTCACAGGCCGAAGCCAATATTATTAACAAAAAGTGTAAATTTTCTTTGCTTTGCGTGATTATGAGAAGCTTAAATGCAAATTTTGATAAATTGAATGAACTTTTAACAAATTATGATATCTTACCTGATATCATTGCTATAAGTGAAACCAAACTTATATTGTTACAGGTATACAATGCAAAGTTAAGTGGGTACCATTTTTACCACAAAGGCACAACTGCAAGATGGGGAGGAGTAGGATTGTTTATTAAGGAGTCTTTATCAATTTCAATTTTCAAGGAGTTTGATTTAAACATTCCTAACTGTGAAGATATGTGGATTCAACTAGATTTAGGGAATAACAAAAAATGTATAGTGGGAGTAATCTACAGACACCCTAAACAGAAATTATCAGAGTTTTGCAAGAGTTTTGAATCAACCATTGAAAAATTGAATAGTAGAAAATTGATGTATTATATCAGAGGAGACTTCAACGCAGATTTGTTGAAAAGTAACTCTGATATCAATATTAAAGATTTCATGAATTTAACATATAGCTTAGGCTGCATTCCCTTAATTACACACCCGACAAGAATAACCACTACAAGCTCAACTCTTTTAGATCATGTTTATGCAAACAATGTAGTGGGTGAACACAAAAGTTTTATTCTGGTGGAAGATGTAAGTGATCACCTGCCAGTAATGGTGTGTTCTAATTTAAGCCTGCCCAAGAGTGAAAAATCAACTGTCACCCTAATTCGTGATACAAAAAATTTTGAAGTAGAAAAATTTCTAGACAAATTAACTGAAGGAATGGAGCTTTTAGGTGATATCAAAGAGGAATGCATTGACAACTACACTGAAAAGTTTGTTGACATTTTTCATAAGACATTAAACATACATGCACCATTACGAAAACAAAACAGAAAGGAAACAAAACTAAAAAACAAACCATGGTTATCCAAAGGAATCCTTATATCAATCCAGCAAAAAAAATTTATTGTACAAAAGAGCCCTTAAATTAAATGATAGTAATACATGGGCACAATGCAAAGTCTATAGAAATAAACTGACTCATATTAAGGAATATGCAAAACAACTTTACATTAAAAATTTAGTGAATGATAATAAGCATGACACCTTGTCGCTTTGGAAAATTATAAATAAAATTATTCACTTGAAAAATGTGAAGAAAAATAACATTCCTAATAAAATGTATGCTTCCAAAAGTGAAAGTGCACAAGGTCCACAGGCCATCAGTAACTTGTTCAATAAATATTTCATAGAGATAGGAGTTAATCTTGCATCTACAATCGAAATACCAGCTATAATTGATGGCAAATTTAATGCCACATCTTTGATTCAGAGTAGTTGCAATTCTTTTTTTCTAGAACCAATAGTTGAAGAAGAAGTAGTAAATTACATCAGAGCTATGAATCCATCAAAAAGTACAGGAAGACATGGAATTCCTGCAAAGTATATAAAAATGTCAGGCTCTGTTATAGCTCCAGTTCTAACTAACATTTTTAATGCATGCATATTAACAGGATATTTTCCAAAAGTGTTAAAAACCGCTGAAGTTGTTCCAATTTTCAAAAAAGGCGAAAGAGAGTTATGCAGTAATTATCACCCTATTTCTATTTTAAATCCTTTTGCCAAACTATTTGAAAAGTGTCTGCTTGATCAACTAAACAATTATTTTGTGAGCAATGATTTGATTAGTCCAAACCAGAATGGTTTTAAGAAAAATTGCTCAACAAATGAAGCCGTTTTAGATATTTACAATAAGCTCCTTGACAATATGGATAAAAAGCTCATTACATGTTCTATTTTCTTGGATCTAAGAAAAGCATATGATACCATCAATCACACAATACTGATCAAGAAACTAGAAAAGTATGGAATTAGAGGATTACCATTACAGTTACTAGCAAGTTACCTGACTGACCGTCAACAGTATACAATTGTAAATCAATATAAATCCAAGTCAAGAGATGTTATTCACGGTATTCCTCAGGGCTCAACTCTAGGTCCGTTGTTATGTAATGTTTATATCAATGATCTACCACTTGCCTCAAATTCCACAATTCATCTTTTTGCAGATGATACAAACCTTACTCTCTCCCATTCTAATGTTTCAACACTGCAACAAAAAATTAATGATGAATTAGTCAATGTAATTAAGCAATTGGTCCAAGGTGAATAAATTATCAATTAACTTTAATAAAACTGAGTTTATGGTAGTGACAACAAAACAAAACTAACCTGAACTCAAAGTATCAATAGATAATAATTCAATCTAGCAATCACATCACATAAAGTATCTAGGTGTTCTCATAGACGACAATCTAAACTGGAAACAACAAATCAAGGAACAATGTTCAAAGGTAGCAAGGGGATCTTGGGCCCTTAATCAATTAAAACACTTTGTAGATGAGCAAACCTTAAGATCTGTTTACCACTGCCTCATATACTCTCATCTACAATACTGCATAAGTAGTTGGGGGACTGCTTCAAAATCAGGATTAGCACCTCTCTTTATTCTGCAAAAAAGAAGCATCAGATTGTTAACTGGAAGTGGATATCGTGAGCACACTAATCCTTTGTTCTATCGAGCTAAATGCTTCAAACTCTAGGATATTTACTCTCTGGAAACTGCAAAGCTAATGTACAAAATTCACAATAATGTATTATCTATTGCAAATTCAGATAAGTTTAACCTAATAAAAAACTGCTATACACATAAGACAAGATTGAGCCACAATAACAACTTTTTTCTTCCAAGAACTAGAACAAGATTAGGGCAAAAGTCTCTATCATTCACAGGAATTAAAATTTTTAATGAAATTCCTAGCAGTATCAAAAGATGTTTCCTTCTACAGATTTAAAAAAGCTGTTAAACCTCATTTTTTATCAAACTATGAAACCGATAAAAGCTAGAATAACAGCTTTCTATCAGCAATGCAGTAGTAATTAGAGGAATCATAGTTGCATATTTATGCTTGAGTTCAACAATAACCTATTCTATTGCTTGAATGGCATGAGATTGGTGCATTCATCTATCACACATTTATACAATACTTCATCTCTCATTTTGATGTGCCCTTGAATTATTAGTAATTTTGCAGTAACTGACTGAGGTGGATATATACTGGTATTGGAAATTGTACCAGTACTAATGACATATTGGCAAACAATACAAAACAAAGCAAGGAGGTTTTGTTGTTTTTTTTCACTCCAATTGCCCACTTTAAATTCTATAAAACATAAATAAGCATTATGAACTTTATTGATTTTATTTTCTATCCAATCTGTAGTTACAGTATTTTTATTTTTTTTATTTTTTAGTATGCTTAGAGTTAGAACAATTCTAATGTTGCCTTGCATTTTCTTTACATGTTGACTGTGAGTTTTGTGTATACACTGTACAAAGTGTACATATCTTTGCAACACTTTGTTTTAATTTTGCGTAAAATTTTTTATCATAGAAAGTAGCAGACTGAGAAAATCTAGAAGCTGCTTTTTTAACCTTAACTTGGTGAGGTGGCAGTAGACTTAGATGACCTTTCGGTTCTTCGCTGTCTCCTCACCAAGGGACTAAATATCGCTTTGACTCTGCAAGTTTGTGTGTTGGTTTTAAAGGAATTGCATATTTTGATGCTTTGGTGATAGACCTAGAGGAAGTTGCAGTTTTTTCTTGTGATACGACGTCACTTGGTAAATAAATATGATGATAATGATGATGAAATAAGTGGAAATAAAGAATCATTAGACCCTACAGTAGTCAGCCGCAAGTATATGCGCGTGATCCTTCTCGACAACACTCAGGCTCCCACAGTCACAGGCGAGCAAGTTTTGAAAAAAATCTTAGATAAATTACAGTAGACTAATGAAGTGAGTAGCCTAGTCTAAAGTCCACCCCTATTAACGCAGCACTATCGATTTTATAGTTAAACTACAATGCTAAGTTACAGAGGTTTTTTTGCAGTTGGTTGTTCAGATGAAGCATTTACCAATTCTGGTTTCAGAAACTGGAAACACGGCTCGGGCAAAACAGGAAAACTTGCTAAGCATGCTAAATCTAGAATGCATCTGCTGTCTTTAGAACGGATGCAAAACTTTAAGACTGTGACGCCAGTAGATATCCAATTGAATGAAGCTGCGCGCGAGATGAGGGAAAGAAAAGAGAGAGAAAGGTCCGCAAATTGTCACATTGTTGGAGTTATATTTGACATCGTTCGCCATTTAGCAAAGCAAAACGTTGCGTTTCGTGGGCATGATGAAACATCATCATCTAAAAATAAAGGAAATTTTCTTGAGGAAATTTACTTTTTGTCTAAATATCACCAGCCTTTAAAAGATTGGATAGACAAGCATCCCCAAAATGTTTCGTATTTGTCTCATGTCAGCCAAAACGAAATGCTTGCTATTTGTAGCAGCCTTAAAGCTAATGCTATCTGTGATAAAGTTCACACAGCTAAGTATTTTTCAATTGAATGTGACGAGGTGACATCTCACAAAAAAGCTTTCATGTCCATTACTTTGCGGTACGTATCAAATTTTCAAATACACGAGCGGTGTTTCAAAGTTGTGCCAGTAACGAGTTTGACCGGGCGGTCTTTAGCTGACGTTATTCTTTCTGTCTTGAGTGACAATCAACTTTCTTTAATGGCCATGGTTGGCAAAGGTTTTGACGGAGCAGCGAACATGAGTAGCAAGGATGAAGGCGTTCAACAGCATTTGTTTGATGCTGGGGCAGAGTTATCGGTATACTTTCATTGCTTCGACATTGACTTAATCTGGTGCTTGAGCACAGTGTTGAAAACGTATCCACAGTAAAAACTGTGTTTGAAACAATTGGCGATAATTACCGCTTTATGGATGGTTCCCCGAAGAGGCATGCTTTATACAACGAGAACGTAAAACAACGACAAATTACTTCCGGGAAAACTGCACTTCACGCACTGTCTGATACAAGGTGGACGGCCCGCTCAGATAATCTTGATACAATCATGAACGTTTATCCTGCTCTATTGTCAATGTTCAACAGATGTCACATGGGGGTAATGGCACAGCTACTGGCTTGTTGCTCCGAATTAAACAATTCAATTTTGTCACTGCTTGTCTTGTCCTTCAAAAATGCTTTTCTTTAAGCAGGCATGTTTCGGAATATCTACAAAATGAAGAAATGGATCTCCTTACAGCAGTTGTTGCTATCCAAGACTTAAAAAGTGCATACCAAGCAATGCGCTCACAAGATGAGTTGAACAAGCTGATTTCCAATTCAAGACTTTTTGCAAACGAAACTCAACCCACGTTGCCTGCCTCAGAAATTGCAACTCCACCCCCAAAGCGACGTCGTTGCCTGCCAACCCGCTTCCGTGATGGTCAAACTATTATGACGGGTTCTAACAGCCTTCCTTGAAACTATTCAGAAGATGATGGTGATTCCGTTGCTTATCGCTTGAGACAAAACTTTTTTTATCCTTTTCTTCACAAACTGTTGTCTGAACTGGACAAACGTTTCAGTGATCAAGCTTGTGACTTACTTTCGGATGCTGCTGCATTTTACCCACAACATCTTTCTCCAACAAATGTGCATAAAGTTGAGAACCTTGCAAAATTTTACAAGTTGGATGAAAAGCTAGTTGGACAGCAAAATCTTTTATTTTCGCAGTCAATCATTTACAAAAATTGAAGGTTGGTCTACGAAAATCCTCAAAAAAATTCGACCAAAACATGCTGGATGTGCTTACCTACACTTTTGAAGTTGTTTGGACAAAATAATCTTCATCACTTGTATACAGACTTGTTTCGTATGATTGTAATTGTAGCAACTTTGCCAGTGACCGTGGCCTTCTGTGAACGTACTCACAGCAAGGTCAAACTTATTAACAATTGTTTGCGGGTCACCATGTCATCAGAAAGGCTTGAAGATCTTGTAGAAATAAGTTGCGAGCGTGACATCTCCGACAGCATTACACTTGATCAAATGGTTGAAGCATTTAAGCTTGCAGGCGAACGAAGGTTAAAACTATAACCACACTTATTTAGCAAATGAAGTCATGTATGGGATTTGAACCCAAGCCCGCACCAGCCGGTGACATAAACCAGGTTTCTGAGGTCGCAGCTGCCCTTTACCGGAGGGCATCAGGCTTTAACCACTCCGCCAACGTGTGCACTGTGCCACGTTGAGGAGTGGTTAAAGTTTGATGCCCTCTGGTTAAGGGCAGCTGCGACCTCAGAAACCTGGTTTATGTCACCGGCTGGTGCGGGCTTGGGTTTAAATCCCATACGTGACTATATTTTTCAGGCAACCTCTGAGGCCGACCCAGTTATCGACTGACGATTTTTTATTTTACTTATGATTTGAAAACTGCGGTCGCATCTTATAAAGGCTGTCTTCGATTGTCTGAACCGGGAATGGAACCTAGTTGTCGTGCTGGTGATGGTGAGTGGTAAATATGTCTGCCGTTGATTAGTGTGTGGTTAACTGAAACTGTGGAGTATTTTTCGTGGTGGATTGGTCCTTGTTTCCATCTTGGATTCTTCATAACTTCTATCTGCCTACTAATTTTAGTAGATGCTACTACACTTATAAAAGTATATGCTACTGCAAAACGCAATGTTCTGCACAAAACCTCGCAGTGATTTTATCGTTACGGCGCTGAACACCGGCCCTGTTCTACGCTGCGTTTATGAGACACTTTTCAACACACAATGGCTTAACATGTATGCTATATTCATTACTGACTGATTCTTAGTAAATACGAGTTGTTTTTTGATACGAACATGTTCTTACGTTCTTCTGTTTGTGTGTATGCAATGATAATTTTTCTGCGTAACTTTTGCGTATTCGCGGCAATAGCAATGCCTTTTCTGATGCTTACATAATAAATGTAGCTGAAAATAATCGCCCACAACTGTCAACTGTTGTGAATTTATTCCAAGGCCAGTGACTGCAGGTGCCTCTTTTGGCTGGACTCATCTTGTAAACCCTGAACTATGCATTCAAATATCGATCATGTTTGTCCCCCCACTCATTTTGGGCTGGCACCGCCCCTGTCTGAGGCTAGCAATATGCCTACTGCCCGAAGTCCCAAACCCTAATTCGAATACAAGGGTCTATAAAAAAAAAAAAAACAATGAAAGAACGTAACACTAATCGAATTTGTGACTTGATTGATACGCACCTTATCCATTATTAAACCACTAACACGACGCAAAGGATTCTTATAAATACGGCTTTCAGTCAACATAAAGAGAAAAAGTACTGTAACGTTAAGGTATCATTTGTAGACATGGGTCCTGAAATTTGTTGTGGACGCTTACAGCGCTTTCCCTGGCCGCCTTACCTGATCTTCTCGGCTTGATGAAAAAAAATGCTTTTATAACTTACATTTATTATCCTACTTAACTACATTTTTGAATTACATTCACTTTAGTGTGTTTGAGCGTTAGGCTACATGCAAATTTGAAGCACTAACAGTCAGTAGGCCTACGTGACAATTGGAGTCAAATAAATTGAAAAAATCTTGAATTTTTTTATGCCTCAAGAATTTTTGCCCCTCCCGCTTCTTGCGGCGCTGGAAACAAAGCGATTTTGCTTTAAGAATTTAGAAGCTGATCGAATTTTAGAAACAATTTCGTTGGTATTAATTATATCTTTTTATTAGAACCAGTAATTTTGAGTTCGCGTTGGCTGTTCTTAATTTTTTGCCGATATTTAGCCACATTTGTTCTTAAACTTTGAGAGCAACGGTGCCAATTTGGGCGACCATGTTTCTGTAACTGTTTTATTCCCAGAGTTCATTCAGCTTAAGTAAAGGCTTTTTTTGCTATTTTTGCAGCATTGCAAAATTGCGAAAGCGAAAAGCTGAGCATTTTTATTTGAACGAGAGCCAAAAAATTTGTACTTTCCAGCATAGTGCGCAGCAGCACTCTATGATCACATAATTGTTACAATTTTGCTTGTAAATGCCAGAAAATCACTTAAATTTTATCGTTTTGAATCTGTACAAAATTTAGTTTCTTTTTCAACCTCAAATATATTCTTTTTCGGTTGTTTTTGATATTATTTTTTGCTGTTGAGACTGGCATTGTTCTTAACTTGTTCCTAAATTTTGAGCAGAAATGAGCCTCGTGTTCTTATAAAAAGTGTATTTGTTTTTGACATTTAATTAGAAATTAAACAAAAATCACATTCTTGTTAGTTAAAACTTGTCTTATGGTGGTGATGATAAATTATTGAAAATATTCTTTTAGCTAAGTCAAAAATAGCTGTTCAGAAAGCTCCACCGATCACCTATAAACAGTAGCGTAGCCAGGGGGGGGGAGGCGGGGGGGAGGCTATACCCCCCCCCATTGCAGTGCCGTCGCCAGAGCAAACCAAGTGAGGGGGCACTAGTCAAAAGTGGGGGGCAATAAAACAAACTGAAGTTTTGCACATAAAAACTGATATTTTACGACTACAAAGTATACGCTACTTCAAAATTTTTTTGTTTATGTTTGAAAAAAAGAGACGTATAAGTCCGGCAGCGTTTATTAGCTCGTTTCATCTGCGGCCCATTTAATCGCTTGAAAAATCTGTCTGCAGCAGTGGATGCTATCAGAAGCGCAGCCAGAATTTAGCTTAAAGGGAAGGGCTTGAACCAACGTTTTTTTTTGTGCCTAAAAATAGTCTAATTTAGACCTCTTGCTGAACAATCCGATGCAACTCATGTTTATCACATAGGGGACTTGGGGGCAAAGCCCCCAGCCGACGGGAGATTTTTATGATTTTGCAGCAAAAATAGCGAATTTAACGCCATTTCAATCACATTTCCCACGTTTTTGAAGCCATATAAATAATTATTGTAAATTGCTACAAGTCAGAAATCATTGAAAGAATTAAATTGTCTAGCCCTTTCAGCTCCCCTCATACTTAAAGTCAGTACTTAAACTAACGCTTTTGCACCCTTGACTAAACGCATTCGGAATGCGTAAGTACTTTACTGAAAGTTATGTAATTTCATCTCCGAAATCGAGTGAAGACCAAAAAAGAAGGTCTTCACCGACAATTGAAGAGTTTTTGTCCCCTAAATCAAGTGAAGACCCCCCCCAAAAAAAGGTCCACCGCAATTTGGGTCTATATTCGGCCGGAATTTGTGGGGTATATTTGTACTGACAGGACCTTTTTCGTCTGATCACCCAGCGCTCAAATCTCGATGGGGGGACGCGTCTGCCCTAAAATTTAAGTACTGTTTAAAGTCAAGTCGAAAACATGTTCAAACGCTTGTTTTTTTTGGGTTATGTTTTCTAAATGACTTGGCTGAAGGGGATGAACGCTGAAACCCTTTTAGCCCCTTCCCCTGGTTGTGCAAACTGACTGCATTTTATAGAATCTTGTGTTCTCCAGGTGCGTAGCCAGGCATTTGCAATGAGGGGGGGGGGGTGTTTCGAAGGTGTAAAACCAAATTGGATCAGTTTGGATTTGGAACGGTTTTGTGCCAAAAAATAAAAGTCTTAAGTGATTAGGTGAAGACCAAAAAACAAAAGTCTCCGCCTAGGCTGGTATCGACTTTTTGTGACCGAACTCTCTTCAAGTCTACAGTCAAAGTAGTCACATTCTGATTGTCAATGCCAACAGGGGGAGGGGTATTTTTGCTTTTACGGCAAAAAATCGGTACCGGTATTAAAAATAATAAAAACAGGGTATTTTGCATATTCTGTATGCCAATGCGGGGGGGTTAGGCCTGTAGCCCCCCCTGGCTACGCTACTGGTGTCCTCTAAAAACAAAAACAGCTGGTCTTCTAAAAAATATTTTCACGTAGTGTTTCAGGTCATAATCACTAACGAAGTAGGCTACTGGTAACAATTGTATAGGCTTACATCCCTATTCCGAAACACATCCGCAAAGGCGAGTTAATAAAACGGAATATTGTGTCACATTTATGTGAAGAAGTTGGTGGCCAACAGTTTCACAAAAACTCGAGAAAACTTCATACGAGATTATGCTTGAATGTTATTATTCCTTTTTCCATTATTGTCTGTCATCATGTCATTGCGTGATGCTCCAAAAATTATTTTGAATAAACTGAAATGGGGGAGCACAAGCAGTCGTTAGGGGGGGCACGGCCCCCTGGCCCCTTTGTAGCGACGGCACTGCCCCATTGGCATGTCGACCAATTGCAAAATAGAAAAACAACAACACGTTTTTAGCACTTTTCGAGACTGTTGTATGCACTGGAATGGACTAAATAGTGATTTAAAAGATTTTTTTAAACATATTTTCAGAGAGGGGGGCTAATTTGTCAAAAATACAACTCACAAATAAAAACTTTGAAAAATGGCCAAAAATAAGCAATCAAATTTGATCGCTCTAGTGTGAAAATGCTAAACCAACAAATATACTATAAACTTAGAAATAGGGGGGGAGGGGGGGCTATCCAGTATTAGTTGATTACCAATCATTTCTCTCAAATCTCTTTTCATTAGCCCCCCCCACCCAATTATTTTTCTGTATAAACTGTAGACGAAATACAGTAGATTACTCTATGTAAGTTTTATTGAACTATACGAGTTTATAATTTACCAGCATCTAAATAAGAACACTAAAATTTTACCATTAGCTACCTCCCAAATAGACCATTTATGCAACCAGTTTAATCATGTTTACACTGCCAATTTCTATGCCACGTTTCTAAGAGCATTATTTTTTTATCAAAATAGCCCTAAAATTAAGTTATTTTTGCAAAAAATGCAAAATTTTCGAGCGCTGGGAGCTCCGCCCCCAGACCCCCAAAACAGCCCCCCCCCCATTGCGAATTCTTGGCTATGCGCCTGCCTATAAATGAATTGTGCAATAACTATTGCGCATGTGGGCTGTGTTCTAAGTAATGTTCTTCATTTTGAGGCTGGCTTGTTGTTAAATTTCAAACAAAAACGAGCTTTGCGGTCTTACAAAGTTCAATAGTTGTTCTTAAAAGTGTATTTATGTCTGACTTAATCAGTTTTAAGTCTAGATTCGGGAATTGTGGCGCAATTGAAGGTAGCCTATTTATTTCTTCTAACAATAAGGGCCAAATTGAGGTGAACAATTGCTCCGGTTCCCATAACGGAGTACCCACCTCCCCCCAAAAGGTCCAAGACAGCAAAAACTGAGAAAATTACTTATTGAAGGGGCATTCAAGTCAAGTTTTTCACTGCTGACCAAAATGTTGGCAAAAGCATTCTCATCAAATCTGAACTTTCTACATCTTGCCGCTTTTACGATATTGCATTTCAAGGTTAACAATTTTCTATTAAGACAGAAGGTTATCTTGATATCTTTTACAAAGTTGGCTAAAATTTACTTGAAAAACAGATGATATGCAGTATAACTATGACCCCTTGTCCCCTTTCATTGTGTTTGACAGCTACAAACATGCAGTAATTCTTGAAAATTTTTAGTAGTACTAGTAGGCAACCTTGGTAAAATTTGTAAGAAAAAATCTTTTTTAAGGAATATCTAAATTGCAGAGGTGGAGTCCTCGAGGACACATTTTGAAGTCCTTGGCCATGGCCTCGAAGGTCAAGTCCTCGAAGATTAGCCTGTCCTCGGCTCGAGGATTGTACTATTTTTTGAATTGTTAAAATTTTGTGGAGCGCCTGAAAAATTTTTTGGAAAACGTTTTTTTTTTGGAGATCGCCTGAAAAAAATTTATGAAAACCCTTTTTTTTTTTTGAGATCGCCTGAAAAATTTTTGTGAAGACTTTTTTTTTTGGAGAGCACTTGCGCTTGTGTCCTTGGCCTCGAGAGTGTCTGTCCTCGGAAAGACTGTCCTTGGCCTTGGCCTCGGATTTTTTTTGTGTCCTTGGCCTCGTGTCCTCGACTCCACCTCTGCTAAATTGTCTTATCTTTGCAACGGAAGGTCATAGAAAGCTCAAATTTGGCAAAGTTAGTCTTTAAATTTGTTAAAAATTTTGGAGAGAAAACCAAACAAAACTTTTTTGGACTTCAATGCCCTTCTAAAAAAAGCACTCATTTTTTGAAAAAAAAAAATTTTTTTGAAAGAAAGGGTTTGGGAGCAACAAATTTGGAAGAATTGTTCTCTTGAGGTATTAGAGCAGGTTCGTATTAAGGCATTGGGGGCTCGAGGCACAAAGTTAATTTCAGGCGTGTTTTTTTGCGGAAACTCTGTACTTCTGACAAATGGCAGTCTGATTAAGTCTTACCGAGTAACAACCAGCAAAGTGCAGTATATCTACAGTATAGGCAAGGCATGTAGGTCCAGAAAAGAGCCATCAGTGCGGTGGCTACCTTCTGGTGAATATTTAAAACTGTTACCTTTTAAATTCTAAGAATTGCCAGAAATTAAAGCTACTACCACTACTGTTATAATACTACTACTATTATTATTATAGTATTACTACTATTATTATTACTATTATAATACTACTTCTATTATTATTATAATACTAGTACTATTATTATTATAATACTACTACTATTATACTATCACTACTATTATAATACCTACTCCTACCACTACTATCTAACGCAAGCAATGCTGAAATGTCGTTTACTCACTAGATCTATGATCTTGTGCCGTCGCTACGACGGGGCCGTGCCCCCCTCCCAATGACTTCTTGTGCCCCATATTTCGATCTGCTCAGAAAAGGTTTTCGAAACATCACGTAACGCAACGACAAGCCAACAGGCAATAATGGAAAAAGGAATAATAACGCTTAAACCAGCAGCGTACGCAGAATTTTGAAAAGGGGGGGCGGACCACGAACTTCAGAAAATTTGAGAAAAAGAAAGAACTAAGTAAGACATTGTTCTCCTCGAAATCAGTCCGATTTTCTACCCTAAATTAGGTGAAGAGCGAAAAAAAAGGTCTTCACTCAAATTTAGTCCGATTTTCTGCCCAAAACTGAACATCACACGTCTGAAGCTTAGCCGTTATTTGCTCAAACCTTCTCTCCAACGTACAAAGGGGGAGGCCATGCCGCAATTTTGCATACTATTCTATGCTAAATATACTATCCTGGCCACCCAAAGGGGGGGCCATGGCCCCCGCTAAATACGCCCTGGCTTAAACATAATTTTCGTTTGAAGCTTTCTCGATTCTTTGCGAAATTGCTGGCTACCATTGAATGTGATGCAATAATTCGTCGGATGTGTCGCGGAAGTTAGATGTAAGCCTAGAAAATCCTTACGAAACAATACGTGAAACCGTTCAAAAAAAAAACAAAAACAGCTGATTCTGTTTTTTACGGCACACTCAAAGATGTTTTAGGTCACAGTCAGCGGCGCGAATCAAGGGAAAGGGGGCTTCAGCCAAGTCGTTTAGAATATTTAATCCCAAAACACAAGTGTTTAAACATGTTTTGGACTTCACCGGAAGCATAGGGGGGCAAAAGGGCAGGCCAGGCTCCAGAGTAGCGTGACCGGGGAGGCACAGTAAATTTTTTTTTAATTTGTGAGTGAAGACCAAAAAAAAGGGTCTTTGGCGCGAAATCTCAGGCTTTGTCTTGTTTAGATTTTTTCCTCCTCGAACGAGACTTTACCCACGCTTGGGGACAAAGGCCCCAAAATGCACTCAAGTGGCGCTTGTTAATTTCCTTTGGGGCACAATCCTCGCTTGGACGGCACATCTCTCATTAGCGGGGGGCACAAGCAGTGATTTGGGGGCCCCCCTGGTGCCGTGGCTGCAGAAGAGGCTAGGCAATTAAATTCTTTCAATGACTTTCGAATTTTAGGAATTTACTGTAATTATTCATATGGCCCCAAAAACGTGCGGAAATGTGATTGAAATGGTGTTAAAATCGCTATTTTTGCCGCTAAACCACCCAGTGGCTTGAGACTCTGCCTCCCACAGATCCCTCTGCGATACGTTTGAGTTGCATTAGTTTGTTCAGCACGGAGCCTAAATTAGACAATTTTTGAGCAAAAAATTTTACTTTTGGTTCAAGCCCCCTCCCTCTTCGCAAAATCCTGCGCTTCTGGTCACATTTAGTGCAGTAGACAGATTTTTCAAGCGATTGTATGAGCCGGATACGAAACGAGCTAAGAAACGCTAGTTAAGTCTTTTTTTTTAGACATGAATGCAAAATTAAAATAGCGCGTTATTTGTAGCCGTTAAATATCAGTTTTTACGTGCAAAAGTTCAGTTTATTTTAGTGCCCCACAACTTTCGGCTAGTGTCTCCTCACTTCGCTTGCTCTGGCACTCATTATATCCATAGAAACAATACTTATGGGTTAGAATCCAGTCGAAAACTTTTCGCGCCGCGGTAGCTCACTTTTTTAAGTGGTGTGGAAAAGGTTTCTTGTCTTAACGTGATAGCGAAAGGTGAATCACCGCGAACAAACAGACTTCCCTTACCAAGAATGGTTGACAATGTGGCAGTAAGTATATTTACACAAGCTTGCGAAATTCATTTTCTTGCTCCAAATTAAAACAAACTTTAAAAGCGGTCAGACAACGACGTGGATTTCGTACACAACATAAGCTTACAACCATGGAATTGCACTGTTTTGGTCGAACTTTTTAGAACCTGCCCTTCATAGGATAAAGGTACTAATTTTTGAACCAATTAACCTCTTAACGTTAAAAAGATTTCGTTTCTCAAGCAAAATTCATCCGCACTACTGATTTTCGACGTGCATCTACCTGGTAGGCCTGTACTCTGTAGTGAAATGATTTTGAGAAACGGTGAAGTCTACAGAGCAACGCCGATACGATATCACGCAAACATGGTTGGCATCTAAAGCCCGCATCATTTTTACATATCTACTTTTTAGGTCGATTCTTGGTTCCAGTACCTGCTCACTGCGGAATCATTGCAAGTGCCGCAAATTCCTAAAAAACTGCACCAATCAGAGTATATTTGTCACCAAAAAGTAGTACATCACCAACATATAAACTCTTCAATTAGCGCCATTTTAGTGATTCAATATATTTTCGGAAGAAATGAGCGGTACGCAGGACTGAAACTCTTTTAAAAGCCACGACGATCTACCCCCATTTCAATGTCTGCCTTAAAGCTAAGCTTGTCGACGTATCTTGGACGAAACTTTTTTGTTTATTTCCAAAGTTGGTGCCCTATAGATGTTTAAGGTCAAGCCATAGGTGAGATATCAAAACGGAGCGATAAAGCCAAAATTTTCGATTTTAAAATTAATTATATCTCTTAAACGTTGAGACATTGGAATCTGCAACCAAGACCAATCAGTTTCGATGGTTGTAAGCAATAACAAATCCAAGCTCATTGTCAATCCCCTTTTAAAACATTGACCTAAGTACGCCAGATAACTATTAGCGTTTTCACATGTGCATCTATCAAGTTCGGTTCTTGATTCCGGTGCTAGCTTATTGCTCATTCAAACCGAAAAAGTGCCCAATCACTAGAGAACCGAGAAAACCAAAGACTTTTTTAGTTGGCAGTGTTCTTTCGGTGACATAAATTCTTTGATTGGCTCTGTTCTTTAGTGATTCAGCACTTTTTCAGCAGGACTCAATAATAAGAAAGTTCGGAATCAAGAACTGGGACTGAAAAGGGGACACTTCAAAAAGGCTAAGTCATGCAAGGACATGGTTGGAAAAGTGATAACACAATTGATTGGACGTCAATGAATTCCAGCATCATACATTATTCAAATTTGGAGACTGAATGCTACTCGACTTTATGGGTGGAGCCGGGACGAAGCATGCCAATCGGTGATCACTATCAATCAATCCGCATTAAAAAACTAAACTGTAAGAAAAAGCTACGACCAAAAATTAGGGTTTCAAAACCAGCCAAACAAATGCAAAACCGAGCAGCAGTAAATGTCCTAGCAACTCAGTGCGGCTGTAATCATCCCTGCTCGTCGATGCTGCTCTGGTGCCACGTCAGACGCTCCTCGTAAAATTTGATCACCACCTGAGGGCATTTTACGTTAGCCTCCTCGGATGGGACCAGGTCTGCTTCGTCACTGTTCTCCCTGTCAAAAAAATTACATTAACATAACCGTGAAATCTAAAGATGTTAACAACTAAGTCAACTGGCAAAAAGGGGAGCGGTAATTAGAAATATGAAATCTAAAACAATTTAGAAAAAATTATTTTGTGTTTCTAATTACTACTCTCAGTTTTACCAGTCGAGGTTAGTTGTTATTATAATTTACCTGGTAGCAACAACATCCTGTATCTACAGATGATGTTTTAATAAGTTAAAGCGAAACGCGTCCAATAAATTGCTACACTTAGTTCAATTGCTGTAATCACTTTTGTTTTTAATATCACATTAACTTTGGTTATCTTTAGGAGGACCAAACGCATCGCCCTTCCTGAAAACATTTTTCGCTTTCTCAAACCTTATCATTCTTCAAGGTACTAGTTACAAATGTAAGACAGTTTCAAAGTTGTCCAAAATCTGTTTAAAATCAGCTACTTTTTATCAATACATAGATATGATCCACAAATCGACTTCTTCCCACCTGTATAAGATATATTGCATGTAAAATTATTGGTTGACGATTACGCGTTCTTGTTTGGACATAAATGACCACAGTTTGTTTTACAGTATAATATTCCTAATACTGAAAACAGTAATTCTACCAAACCATACCCTTATGCTATTAAACTTATAGTGTCATCGCTAGTAATCATGCCATTACCACTTCATAAGGAACGTCAATTGTCCACCAGAATCAGTAGCTCCAATAATTTTCTCTGGCTTTAATCCCCGAGCAAATCCACGAGGTCGCTCCTCTGTTGTCCTGCCTTTTTTGGTAGGGGGGTCGGCTTTCTCGGGAACGGGTTTTCGCTTCTTTTCATCTGCAAAAAAAACAAAACAGTAATAACATATAATAATTGAAAGAATGCGATCGCACTTCCAAAAATAAGTTTTTTACTACAAACTTATAGAGTTACGTTATTTGACAAGGTGCATAGCACTGAGA
The DNA here is from genome assembly GCA_963965965.1 of Trididemnum nubilum. Taxonomy (NCBI): domain Eukaryota; kingdom Metazoa; phylum Chordata; class Ascidiacea; order Aplousobranchia; family Didemnidae; genus Trididemnum; species Trididemnum nubilum. Next base: position 37,838,847 of record OZ014484.1, on the reverse strand, counting down.
TTCAAAAATCTCTAAACACAAAGCCGTGATTTCTTTGAACAGAAACTTGGGAAAATCTCAGCTTAGATAGCTAGGCGATGTTGGGCCATTAGACGACCTAGAAGTAGACGGATCAACCACACTGTGGATCTTGGATGGAATCGCTTGGGACTTCCCTTAAGCGAAATGATAGAGCATACGAAAGACAGTGATGAGTGGCGGCTTTTAAAGAGTTCTGCTTGAAATCGGTTTTATCGAAATGAGAACTACGAGGCGTAATCAAGAGGTGTCGCGAATATTTCTCCATTATTCTCCTTATTCGCGAAAATACAGTTTACTTTGTTTGACTCCGTACCAATTTGTGACATCACAACAGGCATGAGTTTGCAAAAGTTTTTCGCTGACAAAGGAACGCGATGTTCGATAAGAAAGATAATTAAGGATTTTGCTTTGGACAGCGATTCTAATTTGAACCAAATTCATCGGTGGCATTATACGAGTGATATAATTTGTTGTATCAAAGTTAGACCAGCTTTGGTGATGTTTTTAGCATATGAATGATATAAAATTTGAAGCCAAAAATGATACTATAGATTAGTACTACCGTGTTTCCCCGATAATAAGACAGGGCTTATATTAATTTTTACTCCAAAATATGGCACTAGGGCTTATTTTCGGGGGATGTATTATTTTGATATATTAAAAAATGAAGTTACGAAGTAAAAATTACGAGATTTTAAATAAACAGAAATTACGAAAAAAGATCTACATTTACTTGCCATTAACATGTTTTTGTATCGCAAGAATAGTTTTTGTATCGTCATTATTTTTGCTTGCCAAAAAAAGATTTTTTGAAAAGGATGGCATACACCGCATTAAAGCAGTTTGAATAAATATAAAAAAAGAATGTTTGACTCTTTCGTCTTTCTGCCGCTCTCAACTAGGGCTTATTTTAAGGGTAGGGCTTACATTAAAATCATCCTCAAAAATCACGCTAGGTCTTATTTTGCGGGTAGGTCTTATTATCGGGGAAACACGGTAGTAGCCTAGGTCTGCAGGAAGTCAAAATTAAATAGGCCTACTGTAGGCTATTGCCTACCATAACAGCCCTGAAACACCACCAACCTGGTCCTCCAGTCCTATTCTTGCCAACTCTTTTTCACTACGCTATGGTAAGTTTCGTTACTGGTATTGTACAATTGTACAGCCAGCAACAAGCAATTTTATAAAATAACTGAATAAGGACCGGTACATGTATGTGCTCAGCGTAGGCTAATGTCAGATCTGTAATCAGAAACTAGTACAATAATATGGTAGGTCTAAATTAGTCTAATCTAATACCCACAACTTATACTAACTAGTAATAATAAGCAGCCTAACTAAATCTGAAACCTTGCCTACTGCTACTGTTATTGGTACATGACCTGGCTATTATAATAGCTCTGATCTACAGTATCATCGTTTTTGGCTTCAAATTTTATATCATTTATAGGCTAAAAACATCACCAAAGCTGGTCTACCTTCGATACAACAAATTATATCACTCGTATAACGTCACCGATGAATTAAGTTTGAATTAGAATTGCTGTCTGAAGCAGAAACCTTTTACCTTCCTCATCGAACATCGAGTTCCTTAGCCAGCGAAAAAATTTTGCAAACTTCATGTCTGTGGTGATGTCACGAATTGGAACGGAGTCAAACGAAGTAAAATGTATTTCCGCAAATAAGAGGAATTGTGGAGAAATATTTGAGGCACCTCTTTATTACCTCAAGTAGTTCTTATTTTTTCAATAAAACCGATCAGTGGTCAAGTCAGTCACAGGTCGTCTGCTACTGAAACGGTAGACCTGTTTCAGACGCTCTATCCACTCGACCACTGATCGGTATTAAACCGGCTTTAAAGATCTTTATTTCCTCCAGTTTTGTTTCCTGTAAGCCTTAACCGAGCTGGCCAGATTCAGCCCATTGTTTTCAGTACCAAACACCCTCACGACAGATCACCAGGTCGGGCATCGGCTTGTTTAAAATCAACTTTTGTAAAATTTTGTATTTTAGTACAGCGTATTGTCTGTGTCGGCAATGACTATTTTGTGCAAAACAAACCGGTTTTACTAAATTACTTTCATTGTCAGGTCATAGTTAAAAGTATTGTTTTAAAGCAGAAGTGACGCAAAATTTACCATTTGAAAAATAAACTTTTTGGTCAGCAATCTTGTTGCTACAATCAGTGAATTTTAAGGCTTCCATATAATGCTAAACGTCATAGTTAACAAACTTTTTTTGGGTGTTATTTCAGCCAATACTAAGCTGTGCTGCTAACGGAGCGAAAAATTATGTTTGGGCAAGGGGCACAAACACTAGTTGGTGATTTCAATAGAGTGTCAACAAAACTAAAGGTTTAAAAATCACCGAAATAGAATGTTTTTGATCAATCACGAAAGGCTCAGCTAAGAGTCAACAAGCAGGCTTGTCAAAAAACGAACAATTACGATGACTAGATTAAAATAAGACACCTACAGCAAGCTCATGTTGGTACCTACAAGCAAAATCATAAGCAAATAAGGCAAATGGGAAAGACTAAAATCTTGATTGTGAACAACGAATATCACCTACCTATGATGCCATTGTCACTATAAAATAAGAGGTGCTCCAACTCAGCGAAGTAATATCAAGCTATTTACCAATGGTGGTAGAGCGTCTGCTACTGAAACGGCACTAAGGTTTGATAGCAGGTTGGATCAAACTAAAGACTAAAAATTGATACTCATAGCTTCCTTGCTTGACGTTTAGCATTAAAAAAAACAGTGTAAAGCCTCCGCCCTCCACTGTGTGTGATATACAGGTAAGTTTGGTGTCTCCAGGCCAATGCAACTTGGAGAATACATTAATTATGGCAGAACAAAAACGATATAAATTTTGCAGCTACCTTTGTCTTTCGACTTTTTCAAATTTGTTTCAAATTCTGATATCAAGTCCGGACAGTCAAGATTCTCATCAGGCTCCCATGTGTTATCGGCACTGAAACAAGCATTTGAAATTAGTGCAGTTCGAATTAAATCTTTCATCATACTCGCTGCATTATGCCGAAGAAGGTAACTAGTTTGCAGGGCCTATTTCCACGTCATTGCACCTGGGCAACACAGCTCTTTTCGAAGAAATGTCAAAACAATGGTGAGCCATAGGCTCCAGAGACAAGCGTAACAAATTAGTGCGGTTGAATGCTGATATAGTTCTTTCCAAACTCTATGTAAAGGTAGACCCAGTATTCAACACAATTGCACAAAGAACATTATCAAGAATGGGTTTTTCACCATTAACCAACTAAACTGTTGTAGAATTATTTTATTATAAATGGTTCAAACCAAATTCAGCCAACATAATAGGGACTCAATGCGAATTTTTCAAAGCGGTTAGCGTGTAACCTTTTTATAACCTCAAAAGAATCAACATCATTTTAAGCAATTATAAGCAAAAGCTCATCGATTTGTGCCACCGGAAATCAGTTTTGGAAAAAAAAAATCAAAAAGTTGTACCCATAAAGTATAACTTGCATATAAGCCAACCCCTAAAAACAAGGTTTTTACAAAAACTCGCATTTAAGCTGACCCAACAAATCGCAACAGACCAAATCCACTTACCATAGCAAAAGTTTGCAGAAGAACATGAATTTTTCTGCGATAAGACTGTTATGATCAGGTGACCAATGACCACCGCAATGTGACTATGTTGCATTTTATTTCAGGCAGAAGTAAATTACCGTACGCATATTGAACTTGATTCGTAGTTCTCCAAATTGCGTCAATGTGATGTCATTTTCTTTATGTGTGATCAGAGTTATGCATGTATAAGCCAACCCCCTAGTTTGGTAACTTTTTAAAAACTCATATGCAAGAGTATATGATACTCAAAACAACACTGGTTTAAGAATATTTGATACTTTTCAATAAACAATTAAAACCAAACAAATGTTTTATAATCCTTCCTAAATACTTAAATTGCAGCGAATGTATTATTAAGCCTTTCTGCGCATTACAGTTTCGATAACGTTCTGAATGTTTGCTCTAGCGAAAAAAATCAAAGTTAAGCAGATACAATAAATTGTCACACATCACAATTTGATTGTACTCAGCTGATATATGATTCAAAATACTTCGCAGTTTGTCTGCAAAATAGTTTAAAATGCAAATCCTTCCTTAGAAACAGTCATTTTTGACTTCAACATTGTTGACTAATATTATACAAAAATCACCAATTTTTTTGACAGAAATGTACTTTAGTCCCAACACACTTATCTCAGTTTTGAAATCACACTCTTACTCAAAAAATCGTTTAAATGACTTTCAGAACAGCTTACTCGGAAAATCCTTTCCATTTGATGAGATACTGCACTTTGCCTTTATGAATTCTTTTGTCAATCACTTTTTCAACTTCAAATTCTTCTTCATTTTCAGCATTGTCGTCAACAACATCATCTTTTGTTGCATTTTTCTTGCCCATTTTGCTTTTTTTGATTTATATAAATACAATCTAAAGATGATTTAGGAAGTATATACAGTTCCTGGCAAACAAAAATACATTTATTACTAACAGTAGATTGTTCTTAAGCTCAATGGTGCTAGGGCTCTGATAACAATAGCAATAGCTGATAGCCCAATAATATTCCGACTGCACTGCATACTACAAACCAGAAAACCAATAACAAAAAAGCCAATTTTTCTTTTTGAAATAGAAATGCTGGCAACATGGCCTGAAGGGTAAAGATGTCGTTTTTACAATGACCCTGATCGCACCATCTGGATTTAACCTGAACCCAATTCAAGTTGTTGCATCCTTCAATAAGATGCTTTATGATGATTATCTCGAACCAAGCCAACTGACTGACTGCCAACATTAGGGTTAGTTGGTGGTCAGGTGACGAGGACCCTGATTATCTCTGCTTGGTGGCGTTAAACAAGCAACATATTTTTGTGGGAAGAAGTCATTCGTGAATCAGAAAGCCTGGAATACTGTAAACTCCTAAGTGGGTGAGGATGATTCATCCAAAATAAAAGTGCTACCGTAGCTTCCTTGTGAGTAGAGGACAAATATCAATCAAACAATCAAAATTCTACACGGGTTAAGCCAATTGTTGCATTTTTTTGGCTATGATGCACAGTTGCATACTGTAGTATATGAGGCAGTATCAATAATTGGCCTTTATTGCTTTTATTTCTTTACATAAGGTGCATTGAAATTTAAGGCACACTAAATCAGTTACCACCTACAAACCTCTAAAAAACTCAACATTAAATCATTCATACAGAGAAAGAGAACATAATCTAATCCATATATAAAACGCACCTTCAATTTTTTTTTAAATTTGCAAAATTTGAAGGATGTCTCATAGTTTAAAAAAATATAATAAGTTCTCACTTTAACTATTCAGGGTTCGAAATTAATGCCTGCCCGAGGTAAGCAATAAAATTCAGAGAACTAAGAAAGCACTTTTGGACAAGATAATTTAAAAATGAAAATTACCACTTTTGCAAAAATAAAATAAATGATTGTAAAGAAAGCTTTTATTTGCTTATTTTAGTACAATAACCACACTTAACATTTAAGTTTAGTTCATGCACATCATTAACCACAATTAACATTTTTTGATTGCACGCCTATTCATTTAATAAGCATACTCAGTAGGACTTTGCAATTCTTTTGGCAAAAAATGTTCCGTTCTTTCCCAGCAAAAAATTTTCTCACACTTGCCGTGTTAAACGCACTTTCAGGTATCATAACTACTACCCTGAGCTGTAAGAAAGCAAGGTTGAAAATTTGGCAACTTTTTATTTTATTTTTTAAAAGATCTTAAGTTCTTCCACCTTTCACAAAAAAGTACAGCTTCTCAATGACTTTTAGCGAAAATTTTTACAGAAGAAAACTGCAATGCGATTTTGCGATGTAGAATAGAAGCAATTTTTTTGTGATAATTCAATTTTTTTCTGCCACTAGTTTGTGATTATTGCTTTTTTTGCTAAATTAAGAACTAAAGTTTGATAATTGCAATCTAAAAGAATGTAACCTGAAGCTCAGCCAGCGCAGGACTTTAGTTTTATTTCGAATTGTGATTGTGACAAAACAAATGCCAAAACATTCTCTAACTTCTGCCTCAACAAAAATAATGACAAAAATCTGAGTAATCACAAAAATTGCAGATTTTTTGTCAAATTTTCTGACACGAAAGAAGATGTGGATTCTTTTGCTCATTTCAATGTGATATTTTTGGAAAAAAATCGGCGATGTGATTGCCATCACAGAAAAAAAAGCATCAACTACATCACTCTAATTTAAAAATTGCTCACAAGAATTGGATTTTCTCGAAACACGATAATATGCGAATTTGGTACTTAGTACACATTTTTTCAAACTAACATTAAATACACTAACATTAAAATGTACTGTCCCTCTTTCTGGGCAAGTAAATATTTGCTATCACTTGCCAGGCAGGCAAGTTGTTGGAAAAGTTAGTTTTGACCTCTGCTATTGTTGACCAATGACCATACTACAAAGTTACTGATTATTAGGATGAAACCACTAAGTGGTAATCTACAACATTATTACACAGCAGGGAACTTATTTTTTGGTGCAAGCAAATGGTAACTAGGGACGGGCAATGCAGAAAAATTACATATTCTAGTGGAAAATTTTCATAACTTAACTTTTTTTTTTAACCACTACAGCTTTCTGTGTAGGATTTTTAAAAAAATGAAATCGCGCAAAGTCAGAAAACAAAAAATATTCCCTGAAGTCCGAGAATAGTTTTGTTGTAATGCAAAATGTTTAACATTTCAAAACTTTTGTAATCAATCTAGCTTGTACAGCAGAACTTAAGCAGCCACTTTAAGGCATCTAACTTTCTTTTTTTTACACTTCCATTTCAATCTAAGATATAAAAAGTTATGATTTTGGATTTGAATACTACAGGATTTGGAAGACTCAAAATTCTTAAATGCCCATTCCTAATGGTAATTGGTTACCCTAACAATGAACAACAAAAACTGTTTTAAATAAACAGTGTAAAAAAAGCAATTACATATTTTTTGAAGCATACGTCGCACTAAAATAGTTAAAACTTCCAAAAAAATTGAATGCACACTTTTCGCCTTGGTGCGTTTAATAAATGGATCAGATTATACTCTTCTTCTACGATTTACTTTAGTGTAATGTTTTAATCAAATGTTCTTTTCTTCAAAAACTTTTGTCGGACTCATGTCAACAAGAATTGCCAGAAAGAAAAGCAAAAGAACGAACGACTAGTTATAAGAAAAAGCTGAGCCATGATTGGCTTAAAAGAGAAACCAAGAAGAGAGCAGCATTAGTGTGAAATCTTTACACTGTAAACAATTTAATAAAAGTTGTTTCAAGGGCAGATAGTTGGAAAGGGAGAGCAGCTTTGAGCAAGCTGCTCTCCCTTCCACCTATCTGCTTTTGAAACAACTTTAATTATAACTTGTAGCCTGCCTTCTGTCGACAAAAAGAATCCATGAGTAGTTTAACACCAATGTCATCTTTCATTGGTCCCTTTTTCATTGGTCCCACAACAATGTCATCTTTCATTGGTCCCTCTTTACAGCCAATCACAACTCAACTTTTTTCTCATAAATTATCAATTCTTTTTCTGCGCTTTACATTCTGACGATTTTTCTGGACAAGTGACAGATGAAAGCTTTGAAGAAATGAACATTTGATTAATACTACATATACTCAAACTCTGTACTGTTTACCATTTATTTTAAAGTTATTCCGTGCTTCATTTAATTTATTGTGCCTTAAAGCATTATTTACATTTTATTTAATTTAGTATGCCTATACTTCAATGTGCCTTTATGAAAGAAAACAGAACTGATAGAAGCTATTTGTTCATACAGAACTGATAGAAGCTATTTGTTCATTGGTTTGCCCCCCTCCCCCCCAAATAAAAAATCCTGGCTACACTATGATCAGGATCTAAATACAATGCAGCCTTAAATACTTCAAATTCACGCTGTGCTTGTAAACAGTTAAACACTAAAATAATAATTACTTAGCCGTTGAATTAATTTTGCTCAGTAACCGAAATTAAAACCAAACTTGTAATCAGCAGTGTGGCCAGGGGGAGGCTGTGCCCCCCAGCATTGGTTTGTCAACCAAAATGCATGTTAACAAAAATGCCACAATTTTTGCCGTTCTGAAGCTATCTTTTGCAGTGATGTAGCCTAGAAAATGGTTCAAAGCCACTTTTGAAAAATTATTATTTTCTTGGAGGGGGAATTTATATTTATTTGTCAAAAATACAGCATACAAATTAATAAAAACTTCAAAACATGACTAAAAATTAGCAGTCAAAATAGATTCCTCAATGAAAACTGCTTAACGTAAGCTACATAAAAAAGGAGTGTAAGGGGAGGAGGGGTGCTATTCAGCATTTAATTTATCTAATTACTCATCATTCTTCTCAGATTTTGTTATATAAATCACTTTCCCAATCTTTCTTCAACATCAGACGTATAGGTTAAAATACGACATAAATTAGGTTTATGTACTTTTTTTCAAATTATAGAATATTATGATTTGTGGTTAGTGATAAAAAAATTATTAAATTAAAGCATAAAAACAGGTAGCAGTAAGAGGCACAGACCCCCATAGCCAAGTCGCTTAAAAAATTAAACCTAATAATGCCAGCGTTTAAACAAGTTTTTTGACTAGAGATATGAGTAACATGGGGCTTAAAGGGGCTGAGCTATTTAATTCTTTCAAATTGTATCAATATATTTTTTAAATGGCTGTGAAAGATGCAAAGTTTGATTCGAATCGCATTAAAATGGCTATTTTTTTCTGAAATATCACAAAATTGCAGTTAGGTCTTTGCCCTCAGACCCTGTCTGTGATATGCTTAAGTTGCACCACTTTGAAAGGCACGCTGCCAATTGAGGCATTTTCATTCAAAAAATCTTAATCTTTTTAGGTTCAAGCACCCCCCTTAAGCAAAATTCTGGTTGCAGTCAATGGCGCAACCAAAAGGGTTAAGGAGCATTAACTCCCCCTTATCCTTAGCCAAATCATTTGGAAAACTGAACCCAAATATGCGAGCATTTAGACATGTTTTGGACTTGATCTATAAATAAACGGGCTGAAAGGGCTGCATAATTTTTCAACTAGACTCTTAATCTCAGCAACTTCATTTGTTCATATGGGTGTGAAAACATTTGAAATGTGATTCAAATGATGTTAAAATGGTTATTTTTTCAAAAAAGTGTAAAAATTGCCTAGCGGCTGTGGGCTTTGTCCCATATCCCCGTCCATAACACACTAGAATTGCATCAGTTTGTTCAACAGGCAGCCCAATTGCAACATTTTTTGAACAGGATCATTTCACCTCTTAGTTCAAGCATCTTAGCAAAATCCTGGTTGCAGCTGCAAGGATTTACTGACGCAGTAGATAACTGATAATGGATATATCACTTGCCCCCACCTACCAGAAAAATTTTCTGCAAGCACCTTTAAGTGTGATGATGGATGCCAGATCAACATTTTTTGAACACGATCATTTCACCTCTTAGTTCAAGCATCTTAGCAAAATCCTGGTTGCAGCTGCAAGGATTTATTGACGCAGTAGATAACTGATAATGGATATATCACTTGCCCCCACCTACCAGAAAAATTTTCTGCAAGCACCTCCAAGTGTGATAATGGATGCCAGATAGGCCTATTCTATCTCTTTCTAAGCAAAATGCCATTTGTCAGGTTATGTCTTTGTGACAACACTGGCACAGGTGGGCACTTGTGCCACAATAATTGCAGCGCAAATATTTTACTTGCAATAGCGCTTGCATTACAATTATTTTTAAGTGGTTGTGCTGACGCTTGCACCGCAAGTATTTCAGCAATTTTGAGCACAATCGCGCAAGCACAATTTAAATACAGTAGATTAGAAATGATTGCTTTTCAATCAAATGGGATTAAAGTTTTGAAAAAAACATTTACAAGGCATAGCCAGGACTTTTGCTGGAAGGAAGGGCCAAGCTAGGAAGGAAGGGCCAACCCGCAAATCACACACAATAACATTGTCAAAATTTTTTGAAAAGAGGGACTGTTTATGGGATAAAGATTTCGTGAAATGGAGGGTCACAAGTTGGCGTCTTGGTTGGCATGTAACCTGGATTTCGCTAAAGGGAAAGGACTTCAACCAAAAGTTTAAAAATTTTCCAAAATTGTCAAAGTTGGGAGACCTGGTCAGCAAACTTGTTTAACCAAAACATATCACATTTTTTGTAATTTTTTTGTATGGTAGCCGGCCGCTGGCGATTTTTTGTAATTTTTTTGGGAAAAAATAGGTATTTCAACACCATTTGGATCATATTTTGCACATTTTTAGAGCCATTTGAAATAACTAAATTTTTAAGGTTTGAAAGCCAGTTGAAAAAATTAAACTAATGAGTTTTACCTATACTTATAAATCAAGTTCTAAGCATGTTTAAAATCTTAAATTTGGAAGTGACTTGGCCCAGGTGTAAGAAGGCAGATTGCCTCTTGCAATATTTTTAGCAGTAAATAATTACTTGAGTATATTTGCTTTGGAGACTTTTGTTTGGTCATAAAAATAACTGGGTTTAGGAATACATGTTTGACTAGGGGGCCCACACTCCCTCAATTCAAATTTAATAAGCATTTTGCCTAACTAATTTTTTCTTCGGTAGAAGTATTTTGTTGAGAAAACTGGCGAGATGGATTGTAATTTGAAATTGGTGCAATAGATGGTTACTGAGTAGTCATGTTACAGTATTAAGTTCACGAAATGATTAGATGAGGGCCTAAGGCTGCAACTTTTAGGACAAAAACCTTGAATTTCTCATAGGATATACATGTAAATTGGATGGCAAAAATTTGATTTAAAGAGGCCCAGGCCACCTGGTTGTCAATACTACTATTAGTCTGTTGCACTCGTATACTGATGTATATGCGAAAATGCTAAAAGAAACTGAAAAAAGCATAAGCCTTTGATGTTATCATTTTTATCATTGGTGACATTTCAACTGGGAGAGGGCAGGATTTTTGACCCCCTCCCCTTTGGCTACGTCTTTGACAAGGTAGTAGGTTCATAAAAACCTCGTTATGGAAAATTACATTCATCTATTCCTTGCAAAACTTTTATTGGATTTGCAGCATGGCTTTCTTAGCTGTAACGTTTCTCTCCTAAATATTTCTAGCCAATTTTTCCACAAAAAAATTTCCAATTGAGTAATTTAAAAACTCGTTTTTAAAAATTTGTTGTTGTTTCTAAAAAACTCGTTTCTAAAAAATCTTATAGATTTAGGCATTAAACGTGGTACACGTAACAGTCCGACTTTTTACTGGAATTCAAAAACAAGAAACAACAAAAACTGTTAATTACAACTTTTGTACTAGTCCGGAAAAAGTTGAAAGATATTGCAAACAGGAGTGACAGCATCAGTACCAGTATAACCACAGTATAGTGTGGTATAGCTATTATAAGTAAATCTTAGATGGTTCAAATTTTCTAACACTTCGAAAAGATTTCGAATTCAACACTGGTTACGAATTCATAATTGACTGTTTTACGAATATGTACGTAGCCGTTCACGAATCAATAAAATCTAGGGGTGGGGTAAATGAATGGGATTTTAGCCTATCTCACTCTTTCATGTCTTGCAAAAATACTAGGCATTTTGGCATGTTCTGACTATTATGTTCCGCTTGAGTGGTATACTCCGCTTCGATCAAAAAAAAGAAAAAAATTTACCTTGCACTTTTCGAGGTTTTTCCATTTGAAAATTGGCAATTGTTGCGTTTTTGGGGGATCTTGGGTATTCTTCTTTCAATCAATCCAGCCAAAGAAGTTCATACAAAAAAATGTTTTGATTATAATTTTTCAATTCTGTAAGAAATTCTGCTTCCATCAACACCAAAACTGTAAAATTTTACCTACAACTTTTTGAGATATCGTTGTTCAAACATCGTCAATTTTTACGATTTGTTCTTTTTCACACGCAAAACATTGCAGAACTTAAAATTTTCTTATTCCAATGAATTTTGTAACTAAACTAGGCAATGAGGCATGATTTGATAATGAGTTTGTCATTCTGCAAAAAGTTCCGCTTCGATCAATACCAAAACTGTGAAATTTCACCATAAACTTTTGGAAGGCTTTATTTCACCGGAAATTTTTATCTAGTTTTTTATTAATTCTGACTCAAATATAACACAAACTCAAATGCTTAGTCTAAAACTATTCCCAAATCGAACCCTAACCCAAACCCTAACCTAAACCCTAATCTTAACCCCTAAAAAAGCAAATGAAAAAAGCGCGGATGAATATTTCTCATTCTCGTTTTATTCTCTCTAAGTTGAAAATTTTCGGTGAAATAGTCACTACCTAAACTTTTTGAGATATTTCGTTTGAAAAAAGACAAATTTTTATAATTTGCAATTACCGGTATGAAAAAAATCATTGTCTTCTTGTTTTCAGATTTGATATTTGAAAACGGTACTGTTTGAAGGCTTAGCTTTTCACAAGTAAAGCGGCGTTGAGCTTTAGATCTACTACCTAAGATGTGGATGCTGTGTAAAACAGGAAGCAGAAGTATTTTCATGGAAGCAGAAGAACAATGATTGCAAATCTACCCCTTCAACTTTCATTAGATTGGGCTTACAAGTTTTCCAAAACAAACTTTGTTTCTGTTTATCAACATTTATAAAGTGTCAAGCCAAACAGAGTTAATCTTTTTCTAATGACCATAAAAGTTTTTGTTTTATGAAAAGTAGTATTAAGACAAAGTTAGAAAAGTTTTTGTTGATTTTCCTGCAATCAGAACGCTTCTTCAGAAGTATTTTTTTACCCTTCTTATTTTCTGCAGTTTGTGTTTAGCTTTATCGTGCAAATTATAACCGTCTTTGGTAAAATTAGTACAAACTTGGAGGGGCAAGCAAGTAGAATGTAACTGGAAGTGGTCAAAGTGCAACCGTTTCTGCATCCTTGTCACTATTCGCATTCAAACTTCTGTTAGGTTTGCAAGATGTTTTAAAGCAATGATTAATTAACTTCAACCAAGGTTCAAAACTGCACACTTTCCTTCGAACTTCTAAAATATTCCCACAAATATACATTGTAGAATAGCAGTGAAAGTTCAACACTGCGACCAAACGACACTGCAGGCAACCAGCATTTTGGTCGCAGGTCACACAGCTGGACAGCATTAATCGACTCGAAAAAATTCAGCCCTGATGAATTTTCTTTTTTTCTCCTTTCCAAATCTTGTGATGTAGCTCTCTGTTTTCTTCCAATTTTGTTTTGTCTGCAGTGAAGTTTTTGGTATTGCGAATTTAGTATGTTTAGATATGCCATTCAGTGCAGACACCGACATGAAGACCGAAACCGCTGCTGAAGTTCAACAAAGTGTTTTAAATCAAATCTTTCATTACACTTGCTGTATTATGCTGCGTGTAACGAGTTTGAGGGGCCATCTCTGCATTATTGCGCCCGGGCAATACAGCTTTTTTCAAAGAAATGTTGCAGCGGTGGCGAGCTTGGCAACACTGTGTCCAATTTGACCGGCCCGAGATTTGAACCTCTGACCTTCCGTTCTAGAGATGAACAAGTCAGTGCTCGAAACAACTGCCCGGTTTCAACTATGTGTTTAAACCACAGAATTTGACGGATTGTTTAGAAATCATACTTTCGAACTGTTATTTTCTTGCAGTGAATACAGCTATACCTGCACAAAATTTTTCGAGGTTTTGAAATGTGTTTCTTATTTGTGGGTGTAAGTTTATTGCTTTAGTGAAGATTCATTACTGCACGTCATTCCAATAAAAAAAACACTCTTTTGCTGTTTTTGCAGCATTGGAAAATGAGAATCTCCAATACATGCTATGGGGATGTCGTGTGGGGTTATGTCACAATAATGTGACCTCTCGGTAACGGCAACAAACCCCCACTTCCACCAAATGGCCTTTGTTTTCAGTCGAGTGGCCATTTGGTACCTAACAAACTTGATTAGAACAGATATAAAATACCACGTGGTGTTACTTTTATTAACGACCGAGCTGCAGAGCTGCTCGCTACGATATTACAAACAGAGAAAGAAAAGCTTCAGCGCGCACGAGCTATATATAGTTCGGTTTATTGTTTCCAGTTATGTTTATCCAATTGCTGTCATCGAAGTTGGTGGGTTCCAGTGAAAGAGTTAGTGTGTAGAAGGTGAGGTGAGGAATCAGGCGATGCCAAGGTGTAAAGGTCTGGTGTGTGAGGGGCGAACCGCCAAAGGAGGTGAGACCACCACAATGCATTTATGATTTGATTTGTTCAAATGAACCAGGCACTCTGTATCTTTCCAACCACACCAACGCAGAGCACCCTTTTTTGGGTTCTTGTTGCAAGTCTTTTGTCAGGCTGGGCTACCACAAAGGATAAACTGCTTGGCCCCAATTGTAAATTAGCGTGAATTATCTTTCCCAAGGACACAACGACACATTGCCAGTTCGAGAATCGAACCAGCGGTCCGCAACCTTTTGATCACTAGCTCGACGCTTTACCACTTGAGCTATCGCTGCTTACATTTGTGATGAGAAAGCCTCAAGCTAGAATAGCGACTTTTGATCGATAGCATATGATTTTATCTCATGCACTACTGCGGTTCGAAACGATGGTTTATTTTGCTGAAGTCTTGACCTATATGCGCACGATTCCTGTTTTGAAATTGCTACCAATGTTTTCTTTTAATCTCCATGAAATGTTATCAAAGACAAATATCACGTGATCTGTTAAACCAGTGAAACAAATGTAATCGGAACCAGATAGTCAAGCTGATATGTCAACATTTTAGCAAAACTTTTAAGCAATTGAAAATAACTGCAGTACAGCGTAAAGAACCAAACCTAATCGAAAGGCAAAATAAGCAAAGTTTCTGTAAAAAATTGCGATATTTTGTTTAGAAAGATAAGGACGGTATGTGTTCCAAATAGCAGTTTAGTTGTTCTTTGGGTACGAGCATGCCCTTTGTACAGAATATAATCGCAATTTTTTTTAAGTAAAGGTTTATTTTAAAATAATCATACACAATTTTTGTATTTTAAAAAAAGGTTCGATTCTCTAAAGAAACAATATAATCACAATTTCTTGCGATTGCAGCATGATACTGCCCAAACGTTGCATCCTCAATACTTTTAAACAAATTCTATGACATTTTATTAACAATCATTTAATATGTAAGAATTGAAAGAGAACTTTTACGAATGGAGAGAGGCGTTTGAAAGCAAAGGGATGAGAGTCAATCTTGGAAAGACAAAGTTTATGGTGAGTGGGATGGAGGAAGAAGAGTTCCACAGTAAGATAGATCCTTGTGGCGTGTGTGGAACACGAGTTATGTTTAATTCAGTGTTATGTACAGCATGTGGTAAGTGGGTCCATGCAAGATGCACGGAGAAGAAGAAAGTAGCAGTTTATGTGAACAAAAACTTTGTAAAAAATGTAGAAGCGTGGTAAAGAACTTCAAGGGATTATATGAAAAATTGTGTGATGGTGTGGAAACTGTAAGCAAGTTCACTTATCTGCGTGACAGATTGAATGCAACTGGTGGGTGCGAAACGGCGGTAAAAGCTAGATCAAGAATTGCTTGGATGAAGTTCAGGGAATGCAGCGAAATACTTAAAGGCAGAAGGTTTTCATTAAAGATGAACAGAAAGATTTACAAAAGTTGTGTAACATCAGCTAGTTGTATGGAAGTGAAGCATGGTGCTTGAGAGAAAAAGAGATGGCAATTTTGAGAAGAACAGAAAGAGCTATGATTCGAGCAATGCGTGGTGTGAAGCTATTAGATCAAAGAAACAGCGAGGAGTTGATGGACATGTTGGGTATAAAGGAGTCTTTAGATAGAATGGCTAAAGCAAGCAGTATACCGTGGTACGGTTATGTTTTGAAGAAAGAAGAAAATGTGATAGTTAAGGCTTCGAAACTTGAAGTGAGTGATAGTTGAGGAAGAGGAAGACCGAAACAAGCAAGAAGAGAATGAGATGAAGAAAAATGGACTGGGGGAAAGAGGATGCTTGAGATCGAACAAAATGGCGAGGCGTGGTAAAGACAATGACCATACAAAATCCGGCTAACTCCGTCAACGGGGACAATACCGGATCCAACATGTGATATGATTTATTAACAATCATTGCGCTTCTGCTTCCATGAAAATACTCCTGCTTCCAGCTATACGCAGCATCCACATCTTAGGTAGATCTGAAGCTCAACGCCGCTTTACTTGTGAAAAGCTAAGCCTTCAAACAGTACCGTTTTCAAATATCAAATCTGAAAACAAGAAGACAATGATTTTTTTCATACCGGTAATTGCAAATTATAAAAATTTGTCTTTTTTCAAACGAAATATCTCAAAAAGTTTATGGTGAAATTTCACAGTTTTGGTATTGATCGAAGCGGAACTTTTTGCAGAATGACAAACTCATTATCAAATCATGCCTCATTGCCTAGTTTAGTTACAAAATTCATTGGAATAAGAAAATTTTAAGTTCTGCAATGTTTTGCGTGTGAAAAAGAACAAATCGTAAAAATTGACGATGTTTGAACAACGATATCTCAAAAAGTTGTAGGTAAAATTTTACAGTTTTGGTGTTGATGGAAGCAGAATTTCTTACAGAATTGAAAAATTATAATCAAAACATTTTTTTGTATGAACTTCTTTGGCTGGATTGATTGAAAGAAGAATACCCAAGATCCCCCAAAAACGCAACAATTGCCAATTTTCAAATGGAAAAACCTCGAAAAGTGCAAGGTAAAATTTTTTCTTTTTTTTTTAATCGAAGCAGAGTATACCACCCAAGTGGAACATAATAGTCAGAACATGCCAAAATGCCTAGTATTTTTGCAAGACATGAAAGAGTGAGATAGGCTAAAATCCCATTCATTTACCCCACCCCTTGATTTTATTGTTTTGTAAAGGGTTACATACATATTCATAAAACAGTCGTTTATGAATTCGTAACCAGTGTTGAATTCGGAATCTTTCAGAAATGTTAAATAAAACACAAGACAATTTTGTTAGGGTGCTCCATTTGTTAGAGAGTGATGCCAATTGCTTCAGAAGCACAAAATATGTATCAAAGCTTGTAAAGGATTTCCTTGTCGAGCTATTAGAAAAAAACAGTAACTTCGAACTCAGAACTCGTTTGCTTACCAGCACATGATGATCTTATTAGTGAAATTTTTTAACACCCTGGTTCCCTTAAGTGCAGTGTTGAGAGTATTTTATCGTTTGGTTTAAAGGTGTTCTTCCATCACAGAGGTTAAGCAATACTCATTTTTAAACCCTAGTGTTTTTTAAATGAAATCAATAATCTTTTGTTTACTACCTAATTTGATAGCGTAGTGTGCATAATTTGTCTTGAATATTGGTTTTGCACCTTAGCCTAGCACAGTTTGAGCAGTGAGTCAATTAGAATTATACTTTTCAAAATGTCACACTTGCGCTTTAATTGTATTTTGGGTGTGCAAAAACGCTTGAGAGGCAAGATTTTTAGGGTAGTTGCAAGTGTACTTGCAGTGCAAATTTTATGACTTGCACTGCCCACCTCTGATCACTAGCAGCCACTTAGATTACAGGATTAGGCGACCGGTATTAATTACTAGTACGTTTCATAACACTGAAGAAAAATGTTTGAAAAAGGCTTGGCACACGTTCTGTGTGTGCAGACATTTTTTAATAAAACATACTGGTAGTAAAAAATCAAACACTAGCTATAACCTTAACCCAAGCTTATAACTCTAATAATCAAAAAAATCTTCAAAAACGAGTGGTATCACCATAAGCTTTATTTAACCAAGCATGTTCTCCATGCGCCAAATCTGAAGCCACTTTGCAAATCTTTAATACACTTGTGGTAATTTCAATAATTGTGGCTGCAGACTAGCAGTCGCTTTACAGCTCAGCCAACTTAAGACTGCATCGCTATTCACTGCCAACAGCAAACCAATTTTAAGTACTGGTATGCGTCGTTGAATTTCAGATGCGTTTTGACTGCATACACGATAGCTAGTGGTACCGGTATTCTACGCCTATATTATAACACATTATGTTTGTGCTGTATCGATCAATGAACAAACTGTTACGTTAAGTTACTGCTACAAGATTTTAATTACCGGTAGTTCGATTTATTGTCTTACCGTATGTCCAACAAATAGCTTAGGTCTAATGCTGTTATTCTTTGTTTATCTACGACCTTTTTTCTACAGTACCGGTTCCCACTAAGCTACCGGTATTCTGCACCTTTTAACCTTGCTGGTTAATAAAAAGAATTTTGTCTGTGTTCTGACGCAGAACAGCCAGCGAAAAAGTATCCAAGCTGGTACGTTAAGCTACCCTACATTCTCCAACTATTGCACTCTAGTAGAGCACCCTACTCCTAGCCACCGCGGTCCAACTCTAAGGTTGAGAAAAATGAAGCTCAGCAAACGTGACTTTCCCGCGCAGGAGCAGGGAATGGATTAAAAATTTGGAACTTGAAATGTATGGTGTTTGTATTTCAGTTATATTTGTGGTGTGAATCAATTGCGTATTTAGAAGGGTTATTTTGCCATGCCACCGTTTGAGCTATAAAACAATGAAAAAATTGACGTTAAAAATCATCGCGAAAACTTATGAATTTTGACGGAGTATAAACGCGGCATTTCAATCAGCTTGTGTATGGGGTGAGGCAAATTTTAGGATTATCAGCCCATATCAATATTTTGCTGCTTTTAAAAGTTTTGTCACTTAAGATTGCAAATTAAAATGACAAAGAAAGAAACTTTAAACGATGAAACAAGCCGGAAAAGCGATTTTGCTTAGTTATGACGTAATATTATGTGCTGGGGTTTTAACGTTTTAGTTACCATTACTGGTTTTACCATCAGACCAGAGTTGGCCGACTCCCGTCAGGCACGAAGTTAAGATGTTGATTACGAAAAATGTGCTGCAGTGCAAATGCAGCCAGGGCCTCCGAAAAAAATTTTTTAGATGGTTCAAAAACTGATACTGGCCCCCCTAACGTTATCTGAGACCCTTTGTCGTGATCAATTACTAGTTATAGACCTACCGCAAATTTCCTTTTGAAAGCGAGGAGATACATTTGTTTGATTAAATTCTGTTAGGTGGTCTGTGGTAGCGCTATAGCTGCTATAACCTGATAACCTCTCCAAGCGCCTAGCGGGGTCCAGGAAATCGAAGTGACTTGGCGAATGGAACACGCGCGGTTAAGTTACATAAACAAAAATTCCAGTGACGTCACTCGTTTTCGAAAATTTTTATTATGATTATCACACTTATAGGTTTGGGTTAGGGTTTAGGTTAGGCTTTGGGTTAGGGCTAGTATTAGGGTTAAGGTTAGGATTAGTTTTTTAGGCCTTAATTCAAATCGTCTGCGCAAATGGAACATTTTGCCGCAAGTGCCAAAATAGCCCTAATCCTAAACTTAACCCAAACTCTAACCCTAATCCCAACCCAAACCCTTACCCAAGCAAAGAAAAAACACTATTTTGCCTCCAAAATGCCAATCAGGTTATGTTACTTGTAATACGCTTGACAATGAAGAGAAATAATATTACCAAACTGCTACAACACTACACTTCACAGTGGTTAGTTACAGGTCAGTATTAAAAAAAAAAACACCTTGAAGCCCAACATAAAGCTAAAAGGTGCAATGATATGTAAAAAAAAACAAAAACAGCAGAGCTATGGTGTTAATTTTACAGAGGATTTTAAATAACAAGTACATTCCTGAATGCATTTTGACAGCAAAGTCATAAAACCTTTAGGCTATCACGACTGTAATTCAGAAGTATAGTGCAGAAATCCTGAACATGCATATTAGGGAAACAGTTACTGTAGTTTCTGCTTCACATATCCTTTCTCTGAGTTGATGGGCAGCATCACTAGGTATGCTCAAAGAACCTTTGCATTCAAATAAAATATGGCACATGGTTCGGTCACTTTCACCACAACCGCATAAAGGTGTAGCTTACTGTAAACATCAGGAAACTTATTAAATAAAAAAGGAGTTAAGCAAAGTATTTGGATAAAAAAAACTTAAACATAAAGTCTCAATCTTTCGGTTAACAAAAAAAATCAAAAGAGAGTATCTCACTCGACACTATAGGTGCCATAGATTTGAATAGGCCTCGCCATTTAGTAGCCACTGATTGTCTACACTACTTTGCCACTTACTGTATATAGATTCAACATAAAAATTGATCATATGCTTTGTATATGAGCAGCAGTCACTGGACAATTCTGTAAATCTCCTGAAATCTTTGCTCAGTACAATACAGAATATGAGAGTCTACGGTAGTGAAGCTGACAGCGTGATGACGTAATTTCCTATGTAAAAATTTTAATGCGCTAGACAAATGTGTTTGTAATGTGGAACAAAAACGACCAAGAAAATCAAAGAGTGATAACATACCGGTACTATAGTGTAGTAGATCATAATCAGATTTCTTGATGTTCAATTTCATAAAATGCTTTATTGTGTTGACCTCATTGAAAATTGTTAAGTTATTGTTAAGGAAGTTGCAAAATACAGCACCGGTAGTACATTCCCTCTGTTAGGGTTAGGGCTATTTTGGCACTGGAAGCAAAATCGCATATCGGGCTCTTTTGCCTTTAGTGGTAAAATAGCCACTGCTATTGCTGTAAATATTAGAGAAAAATACAGATTTTTAGTGGCAGAGGAGAAGTCTAGAAAGTAAGATCTATTGGTAGTTGTAGCTTAGTCTAACAATACTTAATGCCAGTACCTATACTCAAATTGAGGTATCATTGAGGCCAATCACAGATCAGTTATTTTTATGATTATTATTCAGTGTTCATTTCAGACTTACAAAATCCATATACAAGCAACATACACACACATTATAATATAGAAACACAACAACAAGAGCAGTTCATGTTTTAAATGGTGAACACAACATCTTCTATTCATTTATGTACATAATGCCACAATAATGATCATAGTGTATCGAATCATAGAAGCAGTTAGAAGACATTAACGTTTTATGCCTAAGGTTTGCATTGTAGATAAGTGACAGTGTTCAATGATTTTATAAGTAATTTTATGCTGTATAGCAGGGACACGGAAGCTGGAAGTGGCGGAAGCAGTTAATTTTTTTTGGAAGCAGAAACACTCTAATGAAAAAGGTTGAAAGTGGAAGCATTTTTTTCAAAATCAGGTGCTTTCGGATTTTCAAACTGGCAACAACTGCTGTCAGGTTGGGGTAAAATGTATCAATAATGATATTATTTCTAGAGGTACCTAACATTGTGTGCAAAATTTTCACTGTAGTCACTGCCATAATTTTTTATGTTTGTGCTGCCTAAAATTATCATAATTAATAAAGAGCCATGAGCACACCATCTTTGTGAGAGATCATGGGTGTGATCAGTGGTGCACCCAGGGGGGGTTTCAGGGGTCAAAATGGAACTCCAAAACCAACATGGTATTGTTGATATTTTGTAACACTTAGCTGTATTTACTTTTCACTGAATAATTAGTTTTGTTGTTAATCACTTAAGATGTTGCATTTGGGTCATAATTTAATTTTGTACAATATTTACCAAGCAATTGAGATTTTTGTATTTGTCTCTGGCCTATAATATTGCTGACAGAAATGTTGTGTTACAATTTGTATTTGGTATATCTATGGATATTGAAAAATGGATATAATAGTAATAATAATAAAGCAATTTATCAACCCCTTGAGATAAGATAGCAAGAAGCTAACATCTGACTAAGGGGCACTTGTTACTAAAGCAGGTGAAAAAGCAAAAAACTAACACATACAAAAAGCAAAAATTGGGCTTGGTAAAAAATTATGACGACAGTACAGTGTAAAAGCATACTAATCAATATCAGGCACATCAATAAAGGCCATATTAAAATAGTGTGTTTTCAATTTAGTTTTGAACGATGAAATGCTATATCCAAAAATAAACTTCTGAGCAGAACAGAGCTTCACACTAGACAGAGACAGATGGCCATTTAGTGAAAAAAGTTGCCCTTGTTGTAAAAAAAAAAACTATTTAGCCAAATACACTTTTGCAAAGAAAAAAGCAAACAAATTCACAGTTTGAAGATGAATGCTGCAACAAAGTCGTAGCGAATGCTGCAACAAAGTCGCAAAACTGAGATAGCCAACAGTTAAATTTACAAGAAGGCACAAATAATGAATAGAATGTTAATAGGTTTGTTACCGATATCTAGTTGCATAAATATATTTTTATGCAATTTATTTTTATGATTTTAGCATAGCGACCCCTATGAAGTACTAAAGGTAGCTAACTTCATACTCAATTTTGAAATGCACAAAATCAGCGTTAAAATATTAATTTTTCTAACTGTAAATTGCCTACGTGAAAAAATTATTATTAATTGAACTTCCCAAAAAGACTACAAAGAAACACTTTTCTTTGTTTTGTACTGTTTTTTTGAAATTGTTGTAAAGAAATTTTTCTTTTCATAAGAAATATGTATTTTAGTGTTTTTTGCAAGCTGTACTTGGAAGCACATCAACATCAAGGAGGCATTGGGCTCGCAAAAGGGACCTTAATAGTAAAAATCATCAAAACTCGCTTTTGTAGAAAATGCGAAAATTGTTTATGGAAACTTCATCCTGCCTTCATGTTGTGTAGCAAAATGAATTTGGCAGTCGCGTGATATGTTTCAAAGCATCTGAAGAAAAATCAGTTAATGCAGATGTTTTTTCAATTTTTAAACAGTTTCAGATATTTTGAAATGAAAATGTACCAAACATTTTTAGAATTAAACCAAATAATTGCATACTAACTTACATGTGCATTTGCACAAATAAGCACTTCCTGACTTCCTTCAAGTTCGGTGATATGTTGGTGATAAAATAAACTATTTCGAATAAGCTGTTTAGGTTTTAGCTGTAAATCGATTGGTTTTGTTGGCCTGTAAAAAAAAAAAAGTTGATCGAACAGAGTAACAGTGCTAAGGCATCAGTAAGAAATGGCTTATCAAATTAAGAATATGAACTTGAACTTATTTTTTATGTTAAGATTTCTTACAAAAAACTTACCCCTAATTACTATTATTAAGAAATTTACTTCATTGAAAAATATTGTCCTTCCGTATTTTATGATGTGTGGTGGATTTACTTGCTCCAAAAATGCTTTGGCATTTTTAAACATTTTGTATTTGGTAAGTGTTATTAAGCAGAGAGGTTGTTTTTCCCCAAGCCAAGTTGACTGACCACGACAAACGGATCGGGAACAAACCGACCGCGAACCAACAGTTTCGTTACAGTGATTTCGTCACGAAGCTGGGTTTGGGCAAGATGGCTCTGGGGATTGTAAAATATTTTTACGATCGCCCTTCTTAGCCAATCGGCATCTTTTGGTTCACAGTCAGTTTGTTTGTGGTCAGTTGTCGTGGACTCGTTTTTCTCTTAATTTCAATTGGCCTATTAGAATATGATGCTTTGGTTTGTGATTATGGTAACAGTTGAATATTCATCAATCGGGGTAGTTACTGGCTTAAGGTTAAGTCAGGTTCTGGACTTCGTTTCCTAATACCATTTTGAATTGATATAGATGTTGTGGCATGATGTCTTCCTTGCAGAATAGCTAATTACCACTAGGCTTCTGGGAGCATTTTTGTCTCTGCTTTTGTAATTCTTATCAAAAGTTACAGTAGTTGCCTTTTCTAGAATAATAACAAGCTTTTAATACTGAGTTGCAACTAGCATTCTAAAACCCACTAGCATTCTAAATGAGATGCAAATCCACTGGGCAGGGTTTTCATTTTGAATTTACATGCAAATTTAAATACTTCCAGTTCAAAAAATGTTGTTTAATTTTAACAAATGCAGTTGTTCATGTATAGGATACAGTTTAGTTTTGATCAATGGAGCATTACTTATAATTTTAATAGTCAATTTTGTTGAGCTTGAATTTTGTTAAGACATCTAGCAGTTGTATTTCGCCATGTCATCACGCTATATTGCAAGTATAGATAAATTATACCAATATACACATTTTTCTATATGATTGTTGGTTTGTTTTTTGGGGGGGGCTTGCCAAGTTAAATGCATGCTGAATCAATTTAGCACATCTGTTTTTCAATACTTGGTACTTCTTTTATTCTCTTTCTGTGTGTATTAAGTATATTGTTATGTTTATTCTCGTAGGCTTTTATTGATCGGTCTAGTATTAGCTAGCTTCCTGAAACATTATGTTCCATTTTTCATAGCTTTGTCAGTTTCTTTTTCCAGTTGTTCATAAATGATGATACTTATCTATTATCTGTTGTTATTGTGATTACATCCTTATTCATTGTCCATGTTGCCTTAGCCACTAGACAGAGCAAGGACTTTTGCGTCTTTCAGTCAAGCTTCCACCGGTCTGTCACACATGGTGGAGGCTTCAGACTGTTTCTTTTAACGTTAAATGTTGAGCAGGAAAGCTGTGAATATTGGCTTTTTTTCTAATCTTTAATTGGCCACCAGAACTCAAACCTGAGTGTACTGTTTCAATACCATTTATTTTCTGCTTTTCACCCTGTAAGTCTTAATAATGCCTAACCCAAGAAATTAATATCCAGCCCTCTATTACCTGCAATGTTTTGTTTTTTTTTCAAAAAAAGTAAAGTGCTGGTGAGACATTGATAACTCCTTGTGTAGCCAATTTATCAAAAGTTGTTAGAATGATGCTGAATTAATTGTATGCTGTTTTAACAGCTTGTATCTTTTCTTCTGATTGGAGTGGCGGCTTATGCTAAAGCAGTTGCAGTGATAAAATCATATGAAATAGCAGGCGGTGAGTTGGTTTGTGTCATTTTCATTTTAAATTAAAAAATTATATGTCAAAAGCATAATTGTATAATTTTTAGTTAAAATTTCCAAAAATCACTAAAAATTTTTTATTTAGGGATTGAAAAAATATAATTTAGCATCTGCAGTATCCCATTTGCACTAAAAATGAATGAAGTGCATCTGAGAAATCAAGCTAGAATGTATTTCATCTTATACTGTAACTTTTAACTGCATGTATATTTTTAGGTATAATTGCTTCTGGACTTTTCCTTTTTCTGGTTGCTTTCCTGGGATTAATCGCTGGATCAAAGCATCATCAAGTTTTGTTGTTTTTTGTATCCTTAAAATATTTGGCTAAGACACTAATGTTACATCACTTCACATATTGTGTGTTACTCTATTGAATGGACAATGACGAAAAACATTTTTTCAACCACTAAGTACTATTACCGTATTTTTTTATTGAACAGTTTTAAGGTTTTGCAAAATTTAAATATGACCTTTAACTAAATTAACTTCATTTTCCCCGATAAGTTTGACGTCCTTCATGGTCGACTCATGGTAAATCATAACGACTTCCAGTGGCAGTTAGGTGGCCAGATCAACCATCAACCCTGCAGCTGCAAAGCTTGTAACAGGGAAAATGAATATGCACAGAGCTGGACAGTGCTGTTTCGAGCTTTTAGCTCTTATCGGCAGCCCTCAGCTTCTCTAACAAAGTTATTCCCCAACTGGACAAACCTTAAGGGCTTGCACAGTGGCAGAGGCTTTGTAGGAAATAAACGATTTTTCACAAGTGAAAAATCGTTTATTCCCTACAAAGCCTCTGCCACTGTGCAAGCCCTTAAGGTTTGTCCAGTTCAGCCAAGAGTCTTGTCCAGCTGGGGAATAACTTGGTTAGAGAAGCTGAGGGCTGCCGATGAGAGCTAAAAGCTCGAAACAGCGCTGTCCAGCTCCGTGCATATTCATTTTCTCCGTTACAAGCTTGGTGGCTAAACTCTTTGGTAATGTTCTCATGAATGATGTGAACAGGAACCCCACCGATGAGTTCTTTTAAAGACTTTAATGTGCAAATGAAATTAACTTTGCTGAAAGTCATATTCAGGTTTTTAATATTGGTTGGGTTATACCATTAAGACTGCAGTCGAGAATCAAGGTAGATATGTGGATCTTCACGATCGTTGGATAAACAGACAATATCCTGTCTGATGCATGCAAGAGACACCTTCTGTATAATCTATGACAGCATTATACTCAAGAAGAAGAAATATCTTCACGATTACACAAAATTTTGAATATTCAAACTAGACAATATGATATAAATAATGTGGCGTTTTCCAGACAATTCCTTAACCACTAGCGTGTAGTATATTGTTGTTTTGTTTCTTCTTTTTATTATACAATTTTCAGTCTCCATTGCTTGTCTTGCTGTGTCTAAAGACCAAGTGGTAAGTTGTTCACGCATTCATGCCTATCTGCCTAGTTGACAGAAAAAATTTGAATGTTTCCCAACCAGAGTGTTGTTGTTGAGTTACATATTTATTCCCCAGCTACAGGACAGCGTCAGACACTAACTATGGGATGATCTGTACGCTTTCTTTTGTATAACTACTAAGGGCTGAATTTTTGGTGATCCAATGTTCCCGTGGATTCATTAAATTGCAATTTATCATTAAACGTGCAGATATAAATTTTATTGACATAAATCTTACGTCAAATAATTACTGTTCCTTCTAGAAAATCTTTTGACTTTCTTAGCAATTTTATTGCATCATCTTCACCTATATGTTTGCATTATCGATTCTCCATTTGAACCGGCCAGTTGGTCGAGTGGTAACACGTTCGATTCTGGAGCGGGAGGTCTGAGGATCAAATCTCGGGCCGGTCAAATCGAACACAGTGTTACCAACAACTCGCCACCGTTTTAGCATTTCTTTGAAAGGAGCTGTGTTGCCCATAGGTTCCATGACGTGGAGATGGGCCCCACCAACTCGTTACACGCTTCGGCGTAATACAGCGAGTATAATGAAAGATATGATTTGATTTGATTCTCCATTTGACTGCTAATTTGTTTTCCGAACATAGCTAATTTTAAAATTGCGTATTATTATCATTTTTCACGTGCTGTTCTCTTCAACTTTGCGATTTGAACCGAAAACCTGTTCTTTTGAGAAAAAAAGTCTTACTCTTTGTATACTCTCCTTCTCATGCACCATATTTGCAATTTCCTTATACTTTTGTTTGGTCCAAATGCGGCCTCGACCTTCACTTAAATATTACTTGTTTGTCAGACGGATGGAATTCGTTTGTTGTGGGGTGCGGAGAATGCTACCTTTCCTGCGAAAGACGACGCCCAGCGGACGTTTCATTGTTGCCAGTGGGAGTGGGAAAGCGAAAAATGCTCTGTTGATATGGTTGAAGTCTGTAACGAGGTGACTGGGTTTTAGTGATTGAGTGGAAAGAACGTTTGCTACTGAAGTGGTGGATTCTGGTTTGATTCCTGGCCGGGTTAGATCAAAGACTATAAAAATCGGTATTCACAGCTTGCACTGGTCCGCAATAAACAGACAAAGTGTGAAACCTCCACCATGTGTTGTAGACTAGTCGTCAGTGGCAGCTTGATTCAAAGACCGCGAGATCTCCATGTCTTCTGGCCCAGGCCTAGATGAATTAAAATTTAATTCACTTCAGTTTGAATTGTTTTGCGTGGTTCTGGCCCAAAGGCTACCAGCGCGAAAGCCTAGGGAAGATCCACCAGAACGGCGACCACTTAAGAACAAGCAATGTAAAAAAGTTATCCTCCCACAGGATTCGAACCTGCAGCCTTTAGATTACCGGTCCACTGCCTTGCCAGTAATTTAAAGACTCTAGGTTTGAATCCGGTAATTTAAAGACTGCAAGTTCGAATTCTGTGGTAGGATAACTTCTTCGCATTGCTTGTTTTTACGTGGTCGCTGTTCTGGTGGCTCTTACCTAGGCTTTCGCGCTGGTGGCGTTTGGGCCAGAAGCACGCAAAACGATTGAATATTAAACCTCTGGCTTGCAAACGTCAAAACATCACAATTAAATTATTATCACTTTAGTTTTCCCAACCAACATTACTCTTATTTAAGTTTATGACTTTGTACACATTTTGTTCAGTTTAAGATTTAAAACAAAAGTTACAGTTTGAAAGCGACCAAATTCGTTATGTACTCATAGATTGTACAAAGAACCAATTTTTAACATTTGTGCGGTGCCATGCCTAATTGCTTATCGATTTTATTTTGACTAACAAGTGAAACAGCAGGCGGAAGTGCACGGGACAGTGCATTTAGTCAGCAAATTTTTGAATTGCTTCGAGTCCTCTGTAAAAGTGCTCATGATTAGGTTAATCAGAGCAATTCACGTTTATTTTCTGAATTAGCAAAAAAAATTTGCTTACCACTACACAGTGTTTTATGTATTTGCATTCGTCTGGTAGTCTTACTTCGTCATTTGCATGGTTGTTTTTTGTGTGTCTTATGACGCGAGTGGAGATGAATCAACTTTGTAAATTTATTTAAATTTAATTTACTCAAATAGAACAACGCATTTATGTGCATTTAAAGTGCTTTTTTAATGTACTATATATACATCAGACTGGACCTCCACAAAATTATGTAGGAAGTACATTTTATTTCAAAAGTCCTCAAAATAGCCTAACGCAACATTAGCATTAGGTATTGTGTGTCGTATGTATGCCTCTATCAACTAAGCTATTCATTATTGTAGTTGATTTGGTTTGTGTTACGTAGTGTTGGAAAAGTAGATGAGATAGTGGGTATCATAATCGAGATTGTTTCCAGTTTTGCTCCTGCAACGCAACGTCATCGCCATCTTGCAAACCATGCAAAGACATCATCCCGAAAACCGTAACAAACAAGCTTGAGATTACCGGCGGGATCGGACTTTTTTTCAGCTTCACAGAGGTAAATATTTTGAAATCTTAAAAGTGTTTGGTGTTTGCTTGGATTTTTTACTTGGTTGTACAAAATAATAAGTCCTTGGTGTGCCCCAGGGTGAGTGGACATCGTTACTTTCTCTCCTCCCCCTTGCTATCATACGTCTCTTATCTTAACATCTGTGCGGTTATACAAGTATCTTCTTTTTTTTACCAAGGCTTTCTCTATTAAGTTTATAATAATATGGTCTGAGCTGTAGTACCTTTGCAATTGCATTACCGCTGTTAGGGCAACACTTTCTGCAGAATCTGGGATGGAAGCGAAAAACGATTATTCTTCTTCTCGCTGTAGCTGGTAAGAATTTGCTACGTACGTTTCACGTTTCGTAATGCAAATGGCTACATAAGCGGTAGATGCTTCCTCGAATTTATTACTTTCCCGGATAACATCAAAAAGATCATTTTTCCCGTTGCATTTTGCCATTGATTTTAGAAGATTCTTTTTATATATACGTCATTGCGGAAAGATTACTAGTCGTTTTTCACCATCCATGGATGCCCGGTCGCGTAGCATTCATCGGTTGCCGTTTACGATTTGTTGGGCGAATGACTTCTTTATTCTACCACGAAAAAGCACTACGGTAGTGGTTATTGATTAGATGAATTTCACTGTAAGTCATTTCTATTGTTGGCTTCCGTATCACAACCTTAATATAGTGCTTTTTCCTGGTTTTTAATTAACCTTTTATTAAGAACAATGTACTGAGAAAATTAATAAGCTATAGACAGTATACAGAGTCTTACAGGTACAACCAAACCTTTGATTAACAGCCTAAGACATACTGTTTCGGAATCGACATTCGTCTTCCATTCCTCGTCAGTATAGCTAGGACTACAGGTATGAACATGAGGGTAGAAAGGCAAAGAATCGCAAATTAACCAGATCATGACACAGTTTTTTTTCCCCTAAAAATATAAAGTAACCACAATACTATTAGAAATAATTCTAATAGTTCAATGCAAAATAATTTCCTATAGCATGCCTTAGACAGCTGTTTCGCCCAATCTCAGGGCTCATCAGTAAGGCTAGCAAGGCCAAAAAGGACAAATATCACCAGTGATAAAAATCTTCAAAACAAGCATCTTTACCAATTTACCAATCAATGAATAAATCTTTACCGATTACGTTTGTATTACATAAATCTTTACACATCATTCAGTCAATTTTAGCCAAAATAGATAAATCTTAGCTGAAAAATCCTTACCCAATAAAACTAGAGCTTTTAATTAAATCTTTACCGAATGAAACTATTTCAATAAATCAAATCGTTACCGACTAAAGTACAAATCTATCGCAGAAGAGCGATAGCCTAGCTAACAAAATAAATGAACCTTGACCGAAAAATTTTTACCCAAAGAAACTAAAGCTATTAATTAAACTATTACCGAATGAAGCTATTGCTATAAATCAAATCTTTATCAACTTAAGTACAAATCTTAACTTACATCTGTCAGAAGAACGATAGGCTAGCTAACTCTCTACTCTCTTCATAGCTCGCCGTAAATGGCTACGTCTCCAGTAGGCTGAAAGGCTCAAAACTAGTCCCAAAATTCAGACTAGAGCTAAACTAGGCTAACAATCTTTAGAAATGAAACGCTATCAATATCCTCTGCTCTCCTCGTAGCTCGCCTAAAATGGCTACGTCTCCAACAGGGCCGAGACGGATCTAAACTAGAACCAGTGACTCGCAGTAGTATTTACAGTGACTCAACAATGACAATTTATTAAGAACAATGTACTGAGAAAATTAATAATAAGCTATAGACAGTATACAAAGTCTTATAGGCACAATCAAATCTTTGATTAACAGCCTAAGACATCTGGTTAATTTTCGATTCTTTGCCTTTCTACGCTCATGTTCATACCTGTAGTCCTAGCTACTGACGAGGAATGGAAGACGAATATCGATTCCGAAACAGTATGTCTTAGGCTGTTAATCAAAGATTTGATTGTGCCTATTAGACTCTGTATACTGTCTATAGCTTATTATTAATTAACCTTGTTTTACAGATGCTGGGTGTGTGGCTAGCAGTTCGATACCGAAACCAGAAAGATCCCACTGCTAATCCTAACCAATTTCTCTGATAGAAAACTCTGCGTATCGCCGCTTTCTCTTCTGTGCTTTCACTTTCGGACTATTGTAACCTAAGAAGCAAGTAGTTAGTGTTAGAACCCGCAGTGCAGTTGCTATGTTTTCAGCGCTTTAATTTTACTGTAAGATGATACTTTTAATCGGTTTGTGGCAGTTCTTTGTAGCTGTGATATCCAGCTATAAGCCTTGCAGAGCTCAATGTTGTTGTTTGGACGTCCGTAAGAATTAATGCTATAGATTCACTAGTGGAATTGTATGCCGTGCAATAAGCTCATTACCTTTTAGAATCGTTTTCTCTAACGACAATTACTTTAATTCGCGGGTTAACAAAATTTATCAGGGGTAAATAATGAACGAATGGCTAGGCACTTACCATAAATATGAAGTAATTCTCGGATTACTTCTCTGAACTTCATAGTTAATTTTACAACAATTCGCTGAACAAAATAACAGATAGCAAAATTAATAATCCGCGGGTTTCCTTAATTTTCGTTAATGCATACAATCCTTAGTGCGTTGATTGCAACATCTTTCCTTAATTATTTGTCACTAACAGTGCCATTTAGTTGGTGGGGCTTCCCCGCCGACTTTGTGAGGATTTGACATTGGTCAAAGTTTCTCTGTAACCTCTACATCCTTTTTTTTTATCCCAATTATGTTTTTTTGCTTTGGTTGATCCCGACTATGGTTTTCCACAGCTAGTTTCAAACCGCAGTTAGATGTTGCTAGCAGCGCGGGATCTTTTTAACTACTCAATCGTATATTGTTACAAAACTTTTTAGAGCATTCCAACCCTCTCTTCCAGATGATCTTAAAAAAAAACAATATTACTGCAGTTATAGGATTACTGCTGGTAGCAGTTAGGTCCGGTCTACACTGGGTTTAAAATCGTGAGTGTAATTGCGCATTTTTATTTTTTCAAACAACAATTTGGTACGCGTGGCGTACCAGCGTACAAACTGCAAGTTTTGTTTTTTTTGTAAATAAACTGATTACACGCTTGTATGCTTAAGATTTTATGCTTATTGTAGATCAAGCGTAAAGTTTTTTACAAGCTTGAATGGCTTGCCCAGTTAGCCCTAAAGGTGGTTGGGGAATACTCTTGGCTTAGATGTGCTGGCTGCCGAGGGCTGCTGATGAGAGCTAAATGCGTTGTCCAGCTCTGTGCATACAAGATTTTGCGCGATTTAGATAACGGTTAGGGGGTGCTACTTGGCGTCATCCGTATTTACCAGCCTTTTCTGCGCGGGCCTCCATCAGTGCCGATGACGTGGTTTATCCTAGTAGTATTTTAATTGTTAAAACTTGGACCAGCCGCTAAGGGCCCAAAGATAGACCGAACGTACTGCGGGCAATCTGGCTCTGCTAGTCCTAATCTGTTGGTTGAAAAGATAGCTACATGTTTGCTGCAGAAACGCCGCAAGCAATTAACAGATCAGGAATTTTCTCGATTGAATTTTTTTTTCATTGGTTGTGCTGTTTCACATCAACCAAGCCCGCGTTGTGTCATTTTTAAACTTTTATTCACGTTTTTGCGTGGTACAGTTTGTGGTTGAGGATGCGAACATGTTTACTGCTCGTAATTCGACGCAGTTGAATCGCGTTGGCTTATGTGTGTAGTTTTGTGTTGTACATCGATGGTGTTGTGTAGTTTTTGGTGCTGCTTTTGCGTTTTCATGGCAAGTTTAAAAGAAATTCAGCGGTTTCTACCTAGTATTTTGAATTTAAAGTTTGAGTGTGAATCACGCACTTTTTGCCTGTCTAATCACACTAACAATAAGCACCTTTCTTGGGTTCTGTTTGCTAATCTTTCATCAATCTGGGCCACCGCAACAAGTAAACTACTCTGCCTTTATCAAAAACAAACGTAAACTGCCATTCCCGAAAACACAACGACGTGTTGCCGGTTCGGAAATCGAACTAGGAACGAGCAATCTTTTGATCTCGAATCCGTCTGTGTGCCGATAACGATGGTTTACTCAACAACAATTTTGGATATAATGAAATTGCGGATTGGACGAATTTTTCAAAATCTTCAACATTTTATGATTTAAATCGAAGGCAACTGAACATGTATTTTCTGAGCTGAGCCTATCACTTTTTTTCCATGACCCAGTTATGTCTTAAGCATTTCGGCGTTTGTGGGGCATAAAAATAATAATTGAACTAAAAAGTCCTACGTATACCTTTTTTACATGTTCACATTTGCGACGCTTTTTGGTCATTCAATTCCTTTACGTCACTAAAATAATTAAATGAGCAACAGTGCTGTTGAAGTTTGCACAAAACAACGGGGAAACCGGAAGTAATCTTTCAGCTTTGAAGTCGACTGTGTGGTTCTTATCGAAAACGACAAATGACCGAAAAGAGCCCAAAAATGCGCCGAGAAAGTGGACATGTAAAAGATGGCAGCTGTCATATAAAACGACATACTTTATTTGAGTCTTTTCACGAGATTAGAATAATATTTTCAGTAGCGTAGCTGCTCGACATTTGTGTTAAATTTACAGCTGTATCCGTTACTGTTCATAGGTGATGCACGGAAAGTTTTTCTGAGATTTGCAGCGATTCGAACTTGTTTTTGATTGGTGAGTGCTTGATGTACGATAATAAATAAAAAAAGTTATATTTCCTTCAAAAAAGTGTTTTTTTTAATGCTGAAAGATTTGTTCAGATAGCACGAATTTCATGTTAAGGGTCGAGTCGCCACGACGCAGCTGCAGTTTCTCGTCAAAACAGTTGTAACTTTTCATTTTTTATAATTTGGCTCCACCGCGTTTTCATGTTCTTCTTAAAGCTGAGTTTCATGATGTCGAAAGGATAGAAATTTATTTATCTAAAAAAACGTTTTCTGTTACATACGTCATAAAACTAAGCTCAGATCCAATGCAATTCATTTTGCTTTCTAACAAGTTTATGAAATAAAAACGCGGGGGTGGATTGCAGATTTGCCGCGTAAAAATTTAGAATAATGTCAATCCAGCCAACTTCGAGTTGGATCAGCAGTACAGGCTAAGCCAAGATTTTTGATTGAGAAGGGGTACAGACCTCAAATCTCATGAAATGACGCTATCACAAATTTTCGAAAGAGGAACTTTTTGTGGGACAAAGATATCGTAGAATGGAAGATCAATAGCTATGGCCTGGTTTGGCACTTAACCAGGATTTTGCTTATGGGAAAGCGCTTGAACCAAAAGGTAAAAATATCTAAATTGGAAGACTTACTGAGTGAACTAGTGTAACTCAAACGTATCACAGACGGGGTCTGGTGGCGAAGCCCCCAGCCGCTGGGCGAGTTTTTTCAATTATTTGGAAAAAAGGTAAGTTTATTTTAATGCCATTGGATCACATTTCGCACGTGCTCAGAATCATTTGAAAGAACTAGATTTATAACATTTGAAAGCCAATTGAAAAGATTTAAATTGTTCAAACTTCCTTTTACTCACAATTTAAGTTCAAAGCACGTTCAAAATTTTGCTTTTAGGGTTAAATTTTGCAAGTGATTTGGCCCATGTAGGGGGAAGTAAGGCACAATGCTTCCTGCAATATTTTAAATTAGCCGTAAGTAATAATCCACTCTAGATTATCCTTAGAGATTTTTGTTTTGCCATGCAAATAACCTATTGTAGGAGTACAATAGTACATATACGGCCAAGGAGCCCAAATTCAAAAATTTGTTCAATGAGCATTTACCCTAGCTAATTTTTTTTTTCAAAAGTATTTATGTCGCATAAAGACTGGCGAGGTGGAGGTGAGTTACTACTGAAAAATGGTACAAAAGTTGGTTACTCTTACCATGGTATTGCCCGGGCCGGATTTACATTGCGCGGAGCTCTTGGCACTTTGCAGATTTTTGCAACATCGTTCTGCCAAATATAGGTGAAGACCAAAAAAAGTGTTACCATCTGAGATCGGGACCCCTGGCACTGTGCCATATGGTAAATCCGGTCCTGGTAATTGCATTACGCTCAAAAGAAAAGTTAGATGAAGCCTGAGGTAGTAACTTTTAGACAAAAACCTTTAATTTCACTGGGGTTATGCATTTTAATCGATTGGCAAAAATTGAACTGAGATAGTATTATTGTTAATCACTGTTGTATGCGAAAAATGTTAAAGGAAACTGCAACTGAAAAAACAGCAGGCTTTTTTTGTCACATTTTTATTGTTGGCGGCATTTCAATTAGGGGGACGGGTTCCCTGGCCCTTCAGGCTATGTCTACGATCAGCAGGCCTTTTTTCCCGTTGAGGCTGAATTTTGAGGACGGACAATAATACGGACCGGCTAGTTGGTCGAGCGGTAACGCGATACTCGCTTGAGCGAGAGGTCTAAGGTTCAAATCTCGGTCCGGTCAAGTTAGAAACAGTGTTGTCAACGGCTCGCTATCGCTGCGACATTTATTCGAAAGGAGCGGCGTTGTCTGACGTAAAAATGGGCCCCGCAAACTCGTTACACGCTTCGGCGTAGTACATCGAGTATAGTAAAAGATTTGATTTGATTTATCAAAGATAGCTGGCACTTGAAAACATTGCAATAAAATGCACAAAATTGGGTTTTGAATTGTGCTATTAACCGAAAAAAAAAAAAAATGGCAGCGCAATTTATTAAGCAAAAATTTTAAAAGCTTTGATTCTCAACGTTATGTCACAAAACACAAAATTAAAGAGAACTGATCAAAATCGGTTTTACTGAAGAAATGAGAACTACTTGAAGTAATAAACATGTGCGCCAAGCCTTTTTCTCACAACTTCGTTTATTTGCAAAAATACGATTAAAACAGTTTGACTCCGCACCATTGCCAACCTGGCATTTCTCAATTTTGTGACATCACAAAAATTTCTCAAAGATTAAGAAACGCGATAACAACTGTTAGCAGTGATTATCCGAACCACACAGGCCCGGCGCCACGGGAAGGCATTCTGGGGCCGTGCCCCCCAAAATGACTGCTTGTGCCCCCCAAACGAAAATTGTGCCTCTCCCCAAGCGAAGACTATGCCCCAAAGAAATTAACAGGCTCGGGGCTATTGGAGTGCAAATCGAGGCCTAAGACTTTCAAATTGGTGTTTACCGTCCGTGACTCACACCGGATTTCATAAAACTTTTGGGACGAAGACCTTTTTTTTGGTCTGCACTTAAGAATTCGTGAAAAATCGCAAGAATTTTGAGACGATAACCACGATTTGTGGAAATTTTTGAACTGAAGACCTTTTTTTGTCTTCGCCTTGTTCGATCTTCACTGGAATAAATTTCACGTGCCCTCGTTCCCCTCACGAATCCACACACATAAACTTCTCGTGCCCCCCCAAATTATTTCTGCCCCCCCTCCGGTCACGCTATCCTGGCGCCGGGCCTGGAACCACATCTGAAAACTTGGCTACTGCTTCTTGGTACATGTAGAGTTGTAGACCTAGGCTACGAGTAGAACTGATCAGCAGTATGATCGTTTTTGGCTTCAAATTTTATATCATTCATGCGCTAAAAACATCATCAAAACTTGCCTAATTTTGACACAATAGATTATATCATGGGTTCTCAAACTTTTGGTGTTATGGAGCCCTTGAAGAGGTTGAACATAATTTACGGAGCCCCACAATAAATTTCTAAAATCAAATCAAAAAAGTGTAGCCCCGTTTTGTTGTTTTTTTATTTATTTAGTTACTTTGTGCGAGTTTCAAACCCGGTTTCATTATTTACGTTAATTTGTATTTGGAGGCCACGACTCGTTCCTCAAGACAAGTATTTAATTCATTGAACAGCAGCATAAGTTGAAGTCTGTTAAATCCGTTTGCTATGAAGATATTCTTGTTTCCTTTGGTATGAGTTACTAATTTTTTTGTTAAAATTTGCTAATTTTTGTGTTGACCTAATTGAATATAAATTTTAAAATTTGCAAGCTGGAACCTTAAAAATCATTCATTCGGGATCATATTTACCAGAAGTGGAATCGTCATTACATCGCTTATCCTGCCGGTGGCTAATACAACTTTTTATTCCCAAATGTCCAAAACAGGGATGTGGAAGCAGTCAAATTTTTAATGCTTCCGCTTTCAGCTCCTCTTTAAGTTTTATGCTTCCGAGTTCGCTTCCACTTCCTCACCTTTGGAATTTTTTGCTTTCGCTTCCAGCTCCGGATGGAATTAGTCGCTTCCGAGTGCGTTTTCGCTTCCGGTATCTTTCCTTAAAGTGCTTCCGCTTCCACAAAAATTTAACCGCTTCCGCATCTCTGCTCAGTATGAAACAGCTAATTGTATTTAGTCTAAAAAAAGAACAGGCAAGGGTTTGCTATACAGTAGCCTAGCTTGCCATTACAAAATAATCAAGATCTAGAAATCATGGCTAATGCACCATAGGCGTAGCCCGGGGGGGGGGGGCAGGGCTCCGGCTCTCCCAATCGAAATGTCACCATGGAGAAAGAGGTGACAAAAACGCCTTGTTTCTTCAGTTTCAGTTTTTTTTAGCATCTTCGCGTGCAACAGTTCACGCGCGCAACAGTAATTACAAAATTATTGACAACCAGGGGGCCCGGGCCCCCTCAATTCAAATTTTGTCAACGAATTTAAATCTGTAATCCGGGTGAAATTAAGAG
Source organism: Trididemnum nubilum (assembly GCA_963965965.1). Classification (NCBI taxonomy): domain Eukaryota; kingdom Metazoa; phylum Chordata; class Ascidiacea; order Aplousobranchia; family Didemnidae; genus Trididemnum; species Trididemnum nubilum. The sequence goes on along the minus strand of OZ014484.1, from coordinate 37,801,365 downwards.
TTTTTGTCCTAAAAGTTGCTACCTCAGGCCCTCATCTAACCTTTTTATGAGCGTATTGCAATAACTAGGGCTGGATTTACCATTTTGCACAGGGCCCCATAGGCCTAGCCAGGAGCCAAAAGGGCCCAAGGGGCCCGCCCCATCCAATTGAAATGTCACCAATGACAAAATATGAGAAAAAGTCTATTGTTTTTCAGTTTTGGTTTCGTTTAGCATGTTTCGCTTACAACGGTAATTAACAGCAATATTGATAACCATACAGGGGCCCCGAGTACCCCTCAATGCAATTTTTGCCAACCAATTAAAGTGTATAACCGCGGAGGAAATGAGAAGTTTTGTCCTAAAAGTTGCTATCTCAGGCCCTCACCAAACCTTCTTATGAACGTAATGCAATAACCAAGGCCGGATTTACCAAAATATGGCGCAGTACCTGCTAGGGGCCCCGCCCTCAGATGGTGAGCCTTTTTTGGTCTTCACCTGTATTTGGCTAAAAGTTGTTGAGAAAATCTCTAAAGGGCCAAGTGCCCTGCGCAATGTGAATCCGACCCGGGCATTAACATGATTAGTAGGCGTAACTACCTATTGTACCATTTTAAAATTACAATCCATCTACATCTCTCCAGTCTTTCCGCGGCAAAATAGTTTTGAAAAAAAAACAGCTGGGGAAATGCTCATTATACTAATTATTGAATTTGAATTGAGGGGGCCTGAGCCCCCTAATCGTATATGTACTCCTAGAACTGTTTGTTTTTATGACAAAACAAAAATCTCTAAGGAAAATCTTCAAGTGAATCACTGTATTATTTACTGCTAAAATATTGCTCAAGGCAACGTACCTTGCTTTCCCTACCTGGGCCAAATCACTTACTAAATTTAACCCCGAAATCCAAGATATTAAGCGTGTTTTACGGATGTGGAGTCCTCGAGGACGTCCTTAGCCTTAGCCTCCTCAGGCACAACCTCTTCGTTTGTTCGGCACATGAAGAAATGCCACAAGTCACGGTAAGCTATTGCATTATTTTTGAAAGAATGATTTAATACACTAACTTTGTTAGGTTGTAATAGTGGATAAAAATTGTGTGTTTTTGTATGTTATTTATTGATATTTTTAACGGTTGTGTGCCGAAGTGAACAAGTTTAATTATGAAACGCTCTCCAAATCGAAGCTAAATTAATGTACTGCACGTCTCAACCTGATGGCATTTTGCATTCCAAGTTCTTGAATTATTAACCTGGCAGTGGAGGGTGCTATTTAAGGAATCAACACTTCAGTTTCTTTTGCTGTTGTAAAAAATTCTAGAAGATAACAAATACCCGTAACCCCCATCAGCGACGTGTAACTCAACAACAACTTACAATGTACAGCTATATATATTGCATCGACCCAGGTTGTAAGGTTTTTTATTTACGAGTAAACTTTTATATCAATTTTTACAACTTTGCTCTCGGCCAGGAGCTGCAAACGGGTCAACAACTGTAGTTCAGCCCCAAACACAAAAATAAACAGCCGGAAACTAATGTGATTCGAAGCCCAATGAATAAGAAATCGCAAGAGAAATTTGATGTAGATCGAAAGCACTAAGTAGCGGCTTCTAGCTGTGGGCTTGTGCATGCTAAGCGACTCGAAATCCATGACGGCTGCAAGTGGTCTTCCTCAGCTTACGTCCGTCTGTGTATAGAATGCAACAAGATAACAGTTAAATCGACGCATTTTATGTCATTATTGAAATTGAATTGTAAAAAGGCTATATATTTTTGCAGAAAAGATTATCCGAGCGGCCGAAAATTTATTAGATGATATGGACGTGGAGGGAAGCACATCTGAGTTGGCGAATCGTGGACGCTCGGAGGAAGAAACGGCACAGCTAAGAAACATTCCACGTCTTTTCAGCAAATATTCGAAAATTCCAAATAAAGCAACTTCCAAAAGATCAACAAGCGTTCGGTGGCAGTTGCTAAAGTATCTCGAAATCACCAACAATGGTGAACATTTTAACGAAAATATTTTCGAATTTTGGGAAACCATGGAAAACCAACTACCTGTCTTATACAAACTCGCGATGCAAGTTCTTTTTGTGCCAGCGTCATCGGCTCCTGTGGAGCGTATTTTTAGTACCGGAGGTTTGATCATGAAACCACATCGATCTCGGTTTTCTTCAGGTAATCTAGAAATGCTGGTTGCATTAAAATGTAATCACAATTTTATTGTTTGATTTTGGTATAGGCTTACTTTTTACGGTTGCATTAATTTTTTCCGTTGTGTTTCGTCATTATTTTTGCTTGCAATAATATGCCATTCAAGATTTTTTGGCTCTGTTACTAATCTGTAGTTACTGCAAGCTGGACCACTGCGATAGTTTGAACACAGGAACGCATTGCTCAGTTTCAGTTGGCATCGAACGGCAATTTCTCTACTTCAAGGTCGGGCGCTTGACAGTAGAGGTACGCCGTCACCTCTTCATGTGCTTGTGAATAGCACGTGGCCCAAGTTCGTATTTTGGTTTATGGTCGTTCTACTGTATTGCGATTGGCCGTTTGTTTAAAGAAAAACCATGAAAAGGGTTGTCAATAGTCAATACAAATAAGTTTTGCTTCTAAAATCTCGGGTCTCGAAGTCTCGTCTCTGTCTCGAAAAACTCACCGAGTCTCGATCTCGGTCTCGAAAATTTTTTCAAGTCTTGGTCTCGGGTCTTGGACTCGAATTTTTTTCAAGTCTCGGTCTTGGTCTCGGTCTCGACCATCAGGGTCTCGACTACATCACTATTATTTACTGGTAAAATGTAGCAAGAAACAATGAACCTTATTTCCCCCAACCTGGGCCAAATCACTTACAATTAAAATTTGACACAAAAATGCAAAATGTTAAACGTGTTTTGGACTTAAGTTGCAAGTAAAAAGAGCATTAAGCATTTTAATTTTTTCAATTGGCTTTCAAATTTCAAAAATCTAGTGCTTTCAAATGGCTCTAAACACGTGCAAATTGTGATTCAATGGTTTAAAATAGCTTTTTTTTCCAAAAATTTACAAAAAATCGTCCAACGGCTGGGGGCTTCGCTCCCAGACCCCCATAGCCTCTAGAAGCTGGGGGCCTCGCTCCCAGACCCCTGTCTGTGATACGTTTGAGTTACACTAGCTTTCTGAACACGTCTCCAAAGTTAGATATTTGCTCTTTTCAGCTATTAGTTTAAGCCCTCTACCTTTGCAAAATCCTGGTTAAGTGCCAGCAGGCAACGATTTCAGATTGTGCTTTCTAAGATATATTTGAACCGCAAAAAGTTTTTTTTGAAAGATTTTGATGACGTCATTGTATGTGATTTGTGGTTTAGACCCCCCAATCAAAAATTCTGGCTACGCCTATTAGTTGAAGAGCGCTTGAAAAACATTTTAGACGACTTTTTTTTTTTGAGAACACATGCGGTTGTGTCCTTGGTCCTTGGCCTCGAAAGGATCGGTCCTCGGAAAGGCTGTCCTTGGCCCTGACCTCGGATTTTTTTTGTGTCCTTGGCCTCGAGCCTTGTGTCCTCGACTCCATCTCTGGTGTTTTAGACTTAAATTGTAAGTAAAAGGAAGATTAAACAACTTAGTTTTTTCAATCGGCTTTCACATGTTTAAAGTCTAGTTCATTAAAATGGTTTTAAGCACGTGCAAATTGTGATCCAATGGCATTAAAATAGCTAGTTTTTTCCAAAAAATTTCCCAGCGGCAGGTCGCTTCGCCCCCAGACCCCCATAGCCTCCTTAGACTCCCGTCTATGATACGTTTGAGACACACTAATTTGCTCATTACGCATCCCAATTTACAGTTTTTGGGGGAGGTTGAGCCCTCACCCTATGGCAAAATTCTGGTTGTGTACCAACACTCAGGCCACGGCCTTTGATCTGCTAATCCATAAAAAGAGCCACTTTTGAAAATTTCTGCTGACGTCAGGGCATGTGATTTGTGGTTTGGGACCCCCCAATCAAAAATCTAGGCTACGCCTTTGTAAAGCACTGCAGTACTTTAATCATGATCAAAAGAAGACAACTTTTAATCTAGCAAGAATTAATTTGTGTCCCTTGGTTCTCCAACAAAATTTAGAAAGGCTTTATTTTACTGGTAAGTTTTGTGCCTATCTAGCCGTAGTTTTTTGTTAATTCTAACTCGAATTGAACCTATCCTTCACGTAGTCTAAGCTTACTCCATGTCCAACTCTAACTAACCCAAACTTAAACCCTAACCTTGGCACTTAAAAAAGAAAATAAAAAAGAACGAGATTTAAAAATCATGAAAATTTAAGATTAGGTAGCCTTAGCCCTAGCTCTGAGCGGAATACTGCAAGGGCTATAGACCTAAACATAGTTGTTGTTTTTTTACCGGTAATTAAAGTGCAGTATTCCCTACTGTAAGCTATCATCCCTATTCCCTACTAACCAGAAACAGCAGGTTCTTAGTTACCGGGAAGTAGGCTAACTTTCAATTTGTATCAGATGCGACTGGCTAAGTACAAGGTTTCATAAACTACAGGTGACGCTACTAGGCTTACTTGGCAGTGCCACTAGCCAGCACGTGCGGCAGCCACAGCAAATTAGGAAGGAGCTTACCATAACCACATCGTGGCCACAGTAAACCCTCGAACTCTGAGATCATGGTAATATTGGAGGTATATCACGCCCATGATCTTTCGCAAAGACGGTGTGCTCATCATGGTTCTTTATTAATTGCGATAATTTAAGGCAGCACAAACGTTAAAAATTATGACAGTAACTCAAATGGAAATTTTGCATACATAGTTATGTACCTAGAAATAATATTATTATTGTTGTTACATTTTACCCCAACGGTTGTAGCCAGTCTGAAAATCCGGAAGCGCCTGATTTTGAAAAAATTGCTTCCGCTTCCAGCTCCTTTTCAACACTTTCGCTTCCGCTTCCAATCTCTTTCATCAAAGTGCTTCCGCCTCCACAAAAAATTAACCGCTTCCACCGCTTCCGCTTCCAGATCCCTGGTCCAAAATGTACCTTCCTTTCAATCAAAAGAAATTTTTAGACTTCAAACTGCTCATTGCTGCTTAAATCAGCATCTATTTAGAACAAATTGCCATGACACTAGTTTGTGTTCCAAATGCAAAGTTCTGGAAACTGTCTCACATCTTCTTTTTGTTTACCAAAATTATTCTACTGGTCGTAATATGCTGAAAAGTGCTGCGAAAAGATTAGGCCTGAACTTTGATTTGAAATCTATATTATCAAACAAAGTGGTATATCCCCATCCAGTGGCGGATTTAGGGGGGGATGGGGGGATGCATCCCCCCCACCAGCCTAAAAGTAACGATTTTGGCCGAAAAATCAGCCTCTGTTTCGAATAATTCGGCTCCATTTCGGGATGCATCCCCCCCCACCGACCTAAACGTCACGAATCCAGCGAAAAATCAGTCTCAATTTTGGTGAAGACCTTTTTTTTTTTTTTTTTTTGGAGACCACCTGAATCTGGGCGAAAAAAACGTTTGAAATTCCGATTTCGGCCGAAAAATCACTCTCAATTTTGGTGAAGACCTTTTTTTTTTTTTTTTTTATTGGAGACCACCTGAATCTGGGCGATTGAATTTCCGATTACGGCCGAAAAATCACTCTCAATTTTGGTGAAGACATCCGAATTTTTGAGGTTTTGTGCTTCAAATCCCCCCCCACCAAAATTTTCTGGATCCGCCACTGTCCCCATCGTTTTGATATATTGGCTCCTCCAATTGGTTTATTTACAATGTTAATGGCTATCGTTGCCCGACAAAGTCCAACCTCAAACCTCCACGTGGTGTCGGGTGGAAACAGTGGAAACACTGGCTAACTGAGGCAATGGCAACCGGCTGATGAAGATGGGCGAGGCTAAGAAGTGCAGGAATTAGCAACCAGGCAATAGCGCAAGCGAAGGCCTGACACTGTGACGTCCTGCCTTCTAATTTTCTGACCCCTGATTCAAAGGCCAACAGGAGGTTGGGGGCTAATATGGAAACTGGTAGTGATAGGCCAATATTGTGGTGGAATGTCAATGCGAGTATAGGGTACAGCGGATAAAACGCGTTGCCGTGTCGCTGCCACAGGATAGAAAGGATGCTGGTCCTAGTCTAGCCAACATAGGACTTCGTGTCCATCAGCTTGTGAAAATCCCCGTGCACCTGTAGTTCCAGATGGCACCTGGGTAGGGGCCTGCAGCTGTATTGGGGGGGCTCCGCCGAGGCCAGTGCTCCAGAGATAAGTCTGTCGTTTGCAGTGCTGGTGTGTCGTTATTGGTAGAAATGGCAGTCCGTAGCCTTCTGTCTGTCTGAATAATCTGGTCTTTGGGACTTTTCCCAGTTTAAAGAAAACCAACTTAATGAATGAATTATGTCAGTAAACAGAAAAAAGAAAGTAACACGGATTACATCCCTAAATTCAGAAGAAGTGGCACTGTCACAACCAAGAATCAATGAGTTCTTGAGTGACAATGCCAACAAAGATAAAACTCGGTCATCTGCGCCTTCTAGCCCAGATGCCGAAAAAACATCAAACATGAGCCCTCAAGTTGAGAAGGTTCCTTTGCTAAAGGAATCGGACTCAACAGCAACAGAGGGTACAGCAAAAGGGGTTTGGTCGGTTGTGAAACCGAACACCTCCTCAACTCCCCCTGTGGAGCCTCAGAATCCAAGTAACTCCTCGGATGTTGCTTGCAGGTCTGAGGTGAAACGGGGAAAAATTTATGAAAAAAACCGAAAAAGAAGAGAAAAGAAGCGAATAATGGTGGGTCTGGCTGGCATGACACTTGCTGACCATGACCTCGATTCGTCTGCTCACTCCTCCGGTCAAACTAAACGAGGCAGGGAATCTTCGGACTCTTTGTCCTCTTCAACAAACCTCCCGCAGAAGCGTGGGCGGCATGATGTCGCTCACGGTAAGCAAGGAGGCAAAGCTAAAGAAATGACTGCTGGCACGAGCACTCCAACTAGCTATGCTGGGGCGGTGAAGGCCAGCAATCAAAAACTAACAATTACACGAAAAGAGTCTGAAGGAGACGGTGATATGGACAACATGGATCTTCGTGAAGTTCAAAGCGCCATCACCAAAATGATTCTTCGTGCCGATCCGGGTTTTCTTGTCCATATCGAACGCACTTTTATCTTTGAAGGTAAAGTGCTGATGATATGCAAGGATGAGAAGACCTTGGAGTGGGCAAAACATGTTGTAGAGGCCATTGTACCGTCCTTGGTAGCTCACCAAGGTTACGATGCAAAAGGCCCAAAAGACTTGCCTCCAGCGAAAACCTTCGGAATCTGGCTGCCAGAGGATGAAGGCTTAAGCATTTCAGATACCCTTACGCTGGTTTCCCGATGTAATGCGAAAATCTGTCGTAGGGATCTGGAAGCAAAGCATGAAGCGAAGGGAAACGGAGGGGTGCTACATGTAGTATCCGTCCGGGAACCTTCGCTAACCACGCTGAAGGAATTGCACTTCAACCCATATGCTGGTTATCGTCGGGTGCAGTTCCAGAAGAAGAAAAGTGCCAAGCAGTTTCAGAACCCGGAGACGTCATCACGATCGCCAAAGGACGATGAAACTCGCGAGGCAGTAATGGATACAGCTGAGCCTGGCACTTCGGCAGATGCAGAGAAGCCGGCGACCTCTAGTGCATAGAGGTCAGAGCTTTTCTCTGCAGTAATGAAGTAGCCATATCAGCTGTTCTAATAATAGAGCGCTCTGCTTAAGTACATCTATCAAATAGATAAGAATGGCTCAGGATTACAGCGGACAACTCGATAAATCAAATAAAGCCATTACGGCACATAAGTTATGCTCTCATAATTAATATTAATGATGACAAAAACGTGCAGGCAAAGCTTTCTGCATCGCAGTATGGATTTCGTGCAGGTGTTTCTACGGAAACTGCTTTGCATGAATTTGTGCGCCGTGTAGAACAATGTTTAGCGGCTCTATATATTTTAGCAAAACGTCGAACAGACGGATAAGTTTTCACCGCTCATTTATTCGTAATCAACACTGCATACGAATTTTGTTTCTCTGACTATCTGAGTAAGGCAGTTAATGACGGCTCGCTCCAGCTTTATATACCAACCGCCATTGTATATCATTGTTACGTCAAGTAGACAAGAGCGTCACAGTGATAAAAAGAAAGGGCGAATTTGATTGGTGCGCTGTAATTGAGAAACAATGGTGCAATTTATGGAAGCGGCAAAACGTGCTATCGCTACAGGGCCCCCCTCCAAAATGCGCGTGGGCCAAGTCCGAAGGACTGGGAACATGCGCGTTTTAGACGAGAATGAAAAAGGTGGGATGGGAGTGATGCAGTAGCGTAGCACGGGTCTGAGGAACGAGTGGGCCTCAACTGTGACGCTCGGGCGGGGGTGAAGATGGACGGGGATGGCGGCTGAGCCAGCAGGGGCTAGGCAGTTAGCTTTTGCATGGAGGTGCTGGAGAAGCTGGCGGCTGGAGCGTGCGATGTGAAAAACAAAATGCAGTAGTTCAAAATGGCAAACAAAAACGTCGTCAGTAACAAAAGGTCTTCGCAAACAAAATGTTCAAGTAGTTCAGCACGATTCAGCGCGCCGTTCCGCGCAACGACGGGAAACGTATACTCATCAAAGTTCAAATATATGCATTGCTGAAATGCAAAATCGTTCAATGTTCAGTTCACAGAAGCGTCCAATGCTGGAATGCAAAACCGTTTAATATTCAGTTCACAAAAAGTGTCCAATGCTGATGTGTGGACTATTGGGGCTGTGAAATGCATTCCGGTTGATAACTCTCCAATTGCAGTTGCCTGCGCAATGTCTGGCTTGATCGCCATATTTTCGGTGAATGTGACAGATCGATGATTGGGGATGTAGTTTCGAAGGGCGAGAATTGAGGCTAGGTGCGGGTGTTGACGATTGCAGTGGGCGATCACCCCAAGCTGGCCGCCTTCGTGGGCTCCAGGAACGCGAATGTCCAGAACTCGACGGGGAAGGAGAAAACGATCGGAGTCTCACAGAAGTGAAAGAGCGAGATGGCGAGGTGTCTCTTGCAACTGGTGAACGTTGGGAGAAAGAAGTGGTCGTGGCATTGTTATCCCTAGTGTTTGGAAAATTATGTGGTGTGTGTGGCATGGACTGGAAATAATGTGTGAGTGAGGTGACAGTCTGTGCAAGGTCTGTGACAGTTTCATGCAATGTTGATAGACTGACATTAGAGGTGCCAATTGATGATGCGTAATCATTATATTCGGGTCCATCACCAAAACCTGATGTACATTTACGGTTCTCCTCCATGACTCGATCTGCAATTTTAGCCAACTGATCTAAATCCTCGACCGGGTGCGAGACAATAATGCGGCGAACGCCCGCAGGCAAGCGATCTAAAAACAACTTACACAAAAGCCTATCCTGTGAACCACTCTCGCCTAATAACGAACGCATTTCAGCCAGTAGCCTAGACGGAGACGTCCTATCACTCAATCTACTCCCATTTAATAATCGCTCTAGCTTGTCATCGCTGGACGGCGCGAAATGCTGTAGCAAAACGCTTTTGGTTTTGCTGTACGCGTTTTGAGCGTTTAAATCTGGAAGCACGTGTTCCAAAAACCGAAAATGCCGGATATCAAGTGCGGCTAACAGGCTATCAAGTTTTGACTGCTCGCTATTAATCCCCCTAACTCTAAAAATTGTCTCGATTGTCGAGAAATAAAGGTCCGCGTCCCCATCCCAATGGTGTTGCATACGCTTCAGGTGGCTGCCCAGTTCTTGGCGGGAGGTTGAAGGAAGCAGCCATCGCCTAGTTTGCTGGTTGTATTCTTTCTGTCTCGCAAGGCTAGTAGCCTTCACGTGATATTTCTGCTCTTTGCACTCGATCTTTGTACTTGGTTCAACGTCGGGGTCACCAGTTTAGCGGCTCTATATATTTTAGCAAAACGTCGAACAGACGGATAAGTTTTCACCGCTCATTTATTCGTAATCAACACTGCATACGAATTTTGTTTCTCTGACTATCTGAGTAAGGCAGTTAATGACGGCTCGCTCCAGCTTTATATACCAACCGCCATTGTATATCATTGTTACGTCAAGTAGACAAGAGCGTCACAGTGATAAAAAGAAAGGGCGAATTTGATTGGTGCGCTGTAATTGAGAAACAATGGTGCAATTTATGGAAGCGGCAAAACGTGCTATCGCTACAAATGCCTTGTTAGAAAAAAGCCGGCTTTGGGTGTTTTCCTGGATATTGTCGGCGCCTTCGACAATGTTACCTTCCGTGGCTTTGCCACGGCTCTGCGAGGGATGGGCATGTCCGAGATTCTCACCTGATGGATAGAGAATTTGCTAAGACATCGCACAGTCCAAGTAGAACTATATGGAGACAAAGTTAAAAGGGAAGTCATGAAGGGGAACCCACAAGGTGGTGTATCCTTTCGCCTTTTCTGTGGAACTGTGTTTTAAACAACCTATTGCTAGAGTTACGTAGCAGGGGCTTTTATGTTCAAGCCTATGCCGATGATCTAGCAATATTGGTCACTGGTGCTGATCTGCTTTGGATCAGAGGTATGGCCCAGAAAGCAATAAATATTGCTGCAAACTGGGCTTCGGAACAAGAGCTACAGTTCAGCAGCAAGAAAACCGAAATTGTACTGTTCACTCACAAACGGAATCCAGATTTGGGTTCCTTGACAATGAACGGTTCAAAGCTCGAACTTTCCGAGGAAGCAAAGCTATTAGGTGTTACTCTGGATAGCAAGCTAACTTGGAAACCACATATAACCCGAATTACCCGCAAAGCAACTACGGCATTAATGCAATGTAGACAAATTGTGGGTAAAACCTGGGGAATAAAACCATCTATTATGAAATGGATATACACAGCTGTGATACGTCCAATCATGTCGTACGCTTGTGTGTCCTGGGCTGGCGGTCTCAACAAAAAGTACCTAGTGAGGAAACTCACAAAGGTACAGAGACTTGCTTGCTTAATGATTTCATCAGCTTTTCCTGGCACCCCTACCGGTGCTCTGGAAATACTGCTCAACATTACTCCCATCGAGGAATTCTTGTTGGCCGAAGCAGTGCGAGGGTCATACAGAATCTCTGTGAGTGGACACTGGCATGCCAAGCCCGTTGGCTCCTTTGGGAAAACGAAAAGTCATGTTGATATTTGCAATGAGGCTAGAAGATTTTTACCTCTGCTGCAAATGCCAGCTGACCGAATAAAGAAAACAAAGGTATTCGAGAGAAACTTCGAATGTCAAATCATGGATAAACAGAATGCTATCAGATCTGAAAGCATTCTAAATCACAACACTATCAGGGTTTACACTGATGGCTCGAAACTAGATGGGAGAGTGGGGGCGGGTTTTTACGCAGAATACCCAAACAACTCCCCAAAACAAGCATTTTTCCACCTTGGAATACACAGCACCGTGTTCCAGGCAGAAGTCTTAGCTATTTCAGAAGTGGCAAGGAACCTGCATTTGGAAAAAATGCACAATCAAAATATTGTTGTGCTGGTTGATAGTCAGGCGGCTATCAAAGCACTCATACAGAGCACTGTAACATCAATTACAGTGCTCAACTGCATCAGAAGCCTAAATCAGTTAGGCAAACAAAACCACGTCAGTATTGCCTGGATTCCTAGACATGCAGGGGTACATGGTAACGAAGTGGCAGACTATGTAGCCAAATCAGGATCTAAATCAATAATGTATGGTCCTGAACCTTTTATTACAGTTCCGTATGCCAGTTGTGTTAGCACGGTTACGGACTGGTCCACAGCTAGATGGAAATCTATGTGGAATAAACGGAAAGACTGCTTGAGGATGAAGGAGACTGTAGATTGGACGTCTTCACGACTAACAATACGTCTCCTTAACCTTAAAAGGCCTCAGTTGAATAGAGTAGTGCAAGTTTTGACTGGGCATTGCAATCTACAGCGGCACAAGAAAACTACAGGTCGTGCTGAGTCTTCCCTGTGTCCAAAATGTAGCCTAGAGGATGAAACACCAAATCATCATGTAGGCAATTGTAAAGTTTACCAAGATATTCGTGTTAAATATTTTGGAACTACCAAAACCACTGTTCACTATGTGGTAACGAAATGTAACATTAACAAACTGGCCACGTACTTAAAGGAAGCTGGAAGGCTTTCTGAGTTCGACCAGTAACCAAACAAAATACAGCAACTTAGCAGCTATAATTGCAATGGGCCCAAATGAGGCCTACGCAATGTGTAGGTGGACTTTACCTAATGGTAGCAGATTCACTTGCACCGCTGCCCTTTAATAATAATAATAATGGCTATCGTTTAATCTTATACTCACTACTATTTTGTGTAACAATGAAATGTGTATATATGTAATCACTTAAAAATACTCGTAAAAGCTTATTTATTCTTTCTCAGTATGAGTTGGCTTGGGTGGGGCAAAGCCAAGCAGGCATTATTGCACATTATTATAAAACGTCGTCATTTACCTTTTGGCCTTGATTTTTCTCCACCGCAACCCATCTCTGATTGTGTTTCTTCTTTGTACAATATGTCGTAATTTGGTAGTATATAATAAGAAAGTTATAATTGATCCTAAAAACATTTTTGAAATTACTTTTTCTGCAAGGATGTTTGCCTAACAAACTCATTTTGCTTATTTCCATCCTATGGTAAAATTGTTTTGTATTTTATAGTAAATTACTCTAGTAGATCTGTGCTGTTATATGAAATGCTAAAATTTTATTTGTGTTTCTGTAAGTTACAGTTTGAGCGCTTCAGTATTAATACCAGGCGCCCGCGGTCGCTTCAGAAATACGGGCTCTTTTTTTATTTCAACCAAAAATTTTAAAATCCTTACCATTTCATTAATCTGTTTGTGTATTTCAGTCAATTTTATTATGGTGCTAATAAACCACTGCTGTTACAAAGCATCAGTTTTCACGGTAATAATAAAATAATAAATATCCAGTTGAGCGTCTGCAGCAAGCAGAGATAATTTTTGTTACAAAATTTAAAGGTTTAGTCAACAAAGAAATAAAATTTTAAGTTTGAGATATCGTGCCATTGCAGCTCGTATTGAAGACAGCTGGTCTTCCATTAGTTTTGTTCCGAGTGCCAATTGCCTCGATTTCTACCAGATAGTTCGCTGACTATATCCTACCAAGTATTTTTTTCAACACCCCCTTTTCTTTGTGAGCATTAACTGCAACGAGTTTGACATCAGCAAGGCTTCTGTTTGAATATTCGACTTCTACGTATTTGCAATTCAAAAACGAAATTCTCCGTCTGCATTGAAAAGTTTATCGAAATCGCTTCCGCTTACGTTTACGCAAACACCAACAACTAAAGGACAAAATTTTAAACAAGTAGGCTATAACGTGTTACGAATTCTTGAAGCAGACGGTAGAAAAAATTGAATTCGTTACAATTAGCAGTTACGGTGGTTGCGCTTTACCCATCTACGGCAGGGGGATTGTGCTTTGCAAAAAATAATGACATCATACAATTTTCCTAAGTAATACAATAGCAAAAAAATTTCATCGACAATAGAGGTGTGTTTTTTAAATTTGTATTTCTATTGTTATGAATAAATCGCACGAACACGCATAAATCGGTTTCTTAAATCAACAAAGCCATTGTCAATATCCAATACTGTTAGCTTTAAAGCCGGTATTGTGAGCTAACAATAAAAACAGAACACAACGCTAGTTTGCCAAGTCAATTCAGTTGTTAAATCTAAAAACATTCAGAAAATATTACTTAAATTTTTTAAAAATTATTGAACGTAGTCGAATTATTCAATATTCAGCTCAATTCTAATTGCTACTGAAATGTATGAGACGCCTGGGAGCATTTTTAGAGGGAAGGTAGCGTATTTGGAGTTTTTCCCTCTCTTTTGACAAAGTAGAATGCAAAAAAATTAGAACTAGTGCTGTTAGAGTACAGTCGAATGCAATTAGAATAAAAAAATTACTTAATAAGGCATTCAGGTCGGAAAATTTTTTTGCCCGATTTTCTGTTAAAAAATTTGGTGGATCTGAAGACCAACTTCACCAAATTTTAGCTTTGTACAACTTTCTGCTATCGAGATATTGCAGATAAGATTTCCCTTGAAAAGGCTTTTCCCGTACAAATTTTGCCAGGGTTGCCAGCTAGAAACAAATTTTCAAAAAGTTACTGCATGTTCCTGATTTTCAATGAATGTTTTACGGCACGGTTATTACATAACAAAGTAAAAATTTAGAACTGTAAAATTAGCTGCCTTCCAATGAATGTACGCCAACTTTTCAGAAGTTAATCGTCTGTCACAATATCGACTAAATGGCAACACTGAAGTAAGAGAAAAACGGCGGATTTTGAACTGCAATACAGTCAAACTTCGATACTATGCCACCTCGCTACTATGCCACCCTCGCTACTATACCACTGTTGATCGTCATCAACTAAATTCAATAGAAAATATATTTACTATGCCACCACTTACCCTCGCTACTATGCCACCACTTACCCTCGCTACTATGCCACCACTTACCCTCGCTACTATGCCACATGAGGTACAGTATTGCAGTGTATTAAAGAAACAATAAACGCTACGAACGAAACAATTAAACGGCTGTGAAACGGCAAAAGTATACAGTATGAGCATGTAATATGTTCTCTCAAGTTATCTACTGTAGCTCAGCCCAAAACTCTGAGTAATCGTCAACTGGCGCATGTTCTTTCTGCGGATTTCATGCACTTCGTCGTCTAGCCGATCGCATGCTTGCATCACACTGGCCTTCACACTGGCCTTCCCGAAACTACTGCACTGTACTGTACATTATACTGAAATACATGTAAATTATAATCGTACAATACAACGTGGCATTACATTGTTACATCACAAGGCTGTTTTTACAAATCCTTGTTACTATGCCACCCACGCTACTATGCCACTTTCTCTCGGTCCCAAAGGGTGGCATAGTATCGAAGTTTGACTGTAACTCGAAAATGGGAAAGCGTAGAAACTTCAAATCTGGCGAGAATGCGTTTTATAGACTTATTCCAACATTTTGGTCAAGAACGAAAAACTTGACTTGAATGCTCTGTAAAGTTAAACTTTGAAAAAAACTTTTGCCACTTAGAATTTTAGCAGCATTTCAATCAGTTGGTGGATTTGATGCAAATTTCAGAATTTTTTGCATATGTCGATGTTTTTGCTGCCAACGCAAGGTTACAAATGTAAAATAACAAAAAGCAGCTATATTTCATGCAATAACGCTTTAAGGAAGGGGGAGTGTGCCAAACAAAATCAATAAAAAATGCAAAACGTCACATGGAGAAAATTTTCCTAATGAATAAATGAATGACCTTTTCACTCCAACCAGCAGCTGCTGTGCACCAAAGATATCAGTAAATTATTATCAGTTTTTAAATCATCACTGTCCATCCACCTCTAAGGTGCATTACACTGTGTACAAAATCGTGAGCGTACGAGTGTACCCTTACTATATTTCCTACTGGAAGCTTGTACACTGCTGGTATCAGAGGTGGAGTCGAGGACGCAAGGCTCGAGGCCAAGGCCAAGGACACAAAAAAATTTCGAGGCCAAGGACACCCTCTCGGGGCCAAGGACCAAGGACAAAGGCACAAGTGTTCTCCAAAAAAAAACGTTTTCAAAAAAATTTTTCAAGCAATCTCAAAAAAAGGTCTTCAAAATTTTTTTTCAGGCGAAAAAGGTTTTCAAAAATTTTTTTTCACGCGATTTCCACTTGAGGAAAACAAAAAAAGGTCCTCGCAAATTTTCTGCGAGGTTTCTGGCGGTTTCCAACAAAATTTCAACAGTTCAAAAAGTAGTGCTGTCCTCGAGCCGAGGACAAGGCAATTTTCGAGGACTTGAGACTTCGAGGCCAAGGCCAAGGACTTCAAAATGTGTCCTCGGGGACGTCCTCGATGCCAAGGACGTCCTCGAGGACTCCACCTCTGGC
The DNA here is from genome assembly GCA_963965965.1 of Trididemnum nubilum. Taxonomy (NCBI): domain Eukaryota; kingdom Metazoa; phylum Chordata; class Ascidiacea; order Aplousobranchia; family Didemnidae; genus Trididemnum; species Trididemnum nubilum. Next base: position 37,785,431 of record OZ014484.1, on the reverse strand, counting down.
TGGTATAAGACGATACGCTGGGCGAACCAAATTTCTGCTAAGAATAAATTATAGATACGCTTATGTTGTACGCTCACAATTTTTACACACAGCGTAGGACAAACCGAAAGCGGCATTTTTTGTATTTGGATAAAATATTTTAAGTGGATCATTTTTAAATGATTTCAAGTAATTGATTTTGCTACCACAGCCGTGTTATCAAATATCAGTAGCTACTAGTGCTTTGAATAAAGGTTTATGAAATTGGAGAAGTTTAAACATTCGCTGTTGTTTTGATGAAAACAAAACAACTGGGATTTAAAATTAGCAGCGTTACAAAGTTGAAACAATGAAAGAATATCAACGTGACAAGCGATCGGGTGAGTTGCCATTGTTTGTCATTTTTAGTTGTATACTTGACGCTTTATTCACGACAGTAACTAGACAGTACTAGCAAAGAAAGGTTGGATTTAGGCGGATTGACATACCTTTGTCAAGAAGAAGGTTAAAGGCAACTTGTTAAATTTGCCGTGGAAGATGATGAATCGCTATCGAAGTGCTTGATCTAGGTTAAAATCTTAGCTTAGTCACGATGTTGCGTCCTGAATCGAGTGTTTTAGAGTTTCTGCTTAATTGGAAATTTTGTTCAGAAGAATAGAGTAAAATCTTGCTGAGAGAGTGAGTATAGTCGAATTCTTCACTGGGTGCAGGTACAACCAAACAATAGAACCACCGTTGCTATCTCTTGATACGAGGATGAGATCAAACAATCAAAAATATGTACACCTATTACGGCGCTTTAGCTGTTAAAAGCAGCTGCGCAAAGAAGCAGATACTTCAACTCTCCTGTCTTTACGGAGTGAAAATAGACGAGTTATAAAAGCGTGTGAACACTGTGAAGCATCCAGCCGATTCCTATAATTTGTAATGCTAAAAACTGTAATATACAGTAATTTTTGCAATTTTGGTTCTTCTTTTGGGCTGCGATTACAAAGATGCTCGCCAAATATAAAAAGATAACCCCCGAAAAAGTTTTTAAAAACCTTAGTTTGTTCTCTAAGCCTGAATTTCCAGAAACAGGGAGGGTTTTACCAAAATTATGTGATGCTACTGGAAGAGTAAATATTGTTTAGTTTTTTTTTTCCTGGGGGTTCAGGCTGAGAAAACAAATTCAGGGTTTTCAAAAACTTTTTCGGGGAATATCTCTTTGTATTCGTTGAATATCTTGCAACTGCAGCCCCAAAACGAGTACAAAACATTTCAAAATCTATATTTCGATTTTAGCTATTGCAAACTACCGGAATTAGCTAAAGGCTTCACCCAGGGCATGTCAGGGATTGGAATGGAAACTAAAATGGAAAGGAACGGAAATTTCGGTATGGAATATGGAAGATGCCAGAATGGAATGGAATGGAAGATTTCAAGAATGGAATGAAAGACAATCTTCCATACTTCCATACCACTTCTATACTAGATTTCGTGCATTCTATTTGCAGAAAAATATATACGGATGTCGAGTTGTGATAAATAATACTGTATTGTCACAGAAGTATTCAACTTCAATATCTACGCATATTATTTGTCGACCAATCGCGGTACTTTGGTTGTTTATATTGCGCAAACAGTATATGTACTGCATAATAGTAAGTACATTGCAATTTGCAGCATTGATGTTATAGTTGGCGACTTTGACAGGTTTGACTTGTTTTTTTATTTTGAGTTTGACAATTTGCCAAGTCGTAATTTTTTTTCCTTCCATCGTCACGAATATTCGTATTTGCTGTTTCATACCCGTTTCAGCTAAATTTTATTTATGTTTTTAGTTTTTAGCTTACTGTGTATATTAATTCTTTATGATGTTAAAAATTGGTATTTCTATTACTGTAAATGTTCTTTAGCAGTTTGGTCATGCCAAATTTTATGGTTGGCGTGAGAGCAAACTTGTACTGTAATCATTAAACTATAAGCGTAACCATGGGGCCGGGCCCACGACCCCACCCAAATTGAAATGCTACCAACGATACAAATGATGACACAAAGCCTACTGTTTGTCTCACTTTAGTTTCTTTTAGCATTTTTCGAGTGCAACAGTATACGCGTACAACAGCAGCTAGCAATAATATTACAGTAATATTAACGACCAGAGGCCCGGGCCCTCTCTATTTAAATTTTTGTCAACCACTTCAAATGTTCAAGCCGAGAGAAATTCAGTGCTTTTGTTCTAAAAAATGCAATCTCAGGCCTTCAGCTAGCTTTTATTTTAACTTTTATATTGCAATAACATGATTAGTATTTAGTAACCGTATATTGCATCTAATGTACCAACTTTAAAGAACTTTAAAATCTACCTCCACCACCTACCAATTTTAAGTAACAATCCACCTCCACCTAGCCAGTTTTCATGCAACAACATACACTGCACTTTTGAAAAAGAACCTAACTAGAGGAAATGCTTGTTGAACAAATTATTGAATTTAAATCGAGGTTGCAAGGACCTCAGTCATACATATATTCCTAAAACTGGTTATATGCATGACAAAACAAAAATTTCGTAGGCAAATCTTCGAAGGAATTGTTTAATGCTGAAAATTTTGCACCAGGCAATGTACCTTGCTTCCCCTGACCTGGGCCAAGTCACAAAATTTAACCCCAAAACGCAAGATTTTAAACGTGTTTTGGAATTGACCTGAAGTAAACGGAGGGATTTTTTAATTGGCTTTCAAATCTCAAAACTTTTGTTTGTTCAAATGGTTCTGGAAAAGTGCGAAATGTCATCCAAATGGCATTAAAATAGCTATTTTTCCAGAAAAGTACACAAAATCGCCCAGCGGCTGGGGGCTTCGCTCTTAGACTCCCACAGCCTCCGGCGGCTGGATACATTTGAGTTGTTCTAATTTTCTCACCACGTTTCCCAATTTTGATATGTTTGTAAAACTTTTTAACTTGCGGTTCTAGTCCTTCCCCTTTAGCAAATCCTTGTTACGTGCCAAAGCAGACCCCCATCCGCTTCTCATCTTTCATTCTTTGTTCTATAAAAAGTCCCTCTTTTCAAAAATTTCAGATGACGTCATTCCATGTGATTTGCGGTTTGGCCCCTTCCCCTAATCCAAAATCCTGGCTACGCCTAGGCATTGAACAATGTGCAATGTGCATACCAGATACCGGTTGTTGCATCTTTGTATTGTTACGCGCACCTTCACGAGTGGTTGCTTACATTTGCTAAGGTGCAAAATATACCTTGCATTGCTTCCAGGCTAAAAGTTCTTTGGCATGGAAGTATGAAATGAAATATAAAGAAAAATTTTAGTATGGAAAGGAATATGGAATGGGAGATTTTTAGTATGGAATAGAAAAAAATTGCCAGTATGGAATAAGGAAAAATCATCTTCCATTCCATACCGTGCCTCGGCTTCACCCCCTTTAATTTTTGTGAATAACAGCAACTTTGGAAAATCTACTCAACCGTCAGATAGCAGAGAGCTAATTTTTTTTTGTTTGATAAAATGAGCTGAAATATTAGGCTTGGCTAAAGAAAACCAGGTAAAGTGGAAACTTGGAGCCAGCCTACAACAAAAGTCTTGAATTTCGTCATAGCCGCAGAAAAAATTGAAGTTGCCAACAAAACTCGTTTATTTTGTAAAGCGTGAGCAAGGTGACCATGCTTATACGTACATTTTCTCGGAGTGTATGAGGGCCACAACCAAGAATTGTACAATGTACAGGCCAATGCAAGAGTGATGACGTAAAATTTTTTTCTGTTCTGTTCCTATCCGTACGAGAATTGGAAATAGCAAATATCAGTGTGAATCCCCCCTCCCTTCGTTCATCACTGCAAGAGCGCAGGGCGGGTTCGGTTTGCTGGAGCGCTACTTACCAGAATTGATATCTGCAATTAAGTTGCATATTCTCTTGATGTTATGAACCCATATATTCTAATTTTCTAATCCATATTTCTTCGTTTCTACGCATCTGCCTGCTTGCACTTGGCAATACGATTTCAGGAGAAGTTGTTTTGAACGATTGAGAAAATTTACAGTTAAATAGTTTAGTGTTTTTTTTTTGTAACAAATAAATTAACTATGGGAGCTTCTAAGAGTAGCAAAGTCGTGAAAACGTTTCTTCCCAAAAAAAAATTAAGAAAGGAACCCGAAAACGAGGAGGAAGGCACGAAAAGTAAGTGTTGAAGTTATATCGCTAAGTAAAAGGCTTTTTTAGTACTTGACTCCACCAAAACTTCTCAAATCTTTTAATTTTCAAAAATTTCAAATCAAAAATTATCGGTAATTGTCGAAGTATTTTTTGATAGAACAAATAAACCTATGCTTCACCGAAAATTCTCATACAAATTCTGATAATTTTTGCGCCAGAATTTCCGTAAAACGAAAGATTTAGGAAATTTTCGGGAAAAATTTACGAAAATATGTTAGAGTACTTTAAAAACAAGGCCAAAGGCTATTTGGCTTGAAAGGTTTTCAAAGTTCCTAATCGACTTCATCGGGCTCCATACTATACGTATAATTCTCTTCATGAATCTTTAATTTATTACAGATGAAGAGACCAATAATTCTGGAGAAGAAACCTTGACCACCGAATCTACCGACGAAGGCGTCTATCAACAATCTACTAATGAAGGAAAACAAACAAGGTTGAAAACAAAGAAAAAAGCAAACAAAAAAGTGGTCAGTCCGCAAAAAGTCCTGTTCCCCAACACCTCCATCAGCAACCTTTCCCGGGGTCTTGGTCCCAACGACTGGATAAGGCTGGCAAATGCACTTGGATTTCTCCCCCAGGTACCATACATTGTCATGCTATCGTAAAAAGGTGCCATTTATGAGCCTTGAGAACACTCGATGCGTTACGTGTTACTCACTTTTTTCACTTTGACGTCCAAGTTCTTGATGTTTTTTGCTTTTGGAAAATCAGCAAGAAACCTGTCATTTAAGTACTTTTACGTTGCATGCAGATTACGTCATTTATCATAGCTGTGCTTTACATTATCGAAATCTCATGCTATTATTACATCATAACAGCAAAGAGGGTTGCCAGATGTAGGGTTCTGCTCTAATTTTTTTCAACCAGATTTTTTCTTTTTTTAAATTGGAGTTTTTCGGTATATTTTTAAGTTGCGTGTATTTTTCTCTTTTTTTATTATGTGGGCCGCTCATTTGGGGCTTGTAAGAACTCTCTGGGATTTTTGGAATTATTGTTTGGCATTCACACGAAATTTGCAGAAATTTGACCTCAGGTGACTAGGTCAGGCAAAGACCTATTTTTTGGTCTCCACTTCAATTTCGGCAGGTTTTGTTTTAGATTTTTTTTATTTTTTTTCTTTCTTTTTTTCTTTCTCTCAGAAAGCATTCATTGTCCGGGAATTTGGGACTCTGGTTTGGAATTTTTAATCGGTTTTATCTCGCAGCCTTGACAGCAAGCCATTTTTTCACTATAAATAAATAGCTTTATCATTGAATGCTGGTTCCTGTATTTTAACACCGCTGAACAGGGTACATGATACCTCGAAACACGTGCCAGCAGATGGAAGAATTTGTAGTATTCTTCCTCAGTTTTTTGACGTACAGTGTAATATTCCGGTTAATAGTTCTACATTAACCATCTTGCTGACGTCAAGACAATAAATTGGCGTTCATACTGACACACCGCAACACATCAGCATCGACGACGCAAAAACATCGCCGACGCGTCACAAAAGCACGTTGCTCATCTCAAACGCATCACAGAAAATGTGCCTCTTTGTTGCACCTGTCAAATATTTGTCGACTTGACCAGCCTGTTGGTCGAATGGTAGCGCGTTCGCCTTTGGAGCGGAGGTTTCAAGTTTGAATCTTAGACCCGTCAAATCGGACGCAACGGCTCGCCATCATTTCTTCGAAAGGAGCTGTGTTTCCCGCAAACCCAATAACGTTAAAGTGGACCCCACCAATTCCTTAAACGATTTGGAGTAATAGAGCGAGTATAATGAAAATATGATTTTTTGCGCAGGGAATTGCGCACTTTACTGGCCGAGCCAGCTCAGCGCAGAACTCCTACAGCCAGTGCACGTTGATGCTGAAAACGTGGCGGGAGCTGACCCCCGCTGAAGAGATCCTGCCCCGTTTGTGCGATGCCCTGCGTAGGATCAGAAGACACGACCTCGCTGTTAAGATGGGCCTAGAGCTGGGAACTTACGGTGAGTTGAGTCAAACGTTAGCACGAGATCAGTGGTCAAGTGGATACAGTAAATTGTCAGGTTTGTCAAAAATCAGCTCCATATTTTAATGCAATCACAAACACGAAAAAATTGTTTATACTTGTACAAATTTATAGATTATACAGTTGCAAATGAGCTATTGCGACGCGTTTCGACCTTGCTCAAGGGTCTCATCAGGCAAAAAAAAACAACTATGAAAGTCTCCAAAAAGTCAGGTAAGCACAGCAATGGAAAAACCATTTTTACAAGCGCATAAGTAATTACATCAAAACCTGCAGTACAACTCTAAATACGGGCAAGTTTGCCAGAGTAAAGGGTTGGGCTAAAAAGCACAAAAGCAGCATTGCATGTGACCACACAACAAGGCGACTTATAAAGACAAGGTCAAATAAAATTTCGTGTTCGTGATTGCATTAAAATATGGAGCTGATTTTTGACAAACCTGATAATTTATCGTTGACTGCCTTGTGAGCGACCACTTTGTGTAGGTCCACTAAACTTTTGAGAATTTGGCAAGTTCTCACGAAATTTTATTTGACCTTGTCTTTATAAGTCGCCCTGTTGTGTGGTCACATGCAATGCTGCTTTTGTGCTTTTTAGCCCAACCCTTTACTCTGGCAAACTTGCCCGTATTTGGAGTTGTACTGCAGGTTTTGATGTAATTACTTATGCACTTGTAAAAACGGTTTTTCCATTGCTGTGCTTACCTGACTTTTTGGAGACTTTCATAGTTGTTTTTTTGCCTGATGAGACCCTTGAGCAAGGTCGAAACGCGTCGCAATAGCTCATTTGCAACTGTATAATCTATAAATTTGTACCAGTATAAACAATTTTTTCGTGTTTGTGATTGCATTAAAATATGGAGCTGATTTTTGACAAACCTGACAATTTATCGTTGACTGCCTTGTAAGCGACCACTTTGTGTAGGTCCCCTAAACTTTTGAGAATTTGGCAAGTTCTCACGAAATTTTATTTCAAGTGGATACAGCGTTTACTACTAAAACAAAACTGGAGTTCCATTCCTAGTCTGCTCAAACCAAAGACTACAAAAAATAGTGTTCACAGCTTTACCGCGGTTGACGTTCAGCAATAAAAGAACAGTGTGCTGAAGCTTCTACCGTGTGTGGTAGACAGGTGGCAGCTATACGTGAAGAACGAAGCTTTTCTTCGCTGTTTTGGTTATTGGTCAAACCCAGGATAGCAATTACATCGCACATTTTTTTCCTAAAATATCGCATCAAATTATTGTATCGAAACACGCAAAAAATCCAAATCCATTATCGCATCACAAAATATAACAAAAAAATCTGAAATTTTTAAGATTTTTCCGAGTTTTTGTGATTGTTTCTGTCGGTGCTTCTGTTGTTGCGTTGTTGTTATTGCGTTATTTTGGGCAGAAGTTTAAGAACGTTTAGGCATTTGTTGAGTCACAATCGCAATAGATAATTAAACTAATGTTTTGCGTTGGCTGAGCTTCAGTTTCTATTATTTTAGGCCACAAGTTTAATTTCAAAATTAATCAAAAAAATCGACAATCGCAAAAATAGCCTAATCGCAAGTTAGCTGCGATTTTATCGCATCGAAAAATTTTTAAATTATCGCAAAAAATACTCAATCCATTGTTCTGAATTGCATTGCATCGCAGTTTTCTTGCGTAACAAATATCGCCGAAACTCATCGATGCCATACGACTGTCATCCCTGGTCAAAGCAACTAGATATTGAAACAATTTAGGCTTATTCATTCTAAGCAATTACTTAAAGCGATTGTCGAGACTGTTTCACTTTGTCAAGGCTATTTTGCTTTGTCAAGGCTGTTTTGATTTGTTGGTATGTAGCCTTTGTTCCATCAATCGAAAAAGCGCATGTGCTTCTGAAACTGGGATGCAGTCTAATAAGTGCTCTTAATTTTTACACAGAAGCTCTAGCCGTTTTTGTTGTAGAGTAGTTACTGCCTATGAGCTAGGCAAAAAAAAATACAGTTAAATCAAAACTGAGCTCATAGTCCATTTATTCGCAAAATTTTTTACTCTAACAACAAAAGGCCGTCTCTCTTGCTGGGGGTCTGGGAGCAAAGGCCCAGCCCCAGGAGGCAGGGGGATCTGGGGCTGAGCCCCTAGCACTTGAAGACTTTGTAATGTTTTAGCAAAAATAACTTAATTTTAGGCCTATTTTAATCTGACTTTGATAAAGATAATGCTGTTGAAACGTGGCATAGAAATTAGTCTCATGCAGCAAAAACAAGATCAAACTGGTTGTGTAAACAGGTTATGAGGGCGACGGTTAATTGTAAAATTTCAGTCTTCTTATTTACAATCCAGTTAATCATTAAAACCTATAATTCGAAAAAAACTTATACGGATTATATCTTATTCATTCATTGTTACAAAGATGATGGGGGGGGGGGGGGGGTAATGGAATGAGGTTTGAGAGAAGTGATCAGTAATTAACTAATAGTAAGTAAATTTTACCCCATCCGTATATTTCTTTTTGATGACACCTAGAGTATGTTTAGCATTTTCCAACATGCAACAAAGTGTGAATGCTTATTTTTGGCCATTTTTAAAACTTTTTACTGACTTGATTTTTGACTGATTGATTATGTTTTTGACAAGTTAGCCCCTCCCCCAAGTAAATGTTCCAAAAGATGCATTAAACCACTTTGAAGTCCATGCTACTGCAAAAGACTGGCTCAAAAGTGCTGAAAACGTCGTATTTTTTGTATTGTATGTTTTGGCCTACATGCCAATGGAGTGGTGACTCTATCCCCCCCTTTAAGTTACGTTAGTGGTATACGCAATTACGCATGTAAATTTTTTGCTTTAATTAGTTTCTTTTACAGCACTTCCATCAGATGACGCTGACAACAAATCAAAGTTGTTGCTTCAGCTGGGGAAGTCGGGTGAGGAAGAAAGGCCGCCATACACACAAAGTAAAGTGATTTTCAATAACAATAACGTCAGTTTCCTAGCGCGCCATCTACTGGCAAGAGAAGAATGGAAAAGACTCGCATACGCGCTTGGATTTTATCCTGATGACGTAAGCATCTTTTGTCAACTTTACTTCGCTCTCAATTCCATTTTATGACTAAACTTGTCGGCATTTATGGGACAAAAGTTTTTTTTGGACGTATGTTGAATTTTTGAGCTAACGCCAAAAGGCTTAGTCATAAGTGGAACACAGTAGCCTGCGTGACGTGCTTAAAAATTGATATTGCAATTCCATTTTATTCATCAAGTTGCTTTGGTCAGGAGTCAGCGAAGGGAACTTTCGGTCTGCTAGCGAAGCTGCCACCTACGCACTTGTCTAACACACGGTGAAAGATTTACACTGTCTATTTTTATTGCTGAACGACTGAAGTCAAGCAGTGAAACTGTTAATACCAACTTTTCTAGTCTTTGATTTGACCAGACCGAAATTGAACTCAAATCTATTGTTTTAGTAGCTGAGCCACTCTATATCCACTCAACCACAAATCAATTAAATTATTTTGTTTATTTTATTTGACTGAAAAACAACACTAATGCTCAACTTTATCCAAGTTACATATTCCTAGCTCATTATTCATTCAGGTTGGGAAGCACGATGAATACGAAATTGCGGTAAACAAAAAATCTAAAACCCTCCACCGATCGTTTTCATATTTCTGGGATAATCGGGAGGTGGTGCTGTTTATGGTAAAGTTTATAAAAATAACGTGGGAAAGAATCGGACTCAAACTCGCAAGAGCAGAGGTTCGATTCTCTGGGGGTGCGTGTAAACATTTGTTTTGAAAAATTCATTTTGTTTCTTTTCAATATTTATGTGTTTGTTCTGTGTATTTTAGCTTTTTTAATGTTTAGAAACACACAACTCGGTCAATTTTTTGCCGATATAGATTAGCGTTCAGCTTGCTAATCGTTTCGTTGCAAGCCAATTAACTACCTCTGTTTAATACAAAACTCAAATCCAAAACAGCATCAAGCATGACAGAGCTTGACAATTTGTGAAACTTCTCATTGCAAAAGTAATGACAAAAAAGTACAAAGCACAATCATTTACAGCATCATAGTGTACAAAAGAAGCAGGAAAGGGAGAATCACGTTAGTCATGGTTAATCATCTGTTTAATCCTGTTTAGGCTTCGCAAATCATCGCCTCAGCTAGCAGTTGTCAAAACCTCTACGCCCAAGCACATTTGATGCTGACGAAATGGAGGGATCAAACCCCGTCCACCAAGATCATAAGCAGTCTCCGGGCCGCGTTTATCCGGATACGACGCCATGATTTAGTGTTCCTTCTGGATTTAGGGCTGATTGCGGGCACAAAAGAAGCTCAAGCCGGGTCCTTGGATAAGTTGTGTCAAATCTACGAGAAAGTCAAGAAATCAAACGCTGCAAACATGGGGCATTCCGAGATTGCAAAGTTCAAAGATCTCCTTTCACTTTAGGCGTTTGTTGCACCATGTTTGTCAGGTTGACAAAACACTGAACTTTAAGTTTATAAGAAATATCAAAGGACTCAAGAGTTTATAAACGAAGATGGTATAATAGCAAGTCTGTAATTGTACTCTTGGCGGACATCATCTCTATCTACATAGAAAATTAGCTTCCAGGAGCTTAAAATAGTTTTTTTTTTGTTTTAGGTAAAAAGCAGTGATATCATTGTATGTTTTTTTTTGAACTTATAATTACTTGAGCTTGTTAAGATTATGTATAAAATTTTTAGTGCATATGTGACTCTGGAATTGACCCTGGATCTTTTATAAAAAAATTCGTCGCCCTTCGGGCCCGGATGTGTGTGAGCGGAGATAATTGTTGTTTTTTCAATAAAATAAAACCAATCGATGTCAGTTTTCTAAGTTTTCTTATGCGTTCTTAAATCAGAAAATCAGATAATGAAAAAAAAAAAGAATTCGTAACAACTTTTTCTTCAAATTAAAGTGATATTTCATTTCAGCATTACAGTAGAGTATATGCCAAACGCTAAATCGATCTTGAGTTGTTAGAAAAATAACAAAAAAAGACAAGGGTTAAATTTGAACCACGAAACTTAAGAAGAAATGAGGCTGAAATTCGTGAAAATTTAAAAACAGCCAGTCTCAACTCAAGTTTTCTGGTTCTAATAAAATAAAAAATAAAAAATGTGTACTTTCTTAACGCTTATTTTGCAAATGTCAAACGAAGAAAAAGAGTAATTTTATGCTGCGAGCGGCATTGCAAAACGCGCGGCAGATTTGTTTCAGTGAGAATAGCAGTCCTGCAAATAGAGCTCAGAAAAACGCAACGTAAGAAATTAAAAAAGTTCGTTCAAATGTTGGTTAACTTTCAAATCATTGGGAGCAATTTTGAATTTCGATTTATATCCATCCCATTCTTACGTTGAAATATCAATTAATACTAAATAAATGCAGACGTGATGTCGTGGCATTTGTTGGAAAAGGCGCTGGATGAAATTTCAAAACAATCAACAATTTTCGGCAAAGTATGGATGACGTTTTTCTTTATTTTGAGGGTGATTCCCCTTACTCGCATGGGAGAAAGTGTATATGGAGACGAGCAAGCAGCATTCAAGTAAGAATTTAGACAACTCAAATTTAGAAAATCCAATTGCAAATCGTAATTTCTTCAAATTTTAGGCAAAATACGTTCATAAAAAAGCAAAAAAAGTAAATATTTTTCATTAAAAAAAGTAGAATTAATTTTTGAAATACCAAAGCGAAGCCAGCACCAGCAGCACCACAGAATTAAGCATTAAATTGCTTGTTTAATAATACTGTAAACGTAAATTAAATTTTAAAAATAAGTTTTTGGTATTATTTTTGGATCCTAATAAGAGCGCAATCTGGAGGCCGAAAACGTTCGATTTTTGTTACTGATTAATAAATGAGCAATTTAATGCTTGATTCTGTGCTGCCAGAGTTGTAAATCGTGCCGGGGTTTTCGGGCCGGATTCGGGCTTAAGATTGACAAAACTTTGGGCTTAATTCGGGGCTGATTCTGGCCTTAATTGTGAGTTAGGTAGCTATAAAAACATAATCAAAATAACATTAACAACACTGAATGCGTAAATACTATTGTCAGTGCACAATTACTATTCTTGAATTACAATATACTATCTATACGTAGCTTTATTTCGTCACGGCAGACGTAAATAGGAAATTTTTTAAAAAGTTATCTGAAAAGAATTATTGGGAAAGAAGCAATTAACTGTTTACGTTTTTTAGACTTAATTTTTGGACTTTTTTGGGCCTGTTTTGAGCTTCAAATGACTTTTCGGTTTGGGCCGGGTTTGGGCCTGATTTATGGTCGGGCCGTTTACTAGTATGTGTGGTGCTGCTAGCCCTAGGTTGGCTATGGCATTTAAAAAGCACCTCTCCACCGCGACTGCTTTTTTTTAATAACTCCAGATATTTTTGTAATACCAATGATGCAGTTTGGGAATCGAATGCCAACTAGAGAATGCACCGATGGTAAGGCATCGTTAAAATAAAAAAGTTAGGACCATCAATCAAACTCCGCGTTGTAGATGCAATGTGAAGCAGTTGGGCTGCGAAAATGTTTGCTTCAACCAGTTCTCACCAATCTCACCCATCAGATTCTGGGGCTTTCAGGTAAGCTGAACGATTTCCACAGTATTTTATAAAATAGGACACACTATGTACAAGAAATCAATGCAAAAACTGGACAATTTTTGCTCATGATTATGAACTTACAGAATTCACACCAACAGTGCCAACAGAGAATCGAACCCTCAACCCTGCGAGTTCCACGTGACTTCTTCCAATCAAAATTGGTATTCACAGCTTTCAAGCTTGACGATCAGCTATAAGAAGTACATTGTGAAGCCTCCTCCGTGTGTGGTAAACTGGTGGACAGGTGGCAGCTTCGCTGGCTCGAAGACCAAAAGGTCCATTCGCTGTCTCCTAGCAAATGTAACTAGATGAATTACAGTACAATCACAAGTCAATAATTATGTAAACGATAACTGCAACACTTAAAAATAAAAAAATAAAATCTTTGTTATACTCGCCGTTACTACAAAGTGTGTAATGAGTATATGCAGCGCTGAATGCAGTACAGCAGAAGTTTGCAACCGATGCACTAAAGCAGAAGTGACGCAAAATTTACCATTTGATCATATTACCCATCGATTTATGGTTTACAATTCAATTAAAAATTTCCAAACTTTTCAGTAGTTTTGTTTCATATTCGTCGTCAAAATGATGCCGAAACGTCATATTCGACCAACTAACCATTATCAGAACTGTTCGAAGTTAATAATTGTAATGAATTTAATTTTTATTCACCAAATTATTGACTGAACGAGGAAACAGCGAAGAACCTTTCGGTTTTCGAGTTGTTAAGCTGTCATTTCCCCATCTGTGAATTGGGGGATGGCTTCTACACACAGTGGGGGCTCCCTATTGCTGAAGGTCAAGCATAAAAATCGGTGAAAATCAAATTTGTAATCTTTGGTTTGACTCGATGTGGAATCGAACCCGAGTCTACCGTTTCGGTAGCATACCCTCTACGTAGTGAAAGACTTTAAACGATTTATTTTTGTTAAAATGGGCAGTTGTTTTATAGATGGTGATGTTAGTGACTCCTCCTGTGATTTTCCTCGTGTATGCTGCCCATGCCGCTAGTGGTACTCCTGCTTCAAGGATGGCCAGGAGGAAGCTAATGCTGCTGAAAGAGCAGCGAATAAAAAGATTTGGTAGCCTCGCCTTAAGTATTTCGTTTGAACATTTTGAACGCGGCGTCTTGTCATTTACGTGACAGTCGTCATATTAAATGGTTGAAATTGCGCAATCAATTACTTGTAGATGCGTCTAGTTTGAATTCTTCTGTGCCTCTTGGGACTCGATGTCGTTCACTGCTCTGTACTTACCTAGAGTTAGTAGATGGACTGATATCACTGGTTGACACCGTCAAGCGATAGCTCGATGATTGCTCAGACCTAAGATGGTCCAAAGAACAACACCGCAAATGAAAGACAAAACGGCGTGCACCATTTTGGGGGTGTGCTTAAAATCTTTTGTTAACAGGAGAAACGCGATGAAAACTGGGTAACTAGACCTCCTTGCTCTGCATTGGATGCGTAGCCAGTGCTTCCCTCCTAAACAAAAAGTTGGGTAGGCTCCGGAAGTTTTGTTGTAGGTAGGCTCCGGAATTATGTAGATAGAGGCTAAGGAAAATGCCTCAATTTTCGGCTGATTCAATTAAAGGTAAAGACCAAGAAAAATCATCAAGATTTGGTACAATTTTCAACCGAGTTTCGGTGTGGGACCAGCATTAATCAGTGATAAGTAAGAACAATCGTGGGGCTAAGAAGTTAGGAGTTTACCTTAGCTTACTCTGCCAAAATAAGTAGATAGGCCAAGCCTACCCTCGACGGCAGCACTGTGTGTAGTGATTGTTATAATAAATCTATAACAAATGAAAAAGTAAAACTGGCCAGTTGGTCGAGCGGTAACGAATTCGTCTCTGGAGAGGGAGGTCTGAGGTTTAACTCTCGAGCAAATCTAATCAAACATAGTGGTGCAAACGGCTCGTCACCGCTGCGACATTTCGTAAAGAGCAGTGTTTCCCGGGCGCGATGACGTGTAGATGGACCCGGTAATTCGTTGCGCGCTTCTGTGTATTACAGCGAGTATAATGAGGGATACAATTTTATGAAAAAGTGGAGCAATCTCAAAACTCATAAGTGTGGTATTGCATTCACATGCTGCTCAAGGAAAAGATTTTTCCTGAAAGTATAACAATTGCTGTATAAATGCTAACAAAGTTAAATTTTTTTCTCTGAATCTTTTCAAGTTTCTAATCGAAAGCTGCCAGAGTCTATTTCAAAAGAATGGCCTGACTTCAAATCTAACCACAAGATAGAAAATGGCCCCGACGGGGATGAACGCCCCGACGCCTGTGGAACTGTGAAAGCAATTCCGGACTCCGATCCAACCTCCAATGAACCATCGGTCGCCTCACAAACGAATCAAACGCAGGTATGCCGATGAGTTAGCTTCTTGGTTTGGAAACAAGACTGATGACCGATCAGTGGTCAAGTGGATGGAGCATTTGCAACTGAAACGGTAGACTCGGGTTCGATTTCCGTTCGGGTCAAACCAAAGACTACAAAAACTGGTATTTACAGCTTTCCTGCTTGACGTTTAGTAATTAAAGAGACAGTTTGAAGCCTCCGCCGTGTGTGGTAGCCAGGTGGGAAGATGGCAGCTTGACTCGAAGACTAAAAGGTCTCTTCGCTGTCTCCTGGCCAAGGCAATTTGGTGAATAAAATGTAATTACAATTACACCGCACGGGGCCGGAGTTTGTGGCGTTTTCGGTTAAATCTGAATATCACCTCTAAAACACTAAAAGAAACTGTCAAACTTGAAAAGAAAAAACTTAGAAAGGGTAAAGTAAAAAATCTATTTAAATAAAACGAAAAATGACTTAAGTTCACACTGAAACGTCTCTTGCTAAATAGAATTTTCATTTTCTTTCGTATCTGTTTTTTTGCCCAAGCTTTTTACATCGTCCCGTTTTTCTTCTCTAAAAAAGGTTTCTTTCAAAATCTTGGATCGTTTGAAAAAAGGCTATATGGTAAATCCTGACCGTGTTTGGGAAAACACTACCCACCTGGATTTGGAACGGGAGATCTGAAATTGTTGCTAGCACACATTTATCCTCCTGTCACAGGACAGCGTCAGACGCTAAATATTGGACCACTCGCGCACTTTTCATTGCAATGAATACTTTGAGGATGGAGAAATCCACACCTTCTGAGGAGTTTCCAGTGATACAATGTTCCTGTGAACTTCTCCAAATTCATGTCCATTGAATTTACTGCCTGTTCGAAGCCACCAAGCAGAGATAATCATCGTCAAGCGTCTTATCCAAGGACGCAACAACGTGACCAGGGTGCGGGGTGAACCCAGATCATGCAATCAGGATTGATGTAAAAAGTTCAATTTTGGGGTCTGTCAAAGCGAGCATAGGGTTTCATTGCATCCGCTGTAATTTTGTTATTTTGCGAAAAGGTTGCAAATAAAATTATGAATAAAAAATTTGGCTTCAAGTAATTTTTGGCATTATTGTTCTTCTGAAACATTTTAAGCCTTAAGTTTTTAGATCTCGAAGTTTTTTTAGATCTTTTTTTTAAGGATTAGAATTGGAGTAAACAAGATGTTAGAAATTTTACAACGTCAAGCAAGTTAGCAGGCTTGTCCGTGGGACATATTTTTCTGTCCCATGCCATCCCATCACATGGGATTCCCATCAAAATACAATTCAATAAAAGTTAATAAATTTATGAAAATTTTAGTATAATGTGTACTAGATAGGACTTCACGTACAAAGAGAAATACAAAACAACAAAATTTATTGACTTTGTTAACTTTAAAGTTCAGAAGAGTTCACAATTCATTATGATTCTGGCACTCATATTTTGAGTTGCAGTGCTTATTCAGCAAATTATCAGTTTTCTGCTCATCAACTGTTTCTGATTCATCAATTTATAGTAATCTGGTCACTTTGGGAGATCGAGCTCAAGGCCACTCCCACCGGAACAATCCAAAAATTGAAAGAGAAAGGGTTAGCCAAAAATCTAGCTCTCTCAATAATATGCAGTTTAACTTGCCCATCAAGCCCACCAAACTTCAAATCTAACGCTAAAACTAAACCAGGACCAAGGCTAACCTCACTTAAAAGCGAATTCATTCATAACCGAAATTTTCTTCCTTACCCCTTTTCTCTCAATTGTTGGATTGCACCGTTGGGAGTAGCCTTGCGCTTGATCGCCCAAAGTGGCCAGATTACTTTAATTTTAGAGTTTGGTATCTCTTACCCATGCTTGCCAATCTATTTAGGTATGGCGTTATCAAAAGGCTATCACATGGCTACTGTCCCATAGGTCCCATGGGAAATGTAATGCGTGCCGTCCCATCCCAAGGGACATTTCCCATGGGATTCTCATGGGAATCCCATTCCCATGGACAAGCCTGCAAATTAGCCGACGTTAGGGTGGACAAAATGTCTTCCAAAGCTAAACCAAAGGCAAATCACGCAAAGAACAACAACAAAAAATACTTTCAAAGTTGTTTTCAACCATATTTTTCGGCCAAAATCATCAAAAACGAAAAGAAAAGTAATAAAGATCTTAGTGTTTTTTGGGCTCAGTTTTTGGGCTTATGTCATTTAATGTCAGAAAAAAGGGCTATAGCCTTTTCTTGGAGTGGGTCCTCCCCCGAAAAGCGGTTTTGGAAAAAAGATCCTGTTCTCATATCTTCTGTACTATTTAATTTATATCTTTATTGCAAACCTCCCGTTGATGCATTGATCTGACCATTGTACAAAACTGCGGGGTGGCAGCCAATCAATAGTTGATTTTGTTATGCAATTAATAAATTAAATCCGAGACGTTTATTGATTTGCCAAGTTTAACATTCCGTACAACTTGTTTAAAAACTCCGCTGAGAATTTCACGTAATACAGTTGATTGACTTAACCGAAATTTGACACCTGCAGTAGAGCGTTAATTGACTGGGAAGCAACTTCGATTAAATTCCCCAATTTAAAAAGAAATTAATTTAAATGAAATTATAAATACCTTCGTTAAGTACAAGAATGCTTTCAACTTTTTAATGTCCACAATGTGCAAGCGTCCTTGCTCGTGGCACGTACTAAATATTCCAAATACTCAGTGTAATTTCATCAATTTTTGTATTATGTGTATGTATTTTTTCTCTCTTCAAAACCGTGATTCTGTTCTTCCACGTGCTATATGTAAAGCGCGAAGATGCAGATTCCGCAACCTCGTCACTTTTAATGGGAACCGAAACATGACCGTATAGCAGCCTCTCACCAGCAGAAACAATGCAACTAAAAATGTTTGATTGGGATTTTAAATCAAATTAAATTTTTCAATATACTCGCTGTGTTACGCCGAAGCGTTTAACAAGTTGGAGGGGCCCATCTCCGTATCATTGCGCTTGGGCACCATAGCTCCTTTCAAAGAAATACCTCAGCAGCGGCGAGCCGTTGGCAACACCAGTTGTGTCCAACTTAACCGGCTCGAGATTCGAACCTCAGACCTCCAGCTTCAAAGAAGAACGCGTTACCACTCTACCAACTGGTCGGTACTTGAATGGGATTTGAGTCTGTTATTTTATGAATCTGTTATAAAGACGTTATGCTATTTTTGTCAGTTTAGTACATTTTTTTGAACAAACAAACAAACAATAAAAAGTGAAAAAGGTGAAAAATTGCCTTACAGCAGAACATTGCTTTCCAACTTCAAAAACATGATACTAAAACACAGATCAAATTATAAATAACCTTTGTTAGTCTGTCTGATCTAAAAAGGTGCGAATTTGGGTATATGAGAAAGTGGTGATGAATTCCACGCAGTATTAGAAATTGGAATTTCGCAGTACGATATTACGTCGCTTAGCTTGAGAGGAAGCTGGCGTTGACAAAAGTTTCAATGCGGTTCTAATTTTACAAAGCATACTACAGATCAATTAAGCAAAACCACCTCGCTCGACAAGCAGATTAACTTTAGAATGAACTTAACCTTCAACTGCAGTATTGAAATTGATTTCAGTTGCTCAAGGCTTATGAAGTGGTGATTCTCCATCTTTTACTTCCATTAATTGATTTTGTAAATTGCCTTGTAAATTGTTAAAATTTTAATTAGCTATCAGCGAAAGTTCACGGTCGAATGCATCGATAACTCAGGTGGTATAGAGCGTGGGGTTGGTGATCGAAAGGTTGGTGAATCCCGGTTCGATTCCCAAACTGGCAATGCGTCGTTGTGTCCTTGGGAAAGACACTTTGCGCTTACTTTCTATAGGGTCAAGCAGTCTACCGTAGTAGTGGCCCAGCCTGACCAAAGACTAGCAAAACGAATACGAAAAAGATGCTTCGAGTTAATGTGGTTAGGGTTCATATGCATAAGTAACAGTAAACTGGTCAATTCTTTCCTATTCAATGTACAACTTGCTCTGCACGTTACTTTTGAATAAAAACGAAAACCTTATTGATAAAATACAACGTCCCTTTTATTTCATGGCGAAAATTGTAAATTCGCGGAGTTTGCTGATTATTTTTAATGTGAATGAATTCCATCTGCTTCAATAACAAATTTTACCCAATTTTATGAAATTCGTATACGGCTAAAAAAATTTCTACACGTTACGAGATAATTTTCTTAATGAGAAATCCATAAAAAAGACCCTTTGTTTAAATGCGCTTTGTTTGTTCACATCACCTTCAAAAAATTCTTCAATTTAAAATCAGTTACTTTTGAAATGCTTAAAACCAGGTACTTTTGAAATAATTGTCGTTAGGTCTTGCAAAAATCTATCTTTTCAAAGTTTCAAGCTTATTGATCCCAGAGATCGATGCAGGGATGCCTGTATTGACTCTAATATTTAGATTCTTTATCAAGGTCATATATACTCGTAGACCTGATGTATTTCAAGCTATTACCTCCTTTGTTTGCATTTTGACGAAACGTACCCTTAAATTAACAATCTATCGCCGATTCGGCAACGGCTGTGCTGTGGTGCAATGGTTAAGACGTAAGTCAGACAAATATTGCGATCGAGTTTAATTCGCGCTGTGTTCTTCATTTCTTTTTCAATAGAACCTTGCAATACAGTTAGAGTTTGACAGTATTGCTAACCTGAGAGATAGTAAATCGATATAATTAAAGGAACGGTACACTTCGGAAATATGCCACCCTCTTTTCCGTGTTTGCTATTTAGCTTTACAAAGATTTTAAAAAGTTTGAAAAATTGATAAAAACAGTTTTTTTGAACAAATTTATAAAACATTTACGTTGATATGATGTTATTGATACGTGCGCTTAATATTAGCTACTAACTCAGTATTTTCACAATATTTTCAGATTTAACAGCTTAAAAGATTCTTAAAATTGTTCAAATGTGGAAGAATAAAATCGAAAATGGTTGGTCTTCCTCTGATAAAATCCAAGCGTAAACTCTTTATTTAGTAGACTAGAAACAGACGCGTGGAGAAAAGAGAAGAGGATGGAAGAAAAAAAAATGCTCTTGTTGTGAAGGTGTTTTGCGGTTACGTGCATTCGACTAATTTGATTTGACAGATAAAAACCACGCTAATTGGACGAATCGGCATATTTTAGAATTTTAGAAGTATTTTAGAAGTGAACTGTGAAGACAAAACCTACAGTTTCCATTCTACTATCAAAGAGTCTATGAATCAAGAGTTGGACAAATATTTTTTGTAAAATATTTATTTACGTGATATCGAAATACGGTATAACAATGAATAAGTGTCTCTACCAATACCAAACGATGTAAACAGACGATTACAGCCATTTTGAATCTTTTAGCTTGCTAGTCCAAGTAACGACGAAAAGGAGGTCGCTATATCTCGAGCAGGTTTAAGAAGTTCAACGAATTTCATCAGCGAAACTGGTGTTAAGCAAAGGTGGGCAAAAACTTGATGGTTTACTAAATACAAAAGTAATCACAAGTGAAAATTTTCAATTACGTATCCTAACTTCTCTCAGCCTATTACACTGACGCTAGTCAAACAGCAACGTTACGTTGGGCAACGCATTGCTAAAACCTTAGCAAAAAAAATCCTTGCCTTTTTTCCCCTTGAGCGTATCTAATACTTTCTGTGTAGGCCTCAACATATCGACGCCACACAAATATGCGTTCACTCGTATGCATAGCTACCAAAATCATAGAGCCCAAAACAAGGTCTGTTATTTATTGCAATGGAAATTTAACAACTACTACGAGAATATTTCAACTTGCAAAACACCAAGTACTTGGTCAAGTGGATAGAACGCCTGCTACTAAAACGGTAGACTCGGGTTCGATTTCCGGTCGAGTCAAACCAAAGACTATAAAAATTGGTATTCACAACTTCCCTGCTTGACGTTCAGCATCAAAAGATACAGCGTAAAGCCTCCACCGTGCGTGGTAAACAGGTGGGCAGTTGACTGGAAGACCAAAAGGTCCCTTTGCTGTCTTCTGGATGAAAGCAACTTAGTGAATAAAGATGTAATCACACTAACAACTGGTAGTTAGGTCCCGATTATAGTTACCGGAGGTTCATATAGCTATTATTCATCTCTGTGATCATCAGGCCTCGCGATAACCGGGGCAAGGTACAAAACACGTTGTTCCAAGAGGTGTCGTTGAGATGTATCCAATTTCTGAGCAGCCAGGAAGGTGAGCATGAGCGGTCATCCTTTGCTTCGATGCAACGAAGAAGTAGCTCGGATGAAGGGCAACAGCTGCAGGCAAGTATCCAATTCCTAAAGTAGCTTCGGCTAATATTGCCCAGCAGGACCGCCGTAGATTGGAACCAAACCATAGGTTTACGCAATTACTTTCGAAGTATTGACAATAATACAAAAATCAAATCTCCATCACACTCGCTCTATTAAGCCGAAGCGTGCAAGAGTTTGCGAGCTCCATCTCCCCGTCATTGCGTTTGTGGGAAACACAACTCCTCCCGAAGGAATGTCGCAGCGGTAGCGAGCCGTTAATAACACTGCGTCTGATTTGAACGGTCCGAGATTTGAGCCTAAGACCTGTTGCTCCATAGACGAAAGCGTTACAGATCGATCTACTGGACGATAAGCTCTTCTCTGCAAAATGTTTCATAAGTTGTAAATTAATCACTATTTATTGTTCTTTGCAGGACAATTTAGTTTGGGCTGGTGGTTTTCATGAGACAGATGAATGCTTAACCAAAGAAGAGAATTTAGCTCTTTTGGAAATGAAAAAGAAAACCATACTCGATAGCGTTCATTTCGTTGAAGTGACGTCATCGCATTCGGTCAAGCGACGATCGGTTTCAATAGCTTTGACTGATGACGTAATTAGTTCAAAAAAACTACGTCATCATGAAGCGGCATGCGAAAATGAAAAACTGCGGTCCATAGTTGAAAACAAAACTTTTAAATCTGAAGGGGACCGAAAAGATGCGGATTCCAGACAAAAACTTGAAAAAGAGATCACCCGTGACAACAAGCTGGGCAACGGAATTCGCGGAGTCGGGATCGCCTACTTCCTGCAGTGCGTTCTACGACTAGCGGTGGATGTTGGATTTGCCTACATGCAGTGCGAGTTGTTCGAGTTCGATGTGCCAACCTTATACAAATGTGCACGGTGGCCTTGCCCAGAAACAGTAAGCATTGTTCTTAAGTTGTTCTTAAATATTTTATTTGAGATCACAGATGAAAATTTATCCGATCCTATCTTGATCAGTAGCTCGAGCGAGTACGGTCTAAAAAACTCATGAAACTAATTACCATTAGCTACCGATCACTAATCTCATTAACGCAGCCAGTTTAATTATGTTTTTGCAGTGCTAATTCAAGTGCGACCTTTTGCAAATAGGTTTGTCAAAGTAACCTAATATTAAGTAACGTTTGCAAAAATCTCAAAAATCTCGGAGGATTGGAGCTCAGTTCTCAAATCTCCCAAAGCCTTTGAGACCCCTGAACTACCCCGCATTGCAAATTTGGAACCTACCCAATGGCTTCTGAGATTTCTCAATGCGTGTCTCATTGTTTTGTCTTTGGCTGTTTTGTATTTTTTTTAACCTTTGGTAGATACTCTTGATAATCTCAAAAACTGGTGAAATGGTCTGTAGGATTTTAAGTTTTAAACTTTTTACATTGTGACGTGTAGCTGTGTGGTGACGTGTAGCTGTGGTATGAAACCGTTGGTAAAAGTTTTAAAATTTGAAGAAAGTACCTCAACGGTGTATCACCATAAAAGATTATTTTAAACGTAATGAGAGGTCGCAGAATATTTTTTTAATTAACGTTAAATCTGTTGAAGTCAGGGCCACAGCCTTCTTGTTCCATCCTGCCTTGGTCCATATGTAATGCATACAACCTATCTAACAACTAATTAACGCTGTGATCCCGAAATGTGAGTGATTAACCTTTTTCAAAAACCCTTAATTCCGAAAGGCATTCTGGTATGATGTCATACTACTACCTGTATATCAGCCCCGTTGTACGGTGCCCGTACTGCTTAAACAAAAATTAGAGGCTGGTTTTAGCACATTTCAGGTTTTGCAAAACGGAAAGTCACTGACACTATGTAAGTATTTTTCTGATTCTGAAAACGAATTTGCTGCAAAAAAGAGAGTAGTGCTGTTTTTACTACGTTTCATATTTACTCGTAATTTCGACTTAATTTTGTCGTGTTGCCAGACGCAGAATTAATGTCGAGTTCAAAGGGTTAAGCATTATAAAGCAATGAAATCCCGATTAAAGTACCAAAATGCAATTGTGCTCCAAAAACGAGTTCAAGAGGTCAAAGCAATAAAGATGATCATAAAATGTAACAACATATGTGCAAAATACTGATCAATTAATTAACTATACGACAGATGCTGCTATGCCGCTTGAAAATCTATTGCGCGGAAAACTGTAAATTGATAGTCTTTGTGATTAAATTTTTTAATCACACAAAATGCGATTCATAAATGACATTTTTTCATAGTTTCTGGATGAAAACATCTCCTTCAGAAAAGGCGATAAGACATTAAGACAATGAGAAAATAACTCGCTGAATTGCACCCAAGCGCGTACATCAACTTAAATTGTGCTAAGGGAGCAAGGCTTGAACCTCAAGTTAAAGCTTTTTGTTCAAAAACTGTTTCAATTGGGGAGCGTGCGGACTAAACTGGCGCAACTCAAGCGTATCACAGACAGGGGTTTGGGGCGGATCTCCTAGCTGCCAGAGATTGTGGTTGCTGGGCAATTTTCGTAAATTTTCAGAAAAAAAGCCGTTTTAAAACGCCATTTCACACGTTTCTAGAGCCATTTGAAAGAACTTACTTGCTGAAATTTAGAAGCCAATTGAAGAATTAAATTTCAAGTCCAAAACACGCTTAAACACTTGCATTTTGCTGTTAGATTTATTTCCAGACAACAGAATATAAATCTGATAAATTAATCAGTTATGACGTTCTTGACACTGTAATGCGTAAAAAAAAATTCGTAATCGCTGTACGCCCTGCCGTTTTGGGGTTTGTCCCTTTATTAGCAGCGAACAGAGATAATAATGGTCGGCTGAAAGACATAGTCTTAAAGCCTGTACGAAAATTATCACTTGTGGTAACTTTCGTGCCCAGCGAGAGTGCTCAACCTGACCAAATCGCAGATCTGATCAAGGAGCTATATATACTCAATCGCTGTTCGGCCTGCCGTTACGGGGTATGAAATATATATGTTTATATATACGCGTAAAAAAAAAAAGTAAAGTAAAAAAAAGTAAAATAGTTCGTTAAAAAGCTGAAAGAATATGTAGCCTACATAATGTATAGGCTGGCCGCAAAGACGCAGAAATGGGCCCAGCCTTTTTGTTACACACACCAGAAATAACAAAAACCTGATTTTTTTGAGTTGTATTGTTATTAAAGCTTTACATGCTTTATAAATTGTTGCCGACATCTGCAAAGCTTGAATTGTAATGTTTCAGGGGCTAAATATGGATAATAGGAATTACATGCTCATTATTAGTCTAATAGTTTTGCTACCGGGCTGGCTAGTTTGTCGAGTGATTCCGCGTTCGTCTCTGAAATGGAACGTCTGTGCATCAATTTTTGAGTTGGTCAAATTGGACACAGAGTTACCTATGCGGTAACATTTCTTGAAAGAAAATGATTTGCCCTTAGGTGCAATAATGCGGATAAGGGCCCAACAACTCATCACACGCTTCTGCACAATACAGCGAGTATAATGAGAGGTTTGATTTGATAAATCGTGCAAGATTTTACACTCCACAAACTGCTTGCGCGTCATATAATCCACAGGTGGATTGTTACATATCGCGAGCGGAAGAGAAAACATTCATGCTTCACTTCATGTTCAACAGCGCCGTCTTATCGATCTTGCTAACGTCATGCGAAGTCTTCTTCCTCTGCTACAGATTCTCAAAGGAATGGATCAAGAGAAGCCGGAGTGCTTCAGGTTTGGATACGAAGCATATGTGATGGTGACGGATAGTTAAAATTCAATTTCAATGCTTCAATTTAGATTGAACACTTAAAAAGTGAAATGCAGGCGATACTGGCACAGCTTTGGCAAATTTTATCTCACCAAAAAATTTTTGATGTACTCTAGACTAAGTTCGCTACTAATACTGTAATCTTAGCTCTAATCTTTTCCATACAGTCGAGAGTTCCAAACTCAAACCAGTTTCGCTCTAACTTGAACTTTCACCCCAACTGTAGACATTTACGAATGTAAATATAAATCGTGCAGGAAGAAATTGCATTTTACAAAATTAAGAAGTACAATCAGCATTTTAGCAAAATGGTTACAAAGTTAACCGTTTTAGAAAGGTTTACTTCGATGTTTGGAATCTCAAACTAGAGATACTAATGTGTTTCAACGCAGTCTTATGTCATCTTCACGGCATAACATTCAAAAACATAAGCAATACACTGAAAACAATTTGATGCAATATGCGCTGAACCATCGCGACGAATTTCGACCTAGCTCAGGGTCTTATCCCGCGACAATAACACAGTATATACATCACTTAAACAAAAAATACACATTTTGCGCTATGGCTCAGCGAATATTGTATTGAATTGTTTTCAGTGTATTGCTAATGTTTTTTGAATGTTATGCCGTGAAGATGACATAAGACTGTGTCGAAACACGTCAGTATCTCTAATTTGAGATCCCAAACATCGAAGTAAACCTTTTCACATTCAACATTATTTATGTCTTTCTTTTCGTTCTTCAACAAATCGAGCACCATTTGTTGTCATATATCGTATTTTATTGACGTTTTCAGACAAAGCTTGCAAGGATAAAAACGGTGAAAGGCGATCATCCTCAGACAACCGGGGAAAGCTTAACAAGGCGTTGCTGGCTAGCAAGAGGTAAGGAATTTTATCATTGAAACCGTTTCTTTTTCTCAAGGCGTAGAATGAAGATATATATAATGAGCGCAACATATTTTATCATAAGTTAGCTATTTCTTTTTTTACTCAGGCTGTGGCAAAAGAAGTAATTGACTGACCCCGACTTTTTATTAGTGATTTACACCGTTTACTTGAGGTGTCTTAGATTCTTCTAAAATGACCATTTAAATACCTAACCAACCTCAAAGTTAGTTGGTTGATGCATTTTTGTCCTCCTGTCTTCAGAAAACGGCGGTATTGGTGACGCTAGCCTTTGAAGGAATCAAACATTTTTTAAGTTTTCCGAATGACGTTTGACTTCTTTCGATATGAATTTTCTGCTTGTTCAATACCACCATGCTGAGATAGTCATCGAAACGTTTCTTAATCGAAGACGCAACAACATGACCAGGGTGCGGGTTGAACCCAAATCATGCGATCAGGGTCATCGGTAAAACGATGCTTTTGCACTCTGCACGACGGCGCCACGCTTTTACAATTCTGGTCCATACAAACCTAACCAAATGTTTTGGCTTGGGTTCTGAAGGCTTCCAAAGAAAAACAAATTTAGCAATAAAAAAAGGTAAGCATTAAGCCTGCACCGTGTATGGTAGACAAGCGGGCAGCTGACAGCTTGACTCAAAGAACAAAAAGTCCCTTGCTGTCTCTTGGTCCAGCCAACTTGATTAAAAACGTCCTTCCTTACGTACGAACTACCTGCAAGCTCTACTATCGTAAGCTGGCCTCAATAAAAGATGTATTAGTAGCGGTGATTGTTCTGGTACTAGCCAGGATCGCAGGGACGCGACTGACGGGGGATCGGAGACTGGGTCAAACGCGACTGGAGGAACTTTGAACTCCGATGACCTGAGCGCGATGCTGGAGAACGAGCTGGCAGAGGAGGCTGATCTGAACGAGGATCAGGACGATGGAATGGATGATGCAGATTAATCCGTTCGATTACAGCCGATATTAGGTCTTCACTCTTCGGTGTTAATTGTGCTTAAAATCAGCAAGATGTGGTACTTATATTCTGTGTTGAGCAATAAACTTATAATCAGTCCTAACCTACTTACAACCGTAATTTCAACATGCCATTTACGTGGATGCATTTTGTTGCGAGTCTTTCTGAAAAGCTTCCTCTTTATTTCGCAGAAAAACTAAATAATTTTTGCATCTGTGAGCAGTAGTAGTTTATCTAGGCTAAACCCAAACCCTCTCCCGTTTGCTTATCGATCAACCTGCTAAGAAAATTTCAGTGTTCTCGGCACTACTAGACGCTGGTGTTTTGGAGCGATGTAGAATAAAATTAAAGGTTGTACTTAGCTATTTTTAAAGCATTTTGAGGGAAAAGCTTTAATTTGTCAAACCTGCACGTGATTACGAAAACGTGCATTGACACTATAGTCGAAATAAATCATTGTCAAATAGAACGTTGGTGAGGAGTTTTGGGCGAGGAAGCGCTTATTTCTCTAGTTGAACAAGAAAACTGGAGGGTACTATGTTTGCTTCTCGCTGAGTGTCCTAGGCAAACCAACAAAAAAACGATTTTGTACAACAGAATTTCGTAGCATTAAAAATGCACTAGGTTTATGGCAAGAAGTTTATTTCAAACGAAAGGCAGTGGCAATTCACAAATAAGGCTGCCAACCAGCGAAGAGCTGACACAGCCGGCGCGGATCCATGGCTTGTTGGATGAGCATGTTCACTTGACCGGGCACGCTCAAGACAGAACCGGTTTCGGTGCCTCGAAGCTTCTCCTTGACTCGAAGCAGAGCTCGGGCAGCCAGTTTGTTGGTCGGATGGTCGCTGAACAACGAACAGTGAATCAATTTCTTGAATAAGGTTTTCACTTTAAAAAAAATCTGAACAACTCAACTAATCCAGATTATGCCAGAAGAGTTAATACAACTTCAAGGAAGTTGAAGGTCAAGTTTCCAGCTGAGTCACGAGTCACAACTTTTTCGCAAAAAGATGATAAATTTTCCATTAAATTATCTAATATGGCTATACGGACTTGTATACCTGCACTCCTACAATAGAAATTACATATTTATTCGCCAAGTTATCTTGGCCAGGAGACAGCGAAGGGACCTTTCGGTTTACAGTTTCACCACGGTGAAGGGTTTACAGTTTTACGCAGTCCCTTTTGATGCTGAATGTCTAGCAGGAAGCAGTAAAAGCCAACTATCATAGTCTTTGGCTTGACCTGACCGAAAATCGAACCGCATCTACTGATTCAGTAGCAGACGCTCTATCCACTCGACCGGTCTGCTGTCAAACCGCACCGTGCAAGACCGCAAGCGCGGCCACGTACCTGTTCCTTGAAACAAGAGCGCTCCCGTCTCCCGCAGCTTGTTGTTTCTGAAAAACAGCCGGTAGGTCATGATTTTAACAGCATTGTGGTGAATGAAGTATTTTACGGATCTGGAAGTATCAGAGCGTCGTTTTGGTAACGACCATGATCGGCTTGATCGCATTACCTCCTGGTCACGTTGCTCATTTTTGATAAGGCGCTTTTCGGCTGCTGAGCGATTTGAAATTGTCAGTAACGAACTACATATTTGCGAAAGCATGTTCCCAAAGAATAACTTTTTTACCACATCGTTCAAGCTGGCAACACTGCTCGAATCAAACTCCAAAGGCCAGAAAATTACAACTTAACGCTCAAAACATAGCGAGTACCTGCGCTTTGATGGGAGGCATGGTCCAATCGTGTAAGGGATCGTACAGGAGGACTTCCATCACCGGGATGATAACGTCAAATGACGTACGCAACAACGTCAGCGTTTCCTCACAGCATCTAAAACAAAGCACGTAAATCATTGCACTTCGCGCAGACGGTAAGACGGCCGAGAGACTTAAAAGTGCGTATTTCAACCATGTTATTCAATGTTTTTCCATTGTCCATTTCAAAGCGAGAGTAATGTTGCGAGATCGTTTTCTTGCCGAAGACTCTCAGACACTGCTGGGCGTGTCAAAGACTCAATATCTCGTGTACCTATTTCGCAATCAGCAATTAATTCGATCTCAAAATAAGCTTAATAGCACTTGCTACTTACTTTCTGAATAATCCCTCCACTCCTGTTAAGCCCATTCCGTCTACAATGTCACGTGACAGGCGGAAAGGCACGGTTTCTGGGGTCGGGAGGCAGCGGCCCTGTTCAAACGCCACACCTGAGCAACAAAATAAACGTCAGCGTGAAATCCTCGGGATATTTTTTTGACCATAAGACCAAAGCCAACTTGGAAAATAAAGGTGTAAGTACGTCTTCGAAGCTTTTTGTCTAAAATCTGAACAAAGCAATACTAAAGTTCGATACTATCAACCAAGTTTTCAAATTAGGTCAGTTGATAGAATTTCAATATAAGTTTCACGAACCAGTTACTCAAGCGGTAACGCATTCGTCGCTAGAGCGGGAGGTCTGAGATTCAAATCTAGGGCCGGTCAAATCGGACACAGTGTAGCCAACGGCTGGCCACCGATGCAAGATTTCTTCAAAAGGAGCTGTGTTGCCTGGGCACAATGACGGGGAGATGGGCCTTGCAAACTCATTGCACGCTTCTGCGCATTACAGCGAATATAATGAAAGATTTGAATTGAGATATACGTTTCATTAAAGTTAATGTCATGCTTTTCGGAGAGAACTCTTTCGTGACGATCTTTGTCTGATTTAAAATGCGTTGAGTAGGAACTTCTAAAATCTAACGCTAACAGACACTGCAGAACAACGATGATTTGACTGACCTAGGTCAATGTGGATGACTTCGCCGGTGCTGCAGTCGATCAGGATGTTCTGCACGTGCCGGTCGCCCAATCCCAACATGTATCCAACCATCGACGACACAGCAACACTCTGTGTGTATCGACGTCTGAAAGGCAACGCCTTCTTATTGTGCGATGCGGTTCAAGAACGAAAGTAAAATTCGAAAGCAAAAAAACAAAAAATATCTGGGTCTTCAAGCTGAACAAATGTTTGACCGTACTTTATTTGAGGCAGAATACTGCAGTGAAGCCGCGCAGTTGCCCACCCAGCTAACGGGTCGTAAAAGGCGACCAATGGGTACCCACCGTGATGGGATGCTTACTCGTTGAGTGGTGGGAGAATGGCTATTTTTCCGTGTTCTCCAACCCTGCTGGAGGACTGTGGTGCAGCATTTGCGCTGCGCCATTATCTCATCCACAGACAAGCACCGGACAACCTTGACTCACTAATTGTACAAAACAATGAGGTATCATCCTACCGAGCGAGTCAAACTTTTTGATTATTCTTTTTACAAAAATGGCAATACAGAAAAGGTCGAGAAAGCTCTGCTGGTTGTTGACGAATGCGTTGTACTGTATTATTTGTCTTGCCGAGGCTAGCACTTCTCTTTATGAGCTTTCCGATCTTATAAAATTGCTTTTCGAATAAGAAGTGCAACTTTTCAAAATTTCACCTGGCATAGAAGCATTCCTGTGGATTAAGAAACTTTTCGATGCAGAAGTAGCGGAACACAGGCGAAAGCTTATTGCAAATTTCTTCATAAGTCTTCAGTTTAACTTCCATCGGTTGCCTAGCAACTGAACCTAACTTCTTTCGACAGAAAGTAATCTGGAAGTCATCGGGTCGTAGCCTCACGTGAGCACCAGTCTGATTCTAGAAAAATGTAACGTTTTGCAAAAATCAAGCAAAAAGTTGCGAATAATACTTTTATTCGGAACGTAACTTTTCTTACAGAAATTTGCTTTCAGGAGTAAAAGAACCCTTTAAATTACGCACCCTGTTTTCATGGTAAAAAATTACGAATCAAAAACAGCTCTTAAATTTTCCTAAAACAACTTTGCTTGCAAAAAACACTTTCTAGAAAATAAATGCACTAGCTTTTTCGCAAAACAAACGAAGCCAAACAGAAATAAAAATTGTCTTGGATCTTTTTGATATAACTCTCTTGAATCAACCCAAATTTCCATCGGCAAGCTTCTAAAAAGCTTTTTATTCCATAGATCTCCGTAAAATATACTTTCTATAATACCAAAATGTATAAAAATTGGTATTCACAGTTTTCGTGCTTGACGTGCAGCAACTAAAGGGACAGTGTGAGGCGTGCACCGTGTGTGGTAGACAGGTGGGCAGGTGGCACGAAAACCGAAAGGTCCCTTTGCTATCTGAGCGAAGTATTATTGACTTTTATCATTAATTCAAAGTTTTATATTACGAAGCATGACAGCATTTTGGTGCTCTGCAACTAGTTAATGACACTTTCCATAATAAATATAACCTGCACAGGGTTTCCGGCCAGATAAGCTCCGAGGGGCAGCGTATTCTCGCACCATTCTACCAAGCCGCTCTGCTGGGTGAGCGGAACCACCTTGTAGACGCGCATCGAGATGCCGTTGTGTGTTGGACGCTGCGTAAGTAGGACGTTGACCAAATCGAACACCTACAAAGTAGATTGAATAGTGGTTTCGGTTTTGTGGTAACAAACAAATAGCTTTTATAAATTGCAACAAACGACATAAATGATCAATACCGAACCTGCTGCATAACCGCATCTTGTCGGAGGTCGTCTCTGCCCTTCACTAAGTGGCGCTTCCTGCGTCCGCTCACTGCCACAGCCTCAACCACTTTCGGAAGATTGATGCCGCCGCATGTTTTGAAGCCCTGTTCGAAGTGGCTCAGCATGACGTCATCTGAACCAAAGTGTAACAATCTGTCATATGGAACAAATTTCTATGACAATTTGATTACTCGTAAGATGCGTCAGCTGCCTTTAGAGATAACTGAATCGGAATTTGTAATGTAGTCTAACCTGGTTCACAGAATTTTGAATTGCGCGATGGGGAAAGACTTTGGACACGTTCAGTTAGCGGTTTCTTTTATTAGCGAGCATAAACGAAAAACAAAGTGATTTCGAGAAATAATTATTATAAAACAAGAAAATGGCATTAATGTTTGATTGTGAAATTGGAAATTTGTCGCAAGGAGAAATACACACTAATGTAACAATGGAGTGAGGGGCAAAATTTATGAAGTCATCAAAATACTCGTATCACCATTAAGATTAATATTTAACATCACTCTACTTGTAATGACATCATTAATCACCAAGTTACCTTGGCCAGGCGACAACAAAAAGACCTTTGTAGTCTTCCAGTCAACTGCCACCTGCGCACCTGCTTACGGTGGAGCAGGTGGGCAGATGTGAAGCCTCCACCGCTTCACACTGTCTCTTTTATTGCTGAACGTCAAGCAGAGAAGCTGTAATATCAATTTTTATAGTTTTTAGTATGACCCGATCGGAAATCGAAGCCGGGTCTACCATTTTGCTAGTAGACCTTCCATTAGACCACTGATCGGTAACTTTGTAAATTGTAACCTCCTAAGTTTTATACTTGAAACTAGAAAAATTTTGAAAGAAATAAATTTGTTAGTACCTGGTAAACTTCGGTAATTTGCTGATTTATCAAGCTGCAACTCGCAGACGGGGATCACAACACCACGCAACTCGTTACACATACGAGATTTCGGGTTGCAAAGCCGGTTGATGGAAAGTGATCGGGGAAAGTCGATTAATTTCATCAACTGGTTGCGCCATTGCGTGGCGTCGCTGTTTGCCAATTCTAGACAATAAAGAGTCAACGTGTTGACTAAGGACTCTTAATTGGCACTTGTTGGCGCGACTGAGCATTACGCAGGCACCGTAACTGAACAGTGGACGATTTTGCCGCAAACGCCAGAAGTTTTTTAGCGCTTTTCCGGTTCACCATTCCGCTTCTTCTAAATCGACCCTGCCACCGATTTCCTCTGATAGGTGTTGGCTGTCAGGGTTGCAAGAATCAACTCGCTCTACCTTTTGACATGAGAAAAATTTTTACTATACCATTTTCACATGAGGTTTTACATGAGGGAGAGTGTTACACACGAAGATATGAAACAACTTAAGTATGTGCTCACCGATGTAGACGTCCATCAGCTTCTCGTTGCCGCCGACCAGCTTCGGTTTCCTCTTCCTCACCGCCTCCACCACTGCGCTGAGAGGACAGCTCTTTTGCTGTAAAGTTTGTTGGTGTCATCGAAATTATAGGGTGTCATTAGCAAACAGTTGTAAAATCGCACTACATGAAAATTGAGAGAATCCAAATCTTTATTGTACTTGATGTATTACGCCGAAGCCGGTAACGACTTTGCGGAACCAGTTTCGGCAACACAGCTCTTTTCGAAGAAATGTTGCAGCGATGGCGAGACGTTGGCAATACTGTGCTGTATTTGATCGGGCCATGATTTGAACCTAACGCTTCCCGCTTCAGAGACGAACAAGTTAAACGAGGACTAACGGCAAAATCAATGGGGTATCTAAAGTTAGGCCAATCGCATAAAACTATAGCCATCCTTCTTGACACAGCCGTTTCAGAGATATTTTACTTCAAACACGACGTAAGGGCCTTTAATGTTATAATTTTTATCGGCAACCCTGACCTTGATAGCCTTAGCGTCGTTACCGACGCCATTACCAGTTCTAACCTAAAGCAACGCCGCTATTTAGCTACTGCATTGAGTCGTTTCGCTGCGCACTTATCAGTTTGTTTTTGTCAGCAGAACAGATCCGAGCAGGAAAAAAAGTATACTATACCGTAGCCTAGATAACAAACGTCTTAAGAACAAGCGAAAGTAAGGATAGTAGAGTAGTAGGCTATTGTTTGCAACTCAAATTAGTTGGAAAAGTTTATTCTAGAATAACAAAATACTGTAAGCAAATACAATAGGCCTATTCAGGTACTGATAGTCTTATTATCAGGTATGAGTTTCTACTTTGTAGATAGTAAAAAAGCCTTATTGCTAGGCTAGGCTATGATTTAGACTGGAATGTATCTGACAGCTTGATTTTTACTGAGATCGCTAGACTAACAAACAGTCCACTGCTTCTACTGGCTCGGATCTGTTCTGCTGACAAGGTCAAACTGATTAGTACGCAGCGAAACGACTCAGTGCAGTAGCCTAATAGCGGCGTTGCTTTAGGTTAGAACTGAGATGGCGCCGTTAACGACGCTAAGGCTATTAACGCAAAGGTTGCCAGTAAAAATTACCGCACATTAGAGGCCTCTACGTCGTGTTTAAAGTAGAATATTTCTGGAAAGGGTGGGTAAAAACAGAAGAAGCCAACGACAATCTAGTCTAATACGATTCGCCAAAGTTAAATAACCCATTAATTTTGCCTTTAGTCCTTGTTTTACGCTCGACCAGCAGGTCTTTGTTAAATTTAACAAAATAACTAAAAAATCAACAACACATCGAGGCAAAGTCAAAGTGTCTATTCATCTCCTCTTTTGGTGTCACTCCACGCTACACATATTGACACGTGGAGCACTGGTGTCTCCACAATACATCTCTGAAGAGGATTAACGACGTAACTCACCGGCTTCGGGCACTCCTCGTCTTTGTCTGCGTTGACCAGCGCCAGAATAATGGGCAGAGCATGGTGGGGGTGGTCAGCCGCCAGTCTGGTGACAATCTGCAACAAAACCAAATCGTTAGAATGCAGCGAACTTATTGAAAAGCTTCTTGGTGTTGGAAGTTATTAGCCTATCCGGAACTTCACCACCCAGGGCAGCATTAGTGACGTTGAAAACTACTGAGAACTGGCATCGGTCGGTTCCGCCCGGGCATGAATAAGTGGGATTAGTAGCTAGTCCGGCATGCGAATGCAGGACAGAAAAGACTACAGAACATATCATGCTGTGCTGTCCGGCATAAAAGCCTCCAACAGGTACGCTTCAAAACCAGGATGAGAACATCATTGAATGGCTGATACACATTTGTGTCCCCGTTTAATGATGAAGAAAAACAAATGTGATAACAACACAATTGGCTATTGTTAATCAAGTTTTACCTCCTTGATCAGCTTTCCGTAGTTGCTCTGAGAGTCTGATTTGCTCAGTCGGGCAGATAGCTGGTAGCAAAGGCTGACGTATTTGTACGAGGGGATCTTGCCGTGCGATTCCGATACAAAGGAGTTCACCTCATCATTGCACTCATGGTCGAACCATAACGCACATATTCTGCAACGAATGCGTTGAAATTGCAATCATTACATTGCTATTCGCCAACTTGCATCTGCCAGGAGGCAACAACGAGAGCTTTTGGTCGAGTCAAACTGTGCCACCTGCTCATCTGTCAACCTTTTAATGCTGCCACCTGCTCATGTGTCACCCTAACAGCTGTCTCTTTTAATGCTGCATCCCTCGACCACTGATGAAAATTTCCTTTCATTTTTGGTATTTTCCAGTTGCCTTGGTCAGGAGATAGCGAGAAACTTTCGAGCCAACATGGCACTTGTCCACCACATACAGTAAGACGCTCTACTGTAAAAGTCTCGTTCAGAGTCTTTGTGGTTAAAGCCCCAATATCACGGCACCAAGAAACTAATTCCCATGAAGCAGCTTGGGATCAAAG
The DNA here is from genome assembly GCA_963965965.1 of Trididemnum nubilum. NCBI lineage: Eukaryota > Metazoa > Chordata > Ascidiacea > Aplousobranchia > Didemnidae > Trididemnum > Trididemnum nubilum. The sequence continues at coordinate 37,749,895 of OZ014484.1, read as the reverse complement.
GGAGATAAGTGGTTATTCCAAGGGCGCAACGACGCATTGCCAGTTCAGAAATCAAACCGAGTGTCAACAGTACCCAGCACCAGCCACACTAACAACTCTGCTATCGTCGTAGTGGGACCATAACATTCATAATGCCAGCGCAACTAATTATGACACCACTAGAGAGTCAACCATTGGACGATGGGCTGGTCAGAACCACAAGTTTCGTCATCATTTGTCGGCAGCGTGGCCAAGTGGGTAAAGGCGTCGTTTTTACAACGATCCTCATCGCATGATTTGGATTCAACCCGCATCCTGGTCACGTAGTTGCGTCCAAGAATAAGACACTTTACAATGTTTATCTCTGCTTGGTGGCTTCGAACAAGCACTAAATTCAGTGGACAAGAAAGCGAAGAATTCCACAAAACATTGGACAACTGGAAACTCCTAAGTAGGTACGGATTCTTCCAAGCGCTGAGTAGTCGTTGCAATGAAAAATGTGCGGATCGTCCAATATTTAGAGTCCGACGCTGTCGGGTGACAGGAGGATAAATATGCGCAACAAAAATCACGACGCATCGCAGAAGCAAACCAACAAGATCGTTTCTATACCTCTGCAGCAGAGCGTCATGTTGATCAGACAACTGGAGACAGCGCACGTAGCTACTCATTGCAGAGAGCAGGAAGTCAAGCTCGTTCCGCTCCACTGCCCCCAGCTCTTGCTTGTCGATGTGGTAATTCTTCTCGATGATGATGGTCGTCCTGGAATGAACAAGCATCACAATACAACGCTGTGATTCAGTAAAAAAACAAACAAACTCGAATTAACTTTGATATCAAAAAGACAAAACAAAACGAACATTCTTACTTAAAACAAGACGGTTCGACTTGAACTTAAATCATTCTCAATTTTATTCGATAGAATAAATGCTTCATTTCATTTTTTTAAATTTACAATTATTCTATTTGTTTGAGATTAAAAATGACTAAGTTCAAGTAGAAACGACCCGTATTAATAAAATGTTTCATTTTATCTTGGATCTGTTCATTTTTTTGCCAAAGTTTTTCAAGTTGCCCCGTTTCTCTGTTCTGTGGACTTTTGCTACAGTACCCAATAGAGTCAAGTAGAACAATGTTTGCGCGTTACTGCAAACTACTTTAAATAGCCGCAGTTGTCAAACAAAAACCTGATACTGTACTTAATGTCACGAAAATGCATAAAACCTTATTAGATAATTGATTTCTAATTCAAAACAATTCGCAATTAAATATCGCGTGTTGCTTTTCATTTTCTTGTTTTCTAATTATGCAGCATTGTATTGCTTAGTTTTTTATTTATTATTTGGTTTTTGTAAGTTAGCAATAAAACCTCTGTCTATCTGCGTGCTAAAGATCGGTGAAAAATGTTACAATATTAATATAGGTTAAATTTCTGATGGAGCTATGATCTTCTTGCAAGAAATATGAAGGAGCAAGATAACATCACACCATGAAGAAATAATACCTGCATTATGACACAAGCTTCATCATAATCTGAGTAATATGCTGGCTTGTGGCATCTCATGCCGGAGTAGATAGATCATTTCCTAAGAAGATTCTCAGGCGCCATCCACTCATGTACTGTGTGCTTGATGTACTTTAAAGCCGGAACTAACCGAATATGACTAAATATTAAAATGCAACTTATCTGCGATTCATTATGGGTAAGCTGTTCAATTTTGATGACAATTTAACGCCTAAAAGGCTTCGTTAATCGCTAGCCTCTTCTCAATCTCTTAACAGTTTCTTACTTTTTGGACATAGAGTAGGAATTTTTCTTTGCATCGGCTGACGTAGAAACCGCATAGTCACATTTGTCCGAATATTCCTGGGTCGACTTGTAGGCTTGCACCTTTAAAGGAGTTTCAAATACTTATGATACTCGCTGTGTAGTAAAGTGAATAACGAGTTAGCATAGCGTATGGTTTACATAACTTCCCACGAAGAAATATCACCGCGATGGCAAGCAGCAGCCAACTCTGCGTCAATTTGGACCGGTTTGAAAACTGAACCTTGGACCCATCGTTTCAGAAAATGAGCGTTACCACTCGACCAACAGGACGGTTTCTAGTTGATGCAACTGTGAAGCCGCAAACAACTGCATCTGATTTAAGAAATTGCAACGCATATTATTTGGACCTCAGCCTTTTTATCTCCACAGGGTAGAAGTGGTGTAACAAAGGTATCGCTTTATCAACGAAGTGAGTTTCATACAATGGCAATTGAGAGCAGTGGCCGAGTGGATAAAGCGTATGCTACTGAAACAGGAGACACAGGTTCGATTCCCGGTCGGATCAACCAAAAGACTAAAAAAATTGGTATTCACAGCTTCCTTGCTTGACGTTCAGCATCTAAGGAACAATGTTAAGTCTCCAGCTTGTGTGGTAGACAGGTGGGCAGCTGGACTCGAAGACCGTAATAACAACAGTACATTCAATGCTACTTACCTCCTGCAGCTGCCGGTCAGCGAACTTGGCGAGCGACAGATGACACTGAACTAGCTGCTTAGAACAATGATGATTGTTGGGGTCACTCGAGTTCAGCTCCTCCAGTAAAACCGTCGACTGAAACAGAAGTAGAGTTGCATAGGTGGTAAAATACTGCAATCATTGAAGGGTACCGGCATATTTCCGAAGTGTACCCTTTCTTTCCGCACTTCAGATTTGCTAACTCTCACGCTGGCATCGCTACACCAACCCTAAACTCGAATGCAAGGCTTTGAAAAAAAAAGATTAAAAAAAAACGCAGCGCGAATTGAACTCAAGTGCGAGACTTGTCAGACACGCGTCAAAACCACTAGGCCACATAGACGACGCTGCCGAGTAGCCAAAATGTCGTATTTAACTCAAAATAAAAAGAAAAAAGCGGTAGATAGTAAGAATACGGGTACACTTCATTAAAAAGCGTCCCGTGCTTCTCCAGAGTAAATTTAAAAAACTGCCTGTCCACCAGTGGTCGTCTGTGCGGTGAGATTAGCACGAGCAGTATAATTTAAACTGGTTCCAATGTTGAACTCGTAGTACAAGTAGTTTAGGTGGTGTGGAAATCTGCATTTGAAATTTTAAGTTAATTTTTCAATTTTCATTTTGTCTTTTTGTTGCTACTAAACAAGTAAACATACAAGATAGGCAGCCAAACACACAACAAACTTAAAAAATGGAACAAGGAGTTGAACTGTATTTTCAGCGACAAGATGGCTGTGAAGGGACCTTGAGGTCTTTGAGTCTACAACCACCATAAACGTCACAATTATGACGTAAAACTGAAGGATTTTAGCCTTGAAAAGCTACTGCAACCTGCTCAGGAAACAAAATAAACGCTATGCGATTGTGCATCGCGTACAAAAATATCGAGTTCACCTGTTTGAAATAATCGTTCATGATCACGCTGCCACCTTCATACTTGAGCGAATCGAACCACGTGCCGGTGGTGTGGAGGAGGGAGGAAAGGAGGAGCGTTTCTTCGCTTGAGTGATTCCGCGCAGACACGCTTGACTGAAACTCGTCCAGCAAACTACGTAGCAACGACAGAGCGTAATTTTCCTCCTAAAATACTTCACATGTTTCATTTTTCGTTGATCGCAGCTGGATTATACAAGCTTTCAACTGGTGGACACGGAAACCTGGATGACGACATCATTTACTGGTTCACAAACATTTGTCCTCCTACTTGATGATGAAAAAGGAACTACTCAAACAAAAAAGAAAGCTGCTTAACTATCAGTAAATTTAATATATATCATATATGCAATTGCTTAATCCCAAATGCAAGATAAATTTAATGTACCTTTTGGTGCCATAGCAGCAAGACCATTTGCAACTTAGCTTTGTAGCGCCACCAAGTGTGATTTCCTCCTTGCATGCGGCCCACTACGCCATTGAGCTTCTGCAAGATCTGCTTGGAGTGTTGCAGTCGGCCCAATTTGTTCGTCACATCAATGCAATCCAGATACAGTGCGGCCTGCGTTTCTAGGGCCCTCCCCTCTTCACTGGTCCCTTCGCACCTGCACAAATGTCAGAACTACAAATGGAGGTCACTTCGAAGCCTATTAGTCCAAATTCTTTTTTTGAAGCCCGAGTTTGTCAAATCTTTTAGACTTCAAGGTATTTTTGCATAGCGGTGACCGCTTATGTGGTTACGGGGAACCCAATCTTTGAGCGGTGTGGAAATGGCTACTTTTCTCTTCCGGGTTCAGTCCAGATGGGGTTCTGTGGCGTATGAATTTTGCTGCACCACACTCTCATCCACAAGAAAGAACCAGTAGCAGCAACAACCGCTTACAAATTTTCGACAAAGCTCGCGTCGACGCAGTACGTAAAAAGCGAAAACAAAAGCAAAAAAAATCTATACAATATTGATTCAACAAAACTGCTAATCCGTACCCAACTCTTGCCCAGCAATTCAGTATGCTTGGAAGTTAGGTGCAGGATGAGACCCAAAAAACACATGTGTAACAGCTTGCCATTACTAACTCATCTTTCGCAACTAACCTTTGAGCGATAGCGCTAAGAAGCGAGATTCTGATGGAGGAGAGGAAGGACTGATCGTGATAGGAGCAGCTGCCAAGGCCAAGCTCGCCTTCCATCCAACCCACCGAACAGATGCATGCTGCGTCACTGACCAACCTGTGAAACGTAAACAAGAGCTGCTGGCTGCTTGGCTCGAAAATCGCAGATCACGTCGCAATCTTCAAAATCAAATCAACTCTTTCATTATACTCGCTGTAATACGCCGAAGCGTGTAACGAGTTGGCGGACCCCATCTCCGCGTCATTGCGCCGAGGCAATACAGCTCCTTTCGAAGAAATCTCGCAGCGTTGGCAACACTGTGTCCGATTTGACTGGCCCGAGATTTGAACCTCAGACCTCCAGATTTAGAGACGAACGCGTTACCGCTCGACCAACTGGCCGGTACTTTGCAACCTTCCTATTGACTAGATTGTAAAATACTTTCTATTCAATGCTTTTTTTCTGAACTAAATAAAATTCAATTGATTCATAGTTGTGTGATTTCATCTTTAAAGAGCAAAAAACAGCTGAAAATGCAAACAAAATTCAGTATCTTATGTTTTAGCGGAACTGCCGAGCAGCTGCCGAAAGAATTGTCCGAGCAATTGATTGATAGGTTGATCAGTGCTTATACTCTGAAAGCAAGGCAAGCCCGACTCCAAAAATAACCACTTTGCACTTGAATTAAAATACTTTGGTTGTGTGCTGCAGCAGCTGCTTGAGCAAGCAGCCTGCTAGGAGGTAACACAATCAATTTGCATTGTCAATTGTAACAAAACTTTCCAATTTTTGTTCTTTTTTCATTCATTTTTCTACTAGCCTATATGCACTCAAGTGGAACCACTGCAAATGTTTAAGTCAATTGTTTGCTCACATGTTCCTCTCATTTAACATTTTTAAAACTCTACGCTCCATTTCCGTTGAGACTTCTCAGGAATGTGTTGACAAATACCTGAACACGGCTTCAGCTTCCTTTATGCACTCCAACCGGACAAATGAGCTCCTGACTTCTTCCAAGTTAACGAACCGTTTTCCATCTCGGCAGAGAGAGCTGGTGGAAAAGCATTGGGTCAAATTTCCAGCAAGCAAAATAAGTTGCTAGTTATGCTGCATTTTCCAATGCGATATTGGTTCGAGTACCAAACTCTTTAAATTGATGGCGATCTGCGCATTTAAGAGAATCGAATACTCGGTAACTTCCAAAAGTGTTGGATTGCATGAAATTAAAATTTCTGCCATTTTGTTCCATCTTTTCAATGAAACGCATAACAAGCGAAGTTGAAACCAAAAGAATTATCGTAATTTTTGTAAGCAATCCAAAATAATTGGCAAATATTTCTGATGGTCGCTATTTTAGCCTCGAACGGTTTTATTTAAATTTCGGTGTAAATGGCTGGTAGCTTCCAAATTTCACTAACTATAGATTTGGGCTAAAGTAGTTGCATTCACAAACACCACAATTCTATAGTGCCTGGATTTCCAAACCTAGTCGATTTGTGACGCTTAATTACTGCGTTAAAACGTGTTAGGAGTTGAAGAGGCAATTCTCCACTAGCGCGTCACAGTGCCGGAAAAAAAAAATGAGAAACTTTGGTAAAAAATTCCGATTTCCCAAAGGATGTGGATAGGAAAACATGAGGAAAAAATTTCCGATTTTTCCGGAAAACATGGAAGAAAAATCCCGATATTCCTGGAAAACACCGAAGTCTCTCCTGACAAAGACAAGCTGCATCCAACTAAGATGCTTCAAACCAACTCGGGTGTAAAAGTAAAGACAACAATTTAACGAAATCATAGGCTCAATTATAGCAGTAAAATAGCAGTCCATCGGTTGTAATGACCCCGCCTGACGCAAGACTTGCAAACAGAACTCACAAAAGGTGCTCTGGATCGATGTGGTTAGATAGACGCAAAGTGCCCGGTTCATACCCATGCATGACTCGACTCACTTTACACAGGTTGACCTCAGCTTGCTGAGTGACGACTTGAAGTTGCTCGGATGCACCCGGTGCAAAGCGAGCTGGTTGATGTAGAGCAGCTTGTGGAAGCTTGAGCTGGGAGTGTTCAAACTGCCCAGCATCCCGTCCCAACGACAGGACTGCCACGCTGACTTGTATAAGAGCTCCTCGATTTGCTGCAAAAACAATCATCTTGCAGCTACCACGTATTTGTTGCATTTCTCAAGCTACCCCCAGAAGACAACGATAAAAGAGTCAAGCTGCAACCTGTCACTATCACGACATTTCTACTTTTAAATTCCTAAGCCTATGATTTACCCGGCTGGAAATCGAGTCTGCCATTTCAACAGGAGACCTTCACTGAACTTGGTCGCTGTGGAGTGTGGTTACAATACGAAAATAGAAACACTTAACACCAAGCACAACTGGGTAAGAGCTGCGGTTTTTACCTTTGGATACTTTCACAGCATAACTCACCTCATCGTGTGAATCTTCCATGTTCCGGGCATAAACATCACTGACGTGTTGGAAGCCACACTCCTGGAGGCACCGGAGGACCTCGCCCTGGGTAGAAGCAAACGATAAGAGCTCGAGAAGGAGATGGGCTACCATGGAGAAATTTTCCATTCCACCAAAACATAAGTGTGCCATGAAACGTTTAATTATCACAAGACACTTTTTGAACAAAATTCAAAAGCGCCTTTTTTTTTCGTTTCACTTTATTACAGCTAGAATCTGCATCAAGCAATATATACGTTTGGTGCATCTACCGATTGTAGAAGACGATCGAATAGAGGTCGATTGGGCTAAGACGGCTAACTAGTGTAAAAGTGACTTTAGATAGAGCTCCACCTGGTTTAAAACGATGTTTCGCGAGACATTAAGTGTCGAGAAAGGCTGCTTTTGATTTACTTAACCGGAAAGCGCTTCAAGAAACATCGATCTTTAAAATAGTTTGTTTAGCCTCATACAGAGTACTGTTCCAACAATTTAATGTGAAATGTAACAATGGGCATTCGCCATTATGACGCAACTTACATGGGACGAGTCGTGAAGGTCGTGCGTCTGTAGCGCGCCAAGCCAGTTGTTCTCCATCTTTGAGAGCGAAGCGATGGTGAGGTTGGACGAGGAGCTGATCGAGTGACAGCCTCGGAGCGCGTCCAGTTCGCTGAGGAGAGTGAAGGCTGAAGTGGCCACCGACAATGCGCGCCTCCCTGCCGCAACGAAAAACATCAAACATAAGAGACAGAATTGTGAAGCCGCCCACGGGGCAGATCGTAAGGCGACCAGTGGTGCACATCAGCAGTGCCGCTTGCAGAAATGGCTACTTTCTCTCCTGGGTTCTCCACCACACCTGGGTTCCGTGGCGTTTCCGCTGTTCCATGCTCTAATGCACGGAAAAGATCCCGGCAGTTCTAGTCAATCTTCAAAAGACAATCATCACACGCTTAGCAGGATTTAAGGCCGCATTTTGAAGGAAAATCGAGACAAACTTTACGACTAGGCTGATGAATTTCATTCTATGGAGCTCATCAGTTGAACACTTATCTCCTAATAAAAGTCAACTCGGCGAACTAAACGTGGAGTCCACAGAAGAAAAAGATTAGATAAACCAAATCTTGATTATTCTGGCAGAAGGTACCAAGTATACGGATTGCGAAGCCTATCGCTGTGCGCCATTGAACCTGGATAGTGACTACACAACAAAACGCAACTGTTGACCTGCACAGCTAGCTACATTATCATTCGGCCCGTACGCAAGAATTGAATCTCAGGTTTGCAAGTAAAAATCATCTGCATAAATAGAAGTGGGGTGAGGGGAGACTAAAGTAGAGCTTTTGAGTACTCCATACAACATCTATTTTTGCAAAAAAACTGTTAATTACACAGGTCAAATGCCTACCATCCAGTCCTGTGGATTGGGCCCTCTCCAGCAGACTCCGTGTATCATATTGCACGACTCCTTGTTTCCTGCTGACGTCATCGGATCCTGAAAATATGCCTACAATAGCTGTTGAACATAAAACAATTTCACTCAATAGCTACCAATCAATACAGAGCAACTGCACACCAGCAATCTACAGTGCAACCATTAATCGGCCAGTCCATTCTGAGCCTTTTGCCGGTTCATGTGTTGAACCAAACATTCCGCGTCTGTCCAACCACAGCAACGCACCTTTTTTAGGTTGTTTGCAAGTCTTTCGTTACGCTGAGCCACAACAACGGGTAGACTGCTTGGCCACCAATGGGAAATATGCGTCATGTCTTTCTCGACGAGACGACGCATTGCCAGGTCGGGAATTGAACCGGTAGACAGCAACTTTTCGACATCGGCCAACAACTGTCTTGACAATCTATGACTTTTTACTCTTTATGTAATATTGCTACTTGATAACTCATGAAACGTTTCACATTACATACATAGAGAATACGGTACTTCCTACCTGCCCATAATTCAAGATAAAGCAACGCCGTGGTAGGCTCGCGGCACGAGATTGCGGTTTCCGAGAGAAGAAGAAAGTCAACGCCGGAAAGGTCATCCTAAACGAAGCACGGCGTATAGAAGAAAGATCTGATCAGGAGATCGGTACTGTACGACACCGAATTGTAGCACGGTACGGTAAAATTTTGAAAATAACGATACGATATTACGTGGTATTTTCTGGTATACTTTACCTTTCCGTACGAATCCGTAGGCCTAACCCCAAGTTTTCAAAATGTTTTCGTTATTTGAAACACAAAAAATCTAACATTTGCAGTGAGCATTTGCAGTTATTTAGGAAGACAAGCGATGCTTTACAACCCCTTCCACGCAGTACCTTTGAAAAACAATCTCACCTTACAATATGCTCTACATTAAATCACTCACTATCGACTCGTTCTTTTTGTTCGACCCGCGGGAGCTTTTCTGCAAATTTGTGCAACTCTCTGAAACAAAACAAGCTGTGCAAAGAAATATGACAATCATTACAACATTCTACCAAAAGGGATATCAGCCCTCGTCCTCCAGTAGCCCTCGAGCGGGGTTAGCCAGTTGTTGTTTCGAAATTGTAATTACATTTTGCTCACCAACTTGTCTTGGCCAGGACACAGCGAAGGAAACTTTCGGTCTTTTGAGTCTGCCACCTGTCTACCACACACGGTAGAGACTTTTATTGCTGAACGTCAAGGCAGGAAAGCTGTTAATATCACTTTTTATAATGTTTGGTTTGACCCAACAAGGAATCGAGCCTGAGTCTACCGTTTCAGCAGCAAACGCTCTATCCAGTCGACCACTGACCGGTTTTAAAGTTTTTTGTATAGATCACGGTCGCATATTTCAAAGTGTGCCCTTTTCTTAGCACTTCAATTTGCTATCCTCAGATTGGCAATGTTGCTCAAATCCTAACTCTAATGCAATGCAGGATCCAACATGCCAATCCACATTGTCTGGTTAGTGACTTACTAGCGATGAGGTGGCTACGGACATACTCGACCACATCAAGAATGCAGCTCCATTTGCGTTCATCTGTAAATACATATTTCCACGTTAATGCTGTTTTCTGGAAAAGATATAAGCAGCGGTAAAATCGTGTTCGATTCCCAGTCGGGGCAATTAAAAAACTTTAAAATAGGCATTAACAGTATCTTCCATGAGTGATGACATAGCTAACGGGTGGTAAAAGGCGGCCAGTCGACACCCATTAGCAGTGGCTCCAGTGTAGTGATGAAGTAGCTATTCGCTGAATGGGGTGAAAATGACCTCATTCTCTCCATATTTTACAAATACATATTTCCACGTTAATAGAAAAGACAAAGCGGTAAAATCGTGTTCCATTTCCAGTCCAGGCAATTGAAAAACTTTAAAATAGGCATTTACAGTATCTTAAATGTGCGATGGCAATGCCACGTAGCTAACGTGTCGTAAAAGGCGATCAATGGACACCAATCAGCAGTGGAACCTGCGTGATGTAGTGCTTACTCGTTGAGTGGGGTGAAAATGGCTTCGTTTATGCTGTCATCTACAGGAAAGAGGAGGGCAACAAACCAATTACGAGAAGTCATATTATTTTTAAGAATCAAGATAGTCGAGTTCTTCCAAGGAACTGTGTACCCCCTGGGCGAGTTGGGACCCGCCAACTCGTTGCACGCGTCAGCGTAATACAGCGAGTACAATGAAAGATTTAATATTCTATCCTGTGAAACAGAATCCCAACCCACTAACCTATGGCGGATGCGGAGAAGAATTCGTTAATACAATTGATGGTCGAGTTTCGGTGTGGAGACATGAGAAGTTGCAGGATGACGAGGGGTAAAATGTGGTGGCAAATGGAAGGAAATAATCTGGAATTTCACAAACACCTTAAAAGAAATGTTAACAAAAAATATAAAAAGCATAAACTTTTATTTTGGACAAATCCTCACCTGTTTAGGAGTTGACCATTTTCAAACCTTTCCGGTTGACGTTTGACTTCTTGCCACGTAAAGTTGCTGCTTGTTCGAAGCCACCAAGCACAGATAATCATCGTAAAGCGCCTTATCCAAGGACGCAACCACGTGACCAGAGTGCTTACTTTTACTTAGCATAGCAAAGGAAACAAGTAACGTGGCACCGCTATACGAAAATTGGCCAAACGAAAGCTACCTGGCAAGAACTCAAACCTTAGACAAGCAATCTTTTATGTAACAACAACAAAATAGCTGAAAAGAAACTGTAGATAACAGCAAGGTACAAGATAGATATTTCTCCAATCCTCCATCCCTCGAAAGGAACTGGGTAGCATCATCACCACCACGTATATTTTACCCATACCACCACGCAAACAGCACCAGTGACAATAGCACCAAAAAGATCACCTGCAAACATCTTGAAACTGTTGAATATATAAGCTGCCACACAGTTTAATTAGCGATGACGTTACATCACAGATCCACCGATCGTAATCACCAGTAGCGCTCATCAGTAAATCGGGATTCTGGCCTGTTGCTTTGTACGAAGCAACTGGTTGCAACACAGTCCCGGATCTACGTCAAAACACGCTAGAAGTTAGCCACTTAATCCAAAATCCCAGAGCGGACAGCCAGAGTACTTCCGTCACCGACAACTCCACCTCCACATAAATATTACTATTTAACGCTTGCAATGTCATAAAAACCAGGTGGTAACTACGAAATAAGTAAACAACACCACAGCGTAACCTTTGAGTTTGTTTATTCATAGCGACAATTTACTGTAAAGAAAACAGGTTTTGTATCTTAGTAGTGGTGTTATGACGTTATATTATGACGTCATGGTGTTATGACGAAAGACTGTGGAGTAATTTAGGGAGGTCTTCGAGCCAAACAGCAACCGACAATCAAACACGCTGCTCTATGTAAAAAAAAGTAACTGTAGTACAATAGTTGGTTTGATTTGAAGACAAAAATCAAAATCAATCTTCTTTACACTCGATATGTTACGCCGAAGCGCGTAGCGAGTTTGCGGAACCCGTCTCCGCATCATTGCGTCATGCAGGCAACAAAGATTTTTCGAAATGTCGCAGCGGTGGCGAGCTGTTGGCAATACTGTGTCTGATTTGACCGGCCCGAGTTGAACCACAGAACAATCACTGTAGAAACGGACGCGTTACCGCTCGATTAAGCAATTTGAAGATATTAATTCGTAACTGACAAAATCGGATCAACCCACATAAAAGAGTTAAGAAAGTGGTAGTGGAGGGAGGAGATGTCCGATTGGACAAGTTGCCGGTATTCTTTGCATCTGCTCACGCTTAAGAGGCAAGCAAGCGTCACTCTGGCTTTTCCCACTTCTTCCAGCATGAAGGCGTCGCATAGAGAAAAAAGGGTCTGTTTCATTGGATGTTTGTCTAAACAATAGTAATGGTAGGGGCTTACCATGATAGTTACCTGTTAAACAACGAAAGATGCTGCCATCTTCTTTAAAGTAGCGTCCAGACCTGATACTTGCAATCTACAGTACTACTCTTAAAGTATATTGGAGCAGGGTCTATCAAAGAGGCAATGCAACGGTTATTGAGGGGCAATGAAAGAAGAGCCTTTGGAATGTGAAATTACAAACTGGAACCCTAGCTGCTCGGTATCTGGTTCAAAACGCACTGAAAACCATTTCTGAAGTTTCAAAATTAGCCCGCAATTTGGGATACAAAACATGTAATATCTTTTTCTGCCCTTCACCTCTTAATTGGCATAGAGTATTCTGGCAACTTTTTGCGAGCAGAGGCACAAGTGTTGGGAGTATTTAGAAGGGGGGCACGCTACAAGAAAAGTTGAAAACCACTGCAGTAAAAAAACCGTAACAAGTTTTACTTTCTGTTTAAAGTACAACTCGGATCAATGTTATCGATAGTTTGAAAAACTCAGTTGATGATAAAGTCGGCCGGACATCCTTTAATCGAGTGAGAGCAAAATATTGGATTAGAAGCAGCAAAAAAGTGATGTCTCGGAAACTGAAATATCGAACGGACTTTTCAAAATGTTTGTAGTGGCTATGGGTCAATTAAAGCATTTCATTTGATTAAAAACAGTAGTCTTATTTAAAACAGTAAAAATTTTGAACGTTTCGGTCTCAGCCACGTCCATTGCCAGTAAAAACTAAAAGCTTATTCAAATTCGTACTGATGATGGACGTAGCTGAGTCCGAAATGTTTAAAAGTTTTAAATAAGGTCTTACTGTTTTTAATTAAGTTTAATAAAACTGCCGTGGAATCAGTAGAATTAAAACATTTCACCTACGCTAGAATTTCGACCAATCCATGCAAAAGTTGACAAACCGAATACAACCAAATTTAACTGGCATCGCATATATCCTCACCGCTTTCGTCCGCGTGTGCTTCCCAATGGCACCCTTTCTTCATCGATACCACACCCAGGGCTCGCAGACACTCGGACAATTCGCTCTGTTAACGAATAATTACGTAAGTACGAGCATTTCTTCTTGCCAAAGGAAAAAAGACAAACAATGCACTACTAGCCTTATTTTCTTCTGTTGAAACGAAATTAAAGTAAGCAAAAGACCATAACAACATTTTGGGGGACAACAATGCAGACCCTCATGCCGAACTGAATCGCTCGAAAACTTTTCTGACGCTCTGATAACTCTTGCGGTTGTAGTCTAATTCATTCAGTAGGTTACTGATGATGAACTTAGAAACTAGTTCGAAACGTTAATGTTATAAGCGAATTTTGTCTGATTTATTCAATCATGTAAAACAGCACACCCATCAACAGTTGCACATTGTAACACCTTACCACACGAACCTTATGAGGATTACCAGAAAAACTAACGCCCAAGGATAAACTGATGGTCTCTAGTGCAACATGGTGTTTCAACACTTCAAGATTCTTTCTTAAGGGCGCGACAACACAAACTACACCCCAGCAATACTAGGAATATTTTAACAAAGAATTTGTAACAAAATGAACTGACTCGGATATATTTTGTCTGCCATTTCAAAAAAATTATGGTTATTTTCATAAGTGCAAATGCAGCACGCAAGCAAAAACATATACAACTTATTCACTTTTTTTCGGTCATTTACTAAAAATTCAGGCCATGACCGAAAAAGAAAAACCTAGACCAGCAACACAGCTCACCCCAATCTCCAACTTGGCCATCGGTAGAGCTGATACCGCGTTATAAGCAGCGATCAAAAAGCTTTCCTGCATTGATCTTTGTCCAAGTGCAACAATCGATCGTGTGAGTACCTGCAGCAAACCTTCGAGCATTGCTGACCAAGCTAAAAATAAGACATTTCATTTTCCAGAACAAATCGTTTTTTTTTTTAAGAATCACTAAATTTTGGGTTGAGCCTGGCTGTTGGCAAATTTTTAACCTCCTTTGTTCTTAAACCTCGTTGGAAATTAAAGTGACGCAATTCAACCTTGCTTGTTGTTTAAGTGTTGAAGTGCTTACTTATCCTCCTGTCACAGGACAGCGTCAGACGATCCGCACACTTTCATTGCGATAACTACTTCATAATTGGAGGAATCCGCACCTGCTTAGAAGTTTCCAGTGATCCAAAGTTTCTGTGGATTTCTTAGAATTCTTTTCAACTGAATTTGCTTCTTGTTCGAAGCCAGCAAGCAGAAATGATTATCGTAAAGCGTCTTATCCAAGGACACAACTTTTTGACCAGGGTGCGATTTGAACCCCAATCATTCGATCAAAGTCGCCGTAAAAAAACGCCTTAACCCTTTCGGCCACGCTGCCGACTGTATATTGTTTTAAAGCTGTCCGTCTGTTTTGATCATAATTACTGAGATAAATTTTACTTGGAATGTCCCTTGTTCTAAATTCTTTTTCACGCCTAGGCTGGCATTGTTTTTAAATTTTAAGCGAAAATGAGCGTCGCGTTCTTATAACAAGAGTGCAGTTTAGAAATCAAACGACAGATCTCACCGATTGCATCGCATGCAAGCCAAACTTTCTTTGGTAATTCAATTTCAAACTTAGAAGCGAGAGCATTCACTCCGCAAAAACAACTGAATTTTCGCGTTAGATGGAGCTGCGAGCTGAATCTTATAGTACGGCCCGTTGCTTGCAGCTACAAGATTTAAATTCAAAGTTATTCTATTAAATCCGTGTAGTCGCTGTTCTTTGAAAATTGCGTTTATGGAAACACTATTCGAATGAGCTAACCTTTAAAGATTAATCCCAGGGTGAAACAGCCTTCTGGAGTGCTGGGCTTTAACGTTGCATCTACGATAGGCTTATAGCGTTTTACAACTTCACTTTTCAAGCTCGGTTCTTGGCTCCAAATCAAATCGAATCAAATCATACTCGTTGTATTACGCCGAAGCGAGAAACGAGTTTACGGGGCCCATCTCTGCGTCATTGCGCCCGCGTAACACAGCTCCTAACGAAGAAATGTCGCAGCAGTAGCAAGCCGTTGGCAACACGGTGTTCGATTTGACCGGCCTGAGATTTGAAGCTCAGACCTTCCGCTCCAGAGACGAAGGCAATACCGCTCGACCACCTGGCCGGTTCTTCTTGGTTCTAAGGCCAGCTTATTTCTGTGTCACGCCAAAAAAAGCCGAATTTCAAAACAATCGTGTTCACAAGAGCATCACTATCACACATACTCGTTTACCCGCAGTTCTTTAGTGATTCAGCACTTTCTTGGCATGACTCAGCACTTTTTTGGCATAACTCAGCATTTTTTGGCATGAATCAGCATTTTTGACCCGACTTAGCAACAAACTGACACTAGAACCAAGTAACGCGCCTACATCGTGAACATCTTAAAATGCACGTAATGTATCATCTTCAAACATTACTGCTAATTCGCTACCTGGAAGAAAAAGGCTGGCGTTCGCAGACTTCTTTATGATGTCAACCACCGACGTAGCCGTCTCAACACTGATTGGTGGAGTTTGGATTTTAGTGGAATCCTGAAGAAAGTCGGACAACTTTATTAAAACTTTAGCAGAACTTACAGCAACTCCATGAAACTGCTCATATTGATGCTTGGCGGTCAAAAATCACAGCTTATCTGCCATCGTTTAATAATCTCATTTGTACAATAATATGCTCAACAGAGCGAGCCATACATAGACATACAACTATCCCCTAATAGTTCTTTACCATATTTTTATTATTGATGATACTTTAAGTCAAGTCATACTTTAGTTCCTGGTACTTAGCAAATGATGTGAACTGTTCTGGAACGTGATGTTTAAGACGTAAAAAGAAATTTAAGAATTTACAGTATATAGTGATTGCGGTTTACCTACTTTTGGCCTACCCTGTAAAGCTACTATCTACTTTTGGCCCACCCTGTAAAGCTACTATCTACTTTTGGCCCACACTGTAAAGTTAACTAAGCTACTTTGCTGCACAAAGCGCACATCAGACCGGTACTGCTTTTCCAATGGTATTTTAATAACTGAGCGTTTATGACTTCACGCTGCGTTTTTACTCTTTGAGATTGAAATCTGAATATCATTTATTTGCCGACCGAAAATCTACGCCAAGGATTAGTAAGAAATCGTACGATTGAGTCAAGCTGCTCAGTGCCAACCATGAAACGACAAGGCCCTACTTTGTCCATAGTAGAAACAAATTACATTAAAACATAATAAACATTGTCTCGGTCTTGCAGCATACCTCGTGTAAAACCCTGGTTGCTAGGTAGGGAGATGAAAGCAAAATCAAGCGAAGAACTGAAGTTGAATTCCTGTTTGAAACACGAAGGATTAGAGCTCAAAAAGCAAAATCATCCCAAATAAAACGCGACAGCTAAAACTAAACTATGCTGATAAAGACTCAAAACCATAGATAATCATTTAGAGATGCCTTAGTTTCCTCAAAAAGCAAAATCATCTGAACTAAAAAAGATTGGGACCTTCGGTCTTCGAATCAAGCTGCCACATATCCACCAACAGTTGAGGCTTCGCACTCTCTCTTTTAATGCAAAACATCAAGCAGGGAAGCTGTCAATACTAATTTTTAGTCTTTGGTTTGATCAGACCGGAAATCGAACTTGGATTACAAGATATAAGATACTCTACCCGATAATTAATTAGCCGTCGCTCTGTTTCGCTGTATCCCAGCTCATCAGCACAGTTAGAATACTGGAGCCAAATAAGTAGTAAAACAATTAGCCATTGTTACAAAGTAAAGGCAAATCATTCCTGCCTGTGTCTAGCTGGCAAAACCACCATTTCGGTGAGGCAATTTGACAAGTAGCAAGCGCTCATGCAAGCCTACAAATTCGGCGAGCGAGCCAGGTCAACAGATGTGTACCTTGGCAGCAGAGCTAAATAATAAGCACCGACAATGCTCAGTAGTCTGGCCAGTATTCAACTACGAACAGTATAACATTACAATACATACGTAGATTTAGTTTTTACACTAAATCACTGCTTCAGACGTGACGGATGATCACAGAGTTAGTTGAGGCCCGCGAAAATAACAACAGCTCGAAACCTAACAAGTTACAGCCAGCCTTTAGTTGAAGATATATCTGCAATTGATTTTTTCAATAAACGCATGACGTAATATACTAATTTTACCAATCCAGTTAAAAACAAACGTAGAGCAGCATGCAAGCGAACTCGAAACGATTGGAAATCTTACTCGTCGCGGGCAATCGACGACAGAAATTGATGCAGCTCATCATGAAGCTGCCAGAGTCGAGGCTGATGAGCGGAGGAAGATGCTGCAAAGATGAGGCAAGATGTGAGGTGAAAGGCCAACCAATCGTCACTGAGGAGCTCCGGTGAGGAGTGCAGCATATCGTCATACACCAACCGAATCAAGTCCAGGTACACGACGCATAACGAAGAAAGCGAAGTAACCGAGTCCACTCCAAGCTCAATAAGTTCTTTGCAGCCAGCAGAAAACTGCAACACAATGCAAAAAGTGATTACTAAAGCACTATTTGTTCTAACACAAAAGCAAGCATTGTGATACATTAATTCACTACCAAAATAAATAAATAACAGTAGGTTATTTTCAAAAATAAATATCGGCATCCAAAATAAGCCCAAGTTATAGTACATTAAAGGTTATTTACCTGCAGCAAACAATCAACAAATAATTAAAACAACGTTGAAAGTGAGCCAGAATGCAGCTCCAGTAAAAAATCGAGAACCAGAACAGCGTGCCGAAAAGAATTCTAAAAACTCCATTTCAGGAACTCAAACTGGATCAATTGAACCCACACAGAGACAAAAGTTCTTGTTATTCCCAACTGAAAATATTGTTTTAGTCTCTGCATTCAATTGCTCCCAAATGGTTGTTTTCCTATAGAAGGTTCTTTAGGTCTTCGCCAATAACTGACCGAAACAATAGTGTTTCCAGCAGAAAATATCAATGTGCTATATCTAGAAAAGTGGCAATATCCCGAAGTTGAAAGCTACCGTTGCCAACCTGCCGCAAAATGAGATTGAAGCGAGACGTCAGAGTCACCATCGCTGTAGAGGAAACCAATTCTTTCAGGTGCTTTTCCTTCTTATACTTGCTCAGTAAGCCCCAAACGTATCTACAATGAAATTGCAACGGCATGAAACACTAAAATAAAGCGACTTTTAACCGAAACCATACCGAAAAAAAAAAAAACAAAAAAAACTGAGCAATTTAATTTTTGAATAGATTCCAAATGTTAGCAAGTTAGTTCTTTCAAACGTCTCGAAAAACTTCAAAATGTCAACCAAAAGACGTTTAAATAGCTTTTTTTTTCGAAAATCGACCTGAGGCTGGGGAAATCCGCTCCCAGATCCCCATCCGTAAGGCGTTCGAGGTGAAGCAGTTTGGTCGGCATGCCGCCAGCGGAATACACTTTGCAGACAGAAAACAATTCTAGTCCCGTCTTAGCAAAATCCTGGTTGCGAGCTTGTTACTGAGACAACAGAACAGGCCAGGCGTGAGCTACAGTCGGTAAAGGATTAAAAGAACTCGCTGATGCGTTACGGTTTCCAAAAAGTGTAAACACTGGTTCGTAGAAAAACATAAAATAAAAAAAAACGTCGGACAAATAATTAAACAACTTGATGCACAAAATCGCAAGTTCATGAGTGGTTTACAAATTTGGTACTATTCACCAGCCACCTGTAGATCTGCACCATCCGCATCTCCTCGTGATGGTTGACGGAGGAGCAAAGCAGACCGCGCAGATTGAGGAGGAGTTCTTGCAAGACGCCGCGAGATGAATTGAAATAAGCGAGAAATGAACTGGCATCAAACTTCCTTTTGCTCTCAATGAACTTTCCGTTGGCTTGGAAGTCTAACAACGTCGTAAAGCACGCTGCAAGAAAAAACTTGGAGCAAATGTTTTGTTAAGCCTAAAATTGCAAAACCATTTTATCAGCCCAATTTTGTTTTGATACCGTTACGCATTTCGGTCTTCACAAGAAACAAAAAAAGCCTTTTCTCATTAAAGCATTGCAATTTAGTATCTCGCAAAACTCGATGAAGTATGATTGACAAGTAATACACTACCTGTTGGGTCCAACTATTTCTAGAAGATCAACAGAAAGGAATTTCCATCGTGTGTTGTAGACACATACCAGGTGGTGGTGGTGGTGGTACTACCCGACCCCTTCCGAGGGATGGGGGCGCGGAGGAACTCCGCGGAGACCAACAGTCGGGCCACACCCCAAGGTCTGGACCATGGATCGAAGAGAGAGAGAGAGAGAGGAGCCAAAGATAGATTTACGAAGGGGTTCAGAGGCAGGACAGTCGAGGAGGAGATGATTGAGGTCCTGTAGAGGGTGTCCACAGGCACTACAATCAGAATTCTCCTTCCGACTGATCCTGTGAAGATATGAGGATAAAAGAAGACTGTGGCCATGGCAGCGAAGACGGGAGAGCTCACAGCGTATTGAGCGAGAAAGAAGTTCCTCCGAAGAGACTTCGGGGACTTGAAGTTCAGATGGGAGTGGGAAATGTGACGTCTCCAATTGCGGTATTGGGAATAACGGACTTTGGCAATAACTGGGGGGAGAGGGCATGGGATCGCATCAGTGGGCAGAGAGGCACCAGTTTTGGCAAGTAAATCTGCTTTTTCATTTCCGGGGAGACCTGCGTGTCCAGGGACCCATTGGAAGCTCAAAGTGGTATTGTTGGAGAGGGAGGAGGCGAGGGACCAAACATTCCAGAGGGACTCAGGCAGGAGATAAGAGGGGGCTGAAGAAAGGATAGAGAGAGCTGATTGGGAGTCGGTTAGGAAAAGGACTGACTGGAATTTGCAGATCATCAAATGGCTAGTACACCAAACGAGACCTTGCTTGAGGGCAAAAGTTTCAGCTGTGAAGCTGGAGGCAATTGGACCAGAGGAAAAGGACAGGAAATAGGATGTGTTGCATTTGGAGCATGTGACATACACTCCAGCACCACCGGGACCAAAAAGGGAGGATCCGTCAGTCCATACTTGGATATCAGACGGGGGGAGGGAGGATAGTTTGCTTGAAGCAGACTGGAGTCGGGCTGTACTGTTGCCTGTGCAGTCGGGAATGAAGGGGGAAACAGTAAAGTGGGTTGTAGTCCATGGGGGGAAAGGGGGGCACATGATTAGAATCTCACGTGGGGATGGGAGTGGTTATGTGGCCGAAGAACAGAATGATCTCCAAGAGGGTTTCTTCTTTAGTCGACAGGGAACGTTTCTTGTTGCCAAGGCATAAAGGCTGGAGAAGTCTGGGGGTAGGTGCAGAGCACGTTCGAAGGAGTAGAGGGCCTGATGTTCTAGAGTTAGCTTTAGAAAAGGGAGTTGGGCCTCAAGAAGGAGTAGTGAGGAGGAAGTAGGGGGTGGAAGAGAGGCACCCAGTAATGACCCTGCATGCAGCTCTGTGTAGAACTTCCAAGTGATTGGTTGCGGTGTTGCAAAGGAATGGGAACCATCCAGGAGAGGCATATGTGAGCACCGGACGCACAAAGGCTTTGTAGAGTAGGGAGAGAGATTCTTTTGTGGGACCCCAAGAGGCAGTGGCAATTGAGCGAAGGGCTTTGTGGCATGGATAGAATTTGAAACACAGGGATTGGACATGGGCCCCAAAGGATAGAGTCCGATCAAAGGTTACACCAAGGAATTTAGGGGTGGGATTGAACAAAAGAGGGAAGCCGAAGAGGTTCAGCCAGGGCTGGAAAGTGGCTTGATGGGGATCTGTAGAGAAAAAGGAGGACTCACACTTCTTTGGATTGAGAGGAAGTCTCCATAAGTTGGACCATGTTTCTAGGACAGTGAAGGAGGATTGGACAACAGAAGAGGCTTTGAGCGGGTCTGGGGAGGAGGACCAGATGGCCAGATCGTCAGCATACAGGGAGGCATGGGCACCCCGAGGTAAATCCTTGGTGATGTCATCAAGAAACAGGATGAAGAGGACTGGACCATATACCGAGCCCTGGGGGACCCCTCGTCTGATGCGGAAGGAACGGCTGCGGGAACCACCAACCTGGACTTTAGCTCTACGATTAGAAAGAAAGGAGCGTACCCAAAGAACAAAGCAAGAGGGGAGTTTGAGCGAGAGGAGTTTGTGAAACAGAGCAGAGTACCAGACCGAGTCGAAAGCCTTGGAGAAGTCAACAGATGCCAAAATGGTTCGGTCTGGAGGCTTTTTCTTTTGGAAGCCGTCCCAGATTGATTGAGACAAAGTAAGAATTTGGTCAAGGGACGACCTACCAGGACGAAAGCTGGCCTGGCAAGTGGAGAGGAGATGATTCGATTCGAGGTGAAAAGTTAGGCGAGAAAGAATCAAGCGCTCAAAAAGCTTGGAAATGCAAGAGGTGAGAGAAATGGGGCGGAAAGAGGATGGAAAGGAAGTTGGTTTTCCAGGTTTACGAATGGGGATGATAGTGGTAGGTTTCCAACAAGAGGGGAAGGTGTGAGAGTACCAGGACCTGTTAAAAAGAGAAAGAAGGAGGAGTTAGTCTGGCTCAGGCAAATGCTTTAGTAAAGGATAGGCAATCTGGTCAGGGCCAGACGCAGTGGAAGAGAAGAGATTGCAGATGGCAGTGGAGAGTGCAGTCAAGGAGAAGGGGGAGCAGAAAGAATTGTGGAGGGAAGAAGCATCCTCACAGCTAGCTTTTCGGAAGACCCAAAAGGTCCTTCGCTGTCTCCTAGCCAAGGCAACTTGGTGAATATAGATGCATTTGGAATTACATCAGAGTGGAACTAAGCTAACCTTGTATTCCTTCCGTATCAACTACGAATGGCAAAGTGACAGGTTCTTGACCAGTCTGGTAGAAACGCAGGCATTCAGCAAGTGTGTTTGGCAACTCTTTCTTGACAACGTCCTCAATGGAATGCGCGTTCCTCGATACACAATGCAATTTTTGAACGAAAGTGTTGATGCGTGAAAAAGAAACTTGTTTTCTGAAACTGGTCCCTGAAAATAAGTTTGTAGGCTAAAAATGATATTTTTAATGAATGCCTACATTACGGAATAACAACTATTTACGATGGCAGCAAGGGCGTTGACATGTGTACAACAATCTTCTCCAGCTCAAGTGGTAGAGCAGTGGACCAGTAACCGATAGGCTGCAACTTCGAACCCTGTAGGAAGACAACTTTTTCGGACTGGTGGCTCTTTCCTAGGCTTCAGCTTCAGCGATGGTAGCTTTCAGCCCAGAAAGCACGCAAACGATAAAACTATTTAGGAATAAAATGGTTTTGTGATTTTATACCTAGAAAAATATTTTAGCAAGGCTTTTATGAACTGGCTAACGGCTAGTTGGTCGAGCGGTAACGCGTTCGTTTCCAGAGCAGGAGATCCAAGGTTCAAATCTCGGGAGGGTCAAATCAGACACAGCGTTGCCAACGGCTTACCACTGCTGCGACATTTCTTTGCAAGGAACTGTGCTGCCCGGGCGCAATGACGCAGAGATGGGCCCGGCAAGTTCGTAACACGCTTCGGCGTAATACAGCCAGTGTAATGAAACTGGCTTACGATGACAAATTGCAAGCATTGTAATAACATACTGTTCGAAAACAACTTGATATGCTACTTGGCGATGTCTAGCTGATTCAGCACAGAGATATCAGCCAAACTGGCTACAGCTTAAACAGCTTTAGTTTGATCAGCGAAATTGCGAATGCAAACAGGACGCTGCTGAGCCAAAGATAAAAAATTCCAGACTCCTGACCATATCTATTAAGTTGTGCTTTGGAGCATCAGCCACATCCAAATGAATGCGCACACTCTTCGTGACACAACTCTACTGAACCACTTCATTTAGCTACGGTAAAGCGTGAGCACTTTGAATAGTCGGGATAGTAAATGTGAAAATTTATATTGCTAGTTGCGGTAATTTTTGACTCAAAATTTACGCTGTAACTTTTTGCAATGGTGAATTAAAACTGTGTAAATCTAAGTAGTTTCTATGTTTAGAATTGCACAAGGCTATCCACAAAACAGGAATGAAGTTCTTACCTTTGCTATAAAAGCAGGCTAAAAACGTAGCAATAAACATCGAAAGGACCTCTCCTGCCGGTTTGAATAGGTTCAGCAAAGCACTGGGGTCCTTGTCGTTACATAACCAGTTAATGAACATGATAGAAACCGCTTCATTCGCGTGCAACCGCAAGAAGTCACGAAGAGAATCAACTTTGAAGAAATAGTAAGGGAAGGTCTCAAACTGGTCGTAGCTGTTCCACTTGAACAAGATAAGCGTCAAATATTGATTTAACGAAGCACTATGGACGTAGAAACCTAAAATCAAGAAGTTAAACATTATTTGCTTATTTTATGCAAATGTAAATTCAATTTCAATAAACGTACATGAATTTCTTTGGCCGGAACACAAAACTTTCTTCATCAACGGAATAAATCTCGGATCTGAGCGGAAGTGAGGGTGTACCAACGAAGCAAAGTGGCAAACCTTATACGCCACCTGCGCTTCAACAGCATGACCAGGATATGGCACCACATTGAACAATGCTTGAAGAAAACAGTCAACACATGTCAATGCCTGGGCTTGCTTTTTACAAGTCTGAAGCAGCAGTAGGATTCTTTCTTCAACTAAAAAAAAAAAAAAAAAATTCAAAGCCAAAGCATTTAAACGACCAGCAGTAGATAAAGAGTCTGCAACCGAAACAACAAATGGATTCGATTTCAGATCAGGCTAAACCAAGGAATTACTCAGTTAACCTGGTAAGCTGCTACTTCGCTGTATCCATAATTTTACAGCTTGTTATTGAAAGTTAAACATTTAGTCATCACTTGGATTTTTTGTTATAAATGTTAAGAGGTTTAAATATCAAAAACCATGTAAAAAATAAAAACAAATAAAAAAATTTTTGTAAACATTGAAAAGTTAGCTTAAGCGCATTAAACTCCCAACGTCTACAACTAACAAATATTTTTTTGCAAAAATTGAAAAGTTAGCTCAGGAGCATTCAAGTCCTAACGTCCAAAACTCTCAGCGACTAAAAGTCAAGCGAATAAGCGTCCACGCATGAAAGTCCTAGACCATTTCAACGTGCCCTACACCAAAATGTTGAAAATTACAGTTACAAGACTGGGGGACGAACAAATTGGTAACTAACCTGTGTTAAAGACGTTTAAAATATTTTTATAAAATAATACTGCAGATGCATCGCTGACGTCAGCCATCTTGAGCAGTTTGCAGCTGGTTACCGCGCAAGCTCTCATCATCGCCATGCTCTGGTCGGTTAGAAACTGGAGATGCATTTCACAAACTGAAATAAACGATCAATGCAAATTATGACATCATTCTCTTCAAATTTTTCAGCATATCGCTAACGCTTATGATGTGACAACTAGTTGCATCAAGCTCTCGTGCACAAGAAAGAGCCGGGACGCATATTTCCGAAGTGTACCCTTTCTTTTACAACATCGATATACTATCTCTCAGACTGGCAAGCTCTAATGCAATGTTCAATACAAAAAGAACGCAACGCGAGTCGAACTCCAGGCATGTCACGCCTTATCTACAGGGTGTCCCAAAACAATGTAACACTTTAAAATTTTTATGAAATCTTTGTTTTCGATTACACTTAACTGTGCTTTAGCCAATAGAAAGCACATAACATGAGTTTTTTTCTAAAAATTTTAAGTCATTATCTCAACTATGAAGTTCAGTTCAGTCTCTTTTGCCCTTAGCATTGATTTCAGTAGTGAAAGAAACGTTCTAAATGTCCTCCATTTCCATTCATGCGGCATTCAAACTGACAGCGCGGTTTTAAATGACGCGTTGGCATATTTCAGTAGGAATACTCTTGAAAATGATCGATGCATTTTTATTGTCCTCTCACGTGACAGTGACGCTATCGGAACGAATCCGCGCAGGCTTAGAGTTATCCATTTTTCCAAGTTTTCAAGTCGACTTTTTGACTTCTTCTCACGCAAATTAGCTGATTTACCAAAGCCACCAAGCAGAAACGATCATCGTTTCAAAGGGCTTATTCAAGGACGCAACACGAGAGCAAAGTGCAGATTGATCCCAGACCAAGAGACCATGCATGCAATCAGAGTTGTCGTGAAAAGTCGAGTTTATTTTTGCGAACATTTTTCTCTGCATAACTTCACACGAAAAAGTCAAGGCGAGCGAGTCTTTAAAGAGACTGCCTATAATCTCAGCCTAGTTTTTGAACAGTTTGGGGCTCGCTTTTGTGAGCATTTTTCTGGGCATAACTTTACAAGACTAACTCCGAAGGGTTGAGGTCTGGTAAGCGAGAAGTCTTTGGTATCAATCTACGATTTTTGTCTTTAGCTCGAAAGTGTATACCTTCTAAGCTAAATATGAAAATATTGGCACGAAACAAATTTCCTATCTTTAACTTATCACACCTGAAAAGATGAAAGTGATAAAGAATACTAAGTACAGATCAAAACAAAAGTGTTAAGATTTTTAGGGACACCCCGTATTAAGCAACAGAGCCGACGCCATCGATTTGTCAAAATGTAGCATTTAACTAGAGATAAAAGAGAAATAGATTGTATCTAAATGGGTACACTTTGCAAAAATGCAGTCGGAAGAACCTTGTTGCGGAGAAGCAATATCTAAGGTTAGCAAGTAATGAGATCGAGTACCAAGTTACTGTAAGCAAATCTTTCTCTGTTACTTATGCCAAATGTTAGTGCATTCAACTCTGAATAGCAATCATATAAAACCAACTCTTTAGCAACTACAATCATACCTTGTAGCTTCGTTAGAGTCAAGAAAGACTTTTCCATTGCACATAAATTGGACATTTCAGTGAGACAATTTATCGCAGATAGCCGTACCGTATCGTTGCATTGTTCACTTTTCACCATCTTCTGAATGATACCGAAGTGAGACAGCATTGACTCCACGCTGAAATATTTGAAGGAACTTCATTTACTTGAAACCGTTTAAGCGACGGCGAAAGATCAGTTGCGAGATCGCATTGCTAGTGGTCGAAGGGTTGCTAGCTGCCGGTTCGATTCTCCAACCGTGTTCCCGCTAAGCCGGTTTTGTTTGAAAATCGGGATTCAAGGCAATATAATTTGAAAAGCAAAAAAATCGGGATTCAAGGCATTGAAAAGCAACAAGGCAAATAATTTTTGTCGATATGATAAACATACAGTAGCTTTAGAAAAGTCGACCAATTTGTGGAACTAAGTATTTATTAATGCTGCATTGGTACGAAATTTAGGCTACATAAACGTATTTTTACAGCTTCAAGGGCAATTGCTTTGAGAAAATTTGGGCACCCGCCAGTTTTCCAGAAACTTGGAGAAAACAGTGTTTCCAAACTAGCAATTCATCGTTCTGATCACGGGAAACACTTTATGCTTATTCCACATTTGGAGGCCAAGCAGTCGACCCGTTGCGGTGGGCCTAGTCTGACAAAAGACTTGCAAATAGAACCAAAAAAGATTGTCCTTAGCGTTGGTGTGGTTGGACGTGAGTAGAGCGCCTGATTGATGCGCGTTCCAAAACTTGAAACTATTCAGCGTTGAAACAACTTCTGCTGGAGCCTTTCAAAACTTTGGTTTAACTTTCATGAACTTAGTTTTTGCAGCAGATACGGTAAGTCATGCATTTCTATAAAATAAAACAGCTCGTTTGGCTACGACTGGAAAACGGCAAAGTATTAATTATAAAGTTTTACCATTCACGGGCTTCACTTTCGTCAGAGAAGACAGTTAAAATTTTCAAAAAAATAGGCAACGTATCCAACCACTTTGAATAAACAACCTGGTTGTGATAATGGTTCCGCAGAATTGGCTTAGCATCTGACAGTATTTCGTGCAACTTAGACCAGCTGATATTTTCAAGCTCAGCTGAAAATACCTGCAGAAACAACATCATTAACATTACAACCAACAAAACTACATTGTGGCATCAAAATCCTACCAGCAAACATCAATCGTTATAGTTGCTTTCCTTTCAAGAGATCAGAAAATTTGCAGCGGTAACGAAAATTGAGTAAGCAACATGGCAACCAGGTTTCTTCATCATTATCACATAGAAAAAGTTTTAAAGAAAATTGAAAGAACTTCTGTACCCGGAACGGAAGCATTTGTGAAATCACTCAAAAACTTCACAAAGTAGAGTAATAGGTTTCCTTGCTTTACGTAACGTACCTCAGGGCTTCCCACACTGGGGGTCGCGTACCAACCTTCAGGGGTCGCAGAGAGTATACCAATTTTACTAGGAAGTGTAAATTTGGTATACTCTCAGCGACCTCTGACTGTCGCTAAAAACTCATGCAATTCTGCAAAGCGTCATTCTTAACTTAGCCGAAGATTCTACTTAAATAGGCGCTATTAAATAGTGAGACTTTGTTGAACAATGTATTATACAAAAAGACAGCAGATAAATTTTTCCCCATTCGTATCATGTAGCAAAGCTGGATGCCTAACTTTTTTTGTTTTATCACTTTGGTTTATGACATGATTGAACTATGCAGACCAAACTCAATGCTTGTATAGTACTGTAGTACCGGTAGTTTAGTAGAGGAGTAGGAGCGTAATAGTATTAGTTGAGCAGACTACTACTACTGGTTAGATTGAAATCAACGCATAGCTGTTTGAAAAGTCGAACGATAACGGTAATAAGCCTACCACAGATGATCCTGAAATGGTAAAGGCAAATTGCAACACTGACTTGCAGCTCGAAAAAGCGGATGGTCAGTGAGAAAAATGTGTTTAGTCATAACAAAAAATAGAACGTATATCGACTGCGGACATGGGAAAGACAAAGACAATCATTTGAATGTGAATTCATAAACGAAGGAAAGTATACAAGAGCATCGTTTGAGGCTTTCTCGTTGACTGTAAAGATCAACAAACCTTACAACATCGACGAAGAACAAATTCTTCCAGCTGCAATTAAAATGAGCGCAATTGTTCACGGCACAAAACAGGCAAATGAAATGCGAAAAATTTCATTGTCAAACAATACGGTGTCACAACGAATTTCCAAAGCGAAGATCAACGTGAGCAACTCATTTCACGAATTAAAGCAGTAAATTTGCCATTCAGCTTGATGAGTCGACGGACATTACAAAAATAGCACATCTTTTGGCATATAAGTACATTTACAACAACGACATTCACGGGACTTACTGTTTTGTCACCATTGCATGGACGTACTACAGGGATGGATATTTTTCGGACAGTTGATAATTTTTTCAAGTGGATTTGGACGGATTGTGTTGGTGATTGTACCGACGTAGCTGCAGCAAAGACAGGACATACAGCTGGGTTTCGTGCAAGAGTGCGATCTGCGAGTGATACATCTATCACTTTTACACACCGCATGATACATAGAGAGGATCTTGTTGCTAAAAAAATTTCTCCTGATCTACTACTGTTGTGCAAGATGCAGTAAAAGTTACTAATTTTATTAAGAGTCGCGCACTCAATACCCATGTTTTTGCAAATTTATGTGAAATGGAATCAGAGTTTATGACTCTTTTACCGCATTGTAAAGTTAGGTGGCTTTCAAATGCCAAATTTAAAAAGACAATTAATATCAAAAAATAAAATTGTGATTTTTCTTAGCAGAAAAAAAAATCAGATTCGGTCCACCATTTTCGCAATAACAGCTGGCTGTTGGAATTATGCTATTTGTCAGATTTGTTTGAAAAATTGAACGAACTTAATTTGCCATTCCAAGGAGAAAGCACCAATATTTTCACACTGAAATCTAAAACTGATGCTTTCATCAAAAAATTAAGCATCTGGAAACTAAAGGTTGAAAATGATTCCTTTGAAATGTTCTCATTTACAGAAGAGTTTTTGGCCAGCAACGATATGGAGTCAAACATTATTGAACTTCTTGTAGACGACCATTTGTCAAATCTGTTGAAGCAATTTGAAAAGCATTTTCTTCCAGAACTGGACAATACCAAACTAGATTGGATTCAAAACCCATTTGCAGTGCAACAACAGAGTACCGAGCATCTCTCTCTCTTAAATCTCAGGAAGAGGCAGCTGAACTATCTTCAAACTCCAAGATGCTACTTGAATTTTCTCGAAAAGAGCTTCACAGTTTTTGGCTGAGCGTTAGAACGGAATATCCATCATTATCAAACCCAGCAGCTACCACACTCCTGGCGTTTGTCTCTACGTGTTTGTGCGAGTCGGCGTTATCGACGTTGACGGTAATCAAAACAAAATGCCGTTCCAGCTTATACAACTCTGAAACCGCCTTGAGACAAGCACTAACAAGTATTGAACCACGGCTGGACTTGCTTGGTACCAGAAAGCAGTCGCACCTGTCACATTAAATGTGTTTGCGTTTTGTACCTACGTGTAAATTAGTAGGTTTTGGTTACCAGTGCCTTGTTATTACTTTTTGCCGTTGAATAATTACCATAAATACACAACTCGCAATGTTTATTACTTTAACCGTGAAGGGTCGCGGAAATTTTTAGAAGATTGAAAAAGTTTGGGAAGCCCTGATGTAGGTCATTTGCGGAACAATACATGATAATCTAAATATACTGCATTCAATTCAAACATTGAGTGTAATTACATGGTTATTGCATCAAATTCAAAAAAGCTTAGGTTTCAGATTGGAAAGCTTGATCTAAGGGCTCACAGCATAGTTCCAGGTTCGCTCTCTACTCTTTAAACAAGCAATGACTTAACAAAATTATTAAGATTCCATGTACTAGTCTCTGAACATGGAACCTTAATTACTTTTACCTTAATACA
This sequence comes from Trididemnum nubilum, assembly GCA_963965965.1. NCBI lineage: Eukaryota > Metazoa > Chordata > Ascidiacea > Aplousobranchia > Didemnidae > Trididemnum > Trididemnum nubilum. Next base: position 37,719,822 of record OZ014484.1, on the reverse strand, counting down.
AAAAATCTTAATCATTTATACCTTAATATAAAAAAGAAAAATTTGAACATGATCTGCAGAAGTTCGCTCAAAACTATTTCCTTTAAATACATCATCAAACACACGCTCTGCATAGCTGCTACCGGCTAACTTCGCCAAACCTGCGAGAAGCAGCAAGGATCGCTCAGAAACTTCGAACACAGAAGCTTGTTGATCTGCAACAAAAATGACAATGTTATGGTACTTGAGAAAAACTACAGCAAGAGTGACCTGACAATCAGTGCGATCAAGTAACGAAAACGAACTTGATTTGGGATTTGTGTTCCCTCAAACATTTTGGCAAACCGGCGAGTGAAAAATACATTTATGTGCCCTAAATTTCGTACTAATCCAGTATTAAAGTAAATAAAAGTCTTATTTCCACAAATTTGTCGACTTTTCTAAAGTTATGTTTATCATATTGCCAAAAATTATGTGCCCTTGATCCAACAAACCGCTGATTCGCTGACAAAAATTGGCTTCCGGATAGAAAAAAAGCAATAACAAATTTTAGTGCCGCCGTCACTTTCTCGTGACAGGAAGATAAAGATACATCAAACAAGCAATCAAAAAAAAATCCTAATAACTGACAAAACTTTAAAACGTCTTTCTTTTCTTACCTGTCTGTTGGAACTTTGTTTGCTGGTGATTCACAATTCGCTTTCTATCGAGAGATATCCGATTGTATTTGGCTGGTGGTTCCGAGAAGCTGTGATCGTGCAGTCTCTTCCCTTTTGAAGTCCTCGGACTATCACTATTGTTCTTAGTTAATTCTACAGTGCTCATTTGGGTAGAACAGTCAGCCGAATAGTCACGGAAATATTCGAATGACCAGATTAGAGTTGAAACTGCAAGCTCATATAAGGGGTCAAAATTATCAAACGTCATCATTTGAAATGAACGACAAAACTCTACAAATTCACACAAACTTTCTAATACTTTTAACACATCATTGGCACAATGGTAAGGTAGGGCATCCAGTATTGCAGACATCGATTCCAAAATCCTTTTTAACGAATCACTTTTAATATTCAAATCTGAAACAACAATAATCATGTCCATAATGAAGAGCGTGAAAATTACTTGATCAAACGAATGCCATAAGCTCAACAGGAAAGTATCTTCATAATGCTTTATAAAGCCAGACAGTGCATGGAGCTGTGGCAAACATTTCAACACCGAAAGAATCGACTACATACAACAGAGAAGCATACATATCAGCGCTTGGAAAGCGACATAATGGATGCTTATCAATGGTCAAACGGAAAGAGTATTTGCTGCTGAAACTGAAGACTCAAATTTGATTCCCGGTCGGGTCAAACCAAAAACTATAAAAATTGGTATTCACTGCTTTCCTGCATGACGTTCAGCATTAAAAGGGACACTGTGAAGTCTTGTAGTACAAGGTGGGTAGGTGGCAGCTTGACCGTCTCGAAGACTTGCATGTGAGAAATCAAAACTAACTTTCTCGGCACAGCTAGAAGCTGTCCAGCTGGCAAGATATGCAAAGCATTTTTATGAAAGATCAGTAAACTATACATGGAGTAACTAACCTTTGTTAAATCTTGACGCTACTGAAGCTACCAATTGAATCGAATAGGTCAATGCAAAAAGTTGCTTGATATTAAGATTTGTTTTAGACAAGATTTCGCTGGCCAAGTCCAGCATCAAATGCACAAGGTGACAAGCATGATCGCACAAAGCGGGCACGTAAATTTTCTCAAAATCTTTCTCACTATCAAATAAATTATTGACGTCAATAACACGTTTTTAGTTAATAGACTATTTTTAATTTTCTGGCAATAGTCTTTCTTTTTGAAAAAGAACAACTAACTTTTTTTAATATTTAGCTAACTTATGTGATGCTTCATAAGCTTCACAAAATACTGTTTTATAATATTCAATAAGCTCTTGTTTTAAATCTAATTGAATAAAGTAATTACACTATTAAAAATAATTGGATTTTTAATGAAACAATGTTTTCAAATACTTGACCAATTCGAGTTCTTCAAAAACATAATTACTTGAAAAGCAACTAAAAATTCTTTGTCTGGTTGTGATTTTCATCCTAAGAGCTCTCAAACTTTGTCATGACCTTCTACAGTCTTTAGGAAAACAATTGTCAGCATTCTATATTGCAAATCAGAATATCTCAGCAATCAGCATGTACGGATAAGATTCCGAACAGACCTTTACAAACTTACGTACACTTGCACAATTGTGAAGGTAGTCTTTAATTAATCCACCTAAGTTCAGAAACAAGGGCATTTATATTACAAGGTCCCTCCGCTGGCTCGTAGCCAAAGGAAATTCGTGAAAAAATTAATTACAATAACAAAATCATAAAGATTTAAAAATATACTCACTCTGATTGAGATTGTAATGTAGAAGAGATTACAATATCAACGGAGCAAAGACCTTCAATGATAATAGCAACTAAACTGGCTTCCGCTGGGTAGACTTTGTCACAAAATAAGCAGGCAAATAAGGAAGGGACTTTCAACATCAACTGGCTGTCGTCTTTGTTGCTTTCATTTTGCGACACTAAGCAGTCAGCTGAATTTAAAACAACATCAGTGCACCCACACAACCAATCCAGCAAGGTAGTTCGTAGAGAAAAAATGTCATCCGCGAGATTATCAGAACTATATGACTTTTTTCTAATCAAAGAATTCCTCTTCAAAGAGGCGGAAAGAAAGCGCAGAACAGCTCTAAAAAATATCAGAAGAAATTTGATAGTTCAACCTCAAATGCAACGCACTTTCAGCTCAATACTAAAATGAATGCAAATATCTTTAGGATTAGTGTATAGGTGTAAAAATTCAAAAAGGCTAGATTGGATTAGCCACAAAATTGAAAATCACAAACATTAATTCCATCGAAAAGATCTGGGTCTTTGGGATTAGCATTTAACTACTGATGTCGTGACAACAAAAGAAATAAATGCTGGTCATCATCTTTTTAGGAAGCTAAGCAAGAACTTTACCGATGCACTCTTCACGCTCAAGACTCTGCAAGTCTGCATCCTGCAATGCTCTGAAAAATTTAGAGTTTGGTTAACCATTAAACACCAACCACATATAGCGCAATAATGAGATTCACATTTGAATGATCGATATAAAATAATATTAATGAGAAATTGGGATTTTAACAGGTACTACGACTTTTAGTGTACTAATGGTATAGGACAAATTAGTCCTATTTGTGATTTCGCGCATAAAACAATATTATCAAGTTATTTTTGGCATCGTGTATATAGAATTTTAGGGAAACAAAAAACTCACTGTGACGGAAGAATGGACAAACACAGAACTGGCCAAGTGTCAACCAGACCAGTATCGTACTTTTCACATTTTGAATATTCGTAATTGCAAAGTATTGACAAAACTTCAAAAGCAGCCTGCGACGATCGGTGCTGGCCGGCCTTCATCAGGAACGCTTGTCGCTTTGAAACTTCCCACAGCTTTATACCACAAAAATCTTCACTCAACGCTAAAAAGAAAAATTATCTGACATAAAGAATGTATCTTTTGTAAGCACTAGGTTCTAGAGCTAATCAAATTCTTTCATCATACTCGCTGTAAGACGCCGAAGCATGCAACGAGTTGGCGGGGCCCGTTTCCACATCATTGCAACACATATCCTTTTGAAACGTGGCACTCACAGTGGTAACGAGCCGTTGGCAACACTGTGTCCGACTTGGCTCGACCAAGATTTGAACCTCGAACTACCGTTCCATAAACAAACGCAAGCAAAAACTGATGAAAAAAATCAACATTCTATTCCAGATGTTAATGAGAAAATTAATGCTTGAGAGAATCTAGAAATACGTAATAGCTAAAAGGAATGAATACAGAGCACTGAACTATTTCACTGAAAGTGATAAAAATGCCTTTCCTACAAGTCTATTTTTCTGCTACTTTTTTACTATTTTATGGAAAAAAATCAGAAAAACCAAGAAAAACAAATTGAAAAAGAATACAAGAAAGTTACTAATCAAATACAATAAACTGAATGTATAAAACTTTAGCTGAAGTAACAATCACTTGTTGAACTTTTATTTCAAATTAGCTTTTTGATTTTGGTTCATGAAACTGGTACCTGCTTCTTTAAATGATTTGGTAAGTAAACACGACGATAAAAGTTGAAAGGCAGCAGAAAGAACGTCTTCGTGCTTTGAATTGGAAACAATTTCATACAATGATTCCAAAACAAAAGAAACATCACTGGTTGAAACATCATCAGGAAAAGTGCGGACCAAACTATCTATAATCTAAATAACAAACTTCAAATAATTACCTTGTTAAGAAAAATTTGAAATCGTAAATCAGACAATGAACCATTTTAACCATATGCTGGCTGCAACATTAATCCACATTAAAAAATGTAGTTAGCGTTTAGAGTACCTAGCAAATAATCCAGGACTTGTCTTACCCCAAATACTACCTCTCAGGCTGGCAACACTGCTCAAATCCTAAACCAATGCAAGATTCTAAAGAAAACGAATAAAAGAACGCACCGCAATGGAACGCTAGACTTGTCACGCGCCTCAACCTCTACACCATCGAACCAACTGTCGAATTGTCAAAGTATCATAGTTAAGTCGAAACAAAGAGAAAAAAAGAGACAGATTGTAACCATACGGGTACACTTCGTAAAAAAATTCTGTGTAAATAATAAATGCCACTTGATGCATATTACAAATCAAGCAACATTTTTTCAAGAGTATTGCAATGAGAAAATACTGAAGACTAAATATGCAGTTCAAAAGCATTGGCATTCCGGTATTTACCCACAGCCACTTGCATTGGGATTGAAAGCTTTGCCAGACAGAAGATAAATGCGCAATATGAGAAATTGAAAACTGCTTGTTGCTCAATGCACTATGTTGCGTTTGGCTTGGAAAAACTTCCAATTCCTGTGAATAAAAATAAACAAAGAAACTTGCAAGCAGTGAAGTGCACTAAAAACATCAAAAGTCAAAAATAAACTCTAATTGTAAAATGGTAATTGGTCTACAGAAGGCAAAACTACTTCATCGTCTACAGAAAACTACTTCATCGTCAATAGAAAATCGAGACATTGGTTTATATTACCACCAAAGTTCTGTCGAGGTAAAATCTAATCTGCTAAGAAAAATTAAATATACTGATTTCTCACTGAATAACAGATTACCAGTGTTGGGTTTAACCCACAGTTTACAGCTACTAGACACGGCTACGACTTTGGTTATATCCAGTGAAAAACTACTACAAAAATTACAGCCCTTTTCGAGTCAAGAAGCCTAATAGATATCTGTATTTATAATGTATGACTGTGCTATGTTTTGGTATCTATTATTAACAAAATTGTTTGTAATTGCTAATGAAATCTTCTGCAGCAAACACCTTCCATAAAAACAGCATACTGGAGAAGTAAAAATTAGCAAGGCTATTACCGTAAAGCAAAAATAGGAAAAAAAAGCTCAACCACAGTCAGATAGCAGTGTAACAAATATGAAATGAGCCCGTGTTTATTACAGCTTACAAACTCCACAGTTTTTTAAAAGTGTTTGCAAAGAATTGGAATACTGTAATTTACCAAAATAATATAACGTAAAACTCAATTGCAATCTTGTTACACTAACAAAACAGTGAAATCAATTTTCTAATGATGCTGTAAATTCTGTGCAAAATTGAAAGTGGAAAAGACAGCTTACGTGAAAAAGTGCCAGAAAATCTTCATCACCAAAAGTGATGAAAACATGAAGCAGAGTAGAAGTCAATTCGACCATTTCATTCACCTGAAATTACAGTAGCAATCATTTTTTTGCTCGCAGAACATGCGGCAGCCAGAAAACAAAGGTGGAAAATGCAATTAAACAGAATAACAGTACAATGTAAAGGACCATAGCTATAAACGATATTCTAGTTAAGATTCTATTCAAATTTGACACCATTGAAGATCCAAGCAACAGGTAAAACAGTCTGTAGAGTTTGAAATTTTAACTTTCACATTGTGACTTGTATTGTTTTAAGACTGCAATATCATGTGGTTTATTTTATTTATTGACTCAATACATTTTGAGTTGAAGTACCACTATTTTTTTGTGTTCACAACAACTGCAATTCACATCAAACCTCAGTGGGCTCGATTCTTCCAAGAGAACGATAATCAGATTTCAATTTATGCAGTAACCCCGTTAACATTTGCTTGAAAACATCAGATGATTTGTGATAACCCGCTTGACTGTCAGAAAACACACTGCAGTCGCTGAAGTCACATGCCAACTTCACCTGTAACACCAAAATTTTTTCACAAAATCCATTGCTGATGAACAATCCAATCTTTGATTCTACTCACTGTATTATGCTGATGAGTGTAACGAGTTAGCAGGACATCTCCGCATTTGCACGTGCAAGCAACAAAGCTCTTTTCGAAGAAATGTTGCAACAGTGGAAAACCATTGGCAACACTGTGTCTAATTTGACCGTCCAGCGATTTGAACCTCAGACCTTCTGCTCCAGAGATGAACCTGTTACTGCTCAACCAAAGTTTGTGATTAAAGCACAGCTCGAATACTTGCAAAAATCAAAATAACATTGTACAACTGTGCATTCCACCAAACGTGCATCAACCCAACAAACATTTTAACTGTCCATGAGAATTTTTTACATCACACCAAATAAACCACTAAGGTGGTTTATACCCAAACTGTGGCATGGATAAATAGAGCTGAAAAAAAAACAAAAAAAAACTAAAATAGTTATGTCTCCATAAAACACATACAGAAACTTAGGTAATTTGATACTTCAAAGTGAAAATTAACTGCCAAGCAGTTACCAAGGTCAAGTCAACCAGTAGCGAACCAAGTGAACTGACTGCCACAAACTGACCATGAACCAGCTGATTGACAACAAAAGGTTAGCTGGTGGTCAGTTGGTTTACGGTGAGTAGTCGTGGACGCACTAGTACTGACTAGTATCAGAAGCTACATAGCAGATTTGAAACTTAAACTTTTTTCACAACTGTGAGGTAGCACTTCCTCACATATCTGCTTTCCCATTAGACTAGTGTTTTATCAGCATCTGAATTCACACATAGCCTATCCTGGCAGCCCAACCAAACCTTCAAACCACACACGAAGTCAATTTCTGCACTCGCCATCATACCCTCCACCCAGTATACTCATGATCAAAGTCTGACAACAAGGTCACCAGAAAGAGGATTCTCGATCAATATCACACTGGCACTCCACTTAGCTCAATCGCATTGTGCTAGCATCACTAAGCATGGACACCATATATGACATCACATTAGCAATTTACCACAATAGTACACTATATGCATATTTCAAACTTGTTTGTTATCATCAGGCGTACATAACTGTGTTAATGCCTACTACAAATTTTTGAACCCCAAAAGCCAAAATTAACCTACTTGCCAGTAAAGCAAATTGCTATATACAACGCCAGTCAACGCCCATAGTGCTTTGAAAATTCAAAAGTTATACAGCAGATTTGGAACTAAAACTTTTTTCACAACTGTGAGGTAGCACTTCCTCATACATCTGCTTTTTTGTTTTCAGACTTTGATCAGAGTTATCTGAAAGGAGGGTTTGAAGGCAAGTGCAGAAATTAACCTCGTGTGTGGTTTGAAGGTTTGGGTGGGCTGCCAGGATAGGCTATGTGTGAATTCAGATGCTGATGAAACACTAGTCTAATGGGAAAGCAGATATGTGAGGAAGTGCAGTGCTATCTCACAGTAATGAAAAAATGGCTAGTATCAATATAATATTCTCGTTAAATACAAGTATTGTTGCCATAAAACATGACCTTGATCCTGTCCAGGTATCTTATTATTTCAAGTTCATGTCAGTACAATTTTAATGCATTAAATAGATTTTGCAATCCTATTTTTAACTTTCAAAACTTACTTGCAGCAAGCAATATTTTGCTGTCAAAATAAACCCGGTGCTGGTGAGCTTCTTACTTTGCAGAAATGATGAAACAAGAGGGAGTGTGATGTCACTGAGATCAGCAACCAAGTCACATGCTGAAGGAAGTTGCCAGGAAGCAAAATTATACAAAATCCACAAATAGTCGTCCAATATTGAACATGATGACTCAGTTCTAAATAGTTTCAGAAACTTATAAAAAGTGTTTGACTAATTGACTTCATGAATGCAACATAGCTGGGTAGGGAATGCTCTACCATGTAGTCCTGCAACCATTGCTTGTTTTTAAGAGTACTGAAGCTACTGCTAATTACCTTCCATGGTAAAGCCATTATCACTACTTAAAAACTCATAAGTAGTGTGTTAGAAGTAGTGCTACCTTAGAAGCACCCTACTACCTAGTTCCCACCTCTATTTATTATTGATTATGTTTTCTGTTACAGAAATAACTTTATGAACTCTCAGCTGTGCTGCTAATGCTGGGCAACTCTGAATGTCATCTTATCTAACTGTCATGTAAAATCAAATTTTATTTTATCAGACAAAAACTTAAAAACCATGATTTACATCAAAATGCAATGATAAAGCGGTCCACTGACCAATTTCACTGACCATCAAAAGGATTTGCATTCTTGCAAGGCTTAGCTTAAAGTGCATAATGGTAAAATATCCTGATTATCTCTTTCTAAAAATGAGCAAGATGCTTCTGTAATATCAAATGATATCAATCATTCAGATACAGGTTATTCTGAAAACTACGCAAGAACAGCTTTAATAACCAATGTGCAGCTCAACTTGCCTCATAGCAGCAATTGAATCCTTGAAAAACATGAAAAGATACTGATGTTGGGTTGAAGAACATTGTTGGATAACACACTTGATCAAACTCTTCATGGCATAGAAGAGCTGGACAAGTAAAGGCTTTGATGCTCTGCTTTGCAAATCAACACATGCTAGCAATATATCTGTGGAACAAACCAACTCTTATCAGTGCTACATTGGTAAACTGGCATTTTACAAACACAGTTAACTTTTAATCAGCAACTTTGATATTTCAATCTTTAATGAATAGTTAATAGACTAGAACACATCCATCAAAATAACAAAAAGCCAAACTGCAGTGTACTACACCAAAAAAAAAAACACGAGCATAGTAGCCATTTACTATAAAAAGACTAAAAAATGTTGATGGTTGAACAATCTGAATCTCAGGGTGCTTAAATAGTAAGTAATAACTGAAATATTTAGAGACTTTTGCATGACTTGATTTTTTTCATGTAAGTTTCAAGGTGAGTGGAATTGAATGTTAATACCAGTTTTTCTGTGTGCTCTTTCTTTCCTACACACACACACACACACACAAAAAAAAAAAAAATTAAAACCCTACCATCACAAAAAATTATCAAACTGAACCAAAATTGGTGCGAAAAATAATTTACAAAATATATATTAAATTTGTTTTGCAGCGTAAGTTTCAAAACAAAAACACCATAAATGTCCTTTAAGCCAGGTCTACAATGAGCTTACAATCTTAATGAACTACTTAGGAATCAAACTACCAGTACGTTGTGTTCTGGCAGATCATAATTAAAAGTGTCAAACAATATATAGAGAATCTATAACAAGTAGGCCTATTGCTTAGTATAACTACCTTTATATTTTTGTGATGAGATAGCTTGAATACAATCATTGTATTTCAAAAAGTGTGTTATGAACAAATCCAAGTAGGTATGTGCAAAGTGATCACAGTAAAATTTTTCTTTTAATATCATGATAACAGAATCAACAAACACCATACATTTGACGCTTGGCTCATCTGCGCAAAAAATATTATAAATACTGAAAAATAAAATGAAGAAAAATGGACTGGTAGAAGCGGACGCACACAGTCAAGCAAAATAGTAAGACATGGTGAAGGCGATGACCAAGTAAAATCTCGTCAACTCCGTTGATGTGGAAGAACTCAGATTAAAACTGAACTGGCAAAAACAATGCATCTAAAAATTAAAACACACTTCACACAAACTTTGTGAGTGAAAAACATTCATCATGATTCATGATAACTTATTTAATCATAATACATATGTTACATAACTCTGAAAAAGTATGTTGGTAGGTTTTTGGTGCAGAAATAAAAAATAATAACTAAGCAGTTTAAACTGCTTCGTGCTTTCATTGTTCTTAAAGGTGTTCAATACCCTTGACAGCTAGAGCATGGTCCGTTCATATTTTTAGCACACCACCAAAAAAACATTAAAAACCCTACAGGCGAATGATCTTCATAGGTAAACTAATAATTAGTTGTCAATCTTATCACAAATTGCCCTATTATTTGCACCTATCATATACTATACTTTGAAATAACATATTTGATACTTAGAAAAACATTATAGCATTATTTAAAGACTAAGTTTATATGAAGCCACTGGTGGCGATTCCAGGGGGCTGTGCCCCTTCGGGTCTGACAATCACAGGGGCAAAATGTCTCTTGCCCTATCAATTTCGCTGAATGGTTTACGTGCTGTGCAAGCGAGTTAAAAAATCATAAGTTATGTCGGAAATAATTTAGGTTATAAATGATAAACATTTCATGTTTGCTTTGTTTGAGAGATCAAATATTTTTGCTAAAACATAATCAAGCAGGTTAGTAAATTACAACTTTCAGAAAAGCGTTGCAAAAATAACAAACGTGATTTTTTAAGTATTGCAAGGAAAAATCTACGTTGCTATTCTTAAATTACACACTTCAACCGCAGTAATGTTTCAAAATATTTATTGAACAAACATTGATACTAATGTGGCATAAAAATTCAAGCACTTTTAATATTTAGAAGCTTACTAAAAAGCGTGGAAAGCAATTTGCAATCAGTGGATTGCACAAACAATTTGCAATATAATAAAAAAAATTAAAATCATAAAACTTAGACTGTGTTTGCCATACTGAAAAAGCATAGAATAACATAAAACTAAACTATGGTCAATTTTAGTACCAGTAGACAATTACACATATACTTCTGTTCAAACCAAAAACGTTAATTAGCCCAATCAAGTTATTTTCATGGCGTGTTTGCATTTTTGAAACAATTGTTACTCTGGCATATGCACTCACTATTTCAAATCAATTTATTTCGTCGCATAACAAAGCAATATTTTATGCAAGTACGGGCTGACCAAGCTCAAAAAGTATATTTTATACATATCTATTAAAAATACTACACTATATACTATTACAATGTGTTTTATCATGTGTGCAGCCAGAAACTTCAAAATTTAGGTATGTATTGGCATTTTTGTGTAATCTGGCTTTGACTTCCACATAACCTCAAAAAGATCGTTAAGACTTAAGACATGGTTTACATTTGGTGTAAATTTGTAATTCGAGAGCATGCGATTTTATCCCAAGTTTAAACTGAAATTTCACATGCCTGGCTTGCCACTTACTAACATGGTAGATACTTGAAACAAAGGATATGCTTGTATACTTGCAATTTGTATACCGTACCAAGTGTAGACCGAGCCTGCAATGGCAACTATGCGTAAAAATGAAACCAAACCTGTTCTTTGAGGCTCGATTTTATGGATTATCGATTCACTGCTCTACAAATCTGCATTCAAGGAGAAGTTATTTTGTAAAACCGATTTTGCATAGTTTACATCTCAGCAACTTTGTTTAATTATAATGCTGAGATTTTTCAAATATGATGTGCTTTTGTGCCCAAACCAATTTTGCAAGATTTTCCAAAATTTTGGTTGGGGTTTTCATGTCATGCGCTTTGCAGTTATCAAAGTGGTTCCCTAGGAAAAAATCTGTGATTGCCGCACTTAGGCGCAGTCTTTACTACACGTAAAATTGTTTGCATACTAGTGTATTTTTAGCTTACTCTAAACAAAAATTTGGTATGCTCGATACAATACCTTACCAGTGTACAAGCTGCCAGTTGGCTAAAATATTACTCTAATACACTCGACATGTATGCTAACAATTTTACACAGTTTAGAGTGTAGACCGCGCTTTATTAGAAATACTCAGTTTATGAAAATTGATTAGCAATATCGCATCATAACTACATTGTTGCATTATCGACTAGAACAATTTAACCATGAACATATAAACATGCAATTATGCTAAACGTCATTACTGTGAACTTATCGCAATGCTACAAACAGAAAGGCAAACACTACTGATACTTGAAATTTCGACTAAATGTGGGAGGATCTGCATGTCAGAAGGACACAAAAACCACATTTGTCACTCCCGCAAAAACGCTTACAAAAACCATCTCAGACAAAAAATTCTTGCCGCCCTGGTTTCTGCTTTCTTTAGCAAAAAATCGACGCCTGTGTGAAGTATGTATGAAGCATAATAGTGCCTTAATACTTACTTTTGTTTGCAACTTGAACAGCACGTCTTAATAATTTAGAACAATGCATTATTTTTGTTTCTCCCATAGCTGATATAGAACCACCTTTTTTGAGCAGAATATCGGATTCTTTGATTAAATATCTGAAATAAATTAGCTGTTAATTAGCCTAGATCACTAATCAGTAATCTCACATTATTTTACAATCATGGACTGTTTTAGTATCCCACAAATAGTTCAAAACTGTTGCTTGCAATGGTTATTTTATCATTTATAGTAAGCTAGATGCAACAATTGCTGAAATTGATTGTAGCTCTGTTTTCTGTTCTATACTATCACAATGGTCACATTTTGACCACCAACTTTTCCTTTAGCAAATTTTATCGATTATGACTATCAACAACAGCAGATTTCAATTAATTAACAAATGAATTAATATAATATCATTCATGACATACCCTTGAACACACTTAAAAATTTTAGTGAACGTTAGATTTTGTTGAGGATTATCTGTCAGCCATTTCATCACCTGAAAAAGACATTCTACATGTACTGACATCTGGATTGCTATTACAAGCACTAACAATGTACTGGAATTCAGTATATACAGTATTTGACGGCATATAGAACGCACTTTTTTTCCAAAACTTTGGCACAAAAAATTGACCTGTGTGTTACATGGCACAGATAAAGTTCTAGACCTCCCGTGGGCCTAGGCTAATCTTCTCTCTGATGTTCACTAACCCAGTTTACGCTTAGTACTTCTACCTACCCCAATCTCCATGCATCTTTATATTATTACTGGCTTTTTAAAAATGAATCAGTAAAAATATATGAAAGCAATTTACGTAATCTGTGACACTTTGGCTCATGCTTATTTACATCTGCTGATTGTCGCTCTGACTTAGCAGTGATGCCATTTTATTAAAGTGCGTCTTACATGCCTGTGCGTCCTATATGCCATCAAACATGATTCTAACATTGATAGAACAAATGATACTGTAATGACACTTTGGGAAGATTTCAAATTCAACACCTATTACGAATTCGGAATCGACTGTTTTAGGAATACGTAATCGTTTTCGAATCGATAAAATTAAGGGGTAAAGAAAATGAATGGGATTTTAGCCTATCTCGCTCTTCCACATGTTGCAAAAATACTAGACATTTTGGCATGTTCTGACTATTATGCTCCGCTTGGGTGGTAAACTCCACTTTGATAAAAAAAAACAGTTTTTACCTTGGAGTTTTCGAGATTTTTCTACTTGAAAATTGCTGATTTTTGTGTTTTGAGGGGATTTTCGGTATTCTTTTTTCAATCAATCCAGCAAACAAAGTTCATACAAGAACATGTTTTGATTATAGTTTTCCGATTCTACACTAAATTCTGCTTCCATCAACACCAAAACTGTGAAATTCTACCCACAAATTTTTGAGATATTTTTGTTTGAAAATTGTCTGTCTTTTTAAGACTTGTTCTTTTTCACACACAAAACATTGCGGGACTAGAGATTTTTGTATTCCAATGAATTTTATGACTAAACTAGGCAATGGGGTATGATTTGATTATGAGTTTGTGATTCTGCACACAATTCCACTTTGATCAATACCAAAACTGTGAAATTTCACCTTGAACTTTTCGAGATATCGTTGTTTAAAAAGTAGCAATTTTTTCGTCACTTGTAGAACATTGCGGAATGTTAGATCTTATTATTTTAAAGGATCATGCAATCAAACTAGGTCTTTACATGTGTTAAGGATGTAATTTTTTGCTTATGTGATAAATTTCAATCATCAGTAAACAGTTATAATTTTCCCATCATGTCTTTAGCATTTTTTCATGCAGAGAGGTCATTAGTGCTAATGATGCTGTTAACACAAGATCGTTTCGAACAAATCTATCAAGCTATAAAAATCAAATACACATGCCGCCACGAAAGTAAACTAAGTGTTTGTGTTTGTGATTCATGCTGTTTTTTCCTTATTGCGTTGCATGCAAGAAGTGTCAAAAAATAGAAAATCTGAAAGTCATAGTTGACAGAAAATAAAATTAACAACTAAGTTGATCGAGCAGTAATGTGTTCATCTCCAGAACAGGAAGTCCGTGGTTGAAATCGGAAACAGTGTTTCTAACAGTTCACCACCATCGCGACATTTCGTAAAAAGAAGCTGTGTTGCCTGGGCACAATGACCTGCAGATGAGCTGTGCGAACTCGTTACATGCTTTGGCGTTATACAGCCAGTATAATAAAAAATTAGATTCAACAAAATTTGCTACAAAAAACATACAAATTGTTTGTTTTCACGATTAACACTAAATAAATCAACTGTGGATTTACAACTCAACGAACTGAATAAGAACGGAGAGATAAGGTAACTGGGAAGTGAGCTCATGCTCTTCGAGTATCCAGCCATCCACATATGTGTCGAAGCAGGCGGCCTGCAGCTGTAATCGAACTCGGGTCGCAGTATTGCTTAAGCAATAATCAGTGCTCAGTTCCGCTCAGCCATGCAGCTGACTGTGTTTTTCTCTTCATTTGAGTAGTGCGGAAAAATTAAAAAAATGTTAATGTCAAAGGTAATAGAAAATTAAAATTAACAACTCCAAAATATGCAACAAAAAATAAACTAATTCTTTGTATCAGCAATTCATGCTGTTTAATTTTTTGGCGCAGAGTACGAGAAGTGTTAAAAATTAATTAATTGAAAATGTGAAAATTATTGTTAATGGAAAATTATCAACAACTATACCAGTTGGTCGAGTAGTAACGTGTTCGTCTCTAGAGCGGGAGGTCTGCGGTTCGAATCTTGGGCCAGTCAAATCAGACACAGTGTTGCCAATGGCTCGCCACTGCTGCAGCATTTCTTCAAAAAGAGCTGTTTTGCCCGCACGTGCAATGCCGCAGAGATGGGTCCCGCAAACTCCTTACACGCTTTGGTGTGATTCAGTGAGTAGAATAATTTGATTGGAAAAAACGATACGAAAAATAAACTGAATAATGCTGTGTTTCTGCCCTGCGTACAAAAATTGTTGAAAAGCAAAAATGTGAAAATCATAGTTAATCGAAAATTAAATTAACAACTTTTAAAATCAGTCACAAGAATGAAGTTCTTTTACAGTTGAGGTTGTTTTAACGATTGTTTGTGGTTTTTCATGATTTACGCGATTAAATTTTTTTTTGTGTTGTGAACCAAAAAAAATCAAGAAATAGAAAATATATCTTTGTGGTTCGCAATGCAAAAAAAATTAAACTGCGTAAATCGAGAAAAACAACAAACAATCGTTAAAACAACCTCAATTGTTGAAAGAACTTCATTTTTGTGACTGATTTTAAAAGTTGTTAATTTAATTTTCGATTAATGATTTTCACATGTTTATTTTTCAACAATTTTCGTACACAGGACAGAAACACAGCATTATTCATAAAACAAAAATAATTTACTTGTTTATATTTCGTATCGTATTTTTCAATCAAATTATTCTACTCAATGTATCACACCAAAGCGTGTAAGGAGTTTGCGGGACCCATCTCTGTGGCATTGTGCCTGTGGGCAAAACAGCTCTTTTTGAAGAAATGCTGCAGCAGTGGCGAGCCATTGGCAACACTGTGTCTGATTTGACTGGCCCAAGATTCGAACCGCAGACCTCCGCTCTAGAGACAAACGTGTTACCACTCGACCAACTGGTATAGTTGTTGATAATTTTCCATTAACAATAATTTTCACATTTTCAATTAATTAATTTTTGACACTTCTTGTACTCTGCGTCAAAAAATTAAATAGCATGAATTGTTGACACAAAGAATTGGTTTATTTTTTGTTGCATATTTTGGAGTTGTTAATTTTAATTTTCTATTACCTTTGACATTCACATTTTAAAAATTTTTCCACACTACTCGTATAAAAAAAAAAAAAAGTGTTAATCGTGAAAACAAACAATTTGTATGTTTTTTGTAGCAAATTTTGTTGAATCTAATTTTTTATTATACTGGCTGTATAACGCCAAAGCATGTAACGAGTTCGCACAGCTCATCTGCAGGTCATTGTGCCCAGGCAACACAGCTTCTTTTTACGAAATGTCGCGGTGGTGGTGAACTGTTAGAAACACTGTTTCCGATTTCAACCACGGACCTCCTGTTCTGGAGATGAACACATTACTGCTCGATCAACTTAGTTGTTAATTTTATTTTCTGTCAACTATGACTTTCAGATTTTCTATTTTTTGACACTTCTTGCATGCAACGCAATAAGGAAAAAACAGCATGAATCACAAACACAAACACTTAGTTTACTTTCGTGGCGGCATGTGTATTTGATTTTTATAGCTTGATAGATTTGTTCGAAACGATCTTGTGTTAACAGCATCATTAGCACTAATGACCTCTCTGCATGAAAAAATGCTAAAGACATGATGGGAAAATTATAACTGTTTACTGATGATTGAAATTTATCACATAAGCAAAAAATTACATCCTTAACACATGTAAAGACCTAGTTTGATTGCATGATCCTTTAAAATAATAAGATCTAACATTCCGCAATGTTCTACAAGTGACGAAAAAATTGCAAAAAATTGCGTCTTTTATAATGACGACATCTCGAAAAGTTTAAGGTGAAATTTCACAGTTTTGGTATTGATCAAAGTGGAATTGTGTGCAGAATCACAAACTCATAATCAAATCATGCCCCATTGCCTAGTTTAGTCATAAAATTCATTGGAATACGAAAATTTCAACTATAACCAAACTATTTTCTTGTAAGAACTTTGTTTGCTGGATTGATTGAAAGAAGATTGTACCCAAAATTCCCCCAAAACACAAAAATCGCCAATTTTCAAACGGAAAAATCTTGAAAACTCCACGGTAAATTTTTTTTTTGATCAAAGTGAAGTTTACCACCCAAACGGAGCATAATAGTTAGAACATGCCAAAATGCCTAGTATTTTTGCAACATATAGAAGAGCGAGATAGGCTAAAATCCCATTTATTTTTCCCACCCCCTTGATTTTATTGATTTGTAAACAATTACATATTCGTAAAACAGTCGATTCTGAATTCATGACCGGTGTTGAATTTGGAATCTTCCCAAAGTGATGATAACACAATTAAGAAAAAACTTAGTACAATCAATATTGCTATTGGGATCAATTCTTATTGCTGATGTTGTTGCGTCCTTGGTGAAGACGTTTTGCAATGATTATCTTACCTTGGTCGCTTCAAGCAAGCAACAAATTCAGTAACCAAAAAGTTGAAGAAACCCACAGGAAAGTTGGATCATTCCAGATTAGAATCTCCTTCACTCCTAAGCAGATGAGGATTCCTCCAAAAACAAAGTACCAAGGTAGTGACTATTTCACCGAAAATTTTCAAGTTAAAGAGAATAAATTGAAGATGAGAAATATTCATCCGCGCTTTTTTCATTTGCATTTTTAGGGGTTAAAATTCGGGTTTAGGTTAGGGTTTGGGTTCAATTTGGGAATAGTTTTAGAGTAAGCATTTGAGTTTGGATTAGATTTGAGTCAGAATTAATAAAAAAGTAGATAAAAATTTTCGGTGAAATAAAGCCTTCCAAGTACCAATGTATACTAGTAGTTATAGCAATGAAAAGTGTGCAGATCATCCCATAGTTAGGTTCTTAAACTGTTTAAGAGACAAAAGGAAGAACATACAAGTTACAACATTAAATCTGTGAAACTGTTTAATATCACAAATCTTAACAGTCCGCACTGTTACCGGTACCAATTACTAGTATTATTTCAAATGTAAAATTTAACATACGTTGTCCATGTTCAAAATTCTTTCAATTTTATCGGCAGTTTTCTTGCGATCAGTAGCTTTGTCACATTCCAAATAGGGAAGACAATTTGCCAAATCATTGATCTCTTTGTTAAAAGCCATTATCTGATTATTATTGAATTAACTTTCTCCAATTCCAAATTCAACATATTGCACTTACTTTTAAACTTAAGTTAGACATTTCATCTAGCCTATCTACTGCTACTGCCTACTAGTACTACAACTACAGGTACCTGGCTCTAGAAATCAAGCAATAGGATATTGGTATTACTGGTTAAGTCCCTAAGTCAGTAGGCACAATGAACTCGTAAAATTGACATCTTTCAAAACAATAAAATAAATTTGTAGGGATAGTACAATTCAATACCATTACCACTAGGTTCAGTACCTAGGCTACTGTAGTGTATAGGCCAACAGCTTAACTGTCGAGCTACCGATATACTACAGTAGACCTACAAAAAGCTATATATTAAATTGAGAAGTAATTCAATTCAAGTCACAGGAAGTTCATTTAAAAATAAAAAAAAGGAAGTGGCTTGTGTTACGTTACGTAGCCTACTGGTAACGCCTATAAAGAGGATAAGAGTGCAAAAAGTGAGGGCTCATTTGCTCAGTTACATTCTTTTTTAAATTATCGTTAAGGTTTGGGTTAGATTTTGAGTTTAGGTTAGTTAAGGTTAACGTTAAGGTTAGGTTTCAGGTTGGGGTTAGAGCTAGGATAATAATACCACAGTACTGTATTTAGGCCTATATTATATACCGGTACCACCGCTTTTTATCTGAATAAGAAGCAACCTTAGGATTTCAAAGCGATTTCGTATTCCTACGTACGTAATGTAACAGCAGCTTCTGCCTTAAAAATAACTACTTAAAATAATTTAAAAACTCCACTGAAGACTGTTTGCCCCTAATCTGCCATGACCTAATTTGTTCTTCAGGTGGGTGGAAAACTTGCACTTCCCTTAGGCTTAGGCCTAGGTACTGGTATTCAATACAGAGTAGGCTATTTTACTTCCTCAAACGCACAAATTCTAAAGCGTTGTTTCTTTTGTTGACAGTTTTTTTCAAGTTTATTGTGGTTGGAGACCTAGACGACTGCACTTGAGTCTTTTCGCAAGCCTAACCCACACCAATTGAACTGAATCGATGGGCCATGTGTTATTCAACAGAGCCATCATACAACAATCCACCATTGCAAGCATTAAAGGGTAATTCCCCAAAGTGTGATTAATTACGGGAATGGATTAGCATCTCAGAACAACGGCAAGGTGACTACTTGACAAGGCCCAAGGTGGCCAAGGCTAAATGAAATCACACAATCAACTTTTTTTGCTTGAATTAGAGGGGCTATTATAAACAGTACTGCAGATAGACTGTAGACGGTAGACACCATTTCTTTGGCCCACTCCTTATCGAAAAAAGTGCCTGGGTTTGCACTGTGAAGCAACTGGGCGGCTACCATCTGGGATGCTTGATCATGAAAACCTTGGTTTTCAATATTCTGGTCACTGGGATAACATTGAGCATTGGAGCTGGTATCACTTGACCGTCTGGATATTTCCAAATTTAGGCTCAGCGGAGGTACGGCGGAGGATAAGATGCCCAAGCGAGACAAAATTTTTGATTGGCAACTCTGCTGCCTAGCAATAAAGTAAGCCAAACCCCAAGATTAACCGAAGATCAGGAATACGAGCTTAGAAACTTGACAGAATAACCTTAGAACCTTAGTGTTAGGTTTAGAATTTTTCAAAAATTAAAAGGTGGCCTATAGGCTTGGTGGTTTTGAAAAGTACCGGTAGCTTATAATGGTTTTGGAAAGCTTTTCATGCAGTATTGGTTTGAAATTTCTGTTTCTTGTAGGCCTATTAATATTATTTGTTCTGTGACTTCAAACTTTGTGGCTGATATCAGGATCCTAATTTGGTTTCTACCTTTTTTTTTTCGTTAATATTGGCCCAAAACTAACCCAAACTCAATTCTGTAGGAAAAATAATTCTTAATCTTAGATCTAATTTCAAGAATAAGAACCACAGCTGGTGCAAAATAACTTATGGTAGGACCTAGAACAAAATAAGCATTTTAAAATATGCTATAAAGCGTTCACGTTACATTTAGCTTATAACTTTTGTTATATGATTATGATTCACTAATATGTGTACAAGGTAGTAGCTATTTTGCTTCTAGAGGCAAAATAGCCCCATACTATGTTGACATTAGAGGAAAATCTGAAATAGCCGTAAATGCTAGTTTGCCCCAAGTGTCAAAATAGCCCTAACCCCAACCCTATCCCTAATCGTAACCCAAACCCTAACAGAGGGAAAATGCTGTTTTGTCTCTGGAGGCAAAATAGACACTTCTTATTACAATGTAAGATGTGGAAATGGAAAGAACGCAATCATAGTGTTTTTGCATCACAATAATTTCAAATTTAGCAGGTATTTTCAAATAACAGCTCAGAGTGAGGCAGTTGGTGGAAGAGCGTTGAAGAGAGTATTAGGAGATTGGCTAATTGAGCATAGAGCAAACATTAGATATTAAAGTTCTCAGAATGCCTGGAAAGTATGCTACTAGTGAGGAAAAGGCTTAAATTCTTGTTTGAAAGCAAGAGAAGGTTCCCATTAAGGAAATATATGCCTGTAGTGGAAGAGCCAAGGTGCAAGTAGACTAAAATAAAGCTCTTAGCCTCAGCCTGGGAGCTTCCTAGCAATAAAGTCCCTAATCACAAATTTGGAGGAGGACAAAAAAAAGACGTCAAATGCAACGAACACTTTAATAAAAAAGGTGCAAAAAATCAAAGACTAGCAGCCCTGGAGCTAAAGAATTTGCATCCAAAATTCTTGAAAAATGTTACAGTGTGTACCATGCAGCATCGCCTGCAAAAAAGCTTATGCTTGTTTTAACTTCCAGTGACAAAACATCATCAAAGCTACTAACACTTTACTTTTTGAAATATCATACCTGTTTATAAGTGAATCCATTATTTAGTTGTGTGAATGTCAAAATGAAGTCCTATGTGTGTATGTGTTTTTTTGTTTTTCTTTTTTCCCTTTTTTTTTCACTAATTTTTTTTTCATTTTTTTAATTACCAAATTCAAAGCAAAACCTACCTTTTAGCATCGAAATCCTACAGCCGAATTTTGTACTATTTCTAAGAGGAGAAGCAGACTCAGTGACCGTGTCGCTTGATTAAATGATGTTCATATTTTGGTCTTTTGCTCCTTCTCATTGTGCTAAATCATGTCTTTAAATGTTTGCTGAATTTGCAATTTGTGTATTTGTTTTTGCTCGGCAATAAAAGAATGTTACTACTACTACTGTCTAACCACAAAGCTGCCAAAAAACTACTGTTAACCCAACAAATGAAAAAGCAGCACATTGAATTGCAAAAAATACATTCACGGGACACATGCGCAATAGAAAAAAGTAGATTTCTTTGACAGAATTCCCTTTTCTTAGATAGAATAGATATTAGGTGTTCAGAATAGAATTCCCTAATTGTTCGACGCCCTTATTTGTGTGATAGATTTGAACCCAGATACACAGTCCCAACTGTTAAGCACCCGGATTCAGTGATGGTGTGGGGAGCTTTTTTCTGGGAAAATGGGCAGGGCTGGCCTTTATTTCTTACCCAAAAATAAAAAAATGAATGGTGATGCCTAGGCCTATGTAAAAGTTCTGGAGGAGCACATGCTCAGCTTGTTTTACTTTCACAGCTGTGAATTCTTTATGCAAGACAATGCTTCATGCCATAAATCTAAAAAAGTCATGAGTTTTTTCCAAAATAAAAAATAACAATGCTTGATTAGCCTGGTAATAACCCAGTTTTAAATCCAATAGAAAATTGCTGGCAAAAAATGAATATCATGTAACAAAAGAAAACCCCAAATTTAGAGACCCTCAAATTTGAGATCATGAAATTGTAGTGTCAAGAAATTTCATGGGAGTATTTTCAAAGTTTGAGCAATTTCATGCCAAAACACCTGCAGATGGTCATTAAACATGAAGGAAATATGACAAAATATTGATTAGCATGTTTTTGTTCAAAAAATTGTTGAATCTAGCAAAAAGTGTGTTTTGACTAAATAAAAACAACTAGGTCTTAAGTCATTTTGCGCCAGCTGTGACTTTAGACTGTCTGAAAGTGAACTTATCAGAAATTAACGATGCAATCTCAGATGTACTTGCCCTGACCAATTGGATTTTAATTGGATCTTTTTCACCTATTTCATTATGTTGACAATCAAATCTTGATTTATTAGGGAAGGTATTGGTAATGTTTAAAGAGATAATGCTCAAAGTTGGTTTGTTGAAGAAATAAGAACTACTGTTCTTGAGGTAATAACTGATAAAGAGGTGCCCCAAACCTTGTTCCACTATTCACGTTATCTGCAAAAATAGATTTCATCCATTTGACTCTATACCATTGGCAACTCTTCGTTTTGAACTTTCATGACATCAGAAAAGAATGATTTTGCAAAATTTCTTGCAGATTATCAAACATCGCATTGCTTATTTTGCAAAATCATCCTTTTCTGATGTCACAGAATTTTGAAATGCAGGGTTGCCCTTTGCCTATGCTATGGAGTCAAACAAATTAAATCTAATTTTGCAGTTAGGGAGAATTGTGGAACAAGGTTCAGGGCACCATTTTATTTCCTTATGTAGTTTTCATTTTTTCAATAAAACTGATCTTGAGCTGTACTGGTATCTCTTAATTTATTTTTGATTTATTGGTTTGTTCTTTAAAGAAAAAGAAATTGGCTATGCTAGTTTGCTGTATGATTTTTTTATTGTCCAGCACAAGCTTTTAGATTTGTTTTTCACTTCTTTATCAAAGTTATCTATAATTCTGCTTTGGCTTTCAAATTAAAGTTCTAATGCTATTGTTTTATTCTTATATTGAAGCTGTCAACTTTTTTCAATATGTTTTGTTCAAAATTTGGTTAATTTTTAGCTGTAGAGATTATTTCAGTGTAGAATAAAGATCACAGTTCTGAAGTAGATTATGTTGCTTAACAGTGTGCTGAATTTGATCTTTGTGTAGTAACTATATAACTCTGCGAATTGGGTAGCCATTGATACTACCATTGCAGAGTGTTATATAATTTAAAAATTATCGATTGCAGCATCTGCTAAAATTAAAACAACTGTATCAGTCTGCCCAAGTGCTCATACTTGATTTAAAAGCAAACCAACAGCTATTGGGTGACAGACATCAAAATATAAACTTCTAAAATAATCAAACTTGAACTTTAAATATTGCTGAGCCATTATATCACGCAGTGGTTATTGAGTCTTGTTTGTGTGATTAATAAACGTTTAATACTGGTTTCATTTATACTTTCATTTATCTCACGTATTTGTATTTAAGATTGATTTTAAGTTAAAGAAAATCTATGATTTGCATGCTTTGCGATAAATCTCAATAAAACACTTGTTTTTAATCAGCATCACTAAGCTTTCTTATAGTAATTACAGAAGTATGTAGAAAAACGATTTTGAGAGTGTAAGCATGGGAAATGGTTGTACATCTGCAAAAGCAGGTATCATGGTTAATGTTATTTTGACTTCTTGTATATACAGTATTGTGGTTATTGTCGCACTTGCACCTATATCAATCACTTCGTGGCAATGAATGCTGTTCTTGAAAAAGCTGGTTTAGATTTCTGATTCAAAAATATATATGTTATTGGTTGTTTACTAGTAAACAATCCAAGAAATCAAAGTCAGTTTGTGTCAAATAAATATCTAAAATTAGTAAGTTGGGAATCTTGCTAATGTTTTCTTTGCCAGTTTCCATTTTAAGTCAAGCTGTCATATTTTTTAGCTTGATTATGTCATGCCTTTTGAAGTTGGAGAATGGTAAAATATTGAGAATATCCTCAGGAAATGGAGTAAAGGTTCAAGTCTTCCCAAAAACTGCTTCACAATGTTGTTTGAACGTCACATATTGTCTTGAATTTTATTAATGTCAGATAAATATACTTTTTAGTCCAAACTTCCACAACTGCAAATGTTCCGATTTCCAACCTAAAAATTGTTGTTGTTGGGGAAACTTTGTCAGGCAAAACAAGTGTTGTGAAGAGGTTTGAGAAAAACTTTTATCAAGATTGTTATGAACCAACTAAAACTTTGAACATTGTCAGGTGAATATGTAATTGTGATAAAATAATGTACTTGAATTATACTGTGTATATATCAGAACTATAAACATTTAATTGTATCATTTCAATATAGTTGCTTTTACAGGATTTGAGAAGTTTGATTATTTTTGCTGATTATGGTTTTGGTTTTCAACTTTGTCTTTCTTGTTTCAAATATTGAAATGAACAAGAGAAAGTTGAAAAAACTATACTCAATTGAAGTGTTAAAAACCTACCACAGTGTTTAGAAGCTGTGTTGTTATCTTGATTTTCTTGAAACAAAATCAAATCGTAATCACTTTCTTTTCAAATTATGCTATCAAGTAAAAGTATAAACGTGGTAATTAAATGGTAGTATATTTGAAACTTGATCTATACTAATTTTTCAAACTTGCTGTAAAAAATTTGCATTTCAGAGGAGAATAGGACCTCCACTCTCCCGTAATTTAAACTTATTGCTATAAGACTATTTTTGTTTTTGATGGTTAAAAGAATTTGCAGAATTTAGTGCGAAATTTCAAGTTTGAGTTTAGAATAAAGTTCATGTCACTAATTGTTTAACTGTGTTTAGCATTGTAAAGAAAGTGAACATTCCCAATCACAAAATCATTACAGTCGAGTTGTGGGATGTGCCTGCGCATGGAGACTTGGACATGAACAAATCGTACTTCCAAAACGCTCATGCTGCTATAGGTGACTATATTTTGTATATCTGATGTTAACTTATTTGCCATTTTTTTGTTTATGCGATTGTTGTGATTTTGTTACGTTTATTTTGTCATTTTAGTCATGTTTGTTTAAAAATTTGCAAAATAAGAGTGGTGAAAAAAGTTCTATTGATCGCGTATTTAACGGATTTTCATTTACCAAAAAGAAAAAAGTGAATGCATGTGTGGGAAGATGAGGTTAAAATATCACCATGCTGCTAACAAAACTAGATCTCTTTTCAAAACTCAGCTGTGAGAACTCATGAAGGAATTAAAGATTAACAAAAACGGAAACCATGCAAACTAAATTTCTGTACAAAAGCAGTATTCATTTGCTGTATTTTATTTTGTTTATTTGCTGCATTTCAATTTGAAGTTATAATTTTACAATATCTCAAGATGACTGGCCTTTAAAGAGATACTGCTTGGGATCGGTTATATGGAAGAAATGAGGACTACTTGAAATAATAGAGAGGTGTCCCAAATCTTGTTCTACTATTTCCGTTATCTTTAATTGGTTTGGCTCTGTACCATTAGCTATCCTGCCTTTCAAAATTTTGTGACATCAAAAAAGGGTGACTTTGCTGCAAAATTTCTTGCAGAATACAAAACACGATGTTTAATAATAACGTCACGTTGCTTATTTTCCAAGAAATTGACAATTTGCAAAATTCCTTGCAAAATAAGCAATACGATGTTCGATATTCTGCAAGAAGTTTTGCATAGTCATCCTTTTCTGATCTCACAAAATTTCAAAACGCAAGATTGCCAATGATGCGAAGTCAAACGGATTAAATCTACAAATCAAACAAATTTTTGTAGTTGAGTGGAATAGTGGAACGAGGGGGCACCTTATTATTACCTCAAGTAGTTCTCATTTTGTTAATAAAACCGATCTCGAGCAGTTTCTCTAACCTCGCCATTTAGTAATGGATGGGTACTTAAATTCTTGAAAAGTTGTCATAAAATATACGAACCACCCATGGGTTACACGGCATGTCTGTTGTGATAGTTTATCCACAGAATTAGCTGCTTAGTACAGCCGCTGTTTTGAGGAATATCATTGCCAACAATGCAGCTAGAAAACAAGGTGCAAGGAGGTTTTCAAGTGTGTGAGTGTGATAATAGCTTAGTTAGATCATGTTGCAAATGAGTAGCTCAGTTTGATCATGTTGCAAATGAGTTTGGAATACCAACTAAAATATAACGTTATTAATGTTTGCCTTCTCGACCACAAGAGACCAGCTTAGAGGTCTTGGGAAGCGCTGTAAGCCACCTCAGCAAGGTTTACTTGAAGATATGCAGCATTTCAAAGTAATAGAACAAAGCACAACAAACTTATAGCAACAGCTATCTTGTGTCAGCTTTTTAAACGCAGCTGTTTTGTGATTGCAGTGGTGGCTGACTTATCGGACGAGGATTCTTATTACTATGCGCTTCAATGGAAGAGAAACATCTATCGCCATCACTCCTCAGTTTCCCTTAGGAGCAGTGAACTAAGGTATGCATTTCACTAATTTGATTGTGCACTTGTCATTTCTGGTGATTTCCTGCAACTTTTAAGCAGGCGTCGACGATTTGCCCGAAATAAAAACGCCTCTCGCTTTCTCATGAGTGGAGGACAAATTTTGACCAAACAATTAAAATTTCTGCTGTTACAGTAACTTTTAGTTCTTTTGTATATGCATTAAAACCAAAAAAAAAAAGAAACTTTCTAAGCTTATCAGTCAAAGTTATTTCTGTTTGAAGAACCGACATGAAATCGTCAATTTTACACTTGTTGGGCGTTGATTTTGATTTTCAGCTTAATTCTCAGTATTTTTGCTGAAAAAATATAAAGAATGAATCTGAAGGATGAAAGCATAACATGTCAAAGCAGACTTCCTGCCAGCAAGTGCTTGAAAACCGTTGCAATTCACACCCTTAGTTACATCTTAATCTTGTGGAATATATGTTTATTGTGTGCGTGCGTATTGCTACAAGCAATTTCAATATTTGCTTATGACGTTGAACTGACGTACAATTTCAATTTACAACCTTGGACCTTCATCTTATATGAAGACAGTCTCGGTTAAATTGTCCATGTTTGCACTCTATGACTGATTATGGTGTTGGTTGTTATAAATCGGGCGTTGTTGGGTGGAACAAACTCAGCCTGCATCTTATGTAAGAATGACACTATTCATTATATTTGTTTAACTATTTGGATAAATCTCCCTTGCGCTTGCGATAATAAAAGAATGTCCACACTCCTTTATGTTGATTTTAAAACTCTCATGTCATGTTTTATTGGATACCTTGGTCAAAATGCTATGGTAATGGAAACGGCCACGTGGCGTTACTTATTTAGTCCACAGTATATCACGTAAGACCAAGTGCGCTAAATAGTGATACAGTACCGGTATGTTAATACACACTATCTATACCGATTGGGGCGAAAGAAAAACAGATTACACTTTAAACACATAAATTTTTGAAAAACCGTTAAAGCTATGATTCTCAAATTTTATGCTTATCTCAAATATTGTAATTTTACAAATTTGATAAAAATTTTAACCTTTTGAGTAAAGAAAAACATCACATAACCAAAATTTTATATCAGTAAACAAAAAATGAAGTTTCAGTGCATTTTACTAAATCAGTGATTGTTGACAAATTGCCCGCAAACGTTTTCTTCCATCGTAAAATCACCTTCCATACTTCATCTAGAGGTAGCTATTTTCATTCCTTTCTAATTGAATTTTTAGTTATACAGTATTTCTTGGAAGCATTCGTTTTTATCTATAAACTTTACTTGTAGAAACTAGAAAATTCTAAATGCCAAGACCCATTGATGAAACGCTGCGGATAAAGATTCGAAATGCTATTAATGCTTTTGCACAAATTTAGAGTTCGCTATGATTCCTTTGAAATGGCTCTAAGTGGTCTTGAGTGTTCTCATTTATACTTGACGCTTGTCCGCCATTACTACTTGTTTGTTTCTTGAAAGATTCATTCTTGTATTTTTTGCGATTTTTGTAAAATTCCGATGCAAATTACTTTTGAAACTTCATTTTTCGTGTTTAAATTCAGATTATTCGTTTGTTTTTTCCTTTAGAAAGTAGAAATTTTCTGCAGTTGCGTCATCTTTTCTAGTCGAGATACGAACAATTCTTGAGAGTCATATAGCTTTTAGAGTTTTTGAAAAATTTATGAACTTATTTTACATTGCTATTATTTCTTTTTACCCCACTCGATATAAACGACAGATCTGAGAAAAATTCCGTATCGCGATTAGCCTAGTGTTTCTCGTACAACGGACAAAATTCTTGACATCATTTTAACCATTCAATAACCCTGGTGTCTGCGCGAGTTTTGTAAACTGTTTTTAGTGATTGAGCATCTCAAATTTTAAATATAAACTCTTTCTTAGCAGAGCAATTTTGAAAGAAAATAAGACTGATCTTGCTGAAAAATTAATAACAATGCTAGCCTCAACCAGAAAAAAAGTAATTAAGTACACGGATCAAATTCAATAAACAAAAAATAAATTTCTGTTATACGGTACCGCAGCCCTATCGTAACGAAATAACTAGAATTTAGCGATCATTTCTTGTGGACTGTACTGCTTTGATCTAGCAGGTTCAATCATTAACAAAAATTCGAAAAACGCTCTAACTACGAGGTAAGTAGTTAAGAACTAAGAACATTTGAGGCTGAAAATTCGTAAAAATTAAAGAACGGATAGCCTCAACTCAAAGTTTGCTGATCCTTATTAAAAAGATAAAAGTGTTGAATAAAGAAAAGTTTTAAGGCCCTGTTTTTTAAATTTGATCGATAACTATAGAAATGGCGATCGTTTTTTTCGAAGAAACTCCTTGTATTGATTATTTCTTTTTTTAGCTTGTCGCAACGCAACAGCGATTCCCTTCCTGTCCTCCTACTGGGAAACAAATTTGACCTTGTGAGTGATTCAATTGTAGTTACATCTTTATTCATCACGTTGTCTTGCCCAGGAGATAGCGAAGGGTTTTTGTGGTCTTTGAGTCGAGCTATCATCTTCTCCCTACTTACAAAGTCAAGACCTAGTCCATACTTAGATATTACCGTAATGGTCCATTTACGAGTAACACAGACTGTTGTTTTCTACAGAATTTTGTGTGTTACTGTTTAATCTTTAATGTTTTATAGCAGTATTGTGATAAATTGCTGTGATATTCGATCTTATGCTTCGTTATTGACCACTCTTTGAAATCCTGATATCAACCACCGAACTGATAGATACAAGGTAGTATGCACCAAAGTGGATTGACTTTCATCCTTGGATTAGCAAAACTGTAAGGAAAACTTTGGACAAATGGCCGGGCAAATTACGATTAACTACTCTGCAATTCAAGGATAAATTTTCTGAGCTTTTAAATTCATTTTATTTTAATTTAATAAGTTTAACAGTTTAGAAGTTAGGAAATTGATGATCCTCAAATCAAAGTTAATCTACGTTGGTGCATGCGACCCCCTCAGCCCATAAGAAATCCGATCATGCTTGCAACTGAACATACGTTGTCGGTTGCAAGGCTGCAGTTTATTCGTTAACAATTTGCATTACCCCTTTGCCACCGCACACCATTGCACGCTCTTTATCCTAAGCGGCGATATAGGGAGTAATATTTCAAAATGTTAATATCTTTATTTTTCTTTAAGGTGAAACAGGCTCTTCTGAGAAATCAACTTCACAGTGGCAGTGTTTCTCATTCAAGCAATGGAAGATTGACTCGATATCGGGAAAGAATGAGTGTTCAATCTGACAAGAATCTCTTCGACTTCAATCCTGAGCAGCAGCCAAGGTTGGGAGAAGATCATGGCGATATTATGCGTGATAATTTGCTGGCTCACCAGCATGTTGAAACCCCTCACGAAACTGCAAACTTTGATCAAAATGATCGCGTGATTGACGCAGATTTGAATCATGAAATTAGTTCCGTTGAACATAAAACAGATCACGAAAAATCGTCAGGTAATCGCGAAGAAAATTGCTTAATAGACAGTGACCAAACCAACTCTGGAAACATAACCAATCATCATGCCAATCAGGAGATGTCATCAGCCAATCACAAACCAGAACGTGAAAGAAGCCCAGTCAACAACAAAGAAGAACATCAAAATGGCGAGGGTCCACAACATCAGTCCACTAATGATGAAAAAGATGGAGAAAAATCACGCAATCAGGAAAGAGATCCAGAAAATTCCACCAATCACGAGAAAGATGAAAAAAATTCAACCAATCACGAACAAGATACGGAAAAATTAACCAATCATGAAAAAGACGCAGACAAATCAACAAAACATGAAACAGAAACTACAGGTGGTAAAGAAAATCCCCAACTTCGTGATCTCAGAGAAGCTCTCGACAAGAAATCAGAAGCCGAAATAAAGAGCAAAAGACAATCGGTCACATCTGAAACAGCCCCATTAAGTGGAGAAGATGGCAAGTCGCGCGATGTTCGTGATGGCGATCATCCTGTTGAATCGGAAGTCCATGATCCTGATACCGAAGCGGAAAATGCGGATGTGGAAGAAAATGGGCTGGAGATGATGCAGAGCGGCTTGCCCGCTGCAGATGGCGATAATAAGACATCAGGTAAAGTTAATGGAAGTGATGATCGATAAAGTGAAAAATGCATTTTTTTACAGTTTTCTTCAGCAAAAAGTTGGGATTTGAAAGCTGTCTGTTGCCAACGCATGAATCAAATATTCAGCTCCTTTCATGAATTTGGTTTTACTTGTATTAATTTTGTCTGTAACCTTCTAAATTTCCGCCTTTCAAGAGTTTCCATGCAAAAACAGCGATCAGTTTTACGTAAAATTATTTCGATTTTTGATTCAAATATAGCGATGTGTATTGAAAACTAATTTGTTGAAAGGCATCTTTTATCTTGCTATTCTCGGTCGCGCATGTATAAACAGTTGAATAGATAGACTAAGTTGTTGCTTTTTCAGAGCGAAGAAAATCGAAGCTGAAGAAATTGTTTCCTAAGGATTTGCAGGATGAAAACGAGAAGCTGATTGACCAGGTGCGCGTAATTCGTCTTCATTTCGTGTGCAGAGCTGTGGAAGATTAATTAAAATAGTTGATAGGATTATATTTAACAAAAACTGATCTATTGTCCTGATAATTTAAGAAATAAACCAATGCAGTGCGTTCGTCATTGGTAAATTGATAAATGTTTTATGTTTATTCTCGACCTACTTACATGAAAGTAACGATGTTGGTTTAAAAATGTACGATTCCGCCTATCCGCTCCCGATTTGAGGTTGACCACATTCGGAGGTTTTTGATTGAGTTTATCTTCGTACTCTTCTACTTTTCTGCCGCCATTTTGGTTCGTTTTTGAAAAGAAAGATTGCTGAAAAAAAAAAAAAAAAGAGCCAACTGAGAACCAAAATGGTAAAACACGGAGGAAGAGAAATGAGGGTGTTTGTAAACATAGCCTCGGCCCCCGGTAATCAACAAGATGATGGTGAAGGGAGGCCGGATTAAAACGATGGAAATTTTAAATGGCTTATAAGGCACTTCTATTGACAGAGTGCAGTACTGGAAATAGATATTGGGCCAATTCTCGTAAATCCTTTGCTGTTACATAACAAGAGTAAATTGACAGATATCACTTGAATCACCCAGCAGTCCTTCTATTGACGTGTCATTGCTGGCTCCAAGTGTGGAAAAGCTGGAAGCCTTTGCTGAGCAAAACGGATTCCTGGCTGGGTATGTGATGGCGTAATGATACTGGCATTTCTCTTAAATGTAGTAAATTCTTGAAAGGAGCAGTATAGCCTAGATTTTAGTTTGAACTGTCGTAACAGAACGAATATAGAATCTGTTTCTACAAAATAAGAGATTTCTGCCTTTTGTACCGGTTTGGTGGTAGTGCTAGCCGACTGCCATTCTTAAACAATTCAAATACATCCGATGAAAAAGAGCCAGGCTACCATGATCTATTAAAAAGATCATCTCAGGAGATATCGCGAAATTGTTTGTGCTTTGTGTTCAAAAAGCTGAGATGCGTTTTTGCGGGTTAAACGAAAGCAATTATGAATTTTACTGTCAAACTTATTGATTTTTGGCAGCATCCCGGTGTCAGCGAAGGAGTCCAAAGGCGGAGTCCATGAGGCAATTCAATCCTTGCTGCGCCATCTGCTCAACAAAGCCGCGTTCCATCCTGACAGGAAGAGAAGAAACGATGACGTCCTTGGCGGTCGAAAACGTATCTGGAAGAATGCTCGAATCGCAGAAGAATTTGAAACATTGCAGGCAAGGATCCCGGTCCATATTTCCCAAGTGTACCCTTTGCTTTACTACATCGATTTACTCTCTCAGACTGGCAATGCTGCCTGTACCCTAAGTTTAATGCATGGTTTTGAAGAAAAAATAATAGCGCGTTGCGAATCGAACTCAAGAGCGCGACTCGTCAGGCACGCGCCTTAAATATTACACAACAGAGACGGCGCGGTTATATTCGTATTCAACGAGATGACGGTTTTCATATGCACGAACCAGCCACTCTGCACCTGTCTAACCCCATCAACGCTGAGCACCTTTCTTTGGGTTCTGTTTGCAAGTTTTTTGTCAGGCTGGGCCACCATAGCAGGTAGACTGCTTGCCCTAATGGAAATATGAGTAAAACGCATTTCCCAAGGACGCATTTGCCAGTTGGGGAATCGAACCGGAATTCAGAAACCTTTCGATCACTGACCTGACGCTCTACCTACTCTGCTATCCTTGCCGGTGAAGGATGTAATGAATGACCTGAAAACCAAGCTAAAATTCAGTATTTTTCGCTGAAAGACGTTTGATGGCAATTATTATCGGGCTCTTTACTTGACCTTTTTTGCGTTTCAGGAGGTGGGAATAATTGAAATTGATGAAGTCCTTAAGCTCTGCAACTCCCCGCTGCAAACTGCCGAAAGCATCACTTCCGCCTTCAGAGAAGCAATGAGAGAGTTCAAACGGGTGCGAACAGTTGATCGCTTGTTTGTCAGCAGCACCCATCTCGATGTTTTAGATTTTGACAACGGTCTATAGATTCATTGTCGAAACGCCTCATTGTAATTTACGCTGTAGGTTTTGCTTCCCTGATTTTCAAGCTTTTTGTAGAAATTATTATTGCCTTGATTCGCCAAATCAAATCATACTTTTCGTTAACCGTCAGT
Source organism: Trididemnum nubilum (assembly GCA_963965965.1). Taxonomy (NCBI): domain Eukaryota; kingdom Metazoa; phylum Chordata; class Ascidiacea; order Aplousobranchia; family Didemnidae; genus Trididemnum; species Trididemnum nubilum. Next base: position 37,686,675 of record OZ014484.1, on the reverse strand, counting down.
TGGTCGAGTGGATGCGTGTTCGTCTCTGGGGCGGGAGGTCTAAGGTTCAAATGTCGCTCCGGTCAAATCGGACACTGTGTTGCCAATGGCTCACCACCGGTGCGACATTTCTTCGAAAGAAGCTTGTGCTGCCCGGGGGCAGTGACGCGGAGATGGGTTTCTCAGACTCGTTGCACGCTTCGGGGTAATATTGCAAGTATATAATAAAATATTTTATTTTGATTTGACTTTTCAGTTAAGTGGAAATACTGAGAATCATTTTCACTCATGTAAAAAAAACGAATTTTTCTTTACTCATATTTTGCTTGCTAGTCTATTCCATGTTTTCTCACCAGGCTTGCCATGGTGCTGGTCTTGTAACTGAGAGGAGGGTCACGGTTGAAGAATGCATTGCTGCGCTCAAAGAAGCGGTCGAGTCTTCACAACACGCCACCACCGGGAAGAGTGACGTCAGAATGGCCTTACTATTGCGTGACCAACCAAGTAATGCAAATTACTGAGACTGCGTTTGTGAATGAGCATGGTGCAGAGCAAATGCTACATCATAGAATCCCGACTGGATTGGAGAACCCGGAGACGTGGCCATTTCCACACTGCTCAAATAGTGGGCGCTCCATCACAGTGACCACTGCCAATGGGTGCCCATTGGTCGTCTTTTGCAACTCGCTTTGCGAGCGTTTTCGTTATCCTGCCCCGAATGAAGCACGGGCGACATTCTTGTTTCGTTAGGTGTACTGGCTGTATATAGACTTGTCTCGGATAGCACCGAGACTTCATTTGATATTCGCTTTGAATCACAGGTTCCGTGTTTGTGATGTAGCCCGGCCACTGGGTCGCTGCGGAGTTTCTTTGCGTTGAAGCCCCCTGTTTCTTGATAGTGGTTAGGCAATCCGAAAGCACCGAAAAGTAAAAGTTTTAAGAGTGGACTTCAGAGCGATTACATTCTTCTGAAGTTGAAGCCTGACTACTTCGTGTTTTACATGGCAGAATACTCACTCGCCGCCACGGACAAGAGTGGATTCATCTGGTTGTACGTGGTGGATGCTGACATGAATGAGGTGGAGGTGGAAAGTTCGATTCCCGACAACATAGCTTCAATACTTCAACTCTATCACGAAAAGGTAACCTCTGTTTTGTAATTTTAGCTTTACCGGTGCATTAAGCTTACCGGTATTAAGCCTTACCGATGTACAACCGTACCGGTTTAAATATTTTTACAATCCAGGGTTTAATAGCTGATAGTCATTCAAAGGCTCAGGGGATCAAAATTTGCATGGAGCTCTGCTTACCCCCTTCCATTGGCACCCTACTTCCTGCTTCTATGTTGCTTTCCTTGCAATGTTACCGGATGACCGGATACGCTGGTATTTTCTTGTTTGCATATCATTCTATTGGCTTGATGTAGCCAAATGAAAATATTTTGAAACTGCTCATCTTTGAGATGATGACGTAAGCCGATTTCAACTCGTTTGGCTGGTTGAAATCAACTATCAAAACAACTTTTGTGTGAAGATTTTGCAATGTGGTGTACGACATTACGCGGTAAAAGCGAAAGCTTTTAGGAAACTGGCACTTTCAAATCTTAATTGAAGCACATAAACTGTTCCTGTACTTTTGCTTTTGATGAAAAATTTCAACCTGGTTATAACATAAATATTCTTATGGCATAAAATTTCAACCTGGTTATGACAAAGTTATGAGACAAAATCTACCAGGTTTTGGTCGAGTGTGATGCAATAATGCGGCACTAATTTCACAACCTCTTGTTCACAGATACACAGCACGTGTTGCTGGGTGCTGGAGAAGTCGGCCGAGCTTCAGCAACAACTGGAACATCACCTTGATGTGATGGGAGACAAAGAAGAGAAGGTAGGTGATTTTGAGGTAATTTTATTTCATCATCATCATCATTTTGCAGTGTTTCCCCGTTTATCAAAAGCGAGGTCATCTCATTTATTTTCTGATTCGTCTAATTTCTTTTATAAAAAGCAATCAAAATATTTTGAAACTGCTTTTACATGTACCGTAACCGATCAGTGGTCGAACGAATGGAGCGTCTGCTACTCACGGTAGACTGGGGTTCGATTCCCGGTCATTTCAAGCCAAATATTATTGAAATTGATATTCACAACTTCTCTGCTTGATGTTCAGCATTAAAAGGAACAGGGTGAAGCCTCCACCGCGTGTGGTGGGCAGGTGGTGGCTTGACTCGAAAACTAAAAGGTCCCTTCGCTGTCTCCTGGCCAAGGCAACTTGGTAAACCCACTTGACCTCTTGGTCATGTTTTGGAATTACCGTTTTGAGATAATTGGAAAAATCTTGACTGTTTCAGGCTTGGGATTTGGCGGTCGCTGCTGGGAGATCACAGGTTGAAGTCCGGCGCATCCTGACAGTGCTGGCGCAGGCGCGCGCCAGGATGAGAGGGACGTTGGAGTTGCTGCGCGACACCAGGAAAGCCGTCGGTAATCTTCAGGCAAAAACCAGAGCTGTGTTGCTTTTCTGAGGAGGAAGCGGGTTCATCAGTGAAATGGAAAGTTCTGGGCTGTTGTTTGAAGTTGGCGTCGGTTGTGCGGATCGTTCATCACGGACCACCCTAGCCACTGGTTAATGTCAGCAGAATTTGGGTCATTTGTTTATGACTTACGCATTTAGTCGGACAAAACCACTGTTTTTTGTCACTGTATAGCAACTTTAAAGTCTACCCTTAAGTTGGTCTTGAACGAATAATGTAATCAATTCCATGCACTTAAACTCAATTTTCCACACTGTCACTTCATCCCGATGGTCTTAGATCTTGAGCGAGATCAGCACATAATCTGCTTTTGACAACCTTTACGTCGATTTAATATATTTTGATTTTCCAAATTAACGCATAGCCTGCACTGTACAGCGTCTTTGCAACCAATCACAGACCGAGTTCTTACAGAGGTAAAGAATAGCATAGTGTAAACTAATCACGTGACCAACTCCAAAGTAAGCAATTAGTGGCGGTAAATAAAACATTTTAAAGATTTACTGTGCGTATATTTTGCTTTGACTTGTGTTGACGCGTTGGCTCAAAAAACACTCTGAAATTTGTGCTTTTTCGCTATACCATACTTACTACTCAGCTTTGATTTCTTTTGGTTGATTTGTTGTGTTGAAGTTGGGTTGCTTTTCACTCTTTTGCTTTAGATTGTTTCTACTTGAATCGCTATCCTCGTTGTTCTTGTGACGCTCTGCCCGATCACGAATTTACGGTTTTCCTTCAGTTTGCTCTGTATGCTGAGCGGACATGAGGTCCCTTTTCTATATATTGGTTCGAAAAGGTTTTAAGGGCAATTTCATGCTGTTCGAAAGCTCGGATTAAAAATGGCTTTTTTTGTGTTTAAATCGATTATCCCATAACTTAGTGTTTTGCGAAACTTTTTTTACAATTCCTTTCAACACCGGTAAATAATTAATTATTTTTGTTGAATCAAATCCAGGTTTGACCAACCTCTTTGCGTTGGGTTCTGTTGCAGACTGTATGATATCATATTCTAGGTAGCCTCCGGGTAACGTTACGAAACGTTTTGTTGCTTTGCGAATTTGGAAATTGTTTTTGAAAATTTTTACGAATTATGTGCGTAGCAAAGTAATAACCATTCTGTACTCAGATATTATTTCTTATTTTCAGCGATGTCTTTAATTGACCTGCTTCAATCCAAATATTATTACACCTTCTATCTAATCGCAATATAATGTCTTTTTCTTTTGTAGTGCAATGGAGATACATTTATTTGCTCCACATTTCACAAAATAACACAAATAGTTCGGTTAGCTTCGCTACATCAGGCCACGAAAACAAGTGATACTTGGATGCAGCGAAGCCTGATCAGACAGTTTTGATAAGAACAGATGACAAGATCGATCATGTTTGCTGTTTCGTTGGGGTACAGTTGATTCAGCGCTATACAATCGGTTATTCAAGCTAAAAATTGCTACAAAAACAACGCATTTCAAAAGTAAAGTTACGAAAAATTGCATATTTTTCACATGATTTCCTTTTCAATACCGGTACTGCTTTAATGGATCAAGTTTCCCATGACGTAACCTTGCGTTGTAATTTGGTGTTTCACTGTACTTGTGCCTTGTTTCGTTTTCTTTGTAACGTATTTTCGTATTGTTCTTTACTGTGATAAAGGTGCGCTGCATGTTGAATCGCTCGTCATTGCTACAGACATCGAAATATCTTTGTCTCCTGCACCTGTGCTGCAATTGTCATCGCAGCCTTATTCACCATGTTGCTTTGGCCAGGAGACAGTGAAGAACCTTAGGTTCTTTGATTCAAGCTGCCATCTGTTTAACACACATGATGGAGGCTTAATAATGTCACTTGTTATTGCTTACAGTCAAGCAGTGAATACCAATTTTTACGCAATTGTTCAACCCGACCCGGAATCGAACCCAAGTCTACCGTTTCAGTAGCAGACGCTCTATCCACTGATCTGTAAGGACGAACTTAAGCCATTATTATGTGAAATGCATTACGAAGTTCGAAATTCATTGCCATACAGCAGTTTTCAAGAGATTAGAGTGTTTTTCGTCTTTATATTTTGTTGTCACCATAGCGATGAACATTTGGCTGTGCGCTTTCGAACGTTTATAGTTGCGCACTTATGGTTTAGCTCGCAGTACAGTAGATGTTTTGCACTGCAATATTTTTATAAAATTTTTAATTTTGTCACTGTAAATTTTTGTACCATGCCATGGATGTCAAATATCATGGGACTCCATTGGGGAAAATGACGAATTCATTAGGTTATGCATTTTAACTAGGTATTCCTTTGGGGGAAGAAGATGACTAATTCATTAGGGTACGCATTTTAACTAGGTACGTAAAATTAGTTTAAACGCGGTGGTGGCATGAAGGCTTAAGAAGTTCCTCCCGAAAACATCACATGATATTTGAAATTTTAAATGGCACCATACGTAAAAATACTGATTTTGATACGGTTTTACGAAGCAATTGAACTTCTTATTAAAATCGACATTTTGGTTTTCGAACTTTTTGGAATTTCAGTAGCTTACGTCACACTTACATAGCCAGGATCTTATTGCGGCGCACCGACCAACTACTGACGCTTTCCAGCGAGACAGTCATAAAATTTTATAGGAAAAATATGGGATTAAGATGGACCTTTTCAGGTCAGGTTCAAGGTGGATCATATTGGGTTATTCACATACTGCTAGTTTCGGAGCTCTGTGATTTTTAAGATTCTAAATCAAAATTACCGTACTCGATTTTAGGGCTATTTTTGTTTCAATTTTGCTTTGAAAACACTGTTTTGTTTGCGCAAAATGAGCATTAAATCAATTGAAGATAAGCTGTTTATCCTTTCATGCACGAAAACCAATAAAGTTGCAGGTTAGGAACAAAAGCAAGCCCTCATTGCGATTAGTTACCTAGCCTTGCGGCTTCCAAAACAACCAAGACGCCAAAACATATGCAACAACTGGCGTTAAAAATAAAAACGCCGAGCAAAAGATAAATTTATTGAACATATTGTAAACCAAATCAACAATAACATCACGAGTTAAAATGGCGTTTATGAAATACACAGTGAGATTTATAGTGTAGCCAAACGTATCAAACTAGGCAGTTTTAGTTCATAAGACACGACATCAGTAACGTTTGCGTGCTTTCGGCTTACAGGCTACCGGTGCAAAAGCCTAGGGAAAGGCCTCCAGAACGGCGACTGCTAAAAAGCAAGCAATGTGAAAAAGTTGTCCTCCCACAGGATAGCTTAACTTTCGCATTGTTTAAGTAATCGCCGTTCTAGTTGCTCTTCCCTAGGCTTCTGCGCTGGTAACTGTAGGCCAGCAACAACGCAAGCGATGAAACATTTAAACTCTGACCACAAGCATCAAAACCAACAAAAAAAATCGCGCGCAGCGATACCAGTTCACATGGCCCAATTACGTGTCGGCCGAATGTTTTCGTGGCCTAAGAAGAGTCGCATGTTGGCGTCAAACTCGAGCGAGTTGCTGATTGGACAGTTGCGAGACATGTGATCGCCCAGATAGGGCACGACATCGCAAACATTCTTAAAATCATTGAGCTTCTTGAAATATTTGTTGCGAAGGTAAGTCGAATAATTTGGATTGAACGCTGAAAAACAAAATGAAAACCCAGATAATTGCCACTTGCCTTGTTCGAAGTTGTGTTTCAAATTCAAACCGACGTCTTTCTGACTGTCCTGCTGTTTTTTTATGTGCGTTTAACAAAGTATTTTAACTGTATTTTCGACTCTTATGTTATGACAAGACAAATGGCTACCAGCAATGCTGCACTTTGGTGTCATTGCAGCTCCCTCTTGACAATTGTGTTCACTACTTAATTGCCGGGAACCTAGGCAAATTACTTCTTAATCGTAAAAACTAAGTTACTGATATAAATTAAATTTCTAATATGTTCAGTATTCAGTTCCACGGCACAGGCTAAAGATAAAAACTTTGCCAATAACCGATATATTAAAAAAGAATGTTTTTTTTTGTTAATCAAGACGAATTGTTCACCTTTGAGGTGGCAGGCGATGAAGAAGAGCGCGGTTCTTCTCACGCTGATGAAGGGAAACTTCGGCTTGAGGCAGCCCACCTCGGTGAGCGCACGTATGACCGACGTGGAAACCCCCTGCTCCAAGTAGCCCAGCAGTGGAAGAAGAGTGAGACTGAAACGTACTTGGAAGATAAATGCGGTGTTGCCAAAAGAGCAATCTTATGGCGCCAAATTACCAAACCACGTCAGTGGTCAAATAGATAAAGCGCTAGCTCATTGGCGTACACAAGACCATCCAAAGCGGAGAGGTGAAGACCAAAAAAAGGTTTTCAGCTAGAAGGGACTGTGTTATGTACCAAAAAACTAAGTAGCTGAAAATAAACCAAAGGGGTAGGGGGAATAGCTGATCATCACCATCTATTTGCACATACACTATACGAGTATTCACACAGATATAAGGGTGGACTGGACACAATTGAAAGCATAAGGGCATGGCGCAATGCCTCCTTTAAATACGCTACTGCGTTAGCTGCAGAACAAACTCGGGTTTGATTCCCGCACGAGTCAAAGCAAACACTTCAAATTGGTATTCACAGCTTCCCTGCTCAACGTCCATCACTGAAAGAGACAGTGTGAAGCCGCGTGTAGCTCGACTCGAAAACCGCAAGATCCCTTAGCTGTCTCGTTGCCAAAAATGTCATAGCAATTACTAACCGATGAAAACTGTAACCACTTGGTAGAAGCTGGCAAACGTTAACATATGATGACACAATCAACAATGGGATAAATGCAACGCTTTTCTCACTTCATTGGTTCTTTTTTGGGCGGGAGTTTGCTGGGAAGTTGTAGTTGGTAGTAGGCTTCCGGGGTTTTCATGAACGCTTGCAAGTTCTTCTCGGTACTAAAGTGGAACAACCCATCGCGGTATTGCACCACCAGGTTGGGATCTCCCTCCACCAGACCATCAAACCTGAAACCCGAAGATGGATAACACACACGACCACAATCCCCAGCCGTCGAAGGCCAGTGGTCGAGTGGATAGAGCGTCTGCTACTGAAACGGCAGAGTAGGGTTCGATTCTTAGTCGGGTCAAACCAAGAGTAAAAATCGATATTAACAGGTACCCTACTTGACGTTTAGCATAAAAAAAGGGAATATAGTGAAGCCTCCATCGTGTGTGGTAGAGAGGTGGCAGTTTGACTCGAACACCAAAAGGTCCCTTTGCTGTCTCCTGGCCAAGGTAAATCGGTGAATAAAAAATTACTAAAATAACAAAAAATAAAACACCGGAAAAAGCACCGCGGTAGCACAGTGCACATAACAACCTCAACAAAGCCACGAAGAGCAGAAGCAACGCCTCGAACGTTGTATGGCTTCTTGAAAATGATTGCACGATAATTTTCATATGAACAAAAATGCTCAAAAATAAAGGTTGGCATGCTGAACAAACCATGTAGTTGGCTATCTTATTCAGCAGAAATTACTTACTGGCAACCTCTGTCAGCATATGCGACCGGACAATATCCTTGAAACATCACTGGCATCGGAAATAATGCTTTCGCCTGCTCTCGCGTTCTTCGTTGTGGCAGAAGGCGGCTGGGGGGGAGGGCATGCTTTGCAGCAGGAGGGGCAAACACTTCGGATGAGTCTAAAACAAACAAGAATTCATAAATAAAATCAACACAAAATAGGAACACTAAGACTATACCGAGCAAGTCAAAAATTGTAACTACATATTCGACTCAAGCTCTCACCTGTCTACCGCACACGATGGAGGCTTCACGCAGTCCTTTTTAATGTAGAAAGTAACTGTAAATACCAATTTTTATAGCCTTTGGTTTGACCCTACCGGGAATCGAATCCAAGTTTAGCGTTTCATAAGCAGACACTCAACTCACTCGCCCACCCATCAGAAAAATTAAGGTAAAATTTCTGCCTCGTTCGTAGTCTTAATGGAGCATTGGAGTTCATCAGATGAGCGTTTATCTCAAAATAAATAATGTATACCATAACAAAAGAACTTCAAGCAATACCGACTGTAGCCTGCAGTAAGTTGAAATACCTTCTCTACTGCTACTTCGGTTATTTTGATACCGTAAATTGAACGTACTCATGAAGATATCCATGTGGTCTTTGCAACACATCTTGTAGTACTTCGCTCTGTACTCAACTGCGAACTTCATGAAGGCCTTGCTCGAGCAGTCGGTCAGCTCTCCATTGACGTTGAGACACACCGGGCAGTAGTGATCAAACACACCCAGATGCCGCGCAAACTCCTTCGGGCTGATGCAAAGCTCAGCGATGGGGGCGGCAACACCTAAAAAAATACAAAAGTTAAAAGTGTGCCAAACAAAAGCTACATGTTTTGAGAGAGAGATTTAGAAAATTGGTCTGCTTTTTATTTTATTTGAACATGCAAATATGCAACGCAGCACGTTTCCTCATTAGCTAAGTTTCTCATAACATAGATTAAATATACAAACGACGCTTTAATGAAGTGAAAGTGCAAAACAATTGTGAACTTCAAACAATTTTATGAGCGCGGCTCTCATTTATAGCAACGGAAAACGAAATTTTTCGCTGTAATTGCAAAAAGACAGTTCAAGTAAAATTTCTCGCTACTGTAAAACAGACTACACTCTTCTTTTACTCTGTACAAACACGAGGCTCATTTTGCTCAAATTCAAGAGCAATGCCAGCTTCGACATGAACAAAATATTTAAGTACAAGGGCCAAAATAGCAAGTAACAACCAATTTGTGATACAGAATCATATCGTTACCAAATACCACGTTTTAGCATCCAAAACCAGTGAACTATGCTGTTTATTCTTGCAGCTATCAGTAATGACAAAGATTTAACACAATACGACTGCTGTTAACCAAGCAAAAATGAATTTGTGTCATTTTATTTTTCAACGAAATTTAAGACCAAATGAGGCTGAAAAATTAAGAATTAGCTAGCCTTAGTCTCAAATTTACTGGTTATTATAAAAAAATGAGTGTACATGCTTCTTACCCTTTGCAACATGTTCGAGGTAATTTTGAACTTTCTCGATCGAACCCTTAGCGAGGGCGTCGCTTATCGACCAAAGTTTCCACTTGGAAACCTTCCCATCAAACACCTCCCAATTATCGTGCTGCTTCTTGTAGTAAACTTGCAGCGGCGAAGTATGCTCGCAATAACACGAATACCGTACAGCTAATATGTCATCGCTGAAATATAACCATTATCAACTTTAAAAACTCGTACGGCAAATTTTATTGCTGAAGAATAGAGCTGCGAATGGAAAAGATGAGGAAAGCGAAAAGGAAAACGAACAGGAGCACATCATGCAGTGGCATCCAACACGGCCTATGTTGAAAAAAATTGACGTTTTTTTGCTTTCTAGTCCAAGTGCAACTAGAGTGCAAACCTAAAAAAGTGCTGATAGATAAGACATTGATAATAGATGAAATTACTACCCGAAACATCTCAGTTTTAGCAATTGTTTTCTCAATAAGATCTTTCAAATCCGCCGCGAATGATCTAACGTTCCAAAAACAATACACGATAACTACTGCCCGCACCATCACTTATCCATCCAGGTAAAGAAAGCAGAAAATAACCGATTACCTGCTGTGATAAGGTAACGGGGAGGGAAGGTATTCGACCTTGTCCGCACGGTTGAGCATCTCTTGCGCGTCAATTTGCAGTTCGATGATCTTGACGGGGAGAATCCCCCGTTTGTTCATCAGCACCATTTGGTTGCCAGTGCACGGGTATCCGTCCAGCGCGTATCTGGCAAAGGAATAACTTAAAATACTAAGCACGCCATGGCATTCTTCTTGCGTTTGAAAACGCAAACTCGTCTGTTTATCGGTACTGATTGCACAGTAGTTTTATTTAATTTGATGAAAAACAGTAAAGCCTTACTGTTTTTAAAATTTATTTGATTAAAAAAAACAAACCTTAAAATAAAGCTTTATTGTTTTTAATCGTCAATTTATGGTCGATGTTTTCGGAGCCGCTATTCTGAAATTTGATTCGGTGTCTTTATGTCGTGGACTCCTTGCAGGGTTTGTTTGAATATCAGGCAGTCATTTATGATATGCTGCGCCGTCTGGTTATTTGCACCGCATAGAGAAGAGGCTCCGAAGCGCCATAGTGAACACTACTGGCGGTGTTGTTGAATTGAGTAAGTCCGATTACTCCCACCCCTCCTTTGTCAGTTGGAAAAAGTTTGTTTCGTAGTTCCATAGTTTTTACCGTTCGGATTAACTGAGTCACTACTTTCCAAGTTAGAAGCTCAAATAAAACCTTTCGGGGCTCTATCGTGGTGTGATAAACCACATCATACCTCAAGTGACAACCTCATTGGTTATTTACAAATGAGATCTTACAAAGAGAGCTTAAATTGTTGATGAGAGGAAACTAATCAAAAATGTATTGTTACGTCACACTTTCTTAACCGTACATCAGATTACTTTGAATAACCACTTAGCACTCGAATTAAAAGGTTTTGGTTGTCTGCTGCTTGAACTGGTAGCCTACCAGGAGGCAACACATTCAATTTGCTTTGTTAATTGTTAATTTGTTAATTTGCTTTGTTAGTTAACACATTCAATTTGCTTTGTTAATTGTCAATTTGCTTTGTTAGCATATAATCGCTTAAGCGGAACCAGCAGGTGTCCGTTCAATTGTTTCTTTTCATCTATCGTATGAACTTTTTGAACCAACCCCCTAGTTGTGCAGGTCGTATCCAAAAGTACCACCGAGAGCGCTTCGACCGCCAGCTCGTCAGGGACCACCTCGCCCAGCATCAGGTGGGCTTGAATCTCCTTGGCCAGGTGCGTCTCCGGCTGAGTCTCCAGGATTTTTCGAATGCAGCCGCCAACCGATACCCGCATGGCCCCGTAGTCCCGAGCAAATCTCTCGCACACTATAACAGACAGATCAGTGGTCGAGTGAATACAGTGTTTATTACTGTAGCGGTAGACTTGGGTTTGATTCTCGGTCAGGTCAAACCAAAGACAATAAAAATGGTATTCACAGCTTTCCTGCTTGATTTTCAGCATATGAAGGGACAGTGTGAGGCCTCCACCGTGGGTGGTAAACAGGTGGCAGCTTGACTCGAACACCAAAAGGTGTCTTTCCAATGGCCTAGGCAATTTGGTGAAAATAGATATGAAAAAAACAAGCGCTATGAGTTGAAACAAGTAGTACAGTAACTCCACAAATAGTACGGTGAATCAGAGGATCAGTTTACGCGAAACGTAATATTAAGCAGTACTAATTTATCACGTATCGCTGTAACCAGAGCTGAACATTAAGCACAATATAGGGATACACGACAACAAAGTCAGCAGTGTGGCCAACAGGGCAAAGACGTCCCTGATCGCATGGCCTGGGTTCAACCCAAACCCTGGTCACGTTGTTGCGTCCTTGGATAAGTCGCTATGCAATGATTATCTCTGCTTGGTGGCTTCGAACAAGCAGCGAATTTAGTGGACAAGAATTCGAAGAAATTTACAGGGACACTGGATCAATGGCTACTTAGTAGATGCGAATTCCTCAAAGCACAAAGAAGTCATTGTAATGAAAAGTGCGGATCGTCCAACAGTTAGCGTCTGATGCCGTCCATTGGCAGGAGGATACATGATTAAATATGCGCTACAACAACGAACCAATTAACCGCCAACTAAACCTAGCCTTAGTCTTGGCGGTCAGTTGTTGAACAAAATTTCAACAATATAGCCCCTAGCTAATGAAAGATAAACTAAAAACACCCACATGTTGTCTTTCCAGACTTGGGCGGTCCCATGACAGCCACCTGCAGCGGCACGACCGGCTTGTTGTGGACGTAGTTGAATGCGTACTTCAGGGGGTTGCTCACGAACTTGTCGCGCGACTCGGGGCTCGACAGAAAGTACACGTAATGATGAAACACAACCGGGTATAAGGGCTTACCGGGGCTCATCAGGGGAGGAATCACAGCTCCCTCATCGAGTACCTGCAAAAATAATTAAAGTTCAAAACTAAATTTAAGAAAGAGTGACCAGCTCAGGTAAGAGCGACGTTTTGGCAAACACCAGCGTTCAACTGCCCATTCTAATTTTCTAATATTTTTTTGAGCAACCGTCACTTTTTCATTTGATAGTATGAATTTTGCTCGACTTGAAGACCTAGAGGTATATTCGTGATTATCCCTGCTGCCTGTGTGTTTGTGTGCATTTGGAATATTAGTATTGTTTTTTTATTTTTACGAAATAAAGTATTTATTGATTTGCTAGCGTCCATAGATACATGTTGTGGCGAATAAACTGAACTGAAATTTTATGATTTTGATTCATTGTAAATATTGTGATAGTTGCGGTTTCTAGTTCTGCCAGTTTCAAACCAGTGTTTTTCTAAGGAAAAACCCTAAGAAGATTAAGAATAAACTTACACTTCCAGCATCTAAAGACAACCCCCGAAAATGTATTCAGTTACGCTGAACCCCGACTGCCGAAATCGTACCTGTACTGGGTCCCATTTTGAATAAGTGCTGGGATGTTTGTAGCTGGAAAGAAGGAGTTTGTTGGCCAATTCCATCGACACTGGATGGGCCTTCTGCAGCAAATTAGAGCGCTGTTCAATGAAGGGAAGCAGCTGCTTGTTCATCAGGTGGGTGACGATGGAAGGCTTTCGCTTGGCCGAGATCTCGACGAAGGAAACCATTCCCTCTTCCAGCTGTTCCTGCACAATCTAGAAAGCAGCCGGATTATCTGCAGCATATATTTTTCTGCACTGATTACGCGGCAGTTTTGTTTAATTTGATCAAAAACAGTAAAGCCTTATTTAAAACAGTAAAACTTTTAAACGTTTCGGACTTAGCTATGTCCATTACCATCAAAAAATAAAAATTTAAAACAGCAAAACGGAAAAAAAAATGACTAAATAAATCTGGAATAATGAAATTTATAAGACTCTACCGCTTTTAATCGAATACATTTTTATTACAGGTATTTTTTTCAACACGGCGAACACAAATTTTGAAAGAACTTAAGGCAATTTTCTAACATAGGTATTGACACGCATTAGCGGAATTTGCAACGCTAGGAAACCGAACCTTTGCCCTTGCGAACTTGAATCCGATTCTCTACCGCTGCACCTTTGTGTAATTTTTCGCAAAATTGTAAAGCGTTCTCATTTTTCGCAGGTGCAATTATTGCAAACACTGAAGAAGTGATGTCTACCGCTTGTTGGACAACCTCATGATGTCATGCAGGCGCGTAGCCAGGATTTCGAAAAAAAGGGGGGGTGGGCTTTTTTGATAGAGACAACTGTAAGCGACCTTGACCCGAATTTTCATTGCTCTTGAATGAGATTCAAACGGTTTATCCGAAATTGAGACGGATTTTTCGGCCGAAATTCGAACGGTTTTTCTGCCCAAAAACAGGTGATCTCCAAAAAAAGTCTTCACCGAAATTGGGACGGATTTTTCGGCCGATATCGGAAATTCAAGCGGTTCTTCCGGCCGAATCACGGCAACTCCTTCTCAACTTCGGCACCTAAATCCCTTCGGGGGGGCTGTTTTCATTTTTTGAGCAAAACTCGGCCTCAAAACCTCTAAAAACGTGCGGTTTTGCATACTTTTTGGTCCAATGGGGGGCGCTCGAGCCCCCCCCCGCTACTGATGTCATGCTAAAGAACTGTCACCCTACTGATGCTTCATCTGCAATCTTTCGGTTCTACGCTCCACTTTGGGTGTTTTTGATCAGCTTTTTCGGCATCGAGTAATAAACTTATTGAATGAAATTTACAAGTCTTAACAGCTGTCTTTAGTTTCCTTGTTGCTGCCTGTTAGTCAATCATTTCCGACTTACTTGCAGCTTAGCGACCTCAGTCTCGTAAGCGTCGTAAAGTTCCGTTTTCATCCGGTCGCTCACGTCATCTTCGCCCTCTTCGTCATCATCGATGATGTCATCCTCGTCCTCATCATCCTAAACCGCATGATAGAATTTTGACAAAAAGCTGGAACACTGTAAAATCAAGCTTTCGGGTTGTTTTGCTTCTACAATTTCTCTATTAACTTCAAATTGTGTTTCGCATTTGCATATTTTAGATTTACTCTAAATTTCATTCACTGTATTCTGTTTTTTCTTATCAACATAAAAGTTTTTCTTCAAAAAACACAACATAAATTAAATACAATGTAAACAACATAATTTAATGTTTGGCTGACAGCAATTTAACGAAGAGAGTCGTTTTTTTTGCGATCTTCCCACAATTCAAGCGACGAAGTTCGCGCGGAATATGAGTCACATCTTTAGGGCGGCATAGAATCAGATGCGTTTCTTTATTTCAGCGCAGGGGTTGATTCGTGCATCGTCTTTAACAATTGTAAATGTAATTTACAATCAAAGTGCTTATAATTATGACAAGATAAATATTTTTAAAGAAGTCGTTCTCTGCTGCCTACCAACCTCAAACTCGGCTTGGAGAATTTCATCAATATCCTCATCCTCTTCTTCCTCCTCGCCACTTTCTAAAGCCTCCATTCGCCTTTCATGTTGCTCATTCAGAAGTTCGGCGCGGCGCAACTTCATCTTCTCCAGCTAAACGAGTTTGTTCGATTTAACTGGTTTCATGAAACACACAGTGGAAGCTTTTAACTCTTTCTTTCACTGCTGAACGTCAAGCTTGAAAGCAGTGAATACCAATTTTTATAATCTTTGTTTCGACCCCAACCAGAATCGAACCCGAGTCACAGTTTCAGTAACAGAACACTGGTCGGCGGAGGGAGCTTGCAGAGTTCATCTTAAAGCCTGGATCGCAAAACTGCTCAGCCTTCGGTAAAATAAAATAAAACCTTTGGCAACCCTAGGTCCTCAACTTGGTCGTCCCCGGAATTCAACTTCAAACCTCCTGGTTAAAAAGCGCGGTAATTGTCAACAAAACTGTACGTGGAACACAACTATTCATCAACTTGACTGCTTCAGCCTCCAGCACCCACCCGTATTTCCTTCTTTTTTTCTCGTATCTTCTCCCTCTTCAACATTCTCATATCCCGCCTCTCTTTCCATAACTGCATTCGGGACGGAAGAATGCGCTTTACGACGTCAGAGTCATCAATCGCCAATGACAGTGCTATGTCCGGATAGAGCCCGTTCTGTGTGAGGAACTGAGCTTCCTCTCCTGTGCGAGGAAAGCCTTCAAGAATGAAACCAGTCGACCTGATGAAAACTCAGCATTAGTCTTCCTGGCTATCCTACCGTTATTATTTACAGTCTATCGATGATTAAAGATCCCCCCACCGAAGAATCCACAGTCCGCACTCTTCTAAAGCAGGCGCAGAAAAGCAAACAACTACTGTTTGGAATTTGCTAAAAATTTTCCAAATAAAAAATTTTAAGCAAAAATTTCGTCATCAAGTGATGAAAGCAATTCACTAACTGGCGCTTCCACAATCTACATCCCTGCTTGAGGTACAGCACAAAAAGAGGACAGTGCGAAGCCTCCACCGTGTGTAGAAGGTGGCAGTTTGAATCGAAGATCGAAAGGTCCCTTCGCTGATTTCTGGCCGGAGAAACTTGGTGAATAAACATGTAATTAGAAATTATATCCAATGCGCCATAAAATCTTCCTTAAAATCACCACTTCCCACACCTGAAAGGCTCTTCCTTCCACAGTGGATTGAGTATCTTCTCAAGCAACTCCACAGGGATCGCATCATCATCCACCAAGCTGGTAAAGATCGCGTCCTCCTCATCATTGAATTTGTAATCGGGTTCCTCTTCCTCTTCTGTCTCCTCCTGAAAAACACCAAATCAACAGCGGCACGATGGAGTTGCACTTTGTTGTTACCGTCCAGCTTTTTCCTGTTGATGAGAGTCGTACAACAGAAGGGTTGTATCACGGAACTCCAGTTGCACTGGGGAACCGGGGAGATAACAGCGGTTATCTTCACACCACTCAAAAAATGGGCACTCTACCACCACACAGGAAACCACCGCTGATGGGCGCCATCGGTCACCTATTAGGACCCGCTGAGAGAACGACTTCACTATTCTGCCCCGACTGAAGAACGGGTTAAACAAGCTGCACTTCGCGATGTTTGCGTCCGATTTATCCGTACCTTGATAAACCGAAGTTTACGGCATGTTTGAACAAGCTGTCTTTCTTAGTTTCATCATGAACTTGTTGCAAAATCGCAAAAGAAACTCAGCAGCACTTTAAATGATTTTTCTACCGAAAAAATCGAAATCTTTTAAAGGTAAAAACCAGTACAACAACGAAAACGTCACCTGCAGCAAGTTATTCACGAAGAATGCTATATTTTGTAAACAATGCCAAAAAAACATTTATTAAAACTTAATCCGAGATGGCAGGACTACAATATTCTACGCTCAGAAGTGACCCAGTGAGAACATTTGAATTTTACTGAAACCGAGTTCGACCCTTGAATCCCAAATCAGACAGCTACAAAACAATAATGCCCGAACAAAAATAAAGATCGCCACACAAATAAAATCGAAATTACTTCATCGTTTACCAAATTGCTTTGGCCAGGAGACAGCGAAAGGGAACTTTCGATCTTCAAGTCAAGCTGCGACCTGTCTACCACACACCGTGGAGGCTTCACACAGTCCCTTTTTATTGCTGAAAGTCAAGAAGGGAAATTGCAAATACCCAATTCTAAAAGTCTAAGGTTTAACCCGATCAAAATTCGAACCCGACTTTACCGTTAGTAGCAGACACTCTACCCACTCGACCACTTATCTTTTTGAGTACCTCTCCTGGGAATTCCACTGCTTTACGCACTGCCTCTTCCACGCTCACCGACAGCTCTTTCCTCAGAAGTCTGGCATCATCGTGCTCAGGGCCAACTTTATGCTTTACTTTATGCAAAATTAACTCCTAAACACAATGTAATATCGTCGCTGGATCCATTCATGCGTTGAACCAGGCGCCACCATAAGCAACGCTGAGCATTTTTTTGAGTTTAGTTTGCAGGTGTTTTGTCAGACAGGGCCACCACAACGGATAGACGGCTTGGCCCCTAATGGGAAATATGCGTAGTGTCTTTTCCAAGGATACAACGACCAATTACCAGTTCGGGAACCAAACCAGCAACCTTTCGATTTAACCGGTTGCTCTACAAGCTGAGCTATCACCGTCTCGTCGACAGATAAACATGAGCTGCTCGAGCTAATCTGCAACCTAGTGGTTAAAAGGTAACCTTTATTTTGCGGTTCCCACTTAAAAGACAGATAACGATCCGTCAAAGGATTCACCATCGGACCAGAACAAATTACCAAAGATAAGTAATCTAATTAAAAAGGATTTTGAGAAAAGGTCCACGAGAAGACCTGGAAGGTCGCCAAGACTGCGTACGAACTGCGGAGGCTGAACATTACGCTGGAATGCAGTGTTCCTTTTCCTTCAATAGGCTAAATAATGTTGGAAGCCCTTTTTAAAGTTTTTGTTTTTCCCGGGCAGATTCTCCCAACTCTAAAATTGATCCCGCAATTAATAGTATTTGTACGAACAAAAACTTTCTAACCTGGAGTCTTTCGCGGAAAGAAACGTGGAAGATGCCAAGTTTCTCAGCTAGCAACCGTCCTTGCAGTGTCTTTCCTGCCCCTCTTGGTCCCAACATAAGCATTCGTAATGGGGGAGCGCTTACTGGTGCATCTTGCGGCAAAAACTCAAGCGGGTTCTCGATGAATTTGTCCCGATTTTCAGCAGACGCAAAGCAATAAGTTTTTTCGCGGTACTTCGCAGCATACTCGGAACTCCCGGGCCAAAGAACAAAGTCTTCCTGTTAAAATAACGCAGCATGCCTTTCTACAGCTTTGAAGTATCAACTCTCACAAGCGCAGCTAGAATTCAGGACCCATTGAAAACTGTCGACAAATGAATTTTAACCAGAATTATTTTTGATAATAGCTTTTCTAGTTTCTTTTCTGCACAATGGTCGTCGTTATGATGACCCGGTACGTTAGCCAAAAAGACTTTGATTCGGAAATTGCATGCCCCAGTTGCGCAAGTAACAGAACTTCAAGTCCATATAACCAGTATTCTGCTCTCACCTCGTCGCTTCGGTAAATACACTTTTTTCAAACCTAATATTTTCACTTAATTGGTGCATTATCATCAAGAAATGAGACCACAGCACAGACACACACACAAAAAAACAAAAACGAATCCAGATCCAGCAGACTGAAAAATGGAACCAAAACAGCGAACATTGTAGTTGTGGTGTATGTCTATCCTCTTGTCACCGGAGAGCGTCAAACGCTACCATTGGACAAGATGCACAGAGCTGGACAGCGCTGTTTCGAGCTTTTAGCTCTCATCGGCAGCCTTCAGCTTCTCTAATCAAAGGTATTACCCACTTTTTTTTTTTTTTGTGGATTTTTGGAAATGTGTGGAGTTTGTGGGATGGTAGTGGGTGTAGTATTGAGAGCTGCAGACACTTTTTCAAGCATTCACAGCCGCTCTGAGTGAAGGTATTCCCCAGCTTTTTTTTTTTTTTTGTGGATTTTTGGAATTGTGCGGAGTTTGTAGGATGGTAGTGGGAGTAGTATTGAGAGCTGCAGACACTTTTTCAAGCATCCACAGCCGCTCTGAGTGAAGGTATTCCCCAGCTGGACAAGACTCTTGGCCGAACTGGACAAGCCTTGGACAAGACTCCTGGCCGACTGGACAAACCTTATTGGTTTGCACAGTGGCAGAGGGTTTGTAGGAAATAAACGATTTTTCACTTGTGGTACTTTAAAAAACAAGTGAAAAACCGCTGTACCCGTGTAGTAAGGACAGCCATAAACTATCCCTACTACAAGGGCTCCCCTCTGTGTGACTACGGAAATCATAACCAAAAAGTTTAACGTCCTTCGTGGTCGACTCCTGGGAAATCAGAATGACTTCCTCAGGCAGTTAGGCTTCCACAGCCATTAAGTTTGTCCTGTCGGCCAAGAGTCTTGTCCAGCTGGGGAATACCTTTGATTAGAGAAGCTGAGTGCTGCCGATGAGAGCTAAAAGCTCGAAACAGCGCTGTCCAGCTCTGTGCATATGACTTGAGCTGCTTTGCAGCTGCAGAGTTGGTGGTAGATCTGGCCACCTAACTGCCAGTGGAAGTCGTTCTGATTTCCCAGGAGTCGACCACGTAGGACGTCAAACTTTTCAACCATTGGACAATTCGCACACTTTTCATTGCGATAAGCACTTCGTGTTTCAAGGAATCCACACCTGCTGAGGAATTTTCAGTGATCCAATGTTCCTGTGGATTTCTTCGAATTCTTGCCTGCTAAATTAGCTGCTTGTTCGAAGCCACCAAGCAGAGATAATCATCGTAATATGTTTTATCTATAAACGCGACAGCGAGATGTTTTTCGCACATAAAAATTTTTGGAAAAAGCACTTCGAATCGAGTACGTGTGAATAGAGGACAATGTTCTAAAAACCGTCAATTGATTGCCGCAGAATACCGGCAATTTATTTAATCGGACTTTGGCCATAAATTTTGCAACTTAAACTTTGTAAATTCCATCAATATTTAAGACTTGCAGTTTGTCATAACGTGGTTTTAATCTAGTTTTTGTTTTAAGTTTGTTGCATAGCGTTTTTATGATACGATTTTACATGACCTGCAGATTGTGTTTAACGGTTTTGGAAGAATACCGCGCAATAATTGAATATAAGCAATCTTTTCTTTCAAAAGAAAAACAGTTTTCTGTAAGGTTTTCTTAAAATGCCAAAAAATGACTTGGATAATAAGCTCAGCAGACTGACAAATCACGTTTTGCAACTACATGTTCATTTTTCCGCGGGAAAATAATACTGAACTTCCGCCAGTTCCATTTCACTATCATTCTCCCCTTCATACTTTGAAGGTTACGTATGCAATGCAAACAAACTGATTTTGTTTCATGAAAAAAATTAACTTTGATTTTTAATCATTTGTGGTTTGGGTAAAACCGATGTCCGACTAAGTAACTGAACCCAACTCAGTTCATTCTCGACAATTTCAAACCCTGGCGCCTCTAATCATTACGCCAGCTCAGCATATGAAACCATCTGACTAAAATCAATTGGTAAATTTAGCTTTTAAAAAGGGATTTTTGGGAAGATTCATTTGGGGGTTAGTTCCCCAAACCATGTAAAAAATTGTCTTTTCGATATCTATTGGTATCCAAAAAAACTAGCGCCCTAGCTCAAGCCGTTCAAAATAGATGATTTTGTGTGGTCCATTTGGGAAGGTTCCGGATGAAAGTACTCAAAACTATGTCAAACATTTTGTCTCTTTAATACCTTTTGATGTAAAAGAAACTGGAGCCTTAGCTTAAGTTCAACAAATTGATTTTTGTGGGGTTTACGAGGGAATTTCTGGGTATTTGGTACCCCCAGTATTATGTACAAGAAAACTGGAGTTTTAGCTTAAGCCGTTCAACGCAATGACGTTTGGGAGAGTTTGGGGGGAGGGTGCTCCCAAACTATGTCAATTTTTTGTCGCTTAAATACCTACTAATATCAAAAACAACGAAGCCTTAGCTTAAATCGTCCAAAAATTGATTTTTGTGAGGTTTATTTGGGGATTTTCGGGGGGTGGCACTTTCAAAGTATGTTAAAGTGTTTGTCTTTTCAGTATTTGATAATATCAAATAAAAACTAGAGCTCTAACAGAAGCCGTTGAAAAAATTGATGTTTAAGGGGTAGCCTACCGTTTGGGGGTGGGTGGTAGCCTACTCCAAACTCTGTCAAAATATTTGCCTCTGAAATATCTACTGATATCAAAAACACAAGCATCGTCAACTTGGTCGTACAATAGCATGATTTTTGGGGGTTCATTTTGGGGGGGGGGTCCCCGGGGGGTGGCACCCTCAAATTATGTCAAAATATTTGTCTGTTGTATCTGTTGATATCAAAAAATAAAATCGGCGCCCTAGTTTGAGCCAAACAAAAAATTAATATTTGGAGGGTCCATTTTGGGGGGGTCCCAAAGGGGGGAGTATTCCCAAATGATGTCAAAATATTTGCCTCTTAGATATGTGCTGCTATTAAAAAGAACTATTGCACTAGTTTGAGCCAATCAAAAAACTGAATTTTGGGGGTCTGTTTTGCCCAGATAGCCATTTTATCTGGCTCGGATCAGGAACAGATCTGGTAAGTTCGGGCAATAATAAGGCCAGGTTCAGATCGGGTTTAAAGCTGGCAAATGTTCAGCCAGATCTTAACCCGATCAAAACCAGAGGTAGCATGCAAAGTCGACCTGATCGGACGTGCGGATCAGATTCAGATCTGGCACCTCCATCTCTACCAGATGTAACAACCTGATCGTTCTCAGATCTGACAATCCGGTCGCTTTCAGATCTGGTGCGACTATCAGTTTCAGACCGGGTTTAAAACTGGCAAAAGTTCAGCCAGATATTAACTCGATCAAAACCAGAGGTAGCATGCAAATTCTACCCGATCGGGCATGCGGATCAGATTCAAATCCGGTTTTCATGACCAGATCCACATCTGGCAATCTTATCTGTTTCAGATCAGGCACCCCAATCTCTACCAGATGTAGCTACCTGATCAGTCTCAGATCTGGCAATCCAGTCGGTTTCAGATCTGGCAAGCCTATCAGTTTCAGATCTTGCATTCCAATCTAAGTCAGATGTGGTATCTTCGTCGGTTTCAGATCAGACTTCATGGCTGGTGTTAGACCTGGCGATATGGTCTTAACCAGATCACGCACCCTTATCAGTTACATATTTGGCAATCCGATCGTAACCCGAGGTGAACCCTAATCAGTTTCAGATCTGGCTAGATGATCTGTCTAAGATCTGGCATTTCCAACTAAACCAGATGTGGTATTCTTATCATTTTCAGATCAGGCTACCTTACCGCTTTCAGAACTGGCTGTACGATCTGTTTCAGATTTAGCCTTACGGTCTAACGCAGATGGGGCATCCCTATTATTTTTAGATGAGACAAACTGGCAAGACCATCAATTTTAGATCTGGCATACCAAACCTAATCAATGTGAAGCCAATCGTATTTTCGGATGCGGTCATATAATCAGTTTTTAGATTTAGCACCTCTACGTAATAATGTAGATAGAGCAACCCGGCCATTTTCAGACCTGGTTCAATGTCCAGCTGTTTCGAAAAGCGAAACCTAATCGGTCATGAATTCCGTTAAAAGGTCTACCAAAAAGATATTTCAATGTCGGTGCTGTTTGCCACAATCAATAAAGAAAGCAATATATAAAAGTGAACTTTAAGTAGAGAAATTAATAATTTTTATATCGTTATGACGCAGGTTGATTTGGCATGCTAAAAATATTTCTTTCGTATCTGCAAGAGCTAAATTTAAACACTGTTAAGTTCTACAATGGTTCGGTGGCCACATCTGATACAACATTCAAAGTATTCTATAATCATCAAGCAAACACACGTTGACCCAATTTTGAAATTTTATTTTACAATTAAATGTGAAATTTATTCTAAATGTCTGTTGAGTTTGGTCAGTGTTTCCTGAAACAGCAGCTGTTTGGTCAAACTCAAGGAGATTTGAATTAGGAGAGAATATACAACTTGTTTTCTTTTTTCTCGCTTGTCCTGGCGAAGCTCATCTTCGGCCCTACCAAACCAGCTGATTAGCGTTATTCCAGATACGGGTTTATGGTTGCACAATGCACTCAGTTGACTTGCGAAGTGTGTCTGCAAAATATAAATAAAAATTTAAGCTCTTCGCATTGTTTGTTTATTTTGTTTTTACGCTCTTTAATCTTTGATTTTTGGTAACAAATTTTGTTCTTCTCACCGACGACGATTAAAATCAAACTATGCTTGAAACAAACCATTAGAGTTGAGTTTTAGTCTTTTTATGAAAATATCGAAAACATAAAGACTCCACAAATCTAAATGTATCAAGAAGACTCTTTCGCGCAATACTTACTTTTGTAAAAAGCTTCATACAGCACTTATACAAGGTTTTCAGCAGAGGTGCAAGATATTAAAATAGAAAGAAGCACGATAAATCATAAGTAAATATAAAGTTAAATTCCATTTATTATCATGTTGTCATTAAATCATTATTCATTTTGTGAAACAATGTCCCAAGCGCTCTTTTCCTGAACCCCCTTAACTGAATTTGATTTACGCTCACCAAGTTAATGGTTTGAGCACTCTCGGTTTAAGAATCTCTTGACTATGACCCTTGTCTTAGCCTTTCTCAAAATTTGAATTCGCTCACTTTTTTAGTTTGAGCACTCTGAGATAGTGCTATGTGGATAGAAAATTTTAATTCGAATAACGTTGGGGTCTCTTTATTAAAATTTTCCATTGCGTAGAGCTCCATACGTAATGTTTTGCGATATTTTGTATTGTTTGACAATAATGGGCTATTATTCGGTATTAATTTCTATGATTAGTTTCAAATTTAACGTTGTGCAGACCAAACTTGCAATGCTAGCAGTAAGTAGGCTTAGCTTGTAAGATTTCGGTAAGAAGTAGTACAGTAGAATTAATTAGTGGTAGATTTTGAAGGTTTCAAGTAACGAGTTAGTAGCCTACTGGGTAATGGTGGTCGGTAAGTTGTCGGCGAAAAGTTTTGGAGAAGCCATATTGCACTGGAAGACATATAGCCTAGAAACGGTAAAAAAAGGTGGGCCGATTCCAATTAATTCTTTTTGTTTTTTTTGTTTTGGCTAATGAAAACAAAATTGACCTTTGTCGCCTGAAGAGTCCCTTGAGCAAGGACGAAACGCGTCGCGACGGCTCAATTCCATTTATTATCATATTGTCATTAAATCATTATTCATTTTGTGAAACAATGTCCCAAGTGCTCTTGTCCTGAACCCCCTTAACTGAATTTGATTTACGCTCATCAAGTTAATGGTTTGAGCACTCTCGGTTTAGGAATCTTTTGACTATGACCCTTGTCTTAGCCTTTCTCAAAATTTCAAATATAAAGTTATATATTTTAATTTTTGTTTTGAACAAGGAGCAATGGGGCCACTGTCAAAAGCTCCTTAATCTCAAAAATAGCACAGCAAAGTAATTATTAAGCAACGCCAGTCTTTCTCTAAAATCTACACACAATTCATGCAGTACAGTAAATAGCTAACGGTCTTAACGCGGGAAGTTTTTTGGCCAAGGGAGCCAATGTAAAAAAAAGCTTGTTATTATCTGGAAGGAAATCCCTTGTTTAAGCATTTAAAAAGCGCATGATCAAAGATATCTGACGTCCAGCTACTAGAGGCCTTACGGCTGGAAGAATTTGGTACATTTTTGATAAACAAAACCTTTCTAAAACGGTTCCACTAAAATTTATTTCACAAATTTTTTGCGTAAAACTTCCTAGGAAAGACTTTATTCCTTTCAGCTCTCCTACTTGCTAATCAAGTGCATGTACTAAATCGAAATGCGTCACGCCAATAAAGCAAAGAATAGAAATACGCAGCATTGTCAATTATTATTGCTATAAACAGGCGCCCTTTAGACTATACATAGATTGCAATTTAACTTTCCATAAATACAGTTTTACCGTTGCGCTGAAGATGAGTTAGTGAGCTACTCCAAAATTTTGAAGAAATTTTTGTTTTAATACAGAGCTTACTTTTGCCTCTCTTTAGACCACAACGCGCTGCGTCTTATTCGTCGGTTGATGGGGATCCAAAAGATCATGAGTTTTCCGATTTGATTATCTGCGTAAAAATAATAAATTTAATTGTTTAGATCTTCAAATAAGTAGGAGCAACCTGCCAGTTCAATAAATTAGTGACGGAGTTTTTTAAAACTATGCGGCATGTAAGAGGAATTCCAGAATTTTTTGTAACTCCTACTATAGCAAAATTTTGTGTTAACGCGGCATAGCTAATGTTCACTGCTATTTGCATCAGAGTTGTAAATGGGCCGACTAGTGCAGGTCCGAACCCGAAAACTAATTTGAAGCCCGAATCATGCCCGAAAAAATTGGAAAGTTAAGTTAAATCTGAAAAATTTAGCAATGTTTCCAAGTTAATTTGGTTACAGTTTTGTGCATCTAAGACAAAAAAACAAAAAACACGCCTCAGGCCCTAATTAAGCCCAAAATTTTGTCAACTTCAGGCCCGAACCCGACTTGAAAAGCCCGGCCCGACTTACAACTCTGATTTGCATTAACAGTTACGTAGTACAAAATATTTACATGACAATGAATTAACGTGTATTTTAACTAACAAAAATTATGCTTTAATTTTATGATATTGATCTCTAATGTCTTACCTAAAGTACTCCTTGACTTGATTTTGATTGCTTCAGGTTTATGCACATTTAGTTTTTTTCAACGTCATAAGTTAACTTTTTTCGTTTTGCTGACAAAATGGTCTCAGACAAACGTTTTCTTGATAACGCAGCCATCACATTGAAGGAAGTTAAATCTTGATCGCGTCATAACTTTGGCAAAATTTTTTCCTATTTTCAATCTTAAGTATAATTGGTTAGTATAATGTAATCTTAAATCTCCTATAAAAATATAGCAATTGTAATATTACTAGTTTGCAGACTTTAACTCTATTTGAAAACTAATCATGTAACCTTAAGTTTAATCATAAAAAAAATTGGCAAATGCCACATTACCATAAAAATTTGATAACAGTGAAATAAGGTTTGAAGTAAAAAATATCTTAAGTAAAATAATCTCAAACATTAAATGACAGCTTTAGACTTGATAGCATATCAAAATTTTAAACTCTATTTCTAAAACTACAGTAAGCTAATGCAAGTTACGGTTGTAATAACTATTGCAGTTACAATTTGTTAAGTATAACTTTTGCATTGATTTGTTTGGGAAGCTAGATTTTTTATTTGTACGGCACTGTAGTCTAAGTTTAAGTTTCTGCGTATGAAAACTTCGATCTAAACTGAAGCTAAATTAAGTTTTGGTTTATTTGAAGCTCAAACTGCCCTACAAGTACTGTGGAATATATACAGCAATGTTCAGTTGTTTGGCTAGATAAAGAAATTTTAGAATATAAAAATTTTCTCGCAGGAGTTTTTAAGATTTTTAATTTAAGCAATTCGCTGATTTGCGGTAGCACTCACATCAATTATAACATAGACTAACTAAACAAGAAAAGGTGGCAGAAATCTATAACCTAAATCTCTCCATCTAGTATGTTTGTACCACTACCAGTAAGTCCTCCACTGCGTACAACTCTATGCTAAGCAAAACTGACCAGGGGCAAAAATCAACAGAGACAAAGGAAGGTGATCACTAATCTTCGTTTTTTTTTTAATGTCTATTGTCTACTGTAGACAAATCATACGATAAAACTATGAGCTGACAAAAGCATCACCTGCCTTACCGTAATTACTACTAATTAATCGAGAATTCTCAATGATTTTTTGAAAATCTAGTCTACTAAAATGTTTAGTATTACCAACAGTCCGACGTACTACACAAGAAAAATTAAGCATTTAAGATCGGTTTTATTATAACCCATAGAAATCAAAACCCACACTTAAAGACAATACTGTACTCAGGCATTTTAGGCTACGTTGACAAATAGATTTGACAAATTGATATCGCCTTTGATTGTTAAAGCTGCGCGCTTACACATGACAAAAAAAGTCGTTTACGCAAAGTGGTTTTGACGACGAGGAGCGAAAACCTTGCGTCTATGCGAACGATAAAAAAATAGCAGTTTTCACACCTAAAACGCATTAAAAGAAGTACCTGTACAAATATATAAACGAAAGCAACGTGGCCAGCAAAACAAAAGCACTTATTCCCCTACAGCTACATTTGCCATGGTTATCGCGAGGAACATCTTAATCCCAAAAACACTCAATAAAATCATGTGATCGAGGCCTTAATCCCTAAAACACTCAATAAAATCACGGGATCGAGGCTTTCGCATCAGAGCGCTTATACAAGCTTGGCAACTAGAGGTGCGAAACCCAGGCACAAAAACTACTGGAAAAAAAAAGTTGCGAAACCTGGTTTGACGATGCAAAATCTCGTTTACACATGGCTAAAATTTTATTTCAGATAGCGAAAACCGCTATTTGTAAAAGCAGCATTATTCTCAAGTATTTTAGTGTCACAAAAACTCAACGCAGTTTAGTCACAATCAAAACACTTAACTAACTTTCCCGTAATAATTCTCCTGTAATAATCATACCGTATTGTTTTAGTTGCAATGTTCTCAACTTAATTCAAAGTTCAGTTAAACAATTCAAAATTATCGTAGTCGTAGTTGCAAGTTAGCAACATATGCGACTGAGACAGTCTAAACGTAATCCCGTCCAATATCGCATGCAAGCAGAGCAATTGACCTGAACTAAAAAGTTTCAGTCGCTAGAGCGTTTTTTACAAAAGACTAATCAATTTTAATTATTTTTTTACTGAATTGCTTTGTTTCAGTGTGCTTCTGTTTCAATGCAATGAACTGACAAGTTGTGTTTTCTGTAAAATAGAATGACTAAATCTAAAATCAAGCTTTTCTAAAAAGAAACTTTTTTGCCCAACTCAAAAACAAAAATGTTTTCAAACTTTTTGTATACTGAAAGTAATCATATGCTCCTCATCATGGTCGTAGCCAACCTTGTATAAAACCCCCTCAAAATAACGGCTAGACTTCAACCATTTAATAACTATACAAATCCTGGTCATATTCAAAGGTTACCGATACAATGTTCATAATTAACGATTTTAGAAGTGCTGCGTACCGAATAATCGTTTTATCAAGAACTACTGCTCGTAAGCAACAACTGTGTATCAATAACGCATATTAACAACAAAACCTCCTTAAACTCAGAGTTATCTGTTTAAAAAATTCAACGCACTTTTCCAGGTTCTGCTAATGCAATGTTCTGGTATTACAACTAACTGGCTTGCGCAACAACCTGTAAAATGTGGAAAACTTAACTGGCTTCCATTTCTGCTTTCTGCAACTGCTTTCATTAATGATATCACAGACTTGCTTCATAATGAAGACAGTGTTTTAAGTGTTTGGTATGTGCGACAGACTATACGTATAAGCCAACATCATTTTTAAACCGCTATTACTATGATTGTGAGGAACGTTTGCAATTACAGCTCTTTTGCGTCTAATCCGGATTCTCAGTAAAATCAACTAAAGTACAAAAAGAAGTTAATCGTTTGGCTATTCCACCGTAAAACAAAGACTTTTTTGAGCTGCTTGTATTTTCTTCAAAACGGTAAGTATTTACGCTTTTTTCAAAAACTACGCATAATACTGAAAATTTCGCTTAAGAATGTTGTAATATTACAGCGTAAATTATAAGTATGGCAAGGCTTTTTTGACCTTAAAATTGACTTACAATATAACAAAAAAATTGACATTATTGGTTAAACAAAACTTGGATTGAATAAAGGATATTCCTTGAGACTTTTTCAAGATTACTGTATTAAAGCAAATATTTCATAAATGAAACTTTTGACTAAAATAAATGAGATTTCATGTCCTAAAGCAAAACAAATGCAAAAACATCCGGATCGAAACTGCAGCAACGAAGAAGCCTTTGAAACCGATCATCACGTTTTTTGACAAGTGCTGAGTGAATGAAACTTTTTAATTTTTGGAGCATAATGTTTGGAACATCGAAATATCTTTAATACAAAACACAAAGCCAAAATAACTGGAAACATTTCTTGACGTTTTGTGAAACCACTTCTCACATTGTCAAAAGTAATGAATGGCGAAAAACACAAAGCACAAGCATACAAAGCAACAAAAAGAAGCAGCAGCAGGGAAGAGAATTATTCATATTACTCATGTGTTAAATAAATATAGTGGTATAGAGATCCTGACAACATTTAAGTTGGGATTGTGATTTTGAATTGGTAATGTTTCGGTGATCAATAATTTTCGCCAGTGATTGGTTTGTGCTATTATTTCTGTTTTGTCAAAATCAAGTCAAAATGTGTTAAGCTAGTCTCATTTGGACGTGAAATTTTCGCGGTCTGCATAAAAAATGGTCGAAGCTTTCTTTCGCGTGCGCCACAATTCAAAGCGCGACTGGCGGCTGCCAATGTTCAACGTCGTTTGCGGTCGCATCTTGCATCAAACCCTACCGTTTTCTTCGAGCCCGCTCTCAACTTTGCTCTGCGACCTTGCTGATTCGAGGTTGCAGCATCAAAGCAAGCATGCGTTCTCTCAAATGCAAGTCGATCGCAACTCAGCTCTTTCAGGTGGTGCTGTAGTTTCACGCGCGATCGACAGCCGCCCGAAGTTCGATATAGCGACCGCGGACGCGTTTCTGCTTAGGGTGCCCCTGCTCTAGCAGAGCGCTCTCGATTTCGAGCCGTATTCTCGATCCCAATTGAAAAGTTTGCTTTTGGACTTGGACTTCATCCGCATTCAGAGAGAAAGGATCTGGATATTTTTGAAATGTTTTCGGGATTAGCTGCGCAACCTGAGGCCGTCAGATGTCCGAGGTCAATCACGACTGCATCCTGCTTTGTACTTGACTTCCGGTCTAAATCGCGCCCGAGCTCGCTTAACCTTGAGATGCAATGTTGATTCTTAGCAAAGCTCGCGTCTGACTTGGACTTTTTGCAGCAAAGCATACATGCATGCAGAAAGTAATTTTCTCGTGCGGTTCTTAGGAACGCTACCCCTGGCTGGACGGCTGCGGTAGGCACCGTCCGCGCTCATTTTTAGCATGAATTGCTCGATGCATGCTTTCCTGCACTCGCTTCTCAACTTGTCGAGCTGCGTTCGCTCGAAAAAAAAATAAAGACGGCGGGTGATCCGCACCCGGCGTTCAGAGATTGGCAGTTGTTCGGCTCGGGCTCTCTGACTGCGTCACCCCGGTCGGCTCGAGCCGCGCTACTCAGGTCTTGCATCCTGTCCAGACCAGGGTCTTGTTTTCTTGTGCGTTCAGCTGGGCCGAGGTTGCCGAGTGTTTTATTTTGCTCGTACCACTCCTCGAGTTTTTCTTCTTTTTCTTCATCTTGTACAAAATCCCTGAACTTAAACGAACAAAATCCCGAATGGACAATTCCAAAATGGAAAAAACCCTGAATTGTACAAAATCGCGAATGGACAAAATCCGGAATTGGTGAACGAAACCCCGAACTGGACGAAATTTCAAACAAAATCACGAATCGGACAAAGTCCTGAATAGACAAAAAATTTCGAATGGCCGGAATCGTAATTGAGCCAAATCTCGAATGAACAAATTTTTGATACAAAATTTTGAAATATGCAAAGTTTGGAAAAAAGCTTTTATTTCCAAAGTTATTATTGTCATATTATTATTGTTATTATCGTTATTGTTAACTGTAGACCAAGGCATTAATATGAAAAACTGTTTCCCGAAAGTTGCGCAGCGCCAAAACTTTGCATTAACTTTTTCATAAATCATTTTTCGATTTTCGGTACTAAATTGACAATAGATACAATTGAATTGACTTTATACAGTATTGCTATATAGTTCCAAATCTGCAATAAGTTTTGAGGAAATTAAACGCAAACAGTCTGTCTGAAAATTAAAACTTTATTTTGTTCGCAATTATAACTAAATGTGTTTCAGCGCGACTAACAGAATTTGGTTTGAACCAAATTGCAACCGCGAAAGAGCAAAGTAAAGTTGAGAAAACTGCATTTATTTTTGGAACCATGTGTTGTGGTTACCATATTTTAAATTCTGCGTTTGAGTGAAATAAATTTTTTATTCTAAGAAAATAAACAGCCAGAAACACGAGTTAAAAATCAGCGCAGATCGATTTTAGTTGAGGAATTTGCGGAAATGTGATCCCAACTTACAATTTTATGCTAATTATTCCGTTTCGTTTTATATTTGCATCAAGGTAAAAAGATTTTTTGAAACCATCAAATTACATGAAAACCATCCACGACATAAGGTCGCAGCAAATCCTGCAATCTATACACACAGTTTCATGCTTTAAACAGTAATGCTGCAAGTGAATTATATACTATCAGACATTATTACCAATGTAAGCTCTACCCGAAACAGACAAAATTCAACAATCAATTGCCCAAAAGGAATGATTCTTCTCAAAATGTTCAAACTTTAATAACACCCCAACTAAAAAGATAAAAACTAGTTTTTGCTCCATGAAAAGCTCAGATTCCGAACAAAGCGTTAATGTTTTTAAATGTACATTATTTTGCAAACTTGATCTTGCGTAAATGTCATACGTAGAGGATTATCAGGCGCGATCGTTTTTTTTTTTTTTATCTGCGCGTTGTTAAGAAGCGTTTGATTGCCGTGACGCGGCGTCGCAGATGGAGTTTCATTCAATAACGCAGAGATAATTATCACGGGCTAAATTAGAAGATTATTTCTTTTGTGCTAAAATATTAGTTTGTTATTCGCGTAAATCAATTGCAAGCTGAATATTTATATACTGGTTGTAGTTCTCTTTGCTAGAAAGCAAAATGTAATTCCCGCTCAAAATTTGCAAACTAAACTAATCAATCTAATATTCTTTCGTTATTCATATTATTAGGTATTATTTGTTTAGGCTTACGACATGACAATTTGACAAGGCTACATACTCTATCTAATAGTAATACTGCATCCACAGGTTGAGCAGTTTTTGCAACAAATTCTGTATTACGATATGTTGAAGATTTGTGGCCTATTATAAAAAAGGCATTTACCTAAACAACTTGTTTAATAGGTTTCACTCTTAATCTAGTAATTTTAACGATGCTTAAATGTTGTTTATTGTTGCTACTGCTGCTAAACATTCTACAAAATGCAGCATAACAAATACAGTTACAATGCTTATGCGTAGAGGACCTCAAAAAAAATTTTTTTAGTTGTTACGAAGACTAATAAGCCTTGTTTGGGTTGTTTGATGTCAAGTTTAATCGCTCTCCACTTTATGCAGGTGCTGGAGGTCTCCATTTGCAAGCGTGAAAATGATGACATTTTTATGATCTAAATTCGGCTAGGGGGTCTTGGGTAGCGCTGTAAGCTCCCAACAGAGTCCGGGGCAAAGCCCCGTAAGCATTAGCCCTTTCGATGTTTGTCAAGAGCAAAATAGAGCATTCAATTAACAACACAGCACTGAAATTGGCTGACAGAAAGTTGGGTCCGGCATACTCAAGATATGGTGTTCAATTACACTACGCAACAAAAAAATTTTTTTCATGCTTTTCACGGTTTTTTTAACTGTTCTTGGCTAATTTTGGAGCGCACATTTCGAAAATGTTATCAGTTTTTTTTCTGTAACGTCAAATTTTTTAATTATTTATTTTATAATTCCATCCAGATAGCATGTAATAGCAGCAATTTTTGCTTTTGAATTTTGCCCAAATGAGCTCAAAAACATTTGCTTTAATCGTTTTTTCTTTTCTCGTGATCAATTAAAGCTCAAGAACTTTGCTTCCATACCTTATCGATTTATAAGGAGCTAATAGTTACAAATCTTTGTGATATTCTGGCATGTGTTTGGCTCCTCTCTTAGATAAAAAATTTTGTTACTGCTCTTTTTCAACTGGAGAAATGGATAGCAGCTCTTAAACTGAAAAAGTGGTAGCAGCTCGGAGAATCAAATGATTCTTTTTGACCATCAAAAAGTTCCACTACAAACATGGTGGCTATGCTTGAGGAAGAACCACATTCAAATCACAAGCATTCTTAATTTCACACCTATTGAATCAAAATGACCCAAACAATTTAGGTAGAGATTTGGGACCATCAAAAAATATACATAATACAGGGTGTTTCAAAATGGTTGACCACATTCTAAATATCCATGACTCGGAAACTGCTTAATGGATCATAATGAAACTACATACATTTTATGTTGAAGGTCATAAGTTTTATTGGTTAAATTTACAAAGAAAAGTACAAATATTTGTTGGTTCTATGACAGATTTTCATAAATGTTCAATATGAACGCCACCTGTGACTCTGCACCCGTCGAGTCGGTATTCGAGCTCGTGCCAAACTCGCTGTAGCATGTCTTTAATAACAGTTTCCAGTGCAGCTGTAATTCTCTGTTTCATTTCTTCAATGTTAGCTGGAAGAGGAGGTACGAAGACTAGTCCTTTCACATAATTCCAGAGGAAAAAATCACACGGAGAAAGGTCGGGTGATCGTGGTGAAATGGCCACCAAATATACTCTACTGCACTTTTTCATTTCAAAGTATAGCAAAAATTTTGTTGCCTAGTGCTAATGGTGCAAGCAGTTTTTTGGGGTAAGGGATGGGTTGTGAGGCAGTTGTGGTAATCCTTATTTTTGGAGATTGGAAGGGGGATGGAGTTTCCTTTTTCTACTACAAATAGAAGCATCTCTGAAGAGGTCCAAGTCAAAAATGGGTCCGAGTGCTTTGCTTCGGGGTCCAGACCTCCTCACCAGAAGCAAATAGCTCTTGGTCCAATTAAATCCACAACCGCTAATTCTTAGTGAGAAAAAGCTGAAATGCTAGAAAAAACCTACCGTTGAAGGACCTGACAATTACCCCCCTGCAGGTCTGGTGGCCGATGGCAGAATATTTTTTAAATCTAAAAAAACTACCGGTTTATGGCTATTTTGAAGCTAGTTGAATTACAGGCTAGGGCACAAAACACTGTACGCTATTGTTTTAATTGGTCATATTTTCCACAGTTGATGAAATTTCCCTGTAAACCTTTTAGAAAGGTAATGTATCTCTAAAAGTTTTAGCAGGTAGAGACATTTGCAAAATGTTCAGTTTTTTCCCTCGTATCTCTAGTAATTGATATTCGATCCAAGCCCCACGCTGCTGAATTACTCCTGCCGCCCTAAGTTACTCCTGCCTTTTCTATTGCACACCGCAAGTGTGGAAGTGATAACTGTGTGGTGTGCAAAAAAACAACAAGGGTATCTGTGGTCTCTATTTTTTTTAGTACGATGACAGAAAAATAGTCAGTGGTCGAGTTTAACCAATCAGTGGACGACTGGATAGAGCGTTTCTGCAGAAATGGAAGATTCTGGTTCGATTTCCGGTCGGGGTAATTTAGGAGTAAGAGTAATTTAGCTCTGTGGGACTTGGATCGAACATTTTATCAATTACTAAAGATTAGAGGGAAAAGCTGGAAATTTTGCAAATGCCTTTACCTGCTAAAACATTTAGCGGTACCTTACCCGTGGAAAAAATTTTGCAAAAAAGTTTCATCAACTAAGGGAACTAATTAAGGCTACTTAAAACTTTATAGCTTTTGTGGCCCACTCTAGAAACTATACAGAACACATAATTCTTGAAAAATTAGGATCTTCCACGCCCCCGATCTTGGGCCCCCTAGGCCCGAGTTTGATGTGTCCCCTGAACGCCCTTAGGCAGGCCCTGAATGCGAATGCACATGTGTAAGTAACGCAAAAAATTGGGGCTTACTTAGCCAAAACAAAGGTACACTAAAATTGAGCAAGTTTTGCTCATAAAATTTTGTGGTTGCTAATATTGTGCAAAAACTAGTTTTTTCCACAAAATTGCATATTTTACACAAGCATAAATAATTAACTTTTACAATGACGTTTATTTATGCAAAAACCACCACAACTAGTCCTCCTTCCTCCTCTAATGAAAAAATCTTGACTTATTTTGTAGAATATGTTTGATAATAGCAAAATCAGGGACTAAACTGGCGTTATAATGATTTCAAAAATTAATTTTGAGTGTGCAAACGTTGAAAAAAATTTCCAGTTTCCAGTGTAATTTTACATTTTGCGGTTGCTGAAAAAATTTGAATGTCCTCCTTCCCTTCTGAGTTTTGGCTAATTCCGTAGAAACCGAGCTCTCAAATCATTTAGGATTGAGCTTCAGCATCCAAAACAAGAAGGCCTATACATACTGTGTCATTACGTTGCGTATTGATTATGAAAAAATGAAGAGCGAAATAAAAATGTCTAAAAAAGAGAATAAAATGCCATTTTAATCATGTTTTTGATGTGCTTTACTTATTACAAAAAATAAGTAAAATTTTGAATTTGAATGTGATTTTGGATCAAAAACTGAACTTTATGTGTCATTATACAATGATCATTAGCCTAAGTAAGACATGGAGTGCAGAGTTTTTGACTAGCCCATTACAAAAGGCACTGCTCTTTCGTAACCTTCCTTTTTGTAGTGACGCCAGTAGTGTAGCCAGTGGGGAGGCGGGGGGGAGGGGCTACAGCCCTCATTGGCCTGAAGAATATGCAAAACACCCCGTTTTTGGCACTTTTGAGACCGATTTTTGCACTAAAAACGAAAACAGCCCCCCGCAGTGGTATTGGCGATGATAATTGGTCAAGGATCAGATGTGATTTCGAACAAAAAACTGCACAGGTTTCAGCCTGGCTGAAGACTTTTTTTCTTTTTTTTTTTTTGAGATCACGTAAATTTGGACAGAAAAAGCGTCCCAATTTTGGTGGATACCTTTTTTTTGTTGGAGATCAGTGATCACCAATATTTAGCGACAAAAACCGACTCAATTCGATTGAATACCGATCAAAGTCTAGGTCAAGATTGTTTGATGTTGTTTCCAGCCTACAAAATATCCCCCCCACACAGCAAATTCCAGGCTACGCGCCTGAGTGACGCCCTGTAGCGCATTTATTTTAAAGTTATGGAATGCAAAAAGCAAAAAAAGATGTAAGATTTAAAAAATTTATGAATAATGATTATTTCAAATATTTGTTGTTTTATTTGCCAGTTTTATGTGGGGACAAAATTCAAAAAAAAATTTAAATCTGCTGTGAGCTTAACTTGTCCTACAGCCATTTTTCTACCAATTATTTAGATTCTTAAGTTTTTTGCACAAACAAATTTGATTCAAACCTAAAAAAATTTATTGCTGTAGCTTTTGCTTTAGAAAATTTTATTTATGAAACTTGCTTTGCAGCCATCAAACCAATGCATAGGCAATTTGAAATGCGGTTAGGTTTTTTTTTCTCGTAATCACGGTGATTTCGATTTTCCTATACAATAGACTTTTTGCTATCTTAGAAAAGCTAACAATAGCAGGGTTGGTGGGGCTACGCAAACTTCTTGTCAAGATAGTCTTGCTTAACATAAAAACTTGCATTACGAAACGCAAAAAAAGGGACGGTGCCAGGCGTTGTTGTGGTTAGACAAATGCAGAGCGCGTGGTTCATTCGCATATGAATAAATAAACAAAAATGAAAAAATACATTTCGCAATATAGCGGGACCAAAAATTATTTGGAGAGGAGTTCGCAACTGAGTTATTTACAGATTTATACTGTCTTGCAGTTTATTTCATTTCCTGTAGAGCGAGCATCCTCTCGACTAAGGACTCAAAGTTTGCATTGACTGATTAATTTATATTTAACCTCCACTTGCTAGGAAACAACAGAGGTTCTTTTGTTTTGGACGATTCCCCACCCGCTTAAAAGTTGACCATTTTACTAATTTTCCGGTTCACGTATGACTTCTTCCCACGTAAATCTACTGCTTGTCGAAATCACCAAGCACAGATAAACATCGCAAAGCGCCTAATCCAAGGATGCAACAATGTGACCAAGGTGTGGATTGAACCCACATATGCGATTGGGGTCGACGCTTTTACCCCTTTGGCCACGTTGACGTTGCATTTAACTATTTTGTTAACCAACAAATAATTTCAGTACAAAATCACCAAAATTTTGCGGCATCTAGTGTAGCTGTGTATTTGTATGCATTTTTTTAAATGTTTTTCATGGTTCATCAATTTACAAAAAAGATTATCCCTAAAAACAGTCTAACAAACGCGCTTTTTGCTTGCTCATTTATTTTATAAAAGCTCAACTTTCATTACCCAAGTCCGTGATTTCGCCGAGCTAAACACGACACAAAAAATGTTATAGAGAAAATGATAAAAATGGTTTCACTATAATTTTCTTTATGTCAACTAACGTTGATTCACATCTACTAGAGTATTGTGCGAAATCTAGCTCAAAGTTTCAGAAATCATTTTTAAATCAAAATTATGCCCCAGGCATAATATCATATCTGAACTCTTTTGTTTCCGTTCTTTTTGAGTAAACGAGTAAAGCAATGCTGCTCAAAATGCAGCTGTCACTGAGTTTACGTTGTCACTCTTTAACTATTACAACTGTTCAAAAAGTCGCTGAAATTTGCTAAACATGAATGAGCAGTCGAAAATATTGGATTAAGCTAAATCCTAAAAATCTTGCTAAAAACACCGAGTCGACCTTGAAAATTGTTCAATAACTTATAATCTTTTCGTTATACAGCAGTAGTTGTGCATAAAATATTTGAAATAGTAGATTGCAGGAAAAGCCAGGAAATTTCATAATTGTAGAATAGCGACTTCATGACGAAATCGCAAAATATATAAAGGCGGGGTCGATTCGTTCTTCCCAAGCCTTTATGGGAAACCAAAATGCTGAGCTTTATTCTGCGACAAAAGTACTGTAAATCATATTAAAACTTTTTTTTCGCTTTTCTTTTGTATATATTTTTAGTTACCTAAGACGCAATTCTGTTAATACTGTAAGAAATTACGATCACCGGAGAAAGTAACTTTGCTACAAAAACCTGGTGTTCATGAAAAACATAAAACTGCATTAACAGAATAACAGTCTACAGGGGTATGAAATCGACTGATTTTTCATGAAAGATCTTTGTTGAGTTCGAGTTGACGAAAATAGTGGCGCTTTATGAGTTCATATTGTTCGAGTTTTAAAGCAAGTTCTTCAGCATTGTTTCTATGATTAATGGATGTATTAAAATGCATTACGTTGTACACGTCTGTGCTATAAAAAAAAAAGTAAAAATAATTTTATCGTTTCCGTAAAATGGGTAATATAAGTAAGGTACCGCTAATACAGAGTACCGGTAAGTAAAGTGTTCTACGAAAAAAAATGTATACACTATAATGCAAAATCAGTTTTTAATTTTGTACTTTTAAAACTCATTTAATAACAAAAATTTTGGGAGCCGTTGTGCCACAATATAACTGATATGCATCACTACTTATGTTATATACGAAATTGGTTAAATTTTTCAAATTAAAACGAGTAAGAATCTTTCAAATGTATTATAAACAATTGTATTTCAAACAAGTGATTGGTGGTTGAAGGTTCTAACTCTGCGTAATGATTGAAATTTCAGTCCATGTGATTAAGAAGTGCTTTACACCACAAGAAAAAACTGATTATTATTGTTTGATTAATAGATTAAGAGCAATCTCTTTAAGGTTGCAAGTAAAAACAAAGGCTGACGCGCTGGGCAATTTTTGCGCAAAATGCATTCTCTACAAACTGTTGTTTCAAGTTAATAAAATCGTGGGAAATAAACATTGCTTCTTCAATGCTTTGTTTTAGCATGACAGACAGAGACCTATAAGCAATAATGAAGCGTAGTTCTTAATTCTCTAATTAACCCTTTATTACTTAACGGTAGGGCTTCTGAAGCCCACACTCGTTACAAACAGTAATTACTTAAATTTGGTTCGCTATAAAAACTTGAAGTTTCCTGACTTTTCCTGTTTGTTTTTTCCAATTACGATGAAACTGTTTTTGTTTATACAACATAATACAAGAGGTTCAAGCGTAAAATGAGGGTTTTTGACAAATTTTTTAAAATTTCGCCAAGTTCTAGCTTTCGGTGTAAAATTTTAATTTTACGCATAATATTTCTGGTAGAGATTAAGAGGATTAGAGTAAATTGGTGTCCCAGATTAGATGGATTACAATAATTAGTGTGACTACGTAGCAAACGAAAAGCTACTACGCCCGAGGCAATAAACGAAAATTAGGTTCCTTTCTTTTTGTTTTTACGCTAATTTCGATTGAATAGAGTTACAATTGGCTTACAATGCAATGATTACTTGCATACTACAATCGAACGAAACAATATATTACAGCAGAAAACGAATCATGATTCAATGCAGTCACAGATTGTGTTAGCTATACGCCAATGCAAAAAATCAAAACCAATTCCTCATTGGGCAATACTAGCAAACATCACGTCAAAACGCGGGACAAGATTTGCGGTGCCCAGCTCCGAGTCATAGCCACTGGACAGCACAGTTCTTTTCAATAAATGCAGCAGTGGTTGCGAGCCGTAACCAAATTGTGTCGGATTTGACCTAGGGTTGTAATCCCGGGAAATCCCGATCCCGAATTCCCGGGATTTGGGGTATTTTTTCCAATCCCAATCCCGGGATTATATGTCTAGAAATCCCGGGACTTATTAAATTTAGTATACCCCTGATTGACCGTTTAATGTCAGCCTACGGAAGTGAGCATCATGTAATGTTACAATTCTAAAGTACAGAATTAAGTTTTGCGTACCCTAGCTCAGCGTTTCTCAAATGGTGCACCGCAAGGGTTAGCTAGATGCGCCAAACTTGTATTTCGTAAATTTACGACCTGTTATTTGCACTATTCTTTATTTTCGGAATTTCTAAAATTGGATACGATGACCATCTTGAAGTTGTAAGATATCCAACATTGCAATTATTACAGTCATATTCTTGGCGCAAAACCCTTTTCCTGGCATGCTGCTCTACATGAGTGGAGTCAGAGTCTCAGAGACTAAATGAAGTTACTATTTTCTACACTCGATAAAGTTGCTGATGGAAACAGTATGGAAACAAAAGAAGGCCTGAAAATCTTGAAAGGTTGTTTACTGCTCTTAAAACTATTAAGCCCACATCAGTTGAGGCCGAAAGGGCCTTTTCTGCCCTTGGCTATTTTGCTAACAAAATCAGGAGCCAAATGAATGATGCCACTCTAGATGCTCTTATATTTCAGCGTCAATATTACAAGAAATAAAAAGGTTTTTGTTCTTTCCATACTACTTTTTTTAATTATTTGCTCAATCCCGAATAATCCCGGGATTATAAGTCTAAAATACCGGGAAATCCCGATCCCGGGATTGTATAAACTGGTCCCAAATTTACAACCCTAATTTGACCTTCCCGGGAATTGACTTTTAACTTTCCGTTCCATTAGCAATTACGTAACTGTTCAACCAACTGGCCAATGCAAATGCTCTATGTTATATTGAGCATTCTAGCTTTATTTTTAATGCCCTACATCCGATTTACAAAACTGAAAATGAAAAGCTTTGTTTTTAATTTTACCTACTCATAAAGCCGTCAACTAGTTCAATCACACGCCCCTAAGTTGATGTTTTTTTATTATTTATTGATTTTTACAAATACAATGTTTCTGTAATTAGTTTTAGGTGACGAATAGTTCAAATTAAATCAATTAAACCTTCATTAAACTTGCTGTACTACGTAGAAGGGTGTAGCGAGTTTGTTGGGCCCATCTTCTCGTCATTGCACCCGGGCATCACAGTTCCTTCCAAAGAAATGTCGCAGCTGTGGCGAACCGTTCACAAAACTATGCCCAGTTTGACCGACCAGAGATATGAACCTCAGACCTCCCTCTCTAGAAACCAAAACGTTATTGCTGCTTGATAATAATAATCAAAGGATATCGCAAGTCAAGCGTGAATAATCATCAGAGAAGTTTTTAGTTTTTAAATTTTTGCATTTTGCATTGCAGTAATACCTATAAACCTTCTAAACTGCTTCGAAACTTGTTTTTATTAGGCCTTGCCAGGTGACCAAATCCTTAGAGAAAAATTTTATCAGGATACGAAAATTGATATTGAGCTCTTTTGCCAAGACCATCTTTTTATTTGGGTAAAGACAAAAAAAAGCTCTTCATCGCAAACTCGGCCAGCTTTTGTTGAAAATTGCGTGAAGACCAAGAAAAAGATCTCTACCGGAAATCCGGCAGACTTTTACATGCATGCTCACCGAACTGCTACTAATTTAGTGCGCGTGAACTTATAGACCCTCCAGAGATTCCTAAACCCAGGCCTGGGTAGGAAGTACCCCCAGCCCCTCTCGCAGACCTTGCTGGGTGCCCCCCATACCTTAGGATATTTAAAAACTAAGCCCCAAGAACGATCAAAAGTTTTTTGCGTTTTTGGCGTATTTTTACATTGTACAGAAAGTGATTCTCGTGACTAGAAAATCATAAAAAATAATAGGAATGCCGATAATTTTGTAACGCATTCTACTTTTTATTGAACAAACACCCAGTTTTTTTTGCAAGCTATAGCAAATACTGTATATTACGTAATTATTGTTATATTGCAATTTTGTAAGACAAATTAGAAATCGTTAATAAGACAATATTATTCATTAGTGTAATGCGCTTTATACAGATAGATAAGCAATAGGCCTACTGGAAAATACTCACTTGAGTGTAAAAACCAACGCCTGATTGCTATTCCATATTATTTAGCGCTTATTCTAATTATTATTCTTGTCTGTGGTTTGACTTTAATTAGTATCTCTATGTTAAAATCATTATCTGAGAACTTTATCCACCATTACTACTTGTCTCGCATGAAAATGATTTTATTGGTTTGATTACGTTTGGGAGTAATTTCGTGGTTGATTCTAAAAACGGAGATCACAATAAATTTACGATTTTAGAATCAAAACAATCATTCTTTTATATGATATGAGCAATTCCGCAGGACTTAATCGGAATGAATGATAGAATAAATTCTTTATTTGTATGAATTGTTTTAGCAAATTTTGAAAAAATAAGTAAAAAACTTGATTTTTCCAACTTATAGTAAAAAAAAACTTTAACCGCATTAACTGTATTAATTTTTTTTTACTGAGTAAAAGCACAGTAAAACATTGTAAATTAAACCGCAATAGCCGTTATTATTCAAATAATACGTTAGTTTGTTGTTGCAAACATTTTGCTCCAAAAGTTTCAAATCTTAACAAATCGCGTTCATTTCTGGACCGGTAGGACTAAAGTTTAAAACTTGGGCCGGTCAAATTGGACACAATGTTGCCAACGGCTTACCACCGTTGGGCATTTCTTCGAATGAAGCTGTGTTGTCTGGGCGCAATGACGCGAAGATGGGCCCCGTCAACTCGTAACACGCTTCGGCGTAATGCAGCAAGTGTGATGAGAGATTTGATTTGAATTAAATGCAATTTGACAACACGCCAAAATTGAAGTAAATGAGGTCAGCTGGCAGCTTATCGTTGTATTTCATGAAAAAGTAGTGCATTTGGTTTTGCAACAACTCTTTTGTACGTACGTCAGAGTTGTAAACGGGCCGACTAATTTAGGCCCGAACCCGGCCCAACCCGAAAATAAAAGCCCGAACCCAAAAACTACTTAGAAGTCCGAATCATGCCCAAAAAACCCGAAAGTTTAAATTAGGTCCGAAAAATTTAGCAATGTTGCCAGGTTATTTTGATTATATTTTGATACGTACCGAAAAAAAAAACAGTACGCCTTAGGCCGGACTTAAGCCCGAAATTTTTGTCAACTTTAGGTCCCAAATCCGAATCAAAAAGCTCGGACCGATTTCAACTCTGACGTACGTTGTCTTCAAGTTTACGGGGCTATCATTGTATGTGCAGTATTTTACCCAAAAAATAATTCAATTATTTTATTATGCTGTGGGATTTTAATTTACGGTACAGTTTTGTCCACAATCATGAAGAAATTAATACAATTTTGCAATGTATATCAATTCATACAACGCATGAATAGAGCTTATCATATGTCATCTAACTATGTCACATCATTAGATCAGTTCAAATAATTAAAATTGTCCAAAATTTTTGTAATGCTTGAACAATTTTGTCGACGTGCATTAAGCGTATTGTGTGCGTCATTATCTTATTTACTAACATTGCCGCTTCTCACGGCGAAGCAATTATTTCATTTCACGCTCAACTATAATTGC
Source organism: Trididemnum nubilum (assembly GCA_963965965.1). NCBI lineage: Eukaryota > Metazoa > Chordata > Ascidiacea > Aplousobranchia > Didemnidae > Trididemnum > Trididemnum nubilum. The sequence goes on along the minus strand of OZ014484.1, from coordinate 37,643,495 downwards.
GCACAACCATTATAATCCCTTCTAACGCTTATTAAGTAAGCGCTTAAAATCAGAAACTTGACGACCTTAAATAAAATGCATATTTCATTAACTTTTGGGAATAAATTCCAAAGTTGTTTTTATTATATTGGAAGATGAATAAATGCTCTACCATGCAGTGAAATTTTGAAATTTCTAGCTTGGGTAGTTTTCAAGTTATTATCGAAAAACCATGATGGGCTTCAGAAGCCCTGCTGTTGAGGAGTCAATGCCCTGAAAAAGGTTGAGGAACATAGGGTTAAACAAGCAACGTCTATGTGATGGAAGAACGTAGAATGTGGCGGTTTAATCTGAAGCTGCTGCCCCCCAAACCCTCACAATGGGCAATGAAGAAATAAGGAAAGAAGATATTAGCGCAGTGCGTTAATAAAGCATTTACTCGTTGAATGCGCAAAGCAAATTATTGTTCTGCAAGCCATTCGCTTTATATGTAGGTAAAACGAAAATATTTTGCTTTGAAAAATCAAACAATTAAGTCTTTTCACAATTGAACGCTGCGCTTTGTTTACAATTATTATATGGGTACACACGTTATTTGATATTTGTTTTTTAAACAACAAAAATAAGATTCTGTTCTTTATTCAGATGAGATCACAGTAAGAAAAAAAATTAAGCTTCTTATGCCATGGCGGGGTTGTGCAATGTGCATACAGTATTTATCCTGCTGAGAACTGCACATTGTTATATCTTTGACGCAAAATTTTCTTCCAGAGATTGTTAACGAATTAGCGTGAACAGCCAAATTTGCGGCAACAATAGCGCAATGAACAAGCTTATATTTGCTCGTAACATTTTGCTTTTACCAGCAAACGTTTAGGAAATGTTGCATTTTACGTAAAATTTATATTAACTAACCTCCCCTAGACCTATACATGCAACAAATCCTTTTTATGCAAGTTGGCTATTTCAAAAAATCTATTTATTTTCATGCAAAATTAAAACAAAAGGCTATTTAGCAACATGGTGTACTTTGGGTTCACATTTCAAAAAAACTCCCAAACAAAAATTGTTCTGCGCCGATATTGAATTGCTGTTTCTCCACTTTTTGATTGTTTTTTTTTTTCATTTCTTGGCAAAAAAAAAAAGATTTTCCTTCTCTCAACCGCAGTATTTAAAGAAACAATATGATGGCCACAACGCAATCTTGTATAACTGAAATGCAGTTTTCGTCACATTATTGCGCTTTCAGTGTAGTTCAAAGCATGTTAACTACGGATGTAAACATTCATTATAGCAAACAAAAAAGTTTAATTTTCAGGCAGTGGGTCTGCCTGCGTCCAATTTCCTCAAACACAATACAAATTTGGAACTATCGCATCAAAATCAATGTTAGAACTCAAAAACAAATTTTTGAAAAAGTTGAAGTAAATTGTTACAGTTAGCAACATCAGGAAAACGAGTTATTTTACATTTTAGCGTTTTGAGTCAAAAAAATTTAAGGCAAGCAATTAACTCCTTATTTCCAAACGTTGCATATTTCGAATTTTTTCAAATTATTTAAGATTTTGTCCAAATTGGAACTTTGCTCTTAAACGGTCCTGCGCGGTCCCTTTCAGCGCCGCTGCAACCGGCTTGACCCAAAGGCAAGGTTGGCCCCGAACGTTTTGCTTGCACGATGTGCTCGAACTTTGCCTCTGCTTGTATGTCGGCCGGCTTTGGTTGCTGGCTAGAACGGCCACTATCAGTTGAAATGGTTGAACTTGAGACCCATCATTATTTGATCTGGTTTTGATCTGGTGTTATAAGTCAAATACTGTAGCTTGACCTCTAAAATGGGTGGATTACCATAAATTGGAGTGTTTAATGATTGGGTATATTTCCAATTGAATGGATATGGCACAAGATTTTCTCCCTTTATGTAATGGCACTTTGTGCAGGAGTAATAATTAAATGGGATTCTTTATCAATTATTTGCAAATAGTCAACTTGCCCTTTTGATACATACTTTACAGTTCAGATTTCATTTGATCATTTAGCATGAAACAACATACACCCATCAGTTGCTATTGATTAGCAGGAAACCTGAAATGACTTCCTTATATGTGACGGTTTAAACAGATAAATTATATAAAAATAGTGTAATGTGCGAGTTAAGTACTGCAGATTACAGTAACACCTTGACATTTATTCAACAGAAACTACAATTGGTTTGCTAGCAATATGTTGCATATACTGTACTTTACAGGGTTTGAAATTAACGCTTGCCTAAGGCAAGCTGAAATCGCCTCGGGCAAGTTATTTTCTGGCTCAACTTGCTCGACAGTCAAGTCTATGAAATTCAGCGTATGAAATAGGCAACTTCGAACAAGATTATTTAAAAATGCAAATTGTCGGTACTGCTTTTGCTACAGTACAATAAAACAAATGCAAGTAACGTAAGCTTTTGCTTGCTTTATTTTAGTGCAATCACCGCTCTTTTTTCTTCATTGCCCGCTTTTCCGTGAGGGTTGCAGGGGCAATAGCTCGAGATTAAGCCGCCACATCTCACGGTCTTCCATCACCTCCATCATTTTGCTTGGGGAAAGTCCTAAGCGATTCCATCCAAGATCCTCAGTGTAATCCGTCCATCTAGTTCTAGGTCGTCCAACTGGTCTTCTCTCATTTGCTTTGGCAACTAAATCCTGTTTGGGAGTCTTTCCTGAGGCATTCTGCTTACATGGCCAAACCAATCACCGCACTTATCACTTTAACTGCGCACACATTATTAATCGCAATCAACATTTCTTAATCGCACGTAAATTCGTTCCATGCTCAAACACGGTTTGCGATTCTTTTGGCGCAAAATGTTTTATTCTCTTTCAACAAAAATTTTTTCCACGCTTGTCGCGCTAATTGCTCTTTCGCGTATTACAACTACTACCCTGTGCTGTAAAGGTGAATATACACAGTATCCGTTTTTTTACGTTTTTGCTTTTCCTTGACAAAGTATGCGCTTTTTCATCTGCATTTTTATGTGTCCATATTCGCACTAACCAGACAGTCACATACTGGACAAAAGTTTTCCAAAAAAAATTTTTTGTAAAGGAGTACAGCTTTATTTCAAAATATCGCTCTTATCGTTCATGCGCAAAATTTTTGAACAAAATTTTTATCTATATATAACCGTCTACTTAGTGCGGATATGGACTTATAAAAATGCGGATGAAAAAGCGCATACTTTTTCAAGAAGCAAAAACGTAAAAAAACGGACGAAAACGTACCAAAAACGGACACTGTGTAAATTCACCTAATAAAGCAAGGTCGAAAATTTGTCAAGTTTTTGTTTTAGTTTTTTTTAAAGATCTTTCGTTCTTTTATCTTTCACACAAACAAGTTCAGAGTTTTAGCCGGTGCAGTTTGCGAGATAATCGCGATTAAAAAATGCATTTGTAGCGAACGGCAAGGTGAATTATTGTTAACGTAACCATTGAAATAATTACAATCCTAAAATCAATTTTTGTAAATTGAATGATTGAAAAACTGCAAGAAAACTGAGATGCAATGCAGAATAGAACAATAGATGTGATATTTTTACGATAAATTATAAGTTTTTCAATGGGATAAACTTGTCACTAGCTTCGGATGAAAGATTTTTTTGATTAATTAAGTTTGTTATCTAAAACAACATAAACTGAAGCTCAGCCAGTGCAAGACTTTAGTTTAATTACGCGTTGTGATTGTGACGAAACCAATACTAAAACATTCTTAAACTTTACCTAAAATGTGACTTTTGACAAAACAGAAAAGAAACAACAGAACTATTGACAAAAATCGAAATATATTTTTGTTTAATTTTTATAACGGATAATGGGTGTTGATTTTTTGTTTGTTTTGATGAGATATTTTTAGAAAAAAAACGTACAATGCGATTGCCATCCCACAATAAAAGGCATCTATTATGTCACTCTGATGTAGAAATCGCACACCAGAACTGGATTTTTTCAAAATACGATATTATGCAAATTCAATAGTACGCACTTTTTCGAAACAACATAAAAATGCACTCTGCAATTTTGGTTCGGGCAAGTTGAGATCTTCCCGGGCTAGTAAACATTTGTAATAACGTGCCCGACAGGCAAGCTATTAAAAAGTTAATTTTGACCACTGTTGTATATATACCGCAAAGTGTAATAAGTGCTAAGTACTAAATGAAATTAGATTAGTGGAATTCAAAAGACTTACCTAGCAATCCAGTATGTGGTATATCCTGTGTATACAACATATTGCTAGTAAACCAATTGTAGTTTCTGTTGAATAAATGTCAAGGTGTTACTGTAATCTGCAGTACTTGACACGCACATTACACTATTTTTGTATAATTTATCTGTTTAAACCGTCACATATAAGGAAGTCATTTCAGGTTTCCTGCTAATCAATAGCAACTGATGGGTGTATGTTGTTTCATGCTAAATGATCAAATGAAATCTGAACTGTAAAGTATGTATCAAAAGGGCAAGTTGACTATTTGCAAATAATTGATAAAGAATCCCATTTAATTATTACTCCTGCACAAAGTGCCATTACATAAAGGGAGAAAATCTTGTGCCATATCCATTCAATTGGAAATATACCCAATCATTTGAGAATTTGTGCCAACACTCCAATTTATGGTAATCCACCTATTTTAGAGGTTAAAACTTTATACGAGTGCTTCCAGAGGTAAGCAATTAAAAAAGGATGGCAAAAATCCAGCTCTCTCCATACCCATAATAGTCTGTCACTTGACTAATTTTCACTTGGGAAATATCTTGAAGCAAAACTGTATTAGCCTTGCTAGACCTAAACTAACCAACTACAATTTAAGGGTTAAAATCAAAACTTTTGCTAATCACCAGATTTACTAAGTGTATACAAAGTGATTACTTCATTATTTGCAACTATTAGTATTTTATAAGATACTATTCAATACATGTGTTCCAAAAAATTTAGAAAATTACAAAAAAATCAATGTTAGTTTTTAACTGTGTTTCAAAACCAATTACAGAAATTTGCAACAAAAAACATTAACCAAACTTCAATATGTCAAATAGTGATCTATTCTTGAGATTTTGGCAATAGTTGGATTAAAAAATTTTTTGCCCTTCAGCGATAATCGGAAATAAAATCGAACACTCAAAAAATTTTCAATCTACATTTTGACCTCTTACCTTTGCCATTTTCCAAAAATCAACTTCAATTTTGAATTCCTCACCTCAAAATCTATCACAATTGATATTTTGCTTATTTCGATAGCATAAGGATGAAGATTTTTATGCAAATTAAAAAACTTAGGACTGCCGAACACTGCCCTCTAGTGGTAATATTGAAACCATCTCAACTCGAAAACCGCTTGATGAATTTTGATGCCGTTTTTTGTAACCTTCATTATTTTTTGATGGCTTTCATATATCCAAGCATGAAAAAAATCTGAGATGATGGGTTACACACTATGACTGTCTTATAATAGAATGACCCAGATATAAGCTTAAAAAAGTGCAAAATACCAAAGTTACAAAAAACGTTTTCTATATGCACTCAAATTACAACTATCTGCACCTGCCTGCCATTATACAGGCTACTTTGCATTGCCGCTTTTTTTTTCAGCAAACTTTTATCTTCTTACAAGGTGGTGTAAGTAACGAGTTTAAAAGCTTGAGCACGTTCAGATTATGCCAGTGTCAAGGATAATTTTTATTATTTCGTCGACGTTGGTTTCGATATTTTGATAATTTCAAAAAAAGGAACACCTATTATCAGCATGTGAACATTTCCATGACGCCAATGCAGAAATCTGCCGATGTCATGAAAAGGAATACGTAACCTGCGTAGAAGAATTTTCGATGCTAGTGTTTGTACGAAGCTATGACAAAGTTTTTGTATAAAGATTGAATTTGTAACAAGATTAAATTAGTTTTTGTATCAAGATTGTAGCATATGTAATTACGAAATGTGTGTGGTGTTTTGTTGTTTAAAGTATGCTTTTTGCTTTGACCCATATTGATTTATTACTTACTGGAAAGCATTTTTATAAAGTGAATCTTACGAGTTACAGTCAATCTTTTTTTTTTGTTTATCTCGAGTTAAATGTTACATGACATTTTGAGGAATACTTCTTCATGAGAATTTGGTATTTACTGTAACTCGAGATGTGGTGTAATGGTAAGGCCTGGTCTACACTGGATGCAAAATCGTAGATGTACCATCGTTTCCTTTGTTTACTTTAACCAATTGGCAGCTTATAAGTCGGCAAGTCTGGGCGCCAGGCGTACCAAATTTTTATTTAAAATAAATTAGGAATACGCTCGTACGATCAGATTTTACGGCAGGTGTGGACCGGGCATCTTTAATAAATCGCTACCTCTGATCGTCTCAACAAAACCGAGTGTCAAATTACCGACTTTTTACAGCATTCTAGAGAAGTCATTGGCCAGTTTTGACTAGATATCATGTTTGTGGTACTGGTACATAAATAAGTTTGTTCAAACGCACCGATTCAAGTAGAGTGAGCGTATCAGCTTCAGCTATTGTTTCGTATAGCCAATGTATAGTATCAATCAAAACAAATATTAAAGCTGGCACAAGCAGATTTTTTAAATTGTTTTTGAACTAAATTATGAACATACTGGTGCTGAAAATCACAAAATAAAAGAGCCAATCATTATACATCTACAGGTAGTACATGCAAGCTTAGCAACCAATCTGAATTTGAAATACAGTACATTGCAACCACTGGTTTTTGTTTGCCTGATATTTTCAGCTTTCTAAAAACTTTGTTTCATTAAAAGAAAATTTTTGAAAGCTTTGCTAGGGTCGTATACATCCACGTGGATAGAATTTTATCTGCAGATTATTTATTTTCTATCTTTTGCATCGATGAACTTATTTGTTTTAAAACATACCAAATTCGCAAGTTCAGAGACGCCATTCTTAAATTACTGTACAATTATCGCAAATTGCTCTGCCATTTGTTTAAACTTTTTTCTTTAAAGTTTTATTATACAGAGGTCCAACTGAAAGACTACTTACGGTTGTATTACTTTTTTCTAGAGTTCCATTTTATATCTCGTATATATAATTAAAACTGATTTTCTGAAATAACTATAGCGCGCCATCTGAGCAACGCATTGCCATCTGTGTAATGCCCATGCTTTAATTGTAATGGTCATGTATCCACTGACAGCATAACAACGTAACACAGATTTCCATGTGAATAAAGTAAGGCGATACTTAAAACAAAAATTTTGATCGTGTTTGGTTGAATATGATTTAACATCCACACTAATGCTAATTTGGAAAGTATCACAAAAGACTGTTGTAGCATAAAGTAGACTTATCTTTAAGTATTGCTTTTTTTGTTCATTTAAGTTTTTCAGAACACATTTAATTGTAGTTAACACTGAAACTATGGTTATCAAAACTATAGAATGAATTACTAACTGTTATAAAGTTTGCAGACAACAATTACCAAAAATAGGTCAACAAACTATTGTTGGATATTGCGCATGTTTCATCTCAGGTGTAAACGTCACTTCATCTGCAAGGCAGTATTTTTTTTTCTTTGCTTTGGCGGCGGTATTGATGTTAGTTGCCTGTAACGCAAGGCAGTCATTCTTTACACAGACAGACAGACAAAGGTTTATTGTTAACCAACCAAAAAAAAAACAAAACTAGACAATGCAATGCAGAATAATCGGAAAATTAGACAATGAAAAACAAAACGCGATATTCAAATGTGAATTTTATATTTGTTAACAAAGGAGCTGGAAGTGACCATAAAGGTCTTCGAGTCAAACAGCTCCTTTAGTAACTGGAGACTTCTTTAGTAATTGGAGAGTTAAGACAACGTGGGAATCTTCTATATTTTTCAAAATAATCATAATATCACAAAGGACAGTTAGAGCATAATTTTTTTTTTTGATAGAATTTAAACCAAATAATATTTGCACAGCAGAAAGCAATAAAATGCTACAGATCACTGAATACAGCGCTAAATCATTCGCTTTAGAAAACAATGTGGTAGAGCTTTAAGCTTAATTTTTTATTTGGTTGTATCAAAATTTGTAACTGGTAATGTTTTCTTAAAATCTCCGCAATCAATAGTCTGTTTTAACCAAAAACAAAATCCATCAAAGAGCAAATACTGTAATACTCGTGAAATATTAACAGAGTCAATACTGCGCAATGCAATTCGTAGAAAAAAAGGATAAAAATTGATTTGGGTTCGATTTTTAGTAAATCTTGATATTATACAAGTACGCCAAGCACTAAAAGCCTCGTGGGCAAAATTAACAAATATTTGAGCCCATTGAAGCAGATAACATAATGCTTGTACTTTAGGTACTTAACAGTAGTAATTGCTTGAAATTGTTTAAATTTTTTATTCAAAAATGCTTAATGAGAAAAACCTAAAATGTTAATAGAAACAGATTATTATTTATCAACAAATAACTTGTTCTACTGTCATCTATAAGGTAAAAAAGTGAAAAAAATTTAAATGGTTTATAATTTCAAAAATTAAATAATCTTGAAAATTATGCGCCCCACAGCAGTATTTGCGCTCATAAGAAATCTGTCGTATGCGTGCAATAATGGAGATATCTTTTTGTTCTGAACTTACAAATAACGTAGTAACTCCATTGCTATTAATTGTCAGCTTTTCAAGTCCAGTCCAGTAAACTTAAACACTTTCAACTGATTCTATAACTCACCTTATTTCTAGCCAGATGAAAAACCTGTGTACACGTAGCTGATGATCAAAACGGTTTCGACTTGCTTTGACTAAATTTAAGTTATTTAGGTATCAAAATCTGTATTACGTCTCAAAATGGTTTATTTTTACTGCAAATTACTTCGAATTTCAAGTCTTTATATATTGCTGATAGGATTAAGCTTAGCAAATGAAGGATCAATATTTCATCAAGTGAATTGTAATACCAGCAATATCACTCTGATTCCACTTGATGTTGAATGTCCAATTGAGGAATTTACGTACTTAATCGTCTCCAATGCAACAGAAGATCAGCAAAGTAGCATTGGTCTACTTTCAACTCAGATTTCAAATGGAAAAGACGTGGAAAAGCTCTTGGATCATGTAAATTGGAGAATGTTCATCTACTCATGTGTAGAAACCAGTGGAGATTTCTCATTTTCACAGTACGACCTTCAAGATGGTTGCATAAACTCATCCTGCTCATTTACTGACTCTATGGACTATCTTTTCCGTTTTCGTTTGCATTGTGGTGATAACATTAACTGTTCAACTTTTTTAAACTCATCCTTCGTTACACAATGGTATATTTTTTTAGTATTAGGGTTACTTTCCCTTGTTGGGAATATGGCTGTGATATACGACAAAATCGTCAGTTTGCAAAAATTTCGAAACAAAAACAAGGAAATTCAAATCTATCACACGCTGGTACTAAATTTGTCGTTGGCTGATTTGCTGATAGGATTATATCTGACAGCAATTTCGTTTGAAATAAGGTATAAGGCTAATATAGGTGTTTATTTCAGTGAATATGGTTTTTGCAATGTCCTTGCCATCCTAAATGTTGTATCAAGTCAAGTGTCTATAACGACTCTTTTTATAATAAGTTTTTATCGCTTAGTTGGTATTACGAGGCCTTTCAAAAGACAGCATTTAAAGTCAGTTATAAGGTTAATAGCTTTGACATGGATTGTATGGCTAGTGATAGCTATCTTGCCAGTAATACCATTGGAGCCTTTCAAAACTTCATTTGCAGTTGGGTTGTCTAAAGGTTACAAATACGAAAAGAATTCTTTCATAGATTATCCTTATTTTGCCTTTGTTTTACGACATTATGCAATTCCAAGTTTCACTATAAACGCGACCGAAGCAACATCAGTGTTACAGGCTGTAGCACAATATCCAACTCAAGAGGTTATGGAAAAATTTTCCTCCGCTTTGGGTTGGGTAGATTTCGAAACGGAAAGTTGGAGTACAGTTGGCATGTACGATTATCAATATACTTGCAGTCCCAGTTTATTTCTTTTTAATGTGGATTATTTTGATGATGCTAATAATTTCACATTAACTTTTGTACTTTATAACCTTATTGTGAGTGTTGTTATTTTCATTTTCTACAGTATGATTACTTTCAAAACTTTTGACATTGATAAATTGTGTTTAAATTCTTGTAATTGCTGGAAACTCTTTAGGGAAAAATGTGGAAACGCTAAGTTTTTCAATGAAAGAAGCGCTTTACGGTCCACTGAGAATCGGAGAATGTTGAAACGCATTTCATGTATTATATTGACTGACATAATGTGTTGGATACCGTTGTGTATTGCTTCGTTAGTTCTTTGGAATGTTCCACTCAATTCGGAAGCAGTTCAAAACTTGGAAAATTATTTGAGCTATATACTTCCCTTCCAAATTGTTTCGCTAACTGTGGTCCCTTTCAACAGCATTTTGAATCCGTATATTTACTCTTCTCATATGTGGAGGCGCATGTTTAAAAAAATTAGGAAACAATTTTCTGCCAAAGAAACTAATGGTAAGACTTCGAACGGTGACTTTGCGACTTATGAAACCCAAGGTAAACTATCAGATGGAGGCATTTCCATTTCTAAAAGCATACCAACTACTTCTGTTTAATTCAATTATTATTTAGCTATACAATTTATTATTTATAATTCGTTATTTATCAATCTACATAATTCATTATTTAGCTACATAATTCATAATTTAACTGTTCTTTCAGGTATCTCCAATTGAAGACAGCTCTATGATCAGAGATCAGAGCAAATTATAAATTTCTTTACAGTCAAATTTAGAAACCCTTAACAGTCTGTTTCACTATTAACGGGATCATCAGAAGAGAACTTCTAAACAACATATACAAAAACAAATTGATTAGTTACACTTGAAACATAGATTTCTAAGCGGTTATTAACGAAGTAATGCGTCTGCCTGGCCTCGAAACTTTCGTCAACTGGACTACAGAACAGCTGTTATAGGACTTTTAAGGTGAAAGGCGGACAACATTGTGTTTACGAAATAATACTCATGCTGGGTTTGTCGTCGGTTACGTTTTAAGTTTGAGTAACTCATAATTGGGTAACTTCCATTAGATTAAATTTGAAAGATAGGAGTTAAAAGCATTGAAACAACTAATACAAAAACTCAATAGTGCATAGGCTTAATCAACATTTTTTAGCAAAATTTGTTTTTGTGCCTGCATTTTGAAATTAACTCAGAGCGTTTGTTAAGCAGTACTTCTGGTTTCGCTTTGATGGTTTGTAGCTTTTCTGCGAAACAAAGGCTGCATATTGTTGCATCACAGCGATTTGGAACAGCTTCTTTGATAACGCTCCATTGGATTTGGTAAATTAATCAGTTTATTTAAACCGCGTAAACCAGGCTAGATATCCCCCGCAAAAAGCGAAATTGGAGAAATCAGCAAACAATACTTGGACAAAATACATCACTCCATCCGACAAAATAAAAACAATTGAACCAGTGGACAAACACAGCTAGCCTCATCTCGTGGTTCAAAAACTCGACTTAGACCAAAAAGAACTGCAAATTCTTGAAATTTGATACTGAAAATTTTTATCCATTAATTTCTGAAAATCTGCTAGAAAATGCCCATGGTTTCGCCTCTCACCATACCGAAATTTCTGAAGAAATTATGCTCGCCACTCGACACCGCGAAAATCCTTGCTATTCTGCACACACAAGGTACGGGTAGAAAAAGAGCAACCCCGAATTCGATGTGACATTGGGTTCATTTGATGGCGCAGAAATATGCGAACTAGCAGGTCTTTACCTACTCGACCAACTATCAAACATACTACCAGTTGAATCATTAGGCCTCAACCGCGATAACGGCCTAGCAATCTTATCTGGCATTTCAGGACCAGATACCGAACAAATTATTAAGAACATCAGAAACTTGTTTAAAACCAACAATCTCAAAATAACTATCGAAGCCAGCATGCAAAACACTGACTTTCTGGATGTCACGTTCAACGCGGATAACGGCAAAAACTGGCCCAACAAGAAACCAAACTTACAACTGCAATACATTCATAAGCAGTCAAATCACTCTCCCGACATCAAAAAGCAACTTCCCAAGATAATAGAGAAAAGATTATTTGGCATATCATACAATCTGGAAGAGTTCGACAAAGCGATACCTGCATGCGCACACGCTCTAGAAAAAAGTGGATACAAGCAAAAATTAGAATTTGCAACAGAAAACAGCACCAGAAAAAGACACAGAAAACGGAACTTTACTTGGTTTAACCCCCCTTCTAGCAATAAAGTATTCACAAATATCGGCAAAAATTTTTTAAATCTATTAGACAAGCACTTCCTCTCCAACCACAAATGGCACGCCATTTGCAATCGTAACTGCGCACAAGTCAGTTATAGCTGCATGCCAAACATGGCAGCTATATTTAAATTACACAATCCTAACGTGGCAAACCCACCAAAAACCGACGAAACCAAATCGGCAGAAAATTGCAACTGTCGAAACAAATCCAACTGCCCGCTAAACGGAAATTGCCTTAAAAGCTGCGTAGTTTACAAGGCCACCATCTCACCTGGAAACAAAAGGGACGACTATCACTGATCGTGCTCAATTGTTTTCAAAAAACGCTTCAACAACCACAGCTCTTCGTTTCGACATTAGCGCCTAGAAGAAACTACCAAACTATCAAAACGAGTTCGAGACCACAAAAACAAAGGCTACGATTACCAAATCCAATGGAAAGTCAAGAAGCTGCTCCAAATCGCTGTGATGCAACAATATGCAGCCTTTGTTTCGCAGAAAAGCTACAAACCATCACAGCGAAACCAGAAGTACTGCTTAATAAACGCTCTGAGTTAATTTCAAAATGCAGGCACAAAAACAAATTTTGCTAAAAAATGTTGATTAAGCCTATACTCTAATAAAACTACCCTTCTCCGGATAAATTATAAACCAACTGGCAGTGCTATATTGAGTTTTTGCCTTAGTTGTTTCAATGCTTTTAACTCCTACCTTTCAAATTTAATCTAATGGAAGTTACCCAAGTATGGGTTACTAAAATTTAAAACGTAACCGACGACAAACTCAGCATGCGTACAGCTGTTCTGTAGTCCAGTTGACGAAAGTTTCGAGGCCAGGCAGACGCATTACTTCGTTAATAACTGCTTACGAATCTATGTTTCAAGTGTAACTAATCAATTTGTTTTTGTATATGCTGTTTAGAAGTTCTCTTCTGATGATCTCGTTTATGGTGAAACAGACTGTTAAGGGTTTCTAAATTTGACTGTGAAGAAATTTATAATTCATCAGTCTACTTGAATAGATTTCCTCTCACTCTTCCCCTCTACAGAGCCTAACGACAAAAACTACACGTTGGGGCCATTATTTTATTGGTGTTTTACTAGTTTTGAGTTTTGATTCCTGTGGATTGCAACTATTAAATCAAAGATTAAACGCACAACAGTCTGTTTCGTCTTAAGAACTGATCAGGTGCTATTGTAATCTTATTTCAATACAATTTCTACCTGTGCATCATTTAGCAAGATAATGTACATATCTTAAGCCTAACCCTAAACTTCAACCCAAACCTTAAATATTACTTTTTGAGAGTTTTAACTTTATATTACAGCTGCTCAAAATCGATGCTAACAGCGGGATACTGTGTCGTTTCCACACAGACACATTTAAATGCTTATAACTTTTATAAGAAAGGGGGTATTTGCATGGTTCTTTGGCTTTTTTGGTGAAAAAATTATTTAAAAATGTACAAAAAAAACTGCATCTTGTTATGAATTGCTTTAGATTTGCAATTTGATTTTAAATGAAAGAGATTAAAAACCTTTGGTTGTTGCTCATTTTTGCCATCATCAATCACACACTTAGTAGAAAACCGACGACTTCCGCAGTTTCTGTATCGTTGATGACCAGTTCTACGTAAACCCTATACTCAAGAATATTTGCTGAACACATAAGCAGTAATCACAATTTAACAAATCAGTGAATTTGAAGTGTTAAAATTCAACAGATAGTGTATAGCATAGCTAAATTTCAATCTCTGTAATTGTTCAGCTATGCTAAAACTTTATACTGTATTTCATTTACTAACTGTCTCAATTAAAAATCAAAACAATTAATCGAAAAAGCTAGAGGACGTTTTTTTCTAACATCTTTTCATGCTAATGTACTGCAATTACACAGTATAGTGCACAATTTTATTGATATAAATAATATTGCCTTTAACTTTTTTATTTCAAATATTGCAATCAGTGGTGCCGATCTTTGTTGAGCATTGGGGGGGATAATTTGCAATTTTTACCCAATTTTGCCCTATTTTCAACATTGGGGGGGATGAACCTCGACCACGATTTTGTTCAGGTGTGGAAATTTAGTGAAGACCAAACGAAAAATGCAAACAGAACTCTTTTTCTCCTCGAATTCAGGTGAAGACCAAAAAAAAAAAAAGGTCTTCAGCAAGAGAAGAACACTTTTTTCCCCAAATTTACGCTCAGCTGTACACCCTTTCAAATTATTGGGGGGATGCAGAAGTGAACCATTCTCAAACTATTGGGGGGGATACAGCCAAATTATTGGGGGGATAAATCCCCCCATCCCCCTGGGTTTCAGCACCACTGATTGCAATGATTTATGTTTATTAATGCGCGTCAACTACGCTTTGGGTATGCTTTTGGTTTTGTCTGACCACACCACCGCAGGGTAACGTTTACGGTTCTGTAGGAAATTCGTCGTCGGGCCGAGCCTTTAACTAAGGGTTAGAGAGTGCGTCAAGTACAAGGTTATAAGAAAAAATAATTCACCAGATGGAGAATCAAACTGGGGCAGCAGGCTAACCTTTTTATCACTAATCAACCCTTTATCAATTAACTGACTTTTGCCGCTCCTGCATACTTTGTGAAGAAATGACAAATTTGCAAAAGTACTGCTGTACTAGAATCGCAAAAGCGATATCTTGGGACCGCAGGATAGTATGCTTTATGCGTCAATTATCTTTCACTATATCATGCATCTTGATTTTGAATGAAATAAATTTAAGTTCTACATTTGACACAAAATTGAAATTACGACACCTAAACAATCAACTAATGTTGTGAAGTGCTAAATGCTTATTGCTATTGCTGTTTTACTGTGGATAATTATTTTTGTTTTTCTCTTCTGCCCTCAAAACTGCAAAAGTCTTTTTTGCTCCAAAACAAAAAGATAAACTTCCGCCAAAAAAAATGAATTTTTGCAATCTGGGGTCACATTGTTATGCTATTCGTACAAACAAAAATCTTTACCAAACTGACGTAGAAAAAAGTCTGGAAACATTTGGTATGATTACAATAATAAGTCAATTAAGATGTTTTTTGATGTTTGCAGGCCAGAGTTTTAATATTTAATCCTTTTGCGTGCTTCTGGCCTAAAGGCTACCAGCTCGGAAGCCTAGGGAAGAGCCACCAGAACGGCAGTGGAGTGGTGAACCGGTAATCCAAAGGCTGCAGGTTCGATTGGTAGTGGACCGGTAATCCAAAAGCTGCAGAGCAGCAGCACAGCAGTGGACCGGTAATCCAAAGACTGCAGGTTCGATTCCTGTGGGAAGACAGTTTTTCGAATTGCTTGTTTTAAGTAATCGCCGTTCTGGTGGCTCTTCCCTAGGCTTCCGAGCTGGTAGCCTTTATGCCAGAAGCACGCAAAACGATTAAAAACATTTGGTATGTTATGTTTTCTTTGCATGAATAAATTCAAAAATATTTGCACGAACATTTTTTGTTTTGTGAAAATCTTGTCAATTTCGGCAAAATCTTTGTGATATTCTGAGAGTGTGGGCTAGACCATTCGAGGAAATTTGCGAAAATGTTTTGAAATTTAATTTGCTGTGAAAAGTCATAAAATTTTTTAAAGATGAGTGCGCCTTTTTGTTTTTGCAGCAAAACAACACTTAAATATTTTCACACCGCAGTTTTATTCAATACAGGCATGTTTTATTTAATAAAGCAGGACCGTATTAAAGAAAAAATCAAGGGGCGCGTGCGCACAAACTTCTTTAAACACCCTGGCATGATGTTGTTAAATTTGTGAATGTCAACTTAAGGCAAGTTTAGATTCTCGCGTTGCGTTGCCTTTCACGCGCAGTTTTGAAGATAATAAAACTTGAAAAAAAGGTATACATTCTTGCGAATGCGTAAACGCAGAGGCTGTGACGTATAGCGACCACGAGTGCTGATGAAACGGATTTTATAATGTTGCATTGCGACGCGTGTACGTCACATCAGTTCTTGGTCGTGATTGGTCAAAAAAGAAAAAAAGTTGATCATTCTTAAACACCGCAATTCGAGAAAACTGATATCATTTGCACACGACGCCGAGGAGAGCAGAGCAGTGAGCTATTGATGCAAATCTAAAGTTGCTGTTAGAACAGTCGATTAGGTGTTTGTGAAATGTTAGTTTGCTTTTCATCGGCTATTGAAAAGAAAAAAAGGATAGTCTACACAATGATCAATAGAACAATTAGTGACAAAACAAGACAGGCTAGGCTCTTTTCAAGAATAGAAAATACTTCAGTAACGCAAAAATATTAAAGATTAGCAACTCTATTAGCAGATTAGTCTAGCCTATCTAATTGTACAGCAAACCAATCGGTCTCTCTCTAGTTCCAGCTTGCACTGTTCATGGCACCAGCATTTGTAAGCCTAGCAGTCTTTACTTAAGTTGTTGACTAATTGTTGAAGTGTTTGGGCAATATTATTGGCTGTCTTTTCCAGTTTCCAAAAGGTGATTAATTTTGTCTTGGGTCTCAATAGCCTAGTCAGTAACTTAATTGTTTGTTGTAGGCTATGTTGTTGGAATCAATTTGAATTATCTTATCTAATTGGCTGATCTTATAATTTAATTAATTTGAATTGAAATTACAAATATATTATAGGTCTAAAAACTTCGAAATGGGGTGGAGAGGCTATTCAGTATTGGTTAATTACCAACCACTTGTCTCAATTCTATTTCCATTAGTCCCTCTCCAATTATTTTTCTCTGTAAAATATAGATGAAACAAATTACTCCGTGTGAGTTTTATTGAACTATAAGATTTTATGCTTATGATTTACCAGCATCCAAATAAGAGTACTGAAATTTTATCATTAACCACCTCTCACATAGGCCATTCATGCAACCAGTTAATTCGTGTTTGCACAGCCAATTTCTATGCCGCAATTTGAAAGCATTATTTTATCAAACTAGCTCCAAAATTAAATTACTTTTGCAAAAAATGCAAAATTTTTAAGTGGTGGGGGTTCCGCCCCCAAACCCCCGCGCAGCTGGGGCTTTGCCCCAGACCCCTAAAACAGCCGCACCATTGCGAATTTCTGGCTACGCGCCTGGTTACAACACATCCGAATTTGTGAGGTTTTGTGCTTAATATTTTTATCATACCCCCCACCAAAATTTTCTGGATCCGCCACTGGTGAGCAACTATCAATATGAACAAGAATTAAACATCCATTGGTATTTATTATCACCGATTCAAACTTTTTTCACTAAATTAGCTTTGATGAAAACCAACAACAACGAACGTAATGCAACGCGAGAATGTAAACCTCACAAGCGCAAGCGTTGACGAGTTGCGCTGCAACGGAACGGAACGCGAGAATGTAAACACGGCCTTACTGTGGTAGATATAAAAATATTGAGCACAACCTTTTAGCATTGCATAGGACAACCTTTAGCATTACAAAAATATTGAGCACAACTAAGAAATTGTTTGAGGTTTTTACGACACAAGGAGGAATAAGGCTGCTTATGTACATTACTCCATTGGTCTGGAATTGGAACACAACCCCCAGCCATTGGATTTTTTTGTGATTTTCAAAAAAATAATTGGCTATTTTTGACGTATTTGCAATAAAAATAATGAAATTTTTTGACTAGAACCAAAATTATTAAAATCCTTGTTTGGTTTATTGTTATTATAAGCAAGCATTTCAAAAATCTTTACAATTGTTTGAAAACTGGCGTTATTCC
This sequence comes from Trididemnum nubilum, assembly GCA_963965965.1. Taxonomy (NCBI): domain Eukaryota; kingdom Metazoa; phylum Chordata; class Ascidiacea; order Aplousobranchia; family Didemnidae; genus Trididemnum; species Trididemnum nubilum. Next base: position 37,625,487 of record OZ014484.1, on the reverse strand, counting down.
AACCACCTATATAACTTCAAAAATTTTGAAAAAAAGAGCTACAGCAACATAGCCAACTTTATCAGAAGTAAAAAAAACTGAATATAAATGTTGCGAAACTCAGGTAGAAATAAAATGTATATGTGCTCTTTATATACTGTAGTACAAACTACATAAACTATAACCCACCAAAATTACGCTGTGGCTCCAACCATTCGCATAGTGTTGTGTATTACTCGTACCACAACAAACTGTTGCGCAATAAATGAAACATACGGAGTAATATTTCTTAAAACATTCCCCCCTTACTACAAACCTAGTATTTAAAAAATAATTAGGATTTAAATCAACTGTGAATATTTTTGTGAAAGTCACATATTATTTCAAGACTATACGAATAGTGTACCGGTAGTGAAAATTATAAAAAAACACTCTTACAAACGAAAAGCTTACAAAAAACCTTTAATGCTAGAAGGATAGCAATCAGGGTTGTCAAAAACTTTTCGATGGTTTTTAGAGCTATTTGTTGCATAATGTAATTTCAAATTGCAGTACCAAACTGAAAAAAAAAACTTTTCAGCTTTTTTTTTTAATTTTAGCCTCTTCAAAAACAGAATTGGATTGATGCTTCACCCCTTTAAAGTTTACTGCAAGTACGTAGAACTCATGTTTTAAACCTTTTTTGTGCTAGAACGAGTGGTTAATCGACCACACAGATATTTAGTCAAAAGTTTTGCACTTTGTGTTGCTTTTATTTAGATTGCAAAAATGATAGTTGTTGATGATGAATCAAAAAAAGCGGTTATTTATTGCGGCCAGTTTTTTCTTTGCCAAAGTTAATGATTTGTCGTTTAATTCACACTCACAGAACTATTGCGCGAGATGGTAATTGTAATTTCACTTTTTCAACGAGTTGCCTGGGCCAGAAGACAGCAAAAGCCAAAAGATTACGCAAAATTATGGTGTTCGTTGGAAAACATATGATAGTACATAGTGTGACCATAAATGTTTCAACAAAAGACACGTAAAATGCTAAAAGTTCGTATATCAATTTCGCAGCAGTTTTTTAACGAAGCTTTTTGTTGCTTTAAAGCTTTTATTTTGCAGCAGCAGTATGTTTTGTTTTGTTAGATTAAATGAGTAGTGGTTTCAGTTTTGCTAAAAACAAGTCAGAATACAATACCCACAAAAACTTTTCATTCTTTTGTTGTCGGTTCACAGTATCAAAGTGATAAATTTTGGTAGTTTCGTATCAATTGTTTAGTTATTGTTTTTATGATTTTATCGCATTGCTGTACGTATTTAGAACAGCATACAAAATCAACACCTAAATCTAAAGCGTCGGAATTCAATCACAGCAGCTCAAGAAAAATCTATTTTTGTTCAATCATATTCCGAAGCGTGAAGCGAGTTTCTGAAAGGCTCGTTTTATTTTAATATCTTCCAATTTCAGCACTGGCGCCTTCAACCATTCGGCCAAGGCAACACGCGCAAGTACGTGACTAAAATCACTTAATAAACTTCGCTGTCACAAGTTTGGGCTGCGTATGCCCCAAACCACGTGACGTAGCGCCTGCAAAATTGGAAGAACGCAAGGTCATGTAAAGATTTATCATCTGTCCAAATTTCAGGTTTCTAGCTTTGGTGGTTTTTGAGTATTTGTGACCACCATGTGATTTGCTTAATAAATAAAAAAATAAACTAAATGTTCATTTTCCCGCGGGAAAATAATACTGAACTTCCGCCAGTTCCATTTCACCATCATTCTCCCCTTCATGCTTTGAAGGTTACCGATATTTCTGTAAAACTCAATCGTATGCAATGCAACAACTAATTTTGTTTCATGAAAAAAATAAATGTGGGATTTAAATCGTTTGTGGTTTGGGTAAAACCGATGTCCGACTAAGTATTTAAACACAGCTCAGTTCATTCACGATAATTTCAAACTCTGACGCCTTTAATCATTACGCCAGCTCAGCATATGAAACCAACTGACTAAAATCAATTGGCAAATTTAGCTTTTAAAAAGGGATTTTTGGGAAGATTCATTTGGGGGTTAGTACCCCCAAACCATGTAAAAAATTGTCTTTTAAATATCTATTGATATCCAAAAAAACTAGCGCCCTAGCTCAAGCCGTTCAAAATAGATGATTTTGTGTGGTCCATTTGGGAAGGTTCCGGAGGGGAGTACTCAAAACTATGTCAAACATTTTGTCTCTTTAATATCTTTTGATGTAAAAGAAACTGGAGCCTTAGCTTAAGTTCAACAAATTGATTTTTGTGGGGTTTACGTGGGGATTTGGTACCCCCAGTATTATGTACAAGAAAACTGGAGTTTTAGCTTAAGCCGTTCAACGCAATGACGTTTGGGAGAGTTTGGGGGGAGGGTGCTCCCAAACTATGTCAATTTTTTGTCGCTTAAATACCTACTAATATCAAAAACAACGAAGCCTTAGCTTAAATCGTCCAAAAATTGATTTTTGTGAGGTTTATTTGGGGATTTTCGGGGGGTGGCACTTTCAAAGTATGTTAAAGTGTTTGTCTTTTCAGTATTTGATAATATCAAATAAAAACTAGAGCTCTAACAGAAGCCGTTGAAAAAATTGATGTTTAGGAGTCCGATTGGGGGTGGGTGTTACCCCAAACTCTGTCAAAATATTTGCCTCTGAAATATCTACTGATATCAAAAGCACAAGCATGGTGGTGGTGGTACTACCCGACCGTCGGGCCACACCCCAAGGTCTGGACCATAGATCGAGAATAGAGAGAGGGGAGCCAAAGATAGATTTACGAAGGGGTTCAGAGGCAGGACAGTCGAGGAGGAGATGATTGAGGTCCTGTAGAGGGTGTCCACAGGCACTACAAGCAGAATTCTCCTTCCGACTGATCCTGTGAAGATATGAGGATAAAAGAAGACTGTGACCATGGCAGCGAAGACGGGAAAGCTCACAGCGAATGGAGCGAGAAAGAAGAAGTTTCTACGGAGACTTCGGGGACTTGGAAGTTCAGATGGGAGTGGGAAATGTGACGTCTCCAAATACTGTATTGGGAATAACGGACTTCGGCAATAACTGGGGGGAGAGGGCATGGTATCGCATCAGAGGGCAGAGAGGCACCAGTTTTGGCGAGTGCATCCGCTTTTTCATTACCGGGGAGACCTGCGTGACCGGGGACCCATTGGAAGCTTAGGGTGGTATTGTTGGAGAGAGGAGGCGAGGGACCAAACATTCCAGAGGGACTCAGGCAAGAGATAAGAGGGGGCTGAAGAAAGGATTGAGAGGGCTGATTGGGAGTCGGTTAGGAAAAGGACTGACTGGAATTTACAGATCATCAAATGGCTAGTACACCAAGCGAGACCTTGCTTGAGGGCAAAAGTTTCAGCTGTGAAGCTGGAGGCAATTGGACCAGAGGAAAAGGACAGGAAATTGGATGTGTTGCATTTGGAGCATGTGACATACACTCCAGCACCACCGGACCAAAAAGGGAGGGAACAGATCCGTCAGTCCATACTTGGATATCAGACGGTGGGAGGGAGGACAGTCTGCCTGAAGCAGACTGGAGTCGGGCTGTACTATTGCCTGTGCAGTCGGGAATGAATGGGGAAACAGTGAAGTGGGTTGTAATCCATGGGGGAAAAGGGGGGCACATGATCAGAGTCTCACGTGGGGATGAGAGTGGTTGTGTGGCCGAAGAACAGTATGATCTCCAAGAGGGTTTCTTCTTTAGTCGACAGGGAACGTTTCTTGTTGCAAGGGCATAAAGGCTGGAGAAGTCTGGGGGGAGGCGCAGAGCACGTTTGAAGGAGTAAAGGGTTTGATGTTCTAGAGTTAGCTTTAGAGGAGGGAGTGGAAGAGAGGCACCCAGTAATGACCCTGCATGCAGCTCTGTGTAGCATTTCCAAGTGATTGGTTGCGGTGTTGCAAAGGAATAAGAACCAACCAGCAGAGGCATGTGTGAGCACCGGACGCACAAAGGCTTTGTAGAGTAGGGAGAGAGATTCTTTTGTGGGACCCCAGGAGGCAGTGGCTATGAAGCGAAGGGCTTTGTGGCGTGGATAGAATTTGAAACACAGGGATTGGACATGAGAAAAAGAAGGACTCACACTTCTTTGGATTGAGAGGAAGTCTCCATAAGTTGGACCATGTTTCTAGGACAGTGAGGGAGGATTGGACAACAGAAGAGGCTTTGAGCGGGTCTGGGAGGAGAACCAGATGGCCAGATCATCACCATACAGGGAGGCATGGGCACCCCGACGTAAATCCTTGGTGATGTCATCAACAAACAGGATGAAGAGAACTGGACCATATACCGAGCCCTGGGGGACCCCTCGTCTGATGCGGAACGGCTGTGGAAACCACCAACCTGGACTTTAGCTCTACGATCAGAAAGGAAAGAGTGTACCCAAAGAGCAAAACAAGGGGGGAGTTTGAGCGAGAGGAGTTTGTGAAACCGAGCAGAGTGCCAGACCGAGTCGAAAGCCTTGGAGAAGTCAACAGACGCCAAAATCGTTCAGCCTGGAGGCTTTTTCTTTTGGAAGCCATCCCATATTGATTAAGACAGAGTAAGAATTTGGTAAAGAGACGACCTACCAGGACGAAAGCCGGCCTGGCAAGAGGAGAGATGATTCGATTCGAGGTGAAAAGTTAGGCGAGAAAGAATCAAGCGCTCAAAAAGCTTGGAAATGCAAGAGGTGAGAGAAATGGGGCGAAAAGAGCACGGAAAGGAAGTGGGTTTAGCAGGTTTATGAATGGGGATGATAGTGGTAGGTTTCCAACAAGAGGGGAAGGTGTGAGAGTACCAGGACCTGTTAAAAAGAGAAAGAGGGAGGAGTTGCGCTGGCTCTGGCAAATGTTTTAGTAAAGGACAGGCAATCTGGTCAGGGCCAGACGCAGTGGAAGAGGAGAGATTGCTGATGGCAGTGGAGAGTTCAGACAAAGATAAGGGGGAGCAGAAAAAATTATGGAAGGAAGAAGCATCCTCACAGCTAGCTTTCCGGAGTTCATTCATGAACTGTCGTTCGGCTCTGCGCGAGGTACGGGGTGTTGCTTGAGATAGATGTGAGCGAAGATAAAAGGCATAGTGGTTGGCAGTGTCAAGCGGGGAAGTGCAACCAGGAAAAGAAGGGTCTTGAGAGGTGTTCTTTTTGCCCGAGATGGCACTGAGAAGCCTGAAGACAGCACAAGGATCAGAACGGGGGGACAGGTTAGAACAGGTGGCTTGCCAGGTTGCAGATTTGGCTCTAGAAATGACTGCGGACGCCCTACGAGAAGCATCTATGTATCTGAGGCGGTGCGCCTTGGAGCGGGCCCTCCGTCGTTCCTGCACTGCAGATTCCGCTTCCTGGGACCACCAGGTTTTGGGGGAACGACCAAGGCAGCCAAAGGGAATAGAGGCCTTGGCAGCTTCGACTAAGAAGAGGGAAAAGGAGCAGTCAGACTGGTGGATGTTGAGTGCATCAATATCAAGAAAGGGAAGGTGCTCAGCAATATATGATTGGTAAAAATCCCAACTAGCCTTTTTGTAGTTTAATTTAGGGGGACGAGTGTTGGGGTGACGAACTGGAGAGAGGGGGAGGACAATCTCAATGGGGAGATGGTCAGAGCCAAGGCCAGGGAGAGTGCGCCACTCAAAGTGGGGAGCAAGAGACGCAGGAGCTAACAAAATATCAGGGGATGAAAGGCTCCCAGTGGAATGATGAAGGAGCGTGGGAGAGGCAGGGTCGTTCAGAATTTCCAGACCGGAGGAAGTGATCCAGCGAAACAGGTCATTTCCGAGCGGGTTAGGGGGAATGAGTCTGTCCCAGGTTGGGTGGTGAGCATTGAAGTCTCCGAGGATAAAAGTGTGAGGGGAGTTTGGAAGCATGTCAGGATAGAAGGTCCAGGTGAGAGAGTCAGAAGGAGTGCTTCTGATGGGAGGGGAGTAGAGGTTAAGGAATTGTAGAGGAGAGTGGTTGGAAAGAAGAACTTTAACACAGCTGTAGTCACAGTAGAAATCCTGGGAAGAAAGAGAGGAGACAGAAACAGGTGAGACGGCCAAGTCAGAGTGGATAAGAGTGAGGACACCACCACCTGTGTTATGAGTTCCGGAGGAAACAGGGCCTTGTCTGCCGAATGTCCGATCCGTGCGGAGGGTATAATCACCAGGGATTTGAAACTTTTTGGTTGCCAAAAGATGGGTTTCTTGGAGGAAAATGAGGTTATATTGGTTGCCAGAAAGAAACGCGATTAGTTCAGCTCGACGGGAGGAGGAAAGACCGCCGGCATTCCATTGCAGAACTCTGAGATTGTGAGAGAGGCAAGGATTTCTTTGAGGGTGGGGCGGCAAGTTGTAAATTGGTTGTGAGCTTGTGGGTGGTGGTGGTGAAAGGGGTAGGGTGAAGGAGGAAGGAGGGTAGGTGTGAAGGAGAGGAGGGTGTGAGGGGAGAGGTGGAGATGAATCCATGAGATCTGAGCATGTTAGTGGGGGGCATGGGTGTGGGCGGAGCTGAAAGGACGGGGCGGGGGGACGCTTGCTGGTGGGTAGGAGAGGCAAGGTCCCCATTGAGACAAGCAGGGCAATTCCAACCCATGGAGGAGCCAGCCACGCAGATTTTGCAAAAGTCAGCCCGAGTCAGGAGCAGGAGAAATGCACCCACTTGGAGCAGGTAGAGCACTTTAGACCAGTGCTCCGCAACCGGGGTGCCGCGGCACCCCGGTGTGCCCCGAAGCTGTGCTAGGGGTGCCACGGTATTTTTAGAAACTTTTCTAAGTTGTTTGTGTGTTTGTTTAGGTTTTCTACGTTGTTTGTGAGCTTAATCTTCTGCGTTCAGCAAAACTGAAATTTAGAACTGTTAGACACAATGGATAAATTTTTAAAGAGAGCAGTTCAACCACCAGATAGTTTACCTACTTCAGCAAGTGGTACTGCAAAAGCACAAAAGAAGAGAAAATACAGTGAAGACTACATGCAATATGGATTTACTTGGTGCGGTAGTGAAGAGGCTCCAAATCCACATTGCGTAGTTTGTGAAGAACAACTTGGTAATCAAGCAATGGTTCCAAGCAAACTTATTAGGCATTTAAAAACAAAACATTCTACTTATTCTGGCAAGGATAAGGATTTCTTTCAACGAATATGGAGTGAAAAGAAAAAGCAAAAGCAATTCATGAAGTCAACTTTCACAGTCACGGAAAAGGCAGTAGAAGCTACCTATCAAGTTGCCAAATTAATTGCTCGACAGAAAAAGCCGCATACTATCGGAGAGGAACTCATAAAACCAGCCTGCCTAGAAATTGTCGGATTAATGCTTGGACAGAAGGAAGCTGAAGAAGTCAGGAAAGTGTCGTTGTCCGCCAAGACTATTAAAACGCGCATGGGCGATATGTCTGAAGATCTACTTGAAACGCTACTTAATAAACTAAAAACATCTGGAAAATTTTCCCTTCAAATCGACGAAACAACGGACATCAAAAAGCAAGCACAGCTATTGGCTGTTGTACGATTTGTCGACGGCAATGCTATTACAAAAGAGTATTTGTTTTGCAAAAAACTTCCAGAGCGAACAACTGGGCAGGACATTTTTCGCGAGACAAACGAGTTTTTTACCGCCCACGGTATCCACTGGAATGATTGCGTCAACCTTTGCACAGATGGTGCTTCAGCAATGTTGGGCAAAGGTAAAGGTTTTGCTACGTTGGTGAAACAGCAAAATCCTGCCATTCAAGTTACGCATTGCTGCATACATAGAGAAGCCTTGATGACCAAAGTGCTGCCAGAGGAACTGTCCGAAACGATGAAACACTGCATTGACATTGTGAACTTCATTAAAGGGAGAGCTTTGAATTCACGTATTTTTTCGTCATTATGCAAAGAAATGGGTTCAGAGCATCAGTCATTATTGTACTATACGCATGTACGTTGGCTTTCTCGGTGAAAAGTTCTCGCAAGACCTTTGAACTTCGGCATGAAGTGAGTCAGTTTATATTAACTCAGAACAACCACGATTTGCGTAAGCACCTTGAAGACGATTATTGGGTCGCAAAACTTGCGTACATGGTGGACATATGTGAACACTTAAATGAACTCAACATCAAAATGCAAGGCAGGGAAGAAAATATACTATCGTGTTCTGACAAGTTGACTGGATTTAAACAGAAATTAGCACTATGGAAAACCGAGTTGGGGCGAGGATCACTGGAAATGTTTCCAAGAAGCAATAATGATTTGAGCGATGTTGACAGACAATTTGTAGTGGATTTGGCTCAAGAACACTTGTCTTTGTTGCAGCAGAAATATGACTGTTACTTTTTTACAATCAACACACAACAATATGATTGGATCCGAAATCCTTTTTCATCCAACGCTGAAATTTCCACAGAAGAGCTTTCTTTGCCGATCAGGGAGTCATTTCTTGAGTTACGAAATGACAGAACTCTCCGATTGAAATTCAGCGAGATGTCACTTGGAGAATTTTGGGTTTCTATTAGAGAAGAATACAAACTAATTTCAAAGGCAGCTATCGAAATTCTGCTCCAATTTTCCACAACCTATTTGTGCGAACAAAGCTTTTCTTCTCTCGTATTGATCAAAAACGACAAACGTTCCTGCTTGAGTGATATTGATAGAGAACTTCGAGTTGCTCTTTCGAAATTTGAACCTTATATTCAACGATTGTGTTCATCAAAGCAGGCGCAAATATCGCATTAAATTTATTGATGCTGTACCTTTGCATTTACTTTTTCTCTTTCTAGTTAACATTTTCGCCCCCGGTGTGCCGCCGAGTTTATGAATGTTGTGAAGTGTGCCGTGAGTGAAAAAAGGTTGCGGAGCACTGCTTTAGACAGTCCTTTCCTACCTCGAGAGAGCACATGGAGCAGGGGTAACATGGGGGGCCCCGAGGTGGACGTGATTGATAAAAGCCAAGCGGTAGTGGGGGGAACCCTGGGGGAAGAGGACGCAGGTGCCATAACGAGGGGACTGGTCTGAGAGGGGGAGCCAGTTTTGCTTTGGGGGTGGCACGCCGGGCAACGCCAGCCCTCTGCAGTGCCAGTTGCACAGATAGTGCAAAAGTCAGCACGGGTAAGGGAGGAGCAAAGGAAGTGCACCCACTTGAGGCAAGCAGAGCACTGAAGAGAGTTTCTGCCAACATTAAGGTGGCAGATGGAGCAGGGGTACCTGGGGTGAGGATGATTGCTGATGGGGCACAGGTTAGGATGGACATTGCCACTAATAAGGAGCAATGCCAGGATAAGGAGACACCGAAAGCGGGTCTGGTTAATAAGAAAAAGAGGAGCTGCCCAGTTGTGACCGGTCAATGGGCGGCCCAGCAAAAAAACAGTCCGAGACAATGGGGGCGACCTTTTGGTCGAGCCCCTCGGGAGATCTGTCCTGCCATTTTGACCCATCCCCACTGGGGAGGGGACTGCACCATAACGATGAGGTGGCAGGACGCTGGTGCAGAAAGCACAAGCATCGTCAACTTGGTCGTGCAAAGACATGATTTTTGGGGGTCCATTTTGGGGGGGGGCCCGCGAGGGTAATACGCCAAACGATGTCAAAATATTCGTGTCTTAGAAATGTGCTAATATAAAAAAAACTAGTGCCCCAGCCCGAGCCAATTAAAAAATGATTTTTGGGGTCCCCAAGGGGTGTGGTATCCCAAAACCACTTCAAAATATTTTCCTCTTAAATATCTACTGATATCAAAAAACACTGGCACCTTAAATTAAGTTGTTAGCAAAATTGATTTTTGGGGAGTCCATTTTGGTTCCCCAAGAGGGGGGGGGGCAGTACCCCCAAACCACGTTAAAATATTTTCCTCTTAAATATCGACTGATAGCAAAAAATATTGGCACCCTATGTTAAGCAGTTCAAAAAAGTGATGTTTGGGGTGGCCACTTGGGGGGGTCCCCGGGAGCGTGGTACCCCAAAACTATGTCAAGGTATTTGCCTCTTTGTTGTGTCTTGATATCAAAGATGTAGCACCCTAGCTTAAGCCGTCAAAAAAACTGATATTTGTTTGGGTCCATTTGGGGGTTTTGGGGGGTTGGTACCCCCAACTTATGTCAAAGTAGTTTTGTCCTAAAAAGTTCTTCTGACACTCAAAAAATCTAGTGCGCTTGCTTATGGTGTTTAGAATTTTTTTTTGGGACATCTTCACCGAGAATGAAACCTGATGCCCTATGATCATTATATTTGGTCAAATCGAAAAAAAAAAATTAATATAGGCCTACCCTAAATTCGATATAATCTTGGTTTGAAAAAAGTGATGGTCAAGTAGATAATTGAACCCAGGTCTTAGGTTTCAAGCACTCCGGCGTGTTTAACCATTCGGTTATGGCAGTACGCTCGCGTAGGTGACTACCTCCAAAGTAGCCTAGGTCAAAATATTCTTCTAAAATTTTTAGTGGTAGCAAAAAAAAACAAACTAGCTCGATAACTTGAGGTCGTAAAAAGCTGATTTTTGGGACGTCTTCACAGAGAATGAAACCCGATACACTCTGATCATATCTAGTGTCTAACAAAAAATATTATAAACGATTTTGTCGTAATCGAAAAAAAACTAATATGCTAGATATAATCTTGGTTTGATAAAAGCGATGGCCAAGTAGATATTTGAACCCAGGTCTTAGGTTTCAAGAACTGGCGCCGTAAACCATTCGGCCATGGCAGCACGCGCGCGTAGGTGACTACCTCCAAAGTAAGTCAAAATATACTTGTCTTGAAAGTTTTTAGTGGTAGCAAAAAAGAACTAGCGCGCTAGCTTGAGGTCTTAAAAAGCTGAGACGTCTTCACGGAGAATAAAACCTGTTACCTTCTGATCATATCTAGCGTCAAACAAAAAATATTATAAACAATTTTGTCGTAATCGAAAATAAAAACTGCTAGATTCAATGAAATATTAGTATGCTAAAAGCGATTGCCAAGTAGATAAATGAACCCAGGTCTTAAGATTTCAGCACTGGCGCCTTTAATCATTCGGCCAAGGCAGCACGAGCAAGTAGGTGACTAAAATCACTTGATAAACTTTGCTGTAACAAGTTTGGGGTGCATATGTCCCAAACCACGTGACGTAGCCCCTCCAAAATTGGAGGGACGCAAGTTCATGAATACACTTATCATCTGTCCAAATTTCAAGTTTCTAGCTTTGGTGTGACTAAAATCACCAGTGCTGGGCACCGCAAATTTAAACTCTATTCCGCAACCGCAAATAGCAATGGGTGGTCCGCAACCGCAAATCCGCAAGTTTGTGGTACGTTTGCGGTAATTTTTTGCACTTCCGCAACCGCAAAAGACTTTTCACTTCCGCAAACTTGAACCGCAAACTTTGCTGTTTTTTTTCCTGGTTTGATAAGTAGAGAAGACCTATAGCAATATAACAATGCTTGATATTTTCCATATTGGCTGCAAACCTGTAATAAACATCAGAAAGTTTTCTTCGGTTATTTAATATTTTGTTTTTTTAAGTTATAATATAATTGTCAGCAGCAGGGCCAAGTGGAAATGTACGAAGGTTTGTTTAAACAAAACTGCGAACGGAGTTGGATTACGGCTGCGACTCTAGTGGCTGAAGTAGATACTTGGAAGAGAGTAACCTCACCTGCCAGTGGAAGAGAGTAACCTCACCAGTCACTTTCGTCGCTTGTTCCAATTTCTAACTGTCGTATGTTCGTTGAGTTGAAAATCCTAATTTGATTTACATACTTGTACAGTACATTACACTTGTCATATAGGACAAACAGAGATGCAAAAATCTTTATTGAGTCGCGGAAAAGTAAAAACTCGAGACGCACGAACTTGCGTTTTCGCGTTCTTAAAAATTATACTTTACAGGCATGGGCTACAGGCTAGTATTTACTGCTTGAATGACGGAATGGATGGGAGGGGGGGGGGTTGTAGTCGATGTCACTTCCTGCTCCTTTAATCACGCATGGCAATTTGCAGATCACGATTAAAATAACTTAGTTTCAAACATAATAATTGCAGTTGGCGTTTTTTTTTTTTGCTTCTGTACTGGTGTAAAAATCTTTTAAATTGTTTTGAAAGGTGTTCATACAAAGGCAAACTTTTGCCAAGATAAAAATGTGCTAGGTGTAAGAAGAACATGCCAAAAGTTCGGCTCCTTTGTTTATTTTATTTCAGTTGCACTACAGTTCTGATTAATAATACATGAAATTCTAACGCTTGAACTTCCAGTCGAAGTTTGGATAAGTCTTTTAAAAGCGTTCAAATTGCTTACAATATAATTACGGTGCAGACACTAGCGTACCTAGGAGGAAGGCCACTGTGCCATGGCCTCCCCCTCAGACCCAAAAATGAAACACGATAAAGCAAAACCTAGCGGTTCTACGAGGATGTTCGTTATTACTGCGTAAATGCAAAAATAATATCGTAAATGCAAAAATAATTCTTTGCATTATGTCGACTCCTCTTCACACTGATGATGAAGTCAGTTGACTTCGAAACACGGGAATGCTCCCGCGATAGGGGGCTCCGCCTCACCTGCGTCACTAGGGGTTGAAATGATTACCCATTTCGACGCGGCGACAGCATTAAGGTGTTGTCAAATGAAATAGGATTGTAAGACATGATGTCTCAGTGAACTATTAAATTAGTTCTGCCTATTTCACTTCAGGGATAATTTAAATCGATCTTTATTTTGGTTTGTTTTCTTCTTCACAAATGACCTAGCTTTTTAATTCCGTAATGTTTTTGAAGCATTTTTATTTTACGATTTCATTCTTCTAGCAAGTCGCGTAAAAGCATTATAGTAAAACTTGCTTCCAGAATGCACAAAAACGCTTATTTTTAGTGTAATTTTGCAATTTTTTTTCGGAGCATGCCCCCGGACCACCCTACAATGGTTTTGCCTTCGGCACTCTCCATAATATTAATTTGTGGCGTCGCAGTGTGACGAAAATTTAGGCCCCCCAAGGAAACTTTTTGCGTATGCCATTGAGTGCGAATATTAATGTTGTTTGAAAACTCGCTCTCATTTAAAATTTTATGTTTCTCTTTAGCGCTGAGCAGTCAGCACTCAGCAACTAAGGTAATTGCAAAAATAGAAAATTTGGGTTTTAAGTCTTGGTTATCGGTATGTAACGTAGGTTCAATTAATGGTTACTGTTAAATTAGAAATTTGTTTCCACAGTGGCCAATTTGTTGGTGTTGCCAAAAATCTACTGGATCAATGCGCAGTAGTAATTTACTCGCCATAAAGTTTGTCAATATCATTAACTTTGCTCGTGAATTTTGGAAAATTTTGGAGTAACGCCGCCAACTGCTCAGAAATTTATGCCATTTCTTAAATAAAAAATGGGCTAAGCATTTTGACGCATCATTTGCACAATGCACAAACTTTGGAAAATCAAAAAGGCAAAGTGTTGTAGTATGTATACATCACCAAATATCACAAAATTATTCAGGATACAGACATTTTTTTCAGGATTCTAAAGCGGGCAGTAATATTAATTTCCAAAAATTTTTGGAAATTTCTTGAGCGGCAACGCATATAGTCTAAAGCATGCCTTCCAAAAAGACGGTCAGCGAAACAAAAAGACTAAAAAGATAAAACTAAGATTGAAAATGTTGGTAGGCCTGCAGCCTATTTATCTTCTAAACGTGCTGGGCATTTCATCAAAGTCGTCTTGTGCAACCCTTTGCCATTTCAAAAAGTCTAAGTTTTCCTTCACTAAAACAAGCCGTTGGAAGTTTCTTGACCTTAAGCCAACTCATTTTGCTGTAAGAATAGCAGCACCTCTGGGAAATAATCGTTCCACAGCAGAGGAACGTGGTGAGAGGATGTTGAACGTTAGAAATACATCCACCCAAATCTGTCGATACATTGAATTGTATGGAAGTTTGTTTTTTTTTGAAATTGCAGAAACGATCTCAGTGATGCTGTTGATTTGCGGATTTGCGGTAGATTTCAATTTTTTTACCGCAAATGTTTGCGGTAAAAAATCGGTTCGCAAATCCGCAAACCAAAACCTTAAGTCCGCAATTTGCGGATTTGCGGACCGGTTTGCGGAAGTGCCCAGCACTGAAAATCACCAAATAAACTTCGCTGTCACAAGTTTGGGGTGCATGAGCCCCAAACCACGTGACGTAGCGCCTCCGAAATTGCAGACACAAATTCATGTATAGACTTAAAATCTGTCCAAATTTGAGGTTTCTAGCTTTGGTGGTTTTTGAGTATTTGTGACCACCATAAGATTTGCTGAATAAATAAAGAGAGAAAAAAAGGTGTCGGAATCGTCATGGTTTATATTTGAGAGCTGAAAGGGCATGCCCAGACCCTTCTAAATTCAAAAGTTTTCTTCCCCTAGAGCCATTAGTTTTCGAGCTAGAGCTGTTTAAATCTAAAATTGGCATTTCATTTTTTGGCTCGGAAACCCGTATGGCATGACCGATTGCCCCCAAAATATGCACTAAGAATGAATTGTATGTGCCCCAGCTAAGATCTGAATTTCAAGTTTCTATCTCCACCCGTTTCAAAGTTATAGCGTTTTATATTTTTGTTTACGAATTCGTGAAATATGCCGGAAAAAAACATAAGGACTTCCAACGCAAAGCGTCGCGGAAGTCCCAATTATGCTGCGCTAGTTCGAGCTTATTGGCTCACAATCTGTCCAGTACCTTGAGCATAATAGGGTCGAAGTTCTTGGTGTGGCCAAAATGCTTCTTCTTCTCCTTTAACACGTCTTCGTCCTCGTCCTCCTCATTTGGAGGCAAACCAAGATCCACCTCCATGTTGAAGTCCTCCTCCTCATCCTCGGCGTCAGTCGTGGAGAACTCCGTGGCTTGGAAACCGAAAATCGCTGTAACAATTTGGTTTGAAAGTAGCTAGCACAGCTCGAGTGGAATCGGGATTTCCTTGAAGTGGAAACTGATCGCTGGTCAGCGAAAATCGAATTTGCACCCACAGGTCAACTAAGCTCCAAAAGACACCCAAAAGAGAAAGAGAAAAAGCGAAAGATTGTAACTATATGGGTACACTTTGTACAAAAACGATCGGGAGCCAGACAAGGGTTTTTTTTCGGAGGGATCAAACAAATTTCATGCCAGTTTTCTAGATTCAATAACCACAATGGATATTAGTTTCTATTCGCATAGTGGTGAAATGGGTTAGATTTTTCTTTTGTGGACTGTTAAAAGTTCCTAACTTTGACCGTATAGAAACAAATACAGTACTACAAATTTCATAATTGCGAGATAGATTCAACATCCTGGCTGTAACTTTATTTTTGAAATATTCAACTTCCGTATGACCGGCCAGTTGGTCAAGCGGTAACACGTTCGTCTCTGGAGCGGGAGGTCTGAGGTTCAAATCTCGGGTGGTCAAATTACACACAGTGTTGCCAAAGGCTCGCTACCGCAGCGACATTTTTTCGAAAGAAGCTGTGTTGCCCAGGCGCAATGACGCGGAGTTGGGCCTCGCAAACTGGTTACACGCTGCGGCGTCATACAGTGAGTATAATAAGATTTGATTGAAACTTCCTTCTGGTATCTGGAAGTACTGTAATAGCAAAACAAATGCAACGATACAAACTTCTTCAAGCATTTAGTATTTTTTTTGACATACCGATAACGAAGTCATAACCTCTTTCATAATCACAAATTTATTCACCAAGTGTCTTTAGCCAGGAGATAGCCAAGAAACTTTTCGGTTTTTCAATGCTACTGCCACCTGTGCACCAACCTACTACATACTTTTTTTAATGCTGAAGATTAATCTCGTCTTTAGGGCTAATAAATGGCATTATATTGGCCCGTCTAAATGGTCCTCTAGTCAAAAGGGAAGCTAAGAAATACCAATTTTTTAGTCTTTGGTTTGACCTGACCTGGAATCGAACTTAAACCTACTGTTTCAAAAGCAAACGTACGATCTACTCAAACAATAAATGGTTAAAAAATTTCGTAAACAAATTTGTGCAATTTAACTTTCCATCGTCCTTTGAAGTGAAGTACCCAGTCCCCAAGTTATTAAAAAGCAAAAGTTTTTCGTCTCACCGTCAAGACCATCTCCAATCCCCTTCCCGATCTCATCAGGCGAAGCTTCCCTCACTTCGGAGTAGGTTATCTTGCCGCCTCCATTCGAAATGCCGCCCACCATCAAGTTGAACTCCTTATCAAAGTTGCGCAGCTTGTCTTTAAATTGATTGAATTCGGGAGCATCTTGCGGGGGAATCCCCAGATCGGCCGCCTTTATTTCCTCAATATCTGCGAATGACCAATGAAACTATGAATAATTTTTCAAATAAAAGAAATGAGAATTACATAATTCTACTATTGGGAAAATACTTGGTGATTCAAAACATTTTGAGGGGTTTGATAGAGTTTACAGCAAAAAATCTAAGACATTGCGAAATTATCGCTAACGAATAAGCATTAGCTAAATTTTGCGTAGCTGATTTGGTGATTGCTTTCATATTCGTACATTTTTACGAGTCCAAAGGTTTTACAGCAAGTTCCAAAAAAACATTTCGGTTAAAACGTAGCGTGAATGTTTTCTCTGAAGCTCGGTTTCCTTTCTTATTAATACAAGTAAGTATTGCGGCTACAACAAACAATAATGCACAGTAGCATACAAAATCCAATTCAATGATGCCTTGCTGCATACCGTATAACTTGCCAGTGGTGCTGTTTGAACTTTGGAGAAACCGGATCTGTAACTTAGCAACAAGTTCTCGTAACTTAGCAACCGGTTCTCGTAACTTAGCAACCAGTTCGTTCCAGTCAAAGACAGGATATCTATGCAACCAATTTTGAACAACCGGTTTTCGTTCGCGCGAACTCCCGGCGTATTCCTATTAAAGAAAAACTGACCAAAATATCAAGGACCTCCAGCATATAATTTATACAACTTTCGAATCATGTATTCCCAAGAATCTTCAGCACACAAAATGGGATATCCTATATTTGAATGCCCTAATCGGGAAAAACTTTACGATTTGGTACACCATATCCATTTTCGCTATAGCAGGTGACTGGTAGTTTGTGCTGTAACAATGTTGCAGTATGCCCGTATCCAACAGAAAGTCAGAAATTTACTTCAATTTCAATACGTTTGCTTGAAGGAACTAAAAATCAAACCCAACGGATCAGTTTAGGAGCAGAATTTACATAGCGGGATGTAGCGGATTATATGTAGTACAGTACAACCAACACCCAATGGGCCCACGACAACTGTCTGCCAACAAAATCTAATCCTAATGTTGGCATTTAATTTGGGGCGGTCACTTGGCTTGGTTCGACATTCAATGCATCACTGCACCTGCAAGCAGCTTCGCTTGTTTTTTACTTTCTTCCTGGTACCGAATCGACGTTAATCTTGGCCGCTTCTCTCCCTCTTCCATATCAGTCGTGCTTCCAGACTTGATCCTTTCAGAATCCCCTTCCTCCAGGTTTTCATCCGTTCTAGCTGGTTTACTTTCATCTGGAACGATTCATTTAGTACCAATTAAATTACCGTTTTCAAACCGATCAGTGGTTGAGTGGATTTAGCGGCTGCTACTGAAACAGTAGACTTGGGTTCGATTCCCGGTCGGGTTGAATCAAAGACTAAAAGATGGTATTTACAGCTTTCTTGCTTGACGTTCAACATCAACATTTAAAAGATTAAGTAAGACACAAACCTGAAAAGCGAGATGCATATACGCGATGATATGGAGGCGAACCGATAGACTAAAACAAAACCGCTCACTCAATCGCGTAATCATCAAAGACAAAAATCAAAAATTTCATATTTTTAAAAAATTGGAATTAATGGCTGATGATCGTTGAAATTAAGCGAAACTCGAGTCCAGGGCAGTGCTTTGGGAAATTGCCCCCGTTTGCTTGCTTGGTTTAAATTTGCCACGTCCCATGGTCGCTTGGCTGGAGGGCTCGCTTGATGTGTTTCATTGCATGTCGCTGAGAAGTTACATTTCTGCCACCCTTTTCACTTGTGAGTCATCAAAGCCTTCGTCAAGTAAATGAAAGTTCACATCAATGTTTTGGAGCAGAATACATAAATTTGACACAAAATTTGATGAAACAAATCAGCAGGGCTGTAGGTCTCGAGACCAATTTTTGTGGTCTTGGTCTCGAACCGTTGTCGTCTTGGTCTCGTAGCTCAAAAAATGGTCTCGAGACCGGGTAATTTTTGTAAGTAAAAAAAATAGCTAATTTTGTAATGTTTGTAAGAAAAAATAAAATAGCGAGATTGTGTAAATTTTGTAAGTAAAATGTAGTTTTGTAAGAAGCTAAGGAAGCGGTTACATTATTGGTTGGACAAAGAGGTTTTGCATCTGGAGATTAAGATTGTCGCGTTTTTGCTTGAGAAAACACGTCATTCACACATAGCGGTTTTGATGACGAGGAACGAAACCAGAGTCCAAGCAAAACTACAGAGTTCTTGCCCAATTCGAGCCCCTGCAGATGTTTTTGCGACTTTTTTAATCCCCATGTAATAGAAGTTTTTGTGTCAAAGGATGTACACAATGCTACTTTTGAGATCATAGAGTGCTATACAAATAACTGAGAAATTTTTTGGCAGCCGTTTAAGCAGTTGTTGAAAAAAGTTCGCCTTTTCGCTTTTGCAATTTTACGACGCTGCTAAAGAAGCAAAAACCTCAACTTGAGGTAGACAAAGCTATAGGAATTAAACTGTTTTACAAGCATAGTCGCTAAAATTGACGTCGATGCTATCAAAATTTAAGAACCAATCAAAAAACAAATGAGGCTGAAAATCGGCAAAAAATTAAAAACAGCCAGTCACAATTCAAAATTTACTGATTCTTATCAAAAAAGAGTGAATACATTGTGTACATATTACTTTATTGTCAATTGCAGTCGCGTAGCCAGGATTTCGCAAAGGGGGAAGAGGGGCTTTTTTGGAAGTTTGATACAACCGAAAACGAACTTGACCCAAGTTTTCATTAGTCTTAAATTAGATTGAGGTGGTTTTTCTGTCAAAATTAGGTGATCTCAAAAAAAAAAAAAAGAAAAAAAAGGTCTTCACCGAAATTCAAAAGGTTTTTCAGGCCGAAATAAGAAATTCAAGATTTTTTCCCGGCCGAATATAGATGATCTCCAAAACAAAAAGGTCTTCACCGAAATTCAAAGGGTTTTTCCGGCCGAAATCAGAAACTCAAGGGTTTTTTTCGGCCGAATGCAGGTGATCTCCCATAAAAAAAAGGTCTTCACCGAAATTTAAAGGGTTTTTCCGGCCGCAATTAGAAATTCAAAGGGTTTTTCTGGCCGAAATTAGGTGATCTCAAAAAAAAAAAAAAAAAAAAGGTCTTCACCGACTTTGAGTAAGCTCCAGAACCAAAAAAAATCCACTATTCTGATCCAAACAACGGCAAGTTCTTCACAACTTCGGCTCCCAAATCCCTTTGGGGTGGATGTTTTCATTTTTGGAGCAAAAATCGGCCTCAAAAGCACTAAAAACGTGCTATTTTGCATATTTTTCAGGCCAATGGGGGAGTTCGAGCTCCCCCCACCCTCCCGCTGGCTACGCTACTGGTCAATTGTCGACAACAGTGATATACTAACCTACCGTATATATTTTGTCTCTTTGTCAACAGCGAACAAACCCACTACTTTAAAATTGGCAAATTTTGTTTGTTCATGATGTATAGGTCAAAGCTAAATGTAAAATGACAAGTGACGCAAACAGGAGGGCAAAGTGGGCTGCAGCTCTCCTCTTTTTAATCATATCACTTACAAAATTTGATTCATGAATGCAAGCATTTAAACGTGTCATGGATTTGACCTGTACAGGTAAAGAAGAGGGGCTAAAGTGGTTGAGCAATTTAATTCTTTCAAACGACTTCCGAATCTTAGCAATTAAATTCTTAGCGATTTTAGCAATTAAGTAGTTCTAAAAACGTGCGAAATATGATTCAAATGGTTATTTTTTACGAAAAATGACAAAAATTGTCTAGCGACTGGGGCAAACCTCTGGATGAGATACGATTAAGTTACAACAGTTTGCTCAGCGCGACGACAAGACAGTGCTGCGGACTCGAACTTGAACTCGAAAAAACTTGGTATTTTTGCCGAACTCGCTCTCGAAAAAAGAATAATTTTGCTGACCTCAAACTTGAACTCGAATAAAACTGGCCGAGTTCGTAGAACGAAATTTAAAGATTAAAAAATCCTTTGAAATATTTTTGTTGATCAAGCTTTGCAAATTGAGATTGTGATTTTCCCAACAGTGCATGTTTTTCACTTTTTATGCTTAGGCGACCTAGAAAAACAGCTAGGAGTATAAAAAAAGAAACGATTAAGGTGGAAAAGCGACGCAACGTTTTATCTTGAGTAAATTAGGTGATAAGAAATTTGTCTCTTATATAGCGAAACCTTTACTATCATTGCGTTAACAGTTATCTACTCTTATGATTCTCAACCTATGGGTCGCCTAAAAATTTTTTAGGGTATTTTTTTTTTGTAAACATCTACAAAGAGTGAAACTTGCAGAAAGCAATACAGTAATAAAATAAACGCATATAGTAGTCAACCCTAGTTGCATTTTTGCAACAAAAAACTCCAGCAGTGAAATTTTGAGTTTTTCAAGATCGCAAAGGTGTAAAACGCTTAGAAGTGGCAAACGATATATTTTCAAATTAAATCTTTCATTATGCTCGCTGTAATACGCCGAAGCGTGTTACAAGTTTACTGGGCCTATCTCCGCGTCATTGCGCCCTGGCAACACAGCTCTTTTCGGAGAAATATCGCAGCGGTGGCGAGCCGTTGGCAACACAGTGTCCGATTTGACCGGCCCGAGATTTGAATCTCACACCTCCCGCTTCAGAGACGAACGCGTTACTGCTCGACCAACTAGCATAGAATTCACGCAGTGAAGAAGCTTTGTGCTCGGGAAGACTAGAAATCAAAGGTCATGTATGTCAGACTACGTAAGGACGTTATTGGTAAGGATATTGAAAGCTAAACAGCAAATACTCATAAACATTTCAGTGAAAACTTCTTCGTACGATTTTCAACACAGTTCTGTCATCATGAAAAGTTTTTTTTTCTACATAGCTTTTAATTTAAACAATGTATCAGAATATACATGGGCCACAAAATTTTACACCACTGATTTTTTCAATAAACTTAAGTCGCTTTGAAAAAAGGTTGAGAACCAATGGTCTACTCTACAGTTTGTAAAAAAAGTACGAAACTTGAATAGTATTTGCAGCTCACTGGAATAAATCTGCGAATTTGATTTTTGACAAAAAATGAGCAATTATAAGAAATGAGTTTGAGATTGAAAAGATTCACGATATATGAAATAAGTCGCGGCGGTTAATTATTGCAATAAAATTAATTTTGGTTACACAATTTTCGAATTGAAAGCTCATACAAAATTTTGTATTAAATAGGCTAGCACAACGCAAAAGTGTGAAGTCTTAGTGAAAATAGCTTTTAAGCAAATTATAGTGCGGTCTATTCGTGACAGAAAAGTACGTTGTTTATCGTATTTGATGAATTCAAAAATCTATATTTTACTTTTAACAGAATATTAAACAACATATGATAGTCCTTGAATTATCATTTATTGTTTCATTAATTTTGTAGCGGAAAATATTCATAGCATAGAGCCATTGATATTTTTATCGAACTTAAACTCGAAAAAATTCAAATTTCAAAATAGACCGAACTCTAACTTGAACTCAAATAAACATCGATCGAGTTGGCAACCCTGCAACAAAATATTTTTCGGGTAAAAATTGTATTGTTTTGTTTAAGCCTTCTCTTAGCATAATTGTAGTTACACACTTAGAACCCCCCCCACCTCCTAATTGAAACTCCTGGCTGCGTTTTTGCAGCTATACCTTTAATACGGTACTTCAAATATACAAAAAGCTTTTTACAATTTTTTTGTAATTTTATTTCATTAAGTTTGCGTTCAGTTTTATTGACCCGTAATTCCTGACAAAAACAAAAGTGACCAGGCTTCGAGCATTGAATAAGAGGCATTAAGTTTAGTTAAAGGATCTCTTTTTTTGGTGAAAATCCACATAAAATGACCTGTTTAGGTGTTTTGATGAAGTAATCGTCACTTGGACTAAAGCACTTTGTCATCTGAATCAATTTATATAATCATAAAACCAACTTATGAGCAAATATGAGCTCCAAAAACTTTTTTTCAAAAAATCGAAAAAGCTATTGATGACGTCATTTCTTTGGTCTCGGTCTTGGTCTCGAACTTTGCCGGTCTCGGTCTCGAAGCCAAAACTGAGATCGAGACCGGTCTTGGTCTGGAAAAAATTTCGTGGTCTCGGTCTTGGTCTCGGACGAGTCGGTCTTGACTACAGCCCTGCAAATCAGAAAGTGCATTCCTTTTTAATTTGAATTAGTGAGTTATGTGGCTTTGCTATCCTACATAGCCCACTATTTTGCATGGTACTTAATTCAAAAACAAAATCCAAACAAACAATCTCTATGGCAAAATCGAAAAGCATTATCAAAAAACATTGATTTGAGTAAAACTTTTCATTTTTTTCTCAAGATTCCTAAAGCGTGGACATTTGTGTTCAAATGAACTAATCATAAATGAAAGTACGAGAATTCATGAATTGGTTTGACCAACAAAAGGAAACGCTGTAACGCTTGCTACTCTATTTTTGTAACCTTCAGTTTTTTCTTCTTCGATTTCTCCTTTCTTTTCTTCGGCTTCGTCTTCTTTTTCTTCCGCTTCTTTTTCTTGCTCTCTCATCGCCTCCTCTAACGCCTCTTCCTCTCTCCGTTCTTCCATTATTCGTTCCAATTCAGCCTCTACTCCCTAACAAAAAAAACTTTCGTTTGCAGGGCCGAACAGCAGTTTCGCACAGTTAGTCCTTATCATATCACAGTCATTAACAGCTTTAAAAACTGCTAGGATTACCGTACCTCAAACACTAGCGGTAGAAGCAATGTGATATCATGTATCATAACTAAAATACAGTGATCTTTCGTCGACACTGTTTTAACTATAACAGATTCGCGAACTTGTGGATCTAAGACATTTCCTACAATAGAAAAATGCTTGGACTTTTAGAGCATCTTAAAATCATCTCCTTCTTGACAGCCCTGCCCCTAAAGCATCTACGTAAAGCTTTTTTTGGGTAACTTCTCTCACCTCTAATCCAGACACTGAGGTTTAGCCCGACTGCTGGAAGCCCCATCCCTCGAAAGGTGCCAGGTAGCAGCATCATATCTTTTACTTGATGTGCCAATGTTGGGCCATAAACAATTCAACAAAACTTCTTCGTCGTGGTCTTAACGACTTTATCGCCCTTATGCTCCTTTCCAGAAGCGCAATCAGAATTTTACTAAAGGGGGGGCTTGAACCCAAAGTTAAAACTGTTTTGTTTGAAAAATGATCCATTACAGTGACATGCCGAGCAAACCGGTACAAATACGAGTACCACAAAGAGTTCTGGAGGCGGAGCCCATAGACGCCGGAGGCAATCGGAGCGGCTGGGTAATTTTTGCGACTTTTTGGAAAACCTTAGCCATTTTAACGCCGTTCGTTCGTTTTTAGAGCCATTTGAAAGAACTAAATACCAAAAATTGAAAGTTATTTGCAAGTATAGGCGTAGCCAGAGGGGTCCAGGGGACCCGGGCTCCCCCCAATTGAAATGTCATCAATGACAAAAAAGCCTGTTTTTTCAGTTTCAGTTTTTTTTTTAGCATGTTTATGTACAACACTAATTAACAATAATATTGACAACCAGGGGGCCCCGGCCCCACAATTCAATTTTTCCAACCTATTTAAATGTATGGCCTGGGTGAAATTAAGGGTTATTGTCTTAAAAGCTGCTACCTCAGGTTCTTATCTAGTCTTTTTATGGACGTAATCCAATAACAAGGGTCGGATTTACCGTATGGCGCAGTGCCAGGGCCCAGTGCTCAGATGGTAACACTTTTTTTGGTTTTCACCTACAATCGGCAGGAAGACGTTGCGAAAAGCCCCAAGTTCCAGGAGCCCCGGCCCGCGCAATGTAAATCCGGCCAGGGCAATAACGCGGTTAGTAGGCGAACCATCTATTGTACCACTTTTCAATAACAATTCACCTCTACCTCGCCAGTTTTTACGCGACAAAACACTTTCGAAAAAAAATTAGCGAGTGGAAATGCTATTGAACAAACTATTGAATTTGAATTAAGAGGGTCTGGGCCCCTGGCAGTACATGTGCTCCTAAAACTGGTCGTTTTCATGACAAAACAAAAATCTTTAAAGCAAGTCTTTGAGTGGATTATAATTTACTGCCAAAATATTGCAGGAGGCAATGTACCTTACTTCCCCCTACTTGGGCCAAATTACAAAATTTAATCCCAAAATGCAAGATTTTAAACGTGTTTTGGGCTTAAATTGTAAGTAGTAGAAGAATTGAACAATTTAATTGTTTCAATTGGCGTTCAAAGGTTAAAAGTCTAGTTTTTTCAAATTGCTCTAAAAACGTGCAAAATGTGATTTAATGGCATAAAAATAGCTATTGTTTCAAAAAATACAAAAAAATCGCCAAGCGACTGGGGGCTTTGCCCCCAGATCCCCATAGCCTAAGGCGGCTGGGGGCTCTGCCCCCAGGCCCCCGCCTGTGATACCTTTCAGGTACACTACTTTACTCAACGCGTCTCCCGATTCAGACATTTTAACTTTTGGTTCAAGCCCTCTCTTTTCAGCAAATCGAGGTTAACTGAAAAAGCAGGCCACGGCTTCTGATCTTCCGTTTTACGATATCTTTGTCCCATAAAAAGTTCCTCTTTCGAAAATTTCTGATGACGTCATTGCATGTGATTTGTGGTTTGGCCCCCTCCCCACCAATCAAAAATCCTGGCTACGCCTATGTTTGCAACAATTAAATTGCCCAGTCATTTCACTTGCAACTGAAGTCGAAAAAACGTTTAACATATAACAACCAATCAGG
Source organism: Trididemnum nubilum (assembly GCA_963965965.1). Taxonomy (NCBI): domain Eukaryota; kingdom Metazoa; phylum Chordata; class Ascidiacea; order Aplousobranchia; family Didemnidae; genus Trididemnum; species Trididemnum nubilum. The sequence continues at coordinate 37,600,627 of OZ014484.1, read as the reverse complement.
GGTCGAATGGATAGAGCGTCTGCTGCTTAAACGGTACACTTGGGTTCGATTCCAGGTCGGGTCAAACCAAAGACTATAAAAATTTGAATTCACAGCTTCGCTGCTTGACGTTCAGTAATTAAAGAGACAGTATAAATCTTACTTTGTGTGTGATAGACAGGAGGCAGTTTGACTAGACGACCGCAAGGTCCCTTCGCTGTCTCCTGACCAAGACAATCCGGCGAATAAAATGCAATTAAAATGCTGGTATTTTGGGTTAAATTTTCTACGTGACTTGCTAAGTCGAGGGCTGAAGCCTCCGCCCATCACCCTAGTTGCGCCACTGCTTCCTTCTAATCTCTCTGCGTATACCCTATTGCTGCTTTCTTTTACAATTGACTAGTTCAATTCGTAAGAAACACATAGCTTCTACGTTATTTCTTTTGGTATCTGACCTTCAATACAACTTGCTTCTCAGCAATCAACCTCGATCGATATTGGTTGACTATTTCGGTTTCATTAAGCTTGAAGTACCTAAAAGCGAACAGTTTCACTATCCCATGCAAGGTATTCATAGGCCCAGTCCTCGAGGGCGTCCTCAACTCCTCAGCCTTGCTGTCTTTTTATGAAGTCCTTAGCCTCAAGCTTCTACTAAGTCCATAAAACGCCTTGTTTTGGGATCAAAAGCGGCGTAAATTTTTTGGTTGGTTTCAAGTTCAAGCAAACGTAAAATCAAGTGAACTTTAACCCGATCAGTAGTCGAGTGGATAGAGTGTCTGCAACTGAAACGATAGACCTGGGCTCGAATCCAAGTCGGGTCAAACCAAAGACTATAAAAATTGGTACTCAGAACTTCTTTGATTGACCTTCAGCATTAGAAGGGACAGTGTGAAGCCTCCACGGTGTGTGGTGGGGAGATGGCAGCTTGACTCGAAGACCGCAAGATCCCTTTGCTGTATCTTGGCCAAGCCAACCTGGTGCATAAATACGTGATTACAATTACAATTCTAAACTAGGGGTTCTTAATGCCCTTTTTTTTTACCTTGAACTCCTTAAAAGTTGTTTTTTTTTACCCAACTCCAAATGATTTTTTATGCTAGAAAGTTAACATAGATTAACCTCAGTTTGCAAGCGAAAATATCAATTTGCTCAAATTTAATGAACGGCATATGCTTTATAGTCAACTCAGGTTCGGGACAAAAAACTTATAATTTGCAGTGCTCATCTTGTTGTCTAGGTTGCTTAATTTCAACCCTGACAAAGATAGGTTGCAGAGCTCTCTAATTAGCATATCGAAACAGTGGCTTTTTAATTTAAATTTCTTTTGAGTTTCTGCTGAGATTGCCGTTTACCAGTTGAGCAAATTTTTATTATTATCAATCCTATTCAAATATTTTGAATATTCAGTTATTCATCCAATTAGTCATTAAGTCCAAGAAGTTTTAAGTCATTTGGGCTTTACTTCTTACAAAGTCAACCGCATGAAGTCCAACGACTGACCTGTTTGAGATGAATTCCATACTCTGCGATTTGTCAGTGATGATGATGTACTCATCCGGGATGATTTCCGCTTCGATCATCGCCGACCACTGATCCCTGTTTTCGGGAAAGCCGTCGAGGATCCAACCACCGTATCTAAAAAGCATACCAACTTTCCAGGCGAGGTGTAACTGATTACGAACATTTTGGGAATTAAACCAGTACCAAAATCTAGAGGGCGGAGACTTACGGAGTCACGTCCGGATCCACGGTCTTCCTTGCTGCGAGCACTTCCGCCATGGAATTTTGGAGGGCTTCGATGTAAGTTTGCACAGGAAGGCGAACTTCTTGCTTCTTTGCCTCAGCAATGGCTTCTTCTACCAAGCGTTGAACCTTAAAGGCAAATATTACCTGAACTAAGTGCGTGCAAATAGCATATCTTGATGCACTTGTATTTCTTCGGGCAGTATATAGATATCATTCAGCGTCTGGAAAACAGATTTTTTTTCACCAAGTCAGGATTCCAACTTCGACCGTAAGCACAACCCGATTAGATTAAATTCCAGCGGTGATTCAATCACAAAAATAATAGAAGGCTGGTGTTGACTTGGTAAAAATTCTTGCCTGATACTGCTTCTACCGATCACGCAAATATACGTGCAAAAATACGCATAAAATCTTTTTCAATGTAAACGCAAAATAAGAAAAAATGGCAAAATGCAGGTAGTGAAATGACACGCGTAATTCCGCACGCAAATACGCGTGATCATTAAAACCCAAAACAACTATCTGAAACGATAGCCATACATGACAAGCTTTTAACAAAACATAATGCATGTTCTATAGTCCACGCCCTTTCTTCAAAAAAGGTGCCCACTACTGATTTCCAAGTACTTTGTCGGAATGGTAGACATGAGAAATGACTTTTCTAATTTGATCCTCCAGTTCTTCTAGTGTCCTTGCTTCAAAGTAATAGCCTTTACTCAAACCAAAAGAAAAAGGTGCTAAGATATCAAACGGAATACTGACTGGCCAACATCCATTAGTGCACACTACAGCCCAATCAATCCCAAACAAAACGGGCATGCAGCCCCAGACGGACCACAAAAGTAACGTGTGTGGAGGGACGCTATTTTGCATAGCTATCTCATTGTCAGTTTTCTTTTAAATAAGCTAGAACATTGGAAATGCAATAGCAAAATATAGTTTATCGCTCAAGGTCCTGCGCTAAAGCCGCAAAAGGAACAGATCCACAACCTGATCGAAGACCACACGTCACTACCTTCACACCCTGTAGGCCAGCAGCTTTTCAGTTGTAGTTGTCGGATTCTCTCCTGCCCAATAATGGCAGTTGCAAAACAAGTACAACAAAGTTGCTGAAGGAGTAACCACAGACGGCAACAAAAAAACAGGTGGAAACGAAGAATACACACTGAATTTTAGAAAAAACGTAATGATTACGCCTACCTTGTGAGTTTAGCTTGGCTTAAATGAATAACGAATAACTTTTTTATCACGGCTCGCTCCCCAGTCTTTGCAGCAATTGAGCATGAGGCAAAAGGTTATTTCACAATACGATCTCCTTCATTCGAGTGACTCAAATTTCTTCTCTTTGGATTACTCTATATTGAATTTTTTTGGCGTTTTATCTTCCAAAAAGAGTCGCTATTAGCAGTGGCGAACTGGTAAGTGCAGCCCTTTTCAGAAATGTCAAAAAATTACACCCATTTTCCTAAAATTAGCTTCGAAACAAACAACAAAATCGTATCAATAACAAAACTTAAACAGAAATAATGTACAATTGCGACAATTCGTCCTGTACTGTGCAATGTCCAAGTTCGGACATTAGTTTGCATTAGAATACGGTGAGACTGCCATCCTACCTCTGCATGATCTTCAGTGACAACTGGAGGACCACTTGGCTCGGGAGTGCTGGAATCTAGTGTTTTGCGCTCTTCTTCATCCTGTACGCCTTCGATTTGATCCAAACCTCCTACGCTTTCACCAACGCCTCCTCTATCCGCAACTTCCTCTTCAACCAAACCTTCGTCTGTGCCTTCCATCTGCTCTGCACCTACACATCATATCGACGAAACGTAGATTATTACTCCATTTCTTTACATCAGTTTATAATTAAAAATTAGTATCGGCAACGTGGCCAAGAGGGTAATGTTTTCACGACTACTCTAAATGCACGAATGGCACGATTAGGGTTCAACCCGCAACCCAGTCACGTTGTTGTGTCCTTGGATAAGACACTTTACGATGATGATCTCTGCTTGGTGGCTTCGAACAAGCAGCAAATTCAGAGAAAACAAATTCGAAGAAATCCACAGAAGCACTGGGCGCAACGGTAAAGCAGAACACAAAGGACGCAATAATACGCTATGATGATCCCCCTGAGCTCGTAACACAAACACACTTCGGTGCAATACTAAGAGTATAAGGGAAGATATAACTTTTAATTTGAAGACAAACAACAACCTTGAAAAGTATTTTAAATTGAGGTAATGAATATCACAAATTACTGGCTTCATCTCGCGACAAAGTATCACCAAACCTTTTTTGCTTCCACCACCACTTCCCCCGCCCTCAGCACCCCCTTCCTCTTCACCTAAACCTTCGTTTCCAACCACGTCTTCGTCAACTCCTTCCAACTGCTCTGCACCTATACATCACATTGACGTAATCTAGATTATTAATCTGTGGTTGCTATCAGGGTTTCAACAAAAGCTCGATGACGAATGGCGGTTTAGACCTAGAACATTACTCAATTTCTTAACATTGTTGATCTCCGCTCAACCACGGTTTCGAACAGAGACTATCAAAGTTGTTTTGTATACATTGCCCATTCTCCGAGGCATCTCCCCTAGAAGTTTTTAGAGTATTGCAGCATTTAGTCCGGGTAACAGGCAAATGTAATGCATTGAGCAGGAATCGCTCCCAGTCACACATTTCAATTTACTACATTAGCGAAAAACAGAAGACATTAAGCTCGAAAAGAGTTAGGGTCGTAATAATAAGTCAATTAAGATATTTTTTGACGTTTGCAGGCCAGAGTTTTAATATTTTAATCGTTTTGCGTGCTTCTGGCCTAAAGGCTACCAGCTCGGAAGCCTAGGGAAGAGCCACCAGAACGGCGACTACTTAAAAAAGAAGCAATGCGAAAAATTGTCTTCCCACAAAAGGCTACAGGTTCGATTCCTGTGGGAAGACAATTTTTCGCATTGCTTCTTTTAAGTAGTCGCCGTTCTGGTGGCTCTTCCCTAGGCTTCCGAGCTGGTAGCCTTTAGGCCAGAAGCACGCAAAACGATTAAAAGAGTTAGGGTCGTCAAAGTTTTCCGCAGATGAAATTCCAACTGATGCCCGCAACAACCAGACACACACACCGGTTTCGAAAACGTAACAGCCATATATCCAGAGAAATATAACATCTGGTTTCGAATTAACCTCGGCGACTTACCATTTGTAAAAGGTAAGTTCCAGCTGTGAAAACTTTACGCTTGCCTTGTCCTTATCGCGACCGAGTTTAAAGAGATACTGCTCGAAAAGAAAACTACTTCAGGTAATAAATAGGTGCGCCAAACCTTGTTTCACTATTCCCCTCATCCGCGAAAATAGTTGCCAATGATACAATGTACGTTTGACATTGCACCATTGGCAACCCTGCGTTTTCAAATTTTGTGACATCAGAAAAGGATGACTTCGCAAAATTTCTTGAAGAGTTAGAAACGTGACGTCCTTCACGGATAAGTAGAATAGTGGAACAAGGTTTGGGGCACCTCTTTATTACCTCAAGTAGCTCTCATTTCTTCTATATAGCCGACTTCGAGCAGTATCTCTTTAATTTTGTTAGGACAAAGTTAAAATCGTTGAAACACCTCGTACTCTTGAATTTGTATCTTAATAATTATTATGAAACCAGACAATCCGAAACAGCGACATTGTCGGAGATTAAATTTGGCTTTTTGGGGGCACAGAATAGCTTTATTTTCCATATAACAACGCACATCGTTGAGCAATATTTTATCGTTTGAATTGGGAAGACTTGGTTTTATTATGATTTCTTTGAATTGCTGGATTCAAATCATAAGTAAGTGACCATTAGACGGCAGAAACAATCTGAACTAACACAAAATAGGTCAATTCATTTAAAATCAATATATTAAAAACAAACAATATTAACTAGTTACAGACCACCACAATTTAACATGCCCCAACAGTCTGTTTCGCCCTTGTGGGCTCTTCAGGGGGCTAAAGTTTAATATAGTCCCATTCAAATAGAAATGGTTTGCCGACCCCAATGCAAGCATTAAAAACAAATAATATGTTTTTAATATATTGATTTTAAATAATTTGACTGATTTTGTGTTAGTTCGGATTGTTTCTACCGTCTATGAAATTTATCCACAAAAATCATAATCTGGTACTTTTTTGATCTGGGTTTGATTCTCAGTGTCCTCTCATCGATAATTATGTTAAGTGATCATTATCACGTAGATGCAAAAGCATAATCAATACCGTTCTGGTCGCCTTCACTGGCCTTCCGCAGAATGTATTCTTGCTCTAATTTCGCTTGCACTGTGGGAATCGCATTCTCAATGGCCTCCTGAACAACACCTGGTGTATCACAATGAAGTATGCGACTAGCAAAATATGAGTACTTAGGTTCAAGTAATTTTCTAGCCATGGCGAAACCAAAAAACCGAAGTTGAAAACAATCGAACGTTTTGGCGAACTCGAACTTAATCGTCGAGTTTGAGTTCTTTGATTTGATGAAATGAAACAAAAATCGGAACTACAACGCTTAAATTAAATAAGAAGTTTTTGTTTTTCAACTCTTAATTCCAGTAACTAATCCATTTAATTAAGTAGGTGTAATTAGGTATTTAATTAAGTAGGTGCAGGGCAAATAGCGGAGTCAAGTGTAATTTTCTTTATGAAAGCAGGTTTTTACAACTTGTTTTTAACGAAACTCGAACTTACACTCGAAAAAAAAACGGAAATTTTTGCCAAACTCACACTCGGAGAATTTATAAAGAGGAACAGCTTATACTTAATTAGTTAAAATTAACTCCAACTCGCATAAAAAATCAATAATGTTTGCATTCTTGGGCAAAGCACGTGCAGACTTTTACATATTCACTTCACAACTTTTCTAGGTTATTTTTCAAAAACATCAAAAAATTAACTGCAAAGAAAACTAAAAACGAATGAAAAAAACAAAACAAAAAAAAACAAAACAGCAAAAACAAGACCAAACAATTTCATTTTTACCTGCCTAGTTTTTTCTATGATTCGCTCCGCCTCTTCTTGCAGTTTTGGAGCCATTATTTCTTTCAAATTAAAAATTACTGCCTGAAAAAATAAACACAAACTACCGGTGACAAGAGTGGGAATTTAGGATTAGTTTTTATTTAACGCAAAAAGGATAGCTAACATTTGAATAAATAATAATTGACTATTTGCAGCATGTTACATGTAGATCAGTAAGTGTGTCAGTGTCACATCATAAGCCAATAAACCAAACTCATAACAGCAGGCCCATGCAAATAAACCGGCCTAGTATAATGAATCGTTTACTTTATCCTTTTTTCCAAGCAGTGTATTCGTTTTCCGTTCAGTTAGACCTGCAGTTGATCTCAGGTTTTGCAAACCAGAACTGTAGCAAACGTTTACTTTGCAACAGCAGCCAGCCAGCACTGCTACTTACTTTGTACCGCTTTGAAAGAATTTCACATAGGGAAGACTTTCCGGAAAGCATTGGACCCAGCACAGCCAGCTTACATGGAATCAATGGCTGGGGAGGGAGGAGAAACGGACGGGGATTTTTTTTGAATTCTTTCAAAGCTTCAGTAGAGGATAAAAGGTAGATCTTATCCATAAAACTGACAGCAAACTCGGATCTGCCCTGTACAAAAATTAGAATTAAAGCTAAAATCTACCAAACGCGAAATTTCTATTATGCTCAATGAATTAGGCCTTTTGTAAATTAGTCAAAATCTATCAATCAGCTAAATCTGTATTTTCCAGAATGATTTCTAAGAGTCTTTAGTAAATTAGTAAGCCGAAAATGAACTGGTGAAACCAAAATTACTTGCAACAAGTTCCCCTGCTTCAATGCAACTGGACACCACTTTCCCCACTTGGAAGCCCGCCAGCGATATCTCGGTCCAGGCATGTTGTAAGAGTTTAATGATTGCAGCAATTCGTCCTGGAAATTACAAACATTACGCGGTGCCTTGTTTGCCCAATGCAGAATTATTAAAATTTGAGTATATGCATGGAAAAACCACTTGGTTGCTTTCTCAACATTGTCTTGCTCCGAAATTCCCATTTTATAAATCATATTCATAAAAAGGAGTAAATAAAAAACAAAAACAAAAAAAAACTGAAACATCTCAAACAATTATAATTATATATTTTTGGTGGGAAATCTTAAAGGTGTCACTTGTTCTTGATTTCATCTGTACAGCCATGGCTTTAATAAGACAATATCCTAAATACTGAGAGGTGATATGCACATTGCGGCCGTCTTAGGCTGATAAATTTTGGGTGAGTTATTGCGATAAGCAGATGAAATGAAAGACATCAAACATGGAAGTATGCTTGCCACATATGTTGCAGTCGCTCTATATCTCTTTTTACACTCGTTTGTTCAAGACACTATTCTGTGCTTTCGTCACAGTTCAATCCATTCATTCAAATTATGCAACAAGTTAAATGATCTTCCTTCGGGTCCACGACAACTGACTGCCGCAAACAAGCTGATCGTCAACTAACCTTAACTCCAATCTTGGCGGTTAGTTGGTTCGCCTATCCTTTCACCCATTTCTCCAAAATTTGGGGACAATAATTTTAGAAGTTAATGTTTAATAATTAACCACAATATTACGGATTTTGCAATAAAAAACAAGTTACCGGAAAACTAGCTATGGTCGAAATGAAAAAAACAGCGGCAAAATTTAAAACAGTTGTTTAAAGCATATTGTTTATTATAATTGAAGCTTTTGTCCGACACTTGTCCAGGAAAATTGTCAGAATTAAGAGCGCAGAAAAAGAACGGCTATTTATAGAAAAAAATGAGTCGTGATTGGTTGAAATAAGGTATTAATGAGAGCGCGGCTACTTAAGGCAAAATTTTTAGTCATTTAACTTTTTTCCCGACAAAGGACTGGGTTTGAGGTTTTAATAAAAGAGGCTTTAGGGCTAATGGTTTAATGAAGCCACCTCCAAAACCTTTAACTCTATCCTTCCCTGCAAAAAGAATTTGTGTTCAGCTCGAAAATCTTGCATTAACTTGCCTTGCTCTCATTGGTCCTTTATTTCAACCAATTAAGGCTGGACTATTTTTCTATAAATAGAAGTTCATTTTTTATTCTTCTTGACAAGAGTTAGACGAAAAGCTTCAAAGATAAGCATTCTAATTAAAACCACAAAATTCTAAATCAACTCCAACAACGGCAACTGTTCAGCAACAAGTATTCGTACGAAGTAGGTTTGGTCTAGCAATTTGAAATAATGCGAAGATGGGCACTTCGACGCTATACAGCAAGTCAATAAAAAAAACGCATACACTTTCTTCGTCTAGCTGCGGTGCCTCCGACTCCTCCTCATCGATTTCCTTCAACAGCTGCGGAACCACAGCCCTGCGTGAAGTGTACGTGTCCAATTTTTGCAACAGCTTTTCAATTATGACGTCAACAGGACAGTTCCCATCCACTTCAATCACATGTTGACGATCATGCTCGCTCATGTAATCCTAAACAATTATCATTGACTGAGAAGAATAAAAAACTGATGAGCGTCTACTACTGTGACAGTAGATTCGGGATCGATTCCCGGTCGGGCTTAAGTATAAAAATTGGTATTCACGGCTTTCTTGCTTGATGTTTAGCACTAAAACGGTGTGAAGACTTCACTGTGTAGTAGGCAGGTGGCAGCTTGACTCGAAGATAAAAAGGTTCCTTCACTGTCTTTTGGACAAGGCAACTTGGTGAATCAGGATGCAATTACAATTACTGATCAAACTTTACATGTGTTTGAACTTAATACTTGAAACTCACAAAATTAGGAAAACGCACACGCAAGCAAAAAGCAAGACTTTATGGCTGAACTTAATTGAATGTACTAAATAAAATTTAGAACATAATTTTTTTACTTCTACGTCTCCACTCTCTAACAATTTTGTTATAAACCAGCATCTAGCAATGCAACAACAAAATACCTCCAGTAACTTGAGAGATATTTCTTTGTAGTTGCAGGCGTCTTCCTTAACAGCAACAACTTGATCCTCTGGTAGGTGGATCAATCGTTCCATTATCTCCTCATCCAACTTTTTTATCTCCTTCACTGGTTCCTAGTGCAAATGCGATAAAGCTCAACTTGCAAGTACAACGCTTGTACTTATGAAGGGTGGAAATAAATCTCATTGTTGCAATTGACTGATGTATGCTTGAAATCTCAGTGCTATGAGAATGAAAATTTGTGGGAAACAATTTCATACGATAGGTGATGCTATACACATCACACATGCTATACTCATATTTGTTTCATGTTTTTTGTTGTTGATAAATTGGTTTAACATTTACGAATTTTATTGACTAGCGACTCAATTAATTCAATTGACTAAAATACGTATCTATTAGTTACCATCGATCATACTGTTGTACTGGATTAATGATGTTTTAAACAGTGAAACATGCCCTTGGCTTTTTCTGTCTGCAGTTTTTTCAATTCATCAAAAACTAACTTTTAATGTTTTAAACTTGTAAACGTGTTCTCATCAACTGTAGGTGGCTGTTTGACTCTAATATTAAAACCATCGCTGTCTCCTAGCCAAAGAAACTTGGTAAAACAACGTAATTCCAAAAAACGCAATCAATATCACCTGCTCAGCAACTCCTTCTTCATCTTCATCCACCACCTGGTCCTCCAACTCCTCCTGCAGAGGTTTCTCTACTACCTCCTCTTTGAAATCCCACTCACTCCGCAAATAATGCGTGCCGTTCGAGTAATCAACTCTCAGACCTTGTTTTCGAGAAAGCAGATCTTCGTCTGGTATCTAATGACGAACATTATATACCTTGCAGTCTATCATTGAAAAAAATTAACAGGCTTTCTATTAGAGGTTTTCAAACTGCGTGCCAAAGCCCACTGATATCGCCAAAAGGTCGCAAATGTATTGCACATATTTTTTCTAACTGGAATTGATTTTCACGTAGTATTATATTGTCAATTTTGTCATTAACCGATCAGTGGTCGAGTGGATAGAGCGTCTGCTACTGAAGCGGTAGACTAGGGTTCGATTCCCGGTCGGGTCAAACCAAAGACTACAAGAAATTGGTATTCACAGCTTTCCTGCTTGACGTTCAGCAATCAAAGGGACTGTGTGAAGCCTCCGCCGTGTGTGGTAGACAGGTGGGAAGGTGGCAGCTTGACTCGAAGACCGAAAGGTCCCTTCGCTGTCTCCTGGCCAAGGCAACTTGGTGAATAAAACGTAATTGGAACGACCGACGCTCGCGTCGCGTGTTCTTTTGTTTTTACTCGGCCATTTTCCAACTAACAAGAGCGAAATTTCAGACTTTTGCTCATAACTCGAAAACGGTTGGGTCTAGCTACATGAAATTTTGACAGCAGTTTGAGACTAATCGAGTTACATGTTTGTACCAAATTTCGAGGAAATAGGTCACGTGACTTTGGTTTTAGAACCCGAAAACCGCCCCGCAAGTTTGGCGTAAAAAGCGGTCTCAGTCAAAAACGGTTTAAGTAGGGCAAAAAATAATTCAGATAGTTTCATGTCTTAAGATACCCTTTCATCCCAGCCAATCCACTTTTGGCCGCGATGAGTTTTTTATCTATTTTTTCTTCCTAATTTTTGTACGCTCTTCTCCTAAACCACAAAACATCGAAATTTTAATTTTGTGTAAAGTTGTTGAGCTGCAAACGCAATTTTTTCTCCCGAAATTTTTTGGGGCAAATCCACCGAGAACCCCCAAAATCGGGCCCCAAAAAATCAATTTTTTGAACGGCTCAAGCTTGAGTGCTACTTTTTTTTGAAATCAGTAGATATTTAACAGACAAATATTTTGACTTAGTTTGGGGGTGCCACCTCCCCGGAAACCCCCCAGATAATCAAATTTTTGAACGGCTCAACTTAGGGTGTCAGTTTGTTTTGATATCAGCAGATATTTAACAGAGAAATATTTTGACATAGTTTGGGGGTACCACTCCCCCCGGGGACCCCCCAAAAAATCAATTTTTTCTATGGCTCAACTTAGAGTGCCAGTGTTTTATATCACCAGAGATTTAACAGATAAATATTTTGGTGTAGTTTGGGGGTGCCACCCCCCGAGGACCCTCCAAATGGACCCCTCAAAATCAATTTTTTGAATGGCCCAAGCTAGGGTGCAAGTGTTTTATGATATCAGGTGATATTTAACAGACAAATATTTTGACTCTACTTTTCTGGAGGTACCATAATCAGATATTTTTGAATAATTGCTGCTTTTACGGAAGACAAAAAGTACTTCTGAGCGTTACAGCATTAGCTACGCGTCGGTCGTTCACTGGGTTTGCTGGCAAACTCCCATCTAGTTACAATTACAATTAATCAGCGTTGATCAAAATTTTTTGCACGGCGTTAATTTGTAAAAATCATAAAGGAGTACGTATAGCGTATTTGAGGAGCGACATTAAGCCATGCTCCCTTAGTTTGGGTCATGGCGTAGTATATAAAGTGCTAGAATGCATTAAAATCAAGGTACAAGCAGTTAGAATGAAACGAAGTGTAGAGATGATAAAGGCTTCGACAACTTGTTTTGCGCACGGTAAAGCATTTCGAGCAGCTGGTCGGTGAAGTGAGGAAAATTTCGGAATATTTGAGCCAATGTCAATGGTTTTGGCAGGGTCAAACAACGCATAGTATACTTAGTACAGCCACCACCAGACCCTCGCAACAGCTCCCAATGCAAATGTTTTGCTACACGTCCGGAATTAATTGGACTAAAGTTGGTTGGAACCAACCAGCAAATTATAGCGCAGAGTAATAAAGGCAAGTTGATATTCTGCACATTCAGCAATTTGGAGCTTTGCAAACGACACCGCTTAATTAATTAAGCCACGTTTTTATCTTAGTCTTTCGTTTTTCCTCTTCGTACTTAATTGTGTCTTATCAAATGTTTCTTGCATCCTACTGTAGATGTACTATTTTTTTATGTCCAGCAATAAAAGGTTACTACTTCTTTCGCTCAGCAGCTTATACTAAGTGCAGCAAATCGCTTAAAACTCTAACATCAGATGCTTAGAATTTAGGACTCTACTCGTAGGCTTGACAGAAATAAACTACAGGTAAACAACTTGGTCCCTACATTCAATTTGTTTCCCCAATAACGTTTCAGGTCAGGAATCAAAACAAGATAGAGCCATAAGGCTTTTGTTTTTGAATATAGGTTTTCCAGTGTTTCTAAACTTGAAGATAATTAAACTTGAAGATAATTTCCAGTTCGACTCACTTTTATGTTGATAATAAAATCAGGTTTCAGTTGGCAGCTCCTAATAACATTAAGTTGATCTTTCACTGAGCTTGAATCATTGGCCAGGGTAGGCAACTCGTCAAAAACATAACCATAATGTGCCACTTCAGGAGAAGAAAGTTTCTCTCTACAAAATAAGTACCCTAACAGTAACTAGCTTTTTCCAATGAGCACTCTAAAAAGCTGCAACTGTTTAGAGCAAAAATTGATGATGTGTAACCTTTGTTTATTTGCAATATTGCTACAAACAGTGCTTAAGAAAATATCACAATGTTAATTATATGAGAGAAATAATTTTTAACTTCTGCCTATTCGTCTTCACCAGTTTTATATCACTTACATTTTACAGTTGACCAAGCTTCCTCTAATCATGTTTATCAGGCAGAAACTTGCAAATATAACTTAATCGCTGATACATTTGTTTAGTTAATGCTAATTGGAACGACCGACGCTCGCGTCGCGTTTTCTTGTTTTTACTCGACCATTTTCAAAATAAAGAGTGCGAATTTTCCGACTTTTGCTTATAACTTGAGAACGGTTTGGTCTAGCTAAATGAAATTTTGATAGCAGTTTAACATTATATTGATATGCATGTTTGTACCAAATTTTGACGCAATTAGTCACGTGACTTTGGGTTTAGGACCCCAAAACCGCCCCGAAAGTTTGGCGCAAAAAGCGGTCTTATTCAAAAACGGCTCAAGTACGGCAAAAAATATTTCACATGGTTATATGTCTTAAGAAACCCTTTCATTCCTACCAATCCACTTTTAGCCTCGATAAGTTTTTTTTCTTTTTTTTCTTCCAAAATCTTGTACGCTCTTCTCCTAAACCACAAAACATCGAAATCTAATTTTTGTGTAAAGTTGTTGAGCTGCAAACGCAATTTTGTCCCCCGAAACTTTTTTTGGCAGCTCATCCGGAAACCTCCCCCCCAAAATGGGGCCTGCAAAAATCAGCTTTTTTAATGGCTCAAGCAAGGGTGCTAGTTTTTTTTGATATTAGCAGATATTTAACAGACAGATATTTTAACCTACGTGTAGTTAGGGGTTTCACCCCTTAAAAAAACCCAAATGGACCCCTAAAAATCAAATTTTTGAACGGCTCAAGCTAGGGTGACATGTTTTTTGATACCAGCAGATACTTAATAGACAAATATTTTGACATAGTTTGGGGGTACCACCCCTTGAGAACCCCCCAAAATCAAATTTTTTAACGGCCTAACTTAGGGTGACAGTGTTTTTTTGATTAAGAGAGAAATATTTTGACATAGTTTGGGGTGCCACCACCCAGGAGCCCCCCAAATAGACTACCCAAAAATCAATTTTTTGAACGACTCAAGCGAAAGTGCCAGTTTTTTTGACATCAGTAGATATTTAACAGACAAATATTTTGACATAGTTCGGAGGTATCACCCCACGCGGACCCCAAAATCAATTTTTTGAACGGCTCAAGCTAGGGTGCCAATATTTTTGATATCAGCAAATATTTAAGAGACAAACATTTTGACAAAGTTCGGGGGTCTCACCCTCCAGGACCCCCAAAAGTCAATTTTTTGAACAGCTTAACTCAGGGTGCCAGTTTGTTTTGATATCAGTAGATATTTAAGAGACATATACTTTGACATCCTTTGGGGGTGCCAGTAGCTTTTGATATAGTTTGGGGGTACCACCCCTCTGGAGACTCCCCAATAAATCAATTTTTTTGAACAACTCAAGCAAAGGTGCCAGTTTTTTTTTAGATATGTAGATATTTAACAGACAAACATTTTGACGTAGTTTCGGGGTACCAACCCCCAAATAGACCCCCAAAATTAATTTTTTAAGCTACTTAACCTGGGGTGCCAGTTTTTCTATATCAGTAGATATTTAAGGGACAAATGTTTTGACATAGTTTGGGAGTGTCACCCCCCCAAAATAAATTTTTTGAACGGCCTAAGCTAGGGCGCTAGTTTTTTGAAATCTGTACATATTTGTGTCGGTCGTTCTAAGGGGTTGCTACTCAGCAAGCTCCCATCTAGTTAATAACTTAGAAAGCATTAATTAAATGAACAATAGCTTGACTGCATAGAGTACCGAGTGGCAACTTGACTTGAAGATTTTTAAGCAACCTCTTCTTAGCTTCCTGCCATTATCGTAAAAGTTTATATAGCTGCCTGCTTTTCTTAGCTAAGTGGCTTAAAATATACAGCAAATTTAACTTTGGCAAAATCACAAAGTCATTCGAAAAGCTTGATATATGTTCAAACCCTAAAGAGAGTTGTGGGCGATTCATCAAAAAACAAAAGAACCACCTTCTTTTCTTATAAGAATAAATATTGCTCAATGATATCACTGTGCCATATTGCTGGACAAAACAAGTACCACTGTTATAATTGGCACAGTTTTTTCCCAACCAATTATGATTCTATTTAACAGGAGTCAAATAGCGCAGACCAAACAACAAAATAATCTATAAGCAATAGAGTGGTCCATATTTTATCAACTCTTGAAAGTTTTATGTCTGACCCCTTCAAGTTGTGTCATTTCATGAAAAATTAACTTCTGTAAATTTTTACGTTCCGGGGTGCCCCCGGCCCATTCAAAATCAGATATTTTGTCAAACTTTGGTATTTTTGGCACATTGACCTTAATATATTTTTTATCAAAAACTGTGATAATTGGTGTTTAGAATGACATGTCAGATCATATTTGTCAAAGTTTGACACTCATAGGTCTTGTAAATGCAAAATTGTGGTCACATTTGATTTTTACCACTATGTGGTGCTATAGTTTAAATCATGAATATTGGTAACATTTTGTAATTTCTTAACCCAGAACAATGGTATTGATTTATGGAACCACATTTTCAGCAATGGGTGTTCCGAATCTTCTATATAATATGGAGTTGGAACATAATCTGACAGCTATACTCTCTTCATATTTTTCAAAACTTTGCACTTGGAAATTCACATGAACATTTTTTGGTTTAAAAACTTCAAAACCCAGTACTTTTTTGATTGAACAATATTGAGTTATAACTTAAATAAGCTATAGTGGACTGAAACATCATTACATACCACATTGATTAACTAAGTAACTGAAAGATTCAAATTTAAAATAAAAATAATGAAAAGTTTAAAACCTTTCTTGAAGAAAAGGTTTTCCATTTAGTGCAAAATCCTGTAAGAATTTGGGCTACACTTGCGCTATAGAAATGTAGCTGCTTTTAATATTGTGAAGAAACAGCAGACCATGATAATTTTGAAAAATAGAAAATCTTAGTTTTTTTCACAACATAATCATTAATTAGACACAATGAGCAACCAACAAAACTAGCAAAGCTTCAAGGAAAAAAAAAAAAATTAGGTGTATATAATTACGATTAACTGTTTTCATAGAAGCTATTTGAGATACTGACCTTTTTTATTGAAGCTATTTGTGATTAAACCTTGATTAAACTAAACACAAAAAAACCTTACGGTGCTGTCTCAATTACAATAATTTTCAGTAAGTTATGACAAGCTTCGACAAAACTAACTTTGGCTGTGAAAAAAATTAATCAGATTACCGCAGTTTTGCAAGTCGGACAGCAGCTCTAAAAAGTCGATGTTGAATGTGTTAGCTTTCAGCTTTTATTTGAAACTTGAAGACTACAGTAGATGCACATGTTTTTTAATTTGACAAAACAATTATTGTAAAACACGTTTGCCTATCGTAGTGCCGAAGTCGAGAGTATTACAATTGCAGCGTCTACTGCATGTTGTACAACGGTAGCAAAACCAAACACTCCAAAATAGTAAATCATATATGTACCTTGAAGCTCTGTAGAGTTGCATTGTTGCTCCCATTATTATGATTATTTTTTACTGGAATTCAAACAACAGCAATAAAACTTTGCTTCCGAGAAAACTAGATAACTTTTTGTGAAGATAGTGTTGAGCTCTCACTTAAACTTTTGACGATGCAGGAGGTTCTGTGCTGTCAACAGTTTTAATATGGATCAGTGATTAACTAAATTCAAGTCATTTACCATGAAAGCTAAAAAGTGAAAATTGGAGTCAATGCCTAGCTCGAAGCTGAGTCAAGCCGAACTGAAAAAAGCTCAAAGGATATTCATAGCTTTTTTACTTGACATTCAGCACTAGAAGCTAGACAGGTAATTTAAATCGTAAATTATCAACCATTAAATAAATGACGACCAAATGAAAAGTGTCAACTCGACTTGAAGGCTACTAGATCCCACAATATTGTCTTCCAGTAAAAAACCATTTAAACAATTTATAGAAATTGTTCATTTTACCAAAAATAAAAGTGAATCAAGTACAAAAGGTTTAAAATCTCTTTCAAGGATGATGAAAAAAGTACACAGCTATTATACAACATAAAAATAGCATTATATCGAAGTTTCAGAACACCCATTGCTGAAAATGTGGTTCCAGAAATCAATACCATTGTTCTGGGTTAAAAAACTATAAAATATTACCAATATTCATGATATTGATATAAACTATAGTGCCAAATAGTGGTAAAAATCAAATGTGACCACAATTTTGCATTTACAAGACCTATGAGAGTCAAACTTTGACAAATATGAACTGACATATCATTCTAAACAACAATTATCACAGTTTTTGATAAAAAATATATATAAAGGTCAATATGCCCAAAATACCAAAGTTTGACAAAATATCCAATTCTTGATGGGCCGGGGGCACCCCTAAACCTAAATTTTTTTTTTAATTTTAGAGAAGTTAATTTTTCATGAAATGACACAACTTGAAGGGGCCAGACACAAAACTTTCAAAAGTTGTTAAAATATGGACCACCACGGCCTACTAAAGAATACGGCCAGATTTCTCACATTGAGCAGGCCAAGGCTAACAGGCCGACTTTTATTTCGATGTATTGAGAATTGCAGTGAACAAACAAGGATTAAAAGGAATACTAGATGATCGATACTTTTCATGTTTCATTGTATAACAAAATTATTACCAAAAGATAATAAATTACAGCAATATTTACTAATATTAACAAGCTTTCCATATTAATTACATACTACTATATAATTTTTGCAATTCTAATAGTACAGCATTTTAATAGCAAAAGTCAATTGAAATCACTCTTGACAATACTGTGCATATTGCAACGTAGAAAAAAAAACTTGCAAGCTTATTCTTCCATTTTCATGTAATGAAAAGATGAAATAATAATCAAAACTTTATCAATCGCATTAGCAGCATACCACCCAAATAGCTATAGCCATCTTTACTACTAAATCCTATGCAACACTTGTTGGTTAAATTTAATTAACCCAGGTTTTGTGCAATCCTAAGAATCGTTTCTAAACTGCATTTTGATTTTAGAATGACAAAAAATAGCGAATTTAATCCAAAAGGGCCTAATCATGGACTTCTAAATAATTAGAAGTCCATGGCCTAATAGCGATTCAGGTCATACACCACTGAATTAAGGATGTAAATACAAATACCTCCTGCATTCAAATTTGCGGAATCAAAATAACACTACAAAGGTTTTGACCAAAATAACACTGCAAAAACTCGACCATAATAATTAAAATAATAATGAAAAGTGCACTAATTAGATAAACAAGTACACTATTACAATTATTTTTGAGTCAGTATTGTTTTACAGCTAGGTGGTCTAACTCTAATACATGCAATAAAAACATAACACTTGCAAAATTGAGGCATAAATTTAGCAAAAAGATTTTCGGAGGCAATACTGGTTCAAATATCACAGTTGCTACTTCCTTATTATGAGAAATTTCTACAAATATTATCCATTTCAGTAGAGTGACACTACTTTTAAAACAATAATGGCTAGGTGATAAAGAGTAGACTACCAAGTGGAAAAGTTTAGGTAATGAAAAAACATTACCTGCACAAACCTGCACGCAAAACTCAGAAGATAATTGTATTGAAAACAGAACCTCAGACCAGTCATACCAGAGTTTCAAGATATTAATTAAATTTGTGATTAACAACAGCAATTTTTAAAAAAGTCATCCATAGCACACCAAGTCAGCAAAGAGGAAAATAAACTTTTTTTTGTAAATATGCAGAATTGCCTGCCTGAAGCAAGTCCTTACAGGTAGAGGTCATACAGCACTGAATTAAAGATGTAAATACAAGTACCTTCTGCATTCAAATTTGCATGATCAAAATAACACTACAAAGACTTTGACCAAAATAGCACTGCAAAAACTCAACCATAATAATTAAAATAATAATGAAAAGTGCACTAATTAGATAAAGAAGTACACTATTACAATTATTCTAGTGTCAGTATTGTTTTACAGCTAGTTTTGTCTTTCAAAAATCAATACTTCAACACATGCAATAAAAAATATAACACTAGCAAAATTGAGGCACAAATGATTTCTAGCAAAAAGATTTTCGGAGGCAATACTGGATCAAATATCACAGTTGCTACTTCACTGTTAAGAGAAATCTCTACAAACATTAGCTATTGCAACAGTGTGACATTACGTACGTTTAAAACAATTATGGTTAGGTGATGAAGAGTAGACTACCAAATGGAAAAGTTTAGGTACTGAAAAAACATTACTTGCACAAACCTGCAAGCAATACTCAGAAAATAATTGTATTGAAAACAGAATCACAGACCAGTCATACCAGAGTTTCAAGATGTCAATTAAATTTGTGATTAACAACAGCAACTTTTAAAAAAGCCATCCATGGCACACCAAGTCAACACCACTCCAACATTACATGCAAATCTGATCAACTTTTATAGCACCAAATATTTTCGGAAGTCCTGTTGTGGCACAAAAAACTAAGTTGTAAAATACGATACATTCCAAAGTTTTATGAAATAGATAATTTGCTGAGGCCTGACTTAGGGTGATAACATCAAATTTTGTTATTTTATCCATTTCTTTGAAATCAGCAAGCTGATCATTTTGATACATTTGTACTCTGGGCGGTTTTCTAGATGAGCTTGAAGTTGGCAAAGTTGACGGTCGTTTCAATGCTGCTTTAGTGTTGATAATTGGCACTGGGTTCAAACTCCAGTTCAGCTATTTTCATTTTTCGTTGTCAATGATCAAATTTTCTGCAAAATGCTTTATGCAAATCACAGAATTTGAAGTTGGGGACCAATCTGCACGATTGACAAATTTTATCAATGTCTTCAGCACATCAGGTTTATTGAAAGGAAATGAAAATGAAGATACTGTTTTGTTTTCTTTTTTAGATTTTGATATATATCCAGATCTTTAACCATAAACTACACACTTGTTCACCATATCCTAATCCAGTGTTTATATAACTTTGACAATCATAAAGAAATTGTATACAATGCAATAAAACCTATTCAGGAAAAAACACATTCAATGACCAATTTTTTGAGCTTGTGCTGATAAGAAAACTAGTCAGTAGATTACAATTACACATTAGTTCATCTTAGCACTTTTAAATCTAGAAACGCTCGCATTCAAAATAAGCTAAAATAATTCTAATAGTCAAACAATTTTTAAAAGTTTTTACGCAAAACTAGCTTTTGAAGCAAGCAGAAAATTACTTTTATAGTTCTAAAACTGCTCTGGCAGTTTCGAGTTACTAACCTGGCTTTACATTAATTGTTACTCTCAACGCCATGTTATTTTTTGTTTTTTACTGCTGCAGCCTTATTCATGCTTTAAGAAACTGTTTGATAAACTTAAGAATACAGTTTATGTTTTAAATGTTCTTGAAAGTCGAGATTGTTGAGAAAAACTTTTTGGTTTCTTTCTAAAAATCTTGGTTTCTTACTTTCTAAAACCGCTCTATAAAAAAATCATACAGCTGCCTGACGTACTATCTTATAATAACGTTACACATACACTCCTACTTACACAGAATTTACGAGGCATTGAAACTAAACTTGCTTTCATCTTTCTTCAATTTTTCAGTTACCTTGCAATGCTGACTAGCACGTTGTACATGCAATCTATTTAATTAACAAGTTGCTGTATCGTAGAGCGCAGTGTTTGTCTCGCTTCAATAATTGCTTCATCTCGACACTGAAGCGATCGCGTCTGGCAAGTAGGTCACTTGTTTATCAACAGCGAAAAAAGTGGCCTGTTAGCAGCGGCGCGCTGAATGTGAGATATCGTGCCGTATTCTTTAGTATGCCGTGGGACCACCCTAGTAAGCAATTAAGCATACTTCAAAAGTTGAACCATAAAGTCAGTTGAGAGTGCTTCTCCTCTCAGCAAAATCTCCAGTATGCTTTCTCCAATTTCACTTTTCCTTCTAATCTCTTGTTCTATCACCTCAGTACCTACAGTCATACTATAGTCATTTCTGCGACTTGGATGAAATCAAACAAGTAGGCCATGAGCAGACTGGCTCGAGATTTGAAACAAAGACCTACAGTTCCAGAAATGAATGCAATACTACATGACCAACTATTTTTGTACAAGATGTTTCAGTAAGCAAAAAAAATACAATATATTATTGACACTTATCACTTTTTTTGTAGGGTCATTACTCAGAGCATTGCCCTGATGAAACCAGCTAGTATTTTATAGATAAAAAAAATTCTCTGCTATTTACTCAAAGACTAATCTAGAATCTATGAAAATAAACTTGTTGTTGTTTGAGGCGCATATTAATCCTCCTGTCAACGGACAGCATTAGAGGTTAAATATTGGCTTATCTGCCCACTTTTCATTGCAATGCTACTTCGTGGTTGAAGGAGTCCTCACCTGTTTAAGAGTTTCCAGTGATCCAATGTTTTTGCTCATTTCTTTAAATTCTTTTTCACTTAATTTGCTGCTTTTTCAAAGCCACCCAGCAGAGATAATCATCATAAAGTGACTTATCTAAGGATGCAACAACGTGACCACGGTGCAGGTTGAACCCAAATCATATGATCAGGTTCAAGTTTAAATTTAACTTTAAATTTGAAATTCTGGATTTAGTTTTTCTAAGCTTGAACATTTCGAAGAAATATTGCCTCTAAATACATGATAATACAAAATGTTTTCAGTTTTGTTGACCAAAACATGCTTATTTAAAAATTATTCTATTGTTTACAAATCTTGAAAATTGTATTAACATTATCTTTACCAGCTAGTTGGTTGAGCGGTAACACAATCGTCTCAGGAGAGAGAGGTCTAAGGTTCAAATCTTGAATGGTCAAATCTGACAGTTTTTCAAAAGGAACTATATTGTTGTTGGTGCAATGATGCAAAGACGGGCCCCACCAACAGTCCCAGCAGATTACTTGCCTAGGCAAAAAACAGCAAGTATAATGAAAGATTTGGTATTATCTTTCAAATGGATCGTGTTGGTATTGAGAAAACCCTGAGTATAATTTTCTATTACGCTTATTTTTTTATAAGAACAGTAAACATTGAGTTGATGCTGGCTGTTCTTAATTTTCTGCCACTTTTCTAGCCTCAAGTGTTTTTAAATTTTGAGAGCATCGATGTCAATTATTTAGACTATGTTTGTAACACAGTTTTGTTTCCAATGCTATGCCTGCTTGAGCAAACACGTTTTTTGCGGTTTTTGTCGCATCATAAAATTGCAAAACCAAAAAGCAAGCATTTCTAGTTGAATGAAAGCCTAAGAAATGTTTAGTTGTCAGTGCAGTGCGCAACAGCACTATACAAGCATAGTCTCAGAATTGTTGCAATTTAGCTTGTAAATGCTAGAAACTCATTCAAATTTCATCGTTTTGAATCAGTACAGAATTTAGCTTCTTTTTTGATTTGAAATTTATTTTTTTTCGTTTCTCTATTAATTTTATTTTTTGTTGCTGAGGCTGGCATTGTTCTTGAACAAAAATGAGCCTGGTGTTCTTATAAAAAAATGTAATTCTACATACCATGTATATGCTGACAATGCCATGCTTCTGCAAGCTTCTTGGCCAATGATGTTTTACCACAGCCCTGAAAACATTTTAATTGACCCAAACCTCAAACAGAATTTCAAAAACCTATCAGTTTTAAAGTAATAGTGAATAATAGTTGCATGCCCCAAATAATTGTACATAAAATTACTTTAAAAATTGATGCAAAACACAGTAAATGAGCTGGATTATCTAAATCATAATGAATCACAATCAAAGATCGTAATTTAAAGGAAATGATGTCAGTTTAATTTCAATTCAGCTAGATTTATACTTTGGTTAACAACAGAAGTGGGCAGAAATGAATTATGGTGGCAGCGAGAAGGGAACCCGAGCTTCTCATGTTGTTGTGGTCCTTTATCGCTGTGTGCTATTCGTGGCGCAGTTCGGATGATTTTTGTTAATTACTTTTTTATTGTTTTTGTGTAGTTCTGCAGCTTTGTGAGCAGCACGTGATGACGTTCCATTGGCTGATCAGCGTGCAGTGATCATGAGTTGTCTTGCGCTGATTGGTCAAGGAAATCTCGGGCTGATAAGGTCACACAACAGATTGTGTTCAAATTCAATCCAAATTTTTAGTTCAAGTGACTATCGGATTTTTATTTCTTTTCAGTTAAGGATACTTTCCACATTATTTAATACAATTATTTATTTATTTATAAAAAGGCTTGTTTTATTCGAATAAGTTGAGAAGCAAAAGAAAAGGACAACCGAAAGATTAAGAATAATTGAAGACACATTTTAATGAGTTAGACGACCTGCGAAATCGGTAAACGTGAAGTTGGCGATGAAGGCATTGAAAATCTTCACAGAATTACTTTTGCACCGAATCTCAGTACAATACCTAATTAATCTTTAGTAACAAAGGTATTACACCTGACATTTAGTTTTGAGTATACTTAATTTGGTCAAATAATCTCTAAGCTACTTTTTTTGAAATTGAAAGAGCTCACAACTTAGATGGTTAGCCATGTAAGCAGAATACCTTGCAAAAGGCTAAGCAAACAAGTTTTACTTGCCAAAGCAAATGGTAAAAGTTTATTGGACAGCTCCACACTATACAAATCAATTACATTGAGGATCTTGGTGAAATCACTTTGGATATCATGCACAACTGACAAGAAATGAAGAGTGTAATAAAAAAATGTGTTAACATAATTTCGAGCTTCCACCTCTGTAATTAGCATGGAAGAGAAAATGGAGAGAAAAAAAAAGTGCACTGCAGACCATACCCCTTGCAATAGAACTTGACTATAAAATCAAGTCCAATAGGACCAGAAATGCAATACTGCATTTTCTTGAATAGAAGCTGATCTGGAATAGAAAACGCATGAATTGATTGAAAAATGACAATACGTACCACCTTGAATAGAAGCTGCAACAGACAATGATAAAACTAAGGATTAGAGGTAGGGTAGCACATGAAAACCTTGTTTGCAAGTGCTTTAGAAAAAAAAAAAGAATTGTAGCTGACTTACGGCTTCGCTTTCTTGTCACTTATAGCAGATAAATTTGAATGCCCACTGGGCACCAATTTCGAGAAAACATTAATGTAAAAAAAATAAAACCACCCTTGAATAGTAGCAGTACCGTACAAAACGTTTAAAATTAAAAAATAGTAGCACAGTTTCTATTCAAGAAAATACGCTATTAGAAAAAAAGCATGATATTGCAATAGCATGCAGTTTGTGAACCCTGGCCATCTAATCATTGCTCAATTACTCTAATCAAACAACTGTTTTAATAACAATAGCAAAACAAAACCAATATTATGGCCTGAAATATATGCTTAAAGTCTTGATTAGGGTTGTACAAAGTAGAATTTCGAATCCTTGAGATTCGAATCTCCGGAGAAACGAATCTCAAAAAGCATTTTTTATCGAGTAATTGGATTCGAAAAAAAATTTTTAAAGGGCCGCCAAACCGCAAAGAGTGGTGGGTATTACACAATATTAAGCAACCTAATTTTGGGCGGAAAAAACGTTTGAATTTTGGATTTCGGCATTCTGAATTTTGGCGAAGACCTTTTTTTTTTTGGAGATCACCAATTTTTGGGCGGAAAAAAACCTTTGAGTTTTGGTTTTCGGCCGAAAGACCTTCTTTTGGCGAAGACCTTTTTCTTTTTTTTTTTTTTTTTTGGAGGTCACCTAATTTTGAGCGAAAAAAACTTTGAATTTCCGGTCAGGATTGTGTTTTTTTACTTTTTGTAATAAAACGGTATTGTCACAGTTTGCCATGAGTTATTCTAGAATAGGATTCGAAATTCTAGATTCGAAATGTCTATTCTAGAATTATTCTAGAATACTGCATTATTCTACTTTGTACAACCCTAGTCTTGATACCAACCTCAGCTACCTATTGATATCTATCAGAGTCTTATCCTACGTTGTCATAATTTTCAAAATAAATAGCCTAGTTACTGTATTTTTTTGCATAGAAGCCTCTCTTGAAATGAAACCGCCCTTGAATAGAAACTGCACATTTTGATGAAAAAAAAAACAATAGTAGCAGCAACAGACAAAATCACTTCTTTATTAGCTCAAGAAAACAAAGCAAACAAATCTAATGACATGCAACAAAAACAACTCAAACATTTTAAGTTATATTTCAACTACTGCATCACAGATCAATGGATATTTTCATCATCATCAATAATACTGATATCATTCAAGTCACTACCAGAGGTCAGCAGAGTGCAATTAGTAGTGCAAAGCGCAACTTCTGCAATTGCGGAAGTTGCGTTGTGCTTTAATTTTTTATTTTGAAACATTGTCAGATTGTGGAAGTTGCGTTGCGGACTAAAGTCTTTAAAATTTGTTGCGCTTTCAAAATTTTTTTTGTTAATAGTGCAATTCTACACATTGAACTTAATTTTGTTATATTTTGATCATAATATTGACAAATGTCGGCCTTTTTTAGCAAATCATTTGCTCTTTTTTGTTAAAATTACAAAAAATGCGGTATTTGCATTGTGTTGTGAAATTTTAATTGTGGAAGTTGGGTTGCGCTTTAACTTGGTACCGGTACAAAAATGCCATTTCACAATTGCAGAATTGCGTTGTGCTTCAACTGAATTAAAAAGTTTATAGCGGAAGTTGCGCTGCACTTCAGAAATTAAAAAAATTTAATCGCGCATTTTGCGCTGCGCTTTTACTGGTTAAAAAGATCGTGGTGCTTTGTTGCGCTGCGCTTTTGATATAATGTTATTTGTGCCCACCTCTGGTCATTACTATCAATGAAACTTTCAGACAAACTTAAATGCTCACTGGACACCAATTTAAAAACAAAAACGTTGATAAAAAAAAAAACTTGAACAATAGCCGCCCTCAAATAGAAACTGCCCAGAATGTTCAAAAAAGAGTAGCAGCTCTTCTATTCAAGAAATTAAGGTATTTGAGAGCCGAAGTAAAACATTTTAAAATTTAACAGTAGGCTACTTACTGATTTGCCAACAATGAAAAAGCATGTAGGTTTGGAGCGTAAGAATTGTAATTCAGCTAGATCTTCATTGAAAAGGTCACCTTCTGCTCTTTTAGCAGCAGATGTAGTTTTCATAGCACAAAGTAGATAATAATTTCATCAACTGCTATAATTTACCAGTACGTTTTACTGGTACCATTCTTAAACCACGGCTATAGCTGAAGACAAAAACTGTAATTACTTTAATGCAGAATGCATGGTCGCAAGTGATTTCTAGCAAAAAATAAATTACCACAGGAAGCAACTCCACAACTGTTGATGTAGCCTGCAAAGTTTGTTGTCTGTTGCAGCCTATAGGCTTCCTCAGAAATGTACGGGGGCCAAGGTAGGTTTACTGAGGTTTTCTACGCTAAAAAGCTCAATTTTTTTCAGATAATGACACAAAATTTATTTATTGACCCCTAAATTGCATAATCTGAAGTGAGCTCAAATGAGTTCAAAATAACTGCACACCTTTCAATGGTCTAGCCTACTACTCTACACTTAATTTCAGCTTTACATTGGAATTCAACAGGACCGAAGAACCTTTTTTATGTGGTCTTCGATTGACAAAACTTTGCTCAACCTAGCGTGATTACTATGCTTGACATGGTAAAGCTTCCCAGTTTTCCCAACCAATTTCAAAAAATCTTTAAAAGGCACAGACACACGCCCACTCTGTCTGAACATCAAATAGTAGCCTTTCGAGAATTCACATTAGCTAATCTGCAACTTACAGGGCATGGGCAAACGCAGAAGATACGATACATTCACCAGTGCTTCAAAATCATGCGTTATACTTCACGTGACCAAAACTGTCACGCTTCACTTGCTTATACAAAAGTATGTTGTAAAATGAAAAGGATGTTCCACCATGGTTCCACGGGACCACCACCAGTACCCAGGGGCGCCGAGAGGGGGGGGGCAGGGGGTACAATGACCCCGGAGCCCATGGACTGTAGGGGGCCCCATGAGGGGGCCCATGGGCTTCAGGAAGGCCGTTGGCTTCAGTGCTGGGCCTATGAGCTCTCTGCTGGGCCCATGAGCTCGAGAGAGGGCCCATCGAAAAAACACTTAGAAATCAGCATGTGAAGCCTGAAGACCTTTCTTTTTTGGAGATCACCTTTTTTCGACCGAAAAAACGGCTAGAATTTCGGTGAAGACCTTTTTTTTTGGAGATCATATCATTTTTCCAACCAAATTACAGCATTTTCTTCGTCTATTTTGGACTTCACAAAACCGGAAATCCGTCATATTTGAGCTGGCCCCGGGCCCACTTTTGGTCCCCGGCGTCACTGCCAGTACCAGATGTTTTAAGGGTAACAGCTTCAGGTTGTGCTTAAAAAATGAATTTATTGGTTCGTTTATGCTAGTTTTAAACACACGGAGCAAAATAACTTTTGTTTTCGGATTTAATCTTAAATGGTAAAATTTGTTAGACATAGTAACAAACAATCAATAAATCAAGGTGATGAAAAAAATATTAATAAGCGGCTGGGTAAGCAACAATACTTTTAATAAGCGGCTGTTTAAGCTGCATTTTCATTCTGTATTAACGTTTACAAGTGGTGGGCTGTAACTAGTTACAATTGTAACTAGTTACTGTAACTAGTTACTTTCTTAGTAACTGTAACTTCGTTACTTTTTTTCGGATGTAACGATATTTGTAACTAGTTACCAGTTTAGAGCCCTAAAAAAGTAACAGTTACTTTTTGTACTACATGCTTTGAAGCAAATTACAGATTTTTTATGAATTTCATTCAAAATAATTGTATTACAATGGCAACACAGGACGCACAGTCGCATGTCTGATCAACCATAACCTTTTCTCCATATTTTCTTCACTGTGTTCACTGGACTATACATGTGGTTGCTGGTTAAAGTTTAAGTTAAAGCCGTCAGGCCTGTTTTTAGTCCAATTTTTTAATCCTAAAGTAACTGTAACTTGTAACTCTAACTAGTTACTTTTTCAAATTTGTTACTGTAACTTAGTTACTTTTTTTGCCAGGTAACTGTAACTTGTAACTAGTTACTTTCAGAAAGTAACTTGCCCACCACTGACGTTTACATGGTGTGAGTTTTATTAAGTTTTTCTAAAAAAACAAAATTTTACCAAAAAAGAAAGCGGTTGTTTTATCTTTTACAACTGTTTTTATCGGCTTTTCGTCGAGAATGCTGAGCAAGATCTATTGAAATTGTCTGCAATTTTATCTCTACTTTCATTCTGTTAGTACGTGATTTAGCGGTTCTACCGTAGTCTCATGAGAGGTACAGCAGATCGATGGTTTTACCCGCTAATGTATTCATAGTAAACAAAACATACGAAATCGTTTCTCTGACTGTCTGAATAATAAGGAGTAAATGATGGCTTGCTCCAGCGTTATATACCAACCGCCATTGTACATCATAGTTATGTCAAGTTGACAAGAGCGTCACAGTGATAAAAAGAATGGACAAATTTGATTGGTGCGCTGTAATTGAGAAACAATGGTGCAATTTATGGAAGCGGCAAAACGTGCTATCGCTACAGGGCTCCCCTCCAAAATGCGCGTGGGCCAAGTCCGAAGGACTGGGAACATGTGCGTTTTAGACGAGAATGAAAAAGGTGGGATGGGAGTGATGCAGTAGCGTAGCACGGGTCTGAGAAACGAGTGGGCCTCAACTGTGACGCTCGGGCGGGGGTGAAGATGGACGGGGATGGCGGCTGAGCCAGCAGGGGCTAGGCAGTAAGCTTTTGCATGGAGGTGCTGGAGAAGCTGGCGGCTGGAGCGTGTGATGTGAAAAACAAAGTGCGATGTGAAAAACAAAAATTCCTCGCGGCGATAGGAAACGTATACACATCAAAGTTCAAATATATAGAGTGCTGAAATGCAAAACCGTTCAATGTTCAGTTCACAAAAGTGTCCAGTGCTGGAATGTCAAAGGGGAACGTTGAACAATGTTCACCAAATCCATTCAAGGAGCGAGCTGTGTGGTAATCTCCACGCGCTGCAAGGCGCAGAGAGAGGTCCAAAAGCAGGACGTGAAAATCCTCCGGTATGCGAAACAGGGTGCCGCAATCCCTGTAAAAAATCGATTGAGAAAAAAAAAACTCATGTTCCCCCCTCAAAAGGCCGAATTTTGCTTCCAGCGAGACAAACGCTAGATTAGATCGTGGCTGAAATTTACGAACCTGCGACTATGATTGAGCAAACGAAAGTAACAAACACCTGACTATTGTAATCACGGACTTTTATAACAACCAGCTCAGCAAACAAAAAGACATGCAAGGAGCAAAACTATCTCTAAATTAATGACGAAACAAACTTTTAGCAACAAGCAAAATCAGTTCCCTGCGGGAACGAACACTCAAACGGAGGCTAGGAAAAAAAAGGTGTACGTGTATATCGTGTAAGTGTAATGTCTGCGATGTGTGTCCAGCAATGTGAGTGCCCTAGCTTTGAAATGCTTTGGTGATGTGAAAATGTATTGTGTCGTGCAATTGAAGTGTGTAGGTGTAATCCTTCTGAGCTACCCCGAAGAGACAAGCAAATGCGACTAGGATCTCGAGCTCCTACCGCTTTGCGTGAAACAAAACGTGATTTTCGAAACATCTGTTGCCGGCGATGCTGCTGGCCAGGCAAACATCGTCACTCCATGCAAGCAAATGATCGAAATCCCCCCAAAATTGCTCCACATCTTAGAGAGCAGCCGAAAACTCAAATGCACTCACGTCTGGTTTGGAACTTTTAGCATTTTATGCATTAGACGTGGTGTGAAAAAAAAGTAGCGTAAGAAGGGCTGAGCAATTTGAAGTTGCCTTTTACGACACATCCTGCTCTGCAATGGGTGATCTCACTATTCTTTCCGCGGTGAGACACGAGGGAGGTGAGGACCCCTCTCCTAGTGTGTGGGAAGAAGAAAGTGTACGTACCGTTTTGATTTGTGAATTATACGTCCATGACGAGTTTGCAAGATAGACTTGGGTTGTTCATCGTAAGAGTGGAAAGATGCTTCTGGCTGGGATGGCTGTATTGGAAGTGGATGAGAACGTCCTTCAACAAGCTGCTGTGTTTCGGGTTCATTGCCGGGTGTGAGAAGATGAGCAGCTGGCAGTCGGTTAATAGAAACAACATCTCGGCGAGTGAACAAATCAAGAGTGAAAAATTTGTCCCCTTTGTTCAGCACCCTGTATGGGCCTTTGTAAGGTTGATCAAACGAGGAGCGGGCAGTGTCGTTCTTGACAAAGGCGTGTGTGCAGGTCTGGAGTGCTTTTTCGACATACGAACGTGGTGTGCCATGATGGTAAGGGGGCGGAGCTCTTAGGTTTGACATAATCGCTCTAGCTTGTCATCGCTGGACGGCGCGAAATGCTGTAGCAAAACGCTTTTGGTTTTGCTGTACGCGTTTTGAGCGTTCAAATCTGGAAGCACGTGTTCCAAAAACCAAAAATGCCGGAGATCTACTGCGGCTAACAGGCTATCAAGTTTTGACTGTTCGCTATTAATCCCCCTAACTCTAAAAATTGTCTCGATTGTCGAGAAATAAAGGTCCGCGTCCCCATCCCAAAATTTCGGCAGTGAAAACCCACTCGTGTCTGTTACGTTGTTACTGGATCTCAAAACAAAATCGTCCGGGGACAGTAATGGGGGGCTACCAAAGTTGTCGTAGTCTGTACGGTTGTTCATTTCCGTGTGCGGAAGGATTCGCCCCCTTCCCAGAGGTGTTGCATACGCTTCAGGCGGCTGCCTACTTCTTGGCGGGTGCTTGAAGAAAGCAGCCATCGCCTGGTTTGCTGGTTGTACTCTTTCTGTCTCGCAAGGCTAGTAGCCTTCACCTGATATTTCTGCTCTTTGTAATTGATGTTTGTACTCGGTTCAAAGTCGGGGTCACCAGTTTAGCGGTTCTACCGTAGTCTAATGAGAAGTAAAGCAGATCGATGGTTTTACCCGCTTATGTATTCATAGTAAACAAAACATACGAAATCGTTTCTCTGACTGTCTGAATAATAAGGAGTAAATGATGGCTTGCTCCAGCGTTATATACCAACCGCCATTGTACATCATAGTTACGTCAAGTTGACAAGAGCGTCACAGTGATAAAAAGAATGGACAAATTTGATTGGTGCGCTGTAATTGAGAAACAATGGTGCAATTTATGGAAGCGGCAAAACGTGCTATCGCTACAGTGAGGTTTATAAAATTATGCCAGACCTGGTAAACAGAGGCGTCGCTAAGAATGGTGGCACCCGGGGCGGGATTTCGTGGTGCCTCCCTTTATCGGCCAAAATATAGGTGAAGACAAAAAAAAAAGGTCTTCGCTGCAAAACGAGTTAGTTTTCAGTCCGACGAAAGTATGTGATGACTAAAAAAAAAAGGTCTTTGCCTACCAATCAGTGGGTTTTCGGCATAGGTGGGCACAAGTCCGTTAATCGTTAATCCGTTAATAACGAAGCTAACTTTTTCATTAACTCGTTAATCCGTTAAAAAGTTTTTTCATGTTAACGGACTAAATTAACTTCCGTTAAGTGCTGTTAACGGACTAAATTAACTTCCGTTAAGTTCTGTTCATGGGCGTCGGCAGGGGGGGCAGGGGGGGGCCATGGCCCCCCCTGGATTTTTATACGTGATGCCGTAAGTCCTTGAAAAAGTCCTAAATCGTATTGCGGAACCATCTCAACTATCACAGATCGTCTAAATTTTCTTGATGCGCTGGCCTGCGCTTAGAAAAGGGTAATGGTGCTACCCACAAAATGGTTAATTTTGCGGATTTAAATTTGTGTTTTGCAAAAAAAAATAATTTAACTAGTACAAATTTTTCGCTTTCATCGATTATTGTTAATATTAAAGAATTTAACCAGATTTGCGTGTACGAACAGATTTTACGTAGATAATAAGATAAGCTTGACTACTACCTACCTCCTGCCAGGCCGATAATACAGTGATACATGGTAGGGACTGTGGTAACACGAAGTTTGTAGTAACACGAAAAACATCTCTATCAACAATCCATATATCAAAACAGCATTCAAGCGCATCACAAAGTAGAACAATTCAGTAATTGTTTCGCACAGCAGCCTTTTTACGCATTTTGCCTCCCACGACCACAAACCAAATTCTATTATTGACTGTCTGTAAGTGCAATGCTCAGGCAGTTATTATGATATTGCATTTTTGACTGCTTTATTCTATGGATATTAGAGCATTTTTTAATAAACGTAAGAAAGATCAGCAGCAAGATACTAATACAAACGCCACTGCAGCCAAGTAGTACAAGTTGGCGAGTGAGTCCCAACCTTCTACTACTGCAGCTATAAGTAGGCCTACTGGTAACCGTACTCCGCAGCAGCAAGACGATAGGCCTAGTTGCAGTCGAGATAGCAGCACCAATACTGGTGTTCTGGATCATTTGGAAGTTGAATTCCTAACTCTCAAAAGGAAAGATATCGGACTATATTTAAACGAAAATAAGCGCTCTAAACTCACGCGAAAAGATAAGCTTGAAATTCTGAAAAATCCTTTTAAACCCCAGGAAAATCATAATTTCAAGGGTGATGTTGCCGAAAACCAGAGACCATTTTTGTACCCTTGGTTAGAAAAATATTCACCATGGTTGGCTTATTCAGTGTATGCACGAGGAGCATTGTGTTTGTTTTGTGTTTTATTTCCTCAAGCTGTTCGACGTGGCATTCAAGGAGCATTTATAGTTAGGACTTTCACCAAGCACCGGCAGTTTCATGATGAAGCTAAAGCGCATATGCGTTCCCACTGGCATCAAGCTGCAACAGAAGACGCGATCAACTTTATGCGTCTTTGCGAAAATCCGGAAGAAAATGTTGTGGGTCAAATTAATGCTAACTATAGAGCGACGATTGAACACAATCGGCTAATACTAAACTCACTGCTAAAGGAAATTCTTTTTTGTGCAATGCACGACGTTGCGTTAAGGGGCAAAACAGCCAAGTCCGGAAACCTGTATGATCTTTACGAGTTCAGAGCAGAAGCAGGCGACAAGGTTCTGCAAAAACATCTTGAAACTGCTCCCAAAAATGCTCGTTACACGTCTGTCCAAACAGTGAACGAACTAATAGAGCTAAGCGCAGATGTTATCCGCAAAAAAATTGTGTTGAAAGCAAACGGTTCAATTGGTGGATTCGCCTAAATGGCTGACGAGACTGCAGATATAAGCGGAGTTGAGCAGTTTTCAATTGGAATTCGCTATGTGGATTATTGCCAAATGAACCTTTCTATTCACGAAGAGTTTCTTGGATTTTCTGCACTAAAGGCAATGGATGCAGAAACCATAAGTCAAGAAATTTTGAACGTAACTGAAAAGTATGGGCTGGAAATGCAAAAACTAGTGGGACAAGGCTACGATGGTTGTTCTACAATGGCTGGAGAGGTCAGTAGTGTGCAACAGCGAATTAGAGATTTATATCCTAAAGCTTACTTTATGCATTGTGCGTCTCATTGGTTCAAATCAAATCAAATCAAAACCTTGTAATTAATGACCAAAATAATGTCATGGAAATACGCAACGCTGTTGCTGTAATAAAGTCCGTTATTGTGTATTTCCGTGAAAGCTCTGTTAGACGGCATCTTGTGTCCCGTATCCCCCTTTTGTGTGAAACAAGATGGAGCGAGAAATACAAAAGTATTCGATTGTTTTATGAAAACTTTTGTGACATCTTTACCAAGTTAGTCGAAATAACGCAAGAAAGAAAGTACAGTTCAGATTCACGCCAAAAAGCTTTGCAACACATTCGCTCTCTTTCTAGTTCTGATTTTTTGGTTTGTCTGGCTATAATTGCCAAATATTCGGCTATGCTAGAGCCTACTGCTAGGGCTCTACAAGCGGTGAACATCGATATCCACTCTATGCAACATCAAATCAATACTCTTATAAAGATCATCACCACTCACAGAAACATGGCCGAAGAGATTTTCCTGAAAGATGTTTACGCTGAAGTAAAGGAGATATCGAATAAATTGCATTTAGAACTTATCATACCTCGAATAACCTCGATGCAATGCTACAGGGCAAACTTTGCCGCAACCAATGTTCAGGAATATTTTCGAAAGGCGATTTACATTCCGTATTTGGATTCTATTCTCGCATCTTTGAAAACTCGGTTTGACGATTCAAAATTTGTGCCAAATCGCTTGCTAATATTACATCCAACCAGAGCAGTTACTTTGTCAAGAGAAGAATTTAAGGCCGAAGCAGAACAAATTGACAATATCTATAAAATTGAAAATTTTTGTATGGAAGCCCTCACGTGGTACGATATGTGAAAGCATTCGAACGAACTTGAAAATGTCAAAAACAGGTCGTTAGATGAAATAATATTTCGATACTGCAAGTTCTATTCAGCTGTTCGACATGCATTGTTAATTGCTTTAACTTTGCCATCTTCTACTTGTACCGTGGAGCGCTCTTTTAGCACTCTGAGGCGTGTGAAAACTTGGCTTCGAACAACCTGTGGAGAAGATCGCACCAGCGGACTGTGTATGATTAGCGTGCACAGAAACAAAGTTAAAGAAAACATGCAAGAAATCACAAACAAAGTCATAAACGATTTCTCTTCTCAGCCTAGACGACTTCAATTATTAGTTACTCATGACGTTTAAGAGCTGCTTTTTAAGATAATCTAGATAATTTGCAGTGCTGATTGTAATCCGATAAATGGCTCAAGTCCTTGCATGGACTCCCTTAAACCTTCCGACTTTCAAAATTTTTTTCATTTTTAGTGGTAATTAATACTGGCTTTATTCTTTTTTTATTGGCTCCCCCCTAAAAATTTTTCTGCCGACGCCCTTGGTTCTGTTAACTTCCGTTAAGGTTTTTGTCGTTAATATCTTGCTCCATTTATTTATTGTACCGGTACAAAACCAGTTTGCACTGGTAACACTTGTTGCGTATTAGCACGACTTTTATAGAAGAAAAAGCGAAGGAGCTCTTTTTTGTGGCAAATAATAACCTGCAGCCTCATAGGTCTAATTATTGCTTGCTGTTCACAATTTCCAAAGATTTTCCGATCGCAGCTTCGTTAGAGCATTTAAACTTAATTTTATCTTGAAATTAGATTAGACTGTAAAATGTAACTTCCAAAACACTGAAGACCACAATAGCAATAAATATTTCCTTACAATCAGCTCAACAGCGTTAATACGTGTTCTACAAGCGAGTGAATAAAAAGAAATGTGAATTAGACGTAAAATATTAACGGATTAACGGACTGTATTAACTTCCGTTAATTAAAGCTGAAAATAACGGATTAACGTTAACGGAGGTGTGAAGTTTGTTAACGGACAAGTGGTTAACGAAGCTAACGTTTTGCATTAACTTGCCCATTTATGGTTTTCGGTCTTGAAAGAAAAAAAAACCAAATGGTGTCACCCCAAAATGGTGACACCCGGGATCGGCCACCCCCCATCCCCCGCCCCCCCCCTAACGAAGCCACTGCTGGTAAAACAACGTAAAACCACGTAAAATGGTAAAATCAAGCAGTTCCACATTTTTCTTCCAGCTACTTTTTTAGTCGGCAGGAAAATCCGAATGGCAGCACTGACTAAAGCATCTTTGCGTCATAGCAACTTGTGGTAAATCACAAACTGGTCTGGACGAGGCCTAATTGTTCACTACCGGACACCCTTGTTTCAATCAGGCATAGATCGATTACGGTTGATACCATCGTAGTGTGGTCACGTAGGCCAGCAGAGTAACAATAAAATGTACCGATATCAGACCAGCACGATTCAGAATTGTGATAAATTCACTTATATCTACATGTACGGTAGGTGTAGCAAATCAGAAATTAGCAGGCTAGCTCTTAGTCTTCAACAATCAAAGAAAGGCAAAAGCAGAAGTTTCACACAGTACACTACTTCATAGGATGGTGCAAAGTAGCATCCAAAACAATTTGGCAGCTTAAATTTGATTGGCGATGGGTTTAGTACTAGGCATAGTAGACTATGGTAGCCTACTTGTTTGCTCGGAACCATACAGTAGTAACTGTATATCTGTTTTAAAAAATTTTAAACTAGCAAAGTGTGGTATTGGCAGTAACACTAACACTCAGCTGGTACTAGGCTACCACTACCTGATCTGTGATAGGCCTACTTGTTCAGAAATTTGTTCAGAACTCTTGGTTGATTCTATACCGGTAGTAACCTTTGCAGTGAGTTAAGAATTCCAGATCCATAATTTGAAAATCTCTCTTATGTGATTGTAGTTTTTATCACCCAACTCCACACACCAACGTATTCCTGTAAAGTAATTATGCTGTACTGTTTGATGTCAGGGTATCTTTTTCTCTCTATTCAGTATAGATGTCAGTAATTTTTGTTTCTCCTTTCAGTATGGATACCATAATTAGAAATGATTGCTTCTGGCTTTCCATAAATTTTTACTTGTCAATGCTCATTGGCTGATGGTGCAAAAGCACTAAGTCTGAAGTGCTAAAGCCATCTCTTTTCTTTATTATTATAAACAGGCATTCACAGTTCATATCAGCTCAACTCTGAGCTATAGGCAAGGGCTAGTATAGTCCAGAACCAATATCTGATATACTGTGTCTCATACTACGGGTATATCTACTTTGCTCTACTATGCCTGCTTAAAACCGGAAAACAGCTGGTTTCGATCTAAGCTAAAGTTGTTTTTTTAAACAAATGAAATGTGTCTTCCTGTCTTCAGTCTCCAGCAAACATTTCCAAATGCTAGGGTAAGGGAGTCTATTACAGTGCACATTGGTGGGCTGCTAATGAATTTGACTAGGCCTAGACTAATGAACAAAAATAAACTTGGATTTTTCTGTAAATAGGCATGACCTACACTGTAAATATGTTATACGGGTCCTACTAAAAAATACAAAAGCACATGGACTGAAAGGATCACAAGAACCCTAACTCAAACTTGAACCTTAATACTTTCAGTCCTTTTGGTGCTGTTTATGAGAACCTAACCATAATCTTTAACCCTAACTCAAGCTTGAACCTTAATACTTGCAGTCCTTTTGGTGCTGTATATGAGAACCTAACCATAATCTTTGCGGTTTTTGTGATCCTTGTGGTCCTGTGTATTTTAGTACTAGGCTACTATGTTAAACTGCCAGTATATACTGTAGAGGGACTATTTCATTGAAAAAATATTAAGAGAATAACATGAACGTGAGTAATACAATATTCATAGGCATATTTTTCATTTACCAGTACTTCGTTGAGGAATTAAAATTAGGGCTTCAGTTAAGGTTAGGTTTGGGGTTAGGAAAAGGCTGGGTGCACATTCCGTAATTTGCAAAGATTTTGTGATAAACACTTGCAAATATTTTGTAATAAGGCCTAAAAAACCTAACTTTAATCCTAGCCCTAACCGTAATAATGAAAACAAAAAATTCCAAAATTGCATAACATCACTGTAATCTTAGTTTATTTAACTGCACATGTTTCGTGCTCTAAGGCACTTTTTTTGGTTAATATTGGAGTAAGGATTTGCGTTTAGATTAGATTTTGGTCAGAATCAGTAAAAAATTGGATGAAAATTTACAACAAAATACCTTTTGTTCATAAATCTTAAGATAGATAGGCTAGGCTTACTGTAAACAAATCAATTCAAACACTAATATGCAAATATAAACTATTAGATAACTCTCTAGAATTCAAAGTAAGATGCAGTTGATTTACAGCCCTAAGGGCTCTGAACAAAAATGCAGTGTGTGCAATCTACACTGCACAAAGTAAGCAGTATCAGCTTTTCTATAAGGCAAAAGTATTCTCAAACGACAGAGGAAGTAATTACAGTATTTATTTATTTATTTATTTCATTTGCACCAACATACAATTTTACTCAAATCAGCAATAATTAAATCAAAAATAGCATTACAATTGTAGCCATTTTAAAGGAAAAAACACATAATGTTTTGGTACAAATAGGAAAAGTAAACAGTAGTAAACAAGATAATAAAGACACAGAAATTTTAAATGCATAGCCTAAAGAGTAAGCTAATACTGGTAATAGCAGCTTTAAGGAAACTTCAATATTGCAAAAAAATCGAAATTTAGAATGAGCCAGTGTTATATTATCTTAGCATCTTGACTGATAACCTTATGGTTTTTTGATGCCCTTGTCATTGTGCACTTAATGTAGTTTTTACCCTTTATTGTTTCTGCTTATTATTGTTTATTGGCAAAAATAAGCTCTCTCTGTTATTGCATTACTGCAATGCTTTTATAAAGTAGAAAAAGCACCTAAATTAAGATGACTTTTAAATATTTTTTGGTCCAGGATGTTAAGAAATAATAGTAAAATATTTTTTTGAAGAATGGGTTTCATTGACAAATTGTTTGGCTGGATGAAATCGAAAAAGAAAAATGCAAGAGTTTTATGTGTTGGATTAGATAACAGTGGCAAGACCACAATTATAAACCAGTTGAAGCCTGCTAACTCGCAACTTTTGGATATTGCTCCAACTGTTGGTTTTAAGGTTGAAAAATTGACTGTTGCAAAGTAAGTTGCATGCTAGTTTATTGCTAATATTAATTTTTTTGCTTTACCAGGCTACTTTTTCATAATAAAGCATTCAAGTCAAGTTTTTCACTCTTGACCAAAATGTTAGGATAAGCCTTAAGTGTAGTCTCACCAAATTTGAAGTTTTTACGCCTTTCCGTTTTCAAGATATTGCAGTTCAAAATTAGCCATTTTCTTCTTACTTCAGGTTTGCCATTTTGTCAGAATTGCGACAGATTAGCTTTTGGAAAGCTGGCTTACAATTATTGAAACGCAGCTAATTTTACAGCTCTAAACCTTCAGTTTGTTTTGCAATATCTCTGTCACAAAACATGTATTGAGAATCAAGTATATACACCCAGTAACTTTTTTAAATTCTGTTTCTGATTGGCAACCCTGGCGAAATTGCTAAGAGGAAATTTAATCTGTTATATCTCAGGAACAGAAGGCCATAGAAAGCTTAAATTTGGTCACATTAATCTTCAGACATGTCAAAAATTTTTGAGAGAAAATCGAGCAAAAATTTTTTTGATCTGAAAGATTTTTTTGGTCTCATAGTGTTTGTCACAGGTGGATAAAGCGCAATTAATAAACGCGATCTCTTCAACTGCGAAAGTTGAGATGTGCTTTAATTTTTTATTTTGAACATTGCGGGAGTTGCAGACTAAAGTTTTTAAAAATTTGTTGCTTTTTAATTGCATTGCCCTCAGGGCTGCAAACTCAATCGATTTTTATTAAGTTCGAGTTCAGCTTATTTTATTAAGTTCGAGTTCTCTAATTTAATTTTTTCGAGTTTAAGTGCGGCAAAAATATCAAGTTTTTCGAGTTAGAAGAGTTCAGGTTGACAAAAATGCTAAGTCTACTTTTCTACTCTTTTTGTTTACATGCTGGTTTTCTTGATCACCACAATATAAACAAGTGAAAGACAGTCCGAATTTACATGGCATGAACAACAAAAAATATTTTTGTCCGACAATTTTTTAATCTTTACATTTTTTTAATGAACTCGAACAGCTTTTATCGCGATCAAGTTCGAGTTCAGAAAAATTATTTTTTCACCTTCGACTAAATAACCTCTTTTTTCGAGTTTAAAGAGGGTGAAGCATCCAGCTGGGATTATGGGCAAAAATTAAAGAAACATCTAAAACACTTGTTTGCTAAATTTCAGCTTTCTACGATTTACCGTTTCTGAGATATTTCAAAGTTGGGAGATCTCCCGACAGTGTTGCAAGTTGAAATCCAAGTTTCTAGGAATTGGGATATACTATTTAAATTTTAAAAATATTTCCGTTGTAACACTAATTCATGCATAAGTCTGGCATTTAGGAGCTTTCAAACCAATGTGAAAGATTACATAAAACATTATTTTAAGAAAAATAAATTTTAACTGGCAACACTGTTGGGGAGATCTCCTCACTTCGAAATCAAATATCTCAAAAACGTTGAGACGTAAACTGGCGAAACTTGGTGAAGATATGTTTTAGATTATTCTTTATTTTTTTTGCACATAATCCCAGTTGGATGCTTCACCCCCTTTAAGT
This sequence comes from Trididemnum nubilum, assembly GCA_963965965.1. Classification (NCBI taxonomy): domain Eukaryota; kingdom Metazoa; phylum Chordata; class Ascidiacea; order Aplousobranchia; family Didemnidae; genus Trididemnum; species Trididemnum nubilum. The sequence continues at coordinate 37,560,289 of OZ014484.1, read as the reverse complement.
TCCAAGCCCAGGTTGCGCTTCCAATTTTTTTTTTTCGGTTAATAGCACAATTCTATACTCTGAAGTTACTTTTGTTTCATTTCAATCGTAATACGGTAGTCATAAATGTCGGTCTTCTTTTGCAAATTACTTACTATTTTTCTGTTGAAAATCGCAAAAATGTGGTATTTAAATATATTGTCTCTTGTAATTTTAAAATTTGCGGAAGTTAAGTTGCAGTTTGACTTGGTACCAAAACGCCATTCAACAGAATCAAAAAGTTCATTGCGGAAGTTGCGCATTTTGTGCAACGTTTATTTGTGCCCACTTGTTTCGATTTGCCAAACAGTTTTTCGTTAATTGCTGAATTCTTAAAATGAAGATTTGTTACGACTTGCCAACCAGAACCGTTAAAAGACGGCCTTAGTAGACGCGTTAATTAACAGCTTATTTTTAACACAGGATAATAATTACCCAGTAATTTGACTTAAACGCTGATTAGACACTGACTAATAATCTTTTCGATTTAAGTCACGAGATTGCGAAAAACCTATTAATCAGACACAAATGCACAAACATTAGATTGAAATTGGGTCTTCAGTCGCGAGTTGAAATACACGGCAGATTTTTATACGATTTTAACACCACCTCTGGTATTTGTTGTATGCCTTATCCATGCACATAATCGTGTGTGAAAAGCATAAAATAGTCCACTTTATTGCGAATATTTTGTAATTAATTTTTGTTTTTTTTTTAGCTTGCAGGTGACAGTGTTTGACATGTCTGGACAAGGAAGATATCGCAATTTGTGGGAGCACTACTATGAAGAAACCCAAGCTATAATATTTGTGGTCGATAGTTCCGATAAACTGCGAATGTCCGTGGTAAAAGATGAACTCAATCAGCTTCTGGACCATCCAAGTACGCTAGTTTTACTCTTAGACGTCTTGGTGTTTTTTTTTAATTTTTTTGTCGTTCGCATTACAACCTCATTAAGGGAAACAGGCAAGAAGAATTTAAAAGACCGTGGATGTAACAAAAAAACTGCTTGGTGGCTTCGAACAAGCAGCAAATTTACGTGGGAAGAAGTAAAAACGTCAACTGGAAAGCTTGGAAAATGGTCAACTCCTAAGCGGGTGCGGATTCGTCCAAAGCATAGCGCACCGTCGCTTTCTCGTGATAGGAGGATAAAGATGCACCAATCAATCAATCAAGTTTAGATAGCTTCCAGTAGTAGCAACCTTTTATAGTCTAGCATAAACAAACACAATCCGAATACAGCAAAACATTTGAAAAGATACAATGTAGCATGTTGAGAAAGAGGAAAGATCAAACTAAAAAGTTGGTAGTTTCAGACAAAAACCTTATTTAATAAAAAGGATAGCATGCAACATAGTTAATAGTTTCTTTCTCTCAGACGGTTCGGGTAGCACCACACCACCAGTCCCTCAGGGTACTATTTTGTCTAGACCGTTGGCAACTTCTCTAGGTATTTTGTCCAGTGGTTGTAAAAAGATCCGAAGACGAACTTATTCAATTCGAAATTACGTTTACGGTGTACGCTCCTTTGTAATAGCCATATACCGTAACTATTATTATCTACACTTAGCGAATTCAAACGAGCAGGAAGTACAACAGGAAAGTTGTTGAAACAACCAGAAAGCTTTTAAAACCCAGTCGTCAGTACTACCAATCACCGTCGCTCTTACTGTGACAAATCTTTTGGCCTCTGTGGGTTTATCCACACCTTCATGCAAGTAATCTGGCAGGTAGTTTCGGACCAACAACTTTTGTTTTTTACTGCCATGCCATCCAAAACTACATACCTTCAAACAAGGTAGAGTGCAATGCTCCCTCTTAATTTTTCGTTGTCTGTGTGCGCAGTAATTGTATGCGTGTACGGTGTCAATGAAAGCTGTGTGCGTGCGCATAGCTTAGAGGGAACAGTGGTAGGGTGGTGTTTGCGTAGGCATTAATTAATAGTATTAATTGTCCTAGGTATTGGCGCAAAGCACACTCCGATATTATTTTTTGCAAACAAGATGGACATGCCGAATGCGACCACTGCTGTGAAATGCTCGCAACTATTGGGCTTGGACACCATCCAGGACAAACCATGGTACATTTGGTATGTTCGCCGCAGACCGTGTGTATTGTACTAACGATCCTCTGCAGGTCCCCTTCGGTTGCATGTTTGCAAAGTGTGCTCTTGTCGTTCGTAACTCTAGTGTTAAATGCGTTTATGGAGACAAACTGACAGTGTTGCCTCTGTGGCTCGCTTCCAACTAAACATAAACTAGGCTATAGCTGAAACGTGCACTTCGCAAACATGCGGCCTTAGAGTGATAATAATATCTGCAAAATCTTGCTTCATATGTAGTGCTAATCAGCAAATTAGGTTTTGATTTTTTGCGATAATCCAACAGCTGGAGATTCGAATCTTGTGGAAGCACATTTTCAAATTGCTTGGTTAAAGCAGTCGCCGTTCCGATCAAAATGTGAACAGACCAAGGTTTAGCTACAGTCATTTGTGAAACTTTCAAGCATTCACCTGTTTAGTGCGAGCAATGCCACAACCGGTGAAGGGTTATCTGAAGGATTGGAATGGTTATCCGGGCAGTTGCAAGTTCAGCCCAGATGATGACGACTGATGAATCTTCTCACACTTTACTAGCTACCTATCGCTACACTAGTTTTCATAGTACGAAAGCTCGATTGAGCTGATCTGTGCAATATATCACTGTGCCATTTAATACACTGTACGTTGACATACATCAGAATTGTGTATTGAAACCACCAAGCGTAAGTAACGTTCAGGATAACACAGTGACATTGCTTATTAAGCGGGGTTACAGCATTTTGTACTGGCGTTGAGAGGAAGTTGTTTTCGTCCTTCACAACTACAAATAGATAAAAAAAAAAAAATCAAAACTCGCTTATAATGGCAGTGCAAAAAACGAAGAAAGTAACACCATTTACTAAGAGTAAAAAATTCGACACTGGAGAATGTTTTGTTTCGCCAGGGTCGATTATGTGTTGAAGTTGCGCGTGATAGTGTACGACAATCGACTCTGGGGAGGTAGTCGCAACTAAAAAGCTGGGTTTGAACTACGCACAAGATCATAAATTAAGTAACGTAATTAGTAGTGGATAACGGCAGCACGATGTAGCAACACACAAGATAATACTGCAACACGAACACTACATAGTACATAGCGCGATCATGATTAGAGCTTAAGTCATAATGATTCAGAAATAAAATTTTTATCACGTAATCGGTCTCCACAACCTGACACTGTCAACAAACCTTTATAATGCTCAAAGCTTACAATTAGCTTGCCCAGAAGTGGTCGAGGATCAAAATTCCTTATTGAATTTCTTACTGCCGTTGATTGGCGTAATAAAACCTTGATTTGGGAATGGCAATGAAACATTCTAAAGTTGACATAAAAACGTAGGCAAATTATTTAGCACCACACCACACTAGAAGTTGACGTTGCTCCCAACTGGCTCGAGCATGGTGATGTAAAATCAAAGCATAATAATCAGGCGCTTAGCGAGGATTTCGAAAAAGGGGGGGGGGGCTTTTTTGAAAGAGTGAGACCACTGTAGGCGGAATTGAGACGTATTATTTGGCCGAAATCGGGAAATTCGAACGGTTTTTCGGCCCAAAAACAGGTGATCTCCAAAAAAGAAAAAAAAAGGTTTTCACCAAAATTGAAAGGGATTTTTCGGGGGAAATCGGAAATTCAAAGGATTCTTCCGGCCGAATCACGGCAACTCCCTTTGGGGGGGCTGTTTTCACTTTTTGAGCAAAACTCGGTCTCAAATCCTCTAAAAACGTGCGATTTTGCATACTTTTCAGGCCAATGGGGAGGGCTCGAGCCCCCCGCCCCCCTGGCTACGCTACAGATAATAATAATTGTGTTGAAAGAGAGAAAGTAGCTCAAATTGTCGAAAAAGGAGGGAGTTAACTGTGCTTACAGCAGGAAGAATTGCGAGCGCATGTTTCAGTGTTGTTCGGCACTAATCCACTTTTCACTCCTTCCCAGCCGTCCTCCGCTCTCAGCTCTCCCTGTTTTACCAATCTATGCAACAATCAATAACGTTATTATTAAGTAACAGCTCATAATCCGACAAATTAAAGAGTACTTTAACAATTAAGTTATCCCGATGAAACAAAAATAAATCAAAAATTTAAACATTGAATAGATGTATACAAGCAAAAACAAAAAATGTGAAACTAGAAAAATTATACTATAGAAAAATTATGAGAATGCAAAATTTAAAAACATTTTAAAAATTTTCATGCAAAATTTTTTGAAAATTAAAGAGTTGGCACTGGCGCCTAAGCTAAGGCCTGGTCTACCTTGGAAGTGAATTTCTAGTTTATTTTAAATCAAAAGTGTACCAGTGCATTTCTAGTTTATTTCAAAAAAAATTAGAGCGCCCGGCGTACCGTCTTGCCAGCGTGCAACCTGCTAATTGGTTAAAGCAAACTAAAAATACGCTAGTGCGTTCACGATTTCACGCTCAGTGTAGACCGGCCGTAAAAGTATAGGCGCATAAAAAGTTCCACTCCGCGCAAGACAGGGGCATAGACACTAGAAATTTCATCATTCTAACAATTACAACTATCTAAAATTCCAGTGAAGACCTCTATCTTTTGCGCCATTTTAAAAATAAACCCACAAAATTTTGCCTTTTTGATCTTTTTACACGTCCAATCTTGAGCAGATGTAAAGAAGTCAGGAGGCTCTATCGTAGGAAAAACTGGTTCACTGCTTAGTTAAAATTCCTATGAAACAATCCTACCGCCTACCGGTATAACTGCTCGGTGATCGCTGCAAATGCTTCCTGAACACGAATTCCTTGTTTGGCCGATACTTCAACAAACGGCATATTGTGTTGTTGGGCAAACGCATTACCTTCTTCAGTGGGAATCTGAAAATGAAAACAAGTTCGTGAAAACGTAAAAACCTGCATTAGCTTCAGAATGCCATAAGCTGTCTCTGTAAAAATGGCTGCAAATGGGATAGGAAGCTAGAACTCATGCCACAGCAACAAGCGCGCCCATTTCGGCGCGGACCTTTTCTGCGCCAATATTCGGTGCTTTTTACTAACACTAACCCAAAGCCCTAACCCTAAATAAGTGAACTGTCAAAGAGCACCGAATTGGCGCCGAAACGATCTGTGCAGAAAACGTACGGCAATGAAATAGGTGGCGCCGAAATGGTCGCACCGAAAAGACGTGATCCCGGACACAAGGACATACAAATATCGACCCATTAATCTCTCAGCAATCCTTGGCAAGATAGGTAGTCATTAGGGCTTTATATCCACGGAAAATTCCGGGGGAATGTCATGAAAAGTTTAAATAAAATTTCGAAACTTTTTACAAAATGTGTACTGCAGGAAGATTCACCTTTCCACAAAAAATATAACGGAAAAATTATAATTTTGTTCCAGCTAGAAAAATATTATCTGTAATTAATTATCAAAATTTCTTTCATGTTTTATATCTTGCACAAATATTGAACTTGAAAAAAATGCTTTACCGTACCATTCTTTGGTCTTGCAAGTCCACTTTTTGGCCAATTAAAGCAAATGAAAGTTGTCGGGGGGCAGCATGGAGTTTGGCCTCCTCAGCCCAGTGACAAATATGTTCAAAACTTTCTCGGTTAGTGATGTCATAAACCAGAAGAGCTCCAACAGAATTGCGGTAGTAAGATCGAGTGATTGATCTGCAAATTTTGCAATGCATTGAAATGCTTTTGTTAAAACTAAATCGGAACAAAACAATTTAAAAAGAAAAATCATACTACCACAATGCTTTTAGTTGGTGTCCGAGATTTATTTTTTAATCTTAAGTTGAGGACTATCATTGAACTCTTCATGAGTGACAAAAACGGAAGGACCAGGTTCATGAGAAACAAATTTATCAACATGCTTTTTGAATAAGTTTGTATTGCTTTCATTACTTACCAGATTAGAGTCTACTACCAATTTAGTCAATTATTTATTTCCTGAGTTGACATGATGAGAGATGTAGCTACTTGTCCTTTATAGTTTACACAACATGGCTGGTGGTCACAGCATAATATTACAAGTTATGGTAGAGGTATGCAGATAAAGTTCTTCCGAGTTTAAAGTTTGTTTCTTTGTATTCTAGCTAGAAATTTCTCTACAAAGTGGCTATGAGTTGCAAAGACTTGCTATCTCACCTTAATTGCTGCAAAAAAAAAAAATCAAAAGTTAAGCCAAAATCATAAGTTTCTGCTTTAGGACAAGAACAATTATCACAATGGCATGACATTCAGATCTGTCTTGAAAAAAATTTGAGTTTTCTCAATCAGGGGTTGACAGTTGACACTATGCCAAGATATAAACAACTGAGACAATAAAAACTGGAGGCCTACCTAAAACGTTCTTGTCCAGCAGTGTCCCACAGTTGCAGTCTAATTCTTGTAGCTGGAGCAATTTCAATCAATCTGGAATAAAAATCAACTCCAACTGTTGGATCAGAAACCTGCCAAAATAATTACAAAGAATGCTTTAACAGAATCTATTTAAAAACGATCATTATGGACATCATACTAGTTGCATTTTATTAATGCAAAATATGTTTGCAAAAAAATTTGTTGTAAAGTAGAGCCATATGTGATACTGTTTGACTTAAATCTTGGATTATATCTGATCTTTTTAATACTTTCAGTTATCACTAACAATAACCTAGGCCTACTTAGCTTTCTTAAATTTTTTTAAGGTTAGGCTGATTCATGTTAGTTTAGAATATTCTAAAAATTAAAAGAAAAAAAAATCATGGGGCAGAAAAATATGGGCTAGTCAGTCAGTGTTCCCACTACGCCGATTGTTGTCTGTGCATCACCAATTTGTTGGACCAAGGACAAATAATTTTTGGCAATATGATAAACATAGCTTTCAAAATGTCCACAAATTTGTGGAAAAATGACTTTTATTTTAGTATTCTTTAATATAAGATTGGTGCACAATTCTATATCGATATAATATATATTTTTACAGCTTATAGCATTATTGTTTTGAGGAAATTTGGCCACTAGTCGATTAGCCAAAAAGTTAGAGGGAACACTGTTAGTCATTGTAGTGTGCCACAGTGGTGTAAAAAGTACGCGAAAATTGTAATCTAGAAAAAGTTTTGTCACTGGCAAAAAAGCTACTTGAAGTAAACTAAAGTACTGACAAAAAAGTACTTGAGCAAAAGTAAAAAAGTAGTCATTTTAAAAGTACAAGTATTTCTGAAAGTATTCAAGCAAAATAAACAACTATTCAATCGACATATAACAACTGGTCGACTACCTTCACATTACTGCCACATAGCGCTAGGTCTTTCAACACCTCATACTCTCAAGAAGTCATGAATTAGTAATTGCAAGTTTTTTGTTATTATATTCAAGCAATTAATCAGAAAGAACAACAATAGCAAAACTTACAGCTTTGAAAATCATGCCATGCAAAATTTACATAGAATCATCTAACAAAATCTTTGCTCAAATACTCATTCACTGTCATTATTAAATTACGCTAAAATTTAAAAACACTGTGCACGTGTCTTATCAGTGTATAACAGTCTACTGCCAAAAGTTTGCACCATAGGTATTTCAGTGTTTTCTGCGATACCTTTTTTTGGATTAATTAATCAAAATTATTGTGGATTTTTGGAATTTAATTTATTTCACAAAACACAAGGCAGGTAGGAGCCTGATAAAGATTACATCACTAAATCACACAAAATTATTGTAATTAGTCTGGGTCTCTACTGTGACGAATTTGATCGTCACATTGAAAACATGTTTGTAATTACATTGCACAATATATTACAGTCCTGCACAATAATGTTTATTAAATATATGATGTGTTGTTTTTGGCTTTAGCAATAGAAACATTTAGTAATCATCGGACACATTTTTGGCAAATTTATATCTCTGATTGCTTGTTTCATGATTTACTTTTAGTAGAGTAAACATCTATGCCAGTAGGTGGTGAAGGGCAGACACCATACAACGAACGTGAAACTAAAACCATCTTGAACTGCTTTTTGCCAGAGTGAATCTGATTTGTATACGCACACCCAGAAAAAAAGGCATGGCTACACGCACATTGGTGGTCTGACCTATGACACAAGAATTGCCAACCAAAAAGGAGGATAGACAATTAACTACACTGAATTGAACAATTGCCAGTAGAAAAGTTGACCGTTCTGACAAATTTGTGGTTGAAATTTAAAATTACAGTAGGCCTACTTTGTGCTTTTCTGAATCAATTCAAAATACTACGGTACTTAAGTAGCGTTACTTCACACAAAAAGTAATCAAGTAAAAGTAGCCACAAAAAAAAACTATTTCAAAAGTACTCGTTACTGGAACAAGCTACCGGTATGTGAGTAATCTATTCAAGCAAAAGTATTTCGTTACTTTACACCACTGGTGTGCCATAAATTAAATTTCAAGGTGAAGGATTTATAGAAGTTAGCTAACAATGGACAATGCAATTTTTGATTTAAACTATGCTCCACTGCTTTATTCTAAAATTTTCCAAAAAAATTACTTATTATCTGCTATAGCACTAAGCAGAGCTTCCAAAGTCACTCATACTTTTAATAACTTTTTAGCATATTATACATACCTCAAAAAATTGGCCATCGGTAAATTGGCGCAACAGTGCAGATTTTCCTACAGTTGAGTCTCCAAGCAACACAATGCGAAACTGGCAAACCCAGATTGTATCAGGCCTTGCCACCAGATTTGATTCACTTGACATGGTCATTACAGTAACAGGAAACTTTGGATTTAACGGCTTATTCGATATTGCTCATTCACTTTACTATCGTTGCAGAAATCCCATCATACACACACACTATGGGCATTATTAATATTAGTATTACTATTCTTAAATACTAGACAGGTACCGAGACCTAACTCTACCTTATAACCAAAACACACAGCACAGGTGCCAAATTGCAGATTCAAATGCTATTGTGATTGACCTCCACAAACTACGAATACGATACTGTACAGTGTGACTCACTTCTGAAAAATACAGATCTGAGATAGGCTATTATTAGTTGGGTAAGGGTTCGATTTGGGGATAGTTTTAGAGTTTGAGTTAGATTTGAGTAAAAATTAATAAAAAACTAGATAAAAATTTCCGGTAAAATAAAACCTTCCTCAACTTTAACATGTCAACATTGCACCCAATTTTTGTGCCAACTCGTTTAACTTATGCGTCAAGTCGGTCGAAGTGGCAAAGCTGAGCATGAACGAAGCCGGACAGAGCTGTTTTTTCAATGGGCCGGATCGGAGCCGGACAGCTGATTCAACTGCTTGAATTGAAGTTTTTACCTACTGCTGGACTTGAGGTAAAGTCTAGAACACCAACAAAGAACAGTCAGAATCGACACGCTTGAGTGATTTTCCAATTTAAATTTTGTGTGTGCATTCGAAAGCTTTCGGAAAACCATAGTCGTTATATATATACTCAGTGGTGGGCAGTAACTAGTTACAATTGTAACTAGTTACTGTAACTAGTTACTTTTTTAGTAACTGTAACTGTAACTTCGTTACTTTTTTTCAGATGTAACGATATTTGTAACTAGTTACCAGTTTAGAGCCCTAAAAAAGTTACAGTTACAGTTACTTTTTGTACTACATGCTTTGAACCAAATTACAGATTTTTTGTAAATTCCATTCAAAATAATTGTATTACAATGGCAACATAGGACGCACAGTCGCATGTCTGACCAACCATAACCTTTTATCCATATTTTCTTCACTGTGTTCACTGAACTATACATGTGGTTGCTGGTTAAAGTTTAAGTTAAAGCCGTCAGGTCTGTTTTTAGTCCAAATTTTTAATCACTAAAGTAACTGTAACTTGTAACTGTAACTAGTTACTTTTTCAAATTTGTAACTGTAACTGTAACTTAGTTACTTTTTTTGCCAAGTAACTGTAACTTGCAACTAGTTACTTTTAGAAAGTAACTTGCCCACCACTGTATATACTATACATATAGTCGTTATATATAGATTCTATTTGAATAAGACAGGTATAAGAGAATATTTATTTGAATAAGACAGGTAAAACTATACATATAGTCGTTATATATAGATTCTATTTGAATAAGACAGGTAAAAGAGGTTAAACGGTAGGCCTAGTGGTAGGCCTAGTGATAGTTGGTGGTGAAATCTTTTAACTTTTGGTTCAAGCCTTCCCCTCTTTGGTCAAATCCAACTTTTTCTTGAAGATTTTATTGCAGTGAAGCCAGATGGTGTTCAGCGGGGTTTTGTTGGCAAAATAATTTGCCGTTTTGAGGAGAAAGGTTTTAGGCTTTGTGCCATGAAAATGACGACTGCCAGTAAAGATTTGCTAGAAATGCACTTTGCAGATATCTCAGTTCAAAACCATTTTCCCCAAAACTTGTTGAATTTATGTTGTCTGGGCCAGTTGTGGCAATGATTTGGGAGGGAAAAGGAGCAGTTAAAACTGATCGTAAAATGCTTGGAGAGGCTAACCCTGTTGATTCTCTTCCTGGAACAATTTGTGGAGATTATTATATTGACATTGGGAGAAACATATGTCATGGATCTGACTCTGTGGAAACAGCCAAGAAAGAAATAGCTTTATGGTTTAAAGAAGGTGAACTCAACAAATATTGCTGTGCTAACAACTTTTGGGTGTATGAATAAGAAGGATACTTCAACCTGACACTCAGCACTCTTTTAGTGTTTTGTGACTACATAGCAGGATCTGACATTAGTAGTTTTTGTATTTTTGTGTACATAGTTGGATCTGACTTTTTTTTTTTTTTCTGTACCTTTCTGTCTAAATTTATAATTACCAGTATATTGAAAGATACTTTTCACCTGTTTTCATTTTAAATTCAAAACAACTTTTTCTGCGTATTTTGTGGCTGATTCTAAATTTGCTATTTTGTCTAACTAGTGTAGAATCTTTCATTGGTTTGACTACTTGATAATGCCAGTTCAACGTCCATGTGAAATATGTTTAAGACCTTGTAAAAGGAACCAGTGCGCTATTCAGCGTGATATGTGTGGTGGATGGATTCATCTCAAATGCACAGTCATTAGTCCCCTAAAATTTCACACTCTTTGTTCTTCTACTGAACCATACTTCTGCCAAAATTGTTACAGTGAATTGTTTCCTTTTCAAACCCTAGATGATAAGCAATTGTTAAATGAAATGAGAAATGATGACAAACTAAACTTTGATATTAATCACACAAATAATTTGTTTTTCCCAGCTAAATGCTTACAGGTAGACAACAAGATGAAAAGCTTACTAAATGATTTAAATTCTGGTTTGGTTGAATCAAAATACTGCTCACAGGCCGAAGCCAATATTATTAACAAAAAGTGTAAATTTTCTTTGCTTTGCGTGAATATAAGAAGCTTAAATGCAAATTTTGATAAATTGAATGAACTTTTAACAAATTATGATATCTTACCTGATATCATTGCTATAAGTGAAACCAAACTTAAATTGTTACAGGTATACAATGCAAAGTTAAGTGGGTACCATTTTTACCACAAAGGCACAACTGCAAGATGGGGAGGAGTAGGATTGTTTATTAAGGAGTTTTTATCAATTTCAATTTGCAAGGAGTTTGATTTAAACATATTCCTAACTGTGAAGATATGTGGATTCTACTAGATTTAGGGAATAACAAAAAATGTATTGTTACAGCACGATCGTTTATAGTTAGATTCTAGATTCGAACCTAGGTTTTATGTTCTGTCGTTAACACGTTCATTTACCTTATTTGCATCTCACTTTTGTGTTGCGCGTCTTTCCTTATTCGCTCGAAAGAAACTTTGCAAAGTTGCCTGAAAGACGCGCCGTTTTGCTTTTTGTTGATCACTTTGAGCAATGTTTTAATTCTACCACAGCAGTTAAGTCAGTCTTAATTTTTAACAGTAGCGCCAAGAGGTTTTTAATTTGTTGGTGAAAAATTCAGTTTTTTAGTTTAAGTGTTTTCCGCCCAGCCGGGCAATCCTCGATAAATTTATGCTGGACTGGTCTTTTTTAATTTGCTTTTGTTAATACAAGTTTGCTTTGAATCTCCTGTGTTAGCCTCTTGAGCGCAAGGACCAGGACAGTGAAGACCTAGGCATTCCGCCTAGGACACAGCCATCAATCTATAACATGTATAGTGGGAGTAATTTACAGACACCCTAAACAGAAATTATCAGAGTTTTGCAAGAGTTTTGAATCAACCATTGAAAAATTGAATAGTAGAAAATTGATGTATTATATCGGAGGAGACTTCAACGCAGATTTGTTAAAAAGTAACTCTGATATCAATATTAAAGATTTCATGAATTTAACATATAGCTTAGGCTGCATTCCCTTAATTACACACCCGACAAGAATAACCACTACAAGCTCAACTCTTTTAGATCATGTTTATACAAACAATGTAGTGGGTGAACACAAAAGTTTTAATCCGGTGCATGATGTAAGTGATCACCTGCCAGTAATGGTGTGTTCTAATTTAAGCCTGCTCAAGAGTGAAAAATCAACTGTCACCCTAATTCGTGATACAAAAAATTTTGAAGTAGAAAAATTTCTAGACAAATTAACTGAAGGAATGGAGCTATTAGGTGATATCAAAGAGGAATGCATTGACAACTACACTGAAAAGTTTATTGACATTTTTCATAAGACATTAAACATACATGCACCATTACGAAAACAAAACAGAAAGGAAACAAAACCATGGTTATCCAAAGGAATCCTTATATCAATCCAGCAAAAAAATTTATTGTACAAAAGAGCCCTTAAATTAAATGACAGTAATACATGGGCACAATACAAAGTCTATAGAAATAAACTGACTCATATTAAGGAATATGCAAAACGACTTTACATTAAAAATTTAGTGAATAATAATAAGCATGACACCTCGTCGCTTTGGAAAATTATAAATAAAATTATTCACTTGAAAAATGTGAAGAAAAATAACATTCCTAATAAAATGTATGCTTCCAAAAGTGAAAGTGCACAAGGTCCACAGGCCATCAGTAACTTGTTCAGTAAATATTTCATAGAGATAGGAGTTAACCTTGCGTCTACAATCGAAACACCAGCAATAATTGATGGCAAATTTAATGCCACATCTTTGATTCAGAGTAGTTGCAATTCGTTTTTTCTAGAACCAATAGTTGAAGAAGAAGTAGTGAATTACATCAGAGCTATGAATCCATCAAAAAGTACAGGAAGACATGGAATTCCTGCAAAGTATATAAAAATGTCAGGCTCTGTTACAGCTCCAGTTCTAACTAACATTTTTAATGCATGCATATCAACAGGATATTTTCCAAAAGTGTTAAAAACCGCTGAAGTTGTTCCAATTTTCAAAAAAGGCGAGAGAGAGTAATGCAGTAATTATCGCCCTATTTCTATTTTAAATCCTTTTGCCAAACTATTTGAAAAGTGTCTGCTTGATCAACTAAACAATTATTTTGTGAGCAATAATTTGATTAGTCCAAACCAGTATGGTTTTAAGAAAAATTGCTCAACAAATGAAGCTGTTTTAGATATTTACAATAAGCTACTTGACAGTATGGATAAAAAGCTCATTACATGTTCTATTTTCTTTGATTTAAGAAAAGCATGTGATACCATCAATCACACAATACTGATCAAGAAACTAGAAAAGTATGGACAAAGGTGGGCATCGGTACTTTAAAAGTAAGTCGGTACCGGTACTCAGTACTTGCCCCTAAAAGTAATTCGGTACCGGTACTCGGTACTCCGTTTAAAATGTACCGACTTACTTTTGCGGTACCGGTACTTTTTGAAAAAAATGTGCAATATCAAAGTTCGACCATTGGTGGCAAAAAAAAAGTGAACTTCATGCATTATTCCGGTTAGGGGGTGTCCTCTCTCGTCTTCGTTGCCACACGTGTTGTAGGCACAGCTTCAAGTTCTGCTCATGTCGTCGCAGAAATGGTCGGAGACTTCTTATTGCAGAACCTGTGGTCATGAACTACGGGATATTTCAAGGTTTCAACGAAGTTTCAAACAGCGCAAATGGTGTTTTTACTTTAGATATTTAGATTAAAATAAAATCGCAAAAATTTAATAATTTAGACAAGACATCGAAGTAGTGAATCTTGATAAAACAAAACATTTACTAGCTCTCGGTGTGCAGAAATTTAACCTACACATGTCACAACAATGCTGCGTCTGAAACTCTTAGAAGAGCTACATTTGGAATTTTACTTTCGCTTGATGGGGTAGCTGTTTTGCTTGAGAGGGATTTACGGTCAAGACCTTGATGGGGTAGCTAGCTTCGTAGAGTTTCTCCACCCTCAATCTTCAAATGGGATCACTGGTGTCCAACTATGCTGAGCATAAGGAGGGAATTTTGATACTTTACCCGATTTGGAACATCGTGGGGTTGCCACTTTCAAGGTCAAATGAGAGTGACTACCTCCAACAAAAATGTAGTAAATTTTCTCCCCAAATTAGTGCACCTCTTTATAGATATTCTGCCTTCAATGTTAGGGGATGTGACTAAAATACTGGGAGATGAAACCCTCCAATACCCACGTGTTCGGCACCATTAGACGGGATACACAACCATATATATAATAACAACAGCTAACTTAATAGGAAATTAAAAGAATACAATCAACATCAGGAGTGCAAAAGTTGAGATTCTCAAATTTTATTCAAAAAATTTCAGAATTAAGAAAATAGCACGTACTGGTAAGTTTTTAAGGTAAAAAGCCAGAATAGCCCACAAAAACTTGTAGAAATGACAGGATTATTGCTAAATGGCATTAATCGATTAAACATTTCGTAAAGATATATGTACTGTTAAGTGTTAACATCAGTGGCGTAAAAACTAGTAATGAAATTAAGACAGGTTAAATAATTAACAACTACAGCTTAAAAGGAAAAAGCAATACCGGTGCTAAAAATTATGTTAAAACACAGAATTATTGGCAGCTACTAGCTATTATGCTATCAGAAGAGTTTTACTGGCAATCGTTTTGAAGTCGCTTGAAACAAATAAAAAATAATGACGTCGTCATAAAAGAAATTAATCATCATAAAAGCAAAGCTTCACTTAGCGTTTTGTATGACGAATGCTCAATTGCCCCCTCCTTAAAATTTTTCTCACCGGTTTAGGACACAAAAACGACCAATTTGTTCAAAGAAAAGGGCAAGATATGCACGAAAGCGCTAAATTTGCAAAATCTTAGAAAAACTGAAGGGTTGCCACAAATAAAATCAAAAGTACCGAAAAAAGTACCGATTTTGCAAAAGCACAAGTAAGTCGGTACCGGTATTATTTTCAAAAGTACCGGTCGGTACCGGTACCGGTACAAAAAAAGTAATTCGGTTCTGTAATTCGGTACAAAAGTAATTCGGTACTGCCCACCTCTGAGTATGGAATTAGAGGATTACCATTACAGTTACTAGCAAGTTACCTGACTGACCGTCAACAGCATACAATTGTAAATCAATATAAATCCAAGTCAAGAGATGTTATTTGCGGTATTCCTCACGGCTCAGCTCTGGGTCCGTTGTTATTTAATATTTATATCAATGATCTACCACTTGCCTCAAATTCCACAATTCATCTTTTTGCTGATGATACAAACCTTACTCTCTCCCATTCTAATGTTTCAACACTGCAACAAAATATTAATGATGAATTAGTCAATGTAAGCAATTGGTTCAAGGTGAATTAATTATCAATTAACTTTAATAAAACTGAGTTTATGGTAGTGACAACAAAACAAAATAAACCTCAACTCAAAGTATCAATAGATAATAATCCAATCAAGCAATCACATCACATAAAGTATCTAGGTGTTCTCATAGACGACAATCTAAACTGGAAACAACAAATCAAGGAACAATGTTCAAAGGTAGCAAGGGGATCTTGGGCCCTTAATCAATTAAAACACTTTGTAGATGAGCAAACCTTAAGATCTGTTTACCACTGCCTCATATACTCTCATCTACAATACTGCATAAGTAGTTGGGGGACTGCTTCAAAATCAACATTAGCACCTCTCTTTATTCTGCAAAAAAGAAGCATCAGATTGTTAACTGGAAGTGGATATAATTCTTTGTTCTATCGAGCTAAATGCTTAAAACTCAAGGATATTTACTCTCTGGAAACTGCAAAGCTAATGTACAAAATTCACAATAATGTATTATCTTTTGCAAATTCAGATAAGTTTAGCCTAACAAAAAACTGCTACACGCATAAGACAAGATTGAGCCACAATAACAACTTCTTTCTTCCAAGAACTAGAACAAGATTAGGGCAAAAGTCTCTATCATTCGCAGGAATTAAAGTTTGGAATGAAATTCCGAGCAGTATAAAAGAAGTTTCATTCTACAGATTTAAAAAAGCTGTTAAAGCTCATTTTTTATCAAACTATGAAACCGATAAAAGCTGGAATAACAGCTTTCTACCAGCAATGCAGTAGTAATTACAGGAATCATAGTTGCATATTTATGCTTGAGTTCAACAATAACCTATTCTATTGCTTGAATGGCATGAGTTTGGTGCATTCATCTATCTCACATTTATTACAATACGTCATCTCTCATTTTGATGTGCCCTTGAATTATTAGTAATTTTGCAATAACTGACTGAGGTTGATATATACTGGTATTGAAAATTGTACCAGTACTAATGACATATTGGCAAACAATACAAAACAAAGCAAGGAGGTTTTTTTTCACTCCAATTGCCCACTTTAAATTCTATAAAACATAAATAGCATTATGAACTTTATTAATTTTATTTCTATCCAATCTGTAGTTACAGCATTTTTATTTTTTTTATTTTTTAGTATGCTTAGAGTTAGAACAATTCTAATGTTGTCTTGCATTTTCTTTACATGGTGACTGTGAGTTTTGTGTATACATTGTACAAAATGTACATATCTTTGCAACACTTTGTTTTAATTTTGCGTAAAATTTTTTATCATAGAAAGTAGCAGACTGAGAAAATCTAGAAGCTGTTTTTTTTAACCTCAACATGGTGAGGTGGCAGTAGACTTGGATGACCTTCCGGTCCTTCGCTGTCTCCTCACCAAGTAACTAAATATCGCTTTGACTCTGCAAGTTTGTGTGTTGGTTTTAAAGGAATTGCATATTTCAATGCTTTGGTGATAGACCTAGAGGAAGTTGTAGTCTTTTTCTTGTGATATGACGTCACTTGGTAAATAAATAAATTTGATGATGATGATGATGATACTGTAGTCTGGAAGACGTGTGATAAAGGTTGTGTCAGTGCGTGCTCATTAGCGCCGGTTAGCGGAAAAGTTTAATTTGCGAATTGCAAAATGAGGTTTGCAGACACCAACCACAACAGACCAACTAAGAAGAAACTTTTTGCACCGAAATTATTATAAATTATTACTTTAGTTAGTTGACTAAGCTGAATGAGTTTTATAATATAAAAAATGTTGTTGCGAAACTTGAAAGTTTTCATTTGAAGCAGTGTAGTTTTTCATCAATTTTGTCAAAGCCTGATTGCAAAACAGACCAGTACAAACTCCGATTTACTGGTTTAATTATTGATGTACTTAGCTCCATAATGGCCGGATGAAACTTCGGATGTTCAAGGGTAATTTTAGTTCATATAAAGTTGTGACAACTGGCAATTTTATGTAGTTTTATGAAGGCCAGAATTAAGCTTTTTGAACTGTTGAAGTAAGAATTTACCACTACAGTTCTAAGACTAGGAACAACTTTATTTATTAGTGCAAATCAAATGCAAAGATGACCAAAACTTTCTGCTGTAAGGCCACAACTAGAATTATTGTGATAAAAAGTTTTAAGTATATCATAGGCCAGTTAGAACTAAAAAGCTTATTTTCCCTTGAAAGTTTAACGACTATCCTCTCTATAATAGCCTAGACAACTTCCCATGGCTGTCATGCTTCATGCCGCAATTTCATTTAAAAATTCATTCTTTAAACTTGCCTTTGCTGTAAATACATTATTTGTATGATGCATTACTAATTGTATTGGCCTAACGCATAATGGTAGTTTAGGAACTTTTATGTTGTTTGACTTGCTTCAGAAGCTTAGTTGGAAAACTTGCCTGTTGTGATATATTGCAGTTGTTGCTGCACAGTTTGTACTCGATATGTTGATAATTAGAAAAAATTGTTAAATTTAACTTGATAAAAAAATGAATAGTTGTAAATCAAGAAGCTATTCGGCAAAAGGCTAACTACAGTATGAACAAACAGTCAGTCACAACTCAGTAAACTGTACCGGTAAGTAAGTGACTAGATTTATTGCGACGCTTTCGGTACTCAATACTGCGGACGGTGTACTGTAATTTTCCTGCAAGAAAATGGGCTAAGTGGCGGTGATTTTGAATTGTGTTGAGTTTTATTTCTACTGAGCTCAGTGTAATTTGGATTCGCAGCTACTTTGAAAAGTCAACATGCGATCAAGATGCAAGACAAGCATGCGTACAAAAAACATTTTAGTACAGTTCAAGTGCAATTAGTAGTGCATGACCAGGTAAGGGGCAAATTCGTAGCATGCAAAATGTTGTTGTAACTTAATTTTGGCTTTAGCAACTGTTGTGTGCATGACTACAACAATAGTAGCCCATCTCAAGTCTGCTGGCCTGTATAGCAATAATTTAAGCAAGACAACAGTGGGAAAGGAAAGGCAGAAAGGTAATGGTGAAATAATGTAACGTAGGGATAAAATTGTACCTTTGATATTCATCATTTCTCTGATAGAGCGCATAAAACTTTGCCTCTGGATTGTGGGCATTGGTTTTTGATGACAATTGCGGTTAGGATCATGCAATATTAACTTTTGTTAATGACCTCGGTTACGATTACGCGATATCAATTTTTGTTAGCAAACACTGTTTCGGTTATGTGATGTCGATTTATGAGTGTAAATATCAAATGTGATGTTGATTTCTGATAACGAGCGTCTGACATTTCTATCCTGGCCTGATAACTCTTACATCGATGAAAGTCGAAAGCAGCTCTATACACATCAGATATTGAGAGTTGGAAATTCCACAACGTCTCACGTACTGACTCGTAGCGCAACTTTGTATGGTAATTACTGCTGCAACTAATTCTGACTTTCTGTATTTACATAGCCAAAACTGTTTTTTCTTGCGATACCATTATCCAACATGTTTAATGTCTTTCCACCGACACAAAATAAAGTTTCACCAATAATATCAGATATTTCATGCTACAATTAAATTGGTAATGATAGCTAATTATTTCTGAAAAACAAACATTTAATTGAAATTTTAACATAAAGTTGTTTTTCTAGATTAGACCAAAAGATCAAGATGAAACTGGCAAGGTCATATGGAAGAAATTTGCATATCAAGAATGATACTGTTTATTTTTTATTTTTCAATCAAAATCTGATACTTAAGTCAATGTAAAAAATTGCAGTATTTTAAAGGTGTCTGACCATAAGAGGCTTTCCAGGGTTTTGGTTTTTAGAAGCAACTTATTAAATATGAGACTAGATAAGTGAAATCTGTAATGATGTAAAAATAAAAGTCAATTTTATATTTGATTGCGATAAAATCTTTTGGTAACAGCAAATAAGGGTAGCTTAATTAACCTAACAAGTGTTATCAAATATCTTCTGAAGGTATCTGACTTCCACCTAAGTCAAAACAAAATACTGCAAAATTTAATAGTGTCTAACCATGAGGGGCTTCCGAGGATTTTGGTCTTTAGAAGCAACTTTTTAAATAAGAGACTTTTGAAATCTGTACCAGTTATGATGTAGAAAGAAAAAGGCACACAGGTTTGAGTGATAAGTATAATATTTTTTGGTAACAGGTAATAAGGGTAGCCTAGCTGCCAGTAATTAACCTGTAGCAGCAAGTGTAATCAAATATGTTCTGTATTTAGGCTATGTGACCCTAATTCAGGATCAATCTGATCAGTTGACGAGTGATGCTCACCGTATATTGACAAGTAATAAAATACAGAATAGATAATAAAAATTTGCTAAAACAGTTTTGGCTATTATTTTTTTGAAAGGAAGTGTTATGGCTATTTATTTAGCAAAACTAGGCATTATTACATAAGTACTTTGGCCCACTGCTGAGTGTGACAACTCATTGAAGTAACTTGAAATATACTTTCATGCCAGTATCACTAGCAGAAGTAAACCCATTGTTTCCAAATAATTAATGATAGGTAGCAAGCAATAGTTCAGAAATTATAGTAATTGAAGGTCAAAGACAGTGGCATAACTTGTAATTTGAGGTAAAAACAGAGGAAGGACAAGCTTCACTTGAAATACAGAAGCTTGTTAATACTTTCAACAAAATTGGCTTCTGCCAAATATTCATTGCATTTTTCGGTTGGTATGGCATGCACTTGAGGCCTCTGACAGTAGTGGAGCAACATTTGAGCTACCAGAAGGGGCATAATTCCCCCATCAGTTACACTACCAGTGTTTGAAGGTTAAAGATCTCTGTTTTGATCATACTGTTAGGCCTAGGGTAATTTCAATTTGCTCCAGCAAAGGCTGTTAATAAACTGCTGTTTTAATTGGCTTTCAAACAACACCTACAGGTTATGGTTCTAAAATGGTCTTGACCTAACCTAAAAAATTCAAATAAATGTAGGTTACATATTTAAAATTCAGAAGTTCGATAGCTTTAACAAATTTCTACCAGTTACCGATAGGCTACTGGTACCGGTGTGTCATAATTTATCGTGTACCGGCAGGGCATGGTATGGAATGGAAAATGGAATAGAATGGAACGGAAATTTCGGTATGGAATATGGAAGACGCCAGAATGGAAGATTTCAAGAATGGAATGGAAGACAATCTTCCATACTTCCATACCAATTCCATATTAGATTTCGCTCATGGCATTTACAAAAAATGCATACGGATAGTGATAACTAAAAATATTAGGAAGCGTATAGCAGCTAATCATCCATCGACAAATTAATGGGGTAGTTCGGTCATGAACATTGCGCAAACAGTGTAGGCATTGCACCATCATATCATACAATATGTTCATTGCAATTTGCAGCTGCATTGAAGCTGACTGGCTTAATTTTTGTTTTGAGAATGACAATTTGTCTAGTGCTGTTGCCAGAGCAAACGAAGTGAGGGGTACGAAAATAGACTGAACTTTTGAACATTAAAACTGATCTTGAACCTATACAAATTATGCGCAATTTCAAAATTGTGTAATCATGTCAAAAAAAAGAGATATGTAAGTCCGGTATCGTTTCTTAGTTCCTTTCGTTTCCCGCCCATAGTCACTTGAAAAGTTTATCTGCATCCGTGACTGTGACCTAAACAACCTTGAGTGAGCTCTAAAAAAAACAAAACAGCTGGTTTTTTAAAAAACTAAATAAACGATTTTGTTGGTCTATATTTTTACTCTACCCGACACACCCATAAACAGGCGTGCAACCAAGATTTTGCTAAAGGAGGGGGTTTGGATATTAAAGTTTTTTTTCTTTGAAAAATGTCTGGATTGGGTGGCGAGCTGAGCAAAGAGCTGCAACTCAAAATAAACGGAGCTCTCGTACAAACGGAGGTCAGGGGCCAAGCCTCTGTTGCTAAGCAATTTTTTGATAAAAGAGCTATTTCAACGCCATTTGGATCACATTTCACATGTTTTAGAAGCCAGTGGAAAAGTTAAATAGCTTAACTCATTCTGCCCTTACTTCACCCACAAGTCAATTCAAAAACACGTTTAAACACTTGCATCTTAGGGTTAAATTTTTTAGGTGACTTAGCTGGGTGGGGGGCTGAAGCACCTTTTGCCCTTGTAGTTCCGCCTCTAAATCCGTAAACACTTAGCGGCCCGTTGTGCATCCCGACTCATAGTTTGAGAAACACTGGCTTCGGGCTTAGAATAGCCTACTTTGAATGGAATACGATGTAAGCGTTCATTGTTTTGAAATTAATAAGACCAGCGCAATTGGTATTTGATGACCTATTAGCGATTAGATTCAGAGGTGTAAACTTTGGATGTTTAATTTGGTGTTTGAAACTTGAACCACTAAATTTTCGGTATTTAAAAACTTTATTAGCTGCTAATCAAGTTCAAGTTTGTTTATTGACGCCACTAAATAAACAAAAAAACAAAACAGATAAAACAGAGAACGAATAGTGTTATTATTAATGAAGAAAGCAGCGCCTGAGTGACGGCAAAGGGACCGCGAAGTCTTTGAGTCAGCAGCCACTCTGGAAAGCCATAATGAAAGATATGGCATCTTTTTTCGAGCTACAACGAACTGACATCAAAAAATACAAGGAAGCAAAAACTGAAAAATACAAAAAAAAAAAGAAAAGACAAAACAAGAGCTATAATGGTAATGTGTACCAAAATTTAGTATTTTTAGAAAATAATTTGGATAATAACTTATAATTTTTGGAAGATTATATACGAGTAATATACAAGAATTATTCAAGTCACCACAAATGTAGGTTACTTTAATCAAATAGGTAGGATTGAATGCTATTATTACGTTTTGCATCATTGTCGGTTTTTTTGACCTTGCATGATGTTCCAAAAAACGTATTTTTTGTAAACCAAGATGGAGGGTAAGGCCCCCATGGCCCCCCGTAGCAATGACTCTGAATTTGCCAAGTGACAAAACTTTTTCTTCCACCGTAACAAAAATTTGTATGTACTTTTCTATCCTCGAATGAGCTTAATTCTTTGTTTTGTTTTTTTTTGCATTTAAACTTTTTTTCGGTATTTTTGTAGAATGTTTTTGGCGGTTTGGCGATGCCAAATTTCACAGTTGGTGTGATTACAAACTTGCAATCATCAAACCCAGTTCATAGTTGCATACCCATCAACCTATCGTCTGTTAATTAAGTGGTTAATATATTTATGCTGAGTGAATTTTTATGGTAGCTCTTTGTAATAGTGCTTCAAATATGGAATGAGATGTATCGTACCATGCTGCTTATTTTTGCCAGCGACTACTTGCAAAAGTACGCTTAACCTTGCAAAAGTACATTACAAATTACGCCTAGCTTCCGGTCTAAACTTACATTGGTAGGGAAGTATGGAATGGAATATGGAAGAAAATTTTGGTATGGAATGGAATATGGAAGAAAATTTTAGTATGGAATGGAAGATTTTTGGTATGGAATGGAAGAAAATTGCCAGTATGGAATATGGAAAAATCGTTTTCCATTCCATACCATGCCCTGTGTACCGGTACCCCAAGTTATTACTACACAATATTCTATAGGCCTATTGCGCTTCATAACGCACACCAGGCAAAGTTTAGAAAAAGTTTATAACATAAGTTTAATAATCTACCGAAATTCGCTCCTTATGAACTTTATTTTTATACCCCAAGTGCTTTAGTTAGGTTGGTTTGAAAGTCAATCTGAAAACAAATCAGCATGGGCAAATGTTGATTTCTTATCAGCTAATCATCTCCTAAGGATTTAATTTGATTTATTTTAATCAAATTACCTTTTAATAAACATAGTCAATTAAATTCACTTTTCATCGCCAACGCCAG
This sequence comes from Trididemnum nubilum, assembly GCA_963965965.1. Classification (NCBI taxonomy): domain Eukaryota; kingdom Metazoa; phylum Chordata; class Ascidiacea; order Aplousobranchia; family Didemnidae; genus Trididemnum; species Trididemnum nubilum. The sequence continues at coordinate 37,536,740 of OZ014484.1, read as the reverse complement.
GTTTAGCTCCAATACTTGGCAGAAATCCACTAGCCTATGATACTCAGCAGCAACCAATAAAAAATTAAACTTTTCCGCTTACAGTCGCTAGAGTGCGAGCAGTGACACAACCTCGCAAGCTAAACGATGGGCTTAACGCATTGACTTTCCACACTGTATATATAACGACTAAGGAAAAACGTAACAAAAGCATTTTTTAATAAACATTAAACAATATGCATTATGCAACTATGAACGAGTTTTGTGAATTTAAGTCGAGCAATTATCAAGAAATCACTCAAGCATGTCGATTCTGACCTGGGATATTCTTAAAAGTATATTTTAAGTATATCCCTGTTCTGACTGCGTTTCTGTTGGTGCTCTAGTCTCTTCCTTGACTTGAAGACTACGGTGCATGCGCAATCGCCCGTTGCCAAATTACTGTAGTATTTACTGTTATAGTGCCATTTTGCATTTTTTGTTTGTTATGTGATGTTCGCATTTTGAGCAACGAAAATAAGTTTCTGTTTTATTATATTCAACAGCTATATACGCGGAATGGAGAGTTGAAACGAAACTTGAAAGTTTAAACTAACTGATATGACTCTTGCATTGCAAAGTTTATTGCTGAATGATCTTGTTAAATCTGTATTATTAAAAATTTGTTAAGTTTCGTATAATCCGCCCCTGAAATCACAAACAATTGCATATAGTCACACAAAAAAAGAAATTAATGTCAAAGCAATTTTTTTAGCTATAGTATTTTAGCCTACATCGATCCTAAAAAAAATCTTCCCACTATATACTGTAGCTTGAACCATTTAAAATCAATTTTTTTGCTTGCATTTGGGGGCTTTGCAGGTGTTGAAGGAGGGAAGGAATCCCTATAAATAACAATGTCAAAATGTTTATCATCCAATTATTATTTATTTAGTACTCATGCAACCAAAAACCATCCAACGACAATTAGGAGCTTTTATTAAGTCGTTTCAAAATTTAATTTTTTTGAGATTTTTCTTGAAGACGACTCCATGTCAAAATACCGGCCTATCTACTGATATCAAAAAAAGCTTTCTGGCTTAAACCGTTAAAAAAAAAAAAAAAAAAACTGTAGGTCCACCCCCAAACAAGGCCAAAATATTTTTACCTTAAAAGTTTTAATCTTCACTAAAATCATCCCACGAGTTTAAGCTGTTTGATAATGTGGCAATTAATTTAGTTTTTTTTTTTAAATATTTTTTATGGTTACCACAACGCAGTGGTGAAAGTTTTATGCGGGGGCGTAAAAAAGGGGCCGGTAAAGATTAATCTCAATGTAATTTTCATGCTTTTATGGCACCGAGAGCTATTTGAGATTTTTCATCATTTATTGGTGAAAACCAAAAAATCGGTTTCGAAAACGGTAAAAGCGTTTTCTTTATTTCGCTTACGATCGCACTTGCAAAACGCAATACATTCTTACTGCAAAAAGCGGTAACGACCTGTTTTTGCAGGTCTTCACCCATTACACTCTATGTTTTACAAAAAAAATTTTTACGAACATGAGAACCAGGGCTGTAGTCGAGACCGACTCGTCCGAGACCAAGACCAAGACCGAGACCACAAAATTTTTTCGAGACCAAGACCGGTCTCGATCTCAATTTTGGCTTCGAGACCGAGACCGGCAAAGTTCGAGACCAAGACCGAGACCGAAAAAATGACGTCATCAATAGTTTTTTCGATTTTTTGAAAAAAAGTTTTTGAAGCTCATATTTGCTCATGAGTTGGTTTTATGATTATATAAATTATTCAGATGACAAAGTGCTTTAGTCAAAGCAACGATTACTTCATCAAAACATCTAAATATGTCATTTTATGTAGATGTTCACCAAAAAAAGAGATCCTACAACTAAACTTAATGCCTCTTATTCAAAGCTCGAAGCCTGGTCACCTTTATTTTTGTCAGAAATTACGGGTCAATAAAACTGACCCAAACTTAATGAAATAAAATTACAAAAAAAATTGTAAAAAGCTATTTGTATATTTGAAGTACCGTATTAAAGATATAGCTACAAAAACACAGCCAGGAGTTTCAAGTAGGAGGGGTGGATTTCCAAGCGCGTAACTACGATTATGCTAAGAGAACGCTTAAACAAAACAATATAATTTTTACCCAAAAAATATTTTGTTACAGGGTTGCAAACTCGATCGATTTTTATTTGAGTTCAAGTTTGAGTTGGGTCTATTTTAGCACGTCCAAGTTCGAGTTCAAAAATTTAAATTTTTTTGAGTTCAAAAATATCAATGGCTCTCCGCTATGAATATTTGCCACTACAAAATTAATGAAACAATAAATGATAATTCAAGTACTATCATATGTTGTTTAATATTCTGTTAAAAGTAAAATATAGATTTTTGAATTCATCAAATACGGTAAACAACGTACTTTTCTGTCACGAATAGACCGCACTAATTTGCTTAAAAGTTATTTTCACAAAGACTTCACACTTTTGCGTTGCGCTAACCTACAGTATTTAATACAAAATTTTGTATAAAGTTCAATACGAAAATTGTGTAACCGAAATTAATTTTGCTGCAATAACTAACCGCCGCGACTTATTTCATATATCGTGAATCTTTTCAATCTCAAACTCATTTCTTACAATTGCATATTTTTTGTCAAAAATTAAACTCGCCGATTTATTCCAGTGAGCTGCAAATACTATCCAAGTTTTGTACTTTTTCTACAAACAGTAGAGTTGACCATTGCTTCTCAATCTTTTTTCAATGCGACTTAAGTTTATTGAAAAAATCAATGGTGTAAAATTTTGTGACCCATGTATATCCTGATGCATAGTTTAAATTAAAAACTATGTAGAAAAAAAACTTTTCATGATGACAGAACTGTGTTGAAAATTGTACAGAGAAGTTTTCACTGAAATGTTTATGAATATTTGCTATTTAGCTTTCAATATCCTTACCAATAACGTCCTTACGTAGTCTGACATACATGACCTTTGATTTCTAGTCTCCACGAGCACAAAGCTTCTTCACTGCGTGAATTCTATGCTAGTTGGTCGAGCGGTAACGCGTTTGTCTCTGGAGCGGGAGGTGTGAGATTTAAATCTCGGGCCGGTCAAATCGAACACAGTGTTGCCAATGGCTCGCCACCGCTGCGATATTTCTCCGAAAAGAGCTATGTTGCCAAGGCGCAATGACGCGGAGATAGACCCAGTAACCTTGTTACATGCTTCGGCGTATTACAGCGAGCATAATGAAAGATTTAATTTGAAAATATATCGTTTACTACTTCTAAGCGTTTTATACCTTTGTGATCTTGAGAAACTCAAAATTTCACTGCTGGAGTTTTTTGTTGCAAAAATGCAACTAGGGTTGACTACTATATGCGTTTATTTTATTTCTCTATTGCTTTCTGCAAGTTTTACTCTTTGTAGTTGTTTAAAAAAAAACTGCCCTAAAAAATTTTTAGGCGACCCATAGGTTGAGAATCACGGGAGTAGATAACTGTTAACACAATAATAGTAAAGTTTTCGCAATATAAAAGACAAATTTCTTATCACTTAATTAACTTAAGATAAAACGTTGCGTCGCTTTTCCACCTTAATCGTTTCTTTTTTTATACTCCTAGCTGTTTTTCTAGGTCGCCTAAGCATAAAAAGTGGAAAACATGCACTGTTGGGAAAAACACAATCTCAATTTACAAAGCTTGATCAAAAAAAAAAATACTTCAAACGATTTTTTAATCTTTAAATTTCGTTTTAAGAACTTGGACAGTTTTATTCGAGTTCAGCAAAATTATTTTTTCGTGAGCGAGTTCGGCAACAATACCGAGTTTTTTCGAGTTCAAGTTCGAGTTCGCAGCACTGTCTTGTCGTCACGCTGAGCAAACTGTTGTACTGTAACTTAATCGTATCACATCCGGAGGTTTGCCCCAGTCGCTAGACAATTTTTATGATTTTTCGTAAAAAATAACCATTTGAATCATATTTCGCACGTTTTTAGAACTGCTTAATAGCTAAGATTCTTAATTGCAAAAATCGCTAAGAACTTAATTGCTAAGATTCGGAAGCCGTTTGAAAGAATTAAATTGCTCAACCACTTTAGCCCCTCTTTACCTGTACAGGTCATGTCCAAGACACGTTTAAATGTTTGCATTCATGAATCAAATTTTGTAAGTGATATGACTAAAAAGAGGAGAGCTGCAGCCCACTTTGCCCTCCTGTTTGCGTCACTTGCCATTTTACGTTTAGCTTCGGCCTAGACATCATGAACAAACAAAATTTACCAATTTTAAAGTAGTGGGTTTGTTCGCTGTTAACAAAGAGACAAAATATATACAGTAGGTTAGTATATAACTGTTGTCAACAATCGACCTGTAGCGTAGCCAGGGGGAGGACGGGGGGGGGCTCGAACCTCCCCCATTGGCCTGAAAAATATGCAAAATAGCACGTTTCTAGTGCTTTTGAGGACAATTTTTGCTCCAAAAATGAAAACAGCCCCCCCCCAAAGAGATTTGGGAGCCAAAGTTGTGAAGGACTTACCGTTGTTTGGACCAGAATAGTGGAGTTCTTTGGTTCAGGAGCTCACCCAAAGTCGGTGAAGACCTATTTTTTGGAGATCACCTGATTTCGGCCAGAAAAAACCTTTGAATTTCTGATTTCATAGGAAAAACCCTTTGAATTTCGGTGAAGACCTTTTTTTGTTGGAGATCACCTGCATTCGGCCGAAAAAAAACTTTGAATTTCTGATTTCGGCCGGAAAAACCCTTTAAATTTCGGTAAAGACCTTTTTTTTTGTTTGGAGATCACCAGTAATTGGCCGGAAAAAAACCCTTGAATTTCTGATTTCGGCCGAAAAAAACCTTTGAATTTCGTTGAAGACCTTTTTTTTTTGGAGATCACCTAATTTTGACAGAAAAACCTCCTGAATCTAATTTAAGACTAATGAAAATTTAGGTCAAGTTCGTTTTCGGTTGTTATCAAACTTCCAAAAAAGCCCCCCCCCCCTTTGCGAAATCCTGGCTACGCGACTGCAATCGACAATAAAGTAATATGTACACAATGTATTCACTCTTGTTTGATAAGAATCAGTAAATTTTGAATTGTGACTGGCTATTTTTAATTTTTTGACGATTTTCAGCCTCATTTGCTTTTTGATTTGTTCTTAAATTTTGAGAGCATCGACGTCAATTTTAGCGACTATGTTTGTAAAACAGTTTAATTCCCATAGCCTTGTCTACTTCGAGTTGAGTTTTTTTGCTTCTTTAGCAGCGTCGTCAAATTGGAAAAGCGAAAAGACGAACTTTTTTTAACAACTGCTTTAACGACTGCCAAAAAATTTCTCACTTATTTGTGCAGCACTCTACAATCTCAAAATAGTAGCATTGTGTACATCCTTTGACACAAAAACTTCTATCACATGGGGATCAAAAAAGTTGCAAAAACATCTGCAACACTAGAATTGGGCAAGAACTCTGTAGTTTTGGTTGGACTCTAGTTTCGTTCCTCGTCATCAAAACTGCAATGCGTGAATAACGTCTTTTCTCATGTAAAAATGCGACAATCTTGATCTCCAGGTGCGAAACGTCTTTGTCCTACCAATAATGTAACCGCTTCGTTAGCTTCTTACAAAACTACATTTTACTTACAAAATTTACACGATCTCGCTATTTTATTTTTTCTTACAAACATTACAAAATTTGCCATTTTACTTACAGAAATTACCCGGTCTCGAGACCAATTTTTGAGCTACGAGACCAAGACGACAACGGTTCGAGACCAAGACCAAGACCGGTGCAAAACAGCCGAGACCAAGACCAAGACCGAGACCACAAAAAATTGGTCTCGAGACCTACAGCCCTGATGAGGACTACTTTTGCTCAAAATTTAAAAACAAATTAAAAACAATGCCAGCCTTGGCATGAGAAAAATCATTAAGGACACGGGCCAAATTTAAAATGACAAAATATCAATTTCTGCCAAACAGCATACCTTAAATAGTAAACAATAATTGGATTTCAGCAACCATAGCCAGTGGGCTGTTCTGTTTTGTTCTTGCAGCTTTGAAAATTGGCAGAAATTGCTATTCTTTTAGTTGGTCGAGCGGTAACGCGTTCGTCTCTGGAGCGGGAGGTCTGCGGTTTAAATCTCGGGCCGGTGAAATCGGACACCGTGTTGCCAACGGCTCGCCACCGCTGCAATATTTCTTTCGAAAGGAGCTGTGTTGCCAGGGCGCAATGACGTGGAAATGGGTTCCGCCAACTCGTTACACGCTTCGGCGTATTACAGCGGGTATACTGAAAGATTTGATTTTGATTTGATTTGCTATTCTTTCAGTTTCCAGTTATAAGAACATTTAAATGAGGAAAAATTTATGGAAAACTTAAAAAACATCCGGCCTCAATCCAGATTTACTGGTTCTTATTAATATCTTATAAGTTATAATTATATAAAAAAAGTGCAGCTACAACATTTTGTCTCTTCCTGAACAATTTCTGGGTACGCGTAACTGCATACGTCAGCTCAATTTTTTTTAAATACGTCTAATATAAATTCAGAAAGAACACAGACAACTATTTTTTCAACGCAAGTTTTCACATGCACTTAAGGAATTGCAACGAGAGGAAACCGAACCTTCGCCTTTGCGAGTTTGTGTGCAAATAAGCGAGGAAGAATGTTGAAGCAAAAAATCACCACGTGGATATCGGAAAAATCAGATAGCCATCGAATTAACCAATAGCGGAGGCTTACACCGTTAAATTAAATCTCGATGTGACGTCATACAATGCGTTTCAATTGAAATTAAAAGTAGTTAGGAAGGAAGCGGAAGTGGATTGTACATATGAATGAATCACGCTTGTGCGTCAGAACCCCTGGCTGCTCGCTGAACTGTTCAACAAGAGTTGAGAGACAGGCGCTGCAGAATCATTGACGAGTTTAGTGATCTTGGATATACGCAGAAACGGTGCAGCTGCACGGCTATGTGCAGTTGCGCAACCAGGATTTTGCTAAGGGAGGGCTTAAACTAAAAGTGCATTTTTTTTTCTTTGAAAAGAAGTATCATTTGGGCGACGTGCTGAGCAAATCAGTGAACCTCAGGCGTATAACAAACGGGATTCTATTTTTCCGAAAAATCAAAAACATCGTCCAGCAGTTTTCGTGATTTTTCGGAAAGATAACCATTTTGACACCACTTGAATCTATTTTGCACGTTTGTGGAGCCATTTGAAATTTATTTAAAAGAATTAAATTGCCTTGATAAAGTCCCCTTTCCCATGGTTGCGCCACTGGCAGAGTGCTATGACTTAGCATGATGATAAAAAAAGATTTCATAGATTCGTTAGACAGAACGGGTATAGCAACGTCTGGACTAGATGCAGCACTTATAACTTACGGTAGTAAAAATTGAGTAATAAACCAACTTTTTCAATGGTAGGTTTTTTTTATTCAAGGATTTATACAACTCTATTGAAACACAATGGATAAGAAGAATTTTATTTAGACACTGGAGAATAAAATACTTTCATACGTCCCGTTTTTGCCGGGAGAGTTCCGTTTTCTGGATCTTGTCCCGCCCGGTTGATCATTTTTGTCATAAAATTATGGATTGATCCCAGAACTTTGTTATTTCATTGATTTTACCGTAGGACTCCCCGAGGCGAAGTTTTTGTTTGGACTTCATCTTAAATCTTAAAAAAATGCGTTTTTAAAAATTCTGCTGTCCCTATTTTTTTCTTCAAAAGTATGGCAATCTATTAGCTAAGGGTTTAGAAAAGTTTCCTTCGCTGTTAATGTGTGATCAAGAACTAATTGTAACTTATTGCAGTCATATTTTAACATAATGTATCTGAGCCATGTAATGTCATTATGCTGCTGTCGTACGATCGTCGCAATGTTGTTGCTGAACATATTCAGAACCAGTGTTGCGGAGGAATGCTCATGGAGCTGGATTGGAGACAGCGCTGAGAAAGCGAATCACTGTGAAAATAAGTGCTTTTTGTCAAGACAAAGGTAGGAAGCTAAAATCAATGTTTCTTACCAAATGCCTCTCGAGAATAACGGCCTAAAAATGTCTTTATTATGAGAACATTTCAATACAAAAAATCGAGTGTTGTTAGAACAGTAAAATAAACAGCTTCATGCTCTTAATTATCTCGGCACTTACGAAAACACTACAAAAATTTGCAAGAATAAGCGACGATAGCTCTTTAGCAGGGCCTCAGATTAGTGATGGAACGGTTACTTGCTTCAGGTTCGATTCACAAACTGGCAATCCGACGTTGCGTTTTTTATAAAGACACTTAATACCTACGTCCAATTGGGGGTCAAACAGTCCACCCGCTGTGGTGGCCAAGGCTGACGAAAAACTTGCAAACAGAACCCGAAGAATGTGCTTAGTGTTGGCGTGATTCGATAGACGCAGAATGTTTAGTTCTTCCGGATGGATAAATAAATGAATGAATGAACACAAGAATTTGCCAGAGCTCTTCGGCGCATATAATGGTTTGCATTTGCAAAGACGATTCGCTTGTTTCATTTTCGAAGCACCCCAAACCAGAGTTGTAAGTCCGGCCAGGTTCGGGCTAAAGATTGATTTAATGTCGGTCTTAATTCTGGCTTGATATACCTATTTTTCTTTCGTTTTCGCTTTTTAGATGCTATTTAAGCGTAGTCAAAATAAGCGCTACATTGAGTGACGACCTCGGTTAAACATCAATGCGATTATTATTGCAAAATTATTACAATCAACAATGAGTAGTTTAATTTTAACGTATACAAGCAAATAGCCATAAACATTTTTTCTAGATCTAATCTAATTTTTGAGCTTTTTTGAACCTGGTTTTGGCTTCAAATGACTTTTCGGGTTCAGGCTCATGTTTTTGGCCGGGTTCGGGCCTATACTTGTTGACCAGTTTACAAATCTGCCCCAAACGCTGGAGCTTTGTGCATCCACATCTTTCAATGGCTATGTGTTATGATAGAAATAAATTTGAATTCTTTATGTTTTCTATAAAAAAAATTTTGGGAGATATCTTTCTTTAAATTTGTGAAATTTAGACATTGTTCAAGCTTTATTTCCAACAAAGACAAAGAACCATCCGCAGTGAAACCGGTGTGGGAGAAAATTTATTTAACAGTCCATAGTGACTGCAATGAGTTCCACATTTTGTTAAGGGTTTTAAAGCTAAAGAACTTCACTGTTAATACTTTTTGTTATAATTCGAGTAAACCATAGGTGGGCACAAGTCCGTTAATCGTTAATCCGTTAATAACGAAGCTAACTTTTTCATTAACTCGTTAATCCGTTAAAAAGTTTTTTATGTTAACGGACTAAATTAACTTCCGTTAAGTTCTGTTAACTTGCGTTAAGGTTTTTATCGTTAATATCTTGCACTATTCATTCATCGTACCAGTACAAACCAGTTTGCACTGGTAACACTTTATCTGCATTTGCACGAGTTTTGTAGAAGAAAGCGAAGAAAGGAGCTCTTTTTTGTGGCAAATAATAAGCTGCAGCCTAATAGGTCTATTAATTGTCGCTGTTCGCAATTTCAAAAGATTTTCCGTTCGCAGCTTCGTCAGAGCATTTGAACTTATTTTTATCTCGAAATTACATTAGACTGCAAAATATAACTGCCAAAACACAAAACGACTACCATAGCAATAGATATTTCCTTACAATCAGCTCAACAACGTCAATACGTGTTCTAGAAGCGAGTGAATAAAAAGAAATGTAAATTACACGCAAAATATTAACGACTTAACGGACTTTATTAACTTCCGTTAATTAAAGCAAAAAATAACGGATTAACGTTAACGGAGGTGTGAAGTTTGTTAACGGACCAGTGGTTAACGAAGCTAACGTTTTGCATTAACTTGCCCACCTATGGAGTAAACCCATCTATTCAATTCCAAGTTTAGCTTAAACATCACTACGTAATTTCATTGTTGCCGGCCAGTTGGTAGAGCAATAACGCGGTCGCCTCTTGAGCGGGAGGTCTGAGGTTCAAATCTAGGGCCGGTCAAATTGGACACAGTGCTCCTAACGGCTGGCCAACGCTGCAACGTTTCTTCGAGTGGAGCTGCGTTGCCCGGGCGCAATGACGCGGAGTTGGGCCCCGAAAACTAGTTACACACTGCAGCGTAATACAGCGAGTATAATGAAAGATTTGATTTGATTTAATTTCATTGCTCGGACCTGATCGTTATTTTTTTACCTGATCGGACGTGATCGTTATTTGCTCGGACCTGATCGTTGTTTTTGCTTTTCAATGACATGGAATTGTAGTCGTAATTACGTTTTATTCACCAAGCCACTTTGACCATGAGACAGCGAAGGGACCTTTCGGTTTTCGAGTCAAGCTGCCACCTGCCCACCTGTCTACCACACGCGGTGGAGACTTCACACTGTTCCTTTAATTGCTGAATGTTAAGCAAGGCAGCTGTGAATACCAATTTTCATAGTCTTTAGTTTGACCCGACTGGAAATTGAACCCGAGTCTATTGTGTCAGTAGCACCCCTTTTAGTGGAATAAATTGCAATAGATTTAAAGCTATACGGGTGACTGGAGCTGGTTTCACGGTGAAAAGAGGAAAATGAAGTCCTCAACATCTTTGCAACGTTGTTTGCTAAAGTTATCGGAGTCGGAAGGTTCAATCCTGCGTTTTTGCTCCTAGACTTTGCTGCTTCTTTTGAAATTTTGTAGGATAATTTTGGCAACAATATGGCTGATTTGTTCGGTAATCAATCGAACTCTTAATGATGAGAATAATAAATGTTTGCAGAGAAACAAGCAGCGGACGTCGTTGTTCCTACGGAGCGCTGACGGAGGACATCAGAAACTGCGGAGTGGCAGAAAACGCGTGTCCCGACTCCGATTTTGTGCAAATCTTCACCTTGCACTCCTGCTCGGGAGTCTGTGATCGAGCTCTAGAAGTTGTAGGTTTGATAATTTTATGGGGCACTTGTGATGTTCAAGTATGACGTTTTTTCTGAAATCACGCATATTTCTTTTTTTGCAGAATCAACACTTTGGTTTTGCAAAAAGTTAGTAATTGTTTTTAAGAACAGCACAAAAACCAAAATTAAGCATTTAGAGTTGTAATTTTTAACTAAAAATCATTTCCTCAATATTTTATCATTTTTCAGTGGAAAAGTCCAGAATTTCAAAAATCACAAATATATGGACTAACTCGCAAATAACTTTTAGTTTCTTTCCTAATTAAGGTACCGAGTACCGACATAAATGGAGTTGTAGTATCGAACCCGGGCCCGACAAAGTTTCCTTACTAGTAACTAGAGACACACCAGCATATTTTTGGTTAACACATATTTCTAAAGATGACGGAGATTAATTTCTAAACAACAAAAAGACAGAAACTAATTTTTTACATAAATATTTGCACAGATTGGCGGAATTTGCAACGGCAGAGAAACAAGTCTCGCCTTTGTGAGTTTCAGCCCAATTATTTTTCTCTGGCCTGACTTTTAGCGCTCCAAAATTCAATGCATTTATTTACAGAAAAAAGCTCTGAAGTTATCTTGACTTGTGAAAAACTTTTGCAAAGCCATAAATTTGGGGAGAATGCTGAGCCGCTTTTAAAGTCTCCATAGAGAGGAGCGAGTTTGGAGAGTTTCGGATTCACTACCCTGCAATTAAACGTTTTTAAAACCACAGCAAACTTGCAAAGTCTTTCCGATTCTGATCGAAATGTAAATTAATGAGCGTTGATGCTATTCAATATTATTCCAGGTAACCTTGCAATGCATCAGCAATCCTAGTTGCACGAAGATTCAGACGCGATTTTGCACGGACAAGCAAAGTTGCTCTGGGGAGTGGAGTCAATGGATGGAGGATGCTGGGGGATGTAATGTTGTAAATGGAGTGCGACAAAGAACACGAAAGTAAGTTGCCCCTTGTCCCGAAAACTGTAACTTACTCTAAAACCAAAACAAATTAGTTTAACTCGTATTTTCTGAAAAATGTAATTTAGATTTTTACAGAGCAAACTCAAATTTCGGTAAAATCTTACTATTCGATTTTCTCCAGTTGGAATAAAAAAAAAATTATGTAATGTCGCTTTATCAAGTGAGATGGTGTTACATAGAATTAATCCGAATATTATTTTGCTGTCGTAGAAGCATTGATATTGCGGTATGTATTGTATAACAGCCTCATGTTGCTGGCATAACCAGAAGAATGCTCAATGTTTCTGAAGTCCAAGCGGAATGTCCGGTTCTAAATAGTAAAAAACAGGATTGCATAAAGAAGCTACAGGAAGACTTGAATCTGCTTCCTCCTCAACAATCCCAATGACGTCAACAAGGATCGAAAATACGTCGCCAAACTGCTTGCTTCGTAATATTCTAAAGCTCATGGAAACACCATTTTATTGAAGTTTTAGTTAAATCTGATCAATTCTTTTCCAGCATCTCTCTCGACAATTCAATCAATAAAAGGCGTAAATGACTAACAGAAATTTGAAGCTTTTTGTTGTAAACCTTCTGGGTTTCTTAGGTGCCTTCGTCGGGAAAATAATGCCAGCACCATGTACTGCGAGGGTGGCCATGGCCAGCGGGAACAAGTCGACCAAAGACCGTGCATGAAGTCATGTGATGATATTCAGTCTCAAAGATTGCCAATATTTAGGTAAGTTTTCATTTTTGTACAGGACCGTTGCTCTGGGGGGGTGATTACCCTGTTGGCTGCTTGTGCCTCCCTCATTGGATTATTTTTAATCTCGTGTTTTATCGTGCTTAAAAACGTGATTTTGTTGTACATCTGCAAAAATGATCTACGCCTCGGCTGCGTTATCTTTGAAAAACAAACTTAATGAACTACATAAAACGTATATGCAGTATAAGTTGAACATAAATCAATACATTAGCTTTAACAGTCAAAATGTGAAATTAAATTATATGAATATTGTTTAATTATTGTATAATAATCAATAATATTGTTTAGGGAGTCAGCAACGACTTGTCGCTGCCACTGTGCGAACATCGATAGAATAACTTCCCATCAATATCTGTACAACAGTTGTGACGCAGCTGTGACGAAACAATCCAACTTCCAGGAATCGACCTGTAATTAGTGAGTTGGTAATTTGATCATTGTAATTGCATAATCAAGCTTCCTGTTTAAACAAAGAAGCTTCCTGTTTTGATAGTTTTTCGCCATTTTAGCCAGTTACCGTATCGGAAGGACTAGCTCAGAGCTTTCTAGTCGAAACAATTGTTCTTTGACAAAATCATCCAACATGAAAGCTGCCCTATATCCATCCACGTTCCAGATATTGTTAGTGTCTTGTGCAAAAATCCCTCATGTCCATCAAATTATATTTGGTTGAAAATGTTGCTCTAATGAAATCATTTTAACGCTGATTGAATATACCGCATGTAATTCAACGAACTATCAGTAGCCCTAGCTTGTGCATGACGCTTAGTCAGACTTTCCCCATCGAAAAGTGAAGCGTAAAACTGAATATTAGGAGGAGTGCTTTCTGTCTCAAATTACGAATCAAGAATCGGTTATTTTGGGCCAGATACAACGAAAAAAAAACATTACAAGTTGAAATTGACTCTATAGGGAGCAAAAGAGCTCAGACTCATTTAGTTGGAACGACTGATGCTCGCGTCGCGTGTTCTTTTGTTTTTACTCGGCCGTTTTCAAACTAACGAGTGGGAAGTTTTAAACTTTTGCTTATAACTCGAGAATGGTTAGACCGGGCTTCAAGAAATTTTGATAGCAGTTTGAGATTAATAAGTTATATGTTTTTACCTGATGTCGAGGCAATAGATCTCGTAACTTCGGCTTTAGAATCCGAAAACCGTCCAAAAGTTTGACTTAAAAAGCGGTCTTATTCAAAAACAGCCTAAACACGGCAAAAAAATATTTCACATGGTTATATCTCTAAACATACCCTTTCATCCCTAACAACCCACTTTTGGCCGCGATGAGTTTTTTTTCTTTTTTTTTTTCTTCCTAAATCTTGTACGCTCTTCTTTTTCCAAACCACAGAACATCGAAATCTAATTTTTGTGTAAAGTTGTAGAGCTTTTTAGAAAGGTTTTCTTCGATGTTTGAGATCTCAAACTAGAGATACTAACGTGTTTCGACACGGTCTTATGTCATCTTTACGGCGTTACTTTCAAAACATTGAAGTAAACCTTTCTAAAATGTTTAACTTTGTAGCCGTTGCTGAGTTGTAAGTCGGACCGCGCTTTTCGAGTCGGGTTCGGGCCTAAAGTTGACAAAGGTCTCGGGCTTAATTCGGGCCTGAGACCTAGTTTTTGTCTTAGGAGCACAAACATATAATCAAAATAACTTGGCAACATTGCTAAATTTTTCAGACCTAACTTAACTTTCGTTTTTTTTCGGGCATGATTTGGGCTTCAAATTAGTTTTCTGGTTCGGGCTTATATTTTCGGGTTCGGGCAGGGTTCAGGCTTGAACTAGTCGGCCCGTTTACAACTCTGAGCCGTTGTTGAGCTGCGAACACAATTTTGTCTCCCGAAAATTTTTGGGGCCCCTCCCCCAGGAACCTGCCAAAATGGGGACCCAAAAATCAATTTTTTCAACGGCTCAAACTAGGGCGGTAGTTTTTTTTGTATTTTAATATAGTTTAGGAATACCCCCACACCGTAACCCTCAAATGGACACTCCCAAAAATCAATTTTTTGAACGGCGTAAGCTAGGGCGTTAGTTTTTACTTTTTTGATATCAGTATAGATATTTAAGAGACAAATCTTGACATAGTTTGAGGTACCACCCCATCGGGAACCCCGATATGAACCCCTCAAAATCAATTCCCATTATTTAATATGCGTCGATAGTTCCAAGGGCTTCTCTGCGAGCTTTCATCTATTTATTATAACACATTAAAAAATTATCGATTTATTCTTGGAAAAAGTCAGTGTACTAAGAAAAAAAACAAATAAAATGAAATCACCAACTCGAAAAAAAGCGAAAAAAATCAGTGAACCACCCTTTCGAAAAAATCAATTTATTCAAAAACAAAATGAAAAAGCTAGGGAGGTGCCGGTATCAAATAAATTTCCCCATCAAATATGAATTCGATAATTGCAGCGTTACTGAAATTAATTTACAGATTTGTTAAATCACATTAAATCTTATATTTTACAACAATGAACTTGTTGAGTTGTTTTAGCATTCACGGCTTTGTGATGTCATGCGAAGGAATCCCAGATGAACGCGTTTGCGCTTTGGCCGAGAGCTTTGTGTTTTGCGAACACTTTCTGGACTGGTCCGACTGGGGAAGCTGGGAGAGTAAAGGGAATTCTCGGACTGAGGTATGCCAGATTAACTCAATGTTGGTTATTGAATTAGTAGGCAGTCAATACACTTAACATTGAGTCCAAATATTAACTGCAAAGATAGCAACTGCACTTTTCAGAAATTGTGATTTGCAAATGACTTAAAATTTTCAGTGAAAACTGTACAAAGCTTTTCAAGATTTTCAGTGAAAGATTTTCAGTGAAAAGATTTTCGGTGAAAACTGTACAGTGTACGCAGGCTAGATACCAACATAAGCACTTTCAGCAGTGTAAGACAAAAGAGACTCCTCGAAAGCTACGCTAATTATATAGTATCTTTTGGAAACACCTAAAACACAGCATACAGTATTAAGTGACTGTTTGCAAAATTTTCTTTAGTTTCTGCTGTATAATGATTCTATGATATGGCCATTATGACGTAATTGCAATTTCTCTGCGGCTGCTTGAATAGAAGACTTGAAATATTGGTCACTTTGCAATCTCCTGCTGAGATTGTTTTGTGCTACATTTTTTTTTTGTTCTCATTTCTTCAACTTGGAAAATAAACTATTTCTGTTTGTAAATATGCGACCTGGTTAATTTGAACTATGGCCGGTTTTGCATGAGCGTGAAAACCCCAGCTGGAGAACAAGAGAGAGAATTTACATTGTTAATTTTGTTTCAGTCACGTTCTCGCCACCGCTGGTGTTCCTCCCCTCTTTTTCAGTTCTCCGACGCGCTACCCTGCCACCTACCACTCCAGGTTGAGAAGCAATGCAAAGATGAAGGTAAGCATGGATTGATGATAACTTTGACTTTTATAAAAAAAAAAAAAATTAATAGCAGGCGTTCAGAAAATTGTTGATAGTCAATCTGCTGAAACAGTGCTCGATGATATACAGAAGTAAAATCAGAGCAAAACATGACTATAAAAATCACAGTAAAAGGTTAAAAGCACAGCAGTCTGTTTCGTTCTGAAGACTCATCAGGTACTGCTGTAATCTCATGGAAGTAGAAGCTATTCAAATAACATTCTATTTGAATAAGATTACGGTAGCACCTGATGAGTCCTTAGGACGAAACACACCGTTGTGCGTTTAACCTTTTACTGTGATTTTTATAGTTGCAGGCGGCCATGTTTATTTGTCCAGGAATATCCGAGTTTCAAACTAAACTCCGCAATCCCTAGCAAATTTTTAAATTTTTCCAGTTGGCTACTCCAATGAGCAATAATGGTTTGAGCAGGTCTGCCAAAGCATTTTTAAAATTTGCCTTAAACGAATATTTCATTTGCTGCACTTTTAGACAAATCTCTGTTCGCACGTCTTTCATCAGACTGTGTCAACACAAAACGCAAAACTGCTTAGCTCTAATGGGAAATGTGCGTAAAGTGTCTTTCCCAAAGAATCGACGACCCATTGCCACTTTGGGAATCGAACCAGGGATCAGCAACCTTTCCATTGCTAGCACGACGCTCCACGAACTGATGAGCTATGAATGAAAACATCATATGACATTTCATATGAAATCACAGTATTAAAGTAAAAGCGGAAATAGGAGCGGAAGTGAATGAAAACCAGCTTCGTTTTTCATCGAATCTAACAACTGGCCACTTTCGCTTACATAACCTGCCAGTTTCTGCCCTGGACAATTTTACCTTTCAAAATTTGCTTTAACGGTATAAAGTTACTTTGGGCAAGAGACATCGAGGGACCGCGCCTGGAAAGAGACCTATTGATTTTTTTCTTAAAAACTACCTTTAAAAAGCGTGTAAGTAGTTGGAGCACCAATTAAAGTTTATGGAAAATTTTCTCTTTGTTGTTGTTCCAGATTCTGGTTTTGAGTTGAAAATATGGATGGTGGTTTGCATTGCAATTGTTGGTGTTCTATTGATCGTTGTTGTCGTCATAATCTGTTTGTGTAAGAGAAAACTTCAAAGAAATAAAAACAAAGATGACATAACAAAAAACAAGAAGGAGGCTGGCAAAACGCCGGATGTCAACATGGATAAAGTAAGAAGAAGATCCAAACACTCGGAGTCGGATCGCTTGACGGTATTTGACCGTTTGAGTCGAATATCTGAACACTTGTATGAGGCGATACACGGCCGGACATCACCACAGTCGTCTCCGGGCAATGGCGGGCAAACTTCTCACTTGTTCAGCAAAGACAAACTAAACGTAGGTTTGATGTAGGGAAAACTGGGAAAAACTTTGGCCTCCCCTGGATTTTACTTTTTGTACCGGTACCATCCCTGAATAGCATACTATCTATTTCAATTTCAACATCTCTGTCTATTTCAAAGTGTGTGTTATTTAAAAGGCCGATTTGCTACGCGTATCACGCGCATGATATAATAGCTATATTGTTGATTAAACCTTTACTTATTTGCTTTAAAGTTAAAAATCATAGGTGGGCAAGTTAACGCAAAACGTTAGCTTCGTTAACCACTAGTCCGTTAACAAACTTCACACCTCCGTTAACGTTAATCCTTTATTTTCAGCTTTAATTAACGGAAGTTAATCAAGTCCGTTAATCCGTTAACATTTTGCGTCCAACTTACATTTCGTTTTATTCACTCGCTTCTAGAACACGTATTGACGCTGTAAAGCTGATTGTAAGGAAATATTTATTGCTATGGTGGTCTTTTTGTGTTTTGAAAGTTACATTTTACAGTCTAATCTAATTTCAAGATAAAAACAAGTTCAAATGCACAACGAAGCTGCATGATATTAACGATAAAAACCTTAACGGAAGTTTACAGAACTTAACGGAAGTTACTTTAGTCCGTTAACAGCACTTAACGGAAGTTAATTTAGTCCGTTAACATGAAAAAACTTTTTAACGGATTAACGAGTTAATGAAAAAGTTAACTTCGTTATTAAGGGATTAACGATTAACGGACTTGTGCCCATCTATGTTAAAAATGATAACCCTTTTTTTAAGGTAGCCTACAGAAAATGAATAATTTATAATTACATCTTTATTTAACAAGTTGCCTTGGCCAGGTGACAACGAAGGTACTTTTGCGATCGTTGAGCTAAGCTGTCACCTGTCTCCCTCACACGGTGGAGTCTTCACACAGTTTCTTTTTTTGCTGAATGTCAATCAGGGAAACAATGAATTCCATTTTTTATAGCCTATGGTTTGGCCCGACCGGGAATCAAACCTGAGTCTACCGTTTTAGTAGCAACCGTCCTATCCACTTGAGCACAGATCGGTTAAATAAAATTTCTCCCGATGATCTTCAGCTCGAAACAGCCTGCTCTATAAGATCTGCAGTAAGTTTTCAATTTGACACAAAGATGTTACTGCAAGGTATTCTGTGGATAATTAAAGCGCTTTAGAATCATCCGCTCTGCGATGATATTTGTTTGAATCATTCGAAAGAGGAAGCTGTTGTTGTTGTTGTTCCGTATGACCCATGCTTCCGCTGTTTTTCAAAGGTCATAATTGCGTGATTAAATGAATACGCTTAAATCACAGTGTCGGCAGGGTGACCGAAAGGGGAAAAGAGGTCATTTTTATGACGAGCCTGATCGCGTGATCTGGGTTCAACCCTCACCCAGCTAAGCAGCTTCAAGATGATTATCTGTGCTTTGTGGCTTTGTACAAGCAGCAAATTTACGAGGAAAGAAGTCAAATGTCAACTTTAAAACCTGGAAATCGTCAATTCTCAGCAAGTGCGGATTCCGCCAAAGAATAGCTCAACCGTTGCTTTTTATGATAGGAGGTAAAAATTCATCAATACAAGAATATTTTTAGAAATCTCCAGAGAACCAGAAAGATGAAATGGAGCGGTATCAGCCTTGCAAGGGCAAGAAGAACCCGCTTCGTATCTCAGTGACGGTAACTGACCCTGAAGGAGTCCAGGTTGGGAAAAGTGTCTACAAGACCAAGGTAGTGAATGATTAAAATATTGCACTAACTACTACTCAATCTGTGGTTGTTATTAGGTTCTCTAAAAGTGTTTGATAACCAAAAGTTTGAGCAAGTGTTCAATGAAGATATACCCCGGACGTCCCATTTGCGGGTAAAACAGACTGTTGGATTTGATAGGTTTTTAATTTTTAATGGTTTAGTACTGGTTATCTGCTACTTTAACTATTGGTGATCAACTATTGTTAAGAGCTTATTGGGACTTCTGCATACGCTTCGCGTCGGAAGTCCCTTTGTTTTTTCCGTGCAAATTTACGAATTCCGCAGCCAGAGCCCGAAATCGCTATAACTTCAAAATGACTGAAGGTAGAAACTTGAAATTTAAAAATTAGATGGATACATATCGAACAGCCTTTGTGCATATTTTGGAGACAATCTTTAGTGTGATACAATTTTCCGAGCCAAAAAACCGAAATGCCAATCGGAGGTTTAAACCGCTCTAGTTCGAAACTAATCGCAGGAGGAGAATAAAATTTTCCGATTTAGAAGCGCCTGGGAATGCAGTTTCAGCTCCCAGATTTAAATTATGACAATTTCAAGACTTTTTTCTTTATTTCTGTTATTTTTTTTCTTTCTATTAAGAACTTTTTCAATAGAAACAAAAACTCCAAAACCACCAAAGCTAGTAATTTGAAATTGGGAGATATGATCAATCTATATATGAAGTTGTGCGACAGCATTTTTGAAGGCGCTACCTCACATGGTTTGAAGCAGACGTGCCAAAAACTTGTGATAACGAAGTTTAATACGTGATTTTAGTAATTGATTTTCTTAGCCTATACTCATGTGCTGCTGTGGCCTCGTGTTTAAAGGCGCCAGCGTATGAAACCATTGTGATTGAATAGACCTGGATTGAATCATCTAGTTGCCATCGGTTTTCTCATTCCAAAATCAAATTGAATCCAGCATATATATATATTTTTTTGATTAGGACAAAATCTCTTTTAATAATTTTTATTTTGACATTAGATAAGATCAAAAGGTTTCAAGTTTCATTCTCTGTGAAGACCCAAAAAATCAATTTTTTTTAACGGCTTAAGCTATAGGGTGCAAGTTTTTTTGATATCAATAGATATTTAACAGTTTGGGGTACCGTCCTCCCGGAAATCCCCACATGAACCCCACAAAAATCAATTTTTTGAACGGCTTAAGCTAAGGCTCCAGTTTTTTTTTAATATCAGTACGTATTTAGCGGACAAATATTTTAAATAATTTAGGGGCACCATCCCCCCGAAAACCCCCCAAATGGATCACCCAAAATTACTTTTTGAACAGTTATGCAAAGGCGTTAGTTTTGTTTTTTTGATATGAAGAGATATAGAATTGAAAAATATTATGACATAGTTCGGGGTACCAACCTCTCGGAGCCCCTAAAAATCAATTTTTATAACGGCTTAAGCTAGGGTGCTAGTTTTGTTTTTATATCAGTAGATATTTAACAGACAAATACTTGGACATAGTTTGAGGGGTACCACTCCCCCAGAACCCCCAAAAATCAGTTTGTTGAACGGTATAACTCAAGGCTCCAGTTTTTATTGATATTAGGAGATATTTAAGAGACAAAAATTTTTACATAGTTTGGGGGTACCACCCCTTCGGAACCATCCCGAATCGAGCCCAAAAAATCAATGTTTTGAACGGCTTGAGCTAGGGCGCTATTTTTTTTTTTTTCATGTCAGTAGTTATTTTGGAGACAAAGTTTTTTACATAGTCTAGGGGTACCACCCCCCCCCCCGTAACCCCCCCAAATGGACCTTTCAACAAATTTCTTCTTGAAAGTTATATTCAACAATTAATTTTAGTCAACTGGGTTCATATGCTGTGCTGGCGAAATGGCTAAAGGCGACAGTGTTTGAAATTTTCGTGATTGAACAGAGCTGGGTTCAAATACTTAGTCGGGCATTTCTTTTATCCAAACCACAAATAATTTAAAATCAACAATTTTTATTCATAAAATAAAATCACTTTATTTGCATTGCTTAAAATTAAGTTTTACAAAAATATCGGTAACCTACAAAGTATGAAGGGGAGAATGCTGGTGAAAAAGTACTGGTGGAAGTCCCGTATTTCTTTCCTCCGGACAAATGAACATCTAGTTGAAATTGATTTTTCACGCTGTGCACTTGATGTACAGTCGCTGTTAGAGCAAATGTGCAACATGACAAACTACGCAACTTTGATTAAAAACAATAAAACTTTTAAACAAAAGCAAGTTAAAGGGCGCAAAGCATCCAGCCAATTCCGATAGTTCACAACAGGTAAAATCGAAATAAAACTTTTGAAATTTTTGTTCTCATTTAGGGGTAGCGTTTGCAAAGATATTCAACAAATACAAAGAAATATCCCTTTTAAAAAGTTTTTTGGAAACCTTGAATTTGTTTCCTCAGCCTGAACTTTGATGGAAAAAGAGAAACTAAATAATGTTTACCCTTCCAGTAACAACACATGACCTATCCAATTTTAGTAAACTTCCCCCTTTTTCTGGAAATTCAGGATAGTTGAACAAACTTCAGGGTTTCCAAAAACTTTTTTAAGGGGGATAGTTTTTTGTATTTGTTGAGTATCTTTGTAATCGCAGCTCAAAATTGAGAACAATAAATTTCGAAAATAACATTTTAATTTTAGCTATTGTAAAGTACCGAAATTCGCTAGATGTTTCACACCTTTTAATCTTTTATTTGATAAGAGCTTTATGTGCACAGCGTCCTGGTAGGTCCCCCAACAAAGAGCGCAGTCGCTGGAGCCGAATGCCGACACCTGAACCGCAATCATCCTCCCAGTTTTTCATCTCAAGTCTTTCAGCCAAGCCTGTCGAAAATCAGTTGCGAGGTAAGCTTGCTTGATATCTCATAACTTTTCATAATTTCAAACTGATTAGTGGTCGAGTAAATAGAGCGTTTTCCACCGAAACGATAGGCTTGGATTCGATTCCCGGTCGAGTCAAACCAAAGACTGTAAAATTTGGTATTCACAGCTTCTCTGCTGTACGTTTAGCAAAAAAAAAAAAAAAAAAAGAAAGGCAATGTGAAGCCTCCACCGTGTGTAGTAGACAAGTGTGGCAGGTAACAGCTTGACTCAGGGCAACTTAGTGAATAAAGATGTAACCGCAACAATTACAATTTCTCTCGAAAAAAAAGGCAACGCATCGTATCACCACTCACGGTTGTCTTTTTTTGATCACCCTGAAAGGTATAAAGAAATTGCATTGCTAATATTTTTATAGTACTGCACTATACGCTTGTATTTAGACGGTGTTCAATATTGATTTTTACTTCGCAGTACCATCGGTGAAATACTGTATCCCAGCCTCAACTGGGCAGAGTGCGAAGCAAAGCCACAATCGTGGTCTCAATTCAGCAACTTTGAGAGAAAAGCTACTGCATGAATATGATGAAGTTCCACGGGAAAGGGTCTTCCTCGAGTCTGCACGAAGCTCTGTGGCGCTCGATCTTGATGATGCATCAATTTGGTCGCTGGGCAGTTTTGATGGTAAGATTGCACCTAACGTCACAAACTGATGCTAAATGATCTTATGGATCTAAAGTAGCCCCTGTTCTTGATAACTTTTAAAAATTTTTTGGTTTGGACACTAGAACAATCAGCAAGACTCTAAACCAGGAGTCAGGGACCTTTCTGATTAAGTGAGCAATGACCGTTACATACAGTACTTTCAATATTTTTCTTGAGAGCCAGATATCGTTTTTCATCACTTAGTCATTGAATCTTAATGCAAATAGAAATATTTATTGAGAACAATGTATTGAGATTCTTTGCGATTCTTTGCCTTTTTACGCTCATGTTCATACCAGTAGTCCAAGTTATCCTGACCAGAATTTAAAGACAAAAGTCGATTCCGAAACAGTATGTCTTATAGGCTGTTAATCATACGTTTATTTGTGCCTTTAAGACTCTGATACTGTCATGAGCTTACCATTAATGCGACTAATTTGTGCAGCTGTGCATTTTCGCCCCAAAATTACAATGTCTGAATTAATGCAGTTAATATGGGGCGCCAAATGTAAAGTAAAAAACTGCGTGTTTTTAAGCTGTTTTTGGTGCCAAATTGCATATTTAGTTAATCATGCAATTTGGCAATTTGCCATTTTGCATAGTTAGCTAAATATGCAATTTGGCATTCCCATTTTGCATATTTAGTTAATCATGCAATTTGGCATTTGGCATTTTGCATATTTAGCTGAATATGCAATTTGGCATGCGTCATTTTGCAAATTTAGCTAAATATGCAATTTGGCACCAAAAACAGCTTAAAAACACGCATTTTTTTACTTTACATTTGGCGCCCCATACAGTTAATGCGACTTCTGATGCTGCGTGTTGTTTCTAATCGCCTTAAATCTACTTTGATACTTGGTTAGTTTGGGTTTTATATGAGGTTTCCTTTTCATATAGGCAAGTTCTTCACCAAATCTGGATATTTTTTTTGATAATTTGGCTATAAAAGAGTTTGAAATCTGGCAACATAGTCAACTTAAATTTATTTGGGAGCCAGATGCCGTTACTAAAAAAAAAAGACATACATCTTGCGAGCCATAAGTTCCCGATCCCTGCCCCAAACGATCTATAGAAAGACAAGCAATTTTCTCTGGTGTCTTTTTGCCGACTATGTTTTGCTATTTTCCTAAGGCTGTTGTTATTGTTATAGTTTCATATTTACCCTCTTGTCACCCACCGGGAAGCATCAGGATGTTAACAATTGGATGATCCTCATTCTTTTTATTGCAATTACTACTTTGCCTTTGGAGAAATCCGCACCTGCTGAGGAGTTTTCACTCATGGAACGTTCTTATGGATTTCTTCGAATTCTTGTCCACTAAATTTGCTGCTTGTTCGAAGCTAACAAGCAGAGATAATCATCGTAAAGCGACATATCCAAGAATGCAACAACGTGACCAGGGTATGAATTGAACCCAAATCATACGATCAAGATCGTCCTAAAAACAACGCCTTTACCGTCTAGGCCACGCTGAGACTAATTAGTAGTGTAACGGGTATTTACAACACAGATATTATGCAGCAGATTAAGAAGTGGTACTTAAAGCTCGTCTGGCTTTAGAAGCGGCATAGCTTGCCGGGACTTCGTTTCTCAATGGGCCAGTGTGGCTTGTGTGAACCGATCTCTGGGACGTTTTTGACTGATCTCACAGAGGCTTAGCCAGAGTTGTTTGAAACATGAGCTGCCACCATGGTGTCTTTTTTTGCTACTTAATTTTGACTTCTGTATCTTTGTCAAAACCTCTTCTTGCGCTTCGTTGCGTGATTTTTTCCCAAATTTGGGCGGCCAGCTTTAGTGTGATTAAAATAACAGGCCGCAAATACATTCTTTTTCCAGGCCAGTTGCTTGCAAAAATGTGACACCTGGCTATGTACGAGAGGTATCCAGGAAAAAGGGTTTGTGCAGAACCGGCCCAATTAGTCCATGTAGAAGAGCGGTAAAAAAGAAGTACAGCAAATACAAAAAATTATGGCAAAGTTGCTGAAGGAATTCGAGCTGTTATGATTGATAAGGTCAAGCGATGTTGTTATCACAATGTAGTAAGATTTACGCAGACAATGATTGTGTGTGCTACTTCTTGTACTGTATGTTTTGTAGGTGACGACGAATTTTCCTCCCCAGAACCATCGCGACAAGGGAGCCCGGTGTTGAATTCGTCACCAAGCAAACTTGCTGCACTTAAAATACTGACGCGCCGCTCACCGCTGAGACGCAAGCTACAACAGCACAATGACGGAACCACGCTGTTGCTCCCGACCAACCGAGAAGCGGTGCGATTGCTGGGCAGCGTCAAATACATGGAGATGTCGCCTCAGTTGGATAGAAGAAGTGACGTTTTGCGCCAGGAAGCTCGAATCACTTCATCGCAATCTGCGTCGCGACTTGGATGCGACTCGCCTCAGTATGACACCCCTGTGACGCGCATGAAGCAACTAAGGCAACCCAGCATTAACTCACTCCCCACCGATAAACTGGGTTACGCACATCTTGATGTGTAACGCGTTCAGCACCGTGACGTCACGTTCCTTACTTTAAAAAAGTAGCGAATTCTGATGCATCTCAGGATGAATCAAGAAAAAGGTCCTGAAAAGAAACACAGTGAAATGCACACATGACAGCGATATGTACATGAAAAGAAACACAGTGACATGAACCAAAAAGTGCTTGTTTAAGAGGTGAAAGCTCTACCATGCTAAGACATTTGGTACTTTGTAGGTACTATAGGTACTAATTTCAGTATTGTGCAGCCACCTCAGTATTGTCTGCATGTATTTACTGTACTAAACTGCATTAAAATGTAAATAATTTAGATTATTTAATAACTTAATGCAAATGTTATTTATTTTTGTAGCAGTTTTTGTTGCTTTTTCTTCTTTGTTGTTTTTGCACAGTATAATTGTGATAGCTTTTTTTAAACGAAAATAATCTTTAAAAGAGGCAACTACAAATTTTAACCGATGAGTTTGGACTTTTTTGAATTAATTAGAAGAAGCCCTCTTAGCATTTCGTGAAATGTGAATTCATCGGTATTAACGCTATCAAAAAATATTTTTGTTGCATTTTTGCGACGTGATAGACTGAGGAGAAAATTATAATGGTAACACCAATTCATAAATAAACGAAAAAAAAGAGGATAAATTGCATGTATAAGGGTGCATTTTGTAACAATGCGTACCGGTACTGTTTTATTAAGATAACAAAAGACTTTACGTTTTACTCTTCTGAACATCATTCGAGCAAACCATATTGTTTATTTATTCTGCGCAGCAAGTTTTTATTCCCTCTTTTACCTCTGCGATCTTTACCTGCACGGTTATAAATACGTTTCAAGTCAAGGTAGAACTTATTTAATTTTAAAGTATTGTATGTACTGTACCATAACAAATGCAATGGTTTTTTGATTGGGCTCTTTGTTACCTAATATTTATTTTAAATACAGCATTTATTATAATAAAATTTTCAAACTGAAACTTGTCGTTGCACGAGTATTTCAGAGATTGGATGGGTCCTGGATGTTTGGCAGGGATAAGAAGCGGCTATTTCCACAAGACGAAACTTTAAATGTGTGCTGTCTCAAAACAATTAACCATTTAGGGTAAAGTTCTAGAAAATTTCGAATAAATTTCGTGGCGATCAAGTTATCTATACGGTACACAGAAATTATACTTAGATATGATTGAACGAATTACGAGGCGAAACGTAATCTCTTGTACTTTATTCGGAGTAAAATAGCGATGTCGCTCACCCAGAGGGTCGTAAAAGGCGACCAATGGGTACCCATTGGCGGCAGCCACCTTCTGGTGTGAGAAGCACACTATTTAAGTGGTGTGAAATCGCCATCTTTCTCTTCTTGATTCTCCAGTCCTTCTGGGGTTCCATGGTGTACTGATGTAGCATTTCCATTGCACCACACTCTCATTCACAGAAAAGAGCAGGGTATTTTCAATCAAAGCTCAATGTCAGCGAAATTTCCAAATTTTTTATGGAATATTTAGTGGCATTGTGAGATGTTTTTTCGGGTTTAATAGAACGTAGACATCAAACAAATGAAATTTGCTCATTGACATATATTACTCAGTACCTTGCTCGCATTTTACTCTCCTACTCCCGTTGTGACGACTAAAACGACGACTAACATGACTAGCACAGGTGGAGTCCTCGAGGACACATTTTGAAGTCCTTGGCCTTGGCCTCGAAGCCTCAAGTCCTCAAAAATTGCCCTGTTCGCGGCTCGAGGACAGCACTATTTTTTGAGTTGTTAAAAGTTTGTGGAGCGCCTGAAAAATTTTTTGGAAAACCTCTTTTTCTCGAGATCGCCTGAAAAATTTTCGTGAAGACCTTTTTTTTGGGTTTTGGAGATCGCCTGAAATATTTTTCCGAAGACCTTTTTTTTTGGAGAGCACTTACGCTTGTGTCCTTGGTCCTTGAGCGGGTCTGTCCTCGGTAGG
Organism: Trididemnum nubilum; assembly: GCA_963965965.1. Lineage (NCBI taxonomy): Eukaryota > Metazoa > Chordata > Ascidiacea > Aplousobranchia > Didemnidae > Trididemnum > Trididemnum nubilum. The sequence continues at coordinate 37,509,584 of OZ014484.1, read as the reverse complement.
GCTGTCTTTGGCCTTGGCCTCGGATTTTTTTGTGTCCTTGGCCTCGAGCCTTGTGTCCTCGACTCCACCTATGCTGTCTGGGTTTCTCTCAAAAGCGCTTGTCTGCTCGCGAGTGAGAGAATAAAAGAAACAACTGTTTTGAACGTTGGCAAATTACGCAATCGCAATCGCGAAAAGCACAAACGCTTTTTTTCTTGGAGCCTTTCAGGTGCAATCTGGCAATACCACGCTTTCAGATGCTGTTGCAGAAGGATTTTTTTTGCTTTTTCCCAAACGCTTATTACAGTTTGTAGCATTTCATAGACAGTGTCTTTTGGTTTAAAACCCTGTAACTTTAAGTAAAGCACCAAAAATAATAAGCGACTAATTATAACAATAATAATAAGCGACTAATTATAATAATAATAATAAGCGACGAAGCGAGTTTGAACAATGCAACTTGAAACAATAAGTGGTAAAGGTTTGATTAGTCTGGTTAGATATATTGATAGTGGAGGCTGGATAGCAGTAACAGTACTGAAAAAAATTTTGTTAGGAGCTTGGAGCAGCCAAATTAATCGTCAAATTCAAGGAAAACTGTATTAACCTAATGTCACAATTTGGGTATATTTGCAAACCAACAACAGGTTATTTATAGGGTAGTCAAGTTTTTTCATAAGTCAACTGTAAGCCTAATCAATATCTGTTTGAATGGTAATTTTTTGTATAGGTTACAATACAGCTTATTGCAGGTATATACATTTGCCTAAAGTTTTATGAGGGAAGACCACTTTTTTCTGTAAAGACGGCTTGGCTTCGGGAACTTTTTCGAGTAGGCTAGTTACGCTAAAATGCCATCAAATTAAGTTAGTTTAGATGTGATATTGCTGTTTCTCCAGATCTGCAACAATTACAGTGTTGCGTCGAATCGTAGAATTGATCAAATCTTGGCTGGTGCGAAAAGACATGCAAAAAAAAAAAGCAAGTCCCAGCACAATCAATAATCTTCATTGTGACCAGAGGAGGGCAGTAACTAGTTACTTTTTTAGTAGCTGTAACTCAGTAGCTTTTTCAAAAAAGTAACGAAAGTGGGAACTAGTTACTATTTGGAGACATTAAAAAGTTACTAGTTACAGTTACTTTTAGTTTTGGTCCTGTTAAAAAGATTTTTTAATCGTTGGATTTTGGTTAAATGAAACGCTTCTACGTAATCCCTGTCGGCGCTACGGATTACGGATTTTTTATTGTGCACTAACGTGGCAACCCTAACCGTACTTTGAGAAAATATTAAAGGGGGTGAATCATCCAGCCAATTCCAGTGGTTTACAATAGCTAAAATCATAGGTGGGCACAAGTCGTTAATCGTTAAACCGTTAATAACAAAGCTAACTTTTTCTTGAACTCGTTAATCCGTTAAAAAGTTTTTTTATCTTAACGGACTAAATTAACTTACGTTAAGTTCTGTTAACGGACTATATTAACTTCCGTTAAGTTCTGTTAACTTCCGTTAAGGTTTTTATCGTTAATGTCTTGCACCATTCATTCATCAGACCGGTACAAACCAATTTGCATTGATAACACCTGTTTCCGTATTAGCACGAGTTTTATAGAAGAAAGCGAAGAAAAGAGTTCTTTTTTGTGGCAAATAATAACCTGCAGCCTCATAGGTCTACTAATTATCGCTGTTCACAATTTCAAAAAAATTTTTGATCACAGCTTCGTTGTGCATTTGAACTTATTTTTATCTTGAAATTAGATTAGACTGTAAAATGTAACTTCCAAAACACAAAAAGACCACCATAGCAATAAATACTTCCTTACAATCAGCTCAACAGCGTCAATACGTGTTCTAGAAACGAGTGAATAAAAAGAAACGTAAATTACACGCAAAATGTTAACGGATTAACGGACTTTATTAACTTCCGTTAATTAAAGCTGAAAATAACGGATTAACGCTAACGGAGGTGTGAAGTTTGTTAACGGACTAGTGGTTAACGAAGCTAACGTTTTGCATTAACTTGCCCACCTATAGCTAAAATTGAACTATAATTTTTTGATATTTTTTGTTTTGATTTCGGGGCTGCGTTTGCAAAGATATCCAACAAATACAAAAAGATGTTCCCCGAAAAAAGTTTTTGGAAACCCTGAGTTTTGATCTTCCCGTCTAAACCACAGTTCTCTAAACTACTAGGCCTACTGTAATCTTATTAAACTATTAGGCCTAAACTATTTAGAAATAAACTATCTCTAAACTATTAGGCCTACCACAGTTCTCTAAACCATTAGGCCTACTGTGGTTTTGGCGGGAAGAACAAAACTCAGAGTTTCCAAACACTTTTTTCGGGGGGACATCTTTTTGTATTTGTTGAATATCTTTGCAACCGCAGTCCCAAAATTAAAACAAAAAATATCAAAAATTATAGTTAAATTTTAGCTATTGTAAACCACTAGAATTGGCTGGATGATTCACCGCCTTTAAAACGTTTTTAAATTAAAGACCTCCTTTCAACAATTTAATAAGTTACGTTCTAATGTCTTCCCTACAGGGATTATTTTGATTGCGTAATTTTTACCGATAGCGTGTAGTGCTCGTCGAGCAGATAACGTTGTTGTTAATATAGCCGCTTTACCCCTTTTGTTGCTTTTCGCTTTGAAAAGACATTTTGAAACACAAAGACAGCATGGGCAAAGACATTTTGAAACTCAAACGTTCTGGTCTCAGCGATGAACATTTTGAGATGTTGCTTGCTTTTTTGAAAGAAATAAAGTGGATCAATGTGTTACGTTGTGCATTTTTGGAATAACAACAGCAACAATAGCCATAAGCAGCTTGTGCAGAGGCACCACATGAAAATTAGAAAATGAATAGAGAAAGAAATCTGTTAGTACCGGTGCCAAAGTACAAAATCAACATTTTCGATGCTAAATTCATACCGGTAATTAGGTTTATTGAAAGTAACTGTAACTCTAACTAGTTACGTTTTCAAAATGGCAACTGTAACTTAGTTACTTTTTTGCCATGTAACTGTAACTCAGTTACTTTTACAAAGTAACTTGCCTACCACTGACTGTGACACCACAATACTTTTTTAGTCGTAGGAATTACAACAGCTGATTATTTCAACGAAAATTTATGTTCGTAATTGACCAATGTCACAATCCCTTTAAAGCTGGAACAAATGACCCTGTCTCCATCCGAAATATTGAAAAGTTTTAATGAAAACCAGATTTAAAAATCAGGTTGGCTTCGCAATAGGGAAATTAAAGATTTTTTTTGGTCCTCATCTTAAATCCGCAGAAAATTGCGGTATTCTCTCATCCTGCCTCGAATTTTTACTTCTAAAATATAGCACATAGTTCCTCGAGTTTTTCATGGCTTTATTTTAAATCGTTTAAAAATTCCTTCGGCAAAGGTAACTGAACAAAAAAATGAATTTCAAAAAAATTGTAACAATTGTACTAACGATAATACTTTCATAATCAGTTGCTCAATCATACCAACAGGGAAGGGGTTGTAATGTAACGGTTTCGTGGAGAATTCGAGAAAGTACGAGTTGTGAACAATACTATAAACTTCACATTAACAATAAAAACTTAAAACCTTGCCACAGATACGATCATCAGTGCTGCTGGCGTCTTATTCAAATAAGCTGTAGGTTTAATACCAAAGGAAACAATTAAGAAACAATGATATTTCACTTCGAAAGGAAACAATTGCGCGACAACAAAGCTTAATTCTTCAAGATTGTTCCGCTTCTTTGATCAAAGCAGCTAAACGGATCACGCCCTAAAAATGCAGAAGAATGAGGAACCAGAAGAATCTAGAATTGCAATGGTGGAATAAAACACAAATAAAATTAAACGTAAAATAAAAAAGAAGACGAAAAGTAACAAAAAGAATGAGACTGCAGTCCTCAGAAAAAGTACGGTTGCAATTTATTTGTCAATGCTGCAATTGTAGTGTCAAGAACGTGCTAAAAGCAAGGTAGGGCATCTCCTGTAGAAAAAGTTTGGAAATCAGGTTATCGATTAAAAATTAGTTCCCTCGACTTCTTCTCAGACAGACGGATTAATTTTGATATTACAACAGCACAATCAAAAACGACAATAAATAGTACAGGAATGTATCCAACATGACCAGGGACTCACCAAGAAATTGTTGCAGGGGGTTTCGCTCAAGATATAATCGTTTTGCAAACGTTTTTTTACGATTTCCCTTTAGCTTTAGGTGCTACTAGCGACCATGTGCTATTTCGAAATAAATTTTTGTATACCGGCCGTTAGGTTAGTCTGGTGCGAAGTCTAAACTTTGCCATGGGATATTGGGAGGTCTGAAGGTCTAGCCCCCAGCCGCCGGTGTCTGGGAATTTGTGGGCAATGCTCCAAGCGCATGAAGATTTTGCAATTTTTTTTCAAAAATTACTTAATTTTAGCCTTATTTTAGTAAAAATTAATGCTTTTAGAACGTGGCATAGAAATATTAGTAAACTGGCTGCGTAAATAAGTTATGAGGGCAGTAGCGTACGCAGGATTTTGAAAAGGGGGGGGGGGGCCAGAAACTTCAGAAACTTTGAGAGGAACATAGCTCAGAATTTGAAATTGTCACACTCAAATTTCGTCCCATTTTTTGCCCAAAATCAGGTGAAGAGCAAAAAAAAAGGTCTTCACTCAAATTTCGTCCCACTTTTCGCCCAAAATCAGGTGAAGAGCAAAAAAAAAAAAGGCTTCACTCAAATTTCGTCCCAATTTCCGCCCAAAATCAGGTGATTTCGAGCCCAAACCCTGATGCCCAACTTGCAAAGGGGGGGCCATGCCTCAATTTTGCTCACTTTTCTATGCAATTTTGCAATCCTGGCGACCCAAAGGGGGGGCCATGGCCCAATGGCCCCCCCTAAACACGTCCCTGTATGAGGGCGGTGGCTAATGTTAAATTTCGGCCTTTTTATTACACACCGGTAAATCATAAAATAAAAAAATCACAAGTTTTAACCTGATTCGTCTGCATTTAAAAAAAGATAATTTTGGAGATGTTCATTCCCGCTCCGAGTATTTTACTGTTAAGTCTGGATAGGAAATGAATCCTATACCCCGGTTATTGTGATCAATTTTATGCGTTGCAAGTTTTTCTTATATTTTTTCAGATTTGAGCAGGGAGTGTTTGTACCCCCTGGATCCACCGATGAAGACTTGTACTTGCAATATAAAGATGACTAGCTCGCTGGTGAGTTATCTTTGTCGTAGTTAACTGCATGCGTTCTAGGTTGTTATTGCAACCACACTAACCTTGCCAATTGACACTACGCATAAAACAGGTGTCGGCTACACGTAAATTAAACAACGTTACCAACAGCTCGCCACCGCTGCAGCATTTTCTTCAAAAGGAGCGACGTGGCCCGCAGGCGCAATCACGCAGAAATTAGCCCCGCAAACTCGTAACACGCATTGGCGTAATACAGCGAGTATAATGAAGATATGCTTTTTTTATTTGATTCCTTATGCTACAGTACTTGATATTTACTGCATTGTTCTGCATTAGAATGAAGACTGCGCGGATTAAACCCACACCATGCGATCAGGGTCATTGTAAAACTGATGCCTTTTTTATTTTCCAACACGCTGACGCGACGACGTTGCGACATGCGAAACATAATTGCCGCATACTACCTCTTCAAATTGCTGTGGATGGATGCATGAAAAGGCGATTCTTATGTAAGGACTAGTTTCCCCTGACGTGGCAAAGTCGACGCCTGGTACCGCAAATATCTTGTGCTTGTTGAAGAGTTCCATGTCGACCAGAGCTGACGTGTTGAAACCGGACTTAAGTTTCAACCACACAAAAAATCCAGCTTGCAGTGGATGCCACTCAGCAATATCTAAAACAAAGTAAGCTACTACTTAGCGTTTGTCATTGTAATTATGTCTTTATTCACAAGTCGCTTTGTTCAGGGACAACGAAAGAAATCTTTTTTGGAAAAAAACTGCCTTTGCGTGAAATATCAGCGCAGTTTAATTCGTACTGTAAATGTCTAGGTGCCGCATGAAGCATTGTTTCGTAAAAGTTACGAACTCATAAGTTTTGTTTTAAAAAAGATTAAGATATAGTACCACTTGCAATTGATGGGTAGCTTAATGCCTCCTCGTCACACTTTTTCTAAACCTGGCAACTGCATAAATTGAGTTTCCAACTCTGCGTGAAGTAAACTTTGAGAGAAAAAATTTCTTTGTTCAAAAAAACTTCAAAGAATCTTGCTTTTAGGAAAAGATTTTACGTTCTGTTTGCGCTAAAACATTTTTTGTACAATTTCTGTTCTGCTGAAAACAGAGGGAGTACACTTCTTTTGAAATTTTGGTAGGATTTTAACCACATGAACATTACCGCTAAGGTGCTTTCGTACGGCTTTTTCAGCTTCCTCTCTCAATGGTTTGTAGAAATTCCGCAGAAATTCAATTCGCTTAGCAATACCTTCAAGACCCCACCGGTCAAACAGCTTGATGGCGGCAAGCTGAAAGTAACTAAGTTATTTCACGCCGCACAAGGAATAAAAGGCGAAGCTTTAAGAACGAAGAATTAAAATGAAGCGAGAAATCCTGGCTCGATTCCTAGTCGGGTGAAGCCAGAGACAATAAAATTAATATTTGCAATCTTCTTGATTGACACCGGACAGTTGCTCAAGGGGTAACGCGTTCGTCTCTGGAGCGGGAGGTATGAGGTTCAAACCTCGGGCAGATCAAATCAGACGCAGTGTTGCCAACGGCTCGCCACCGCTGCGACATTTCTTTGAGAGGAGCTGTGTTGCTCGGGCTCTATGATGTAGAGATGAGCCCGCCAACTCGTTACACGCTACGGCGTAAAACAGCTAGAATAATAAAATATTTGATTTGATTCTGACTTGACATTCAGCATGCAAAAGGACAGCGTGAAGCCACCTCGGCGTATGAAAGACAAGTGGGCAGGTTGACTTGAAGACCGAACATTTCCCTTGCTGTTTTTAACCATTTCCGTAAATGCCAACTCTGCATAATAAGAGCGCCTATGGTTTGCCTTCGTAGTTGTTCGTATGTATTTGTTTCAATCAGTTGGAGTTTTGAAAAAATTGCGGCAAGAGTAACAACTCGTACATGTTTAGAAACCAAGCACTCTTTTTTGGGTTCTGTTTGCAAATTTTTTGTCTGGCTTGGCCACCACAACGGTTAGACTGCGCGCCTCAACTGGAAATGTACCTAAAACGTCTTTCCAAGAATACAACTGCGTGTTGAATGACTATTATGATGAGAGAACATAAAATAGCTATCATTAATAAAGCTCACATGAGGGCTGAAGTTGCAATTTACGCAATTACTAAGAATTTTTTCCACACGTGTTATAGAGGTAAGAGATTTACAATGAAGTAAAACTCGTCAGTTCTTTACCTGAGCGAATCCTCCAGGAAAGCCACACGAACTCACTTGAGCTTGTTGGATTCTCCTCACTATAGCGGCTGGGCCAGTGAGCCAGGAAAGCCGGAAGCCTGGAGCTAAAAACTGAAACGAAGCGCTAACAATCATAAAATGAATTATGATGAAATAATGCCAGCAGTTGTCGAAAATTACAAAATTCTAAATATTTGATAAGTGCATGTTTGTAATTGTAATTTCATTTTATTTAACCAAAATATCTTGGCCAGGACACAGCAAAGGGAGGTTTCGGTCTTCGAGTAAAGCTGCCACCTGCTCGTCTGTCTACCACATACCGTGGAAGCTTCACACTGTCCCTTTTTATTACTGCACATCAAGCAAGGAAGCTGTGAATACCATTTTTTATAGTTTTCGGTTCGACTCGGCCGGCAATCGAACCCAGGTCTACCGTTTCAATAGCAAACGCTATATCCACTCGACCACTGATTGATTATTAGGAGACAATATAATAGATGTGGTAGTTGAAGCAGTAGCAGCACGTGATTGAGACGCTTGGTAGAAAAAACTCCAATAAACATTTAAAGTGCAGCTACATGGAAACTAACACTCGAGAAAATATTTTTTCATGTAAATTCAAAATCTTAAAAGCCAACTTGACACTTACATAAATCATCCGCATAACGAAAAAACCAAAACTTATTGAACTTAAATGGGTATTCAAGTCGGAGTTTTTTGCTGGGTATTCTCTCAAAAAAATTTGACAGATCTGAAGACTAGCTTCATCAAATCTCTCCTCAGAAAAGTTTTTTCATCTTAGAAATTCTGCCAGAGTTTGCCAATCAGAAACAAAATTTCAAAAAAGCACTGTATGTTCTTAATTCTCAATAAGCGTTTTGCGCCAGAGTTGTTGTAAAGACAAAGTATAGGTCAGAACTGCAAATTACTTGTTTTTTAAGTAAATCTAAGACAGCTATCCAAAAGATAATATTGTTTGTTACAACACTATTAAAATGGCAACACTGAAGTAAGAGAAAAATTAATAATTTTGAATTGTAATATCTTGAAAACTGAGAGACGTAGAAACTTCAAATTTGGTGAGAATGCATTTTAGGATTTTTCCAGTATTTTGGTCAACAATAAAAAACTTGACTTTAATGCCCGTTTAAATATTCGAAGAATAATGAAAGACCCGAGCGCCGCTTTCTTACCACACGTTCAAGTTTCTGTGGCAATTTTTGATTCGTTTTTTATATAGATGATTTAACAAGAGAGCAAGTATTAAGTATCAAAATGAGTGCCATAGCCAAGAAAAGTGGAGATGAGAAGAGGCTAGCGTGTTTGGGAACGATGTCACAAAGGCGTCGTTTTCATAGCGACCCTAATCGGACGATTTGGATTCAACCAGCTCCCTATTGGTCACGTTGTTGCGTCCTTGGATAAGACGTTTTACGATGATTATCTCTGCTTGATGGCTTCGAACCAGCAGCAAATTCAGTGGACAAGAATTCTAAAAAAATACACAGGAACACTGGATCACTAGAAATTCTTAAGCACGTGGATATTCCTCCAAACAAGAAGTAGTTATCGCAATAAAATGTTTGCCGGTCGTCCAATAGTTAGCGTCTGACGCCGTTCGGTGACAGGAGGATAAATATTTATATAATTTTCAGTTCAATTCATTTGTGGAAAACTGAATAACAAAAACAAATATAGCTAAGAAGTTTAAATAAAAAGTTCCGACCAGGGACTGTGAAGAGACCCACGAGGAGTCTTCAACACAATAAAAAAGGTACATTGTGCTAGTGGCCTTGTCTAGGTCAACAATTTGTCTCTTCAATCAAAATGCTGGCTCCGCTATTACCTTTGACATTGAGTCGATGCGAATTACACGTCCGTCGGTGTCGATCGATTGGTAGCTTGGCACCAGCTCCTGCACACAAATGCAAAAAGTTAACCTCATAAATAGGATCTGCGTAGGGAGGGGCAATTGTTACAGTTAGACAAGACGAGAATTTTGAGTAAAGTCCCAACACCTTGAAGCAAGTTTACCCTACAAAACTTTTGCATTTAACGTGCACCACAAAGTAGCTATTTTTTTACTGCAAAAAAGGAAAATTTTGATTAAAAAAAGTTGTCCATCAACTGTGTCAGCAGGGAAAAAATTGTCTTTCTAGTCAAAAAATGCTGTCATTTAAATTTCTGTCGTGTGAATCGTTTTCGCGACGCGCTGTGACAACAATGACCAAGAGTGCATAATAAGTATTGAATGGGGTTAGATGCCAACCAAGACCTAGGTTACCACACAAATACTGTTGAGCGTTAACTGCAGCATATTACTTAAATTTCAAGCTTCTTACCATATGGAGAACAAAATGTTTTCATGACTAAGACTGAACTAAATCACGAATGCAGTTCCATATTAAAATTTTGGTATGCAGCACAAGCCTCGTTTTTGATTTTTTGCCAGCACCAAGCCGTCAGTGGTCGAATGGATAGAGCATTTACAACTAAAACAGTTGGCTCGGGTTCAATTCCCGATCGGGTCAAACTAAACACTAAAAAAATTGATATTCACAGCTTCCCCGCTTGACTTTCAGCAACAAAAAGGGACAAAGTGAATCCTCCACTGTGTGAGGCGGACGACAGGTGGGCAGGCTGGGCAGATGGCAGGTTGACTCCATGACCGTCCTTTCGCTGTCAGTTAATTAACTAATGCAACTTGTTGAATAGGCTAAACTATAATTACTTAACGATGTTCACCTCAGTGTATTGGATGTAAAAATATGGGTCATCTTCAACAATGAGCAAGTCGAATTCTTGCGCTATCTTGTCAAAACAAAAGTTAACGCGGGTAGAATGAAGCATTTGGTTGCTTAGATTAAAAAATATTGACTAAGCGTGTGTCACAAATCTTAGATCAGGAAAATTATAAAGATGAAATCCTGGGACTTAGTCCAAGGATTTCATTATGATCCAGGCTCCTACCAATCCTTTGAAATTTTTCAAACCTCCATCAACTACGACTCTATCAAAGTTTAAAACTTCCCAAACTTGACTTTTCAGTTGAAAGTGAAACTTCACAGAATCTGACTTCCAACCATCAAACAAGAAAATAATTTCGGAGCATAATGATTGGAACGTTTAAGTAATCTTAATATAAAGCAAAGAGCCAAAACGTGAGCGAACATTTTTTACTGAACGTTTCAAGACGTTACTAGTCTCATCATCAGCAGATAAATGATATAGGCAACAGCAACTTGTCACGAGCAAAGCACAAAAAAAAAGGCAAAGCAATGACGCATAAAAAAGAAAAAAAAAGGAATCGAGCGTAAAATTAAAAGCAATTATTGTTTTCACACGTTGAATGAATATTTCCACACGTTGAACAAATGTTTTTAGTTTTTTCACACGTTAAATAAATATAATGGAATTGAAGCTTTGTCGGAGTTCAGATCTGGATTTCTTTGTTGAATCATTAAGGTTTCTTTGATTAATAATTTTCGCCAATGGTCAGATCTAGCCAGGATGATGGGATTATTAAAACAAACTGCGTGATTAGGGTTATCGGTCAAATGCCGAGTGACGTCCGTATCCTGTGGTGTTTTAGAAGAAGGATCGTGGTTATTGATACGGGTAATTAGATTCCGTGATGTTTGGCCAATCTGACCATTGGCGAAAATTATTAATCAAAGAAACCTTAATGATTCAACAAAGAAATCCAGATCTGAACTCCGACAAAGCTTCAATTCCATCATATTTAGTTAACGTGTGAAAAAACTAAAAACATTTGTTCAACGTGTGGAAATATTCGTTCAACGTGTGAAAACAATAATTGCTTTTAATTTTACGCTCGATTCCTTTTTTTTTTCTTTTTTATGCGTCACTGCTTTGCCTTTTTTTTCTGTGCTTTGCTCGTGACAAGTTGCTGTTGCCTATATCATTTATCTGCTGATGATGAGACTAGTAACGTCTTGAAACATTCAGTAAAAAATGTTCGCCCACGTTTTGGCTCTTTGCTGTATATTAAGAAAATAATTAATCATCTTTTTTTGTCTAGATTTTCATTTTTTAAATATTACTTCATACAAACCCGGTTTATACAAGGCGTAAAATTGTTAGCGTACGAGCATATTCTTCGTTTATTTTAACTAACTGGAAACTGTACGTTGATAGTCGGGCGTACCAAATTTTTATTTAAAATAAACTAAGGCTGCACTTGTACACTCACGATTTTACGCCCAGCGTAAACGGGACAGGGCCTAAATGTTTTGCTGCGTTCCAGGCGCGTAGCCAAGATTTCGCAAGGGGGGGGGGGCTTTTTTGGAAGCTTGTTCCAACCGTAAGCGAACTTGACCCAAATTTTCATTAGTATTAAACTGGATTGAGGCGATTTTTCAGTGAAAATTTGAAGATCTCCAAAAAAAAAAGAAAAAAGAAAAAAGGTCTTCACCGAAACTCAAACGCCGAAATCAGAAATTCAAGAGGTTTTTCCGGCCAAAATGAGGTGATCTCCAAAAAAAGGTCTTCGCCGAAATTCCAAGGCTTTTTCTGGCCGAAATCAGAAATTTAACGTTTTTTTCCGGCCAAAAACATGTGATCTCCAAACAAAAAAAAGTCTTCACCAGAGTGAGCTCCAGAACCAAAAAACTCCACTATTCTAGTCCAAATGACGGCATGTTCTTCACAATTCGGCTACCAAATCCCTTTAGGGGGGAGGCTGTTTTCAATTTTGGAGCAAAAATTGGCCTCAAAGGCACTAAAAACGTGCTATTTTGCATACTCTTCAGGCCAATGAGAGGGTTCGAGCCCCCCGCCCCCCCCCTGGCTACGTTACTGCTGCGTCCAATAAAATCGTCAAATTACCTTATAAATTTCTTTTTTACGTTGCAATTGCGTAACAGTCCCAGTCGGGTTCTGCCCAGTCGGGATGACGTACAAGAGCTTCGGCGCCCCCACGGTTTTCACTTTTCTGCTTTCCGTCACCCGGTCCTTCCAGTGGTTAAGGGTGTACCTCAAAGGCTCCGGCATAATCCCCTGGCTGTCCATTTCTATCCCAAACATTGCAACTCCAATCTGTTTCAGCTGTATATAGAGATGGTGCAGTATAGATTCATAGGTGGGCTCGGTACTTTCTGAGAGTACCGCGATACAGGTTCTACTTAAAAAATAAAAAAAATTGTTGTACTCGGTGCGAAACTGGAAAAATGATTTTAAATCAACATTCGCCTGAAAGTTATACAAATTTCTGTTGCTAAAGAGGTTGGCATACAATTAATAAAAAACCAAAGAAAAATACCAATACTACATGTAAGCAGCAAAACTTCGGTACAATTTTGAAAATTTTGAAAACTAAATAAAGTATCGCGGTACTTTTATACTCGGTACTTTTATACTCGGTACTGCCCACCTCTACATAAATCATGTCGAAATACATTGAAACGGAAGGATGAACAAATCACTGGGGATTGTGATGGTGGTGGTGGTGATAGCGCTACCGATTCTGCCGAGGGGTGGGAGTGCAGAAAAACCCTACAAAGATTCAACGGTACAGCCACAATCAAAGATCTAGACCAGAAGTCAAAAATATAGAGAGAAAGGATCAGAAACCGTCGCCACCTCAACGCGGGGGTGCGGTCCCTCCCGAATTTGGAATGGGTCAAAATAGCGGCAAAAAGTTTCCTTACAGCTAGATAAAAATAGTCCCCAAAACTTCTGCACTGATCGCGAATGTTTTAAAGTGGTCGAAAAGGCAAGAGTCAATTCGCTTAAATTTAAACCCAGACATTTGTTAATTCGCAAGCGAACTCCATAAATTTTTCCAACACAAAAACCCTGATGCTCACTTTTTTCAGCTGCTACAGTATTTAAAGCTCTACAGTAGAATACAAAAGCTTTTTTTTTTTTGTCCCCATTAGATTTGCATCAGGGATGTGGAAGCAGTAAAATTTTTAATGCTTATGCTTCCAGCTCTTCTTGAAGTTTTATGCTTCCGAGTTCGCTTCCGCTTCCTCACCTTTGGAATTTTTTGCTTCCTCTTCCGGCTCCGGATAGAATTAGTCGCTTCCGAGTTCGCTTCCACTTCCAGTCTTTTTTATCAAAGTGCTTCCGCTTCCACAAAAATTTATCCGCTTCCACCGCTTCCGCTTCCAGCTTCCGCATCTCTGCTCAGTATAAAACAGCTAATTGTATTTAGTTTTAAAAAAAGCAGGCAAGTTTACTTTGTAAGCTATTTTATTTGACTTGTGTTGTCGACAGGGCATGGCATGGAATGAAATGGAATGGTTTGGAAGACGATTTTTCCATATTCCATACTGGCAATTTTCGTCCATTCCATTTCCATTCCATACTAAAAGTCTTCCATTTCATATTTCATTCCATACTAAAATTTTCTTCCATATTCCATTCCAGACTTCCATACCAAAGAAAGTGTAGATTGGAAGCAATGCAACGTCTATTTTGCTGCTTTGCATCTTTGCAATGTTGTAAACAACCGCTCGTGAAGGCGCGTCAACAATACTAAGATGCCACAACCGGTGTCTGGTATGCGTATTGCACATGGTTTAATGCAAAGGCGTAGCCAGGATTTTGGATTGGGGGAGGGCTAAACCGTAAATCACATGCAATGACGTCATCAGAAATTTTCAAAAAGAGAGACTTTTTATGGGACAAAAGATGAAAGATCAAAAGCTGGGGGTCTGCTTTAGAACGTAACCAGGATTTGCTGAAGGGAAAAGACTAAAACTGCAAGTTAAAAAGCTTGACTAACGTATCAAAATTGGTAAACGTGGTGAGCAAAATTAGTGCAACTCAAACGTGTCACAAACGCGGGCTAGGGCGAGCCACCAGCCGCCGGAGGCTATGGGAGTCTGGGGGCGAAGCACCCGGCCGCTGGGCGTTTTTTTGTAAGCTTTTTGGAAAAAAATAGCTATTTTAATGCCATTTGGATCACATTTCGCACGTTTTCAGAGCCATTTGAAAAAACAAAATTTTTGAGATTTGAGAGCCAATTGAGCAAATCCCTCTCTTTACTTCAAGTCAAGTCCAAAACACGTTTAAAATCTTTCATTTTGGGGTTAAATTTTTTGACTTGGCCTGGTCAGGGGAATCCAGGTACATTGCTTTCTGCAACATTTTTAGCATTAAATCATTCACTCGAAGATTTACCTTTGAAGATATTTATTTTGTCATGAAAATAACCAGTTTTAGGAATATGTACGACCAGGATCCCAAGCACCCTCGATTCAACTTCAATAATTTGGTCAATAAGCATTTTCCCAAGGTAATTTTTTTCAAAAGCATTTTGTCGCGTGAAAACTGACGAGATGGAGATGGATTGTTATTTAAAGTTGGTAGGTGGTGAAGGTGGAATTTAAAGTTATTTCAAGTTGGTACATTGGATGCAATAAATGGTTACTAATCATGTTATTGCAATATAAAAGTTAGCTGGGGGCCTAAGACATATTATTGCATAAAAAAGTTAGATGAGGGCCTGAGATTGCACCTTTTAGAACAAAACCACAAAATTTCTCCCGCCTTGGACATTTAAATTGGTCGGCAAAAATTTAAATTGAGAGGGCCCGGACCCCCCAGTCGTCAGTATTAAGTTACTGCTAATTGCTGTTGTACGCATTTACTGTTGCGCCCAAGAAATGCTAAGAAAACGGAATAACTAGGCTTTGTCACCTTTGTGTAATCATTTTTATCATTGGTAGCATTTCATTTGGGGGGGGGGAGGCAGAGGGCCTGGGCTCCCTGGTTACGCCTATGGTCTAATGATTACCGTACGAGTTTGCTCTCATATCAACTATAATATTTGTCATAACCAAACTGCTAAAGAACATTTACTGTAATAAAAATACCAAGCTTTAACACCAAAAAGAATTATTGTAAGCTGAAAAACTAAAAATATAAATAGAATTAAGCTGAAACGGAAATGAAATAACAAATACAAGTTTTCATGACGATGTAAGAAAACAAAATTTAGGACTTGGCAAATTGTCAATCTCAAAAAAAACAACAACAAAAAAAACAACAAGTCAAACCTGTCAAAGTCGTCAACTGTAACATCAATGCTGCAAATTGCAATGTGCTTACAATGATGCAATACGTACACTGTTTTCGCAATATAAACAACCAAAGTACCGCGATTTGTCGACAAATATTACCCGTAGATATTGACGTTGAATACTTCTGTGACAATATACTGTATATTATTTATCACTACCCGACATCGGTATGTATTTTTCTCTAAATACAATGCACAAAATCTATTGTGAAATTGGTATGGAAGTATGGAAGATTGTCTTCCATTTAATTCTTGAAATCTTCCATTCTATTCTGGCATCTTCCATATTCCATACCGAAATTTCCGTTCCATTCCATACCATGCTCTAGTTGTCGATTCTATATTAATACTATTATTGTAACATTTTACCCCAACGGTTGTAGCCAGGTTGAAAATCCGGAAGCGCCTGATTTTGAAAAAATTGCTTCCGCTTCCGGCTCCTTTTCAATACTTTCGCTTCCGAGTTCGCTTTCGCTTCCAACCTCTTTCAACTAAGTGCTTCCGCTTCCACAAAAAATTACCCGCTTCCGCTTCCAGCTTCCACCTCCCTGATTTGCATTCAGTATGACGCTGAGAAGCGAAGGATCTAAAATCACCCTATTGCCAGCTAAATAGCTTTACGTGGTGAAGTTTCTAACATTTTGTCAACCTTGATTCCAAAGTGAAAAATGAGGACCAGGGATGTGGAGGCGGAAGCTGGAAGCGGAACCGGTGGAAGCGGTTAAATTTAGTGGAAGCGGAAGCACTTTGATGAAAGAGGTTGGAAGCGAAAGCGAACTCGGAAGCGAAAGTATTGAAAAGGAGCCGGAAGCGGAAGCAATTTTTTCAAAATCAGGCGCTTCCGGATTTTCAACCTGGCTACAACCGTTGGGGTAAAATGTTACAATAATAGTATTAATGTAGAATCGACAACTAGAGCATGGTATGGAATGGAACGGAAATTTCGGTATGGAATATGGAAGATGCCAGAATAGAATGGAAGATTTCAAGAATTAAATGGAAGACAATCTTCCATACTTCCATACCAATTTTACACTAGATTTTGTGCATTGTATTTAGAGAAAAATACATACCGATGTCGGGTAGTGATAAATAATATACAGTATATTGTCACAGAAGTATTCAACGTCAATATCTACGGGTAATATTTGTCGACAAATCGCGGTACTTTGGTTGTTTATATTGCGAAAACAGTGTACGTATTGCATCATTGTAAGCACATTGCAATTTGCAGCATTGATGTTACAGTTGACGACTTTGACAGGTTTGACTTGTTGTTTTTTTTGTTGTTGTTTTTTTTGAGATTGACAATTTGCCAAGTCCTAAATTTTGTTTTCTTACATCGTCATGAAAACTTGTATTTGTTATTTCATTTCCGTTTCAGCTTAATTCTATTTATATTTTTAGTTTTTCAGCTTACAATAATTCTTTTTGGTGTTAAAGCTTGGTATTTTTATTACAGTAAATGTTCTTTAGCAGTTTGGTTATGACAAATATTATAGTTGATATGAGAGCAAACTCGTACGGTAATCATTAGACCATAGGCGTAACCAGGGAGCCCAGGCCCTCTGCCTCCCCCCCCCCAAATGAAATGCTACCAATGATAAAAATGATTACACAAAGGTGACAAAGCCTAGTTATTCCGTTTTCTTAGCATTTCTTGGGCGCAACAGTAAATGCGTACAACAGCAATTAGCAGTAACTTAATACTGACGACTGGGGGGTCCGGGCCCTCTCAATTTAAATTTTTGCCGACCAATTTAAATGTCCAAGGCGGGAGAAATTTTGTGGTTTTGTTCTAAAAGGTGCAATCTCAGGCCCTCATCTAACTTTTTTATGCAATAATATGTCTTAGGCCCCCAGCTAACTTTTATATTGCAATAACATGATTAGTAACCATTTATTGCATCCAATGTACCAACTTGAAATAACTTTAAATTCCACCTTCACCACCTACCAACTTTAAATAACAATCCATCTCCATCTCGTCAGTTTTCACGCGACAAAATGCTTTTGAAAAAAATTACCTTGGGAAAATGCTTATTGACCAAATTATTGAAGTTGAATCGAGGGTGCTTGGGATCCTGGTCGTACATATTCCTAAAACTGGTTATTTTCATGACAAAATAAATATCTTCAAAGGTAAATCTTCGAGTGAATGATTTAATGCTAAAAATGTTGCAGAAAGCAATGTACCTGGATTCCCCTGACCAGGCCAAGTCAAAAAATTTAACCCCAAAATGAAAGATTTTAAACGTGTTTTGGACTTGACTTGAAGTAAAGAGAGGGATTTGCTCAATTGGCTCTCAAATCTCAAAAATTTTGTTTTTTCAAATGGCTCTGAAAACGTGCGAAATGTGATCCAAATGGCATTAAAATAGCTATTTTTTTCCAAAAAGCTTACAAAAAAACGCCCAGCGGCCGGGTGCTTCGCCCCCAGACTCCCATAGCCTCCGGCGGCTGGTGGCTCGCCCTAGCCCGCGTTTGTGACACGTTTGAGTTGCACTAATTTTGCTCACCACGTTTACCAATTTTGATACGTTAGTCAAGCTTTTTAACTTGCAGTTTTAGTCTTTTCCCTTCAGCAAATCCTGGTTACGTTCTAAAGCAGACCCCCAGCTTTTGATCTTTCATCTTTTGTCCCATAAAAAGTCTCTCTTTTTGAAAATTTCTGATGACGTCATTGCATGTGATTTACGGTTTAGCCCTCCCCCAATCCAAAATCCTGGCTACGCCTTTGCATTAAACCATGTGCAATACGCATACCAGACACCGGTTGTGGCATCTTAGTATTGTTGACGCGCCTTCACGAGCGGTTGTTTACAACATTGCAAAGATGCAAAGCAGCAAAATAGACGTTGCATTGCTTCCAATCTACACTTTCTTTGGTATGGAAGTCTGGAATGGAATATGGAAGAAAATTTTAGTATGGAATGAAATATGAAATGGAAGACTTTTAGTATGGAATGGAAATGGAATGGACGAAAATTGCCAGTATGGAATATGGAAAAATCGTCTTCCAAACCATTCCATTTCATTCCATGCCATGCCCTGTCGACAACACAAGTCAAATAAAATAGCTTACAAAGTAAACTTGCCTGCTTTTTTTAAAACTAAATACAATTAGCTGTTTTATACTGAGCAGAGATGCGGAAGCTGGAAGCGGAAGCGGTGGAAGCGGATAAATTTTTGTGGAAGCGGAAGCACTTTGATAAAAAAGACTGGAAGTGGAAGCGAACTCGGAAGCGACTAATTCTATCCGGAGCCGGAAGAGGAAGCAAAAAATTCCAAAGGTGAGGAAGCGGAAGCGAACTCGGAAGCATAAAACTTCAAGAAGAGCTGGAAGCATAAGCATTAAAAATTTTACTGCTTCCACATCCCTGATGAGAATCGCTGTTGAAAGCGACCACAGTTTTGTGGCAAAAAACTAGAAATTTTTCAGTTTGGAACATTTAATCATCTCATGAAATTTTAGCAACAATTTGCTTTCATTTTCCCCAAACATTATTATCATTATCACGTTCTGCATTAATGGATTATTTACAAGTACATATAATAGTGATTCAATTAGCAATGCTGGTTCAAAAGTAGCTACTCGAATAACAAAAAAAGACTTATAATTTTGCTGTTGAAAGTCATTGCTTAACACGTAACGTCATCACTAGTCACGAGACCGAATATTGCTTCCTGGTTGAGTCGCTGTTGTAAAGTTCAAGCCATAATATATTGCTTCAAGTTGTATTATGACTACACAATGTGACTTGCATATTTCCACTCCGTCATCTTTTTTTTCATATTTGCTAACATTGTTTCAACTTTTTCCAAAATGGGAATTGGAGCAAACGAGGCTATGCAGTCTACCATGGTGGTCCAGTATATTGGTGGTATACAGCTCGAGGGTAAATAACAGGTTAATAATAAAAGAGTAGCTGAATCCCTGTTTGTTTTTGAAACAGCAGAATCTAATTAGTCTTGAAACGAAAAAACATTTTAACACATGTTCTATTGTCACTTAAATAATAGGCGGTAATGAAAAAGTTTTAAAAAAATGGCAAAAGCACGCTGTGACGAGGAGATGCGAAAGACCAGAATTGCAACCATTGGGGTTGCACGGTCGCCACGTCTGCATCTTTAACGCTTATTTTCTATGGTGGCCTCTAACCAAATTAGCATTCTGTACCCTTCGTGCTAGCCCACCCGGAAATACAGAAAAGGTGCTGCAAGATGGGGTGGATTATAGCCTATACGTATGAATGAATATATAACGGTCCGGTCTAATAACAGACCTGTGAATCATCATCACATGTTGGATCCGGTATTGACCCCATCGACGGAGTTGGCCGGATTTCGTATGGTCATTGTCTTTACCACGTCTCGTCATTTTGTTCGATTACATGCATCCTCTTTCACCAGTCCATTTTTCTTCATCTCATTCTCGACTTGCTTTTTCCACGTTTGTTTCGGTCTTCCTCTACAACCGCTCACTTCAAATTTCAAAGCCTTTACTATCACATTTTCATCTTCTTTCCTCAAAGCATAAACGTACCACCACATACTGCTTGCTTTAGCCATCCTATTTAAAGACTCCTTAATGCCCAACATATTCATCAACTCCTCGCTGTTTTTTCGACCTTATAGCTTCACACCACACATCGCTCGAATCATAGCTGCGAATCTCTCAAACAAGGACTGAAGGCTAAATCAGAGGTGGTATCTAAAGTTAGGGCAATCTTATTAGATTGGTGTTGACTTCATCCTTTTTGACCCAGCCGTCCCAGAGATATTCGATTTCAAACACGACGTAGGGGCCTTCCCCGTGCTTCACCGGGGCAGAATAGTGAAGCCGCCCACCCAGCGAACCGTAAGAGGCGGTTGTTGGGTACTCGGCATGGTCAACTATCGGTGCTGAGCTGCTTGACTTTTGAGTCTTGCAGAATTGGCCTCCTGCTAGCAGCGCCTTCTGGGAACCATGCCTGTTGGGATTTCCTTCTTCTGGTATTTCTTGTGCCAGAAGACTTTCTCAATTGGCTAGACTAACTTGATGCGAGTCGACTCTTACTATTGCTATTAGTAGTAATGAGAAGCTTTTTTTTCGATGTTGTTTCAACCCCTTTTGTGCATCTGGCTGCACTTTTCAAGACCTACCAACGGTGGTCGCCGTCGAGTGGTGGGAGTGCCCTGCTTTGTGCAGGGATCGAAATGGCCACCAACCTCCGGGATTATCCTATGCCAGTAGCACTTCTGTGCTAAGGGTGATTCTCTTGTGTCCTCTATAGACATAGGAGGCTGCCATCCCTCGGAAGCAGCCCGGTAAAACAACAACAACAACGTAGGGGCCTCTCTAATCATAGTTTTTATTGTTAACCCTGACACTGATAACATCGGCAACGTCATCGTCATTATATCCCAAGGCAACACCGCAATTAGACTCCGCCGCAGAGGCTTTTTAAACTATGCATAAGCTGAGGCCTATGTGAGCAAGGCTACTATACCAAAACGTCAAGTTTGCCAATAAAAATTGTAATTAAGGAGGTCCCTGCGTAGCGTTTGAAGTAGAATACTCTGGAGCGTCTGTGTCAAAATCAATGACGTTAGTACCAATGTATTTTAATACGATTGCCATAACTTTAAACACACCATCAGCCTTTGTATAAGGTTAAATAAAACTTGGGCTTAATATATAAAGAAAAGGGAAAATGCTTACGCAGCATTTAACACCAGAATAGACAAAATCTCCAAGTACGACTGAGTCATCTTTCTTTAAAGCCTGAAAGAAGAGATTGTGCAGGGCTCCCATTGCCCCTCCTGACGTCACACACGCCGCGAAGCGCGCTTTCTCGTCAGGGTGATCGACAATCGGAGGGGAGTGATATTTTTGTTGAATCTTTCCGATCCAGGCAAGCAACCGAGGCATTCTGAAAACATCAATGTTTGTTGATATGACAAGCCGGTTCAACAAATGGCTACATTTTATTTTGCTGCTAGCAGGGGTGCAAATCTTTGTTGAGCATTGAGGGGGATAATTTACAATTTTACCCCAATTTTGCCCAATTTTCAAGATTGGGGGTTAAACCTCGACCACGATTTTTTCAGGTGAGCAAATTAAGTGAAGAGCATAAAAAAAGGTCTTCACCGAAAATGGAACATTTTTTTTCCCCGAATTCAGGTGAAGACCAAAAAAAGGTCTTCTCCAACAATGAAACACTTTTTATCCCGAATTCAGGTGAACACCAAAAAAAAAAAGTTTTCTCCAACAATGGAACACTTTCATTCCCCGAATTCAAGTGGAGACCTCCGCTCAGATGCACACCAGAGTCAAATTATTGGAGGGGATACAGATGTAGACCATACTCAAATTATTGGGGGGATATATCCCCCATCTCCCCGGGTTTTGGCACCCCTGGCTGCTAGACAGAGCCTCGGAGAGAAATTTTGTCAGGGGGTACAAAGACCAAAAATTTCTATTTGGGTTACGCTGGAAATTAAGTGAAGACCAAACAAAAAAAAAGGTTTTCACCAGGATTTGGCTAACAAACTAGATATATCACTTTTAATTGCGTGCTAAGAGTATCACTACTACTGATTGAGTGCCTCCCTAGACTCGGGCCCGGGTACAATATACTCCTAAGTACCCAGCCAGTTTCCGGTAATTTACAATGGCTAAAATCGAAACATAATTTTTGAAATTGCTGTTCTCATTTTGGAGTAGCGGTTGCAAAGATATTCAATAAATACATAGAAATATGCCTCCCAAAAGTTTTTGTAAACCCTGAGTTTATTCTCTCAGCCGGAATTTTCAGAAAAAAAGGGAAGGTTTACTAAAATTGGATAGGTCACGTGATGTTACCGGAAGATAAACATTATTTAGTCTCTCTTTTTCCCAGGAAGTTAATGCTGAGAGAACAAATTCAGGGTTTCCAAAAACTTTTTAGGGAGGGTATCTTTTTGCATTTGTTGAATGAATGACTTTGCAACCGCAGCCCCAAAATGAGAACAAAAAGTTTCAAAAATTATGTTTTGGTTTTAGCTATTGTAAACTACCAGAATTGGCTGGATGCTTCACCCTCTTTGAAACTTTGGCACGTGTTTCAAAAACATAGCTTTATGTGCAGATTCATTTTACGCACTTGGCAGCGTACCGAGAGGGTAAAGGCTTCGTTTTTACGACGACCTTGATTGATAGATCTACCACAGGCAATGCTAATTTAGTTGCGATATTTTTTACGTTTGCTGGCCAGAGTTTTTTAATATTTAATCGTTTGCGTGCTATCTGGCCTACAGGCTACCAGTGCGAAAGCCTAGGGAAGAGTCACCAGAACGGCGACTACTTAAAACAAACAATGCGCATTGCTTTTTTTAAGTAATCGCCGTTTTGATGACTCTTCCCTAGGCTTTCGCGCTGGTACCCTGTAGGCCAGAGCCAGATAGCACGCAAACGATTAATATAGGCAATGCTTTAATCGTTTTGCGTGCTTCTGGCCTAAAGGCTACCAGCTCGGAAGCCTAGGGAAGAGCCACCAGAACGGCGACTACTTAAAAGAAGCAATGCGAAAAATTGACTTCCCACAGGAATCGAACCTGCAGCCTTTGGATTGCCGGTCCACTGCTCTACCACTTGAGCTAGAGAAGACGCCTCCTCGCTTGCTTAATTTTGGCTATTTAAACCCAGCAACTTGCTTGTTGTATGATTGTAATAATAAGTCAATTAAGATGTTTTTTGTTTTTTTTTTGACATTTGCAGGCCAGAGTTTTAATATTTTAATCGTTTTGCGTGCTTTATTTTCGAAATTTACGGCCATATTTTCGAAAAAAGACGTCGTTTTGGCGATGACGTCACATGCGATTTAAATTTTGCACATAGAGGTTTGGTTTTTGATAGAAATGCCTAAGCCAAAGTAGCTACGTCACAAAACCATCCTGTGACGTCATTTAACATAAATAGTAACTAAAAATGCAATGCTCAGATTTCGGAAAGTGACTTCGGCAACTTCAAATTATTAGAAGTTATTTGTGATGAAACTTAACTCAAAGTCAAGTTGATTCGAAATGAAAATCTATTGTTGAATGGAATTTATTACGAAACAACCAAGAGGGGCCTTTGTGTAAAATAGGTTTAGCAAAACTTGAAAAATGGTTAATTCAATTCCAAGCACTTGCGAATTCGTCCAACGATATCGTCACCGTCGCTTTTTACAGTGACAGGAGAACAAAGATAAATTTGCTAAGAAAAAGATGGACAAAATTAATATTATTGCTGTAGGCAAAAACTCATCAGTGAACACCAGCGTCAAGTATCTTACTCACCCGGCTGCTGATTGGTACTTCATTGCAGCATGTACCTCATCAGTTGTGACGTCAAGCGAAGTTCCATCCGGGCAATTGAAACTCAGTGACGTGATTGGGATGGTGTCAGGATGGGGCATTCCGGGCGCAAGGGAAAGCCCCCCATCGCATTTCAACGATGCCAAGTGAATTTTTCTACACATTTATATACTGCGATTACACTTGGCATACAGGATGTAGCCAGAGAAGGCCGTCCATGCTTGTAATTACAGTCCTGCCCCCAAGATGTGCGCACAAAATTGCCGATCTTCTTAACATGAAAGAAGCAGTCCATGAGTTGTAATTGTAATAATTACATTTTATTCTCGAAGTTGCCTTGGCCCTTAAACAGCGAAAAGACCTATCGGTCTTCAAGTCAAACAGCTGCTACCTGCCCACCTGTCTACCACGCAAGGTGGAGGCTTCACACTATCCCTTTTTATTGCGGAATGTTAAGCAGGGTAACTATGTGAATACAATTTTTTATAGTCTTGGTTTGACCGGACCGGGAATCAAAACCGAGTCTACTGTTTTACTAACTGACGCTCTGTCCACTTGACCACTGATTGGTTAAAATTTATGTTTAGGTCTGGGTACATAACTGCATTTTCAAAATTTTATTGATTTTTTATGCAAGACGGTGTTAAGAAAAGCTCAACGCATGGCACAACTACAATACCTGACTGGAATGGGGTGGTTTTAAGATTTTCCGCATCTGAAACTCCAAAAAATTTTGGGCGGACAAGTTTAGGTAGCTTAAGCATAAGGGTCAAATAATAAACTTCACTGGATACACGTCTTACGCAAGATGATAAAAATATTCTTCATTTAATGTCATCATATACAGTAACTGTATTAACAAAAGCACGTACTTAGTGTAGGTTTAACAATCGATACTGCACTTAATAACCGTGTAAACAACTAATTTCTTTTATGGGATTAACATTTCTTGTTCAATAACAATTTGACCCTTATCTCCAAGATGTGGCCAGGGCCGGATTTACATTGCGTGGGGTCCCTGACACTTTTGGTGAAGATCAAAAAAGGTCTATGTCAGGCAGGGATGCCGATCTTTGTTGAGCATTGGGGGGGATAATTTGCAATTTTACCCCAATTTTGCCCTATTTTTAACATTGGGGGGGATGAACCTCGACCACGATTTTGTTCAGATGAGCAAATTAAATGAGGACCAAAAAAAAAAGGTCTTCACCAAAGATGGAAGACTTTTTTTCCCGAATTCAAGTGAATACCAGCGCTCAGATGCAGATCAAAGTCAAATTATTGGGGGGGATGCAGATGCAGACCATACTCAAATTATTGGGGGGTATACAGTCAAATTATTAGGGGGGATATATCCCCCATCCCTCCGGGTTTCGGCACCCCTGATGTCAGTTTCTCTACATTTTCCTGCCAAACAAAGGTGAAGAACCATAAAAAAAATGTCTCACCATTCAAGAATGCCCCTGGCACTATGCCATATGATAAATCCGTTTCTAAACACGTGAACTTTTTGCTCACCTTAAATAGTATACCAAATCACTATCTTGAACTTCGTTCAAAAATCTAAAAAATATCAATTTATTGGAACTGTAGATGAGTTTTAGCGCTTTTTTGTTGACTAGTTTAGGTAATGTAATTAGAAGAGTGACTTTTCACTTCAAATTCCATACCGGAAAGAATAATTCTTTAAACGGTGTCTAATTATACAGTACAAAATTTATAAGAGTTTTAAGAACTCCATAAAAATTTAAACTAATGCAAAGTATACTCTAGAATAACAAATGATTGCGAGTTTTTAAGTTCCAGTAACTTAGCTCATCGCTTATGGTATCAGCATACCGTTAACACCTTTTTCTTAATTTTTAGCATTCCATACAAAATTTTGGACCAGGCTTTTAAGCTACTACCATTAAAGAAAGACCTTAATTGAGATCTAAAACGAGCAATAACATTATTGCTGCCTATAAACTTGAGATTAAAACTGCAATATTATCATACCGTTTAGATACGCAACAACTATTAGAGATAATAGCAGCCTAGAGATGTTCCACGAAGAAAAAACTCATTTAGTATATAAAGCAAAATTATTGTACAAAAATTCGAATTTTGGATATTTTAAATCAATTTGAAAAATATGACATCACCACTACAGCACTGTTATTAAACTATTGCAGTTTTCATTATTAAGTTGTACTAGCGCTAATTAAGCTCGTTGTTTTGCTGTACTGGTTTAATCCCATCCACAGAAATAAGGAAGGTGGTCGTCGCTGTGGTTCGCCTGGTCTCGCCGCGTTCGGAGGTGGAGGCAAGAGATTTGGAATATAATCCCGTAGATTAGCTTTCCACTTGTTCTTTTATTGCCAGATTTTATTTTAATTTTGAGATCTGCTGTCACCCCACCCCTTCTGAAAGAGTGAAACAAATTGTTGGGAGTATTGTTATTTGATAGGTGTTTTAATAATTTTTAAGCTCGCAGATATAATATTCCACTGCAAAACAGCAAACCTAAAACTGTGGAACAGCCAATTTCAGCAAAAATTTTCACTTTGCTTTTTTGCAAAGATTCAGTTTTTCATTCCTTTCACCTTGTATAGTCCATTCTTTTGCTCACGGTTCGATCTGCTGAGAGAAAACTGCTGTGTAGTGGTTCGTATTGTTGATTTAACAGAGTAACACTTATGACGTGCATTTGACTACGTACTATGGTTTCTTGCATTATAAGCCACGGTTGTTCTTCTACATATCCGTCATAATTGGAGCAAATAGAATAACGTTTTATTCAAGTGGCCGAGTATTTATTGAACTTCGCACTATCTAAATTAAACTGAGCAAACGCATAAAACAAATGGAAAAAAAACGGTTTCTATCAAGCGCCAAAATGTCAAAACTAAAAACAAGCGCCAAAAACGTACATTTGTTGTAATATTTGCTTTCGAGCAGTATGGTTTTTACGTATAAATTTGAACTTACTGCGTGCTTGAAAACATTTAAATGTGCTGTCACACTATCATAACATAACACAGTACACGTCAAAAATTAAAATTTTAAACCCAACCCCGTATTCGGGATCATCAGGGATATCTTATTCACACAGATTAGATACTTTGAAAATCTTCAGTTTATTTTTATATGATAGTGTCAGCCTGAATCTATTCGAAAAAGGTCTTTAGTGAAAACAAATAATCATTAATTAAAATTTCAAATCTCACTTTAATACTTGTACTACAAGTTTATCACTCTGTGCTGTAGCTAGCTACAAATTCTATGTGATATATGACGTACTAGATGTCGTAACTTACTAAATGAAGTTCTTACTCAGATCGATATGTTTTTTAAGTGTTTGGCAGTTACTACGGATTAACATTCAGCTGCAGAGAAAATGATTTTGGAGAGCAAAAATGGCTTCCTTTGCAGTTTTTTCATAATCAATCCCTTTCGAAAATTGTTTTTGATTGGAATTAATTTTACTTTCAGTCAAATTTATCACAAATATGCCAAATCAGAATCAAATCTTTCTTTATACTTGCTGTGTTACGCCAAAGCGTGTAACGAGTTTGCGGGGCCCATCTCCCCGTCATTGTGCTCGAGCAACACGGCTCCTTTCGAAAAAATGTCGCAGCGTTTGCGAGCCGTTAGCAACACTGTGTCCGATTTGGCCGGCCGGAGATTTGAACCTCAGATCTCCCGCTACAAATGAATATTCCCTAAAAATTTGTATTTGCTGGGTAAATGAAAGTTTCTAATTTTGAGGTTTGCTGAAGTTATTCAACAAAATCCGAGAATTTTTTGGCCCATGAGACGCTTTTGCGACAAAACCACTTTGACTTCAGCATTTTATGATTAGTTTTAAAAAACTTATATGAGCAAAACTTGAACCGGCTGTAAGGTTATCGAAAAAAACACGTCAATTTACTTAAAATTGGCCGTGACGTCATTATAATGAGATCATTGACTAAAAACCAGTTTTTCTGAATAATTGTTGAGAACAACAACCAGCAGTCCAATTTTGGCGTTGCCATAATTTCCTATTTTGGAGTTAGATCCAGAGGGGCATCCCTGCGCAGTGGCGCAGCCAGAGGGGTTAAAGGGGATTCAGCCTCACCTCAACCAAGTTTTATAGAAAATTTAAACCAAAACCTAGCCAAAATCCTTCCCCCCTCAGCAATATTCTGGCTGCACGTCTGTCCCCGTGTAAAGTGCGGTGATCAAATTATTGCTAATGCAATATTGGGTTGAAACATGGAATGTTACAAAGCAGTAGGGTTACCTATAAAAAGAATAACATGTTAACTAACTAACTTGTTAATAGCTTGCGGAAGAATTTTCCGCCATTATACTTTAGTAATCTACATGCGTACTTGCAGTAGGTGCAAATGTTGACTTGAATTGTATCGTCAGTATAATACTTATACTAATATCAATGGTGCAATTAAGAGCGAAACCCTCTTCTTGCCACGTCACATAAACCAAGTAGTTAATCCATGTTTTGGCATTTCGTAGGCAGGGGTACTTTCTTATTTTAGCTATTTATCTTCTTAGACTGGTTCTGAAAACACGTAATCTTTTTCAAATGGCGTTAAAAATTGCTATGATTTCTACGAGGAATCATAAAATTTTCTTTGGGGGTTTAACTTTACCCTTAAACCTCATAGCCTGGAGTTGCTTGGTACTACAACAGGCCCTGTTATGCCTTGCTATGATTTAGTCGAGATAACTTAATTAGCTTTGGCAATTAGTCTTACCTCTCTTTAAATAAAACATTGCCTGCGAGTCTGTTTACTGAGTTATCATAATTCAAATCTTTCATTATAATCGCTGTCCTTCCCCGAAACGCGTAAAGAGTTTATGGGGTCTGTCTCCGCGTCATTACGCGCCTGCGGGCAACACAGCTCCTTTTGAAGAAATATCGCAGCGGTGACAAGCCTTTGGCAAGTGTTCGATTTTGACCGGTCCGAGATTTGAACCTCAGACTTCCCGCTCCAGAAACGAACGCCTTACAGCTCGACCAACTGGCCGGTGCTGTATTATCATGTTCTTCTAAAACTGTTCAATCACCTCAGTTTTATAATGGAAAAGACTAGCGGTAAAAAATTGATGCAGATAATTTCAAAATATTCCTCTAAAAAGAAAAAAAATGTCAAAATTTTGTTCAAGTACTGTATATATAATTAAAGAGTACAATTAAAATCGTAGATGACTTTGTAGAAATTGTATTAAATTATAACACTATAATATTTTTTGTTATTAAATGCAAAATTTTTCGCTTTAGTGCTACACGAATAGTTAATATATACTAGTTACAAACCATCACATTTTATCAAGACCCAACAGACTGTTTCGCTTTATAGGCTCTTCATGGGGATAAAATTGGATATATCTGTAGTAGAGCTTACCAGAGTTTGAGTTGAGGACACAAGGCTCGAGACCAATGCCAAGGACACAAA
This sequence comes from Trididemnum nubilum, assembly GCA_963965965.1. Lineage (NCBI taxonomy): Eukaryota > Metazoa > Chordata > Ascidiacea > Aplousobranchia > Didemnidae > Trididemnum > Trididemnum nubilum. Next base: position 37,480,379 of record OZ014484.1, on the reverse strand, counting down.
AAAAGCCGAGATCAATGCCAAGGACAACCCTTCCGAGGACAGACACTCTCGAGGCCAAGGAGAGGAATGCTCGAGGTCAAGGCCAAGGCCAAGGACCAAGGACACTAACGCAAGTGTTCTCAAAAAAAAGGTCTTCAAAATTTTTTTTTCAGGCGATCTCTAAAAAAACGGTCCAGAAAAAAATTTTTTGGCCGATCTACAAAATTTTAACCATTTAAAAAATACTGCTGTCCTCTAGCTGAGATAGGGCAGTTTTCGAGGACTTGAGGCTTCGAGGCCAAGGCCAAAGACTTGATCTTCGAGACCAAGGCCTAGGACTTCAAAATGTGTTGTCGAGGACGTCCTCGAAAACTTCACCTCTGGAGCTTACAATAAATTTAACAAAATGATCGTTTTGCTTCATCTCTTTCTTACATTGTATTGAAGAGACAGTGGTCGAGTGAGCATATTGTCTGCTACTCAAATGGAAAACTCATGTTCGATTCCCGGTTGGATCACACCAAAGACTGCACAAACTGGTTTTCACAGCTTTCCTGCTTTGACGTTCAGCACCAGAACGGAACAATGTGAAGCTTCTACGTTATGTGGCATAGAGATGGACACGAAGCAGTTCGACTCACAGATCGAAAGTCTCCTTCAGTTTCACTATTAAAACTCATGCTCTGTAGCACGGACTTGTCTGATGTAGCAACCACAAGAAGATCTGCTCGTTCTAGTAAGCCCTATTTCTTACGGACTCCTAATCGGCTCTTTCCCTACTTTCAATCCCATCTCATATCTTCTGCCAGGTCTCTCTGGAACGTCTGGTCCCACACCTCTTTCTTGACTGTTCTGCCTCTGAATCTCCACGCAAATCCATCTTTGGCTCTACACTCTCTATTCCGGATTTCTAGTCCAGACCTTGAGAGTGTGGAACGACTGTTGGGCCTCCGTGGAGTTTATCCGCGTCCCCAATTCTCTAAAGAGGTCGCGGATACCAAAGGATCTTTTGTCATAACTTGGTGAATAGAGATGCATTACACTTGCAGTTTTTAAGAAAATTTTTTGCATGCTCGGTTATTTTTATTTCGTTTAAAATCTACACGAATACTGTAAACTAATCCATTAAAATATATCAACTTCATTATTTAAGTATTACTGTTTTAACTTATTATTCTGAATTATGAGCACAAAGCAAGTATACTAATATCAGGCCTGATATTTAGCTTAAGCCAGAACCCGACCCGAAAAGCACGGCTCGACTTAAAACGTGGACACACAAGGCATGTATCAAGCCCAAATTTCTGTCAGTTTTAAAGGGGGCGAAGCATCCAGCCAATTCTAGTAGTTTACAATAGTTAAAATTAAAATATAATTAAAAATAAATTTTGTTCTCATTTTAGGGCTGCGGTTGTAAACATAGTCAACAAATGCAAAAAGATATCCCCCTAAAAAGTTTTGGAAACCCGGAGCTTGTTCCCTCAGTCTGAATTTTCAAAGAACGGGAGGGTTTTACCAAAGTTGGATAGGTCATGTGATGTTACTGGAAGGGAAACATCATTTAGTCTCTCTGTTTTCCTGGAAGTTTAGGCTGAAAAAACAGATTCAGGATTTCCAAAAACTTTTTACGGGACATATTTCTTTGTATTTGTTGAATATTTTTGCAAAATGAAAACAAAGCATTTCAAAATTATATTTCGATATTAGCTACTGTCAGTACTTAAACTATAAAATTTTGCATGGGGAGGTGCTTTTGCAGCCTTGATCAAACGCATTCGGAATGCAAATGAAATTTAGTGGAAATTATGATTCAAGTTGTACTTCTTTCGCCTAATTCGAGTGAAGACCAAAAAAAAAAAGGTCTTTACCGCAATTTAACACTATATTCGTTCGGAACTGGTGGGATTTATTCGTGCTAACAGACACTTTTTCATCTGATCATCCAGCGCTAAAATATCGATGGGGGGACGCTAAATCTCGATGGGGAACGCTAAATCTCGATGGGGGGAAGCTGACTTTCGATGGGGGGACGCGTCCCCCCACAATTTTAGAACTGGCTACTGTGAACTGCAGGAATTGGCTGGATGCTTCACCCCTTTTGAGCCTGAACCCGAACCTAAAAGTCTGGGCCGACATAAAACTCCGCTGCAATGTACATTGATCAATTCAAAAATTATACTTTATAGCAAGGGCAAGGCCAAGTAGGAGAGCATTAAAACAGGAAAATGTCATCTTTACCGACCCATTCAAAACACATAGTGTTAAATCTGGAAAAACTACATTTAAAAAAAGAAAACATTTTCTAAGCCACTTCAAAAAATCGCGAAGTACCAACTCCATCTAGTTTTGAGTATAATCGCAGACAGTTGTGCATAAACTTTTGCAATGACAAAAAAACCATACATACCCCTATGGATTTGAAAGTTTGTTTTTTTTGCAATGTGCTGAGATTTTATTTTCGCTATTTTAATGAGAATTTTTTCGAGAATTTGGCTTCAGCGTAACGAATTACACTTTAGAATAATTTTATAAGAACACGAGTCTCATTTTTGCTCAAAATTTAACAAAAAAATAAGTTAATATTCTTGCCTATAGACATTAGGCAAGGAATAAACATTTACTAACACGAACCCGTACAATACATTTTCAGTTAAATATCGTAATCAGAAGAGCTTTCTTGGCTTTTTCTACCTTGCCAATGTTTTTTCTGAAAAACAGTGTAATTTAGTTAAAATTGAATCACTGTATTTAGGCCAGCAACCAGAATTTTGCTAAGGGGAGAGAAGACGCTTGACCGAACATCAAAATCTTTTGTCCAAGAAACCGCATATTTTGATGCCTGGTAAGCAAACTGGTGCAACTCAAGCGTATCACAAATGGGGGTCGGGGGGCAAATTTTTGAGATTTTTTATGGAAAAATGGCCATTTTAGTGCTATTTGGATCACATTTAGAACGTTTTTAAAGCTATATGAAAAAACTTAATTCTAAGATTCGGATGCCAATCGAAAGTATTTAATTGTCAAGCCTTTTCAGCACTTCCCTTACTTACTATTCAAGTTCAAAACATCTTTGAACGCTCGTATGTGTAAGTTAAAATTTTGAAGTGGTTTGGCTGAGGGGGGCTGAAGCTCCTTCGCCTCGCCTAGTTGCGCCGTTGACTGTATCTGAGCAGTAGCATGTTGTATACGTACACGCAAAGGCGACAAGTCGCAGCAACTTAGTTCAGGTTTGCGATCTTTTTGATCGGCAAAAAGTGTCAGTTCTTTTTCAAAATATTGTAAAGCAACTTGTGGCTGCATCAAGCGCATATAACAATCTCCAACCAAACGACAACATTTGCACTCCAAGGAAATTTCAATGTGGCTTCCATTGCAGATTAATAATGCTTTTTTAGCATTTTCAAGGGCTTCAGCAGGTTTTTCAAGCGCGGCTTCACAGGCAGCAAGAAAGTAAAAGCATTTAGCTTGTAAATTGTTTTTATAGTAGCTTTTGGAAAAGTTGACATTTGTCAAAGCAAGATTGTAAGAGTTTACTGCATTATCTAGATGTCCAATATGACGCTCACAATCTCCTTGTAAAGCTAACAAGTATCCCATAGCATGATAATCAATGCAATTCGTAGGTGATTCGAACATTGACATGTGCCTCTTGATGTACACAAGCCCTTCTTCATGCCGTCCTGTCTCACACAAGCAATTCGCCTTACGACGTATAAACATCTTACGGTCGATATCAGGAAAAGCTGCAAAACTTTTTTCAATTTTGTTGTAGATTTCTAAAGCGTTTTCGAATCGCCCGATTCTCATATTCGTCCAAGCTACATAATAACAAACAAGAACATTTACGGAAAAGTCTTTATCCTGGGCATACCGTTGCCATTCAGCAAGCACGAGCTCATGCAAATCCAGGTAGGAGAATATCTGAAATTTGATTATGGGATCTACGTCAACAATAGCGTCATAGTAAAAAGCACTAGACCGCATTATAAGTTGAAACATTAACGCAGTTATATAATATTCTCCAAAACTCTGCTCCCCGATCAATTCACAGATCTGACGAACGATATTGTTGTCCTGGATGTTGAACCTCCTGCATCCAACAAGGTCGTCTTGGCCAAATTTGGACATATACGCTTTCAACCGGGTTTCACAGGCAACAGCAATTGCGAAGCAAAGCTTCTCAGAAACTTCTTTTCTAATTTTACGTTGGATTAACAGCTCATCAACAATTTCAAAGCAAGAACACTTTTTTATTAAGTTTAATCGTCCAGCAGCTGAAACAAACAAGGTCGCGCTTCGATAAATCACTCGTTTGACATTCCAGTTTACAACAACGCCCAGACTGTCGATTGATTTAGCAGCATCGTACGTGTTCAGGTCCTGATGAAGTTGTGATAAAATTTCAAAAACGTTTGTTTCAAAGTTACAATCTAACACTTGCTGTACCAGTCTTTCAAATTGATCGTAAACACTTTCGTGTCCGGAAATAAAACTCGTTCTGGTGAGAATATCAGCTAAATGGTACCCGTTTCTGATGTCTTCGTCAGATTGAAGATACTTGGCCATTTCACTAACTGGTTTGATTAGCTCTGTAGTGAATGGTTTGCTTGCAGTTTTCCGGAATCTTCCAAGAGGAAACTTGCAAGCATGTAACATCATCCCATCGAACGATATTCCACGTCTTGTGTGGCAATCAAAAAACCAATCGCCTCCAGAAATATTTGGATTGTTCAGCAGTGGAATTGCAACACTGGGGATTATAGTTTCTTTCAAGTTGATAATTATTATTTGAAAAATAACAGTGAACCATCTAAAATATTTCAAGATGTCTTGGTAGTTTGGCTTTGATTGAACTCCTTCTTCCAAAATAATTACATGCTCAAAATCCGAATAAGGAGTCACTTCTTTTCTGGCTAGTGATCCCATTCCAACTACAGCATATAAGCAAGGAGGCGTTCCCATCAGTTTGATACATTCTTTGGAAACATTATTCATGATGCAAACAAAGCTGTCGGTTACGTTTGTTTGGAGATTCCGAATAATTGCTATCTTTTGAGCTTTTAGTTGTTCAAGGTGGGGTGTTGGTAGTCCGACTGGAATTAATTTCAGTTTAGTAAGTTTGCTTTCTGTTTCTTTCCTCATCTCGTCAACCTCTGTTTTAGTTTTTAACGAAAGCTTGATTAAATCTTGCTTGTCTGCTCCAGCAAGATTGAGAACGTGCTCACAAAGTTCTTTTAAATCTTGCATTGCCCTCGCATTATGTGGCTCTCGTATCAATGCAGCGTTGAAAAAGACTGCACTTCTAATCAAACTAATTTTGTCCGGACTTTTGTTTCGATATAACAATCCAAATTCATAAAAAATGGCTGCAGATTTTTTGATGTCATTTTCCTTGCCATGTTTGTCGCACGCTGAACGCAACTCTGCTGCTAGATTTAATTCTTTGCTGTATTCATTTCCCATTACTGACAATAAATAAACTGCAACTTCTTAGTGCTTCTGACACAATAGACTGATCCAACTATTTTCTGCTTGATTACCGTAATGCAAAGTTCTTTAAAAAATGCTGAAGTTATTTTTGTACTCTTGCTTTCCTGGTCCGAAGTCTAAATTGGTTAGCGTTAACAAACGCATGATACGTAATGAGAATTTAATATCTACACCAGAGAGACGTGATGTTTGTAACATCGATTATGATTATTAGTCATAGTTAATATTGGGCTAAAATTTTAACTTTCAGCTGTTTGTCCATATATAGCTATTAATTACAGTATGTTGCTAAAGAAATACTTGTTGCGTTAATAACATTGAGGAACAAAGTATAAACAAAACATAAAAGGAACAAAATGAAAGAGGAACAAAATACAAATACAATTAATCATCACGACCTTTTAAATTTTCTACCGTAAAGTACGGCTAGAGCTAAAAGGATTTAGACTGCAATATCTTGACGTCCTTCATGGTCGACTCCTGGGAAGCCAGAGTAGGGATAGCCTATGGCTGTCCTTACTACAAGGATCCAGCGATTTTTCACTTGTTTCTAAAGTACCACAAGTGAAAAATCGTTTACTCCCTACTAAGCATCTGCCTCTCTGCAAGCCAATAAGGTTTGCCAGTTAGGCCAAGATGTTTGTTCAGCTGGGAATACCTTTGAAAAGATAGCTGAGGGCTGCCGATGAGAGCTAAAAGCTCGAAACAGCGCTGTCCAGCTCTGTGCTAAAGGATTTAGACTGTTAATAATAATAATAATAATTTAATCGTTTTGCGTGCTTCCGGACTAAAACAAAAATCCTTTAGGCCAAAAGCACGCAAAACAATTAACTTCAAAACTCTGGTCTTGCAACGTCAAAACATCACAATTAAAATATTATCAACGTCTATTTAATTAATTTCACTAAGAATAAGAAAGCCAAACTTGTCTTTAACATTTTATTTAAAAAGAGACGTTTCAACTAACTACTTAAGTCAATGTCACTTTGTAATTAATGCACAAGCAAAATTAAGAGTATTATTTACAGACTGACTATGACTTAAGCAATTAGTCGAAACGTCTCTTTTTAAATAAAATGTTTACGACAGCTTTGGCTCTTTTATTCTTAGTGAAACTGTTTTTCAAAACCAGGTTTTATGCTTTAATTGAATTAAATGAACTCTTAAGCTTAGTGAATTGTCCTTTCTAAAGTTTATTGAATACATAGAAGTAAGCTTGTTGAATTTTTTTCTTGACCCCCAAATTACTTCATTCATTCCACTTGATTCAAAAGGCCATTGCCAACCCTGCTGCCCTTTCTCAACTACGCTTTGATTTCTCTCTATTTCTCGAAACCGATGCATCTGATGTGGAATATGGCGCTTTTCTGTTCCAAACTTCCCCAGACGCAACAAAGTTGTTGCGGGATAGGCAATATTACGAGAATGTTGTTGTTTGCACCGCCATCTAGTGTTGGAGTCTTATTGCAACAGCACAGTATAAGCTAGAGATTAGAGAACATGCAGTAGTTTCACTCCTATTGATTCCATTGTCCACGATTTTTAATCGGTGGCCATCACGCAATGTAAACTGAACATGCAACCTTTTTAACACTAGAGACGCTGCAGTATTTTTGAATGTTGTGCAACCTTTTCAACACTGGAGACGCTAAAGTACTTTCGAATGTTATATTTTGGTTTTCTGGGCTTTTGCATTATCACGGTTTTGAATAAAATAAACTACAAGCCTAAAAGTGGTGTATCGGTGCGAAGCATGCTCGACGTAGTCGGGATTCCTATATGACGTCATAATGACCTGAAAAACTTGCTAATTTCAAGCGATTTCAGTGCCAGAGACAAACGTAGATTGATGCAAATCATGTTGTTGCAGCTGAAACTTTTGCATCGAGTCGAAGTGATAGAGACGTTATTGTGACGCCACAACACTATGAAAGTTTTTTTATCCTATTTTATTGCTTTTTGTGACGTCATGGGACATTTATGATTTCCTAAATGTAGATCAGTTTATGCACTCCTGAACGTTTTTATGACTTTTGATTATAAAATTTGAAAGTAATAAATCGGCTCGAAAAAATCATGACTCTATTATGACGTCACAACGTTTTTAACAAATTTGCTATTTTCAAGAGATTCTGGAGCAATTAAAGATCATAAATTATAGTAACATGTTAATTGCCAGTATACATCATGTCGATATGATCGAGACGCTATTGTGACGTCACAATCTATTGACAGTTTTTTTTTTGTATTTGTGCTTGCCACACGTTTTTGGTCATTGTGTTCAATACAATCACTCCTCGACTTACGAATATTCGAGTTACGGACATTCGTACGTACGAACATCACAATTCGTCAGTTTACATAGAAACAACAAAACTTGAAAATGGTCAATCGATTTGTAGTCGTCGTGACTGTAACGTGACCTCATTCTGAAGGGACAAAATTGTAAACCGTAAAAATGCATTATGCATTATGACGTATGCATTATGATTTATGACTGCATTATGCATTATGAGTGTTATATGACATAATATTGAAGTGACAAAATTGTAAACCGTATATGCATCATAAACCGTAAATGCATTATGACGTCCTAACATTATCTTAACCTTTTTCGAATCTATATGAAACCTTCCACTGCAATAAATCCCTCGATAGCATTATAGTTAACTATCAATGACTGATATAAGTAACACTTGGATATAGCAATGTTGCCAAATCATAATGACGTACTAGTACTCTCCCAACTATTTCGAACCGATTTAAAACGTTAGGGTTCGTTACTTAATTTTTTCAATACAAGCACTAAAATGCTGTTCAATATAGCAAGCATTAATATAAAATTTGGAAAAATTCTAATTTATTATGACATCACAGGCAACATCCCGACCACTTCGGTTGGTGCAAAACTTTGACATGCAACGATCGAATACCTTGACATGATTTATGATGAATTTTAATATCTTTTAAAACTAGAAATTTGTTAAACAACATTATGACGTCACAGTAGAGTCCCCACTACTTCCAGTCAATTTTGCACTTTCAGTTTTGTTAATTAATATAGTAAATGCCAGCATAATTAAATTAATCAACAGTGCATCAATTGTTTATCAATTTACCTAAACCGTAAATGCATTATGATGTCACAAAAACATCTTGGAGAGGAGACGCCACTTCAACTTGACACATGAAACTTTTAATCGCAAGAAAGACGTTGCTAAAATTTATGATTGATAACTTTGCTAGAGTCATTGACAGGGTTGGGAATCGATACTCAAAAATGTAAAGACTTAATCGATATTCGATAGTTCATCAAAAAGTAAAGAATAATTCGATTTCGATGGCACTTCAAAAAAGTAAAGAATAAAGAATACCATAATCGATATTCGATTCCGGGTATTTGGGAAAATGATAGATGGAGAGGGATGGAACATGCAGACGCTTTTCGCTCACTCTAGCAATAAGCATCAAAGTATCGAAGTTCCTTGCTCAAATCTCAATCAAAGCAGTCAGACAAACAACAGAAAACGAGCCAATTACAGCTTCCAGATCATAATAAAATATGGAAGACTATAAATGGTTTCAGCTGTCTAAAACCAAGAAATGCAAGTGGTAAATGTAACAATTAGGCTATCAAAGCAAATCTACTCACCAGAAATCAACTTACTAACGTTACACAAACAGGTTTAAACAATTAAACTTCTAAGAAATACTAGGCCTATCAGATTTTTATTACTGCCTTTACTGAAAATAACGCAGTTACAGTTCACTTATTTTATTTATGAGTTCAAATTACCAGAGTCCCCTGCATAGCAAGTAGACAGTATCGTCTTAGCCTCTAGCGTCTAGTCTGTCACCTACATCATAGCACTATGCCTGCATTGACAATCACTGCTGGCCTAAAAATCACTCAACTGTATCGGAAATACAACTCCGCTTATATAAATAATTAATAATCCTCTTCGGAGTGTTTGCTCGTTTGCTGTTGCATAGCTTTCTGAAAAAAAAAATCGAATATCGTTTTAACCTGAAAAAAACTAAAGAAAACAGCATATTCGATACTCATTCCAAAAAGTAAAGGATCTGGTGTATTCGATTGAAAAAAAGTAAGGAATATCGCAATCGAATATCGATTATAATCGATTTTTCCCAACCCTGGTCATTGAAATATGCATTTTGTCACTTCATCATGATGTCATAATACAGTCACGACTACTTCGAACCGATTTAGCAGTTTCAAGTTTGTTGTTTTATTTATTCAATGCGAGCACTAAAAAGCTTTTCGTGGCAAGCATTAATGTAAAATAAAAACTGTCTGGATCAATAGCGTCTCGATCTCGTCGACTTGGTGTAATATTGTCAGCCGCTTCGAAACGACCTTGCATCGATCTGCAATCAGTAATTGCGCTGAAATCGCTTGCAATCAGCATATTTGTCAGGTTATTATGATGTCATAATGGCATCGCGACTACTTCGAACGTGCCTTGGCCTGATACAACACATTCAGCTTTGTAGTTTGTTTCATTTCATCCTGACAAAGCAAAAATTAGCGATGAAGATAACCTAACAAAAAACAAAATATAGCGTTTGAAAATACTTTAGCGCCTCTAGTGTTGAGAAGTTTGCATGTTCACTTTGCAGTGGCAGCCAGAAAAAGGGCGGCCACCTATTGAAACTCATAAACGCAAAATTGACCGAGTGAAACTACTGTTTTTGATACTGTGCCTACACCTACCAATAGTAATTTTAGCCACTCTAGGACACCAACACTAGGTGGCGGTGCAAACAACAACATTTCTTAAGGATTTTCCAGACTTCTAATATAACGACTATGCTATTATAATCATCTCCGTTTTCTAGAAATAAATTTTGCATTGATCATTATTGGTTTTGTAACCCTGAATATCCTCTTAACTTTGACATTAATGGGATTTTTCTGTTTTCTGCACCATCAACATGAATCTGTATAGTGTACACCGTTCAGAGAACAGATCTGTTGAGGCATCCCCGAAAACTGAAAACAACGTCGCCAAAACTCCTAGTCCAAAACCACGACGAATGTCAAACCTAACCATGTGTATACTTGTGTTTTTCTTTCTTCTTCCACTAGCTTTGGGAAATCCTTTACGGAAAACATCAATAACACGGATCAATATGTCTTGATCTCAGGACAGCATTTCTTTAAAACGCTGCCGAGTTTACCTTCTGCATTAGGATTCATTCATTGGGAAGATCACATAAGTTCCAACGGTACAGGAAACTTGGAAATTGAGCTTCTGTATCTGTGAAAATGATACCGTTACTATTAGTGATGCCTACCCCAATTCCTCTTACCACTTGTCTCTAAACGGAAGCCTTGGAACACATCGTTGTCCTTTCCCGGTTAGAATTCTCTGGCATCTATCAGCCTCGAACCTACATGATTCATCGATACGCATAAGAGTATCTTTTCTTCTTCTTCTTTCTTCATTGCCCGCTTTTCCGTGAGGGTTGCGGGGGCAATAGCTCAAGATTAAGCCGCCACACCTCACGATCTTCCATCACCTTCATCATTTCGTTTGGGCGAAGCCCCAAGCGATTCCATCCAAGATCCTCAATGTAATCGGTCCATCTAGTTCTCGGTCGTCCAACTGGTCTTCTCCCATTTGCTTTGGCAAGTAAAGCTTGTTTGGGGAGTCTTTCCTGAGGCATTCTGCTTACATGGCCAAACCATCTTAGCTGAGATCTTTCAATTCGGAGAAGTAACGGCTCGATGTTGAGAGATTTTCGAATCTCAGAGCCACGCACCTTTTTAAACAGTGCAACTCCTTCGATTCTTCGTGAAAACCTCATTTCGGACGCTTGCACTTGTGATCGCTCTCTTTTGGTCATTACCCAAGATTCATGACCATAAGTGAGAATGGTCACAAAAACTGCTTTGAAAATTGAGAGCTTTGCCTTTTTCGACAATTCTCGTTTCATGACAACCGAGTAGTGCAAAGCTTGCATTACTGCACTAGCCTTGCCTATTCGGGTATCGAGTTCTTCGTCTTGCCTTCCGTCACTCGTAAATGCAACCCCAAGATACTTGAACTTCTCTACCTGCTTCAGTGTCGCTCCATTCACTTGTAATACGCACTGATCAGGGTTTCTTGAAAGATGAAGTACCTCAGTTTTGGCCGAGCTTATTTTCATTCCGGCGGTGTTGCATGCATCTGCAAAGCTACTTAAAGGCGGTGAATCATCCAGCCAATTCTAGTGGTTTACAATAGCTAAAATTGAACTATAATTTTTGATATTTTTTGTTTTAATTTTGGGGTTGCGGTTGCAAAGATATTCAACAAATACAAAAAGATGTCCCCCACGAAAAAAGTTTTTGGAAACGCTGAGTTTTGATCTTCCCGCCAAAACCACAGTAGGCCTAATGGCTTAGAGAACTGTGGTAGGCCTAATAGTTTAGAGATAGTTTATTTCTAAATAGTTTAGGCCTAATTAGGCCTAACTATCTCTAAACTATTCGGTCTAATAGTTTAGAGATTGTTCGGCCGAATAGTTTAATAAGATTACTATAGGCCTAATAGTTTAGAGAACTGTGGTTTTGGCGGGAAGATCAAAACTTAGCGTTTCCAAAAACTTTTTTTGGGGGGATATCTTTTTGTATTTGTTCAATATCTTTGCAAACGCAGCCCCAAAATCAAAACAAAAAATATCAAAAATTATAGTTCAATTTTAGCTATTGTAAACCACCGAAATTGGCTGGATGATTCACCGCCTTTAATGCGCGTTGGAGGCCAGATTCTGTGAAAGAAAGCAGACTCCCTCTTACAAGCATATTGTGGTGCCCCACATTCTCCTGTTCTTTCTTTTTTTTCCCCAACACTCTTTTCCCTCCGTATCCGCTCTCTTTCTCACTCCGCCCTCTAGACTGTCATTTTTTTTTCTTTTTTTTTGCGCTAGTATATAACGCGAGTTCTCTCGCGCATTGCCCGTTTTCTTCGTCTTGCCATAATGTTTTAAGCATCATCCAAATGCAGTTCATTGACCATGTGATTTGCTGATTTTTGCGGCAGATGGGAACTTTCAGAAACCCCACACGTGTGAGGATTTTTCTCACCCCAAGTGAGAGTGACTGTTTTAAGCAGACCTCAAGCAACTTCATTCAAATCATCAGCAATATCAAGAAAAAAAAACTTCAATGTTAACCAAATGCGGTAGGCTAGGATTCGCAGCTTATGATAGACTGTGGGACTTTTTTGGGATAAAGTTTTGCATGAAACTTAATTAACTTGGCTTACCCAACCAACCAAATCGTTTAGTAAATGCAAGAAGCAACTTCACGATAACTGCCTCGCAGCTGGAGGCCTCTCATTCAATACACCGTATGCAATCGTCAAAGCACAAACACAGCTCCGATTCCGCGATCTTCTCACAACTCGTCTTGCATTTTCCTAACCAGCGTTGGCTAATGTTGGCAACAGCTGTTCCGTTTGCTGTTAATTGTGTAGGCCTAAATTTTGCTTTTGTGTTCGATTGTTGAAACAACAATTTTTTACAATGTGCCTAGATTTTTTCCAAATTTTGACCACATTGGTCGGGGGTACTTATAGTGCATTTCACCGTACAGTTCATCTTTTGCTGCTGCTGTTAATGTTTTGACACCACGCCAGCAACCTTTTACATTTCAGTTCAAAGTCTTGGCATGAGTGTTTCAGGGTTTTTGATCTTGTTAAGGGAGTTTTTTTAGCCCTTTCCTGCAGAAGGTCTTGCCTGGCCAGCACAGCCACCTGCTAGGAAATAGGCTCCACAAATACTTTTTTTTTTCATCCAGATTTCTCTTGCCATGATGCCGAGAGTTACAGATCTCGGACATCATGTCTAGAGCAGTATCTTGCGGCGGCAATGGAGCCCTTTCCATTTCTTTTTCAAGTAAGAGACCGCAAAATCCCATCTTTCGCTTTGTTTTGCATCCTCTTGGGGAGGGGTAGTGTGGTGCCCCACATCCTCCTGTTCTTTCTTTTTTTTCCCAACACTCTTTTTCCCTCCGTCTCCGCTCTCTTTCTAACTCCGCCCTCTAGACAGTCATTTTTTTTCCTTTTTTTTGCGCTAGTATATACCGCGAGTTCTCTCGCACGTGACTCTTAATTTCGTTTCGCATGCTGTCGTAAGCATTAAAAAAAATGTGGTTTGTGGACATGTGTATTTGAGTTTTTTTTTGTGGTGGATGGAAAAGCCTGATTCCCCACAATATGCCCTGTAGATGGAAATATAATTCTCTCCAAGTCGAACGACGAATTACGATGACACACCCTCAATACCCTTTTTGGGGTCACCCATTGTGTAATTCTACTCAAAACATCAAGCCTGTTTCTTTTCTTTTACTGGGACCAAGTAACCTAACTGAAACTCGAATACATGCTTATAATCATGATCGACATTACGCTCGACTTCTCTTTCGGGGATCTGTGCTGTATGATATTGAAGCCTCCCTTACGGAAACCTCCAATTTTGCCGTGCTTCAGTTTACTGTCCCTGTTGGCAGGCCTGAATTTCTCACACAATTATCTAACTTCTCGCTGAGGGAAACTAAGTATGAGGACCATGAAAATTGTTCCCCCCAACGACTGCCATGACCCTTGGAAAAGAAAAACGACAAGCTGTCGGAGGATACTGGGAACTCCTCCACAGAAACTGGCAACAACTGCTGAACCAAAGGCATAACCAGATCAAAACGATACTCCGTAACGAGGTCATACTAGTGATTCTAGATAGCCTTAATATCGCTCTTCAAACCCTCGAACCATTGTTTGCTGAACAGTTGGAAAACAAGGAATCACCCCATACTGTTCAGCACGATCTACACAATCAGTTATACACAAAGATGCTAGAACGATTTAGCACGGCACGCACCGACCAAGCCGACTTGTACCAACTCGTACAGCAAACATGCACTGGAAGAACAATATCCACCACACCACCGTTTCCGACGCCTTTACCTAGATGGTTCTTGAGTGATTACCTGAACCGAGATACCCAAAGGTTAACTGTAGATTGGACAACTATGGTAACCTGTATTTTAAACACTTTGTTAACTCTTACATTATTACTCACGATGTTTATTCGCCGTTGTAGAAGAATTACGCGAAATAGTAAAAATAAACTGCACGCGGCCCTTTTTGCTATAGCCCAAGCATCCCTCGCGGAAGCGCTTTTTCGATTAATAACGCAAGATTTACATAGCCGCTTCCCATAACTTTACCCGCAAATTGGACGTTGACAACCGACGCTTGGCACGCAATCAGTTTTGATGATATATGGAAACCTACCTCACCAACCCGAATCTCGAACCCCGGAGCATATTGGTCCAACGACTTCGGAATCGTGATAGCTGAAAAAAAGACAATGTAAGACACATATCATCCTGACGGAGATGCATCTTGATGTAATGACGTTACTGCAATGGAACAAACTTGCCTTTGTACCCATCAATTTGTGGATATAAAACCTACCCTTTCGGAAACTCTCTTAACCCAAACTTCCACTCTCGTTAGGAAAACGGGCAATGGAAACCGACATTTATGGAAGTACTCAAGAAATGTCTCTTGCAGAATTGTCTCATGTGCCATTGCAAAATCTCACGCTTTTTTTCGCGATATGGAGACAGAGCGTTATCCAGCTTTCTGCAAATAATTCAGGGAAACATCCTGAATGCACCCTAAAAAACATAACGCTGACTACTCTTTCACCAAAGGGATGGAGGGAACACATGGATCCGGTGTGGACCGAGCCAAATACCCTAACTATGAATATTTGGCTCCAAGAACGCTGTGGAGTCCTTGGAGCTCAACTGCCCCTAAAATATTGGGCGATGTTCTGTGTGAAGAACGCCATCACTTCTATCAACCAAATCTCTAAAGCCCAGCCACGCTGGACGTCGGCACGAAAGTATGCCCGGTGTGCAGACGCAACCGGCAACAAATTTGTCATGTTACCGGTAAGGAACATGACAGTTGCAGTGTCATGTTACCGGTAATTAAGGAACCCGCTTTTAAACCCCTCCCTTCCGATATTTTGATCCAACAAATTCCCTAACGATAACCTTGATACTTACGCAATGTTTATGAATTGGCGAAAACGAAATTTCCTTTTAAAAACATTCCCAGTATCCCGAATGAAATGGATGCGAGACAGGAATGGTCGACTAGCGCCGCAACTATGTTTAAACGGTTGCGCTGGCGCTTGCGCCGCAAGTATTTCAGCAATTTTGAGCGCAATCGCGCAAGCGCAATTCAAATACGATTAAGAATAATATTATTTTCCAACAACTCTGATCAAAATTTAAAAAAAAAAAACATTGACGAGGAAGATTCAGAAAAACTTCGTCATAGGGAAATTGCATTCGCCTACTGCATGCAAAACTTCGATAGGATTCACAGCAGGGGTTTTGTTTTGCTGAAACCTTTTCTCTGAAATATTTTGCTGATTTTTCAAAATTTTCTCGATTGCATATTTCTAAAAAAGGTTGCAAAATCAAATTTTAAAGAGAAACACTATTTTGTAATTGCCTTTCCAGAAATGCGATACTCGTTCCTAAAAAAATTTAAAATATTGCTTCTGGAAAAAATTTAACGCGTTACTTGTAAATTGTCTTCCATTTTATCGTAATTCAAAAATAAGAAACACCAAAAGCTATTAATAGCAATTTTTGTTGCTGGTGTGGAAAGCTTGAAAAATATTGCTAACCGAAGTGACAGCATTGGTATAGCTCTTATTAATTAATATATTTAAATGGTTAAATATCTTTAAACAAAAACATGATGATTTTTGTAGCATGCTGTAGTCGTCAGAAAGCGATGCTAATTGCTTCAGAAGCATAAACGCACAAATGCATCGGTAGCTCTTAAGAAAATAGAAGACATTAAGTCACAATCTGGATCAGCCTTTGGTTGTCAGAAAAAATGACTACGGTTGGGAGTCGAACCCATGCCCGCAACAACCTGAGACATACTCTTACAATTACTGATATTACAGTATATCAACAAATGCAAGTCAAAACATTTCGTATCATTTAGTTTGTTTGTAAACCTTTAAAACATTTTTGTATGAGTGAAAGCTTTTTAAATTGTGCATTGGATTTGCTGACCCATTGCATTCTAAATAATATTTGTGTGGTTTTCAGATTTTTTTTTCATTATCGGTTCCGTAAAGATCACACGCATATAAGCTGTAAAAAAAATTGCTGCTTTGACCGATTTGTTTTAAGTTCAAATGGGCTCTTGAATTGAGTAGGTTTTTGGTGATGTGCTATTGTTTTTCAGTGGTTGTTTTAATTCAGATATCACGCAATTGCACATACAACCCTTTGGAATGTAGAGCGTAAGTTATTTTTATGGAGGTCAACTGTACTTAAATTGTAAAATTTGCATGGGGGGACGCTTTTGCAGGCTTGACTAAACGCATTTGGTATGCGAAAGCACTTTAGTGAAGATTACATAATTCCGTCGCCAAAATTAGGTAAAGACCAAAAAAAAAGGTCTTTGCCGGAAATTGAAGTGTTTTTTTTCCAAAATTGGGTGAAGAATTAGGTCTTTTTCGTATGATCATCCAGCGCTCAAATCTCGATGGGGGACACCTAAATCTCGATGGGGGACGCCAAATGTCGATGGGGGGACGCTAACTCTCGATGGGGGGACGCGTCCCCCCTACAATTTAAGTACTGGTGGTCAAGTACTTTCGTGCTGAAAATTGTATTTATTACATTTCTTAATTTTGTAGATGTTCTGTTTAAGATAACGCATTACAAGAAGGCGATTAGATCGTTGTTTATAGTTGCCGCGCGGTATTCTTCTTTTATTGTTTGATGATTAAAATGATATTTTCAGCCAAACTAAAAGGAGGAAACGAAGCGTACATTATTTGCCTCACATTCCTATCTTCAGCATAGTCTCATGAAAATAATAAAATAATGAGCAAGTTTTGAAAAAAAAACATTCAAATTTTAAACAAAATAAAATACCAGGTAAGAATATTTCACCGAAAAATTTTAAGTCAAAAATAAAACAAAAACAAGAAATATTCATCTGCCTTTTTTCGTTTACTTTTTTAGGGTTTAAAACTTGGGTTTGAGTTAGGTTTTGACCTTTTGGATTAAGATTGGGTTTAGTTTTAGTGGAAAAATTTGAATTTGGGTTACATTTGGGTTAGAAGTTATTAAAAACTAAACAAAAATTTCCGTAAAATATATTCTTTTTCTAAATTTTATAACCCAGAAAAGAGATACAGCTGGAAATCAGTTTTATTAAAGAAATGAAACTATACTTAAGGTATAATAAAGAGGCGCCTTAAACCTTGTTCCACTATTTCCTTTATCAACAAAAATAAATCTAATCTGTTTTACTCCGTACTGTTGGCAACCCTGAGTTTCAAACCTTCAAGAAATCAGAAAAGAATGACTTTGCAAAGTTCCCTGCAGATCAAGAAACGCAACGTACGGTAATGAATTATCGAAAAAAAAATTGCAAATTGGCAATTTCTTGCAGAGTTAGCAACGTGCGATGTTTGATTATCAAACATCTCGTTCGTTATTTTGCGAGAAATTTTGCAAAGTCATTTTTTTCTGATGTCAGATGATTTCGAAATGCAAGATTGCCAATGGTACGAAGTCAAATGAATTAAAAATCTACTCTTGCGGATAAGGAAATAGTACAAAACAAGGTTTAAGGCTTCTTCAGTAAAACCGATCTCGAACGGTATCTTTACGTAAGATGCCCTAAACATATTCATTTCATATCCACAATGATAATCATTGCAATTGCACTGAAGTAAACCTTTGATATTATAGCCTACCATGATCTTGCGTAAGCAGTAGAAAAAAGTGATTACCTTTTTTAAGTTTTTGGTTTTGTCCAACTGTTGGGAATCGAACCCGAGTCGACCGTTGTGGCTCAGACACTCTTTAATCACTAATTGGAACGACCGACGCTCGCGTCGCGTGTTCCTTTGTTTTTACTCGGCCATTTTCTAACTAATGAGTGCGAGATTTCAGACTTTTGTTTATAACTCAAGAACCGTTTGGTCTAACTACATGAAATTTTGACAGCAGTTTGAGATTAATGAGTTTTATGTTTGTACCAAATTTCGAGGCAATCGGTCACGTGACTTCGGGTTTATGACCCGAAAACCGCCCCGAAAGTTTGGCGTAAAAAGCGGTCTAAGTCAAAAACGGCTTAAGTACGGCAAAAAATATTTCTCATGGTTATATGTCTTAAGATATCCTTTCATCCCTACCAACCCACTTTCGGCCGCGATGAGGTTTTTTTCTTATTTTTTTCCTTTTTTTTTTCTTTTTTTTTCCTTTTTTTTCCTTTTTTTTTCCTTTTTTTTCTTCCTAAATCTTGTACGCTCGAGTTCTCCTAAACCACAAAACATAGAAATCTAATTTTTGTGTGAAGTTGTTGAGGTACATACGCAATTGTGTCTCCTGAAATTTTTTTTGGGCAACTCCCCCGGGAACCCCCCCAAAATGGGGCCCCAAAAAATCAATTTTTTGAACGGCTCAAGCTAGGGTGCCAGTTTTTTTTGATATCAGTAGATATTTGGGAGACAAATATTTTGACATAATTTGGGGGTACCACCCCCCCGGGGACCCCCCCAAATGGACCCCCCAAAAACAAATTTTTTTAACCATATAACCTAGGGTGCCATTTTTTTTTGATATCAGTAGATATTTAAGAGAGAAATATTTTGACATGATTTGGGGGTACCACCCCTCCGGGAACCCCCCAAAATGGGGCCCCAAAAAATGAAATTTTTGAACGGCTCAAGCTAGGGTGCCAGTTTTTTTTGATATCAGTAGATATTTGAGAGACAAATATTTTGACATAATTTGGGGGTACCACCCCCCCCGGGGACCCCCCCAAATGGACCCCCCAAAAACAAATTTTTTAACCATTTAACCTAGGGTGCCATTTTTTTTTGATATCAGTAGATATTTAAGAGAGAAATATTTTGACATGGTTTGGGGGTACCACCCCCCGGGAACCCCCCAAAAAAATGAAATTTTTGAACGGCTCAAGCTAGGGTGCCAGTTTTTTTGTTATCAGTAGATATTTGAGAGACAAATATTTTGACATAATTTGGGGGTACCACCCCTTCGGGAACCCCCCAAATGGACCCCCCCAAAAATAAATTTTTTAACGATTTAACCTAGGGTGCCATTTTTTTTTGATATCAGTAGATATTTAAGAGAGAAATATTTTGACATGGTTTGGGGGTACCACCCCCCGGGGACCCCCCCAAATGGACCCCCCCAAAAGCAAGTTTTTTAACCATTTAACCTAGGGTGCCAGTTTTTTTTGATATCAGTAGATATTTAAGAGAAAAATATTTTGACATGATTTGGGGGTACCACCCCCCGGGGACCCCCCAAAATGGGGCCCCAAAAAATCAAATTTTTGAACGGCTCAAGCTAGGGTGCCAGTTTTTTCTGTTACCAGTATATATTTAAGAGACAAATATTTTACCATAATTTGGGGGTACCACCCCTTTGGGGACCCCCCAAAAATAAATTTTTTTAACGATTTAACCTAGGGCGCCAGTTTTTTTTTTGATATCAGTAGATATTTAACAGACAAATATTTTGACATGTTTGGGGTACCACCCCCTCGGGAACCCCCCAAAATGGGGCCCCAAAATCAATTGTTTGAACGACTCAACTTAGAGTGCCAGCTAGTGTTTTATGATATCAGTAGATATTTAACAGACAAATATTTTGACATAGTTTGGGGGTGCCACCCCCCCGAGGACCCCCCAAATGGCCCCCCAAAAATCAAATTTTTGAACGGCTCAACTTAGAGTGCCAGTGTTTTATGATATTAGCAGATATTCAACAGACAAATATTTTGACATAGTTTGGGGGTGCCACCCCCCTGGGGACCCCCCAAATGGTCCCCCAAAAATGAATTGTTTGAAAAGCTCAACTTGGGTGCCAGTCTGTTTTGATATCAGCAGATATTCAACAGACAAATATTTTGACATAGTTTGGGGGTGCCACCCCCCCCCAGGGACCCCCCAAGTGGATCCTCAAAAATCAATTTTTGAACGGCTCAAGCTTGGGTGCCAGTGTTTTATGATTTCAGGAGATATTTAACTGACAAATCTTTTGACTCAACTTTTCTGGAGGTTCCATAATCAGATATTTTTGAATAATTGCTGATTTTACGGTAGACAAAAAGTACTTTTGAGCGTCACAGCATTAGCTGTGCGTCGGTCGTTCACTGGGTTTGCTGGCAAACTCCCATCTAGTTACAATAAAGCTATTGATAGAAAATTGCAAAAATTTTTCTCACGTCTTTACAGCATGCTTTGCAAGAGGAAATGTTGAACTCTGACCTCAGAAACCATTCAAATATTTCGATACTTAAAGCTGCACTGATCAAAAAAGATTGATGCTCAGTTGTATCTCCAAAATGATCGCGTTTTTTTACGACTCGTGTGCTTTAGAACTTGTGTCTTTTAGGACTCGTGTTCTTTAGGACTCGTGTATTTTAGGACTCGTGTTTTTTAGGACTTGTGTCCATTAGGACTCGTATCTTATAGGACTCCTGTCCTTTAGGACTCGTGTCTTTCAGAACACGTGTCCATTAGGATTCGTGTCTTTTAGGATTCGTGTCCATTAGAACTCGTGTATTTTAGGACTCGAGTCTTGTAGGACTGATGTTCATTAGGACTCGTGTTTTTTAGGACTCGAGCTTTTAGAACTCATGTTTATTAAGACTCGTATCCTTTGGGATTCGTGCCCTTTAGGACTTGTGTTTTTCAGAACTGATGTCCATTTAGAACTCGTGTCTTTTAGGAGTCGTGTCCATTAGGACTTCTGTATCTTAGGACTGGTATACGTCAAGACTCTTGTCTTTAGAACTTGTATGTTTTTGGGCTAGTTTCCGTTAAGGCTTGTGTACATATAAGAACTTAGGTATTTTAGGACTCGTGTCTGTTAGTACGAGTTATCATGTTCTTACCATTTCTTCAATAAAACCGATTTGGAGCAGTATCTCTCAAAGTGGACAAGCGACAAAATACCATCCCCGAAGTCTCCTTCTTGATAACTTTGGAATTAGAAAACTTGACCGCATACTTTCCTATTGCTATTGCGATTTCGCTTGTGCTCTGTCAATGATCTGTCAATCATCCTCATGAGCTCTGTCAATGATCGTTTTTGACTAAACTACCACTGCATGTGTAAACCATTGTAGTGGCAGAAACCAGAAAGGCATACGGCCATTGGCAAGACCTTGCGTCATTCTCAACAAAAACAATTTCTTTGATTGGCTGAAGGTCTAAAATAAGCAGTCAGTCAAACGTTTTATTGGATAGTAACAAAAACCAGAGGTGGAGTCGAGAACACAAGGCTCGAGGCCAAGGACACAAAAAAAATCCGAGGCCAAGGCCAAGGACAGCCTTTCCGAGGACAGAACCTCTCGAGGCCAAGGACAGGAATGCTCGAGGCCAAGGACACAGCAGCAAGCGTTCTCAAAAAAAAAGGTTTTCCAAAAATTTTTTCAAGCGATCTCCAATTTATTGGCGTACCCAGAATTTTTGATTGGAGGAGGCCTAAACTACAAATCACATGAATTGCCGTCATCAAAATTTTTCCAAAGAGGAAGTTTTTGTGGGACAAAGATATCGTAGGATGGAAGATCTGAAATCGTTGTTGCCTGTTTGCACGTAACCAGGATTTTGCAAAGGAAGAGGGCTTAAATTAATAGTTGAAAAATGCAAATATCTAACTTTGGTAACGTGTTGAGAAAGCTTGTGTAACACAAATGTATCACAGACGGGGGTTTGGGGGTGGGGCCCCAGCCGCCGGAGGCTTTGGGGGTCTGGGAACCCCGCCCCCAGCTGTTGGGCGATTTTTTGTAATTTTTTTGGAAAAAAAGCTATTTTAATGCCATTGGATCACATTTCGCTAGTGTTCAGAGCCATTTGAAAGAACTAGATTTTTGACATTTAAAAGCCAATTGAAAAAATCGAATTGTTTAATCTTGAGGTGGAGTCGAGGACACAAGGCTCGAGGCCAAGGCCAAGGACACAAAAAAAAATCCGAGGCCAAGGCCAAGGACAGCTTTTCCGAGGACAGACACTCTCGAGGCCAAGGACAGGAATGCTCGAGGCCAAGGCCAAGGACCAGGGATACAAGCGTAAGTGCTCTCCAAAAAAAAAGTCTTCACAAAAATTTTTTAGGCGATCTCCAAAAAAAAAAAGGTCTTCACAAAAATTTTTCAAGCGATCTCCACGAAAAAAGTTTTCCAAAAAATTTTTCAAGCACTCCACGAAATTTTAACAATTCAAAAAATAGTGCTGTCCTCGAGCCGAGGACAGGCCAATATTCGAGGACTTGAGGCCTCAAGGCCAAGGCCAAGGACTTGACCTTCGAGGCCAAGGCCAAGGCCAAGGACTTCAAAGTGTGTAATCGAGGACGTCCTCGAGTCCAAGGACGTCCTCAAGGACTCCACCTCTGGTTTAATCCTTCTTTTACGTGAAATTTAAGTCCAAAACACGTTTAACATCTTGCATTTTGGAGTTAAATTTGACCAGGTAGGGGGAAGTAAAGTGCATTGTCTCTGGCTCAGAGTTGAAAGTCGGGTCGGGCTTTTCGGGTCGGGTTCGGGCCTAAAGTTGACAAAAATGTCGGGCTTAATTCGGGCCTGAGACGTACTTTTTGTCTTAAGTGTACAAAAAAAAATAATCAAAATAACTTGGCAATATTGCTAAATTTTTTAGACCTAACTTACCTTTCGGATTTTTTCGGGCATGATTTGGGCTTCAAATTAATTTTCGGGTTCGGGCCGGGTTTGGGCTTATAGTTTCGGGTTCGGGTCTGAACTTGTCGGCCCGTTTACAACTCTGCTCTGGCTACATTTTAGCAATAAATAATAATTCACTCGAAGATATTCCTTAGAGATTTTTGTTTTGTCATGAAAATAACTAGCTATAGAAGTACACTTTCGCCAGGGGGCCCAGGCCCCTTCAATTGAAGTTCAGTGATTCGTTCAATCAGGATTTTCCAAGGCTAATTTTTTAAAAAAGTATTTTGTGCCTAAAAACTGGCGAGGTTGGAAGTGAAATACTGAATTGTTTTTGAAAAATGGTGCAATAGATGGCTACGTCTACTAACCATGTTATTGCAGGGCCGGATTTAGATCGCGCTAGGCCCCTGGCACTTTGGAGATTTTTGCAACGTCTTTCTGCCAAATATAGTTGAAGATCAAAAAAATCTTACGATTTCAGATCGGGGCCCCTAGCTGGCACTGCGTCATATTATGGTAAATCCGGCCCTGATTATTGCATTACGTTCACAAAAAGGCTAGATGTGGGCCTGAGATAGCAACTTTTAGGACAAAAACTCTCCATTTTCTCCAGGTTATACGTTTAAATTGGCTGGCAAAAATTGAATTGAAGGGAACCCGGGGCCCCTGGTCTTCAATATTGTTAATTAGTAATACTGTTGTCAGCGAAAAATGCTTAAAAGAAACTGAAGAAACAGTAGGTTTTTTTGGCACATTTTTGTCATTGGTGAAATTTCAATTGGGGGGAGGGCCTGCCCCCCTCCCCTTGCCTACGCCTATGCTCCAACTGCGGAAAACAAAAAAGGTGTCTGCAAATTTTCCGCGAGGTTTCTGGCGTTTTCCAACGAAATTTCAACGGTTCAAAAAATAGTGCTGTCCTCGAGCCGAGGATAGGGCAATTTTCGAGGACTTGAGGCTTCGAGGCCAAGGCCAAGGACTTCAAAATGTGTAATCGAGGACGTCCTCGAGGCCAAGGACGTCCTCGAGAACTCCACCTCTGCAAAAAACGTGATAAAGTAACCGCAAAAGTTACTTTTTTGAAAAAGTAATGTAATGGTGTCATTAGGCCTACCGTAAAAATTAGCCTACTAAAAAGTAATTTGTGACTTTGGTAATTCATTACTGCCCACCACTGGAAGCCTCTGTTGGAGAAGGGGTAGAACTAAATTTTGAGCGCAAAAAGAGCACATGTGCTTTTTTTATGTGCACATATGAGCATAGGCACTTATGATGAGCACATGTGTGCGTGCACTTATGATGTGTACTTTTCACGTACATAGCGCATGTCATTAATGCACTAGTGCACATTATTAGTGAACTAGTGCACGTCATTTGTACACTAGAGCACATCATTAGCACGTGTCTTTGGTGCATAAGCGCGCATCATTATTGCAACGGCATGTCATTAGTGCACTGGTACAAATCATTAGTGCACGTCTATGCATAGTAGGCTACACTAGCATGCATCATTAGCGCACGTGCTTGTCATTAGTGCACTAACGTCCATCGTTACTGACTGCAACGGCATGTCATTGGTGCACGTCATGAGTGCATATCATTAGTTCACGTTATCAGTGCATTAGCGTGCATTGTTTGTGTAAACGGCATGTCCGTTGTGTACTAATGCACGTCAATAATACATACTGAACGAGCACGCATCATTAGCGCGTGCATGTTGTCGCAGTCACGCGACTGCTCCAAATCAATGACGTCACGAATCGAAGCAACGGAACAGCAGCAACCAAAACGCAAAGCAAACAAAATAGGTTAATAACTCAACTGATAACTTATCGCGTAAGCTGCGCAGTCGAGCCGGTAACCCGCTATCGCAGCGCGCTCCGTTTGACGCGCCACAATGTCAGTAGCGCAAGATTGTACTAGCACTGGAGCATCATTACTGCACGTGCACATCACTAAGTGGACGTCAGTTGTGCAGTAGTAGCGCACATCATTTGTGCATGTGCACACTTGAACATGAAAGTGCACTTGCGTACAGGGTGACCCAAAAAAAACAGAACCCATAAAAATTTTATTAATTCCTACAAAGATCCAGTAAACTTAAAACACTTTGCAGGTTTTAAACTTCAGTCTGTGTATAGTCATTCCCCAAAGTTTCAGTCATTGATGTCCCTTTGCATAAAAGTCATGTTCTTTCCAAAATATGTTCCAAATGGCCTCCACAGCGTTGGAGGCAAACTTGCATACGTCGGGCAAAATTGTCAATTACTCTAACGCATTCTTCTTTGGAGGCAAACTTGCATACGTCGGGCAAAATTGTCAATTACTCTAACGCATCCTCAAACGATTGGTGAATTAAAGGCAGCAATCACAGGCAAAATTATTGAAATACCCAAAGAAGAATGCGTTAGAGTAATTGACAATTTTGCCCGACGTATGCAAGTTTGCCTCCAACGCTGTGGAGGCCATTTGGAACATATTTTGGAAAGAACATGACTTTTATGCAAAGGGACATCAATGACTGAAACTTTGGGGAATGACTATACACAGACTGAAGTTTAAAACCTGCAAAGTGTTTTAAGTTTACTGGATCTTTGTAGGAATTAATAAAATTTTTATGGGTTCTGTTTTTTTTGGGTCACCCTGTATATGAAAAGTGCACATGTGCTGCAAATATACTCAAAAATCGATTTAAACCCTGTAGCTCTACTTTGTGTGGTAAACAGATGGGCAGATGGCTGCTTGACTCGAAGATCAAAAGGCCCCTTCGCTGTCTCCTAACCAAGGGAATTTGGTGAATTAAATGTAATTATAATCTCTTCAACAATGCCGATTTCGAGCAGTAGCACCTAATTACCGTATTAAAATGCGCGTTTTATCATCAACCACACTTAGTTATACTTTAATACAGCTAAAAGCGGAGAAAGTTAGTTGTGCTGCGATGGCCGAGTGGTTAAGGCGTTGGACTCGAAATCCAATGGGATATTCCCGCGCAGGTTCGAATCCTGCTTGCAGCGAGTTATTTTGCTTCTTCGCATTTTGACCACTTAATGATGTTTCAAAGTTGGCACTTGGTTTGCAGTTTAGCACTATTTTTAGCAGTTTAGTGGTTTAGTTAATTACCGGTAGTTCCCCCCTGTTTTAATATAATAATAATATAAGTCTTATGCCTCTACAGTATGGGCATCTTTTTTCAATCATATTTATTTTATTTTACCAAGTGACGTCATATCACAAGAAAAAAACTGCAACTTCCTCTAGGTCTATCACCAAAGCATCGAAATATGCAATTCCTTTGAAACCAACACACAAACTTGCAGAGTCAAAGCGATATTTAGTCACTTGGTGAGGAGACAGCGAAGGACTGAAAGGTCATCTAAGTCTACTGCCACCTCACCAAGTTAAGGTTAAAAAAGCAGCTTCTAGATTTTCTCAGTCTGTTACTTTCTGTGATAAAAAATTTTACGCAAAATTAAAACACTGTGTTGCAAAGATATGTACACTTTGTACAGTGTATACACAAAACTCACATTCACCATGTAAAGAAAATGCAAGGCAACATTAGAATTGCTCTAACTCTGAGCACACTAAAAAATAAAAATATTTTAACTACAGATTGGATAGAAAATAAATTTATAAAATTCATAATGCTTATTTATGTTTTAAAGAATCCAAAGTGGGCAATTGGAGTGGAAAAAAATTCCTTGCTTTGTTTTGTATTGTTTGCCAACACGTCACCAGCACTGGCACAATTTCCAATACCAGTATATATCAACCTCAGTCAGTTACTGCAAAACTACCAATAATTCAAGGGCACACCAAAATGAGAGACAATCCATTGCACAAATGTGTGATAGATGAATTGCACCAATCTCACACCACTCAATCAAAATAATAGGTTATTGTTGAACTCAAGCATAAATATGCAACTATGATTCCTGTAATCACTACTGCATTGCTGATAGAAAGCTGTTATTCTAGCTTTTATCGGTTTCATAGTTTGATAAAAAATGAGCTTTAACAGCTTTTTTAAATCTGTAGAATGAAACTTCTTTTATACTGCTTGGAATTTCATTCCAAATTTTAATTCCTGCGAATGATAGAGACTTTTGCCCTAATCTTGTTCTAGTTCTTGGAAGAAAGAAGTTGAATCTCACATCGTAAAGAAACTATCATTTCACTCATAGTTGAAAAAAAAAAAAAAAAAAAAAAACTAAATACTTGACATTAAAAGCAATACTTGCACTGATGATTCACAGTATTTGTTCTGAGTTATAGCTCATTAGGTCTTAAATTACACTGGATTCATAGGAGATATATGAAAATAAGACTCTTATTGAAATACTAGTCATATACACTAATGAGATAGGACACTATTTGAGATAGTAACCATATGCAATAAAAAGAGACATTTTAAGAGAAAATCGCAAAAACCAGTAATGTAAGTACCAACGTATAATAAAGTACAGAGTACAAACTGCATAAAATATGCTCATATCAGACACTTCTAAACACAAACACTTATCAAAGCAGACTGATTTAAAAATTTAGATGTGCCCATTATATTCTGTCCATATAAGGCCCAATCTCTATAATATACCGGTAAGTAGTAGAACCAATGAAATGGCAGGTACTGTCGCAGCTTCAAGAAAAGGAAATAAATAATTAGAATTAAACAATAGAGGTAAATTATATCTAAATGCGCTCAAAAATTTTGCATGAGAGTTCCCAGTACTGACCATGAGTGATCTTATGAAAATTGACCTTGCGAAACTTGTCTAAACGCTTTTTGAAAGTAGTAACACTGGAAGCATTCCTAACATGTAAAGGCAACATGTTGTAGTATTTCACAACTCGATTGGCAAAAAAATTAACCGAAGGAAAATTACTTCTAAGGATCAGGTGGTTCTTGCGAGAAGATAATGTAAACCAGTCTCGGCCATAATCAGTAAATCCATTGACAATTTTAAAGGTTTCTATTACATCACCACGCATTCTTCGCTCCAGCAATGTAGTCAATTGAAGCTCATTTAACCGGGCATTATAGGATAAATCTTTAAGACCACTAATACTTTTAGTTCCAAGTCTTTGAATGGACTCAATGTTGAGAATTGTTCCCCAAGAATTAAGTATTGCAATCTACCGGTATGATGTCAGATTATGTCATAGAAGATTGATCTTTTCTTTTTTGCATAGGCCTTAGCATTGCATTAGCTCAGCCTACTGTTCGTGACAGTAATAGCGCAGGTATGCAGTAGACTAACTAGCGTAGGTACTAAATGCAAACACTAACAGTTGCAGGTTAGCGAAAGGCGAAGAGCACTGACAGACTGATAAGCTAGTGTATTCAGTTTTGTTCTCTACTCGCTAATGCTATCACAAATTACTGAACACGTTACACACTGCTAACACTGAACCTGTGAACAGCTCTAGGCTACTGGTGGTAATTGCTCATATATATTGCAACTTAAGGCACATGCTGATGTTGTATCAGTATTCTCTATTGCAGAGGTGGGCACAAATAACAGTATATATATCAAAAGCGCAGCGCAACAAAGCGCAACGATCTTTTCAACCAGCAAAAGCATAAAATGTGCAATTTAATTTTTTTAATTTCTGAAGCGCAGTGCAACTTTGCAATGAACTTTTTCTTTTTGATTCAGTTGAGGCACAACGCATTCCGCAATTTTGGAACTACATTTTCGTACCAAGTTGAAGCGCAACCTAACTTTCGCAATTGAAATTTCAAGCATAATGGTACATATGGTGCATTAATACCTGATGGTTGGGCTACCTAGGGTGTCTGTCGTTAAGTATAAGCTGTCTGCTTTTTTTCGAAGCTATGCAACCTTTGTTTGAGCGTGTGTGTGCTCACGTCTTCGCTCCGATCTAAGCTATTCCCCAAATCTAGCTGTAACCCAAATGAGTGCTTGCATAAGAAGAGCTAGAGCACACGCATGCTCATACATGGGTCGCAGAGGTTCTGAAAAAAAGCAGACAGCATATACTAAACGACATTTGGTACACTGTACAGGTGAATATTGATAAAACACGGAATTTAGCCAAATTCCGAGGACTTTTTCAAAATTATCCACTCAAAATACCTGTACATGGCTTTATTTCAAAATAGTAGTCCACGCTTAAATTTAGCCGAATTTGGTTGACTTTTTCTTAATTGTCCACACAGTTTAAATACGGTACTCCATGCTTGAACTTTTTCAAAATAGTGCGTATTCTGAAACCTTGAGTTTTGTGCTGGCTGATATTTTGATGTGTAATAGCTTGCCGTGTAAAAACTGCTTTCAAAGTGTTGTTTTGCCAAAATCATTGTTAAGTTTTCTATTTTTGAATCTAAATTGGTTAAACCTGAATGAAGTCTTTGGTCTGTGATGGATAGCGATTTGGAAAATTATTGTTTTGTGTTAAATTTAGGGGTCTCTTAGATGAAATTTGGCAGGTGCAGTATGAACAGTATAAAGTAAAATTGAATTAATTGGTATGATTTTGCTTCTAAAAATGATAAACTCGACTCGTGTTTATTAGAAATTTTCAGAAATGAATTGTTTGTGTCACTGATTAGGAAAAATGAAAGAAAATTTGATAAAATTTGCTCAGCAAGGAGTATGGGCATCTTTATCTGGTGGATGGTATTATGATTCTCGCTTCAGCAGCTTTACAAATCTATTTCACTTATACATCTGGCTGTTTCTTTTATCTTTTCCCTTTCTACTGTATTTGGTGAGTAATATAATGCTATAGCAGCTTAGATTATGTAATCTTACTCTATGCAGTTGAAAATGCGATTGGTGGTAACTTCAAAATTTACTGTACTATTCTAAGAAGTAAGGGAGTTTATGAAGTTGTCATTTAATTGCAAAAACTACTGTGCACACTGTGTAGGGGTTGAAATTAACTTTTTGATAGCTTGCTTGTTGTGCAAGGTATATCAACTAGACCTATGTGCTTGGTTGAATTCCAGCTTGGCTGAAACAAATAGGTGCACTCTAAATTTTGAGCTTGTTTAATTTTCACAAAATAATTACTAAAAAATATATACTTTGTAGTAAAGGCATTGAATTTGCATAGTTCTCTCCTTATTATCAGTTTTGCCTATACGTTCTCACTTTTATATAACTGCCAGAAAAGGTACAAAAGTATCCTGAAGTTGTTGTGAAAATGCCGTTGATGAAAATAGCTTAGGCCCTTTAAAGCCACTACCGATTAACCAAAAAGATAATCTTCCAAAATAAAAGAAAAAAGGTCATCGTACCAGAAAGCTGTTAATTTGTTCAAGAAATGGACCCGAACTGAACCTCAAAAAAAAAAAAAGAAAAAAGTCATCACACCGGAGTCATAATACTATCTGCAAATTATAAAGCTATCTCCCGGTAGAAAAAAAACAACGGAATTTGTAAATCAAAAGCATCAATTTGCACTTGAAAAAATTTTTGGAAAAATGCCAGAAAATATTTCACATTTTTTTGCACTTATGGAGAACAAGGCCGGTATTGCGAAGTTTAGAGGTAACGAGACTTCTTGACTTGAATTAGCAAGCTGCTTTTGAGCAAGATTGCTCGAAAAGCAAAATGCTATTATGATTTCGTCTCGGTGCAACCATACTCGAGCAAGCTTGTACAAATGCGGCGGTGCTCCAGACACACGCTATTAATGTAAAAATGTGTAGCTTGTGTCACATTTTTTGAGGATGTGTGTAACTTCCAGCGGGAACATGTGGAAATACGTTAGGTTTTAAGGAATGCTTCGAATATCTGACGGGAAATTTTAAATATTTACAATTGTATACAGTATAATGAATTTTTCGCGAAACAAGTCTAGGCGGCAACAATTTTGCAACATTAGATGCTAACCTCATACCACAAGGTCTTGATTTAACATGCTTGTGGACAGAGGTTTAAAGTTACAAAAAGCAATATGTACTTTTAAAGTAATTTATATTGGTTTAAGTAATTATATTTTTGAATACTTTCTGCTTTCACTTACTTAGTTCTAGAGTGAACTAATGCTACTTATAAGTAGCATTTTGCTTCAGAATAGTACAAAGTATTGTAGTTTTTAATTCGAAGCACAGATTGTCGGAACAGTGGTGTTTTCTTCCAGCAATTGTTCAATTAATTTAAGTTAGCAAATATTTTTTGAAATGATTCCAAGTAAATTTTGCGCGACATGATTTTGAAATCTCGAAGTTTTGTTGTTGTTCTTTTTGATTTGAATATAATAACAAAAACTTGTGTCTATTAACAATTCATGACTTCTTGAGAGAGTGAGGGGTTAAAAAACCAAGTACTATGTGGCTATGACGTGAAGGTAGTCATCATGCAACAGTTTATCAATTGAATAATTGGTTTATTTTGCTTAATTAGTTTCAGAAATACTTGTACTTGAGCACTTCTAAAACCACTTCTTTTTATTTTTATTCAAGTCCTTTTTTTGGTCAATGCTTTGTTCTTTACTTCAACTACATTTTCGTTCAAGTAACAAAACTTTTACTAGATTACTCTTTTCTAATACTTTTTGCACCAATGCTTGTGGACTACTTTTTGCCGCTTTCGGAAATTTTTAGCCTGGCTTAAAGCGAAATTTGCAATCTTCGTTGTTGCGCAAAAGCGAAATATGCTGCCATTATCGACCAAAATTAAAGCGCTGCCATTCGTTTGCCTTGTTTTTAGCAACTCAAGACGCTTACCGAGCACAATTAAGCGCTCGAAAAGTTTTGACGTTTTGCGAGCGAGTTTTATCGTGAAATAAACTTCATAATAGCTCGAATTGATTTAGCGGAATGACTCAACGTTTTTTAATATGAGAAGCTAACCGAGAAGAAATCGTAATACGGGTCCAGAGCTTGTTATATCATCTTTTTACATTATATCATCATTGATATGAATAATATATCTTATTTCAAGCAGATCAACTTTTTGTGCTTGATGTAACATTTTTTTCATTTTGCAATGGACTAAAATTGATTTTTAATAGTAATCATTTCAATTGTCATGTTAACAATGAGATGCTTTCAGAATTTGTATTTATGACAATGATTCATGTTGTTGTTTTGCTGCAAATTACTTGAATGGTAATATCGATTTTCAACCGCAAATAACTTGAATGCTACACCAGCTAGGAAACAAAGTGGGCAACTGTTCATTTCAAAAAACGTCGCTCATGCTCCCCAAAATAATAAGCAGCATGTTCCCACTCCTTTTGTGGTTTGATACCTGATAAATCTAAATCTAATTGTTATTGTAATTATATACATTTTATTCACCAAGTTGCATTGGCCAGGAGACAGTGAAGTTGCCTTTTGGTCTTGGAGTCGAATGTATGATTATAATGTATGATTATGATTAAATTATCAACAATAGAAACACCTATAAAGTTGTAAAAATAATGCCCTCAACAGGTTGTTTTGCTGTCAGACTCTGCAGGGGGTGAAACAGTTTGCTGGGGACATTATTTTAACGATTCTATAGGTGTTTTTATTTTTGTTTACAGGCTCTGATTTAGCATCATTGAGCTCTTTGTTTGGTTTGCAACAAAAACACATATAATTATATAATCTAAAGTTAGTCTATATATTTCATTATATTCATATCCAAAACAAAAGTTGTCCTGTCAGCCCCTGCACTGAACCAAAATAAATGTAATACAATCATTGGTTTGAACTCGAATGTAAGCCTACTACAGCTTGTTGTAATGACTACTGACTATCTGTCAAATCATTCTTTTCCAGTTTTTTTGCTGTTATCTCAAAACAATTGCCATAATTCGAAAACAACGGCGAATTTATAGGTTGCAAATCATCCAAATTTCCCAAAATTATCCAAAAATCTCACTTAGAAAGGAGCTAGTAATGTCCAACCATTAGAAAAGGAGTGTGATCTTGTTGACATTTCTTTTTTAAAACAGAAGTGCTGCTTTCTTTAGAGTGTGCTTGTCCAGTTGTGGCAGAAAGTGCTTGCCCAGTTGTGGCAGAAAGCTGTTTGCAAATAATAAAAAGCTGAAGATTAAGTTCAAAAACAAAACTGAACAACATTGCAAAATTTTGAACTTTGCCTTTTGAAAGAGTGGTTAGCATGACAATTGTGGAAAAAATTTTTGCAGAAAAAGGACGTAACATTTCGAGCAAAAAAAAGTCGCAAAGCATGTTTTACTTAGTAACAAATTGGAGTGCGATTAAAAAGAGCTAATTATAATTAATGAAGTGCATGCGATTAAACAAAGCACTTGGTAATTGTGCTAAAATAAATCAAGCAAAGGCTCTCTTTACTTGCATTTTATTTTACTGCAACATAAGCGATAATTTGCGTTTCCTAATAGTCTTGTTTGATGTTGTTTGCTTCATACACTAAAGTCAGAAATAACTTGCCAGAGGCAATTATAGCTTGGAAGCCTTAATTTTGAACCCTGCTACATTTAATTTATTGAATTATGTGCTTAAGATTATACTATTTTAATTTTGAAAATTGCTATGGTAATGTCTTTCTGTATACAGAAATGGTCATTTCATAGTTTAAGTTTTTAAAGAAAAAGTGACGGTGTAAGTTGGTCCTTGGTCAAGCGCTGCTTCAAAGAGCTCCATTTTTTATCGTTTTAAATATTTCGTTGTGAACGTGAAGTGGGGTTTGAAGTTGTCATACAACTTCAACTTGTGTGTTAGTTGTTGCTGTATAGTGTATCGGTAAATATTAGGTTTTAATATTATTGTATGAGAAAATAATGCTCAATAGGATTAAAATTGTAAATGAATATAATATACCATATTAATTTGAGTATAAGTCGCATTTTTTTGTATCAAAATATTGCCCAAAAAGTTGGGTGCGACTTATACACAAATACATGAAGTGTATCGTATGCAATGCTAAAGGTGGCTACATCAAAAAGCCAAGCATCTTGTTGGTGTTATCCTGGGTAAAAAGTGCTTGGCATGACATTTCTGAAGATATGGTAAAAAAGTTTGTTTACAAACTGGAATTGCCAGTCCTATGGAGGAAAGTATGGATGATAAAGTAAGGGATGACAGTTCTCATGAGCAAAGTGATGGGGTTGTTCCAGAGGAAGACTTGGACAGACTATTTGAAGACAGTGCAACAGTGATGACTCTGATGGTTTTCAATTTTTTGTTCTGTGATTACTGTGAATAAATGTTAAAAAAAATTTTGTGCTGTTTTTAATGTCAAATATGAGGGTGGGACTATACACGCATGCAACTTATAATTGAATAAATATGGTATTTAATATGAAAGTTTGATGATTCACAGGATTGATCTCATTAAAAAATAATTGCATTCTGGTATAGTGCATGGCTAGATAATGGTTCAACATTTTCTAATCTTGTTACAGATAAAAAAAATCCCTTAGATGCCGCTTTCCAATTATTCAAAAATTTTTTCTAGATTACACCATTGGATTTTGCTTCCTTTGCATCATACATTGCTGTGCTGTTGGTGTTTTTCTGCACATTAAAAGCTGTGAACAGTTATCTGCACCACACGTTTGATTGTGGCAATCAAGTTCAAAAGGAAATAGAGCAGCCAGCAAAAGGTACTGGATAGGAATAAGATAACATTTTTGACAACTACCGTAAGTATTTATAGCATTCTATGTAAACAAACAGTGGTTTCCAGCTCTGGTCGTAACGTTTAGGTGTGGAACGTTTATATGCTGCCGATTTGTCACCGGGACTTTTACGCACTGTACCGAGCAAAAAAAGTATTTATCAAAAATTTTTTTTCTTTGTACAAAAAAGTAATTTTTCCTTAAAAACGTTTTTTTCCATGACAAAATTTTTTTTCAAACAATTTTTTTGTTTCAAGTAATATTTTTTTTCAAAAAAACAGCTTTTTAAAATTTTTTCTTATAAAAACATATTTCAACTTTCAAAATTTCTGACTGCCTAAAAGTCCAGGTGCATAAAAGTCCTGGTGCCTAAACATCCATGCCTAAAAGTCGTAGACCATTTCAAGCTTAATGTAAATTTCCAAAAAATGTTGGTTCTTGTCAGCTCACGGTTATAGTTCAGTAAAGAGTATCTTAACATTTGACAATTTCCGAGCCAGGTCAACTGACCGCGAACCAACGGTTTCGTTACAGTGATATGGTCACTGATTTCGTCCCAGTGATTTTGTCACAAAGTGGAGATTTGTGCAAGGTGGCTCTGGGTATAGTAAGATATGTATATCCTTCTCAGCTAATCGGTGTCATTTGGTTTGCAATCAGCTTGTTCGCAGTCAGTTTGTTGCCATCAGTTGTTGTGGACTCACAATTTCAGGCACTCTGTGTCTGTGTAATCTCATCAACGCTTAGCACGTTTTTGGGTTCTGTTTGTAAGTTTTTTACCAGGCTGGGCCACCACAACTGGATCGTGACTTTTAGGTGCTGGACATTGAAGCACCGAGACTCTTAGGCACCAGAGGTAAAGAAAGTTTTTTCCAAAATTTTTTTTTCAAAAAAATGTTTTTTCCAAAAAAAGGATTTTTTCAAAAACGTACTTTTCTTTCAAATAAAAGCTTTTTTCCAAAAAAAATCTTTTTCAAACAAAAAAAGTTTTACTTTGATCAAAATGTTTAATACAGGGTGACCCCCCCCAAAAAACAGGCCCCAACTCTAATTAGGCCCCTGTTTCTTAGTGTTTTGTCCAAAAGAAATGAAACTTTGGTCATAACTAGTTTATTATATTCAAAACATCACATCAAAACACTAGGGTCTTTGGCCTTTTTTTCACTGTTCTACTGCATGTGTTCTAGATGGCCTCCATTTAGCTCCGTGCATTTTTTGAGGTGCAGCACAAAGTTGTCCATACGTTCTTACAGACTGAATTGGTAATGGCTCTCTTCTCCTCCCTGATGGCTTCCTTGAGTTCCGTGATGGTTCTGGGTTTTCCTGCATAGACTCTGTCCTTATGATAGCCCCAAAGAAAAAAATCTGGGGGGCT
The DNA here is from genome assembly GCA_963965965.1 of Trididemnum nubilum. Taxonomy (NCBI): domain Eukaryota; kingdom Metazoa; phylum Chordata; class Ascidiacea; order Aplousobranchia; family Didemnidae; genus Trididemnum; species Trididemnum nubilum. The sequence continues at coordinate 37,444,184 of OZ014484.1, read as the reverse complement.
TAGGTCCAGGTTATGAGGTGCCCACTCAAAATCGGTCTTGAGACTGATCACTCGGCCTCCAAAGTTCTCTTTCAGCCAATGTCGGGACAGGTTTGAGGTGTGAGAATTTGCTCCGTCTTGCTGGAACCAGAACTTGCTCATGAGCGATGGGTAGAGGGTCTGGAGCTCACTCTTGAAGGTTTTGAGGACCTCCACATACTGCTTCTTGGTGACTGTCACTGCTGCACCAGGTTCTTCAAAGAAGATTAGTTCGATGGTGCCTCTGGCTGAGATTGCAGCCCACACAGTGCACTTAATAGAGTGCGGGGGCTTGGTGGCTACTTTATTGGGTCTGGAGGCCCCCTAGAAGACATTTGTTTTGAAGTTTGCTTTTCCGTCAAGATGGAAGTGGGCTTCATCTGAGGTCCAAAGGAGGTTAAGAAAACTTGGTGTCTCCTCGATCTCCTCAAGCATCTTGACTGCCATAGCACTCCTCTACTTCTTGTCTGAGGCTGTAAGGGTCTGCAGCGTCTGTATTCTGTATGGGTAAGCCCTGTTGTCATTCACCAGCACTCTCCTGCAAGTTTCACAGGACATACCGAGGGGCTGACTTCGGTTATGCACAGAGCATTTTGGGCTCTACTGGAAAGACTCTCTCACACTTTCAACCAGCTCGGCTGTGTTCACGTCACGAGTGACTTGGACGGTTTTCACTGGCAGCGTTTGGTTCCATACTTCTCGAAGTGGTCCACCCAGTTCTGAATTTTGCTTTTAGAAGGAGCCTTTAAAAAAACGACCTGGGTTTTCTTAAACAAGCCTGTCTTGTAAAATTTAACACAGTGTATTCTTTGTCCCAGCTCCCACTGGAGTCTTGGTGTACTCACGGTTATTTCTTGTGCTGTGGAACGATTATTTCCCAGAGGTGCTGCTATTCTTACAGCAAAATGAGTTGGCTTAAGGTCAAGAAACTTTTAACAGCTTGTTTTTGTGAAGGAAAACTTGGACTTTTTGAAGTGGCAAAGGGTTGCACGAGACGACTTTGATGACATGCCCAGCACCTTTAGTAAAAAAATAGGCTTCAGGCCTACCAACATTTTTAATCTTAGTTTTATCTTTTTAATCTTTTTGTTTCGTTGATCGTCTGCTTGGAAAGCATGCTTTAGACTACAGCTGTATATGCATTGCCGCTCAAGAAATTTCCAAAGATTTTTGGAAATTAATATTATTGCTCACTTTAGAATCCTGAAAAACATTTCTGTATCCTGAATAATTTTGTGATATTTGGTGATGTATACATATAATACAACACTTTGCTTTTTTGATATTCCAAGGTATGTGTATTGTATAAACGATGTGTCAAAATGCTTAGCCTATTTTTTATTCAAGAAATGGCATAAATTTCTGAGCAGTTGGCGACGGTACTCCAAAATTTGCCAAGATTCCCGAGCAAAGTTAATCATATTGACAAACTTTTTGGCAGGTAAATTACTACGGCACATTGATCGTAAGATTTTTGGCACCACCAACAAACTGGCCACTGTCGAAACAAATTTCTAATTTAACAGTGACCATTAATTGAACCTACATTACATACCGATAACCAAGACTTAAACCCCAAATTTTCTATTTTTGCAATTACCTTAAATGCTGAGTGCTGACTGCTCAGCGCTAAAGAGAAACATAAAATTTTAACTGAGAGCGAGTTTTCAAACAAAATTGTTATCTGCACCCAGTGGCGTACGCAAAAAGTGTCCATTGGGGGCCTAAAATTTTGTCACGCTGTGATGTCACAAATCAATGTTATGGAAAGTGCCGAAGGCAAGACCATTGTGGGGTGGTCCTGGGGCATGCTCCAGAAAAAATTTGCAAAATTACACTAAAAATACGCTTTTTCGTGCATTCTGGAAGCAAGTTTTATTAAAATGTTTTTACGAGGCTTACTTGAAGAATAAAATCGTAAAATAAAAATGCCTCAAAAACAATAGGGAATTAAAAAAGCTAGGTCATTTGTGAAGGAAGAAAACAAACCAGAATAAAGATCGATTTATTTTTACATTTACGCAGTAATAACATACATCCTCTTAGAACTGCTTGGTTTTGCTTTCCTCTGTTTCGTTATTGGGTCTGAGGGGAAGGCCATGGCACAGTGGCCTTCTTCGTAGGTACGCTAACGTCTGCATAGTAATTATATTGTATAAAATTTAAAGGCTTTTAAAAGACTGCTCTTATCCAAAGTTCGACTAGAAGTTCAAGCGTAGGAATTTCATGTAACCATTGATCAGGACTATATTGCAACTGAAATAAAATAAACAAGGAACCGAACTCTTGGCATGTTCTTCTTAACACCTAGCACCTTTCATCTTGGCAAAAGTTTTCCTTTATATGAATACCTTTCAAAACAATTAAAAAAGTTTTTGCACCTGTACAGGAGCAAAAAAAAAAAATGCTAACTGCAATTATCACGTTTGAAACTAAGTTATTTTAATCGTGATCTGCAAATTGCCATGCGTGATTAAGGGAGGAGGAAGTGACATCGACAACACCCCCCCTCCATTCCGTCACTCAAGCAGTAAATACTAGCCTGTATGCCTGTAAAGTATGATTTTCAAGAACACAAAAACGCAAGTTTGTGCGTCTCGAGTTTTTACTTTTCCTCGACCCAATAAGGATTTGTGCATCTCTGTTTGTTCTATATGACAAATACATGTGTTATATTGTACAAGTATGTAAATCAAATTAGGATTTTCAACTCAACGAACATAGTGTAGTTAGATGTTAGAACGAGTGATGAAAGTGACTGGCAGGTAAGGTTACTTTCTTCCAAGTGTCTACTCCAGCCACTAGAGTCACAGCCATTATCCAACTCCGGTCGCAGTTTTGTTTAAACAAACCTGCGTACATTTCCACTCGGCCCTGCTGCTGACATGTATATTATAACTTACAAAAGCAGAGTATTAAAGAAATCGAAGAAAACTTACTGATGTTTATTACAGGTCTGAAGCCGATATGGAAAATATCAAGCATTGTTATATTGCTATAGGTCTTCTCTATTTATCAAACCAGGGAAAAAACAGCAAAGTTTGCAGTTCAAGTTTGCGGAAGTGAAAAGTCATTTGCGGTTGAGAAAGTGTAAAAAATTTCCGCAAACGTACCGCAAACTTGCAGATTTGTGGTTGCGGACCACCCATTGCTATTTTGAGGAATTTGCGGTTGCAGAATAGAGTTTAAATTGGCGGTGCGCAGCACTGGTCATTTGTGTACAACATTCAAGTTAGGAACAAATTCTTTTTGTTGGCAGAGGGCAGAGTAGAAGTTTTGTTAAAAGTGACTTCAAAAGCAGATAGATGGAAGGAGAGTGAAAAAAGTTTTACAAAACATTGATTTCTTATTGTATTTTTTTCAATAATGTCACTTTTATCAAAACTTCTAACCCCCTTTCTGCCGACAAATAGAATTTGTTCTCAACTTAAAGGTTGTACACAAATGATGTTCTTGGATCGACCCTTTTCCAGGCAATTACTCCTCGGCTGTTTCCTATAGCCGCTCCTTTTCCTGTACTCACTGGTCTAATGATTCCTCTTGACAAGTGTCAGATAAAAAGCTACAAAATATTAACAATTTAATCGAAGTGAAACTTTTTTGTTTGAAAAACATTTTCTTTGAAAAAAACGTTTATTTGAAAGAAAAATACGTTTTTGAAAAAAAAATTAAACTTTTTTTTTTTAAAAAACTGTTATTTGAAACAAAACAATTTTTTTGAAAAAAGTTTCTTGAAAAAAAATTTTTTTTACCTCTGGCACCTAAAAGTCCTGGGATCTAATTGGCAGTGCCTAAATGCCCCATGCCTTAACATCTGTGCCTAAAGAGCACGATCCGTGGCGAAAGCTGGTCGTCCTGACCAGCTGGGTCAAGATTCAATGTGATGCGGTCAAAATTTGTGTCATATGACCAAATGTCTGACCATGACCAAGTGTGAAATGCGTCATTCAAATCAATGCAATCATCTGGTCTGACTTTTACCGACGTACCGACTTGGTCGTGAGTGTGAAATGGGTCTAATGGGTGCAAGTTGACACATTTTTGTCCACTCTTTATCGTTACAACAGAAAAATCACCAATTTTCGGGTGCAAGCAGAGACACCAAAGCGTAAGAGATAACATTGATGTATAATAGTACTGATTGAATAGAAGTAGTTAATACAACTTTGCCATTTTAAACTTGACTGCTAATTGTATGGGGTGATTTTAGTGTGGGTAAAATTGGGATCACATGATACTTTTGTATATGCAAGGAAATTTGTTGTTGCAGGAGATAGCAGCAGCACCCAGAAAGATGTTGGAACCAGCAGAAGTTTGGATAACCATGAAGGTGCTTCACTGGACAGAGTTGTAGAAGAAACTCTAGTGAAGTCTTTGTAAGTTTTATTGAAGGAAACAGTGATTGTTATGAATAGTAAGTAAGTCTCAGTCATCGAAGACGTGAACCGAAACGGCATGCCACAAAGTGATTGAGAGAAATATACACATAATCTCAGCTAAAGTGATAAATTATATATCAAAACTTGACATAAGAATGCAGCAACATAAGTGCACAGGAACAAAAAGGCGAAGTAACATAAGGGTGCAAAATGCCCACCGATGACGTACAATTTACTTCAAAGAGTTGAAAGGAAAGCTTATGTTATGAATTCAATAACCAGTTTCACTAGCGCTCAACCTTGGCTGGTTGAAGCAAGGTTTAAACCACAAACCTTGCAATCTTTACCTCTCAGGTAACAATCCCTTTTCCCTTTGCTGCAGTTGAGTCGTTGATAATGCAGTTTGTAAAATGTAAGCTGCCTGGTGAATGGTATGGATGTCAGTGGTTGAGTGAATGGAGATCGAGTGGATGGAGCGTCAACGCCTGAAACAGTAGACACGGGTTCGATTCCTGGTTGGGTCAAACCAAAGATTGTAAAAATTGGTATTCACAGCTTCCCTTCTTGATGATCAGGAATAAAAAGGATGTTGTGTAGCCTTCACAGTATGTGGTGGACAGGTTGGCAGGCGGCAGTTTGACTCAAAGACCAAAGCGGTGTCTTCGCTGTCTCTTGGCCCAGGCAACTTGGTGAATAAAGTGTAATTACAATTACAGTCATCCAAAAATTTTTTGTTCCAGAGATTCGTCAAACCAGCATGAGAGTGACGATGTGGCTGGGCACAAAAAGCTATGGGATGATATTGAAGCTAAGGTGAGATTTTGAACTTTTCGTAGCTAGCTTCTAACCAATAGTATATAACAGAGGTCCTTGGCCTTGAGGAGACATTTTGAAGTCCTTGGCCTCGAAGCCTCAAGTCTTCGAAAATTGCCTTGTCCTCGGCTTGAGGACAGAACTATTTTTGAACTGTTGAAATTTTGTTGGAAAACGTTAGAAACCTTGCGGAAAATCTGCAAAGACCTTTTTTTTCGGTTCCTCAAGTAGAGATCGCCTGAAAAAAATTTTTGAAGACCTTTTTCGCCTGAAAAAAATTTTTGAAGAACTTTTTGTTTTGAGATCGCCTGAAAAAAAAGTTGTAGACATTTATTTTTGGAGAACACTTGCGTCTGTGTCCTTGGTCCTTGGCCTTGGCCTCAAGAAGGTTTGTCCTTGGCCTCGAGCCTTGTGTCCTCGACTCCACCTCTGTTAGATAACATGGCACAGTATAATAAAAAAGGGGATGTAAAAATAATTTGCATACAATTCGTGTTCTGTTGTCGTTGTGATTGGTGGTTAAGTGATTGAGTATCGAATTTTGCTAATTAGCAGGTTGGGTTAATTATGGCTGAAACCTGAAAAAAGGATTAAATTTGTGTGAAGAAGGAGATCGGAATTTCGGAAATCCTGCATTGCAGCAGAAGTTTAATAGGAGTTTTTTTAAAGAAAGGGTGTAGCAAAAGTTTCTTCCCATCGGTATATCAGATAGTGTATAGTTCTAGTCGTTGTCATAGACTACTGAAAGTAAAGCCGACACTAAACATGAATTGGACATTCCGTATGGGGTATAAACTACCAGCATGCCAAATCTTGGTTTGTTCTTGTGATTGTTTGGATTACCAGCCGAGGTCAAAGTTTGGGGTCAAGTTTTACAGTAAAATTTATGGGTTAGTTTACGTAGGATGTAATAATTCAGCACTAATTTGATTCATTTCACTTCCTGTTGTGAATTATAAGTGCTTGAGTAGGCGAATGTACTGCAATGAGCATTTCTTGATTGAGCAGTGGTATTTTGCGTAAGTCAATAAACATGTGTGAGAAACTTTTGTTTCAGGCGAATACGGTACAAGTTTTGTCACTGTTCCGGAATATTTTCCAAAAAAAAATTGGTAAAATTGAAATATTAGGAGTGTGGAAAGATGCCTAAAGCATGAAATTGCTTATAAATAACAAATGTGGACAAGTCAAACCTCCATTTCCAGCAAAATAGTTGGAATTTGCCTTATGTTAAACAAAAGAGTGCAAGATACACTGTTGTGAAGTCACAAACAAACCGCGATGTGGTTTTGCATTGTTGTTTAAAACTTTACAAACAGTTCCAATCTGAGGGAAAACGAACAAATTTAGTTTGATCTAAACCAAAACAATCTCATCGCCGCCAATAATTTTTTGGCCTTTGACAGAGTCAATTGCAAGTTAGCCTCAAAGCAGATCTGACTTATGCATTTAATCGCATGTAAGGTAATTAAAGCATTCCACTAACACCCAGTGATATTCTTAATGAAGCAAAATAAGGTTTCCGATCGTGAGGGTGATGTCTGTGGCTCTCCAAGGTAAGGCATTTTTTCAAAATGCTGTTTCAAGTCGAAGTCAAATCAATAAAAGTGGTAACAGTATAGAAGAACTTGACTGAACAATTTCAGCTAGTTTCGAACCTCAAAAACTCTTCAAAATGCTCCCAGCATAATTTGAAAGGTTCTCCCAAGACCCGTAATTCACTGTTTTTGAGCTAGAAGAAAAAGCAGATATCTCGTTATTTAATTTAAACTTAAAAATATTGTGCTGCTTCCGTGCGGTAATTTCGGAGTTTGGACTACATGAAAATTGATCATAAATATTTTAAAATCTGAAGATACAAAGTTGACTTTTGGTGACAATGAAGTTTAGTATGTAGAGAATGATTTTTTCGAAAAAAAAAAGCAGCATAGGTTTACGTTTGCTAGTTTTTTCATAGTACATGAAAATATATTGGGAGATATTTTTGTCGTACCTTGCAGTACCCAAAGTCTCATGTTGTTACAATTTATTACTTCTCTTTCTTGAGTTATATACAACGTTTGGCGATTCGACAATGACATTTCTGCGGCGTAGTGCTTACGGCGCATGCCTGAAAAGTCTCGCGCGGCATTATTTTTATTCTTTTTTTTTCAGTACCTTGCAATTTAATTAGTGTTGGAGCAGCACTGCCAGCCTAAGAAATTGCAAATTGAAGTGCTTCAAAATAGGTTACTTCGAAAATATGCGCCCGGCAGCGATTTGTTTTGTTTGGTAAAAAGTAATCCGAGGGTGGTTCATTACCCCTCGGCTTGCCGCTAATAGTGATTAAGAATGAGGTCAACAAACTGAAAAACCGATTTTAGGCAACCAATATCTTCGCGCTCTTGTTGTACTTAAGCAGCTAGCAAATATCTGAATCGAATTGTTTAGGATGTCGCCGAGTGGATGAAAGAAGATTTGGACGGAATTGACCCTGATTTTATCAATTTTAAGTTCGATGGCTGGCCACAAGCAGAAGAAAAGCAAGACCTCGAGCAAAAAGAAGGTTTGTCAGTTTTGAATGTTGGTTAAAATAAAATTCTTTAGAGTTTCCTTCACTTTGAACGAAACAAAAAAAAAACAATTCTTATTTAAATGCTATTAGACCTGGTGTCCACAGTCAGGCTTGCGTTTTGCAATGATAAAATTTTATCTTGCTCAGATTTTGAACCAAGTCAATTGATCCCGGCAAACTCATCAGTATCATTGGGGTTATGGTTTGCTAGCAATCAGTTAACGGTGGTCAGTTGTCGTGAACCCCGAGCGTTACCAATTTTTTAATTGAAATTTGCAGATCCTCTCATAACTAATAATCTATTTTTATGATCCAAAGCAAAAGTGTTTCAAAAACTTTGAGAGCATTTTAAACTTCGATATTTCAATATGTATTAGCTTCAAGCCGGTTAAACATTACAAATACTAGGATAGACATGCAAGGTTCGAATGAAATTGTCATTTGTGCGCTCTTATTAGCAAAACAACTGTGTGATTAGTTGTATTATTCAATCTATATCTCTCATAAATCCACGTTAAATACTAATGAATCAAAGAAGGTTTTGCCTGCTAATTTTCATTGAATGCGAAACATCATATCAGCAGAATAAGCCCTCAGATGAGCAGTGAGCTTTAACGTTCAACCCAGTCTTCGACAACTTGACAGTGACATCACAGTCGACACAAGTTCGCACAGAAGATGAATTGAAACCGGCAGCTAAGCTGCAGAAAGTGAAACAGGCGAAGCGGCGAAAGAAGGGGGCACCGGTAGACAGGTGCGTCAGCATCACCAGCCTCTCATCCTCCGAATATCATTCCGACGAACCGCAGGTATTTCTTGGCTTGAAAAGCGAATGGAAAATTTGGTTTAATTGTTTGAATGCTTTCTGGCCTGCAATCTACCAGCGCGGACAAAACGACGGCTGCTCAAAAACAAGCAATGCGTAAAAGTTGTCCTCCTACAACATTTTATCCTGTAGCCTGTAGAACACTGCGTCTGTAATCCAAAAGCTACAAGTTCAAATCTTGTGGGAAGACAACTTTTGCCTTGATTGTTTTAAGCAATCGAGGTTTTGGTGGTTTTTCCCGAGACTGGTATCCTGTAAACCCTAGAACATTCAAACGATTAAAAAGATGAAGCTCCGACCCGCAAATGCCAAAACTCAATTAAAATTATTATAACATAATGGGAGATATCGGTTGCACTTGTGACTTGTGAGTGTAGAGGCTGGTTTACGCGGAATTGCTGCCATTCGTAGTTGACTCTAGTGAATTTTTTGGTTGTTTTTCAAGCTTGCTGCTCTTCACTGTGCTTCATTATAATAACGCAAGCAATCGAGTTCACTCGCTACTCTGCGATTTCGTGTAAACTTAAAAAAGGACGGCAGGCAAAATTAATTGGTTGCTAAAATATGTGCTGTAGTGTTCTTGATCCAGTTGTTTCAGATATATTTAACGATTATACTGGACGACATGGTCATTAATTACCCCCCTGTCCTCGTCACACATCCCTGGTTACTGAGTTATGAACGATGCATTACGATAGTACGAACAGTAAATAATGTCATTGTTGCTCACTATAAAAACGTCACTGTTTCACAAAAGATGTTCTGGCGTACATTTCTCGTGTGAAGTAGTTCTGCATTAAGCAGAAGTCGAAAAATCTGTTATGTTCAAAATGCCTGTCATGGTAGTTTAAGCCAGGGTTGCCACGTCGTAAAAAGTGCTGGATCTATTTTTGGTGTCCTGGAAAGTCCTTGAATTTTGTTAATAAGTCCTGGAAAATATCTAGAAGGTATTCCTGTGCTTCACTGGGGCAGAATAGTGAAACCACGTTAAGAGGTGACAGAAAGAACTCCCTGAAGTGATTTTGGAGTAATTGGGAAAATTAAATTTTAAGTCCTGTAAAAATAGCCTTATACAGTTCTGGAAAAGTCCTAGAAAGTGACCTAAAAATTCCTGGTTCAATTTAATAAGCTTTGGGCAAAATATTTGGACAAACGATTCTGGCATACTGTCATCAATATGAAGTAATTCAAGGATTACCGCTTTGAACTGAGAATTCAACTTATTTCATCCTGCTGTCACATGTCGCAGTAGTAGCTATAATCTCCATAATGCCCATTGTTTGTCCCTACAGTAGTAATAATGGTACCGGATGAGGCTTACAAAACATCTGCAACTAACGGCATGTGCAGCTTTTTTACTAATTCCATACGTAGCGATTGAAACGTTTTTAGTAAAAAGTTCCTTGCCTAAATTAGTGTAAGGTGTTCACGTAAAGTGATGATGGGTTTGGTTTGCAGACGAGTTCATCCGAGGAGAATGTTGCGAAAGTCCGCCGAGCCTTCTCACAAGGTACAAGTGAGTATGGTGGTACTGTCATGGTAAATTTCTCTCTCTTTATTGCCCGCTTTCTCGTGAGAGTTGCGCATAGTAAATTCCATGTCCGTATTTTTCTAACTGTCAGGGCTGCTGCGTCTTAAGTGGAAATGAAAAAGTAGTCATAATACACTTTTTTGCAAGAACAATTTTATGAGAACACGAGGGATATTTTTGCTCAAAATTTAAGAACAAATTAAGAACATTTCTAGACTCAGCTTCAAAAATAATTAAGAATACTGGGTTGTAGAAAGCATTAAAATTTAAATCAATGTCGGCCAAATGACTGCAAAAGACTCAGGCTTAAGTTTGCTATCGAGATATGAGCAACCATCACGCGTGTTGATGAGATAGCGACAATTCTCTTGTTATCAATTTTGTACTGAGCAGTGCCTATTTGTTTGGTGGATTATAAGATAACATAGAGAGATCGTGACGAGATCTTCTCGACAGGTCGGATGATGCAGAGGCGGGTAGGATTTCGAAGTCACGTGCGTCCCACTAGATTCTCCAAACGACCTTTGACCCACGTCGAGGAACAATCTGGAACTGACAGAACTGGAAACGGTAAGTTACATCTATCCGTGGAAAGGTATAGCGTCTGCTTCTAAATTGGCAGACTCCGGTTCGATTCCTGGTCAGGTCAAACCAAAGGCTCTCTAAATTAGTATTCATAGCTTTCCTGCTTGACGTTCAGCAGTTAAAAGAGACAACGTAAAGCCTCCACCGTGTGTAGTAGACAGGTGGCAGCTTGACTCGAAGGCCGTAAGGTACCTTCGCTGTCACCCGATCAAGGCAACTTGGTGAAAAAATGTAATTATAATTATCCACATGCTTTCAAATAGGCAAGCGATGATGCGTTCTCAGTGTTCTCGTACAAGTCACAATGGCGATACTTCGGTGGTAGAGCGTCAGGTTAGTGATCGAAAGGTTGCTGAATCCCGGTTCGATTCCCGAACTGGTCATGCGTCGTTGTGTCTTTGGGAAAGACAACTAACGCTTATTTCCCATCGGGGGCTGCGCAGTCTAGCAGTTGTGGAGTTGTGGCGCAGTCTAGCTGTTGTGGCGGCCCAACCTGATGGAAAACTTGCTAACAATTCAAAAAAGTGCTCTCCATTGGTGTTGTTTGGCAGACGTAGTGTGCCTGGTTCATGCCAATGAACACTGTTAACAAAATTAGGAAATCAAATTACTTGACCATAATTATAATACGTAATTGACATATGGGTAAAATATGGCTTTGTGAAGTTGCGTGAGAGGTCCAACAAAATCCGCCTAAAACTTTTAGAAGATAAATAACTAAAAGTTTCCGGCCAGGTACTGTGAAAAGAAGACACCAAAAGCCTTCGAGTCAAACAGTACCAAGACAATTTCACGAAAATCTAATTGGGCATCTATTTTTCTGATGGTTGAAGCTCAGCCATCGGCCAGTGACCAACTTGCGGTACTTTCCCTACCATGTGAATGACGTAACTACAGAAAATAAATAATACAACACAGGTTTTGGACGTACAAAATGCAGCCTTTTATATCATAATTGGGACGACTAAAATTAGAGTGGACCAAGTCAACTTGGTCCAATTTCGAGATAAGTACATTTTCTTTTGCAGATGCATCAGTAGATTGTGATGACAATTTTTTGAAGCGATAAATTCAACTAACGAGTTGAACCAAGTTGATTTGGTTCGTTAAGTTTTATTTCACACAACATAATAATGAACCACATGCCGTTGGTCCAGTGTAAGATTAGTGAACATTAACTTTTTTGCTAATTGGAGATGGACCAAGTCGATATGATTCATTTTTGTAATAGTTTTTTTGTTGAATTTTTGAAAAACGAAAAGACTTGGTCCATATAAAAAAACATATTTTTTTCAAGAAATATGTTAGTTTACTGCGGCAATGCTGGCTAAGATTATTTTAGTGTTTATTTTCACCTCAATAATGTCATAAATAGCATTATTTTGTCAAAATGCAATAGTAAATTGTTATAGAACCGTGGTTCCCAAACTGTGATGCGCCAGAACTTTTTGGGGAGTACGCCTAATTAAGACTAATTAAAAGTTGATATATTGCAACAAATATTTTAATTGGAAATGTTTTTATACTTCTAATTGTTTTTATTCGGGTTATACACGCCAATATTATTAGGCTTTAAGTAATTTTTTAGTGTGTTATAAGTTATATGCTGGTTTAGCCCAAACGATGTTACATATTTCTAAACTACTAAAGTCACCCTAATGTATAGGTAGTATGCAAATATAGCGAGAATCCTTGCAAAGGTATGAAAATATTTGGAACCCTGTATAAACCGCGTGTGTCACCTTCGCGCCAAAATTGATTTAGTAGAACTGCATTACTATAGTCTGTGTTGAAACAGACCATGAAAAAAGCAAATGTGGTAAACACTAGGCTAACCTAACCGTTACAAAACAAAATATCTCCTTAACAATGTTAAAACCGTTAAAACATGAATAAAGGAACTTATATTGTCTTTTTACTTTTTTGTAGCAATTTAATTAGCTTAATGTTGCATGCTTATTAGTTAGTGAGTGCTAGTCGATCCCGTCCAAGGAATGGGAGCGTTGAGAAACTCCCCGGAGACCCAGCAATTAGTAATGTTCCAACTTCTAAAGTATGGATCAACTTCAATAATGCCGATGTGCTTTCCTCGTTACTACATTTTGCCTTATCTGTGGTTGTGCTGGTTGCAATGCAGGCCTATTGCAATCATTAAAGAAGTTACATAGACAGGTTTTTTTTTGGAAAATAAGAAAATTTATAGTTTTTATTTAGCACAGGTATCGGATTGTCGTGCTTACTTATAATGATTTGCAGCATTTGATTATTGTAACAAGAATAGTAAAATACGTTGAAAGATAAAAGTGCTGATGGCTGATCCTAATTTGTCCGTATCCCTGCGTAATATTGATTGCATGTCTGATTCTTCTGAAGAACCTGATCGAATGAGCAACTTCAACGTTGTCAAAAGATTTGTGTATGTTCCGGATAAGGCACAAAGTGTTGCTTATCGCGCCAAAAAAAACTGGCATAGCAAAAAGTTTGGTTCACTACATGGGGTGGAACAGACGCCACGACGAATGGGTGTCTAACGTTGTGTTGCTAAAAGTGCCTTATGACGAAATCAATAACGATAAAATAGACACGAAAAATGTGATCAACTTGGACAAGCAAGAGCTTGAAAAAATTTTCAAAGTACAAGTTCATGAAGAAGTGTTTACGACCTCTAAAGAATATGAAAGAAGCTCTGAGCTTGATAAAATTATCATAAATGTGAAGCAAGATAGTTTGAGGGAAAACACAGATGGAAAAGAAAATCCAATGAAGGAAAGTGTTCAGAACGAACCAGTGACCAGCAAAGAAACCAGTTTGAGCCAACCAGTGACCAGCGAAGAAACCAATTTGAGCCAACCAATGACCAGCGAAGAAACCAATTGAGCCAACCAATGACCAGCGAAGAAACCAATTTGAGCCAACCAATGACCAGCGGAGAAACCAGTTTGAGGCAACCAGTAACCAGCAGAGAAAGTAATGATGAAATGTATGATAGCGAAGAGAGAGTGAGAAAGGTGGATCTTACCAAGAGGAATGCACCCGTCAATTCTCTGCAAAGTTTGGAGCAGGCCTATCCCAACGGGGTCCGAATAAATTGGTTGAAATATAAAGATTTAATCCAGCTTTTGAAATTCATTCCGCCAGTTTACCATGACGACTACAAAGCTATTCGTCATGATAAAAGTGAAGAGGACGAGCTATTTCCAGAAGAAATCTAATTTTCTACAACGACTGCTAAGCAGCAAGTTTCTGTGGTACCATTTTTCATCATTCCTCCTCACATAACAGACTGTATTTGAAGTTAATTTGCTGTTTGAGTATTCGTTTGTTTCGTGCAATTTTTCTTACAGTGAAATCAATACATTTCACTATTGTACAGTTACATTCTTGATTTACGTTAAAGAGGTCATTGCTATAACATGCCAGTATATTAATAGGGGAGACCGGGCAAAAAGTAACAGGGGCAAGTTGTAGCAACGCTAATTTTTCCCTTAAAAAATCAAGTAAATGATTCGAACTTTTTTCTGGTAACCACTTAATGTAAAAGAAGGATTGTAACGAAGTTTCGCTTCGCTGGCTTCAGATTTTCTCCAGTGAGAGGAAGAATTCTATTTTGCCACGTCAAAGTAAAAATTTTTATTAGTAAACTTTGATTTCTTACTCAATGGTTTGCCAACTTAGAGAACTTGTAGAACTATTGTAGTATTCCTTGTTGATTAGGTTTGTCGTGGTATGACGGTTTTTGAAGTTGCTTTGCATGTTACGGACTTATTATGAATAGTTTAGTCTACCTACTGTCGGGGTAAGTTGTAACATTTTCTTTGGGGCAAATTGTAACACAGTGGTAACTTTTGTTTCACAACTTTTTGAGTATAAACAGGGCCGTAATAAGCCCCCAAGCTTCGACAAAAGAAAGGTCATCACCAGCGAAAAAGGTGTACACCGAAGCTGGTCTCCTAAAAAAGATTTGTTTTGGCGAAATAGGTCTACACTCAAGCTAATCTCAAATATAAAGTAAAAGATATCAGCACTTTCTACCAGCAGGTTATGGAAAAGTTAAATTTAGTTGTTATCGCGCACTATGTAACCGGTCACTTCGATCTTGGGTCCCTCTTTCTGCAGGGGTGGCTGGGTGCTCTCCCCCCCCTTAATACGGTCCTGCATGAGTTTAAATAGTTGGATAATAATTTGTAGTTTTTTCAATTCAAAAATGCAAAATTATAAATGAAAAACTGAGCGTGGAAAGCAGCTCAAGGTGATATAAAACAAGCAGCAGAGTATGTCACCCAGCATACTACAAGCAGTTAGCGTTGGCTGTAAACAGGCATAGTTTTTGTAAATATAAACACCGTCTTGACTCGTTTTATGTGGTAGCATTCAGTTCTGTCCATTGCAGACGTTATAAACCAAAATGAGTTTCATTTCTTGTCTGGAGAGATAATAATATTTACTGTTACAACTTAACTCTGGTGTTGTTACAACTTGCCCCATCTCCGGGGTAAGTTGTAACGTTTGGCTGCGTCTTTTAAAGTTCGATTATCTCCTAGGTGCGATTGCATTTTTAAAAAATTTTTGTGGGCATAATGTGTCCACAGACCTTACCTATGCATTGGCACTTCAACCATTCAGATTGCTCTTCTCTTTACCGAATTATAGCAAAGAGTATGAAAAATGTTACAACTTGCCCCTGTCTACCCTAGTGATGATTTCATTGATTTGATAAAAGGCCTCTTAAACGCTATTTTAAATGACTCTTAAAATACCGTGCAAAACTTTTCAAAATTTTAGCCCCATATTGATGAAAGTAACGTATTAGTTGATTTTACGCTTGTAAGTAATTTTTTAAAACTTATTTTTATGGATTTGGTCCACTTATTATTAGTAATTTTTGCTTCATATTGTGGACCAAACTGATTTGGCCCGTTACATTTTACTCCTTAACAAATGCTATAGTGGACCAAGCGCTAAAATAAAAATATAAAAAAAATGCAAAAGAAAAATTAAAAAAAAAAATTTTTAATCGAGTTGTTTTAGGTAGTAGATAATGGATAACCACCATAATTTTATACATCACACCCAATTTTAAAAGTTATAAAACAAACTACTAAAAAACTTTAAAGTCGATTTTCTCAAAACTTGATTTTTTGATTTGGTCCACTCTAATTTTAGTCGTCCCAATTATTTCACACGAAAGAAAACGAGGGATGTGCCAACATATTGAAACACAATTATTATGAAAGCAATCCTAACGGGTGCTTCATGGCCACCCATAAAAATAATGATTTTTATAATGACATGACTGTTTAAGAAATTGTCAAATTGAGCTTCATGGCAGCTTAAACCACGACTAAAGCTTTCCCAATTAGTTTTTTGTCATCAGTTTCAGCAACGTTTTCCCATTGGTTTATTTCCGGGTCATACCGTACTAGAGTCGTTTTTACTTTAACGTTTTTTCCTGTCACAAAAATCTTTCCTTCTGTTACGCAAGCAGCGCGAACTTTCCATTTTTTCAAAGGAAGTTTTTTGATAAAGCTCCATTGGTTATTACTTGGATGGAACTTTTCACAACTGCTTAGCGCCCTTCCGTGGCAACCTCCCAACGCGTAGATAAATCCACCGCAGGAAACAGCCGCCAAGTTAGCTCGAGGAGTTTTCATTGAGGGAGCATCATGCCACACCCCCTCAATGTCATCTAATTGTTCCACGCTTGACTGCATCTTATTCTCACCATCCCACCCCCCTATCGCATACAAACTCTTCTCGTTCGCAACCAGTGCATGACCAAACCTGCATTGCTTCATCGGCGAAATTTGTCGCCATCTATTTTCTTGCATCTCGTAAAGTTCAACCGAGTTCATCCTTGTTTCCTTGTCCAATCTCCCGCCTGCAACGATTAAATTCTTCCCGAACAAGGTTGCGGCGAAGAGACGTCTTTTTTGAACCATAGGCGCCGCTTCTTCCCACTTCAGAGTTGGTGCTTTTGTATCCATTTGATAAACGTTGATGTAGGCTTCCTTCTCTTCTCCAGCAACCTTCTGCCAACCACCGATGCTGAAAACCACATCATTGAGCATAATTGCGGCATAGCCTGGGTTTGGCAAATCTGGAAACTTTTGTTTTGAGTTTCCCATTGTGTTGTAAATTTCTGTTACTTTTTGATTTTTTTTTCCTCCAACGCATAATATGTGCGATCCCGCTACTAAATTAGTCGCAGCGTCTTCCAGTTTTCCTGCGGTTTTGGTCGTTGCGTCTGCAACTTTTTCATCACCATTTGGTTTTACACCCGTTGATTCGTCAAGCGTTCGGGAAGAGCGCGACAGCACAGCACTCCAGCAGTCAGCGTCGCTTCGCACTAACGTTTCGTGCGTCACAACGTCTTCAAGAAACTGCATCGGAATCATGTGAAGGTCGAGATGTAAAAACAAAGCAGTGAAATCCTGATTTCTGTTTTCATCTTGTTTCACCCACTGGCATATTGCTTTGTAGGCCAATGTTTCTTGAACTTTGTTCGAATTCAATTGTAAAAGCAAAGAAACAAATTCGTCTTTATCATAGGTGGGCAAGTTAATGCAAAACGTTAGCTTCGTTAACCACTAGTCCGTTAACAAACTTCACACCTCCGTTAACGTTAAGCCGTTATTTTCAGCTTTAATTAACGGAAGTTAATAAAGTCCGTTAATCCGTTAACAATTGGCGTGTAATTTACATTTCGCTTTATTCACTCGCTTCTAGAACACGTAAAGACGCAGTTGAGTTGATTGTAAGGAAATATTTATTGCTATGTGATCTTTTTGTGTTTTGGAAGTTATACATTTTACAGTCTAATCTAATTTCAAGATAAAAACAAGTTCAAATGCACAACGAAGCTGCAAAATATTAACGATAAAAACCTTAACGGAAGTTAACAGAACTTAACGGAAGTTACTTTAGTCCGTTAACAGCACTTAACGGAAGTTAATTTAGTCCGTTAACATGAAAAAAGTTTTTAACGGATTAACGAGTTAATGAAAAAGTTAGCTTCGTTATTAACGGATTAACGATTAACGGACTTGCGCCCATCTATGGTCTTTATGAAGATTGGATAACTTGTTTGATTCTATAATGCGATCAAAGTTGGTGTTGAAAAATTGATAAATTTCATTTAAAGGCGCTCCGTACAACTTAGAAGTATGTAAGACCTCAACGCAGTTGTCTACGGTCATTGTAGATTGGAAATATTCAAAGCAGAGGCGTTTGACATCTTCCACTTGCAAAAAATTGGCAGCGGCCAGTAAGTTTCGGACAGTGTCATTTTGAATATCAATACATCCGGTGTAGATGTATTGAATGATCGTTTTGACGGCTGCTCCGTCCAGCTTGTTAATCACTACGTGGTCTTCATGCTGCTCCGTGGACTCCGTCACAAACCTGCCCTCGAAGTATTTGCTGTACCACGACAACACCATCTTGTTGGCGGGAATCCGTCCCTTATTTGTGTGGATTATGACGTCATTGAAGTGACCGGCAGTGCACATCGTGTGAGCATATTGCAGCAGAGTAGAACTGCCTCCATATGGATAATATCGTTGTATATTGATGGTTTGAGAACACGACATTTTACTTCGTGAAACAAGAGTTAAACTAGGTAGCTGCTGTATAAGTTCCTATTATACGATTTTTCGAAGTTAGCACTTACTTGGAAGGCACCTATAAAATGCAATTAGCTTTTCGAAAGTGATACAATAGTAGTGGCAACCAAAAACAGAGAAAATACACACAAATCATGATCCTTCATGGAGTTTTTCTCTTCTTTTGGTTGCCGTTACCAGGCTTTTCATCAACAGTTGACTGGGGCTCATATCGAGGAGGTAAATGATGTAAGCTCAACCGACTCAAGGAGAAAGCGCGAAGATGGCTGGATAAAGTTTTCATGTGAATATTTATACGTAGGGTGACCACGACCATGAAGGTTAAAAACGGTTGACGATCTCCTAAATGGGGGATTTCATGTGCTATGGGCATATACCTCAGATTTTAACTGACCAGTGGTCGAGTGGATTGTGTCTAATACTGAAGCGGTAGACCTGGGTTTGATTCTCGGTCGGGTCAAACCTATAAAAAATTGGTATTCACAGCTTCCTTGCTTGAAGCGGTAGACCTGGGTTTGATTCTCGGTCGGGTCAAACCTATAAAAAATTGGTATTCACAGCTTCCTTGCTTTACGTTCAGCATTAAAAGGGACAGTTTAAAGCCTCCACCGTGTGTGATAAGGTAGGTGGGCATCTCGCAGCTTGACATGAAGACTGAAAGGTCCCTTCGCTGTCTCCTGGCCAAGGCAACTTGGTGAATAAGATGTAATTACAATAATTACGCATTAAAGCGTTTGCAATTGATCGGAAGGCAGTGGGATCCCGGTTCGACCTTCGAAATGATCAAACGTTGTTGTACTGTATTGTGAAAAAATCCTCATACTAATTTCTCATTTGGACTGAACAACCCATCTCCAATGATGGACCAGTTTGACATAAATGTGCAAGCTGAATCCTATTTCTTTTACTATGCGTCGAGTTTTTTTGGACTTCGGTTATTATGACAATTTTGCGGTTTTCGTTTGAGAAGACCGGGGTCCGGGGTGATTTTTTGCCCAGAATTTTCGGTCAAATGTCCGTTATAATAAACCTTTTTTTGGTCGTTAAATAAAGTCATTTCGCTATTGCAAGTGCAATTTTAGAGCTTCATGAAAGTTTTGTAGAACTTTAGATCTTTAGGTCAATGACCGTTAAATGACCGATGGTTGGATACGAAGCAAAAACGATGCCAGAATATGAGTTCCTAACTCTCGTATTCTTTTCTTTCCGATGTAACTTTGCATGACTGACCAAGTGACCAGTGGTCTAATCAAAAGCATCCAATTCTTGGCTCTTCTTCCGGCTCTTTGACAAAAACTTTACTAACTTCGGCTATGACAATGTCACTGCAAAATCTACAGCATGAAGTGAAAACCTAAACGGTCACAGCTCTTCTGTGTTTCTGCAAACACCGCAGCACAATGCCAGTAGCTGCTCGAAGGTAACAGTGGTTTGTAGAGTGTACGCTTGGCATTAGTACATGCAATCACTGATCAACATCGCATTCTATCACTAATAAACAAAAAATATTCGAATACGACCAAAAACAAGTCTGTTTTAAGCCGACTGTGAATATTGGCTTTAAACGGTCATCCAAGGCAAGTTTTTCTGTTGACCAAAATGTTGGGAAAAGCCTAAAATAGGTTCATACCGAATTTGTTTTCGTCTTTTGATTTTCAAGGTAATACAGTTCACAACTTTGCGGTTTACAATTTCTTTCTAACTTCTGTATTTTTGTTTTGTCAGTATTGTGATAGAAGATTAACTTTGAAAAGCTGGCTCTTATTTACTTGATAAGCAGCTAATTTACAATTATTCTAACCCTTTACTAAGTTGTCTTCACAACTTTGCCGGAAATACTTATTGAGAAGGAGGAAGATCCATTAATTATTTGAAATTTTGTTTCTAATTGGCAACCCTGGCAAAATTTCTAAGGGGAAAAAGTCTTTCTGAGGGGAAATTTAAGCTGTTATGTTAAGCAGCTCGTGATCGAAAGGTCGTAGAAAGCTCAAATTTGGGGAAGTTAGTCTTCGGATCTGTCCAAAATTTTTTGAGAGAAAAAAACGAGCTCAAAACTCCCGACTTGAATGCCCTTCCAAATTATTTTCTGTTAGCTTTGCTGAGCAAATCAAACTCTTTGTTTAACGTATCAGCTGAAGTACTGTATCTTCGTTATACAATCCTCGTTAATATTTGATTAATCACAATTGATTTTGTTTGTTTGCAAACTTATATTTCTTACGACAGTCCTAAAATTCATGGCACCAAAAATCAAAAGTCGACCAGTTAAACAGTGTCTGTGATTGATTGAAATCGATTTTGGTCTAAAGTCATCTTCAGACATCAATCCAAATACAATCTCGCAAAGAGTGCTCTTACTCTGAACGAATTTCTAGTTATTATGGTTAATATATTTTGCGACCCCTGGTAGCGGAAAAAACCAAAATGTCGATGGTGTAATGGATAATATAAAGCATTTCGAAAATTTTAAAGGACCTGGAATCAATAATTGAAAGCCTTTTTTTTCGTAAGGAGGTTTTTGTTTTAATTATACGCGTGGCGCAAAATATTTTCGGTTTTTTTAACTACGCAGTAATTTTTGTCCATGTCCGGTATCCCGCCGGCTTACTATTGCTTTGATGGGCGATAATAGACATTCCTGCGATACCACTCCGTGTGCAAGATGCATTTCATACATCCAAATTATTTGGGCTGTAGAAGGCAACACTTCCTTGCAGTTACGATAAGCTTTTGCTAATTTGTAAATTTAAACAAATCGTAGTACTTACGATGCGTAGTACGATAATCACTCTTCTAATTGATGCGGTAAAACTCACTAGGATAATTTTGATAAAATCCTACTCCGTACTTTTTTGTGAGAGCTGAACACAGCGAGAAGTATTTGGGGACCAGTTAAGGGAGAACAGCAGACAAAACCAATGGGGTTTCAAAATACTTTTGTTTTGCTCTGCGTTTTTTACGATTATCGTTCCTGCTGTAGTCCTTCGGATTTTGGCTGCGTTGTTTATAATTTGCTTTTGCCGCAGGAGCCGATGCGCCGGAGTCATCGAAGTCGCGGATTGAAGTCGATGTGGAGAGAAATCCGGAGAAAAAAGTAAGACGAAGTCAGCATTACACTATGCAGCGGCGATAGCTTAGTGATCGAAAGGTTGATGGCTTGCAGTTCGATTACCGAATTGGAAATCCGTCGTTGTATACGAATTACCGTTTTACAGCTATTTTTTTGAAAGACAAATCACGTTTACGGGTAAATGCTCCCATGGTAGGTAGTGTTATCTGTAACGTACTGGTGCAAAAAGCCTGTGCTAACTGATACAGTATTATGCCTCACTCTCTACTAGAAGTGATGAGCTGGACGCTATACTTTACCAGCTCACTTTGTGGTAGGTTACATAGACCTAATCTGCTGGTACTTAACCAATTTACTGTCTATGAAGTACCAGTAAATGTGAACAATGTTGAATTTATTGAAGTATCAGTCAGTGTTCCCTCTAACTTTATGGCTAATCGGCCAGTGCCCAAATTTTTTTGAAACAATTGTGCCCAAAGCTCTAAAAAGACGCTTATGTGCCCTAATTTTTTGCACCAATCAAGTATTAAAGTAAACCAAATGTCATATTTCCACTAATTTGTCGAGTTTTCTATAGCTATGTTTACCACATTGCCAAAAAATGTTTGCCCTTGCTCCTACAAATCGCTGATTGGCTGAAAAAAATCAGCCTAGTGGGAACACCGGTATCAGTACTACAGAAAAAAATACACAATACTAACGTGCAATCATAAGGTAAGTAGGCTACTCCTTGGGTGCAGTGGAGGCTAATATGTTGGAGAGTTTGAAATATTTACACTAAATACGGCACACCCATCACGTTTAAAGGCGGGTTCACACAGAAGCCGTCAACGTTTACGTCACCGTACCGTCACCGTTCAGCGTTCTACCGTTATTTGGCGGTGACGGTAACCTGAACGTGAGAGGTTCACACTGATCCGTCACCGTAATAAACCAATAGGCCTATCAAGTTTGGGTTTTGTAATCAGTAATCACTATACCATCAAACTATGCTTAAATTGAAAGCTACTGATAATATGTGCAGGCTATTTACTGCACTTTATCCTGTGGGGTTAACTTGCTGGTTTTGAAGTGCTTGCCAAAATCATCAACAAACATTTATCAAGTATCAGTGATAATTGTGGAAACAAGTGATGAGTTTTAACTTTAGTTTTACTTAGTTGTACAGTGGTACTGCTCAAGTAATTTTTTTCATGGTACTGCTGCTGGGTTAAAAAACTGCTGAGATTTTTTGTTAAGTTACAGCTTACATATTTGTTGAATTTCTATTAAATAATTAAATTTCTTTAACAGTCAAATACTGATATGATCACAGATTTTAGGTCTATTTTGCAAAAGTAAAAAAGTGATTAGTAAGTAATTGCATTTAGAGTACAGGGTGGGCCAAAAGTAGGTATACAGCAATCACAATATAAACACTTTAAATTTCTTTTCACTTCTAATAAGCAGCACATTCCAAAAGACTTTGCATTACTTGCTCAGCACTAGGAACTGTAATATGACTTAAAATCAAGTAGAAACTGTAATGGAAAAAAAAATTTTGAAGCACTTTTGAGCGATGGCTGTATACCTACTTATGGCCCACCCTGTATATCATTTAAATTAGATTTGCATGAACAATTTTAAGGTGGTGTAGAACTTAAATTTAAATTTACTGTAAGCAATATGATATGAATTCAAATAGCCTAATCACTAGATTTTGTTTTTTAGAAATAATCTGTAGATAAGATATAGGTTTGTACCGTGCTGAAGTGAAATTTGAATATGGCAGATTTGGTTGGTCAATCAGTAGGCTTACTGCAATAGTGAGTAATGTAAGAAGTAGAAGACTTTAAAAAGCTGGAAGTACTGACAGAAATTACTTTAAAAACTGAAAAGTACTGGTAAAACCTGCAAAACTAGAAATTTTTATACTCAAAATTGCGGTAAATCAGTGTTTGAGTTTTTTGAAATGTTTCAACTCTCAATATCTGATGTGATTGCAATTTTTGACTAACATCGATAACAACAGTTAGCAGGTCAGAAAGTGAGGAAAAAGATATCTAATGCAGCACATGCAGTTTATTACGGCATTCATTATCAGAAATCGTTATCGCGCAATCAAATCGAAAATTGCTATTACAGTATGTGTACGCTTAAAGAAGTCTTATTTTTTTGTATGCTACCGTATCGCGAATTGTTTCGGTAACCGATATCATACACTTGTTATCTGTCATATGGCATACTAGTAGTACTAGAACATACAGAATCATAAGTGCAGCAGCACAAAAACCTAACCCAAACCCATGCGGTCCAGGCTCAGTACTACTATGTACCGTAGGTATGTGTGCACTGTCAGAAATCGATCTCGCGTATTCTGCATTTGTTATATTGCGAAGTGATGGGTCTACTGTACTGGTAGGCCATCACAAACTGGTACAGTACTAGCATATGCGTGAAGTGCAGCGACAATTGAACTGTACGGAAACTATCACTACTCAACTCTTGATTTGTGCATTACTGTACCAGTGTACAGTATGTTTTCTCCACTCTAATTTGATTGTATGGTACTGGTTCGTTGATTTTCTAAAGTAGCTATAACCCCACACCACATTAAGCTTAAAACAAATAAAGCTCAATGCAATTCAAAACCACAGCCAACTTTGTATGTGCATTGTACCAACACTGTGTAAGTAAACCAGCTATTTTTTTTTTTGCATCTAGTGATCCACTGCTAAGAATGCAAGATGATTCTAACATCATACAATTTCATTTCAGTGACTGTTCAGCGTTCACACGAAACAAACTGCAGAGTATACAGATACAACAACTACCAGTAGCCTCTACCTGACTATTATTAAATCAACAAATAGATAGGCTTATGAGTTCCTAAAAATAAACAAAAGTTAGGAGTCTATGGTATTGGTAGCTAAGCAATCACTGGTCAGTATTTATATGCATCATGGCAATAATCATGACCACAGACCAGTATTGGTACTGGTACAAAGTACCGGTGCACTACGGTATATGATCATGACTAGGCCTATTGATGATACAGTGTCCAAAATGGTCAAAAGTGGCCACTTTATTTAAAGGCAGTGGCTATTTTGCTTCTAGAGGCAAAATAGCCCCATGTTATTTTGCAATTTGGAGGCAATATAGTCCTAACGGCTATTTTGCCGCAAATGCCAAATTAGCCCCAAGCCTCATGCTAACCCAAACCCTAACCCAAAGTCTAACTCTAATCCTAACCCTAATCCCAACCCTAGCCCAAACCCTAACTCAAACCCTAACCCAAACAAAGGAAAAACACTATTTTGCCTCTAGAGGCAAAATAGCCACTTTCAGACATGAGAAAGGTCTCTACTGTAGAAATTGATTGCTTCCAGTAGTTTATAATTTCAGCTTTCAAGAGTCAAGTCAATTGAAGTTCAAAATTGAACTTTAGCCAATTGTACCAAAACAAGAGCAAGGAAAGCCAAATTGAATTGGCTTTCTCAACTGGCTGCTAGCAACCAACTCAGATTTAACATGCCTACCCAGTACCAATTACCGGTAGTTTCAATATCTCATTCTCTCTTCTTTTCCCCAGCAGAAAAAAAAGCAATCCAGTCTGAAGTACCGCTAGGCTAGATACCAGTATCACTGCTACTGTACACTACCTATACTACAAAGTATTGGTACATGACTAGACCAAGCCTACTACATACAGCTCTAAGCACTTAACATTGCCTGCTGAAAGCTACTTCTCAACAAAAACCAATTATTTTTTCAAGATTTTCAGTTTTTGAGGCTCAAAGTTTGCCCCAACCACCAAAAACATACTCGAAATCGCTTACGTTACTTACGTAAAGTTAAAATTATTTTAACTCAACGTAAGACGGATGAAATCAAGAAAATCACTTCCGTCACCGCTAAAATTTTCTGTGTGAACACCTTGACGTTAGACGTAACTGCGACGGAACGGTAACGTTGACATTGACGGCTTCTGTGTGAACCCGCCTTAATGCTTGTAAAGGTTGTCGTCAATTGAATCATATCTTGCTGGAAAAAATTTTCATCATCATGTTGCTTTCCAAGACTAATATTTCACAATTACTCGTCACAGGTGAACGACCGTGACGTCACAGAAGGTGGTGGGGACGCAGAGAAGACGACTGTAATAATGAAGAAAATGCTTTCCGACAGGTACCAAACAAGCAAGGCTGGAATCAGTTCGAAAGAACTTCTATGTGTTGAGCTTTTGTCTTGTAGGCCTGCTGTTGGCAAGAATACCACTTGAACTTGTCATTTTCAACATTGATATGTGAATTTCTTTAGCCAATATTCTAGCTATCGCTTAGGCGATGCATATATTTACTGAGCAGATTTTACGGACTAAAAGAAATGGAATCGATACTAATTACTAGTCGATTAAGTAGCAATGCTGCACGTCTCGGATTAGCTTCATTCTTTTAGATTGAAAACTTAAAAAAGTGAACTGAGATTAAAGTCAACAGGCTTGAAAGTCAGTTCAAGTAGGTTCTTTAAGTTGTATCGGGAATCGCACAGATTGAAAATTGTGCCAGATGTGTTTTACTCATTTGGTTTTGAATTTTCCGTATTGGCCACGTTGCCTTGCCGGCTAGAAAAGGTCTTCCGGTCTTGATACATTACAAGCTTCCCAGTTTGATTTTATGTTGTTTTTCTACCTGAATTCCCCCCTTTTTTTTGTTCCAGCGACATCCCGTACAAGCTCGACGTTGAAGCGTTTCCTCCTGAGGAGGCAGTAGCGAGGCGTGCGCAGGTGAGTGCCGACCAAATACCTAAAGCAATTGTAATTACGTCTTTCTTCACTAAGTTACTTTGACGAGGAAGCAGCAAAGGGACCTTTCGGTCTTCGATTCAAGCTGCCACCTACCCACCTGTCTACCACACACGGTGGAGGCTTTTTCCGAACTGGCAATGTGTCATCGTGTTTTTTTGAAAGACACGTTTCACGTTTATTTTATTGGAGTCAATCAGTCTACCCGTTGTGGTGGTCCAATTTGATGAAACTTTGCCGTAGAACCCAAAAAAGAATTGCTCTTAGCTGGTGTGGCTAGAAAGGCCTGGTTCGTACGCATGAATGGATGAATCGGCTTACGAATTTTATGCGCGGACGTTTAGGCGCCGCTGATTATGCGCCGGAACATTCAGTCACCAGAGGTGGAAAACAATTTTTTCCAAAATTTTTTTTCCAATTTTTGTTTTTCAAAAAAAGTTTTTTAATTTTTTTTCCAAAAATATATTTTTTTAAATAAAAGCTTTTTCCAAAAAAAACGCTTTTCAAACAAAAAAGTTTTTGTTTTGATTAAAATGTTAATATCTTCGAAGCTTTTGATCTGACACTTGTCAAGAAGAATTGTCAGAATAAAGGACACAGGAAAAGGGAAGTGATTAGCTGGAAAACGATTGATGAGAGAGCGTCATTAGTGTGCAATCTTTAAGCTGCGCTCGAATTCTATTTGTCGTCAGAGGGCAAGGTTAAAAGTTTTGATAAATTGACTTCAAAAGCAGATGGATTGGAAGGAGAGCGAAAAAAGTTTTACAAAAAATTGATTTCTTATTGCATTTTTTTCAATAATGGAAAATGTTTTCTACTACATGTTCGCAAAGTTTTCCTACCTAATCCGGACTCGTGCAATCTCTAGCCCGCGGTCTCAAGTTTTGCGGCGCACAGGCACGAGTTGCTTGCGTAATATTGGCACACGCAGCAAGTCGTGTCACGTTTCGTGGTTATTTTGAGTCTACCTCTACCAAACAATACAGTACAAACTTTTTCAGGAGCTAAGGATTCATCTCTCAGCTGATTAGTAAAAACAATGTTTAAATGAATATTTTAAAGTTTAATCTTTACACCATATTGTAAGTAAATACACATATAGTAAAAACAATGTCAACTTCTTCAGAATTGCTTCAAAAACTTTGAAGTTGTACAGGATTGTATGCTGCTTCAAAATATCGTTTTACTTTCGAATTATTTTTGTACTGTGAATTGAATTGAGTTGAAGTGACTGCAGACTCGACAACCATTTTCAGCAATTTGTCATGTAAAATTTTCCATACTAGTGTTACATAGTTAAAATTTATCAGGCTCACTGCATTCTCTGCAATTAAAATTTGTTATCGTTTAACTCGTGACAATTGTTCAGCACCCCAAAATCCAATTTGTCCGCTGTTAAAGACAACCTTGTGCAACGAACGACTAAATTATATTTTGGTTCGGCTTTCCCCAAATGAATTCTGGATATACGGGCGAGATCAGCCTGAAAACGAAGTTTGCTTTTGACCAAAACTCATTTTATTTGTGCTTTATAATTGATTGCTTTAGCTAGTTTTTCGAGCTGAAAAGATCAGCTCAAATTTTGTCTCGGGATACAGCTAGATGACTAGGGTAATTTGTTTAAACCCAAGCAGCGCCTTTTTCATGTTATATATGTATATATTTTTCTCCCAAATGTAAGGTAAAGACTAAAAACAATCAAAAAGAAAAGTTTTTAGTTGCTCCAATTCGTGCCCAAGCTGGTAACTCGCTCAAGCAATTCGTGCCTGTGTGCCACAAAATTTGAGATCGCGGGCTGGAGACTGCATGAGTCCAGATTAGGTAGGAAAACTTTGCGAACATGTAGTGGAAAACATTTTCCATTATTGAAAAAAATGCAATAAGAAATCAATTTCTTTGTAAAACTTTTTTCGCTTTCCAATCTATCAGCTTTTGAAGTCACTTTTATTAAAACTTTCAACCCCGCCCTCTGACGACAAATAGAATTCGAGTACAGCTTGAAGATTGTGCACAAATGACGCTCTCTCATCAATCCTTTTCCGGCTAATCACTGCTTGGCTTTTTTCTATTGCCGCTCCTTTTCCTGCGCTCTCGATTCTGACGATTCTTCTTGACAAGTGTCAGATGAAAAACTTCAAACATAATAACATTTTAATCAAAATGAAACTTTTTTGTTTGAAAAAGGTTTTCTTTTGGAAAAAGCTTTTATTTAAAAAAAAAAAGTATTTGAAAAAATACTTTTTTTTGAACAAAATTGTTTTCCACCTCTGGCGCCTAAAAGACCTGGCGATTATCGGCGGTGCCTAAACGTCCTGCGCATAAACTTCCGCGCATAAAAGTCACGGTCCGGGATGAATATTGTTGCTAGCGCCGGCGCATTTGCTGTGTTTTAGTGAAATCAGGTGAAGTTTGTCATACAGGGCGTCTCGTTTATTTTTTCAGACCTCCTCCATGGCTGCGCTAAACGAGCGTGTACTGACGATCAGTTGCACCTCGTTGACCTCTGCCACAACGCCATCTGGTGGCTCACTGCTGGACGAGATCGAGAAAATGTCGCGACACGGAGAGTAAGTTTGATATCTTCTCGTTTTCTTTTTTGTGAGGTTGCCCACTTGATTGGAGCCTACTCGATTCGATCAACAGCAATAGCGACTAAATTATGTCAACCCTTTCTTTATTCGGGGCGGAATAGTGAAGCTGCCCACTCTGCGGGTCGTAAACGCTGACCAATTGGTACCCATCAGCATTGACCGCCGCTACAGCAATGTGATGCGCCACTCTTTGATGTGGAATTAACCACTTTTCTCTTGGGAGTTCTCCTGTTCAACTGAGGTTCTGCTGTGTAGCATTCTTTTGCATCATATCCTCATGCACAAGTAAGAGCATGGTAGTAACAACAAAGTTATGTTCGTCCACCCAGCGAATCGTAAGAGGCGACCAGTGGGATGCCCACTCTGAGTGGTGTGAAAAGTGGCCTCGTGTCTTACCCTAATTCTCCAGCTTGGGTAGATTTCTGTGATGAGGGCAGTGTAGCATTTGCGCGGCAACATGCTCTCAGTCCCACAAAACAACCGTGCCGCAATAACGACAAAAACTTGCGAACGCTTTAACACTCAACTACACTTTCCACGTTTTTTCTGCACGCGGTAGTTTGTTCCCTACATGTTTAATGCACTGATTTTAATGCGAAATTACTTGGTCTTTGGAACCAGTTTTGGTAAAAAATATTGCCCAGTAGCTGAGGTTTAATATTTTATAAATGGCGCCAATTGACCCCCCCAAAATACCCCCAACCTGACTTTGATGTTACGTTGTGTTTAGTGGCTACGGTGCAGAGCATCGTGCTGCGGTACTGAAAGCAATCCTCGACAGCAATCATGGTGAGTTTCCATCCTGTTTATTTTATAGCAAGAAGTGTGTTGCTTAGCTTCAACCTAAGTCATGCTAGGTTAGATTTGTTTGAATTTTTTCCGGAAAAAAAAAAACTGCCTCCAAACTTGATCTTAACAAAATTTTGATCAATT
Organism: Trididemnum nubilum; assembly: GCA_963965965.1. Lineage (NCBI taxonomy): Eukaryota > Metazoa > Chordata > Ascidiacea > Aplousobranchia > Didemnidae > Trididemnum > Trididemnum nubilum. The sequence continues at coordinate 37,414,479 of OZ014484.1, read as the reverse complement.
TCAATTTATTGGGTTTTATTGAAGGGTTTTTCCAAACATAGACAGCAGAGTGCCAACTTGAAGTAGTGCGTTTTCCCCTCTAGTGGTTCCCGACCGGGTCAAAGACCGAAAAATGGTGTTCATAGCTTCCTTTCTTTACGTTCAGCATTAAAAGGGCCAGTGTGAAGCCTCCTCTGTGTGTGGTAGACTAGACAGGTGGGCGCTTGCAGGTCGACTCGAAGACCGAAAGGTCCCTTCGTCGTCACTTTGTCAAGACAACTTGCTGATCAAAGAGAGGTGAGGAGTAACTGACGAGAAATAAAAGACGAATGTCGATTCCAAAACAGTCTGTCTTAGGCTGTTAATCAAAGGTTTGATCGTGCCTCCAAGACTCTGTATACTGTCTATTGCTTATTATTAATTTTCTTGGTACATTGTTGTTAATAAAGGGAGGTTTAATCCACAATTTTTATCTCACAATAGTTGATAAAAGTATCTGCATTGGATGACTTACAATATGAAGTCAGACTCAGGGTAGCTCACTCGTGGGCATTGTGTCGGTTGTTTTTCCCGTAGCGTGCATCTAAAATATGAACTAATGCCCATCATTCCTCGGTCTGACGAAGCTGAGCTGATAGAGCACAAAAAGCCTAACAGGATGTACTTTTTGGGCTGATAGAACTGATTGTTCTATTCTATAAGGTACTGGTATCAAAGCGCAAATTTAAAGGTCATATGTTGAATTTGTTTATTGCAGCCGCACAGAAAATCGAAAACACTGACGCCTCCAAACGAAATGACGGCACAAACGTCCCACTGCTGCCATCTATCGGTAAGAATTTAAAACACTATAATAAGTTTTTACCAGCTGTTCCATCATAGACTGGATTAATAGCCATGGCACAGAGCGGCAAGTTAAAACCAAAAACATATGCGCCCGCTCAATGCCAATTTTTGAAATTGATTTGTTTAAATTACGGTTTGTCGAGCGCTAACCCGTTTGTCTCTGGAGCGGGTGGTTTGAGGTTCGAATCTCAGACCAGTCAAGTCCGACACAGTGTTACCAACGACTCGCCACCGCTGCGACATTTTTTCGAAAGGAGCTGTATTGCCCGAGCGCAATGATGCATAGATGGGCCCACAAACTCGTTACACGCTTCGATGTATCACAGCGAGTACGATATGGATTTGTTTTTCTAGTACGTTTAAATTTGTTTGAAACTGTTGGAATTCGTTTCATTGTAGCTAGTCGATTTTTTTCCAACATACCGATTGCGTTTCATTTTTTTTTTATTCCTTACGGGCTTTCACTTACACGAACGCTGATGTCGTCGTGGAATTGGCCAGCCGTACCATTGTTATCAGCGGTCTGCTACTATTTCGTGTTTACAGGTGCTACTGAAGCCGACAAAGAAGTGAAACCGAAAAAGCGAGTCACATTAAGCCACAGCGCGCCCACAGAAATAGTCGAGAAGTAAGATGGTCCTCACTCACTGCTGATCAAATTAATGTGCTGATATTTTAATAATAAAAGTTACAACCTATGCAATTCAGATCAGTGTATTTCGAACGTTTTGGCCCTTACTGGCACCATTGTCAATGCACAGTAAAATTATCATTGTAGTTCTATACCATTCGTTGATAATGGCACCAGTACAGAACCGAAACGTTCAAAATGCACTAATCTCAATCACATTAGCTGTAATTTTTAAAATATTAGCCTACTCTCAATAACTCCGCAAATTTTTAATGTTTCGATGTTTTATTGCGGCTGCCATAAATAGTCGAATTGCGATCGCAACAATTTTGCAAATCGACAGGTGTTATTTCATGAGCAACAATGAAATTTTAAATTTTGGTTTTAAAAAAGTACGTTTTCTCGAAATCCCGAAAAATGATTTGAGCAATTTTCTTAGCAGGCTAACGATGTCATTTCGGAAATTTTATTATGCTTGATATGGAAATCTGAAAACTGCTGTGCCTTGTGCTATTTGTTTGTAGAATATTGGTATTGTTGCTTTTATCGCATTGTTATTTAACAGACGCGGCTCTTCCCCCTCTTCTGATTCTGATACAAGAAATGTGGACGAAAATTACAGGCAGTGTTTGCAAAACTTCCAGAAAATTCCACAGATATCGAGGGTAATTGTAATTACATATTTACCAAGTTGCCTTGGCCAGGAGACAGCGAAGAAACCTATCGGTTTTCTCGTTGAGCTGCTACCTAAGCACCTGTCTACCACATACGGTGGGCGGGTGGAGACTTTACACTGTCTTTTTAATGTTAGACGTCAGGCAGAGCTGTTATTTCCGTCCCATTTTTAAGTCTTTGGTTTGATCCGACCGGGAATCAAAACCGAGGCCACTGTTTGAGTAGCAGTTTCTCTGTCCACTCGACCACTGATCGGTTAAGCCTGTGACCAAATGACCATGCAGCATCGCCACAATCCGCTAACTGTGACGATTAGCCGCATTCGTGGCATCCACTTATCCAGCCACCGCGGTGTAGTGGTTCTCAACCCTTCGTGAACCTTGGCTCTTTTGCAAATATTCCCAAAGGCTGACAAACAGAACCAGAGAAGGTGCGCTGCGTTAGTGTGGTTATGCAGAGGCAGGGTTCATGATTTACATGTGCGTGAATGAATCAATTCCAGCGAGTGTTGCAGCGATAATCTGCCTGAACTGATATTTTTGTTGATATTTGCAGAGCGATCGTTCTCGCTCGACGAGTTCCGCCCGCCAGCGACATCCTGCCGGTGACCCGTTTCAACATAGCTTTGCCGTTGAAACTAAAGCCAGGTAAAATTGTATCTTACGCAGTTGAAAGAGTACGCGTAGCTGTCTTCCCAATGATAGCAATTTATCTTTCCCATCAGTTTATTGTAGTTTTTAGCCAAAATGGTGCTGGCTTCGTGGTCTCAAATCTACGATGCCTTTAATTCTTGAGATGAAAAAAACTCAAAAAACTTGCTACAGCACAGCTTTACGAAACACAATATGGCTCTTGATTCAGTACCTTACATTCAATTATTTCTCTTCACATCAGGAAGGCAGCCAAATGAGATTATAGTTTGTGATTTCTTAAAGTGTTCTTGTCCCAGGATGATGAACTTGAAAAGGCAATTGGTTAGGATGCACTCAATTGTTTGAGTTTTAAATCCACATTCGCGCAGTGGGTCCGGGCTATGTTCATTTAGAAAGGTTTGCTTTGGTCCGTCAAACTTTGGCAAATTAGTGAAGCCGTCCACCTTCGCGTCGTAAAAAGTGACCGATGATATCATCAGTGATGGCCATCGGGATGGTGATAGGGTTGGCCTTTGTTTCAGCGGTGTGGAAATGTCCACTTTTCCGTGTTCGCCAGCTGGGATTTCGTGGTGTAATATTTCTGCAGCATGCTCTCATCCACAGAAAAGAGCCGCGTAGTAGCAACAACTTTGCGATTAAACTGCTGTTATTCGGATTAAAGCTCGACATTTGAACCAGCTAACAGCTGCCGACTATCTGTAGTTGAAGTAGGAAGCAGTTTTGCCGTCTTCCAACGAGTGACGTTAGTTTTTTTGTTCAGGCTGCGGTCGGCTGACGACGGCGACGAACCGGGTCCATCCGGTTTGAACCGGACGCGCACCAACAGTTCGGTTGGTGAAGGTGTCAAGCTCCATCTTGCCGCCGACCCATCAGACACCAGCGAAGGAGCCGTGCACGGATATCAAGGTGAAGCTTGGAGTAGAAACTAGAGTATTATCTTGATTAAAAACAGCTAAGCCTTATTTAAAGCAGAAAAACTTAAACGTTTCGAACTTAGCTACCATCCACCATCAGTAAAAAATCAAATTTAACTGATCATGGACGTAGCTGAGTGCGAAACGTTTAACAGTTTTTCCATTTTAAATAAGGTTTTGCTGTTTTCATTTAAATTAAACAAAACTGCCGAGTGATCAGTGCCGTGTTGTATTATCGGTAGATCCATTTTTAGTCCTGGTTCTCGGTTCCTGTTTATTGCCAAGTCATGCCGGAAAAAACGTACCCTATCAAATGGCTTCGACCCCACCAAAAGAACATCGCTACCATATCAAGCCTTTGATTGGTTCTTTCGTACTTAGGCACTTTTTGTGGTAAAACTCACAATTAACTCAGGCATAAGACGACATCGTAACCAAGAACCGCTCCTGAAAAATGGACATGTTGATATCCATATATTGTGTTTTCAGGTTTGACTACTGCTATGTTTCAACAGCTACTAATTTGATAATAACAACGATAAAACGGGAATCAAACGAGAAACTCGAAAGGATTCTGAAATAAAACTACAACATTTTGATAGGCTTGCCACTGAGCGCATACTGCCTACCTTGCTCAGGGCTGAAATGAAGCAACAAGGCTATGCACTACAGCTAGATTAGCACTGAAAAAACAAACGTTGGCATATTATTTAGATGATTGTAAGTTCCAAGTTAAAACTCCCGTTTTACCAGTTGAGTTAGTTCTTATTATAATGTAACTGGTAGCAGCAACATTGTGTACTAACCTTATGTATTCCATGCATTAGCATGCATCAGCAACTATTGACATCAGATACTAATTTCCTGAAAAATTTTCCACAGGCGCCGACGGAAAATTCTACGCTTACGCGTTCACAAACGAGAGCGGATCAGGACTGCAGACTCAGCTCGACTTCCGAGGAATGGACCCACTGTTGCAACTCATGTATCGCGATCAACCGCATGCGAGGCCCCGGGTTCGATCCCGCAGGTGGGTCTGAGCTTGCAGATATAACTTGAACCTCAGTTTCCTGTGGTACATTTCAGTGTGCTAGCTCGTTACAGATCAATGCATTGCTTTCAAAGTTTCCATCGATCAATGAATGAAGAAAGTTGTTGGCCCCATGTGGTGGGCGTCCTTGGCGATAATAATTATCAAAACGAGAATATAGTTGATTGCAACCTTTTATTAAACAATTCTATTTGAAAGTGGAGCAAAGAACAAGCTTCCACCATAGGCACTGTTAATTCCGAAACTATATGATGAAGACAAAAAAAGAAATAGGTTCTCGACCGATATTTGCTCTTAAAATTAAGCTTTTAAAGGATGATTTGATCGCGTATCTGCACGCTTATTTCGGTCGGAAAAAAGGTGAAAACAGGGCCGAAACCGGAGAAAATTTCATCGGACTTAGGACACACTTGATTTTATTAGACTCAACCAATAAGTTAATTTTTGCCTTTATCAGTTAAATTGCTGTTACTATGAACGAAGCCAACTTAAGGTTTATTTTGCCATCGTATAAGATTTTACCTTGCTCCATATACTTCCAAGGCAAGTTGCCAACCCGCGTTATTTTTGCAGGCGCACTGGTGGCAGTTCGTCCAGTACCTCCACGAGCAGGATGCGCTCCTCGATGCTGGAGGAATGGGAGCTGGCTGCACCCAGCATCTCCCCCGAGCCCGCCACCGAGCGCAGGCTCTGGTCAGGAAGCCGCAGAAGTCAGAGGCTAAACCGTTTCTCAGAGTGAGTTGCGTCGTGAAATCTGGAATTCAACATCAAAAATCTAATCTTTATTATTCTTACTGAATTACGCCGAAACGTGTAACGAGTTTGGTGGGCCAATATCCGCGTTATTGCACCTGGGCAACACAGCTTTTTTGAAGAAATGTCGCAGCAGTGGCGAGTCGTTGGCAGCACCGTGTCCGATTTGACCGACTCGGGATTTGAACTTCGGAACTCACGCTCCAGCGACGAGCGCGTTACCGCTTGATCAACTGGCTGTGGCTGGTGTAATGGACTAGTTGCTGCTTTTTTTATTTTTTGTGCTCTTTAAAATTAGCTCAGTATATGAAGAAAGCTACAAGGCCTACCGCGTAACTTCTAAGCTGGGTGACCAACCTACTCAGAGATGGGCAGAAGCTAAATGCATCTCGCCTCTTGAACCGAACAATTAACTGGGTCGTTGCTCCGCGATGCAACGTACGACATACGGTGTGATTTATGATACACTTGATCATTGGCGGAGATAGCCATTAAAGTTAAGAGGCTGTTCCAAACCAGTTTAAGAAATAATTGTAGTAAAAAGATAACGCGACACTGCTGAAAATTTAAAGTGTCTTACTGTTTACACTTCTGTCTCTCCTAGCCCTTAGGCATATATATGACTTCGCTTATTTAATTGATTCTAAAGTGTTACTTCAATAAAACTAATTTTTCGAGCGTTTTAGAAGCTATCATGATAACGTCGTATAATTTTTTTGCGTCTTTGGTAATTGAAATCAAAACTTGCTTTGCCTAGTTTAGTAGAGATGCAGTGTATGACGTATGGTACATGTTTCAGCTTAAAAAGATTCAAATTTACTTTGCAGTCGTCAATTCCTGGCAAATGCCCTGCAACGTTCAATTGACAACCGCCAGAGAATGCCCGGCTTTGACTCGCTTCCCTCCCCGCTGCCGTCGCAGGTACAGGAAGATGTAGTTCTGATTTATATAGAAGTAAAAAGCCCGTAGGTCCAGCGGTGAAAGGTTCGCCGAAAAAACATGAATTCTTCTGTTGCTGTTGTTACTGCCCGGTTGTGTGTATATTGTAAGCTACAATGTGTGTTGTAGCCGAACTGTTTGCTTATCAGTCCAACACGGCGTTGCTCTTTCTCATCTCCAAGTACGCATTTATCTTGGACTTTCGAAGATTATGTTTTGCTTAAAAGCCAGAAAGTTTTATCTTTGTTAGTTGCAATTTTTGACCGCGTTTTGTTCCAGCTTGACCTGGTCGGCCGCACCGGCACTCCTAAAGTAAAGTTGTATTACAAAGTGAAGACCCCTCTCCGTACGTTCACCATGCAATACGACAGACTGGCCCTGATGGACCTTCTCGACAGGTCAGTGCTTGTCCACTGGACTATTAGGTGGCATCGCCATTAGGAAGGAAAGTCGGGGGAGTCACTTAGTTTCGTCATTTCTTTCCAATTTTTGATTGGTTGAAGTTACCGGCTCTTTTCTGTGGAAAAGAGCTTAATTGCTACACCACAGAAATACAGCTTAATTGCTACACCGCAGAAACACAGCTTAATTGCTACACCACAGAAACCCGGGAAAGAAAAATAGCCATTTCCACACCAGTCCAAGAGTTGACTCCCCGCCACCATGCGGGCGGCCACCACTGGTGGGTACACCCGCTTGGTGGGTGGCTTCGCTATGCTGCTCCGGATAAAGTATGGGGATGCTCGTTAGATCGCTATGTTTGGTTAGTTGATTTGACGAATACATTGCAAAAACCACCATTTTCACATTCCATTGTTATGCTGCTCTCACCACCGCTATTGATTTGAAGGATTTTGGCGTCATATTATTCATTGTGCGAACATGTGCACTTTGTGTAGAGCATATCTGTATCAACGTCTTGCCGTTTCGTAGTGTTGCGGCCTCCATCTTATCGATTTTTGGAATTAAATAGGCTCAGCGTTGGGCAAGCTTGGCACCCAATTATATCTGGTCACCCAATCAAGTAATCTCATCGTATATGCCTTATATAGTTTTCGGATTGTTTCAGGAATTTTCTGACCACCGAAGCCATTCTTTCCGTGATTCTGGCAGCAGTGGTGGGGTTGCTTGGTCTGCTGGTTTTGTCTTCCGGCTTATTGCACGATATTTGGACTTTCTGGTTCTGTTTCGTCATAGCTGCGTCACAGTACTCGATGGTGAAGAGCGTCCAGCCCGACTCCGCCTCCCCCACTCACGTGAGATCTTTATGGTTACCTGCATCTTGATTTGTGAAGAAACAATTATTGTGCTCCTCTTGAAATCGTTTTGTTTTACGTCATTTGTGAACTCGTTTAAACTAGGTTCAAACCTGTTTAGCCCTCGCTGTTATCTCGACGGAATGGAAGACAACTCGGAAACAAAAAGTCGAGGTTTCGATTCCATCAACCGTCATTAATTCGTTAAAGTCTGGTATTAATCAGTCATGTGATCAACAGCGCTCTTTTTTTGATCTACGAGCGTGTTTGGCCTGGCAACAGATCACATAATGACCAGTTCTCAACTGCACTTTTGCATCGTAGGAACAAATGACTAGCAAATTTTGCAGGGCTACAACAAGTTGATTGCCTACAGCCGCCCCATCTACTTCATCATCTGCGCCTCGCTGCTGCTCCTTTGCAACTTCCTCTCCCTCCCCAGCAACGTCATACTGCACGGAGTCCCTTTCTACGGCCTCACCCTCTTCAACAACACCGGGTTTGCCTTCGCGACCAACTTCATGATCGGTTAGTCCAAATGGCTCGCCATTCGAATTGAGCCTGTCAAAGCAGGGATTTCTTTACTGCAACTCCGTTAGAATAGCGAACCCTAACTCCGGCCCTAATTCGGAAAAAGCCGTTGTTTTGACAGTCGCCATTCGGGCTGTACGCGGCACAAGCTGGCCGGCTTCTAACCTGATTACGTTATAATCGTTTAAAGGAGCATTGCAGCCTAGTTTTTTTCTTTCGATTGTAAGAAAAGAACAACATTTGTTCTTTGAGCCAAGATTTCCCCTGCTTTGTTATCAAATTACTTTCGGAATAGCAACCTTTGAATAGTGGCAAAAGTAGCAACACTGGCTATCGCCAAACGCTTAAAGATGTATTATTTTATGTGTGGCGGGCAGTTATCCGATCAGTTGCAGGTAGATTGATCGTCTTCATGGAATCTATGGACTCGGGTGCGATTCCCAATCATGTTAAACCAAGACTATAAAAATTGGTATTCACAGCTTGTCTGCTTGATGTTAAGCAACAAAAAGGAACAGTGTGAAGCCTCCACCGTGTGTGGTAGACAGGTAGGCACTGGGCAGGTGGCTGCTTGACAACTTTCGCTGTCTAGACAACGTGAACACTAGGGTTATGAATTTTTCAACTTTTGGAATGAAATTAAATACCTGGGTTTGCAATCAATAAAGTTATATTTATTAAGTATTTCTAAACTAATATTTCATTCTTAAACGAAAAAAGCAGGCGCATCCAATACTTTGAAATTTCCCTGATTTTTGGCATATTTTAAGATGCCAGTCATGGTTTTTTAAGCAATTTCGCGCTTGATTTGTAAAGACTTTTATAATTACAATTTGAGGGGAAAGGCTGAGGCAAGGCTGAAACTGCCTTAGAAAAACTAAAGCTATGATTAGCCTGGCATACATGCAGACAAAATTGACAAGCTGGAAGGACCTTTTTTTGTCCAAGATTTTGTCTCGCTAGCCGCTAGTGAATTTTTTTGTAGTTTAGTGTTAGCCAGCTTTCTAACTGTAATTCGTGAGTTCCTTCTGATAATTAGGCCTGCGCTGTTTACGGCCCTGGTTAATGGTATAGTACGAAGAATCACAACCAAGCTTTAACAACTGGTGGAAACTAATAATATTGGCAATAGAGCTGACGTGAAATTTTTGTATTTACACCAATTTTTTTTGCAACTGATGAAAAACAAAAAGCGCACAAAATGTTCAAAAAAGCCAACTTTTAGGTCGGCGTGCTGGACCTATAATTCACGTTTTAATGCCAAAAGCTTAATGAATTATAGTGAGATAATGCTCTTTTTAGCATTACATTCAGTAGAAAGTGATACAACGGTAAAGTAAAGCGTAGATGCGAACACGATCCATAAAATACGGCTGAATATTGGCTGTTGCAGTCTTTTCGTTCGGTTTTCGGGAGTCGAAACAGATATTTATTAGTAAAGCATAAAATTAAAATTGCATACCAAATTTGTTTTTTGCATGAGCGCTGTAACAAATTACGTAACTGACTGCATAAAAAATCTGTTGTAGATTAAAGTGCCAATTAAAAAGGCACAAACTTTGAAAGATGAAATTCTGTAAACGGAAGAAATTTCCTTGATAGGAGTGCATTGAAAGATTTGTGCAGAATGTCTATAAAAAGCAGATTGTTAGCAGGTATTGGAGTTCTGTGTTTATTTTTTCGCAAAAACTTTTAGGCCAAATGTCTGATTTTGTAAATTTATTGTTATTTCAAAAATCTTAGTTCATTTTTGCATTTGCAAGGGGGCAATTTTCGGGATTACATCCAAAAACTAAGCAGAACTTTTTCAATTTTTTTGTTCATTGTGACCAAAATGGTTAAATATTTTTCTGTAGTTTACTAAAACTTTAGATCAATGACCGTTTAATCACCAAAAAAACAAACGAACTAAATTTGGATTTTTTAATGACATGATTTTATAAGCCAAACGTAAAGCAAAAGTTTCGAATAGCTGGTAGTGGCACTCGCAGTGATCTATAAACCTGATGCGACAAAGCTCGAAGCAGTTAAACATATTTGCTCATAGCTGTAGTCATTAAAAGGGCTTTTGTGGCTAATTTATATAGTTTGTTGGGTGTCTCCTGAGAAATTTTTGTTTGCAAGTGTTTTTATTTTTTCGAACCTCTTCAGCCAGTGACACATCAACAGCACCCTTAGAAAAATTTTCTTTGGCAAAAGTAGTTATTTTAAAACAAGTCTGTACAAAACTATCTACTGTAAACCGTAACTGTGTGGGCTGATGCTTGATTTAGCTATCAGTATTGTATGAGCAAAAATCGACATACTAACCAAGACCTATTTTTGCTGGCCATTTTTGTTGCATAGGCCTACCCAAAGACTTGACATTCAAACGCATTGCATTGATGTTCCATCAGCACTTGAGGTTGTACTACGAAACGTGGTTGCCAAAAGAAAAATCAATATCATGGAATTTTTTATTTTTATTTGCCAGACATTACAAATATTTGGGGGGTATAGTTTTTAAAAAGTTACCTCAAACGTGCTACTTCTCTTCACTAACAAACTTAATTCGTATGATTAAGTGTGTCACTTACTGATTTAATTTGTACATGCTGTACGTAGCTATTTTCGTTCTGTTTTAATGGGTAATTTAAACACGATTTTTCTGTGAATCAATACATTTTTTCGGGGCGTGGGTGCGCCAGGTTTTTGTTATGTTAAGCAAAAAGAAAGCGATACTCGTCATTAACATGCAAAGTTTATCACTTCCAACATCAGGCATTTGCAGACAAAAAAAATCATAACCGTAGAACACGGTTATTGTTGATGATTGTGTGTAATTGTAAATACATCTTTATTGACGAAGTTGCCTTGTCAGGGGACAGCGAAGGGGCCTTGCCTTCTTTGAGTTAATTGCTGGAACGTCAGGAAGGGAAGCTAAGAATGACAATTTTTATAGTCTTTAATTTGACCCGACCGGGATTCGAACTTAAGCCTACCGTTTCAGTGGCAAGCGTTTTATCTACTATATATTTCAGTGTTCACCCTCCTTTTATCTACTGTATATTTCAGTGTTCACCCTCCTTTTGCCTCTCATCTTCTTGTTTGGGCTCCTCCCCCAGGTCAACACCTTCCTCATATACTCATGTGAACAGTGCGAGATCCACATATTTGGTGGAACAGGTCAGTGGGACTGTTGTCCACTATTCAGTCTTAGCTATTATTATTTCTAAGCTAGGGATCAAATATCCAACGTACGCCGTAAGGTCGAGCAAGTTTTTCGTGTACAATAATTTGGTATCTTCTTAAACATCTGAGATGCCAGTAATAACAGGATTACGCTAACTCTATTTACCTAACACATAAAAGAGTTTTTTGAAATTCATCTCGGTGCTATGACAAAGGCTTTGTTAAATAGTCTTATTATTAAGGCTTAAGCTGATATAACGTTTTTTGATCGTAATACTGAGATGATGATGCAAGTTCCGCTTGTACAGTATTAATGCCAAAGTAGGTTGTACCATGTGTTATGATTGCCGATATTAGCATTTTGCTGTAAAACCATTTGAGAAAGTTTTCTTTTCCAGCCTCCACCAGTGTACCTGCTTCTCTATTCTCCATAGGCAGAAGCATCACCTCTGTACTTCTCCTCTACGGGTTTTGCTATGGGGCTCTTTCCAGCCAGGTACGTGCTTGACGTCATATATGAACGAGTTCTGTTGAGTTGTTGCTGCCTGACTTTTTCCTGTGGATGAGAACGTGGTGCAGCAGAGATCCTACACCGCAGAACCGCAGTAGGGATGGTGAACCCGGGAAGGGAAAGAAAAGTGACCATTTCCACTCCACTCAAAGAGTGGGTGTGGCATCACCAGGCAGCCACGTTGGTGGGTACTTCTTGGTCGCTTTTGATGACCCGCTGGGTGGGCTTCTTCCCCGAATGAAGCACGGGCTAGTTGTGTGTAGCGGTTGTTTAGTTTCTTTGCTAGCGGCTGGATTGATCTCACTCTTCACAAAACTCTTCTGAGTGGATGACCGTCGTATTTTTAGTAGTCCTACACTTCTTTTGTTGAAACAATTTTTTAGGAACACCTGGCTTTTTGCGCAAATTTTAAGAACAATGCCACCAGCTTTGGCATAAAAACATCATTTGGCGATTAATATTGTCATTGTTGATTTGTCTATAGACTATTAAATAACAAAAGACCAATTCAAGCAAAAATGAAAATGTGTCGCTTTATTCCCCAATAAAATTTATGAGGCTGAAAAACTCTATAATTCAAAAACAAGAGTGTTCAAATTATTCCTGCCTTGTAAACATTTTAAATTTCTAAAATCTGGTGAAGAATTTCACTAAAAATGTCTATAAACACCAAAGTCTCAAACCTTTCCCTCGTAGCAAAGGTATTTTTCTTTTCATTTTTGGCATTTTCTGATTCATGGTTAGTTTCTTATGAAAGTAATTTTGTGTGGTTACAGGAGAAGAGCCAGAACATCCTTTTTTCAGCGTTCTGTGGCCTCCTCGTTTCATTCTCCTACCACCTCAGCAGACAGACCAGCTCCCCTGTCGAATTATGGTAAGTTCTCGTGTCATCGCTCCTCATCTAGGCTGCAGCTCAGCGGCAGAGCATCGGGTTAATAATTGCAAGGTTGCTAGCTCGAATCGGTTTCCGACTTAGAAAGACTTTTTACGCTCATCTCTCATTGGGCCAAGTTGTCTACCCGTTGTGGTAGCTAGCCTGACGAAAGACATGCGAACAGAACCCACATGCTTGACGTTCAGTGATTAACGGGACTGCGTGAAGGCTCCACCATTTGTGGTAGACTGGTGGGCAAATGGCAGCTTACTCGAAGACTGAAAGGTCCCTTCGCTGTCTCCTTACCGAGGCTACTTGGTGAATAAAATGTAATTACAACTTATATACTTACTCAAAGGGTACTTCGAAAACACTCTGGTTTCGCTGCATCTTCGCAACATTGCAGTATGTAATATAGGAAAAGCAAAATCCTGCTTCTATTTTAGGTCAGTTATTAAAACGAAACTACTTCGCTCAACAAACGATGAGGCTTCAGATGACCCATCAAAGAACGCGGACGCTGTCAGCAAAAATTATCACTTCAAGGCGCTGGTGGGTAGCTATTCCGTAGTTTGGAGAAATGCTTCGCCTAAGTTCAAATTACAGAAGATGCTTTGCTTATTCCCACATAATCTTATATCTATAGGGTGGTTTTAGATCTCCCTCTGTGGGGTAATATTAGATCGCTCTTTTTCCAACTTCAAATGCTTTCCGTCCTTTATGTCACTTGCCACTTTGCCGGTTTCTCTATGCTTTTTCTTTTGCGTACTTTCAACAACTTGGAAGTTACACTTCACTAGTTCCAGATGCTTTCCCCGCTTTCCTGTGGTTCAGTACTTTCACCACATCCTCCATGCAGACCTTCTTACAAGGGCCTTCTATTTTCACGGCGTACAAGCCCCAACTCCACTCATTTTTTTTTTATTAGCTGCTCTTCATTTTGTTTTGTCCATACCTTGATTTTGTCTTCACTTGTCATCTTAAGTTTTTGTCGTTGCCATTGATGAATGTTTAAAAAGCTGAATCTCTCTCAAACTTCAAGAACCAGATAAAAACAATGGCAAACGTGAAGGGGTAGCTCATTTGTCGTGTTAATCAAGTCAATTCCGAAATAGCTAAGAAAGCCTAGTTTAGTAGTTGCTTTTAGTATTTTTGTGGTTTTGTAGTGTCAGGCAAGTTGAGGTTTTGTTGAGGTAATCGTTCATTTTGAGTTTGTTTATTTTTTATAGATATGTGATAATGAACCGCTTGGGTCTCGAAATCGATTTTGTCGTTGAAAAAAACAAAAAAAACTTAGATTTTGATAAACTGAGGTTGGATGCTTAGGTGTTTTGGCACTCACTTGAAATGACGTGTGAATAAATGAAATTCCGACAAAGTGATTACAAATGTTGATTGCTATTTGTGCAGACGCAACGGTTGGAGTCTGACGTCATATTGCTGCCTGTGATCAGTGTGCTGGCTTTCGCCCTGCATTCCACTTCGCTCTTCACTTCTTTCCGCGTAAGCAGTTACATTACTGATATAAAGCATGCCTGCAAATAATAAACAACTCATTAAAGGTAGACCTAGGTTCGATTCCCGGTCGGGTCAAACCAAAAACTATAAAAATTGGTATTCACAGCTTTCCTGCTTGACGTTCAGCGATAAGAAGGGATAGTGTGAAGCCTTCACCGTTTGTGGTAGACAAGTGGCAGGTTCACTCGAAGACCGAACAGTCCCTTCGCTTCTCCTGGCCAAGGCAACTTGATGAATAGGTTTAATTGCTATTAATGACGCTATTCAATATGGTTGCTTATGAGTTGACATAAACTTTTATCGCCGGGAATCTTGATTGGTTGTGTATTACAATTTGAAATTTAGCTAATTATTTTGTAATCGTTCGTTTGTATTGAGCCGTGATTGAAAAGGTCTGCGATTATTCGATAAAATAGATTTAGACGCTTTAATCGTAGGCTACGGTACCTTGTACATACTAAGGTGATAGAGAGCAAAGGACTGCCTTCATAAAAATTGAAACATTTTCAGTTTCCATTTACTCTCGTGTTGCTTGGAATTATCAGTATTCTCGGTTGCGTCATACATTACGTCGTTCCGCAGTTACGTAAGAGCTTGCCGTGGTTGCTCTTTGCTAAGCCCATCCTGAAATCACACGAGTATCATTTGTTTGAGGTAATAGTTCTTTCGTTTATGACACCGTATTGTACATAGATGACTTCATTCTCCTCTATTCGCAGATTTAAACGTTTTAATTATCATTACATTTGAAGGGTTCAGAACCAGAGTTGTAAGTCGGGCCGGGCTTTTCGGGTCGGGTTCTGGCTTAAAGTTGACAAAAATTTCGGGCTTAATTCGGGCCTGAAACGTATTTTTTGTCTTCTGTGCACAAAAATATAATCAAAATAACTTGACAACTTTGCTAAATTTTTCAGAGCTATCTTAACTTTCGTTTTTTTTTTCGGGCATGATTTTGGCTTCAAATTAGTTTTCGGGTGCGGGCTTATATTTTTGGGTTCGGGCCTGAACTAGTCGGCCCGTTTACAACTCTGTTCAGAACTACAAAAAACAAAAATAAAACGAACCTAAATTCAAGAACACAAGGCAGATTTTTCAACACTAATATTTACACTAGTTGCAACGAAAGTTTTTCTCGATTTTATTGATGGCAGCATTTTGCTGAGTTTTCAAAAATTCAACTGTCGAAAAGGGAGTACGAGACATAATTGGGTGCTTAGTTTATCAAGTTTCTAATTCAGAGTTTCTCAAAGACCCCTGGAGGTCGGGTTTCTCGAGGTCACGAACATAGGTCTTTGTTGGAGTTCGAAATGTGGCATAAAAGCTTTTGTGGGGGTCTTATTTAGCACAAAAAAGTATCGAAAACCTTTTATTTTTAGTAGGGTTCACAAGCGTTGGTACTGGAAGTCTTTGAAAGGGGCTAGGGGTTATAAAAGTTTTAAACCAATACTCTAATCCAAGTTGAGTGAATCGAAGTTGACTGCGGTTAATCTTCTCAGGTCACGAAGGAGGCGAAGCTGATGTGGTATGAGACTGCCTACACTGTGCTGTGCTTCATAGAGCGCAACCTGCTGCTCCCCATCTACATCATGAACGAGCTCACTAAGCAGACCGTCCCCATCAACGATATATACGGGCAAGCGTGAGTATCCAAGGGCTGGGTAGTGCAACGAAAATATTGGAATATGGAAAAGTTTTTTACGACAATTTTGTTGTGATGACAGCAACATTATTGCGGTTTAGCTAACTTTCGCGGCATCTGTGAACATATCTTTATTCACCAATTTGCCTTGGCCATTAGACAGCGAATGGACCTTTGCGGCTTTCGAGTCAAGCTACCACTTACCCACCTGTCTACCACACACTCGGAGGCTTCACAATGTCTTTTTTTAATGCTGAGGCTTCACAGTGTTTTTAGTGGTCGCCAGCTTTTTGAAGTTCAACGCCTGGTTTTGTAACTGTTTACTATTACAGATTAGCTTCGGTTGTTATCACGGTAGTGGGCATGAAACTACTCCGCAGTGCGTACAGTGTCCCAGGCTCTCAGTATCTCATCTATTTGTTCTCCTACCTCTTTGTTAACTACGATAACCCGCAGTACAAAGACTTCGTGCTCATAACCTACTTTATCACTGGGATTCTCTTCGTCAAGGTAACTCAAAATGCTTAAACTTTTTGAATTCTTCATTGCAGCTAGATTTCAGAACCAAGCGTTTTAAGACAATGATTTGCTGTATGATATGATAATAGCTAGGCGTTTCTTTCTTCTTGCCTTTAAAATGCCTTAACAATCATTTGCTGTTACGTCACTTTTTAGGCTATTTAGGGCTCCTTTGCAGCCGAGGAAAGCTCAGTAAAATCCTAACCACAGTACTTCTTGGCTAACGTATCGGATCATCATAACAGTGTGCAGATAGGCACAACGACTGTCAATACTACTGCTAAAATAGACTGGCCAAAAATATGCATGTTTTAAAAGTATCACCATTTTTCGGTGCAAGTAGAAGTCGTTCTCGGGATCACTAATGACCCCTGCAAAAATAAGTAGGATTGTTATTATAGAGTTATTATTGATGATAACTGCAAAAAATTGGTATCGTTAATTTAGAGGGGGTGAAAACTTTTCAAATATTGGCGAAAATAACGTAGAGGAATGAAATAACATTTTGTTACGTTTCATTTCGCAATAATGCTTCTTCTATATCACAGCTGCAAGAGCTGGTACTGAAGCTTCACTTCTTCATGGTCTACATCAGTCCTTGGCAGATGAGTTGGGGTTCGACCTTTCATGCATTCGCTCAGCCCTTCGCCGTACCCCACAGCGCCATCATGCTGGTGCAGGCCCTCATTGCCGCTCTCCTACAGGCCCCATTTGTGCCGTTTCTAGGAAGCGCCATATTTCATTCATCCTATGTGAGGCCACTCAAATTTTGGGAGAAAAATTACAAGTAAGTTGGCTTTGTACCACCTTGCCCTTGTAGCACTAAACTGGTACTTTTTGCTGCTTTTGTAATTCCATCTTTATTCACCGAGTTGCCTTGACCGTAAGTCTGCAAAGGGACCTTTCGGTCTTCGAGTCAAGCTGCCACCCGCCCCGCCCATCTGTCCACTACTCACGGTGGAGGCTTTACACTGTCCCTTTTGATACTGAACGTCGAGCAGGGAAGCTGTGAATACGAAGTTTTATAGTGCTTGGTTTGACCCTACCTGCAATCGATCTTCCGTAAATACACATTGGTGCGCGCTTGGGGCTCTCGTATAACTCTCAGTTAGCAACTCTAATCGAACCGTATTGATCACAGCACGAAGCGCGTTGACCATTCGAACACGAGGTTGGCGAATCAGCTTGAGCGCGGCCCGCAGCCCGACGACAACAACCTCAACTCTGTCTTCTATGAGCACCTAACCTACTCTCTCCAGAAGTCCCTCGCCGGTGACATTGCGCTTGGAAGGTTAGTGCTGTGATGATTGAAAAGGACGACAAGCTTATGATGCTTGAGGCCTGTAAAATATGGTTTGAGAAGAGAAATCTTTAATTCGTTTGCTCTGGATTGGCACTTGTTGTCTGTCTTATGCAGATATGCTACACCATAGAGCCCCAGCTGGGATGGAGAACCCGGAAAAGTGGCCATTTCCACACTATTTAAAGAATGGGCGCCCTATCACCACAACGGTGGCCACCGCTAATGGGTGGTAGCCAATCCATTCGTCGCTTTTTACCACCCGTTCGGTGGCAGCTTTACTATACTGTACCGAATGAAACACGGGTGGTCTTTGTGATGGTCGCCAGTGTGGTAATGGGGTACCCGCTTTTTTTGTGATCGTTTTTTGCCGCTTACGCTTCGAGTATAACATGTCATTGTCAATGTTCTTTGCTCTGATCTACAGGAAAACCCGGTTAGTACCAACCCACAACTGGCCGAGATGTTTTTGGTTGAAATTGGTCGGTTTCTAATAAAATTGATAAATTTTATTGAGCGCATGACATTAATAGTACAGTATTACGATTCTTTTGTTTTTCACGTTGTTGCCACCTAGTCATTTACGGGGACTAACAGGGCGGCAGTGAGAGGATGCCCTTGCGTTTTCCTTCGGAAACGCTTAGTTGCTACAATCTAAATTACTTTTTGTTGCTCGAAAGAGGTCAAATCTTTCATTGTGCGTGCTGTATAATGCTGAAGCTTACAGCGAGTTGGCAGGGCTCATCTCCGCGTCATTGTACGCGGGCAAAACAGCTCCTTTCGAAAAAATGTTGCTGCGGTGGCGAGACGATTGCAACACTATGTCCGATTTGACCGGCCCGAGGTTTGAACCTCAAACCTCCGGCTCTAGAGACGAAAGCGTTACCGCTCGACCAACTGACCTGTCTAGGATCGAAGAAGATTTGTGACTTGATTCATTCACAGATGGGGTAACGTCTACCCGGGCGATTGCTTTATTTTGGCGTCCGATTATCTCAACGCCATGGTGCACATTGTGGAGGTGGGCAACGGCCTGATCACGTTCCAGCTGAGGGGCCTCGAATTTAGTGGTGAGTAGCTTTACACGTCGCTTGTAGGTGTACCAGTAATAACAATCGCCTATCTTCACTCGACGTTACTTACACGTGCTAGTCATTTTATTCGTGGACGGCGTTGCATTTGGGACACAAAACGGCACTTCTAGTCGACATTGGGGAAGATTGCATTTCTTCCAGCAAACGTTACTGTAGTTACGTGAGCGTTTCTGAATACCTCTCATAGTTGAGCGGAGTAGTTATATTTCCACTCCGCCCACTATCCGGAATGCTGAAAACGTAGTGGAATGATTATCGGGTTCTTGCGAGTAAGGTAATTTTTTGAATGGTTAATGATTCAAACTATTTAATCGATGAATGGTTTTAATCGTTTTATTAAAAAAGGCTCTTATTGTCCAGCCCGGTTCAGGCGAAGAAGAAGCAAAATGCTAAATACGTCCCTTTCCAACCTCAACCCCCAATTGCAATTATATTTTAATTCACCAAGTTGTTTTGGCCAGGAGACAGCGAAGGTACCTTTCGGTCTTCGAGTCAAGCTGCCACTTGCACACCTGTGTACCACACACGGTGGAGGCTTCACACTGTCTCTTTTTATTGCTGAACGTCAAGCAAGCAGGAAAGCTATGAATACCAACTTTCATAATCGTTGGTTTGACCTGATCGGGAATCGAATCCGAGCTTTAAGCAGCAGACAGACGCTTTATCTACTCGACCATGGGTCGGTTTCCGTGACTCGAATTTATTTGATCCAAAATTCCGATGTTGAACTTTCTCATCGTCGACTTTTTTGTATGAGGATTTGCAATGGTGTTCATGAAAAAAATCAACTCCAATTTGTCATACAATATATCACGGTTGTTAGGAAGACTTGTACAGTAGAATCCGCTTAATACATCCACCATGAGCCTACCAATTTTGGATTTAATAAGCGGCGGATTTAATAACCGAATTTTCTATGATGCAATCTAAACCATCCCCTGGGGGTAAAATGCTTTCAATTTAACGATTTTCATGAAGCTTTTCGGCCGTCGTTTTATCTCGCCTCAGTTTCTTTGTTCTATCCTGGATCCAGACAAAAACGTACTTTAACTGCTTTGGTTTTAACGAAATGTTTTGAAATTCTCGTGATTTTTATTCCAAATTCGGTTTGTCTTAAAGACAATTGAGCTATTTTTTTTCAATAATTATTCACAATTGCTGTTTATACATACGTTTTAATAACGCATTACCAACGATCGTAACAAAAACTGGATTTATGAAGCGGGGGCTGGATTTATTAAGCGAAGTTTTTTCAAGAAAAAAGGAGTAGGAAAATTCCGTTTCAAGCAATTTGAATGCAAAAAGCGGATGGATTTATTAACCGTGGATGTATTAAGCGCATTCTGCTGTATAAGGTAATAATATTCGTGATACAACCTTGTGTGATGCACTAGTCATTATTTATGACGAAATAGTATGGAAAATTTTCATCAACACCATTGCAAAAACCTCACGTTAAAAGTTAGAATGCCACTAATCCCATTCCATAGGTACTTACTGCCAGCAGCGAGAGGTGGAGGCGATTAACGAGGCAGTTGACAGCAACGAGTACTGCTGCTGCTGCTACCTGGGCAAGATCAAAGGCATGCTCTCCTTCAACTCCGCATTCAACCAGAGATGGCTGGCGTGGCAGGTCAGTGTTCGTTTCATCACTGTTGTAGATTTTCGAATTAGCATGGGTGGTCGCAGTACACGAAAAACGGCAAACTTTTTTCGATTTTCTTCCATTAGGTCTGTCTGCACTGCGTCAAAATCGTTAGCTTACGAGCGTTTTTTCGTTTATATCTAACAGAAATTTAATCCGCCCGTCGTGCCGCTTTACTAAGTTACTGTTCAAGATGCCCGTTTGTTAGATAAACTAAGTATACGGTCACAATTTTACGCCCATTGTAGATCGAGCCTTATTGGTGACAGGTTGTTTCAACATTGCAACCAAGCACTTTTCAAAATACAGGTTTTAAAATGCACATTTTTAATAGTTTCATTGTGATTTTTAATCATAATGATATATCATTCACTTCAAGTATATTGTAAAAGCGCAACTGCACTTGTTTGGTGAATTTTCGAATATCACTTCCATTCTGATTTGTCTAATTTCCTGGTGATTGTGACGTGTTTGTCGGGAAATGTTCCAAATTTGATTGGCGAGCTGTTATTCCAGAATGAAGTGGCTTCTAAATGCTGTTTTCGCTTATTTGTGAAATTCAAGCGAATTGTTTGATGTTTAGACCGCAGGATCAATACACGGAAATTATATTGCCGATTGAAATGTGTTTTTTTAACTAAGCAGTAGCTATTCCAGTCTTAAGTTTTTCCATACTGGTAATTGAGCCAGGAAATGTGGCTAAGTGAACTAAAATTCAGATTAATTAATATTTTTAACATAATATTTTACGCAATTTGAATTTCAGGTTGTCGCTATGAACTACGTATTGGACGGCTACAGCATCACGGACAACAATGCGACCACGATGTTGGGGGTGTTCGATCTCAGGAAGATACTGGTCAGCTACATCGTCAAGGTGATCATTTTGAGCAGGGGTCGGCAACCGTTTGAACTAGTGGGCCACATTCAGTCCTAACAAGGTTCCAGCGGACCGCCACCATTCCGGCGGACCAAAAGAGAAAGGTCTTCGCCAGAAATTCAGGCCTTTTGTCGGACGAATCGGTGCCGACGACCACAAAAATAGGTTTTCGCCAGGAGACGAGAACCATTTCGGCGGTTTATTGCTGCATATATGTGATTGAAAAAAGAAATAAGGTCGCGGGCCGGGTAAAATGCCTTGGCGGGCCGCATCCGGCCTGTGGGCCGTAGGTTGCGGATCTTTGGTGTAGAGGATGGCTGTGCTTTCTTGTTTATTGTGTACAAACAAACAAGCGTGTCAGTTAACGTGTTGAAGTTACAACTGTTTTAAATAAGTAGGCTGTTTGGAATTACGTCTTTATTTACCAAATAGTCTTGACCAGCAGACAGCGAAGTGACCTTTTCGGTCTTCAAGCGGCTACCTGCCCACCTGTCTACCACACACGGTGGAGGCTTCTTATTGCGGAACGTCAAGCAAGGAAGTTGTGAATACCAATTTTTATAGTCTTTGGTTTGACTCGATTGGGAATCGAACCCGAGTTTCGCGTTTCAGTTGCAGACGCTCCATCCACTCGACCGCTGTGCGGTAATTTGCTGCTGTTCTTTACGTTACTTTTCTGTCTCTTTCTTTGCATGACCGCTGTTGTATTTTAGAGCATCGTTTATTTTCTAATAACGCACGACTCCCTGGACGATTGGCTGGAAAATTCAAACATTCGGTCGCAGATTGAACCGTGCGAACAATCGGACTACGTCGAGGTGGACGCGACGTTTGCGGTGTCGATCGACGACGATTTCGACACGTTCGTGTTCGGTCTGACGCGCGGAAAGTTTGTGGAGGTTTACGGGTCGTGGATCGATCACTGCGTGAAGGAAAGGAAGAAGAAAAAGCAGGGAAAGGTGGCCGAGCAAATTATAATATTCTTCAGTCATTTTGCGGTCATTGACCTAAATTTTGAGTAAATGATCTAAAAAAAATTTGCCATTTTGATCACGATGACGGAAAGAATTGATTGAAGTTCTGCATATGTTTGCATCCAAGCCTTTAAATTACATCTGTAATAATTACCGAGAAGGTTTTAAAGATTGAAAAGGCGAAAAGATATTTTACGAATTTGGGCAGTTTACCGAAAATTCTGAGCGGAAAAATAAACCCGACCGCGCATCGTCATCTGGCTCCCCTTAGTTCTTATTACCTAGACGATACTATGACGTCATAAACGCGATTAGACTTAATCTTATGTTTGAAATGGTTGCAACTTTCAATTTACGTTTCGTCATTTTTGGTCCTAGCGTCGCCTGAGCAAGAACTTCTGGAACAACAATAACTCCATAAAACAAAAATGCCAAAACGCTACCCTACATGCTTCGAATGGCTTATTGTTACATCATTGATGTAATTGTGATTCTGCAGGAGCTGGACAGCGGATCGGAGTCGAAGTTGATAACGCTGTGCTTCGTCATCTCAGTACTGGGGAGGAGGGCGCTGGGAACCGCTTCGAACAACTTGTCGTCCAAGTAATGAACTTAATTAAGCAGTTGATCAGCAGGCCGGAAGAAGTGAGCCAGATTGTGAGAGCTGCACTGAACGTGGATCTTTCTTCGACCCGGTTTTGCTTCTATTTATTCATTACCATAGCTCTACTTCGATGCGATAGAAGCTTATTCATTAATGACTAAGCATTCTTGCATCTGTCTAACCACACCAACGCAGAGCACTCTTTTTTTGGGTTCTGTTTGCAAGTCTTTTGTCAGGCTGGGCCACCACAACGGGTTGACTGCTTGGCTCCAATGGGAAATAGACGTGAAGTTTCTTTCTCAAGGACACAACGGCCCCAGCGAACATGGGTGATGTCCCGTACTTCATTCGGCTGCAGAGTAAGGATAACCGACCGTCCACAGGGTCGTAAAAGGCGACCACGCAGCGTTGGCGACATGTTCAATAATGGAGTGCACAGTGCCTGCTTTTTAAGTTATGTGAAAGTGGCCATTTTTCTCTCCTGTTTTCCCCAGCCCAGCATGGGTGCTGCGGCCCGATACACTATGCTCTCACCCACAAGAAAAAAATGGGTGACTCCACCCTACCAGTGCAGGTGATAAGCTTTAGAAAAAATTCGGAGACTTACTCAACTTGTTCACTGCTCAGCTTGGACTGCTTCCTGTATGGCCTCCACGCTCTGTTCAAGGGGGATTTTCGTATTACGTCGTCTAAGGATGAATGGGTATTCAATGATATGTCTTTGCTGCAGCAAGTGGTGGCTCCAGGCGTGAGGACTGCACTAAAGCTACATCAAGACCACTTCACCAGTAAGTATAGTGCTTTCCGGAGAGAGAGGTTTTGCTTTTCTGGCGGTAAAATGGAATTTTTTTATGAATACTTGTCGAATAGAATGCTTTTTAACACCAGGTGCTGCAAAAGATGTGAAATTAGAAAAATAATTGATTTGAAAAGTTAGTTTTTGACTTAAACCGATCACTGGTCTTGTGGATACAATGGATTCGTTTTCCGGTCCGGTCAAACCAAAAGCTCTAAAGTTGGGATTCATAGCTTCCCTACGTGACATTCTGCAATAAGTGACGGCGTGAAGCCTTTATCGTGTGTGGTAGACAGGTGGCCACTTGACTCGAAGACCGAAAGGCTCTTCAGTGTCTTCTGGCCAAGGCATTGAAGGCAAATTCACTGAAAAGTTTCTCCAACGTTGGCTAACTCAAGTCCTTGGCAAGTGCTTGCAAGCGACACCTGTACCTTCACGATTTCCAATATTGCACTGTGACGAGGAAGGCTACTAAATTTTTCTCCATTTGTTTAGGTCCAGACGAGTATGAAGAGGACGCAGCGCTCTACGACGCGATCAGCGAGTACACCAACTCGATGGTGATCGCTCATGAGGCGGATCCAGTGTGGAGGACCGCCGTGCTTTCCAACACTCCCTCCCTCTTGGCTCTCAGGTCAGATCAACTGTAAACTGTGCTTTCGTTCTTTAAACGATTTGTAGTTTTGATGTTCCAAATTTTTATATACGTGCGAGTATTTACCGATCAGTGGTCGACTGGATTGAGCGTCAGCTACTAAACGGTATGCTCGGTTTCGATTCCCGTTCGGGTCAAACCAAAGACTACAAATATCGGTATTTAAAGCTTCCCTGTTTGACGTTCAGTATTAAGGCGACAGTTTTAAGCCCCCACTGTGCGTGGTAGACAGATTAGCAGGTGGCAGCTTGACTAGAAGATCGAAAGGTTCCTCCTCGTTGTCTCTTAGCCATGGCAACTTCGCGAATGAATAAAAAAAAGATGCGATTAATATGAAGTTGCATTCCAGCTTGTAAAGCATAATATGTTTTTTACAGACGCGTCGCCAGCGATTCGTATGTGGACCAGTACAGCGTTGTGACGCTCAACCACCGTTCGCTTGGCTTCAACCTGGTCCGTATCAACAAGGAGTGCGTACGCGGTCTGTGGGCGGGCCAGCAGAGCGAGCTTATCTTCCTGCGCAACCGCAACCCAGAGCGAGGAAGCATCCAGAACGCGAAACAGGTGCTACGTAACATGATCAATTCGTCGTGCGACCAGCCAATAGGTGAGGACTTGCGCAATCGCTTATCTTAGGCCAATTTTGCCTTTTTATTGAAAACGTTTATGACTCAATACTTTCAACGATGCCAAACTTTTCCGCCAGGGTGATCTTTCCTTTTGGAGTTGCTTGACATATACCATTGTACCATCGTGAATATGCAAGATCATGCAGTTAGCTGACAATACGGTTAATTTGATTTGAGTCCTAAAGTATGGCGTCCTCTGTGATATGTTGAAACTATACTGCTTTTTTCCTCTGGGTGAGAGCTTGGTTCAGCGCATTTGCTACAGAACTGAACCTTGGCTGGACTGGAGAACCCGGGAGAGAAAAAAAAAGCCATTTTACTACGCTGAAAGAGTGTACATCCCATCACCATCACTCAGTCAGCCTCCACTGACAGGAACCCATTGGTCGCCTTTTACGACCCGCTATTGATTGGTGCGCGGTTTTACAATTGTGACTACGAATGAAGCACGGGAGGCCTCTGGTCGACTGCTTTATTTTTTTGTAAGGTTGTTTGAGACCCGCTGTACCAAAAAGCCGCCAACACTCGGGTTTTATTCTCTTCAGGTTACCCGATCTACGTGTCACCGTTGACCACGTCGTTCGCAAGCACGAACCAGCAGTATATGAGTATCGTAAAGGGGCCGCTCACCTTCCAGGCTATGAGGAGCTTCTTCCAACGGCTGTTGGCCTGGTACGTTTCATTTTTGTTAATGGGGAAAATGATGGCTAAATAAGAGAGTTAATCTGCTTCAAGAAAATTTGAATATCTTAAGTTATTGTTTGCACTTCATTTTTAAGTCTCCCTCCCTTAAAACAAAGCAATTTCAAGTCGTTAGGTTCTTCACATTTGCAACCAGGTGATTAAGAACGAGCACAGGTAGCGGGCCGTGCCGGCTGGAGCTGGTCAATGGTCATTGAGCAGTCGGTGTGCGATGCAATTTTTTTAAATGTTCGGAGTCGTAAGTTGGATTTCGCAACTATAATCTTTGATGGTGGCTGTTCGTTCGTCGTGGGAAGCCCATTTACCGGAGCGTCTTCGTCCTATGTCTGAACCTCCCATAATGTTGACTTCGGAGCTTCTCTTAAACCTCTTGTTTGCCATTGTTAACACTTTTTACGGATCGTTGTTGTGTGTTCTAACTGAAATGGGTCGTGCAGCCCCAAATCAAGTTACCCCATTGGAAGTTGCACGTTACCTCCTTGTTTCGGGTGCCTTCCTGCTCAGTTAAATAAACTATTTGGCCTTCGATTAATTCGGGAAACTCGACGGAGTGAATTGGTTGATTGACCACAGCAACGTGTGTTTATTTGACTGCTTCAAAAAATTTGTAAACGTTTTTAATCAATGTTTTCAGTTTGCGCGAAAGTTGTACTGGCAGTTGCAACAGCGGCGCTAGTGGAGGCCCGGCCCCGCCCATAGAAATGACGCACTTCCCGCCAAATAGAGGCATGCAAGCAGGTGAGTTGAATAACGTCACCTCGCTGTCTTACCCTGTAGGTACTGTCTATACTGGGCGAAAAAATCGTAAGCGTTCAAGGCATACTTTTATTTTAAATAGATATTTAAAAGAAACTAAAGATTGACGCTCAATTTTACGCACAGTGTAGAGCGGGTGTAAAGTTGGAGTTTCTATTTTTGCGTATTTCGGTTTGACATTGTTTACGACATCATATAGGATTTTATGATAACTATACTCACGTAAAAAAGAAGTTAGAAAATAACTTGAACCACCACATGTGTTGCACCACATGTCTGTCATAATAGCCTCCCCACAAAACATAGCAGTCTAGTACAGCCGCTGTTTCAAGGAAATGTCGCACTTCCTTGAAGCAGCAGCTGTACTAGGTTGTTTTATTTTGTGGGTAGGCTATAATGACAGACATGTGGTGTAACTCATGGGGTGGTTCAGTTATTTTTTGACTTTTCAGGCCTGTGAACCTTGAGAAAATTACGTTCATCTAGTAGCATTTAACGTGTTCATAGTAGAGTCTGGTCAACAATTTATCATTAACGTAAAGTATGTACGCTGTAAGACCGTACGCTGGGCGTACCGTAAAACAAAGTAAGGATTAAGGTTACACTCAGACGCTCCTCAATCATCATGCTACGTGCTGTGTAGAGTAGACCGTGCCTACGCCGTAGAGAGTTATTTCACGTACTTGTACCAAACTTCACTCAGTTTTCAATGCTTTTAGAAATCGGGCGTAGTTCCCGTGCATCGGAACGGAGCAAGGCGGAGTACTTCACCACAACCCTTACTGCTCGGTCTGAGCGAGGCAGCGGTTCCTCGTCACAGCAGAGCAGCCAGCCAATCAGCGACGCGCACGTGGCGAGTGACGTGTCTCATTCATCAACCAGCAGCCGGCACCAAGCGCCGCTGCCGTCCGCTTCAAGGTGAGAAGTTTGATGCTGCCCGGAGTTTTCCTGTAGCGAGAGCATGGTGCAGCGGAAATGCTACACCGCAGAACCTCAACCGGGTTGGAGAACCCTAGTGAGAAAAATTGCCATTTCCCCGTGGGTATTCCATTCCCGCCCAGGCGGTCACCGTTGATGGGTATCATTGGCGCCTCTGACGACCCGCTGGGTGGAAGGGGCCCGGGCAGTGGGCTGCTTCACCATTCTGTCCGGAATGAATCTGTCAGAGGTAAGAAGGGAATCCACTTTTATAAATGCTCTAATCCGCATCGAAAAACCTTGGCTAATTTCAAATGTGTTGTTATGTTATGCAATAGTTTACGTTTTGAAAAATTCAGTTTTTATTGGTTTTTGATTTTTTTTTTTTTGATGTTTTGGACAAGCAAAATTTATCATGACAAAGAAAAAAAAGTTGAGTTTCTGGCACTTAAAGCAACTAGTTGTATTTTTCACCGTTGTCAACGCCGAGTCATACTGTGAAGGTTATGGATCGAGATTATCCGAACCTTTTGTTGACTGTGGGAGTGCATGGTAGGAATAGACATGGGGCCTCAGCAAACTCGATATGGTGTTTTCTGTATCTGACATAACAGTCCGATTTTCAGGTTTTCACTGACTGGAAGTCGGCCCTTGGAAAGCTCGAACATGCAACGAAGCCGCCCGATGTCGAACTCAATGAACCTGCCACAAACCTCACATGCGAAAAAGGCGTCGCACTCGGCCTCCGCACTTTTGTAAACCGCGCGTGTCGCGTCGAGAAATTTACTCGGCAGAGGTCAAACTCTGCGTCAATGTACATCGCGGCACCACGGTCAGCGCCCTTTCGACAAGATGGTGCCAGCGTGACTGGAGAATCAACACTTGAACGTGTTGCTTTCCTCGTCCCGGCCGAAATATTTTTCGCTTATTGCAGGCCACAGGAACTGCAGCTTTTTTTCTCCTTTTGCCGATCTTTGCTCCTCGCTTTTCAAGTGCTACGTCATCGAGGAAATCGAGGTGGCGATAGCTCAGTCGTAGAACATCAGGTTAGTGATCGAAAGATTGCTGCCCTAGGTTCGTTTTCCAAATTGGCAATGCGTCGAAATATTTTTTGCTTGTGTCTTTCGAAAAGACAGAAAACGCGTAATTCCCATTGAGGCCAAGCAGTCTACCCTTTATGGTGACTCAACCTGACCAACAACTAACAAGTAGAACCTAAAAAGGTACTTGCGACTCTGCGTGCAGTGTGCCTGGTTCATTCGAACGACGATCGAGAAATCGGTCTTTTGCGAAACGTGCTTCGTTTCTTTTCCACGAGCAACCGCTTTCTGCCTCAGAACTCACAACTTACACGTTTCTTGAGCGACTCCACGGACGAATGCTCAATAGTCCACCACTTTTTGAGTGTGTTTTATGGTTGGGCATTTTGGTTGCATCGCGCTCTCATTCTCATCCACTATAAAGTCGCGGTGGGCTACCCTAACCAATCAATAGTCTCCATAATGATGAGTGATATGCATATTCAAATGTTACAAAAGAATGGTCCTCTTAAAAGAATGTAAAGGTATGCTATACGCCCGCAGTTTCTCCACACCTTAATCCACTGGAAAGGAAATGTAATAGTCGAACCAAACCACGCTGAATTGCTGATATTAGCGGCGTCCGTTTTCCGTGTCGATACTCGTATCATTCATCACTTACGAGAACTTAAATGAACATTTTTCACTGTCTGTAGTACGCATGCAGTAGCATGCTTAATTGATTTTTTTTTTGTGCCATTGTTACTGTGCAATAAACATTTCTTCGGATCCAAGAATGAGCTTTATTTTTCCGCGCTGCGCAGTATTGTAAGAAGAAACGAACTACAAGATGGGTCGTACGTTTTCGACAGAAATACCGACGCGTGTTCGCGTTTTCCCAATTACTTCATTAAGGTCATGGCTTACAACTGAAGAGAAGATCCACTCATGGAGATTTTTATCATCACAATTTGAAAGCACATTTTCACTTTGTTGTACTTCCACTGAAACTTTGTTTCGATGTAGAAAATACATTATTATAAAGCGAAGCATATTATCATTATTAAAAACAATTTCTACAGAAATTACACAAAGCAAACATCAAAACCTTTACACATGTTAAAATTAATTCTAGTCTTTCTTCACTCGTAATCGGGATCATGAAAGATGTCTGCCAACAGCAACTTGTTTTAAAATCGAGCTAAAATTAAAATCCGATAAAGTATTAAACTTAGCACCTCGTTCTGGACTTCTGTTGATGATCCCGGTCGTGGAAGAAACTGACGATCTGTGGTCGAGTGGATAGAGCGTCTGCTACTAAAACGGTGGACCTGGATTCGATTCCCTGTCGGGTCAAATCCAAAGACTACAAAAATTGGTATTCACAGCGTCCCTGCTTGACGTTCAGCATTAAAAGGGACAGTGTGAAGCCTCCACCGTGTGTGGTAGACAGGTGGCAGCGTGATTTGAAAATCGAAAGGTCCCTTCGCTGTGTTCTGGCCAAAGCAACTTAGTGAAAAAATGTAATTACAGACAGTATGGCTTTACATAGTCGCTCTTGCCGATCATTTTTGAATCCGTTGAAATGAAACTCCACGCATTGAAATCACAGAATAAAATTCGACAAGATGCTGGTCAAGGGAGCAACAACACAGTAGCAGGCGCCGTATGTAAGCGAAAGCAAACTTTAAGAAGAGGCAGTCTTTGCCCCACTAGAATCTCTAACACTTCTCTCTGACACCATCACTAAGCAACATATAATAACTAATACGCGTTTTACAGGTAACGAGTAATCTTCATTCCAGCAAATGACAAATAGCAAGTTTTACAATTCTCAGTAAACTTAGATCGTAGGACACATTTTAATTTCGTAAAGTGATACTGCTCGCGATCGGTTTCATTGAAGAAATGAGAACTGCTTAAGGTTATCAAGAGGTGCCCCAAACCTTGCTCCACAACTCCCTTATCCGCGAAAAAAGATTCTGTTCGACTCCGTACTATTGACATCCCAGCGTTTCGAAATTTTCGTGACACCACAGAAGGATGACTTTGCAAAATTTCTTGCAGAAGAAACGCGATGTTCGATATTATGCAAGAAATGTTACTAAATTATCTTTTTGTGATGTCACACAATTTCGAAATGTAGGGTTGGTATAGGTACGGAGTCAAACGGATCTACTTTTGCGGTATCACAAAATAATTGAAAGCGGAAACGTACGCAAACCTAAACCCCACATCAGTTTCGCAAAGCCGTTTGATACAATCCCAAAGTCAACTTCTGGAATTCGCATTACCAAGATGAAGTTTTTGATTCCAACTTTTCTGGCTATGAAGTTGGATAGCATGGTGTCAAAAATTTCGGAAAATGTTTTAAAAGATAACACGAAGCTATAGCAAGCAAGATGAATAACACTTAGTGACTCGTTGTTTTTAAAATAACAAAAATATATCTCCGCAAATAGAAGCATCTTAATTTGCAGCACGTCTCTCAAAGTCGTAAAAATAACATCGCTCAAAAATTTTACCCATGGTTCTGTTTCATTTTCACATCGAGCAACTGCGCTAATGCGAACACACTACAAAAAATAACTGTGCACCGATGTCCGGTAATTCGAAGAAGGAAAATAAAACACTGCTAGACATGATAGCGCGCACAACACAACAAGATTGCAAGAATTCAATACCATATGTGATGTAGCTTGTAGCTGTACATAATGTACAACGTGTAGAAAGCAAGTTAGAAAAAGAAGAATGGGGACCATAAAGCGGCCCCGACCAGGGCCCCAGCAGCAGCTCCCATCATGATATTGCCGGTGCGGTAGTAGTACGGGTCATCCTCACGTACAATCGTGATGACTTGAGTGTGCGGGTGAACTGAAAAGAACGAGCAATTTTTGTTACGTGCATATTAGTTTAACCACGCTGTTGGTTCTAAAATGTACGATATACGGCATGTAAAAGCAATACCAGCACTTTGGAAATCTTGTTCGGCCGTTTTCAAGTTAAAAACGAATTACAGTAATGAAGTTCAAAATTCAAATACTAGTACGTCGCAAACCACTGAGTAAAAACAAGTTCTACAGACGCGCTCGTCGTGGTTTTCAACCAAGGAAAACGTACAGCAACCGCGCTAACGCGTCACGTGCGCAACTGCACACATCACAAGATACATACGTCACTCTCCGTTTACGTCATATCGCACTGATAACCAAGTCAATGGAATGTTTGCGCGCAAGACAATTGATTACTGCTGGTAAATATAGAAAACATTTTTTTTACTACTGGCTTCCTCGGAAGTGCTACCTTACAGCAGCGAAAAAAGTTTAAGTTTTAAATCTGCTATGTAATTCTAAAACACAGAAAAGTTGACCAAACATCGCGATTTGCGAGCTATCGCTGCCATTTGCTTACTTCTTCATGTACTGGTAGGTGTAAGGGGCAACCAGTCAACCACAAAAAACGACTCAAATCCACACTTGAAAACAACACCAAAGAAAACTTTTCAAACAAAAACTAGTTTAATTTGGTGTCGTATCATCGGAGGTTTAGAAATAAAGCATAAAGACTTAAAGTTGTAAAAATACTCGGTTCCCAACAATTCAGTAAAATACCACCAGCCTTCCAAAGTCGAACAGTTTTCAAGGTACAGTATATATATAGTGAGTTATATACTTAGTAAGTGCTTGAAACTGTACCATACCACCAGTCCACCATTTAAGTGCTAATTTAAAAGCTTTGCAAACTTTTGGCAGCTGGAATTCCTTTCCAGGAGATAATTTTCTCACACAGTACCGCCGAAATTACAGCTACGCATCACGAAAACGGTAAAACGTAAAAACTCAATGACGCTAAGGCTAAAGTAGTCTCAACTTTACTCTTAACAGTGTTTTTGACAATGCACCAAACATCCTACTGGACGGTTGGGGTTCTGTGTTCCCTCTAACTTTTAGGCTAATCGGCGAGTACCCAAATTTTCAAGAAACAATTGTGTCCAATGCTCTAAAAGAATGTTTATCTGCCCTAAATTTTGTACCAATTCGTTATTGAAGTATACCTAATGTCATATTTCCACAAATTTGTTGAATCTTCTAAAGCTATGGTTACCATATTGCCAAAAATTATTTGCCCTTGTTTCAACAAATCGCTGAAAAAAATCGGCTAAATGGGAACACCGGGGGTACCCCGATTGACTGAAACCTTGCTAATACTGTAGAACACTGTGAACTGAGTTCCAAGTAGAGTTAAGTAGACCGCACATGCAACCGCTCGATACAAATCAGTGGACTCACCATAATAAGGCCTTCCGTAGGAGTCGTATTGCACTTGGACAGGCCCGTAATTCGGGTAGCAGTAGACTGGAACATTTTGTTGTACAGGATAATTTCGTGCCGGACACCGGACAGTCCTCCTACCGCCTGGGTATGTGGTGTATTGTGTCACTTGAGTGCACGGCTGGGCTGCTTGGGGTTGTTGCGATGCTGTAACTATGAACTGCTCAATCATCAGTTTCCAGGCGCTGAAATTCAGCAAAAAAAGCCAATTATATCCTCATTCCTTTACGATAATTGGATAAGACGCTTTATATTTCTCATTAATAATTGGATGATGCGTCCTTGGATAAGACGCTTTACGATAATTATCTCTGCTTGGTGGCTTCAAACAAGCAGCAAATTTACTTGGGAAGAAGTCAAAACGTCAACCGGAAAGCTTGGAAAATGGTCAACTCCTAAGCGGGTGCGGATTCGTCCAAAGCATAGCGCACCGTCGCTTTCTCGTGATAGGAGGATAAAGATGCACAAATCAATCAATGATCCTCAGGCGAAGAATGGGCATCAAACATTTTAACCAGAAAAACTCATAAATGCAAATTGGTACGAATGGCAAATGGAGATTTTGGGGAATGTACAGTTCCACATAACACCAAGATTACAATTAATCAATACAGACTAGGTTGACATTTAAAATTACGAAACCCTATTTCACCTGGAAAATTAATTTATCACCATTGCTTTACAATTCAAAATCCCAACCAACTCTCAAATCATATGGAACTAAAAACGTGCAGATGTCTCTCCTTACACTAGTTTTTTCATAGAAAATAGTCACTCGATATATTTAACTTACAGAGCTTCATCTGAGTTCAGGGCAGATATAACAATTGATTCGCCATGCTTAGAAACGAGTTTGAGGAGTGTTCCATAATTGCGATCTTCTGGAGGGCTCACTAAATGTGATATACCAGAAATCAGTTTCTCGTTTTTAATTGAAAATAACTACAAATTGGTGAAAAGCTTAATAATAATAATAATCTGTTTTATTTCAGACAACTACGATCCATAAGTGTAAAAAGAAATAAAATAAGCAAAAACAAACTAAGACAAGAGCAACATATGTACAAGCAACACACTTACTTACAGGTTACATCAGAAGAGTACGATTATGGTACTCATAATACTTGGACAAACAGAAACTGTTCGAATTCATAACAGACTTTATCCAATTATTAAGAGACTTCAAGCATCTTTGCACAAATCCATAAACATTTCTACGAATTAGAGCTTGAAATGTTGGGATTTCTGTAGCTAATAGACCTTCATTGGCACTCATGAAACGGGATATGTTATGCAACATTCTATTAGCATCATTGTTTGTAACCAACACGCATACGATTAAAAGTATATTGCGTGTAATTGTGCCATATATGGCAACCACATAGGGGAGTTCAGTAAGAACGAAAACGTATTTTTTATGGTACTTGAACATTTTATAAATCTCGATTTCACAAAACTCATTGCAACCAAAATTTTGGATAGTATTAAATTCTGAGTTTATTATTCTACTTCTTTACATAGTATTTAACCTTTTATTTTAAGCTTAACTAATTCTGTATACTTTATATTACAAGCTACACATTTCAAAGCAAAGAGCTTTTAAAAGTCGACAACTGTGTGGAAATACATCTTTTAGTATACTTTAACAAAAGATTAGTTTGAAATTCATACACCTAAATGTCTTTTTACTGCTTTGTGCACAATTGTTTTGGAATATTTAAGTTAGCCAAAAAGTTAGAGGAAACACCACCATCCATGATTCAATTCATGCGATACAAATCAATTATACATAAGGCATAAAGCACGACTTACCTTCACATTCCAGTGCAGTTTTTATGCCAAGGCATGAACGCGGAATGCTAAAATTTCCTTCTCTTTCTTGTAAGTTAACATCTTTATAAAAAGCAAGATTTCCATCTCCATACAAAACAAACCAATTTCGTTTCCACCGTTTAAGAATGCTACCTAAAATAAAAATTCTTAGTTAAAAGACTACATAAGGAGAACAACAATATCAACCTAACATCTCAAGATTTTTTTCATGACTTAAGATATAATAAGCACTGAAAATTTCAATTCTTTGTGTTTAAATAAAGATGCAGCCACCAATTCGACTTGCCCAATGCCCATGTTTGTGCTGTAGCAGGTATTAAGTTGAATTTTGGCTTTCAGAACATTTATTTTTGGCACCAGTAACATTTAATCAAATGTTCCATTGAAAAAAGATGGACCTAAAAACTTGATTTAAAGCATGACAGAGTTTAGACTAGATATCAAGAAAATGCAAAATCCTAATCATTAAGCATCCTACCAGCGTACCAATACAGTAAGTTTATTATGCAGGCCTATACCAAACACTTTACTTACTTTCTCTCATCAACCAGCCAGCTTTAAATGTTGGTATAGCCATGATTCACAGATTCAAAATTAAATCACAAGTAAACAGCAGCTTATAAAAAGGACTGAAAATAACACTTTGAAATTATTGGTGCTATGCAGTCAACCTTTTTACATGAGGCTTTGCAATGGTGAGACAGAACAGAAGTTTTTTTTTGTTGCTCAAAAAACTAACATCAAATCACAAAAAATGCACAATGGCTATATAACAGCAAAATTGGCAACGGGCAACTGCGAAGGGACCGTAGTCTTCAAGTCAAGCAGTAGCCAAGTCAATATTATGTCTAACAAAATGTATTAACCAATTTCGTTATAGCTCAATTGAATTAATAGCTCTATACAATGAAAACGCTAAAATTTAACTCAGGACAGAAACAAGGTATAGAGCACAGATATAAAAGTATAAGCAGACTAAAGTCAGCATTTTCAAAACTAACTAGTAAACACACAGCAATAAACAATCTAATAATAATGGGCTTAGTAACACAAATAGAATCACTTGGATCCAATATTAGTTAGAATATATGAAATAAATCGTTAAAAGAATCCATGCGCAGTGCTAATAAACAAATGACCAACAAACAATATCAATATAAGTTTAATCGCGTTTATATTTCTCTATTAGATGCTTTTAAATAGCTCTTTAAATCTCAGAAAAGAATTTTAAATTTCTAATGGAATATTATTCCATATTTTTGGTCCAGTGTATTTTAATGAGCATTGGCATTGTAGATTTCTGAAACAGGGCAAAAAAATGTAATTGTTGTAAGCTTGGCGAGTAAGATGAAATGAAACATTCATTGTGTAAGAAAAATATGTATTAAATGTACTCGGTGTTTTTCTATGAGTAAATTGGTGCATAATCTTAGCAATTTCGAATGCAAACAGATCCTCAATCTTTAGGACTTGAACTTCGTAGCATTGTTGTGATATGCTATCTCTAATACGTGTTTTAGAAATTATATGCAATGCTTTGTTTTGTAGCCTTTGTAATTTTGTTATATACGCTTTGTGTGTGGAAGCCCAGACAGGCAAGGCATAAAGGAAATGAGAATGAACTAGAGAATAATATAAAGTTCATAAAGTATTGTGGGGAAGATAATAGCTTAG
The DNA here is from genome assembly GCA_963965965.1 of Trididemnum nubilum. Classification (NCBI taxonomy): domain Eukaryota; kingdom Metazoa; phylum Chordata; class Ascidiacea; order Aplousobranchia; family Didemnidae; genus Trididemnum; species Trididemnum nubilum. Next base: position 37,378,209 of record OZ014484.1, on the reverse strand, counting down.
TTTTACAATAACACCGACAGACCGAGCAATTTTACTTTCAAGATTACTAATATGACTTTTGAATGATAGTTGGTTGTCAATGGTAATTCCCAAGTATTTTGCGGAATTTGAAGAGCATACAGTTTCGCCATTCAAGACATAAGATAGGGTATCATTACTATTACGCATGTTGGGGGATATGTTTAAAGCAAGTTTTATTAGCATTTACTACCAAATTATTAGCTGTCATCCACTGGTTAATATTGGCAAGCTCTGTATTTGTTAAGGTTTGCAATTCAGTCGTATCGTTGCTATCAATTAAGAGGGCAGTATCATCAGCGAAAAACCAAGGTACTGTTTCCAGACAAGAGGGTAGGTCATTCACATAAATCAGAAAGAGTAGAGGGCCAAGTATAGATCCTTGCGGAATTTCATATTCAATAATTTTTTCAGAAGATTTTTGGTTATCAATCAGCACATTCTGTTTTCGGTCATTTAAGTAAAATTTTAACAACAAATTAGCAACACCACGAATACTGTAATAATCAAGTTTTTTCAACAATTTATTGTGCGACACGAATTCAAATGCATTTTTGATATCCAAAAATATCATACTTGAAAACTTTTTGTTATTTATGTTATCAAGGCATGACATAATGAGATCCAAGATAGCATGAATAGTGGAACGATTATGTCTGAAATCATATTGAGTAGGAACAATAGTATTACTACGAGTAAAAAATGATAAGAGTCTATTACAAATCAGTTGTTTAATTAGCTTAGAAAGAGATGGTAGGAGCGAAATCGGACAATAATTAGTCAACATATTGGAGGGTCCTTTTTTGAAAACTGGCACTACTTTCGCGAGTTTTAGTTTGTTTGGGAATATGCCATAAGTAAAACAAGAGTTTATCAACATTGATAAGGGTGAAGCAATTGATCGAGCAGCCATTTTTAAGAAAAATGGAAGAATATCATCATTACCACTGGCTTTATTCAGCTTCAAAGAATTAATTGTCATACAAACTTCTCGAGGTGTAGTGGTGTTCATGAAAAAAATCAACACCATTTTGTCATAAAAGATACCATGGTTGTTATGAAGACTTTTGTATGTTAATAATATTCGTGATATATACAAGATTTTTTGATGCAATAACCAACGTTTATGACAAAATGGTGTTGAAATTTTTCATCAACACCATTGTAAAACCTCATGTAAAAAGGTTGAGTCTACTCAGTACTGTTTTCAAGTTTGGGAATGAGCCTAAATGTTACATTAGTCTAGAAAGAGAATAAAAAATAGAAAAAAAAAGAATAAGAAAGCAAAAAGAGGGCCGCTCATTTATTCTTTTATTTTAATAACTAGCATGTGACATTGCAAGCGATATCTGGGGACTTCACAAAAGATCCGATTTAACTGGACTAAAGAACTTCACTCTATTCAAAAACAGTGTTCCAATTGCATTAAGCATGTTTATGGTTGTTAACAGTAAGATCTATAATACATTGCTTTCGAATTTTGTAATGTTCCATTAACTTCAACAGGTTTGGTTAACAGCTTTCAAAGTCAAATGTCTAGAAAAAGTATCTCTTTACATTTACAACCCTGCTCAGTTCTCGTTTTAAGGAGTTTGTTGCAACAGTGCAGTGCAATCTTTTATGCGACTTTTGAGAAAAATATTTCATCAGTTAAACTTAACATTAACCATGGCCAAAGATACGCATGCATTTCGCAGACATTTCTATTCTGAGAGTTGCTATTTAGCACTGCAAACTAACATTATCGAATACTGTATGTTGTATTAGATTTATTAGGTCTATTCAACACCACAGTTTTCTTAAAATGAAATTGTTCAAAAGCTTTGAAGAGCATTAGAAGGTTTTGTCAATGTCACAGGCAATGGTTTTGTGAAAAAGTCAGCATTCAAGCTTAAATCCATCAAAGCCATTAAGCTTAAGTACTTCAGTGTCTTAACTGTTGGGTGGTTTATTTGGGAAAAGTCTGCCATTTTGGCTTGGTCTCCTCAATGTGCCTGCAAAATTTTGTTGCCTTTAGTTTTTGATTTATATTAAGCTATCCAATAGATTTAATTCGTTCATCTTTTGTGGTAAATGGAAGGAGGTCTCAAATTAACTGGAAGATCCCTATAACATGGCATCCCCCAATTTTTTCTAATTTTAGTCTTACCTATTTTAAAAATTTTATTTGTCAAGCTGGAGTGGTTAAAAAATTGGAAGTAGCTAGTGTTACACTACGTAATGCCCATAAAAAGAATAACAGAGCAAGGAGTGAGCGCTCATTTACTCTTTTTTATTTTTTAAATTAACATTAGGGTTTGGGTTAGATTTTGAGTTTGGGTTAGGATTAACGTTAGGGTTTGAGTTTGGGTTAGGTTTAGGGCTGGGATACCAATCTTCTTATTCTTACGTCATGTAACAGCAGCCTCTGCCTAAAAAATTTCTTTTAAGAAAGACTCCCCAATTGTGGTACCTCTAAACTTAGCCATATTTTATCTTTCCTTTATATTTGCCCATCCTGGAAATTTTATGCGTCGACTTTGACTGGTAGTAAACTTTGAATTTTGGAGGACACGTCTGTGGCATACCCTATCACATTGTGATAACCCCAATCTTTGTTAGGTTTATTTCAATAATTGTAATATCTACCCAATTTCAAACATTGATCCATCTAGATCAAACAGTTCAAAGTTAAAAAATTTTACGATTTTGTTTGAGGGGTAACCCCCATTTTCCTACCCCTAAACTCAGCTATATTTTATCATTTCTTTACCTATTCTAAAAATTTTATGTGTCTAGCTTAAGTGGTTAAAATTTTTAAATTTTGGAGGGCCCCATTTGGGGGAACCTCATCATGGCACCCGCAATTTTTAATACTTATGTTTTTAGGGTCCACGACTTTTCGGCGCGACCATTTCAGCACGGACCTTTTTGGTGCCAATTTGACTAACCCTAACCCAAACCCTAAATAACTGAACTGTCAAAGAGCACTGAACTGGCGATGAAACAATCTGTCCCGAAAAGGACTGGCAACAAAATATCGGTAGGTGGCGCCGAAAAGACGTGATCCTGTTTTTAAAACTTAAGTTTAGTTTATTTCGAATATTTAAGTTTAGTTTATCTTTAAAAGGTCTAATCAATATCTATCTATTCTGAAACCTGAAACATTGATCTATCTAGCTCCACCGGTTTAAAATTTTAAGGAACCGTTTGAAGGGGGTCCCCCCAAAGTGCCATCCTGATTTCAGTTGAGACCTAGTCCTTCCTGGTATCTGCAACCTCTTAAAAGTTTGAATAATGTGTGTTTAGCAGTGTATAACAATAAAAGGAAATAGCTCGGGAAAAAAATAGCATTTCAGCAGCAAGTTGGCATAAAATGTAAATGAACATAAACCTATCCAAAAAAAAAATGGTTAATAGAGTAGGCCTATTCAAAAACCGTAAACCTTTTTTCATCAACATCGATACTTGTTAAGATAAACCAGTTCAAATTTGACCACTTTTTGGCCTATAAGATATGGGCTACTAGTTATCAGAAATATAACTGGTAGCCCATATCTTGAGCACACTACTCCACTCTTTTTCAAACTAAACTTATTAAAAATACATGACATTTGTAATTTAGAAATTGCAAAAAATATGTTTCAAATAAAGAACAAAATGACATTGCACAATAACCAAATCTTTTGCCTTGCAAAACAGATGCACAAACATCACACACGACTCTCATCAAAGAATAACTACTTTATTTCTCGGAAACGGACAGATTTTAGTAAAAAATCGTTTTCTTAATTTGTGGCACCAAAAGTATGGCAAATTGTACCTAACGAACTCAAATTATTACCTTTCAGTCAATTCAAACGGAAACTAAAATTCCATTTCATTAGCAAATATACTCTTGATTAGGTTAAAATAAACGTGACATTATCAGAGTCATGTAATGCAAATATTTGAACTATGGTTTGTTTTTATTTTTTGCTATTGTTTACTCATTGATTTTTTCTTTTTGTTTATTTGTGTAAATGTACTTTCTCAAAACATACTTTCACGCTACATGACTTGTGACAGGTGGTGGTTGACTCGAAGACCGGACGATCATTTTTGCCATCTCCTGGTGCTTTATTTTTCTATGCTGTATTTTGAAATCTGATTATTTTGATTTGAGCACAAATAAACGTAATTGATTGATTGATTGATATAAAATTGGGGTCATGTGATCCGAGCGCCCCCAAACTCAGTATGCTTTGCTGTTAGAGCATCTACTAGAACTCATGTTGCGTCCAAATTTCAGCTTTTCATGTCTACTGCACTCATTTTAAGTTCAGAGTTAGAACAAAATTAATAAATTTTTTATACAAAAATCACTGTTTTTACCCAGTTTTTTTGTGTCCCAATTCATCCATGATCACATGACTTACAGTACAACCTCCAAACTTGGCATAGGCTACATCATGCTTTCATCTAGCCCTATTCTTTTGTTGAGCCCAAAATTCAATATCAGATTTTCTATAATCGCTCTTTAACTAGGTCATAAAAGTTTTGCTGCTAAACTATCCAAATTTGCGAACAAAAACATAGGTACTATAAATGCATGCTCGCGCGAAGTCCTCATTAATCTATGGGTCTGAATTAGGTTTAAACTTTGGGTTACGTTTAGGGCATGTCAATTAACTTCTGACTTGTGGATTATTAACAAAATTTTGTGGGAAAAATTTGGACAAATTGCTGCTATGGATCACAGATTACATGGTTAGGTAGGCTAGTCAGGTACAAGGTGCCATGTATATACAGTGATGGAGTACTCGAGTACAGTACTCGTACTCGAGTACCATTTTTTGAGTACTTGTACTCGGAACCCCAGGTACTTGGTTGGTACTCGTACTCGAAGGTCAATGTACTCGGTACTCGGTCAAAAAAAGAGCCGAGTACACGAGTACATTTGGCCTTTGCTAAAAGTAATAAACAAAATGAATTTTTGATAGTAAACTGCAGCCAATAAAACCCGCTAATTTACTGAGTTGCTCTTGCTTGAATCCGTGCAGACCGCAGCTGAACAAACAGCTTTTTAATGGTGAGAACGAGCAAAATCAAGCGTTGGAATGTGGTAAAGTGATTGAGTCGACAGCGCATAGTATTGTTTGACAACAAACGCCTTTCTGCTGCAGAAAACGTGTGAAAGTTGCCGCAAATTTTAATTTATTTAGCAATTAAAGTTACATACCACAGAAATCGAGCCACGCATGTTACAAAGTCGACATCAGTTGGGTTAGCATTTTACGGTTTCACCTCAAATGTTGATAGAATATTTTCTACAGTAGATGGATTACTATAATCTCCCAATCCCAAATAATAGTTTTACTGTGGTATTGGAAGGGGAATCCGAAAAAGCATCGACTTAGATTTGGACAGAGCTGGGCAAGTCCGCAATTGCGGACTAACGAAAAAAGTTGCGGACATGTGGACTTTGGCAGTTTAAATTGCGGACTTGCGGTTGCAGACTATTTTTAATTTCAGTCCGCAATTCCGCAAGTTTTATACAAATATTGAAGTTTTTTACTACTTTCGTAAAATATTCATGTTTTTACCCAGTCAAACATGAGAAATCAATTTAATTTTTTCGAGTTCAATTTCGGCAAAAATATTAAGTTATTCGAGTTCAGGCTGACATAAATACTACAGGTCTGCTTTTCGACTTAATTGCTTTCTTTTTGTTGACATGCTGTTTGGCAACGTGAGAAACGAATACATGCCGCGTTCTCATCTTTTATGCAAATAGTTGGATGATTTTTTAGAACATTTTAGAACCCCCTTTTGTGCTTGTTTTAAGAATCTTCTAGAACTGTCATTGTGATAATTTTAACCGTATTGTCTACAGACCTTTAATCTTATAATCTTTAAGTCTGCAACTTGTGCTCAAATTAATAATAATAATAATAATAATAAAGCAGTTTATCAACCCCTTGAGATAAGATAGCAAGAAGCTAACATCTGACTAAGGGGCACTTGTTACTACAGCAGGTGAAAAAGCAAAAAACTAACACATACAAAAAGCAAAAATTGGGCTTGTTAAGATCATGACGACAGTACAGTGTAAAAGCATACTAATCAATATCAGGCACATCAATAAAGGCCATATTAAAATAGTGTGTTTTCAATTTAGTTTTGAACAATGAAATGCTGCTACTTTCCCGAATATCAAGAGGCAAATCATTCCAAACAGTAACTGAAGCATATGAGAAAACTGATTCAAATTTGTTGTAGTTTAATTGGCTAGTTTTTTCCAGCAAAAGCAGATCACAGTTTCTACGAAAATCATAAGCAGCAGATGGCTTATGCAGGAGTATTAACGTTTGAAGGTAACCAGGAGCACAATGCTTTAAACACTTGAAAACCAACAATGCAATTTTGAAATTAATACGATACTTTATAGGTAAAAAATGAAGCTTCTTCAAAAATGGCAACATATGATAGCGTCGTTGAGAATACTTAAAACTAAAAATAAAGCGCACAGCAGCATACAACACTTTAGTCAGTCTACGCAACATACAGTCTGGCAGTCCATAAAACAAAGCATTACAATAGTCCAGATGACACAAAATCATAGAATGAACAAGTTGAATTTTAAGCTTTACTGATAGTTTGGATGCAATTTTACCCAAATTTCTGAGATTACTGTAACATATAGACGCCACTTTATTGAAATGGTCTGATAAATTTGACTTGTTATCAAAAAGCATGCCTAGAGTTTTAATTGACACACAAGGAGACAATGGCTCAGTTTCAAAAAAGTTAATAGCAGATATGACCCTATTCACATTTCGAGATGGCACAAACTCAACAAAATTGGTTTTCTGCTCATTCAGTAATAAAAAATTGGCATTCATCCAACTTTTCAAGTCAGAAACAAAACACTGTATTTTCTTAACAATGAGAGTCATAGGTGTATCACTAGCAAATCTAAAATAACACTGGATGTCATCTGCATACATGTGGATCTTAAAATTGTGCAGTTGTGCAACACGTTTAACTTCGCGCACATACAAACTAAATAGCAGTGGACCTAAAATAGACCCTTGGGGAACACCTGATGAAACACTGACATCATGTGAAGAAGAATTATTGACTTTGACGTAATACTTCCTAGATGACAAGTAAGATTCAAACCAAGCAAAAACAGTATCAGTTAAACCATACTGTTGTCCTAGTTTTTCAAGTAAAATATTGTGGTTGACAGTGTCAAATGCAGCTGACAGGTCAAATACCAAAAGCACAACATTTAGTTTAGCATCAAGCATACTCCCGATATCATTATGAATCATCATCAAAGCTGTTTCGCAACTGTGATAAGGCCTATATGCTGATTGGAAATGACCAAGTAGGTCATTAGACAAGAGATGCTGCATAACTTGGCTGTACACACATTTTTCAATTACTTTAGATAAAAAAGACAAATTGCTTATTGGTCGATAATTTTGCATAACATCACGGTCAGAGGAAGAATTTTTTAACAATGGAACAATGCATGCATGCTTAAACTCAGTAGGAAAGATACCACTAAGCAATGATAAATTAACAATATGCAGAATAGGTAGCAACAAGACATCTAAACAGCTCTTCAGAATTGGAGTAGGTAATGAATCTAATTCACAAGTTTTGGATTGCATACTGGTTATGACCGATTTAAGATCTGCCAATGACAAAACTTTAAATGTATTCAGCTTTTCTTCGATTAGATAGTCTTCGACAGTACGAGTGATGTGGTGTCTCAAATTTTCGTAGTTTAGTGTATCAAGTTAGATGTGTAGTAAGTTGGTTACTGATGTTTCTATTTCTATAGTGAGACCTCAAAGCAGTTTTTTAGTAATTTAGTCTCGTAAAGTCTAGCATAGAGGTAGTATAATCAATAGTGTAAACTTTGGTCTAGTAAATTTTAGTTAATTGATATTGATTTGGATAGCTGATATTTGACTTCTTGTTTTGCCGTGCTCCTTTAGATGAATCAAATTTTTGGTGTTCTGTGAGGAATAACATTGTTTTATTTATATCCAAAGTGTGGTGTGACTGCAGAAATATGAAGGATACGGCGAGCGGCAAGACAGGCTATTACAAGCGGGTCTAACCTGATTCAAATTGGAGTCAACACTGTTTTCTCGAGTTCGGCAAAACAACCGACTTTTTTTGGGTTTAAGTTCGAATTCGCAGCCCTGGTTCAAAGTAAGGCTTAGTAATTTTTTACCGTGAGTTTACAAAATTTGCCACTGAGGTATCACTTTTTGTTCTGGTAGCCAGTCTGTCGCTACGGTGAGGCCAGGGGCGCCGTTCCCCCCTAACGACTGCTTGTGCTGTGCCCCCCATTTTGGTTCATTCAGAATGCTTTTTTGGAGCATCACGTAAAGACAAGACAACAGGCAATAATGGAAAAAGGAATAATAATTTTCAAACATGATTCTCGTTTGAAGTTTTCTTGATTGCTTGCAAAATTGCTGGCCACCAACTGGCGTACATAAATGTGACCCAATAATCCGTCTTATTAACACGTCTTTACGGATGTGTCGCGGAATAGGGATGTATGCCTACAGAAGCGTTACCGGTATTTCGTTAGTGATTATGACCTGAAACAATACGTGAAAACATTTTTTAAAAAGACCAGCTGTTTTTTTTTTAGAGCACAGTCAAGATTTATTTTAGTTTGCAGTCAGTGGCGCAATTAGAGGGAAGAGGCTAAGGGGTCATCAACCCCCTTTAACCAAGTCATTTAGAAAATATAACCAAAAAAAAGAATAAGCATTTAAACGTGTTTTGGACTTGACCTAATGTATATGGGGGCTCAAGAGGCTAGACAATTTAAATCGTTTAATAACTTTTGAATTTTAGCAATTTAGTGTAATTATTGATTTGGTTTTAAAACGTGCGAAATGTGATTGAAATGGCGTTAAAATCGCTATTTTTGCCGCAAAACTGCAAAAATCACCCAGCAGCTGAGCCCCCTCTGTAACATGCTTGAGTAGCAACGGTTTGTTCAGCACGGGACCTAAATTAGACAATTTTTGTGTAAAAAACATTTACTTTTGGTTCAAGCCCCCTCTCTCTTACGTAACAAAACCCTGGTTGCGCTTCTGGTCGCATTCACTCCTGTAGACATATTTTTCAAGCGATTATACCGGCTGCATGCGAAACAAGCTAATAAACGCTGTCGGGCTTATATGCATCTTTTTCCAAAGATGAATACAAAATTGTAGCTTTAAAATATCAGTTTTTATGTGCAAAAGTTCAGTCCATTTTCGGCTAGGACCCTCTCAGTCTCACTTCGTTTGGTCTGGCGACGGCACTGCTGGTAGCGCGTGCTTATCTCATTCCTAGAGTATTTACTGAAACTAGGGACTAAAAATTTAGTAATACGATTAGTGATATAAATACTTTTTGCCTCCTACTGCCTTTGCCTTTTCCTGCCTCGAAAAAAATTGTTTTCTTAGAATATTATATATATTGTTGCAAGCGGAAACGCGGATTGTACTTTGCTATTTGATGGCTTCTCACTGTAATTCAATGGCTTTTAATCTCCAAATCCCTAGCTTCATTGTAGCATTTTTGAGGGTTCGCCAGAGCGTTGTGCATTATGCTTCCATGCAGTTTAGGCACCTACTGTATAAGCAGAAGCGCAACCAGGAGGGCTGGGGGCTAAAAACCCTTAGTCAAGTCACTACAAAACTTGAACCAAAATTACAAGCGTTTGGATCTTTTTTGAGTTGGACCTGAAAGGAAGAGGGGCTGGGCTATTCATTTTCAATTCTTAAGTTTGCCATCTGAAAAAGCAGCTCCATAACAAGTCATGCAACGGTACATTTACTACAATCAACGATTGTGAGTAATTTCTTCTATTGCGTGGAAAGTATTTACCATACGTTTGCTATACGTCCCACACACAAGTCACAACTTTTGACTTATTTTTGCCAATCAACTCTGAGCAGTTCACTTCGGGACGTGGTTGATTGCAAAACTTTTTCACTCGGTTTACAAAAAGTTGCGGACTTGCGGTGCGGACTTTAAATATTACGAAGTTGCGGACTTGCGGTTGCGGACTTCAAGAATTAGGAAGTTGCGGACTTGCGGTTGCGGATTCAAGAATCTCAAAAAGTCGTTGCGTACTAAGCTTTTAAACGTCCAATTGCGGACTTGCGGTTGCGGATTAAGAAAATTGAAATTCGGTTGCGGATTTACGGACAGCGGACTGAAAAAAAAAACTTGCGGTGCCAGCACTGGATTTGGAGGCAATATTTTCAGTGTTAAATTTAGGTCAGATAGAGATAGTTTAGTTGTATAGTTATTCTGTAGCTGGGTTGCAACTGTAGGAAAAATTTTACTTTTTTTTGGAAGAAATTGATAAAATAATAAGTTAAGTCTGTTGATAACGCATGTAAAATGCGTTTGAAATATTAATATGACTAAGCACCATAGGTGGGCACAAGTCCGTTAATCCGTTAATAACGAAACTAACTTTTTCATCAACTTGTTTATCCGTCAAAAAGTTTTTTCATGTTAACGAACTAAATTAACTTCCGTTAAAATGACCGTTAACTTAACGACAATGGTTCATTAACTTACGTTAAGTTGCGTTAACATAAGATTTTCATTGTTAATTTCTTGTACCACCCATTCATCGTACCGGAACAAACCAATTTGCGCTGTTAACACTTGTTGCTTAATTAGCGCGAGTTTTATAGAAAAAGCCAAGGAGCTGCGAGATAAGCAAGCGAGCGCGGGATCAAATGAGCAGGCGCAATAAGAAATGCTGCAAGCATAATTTTAATCATGCAAGTATAAAGTGGGTTAGATCTTAGATGAGTTGAACTGCGATACTGCAATAGACCCATGATATACCCATGAATATAATCTGTCATTGGTGGTAAGATGAAAGTGACTTCAGCATGGCAGCGTAACAAGGAAAGTGGACATGGATAGTTAGTTAGCTTAACCTACTGTATAGCAGAAACGATTTCGATTATTATTGTGGTCTACAATCACTAATTTGTAATCGATTACGCAATTTTCAAATTATCGTAATCAGAAATCAGTTACAAAGGATCGTAGCCTAATCTACGAATTGCAAATAATCGAGCCATGGCTGGCTACTCCTTTATAGGCTTGGTTTCCAGTACCAAGCAAAAGCGTGAATGATAATATAAATAGTGTATAAACTCTATTATGGGAGGAGTACCGTTGACCAACTACAGAACAGAATGCAAGGCAAGCATGATTGCAATTTTAATAGCAGCTTAAAAATAATGATAATGCAAAACAGAATTGCGGGGTAAATTGCAGCAAAAACGCAGGATAGATTTCGACTTCGTAAGTGCTGTTACAAAAATTATTTTTAAATTTTGGCTAAGCGATGTAATCGTAATAGCAATGATTAAAGGTGAAATAATCGCAATGGGAAATCGATTGCATAGGTGGGTATTTGAAGCACGTTGTTGCAAAAGTTGATAAATGGCATTTTTGTAAAAACGAGTTTTTCATAGATTTTAATTTATTTACTAAAACTAATTTCCCTGAGAAAAAAATCGTTTTAATTTTCAATCAATTTTCGGTAATAAATAACTTAATATGTCGCACTTGACAACAGGGCCAAATAGAAATTTAAAACTTTAAACACCCTTTACTCGAAACAGCGAAATGCGACTTATCAACTTTTGCCAAAGCATGCTTCATTTGTAATCGTAATCGGCGGAATCGACATAATCAAACCAAAGACCATTGAAAGAACAGAATGTAGGTACCGGTACTAAAATATAGCTGTAAAAACAGTGTTTATTTTGAGCTAAGTGTTAATGTCATACAAAAACTTGGAAGTGTTGGATCCACGGATCGCGGATGGTTTCAAAACGTAAAATCTACGCCGGCCTACACTGTACCGTAGTTGGTAAAAGGACTAAAACGAGAATGAATGACTAATATTTATTCGGAATTTTTTAGTTACTTTTTTAAGAGTCAAGATTAAGCTTTGGGATAGGTTGGATCTCGACACTGTCTAGAAATTGTTTTGCAAGCCACAGCTTAAATAGTTAATTTTAGATGCTGTTGTAGCGTGAAAGCACAGAGACTTAGAGTAATAGTGTCGTGGCACTGAGTAAGCAACCGTCGCTATCTAACAGTTTCCATAATGTTTAATCGTTTACGTACCATCTGGCCTAAAGGCTACCAGCGCGGAAGCTCAGGGAAGAGCCACCAGAACGGCGACTACTTAAAAACAAGCAATGCGAAAAAATGGCTCTTCCTGGGCTTCTGCGCTGGTAGCCTTTAGGCAGGGCCACCGAGAGGGGGGAAGCGAGGTGAGGCAATGACCCCGGTGCCCATGGAGTTTAGGAGGTCCATGGGCTTTGAGGGGCCCTTAAACTTTAGGGGGCCTATGGAAATGACACTGACAAATCAATTTGTGGAACATCGAAGCCCTTTTTTTTTGGAGAACACATCGAAATCCGAAGAAAATTGTGGCATTTTCCTCTTCTTTTTTGAAGTTCACAAAGCTGGAGATGCCCAGTATTTGAGCTGACCCTGGGCCTACGTTTGGCTCTCGGCGCCCCTACAAACAATTAACGATATATCTATTGCTTTTTGTGGCAAATAATCAGCTGCAGCCTCATAAGTCTATTAATTATCGCTGTTCGCAACCTCGAGAGATTTTCCGATCGCTACTTTGTTACTGCATATGAGCTTATTATTATCTTGAAATTAGATTTGACTGTAAAATGTAACATCCAAAACACGAAAGACCACCATAGCAATAAATTTTTCCTTACAATCAGCTCAACAGGTGATTACGCGTGTTCTAAAAGTGAATGAATAAAAAGAAATGTAAATTATACTCACAATGTTAACGGATTAACGGACTTCATTAACTTCCGTTAATTTCAGCCGAAAAGAACGAATTAATTTTAACGGAGGTATGAAGTTTGCTAACGGACTAGTGGTTAACGAAGCTAACGTTTTGCATTAACTTGCCCACCTATGCTAAGCACTAATTAGGATTATTTCATAAAAATGGATGTTAGATCAGAAATTAAATAATAGAACTGTAAACAGGTAAATATACAGAATAAAAATACCGCTTTAAATTACAGTTGTAGCTGGTGGCTGATATTAAATGGCAGCATTATTTTACAGAGGTGGAGTCCTCGAGGACGTTCTTGGCCCTGGCCGAGTCCTCGAGGACACATTTTCAAGTCCTTGGCCTCAAGTCCTCGAAAATTGCCTTGCCCTCGGCTCGAGGACAGCACTATTTTTTGAATGGTTAAAATTTTGTAAATTAGCTGAAAAATGTTTTTCTAGACCGTGTTTTTTGGAGATCGACGGAAAAAATTTTTCAGACCTTTTTTCTTAGAAAAACACTTGCATTTGTGTCCTTGGCCTTGGCCTCGAGCATTCCTGTCTTTGGCTTTGGATTTTTTTTGTGTTCTTAACCTTGGCCTCGAGCCTTGTGTCCTCGACTCCATCTCTGTTATTTTATGCTCACATTACTTAGTCACCTCCTTTGAAATGCAGCATTATTTCGAGAACATTTACTACTTCGTCATTTGCAGTTTAGTGTTACAAGTTTTAGATAGTCTTTAATTAAATGCATAGGAGAGCACAAATCCGTTAATCCGTTAATTACGAAGGTAACTTTTTCATTAAATCGTTAATCCGTTAAAAAGTTTTTTCATGTCAAAGGACTAAATTAACTTCCGTTAAGTTCTGTTAACTTCCGTTAAAGTTATTATCGTTAATATCTCGCACCATTCATTTATCGTAATGGTACAAACCAGTTGGCACTGGTAACACTTGTTGCGTATTAACACCAGCTTTAAAGAAGAAAGCGAAGAAAGGAGCTCTTGTTTGTGGCAAATAATAAGCTGCAGCTTCATAGGTCAATTATAATTATCGCTGTTCGCAATTTCCAAAGATTTTCCAATCGCAGCTTCGTTAGTGCATGTGAACTTACTTTTGTCTTGGAATTAGATTAGACTGTAAATGTAACTTCCAAAACACAAAAAGACCATCATAGCAAAAAATTTTTCCTTACAATCAGCTCAACAACGTCAATACGTGCTCTTAAAGCGTGTGAACATAAAGAAATGTATATTACACGCAAATATTAACAAATTAACGGACTTTATTAAGTTCCGTTAATAAAAGTTGAAAATAACGGATTAACGTTAACCGAAGTGTGAAGTTTGCTAACGGACTAGTAGTTAACGAAGCTAACGTTTTGCATTAACTTGCCCACCTAAGATTAAATGTTAATTAAATATAACATTAAATCGCAAAAGCTCTCAAAAAATTGTTGTAGGTAATCATGTTTGGAGTAAAGGACTTTGAAAGCTTATTTGTAATTGAAAGAAGCATACGGTATACGAGGTGTCGCTATTAAATAACAAAACTGGTGACATAAAGCAATTTTATCTAAGGAAAAAAGGTCGTTTTATTTTGTTTCCCCTTTGATGTATTCTCTCTTAACATCAACACAGCGTTTCATTCGGATTTTCATAAAAAAAAAAAAAAAAAAAAAAGGACACGACAACACCCTTAACATCAAAAAAAAAATTAACATTGCCTTGAATTTTGATTTTGCTTTATTTTACTTTTTTAATTCGTGGTGAGTTTGCAGTTTTCCAATGCATGGACTGCCTCTTTGTCTCTGGGTCGTACTGGAAAATTCATCTCTCATCGCAGGTACAGTAAGCACACTATCTAAAAATTTAGGGTTTTCTTCAATTTGTTTTGAAATGTCAGCGCAAATCTCTTGGCGTTTTTCTTTTTGACCGCTAGTTAAAAGCTTTGAAACAACTTGTGCACAGACCTTTGTCATATGCAGATTTTCATGCAGTACTTGCCAAATTGTTTCTTTGTCAATGGACATCCTTTCTGCTATCAGTCGAATACTAAGCCGAAGATCTTCTCGGACAATTTTTTCGCTTTCTCGGTTATTGTTAGTGGTTTTTGATATGGTTGGGCGTCGTGAACGTTCATCCATCTTCAACATCAGTCCGGCCTTTATGAAATCTTTTGTGCCATTCAAAAACGAGGGTTCTTGACATGCATTCTTTGCCGTAAACTTCCATCAAAGCTTGAATTTTACCCAAAATTTCAAGTTAATTCTTTGCTTAGTTTTAGAGTTAAACATTTTTCTGCGGCTGTAACAGGACTTCTTGTAACAATGAGCAATTTGCTGCTTCTGCAAGCCAAGGTTTTTTTCGACGCGCAAAAAAACGTGCACTTGCTTTCAACGTCAAGGTACCTAATTTGTTTAAAATATAACAGTAATTTTGCGTGTAACTTGTCAGAAAATTGTCGCCTGCAGTTGTGCGCCTTCTTAACATCCCACTCACAGAAAAAAACGTATTCGTTTATATATTTGCGACAAATTTTGAGCTGTTACAACTTAAAAATTTCTTTTTCTAAACTTGTAAAAGTACTCGTACTATTACTCGAACTTTTTTACAGTACTCGTACTCGAGTACATTTTTCGATATCAGTACTCGTACTCGAAGTTTTTTGCGGTACTCGTACTCGGAAGTTGAGTACTCGACTCCATCACTGTGTATATACCGGTAGTCTGCAGTCGAGTAGCCACCTTGCACCCAATTTCAACAAAACCGTAAATAATTTTATTTTTACGCTATCAAAAACAAAATTAGTACCATTCAATGGAGAATTTTTATGCCTATGCTGTAATGTCAATTATACCTTATAAAAATAATTTGGTACTGGATAAATTGTAATATTAATTAGAATATTTTTGCATACTATCATAGTCACTAAATATTAGGATACTATTACAGCCCCAATCACACTATTGCGGCTGCTTTTTTCACGCAATTTTTGATACGTCATCACACAATGCCATAATACAAATGATTAACACAAATTGTCAAATAGAAAAAAACTTCTGCAGAAAGGAAAATAATGCATCGCATAGCGACACATAAAGCCCAGTTTTTTGTTGTTCGCTCTTGACCAGCCTCAGTACTATTTTCTACAGTAATAGTGTACTGAACTTTGTTATTCTATTTGAATAAGGTGGTATAAGTTGAATAAGATAGGCCTATAGTATCTGGGTGATATACTTGAATAAGTTGAATAAGATCTGTAGCCTATTCTGTAGTAGATGTGTAGTTATGATGAAAGGCAATCGTGAGTGCCAAATATGTAATCAAGAGGTATGCGACGAATCCAGCCGAGGCTGTGATTGGTGCGATTCCTGGTACCATTCCAATTGCCTTAAAATACCAAAAACTGTGTTCAAGTTTCTGGCAGAGTTCAAAGATGCTGATAAGTATGGTGCATATCAGTGGCATTGCCCTACCTGCTGCCGACCTGAGAATCCTAGGTATTCTAAGCTGCAGTTTGAAAAGCTCAATGCTATGCAGCTAGAGCAACAAGATAGGTTTAGTACTTTGGAATTTCAAGTTGCCAAACTGATGTCAGCTGCTACTACTGGCACCTTGTCTGCTCAATCACTTAGTGAATCTGTACCTGATTAATCACTCCGTGAATGTTCAACTTCTCTTGAGGTTCTACCTCAAGCTCAATTAACTCAGGCTAGTCCAAAATTAACTTAGGCTAAAGCATTGGTAGGCAGAAGTGAAAGTAAAACTAATGGTGATATCAAAAAGGTTACTAGTTCTCCCAAAGTTAAACCAGCTTTGGTGATAGTCAGGGCTAAACCAACTGAAATTATGGTACTAAAAGGAGTACAAGTAGTAGTTCAACTCCGGATCCCTCATAATCAAAGAAAATAAAGGAAATGGTATATTCTTCTTTATCTGAAGTCGAGATGTGTTTCATGAAATTAAATGAAACGTCTGGAAAAATCTCTGTTGGTTTTTCAAACCTTGAAAATAAAACCAAAGCTGAAGAATGCTTGACTGAATTGAATCTTGAGGCCAAAGGTTCTCGGCATCGACAAAAAACATCCATTTGCCACGGCTTACTGTTACGCAAATTTCTATTGAAACAATTGATTTATCAGTAGAATTTGGCCCAGAGTTACATTCTGAAGCTTCAAAACATAACAACTTGTCTGTTCAACGGCAATATGAAAAAGATGTTGTGAAAAAGTGCATTCTTCAGAAAAGTTCAGAATTGGCCAATCTTTGTAACCTTGGGCATACTTTTGATATAGTGTTTTTGAAAAAACTGAATGATTACCTCAATATTGGAATCAAGGTTTCTCCAACCATTAGAGAGTGGATTTTAAACAGGGGCTTCCTATTTAATGGAAACAGCTGCTGCCCTGTAATTGATCGGTTAGTTGTTAAGCAGTGTTACCACTGCCAGCAAATTGGCCATGTTTCAAGCAGATGCCCATCTAAGTCTCAAAACCCAACTTGTTTGTATTGCATGGAAGAGCATCGTTCTTTAACATGCCCTACAAAGATGGACCCATCAACTTTTCGATGCTGTAACTGTTCAAATCATACCTTGTATTCTAAAAATGTTGGTCATACATCCAATTCGTATGATTGCCCTCTTATACAGAAGGAACTTATCAGATTGCAGCAACGCATTGATTACACCTCAAAAAGCGTGATGTGACTACCGGTCTTTTCATTCACATGGCTTTCTATCTCAAAAATTATTCAACATTGGACTTTTTAATGCTCGTTCCATCTGTAACAAACTTCATGATGTGCTAAAACTTGTAATACAGGAAGACATAGACATTCTTTGTGTAACTGAGACATGGTTGAAACTAGATGACAAACTCATAGGTGGGCAAGTTAATGCAAAACGTTCGCTTCGTTAACCACTAGTCCGTTAAAAAACTTCACACCTCCGTTAACGTTAATCCGTTATTTTCAGCTTTAATTAACGGAAGTTAATAAAGTCCGTTAATTCGTTAATATTTTGCTTGTAGTTTACATTTCTTTTTATTCACTCGCCAACTCGCTTCTATAACACGTATTGACGTTGTTGAGCTGATTGTAAGGAAATATTGATGGCACTGGTGGTCTTTTTGTGTTTTGGAAATCACATTTTACAGTCTAATCTAATTTCTAGATAAAAATAAGTTCAAATGCACTAACGAAGCTGCGATAGAAAACCTTTGAAAATTGTGAACAGCGATAATTAGACTTATGAGGCTGCAGCTTATTATTGCCTCAAAAAGAGCTCTTTTCTTCGATCTCTTCTATAAAACTCGTGCTAATACGCAGCAAGTGTTACCAGTGCAAACTGGAATGTACCGGTACGATAATTAAATGGTGCAAAGTATTAACGATAAAAATTTTAACGGAAGTTAAATGCACTTAACGGAAGTTAATTTAGTTCGTTAACAGAACTTAACGGAAGTTAATTTAGTCCGTTAACATGAAAAAACTTTTTAACGGATTAACGAGCTCAAGAAAAAGTTAGCTTCGTTATTAACGGATTAACGGACTTGTGCCCACCTATGGACAAAGTCATATTTCGTGAAATTCACGAACTTGGTTTTTCCATTATCGTCAACCAAGAATGGGTCGTGGAGGTGGCACTGCAATTATTTTCAAGCTGGGTTTGCATATAAAACAAAACCGTGTTCAAAAGTTCAAGTCATTTGAGGTTTGTGAAGCCAACTTGAATACCAACTGTGAGTCTATACGTTTATGTCTAATTTATAGACCTAATTCTATCAAAAAATAAAGAAAATTATGAGAACTCAAAAGTCACTGTGTTTTTGAATGAATTTGAAACTTATTTGAACAAGTAATGACTAAACATGGTAAGCCTATCCTGAGTGGCGATTTTAACTTTCATCTCGAAGGTAAAATTGATGACAAATTCTAAAAGTTTTAAAACTTATTACACAGTTGTGGCTTTAGCCCTTCTACTGATACTAATCCGTGTGCTACTCACTCTTGTGGTGGTTTACTTGATGTGTTTATCACGGCTCTAAACATTACGGACAATGTTCATCTTTCTCCCATCACTGTAATTACTAACACTGGCACTTCATCTGATCATTACTTGGTCACAACATCGGTAGACATCGATTTAGGAAATAAGTGGAAGAAAAAGATCATTAGAGATCTGAAAGAAATTAATATGCAGCAGTTTAAAAAAGACCTAAATGACTTGGATATGAAAAACTAATTGCTCGG
Organism: Trididemnum nubilum; assembly: GCA_963965965.1. NCBI lineage: Eukaryota > Metazoa > Chordata > Ascidiacea > Aplousobranchia > Didemnidae > Trididemnum > Trididemnum nubilum. The sequence goes on along the minus strand of OZ014484.1, from coordinate 37,359,094 downwards.
ATGCTTCTCAGGCAGTTACTTTATTTAACACAGCTGTTGGTAAAGTTCTTAACAAGCATGCTCCCATTGTCACTAAATATTTTAAATTAGTCAGAAATCCTTGGTGGAGTAGCGAATGTCAGGAAGCAAGACGGAAGGGACGTAGAGCTGAGCGCTTGTTTAGAAAAGAGCGAACAACAACTAACCGTAAACTTTACTATGCTGCATGTAGTAATGCCAAGATGATTTATACCATACAAAGAGAAGCTTATTATGTCAATAAATTGCAGTCATATCAAGGTGATAGCAGAAATACATATCGTATAATCAATCAACTACTTGACTAGCAGTTTAGTGATACTGATTATTCTTCTAGTTCTACTCAAGATCATGAGCTGGCATGCAAATTTGCGGACTATTTTGATAACAAAATTTGAAAAATTTCAGCCAATATTTTGGCAAATTCCTCTGAACTGAGATCTGGTAATGGAATTGACAAATGTTTCAACAACTTCAATGTTGTTTCTGAAACTTCAATGGTTCATAACGTTGAAAAGCTGAATACATTTGAAGTTTTGTCATTGGCAGATCTTAAATCGGTCGTAACCAGTATGCAATCCAAAACTTGTGAATTAGACTCATTACCTACTCCAATTTTGAAGAGCTGTTTAGATGTCTTGTTGCTACTTATTCTGCATATTGTTAATTTATCATTGCTTAGTGGTATCTTTCCTACTGAGTTTAAGCATGCATGCATTGTTCCATTGCTAAAAAATCTTCAGCTGACCGTGATGTTATGCAAAATTATCGACCAATAAGCAATTTGTCTTTTTTATCTAAAGTAATTGAAAAATGTGTTTACATCCAAGTTATGCCGCATCTCTTGTCTAATGACCTACTTGGTCATTTCCAATCAGCATATAGGCCTAATCACAGTTGCGAAACAGCTTTGATGATGATTCATAATGATATCGGGAGTATGCTTGATGCTAAACTAAATGTTGTGCTTTTGGTATTTGATCTGTCAGCTGCATTTGACACTGTCAACCACAATATTTTACTTAAAAAACTTGGACAACAGTATGGTTTAACTGATACTGTTTTTGTGTTTCTGCTTGGTTTGAATCTTACTTGTCATCTAGGAAGTATTACGTCAAAGTCAATAATTCTTCTTCACATGACGTCAATGTTTCATCAGGTGTTCCCCAAGGGTCTATTTTAGGCCCACTGCTATTTAGTTTGTATGTGCGCGAAGTTAAACGTGTTGCACAACTGCACAATTTTAAGATCCACATGTATGCAGATGACATCCATTGTAATTTTGGATTTACTAGTGATACACCTATGACTCTCATTGTTAAGAAAATACAGTGTTTTGTTTCTGACTTGAAAAGTTGGATGAATGCCAATTTTTTGTTACTGAATGAGCAGAAAACCAATTTTGTTGAGTTTGTGCCATCTTGAAATGTGAATAGGGTCATATCTGCTATTAACTTTTTTGAAACTGAGCCATTGTCTCCTTGTGTGTCAATTAAAACTCTAGGCATGCTTTTTGATAACAAGTCAAATTTATCAGACCATTTCAATAAAGTGGTGTCTATATGTTACAGTAATCTCAGAAATTTGGGTAAAATTGCATCCAAACTATCGGTAGATCTTAAAATTCAACTTGTTCATTCTATGATTTTTTGTCATCTGGACTATTGTAATGCTTTGTTTTATGGACTGCCAGACTGTATGTTGCGTAGACTTACCAAAGTGTTGTATGCTGCTGTGCGCTTTATCTTTAAGTATTCTCAACGACGCTATCATATGTTGCCATTTTTGAAGAAACTTCATTTTTTACCTATAAAGTATCGTATTAATTTCAAAATTGCATTGTTGGTTTTTAAGTGTCTAAAGCATTGTGCTCCTGGTTACCTTCAAGCGTTAATTGTCCTGCATAAGCCATCTGCTGCTTATGATTTTCGTAGAAACTGCGATCTGCTTTTGCTGGAAAAAACTAGCCAATTAAACTACAACAAATTTGAATCAGTTTTCTCATATGCTTCAGTTACTGTTTGGAATGATTTGCCTCTTGATATTCGGGAAAGTAGCAGCATTTCATGGTTCAAAACTAAGTTAAAAAACACACTATTTTAATATGGCCTTTATTGATGTGCCTGATATTGATTAGTATGCTTTTACACTGTACTGTCGTCATGATCTTAACAAGCCCGATTGTTGCTTTTTGCATGTGTTAGTTTTTTGCTTTTTCACCTGCTGTAGTAATAAGTGCCCCTTAGTCAGGTGTTAGCTTCTTGCTATCTTATCTCAAGGGGTTGATAAACTGCTTTATTATTATCACCAGTTGTAGCATTTCTATTCAGAGCGGCTTTTGTTTTCTAAGCTTCAAACCGCTGTGAATAAAATCGTCAGAAGTAAGCAGAAAGGCTCCATAAAAGTAAAATGATTACAATATCAAACATGCCACGTAAATTTGCAGCTATGTTCTAATTCTTAAACCTTTGCAAAAACAATATAAGAAGTTACAAACGCTTGTGGCTGAATTGCAAAACCTCAGAACAACCCACCTGACCCAAAACTGAATATTTTTTTGTAAGTGAAAAGATAAGATTAAAGATGTCCTCGAACAAGTCAACCCATTCAACTCGACCCAAATGCAAGATGGCGTTAGAAACAAAACGACCCGAATCAACCTGAGCAGATGATTGTCAAGAAAAATTTGATTAACATTTCGAGACAGATCTGGCTGGAGAGCGCTGCTTTTTCAAAAAAAAGTAAGCATGCTGTTTTTCTAATGGTTAGTCACTACTTGCTCTTTTGCAGAATTTTCAGATAGTGTTAGAAAAAACTGATTAGTTTGGATAATTCGCGATTATTATTTTCGGGTAATAGCAAAATAACTGGAAATAAAATGATCTAACATTTAAGTCGGTTGTTGCTATATTAAACTTTAATGATATAATCGTATATGATCGATTGCATTTTAAGCCATAAAAAGGAGTAGAAGCGCTCTTCATTTCAGTGAGTGGAAGCGGCGTTTTTTTTTCGCAAAGATACCGGAGCAACGAATACTGAAAGCAATCTATTTTTCAACTTCAATTTACAGATTTTCAATCAGACTAACAAAGTTTTTCTGATGAAGAGCAGAATGCCAGAGATAAGGATGAGAAAGGGCCGCATTAAACAGCATTAAAACTGTAAAATATTGCATAGGGGACGCTTTTAGAGCCGTGTCCAGTCGCAATCGGAGTGCGGCAGCAATCAAAACAAAATTCACTCATATATCGGGTGAAGACCAAAAAGAAAGTCTTTGCCACAAGCAGTGGCGGATCCAGAAAATTTTGGTGGGGTGGATGATAAAAATTTTAAGCACAAAACCTCAAAAATTCAGATGTGTTGTAACCAGGTGCGTAGCCAGAAATTCGCAATGGAGCGGCTGTGTTAAGGGGTCTGGAGCAAAGCCCCAGCCGCAAGAGGGTCTGGGGGCGGAGTCCCCAGCGCTCAAAAATTTTGCATTTTTTGCAAAAATAATTTAATTTCAGAGCTATAAGTTTGATAAAATAATGCTTCTAAAATGCGGCATAGAAATTGGCTGTGCAAACATGATTCAACTGGTTGCATAAATGGCCTATGTGAGAGGTGGTCAATGGTAAAACTTTAGTTCTCTTATTTGGATGCTGGTGAATCCTAAGTTTAAAATCTTATAGTTCAATAAAACTCACCCGGAGTAATTTGTTTCATCTATATTTTATAGAGAAAAATAATTGGATAGGGGCTAATGGAAAGAGAATTGAGAGAAGTGATTGGTAATTAACCAATACTGAATAGCCTCTACACCAGAGGTGGAGTCCTCGAGGACGTCATTGGCCTCAAGGACACATTTTCAAGTCCTTGGCCTTGGCCTCGAAGCCTTAGGTCCTCGAAAATTGCCCTGGCCTCGGCTCGAGGACAGTATTATTTTTTTAATCGTTGATATTTTGTTGGAAAACACCAGAAACCTGGCGGAAAATTTGCGAGCACCTTTTTTGTTTTTCTCAGTTGGAGCATTGGCGTAGCCAGGGGTAGGCAGGGGGCCCGGGCCCCTCCCCAATCTAAATTTCGCCAATGACAAAAATGTGACAAAAAAGCCTATTGTTTCTGCAATTGTAGTTTCGTTTTAGCATTTTTCGCTTACAACAGTAACGAACAACAATATTGAAGACCAGGTGCCCAGGCCCCTCTCAGTTCAATTTTTGTCAACCAACTTAAATGTATAACCCGGGTAAAATTAAGGGTTTTTCTCCTAAAAGTCGCTACCTAGGCCCTCATGTAACCTTTTTATAAACGTAATGCAACAACCAGAGCCGGATTTATTCTATGGCACAGTGCCAGGGCCTCGCGCTCAGATGGTGAAGCTTTTTTTTATCTTCACCTACAGTATATTTGGCAGAAAGATCTTGCGAAAATTCCCAAAGTGCCAGGGGCCCAGTGCGATGTAAATCCGGCCCGGCAAAGAATGGTTAGTAAGCGTAACCATCTATTGTACTTTTTTTCAATAACAATTCATTAATTCACCTCCACCTCGCCAGTTTTTACGCACAAAATACTTTTTAAAAAATTAGCCACGGAAAATGCTGATTGAGCAAACCATTGAAGTTCAAGTGAGGGGGCCTGCGCCCCCTGGTCGAACAAATACTCCTATATCTGGTTATTTTCATGACAAAACAAAAATATCTAAGGAAAATCTTTGAGTGGATTATTATTTACTGTTAAAATGTAGCAAGAAACAATGCGCCTTACCGGGACCAAATCACTCACAAATAAAATTTAACGCAAGAATGCAAGATGTTAAACGTATTTTGGACTTAAATTGCAAGTAAAAGGAGCATCAAGTAATTTCATCTTTTTAATCGGCTTTCAAATTTCAAAAATTTAGTGCTTTCAAATGGCTCTGAACACGTGCGAAATGTGATTCAATGGCATTAAAATAGCAGTTTTTTCAAAAAAACTTTAAAAAAATCGCCCAACGCCCAAAGCCTCTGGCGGCTGGAGGCTCCGCCCCCAGACCCCCGTCTGTGCTACGTTTGAGATACTCTACCTTTCTCAACATGTCTCCAAAGTTAGATATTTGCACTTTTCAACTATTACTTAAAGCCCTCTCCCTTTGCAAAATTCTACTTAAATGCCAACCGGCAACGATTTCAGATCATCCATCCTATGATATCTTTGTCCACAAAAAGTTCCTCTTTTGAAAATTTTTGATGACGTCATTGCATGTGATTTGTGGTTTGGGCCTCCCTACCAATCAAAAATTCTGGCCACGCCTATAAATTGGAGATTGCCCGAAAAACTTTTTGAAGACCTTTTTTTTGGAGAGCACTTGCGCCTGTGTCGTTGGTCCTTGGCCTCGAGCATTTTTGTCCTTGGCCTCGAGAGGGTCTGTCCTCGAAAAGGCTGTCCTTGGCCTTGGCCTCGTTTTTTTTGTGTCCTTGGCCTTGGCCTCGAGCCTTGTGTCCTCGACTCCTCCTCTGCTCTACACCCCATTTCTGAGTTTAGGCCTATAATATATTTGCTGATGAAACTCGTGTTCAAGTTTTTTACACTAGCGATCAAATTTCATTGCTTATTTTTGGTCATTTTTTAAAGTTTTCTTTTTGTTTGTGAGTTTTATTTTTGACAAATTAGCCCCCCTTAAGTATATGTTTTATAATGTTTTAAATCACTTTTTGGTCTATTTTAGTGCGAAAAACAGTCTCAGAAGTGCTAAAAACGTGATATTTTGCATTTTGGTTGACAGGCCAATGGAGGGACTATATAGCCCCCCCCCTGGCTGCACTACTGCTTAGAATTAATGTTCTTGACCTCGCTTAATGCTCACTTTTTCTAAGCCTAACATGTCACTTCAGAAATGATTTGCATTGTGTAGGTTTTTTCGCTGAAAAGTGCAAGTTGTAAATTTTGCTAATTTGGCGCTTTCAAATCAAAATCGACCCATAAAAGACTAATTTCTGTTTCGTAAAAACTTCGCTGTAAAAATTACATTTTTCGGTCCCTCCCATCACTGTGCTTTAGATATTATATCACAGTCACACGGCCTATCGAAAATTCACCGATTGCTTTTTTTCAAATAAGTTTGATATTCATATGCACGTTATGTTTACGCTGATGGGGGATGTATCCCCCCATCCGCCCCAATAACTCCGCCACTGGTTGTGCTCCTATACCTTTATCGCTGAAAAGTGCAAGTTGTGAGTTTTGCAGATTTGGCCCCTTCAAATCAGTCGGACCTGTACAAGACTAATTTCTGTTTTGTAAAAACTTCGCTGCGCAAATACTATTTTTTTGCATCCCACTCCCCTTGGCTTTTGAAATTATATCACAGTCACAAGGGCTAACGACTATTCACTGATTGCTTTTTTTTAAATAATTTAAGTATTATTCATATGCTCGTTATGTTTAGGCTGGTGGGGAGGATGCATCCCCCCCATCCCCCCCCCTAAATCCGCCACTGACCACAAGTCGATACCGACAGAATTATTTAAAACAACGTTACCTTTTTATATTAAACGTTTAGCATAAATTACACATACGGGTGAAGATCAAAAAAAAAATGTCTTTGCCACAAATCGATACCGACAGAATTATATAAAGGCTGTGAATCATCCAGCCAATTCCAGTGGTTTACAATAGCTAAAATTGAACTATAATTTTAGATATTTTTTGTTTTAATTTTGGGACTGGGGTTGCAACAATATTCAACAAATACAAAAAGATGGCCCCCCGAAAAAAGTTTTTGGAAACTCTGAGTTTTGTTCTTCCCGCCAAAACCACAGTAGACCTAATGGTTTAGAGAACTGTGGCAGGCCTAATAGTTTAGAGATGGTTTATTTTTAAATAGTTTAGGACTAACTATCTCTAAACTATAAGGCCTAATAGTTTAGAGATAGTTAGGCCTAATAGTTTAATAAGATTACAGTAGGCCTAATGAAGAGCCAGAGGAGGTTGTCTGGGCAAATTTTTTGGTCCAAATATTTCATAGGCGTTGCGGAGGTGGATACAAGGACACTAAGCTCGAGGCCAAGGCCACGGACACAAAAAAATCCAAAGCCAAGGACACAGGCGCAAGTGTTCTCCAAAGAAAAAATGTCATCAAAAAATTTTTTTAAGCGATCTCCAAAAGAAGAAAACAAAAAAAGTCTTAGCAAATTTTCCGCGAGGTGGCTTTTTCCTACATAATTTTTAAAATGAACAAATTTCTACTATTGCAGGAACCAATGCAAATGCACATCACACTATATGGGGATATTCCGATATAAGCTCTTGAAGAGATGATCTGCTAGCGTATTGTGTTAGTGCAGACCTGAGTTTCTGTAATGTGGGTAATAAACCAACATTCAGAATTAAAACGCGTGAAGAGGTTCTAGACTTTGTAACGTACGTGTCAAAAGGACGCGTCCCAATGCGAGTGACCGGCTCGGTTGAACAACCTATCGAGCTACAGTACTCTCCGGGTTGATTTAATAACCAATGCTCCGATTAATCTTTCACTTGTTGCTACGTTGGAGCTGACGCTACATCATCCCCCTCCCTTTACGCTGGCGACGGCACTCCATCGTCTCCAACCAGCGCAAGCGTCCACCACTCCAACGTCCTGTCGTGCTCGCCATTGTAACGTACGTGTCAAAAGGACGCGTCCCAATGCGGTCGACCGGCTCGGTTGAACAACCTATCGAGCTACTCTCCGGGTTGACTTATCAATCCATTTCTCCATTTGCACTTTTAACGGGTCAAAAGGACGCGTCCCAATGCGGTCGACCGGCTCGGTTGAACAACCTATCAAGCTACTCTCCGGGTTGACTTATTAATCCATTTCTCCATTTGCACTTTTACTTGTGGCTACGTTGGAGCTGACGCTACAACTTAATCTTAGTAAACCGGTGTACATGGGATCGAGTAGTTGACTGGCATGTTAGCAACGTGCTATCATTCTCGAATCACATGTACAGTACCGGTATATCATCATATTATTATACTAGGATCACATGTATAATAGGTTCCAGATTAAAAGCAGAATCCAAAACTAGGCTAAAATGTTTCAAAAGGTTCGTCGTACGTCCTGGAACAAGTACGTAGACGAACTCGATCAAAATTGAATGAACGAATTTTACCACCTGTACCTTCCCCAAAAGAAGATATTGATATGCTGACAAACAAGGTTCATTCAGTAATAACTAAATCAACTAAATCATATGAAGCTGCTTGCCTATGCGAAAGTCGCTTCGTAAGAAAGATAACAGTTGGTGGAATTCTGAGCAAGCAAGCCTTCGAAAAGAGGCTCGCCGTGCTCGGAGAAAAGCCATTAAAACAAAATAAGAAGATTGGGAGGCTCAAAAGCCGACCCAGTCTATTTCAAAAAAGCTGTCAGAAGAGCAAAGCGCGATTTATGGCATTGCTTTGTAGAGAGCATGAATGGTCAAACACCAACTGCTCGGCTGGTTATATTATGCGACGGAATGAAACAGTGCGTGTTAGCAACGTAATTAAACGCAATGGAAAATTCACAAAGCCTCCACTAGAAACTTTGGACTATCTGCTCGATATCTTACCACCGGGTAGCCAGCTTACAGAAAATCATGCAACCAGGTACGATTTAGTGGACAATTCATTCATGAAACATGAAGACACTGACATGATTGCAAACATATGTTCATTCGAGCGTATGGAAGCAGTTATTAACCATATTAACCATCAAGCGTATGGAAGCAGTTATTAACCATTTCAACCATTCAAAGCTCCAGTGCCAGACGGGCTCTATCCTGAGCTGTTACAGAAAGTTTGGAATTAGCTGAAAGGATATTACCATGACATTTTCTCACCTAGCTCCATTCAACTGAAGATAGTTTTTGGGCCGGTTGCGCCACCCATTAACCTCCTTCGTAACCGTGCCACCCTCGAACTGATCACTGCCCCTCTCTTTCCTCTTTATTAATTATTCGACAGCTACTCCAGCCGTTAGATTTACTTACATCTTGCGTGCGGGCGTGTATGTTGATGAGTGTGATTGATTAAGCCTACATTCTACATAAAACTGGAGTGACAGGTGTAGCAACCGTGCAAATAAAAATCGCTTTTTTGTCCTCAATATCCTCTGCATGTCTTAACGTCTGACGTAGTGTTGCTACTTCCTTTTCCTGACTCTACGAGTTATTATCGTGTTACCACGCATTTGCTATTGTTGTGGTGGTCAAGAATAAAAAGAATGAATGAAAGAAAAAAAAGGTCTTCACGGAGTCAAAGGCTGACTTTGCCCACTAATTGCAGTAATGACCAAAAGCAAAAAAAAGGTCTGCAAGAATTTAAAAGTTGATTTCTTCCGCATTTTGCAGATTCAGGCTATGTTGTTGCGTCAAAATCACGTTTAAGTGAATCATTTGGAGGGCAAAGTAAAATTTTGGGGGAGGGGAGCAAAGCAAAAAATTTCAGTACTGCACATACATTAGTTGCATTAAATTTTGTCAAAAATGACGTTTAACTGAAATTATTTGGGGGGGCAAAGTAAAATTTTGGGGAGTCAACTGCCTCCTGCTCCCCTATGGCTACGAGCCTGTCTTCAACAATTCTGTGACAATTAAGTTGGCTCAACAGGGCACGGTACCGAGAACCGGCACCGCAAAATTTTTCAAAAATTATACCGGAACCGGTGGCACGTTTTTCAAGCAAGTACCGGCACTGTAGTACTTAAGAAAAGTACCGCGCCAACTTTGCAACATTTTTTTCAAAAGTGTTTTACAGTTTGCAAGAAATTTTGTATGGTCTTACTTTTTGGATGTCACAAATGTTCCAAAACCATGGTTGAAGAAAACTTTGCTACAAACTTCAGGACACCTCTTCATTTCTCAAAAGGTTCTCAATTCTAAAACACAACCGCTCCAAAGCAATATTATTTGCTAACTCCTTGTCGCTACACTGAAATGTGTAAATTATTTTTCACTATTTTCATTTTTAAAAAATTTTTTTTTCATAAGCTTTTTTCATTTGTTTTTTTAAGGGTTAAGATTAGGGTTTGGGTTAGAGTTCCGTTTGGGAATAGTTTTAGAGTAAGCATTTGAGTTTCTAAAACTATTCCCAAACGGAACTCTAACCCAAACCCTAATCTTAACCCCTAAAAAAAACAAATGAAAAAAGCTCGCGAGAATATTTCTCATTTTCGTTTTATTTTCTTTAACTTGAAAATTTTTGGTGAAATAATCACTACCTTTTTTTTTTTCTTTGCTCTATATACTATGTTTAAGCGGTCTATAAAGCATAAATCTGCTGTTGTTGTTAATGTTATGTTGCAGAGAATACCGGTACCGTACCGAACTAGGCCTAGCCTACCGTACACTTTTCGTTTATGGGAATCTTTCCCCTTGAGTTGAACGCTTTTGATGTAATTGCAATAACCGACGCTCGCGTCGCGTGTTTCTCTGTTTTTACTCGGCCATTTTCCAACTAACGAGTGCGAAATTTCAGACTTTTGCTTATAACTCATGAACGGTTTGGCCTAGCTACATGAACTTATGACAGCAGTTTGAGATTAATGAGTTATATGTTTGTACCGAATTTCGAGGCAATAGGTCACGTGACTTTGGTTTTAGAGCCCGAAAGCCGCCCCGCAAGTTTGGCGCAAAAAGCGGTCTCAGTCAAAAACGACTTAAGTACGGCAAAAAATATTTCACATGGTTATATGTCTTAAGATATCCTTTCATCCCTACCAACCCACGTTTGGCCGCGATGAGGTTTTTTTCTCTTTTTTTTCCTCCTACATTTTGTACGCTCTTCTCCTAAACCACAAAACATGGAAATTTAATTTTTGTGTAAAGTTGTTGAGCTGCAAACGCAATTATTTCTCCCAAAATTTTTCGGGGCAACTCCCCCGGGAACCCCCCAAATGGGGCTCCAAAAATCAATTTTTTTGATGGCTTAAGCTTGGGTGCTAGTTCTTTTAGATATCAGCAGATTCTTAACAGACCAATATTTTGAGATAGTTTAGGGGAGCCACCCAGTACTTAAATTGTAAACTTTTGCGTGGGGCACGCTTATGAAGCCTTGACTGAAACTTAGCGAAAATTACGTAATTCCGTCGACGAAATTGAATGAAAACCAAAAAAGATAAAAGTCTCCGCCGAGAGTCTTAAAACTGATATGTTGTTTCGCCGGAAATTAGGTAAAGACCAAAAAAAAAAAAGTCTTCGCCGAAAACTGAAGTGTTTTTGCTTCTGAATCACTGTTCCCGCGGAATTTGGTGCCATATTCGACCGGACTTTATAGGTCTTATTCCTCTCATCAACCAGTGCTCAAATCTCAATGGGGGGACGCCTAAATCTCGATGGGGGAACGCTCAATCTCGATGAAGGGACGCCAAAATATCGACGGGGGAACGCTCAATCTCGATGGGGGATGCTCAAGCTCAGTGGGGGGATGCGTCCCCCCGTTACCCCTACAATTTAAGTACTGGTGCCACTCTCCCGGGAACCCCCTCAAATGGACTCCCCCAAAAGCAATTTTTTGAACGGCTTAAGCTAGGGTGCTAGTTCTTTTTGATTTCAGCAGATATTTAACAGACAAAAATTTTGACATAGTTTGGGGGTACCACATCCCCCTGGGGATCCCCCAAATGGACCCCAAAAACTCAAGTTTTTGAACGGCTTAACTTGGGGAGCCAGTTTGTTTTGACATCTGCATATACTTCACAGACGAATATTTTGGCGTACTTTGGGGGAGCCACCCTCCCCCCCGAAGACTCCCCCGAATAGACCCTCTAAAAATCAGTTTTTTGAACAGCTCAAGCTAGGGTGCCAGTGTTGTTTGATATCAGCAGATGTTTAACAGACAAATATTCTGGCATAGTTTGAGGGTGCCACCCCCCCGGGGACTCCCCCAATGGACCCTCCAAAAATCAAGTTTTTGAACGGCTCAAGCTAAAGTGCCGGTGTTTTATGATATCAGCAGATTTTTAACGGATAAACATTTTGACATAGTTTGGGGTACCTCTCCAAAAACTCCCCTCCCCCAAATAAAACCCTCAAAAATAATTTTTTCGAATGGCTAAAGGTGGGAAGCTAACTCTTTTTAATATTATTAAATATTAAACAAATATTTTGACATAGTTTAAGGGTACCACTTGCTTTGGAAACCGAAAATTGGACCACCCTAAATGAATTTCTTTAAATTACTTGTTACAGAGCTAATTGTTTTTAATATTAAGTCTGTAAAAGCCTGACAGAGTCCAACCTCAAACCTCCTCGTGGTGTTGGGTGGAAACAGTGGAAACACTAGCGAATTGAGGCAATGGCAACCGGCCATTGAAGTTGGGCTAGGTCAAGGAGTGCAAGAATTAGCAACCAGGCAATAGGCAAGCGAAGGCCTGATACTGCGAAGTCCTGCCTTCTAATATTCCGACCCCTGATTAGGCCAACAGGAGGTTGCTGGCTAAAATAGAAACCGGTGGTGATGGACCAATATTGAGACGGATTATCAATGCGAACATAGGGTACAGCGGATAAAACGCGCTGCCGTGTTACGGCCACAAGATAGAGAGGATGCTGGTCCTAGTCTAGCCAACATAGGACTTCGTGTCCATCAGCTTGTGAAAATTCCCGTGCACCTGTAGTTCTAGATGGCATCTGGGTAGGGGTCTCAGCTGTATTGGGGGGGGGCTCCGCTGAGGCCAGTGCTCCAAGAATAAGTCTGTCAATTGCGGTGTTGGTGTGTTGTTATCGGCTGAAATGGCAGTTAGTGGCCTCCTGGTAGTTTGGATAATCTGGTCTTTGGAACTTTTCCCAGTTTAAAGAAAACCAACCCTATGACTATGTTTAATATCATTAGGTCAAGAAATGTAACACGGATCATACCCCTAAATTCAGAGGAAGTGGCACGGTCACAACCAAGAATGATTGAGTTCTTGAGTGACATTGCCAACAAAGATAACACTCGGCTATGTGCGTCTTCTAGCCCAGATGCCGACGAAACATCAAATCTGAGCCCTCAAGTTGAGAAGGTTCCTTTGCTAAAGGAATCGGTCTCAGAAGCTGAGGGTACAGAAAAAATGGTATGGTCGGTTGTGAAACCGAACTCCACCCCAACTTCCCCTGTGGAACCTCAGAATCCACGTAATTTCTCGGAAGTTGCTCGCAAGTCTAAGGTAAAGCGAGGGGAAAAATCAAATAAAGCCATTACGGCACCTAAGTTATCCTTGAAACATAATTTAGAGTGTTGGTAAATCAACCTAGACAGATGTAAAGCAGCAAGCTATAACATGTGTGAAGTTATAAAAAACGTACGTTCCGGGTTAGTGTTAGCTCAAAAACCATGGACATATGCCGCTAAAATCAGAAGTAAGCTACGAGGCTGGAATCTCTTTCAAGGAATTGAGAAGGGTAATCGTCCTCGGGCGTGCATTTATGCTACTCCTGATCTCTGTTGTTCTCTAATCCCGATGTTTTCAAATAAGGATATTGTGGCAGTTAGAGTTAACAATGTGTGCCAAAGCGGTGACAGTTTTGTTTTCGTATCGGCATACATGGCAGCCGAAGAACCAGCTCCGCCCAATTTATTGAGGGATCTGTTAGTCTTCGCAGAAAATGAACAAATTCTTACTATTGTAGGAACCGATGCAAATGCACATCACGCTATATGGGGATCCTCCGATATAAATTCTCGAGGAGAGGATCTGCTAGCGTATTGTGTTAGTGCAGACCTGAATTTCTGTAATGTGGGTAATAAACCAACATTCAGAATTAAAACGCGTGAAGAGGTTCTGGACTTAACCTTAGCAAACCGGTGTGCATGGGACCGAGTAGTTGGATGGCATGTTAGCAACGTGCCATCGTTCTCGGATTACATGTACATTAGGTTCCAGGTTAAGCAGAATCCGAAAACAGGCTAAGATGTTTCATAATGTTCGTCGTACGTGCTGGAACAAGGATGTAAACGAACTCAAACAAAAATTAAATGAACGAATTTTACCGCCAGTACCAGTGCCTTCCTCTAAAGAAGGCATTGATGTGCTGGCAAACAAGGTTTATTCAGGTATTACTAACTCAAATGAAGCTGCTTGCCTATGCGAAAGTCGCTTCGTAAGAAAGATAACAGTTGGTGGAATTCTGAGCAAGCAAGCCTTCAAAAAGGGCTCGCCGAGCTTCGAGAAAAGCCATTAAAACAAAATAAGAAGATTGGGAGGCTCAAAAGCTCGCCCTATCCTACTTCAAAAACGCTGTCAGAAGAGCAAAGCGCGATTGGCATTGCTTTGTAGAGAGTATGAATAGTCAAACACCAACTGCTCGGCTGGTTAAGATTATTCGAAGGAATGAAACAGTGCGTGTTAGCAACGTAATTAAACACAACGGAGAATTCACAAAGTCTCCACTAGAAACTTTGAACTATCTGCTCGATATCTTACCACTGGGTAGCCAGCAGACAGAAAATCATGCTACCAGGTACGATTTAGTGGACAATCCATTCATGAGACTTGAAGATACTGAAATGATTGCAAACATATGTTCATTCGAGCGTATGGAAGCAGTTATTAACCATTTCAATCATTCAAAGCTCCAGGGCCAGACGGACTTTATCCTGGGCTGTTTCAGAAAGGTTGGAATTAGCTGAAAGGATATATTACCACGTCATTTTTCAAGCGTGCCTTAGACACAGCTTTGTGCCGTTGGTGTGGAACAAGGGCACAGGTATATTTATCCCCAAACCCGGAAAGGAAAGCTATTTTGAAGCTAAATCCTTCCGTATGATCACTTTAACTTCTTTTCAACTGAAATGGTTGGAAAGACTAATTTTGTATCATATTAACGAAGATAATAACGTGCTGGCAAAGCTTTTTGCATCGCAGTATGGATTTCGTGCATGCGTTTCTATGGAAACTGCTTAGCATGAATTTGTGCACGTGTAGAGCATTGCCTTGTTAGAAAAAAGCCGGCTTTGGGTATATTCCTGGATATTGTCGGTGCCTTTGACAATGTTACCTTTCGTAGCTTTGTTGCAGCTCTGAAAGGGCTGGGCATGTCCGAGGTTCTCACCTCATGGATAGAGAATTTGCTAAGACATCGTACAGTCCAATTAGAACTATATGGTGATAAAGTTAAAAGGGAAGTAGTGAAGAGGAACCCACAATTAAGGTGGTATCCTGTCCCCTTTTCTATCGAACTGTGTCTTAAACAACCTGTTGCTAGAGTTACGCAGCAGGGGCTTTAATGTTCAAGCCTATGCCGATGATCTAGCAGTGTTGGTCACTGGTGCTGATTTGCTTTGGATCAGAGGTATGACTCAGAAAGCAATAAATATTGCTACAAACTGGGCTTTGGATCAAGAGCTTCAGTTTAGCAGCAAGAAAACTGAAATCATACTGTTCACTCACAAACGGAATCCACATTTGGGTTCCTTGTCAATGAATGGTACAAAACTTGAACTTTCCGAGGAAGCAAGCCTGTTAGGTGTTACTTTGGACAGCAAACTAACCTGAAAACCACATATTACCCGAATTACCCGCAAAGCAACTATAGCATTAATGCAATGTAGACAAATTGTGGGTAAAACGTGGGGAATAAAACCATATCTGATGAAATGGATATACACAGCTATGTTACGTCCAATCATGTCGCATGCATGTGTGTCCTGGGCAGGCTGTCTCAACAAAAAGTATCTCGTGAGGAAACTCACAAAGGTGCAGCTACTTGCTTGCTTGATGATTTGATCAGCTTTTCCTGGCACCCGTGCTGGTGCTCTGGAAATATTGCTCAACACAACTCCCGTTGAGGAATTCTTATTGGCTGAGGCAGTGCGAGGGTAATACAGAATCA
Organism: Trididemnum nubilum; assembly: GCA_963965965.1. Lineage (NCBI taxonomy): Eukaryota > Metazoa > Chordata > Ascidiacea > Aplousobranchia > Didemnidae > Trididemnum > Trididemnum nubilum. Next base: position 37,343,282 of record OZ014484.1, on the reverse strand, counting down.
CAGTTAGTGGGCTCTGGCATGTCAACCCAGTTGGTTCCTTTGGGAAAACGAAAAGCCATGCTGATGTTTGCAATGAGGCAAGAAGATTCTTACCTCTGCTGCAAATGCCAGCTGACCGAATAAAGAAAACAAAGGTATTTGAGAGAAATTTCGAATGTCAAATTATGGTTAAAAGAATGCTATCAGATTTGAAAGCGTTCTAAATCAGAACACTGTCAAAGTTTACACTGATGGTTCGAAACTAGATGAGAGAGTAGGTGCGGGTTTCTACGCAGAATACCCAAACAACTCTCCAAAACAAGCATTTTTCCACCTTGGAATTTACAGCACTGTGTTCCAGGCAGGGTTGAAAATATCGATTAGTAATCGATAATCGATACTACGTTCTTTGCTTTTCTGTGATCGATTATCGCAGATGCTTTGCCTTGAATTTTTTCTATCAAATATTGCCTTTTCTGTGCTTTTTGCTTACATGTTATCGATTAGTAAAATCTTTAAACTTTACTTTTGTTCTTGTTGAGTCTGCATAAGCTTACATTGTTTCGTTTCTCTTCTTCTATATTGCTCATTATAGTTATCCTAAAAGTGTATTTTTTATATCCTTTATAGTACGGTAATAATGGTTTTTCCACTCAGAAGTTTCATTTGACGATCAATACAGCAAAAATTTTAGTGCATCCTAATAAAAAATATAATAAAAAATTTTGTTCGCATTTCGACATCGATTACTATAATCTTTGCTTTTTGTTTTTGATATCTTTGCTGTTTGTTTTTTTCGTCTTTGCTTTTTTTTTCTAATATCGACTATCAACAATTCTTTGCTTTTTGTGTGAACTATCGATATCGATTCGTCTTTGCTTTTAAACAGCATCGACTTCCAACCCTGGTTCCAGGCAGAAGTCTTAGCTATTTTAGAAGTGGCGAAGAACCTGCTTTGGGAAAAAATGCACAATCAAAATATTGTTGTGCTGTTTGATAGCCAAGCACCTATCAAAGCACTCATAAAGTGCTCTGTAACATCAATTACAGTGCTCAACTGCATGAGAAACCTAAATCAGTTTGGTAAACAAAACCACGTCAGTATTGCCTGGAATCCTGGACATGCAAAGGTACATGGCAACGAAGTGGCAGACTATCTAGCCAAATCAGGATCTAAATCAAAAATACATGGTTCTGAACCTTTTATTACTGTCCCGTACGCCAGTTGTGTTAGCACGTTCAAGGACTGGTTTACAGACAGATGGAAATCTATGTGGAATGAACGGAAAGACTGCTTGAGGATGTAGGAGTCTGTAGGTGAAGTCCTCACGACTAATATTACATCTCCTTAACCTTAAGAGGCCTCAATTAAATAGAGTAGTGCAAGTTTTAACAGGGCACTGCAATCTACAACGGCATAAAAAAACTACAGATCGTGCCGAGTCTTCTTTGTGTCCAAAATGTAGCCTAGAGGATGAAACACCAAATCATCATGCAGGCAATTGCAAGTTTTACCAAGATATTCGTGTTAAATATTTTGGAATCACCAAAACCACTCTTCGCAATGTGGTAACAAAATGTAACAATAACAAACTGACCACGTACTTAAAGGAAGCTGGAAGGCTTTCTGAGTTCGACCAGTAACCAAACAAAACAACAATAACATAGCAGCTACAGCTGCAATGGGCCCAAATGAGGCTTACGCAATGTGTAGATGGACTTTACGTAACGGTAGCAGACAGAGTTGGAGACGAGGACACAAGGCTCGAGGCCAAGGCCAAGGACACAAAAAAAAATCCGAGGCCAAGGACAGCCTTTCCGAGGACAGACACTCGCGAGGCCAAGGACAGGAATGCTCGAGGCCAAGGCCAAGGACGAAGGATACAAGCGCAAGTGCTCTCCAAAAAAAAGGTCTTCACAAAAATTTTTCAAGCGATCTCCACAAAAAAACGTTTTCCAAAAAATTTTTCAAGCGCTTCCCAAAATTTTAACAATTCAATAAATACTGCTGTCCTCGAGCCGAGGACAGGCCAATTTTGAGGACTTGAGGCCTCGAAGCCAAGGCCCAGGACTTGACCTTCGAGGCCAAGGCCAAGGACTTCAAAATCTGTCCTCGAGGCCAAGGACGTCCTCAAGGACTCCACCTCTGGTAGCAGATTCGCTTTCACCGCTGCCCATTAATAATAATAATAAGTCGGTAAAAAATAAATATTTTGGCATGGTGAAGAGATGACACCCCCATGGGTATAGGAGCTCATAATGATTTGAGGGGGCACCAAACTTTTGCCCAAAAAATGACATGAAAATTTTGCCCAACAAATCAATTGCTTTTTCTGTCCACATTATGGTGATCTCCAAAAAAAAGTCATCACTGATATTGAGACGGTTTTTCTGTCCAAATCATGATGATCTCAAAAAAAAAAAAAAGGTCTTCACTGATTGAGACCTTTTTTTTGTCCAACTTATGGTGATCTCCAAAAAAAATTAAGGTGTTCTTCTAACAAAAAAAAAAAGGGCTTCGTTTGGGTGGGCGCTCTGAACATTTTAGGGGCAAAGTTGCCCAAAATTTTGACGCAAAGTTGCCCAAAATATATGAAATTGCCCAAAATTTTCCCAAATTTTCGACACCTTAGACCAACCGGGGGGGCCAGTGCCCCCCCCACCTTCTATGCCTATAGTGACACCCCTGCCTGGGAAACCCCCAAATACATAGATTCCCCGAATCTTTACTTTTCAATTACCCTAAAATCATTTTTTTCGCACATCTTTGTTAGACAAAGAATTAAAAATACAAATAGTCGTCTGTTCGAGATAGAAGTTTAGAATTGTTGTTATTAAGGCCAAAACAAAGATCTGGGACCAATACAATGCAGAGTGTCTTATGTAAATAAATAATATTTACTAGACATTACACACAGAGGTGGAGTCGAGGACACAAAGCTCGAGGCCAAGGCCAAGGACACAAAAAAAAATCCGAGGCCAGGCCAAGGACAGGAACGCTCAAGTTCAAGGACACAAATACAAGTGTTTTCCTAAGAATAAAGGTCTTAAAAAATTTTTTTCCTTCGATCTCCAAAAAAAAAAAATCGATCTCCAAAAAAAAACGGTCTAGAAAAACATTTTTCAGCCGATCTACAAAATTTTAACCTTTCAAAAAATAGTGCTGTCCTCGAACCGAGAACAGGGCAATTTTCGAGGACTTGAGGCTTGGAGGCCAAGAACAAGGACTTTAAAATGTGTCCTTGAGGACGTCCTCGAGGCCAAGGACATCCTCAAGGATTCCACCTCTGATTACACTATACCCTTGTACGCATTTCGAATTTACGCTTGAGCTACGATATATGTATGTATGTATAGTACTGATGGTGGAAGCTTTAACAGATAAATTGTTCTTGATCACTTAAGATGTTGGTTTAGCACGTAATTTGATTGGATTTTCTCTAAGCTATTAAGATTTTTCTATTTGTTTAACCTACATTTGGGTCACAATCCGTGCTTGGAGAAATGCTGGCTTAACTTGACGGTTTATTTTTTTTAGAATCAGAAACGATGACGTTGATATTTTTCGACATTGTTTGGGATTTCTACTTTTCCTGGAGATTCCATAATCAGCTATTTTTGAATAATTGCTGATTTTTCGGTAGACGAAAAGTACTTTTTAGCTACGCGTCGGTCGTTCACTGGGTTTGCTGGCAAACTCCCATCTAGTTTCGTCCTTATTTACCAAGTTGCCTTGGCCAGCAGACAGAGAAGGAACCTTTCGGTTTTCGAATTACGCCGCCACCTATCTACCACACTCGGTGGAGGTAGTCTACAATGGAAGCTTCACACTGTTGCATTAAAACTGCTCTGCAAGCATGGCAGTACGGTACGGTATGATATGGTACGCCTCAACTTTTGATGAAAAGTGCGGCACGCTTGTACGGTGCGCGCTTCGTGTGAAAATACGGCACTTTGACACACTATACTAATATATACACAGTGGTGGGCAAATTACTGCACAAAAGTAATGAAAGTACTTCACTAAAAATTACTTTTAAAAAGTAATGAAAGTAAATGGGAGTTTGCCAGCAAATTTAGTGAACGACCGACGCGTAGCTAATGCTGTGACACTCAAAAGTACTTTTTGTCTATCGTAAAATCAGCAATTGTTCAAAAATATCTGATTATGGAACCTCAAGAAAAGTAGAGTCAAAATATTTGTCAATTAAATATCTGCTGATATTATAAAACACTGGCACCCTAGCTTGAGCCGTTCAAAAAATTGATTTTTTGGGGGTCCATTTGGGGGATCCCGGGGGGTTGGCACCCCCAAACTATGCCAAATATTTGTCTGTTAAATATCTACAAATATCATAAAACACTGGCACCCTAAGTTGAGCCAAAGAAAAAACTGATTTTTGAAGCGTCCATTTGGGGGTCCCCGGGGTTGGGGAGGGGGGCACCCCAAACTGCGTCAAAATATTTGTCTGTTAAATATCTGCTGGTATCAAAACAGACTGGCACCCTTAATTGAGCCGATCAAAAAATTGATTTTTGGTGGTCCATTTGGGGGATCCTCAGGGTGGGTGGCACCCCCCAAACTATGTCAAAATATTTGTCTATTAAATATCGCTTGATATCAAAAAAAGTACCACTCTAGTTTAAGCAGTTCAAAAAATTGATTTGGGGGGGCCCCATTTTGGGGGGTTCCCGGGGGAGTCACCCCGAAAAATTTCGGGAGAAATAATTGCGTTTGCAGCTCAACAACTTTACACAAAAATTAGATTTCGATGTCTTGTGGTTTAGGAGAAGAAGAGCGTACAAAATTTAGGAAGAAAAAAAAGAGAAAAAAAGGAAAAAAAAGAAAAATAAAAAGGAAAAAAAACCTCATTGCGGCCAAACGTGGGTTGGTTGGGATGAAAGGGTATCCTAAGACATACAACCATGTGAAATATTTTGCTGTACTTAAGCCATTTTTGACTGAGACCGCTTTTTACGGCAAACTTGCGGGGCGGTTTTCGGGCTCTAAAACCAAAGTCACGTGACCTATTGTCTCGAAATTTGGTACAAACATACAACTCATTAATCTCAAACTGCTGTCATAAGTTCATGTAGCTAGGCCAAACTGTTCTCGAGTTATAAGCAAAGTCTGAAATTTCGCACTCGTTAGTTGGAAAATGGCCGAGCAAAAACAAAGGAACACGCGACGCGAGCGTCGGTCATTCCAATTACCGTAGTCGTTACTTCTCAGAAAAAGTAATAAGTAATTTATCGTTACAAATTACTTTGAATGAAACATTCAGCCAAATGACAATAGTTTGCGTCAACTTTTCTAATAAGGCTTTACGAGAAAAAATGTTGGATCTCGTCTATGATTCAAGCACCATTGTGATACACATAGGCAATGATCAGATGATGACTTTCATTATGCTGCCTCTTCGACACAGTTCAGCGTTAAAAAATGCTATTTTATTTGTTTAACCTTAGTGAGTACAGAAATGATTGAAAACTAAGCAGGTTTTGAACTTCGGATTGTTTCCGCGGTTAAAGATTATATAACTCTTCGGCTATTGTGGCTTTTGGAGCGCTAAAGCAAGGCCTTCAACACCAACGTTATGAAGCAAAGTCGAGCAATAAAAATTTAACAATTTTGGTTGATTTAGAATCTGAAGTATTCTCTTCAACAACGATTGCAACATACAGCTCTCAGCAGTTGGTCTTGACCTCGAGTCTAGGTCTACTCGCATTATAGACACAAACTGATCCATTTTTTTGTGACAATCTTAATAATAATATCACACTTTCGGTAATCCTCTCATTGTAATTTTTTTTTAACTTCTTAATTTAATAGAGATTACCAGTAAGTGTTACTGTAACTTTTTGTTACTAATACCGTAATTAAAAGTTTATAAAAAAAGATGTCCGAAAGACGTAATTCTGAGATTACGCAGAAATTAGGAATGCGACACTACGCGGTCGTTGATAAATGCTAACTCGAAATATTCTTGGAACAGGCCTGCACAACTAGCTTCAGTACAAGAGCCATAACAATGCAGACCTACAACTTGTCGCAGGCAGTGTGCTTTCTCAGTTATAGCTACCACCGCTACGGCGAAACGTCTTGTGATCAGAGTGTTGTAAGTCAGGCCTGGCTTTTTGTGTCGGGTTCATGCCTAAAGTTGACAAAATTTTGGGCCTGAGGCGTGTTTTTGTCTCAGCTGCACAAACATATAATAAAAATAACTTGGCAACGTTGCTGAATAAACACTTCATTTAAGGATGAATGCCATAATTGGTGTACAATAATTACTATTATTCATAGGTGGGCACAAGTCCGTTAATCGTTAATCCGTTCATAACGAAGCTAACTTTTTCATTAACTCGTTAATCCGTTAAAAAGTTTTTTCATGTTAACGGACTAAATTAACTTCTGTTAAATGCTGTTAACGGACTAAAGTAACTTCCGTTAAGTTCTGTTAACTTCCGTTAAGATTTTTATCGTTAATATCATGCAGCTTCGTTGTGCATTTGAACTTGTTTTTATCTTGAAATTAGATTAGACTTTAAAATGTAACTTTCAAAACACAAAAAGACCACCACAGCAATAAATATTTCCTTACAATCAGCTCAACAGCATCAATACGTGTTCTAGAAACGAGTGAATAAAACGAAATGTAAATTACACATAAAATGTTAACGGCTTAACGGACTTTATTAACTTCCGTTAATTAAAGCTGAAAATAACGGATTAACGTTAACGGAGGAGTGAAGTTTGTTAACGGACTAGTGGTTAACGAAGCTAACGTTTTGCATCAACTTGCCCACCGATTCTATTATTGCATCCCAATTTATCATTAATAACCAGTTTTTATTTAGTTTTTCAGACCTAACTTAACTTTCAGTTTTTTTCGGACATGATTTGGGCTTCAAATTAGTTTTGGGTTCGGGGGGATATTTGCGGGTTCGGGCCTGAACTAGTCGGCCCGTTTACAACTCTGCTTGTGATCGTGGAAAAGTAAAAACCAACCGCTACCTCTTGACGTGCATGCCAAAACATTTAATTGTATTTTGGTAGTAGTAGCTACAGTAACTCTGGTACAGGAGCACTTTCATTGCTCGAAGGTTTAAAATAGTTTTGTTCGGAGCGAAGATTGGTACCTAAACTGTATGCTTTAAGTCTCTTTTCATTAGCATCCAACTTAGCGAGATTTGGATGTTGGGTTTCAAAACGGTATCTAAGATTATATTTTTTGGAACTGAAACCACGTTTCGGCAAACTAAACACAGTACTTTTGAGTTTACAACTGTAAATAAGTATTTGTTTGTCCATTTTGAGTAAAACGCTCTACCCTCTTTTTTAATGTTTCTTTTCTTGTTTTCAGTCATCCTGGTATGCTACACAAGTAGCCGGAATCACACAATTAAGTTTTTTGCACAGTTTTCTTGCATCAATCGTGTGAAAAGTCCCGCAAGTTTATGACTCACTATTGCGGGCACTTGTCAGCAATTATACTGCACAGCCATGTGAGAATGAAAATCAGTGTCTAGAAAGTCGTGCTGAGTTTTTGCGGGGAAATAGAACCGAGCTCTATTTTGCCAGCAAGTTTTTTAAAAGCCGCCGTTCTCAACGAAGAAAACTAAGCTTTTAGCTGACTTGGAAAATATTAAGCTGCAGAATACAAAAAAATACCGCCGAGGTCAATGCAAAAAACAAATGCGTCAGTGCGTCATAATATCAAGCAAAATTATGTGTGAGAAATTTTACCGCTTTTGATTTAATCGACAATGACGTATTATAACATTGTAACTGCTGTTTTCTAATATTTCTTCAAAGACCTAAATGCACTAGCGTACGCAAAATTTTCGAAAGGGGGGGGACCAGGAAATTTGAGAATAATGAAGACCAAAAGAAAAAGGTCTTCATTCAGATTTAGCCCGTTTATCTGCCCAAATTTAGGTGAAGACCAAAAAAAAGGTCTTCACCCAGATTCAGCACAATGGCCCCCATCCTCCCCCCTCCCGTAAATACGCCACTGCCTAAATGTGTTGCCTGCTGTTTTGTTTAATATCGCATATCGATTACCCAATTCTTCCTACGTCAAACTTGTGCTTGGCCTTTTGCAATATAGTTATCAACATGCCGTCGTGGTCAACTCATGAATTGAACTTTTAATCACGGAAATCGAAGAAATTAAGGCAGTGCTTGTGGAACATAACAAATCCCAAGTACAAAGATAGAGAAAAAAATCAGATGCTAGGGAAGAAAGTTTCGGAAGTTTTAGATCGAGATCAAATGGAGATAAGTTGAGGGCCGCAACTAGAGGGGGGGCAAAAGGGGGAGGCGCCTCCCTAAACAAAAATTCCGCCCACTCCCAAACTGCCCAGCAAGCCCACCCAAACTCCACCTTCCGTTGCGGCAGTTTCAAGATGGTGACTTTTTTTTAGAGGTCAACAGAGAACTTGGAAAAAAGTAAACCAATTTGTCGCGATGACCTTTATTTATTTTTTGCACATCAACGGAGAACTCGGAGAAAAGTAAACCAACCCAAAAATTTTAGCCTTCCAAAAAGAAATTCTGCCCCCCCCCCCCCAGAATAGCGTTTTAGCTGCGGCACTGGATAAGTTTTTGCTCACTATTTAGTAATAGTTAAACTCTAATAAGTATTCAGTGTGTGATCTGGTTTTAATCAAAATATTGAAAATTTCCTTCCGATTGGAAAAAAGTTTTCTGCCCAGCTTTCGCTAGAGCCGAATTTGTGATGATTTTAGTATTTTTTGGGTTAAAAATTAGATATGTCCACTGGCCAAAGTGCCTGTTGCATTTTTAAGCAGTCAAGATAAATTTCAGCAGATAGTTTTCAGCTATTTCTGATTTTGTAAGAAACCAAGCAAAAATGTTCTTATTCTTATTTGAAAATAATAAAGTTTCAAGTTACCCAGACATCCAATTATTGAGCCCTCTGAAACCGCCGGTACCGGAAAGAACATACTTGGTTTAACACTACTTGATCAATCATGCAATGTTATGCAAACTTATTGGTGATAGATAACATAGCATAAAAAAAGCTACGCTATGCGCTAAAGAGATCCAGACTAGCAAAGGTACTTTGGCATTTTCCATTTATCAATTTTATTTCATTCCAGGTCGAAAAAAATTCTCGCAATTTGCGGCAGAACTCAAATAGGTAGCCATTTAGCATTGTAGCTGCAGCTTTTCGCTTTTGTGAACATGCTCGTATCATTTTGGCAAACGAGAAATAAGAACGAATAGACAAAGCGCATAATATTACTATTGTCGAGTCAAATTTAAAAGAAATTCCTAAAATATTGCGCAAATGCTTTTACAGCAAAAAAATACTTATGATAGCTTTGGCAATTTGTTTGCTAAAAAACCCAAACACATCAGCCTGGCAAGAAGCTTAGCAAAAAAATTGCATCTAGATGTGATAGCACAAAAAACATTGATGCAAGAAAATTGTGCAAAAAGCTTGGTCGTGTGATTCCGGCCTAACACAACTAACTTCTTGCTGACAACAAAACTGAAAGTAAAAATGCTGGTCAAAAAAGCACACGCCGTAGACTCCAGCTTTACACACATACACTCAATTGCATCAGCTTTCACATCACAATACGACAAATATGAATTGCTTGGAAAGATAATATGCTTGATATCACATGAAATCATTTTGATGAACGCAATAAAAGGCTTCGATGGGCCATAATGTTGTGCTGGCCTGCTCTAAAAGTGGGATTGTCAGATTGCTAACCGTCATTAACATGATTAACTTTTTTTTTTGTCTCAATTACTGTGCGTTTGACAGCACCTAATCTGATAGCATTAAACAAACAAACAAAAAACTTTTGTAAATAAAACCAGCGTACTACTTATTCACAACAAAATATAACTGCAAAACTATAAAACTTGACTGTGATTTTTCTAATGCTTTTTTTTTTCGCAAAGATACCGGAGCAACGAACACTGAAAGCAATCTATTTTTCAACTTCAATTTACAGATTTTCAATCAGACGAACAAAGGTTTTCTCATGAAGAGCAGAATGTCGGAGATAAGGATGAGAAATGGCCGTATTAAACAGCATTAAAACTGTAAAATATTGCATGGGGGGACGCTTTTAGAGCCGAGTCCAGACGCAATCGGAGTGCACTAGCAATCAAAACAAAATTCACTCATCAAAACAAAAAATCAAAACAAAATTCACAGATTGATACCCGTTATTAACATGATTGACTTTTTTTTGCCTCCACTACGGTACGTCTGACAGCAACTAATCTGTTAGTATCAACCAAAACAAAAAAAAATACTTCCGTAAATAAAACCAGCGTACTACTTATTTACAACAAAATATAACTGCGGAACTATAAAACTTGACCGTGATGTTTCTAATGCTATTGCGCTTGTACTGCTTACATATAAATTAACTGGAACGACCGACGCTTACGTCGCGTGTTCCTTTGTTTTTATTCGGCCATTTTCCAACTAACGAGTGCGAAATTTCAGACTTTTGCTTGTAACTTGAGAACAGTTTGGCCTAGCTACATGAACTTATGACAGCAGTTTGAGATTAATGAGTTGTATGTTTGTACCAAATTTCGAGACAATAGGTCACGTGACTTTGGTTTTAGAGCCCGAAAACCGCCCCGCAAGTTTGCCGTAAAAAGCGGTCTCAGTCAAAAACGGCATAAGTACAGCAAAATATTTCATATGGTTGTATGTCTTAGGATACCCTTTCATCCCAACCAACCCACGTTTGGCCGCAATGAGGTTTTTTTTCCTTTTTATTTTTCTTTTTTTTCCTTTTTTTCTCTTTTTTTTCTTCCTAAATTTTGTACGCTCTTCTTCTCCTAAACCACAAGACATCGAAATCTAATTTTTGTGTAAAGTTGTTGAGCTGCAAACGCAATTATTTCTCCCGAAATTTTTCGGGGCAACTCCCCCGGGAACCCCCCAAAATGGGGCCCCCCCAAATCAATTTTTTGAACTGCTCAAGCTAGAGTGGTACTTTTTTTGATATCAGTAAATATTTAACAGACGAACATTTTGACATAGTTTGGGGGTGCCACCCACCCTTGAGAACCCCCCCAAAATGACCCCCAAAAATCAATTTTTTGATCGGCTCAATTAAGGGTGCCAGTCTGTTTTGATATCAGCAGATATTTAACAGACAAACATTTTGACATAGTTTAGGGGTGGCACCCCCTGGGGACCCCCAAATGGACCCCCCAAAAATCAATTTTTGAACAGCTCAATTTAGAGTGCCAGTGTTTTATAATATCAGCAGATATTTAACAGACAAATATTTTGACATAGTTTGGGGGTGCCACTCTTGGGGACCCCTCAAATGGACCCTCTAAACAATCAATTTTTTGAACAGCTTAACTTAGAGTGCCAATGTTTTATGATATCAGCAGATATTTAACAAGCAAATATTTTGACATAGTTTGGGGGAGCCAACCCCCGGGATCCCCCAAATGGACCCCCAAAAAATCAATTTTTTGAACGGCCCAAGCTAGGGTGCCAGTGTTTTATGATAACAGCAGATATTTAACTGACAAATTTTTTGACTCTACTTTTCTGGATGTTCCATAATTAGATATTTTTGAATAATTGCTGATTTTATGGTGGACAAAAAGTACTTTTGAGCGGTGCAGCATTAGCAACGCGTCGGTCATTCACTGGGTTTGCCGGCAAACTCCTATCTAGTCTACTGTTGGAACGACGGACGCTCGCGTCGCGTGTTCCTTTGTTTTTGCTCGGCCATTTTCCAACTAACGAGTGCGAAATTTCAGACTTTGCTTATAACTCGAGAACAGTTTGGCCTAGCTACATGGACTTATGACAGCAGTTTGAGATTAATCAGTTATATGTTTGTACCAAATTTCGAGACAATAGGTCACGTGACTTTGGTTTTAGAACCCGAAAACCGCCCCGCAAGTTTGCCGTAAAAAGCGGTCTCAGTCAAAAACGGCATAAGTACAGCAAAAAATATTTCACATGGTTGTATGTCTTAGGATACCCTTTCATCCCAACCAACCCACGTTTGGCCGCAATGAGGTTTTTTTCCTTTTTTTTTTCTCTTTTTTTTCTTCCTAAATTTTGTACGCTCTTCTTCTCCTAAACCACAAAACATCGAAATTTAATTGGAACGACCGACGCTCGCGTCGCGTGTTCCTTTGTTTTTACTCGGCCATTTTCTAACTAATGAGTGCGAGATTTCAGACTTTTGCTTATAACTCGAGAACCGTTTGGTCTAACTACATCAAATTTTGACAGCAGTTTGAGATTAATGAGTTTTATGTTTGTACCAAATTTCGAGGCAATCGGTCACGTGACTTCGGGTTTATGACCCGAAAACCGCCCCGAAAGTTTGGCGCAAAAAGCGGTCTAAGTAAAAAACGGCTTAAGTACGGCAAAAAATATTTCTCATGGTTATATGTCTTAAAATATCCTTTCATCCCTACCAACCCACTTTCGGCCGCGATGAGGTTTTTTTCTTATTTTTTTCCTTTTTTTTCCTTTTTTTTTCCTTTTTTTTCCTTTTTTTTTCCTTTTTTTTTCCTTTTTTTTCCTTTTTTTTCTTCCTAAATCTTGTACGCTCGAGTTCTCCTAAACCACAAAACATAGAAATCTATTTTTTGTGTGAAGTTGTTGAGGTACATACGCAATTGTGTCTCCTGAAATTTTTTTGGGGCAACTCCCCCGGGAACCCCCCCAAAATGGGGCCCCAAAAAATCAATTTTTTTAACGGCTCAAGCTAGGGTGCCAGTTTTTTTGGATATCAGTAGATATTTGAGAGACAAATATTTTGACATAATTTGGGGGTACCACCCCCCCGGGGACCTCCCCAAATGGACCCCCCAAAAACAAATTTTTTAACCATTTAACCTAGGGTGCCATTTTTCTTCGATATCAGTAGATATTTAAGAGAGAAATATTTTGACATGGTTTGGGGGTACCACCCCCCCAGGAACCCCCCAAAATGGGGCCCCAAAAAATCAAATTTTTGAACGGCTCAACCTAGGGTGCCAGTTGTTTTGTTGTCAGTAGATATTTGAGAGACAAATATTTTGACATAATTTGGGGGTACCACCCCCTTCGGGGACCCCCCCAAATGGACCCCCAAAATAATTTTTTTTAACGATTTAACCTAGGGTGCCATTTTTCTTTGATATCAGTTGATATTTGAGAGACAAATATTTTGACATAATTTGGGGGTACCACCCCCCCGGGGCCCCCCCCAAAATGGGGCCCCAAAAAATCAAATTTTTGAACGGCTCAAGCTAGGGTGCCAGTTTTTTTTGATATCAGTAGATATTTAAGAGACAAATATTTTAACATAATTTGGGGGTACCACCCCTTCGGGGACCCCCCAAAAATAAATTTTTTTAACGATTTAACCTAGGGCGCCAGTTTTTTTTTAACCTAGAGGTTCCATAATCAGATATTTTTGAATAATTGCTGATTTTACGTCAGACAAAAAGTACTTTTGAGCGTCACAGCATTAGCTATGCGTCGGTCGTTCACTGGGTTTGCTGGCAAACTCCCATCTAGTTTTTGTGTAAAGTTGTTGAGCCGCGAACGCAATTATTTTTCCCGAAATTTTTCGGGGCAACTCCCCCGGGAACCCCCAAAATGGGGCTCCAAAAATCAACTTTTCTAACGGCTTAGGCTAGGACACCAGTTTATTTGGATATCAGACGATATTCAATAGACAAATATTTTGACATAGTTTGGGGGGTGCCACCCCCCCGAGACCCCCCAAAAATCAATTTTTGAACGGCTCAAGCTAACGCGCCAGTGTTTTATGATATAAACAGATGCTTGACAGACAAATATTTGGTATAGTTCGAAGGTTCCACCCCCGCGGGGACCCCCCAAATGGACCCCCCAAAAATCAATTTTTTCAACGACTTAACTTCAGGTACCAGTGTTGTTTGATGTCAGTAGATATTTAAGAGACAAATATTTTGACATAGTTTGGGGAGTACCCTCCCACCCTCCCGAGGACCCCCCCAAACAAACCCTCCAAATATCAATTTTTGGAACCACTCAAGCTAGCGTACCAGTGTTGTTTGATATCAACAGATACTTAACAAATATTTTGACGTAGTTCGTAGGTACCACCTCTCCAGGGACCCCCAAAATGGACCCCCCAAAAATCAATTATTTGAGCGACTTAACCTTGGGTGCCAGTTTTCTTGATATCAATTGATATAAAGAGACAAATATTTTGACATAGTTTGTTGGTACCACCCCGGAGACCTCAAATGGTACCACCAAAAATCAATTTTTTGAAAGGCTCAAGCTAGGGCGTTAGTTTTTTGGTATCAGCAGTTGTTTAAAAGACAAATATTTTGACATAGTTCCAACGACTTAGGCTTGGATAGGATGTTGTTTTAATATGATCAGTCCGCTATGTTGTCAATTACATATATATCGACAATGTTTGAAATTCCAAACCCTCTTTTCCCAGAAAATATTTTTAAATAATTTTTCAATGGGAAAGCGAAAGTTTTTTTTTCGAGAATCTCATTGCTCAACATGCGTCGGTCGTTCACGAAGATTGCTTCTCAGCAAGCTTCCATTTAGTATTTATCGTCTTTTTTGACGCGCAGAATGGTATACGGCCAATGGCACGACCATGCGTGATTTTCAGCGACAAATCGTTTTGATTGGTTGGAAATATAACATAAGCAGCCAATCAAGTGTTACTTCTGGAATGATAGTACCAGAACAGCGACGTCATCACTAACACGTTGCGAGCTGATACACAGCGCGTTGTTTCAACTATTAACACTTGTATGTGACCTGCACCTTTGTCTGTAAGTAACATCTAAAAAGTAATTTGTAATTAGTAATTTTGACACCTCTAAAAAAGTAATAAAATTACCACAAAATTACTTTTTTGTAAAAGTAGTGTCATTACCGTAAAAATTGCTAAAAAACTAATTCGTTACTGCCCACCACTGTATATACAGTAGGTTCACTCCAAGCAAATTGCGTTGTTAAAATGTTCAGCAGTTTTTTTGCATGTGTTGCGTCATAAGACCTTTTTTGGGTGGGTCACGTGAGTAAGGTTACAACCATTCTAGTCACATCGCGTGCTCAGACTATCTACTTCTTTTTCTTTTTTGAAAAAGTTTTGGTTGTTTATAAACTTCAATAATTTGGCAGTCCGTATTACAAAGCCCACATGAAACTATAGGAATAGTAATGCAAATGCATGAGGAGATTGGACAGTGAAAAAAAAAAAAACATTGCTTAGGCTCGCATTTACAACACAGGTAGATATTAACCAGAAAACCGTGACAAATAGATATTATTTGTTATTAAGAAGCCTATTTGGGAGTGTAATTTGCTGCAAGTTATTTGTGAGGTAGCTAATTAGCATAGTTTAGTAAGTAATAGCAGATATATTGTAGGTCATAAGACGTAGGTGTAGCCAGGATTTTTGATTGGAGGGGCCCCAAACCACATATCACATGCATTGACGTCATCAGAAACTTCGAAAGAGAAATTTTTTGTGGGGCAAAGATACCGTGGAATAGAAGATCAGAAGCCGTGGCCTGGTGTTGGCACGTAACTAGAAACTCATGCAAGGGAGAGGGCTTAAACCAATAGTTAAAATGTGAAAATGTTTGAATTGGGAAACGTGTTTGAGCAAACAAGTGTACTGTAGTTCATATGTATCACAGACGCTGGGCAATTCTTCGTAATTTTTTGGAAAAAAAAGCTATTTTAATACCTTTGGATCACATTTCGCACGTATTCAGAGCCGTTTGAAAGTACTAGATTTTTAACATTTGAAAGCCCTTTGAAAAATTAAGTTGTTTAATCCTCCTTTTGCTTGCAATTTAAGTCCAAAACACGTTTAAAATTTAGCATTTTGGGGTTAAATTCTGTAAGTCATATGACCCAAGTAGGGAGAAGTAAACTACATTGCCTCCTGCAATACTTTAGCAGTAAATAACAATCCAGTCGAATATTTTCCTAAGAGATTATTGTTTTGTCATGAAAACGACCAGTTATAGCAGTGCATATACTGCCAAGGGACCCAGGCTCTATCAATTAAAAAATTTGTTCAATGAGCATTCCCCTTACTGTAGCTAATTTTTTTCAAAAGTATTTTGTTGCATTAAAACTGGCGAGGTGGAGGTGAATTGTAATAGAAAAATGTACAATGGATAGTTACTCCGGGTACAAAACCTAGTAGTCAAACTAATAGTGTAAACGCGTCTTTAGCCTCTTATAAAGCTATTTTATTTTAATTTTACTTAGAAAAATTAAATTTTATTTTACTCACAAAAATTACCCGGTCTCAAGACCAATTTTAAACTGCGAGACCGAGACCACGATGATTCGAGACCAAAATCGAGACCAGTGCGAAAGGGTCAAGACCGAGACCGTAAAAAATCCATCTCTAGACCTACATTTTGCTCAAGGGCGTCGGCAGAAACTTTTTCAGCGGGGGACCAATAAGAATAGATCTAGCAGTAACTACTAAAAATGGAAGAGTTTTTAAAGCTTGGAAGGTTTAAGGAAAAGTGTGTAAAAATCCAGGGGGTGGCCAAGCCCCCTTGCCCCCCTCCTTGCCGACGCCCATGGCTCTGCCTATTTCTTATTATTTCTTTATGCGAGCATTATCTTATATTTTGTACTTGGTAGCTATACCAACTGAAAACTCAAAACTTGTATGAAATTAGTCAACTAATGTTGGGATTGTACGTGACTTTTCAAAGTCAAGCTTTTGCCTCGCTTTAACACTGGATGCAAAATTTTGTGTTATCAGCTTATTTTGAACAGAAATTCGGTGCGCAGTCGTACCGC
Organism: Trididemnum nubilum; assembly: GCA_963965965.1. Taxonomy (NCBI): domain Eukaryota; kingdom Metazoa; phylum Chordata; class Ascidiacea; order Aplousobranchia; family Didemnidae; genus Trididemnum; species Trididemnum nubilum. The sequence goes on along the minus strand of OZ014484.1, from coordinate 37,326,477 downwards.
CTTACTAGCGTATACAAGCTGCCAATTGATTATAGTAAACCAATGTATGCTCACTATTTTATGTCCAGAGTAGCCCAGAGTTGTAAGTCGAGCCGGGCTTTTGGGGTCGGGTTCGGGCCTAAAGTTGACAAAAATTTCGGGCTTAATTCGGGCCAGACACGTGCTTTTTGTCTCTGGTGCACGAAAATATAATGAAAGTAACTTGGTAACATTGCTAAATTTTTCAGACCTAACTTAACCTTCGAGTTTTTTGGGGCATGATTTGGGCTTCAAATAAATTTTCGGGATCGGGCTTATATTTTCGGGTTCGGGCGGGGTTCCGGTCTAAACTAGTCGGCCCGCTTACAACTCTAGAGTAACCCGGGCTTTAACATTGCACTTCAAAAACGACGATGCGAATTTCTTCTAATTGCGCATCTCTGAATACAGAGAAGAAGAAAGGGTTGCTGCTACCGTGTTTCCCCGATAATAAGACCTACCCGCAAAATAAGACCTAGCGTGATTTTTGAAGATGATTTTAATGTAAGCCCTACCCTTAAAATAAGCCCTAGTTGAGAGCGGCAGAAAGACGAAAGATATTACTTATGGCAAGTTATGGCAAGTGGCAGAAAGATATATATGATATACATGTTAATGGCAAGTAAATGTAGATCGTTTTTCGTAATTTCTGTTTATTTAAAATCTCGTAATTTTTACTTTGTAACTTCATTTTTTGATATGGGGGTATCAAAATAATACACCCCCCGAAAATAAGCCTAGTGCCATATTTTGGAGTAAAAATTAATATAAGCCCTGTCTTATTTTCGGGGAAACACGGTATTACAGAAATTATATATTCTTGAGGTTTACGATCATTTTGGTGCTGGAAATTCCGTATTAAAGAATAAATTAAGAAATTAAGGAAGCCTCAATTAGTTGTAGTTGTACAAATATTTATTATTTATCGTCCTGTCATCGGATAGCATTCAGACGCTAACTGTTGGGCGATCTGCACGCACTTCGACCATTTCAGTTACTACCGTGCTGGGAAAAATCCGCACCTGCGTAGGAATTTCCATTTTCCAATCATCTAATGTTCTTGTGACACAAGGCTCGAGGCCAAGGCCAAGCACACTAAAAAATTTCGAGGCCAAGAACAGACCTTCTCGAGGCCAAGGCCAAGGACCAAGGAAACAGACGCAAAAAATTATTTTTTCAGGCGATCTCAATAAAAAACGTCTTCAAAAAATTTTTTTTCAGGCGATCTCTACTTGTGGAAACCACACAAACGGTCTTTGCAGATTTTCCGCAAGGTTTCTGGCGTTTTCTAACAAAATTTCAACGGTTCAAAAATAGTGCTGTCCTCGAGCCGAGGACAGGGCAATTTTCGAGGACTTGAGGCTTTGAGGCCAAGGCCAAGGACTTCAAAATGTGTCCTCGAGGATTTAATTGAGGCCAAGGACGTCCTCGAGGACTTCACCTCTGGATATTAAGGAAGCCTCAATTAGTTGTAGCAGTACAAATATTTATTATTTATCGTCCTGTCATCGGATAGCATTCAGACGCTAACTGTTGGGCCATCTGCACGCACTTCGACCACTTCAGTAACTACTCCGTGCTGGGAAAAATCCGCACCTGCGTAGGAATTTCCATTTTCCAATCATCTAATGTTCTTGTGGCTTTCTTCGATTTCTTGTCCACTGAATTTGCAGAGCCACCAAGCACAGATAATTATTGCAAAAAGCTTGTCTAAGAACGCAAATCAACAACGTGACCAGCAGGTGCGGGCTGAACTCAGATCATACGATAAGGGTCGTCGAAAAACGACCTGTTTGCCCTCTGTCCATGCTGCCTACAAAGCTGCGTTTTTTCTTCACACATGAATTTGTTTTCTGGAAATTTTGGAAGTTTTCGGAGTAGCATTGTTAAATAATAATTCAGAAAGCAAAAGTTAAAAAGGAAGAACTTTCGATTTCAACATAACTATATCATTTAGTAATGGTACAGAAAGTACACTGTAAAACTTGAAGAGGAAGACGATCTAGAACATGGAACTAAAACTTTTGATTTCAACATAGCCATCACTTTGATTAATGTGTTGGGATTCAACTTCCCTTATAGTTGTAATTTAATTGCAGTTCTAGTGACTGGGATTTTCTTCTGCACAGGTATTCAAGAACGCATTAATGCAATAAGGAAAATAGTCTCTTTTTCCTTTTGATTTTTGTTCTTATGGCTACGCTGCCCAAACCCCAACTCTTTATGCAAGATTTGGAAGAAAAAAAATACTGAACCCAACGCGAATCGAATGCGAGCACAACGTGACTTGTTAAACGCTCTTTATCATTCCACTACAGAAACAATGATCCAATTCCTTTGGATTCCTCAAAATGGAAAAAAATTGCTGTTATTTTGTATTTGGAGATGGCGCAGCGGGAAAGAATCGGACTCAATTTCGCAAGAACGAAGGTTCTATTTCTTTCTGTTGCAAATTCCACAAGTGCGTGTGAAAACTTGTGATAAAAAAATTTTCCCATGTTCTTGAAGAACTTTTGTAATTTTTTCAAGTGATCAGTGGCCGAGTGGATAGAGCGTCTTCAACTAAAACGGTAGACTCAGGTTCGATTGCCGCTCGGGTCAAACCAAAGATTATAAAAGTTGGTATTCACACAGTTTCCCTGCTTGACGTTCAGCATTTAAAGGGACAATGTGAAGCCTCCACCGTGTATGTGGCGGACAGATGGGCAGATGGCAGCTTGACTCGAAGACTGAAAGGTCCCTTCGCTGTCTCTGACCAAGGCATCTTGGTCAATAAAATGTTATTACAATTATAATCATGTCCGTCCTGTTAAACAAAAAGATTGTTGTTATTTTGGTTTACAACACTTTGAATAGGAATTAATAGCAATAAACAGCAACACTAAAGTCATTCTAAGGGTTTATGTACAATCAAAATACAATTGATTGCTTTTGTAATGTACCTTTTAAATGATGTTCCTTTTCAATTTTGTTGTGAAAATTGTATAATTTAGGCACCGTGCTGAACAAACTGATGCAACTCAAGCGTAGCACAAAGCGGGCCCGGGGGGGCGATCCTCCAGCCGCCGGGTGATTTTTGTAATTTTGCGGCAAAAATAGCAATTTTAACGCCATTTTAATCACATTTCGCAGGTTTTTGAAGCCACCTGAATAACGACAGTAAATTGCTAAAATTCAGTAGTCATTGGCTGAAGCCCTCTTATCCCCTTCCCCCTGGCTGTGCCGCTAACTGCGACGTAAAATAATCTTCAGCGTGCTCTGAAAAAACAAAAACAACTGGTATTTAAAAAAAATGTTTTCACGTAATGTTTAAGGTCATAATCACTAACGAAGTACCGGTACCAGTAACAATTCTATAGGCTTACATCCCTGTTCCGCGACACATCGGTAAAGGCGTTGTAATAAGATGGATGGTTGCGTCACATTTTTGTACAGCAGGTGGTGTCTAGCAATTTCCCAACAAATCGAGAAAACTTTAAACGAGAATTATATTTCAACGCTATTATTCATTTTTTCATTATTGTCTGTTGTCTTGTTATTACGTGATGTTGAAAAAACTTATTCTTAGTAAACCGAAATGGGGGGCACAAGCATTGGTTAGGGGGGGCACGGCCCCCCTGGCCCCCCGTTGCGACGGCACTGGGTCAACAGTTCATTTACTAATGGAAAATTAAGAAAATTGAGGGGAAAAAATAGCACATTAATCTACAGACGTCACTATCATTTGTAGACGTTTAACAGAAAGGACAAGCCAAGAGCATATACTTCAGGGTTCGAATTTAACGCTTGCCCGCTTGCGCGAGGCAAGCCGAAATCGCCTCGTACAAGTTATTTTTTGGCTTAACTTGCCAGACGGGCAAGCTAGCAACAAACAGCGTAAAAAAAAATCAAACATGATTATTTAGAGATGCAATTTAGGTTCGCTTTTGTTGCAATAAAATAAAATGTAAGTAAAGAAAATGTTGCTTGGTTTATTTTAGCACTTTGCAATCATAACAATGAACACTTTGTTTAATCGTATGCTTATTATTAATCGCAATCAACACTTCTTAATCGCACGCAAATTTTTTGACAATCAGACGCTCTTTGCAACTTTTTGCCACAAAGAGCTGTGTTTTCTGAGAAAAATTTTCTGAGAAAACCACTGTTTCAAATATCACAAGTACAAACCTTGCGCTGCATGACGACAACTTCAATAATTTTACAATTTTTTGTTACATTATTTTGAAGATCATTCGGCTCCAACTTTTGCAAAAAAATTTAGCTTTCTAGCTGGTGTAGTTTTTAAAATATTTGCGATTGAAAATGCATTACAATCAAAAATTCATTTTTTGCGTAATGTATTCGAAAAAAGTTGTTTATTACGTCACTTTACCATAGCAATCGCGCACAAAAACTTCATTCTCGAAATAGGATACTCGTATCATGCAAATTCACTGTTTTTGCCTAGAAGTACATTTTACAATTTTTTTTTTCAAACAGTAAACTGCCTCAAAACTTACTGTGCGTTATTTGTTTTCGGGCAAGTTGAAATTTCCTTGGGCAAGTAAACATTTGATATCACTTGCCCGACGGCAAGTTGTTAAAAAAATTAATTTCAACCCCTGTAATTGCTTGTTTAAACTAGGTCTATGTTTCTTTATTAATAAAGCTTCATGAATTTTGGCCTGAAAATCTGATTTATATTGTTTTAGAACCTCGAAAGAATTTATTGTTCTAATGTGCGACATGACTTAAATTCTTTCGAGGTTCTAAAACAATATAAATCAGATTTTTAGACCAAAATTCATGAAGCTTTATCAATAAAGAAACATAGACCTTGTTTAAGCAAGCAATTATATGCTCATGGCTTGTCCTTTCAGTTAAATGTCTACCAATGATAGTGACGTCTGTTGATTAATGTGCTGTTTTTCCCTTCGAATTTCTTTATTTTCCATTAGTAAATGAACTGTTGACCTGTTAAATGCGATTGATGATCTTTATTGTTTTAACGCCCGGTAACTCAAAACCTCGAAATCGCTTGATTTTTTGTGTTTCATTTTTTCCAGTTGATCTGAAGTTAACATGGCTATAATTTAACTAATACCTGAAGAGGCCGGATGAAAGGCGAAAACGTTTGTATTTTGATTGTACATAAACCCTTAGAATGACTTTAGTGTTGCTGTTTATTGCTATTAATTCCTATTCAAAGTGTTGTAAACCAAAATAACAACAATCTTTTTGTTTAACAGGACGGACATGATTATAATTGTAATAACATTTTATTGACCAAGATGCCTTGGTCAGAGACAGCGAAGGGACCTTTCAGTCTTCGAGTCAAGCTGCCATCTGCCCATCTGTCCGCCACATACACGGTGGAGGCTTCACATTGTCCCTTTGAATGCTGAACGTCAAGCAGGGAAACTGTGTGAATACCAACTTTTATAATCTTTGGTTTGACCCGAGCGGCAATCGAACCTGAGTCTACCGTTTTAGTTGCAGACGCTCTATCCACTCGGCCACTGATCACTTGAAAAAATTACAAAAGTTCTTCAAGAACATGGGAAAATTTTTTTATCACAAGTTTTCACACGCACTTGTGGAATTTGCAACAGAAAGAAATAGAACCTTCGTTCTTGCGAAATTGAGTCCGATTCTTTCCCGCTGCGCCATCTCCAAATACAAAATAACAGCAATTTTTTTCCATTTTGAGGAATCCAAAGGAATTGGATCATTGTTTCTGTAGTGGAATGATAAAGAGCGTTTAACAAGTCACGTTGTGCTCGCATTCGATTCGCGTTGGGTTCAGTATTTTTTTTCTTCCAAATCTTGCATAAAGAGTTGGGGTTTGGGCAGCGTAGCCATAAGAACAAAAATCAAAAGGAAAAAGAGACTATTTTCCTTATTGCATTAATGCGTTCTTGAATACCTGTGCAGAAGAAAATCCCAGTCACTAGAACTGCAATTAAATTACAACTATAAGGGAAGTTGAATCCCAACACATTAATCAAAGTGATGGCTATGTTGAAATCAAAAGTTTTAGTTCCATGTTCTAGATCGTCTTCCTCTTCAAGTTTTACAGTGTACTTTCTGTACCATTACTAAATGATATAGTTATGTTGAAATCGAAAGTTCTTCCTTTTTAACTTTTGCTTTCTGAATTATTATTTAACAATGCTACTCCGAAAACTTCCAAAATTTCCAGAAAACAAATTCATGTGTGAAGAAAAAACGCAGCTTTGTAGGCAGCATGGACAGAGGGCAAACAGGTCGTTTTTCGACGACCCTTATCGCATGATCTGAGTTCAGCCCGCACCTGCTGGTCACGTTGTTGATTTGCGTTCTTAGACAAGCTTTACGCAATGATTATCTGCGCTTGGTGGCTCTGCAAATTCAGTGGACAAGAAATCGAAGAAAGCCACAAGAACATTAGATGATTGGAAAATGGAAATTCCTACGCAGGTGCGGATTTTTCCCAGCACGAAGTAGTTACTGAAATGGTCGAAGGGCGTGCAGATGGTCCAACAGTTAGCGTCTGAATGCTATCCGATGACAGGACGATAAATAACAAATATTTGTACAACTACAACTAATTGAGGCTTCCTTAATATCCAGAGGTGAAGTCCTCGAGGACGTCCTTGGCCTCAATTAAATCCTCGAGGACACATTTTGAAGTCCTTGGCCTTGGCCTCAAAGCCTCAAGTCCTCGAAAATTGCCCTGTCCTCGGCTCGAGGACAGCACTATTTTTGAACCGTTGAAATTTTGTTAGAAAACGCCAGAAACCTTGCGGAAAATCTGCGAAGACCGTTTGTGTGGTTTCCACAAGTAGAGATCGCCTGAAAAAAAATTTTTTGAAGACGTTTTTTTTTGAGATCGCCTGAAAAAAAATTTTGAAGACCTTTTTTTTTGGAGAACACTTGCGTCTGTGTCCTTGGTCCTTGGCCTTGGCCTCGAGAAGGTCTGTCCTTGGCCTCGAAATTTTTTAGTGTGCTTGGCCTTGGCCTCGAGCCTTGTGTCCTCGACTCCATCTTTGTTAATTTCTTAATTTATTCATTAATAAGGAATTTCCAACACCAAAGTGATCGCAAATCTCAAGAATATATAATTTCTGTAATCGCAACAACCTATTCTTTTTCTCTGTATTCAGAGATGCACAATTTAAAGAAATTCTCATCGTCGTTTTTGAAGTGCAATGTTTAGGCCCGGGCTACTCCAAAGTTGTAAACGGACCGACCAGTTTAGGCCCGAACCCGGCCCAAACCCGAAAATTTATTTGAAGCCCAAATCATGCCCCAAAAAACTCGAAGGTTAAGTTAGGTCTGAAAAATTTAGCAATGTTACCAAGTTATTTTCATTATATTGTCGTGCACCAGAGACAAAAAGCACGTGTCTGGCCCGAATTAAGCCCGAAATTTTTGTCAACTTTAGGCCCGAACCCGACCCCAAAAGCCCGGCTCGACTTACAACTCTGGGCTACTCTGGACATAAAATAGTGAGCATACATTGGTTTACTATAATCAATTGGCAGCTTGTATACGCTAGTAAGGCGGTACGACTGCGTACCGAATTTCTGTTCAAAATAAGCTGATAACACAAAATTTTGCATCCAGTGTTAAAGCGAGGCAAAAGCTTGACTTTGAAAAGTCACGTACAATCCCAACATTAGTTGACTAATTTCATACAAGTTTTGAGTTTTCAGTTGGTATAGCTACCAAGTACAAAATATAAGATAATGCTCGCATAAAGAAATAATAAGAAATAGGCAGAGCCATGGGCGTCGGCAAGGGGGGGCAAGGAGGCCCGGCCACCCCCTGGATTTTCACACACTTTTCCTCAAACCTCTCAAACTTAAAAACTCTTCCATTTTTAGTAGTTACTGCTAGATCTATTCTTATTGGTACCCCACTGAAAAAGTATCTGCCGACGCCCTTGAGCAGAATGTAGGTCTCGAGACGGATTCTTTGTGGTCTCGGTCTTAACTAGGGTGTACTAAAAAAACCCGACCAGCTTCGATTTTGCTATAACTTGGCAGAATGGTGCATTTGGGTGATAAAACACGTGTGTTAAAATTTCAAAAAAATCCAACGTCATTTGACGCCCTAGAAGTGACGTCATAATTTAGGAGGGGACCCGAACCCCAAAATCTAATAAAATTGCCATATCTTGAAAACTACTTAAAGGCGGTGAATTATCCAGCCAAATCCGGTGGTTTACAATAGCTAAAATTGAACTATAATTTTTGATATTTTTTGTTTTGATTTTGTGACTGCGGTTGCAAGATATTGAACAAATACAAAAAGATATCCCCCGAAAAAGTTTTTGGAAACTCTGAGTTTTGTTCTTCCCGCCAAAACCACAGTTCTCTAAACTATTAGGCCTACTGTGGTTTTGGCGGAAAGAACAAAACTCAGAGTTTCCAAAAACTTTTTTCGGGGGATATCTTTTTATATTTGTTGAATATCTTTGCAACCGCAACCGCAAAATTAAAACAAAAAATATCAAAAATTATAGTTCAGTTTTAGCTATTGTAAACCACCGAAATTGGCTGGATGATTCACCGCCTTTAAGCTAGAAACGTGGTTAATAGCTCATTGATTGCATAATATAGGATTTTATATCACACCTAAATGCAACATACTGAGCTAAGTTGAGTGGTTTAGGTGTAATTTCAAGAAAACTGATATTTTGCAATATTACGTGCTCAAATAGAAACATGAAACATGAACATTGAACAATAGCATTTCACTAACTAAATAAAGTTCACTTGACGCTCAAATTACATGTAATTCTGCGCAACAATGGTACAAAATGCAGTAAAAATAGGTTGTTTTAGTTTTTTTCCTTAGGAGATTGAAGAGCTTGTTTTGGATGATCTTATCACTTTTTAGTCTATTGTACCAAATAATATAACGATTCTCCTCTCAAGGGTCAAAGCTTTTCAAGATCGGTTCGTGGCATGAATTAAACCTTTGTTCATGCTCATGTTGTTGCTGTTGCACGTGCTTCTTTAACGTGAATGAATAAATTTAACTTCTTTAACTTGGCGACATGAATGGCGCACAGTTGTCAGATCTTTTTTAGTTCGATGCAGTTTTGGAGCAGCAGGAGAAAAATGAATGTTTGTGACAAGAGCCAATGTTCTGTCTGCTGCATCATTTATGGCAGGTAAGTTTTCGATCATTGCTTTGACTGCTACAAAATCAGAATTTTGTGACCTGGTGTTTGGATGCTAATCAATAAAGTTGGAAGCAGCCGGAAGAAGCTTTGATAGTGTGTGAAAGTCTACACCAATCAAATTTTTTACTGTGCGGTAGAGGTCAAATCTGGCATTTTTACAACTTTCGCCACATCGCTGTTTTCTCCATCACTGAAAGCTTTTTGTTAAATAGTGAAAAAAACTACATGCCTTTCAGAAACATACCAAAGGTGACGCTCCAACTTTTCTTGTTCTGAGTTCGCAAATTTCAGGTACAACGGTGGAAACAATTGTAGAGTTTTTGTTTCTGTGTTTTTCATGGATTTGAATTGATTCCACAGTTCCAAGTGATGAATAGAAGCATCTGCTACATCTGATGCTGTGCACCAATTTTTTACGTAAAATAGTGAAAGAAAAGATGCCAGTGAAGTGATTTTGTTCATAGTATTTTGAGTAGAAAGACCTTATTTTTACCAGATGAGTTCCATATCTTTTTAACTTAACGACCACGGGCCCAACTTATCCAGGCCTACCTGGCATTTTCATACTTTACAAAAATTGCCAGTCTTCCTGAAGTTTTTCTTTTTTTTGAATTAATGGATTCTTGAGCAGCAGTTCCCAAATATTCTTCATATCTTTACACAGAGCCCAAAACGTTTCTTTCAATTTTTGCATAAATAATCTTTGCGTTTGTTGAAATGTTGGTGTAATTTTTTTCTTTTTTTTCTGAATTTTTAAGTGATCTTGTGACAATTGCTTTCGCTCATTTACCAGTTTAAGCAACTTTGCAGTAAATCCATTGCTGGATGGGCAAAATAACCCGGCTTTAATCCACCATGCTTCAATTTCTGTTACAGTTTGCTTGGCTGCTTCTCTTTGACTAGACTGCCTGCTGCTTTTTCTTGCATATCCTTTTGAATGGTATAAAATCGTAAACGAGCATTTTCAGTTGTAGGAGGTTTCCTAGTAAAAGTAATAAAATTTTCCAAAACCGATCTTTAAATAGCAAAAATTTTGTTTGTTTTCTAGTGTTAATCATGCTCAGTTACTCACAGTTAGTTAAGACTTTGAATTATATTAGCATAAAAAATTTAAAACATACGAAACATTCAGTGAAAATGCTGTACCATTACATTACAGCATGCATCAGACTAGTGGTCTTGGAGTAAATTAACTTGTGAGTGTGACATAAAACATAAAAAGCCTTTGAATAGGCTACCAATGATGTTCTTCGTAAGTCTATGCTAAAAATTGATTTGCAAATTATGAATAAACTTGGTTTGAGTACTGTAACATACATAGGTTAATTGTACATAGTTTATATTGATGTCTTTGCACAAACTATGCAACTAGTAACCAGCTGGCCATGATGCAAACTAGCTAGTTACATATGGTTTGCCTACAAATAAAGTACCGCACTAATTCCTGCTGACAGCTGATAATTAGAATCAAGCAGGTCACTTACGAATTATAGATACTTAATATAGGCTAATACAAAGGTGTAATCAAACTTTTGTTTTTTGGCACAACAAATTGACATAGATGCAAGGTAATGAACACCTACTGTAGCTTGCTGAAACAACAGGCATGGTAAACTCATGTCTATGTTAGGATAAGTAGACTTAATGCTAAATATTAGTTTTTTTGAAATTACACCTAAACCACTCATCTTAGCTCAATATGTAGTATTTGGGTGTGATATAAAATCCGATATTCTGCATCCAATGAGCGAGCTATTAACCACGTTTCTAGCTTAAGTAGTTTACAAGATATGGCAATTTTATTAGATTTTGGGGTTCGGCTCCCCATCAAAACTATGACGTCACTTCTAGGGCGTCAAATGACGTTAGATTTTTAAAAAATTTTAACGCACGTGTTTTCTCACTCAAATGCACCATTCTGCCAAGTTATAGCAAAATCGAAGCTGGTCGGTTTTTTTTGGTACACCCTAGTCTTGACCCTTTTGCACTGGTCTCGATTTTGGTCTCGATCTGCAGTTTAAAATTGGTCTTGAGACCGGGTAATTTTTGTGAGTACAATAAAATTTGATCTTTGTGAGTAAAATAAAAATTAAAATAAAATAGCTTCATAAGAGGCTAATGCCGCGTTTACTCTATTAGTTTGACTACCAGGTTTTGCATCAGGAGATTAAACCTGGCGCGTTTACGTATGAGAAAAAAAGTCAAGGCAAAACTAAAGAGTTCATACCCAATTCGAGCGCCGCAGCTGTTTTTGCAAGTTGCCTTAATCCATTGGCGTAGCCGGGGGGGGGGGGGGGGGGCTCAGGGGGCCCGGGCTCTCCCAATCAAAATACCACCTACGACAAAAAGTTATGACAACATAGCCGGGCGATGTTTAGTTGCAGTTTTTTTTCTGTAATTACGCACATAACAGTAATTAACAAAAATATTAATGACAACAAGTGAGTCCCGGGGCCCCCAACTAACAACCAGGGGGCCCTTACTAACAACTAGGGGGCCCTGGAATCCTTAACCGACAACCAGGGGTCCAATACCCCTAACTGAAAACCAGGGGTCCCATAACTGACGACCAGGGGGCCCCAGGGCCCCTAACTAACAACCAAGGGACCCTTAACCAACAACCAGGGGGTCCCTTATCTGACAACCAGGGGGGCCCAGGCCCCTAACCGACAACCAGGGGGCCCCTAAACGACAACTTGGGGGCCTCAGAGCCCCTAACTAATAACCAGGGGGCTTCGGAGTGCCTAACTGACAACCAGGGAGCCCCTAACTAACAACCAGGGGGCCCCGGAGCCCTAACTGACGACCAGGGGACCCGGGGCCCCTAACTCACAACCAGGTAGCCCCAGGGCCCCTAACTAACAACCAGGGGGCCCCTAACCAACAACCAGGGGGCCAGGGGCCCCCTAACCGACAACGAGGGGCCCTCCTAACTGACGATCAGGGGGCCCCAGGGTCCCTAACCAACAACCAGGGGATCCTGGAGTCCCTAACTGAGACCAGAGGGCCCCAGGGCCCCTAACTCACGACCAGGAAGCCCCAGGGCCCCTAATTAACAACCAGGGGGCCTGGGCTCCTAACCGACAAGCAAGGGACTACGGGGCCTCTAACTGGCAACCAGGGACCCCAAGGGCCCCTGACTGACGACCAAGGTTACCGGGCCAAGGGCTCCTTAATGCAAATTTTTAACAATTTATATGCGAAACCTGTCAGAAATCTAAGAGTTTTGACCTAAAAGTTGCCACCCCAGGCCCTCGTTTAACGTTATTATGAACTTAATTATTTACTGCTAAAGTATTGCAGGAGGCAATGTTCGTTACTTCCCCCTATAGACCAAATCACTTACAATTAAAATTTTATACCATAATGCAAGATTCTAAGCGTGTTATGGGATTTAATTGCAAAAAGAGTATTGAACAACTAAATTTTTTCGATTGGCTTTGAAATGTTAAAAATCTAGTTCTTTGAAAAGGCTCTGAACTCTTGCGAAATGTGATTCAATGGGATTTAAATAGCTTTTTTTTCCAAAAACTTACAAAAATCGCCCAGCGGCTGGGGGCAAATCTGCCCCCAGACCCCCGTCTGTGATACTTTTGAGTACACTAGCTTACTCAACACGTCTTCCAAGTTAGACTTTTACACTTTTTAACAATTAGTTTTCGCCCTCTCCCTTTACCAAAATCCTGGCTAAGTGCCATCAGGCTACGGCTTCAGATCTTCCATTCTACGATATCTTTGCCCCACAAAAAATTACTTTTTCGAAAATTTCTGATGACGTCATTGCTTGTGATTTGTGGTTAGGGCCCCCCCAATCAAAAATCCTGGCTACGCCTATGCCTTAATCCCATGCAATACACATCATGTGATCAAAGTTTTTGTGTTGAAGCATTTGCACAATGAGCTTGGACAATTCGTGTCGCGAAACCAAACGTAAAAACCGCTCGGAAAACAAACGTGCCAAACCTGATTTCACGATGTGAAAACTCGTTTACACATGGCTGAAGTTTCGTTCCTTATCGCGAAAACCTTTATGTACAAGAAACGCAGCTTAAGCGTTTTCTCAATTTTGTACCGAGTTAAAACGTATTTTGTACTAAAGTCGTAGCTAGGATTTTTGATTGGAGGAGGGCCCCAAACCACAAATTACATGCAATGACGTCATCAGAAATTTTCGAAAGAGAAACTTTTTGTGGGACAAAGCTATCATAGAAATGGAAGATCAGAAGCCGGGGCCTGGTTTGGCACTTAACCAGAATTTTGCTACAGGGAGAGGGCTTGAACCAAAAGTTAAAAAGTGAAAACGTTTAAATTGGGAAACATGTTGAGTAAAGTAGTGTAACTCAAAGGGATTACAAACGGGGATCAGCCGCCAAAGGCTATGGGGGTCTGGGGGCAAAGCTTCCAGCCGCTGCGCGATATTTAGTAATTTTTTAGAAAAAGTTAGGCCAAGATGTTTGTTCAGCTGGGAATACCTTTGAAAGATAGCTGAGGGCTGCCGATGAGAGCTAAAAGCTCGAAACAGCGCTGTCCAGCTCTGTGCTTAAAAAAAGCTATTATAATGCCATTCAATCACATTTCGCACATGTTCAGAGTCATTTGAAAGAACTAGATTTTTAACAATTGAAAGCCCATTGAAAAAATTAAGTTGCTCAATTCTCCTTTTATACTTACAACTGAAGTCCAAACCACGTTTAAAGTTTTGCATTTTGGTGTTAAATTTTGTAAGTGATTTTGCCCAGGTAGGGGGAAATAAGGTGCATTGCCTCCTGCAATACTTTAGCAGTAAATAATGATCCACTTGAAAATTTTCCTTAAAAATTTTTGTTTTGTCTTGAAAATGAGCAGTTATAGGGGGCCCCCTCAATTCAAATTCAATGATTTGTTCAATAAGTATTTCCCCGAGCTATTTTTTTTTTCAAAAATATTTTGTCGCGTTAAAACTGGCGAGGTGGAGAAGAATTGTTCTTATTTAAAAATGGCACAGTCATGGTTACGCTTACTAACCATGTTATTGTCCGTAGCCCCTGGCACTTTGGGGATTTTTGCAACATCTTCCGGCCAAATATTGGTGAAGACCGAAAAAAGGTTTCACCATCTAAACGCAGAGCCTTTGGTACTGTGCCGTATGGTAAATCCGGCCCTGGTTATTGCATAACGTTCATAGAAAGGTTAGATGAGGGACTGAGGTGGCCAATGTTTGGACAAAACTCTTAATTTCACCCGGGTTATGCATTTAAAGTGGTTGCCAAAAATTGAATTGCGGAGTCCGGGCCCCCTGGTTGTCAATGTTATAGGTAATTACTGTTATACGCGTGTACTGTTGTACGCAAAACATATTGGTGGCATTTCAATTGGGGGGGACAGGTTCCCTGCCCCCCCCTCCCTTGGCTACGCCTATGTTTTGTTCTGATTCAAAACAAACTAAATTTTGTGGTGATTCAAAGCAATGAAATTTTAGTAATTTTTTTGTGTTTGCAAGCAAAATTGCTTCTATTTTGAGATTGTAGAGCGCTGCGCAAGCTACTAAGAAATTTTTTAGCTGTCGTTTAAGACAGTTGAAAAAAGCTCCTTTTTCGCTTTTGCAATTTTACGATGTTGCAAAAAAGTTTTTACTCAAGCAGAGAGAGCATTGGGAATTAAGCTGTTTTACAAACATGGTTACTAAAATTGCATTGATGCTCTCAAAATTTAGGAACATATTAAAAACAAATAAAGCTAAAAATCGGCAAAAAATTAAGAGCAGCCAGTCATAACGCAAATTTACTGATTCCTATAAAAAAAGAGAGTGTATGCGCACATTATTTTATTGTCCATAACACTGATAATACCCTATATATTTTGTCTCTGTGTCGACAGCGAACAAATCAGCTTTTCAAAATTGGTAAATTTTGTTTGTTCAATTACTAAATGCAAAATGGCTAGTAACGCAAACAGGAGGGCAAAGAGGTCTTCAGCTCTCCTGCTTTTAGCCACATCACGAAGAAAATTTAATTCTTGAATATAAGCGTTTAAACGTGTCTTGGACTTGACGTGTATAAGTAAAGGAAAGGGGCTAAAAAGGGTGAGCAATTTAATTTTTTCAAACGGCTTCCAAACCTTAGCAATTAAGTTCTAAAAACGTGTATAATATGATTTAGATGGCTATTTTTTACGAAAAACCGCCTAGCGACTGGGTGCAAACGTCCGGTTGTGTTACGATTAAGTTACACCAGTTTGCTCAGCACGACCACAAGGTAAAATATTTTTCGGGTAAGAAATTTCATTGTTTATATAAGGCTCCGCTTAGCATAATCATAGTTAGGTGCCTAAAAATTCCACCCCTAATCAAAACTCCTGGCTGCGTTTTTGTAGCTACGTATAATACGGTACTTCAAATACACCATGAGCTTTTTATGATTTTTTTAAGTAATTTTATTTAATTAAGTTTTTGTCAGTTTTATTGACACGTAATTGCTTAAAAAATAAAGGTAATCATGCTTCGATCGTCAAGTATGAGGCATTAAGTTTAGTTGAAGGCACTCTTCAAAAATAATTCCAGTGAAAATCTATATAAAATGACGTCGTCGAGATGTTTTGATGACGTAACCACATCGACTAAAACATTTTGTCATTTGACTCAATTTATATAATCATAAAACCAACTAATGAGCAAATTGGAGAGTAAAAACTTTTTTCAAAAAATCGAAAAAACCAATGATTACGTCACTTTTCCAGTCTTGGTCTCGGTCTCCAAGCCAAAATCAAGACCTAGACCAGTCTCAGTATAAATCTCGGAAAAACTTTGCGGTCTCGGTCTTGGTCTCGGACGAATCGTTTTCGACTACAGCCCTGGAAAAAAGTAGAGATTGGACAATGGACAGGGAATGGGCATTAGGAATGAATAAGGAATAGACCTTAGGAAATAAATGAGGAATCGAGATTGAGGAACAAGTAACAAGTGGACATTAGATAATGAATGTTAGGGAATGGATGAGAAATGTGCATTAGGAGAAGGATAAGGAATGAACTTTAGGAATTAAATAAGGAATGGACTTTAAAGAATGGATGAGGAAGGGAGATTAGAGAATGGGAAAGGTAATGAACATTGAAGAACAAATGACAAATGGACATTGGGTAATGGATGTTAGGGTACGGATAAGGAACGGACATAAGGAAATGAATAAAGAATGGACATTACCAAATTGATAAGGAATGGATGTTAGGAATAGATAGGAAATAAGCATTCTGGTTTATAACTACAAATCAATCTTAAACCTTGTAATGTCGATTCCTTATCCATTTTCTAACGTCTATTGGCGAGTCTACGAGTTAGTTGTTAGTGAGTCTACGAGTTAATACGTATCATTTAGTGAGTATACAGTATAATGAATAATAATAGTTTGAGAAGTTGAACTAACTTGGGTTGGTGACGAATTATTGAAAAAGAAAGGTAACCCTGAAGCAAATGCATAATATTGTCAGATACTGAAAATTCTTAATTATCTGCATTTAAGGGGGGTGAAGCATCCAGCCGATTCCGACAGTTTACAATAGCTAAAATCGAAATTTAATTTTTAAAATGTTTTCTTCTCATTTTGGAGCTGCGGTTGCAAAGATATTCAACAAAAACAAAAAGATATCCACGCTAAAAGTTTTTTGAAACCTTGAATCTCTTTTTCAGCCTGTGAACTTCCAGGAAAAACAAGAGACTAAATAATATTTACCCTTCCAGTAACATCACACGACCTATCCAATTTTGGTAAACCCTCCTTTTTTCTGGAAATTTACGCTGTCAGAACAAACTCACGGTTTTCAAAAACCTTTTTAGGGGTTTACGTTTTTGTATTTGTATTTGTTGAATAAGCCGCAGTCTCAAAATGAAAACAAAAAAATTTCAAAAATTAAATTTCAATTTTAACTATTGTAAATTACCGGAATTTGGGGTATTCTTCACCCCCTTTTAAGAGATCAAACATTGCGTTGCTTATTTTGGAAATTGGCAATTTCCTGCAGAGTAAGCAACACGATATGCAATGATCGAACATCGTACTTCTTATTCTGCAAGAAACTTTGCAAAAAAACAAGAAATTTGTGAAGTCACGAAACTTCGAAACGCAGAGTTGCCAAAGGTGCGCAGTCAAACGGATTAGATCTAATCTATTATCGCAGGTAGCGGGATAGTGGTACAAGGTTTAGAACACTTTGTGATTGGCTCAAGTATTTCTCAATTCTTCAATAAAACCAATCTCGAGAAGTATCTCTTCAAAACAAAAATATTTGGAAGTTTTATTGAATTGTTCAAAGTTGAACTTGAAAAATGTCGGTTCAACTTTTAAGTTTTTGTTCCTTAATTCAACAAGATTTTTTGGATGTTATGGATGCTGTAACCGTCTTGTAGAAAACTTGTTTGTTTGACTGGTTGGACGTAGATTGGAAAAGTTAGAATCTAAACTTGGAGTAGTGTCAAGATAATGACTTTGTCGGCAAACATTCTACTGACACCTTAATCTAACATTTATCATTCCATAGCCAGGGCTGCAAGAGGGGGTTCAGGAAGTGCATCGTACCTGGAGCTATTCTCAACATTATGATAACAGTAGACTATATTCTTGCCAAAAGCCGCTTTCCTTTTCATCTAACTGCCTGTCGATTTCCCCGAAGGCTTGTCAATATTGTTTGCCTTTGGTTAGTTTGTGTGCAGCTGTTTGTCTGAATGAATGTCCTTTGTTGTTGTGTTTGTGACGACATAATACATGTCGCTTGGTATGCCTGTTGCTTGGCATACTTGTACCTGTTCGTTGTGCTTGTGAGAGCGTTTCTGGGCTAGGCTAGGCTAGTTAATCAGGTTAGGTGAAACGGGTATTGGGGGTTAGGTTGGCGTACGTGATGGCAGGCATAGTTATGCATATCATAAGCTTGCACTTATTAATATACTGTGCTGCAGAACAGAGGTGGAGTCCTCGAGGACGTCCTTGGCCTCGAGGACACATTTTGAAGTCCTTGGCCTTGGCCTCGAGGCCTCAAGTCCTCGAAAATTGGCCTGTCCTCGGCTCGAGGACAGCAGTATTTTTTGAATTGTTAAAATTTCGTGAAGCGCTTGAAAAATTTTTTGGAAAACGTTTTTTTGCGGAGATCGCTTGAAAAATTTTTGTGAAGACCTTTTTTTTTTTTTTTTTTTGGAGAGCACTCGCGCTTGTGTCCTTGGTCCTTGGCCTTGGCCTCGAGCATTCCTGTCCTTGGCCTCGAGAGTGTCTGTCCTCGGAAAGGCTGTCCTTGGCCTTGGCTTTGGCCTCGGATTTTTTTTGTGTTCTTGGCCTCGAGCCTTGTGTCCTCGACTCCACCTCTGCTGCAGAATCTAAGCTTAGAAAACCTATATTTGTTAGGCGGGCAAGCGCTGGGCTGGTTACGATTTTTTTGAGCTCAAGTGGCGAGCTGTATGTTTAATTGAAGATTCCCGGTTTGGCAAGGATTTTTTTTGGTAAGTTTTTTGACTGCTTTGTTTGAATGTATGTTATCGGAGTAGAGTAGCTCTGGCTGATGGATTGCAGACCGATTATTTTAAAGTGTTGTCGTAGGCTAATGGCGTCAATCTAGTTGTGTGTGCTATTAACTGAATTATTTGTCAAGTTTTGTTTTGCGTGATGTTTAATTGTGTTTTTGCTTGGGCAGAAACCGCCACCATCGAAAGGCGCGTATTTCAAAATTTTCCTTATTAAAATCAATACCTGTTAAAAGGAGTGTGGACCGCGACGTCGCCAAACCCGCGCGAGCTCAGTCAGTTACAACACTGCTCTTGAAGCCACTTTTATCAAAACTTCTAACCCCGCCTTTAGCCGACAAAAATAGTTCGATTACAGCTTAAAGATTGTGCAGTGTGCACTAATGACGCTCTCTTATTGGTCTTTTTCTAGCCAATCACGGTTTGGCTTTTTCCTCTAAATAACCGCTCCTGTTCCTGCACTCTCCATTCTGACGATTTTTTTTGGACAGTGTCAGACAAAAAGTTGCTCCGAAGGCATAAAGATTTTAATCAAAGCAGTTCTCAAGTTTTAATCAACGAATCAATAAATCATTTTAAATTCTTATGTACGAAGCAAAAAAAAAAAAAAAAATGCAAACTGAAGAATTCTATATAATTTGTTGCAGAAAAACAACTATGTGCTGATACTTATTAGGCTTATAAACTAATTAAATTGTATCATACTGTAGATTTTTTGGAAGAATAAGTCTGTATTGAATCCGAAGATGTAAAAGCGTTGCATGCTCAATGAAACAATTTGGAGTGTGATGATATATTGTTGAGTGTATTTTTGCAATCTTTTGATCACAATATTTGCCATCATCGTTTTTGCTAGTGTTTTTGCTTTAGCTCTGTCATTTAACCACATGAAAGTTTGAATCTTCCAAGATAAAATTGCCCTGAAATTACTTGCAATGCAGAGAAAAATTTTCAAACTTATTTGATCTGAATCAAAAACTTTCGAGCATTTGATATCTATACAATGGAGGAAGAAAAGTTATTTGATGAGGAGCTGCAGCTCGCAGAACAAATGAAGCAAAGTTACTGCAAGGAATCGGTAGGAAAACAACGAAAGGAAACAAATCCTGAAAAAGCTGCTGAAATCCTCCACAAAATTGCTTTAATTTATAAACAGCAAAGTCCTGACAAAATTTCATTGATCAGATGCGTTGGTTTGTTGAATGCCGCAATTCTTCGAAATCCCTCAAACGTTTCTCAAATCAAAACAGATGTCATTGATGTTTGCAATCATGTATTAAAGCAAGCGAATGCAAATAATCGCAATGCAGACCTAGTTGCTAAAGCAAATACAGTTAAGGATGAAATTAAAAAACTAAGAAATATTGTAGACGATTTCCTAAAGCAAATTGATGCACAAATTACATCAAACAGCATTAAAACTGAAGATTTAAGAGAATTACAAGTTCGCAAAGCAGAATCAATTCAATGCATCAACAAAACAATTGCAAACAAATACAAAGAAATCATGGCAGACATAAGCAAGTTTTGTTTGGACATAATGGGAAAACCTCCATGCGAGTATTCAATTGTTGGAATGGGATCTTTGGCAAGAAAGGAAATAACTCCCCATTCAGATTTTGAACACATCATTCTTTTGTGTGATAACGAAAACTTTGAGCAACATTTAGAATACTTTCGCTGGTATTCGGTTATATTTCACATCATCGTTTTGAATTTGCAGGAGTCTATCATTCCCAGTTTAAACATTAAAAGTCTAAGTTGGTATTTTGATGCTCACACCCCACGAGGAGTATCTTTCGATGGTATGATGCCACATGCCTGTAAGTTTCCTTTAGGTAGATTTGAAATAACTAAAAAGAAGCCGTTTGTGACTGAACTCATCAAACCAGTCAGTGAGATGTTGAAATATTTGAGTTCTGAAGAAGACTTGAAAAATGGATATCACTTGGCAGACATTCTTACGAAAACATGTTTTGTATTTGGAAATGAGAACATTTTTGATAAGTTTGTTTACGGGGTTAAAACTTATTTGAGTAGCAAATCTAAGCTAGAAAGAATTCACGAGATAGAGCACCAAGTTAAAGATGATCTGGACAAATTCTCCACACGATTTCGACTTGCTAACTTGAAATCACAAAAAACAATTAACATTAAACAATTGGTTTATCGAAGCAGCACATTATTTGTCGCAGCTTTGGCTTCTATTCATTATATTTCTGAAAGTTCATGTTTCGACATCATTCAAACAATGGCTAACCGGAACATTATATCGCAAACAACAAAAGTCAAATTATCGTACGCCATAGCAATAGCATGTGAAATGAGACTAAGAGTATACATGGAAAAGAAGTCACAATGTGACAACCCTATTTTACTGAATGAAACTGATGAAAGCATCAAGAAATTTCTAAGTATTGTAGGAACCAATAACACAATAAACTACTTTCAAGTTGCGTACTGCTTGCAACGTGAAGTTGCAAAACAACTTAATTTTACAAAACTGCACTTTTATTCTGATCCGCAATTAATCAACATCACAATAGGGATGGCTTTTGGAATGGAATTATTTCATCCGATTTCTAAAATTTCTTTACAGTTTGCTTGGAGTGTAAGAGATTTTAATTTTGATGATTGTATTGAACAACTCGAAACCAAATGCTATTTCAATTATGACATCACAAAAACCAATTTTCAGTTAAATTTAAAATTAATTGTAACTCTGGCAGATTATCTATTCAAAGTAGAAATTTTTGATGAAGCTTTAGAATTATACCAACAGTTTCTGGCTGTTTTCAACCAAAACACTAGCAAAAAAAACGCAAATCGAACAACTGCTCGGATTTACCTGAAGATTGGTCTTTGCATGATGCGTTTGCGAAAATGGATCGACAGTGCAGAAAGTTTTCACAATGCAATAAAAACATTTCAACTGACATGCCTTGATGAAGAAACAGACGAAGAACTCGCAATCACTTTTAACCAGCTCGGTTCGGTTTTGGCAGAAATCTATCAATATAACGATGCTCTAATTCATTTGAAAAAATCATTGGAAATCCAACAAAAAATATCAGGTAATTTCAGAAAAAATGGTAAGGTGGCAAACATACTCAATAACATTGGAAACTATTTGATGGACATGCAGCATAGTGACGATGCTTTGATTCATTTTAAGCAATCACTTGAAATCTACAAAAATATTTCCCTTAATCTGAGAAAAGACAGTAATGTGGCCGCTATTCTTAATAACATTGGTGGCTGTTTGATGAACACGCAGCAGTTTATCGATGCTTTGATTCATTTTAAGCAATCACTTGAAATCAAGAAAAATGTTTCACTTAATCTAAGAAAAGACGGTAATGTGGCTGATACTCTTAATAACATTGGAATCTGTTTGCTGGACATGCAGCTATATAACGATGCTTTGATTCATTTAAAGCAATCACTTGAAATCTACAAAAATATTTCCCTTAATCTGAGAAAAGACAGTATTGTGGCCTCTATTCTTAATAACATCGGAAACTGTTTGATAAACCTTCAGCAATGTGACGATGCTTTGATTCATTTAAAGCAATCACTTGAAATCAAGAAAAATATTTCATTAAATCCGAAAAAAGACCGTAATGTAGCTAATACTCTGAACAACATCGGAAACTGTTTCATAAACATGCAGCAATATAACGATGCTTTCATTCATTTTAAGCAATCACTTGAAATCAAGAAAAATGTTTC
Organism: Trididemnum nubilum; assembly: GCA_963965965.1. Classification (NCBI taxonomy): domain Eukaryota; kingdom Metazoa; phylum Chordata; class Ascidiacea; order Aplousobranchia; family Didemnidae; genus Trididemnum; species Trididemnum nubilum. The sequence goes on along the minus strand of OZ014484.1, from coordinate 37,304,092 downwards.
ACTTAATCTAAGAAAAGACGGTAATGTGGCCATGACTCTCAATAACATCGCAAACTGTTTGCTGGAGATGCAGCAATATGACGATGCTTTGATTCATTTGAAGCAATCACTTGAAATCTACGAGAATGTTTCACTTAATCTGAAGAAAGACCGTAATGTGGCCATGACTCTAAAGAACATTGGAAACTGTTTGCTGGAGATGCAGCAATATGACGATGCTTTGATTCATTTGAAGCAATCCCTTGAAATCAAGAAAAATGTTTCACCTAATCTGAGAAAAGACAGAAATGTGGCCGCTACTCTTGATAGCATTGCAATCTGTTTGATGAAGACGCAGCAATATAACGATGCTTTGATTTATTTGAAGCAATCACTTGAGATCAAAAAAAATGTTTCACTTAATCTGAGAAAAGACAGTAATGTGGCCGGTACTCTTAATTACATTGGAATTTGTATGAAGAAGATGCAGCAATATGACGATGCTTTGATTTATTTTAAGCAATCACTTGAAATTAACAAAAACGTTTCCCTTAATCTGAGAAAAGACAGTAATGTGGCTGATACTCTTAATAATGTTGGCGCCTGTTTGCTGGACATGCAGCAATATGATCATGCTTTGATTTATTTAAAGCAATCACTTGAAATTAAGCAAAGTGTTTCACTTAATGTGAGAAAAGACGGTAATGTGGCCGGTACTCTTAATAACATTGGAATCTGTTTGCAGGGCATGCAGCAATATAACGATGCTTTGATTCATTTGAAGCAATCACTTGAAATCTACAAAAATGTTTCACTTAATCTGAGAAAAGACAGTAATGTGGCTGATACTTTTAACAACATTGGAAACTGTTTGCTGGACATGCAGCAATATAACGATGCTTTGATTCATTTGAAGCAATCACTTGAAATCAACAAAAACGTTTCACTTAATCTGAGAAAAGACGGTAACGTGGCCGGTACTCTTAATAACATTGGAATCTGTTTGCTGGACATGAAGCAATATAGCTATGCTTTCATTCATTTTAAACAATCACTTGAAATCTACAAAAATGTTTCACTTAATCTGAGAAAAGACGGTAATGTGGCCGCTACTCTTACTAACATCGGAATCTGTTTGAAGAAGAAGGAGCAATATGACGATGCTTTGATTCATTTTAAGCAATCACTTGAAATCTACAAGAATGTTTCACTTAATCTGAGAAAAAACGGTAATGTTGCCTTTATTCTTAATAACATTGGAATCTGTTTGATGAAGATGCAGCAATATGACGATGCTTTGATTTATTTGAAGCAATCACTTGAAATCTACAAGAATGTTTCACTTAATCTGAGAAAAAACGGTAATATTGCCTCTATTCTTAATAACATTGGAAACTGTTTGATGAAGACGCAGCAAAATAACGATGCTTTGATTCATTTTAAGCAATCACTTGAAATCTACAAAAATGTTTCGCTAAATCTGAGAAAAGACAGTAATGTGGCCATGACTCTTTATAACATTGGAAACTGTTTGATGAAGATGCAGCAATATAACGATGCTTTGATTCATTTTAAGCAATCACTTGAAATCTACAAAAATGTTTCACTTAATCTGAGAAAATACGGTAATGTGGCCATGACTCATCATAACATTGGTGGCTGTTTAATGAAGATGCAGCAATATGACGATGCTTTGATTTATTTAAAGCAATCACTTGAAATCAAAAAAAATGTTTCACTTAATCTGAGAAAAGACAGTAACGTGGCCATGACTCTTAATAACATTGGAAACTGTTTGCTGGAGATGCAGCAATATAACGATGCTTTGATTTATTTGAAGCAATTACTTGAAATCAAGAAAACAATGTCGCTTAATCCGAGAAAAGACAGTGAAATAGCAGCCATTCTCAGTAACATTTCTTATTGTTCGCAGAAAATGCGTGACGCTGATAAAAAATTTTAATAAATTGTTGCTCTTCATGTAATGTATTAGTAAAGATACTGATTAGGATGTTGCAGTTGCCCCGACCATTTCGGATTTTTTTCTACCTTCTTCAAAATAGGAGGTTGCCAAAGAAAATCAAAAAAACAAAGTTTGAGAAATAAAAATTGAGGTTCAGGAGTCGCACAGAGACGTTTTTTCTTTAAAATTTGTCTTATTTTGTGCCGCTAGATGGTGCTATGTGAAATCTTTGTTACTAATGAGTCATTGCAAAATTGAACATTAACTTTTAGGCTTATACATTCAAAAAAATTTCACTACAACTTCTCAAACTGTCTACGTTTATGTTTTTTGTTCATTTTTTTCAGAATCATAAGTGGTCAAAATTGATCACGTGTCTGTGCTGGGAAACTACAACAGAAACTCTATTTGAGTTAGACCTACAGTATCTATTTTGGCTGGCTGTGTAAAACGGAGTGAAACATAGCCTACTACGTTACTTTTTCAAAGAATGATGGTGCAGACTATGCTTTAGGTCTAGTTATTGAAATCTATTAAACTGCAGTTCTAACTTAACTATAGTTACAGCAGCTTACTAAAACCATATTTGTTATGCTTTGCTGTATAAGATACGGAGTTTAGTGCAATCTACTTAGTAAAAGGTCTATAAAACATGAACATTAGTAAATCTATTAACAATATACCATAGGTGGGCACAAGTCCGTTAATCGCTAATCCGTTAATAACGAAGCTAACTTTTTCATTAATTCGTTAATCCGTTAAAAAGGTTTTTCATGTTAACAGACTAAATTAACTTCCGTTAAGTTCTGTTAACTTCAATTAAGGTTTTTATGGTTAATATCTTGCACCATTCATTCATTGTACTGGTACAAACCAGTTTGCACTGGTAACACTTGTTGCATATTAGCACGAGTTTTATAGAAGAAAGCGAAGATAGGAGCTCTTGTTTGCGGCAAATAATAAGCTGTAGCCTCAGACCCGACGCCACGTGGGGGCATACCGGGGCCGTTCCCCCCCAACTGACTGCTTGTGCCCCCCAAACAAAAATTGTGCCCCCAAGCGAGGACTGAGCCCCGAAGAAATTAATAGGCTTGGGGCTTTTGGAGCGCAAATCGAGGCCCAAATTAGTGTTTTTTATGGACTTACACCGGTTTTTGGGATGAAGACCTTTTTTTTCGGAGATCACCTGTTATCGGCCGGAAAAACCACTTGAATTTCCAATTGAAAATCACTTGAAATTTCAGTGAAGACCTTTTTTTTTTTTTTTTGGAGATCACCTGTTTTCGGCCGGAAAACCACTTGAATTTTTGCACCTCACGTTGTTCATTTGATCCAGACAGGGATAAATTTCTCGTGCCCCTCTCGAATTCACACAAAATAAACTTCTCGTGCCCCCCCAAAATTTATTTCTCGTGCCCCCCAAAAGTCTCGCTATTCTGGCGCCGGGCCTGTGGAACCTCATATAGGTCTATCAATTATTATCGCTGTTCGCGATTTCCAAAGATTTTTCGATTGCAGCTTCGTTAGTGCTTTTGAACTTATTTTTACCTTGAAATTAGATTAGACTGTAAAATGTAACTTCCAAACCACAGAAAGACCACCATAGCAATAAATATTTCCTTACAATCAGCTCAACGGCGTCAAAATGTGTTCTGGAAGTGAGTGAATACAAAGAAATGTAAATTAAAAGTAAAATATTAACGAATTAACGGACTTCATTAACTTCCGTTAATTAAAGCTGACAATAACGAATTAGCGTTAACGGAGGTGTGAAGTATGTTAACGGACTAGTGGTTAACAAAGCTAACGTTTTGCATTAACTTGCCCACCTATGCAATATACCATTACTAGATCTGTAAATTCTTGCAGTTGGCTACCAGAAACTATTTCTAGACCTGATGAAAATACTATCAAAAGCACAATTTTTCCCAACTCGAAGCTGGAATTCCAACAATTTGTTAGTTCTAAAAATTATTGAGGAAGTAAAGAAGCTGGTAGATAAAATTAAAAATTTGTACAATTGCAACTTTAACAGAACAAACAGTAGAAAAGCAAACAAAACCATAGAAAACTTCAAGAAAAAAATCTTTCTCTCTTCATTGCTCTCTTTCCCGTGAGGGTTGCTGAGGCAGTGGACTTCCATCACCCCCATCATTTTGCTGGAGTGAAGTCCAAAGCAATTTCACCCAAAATCCTAAATGTAATATTGATTCATCTACTGTAGTTTTAAGTCGTCAAACTGTTTTTTTTCCATTTGCTTTGGCAAGTAAAGCTTGTTTGAAAGTTTTTCCAAAAGTCTTTTGCTTACATGGCCAAACTATCTAAGCTGAGATCTTTCAATTAAGAGAAGTAGTGGCTTTAGAAAATTTCGAATCTCAAGAGATGCGCACCTTGTCAACAATGTAACTCCTTCAATTTTTTTGAGAAACCTCATTTTGGACGATTGCACGTTTTCAGTCATTACCGAATTTTTATAACTATGTAGAGATACAGTAGGTGAGAAGGGACAAAGACTGTTTCGAAAATTGAGAGCTTTGCTGTTTTTTAACAATTCTCATCTCACAACAACTGAATAGTGCAAAGTTCTCATTATTGCAATTGCCTTGCCAATTCGGATATACAGTTCTTCGTCTTGCCATCCGTCACTTGTAAATGCAACCCCAAGAAACTTGTACCTGTAGTGTATGCGTGTTTCTGTGTCGCTTCTTTAAGTTGCAACAAGCACTGATTAGGGTTTCTTGAAACTTGAAGTTTTGACCGTGCTTATTTTTATTCCTGCAATGTCACAAGCAGCCGCAAACCTATTCAATGTGCGCAGAAGGCCAGATTCTGTAAAAGCAAAGTCAAAGTATCAGCACTTAGCAGGCAACTGATTTTTCATTTTCCTGTTGTGGCAAACTCGTCAGCTTGGTTGCATTTGTCGATCCAATTCATGCCAATAATGTGGAAGAGAAGAAACAAAACCCTTGCCAGAGTTCAACGTCTATATGGAAAGCTTTGACTGTTTGCTATTTACTCAACGACGAAACTCCAATCGGCATCATAAAATGCCTTCATGGCATGTAACAATTGACCATCAACGCCATTTTCCTGCGGAACCCTCCAAAGTTAGAAAGGCAATCATATTATGCTTTTTCGAGATTGATAAAGCATGCAAAAAGATCTTTGCGATATTTTCGAGATTTCTCAAACATTGAAAAAAAATTCAACACAGCAATGAAAGCTTGGCCACCCAACCGACGACTTAACATGATCGAAAACTGAAGAAAAAACCTTTTAACATAGCATGACGATTGATTGAAAAACCAGGATCGAGACTAAGGGAAAAACTTTGGCTGTCAAAAAAAAAGAAACGGAAATTATGACAGCTTATCAAGAAGATGCTTTTTGTTAACGCAGCTGTTTAGAATAAAAAAAAGACAGACATTGGGTAAAAAACTATAATGAGCGCTTTTCAGTTTAAAATTAGAGCTAGATATGAAACTAATCATTAAAAATATGTAATAATTATGTATTATGTATGCTGGTGGCAGTAGGTCTGTAATGCAAATTTTGATAACTTTGATTAAAAAAGTTCTCTTGTAGGCTCTGTACTAAACAACAACTCCAAAAACAGTAGAAATCATTAAAAGTGATCACAGGTTTGACTTATAGTCCAAAACATTCAAAATGAAAAAAAAAGCATCTTTTTTTGAAATTGCCAAAATTTTGACGTCACTGTGCGACCCCTAAACATTGACCAATTTTTACGAAACTTGACCAAAAGGGTTTTTATGCGAAGCCTCCAACTTGAGCTAAGATAGAAGTTGCCACAACAAAATTTTCAAATTTATGGGGCGGCTGCAACACCCTAATACTGATTGATAATACTTTGATTCGATCAAGTCCTGATGACATAAAAGTCTTCAGTGGTGGCCACCATTAACAACGAAAGTGTTGCCTTGTAAATGGCGTTGCTTATAAATGCCATTAAACTAAGCAAAGCAGCAAAAATAAATCCTATTTAACAATGTGTTTTACTCTATTGAAGGGCTTGATTTTGAGGCAAGCTTATTATACAATCTATAATCAAAGCCGTTTGATGAATTGGTTTCCTTTATTGTTTGGCAATATTATTCGCTAACCAATCACAACATTTTCATTTGAAACAATCAACCGAAATCTTCAAAAACACTTCGCTTGATCAAGAAGCAGAATTTAAAATAGTCATTACTCTTGATATTATTGATTTGCATTTAATTTTTGAGAGTTGTACGTAAATGCAATTCTTCGATGTTTTTTTTTTATGTATAACGACGTTCTACAATGCAATGCTTGATTGTTGAATTCAGGTCATTCTTCCGGAATAACATAGGGTAATTTGAGCACATGTAACAAATACTATCCGTGCTTTCATCTCAGTAAATTTTTGAAGCTAGAAAAGTTATATAACTTACCGCTTAAGCAGTTTAAAGTCCGAAAATGTTAGTAACTGCTATGACGAGGTGAGTCTCAGAATGGTAATTTCAAAGCGTCCATTTACTTGCAGTATAGATACAAACATACGGTTTACTATACATTGTACTAAAAATTTATTTAAATTAACAACTTGTAAAAAGCTCGTCAATTTTTCGGAAGCTTTACAGTTTTTGTTAAATATAGTACGTGATTTTTGATCTGCTTGAATTCGACTGGCAGGAAAAGCGGGATATGGCTGGCGCTCAATTTTACCATCAAACTGTCTATGCCCAGTTCGAATTCTTTTACAAAACAAAAACAGTACTATTATTTGCATTTTTGTCATTTATGTACTTTGCTTTGCACCCCAAAGCTATGTTTCAAAAATTGAAACAAGTCAATGTTTTTCGCTTTTATATATTTTTTGATGAAAATTGTTGGTAGTCAATCTGAACCAGTGTTCAATGATATACATCAGTGAAACTTTTGTCATTATTGTCATCATTCTGTTTTTTACAAATTATAGTAACACCTGATGAGTCCGTCGGACGAAACCGACTATTGTGCTTTTAACCTTTTACTGTGATTTTTACAGTCGCGTAGACCGATTTAGTGATGCGTCACAATGCCCATTGTCTGGTTCTTACTGCAGATCGTAGTAAAATTCGCCCATTTAAATCAATGATAAAATTATTACATATACGCAACTTCAAACAACCACTGTAGATTAGTGGGCGGCGTTTTTTGTTTGATTTTACTTTCATTTGAAGGGCCAAAGCTTCGTAATTCCATTTCAGGTTATTTCCGGAATTAAAAGTTTTTATAAATGCATATTAAACTCATTCTAAAAAGGGCACTTTTACACCGTAAAATAGCGTTTTAACTCTTATTTTATGACATGTGATATTTCTGAGCAGAGTTGCGATAGGTATGTAGGATAAAAGTGAAAAATGGTATTGTGTTTTGCACCAGGATGCCATCATACAAGCGAAAAGAGTAGTTGCACTTTCTACCGATTTCCTAAGAATAGCAATTTGGCTACAAAATGGGAATCACGCTGCAGGTAAGCTTGTCTTATAATCAAAACTAATCACTATATGAAGTCAAGTTTTTCGATAGAAGATTAGGAGAACTTCAAGCAATATTATTTATGTTCTCTTTTTTTGTTCCTCTGCAGGAACAATGGTCTAAAGCACTGTGGCTAGCTAACAGCCAGGTTCTTCAATGGAGGAGGAGTTCGGCAAGTTGACCCTAACCCTGACGAAAAGGAAAACTGTTAAGTTTTCTAATTTTATTTATTGGGCTCACTTTTTGCAGGTTTTTCGACAAGTATCAATTTCAGTGAAAAGCCCTGCAAAAAGGACGTACATGGAGCGCCAGGAGTCTAGGTCCAAAGCTGGAGCGCCAGGAGTCCAGGTCCGAAACTGAAGCGCCTCGCTACCCTAGTAATGATTTTTTTTCTTTAAGATTTTTTTTGGCAAAGACACTTTTGCTTTAACAAGTAGTTTTTAAAAAACTTTGAGTACTTTCTCAGTGATGACCTGTATAACCATCATATCTGCAGTACTACCTAGGTATTGTACAGTAGAGATAGATCCCTGCCGGTAATACTTTCATTTTTGAGAATAGGGCAACTAGGTTGGGTTGTTCGTGGAGTGCCCGCTAAAACATCAATCCGGACCAGTGGTGCACCCAGAATTTTCAAAGAGGGGAGGAGAAAATTTTTCAAAAAAGGATTATTTTTGCTGCCGAATTTTTGGCCTTTTTTACTGAAAATAGGGGTTTCCACGCTATTTTCAGACAAAAATTAGCTAACTTCGTTCTCGTTTGCTAATATATTGTCAAATAAAGCGATCTAATGGCTTTTTTGTCGGCGCATTTGCCCCGCTTTCAAAAATTTTGGATACGTTTGTTTAAAAATGGTGACTTCAATTGACATCTTGGTCCAAAATTGCACAATATTTTTTTTTCGGTTTTACTTAGGCATCTTATGGTTTTACTTAGGCGTTTTGTGCTGCTTCGTGGCGGATAGTAATTTAAGGAAGAAATAATTATTATATTAGCAATTTTTTGTCTAAAAAGCCCTTTTCTCTACTAAATATCGTAAGTGTCATTACTATGGGACTGGATGTAAGGGGATTATGCTCGCCTAGACCTTACCCCTGCAGGCCCTGCCGCGCTTACCGAATACGCCTGTATATTCGACTTTAATTTTGCATTCACAAAATAATACAAAATCATTTACTTTGCTTTGACCTTTCTACTCTATGAGCTGTTAATTTAGAGCTGTAGCCTTCATTCATTTCTAAAATTGTTGTTGACCTTTTTTTTGGTCTTAGATTGTTCTTGGCTTCACATTTCGCTGTGTTTATGATTGTTTAGCAATTGATTTTTTGTACAGTATATCCTGTGAAGTTGTCTAGAAACGCTATTCTGTGTCCTAATAGTACCCTTTTTAAAATGAGTATAATATGCATTTATAAAAACTTTTAACCCCGGAAATAACTTGAAATGGAATTACGAAGCTTTGGCCCTTCAAATGAAAGTAAAATCAAACAAAAAACGCAGCCCACTATTCTACAGTGGTTGTCTGAAGTTGCGTGTATGTAATAATTTTATCATTGATTTAAATGGGCAAATTTTACTACGATCTGCAGTAAGAACCAGACAATGGGCATTGTGACGCGCCACTAAATCGGTCTATTGTTTTGATGAAAATATTTTGTTTGTTTTGAATCCAGAAACAGATTTTTTGTTTACTTACTTTAACGCATTTGACTTTAGTTTTGTTTTCAAATATTGAAAATTAAGCCTGGCGTTTGATATTTTATTCAATTTTGAGCCTGGCGTTTGATGTTTTATTCAATACACCTTTTTTTTAAGATCATTTTAAAAAACCTCGATGTTTCTCGAAATACTTTTGGAGTTTTTTATAAACTTGAGTTTTTGTTTTGCAGTTAATTTGTTTGGTATCCTTACACTTCGCAGAAAAACATTTCCCCGAAAACTTATTTGCCAGAAAAGCATTTTCCTGAACGTTCTTTTTCCAGAATTAACAATTGTCAGAAATCACACTTGCCAGAATGAACACTTGCCTGAAATTACATTTGCCAGAATGAACAACTGTCCGAAATTACATTTCCCCGCAAGCTTATTTTCCAGAATTTTCACTTGCCAGAATGTACGTCTGGCCGAAATTACATTTCCCCAAAAACTTATTTTCCAGAATTTACACTTGCCAGAACGTGCATTTGGTCGAAATTACATTTCCCCGAAAACTTATATTCTAGAATTTGCACTTGCCAGAATGCACATTTGGCCGAAATTACATTTCTCCGAAAGCTTATTTTCCAGAATTTACACTTGCCAGAATGTACATTTGGCCGAAATTACAGTTCCCCGAAAGCTTATTTTCCAGATATTATACACATTAAACCGAAAATTCGTTATTGATAGAATTTACATTAAAAAAATATATAATATGCTTGTTCATTTTCAAAAATTGTTAAGCTGCGTGTAGAATAAAAGGGGCAAAGGAAAGCAGTCTCTCACGTCTTGTAAGTAATTTTGACAAACAACGTTAGGTTTGAAATATTTTTGGTTTTTGATAAAAACAAGTGCCATTTTCAGAACCGAACTATTCTTCCGAAGTTTGTGATGATATTTTGATGTGTTTTTAGATTATCGGTAATATTACGGTATTTCGATAGTATCTAAAATTCACAAAAACATCAGCATACGAGCGTCGTACCATTAAAGTATCTTAGTCAGCCAAAATTCTGCAATGAGGGTCTGTTTCGGGGGTCTGATTTCGGAGCCAGCAGCCAGAGACCATTTCAGGTCTGGGGGCAGAGCGCCTAGCCGCTGGAAAATTTGGTATTTTTTGCAAAACGGACTTTTAAGCCTACTTTGACAAAAACCATTGCTTTAAAACGTGGCAAAGCTAAGAATTTAACAGTACAAAAAGTTGATTAAACTGGTTGCAGAAATGGGTTATGTAGAAAGTGGATATAACCGGTAAAATTTTAGTTTCATATTTACAAGCTGGTAAATCATGAAATTCTAGTTCTGTAAAACTTACATGGGGTAATTTGTTTTGTGTATACTTTAGAGAAAGATACAAAATTTGAGAGTAGTGATTGGTAATTAACTAAAATTGAATAACCCCCCTGCTTATTTCTGAGTTTTAATTTTGTTTGATGAATATCCAAGCTCAGCATTTTTTAGCAAGCGATCAAATTTGATTGCTTATTTTTGCCAGTTTGAAAGTTTTTACTTATTTGTGTATTTTATTTCTGACAAATCAGTTTCCTCTAAATAATTGTTTCAAAAGATGCTTTAAATCATTTTTGAGTCCATTCCAGTGCAAAAACCTGCTGTCTCAGAAAGCTATAGCCATTACCCCAGCAGTGCCGTCGCCAGGGCAAACGAAGCAAAGGGGCACTAGCCGAAAGTGGGGGGCACTAAAAAAGGCTAAATTTTTGCATATTAAAACCGATCACATCTTGTACGACTACAAATGTATATTCAAAGATGCTGTATTCATGTCTAAAAAAAAACATCTATAAGGCCGGCAACGTTTTTAATCTCGTTTTTGTCTGCGGCCTTTAATACAGTGCCGCAACTAGAGCGTTTTTCTGTGCAGAGTTGTAAACGGGCCGATTAGTGCAGGCCCGAACCCGGCCCGAACCCGAAAACTAATTTGAAGCCCAAATCATGCCCGAAAAAAAAACGAAACTTAGGTTAGATCTGGAAAATTTAGCAATGTTGCTAAGTTATTTTGCATCTAAGACAAAAATCACGTCTCAGGTCCGAATTAAGCCTGAAATTTTTGTGAACTTTAGGCCCGAACCCGGCCCAAACCCGAACCAGACCCAAAAAGCACAGCCCGATTTACAACTTTGGTTCTATGGGGCGAAATTTATTTCAGGAGAGGCCATAAATTGCTGCCTTTTTCTACAATACGAGCATGCTGGGCCATAAGTGTAGCCAAGACTTTTAATTAGGGGGGAGGGCACAAATCACGTGCAACAACGTTACCAGAAATTTTCGAAAGAAAACTTTTTGTTGGACAAAGATATTGTAGATTGGAAGATCAGAAGCCATGGCCATTGTTCTAGCACATAACCAGCATTTTGGTAAAGGAAGAGAGCTTAAACCTCCCAAAAAAGTGTAAAATGGGAGACGTGTTGAGCAAACTGGTGCACGTCAAACGTATTACAGACGTGAGTCTGGGGGCGAAGCTCCCAACCGCTGGGCGATTTTTTGTAATTTTTTGGAAAACTAGCTATTTATTGCCATAGGATCACAATTTCTTTAGAGCCATAAGAAAAAACTAGATTTTTAACATTTGAAAGCCAATTGAAAAAATTGAATTGTTCAATCCTACTTTAATTTTCCAGTTAAGTCCAAAACATTTTTAAATCTTGCATTTTGGTGTTAAATTTTGTAAGTGATTTGGCCCGGGTAGGGGAAAGCAAGGTACATTGTCTAGTGCAATATTTTAGCAGTAAATAGTAATCCACTCGAAGATTTTTCTTAGAGATTTTTGTTGTGTCATAAAAATAATCAGTTGCAGGAGCACATATACGACCAAGAGGAACAAGCTCCCTGAATTCAAATTTAATAGTTTGTTCAATGAACATTTCCCCTAGCTAAGTTTTTTTCAAAAGTATTTTGTCGCGTAAAACTGGTGGGGTTGAGGTGGATTGCTATTTAAAAACGGTACAATAGATGGTTACGCCTATTAACCATGTTATTGCTCGGGCCAGATTTATATTGTGCGGGGACCTTGGCACTTTGCGGATTTTCGCAACATCTTCCTGCCAAATTTAGGTGAAGACCAAAAAAGTCTCACCATTTGAGCGCGGAACCCCTTGCTAGTACTGTGCCATATTATGGTAAATCCGGCCCTAGTTACTACATTACGTTCATGAAAAGGTAAATGAGGGCCTAAGATAGGAACTTTTAGAACAAAACTCCCATTTCTCCTGGGTTATACATACATTTAAATTGGTTGGAAAAAACTGAATTGAGGGGACCTGGTCGTCATTATTCTTATTAATTACTGTTGTTAGCAAAAAATGCTAGAAAAAAGTGAAACTGAAGAAACAAAAGACTTTTTTGTCACATTTTTGTAATTGGTGACATTTCAATTGGGGGGGGGGGGCGGGATCCCTGGCTACGCCTATGAGCTGGGCAGTTTGTTTTAGAAATAAGAAAGCGTTTAGCAATCTCTAAAGCTGAGTTCAATTCATTGGTTGGTGCGGGTATGGATTCGAAACCATTCGGGACAAAAGGAGCGGTTATTTTTGCCTTTTGGGAATAAATTCAAGTTTGGACGTGAAGGAGAAAAAAGGTTAAGATAATCAGGGGCAACAGAAGCATTTGCACATAATTAAGTGGAAGGAGTATCGGTAGGTTCAAAAAAAGCAAGATTCGAACCGGGGTGAGGGTCTCTAATACTTCTCATGACAAACCTATCTATTACTGCCAAACAAGACAAAACGCAGTGTACAACAGTTACTAAACAACTTTTTGGCCAAGGTCAGAGTGACCACGTGCACTCATTGCTAATGCTAGCGTGCTACCCAAGTGCTACCGCAACCGCACCTAACGTCAATTTTTTGGTTGTAAAATAGTTGCTATAGCGTCACAATAAAATTTTGGAATATTCTTCAAAGATTTTACTTACTAAACAGTTTGTGGCTTGTCAGCAAAATCAAGCAAGGATTGCGATTATGCATTAGGCTTATGCATGCCGGGTGCTATCACAATCAATGTACCGATCATAAAAGTTTTGCGAAACGCAATATTTCGCATCAGTTCAAATTATTGATCAACAGTCTTACAATAGGCTACTTAAGGCCTACCAATATTTTCTCCTATTGTCGCTTCGGGGTTTGGACGGGCAAAATTTTTGTTTGGGGAGTGCCGCCCCTCTTGCCCCCCCCCTCTTAGTTGCAGCCCTGCTGTAATTGCTTGAAAACTCTATCTGCAGCAGTAAATGCTGCCAAACACGCAACCTGGATTTTGTTAAGGAGGGGTGAAAAAAATATTTTTTTTTCTCAAAAATTCTGTAATTTAGGCCTTGAGCTAAACAAACTGATGCAACTTGAGTGTGTCACAGAACGGGGCCTGGGGGCGGAGCCCCCAACCAATGGGCAATGTTTGTGATTTTACAGCACAAAAATAGCAATTTTAACGGCATTTTAATCACATTTCGCACTCTTTGAAGCCGCATCAATGACTAAATTGATAAAATTCAGAAGTCATTTCAAAAACTTAAATTGCTTAACCCCTTTAGCCCTCCCCCCTTACTTCAGGTCAAGTCTAAATACGTTTAAACGCTTGTATTTTGAAGTTAAATTTTCTAAGTGACTTGGCTAAGGGGGCCTAAGCCCCTTCACAATGGTGCTCCATTGACTGCGACCTAAAAATGTTGAGTGTGCTCCAAGGATCAAAAGCAGCTGCTCTTTGAAAATAATGTTTTCACCTATTGTCATGCCATAATCACTAACAAAGTATCGGTAACAATTCTGCAGTCTTATATATCTCTTCTGCGACACATTTGTAAAGGCGGGTTATTCCGTCACATTTATATACACCAGTTGATTGCCAGCAATTTGGCAAAAGATCTGAAAACGTCAAAGGAAAATTATGTTTGAAAGTTATTATTGCTATGTTTCCATCATTGACTATTGTCTTATCGTTACGTGATGTTGCAAAAACAGTATTTTGAGGAAACTGAGATTAGGGGGCCCGGCCCCCCAGTAGCGACGGCACTGCATCACTTCCCCGCTTAGGCTACTGACGTTAGTGCAGACTTACACGTATGAAAAGACGAAACTGAAATTTCACGACCATTACGCTTACATATGGCCTACAGCAGTGTTGTTCAACCTGTGGGCCATAGAGGCATTTTGTGGTGGGCTACAAAGCTATTTAGGTAACTGCAAATTCGGTTGAAAAAATGTCTTGATCATTTGCGCTGTGGGGCCCGTTAGCGAGCTAGCATAAAATTTGCGGTTTTTGGCGTGAATACCCTTTTTTTGTGATCACCTGAAAACTGAAAAATTGCGATTAACCTAGCGATTTAGATGTGGGCCATGGACAATTTTCGAATTGAAAATAGGTCACGGTGATGAAAAATTGGGAAGCACTGGCCTACAGTCTTGCTTTAATGGAGCTCGTTAGGTGAGCGTTTTCTCGCAATTACACAATAATATAATGAAATATTCGTATCAAAAAATTTGCAGAATTAAAAAATAACATCGTACGGTACTGTCATTTTGATTTGAGGTACATTACGCGCCTTGAGGGAAAATTGATTTATAGCAGAATTAATGTTTCACTGACACCAATGTGTAAATTGGTGAAATTGTTCAATTCGAAAGATTGACAGAAGCCTGGTTGCAAACAAATATTAACTCAAAATTCTCTGGTCAAAAGTACACAGCAGAGAATTCTTAACAGCAGGAAATTCGAATTTTCATCATATACAGTTGCAGTCCGGCTACCTCCCCAACAACAATCTCGACAAGATCATTCATTCTACGTTGTTCACTACATCGCTTTGTGCGGTCAATTTTTGCTAGAGCAAGACTCGTTGGTTTTAATTGTGACGTCACCTGAAGAAATCACTTATCTTCTTGCTACATTTGCATGAACTGCGATTGAAATGTTCTAAATTGTATGAAATGTGAATGGCGGAAATTGACATCATAATGAGATTTCCGTAGGAGTGTCTTTCTCGGTTGATTTCAACTAAAAACTCTTTGAAGCTGGTTGTGGGAATGTACGCCATTGCTGCTTTTTTAAAGTGTTTGTAAGCTAAAGCGCGAAATCTTTAGCCGAGGAATGCAACAAGTGTTGTTTTGCTGGCTTACATTTGATGTAGATTTTGGCTGCTCTGTACTACAGCTGCAGATTTAATTTTGTCGCGAACGCAAGACGAATTACACTATTTTTTTTTATAACAACAATATTTCATAAAAACCAGAGGCTCATTGTTGCTCAGAATGTAAAAAAAAATTGCCACCCTCCATCAGTAACAAAAAGATTGGAAACAAAAAAGAATAAAGTTCAAATCTTAAAAGCAACTAAATTCTGTGCTAATCCAAAACGATAAAATTTTAGCAATTTTCCAGTATTTACAAGCAAAAATATTGCAATGCTGCTTCAAACTGCGCAAGCAACTCAGAAATATTTGGATGTTCTCAAGTTAAAAAAAACTCCGTTCTTTTTGCTTTTGCAGTTTTACGATGCTGCAAAAAAGGTCTTTGCTCAAGCTGACAGAGCATTCGGAATTAAACACCAAAATGACTTCAAAAGCATGGTCGTTTCAGGCCCGGCGCCAGGATAGCGTGACTGGGGGGGGGGGGGCAGAAATAAATTTTTGGGGGGGCACGGGAAGTTTATTTATGTTAATTCAAGAGGGGCACGGGGGCACGAGAAATTTATTCCAGTGTGGATCAAACGAATAAGGTGAAGACCAAAAAAAATGGTCTTCAATTCAAAAATTTCCACAAATTCTGGTCATCGTCTCAAAGTTCTTGCGATTTTTCACGAATTCTTAAAGGCGGTGAATCATCCAGCTAATTCCGGTGGTTTACAATAGCTAAAATTGAACTATAATTTTTGATATTTTTTGTTTTAATTTTGGGACTGCGTTTGCAAAGATATTTAACAAATACAAAAAGATGTCCCCCAAAAAAAGTTATTGGAAACTCTGAGTTTTGTTCTTCCCGCCAAAACCACAGTAGGCCTAATGGTTTAGAGATAGTTTATTTCTAAATAGCTTTGGCCTAATTAGGCCTATAACTATCTCTAAACTACGAGTATTAGGCCTAATAGTTTAGAGATAGTTAGGCCTAATAGTTTAACAAGATTACAGTAGGCCTAATAGTTTAGAGAACTGTGGTTTTGGCGGGAAGAACAAAACTCAGAGTTTCCAAAAACTTTTTTCAGGGGGACATCTTTTTGTATTTGTTGAATATCTTTGCAAACGCAGTCCCAAAATCAAAACAAAAAATATCAAAAATTATAGTTCAATTTTAGCTATTGTAAACCACCGGAATTAGCTGGGTGATTCACCGCCTTTAAGTGTAGAACAAAAAAAAAGAGGTCTTCGTCCCAAACGTTTTATGAAATCCGGTGTGAGTCCACAAAAATTACGAAAATACGGGCGGTAAACACCAATTTGGGAGTCTTAGGCCTCGATTTGCACCCCAATAGCCCCGAGCCTGTTAATTTCTTCGGGGCACAGTCCTCGCTTGGGGGTGCACAATTTTCGTTTGGGGGGGCACAAGCAGTCAGTTGTGGGGGGGGCACGGCCTCGGAATGCCACCCCGTGGCGCCGGGCCTGGGTCGTTTAAATTGACATGAACGTTCTCTGAATTCAAGAACTAATATTAAGAACAAATAAAGCAGCAAATTGGCAAAAAACTAAGAAAAGACAGCCTCAACTTAAAATTTATTGGTTTTTCTAGAAAAGTGTAACATGGGTTAAAGTAAGCTTGCTTTGCCTCATTGAACATGCAAACTGCTAATTGCGTTACGCTTGAAGCACAACTTATGATAGCAAATTGACTAATAAGCTCGGTTATATTTCTCATTCAGTAAGCTAACTGTTATCGCAACGTTTCTTAATTTCAACTAAAAGTTTGTTCTGCTTATTAGAAATATATAACCTAAACATTAGTATAATTTTTTGAATGAAAAATAGTTTTTAGAAAATGAATTTTTGAGGAAATGTAACTTCTGAAAAATAAGTTTTCGGGGAAATGTAATTTCGGCCAAATGTACATTCTGGCAAGTGTAAATTCTGGAAAATAAGCTTTCGGGGAAATGTAATTTCGGCCAAATGTACATTCTGGCAAGTGTAAATTCTGGAAAATAAGTTTTCGGAGAAATGTAATTTCGGCCAAATGTACATTCTGGCAAGCGTAAATTCTGGAAAATAAGTTTTCGGAGAAATGTAATTTCGGCCAAATGTACATTCTGGCAAGTGTAAATTCTGGAAAATAAGCTTTCGGGGAAATGTAATTTCGGTCAAATGAGCATTCGGGGAAATGTAATTTCTGGCAAGTGCATGATCAGGAAAGTGTAAATTCTGGAAAATGCACGTTCAGGAAAATGTAATTTCTGGCTAATGCACGTTCAGGAAAATGTAATTTCTGGAAAATGCACGTTCAGGGAAATGTGTATTCGGGATAATATAGTTTCGGCCAAGTGTTTTTCGGGGAAATGTAATTTCTGGAAGGTGTTTTTCGGGGAGGTGTATAGGATCCAATTTGTTTAGTTAAAAATGCTCATCGACGCATGTGTTTTATTGATTCATATGCATTATATGTACATAAACCTAATACTGCGGCTGTTTAACCTCACCAAAGCAAGCACAGTGTTTGATATCTATTTGCTAGTCTTTCGTCAGCCCAGGCCTGAGGGCAGTAGGATGCTTTGCCTCTATGGCAAGCAAAGATCGAGACAGTGTCTACAAGAAGGACAATGACGCACAGGCGGCAGCTAAGCGGTTTGGAAATGAAACTTGGAGGCAGCAATCTTTTGAACTCCAACCCGAAAGTCTTGTAAGGTAGTTGCACTGCTGATCTGTATCTTTGATGATATTTCAGAGCTGGCCCAATACGTTATTTATACAGTTGCTTTAAACCTTTTGCAAGCATGCGTCACAAGTATGCAATTGTTGATCTCATATAGGTCGTTTGCTGTAAATTCTAGAACGCTTAAAAATCGAGTTTGTAAAAAAGTTTGAGTGGCAAAAAAAAATTGATGCAGATAGACTGCATTTCATCCAAAGAGTCACAAAAAACTGTATTTCAGACTGTATTTCATCCAAAGAGTTACTGATCGACTGTATTTCATTCTTGGCCTCGAGGACACACTTTCAAGTCCTTGGCCTTGGCCTCGAAGCCTCAAGTCCTCGAAAATTGCCCTGTCCTCGGCTCGAGGACAGCACTATTTTTTCAATGGTTAAAATTTTGCAGATCGGCTGAAAAATGTTTTTCTAGACCGTTTTTTTTGGAGATCGACCGAAAAAAAATTTTTTAAGACTTTTTCTTAAGAAAACACTTGCATTTGTGTCCTTGGCCTTGGCCTCGAGCATTCCTGTCCTTGGCCTCGGATTTTTTGGTGTCCTTGGCCTTGGCCTCGATTCTTGTGTCCTCGACTCCAACTCTGCTCATACAGATAGAGTGAGTTACTTTTTGATGGTAGTGTAGTATGTCAACTTTGACTCCGCTCTCTGAGGTTGAAATGCTTTTGAATCTCTGGAAATGTGGGCCATCGTACATTGTTATACCGTAGAATGAGCGCTCTCAAGTCAGAGAAATGTAACAAAACGTTAATTTCGGTGCAAGTGTATGGCTTTTGATACATTTTCCTCTTTTTTTAATCAAATCAACCACTATTGGATGCCCTAACAGCTGTGTAGCAAAAATAGCGACCAATTACCAGTACTGAATAGGCTGACTGATATTTTTTGCTGTAGGCAAGTTTGATTGCGGTGTTATGGTGCGATACCAACACTTAACGCGGAAACCTGAACTCTTCCGGACTCCTTGAGCCCGGGCCCCCCTAGGCCCGGGTACGATGTACCCCCTGAACCTCCCTCTCACAGGCCCTGGTTACCGGTACTTGCTTGAAAAATGTACCGTCTGTACCGGTACTATGTTTAAAAGTACTCCGGTACCGGTGCTCGATACCGGTACTTTTTGATGATTCAACTTAATTTTCTTAGAATCTTTGAAGAATGTTTTGTTTCAAAAAGTCAGTAATTTTTTGTGAAAAAAAGCACGACAAACCAAGATTACGAGAAAACATTTACTTTGAAAAAAATCAGATCTTCTATTCGTAACTAAATCCAACTTTTTGAGTTTTAATCCGGTTTTACACGGCGGGCATTTTTGCCCCACTCTCAATTTTTTCGTGATAAAAACCTTGAAAAAAAAACAATTTTTTCAAACTGAGTCAAATTTCATCGCAATTAATTTCTAAAAATTTCAAGTTGTTAAGGTAAAGGCAAATTTCCCAATTTTGAGATTTCCCAAAGTCATATTCCAAAATCTAACCTTTTTTGCCCAATTTATAATTTAAACTAAGTTACGTAATAAGACGTTTTTGTGACGTAACCTACTTGACTAAGACATTTTACGATTCAGTTTCCAAAAATAAAGTTGATTGATTGATTGGTGCATCTTTATCCTCCTATCACGAGAAAGCGACGGTGCGCTATATTTTGGACGAATCTGCACCCGCTTAGGAGTTGACCATTTTCCAAGCTTTCCTGTTGACGTTTTTGACTTCTTCCCACGTAAATTTGCTGCTTGTTCGAAGCCACCTAGCAGAGATAATTATCGTAAAGCGTCTTATCCAAGGACGCAAAAACGTGACCAGGGTGCGGGTTGAACTCATAAACCTGCGATCAGAGTCGTCGTAAAAACGACGCCTTTACCCATTCGGCCATGGCAGGACAGATCTCCCGAGGGGCTCGACCGAAAGGTTGCCCCCATTGTTTCGGACTGTTTTTTCGCTGGGCCGCCCGTTGACCGGTCACAACTGGGCTGCTCCTCTTCTTCTGATTGACCGGACCCCCTTTCGGCGTCTCCTTATCCTGGCATTGTTCCTTATTAGTGGCAATGTCCACCCTAACCCAGGCCCCATCAGCATCCATCCTCGCCCCAGGTACCCCTGCTCCATCTGCCATCTAGATGGGGGCAGAGATTCTCTTCAATGCTCTGCTTGCCTTAAGTGGGTGCATTTTCTTTGCTCCTCCCTCACCCGTGCTGACTTTCGCACAATCTGTGCAACTGGCACTGCAGTGGGCTGGCGATGCCCAGCGTGCCATCCCCAAAACACTAGTGGCTCCCCCACTCAGACCAGTCTCCTTGTTACGCCGCCTGCGTCCCCTCCACCCCCTCCCCCAGGGTTCCCTCCACTACCGCCTGGCTTTCATCAATCACGTCCACCTCGGGGCCTCCCACGTTACCCTTGCTCCATTTGCTCTCTCGAGGTTGGTAAGGATTCTTTAAAGTGCTCCAAGTGGGTGCACTTCTCCTGCTCCTCTCTGACCCGGGCTGACTTTCGCAAAATCTGCGCGGCCGGCTCCCTCATGGGTTGGAATTGTCCTGCTTGTCTTATGGGGACCTTGCCTCTCCCACCCCCCGGCTAGCGCCCCCCGCCCCTTCTCTCCAGCTCCGCCCCCACCCACACCCCCTCCACTTGCTTGCTCAGATCTCATGGATTCATCTCTGCCTCTCCCCTCCTTAACACCTACCCTCCTTCCGCCTTTACCCTTCCTGCCTCATCACCACCGCCCACAGGTTCACAGCCGGTCCTTAACTTGCCACCCCACCCTCAAGGAAATCCACGCCTCTCACAAAATCTCCGAATTCTTCAATGGAATGCCGGCGATCTTTCCTCCTGATCGCTTTTCTCTCTGGCAACCACTATGACCTCATTTTCCTCCAGGAAACACATCTTTCCTCAACCAAAAAGTTCCAAATCCCTGGTTATTATACCCTCCGCACGGACCGGACATTCGGTAGACAAGGCCCTGTTTCTTTCGTTACTCATAACACTGGTGGTGGTGTCCTCACTCTCATCCACTCTGACCTGTCTTTCTCTCCTGTTTCTGTCTCCTCTCTGTCTTCCCAGGACCCCTACTCAGACTACACCTGTGTTAAAGTCCTTCTCTCCAACCACTCTTCTCTTCAATTTCTTAACCTCTACTCCCCTCCCATCAAAAACACTCTTTCTGACTCTCGCACCAGGACCTTCTATCCTGACATCCTTTTTAACTCCCCTGACACTTTTATCCTCGGAGACTTCAATGTTCACCACCCAACATGGGACAGACTCATTCCCCCTAACCCGCTCGGAAATGACCTATTTCGCTGGATCACTTCCTCCGGTCTGGAAATTCTGAACGACCCCGCCTCTCCCACGCTCCTTCACCATTCCACTGGGAGCCGTTCTTCCCCTGATATCTCGTTAGCTCCTGCGTCTCTCGCTCCCCACTGTGAGTGGCGCACTCAGATTTTGATGCACTCTACATCCACCAGGCTGCCCACTCCTTTTCCCTCTTCTTAGTCGAAGCTGCCCAAGGCCTCTATTCCCTTTGGCCGCCTTGGTCGTTCCCCCAAAGCCTGGTGGTCCCAGGAAGCGGAACCTGCAGTGCGGGAACGACGGAGGGCCCGCTCCGTAGCACACCGATCTGAGTCGCACCGCCTCAGATACATAGACGCTTCTCGTAGGGCGCCCTCAGTCATTTCTAGAGCCAAATCTGCAACCTGGCAAGCCACCTGTTTTAACCTGTCTCCCCGTTCTGATCCTCGTGCTGTCTTCAGGCTTCTCAATGCCATCTCGGGCAAAAAGAACACCTCACAAGACCCTTCTTTTCCTGATTGCACTTCCCCTCTTGATACTGCCAACCACTACGCCTCTTATCTTTGCTCACATCTATCTCAAGCGACACCCCGTTCCTCGCGCAGAGCTGAAAGACAGTTCATGAATGAACTTCGGAAAGCTAGCTGTGAGGATGCTTCGTCCCTCCACAATTCTTTCTGCTCCCCCTTCTCCTTGACTGAACTCTCCACTGCCATCAGCAATCTCTCCTCTTCCACTTCGTCTGACCCTGACCAGATTACCTACCCTTTACTAAAGCACCTGCCGGAACCTGCACAGCTCCTTCTTCTTTCTCTTTTTAACAGGTCCTGGCACTCTCACACCTTTCCCTCTTGTTGGAAACCTACCACTATCATTCCCATTCATAAACCTGAAAAACCCACTTCCTCTCCGTCCTCTTTCCGCCCCATTTCCCTCACCTCCTGCATCTCCAAGCTTTTTGAGCGCTTGATTCTTTCTCGCCTAACTTTTCACCTTGAATCTAATCATCTCCTCTCCACTTGCCAGGCCGGCTTTCGTCCTGGTAGGTCATTCCTTGACCAAATTCTAACTCTGTCTCAATCAATCTGGGACGGCTTCCAAAAAAAAAAACCTCTTGACCGAACCATTTTGGCTTCTGTTGACTTCTCCAAGGCTTTTGACTCGGTCTGGCACTCTGCTCTTTTTCTGATACACTAGTTTATAATTTGGGATTCCTAGCGTGGATTTTCAACACAAAAATTGTTGAGAGAATGTTGCTTCGTCCCTAGACCACTTAGTAGTAATTAGAGTATTGTTCTTTCTTGTTTCAAAAAAAAAAAACTTCGCAACTTTCGCTCGCATATATTCAGAACAAGTTGTCTTTCTCAAGATAAGTTTTATTAATTATCAGAGGTGGAATTTTTGAGGACGTTCTTGGCCTCGAGGACAC
This sequence comes from Trididemnum nubilum, assembly GCA_963965965.1. NCBI lineage: Eukaryota > Metazoa > Chordata > Ascidiacea > Aplousobranchia > Didemnidae > Trididemnum > Trididemnum nubilum. Next base: position 37,281,380 of record OZ014484.1, on the reverse strand, counting down.
ATTTTGAAGCCCTTGGCCTGGGCCTCGAAGGTCAAGTTCTTGACCTTGGCTTTGGCCTGGAAGACTACAAGCAGAGGTGGAGTCCTCGAGAACGTCCTTGGCCTAGAGGACGTCCTCGAGGACACATTTTGAAGTCCTTGGCCTTGGTCTTGGCCTCAAAGGTCTAGTCCTTGGCCTTGGCCTCGAAGCCTCAAGTCCTCAAAAATTGCCCTGTCCTCGGCTCGAGGACAGCACTATTTCTTAAACAGTTGAAATTTCGTTGGAAAACGCCAGAAGCCTCGCAGAAAATTTGCAAGCACCTTTTTTGTTTTCCTCAATTGGAGCATAGGCGTAGCCAAGGGGGGGGACAGGGGGTCCGCCCCCTCCCCGATTGAAATTTCACCAATGACAAAAATGTGACAAAAAAGCCTATAGTTTCTTCAGTTTCAGTTTTTTTTAGCATTTTTCGCTTACAGCAGCATAACTAACAACAATATTGAAGACCAGGGGTTCGGGTCCCCCTCAATTCAATTTTTGCCAGCCAATTTTAAACGTATAACCTGAAGAAAACGGGGAGTTTTTGTCCTAAAAGTTGCTATCTCAGGCCCACATCTAGCCTTTTTGTGAACGTAATGTATTAATCAGGGCCGGATTTACCATAATATGACGCAGTACCAGCAATAGCGTAGCCATGGGGGAGGCGGGGGCTGTAGCCCCCCCCCCCACCATTGACCTGTCAACCAAAATGCAGAATAAAAAAAATACCATGTTTTTAGCTCTTTTGAGACTGGTTTTTTTTTGCGCTGGAATTGACTAAAAAGTGATTTAAAGCATCATTTGAAACATATATTCAGGGGGGGGGGGCTAATTGTCAAAAAATGAAGTCACGAATCAATGAAAACTTTGAAAACATACCCGAAAATAAACAATCAAATCTGATCGCTAATGTAAAAACACCGAACATAGGTTTTATCAAGAAATATATCATAAACTTAAGAATAAGGGGAGGAGAGGGGCTATTCAATGTTAGTTAATTACCAATCACTTCTCTCAAATATCTTTCCATTAGCCCTTCCCCCAATTATTTTTCTTTATAAAATATAGGCAAAATAGATTACTCCGTGTGAGTTTTATTGAATAATAGGATTTTATGATTTACCAGCAAGTAAACAAGAGAACTGCAATGTCATCATTAGCCACTTCTCATATAGCCTATTAATGCACTTAGTTGAATCATGTTGGGCTGCCAATTTTTATGCCACGTTTTAAAAGCATTATTTTCTATTAAAATAGCTCTAAAAACAAGTTTATTTTGCAAAAAAATGCAAAAATTTTGAGCGCTGGAGGCTCCGCCCCCAGACTTCAAGCCTCCGGCAGCTGGGGGCTTTGTTCCCTAACCCCATTGGCCTCTGGCGACTGAGGGCCCCGCCCCCAGACCCCCAAAACAGCCCCCCATTGCGAATTTCTGGCTACGCGCCTGAGTACCAGCTAGGGACCCCGAGCTATAATCGTAAGACTTCTTTTGGTCTTCACCTATATTTGGCAGAAAGATGTTGCGAAAATCTCCAAAGTGCCAGGGGCCTAGCGCGAAGTAAATCCGCCCAGGCAATAACATGGTTAGTTGACGTAACCATCTATTTTACCATTTTTCAATAACAATTCAATAATTCACCTCTTACCTCGCCGGTTTTTATGCACAAAATACTTTTTAAAAAAATTAGCCATGGAAAATGGTGATTGAACGAATCATTGAACTTCAATTGAGGGGGCCTGGGCCCTCTGGCCGAACATGTACTCCTAAAATTGGTTATTGTCAGAACAAAACAAAAATCTATAAGGAGAATATTTGAGTGAATTATTATTTACTGCTAAAATGTTGCAAGAGACAATGTACCTTACTTCCCCTACCTGGACCAAATCACTTCCAATTAAATTTAACTCCAAAATGCAAGATGTTAAACGTGTTTGAAACTTGAATTGCAAGTAAAAGGAGTATTAAACGATTTGATTTTTTTGATTGGCTTTCAAATGTCAAAAATCTAGTGCTTTTAAATGGCTCTGAACACTTGCAAAATGTGATTCAATGGCATTAAAATAGCTCTTTTTTTCCAAAAAATTACAAAAAATCGCCCAACGGCTGGGGGCTTCGCACCCAGACCCCCAAAGCCTCCGGCGGCAGGTAGCCCCACCCCCAGATCCCCCCTCTGTGATACCTTTGAGTTACACTAGCTTTCTCAACACGTCTCCAAAGTTAAATATTTGCGTTTTTGAACTATCAGTTTAAGCCCTCTCCCTTTGCAAAATCCTGGTTACGTGCCAACAGGCAACGATTTTAGATCTTCCATCCTACGATATCTTTGTCCCACAAAAACTTTCTCTTTGGAAAAATTTTGATGACGTAATTTCATGTGATTTGTGGTTTAGGCTTACTCAGTACTTAAATTGTAAAATTTTGCATGGGGGGACGCTTTTGCAGCCTTGACCAAACGCATTTGGCATACGAAAGTACTTTAGGGAAGATTACGTAATTCCGTTGCCGAGATTGAACAAACACCAAAAAAAAGAGTTCTTCGCCTAAAATTGAAGTGTTTTTTCGCCAAATTTAGGTAAAGATCAAAAAAAAAAAGGTCTTCGTCGGAAATTGAAGCGGTTTTTTGCCAAAATTAGGCTAAGAATTAGGTCTTTTTTGTCTGATCATCCAGCGCTCAAATCTCGTTGAGGGGACGCTAAATCTCGATGGGAGGACGCGTCCCCCCTACAATTTAAGTGCTGGGCATACCTTAATCAAAAATTCTGGGTACGCCAATGAATTGGAGATCGCCCGAAAAAAATTTTTGAAGACCTTTTTTTTTTGAGAACACTTGCGCCTGTGTCCTTGGTCCTTGGCCTTGGCCTCGGGCATTCCTGTCCTTGGTCTCGAGAGGTTCTGTCGTCGGAAAGGCTGTCCTTGGCCTTGGCCTCGGATTTTTTTTGTGTCCTTGGCCTTGGCCTCGAGCCTTGTGTCCTCGACTCCACCTCTGACTACAAGTCCTCGAAAATGTTCTGTCCTCGGTCGAGGACAGCAATAGTTTTTGAGTTGTTAAAAACGGACTACGATCGTGATCGTTTTTCTTACTTCGCCTGAAATTTCACTGAGAATTTGCGATTTTTTGAGCGAAGACCTAAGAACGCCTGAAATTTCGCGAAAATTTGCGAGAAAACCTTTTTTTGGAGAACACCTGCGCGTGCTCGTTGTGTTCATGGACCTTAGCCTTGGCCTCGAGCGTTGCTGTTCTTGGCTTCGAGAGGGTCTGTCATCGGACAGTGGGTCCTTAGCCTTGGTCTTGATTTTTTTGTGTCCTTGGCCTTGAACTCGAGCCTTGTGTCTAGATTGACTCCACCTCCGTTAACTATATCACGGATACACTATCATACTCTGTTTAATATGCTATCCCTGTTAAGTGTATTACATTTCACTATCACGCACATTTACTTTTTTCCGAGTCCACACTCAAATAGGCACGGTCATGAGTTAGCATTAGCAACTCGAAAATGTACGTTTCCGAACCCTGGATGGTTTTAGGGCTTTGTTGTTTGTACCACCTGCACCGGAAATATTAGCAGAAATACAATAAAAATAACCATTCTACACTGCATTTTGCCCCTCATTTTCCGATTAAGGCTTTCAAACAATGCCATTTAAAATGATTATACTATTTTAATCATTTACACAATAAAAATTTATACAATAAAATCATCATACAAAAAAATTTTAGTGATTTTAAATTGCTGCTAATTTTTAGTAACGTGTATATTCCCTAAGCAATGTGTCGCACATGCATTTAGCTAGTGCTCTCCCTGTGATTTTTATGTGAACATGTCATAAGTTGTTTGACGTCATGAAAAAAATCGCATAGACAAGGCAGATGTGTTTATCTATGCAATTTTTATTTCCAAATTTGGTAATTTCAGGTTTATATCATTGCATGTTTAAATATGTATTATTCGTTTGGCCTGATGAGACCCTTGAGCAAGGTTGAAACGAGTCGCGATAGCTCATTCGCAGTGTACGTTATAATAACAATTTGTATGGATGAATAACTTATGCTTCAAATGCTAGCCGTGAAGATGGCCTAGGTTAATGGTCGAAACAAAAAAACCTATAGTTTTAGGTTGACAATCATTGAAAAAAAATTTCAGTGATTTTAAATTGCTGCTAATTTTTTATCGTAATCACGTTATACAAGATTTTTCAAATAAGAAAAAGAAACGAATTGCAGAGCTAGAAGCATAGGCGTAGCCAGGATTTTTGACTGGGGGGGGACCCAAACCACAAATCACACTCAATGACGTCATCAGAAACTTCGAAAGAAGAATTCTTTGTGAGGGCAAAGTTAACGTAGAATGGAAGATCAGAAGCCATTGCCTTGTGTTGGCACGTAACTAGGAACTCGTTCAAGAGAGAGGGATTAAATCAATAGTTAAAATGCAAAAATGTCTAAATTGAGAGACGTGTTGGAGCAAAGAAACTTACTGTAGTTCATGTGTATTACAGACGGGAATCTGGGAGTGGAGCCCCCCCCAGCCGAAGGCTATGGGGGTCTGGGGGCGAAGACCCTAGCCGCTGGGCGATTTTTTGTAATTTTTTGGAAAAAAAAGCTATTTTAATACCTTTGGATCACATTTCGCACGTATTCAGAGCCATTTGAAAGTACTAGATTTTTAACATTTGAAAGCCCATAGAAAAAATTTAGTTGTTTAGTCCTCCTTTTGCTTGCTATATAAGTTCAACACACGTTTAAAATCTTGCATTTTGGTGTTAAATTCTCTAAGTCATTTGGCCCAGGTAGGGAGAAGAAAAGTACATTGCCTCCTGCAATATTTTAGCAGTAGATAACAATCCAGTCGAATATTTTCCTTAGAGATTATTGTTTCGTCGTAAAAACAACCTGTTATAGGAGTATATATACGGCCAACGGGCCCAGGCATTCTCAATTCAAAAATTTGTTCAATGAGCATTTCCCTTACTGTAGCTAATTTTTTTTCAAAAGTATTTTGTTGCATTAAACCTGGCGAGGTGGAGGTGAATTGTTATAGAAAAATGTACAATAGATAGTTACGCTTTTAAACCATGTTATTGCCCGGGCCGGATTTACATTGAGTTGGGCCCCTGGCACTTTGGGATTTTCGCAATTTTTACCAGTGAAGACCAAAAAAATCTGAGCGCAGGGCCCCTGGCACTGTGTCGTATGTCAAATCCGTCTCTGTTATTGCATTACGTTCATAAAAAGGTTAGATAAGGGCCTCAGTTAGCAACTTTTAGGATAAAAACCCTTAATTTCACACTAGTTATACGTTTAAATTGGTTGGCAAACATTAAATTGAAGGGGCCCAGGCCCCCCTGGAACAATACTATTGTTGGAAGCCCATTTAAATTGGGGGCCATTTAAATATTATTGTAAGGCAAGGATGGCAGTACGGTAGTACGTTCAGAATTTGCGTACTATGTACCTAGCACCTTGAACCGTACCGTATCAGCGTACCATACTTCATTTCAATTTTTGAAGTGTACCGTACCAACGTACCGTACCCGCACCATTTCAAAAAAGGCGCAGCGTACCAGCGTACCATACTTCTTAGCAAAAATTTAGGCATACCGTAACGTACTTACGTACCGTAACGTACTTACGTACCGTACTGCCATTCCTGCTTTTAACTACTGACAACTTTAACTGACTTTGAAATCACTAGCCTATAAATCAGCGATCTCAATTCACATATTTAGCGTCGGCTTCAGCTGTCGTTTGCCTCTGCATACAAAATCCTGTGCAATGTGCAAAAAGTTGAGGATTTTTAATTGAAACAGCGTACCAACTTACCGTACCCGTACCATTACAAACAAGGCGTACCGTACCAACGTACCGTACCCGTACCATTACAAAAAAGGCGTACCGTACTAGCGTACCGTACTTCTTAGCAAAAATTGAGGCGTATCGTACCGTACCTACATACCGTACCGTACTGCCATCCTTGTTGTAGGGGGGACCATTCAAATTGGTTGGCAAAAATTAAATTGAAGAGGCCCGGGCCCCCTGCAACAATATTACTGTAGGGGTTCACTTAAATTGGGGGCCATTTAAATATTATTGAAGGGGGCCTATTTAAACTGGTCGGCAAAAATTAAATTAAGGGGCCTGGGCCCCCTGGATCAATATTATTGGAACGATCAACCCTTGCGTCGCGTGTTCCTTTGTTTTTACTCGGCCATTTTGCAACTAACGAGGGCGAAATTTCAGACTTTTACTTAGAACTCGAGAACGGTTGAGTCTAGCTACACGAAAATTTGACAGCAGTTTGAGATTGATGAGTTGTATGTTTGTACCAAATTTTGAAGCAATAAGTTATGTGACTTTGGTTCTAGAGCCCGAAAACCACCCTGCAAGTTTAGCGTAAAAAGCGGTCTCAGTCAAAAACGGTTAAGTACGGCAAAAAATATTTATCATGGTTGGTACATGTTTCAAGATACCCTTTCATCCCAACCAACCCACGTTTGGCCGCGATGAGGTTCATTGGAACGACTGACGCTCGCGTCGCGTGTTCCTTTGTTTTTACTCGGCCATTTTCCAACTAACGAGTGCAAAATTTCAGACTTTTGCTTATACCCGTAACTCAAAAACGGTTGAGTCTAGCTACATAAAAATTTGACAGCAGTTTGAGAATAATGAGTTGTATGTTTGTACCAAATTTTGAGGCAATAAGTCACGTGACTTTGGTTTTAGGACCAAAAAACTGCCAAGCAAGTTTGGCGTAAAAAGCGGCCTCAATCAAAAATTGCTCAAGTACTGTACGGCAAAAAATATTTCATTGCGTTATATGTCTTAAGATCCCCTTTCATCCCACCCAACCCACTTTTGGCCGCGACGAGGTTTTTTTCTTTTTTTTTCTTTTTATTTCGTTTTTTTTCTTCCTAAATCTTGTTCGCTCTTCTTCTCCTAAACCACAAATGATCGAAATTTAATTTTTGTGTAAAGTTGTTGAGCTGCTAACGCAATTATTTCTCCCAAAATTTTTTGAGGCAACTCTTCCAGGAACGCCCCTAAAATGGGGCCCCAAAAATCAATTTTTTTTAATGGCTTAAGCTTGGGTGCCAGGCCAGTCTGTTTTGATATCAGCAGATATTTAGCAGACGAATATTTTGACATGTGTAGTTTGGGGGTGCCACCCCCCAAGGGACCCCCCCAAACAGACCCCAAAAAATCAATTTTTTGAACGGCTCAACTTAGAGTGCCAGTGTTTAAGATATCAACAAAGATTTAACAGACGAATATTTTGACATACGTAGTTTGGGGGTGCCACCCACCCCCCCCCCCCCCCCCGAGGACCCCCCAAAAATCAATTCTTTCTACGGCTGAACGTAGGGTGCCAGTCTGTTTTGATATCAGCAGATATTTAACAGAAAAATATTTTGGTATAGTTTGGGGGTGCCACTCCCCCTCCCCCCTGAAGATTCCCCAACTAGACCCCCCAAAATCAATTTTTTGAACAGCTCAAGCTTTGAGCCAATGTTTTATGATATCAGCAGATGTTTGCCTAAGTTAAAGGTGGTGAATCATCCAGCCAATTGCAGTGTTTTACAATAGCTAAAATCGAACTACAATTTTTGATGTTTTTTGCTTTAGTTTTGGGACTGCGGTTGCAAAGATATTCAACAAATACAAAAAGATGTCCCCCCCAAAAAGTTTTTGGAAACTCTGAATTTTGTTCTTCCCGCCAAAACCACAGTAGGCCTAATGGTTTAGAGAACTGTGGTAAGCCTAATAGTTTAGAGATAGTTTATTTCTAAATAGTTTAGGCCTAATTAAATTAGGCCTAACTATCTCTAAACTATTAGGCCTAATAGTTTAGAGATAGTTCGGCCTAGTACTTTAATTAAATTACAGTAGGCCTAATAGTTTAGAGAACTGTGGTTTTGGCGTGAAAGAGCAAAACTCAGAGTTTCCAAAAACTTTTTTCGGGGGGACATCTTTTTGTATTTGTTGAATATCTTTGCAACCGCAGTCCCAAAATCAAAACAAAAAATATCAAAAATTGTAGTTCAATTTTAGCTCTTGTAAACCACCGGAATTGGCTGGATGATTCACCGCCTTTAAACCGTTCAAAAAATTAATATTATTAAGTATTAAACAAATATTTTGACATAATTTAAGGATATCGCTCCCTCGGGAAATCAAAAATTGGACCACTCCAAAATCAATTTCTTTAAATCACTTGTTACGGAGCTGATTGTTTTTAATATTAAGTCTCTAAAAAATAAATATTTTGGTATGGTTAAGAGTTGACACCCCTCCCCGGGAACCCCCCAAATACATAAATTCCTCAAATCTTTACTTTGCATTCAAGTTAAAACCGTTTTTTTCGTACATATTTGCAAGACAAAAAATTAAAAATACAAATTGTCTTCTGTTCGAGATAGAAGTTTAGAATTGTTGTTATTAAGGCAAAAAACATAGATCTGGGATCAATACAATGCAGAGTGTCATGTGTAAATAAATAATATGTAGCCTACTAGACATTACACGATAGCTTTGCACGCATTTTGAATTTACGCTTGAGCTACGATATATGTATTTATGTTAAGAAACGATCGCGTGGCCCAGAGGAACTCAAAGGCCTTCATCGGTTCGGTCTGCTTCCAAAAAATAACCAGAAAACTTTTCAGCTATAATATGATATTGTATTAAAAACAGAAAAGAAACAGACTTCCACACGGCAAAAAAAAAAACTGAAGTTCGGTTAGTTGAAACCAGGGTGTCGAACCGAACCTGAACCCAAACCGTAAACCCGAATGAACCGTTTCATTTTAGTGAACCCGAACCGAACCTGAACCAGCAAAATTTTACTTCAGTGAACCTGAACCCTCAAAATTCTGCTCAAGTGAACTCAAACCGAACCTGAACCCCTAACAAAAGTAAGAATATATTTTTCCATATCCGGATGCCGCTAGCGCTGGTACACGCACAATAAGAGCAGTGGTGATCATCAACAGAATCAGCAGTGGCGTCGCAAGGGGGGGGCGGCCCGCCCCGGGTGTCACCATTTTGGGGTGACACCATTTGAATTTTTTTCTATTGAAACTCGGAAACCCACTGATTGGTAGGCAAAGACCTTTTTTTTTTCAGTCATCACATACTTTCGGGCTGAAAACCAACTCGTTTTGCAGCGAAGACCTTTTTTTTGGTCTTCACCTATTTTTTGGCCGATAAAGGGCGCCACTACGAAATCCCGCCCCGGGTGCCACCATTCTTAGCGACGCCTCTGAGGATCAGCAATTTCTCCTTTTTTTTTTCTGGACGAAACGAGTAATGACAGTTAAATTTTAAGTCAATGAACCCGAACCGAACCTGAAATATTTTACTTGAGTGAACCTGAACCTCGAAAATGGTGCTCAAGTGAACCCGAACCAAACCTGAACCGCTAAAATATTTTGAGCAGGAGCTAAACCTGAACCCGAACCGTTATTTGAAACGGTTCGACACCCTGGTTAATACCCCAGCTCAAATTTGCCTAGAAAGTGACATATACAGAAAAGACAGTAGAACAGTGCATCAAATCTTCTATCTGTTTATGTCTTTCATCTTTTGTGTAGTGGTACATTTGTACTTCGAGGCCTTGACTACTCTTTTACAGTCACACTAATTTTGTTGTTTTAAGCCCAGAAGCAGTGCAAGCAAGTCCTACTAAAACATACAGGATCACAGGTACTAAAATAATCACAAGAACTGCAAGACTCTCAAACCTAACTCAAACTTGAATCTTGATCCTTCAAATTGTGATTCTTTTGATCTTTGTGTTCTTGTATGCAGTAAATTTATATGACAACCCTAATCCTTGTCCTGTTTATTTTTTTAGCACCGGGGATATATATATATATATACATCAAAAAAAAATTTGTTTAAGAACGTACATAAATAATATCCACTGCGGTTATTCACCAATGCGATGTAATTTACTTATTTAGTCAAATACAACACTTCTTTTTAGAAGTTTAAACAGATTTGTTTTCAAATGTTTAGGGAAAAAACTGAACAAATTATTAAATTCTGACGATCAATTGCAATGAAGAAAAAAGTAGAAAAAGTTGGCGTAATAGCTAACAAAAACTGGTACATGGAAAGAGAGTAGGCCTATGTCACCGTTTCTGTTGACGCAAAGGAAAACTCATGACACTTGTGAGGGTAAAAAAAAGCAAAAAAAGAATCTGGAATATAAATTATATGCCAACCAGTTTATGTTACTAGTCAGTAGCGTACGCAGGATTTAGAAAAGGGGGGGGGGGCCAAAAACTTCAAAAAATTTGAGAGGAACATAGATCAGAATTTGATATTGTCATACTCAAATTTCGTCCAATTTTCCGTCCAGGTGAAGAGCAAAAAAAAAAGATCTTCATTCAAATTTCGTCCCATTTTCCGCCCAAAATCAGGTGAAGAGCAAAAAAAAAGGTCTTCACTCAAATTTCGTCCCATTTTCCGTTCGAAATCACGTGAAGAGCAAAAAAAAAAGGTCTTCACTCAAATTTCGTCCCATTTTTCGCCCAAAATCAGGTGATTTCTAATTCCCAAAGCCTGATGCCCAATTTCCAAAGGGGGGGCCATACCTCCATTTTGCTCACTTTTCTATGCAATTTTGCAATCCATACGCCCCTGTTACTAGTAATACGCTAGACACATTGAAGCCCAACGTAAAAGTTGCAATGATATGTAAAAAAAAACAGAGCTTTGGTGTTAATTTAACAGAGGATTTTAAATAACAAGCGCTTTCCTGAATGCGTATTGACAGCAAAGTCATAAAACCTTTATTATGACTGTGATTCAAAAGTATAGTGCAGAAATCCTGAACATGCATATTAGGGAAACAGTTATTTTCTACTTCACATTGCCTTTCTCTGAGCTGATGGGAAGCTTCACTAGGAATGCTCAAAGAACCTTTGCATTCAAGTAAAATATAGCGCCAGGGAAAAGTTTCAGATTGTTGCTAAAATATGTCAGTAACAATTAAGTAAAATTAAAATTTAGAAGAAACACTGCACACAAATATGGCAAAATTATCAAAACGAAGATACCTAAATGAACAAGCACAATAATGAATCTCCTTTAAATATGGCATCATATGCAAGCGTATTCACACAGACTTTTTTGTCACTTCACGATTTAGTTTGGGTTCAATTAGACTAAGTGAGAGGATTATTTAACTCACAGTCAGATAGTTAGCTATTGGTGATGATGGATAGCAATTATTTATGAAAAAAGTAAACATTTGATTCATATCTTTTGTCTCATTGTATCTACTGCAATTGTTAACTGAATGTAATGCAGCCTCCTAATGATCGCATTGGTTGTAACACTCATCAAACAACGTGTCCCAGAAAGAATATTATCAAGTGAAATTATTTCATTTGCAAATCTAGTTAATATTGCTGTTTTGTTGAATAGGTTCTTGACATTTTGCAAAGATAATCATTGGATGTAAGCAGTACTTAAATTGTAGGGGGGACGGGGAGGGACGCGTCCCCCCATCGAGATTGAGCATCCCCCCATCTAGATTTGAGCGCTGGTTTATCGGAGGAAAAAGTTACTGTTTTTGGCCGGTAAAACCGCTTAGATTTTCGGATTTCGGCGAAGACTTTTTTTTATTTTTTTGGAAATCACCTGTTTTTGGCCGGAAAAACCGCTTAAATTTTCGATTTCGGCCAGAAAAAGCCTTTGGATTTCGGCGAAGACCTTTTTTTTTCTTTTTTTGGAGATCACCTAATTTTCACTGAAATACCGCCTCAATCCAGTTCGGGAACAATGAAAATTTGGGTCAAGTTTGTTTACGGAACAAACTGCCAAAAAATCCTGGCTACGTGCCTGTTTTTCTCTAAGGTTCAGTCAACGCTGAAAAAGCGTCCCCCCATGCAAAATTTTACAATTTAAGTATTGGATGTAACAGTATGCTGGACCTACTGAGCACTACATACATTGTACCGGTACTGCATGCAGAATACATATCAAACTTTGTTACCTATTGCAGTTTCAATGCTATCTGTGTATATTTGTATAACCAAAGAAAGAAAATACGACACCAAAGCAAAGTGCTGATGACTATGGCTTGACCAGAAAAGATGAAGTTTATGAACAAAGTATTGCAAGTGAGTGTACTGTTTTATTAAATTTAGCTACTTAGTAGGTTTTGAGCAGACATCAGCCAGACTAGGCTCTGTTGGTCAAAATCGGTTGTTGACTTGGCCTTTTATTGTTTGCGTTGTTGGTGTCCACAATGTGCTTATCACTGCAAAACTACACTATAATAGCTAGAGACACGTCGACAGTTTACTGTTAAAATTTTATAAAGCTAGTGTATCAACGATTTGTAAATAGCTGCTGTCCTTTTCCTTGCAAAATTCATTGATTGTATTCATCGTTTAAATGGAGTGAGATAAAGTCCATTCAGTTTACGAATTTGTGCCCATTGTGTGCTGTGCTGGTAAGTTTCTGAAAAGGTTGATACTGTATGCAGGGCCTGCGAGAGGGAGGTTCAGGGGGTACATCGTACCCGGGCCCGGGCCTAGGAGCGCCCTGGCTCAAGGGGCCCGGAAAAGTTCAGGTTTCCACGTTAAGTTTTGGTATCGCACCATAGCACCGTAATCAAACTTGCCTACAGCAAAAATATCAGTCAGCCTGTTCAGTACAAGTAATTGGTCGCTATTTTTGCTACACAGCCTTTAGAACATCCAATAGTGGCCGATTTGATTAAAAAAAAAGAGGAAAATGTATCATAAGCCATACACTTGCACCGAAATTAACGTTTTGTTACGTTTCTCTGACTTTAAGAGCCCTAATTCTACGGTATAACAATGGACGATGGCCCACATTTCCAGAGATCCAAAAGCATTTCAACCTAGAGAGCGGAGTCAAAGTTGACATACTATACTACTATCCCGTAGCGCAGCCAGGGGGGGGGCGGGGGGGGCTCCAGCCCCCCCCATTGGCTTGTGAAGTATGCAAAATCGCATGTTTTTTGTGCTTTTGAGGCCGATTTTCTGTGAAAAATTGAAAATAGCCCCCCCCCCCATGCGAAAAAAGCCCCCCCTGAAACTTTTAAACTTGCGAAATTTTGGAAGAAAAATCGCCTTGAATTTCGGCGAAGACCTTTTTTTTTTTTTTTTTTTTTTTGGAGATCACTTGAATTTGGGCGAAAAAAACGTTTGAATTTTGGATTTTGGCCGAAAAATCACTCTGAATTTTGGCGAAGACCTTTTTCTTTTTTTTTTTGGAGATCACTTGATTTTGGGCGGAAAAAACGCTTGAATTTTCGATCTTTCCGAGACATTTCGTCTCAAATTTTGACAAACCGTCTGAAGCTGATTTAAGGTCAATGAAAATTCGAGTCAAGGTCGTTTGCACACTTCTCACTCTTTCAAAATAGCCCCCCCCCCTTTTCCAAATCCTGGCTACGCGCCTGCTACTATCATTAAGTAACTCACTCTGTCGGTATGAGTTTAATAGGTATTTTGGGTTTGTGAAGCTATGATTGCAGATGACTTCTTAAAACTTTTATCAGTAAAATATTTGGATTTGTAGTATTAAAGTCATTTTATTGTATAATATTGAGTCAATGTCATCATTCCCCACTTCAGATACGTTCTTTTATGTACAGTATATTACGTTTTCTGCTCGTCAATTTAAGCAAGTTTGGTGCTGGGATGTTGATCAAATGCTGTATTTTACGCTCGAGAAACACAAAAAGTGCTAAAGCTTCCGGGACTCTGCTCCGGACCCCGCTGGGGGAGCTCACAGCGCTCCCCCAGACTCCCTAGCTGGATTTAAACCAATTTTATGTCTAGTTTTGTTTTTTATAGGTCCTAACTGTATGCGAATATTGCTGTCCCCTCACTTTTAAATAAAGATCTACAAACATCGGACAAAAAATGGTTTAACGGCATGAGCCCCGATAAGGCTTGGGGGGCCCAATAAGATTTGGGGGCCTGATATCGACCTTCGTACCCCCTGGAAAATTTTCTCTCTGAGGCCCTGACTGTATGTCCGTAGATTGTAGTTTTGTGACCATGCAAAGATGCAACAGTAAATTAATTTTTCAAATAATGTAATGAAGATTTCTGTTTTTTTCATATGACTATTTATTTTTCTAGATATTGCAACCCAAACAACGTACTGTATAATATGGCATTGCTATCTTTAAGGGAGAGGAAAGACGTTGTAGAGATAATTTCACCAGAAAATACCGTTACGGTTAGCCAAAATCCTGATTTGGTAAGTTTTCAAACACTTTTTCAAATTATGATCTCTGAACCTTCGATTAAGAGCACCTGTATTTAACCAAAACCCCAACTTCACTGACTTTGCTATGCATTCCATGCAAGGAGTGCACAAATCAGTGTATGAGGATCATTCAAAAGTCTATCTATAACTTATTGCAATCTCGTGACATGTGTTGTTAATTCATTGAAAAGATTGTATTGCTTCTAGTATAAAATGCACGATTTGACCCTTTTTCGCCCTTAAGCAACCGGACTAAGAATAAAAAATATCTATTGCCGAGTCTACTCTGGCAAAAGGTATTTTTTATTCTTAGTCCAGTTGCTTAGGGGCAAAAAAAAAGGTCAAATCGTGCATTTCATATTAGAAGCAATTTTTTTGTTGATTTTGTGAGATCGAAACACCAAAAAAACTGCTTTGATTAAAATGTTCATGTCTTTAAAGCTTTTCGTCTGACAAGTCTTCAAAGTTTCGAAGACATGAACATTTAAATAATAAGGCAATTCTCAAGATCTGTACCACTAATCAACTTTACAAAAAAAATTGTAAAAAAATTTCAAGAATATCGCGGGTTTTTGAATTTGACGGCTAGAGGACACCAGCGCATATTTTTAGGTCCCTAAAACGAAGCCATGAGGAGAGAATTTGCAATGTTGCTGTGTTACATTTTTTTAGTATGTTTTGATTTCCCAAAATCAACAAAATTGCTTTTAATGTGGAATGCACAATTTTTTCTTTAAGCGACCGGACTATCAGAGACGAGCATGGATCTGCAGGATTGCACAATAATTGTATATTTCGTCGATGAAAGAAGTGATAAATTACACAAACTAAAGAATTATAGTGTTTTTAACTTCCAGGTGACGAAGAAAACTTAAGCCATTGTCATTTTAGGCGATATAAAAGAACGCCATCGTCATTTGCGCTGTGAAGTGTAGTGGAGCGGATTGGTCATTTGATTTTAAGGGTTTGCTACGATACATTACAGTATGATGTTCTGTAATGCGTACCTCTAAAAACATACCGTACTTCATTCAATTACCAAGCGTAAATGTACAGTACAGAATAAATTTCCGTATCTATTTCATACCACTGGTTTGCTAAGTTTGTATGATCTGTTGCACAAATTAAGGTATCGAAAAGTTGCAAAAATGTTGCTGATTTGTGGAGCAGACAAGCAGTGAAAATCATTGTGATTGCAAAAGGTGTAAAAAAAAATGCCGCACACATATACCGATTAATCAATGATCGCGTGGATAGAGCGTTTTCTACTGAAATGGTGGATTCAAGTTCTATTCCTATCGGGTCAAACAAAAGACTTAAAAAATATGCTTTTCACAGCTTTCCTGCTTGACGTCCAGCACTAAAACGAAACTCTGCAAAGCCTCCACCGTGTGTGGTAGACAAGTGGCAGCTTGAGTCAGAAATCAAAAGGTTCCTTTACTGTCTCCTGGCCAAGGCAACTTGGTGGATAAAAATATAATTACAACTATTCGTTCTGCTGTCTGAGAATGTTCACTGAGTGGTTTCCATGACATGTTCACTGCGACTGTAAGAAGACATTAACACACTAACCAAAGGGTAGGTACGGAAAAAATAATACCGTATTTCCGTAACGTAACGTACTTCTCTGAAAAATACCGTACGCAATTCTGTACCGTACTTTTTCCAAAAATCGAAACGTACTTCCGTACAGTACCGCAGTAACCCCTCGTCTTTTCTTTCTCAGCGCTGCAGTGTAGCCATGTGTTTTAGTAGTAGTGTAGTGTAGCGTTGTAGTGTAGTGTAGCCATTATAGTGTAGGCGTTAATGTAGTGTTGCCACTTCCATAGTAGTGTAGCCATGCTACTTTGCGACAATTGTGTGGAGCAGAACATAAACGCCCAAAACCAGTGCGTAGACGACTCATCCGGAACCAGAAACGTCTTGGAAGATGCATTTGTGATGGCAGAGAATTAATGTAGTGGATAAACTGATGGTAGTCTAGTATTACTACATTATTTCAGTAATATTCCGTTTAGGCTGATCGCTTAATGTTCAGTTACTCGTGGTTTAGTGGCATGCCGTGTTTTAGACACTTTAGTGACAAAACTGTTTTAGTTACACATGTATTCCTAAATAAACATCGAATAAAATGGAGAGCAAAAATAACAGAGGTGGAGTCCTCGAGGACGTTTTTGGCCTCGAGGACCCATTTTCAAGTTCTTGGCCTTGGCCTCGAAGCCTCAAGTCCTCGAAAATTGCCCTGTCCACGACTCGAGGACAGCACTATTTTTTGAATGGTTAAAATTTTGTAGATCGGCTGAAAAATGTTTTTCTAGACCGTTTTTATTTAGATCGACCGAAAAAAAATTTTTAAGACCTTTTTTCTTAGGAAAACACTCGCATTTGTGTCCTTGGCCTTGGCCTCGAGCATTTCTGTCCTGGGCCTCGATTCTTGTGTCCTCGACTCCACCTCTGAAAAATAAAATTTATCAACCGATCATTGGATGGAACATCTGCTACTAAAACGGTAGATGTGGGTTCGATTCCCGGTCGGGTCGAAACACAGACCATTAAAGTTGGTATTCACAGCTTCCCTGCTTGACTTTCAGCGATTCTAGTGACATTGTGAAGCATCCACTGTGTGTAGTAGACAGGCGGTGGCTTGACTCGTAGACTGAAAGGTCCTTCGCTGTCTTCTGGCCAAGGCAGCTTGGTGAATGAAATGTAATGGGAATTGCACTTTAAATTGTTGCGTTTCAAAAATTCTTAATACAAATGATGCTATCTTTAATACTTAGATATTCGAAAACCATAAGACAGCATGCATAAAAAATAAACTGCTGTTACTTTATACTCCAACTCTTGGCCATGCAAATAAATTCAGTCTTTATGTTGTGTATCTGTTGGTTGCGTATATATCAAATTTGTAATGGAATTCTAACTATGGTGTTGGTGCATAGCAGAGCTCGCAATCGCATTATACCTGCGAAGTCAATGGCGCACAAGCGAAAGCAGGCCCACGTCCACAACCCTCTCATGCCTTAGTACACTTTCGCCAGGAACTCGCTCTTTACGGTAATACACTCTTTTTTTTATAAGAACCAATAAATTTTGAATTGAGGGTAGAGATGGCGCGGATAACAAAAAATGCACCCGCATGCTGCGCTGCGTCCGCAAACCTTGTCCGCATGCTGCACCGCACCGCATCCAAACACAATTAAGTTCACGCTGCACCGCACCGCAAGTTAAATATCCTTTAAATTTCCACCAACATCAGAAAAAAATTAGCTCTCTAGCTTACGACATATAAAAAAATTGATTTTAGGGGTATTATTTTGGTGAGTTTTTAAAACGGTTGCTCTCTCAAACCATGTCAAAATATATGTTTGTTAAACATCTGCCTACATAAAAAAAAGCAATGCCCTAGCTTGAGCCATTCAAAAAACTAATTTTTGGGAGTCTATTTGGGGGCCCCTGGGGGTTGGTACCCCCATACTATGTCAAGCTATTTGTTGCCTAAATATCTACCAATATAAAAAAAAACTATTACCCTAGCTTGAGCAATAAAAAAAATTAGTTTTTTAGGGCCCCATTTAGGGGGGGTTCTGGAGAGAAGCCTCAAAAAATTTCAGGAGACAAAATTGCATTTGCAGCTCAACAACTTTACACAAAAATTAGATATCGATGTTGTGTGGTTTAGGAGAAGAAGAGTGCACAAAATTTAGAAAGCAAAAGATGGAAAAAGAAAAAAATTCAATGTGGCTAAAAGAGTAGGTAGTGATGAAAGAGTATCTTACGACATATAACCATGTGAAATATTTTTTGCCGTACTTGAGCCGTTTTTTAATAAGATCGCTTTTTACACCAAACTTTTGAAGTAGTTTTCAGGTCCTAAACCTGAAGTTATGGGACTCATTACCTTGAAATTTGGCACACACAAATAACTTATGAATCTCAAACTGCTGTCAAAATTTCACGTAACTAGACCAAACCATTATCGAGTTATAAGTGAAAGTCTGAAACTTCGCACTCGTTAACTTTGAAAATGGCCGAGTAAAAACTAAAAAACATGCAACGTGAAATCAGTCGTTCAATTATAGGCCTTCAGGTTTAATCTGCCTTATGTGTGCTTTCTATCAGTTTTTCTGCACCATGTATTGGCAATCAAAAACAAACTATCAGTCTACCTGATGATTCCATGCAACTATTGTACTAATCCTGAACCAGAAGCTCAAATAACGAAACATAAGGTATCACGTGCTCTGCATGCTGTCACAAGCTACTACACTTTTATGAAACTACCCAACGTATTTTACCTTTGCTGTTTGTAAGTGTGTTTGATTGCGAAACAAATGTTGCTACTACGAAGGCTATTCTGTCATTGGAAATTTCGTAGCCTAGTTTTCGTACTCTACTACATAGCCTAGTTCTACCAGATCTGAAATAGGCTACAGACATACAGCCTTGGACCGAAAGCCTAATTCTTGATACCATGACCTGTTGACGAGGAGGCTACACTGAACTAACTCTGTCACTCTGAAATGCAAGCGCATGTGTAGTAAAACTGTTGTCTAGCCTTGGCAGCTTGGGCTTGTACCAATACCATGGGCCTACTGCGTACAGAGTGGGTGTGTCGCTAGGCTTTGTTTTGTGCCTCTAATCTGATGATTGTTTCCCACAAACCTGTTTCTTCTACATTTGTCTGCCTTTGTTTCATCTTCTCACCGAACATCGTAAGCCTTTCCTAGTCTAGCCTGCCGAAACCAAAATCTTTTTGTTTGTGTCAAAAAACACGTTCAGCCGATCAAAACTAAGTTTCTTGTGGCCAAAATAGCAGATTCTAGGATGCTCCGAATTCTGAAAAAATAAACTTGAACCGAAGGCACCTTTTACTGTTTTCGTAGCATGCATTGTCTTCAATTCATATAATAGTTACATCCAGACCATAGGCGTAGCCAGGATTTTTGATTGGGGGGGGGCCCTAACCACAAATCACACGCAATGACGTCATCAGAAATTTTCGAAAAAGTAATTTTTTGTGGGGCGAAGATATCGTAGAATGGAAGATCTGAAGCCGTAGCCTGATGGCACTTTGCCAGGATTTTGGTAAAGGGAGAGGGCGAAAACTAATTGTTGAAAAGTGTAAAAGTCTAACTTGGAAGACGCGTTGAGTAAGCTAGTGCACTCAAACGTATCAGAGACGGGGGTCTGGGGGCAGAGCCCCCAGCCGCTGGGCGATTTTTGTTAGTTTTTGGAAAAAAAAGCTATTTAAATCCCATTGGATCACATTTCGCACGAGTTCAGAGCCATTTCAAAGAACTAGATTTTTAACATTTCAAAGCCAATCAAAAAAATTTAGTTGTTCAATCCTCTTTTTGCAATTAAACCCCAAAACACGCGTAGAATCTTACATTATGGTGTAAAATTTTAATTGTAAGTGATTTGGTCTATAGGGGGAAGTAACGAACATTGCCTCCTGCAATACTTTAGCAGTAAATAATTAAGTTTATAATAACGTTAAACGAGGGCCTGGGGTGGCAACTTTTAGGTCAAAACTCTTAGATTTCTGACAGGTTTTGCATATAAATTGTTAAAAATTTGCATTAAGGGGCCCCTGGCCCGGGAACCTTGGTCGTCTGCCAGGGGCCCTTGGGTCCCTGGTTGCCAGGTAGAGGCCCCGTTGCCCATTGCTTGTCGGTTAGGAGCCCAGGCCCCCTGGTTGTTAATTAGGGGCCCTGTGGCTCCCTGGTCGTGAGTTAGGGGCCCCGTGGCCCCCTGGTCGTCAGTTAGGGACTCCAGGATCCCCTGGTTGTTAGTCAGGGGCCCTGGGGCCCCCTGGTCGTCAATTAGGAGGGCCCCGGGGCCCCTCGTTGTCGGTTAGGGGGCTCCTGGACCCCTGGTTGTTGGTTAGGGGCCCCCTGGTCGTCAGTTAGGCACTCCGGGGCCCCCTGGTTGTTGGTTAGGAGCCCTGGGGCCCCCTGGTTGTCGTTTAGGGGCCCCCTGGTTGTCGGTTAGGGGCCTGGACCCTCCTGGTTGTCAGTTAAGGGCCCCCCTGGTTGTTGGTTAGGGTTCCTTGGTTGTTAGTTAAGGGCCTTGGGGCCCCTGGTCGTCAGTTATGGGCTCCCTGGTTTTCAGTTAGGGGTCCCGGACCCCCTGGTTGTCGGTTAAGGATTCCAGGGCCCCCTGGTTGTTAGTTGGGGGCCCCGGGACTCACTTGTTGTCATTAATATTATTGTTAATTACTGTTATGTGCGTAATTACTGAAAAAAATACTGCAACTAAACATCGCCAGGCTACGTTGTCATAACTTTTTGTCGTTAGTGGTATTTTGATTAGGGGGGGGGGGCCCGGGCCCCCTGGCCCCCCCCTGGCTACGCCTATGATCCAGACTAACCATTGTTGTTCATAAAGAGAAAATCACCAGCAATAATTGTAAAAAAATTATTGTACGCGGCGCTGCGCTGATGCTGTGATGTAATGCAGATTTTAGTTGTCACGCTGCGCCGCGCGGTGCACCAACAACAGCGCGCGGCCGCGCACGCTGCGCTGTTGCCATCTCTTCTCACCAGATACCCCATATCTTTGCCGCAAACGATCAATAGCTTTTTCAATCCGTTGCGAAGTTGACATGTTTTTCATAGGGCCTAAGAATAAATTGACCATTTCACGAGGTTGACCGCTACATGATGCTCTCAGTACTTCCAGTTTCCTTTCGTCACATGGACTTTCGCTCATTAGTTTACGAATTTGGTTTTCATAAAACACGAAGGCAATGTTGTGCCCATTGTAACCAATTTGCGCCGCGAGCGCCCTTGACGTTCCAAATATTGTTCGAAAACAGAATTAGAGGATGCCGCAGCGGCATTTACGGTATCTTGATGAGGTCGATGAGTCTGTACAGTGACAGCTTCTTCTCTGCCACGTGTCCCAGAATTCTTTACGTTAAAGTTATCTTTGCGTGTCACACGTTTGGGTTCAGTAGTATATCGGTAATTAGAATGGTGGCCACGCGAACTCGAAATAGATAACCCGCTCCCTGACAACTCTAAAATTTTTTCTTCAGCCTTGATTGAGCCTGGCTTCCTCGAACCGAAATCTGGCCTCCGCATCAGCAGCCTCAGCCTCAGCGTCAGCTTTAGCCTTTGCTTCTGCAGCATCTGCCGCCGCTTTAGCCTTAGCCAGATCGCGCTAACGAGTTGCGCTTATCTCGGAACGCTGGCGTTCCAATTCAATTTTACGCTGCAGGTTTTTAACAGATGTAGTGCTAAGTTTACTGGAGTATTGAGTCATTTTAATCAGTTGCAATTCCGGAGTACTGTCCTCCGCAGTAAGTTCAGCCTCCGCATTCTCTACATCTGGGTCGTCACCAAATCCATCGCGCATTGCGTTCTTATACAAGTCGTGAAAACACTTAAATCTACTTCGACAAGAAGTTCAGCCTTAGCTTTAGAGTCCAAAATATTCGAATTCGCACGAGTTTTAAAGTCAATAAATAAAATTTCGACTTCTCTGAACTGCGTCGCAAGATCCCACATTTTGTCGGGTGTAACCCGCCCAAGTACTGTATACTCTCCGAATTTTGAATTTTTAAAAACAACTGCCTTTTTGCAGACAGTAGCTTGCGATAAGAGTTTTCATCCTTCCGCTCCGAAGACTTCGCAGAACTAGTCCAGGGTAGTGGGGAATTAGGCCCACCCTTATGCAGTATTTCCCGATTATGGTGGGGGATTTCAAAAGACATAATAAAAACAAAAATAAAAGTACAGTAAATTTAAAAGGAACAAATTACTTTTGCGACGACGTCCAATCGAACTTTTGATCTTCAAGAACTTCGTAGAAGCTTCAGTCTTCGTCAAAACGAGTTGGGAGGATCTTCGGCAGTAAAGGTTACTTAGAGTCGTTAACGTCTTGAGCACAAAATCTTCGGAACAATGAAAAAACGATGAAGTGACTGAGACAGAGGCAACGAACGACGTCGCTAATCCAATTGGCAAATGATGATTTCTCGGTTAAATTTCTTATGGTCGAAAACCACAAGAGCCCGGCGGAGCGCCCAAGCCTTGCTATGCTGTCTAG
This sequence comes from Trididemnum nubilum, assembly GCA_963965965.1. Taxonomy (NCBI): domain Eukaryota; kingdom Metazoa; phylum Chordata; class Ascidiacea; order Aplousobranchia; family Didemnidae; genus Trididemnum; species Trididemnum nubilum. Next base: position 37,259,046 of record OZ014484.1, on the reverse strand, counting down.
AACTACAATCCCTGGTAAACTAGAGTCGAAACAGTCGTCAAGAATGTAGTCTCTTTATTAAGTATCGTAAGTTACAGTAGTAGTTTCAAGTACAAATAAAATCCTGCTAACTCCACAATCAAAGTATACAAAAGCAATCGCAAATTTAACCGAGGTTCCTCCTTCTTGTGAAAATTAAAAGCTCCTTCTTCCAACGCAAAAACCAAAACTGATTCAGAACGAAACAATTCTAAAAGGAAACGAATGAATTGTGCGCAAAACGGCAGCTGAAAAAAGGCTGTTGGTAATTTATGCCTTTAGCAGCTGCAACTGAAACAAAGCAAGCAATAATACATGTGAACGAAGGATTAGAGATCGCTTCGAGCATACGACAAAAATAAATAGCGATTTAATCTAAAACTCACAGAAAGACTTTTTCAACCGATGCTGGAACAGTATTCTAGATTAGGTCTGTTATTTCAGAGCCTACTTGCCCTACTCTACAACAAAATGGGCCCTATATTTTGATTAGAGATTCTTTTTTCTACATGCTTCTATTCAATCAAACAAAACTATTTCAGTTGTGGTTGCAAAGCCAATCTCGTGAGTCCTGGTCATCATTGGTCAATCAATCCTTCGAAGTCTTTCTTTAAAAAATTTTTTTTTCAGCTTTCTCTATTTTTTTTTAGTTTTCTCGAATTTTTTAAGTTTCCTCTTCTTTCTCGCTTCGAGGTACTGCTCGAAATCGGAAGATTGAAGAAATGAGAACTACTTGAGTTTTGTTAAAAATAAAGAAGTCCCAAAACTTTGTTCCACACTTTCCCGTTTACGCAGAAATAGATCTAATCCATTTGACTCTGTGCCATTGTCAACCCTGTGTTTCAAACTTTTGTGACACCAGAAAAGGATCAATTCGCGCATTTTTGCACCATACCGCATTCCTTATTCTGCATGAAATTGCCAATAAAAAAATTCTGCAAGAACAGCATGCGTTGCTTAGTAGGCAAGAAATTGCGAATTTACCAAATTTTTTGCAGAATAATCAACGCGATGTTCGTTATTCTGCTAGAAATTTTGAAGTCATCCTTTTCTGATGTTACAAAAGTTCCGAATAGGCAATTATTGCACTGCAAAGCTAAAGGTGAATTTACACAGTATCCGTTTTTCATACGTTTTCGTCCGTTTTTTTTACGTTTTTGCTTCTTGAAAAAGTATGCGCTTTTTCATCCGCATTTTTACAAGTCCATATACGCACTAACTAGACTGTTATATATAGATAAAAATTTTGTTCAAAAATTTTGTGTATGAACGATAAGAGCGATATTTCGAAATAGAGCTGTACCCCTTTACAAAAAAATTTTTTCGGAAAACTTTTGTCCAGTATGTGACTGTCTGGTTAGTGCGGATATGGACACATAACAATGCGGATGAAAAAGCGCATACTTTGTCAAGAAGCAAAAACGTAAAAAAACGGACGAAAACGTACGAAAAACGGATACTGTGTAAATTCACCTTAATCTGCTACGGGCAAGGTGACGTCACATGAGACCAAAAGCATGTGTACATAGAGAGCGTACAAACTTCTTGAAAAAGCAAGAAAATGGTAGTTCGCTTTGCCATAATAACTACAACACATGAGAACCAATAAACAATTTATTGACAATAAAAGCGATAATCTACGAAGTCAAAAGGGCAGTAACTTCACAGCAATATAAGAACTGCACGGCGGCACCGGAACGCGCTCGAACGGCGCTGGAGCATTTAACAACACTGGGTCGACCGGGCTCATACGTACATAGATTGATGCGGATCGAGCGCCTGGGCGCGGCCGTCCTCGTCGAAGAAACGGCGAAACGTGAACTCAAAGAAAGCGTGCTCGCCCGGGGCCAGCCGGAGCGTGTTGTTGTTGAGCGTGTTGCCCAGGTTCAGTGTACTCTCCCCGCCGGGAGGAAGGTCAAAGTTTGAAGTGTCCTCCGAGAACTTGATCTGAAAATAAGAAGAATGCAATGTATAATTGTATTATGGTGAACACATCCTAAAACTCTCTAGCCAAAGCCTTCCAGCCGATGACTTAGTTCACATCAAGTGTATCCTATATTTAGTACTGGTAATGGCCCAATTCGCGTTTGTTGACCCAACTATCCCAGAGATATAGTCGTCTTTCTCGGCTTTTATCACTGAAATCTATGGTGAGATCACAACTGCAAGCTATAATTCCTAAGTCGTATTTGTTTTGGTTTAAACTGATCAGTACCCTGCTCCGCGCTCAAACACTGGAGATAGTAATCAATGATGCGTTACAATGGCACTAACAAGCAGTAGCGTAGCCAGGGGGGGGTCGAGCCCCCCATTGGCCTGAAAAGTATGCAATATAGCACGTTTTTAGTGCTTTTGAGGCCGATTGTTGCTCCAAAAATGAAAACAGCCCCCCCTAAAGAGATTTAGGAGCCGAAGTTGTGAAGGACTTGCCGTTATTTGGACCACAATAGTGGAGTTTTTTGGTTCTGGAGCTCACCCAAAGTCGGTAAAGACCTTTTTTTTTTTGGAGATCACTAAATTTTGACGGAAAAACCGCCTCAATCTAATTTCTAGTTTAATGAAAAAGTTCGTTTTCGGTTGAATCAAACTTCCTAAAAAGCCCCCTCCTCGTTGCGAAATCCTGGCTATGCTACTGCTAACAAAGTAATTAAAATCAATTGCTCAACTAATATAGTTAATGTTGCACTGAAGTCGGAAACACAACGATGTGCTCGAGTAGAATATCTCTAGAACAGTAGGGTTATCGAACGAAATGGCGAGACGTGATGAAGTCAACGGCCGTATTAAATCTGGCCAACTCCGTTGACGGGGAAACATCAGGATCAAAACTGAAACTATGATGTTTTCTATTGTTATTGGCCAATTGCACTAATTAGAAACCACATTGATTTTGCTCAAGTCCCCTTTAACGTGGCGTTGGATCACTTTCGTAAGAGGGCGCTGACGATCTATAAATCGACCATGACTGACGGCTGAAAGAAACATGCAAGAAATTGACTTGATTGGCGGGATTCATGGGAATTTATAGAACCTAAAAAGAAAGATTGATGCTAAATTTGTTTGAAAACATGCCCTCAACATTACGGTTTTTATTTGTTTATGTTATTGTTTAAACAGTGTTTGTTTATAATAATGATAATAAACTGAAAGAAGCTAGTAAGAAATTTACCTGATTGGTGGGCGCTTACCTCAGGCTTAAACGGAGCCTCGGTCTGACGAAGTGTCGTCCAATCCACTCCTGTGAAAAATATGTGCCTCTTCACCTCCGCGGCTCCCCCGTTCTTACCCAGTCTACACTGCTGGGCGCAACAGAGCTGCAGGATGATATCGATGGTGGGCGCGGAGAGCTTCGCGTACATCGGAATGCGGAGGCTATCTTTGAAGTGAATCACCTGAGGAAGATGTGACAGGTTGATAAGCTTTTATGTTGAATTTTATCATAAACATTTCACAACATCATCGAACGAGTGGTAACGTGTTCGTCTCTGAAGCGGAAGATCAGAGGTTCGATTCTCGAGCAGGTCAAAAAGGAAAGTGTTGTCAAACGCACGCCATCGTTGCGACATTTTCCGGGCGCAACGGCACAAACATGGGACCCTGCAGAAGTCGTTTCACGCTTCGACGTGAAACAGTGAGTGTAATGACAGACTTAAAAGATCTAACACAGAGCCTCATAATAATCTTCAATACTTTATATCGTACTCTGAAATTCATAAACTAGAGTAAATAGTTCTAAAAAATCTGCTTCTCAGACACTTTCTTTTTGATTCTGCTACAGAACTAACAAGCGTAAACATTTTAAGTTTGTTGGTGTAAAATGTTTGGAATCAAGTACCAAATAAACTAAAAAACATTGTTCCTTTAATGTCCTTTTAAAAGAAATTAGGGTTGAAAAAATTAAAAAAATTCGAGATGGAATCGATCTATTCATTTTCAATTGGAGTATAAATTCGGCAAAACTACGTAACAAAGTAACTAACCTTCATCTGTGTTTCGGAGGGGGAATCGGAGTGGAATGGGGGATGGCCGACCACCATCTCATACAAGATCACTCCAACACTCCACCAATCACAAAGCTGCGTGTAACCTGAATAGATATGGATGCCAGACAAGTTAAGCGTGGCTTAGGGTAATAGTGTTATTTCGTCGGTTCGTGCGAACCGATTGTTAATTTATATAACCGGTTACATATTCTCGGTACTAATTCAATGGCAGTTTTATTTAATTTGATTAAAAAGGCTTAAATGCTTTTAATCAGGTAGGATCCGTTCCTCCAAAATATGACTGGCAACATTGCTGACAAGCCTCAGCAAGCTTCGTAAATGCGAGAGGGAATATACTAAGCTTGCATCGAAAATCTTTCTCAAAATAAGCCGATTTCAACGAGAGTTCAACAAATTGAAGCACGCAGTTGGAACACACGATGAACGCACTAGCCTCAAAAACAGGTTCAATCCCAGGCCCGGCCAGGCCGGTTGAAACACAAGTATTTTGTTTAGAGAAACAGTCGGCACTGTGCAACACAGTTAAATTTTTGCAAGTTGGTGCAATTAAAATTTCAACGGTTTTGCTGTCAGCTTCTACTCTTATAACAAATGGCCTTTGTGGGGTTATTTAAGAAAAAATTGTCTTTCTTCAACTGCAGTGTTAAACCAGCAAACCTGTCCTGAGCCCTACTTCTGAGCCACCACTTTATCCTAGTCACTAATTAAGTAATTAACTTCATAAATTAATACCCTGGTCATAAATAATATAAACAATGTCGAATGTGGAGGGAGGAAGCGACCCAACAGAGGACTGACAGCAAAATCAAGAGGGGGTACTAAAGTTAGGGCAATCGTATTACATTGGCGTTGACTACATCTTCCTTGACCCAGGCGTTCCAGAGATATTCTACTTCAAACACAACGAAGGGGCCACTCTAATCTTAGTTTGTATTGGCAACCCTGATGTTGAAAACACCGGCGACGTCATTTTAGTTCTAACTTAACTCAACGCCGCAATTAGGCTAAGCCACAGAGGCCTTTTAACCGATATATAGCTTACATAGGCCTCCCTGGGCTAATCTATTGCATTGAAACGTCAGGGTTGCCGATAAAAACTATAATCAAGGAGGCCCTAACAGGGTGTGAAAAGTCGATGGAGTCAAAGTCAATCTAATCTAATACGGCTGGGTAACGGAGGATGGAGTCAAAGTCCATCTAATCTAATACGATTGCCCTAACTTTTGATACCCCCATTGATTTTGCCTTTAAACGGTCCACTTTTATTAATAAAAAAACTTCTTTCGATTATAGTTTCTATATGCCTCTATACGAACCTTCTCTCAACAAAACCTCAGGGGCGATGTAGTTCGGGGTGCCCACCAACGAGCGGGCCACGTGCCGGTTCGCATCGCGGAGTTGCCTCCTGATTAGCGGTTTCGACGCCACTCCACTCCACTCCGCACTCATGTCCATGCTGTCCTCACGGGAGTGGCCATCTGCAACAAAGCTCGTTGATGTTTCAGTTTCAAAAGAAACGCAAATCATAAGAACTAAGAGATTTTGTGAGTTGCATTCCTCTCACACATTTTTCGCTTAATCCACTAAATCCTAACGTTGTTGAAAAGTAGGCCAGATATGGAATGGAATCAAAATAATATTGCTCTAGTAGAGTAGAAAACATTGCATTGCTCAGTAATGAGCAGAAAACAAACGTTTAAAATTCTAGATAAGACTATTTTTGCCACTTTTCGACTACTTTTTAATCGCAATTAGCTGTACGAGAGTCAATCAATGAAATTTGCCCAGCAGAGCTGAGAATATTTGCAGCACTAAGTCGCTACTATCACAGTTCCAATAAAAAACAAGTATTATCCGAGAGGTCCTATCATAGTTTTCTGTATCATCTTGTGTTACAAACCAGATGAATCCGATTTCTTTTTTCAAAAATGTGCTGTGATGAAACATCGTATTTTTATTTTTCAGTTAATTTCTTGAGATAAACAAACAAACTTGAACTTTTTTTCAGAGCACAGGGACGCATCATGAAGAACATAATTGATTTGACACCCACCTTTCTGGTAGTACTTAGAATCGTGGGTCCAGCGAAACCCGGTGCAGAGGCCAAAGTCGGTGAGCTTGATGTGGCCGTTTCGGTCGATTAGGATGTTGTCAGGTTTGATGTCCCTGTGACAGATGGAATTGTAATCAAATCTTTATTCACAAGTTGCCTTGGCCAGTAGTCAGCGAAGTGAGTTTTCGGTCTTCGAGTCAAAGTCGCATACACGGTTTCATATCTAGGGTGATTTAGTAGCCACGATCGGCATAGGTGACATTCGTAAGTTGGGACAAAAAAGCCATCTTTAATAAGTAAAACCACCAACTACATTAACCGAAAGTCGAAGTTTCAGTAAGTTGGAGCATTAGTAATTCGTCATTGGCAGTCAGGTTTGACAAGCGCTAGAGACCTTTTATATTTTCGTTATATTGGGCGTCTAGCGTTGCTACGCTTTACGCAACTAGAAATGAATTAAGCGTCTGCTCTAAAATGAAGCATCCTACCACTTCCACAAGCTATCATTTACGTTTCATGCGATATAACAATAGGTAGACGAGGCGGGATGATTTACAAATCATTTTGAGGCAGCACAGAGAAGGAAACCCGTGTTCTTTACGCTCTAGTCGTTCTTTATCGCTGCGTGCTATTCGTGGCGCGGTTCAAATGAAGTCCGGCAAAAAAGAAGATTTTTGTTAATTGCTTTTTCGTTGCTTTTTTGTTGTTCTGGAATTTCGTGAGCTACGCATGGTGGGATTCCATAGGCTGATCAGCGTGGCGTGATTATGAGTTGCCTTGTGCTGATTGGTCACGGGAATCTCGGGCTCATAAAGTTGCAGAACAGTTTCTAGTTTCACAGTCATTCCAAATCTTCAATTAAAATGACAACAGGACTTTTATTTATTTTTCGTTAAACACAATCTTAAATTTAAGTAATACAATTATTTATTTGCTGTTAAAAAGTTCGTTTTTGTCTACGAGCCAAAAAAGATAACAGGATGAATAAGAATAAATTACGAAGACAATTTAATGAATCGCATTTCACATAGGTGATCCCGACAATTTCGTACTTCAAAATTTTTAATTGTTTGAATTTAACTCTATTTTTCGAAATTTTGAACGTTTCTTCTATAAAATATGACAAATTGGAGCATTTTAAACTTCCCTGGAAAAGTTTAATTAAAAAAAAAAAAAAACATAATAATTTTACTTTACAAGTATCAGCGAAGTGGTGAAGTCGAAGGCAACTAGGCAGTAATTTTCATTTTAAAAGTTGGTGCATACGAGCCGCAAGGAATGACTAGGGTAGTACCTGTGTATGAATCCCATCTTATGGACACTCTCGAGTGCGAGTGTGAGTTCGGCGGTGTAGAAACGAGCCAACCCTTCGTCGAAAATTTCCTTTTTGATCAACAAACTCATCATGTCACCTCCAGGGACGAAATCCATTACGAAATAAAGGTTCTCTTTATCCTACAGCAATGTACGTAGAAATAAGAATTCCTCCTGAATACTCCAATCTTTCTTTTGCGAAACTATTTACCACTTCATCATAAAAAATGCTCATCAAAAAATGTTAGAAATTGTGGAGTACGTTGCCTCCTTATGACTTTGAATGGAAGAATATCACCGGTCAGCATTTATACAAAGTGTACCCTTATAGTTACAATATATCGCTTTTTCCTCTTTATTTTGAATATGATACTTGGACGATTGAGCAGCGACGTAGGTGGTTATTGTTAAGGCTCGAGCGTGAGAGATAGTAAATCAATGTGGTACACAAAAGGTGCACTTTAGAAAATGCTGCAGGTCTACTGCCACTTGACACTTTGACCATACGTTTCTTTTTTTTTATTCTTATACATTACCATTTCAGCGAATTAGTAATAACACATAGAAGCATGCAGACTTTGCAGGGTCAGGAAAAGGAATATACCTCCACTTATCATACTGAAATATAGAGCACAATAGGACTATCAAACACGCTTTCATTTCTCCACACAAACTATCCAAAAAAAACTTGAAATTGCAAACAGTTGCTTAAATAATTAAAAGAAAAGTGACCACTACATTGAATTCAAGCAGGCTAACGCTAACCAAGTGTGATGTAGAGTTAAATCAAAAACCGAGCCACTCTAACTTGGTAAAAGTATTCAAAAAGTACTCATCAAATGGACTCGTACTGTGCCAGTTAAAAAAAAACAACTATGCATCTAGAAAAGCAAATCTACCTGGAAGGTGTAGTAGAGTCGCACGACCCAATCATTGTCAGCTTCAGCAAGAATATCCCGCTCAGCTTTTACGTGCGCCACCTGAAAATCGTTCGTGTATATTACGATCGGTGAATCTGCTGGTATCCACAATATCACTGCGCCCACCTGCTGGTGTTCTTTAGTCGATTTGATAGTATTATAGTACCAATCTGGCGGTGTCAATGAGCCAAAACTACCATTCTATTGGTCGCATTAGCAAAATCTTGAAGAGAAAGTAACAATGCAAAAAGGGTGCTTCATCGCGCGAAATACGGTAAGTCATATAGATCGACCATACACGAAGTAGGTGCGACCATACGCGTAGTGAGTTTGGGTTTAGCAAGGTAGGAAGAAGCAAGTAACTTAGCTGGCTGGTCAAACTACACGAGCGACTCCGTGTATATACTGGAGAGAGCAGAGAGGCCGCCAAGTCGCGGATTCTTTAATGAGGGGGCTGATTTCCCCTATCAGAAGCCTCCTGTGAAATGAACGCAGTGCCATTCTTTGAGTAAAGTGGAGATCGATAGTTTTTTTCCCGGTTTTCCAGCCCATCAATGATGTTCTATGGTGTGGCTCTACTTTGCTACGCAGGAAAAATACATCGCAGTTTCAATCAAGTCTATGATTGATAAAATAAAAATGGGCACCCGTTGGCGCTGACTCTCCAGCAGCAAACCCAGCACCAACCTGGTTTCTCCGAAGGACATCCTTCTTCTTGAGAAACTTGATCGCGTACAGCTTGTTGCTTGTTTTATTCCGCGCCAGCATCACCTACACACAAAGTTGGCATTAACCCGATTAACAACACATGGCGCCGCATAATCTTCTGGAGAAGTGCTTTGGACATCAAAACCGGCTTGAAATCGTTGTTGCGTGTGCAGTAGAGGTCGTGAGCTATCTGCTCAAACGTTTGTACTTCGTAAAGCGAGCATCAAAGTTGGAATGTAATTGCTTGATTCCCAGCCTAACCACCAAGCTAGAAGTAAATTTGGGAAATTACGTATAAAATATACTAATATTGATAGAAATAAAACCATTGGTATTCATATTTAATGCTTTTTAGAGATGAAGACATCTATGACCTTGAAAGTTGCATTAGGGTTACTTTGAATTTTTTAAAAATTTTTCGTAATTTGTTATTAAAAAAAAACTATAGCATTTTAGCATGTATTGCCAAATCAAAAGTCGGTCAGTTTGAGTAAATAATTTACTGCATCAAGAATCACACTTACTCAAACGCACACCACTATATTTGTTCGATTTCTGAAATGGGCAAGGATAGTTGGGCATTTGAGCTGCCCTTTTGCGATTTTTCTATTAAACCATAGCTTATTTCCTCCCAAAAGTTGTACTGATGATTTCAAACCGGTCATTATTGACCAGCTATTTGACAGCTTCTTGTTTGGAAGTTCACATTTCATTCCTCATTTGCAGAATTTGTTTATTATGTGCTTATTATCTATTTATTATTGGAAGTTTTTCTTATATCAGATTTCTTTTTTGAGTAGGACGGAGGAAATACAAATATGTTAGTGTGCAGAACCAGCCCTCTCATCAGACAATTTGAGCAGCAAGTGACAAAACTACAATATAAGTTGACAAACTCAACCGCCTGGTGCTCCCCTTCATAAAATTAGGACACTATTACCATCCCAATCACATGGAAAGCAGCATTGGTAATTAGGAAAACACTGACTTTCCAGCAGTCAGAGACCAGAGATTACCTGTTTGAGTGTCGCAACAAAACATGGCAAAATGGAGTCAACTGAACAATTCCAGATTCAGATTTATTTATTTACTCCAGATTTTTAAACACACCACATGTAAAAAGAAATGGCTAGGAGACAACGAAAAGATCGAATGGTCAAAGTTAGTCGCCACCTTACTTACGGTTCATAATCAAATAAAACTATCGTAATGCCAAATAAATTTGTAAATTTCGAGATTCAAACAGATATTACATTTTAGTAAATACTGCATAAACAAAGGGAAGGAAAGAAAAAGAAAAGGAAAACAAAAAGCTGACCACAGCACACAACAGTCATTGCTAAAAGAGAAAATAATTGCGACTGTGGTCTGGGACCTCATACCACCTAACACTCATGCAGTGCCTCTTTTTCTATCTACAGAAATTCAACTAGATATAGATTTCAATTTTGCGGACTAGCTTATATCAAAAGATTGGAAAAAAAGCAATTGAAGGTCTGGAAAAAGAATCAAGCAAGCATAAAATGTTGAAGCAAAATTACATAAGTAAAATACCAAAATCAGGTGATTAGTGATATGGGAGACCGTTTTAGCGTGAATTATTATCTGTTCTATTTTTTTGGTGTTAGAATTAGCAGAGTAAGATTTGCTGACTAAAACACCACAAAGTTGACTAATATTTATCATGCCAATTTCTGTGCTTACATTAATAGGCCAAGTGCATTCCTGAAAAGTTAACCAATAAATTATGGTGAAAGACAAGAGTTAGCATGAAGAGGTTCAAACTTAGCTAGGGATAGAAATTACCTTTTTTAAAATTAAATTTAAAATTACAGAAACTTCGTGGATTATAACTTTGTTTGTTTAAATGCAATTACTATAATGTCAGATAATTACACAAAAGCTGCATTCAGGCATTCTTGTCTCAAACAGCACATCAATTGAATTCCTGAAACTATTCCACCAATAAAACAAATAAAGCGAACAAAAAATTTTTTTTCGCCGTTTTTATTTGACATATCAAATAACACAGCATCTTTATCTACTTAAATTGCAAGTGCCCGATTTCCCCCAAGTACTTAAAACCCATAGAATTGCATTGTGCATTTGAGAAAGTGTGATTATTGCTGCAGCACATCGTTTTCTTAAACTGACCGACTTTTGACTCGACAACACATGCTAAAATGATATAATTTTTCTTTTAAATAACAAATTACGAAAAGTTAAAAAAAAAATTCAAGTAACCCTAATGCAACTTTCAAGGTCATAGATGTCTTCATCCCCAGAAAGCATTATATATGAATACCAACATTGCATTGCTAGCACTAATGGTTCTATTTCTATCGATATTAGTATATTTTGGGGGACGCGATTTAAAAAAACCTCGGGGGCAGTATGTAAACGGGGTCCTATTTCAAAAAAATTTAGATTTCTCATTTTTTGGCCAAAGGCAAAAATCTAACACTTAGGCAAGTTGAAATTCCAAAATGACCCAAAAAGGTCTGCCCTATTGCAGCAAGGCAACTCTTGACACTGGCCAAACGACAGCTCCTTTTATGAACGCGCCCCTCACCTTCCCGAAGGCGCCGACTCCGATTTTCTTGATCATGTCGAACATGGATAAGTCGATTTTGGCACGCTTCAGCCGGATATAGTTGGACTCCTTGTAGAATAGCATCTTGCGCATCTCCGACTTCGCATCTTCGCTCAAACGGAACTGAAATTGCGTGAAACATTGACCAAGCTGGACTGAGACAAACAAATTTGAGGGTCTGCTACTGAACGCTTTGTGTTCGATCCCCGGCCAGGTCAAACCAAAGACTAGAAAACTTGGTATTCACAGCTTCCTTGCTTAACATTCAGCAATAAAAGGGACAGTGTGAAGCCTTCACCGTGTGGGTTAGACAGGTGGCAGCTTGACTCGAAGATCGAAGACTTCAAGATGGATTGATATCTCTTGGGTCCACACTAAGGAACTTGGCGAACAAAGATAAAATTACAATTACAACTGGCCTTAGTAACCATGCCAGTTACTTTCGAAACGTGTAAATTTATCTTCATTTCTTCCAAGCGGCTACTCCTCGCTAACTGTAAAGCGTGTGGACGAACTAATTTGTTAAGACAGACTGACAATAGACTTCAACATGGAAACAAAAAAAAGGGGCTTAGCGTTGGTAAAAGAGAGTGCTTGCTCCGAATGTATGAACCGGACCCACCTTGTTCATCTCCGCTTCCAGCTGCCACCTCCTCCGCTTACGCGCTTTGTAGCTTTTGATCACGTTCTCAACGTGCTGCTCCATGTAGAACTTGTAAGCCTCCGGGGAGTAGGTCTTCACTCGTCGCGTACGCAACACGGGAAGCTCCTCTCCCTCCACCAGGACAACTTCATCATCGGATGCGTCTGATTCTGACAACGCGCTGCGAACACAAAGCACGTCAAATCAAACTTGCGAATAATCGCAAGCGGATACCTCTTCTAGCGTTTTTACATGTTCACTTTTCAGAATGCAAAACCCGGATTTAGAAAAACACGCTCAAATTGGACACCCTATTTGGAATGACTCAACAAAAACCGGAACCGGAAAGAGGACTCAGTGGTGCTGACTCATCATATTGTAGTATATTAAACAAACTAACACTACGCTGGTGCCACAATAATCGTACCCAAGAGTAGATAAAGATTAGTCTACTTTGTTTTTGATTGGATGAAGATTAGTAGCCTGGTCTGAAACGGTTAACTATACTTTATTTCGCCTCTGTAACTTTAAATCGTAAAACGCTGAATTTCGCTTGATTTCCTATCGGGTTTACACAGCCGTTTGATTTTCAGACATAGCAGCGGTAAATAAATTCCCACTATTATGTCAGAGCTAATTAAAAAATCGGTAATTGCTGACAAAGGAATACAGTTCAATATCATAAATTACGAATGAAATAATGCTAAACCCTCGAATCTTCCTATTTTCAGTACCGTTACAATCACTATCAGAACAAGTATAATCACGCAGCAACAATCGATCGATCATCACTGTAATCAGGCTACTTACACGCTGCGGCCCTCGCTCTTTTTGCTACTCCGTCGCACGGGGACGGGAGACGTGCGGATGGTCTTCTCCAGGTGGGAATCGTCACAAAAGATCGGTCCCTCCTCTTCTTCAGTGGGGCGGGTGGCCTGCTTCGAAGACGGGGCGGCAGAGTAAGAGCCCGAGTGGCGCTTATTGCCGCTGCCAGTCACCCTGGCGGCCTTTACGGCGCTCTCGATCGCTTTAGGGCGGCGCCGCACGACCGCTTTGTGCGCCTGCTCAGCCGTGCTCTCCACCGCATTGAGGTAAACCTCTGCCACGTTCGAAGTCGGGCTCGGTTTGCCACCCCGGGGCCCTGTCATCGACTTTCGAGCAGTTTGGATGTCCAGCTGCAGTTGCTGTGGCACTTCAGAACTGTCCGAATAAGGAGGCGGCTCCCTGCAAAACGACACAACCAACTAACCGTTCAGTGGCCAAGAGGATTTGCTACTGCAACGATAGATTCCGATTCGATTCCCGGTGCAGTCTCAAAGACTAGAACAATTGCTATTCACAGCTTTTTTGCTTGATGTTCAGCATTAAAAGGAACAGTGTGAAGCCTCCACCGCATGTGGTGGGCAGGTGGTGGCTTGACTCGAAAACCGAAAGGTCCCTTCGCTGTCTCCTGGCATGGTGACTTGGTGAATCAACAGATATTAAACATGAACCGTAATTACAATTACAAGGCGCTATTGGTTTTCGTCCAAAAGGGCATTTAAATTTCAAATTGCTATAGTGGTCCAAAAGAAGTCTAATGGATGTGTATGGTAAAGAGGTTTAACACAACGTGCTGTTGACAGCATACGATTTTAAACTAAGATTGAGTTGAAACAAATATGGCAAACCTTCCATTTTGCGGCCAGTTTGAAAATTCTTTGTATAGCCTTAAAAATCAGTAAAGATTAGAATCAAAATAATTAAACAGTTTTGTATTAAAATTCCAAGTTAGATGAAACAAAAATACAAAAATGCCACCATCACGATAATTCTCCGATATTGATCCTCAATAAAACCTTTAACCGCGTTGATATGGCCGATTATATAATCGGTTAAAGCCGATCACAATCAAATGCCAAATAAATTGTTTGAAAGCAGTGTCAAAATGTCCCTAACTTACTTGTTATCCGACTGATGGGGGAAGGAGGGTTGCGAACTTGGTGCTGAAACAAAGCAAAAACATTTCAAATCAAATCACAAAGAGTCCGTATCATTTCTACACGATGTAATACGCCGAAGCGTGTAACGAGTACACGAGGCCCATCTCCGCGTCATTGCGCATGAGCAACACAGCTTTTTCGAAAATGTTGCTGCGGTGGCGAGCCGTTGGCAACACTACGTCCCACTCGACTAGCCAGAGATTTGAACCTCAGACCTCCCTCTCCGGAGACAAAAGCGTAGCATTTTCTTTTGAATATAAGCTGGCAAAACAATCATGCGATTTAATCCGTAATTCGACCAAGCACATTTCGAAGAATCTTCCATTACGTAATACTAATTCGTAATGCAAGACGAATACAGATGGTGTACTGAAACCAGGTAGACACACAACACCCAACAAATAGTCCGCATTTTTATAATTCAATATCCGCACTAAAGAAAGTGGTAGACTGCTACTGATAAAAATTTTGTGCATGAGCGATGAGAGCGACGTTTCAACATTGAGCTGTATCCCTTCACAAGAATTTTTTTTGGAAAACTTTTGTCCTGTATGTGACAGTCTGGTTAGCGCGGATATTGACACACCGTATAAAAAATATGGACGAAAAAAAACATACTTTTTCATGGAGAAAAATGTACAAAAACTGAAAAAATGGACGAAAAACGGATACTGTGTAAATCCACCTTTAAACACTACTCAATTGTTATAAAACAAATTTGTTATCCAAAATCTTACCTATATTGGTGGCTGCAAACTGACTTGGGTTTTGGTTGCGCTGTTCAAAACAACACAAAAAACTTGTTAGCAATGCGGTATTCAAAATCACAAGCTAAACAGAGCGATCACAGAATGACCTCAAACACACCAAAAACCTTGACCAATGTGATAGATACTGTGGAATAGCCAAATATTTGGTGATGCCAGATTAATTGCAGCTCTATTACAGCAATTACTTTCCAGACGTGAATATCGTTAAACCCAAACTGGCTTCGAGTTTTTCACAACGTAATCTCAAATTCACTTAACAATTCGCATAAATACTGCTAATTTTAAAACAGTATAGAACCACAGCTTATGAATTGAGAAGCTTTGGTATACACAATCGGTATCATATCCTTCATAGGAGCAGAAACAACAAAATAAAAGCAAGTTTGTTTACAATGTAATTTTTGCAAATACATAAATTTTGCTTCCATAGGAATTTAAACTGATAATATTGTAAATTGATGGAGCGCTGAGACAGAAAAGAATTAACGAACTTGGCTAACAATTACCGAATACTTTTGAACTATTTATTAAAAACAATGTACTAAAAAAATTAATGATAAGCTAAAGACAATATTCAGAGTCTTATAAGCACAATCAAACCTTTGACTAAAGGCCAAAGACATACTGTTTCGGAATCGACATTTGTCTTTTATTCCTCGCCAGTACAGCTAAAACTACGGGTATGAACATGAGCGTAGAAAGGAAAGGAATCGAAAATTAACCAGACCATAACACAAATCTTTTTTTTTTCAAAAAACTAAGTTAATCACAATGTTACAAGAGATAACTATAATAGTTTAATTTAAAATAATTTTCAATAGCATGCCTTAGACAGCTGTTTCGCCCAAACTTAGGGCTCATCAGTAAAGCTAGCAAGGCCAAAAGGACAAATATCACCAGTGATAAAAATCTTCAAAACATACATATTTACCAATTTATCAATCAATGAATAAATCTTTACCGATTATGTTTATAATACATAAATCTTTACCATCAATCAGTCAATTTTAGCCAAAATAAGTCAATATTTAATGAAAAATCCTTACCCAATGAAACTGAAGCTATTACTTAAAACTTTAGCGAATAAAACTATATGCTACAAATTAAATCTTTTACGACTAAAGTACAAATCCTACTTTACATCTCTCAAAAGAACGATAGGCTAGCTAACTAGCTAAAGGTTTGATTGTGCCTATAATTTTTGAACTAGTTCCTAACACTTTTGTTTAGCTGACTTACGTGGTTGCCATAGAAGTTGCTATGGTTACCATCATATACCGACGAGTCCCCGGAGCCACCAGGGTTGTAGGGAGGAACACTTAACCGCGAAGAGTCTCCTGAGCCACTAGGAGGGTAGGGCGGGACGTTTAACCGCGACGAGTCACCGGAACCACCAGAGGGGTAGGGAGAAACGCTTAATCGCTCCTCGTAATATGCACCGGAATAGCCAGGATGAATCTTGCCCATTAAAGCACTGTTAATGGCCGAAGTAGCTGAGTCTTCATGGCGCCTGGAAATCATTGTAATACTTAAGTTTTTGGCATACCACAGGTCACAGCCTAAGCAAACTACAATGTAACATCGAAAGCGATATCAGGGGACTTCGCGAAAGTATGTAAGTTTACTCAACGAAAAAACTTCACTCTCAAAATAACGCTTCAATAGCGTGAAGCGTGTCTGTGGTTGTTGATAGTCATATTTAAAATACATCGCTTTTAAATTTCATAATGTTTCATTAACTTGATCAGGTTTGAGGTCAACGGCTTTCAAAGTTTAAATGTCTAGAAAAACTAGCGATAAAATGTCAATAAACATTTTACAACTCTGCTTACTTCCCATTTTAACTTTTAGGGAGTTTCCAAAAAAAAAAAGTAAAGTACTTGTACACCACGCATTTCAAATAGGAAATTTCTGAAGTTCCACTGGTGTTCTAGGCTAGCTTTGAGAAATTGCTCAGGTGCTACTCAAAAGACTAACTTTATTGCTAACGTTTCGCTAGTTAGAATCAACTAGCTTCATCAGAGCATTGCTATCAGTAGTGATAGCAAATCACCATCAACTTCTGATAGCAAAAGACAAAAAAAAGCATCCCAAACATTGCTGTAGTAAAATAACTAGCCAAAAAACTTCAAAGCAAGGCTCCGAAAAAATTTATCGCTGCGATAGGCTACGCCGTACAGATAAATGTAAAAGTGCGTACAAAAATAAAAGAAAGCGGTTCTTACGAAAATAATTTTCTCCGAATTACATTGCAGCAAAATATGTAAAACTTGACACCAAAAAAAATTAAACCAAAAGAAATTTAACAATGGGAATTAAGCAACTTTCTATAAAGACCAGGAAATTATTACCCATCGTTTCTACTGAGCACTTGTGACGTTTCATTGATGCAACAACTGTCAGTAAACAGACGCTTCGAGTAATCATGTTCCACTTTTAAAATTTTGACTTCAGACCAATCAATGAGGTGATCATTTTCCATCAAATGCTAGCAAAGTGCTGATTTCTCGGGCCGTTGAAATTTTATTGCTCGTTGATGTTTCTTTATTCTAGATTTGAGGTCCCGTTTGGTTTGTCCGATGTAAACAAAAGCACAATTCTGACAGGGGACTTCGTAAACCAAGTTGGACTTTTCATTATGATTTATTTGATCTTTTACGGAAGGGAGAAGTCCATGGGGCGCCGTTTGTCTAAAATACTTGTTTCATTTTATAAGGACAAATTTTGCTACGATTTGACATATCTACTGCAATATGACATATTGCAACAATATGTAACATATCTACTGCATATCGTTGCAATATGTCACATATTGTTGCAATATGTCATATTGAAGTAGATAGGTTGCATATTGTTGCAATATGTCATATTGCAGTAGATATGTTACATAGTCTTACAATATGTCATATTGTAGCAGATATGTTACATAGTGTTGCAATATGTCATATTGCAGTAGATATGTTACATATTGTTGCAATATGTCATATTGCAGTAGATATGTTACATATTGTTGCAATATGTCATATTGCAGTAAATATGTCAAATCGTAGCAAAATTTGTCCTTGCAAAATGAAAAAAATATTTTAGACAAACGGCGCCCCATAGAAATCTGCCCATTGTTAAAAATGGTTTGAACACCACTTTAACACCGGTTTCCAAAAGTATTCGCTTGATTTTGTCCGATACACCTTTGATGTACAGTAGGGTTGTGAATCCAGAAAAAGTTAATTGAGTACTAGATGGTTTGTCAGTTTTACTCATACAAAAGGGATGGGTAAAGCCAGCAGGGAAAGCATTGAGAGGCAATGTTTTCTTGGTGAGATCAGATGATGTTTCAATGTGGGAGTCGATTCGGTAGTACAAGGTTCTAACAACAGCCAACTTTTGGTGTAAAGGGTGGTAGGAGTCGAACTGTAGATAACGGTCGGTGTGGGTGGGTTTGTGATAAATTGTGGTTCAGAGTTTGCAATTAGCACTACCATTGACCGGAATATATAAAAACGCTAAGAGCTGTTATCCTCCAATTCCAGTGTGAACCCAAATCAAAGAGGGTTCTCGAAAAGTAGTGAGGGCTTGACGCTCAATGAGTTCCATGAAAATATTAGCTACCACCGATGAAATACAAGAGCTGTTAAAAGGAGCACCAAAAATTTGCCGATACAAAGTGTTGTTAAACGAAAAAACACTAGAATGGAGACACAGCTCAACACAGTTTATGACATCACTTGCTGTTAAGTTCGTACGCTCATGCAGCAAAATATCACACATGAGCAAATTGGAAACAATCTACTAAGTTTCAGGCACGGGAATAGATGTAAACAAGCATACAACATCGAAAGAAACAAGACACTCATCATAAAAATACCGGAAATTATTAATTAGCTGCACAGATCAACTGGAATTATGAAAAGTATATTCTAAAGCAAGCAAAGGAGAAAGAATACTAACCAAAAATTTCATACAACAATGAGTAGGAGCATCAATAAAAGATACAATATTCCTAAGCGGAACATCACTTTTACCAATTTTGGTAAACCATAAAATTTAGGAGTAACAGCTTTGTCTTCTTTCTTCATTGCCCGCTTTTCCGTGAGGGTTGCGGGGTCAGCAGCTCGAGATTAAGCCGCTACACTTCACGGTCTTTTATCACTAATTTGTCGACTTTAAATTGATGATATGCAGGAGTTGTAATTTTATTCTTTTTAGCAAAACCATACAACAATTTATTTACTTTTTTTCTTTGTGATCTCAATCGACTTATCACTAACAGGTAAAATATGCTGAGCGACCGTAATGTTTATCAAACTTTACGTGTAGGCGATAAGTCAATTGAGATCGCAGAGAAAAAAGTAAACAAATTAGAGTATGGTTTTGCTGAAGAGAATAAAACTAAAATATGACATCGCAGGTGATTTCCGGAGACTTAGCGAAAGTATTTAACTTTACTGAACTAAAGAACTTTACAACTGAGTTAAGCGTGTTTATGGTAGTGGATAGTCAGATCTGAAATACACTGCTTTCGAATTACATAATGTTTCATTAACTTGATCAGGATTGCTGGTTAAGGGCTTTCAAAATTTAAATCTCTAGAAAAGGTATCTATAAAATGTCAATCAAAAGTTTACAACTCTGGTTAGTTCTCCTTTTAACTTTTAAGGAGTTCTTTGAATTTTCACGTAGCAGCGCATTTGTTAAAATTGCGGTTACAAACAAAACCCTCGTAAAAACAAATATTTTGACAGTAACCTTTTGCTCCGAACGAAACTTTTAGATCTGAAAATGCCAATATGGTTCTTGGATTTTGTAATTTACCTTATCTTGACAAGAAATTTGACACAATATCCTAAATATCAAATCTACACCCTCAACTAGCCAACTACAATATTTTTTACGAAGAATTCTATATAAGCACATGTATGAACAGTTCTATTGATTTTTCCCCAAATTTAAAAACTAAATCAAAACAATGCCTGCCTCAGCAATTAGCATGAAAAAAGATACCTACACAGAATTTAAAAACAAAAAATTAAATTCTTATAAATTTGTAAGTGATATTGCAGAGTCTAACTTGCTGACTTCACATTGAAAACTTATATTAATTTACTCAACTCTATGCTTTCCAGAACCCTAGGTGTAATGTTTAAACCAAAAATTATCGACTTCTTTTGCACAATACGCTGTTTTTAGTTATTTTAACAGCTATGAGGTTATTCGCTCTCAAAGTTTAAAGGTCTCAAAAAGTTATCAAAATAATTAAGCAAAGTCAATTAAAAAGTTATTAGAGTTTCTAAGAGTTTTTCACTTTATTATGAAATAACAAAGAGCGATCTTTAAAATTCCAGCGAGTTTATTACATCAGTCAAACTTAACACTAACCAAGGCCACAAATATGCACGCATTTTACAGCTATTCTTATTCTGAGAACGGTATTTAGCAGTGCGACCCAACCGCCAACATATGGAATATTGTACAGTATATTGTATTAATCCATTATTCTTACTCAGCACGAAAGCTTTTCTAATAAAATTATTCAAAAACTTTGAAGAGCATGCAGGAGATTTTTTCAACCTAACAATTGTGACAGTTTAGAAAAAAAAGCTCGGCCATCCAGCTTAAATCTAACAAAGCCATTAAGTTCAGGAACTTCAACGTCCTAAATGTTGGAGTAACCCCATAAGTTTGACACTTCCACTTTTCTAAGATACCAATTCATTGTGAGAATTCATCTTGTTGTTTGAAGGTCCATTTAAGGGCTAATTGTCCAACATGGCATTGCCAAGTTTGGTATGTTTTAGCTTTTTCTTATATTAACCTACCGTTACTCTTAAAATTTGATATGTCTAGCTGAAGTACTTCGTAATAAAGTTCTAAAATTTTAGGGGGCACATATGACATAGTCTTTGCAAAAGGGCCAATCAAATTTTGTTATCTTTAATCTCTGATTCATATTAACCTATCCAATGGTTTTAATTTGTTTAGCTTATGTAGTTAATGGGGGAGGTGTCAACATAATTGGAAGATCTCAAGGTGTCAACATAATTGAAGTACGGAATTCCCACATTTTTTTATATGTTTTTACCTATCTTAAAAATTTTATTTGTCTACTTTGAGTGGCTACAAATTTTAAAGAATCCATTGGAGGAGGACTCCCTAATTGTGGCACCAGAAATTAGTCATATTTTATTCACCTATTCTAATTTTATCTTTCTTTTATATTTACCTATTCTGAAAGTTTCTTGTGTCTAGCTCAAATGGTCAAAAAGTTTGTATTTTGAAAAACCCTCATTTTGGTGCCCTAAATTTTGTCAAATTTCATCTTTCCTTAATATTTGCTTGCACATCCTGAAATTTTGATGTATCTAGCTAAACACTCAAAACTTTGAATTTTGACATCCTCGTTTGAGGGGGACCCACCACCATGGTACCCCAATTTTTTAAAAATTTCAACTTTCCTTCATATTTACGTATTCTAAAAATTTCGTCAGTCTAGCATTAGTGGTTGAAGTTTGAATTTTGGCGTCCTTGTTTGAGGGGGATCTCTTCATTTTGGTACCCCAAATTTTGTTAAAATTTACCTTTCCTTCATATTTGCCTATCCTGAAAATTTCATGTGTCTAGAGTGAGTGGTTAACAAATTTGAATTTCGGAGGCCCCGTTTGAGGGGGACACCCTCATTTTCGTATCTCCAAATTTCGTCATATTTCATCTTTCATTTATATTTATCTACTCTTAAAAATTTTTATCTGTCTAGCGTGAGTGGTTAAAAAGTTTAAATTTTGGCGTCTTTGTTTGAGGGGAACTCTTTATTTTGGTACCCCTAAATTCTGTCAAATTTAACTTTTCTTCATACTTGCCAGCCCTCAAAGTTTCATGTGTCTAGCGAGTGTGGTTAAAAAGTTTGAATTTTGGTGGCCCCGTTTAAGGGGGACCCCCCATTTTAACACCCACAAATTTTGTCAAATTTTATCTGTTTCTTATATTTACTTACCTTAAAAACTTCATGTGTCCAGCTTAAAAAATTTGAATTTTGAAGGGCCCGTTTGGGGGCAACTCCCCATTTTGAAACCCCCAATTTTTGTTAGCTTTAGTTTATTTTTATTATCTACTTATTCCAAAAATTTGATCCATCTAGCTTTAACAGTTAAAAAGTTTAAAATTTTGGTGGTCCTGTTTGAGGGGGACTCTTATTTTGATACCCCTAAATTTCGTTAAATTTCATCATTTTTTCATATTTGCCTACCCTGAAAATTTCGTAAGAGCAGCATGAGTGGTTAAAAAGTTTGAATTTTGCCGACCATGTTTGGGGGGACCCCATTTTGGTACCCCCAAATTTTGTCAAATTTCATCCTTCCTTTAGATTTACTTACCTTAAGAATTTCATGGCAAGCTTAAAAGGTTAAATAATCTGAATTTTGGAGGGCCCGTTTGGGGGAAACCCCCGTCATGGCACCTTCAGTTTTTGCTAAGTTTAGTTTATTTTTAATATCTACCCAACACGAAAATTTGATCCATCTAGCTCTAAAAGTATAAAAGTTCAAAATTTTGGAGGTCCAGATTGAGGGGGACCCCTTCAACCTGGCATCCTTGATTTCTGTCTCACACTAGTCATTCCTGATATCTTCAATTGCTCAAACTTTTAATACAGGGCATTTAGCGGTTTAAAACTAGATAGCATAGGAAGAAAAAAAAGTAAGAAAAAAGAAACAAAACAAGAAAAAGCGTATTCAAGTTCGGGTAAACGAACATAACCTAACAAAAGATGGTTGATAGTGCGCTTAAAAATTTTAAATCACTTTTCATCAATATCGGTAATTACCGAGACATATCGGTTCAAACTCATCAACTTTTTGCCAATTTTCGGCCTGTAAAACTTTGGTCACATGACCGGGCGCCCCCAAACTCGGTTTGCATAAACATTTATGAACACCCACATTGTGTACAAATTTCAGCTTTGCAGGTAAAGTGGTTTTAGAGTTATAAGAGAATTAATAAAT
Organism: Trididemnum nubilum; assembly: GCA_963965965.1. Classification (NCBI taxonomy): domain Eukaryota; kingdom Metazoa; phylum Chordata; class Ascidiacea; order Aplousobranchia; family Didemnidae; genus Trididemnum; species Trididemnum nubilum. The sequence continues at coordinate 37,236,047 of OZ014484.1, read as the reverse complement.
TTTCAAGCCAAAAATTGCCGTTTTTTGTTTTTTTCGTGTCTCAATTCACGATAACGTGACGTAGGATCCCCTAAATTGGCACTCATGAACAGAGATGGAACCGGTCAGGATTTTCTTGATCCGAACTGACCGGAAAATTTACAAATCTACGCCGGTTGACCGGCCAGTCGACTGGTTTCTGACCGGCCCGGTCGACCGTTTTTTTTGCAGAAGTTTTTGTTCATTGTTCAATGCATCTATTAAAAAATTTTCGAAAGGGGGGGGGGCATGGGTGAGGTGTTAAAATTCGTGACTACAGACGGGGGTCTCAGAATAAAAATGCGAAAAAATTTCTGCGTTTTTGCAAAAACAACTCAATTTTACAACCTTTTTAGGTTAAATTTTGGTTTGAAAGACCTGTTTTGAGCAGCGCAAAACGTGCACAAAATAAGCATTAAAGAAACTGGAGGGCACAAGCTAAATTATTACATGTTCTATCTAATGATATTATGCGTAAGGCCAAAGAAAAAAAGTTAAAATTTTTTAGCTATTGGTGACAGATTATTTGCAATTTGCCGAGCAGCAAACACTAAACAGCTATGACATTGGCTAGAAAATATTCGAAATACAATGTGCCCCAGCAGTTCGAAGAAATGCTGCTACATCAGAACAAGCCATGGCTAGTTAGATATTAAAAATAAGAGCTATGTCTTTCTTGCCTAGAGTAGATTATGGTAAATTTAAGTTGAAAAAGCTTTTCAAAGTGGCAAGATTTTAGCATGTACTAAAAAATCTGAAATCTGCGCCACTTCTACTCTCAAGCTGATCAAAATGATGCAAAAATGCCAGGTAGCGTAAGCCTCTTCCACATGCATGCTTCATTATAACCTGATTTCGCGAATTAAAAGTATACATTTTTCACTTTTTTGCTTCATGCCGTGGCCCAGAGGGGAGCATGGCACAGTGCTCTCCTAAATACGCCCTTGGATGTGCATGCCTTAATGATCACAGCATAGTAGTCAGAGCTTGAAACCATTCAACAAGTGTGTTCAATAGGAGTTCTTTGTTAATTTCTTTTTTTTTATACAAAGCATTATTTATAATTAAATACATATGTATATTTCTGTTGGTGCATAGATGTTTTTTAGTAGCAAGAAAGGAGAATTTGACGGATGTTTCAACCGGCTTGACCGGCCGGTCGAAGAATCTCGACCCGACCGGTAACCCGACCGGCCGGTCGACCAGACCGGTTTCCATCTCTGCTCATGACGCTTTCATTAATTCTTATGTTGAGTCCAAATTTCAACTTTCTAGGTTTTACCGTCTGCTAGTAATGAGCAAACCAATCCTCATCTACCAAAATTTGCGAACAAAAACAAAGGTACTACGCGCTCGCGCGAAGTCCCAACTACAACTCCAATATATCATCAATTAAAATGTAACAAAGCTGTTTACTCCTAAATTTTATGGTTTACCGAAAACTCATAAAAGTGATGTTCCGCTGAGGCTTATTATATCTTTTATTGGTGCTACTACTTATGATTTAGCGAAATTTTTAGTTAATATTCTTTCTTCTTTGCTTTGTTTGGAATACACCGTTTAAAATTCTAGTCTATTTTTGCAGTTAATTAATAGCTTCTTGTGTCTAGCGTAAGTGGTTAAAAGTTTGTTGCAAGTATGTTTAAAAGTGGTTAAAAGTTTAAACGGAGTTTATTGCAATTTTCACTTAGAAACGCAGCACAGTTGTTAAAATTGTGGTTATAAACAAAACTCTCGTTTAAACAAATATCTCGACAGTAACCTTCACCTCCGATTATAATAACAACAACAACAACGACATTCCACTATAATTCAGATTTGGAACAATACTTTTTGATCTGAAAATGCCAATGTGATTTTTGGATTTTGTAATTTACTTTATCTTGACAAGAAATTTGACGCACTATCCAAATATCAAATCTACACCCTCAACTAGCCCATTGCAGTATTTTTTTTTAGAAGAATTTTACTTTATAGAAGCACATGTATAAACAGTTCTACTGATTTTTCTCAAAATTTAAAAACTAAATCGAAACAATGCCTGCCTCAGCATTTAGCATGAAAAAAGATACATACACAAGCAAAATTTGGAAACGAAAATCAAATTGTTATGAATTTATAAGTGATTTTGAGGGTCTCACTTCACGATGACTTCACATTGAAAACTCATATCAATTTATTCCTTTCTATTTTCCATAACCTTAAATGTAATGTTTAAGTCAAACAACTATTTACCAAAAATTATCTATTTTGCACATTACGCTCCTTTTAGTTTATTCAACAGCTTTGAGGTTATTTGCTCTTCAAGTTTAAAAGTCTTAAAAAGTTATCAAAATAATCACGTAACGTCAATCAAAAACCTCATTTAACAACGTTAAAATTCAGCACTTTTGAGGAAGTTCTAACAGTTTTTCACTTTATTTTTGAAATAACTAACATACGTTTGAATTTTGGCGGCCACGTTTGGGGAGGGATCCCTCATTTTCGTACCCCCAAATTTGTCAAGCTTAATCTTTTTTTCATATTTACTTACCTTAAAAATTTCATGTGTCTAGCTTAAAAGCTTGAATTTGGCGGCCTCGTTTGGGGGGTGCCCCAATCGTGGCATTCCCGAATTCAGTTGGGCAAGAGTACTTTTGGATATCTATAATAGTTCGCAATATGATACATCTGCGTTTTGTGGTTTAAAAATAGATAGTGATAGAAGAAAAAAAACAGAAAAAATATCAAAAAATTTTATTCAAGACGGAATAAATGAACATGGCCATGAGAAAGGTGGTAAGTAGTGGGTTCAAAAACCACAAACTTTTTTTCATCAATACCGGTAGTTACCGAGATATACCAGTCCAAAATTCTCCACTTTTTCCGATTTTCGGCCTCTGCAGTCGCGATCACGTAACTGTGCGCCCCGAAACTTGGTGCGCATGCAGGCTTTATCTGCACCCAAGTTGTGTTTAAATTTCAGTGTTCCACGTTCAGCCATTTTATAGTTATAAGCGAATTAATAAATTTTTAAGACAAAAATGGCCGTTTTTTTTATCGGTTTTAGGGTTACTAAATCACGATCACGTAACTTAAGGTCCCCCAAATCACCATACATGATGCTTTCAATTATTGTCATGTTATATCCAAAATCCAGCTTTCCATGTTTTACCATTTTTTAGTTATAAGCAAATCAATAAATTTCAATGCTCTACTCTACTATTAAAATGGCTGAGTAAAAACAACGCTCCTACGCTCGCGCGCGAAGTCCCAATTAGCTGTAATAATCGATCAAACTCTTCGTTATCGAGCACTTTTTAAAACCTTTATATTAACCACGGACTAATTTTTGCCATATGCCATTTATACACCATGCTGCTACGAAGCAGGGCGAACGCTGTTGTTACTAAAACACTCCAAGGAAAAGTTGTTACTACCCATCATTCCTGTGGTTGAAAGTGGTACAGTAGAAACGTCACACCATCAAACACCAGCTGAACTCGGAAAAATAAACATTTCCACCCCACTCGAAAAGTGACATCTCATCGCCATAGAGGCGGCCACCACTAAAGTGTATTCATAGGTCACTTTTTACGATCCGCTGGAATAGCGGCTTTACTCATTCTGCCCGAATGAAGTACGAGCGCTCTCAGGAGGTAGTTCTATGTTGACCCACACTCAAAGAGTTCGATGCTGCCTCTACAGTCTGGCTCTATTTCAATATCATCAAACAAAATACAAATTTTTCATTTAAGCACAAACTACTCGTTGTTCACCGCACGCGCGACTGTTTTGGTGCTTTCTTTTAACAGTGGAAGAGCTTAAATCACCGAACTGGTGATGCAGAGCAATTGAAGAATAGGATGCCATCACGAAATGTTTTCTAAGCTGGACAGTATCTAATAAGTATGCTGGCATTCTTCAACTATCCACCCCCTCGGCTACATGTACCAGCAACGCGAAGAGTTTAAATCAGAAAAAGACGACCAGCCCTACAAGTACAAGAAACTTTTACAATTAACATCTATTTTGATGGCTAACAACGCGAAGTTTCATGCAGAAGAGCAGACCACAACGTAACTGGGGCTTTGCGGTTTACAGCGCTTATAACAGTTTAACGCCACATGGCAGGAAGCAATACTCACTGATTGGGAGGAAGCAATCGAGCGTCGGCGGCTTCGGTTGGCATTGCTACAAAATAAAGCATGATATTATGATTTGCTAAAGACCATCTAGTTAGATTTAGTTCAGTTTGTCAAGTGTAATTTTTTTTTCGGTCATTTTTTGTCGGTCATTGACCTAAATTTTTGTAAATAATCAAAAATAAATCAGCCAATTTGGTCAAAATGACCTAAAAAATAGCAATCTTTTGGATTCAAGATCAAAACTTAAGCTTGCAATGATAAAAATCATTTCCAAATAAATTTTGAAATGATCGAAAAATTATGTCCAAATTAGAGCATTTGATCGAAATTTCAAAGCGAAAAAATAAACTCCGGTTCAAGACACTTGGCGTGAAGAAATTGTGCACATAATATAAGGAGTGAATTAATGACAAATTTAATTCGCCAATGCATCAAATGGATTTTTACAGACCGCAACAAAAGCATGCACGTTATTGTTTCCACTCTTTACTTGTACAGATTATTGGTTGATAATGATCGGCAACTTACTGGCGTGCTGCTGCTGCTGTGTCATTTTTCGAAAACGCTGGGCTGTGTTGTAGCTGGGAGGAGGTCGGCTGGTGGTGGCGTCTGAACCGTACACGCTGCGGGAGCCTACAACATTGTTTAGATTCGAAGATTGCTAATATGCTGCGAAAATGCGTTCTCACCACACTGTACAGGCCTAGCCTTGTATTTGTAAAACTTATGACTATGAGTTTTTTTTTTCCTTTCATTCATTTGCATGAACCAGCACTTTGTGTCCGTCTAGTGTCAGTCACACCAACACAAAGCGCCATTTTGTGGCTTCTGTTTGCAAGTCTTTTTGTCCGGCTGGGACACAGCAACAGGTAAACTGCTTGGACATGATGGAAAATACATGCTAAGCGTCTTTCCCAAGGACATAACAACGCATTGCCAGTTCATTAATTGAACTGGTTCTTTCAATTTACTGGAAAAAAAAGTTCCTTTGGGCATGGTATACCAAGTAAAATTGTTTTCCGTTCGTTTTGACATATACTGTTCTCAAAACATAGCTGAGTGCAAACAGATATTAGATGTTTCTAGCAGCACAATTGCATAGCTATGTCTTATCTCAGCACTCAACTGCATACCGCAATTCTGGACAATGGTCATGCAGAAGCATCCCTAACACCTCTTTAATATTTTATTAAAGAAGTTTCTTTTATGTTAGCTAACCGTTACCAGTGGTTGGTTAACTATATGAAACCATACAAAGCAGTACCTTTGATTACGGGCTGGTGTTTGGAGGCGAGCAAGGAGGGCTCATTGGTCTTCCGCTTATCACTTGAAATCCTTTCAATCATCTGCTGCACATGACCTTGTTTTACGCCATCATTTTCTTCATCCTGGCTTGATGGTACTCTAAGAAAACAAAATACTCTTTTTAAAACAAATTCAGTTCAGGGGTTCAGGACAAGAGCACTTGGGACATTGTTTCACAAAATGAGTAATGATTTAATGACAATAAAAAAATAAATGAATTTGAGCTGTCGCGACGCGTTTCATCCTTGCTCAAGAGACTCATCAGGCAACAAAGGCCATTTTTGTTTTATTAGCCAAAGAAAATTGTCATTGGAACAGGCCCCCTGTACTGTTTCTATATGTTTCCCAGAGCAATACTGTTACTTCAAAAGATATTCTTTTCAAGTATAGTAACCGCTTTTTGGTTCATCCACAACAAATGCAGGAAAACAAGAGACTATTTCACCACAAAATTTTAACTACTTTTTTTGTTAATTTGGAGCCAAATCTTTTCCAAACTCCTTACTCTAAAACTAACCCCAAACCTAACCCTTATCCAAAACCTAACCTAAACCTAAAACTTAACCCTAACCCAAAACCTAACCTAAACCCAAAACCTAACTCAAACCCTAATCTTAACCCAGCAAACGAAAAATACATGAAAAAATATTCCTCATTTTTGTTTTATTCTATAAAACTAAAAATCTTTTGAGGCTTTATTATTTTTAATCAAATTAAAACTAACCCCAAACCTAACCCTTATCCAAAACCTAACCTAAACCTAAAACTTAACCCTAACCCAAAACCTAACCTAAACCCAAAACCTAACTCAAACCCTAATCTTAACCCAGCAAACGAAAAATACATGAAAAAATATTCCTCATTTTTGTTTTATTCTATAAAACTAAAAATCTTTTGAGGCTTTATTATTTTTAATCAAATTATATTGCTCTGCTACTAGTACTGAAGGTTTCTTCTTACGTTTGACATAGCTGCAATGAAAACAAAAACGAAATCATTCTTACAAAGTTAATAATATGCTTTACTGATTGTTCTATACTTAATCTCTATTCACAAGAAAGCAGCTTTTTTTATACAAATCTGCATAGATGTGATGATTAATGTCATCTGTTTGATTTTTTTGACTTTTACAGTTAAATTTACCGTTTGTTTGAAGCTACTAAGTGCAGATAATTGCCTTTTAGTACTTTATTCAAGGATGCAACAACATGACCAAGGTACTGGTATGAGTTAAACCCAAATTATGCAATCACAAAAAAACGATAAGAAAAAAATTAGACTAACTGTTCGGTGTGAAAGTTCTCTCTTGAACTTAAGTTGCTGCCTGCTATCACATCTGGTGTGGAGTAGATGGCACCCATCTGGTTCGTAGTACCAGGATAGCTTGGTGGCAATGTGGTGGGCAATCTTGGCTGGTCAACCACATATTGACGAGCAAACTGGTTGTAATTCTGGTCCATTTTAAGCTGTTTCTGGAGTTTTCTTGCTTCATAGAAGTTGCTTGAGCGGTTGTTGGCAGGCGGGCTCTCTGCTCGACTGCTTGCTCCATCTGGACTGCCTCGTTGAGGCAAACTATTAACTGAATCTCGAGAACTATAAGCAACGACTTGAGGGTAGCCTTGAGAATAGTCTGAAGAAAAACAAAAAAGCAAACCAGTCATTTCAATTACCAGTACCACTATGGTAACTCTGGTTGATTATTGGCTTTCGGTTTCAAAAATCATTAAAATATTATGTTTTGATCATTTTTACCAGATAGCATATTTTGTTGAACAATTTGTTTTTAGACCACTACAACAATCAGCCTGAATGAAATGTGCTTACTTAGTTTTCAGTTTTTGTTGAATCAATGTTTAGCTGAAGCACCAAGTCAGGGTTTCCCAGTCAAAGGAACCATAAGCAGCCCAAGGCTTTATGCTACTTATGCTAGGTAGCAATACTCAAGTCTACACTTAAAAGAGTGTGACAGTTTTCCCTCTAACTATTAGGCTGATTGACGAGTGCCCAAATTTTCTTGAAACAACTGTGCCCAAAGCTCTAATGAGATGTTTACCTATGTACCCTAAATTCTGTAACAATTCGGTGTCAAATTATACCAAATGTCATATTTCCACAAATTTATCGAATTTTCTAAAGCTATGTTTACCATATTGCCAAAAACTATTTGCTCTTGATCCAACAAACCGCTGATTACTTGAAAAAAATTGGCTTAGTGGGAACACTAGAGTGTGAAAACTGGTTTTGAGGATTTATTTTTGGTTTTAACCCTAACATTGACCTAAAAATAAGCACTACCACCTCTGAAGACCTTCTTCGGCCATCACCCTGAAATTAGGTGGGATTTAGGAACAAAAAGTACCTAAGCTCTATCTAAGCAGGGTGCTGGACTACTGGACAGTGTTCCCACTAAGCCAATTTTTTTCAGTGAATCGGCGATTTGTTGGAGCAAGGGCAAATAATTTTTGGCAATATGGTAAACATAGCTTTAGAAAATACGACAAATTCGTGGAAATATGACATTTAGTATACTTGAATACTGGATTTGCACGAAATTTTGGGCACATAAACGTCTTTTTAGGGCTTTGGGCACAATTGTTTAATGAAAATTTGGGCACTCGCCGATTAGCCATAAAGTTAGAGGGAACACAGCTACTGGAAGTCTTTTGAAGGGGGCCACGAGTCAGAAAAGTTTGATAACAAATGCACTAAACAGATACATACCAATAATCAATGAAAGAAATTTTACTAAAGTATACCAATGGTCAAAAAGATTAGTAACCACATACTTACCATATGCTGCAACATGGTGTAAGTGCTGGTTCTCCTCCTGCATCTTTTTGCTCAGCAATCGTGAAATGGTGTCTCGTGCTTCCTCAATGCTCTTGCCGTTTGCATCTTGGACAGCTTGTGTAGCCAAGTCCTGTAAGAATGACAGTATGCTACCAGTATAAATCATCTGTTCTAGTTCAACAATTTAGCAAAAACAGCTGAACTTCACTTGGTGCATCTAACATGCAAATCAGAAAATAAGTCTCAAAGACAAGCAAAACTTAATCTACAACTGGTAGAGCTGAAAGCAGTTATGCCTTCTGATAGCAAAACAAATAACAAAAACATTGATTTTGAAAAAAAAAAGAAGCAAAAGTAAAGGTATTTATGACAATAAGTACGATGAAGATTCAATCGTTTGGTGAGATAGATCTATCCTAACCATGATTATTGATTTATGTCACTTACTTGATCAACTTTCATTTCATGCATCAAAGTTTGAACATAGTGCTGTTTTTGACTCTGGCTGATTGGTTTGGCAGCAAAGCGATCAAGGTCATTACGAATTTGTAACATCGCCTCATGGTGATTCATTGTTGCAACCGGTTGACGAGGGTTTGATGAACCAGAACGTGCACTGTAAACACATATAGCATGGGTAGCAGTAGAAAACAATGATGATTGCCTTAACATTAGTGAAGACAAAAGTTTACATGTCATCATCATTAAGAATATCATTATGTTATCACCAACCCATCATACACCACTTAGAACCTTTATGTTGATTTACATTTTGCTACATATAACACTATCCAGTTTTTTGGGTGCAAACGGTCTCAACAAAACTTTGATAGAAACATTGAACATCTTACATTAAATTATGCCAAACATACTACCAAAAGACGAATTTGCAAGTTACAATGGCCTAGCTGCCACACCTATCACATTAAAACATTGAGCACAATAAGTCAATCCATATCATGTATTCTGCAATCAACAATAAACAGTTTATTGAGGCACAGAGCTTATAAAAACCAAGTTATTTTAGTGAATATACCTAGGGAAGAGAGGTTGCCTTCACTAACCATAGACAAATTACTGCCAATACTGACAAGCAACTAATCTTATAATAATCACTTTATTTACATTATTTACAAGAATTACTCTGAACGTTTTCGGCAAAGCAGAAAAAGAGGAAATGAAAAGTGCAAGTCAAAGTGTAGTTAAGTTGGAGCTCAACAGATCGATGGGTGGCGCAAATAGTATACCGATACACAAAACATTAAATTCAAAGATTGCTAGTGACTTTGTATTTTTTACGAAGTGATTATGTGATAGATGGCATTTTGAAGACAAAAAAGACTGAATCGGTCTTTGTACTAACCGTATTGTACTACTGCATAATTAAAATTAAAAGGGCATTCAACCAGGATTTTGAAAATCTGAGAAAAAATCTTAAAAAATATGTTTATCAACATGACCCCATTGCAATTCTTGCAACTCATGCGGTTAAGAAAGTCTAAGAGAAAAATTTTATGTTTTCCTCTTAGAATCCAAAGTTTGGCCATCTTGTTTTAAGTAGATTGTGCAATAAATCAGTTTGTAACTTCTATTTCCGAGTCTTGCTAAGTACTGGGCTTCTTGGAACTAGGTGAGTGTTGAAGGTATAGGTAATTAAATTAGTGGAACAACTACTGTTTGAATTCAGAGAGGTAAGATGCTTTCCTAGTCTGCTTTGTCTGCCAAGTGCTAGCTAAGTTTTCGGAATAAGATAAGGTTCTAGTGCTTTAGACGTAGTAGCCTATAGCCTATTGCAGATTGTGACTATTGCTTACAATAGATAGCTAATCCGAAAAAAATTGCCTGTTGAAAGCTAAAGCATCATAGCCGACAAGATATTAGACAAAGATTCCAGTTTTTAGTAAGCCAGTACGTTTTATGCAATTATTGTGCGATTGGTTTAGGCCTGAAGATCAAATAAGGCCAGTTAGTTTTTCACGTAAATATGAAATTGCAAACTTCAGTGCAAAGCATTTTAGTTAGCATTTTTTGTACAGGTTTGTTACGGTTATCAGCAGGTACCTACGAAGCCACTTTTCCATACAGCTGCTAATGTAGTCAGTTATTTGAAACGATTTTGACCTATGTCCTTTCAGTTTGGTAATGTTTGGAAAGCGTTTCTCCTTAGTCTAAGGGGAAAAATAATTGCGAATATCTTACGATTTCTTTGCCGAAGAGAATTGAAATTGGGTCGAAAAAATTCTAAAAAATTGCCAAAGTTGTTTCACTATGGTAAGTATGGTTTCGCAGAAAAATTTTTTAAACAAAAAATGTCATGAATGTCCTTTCAAAGCATTGACTGAGAACAACAGCCACTAAACTATTCTACTATCTCCCAACCTGTCTTGCCCTAACCCTCATTTTGTGACAAAATTACTCTGTGACAAGATCACTAGCAACGAAGTTAAATACCTGTTGATACTATAAGCTAAAGAAATATCAGATGCTTCTGACTCTGTTAAACTTGTTCGCTTTTGATAAAATTTGTCTTTGCCCAATGAAACATGCTTGAATTGCTTGTCCATCTCTTGAATGTTGGTGGGCATATTAGTATGAGCATGGTACTGCATATTTGGATAAGATAATCTGTCCGCCCGACCTCTTGAAGAATCACTTGCTCCTGAATCCACTCGGCGCAGCATATTTTTTCTTATCAATATCTATTCATATTAATGCTACCTAAATATACTGTATCCAGACAAATTACAATTAGTATCAGCAGCAAAAGTACAGATCTCAAATAGGAGCAACAAAAAACCAAACTCGCACAATATGTCAGATATGATTGTGTTTGTTGCAATCTTTGGTGTGATTAATTTCATATCAGACATGCTGACTGTCTCAACCAACATCACTGTAACCTGGTAATGTAAAAACTGTAGGTTACTGTGAAGATGCTGAAACTGGAAGCCCAGGGCTATTCTTGTCTTGTCAATGATCTCAGATTATACCAGTAAGATTTGTCATAATCTCACTAACTTCATAATCACAATCTATTGTGTCCTGTTTTCAAATAAATAGGCAGTGGCGTTTTTGCATCTAGAGGCAAAATAGTCCAAATTGCTATTTTGCCTCTGAAGGCAAAATAAAAATAGTTTTATATGCTATTTTGCCTCTAGAGCAGTGGTTCTTTACCTTTCTTATGTTGTTACCCCTGAAATATTTTGATGTATTGTATATCAATTAGGCTACCCTTTCTAAAAAACAGCAACTATAATAGCATTCAATCAAAAATAAACACACAAAAAACTAAGTCATTTTTTTACAAATGCATTTAATGGGAAGGTTGATGCTACCTTTTTGTTATCTGCTATTAAGCGTTCTAATCTAGGCTAAGTGCAGGAAAGAAAACATCTCATGTCATTAACAATCTCAAGCTTGTTTCGATATTTTGTCTTTATGGACACCATTGAAGAAAAGCCCACTTCACAGCAATGAGTTGAAGGAAATTGAATGAAACTCAAAGAACCCCAAAGTAGGCTACAACTCAACCACAAACAAACTGAACCCAACTCTAAACCGGTAAGTCAGAACTGAGGAGCTGGAAGTGTAACATAGCCCCAACCCTAATATTGAGTAGAAAAACACTCTTTTGCCCCTAGAGGCAAAATAGCCACTTCCTTTGTAATAATAATAAATGAAAAAGGTGGTTTAAGCACTAAGTGCTACTGCTTTAGCACCATCAGTCAATGAGCATTGACAAATTTAACAAATGACATTGACAAATTTGACAAATGAAAATTTGACAAATGAAAAGCCTCTAGAGGCAAAATAGCCCCATGTTATTTTGCCATTTGGAGGCAAAATAGTCCAAACGGCTATTTTGCTGCAAGTGCCAAAATAGCCCCAAGCCTAATCCTAACCCAAACGATAACTCAAACTCTAATCCTAATTCTAACCCTAATCCCAACCCTAACCCTAACTTTAACCCAAACCCTAACCCTAACCCAAACAGAGGAAAAACACTATTTTGCCTCAAGAGGCAGAATAGCCACTTCCTATCATTAAGTTTAAGCAATGCTGGAAGCAATCATTACTAACTAGGATATCTATGCTGAATGGAGAGAAAAAAACACACTGACATCAAATTGTGGCTCTTCTTAAAACAGTAGAACTACTTTACAGGAATAGGTTGGCGTTCGGTGATAAAACTAACATCACAATGCAGATGAGAGTGATTTTCAAATTAAGAACATGAAATTCACCAATTCATTACCTGTAACTCACCGCTCAGACTACTGTAGACCTATCCAGTCAATTAAATTAAATTAACCCTTGAAAAAAACATTAAAACTGTGCAGATGAAAAGCCCCCATTTTCGTTTCTCTCTCTTCAACCTAAATTTTTTGCTCGGTGAAATTAGGTTAATTGGTCACTTCAGACAAACCCTTTCAGATCTGAGATCGGTAAGATGAATTACATGCGACGCCGGATATTTGCGCCAACCAAGCACATAGTTACTTTTGCGCCGTATATGACTGATTGATTGAAGGCTTGGTCCTGATACAGTACATGACATTTTTATTTATCTATCACAAATCACAACCAACTGGAAAGCGGAAGTTGCGCAATTCTTTGCACAAATCCGCATTTGCTTCTAACTTGGCAATTTTCCAAATTTTCTGGTTGACATTTTGTTTTTCTTTTTGTTATCTACTGCTTGTTTGAAGCCACTAGCAGATATTTTCATCCTAAAAGTATCTTATTTAAAAACGTTACAACGTGACCTGGTTGCAAGTTTCATTTATTCATGCGTATGAACCAAGTATTTTGCCCATCTAACCACACTAACGAAAAAAGATAAGGGTTCAACCCAGGTGATGCTTTTATGGTGGTTCCATAGATGGGCAAGTTAATGCAAAACGTAAGCTTCGTTAGCCACTAGTCCGTTAACAAACTTCACACCTCCGTTAACGTCAATCCGTTATTTTCAGCTTTAATTAACGGAAGTTAATGAAGTCCGTTAATCCGTTAACATTTTGCGTGTAAGTTACATTTCGTTTTATTCACTCGCTTCTGGAACACTTATTGACGCTGTTGAGCTGATTGTAAGGAAATATTTATTGCTATGGTGGTCCTTTTGTGTTTTGAAAGATACATTTTACACTCTAATCTAAGTTCAAGATAAAAACAAGTTCAAATGCACAACGAAGCTGCAAGATATTAACGATAAAAACCTTAACGGAAGTTAACAGAACTTAACGGAAGTTACGTTAGTCCGTTAACAGCACTTAACGGAAGTTAATTTGGTCCGTTAACATGAAAAAACTTTTTAACGGATTAACGAGTTAATGAAAAAGTTAGCTTCGTTATTAACGGATTAACGATTAACGGATTTGTGCCCACCTATGGGTGGTTCTAAACACAATGTTTTTGTTCTTTCGGCCATGCCGCCGATAAATGAATGCATGTTGATGGATGAGACATGCCAAACATGCTGATTAATTGGATAAATTTTTTAGCAAATGCTACTTCCAACCTTTGTTACCAGGGGTGCCCAGGGGTGCCGGAACGTCAAAAGGGCAAGGGGGAGAGGCAGCTTTTTCAAGGGGCACTTTCAACACTGTACGCACAGTCATTACCATCAACATTGCAGAAATACTGTCAAACAATTAACACCTCACTGAAGCCAAAGTACTGAGTACGTCGAATAAACAGTAAAAAATAACAACAAACAAATTATCAATTAAATAAGAGCAGTCTCTACCACAGGATGCCATCGGAGGTTTGGGGGCAACGCCCCCAACAGCCGGAGGCAAGGGGTCTGGGGGCGGAGAACCTAGCGCTCGGAGATTTTGCAATGTTTGTGCAAAAATAACTTAATTTTAGGCCTATTGTAGCAAAAATTAATGCTTTTAAATTGTGGCATAAAAATTAGCAGAGCTAAAACATGATTAAACCGGCTACGTAAATGAGCTGATTGGCTATGAGGGCGGTGGATAACAGAGGTGGAGTCAAGGACACAAGGCTCGAGGCCGAGGACACAAAAAATCCGACGCCAAGGCGAAGGACAGCCTTTCCGAGGACAGAACCTCTCGAGGTCAAGGACAGGAATGCTCGAGGCCAAAGCCAAGGACCGAGGACATAGGCGCAAGCGTTCTCTTAAAAAAAAGTTCTTCAAAAATATTTTTCAGACGATCTCCAATTCATTGGCGTACCCAAAATTTTTGATTAAGGAAGGCCTAAACCACAAATCACATGATACAAAGTCATCAAAATTTTTTCAATGAGGAAGTTTTTGCGGGACAAAGATATCGTAGGATGAAAGATCTGAAATCGTTGTTGCCTGTTTGCACTTAACCAGGATTTTGCAAAAGAAGAGGGCTTAAACTAATAGTTGAAAAATGCAAATATCTAACTTTGGGAACGTGTTGAGAAAGCTAGTGTAACTCAAATGTATCACAGACGGGGGTTTGGGGGCGGGGCCCCCAGCCGCCGGAGGCTTTGGGGGTCTGGGGGCGAAGCCCCCAGCTGTTGGGCGATTTTTTGTAATTTTTTGGAAAAAAAAGCTATTTTAATGCCATTGGATCACATTTCGCCATAGGTGGGCAAGTTAATGCAAAACGTTAGCTTCGTTAAGCACTAGTCCGTTAACAAACTTCACGTACACCTCCGTTAACGTCAATCCGTTATTTTCAGCTTTAATTAACGGAAATTAATAAAGTCCGTTAATCTGTTAACATTTTGCGTGTAATTTACATTTCGTTTTAATCACTCGTTTCTCTGACATGTATTGACGCCAGGCGCGTAGCCAGGATTTGGAAAAGGGGGGGCTTTTTTGAAAGAGTGAAAAAAGTGCAAACGACCTTGAACCGAATTTTCATTGCTCTTGAATCAGAATCACACGGTTTGTCCGAAAATTGAGACGGAATTTCTCGGAAAGCTCGAAAATTCGAACGTTTTTTCCGCCCAAAAACAGGTGGTCTCAAAAAAAAAGAAAAAAAAAGGTCTTCACCGAAATTGAGACTGATTTTTTGGCCAAAATCGGAAATTCAAACTCTTTTTCTGGCCGAATCACGACATGTACTTCACAACTTCGGCACCCAATTACCTTTATGGGGGGGCTGTTTTCAATTTTTCACCAAAAATCGGCCTCAAAAGCACCAAAAACGTGCGATTTTGCATACTTCACAAGCCAATGGAGGGGGCTCGAGCCCCCTACTGGCTACGCAACTGATTGACGCTGTTGAGCAGATTGTAAGGAAATATTTATTGCTATGGTGGTCTTTTTGTGTTTTGGACGTTACCTACATTTTAAAGTCTAATCTAATTTCAAGATAGAAATAAGTTCAAATGCACTAACGAAGCTGCGATCGGAAAATCTTTGGAAATTGCGAACAGCGATAATTAATAGACCTCTGAGACTGCAGCTTATGATTTGTCACAAAAAAGAGCTCTTTTCTTTGCTTTCTTCTATAAAACTCGTGCTAATACGCAACAAGTGTTACCAGTGCAAACTGGTTTGTACCGTACGATGAATGAATGGTGCAAGATATTAACGATAAAAATCTTAACGGAAGTTAACAGAACTTAACGAAAGTTAGGTTTAGTCCGTTAACAGCACTTAACGGAAGTTAATTTAGTCCGTTAACATGAAAAAACTTTTTAACGGATTAACGAGTTCAAGAAAAAGTTAGCTTCGTTATTAACGGATTAACGATTAACGGATTTGTGCCCACCTACGCATTTCGCAAGTGTTCAGAGCCATTTGAAAGCACTAGATTTTTGACATTTGAAAGGAGTTAAATTTTATTTGTAAGTGATTTGGTCCATGTTGGGGGAAGTAAGGTGCATTGTCTCTGGCTGCATTTTAGCAGTAAATAATAATCCACCCAAAGATTTTCCTTATAGATTTTTGTTTTGTTATGAAAATAACCAGTTATAGGAATACCTGTTTGCCATGGGGCCCAGGACCCTCAATTGAAGTTCAATAATTCGTTCAATCTGCATTTTCCAGGGCTAATTTAAAAAAAAACTTTTGTACGTAAAAGCCGGCGAGGTTGGAGGTGAAATACTGAATTGTTTTTAAAAATGGTACAATAGATGGTTACGTCTACTAACCATGTTATTGCCGGGCTGGATTTTATCGCACTAGGCCCCTGGCACTTTGGAGATTTTCGCAGCATCTTTCTCGGAAATATAGGTGAAGACCCAAAAAATTTTACGATTTCAGCTCGGGGGCCCCTAGCTGGTACTACGTCATATTATGGTAAATCCAGCCCTGATTAATGCATCACGTTCACAAAAAGGCTAGTTGTTGGCCTGAGATAGCAACTTTTAAGACAAAAACTCTCCATTTTCTCCGGGTTATACGTTTAAATTGGCTGGCAAAAATTGAATTGAGTTGGACCCGGCGCCTTTGGTCTTCAATATTGTAAATTAGTTATACTGTTGTCAGCGAAAAATGCTAGAAAGAAACTGAAACTGAAGAAACAATGGGCTTTTTTGTCACATTTTTGTCATTGGTGAAATTACAATTAGGGGGGGGGCTGCCTCCCTCCGCTTGCCTACGCCTATGCTCCAATTGAAGAAAACAAAAAAGGTGTTCTCAAATTTTCCGCGAGGTTTCTGGCGTTTTTCAACGAAATTTCAACTGTTTAAAAAATAGTGCTGTCCTCGAAACGAGGACAGGGCAATTTTCGAGGACTTGAGGCTTCGAGGCCAAGGCCAAGGACTTCAAAATGTGTCCTCAAGGACTCCACCTCTGGTGGCTAGTGGTAAAATTTTAGCTTCTTTATAGCAAGCTGGTAAACCTTAAAACAAAAAAATCACAAATTTATGCTAATTCGTCTGCATTTACAAAACAAGATAATTTTGAACAAGATGTTTATTTCCACCACATCTCACATCTCCATCCCCAACGAGTATTTTGCTGTTAGGTCTGGACAAGAATTGGATCTTGCTCCAGTTATTGCAATGAATTTTATGTGTTACGAGTTTTTCCTGTATTAATCCGGTTTGAGCAGGGGTCCGGATCATCTGGATTCGCCTCTGGTAACGTCAGCGTCATTCGTTCGAACTAGGACTACAAACAAACTTAGAACTTTGAATGTTTGGCGCCAGAGTAGCGTGATTGGGGAGGCATAAAAATTTTTTTTGGGTGGCACAAAAACTTTGTTCCCTCGAATTCGTGAGTGACGACCATAAAAACAAAAAAAAAATTCTTCACCGCAGAGTCTGCGAAACAACGGTTCTTGCTCACGAATTCTGGGGTGATGATCAGTATTTTGGGGGTCTCAAGCCTCGAACTGCACTCCAATGGCACCGAGTCTGTTACTTTCTTTGGGGCACCATTCTCACTTAGGGAGGCACAGTTCTCATTTGGGGAAGCACGGCCCAGGAATGCCCCCCTTAGCACTGGGCCTGAAGCAGTGCTGTCGCCAGAGCAAATGAAGTGAGGGGCACTAGCCAAAAGTGGAGGGGCACAAAAATTAGCATATAAAAACTAATCTTCAGATCGTACGGCTGCAACTATGCGCAATTTTAAAATAAGGCCGACAGAGCTTCTTAGCTCCTTTCGCTGCGGCCCATAGTTGCTTAAAAAATCTATCTAGAGCAATGAATGCAGCTATCAAAAGTGCAACCAGAATTTTGCTAATTGTAGTGAACCAAAACTAAATTTCTCTTTTGCACAAAAACTGCCTGATTTAGCCCTCGTGCTGAACATACAACTCAAACGTGTCACAGACGGGACATAGTCACTAAATATTTAGTGACTGTAAACGGGGCTTGGGGCGGAGCCCCAGCCGGTAGGCGATTTTTGCGATTTTGCAGCAAAAAAGTAGCGATTTTAACCCCATTTTAATCACATTTCACACTTTTTGAAGCCATATGAATAACTCAATAGCTAAAGTTTTGAAGTAATTTCAAAGAATTAAATTGCTTAGCACCTTCAACCCCCTCCTTACTTCAGGTCAAGTATAAAATACGTTTAAACGCTTGCGTTTTAAGGTAAAATTTTCTAAGTGAATTGGCTAAGGGGGCTTAAGCCCCTTCACCTTGGTTGTGCCACTGACTGCGACCTCAAAATCTTGAATGTGCTCTAAAAATCAAAACAGCTGGTCTTTGAAAAAAAATGTATTAGATTCTGCAGGCTTACATCTATCTTTGGCGACACATTCGTAAAGGCGTGTTATTAAGACGGAATATTGCGTCAGATTTATGTAACACAGCAGTTGCTTGCTTGCAATTTCCCAAAAAATCGAGAAAACGTCAAAGGAGAATTATGTTTGAACGTACTTATTCCTTTTTCCATCATTGTGTGTTGCCTTGTTACTAAGTGATGTTCAAAAAACAGTACTTTGAGTAAACGTAAATGGGGGGCACAAGCATCCGTTAGGGGGGCACGGCCCCCCCGGCTTCCCCATAATAGTGACGGCACTGGCCTGAAGCCTACAGACATTGATCCTTGAGTTCTTAATTTGAAATTTTGTAGCACTCTGTATCTTCGTATCGTAAGTTTAAACTAAAGGAACTAAATCGCGTGTCATAGCTCACATGCTAACCAAATATATTCCAAAAGACTGCTCTTTTATTTTATCGGTACGTTATTTAGAAATCATTTAACACACGCAATTTGTTATTATTGATTTCAATGAACTTTTTAGCGTCAATCAATGGAGAGTAATTTTGCTTTTAATGAAAGATATTTTTTTAGAAAATGAGAATTGTACTGCGACGTGATTTGAATCGACAAAAATTTTTATTACGTTTTCTTTCTAGAAAGGGCTCTGTTGGTTGACAAACCACTAAACTTTAATTCCTCAAATGCTTCTTGTAACTCGAGTACGCTTTCGCGTGCCATCAATTTAAACTGACGCTAGGAGGATATGAGTTAAGTTTCATCCAATTGATCAGCTTTCACGAGCTAGCAAAAAAAACAACAAAAACTTACAATGTAGTATAGCCTACTGCAAGTTGCTACGGTACTAACTTTATACTGTGTTAAATGCTGTAGTGCACAATTGGGTCATTTGTGGGGTCTATTGTTCACAAACCCTTAAATCAACTGTTAGATCTATTGTTCATAAACCATAGGTGGGCACAAGTCCGTTAATCGTTAATCCGTTAATAACGAAGCTAACTTTTTCATTAACTCGTTAATCCGTTAAAAAGTTTTTTCATGTTAACGGACTAAATTAACTTCCGTTAAGTGCTGTTAACGGACTAAAGTAACTTCCGTTAAGTTCTGTTAACTTCCGTTAAGGTTTTTATCGTCAATATCTGGCACCATTCATTCATCGAACCGGTACAAACCAGTTTGCACTGGTAACACTTGTTGCGTATTAGCACGAGTTTTATAGAAGAAAGCGAAGAAAGGAGCTCTTTTTTGAGACAAATAATATCCTGCAGCCGCATAGGTCTACTAATTATCGCTGTTCACATTTCCAAAGATTTTCCGATCGCACCTTCGTTGTGCATTTGAACTTGTTTTTATCTTGAAATTAGATTGGACTGTACAATGTACAGTAACTCCAAAACACAAAAAGACCACCATAGCAATAAATATTTCCTTACAATCAGCTCAACAGCGTCAATACGTGTTCTAGAAGCGAGTGAATAAAAAGAAATGTAAAGTACACGCAAAATGTTAACGGATTAACGGACTTCATTAACTTCCGTTAATTAAAGCAGAAAATAACGGATTAACGTTAACGGAGGTGTGAAGTTTATTAACGGACTAGTGGTTAACGAAGCTAACGTTTTGCATTAACTTGCCCATCTATGTCATAAACAATTAAATTTATCCTGCTTTGGAAAAGCGAGCTTTGAGATTAGCTAATATTTGCTTCGTTACAATCGTACTGAAATGCAAAGGGCAGTACTGCCCCCCTTGCCCCTCCTGGTAAAAGGGCAGGGGGGCAGCTGCACCCCCGTTCCAGCACCACTGGGGGTACCGAAACATGGGGGGATGGGGGATATACCCCCTCAATAATTAGGCTGTATCACCCCAATAATTTGAATGGGTGTACATCTGAGCGAAAATTGGGGAAAAAAGTGTTCTATTTTTGATGAAGACCTTTTTTTTTTTTTTGGTCTTCACCTGAATTTGGGAAAATAGTGTTCTAGCTTTGATGAAGACCTTTTTTTCTTTTTTTTTGGTCTTCACCTGAATTTCCAAACCTGAACAAAATCGTGGTCGAGGTTCATCCCCCCCAATGTTGAAAATAGGGCAAAATTGGGGTAAAATTGCAAATTATCCCCCGCAATGCTCAACAAAGATCGGCACCACTGTTTGTTACTGTGGTCTAATTACCGGTACTATGAAAAGGTTTTCACGACACGAGTGGCGAAATTGTTTCTGGAGCGGATGTCTGAGGTTAAAATCTCGGCTGGGTCAAATCACAGAACACAGTGTTGTTGATGGCTCGCCACCGCTGCGACATTTCTTTAAAAGGAGCTGCGTTGCCTGGATGCAATAACATGGAGGTGGGCCCCAAAAACTCGTTATTTGCTTCGAAGTAATACAGTGAGTATGATAAAAGATTTGGTTTGATTTGCGTGCGCGCAAATCAGCAATTAGCTGCGATCACAAAAGCAAGCGTCTGAAATTAGGTTTTCACGAAGAATCGAAGAAGTTACATTAGAAGTGGAGTCCTTGACAGTGGCGGATCCAGAAAATTTTGGTGGGGGGGATTTTAAGAATTTTGAGCACAAAACCTCAAAAATTCGAATATCTTCATTGAAATGGAGACTGATTTTTCGGCCGAAATCGGAAATTCGAATGTTTTTTCCGCCCAAATTCAGGTGGTCTCCAAAAAAAAAAAAAAAAAAGGTCTTCACCGAAATGGAGACTGATTTTTCGGCCAAAATCTTTAGGTTTAGGCTGGTGGGGGGGGATGCACCCCGAAATGGACACTGATTTTTCGAAATGGAGACTGATTTTTCGGCCAAAACCGTTAGTTTTAGGTTGGTTGGGGATGCATCCCCCCATCCCCCCCCCTAAATCCGCCACTGGTCCTTGAGGACACATTTTGAAGTCCTTGGCCTTGGCCTCGAAGGCCAAGTCCTTGGCTTTGGCCTCGAGCCTTGTGTCCTCGACTCCACCACTGAGTTGCACTATTTAAAGGCGGTGAATCATCTAGCCAATTCCAGTGGTTTACAATAGCTAAAATTGAACTATAATTTTTGATATTTTGTGTTTTGATTTCAGGGCTGCGTTTGCAAAGATATTCAACAAATACAAAAAGATGTCCCCCGAAAAAAGTTTTTGGAAACCCTGAGTTTTGATCTTCCCGCCTAAACCACAGTTCTCTAAACTACTAGGCCTACTGTAATCTTATTAAACTATTAGGCCTAACTATCTCTAAACTATTAGGCCTAAACTATTTAGAAATAAACTATCTCTAAACTATTAGGCCTACCACAGTTCTCTAAACCATTAGGCCTACTGTGGTTTTGGCGGGAAGAACAAAACTCAGAGTTTCCAAACACTTTTTTCGGGGGGACATCTTTTTGTATTTGTTGATTATCTTTGCAACCGCAGTCCCAAAATTAACACAAAAAATATCAAAAATAATAGTTCAATTTTAGCTGTTGTAAACCACTAGAATTGGTTGGATGATTCACCGCCTTTAACAAAGTGCGGAGCTCTGTGATTAGAAAACCTCTAAACGTCAAACTGTTACTTTTCCGAATTGAAAGATCTCAGCTTAGATATGGTTTGGCCATGTAAGAAGAATGCCCCAGGAAAGACTCCCCAAACAAGCTTTAATTGCCAAAGCAAATGGGAAAAGATTACATAGACGACCTAGAACTAGATGGACTAATTAAATTGAGGATCTTAAATGAAATCGCGTGGGTCTTCACTCTACTGAAGTGATGAGTGTGATGGAAGACTGTGATGTGTGGTTACTTTATCTCAAGCTACTGCCCCCACAACCTTCACGAAAAGCGAGCAATGAAGAAAGAAGAAGAATAAAGAAGGAAATAAGCATCTTTGTTAACATCTCGCTCTCTAGCATATGCAGGATTTTGGAAAGGGAGGGCCAGAAAATTTGAGAATATTGAAGACCAAAAGAAAAATTTCTTCACTCCAGTTCGTTTTCCTTCCCAAAATTAAGTGAAGATACAAAAAAAGAAAAGAAAAAAAGGTCTTCAGTAGACTCTTTATCATTATTATTATTATTTTTATCATTATTCTGTCTTGCTTAATTAATATTATTATTAGGCCTATTTTTATTATTCTGTCCGTTGGTGTGCTCAAACTTTTTGCCAAAGTTACAAAAGGGGGGGGGGGCATGCCGCAATTTTGCATACTATTCTATGCTAATTATACTATCCTGATAACCCAAAGGGGGGCCATGGCACCATGGCCCCCCTTAAATACGCCCCTGGTCTCGCTGTTCTTATCTGAGCGTATTGTTGCGTTTTTGATGAATAAATACTGGTACTATTTTGGCGCCGAAACTCCCGCTTGGTTATTGCGCCGCAGTTTCTGCGCCAACTGGTTATTATATGTTGCTCTATCAGTCTATTGTTTCTGTGTTTTACCATAGGCTTAGTTAACAGTTAATGTTTCTCTTTATTATTATTATTTCTTTTTGCGTAGGGCTGTCATTCCTAATGTCCCAATTTTGCCGAACAGTCTCGATTATGAGGCCTTGTCCCATGTTTTGATTAATCATTTTCAGTTTTGTCAGTTTGTCCTTTCTGCAAAATCAGCCGTAGAATTAGATTAGATGTATGGTGAATCAAGAAACAGTTGCTTCAGAGTTCTCTTTTGTTTTTTTTGTTTTTGTTTTTTTGACATCTAATCTATACTTTCACTTCATCTGCAGTAATCAGCAATTGGTAGCCTACCGATTTCAAACTTGTAGGCTAGGCTACTGGTATACTGTACTGGTAGGCCTACCTACTGTAAATCGGTACGACACTATAATCCCACAGTCCTGATTCCTAGTTGCTAGTGAGGTTTTGTATCGAGTAACGTTGGTAGAAGGTGGCAAAAAGTGAGGAAAAGTGTTTGCCCCAAATAACTGAGAAAAGAAGTGTTTGATTGATTTGCTCTTCTGTTTCCTTCCGAATTTAAATTAAATTGTTAACGTTAAGCTGTAAGAAGGTACTGTTACAGGTTTAAGAATTTAGGAACTGCTGGTATACAGTAGTAACTGACTAGGCTAGTGACATTCAGACGTTGCAGTTTGTGACTAGTGCTATGAGTTTTTGCTAAAGAACAAGCATGTTGAGCAGAATTTTCAGTTAGTAATAATAATAATAACATGGTATTTGTAAACCCCTTAAGATAACACTGGAAGTCACCAGCATATCTGCCAAAGGGGCACGGTAAAAAAGCACTAGTAGCCTAATAGACTAGTTTCGTAGCCCAGATGCTAATGCTAGTACCAGTAGTACCAGACTGAGTAAGATATCAGTAAGCCTATCGTATTGATTTAATCTAGGCAGTGACTATTTCACCGAAAATTTTCAGCTTAAAGAGAATAAAACGAGAATGATAAATATTCATCCGCACTTTTTTCATTTGCTTTTTTAGGGGTTAAGATTAAGGTTTAGGTTAGGGTTTGGGTTGGGGTTCGATTTGGGAATAATTTTAGAGTAAGCATTTGAGTTTGTGTTAGATTTGAGTTTGTGTTAGATTTGAGTCAGAATTAATAAAAAACTAGATAAAAATTTCCGGTGAAATAAAGCCTTCCTATAATCTAATATACTGCACCAACTTAACATTAAAAAAAAACATTTATACTCAATAAATTAAGTTTTAAAAGTTGTTTTATACAGTAAAAAAGAGTTATTGGTGATGGTAGATGCTGGATGGTTTGACATTATATACTTTTAGAAATGGCTGAGGCTACTGTTACAAGATGTAAAAATAAGAAACTCGCTATCCCATCCCTAACCCCAGCCCTAAACCTAACCCAAACTCTAACCCTAGCTTTAAACGTTAATCCTAACCCAAACTCAAAATCCAACCCAAACCTTAACGTTAATTCAATAAATAAAAAAGAGTAAATGAGCAAATGAGCATTTACTTTTTGCTCTCTTATTCTCTTTATGGGCATTACGTAACCTACGGTAACACTAGCCACTTCTTTTATTTATATATACTGAATAAGTACCGTAGCCTATGAGTGTATACCAGAGATAGGCAAAGCGCAATTCTGAATTAAAAGCACAACTTCTGCAATTATGGAAGTTGCATTGTGCTTTAATTTTTTAAAACATTTCGGAAGTTGCGTTGCACAATAAAGTCTTTAAAGTTTGTTGTACTCAGAGAAAGGCTATGTGAAGCAGAAAATAACTGTTTCCCTAATATGTATGTTCAGGATTTCTGTACTATACTTCTTAACAGTGTTCCCTGTAAGCACAAAAAAGTGCAAATAGTGTGAAATTTTTTACGGCATTTTCTCACTACTTTTTGGCAACTGCAAACAGCGTTTTTTGATTTTCGAAATTACGGCGTTTTTGTTTGGCTGTGCGTCCGGCGCAATGCCATTTTTTCTTCATGCGGTGCTGTTTCTTCGAAACTCGATGCAAAAGTCTCGAAAGTCGTAAAAAACGATGCACTATGTTACCTGAAGACCTTTTTTGTTTCATTTGTTTTAAAGTACGCCGATAAACAAAAAAAAACTCTTGGCAGTCTCCTTGTGCGATGACCTTTTTTTTTTTTGTTTGAGATCGCACAAAACTCTGAGTAAACGGCATTGTTGTTTGTGATTTGCGACGGCATTTTCGCACCAACTTCAGGCATTTTCGCGTCTTTTCCGGCATTTACGCAGTAGATCCAAAATTAGAGGGAACACTGCTTCTGAATCACAGTCGTGATAAAGGTTTTATGACATTGCTGTCAAAACGCATTCAGGAATGTGCTTGTTATTTAAAATCCTCTGTAAAATTAACACCAAAGCTGTATTTTTTATAAATATCATTGCACCTTTTATGTTGGTTTAACATTGTCCTGCGCCTAACCACTGTAAACTGTAGTGTTGTAGCAGTGTAGTAATATTATCTTCTTCATTGTCTAGCGTATTACTAGCAACATAACCTGATTGACATATTATTTATATTCCAGTTCGTTTTTTTTGTTGTTGTTTATTTTTACCCTCACTAGTGTTGTGAGTTTTTCTTTTGCATCAACAGAAACGGTGGCATAGGCCTACTCTCTATCCATGTAGCAGTTTCCATTAGCTATTACGCCAATTTCTACTTTTTCTCTTCATAGCAATTGACCGTCAGAATTTAATAATTTTGTTCAGTTTTTCCCTAAACGTTTAAAAACTTTTTACACTTCTAAAAGGAAATGTTTTTTATTTGGCTAAATGGGTATATTACATCGCATTGGTGAATAACTGCAGTGGATATTATTTGTGTACGTTCTTAGACACATTTTTCTTGATGCTGTGTTCCCTCTAACTTTATGGCTTATTGGCAAGTGCCCATATTTTCTTCACACAATTGTGCCCAAAGCTCTAAAAAGACGTTTACGTACCCTAAAATTCGTACCAATCAAATATTAAAATATACAAAATGTCATATTTCCACAAATTTGTCGAATTTTCTAAAGTTATTTTTACTACATTGCCAAAAATTATTTGCCCTTGGTCCAACAAATCGCCGATTCACTGAAAAAAATCGGCCTAGTGGGAACATTGTCTTGATGTATGTGCTTTAATTGCACAGTGCTTTCAAAATTTTTTTCTGTTAGTAGCACAATTTTATACATTGAATTGAATTTTGTTCCATTTTGTTCATCATATCGATAAATGTCAGCCTTTTTCAGCAAATTATTTACTCGTTTTCTGTCTAAAATTGCCAAAAATATGGTATTTGCATTGGATTTTGAAATTTCATTTGTAGAAATAAGGTTGCGCTTAAACTTGGTTTGAAAATGCCGCTTTGCAATTGTGGAATTGCGTTGCAGTTCAACTGAATCAAAAAGTTCACTCTGGAAGTTGCGCTGTGCTTCAGAAATTAAAAAAATCAGATTGTGTATTTTGCACTGTGCTTTTGTTAAAAAGATCGTTGTGCTTTGTTGGGCTGCGCTTTTGATATCATGTTACAGGTTGTTTGTGCCCAGCTCTGATATATACTCTAGGTGTAGGCCTATTGTACAGTGTATTGGGATCTAATTAAACATCCAGGAGCACACTGAAAGGATCACAAGAACTTTTAAGCCCAAAACTCTAACCCTGTTCCTAGTAATTCTTTAGGTCCTTATGGTCTGATATATGGAAACCCTAAACCTAACTCTATTCCTTGCGATCTTTATGATCCTTGTTGTCCTGTAGTATGTCATAGTAGTCGTGTTCTAATGAAGTAATGTTGGTTTTAGGTTTAGGTTGTAAATCATAAATGTTTTTGAAATTAATGTGATGAATTTGCTGATTAACTTGCCATTTACTTGCTACACATGTCTACCATAGAAGGTTGAAAATGAGTTATTGGTATTTGTTCTTCTGTGTTGCACTTTGCATGCAGATGCTTGGTTGTTGGACGTTTTATCTTCAAATAAGCAAAGATTTGCCTTTGGGGAGCCAGATATTTGACTTGTCATTTGCTAGATTACGAGGAAATAATCTTGAATATTTTCTAGTAAAAGATAAATCCAATCAACTGTCAGACTCTCTGTTTTTTGTGGATAAGCATCGTGGAACGTTACACTATATGCCGAATGAATTTCTTCTCTCTACTGCAATTGAGCAAAACTTTTCCTTTTCTATTCACATACAGCATGATCATTTTTACTATGATCTTCCATTTGAAATTAGTTTTACTGAGTCAAAAACTCAGTTTCAAAGAGAAACCTCGACCAAACATTGGCTACAGCATTTCGTTACTATGTTTTATCACTTACCAAACCATAGAATAAATCATTTATTCTCAAGATCTTATCCCAACAATTTTTTGCCCAAGAGTATTTGTTCGTGTACTGTTTCAAATTCAACTAACTTTCTCTCATATCAGAACATATTTGTAAAACAATATTTCATGAATTGTAATATTTCTAACATTGTTTTTCCAATTCAAGAGCTTGATACTGAAGTACAAGTTATACAAAGTACTAGAAGATTACGACATCGCAGAAATAGTAACCAACACCTATATTTTAAACAATCAAGGTACACTTTCCACATTTTAGAAAACAGTCCAAGCAACACCAGGGTTGGGGAAATTCAGGCGTATCAAGACGATAATGTGGCTGAGAACCTTAACTATGGTTTAGAGCCAATGGAAAACATTCACAGTTTAAAAAAGTTTCGAATTGATCAGTCTGGGGTGATATATACCAAGGTTAGTTTAGATCGTGAATTGTTTGCTCGCCATCAATTTCGTGTTACTGCATCTCGTTTCAATGCTAACCAAGCTCGTACTATCCTGTCTATCATTGTTGATGATGAAAATGATAATCAACCCGTATTTGCACAACCAGATGGCTATAAATTACTAATAGAAGAAAATTTGCCTTTGCAGTCCCTTGTTTTTCAAATAAATGCTTATGATGCTGATGAAGGAAACAACGGACAAGTGGAGTACTCAATATCAAAATTTGTACCCTCGTCAGGCAATCGAGTGTTTGATATCTTGTCTGGTGGCGATTTAGTTGTGAAAGGAAATGTTGATCGAGAAGAACAATCGCAATATAACTTGACAATCAAAGCTCAAGACAATGGTAATCCATCACGTTTTAGCACTCTTCACATTACCATTAACGTAGAGGACCAAAACGACAACTGGCCGCAATTCACAAAATCCAAGTACATTGTTCGTGTAAATGAAAATATTGCAGTAGGCTCTCGAATAGGAACTGTGTCAGCCAGTGATACCGATGCTGGAAAAAATGGTGAAGTTACTTATAGCTTAATTCTTGGAGATAGAATGAATAAGTTTCGTCTCGACTCAAAAACTGGAGATTTGTATACCAAAAGAATTTTGGATTATGAAGAAGCATATACAAGCTCTCGTGCAAAGTACACATTGACAATTCGTGCATCTGATGGGGGGCAGCCCCCTCATTCTAATTCTTCAGGGATTATGGAAGTCTATGTAGTAGATATGAATGACAATTCTCCTCAATTCCACAATTCACCTTATCATTTTGAAGTTCAAGAAAATGCTAAAATCAATTCCGTAGTGGGGCAAGTGGAAGCTTCTGATCAGGACCATGGAGAAAATGCTCGGATATCATATTCCATTGTACCTCAGTCCTCAAAAACTGATCATCGAATGTTTAGAATTGATCAAAGCTCTGGTGTTGTCAGAGTTGCAAAGCAATTAGATTATGAGATCACAAAAGAGTATCACTTCACTGTTAGGGCATCTGACAATGGCCAGTCTCGTAGGTTTGTACGAGCTGAAGTTTATGTTAAGATTCTAGATGTTAATGACAATGCTCCTCAGTTTATGAAGAAACAGTATCGGGTGAGAATTGCTGAAGACACCAATATCGGTGTTGATATTATTGTTGTGAATGCGAGTGACCCTGATAAGCTGTTAACTGGAGGAATAAATTACCAGATTGTTGGTGGTAATGCTGCAAAAAAATTCAGCATTGTTAGAAGAAACAATGCAGGCGTTGTGAAGTTAAATAAACATTTAGACTATAATGATCAACAATTGTATCTGTTACGTGTGAAGGCATCCGATGGCTCATTAAGCAACACAACTACTGTTTCTATCTTCATAACTGACACTAACTCGCACCGGCCAGCATTTGATCAAGCAGAATATTCTGTATCATTGAAGGAAGATGTAGGTATTGGAACAGTTGTTTTGAAAGTGCATGCAAGCGACGAAGATGTAGGAGAAAATGCGAGAATCACTTATTGCTTCCCTAACTATGTTAAGTGAGTTGTAGAACAACTTTTGTGGATGTTAGAATGTAATCATTGTTTAGGCTAATGAACAATGCTGGTTCAAACTACAGATTTGTTGAAGTGGCAATGGACAAACTTCGATACTATAGGTAGGCTAGCCTACTAACTGTTCTTCCGGTAAAAGGCACAAGATTAGCATAACGCTAATTTATTACCTTGACGTTTCGCTCAGCTGAAAACGCCGAGCATCTTCAGAACTTGAGTTGGAGGAGTGTCAAGCACTCCTCCAATACTAGCACAAACAGTACATATCGCAGATAAGTTACAACAAAATAATTATCAAAAGAACCGAATAAATTAAGTGAATTATAGATGATTATAACGTCATAACGATCAACTTGCGAGTTAGGGCTAATTCAACAAAACGTAAAAATTCAATTGCTTTACTGTGATGAAACGAGAGAACGTGGCTAAGTCATATATGGTAAAAAACAAAATTAGCACAAAAAAACAGCATTTACTGAGCACTTTTGGCTAAAGATCGATACACTGATGGCAATGTCTCACCATCCGAACAGTTGATAACGTTAATGTGGGCATTGATAAACCAACTTTCAGCAATTAACCGTCTACGATAACTATTAACATATTTTAAAACAGTGGATTCTTCCCAATTAATACGATGATCAAACAACATTAAATGTTCACATAAAGCGGATTTTTCTGGTTCCGCATTTTTGACGGCTCTTTTATGTTCTGCAGCACGACTTTTTAAATCCCGTTTCGTTTGCCCCACATACAAACTCACAATCAGCACAAGGTATCTTATAAACTAATCGACTCTTTTCATGCTCTGCTATAGGATCTTTGGATGAGGTAAGAATGTTTCCAATGGTTTTAACCGGCTTCATTGCAGCTTTCACACCAGCTTCGTTGAGAATACGACCGATACGTTCTGAAGTACCCTGTACATAAGGTATGGAGGTGAAGTACTTAAGATGTCGTGTTGTGTTCCATTGTTTGAGCTTGGGGATGGGGTAGGAGTGCCAGAGAGGGAAACCGTTGAGTTGTAGAACAGACAGAACATGGGTGGCTTCGTGTCGTGCATCTGCTGGGATGGTGTTGTGTGTGTTAGCTCTGTCATGCAGTGTCTTGGTAACTGCGAGTTTCTGGTGCTGAGGATGATGAGAATCAAAGTGAAGGTATCTGTCTGTGTGGGTGGGTTTGTGGTAGACTTGTGTGCGAAGAGTTTTGTCATGTCGTATTACTAGAACATCCAAGAAAGGTAAAGAGAGATTTTGCTCTTCTTCCATAGTGAACTGTGTATGATGACAAACCGAGTTGATATGTTGGTGAAATTCTGTCATGTGCTCTTTTTTTAATACACAGAATGTATCATCTACATATCGAAGCCAGAGTTTAGGTGGCGTGTGAAACTCTTCGCACACAAGTCTACCGCAAACCCACCCACACAGACAGATATCTTCACTTTGATTCTCATCATCCTCAGCACCAGAAACTCGCAGTTACCAAGACACTACATGACAGAGCTAACACACACAACACCATCCCAGCAGATGCACGACACGAAGCCACCCATGCTCTGTCTGTTCTACAACTCAACGGTTTCCCTCTCTGGCACTCCTACCCCATCCCCAAGCTCAAACAATGGAACACAACACGACATCTTAAGTACTTCACCTCCATACCTTATGTACAGGGTACTTCAGAACGTATCGATCGTATTCTCAATGAAGCTGGTGTGAAAGCTGCAATGAAGCCGGTTAAAACCATTGGAAACATTCTTACCTCATCCAAAGATCCTATAGCAGAGCATGAAAAGAGTCGATTAGTTTATAAGATACCTTGTGCTGATTGTGAGTTTGTATGTGGGGCAAACGAAACGGGATTTAAAAAGTCGTGCTGCAGAACATAAAAGAGCCGTCAAAAATGCGGAACCAGAAAAATCCGCTTTATGTGAACATTTAATGTTGTTTGATCATCGTATTAATTGGGAAGAATCCACTGTTTTAAAATATGTTAATAGTTATCGTAGACGGTTAATTGCTGAAAGTTGGTTTATCAATGCCCACATTAACGTTATCAACTGTTCGGATGGTGAGACATTGCCATCAGTGTATCGATCTTTAGCCAAAAGTGCTCAGTAAATGCTGTTTTTTTTTGCTAATTTTGTTTTTTACCATGTATGACTTAGCCACGTTCTCTCGTTTCATCACAGTAAAGCAATTGAATTTTTACGTTTTGTTGAATTAGCCCTAACTCGCAAGTTGATCGTTATGACGTTATAATCATCCATAATTCACTTAATTTATTCGGTTCTTTTGATAATTATTTTGTTGTAACTTATCTGCGATATGTACTGTTTGTGCTAGTATTGGAGGAGTGCTTGACACTCCTCCAACTCAAGTTCTGAAGATGCTCGGCGTTTTCAGCTGAGCGAAACGTCAAGGTAATAAATTAGCGTTATGCTAATCTTGTGCCTTTTACCGGAAGAGCAGTTAGTAGGCTAGCCTACCTATAGTATCGATTTTCATGCCCGGTAGACCAGATGGTTCTAGAAACCACTCTTATTCAGTTTTTGAATGGACAGACTTGTTGATTATGACTATTTAAAACCTATTCTTTGCAATGGAATGCATATTATATCAAAGCAGCAAAGATATATAATTTTAAATATCGGAAAACAATCATTTTTACTGATTGCTTAAGTTGGTAGACGTTATGAAATTGCGTTGTTGGTCTCAATTTGGGCAGCGGTATCATTGCAGTACGGTATTGCAAAATAATGACTTTTAGTATTTTCAAAGATTTTCCAAACTTTATTCAATGCCATAAGAAACTTTTATTTACAAGATACCATTTAGAGCTGTTAAAAAATCATGTTGTGACCAGTTCTTTTAAGCATCTAATGCAATGCTTTGAATAATGTGTTTAGGGATTTTGTGATTAATGCTTCATCGGGAGAGATACAAACTAATGCCCTTCTGGATCATGAACAGCATGCTGTCATCAAGCTAACTGTTCTAGCTCACGACAACGGAATACCACGCAAGTCTGAAGAGGTTGAAGTGGTCATCTACCTGCAAGATACCAATGATAATGCTCCTCAGTTTAATCAATCTCTTTACCACGGTAAGATGCGACGATTTCATTAACTGAAAACATAACCAAGTTATATTCTGCTACGTTACTAATTTGATTCGTTTGACTTACAATCATGTAAATTGAATATGATTGACAACCTTCAAAATCTTAAGCTACAAGATACGCTTTGGGTATTGTGTTCTCTTATTAGCTCTTTAAGCAAAACAAATGTGAAAAATTAAAACACAGTGGTTTTTGAGTTATCATCATTTTAGTCTTTCCACGTACTAAAAAAATTCAAAGACTCATGTATGTGCATAGGCATCGATTTTTTGTTGATTAAGCAAATTCCGAGGGGGCGAAATGTTTTTGCGAAGTTTGGTTAAACTCAATAATTTTATTTTCAATCTGGAATTTTGGAATTTTATCCACAAATTCAGGTGCAAATCTCCCCAAAAAAGTCTTTGCCGCAAACTGGTTCTATTTCAGCCCGGAATTTCAGAATTTTGCCCCCAAATTCAGATGAAGACCAAAACAAAAAGGTCTTCAGCGCATTTTGGTTCTATCTCAGTCCAGAATTTTGAATTTCATGTTGCCAAGTGGATATTAACTATACAAAAAAAAATGAGGGGCCAGACATATTTCGCCCCCTTCAGTGTCAGATACCCCCTCACCAAAATCGACCCCAAATGTGTACATGTGGTACAATAAATTTGCTGATTCAGAACTAAATCTATGCAATAGTAACATTTGTTGTTAGTTGTAGGTAGGGATATTCATTGCAGAATACCGAATCCTACCGAACCGGCTTCGTTTTTGGGATTCGGTTTAGTTGTGAAGAAAAACTGCAAGTAATAAATCTTTTCAGATGTTGCGCATCAACATGTATGCACGACGTCGACGCCAATCGGTGCTTTTTGATTAACCCAAACCCTAACCCTGACCCTAACCCTAAATAACTGAACTGTCAAAGAACACCGGATTGGCGACGAAACGATCTGTGCCGAAAAGAACTGGCAACGAAATAGGCGGCGCTGAAAAAGTCTGCGCTGAAATGGACGCGCCAAAAAGACGTGATCCCCCCTGGTTGTGGGCCTGTTTCCCTTCCCTGAAAACAACTAGAAATGACAGTTAAAATGAAAATGAAAAATTTAGAGACACTGATATAGCATTGCAGAATGAGAATATCTAATAGTCATGTGATTTATAGTGCTGTAGTCCTTGTACCTGCTATACATTCATTAAACATGTACCAAAATGTTGGGCTTTTTTTGTTATGCAGTAGTCGAGCAGTTAAGTGCTGAATTGATATCAAAATAGTTCTGAAGGCCATTTTATAGGTACATAATTATTCTGAAATGAGCATCCCTAATTGTAGGCTGTGGTGGTTTTGTGCATATTAACATTAAATTGTTTTTACAGCAAATATCTCTGAAGACAGCACACGCTTTACCGAGGTTATACGGATCCAAGCAACTGATAGAGATGCTGGTCAAAACGCTAGAATTCACTACTCGTTTGAGAACGGCAACGATGGGAATGGTGATTTCACCATTGGCCTGCGCAGTGGAATGATCCGCACCGCGCGGCAGTATGTTTAATTGCAAATTTTAACTGATATCTGAGAAAATATCTTGTTTTTGCAATGATGTCAAACAAAATGCTTGCTGAAGTAACAAATAAGATGGACATAGCCGTAGCCCTCAAATTGCCGTCAATAATTTGCAAAAAATTTTCTTCCTTTTTACTAGCGGTGGTTGGTTGACTTTGAAACCTAGTTGTGAGATTTTTGTAACAGCTCGGTGTTTGATGGAATTCCTTGTGCATGTTACTAAACTTCCGCGGGAGCATCACAGCTCTTTGAATCTAAGATGCACTTTTCTGTCAAAGTAATTGGCTTTGTTTAAAGCTGAAATTAGCCAGGCTTTGACAAGGTGGTATACTGCAGGTCTGGGGAAGAATCAGGAATATTCATCTGTAGGAACATCTTCATCAGCGGAAGCATTTGCTGAAAATAGCGCTTATTTTCAAATGTTTTTCTTGCTGTGTTGGAGCCGAAAGCAGTGCTGCTGACGAACAATTCACAAGTTTATTTATTCATGCGTGATTATGTATGAACCAAGCACTCGACATCTAATTACACTAACGCTAAGCTCATTGTCGAGGTTCTATTTGCAAGTCTTTCGTCTGGCTGGGCCACCGCAACTGCTTGGCGCAAATGGGAAACATACGTAAAGATTTCCCAAGGACGCATTGCCAGTCGGGGAATCGAACCGGGAGTCAGCAATCTTTCGATCACTAACATGACGCTCTACCTACTCAGCTATCGCCGCTATTCCAAAATCAAACCTAAACAATAATTAACGTATCGTTTATGTTCAGGCTGGATAGAGAGGCGATCAGCCAATACCGCTTAGTTGCGTACGCAGTTGACAGCGGCAAACCCGCGTTCAGCACAGCGGTAACGATCGTGGTCGACATCGATGACGTCGATGACAACCCGCCGTCGTTCAGCAACGATACTCTTGTTTATCGTGTCAAGGAAGACGTTGGCATGGGCCATGTGGTCGCTCGTATCGAAGCCAAAGACCCGGACCTGCACTCGAGTTCGCCCATCAAATACGACCTTGGTCACGACCCGGTTTTGCAACAGCAGTGGTATTTAGACCCGTTCACTGGCGACCTGACAACTTTGCACAAACTTGATTATGAGACGAGAAAGAGCTATGAGTTCATTGTGACGGCATCATCAAATAATTTACTCAGCCAGGTAATTTTCTACGTAACCATTCGAACCAATAAACTTTGTGTGAGTGTGGCGTTATATAATTTGTCCAAGCAGTGTTTTGCTTTCCATACGTCGGCTTCAGCACACAAAGCCCGGTATAATAGCGAAGGACAACAGCAACTGGACCTTGAGACATAGAATGCGTAATGCGTACCAATGGCTACAGATTGTAGTTTTACAGAATATAATACCAAGTGGCTACATACTATAGTTTTTGGCTTTAATGGCACGTTTTTCAAAGTTTGCACTTTTGAAGCTGAGCAAAATCATTCGATCTAGGTTTATAACAGAACTCAACCAAAAGTTGCAGCGGTATTGGCTTTCGGAATCTGGTTTTCAACAAGCAAGGTTGTGGTAGAACAGTTGTTGTTTGTAGGCCCTGGTGAGGATATTGGTTGAGGATTGCAACGACAACTGGCCGGTATTCAGTAACTTTGAGATCTTCTTCAACAA
Source organism: Trididemnum nubilum (assembly GCA_963965965.1). Taxonomy (NCBI): domain Eukaryota; kingdom Metazoa; phylum Chordata; class Ascidiacea; order Aplousobranchia; family Didemnidae; genus Trididemnum; species Trididemnum nubilum. Next base: position 37,200,651 of record OZ014484.1, on the reverse strand, counting down.
CTACCGAACTCGTACGGAACGGTCTTTTCCTCACGGAGTCATCGGAAAGGTTCCTGCCTACGACCCTGATGCCGATGATAGCCTGCATTATAGGTAAGTACCGATTTTTCTGTAACAGTTGATCGAAAGGTGACGCGTTTGTCTCTGAAGCGGGAAGTTTTGAGGTTCGAATCTCAGGCCGGTCAAATCATGCACAGTATTGCCAACTGCTCTCCTCCGCTGTAACATTTTGATAGGAGCTGTGTTGCCTGCAGTCACAATGACGTGGAAATGGGTCCCGCAAACTTGTCACAATGGTTACACGCTTTAGCATAATACAGCGCGTATAATAAAGATTGGGTTTAAAGTGAGATTTATTCGTCGAAAATGGTTTTTTGTTTTTGAATATAATATTTTTAGATAAGTTTTTGAAATATAAATGTTAAAGCAACTGCATAGAATTGAAGTCTACCATCAAGGTATTAATTTGTTCTACGGTTCGTTTGATTGGTTTGCATTTTTGAATCGGTATCAAGTAACGTCAGTTTGAATGCTTGACAACACAAATGCGTTGGATTTTAGGTTTTTATCGGGCAACACTGCAGATTTATTGTTTGTCAACGCTAGCACAGGGGAGATCCGTCTTAACACGTCGCTAGACAGCAACCGCCGTTTCTCTGCTGCTATGCGCATGCAAGTATCAGGTAAATCGTTTGCAAACTGTTGTCCATCCATCAATTTTAAAGGGGAACTCCGGCCCACCTAGGCTATATATCATAACATACACCACAAAATTGTAACACTTTTGCAAAAAAAACGAACTCTCTACGTTTTATAGTTTTGATAAAATCCGCAAAAAACTGCGTGAACCGCAAGTCTGATGACGTAGGTCTGTACTTTATTGTATCTGTACATTATATTGTTTGGACATAAAATTGCTAGTTAAGACTAAAAACTCGTTAGCAGAAGCACTTGTATTGCATTTTTTGCTAAAATATTCAACCTACTTGCAATTTCAGTCCTGAGGTTAGTGACTACGAGCGAGAGGTAAAGTACAGACCTACGTCATCAGACTTGCGGTTCACGCAGTTTTTTGCGGATTTTATCAAAACTATAAAACGTAGCGAGTTCGTTTTTTTTCGAAAAGTTTTTGAATTTTGTAGTGTCTTTTATGATATATAGCCTCGCTAGGCCGGAGTTCGCCTTTAAGCGGAAAAGGGCCCGTTTATTTTGACGGAAAGCAATTTGAAACATGCGGCTGAAAACTGAACGGTGGTAGACAGAATTTGGTAAGGTGTAAATAACTTTAGAGCTTGAATACGACGATTTTTGCCATGTTTACTGGAAACATGGATCAAACGGGAGCAGGAAAATCACTTAAAATCGTAAACGTGAAGGTTAAGAAAAAACCTTTCTAAACCATGTTTGCGTTTTTTTGTTTACGTTTAACCCGCAGAGAAGCATTGTAATAGCACATTGAAACGTCAAAGTAAATGCAACAGGCTAAAATCGAGTAAAAAATCAGTTTTGAGATTGTAACTGCTCAATGCTCATGTTAAATCAATTCTCCGGCAAGTAGTGAAACAAAATCACTGTAACTCGACCTCAATGAAATTTATACAGCCATTGTTTTCAATTGAAAGTTTGGAATAAAACGTGATATTTAACCACAAGTCAATAGCGTACGTCAAAATCAACACAAAAATTAACCAAAATTTTAAAACAACTTGCTGTAAAACGGATCCCGGTACCATCTAATCACTGTTGCTCAGCATTGAGCAGTAGTACCACTATTTTTCAAGTTGAATAAATAAGAAAGTGGATCATTAAAGCTGCCATTAGACACGCTGAGTTAAACTTACTTTTTGGTCCATTGACCACCTACGCAATCGTGCCGTCTCTTGCACTAGCTACTGCCCATTCTTCTTTCACTTGGCTGTATTTCACTAGTCAAACTGTTTGATGTACCAGCATATAGCTTACATGAAAAACAAAACAAAAAGAAACGGAACATCATTTTCGAAGTAATCAACATCCGTTAAGAAAGATGTTTCAAAAACACAGGAAAAGACACGAAGTTAAAAATTTTTGGGTGTGTTATCGGGCTCTCTGAAAACGCCGTCCAGCATTGATCGAAACTGTAGTATGCCGGTGATGTCCGTCCAGGATGACTACCGTGTTTGATTAATAATGTATACTGTGTTGGCCCACGGTGATTTTATTTTGTCGTTTACGAGCTAATTAAAATGCTTGAGTTCACAACATTGATCATGATATGTTGAGTTCACAACATAGATCAACATGTAGTAGCATAGATTGGCCTTGAAATTCCAATTGTGAATACAAATGCCAAATCTACATTAGACACAAAAATACAATATATTTTCAGTTCTAGAATCGGAAAATAAATCTAAAAATTAAACCCATTTTAGCGTTTTTACATGTCCACTTTTAAGAGGTCCAGTTCTTGTTCTGGCGCCTAATTATTGCCAAATCATGTCGAAAAATACTGAATCACAAAAGGTCCTTGCCGATCAAAAAGTTATTTGTCACTATACCAACATCAGCAACAAGCAAAACTTCTTGATCTGCGTAGTTCCTTCGGAATTCTCCACTTTTTGGCATAACTCAGTATTCAGCAATCAGCTGGTACCGAAACTAAGAGCCGTGCTTAAAAACTGGACATGTAAAAACGCTTAATGTATCCTCGTAGCTCAGATACTACGTTAATTTGTAACCATCTTGCTACGAATCAAATTTGGTTTACATTGTTAGACAGCCTTCTATTGCATTAAGCTAGCCAAGTCAACAGACCGCGAACAGGGTTAGTTGATTCGCGGTCATTTGTCTTGGACCCGCAATATGGCTCTAAAATAGTGTTCCGTTTGCAGCTCAGTTTATGAGTTTCACGGGATAAGTTTTGCAGATTAGATGAGTTTGGGTAACTTAGGTTGTATTGTTTGGTGGGAATCATTGAATAAGGACGGGGATAAAGGAAGCAATTCGGTTTAATTTCTTCCGCTCTCGCTCACTTTCATGAACCATGGTCTTCTGTCCAAAGACTCTCGACACTTGTGGTATCTGCTCTTGAGAAACAGGTCATATACTTTTTGGTCCTTAAACTCGAGTGGTCAAGACTAGTATGAAAGACTTAAAAAAATTCCAGTGCTTTTTGTACCAAACTCTAGGTCAATTTCAGGGTGAAGAAGGTCTTCAGTTCTTTTTGACCCTCATTTTGACCTCCTAATGTAGCAAAGCTTTCTGCGGAGGCTTTTTTTTGAGACCCGTTTGAGAAACTCTGATCTAGAGTGTCTTAGTGCTTCAAAAAGCCTTTGTTGCATCACTAAATCAGCTGATATAGTTGGACACACACAAAAAAAAGTGGAATAGTTAAGCTTAGTAGGAGTAACAATGAAGCCGCGCAAACCCCAACTACATGTTGCCGCCGCAGACGGGATTCACCTCACCAATGCAACCTGCACGCTGAGGGTGACCGGGATCAATGACGTCATGCTACAGCACAGCATCACGGTGCGCGTCGAGCACATGAACGACCTCCAGTTCCTATCCCCTGACGTCATGTACCCGTTCACTGATGGATTGGCTGCCGTCCTCAACACGTCATCGTCGGTGAGTAGCGTTCATACTGACAATCTTCCCTGTGCATCTCTGTCCACTGATACAAACTTACCGTACTGGTAGAATTTGCTGCTTTGGCTTTTATAGTTTTTTCTCTTGGTAGTTGCTATAGTTTCTTGCGCAATGCTGGAGGATCTTATAATTTATTTAGTTCATCGTATTGTGTTTCAGAATGTGTTCATATTCAACGTACGTAACGATACTGACGTACAAGGTGACGTATTAAACGTCAGCTTCTCAGCCCGAAGGGACGCGACCAGCTTCTACTCATCGAAATACCTGCAAAACCAGGTTAGTGAAGAAGATCAACGCCGCTCTTTCTTGACGTTGTTAATTTGAACAACTACTTTGTCTCCGTCTTCAGGATAATACAAGATTATTTTAAATATTTTTTATGCGCACCTTTATTTACTTTCTATCTACTCTCTGCACAATAGTGTACTTAGTGTTTTGTTTTATTTGAATGAAAATAAATAGCTTTTACTAAGAGCCTTTGCAATGCAGTCAAAATCGAACCTGTAACCAACAGCTTTTGACTCGTTCGCTTTCGCTGCCCTCTTAACATCTAGTGTAATTGCTGGCTCTCATAAGTCTTTGACTATGTTAAATAGAAATAAAGACAAAGCGGCACAAAAGCCTTTACAATGGACTTGTACCAGAGTAGTCTAATGATTAAAATTTTAGAGCCAAAAGCTTGTCGAGCACATACGAAATCAGTCATAATATTTACACACTACTTAGTCCTTGTATTTTCACCAAAATCGATTTCACCCCAATCATCATCAGTTAAGTCTTATTCAAATAGAAACATTCTTTTTGTTTTTTCTCTGTTGCTGGTTGTTTTCATCCTTAACATAGCGTTAAATAATTGTAATAATACATTTTGCGAACGCTCACCAGTTGCAAAGATCGGGCTTTTATTTTAAATGCGTGCCCAGAGCAAATTGACTGGCTGGAGTTCCATCCGCTTAATTCAACGGCGCGCGCTGGGAAACAATTACACGGCGTTTGTTTTTGTTCCAGGTCTACCTGAATCGCCAGAAGCTGGCAAAGTTCACTGGTAGGAGTGTGTTGCCGTTTGACGACAACATCTGTCTACGTGAGCCGTGCCTTAACTACAAGCGCTGCACGTCCGTACTCTCGTTTGACAGCTCCGCCCCGTTTATCGCCTCGCTTTCCATGATATTTCGTCCGATCTACCCCGTCAACAAGCTCAAGTGAGTTGGCAGCTTTATACCAGCGAAGCGCGGCCATTAGTGCTGGGCTGCTGGCTCTTTAATTAAACAAACTTAATCTGAAATCTCTCTCTTGCAGCTGTCTTGGTGACTAGAACAAAAACAAAATTTCTAAATTACTCAAGTAGTGCTGTACTACGAAATATCTGATACCGCTTGTTAGTGCACTAAGATTGATTTACTGCTGAGTGACAAGGAGCAACTTGTCTCGATAAACGATGAAACGTTTCTTCGGTGATCCTTGCCGATCACTTTGACTACGTTAGTTTCAATGTATTTTTTTGTTAGTTTTTGTGTCAATTGTAAATAAGTAAAATAAATTTCTCTTGTGTATGGGGAGCCCGGCATTAGTCCGTGTCATCATCATCATCATCATTTTGCTCCAAGAATGTGATTCCTTCTATTCCTGGAGCCCAGCAGATGTTTCCCGCACGCAGGGGTCAGCCGGTTTTTGCAGCCTAGTCGCCATCTTTTACGATCTTGTCCTTCCAACGTTTGCAAACCTCTGCAATCATGTCTTATTCCAGCACTTCTTTCCATCTCTTTTTCGGTCTTCCTTTTTTGGCATCATTTTTTTGCATTTTTCGGCATCATCTCGTATGACTAATAAATATATCTGGTTGATGAATAACTACAATTACAGTTTTGCTAGCAAGTTTTTTTTTGTGCAGATGCGAGTGCCCGATCGGGTTCACGAACGACGAGACTTGCGCCGATGAAATAGATCTTTGTTACTCGACGCCGTGTATGAACGGCGGCACGTGCGTGGCGCGCGAGGGAGGATACACCTGCATCTGCAAGCCAAGATTTGTCGGTCAGTTACTTAGTAGCGATTTTGATACAAAATTTTTACTACTTTGGCTGAATGTGAGCTAGATAACGAGGTCCCGGTTCGCTCCCCGTGCTTTCATTGCTTTGTTTTGTTGGAGCATTCGCCTTTCATTAGCAGCGATTATAACCCACCAGCTTCGTCCTCGTGATGCTCCAGTATGATGAAAGACTTGTCGACCAAACTCTAACGTTCATGCGTACGGTGGCTGCCACGGATGAAAGGGCATGTTGTTAGTGTTTTTTACTGTTTAGCATCCACCAAATTATTTGGACCAACGCAAATCGGCAAATATTTAAAATCAAGCTTTTCATTATCCTTGCTGTAGTATGCCGAAGCGTGTAACGAGTTGGCTAGCTCCTTGTCCGTGTAATAGCGCCCAGGTTACACAACTTCTTCTGAAGAAGTGCCGCAGCAATGGCGAGCCATTTGCAATACTTTGTCTGATTTGACCGGCCCGAGTTTTGAACCTTTGACCTACCGCTTCAGAGTTAAAACGCTGATACGTGGCTGCCATTACATTATGATCAATTTCTAATAAAGCAGACCCTCTCATCATTGTCAGTTGCAAGCTGCTGGCAGTTTGGGGAAAACTTCCGACCATTAAGTTATGAAATTTCAAAATGTGCAGGAGTCAACTGTCAGATCAACTTCGACAGTGCTTTGTGCACCGAACATCCGGGAGTTTGTGCGAACGGTGGATTATGTCGTGACAATGCGAACCACATGTCGTGCGACTGCAACATGGAGTTTAAAGGGCAGGTGTCGGAAACATGCGAGCTCCTGTCCCGCCAGTTCACGCGAGGAAACTTCCTCATGTTGCCTGGGATTACCAATCAATGGCACTTTACCCTCTCGCTCAGGTATGTTCAGAATTCCATAGAATGCATGACCTTCATTACGTTTAATGTTCGTATCAAAACTCTTCTACACGTCGTGGACTAAAACATTGAAAACTCTACTAGTCTACAGTCTGTTTCGCCCTTAACGAGATTTTCAGGGTAAACTTGTTCTAATAAAATTTAAATGCCGGTTTTCATTTGAATTAGATAACACGAAGTCCCCTCCAAGGATGACACAGACTTCATGGTTTTTATCTGTGATGTGCTGAGTATATTGTCCTTCTCTATCTTTCATATAGGTTTGGAAGGAAGCTTTCAGCAACTACTTGAACTTTCAGTGTTTGTTGCTTGGTGGAAACAAGCATTCAACAGTAGACTCGGGTTCGATTCCCAGTAGAGCCAAACCAATGACGGTAAAAATTTAAATTCACAGCTTCCCTGCTTGACGTTCAGCAATTAAACGGACAGTGCGAAGCCTCCACCGCTTGTGGTGAACAGATGGGCAGGTGATGCTTGACTCGAAGGCCGAAATTAAACGGACAGTGCGAAGCCTCCACCGCTTGTGGTGGACAGATGGGCAGGTGATGCTTGACTCGAAGGCCGAAAGGTATCTTCGCTATCTCCTGACCAAGGCAATTTGGTGAATGAAGATGTAATTATGAATTGCACGTAACCTAAGCCGCTTGTTGACGTTTCAGTTTTGTGACGTTGGAGAGGGATGGCTTGCTCTTCTATAACGGCCGCCTCAACCACCAGCACGATTTCATGGCGCTGGAGCTGGTGGACGGGCAGGTGCACCTCAACTTCTCCACCGGAGGACAGTGGACTTCCGTCGACCCGTACGTCGATGGCGGCCTAAACGATGGACGGTGGCATACTGTAGTGCTCAACTATCAGAATGAGGTAAAATGATGTTCCGAGGTGGGCTAATGGACTTGAAGGTAGTTGACCAGTTATACTGCAAGGGGATGTCAAATGCCGATTGCTACCCAGTTTGAAATTGAATTTGTCGTGATGTGGCTCAAAGCAGATTATCCTCCCGTGCTTCATTCGAGGTAGAGTAGTAAAAGGCGACAATCGGTACTCATCAGGTGATGGGGTGTTCAGTCCATTTTTCCAAGTTTTGTGGAAATTACCACTTTTCCGGATTCTACAGCTGGAGTTTTGTGGTGCATTACCTGTGCTACGCCATTGTCTCATCCACTGGAAAGGGTCGGGTAACTCCGACCAACCCAGCAGAACAGTCCATCTGCGTGCTAAGTAATATTAACATGCTTTGGTTGCTTAATTCCGAATGTGGGCACTTGTTTGGGTTGCCACGGCCGTTGCTCGTAGGGAATCTGTGCGGGTATTTTTAGCTGGATCTGTGCCTGAAGAAGGTGAAAATTGAGTTAGCATTGCGTTTGGTCGTTTCGCCGAGCAAAAAATACTAAAGCGGCCTGAAACAGCAGAGCGGTTTGTAGAATGTGCCTAATAATCACTCAATTGTTGAGATCATGGTGTAAGTGAGGTCATCGCTTGTGCTTGAATTCATCTGTGAAATTACATTGGCGTGGAACGGTTTCATCGAGGTCATGTTCAGGATAAGAAATCAATTTCTTTTCAAATCGAATGAATAGCCATTGCTTGATATAAAGGGGCGTATCTAGCCTAGAAATGACCTCATAGTAAGTGATTACTAGTCATTTTATAGGCTATGAGGCGAAAATTGGTATTATTACAACATAGCAGCAAGCCTTTTTCAGCGTGAAAATAGCTCTGCTATTCAACGCTTGGTATTCTATCTGCACTCAAAGAGTGGTGATACCACGAAAAATGTGTTTGCGTATCAATTAGCTTTCGTAGTGGCATTTAGAACTTGGTGTTCATAGGCAAAGCCCGCCCCTCTTCCCCATGGAGTGCTCGATCTACTTGGACCATCCTCCACCAAGCTCGTGACCATGACCGTTGACCCCGACAGCTGTGATCACGTGATCGCGAAGCACTGGGACGCAAGAAATGGAAATTATTCGTGTTCGAAACAGGTCAAGCAGACGAGCGCGAAAAAGTGAGTACTATGTGATGTTATCTTATACTAACAGTGATATGCCAGTTGGTGAGCGGTAACGCTTTCGTCTCTGGAGCAGGAGATCTAAGGTTCAAATCTCAGGCCGGTCAAATCCGACACAAGTGTGGCCAACGGCTCGCCACCGTTGCGGCATTTCTTTGAAAGGAGCTGTGTTGCCCGGGTGCAATGACGCGAAGATGGGCACCGCCAACTCGTTACACGCTTAGACCTTATACAATGAGCATAATCAAAGATTTGATTTTGTTTTGATTTAGTGTTAAGAATCGGTTGTCTGAAGTCACTAACCTTTTTTGTATATGTTGCTGGTGTGCGGTTTTTCGAAGCATTGGTGTTAAAAGTTAAACGTTTTTTCTTCAGATCCCTTGACCTAACCTCCCCTCTCTTGCTGGGTGGTGTACCGGACCTACCGGAGGACTACCAGGTCAGGACACCCCACTTCACCGGGTGTCTGGCCAACCTGCATGTGGATGAGAAAGTGATCGATCTCGCGAAGTTTATCGCGAACAATGGTTCGGTTCCCGGCTGTCCTGCTATGGTGCCCCAGTGCAATGCGAGGACGTGTATGAGCCAAGGGGAGTGCACTTCCATTTATGGCGGCTTCCATTGCGAATGTAACGGCACGTTCTCTGGTCAAAGGTGGGATGGAGTTGTAGTTTTGTTTTTTGAGGCATACATGGAGGGCACTCCACTTTTAGTTGCGAGGTGGAAGTCGTGTTATAACCAACGATTTCTACACAAGCGCACCCCAAGCAATACTGACCTGAAAAAGGAAGGAGCGAAAGCTTTGGTTGAGCAGGCTTGGTAATAGAAATGCGACATGGCAGAGAATCATCAAGCAGTTTCTTGTGAATCTAATGAAACGACACCAAAATGATTGCAAACAATATTGTTTTCAACGACAGCAATTTGTTTTCAATCCCGCTGTATTAGATGATGCAATTTCAGTCCTAGCCTTCGACATTTGCCGAGATGTTGGACTTCTTGTAGCAATTAAACGGTGTTATATGGGCTCGATCGGCCTGAAAAACAAAAACACTTATTAGCGTTTGCCGTTTACAATACGTGTTCCTGCTTGACGTTCAACATTAAATGGTGCAGTGAGAAGCCTTCGCCAGGGAAGCAAGAAGTGTCGGGTTGATTCGAAGACTGCAAGGTTCTTGTCCTTTCTCCGGGGATATGATGGGACAAATTGGTTAATAAGCGGTAATTCCAACTTCTCTTTACCGAATTTGTTGACCTTCCAACTTGCAGATGCGAGGAGCGAAGCGAGTTCGTTGTGGAGGCCAGAGGCAGGCTGCGTTACACCATCCCAAGCAGCATTCCCATCTTTCGTCTACCGTGGCGGCACCAGCTGTCCTTCCGCACATTTCGTCCGAACGCCAGGCTCCTGCACGCCACTCTTGGCCACCCACAAACTGTGCAGCTACTTCTAAAGGTGCGTTTCTCCCAATTGAAATTAATCATTGTTTAAACAATGGAAGTGATTATTTCACCGAAACTTTTTGATTTAAGTAGAAAGATTTAACGAAAATGAGTAATATTCTTCCGCGCATTTTGCATTTGCGATTTTAAAGGTTAAGATTAGAGTTTGAGTTAGGATTGGGTTTGGGGTTGGTTTTAGGGTAAGGATTTGGGTTTGGGTTAGGTTGGGGTCAGAATTAATCAAAAATAGATACAACAAATTTTTTCGTTATTGTGCAATCATGTAGTTGCAGTTTAGTTTTTCAAATCCAAACCCCGCTAAAATTTGCTTTTGTTTTTTTTACCCTTTAAATTGAACTGCGCCGGTGCTGCAGACATTTTATTTTTCCTTTCCGAGACCTAAAGTGACTTTAAAGTCTCACCAGCAGAGCGTTAATAATGGTGAGGAGCCACACTTTTGTTACATAAAACAGAAAATTCTGCTTATTTCTTAACGATGTTTTTATGAGATGACAGGAAATATTGATTGCTTCCCTCGTGGAGAAATTCCAGATAAGATTGAAGTGTTGTTGCGCAGATTGTCGATCAGCGTTTGATGTACCAAGTTGACCTTCCCCACTCCACTGAAGTTGTGCAAGTGGATGAGAAGCTTGTGGCTGATGGGAAGTGGCACAATGTGGCCGTGGAATGGACCTCCGCTCGGCCCTCCCACGTGGATGTGATGCTCACACTCGACTACCAGCTATCGGTCAGTAATTGTAATTACTTGTTTATTCATTAAGTCGCCTTAGCAATAGACAGCGAAGGGATCATTCGGCTTCGAATCAAGCTGCCCAACTGTCTACCACACACGGTGGAGGCTTCACACTGTCCCTTTTTGGTGAACGTCAAGTAGTGAAGCTGTGAATGCCACTTTGTATGATCTTCAGTTTGGCCCGACCAGGTATTGAACCTGAGTCTACTGTATGCACTGAACCACTGATCGGTTAGCAGTACGATCCGATAATCGTATCAATTAGCTCATGAATTCCTAATTTCTCCTGTTCACCATTATGGTGTAACAGTTGTGTGATCGATTATCGTAATTTCCGGTTGTAAAGCCGGGTTAGGTTCTTACCGAAAGCGCTGTTGATATCAGGAAGTGCATCTGGAGTGCTGCAATAGAAGTCTAGTAGCGTTGTGCGGATGCGTGGTTACACATTTCATGCTGCTGGCAACATCCAATGATATATTTGAACTTGGATGATAGCTTGCCCGTAAAAGATTGCCAGCTTGTGCCAATGTGCCCACTACTTAAAAAGCATCAAATTGTGGCAAAGGCTAAAAAGCTTTTAAAGTTCAGCGTTTCAGAAATTAGCCTCTTATTGTAAGGTCGCTGGTTCGAATCCCGTTTTAACCTTTCGAGCTTCAATAGAGCAAAACCAGCCGTTGAATATTGACTTCTTGTGTCTCTGCTGTTGTTTTTGCAATCTTTTAAATACTGATTTCCGACTACAGTATAAAACACCTATTTCGTGTGATTCCATATACCTTGTTCATACAACGGAACAGTTGATGTGGCATTTGTATGACAGGGAGAGATCCTGAAGTTAGCGAGTTATTTTCTATTCCAGGCCAACAAACGCATCACGATATCGTCGCTGCCGCAAATGTCTGTCAGTTCGTTGTACCTTGGTGGGCAGGAGGCGGGAAGAGGCAACACCTCGCCGCCCTTCAAAGGCTGCTTTCAGGTTAATGCTTTTGGAGGTTTTATGTATTTCTTTTGTTTCCTTAATTTTTCATGACGAGGCCGTCATTGTTCTTAATTTGTTCTTTTGAGCAAAAATAAACCTCTCGTTTTTATAAAATTCTTATATAAAAAAGAAGTGTAATTTAGTACGAGAAAGCCTTACTAGTTGAGCACGTACTTGAAATAAAAGCAATATGACCACATCACAATTTGTTCCTTGCTTTTGCAGAATGTGCAGTTCAGTGCGGGTGCTAGCAACAAGCGGCTATACCGACTGGCGTTTTCCCACCTGCAGGCGATGAGTGGCGGCTCGTTTAACCGAGGCTGCCGGTCTGGTGGGTGCCAGTCGCACCGCTGCCCCGCCAATAGCCGGTGTGTTGAGGAATGGACTGAGCACCGCTGTCAATGCAACAAAGGTAGGTGTTTGTGATATGTCACTTGGATGCCAAGCACGTAAACATAAAGAAATTTTACATTGAAGTTCATTCATTTACGCGTATGAACGAGGCACTCTACCGTGTCTACACCTGTCTAACCACGCCAACGCAGAGCACCTTTTTTTTTGGGTTTTGTTTGCAGGTTTTTCGTCGAGCTGTACCACCGATGATGAAAATAAATATGCGTCAAATGTCTTTTTCAAGGACACAAGAACGCATAGCCAGCCCGGTATTTGAACCGGGGTTCAGCAATGTTTCGGCCATTACGAATAATTTAGCCGCTTGAAGTGATTGTGAAATGGACAATTACATCCAAATACGAAATTGCTCCGCACGAATGTGTAGATGCTAATTTTCGTTAAACAAATAAAAAATACTACTCAAGTAACGTGAGGTAAAGTAATAAACGCGGTGAAGAATCATATTGTTTGCAAACGCAGTGATATTTGATTATACCTGCACCGTTGATACTGCAGATTTGCAGCAACACCACCAATTGTAAGAGAACTTACTTAGTAACATAAAGGTTTCTAAAACCAAGCCGGCACTTCAAGTGAAAGTGATCTTTCCCCTAAAAGCTTAGGTCTGAAGTCGACAATGTTTTTGTAGTAGCTGGTTTGAGCAAAAATCTGCATGGTTTTGGGCGAGCCGTTATTTATATACACTAATAACTAGGTGGTTAAAGTATGCGATTTTCAGGCATGTTATTGCAATGACAGTTTACTCAAATAATTGTTGATTTTAACAGTTCATGACAAAAACGAAATAATAATTTATCAAGAACAATGTACTGGGAAATTATTGATAAGCAATAGACTATCCAGAGTCTTATAGGCACAATCAAACCTTTGATTAACAGCCTAAGACATATTGTTTCGGAATCAACTTTTGTATTTCATTCCTCGTCAGTATAGCTAGGACTGTAGGTATAAACATGAGCGTAGAAAGGCAAAGAATCGCAAATTAACCAGATCATAACAGATTTTTTTTAAAAAATATTAAGTAATTACAATATTACAAGAGATAGTATGCTAGTTCAAAATAAATATGAAGTTTTTTCCATTTTAATCTCGCTTTACAAACAATATTAACTCTGCTTTATAGTGCTTGCTTCTTGCACCCACGTTTTTAGGAACAGTTTTTGATTATCGTACGTCATTGGTATGTGAATCGTAAGCGCAGTGTAGGGTAGGCTATGCGCGGATCATCTGCATTCTACAGTGATATGTTTTCTTGGGGGTCGGCGACTTTTTGACATGACATCTCGCGTCAAACCGGTCGCGTCAAAATGTTCTGATCCGTTATCGTTTAGGTTACATCGGCGATCGTTGCCTCTCTATCTGCTCGCTCAAGTTGTGTCAAAACAATGGTCAATGCCAGGTTGACAACTCGCAGCGCGGTTATTCCTGCGATTGCAAAAGCGGCTACTATGGCGCAAACTGCGAGAAGGAATACACCGCGTCATGTCCTACAGGCTGGTTTGGCCAGGGTATCTGCGCACCGTGCAACTGCTCAGGCAACTTCGACCCCGCATGCGACTCGGCAACAGGAGAGTGCGTTTGCAAAGTAAGTCGCGGATGTTGTGTAGTATAGGGCTGTCTTGAATGCTGAAACCCGCTTTTTTAATGTGTTGGCGAATTTGTGGCGTATTTGTACTCAAAGGCTAAAGGTTTTCGTAAATAATGAAAGGGAAGGTTTACAAAAGTTAATTGTGTAAAATCAGCTATGTTGTATGGAAGTGAATCGTGGTGCTTGAAAGAAAAAGAGATGGCAATTTTAAGAACAGAAAGAGCGAAGATTCGAGCGATGTTCGGTGTGAAGCTACTTGATCGAAGAAACAGCGAGCAGTTGATGGACATGTTGGGTGTAGAGGAGTCTTTGGATAGGATGGCTAAAGCAAATAGTATGCGGTGGTACGGTCACGTTTTGAGGAAAGAAGATGAAATTGTGATGGTGAAAGCTTTGAAATTTGAAGTGCGCGGTTTTCGAGGAAGACCGAAACAAACGTGGAAAAAACAAGTGGAGAATGAAACGAAGCAAAATGGACTGGTGAAAGAGGATGCGTGTGATGGAACAAAATGGCGAGGTGTGCTGAAGACAATGACCATACGAAATCCAGCCAACTCCGTCGACGGGGATAGCACTAGATCCAAAATGAGATGATGATGATTTAGCTACATTTGTGCGTTTTTAACACAGTCATTAAATGAATCATATTACGCTCCTTAACCTTTTGCAATTTGTAATTATATATTTATTCATCAAGTTGTTTTGGCCAAGAGACACCGAAGAGACATTGCGGTCTTCAAGTCCAGCCGCCACCTGTCCAGGGTCCACCACACAGTCCACACACGGCGGAGGCTTCACACTGTCCCTTATAAATACTGCACGTCAAGCAGGGAAGCTATGAATACCAAGTTTTAAATTCTTTGGTTTGACCCAACCGGGAATCGAACCCGAGTCTACCGTTTGCCGTGGCAGATGCTCTATCCACTCGACTAGTGATTGTTTTTAAGCTAAATTTGACTAAAACTGATTCTTCGCTGACTTTACTAGTGCAGGAAAATTACGATGCGAATTAGGAAAAGGAATCAAGATCTTGAATTTTTCTTCAGCAAATTATTTTCTCTGCAGAGCCACCACTATAAGCTGGAGGACTCGTGCGCGCCCTGTGACTGCTACAGCCTCGGTGCCACCCACCTGGACTGTACCGACCACACCGGTCAATGCCGTTGCAAACCAGGCGTCACTGGCCGTCAGTGCAACTTGTGTCCCAGCAAATACGCAGAGGTAGGCAGACCACGCCATTTGACCAGTTGCATATTTCAGAAGTATACCCTTTGTTTTAGTACTTTGATTTACTATGTCTCAGACTGGCAATATGCCCGAACTCGCTAAGTTTAATTTAAAGTTCTGCAGAAAAGAATGCAATGCGGATCGAATTTCAGACACTCAGACACGCGCCTTATTTATTACGTTTCTCAGACGACGCTGTTGATTTGTCAAAATGTCACATTTAAGTCAAGATAGAGAGAAAAAAAGCGACAGATTGCATTTGTATGGGCACACTTCGTAAAAATGCTGGTCGTTTGTCGTTAGCAAAAGTGAAATTTTTTGTTTAAGAGAATCACACTTCATTTCGCACATCCAATCATCATCTCATTTGATGATGATTGGATGAGTGAATATTTTGTTGTGTTATTGTTCGAAATTTTGTGGAGCACATTTTGTTTATTAAGTAGCGTCTGTAACAACATGCTGTGGGGCGCACCTAATGGTCGCCAATTGCAGCGTTCACCATGATTCCTACAGCATATCCAAATGTCAAGGTTATCCCAACTCTTTGTGCTTCTTCACGCGCTGAGACCTCGGAACCTACTTGTAAGAGAATCATTTAAAGTGACGTTGGGTTTGCTCATGATGATGTGTCTGGTTGCACGAATGCACTCGCCCTGTCGGTTCTTGGTGCATCAAATGACTCAAATTTCGTTTTCACGTCGGTTTCATTGTGCGTAGGTTAGCCTGTGGTGATGGCCGTATGCTTATAGGGCCGGACATGACACGCTATTGACGATTGGCTAAGCTTATTATGTGCGAGAGTTGATACCTGTATTCCGCTTGTGTGACGAAAAGTACGAACCAGTGATGACAGAAAGGCCAAAAGAATCAGAATCAAGTCTCCATTTTGCTCGCTGTGTTACGCCGAAGCGAGTGTGCGAGATTTATCGTCGCGTTATTGCGCCCGGGTTAATCAGTCCTTTCGAAGAAATCTCACAGCGTTGAGCCATTTTGTAGCACTGTGTTCGATTTGACCACTCCGAGTTTTGAACCTCATACCTCTCGTTCCAGAGACAAACGCAGCCGCATTGAAATCATTGTTGTTTAACAGGTGACGACGAAACAATGCCAGGTGATTTATGAGCATTGCCCCAAATCGTGGCAGGCCGGGGTTTGGTGGCCCCGCACGCGTTTCGGGGTGCGGCGGGGTCAGCGGTGTCCCCGCGGTTCTCAAGGCACTGCCTTTCGTTTCTGCGACGAAAAGGAGCTGTGGTATTCTCCCGATCTCAGCAACTGCACCAGCGATCCGTTCTATGATGTCGCTCTCTCCCTGGCGGACGTCGAAAGCGGGAAGTCGTCACTTCTCACCAAGTGATTTTTAATTTTGGTGTTTGAAATCATTACCAGTTGCATATTTCTGAAGTGTACCCTTTGTTTTAGCACTTCGATGTACTATATATCGCAGGCTGATAATATGCCCGGACTCTACTTTCCATGTAGCTCGTCTAAAAGTTATGCTAACCTATCATTTTTTCTAAGCGATGTAATGTAAGGTGTTGTACCAAGCTGTTGTTTGAATTTACACCAAGATCACTGATTAAGATGCATGCCAGACTTCACATTCGAAATAGTAAAATCAATAACTCTAAAGAAATATTATAGCGGATAAGAATGATCTTCATAAATCGCTCTATGAAAACCCCACTGATTTGTATTGTATTATATTATAGTTTATATTTGGGATATTAAATTATTGCCGCACTTACTTCGAAATATTTTTTAATCTACCAAATTCGTTGCTGGTTTTCCGAAATACAGGCAATGCAATTTTACGTCTGTTAGCAATGTTCCTGGATGACCTCTTAAATGTTCACCTGCAGAATATAAGGCTTTTAGTACCGATATGGTGTCATTGCTATTCTATCTTGGTCGATCTTTTTTTTACTGGTATGTACCAGTTTCTAAATCTTCATAGACTCCTGTTGACTAGGTTGTGCAGATGAAAAAATACACAAAGTATATCAAATATACGCTTAGGCCGCGATCATATTGGCCATTTGGACAAAACCTTATACAGGATAACTTACTCTTCGTTTAACTTAATCATGAATTATGCAGTTCGATTCCAATCTCGTTCAAGCTGAGTACTGTGACGCAACAACACGCAATAGAGTACGAAAATGACGTGATCATGGTGGCCCGGATGCTACGCAAACTTCTGGACTACGAAAGCAAGCTGTCTGGTCTCAACCTAGCTGCATCTTCCGAACAAGCCTATATGGGTGGGTTAACCTTTCAATTGTGTTGATAGGATGGTTTTTACTGCAAGCTCAGATTAGGGGCGAATAGCACCCAACCAAGATTATGCAACACACAGATCTCTCAAATTCTGATAACATTTTGGTAACAACACACTGGGTTATTTAAAAAAAATTTTGGGTCGCTGACCGGGTAAAATTTCATTGCCGGCTGCAAATGGCGCGCGGGTCTGATTTTGGCTACTCATGGCTTAAAGCTACTACACTTCTTGTGTTGAACTCCGTATGCCTTTTTTGATATCCAGCACTTAACTGCAAGATAGTGGATGGGGAGGGGGCGCTTCTTGCAACCAGACCCGACGCATCTTGAAATGGAAAACAAAATATTCACTCTCATAATAGGAACTGACCAAATTTAGGTCTTCACGTCCGAATCAGCCATTTTTTCTCCAAACTCGGGACACAAACTAGAAAAAAACAGTTTTTATTTCATTTCACCCATTGCTGTTTCCGAGACCCTTTAAATGGGAGATGCGTCCCCCTCTCCGTCCTACAATTTAAGTACTGCTGATACCAATAGTGCTTCCGGAAAGAATCTTAGCCGGTCTCACTGTCAGTATGATTCTAAGTGCTTGAGGTAAATGTAAATCGATCATTTGCTGGTGCAACCCTGTCATTTTTTCTCGTCTGCGATCGTCGCGGTTTCTTCGTGTTCATTGTCACTTGTTCAACATGACGTCATTTTAGATAACTTGGTGCATGCCTCATCGTGGTTGCTTAGCAACGACTCAATTGGATTTTGGAAGCGGATCGAAGCTCATTCTACCCAAAAAAAGCTATCCACTTCTGCTCCATTCCTCCTTCAATCTTGGGAGGGATATGTAGCGAATATGCTGAAGAACTTCAACATGATCCACTACAGCGTGCCGCCATCTACGTCAGCAAACATGGACGTCATCATGCAACCTGTGCCACCAGAATCTCTCTCAGAGCAGGGTAGGAACGATATTTTTGGTAGGAAATCAGCAGAAAATAACCAAGATCATTGCTTTTCTGGTTGGCTTATTGTAGTTGTTGTTGTTCTTTGAAGATGCTTTGAACGCGTTACGTCAAACTGCTGGGAATTTCCGCGCAAGTGTTTAATCCAGCGTTGTGACATCACACAGTGCAAAGCTTTGTTTTAATGCGTAGGTTTGTTTCAGGTTTCAGTTTGAGCCACCAGCAGAACGTGCAAGTCACTCTGCCCCGGTATTTGTTCGAGTCGGTTCGTGCCACCGACAACACCTCACAACCCGGTAAGCCGGTATTTTATAATTCGCTAGTTTTTACATGTCCTGTGCAAAGTAAACTGACTCCGACGAGCGAAGTTAATGCACGCCAGACATGTAATTAAGGCGCCACTGCACTACAATGCTACTTACCTGTGCTGCTTAGGCAGACGCAATGTTTGCGCGTTTCTGCTGTTCAAATAATACCCTAGTTTCATGATAATCGGTTGTATGTTCGCTAAACTCCAAGCTTTGTATCGGCGTTATCAAGTCGAACGCGTCACATTTTTACAAAGTGTACCTTTACAGTAAAGTTATATCGCTTGTTCTTTTTAACTTGAGTTTCATGCGACATTTAGACGAATTGGTAGCATCGCCTCTGTGGCGCAGTGGATTCGAGCGTGCCTGATTAGTCTCGCGCTCGAATTCAATTCGCGCTTTTTTTTTTTAAAATTTTTTGCTGACCCTTGTATTCGTGTTAGGGTTCGGGCAGCGATACCAGCCTGAGAGATCGTAAATCGATGTGCTAAAAGAAAGGGTACACGTTGGAAATATGCTTCCCGTCTCGTCGTTTAACCTGGAGAGGCCGAACCGTGCGGCGGTTCAAATGAATGAAACACTAATGGTAAACTTATTCGTTTTTAGATCTTCCCACTGTCGGATTGATGGCCTTCAAGCACTTGGACGAAATCCTTCCCATGTCGTTCGTCGACGACCGAACCTTCAGCGTACCAAGAAGGTACATGTATCAACTTCGTACACTAAGAACGAGCCGTTCGCACACCTTTTAATGATAAAACATTTGACATTTCGCTCTAGGTTGCATGTTTCATCCACTGTGCAGTGCTGAGAGTTGTGCTTGATTATTTTATGTTTTTCCGACAAAACTTTTTAGTCGTTTTGACTTCCATTATGAATTATCTCTACTTTGTTATTTAATGCACTGTTATGTAGAAAAGAACGTTTCGTAGCCCGACTTGTGCCCTTAAAGTTTGTAGTGGAACGAGAATGTTGGTCAGTTGATTAAAATGCCAACTAGTGGTCACCTTATCAAGTACACTTTGATCTAAATGAGATAAAAGTATTTTGCAGCAGAACTTGGAACATTTTCGAACAAGCGCTGCTGGTCCCCGGTTTTGTAAGGTCATTCTTATTTCAGGCCGTCGATCAGCAGTCTGGTGACTTCGATACAAATCCACCTCCCGAGGAGGACCAGCGAGCGATACCTGAAGCACCCGGTCAGTCTACACTTCCGCATCAACAACCCACATGCTACAGGGCCGACTTGTGTCTTCTGGAATCACACAGCCAAGTAAGCGCCCTGGCGGTCTATCAGCGCTTTGTTTTGCTTAGTTGGAGATACTCGGCTCTTTTTTGTGCTTTTCTTGTGCTTTTTTTTTGTGCTTTTTTGGCTCTTTTTTGTGCTTTTCCCAGGTTCTCCAGTCCAGGTGGAATTCTGCTCCGCAGAATTCCACCTGGACTGGAGAACCTGGGAAAAAAAAGTGACGATTTCCAAACCACTCAGAGTGGGAACTGGGGACCCCGTCATGATGCTAATGGTTACTTAATACCCATTGGTCGCTCTCACGAACCGCTGAGGATTTAGTTGTTCTGCCTCGAATAAAGCACGGATTACAATCGTAAAAAAGTTCAAAGAAATGTCGCAGCGGTTGTGAGCTGTTGGCAACCCTGAGTCCGATTTAACTTGCCCGAGATTTAAACCTTAGTTCTCCGCTCCAGAAAACGCGCTGCCGCTGGACCAACTGGTCTGCTGTTTATCTTCACCACCACTATTTAAGGAATATGTTCCAGGAATGGCGGTGGCTGGTCACACACAGGTTGCAAGCTTGCTTCCTCCAACCGCACTCACGCCGAGTGTTTGTGCTACCACCTCACCACTTTCGCACTGCTCACCGACCAGCAACTCATCAGGTTAGCGCGATGATTTATGATAAATATGATTTTTTGACGTTGCAGACCCAGAGCTTTAACGTTTAATCACTTTCGTGCTTTCTGGCCTAAAGACCACCAGCGCCGAAGCCTAAGGAAGAGCACCTGAACGGCTACTGCATAAAACGGGCAATTCGAAAAAGTGGCCTCCCACAGGATTCGAACCTGCAGTCTATGGTTACTGGCTCAGAGGCAAAGATTCAGTGCTAGAGAAAGATGAGAGAAAACTTGTTTCATTACGATCGGCGCGATTTAAACCTGTAAACGCACTAAAATTGCCGAAGAGCTCATCGCACTTGTCAGTATCCAGTTATATATTTGGTCAAAATGCTGGCACTGAAATGATTTACTACAATATCTCATCACTGGCTTGGTCTACTTGCAATACACCCCAACTCATTTTTGTTTTTTCTCGAGTTTATAGTTTATAATTGGTCAATTGTTCCAAAGTTACAAAAAAAGGATTTTAAAACTGATTTTGTGGTGTGTTTTGTTCTGTGTCGACACAGCGTGGCTATTGAAATTCGCAGCTTGCAAGGTGCTCATTATGATGTCATTATGCTTGCAGTGTTGCGTCAACTCTTCACGTCACAGTGCTGTTAGGCATCGGGGTGGGGATCTCGGTCCTCCTCCTGGCTGCCACCATCGCAGCGTCTCTTTTCCTCCCTGGGGTAAGATCGGTAAGGATCAAAGTGGTCCGGAACCTCTGCGCCGCCGTGTTGTTGGCTGACTTGGTGTACGTGATTGGGATACAGGTTCGTTACGTCATGACTTATAACGTTGATTTCTTCGGCTCTTGTTCCTACTAGCGATTTTGACAACAGCTGCTTTTAAACTGCGACTCCGTTAAAATGGTTAACTCTAACCCTAACCGTAAGAAGTCACTTTTTTGACAATCCCTTTCGTTTTTTTTACCTCCCGTATTTGCGGCCCTCATTGATCCTTGGCCGAACTTCGCTGTGGTCTTGAGAAGGTGTATTGCGTATGGGACAATAGTTTCGTTCTGTTGGGTGAAACGTCTGCTGCTGCACCGGTTCACTCTGGTTTGATTCCTAGTTAGGCCAAATCAAAGAATTTACTAACTAAAACTTGCATCTTCCCTTCTTGGCGTTCAGCATTAAAAGCGAATGTGTGAAATCTACCCTGTGTAGTAGACAGCTTGGCTCGAAGACCGTAAAGGTCCCTTCACTGTGTCCTGGCCCTTGCAACGCGACCCCGGGAATCTTGATGTTTTTTTTATGATGTTAAGTGTCACAGTGTCAACGAGTACAGTCGTGAGCTGTCTCGACAAGATTGATGAATAACGACCTTTTTTATGGCTTTTCAATGTGGCTCTGGACTAGATAATCTTACGGTTTCGTTGCTGTCACTCCGACCCTATTTTCCTGTGGAATGTTAATTATAACCAGTTCATTTGTGCTTGTTTTTCTGCCACGTCAATAAACAAACGTGAACTTGATGTATTTAGCAAACCAGCAGCAGGTACGGCTGCATGGCGGTGGCGGTACTCCTTCACTTCTTTCTGCTTTCCACATTCGCTTGGCTCTTTGTCGACGGCCTCCACTTGTACCGCAACCTCACCGAACTGAGGAATGTCAACCTCGGAACTACCAGGTCAGTGTCCTCAACCCTTACAGTGTTTTTACATCCCTTTTTTAGTCTCGGTTCCGATACCTGCTTGTTACCGAGGCATCCATGTTCTCGGTTCCGATACCTGCTTGTTGCTGAGTCGTCCCGGTTCTTGGCTCCGGTACCTGCTTGTTACCGAGTCATCCCGGTTCTTGGCCCCGTTACATGCTTGTTACCGTGTCATCCTGGTTCTCGTTTCCGGTACATGCTTGTTGCTGAGTCATTCCGGTTCTCGGTTTCGGTACTTGATTGTTGCCGAGTCATCCCGGTTCTTGGTTCCGGTACCTGCTTGTTGCCAAGTAATCCCGAAAAAGTGGCTAATTACGAACCGAGTCAATCAAGGAGTTTATATGCGATGTTGTTTTAGTGACATATAAACTCTTTGATTTGTACAATTCGTTACTCATTTCGGCGTAATACAGCGCGTAAAATAAAACATATGATTTGCTAGCTTGCAGCTGAAGCCCTTTGTAGCGAAGCACTGCTTTTTTCGTGCAGGGTTTACTACGTAGCTGGTTGGGTGTTGCCATGCATCGTTACTGCGCTGTCGGTGGGATTGGACGCGAAGGAATTCGGCAACCACTCCTTTTGCTACATCTCATTCGACAAAGTGCTAATATGGAGCTTCGCTGGTGAGGATTCATGTAATGTGCGTGATTGGTGGTGGCAAAGTATTGGCTTATTTCCAAAATGTCCCCTTTCTTAACAACGTGGATCGAACTGGAATGCGAGCTTCATCAAAGGCGCACTTTATCCTCTACTCGTCATAGACGATGCCCTCAAATAGTCCAAATATTATGTTTAGTTCGAGATTAAGCGAAAAAAAAAAACGATTGACTGTAACTATAACGGTACACTTTGGAAAAATGTCTCCGGATTATTACGTATAATTAAGTATTCACTAGGTAACGCAAAGCCTGTAGTCAGAAGCCTTATTGCTAAAAACAACTACTGTATATGCTGAAAGGACGACCGGCAATACTTAATTATAGTTAATTATAAAGCTCTAAATTGCAGGGCGAATCAAACTGTTTAGTTAATCGAGCGGTAACACGTTGTGATATAACAATGTTATATTCAGGTCCGCTTCTGTTTTGCTTGTGTGCTTGCCTGGTGCTAGTGATCATGTCAGTTCACGCATTCCTATCATCTAAGCGCGCTGACATGAAACGGGCGGAGCGCTCGTTCGAGATGAAGGCGACGTTCGCATGCACACCTGTTGTTCTCGGCAAGTCATTCCTCGCCGTCTTTGCCGTCAACATCAACCAAGAACTTTACTTCTATTTGCTCACGCTTGTCTGTCTCCTGCAGGTACATTGCACTTGACTATCGTCTTAATAACCTTTGTTTTGAATCTTTGAGTAGGATGAATGGCTAAAGCAAGCAGTGTAGGGATGGAACGGTATGTTTCGAAGAAAAAAAAGATACAAAAAAACGTTAAAGTAAAGACTTTGGAATATGAAGTGCAGGGTAGCAAAGAAAGAGGATGACTGAAACAAACGTAGAAAGTAGAGGATGAAATGAAGAAATATGGATGGATACATGTAAACGAACAAAATGACGAGGCGAAGTGAAGTTAAATGACCTTAGGAAATCCGGCCAATTTTTTTGACGGAGTAGCATCCGGATCAAAACTAAACTGATGATGATTTTATTCGTTTTTGCTCAGCCTAAGATAGGGTATTATTAGCATCACATTGTGTCCAAGCGCACATTGCACTGGACTTCTATTGAACATTGCATCACTTTTTATACCAGTTTTTCATCGTGGCAGATACGAATTGCTTTGCACTGAAGTCGATCTTAGTTTGACATATTAAAATCCCTTTACCGCGATGGCTATTCTAATCATACATTTTTTTTGTACCGTGAAAGATGAGCTTTCGTACGGCTGTGCTCGCTTGATCATCACACGTTTTCTTCCTTGCAGGGTCTTCTTCTCTTCCTCTTTAACTGCATTTTCAACCATGAGATCCGAAAAGCTCACGAACGCTACAAGCGGCGCAGGGCACAGAAGGCAGACCTAAACACAACACGTCAGCAACTTCTGCTATCGGTGAGTTTCGTTTAAGATTTTGGAAAAGTGCCCTTGAAAAGCTTGATCCTTGTAGTGCCCGTGCCTCATTCGGTGCAGAATAGCGAAGTTGCCAACCCAGTACTGTAGCTCATCAGTGGCGACCAATGGGCTCTCATCAGCGGAGGCCGTTTGTGTGGTGATGGAGCGCCCACTACTTGAGTGGGGTGGAAATATCCACGTTTCTCTCCGGGTTTTCCATCCCAGCTGGGGCTCTGTGGAGCAGTATTTTCGATACGACTTTTTCTCATCCACAGGAAAGAACCGAGCACGTCCAGTCGTCCAACCTACTAACATTAGCGCTATGGTTCCGCAGAATATATTAAAAAAAATATGCTAAAAGACAGTGTCAAAATACTTTTGCTCGAAGGTGAATTTCGAAAGTCTTGGGAGTGAAAACTATCGTATTTAAAACTTGCGCCTACAAGACTCATCTGAATGTATTAGGAGTTTAAACTCTTAAATATGTCGGTAGCGTTCTTATCGATGGCCAGTGATTCACTAGAACCACCGTGATTGTGCTCGCGTTATGATTGGATGATATGAACCGCATGGTTAATGATAAAGTGAGTCGATTAATGCCTTGACTTTCAGTTCATGCGAGGTACGAGTCCGGAGTCATCATCAGCGGGAGGGATTCCGCGCATCAACCATTCCACCTCTGAATCCGTATCCGCCAACCAGGTAAGCTCCACTCTTTCAACCTTTTTACGTGGGGTTTTGCAATGGTGCTGATGAAAATTTTTAACACCATTTCGTCATAAATATTGGTTATTGCATTGCAGAAGATTGTATCACGAATAGTATTACCTTATAAAAGTAATCATAACAAACATGATATCTTTTATGACGAAGTGGTGTTGATTTTTTTCATGAACTCCATTACAAAGCTTCTGTAAAAAGTGTAAAAAGGTTGTTTGTTGCTTTTTCTGCGACGTTCAGATGAAACTGAAAGGCTACGCGTTTAGAGGTTTTTATTAACTGATGCACCTGCATTATATTACGCGGCGTTGCTCATCCGCATTTAAAATATACTTCATCATTTACCAAGTTACGTTGGCCAGGAGACTGTCAACTTTTTTACTGGAAACTTTGCAATGGTGTTTATGAAAAAAATCAACAGCATTCGTCATAAAACATTCGTCTGCAGCATGGCCGGGCGGAACTGAGCGCTGATTATTGCGTGAGCAATACTGCGACCCGAGTTCGATTACGGCTGCAGGCCGCCTGCTTCGACACATACGCTAGTGGCTGGAGACTCGAAGAGTGCGAGCTCACTTCCCAGTCACCCTCATCTCTCCGTTCTTATTAAGTTTGTTGAGTTGTAAATCCTCGGTTAATTTAATTTAATGGTTGTTATGAATACTTTTATAAGGTAAAACTATTCGTGATACAAGCTTCTGTGATGCAATAATTGGTGTTTTTGACGAAATGGTGTTGAAAATTTTCATCAACATCATTTCCAAACCTCATGTAAAAAGGTTGAGGGAAATCGACGGGAAATTGAACCCAAATCTACCGCTTCAGTAGCAGAGCAACGCATCCCCAATCACGACTCGTCAAGTGCAGTGTTTACTAAAGTGAACAACTTAAATAATGGACATAGGTCGAATCGGGCCGACGCTATGTGTTCTGTGATACTGTTTGATCGTTTGCCTCCTCTATGGCTTACAGACTACCAGCACGGAAGTCTAGGGAAAAGCCATAAGAACGGCGACCAAATTTTCAAATGAAAAAGGGTTCTCTAGCTCAATTGGTAGAGGACTGGACCGGTTATCCATAAGCTGCAGGTTCGAATCCTATGGGAAAACAACCTTTTCGCATTGCTTATTTTTAAGTAGTTGCCGTTCTGGTTGCACTTTCCTATGATTCCGCGCTGGTATAGGCTAGAAACCACGAAAACCATTAAAAATTAATACTCTGGCGGGCAAACATCAAACATCACAATTATTTGTAATAACAGCTCTGTCATACTGCAGGTTACGTCCCCCATGCTCCCGCATACTTACCACAGTGATTCCGACCAGTCGTGTGATGACACGTCATCGGACAGCTCAATGACGATCGGGTCGTCTTCATTAGACGAACAGGTGGAAACGAACACGTATCTAAACATACAGAACACAAGGAACTTCAACGGGAGAGGAGAGGCTTCGAACAATATCGGTGAGTTTGTCTCGCTGTTTCGTGCTTCTGCGTCGTGAGATTGCTTTACTAGGCGCAGTAAGGCCCGGCTCTTTCGTCTCTGTGTAATTTGTCGATTATTCACTGGTCATCAAATTGTAGCTGTTTCTGGTGTCAGGGCTGTTGAGACAAAACTCGGGCCCGAGAGCAAAAATTACGAACGATTAAATATTGAGAAATTGTAAGAAATTTCGGAGCCGAAGGCCAAATAAAAGGTTTTCAGTCTTTACCGTATTTGGACCTAATTTTTATCAGGATTTTAAGTCAAGACAAAAACATGGTCTTCACCGGTTTTAAATCTGTTTTCCAAACCAAAAAATTAGCTTCTTTTTAGCTTGGAGTGTTTGGTGGTTGTTTCGCTCAATCTGGACGTTAAATTTTGGCGCCCCTCCAAAATTGCCGTGCCTGGATACTTTTACCCTCCTAATCCCCCTCTCAATACCCCTGCCTGGCGTTCACATATTTTCTTGGTCGCGATTTTCCAGTGCAGTTTCATAGAAAACTTTCAATCGTCTTCCTTCTGGTTTGCATATAAGGATCATTGTTTGCACCGTATAGGCGCCGGATTGCAGATTAAATAGATGCTTCAATACGACACATGCTATGTGACTCAATGTAAAAAGCTGGTGCGGTGCTGTTTGTTGAAGAAGCTTTCGTTAGTCTGCAGGGTATTTCGTTTTTTCCCCATTTTTGATTTCAAAAGCAAATGTCTTCTTTGTGGTTTTAGTCGCTGATTGAATGGGTTTAAAGTTTTGATGATGACATCATATTATGAGACATCATCTCTCAGTGTAAGTATGCCGCCATGCCATAGGCGTTTATTATTTACGTGTTACAGGAAACGGAAGGGTTTCGAACAAACCACGTTTGAGCGTGAAGAAGAAGCTGGTCATCCGATCGCTAAGCGACGAGTCTGGGTGAGTGCATTGTTATGAGCTCGACGAAAACGACTTCAGCAGCTACGTGTAGTTGACCGGCTCTTTCCTGTGGAGGAGAGCATAGCTCTGCGGAAATGCTACTCCAAAAAATCTCAGCTGGGATGGAGAACCCGGGAAAATGGCCATTTCCTCACCACTCAAAGAGTGGGCGCTCCATCATCACACAAGCTGCCACCGCTGACGCGCACCATTAGCCGCATTATGCGATCTGCTGTGGTGAGGGCGACTTTATTATTCTGTCCCGAATGAAGCTCGGGCGACTTGAAAACATCCCTGATGGTGCCGCTTGTAAATCAAATGCTGCTGGAGGTTTCCACTTTCGATATGGCATCGTTCGTGAGAGGAGTTTTTAGCATTTGCGTGCGGCATATTGACTGCAACCACGTCAAATATTTGTTGTTGATGTAAATGTTACGTTGAGTTTATTTTTGTACCCATATTTGATAATGAAATGTAATTTTCCGTACATTTTGATTGACCTGTTGGTGTGCTTTAGGATTTGTTGCAATTGCAATTACATATTGATTTATGAAGTTGCCTAATGGCCATGAGACAGCGAAGGGATCTTTCGGTCTCCGAGTCAAGCTGCCACCTACCCACCGGCCTAACACCACACTGTGCTTTTAATGCTGAATGTCAAGCAGGGAAGCTGTGAATGCCAATTTTATAGTCTTTGGTTTAATTCGACCGGGAATAAAACCCGAGTCCACGGTTTCAAAAGCAGACGCTGTATCCGCTTACCACTGATCGGTGAGCGCTGGGATTGGTGACACCACTGCGTGCAATGAAAGCATTGTCACCCTAACTTATCTTTAATTTTTAGGGGAAGCAACGAGACTTCAGTATAACAAAATAACCGAATCGGTTCTATCCAGATTGCTCTTGCTCCCCACGAAGCGACTCGGCACCCGACGAGATAGATTTTATTTACACACGTACTACGTCACTGCTTCATTTTAATGTTGTTTTTCTTTCATCATCTTGTTTGTGTTGCTTTTTAACTGTTTAGGCTCGAATCGTGTCCGTCATATCAGCAATTTCTCAAGCCCAGAATGGGCGTACAATCTGTACGTGCTAGCGTATTTTTACCTCATTTTGAACATAATCTGGAAGCGGTAAGCGAGCGAAGAGCGTACGTGCTGATATAATTGATTAAAATAGAATTAAGAATGCGCTTGCACGCTCACGATTTTACGTCCTGTGTAGAACTAGCCTTAAAATAAGATCAGGAATAGGTTAGGGCTAAGGTGGGATTTGGATTAGGGTTAATTTATGAGCCGCTGTTTCGTCAATTGCGTTTTGGAAAGTGAGCCCTTTTTACCGAATCATGAAAGCCCAGCCCCTTCGTGAACATTTTGGAGCTCCCGGCTAGGAGTTTCTTTGCAGTTAATATTTAAGTTGCTAACGACTGTGTGCAAAATATAGCCGTGTTGTGCCCCGCCGCCGAATGTGTTTTTCTTGACTTCGACACCGAAGGTAAAAACACAGCATTTTTTTTTGAACCTCTAATAGCCCAGCGCAAAATGCGACATTAAAATGGTTTAAATTGGTCAAGCGCAGCGCAGCTTCCGCAATTTTAGAAAGCTAAAGCGCAACCCAACCTGCAATAAATTATAAAACACACAGCAGCATTCGCATTTTTGTGAGTTACGAGCTGAAAAGAAGCAAATTATTTGCTAAATAAGGCTAAAATTGGACTAAGTTAAAGATTAAATTAAAACAAACATAACTTCAATTTGAAAAAAATTGGAAACGCAGTGCAATAAATCCGTCACAGCTTTTCAAGACATTAGTTTGCAACACAACTTAAATCGTGTGGGGCTAGCCCCTTTTGGTGCTATAGCGCCACTCCCTGTGCAAAGCCTAGCTCTGCGATACTTTGCGCAAACGTTAAATTAGATTTTTTTAGTATGTGTCAAGGGATGTTAGGTACGGCCTGGTTTATTTAAATGTCTAATTTGCACCCTACTTGCTCGAATTTTCTTTCTGGGCATCCCCAGCTCGCTCTGTTTGGTACAGCTATTTCGTAAATGTTATATTTTTATATATTTTACACTTTTTATATCGTCTACATACATAGTGAAGCGTTTTATACTTCATTCTCTGTGCTTTGTAATGAACCTCTAGCACCGTCGTTGAATTGTGCAAAGATATTTCGCATCCCTATTAGTAATGTACATTCTTACCAATGCGTTCGAATAGATGCTCTTTTTGTAAATCCGAGGTTTGGTTTATAGAGCTTGCAGTTGAGCGTAAATGTACTTGACATCCATGGAATCTTAATTCACTTAAGTTGGCCGAGAGACAGCGAAGGAACCTTTCGGACTTTCGAGTCAAGCTGCCGCCTGCTCACAGTGTCGGCTTCACTCAGTTCCTTTTACTGCTGCACGGTAAGCAGGGAAACTGTGAATACCAATTTTTCTAGTGTTTAGTTTTACCCGATCGGAAATCGAACCCGTGTCTACCGTAGTTGCAGACGCACTATCCACTCAGCTGCAGGAATCAAGTTAAAAATTTCAAATGGAAAGGGTCAAATAAGAAATAGCGATTTTCGCACAACCGGCTGCGTCGTCTAGCAACGTTGTTGACACGTATTGCTAATTATGAACAGATCGTAAGATTCCCAAGCCAAATCGGCCGAATTGAATACTCAAACAGGCATTCAAATCAAGTATTTGGCAGCGCGGCCGAACAGGTGATGGCGTTAACTGCAAAATGTGGTTTTAGCTTGTTCGAGGGAAAACTACTCCATTACTTTTCGCCATCAGATAGTAGAAGTGTGAGTTCGTTTTGGAGTTTCGCGACAAAACAGGTTCTATGGGCGAGATAGAATTTTCATCTTTTTTTGGTTATAAATCAGCGTTGCAACCGTTAGTTTGGACTGCGAAACTTCGCACACGTGGCGCAAGAAAATTTAAAACCAGGCGACATGAAGCTAATCTGACAGCTGACGGACCAGTGAATCGATTTCAATCCATTTTGTGTATTCTTAAACCACCATTTTGCACCGGAGGAGCGACTCTGGCTTACTCAAAGCGACTATTCTTCAACCTGTCCCGCAACCTCTCCGACGATTGATCAGATCAAAGTTTGCAAATCACAACGTGTGTTGAGTTCAAGCAACAGCACATCGGGATATTGCCAAAATTGATCCGAAGCGTGTAGTTCAAATGAGGCTCAACTTGAATGCATCTGGTTCTGTATTTAATTGCTGCTGTGACGGGCTGAACTGGGTGATAAAATTCGATCTGCCCATGCCATAGAACAGAATTGTCCCAAGTTCGGCCCTCGATAGAATTTTTTTCGGCCGTGTCCGGTCTTCACCTTTTTTCCCGCCAATTTCATGCTTCGGATTCAATGAAATTATTTAAGAAAACTTGACAAAAATCTTCTAACTCTTCACCCTATTTCTGCGTACTGGCCAGTCGTCTTAGTTTAATTTTCGAGCATGCAAAGCGGCGCCATTAAAGAACTAATGGTTTTCGCGCGGTCAAATATTTGGCACTTCTTCTAAAAAGTTTAGAACCCTCTTCTCATACTAAGAATTGAACGTATGCGACTTCAAGCAGCATAATAGCACCCAAAAAAAATTTCCGCTTAGGTTTAGCCGCAAACTTGCAGGAATCTTGCTGCTTGGTCCGTCAGTCAATCATGCCCGTACTAGGAAAAAATCTGCCCTTCAAAGAAAACCGGCTTGCGACGGTCGGTAGTTTACTTGGCGCGCGTTGCGATCACCAACTCCGTGAGAAACCCTAACCCCAAATCTTACCTCAATGCGAACCCTAACCCGAAACGTGCATAAGTAGCTTTATTGTCCTAACTTCTGCTGAAAGCTTAGTTCTTGAATCATTGCCAACGCCGGTGATGCTTCGCCTAAACTACTTCGTTACATTGTTGGTCGCTACAAGATTTACGTTTATTTTAGCGGCATCGTTGCCGAGAGATAAGAAAACGGAACGCCCAATATTTGCCGCGATCTTGATCAACAGCCGGTAATTTGGTTAATCAATGACTAGGGCAAACAATTAGCTTATGGTAGGCATCAGTACCGATCTGCTCAATTCAACTCATTTGCGATTGCAAAAATCAAGTTTTCATTATACTCGCTGTATTACGCCAAAGTGTGCAATGAGTTTGCGGGGCATATCTCCGCGTCATTTCGTCTGCGGCTCCTTTCGAAGAAATCTCTCGGCGGTGGCAAGCCATGGGCGACACTGTGTCGGATTTGACCGGTCCGAAGTTTAAACTCGAAGACCGAAAATTTTCCGTTGCAACCTCCCAGTCCCCATTCGTGTTGATAATCTGTAGGTTAAATCCTTTCGACTTTTGTTCTCTTGTTGTTTTCTTTTAGTATGTGTTTTCTTCTTTAGTAGAGATGAATAAAATTCTATTAATCTGTTACACGTTAGACCTCACGCTCCAGAGACGAATGCGTTAG
Source organism: Trididemnum nubilum (assembly GCA_963965965.1). NCBI lineage: Eukaryota > Metazoa > Chordata > Ascidiacea > Aplousobranchia > Didemnidae > Trididemnum > Trididemnum nubilum. The sequence continues at coordinate 37,168,954 of OZ014484.1, read as the reverse complement.
CGTTTGACCAGCTGCATAAAATTGAGTCCCTATCTACATTACGCGAATAGTCGTGAGCGTATTCTTAGTTTATTTGAAATAAAAATTTGGTCGGTTGATTAAAATAAACGAAGGATGCTCCCGTTCGCGTTCAATTCTACACTCAGTTCAGATTGGGTTTAAATAGCAACAAAAAAGGAACAGATTGGGATATAAAAATAATATCTTGAAGATGAAATCAAATCTTTTATTATACTCTTTGTATTACGCTGAAGAGTGTAAGGGGTTGGTAGAGGCCCATATCCGCTTTATTGTGACTCTGGGCAACACAGCAGCTTTGGAAGAAATGTCACAGCGGTGGTGAGCCGTTGGCAACACTGTGTCCGATTTGACCGGCCCGAGATTTGAACCTCAAACCTCCCGCTCCAGAAACAAACTCGCTACCGCTCCACCAACTGGCCGGTGTTGAGAAGGAACTAATATCAAAAACGACTCTCGTATGCTCTTCCGCCCTGTTTTACTTTCGTTCTCCTGATTTGGAGATTCCCGTTCTCGACTGATTTATTATTTCAGTAGTCCTTATCAAATTTTATTATAGGGCGTATCAGCCACTCGGCACTTTGCTAACAAACAAACACACGAAGTACTTTTTCCCTCCAACCAGTAACAATGTTGGAAGAACCGGTTTTTATTTGCACAAGTTGGAAAAATCTTGTTAGTAGGAAACACTTTGACCGGCCAATTGGTCGAGCGTTAACGCGTTCGTCTCTGGAGCGGCAGGTCTGTGGTTTAAATCTCGGGCCGGTCGCATAGTAAAATTGGGCACAGTGTTGCCAACAGCTCGCCATCGCTGCGACATTTTTTCGAAAAGAGCCGCAGGTGCGATGACGCGGAGATGGGCCTCACCAACTCCTTATTTACTGAGTTGTCTTGGCCACAAAAAGTTGAAGGGAACCTCTAGTTTCTGAGTCAAGTTGCAACCTGTCCATCAGTTTATTGCACATGGTAGAGGCTTCACACCGTTTCCATTTATTTTCAATTCAATTTCAATTTATTAATTTGTTCATTTCAATAAACAGATTTAGCAAGCGAAAAAATTTTGAAGACACACAAACCACGGGTGCAAATTCCTCACATAGAAATACGATCTCAAATTTATCGTTGCTTGTATCGACGAACTTGTTACATTTTCGCAAAAATTTTAAAAGATATTCTTGAATCCTTTTCAACTTCAATTGGAAGCTACTGCACATTTTTGCAGCTCACGTGAAATTGATCTTTTCGCGCCAAACTTTTTTATCTTAAAGTAAATCGCATCAAATAGCTCGGCTCGCTTAAAACAATCATGAAAACATTTAGGATCAGTGCAGTAATTTGGCTTCTAGATTCAAAATGTAGTTGAGTTTGAGATGATTTAACTACCAGCAGGGCCTGCGAGAGGGGGGTTCAGGTGGTAAATCGTACCCGGGCCCGGGCTCAAGAAGCCCGGAAGAGTTCAGGTTTTTGCGTTAAGTTTTGGTATCGCACCATAACACCGTAATCAAACTCGCCTACAGCAAAAATATCTGTTAGCCTAATCAGTACCGGTAATTGGTCGCTATTTTTGCTACACAGCCTTTAGGGCATCCAATAGAGGCCGACTTGAAAAGTATCAAAAGCCATACACTTGCACCGAAATTAACGTTTTGTTACAATTCTCTGACTCAAGGGCCCTAATTCTATGGTATAACAATATACGATGCCCACATTTACAAAGATCCAAAAGCATTTCAACCACAGAGAGCGGAGTCAAAGTTGACATACTATACTACATTCATTAAGTAACTCACTCTATCTGTATGAGTTTAATAGGTATTTGGGTTTGTGAAGTCTATGATTGCAGATGACTTCTTAAAACTTTTATCAATAAAATATTTGTATTTGCAATATTAAAGTCATTATATTGTATAATATTGTGTCAATGTCATCATCCCCCACTTCACATATTTTCTTTCATGTATATCACGTTTTCTGCTCATCAATTTAACCTTAGAACGCATACATGAAAAAACTTACGTTAATGCATAAGAGGGGTCATTTTGACCCTTAATGCGCTTTTACATGTAGTTTTCACTCCAAAGACAATTTCTTTGCATATTTTTCTTTTTCTTTCCTTGTTGTTTGATATTTGCTTTATGGTTGCATGTCTAAAGTGCTTTCGATATTTTATTCGCAAGAATTTAGACAAAACAAACGAACAGAATAGTACATAAAACGGAAAAACGTTCTTGAAAGGTAGCTGCAAAGTTTGCAATTTTAAATTTTCCGTTCATTCATAGCATTCATTGCGTGTGATGGTGGTGATGTTGTGCTCTGGGTACACAGGTCGGGAACATCGTGAGCAACATTTTGCCACCTTCCTATCCTTTGTGTGCGGACATAACGAACACCGTTCCTCTTCTGCAATATGTTTTCAGGCGGAGATGTACTGGAGAAAGATAAGCCACATCTCATTATGGCTTCTTTTGTGGCTTTCTGGAGCTGGGAAATTTTCTGTCTTGTCTTCATGTGGGGCAAAATGAGGCTGTCTGCAAGATCTGTTGGGAAACGGCGTCTTGAACTGTCAGTACTCTGCTGATCAGGATGCACTTGCCTGTATATGGTATAAGCATTTAGCGCTGCGACATCCAGCAGATTGAAGAAGAGTTTTAGTGACCATCGTCGAGTTTGTCTTCTGCAAGTATACGTTTCAACCATTTGACCAACTAGTTCAACACCGATCTTCGTCATGTTGTAAAACTTGATGATCTCTGGTCTCTTTTTGTGGTCTTCTTCGTCAAAGCTTATTTTGTGGTGCATCGCACTTAACAGTATCACAGCTTAGTTTTTTTGGGGGAAGTAACTGACCATTGTGAGTTGGTCGTTGAAACCAAAGATCGATGTCTTCGTTTCTCGAGACTTTGCAGGTTTCATACACTCAGGAATTTCTATTTTGCACTTCTTCATGGTCCCAACGATTGTCAACTTACGTTGGAGCATTGTTTTTGCCAGCGGAACACCAGTAAAATAAATATTCATTGTCACATTCCGTCCAGAGGCTTGTAGTGGGGATGTTAGTTGAATAACTACATTTTGGCCCAGATTTTTCTCAGGTTTTGATCCTGGTTGTCTTCCCACGTAAATGAGACATGAAATTGCACCCATGAAAAACATTGAAGCCCACCATTTACAATCAAATAAATTTGGCACGATTTTAGGGTAGTATTTGCTACAAATTGCCCGTCACGAACACTAATTGTGTTGAGCAACCAGAGAAACTGACGTCAGCTCTAGACGTTCATTCTTTCAGACAATAATTATTCCTTTAGGGTACTATCAGCACACAGTTCTTTCAGTTAAAAATCTATGGCCTAAGTCTGCTCTATGCATCGGGCTTTATGGGACAATAAACTTCAGCTCTATTATATTAAATATATATACCATTCAGTATGCTTCACTTCTAGCACTAAAGACACATTGCTGCACACTTTCTAATACCCTTCTGGTTTATTGGAAAAGTTAAAGGTTTTATCGAGTTTTACATAAACTAGAAATTTAACTGATTCCTTTGCGTTTTTACAGGCTCATAGCCACCAAGAGATAATCATTGAGATAATGCGATAGTGCTAGGGAAGACACTTTGTGACGGAAAAGTGCTGAAACGGCTATGTCCAAGATGAAAGTCTACTCTCTATAGCCGCGTTGGGGTACTATCATTACCTTGCTTCATGTACAAAAACTTGTCACCAAAGTTTTATTACTTTAGACAGATTGTCTAACAAACTATTCGCCAGTCAGATTAAGTCACGTCGGCTTGCAGGCGGGTTTGAAACCCATGCATTTGCATTAAAGGACCCAAATCAATGCTTTTTTATGCAAAATTGCTACGGGTCAAAATGACCCCTGTTATGCGTTATCGGGGTATTTACTGAAAATTGGATTTTTTTTGGGGAAAGCAAAAATTATCGAAAAAGCTATACCACCATCATGTGTGGGCATAAATTGCTGACAAAGTCAAAGAAAACCAGGAAGATATCTCCACTGTGGTATGAGAAATTCATCTGAGAACCACCTTCCGGGTCATTTTGACCCCTGTTATGCGTTCTAGTGTTAAGCAAGTTTGGTGTTGGGATGTTGATCAAATGCTGTATTTTACGCTTGAGGAACATAAAAAGTGCTAAAGCTTCCAGGGCTCCGCCCCGGACCCCGCTGGGGGAGCTCACAAATCTACACCCATCGGACAAAAAATGATTTAACGACATGGGCCCCGACAAGGCTTGGGAAGCCCAATAAGATTTGGGGGCCCGGCATCGACCTTCGTACCCCCTGGAAAATTTTCTCTCTGAGGCCCTGAGTACCAGTACGTATAAATTGTAAAAAGTTTTTTTTGAAGAAAGGTACTTTAGTAATTATTTTGATTACGCAATTTTGGATTTTTTTTTGTAATTACAAAAGAGTTTTACAGTTTGAGTATAATGCACATTATAGCGCTCAAAGGTACAGTATTATAGCACTCAAAGGTTGATTGTTTTGCAGTTCAAATTAGATTGACACAAAATCCCAATTACAAAGTAATGATTGAACTATAGTTGCGTAGTAGCACAAATTTGGCTAATCACACGGAAAAAGATTAGTAAGTACACTTAGATAAAATGAGGTTCTTGATCTTGGTGATTCCCGAGATAATTCCAGCGGATGTCCGATGATCATCTGAAAAGCGTCGTTGGAACACGTAGCTGCTTGCTCATGATATAAATGCTTTTTGAATTTTGGAAGTTTTGCATCATTCCAAGCAATGAAGTAATCAAGAAAAACTCTGTTTCACTGAAAATTTCTATCGACTTTTTAATTTTTTTGACCCAAACTCAAATTGTTACTGAAAAGCTAACCCCAAATTTACCCCTTTTTTAACTCAAGCCAAAGTCTTGGCCTAAAAAAAGCGAATAAAAAATGAAAATTCCTCATTTTTGTTTTACTCTCTTTGGCTTAAAATTTTCAATGAAATACTGTAGTCACTCCCAAAACATCACATAACAAACTTCTTTAAATCCGCCATTCTTTCAATGTTGTTTCCAATTTTTTTGATTTTATTATGGAAGAGACTATTTTACCAAAAATTTTTTTCTATTTATTTTTCATAATTCGGGTCCAAATCTAACCCAAACCCAAATTTTACTCTAAAACTCACCTCAAACCGAACCTGAACCCAAACCCTAATTCAAATCCAATAATCTTAACCCTTAAAAACGTAAATGAAAATTGTGCAGAGGAATATTTTTCATTTTCGTTTTATTCTCTTTAACTTAAAGTTTTCGGTGAACTAGTCATACCATTTTTTGTTGGTATTTTTTTTATTGCATTCATTTTAACTTTTGCAAGCTGACATGCTACACTGCTTTGATAATTCTTCCCAGGCTGAAGAGCGAAACGTTATTTTAAATAAAGCCAATTTTGAAGAATGCCGACTGATATTAAATAGGCAAAATAGATGACATAATTTTGATTTTTAGAGCGGAAACTCCGCATTGATGGGTACAAAGTAACAGTGGCTTTGTAGAGAAGAATTTTATATTTTACTGAGGAGCTTATACTTCACTGAAGAGCAACAAAGTATCTTCTCGCAGTATGACGTCTGCTCTAACGAGTTCGAGCATGGAAACGGGAATCGAATAACAACGATATAGTCTATTTTATCGTAAAGTTTTTAGCTTGTCTTCTATGACTATATGTATGCACTTTTCAGTCCCGTTAATTGGCTCTGGAGGCTTCTGATTGATGAGTCATCCCAAGAAAGTGCTGAATCATGCTGGAACCGTGCTAATTATTGATCAACGGTCGAGTAGTTAGAGCGTCTGCTACTGAAACGGTAGACCTGAGCTCAATTCACGGTCGGGTCAAACCTAGCTTCAAAAATTGGTATTCACAGCTTCCCTGTTGACGTTTAGCAAAAAAAAGGTCAGTCTGGAGCCTCCATCGTGTGTAGCAGACAGGTGGGCAGGTGGAACTTGACTCGACGACAAAAAATGTCCCTTGGCTGTGTCTTGGTCAAGGCAAATTGGTGAATAAAATGTAATTGCAATTACAATGGCAATTGATTACTGTCTAATGAAGGGGATTGTATGTTAGTGGTGTTGCTTTGAAGATTGAACTTTTTGTTGAAAATAAAGACGTAACTTTTGCGGTAAATTGAAGAAAATAGCTGTTATTTAAGTTGAACTGCAACAATATTTCAAACTTGGCAGTTGCTCTGATTTTTAGATTTAGCAATCGTCCACTTTGCTTTGAGCTAAATTATATCTTTTAGATAATAACAAATTCTTTAATTTTTTTACGTCATCTTTTGCTCTGAAAACGACACCATCGACGAAAACGGAGAATCCATTTGAGCAGGTGATTCGCGGTGCTGGATGCATTTTTTGAAGATTGCGCTGTAGCCTTTATTTGAAGCCCGATCGACCAGCCCTCGACAATGTGTTTGGCAGCAAAAGCCAAATAGGGGCTAATTATTTTAAATAACTTTCAAGCCTATTTTCAATAGCCGTTGCGTATTAACACATAACACTGCAAAACGATATTTTTGACAGTGCTTTTCCTTAGATTTAAAATTAGGCTGAACAAAATTTTTTAAGTAATTCTACAATGTCAAGCAAATTTAGCCCGGGTTGGATTGCGTAAAACGACGTGAAAAAAGGTCTTTTGTCGTATGAAACTCGATTTATTGAGTAACTATCAAAATTAAATTTGCAAATTGTTTAATTAGCCCGCTTTCGTAGGTGCATTGCTTCCTTCGTCAGATGTTGTTGCATTCATATAAGATCTAACCGTTAAAACACTCATCATTGTTCAAATCAATGCTTCGACTTGCAGAGCGTCGTAGCGATTGTTGCGTGGTCCGTTCTCTACATCGCGATGATGTTGATCGCTCTGTCCGGCAACGTCAGATCTGTTGGCTGGTGGCGAGGAGGAAGAAGCTTCGAACCGTCATCAATTTCTTTCTCTCCAGCACTGCATTTACGGTCAGTGGTAGGGCCTCCCTCATCTTTTTTTATTTTTGTTTTTTATGTAGTGAATTTCAAAGTAAAAGAAATACAATACCGGGTTTGCTTCAATCGGGAGAAACGAGGCGCTCTCTACTGGTTATACAGCATGAATTTTACCATTTTTGAGAATTGTAATAACATCGGTATTCAACAAGTTGCATATTGGCCAAGAGACTGCGAAGATACCTTTTGGTCAAGATCTACCACACACGGTACTGGAGGCTTTACACTGTCTGTATTAACGCTGAACGTCAAGCAGGGAAGATGTGGCTACCAGTTTTTATAGTCTTTGGTTCGACTTCTTCGGGAATCGAATTCAAGTCTGTCGTTTCAGGGGCAGAAACTTTATCGCTTGACTACTACTGACCGATCTATTGTTGTGATTTCAATAAACAAAAAAGTTAGTAGCGCTTGCAGATAGATGCTTTGAGAAGTGCTATGTGATAAGATTAAAGGTAAATTAAATCACTCATTTAATACCAGCCTAACTTAAAAATTTCAAAACCCTCTTCACTTGACACAACGAAGAAGAAACTCTTTGGCGACAAGCCAGAACTATGATCAGAACGAGTTAAAATTAAAATCAAAAAAATCGTGATCGAATGAATATAATAAAGCAGTTACTTTCCTCGAGATAATGTTGTCACATTATGTTCGGATAAGATTTACCATCACCCTTTCCTGGAGAGCCTAACGTCAAAACAGCCTGATGTTGATGGAGTTGATTGATTTAATCGATAGATGTTTTTACTGATTATAATTTTGCTGCTTGTCATATATCAGACACAACTTAACCTTAAAAAAATGAAAAAAGCAAGAATGAATTTTCCTTATTTTAGTTTTATTCTCTTTAACTTAAAAGTTAAAATTTTGGGTGAAATAATCTCTACTTTAACTTTTTCGTTAACATTTTGAAGACCTTGGCCTTAGTCTCGAAGCTCAAGTCCTTGGCCTTGGCCTCGAAGCCTACAAGTCCTCGGAAATGCCTTGTCCTTGGCTTGAGGACAGCATTATTATGTTTTTATAGCTTTTACGTTGGTGGTTTCAATGCTTCATAGAGTTGCTGCTTGACTTTTCCAAGATCCAGGCATTACTCATTACCAAGTTTTATAATCGAAATGTTGGTGATGTACAGTAAAATATCTGCTTTCTGAGACTAATTGGACATTGGCATCATTTTTAACCCTCTGGTTAGTTTTTCGTACAAGTTTTGATTAAGCCTATGAGACAGCTTTTGCTTTGAAGAAAACTTTTGAGATGAGCTTTCCTACAAGTTTTGATGAAATCTCTGAGATAGCTTTTGCTTTACACTTATTTATACATCAATAGTAATATGTGCTTGTCTAATCTGCGCTGATATCTACGTGAAGCGAAAAGCAGATGAAGAGTTCCTCACTCCCTACGAAGAATTACAATCGTAAGACATGCCCGATGTGTTACTTTCTGAAATATTATAACTGCTTTGCGCTTAGAATTTTGTACTTTTGCTTGCAACAAATTTAGTTTATTGAGTTTTTGAAAATATTCAATGCAGTTGTATTACAAAAGTTGCAAATACAAAAGTTTCTCCTCAGAGTGCAGTAAACTTATTGAATGCTCTAGTCGCTCAATCAATTTTCTGCAATTTCAGTGGTAATGATATTACTGCAGTGTAGGGTGATCGAAATTTTTTAGCCACCATAGTTCGCTCTATTTTTGTTTTATGTTTTATGGAAGAGCAATTAGCCGGACAGCTGTGAGATTTCTCTCAATCTTCGGCTAAAGCTAGGGTAAGCATTTCTCCGAATAAGTTTAAGTTTAGTGGGTGAGGGATTGAATCCAAAACTTTTATTATCAAATTCTTGTGCGTTACTGAGATACAAAGCTACCAGAGTGGTAGTAAAAAGAAGCGTTCAGTAGAAGTTTTTGTGAAAAAAAACATGAATACTGCAATAAGCGTGTAAACAAAAATTTTAGTTGTGAAATCAGGAATTATAATGCAATTGAATCAGATTGATTACAAGGAGTTAACACAAACTGCTTGGGCGGAGGAGTCAACATAATAATAATAAAATGCGTGTTTTTTTTGCTGAAGGGATTGAATGCGGAAAAGATTGTAGTTTAATGTGATATTGCATCACTTAATTACGCATTATTCGCGCCGTCAAACCGTTTGACAATTTGAGAGGATAACCTATACCTGCATGCTACGCATCATACACCGACTATTGTGTTTCTAGAGGTGTACTGGATATAGTTTATTTAAAGTTGATGTGGGAGAGAGGTGAAAGACGCTCAAAATTTGGCTTAAACGGACACGGGACAGAGGTGGAGTCGAGGGCACAAGGCTCGAGGCCAAGGAGACAAAAAAATATCCGAGGCCAAAGACTGCCTTTCCGAGGACAGACCCTTTCTAGAGCAAGGACACAGGCGCAAGTGTTCTCCAAAAAAAAAACAATGATAAGGTCTTCAAATTTTTTTTCACGCGTTTTAAAAAAAAGGACTTCAAAATTTTTTTTCGGGTGATTTCCAAGAAACAAAGTCAAAAAATCTCCAAAAAACAAGGTCTAAAAAAAATTCTTCCCGCGATCTACAAAATTTTAAGGATTCGAAAAATACTGCTGTTCTTGAGCCTAGGACAATGCAATTTTCAAGGACTTGAGGCTTCGAGGCCAAGAACTTCAAAATGTGTCTTTGAGAACTCCACCTCTGCAAACGGAATGCAACAGTAGAACTGAAAAACAGTTGAAAGGTGAAAACAAAATGTACCCTGCAAAACATTGCTATAAGATCTTTCCACCGAGTCACCCTCCGCTAAGAGGAATTCAAAAGAGGAAGAACCGGGCCTTTGAAACCAGCCTTTAGTGCCCATCAGTGGCCTGTAGTGACCAAGTAAATACAATGTAATATTTGTTCTTGTATAAATGTCTGCGGTATCCAGTTATTGGCACATATCGCTCATTGTTATGGGTGTTATTGCGTAATGAACGGATATTGCGAAACAAAAGGAATTTAGTTAATGTTGTTTTTGTTCTCGCTTTCCTTTGTTCACTCGTTGTATATATACCGCTGCTTTGCTTTATGTCATCATTACTATTATTGTTATTATTATTGGTTTATTAAATACTACTTGTTGATATTGAAGAACTATGTGTCGAGCAGAAGCGTATCGAGTGGGGGGGGGGGGCTACAGCCCTCCCCATTGGCATGTCGACCAAAATGCAGAATGAGAAAAACACTACGTTTTTAGCACTTTTGAGACCGTTAAATGCACTAGAGTGGACTAAATAGTGATTTAAAAATCTTTTGAAGCATATGTTTAGGGGGGGCTAATTTGTTAAAAATAAAACTAACAAATAAATGAAAACTTTGAAAAATGGTCAAAAATACGCAATCCAATTTGATCGCAAGTGTAAGAATGCTGAACATAGGTGTCATCAACAAATATACAATAAACTAAGGAATAGGGGGGGGGGGGGGGGCTATTGAGTATTAGTTAATTACCAATTTCTCTCAAATTTCTTTTCATTAGCCCTCCCTAATTATTTTTCTCTACAGTGTGATCAGGAAGTCACTGTGCACCTGCAATCCCAATGCATTAACAACATTCTGTCTGTTAGATATCGATAATGACCAGTGTAAACAAACTGGTTTGCTGTTTAAAGCAATGATCTGTTGCTATTTAATGAAGAAATTAATCGATAAGCTACTCACAATAACTGCTGCAAATGCCATAATAACATCTAAATAATATTAGGTGCACAGAGACTTTCTGATCACACTGTATAAACTGTATACGAAATAGATTACTCCGTGTGAGTTTTATTGAACTATTCGATTTTATAATTTACCAGCATCTAAATAAGAGAACTAAAATTTTACCATTAGCCACCTCCCAAATAGAACATTTATGCAACCAGTTTAATCATGTTTGCACTGCCAATTTCTATGCCACGTTTTAAAAGCATTCAAATTAGCCCTAAAATTAAGTTATTTTTGCGAAAAAATGCAAAACTTTCGAGCGCTGGGGGCTTTGCCCCCAAACCCCCAGGCTCCGGCAGCTGGGGGCTTCGCCCCCAGACCCCCATTGGCCTCCGGCGGCTGGTAGCTCTGCCTCCAGACCCCCGCATTGCGAATTTCTGGCTACGCGCCTGGTGTGGAGACCCATCGCGTACGAACTCACCAAATTGGTGCCCCGTGTGAGGAGCGCCCGAAGGGCCGCTCTTTGTGAAGTTAAGAACCTTTCAACAAATCGGCCTTGAAAGGCATCGAACGAGAAGACAAGAAGTATTCTCGAAACAAGAATGCAAAGAAGACCGAAAATCTCACAAGAAGACTTTGTTACAGCGAGAGAAAAATTGCAGTACTAACTGATACAGTAGATACTGCGATATTGCATTTTAAACACTTGACTAAACTAGTAAAAATGACTTTTAATACGCTTTAAAATAATGCGCCTGCCGTGCTTCACCAGTTTTAGAATAGTGAAGCCGCCAAGTTATGGCGAATCGCAAAAAGGCAATTAAAAATAACTCCAATTTTGTTGAATTTTGGCATTGTGGAAGCACAAAGATAAAGACCAAATCCAATCGTATATTTGCAAGGTACGTGGGAATCGTTATCAAACCACGCATACCAATGCAAACGACAGAGAGTCTTACAATCTTGCATTTCGCTGACTAAGCAAAACTTAAGTCACTTTTTCCTTTAGCCTGAGCAATTGTCTTACAGTCTCAGGTTTGAGACGGAGCAATTTGGAGTTTGCATTATTATTATTATTGGAAATAGTCATGTAAATGGGGTGGTCAAAGGATAATCCCTCGGCCCCAATTGACAAAAACTGGATATTATTGCGTTTATTAATGAACTGTTTTGTAATTGTCAACGGCGTGTAAGGCTTGTATGATTTCTGAATTTGTAATGCGTCACGTTTGTGTGATCAATCCTGACTCCTTATCTGCCACACTTAAGCTGCGCAAGAAATGTAAACGTAGTTGTACTGATAATGGGTGTCCGATAATTGACCTTTCCAATCTATGACTTGCATTTACATTCTTTCCTCTTACCTTTGTATTAGTTGAATTTTTTATCGCGTTATAATCGATGTTACGGCTACTATAATTCTGTTCTTGTCAAAGAAGTTTAAAGGATAAATAGCAATAGCCATGACTCAACGAAATATATCTCGTGCGACCAGCAGAGTTACTGAATGTTTATTTCATATTGTTATTTTTGTATTCTTGATATTGTTTGATTACGAGCAAAGACTCGATGATTATATATTATGCTAAAGGGCATGGTAAAAGCCCTATTGTGTTTGCATTTTCCGCGCTAAAATGCGCTATGTCATCCTAAAGCAGTGGTTCCCAACCTGTGGTACGCGTACCACTAGTGGTACGCGAAGGTCTTCCAGGTGGTACGCGAGTACACTCTGTTTTTTATTAGACCGAAGGGAGTTCTTAGTTTAGGTTGGGTTGATTTTGAGTTTTTGAAGCCGTTGACGTCTTGGTAAGGAACGACTTTTTTCTCTCACCACTGTGACGTCATAGAATGTCTAGGATAGATGTACTGGGAACACGTGGGGGTTTATTTATGGAAGGTTTGGTAGTGGCAGAAAAGCCTATGTCAGCTAAGTTAATCATGCGTGTTTAGTACAAAAGTCAAGGCAGTTTTTGCTCAAGATTCTTTCAATGTATGCTATTTAACCGGCAACGGTCATTATGAGTCAGATACCATAGTTCAATTTGAACAACCCTAGCACCACTGCTATTTTGTCTCATTAGATTAGTATAAGTCGGGCTAAATTTTATACCATGTCCAAGCGTAAATATAATCCAGACTATTTAAAATATGGTTTCATCTCAATCGAACACAGAGGAGAAGTTCTTCCTCAATGTGTGGTCTGCATGAAGACCCTTTCCAATGCGTCCATGAAACCCAGCCTGCTCCAACGTCATCTTGGAACGAACCATGCTGATAAGAAGAACCAAGATCAGAGCTACTTCCAGCGACTTGCGGAAAACGTGAAGCGGCAGCGCTTGGACAAAACTGGCCTATTCCACCAGAAGAGGGCAGAGATTGTCAAAGCATCGTATGAAGTCGCTCTTCTGGTGGCTAAAAGCATGAAGGCACATACTATTGCGGAGTCTCTTATAATGCCAGGGGCAAAGATTTTGGTCAGACGTGTGATGGGAGAGGAGTCTGCGGCAAAGTTAAAGGATGTGTCTCTCTCTAACAACACTGTAAAGCGCCGTATCGAAGAAATGTCAGTTGACGTTGCCGACCAAGTGATTGCGGGAGTAAGAGCATCAAAATCTGGGTTTGCAATTCAAGTTGACGAATCTACAGACGTTGCCAAATGCTGTCAACTACTTGTCTACGTCCGATTCACGCAGAACAATGCTGTGAAAACTGAATTATTGCTGAGCCAAGAGATGTGTAGTACAACAAAAGGAAAGGATGTTTTCAACGTTTTAGACAATTTCTTCAAGCTGAATGAACTAGATTGGAGAAAATTAATCGGATGCACGACTGATGGGGCTCCGTCAATGCTTGGTCGAAAGTCTGGGTTTCAAGCCCATGTGAAAGCTGTGTCACCAAACGTCACCAGTGTGCACTGTTTTATACACAGATTCGCCCTTAGCGCTAAGGTGCTCCCACCAAAGTTGTTATCGTGCTTTGACCGAATTATCAAAATGGTAAATGTCGTCAAAACTTCAGCTCTAAATACCCGGCTGTTTAAGCTGATTTGTGAAGATCTCGGCTCTGATCACACTTGCCTTCTCTATCACACAGACGTGCGCTGGCTCTCCAGGGGAAATATAACAAAGCGTCTTTTTGAACTGAGGGATGAGCTACTTGCATTTTTAAGAGAGAAGGATCACGATTTTCGAAAATATCTGGAAGACGAGGAATTTATCATAAGATTGGCTTACTTGTCAGACATTTTCGAAGCCATCAACCACTTAAATCTGTCATTTCAAGGACCAAACTGCACCGTCGTAGAGTTTATTTCAAAACTGGGGGCGTTTATCCTGAAGTTAGATCTGTGGAAGAAGAACGTGGAGAGCAAGAAATATGGAATGTTTAAATACTTGACAAGTCTTGACAGCGCTCCCAATAATGAAGTTTCCCATGAAATCATTGATCATCTCTCACTACTCAATGCTGAGGTGAGGCATTACTTTCCGGATGTGACATGTTGTGCCTACATGACCGATCCATTCTCTGTTGATCCAGCCGACCTGCCTGTCGGGACAGGGGAGCAAGAGGAGCTCATAGATATCCAGGCTGACCAGACAGCAAAGACGAAACACAAAGATTGTTCTCCGATAAACTTCTGGCTTAGCATGGCCTCCTCGTACTCGACGCTAGCTTCACATGCTATTCCCCAGCTGCTAATTTTCCCTTCTACGTGGGAGTGCGAACAAGGATTTTCAGCCCTGATGACTATCAAGTCGACGAAACGAAACCGACTTGTTGCGCCCATGCATGACTTTCGATGCGCTGTGAGCAAATGTATGCCACGCATCGACAAGCTAGTGGAAAGTAAACAAATGCAGCCATCGCATTAACTATTAACTAAATTGACTTTTCTTATTTGTTGTTATTTCATTATATTGTTCTTCTTGTGACAGGTGGGGAAATTTTTGACCGCCTTCTGCGCGCGTAACTTATGTAGGTGGTACGCGGCACAGCATAAAATCTCGAAAAGGTACGCATGTGAAAAAAGGTTGGGAAACACTGTCCTAAAGGGAATGACCAAGTCACTTATTTCTGGGTGCATGGACTTAGAAAATAACATTTCTATTGTCATATTTCGGATTTTAACGCGTTAAACATTTTACCCCCAGTTTTGGGTTTCTGCTTATCCCTGTTTTAACCCTTATCGGTTTTCTATGTTGCAGTTTTTGAAGAGTTACGTGTCATTTTTAGTCATGTTACGTATCTTTTTTTTGTCACTCAAATCCGCATTTCTTTTTGTCGATTGATGCGTATGCTGGACAGCCTTGGGGGGCTTTCTCTTCCATCATACCCATCATTCTGAGGGGAAGGTCTGTGGTGAGCGAGTGACTACAATTTAATGTTTGTTCTTGTAGAAATGTCTGCGGTATCCGGTTCAGAGATGGAAACCAGTCTGGTCGACCGGCTGGTCTGGTTGCCGGTCGGGTAGCCGGTTGGGTCGAGATTCTTCGACCGGCCGGTCAAGCCGGCTGAATTGCCCGTCAAATTCTCCTTTCTTGCAATCGAAAGACATCGAAATACCAACCGAAATATACTTATATATTTTATCATAAATAGAACTTTTTATAAAAAAAACAGTGTTAACAAACCACACCTTTTGAAAACACTTGTTGAATGGTTTAAAGCTGTGACTAATATGCTGTGACCATTAAGACATGCACATCCAGGGGCGTATTTAGGGTCGGAGTATTGTGCCATGTCCCCCTTTGGGCCACGGCGCAAAGCAAAAAAGTGAAAAATATACGTTAAAGTTGCGTAATCAGATTCTAACAAAGCATGCATGTGGAAGAGGCTTGCGCTGCCTGGCACTTTAGCATCATTTTAATCAGCTTAAGAGTAGAAGTGGCGCAGATTTCAGATTTTTTAGTACATGCTAAAATCTTGCCGCTTTAAAAAGCTTTTTTCAACTTAAATTTACCACTCTCTACATTGGGCAAGAAGCAAGGCATGGTATGGAATGGAATCGAAAATGGAATAAAATGGAACGGAAATTTCGGTATGGAATATGGAAGATGCCACAATGGAATGGAATGGAAGATTTCAAGAATGGAATGGAAGACAATCTTCCATACTTCCATACCAGTTCCATACTAGATTTCGCTCATATACAGAAAAATGAATACGGATAGTGTCGCGATCGTTGATACTTGGCTAGAGTGCAACCTTTAATCTCTACAATCGTCCACGTCAACTGAAACTAGAGAACGACTAAGATGTCGATTGACAAATCGAAAATGGCAGTTGATAGTTTCTTTAGCTTCTTGAATCTCAGAAAGCAGCACACCAATCTTAAATTAAAACTTCTATTTAAGATTAAAACACAAAACCCCTCTCACTGAGCATTTGGTGAGTACGTACGCGATGAGTCTCAACACGTAGTTCTTTAATATCAACAAGTAGTATTTAATATATTAATAATGATAACAATGATAATAGTAGTATTAATTATGACGACATAGAGCAAAGCAGCGGTATATATACAGCGAGTGAACAAAGAAAAGCGAGAACAAAAACATTAACTAAATTCCTTTTGTTTCGCAATATGCGTTCATTACGCAATATCACCCATAACAATGAGCGATATGTGCCAATAACTGGATACCGCAGACAAAATTACACAAGGACAAATATTAAATTGTGGTCACTCGCTCACCACAGACCTTCCCCTCAGAATGATGGGTATGATGGAAGAGAAAGCCCCCCAAGGCTGTCCAGCATACGCATCAGTCGACAAAAAGAAATGCGGATTTGAGTGACAAAAAAAAGACACGTAACATGACAAAAAATGACACGTAACTCTTCAAAAACTGCAACATAGAAAATCGATAAGGGTTCAAAAAGGGGTGCTTTAAAAAAGGAGAAGCGTACGGCGAAGTAGAAGTCCGAATTATTTTAAGATCAAGCATTTCTTGAATTTCAGTCTTCAGGTTCTCTCTGATAGCATAGGACAAAGGGTAGGGTTTCGATCGAATCGGAGTGCTGTCAGTCAATGTGATTTGGTGTTGAATGACATTGGACTTCCCCGGCACATCGGTGAACACACTGTCGTAGGTTTCTAGAACTTGCCAAATATTCTCTTCCTGAGATTTGGTCAATCCGAGACCCAGCTTCTCATCCCTTAACGTCTCCTTTTGGCCGTGGCTCCCCAAATCTAACAGCTCTTCCAACGCGGGCTTGGATGATTTTGGTTGGTTTTGGTATCCCCAAAAAATTCAACATCGGACTTCCTTTCAAAATACGGCTTGAGCATATTTACATGATAAGTCTTTATCCTTTTATTAACCTCTACCCCATAATTGTTTCCATTTCCACATCTCTCGACTACAAATGGACCGCGCCACTGCAGTAGCAACTTATTGTTGTCAGTAGGTAGTAGAATCAAAACCTTGTCACCAACTTGAAAAGCTCTTCTTTTGACCCCCTGATCATACAGTTTTTCATTCTTTGACTGACTTCTCTTCAATTCTTCTAGAGCAATTTTCATAGTATCATCCAGCCTCTCTCTCAATTCAAGCACATATTGGTAGCTGGTCTTTACTTCCGGGACATCAGTTTCCTTAGTCCACAATTCCTTCAGAATCTGGACCGGCCCCCTCACTGTTCTTCCGTAGAGCAGTTCAAATGGAGAAAATCCAGTGGCTTCCTAAGGAGCCTCTCTATAAGCAAACAAAAGAGCGTTTATGAAACGATGCCATTGTCGAGGCTGCTCGCTGCAGAGTCTTTGTAGCAGACTCTTCTTTAGAGTACCATTAAACCTTTGGACTAATTCGTTGCAGATAGGATGGTATGGCGTCGTGGTCAGTCGATTGATGGACAGCAGTGGTGACACTTCCTGCATACTACTTGACACAAATTGAGTTCCTTGATCGCTTAGGACCTCTTCTGGAATTCCGAGGAGACTATACATGTCTAGCAAAGCTTCAGCTAATGTTTCGGTGTCGATATTTTTGAGAGGCACAGCTTCGGGATACCTCGTTGCGTAATCCACCAAGGTAAGGATTTATCTATGCCCCCTTTCGCTTGCTGGTGTTATCGGACCAACTAAATCCACGGCAACTCGTTTAAACGGTGTATCAATCAACGGCATTTCGCCGAGAGGAGCTCTGGCAGCAGTTTCCTTGTCAACGGTCTTTTGACATACATCGCAGGATCGGGAAAATCCACAGACGTCATTATGCATTCTAGGCCAGTAGAAGTTAGTCTGAATTCTGTCTTTAGTCTTCTTTACCCCCAAATGTCCGCCAAATATTGAATTATGGGCGACTTCCATAACTCGAATCCGAAGGCTTTTAGGAACCATGATTTGCTTCCACGTTTCTGCTAATCCATCAATCCTGCGGCGAATCCGTAAAGTATTGCCTGACGTTTCTCAAATTTCACTTCGAACTCCCCACGCTTTGTAAGATCCTTTTTTTTTCGGAAAAAGCCTTTAACTCGTTGTCTTCGCTTTGCAGCTTACAAAGTTCCTCCCTTGACACAGAAAATCGAGAAGAGATTTCTTTCACATTCAGTGCCTTTACATTATCTCCTTTTCGAGCTCGAGCCCGAGTGATCGCTGCAGAAGCAAGTTTCCATTCCGGATTGTCTGCCTCCCTGGCTCCTGTAATGTTGCCAATAATCAAGTCAGCAACTGGTTTCTGAACACACAATGCTTCTACTTCTCCCACATAATACGGAGTGTCCACCTCAATTTTGGCGATCGGTGCTCTTATTAGCAAGGTTTTGTCAAAGGTTGTAACATAACACTTTCCGCCAGTTAGCTCTCCTTGATTCCTCAGATCCCATTTGATCAGTACTCCAGTACAGCCGGTAACACGAAGTACCTCGACACACCTTTCGCCTACTTTTCCATTGACTAATTGCAGCTTGTCTTTCGCATCAACATCCAAACACACTCCAGACTTCATCACTTCCATTTGCCCTCCAGGTTTTAACTCCAATAACTGAGTTTCTTTTTCTGAATTTATTCGAGGCAACTCTCGAATCTCAACCGCACATTCCGTACAATGCACCGATGGTGGAGGCTCGGCTCCGCTTGATCCAGGACGCTGCGCATGGTGATTGCGCGTAGAGCGACAATCCCTTGCTTCATGCCCATAACCGCCACACTTCTGGCATGAAAATCTCCTCTCGTATCTCTTTTCCTCTCTGCGACGCTTGTCTGGCATCCTGGATACGCATTCTGTGGCACGATGTCCTTCGCCACCACATCGGAAACTCTGTACCGCGCTGAGGAGTCTTTCCGAGTTTCCCCCTGTGCTTCCATTCTTCACATCTTCTCGTCTTGATTGCGAACTAGAGAGCTTTTTATTATGAGCGATTAAATACTGGTCTGCCCATGTCACTAATTCATCGAAAGTTTTTGGACTCCTCTCATTTAAATACACTGAATGCTCCTTTGGATACACGTTAGTAAATTGTTTTCGTACCATGCACAGAGCTGTACAGCGCTGTTTCGAGCTTTTAGCTCTCATCGGCAGCCCTCAGCTTCTCTAACAAAGTTATTCCCCAGCTGGACAAGACTCTTGGCCGAACTAAGTTCCACCACTCCATCAAAAGACTCTTCAGCTTTAGCCAACTTTACCCACTTGGTGAGATAATTTTTCAGTCGTACTACAAACTGGCCAGGGCTTTCTTGTCCTTCTGGCTTCGCATCAAGAAATTTTCTACGGTATCCGAACTCCGTAAAGTCGTACCTCTTCAACAACGCCAATTTCAGACGTTCATAATCGATCGATTCGTCTTGTGACAACCTTGAATAAACTTCCAACGCCCGGCCCGATAACAACGGGCTCAGCTGGGTAGCCCACGCCTCCTTTTCCCAGCCTGCAACTGTAGCATATCTCTCAAATCGTAAGAGATAATTATCTAAATCATCTCTGCCATCAACAAAGGCAGATAACTCGGGCGATCGCGCAATCCTAGCACTTCGCCGTACCACTTCTTCGGCAATCCCCGCGGGTCGAGCTGCAGTTTCCAGCCTCTTGGCTTCTAACTCCAGTTTCAGCCGTTCCAATTCCATGGCGGCTTTTCTCTCTTCTGCTTCGCATTTAGCGAGCAGTCTTCTTTCTTCTGCTTCACGCTCGGCCCTCTTTTCTTCCGCCGCAGCCTCCCACTCGGCATGCAACTTCCTTTCTTCTGCCGCAGTCTTTCGCTCGGCTTGCAGCATCCTTTCTTCCGCCGCAGCCTCTCGCTCGGCCCTCTTTTCTTTTGCCTCCACTTAGCGCATTTTGCGCCATTCCTCCATTAGGAATTTGCTCTTGAACTTCTCATCTAAGCCCAAAGACTCCACTTGTTTCTTCAATTCTTCGAAAGCTTCTGAAACAAACGTCGCCATGATGATGGTCAACCAACAAATGATTCCCGGACGAGCCTCCAGATGTCAAATTGTTGATACTTGGCTAGAGTACAACCTTTAATCTCTAGAATCGTCCAATTGTTGATACTTGGCTAGAGTACAACCTTTAATCTCTAGAATCGTCTACGTCGACTGAAACTAGAGAACGACTAAGATGTCGATTGACGAATCAAAAATGGCAGTTGATAGTTTCTTTAGCTTCTTGAATCTCAGAAAGCAGCACACCAATCTTAAATTAAAACTTCTATTTAAGATTAAAACACAAACCCCCTCTCACTGAGCCAGGCGCGTAGCCAGAAATTCACAATGGGGGGGCTGTTTTGGGGGTCTGGGGGCGGAGCCCCAGCCGCCGGCGGCCAATGGGGGTCTGGGGGCGAAGCCCCCAGCCGCCGGAGGCTGGGGTTTTGGGGACAAAGACCCCAGCCGCCGGAGGCACGGGGGTCTGGGGGCGGAGCCCCCAGCGCTCGAAAATTTTGCGTTTTTTTGTAAAATAACTTCATTTTAGGGCTATTTTGATAAAAAAATAATGCTTTTAAAAACGTGGCTTAGAAATTGGCAGTGCAAACATGATTAAACTGGTTGCATAAATGGGCTATTTGGGAGGTGGCTAATGGTAAAATGTTAGTCCTCTTGTTTCGATGCTGGTAAATTATAAAATCGAATAGTTCAATAAAACTCACACGGAGTAATCTATTTCGTATACAGTTTATAGAGAAAAATAATTGGGGGGAGGGGGCTAATGAAAAGAGATTTGAGAGAAATGATCGGAAATTAACTAATACTGAATAGCCCCCCCCTATTCCTCAGTTTATAGTATGTTTGTTGATGACACCTATGTTTAGCATTTTTACTCTTGTGATCAAATTTGATTGCTTATTTCTTACCATTTTTCGAAGTTTTCATTTATTTGTTAGTTTTATTTTTGACAAATTAGCCCCCCCCCTGAGCATATGTTTCAAAAGATGTTTTAAATCACTATTTAGTCCACTCCAGAGCATAAAACAGTCTCAAAAGTGCTAAAAACGTGGTGTTTTTTACCATTCTGCATTTTGGTCGACATGCCAATGGGGGGGGGGGGGGGGGGGCTATAGCCCCCCCCTAGCTACGCTACTGCACTGAGCAAAATCACGCCACTGACACTTCCCACTAAACGGCTGTACGAGCCAACCCCAGATACACAAACTCGGCTTAACTGCCTACGAAACTAATATCTAAAAATTTGTTTTTAAGGCTGTGAGGTAGCACCCACCTCACATATCTGCTATCCCATTAGGCTAGTGTTTCATCAGCATCTGAACTCATACATAGCCTATCCTGGCATCCCACCCGAACGTTCAAACCACACACGAGGGCAATTTCTACCCTTGCCATCATACCCCCTTCTCAGATTACTCTGATCTAAGTCTGACAACAAGGTCACCAGAAAGAGGATTCTCGACCAGTATCACATTGGCACTTCATTTAGCTCAACCGAATTGCACTAGCATCACTAAGCATGGACACCATATACGACATCACATTAGCAATTTACGACAATTAATGTGATGTCATATACGGTGTCCATGCTTAGTGATGCTAGCGCAATGCGGTTGAGCTAAATGAAGTGCCAATGTGATACTGGTCGAGAATCCTCTTTCTGGTGACCTTGTTGTCAGACTTAGATCAGAGTAATCTGAGAAGAGGGTATGATGGCAAGGGTAGAAATTGCCCTCGTGTGTGGTTTGAACGTTCGGGTGGGATGCCAGGATAGGCTATGTGTGAATTCAGATGCTGATGAAACACTAGCCTAATGGGATAGCAGATATGTGAGGTGGGTGCTACCTCACAGCCGTGAAAAAAACTTAATGTTTTAAGTCTGCTATGTAACTTCTAATATCTAAAATCACCCACTCTTAGAATACTAGAATCTTGAATAAAAAACCACCCGCCTATTTATACTACGACAAAAGCTATCGAATATCCCAGAAAAATTCACGATACGTCACAACAGAACAAAATACACGAGCTTACGGTAAACAAATTTCGACCTAATAATGATGTCACAAACTTCAAGTCTAAATATAGCAATTAAGAGTCGTAAGCAACCCAAACAATCGATAACTGCAGAAAATAGCTGAATATACTAGAAAGGAATTATCTCGAATTTTTCGAATATTCTAAATCAAAAAAAAGTGGCAAAAGTAGTAAATCAGTCACGTACATGTTAGAACACTGCAAATAATTATTATTATTCAGGCATTCAAAATTATTATTTGTGACAACCTTCTTACCAATGCGTTCGAATAGATGCTCTTTTTATAACTCCGAGGTTTGGTTTATAGAGCTTGCAGTTGAGCGTAAATGTACTTGACATGCATGGTATGACAATTACTTAATTTACCAAGTTGCCTTGACCAAGAGACAGCGAAGGAACTTTTCGGACTTCGAGTCAAGCTGCCACGTACTCACATTTAGGCTTCACTCAGTTCCTTTTACTGCTGCACGTCAAGCAGGGAAACTGTGAATAACAATTTTTCTAGTCTTTAGTTCGACCCGACGGGAATCGAACTTGTGTCTACCGTAGTTGCAGACGCTCGATCCACTCAGCTACAGAAATGTAGGAGAAAAAATTTCACATGCAAAAGGTCTGATAAAAAGTCGCAATTTTCAGACGTTTGTAGAGACACGTATTATCAATTGTAATTAATTATTGTAATTACATTTTATTCACCAAGTTGCCTTGGCCAGGAGACAGCGAAGGGACCTTTCGGTCTTCGAGTCAAGCTGCCACCTGCCCATCTGTCTACCACACACGACGGAGGCTTCACACTGTCCCTTTAATTGCTGAACGTCAAGCAGGGAAGCTGTAAATACCAATTTTTATAGTCTTTGGTTTGATTCGACCGGGAATCGAACCCGTGTCTACCGCTTCAGTAGCAGACGCTCTATCCACTCGACCAATTTTAGACAGATCCTAAGATCCCCAAGCCAAATCAGCCAAATTGAATACTCAAACAGGCATTCAAGTCAAGCATTTGGCAGCGCGCCCGAACGAGTAATGGTGTTAACCGCAAAATGTGGGTTTAGCCGGTTCGAGCGAAAACAACTCCACGACTTTTAGCCGTCAGATTGTTGAAGTGTGAGTTCATATGGAAGTTTCGCGACAAAGCAGGTTCTATTGGAGAGATACCGTAGAATTAAATCCTTAACAGCGCGATGCATTACCTACCAACGTTCGTGGTTGAGAGATCATTTTCAATCGAGAACGGAAGTAAAAAAACAAAACAATAAGAACGGTCCTTAAGAATGAGCATTTGCGTCAATAAAAAAGTACCACAATATTTTGCGCATCAATTCAATTGAATTGGTTATAAATTTGCGTTGCAACCATTGGTGTAGACTGAGAAACTTTTCGAACACGTAGCGAATGAAGCAAAGTTGCCGGCGGACGGACAGATCGATATCAGTCCATCTTGTGTATTCTTCAGGCGCGTAGCCAGGAATTCGCAATGGGGGGGGCTATTTGGGGGGTCTGGGGGCGGAGCCCCCAGCCTCCGGAGGCCAATACCCCCCAGCTGCCGGAGGCTGGGGGTTTGGGAGCAAAGCCCCCAGCCGCCGGAGGCACGGGGGTCTGGGGGCGGAGCCCCCAGCACTCGAAATTTTTGCATTTTTTTGCAAAAATAACTTCATTTTAGGGCTCTTTTGATTAAACAATAGTGATTTTAAAACGTGGCTTAGAAATTGGCAGTGCAAACATGATTAAACTGGTAGCATAAATGGGCTATTTGGGAGGTGGCTAATGGTAAAATGTAGTTCTCTTGTATAGATGCAGTTACATTATAAAATCGAATAGAGCAATAAAATTCACACGAAGTAATCTATTTCGTATACAGTTTATAGAGAAAAATAATTGGGGGGGGGGGGATAATGAAAAGAGATTTGAGAGAAATGATTGGTAATTAACAAATACTGAATAGCCCCCCCCCCCTATTCCTTAGTTTATAGTATGTTTGTTGATGACACCTATGTTCAGTACTTTTACACTTGCAATCAAAGTTGATTGCTTATTTCTTACCATTTATCAAAGGTTTCATTTATTACTTGGTTTTATGTTTGGCAAATTAGCCCCCCCCCCGAACATATGTTTCAAAAGATGTTTTAAATCACTATTTAGTCCACTCCAGTGCATAAAACAGTCTCAAAGTGCTAAAAATGTAGTGTTTTTCCCATTCTGCATTTTGGTCGACATGTCAATGGGGGGGGGGGGGGGGGGGGGGCTATAGCCCCCCCTGGCTACGCTACTGGCTAAAAACGTGGTATTTTCCTAATTCTGCATTTTGATCGGCAGTTCATTAGCCCCCCCCCCTAAATAAACGTTTTAAACTACGCTTTAAAGCATTTTTTAGTCTAATCCAGGGCAAAAGACAGTCTTAAAACTGCTAAAAGTGTGGTATTTTCCTTATTCTGCATTTTGGTCGGCAGTTCATTAGCCCCCCCCCCCCTTAAATAAACCTTTCAAACTATGCTTTAAATCATTTTTTAGTCTAATCCAGTGCAAAAGACAGTCTTAGAAGTACTAAAAACGTGATATTTTTCTTGTTCTGCATTTTGGTCGGCAGGCCAATGGGGGGGGGCTATAGCCCCCCCCCGCCCCCCCCCCTGGCTACGCTACTGGTATTCTTCAACCACCATTTTTGCGCTAGACAAGCGACTCTGGCTTACTCAAAGCAATTGTTCTTCAACTTGTACTGCAATCTTCCCGACACTTGGTCAGATCAGAGTTTGCAAATCACAACGTGAGCTGAAATCAAGCAGCAGCACATCGGGATATTACCAAATCGAAATTCAAGCAACAGCATATCGGTATATGGCCGGTGTTGAGAAGGAACTAAAATTAAAACCAACTGCTTTAAGCACTTCCGTCCTGTTTTACTTTCGTTCTCCTCATTTGGAGAGTCCCGTTCTCGACTGATTTGCTATTTCAGTAGTCCTTCGCTAGAATTCATTTACACGGCGCATTAGCCACTTGGCACTTTATTAACAAACAAACAAACAAACACGCAAACTACTTTTTTACTTCAACCAGTATTGATCTTGGAAGAGCCGATTGTCAGTTGCACAAGTTGGAAAAATCTTTGTTGGTAGAAAACGTTTTGACCGGCTTGTTGGTCGAGCGGTAACGCGACCGTCTGTGGAGCGGGAGGTCTGAAGTTCAAATCTCAGGCCAATCAAAATGGGCACAGTGTTGCCAACCACTTGCCATCGCTGCGACATTTTTTCGAAAAGAGCCACAGGCGCAATGACGCGGAGATTGGCCTCGCCAACTCCATATTTACTTAATTGCCTTGGCCAGAAGAAAGTGAAGGAAACTTTGGTCACTAAGTCAAGTTGCCACCTGTATATCAGTCTATCATACATGATGGAGGCTTCACACCGCTTCCATTTATTTTCAATTCAATTTCAATTTATCAATTTGTTGATTTCAAAAAACAGCCTAAGCAAACGAAAAAATTTCAAAGGCACACCCCAAACACGGGTGCGAATTCATCACACAAAAATTCAGGCTCAAATTTGTTGTTGCTTGTATCAGAGAATTTGTTACATTTTTGCAAAAATATTAAGAGATATTCTTTCGATCGTTTTCGATTTCAGTCGGAAAGCTACTTCACATTTTTGCAGCCAGCGTGAAATCAAATTCTCGCGCCAAACTTTTTTTATCTGAAAGGAAATCGCGTTAATTAGCTGCGGGTTTGTACGGCTCGTCTAAAATAATCATGGAAACGCTAAGGATTAGCACAGTAATTTGGTTTCTAGATTCAAAATATTATTGGGTTTGAGACGATTTAAGTGGAAGTACGTATAAATTGTTAAGAGTTTTGGTTTGAAAAAAGGTGCTTTAGTAATTATTTTGATTAAGCAGTTTCGGATTTTTTTTTTGTAATTACATAAGATTTTTACAGTTTGACAATAATACACATTATAGCACTCAATGTATTTAAACAGCAAAATCCTTGTTTGATATTTTTCCCGTTTTAAGATCTAGATCCAATTGCCCTTTTAAGTGAACCAACGCAAGTTGTGTTGATTGTTTTGCTGGGCAAATTAGATCGACACAAAATCCCGATTACAAAATAATGATTGAACTATACCACGTAGTAGCTGGCCCAACGGTGGCTAATTTGCTGCACAAACTCAAAAATGTCTCAGCCAGGACACTTGTTAGAATGATGTTATTGATTTTGATTATTCCCGAGATATTTCGCGCTGATGTTCGA
Organism: Trididemnum nubilum; assembly: GCA_963965965.1. Lineage (NCBI taxonomy): Eukaryota > Metazoa > Chordata > Ascidiacea > Aplousobranchia > Didemnidae > Trididemnum > Trididemnum nubilum. The sequence continues at coordinate 37,142,582 of OZ014484.1, read as the reverse complement.
TGAGCAGTTGAATAGTGTCATTGGAACGCTAAGGTGAAGCTCGTGATATAAATGCTAGTTTAGTTTTTTAAAAGTTTTGCATCATCTCAAGCTACGAAATAAGTATGAAAAACTTTGTTTTACTGAAAATTTCTATCTAATTTTTATTATTCTGACCCAAACTTAAATTTTTGCTAATAAACCAACCCCAAATTTACTCCTGTCCTAACTGAAATCCAAGCCTTGGCCCTGAAAAAGCAATCAAATAATGCGCGGATACTCATTTTTTGTTTTAGTCTATTTAACTTAAAGCTTTTCCCGCAAAATACTGTAGTCACTCGCGAAAGATCAAATAACTAACTTTTTAAATTCCGCCATTCTTTCATTTCTGCTTCCGAAGCTTCCAATTTTTTTTTCATTTGTTAAGGAAGAGACAGACTATTTCACCAGAGGTTTTTTCGATTTATTTTTAATAACTCGTGCCCAAATCTAATCCAAACTCAAATCCTTACTCTAAAACTAACCTCAAGCCTAACTTGAACCCAAACTCTATTTCAAACCCTTATCTTAACCCTTTAAAACGTAAGTACAAAAATGCGCGGATGAAGATTCTTCATTTTCGTTTTATTCTTTTTAGCTTAAATATTTTCGGTGAAACAGCCATTCCATCTTTTTATTGGTGGTTTTGTGTTACTTCTTCCATTCTAGCTTTTGCAAGCTGATACACTACACAGCTTTGATGATCCTTAGCAAGCTGAAGAGCGAAACGTTAATTTAAATAAAACCATTTTTGGAAAATGCCGGCTGATATTAAATAGGAAAAATAGGTGAAGTTATTCAGATTTTTAGAGCGGAAACTCCATAGTGATGAATTCAAAGTAGCAGAGGTTTCGTAGAGAAGAATTTTATATTTTACTGAGAAGCTTATACTTTACTGAAGAGTAGCAAAGTATCCTCTCGCAGTATGGCGTCTGTTCCAGCGAGTTCGAGCTTGGGAACGGGAATCGAACAGGTAAAGTCCAGGCTACTCTTAGCGTAAAGTTTGTTTCTGTGTTTTCCATGACTATGCATTTTTCAGGCCCCTTACTTGGTTCTGGAGCCTGCTTATTGGTGGGTCACGCCAGCATTGTAAACGGGCCGACTGGTTCAGGCCCAAACCCGAAAATATAAGCCCGAACCCGAAAACTAATTTGAAGCCCAATCAAGCCTGAAAGTAAATTTAGGTCTGAAAATTTAGCAATGTTGCCAAGTTATTTTGAGTATATTTTTGTGCACCTAAGACAAAAACCACGACTCAGGCCCGGAATTATGCCCAAAATTTTTTGTCAACGTTAGGCCCAAACCCGTCCCGAACCCGACCCGAAAAGCCTGGCCCGACTCACAACTCTGGGTCACGCCAAAAAAGTGCTGAATGGCGCAGGAACTTGCTGATTATCGGCCGGTGGTCAAGCAGATAAAGCGTTTGGTACCAAAACGGTAGACAAACGCAGAGTACCTAGTTCGGACAAACAAGCAAACTGAAACTCTAGATCTGGGTTCGATTCCCGTTTGGGTCAAACCGAGGACAACAAAGTTGGCATTCACAGCTTCATTGGTTGACATTCAGCAATAAAAGGGACAGTGTGAAGCCTCCACCGTATAGTAGATAGGTGGACAAGTGGCAGCTTGACTCAAAGACCGAAAAAGGTTCTTTCGCTGTCTCCTGGCCAAGGCAACTAGATGAATAAACTGCAATTACAATGGCAATTACATTACTGCCCATTCAAGGAGTTTGATGTGGATTTTGAAGTTGAACTTTGGTTGAAAATAAAGACGTAACTTTTGCGGTAAATTGAAGAAAATAGCCGTTATTTGAGTTGAACTGCAACAGTATTTCAAATTTGGCAGTTGCGGTGATTTTTAGATTTAGCAATCGTCCACTTTGCTTTGAGCTAAATTATATCTTTTAGATAATGACAAATTCTTCGCTTTTTACGTCATCTTTTGCTCTGAAAACGACACCATCAACGAAAACAGACAATCCATTTGAGCAGGTGATTCGCAGTGCTGAATGCATTTTTTTGAAGATTCTACTGTGATCCTTATTTGAAGCCGGAGCGACCAGCCGCCGAAAATGAGATCTGGCAGCAAAAGCCAATGTGGGGATGAGGCCAATTTCTCGGAGGCTTTTTTGATTTTGTAAAATAAACTTCACGTCTATTTTCGATAGACGTTGCATACTAGCACGGAAAAACCGCAAAGCGCAACACCAACACCGCAATACGATACAACAACGCTTTTTCTTAGATTTGGAAGTAGGCTGAGCAAAATTTAAGAAATTTTACAATTCAAACAAATTTAGCCCGCGTTGTGTTGTGTAAAACAACGTGAAAAAAGGTCTTTTGTCGTATGAAACCCGATTTAATGAGTAACTATCAAAATCGAATTTGCAAATTGGTTAATTTGTCTGAAGCTTTTGTAGGTGCATCGCTTCCTTCGTTAGATGTTGTTGCATTTATATAAGATCTAACCTTTAACACTTGTAATTGTTCAAATCGATTCTTCCGCTTGCAGAGCGTCGTAGCGATTGTTGCGTGGTCCGTTCTCTACATCACGATGATGTTGCTCGCTCTGTCCGGCAACGTCGGAATCTGTTGGCTGGTGGCGAGGAGGAAGAAACTTCGAACCGTCACCAATTTCTTTCTTTCCAGCACTGCATTTACGGTCAGTGGGAGAGCCTCCCTCATCTTTTTGTATTTTTGTTTTTTATTTGGTGAATTTTAAAGTAAAAGAAACCCAACATCGGGTTTGTGATTGTAATTATATTTACGTTTTATTCACCAAGTTTTCTTGTCCATGAGACAGCGAAGGGCTCTTATGGTCATGGAGTCAAGCTGCCACCTGCCCACCTGTCTACCACATTCGGTGGAAGCTTCACGCTGTCTGTATTAATTGCTGAACGTCAGGCAGAAAGCTGGGAATACCTATTTTTATTGTCTTTGGTTTGACTCCTTCGGGAATCGAACCCGAGTCTGTCGTTTCAGTAGCAGAGGATCTATCCGCTTGACTACTACTGACCGATTTACTGTAGTGATTTCAATAAACTAAAAAAGTTTGTAGCGCTCGCAGATAGACGCTCTGAGGAAGTGCTTTGTGATAAGATTAAAGATAATTTAAATCATTTAATAAATACCAGCCTAACTTAAAAATTTAAAAACCCTCTTCAATCTGTTGCATCTTTTGACTTTTTAGAAGGGATAAGGTCTTATTCAAATTGAAGTTTCTATTTGAATAAGTTTTTGCTTTTGTGAAACTCCAAAAAATGAAGCTGCTATTACAGGATTCAGTTTGAACATATTGACCTAGAAATGATTAAATAAACCTTTTTTGTTCCAATTAAGATGGTTCTAATGGTGGTTAAGGGATGGTTCTAATGTTGGTTAACTCATAGTCTTCTAAATACTTAAAATAACTTCATAGGTCCGGTCTACACTGAACGTAAAACCATAAACGTCGAGCGCATTCTTTGTTCATTTTATCCAGTTGACAGCTTGAGCGTTAGTATAAGGTGGCAGGCGTAAAGTAGCAAATTTGTGTTTAAAATAGGATGAAGATGCTCTCGTAAAGTAGTAGTGATGGAGTTATCGAGACCGGTCTCGGGTCTCGAGACTGTCTCGAGACACATTTTTGAAAGTCTCGTCTCGGTCTCGCCTCGGACTTGACCTTCAAGTCTCGATCTCGGGTCTTGGTCTCGAAAAGTCATGGTCTCGAAATGTGAGAAGTCTCGAGACTCAAAATCTTAGTTAGGCGTAGGAGTAAAATTTTGAATTTAATTATTTAATGCAAGCAACGCAAACAAAGATTCGATTGACTTTCTAGGTCTTAACCCTATTCGGCCCAGGGGGGGATCGATTAGCTCCCCCCCTTCATTTATTTCGAAATTTTATTATGAAGCAGTCAAGCCACAATAATGAAATTGCTTGACTTTTCCTAAAATTTTTTGCTTCAACTTTCATTTGTAAAACCATTGTCGTATGATAACTAGATTCGGAGTTATTAAACGTTTCTCAACGTCGACCCTGCGTTTCTGGCAAAATTTTTGAAAAATTAATGTAATCCTGGTAGTCCCAATTGTTCTGTCGTAATTAATAATTTTGCGCTTTTTCGTAAACACTGTCAACGTAAATCCAATGACCTCTTAAACGGCTTTTGTTGCGATCGATGTTCAAAACGAGTTGTAACAAAAGATTGCATTTACAGTTTTGCCTGAGGCATTATAATTTTCATTATGATTTCAAAAGCTCACAATTGAATTTCTCAGATAATTTTGTGTAATTTTACCAACTTTCAAACTAGGCTTCATTTTTAGCATGTCGCTAACTAATAAAAATTGCGATTTAGTAAAATAAACGTATTTGTTGATGAAAGAATTAGAGGCCAACATAAGCGCAAATCCTTTTGTTTTTTGCCAATATTTCTTTTTTCACGTTGCTGATATACAGTAGTTGAAAATGTCCATAAGTTATCAAGCTTTATGCAGCATAATTTTGGTATAGTCTTTATGTTCGAAATTTGTTTTTGGTGACTAAAAAAAAGAAAAAAAAAAGCAAATTTTAAATAAATTTTTAGTTTTTGCTACGTTGCAGTGTCAATTGAAAGATCTTCAGTTCATTTTTCAAAAAAACATATTCATAATATTGACTGCATCAGGTTTTTCATGAAGTTCAAGTGATAACATCCAACAGAGAATTTTGCCCGAGTGTCTTTGCGCGTGACGTAGCAGCACACTGATATTTTCATTGTGCACTGGCAACTGCTTTGCTTTCACTAAATTGCAACATTTCATATACCTTTGGGATATTTAATCACATTGCAAAAAATGGAGTTTTTGACAATGCTTGTTTCGGAATCATTATTTTCAATTTTTACCTTTTTTGGTATTCAAGATTCTTATTGCTAAAAGCTTTGCGTAAAAAATACTTTTCGAAGCAATAACCAATAGCTATAGTGTGAAATATTATCAATTTTTATAAAATTGACATCAAATTAAACGAATATTGGGTATGCACTTTGCAAAATGTGCTATGTGGTATATTATACTAGTTACTGCATTTAATAATTTTTATTAGATGCTGCAGGCCTACAGCTTGGCGTACTATTGCAGATATTACTGAGTTTCACATTGATTTTTCATTTGTGGTCTCTAATGATCGGTGGTAACCGTGGCATGCTAAATTAAAAAAAATTGTGCTGTTGCATTACTTTTCAATTTTCGCTTTTATGTGTACATTCAAAACCAACAAAAATTAGGTTTACATGCAGATACAAAATATAAAAACGGAAAGAAGATTCTCTAACTAATAGACTTTGCAAGTAACAATCTAATTAGTTAGCCATTTGTAAATAATTTTATACTGGATTTTTTTGTGATCATAAATAACTAAGATATCTAAATTCACTGATGTCGTTGGCAAATTTTTAATGTTTCTAATTTACTGCAGCTACCTAACGGCATTATCGCATACGAAAATTGCTGGTTCTAGATGCAAGGACAATAAGGAGTAGAATATCTTTGATAATTTTGATCAAAGTTGAGAACCGGCTAATAAATTTCTACCCTTGGTATTATATTATTCTTTTTTTACTGTTTTTCTAAACTTATTCAGCACTAATTCCAGTAACAGATGCGGAGTCGAGGACACAAGGCTTGAGGCCAAGGAAACAAAAAAATTCCGAGGCCAAGGGTAAGGACAGACCCTCTCGAGGCCAAGGCCAAGAACACAGGCACAAGTGTTCTCCGAAAAAAAAAGGTCTTCAAAAAACTTTTTCAGGCGCTCTCCAAAAACAAAACAAAAAACAAAAAAAGGTTTTCCAAAAAATTTTTCAGGCGATCTCCGGAAAAAAAAGTCTTCCAAAAAATTTTTCCGGCGCTCCACAAAATTTTAACAATTCAAAAAATACTGCTGTCCTCAAGCCGAGGACATGCCAATTTTCGAGGACTTGAGGCTTTGAGGCCAAGGCCAAAGCCAAGAACTTCAAAATCTGCCCTCGAGGACGTTCTCGAGGCTAAGGACGTCCTCGAGGACTCCACCTCTGTCCAGTAATTACCAAAGTTTGCAACAATTTGTTATAAAGCTACCTCTAAAATAAAATCTGAAAGATTATCAAGATAAAATTGTTACGTTTGAGAATTAGACAGTCTTTGTAGAATAATACGAATGAATAGTGATAAAAAGAATAGAATGATGCGAATGAATAGTGATAAAAAGAAAGGTATATTTCGATCAGTACAACCATTAATTGCAATTACAATGTTGCAATTACAAAGCCAACCTTCAACTTCACGTTCACTCTATTCACCAAAATCCGAAACCAGAAAACGGTGCTGTGTTTGCGTGTCAAATGCTTATATATAGTCCTGGCTGCAAAACAAGCAAAGCCAACATACCAGCTTCCGAAAATCGATGCCAAAATGTGGAAAGCCTGTCTGCTGCAATCATATTTTGCAAATCGGACCAGAATGCCTAAAGCTGCTGCAAGGTGTCCAATTTTACAAAATAGTAACTTTTTTATGTTTTTGAAGTTACCCCGGTATGCTATTTTTTGCTCATGTGGTTTATTCTGTTATAGCTCAAATCAAAAACTGAGAATATTGTCATAAAATCACTATTACAAAAAAATTAAACTTGACCTTTTCAAATTTTGTTAAATATCTTCGGATTAGAGGTAACCTCGAAGGCAAAATGCAAAAGCAAATTGCTAGTACACGCATGACTGCGTATTTGATAAGTCCTGCACTGACGTCAAAACAATTGCAGCACGATTTTGTAAATAAAATTGCGTTGTATAAAGAATAAAAATTGTAAGTAAATGTTCTTTGGAAGCCTAAATATCATTTGTTGTTTTATCTTAGTATTTCGTGTTCTTTATTTGGCTAATACTGAAACAACGCAATGTATTTTTTTTATGTAGGCACTGTTTCTAATTATATCTCATTGCTGTATGCTTTTCACATTTGATCTATTTATTGTAGAGTATTGTAGACTTTGATAACCAAATTGCAACAAATAATACTGTAAATCAATGTCGATTATTTTTCTCCGTACACATTATGGAGATTTTTTATGTTTAAAAACTTTCGGATGATTATTATTATTTTGCTTCATCGTCTGCGCTAAAGGTTATTGATGTTTTAATTTGTATGATGGTTCAATACGATGCAGAACGAATCTGAAACATCTAATTCAAGCGAAAACAGAAATCATATTTAGGACCAAGCTTTGCGAAAAAAAAGTGACCGATACTGCTGCCGTTTTTTACAGTTCACTCTATCAATTTTTGATCTTTATATAAGATGTTGGAAAATCTAATGACCAGCAATGACCAAATTAATTAGGGTTTCTTATATAAACTTCATAAAAACTGCAGAATTTTTAAATTTTTGAGAAAAAAGACTCTCCGATATTAGACAACGTAATCTTTTACCAAGTAAGCAAAAAAAAAAAACTAAGCCGTTGCCAAAACCTATTACAGTACTCCAAATTATCCAAACTATTATTCTAAAAATGAACCAAGAATCTGAGTATCAAGTTAGACCAATTTCTTTTTTTTTCTTATTATTCAAAAGTCCGTGAAAAATTGTATAGAAAATAGTTTGAAAAAGTTAACATTCGCTACACTCCGCCGGACAAATTTTGAAAGTTTATTTCGTAAGTTCGAAGTAATTGCATTTTTATTTACCAAGTTGTCTACAGACAGCGAAAAAATCGTTTGTTTTCGAAAAAAGGCTGTCGTTTGCCCACCTGACTACCACACTCGGTGAAAGCATTACACGGTCCATTTTATTGCTAATGTCTAACCGGGAAGCTGGATGTGAATACAAACTTAATCAAGTTTATATTGATTTTGGTTTGACCAGACCGGTAATCGAACTCAAATCTACTGTATCAGCAGCAGACGCTTTATCCACTCGACTAATGGCAAAAAATGATGAGATTGATAAGATAAACTGTATTGTTATATACAGAATGCTATGCTGCACTTTTGATTAGGTTTAGCAAGAGCAGCAACAAAATGCAATTTTTGCATTGCCAGATTTACCAGATTGAGAATGAAATTCCAATTGAAAACTCTTACTATATGATATTAGACTACGAATCTTCAGCATATTAAGAATTGCATCAAAATGCAACCAATTTTATTGACGTTTGTTACAGCTACAGTACGTCATAAACATTTATGCACAAAATGTGAATGAGAAAAAACAATGATTCAATGCTTGTTATTTTATAAATTTTGCGCAAAAAATACCATATTTTGTAGTGTTTAGCAGAAGGACCTAAAACAGTAATAAATATTCAGCTTGCAATTGATTCACGCAACAAACTAATAATTTAGATATTTTAACACAATAGAAATAATCTTTTAATTTAGTCCGTAACTATCTCTGAGTTACTGAATAAAAAACCCAGCTGCGATGCCGCGTCACGGCAATCAAACGCTTATTAACATTATGCAGATGAAAAGCGAATCGATCGCTTTTGATAGTCCTCGATTTACGTTGAAATTAATTGAAGATCAAGGTTGCAAATATTATGACAAAAAATTTGGACTTTTTGTCAAAAAATTGAGCTTCTCGGGGAGCAAAAGCAGATTTTTTATCTTTTGTACTTCGGGAGTTATTAACGTTTGAATGTGTTGTGTCGAATCGATCCCCCCTGGGCCATTAATCAAAAAATTTTGCCTGGTCCGAATAGGGTTAACAGTTTTTCATTGCTTTCCAACAATCTCCTTTATTTATTCATTTCGGTCAATTTTCATTTATTTCGTCAATGTTTTTGAACTGAGATCGTGAGAAACAAAGTTTTGCAATAAAACCTCAATTTTTGATAATTGGCTACTCAGTGGGAGATACTTGAGGTTCGAAAAAACTCAGGTAAAGCCGTGACAGAAAACTGCTCGACCTGTTATTCATTGTTATCTTTGTTATTTACTTATGAAAGGTGTGATGTAAAACAGTCTGGAGGGGAAGAAGCCGCTTAAGCGGTATTATTTGATGTTGATCTTTGTTGAAGGTGCTAATTGCCGCTGTCTACATTTTTGCTTTCTGGTAGTAAATGCTTTAAACCTTTTTCTCGTTCAGGTTCCTTGCACGTGGACCGAGTTTGAGGTGGTAGCATGGCAGTGGGATGAGGTTTGGTCAAGGAAGGTTAATCAGGACAGCTCAGACCTCAAAGCGATTGTTTTCAGTCTCATTGTGTTGAACAGATCTTTCGTAATATGATACAGTTAAGATTGCAGACTCAGAATGATGAACTTAAGTCTACTTTACCACTGCTTTTTTGTAAATATCAAATATTAGAAGTAACAATTAGGTCTAGTGAAGATTAAAATAGCTTGAGATATAAACATGGGCCACCGAATGGGGAAGACGCGTGACCCCAAAAGATTTTCAGAGAGGTATTGGAGAAATAAAGTCTTGATAAGAAATAATACCGTAACTCAGGTATTTGTTATAGATTACGGTGTTTGCTGTGTACTCGGACCACTAGGTTACTGAATCATTCATCTTGATGTCTTGTTTATAAAAATACAATCGCACATTCCACCACAGCCTTCTTGTCATTAAAATAACTACCTGAATGCAACTGCTTTTGCAAGCCCGCTTTATTTTAGATTTTAAAGACACCGCCATCATAGCGTGAGGTCTGCGTTTCGATTCTTGGTCCGGTCGAAATCGGACGCAGTGTCGTTAACGTCTCGCCCCGCTGCGATGTTTCTTTGGTGCAGTGTTGCTCAATGCCCATGCACAAAGCCGCGAGTTTATAAAAGCTTTTATTTTAATTTGATTTAGCACTTCGCTTCGAATTACTTTAGATTGGTCCACGAGCAGTTTGGTGACGAAACTTAAGCAAATTTAAGATGCATTTTATATGAATATCTTTGTAATACGTATTGTAAGAATATCTTTGTAATACGAGTGACAGTTGTGTTTAGTTTGAGTTAATTCGTTAGGCATCTCTTCATGTGCTTGTGAATAGCACGTGGCCCAAGTTCGTTTTTTGGTTTGTGGTCGTTCTACTGTATTTCGATTGGCCGTTTGTTTAAGGAAAAACCATGAAAAGGGTTGTCAATAGTCAATACGAATAAGTTTTGCTTCTAAAATCTCGGGTCTCGAAGTCTCGTCTCGGTCTCGAACAAACTCACCAAGTCTCGATCTCGGTCTCGAAAATTTTTTCAAGTCTTGGTCTCGGGTCTTGGACTCGAATTTTTTCCAAGTCTCGGTCTTGGTCTCGGTCTCGACCATCAGGGTCTTGACTACATCACTATAAAGTAGTAGTAATCTTTTATTGCCCAGCAAAAACAAATACATTGCTAATTCAGCAAACATTTAAAGACATGATTTAGCACGACAAGAAGGAACGAAGTACCCAAATAAAAATGTCGCCAAATCAAACGCCACAGTCGCCGAGTTTGCTCCTCCTCTTAGAAATAGTACAAAATTCAGCTGTAGGGTTTCGACCCTGAACAGAAAATTTTGTTTTGGTTTTAGTAATTAGCAAAAAAAGTGTAAAAATGACAAAAATTGGTAAAAAAAGAAAAGACAAAAACAAGAAAAACAGAAAAAAACACTCATACAAGTAGGTCTATAGTCCACACTTTAATATCCACACAGGTAATGGTTTCGCTTATAAACAGGTACGTAATTGCAAAAAGTAAAGTTTTAGCATCTTTGATGAGGTTTTGTCGTTGGAAGATAAAATTAATGACTTTACGCCGATTTCCGCCAATGCTAACGATTTTACGCCCAGTGTAAAATCAAGCATAAATAATTTATATTTTAATGCAAATTCCAAGCTGCTTATTGCTTATTTCCTAGGATAGTCAGGTGATCGTCTTGAACACCGTTTTCAATTTTACATACGCCATAAACGATAACAAATGGATATTCGGAAGGTGGTTCTGCCACTTTATCAATTTCCTTCCGGTTGGGGCAGTGTGCGCCAGTATCTTGTTGGTGGCGGCTATCAGTGTTGACCGATTCGTTCTCGTCATCTTCCCGATGAGACGCCGCATCAAGAAGAGTACAGGTAAGCCAACGAAGCGTTTCCGTCTCGAGAATTTCCGTGGTTAAAACCAGTCACTAATGTAGACGCATTTTCCAGAAATTAAATCATTGTAAATTGTAAATGTTGACCTGGGGTTGCGGATGCTGTCTCTTTAGGGTCGTCTTTAAGAGAAAAGCTTAGTCAAGGCAATTTCCAAATAGCTTCAATTAAAACCATCTTCGCGTCCTTGGGTCTGCGAGCTACACTTTGTCCGATTAGACGAGTCAGAGACTTGAACCTCAAATCTTCCACTCCAGAGATAAACGCGTGCGTTACCGTTCGACCAATTGGAAGGTGTTATTTTTTGTATTTCTAAAAAATTTATAAACATGCTAGTCGTAAAACCCATGTATGTGGCCGTTTCTGCCTTCCAGGCTATCGATAATTGTTGTTTTTTTTCACGCAGTTTGATAAATGGATATTTTCCAATAAGTTTTTGAAATTTTCCGTTGTTATTTTGCAACATGCCACTTCTCGTAGTTTGCGGGAACAAAAGCAAAAAGAATTATGGAAAATGACATTGATTTTGGATTGATCAAATCTTCCAAGATTTAATTTCCAAAAACAATGAGATTCAATTAAAAAATCAATGCCATTAAAACTTATAGACGTTCTTCAAATATGCCGCGCAACAGAATCCAGGAATAGGTCGATAGCAATACCGTGATTGATAACTTTTATAAAGCTTTTATTTCTCTGCGACAAGTAAACGGCTGACTATTGACTGCCTCTGTTAAGTGTTTTCTATCAAATCCAGATCTACATCATAGTCACTAAATTTAGTGACTATGTCTACACTATACTCGCTGCATTACGCCAAAACGTGTAACGAGTAGCGGGTTCCGTCTCCGCATTATTGCACCTGGGCAACACATCTCATTTCAAAAAAAAATGTTGCAGCGGTGGCAAGCCGTTGGCATCACTGCATCCGATATGACCGGCCCGGGGTTTGAACCTCTGACCTCCCGCTACATAGACCAACGCGTTACCGGTCGACCAATCGGCTGGTTATATTTTCAAATTTATAGGTAGAAGTAATATGAGTCGTATAGCAAATAACCGTGCTTGGTCGACGTTCATCTCGAAAACAAAAATTGCTACAATGCACCGAGGCCTAGATCAGCTGAAATTTTCGCTGCGCTGATGCGCTAAAATTGATGTTGAAAACTTCTTTGTGCTTCAGCGTGTTTGATTATCTTTGGTATCTGGATGGTGGCGCTTTGCATCGCCTTCCCTCAAGCTTACTACGCCGTGACGGAGTGGGAAGAAGGACGTACTGTATGCTACGTGAAATGGCCGAGTGGTGAAGTGGGGAAAACGTAAGAAGAGTTAATTTAGTAGATAGTCAGCTCAGTGCGTTTAGATGTTAACTGCATTCTCTTGCGCAACGAACAGTCAGTCCTGGGTAAGCACGTGCTAGCTTAATATGCGGTGGTTTTCCCCATTCCGTAGAAACGTTAATTAACTTTTGGAAGGGACTCTTTCACCAAAAATTTCCATCCACTTTTTTATTATTTCTGAACCCAACCTAACCCAAACTCAAATACTTACTCCAAAACTAACCCCTAACCTTACCCAAACCCTAATTCAACCCTAAACTTAACCCTAAAAAAAAATAAAAATGCACCAATGGATATTCCTTTTTTTTGTTTTATTCTCTTTAACTTAAAAGTTAAAATTTGGGTGAAACAATCACTACCTTAACTTTTTCTTTAACATTAATAACATGCAGATTATTAGCGTATAGTTTGACACAAACCAACAAGAAGCTCTATGACGATAAGTCAGAACTATGATCAGAACGAGTTAAAACCAAATCAAAAAAATCGTTATCAAATGAATAAAATACCGCAGTTACCTTCCTCAACATAATGTAGTCACATTCTGCTCGAATAAGATTTACCGTCTCCCCTCCCTAAAAAGCTAAATGGGAAAACATCCTGATGTTGGTAGAGTTGATTGATTTAATCTATAGGTGTTTTTGTCGGTTCAAATTTTGCTACTCGTCGTATATCAGACACGTCAGCAAGAAAAACGGCCCAAACTGCGACTGCTGAAAGAGTGACTTCTTACAGCTAGTGCTAAAGTTAGGGCTAGGTTTAAATAGGATTGGAGTTGGGAATAGGATTAGCTATTTCTGTGGATTCGTAGTTTAGAAGTCGGTTTTTTGACAATCACTGTTTGGAACGCGAGTGGTCGGCGACACGTCGAGAAGAATAAAAACATGCAACTACAACCACAGTAACAACAACAATTCTACATCTCCAGCAATGTAATGAATTTTTGAACTTTAAACAAACTAAGTTATTTCCAAAACTAGATTGGATTTTTATTTGAAACTTTTAACCGTGTTTATTGTTTTCGTTCTCACACAACGAGCGTATTTTGATTTTTTTGGCTTGAATTTAACAAAATTCAATAAAAAAAACAAACTTGAATGTTGCATAAAATTGTATGAAAACTTGAAGTATCTTGATCGTTTCTGACCAGTCCGTATGCCTCTTCTGTTTTTCAGCCTGCTCCGCTCTTGATTCAGAGCAGAGGTGGAGTCGTTAAGGACGTCCTTGGCCTCGAGGACGTCCTCGAGGACAGATTTTGAAGTCCTTGGCCTTGGTCTCGAAGCTCAAGTCCTTGGCCTTAGCCTCGAAGCCTAGGGGAAGGTGGCCAGGAAAATAAGTAGGCCATCACCTTTTTGTCAAAAATTAGCAGTCCAATCGCCACGTGCTTTTGCACAACCAATCCTATTGTTGCAATCTACTACCACTTTAAGTCAGATAAGTTTCTTTTAAGCAGAGAGAAAAGTTATTCATAAAAAACTGATGTTTGATGATAATTTGGATTTTGAAAAATTAAATTTAGTATCAGCTTTTGTAGCCTTTGTAAAACATTAGAAAAGTGAGTTTCCGGTCAAAGGTTGGTCAGTGCTTCAGCTATGAATTTCTATTACTTTAGTGTTCTGAACGTTAACCTTCATACTGCTGTGAGGCTATTTCCGATATTTCTACCGATTGGGGTAAGTTAGTCACTGCTATTTGTGACCGATCATCTGTCGGGCCAATTCATCTGGCCAACTTTCCTGGAAACAAATTGTCTCGTTCCTAAAGTTTTTGTCAAAATTGGGCCCATATCTTGTGTATTGACAATCCTCAGCGATTTGAATGGATAGAATGTCAATGAAGAACTCCTAATGTTGTGTGAATTACTGTAGTCACGACACTGATGACAGTAAATTGACAATGTTTACTGCTTGTGTGCTTTCTTTTCATCTTCTTGAGCCTAGACTAAGTTTATATATTTGTACAATATAGAACTAGTGAGGAAAATGCCTAGGTATTTTTCACAATCTGTATCTGATTTTAACGTTGTATAGACTAGAGCCATGCTAATGATTGATTGTTTTTTTGCCAACTTATAACCTGACTGACGCAAAAATTACAAAAGCACCAAATAGTTTAACACTGCGCGTCGTGGAAATGAAACAAGCTATTTAAGCTTGTAGCCCACCCAGTCCAGGCGCCACGGGGGTATTTAGGGGCCGTACCCCCCCAAGCGAGAGTAAACTTTTGTACCAGCGCAAGAAAGCTTGCAAACTTTTGCCTAAAAGTGAAGTCATTACAAACGCTCTTCTATGAAACAGCAAGAAAGATCGAGTCAACATATATCACGTAGACCAACAGCTCCGTAGTATATTTTTGGTACAACGTCCGTCTATTTAGTTCATAAAATGTGTTCCCCCCAAAAATTTTTGTGTTCCCCCAAATTCACTACTCTAGCGCCGGGTCTGAGCCCACCGCAAATTCTTTATTCACAATTAACAAGCCTCGGTACGTTTACTTGGCTCTACAGAACGGCTAGTATAAAAATATCTGTTAGTGCAACTGACGATTTTTTCGTAAAGTTTGTTTATTTTTAAGAAGTGATATGGCCAACGTACCCTCATGACTGGCCAACTTACCCTACCATTGGGGCAAGTTGGTCACTTTGAGTGGACATTTTAAAATTAGCTTTGCGAGCAAAGTTGAGAGGATTTCAAAATAAGAAGAATGCTAAATGCAAGCCAAAACTTTTGAGATTTACAGGGACTACTTGATTTTCTAATAGCATTTACAATGACAAACGTATTACGAAATTAACAAAAAACGGTCAACTTACCCCACCTTCTCTACAAGTCCTTGAAAATGTCCTGTCCTCGGCTCGAGGACAGCATTATTTTGTGATTGGTTGAGAAGGAAAATAACCGAACAAAAAATAACATTAGTGGTAGTCTGTCAATTCGTTGTTTCCGTTCTTCATTTGAAAAATATTACAATGTGATATCCAACTAAGCCAAGTCATACTAAACTTATTTTAAATGGCATTGTGTGACAGCTCTAATCGGAAAATGAGGGGGCAAAAAGAATTGTAGAAAATTGTCGTTCCTATTTCTGCTAATATTTTCAGTGTGGGTGGAATAAACTGCAAAGCACTAAACCGACCAGAAACATAACAATGAATCGGGGGGTTCAAACACAAAGATTTTGCGTTGCTAATGCAAAAACATGACCGAACCTATTCTGCGCAAGGGCGTATTTAGGGGGGGACATTGGGCCATGGCCCCCCCTTTGGGTCGCCAGGTTTGCAAAATTGCATAGAAAAGTGAGCAAAATTGAGGCATGGCCGCCCCCGTTTGCAAATCGGGCATCAGGCTTTGGGCTCGAAATCACCTGATTTTGGGCGATAAATGGGACTAAATTTGAGTGAAGACCTTTTTTTTGCTCTTCACCTGATTTTGGGCGAAAAATGGGACGAAATTTGAGTGTGTCAATTTCAAATTCTGATCTATGTTCCTCTCAAATTTTCTGAAGTTTCTGGCCCCTTCCTTTTCAAAATCTTGCGTACGCTACTGATTCTGCGTGTGAATTTAGAAGAAAGTATGTGGTAATGAAATGTAACACAGTATTACCAGGGAAGGCATATTGATATTATACTGCAGTAAACGTGTTACGTATCTTGAAAACGCCAACTTGTTCTGAAGATACGCTAGCGCGAAGAATTTGTTTTGAGATAAGAACGAAACACTCTAATCATTGGCAAGCGGTCTAAGGGGAAAAAACACATCCACTGAACAATTTGTAAGTTGAAAATCGCCGCTAAGAATCCCCAATAACAAACTATTGGATCGCAAAAAAGCTAATTGAAGATTATAAAGATATTAATTTCTGAAGGTAAATATAACTATTATATTCGTTCGAATGCCTGGAATATTGTATTTAATAAATTTTTTACACCACGTCATGTAGATAAAGAGGCGAAGCTCCCGCAAAAACTTTGGGCATTTAAAAAAAAATTTATGGTTTATTATTTTTCCGTTTCTACAATTGTTCATGGACCTTTGAAGGAAGGCCCGGGGCAAATGTCATCAATGCCTTCCTTTTTAACACGTTACTGCTGGGATTCTCAGTTATTTTTCATAGTTAAATACCTTATGTTAAATTTAACAAGTCTTCTGAGACTGTCTTTTGCTCTGGAATAGACTCAAAAATGGTTTAAAGTATATTTTGAAACGTTTAATTGTGGGAGGGGCTAATTTGTCAAAAATAAAACTCATAAAGTAGAAAAAAACTTTGAAAAATGGCCAAAAATTGGTAATCAAATTCGATCGCTCATTGAAAAATGCTAAACATAGGTTTCATCAAAAATATAATATGTAAGCTTAGAAATTTGTGGGGGCTATTCAGTATTAGCTAATTACCAATCACTTCTCTTAAACTTCCATAAGCCCCTCTAATTTATCTTTGTTTATAAAATATAGACGAAATAGATTGCTCCTTGCAAGTTTTATTAAAATGCCAGTATAGGATTTTATGCTTTATCAGCTTGTAAATAAGAGAACTGAAATTCTAGCAGTAGTTACCTCCCACATAGCCCGTTTATGCAATTAGTACAATCATGTTTTTGTAGTGCTAATTTATATGCCGCATTTTAATAGCATTAATTTTTATCAAAATAGGCCGACAATTTAGTTATTTTTGCCAAAAAATACAAAATTTTTGAGCGCTAGGGCTCCAGGGGTGCCAGAACGTCAGAAGGGCAAGGGGGGAGGGGCAGCTTTTTCAAAGGGCACTTTCAATACTGTACGTACATTCAGTGCTACTAACATAGTAGACATACAGTCAAACAATTAAACGCTTCACCAAAGCCAGAGTACTGAATACCAGGCACGTAGCCAGAATTTCGCAATTGGGGGGGATATTTTGGGGGTCTGGGGGCGGAGACCCCAGCGCTTGAAAATTTTGCATTTTTTTGCAAAAATAGCTTAATTTTAGAGCTATTTCAATAAAGAATGTTTTTAAAACGCAGCATAAAAATTGGCTGCGTAACATAATTCAAATGGTTGCATTAATGGGCTATGTGGGAGATCGCTAATGATACCAGTGTAGTTTTCTTGTTTACTTGTTGGTAAATCACAAAATTCTGTTATTCAATAAAACTCACACGGAGTAATCTATTTCGTTTATACTTTATAAAGAAAAATAATTGAGAGAGCTAATGAAAAAATATTTGAGAGAAGTGATGGGTAGTTAACCAATACTGAGTAGCCCCCCTCCCCCCTTATTCCTGAGTTTATAATAAATATTTGTTGGTAAAACCTATGTTTGGCATTTTTACATTAGCGATCAAATTTGATTGCTTATTTTTGGGCATTTTTCGAAGTTTTTATTGATTTGTGACTTTTAATTTTTAACAAATTAGCCCCTCCCTGAATATATGTTTCAAAAGATGCTTTAAATCACTTTTTAGTCCATTCCAGCACAAAAAACCGTCTCAGAAAAGCTAAAAACCTGGTATTTTCCATTTTGGTTGACAGGCCAGTAGGAGGGCTATAGCCCCCCCCTGGCTACGCCACTGCTGAGTACAGCGGATAAACACTAATAACAACAAAAAACAAATTATCAATTAAATCAGAGCCGATTCTGCCGCAGGATGCCATTGGGGGTTTGGGGGCAACGCCCCCAACATCCGGAGGCACGGGGGTCTGGGGAAGAAGCCCCCGCGCTCGGAGATTTTGCAATTTTTGTGCAAAAATAAGTGAATTTTAGGCTTATTTTAGCAAAAATTAATGCTTTTTAATTGTGGCATAGAAATTAGCAGAGCAAAAACATGATTAAACTGGCTTTGTAAATGAGCAAATTGGCTATGAGGCGATGGCTAATGGTAAAATTTAAACCTTTTTATAACAAGCTGGTAAACCTGAAAACAAAAAGAATCACAACTTTTAAATAATTCGTCTGCACTTACAAAGCAAGATAATTTTGAAGAAGATGTTTATTCCTACCACATTCCAGCATTCTCATCCCTACCGAGTATTTTATTGTTAAGTCTGGACAAGAAATGGGTATTGCTCCGGTTATTGCAATGAATTTTATGTGTTAGAAGTTTTTCTTATATTTCTCTTGTTTGAGTAGTATAGGGGGTCCGGACCATCTGGATTCGCCACTGGTAACGTCAGCATCGATCGTTCCAACTATAGGGCTACAAACAAAGTTAGAAACTTGAATGTCTTGCGATAGAGCAATGCTGTGGCCTACAGACATAGGATGCTGGAGTTCTTTATTTGAAATTTTGTAGCACCCTATATCTTCATAGCGTCAGTTTAAACTAATGGAACTAAATCGGGAGTCACAGCTCACAGGCTAACCAAATGCATTCCACAAGATTGCTCTCTTATTTTACCGGTACGTTGTTTAGAAATCATTTAACACACGCAATTTGTTATTATTGATTTTAATGAGCTTTTTAGCGCCAATTAATGGAGAGTAATTTAGTTTATAATAAAAGATATTTTTCTCAGAAAATGAAAATTGTAATGTCTTTTGTATCGACAAAAAATTTTTTAGGTTTTATTTCTGGAAAGGGCTCTGTTGGTTGACAAAACACTAAACTTTAATCCCTCAAATGCTTCTTGTAGCTCCAGTACGCTTTTGCGTGCCATCAGTTTAAACTGACGCCAGAAGGATATGAGTTGAGTTTCATCTAATTGATCAGCTTTCATGAACTAGTTGAAAAACGTACCGTTTAGTATAGCCTACTGCAAATTGCTACTAACTTTCTACTGTGTTAATTGCTATCGCGCAGAATTGGGTCATTTGTTAGGCCTATTGTTCACAAACGATTAAATTATCTGTTAGATCTATTGCAGAGGTGGCAACGGATCCGGAGCGGACGGGATCTTACTGTTTTTTCACAGATCCGGATCGGATCCAGTTTCGTTACAAGACGCAGACCCGGACCAGATCTAAATTTGGTTTGGCCCCCCAAATAATTTGGGGACAAAATCAGCACCACATTTCGCAAAGACCTTTTTTTCGTTTGGTCTCCACCTCAATTTTGGCAGAAAAAATGCCCCAATTTTCAGTTAAGACTTTTTTATTTTTTGGTCTCTAGCTGAATTTTGGCAGAAAGAACGCCCTTATTTTTGGAAAAGACTTTTTTTACTTTTTGGTATTCAACTGAATTTGGGCAGAAAGAACGTCCTAGTTTTTAGTGAGGACCTTTTTTTTTGGTCTGCACCGGTATTTGGGCAGAAAAAACGCCTCAATTTTGAGTGAGGACCTTTTTCGCTTTTTTTTGGTCTACTTTTGGTTTTTGCTGTTATGAACAAAGTGTAGTTGTATCCTGGCGGATCTGGATCGAATCCGGATCTTAAATTTTAAAAGGAAACGGATCCGAATCTCTTCTTGTTGGATCCGGATCTTTAAATTTGTGGATCCGGCCACCTTTGATCTATTATTGTTCATGAACAGTTGAATTTATTCTGCATTAGATAAGCGAGCTTTTTTGATTAGCAGGCGTTCGCTTCGTTACTACCGTACTGAAATGCAAAGGGCAGTACTGCCCTCCTTGCCCCCCCCCGTTCCGGCACCACTGAGGGGCTCCGCCCCCAGACCCCCGTAACAGTCCCCTCACGTTGCAGATTTTTGGCTACGCGCCAGCATACACTGGCATGTAAAATGTTGGCTTAAAATTAGAGTTGAGAAATTGTGAGAAAACCAAAAATTTTCTAATTTAGCATTTACGATATTTTCTTGTCAAATTGCTTCAAAAATCTAATTGTAATCTTTTTTAAAGTCTCAAAAATTGCTATTTTTTCCAAAAATAAAAAAATTAAAAATTACTAAAATTATTTAAACGCGAAAGGGGCTCCGAGACTTTACTCTCGCCCCATCACTCCGTATTTTTTTCAAATGCCAAAAAATTATGAGCTTACAAGCATACTTGGTACGGTACTTCA
Source organism: Trididemnum nubilum (assembly GCA_963965965.1). Classification (NCBI taxonomy): domain Eukaryota; kingdom Metazoa; phylum Chordata; class Ascidiacea; order Aplousobranchia; family Didemnidae; genus Trididemnum; species Trididemnum nubilum. The sequence goes on along the minus strand of OZ014484.1, from coordinate 37,122,245 downwards.
GTTCATTTCAAAAACTTAAATTCGCAGTATTTTGCGATGTGTTTAGACAATAATTTTTAAAATAATTTCGTGAAAAGAAATCGTTTAACCAAACAATATGATTTGCGTTTAGGAACTATATAATACTGAAAAAGTGGGGATTCATATTCAGTGTACGTTTGCACCGGGGCCCTAACTGATGAAATTGAGGCATTAAAATTGACCATTCCTACGTTTAGAATTTAGTTTCAAAATGGCATTTATCATTTTTTTAAAAACTATTATTTTCGTATTGTCATCAAAAACTTAACAAAATGCAATATCTTGAGCACTTTCGCGTTTAAAAATTATGAGAAATTTACCGACCTTAATTCAGAAAAATTGTGTTCTCGGTTTTCGGCCTTGGTCTCGAGCACTCCTGTTCTTGGCCTCGAGAGGGTCTGTCCTCGAAAATTCGGTTCTTGGCATTGCTCTCAAATTTTTTTCGAGTCCTTGGCCTCGAACGTTGTGTCCTCGACTCCACCTCAGCTTCAAAGCACTGTTAATAAAATACTGGTAGGTATGAAAATGAACAGTGGTCGAGTGGATTGAGCGTCTGCTACTGAAACAATAGACTCGGGTTCGATTTCTGGTCGGGTCAAACCAAAGACTAGAAAAATTGGTATTCACAGCTCCCCTCCTTGACGTTCTCCATCATGAGAGTCAGTGAGAAGCCTCCCCTCTGTGTGGTAGACAGGTGGCAGCTTGACTCGAAGCCAAGTGGTCCTTTCGCTGTCTGCTGGCCAAGGTAATTTATGTAAATAAAGGTTTTAATACAATTACGTAAAATCGCAACTACACGGCACTTCGCAAAGATTTTTGCAGGTACCAAATTTTGTTCCATCTGGTGACGTACTGGCTCCCTCTTACGGTGATTGCACTGGCTTACATGTTTATGGGACAGAGATTGGGAAAAGAAGGAAATAGAATCGGGAACGAAAACGAAACGCAAAGAAAAAGAGCAGCAAAAAATAAGAAAGTAAGCAAACTATGACGTAGCAAAATAATTTATAACTTGCAGTGTTGTGTTGTTGTTTCAACCTAAAAATCCATTCAGGCTTGTGATGTTGTACATACTGTACTGTACAAACTTTTGCAGTATTGAGCCAAAATATTGGTAAGTAACTAACTGAATTCGACTGCAGCAGACCATTGTTTTTTACAATTACAGTTATGGTTAACCCCGCTTATCTATCATTAGCTACGCTCTGAAGGAAATGTTTTCCCTGGTATGCTCTTCTTTTGATGTAATTTTGGAGCTGTAATGAAAGTACAAGCTACGACGGGTAAATGATTAGAAATTTGCTTCAAAATAATAGCAGATTTGATTTGGTTAGATAAATTACCAATGGCAGAAGCCTCGTCAAGCTTTGATAAAATCTTTCACTGTGGAGGAAGAGTCAATAATTCTAATAAGATGGTTAATAAGAGATATGAACGAGTTGCCAAACAACAACATCTATTAAGTTGTTATAGCAAATCACAACTGAAAACTTCCATGATAAAAAATTTTTGCTTGGAGATAGTTTTGCTCGTTTATCCGTGGAAACCAATTAACTTAAGTGATATTGGGCTCAATCACAGATGTAGCCTTAGTGCATTCAATTTTTTTTAAATTCCGATTTATATTTACCGTAATTCAGGCTGTCCGCATGATGACGCTCGTCGTACTTGTTTTCGCTGTCTGTTGGTTGCCGTACCAACTCTACTTCATCGCCAGCCTCATCCAGCCCAGCCTAACGTTGTGGAAGGGATCGGTCCACGTCTACCTGGCGGTCTTCTGGCTTGCCATGAGCCACGCTATGTTCAACCCAGTTATCTACTGCTGGGCAAACCCAAGGTAATCCATTCGATTAAATTCTTCAACTCTGTTATCGGTAAAACAAAGCCGGTACCGGAGCAGTAAAAATTCTCCTAATTCGGTATATTTTTCTTGCTTCCGGCCAAAACCTCATCCTTTGTCAGCATCTCAGTTTGCTAATTTGTCACCCTCTAATTGTCAAATTCGCATTCGACATTTTAAAAAAATTCCCGTAAAGCATTTTATTTGCTTAATTCGTCACTTCTCGCATTTGAATTACTGCGATTGGCCACTTTTTGTTGAAAGTAAACACCAATCTTTTTTAACACTGCAGAAACAATGAATAAGGTACAGTAATATAAAGTGTAAACCCCAATTTGTTCAATGAAGAAAAATACAAGTACATCGAAAAATGATCTCGCTCATTCACACTGTCGATTATCTACTATATATTGTAGGCGTTTTTCAAGTTTTTGGGCAACCCAGGAAAACGAGAAACTTGATTAAAATTAAAGGAGTGACTATTTCACCGGAAAATTTTAAATTAAAGAGAGTGAAGCGAAAATAGCTTACTAATATTCATCCTCGCGTTTTTCCTTTACTTTTTTAAGAACCAAGATTAAGGATTGAGTTAGGGCTTGGGTTAGGCATGGGTTTGAATTAAATTTGGGGTTAGTTTTAAAGTATAGGTTTGAGTTTGAGTTAGATTTGAGTCAGAAAAACTAGAAAAAAACTTCCGGTGAAATACAAATATCTTCTAAAAGCTAAATACCAGATGAATAAAATGATGTGCTCGCAGATTTCGGAATGAATTCTTTTCACTTGTGACGTCATGTTCAAGGCGGCCACTCCCCGGAGGTAAATTATTGTTCGAGATTTATAATTTTGTGCTGAATCATCGCCTTCAACAAGTCTCACGCAGCCCTTAAACAAACATTGTCCTTATCTATAAAAAGAGACGGGGCCGCTATTCCTCGGACGAGTCCATACACAGGAAGAAAAACAAGCAAAATATTTTTACTTAGTTTTTTACTAAGTTTGTGACTTTTTTTGACCAAAATTTCTTTCTTGCTTGCACTACCACTGAAGAGGCAACCAATGAACCAATCAGTGGCCTAGCAAGAATGTCCAAACTATTTTGACGAAGAGCCAACTAAAACTTTTCGAAAGTGCCCGCGGTCAACAGATTAGACAAAAACCACTGGCTGATGTACAAATGAGTCCAGTGATCAAGTGAAGACAAAAAAAGGTCTTCATCCTAATTTTGGGGCATTTTGGGCCGTTAAAAGATTGTTGGGATGAACCATTGTCGTATCTGCAAGGTAATTTGGGCCCAAAAAAGGTGATGACTTAAGGAGAACAGGATAAATTTTAGTAGCGGACTGCGGGTCAAACTTTGAAACTTATAATCTAGAGGGAAGAGCGTTTACTACTGAATCTTATACTTGAGTTTATTTCCCAGTCGCTACAATGACTATAAAAATTGGTCTTATCAGCTTTCCTGCTTGACGTTCAGTATAAAAATGGACCGCAGAGTAAAGCCTCCACTGCGTGTCGTAAACAGGTGCCAGCTTGACTCGACAACCGAAAGGTCTGTTCTCTGTCTCCTGGCCAAGACAATTTGATGAACAGAATTAAACAATTACTAATCAAATTAAATCTTGCATTATACTGCCTGTGTTATGCCAAAGCGTGTAACAAGCTTGCCTGAGCGCCCCGATCAGTGTTTTTCTGATCAATTCTTTCAATAAGTTCACCAATTTTTGTTTTTATATCTTCCAGTAAAAAAAGATCATCATCAGCACACTCTCAACCGATCGATGATGGCGGATGATCGCACGGTCCAGGTTCCCCTCACCTCGCTTTAGATGCTGCCATTGCACCTCGCCTATATGTTTAAATAGGTCCAATACCTAAACTGTTTTCCTAAAATTTTGCTTGAATAAAACTTGCTGCATCTCTTTTAAAGTCTAAAGCTCACGCAACGTAAAATCGTGAACTTTCGCGCGTTTTGCTCTGCTTATCCCAAACAGAAATTATATGTGCCCACTGTACCACCTTACCAACGTACAAGCTGACAGTTGGTTTTTAATAAACTATGGATACGCTCGTAGACTCATGATTCTACAACACTGGGAGTAAAATCGTGGGTGGACGAATGTATCCTTTATTTATTTTCAAAAAAATTGGATAAGCAAACTAAGGACACTCTCGTTCACTCATGATTTCAAACCCAGCAATGTAGACTGGACCACTGGACCTAAAGTTCAGTTGACGTGAAATCGTGAGTGTACGAGCGATATCCTCTGCTTATAATAATAATAATAATGTAGTCGTTGGTATAGAGCCATTTCCTGTAAGGTAGCAAATCACAGGTGGTTCTTTCCAATACAAATTCAGTTCAACAATATGCAAAAGTAGCTCACTAAGTCACAGGCAACAAAATTTTGGTACATTACAGTTCGCACTTGGTACGCTTACTCAAAAAAAAAAAAAAACTGTAAATATTCTAAAATGGAGAAAAAAGTGAAAACTGTTTTTTTAATTTTAAGTGCTAAGGTGGGAATAAAAGTGAAAAAGCAATACTATTTAGCATGCGAGGTGTGCGCACTGCACAGTGAGAAACTATTCACCTAAAAATGCCTGTTTAAAAATGTGTTTTTAGCGGATCTTAAATTAATTTGTTGAGTCTCATGTGTGGAGGAAATGCATTTCAAAGAAGAGACCCGTATGCACTAAAGCAGCGATCACTGAAAGCAGAAAAAGTACGGGCACATATAGCAAATTAGGTTCAGTTGATCGCAGAGAACGCGAAAGAACAGGCTGATGGAGTGATGGGTGATCAATTCAGTGAAATATGCTGGTGAAAGGCCATTTATCGCTTTGAAAAAATGCAAAAGAATCATAAATTTCAGGCGATATTCGATAGGCAATCAAAGCAGCTCAATGAGAACAGGAGTGATGTGATCATATTTGTGGGTACACCAGATTAAACTGGCAGCACTATTTTGGACTCTTTGCAAGCGTAAAATTAGGGAACTTGGCAGGCCATAGTATAAAGCTTGGCAGTAATCAAGTTGGTAAATTACCAGATTATTCACACGCACTTTGCAGGATGTCGTTTGTAGTTTTCATTAAACCAGTCTCGGTGGAGAAGCCAGGTCAGTAGGCTGATTGAAATTCTGTCAAATAGGCAATGTAGAGTAAGATGATCAATCAGTTGCTCAGCTACAATCTTTTCCAAAATTTTACATAGGAAAGACAAGTGACGTATTGGTCTGTAGCTGCTAAGGTAGTTCAAATCCAATCAAATCTTACATTGTATTCCCAGTACTACGCCGAAGCGTGTAACGAGTTTGCGGGGCCCATCTCAGCGCCATTGCGCCTGTGGGCAACACAGCTCCTTTCGAAGAAATGTCGCAGCGGTGGCGAGCCGTTGGCAACTGCTAAGGAAGTTGATTTGATTTTTGGGTAAAGGAGAAACAATGGCTTTTTTCAATTCTATGGGGACTATACTGCACTTTGCAAGGAAGAGTTGATAATAGCAGTTATAGCAGCAATAATACCAGAAGACCATTTTTTCAAATCAGTAGTTTGACCATAAACTGCATGTGGTTGTGTTTAAAGAGCAGTAGGTAGGCAACAGTTTTGAATGTTTATCCTTGTCTAAATTGAGTGAATTATACCCTATTTTATTCAAAACTGTCTACTCTATACCTTACACAGCCCATACAAACTCAGCCAAACTCGGGCAAGTGACGTCACGGATTAGCGGAGTATTAGCGGATTTTAGAGGATATCTCAAGAACGGTGAGGAATTTCTGGACGGAACTTTCGATAACGAGTCAGAAAAATATTCCGGATTATTTAAATAATAGCCTATTTCAAATGAAGGCCTCCTTTAAAGTTTTCCGAATTAGTTCCGATTTTGTTGGAGCAACAAATAGTGTTTGAAGAATTTTGAATTTGATCAATTTTGCTTTGAAAGAAGTTTGCAAAGGTATTTGGAAGTTTTGCAGCGAACTCATTTTGTGGGAATTGCGTTGGTGATTAAGGCTTTAATAAGTTGTTCATCACTTTGTAAAGTTTCGAGGTGTCTTATGCTGTTTTCAATTGAAGACAGTATGTAACTTTTCTTAAACTTAAGCAGCTGTTTATTGAAGTTGGCGCATTGTTCTTCATAATATGCTAGTTTATGCACTGTTAGTTTTGATTTTTTCCAGATCCTTTCAAGTCTTCTGCACAATCTCTTGCTTGTTCGTAAGTTGATGTTGTACCATGGTTGGGATTCTCGAAAGTGAATCGATTTGATTACCAGTAGAGCCTGTAGTTGTCTAAATCATTGCTCAAGGAGCTGTTGTACAGTTCAATTTGTTTATGAATTTTTGCATTGAGGGCAAATGTTCTGGATGTTCGAATAAAGCTTTGGTTTATTCTTTTAGATTCACCTTTTTTAGGTTTTTGTAGCTTGTATTTTGACGAGATTTTGATTGATCGAAAGCTGAACATAAAAAATCACTGCAAAATGGTGTAGTAATTTTCCAGGTTTTGAGTCAGTAATAAGGGTGTTTAAGTTTAAGACTTTTGGTTTTTCAAACAGAATGGGTGAGTTCTCGAGGATGATAACCAAGCCCAAGATACATATGGCCACAAATCCCAAACAAAAATTCGGAAAGCCCGGCGTGCCGCCCAACCAGCGTAAAAGCTTCTTCAATGAAACAAAAGATATCTATACTCTAGTAGGTTTGCGATTTTAAACCTGGTCAAGGGTAAGTCGAGCCTATAAGCCGAGACCTAAAAACATTAAACGCAACTTTAATATTTTTACTTGAAATTTTTATCAAGTTTTTCATCAATGCTGGTTCAACTTTAACCCAAACTCAAATCCTTACTCTAATTTTAACCCCAAATCTAATCCAAACCCTAACTCAAACTTTAATCTGAACTCTAAAAATGTGCGGATGAAAATTCCTTACTTTTGTTTTACGAGTACTCTCTTTTGCTTAAAAATTTTTGATGAAATTGTCGCTCCCAAAAATATTTGCTTCATTAATTTGACATCTTCATGTCGTTTGCAACCCCGAAATATTTATCTGCAAGTAAGAGCGTTTTAATGTACGAATAAAAAACACCTTAAAAAAAGTAATCACAGAACCTATCAGTTTCTGGACGTATAGAAATCATACAAATTTGAGTTAATCCAAATTGCATAAAAAAAAAAAAAGAAAAAAAGGTACTTACCTTCTATGCGACGAGTCGAAAATTAGAAACAAAAAGCATAATCAAACTTTAAAATTTTAATTTACAATATGTTTTGTCTTGATGTAACATTAAACTTGATTGCAAAGAACTTGTAACCTGTTGTGTTTTGTTATTTCATGTTTTTGCTGCAATAAATTTCTTTTCAGTTATTACGTGATTGCTTTTCGTTCCAAGTCAAAAAAAATTCAGCCGAAATCTACACTCGCAGTCAGAGATACTGAATCATGAATAAAGTGTTTACTAAGATCAGTAGCATAGCCAGGTGGGACGGGGGAGGGGGCTTGCCCCCCCATTGGCATGCAGAGTATGTAAAATACCGCGTTTTTTGCAGTTTTAAGCACGATTTTCGGAATAAAAGCGAAAATAGCCCCCCAAATGGCATTGGGAATTTGAAATTGTCTACTTCGACCGTAGACTTGGAAGAGAACTTGGTCACAGAAAGCGATACCAGCAAGGGTGAAGACCTTTTTTTTTTTTTTTTTGTCTTCACCTAGTTTCGGACACAAAAACCGGAGCAATTCTTGGTAGCTTGGTTTAGAGTTGTAAGTCGGGGCGGGTTTTTCGGGTCGAGTTTGGTCCTCAAGTTGACAAAAACTTCGCACTTAATTTGGGCTTGAGACGTACTTTTTATTTTAGGTGCACAAAAATATAATCAAAATAACCTGGCAACGTTGCTAAATGTTTCAGACCTAACTTAACTTTCGGGTGTTTTTGGGCATGATTTGGGCTTCAGATTATTTTTCAGGTTCGGGCCGGGTTTGGGCCTAAACTAGTAGGCCCGTTTTCAACTCTGGTTTGGTTTTGCACCTACGAAACAGCCCTCACATTACAAATTCCTGGCTACGCACCTGTTTTCATCAGAAAAAGTTTGTTTTTGTCGGAAAAAAAAATTCAAATTCTACTTAAATTGAGTGAAAAAAAAGATCTTGCAATTGCAACTATTTTGGTTGCTAAAACGAAACCATTTTCCCTCAAATGTCAAAAAATTAAAAACGATAACCAAATTATGTCTAAATGTCATCCAAAAATTATTTCCTAATTTCATTTTGATTACTCGCAGCAACGTTGATTTTACGAGGTAACATAAGTAACAAAAAAAACCCCAAACAACTGTAGCGTCAGCTCCAACGTAGCCACAAGTGAAATATTAAATGGATATATCCATAAATAAGTCAACCGGGAGAGAAGCTAGTTAGGTTGCTCAACCGAGCCGGTCGACCGCATTGGGGCGCGTGTTTTTGAAACATACGTTACAATGGCGAGCACGACAGGACGTTGGAGTGGTGGCTGCTCTCCATTACGCTGGTTGGAGACGTGGATGTGACGTCGCCAGCGCAAAGGGAGGGGATGATGTAGCGTCAGCTCCAACGTAGCCACAAGTGAAAGATAAATCGGATATATAGATTAATAAGTCAACCCGTGGAGTAGCTCGTTAGGTTGTTTTTGACACATACGTTACAATCGCGCGCATGCCAGGACGTTGGAGTGGTGGACGCTCTCCCTTGCGCTGGTTGGAGACGTGGATGTGCCGTCGCCAGCGTAATGGGAGGGGGATGATGTAGCGTCAGCTCCAACGTAGCCACTAGCGAAAGATTAAATGGATATATGCATAAATAAGTCAACCCGGAGAGAAGCTCGATAGGTTGTTCAACCGAGCCAGTCAACCGTATTGGAGCGCGTCCTTTTGACACGTACGTTACACAACAAACATTTTAGATAATACAATGCAATAATGAAATGAGAATTACAAATAAAATTAAGTAACTTTACTTGCATTAACTAATAATTTATTTTGTCCAATTAAACGACGTCATCATGATTATACCGTAGTAACTAAAAACAGTGCCCTAAAAGCGTACAAACAAGAATTCAAAATCATAACAAAAGATAATGTGAAAAATGCTTTAAAAGCATTGCTGAAAAAATAGTGTAAAATCATCACTTTCTCTACGATTTCGCGTCTAATTCTTGAGTAAAATACGCAGATCAACACAAGTATATTAAATTAGATAACAAAATATTGAAAAACTTGACCTACATTAGCGTTAATTTTGCTTGTTAACTGACTCCCTGACGCCAACAAAGATCTTGATTCAAAACCTCAACCGAAACAAAAAATGAAATTAGATAAAAGTCGGCCAGCTGGTCGCGTGGTAACGCTTTCGTCTCTGAAACGGAAGATCGGAGGTTCAACTCTCGGCCCGGTCAAATCGGACACAATTTTGCTAACGCTTCGCCACCGCTGTGTCGTTTCTTCGAAATGAGCTGTGTTGCCCGACCGCAATTACGCAAAGATGTGCCCCAAAAACTTATTACAAGCTTTGGCGTAATACAGCGAGTATAATGAAAGATTTGATTTGATTTGAAGTTCACTAAAAAAAACAACTTTTTAACAAGTGACTAAATGTACGTAATTTGATTCAAAATTGGCCTGAGGCGGCCAAACCTTGAGAGCCACTCGGAGCTGTCTCAGCATATAAGACGAGGCTTCCGAAGCTGCATCAAGTTCTACGTGAAGTTGGCAAAATTCAAAATGAAAGTGGGAATCCTTTTTGTCTTTGCTATGATTGCAAGTGAGTAGATTTCTGTTTTTTATTATTTTTTGTTTATTTATTGTTTTGAATCCGTCACGAAGCCCAAAGCAAAAAAGGTTAAATTACCCAACAGTTTTTGCAAAATTAATTAAAAAAAAAATACAAAGCACTCTGCTCTGAAAAAACAACATTAATAGAATAATCATGATAATGAAAACCAAAAAACAAGTCATGCAGTGCATTATTTATTAAACAAAAAACTCTGGATTAACGACTAGACAAAAAATAAAACTCTGAAGTAGCAATTTTAAATTAAATTTATTACAGCATTAAATTAAAATCTTCCCCTCTACCACGGAGTGGATTAAACAAGACGGAGATAACTATAAAGAGTGTGATACACCTTTACGCAAAAATATATTCTGAAGAGAGAGGAAAAAAAACAGAAAGCACATTTATTTAGTTGTTTTTTCAAAGATCTAGGGTGTTTCGCCTAATACCAAAACGTCTGAGTCAGGCAAGCTGGAAGGAAATGACAAAGAGATGTATTGTATTTGAAAATAGCTGTCACTGGTGATTTTTTACAATATCGGCCAGCTAGCCAAACTGAGGGGCTTTGGTCTTAAGCGAAATAGCTGCCTTAAGCATGCTATGAAAAATTATTTTCAAAGCCATAAAATAAGAGTTTCATCTTTAATCTTAAAATACACTGCGCAGAAATAATGCAGGAATGATATGAATTATTTTGATTTGAATATGTTTAAAAAATAAAGTAAATTATGCAGTCCGCACATCTCAAATTTTTTGTTTGTTTATTTTTCTACTTTGTTTTGTTTATAAAGTAAAGATTGAGCAATAAACAGACAATGTCAGCATTGCAACAATAAGACTGCCATCGCTTAAAGCTACCTGCAAAGTTATTTCTAAAAATAGTCAAATTTGTTAAAAATGAAATTTGGTTTTATAGCATTACGATAAATCCCTTTTTGATTGCAAATTTTGATTTCTAGTTTTATTTTTGCTTTGAAAAAAAGGTATAGAAACAAGTAAACAAGTTAACAAAATATTAGGAGAAAAATTTCGCCAAGGTTGGTAAAAAAAGCTATAAAAACATTCATCGATCTAGATTATTTTCGCTCAATTTGCCGAAGCGTGTGACGAGTTGCGGGTCACCCTCTTTGCGCCTGGGCTACAAATCTTTTTACAAAGAGACGCCGCATCGAAGGCGAAACGTTGGAAACCCTGGCGTTTCATTAGACCGTCCAAAAGTTGCAAACCCAAACCTCTTGTTTTCGAAGCAAGGGCTCTAACGGTTTGAAACAAGCTAGTATAGGAAATTACAGCAAATGATGCTAATCATTGTTGTGTATGTGATGACGTCATCAACGGTACGTGACGTAACCGCTTTGACTTGGGCACGAACTTTACGAATAAACTTTACGAAATTACCTTCCTAGACGAACTTTATAAAAAGTTTGTTTTTCGTTTTCATGAAAAATGATGTGTTGATGTTCCCAAGACAGACACCCTAATGATCATGATTAAAGAGTAGCACACCCTGCAAGGTTTTGAATTTTTATACCAGTACGCTTTGTGGTAATTCGTTTTGGTTATTGCCTTTGAATCATTGTCAATCTATTTGAGATGACATGATTTCTGTTCGAAAAATATGACTATCATTGAAAGAAAACAATCGCAGAGTATATCAAATATACTGTATTTTGTAGTACTTTACAGCTTTTTCTATTAGTCTTTGCCTTGGATACAGTTTGCGAAAACATGTCAAAACCCCCACGGACAAAATTTTCTTTTCACGAAGTCACGTCGTGTCAGTACGCGCAGCTCCGTGACTTTTCTGCCGCTTAGACAATCGTTGCTTAAGTGCACGACCTTAATTGTCTCTGTCTAAATTTCACTTTTTAATCTTAATTTTCAAATCATTAAATTTTTGTTTTTTGTATTTTTTATTTTGATCATGCTCACAAAAAACACAAAACACATACACGCATTCACAAGCACACGACAACGCAAAACAACAATATCGCAGTAGTACTGGTTTCAAAGCATCTCATAATCTTTTTTTTTCCGAATTTTTTCAGATTATCAATACGTTTAAGGGGTTTGCAGCAACCAATTTACAATATTTTGCATATTTGCTTAGATTTATAAAAGGTTGAAAATCTATTGGCAAGTTTGATTGAAAAAATTTTTAAGTTTGATGTTTTGGTTTCAATTAAAACAAGATTATTTTCGTTACAAATTAAAATAAATCTTAGAACTACAATGGGGTTGGTCGCTGATGATTTTGGGAGAAATTAATTTACCCATTTGTAGTTTTGTTGTTTAGTTCTTGGAACTCTCGTCCAATTACTATATTTTGTAACTACTTGTATAATGAATAATTTTGGGAAAATGTTTTTGCTTTAGTTTCTGAGTTTTTACAAATCCGTTTTAACATTAATAACTTGCAAAAGGTTTCGGCATTCTACCAAATGAACTTAACTTTGATTGTAATTGCCTCTTGTTGCTGTATATAAAGTGTTCTTACAATATTGCTAATTTGCGTATTTTCGTTGAAAATCTTGGCAATCATTTGCAATGTCTACGTGAAAATACGGTTTCTTCATATATCAGTTCGGTTTCATTTTCAACTTTTTCAAAATCACCGTTCAAGTTTTCCAAATCATTTAGTTTCTATTTAATCTAGATATCTGGATTATTATGAGATTTGTCGTTGAAAATATCCTTACATTTTATCAGCAATGTTGTTTCATTGTTTTCTATGACTTTTTTACTTATCTCATCTCTAAATAAAGAAAAAAAAAAGAGCAGAAAATGATCGTTAACGACGAAGATAAATTCTTGATATTAAATTTCGAATAAGTTTTTTTGTAAATGAAATCAAAACTCACAAATCAAACACTGCTTGACGTAATTTAAGATAAATAAGGGGAAATTTCATACATGAAAGCATTAAAACAAGCAAGGTGATAGCGGGTGTTTTATCATAGTTTCTTTGATGGTACCAAACAATGGCAAAACCGTATCGCCCAAGGCGTCTTTGTTTTCTAAGAATACGATCGCGATTGCTACCGCAAAATTCGCTTATTTCCGATCAAAAAGGAAGCCTGCACCTCAATGAGGTTTTGCCCAGCGCTAATTAGCGGGCTGGGTGCGAGAACACATCCTGACAATTAGCGGCACTAATTAGCGAGTGCCTAATTGATTCGAGAGTTGCGAGAAAACGTCAATGTTTGCCATTGTTGAAGAGAAAGGCGATTCCTTTGCATCTACTAATACTTCAGCTTGATTTGTTGCGTTTGTTTTTGTTCGTGTAAAGTTTCTCTAGACACGACTAACTATAAAGTTTTGTATCTCCCGGCCCCTCCGGAATGCAACAAACAATTTAAACGGGAATTTGCTGCTAAAAAATTAATTTTGAAAGAGCACGTCTATTTTTTCTGAATTCATTTCGAGACATCTGCTGTATGCTGCATACAGGGGTGCAAATCTTCGTTGAGCATTGGGGGAATAATTTGCAATTTTAGCCCAATTTTCCCCTTTTTTCAACATTGGGGGGGATGAACCCCGACCACGGTTTTTTTCAGATGAGCAAATTAAGTGAAGACCAAACAAAAAAAGGTCTTCACCAGAAATGGAACACTTTTTTCCCCGATTTCAAGTAGAGGCCTGCGATCAGATGCACACCAGAGTCAAATTATTGGAGGGGATGCAGATGAATACCATACTCAAATTGTTGGGGGGATACAGTCAAATTATTGGGGGGATATATCCCTTCCGGGTTTCGGCACCCTTGGCTGTATATCATTTAATATTTTTATTATTTTTATTACCTACTGCAGTCCACTTTTTACAATCTTATTATTATTATTAAGATAAAAAGAATGTATGAAGGTGTGACTCAAACGCAGAAAATGCAATCCTCTTTTTTTAATATCGTACATTATTTCATTCTGCGTTATAATGCTCAGCCGATAATGATTATATAGCAATTGATATTGCTGCTGTTTTAAAGCATCTATATAAATACCAAATGAATAATACCAACAATTTTTAAAGCTAGATTTATTTAATTTTTTTCTGATATTTTTTTACATAAAAAATAAAATTTTTACTTTAATTTCATAATATTATTATTTTAATTTGTTATTTAGTTTCAATTATTTATTTTTCAAATAATAAAACCAATAATTTATTAATAAATTATTAACTTTGTTATACCGGTATTATTATTATTGTAGTGTTCATTTTAATGATTATTGTTATACTGTAATATTATTTTTGATAATGATACTGTTGATAAATAAAAATTAGCAAAAATCTTAATAATATTCACTTAGATCATCTTAAAAATAATCATTTTTGAAAGTAAAAAAATAACAATACTAAAAATAAATAATAGTTAAATTTGATGGTATTGATTGATACCAAAAATTATAAAATGCCTTATAAGGTCTGTGCGTTGCAGGTCTCGGCTTTTCGCAGGAGCTGCAGTGCAGTGTACCGATACGAGACAGGTGAGAGCGCAAAAAAAATTAAATTTTTATAACACTTGCTAGATTACGCCGAAGTGTGTAAAGAGTTTGCAAGCCTATCTTCACATCGATATGTCACGGACTACACAGCTAGTTCTGAAATGCTGCAGCGGTGGCATGCTGTTGGGTCCAGTTTTACCGTCCCGGAAATTGAATCCCAGACTTCCCGTTCGGGAAGTGAGCGGGTTACCTCTCAATCATCTGCACGGTCCGTATAAGTCTGCTGTCATCATCAAAATGATAATTATTGTCAGAGCCCTGAATGGCTGCAGTAATGGATTACAAAATTATTTCTACCTACTTTACGATGCATTTTCTATGCTTGCTTGAACGTAATTTCCAGACCTAGAACAGGTGACGCAGATAATGACGTCATATTTCAAGGTGGTAGTGGAGCTACAGAAGCCCTTCCAAGAGATATTCGTCTCTGGTGCAGGAGGTCTATGATTCTTATCTCGCGCCAGTCAAATCGGACGAACTGTTGCCAGCGACTCCCAATCGCTGCGACATTTCTTGGAAAAAAGCTATGTTGACCTCAGGTGCAATATATGGTGCGCCGTTTGTGTACCCTAATTTGTGCAATGTTTTTATGCTTATTTACTTAAATAGTCATTTTAATCAAATATACAGAATTATTTATACAAAAAAAAAACACGGGAAAAAATAAATAAGCAAAAATTTTTGAATATTTATAGCACCATAATTTGCGCAACGCTCTTTTGGTAAACGTTCACTAACGCAATACTTTTTTGCTGATTTAATTACTTGGTCATTTTAATGAAATAGGCTAATACATATAAACAAAATAAAACACAATCAAAAATAAATAGTAAAAAAAAACTGCGCTTAAAATGAACCGTTGCAAAAATGCGTTGCAGACACTTTTGCATATTTATTTGTGGAGCATTAACAGAGCGCTCTCGGCTGCTCTTCGAGCGCTCCCCGCTGCTAAGGATGCTTTAGTAGTTGGAAACATGGAAAGCATCAAAGAGCAGCCGAGAGCGCTCCGTCACGCTCCACTAACAAATATGCAAAAGAGTCTGCTTCACATTTTTGTAACGGTTTATTTTGTGCGCAGTTTTTTTTTTGACTATTTATTTTTGAGCTTGTTTTTTTTGTGTACATGTATTTGCCTATTTCCTGAAAAAGACCATGTAATTAAATCAGCAAAAAAGTGTTGCGTACGAGAACGTTTATCAACAAAACGTTGCACAAATTATGGTGCGATAAACATTCAAAAACTTTTGCATATTTATTTTTGCAAGAAGTTTTTTTGTAGAAATATTTTTGTACATTTAATTAAAATGACTATTTAATTAAATATGCAAAAAAACATTGCACAAATTAGGGCACACAAACGGCGCTCCATAGCAATGATGCGGAGGTGGGTCCCACAAACTCGCTACACGCTTCGACGTAGTAAAACGAGTATGATGAAGATTTTATTTTTTACTTAGTTATGAATACAGGAGTTGTTGATTTGGTTGTTTACATTTTCACTTGCTGATCACGTTTAAGCGATGGTGGCGCTATTCTTAGGGCGAATCAATTTAGAATTTGGCCTTCTTTACCGATTTTTGGTAAATTTTTGGGTTTTTCTAAATTGAATTTGCTGCTTGTTTGAAATCACCGAGCAGCGTTTATTGCGTGAACCGCTTTATCCAAGGTCTGAATAACATGGCCAAAGTGGAACCGTACCTAAACATGCAATCTAGAAGCTTTGTTTTTTTTGACCGCAATCTCAACGTTTCACTTAGTATCTGAAGACGACAACGAAAAAGTAATTGAACATGTGATCAAGGGCTGCATTCGGCTGTGTCAACTTTAATGATGTTCAAATATGCGAATAATGTTGATATTTGATATCACTACACAGAAAAACTTCAAAAAACTACTATTGGTAGCAAGTAGATCCTTAGAAATTTTTTCAGAGGGTTCAAAGACTGATAATTCCGCGATAGCGTTTCTCCAGTAATTCAGTGAACATCATAAAGAGTAGGTCTTCGCTGAAAATTCGTCTAGTTTTTGGCCTTTAATTAGACAAAGACCCCTCCCCCAAAAAAAGATCTTTGGCTGACTTTGGCTGGGTTTTGGCAAGCAAGAGTATCTCTACTAATTACGTAACTAAAAGTGTCACTTCTTTATTAAGAGGTTTTTCAGAGCACATAACGCGTGTGCTTTTAAAGTCTTTCGGAGCCCCTTGAGCTCCCTCTCGTAGACCCTGGTACTAAATACAAAATCCGTCCGAGAAATCTGACAGTTTCTACTTTTTAAGACGTTTTGCTACATCAAAATGTCTGTTGGTTAGGTGTATCTTTGCAATCTGATAGATTCAAATCTTCGGCAGCGTTGCCGAGAGCAGAAAAGCGGTGTTTTTACGAAGACTCTGATCGCATGATCTGGGTTCAACCTGCAATCAAGTCAAGGTGTTGTGTCCTTGGATGAGGAGCTTTACGATTATTATCTCTGCTTGGTGGTTTATCGAACAAGCAGCAAATTTGTGTGGAAAGAAGTTAAAAGCCAACAGCAAAACTTGAAAAAAATGATCAATTTGATAAACCGATGCGGATTCGTTCAAAAGACAGTACATGGGTCACATTCAGTCACTTTCTCGTAAAAGGATGACAAAGATGCAATAATCAATTGTTGACTGTGGAAGCTAAAAAAATTTTGTTCTCAATGGATTTTATAGATGCTTTAGTAACCCTTAAACTTATGCAAAGCTTATCAGCTTTAGTTTAGCGTCGAAAATGCTCAAATTGGTAGGCTTTAAGCAAGCTTGACTCAAAAGACCGAAAGGTTCCTTCGCTGTCTCTTGGCCAAGGCAACTTGGTAAATACTATGTAATTACAACTGCAGCTCTTGAACAGGACAGAAATTTTTAGATCTTCATAAAAGACAAAAATCATTAGACGATAGTTAAGACAACGAGAAGCTGCGAAGTGGAAAGGATCTGTTACTGCATTTCCACGTTTCACTTGAGGCTAAACTTTATCACGTAAATAGAAGAAAACGCTTTGTTAAAATGTAAAATTTTATCCCATTGATGTCATAAACCCTAGCCATATGTGGGATGTGGATAAGCAGTATATCAATGGTCTTAGTCAACATCAATCTCAAAATTTTTTTTATCATTTTGCATACTTCTGAACTCAAATTTGCTCCCTCCCAACTAGTTTAGCTCAATTTTATTTTCTCCAGAACTTCCTGCGGCGGAGGCACAGAAGATCAATGCATTGACAGAGGTTGCTGTTTCGACGCCGAGGCACCTAGTTGGGTACCTGATTGCTTCTTTCCAGCAGATGACAGTAAGTCGGCTGCATCAATGTTTACTGACGATTTGCGCTCGTTATGTACAAGTAAAAACATACAAATATTATTCAAGCTGATTTTACCATCCGCCAGTGTGAACCAAGCTAGTACTTTGCGTCTGTGTACCTGCACTAACGCAGAGCAACCGTTTTTGAGTTGGCTGTACGCAAGTCTTGCATTAGGCTGGACCTCCACAAAGGATAAACAGCTTGGCCCCAAATAGCGTAAAGTGTTTTTTCCAAGGTCACAACTACGCATTGCTAGTGTGGTAATGGAATCGGCAGTCAGCAACTTTTCGATCAACCATTAGCACGGCGGGATGCTAATTGGTATGTTAAGGTACAACGATTAGTGCACTTTTTTTCTTGCCTTTTTTTATTTATTTCTTCTTGCCCTATCTGCTTTTAAACTGCAAAGGCGGCGAATTCAAAGTGTGATCATTATATAGCAGATATGAAGCCTCTTTCTGTCCCTCTTGAAACCGAAGGTGCAAAGTAGGGAGTTCACACCAAATGGGTCCCACAAAATTTGAAGTTTTGAACCGTTTTAACTACGTGGCTGATTTGCTACTGAGTTTTTCTGAAATCAAACAGTTGGGCAAGTACGTGAGTGACGATGCCTTGTGCCCAATTCAGTTCATACCCTTTTGCATTGTGTCGCCATGTTTTCATTTCGTTTCAGTTCCTGAGAACGCGGACTGGTCGCAATGGGGGGAATGTAGCGCCACTTGCGGCAACGGAATAAGGGAGCGAGAGCGCGAATGCATGTACACGAACGGGAGACGAGCCCCCAGCGACGCGTGCCTGGGAGAACCGACGGAGACGGAGCGATGCAATCGAGGAGCATGTCGAGGTCCCAGCGGAAGCCAAGAAATAAACCCCACTGAGGGTAAGAGGATTCATTATTTACTACACCTAATAAAATTTTATCTTTGAAATTTACAAAATTTGCATTCGTGAACCCGTCGCACTCTTAGGTTTTGTTGTGTTACCCACTGTGAAGTGTTGTATTCAGTTTGCGAAAAATCGCAAGCGTACTTGCGCGCCTAGTTTGTTCTGACATAGAGCAACGCGCTTAATTGTTACTTCATTGTTACTACCAGTAGCTGAAGAACACTTATTTTTCTAGCAAGGACAATTTCATGAGAACACGAAGCTACTTTTACTCAAAATCTAAGGACAAATTAAGAACAATGCTGATATTTAAAACATGTACGGGTCATTGCAGAGCATTTGAAGTAATCAACACAATTTTTAGCCAATTCTGCATTGCCATTTTTGATTGGTCTAATGGTAATCATAGTCTATAACGGCACACAATCTTAACCAGACTATGATGCTATTTGAATAAGATTGAAAATGGCTGAAGTCGAAACGTCTCGTAAACAGAACGTTTCATTTTATCATGACTTTTTTTTTGTTGCCAAAATTAAGAACAAAGAAAGTGAAAATTGGTGAAAATTAAAAACAGCCTCTAGCCAGCCTCAACCCAAAATTTACTGGTTCTTGAAAAAAAGTTGAGAACAAGCAACTAAAGTCATATCGCTTCAATTTCGCCTCCAGTGTAAATCTGACCTCACAGTTGCTTTTTCGAGAAGCAATGAAGCTCGAGAAGTTATCAAAAAAATACCATAAAATGTTTGTTTGAGATCAAAAAACTGTATCCCTTAATATGGTCTCTTTTCAAGTTAATTTTGAACAATGAAAAGAGAAGGAAAGAATTCATAACAAGCTGCTGTTTATTTCAAACAGTTCAATAATGACATACCGTTACAGTAAGTTCAAATCCAGCAGATTTTTAGCTTGGGGATCTGGATGAGCACTGTAAGCTTCCCAAGTGGGATTCGGGGCGGAGCCCAGGGAGCCAACATATATAAAGCTTTAACATAGTCTAAATTGTTGCAAATTAACTGAAAACACTTAATGAGAAACCGCCAGTTTATGCCATTCCTACTCTTAAAAATCTTGATCAGGTAAACTTACTCAAAAATTCTTAAAGTACACGGATAGTTAACTTTGCTTCCACTTGATGCGGGAGCGTTTTGGACCAGAGGGGTCAACTGGACAAAGGCTTGTCAATATCTGGGGTGTTTCATCAGCAATTATACATGCAACAATTAAAGGTATATCGAGGCCAGTGGCGTAACCAGAGGGGTAAAGAGTTGAAGCCCTATCGCTACGTTACTTAAAAAGTTTAATCCAAATATGCATGCTTTTAAATGTGTTTTGAACTTAACTAGAAAATAAGGGGGCTAAAGAAGTGGCTTAATTCTGTCAAAGGGCTTCAAAATCTCAGCAATTAGCCCTTTAAATGGTTCAACAACCGTGCGAAATGGCGTTAAAATGGCTGTCGGTACTTTTTTCAAAAAGAAAAAATCACAAAACAGATTCTCATACGTGAGATACAGATAAATGTAGCTTTAGATTCAAAGCCCGCCCTTCCTCAGCAAAACCTTGGTTCCGCGCATAAGATCGAGATGTTTTAATGAGGGGGGGTCTAAGAGCAAAGTTTCATGCCACCGGGAAGGCATGGCACCAAGATTCTGCTAAGGAGGGGGAACTTGAACCAAAAGTTAAAATAGTATTCCAATTATGTCTCATTAAGGCAGTGTGGTGAGCAAACTGTATCACAGAAAAGTTTGGGAGCTAAGCCTCCAGCCGCTGGACAGTTTTTGTGATTTTTTTTCAGCCCAAAATAGGCATTTTAGCGCCATTTGGATCACGTTTTGCATGTTATTAGAGGCATTTAATTAAAAAAACTAAATTTCTAAACTTCGAAAGTCATTTAAAAAAATTAAATTGTCCACCCTCTTCAGCCCCCCCTTTACTTACAAATCAATCAAAACACGATTAAATTTTTGCATTGTGAGGTCAAATGTTTAAAAATTTTGAGTGACTTGGCTGACGGGGAGGGGGGGCTGATGCCCCTCGGTTTTAAAAATGCTTTTGAAAGATTAGGGGAGGTACATGCAGCAGCCTACGAGCATAACACAGCAAAAAATTGGTGCATTTTAATTAAGGTTGCTAAAATTTTCACACAAGTTGCTTTCGATGAATTCCGCTAAGCCAAAAGCACAGCAACGAGACTATGCAAAACCAGCCCAGTAGCTTATAGTTTCTAGTTTATTTTGTTTATTTTATCACAATAACAACTACAACTGGAAAGGGCTGACAAATTATGCACTGGTATATTCAGTAGCGTACGCAGGATTTTAAAAAGGGTGGGCCAGGAACTTCAGAAAATTTGAGAAGAACAAAGGTCAAAATGTAAATTGTTTCACCCAAAATCCGTCCAATTTTTTCCCAAATTAGGCGAAGAGCAAAAAAAAAAAGAGGTCTACACCGATTTTTGGCCAAAAGCAGGGTGCAAGCCTGAAACAAACATGCCAAGTAGACCTATTGTGTGATCAAACCTTCTCCCCAACTTGCAAAAGGGGAGGGACATGCCCCAATTTTGCATACGATCGTATGCTAATTTTACTATCCTGGCGACTTAAAGGGAAGGGGCCATGGCCCAATGGCCCCCCCTAAATACGCCCCTGGGTATATTGGTTAATTTAGGAAAAAAACATACAAAATTTTGAGTGTGTAAAAAGGGTAGAACTTCAGCAGAAAATTCGTTTGGGACGCGTTAAATCTAACTCAGTGATAGTGAATTGCGTCACCCCCCTATACCCTTGAAAAAAACTTATTGGGTCTGGTTTGGATAAATCGGAAAAATGACCCTAGAAGTGAATGGCGTCGCCTCTACTTCGGCCCTGTACCATTTTGTTTTTAGCCCCCTGCACAATATTGAATACAAATGCGTGATAGAAGTCTCTAAGTAAAAAATAATTTGGCGGCGGTCTGCCAATAGTAAAAAAGTTAATTTTAAGCGTCCTCCTTTTCAAACCTCCGGCAATGGTCACCCTACTTTATGTGGGAGTATAAAAGAGCATATTTAGGCCGACATACTACAAGCAGCTTAAAATTTTCCATGGTATTATTGGTAATGGTCTAAATTTGCTTTTAGATTTTAAACGAAATTGGATTTTTTTGTCGCATGAACTAGTTCATATTGAAAAACTATATGTTGCCACTTGAGTGGTTCAGGAACGCGATATTTTCATTACAATCTATTTAAAGAATAATTTATCGACAAGTCTTGAAGTTACGGTTTTAATCCTTTAAAATCGTTTTAGGGCCGACATCTACAGCAAGCACTACGGATGACCCTAACTGTAGGGACGTTTTGGGAACGTGCAGCAATTTCATCAGCTTATGCAACAACGACAACAACGCCGGCAGAACTCTGCGGAATCTCTGTAGAAAATCTTGCAACTTGTGCGGCGAGAACGCAAATACCAACACCTCTGCCACCTCTTCCACCTCTGCCACCTCTGCTCCCACCACCGTGCCTATCTCCACCGAGCCCCCAACCAACATTCCTCCATGTAAGTGTTCAGCCAACAAAAAATTCCTGCGAACTCTGATAAAGTTATCTTTAATACTACTAAAATCCCTCAACAACTTTTTTCATCTTTCGAGTAATTGAGTGGATTTACGCACTCCGAATGCTTCGATTTTTTCCGCTCTGTGGAAATTACAGAGCAAAAATTATAGGAAATTATTCTGGAATTTCCTGATGAAGCACATCAGCTCTACGAAAAAATTCCCGCAAAATGTGAATTTTTATGAAGAAATCCTATGGGCATGGTGTTGATTGGACATGGTTGATTGATTTTGTAATCTTTGTTTAGTCGCCACCAGTAAAGATACATCAATCGTAGTGTTTGCGCACCACCAATTCACCATCTAATATATCGGG
Source organism: Trididemnum nubilum (assembly GCA_963965965.1). Classification (NCBI taxonomy): domain Eukaryota; kingdom Metazoa; phylum Chordata; class Ascidiacea; order Aplousobranchia; family Didemnidae; genus Trididemnum; species Trididemnum nubilum. The sequence goes on along the minus strand of OZ014484.1, from coordinate 37,099,956 downwards.
AGCAATTTTACGGTTTTTTTGCGAGAATCTAAATGTCGGAAGAAATTTATAATTCTACTTTTACTCACCTCAAGTTATCTTAGCCAGAAGAGAGTAAAACAGTCTTTGAGTCAAGCTACCACCTGTCTTACACACACGACGGAGGCTTCACACTCTCCCTTTTTATAGCTAAACGTCAAGTAGGGAAGCTGTGAATACCAAATTTTTTATCTTTAAATTGACCAGAGCGGTAGTCAAACCGTAGTCTACCACAAGTAGCCAACACTGAAACCACCAAACCACTGATCAGAAAGGTTTGAGTCAAAGGTGCCAAGGCAACGTGCAACATTGCAGCTCTATAACTCGGTATTTTTGCAGACGTATGCTTGGACGAGCATGAAACCTGTGACCGCATCGTCGAACTTTGCAGCAACCCCAATTACATAAATGACACCCGCAAATACTGCAGAAACACATGTGGCTTGTGTGAAGGTTGGTCAACTTCGTAATGTTGGGAATATATTGGAAATTTTATGAATAGCATTAATTCAGCGTATTGCGTGGCCATTTTTCAGGTCTAGCTATTCTTTCCGCGTTTACTTCTTCCTCAGTCGTGCCAAAAAGTGCCAAATTACTAAACAATCAAGCAAGTCAAAGAGTTTATATATGTATTTGCAATGTTCTAAGTTTTATGAAATTATAAGCTGCCTTAATCAAAATGTTTATTTCTTTGAAAATTTTCGTTTCACACTTGTCAAGAAAAATCGCCAGAATGAAGAGCGCAGAAAAAGGACGGCTATTTCTAGAAAAATGCCGAGTTGTGCTTAACTGGAAAGAAGCATTAAAAGAGCGGAATTAGTGTAAAATTTTTACCGCTCTGGTGCCGCTCTTTTATTGGTTCTTTCCAGCCGCTCACAACTCGGCTTTATTCTATAAATTGCCGTTCTTTTTCTGCGCTTTTTATTCTGACGATTCTTTTTGACAAGTGTCAGACGAAAAGCTTCAAAGAATTAAACATTTTGATTAAAGCAGTTTTCAGGTTCTGTACCACCTACCAAACTTTTCAAGATTGGCACGGCTCTTTAGTGTTTGGGCATTTTTTGTATGGCTTAGCAATAAACAAGCCCCCAAAACAATTAACAATTGGGTCCAAAAGTGAGCGTGCCAAAACCAAAGATGCTTTTTGGACTGCGCAGAAAAGGCTTTTCAGAGAATGATGAGTTGTTTCATGGTTGAAATTAACAATATTTTGGGTTATTGCGTTGGAAAAAATAGTACGTTATCCATTTGTACCGAAAATAAAACAAAAAATTTTCCAAATGGTGAGTTTTCTCTAAAATATTCCACATTCACCAGCTCCACATCTAAAGATCATCTTGTGCTTCACATTTGTTCACTACCTTGTAGCTACTGTCCAAAGTCGACCAGCTGTCTCAAAAACAAAAGTTTGTCGCACTCGGGATGTTGAACATGAATAACTTCCCTAACAAGTTACAACTGCGACTACTCTGGAAAGCAGGGAATTCCAAGGTCACAGCTGACCTATAGAATCTATTTAAAGTAGAGGTGTGACGTGACTTCAAATCAGCAGTTTTTTCTTTGCAGAACTGTAACTACTGAATAGAACCTTGCTGTGTTTTGTGACATTTCGGGCAGTTGACTGCGAATGAAAGAACATCAACTATCTGATATAATTGTGCCTCTCCGCTTTTTGTTAACCGGTCTTGTTGAGGAGTTTATGAAAGTCCGTTTTACTTTAATTTGTATTGGTTGGATCATCTTAGTCCACATGAATGGCGTAGCAGAAGATCGGGTTTAAAGCTATACAAATGAAAAAGCTACTACTTTAAACCAAGGACAATTGTACTTTAAACCAACTGAGAGGGACTGGAGACTCGAATTAGGGCATTTATGTCTACCGTCTCGACGGAATTCCTAAGGAAGACAGATTTTTCTTTCCTGGACGGCTTCAGAAGCCGGTGGAAGAATATGAATCATGCATTTACTTTTTGATTGGGTTTGGTGGATGTCGACTGCTGAGCACTCCTTGAAGGTTTGAAATAAAAATTATTGGCCCTACGCCTTAACAGTCATGATGCGCCCTAGCTGGTAATTTAAAATCAAGGCATTTCCACGTCAAGTCAAAGTGTTTGCGCGTGGTTAAAAGCCTACTTATGCAAGACTATGTTTGTTTTTAGTCACATGTTTGTAATCAAGCAGTTTTTACTAGGCTGGATCACGATTAATCTGACCGATGTGCTTTAAATATCATAGATAAAACTTAATCCCTCGATTATTTGTGGGCAATTTTTCAGAATGCAGCGACACAAGAGTGGATTGCGAGACTCTCGCGTCGCAATGCTTCGATCCGCAGATACGGAGTATGTGTCCCAGATCCTGCAACGCTTGCACGTCGACTCAGACAGGTGAGTGCTTGACGCTAGCACAGATAGTTGAAGCTAGTCGCAATTGAAAAAGATGCAAAAAAAAACTCTCTAGGATTGTGTAGCTTCAAACTCCAACGTAGCCACAAGTAAAAGTTTAATCAGATACTTTGATTCTTAAATCACCGGCAGAGTGTCGCGTAGGTTGTTCAACCGAGCCGGTCGACTGCATTTGGACGCGTCCTTTTGACTCGGATGTTACAATTGCATAAACTTTAACGATGATTTGCAAATTGATTTAATCCAATATTGTATTGTCTGGGCTCCTTATCATACACTACTGCAAATGGATGGTAATTAAAATAAAGATAAATACGGTACTAACTGCTGTATGTAAAAATGATTGATAAGTGGTCTTTATTCAGCAAGTCCAGGAAATCAGCAAGACAGTCTGATAAAACGTTTTAAGTCCCCCTGCAGATTCTGGGATTGAGCCGCAAAAGCTTTAGAATTTGCAGCGTTGTGGTTTGTAAAATATTCCATAGCAAACTTTTTGCGGTAAATGCAATTATTTAATAAAAAGACCCTACGAGCGATTTTTTGATGATCATTGGAGGTTGAAAAGGCAACCAAACGTAAAAAAATTGACATTTGCAAAAACTTTCTTCCCCAAATTTGAGCTTTTTTCGACCTTCTGTTTCCAAGATATATAACAGTTCAGGCTTTCCCTTAAAACGGCTCTTTTCTCCCATGAGAAACTTTTCAGGTTTGCCAAGTATAAACGAATTGTCTAAAAGTCACAGCATGTTTCCAATTCCCAATAAGTGTTTTGAGGTAGAGTTGTTGTTTAGGCAACGTAAAGAGTAAGAATTGCAAAAAAGCTGCTTTTCAAGTAAATGTAAGCCATCCTTTCAAAAGTTTATTTTATCGCAGTAACCTACTTACAAAATGGCAACACTGAATTAATTTTGAACTGTAATATCTTGAAAATGAGAGGACGCAGAAAGTTCAAAATGGGTGAGAATGCATTTTGCGCTTTTCCCAACATTTTGATAGACAGTGAGAAATTTAAGTTGAATGTCCTTTTAACCATATCTTGAATCGGAATTGTTCTCCAGCAAAACTTCACAATTTGACGAGATTCTTTAAAGAGTTTAAGCAAGGGTTGCATCAGAAAAGGGTAATCATTGATGTATATTCAGTAGCTAACAATGCATTGTCTTTTGTAGTAATACCAACTGTCAGCACTCCCGATCAGGCTCTCTCTCGAGAGATCGTTACTACTCTACTCACATCCACGTCACCCGAAGAGATTATGACAGGTACGAATATGGTTGGCGCCCTTTGCATTCACCAGGGAGGGGGCTGGATATTTCACCTGAATGCTTTTAACAAAAGCGAATGTTTTGTTTCGAGTCTTGCCGACGTTTACGAATGAGTATTGCGACACTGTCCATATCCGACAGACAAAGTGCGCTCCTAAACCGAATGCCAAAGTTGACCCTCCACCCTTGCAGCTGCGGCAGTATAGCAATTTATATATACATCCAGTGATTTTTACTTTGTTGGAGTAACTTGACGTAGAAATCTGGTAATTTTTTGTAGTTTTTCTTTTATGTATTTTTATTTTGTTACATTGTTGCAGTTGTTACTACGACCACCCGCGCCCCTTTCAGATTTCCGTCGTTTCCTCCTGCCACCAGAAGAACACCGGGCACAACACGACCTCAGCGGAATACTCCTAGCGCAAGTATGAAAGAGCATGAGCTGTAAAGTTTTTTGATTGATTAAAGCATCTTTATCCTCTTGCCACGAAAAAGCGTCGGCGGCGATATCTTTTAAACGAATCTGCAACTGCGTAAAAGTTGACCATATTCTTAAGTTTTTCGGTTGACGTTTGGCTTTTTCCATTTTACTTTGATGCTTGTTCAAAAGCTTCAAGCAGTGATAATCATAGGTGGGCACGAGTCCGTTAATCGTTAATAACAAAGCTAACTTTTCGTTAACTCGTTAATACGTTAAAAAGTTTTTTCATGTTAACAGACTAAATTAACTTCCGTTAAGCTCTGTTAACTTCCGTTAAGGTTTTTATCGTTAATATCTTGCACCATTCATTCATTGTACCAGTACAAACCAGTTTGCACTGGTAACACTTGTTGCGCATTAGCACGAGTTTTACAAAAGAAAGCAAAGAAAAGAGCTCTTTTTTGTGGTGAATAATAAACTACAGCCTCATAGGTCCATTGATTATCGCTGTTCTCAATTTCCAAAGATTTTTCGATCGCAGCTTCGTTAGTGCATTTGAACGTATTTTTATCTTGAAATAGATTAGACAGTAAAATATAACTTCCAAAACACAAAAAGACCGCCATAGCAATAAATATTTCCTTACAATCAGCTCAACAACGTCAATACGAGTTCTAGAAGTGAGTGAATAAAAAGAAATGTAAATTGCACGCAAAATATTAACGACTTAACGGACTTTATTAACTTCCATTAATTAAAGCTGAAAATAACGGATTAACGTTAACGGAGGTGTGAGGTTTGTTAACGGACTAGTGGTTAATGAAACTAACGTTTTGCATTAACTTGCCCACCTATGGTGATAATTATTGTAAAGTGGCCAATTCAAGGACGCACCAACGTGAGCAGTTGAACCCAGATCATACGATCAGGGTCGTCGTAAAACTGACGCCTGCCATGTTGGCCACGTAGCTGACTAACACATAATGTGCTCTAGCAGTAAGTGGTTGAGAGGTGGCAAGTTGCGTCCGAATGTGTCGCAGATGCCAAGTTTTTGCAACTTCTCACTGAGGTTGACCACTGTAGAATGTCTTATCTTACATGGGTTCGATTCTCGATCGAGTCAAACCAAAGATTATAAAAGTTGGTATTCATAGCCAGTGGTGGGCAAGTTACTTTCTAAAAGTAACTAGTTACAAGTTACAGTTACTTGGCAAAAAAAGTAACTAAGTTACAGTTACAGTTACAAATTTGAAAAAGTAACTAGTTACAGTTACAGTTACAAGTTACAGTTACTTTAGTGATTAAAAATTTGGACTAAAAACAGTCTTGACGGCTTTAACTTAAACTTTAACCCGCAACCACATGTATAGTCCAGTGAACACAGTGAAGAAAATATGGATAAAAGGTTATGGTTGATCAGACATGCGACTGTGCGTCCTGTGTTGCCATTGTAATACAATTATTTTGAATGAAATTCATAAAAAATCTGTAATTTGCTGCAAAGCACGTAGTACAAAAAGTAACTGTAACTTTTTTAGGGCTCTAAACTGGTAACTAGTTACAAATATCGTTACATCTGAAAAAAAGTAACGAAGTTACAGTTACAGTTACTAAAAAAGTAACTAGTTACAGTAACTAGTTACAATTGTAACTAGTTACTGCCCACCACTGTTCATAGCTTAGCTTCCCTGCTTGACGTTCAATAACAAAAAGGGACAGTCGTTCTCCGTATGTGGTGGGCAGGCGGGCAGGTGGCAGCTTGAATCGACGACCAGAAAGGTCCCTTCACTCTCTCCTGGCCAAGGCAACTTCTTGAATAAAGATGTCATTACAATTATTTCAGGTTCTTGCGTTGATCTCATGCCGTACTGTAGAGACATCATCCACGTGTGTAATGACGAACGAAACATCGCCACCATCAACAGATGTCGTCGCACGTGTAACCGGTGCTCAACACCGACCACAACCAGGCCTACAACCACCACACGGCCGACCACAATTGACCAAGGCGAAAGGTGAATTTTGAAAATTTACAAATGATGGAAACGCATTTTGAACTTCCATAGCGTTTAAAAATAGATAAGAAAAGTACGAAAGTACTTGTCAGAAAAAAAAGTTAAAATGATAATTTTTTTGAGACACTATTTAGAATGCAGATTAATATATTCAATCTTTTGAACGGACATTTAAGAGCAACATTATGGCAGTAGTTTTGTCACGTCACTCTAGACCAGGGGTCGGCAACCTGCGGGCCAAATCCGGCCCGCCCACTCCTTTTATCCGGCCCGCGGCCTCTTTTTGAAATTGTATATTTATCCGGCCCGCGACCTCTTTACGTAATTATGACAATTAGTGTAGCAAACAAACATTTGCTGATCACTATTTACTTGAGCTAAAACCACGCATCTAAACAATTGCATGACGCAATAGAGTTGACTGGAAGCATTGCCGTGTTTTATTCTGCTGAAGATCGGCAAAAAAAGATTGCACCTTGACCAATGAAAACACGGAGAGCGAGCGTTTTTGCAGGAATTGCAGTTACATGCTTTCTAATCTATTTGTTTGCCACTGAGCAGTTTGCTGAATTTCTGTTTTGTTTTTAGTTAATAGCTAGAAAACATAGATAGCATTTGTAATTTATTTTAGCAATCTTAAATATAGTTTCGGCAAAGAGGTCGACTTTTTATACCAAATAATCGCAATATACAGCAACCACAAAATTTGGTGCATTTTAGGCTTAGGCCTATCACTTTTATTTATTTACAATTTCTCTAAACGAACGTTTTCGGCACTACCACTGGCCCTCTTCAGGAATATCTAAATAGCAATAATAACTTTAAGAATCCGAATCAAATAATAAACTAATCTTCAAAAGGTTAAAACATTGCTGTAATTTTTAGTGTCTACTAGCCTACGTTAAACTCAGCAAGAACGATTCAAATTTACAATTGAAATGACAAGAGTTAGCAATTATGACGAAACAAGCATTATGATTTCAGAAATATAGCAAACACTAAGTATGTCCAACAACTGTCATTGAATTTTATGGTTAAAAAACTTGCAGCAGAAATGATGATCCGTTGGCGTAAAGTTGACGATTGAGAGCAGGAGAGTGTTTCTTGATCAGGAGAGCTTCGTGAATTTTGGTGTCATACTCAGAACGGCATTTTCGAATTATTTTGAATGAATCCAAGCCAGTTTTTTTATTAGAGCAAATGTTGCAGGACATTATGTGGTCTTTAATTGAACTTTTCTGGTTACTATTGAAATTTAGATGTTCTTGAACTCTAGTGCTCAGATGTCTGGAGGACATACCAATGTATGTCTTGTTCGTGTCACACGAACATGTAAAATGATAAACAACGTTTGAACACAGAGCCACAGGTGTTTTGGATTTTAGTTGAAAATAAGATTTGACCTTAAATGATTTGTAGATCGGGATAATTTTAACATTCAGTTGATTTCTGATTATTTTTGAAAATTTGTTAACAAATCGTCGTGAATCTTTACCAAAATACGGAATAACAATTGGATATTCATGGGTAGAACTGCTAGAAGTTTGATCGGTATCAACGGAAGACTGATTACTGTTGTTTTGGCTTTGAAATTGTTGCAATAATTTGTCAAAAAACTTGCTGGGATAACCGTTGGCCTTAAACGTAGCTTTCATATTTTCTGCTTCTTTCTGGAATAGTGTGTTGTTGGAGCATATTCGTTTAGCACGATTTAAAAGGCATAGAATCAAACCAGATTTCCACTTGAGTGGGCAAAATGCATTAAAATTTAGTAATAAATTTGTATGAGTTGGTTTCTTCCAAATCCATGTGTCTATGCCAGAGTGATTTAGTTTAATTTCAACGTCCAAAAAAGGGATGGTTTCAGAAGCATGCTCTACTGTAAATTTGATACTTTTATGTTGAGAATTTAGAAGGTCCAAAAATTTTGAGCAAGACGTATCATTATTAAAAACAGCAAAAATGTCATCGACGTAGCGAAGGTATAGTTTTGGCTGAAAGTTTAAGTTTGAATTAAGCAATTTATTCTCCATGTGTGCAAGGAAAAAATTGGCAATGGTTGGACCTAAAGGGGAGCCCATACTAACACCGTCATGCTGTTCATAGAATTTATTCCTGTGCATAAATATTCCTTTGGTTGCTAGCCTTAAGAGTTTTGCAAATATCTCTTTGTTTACAATTGGCTGATTCCGGCTCGATTGGTCGGAGTATATTGTATCAGTTATAATTTGGATCGTTTCTTCTAATGGGATGTTCGTAAATAAGGATGAGACGTCAAAACTTACTAATTTATGAGCAGGATGAAATTGAAAATTGGCAGCAACCCCGGAAAAATATACGGATTAGTGAAAATACACAAGCGTGACAATCCTTTAAGACCCGTTGTATCGATGATCGGCACACCAGAATATCAATTAGCTAAATTTCTTGATTCGTTGATTAAACCGTACATTCCGCAAACATACATGCTACAGTCGACCAATCAATTTCTTGATCATCTAGCCAATTTTCAATTTCATCCTGCTCATAAATTAGTAAGTTTTGACGTCTCATCCTTATTTACGAACATCCCATTAGAAGAAACGATCCAAATTATAACTGATACAATATACTCCAACCAATCGAGCCGGAATCAGCCAATTGTAAACAAAGAGATATTTGCAAAACTCTTAAGGCTAGCAACCAAAGGAATATTTATGCACAGGAATAAATTCTATGAACAGCATGACGGTGTTAGTATGGGCTCCCCTTTAGGTCCAACCATTGCCAATTTTTTCCTTGCACACATGGAGAATAAATTGCTTAATTCAAACTTAAACTTTCAGCCAAAACTATACCTTCGCTACGTCGATGACATTTTTGCTGTTTTTAATAATGATACGTCTTGCTCAAAATTTTTGGACCTTCTAAATTCTCAACATAAAAGTATCAAATTTACAGTAGAGCATGCTTCTGAAACCATCCCTTTTTTGGACGTTGAAATTAAACTAAATCACTCTGGCATAGACACATGGATTTGGAAGAAACCAACTCATACAAATTTATTACTAAATTTTAATGCATTTTGCCCACTCAAGTGGAAATCTGGTTTGATTCTATGCCTTTTAAATCGTGCTAAACGAATATGCTCCAACAACACACTATTCCAGAAAGAAGCAGAAAATATGAAAGCTACGTTTAAGGCCAACGGTTATCCCAGCAAGTTTTTTGACAAATTATTGCAACAATTTCAAAGCCAAAACAACAGTAATCAGTCTTCCGTTGATACCGATCAAACTTCTAGCAGTTCTACCCATGAATATCCAATTGTTATTCCGTATTTTGGTAAAGATTCACGACGATTTGTTAACAAATTTTCAAAAATAATCAGAAATCAACTGAATGTTAAAATTATCCCGATCTACAAATCATTTAAGGTCAAATCTTATTTTCAACTAAAATCCAAAACACCTGTGGCTCTGTGTTCAAATGTTGTTTATCATTTTACATGTTCGTGTGACACGAACAAGACATACATTGGTATGTCCTCCAGACATCTGAGCACTAGAGTCCAAGAACATCTAAATTTCAATAGTAACCAGAAAAGTTCAATTAAAGACCACATAATGTCCTGCAACATTTGCTCTAATAAAAAAACTGGCTTGGATTCATTCAAAATAATTCGAAAATGCCGTTCTGAGTATGACACCAAAATTCACGAAGCTCTCCTGATCAAGAAACACTCTCCTGCTCTCAATCGTCAACTTTACGCCAACGGATCATCATTTCTGCTGCAAGTTTTTTAACCATAAAATTCAATGACAGTTGTTGGACATACTTAGTGTTTGCTATATTTCTGAAATCATAATGCTTGTTTCGTCATAATTGCTAACTCTTGTCATTTCAATTGTAAATTTGAATCGTTCTTGCTGAGTTTAACGTAGGCTAGTAGACACTAAAAATTACAGCAATGTTTTAACCTTTTGAAGATTAGTTTATTATTTGATTCGGATTCTTAAAGTTATTATTGCTATTTAGATATTCCTGAAGAGGGCCAGTGGTAGTGCCGAAAACGTTCGTTTAGAGAAATTGTAAATAAATAAAAGTGATAGGCCTAAGCCTAAAATGCACCAAATTTTGTGGTTGCTGTATATTGCAATCTTAAATAGTTATCAAAACGTAGAAAAGTTAATTAGGAATTCAGAGCTTTTAAAGTAGAGTGGGAAAACAATTTCGTTTTGGAAATCACTTTGGAAGATCTACTTGTTTGATTTTCACCGAATCTATTGCTCTCAATAAAGAGTGCTTTTTAATTTCTTCAAGAGTTTGTTTTTATGTTTTGGCGTCCGTGACCTTAATAAACTTTCGGATCCAGTGGTGTCGTCCCGGGTGTCACCATTTTGGGGTGAAACCTTAACTCCACCGACTTGTGGTGAATACCTCTCTTTGTTCACTTTGTTTGGTCTCCATTCTCGTTTAGATCGAATACCCACTGATTGTTAGGCGAAGATATTTTTTTTGGTCTTCACATACTTTTGGACTGAAAATCCACTAATTTTACAGCGAAACTTTTTTTTCGGTCTTCGCTTATTCTTAGACCAAAAAAGAGTGCCACCACGAAATCCTGCCCCGGGTGCCACCATCCTTAGCAACGCCTCTGTTCAGATCAAAACCTTATTAAAGTTATGACAGTAACAGTAAACGAATGTTCTCGCGCATTTTCATTTCTTCACAAGCAGTTAAGTTTTTGACTACTTACCTTAGCTAAACTTTTAATAACAGACACAACATTGACAGTCTGGTTGACTTGACGTGACAACATCAACATTTTTGTGTATTTTTTCGTCTAGATTTAGTGGAAACCTTGTTTATGGCCCGCGGCCAATTATAGAGCTTGATTTTGGCCCGGCAGCACCAAAAGGTTGCCGACCCCTGCTCTAGACAAACGGTACTACGCAACAAGCGCGATAATACTCGAGCCAAATCCAACACGCCACGTAATACAACAAGCCAAATCTCTTTAACGAATGTGAACATTAATTTTTTTAAAAATTAATTATTCTCAAGATAATGCCACATACCAACTCGGACAGGGACGTGTTTTATTAAACAACCACAATAAAGGAGAACTCGTGTGACAAAGAGGACCGATATAGTGGTAGATCCTCAAAACTAGATACACTTCCTTAAGTCACAAAAATCAATTCAAATGAATAGTTCTCTAAAAAAATAGATTAAAGTGGTTCGATGGTTTGTCACAGCTTTTACCGATAAGTAAAGAGGCTTGTTAGCAGTTGAACAGTCAGTATACTGTCCGAACCAGCCTACCTGACGAGACTTGAAATTAGCCCAAACAGATCTGTCTTAGGCATGCTACATTCCCTAAATAGTTCAGTAAGAGGTTAAGTTGTTTGTTCTATTCATTCCAGGTTGCTGTGGAGGTATTTTTTATTTTTTGAGAAATATTAATTTGAATATTAATTTGGAAACTGCTTTTTTTTAATGCTCTGTTAACTTTGAAAGAGTAAGGGAGGGAATTTTTGCTTTTTTTTGCTTTAAAGTTCATTGTCCGTTTATTTGTAGAAACCCAATCACGTTTACACTGCCAGAGGAAAGGGTAACGAGCACAACAGCTGGAAACCTCCGTACCATGACAATGCGTCCAGCTAACGGTGAGATAGCGATTATCGACTAGATTCCAGAATGAACTAAGGCTATGGACTCAGGTATCCTTGCATAATGGCTTTAGTAGAAAAGCTTGATGCAACTGAGACGCATATTACCGAGATGTATCCTTGATTTTACCACATCGATTTTCTATCCCGCAACTGGCATTGATGCTCAAACTCTAACTTTAAGACAAGCTTCTGCAGGAAAACAATAAGAACGCAGAGCGAATCAAACTCGAGCGCGAAACTAATCAGGCGCGCCTTTCACTATTACATCACCAAGCTAAGTTTTGTTTCAGGGTGTCAAAAATGACTATGTATGGGATTCTAACTCATACCTGCAACATCCAGATACATATTATGATCGGTTAGAATTCATAGTCGAGGAGCAGTCCTTTAAACCTTTAATGCCCCGACACAGACGCGGTTAAAAAAGAATTTTTTTTTTCATTTCCTGATTGATAGTGGTCGTCTCAACACATTTTCACCAAATTTATGTTTATGTCGTGTTTATATCGTAAAATAATTGTTGTTGCCATTTGGCAACATTGGGCAGGTACGGTAACTTTTTGCTCATTTTTTAATTTTTGTTCTAACGTTTTAACATTTTTAATTTTCGTTTAGATAAACACGTCTAACCCTGCAGAGCATTGTGGGAGAAAAAAAAAAGAGTTACCAATTTATTTTCTTTAAACAAGGTGCTGAATAACGTCAGTTGCCATTACAAAAGTGCAAAATGTTATTTTTTTGTGGGGGAGGGCGCAAGGAGAGCTGAAAAACAGGTGTACCAATTAGCTACGTTGGGCAATGGCGAAACAGGCGCTGGACCACTTTGCTATTGTTGTTCAGTATTGAACAATTAATATTTAATTGTTAACGAAGCGAAGGTTGGCAACCTACGCGAGTGGTCGCTGCAGTCACTTGCTCAAAATAGGCCAATCATTCATTAACAATGTTGTCTAAGTGAAATTAAGCGACTGCTTACGAAGTTTGCGACCGGTTACAACTTTTCGCAAGTTGTCGATGACGTCAAATTTAGGTTGCTTTGCTAAACTCCTTCTTTAATATGATTCTTTACACATAACCGAACTTGCAGAAATGGTCAGGAGCAAAAAATCCAGTGCAGGGGTATAGATTTAGTTTTGTAAAACACCAATGCTTGCTTGAAGCAAAGAGAAAATTCAAATGGTTGTTACAGAAAATTGCCGAGATCAGTTAGAGAACTGCCCCAAACTAACTACATTGTGCGATCATGAACTAAGCCCGAGAAGGATGGTGAAGGACGTGTGTCCGGTTAGCTGCGGAGTCTGCAGGTACTTACCGATTTATTATATCGCCAACATCGGTAGGCAATAATTTTTTTAAATATTTATCCTCCACTTACTGTATGAGGAATCGGCGGCGGTGCTTTGGTTTTGGACTAATTGTCCTCACCCGCTTAGGAGTTGACAGTATTCCAGCTGTTACGGTTGACGTTTGGCTTCTTGCCACGTAAATTTGCGGCTTGTTCGAAGCCACCAAGCAGAGATAATCATCGTAAATCGTCTTATTCAAGAACGCATCAACGTGACCAGGGTGCGGGTTGAACCGAGATCGTGCGATCAGGTTCACTGTAAAAACGATGCCTTTCTTTTTCGGCCACGGTACAAGCCAGTAACAAGTAGAGTATTTCAAAAACTTTCACTTGTTTACGTCGTATCTTAAGAAAAGGCTAGTGTTATTTTGAACAGTTCAGGCTTGACATTAAAATTCATATCCGAAACCCCTGATTAGGTTTGATTCCAGGCCGCACTAAACCAGTTAAGAAAAAAATTGGTATTCACACCTTAATTACCAGCTTGACGTTCGACATTAAAATTTGAAATAAACAGTGTGAAGCCTCCACCGATTTGTGGTAGACTATTATTTTTCACTGTAGTTCATCATCCTTTTTCACTGATCATTTTTCAGTGTAGCTCATCATCAATAAACTCGTGACTTCCGATTTACTGCAGTTTATGATCAATTAGCTGTTGACTAATGCATTCTTACAAAGAGAGTAGCAGATATTACATCTAATATTATAACGTCAATAAACACAGCTTTAACTTTCTACTGTAAACATGATATTGACGATAAACAATTGAGAGAAAATCAATCGATCAACCGAAATGCTAAGCTGAATCTGTGGAGAGCATTGAAGAGCAAAAACAATATTATTGAATATTATGCAGAAAAGAAACCGCACCAACAACCACACTGTCAACTACATCATCCACGACGACAAGACCAGCAACTTTATTAGCAACTTTATTAACAACCCGACAAACTACGCCACCAATCAGATCCACAACGACCACGGAAGATTCCACGGACATAGAGCTAGGTGAAATGCACATTGATTGGTGAAACTGCTGTTGTGCAAGTGATTGTCAGATTAGCTGAGAATAGACTTTAGTTAAAAATTAGAGCATGTTTGTTGTATAATGACGTATGATCTGAAAAACCGCTTGTTTAAATGGCTTCGCGCAGTCATTTCACTTGACATTGCATTTATGGCAATATTTCGTAACAGATCCGATGATGTTAGACAATAATTCAAACTATAAAACCAGGGTAGCTTCGGTATTACAAATCAATCTATGGTTGATACAGGGTCTTAAAAAGCAACGTCATAAATTAAGGGAGATTTTTGACTTGCCTCAGGCTTCCTCAACAATTCTAGGGGGGAAACAATTAAAATTAACTTGGAAAAAAAAGATGACGAAAAGGTCTCTAACACTTTTTGCCGCAAATGATCAGTGAGTAGATGATAAAAGAGCATGTTACATATGGAATTGGTGAAATAATACGTTGCGTATGGCATTCTTGCCCCCTCATTTTGTGTAAAATACAATTGCTTAATTCGGCAACTTTTATCGTTTAGCCGTTTGTGACGTCACTGATTAGAGCAAGCGACCCATGATATTGTTTTATGATTTTTTCTAGGTTTTAACATCTAAGCAATTTACTCTTTTATTTTCATTCTGTAGTTTGCGCAGGATCGAGGAGTCACAAACTTGGTGATCCCGATGTACCAAATGAAGCTTTAGATTTTAGCATGGCAAAAGCATACAAAAAACGTGGCTTACAAATTCAATGCTTTAGCACTGTGATAATATTTTGGGATAACAGTCTGATGCTATAAAGTTGAGCTCAATTGGGTATTTCCAGCTGAGAAGAGTAGCTGGGTCAGTAAAAGAAATCGTTTTTTGATCATACAATTCCTTGCACTGTGTCGACTTCTCTTGGCATTGATGATGATATCAGTCGACTTCGAAACACTGGATTGCGTCCACGATGGGGGGCTTTGCCTCACCGGCGTCACTAGGAGTTAAAACGATTACCCATTATAGAAGGAAGACATCATTACAGTGTTGTCAAATGAAGTAGGAATCATTTATTTATTTTTGACCACCATAATAATAGCGAATGGATACTAACTCAATAACAGCACGTAGAGTCAGGAAAGGGAGGTAGCGACACAACGTCAGACGTTAAGATATGCAAAGGATATAGAAGACAAAAAGTAATTTTTATTTGCGTGGTTGCTACACCTGTCACACCAGTTGAAATACGCACATTAAGTAATTTCTGTTTCTGTGAACTATTACAATCAGTTTTATCTATTTCACTTCAGGAATAATTAAACCGAGCTCTTTTTTAATTTTGTTTATCACAAATTGCATGATTTATAGGAGAGTGCGATGATAAGCACGATTTATGCAAGAGATGGAACGGCAGCAATTTATGCGAGCTCAACTACCTTGCTGTCACCTGTCCTGACACATGCAAGTCTTGTGTCGATGGAAAAAATCCTTACGGTAATTGTCGCTTATGAATGAAAAAATTAAACAAATTAACATGGAATGTAACATTCGCAGTTGTCTCGTTATGCTTTGCTTGAGGCAAGGCGTTTTTTTTTTCAGTCTTTATGGTGAGAGTTTTTCTATTTCACCGTTTTCGTGCTAATTATTAACAAAAAAATTGGGTGGCTGCTTGACTTGAAGACCAATGTTCCTTTGCAGCTTCCCAGTCCCCATTCGCATTCACAGTTTGCAGGTTAAATTCTTTCGGCTTTAGCTTTTTTCGTGGGTATTTTGACGTGAATGGAGACAACTTCAATTATTTTTATCAACATTTCTTGCACCCTGAAGTAAATAATAAAATACATTGTTTTGTGCAGTTCTCTTTCGATGTTAATATCAATTTAATTATGATGTGTTTGACGCTTACAGGCCTATACCAGCCCTCAAGGTAACCAGAGCTTGTTTTATTTAGTAACGGAAGCTCCCCCAACCACCCGCCCTCGGAGCCTTTTGATCACCACCACGAGCACAACGACAACAACAACCACAGGTGAGGGAGCGACTGTTGAACGCTGAAAACTTGATTGAAATAGTTGACAAAGAGCTCTTCGTTTTGAACCAGTCAGTTTTTAGTTGGCTGCATAGCGGAGAGGAAAAGGTGTCGCTTTTACGACCCTTATCTCATGATCTGGTTGGTTCAATCAGAACTCTGGTTGCATAATTGCAAAGTGTACCCTCTTTTTTTGTACTTCGATTCGCTATCTCTCTGGCTGGCATTGCTGCCCAAACCCTAATTCTGCTTTTTCAGGCTGGCATCGCTGCCTAAACCCTGAATCGTCAAAGTACCGTATTTAAATCGAGTTAATGAGAAAAAAGCAATAAGATTTTAAATATATGGGTACACTTTGTTAAAATGCACCCGGGTCATGTTGGTGCGTTTTTGGATAAGGCGATTTACAATTCTTATCTCTGCTTGGTGGCTTCGAACAAGAAGCAAATTTAGTGAAAAAGAATATGAAGAAATCCGCAAAAACATGGCATCACTAGAAACTTCTAAGCAGATGTGAACTGCTCCAAGCACGAAGTACTTGTCGCAATGAAAAGTGTGCTGATCTTTCAATAGTTGTAACGTCTAACCCTGCTAGGATGTAACAGCTAGGAGAATCAATATGCAAATACAATAACAAGAACTTACCCTAAAGATGTAAAATGGCTGCCAGCTTTAAGTTTGCTTTCTACATATTTTCAGTTGTTGCTGCCAAACTTTTCAATACTTCCAGCGACAATTATTGTGATAACTAAGTAAAAAGCAAATTAAGTTAAGTTAAAAAAAAAACTAAACTAGAAGCTACTGTACTGTAAGTCAAAAAAAAAAAGTTAATTGTACAGTGTAAATTATTTTATAAAAATACCTGCTGGGCCTACTTACAATGACATTGTTTAAATACATGCCGTATAACAGCTTCTTGTTGCTCACCAATGAAAAAACCACCTGGTGTTTATTAATCTGTTTCAGTGCCAACAGAATGCACGGACCAATTTCCGAGCGTTTGTGATATGTTTCAAGACGAAGTGACGAGGGCGTGTCGGCAGGTGCAAACCTTGCAAACAGGCTGCAGAAAAACTTGCAAAATTTGCAGTTAACTCGGTAAGTCCATGCCAGACACAGTTATACTCGCAAACACGATGGACTAGTGATTCGTAATGAGGTTTTGGGGACCTCAGTTACGGTGAAAAATTCAGTAGTTCCCACACCGCGGCGTAGACATAAATTTTGAAAGGGGCAAAGCGGGTTAAAGATGAGTTAAAGATGGATCTTTTACCAGGGTCTATGGAGGTCTGAGGGCTAAGCCCCCAGCCGCCAGATGTAAGGGATTCTGCGGCCGGAACCCGAGCGTTCAAGAAGTTTTAACAATTTTTACAAAACATAGTTTTAGGATTACTTTTGTTCAAATTTCTGCAAAAAAGACATATCTTTTATTAATCCGTAAAAATTAATAAAAATTATAAAATTAACTGCAAGGGTGATCAAGATATTCCGATAGCCATCACCTCCGATGTTACTTTTCCGATTTACACCTGAATAACAGCATTAGAAAATTTATGTCATTTAGTGTGAGCGGCCGAGAATCGAACACAAGCAAACTTGGATTTAAGGCCGCCAACTGATTAGTTAATAACTTGAATGACACGGTATGCCTTATTTGCAGATGCCGTTTCTCGTTTCTACGTCATCTCGTTCTACTGTCGGCGTGCCGTTGCAGTGATCACCTTGCGCTGTCAATGGAGCAAATATTTATTGTCTATTTCTTTGTTAATAATAAATTCACGTCTTGCAAAAATGTTTGGTCATTTATTCACAGTTATTTAGCTATATGTGCGACGAACACAGCCAGGCGCGTAGCCAGGATCTGGAAAAGGGGGGGCTATTTTGAAAGAGGAGAAAAGTGCAAACGACCTTGACCCGAATTATCATTGTTCTAGAATCAGTTTCACACAGTTTGTCCGGAAATTGAGACGAAATTTCTCGGAAAGCTCGGAAATTTAAAGTTTTTTCCGCCCAAAATCAGGTGGTCTCCAAAAAAAAAGGTCTTCACCGAAATTGAGACTGATTTTTCGGCCAAAATCGGAAATTCAAACGTTTTTTCGGCCCAAAATTAGGTGGTCTCCAAAAAAAAAAAGATCTTCACCAAAATTGAGACTGATTTTTCGGCCAAAATCGGAAATTCAATTGAGACTGATTTTTCCGCCAAATTCGGAAATCCAAACGTTTGAAGGGGGGCTGTTTTCAGAGGCGGATCTAGAAAATTTTGGTGGGGGGGATGATAAAATTTATGAGCACAAATTGTGTATAATCTCAAAATTTTGCATGTTTATGATTAATGTTCTTGACCTCGCGCAAACTTGCTGGGGATATTTTTGATCCGCCCCATCCCAAAAACGTTACCAGTATATAAAATATTTTTTAAAATTTAACCAATGACATAAAACTAGTTTCATGTCCTTGATTTTTCCAATTCAATTCAAATTAATAACATAAAACGCTCTTTCGTCTTTCCTGCGTCTAAAATCGTATTTATTAAACTTTCGCTAGCATAATCGATTAACCGTTTGCATCTACACAGAGCAGGCACGTTGCCAGAAATTCGCAATGAGGGAGCTGCTTTGGGGGTCTGGGGACGGAGCCCCCAGCGATCGAACATTTTGCATCTTTTTGCAAAAATAACTAAATTTTAGTGCTATTTTGATAAAAACTAATGCTTTTAAAACGTGGCATAGCAATTGGCAGTGCAAACATGTTTAAACCGGTTGCATAAATGGGCTATGAGAAAAGTGGCTAGTGGTAAAATTTTTTCTTGTTTACATGCTGGTAGATCATAAAATCCTATAGTTTAATAAAACTCACACGGAGTAATCTATTTCGACTATATCTTATAGAGAAAAATAATTGGAGGGGGGCTCATGGAAACATCTTTGAGAGAGGTGATTAGTAATTAACCAATACTGAATAGATCCTCCCCCCCTGTTCGTGAGTTTATAATATTTTTGTTGATAAAAACTATGTTAAGCATTTGCAATGAGCTATATTAAATTTGATGGCTTAGTTTTGGCCATTTTTCAAAGCTTTTATTGATTAGTGAGTTTTATTTTTGACAAATTAGCCCCCCTGAATATATGGTTCAAAAGATGCTTTAAATCACGTTTTAGTCCATTCTAGTCCAAAAACCAGTCTCAGAAGTGCTAAAAACGTGATATTTTTCTTATTCTGCGTTTTGGTCGAAAGGCCAATGGGTTGGGGGGGGGGGGGCAAAAGCTCCCCCCGCCCTCCCGCCCCCCCCTTGAGTAAAAACTACCTGCTGAGTAACACAGACTGAGTAAAAACTACCTGCATCGGACTTTGACACACAGACTTAGTAAAAACTACCTGCATCAGACTTTGATATTTCTATTGTCAAAAGTCTATTTTGTTCAAGTGTTCATTCAGCATACCGTAACTAACAATGTAATAAAACTCCAGAAGACATTTCACTTGATGTTCTATCAAATCGACGTACTTTTTGTGCGAAACCGCACTACTGTATTGCGCAGGCGCGTAGCCAGAAATTCGCAATTGGAGGGCTGTGTTGTGGAGTGGTGGAGCATCCAGCCGCCGAAGGCCAATGGGGGTTTGGGGGCAAAGCCCCCAGCCGCCGGAGGCACGAGGGTCTGGGGGCGGAGCCTCCAACGCTTAATAATTTTGCATTTTTTTGCAAAAATAACTTTATTTTAGGGCTATTTTGATTAAAAAATAGTGCTTTTAAAACGTGGCTAAGAAATTGGCAGTGCAAACATAATTAAACTGGTGGCATAAATGGGCTTTTGGGAGGTGGCTAATGGTAAAATGTTAGCTCTATTTTTTAGATGCTGGTAAAATATAAAATCGAATACTTCAATAAAACTCACATGGAATAATCTATTTCGTTTACAGTTTATAGAGAAAAATAATTTTGGGGGGGGCTAATGAAAAGAGATTTGAGAGAAATGATTGGTAATTAACCGATACTAAATAGCCCCCCTTCCTATTCCTTAGTTTATAGTATATTTGTTGATGACACCTATGTTTAGCATTTTTACACTTGCGATCAAATTTGATTGCTTATTTCTTACCATTTTTCAAAGTTTTTATTTATTTGTTAGTTTTATTTTTGACAAATTAGCCCCCCCTCGTGAATATATGTTTCAAAAGATGCTTTAAATCACTATTTAGTCCACTCCAGTGCATAAAACAGTCTCAAAAGTGCTAAAAACGTAGTGTTTTTCTCATTCTGCATTTTGGTCGACATGCCAATGGGGGCAGAGGCGGATTTTGGGGGAGGGATGGGGGGATGCATCCCCTTCACCAGCCTAATAATAACGTGCATATGAATAATACTTAACTTATTTTAAAAAAGCAATCAGTGAATAGTCGTTAGGCCGTGTGACTGTGATATAATTTCTAAGGCCAAGGGTAGGGGGGTGCAAGAAAATAGTATTTGTGCAGCGAAGTTTTTACAAAACAGAAATTAGTCTTTTACGGGTCCGATTGATTTCAAAGCGCCGAATTAGCAAAATTTACAACTTGCACTTTTCAGCGATAAAGCCTACACAATGCAAATCATTTCTTAAGTGACATATTAGGCTTACAAAAAGTGAGCATTAAGCGAGTTCAAGAACATTAATCCTAAGCAGTAGTGTAGCCAGGGAACAGGGGGGGGGGCTATAGCCCCTTCATTGGCCTGTAAACCAAAATGCAAAGTAAAAAATATCACGTTTTTAGCATTTCTGAGACTGTTTTTCGCACTGAAATAGACCAAAAAGTGATTTAAAGCATTTTTTGAAACATATGCTTAAGAAAGCTAATTTGTCAAAAATAAAACTCACAAATCAAAAAAAAAAACTTCAAAAAATGACCAAAAATAAGCAATAAAATTTGATCGCTAGTGTAAACAACTTGAACGCGGGTTTCATCAACAAATATATTATAGGCCTAAACTCAGAAATGGGGTGAAAGGCAATTCAGTATTGGTTAATTACCAATCTCTTGTCTCAATTCTCTTTTCATTAACCCCTCTCCAATTATTTTTCTCTATAAAATATAGATGAAACAAATTACTCCGTGTGAGTTTTATAGAACTATAAGATTTTATGCTTATGATTTACCAGCATCCTACTAAGAGAACTAAAATTTTACCATAAACCACCTCTCACATAGGCCATTAATGCAACCAGTTGAATCATGTTTGCACTGCCAATTTCTATGCCGCATTTTAAAAGCATTATTTTATCAAACTAGTTCTAAAATTAAATTATTTTTGCAAAAAAATGCAAAATTTTTGAGCGCTACAGCTGCTCCATTGCGAATTTCTGGCAACACGCCTGGTTACAACACATCCGAATTTTTGAGGTTTTGTGCTTAAAATTTTTATCATCCCCCCACCAAAATTTTCTGGATCCGCCACTAAATGGGGGGGGCTATAGCCCCCCCGCCCCCCTGGCTACGCTACTGGCTAATAGCAGCCTTGCTTTAGTTTAGAACTGGTATGGCTTCACTAAAAACACTAGTAAGGCTATCAACGCCAATAAAAATTATATTATTGGCCTGATTAGAGGCCCCTACAGCGGGTTTAAAGTAGAATACCTCAGGAACGGCTGGATCAAAAAGAATGGAGTCATCGCCAATCTACGAGTAGTCTAATATGATTGGTCTAACTTTAGAAACCACATTAATTTTGACTTTAGTCCTTGTTTAAGCAAGAGTAGTCAAAATTAATTTTTGGAATGAAAGTATTTTCTAAGTATTATACTGCCTCAACTACTGATGCTTGTATAACCCACCAAAAACAACAAAACTTTGGCATAACTCGCCATATCTCAAAATTTTACCTATTATACCGGTAGTACAAATTTCAGGTTCGAGATATGATCACAGATCTTTAGTCGATTTGCAAAAGTAAAAAGTAAGTATTTGTCAATTGCATTCATATCATTTAGATTCGCATGAACACTTTTAGGTGGTGCAGAAGTTAAAGGATCCTGTACATCTCCCCGAAAAACACCTTCCAGAAAGGACATTTCCCCGAAAAACATTTGGCCGAATAGACATTTTCCCGAAAACCCATTTTCCAGAACGGACACTTACCAGAATGTACATTTGGCCGAATGCACATTTCCCCGAATGTACATTTTCCAGAATGGTCACTTGCCAGAATGTACATTTGGCCGAATGGACATTTTCCTGAAAACCTATTTTCCAGAATTGACATTTAGCAGAATGTTCATTTGGCCAAATGGACATTTACCCAAAAACCCATTTTCCAGAATGGCCACTTGCCAAAATGTGCAATTGATGTTAGCAATTATTATACAAGATGACGAAATAAAACTTTTTTGTTCAATACGCCGGGTAAATATATGTTTTATTTAATCGTTTTGTGTGCTTCTGGTCTAAAGACTACCAGCGCGGAAGTCTAGGAAAGGGCCACAAGAACGGCGACTACTTAAAAAAACAAAGCAAAAAACTTGTCTTCCCACAGGATTCGAACCTGCAGCCTTTGGATAACCGGTTCAATACAAGTTCGAATCCTGTGGAAAGACAACTTTTTCGCATTGCTTGTTTTAAGTAGTCGCCGTTCTGCTGGCGCTTTCCTAGGCTTCCGCGCTGGTAGCCTTTAGGCCGGAAACACGCAAAACAATTAAATATTAAAACTCTGGCCAGCAAACGTCAAAAACATCGTAATTGACTTATTATTAAACAAAAATGTTTTATATCAGGTTTAGTACTACGTCCGTACTCCGTGTACTGTACATTTCTGCATAGTTCTTCGAGTATTTCACTAGAAAAAAACTTGCCAATATTATTGGATTGATCCCTGGATAAGCATAACATATCACTAGGAACTGCATAATAATTCAGTATAGAAATCGTTTCAAGCCTTTTGGATTCCCGAAGAAGAAATTGCTGAAAACTAAACTGTTTAATTGATAAATGTTTAAGTGCTCACCTTAACTCAAATGTATCAAAAAATTTATATTCCAAAACTTCATTAACAAAATTTAATTACGGTGCCGTCTGCAAATAAAAACAGCAATTTTTTACCCAGAACCGTCATACAGTGTCGGCTCGTGACCATTTTGAAAGGGTAAGCTGCAAATTATATAAAAACATTTGGACCCTAAATAGTCAACGTAGTCGATAAATTCAACTGCGTTGAAAAAGTGTAACTAAACGTATTACCAAAAATGAGCTTTCTAGGTCAACAGGAGTCTACTTCGCAGTCACCTTTGTGACTATTCAAAATTTATGCCTCAGCTATTGTAATGTCTCAAAAGCAAAAGCGGCACGCCGAGGACCGGACAAGCAAAACTAGTTTTGATTGGTATCACTGACGTCGAAAGTTCGATTCAAGATTTGGCCGTCATTACCGGCGCGCGACTGAAGACATGTTTGAAAACCTTACGGATAGACATTATTTCTCCTTGATTTAAATATGCGTTTAACCATAGTTTAACATAACATTTCTCGTAGCAGCCTGGCAGTGTTAGTCGCTGCTTTAATGATTGGAATTCTTTAAAAAAAATACCGATGTAAAAACTTGAATTAAACGAAAATTGCCGAGACGTAATAAGTACACTTCTGTAGTTTAATCCTTACAGAAGGTATTTTAACCACGAAGAAATACTGATCTGCAATATTAATAAGACCAAGGATGGTATAAATGGCTTTAGCTGTACAATTATAGAATTGACGTTGCTTGATTATTATTTTCAACTTGTCGAGACATTTAAATATCGAAAGCAAATAACTAGAAGCTGTCAAAGGTAGTGAAAAAAATTTGAAAGAGACACATTTAAATTATTCATCTGACTATCAACAACCACATATTAACAAATTCATTTAACGCAATTGGGTCGCTATTGAAAAGCGTAATGAAGTTCAGTCAAATTTGGATACTGTCGCGAAGTCCCCGGATATCACTTGCGATGTCACGTTCTAGTTTAGCATATATCCTTCCACGGCTCTACAGCCTATACCAACCGCAGTATCCTACAACAGCACAAGATGTGATACAATCAACAGTTCAATGCTTGCTATCCAGAAACACATTTTTACATTTCTCAACAAGCCAAAAAGCTACGCAAGCCGCAGCTTATCGTTGTCTATTTATCACAACAGGGAGTGAAGAAAGACTAGCTATGACGTCACTGCGTACAATTTCAATGCGTTTAAAAGCTGTAAAGTTTACAGCTTTTCTCTAATTTCCAAAAAACTTTTTTATATTAAAATAGCTATAAAAATGCGATAATTTTCTAATTTTTTGCGGTCGAGCTGAAGAGAGGGGGGTAAAGGTGATTAATTATTTACTGGTCGCCACAGCTAAAAACCTCCAAAATAAAAATATTAATAAAAACGAACAGACGATGAAGGGTATGCTGCAGCTTTTTCAGCTTCCATTACGAGCCGGCCCAGCCGCAAAAATATTTAAACCTGGGTCAATACATTCTTATTCCTTAATGAATATGATAAGAGCGACATTTGTTTGACTGTGCCTATTGTTTATAAAGTCCATGTAGCCATCTTTGCCTTAATACAATAATCATCAAGATAGATCAGTCTTTTTTCACCTTGGGCCGGATTTTGTCGACAAACAATGATATGGTAAACGGATTGATCTTCTTGCTATCAATCAAAAATGAGATGTCTCCAACAATATTCAGTACAAGTTAAAACCTCCAAATCCTACCCTAATGCGACTCACGGTGATCGGGTCGCTTTGCTGAAGAATTAAAAAAGATGCAGATGATTTGCAGGCGAAATGCCGAACTAGAATAATCGTCGTCAAATACAAGATAACATTCTTTCATCGATTTTTAATTTCTATGCCTACTACATTTAAAGCACGTAGATGATTATAGATAAATTGAGCGATTCGAGATACATAGGCGTAGGTATGGGGGGGGGGGGCAGGGGGCCCGCCCCCCCCAATTGAAATGCTATCAATGATAAAAATGTCACAAAAAAGACTATTGTTTCTTCAGTTTCAGTTTCTTTTAGCATCTTTGCGTACAACAGTACACGCGTACAGCAGTAATTAACAATATTTTTGATCCTGGTGACCCGGGTCCCTTCAATTTAATTTTTACCAACCAATTTAAATGAGCTTTCTACAATAATATCTAAATGGCCCCCAATTTAAATGGGCCCCAACAATAATATTGAACCAGGGGGCCCGAACCCCCTTAATTTAATTTGCCAAACAATTTAAATGGGCCCCCTACAATAATATTTAAATGGCTCCCCAACATTAATGTTGTTCCTGGGGGCCCGGGCCCTTTCAATTTAACGTTTGCCAACCAATTTAAACGTATAACCCGAGTGAAAGGGTTTTTTTCCTAAAAGTTGCTAGCTGAGGCCCTCATTTAACCTTTTTATGAACGTAATGCAATAACTAGATACGGATTTAACGTATGGCACAATGTCAGGGGCCCCGTGCTTAAATGGTAAAGCCTTTTTTTGGTCTTCACCTGTATTTGGTAGGAAAATATTGCGAAAATCCCAAAGTACCATGGGCCCTACTGAATGTAAATCTGGCCCGGGCAATATAATGGTTTGTAGGCATAACCATCTGTTGTACATCTTTCAACAACAATTCACCTCCACCTCGCCAGTTTTTTTGCAACAAAATACTTTTGAAAAAAATTAGCTACAGTAAGGGGAATGCTCATTAAACAAATTTTGAATTCAGAGGGCCTGGGCCTCCTGGCCGTATATGTACTCCTATAACTGGTTGTTTTCCTACCAAAACAAAAATATCTAAGGAAAATACTCGACTGGATTGTTATAATTACTGCTAAAATATTGCAGCAGGCAATGCACTTTACTTCCCCTTACCTGGGCCAAATCACTTACAAAATTTAACCCCAAAATGCAAGATTTTAAACGTGTTTTGGACTTAAACTGCAAGCAAAAGAAGGACTGAACAACTTAATTTCTTCAATTGGCTTTCAAATGTTAAAAATCTAGTACTTTCAAATGGCTTCAAATACGTGCAAAATGTAATCCAATGGTATTAAAAGTTTTTTTCCAAAAAATCACGAAAAATCGCCTAGCGGCTGGGGGCTTCGCCCGCAGACTCCCGTCTGCGATACATTTGAATTACAGTGCACTTCTTTGCTCAACACACGTCTCCCAATTTAGACATTGTCGCATTTTAACTATTGGTTTAAGCCTTTTACTTAAACGAGTTTCTAGTTAAGTGCCAACACTACACCACGGCTTCTTATCTTCCATTCAACGATATCTTTGCCCCCATAAAAATTCCTCTTTCGAAGTTCTTGATGACGTCATTGCATGTGATTTGTGGTTTGGGGCCCCCAACCAAAAATCCTGGCTACGCCTCTGTCGGGATATAACTCTTATTTAATAGTAAAACTGTGACAGTAATGCACTAAAGTTTACGGGCAATCAAAAGTCAATATTGGCTATTGAAAATAAAAAAAAAAGGAACATTTTTATTATTTTTCTCAAAATACATTTTCTCAAAAATGATTTTTAAGGAAGGGTAATTTTATTCTGGAAAATAGATTTTCGGGGAAATGTCCATTCGGCCAAATGTACATTCTGGAAAGTGTACGTTCGGGGAAATGTTTTTCTAGAAAGTGTTTTTCAGGGAAATGTTTTTCTGGGAGGTGTAAGGATACCGAAGTTAAATATAAATTTAAGAAACATGATATAAATTCAATTTCTCATAGCGTAATTATTTGATTTTGTTTTTTAGAAATAGTCAGTATGTATTATATTATTAGGTAATGGAATCCAAAATATTATATATGCATCAAACTACCCACAGGTCTACATCCAACATGGTAACAATTAGAAATTAAGCTTTTTGATAAATGCGGTTGGCAAAAATTGCGAATTTGAATTTGGCAAATTTGCTTGGGAAATCAGTATTGCAGTAGTACGTAATGCAAGAAGTAGAAGACTTCAAAAAGTACCTGTCGGACCCGGCGCCTTGGGGGGCATTTCGGGGCCGTGCCCCCACCAAACCACTACTTGTGTTCCCCAAGCTAGAAGTTTGCCCCCCAAGTGAGGATTGTGCCCCAAAAGAAAGTAACAGGTCCGATACTTTAGCTAAGTATTAAAGGGGGCCTGCATTTGAAATAGGCTATTATTTAAATAATCCGGAATATTTGCTGAACACGTTATCGAAAGTTCCGTCCAGAAATTCCTCACCGTTCTTGAGATATCCTCTAAAATCCGCTAATACTCAGCTAATCCGTGACGTCACTTGCCCGAGTTTGGCTGAGATTGTATGGGCTGTGTAAGGTATAGAGTAGACAGTTTTGAATAAAATAGGGTATAATTCACTTAATTTAGACAAGGATAAACATTCAAAACTGTTGCCTACCTACTCTATACCTTACACAGCCCAAACAAACTCAGCCAAACTCGGGCAAGTGACGTCACGGATTAGCTGAGTATTAGCGGATTTTAGAGGATATCTCAAGAACGGTGAGGAATTTCTGGACGGAACTTTCGATAACGTGTTCAGCAAATATTCCGGATCATTTAAATAATAGCCTATTTCAAATGCAGGCCCCCTTTAAAACAAGGGCAAGGTAAGCCAAATTAAATTTGCTTACTCGAAAATTGGCATTCTAGCTTGCCTACTTTGTACCGATTAATTTCAATCTCGCATTCTCTTTTCTTTTCCCAAACAGAAAAAAAAAACAATCAAGCACCGGTAGGCTAGGTAGCAGTACCACTGCTACCCTACCCATACAACATAGTGAATGATTAGAACTAGCCTACTGTTCATAGCGCTAGTCACTTGACCTAGTCTGCAGAAAGCCACTTTTCAACTGAAATCAATTATTTATCCACGATCTTCAATTTTCGAGGCTCAAATACCTCAAAAGTGCTTCCGACAGTAACGTTACTTACGTAAAGTTAAAATCACTTTAACTCAACGTAAAAAGTCAAGAAAATTAACTGCGAGTCTGCGACGGAAAAGTAACTTTGGAGGCTTCTGTGTGAACCCTCCTTAACATTATTTGCATCAAACTTTAAATTCAACCTGTATCGTTTGCATGAAGTCTACTGGTCTATAAGCCACAGCATTAACCTAATCGAGTTCATGGTCTAGAAACATTTCGCTATTTAGCCTATGGCTGACTGTACCTGCCAGCATACAGCGCAACCAAAGCTGACAGAAACTGAGACTGTGATAGCGATACAGCGCCAGTGAAAGAGTGAACCATGAACAAAAAATGCAAAATAGGCACAATTCAGCTAGTATCTTGTCTACCAATAAAGAGGCTATAGTCTAAGGCTAAGCTAAGCTTTTTCTTTTGAAAAGAAAAAGGACCTTTTTCTATTTTTGATCGATTTGGCAACACTGTTTGTCTGGAGTGCTTGAAAGTTGGGGTAACGCTAGAATGCATATTATCAACCCTTCTAGTCACACACGTGATTGAGCCAATTTTGGTGAAACCTTCCTTTTTCGTCCAAATTAGGGTTAGGGAAATTATATAGAGTATATTTAATCCACCCAACTCTATTTCATCCTCCCAAACCCAAAATGAATGAAAAAAGAAGGGTTTTACCAAAATTGGCTTGATCACGTGATGTAACTAGAAAGGTTGATAATACGCATTCTAACCTTATCCGAAAAGTTGTCTGCTGCAGGTGCTAAGATAGATCTCTTTTCAAGGTTAATAAATTGATAAGAGTAGAATACCAAATTATTTGAAAGTTGTATTTAGGGTGCTAATTGTGTTTAAAATAAAATGATATAGCCTAATTGCGCTGACATTTTCAACTTTTTGAGTAGTGTAATTTAGTAGGCTAATTTTGTTTATTTCTGGATTGGTCTAGTTAGATTGGTTTTTAGAAAAATAGGCTTATTGAAGTTAATTTGACAATGAAGAATATTTGCGCGAAACTTTTGAAGTTATTTTTTTCTTTGAAAGATTTCAGTAGATTTTCCTATGAACTAGAAATATGTGCTAGTAGGTATTAGTGTGTGGTAGCCATAGGCCTACCTAAACTGCGATGTAATGTTAAGAGTTGATACCTAGCGGCATATTGGTACTTCTTTCTATTATCATGATTAGTTTACTTTAATATATTTCCATCCCTAGGCTCTAGTACCAGCCAGAGGTGGAGTCCTCGAGGACGTCCTTGGCCTTGGCCTCGAAGGTCAAGCCCTTGGCCTTGGCCTCGAGGCCTCAAGTCCTCGAAAATTGGCCTGTCCTCGGCTCGAAGACAGCAGTATTTTTTGAATTGTTAAAACTTTGTGGAGCGCTAGAAAAATTTTTTGGAAAACGTTTTTTTGTGGAGATAGCCTGAAAAATTTTTGTGAAGACCTTTTTTTTTTTTGGAGAGCTTTTGCGCTTGTGTCCTTGGTCCTTGGCCTCGGATTTTTTTTGTGTCCTTGGCCTTGGCCTCGAGCCTTGTGTCCTCGACTCCACCTCTGGTACCAGCTATCAAAAAGTATAGTTACCATTAGAGCTCTTAGGCTACTCCAGTTTTAGGTACCGGTAAGTGTCATGTCGGTAGGCTAGCAAAGTCTATCAGCTTACGTTTACAGTAGGCCAAGCAATGTCTATGAGCTTACATGTTTAAACAAGAGCTTATAAATGCTGAACAGGTGGATTGACTGCAAACTTTCTGTAAGTCTGTCCTACAGTCATGAGCAGAGGTAGAGTCGAGGACACAAGGCTCGAGGCCAAGGCCAAGGACACAAAAAAAATCCGAGGCCAAGGCCAAGGACAGCCTTTCCGAGGACAGACCCTCTCGAGGCCAAGGACAGGAATGCTCGAGGCCAAGGCCAAGGACCAAAAACACAGCAGCAATTGTTCTCCAAAAAGAAAGGTCTTCAAAAAAGCTTTTCAGGCAAACTCCAATTTATAGGCGAAGCTAGAATTTTTGATTGGGGAGGCCTAAACCACAAATTACATGCAGTGACGTCATCAAAAATTTGCCTTTTGGCACCTAACCAAGATTTTGCAAAGGGAGAGGGCTTAAACTAATATAGTTGAAAAGTGCAAATACGTAACTTTGGAGACGTTTTGAGAAAGCCAGTGTAACTCAAACGTCCCAGCGGCCGGAAGCTTTGAGGGTCTGGGGGCGAAGCCCCCAGCTGTTGGGCGTTTTATGTAATTTTTTGGAAAACAAAGCTATTTTAATGCCATTGAATCACATTTCGCACATGTTTAGAGCCATTTGATACACTAGATTTTTGACATTTGAAAGCCAATCAAAAAAATTAAATTGTTTAATCCTTCTTCTAGTTGCAATTTAAGTCCGAAACACGTTTAACATCTTGTATTTTGGTATTAAAGTTTAATTGTACGTGATTTGGTCCAGGTAGGGGAAGTAAGGTGCATTGTCTCGTGTAACATTTTAGTAGTAAATGAAAACCCACTCGAAGATTTTCCTTAGAGATTTTCGTTTTGTCATGAAAATGACCAGTTATAGAAGTGCATGTTAGGCCAGCCCAGACCCCCTCAAATGAAGTTCAACGATTTGTTCAATCAGCATTTTTCATGACTAATTTTTTTAAAAGTATTTTGTGCGTAAAAGCTGGCGAGGTGGAGGTAAATACCGTAAATTAATGAACTGTTATTGAAAAATAGTACAATAGCTGGTTACGCTTACTAACTATGTTATTGCCGGGCCGGATTTACATCGCGTTAGGTTCTTAGCACTTTGGAGATTTTCGCAACATCTTTCTGCCAAATGTAGGGGAAGACCATAAAAAGTCTTAAGATTTGAGCGCAGGGCCCTTAGCTGGTACTGCGCCATATTGTGGTAGATCCGGCCTTGGTTAATGCATTATGTTCATAAAAAGGCTAGATGTGATCCTAAAATAGCAACTTTTAGAACAAAAACTATCCATTTCTTCCAGGTTTACGTTTAAATTGGCTGGCAAAAATTGATTTGATTGTAATTGTAATTACGGTATTGTAATTACAGTTTATTCACCAAGTTGCCTTGGCCAAGAGACAGCGAAGGGACCTTTTGGTCTTCGAGTCAAGCTGCCACCTGCCCACCTGTCTACCACACACGGCGGAGACTTCACACAATCCCTTTGATTGCTGAACGTCAAGCAGGAAAGCTGTGAATACCAATTTTTATAGTCTTTGGTTTGACCCAACCGGGAATCGAACCCGAGTCTACCGCTTTAGTAGCGGACGCTCTAATCACTTGACCACTGAACGGTTTGTAATCGGTTTGATCGGTTTGAGGGAGTCCCGGGGCCCCTGGTATTCAATATTGTTGTTCGCTACTGGTGTAAGCAAAAAACGCTAAAAAGAAACTAAAACTGAAGAAACAATAGGCTTTTTTGTCACATTTTTGTCATTGGTGAAATTTCAATTGGGGGGGAGGCCTGCTTGGCTAAGCCTATGCCCCAATTGCGGAAAACAAAAAAGGTATTTGCAAATTTTTCCCGAGGTTTCTGGCGTTTTCCAACAAAATTTCAACGGTTCAAAAAATAGTGCTGTCCTCGAGCCGAGGACAGGCAATTTTCGAGGACCTAAGGCTTCGAGGCCAAGGCCAAAGACTTGAGGCTTCGAGGTCAAAGCCAAGGACTTCAAAATGTGTCCTCGAGGCCAAGGACGTCCTCGAGGACTCCACCTCTGGTCATGAGTTTTCTTATCTGTGTTATTACCATCTGTGTTATTACCATTCGCCTGTTATGTAAAAATAATTGAAAGTGGATGATATGAAAATGCATTACCTCTCTATCATAAGTTTAATTTAATAAATTTGCACAACTTTGAAACCGCTAATTTTGTGTACATTGTATAATCAAGTTCAAGTAAAGTTATCTCCAATTTTTAATAACTACGAGTATTTTACCTAAGTTAACTTGGCACACAGTTGACTGGTCAACAACCTTGAACTATAAATTTACCATTTTTTAAAATACTTGAAGGCAACTTAAAAAAATTCAACAAATAATTAGCGATGAAAGTGACTATCGGTATTTCACAAAAAATTTTAAGTTAAAAGAGAGTAAAAAAAAGGTGGAATAGTCATCTGCGCATTTTTTGTTTGCTTTTTAAGGGTTAAGATTAGGGTTTGGATTGGAGTTTTGGTTTGGGTTAATATTTTCATTGAAAACTATTAAAAACTAAATTGAAATTTCCGGTTAAATTGTACATTTCCTGAACTCTTTCAGAATAAAAATTTGGAATTCCGTTTCTGGTACACTTTTCTGTAAAAACCAGTAAATTTTGAGTCAAGGCTGGCTGTTCTTAACTTTTTGCCAATTTTTAGCATTGTTTGCTTGTAAATTTTGAGAGCATCGATGTCAATTATGACGACCATGTTTGTAAAACTATTTTATTCCCAGTGCTCTGTGCGCTTGAGTAAACACTTTTTTTGCTGTTTTTGCAGCTTCGTAAAATTGCAAAATGAAAAAGCAAGCAATTTCATTTCAACAAAAATAAAAACTATTTTTAATTGTTTGCATAGTGCGCGACTGCACTTTGTATCGCAGGGCTGCCCAACCCATGGCCCGCGAAGCTGTTTTGTGTGGCCCGCAAGGTCTTTTTACGCGGTTGATTTCCGCATGGAAAGGCTTACTTAGCATTTTCTGGCAAATAAAAAGGTCTGAATCAAAACCTTCTTCTGTTTGGTTTTCCCGAAATCAGTTCGGATTTGCGGCGAAGACCTTTTTTTTTAACTACTGTTTGGGACAGATTCCCGTAATACTGACTAAAATCAGCTTCGATTTGCGGCCAAGATTTTTTTTTTTATCTTCACCTACTGTTTGGGACAGATTCCCGTAATAATAGCCAAAGTGAGCACCAATTTTGTACAACAAACTTGCAATTATTTGGAGTTTAATCTTGGTAAAAATGCATGGGGCCCGCAATAACTTTTCTCCCGTAAATGTGGCCCGTACCAGTAAAATGGTTGGGCAGCCCTGTTGTATAGTCTCAGAATTGCTCCAATTTTGCTTTTGAACGCCAAAAACCACTCACATTTAATCGCTTTGAATCAGTACAGAGTTTAGTTTCTTTTTTTATTTGAAATTTATTGCGTTTCAGTTGTTCTGACTCTTTTTTGTTGCCGAGGCTAGCATTTTTCTTGATTTGTTCTTAAATTTTGAGAAAAAATGAGCCTCGCGTTTTTGAATAATTGTTCTCATTAAAAATAAATTAGTGTAGTAGTAACACCAGAGTTCTGATTAATAATTGCTAGTGTCTTTGTCTTTCATTTTCGTTTTTGGTTTACTTTATTGTTGTTTTGATGATGCTGATTATCTCACTGCAGTAGTAATAGTTTAAATTGGAAAGTAAGCATAAGCCAAGACAAATTTATTGTTGGTACCAGTACCAGCAACATATAAAGCAAAGATTTTTTGTTAGATCATAGAACTCAATCAATTTACTGTAATGACTAAACCACCGCCACCAGCAAGTCAGGTCAAGTTTATTTCAAAGTATACGCTAAGATACGTACAGGCACGAAACAGCGATAAGACCACAGACAGGGTTGGAAGTCGATGCTGTTAAAAAGCAAAGACTATATCGATATCAATAATTCACACAAAAAGCAAGAATTGTCGAAAGTCGATATCATAAACAGAAAGCAAAGACTAAAGATTAGTGGTCGATGCCGAAATGCCAACAGAAATTTTTATTGTATTTTTCATTAGGATGCTCTGAAATTTTTGCTCTATTGGTCATTAATTGAAATTTGTGATGGAAAAACTATAATTATCGTACTAAAAGTATATAATCCTGCTGCTACTTAAGACTATAAACATATAGCAAGATAGCAAAAGATAAAGGAAACAATGTAAGCTAAGGCAGATTTAACAAAAACAAAAGTAAAGTATAAAGATTTTACCACTTAATAACAGGTAAGTAAAAAGCGTAGAAAAAGCGATAATCGATAAAAAAATTAAAAGCAAAGAGTCTGCGATAATCGATAATAGAAAAGCAAAGAATGTAGTATTGAATATCGATTACTAATCGATATTTCCAATCCTGACCACAGAGTGGTCAATTCTTAAACAATATGGGCATAACCTTAACTTGGCGTAAAAGGAAGAACACTGCAAGACAATACTGCCATATTAACTGGAATCAGGTAAAAATAAATAAACAAGTAATTTCAAACATGGTTATTGGCTACCTTACGTTATAATTATAATACATTGTATAAAAAATAATAATAAGCAGAGGTGGAGTCCTTGAGAACGTCCTTGGCCTCGAGGACACAATTTGAAGTCCTTGGCCTCGAAGGTCTAGTCTTTGGCCTCGAAGCCTGGCAAGTCCTCGAAAATGCCCTGCCCTAGGCTCGAGGACAGCACTACTTTTTGACTTGTTGAAATTGGGCCAAGGTCATTAACAATGTTGTTTCGTCTTGGAGCACGCCAGAGAACTTGCGAAAAAAACTTTTGAAGACCTTTTTTTGGAGAGCGCTTGAATTTTGTGGACAATTTGCGAATTTTGGAGCGAAGACCTTTTTTTTGAGATTGCCTGCATTTTGCAGAAAATTTGCGAATTTTGTGAGCGGAGGCCTTATTTTTTAATCACTTCCGCGTTTTAATCACTTCCTTGGTCTTGGCCTCGAGCATTCCTGTCCTTGGCCTCTAGAAGGTCTGTCCTTGGCCTCGGCCTCAAGCCTTGTGTCCTTGACTTCATCTCTGATGATTAATAGGTAAAAAGTGTATAAAAAAGAGAAGTTACAAAAGATTTTATAGCTTATCTAATACCTACATCAACAACGATTACACATATAACTGCAAAATGAAATGGCAGCACTGGTACAAAGCAGGCATTAATTTTTCTACACAATTGATTACACTATTTACAATAATATTTCCCAGCAGCAGTAGATATTTGCGGGCTCTGACCAGAAACCTCTGCTGCGACAGAAGGAAAAAGAAGCAGCCACAACAAGCTATATAATAAGAGTTTGAGAAGGGAACTCATTTCAAGTTGCAACAAACAGAGTGAAAATACCAGAAGTGGAGTCGAGGACGCAACCTTCAAGGCCAAGGGCTCGAAAAAAATCCGAGGCCAAGGACCCACTTTTCGAGAAGAGACCCTCTTGAGGCCTATGACAGGAATTGTGAAGGCCAAGGACCACGGACTCAATTTTTCATTATTTTCCATTATTTTTAAACACGAAAGTCTATAAGACATTGCATTTTGTTAGGTTTTTGATGATAGTTCAAAAATAGTAGTTTTTAAAAATAATGAACGTCATTTTGAAGTTTTGCATGTTAGCGACAATGTTGTTTACGCTCCTTAGCGGTATCGTGGTAGTTACAAAATTAAGGCTGTAACTGATGTTTTGAAATCAGAATACTGTAACTAATAACTATAAATTTTTAACGTGAAAATGGTCAATTGTAAGGTTTTAATTTCATCAGGGCCCCGGTGCAAACGTCCAGTGATTATGGATCCCAACTTTTTTAATAGTTTCTCAAACACGAACCGTATTGTTTGGTTACATATTTTCTTTTCACAGAAATTTTTGAATATTATCATAGTTTTTAAATATTGTATAGCGACTGTGATGTTATTATCCAAAAGTATTGCGAAGTACGGTAAATTTATATTGTTGAAATAAAATGCGGTATCGTACTTGCGAGCTCAACTCTTTGAAAAAACTGGGTTTCGAGGGCGAGATAAAAGCCCCCAGGCCTCCGTTGAACAGTTTTAGTAATGTTTTTTTTTTCAGAAAAATTGCAATTTTTGTGACTTTCAAAGAAAATTGCTTAATTAGATTTTCAAAGCTATTCGAAAAAAGAAAATACCGTGAAAGTGAAGTTAGAAAAACTTTAAACTTAGTTTCCCCTTATTTTCTCTATCCTAATTTTAAGCAATCTTTTCTTTACGTTTCAGTGCATGTGATGTTGCGCCACAGTCTTGTATCTAATGCCTATCAATGAATGAGCACATGTGTTTCGGCCGCCAAAAGATACTTTGTAAAATTTATCGTAAGTTATTTAACTGCAAAAAGTAACCTGAGAATCCTAGCAGGGCTGTATTAAGGAGGAAAACATTCAAGACATTTGCCCCGGGGTCTGCCTTAAAAGGCTCGCAAATTGTAGAAACGCAGAAATTAGAGAATTATAGAAATTGTAGAAACGTAAAAAACGTCCTCGAGGACTCCACCTATGGTACATACGCCCAATAACCAACACACTTCGTCACTCTGAGATAGAAATGCAACCAAGTACTGTAGTAATAGAAAAACAGTTATAGAGTGAGTGAATTTTTTTTAAAGGGGAACTCCGGCCTAGCGAGGCTATATATCATAAAATACACCACAAAATTCTAAGACTTTTTTAAAAAAGCGAACTCGCTACGTTTTATAGTTTTGATGAAATCCGCAAAAAACTGCGTGAACCGCAAGTCTGATGACGTAGGTCTATACTTCACCTCTCGCTCATAGTCACTAATCTCAGACCTAAAGATTGCAAGTAGGTTGAATGTTTTAGCAAAGTATGCAATACAAGCGCTTCTGCTGACGAGGTTTTAGTCTTAACTAGCAATTTTATGTCCAAACAATATAATGTACAGATGCAACAAAGTACAGACTTGCGGTTTACGCAGTTTTTTGCGGATTTCATTTAAACTATAAAACGTAGCGAGTTCGTTTTTTTTGTGCAAAAGTCTTAGAATTTTGTGGTGTATTTTATGATATGTAGCCTCGCTAGGCCGGAGTTCCCCTTTAAGGTTCGAGAATAACAACTCTTTATGTGATGTTCATTATAGTGCTATTTTGGTCAATACCAGACCTCTTTAGCTGAACTAGCATTTTTATAGCGTTTGACAGCAGGGAGTCATCATATCTCTATCGAGATACTGATTTGTTGACAGAGGGCAACTGTTGAACATACAAAGTAATTTTGAACTACTGACAGAGGGCAACTGCGCCCTTTCTCCCCTTGAATTTACCATAGTCAAAAGACTTCTCCTAAATCAAAAATTTCTTGATGTTGTCAGTTGGCTAAAGAACTTGCTGAACGAACGGGCTCGGCGGAAACACGCTCGTTCATGAGTGAATGTGGCTTCAATGATCAATTTGAGAAACGAAAATTTTGACGTGTGGTTTGGGGGTGCTCACTAAAACATTTTTCCTTTCTCAGAAAAAGTTTTTGAATGGTTTAAGCTTTAGACAGTTGGTAAGGGGTAACAACCACCCGACTCTTCCTTTTCAACTAATTCACCATTTTATGAGATTGAGCTTTTGACTAATATTTTAAGCTCTGCCCTCCATTCCTTGTAGTCATAGGCTTAATGTAATTGCCCGATGCTGTATTTGAGTATCTACACTGTTCAACAACTGAAATTGGTCAATTTTTTAAATGTACCGTTTTTGAATGTCACTCAGCCGTTCATTTTAAGCCTTTTTTGACAGTGTGCTTTGTCACTCCTCCTGATTAAGCGTCTCTTAAAATGTTGCAATCACGTCTTCTCTGATCTCCCAACATCACGCCTTCTCTGATCTCCGAACAGTCGTTGCATTACGCCGAAGCGTGTAACGAGTTTGCGTGGCCCATTTCTGTGTCATTTGCCCAGGCAACGCACCTCCTTTCGAAGAAATATCGTAGCGGTGGCAAGCCGTTGGCAAAACTGTCCGATTTGACGCGCCCAAGTTTTGAACCTGAAGTTTTCCTGTCCAGAGACGAACGCGTTATCGCTTTACCGGTAATAAATAATAACTAAACATTTTCAGCAGATGTGTGCATGGTGGTTTAAGATCTAGTATAGTTAATTCATAGACGAGTAGAATGAGTTATATGTATACTAAGCAGAGGCGTCGTGACATGACTGCCCATATTGCGAAGAAACGCAAGGAGGAGGCAAAGCGAGACGAGCTAATGAAATACTCTAAGAAGCATGAAGCTGAAGAAAAACTAATGGAGCTTTTAGAGACATCAGAAGGGCGCGTTGAAGATTTAGCCTTGCAAAAGTTTATGATGAGGCAAGAGAGGGAGCGAGAGACGGAAGAGTCAATCCTAAAGGCAGAGGAAAACAGACGACAGCGCGAGGAGATCCAAAAGCAGGAAGAGAGTCTCGCTAAACAAATGAAGTTGCTGAAGCTTGAAAAGCAGCGGAAAGAAAGTTTAAGACAACATTTGCGATTAAACAATGCCGAGTTGCGAGAGCTTGAAGCAAAGCTAAGAGCTGGATACATGAATAAGGAACGTGCTGCGCAGATTGCTGAAAGGGATGCTCGTAGACAAGAAGAGGAGCAGAAAAATAAACAAATTGCTCAAATTATGCAGATAGAGTTTGAGCGAGCTGAGGAAAAAGAAAACGAACGCGACCTTGAAAAACTAGAGGAGATGCGAAAGTACCATGATGCACTTAAGCGTCAACTTATAGAGCATGAAGAGAAGAAGCAGCGAGACTACGAAGAATATCTCAACGAAAAGCTCATGGTTGATGAGATTGTAAGAAAAATATATGCAGAAGAGGAAAAAGAAAAGCAATTGCGAGCGGCTAAACAGGAAGCAACTCGCCGATACATCGAAGAGTTTTTGCAGAAACGTGAAGAATGGAAGAAGCACGAACTCAACCGACTTGAAGAAGAAAATGTTCGAATAAAGAAGTATGTTGCTCTTCAAAAAGAACGTGATGAAGAAAAAATTCGTCAATTGCAAAAACAGGAGAATTTTATTTCCGAAATTCAAAAAAACATTGGCGATCGGATTACAAAAGAACGTGAAGAAAAAGAAGAGAGAGAACGTATTCGATTGGATTTGTATCTAGAAGAACAAAAAGAAGCTGACAAGCAGAAAGAGGCTGAAGAGCAAGATTTTAAGGAGCGGCGTCGTGCCGAGCTCTTGGAGGTACAGAGGCAACAGATGGAGTTCAAGGCATTGAAGCTAAAGGAGCAAGCAAGAGAAGAGGATGAATTTAGGAAGCAGATGATGGCAAAGTTTGCGGAGGATGATCGCCTGGATCAATTGAACGCGCAGAAACGAAGGATGAAGCAGCTCGAGCACAAGCGCGCCGTTGAAGCGCTGATGAAAATCAGAAGAGAAGAGTTTGAAGCTGCCAGGGAGCGAGAGGTGGCTGAGCGACGAGAACAAGAAGCAATGCAAAAGTTGTCCAAGCAAATTGTGGAAGAGGAACGGCAGAAAATGCTGCAAGAGCATGCTTCAAAATTGCTTGGTTATTTGCCAAAAGGTGTTTTGGAAACTGAAGCGGATCTTGAACTTTTCAATGAAAGTTTCCAGAATGCGTACAAAAAGTCTGCTGTTTAACTTACTGTTCTAGGAGTGGTCGAATACACTGTTATGTTTGTTCTACCGTTTTAAATGTTCTAGCAGCAGTTATAACTGAAATAGATGTGATTGCTCTATATGACGCATGATGAACTAACTTCATTGAGAACATATGGATTAAATACGATTACGAAATACTTATCCACACATTTTTCAGTCACTTTTTTAAGGTCAAGATTCTAAGATTTGAGGTAGAGTTTGGGTTCGGTTTGAGGTTAGTTTTGGTGTAAGGATCTGCGTTTGGAGCGAGTTTTGGTGTAAGGTATCTGCGTTTGGATCTGAATTAATAAAAAGATAGATAAAAATCTCCGGTGAAGTCAGGGAAATATTCTCTTCCTGTCTGATATACATTCGTTGCGTTGGCGCATGAACCAAATAATAATCACGCATTGAATTTCGCTAAAGCGTTTTGAGGCGCTTGGGACGCCAAATATCTTTGGAATTTTGCAAAGACGGAATCTACATCGATACATGACAACTCTTCAAAATGACATC
The DNA here is from genome assembly GCA_963965965.1 of Trididemnum nubilum. Taxonomy (NCBI): domain Eukaryota; kingdom Metazoa; phylum Chordata; class Ascidiacea; order Aplousobranchia; family Didemnidae; genus Trididemnum; species Trididemnum nubilum. The sequence continues at coordinate 37,060,067 of OZ014484.1, read as the reverse complement.
ACAACAAACAATATTCATGCATACGTAAATAAGAACAATAACAATAGTATTCTCCTTACCATAAATAATAATAAAAATAATCAAAAATATGAATATAGATTGAAAGCAAAAATTGACTAAAAACCTTAGTTGAAAAGTAGCGCAAAACAAATGCACATAATCAAGTCCTTTTTTACCACTTTATAGTTCTCGTATTCCTGGTTTTCTTAATTGTTGTTCCATCTTTATTAAACAAGTTGCTTTGGCCAGGAGACAGCGAAGAGACATTTCGGTCTTCGAGTAAAGCATTACTTGCCCATCTATATACCACACATAATGGCGGCTTCACACTGTCCCTTTTATTGCTGAACGTCAAGCAGGTAAACGGTGAGTACCAATTTTTATGGTCTTTGGTTTAACCGGACCGGGACTTGAACCCGGGTCCACCGTTTCAGTAGCAGACGCTCTATCCATTCGACCACTGATCGGTAGAAAACGCTTAACTTCATGTGCAATGTGCAACTCTTACTGGGAGTCGTCATTCAGGTCGGATAAGATGCAAAAAAGCAAAAAATTGCAAAGGGTTGACCCAACAAACTTAAAAAAAAAAAGTTATGCTATGATCTTTAAGCTTGTCATTCTCAAATTTTAAGAAGGTTATCACTGTAAGCAAAGGTCTTGTTTAGCGTAATATAGTACATAAACTTTCCAGATTAAGCAGATAAAACAACTAAGAAAGAAACTTCCAAGGTGCAAATAACAAAATCAAATCGTAATAAAATATCAAATCAAAATCAAATCTTTTTTTTTACTCGCTGTATTACCTCGAAGCGTGTAACGAGTTTGCGGGGCCCATCTCCGCGTCATTGCGCCCGGGCGACACAGCTCCTTTCGAAGAAATGTCACAACGGTGGCGAGCCATTGGCAACACTGCGTCGGATTTGACTGGCCCCAGAAGTGAACCTTAGACCTCCCGCTTTAGAGACGAACGCGTTACCGCTCGACCAACTGGCCGGTAGTTTCTTCAAATCAGATAAAGTTTTAATGCAGCACAACACTTTTGTCATCAAAATCAAAAGAAAATTACAGTAGTTAGTTAATAAGATACAAAATGAATGCTTTCAATTATCATACTGTAGTGTATTTCAACTTATTCTGTAATCCAGAAATCTCTGTGCTGTATGTGGCAGAAAAGTATTAAACAGGCCAAAAGTTTTAGAACTTAAAAGCCCAACTCTGACCTTGCCAATGCGTCAAAAATAAGGAAAAATATTCCCAGTTTAGTGAAATAAAAAAACGAAATTGCACCTTTATTCACATTTGAAGAATAACACAAAATTATCTGGTGGATGACGTACCTCATGAAATATACCAAAATGGTTTTCCGTTAGTTTTCAATGTATTAGATATTTTTAAAAAATTAAGCTTTTCAAGGGTTTCAGTGTGGCGTGATGCATCCCTGGTATTTACTGCAAAAATACTTTTAAAAGGTGACTCAAAAAACTTATTCGATTTTAATCCCGAGTCGCCTGGGGTCGAGAGAGCAAAATAATCGTTTTTGGGACGATCCTAATTCCATGGTTTGAGTTCAATCCATATTTTGTTGCATTATTGCGTACTTGGATAACACGCTTTACGATGGTTATGATTCCTGGACGGCTTCAAACAAGCAGCAAATTCAATCAAAAAAAATTACTAAAATCCACAAAAACATTGGCACAGCTAAAATTCCTAAGCAGGTACGGACTCATCCAACCCCACAATACCTATGGCAATAAAAAATTTCCTTTCGCTTAATTAATAGTGTTTATGTTGCGGTTTGATTGTCGAATATTTTTCCTCCTGTCACCAGACAGCGTCAGACCATAGACTATTAGTAGACTGGAAACTGACAGTTTTGTATTTTTTTCTTCACGGTTCATTTTTCTAGAATATGTCGATTGGTCCAATCAGCGTGACTTTTTTCTTTTCGGTTCACTCGCGCTAAGAATATGTCCAATCAAATTGATCAGTCGAATACGCGTGACCACAAAAAAAACTTCGCAACAAGAGCAAACTTTTTTTCTTCAATGCTCTTCTCTTTTTTCTGCGAGTTTCTTTTTAGTCTACTAAATAAAGAGTCCATGGTCAGACGCAAATCATGCAATGATTCGCACTCTTCACAGCGTTGAGTGCTTCTTGTTTGAAGGAATCCGCACCTGTGTAGAAGTTTCCGGTGATCCAATGTTTCTGTAAAATTCATTGAATTCTAGTCCACTAAATTTGCTGCTTGTTCGAAGCCACCAAGCAGAGATAATCATCATAAAACATCTTATCCAAGGCCGCAACAACGTGATCAGGATGCCGGTTAAACCAGATCATGCAAAGGGTCATCCTAAACATGACACCTTTACCCTCTTGGCCACAATGACAAATAATTCGTAGTTGTTGCGCAGTATTAGTTAAACGCAAAAACTACAAATCATTATTTAGAGTTATGATTTAGGGTTTTAATTTTGTAGTTGTGGCATTCAAATAAAATTTGCTGCTGCTTTGATTTACCGCTGCTTTCCATCACTTTGCATTGAACGCAGAAGCCGCTGAATGGAAGTTGTTACGTCAACGCAACAAAGTCACAACATTATTAAATACTCTACAATTTTAAAACCATTAACGTTTTTTAAAGATAATGAAGACGAGGCAATATACAGAAGAATAAAACATGAAAATAAATAAACAGCGATCACAGTATTCGGCCCCACAAAGTTGTAGGAAAGACAAGTCAGAGTGAACACAGTAAAAATTAGAAGCATCATACTACAGTTAGCAAATTAAGCATGTATGTAACGGCCAGAAACGTAATTACACATCTTTTGTTGCGTACGAAGAAATTGTGCTTGAGATTGATATTATTGAGAAAATGAAAACTAGTTGAGGTTATAAAGAGTTTTGCCAATCTTGTTTTGCTTTTACTCTTCCCCATAAAATATTTACTTCGCTTGACTACGCCATACTAAAAGTTAATTGCAACATTGCGGATCGGAATATTGGTGCAGACTGCAAAACAAACAGAAAAAAACAAAAGACATGCAGACTGTAAAATAAACAATGCGATAACAATGCTAGTTTGTGGTTGAAATCAGGCTTTTGAAAAGTACTCTGTAACGAAGAGTTAAAACAAAGTCACAGTAGATTACCCCCTTACAAGTTTAATACTGTGGTAATTTACTGCGATTACAGTGCTAGTAAGTTATAAAACATATTATGGTAGATGTCATAACTGTAGTGTGACTCTGTTTCAGACAGCGATTCTAATTTACACTACATCTATATGTTCATCAGTGACAAGTGAGTTATGATAACCTATCAAAGTTAGACCAGTTTATGCTGACGTTTAGGTTAGATATTTTTTGAAGTTTCCAAATGTTATGCAGCTACAGATTCTTAGATTAGATCCAAAATTTTACACCTGGGTTATTTGAGACAGCCAATAGTAAGACTACAGTTGTATTTGGTAACCTTAAAATACATTAGCATATAGGTTATATTCTTATCAACCGTTTCTAGTGGCTAAAATCGGCTATTGCATTGTGTGCTTAAAAAATCTTTTTATTCTTCTACACGTCATCGAAAGAAAAAGAAAGAGACCAAATAATATAAGACCTTCCAGTTACATCACGTGACCAATACAACTTTGGTAAAACCTTTTTTCGTCCAGATTGAGCTCAGAGAAATCAAATAGAGACAATTTGACTCCCCTACTCTATTTCATCCCCCAACTCCAACTTGAATGAAAAAAAGGGGCTCGCCAAAAGTGGATTTCTCACGTGATGTGACTGGAACGATTAATATCAACATCAAACCCTCACCAAAAATTTGACATTCAGGGTTGCCATTAGTTTTTTTTGTAAAGCGGAGTCAAGCGTAACAAATTTAGTTTCACGAAAAAGAACAGTTAGCGATACTATAAGGTTTGGAAACTCTATAACCTCAAATAATTTTTATTTTTTCAATGAAATAAATTTCGAGAAGAATTTTTTAAAGGATACTGCTCGAAATCGGTTTTGTTGAAGAAATGAGAACTACTTGAGGAAATAAAGAGGCGACCCAAACCTTTTTCCTCGATTCATTTTATTCGCGAAAATACAAATTAATCCGTTTGACTCTGTACCATTGGTAACCCTGCATTTCGCAATTTTGTGACATCACAAAAGGCACAATTTTGCCAAAATTCTCGCAAACTAAGAAACGCAATTACCAACTGGTAGCAGTGAGTAGTATATAACCAAATCTAAAAATTTTGCTACTGCTACTGGTTCCTGTTGACATAGGCTGCCAGTACTAATCTACAGTAGGCTTTTTGTGATGTAACGAAATTGCGAAATGCAAAGTTGCCAATGGTACGAAGTTAAATGGATTAAAACGTACTTTCGCGAATAAGGGGAATTGTGGGAAAGGTTTGGGGCACCTCTTTATTACCTCTAGTAGTTTTCATTTCTTCAATAAAACCGATTTCGAGCAGTATCTTTTTAAGGTTGGTTAATATAAAATTACAGTGGAGCTTCGTAGCACAGAGACTTTTTCGATTGCTGCTTTTGACTTCATTAAATTTTACTTCGCTTCACTATAATGAAACAAAGAAATTCACTTAGAGCCGCAACTGAGTTCTTCAACGCTATGATTTCGAATAATTCAACCATTTACTGCCTTTGAAGAATTTTTTAAAATTTACTTAACAAAGTTATGCGGGCAATCGAATGCATAAGTTTACAGCAGCCGTTAATCTATAAATTAGAGTAACTTCACAAATTTAAAACTTTGTCGCTCATGGTTCGAAGTTACTTGCAACTGCAATGTTTCTCGAAGGCTTGGTTCCTTTCTCTGCTCGGGTTTTGTAAGCGACAAAATTTTTCTGATTAGGCAATTTTGCCTAAAATCGATCTCATAATTTCCTCGACAAACCGAGAGCAATTGGGAGAAGACTGTGTTGCACTAAATGTTATTCCAGTGCCGGACTATCCACCATTCCAGTATTTATTTTATAATTGGTAAAAGAAATGAATTGAAACATAGTAAAATTTATAAAATGTAGCCTACTGGTTAAGTGCGTTATAAAATTTTCCATTATCAGTAAATCTTGGCTTTTGGCAACATCTGATCGTGCTTTTCATCGGGGTGATATAATATGAGTTGCTTGGGGTACAACGGGGCCTTGAGTTGGATACCCATTGAAAAAAGAACTGGAAGAAAGAGCATTACAGCCCATCATTTGACTCGTTTGCCCGATGTACTGCTGGGTGGATTGCTGCAGGCCGTAGGTGTGGAGTTGGTGGGAGGTGGGAAAATTGAGGTGACTTCCGGTAGGGCCGCATAAAGGAGAAATGATTGTATCAGTCGAGGGGGTGCCATATGCGCCGCTGTTCTCGTTAGGGACGACAAACTGTGCGGCGAGATGGCTGCTAAAAGCAGACGAGTGGTCAATTGGGGGGGACGATTGGTGAGCAGTAGCGTTTTCCTTGCTACTCAGAGGGTCGTTTTCGTCCTTCCATTTATCCAAGCTTCTCCTTCTCGCGTTCATAAAGAAGTTGCTCACGGTTGTCAGCTCCAGCTCCAGCTCGTGTGACAATTTTTGCTAAACAACAACATCAACCTAAGGTCAGTCAGCCTTGCTTGGCTCTGTGCAATTTAGAAAGTGTTTTATAACCAATGAGTTTTGTGCTACTCGATTTTTTTATCCCCGTTGTCCAATGTTGCATGTCATTGCTTCTCAATGACATAAAAAAAGCTAAATCTCAATCAATAAAATAAAATAAAAAATAAAAAAGTTGAATAATTATATAACGTATGCAAAACCAATACATCATAACAATCTTCTAGCGTTTTAGTTTGAATTTCAATTAATTTACCAGTATTACTTTCAAAATTGAATAGATTTGCAAAAGCTTCGCAATTGAGAATAAAACCCCGAACATTTTATTAATAAAAAATTGTGGCACCTGCGAACAAAAATAATTTAATATGATTTAAGCTTAATTCTCCATAAAGTAATAATATATAACAAAAGTATTCCAATATAGGAATTTTTACTCAACATCCAACCCCCATTAACCGCTACGCTATCTCGCCGCGGTGAGTGCTGCCAGATTAAATCGATTAAAAAAACAGCAAACCAGAGCCCATATAAAATTTCTTGAAATGAGTGTTTTTTGAGGAAAACTCGAAAAACTGGAGTAGCTTGGATGAAGCAAAACCTACCAAGACTGAGATGAAGACCAGAAAAAAAGGCCTTTGCCCTATCTGAGGTTAGATTTTCTCCAAATTCTGTGTGAAAACCAAAAAATAATTCCCACAAAACCTCAAGTGTGTTTCGAAAAACCCCTAATGATTATACCAAACCGTCATCAAAATCCAACTTTTTTCAGTTTCAAAACCCCTAAAAAAGATCGGGTTAAAAACAAAAAAAAGTTGGGTACTTTTTGTTTCTGGTAACTCTGCACGCGCTACACTTCCGTATTTGTTCCCTATTCTTGATGAGCAGAACAAATAGTATTACACTTCGCTGACCTGTGTTTCTTTGCTGGGCCGCTTATCCGTCCTGAAAACGTCCTGCAGCGTCTTTCGTTGCCTCTCGGAAAAAACCAGTCGGGGTTTTTTCACCGCCGGCACCGCGGAGTCATTTCTGCTCCGCTCATCGTCGCTTCTCCGGTGCGAAGCTGAAAGTATAGCACAATAAAGCAAAGCTCTATGGCTGGGATAAAATCTAACGAAAGTTTATTTCTATTTTTCTAAATTAGCAAAAGATTCTCTGACCACTAGACAGTGTTTCATACATTAGCATTCTTCAGGTGGTCTTATTCAAACACAATATCTTAATTATATTATCAAATAAATATCTTAATCATTATTGTTCTGACGTTACTGTTCATTGAGCACTGCAATACCATAGAAAATTGGAAGTAATTTCAAAATTTCAAAACTTTTTGACAAACTAAAGTTCAGATGCTTCAGCCATAATTGATTGATACATCTTCATCCTTCTGTCACGAGAAAGCGGCATGGAAGCTATCCTTAGGACGTATCCGCACCCGCTTAAAAAGCTGACTATTTCTCCAAGTTTTCCGGTTGGTACGTTTGACTACTGCTAAATTTACGCAGAGATAATCATTGCAAGCCGACTTATTCAAAAACGCAACAACGTGTGCAAGGTGGTAGGTGGAAGGTGCGGGTAGAGCCCTAATATTGCAATGAAAGAATAGAGTCGGTATAAAAACGACATCTTCTTTTTGCTCGGCCTCGCTGCCGACTGCATCAATATTCGAAGCATCTCTGCCTAGCGGAAAATATTGGACGCGTGGTAATAAAGAATCAGCCAGCTATGAATTGAGTCGTTTTGAAACACTATGATTGCAGTGTAGCAAAACTGAACATCATTTTTACAGTTCCGACGCCAGAGCAAACGAAGCGAGGGGGCACCAGCCGAAAGTGAGGGGCACTAAAATAGACTGAACTTTTGCACGTTAAAACTAATCGTGTGCGGCAGCAAATTATGCTCAACTTTAAAGTTGTATATTCATGTCTAAAAAAGATACATATAAGGCCGGCAGCATTTCTTAGCTCCAGGGGCGTACGCATGATTTTCGAAAGGGAGGACCAGGAAATTTGAGATCAATGAAGACCAAAAAAAAAACGGTCTTCACTAGGGTGTGTCAAAAAAACTTTTTTTGATTTTTTAAGTCTTCAGGTGTTTAATGGTTGCCTTTTGGAGTAAAACTATCTCAAAAAAAATTTCATTAAATTTTATTGATATTTAATGGGTGCTCAACCTCCCCCAATTTTGACGCCCTCCCTCCCCCCCGAAATCAAAAAAATGCATAATCTTGTAAACCAGTTGAGCTAGAGACTTTATTCAACGACCAAAATGCAGAAATTATGATTTCCTATCTATGTTTAATACATTTTGTTTCCGTATCTAGTCAAATTTTTGAGTTATATTGAAAAAACATTTTTCGATCAAAAATGATACAATAATCACCACGTTACTATACTTGAAAGACTTCACATAACATGTTTCAGAAAAACTGATGTTTCAGAAATAAATTTAACGCATTAGAACTAATCTTGCTATACGCCATCAACCATTTTAATGGTAAACTACGTCATGTGTATGCACTGTAGGCAAAAAAAAGTTTATAAAGTTTCTGATTATGATTTATTTTAATGCCACAACATTTTTCGTGCAAAGTGGATTTCGCAATGCAATGTTATCCACTAAGTTTGTTTTCAGTAGTGTAGATTTCCGCTTGTCTGGAATTTTTCTTCGCAGCATGGGTACCACTTGGTATAAATGAGAACTTTGATTTTGGTTTGCGCTGGTTAATTTTTTGTGATAGGTTTTAGCCAGCAGTAGGGCTCTTTCTGCAGAATCATTAACAACCTGCATTTGACTCAGAGTTTTTCTTTAAAAAGTTGTAATTGAAATCGTTTTCCCATTGCAAAGCTTGTACTTCCAAAAAAGTTGCTCCTGTTTCTATTTTTGCGGGAATCAGAAACGAATTTGGTCCAAATAGTTTTTTTTTATTTTTGCACGTTTTTTGAGCTCTGGTGTCACCACTTTGCCTAATTGCTAAAGAGCAATACTGACTGGATCTCGGTTTGAATCGCAACATTTCCTTTCTACATTGATCTTTTTCGTTGACAGCCAACTGCTTTGAAAAAAGCCAAAAATGCCATTTCTTCGCTGAGTTAGCACAGATGAGCATCAAAGCGATTCAGAGCTGATGTTATAAAACCATCACAAAACGGAGGAAGATTTGATTTGGCCTGCACGCTTCTGAGTTGGTGGAAAAAAGCGAGATCAGTGACTGTAGCTTCAAAAGGAAGTGGACACTGAATCCAAGGTTCGACATAAAATATTGTGAGGAACAGAGCTAGATATCTATGCTGTTCAATCACGAAGTTACTTTTAAACATCCCAAGATTACGAAGTTGGGCCGAGTGCAGAACAATTTTTTGTTCACAGACTGATTATTTTAGCCATCCGTTTTTAGTTGCTAATGCAACCAATAGTTCTGGTAGGAGATGTAGGCACATTGCTTGGATATGAATTCAACTATATTAACGACAAAACCAACAACTCGATAGTAAAAGATGACAACTGGGAACTGATTCAACTCGAGCTGTTATTGTTGAATTCATATCCAAGCAATGTGCCTACATCTCCTACCAGAACTATTGGTTGCATTAGCAACTAAAAACGGATGGCTAAAATAATCAGTCTGTGAACAAAAAATTGTTCTGCACTCGGCCCAACTTCGCAATCTTGGGATGTTTAAAAGTAACTTCGTGATTGAACAGCATAGATATCTAGCTCTGTTCCTCACAATATTTTATGTCGAACCTTGGATTCAGTGTCCACTTCCTTTTGAAGCTACAGTCACTGATCTCGCTTTTTTCCACCAACTCAGAAGCGTGCAGGCCAAATCAAATCTTCCTCCGTTTTGTGATGGTTTTATAACATCAGCTCTGAATCGCTTTGATGCTCATCTGTGCTAACTCAGCGAAGAAATGGCATTTTTGGCTTTTTTCAAAGCAGTTGGCTGTCAACGAAAAAGATCAATGTAGAAAGGAAATGTTGCGATTCAAACCGAGATCCAGTCAGTATTGCTCTTTAGCAATTAGGCAAAGTGGTGACACCAGAGCTCAAAAAACGTGCAAAAATAAAAAAAAACTATTTGGACCAAATTCGTTTCTGATTCCCGCAAAAATAGAAACAGGAGCAACTTTTTTGGAAGTACAAGCTTTGCAATGGGAAAACGATTTCAATTACAACTTTTTAAAGAAAAACTCTGAGTCAAATGCAGGTTGTTAATGATTCTGCAGAAAGAGCCCTACTGCTGGCTAAAACCTATCACAAAAAATTAACCAGCGCAAACCAAAATCAAAGTTCTCATTTATACCAAGTGGTACCCATGCTGCGAAGAAAAATTCCAGACAAGCGGAAATCTACACTACTGAAAACAAACTTAGTGGATAACATTGCATTGCGAAATCCACTTTGCACGAAAAATGTTGTGGCATTAAAATAAATCATAATCAGAAACTTTATAAACTTTTTTTTGCCTACAGTGCATACACATGACGTAGTTTACCATTAAAATGGTTGATGGCGTATAGCAAGATTAGTTCTAATGCGTTAAATTTATTTCTGAAACATCAGTTTTTCTGAAACATGTTATGTGAAGTCTTTCAAGTATAGTAACGTGGTGATTATTGTATCATTTTTGATCGAAAAATGTTTTTTCAATATAACTCAAAAATTTGACTAGATACGGAAACAAAATGTATTAAACATAGATAGGAAATCATAATTTCTGCATTTTGGTCGTTGAATAAAGTCTCTAGCTCAACTGGTTTACAAGATTATGCATTTTTTTGATTTCGGGGGGGAGGGAGGGCGTCAAAATTGGGGGAGGTTGAGCACCCATTAAATATCAATAAAATTTAATGAAATTTTTTTTGAGATAGTTTTACTCCAAAAGGCAACCATTAAACACCTGAGACTTAAAAAATCAAAAAAAGTTTTTTTGACACACCCTAGTCTTTACCGAGATTCAGCCCGTTTTTCTGCCCAGATTTTCTGCCAAATTCCAAAAGGGGGGGGGGCATGACTCAATTCTGCGCACTACTCTTAGGTATTTACGCATTAATGGCACATTGCCCCCCCCTAAATGCGCCCCTGCTTAGCTCTACGTTTCTGGCCCATAATCTCCTGAAAAATCTACCTGCAGCAGTGGCTGCGAACAACGCAACCTCGAGTGTGCTCTAAGAAAAACAAAAACAGATGATTTGTTAAAAAACCAACTAATGATTTGGTAGGTCTGTATCTCTACTACCCGACACACCCGTAAACAGGCGTGCAACCAAATTTTTGTTGAAATGAGAGGGGCTTGAACCAATAGGTAGGATTGATCGTTACTACTTTTTGTATCATTGTTGGCTGTCTTGTAGCTGCTTGATGTTCAAAAAAGTATTTTGAGTACACCAAAATGGGGGAGCACAAGCAGACGTTAGGCGAGGCAAGGTCCCCCCGACCCCTCCGTAGCGACGGCACTGCATTTTCAAGGACTTGGATATTTAGTCTACTTTTAAAGGAACTGACATGAGGACCAGAGTTGTGAATCGGGCCGGGTGTTTTAGTTCGGGTTTGGGCCTCAAGTTGACAAAAATTTCGGGCTTAATTTGGGCCTGAGACGTACTTTTTGTCTTAGGTGCACAAAAATATAATCAAAATAACTTGGCAACATTGCAAAATTTTTCTGACCTAAATTAGCTTTCGGGTTTTTTCGGGCATAATTTGGGTTTCAGATTAGTGTTCGGGCTGGGTTCGGGCCTGAACTAGTCGGCCCATTTACAACTCTAATGAGGACATCAACTTGCTGCGCGGTTTATTCTAAACGATTTTTTTCTAAAATTATTTTAACCGGCCGATCAGTCATCCAAAAACTTAGTTTCGATCAAAACTGGTACTTGGTTCAAATTTGTAACTTTCATTTAAAAGCGATCGTTTATAACGAAATTACGTTTGTACTGCATTATGAATTGGACATTGTCCCCAGCCATGCAGCGCAGCACCGCATAGCGCAACATGTTCTTGATAGCTGTCCGCTAGCTGTTGCTTATTTTATTTTTCTGTCTGAGTTTATTTTCCTCTCATTAAGTTTTATCTCATTACATGTAGAAAAAATCAATATTTATCGTAAATTTCTGATTTTTTTTCAAATTCAAAAGCAATTTTTTTATTCTTCCACCAGACAAGCGTACGTTTATCACCACTTGCCTTATTCTTTTTTTCTATTTTTCAACTTTTTTCTGGATGATTTTCAATAACATTACGGTCTTTAGGGAGTGAGCAATTAATGTGTGCAGGCGACCAAGCCAAACTCCCAACGGTAATCAAATCTCCAACACCCGAGATTAGTTTGTGCGCCGTAAAATCTTATTAGTTCGCAGAGCAAATATCTGACAGAGCAGGTTAAGGATTTTACGCAAATCTTAAAATCTTAGTCTCAACACAACCATAAAGATTAACTTACAATCAGAGGTGGTCAGTAACGAAGTAGTTCTACTTAAGTAGACTACTTAAGTAGTATTTTCGGTAACGAGCGACTTACTTAAGTATTTTTCATTTCTAATACTTCTACTTTTACTTCAAGTAAAATCCTCTCGAAGTAACGCTACTTAAGTAGTAATGACTTTTATGTAAAGTAGAAGTAAACACCTAGCCATTATTCCACCTCACAACGTGTACAATAACGAAGTAAACATTATTCCACCTCACAACGTGTACAATAAGTACGTATCGAGTTTGTTTTACTGTACAGTACTACGAAACTTATTGAATAGTTACACCGATTCATTTACAGGTCATCTAGGGTAGTGTGTTTTTGCGTTGCATCAAATACCAGGTGTTGACTCAGTCTCACTAAAAAAAAAAACATACCGACCCTGATTAGCATGGTACAGTAGACAAACTAGACATGCGCATTACTCCTGGTTCATACGAAAAAGAGTAGCGGTTAACGGCGTTGCGTTTGCTGCGGCCCGTCTGGGGTTCAATTCCCTAGCCGGTTAACGAACAGTGTTGCTAACGACTCGCCATCGCTGCGACATTTCTTCTCAAGCTGTGTTGTCCAGGCGCGGAGATGAGCCCAGAGTCCCTACTAAATCGTATTCGTAACACGCTTCGGTGTAATTTCAAGAGAATAATAAAACTTTGATTTTTTGATGTGCTACCGTAAGTATGGCTTTGCTTGAACACTGATCGTAAGCGTCACAACAGCAAACCTTCGAAGAATAAACAAACACGTGAAATTCGAAATTACTTTCTACTTTCATGACTTAAGTAGAGTTAAATTTTGACTTCTTTCCTACTTTTACTTAAGTGGAAATGCTTCGCCATACTTCTACTTTTACTTGAAAGGCATTTTTGAGTAAGTAACAATACTTCTACTTAAGTAGATTTTTCGACTACTTTGTCCACCTCTGCTTACAATTTATGCAAGATGAGTTCACAAACTACAAAGACAAAACCAAAGGGGCTAAAGGGGCTTCATTTCTTCTGTAGCCAAGTCACTTAAAAAATTTAACTAAAAATTGCAAGCGTTCAAACGCGTTTTGGACTTAGCCTGTAAATATAAAGGGGGAGGGGGGGCTGGGCATTTATTCTTCAACTGACTTTATCTTGGCAATATGATTCTTTCAAAAAGCTCCAAAAACGTGCAAAATTTGATCAAACTGGCGTTAAAATGGCGATGTTTTTTTCCCAAATTGCCCAGCGGCTGGTCATGGCCCCCGGGGGCTGTGGTTTCTGCCTCCAGACCCCCGTTTGTGAAACACTTTAGTTACATTAGTTTGCTCAGCACGCTGCTCAATTGCGTCATTTTTCAAGCAACAAAAAAAACTTGAACTTTAGGTTTAAGCCTTCCCCCCTTTAACAAAATTCTGCTGGTTACGTGCTAGACAGGCGCGCAATCACGATTTTGTTAAGGGGTTAAGCTTAAAGGTGAATCTTTTGCCTGAAAAACTTGTCAATTGGGCAGCGTGCCGAGAAAACTGGAGCAACTCACAGGTATCACCGGTGGGGAAGGGGGCTGGGCGATTATGGTAATTTTTCAGAAAAAAAATAGCCTTTTCGCACCATTCGGATCAAATTTTGTACCTCTTTGGAGCAATTAAAAAAACAAAAATTTGCCCATGTAGGTAAGATTTGAAAGTCAGTTGAAGAAACAAATTGCCCATCTCCTTTTAGCCCCTCCACCCTTACTCAAACAACCGAAGTGAAGGGGCACTAAAATAAACTGAATTTTTGCACATAAAAAGTGATATTTTACGGCTACAAATTTTTTAAACAGTTTTCTACAAATTTTTTTAACAATTTACTATTTTAACAGTTTTGCATTCATGTTTAAAAAAAAAAAGTTTAAAGCCGGCAGCGTTTCATAGCTCGTTTCGTATCCGGCCCACGTAATTGCTTGAAAAATCTGTCTGCAGCAGTGAATGCGACCAAAAGCTCAACCAGGATTTTGTTTAGAGGGAGGGGGCATGAACCAAAAGTAAACTTTTTTTGCTCAAAACTTTAATTTAGGTCCCGTGTTGAACTAACTGACGCAACTCAAGCGTATGTGATAGGATCTTGGGGGCATAGCTTCCAGCTGCTGGGTGATTTTGCTGTAAAAACAGCAATTTCAATCACATTTCGCTCGATTTGGGAGCAACATGAATAACTACAATAAATTGCTAAAATCCAGAATTCATTGAAAGAATTAAACTGTCTAGCCCCGTGTGCCCCTTATACTTAAGGTCAAGCTCAAGACATGTTTAAACGCTCGTGATTTGGGGTTTAAAGCTTCTAAATAACTAGGCTAAAGGGGGGATGAAGCCCCTTTAGTCCCTTCCGCGTAGTTGTGCCACTTACTGCGACCTAAAAAATCTTCAGTGTGCTCTAAAAAAACGAAGCAGCTGGTCTTAGAAAAAATGCTTTCACGTCTTGTTTCAGGTTGTAATCGCTAACAAAGTACAAGTACCAGTAACGATTCTGTAGGCTTACATCTCTCTTCCGCGACACATCCGTAATGACGTGTTAATAAGACTGATTATTGCATCACATTTATGCACAGCAGTTGGTTGCCAGTAATTTCGCCGAGAATACTTCAAACGAGAATTGCGTTTGAACGTTATTATTCCTTTATCCATTATTGTCTGCTGTTGTCTCATCGTTACGTGATGTTCCAAAAACGTATTCTGAGCAAACCAAAATGGGGGGAGGCACAAGCAGTCATTAGGGAGGGGCACGGCTCTCCCTGGACCCCCTGTAGCGACGGCACTACGCTTACCCCAGGTCAAGTCCGAACACCTTTAAACGCATATAAGATGGGTTAAACTTTGTAAATGACTAAGCTAAAGGGGATGAAGCCACCTTAGCTCCTCCTAGTTGCGCCACCGGTGCCAGAAAAACTATGAATGCTTGCAGCAATCTGATCGAACTTATTATTTCGTAATAAAATCGCAAATCACCGATATTAATTTTTGTGTATAGTTTGCAGGTTCAAACTTTAAACACAAATGCAGTATTTGGAAAATAGAAAATAGATGTGAAACAAAAGAGCAAAGTTCGTAGTTTTAAGCAAAATTTGAGTTTTATGATACAATTGAGGAGGTAGTATAAGCCCTCTTGATAAGGTGCATTGCTGGCGACAAACTTCAGAAAGACATCAGAGTGCCCTACGGGGGTATAGTGAACTTTTTGCAGTAAAATTGGCAGGTATTTATCACTATAACGTACGGTAATTGCTTGGTTCTAAGGTCAAAACCAGCCCCAACTGCTTTAACATTTTGCAAATTTCAGCAACATATCGCTACTTTAAAGGCAATTTTGTTTTCAGATTTATGTGTTTTTTTTACACTGTAAAATCATTGAAAATTAAAACCACAATTGCGCCTGTTTTGCCAAAAAAAAAGCTCCCCAGGTGGAAAGATCCTGAACAAATTGGAATATTAAAAAGTTAAAATATACTTAAAAACTAAAAGCTGCTAATACAGAGGCCAAACTGAAGGCTGATTTACTACTACCAGTTAAACATCAAAACTCTCTAAAGCATGAGGAAAGAAAAATTTTTTTCATTGAAAGTAAATTAAAATTATACGCCGTTGAGCAATCTTTGTGCTTTTCGAAAAAAATCGGAAGCATTGCGGAAACATTTGGAAGCGTTGTTATTTACCTCAGTCAAGTAGACCTCAGTCGTAGATCCGGATTGAAACCCTCAGCTACCAACAGTTGAAAGAGTTTGCGACGGGGGCCTAGCCACAGAAAGATCTTTGACTGTTATTTATTGGATGGTATTTTAAGACTCAAATTTCTTGAAGTTGTGTTAACTTTTAGCCGTTCGATAGGGGTTCTTTAGAACAAAGCTTGAATCCGTTGGGTACTTGTTTGTAAGGTTAAAAGGAAAGCTATCACTTTTACGCCTTTTATGTGTTAATAAGTTTATTAAAATGTCCAAAAAATCCGCAATTAGTATAATTGATACTGCATGCCTAGTGATAAAGACTTCAATTTGTCCTCCCTATTTTTGATTGCGCTCAGCTATCAACATTATTTATATTTTTCATCGGACCACATTTTCAGGGGGGCAACAATCAATTTTTTTTCGGTTTCGCCAGGCCCTCTGTTTGGCTCCAGGTCTAGTCTTAGTACGTCCTTAGCAGGGGCATATTAAGGGGGGGGGGCATTGTCTCATGGTCTTCCCCTTTGGGTCGCCAGGATTGCAAAATTGTATAGAAAAGTAAGCAAAATTGAGGCATAGCCCCCCCTTTGCAAGTTGGGCAGAAGGTTTGATCATATAAGGGGTATGTTCTGTGCGTTTTGTTGGGCGAAAAAATTTTTTTTGCTCTTCACCTAATTTTGGGCGAAAAATTGGACCAAATTTGAGTGAAGACCTTTTTTTTTCTTTGCTCTTCACCTAATTTTGGGCAAAAAATCGGACTGATTTTGGCTGGAATAATTTCTGATTCAATCCTTTGCTCTTCTCAAATTTTCTGAAGTTTCTGCCCCCCCCCCTTTTCAAAATCTTGCGTACGCTACTGGTCCTTAGAGGCGAGATGGTTTTGGTGCGACTAAAGCGCGGTCTTTATTACCGCCCTTCCTCAATATTTGATCATCAGAAGTGGATACCGTGATGCCATGGCTTCGATTTGTTGGGAAAATGTTTTGGGAGTTTCACAGGAAAAATTTATGTTAAAGAAAACAAACCGAAGATGAAGAATATTCATTCGCTCATTTTTCATTTACTATCTAAAGGTCAAGATTAGGGTTTGAAATAGGGTTTGGGTCAGGTTAGGTTTGTAGTTAGTTTTACCGCAGAGTAGAAATTTAAGTTTCGTTTAGATTTGTATCAGAATTAATAAGAAAGCAAATAAAAAATTTTCGGTAAAGCAGCCTCTTCCAAATGTGTTTTCAGAGGACGGTAGTGAATTTGACGTGTTTGCCTTTTAAGCTTTCTCGAAACTCCTTAACGTTCTTTATGAAACTAGCTGCTTGTATTAGCCAGGGAGTTAAGCGCACCTGCAATGGCTGAGTTCAAATAGGTTCAAGTAGAAAGAGTCTCAAGGACGTAAGAAATTAACTGCAGATTGTAATTAGCCCATACATAACATGCCTCTAGCTTTTTTACACTGAAAAAGATATGTATATTGTACTGATGAGTGGAGTTTGAATTGAACCGATTCAAAAAAGAGCTCGTCAGCGTAGGCCAGAGTGAATATCATAACAGAGTACGTGTCAAAAATTAAAAACCTACAGTCTGTTTCTACCGTATTTGGGATCATCAAGGGTGTCTTATTCCATTCTGTTTGAATAAGACACCCTTGGTTATCCCAAATACGGTAGAAACAGACAGTAGAGTATTAAATTTTTGATTTTTGACGTGTACTGTGTTATGATATGTATATGATGCTGTTGTTTATAATACATTAGCGCAGTAGATTACCACAGTACTAAAACATTAAAAAAACAAAATCCAATAAACTCAGCAGTCTGTTTCATTCTAAATGGATTCATCATTTGCTCTAACTCTTCGTTATCGAGCACGTTTTGAAATCCTGATATCAATCACAGATTTATATTCAGAATAGAAAACTTTTGTATTTTTGCCGCAAACCTTACAAAGAGCTCGATATGATACTTGATCAATGATCAGTGCAGGTTAAAATTCAACATCAAAACCGTGTTCATAGAAAAAGGGATATTTTAGACCCACTATTTTGTAATGTTATCATGAAAATTGAGTGTTCTTTAGTCGTGAATAATCCATTGTGGGGTTAAAGCAAATGGATGACTCAGTGCTACAAATTCTCACTTTTCGTGATTATAGCACAAAAATTTTGTGAAATCTCCATTTTTCTTTTTTTCGTGATTACAGCCCTAACCCTACAGTAGCTATGACGTTAAACCTAGCTATAACCCTAACCCTAGCTCTAACGCTAACTTAGTGGTGAAAGAGTTAGGATTAGAGTTAGGGTTAGGGTAAAAGTAAGATTAGGTTTTGGGGTTTTGGGTTGTAATCGCAAAAAACGAAAATTGAGGTTTCACAAAAATTTTGTGCTGCAATCACAAAAAGTGAAAATTTTTAGTGGCGATGGAGTTGTTCATTCTGGCTAGTACTGTACAACAGTATTTTTTATGAGAACAATTTCATCAAAATACGAGATTCATTTTCGACAAAAATTTAAGGAAAAATTAAGAACAATCGGCAGGAAAAAAAAATTAAAAACAGCTCGTTTTAAATGTATTATAAACGTACAGTAAAAGGCGTTCGTGTTATGTCTTCAGCAAAGTTTTCTTTGCCTTTTCTTTATTACCATTGTTAATTTGTCTAAAGTGTTTTTCAACAATCATGACTAATACCAAAAGACACCTTTCAACCAAGCAAGACTAAAATTGTGTCCGTTCATTCTCCAATAAAAGTAAGAACAAATGAGGCTAAAAATTCGTGAAGATTTAAGAACAGTTTACCTCAAGTTTATTGGTTGTTCTCACAAAAAATAGTGTAACGAATTTAAACTCTGTGGTTTCCTAACCGCAATAAAATTCGCGAGTCTTATGTGTTTGAAACAGCACATGACAGCCACTACTGTAGCAACAGAACAGCTCACTACGCGCCCAGCATTGAATTTTTCATTGTAGTAATAATATTGATTGCTGATATTGACGCAGTGACGTCATTTTCGGTTGCGGATGACTGTGACGTATATAGACTCTTTATTCATGTAGTCACGAATAAGAGAAAACACAACATATGGGATACGAATTTCAGTTAGAGCCCACCAGTACACATTACAACATTCAGCTGCATCCAGGTGCACAACAGGATTTTGCTACGGGGGAAGAAGCGGGGCACTTGAACCAAAAGTCAAAATGGTTTTGTTTCAAAAATACATCTTGTGGGAGTGTTGTTGAGGAAACTGATGTAGCTCAAGCTTATCACAAAAGAGGGGTTTGGAGGCGAAACTTCTTGCCGCTAGGAAGGTTTTGTAAATTTTTGAAAAAAATACCATTTTACCGCTTCGGAATAACATTCCGCACTATTTAGAGCCATTTGGCAAAAGCAAATTGCTCATCTCTTTCAGAACCCCCTTACTTGCTAATCAAGCGCAAAACACGTTTAAAAGCTTGCATATTTTGGTTAAATTTTCCTAAGTGACCTGGTTAAGATAAAGCTTGAATTCTACCCATTCTTCTTAAGCGAATTGTTTAGATGCGGTATCTCATGCCGATTGCGCTACACTTGTGATTCTCTAACCCATGGCCTTCCATCAAAGACTCACAACACTTGCCATCCGCTGTTTTTCAATTACAACACCTAGTTGTTCTTTTAAAGGGTGTCCATTTGTGGTGTTATTCTTTTCACCAAATTTCTTTCGCTATTTGCAACTACTGTCATACAATCACGACTACCTTCGTAATAACAACAAATTGAAACATGGAGCGCGAATGCTCCATCTCTATCCGTAATTAACTCTTGCACTTTCTAAAAATCATCCCTTACGAAAAAACGGAGTCAGACCTAGCATCTTGGAAAACTTTAACACGTAATTGGTCCAATTTGGAAAAGTTTTGTCAATATCAATAACGTTATTGCTGTCACTTGTCAAGCCTGCCATTTTGTTTTCGCGAATCTGCGCCGGATTTTTTCTTTTTTGTTTATATCTGTTTAATTTATTTAAAAAGAAATTTGGAAATCGAAACTACTTTTTCAAATCTCTTCTGTGTTGATAATATAAACCTCGATAATCGAAAACACAAAGATAAACCAAATATTCACGCCAGAACAATTGCGTACGTTTTGCGTCTTTTTATGAAAAAATGTTCACTATTTTGTACAGCGCGATACTGCTGCTGTCGAGGCGAGGCTTCAGAGAGCGGATGGTTGGTAAATATGATACAACAAGATAAACAAGATATTCGCTCGTCAATAGCCAGTTATTGTTGTTAATTGTGACGTTTCAAAACCTGAATGGTGCTTCAGCCCCATTGAAGCCCCCCTGCAGCAGCTGGTATCCGGCCACCGAGCTGCGCTATGCGCTGCGGGACATCTGCCAGGGCGCTGTAACGCGTGCTTAGCGCGACGCAAAAGGTTTTTACGTAAAAGCAAATTAAATTTAGAATTTTATGACATCACATTAACAACTGGACTATAAGAGATGTAATCGCGTCGCGGCTTTATCTTTTCGCTAAACCTTTGTCGCCGAATTATTAAATAAAATCAGAGCCATATTTTTTCTAAAAGGTAGCATAATTGCTGTTGCAAAACACATAAAAATTACTTCTCCAAGTGCACAGAAGCTGGGGTGGGCGTGGTTACCAATTGCAAGCGTGTGAGACGTCCACTACATAAATAGAGATGCCTGAGGGTTAGGGGGTTGTAGCTGTAGTCCCCTACATTTTCAGCTGGGTTGCATTATACACGTATTGTTTTAT
Source organism: Trididemnum nubilum (assembly GCA_963965965.1). Lineage (NCBI taxonomy): Eukaryota > Metazoa > Chordata > Ascidiacea > Aplousobranchia > Didemnidae > Trididemnum > Trididemnum nubilum. The sequence continues at coordinate 37,039,576 of OZ014484.1, read as the reverse complement.
TTGACTTGAATTATTTTTTTTTTAAATTTGAGCATACTACATCTAAAATTACCTCAACCCAAATCCTAAAAGTTATCTCCTCCTATGATCGACTAAATATCAGTGGGCTGTTCCTGCGACATCGCGATCATATATTTTGCCAGCTGCGGTTGATCTTGATCCGGGCCCCAATCTCAACTACCTTAATCACCTTTAGACCTGACTAGATGCGCTACTGCAAGCGATTACTATGTAAATGCTGCCGTTAGAATTTTGCTGATGTCATCCATTCTCACGAGCGTTTTGCCTGAGGTTTTGAAATTTATTAATATTGATTGAATAGTTTCAATAATCAATTCAATGTTTTGGAAAACGTGGAATGTGATCAATAACACGTGCACCTGCTTGCAGTATGTTTACATTGCTGCTTGGTGAAGAGGCGGAAGCTTTACTTAGAACGGTAATCTCTGATCAGGGCCATCCCTGCGGAGGGAGGACCAAAGGGGTTATGCCCCCTATTTGGAAGATAGGCTAAATCTCATATTTTACTTACTGCTTTGTATGTTGTTTACAAGCTAACCGTCCGGTTGGTCGAGTAACGCGTTTATTTCTGGAGCGAGATGTCTGAGGTTCAAATCTCGGGCCGGTCAAATTGGAGGCAGTGTTGCCAACGGCTTGCCACCGCTGCGACATTTCTTCGAATAACCCGTGTTGCCCGGGCACAATGACGCGGAAATGGGCCCCGAAAACTCGTTACACGCTTCGGCGTATTGCAGCAAGTATAATATAAGATTTAATTTGGTGTGTTCACAAGTTCCTGAAATTCACGTGTAATCGCAGCACTGTGATGGAAGCTGGTGTTAGCAGTGACGTGCTACTTCGAATTACAGCACTGATCAAACACTTGAAACACTCCACTTCTGCTATTAAAGCATCCACTTAAAAAGAGAGAGACAAGAGATAACATCAAAGTGAATAAATCAAATAAACTTTTAACTTTTTAACACGGTACCTCGTTACTGTTAAGAACTAGTCAAACTTACGTTAACATCACTACACTCTATTTTTTCTAAAAACTAGCAAATTTTATTTGGGGCTGGCTGTTCTTAATTTTTACGACTTTTCAACCTCATTTGTTTATAACTATTTTTGGAGAATTTAGTGACACAAATTTATTCTTACTTGGTGAAAAGTTGTGCGGTGTAAAAGTTTGGACGGTTGTCGGAACTGCAAAAACAAAACAGTAGCCTACACACAACTGGCTATTACTGAACCTTCCTATTTCGCTACGGTACGGCATATACAATTACTCTTTTAATTTGTTCTTAACTTTTTTTCATGCCAAGCTGCGATTATTCTTAATTTGTTCTTAAATTTTGAATAAAAATGATCCTTGTATTCTCACATAAAGAGTGCTTTTGGTGTTGCTGTAACTTCGTTTTTATTAGCAAATAATCATCTAATACTCTCCAGGTTAGATTCCCGAAATGGAAAACCTTGGGAGGACATTTTGCAAATATTTCCTGTTGGGACTAATCAGTCTACTCGTTGTGTGGTGGTCCAGGCTAACAAAATACCTACAAACAGAACCCAAAAACGGCGATTACCGTGCTGTGGTTCGATAGACGCAGCAAATACTTGGTTAATTCAATCATAAATATTGGCAGATAATTCAACGCTTTGTGTTTTGAAGAGGGCCGTCCGTTACTCAAAGGAAATTGCGCCGTTAGCATCAACGATACAGGTTTTGAAAATATGCAACAACGAAAATGTGTTCTTTCAGACATACAAAAATCAGTAATTAGCGTAGGTGGGCAAGTTAATACAAAACGTTAGCTTTGTTAACCCCTAGTCCGTCAACAAACTTCTTAACTCCGTTAAAGTTAATTTGTAATTTTCAGCTTCAATCAACGGAAGATAATAAAGTTAGTTAGTTCGTTAAAATTTTGGGTGTAATTTACATTTCTTTTTATTCATTCGCTTCTAGGACACGTAACGACCCTGTTGAGCTGATTGTAAGGAAAAACATCGCTATTGCGGTCTTTTGTGTTTTGGAACTAACACTTTACCGTCTAATCTAATTTTAAGATAAAAATAGGTTCATATGCACTAACGAAGCTGCGATCGGAAAATCTTTGGAAGTTGCAAACAGCGATAATAATTTATAGACCTGTGAGGCTGCAGCTTTTTATTTACCACAAAAAAGCGCTGCTTTCTTCGCTTTTTCTACAAAACTCGTGCTAATACGCAACGAGTGTTACCAGTGATAACTGGTTTGTGCCGCTACAATGAATAAATGGTCAAGAAGAAATTAGCAACAAAAACTTTAACGGAAGTTAACGAAACTTATAACAGTAGTTAATTTAGTCCGTTAACGTAAAAAACTTTTTAACGAATTAACTAGTGAATGAAAAAGTTAACTTCGTCATTAACGGATTAAATATTAACGGATTTGTGCCCACCTATGGTAATTAGTAACGTACTAGGACCACATTAATACTTTCTATAACATAGGTAACCAGTATCCAGGAGATGAGGGCTAAACGATGAAAAATTTTAGTCACGGTACGCGTTTTGAAGTCTAGCTACATTGCAAATTGCACCAAGTATTTAATATGCTCTTAAACGAATCTGTCTGCTCGGCCACTATGGAAACGAAAGTTTTCATGGCACACCGTTTAAACTTACATTACTAGCCATTAGTAGGCCTATCAGAATGGGGCATTCTGTTTTGATTTTTTTCGCGTTCGAATTTTGACAAAAATTTTCGGTCTTTAAAGAATTTATTTCAGTTATCTTAACTTTAGAAACACGATTTTAGCGCTTGAATGCTAACTTTTGCAAACCAAAGTTTGCCGAAAAAGAGCGAGTACTCTTTATCAAATATGAAAGTTCTCGAAATAAAGTAGTGTTCGAAATACTATCACGTGAAAAAACTTAGATCTACAAGAAGATCTTGGGTCAAAGCGCAAAAACAGATCTTATTGGGGTGAGAATAGTTGTACATACATTTTAGTAGCATAATAATAGAAGATGATAGGGCTTAGTTAAGGCTAGTGTATCCGCTATGTGGTTTAGCCAGTGACACAACTGTTAGTGTAAACCATGAAACATATGTTTCTGCAGCAAGTATATAGCTTCTATAGCTCTCAAATGGCTTCTTTTTTCCCTCCTCAGCTAGTCCATCTGTCACGGTTATTATTCTTCAAGAACTTAGTACAACGCACGACGACCTATCGCCGTGCAGCAAACAAAAATTAAAAGCAGGAAAATTATCGATTTTCAGTCCTACAATCCCCAGGGCTTTGCTTGTTCTGTTGCGTTTCACATTATAGCGTTGGACTGAAATTCGCTTCGAAAAATTTCTTAAAATTATTCGAGAAAGGGAAGCACTCTCATTTCACACGACGAAATGACGTCAAATATGAGGCAGCGGCTCCGCACACAGCATAATTATTCGTGAGCCACAAGCAAAAATAGCAACAAACGAGAATGTGGCATGCAAGCATGACACTGTTATATCTCTTCCTACAATTTGACCAAATTCCAGCTTCATCCAACCGATTTTAAGTTAAATTTAATGTTATATAGTTTGTTACCGGTAACTTGTAAGTCTCACTTGATAAAACAATCAGGTCGGAAGTATTTTTGCTCGATTCTCTTTAAAAAAATTTTGACAGATCTGAAAACAAACTTCACCAGATTTAAACTTTCTATGACCTTCTGTTGATGAGATAAAACAGGTTAGATTTCCCCTTAGAAATTTTGCCCGGTTGCCAATTAGAAACAACATGTAAAAAGTTACTGCATGCTCTTGATTCTCAATAAATATTTTGAGGCATAGTTATTGTAAAACAAAATAAAACTTTAGTAAAAATGGTTGTTTTTCGGTAAATTAAAACCAGGTTTTCAAAGATTAATGGTCGTAATACTGATAAAATGGCAACTTTGCTCAAGTAAAAGGAAAACAGCTAATTTTGAACTGCAATCGCCAATATCTTGAAAACGGAAAGACGTAGAAACTTTAAATTTGGTGAAAACGCATTTTGGAATTATCCCAACATTTACTTCAAGAGTGAAAATCTTGACTTGAATGCTCTTTTAAGAAATGCTATGAATCATTGGTGTTAGCAAAATTTTTACTAGCGAGGACCAAGAAAAATTTTGCAATTTTTTTTTCGAACATACCGATAAGCCTAAATACAAGGGGTTGAAGGGAAAACCTTCATTCCCCAGCGTTTTTGGATGCAATATATCGCTACGAAATGGGCGCGACTGACGACGAAACACGACGAAATGAGCGCGACTTTAGGTCGCTACTGTGGTTGTAAAGCTTCCCGAAGTTTGAAGCTGAGAGCAGCTGCCGGTAGGTAGGTTTCAAGCTACAGCGCTAGGGTAGTTCATTTATTTTAGTGCCATAAAGTATAATTTCATACCTGCTAGAGCATTTTGTAGACATCAGTTAAACTTTTTGGGATTAATTTAACCCAATTTTTATTTAAGGCTTTATTTTTCCCGAAAATTGAAAATCGGACTTTCTCAATTATGTTTTATCGATTAATTTCGATTTGACTAATTTTTCAAGCAACATTGGCTTAGTTTAGATTTTTGAAGTGAAAAGTCTTAGCTGAGATTAAAACTTTAAACAAACGATAATTAAAAAATGGCCATTTACTACAAAACTAGAAAAAATTGTCCCGCTGATATGGTTTCGCCTGCAGACATCAATGCAGTGGTGCTATTTAGGTGGTGGCTAAATTTAGAGAAGCGGTTGCTAAAAATTACTCGGTTAGATATCTTGGATTTTTGGCTCGAGCGAACCGGTTGCGAAGGTTCGAGAACCGGTACCATTAATTTCGGTTTCAACGAAATTTGAATAAAGCCACAAGCTTCCGATGGAAGAGTAACCAATTACGCCTTTAATCTACCTTAGACATCTTCAAATTCAAAGTACTCTTTTGCATGACCGTTTCTGTTTGCTGTTCGACTTTTAGCCATAAAAAGTTCAATTCCCGGTCGGTTCATACCAAAGACTATAAAAGTTGGTATTAACGGCTTTTTTGCATGACGTTCAGCATTAAAAAGGGATAGCGAGAAGTCTCCATCATATAAACGTGGACAGGTGGCAACTCGAAGCAGAGTCGTAAACGGGCCGACTAGTTCAGGCCCGAACCCGGACGGAACCCGAAAATATAAGCCCGAACCCGTCCCAAACCCGAAAATTAATTTGAAACCTAAATCATGCCCGAAAAGTTAAGTTACGTCTGAAAAATTTATCAATGTTGTCAAGTTATTTTGATTATATTTTTTTGCACCTAAGACAAAACGTACGTCTCGGGCCCGAATTAAGCCTGAAATTTTTGTCACCTTTAGGCCCGAACCCAGCCCGACTTACAACTCTGACTCGAAGACCGCAAAGTGTCCTGGCCAAGGCGATTTGGTGAATAGCGATGTAATTACGATATATACTGCATAGTAACATGAAATAGTTTCAAAACATTAGTCTTTGTCTACACTTCGAACGATATAGAAACCAAACACAAGCACTTCGAAGGATATTGAAACCATATGAAATCATAAACAATCCACTATTGTTTGTCCGATTATGGTTTCAAAATTCTCTGATTATTGTGGATTTTCCCTCTGGCCACATTACACCACAGTCAGCCCCATTATTAGCGCAAAGTAAAAAACTAAAAAGTAAAACGAAAAACAGCAAGAATCTAAATTAAAGCAACAAAGTTTCAAACATTACTGCGGAAACTTTGCAAAGTTCCGAACTTTGTAATTCCTATGAAAAAAAATTCTTGCAAGTTTAGGTCAGGGACTATGGTTCTATGTAGTTTATTAAAAATTGTAACGGGCCCCAAAATAGACAAAATTTTTTGTCAACATATTTGTGGTAACCGCCAAATTCAAGTTTATATCAAACCATCTTGTTTCAAAACTAAGACAAATTTCAATTATTATCCGCTTGAAAAGCAAGAGGGCATAACGATGTAAAACTAAAAAGTATTGTACGGGCCAAAAGTGAGTTCAGGCGTTGAGGCCGATTGTGGGTTAAAACAATCAATAATAATTTCCAATCTTTATTATGCTTGCTGAATTACGCCTAGTCCACACTAAGTTTAAATTTTGAGTTCACGCAGGCTCACTTTTTATTTGTTTGATGTAATTTGAAGTTTCACGAAGTTAGGCTATAGACGCAGCCGCTGAGCTTGGGCGAGGCTTGAGCTCGTTTTTTTTTTTTTGCTTGAGAGCGATTAGCTGCGCTTGCTCTTGTCTGTGCTTCAGCTTCATGTTGATTTTAGCAGACGAAATGTTGAATTTTGGCGGGTGGTTGGTGAAAGCGTCGTCCAGAATAAACACTTTAAGCATCTCGCCAATGAGCATAAAAGCATGACAAACCCACAAAAACTTTGCCCTTAGTTTAGACGGTGCTTTACACCAAGCATGTGATGTGTTGGTGGAGCCTCGTTTCTTCCCGATTTCTTGCGCACGGGTTACAAAGTTTCTTTTGTAGAAATGTCGCAAGGGTGGCAAACTGCTTGCAACGTTGTTTGATTTGATCGGCCCGAGATTTGAACCACACGATACATTGACGAGCGCTGTACCGCTTTACCCACAGTACTGGGTCGAGGAATTACAAACTCGTGACTGGTATTGGTCGTCAAATTTGAAACTGGAAGGTTTAAGTTTTAAGTCTCGGTCTGCTCAAATTAAACACAATGTTGTCACGACACGCTACCGCTGCAATATTTCTTAAAAAGAACAGTGTTCCCGTGCACATGGACGAGGAAAAGGGCTCAGCAAATTTCTCACAGGCTTGACGTAATCCAGCGTGTGGTCTATTCATTGTAGTTTTTTACGTAAAATCTTTTCTGCCACTTCTCAGCAATTGTATTGAATAAGACCTATTTAAACTATTACTGCATAATTATTGATTATTGGACGTTAATCACGTGGCTTTGAGTGCGTCAGGAAAGACAGTTACAACAGTGAAGAAACCAAAGTCCTTTTTCATTCATTGATCCGTGTGAGCCAAGCGTTTTAAGTCTATCTAACTACGTCAAAGCTAAGCACCGTTTGTGGATTCTGTTTGGAAGGTTTTCGTAAGCTAGACCGCAACAACGGATAGACTGCTTGGCCCCAAATGGGAAAGCAACGACGCATTGCCAGCTCGGGAATCGAACTTGGGGTCGGCAACGTTTCGATCACTAGCCAAACAATGAAAGCCCAAAAGTGACAAAAATGTATTGATTGCGCTTGTCAAATCTTACCCTGCTTATAAGTATAACAGAAAGTTGAAAGAAAATTTTGACACAATTTGTGTCCGTTTTTTAATCAAAAATTTGAGCTAAGGAAAACGAATCAAACCCAAATTAAACTTTAAAAAGTGCTTGTTAAGACGTGATTGGAGACATTCAAAGTCAGAATTCTGCGAGTAAAAACAGATCAAAACTCCTAAAAACTTCAATAAAGACGAGTGATGACCGCTTGGATACTAAAATTAAATCTGTTCTTAAAAACTGTATCATCCCGGCACAGGCCCGGCGCCACGGCGGGGCATTCCGGGGCCGTGCCCCCCAAATGACTGCTTGTGCCCCCCCAAAACGAAAATTGTTACCCCCCAAGCGAGAATTGTCCCCCAAAGAAATTAACAGACTCTGGGCTATTGGAGTGCAAATCGAGGCCTAAGAATCCCAAATTGGTGCTTATCGCCCTAAAATTCGCGAGCAAGAACTGTTTTTTCGTAATTTTTGTAGACTCACACCGAATTTCATGAAACTTTTGGGACGAAGACCTTTTTTTCTTTTTTTGGTCTTCAATTTAGAATTCGTAGAAAATCGCAAGAATTTTGAGATAACAACCAGAATTTGTGGATATTTCGGAACTGAGGACCTTTTTTTTGGTCTTCACCGTTTTCGTTTGATCTACACCCCCAATTCACATAAATAAATTTCTCGTGCCGCCCAAAATTTGTTTCTGCCCCCCCCCCCAAATCACGCTATCCTGGCGCCGGATCTGTCCCGGCACCATTTGATCTTACCTCGCAACAAATATAATAATTTTGCCTTAAACGGCATCATTATAGTGCTGAAATCTTTTTAAAATACACTTATTTTTTGTAAGAACAATTTTGTAAGAATACGAGGCTCACATTTTGCTCCATATTGAAACAAGCTAAGGACAATGCCAACATTGGCATAAAAAAATTAAATAAATTAAGAACACGGGTCGATACAATGCGTTTGTAAACAACCAGCAAAGTTTTCTTGCTCTTCCATACAATAGCCATTTCTGTTTTGTCTAAAAACCGTTTCAAGATGCATGACACGTATAAAAAAGACAACCCTCACTCAAGAGACATATATTTTATATCGCTTTGTTCTTCGACAAAATTTAAAACTCAATTAAAAACAAATAAGGCTGAAAATTCGTGAAAATGTAAAAACAGCTTCATCCCCAAATTTGCTAATTCTTATAAAAACAAAGTGTACTGAGTAAGATTTTTTAGCAATGATGTTAACGCTAAGGTGATATATTTTGCTTCAATTTTACCTCAAGTGGTGCTACTGTAGGTTGATACGGTTTTTAGGCTTAGATCTAAGCCATCACGTTTCTGCTACACTTACATTGTTCCCAATCCTCTAATGGCTGCTCACCGGCTGGTATCGATCGGGCCAATTGCGTAATCAGCACAACGGCAGTCAGCCACCATAGCGATGCCTCTACCTACTGGCTTCAACAAACCTCGTAGATCAGTAAAAACTTATTTTTTGCAACAGCAATTTTCTAAGAACATGAGGCTCAATATTGCTCAAAATTTAAGCACAAATTAAGAACAATGCCTGTCTCAGCATGAAAAAAATTAAGAACACGAGCTACTACTACGCAGTAATCAGAATAGTTTTCTAAGCCTTTTCTATTTCGAAATGTTGATATGTTTAACAGTAGTTGTGAGCTTCAGGTATGAAAAATAATAACTTTTATCTCAGCAAAAATAAGTTCCTGTCACTTTATTGCCAAAAAAAGTTAAGAACAAATAATGGGGCTGCACTTTGCGAAAATCTAAAGACAGCCAGCCCAAACCTAAAATTGACCCGTAGTACAAAAAATCTAACCATGTAGAAGAAATTGGAAAATTTTTGAAGAAGAATATCCGCCGGCCATTGGCAGCATTCTTACATGTAGATTACTTTTCTTTCTCAAAGCCGTTTTGTGTTTTTGGCCGAATTTTGTGTTTTTTGAACTACGCTGGTACTGGGAATCAATTTTCCTACTTGTATTCGAAGTTTGAAAATAAAATTAATTTCGGTCTGTGATTTGTATCGTGGCAGCAAAAAGTGGTCAAAAATGTCGAGAATAGAACAGAGGTGTCCAAACTTTTTTAAGGTAGTACCACATTAGCCTTGGCACAGGTGTCTGTGAGCCAACAACTTTTGGTGGCATCACTTTAATTGCCTGCCAGAATATCAGGCCCCAAAATCCCTGGTCCATGTGCAAAACATACCAGAAAAAAATTTATCTCGAAAAAGGTCTCCAGTACGTTTTTTAAGTGCTTTGGGAATGGGAGAAGACCAAATAAAAGAAATCTTCACGTGTTTTTTGGACTGATACGATTGTGTTTGCAAGATAAATTGTACTAAATAAATATGATGCTCAGACCAAATAAAATTTGGACTCTGAGAATCCCTGAGCTACAGCAAATATTACTTTTCTGTTTGCGAACTTCGATGCTATTCGCAGCAAAGTAATTTAGCGTTGCTTTGTTTTCATCGAATGCACAACTTGGGAAATTGATAAGAACATTATTTGATGTAGAATTACATCACCAACAATGATGTCATTCGTAGCACCACGATCATGCTGCTGTCTCTGTATCCCGTATTATTTCGAAGGGAATTTTTATAATATAAAAGGTACTGTCGTTACGGTGCCGCTGTTTTACGGTTAAGTCGCTTTTACTTTCAATCGCTTAATAATAAAGTTAAAGATATCGTTAATAATATATGGAATTTGTTTAACGGAAATGAAAGCAAAAACAGTTCATACACTTAAAACAAAAACCGATTCTTACTTCCTGCTTTTAATTGCAATTCTCTGGGATTGTTCGGCTCTTGCAACCACTTCCACATCTTTCTGAATGTTTCTCGTCCGCTTTTCAGTTTTGACCACGGTTTCGGGTTGCGGAGTAGATCGGAGAGCGTTCCTTGACTACGCGACAAAACCTGACGCGCGAAGACCGCTTGGGGGATGCTGCAGCGCTTCAATTCTGATGTGATTTTCTCGGCGACTTCCTTTGTGTTTACCTCGTCAATCTGCTGCTGGCCTCGGGATGACGTGCTGAAGTTTGTCAGCGATGAAGAAGCTGAAACGCGATCTGCTGAACTCCGTGGTCTCCTACGCGCTTGAACGAAATTTTCCGAACGCAATCTTTTTTCGATGCTTGTTTCAGTTTGAATTGAGTTTGGAAATTCGTGCAGAGATTGATGATAAGAAGGTGAAAAACCGCTTCTGCTTGCTCTGTGCTGAAACACTGGTCCATTCTGAAAAGCTGGATTCATGTTTCCGTGAGAGTTTAATTTTGGGAACATCATATGGGTTTCGTAGGAATTGTTAGATGTCGTCAGAGTTTGGGGTGAAGGAGGATTATTTATTATGTTTGGTTGAAGAACCGAGGATTTGCTGTATTGGCTGAGGTTTACTGCAGCTGCAACTTGATTCACAGCTTCAATCGCCTCTTGTGCTTGTACGTCATTGCATGATTGCGCTGCGAAGCCGTTCAGAAGCAATCTATTGGACAAAGGTGGTAGGGTGTGCCCCATTCCTCCCATTTTATTGTAATTAGAGTCGTGGACCTCTTTTTGCATCAACGAAGGATATCCACCTGTTCCTCCTATCATGTATTTTTCCGCGACCGCTGACGCACGGGGTAGGGGTTGCAAAGGGGTCAACGTCGTGTAACTTGGGGTTTCATGGCTGGCACCAGAGTTTGCAGTGTCAACTGTTAAAGCGCTGTTGTGGGCTTCAGAACGGAAGATGTTCTCCACCGAGCCAGAGACCGGGTTTTCCAATGACATCAGCGCGTTTACTTCATCGGGCTGAAATCCACGAGCAACTCCAAGAGGCAGAAGTTGCAAGTTCCTCGATGAAATGTGTTGGAGCATTACGTCTGCCTGGCTGCTTTCTGACTTTATGGGATAAATGCCGGAATTAAGAACGTCTAAATATTCTTTCTTGTCTGCTTCATTTAAGTTGCTATGCTCTTGGGTGTTCAATTTCATTTCATTCTCAGTGTTTTTGCCCTGAATTTTTATCATCATCTTTCCTTCGGTAAACTCGTCTTCTGGCATAGTTCGGCTCGGAGATGCATCGTTTGCCTCTTTATAATGCTCGCGACGCAGTAACGCTTCTCCTATTGAAGGTAAAAGATGGTGAGAAGATTTCGTCTTTGTCAAGTCGTCGCTGAGATGCTTCGCGCTTACTCTGAGCGGAAGGATTTCGGATGCTGCGTCCTTATTGTTGTTCGGAGATGCAATTGTTTCGTTATGACCAGCAGCTTGGTCGAGAAAACAACCTTTGGAGCTTCCATAATTTTGATGGTTGAAAAATGAATAGGAGTCATGCTTTGGGTGATGGTGTCGCAAATGGTGAAAGTTATTCCGCTCACCGGAAGCTGTGGTTGCCATAGAAACGCCCCAAACGTCTTCACATGTAAGTTTTCTACTGCATACAATTTTTTTTTGAAGTCACATGGGATATAAACCTATTCTGTTTCCATAGAACGCTTAAACCTATTTTGATCTGAAAATATCAAACACAAAACTTTCATACAAATTGCATGGAAATTCTGAATGAATTCAAGGAGGTGAAGCATCCAGCCAATCCCGGTAGTTTACAATAGCTAAAATCTAAACATAATTTTTGAAATTTTTTGTTCTCATTTTGGGGCTACGGTTGCAAAGATTTTCAACAAATACAAAGAGTATTGCAACACAACTCAGAAACACCACTCCATTGATCATGTTAGGCTATTTAGGCTATTTTTATTTTGAGCTAGGCTAACTACATACTTAATCGAACGTTTTTGGCGTTTTACAAAGTGCCCTCATCAGGAAACTAAAAATGCGGCAATTAATAGCTAATATCACTTTCAAGTATCCTGAGGCATAGTTAAAAGTGTTTTTCTCAACTTGCAATAATAATTTGAACGAGCAACTGCATCTGGCTAAACTGTCATTTTTACATACAGGCAATTCAAAATTGGCAATTGATGAAAATACAATTATGACGTTAAACGCAAAATGGTGCCTTCATAAACTATCATTAGTTATTAGGCAATCACGGTAAAATCACTGCACACCTTAAAAAAAAAAATTAATACACACTTAACAAAAAGGCTATAAATGCAAAGAGATCCTCCTAAAACGTTTTTGAAAACCCTGAGTTTGTTCTCTCAATCTGAATTTCCAGAAAAAGGAGGGTTTACTAAAATTGGATTGGTCACGTGATGGTACTGGAAGGTAACTATGATTCAGTCTCTCTTTTTTCCTCGAAGTTCAGGCTGGAGAGTAGATTCAGGGTTAAAACATTTTTTCAGGGGGTACGTCTCTTTGTATTTGCTGAATATTTTTGAAACCTCGGCCCCAAAATGAAAGCAAAAAATTTCAAAAATTATATTTCAATTTTAGCTATTGTAAACCTCTGTAATTGGCTGGATGCTCACCCCCTTTGGGTTTATAATTTCAAAAATATTTTTATTGACCTTCTACTTTTATCGTTTTTTAGTTTTACTTTTTCTACTGAACCGTAAAAAACTTAGCAGTGCAAAGCTGTTACGATCAGAGCGAAGAAATCTTTCTGGCGGCGGCCAAATTAATCATGATTGCGTTGTCTCTGGAAATTCGCGGCCTCCCGTAAGCATTGTTACAGAACAGTTGAACACCAAAAGGCAGGGCCGCAGCCAGAAAGGGCCCACACCAGAAAAACTTTTACTCAATATTACTGGAGCTGTAAAAGCCTACAGTTAAGGAATGTTGAACCCCGCCCGAATACTGCTGATTCCATCCAGAACAACCAGCTACACCTTGCCAAGACATTCAAGCGGAAAAAACTTTCTAACAAAAAATCGAACCCTAAGCAGTAAGCTCGACAAAGATAGGTAAATTGATGCAAACTGGCTTAATTCATTGAATTTATACGAAATAGATTGTCGAAAAATCAAAGCTCTTGATTTTTGAAACAGTTTTCAATAGCATTCTTGAGTTTTCAATAAACGATAATAGGTAAAAAAAATCAAAGCATGCACTTTTCAAAACAGTCATCATCCCACTTTGCCTTCAGTCATAATCTTCGGTAGGTGAAGATCTATGAATTTACAATGAGTCAGCTAATTACGGGGCTCTCGGACAGATCCCGCATTTGCCGAAAGTCACTGCGGGTTGAGGGGGAGTTTACGCACGCGGCATGATGGAGTCGGTGAGGAATAGTTTTTAGCTGCCAGAGGCAAAGAGTCTGGAAAATGGAGATCTCTGCGCCTAGAAATTTAACAATATTTTCTTGCATAAATTACCTGATTTTATTGTAGGCACGTTTTAGTTTCAAATCTGAAGATTGGCAAAACTTCAGAAAAAATATTGGCCAAATAGCTGATTATTGGTAAATAATTGTATCGTCAGACTCAAACGTAGCCACAAGTAGAAGTTAAATCGGATCAATTCGTTATTAAGTGAAGCTGGAGAGTACCTCGATAAGATGTACAACCAAGCCGGTCGACCGCATCAGAACGCGTCCTTTTGACACATCCATTTGGCATAACCAAAAAGCAGAAGCGCCGAGAGCCAAACGTGGGCCCGGGGCCAGCTCAAATATGACGGATTTCCGGTTTTGTGAAATCCAAAATAGACGGAGAAAACGCTGCAGTTTGGTCCGAAAAATAATGTGATCTCCAAAAAAAAAAAAGGGTCTTCAGGGCTCCACGTGCTAACTTTTCAGTGTCATTTCAATGGGCCCCCTCTCGAGCTCATGGGCCCACTGAAGCCACCGGTCTTCCTGAAGTCAATGGGCCCCCTCATGGGCCCCCTAAAGTCCATGGGCCCCGGGGTCATTGTCCCCTTCTGCCCCCCTCTCGGCGGCCCTGCCATAAAGACGATATCTTTGAACGTACTGGGACACTGGAATAAGTTTAGCGGTGCAGAAGAAAACAAACTGATAATACGTTATCATAATTTTCGCTGATGGGACTCGGTGCATTTCACCCAAAGGCATTGTGTAACAAATCGACTCTTGCTTCATCTCTTATCAAAGTTGGCAGTTTCTAGGACCACTAAGTGTGAGCACGAGCGTAAAAAATTTGATGCTCAACCAGTGCCGTCCCAACGGGGGGACCAGGGAGGCCGTGCCCCCCTAACGACCTATTGTGCCCCCCATTTTGGTTTGCTCAAATTACTGTTTTAAAACATCACGCAACTGCAAGACAACAACGATGATGGTAAAAGGAGTAATTATGTTCAGATACAATTCTCCTTTGAAGTTTTCTTAATTTTTGCGAAATTGCGGGCAACCAACTACTGTACATAAATTTGACGTAATAATCCGTCTTGTTAACACACCTTTACGAATGTGTCGCGGAAGAGACAAGTAAGCCTGCAGAATCGTTACCGGTACTTCTTTGGTGATTATGACGTGAAACAATATATGAAACATTTTTTTCAAAGACCAGCAGTTTTGATTTTTAAAGCACTCTCAAGAGTTTGAGGTCACGGTCTGTGGCGCAATCAGGGTGAAGGGGCTTTAGCTACCTAAGCCAAGTCACTTAGAAATTTAACCTCAAAATACGAGCGTTTAAACGTGTTTTAGACTTAATCTGAAGTAAGGGGGAGCTAAAGGGGCTGAGAAATTTAATTCTTCTTTGAAATAACTTCTGAATTTTAGCTATTTACTTATTTAGTGATTCGTATGGCTTTAAAACGTGCGAAGTGCGATTAAAATGACGTAAAAATTGCTTCTTTTTTGCTACAAATCACAAAACTCGCCCAGTGGCTGGGGGCTACGTCCCCGGGCCCTCGTCTACGTCGCTATATATTTAATGACTATGCCCCCGTTTGTGACACGCTTGAGTCGCATCAATTTGTTTAGCACGGAGTCTAAATCAGACAATTTTAGTGCAAAAATTTACTTTTTGTTCAACCCTCTTAGCAAAATCCTGGTTGCGTGTCTGGTAGCAGTGGCGGATCCAGAAAATTTTGGTGGGGGGATGATAAAAATTTTAAGCACAAAACCTCAAAAATTCGGATGTTTTGTAACCAGGCGCGTAGCCAGAAATTCGCAATGGAGCAGCTGTTTTAGGGGTCTGGGGTCGAAGCCCCCAGCGCTCAAAAATTTTGTATTTTTTTGCAAAAACAATTTAATTTTAGAACTAGTTTGATAAAATAATGCTTTTAAAATGCGGCATAGAAATTGGCAGTGCAAACATAATTCAACTGGTTGCATAAACGGTCTATGTAAGAGGTGGTTAGTGGTAAAATTTTAGTTCTCTTATTTGGATGCTGGTAAATCATAAGCATAAAATCTTATAGTTCAATAAAACTCACACGGAGTAATTTGTTTCATCTATATTTTATAGAGAAAAATAATTGGAGAGGGGCTAATGGAAAGAGAATTGAGACAAGTGATTGGTAATTAACCGATACTGAATAGCCTCTCCATCCCATTTCTGAGTTTAGGCCTATAATATATTTTTGATGAAACCCGTGTTCAAGTTTTTCACACTAGCGATCAAATTTTATTGCTTATTTGTGGTAATTTTTTAAAGTTTTTTTTTTGATTCGTGAGTTTTATTTTTGACAAATTAGTCCCCTTAAGCATATATTTCAAAAAATGCTTTAAATCACTTTTTGGTCTATTTTAGTGCGAAAAACTGTCTCAGAAGTGCTGAAAACGTGATATTTTTTATTTTGCATTTTGGTTGACAGGCCAACGGAGGGGCTATAGCAGTGGTGCCGAAACAAGGGGGGGATGGGAGGATATATCCCCCCAATAATTTCACTGTATACCCCCAACAATTTGAGTATGGTCTTCATCTGCATCCCCTCCAATAATTTGACTCTGGTGTGCATCTGAGCGCAGGTCAGTACTTAAAAAAAGTGTTCTATTTCTGGTGAAGACCTTTTAATTTTGGTCTTCATCTGAATTCGGGGAAAAAAAGTATTCCATTTCTGGTGAAGACTTCACTTAATTTGCTTAATTTGCTCACCTGAAAAAAGTCTTGGTCGAGGTTGATCCCCCAATGTTGAAAATAGGGCAAAATTGGGGTAAAATTGCAAATTATCCTCCCCAATGCTCAACAAAGATTAGCCCCCTCTCCTGGCTACACTACTGCTTAGGATTAATGTTCTTGACCTCGCTTAATGCTCACTGTTTATAAGCCTAATATGTCACTTAAGAAATAATTTGCATTGTGTAGGCTTTATCGCTGAAAAGTGCAAGTTGTAAATTTTGCTAGTTCGGCGCTTCCAAATCAATCGGACCCGTAAAAGACTAATTTCTGTTTTGTAAAAACTTCGCTGTAAAAATTACATTTTTCTGTCCCTCCCCTCACAGGGCTTTAGAAATTATATCACAGTCGCACAGCCTATCGAAAATTCACTGATTGCTTTTTTTTCAAATAAATTTAATATTCATATGCATGTTATGTTTACGCTGGTGGGGGATGTATCCTCCAATCCACCCCCATAACTCCGCCACTGGTTGTGCTCCTATGCCTTTATCGCTGAAAAGTGCAAGTTGTGAGTTTTGCTGATTTGGCGCCTTCAAATCAATCGAAATTGTAAAAAACTAATTTCTGTTTTGTAAAAACTTCGCTGCACAAATACTGTTTTCTTTTACCCCCTCCTCTTGGCTTTTGAAATTACATCACAGTCACACGAGCTAACGACTATTCACTGATTGCTTTTTTAAAATAAGTATTCATATGCACGTTATGTTTAGGCTGGTGGGGGGGATGCATCCCCCCTATCCCCCCCCTAAATCCGCCACTGTCTGGTAGCATTTACTGCTGTAGACAGGGGTGCCTATTCCCCCCAATAATTTGACAGTTACCCCCCAATAATCTGCATTTGAACGCTGGATGATCTTTGGACTTTTTTTTGTTTTTGTCTTCACTTGATTTGCTCAAAGCGTCTTGAATGTTTGTCAACATCTAGTGAACAACATCTAGTGATCTAAACTTTTAAGCAAAAAATCAAATATGACAGAGTTAGAGATCGTATGCTCTAGATACATTTAAAAATATTTCATTTAATTTGAGAAAAAACTAAGATTCAAATTTATTCTTGTTTAAAAAGTATTATTTGAGTAAGAATAAGATAATTAGATTCTATTTCGACAATATTATATTGACTTAAATTTTACTAAATTTTAGCCCCTGAAAAGCCCAAGAGGGCTATATTAAGCGTGAGGACATAATAAATTGTGGTGGTTTGTAACTAGTTGACGTGGCTTTGCTCTTATGGTCCGTTATCAAAAACTTAGTCAACCTAAAGCTAATGCATAAGGGTCAGCACCAATGTGAATTAATTTTAATCCGCAGTTTACCAATTTTCTATCTTCTACACCGACGAACTTTTCAGATTATAGTAAACTGAATCCGCAAGTTTAGAGTCGCTATTCTTAGATAGCTTTATAATTATAGCAATTTGCCTAACCATATGTTTGATTTTTTCCCTATAGTTTTGCTTATTCTCAAGTCAAACTTATTAATCTACAGGTGCGTACGATTCATGTTGGTATCGATTAGACCTTGACTATCTTTACTCACCAACCATTGAAAACAACTAATATTGTCATTTTAATGCGGAATCCAAAAGTTCTTGTCATTTTGCGGTGCCGGACCCTGTGAATAGATCATTGACCGGAATCGGAATCAAGTAAAATACCGGTATCAAATCTTTTACTATACTCGCTGTACTACACCAAAGCGTGTAACGAGTTTACGGTTTGATGTTCTTAACAAGTCTTTAAAGCGGGAGCTATTTTTTGCCCGCAGGCGCAATGACGCTGAGACGGAACTCGCCAACTTGTCATGTCGAGGAATGGCAATCCGAAACCAACGAAAAGGAGAAGGTATCGGGGTTCCGTGAGACTGCAAAACCTTTTCGCAATTGTAATTGCATTATATTTACCAAAAATTGTCTTGGCCCGGAGACAGCGAAGGGATCTTGTGGTCTTCGAGTCTAGCTCCCACCTGTCTACCACACACGGTGGAGGCTTCACACTGTCTCTTTTAATGCTGTCAAGCAGGGAAGTTGAAAATACCATATTTTTGCAGTGTTTGGTTGGACCCGACCGGGAATTGAACCCAGGTCTATTGTTTTAGTGGCAGACGCTCTATCAACTCGACCACTGATTGTTTTTTCTTCTTTTTGAGCTGGAAATTCTCTTAGTAGCTTGTACTTTATCGCAAAAGCAATGAGCTTCCTGCTTCTTTGGTTTGTATGAACCAGGCACTCTGCGTCTTTCAAACCACATCAATGCATAGCACCCTTTTGGGTTCTTGATCCAAAAGCTCGTCCATGATTTTAGCATTTTATCGCTTAAATCTGCAGAGATTTTTCTAAGCTTAGGTAAAAAAAATCAAAATTCTTTTTATCAACTATCTGAGCCGCTACCCTTTCCGATTATATCGATCGACCGCTTTCACCCTTTCAAAGCTGCAAAATACACGTAATAAATGTTCTGCTGAACATCACGTCACAGTCCCATCTGCCACTTTTCTCGATTTCGCTTTTTCGCATTCTGCTCGAATCGTCTTTTGCGTTCTGGCTTGCATGATGAACGAAAACCAAAAAAAGACATAATGGTATTGGGAAAGCAGAAGGCAACATTCAAAATTCTTTTGACAAAAAATATATGCAGAAAGGTAGAATGCATTTATCAGGTTCTTTGCATCATTTTAAAAAACATTCTGTTTCCGTTCTCGCCTATTTTTTGAAGCCATTGCTGCTGATGTCCAATGTTTATGCTCGCAATTTTTTTTCAAGCCCATGACCAGTAGATCGATTAATTCCATCAAAATATATTTGAGCTGGGTGAGCTTGGGCAAGCACAAAGTGAAGGACCTTATAGGAGCATGGGATTTTTTTATTATTCTATCCTAATAAAAAAAAGATTTTATTCGAACAAGACCAACAATAACCAAAACTTAGTTTTGTTTAATTGTTTGTTAACTAAACCTCTAAAATCAACCATTGTAAACGTCTCTCAGACCGTCCCTTCGAGGAAAAAATGGGGAGGTCCATTTGAAGTTGTCTACCGGCCGAGTAGTTGGAAGGTCAGAGCCAACTTCGTATGCTGTGAAGCCTGAACATCCAGAAAAATCTCAACACTTAAGCTTGAAAACTTTAAATATCTTTAGCAAAACAAAGCAAATACCGTTTACTGTTGATTAATATGGGGTGACACTGTTTTGAAGAAGCAAGGGTTTTGCAAAAATATCAATAAAAGTTTGCTGATAAAAAAAGATACGATAAAAAATCAAGATGTAAGGGCTATCACTAATTTTACGTAGCGGTAAGCATTATTACACGCGCTCTATTATTTGAAATAAAAGTTATTAAAATTATATCCAAAATCGAAACGGCTTTTGTCTATAGAGCGGGAGGTCTGGGGTTCAAATCTCAAACCGGTCAACTCAGACACAGTGCTGCCAACGTTCGCCTCCGCTGCAACATTTCTTTGAGAGACGCTGTGATGCCCGAGCGCAATGACATGAAGATGATCCTTAATATCACAAAACTTTTCTAGCTCTAATTCTCGTGCTTTTGCAAGTTTTTTTTTTACTTTGTGCCGACAAGAAAACTATTGTAAATGTTCAAGCTTTGATACACAAAACAACTAAACTAAACTGTTCGCCATTTATTTTGAAATCGATAAATGGAGTTATGCTTAAGTTGTGCTTAAGCTGCTGCATGGCGCTAAGAAACGATTGATTTCTATAGCATGTTGATATCGGCTGGTTCGACGAATCTGGTCTCAGTTTATTTTGAGCCGAATTTGAGTTCGAATCGCCTCAATTTACGGTTCGAATCTACACATGCTGCAAATACTTTTCCACCAAATGGCTATCTAAACGTGGTGCTGTATTTTGAGCAATTAAAGCAAATTCAATTTTGTGCCGAGCGCTTCCAAACCTAACGACGTTGTTCAGTTGAGTAGGGTTTGTAAAGAGCTCGATGAGATTTTTGGTGCATACGCCCTTTTTTTTTATGCGTAAAAACCAGCAAAATTTTGGGTTGAGGCTGGCTATTTTCAAATTTTCACAAATTTTCAAACTGATTTGTTCGTAAAATTTTTATTTAAGAACATTAGCTGTGTTAAAATTTGTCAATTGTCCCATCTTCAAAAACAGTACTGGAACCCAGCACTGGCTTTAACCGCTAAACTTGGTTACTTCGTTATCATGCTGTATAGGTTGGTACTTCAGATGCTAGAAATTAATTTTAGTTTTTTAATTTGCCCGTGTTCTTAATTAATTTTTTGTGCGGAGGCTGGCAGTGTTCTTAATTTATTTTAAATTTTGAGCAAAAATGAGCCTCGTTTTTTTATAAGCTCGTTCATATAAAAAAGAGCTTAAACCATAGTCACGCAGCATTTATTCGGCCACAGATCAAACAATGTTCTTGATATAAATTCAGAAATTTAATTTTTTTGATGAAGCAAACAGTATGTTTTATCCGAGCCACATATGTTGAACGTGATAGCATAACATATGGTAGAAAATCTTCGTAATTACTCATCGGTCAACATACGACTAAAAAGATACTTTGTTGCCATCGCGTGGTAACTTAAAAATATTTTAAAAATGGCTAGGTGGCAACACATTCAGAGCTATGCAAAAACAAATGGGAGTCACATTACACTAAATAAAATTCAAAAATTATTTGACTTTCAGAATTCAAAGTCGATTTCTAAATTACACAGGCCAACAAAAAAAATTTTTTTCAAAAGGCAGAAGATGTTGGATCGTTTTTAGGGTAAATCGGGGGTGCTGAGTCCGAAAATGCACTTAGTTTTGCCGAATTGGCTCTAGTTTTTGAGATATTTTACTTTTTATATTTTTATATATTTTCTTGAGCATAGTGCATTCTGAAGCACACAAAGCACCTTTCTTGTAATGTTACTGGTTTCCCATTCAAAGTTTAGTGCCCATTTACTCCATGCAAGTTATATGTATATCGATAAAGGAAGTTTAAGTCATAACCCTGTAAGAAGAACAGCACAAAATCTACGATTTTACGCTGATTCAATGCCTGACGACGTTGAATCCTTGCTAATTCGGTTAATTTTGTTTAATGGGAATATTGATGACTCATGAAACTGAAAGTCTGATGTCGTTTAGAGCATTGCTAACAGCTAATATCAGTACAATTACTACTTATGTAACATTTACGATTCCCTATTAAATGTTTCTCTTAGTACGTTCACATTTCTTCAAACAGTTCAGTATCATTTCTTCAAAGAGTATCAGTTTTAATACATTTGCCCTCCCCTGTGCAATATAACAGCTATGATTAAGCCTAGAAGGCAGTACAGGAGTACATTGTGAAAAGCGCAGGCATCACTCAGTTAGCTAATGTGCTAGATCTTGTGAATTTAGAGTTTTTTTTTGCAAAAAACTTAAAAGGGTTGCTTTGTATTTTATTGCAGGAAACTTGAGTTACACTTTATTGAATTAAGCTGTAAATTTTTACGTGACAAGTAAAGATGAGTATTAAGAGAAGGCAGTGCCGAAACAATCCAGACGCATTTTGCTACATTTGTGGTGATTACATGATGGCAAAGTGCAGATTTAACGTGAGAGACTTTACAAAGAGAGCTTATGAAGCCTAATTTGGCATGAAGTTAGGGGACCAAGACAAGCCTTGGGCACCTCACAAAGTGTGCAAACATTGTACTGAAACGCTGCGCTTTTGCACCCAAGGCAAAGTCAATTCGATGCGGTTTGGGGTTCCTATGGTATGGCGTGAACCTAAAAATCACCATGACGATTGTTATTTTTGTATAGTGAACATGTCTGAATGGAATCAGCGAAAGAAGAAAGACTGGTATTACCCTGATATTGAGTCTGCTCGACGACCCATACCACATTGTGCTGAAGTTCCAGTTCCTGCTTTCACTTCCTTGCCTGCACTCACTGCTGCAGATGAAATGCTGGAGGCAATGGATGATACTGATAGTGGAGACAGTAGCATCAGTAGCTCCTCCAGCATGGGTGGTGTAGAATCTTCGCCCAGTTCAAAGCCAAAACCGTTTAGTCAAGGACAACTGAATGATAATTGGTGATCTCGGCCTATCTAAGGAATCTTCTGAGATTTTGGCATCTCGTCTTGATGAACATGGCATACTAGGTTCGGAAACTAAAATTACATTCTACCATAACAGGGATGACATGTTGATCCGTTTTTTTACTATGGAAGATAACTTTGTTTATTGTAACGACATCCAAGGCCTTCTTTCAAAAATGGGTCTTCCAGAGTACAATCCAGATGATTGGAGATTGTTTATCGACAGCTCCAAACGTAGTTTGAAATGTGTGTTACTTCACAATGGTAACATGTTTGCATGTGTTCCGATCGGACATTCCGTGGTTCTTAAGGAACACTATCAAAATGTGAAGATGTGTTTGGAAAAACTGCGTTACAGTGAGCACAACTGGGCCCTTTGTGTAGACTTTAAAATGGTCAATTTTTTACTAGGACAGCAAGGGGGATACACCAAACACCCTTGCTTTCTCTGTTACTGGGATAGTCGCGCTACTGATCAGCACTGGGTAAAGAAGGATTGGCCATCACGACAAGATCTTGCATTCGGAGACAAAAATATCATCAATGAGCCTCTTGTAAATCGTGATCGCATTATTCTGCCACCACTACACATAAAGCTGGGTCTGATGAAACAATTCGTGAAGGCTCTTGATAAAGATGGCGATTGTTTTAATTACATCGCCCAAACCTTTCCCGGCCTCAGCATAGAAAAGCTTAAAGGAGGTATCTTTGATGGACCCCAAATTCGAAAACTAATGCAAGATCAAACCTTCACTGCTTGTATGACAGTAGTCGAGAGGGCTGCCTGGTGCTCATATGTCTCAGTGATACGAGAGTTTCTAGGTAACACAAAATCTTCCAACTACCGGATCCTTGTGGATGTGATGCTTCAGAACTTTCAAGCTCTTGGCGCAAGGATGAGCATAAAACTTCACTATCTATTCAGCCATCTAGACTATTTCCCAGGCAATCTTGGCGATGTTAGCGAGGAACAAGGGGAGAGGTTCCATCAAGACATTAGGACAATGGAAGAAAGATATCAAGGTCGTTGGGACGTTCACATGATGGCGAATTATTGCTGGACTTTGATCCGGGATTGTACCGAACAAAGCCATAGGCGGAAATCGTACAAGCGAACTTTCCTTCAGATGAACAGTTAAAATGGAATTGGACTTGCAAGCCAATGTGACGAGCTTGTTTTGCAAATATTGGACCAATACAAGTATTTGTATTTTTAGTGATGTTGATTGCAGTATGTTTACTACATAGTATGCTTTTTTTATCCCGCAAATTAAGAGCTTTGCCAGCATTGGCTCAGTAGCCATTCTTTCCAGGCATATATCTATCAGTTACCCTAAACTA
The DNA here is from genome assembly GCA_963965965.1 of Trididemnum nubilum. NCBI lineage: Eukaryota > Metazoa > Chordata > Ascidiacea > Aplousobranchia > Didemnidae > Trididemnum > Trididemnum nubilum. Next base: position 37,015,910 of record OZ014484.1, on the reverse strand, counting down.
ACATATTGTTCATTGACCAGCCTTATATAAATGTTCATTTAAAAGTAGTCACTAACGATATTGAATAAACCAAAATATTAAAATATCTCAAAAACTAGAGCCAATCTGAAAAAAATAAGGCCATTTTCAAACTCAGCGCCCCCAATATACCCTAAAACCGCTCTTACCTTATATGCCAAAATTTTTTTGTTGGCCAGTGTTATTAATGGATTGCTTTCATGTGCAAGATTTTTGTTTAACCGATGTAAACCTTGTAACTCAAAACCGGACATTTCACAATTTTTAAATGCAATTAATTTGGTTAAAAATTCTGAATGTAAATATTGTAGCAAGATATAAGAATCAGAGGTGGAGTCGAGGACACAAGGCTGGAGGCCAAGGCCAAAGCCAAGGACACAAAAAAATTCCGAGGCCAAGGCCAAGGACAGACCCTCTCGAGGCCAAGGCCAAGGACCAAGAACATAGGCGCAAGTGTTCCTAAAAAAAAAGGTCTTCAAAAATTTTTTTCAGGCGATCTCCACTTTGAAGAAAACAAAAAAAGGTCTTCGCAAATTTTCCGCAAGGTTTCTGGTGTTTTCCAACAAAATTTCAACGGTTCAAAAAATAGTGCTGTCCTCGAGCCGAGGACAGGGCAATTTTCGAGGTCTTGAGGCTTCGAGGCCAAGGACTTAAGGCTTCGAGGCCAGGGCCAAGAACTTCAAAATGTGTCCTCGAGAACTCCACCTCTGATAAGAATAATTCAAATTTTCATTTTCGAAAATGGGCCTATTTCGATTGAAGTTTTGTATCCTGTGATTAATGCTGTTTTGTAAAGTATGACGCAATTTTAAAATTATCTTTATTTTTTCTTGTGTTGTGTTTTGTTTGCTCTAAAGTTAACGCATTAAAAAAAAAAAAGAATTGGATTCCCTACTTGCAGATGACGCAGCGGTAGGAAATCGGACTTTAACTCGCAAGGATAGCGGTTTTATTCCCTGCCGTTGCAAATTCTGCAAGTGCGTGTACATACTTGGATTTAAAAATTGTCTTATGTTGCTTACGAATTTATGTTCGTCCTGTTTTTTAAAAAGAAAAAAATAAATTTCCTGCCCCCCTCCGAAAAAACAACAACTTGCTTTTCTACCGTAGCGGATTCTGTAAAGAGCACGTAAATATCTGTGCTAAAAAGTCTTATGTTCCTCTGAATTTATGTCCGACCTGTTTAAAAAAAATTACGATTTTTGAAATTTTTTTCTCTTCCAAATTATGCAGGCAGCGAGCATAAGAATTAACTTATTAATAGGCATGAGACTTAGACAGCTATAAATAGCCTAAATTCAAATAAAAAGGATTGTATATGAGAGGAGTTGACTAGATTTTAGACTAAGGTTCTAGTTTTTCGGGTTGGTATAAGAGCTGCGAACTCGATCACTTTTTTTCGAGTTTAAGTTCGGGTTTGAGTTCAATCTATTTTTAGAAGTCTCGGTGCAAGTTCGAGGTCTCTAATTTATGTTTTTTGAGTTCAAGTTCGGCAAAAACATCAAATTTTTCGAGTTCGGGCTGCCAAAAATATTAAGTATATTTTTCAACTTAATCGCTCGCTTTTGTAGACATGCTGTTTTTCTAGGTCGCCACGGCATAAACTAGTGAACGGCAACCTCAATTTTATGGCATGATCAAGAAAATAATGTTTCAGACTGACAATGTTTTACAGAGGTGGAGTCGAGGACACAAGGCTCGGGGCCAAGGCCAAGGCCAAGGACACAAAAAAAAAAAAAAAAACCGAGGCCAAGGCCAAGGCCAAGGACAGCCTTTCCGAGGACAGAACCTCTCGAGGCCAAGGACAGCAATGCTCGAGGCCAAGGACCAAGGACACAGGCGCAAGTGTTCTCCAAAAAAAAAAAAACGTCTTCAAAATTTTTTTTCAGGCGATCTCCAATTCATTGGCGTACCCAGAATTTTTGATTGGGGGAGGCCTAAACCACAAATCACATGAAATGAAGTCATCAAAATTTTTCCCAAACTCAAACGTATCAAAAACGGGAGGTCTGGGGGCGGGGCTCCCAGCCGCCGTAGGCTTTGAGGGTCTGGGGGCGAAGCCCCCAGCCGTTAGGCGATCTTTTGTAATTTTTTGAAGAAAAAAGCTATTTTAATGCCATTGAATCACATTTCGCAAGTGTTTGGGGCCATTTAAAAGCACTAGATTTTTGAAATTTGAAAGCCAATTGAAAAAATCAAATTGTTTAATGCTCCTTTTACTTGCAATTTAAGTCCAAACACGTTTAACATCTGTCATTTTGGAGTTAAAGTTTAATTGTAAGTGATCTGGTCCAGGTAGAGGGAAGTAAGGTGCATTGTCTCTTGCAACACTTTAGCAGTAAATAATAATCCACTCGAAGATTTTCCTTTGAGATTTTTGTTTTGTCATGACAATAACCAGTTATAGGAGTACATGTTCGGCCAGGGGGCCCAGGCCCCCACAACTGAAGTTTAATGATTCGTTCAATCAGCATTTTCCATGGCTAATTTTTTAAGAAAGTATTTCGTGCATAAAAACCGGCGAGGTTGGACGTGAATTACTGAATTGTTATTGAAAAATGGTAAAATAGATGGTTACGGCAACTAATCATGTTATTGCCGGGCCGGATTTAGTTCGGGCTAGGCCCCTGGCACTTTGAGATTTTCGCAACATCTTTCTGCCAAATATAGGTGAAGACCAAAAAAAGTCTTACGATTTTAGCTCGGAGCCCCTAGCTGGTATTCAAACGCGTAGCCAGAAATTCGCAATGGGGGAGGGCTGTTTTGGGGGTCTGGGGGCGGGGCCCCCAGTCGCCGGAGGCCAATGGGGGTTAGGAGGCGAAGTCCCCAGATGCCAGAGACAGGGGGTATGGAGGCGGAGCCTCCAGCGCTCGAAAACTTTGCATTTTTTTGCACAAATATCTTAATTTTAGAGCTATTTTAATAGAAAATAATGCTTTTAAAACGTGGCATAGAAATCGGCAGCTCAACATAATTCAACTGATTGCATTAATGGGCTAAATGGGAAGTGGCTAATGATAACATTGCAGTTCTCTTGTTTACTTTCTGGTAAATCATAAAATCCTATTATTCAATAAAACTCACACGGAGTAATCTATTTCGTCTATGTTTTATAACGAAAAATAATTGGGGGAAGGGCTAATGGAAAGATATTTGAGAAGAGTGACTGGTAATTAACTAACACTGAATAGCCCCTCTCCCTCCTACTCTAATTCCTGAGTTTATGATATATTTGTTGATAAAACCTATGTTAGGCGTTTTTACATTAGCGATCAAATTTGATTGTTTATTTTCGGACATTTTTTCAAAGTTTTCATTGATTGGTGACTTTAATTTTTGACAATTAGCCCCCCTGAATGTATGTTTCAAATGATGCTTTAAATCACTCTTTAGTCAATTCCAGCGCAAAAAACAGTCTCAAAAGAGCTAAAAACGTGGTATTTTCTTTATTTTGCATTTTGGTTGACAGGCCAATGGTGGGGGCTATATTCCCTGCCTCCGCCATGACTACGCTACTGCTGGTACTGCGCCATATTATGGTAAATCGGCCCTGATTAATGCATTATATTCACAAAAAGGCTAGATGTGGGCCTGAGATAGCAACTTTTAGGACAAAAGCTCTCCGTTTTCTTCGGGTTTTACGTTTAAATTGGCTGGCAAAAATTGAATTGAGGGGGACCCAGAGCCCCTCGTCTTCAATATTGTTGTTAGTTATACTGTTGTAAGCGAAAAATGCTAAAAAGAAACTGAAACTGAAGAAACTATAGGCTTTTTTGTCACATGTTTGCCATTGGTGAAATTTTAATTGGGAAGGGGGCGGACCCCCAGCACCCCCTCTCCTTGGCTACGCCTATGCTCCAAATGAGGAAAACAAAAAAGGTGCTCGCAAATTTTCTGCAATGTTTCTGGCGTTTTCCAACAAAATTTTAACTGTTCAAAAAATAGTGCTGTCCTCGAGCCGAGGACAGAGCAGTTTTCGAGGACTTGAGGCTTCGAGGCCAAGGCCAAGGACTTGACCTTCGAGGCCAAGGCCAAGGACTTCAAAATGTGTCCTCGAGGACGTCCTCGAGGCCAAGGACGTCCTCGAGGACTCCACCTCTGATGTTTTAATCCTCAAATTTCATTTTAATAAACTCGAACAGTTTTTATTCAATTCAAATTCAAGTTCAAGTTCAGAAAACTTATTTTTTCGAGTTTGAGTTTAAGTTCGAGTTCGGTAAATAACCGAGTTTTTTCGAGTTCGCATACCTGGACTATGTGGGATTGGTATGTGGGACTGACGTTTAAGGTGCTTTAACGTTCTGGTGCTTACGGTGTAGTCCCCTGTACACCAGTAGTACATATTGTGCCTGCTCTGTGTTAATGCATGCCTAGCTAAAGTGGTATTTATTATTCACCATATGGCACTTTGGCAGAATGCCAGGCAATTTTTAGTCCGGCAATTTTTAGTCTTCAATAAAACATAGCGAATTTCCATAATATTTTTCCTAAAAGGTATAGTCTAGTCGCCAGCAGCGTTCACGAGCACCCAAAACATGTATTTTTTTCACCTAAATTTTTGAAATCCTGAGTAAATGTTCTTTCAAAATTGCCTACGTTTTTGCTCAATTTCCGGTTGTTTTGGCGGAAATCGGGGGTTCCCCGGCGAAACGGTGTTGATTTTTTTTCGCTAAGGTAGGGTTGACTTTGATTCTAAAAATCCTATTTTTGTATGAAGTAGACAGTCGATTTTAGGTTCAAACAAAAAAGGAAGATAATTGCAAACTTTTAATGAAATAATTTTTGGATTGTTTTATTATGACGTCACGATATGGTTGATCGATTCCAAACTTTTACGCAAAAATTTGAATTGGGATGCATATCGTTTGTTATTACAGCCAAAGTTGACGGAATAATGTTATGAAAGTTGCAACATCGATAAACCAGTTTCTTACCGACAAAATGAAAGTAAAACTAGATGTGAGTTTGCCAGCAAATCCAGTGAACGACCGACGCATAGCTAATGTTGTTACGCTCAAAAGTAGTTTTTGTCTACCGTAAAATCAGCAATTATTCAAAAATATCTGATTATGGAACCTCCAGAAAAGTGTAGTCAAAATATTTGTCAGTTAAATATCTCCTGATATCATAAAACACTGGCACTCTAGCTTGAGCCGTTCAAAAATTGATTTTTGGGAGATCCATTTGGGGGGTCCCTGGGGGGTGGCACCCCCAAACTATGTCAAAGTATTTGTCTATTAAATATCTACTGATATCATAAAACACTGGCACTCTAAGTTAAGCCATTCAAAAAATTGATTTTTGGGGTGGTTCTCGGGGGGGTGGCATCCCCAAACTATGTCAAAGTATTTGTCTGTTAAATATCTACTGATATCAACAAAAAGTAGAACTCTATCTTGAGCTGTTCAAAAAATTGATTTTTGGGGGGTCCATTTGGGGGGGTTCCCGGGGGGTGGCACCCCCAAGCTATGTCAAAATATTTGTCTGTTAAGTATCTACTGATATCAAAAAGAACTAGCACCCTAGCTTGAGCCGTTCAAAAAATTGATTTTTTGGGGCCCCAGTTTGGGGGGGTTCCCGGTGGAGTTGCCCCAAAAAATTTCGGGAGAAAAAATTGCGTTTGCAGCTCAACAACTTTACACAAAAATTAGATTTCCATGTTTTGTGGTTTAGGAGAAGAAGAGCGTACAAAAAATAGGCAGAAAAAAAAGGAAAAAAAAAGGATAAAAAGGAAAAAAAAAGAAAAGGAAAAAAAGGAATAAATCTCATCGCGGCCAAAACTGGGTTGGTTGGGATGAAAGGGTATCTTGAGACATACAACCCTATGAAATATTTTTTGCCGTACTTAAAGCCGTTTTTGACTGAGACCGCTTTTTACGCAAAAATTGCGGGGCGGTTTTCGGGTTCTAAAACCAAAGTCACGTGATCTATTGCCTCGAAATTTGGTACAAACATACAACTCATTAATCTCAAACTGCTGTCAAAATTTCATGTAGCTAGGCCTAACCGTTCTCGAGTTATAAGCAAAAGTCTGAAATTTCGCACACGTTAGTTGGAAAATGGCCGAGTAAAAACAAAGGAACACGCGACGCGAGCGTCGGTCGTTCCAATGACATCTTCATAATGTCATTAGACAAAACTACGTTGCGGACTAGACGCGCTTTTCAAACAAATTGCACGTGTCAGCGAGTATTCTGATCACGACGCTGCGGCTTTCGGAGCAAAACATCACAGAAAATCGGTTTCACGTCGTACACGCACAAATTGCCGTTGGTATTAAAACTTTTTTGCAGTGTGGATGCATGAAGATAAACTCTGTTCAAAATTTAAGAACAAAATAAGAACATTTATTTCTGAAGTGAAATAGGCAGAACTAAGTTAATAGTTCACAGAGACATCACGTCTTACAATCCTGCTTCATTTGACCACACCTTAATGTTGTCTCCACGTCAAAATGGGTCATCGTTTCAACCCCTAGCGATGCAGGTGAGGCGGAGCCCCCATCGCAGGAGCATTCCCGTGTTTCGAAGTCAACTGACTTCATCATCAGTGTTATGCTTCATTATCAGTGTTATGCAAAATAAGACCAGTTTTATACACACTGCAAGAAAACTTTTGAGAAGTCTTTTTTTTAAATTTTATAGCTACAGTATTTTGTGGCAAGGAATGATATAGCATTAGCAAAATGTTCAGGTACATTGTTTTGAAAAATGATAAATTAGTAGAGTAAGAATAAATCTGTATATAAGCGGTGTTTCTAACATTTTCGTATCAAAGAGTATCAAATTTTTGCGGAAAACAATATTGTCACCAGCAAAAGATCGTGAATCAGCCCATCCAGATGTTTTAATTTTCTGTGTTGTCCTAAGCGGACTTTTAGTTCGCAAAAGTGCCTTTTAACATAACTAAAGAATTGTTAGTTACAAAAGGTATTTGATTATGATTCATTTAGAAAATGCTTGTGTAGAATAGCGGGAACACTGTCACCACCCATAATCCGTCACAAAATCGTAAATTGATGGGCGAAGGAGCTAAAGTTTTTTTTTCGGGGGCATTGTTGAGAGAACTGATGGCTCCGCATTTGGAGATATTAACCGATTTTTACAGTAAAAACATCACTGACTCCAGAGTAGAGAATGTGGGTTTAGCACTTGTTTGATCAGAAAAACCAGAGCTAAAAACATATGAAGCATATTTGAATTAGAAACGTTTTGGTTTATTCTTAAACCATTGTCAATCTAAAAACAAAGAAAGGTCACTCAAACAGCTACATGTAACGTAATCCTTCAAGCAAACGTGAAAGTTTTTCCCTGTTATCAATCGGACTAAGGAGCTGGAAAGTAAATGTGGAACGGTACATATATGAAATGGTAGAGCTAAACTAAGGGACAAGTAAAGGACATTGACATTGCATTTTATTTTATCCATTTAGTTTCTCCTAAGTTTAGCTTTAGCATTTCATATACGTACAGCTCCAAATTTACTCATCAGCTCCTTCGTCCGGTTGATAACAGGGATTTACTTTCACGTTTGCATTAAGGATTAGGTTACAAGTAGGTGTTTGAGTGATATTTCTATGTTTTTAGATTGATAATTGGTTAATAAACCGAAACGTTTCTAATTCAAATATGTTTCATGTATTTTTGGCTCTAATTTTTCTAATCAAATCACTGACTCTATTTTGGGGGATACAATTATTCACATAAACCCTATTCACCTTACGCTAAAAATGAAATATTTATCATTATCACTGCAGTTCGTTTTACTCGTTGTTGAAATCATCTCATTCAAACTATAAAAAAGATTTGTTGAAGCAAAGGCACTCCTAGCGATGATTACTTCAACGAGCAAAACAGTCTGTTAGGTTTTAAATTTTAACTTTGGCTGAAAGGTGTAAGGTAATCTGCTTGCAATATTCGTAGGAACCTAAAAATACTAGCTAGTGACGTAACTATAAGTTTGAGCCAGGGGGCAAAGAAAACTTAACTAGAAATTTGCTCCATATTTTTCTGTCAATTTTAAGTGAAGAAAAAAGGACTTCACCAAAGATTTGTTGCTTGTTTCGGTTAAATTTATAGTTGAAGTCTAAAAAACGACTTGACCGAAAATCGGTTGCTTTTTTCCGTCGGGTGTTAGGTGAAGACTTCTTTCCGCTCTTGTCGTTTGTTTTTCCCCATAAATTTGTTGCCATAATTTATAAAGGGGCGCACATCTACAGGAAAATGCCTCCCTGCCCCCCTCCCCCATCAGTTACGCCAGTGATTTATCTATATATTAAGCTAACTCCTTCTATTAATCCACTTTTTTTATTTGATCAAACCACTCCAGACGATTGTGATTACGGAAAAGTAGTTTGTTTATAGGGTTTTACATTTTATTTTGACTCTTACTGTTTTTGATATAGGTTTACTCACCTTTTTAATATAGATTGAAAAAAAAATCATTAAAGACAGTGTAAAAATAAAACTCAAACCAAATTGTCTTGTATGCAAATGGCTTTGACAGTGTTCAACATCTCAAAAGTGTGATTTAAAAATGACTAATTTTGCTAAATACTTTAAGATTGCTAAAATGACTTATGGTGTCTGAAGCGTCTACGAAATATTATAAAACTGTTACTTTAGCAAAAACTTTTCAGCAGCAGCAGGTCTGTTTGCAATTAATAATGGTTTATACTATAGTATACTTTATGCGTCAGCCTTTTTCAAACTTCTTTCGACTAAATTATTTTGGGAACCATCTGCAAAATTTTTCTATCAGAAAAGGCCGCCTCTTTAGATCCCTTAATAAGTCTAATGGGACTTCAGCAGCTGCTGAGAGCTCCGCTTCTTAATCTCTTCCGTGGTTTTGGTTCCTTTGGCATATTAGCATGATAAACCGACCCATTAATTAAACTCATTGTAGCCGACGCCTCTACTTTGTGCAAAAATTAATTGAAGAGCCATCTAAGACTTCACTTGATTAGGGTTCCTTTTACAAAAAAGCGTCATGATTGCACTCACTAGCTCTCTTTCTACCGGCTGCTGTGTGACAGTAGCCCATAGCTACACCTTGCAAACTCCTGGAATCATCCGCTTAATTATTTCATTTTACATGGGGTCAGTAAATTACCATCAAATTCATCAAACGAATGTATACGTCACCGAGAACTTGAGTTTAGACAACTTCAGGCAGATGGGCATGTACTATACGTACTGACGTACTGTACCAGGGTCATTACGCAAGAAACCTGCAGTATGGTTTGAGGTGCTTGAAATTCTTCCAGGCGCATGATAGAGTAGTAAAAAACAGTTCAACGCCGCTACTTCTATTATTGGTCTCATGCCTTCAAAAGATTTAGATCTTGTACCCATTCGTTTAACAAAATTATGGTAGCACGCATTGTGAAGCCAAGAAAGCCAGAAACCTTCCGAATACCCTTTTTTTTTATAAGAACCGTAAATTTTTGGTTGAAGCTGGCTGTCTTTAAATTTTCACGAATTTTAAGCCTTATTTGTTCTTAACTTTGTTGGAGAATACACTACACAAATTATTTTTGAGTAGTTAAAAATTTGTCTTTTATAGGTCATGCTTACTCTTGCGCAAATTAACAATGATAATACAGAGAAGGATAACAAAACTCTGCTGATTATTACAAAATGACTTTATAAAAAGTTTTATTTCTTTGCACCTTCAGCTTCCCTTACTTTTCAGTCAAGTTCAAAACACGTTAAAAAGAGTACCTGGGTTAATTTTTTAAGTGAGTAGGTAAGGGGTGGGGGGGGGCTTCAACCTAATCCTGGTAATTATGTCACTTGTAGTCAAATGTCACGCTTACCGTAACACGTCTCTTCATGCGCTCAATAATTTCAAATAATTACCGGTACTTCTAATTTGTTTGAAGACTCCACACCTCGTGGATGATACAGATCATGGTCACGAAAAAGCTGTGTAGACTCCGGTTCGATCCCCACTCGAACTAAACTATAAAAATTAGAATTCACAGATCTGTTGCTTGACAATCAGAAAAGCTGTAATATGGAGCTTTCATTACTTGTGGTAGACAGGGGGGGCAGATGGCAGTTGGGGACACAAAGATTGCAAGGTCTTTTGTTGTCTCTTGATCAAAGCAAATTGGCATTAATAAAATAATAACCTTATGTTGTAGATATTTTCTTTGTAAGATTTTTACTTTTTAAGTTTTAATATTCTTAGATACTGAAGATCACAATTTTTTGCATATGCAGGGCAATTTGATTTGAAAATTGTGCACTATTTTACACAAATAATCAAGTATCTTTTGTAACAATTTTTTAGTTATATTAAAAGACAGTTTTGCGAACACTGAGTCCGCTCAAAATAGCATAGAAATTTAAAACGTCTGGATAAGCTTATTCACCATTTTTTGCTGGTGGCAATATGGTTTTCTGCAAAAATTTGATACTTTTTGATATGAAAATGTTAGAAACACCGCTTAGGCACAGATTTATTCTTACTCTAACAACTTTATGATTTTTTGAAACAATGTGCCTAAACATTTCGCATTCTTTGCCACAAAAAAGCAACAAAATGAAAAACTTCTTAAAAGTTTTTCTCGAACTGAGCATAAAACTGTTCCTGTTTTGTTCTTAAATTTTGAACAGAGTTTATCTTTAAGCATCCACACTAAAAAAAGTTTTAGTACAAACGTCATTTGGTGCGTTTATTACGTGAAACTCATTTTTTTTAATGTTGACGCGAGCAGAATACTTGTGGCCATAGGGCGTAGCCAGGATTTTTGATTGGGGGGCCCAAACCACAAATCACATGCAATGACGTCATCAGAAATTTTCAAAATAGGAACTTTTTGTGGGGCAAAGATATCGTAGAAGGGAAGATCTGAAGCTGGAGCCTGTTGGCATTTAACCAGGATTTTGGTAAAGAGAACGGGCGGAAACTAATAGGCAGAAAGTGAAAATGTCTAACTTAGGAGACGTGTTGAATAAGCTAGTGTACTCAAACGTGTCACAGACGGGGGTCTGGGGGCGAAGTCCCCAGCCGCTGGGCGATTTTTGGATGTTTTTGAAAAAAAAAAGCTATTTTAATCCCATTGGATCACATTTCGCACGTGCTCACAGCCATTTGAAAGAACTAGATTTTTAACATTTGAAAGCCAATCGAAAAAATTTAACTGTTCAATCTTCCTTTTACTTGCAATTAAAGTCCAAAACACGTTTAAAATCTTGCATTATTTTGTAAAATTTTAATTGTAAGTAGTTGGTCGTTGTAGGGGTAAGTAAGGTACATTGCCTCCTGCAATATTTTAGCAGTAAACAGTAATCCGCTAGAAGATTTTCTTTCAAGATTTTTGTTTTGCCATGAAGTGAACCAGTAATAGGAGTACATGTACGGCCAGGGGGGCCAGGCTCCCTCATTTGAAATTCAATAAGTTGTTTATTGAGCATTTTCCTTAGCTATTTTTTAAAAAGTATTTCGTGCGTAAAAACTGGCAAGGTGGAGGTGAATCGTTGTTTGAAAGTGCTACAATAGATGGTTACGCTTACTAAACATGTTATTCCTAGACCGGATTTACATTGCACGGGGTCTATGGCGCTTAGAGGGTTTTTGCAACATCTTCCTGCCAAATTTAACAGAAGACCAAAAAAAGTCCTACTATTTGAGAGCTGACACTGTGCCATATGGCAAATACGGCGCTGGTTATTGCATTACGTTCATAAAAAGTTTAGATGAGGGCCTGAGTTAGCAATTTTTAGGACAAAACCCTTGATTTTGCCCTGGTTATACGTTTAAATTGGTTGGAAAAATTGAATTAAGGGGGTGCGCCCGGCCCCCTGGTCGTCAATATTATTTATTGTTAATTAGTGTTGTACACGTGTACTGTTGTACGCAAAGATGCTAAAACAAACTGAAAATGAAGAATCAAGGTTTTTTGTTAAATTTATGTCATTGGTGGCATTTCAATTAAGGGGGCTCAGGCCCCTGTGCCACCCCCATGGCTACGCCAATGATTTTGAGATAAGATCACGCCTTTAGGTTCTTTCATAAAAAAAACAATTAAAGCAAAATTGAAATAACTTTTTTTCCTGAACGTGCAGGACTCGAGTCAAGTCACTTGACAGTTTTTTGAAACCTCCAGGAGTTGCATGACATTATTATGACGTGGACAGGTGGTCGTCATTATTTTCCCTCCTTTCGTACGCGTAAATCATAAATAAAAGAAACTGCAATTCCGGACAACGACAACATACTGGCTATGCTCTTATTATATTTATCATTGGTAGTATTTCAACTGGGGGTTTGCTTTACCGCCTGTGTTATAGCATTAAGTTCATAATAACGTTGAACGAGGACCTGGGGTTGCAATTTTTAGCACAAAACTCTTTAGTTTTTTCACAGGTTTTGCATATAAATTGCTAAAATTGGAATTACGGGGCTCCTGGCCCGGGACCCTTGGTCATCAATTAGGGACCCCAGGGCACTCTGGTTATCAGTTAGGGGCTCTGGGGTCCTCTGGTTGTCGGTTAAGTGCCCCGGTGCCCCTGGTTGTCGGTTAGGGGCCCCGGGGCACCTTGGCCGTTAGTTAGGGGCCCTAGGGCACCCTGGTCGTCAGTTAGAAGCCCCGGGGCCTCCTGGTTGTTAGTTAAAAGCCTTAGGGCCCCCTGGTTGTGAGTTAGGGGCCCAAGCGCCCCCTGGTTGTCAGTTAGGAGCCTTGGGGGCCCTTGGTAGTCAGCTAGGGGCCCCAGGGCCTCCTGTTTGTCAGTTAGAGGTCCCGCAACCCTCGTTTGTCAGTTAGGGGCTCCGGGGCCCCCTGGTTGTCAGTTAGGGGCCTCGGGGCCTTGTGGTTGGTAGTTAGGAGTCTTGGACCCCCTGGTCGTTAGTTGGGGGTCCTGGGGCACCCTGATCGTCAGTTAAGGGCCCCTGGGCACCCTGGTTGTCCGTTAGGGGGCCCCTAGTCGTCAGTTGGGGGCCCAAGCGCCCCCTGTTTGTCGGTTAGGGGCCCCTGGTTGTTAGTTAGGGACCCTGGGGGCTCTTGGTCGTAAATTAGGGGCCCCAGGGCCCCCTGTTCGTCAGTTAGAGGCCCCGGTGCCTTCGTTTGTCAGTTAGGGGTTCCAGAGCTTCTGGTTGTCGGTTAGGGGCCCAGGAGCCCTCTGGTTGTTAGTTAGGAGTCCTGGGGCCCCTGGTTGTTGGTTAGGGCCCCCAGGTCGTTGTTTAGGGGCCCTTGGGCCCCCTGGTTGTTAGTAAGGGGCCCCAGGCTTCCTCGTCGTCCGTAACTGCAACTTAACATCGCTAGGCTATGTTGTCATAATTTTTATCATTGTTGGTATTTTAATTGGAGGGGCCCGGGCCCCCTGGCCCCCTCTCCTGGCTACGCCTATGCTCGTTGCCACGTGCAATTTGTTTGAAGAGCGCGTCTATAGTCGGTTCTGCATTTTACTTTGTATAGTTTTGTTTAATGACATCAGAAAGATGTCAATTTGGTTTCATTTTGTAGGTAAGAAACTAACTGGTTTATCGATGTTGCACTTTCATGACATTATTCCGTCAACTTTGGCTGTAATAAAAAACGATATGCACTCTTGTTAACAATTTGATTCAAAACGAAATAATCCAATATTAAGCAGTCCAATCAATATAACGCAATCCAAAGCGGTCCAATTAGCGATAGGCGGAAAGCGGTAAGCGGTTTCTAAAAAACGCAAACATTAAATACGAACATTATATGAAATACAAAACTTGCGGACTTAAAAATATTTACCCAAAGAAAGTAAAACATGTAATATTTTTAACTGTAAATAATGTTTAACACGCGTAAATTAAGCAAATATTATTTAACTGTAACATTAACATAATCAGTAGTAATTTAGCATCAACATTCAATAGTGATTTACTATGGAATTTAGCATTTAGTATTTCAATTTACCAAAATTTAGCTAAAATTTTGCATTTTAGCATTTCATTTACTATGGAATTTAGCATTTATAGTAATTTAGCATCAACATTCAGTAGTAATTTACTATGGAAAATCCAAATGCAATAATTATTAATTAATTCACCGATGAGTATACGGATGTAGACGCCGAGTCCAAATGAAAATATTCTGGTCTTCCAACTGAAACTTGGTACTAAATCACTTTAGAGAGAGAGGGAAAATATTGGGTCTTTGCCTTCTTCTCTGGAGATCTAAAATTACTTCCTCTCTCGATGGCACTAAATCCTGAGTGACTTGGCATCACAAGCTCGCAGCTGGCAAGACCAACAATTTTGCATACTGTCTTACATCATAAAAGAATAAACAAGTGATATTAAGCAACCGGATTTGAAGAATTTAAAAAGCAGCCGAAAGTCAAATAGTGTGCTTTGTGTGCAAATTAAATTGTCCGAATTTGGCAATGATTGTGTGCATAAAATAAACGAGGAAACCAGCGTACATGAAACAACGCACATAAATGATCAATAAATGGTCTGGGTTTGAATGTTGAATAAAGCAAATTAGAGGAAACGGCGCTACACCCTAAATCAAATTTTTTTATGAAAATATGGAACCAATCAAACATATCGTGACGTCATAATAAAACAATCCAAAAATTATTTTATAAAAAGTTTGCAATTATCTTCCTCTTTTGTTTGAACCTAAAATCGACTGTCTACTTCATACAGAAAGACGATTTTTAGAATCAAAATCAACCCCAACTCAGCGAAAAATTCAACACCGTTTTGTCGGGGAATTCCCGATTTCCGCTAAAGCACCCGAAAATTGAGTGAAAACGTTGGCTGTTTTGAAAGAACATTTATTCAGGATTTCAAAACTTAGGAGAAAAAAAATACATCTTTTGGATGCTCGTGAACGCTACTGGTGACTGCACCAGCGACGGTAATTGGAACTTCGTACGCGCAAGTAGTACCGTTGTTTTTACTCGGCCATCGAAACTTACTTGAATTACAGTAGTTATACGTAAAAAACGGTTCAACGTGACTAGTTGAATTTTGGGTCAACAACAATTCAAAGCGTTATGTATGGCAATCTGGAGGATCCTACGTCACGTGATCAAGATTTAAGAACCCTAAAACCAAAAAAAAAGGCCATTTTTGTCTTGAAAGTTTATTAATTTGCTTATAACTAAAAAATGGCTGAACGTGGAACGCTGAAATGTAAGCATGACATGGGTGCAGATAGAGACTGTATGTATACCAAGTTTTAGGGCGCCCAGTCACGTGATCGCAATTTCAGAGATCAAAAGTTGGAAAAATGGGTGAAATTCAAACCGGTATATCTCGGTATCTATCAATATTGATAAAAAAGTTTGTGATTTTTGCACACACTATCAACCACCTTCCTTGTGTTCATTTTCTCCGCCTCGGATTAAATTTGTCCTTTTTTTTCTTTTTTTGTTTTCCTTCTATTACCATCGACTTTTGAACCACAAAACGCAGACGGATCATAATGTACAGGGGTGCCTGCAGGGGGGCACTTGCTCCCCCCCTGAAAATTAAGATGTCAAGAGTATTTTTTATGCTTAAATTTGAAAAATAAGTCTAAATACATCTATAAAGAAAGAAAACATCACTTTGTGGAGCTTTTGTACCATTTTTGCCTTGGTGCAGAGGGTGGGGGCTGAAGGAACAGAAACGATATTTTACGTGAATTATCATACAGCATTTTCTCAAAAACGAGCGTAAGCTACATCATAGGATAAAGCATTAAATCCTTTGATTAAATATAATTAATATCAAACATTTCATCATCTGACATTGCAGCAGCCTGTCGACCAAAATGCAGAATATGGAAAACATACGTTTTTTTGCACTTCTCGGACAGTCTTATGCACTGGAACGGACTCAAAATGATTTAAAGCATCATTTGAAACATATATTCAAGCGGAGGGGCTAACTTTTCAAAAATAAAACTCACAAATCACTAAAAAGTTTGAAAAATGGCCAAAAATAAGCAATCAAATTTGATTGCTAATATAAAAATGCTGAATGTTGGCTTCATAAACAAACATACTGTAAACTCAGGAATGGAAGGGTAGGGGCTATTCAGTATCAGTTAATTATCAATCACTTCTCTCAAATCTCTTTCCATATAGTCTCCCCCAATTATTTTTCTACATAAAACCTAGACAAAATGGATTATTCCGTGTGCGTTTTATTGAACTATACAATTTTATGAGTTACAAGCATCTAAATACGAGAACTAAAATTTTACCATTAACCATCTCCCATGTAACCCATCTTTGCAATAAGTTTAATTATGTTTGCACTGCCAATTTCTATGCCATGTTTTAAAAGCATTATTTTTTCATCAAAATAATCCTAAAATTAAGTTTTTTTTCCAAAAAAATGCAAAATTTTTAAGCGCTGGAGGCTCCGCTCCCAAAATCCATTGCGAATTTCCGGCTACGCGCCCGTGTCATTGAGCTCTTATCAGGATCTAAATACAATACAGCGTTTGATATTTCAAATTTACGCTGTGCTTATATAAACACTAAAATAATAATCAGTACTTAAATTGTAGGGGGGACGCGGGGGAAGCGTCCTCCCATCGAGATTTGAGCGCTGGTTGATCAGACGAAAAAGAGCCGGTCAACACGAATAAATACCACAAATTCCGGCCGAATTTAGTCCCAAATTTTCGGTGAAGACCTTTTTGTTTAGTCTTCTCTCGATTTCGGGGACGGAAAGACATAATTTTTGCTAAATATTACTTTCGCATTCCAAATGCGTTCGGTCTAAAAGCGTCCCCCCATGCAAAACTTTACAGTTTAAGTACTAATAATAATTACACCGCCATGAAATTAATTTTGCTCAAAAACCGAAATCAAAACCAAAATTTTTATCAATAGTGCAGCCAGGGAGGCTGTGCCCCCTTGCATTGCCCTGTGGACCAAAGTGGACGATAAGGAAAATACCACAACTTTTGCCCTTCAGAGGCAGTTTTTTGCAGTGATGTGGTCTCTAAAGTGGTTCAAAGCCACTTTTGAAACATTTATCATCATTATTATTGTTTTGGGAGGGAGGGTATTAACTTATTTGTCAAAAACACAGCTTACAAATTAATCGAAAAAAACTTTAAAACATGGCTAAAATAAACAGTCAAAATTGATTGCTTAATACAAAATGCTTAAAGTAAGCCTCTAAAACAAGAGTCTAGGGGGGGCTATTCAGCATTTGATTTATTTAATTACCACGATTTTTGGAGTTGATCTGTGAGTAAAGTAGGGGGTTGAAGGGGCTGAGCAATTCAGTTCTTTTAAATGGCTTTCAAATTGTATTTATCGAGATTGCTTAATGGCTTTAAAAAAACGCGACATTTGATTCGAATAACGTTAAAATAGCTATTTTTTTTTGAAATATCACAAAAAGTGCCCATCAGTTAGGGTTTTGCCCCCAGAACCTGGTTTGTGACATGCTTAAGGAGCATCTGTTTGCTTTTTTGAAGGCATTTTTGAACCAAATTTGAGGCATTTTTGAAGCAAAAACTCTCAATCTTTAGGTAAATCAAACCTCATCATCCCCTTCAGCAAAATTCAGGTTGCAGTCAGTGGAGCAACCGACAAAGCTAAGGAAGCTTAGCCTCCCCTTTTTCTTATCCAAGTCACTTGGAAAACTTGACTCACATAATTATGCGAGCGTTTAAACGTGGTTTGAATTTGATCTGGAAATAAAGAGGATTGAAAGGGCTGGGCAATATAAGAATTTCTAGAAGATTCCTAATCTCAGCAACTTTGTTCTTTTCAATGGCCTAAAAAACGTTCGAAATGTGATCCAAATGACGGTAAAATGATTATTTTTTTCAAGAAATTGCGAAAATTGCCCAGCGACTGGGGGCTTTGCCCCCAGACCCCTATAAATAATACACTTGAATTGCATCAGTTTCTTCAACATGCCGCCCAATTGCAACATTTTTTGAGCAGGATTATTTTAACGTTTGGTTCCAAGCCCCTTACCAAAATCTTAGTTCCAGCTGTAAGGTTTTATTTTATCCGGTAGATAATGGATCCGTCGCTTGCCCCCTCTCCCTGAAAAAATTTCTGCGGGCCCCTCTGATAGTGTAAATCATTAGAGATATTCAAAAGTACTGATGCCCGCCTGAAATAATGTTAGAGGCTCTATGTTTGGGAAATCCCCCTCAAATGGGAGTTTAGATCAGATCAGATCAAACTTTATTTTCGAGACAAGAAAAAAACAAAAACAAACATTAGCATATAATCAGCAATATGGAAGGAAGACAGCAAAGTGATCTTTAAGGGTCTTCGCGTAAAGCAGCCACCCGGAAATTTACACAAAAAACATTCTGGTAATTTATTTACACAAAAATTTACTCGCAAAACATTATACAAAAAACAGTTCCAAAATTTTGAACTTTTAAATTGCTCAAGCTAGATAAATCAAATTCTCAGAATTAGTAAGCGTTAAAGATATAACATAACAAAAAACACATAACAAAAATTGGTGTCACGGTGGAAGGGGTCCCTCCGAGCAGGCCCTCCGAAATTCAAACTTTTTAACCTTTTAAGCCAGACCCATAAAATTTAAATAACAAATATATTGTTTTAGAATAATTCAGCGATAACTTGTTTCTTTGCAACCAAGCATTGTCTTACAGCAATTGAGCACTGGCTTTTATTTCAAGGTGAGCTAAGCTTTTATCTGAAAGTGCAGGGAATGTATTGTCCGTATAGAGAGTGGCAGAAAAATTCGATGCTAAGGGAAGATCATTGATATACAAAGTGAATAATAGCGAACCTAGCGAAGAACTTTAAGATATATCGCAAACAATTGGTAATAGTTTTAGTTTCGAATAACCAATTTTGGTGTATTGAAATCAATTATTCAAATAACTTTTCTTCAATTCAAGACTCCTGCCTCTATAAAACCATATTAATTTTGTAATTTATTCGCTAGGATATTATCATTTACTATATCAAAAGCTTTACTTAAGCCAAGAAATATGCAACAGTTGTACAAATTTTGATCCATTTCATTCATGATATTATCATAAGCACTGCAGGATGCCGAAGTTGTGGAAAAGTTTTTCGTCAAACCGAATTGCTTATTGCTAAGTAGATTGAATTTTGTGACAAATGAATAAATTCGCGTGTGCAGCATTTTTTAAAATATTTTTTTATATTGCGGAAGTAATAATTTTGGTCTATAATGTGTGGTTTTCTCACAATCTCCTTTTTTTAAAGAGTGAAATAACTTTCCAGCACTGTAATAGCACTGTCCAAGCACAATTCTAGGAAATAACAGTAAAATAAAAAGCTCTGTATAAATTTTTAACCTTTAATAGGGTGGATGCTCGACTTGTTAGGGCTTATTTGTGAATAAATTTGGCTCAAAGTCAAGTTTATTTAAAGTAAAAATCACTTTTCTAAAAGAATTTAACAAAACATATAAACAAAAAACCGAGATAGGCGCATTTTTGGCCCTACCCCAATTCCGTGGAAAATAGGGTTAAGTAACTTGCTTTGAAGAGTAAGACTTTTTTCCGAAAAGGTTTTATCTCTTCGAAGAGACAAAAGTGCCAAGTGCCCCGTGTAATGTCACTCCGGCCCTGAGCTTTGCTTATAATTTGGTAAAGCTACTATTAAGCAACTTGTGGTTGATGATTTGACGTAGGCCTAGTAATTCAATTTTATTTCACCGAATTCTACGAATATTTGCTGGTAAACAACGGCGAAAGATCAAGCTTGGTGGTCAAACTCTATTATGTGCAGTATATCTGAGCAGCATTCTCACAATAAGTTTTAAGAGAGCAGGCAGCTCTTGAAGAACAAATGAAAAACCTCTAAGCAAATCATACATTCACTTACTCAAAAGAAATATTTTATCAGTGGTTACGTGAATATTTTATCAGTTATACCTTGAATATTGGTCAGCAAATTTTTTAATTGCTTTCTATCCTCTGTAATAGTGCTCAAAAGAACTGCAAGATCAAATTGATAATATTGATTTACTTTTTTTAAACTAACAAAAGATTTTCTGAATTCAACTCAGTATTTTATGCGTTCACCTTCGCGCATGTCCTTATTCTAATTCTATTTGAAAATCGTGATTCAGCTGGAATAAGACCAACTAACAAACTCAAATGCATGAAGCACTGTGCAGAATTAGTGGTCAGTAAATCTTTAGCTAAATGAGAAAAAATAAACATAATTTTGAATTATGAAACCTACTGTATCAATGACTACATTATAGGTGCCACAATTGCCAAATGCCTGATTTTATCTCAAATTTGAGATTTTTTAACTCAATTTGATGATTTTCTTGAGATTTTAATATTAAAAATAAAACTTGGAATTTTTTCCGTAATTGTAATTGTCATTCGTACTTATTTACTTAGCTGCTTTGGTCAAAAGACAGCGAAGAGACCTTATTCCGGTCTTCGAGTCAAGCTGCCACCTGCCCACCTGTTTAACACAATGGGTGTAGGCTTTACACAGTCCCTTTAATTGCTGAACGCCAACCACGGAAGCTGTGAATATCAATTTTTATATTCTTTGAATGGTTTGAACCGACCGGGAATCGTACCCGATTCTATTGTTACAGTAGCGACGCTCTATTCACTGGATTATCGTGATTTTTGGGATTTCCAGAAACAGAAACCGAAATGGAATGAATTGCACTACTACCCAAATTTAATGGCTAAAACGGAATAATTGCTATTCGAAACGGGTTATAATGAACCGAAGACTTTTTTTGGTTTTCACTTAAAGTCTGGTACTGAAAGCCAATCAAACGATTAGCTTCCATTGATAAAACGCCTTGGAATTTTTCCTTAGAAAACCCTTGTTTCTGAAATTTTTTGGATCTAAATTGAAAATTTTGATTGCCTCAATCTGGTAATGCTGCTGATTGGTGGTGCAACTGTGGACAGGAGTTTATTAAAGTACCACCATAAGCTTAATGCGTCGGGATGGCTTTTTTGGGAACCTGAATCATGGTTAAAAAATTTATGCTGGATTTTGCTAGTTGCAATTCAAACAGTACGTATTTGATTTTTGTATATTACAATTTTGTAACTAGTGACTGACTACCAAAGTATATCATGCCCCGCCCAAATAGGCTCTTCAGGGGGCTAAAATTTATACGGTATATTCTAATTCAAATAAATTAAATAAGATTTAATAAAAATTTTATTTGAATAAGATTATATTATATTTTAGCCCCCTGAAGAGTCTATTTGGGCAAAACAGACTGTTGGAGCATGATGAATTGTGATAGTCAGTAACTAGTTAATGTTTCGCTCTGATTCGTCATCGAGCACTTCATCTGGTTTGCCGA
Source organism: Trididemnum nubilum (assembly GCA_963965965.1). NCBI lineage: Eukaryota > Metazoa > Chordata > Ascidiacea > Aplousobranchia > Didemnidae > Trididemnum > Trididemnum nubilum. Next base: position 36,994,625 of record OZ014484.1, on the reverse strand, counting down.
CCCCAATACTAACATATTTGTTCATGACTGTACATCAGACACAAATTAAATTAAAAAATGAACTGAAACGATGCGTCATCAAACAAAAAGTTTCATACCAGCAACTTTCAGCCATTGTCTTTTCTTTATTAACTTTCCTTTATTCAAAGACAATGGTTGAACAGACTCAATAGAGCAAAATGATGTTTCATATATCAATTTACAACTACTGCGATTATTCAGTATTGTTGCACAAAAATCTTTTTACAATAGAAGTTCTGTTTAGACTATGACGCGTAACAAATAAACTCTACCTCGGACTGCGACATGATCAATTACGAACGTAAATTTTCGTGAAGACGATCAGCTATTGTTCTACGACTAAACAGTGTACTTTAATACCACAACGACGATCATTTATTGTCTTGAGTCTTGTTTTTTTGTTTTCTTTTGTCTTTCTACAACAGCCAAGATTTGACCAAGTCTACGGTTTGACTCAATACCGTATTGGCTGCGAAATGAAAGCGAGTTGTGCTTGTGTCATTTTTTTACTTCGAAGGCTTTACAAAAGGCTAGAGACAAGATGTGGAACCTAAGCAGCAGAAACAGAAGAGAGTCTGTTAATGCACTTCGACGGCTATTCGCCACATTGGCATTTTCTCTAACAAAAAAGTGCCAGGGAAAAGAAATCTTTTTCGGTATAATTTAGTCAGTTTCATTGGAAAAAAGGAAATAGCCTGTTTTAGGTTAGCTCTAGTTTTTCGAACTTTATTGGAAACGGCTTGCATTTACAGTCAACTGTGGACAAAAAGTTACAACCTTGGGATCACCTTTCTATTTGCCCTAATATGACATGCAGGCTCGCTACCAGGATTTTGCTATGGGCTTGAACCAAAAGTCAAAAACAAAATTTTTTTTATTCAAGATTGTCTCAGTTGGACGACGTTCATTCTGAGCAGAGTGTCCGATTCGGGTCTGTTTTCTAAAACCGTGTTTGAGGTTTTGCATACTGGAAACCCGGGTTCTACTTTTATCTACTTCTAAAACTTATGCTTTTAGTGAATTAAATGATTCACTTATGTAATGAATTTATGCGCTCTTTTACGCTAGATTATTATTATTGCCCATATTTGCTCAGGCACGTCATTGACTGTGGTACGCTTTTGTGTTTTAGGGTATTCTTGCCTGTGCTTTAATCTAATATTTTGTAAAACTTTTCAACTTTTAGAGTTTTTAACTCTGATTGGCAGCCCTCAGTAGTATCCTTTTGTTTTTTTATCACAACAAAATCACGAAAACGAAACAAAACACAACATGTCTCAATTAATCTCAAATTAAATGAAGTATATTAGAGCAAAACATTGAAGTTTCAATATGATTTGACTATGCTTTTTGTTTAATCGATAGTTTTCGATTCGTTGCCTTGAAAAATAAAATGGTTTTACATAAAAGTTTCAAAAATTGCCCATGCTTTTAATTTAATCGATAGTTTTCAATTCGTTTTTTTTTTAAACAACGAAATTACGAAAAAAACGAAACAAAGCACAAAATGTCACAAATATTATCTAATCATATTTTATATATTAGAGCATTACATAAGAGTTTCAAAATTTGATTTTACTTTTTATTTAATCGATAGTTTTCAATTCATTGCCCAAAAAATAATATATTACCAAAATAGTATTCTTGTAAAATTTTTAAACAAAATTACGAAAAAGCAAAATAAAACATGTCACAATTATTATCTAATCAAATTTAATATATTAAGATTAGAGCATTACATAAAAGTTTCAAATTTGACCTGCTTTTTTTATTCCGAGGTTTTCAATTCGTCGCCTATAGGTACGTCACGAAAAGACAAGTGAAAAATTGATGGGCTTTTACATTAAGGACAACCACGCCATATTGTTTAATATAAGAGTTCCCTCTCTTTGCGGGAGTCGACCACCAAGAACGTCATGCTTTTCAAATTTTGTCATCGTGCAGTGTCAGATGCTTAGTGTTGAATGATCAGCTCACTTTTTATTGCGATAACCACTTCGTATTTGGTGAAATCCGTACCTGCTTAGGAGTTTCCAGTAATCCAACGTTTCGATGGATTACTTCGATTTCTTGGCCGCTATATTTGCTGCTTGTTCAAAGCCATCAAGCAGAAATAATCATCCTAAAGCGACTTGTCCGTGGACGCAACAACATTGCGAGGTTCCGATTTGAACTCAGATCATGCAATCAGGATCGTATTAAAAACGAAGCCTTAAATTTGCCCTCTCTGCCATGCAGCCGATTTGTCTAGTCGACTTTGCAGATTTCTGTATCAAATAATGGACACCTGCTGCAGGTAAGAAATTAAAAAGGTTCCTCCTCCTTCCTCAGTCAAGTCATTTCAAAATTAACATCTCAGCCTAATTACCTCAGGCTTTAATAACTAAACCAAAAGAAAAATCATCTTTGCTTACATTCACAGTGTTATTTACAAGCTGTAAGATATTATTTTTTCTTCTCTTTTGTTTTACTTCTTTTCCTATCTTTGACAACATTTTCTGGAAACCAGGAAAACAGGCTGCTTTAAATAGTTAAATTAACTTTGTTGTGCTTAATAATCACGTTTTGGCAGTGTCTTGGAAACGCATGATTTGTTTTTTCGAAACCTCTTATAGGGTAACAGCTTCAATACTTCTGTAAAGTTCTACTGGAATTACTATTTTATCACGTTGGCTCCATTTTCTGCGATAAAAAAATTTGTTGTCGTTAGTAAACAAGCTTTGAATTATGTTTTATGCTTTAACAGGTTTGGAGGAATAGCGAAATAACCAAAACCTTTCTATTTTGGAATTTAATTCTTTCGAATGACTCTAAAAATGGTTCAATGTGCTTTCAAAAAGCTTTAAAAATTGCAATATTGACAAAATCCTTGTTTTGGCGTTACTCCCAAAATATCCAGTTTTTAATCTTCTTGAGCAGGACCGTATGAAGGAGGGGCTACGTATTTCTGAAAAAGAGGATCCACAAATCTGCAATCACTCTCGACAAACAGATCTTCCGCAAAAAATATTATGCTTTTACGGCCAAAATAGACGATCAAGTTTTTTCTGCAAGAATAATAGCAGAACTTTTTTCTGTGTGTAAACGGCTTAGTAAGTATATTGTGCAGCGATTGCAGAAACATTGCAGAAGGGTTTTTTTGCGACGTGTAAATGGCTTTGTGCAAGATTTCGGAAAACTTTTTGCAATATTGAAATAACTTCGGCCCTGTTTCAACTTGCTGATAGTTTTTCGACTTCTCGTGCCTATGTCACAATGCTATTGACACTGTTATACCTACCTAAGACGCTTTTAGACCTTTATCGCATTGTCCTGTTATAAGACAAATGTTTACTGCACAATTATTGTACATTACCAGCATCCATGTATTTAGGCAGCATTATGAAATAGAAGCGTTAATAAGTGAGTTTGAAGTTAGCTCTGGAGTTTGGAACATATTAACACCGGAATATAGAGACCAAGTAAAAAACAGCACTGCTTAGAGCAAAAAAATGTAAGCACGGGACTACATTGTCTATATAGGTAAATTACTGGATGTCAATAATATTTTAACGATTTTGCTTAAAGCAGTTCCTTTCAAAAGCAATAAATTTTTATTTTTCTACATTTTTGTAATACCTCGGTTCGCTCTTTAATAGCAACTTTTTTTGTTATGCGATGAATGCTGGGTTTGTTTAGGTAACAATGCTTACGTGAACGTGACTCTTTGTTACTAACCTGTTAGCGACTATTACTGTTTGTGTGTTATACTGGGCAGTAGCAAGAGAGAGAGGCCAGGCAGGGCTGGTCCCCGTCTGAAAATTTTCACGTAGTAGTACACTAAATGCATAAGAGAAATGTGGATAATCATGTTAAGTCCCGCCTGAATTTTATTATCAACATCATCTATAACATTTTTCTTTTTCAATAAACATACTGTAGATAAAAAAATGTTTTCCAGATGCTGCAGGCACAAATAAAATTTTACAAAAGCGGAACGCAACAAAATACAACTACTATTTAAACCATTAATAGCGCAGACTAAATACAAAAGGTGCATTTTAGATTTTATATCGTCAGAAGCGCAGCACAACTTCCGCAACAAGCTTTTTGATTCAGTAGAAAGCGTAATACAATTCCACAATTGCGGAACGAGATTCTCGTACCAAAGATCAAAGCGAAACCAAAGTTCTCCAATAAAGTGAAAACAGACAATGTAAATTACGCATTTTTGTGATTTTAGGTAGCAAAGGAGTAATTCACCAGAGGTGGAGTCGAGGACACAATGCTCGAGGCCAAGGCCAAGGACATAAAAAAAATTCGAGGCCAAGGCCAAGGACAGCCTTTCCGAGGACAGACACTCTCGAGGCCAAGGACAGGAATGTTCGAGGCGAAAGCCAAGGACACAAGCGCAAGTGCTCTCCAAAAAAAAAGGTCTTCACAAAATTTTTTCAGGCGATCTCCTAAAAAAAAAAAGGTCTTCACAAAAATTTTTCAGGCGATTTCCACAAAAAAACATTTTCCAAATAATTTTTCAAGCGCTCCACAAACTTTTAACAATTCAAAAAATAGTGCTGTCCTCGAGCCGAGGACAGGCCAATTTTCGAGGACTTGAGGCCTCGAAGCCAAGGCCAAGGACTTGACCTTCGAAGCCAAGGCCAAGGACTTCAAAATGTGTCCTTGAGGACTCCACCTCTGTAATTTACAATAGAAGATCGACATTTGACAACATTACAATTTAATAAACAAAATGTCAGAAGCAGGGCATGGTATGGAATGGAATGGAAGACGATTTTTCCATATTCCATACTGGCAATTTTCTTCCATTCCATACTAAAAATCTTCCATTCCATATTCCATTCCATACTAAAATTTTCTTCCATATTCCATTACATACTTTCATACCAAAAAATTTTTAGATTGGAAGCAATAAAACAAATATTTTACATCTATGCAGTGTTGTAAGCAACCAATCGTAAAGCGCATGGTTTAATGCATAAGCGCACCGGTAGCCAGAATTTTGGATTGGGGGGGCCAAACCGCAAATCACATGCAATGACGTCATCAGAAATTCTCGAAAAGAGGGAGTTTTATGGGCAAAGAATGAAAGATCAGCAGAAGCTGGGGCTCTGGTTTGGCATGAGAATAGGATTTTGCTAAAGGGAAAGAACTAGAACGGTAAGTTAAAAAGTTTTACAAATATATCAAAATTGGGATACGTGGTGAGCAAATTAGTGCAACTCAAACGTATCACAGACGGGGACCTGCTGGAAGCAAAGCCCCCAGCCGCAGGAGGCTATGGATGCCTAAGGACAAAGCCCCCAGTCTCTGGACAATTTTTTGAAATTTGTTGGAAAAAATAGCTCTTTTAATGCCATTTGGATTACATTTTGCACGTTTTCAGAGCCATTTGAAATAACAAAATTTTTGAGATTTGAAAGCCAATTGAAAAAATCCCTCACTTTACTTCAGGTCAAGTTCAAAACACGTTAAAAATTTTGCATTTTGGGGTTAGATTTTGTAAGTGATTGGGCCCAGGTCAGGGGAAGCACGGTATATTGCCTTCTGTAATATGTTTAGCATTATCACTCCATTTACTCGTGAATTATTTTTCTGCCAATTTACTTGCAGCAACATTTTTAAGGCCGGAATAACACAATCAAGTTTTCTGTACAATTTGTTTGCATCAATAATTTTGGAGCTATCACATCTAGATGCTATTTTCTTGAAGAACTTTTTGCTACACGGAAGCGTCTGGTTTTTTCCGCAAAGAAATTCCCGAAGCTATCACATGCATTATCTTCGCTGTAAAAGCATTTACGCAAGCAGTTTAGAATTTTTTTTGAAATTTTCCGTGGCATAGTAATTTTATGCTCTTTGTCGATTCATTGTTATTTCTCGTTTGCCAAAATGATACGAGCACGTTCACAAAAGCGAAAAGCTGCAGCTATAGTAATAAAAAGCTATTTGAGTTCTGCAGCAAATTGCGCGCGCAAACTATGAAATTTTTTTCGACCTGCAATGAAATAAAATAGTTAAATCGAAAATTTCAAAATGCCTTTGTTTGTGTGGAATTCTTTTGCGTATAGCGTAGCTTTTTTATGCTATGTTATCTATCACCAATAAATTTGCATAGCATTGCATGATTGATCAAGTAATATTAAACCAGGTATTTCCGGTACTTGCGGTTTCAGAGGGCTCAATAGTTGGATGTCAAGGTAAATTGAAATTTTATTATTTTTTAATAAGAGCGTTTTTGTTTGATTTCCTACGAAATCAGCTAGAAATAGCTGAAAACTATCTATTGAAATTTATCTTAACTGCTTAAAAATGCAACAGGCTCTTTTGCCAGGGGACATGTCAAATTTTACCAAAAAAAATATTAAAATCATCAAGAACGTATCACTAATTGCATAAATTCGGCACTATAGCGAAAGCTGGGCTGGAAACTTTTTTGCAATCAGAAGGAGATTTTCAATATCTTAATTAAAACCACAAACACTGCCTTTCTTCGATTTCGCTAATTAAAAGTTCAATTTCATGAATTGACCGCGATGGCATGTTGATTAACTATACTGCAGTTCTGGTTGATAACTTTTCAGAGTGAATTTGGAAAAGGCCTAGCACAAGTTTGAAGTAGGACGAATTGGGCAATCGATACGCGAAAGTAAACAAAACAGCGGGGATAACATCTAGGTCTTTGAAGGAATTTGAGAAAACAGCAGACGCAATGTTAAAATACATCATTGTCGATTAAAACAAATGAAGTTAAATTTCTTTTAACATTTTCGCTTAATAGTTGTGAGGCATTCTTTTTCTGCATTGACATTGGCAGCATTTTTTTTCCATTCTGCGGCTCAATATTTTCAAAGGCACTGCTAAAAGCTCAGTTTTCTTTGTTGAGAATAGCGGCTCTTTGAAAACCTGCTGGGAAAATAGAGCTCGGTTCTATTTCCCAGCGAAAAGTCAGCAAGACTTTCTAGTGTCTGATTTTCAGTTTCATGCGGACTATTCAATGTAATTGACGACAGGTGCCCGCAATAGTAAGCTATGGACTTGCACGACAATTCACACGATTGATGCCAGAAAATTGTGCAAAAAACCTGATCGTGTGGTCCCGGCCTAAGAAAAAAAAAACTTGTTGCATGCACGTGTAAATGGAATTTTAAGTTTCTTGCAGAAGATTGCTTCCGGTGCCAAAATTTTTTATTGCTGTAAGTAAATTGGCAAAAAAATATTTTTACATGTAAATGGAGTGATAACACTGTTGAAGCAGTAAAATTGCAGAAGAAACTTGCTCGGCTATTTTGGCCCTAAGTCCCTCAAGACGCATTTTTACAATAACAGATCAAAAACTAATCAAATTTTGATGCCAACAAATTGCTCACCACCGCTGTGGCATTTTTTTGAAAAGAGCTATTGTTAACCGCAGGCGTAATGGCGCGGAGATCCAGAGTTGTAAATTGCTCCGGACTAATTGGGTCGGGTTCGGGCTTAAGATTGGCAAAATGTCAGGCTTAGTTCGGGCGTGATATACGTACTTGACTTGTGTTTTCGCCTTGTAAATGTTCTAAAAGCGTAATTCAAGCAACATTGAATCACGACTTCGTTTAGACATCAATGCGATTATCATTACACAATTATTATCATTACACAATTATTATTATTACATACCAGTTTACCGGCAATGAGTTGGTTCGTTACGAGCAATAATTGTACACATTTTAGATCTAACCTAATTTTTGTGGGTTTCGGGCCTGGTTTTGGCTTCAAATCACTTTTCGGGTTTGGGGTTATTTTTTCAGGCTAGTTCTTGTCGGCCCGTTTACAACTCTGCAGAGATGGGCCCCGTAAACTCGTTATACGTTTCGACGTAATAAAGGGTGGGGGAAGAAACCTACCATATTTTAAAACCTTGCTATTTCAATGATGTTTCAGTTATGCACATAGTTAAATTGAATTGATGTCGTGATAAAAAAAACTAGTGATTAGTTTTTTGAATAGTTTTAAAGTCTCGATTTGCCTTGAAAAACAAAAAACAACAAAAAACAAACAAACTTGGGGTCTACCTAGTTTGCTTAGGAGCCTGTATCACCACGCTGAAGCCGTGTTGAGAGTGCAATTTTAAACTAAATCCATAGCAGAGAGAATTTTGTCTGCTTTTCATCAAAAACAGTTTTTTTGGCTAGTCGAAAATGATACCTAAAATTTCTTAAATTCGCGGATGCTGCTTCTTCACGGGTGACAAAATTTTTTCACGATATCATGCACAATTTTTCCCAAGCTGGTTAAATCGAGACTTCAAAACTTTTAAAAAATTTCAAACAAAGTAATGACTAGTTTTTCAGATGTTTGATTCTAGGCCACAAGGCAACTCAATCACAGCATAAATTCACTGTAACTATGTGGATAACTAAAACAGCATTGTAATAGTATGGTTTTAAAATATGGTAGGTGTTTCTGCCAGACCCTGCATTTCGTATATAATGAAAAATTTGGTTTGAATTTACTGTATTTATTCATTGCTATTGAAAAAATTGCTTTTGCGATGCATTTATATACGTCGAAAACGGCGAACTTCTGTAGAACTTTAGGCCTTGATTTTCTTTGTTTACTTTTTTTTTTGTTAATGGGTGTTTCTACGTAAGGTGCAGCGACCAATGCCTTTTGCACATTATCATTTTGTTAGCACTTTTATTTTCTAGCGTGTAATATTGTACATCGTTTTGTCGCTGTATCCTTTTTCTGGCAAATGGCGATATAAAACTAGCTGTTATTATTTATAACCGAAAAGTATGACTTTCTTCGTGGTCGACTCCTGGGCAGGGCATGGTATGGAATGGAAAATGGAAAATGGAATGGAACGGAAATTTTGGTATGGATAATGGAAGATGCCAGAATGGAATGGAATGGAAGATTTCAAGAATGGAATGGAAGACGATCTTCCATACTTCCATACCAATTCCATACTAGATTTCGTGCATTGCATTTACAGAAAAAATTATACCGTACAGATGTCGGGTAGTGATAAATAATATTGTCGCAGAAGCATTCCACTTCAATATTTAATCGTATCATTTGTCGACAAATCGCGGTACTACTTTGGTTGTGTTTATTGCTCAGACAGTGTACGCTTTGCATCATAGTAAGTACATTGCAATTTGCAGCATTGATGTTATGGTTGACGACTTTGACAGGTTTAATTTGTTGTTTTTTTATTTCGAGACTGACAATTTGCCAAGCCGTACTTTTTTTTCTTCGTATTTGCTATTTCATCTCCGTTTCAGCTTAATTTTATTTATACGGTACCTTTAGTTTTTAAGCTTATAGTAAGTCTTTTTGGTGTTAAAGCTGCTTGGTATTTCCATTGCGGTAAATGTTCTTTAGCAGTTTCGTTATGCCAAATTTTGTAATTGGTGTGAGAGCAAACTGGTCCCATAATCATAAAACCGCACGCGTAACCAAGGAGGCCTAGGGTGCCCCCTGACCCATCCCCCCCAATTGAAATGCTACCAATGATAAAAAAAAAAGATGACAAAAAGCCTATTGTTTCTTCAGGTTCAGCTTCTTTTAGCATTTTTCGAGTGCAACAGTAATTAGTAATAATATTAATATGACGACCAAGGGTCAAGGGCTCCTCATTTAAAATTTTTGCCAACTAATTTAAATGTATCAGCCGGGAGAAATTCAGTGTTTTTGTTCTAAAAGGTGCAATCTCAGGCCTTTGTCTAACGTTTTATGCAATAATAAGTTTTAGGCCCCCATCTAACTTTTGTATTGCAATAACATGATTAGTAACCATCTATTGTATTTACAGTACAGTACCAACTTAAAATAACTTGAAAATCCACCTCCACCTCCTACCAACTTTAAAATCTACCTCCACCTTGCCGGTTTTCACACGACAAAATGCTTTTGAATAAAAACCTGGTAAGAAGAAATGCATATCGAATAAATTATTGAATTTGAATTAAGGATGCCTAGGCCCCTGGTAGTACATGTATTCCTAAAACTAGCTATTTTCATGACAAAACGAAAATCCCCAAGGCAAAATCATCGATTGAAGTATTATTTAATGCTAAACATATTACAGAAGGCAATATACCGTGCTTCCCCTGACCTGGGCCCAATCACTTACAAAATCTAACCCCAAAATGCAAAATTTTTAACGTATTTTGGACTTGACCTGAAGTAAAGTGAGGGATTTTTTCAATTGGCTTTCAAATCTCAAAAATTTTGTTATTTCAAATGGCTCTGAAAACGTGCAAAATGTAATCCAAATGGCATTAAAAGAGCTATTTTTTCCAACAAATTTCAAAAAATTGTCCAGAGACTGGGGGCTTTGTCCTTAGGCATCCATAGCCTCCTGCGGCTGGGGGCTTTGCTTCCAGCAGGTCCCCGTCTGTGATACGTTTGAGTTGCACTAATTTGCTCACCACGTATCCCAATTTTGATATATTTGTAAAACTTTTTAACTTACCGTTCTAGTTCTTTCCCTTTAGCAAAATCCTATTCTCATGCCAAACCAGAGCCCCAGCTTCTGCTGATCTTTCATTCTTTGCCCATAAAACTCCCTCTTTTCGAGAATTTCTGATGACGTCATTGCATGTGATTTGCGGTTTGGCCCCCCCAATCCAAAATTCTGGCTACCGGTGCGCTTATGCATTAAACCATGCGCTTTACGATTGGTTGCTTACAACACTGCATAGATGTAAAATATTTGTTTTATTGCTTCCATTCTAAAAATTTTTTGGTATGAAAGTATGTAATGGAATATGGAAGAAAATTTTAGTATGGAATGGAATATGGAATGGAAGATTTTTAGTATGGAATGGAAGAAAATTGCCAGTATGGAATATGGAAAAATCGTCTTCCATTCCATTCCATACCATGCCCTGCTCCAGGGAAATCAGAACGACTTCTACTGGCAGTTACGTGGCCAGATCAACCACCAACCCTGCAGCCGCAAAGCAGCTCGAGTCACGAGATGCACAGAGATGGACATTGGACAGCGCTGTTTCGAGCTTTTAGCTTTCATCGGCAGCCCTCAGTTTTTTTAAAGTACCACGGGTGAAAAATCCTTTTTTTCCCTAGAAAGCCTCTGCCACTGTGCAATCCATTAGGTTGGTGCCGTTCGGCCAAGAAAACTGTCCAGCTGGGGAATATCTTTGATAACAAAAGCTGAAGGGTGCCGATGAGAGTAATAAGCTCGAAACAGCGCTGTCCAGCTCTGTGCATGTTATGACTCGAGCTGCTTTGCGGCTGCATGGTTGGGGGTTGATCTGGCCACATAACTGCCGGTTGAAGTCGTTCTGATTTCCCAGGAGTCGACCACGAAGGACCTCAAACTTTTCGGTTATGATTTCCGCAGTGACGATCGGCGGCAAAAAGTTTTGGGTATTCAATTACAAATTTATTCCGTTGTTTATTTTCGTACATGAAGTAATTGCGCATACGGTCTGCGCACATAGTATTATGTCCATACGTACAGGTGGCATTTGATATTTATACTGTTTTTGTACTGTACCATTTAAAAATAAAAATTGAAAGACAAAGTTTGACTGGGGGGAGTAGCAAAAACACGTTTGGGAGTAAAAAGTTTTGGTTCGAATTGAGGATAGCGCAGCTGAAGTTAATTTTTCTCGTCTCGCTTCCGCTGTTGAGTGAAATGAGTATAGTGGAGGTGTAGATAAATTAAAAAGATAGACTATAACTTCTACACTCAATTCAAGCTATTGATTGAAACTTTTAACACGCCTTTACCTCCTGCATTAATCAGTTGCCAATAAAAAGCAAAGAAATTGTACAAGCTGAAACAGCCTTGGCCGTTTGATTAGCAATTCAAACAAAACTGTATACTACACAGGGCAGAGCACTAAAATCGGCAAAGTTTTAGAATTACTGCAGATGCAAGAAAGTCATTTAAAAGTAAATTTCATTCGCTTTTCCGCTGAAACAAATTCTGTTATGACGGAATCCTGAAAAGATTTGGTTTCCATGACTTCTGTCAGTAATTGTGACTCGATGGATATAAGGCCTAAATCTGAATGAAATGAATGAATGAATGATTTATTCATCGCTCTACCCAAAATTTCAAACACAAAAACTAAATATCAGATATATACATGCGAAAGGAGACTGCGAAGTGACCCAAGAGGGTCTTCGAGTCGAGCAGCCACCTGCACCTATGATAAAAAGTTTATATCTTCATTAGATCTAGAGCCCTAAAAAACAGCCAAAAGAAAGGGGAAAAAAAAGGAAAAAGCTACAAACACTACTTTTAACGTAACTGTTACAAAACCAGTTGTAGCAAAAAATGAGTTCGTATATTTCTTTTTTAGCAATATTTTTGCAATAGAATTTTCTTGTATTTATTACAAAATTTTTTGTAATGCAATTTTCTTACATCAAGACCTATTTTATTCCAATTGGATACACTTTGAAACTTAATTGAGCGTTGAGTTTTTTTTGTTTTGAAACGGGGGGAAAATAGTTTTTATAAATAGAACTACGGGTAGCGCAATTGTGAACATTATCTACTTTTTTAAAATACAAATTTAGAGGAGACGGTAAAGAATTTGTGGAAGCTTTGTGCATTATCTTTGCAGTTTCAAAATTATACAGTACTTCAATTTTTAAAATTTTTAAGTTAAAATAATGTTTTGTGATAGATTCTCGTGGCTGAATTCCGGAGATTATTCTCATCGCCTTGTTTTGAAGTACTTGCAGTCTGTTTAAATATGTCGGATAAGTTGAAGCCCAAATCGGCAAAGCGTATAAAAGATGAGCATGTACAAATCAGTAGTAGAGAATAAGCAAAACAGATTGTGGCATAAATTGTCTTAACCTAAATAGAATGCCAATAGACCTAGCTATTTTACTTTGAAGTGCACTTAAATGATTTTTGAAAATTAACGAATCATCAAGTGTGACACCAAGGTATTTAACTACAGTAGTTCTAATTATTTGCGTCTTATAATCTGAAAGTCTGTCTTGTTCCATTTTATTTTGAGAAAATGATTTGATACGTTTTAAGGAAGAAAACGATCTTTCAACGGATTTGGGTCTGCCTGCAGCAACGATTGCTTTTTTTTCTTCAAAAGTTTTTTGAGTGAAGGAACATCCCAATAAACTATCCACAGCATTCGTTGTGTTATATTGCTGTCGTAATTTACTTTGACGAATTTTAAGTTTTCTTTATAGTAGGTTTTCTAAAAAACCTTGCAAGTCTTTTGCTGTCAGTTGTTTGATACGGAGAAAGTATTATTATGTTTCGGGGTAGTTAATTTAATTGACAGGTCTGTAACGGTTGATCGCACAACCACAGGCGCAGATAGCTGAAGGCAAGGTAATCACGCTCGCAATCTGAAAACCTACGATGACGTCAATCGTGACGTTTTTTCACTTGATCAAATTTGATTGGTCAATACAGAGGCGGGGCGTTACATGGTTTCACTTTGCTATGTCATTTTGGGTTTTCACAACTTCGCTTTGATATCTTCCAGCGCAGTCAAGCTACAGCAACTGCATATCAACGTTTAGCGCCACAATGCCGAAAAAATAATTGACTGCCTGCCACTAGGTTTCGCCAATTGCTACGCAAAATACGCTATGCTTGAAGCCAACTAGCCGTGAAAGCAAAAATAACCAAAATAAAAAATACTATTTAAAAGGTATATTACTTTGAATAAATATAGATGAGATGATTTTATTTGGGTATTCAAAGAATACTCTGATGCCCCTCACCAATCGTCACTAGATTTCCGTGGTCACACAGAGGTGAACCCTTGTAGTAGGGATAGCTTATGGCTGTCCTTACTACACGGATCCAGCAATTTTTTGCTTGTGATTAGTTATGTTTGTATGATTGCCAAAAATAAGATATTACTACTACCTGCTCTTGCTGCAACAGTAGTAGTTAAAACTCGCAGTCAGTAGTTATTTGTGACTAAATATTTTTAGATATTTTCGTTTAAAGTGAAAATTTTAGTATACAATGTTTGGTATGCTTCTGTTTCTAAATACGGTTTTGTTTATATTGATACCTTCCAGTTTTCCTGCTGGAGGCAATTCATATAGTGTTGATGATGGCAAATTCAAAGAAAACCAAAAATTGCATTCAATGCTATTAGTTGTTACACTAGATGGTCAATTAATCGCTTTCGATGCAAGCAACAACATCCTATGGACAAAAATAAATAATCAACCTTTACTTGCTACATCACAACCAAAGTTACTCTATACCAAAAACGGTAAAACAGTGAGAGCTATACCATCTTTAACCGGAGGTCTTTTCGAATGTGAAAGAAATTCCCTTGCTCAATTGCCATATGATTATAATCAAAATCAATGGAAACTGTCGAACACTACGACAGTGAAAACCAAATTGCAAACAAGTTTTTCCATTCTTGACCCTTGGACTGGAAGGGAGCTATTTTATGGAAAATGTATTGACCGTAACTGCAATGCATTGCTAAATAGTTATGTATTAAATTTCACATCAACAATTACTAAGAAATTTATTGTCGAAAAACGAGTTACTCAGATAGTAGGATTGGAGGAAAACAAATCAAATGTATCGGAAAAACGTTGGAGTTATATTGTAACTGATGTCCAGTTGCGTAGTCGATTTCCAAAACGTTTTAAAGCATTGAGTGAAAGGTTAATAAAGTGTGATAAAGAAAGTCTCAGTTATATTTATCATAATTACAACATTTGCCTTGGAAAGTTTCATATGAAGCAAAGATCATCCAATGAAAGCCAGTTTTTACACAGCCACCATTTGCAATCGCCAATAGCTTTTGCATGGATATACATTCATGGCAAGCTTTGCAAATTAGATTTGTTTCAAACTTGTCACACTACACCAGATTTGGAAACTTCAATTCCTGTTTCTTCCAGTCAATTGTTCGTGGGACGTTATCATGATCAGGTTTACTTGCAAACTTTCCGGCTTGGTCCCATTTTGCAAGAAAAAGTAACTGTATGGTCAAAAAAGCTTCAGAATGATTTGTATCCGGATTTTTGTCAACAATGCAAATGTTCTTTGTTGTCTCAACCAGCAGCTACCGATATTATTGACAAATATATCAAACCTAACATCTGCATAGAAGCTCATTTAGCCACTCTTAATATTTGTCTTGATGATTCTAATTTTGAAAATGATTTTTACGTAGACAAAGATTGGAATGGGTGTACAAACATTACGATGCCATTTTCTGAAGAACAGTGCCTAAGCAAAACTGACAGAATTGCGACATTGATTTGGTTCTACGTTGGATCAGGTGTTATTCTTCTTTTTGTACTTGTTGTCTTTCTTGTTTGCAATTTAGCGAAATGTAGCTACAGAGGACTGTTACAGATCCAGCGGAGGCTTCGTTTGAAGCAACGAAAACGAACAAGAAGGGCAATTGCCAAAGCCAAATTTGACATTACATTTCATGATTGTGCTATGACACCGAAGGAAGGCCTATTTCTTCCAAAGAAGCAACGTGAGATTGCGGTACCGCAACCACAAAGTAACAGGTTAGAATCGATTGCTTCTACCGATCTTGAAGAAGAATGTGAATTTAATTTCATGCCTCGATTGCTTCAAGATTTCGAGCTTTTGTCAAAACTTGGCTATGGGGGTTTTGGCACTGTGTTTAAAGTGAAACATAACATAGATCAAAGTATATATGCTGTAAAATGCATAAAATTAGACCCAAACGAAACTCACCATTATGCAAAACGTCTACGAGAAAGCAAAGTCTTAGCACAACTCCAGCATGAGAACATTATTCGCTATTACTGGTCTTGGATCGAAACTTCCTCCGAAGATTTATCACAGGCGATGAGCGATGTAAGCAGTTGCAATTCTTCCTCTGGTAACAAATTAAACATATACGAAAATTTCGACAGCACCGATGGATCAAAATATTTGTGCATACAAACTGAACAATGCGATTGCACTCTCAATACATGGTTAAAAAAGAACAAAACTATCAGAAAATTTAGTAAAAATAAGAGCTTGTACTTGAGCATTTTCTCTCAAATTCTTTGTGGCGTAAACTACATTCATGTTAATGGATTTGTCCATCTTGACTTAAAACCTTCTAATATACTGTTTAAAGGACAAACAGTCAAAATAGCTGACTTTGGTCTTGTCAAAGGATCTGATCTGCATTTGTCTACTGAGAGAGTTGCTACGTCTGCTTTGGGACGATATGTTGCACCTGAATGGGCCAAGGGAAAAGAAAATCTCATTTCAAACAAAGCTGATATCTACTCGTTGGGAATGATATTTTTTGAAATGATCCTCCCACCTTGCAAAACAGTTCACGAGCTGATTGACGTTCAGTTACAGTTGAAAAAATATCACAAATTTCCAAAAGGCTTTCAATCTCAACATCCAACAAATTCTCAGATGATTTCTCAAATGGTGCAGAAAGATCCAGAAGCACGGCCTTCGGTTGCAGAAATTATACAGAATGCGAGCTTTTCCAGAGCTTTGCTGAGCTGAATATACCATTATACTCACAAACAGCAATTAATTCTTAATTATATAAAAATGAAGAACCATATTTGAGAAACAAACTTTTGCACTTTTTGAAATGCAACAAACAACAAAAATAATGTAATGTATTGGTTGCAATTCTCAGAACCAAAGCACTAAAGTATCGCGAATACTTTTTTTTGTAAGTTTAAAAACTTTAGTCTCCCCATCATCAATAGCGCACCCGACCCCTAGCCATTCGTGGCAATGCCCCTTAATTTTTTTCTGTCTCTGTAAGGTTTTGAATTTTTGCTTAAGCTAAGATAAATTTGGAAATTGAAAGAATATACACACTTTGAGTTTGAACGTTTAAGTTGTGAAGTTACGGTCAACCATTTTTTTGCTTTCAGTCAACAGAAAAATGTCAGATCTTAACTGGATAAGATTATCCCGTCTCAATTATTCATTTGTCTTGTCGAGTTTGCATGTTTCCGCATCAAATAGTGGTGTAACTACGGATAGAGGCTAAGGCGCTGAAATCTCCTTTAACTAAGTTACTTAAAATTCAGCCGCATAGTTGCAAGCTTGTATTCATGTTCTGTGCTTGATTAGTGAAGGGGGGGGGACAAAAATTAAATTTTTTTTAACTCTTTATCTACCGGGCTATTTTCACACCCTATTTGTAGCGGGGGGGGGGGGACAAATTTGCCACTTCCTATCTAAAAACTGTTTGGTAAGTGATAGAAGTAAGACTTTTTGCTCGTTGAAGCTAGTTTTTGTTAAATTAAAAGATTTTTTGAGGTTGTGACGTCACGAAAACGATGATGGCGCTATCAAAACCAGTAAATCTTTTGTAACAGCAAGCAAATTTTTCTAAATGTTGCTAAATATTATTTTCAGTTTTGACTATTGTAATTTCAAAGGTATCTCTGATAAAGTCACTGCAGATGATGACTTCACATGCATGATGACGTCACATGCATGATAACATCATCTTTAATATATTGTGTTGATTATTATTTGTAATTTTTCGTGACTGAGATATAGTATCATTTACAAAATTTTTAAATACTGCAGAATTATGTTCATTACATCATTCAACAGCTGATGACAATGAACATTTTTTTTGCAAACGCACTTTATTTTGAGAAACAGCAGAAAAAGCACGCTAGTTTGAATTATGACGTCATCAATGACATAATGATGATGCAATACATGTAGCAGTTAATGAAATATTTTATTCCAGCTAAAGATTAGCTTCGATAAGTGAAGACGCTGTAGAATGAATAGAATAAGTGCGTTGATGAGCATGCATTGCACTCAAAACTGTATGAAACTTTTTAGGAGCCTCTGACAAAGGCAAAAACGACGTCACTTCCGGTTATCTGGCTAACCCCAAAGTTTCTGAAAATGTGTTACTAAATTTGATTTAAAGGCAGGGTGCATCAAAGCAAGACTTTTTTTTTTGTTTAGGAGCTATATTGAAATAACAAAGAGAGGAGGCAAGTTCGCTTCCCCCCCCCCCCGGTCCAAATAGGGTTAAATTACTCCGAAAAAAGTCGAAAAAATTTCAAATGACGTAAAAATTCCTATTTTTCTTAAAAATTATAAAAGATGGCCGGCTCCGTTGGCTCTAGGCTCCTTTTTCAAACCTCTCTTGTGATTTACAGGTTATGCATAAAATCTTTCTCTGATTACAAATTTTTGTTGCTCCTAGAACGCATGATGTATAGAATGTAGTTAAGTCTAACTTTTCTGTCAATAACGGTTTAAACACGACGCTTTCAAATGCGCAACAATGTTATTAAACCTTGTTTAGTCTGAATCTTCAATCACAGCAAACGTGTATCAAAACATGCTCTGCTACCTTTGATTAGAAAGGTTTCAACCACGCATGCATAGTCTTCCAACAAGATGACCGTCAAACAAGGAATAATGTCTGTCAGTTTGGGACGAAACTTTTCCTTATAGTTAGATAAAAAGAAATAGGCAGACATCTTGGCATCCTTGTTTGCCAAACAATACCCTTCGTAATTTTTTTTTTTTAGTTTATACTACACTACCACAGTACAGTATATGTCAAGGGCGAAGTGTACAGCATACCTGACTGTGACGTAAGCATCGCTAAAGCAGTTATATTGTAACGCTACAGCTACTTCAAAACATGTGGCATAACAGCGAATATTATCAAAATGCACTCCAGTCCACATATGAGATTTATTAAACTTATATGGTGCCGACGTTTGTGTTATATTGAAATCAGTCATAAGAGCTGCTTTTTGCTCTGTGTTCTTGAAACATGCTCAATAACAGTTGTAGTCAGAGCATATATAGCATTTTAAAGCCCACAAATAAAGTAATTGAAAACCCACAGCATGTTTCATCCTTAACGGAAGAATTTGAGTATGCTAACCACTAAAGATCCCTTTAAGGGTGAAACAGATTGCAGGGTTTTTAATGTTTTTATCTGGGTGTGCTAAACATTTGAATATAGCTATATGCAAATACAATTTTTAAATGTGTAGTAGCAGTATCCAAAAATGATTCTTTTACTTTACACAGTCTAAGAGCAAAAATTTGTAATCAGGTAAAGATTTTAATTATGTTCAGTTTGTTCAACACGCCAGTTTGTGGAGTACATTTTTCGAACGAATGAATTTTATCTCTGGGTTCAAAAACATCCTTTGGCAAGATTCTACATGGTCGCTCTTCCAGCACCAAAAAATACCTATTACAGGATAATAGTATGTCTTTTGTTGATGTAGTTTATAGTGCCAGTATAGCTTGGTTCAAAGAATAACCGTACCGTACGGTACTTATGCTCCCAAATATTCCGACTGTGATACATAAATTGTAGATTTCAAACAGAAAGAGCCCGTGAAGCTTTTAATTTTTTGAGGGTCGAGCTAAGATTTAGCTCAAGATCATTAATGAAATAAACGGAATCTTCCAAACAAAAGTTTGGCTCAAATGTATTCTAAGCTTAGAGTGATTTTTACACGAAAATGTTAAAACCTTCGAACGGTGGGTGCTAGGTCATCAAACCCCCACTTAGACCGTAAACAAAAAAAAATTGGGCAATACTATACTAGTTCGCAACTATACTGGTTCAGAATTTGGAAGGTTTTTATGTTATTCGCACGTTTAGTGTTCTTAATATTTGGTATGGTACAAAAACATTTGTCAACTGATTTTTGAAAATAATTAATGTTTGTGACAATGAATTAAAATTAAACGACGTCTGAAGGTAAAATCAACGGGGGTATCAAAAGTTAAGGCAATGGTATTAAATTAGAGTGGCGTTGACGTAATACTTCTTGACCAAGCCGTTCCAGAAATATTCTACTTCAAACACGAAATAGGGGCCTCCCTAATTATAGTTTTTATTGGCAACCATGACGTTTGAATGCAGTAGCCTAACCCTAAAGGCCTACATTAACCTATACTTTGGTTAAGAGCCCTCTGTAGCTTAGCCTAATTGCTGTGTTGCCTTAGGATAGAACTAAGATGGTGTCACCGATGTTACCAACGTCAGGGTTGCCAATACAAATTATGATATAAGAAGCAGACTCCTCGTCGTGTTTGAAGTAGATTATTTGTAAAACGGCTGGGTCAAAAGGAATGGAGTCAACGCCAACTTAATATAATACATTTGCGCTTAGATACCTCTATTGATTTTGCCTTCAGTCAGTGCCGTCGCTATGGGGGAGGGGCAGGGGAGCCATGCCCCCCAAACGACTGCTTGTGCCCCCCCCCATTTCGGTTTACCCAGAATACTTTTTTGGAGCATCGCTTACCGACAAGACAACAGGCAATAATGGAGAAAGGAACAATAATACTTAAAAATAATCCTCGTTTGAAGTTTTCTCGATTCTTTGCGAAATTGCTGGCCACCAACTGCTGTACATAAATGTGACGCAATAATCAGTCTTATTAACACGCCTTTACGGATGTGTCGCGGAATAGGGATGTAAGCTTACGGAATCGTTACCAGTACTTCGTTCGTGATAATGACCTGAACAACACGTGACAGCATATTTTTAAAGGAGCAGCTGCTTTCATTTTTTTTAAGCACACTCAAGTTTTATTTTAGGTCGCAGTCAGTCGCACAACCAGGGGGCAGGGGCTTAGAGGCATCAGCCCTCTTTAGCCAAGTCATTTAGAAAATTTAACCAAAAAAACAAGCGCTTAAACTTGTTTTGGAATTGACCTTTACGTATAAGGGGGGGGGGGGGGGGGGGAGGGGCTCAAGGAGCTAGGCAATTTAAATATTTCAATGAGAAAAGGGACAACAAAGTTGTGGCATTAGGAAATCTATCCAAGTCAAGTGGGTGCAGTAATCACGTATTAAAACAAAAATTGAAAAGGTAGCACCATTTAAAAGGAGCATTACGAAATCAATCGAACAAACATCAAAATTCACAGAAGCCAATGCTGAAAGCAGAACAAAAAAAATACCAGTTGCATGCCTAAGACAGCTGTTTCGCCTTATTTTAAGGGCTCATCAGTTAGGCTTGGCAAGGCCAAAATGACAAATATCATAGTGATAAAACTTCAAAAAATTAGAAAATGATAAAATATTTGCGTATAAAATTCTCTCCATACCAATCTTTACCCAACAAATTACGCTAAATTAATTAAAACTTTGTAACTGAGATCGTTACGAACAAAACTGTAGGTCTCAAGATGCTAAACTCACTGAAATCTTTACCAAAAGAAATTAGGTTACAGCTTATAATCTAACTAAAATCCTTTCCGACTAACGCTAGGATTTCAGTTAGATTATAAGCTGTAACCTAGTTTCTTTTGGTAAAGATTTCAGTGAGTTTAGCATCTTGAGACCTACAGTTTTGTTCGTAACGATCTCAGTTACAAAGTTTTAATTAATTTAGCGTAATTTGTTGGGTAAAGATTGGTATGGAGAGAATTTTATACGCAAATATTTTATCATTTTCTAATTTTTTGAAGTTTTATCACTATGATATTTGTCATTTTGGCCTTGCCAAGCCTAACTGATGAGCCCTTAAAATAAGGCGAAACAGCTGTCTTAGGCATGCAACTGGTATTTTTTTTGTTCTGCTTTCAGCATTGGCTTCTGTGAATTTTGATGTTTGTTCGATTGATTTCGTAATGCTCCTTTTAAATGGTGTTTCCTTTTCAATTTTTGTTTTATTTCAATGACTTCTGAATTTTAGCAGTTTACTGTAATTATTGACGTGACTTAAAAACGTGCAAAATGAGATTAAAATGGCGTTAAAATTGCTATCTTTTTGACGCAAAATTGCAAAAATCACCCAGCGGCTGATGCTCTGCCCCCAGCCCCCCTTTGTGATAGTCTTACATTACATTAGTTAGTTCAGCACAGGGCCCAAATCAGACAATTTTTGTGCCAAAAAAATTTAGTTTTAGATTAAGCCCCGTCTCTCTTAGCAAAATCATGATTGCGCTTTTGGTTGCAATCGCTGCTGCAGACAGATTTTTCAAGCGATTATATGGGCCGCATGCGAAACGAGCTAATAAACGCTGCCGGGCTTATACGTCTCTTTTTTCAAACATGAATGCAAAATTTTGAAAAAAGCGCGTAATTTGTAGCCGTAAAATATCAGTTTTTATGCGCTAAAGTTCAATCTATTTCAGAGCCCCCTCACTTTGTTTGCTCTGACGACGGCACTGCCTTCAGTCCTCGTTTTATGTTTGTACTCTAAAAAAACTTGGAAAACAACGTGTCGTGTTTGCAGTAAATACATTGACTTCTGATTGAAACCTTTTTGATGCCAACCCGGAGCAGTTTGCTGAGTTTACTTGTTTACGATAAACATTATGCCCCGAATGCTCTCCCAGCTTTTTTGTGCTGCAAACAAGACTGATTAAAATACTGTTCATCTTTGGCCAATTTCAAACGGACTTAATTTCACATTATTTTATTAATTTTGTATCAAATACCGTAACAAAAATATTAAAGCACGATTTTATACATTTTGTCATTTCGCTTTAAAATTTGTTCAAGTATTTTGCATTGAAATAAATAGACGAATAGAAAAGTTTTAATTAACCCTACTTTACACGGGTATTTGATCAAAGCATTGTATATACGGGGGGCAAAAATACCCCTGATCTAACTCCTAAGCTATAAGTTATGGGAGCACCAAATTTGGCATACGGGTTGGTGTCCACTAAAATTTATATAAAAATTGGTGTTGAGTTGATGATGTCGTAATTGTGATGTCACGGTTATATTTTCGAAAAACGGCGTCATCTTTGCGATGACATCACAGGCGGTTCAAATTTGGTTTGTTTTTTAATGCTGAATCATAATATGTCTAAGTCAAAGTATTTGCGTCATAAAAACATCTTATGACGTCATTTAAGTTTAAATTTTGGCCGAAAATATTCAGATTTCAGAAAATGACTTCGGGAAACGTCAAAATTGTAAAACTTTTTCTGCTACCTCGCCAACATCAAAATTTCAGAAGTTATTTGTGATAAAATTTGGCTCAAAATTAAAGTTAATATGAAATAAAAATCTTTTTGTTGATGAGATTTATCACAAAAAAAACCTAGAAAGGGGCAAAATGCCCTCACCTTCCGTGTAAAATAGGGTTAAGTCTGTTACTGTAGAGTTGCTGCGTACGCTTTAGTAAATACTGTATGATTATATCTCCAAAGGTGTGTTAAAACTGCACTGCAAAAATTTGAAAACTTAATTGAGACAACCAATTTTTGATTATGGGCAAAATAAATCCTCTGATTAAAATTGGGCAAAATTTATCCGAAAAAATTTAATTGATATCTGCAAAATGCAGCAAAAGCTTGTTGTAGATATAAATTAAAAATTTTGAATAAATTTAGCCCAATATTATATTGGAGAGTATATTTTTTCTAAAATTGAAAATTGGGCAACTCAACCAACTTCTCAATTTTATGCAATGCTGAGATAAAAAGACGCACGCGAAAGATTGTATTTATTTTTTGCATCACGAACTACGAGCCGTATCATCCTGTTCTAGAGTATTGTTATGCACCACATTGTAAGGGTTACGATGTCTCGAAAAACAAAACTTACGACATCGTAACTCTTACAAAACGTTGCATAACATGGCTTCTTCTTCGTACACGTACAGTAGAAAAAAGATGGAATCCCGATCCAAATCGTTCTTGACGCATTTTTGTACTTATTTTTATACTCTCTACACTGCACTGTTTATTTGCATATAAATGCTGTTTTAGAATCTTCGCGAATTGTTATTGGACATCATTTGCTACGTAGTTTATGCTATTTTAGGGATTACTTTGCTTTAAGCTAGTCTTTTACATTTACGGATTATTGAGATTCGTTGCCTAGTTGTTTATATTATTTGTTTAACTGTTTTTTTCAGACATTGGCATTATGAGAATATATTGCACAATTAACTGTAAGTATAAATCGCCCCATTAATTTTTCTCTGGCACGGATTTAAATTGCGCTGGCCCCTGGCACTTTTGGGGTTTTTGCAGCACTTTCCTGAATAAAACATAGATGAAGATCAAAAAAATTAAGGTATTCCCTAAACGTAGGTGAAAACTGAACAAACGGTCTTCCGTCCAATCGCGGAAATGCGGGACCCTCATAAAAGCGCTTGCCCAGAGCACAGTGCCATTTTGCCATATGATAAATCCGACTATGGTTTTTCTTGCGCATGTGTTTTTTTTTCTAATCAATAAAGGTTAATCAATAAAGGTTTGGTTTTCTAATCAATAAAGGCGTAATTTTTGCGACAACTAATCTTAATGCAAACTAAATCATTTCAAAAACAGTTAGAGAAAGTTCAGTATAGCATGTTGTTTTAATGATACATTGTAAATAGTTTTTGTAAAAAATAAACGACTTCGTTATAACATATAATTGTGCATTTACTGTTCGTGCTGGTGTTCCCGGTTGAGCTGGAATGATTTTTCAAAGCTATGCTGGCTGAATTAATTGTTTACAGACCATAAAATACAGAAGCATCTAATTAAAACCCCTTTTGGTTTGTTGATTTTGATAACTTGATTAGTTTTGAAATTTTCCTAAATTTGGTTTAATTATCAGTTCCACGAAAAAAACAATTTCACGACTATGTTTTACAGTTAATCTTAGCCAAGTTATACAAAAGTACGATTTTATTGGTGAGATAGTTACACCTGGAAATTTAACAAAACCAAACAAGCAAAAGTACAAATTATTGTTGCAAGCAAACTATAATCGCCAATGGGACATCATCATTTGTCGTTGTTTGTTTAGCTTGTTGCTTGCTCAGTCAAATTAATCACGGCAATCACTTTTTAAAATTTTTTCTATTGTATGTATACACGAAACAAAAGGCAGAAAAGTCAAACAATAAATATTTCAAAAGCAAAGTGTATGATTTTATTTTCGTAATTTCATAGAATAAAAAATGAAAATTCGAATGCATGTAACAATTGGAGCTTCCGCTGCCATGAAGCAACGGATTTTAGATATTAGCTCTTCACAGTCAAAATAATTCAGGCTTGAAATTCCCAATGAAAAGTAACACTGCAGTCAACCCTCGATTTAACGGCCCTCGATTTAACGGATTTCAGATTTAACGGACATTGATTTGAGCTGCAAATTTTTTCAATTTCTGTATTTTTTTAAATAAATAACCAAAGATTTGGTTTTAAGATACTTCTTAAGTGCAAGCAAGAGTGCAACGCATGTCATACAGCATAGGACACTATCTTTATTACTGTACATACTTTCATTAATGCGCTGTTGTGTCATTATTGATTGATAATTGGGTTTGTTTCAACAATAGCTAGGCTACGTTAAGCGTAAGTTTGTGGTTTGACTTTCTATTACAGTTTATCTATAGCCTTCATTCGATTTAGCTGAGTAAGTTTGAGTTTTGTCCAAGATTAGCAGCAATATTAGCAAATCAGTAAAGCGTAAGCGGGTAAATTTGTTTGTGGTGAAAAAGCTAGAACTCATTAAAGACATCGAGAAAGGAGCGACCGTTGAAAGTGTTTGTGAGAAATACGGAGTAAAAAGGCAGACGGTCTCGGACATTAGAAAGAACAAGGAAAAGCTGGATTATTAGCAGTTATTCGACTTTTCAGGCGCAGTATGTTTCTGCTACATAACAATAATAACGTGATTTTAACCAAAACGTGTATTGTGCATCTACACTAGGTAAAATCCGTGTCTTTTCGAATAACGGACATTTTCCAATAACGGACAATTGCATTTCCGCATTAATCCGTTAAATCGAGGTTTGACTGTAATCTCAAAATTACTTGTTGTGGTATAATTTCCAGAATTCGATTGCCTACTGACGTTTTTTAATTGTGGGATATGCTTGCACTACATCAGGTACTCGCACCAAATTATACTAATTATTCTATTATCGCTTGGCACGTTAGAAATACTGTAATGCTGAATCAAATTCAAAAACAGTGCTGCAATAAGATTACACGGTGTATTTTTTATCATGACAAATATTCTAAATTTGATGATGCACCGGTATAAAAAAACTATTGAGTACGTAAAGTTAATGATCTAGATTTGCTATCGGTAGAAACTAGGGGATTATTATGTAACACATCGCAAGAATTAAGACGTTTTAAGCTCTTTAAAACAAACAAAACTTACAATGTCGCAACTCTTACAAAATGTTGTATAACACGATCCAAGTTATTGTACGCATATGCCAAAGTAACCATGTACAGTAAATGAGAATGCTGCGCTAAGTTGTGTAGCGACAGACTCCAACTTTAGCCGCAAGTGGAAGTTTAATCGGATGCATTGGTTATTAAGTCAAGCTGAAGAGTCGCTCGTATAGGTTGCTCAACCGAGCCTGTTGACTGTATTGGTAAATGTCCTTTTGACCCGGATGTTACAGTAGCGAGCACGACAGGACGTTAGAGAAGTGGACGCTCTCCCTTGCGCTGGTTGGAGACGTTAAATTAGTGCCGACGCCAGCGCAAAGGGAGAGGTATATATGTAGCGTCACACTCCAAAGTAGCCACAAGTAGAAGCTTAATCGGATACATTGGTTGCTAACTTAACGCATAGACTCTTTTTTAGTAGACTAGAAAATGGCAGTTTTGTCTTTTTTTGACGGTTCATTTGTTCTAGAATATTTCGATTGGTCCAATCAGCGTGACTTTTTTCTTTACGGTTTACTCGTTCTACAAATATGTCCAATCAAATCAGTCAAATACGCGTGACAGCAAAAAACCTTTGCAATAAGAGCAAACTTTTTTTCTTAACTTCCCTTCTGTTTTTTCCGCAAGTCTGTTTCGAGTCTACTAAATAAAGAGTCTATGGTTAACTGGAGAGCAGCTCGTAGGCAGTTAAGCCGAGTTCTTTGGACCCGGACCTTACAGTTGGTATGACTGTATTTTCTAAAGTACGAGGTGTATTGAGGTCGGAGACTAATATTATATCTGGCATCAAACTTCGATCTAATGCACGGCAATTATTTCTCATAATACAGAACCTGCAATCTAGCATGCTATTTTTGTCTTGTAGTATTGGTCATAAAACAAAAATTTGTAGAATCAATAATGTTAATGTAGGCGCGAACTTAAAGTAACAGTGTACGGCAAAGGAGAATGTACCAAGTTGTTATAACCATTTTCTAAAGTAGGAAGAGTATCGAGGTTGGAAGATATACGGAAAGCTTGCAACAACTTGACGAAAACGATGAACACTTGTTTTCGTGCAAGATTTTCGCCAGGACACGAACGGTAACCTAAGCTGAATGAGATGACTTTGCTAGAAGGAACAAAATTCCCGTTATCGTCAATGTGTCTGTACGGATCAAACTTTTCCGGATTAGGCCACGTTAGTGGATCATTCAAAAGGCCAAGAATGTTTACCAAAATCTGAAAAATAAACACCAGTGCATATACAAAGTTAGTTCAAGATAGACTGCTCGAAATCGGTTTTATTGAAAAAAGGAAAACTACTTGAAGTAATAAAGAAGTTTCCCAAACTTTTTTTTACTACAATTCCCGTTATTTGCGAAAATACCATTTAATCCAAACACAAAGCCAAAACAACTTGAAACATAGCTTGACGTTTCGTGAAACTACTTCTCACATTGTCAAAAGTAGTGAATGATGAAAAAGTGCAAAGTACAAGCATTTAGAGCATCAAAGAGAAGAAGCAGCAGGGAAGAGAAAATTATTCATATTACTCCTGTGTTAAACAAATACAGTGGTATAGATGTCCTGTCAACATTTAAATTGGGATTGTGCTGTTGAATCAGTAATGTTTCGGTGATCAATAATTGGAACGACCGACGCTCGCGTCGCGTGTTCCTCTGTTTTTACTCGGACATTTTCCAACTAACGAGTACGAAATTTCAAACTTTTGCTTATAACTCGAGAACGGCTGGGTCTAGCTACATGAAATTTTGACAGCAGTTTGAGATTAATGAGTTGTATGTTTGTACCAAATTTCGAGGCAATAGGTTACGTGACTTCGGTATTAGAACCCGAAAACCGCCCCGCAAGTTTGGCGTAAAAAGCGGTCTCAGTCAAAAACGGCTTAAGTACGGCAAAAAATATTTCATAGGGTTATATGTCTCAAGATACCCTTTCATCCCAACCAACCCACTTTTGGCCGCGATGAGGTTCATTCGTTTTTTTTCCTTTTTTTTCTTCCTAAATTTTGTACGCTCTTCTTCTCCTAAACCACAAAACATGGAAATCTAATTTTTGTGTAAAGTTGTTGAGCTGCAAACGCAATTTTGTCTCCGGAAATTTTTTGGGGCAACTCCACCGGGAACCCCCTCAAACTGGGGCCCCAAAAAAACAATTTTTTGAACGACTCAAGCTAGGGTGCTAGTTCTTTTTGATATCAGTAAATATTTAACAGACAAATATTTTGACATAGTTTGGGGGTGCCAACTCCCCCGGGAACCCCCCCAAATGGACCCCCCAAAAATCAATTTTTTGAACAGCTCAAGCTAGAGTTCTACTTTTTTTTGATATCAGTAGATATTTAACAGACAAATATTTTGATAATTTCGAGGTGCCATCCCCCGGGGACCCCCAAAAATCAATTTTTTGAACGGCTTAACTTAGAGTGCCAGTGTTTTATGATATCAGCAGATATTTAACAGACATATATTTTGACATAGTTTGGGGGTGCCACCTCCCCGGGGACCCCCAAATGGACCCCCCAAAAATCAATTTTTGAACGGCTCAAGCTAGGGTGCCAGTGTTTTATGATATCAGGAGATATTTAACTGACAAATATTTTGACTCCACTTTTCTGGAGGTTTCATAATCAGATATTTTTGAATAATTGCTGATTTTACGATAGACAAAAAGTACTTTTGAGCGTCACAGCATTAGCTATGCGTCGGTCGTTCACTGGGTTTGCTGGCAAACTCCCATCTAGTTTTCGCCAATGATTGGTTTGGGCCATGACTTTTGGTTGGTCGGAGTCAATTTTATGATCGAGGTTATCTGTAAAATGTTTGGATACATCGATATCTTGTTCATTTGGCAAAGTAAAGTCGTGATTTTTTAACCGAATAGTCAAATTCCTGGAGATCTGATCAATATAAGTACTTTTACAGGTACATGTGATACAATAAGCAACACTAGAACGACGTAAGTTATTTTGGCGCTCTTTGTAGGCAAAAAGACGCTTTAAATCGAACGTTTCGTTAATTAAAATAAATGTAACTTTAAAATCCAATTTTTTCAAAAAAAACATTAATTTCTTTAGCGCAATCCCAATTTAAATGTTGACAGGACATCTATACCACTGTATTTGTTTAACACAGGAGTAACATGAATAATTTTCTCTCCCCTGCTGCTTCTCCTCTATAATGCTCTAAATGCTTGTACTTTGCACTTTTTCACCATTCACTACTTTTGACAATGTGAGAAGTAGTTTTACGAAACGTCAAGCTATGTTTCAAGTTGTTTTGGCTTTGTGTTTTATATTAAAGATATTTTGATGTACCGAACATTATGCTCCGATTTATTCCGTTTGACTCAGGATCATTGGCTACCCTGCATTTCGCAATTTTGTGACATTACAAAAGGCATGATTTTGCAAAAGTTCTCGCAGATTAAGGAACGCGAATACCAACTGGCAACAGTGAGCAGTCTATAACCAAATCTGAAAAGTTGGCTAGTGACACCTGTAGACATAGGCTATCAGTACTGATGTACAGTGAGCCTTTTGTCTTGTCACAAAATTGTGAAATGAAGACCTGCCGATGGTACGGAGTCAAACGGATTACTGTTGAACGTATTTTTGCGAATAAGGGGGATGGTTGAAAAAAGTTTGGGGCACGTCTTTGTTACCTCAAGTAGTTCTCATTTCTTAAATAAAACCGATTTTGAGCTGTATCTCTTTAAATGCAGTTTTTTGCTGTATACGAAAAAGTATGATATTCTGATCACATATGTTTTAAAAACAAGTCAAACCAGATGGGAGCTTGCTGGGAAGCAACTTCAATGAATGACCGACTCATGTTGAACAATGAGATTCTCAAAAAAAAACTTTCGCTTTCCCGTTAAGAAATTAATTACAAATATCTTCTGGGAAAAGAGGGTTAGGAATTTCAAACACTGTCAATATATACTGTGTATACTTAATTGACAACATAGAGACTGGTCATAATAAAAAAAAGTTCTATCCAAGCCTAAGCCGTTTGAAACTATGTCAAACATTTGTCTTTTATAAACAACTGCTGATATCAAAAAAACTAACGCCCTAGCTTGAGCCTTTCAAAAAATTGATTGTGGGGTCCATTTGGAAGTCTCCAGGGGTGGTACCCCCAAACTATGTCAAAATATTTGTCTGTTAAATATCTACAGATAGCAAATAAAAACTGGTATCAAATAAAAACTGGTACTCTTCAAGGAATTGATTTTTGGGGGGTCCATTTGGGGGTCCCGGGGGGTGTGGTACCCCCAAACTATGTCAAAACATTTGTCTGTTAAATATCTACTGTTATCAAAAACACTGACACCCAAAGTTAAACAATTCAAAAACTTGATTTTGGGGGGGTCCATTTGGGAAGGGTCCTCGGGGGGTGTGATACCCCCAAAAATGTCAAAATATTAGTTTGTTAAATATCTACTGATATCAAAAACACTGGCACCCAAAGTTAAACAATTC
This sequence comes from Trididemnum nubilum, assembly GCA_963965965.1. Lineage (NCBI taxonomy): Eukaryota > Metazoa > Chordata > Ascidiacea > Aplousobranchia > Didemnidae > Trididemnum > Trididemnum nubilum. Next base: position 36,964,020 of record OZ014484.1, on the reverse strand, counting down.
AAAAACTTGATTTTTGAAGAGGTCCATTTAAGGGGGCCCCGGGGGATGTGGTACCCCTAAACCACTTCAAAATATTTGTCTTTTACATACCTACTGTTATCAAAAAACACTGGCACCCAAAGATAAGCCGTTCAAAAATTTGATTTTGGGGGGTTTATTTGAGGAGTTCCTGGAGGTGTGGCACCCCCAATCTATGTCAAAATATTTATCTGTTAAATATCTACTGATATCAAAAAAACACAGGCACCCTAAGTTAAGTCATTAAAAAAATTTATTTTTGGGGGATCCATTTGGGGGATCGCCAGAAAGGTGGTACCTCCAAACCATGTCAAAATATTTGATGAACATCTACTGTTATCAAAAAAACTGGTGCCCTAGCTTGAATCGTTCAAAAAATTGATTTTTTGGGGCCCCAGTTTGGGGGGATTCTCGGGGGAGTGGACCCAAAATATTTCCGGAGACAAAATCGCGTTTGCAGCTCAACAACTTTTTGCGAAAATTAGATTTCGATGTTTTGTGGTTTAGGAGAAGAAGAGAGTACAAGATTTAGGAAGCCAAAAAGGAAAAAAAAGGAAAAAAGGGAAAAACAGAAGAAAAAGGAGAAAAAAGGAAAAAAGAAAAAAACCTCATTGGGGCCAAAAGTGGGTTTGGTAGGGATGAAAGAGTGTTTTAAGACGTATAGTCTTGTGAAATATTTTTTGCCGTACTTGAACCGTTTTTGATTTAGACCGCTTTTTACACCAAACTTGCGGGGCGGTTCTCGGGTCTCAAAAACCAAAGTCACGAGACTAATTGCCTCGAAATTTGGTAGAATCATGCAACTCATTAATTTTAAACCACTGTCTAAATTTCATGTAGCTAGACCAAACCGTTCTCGAGTTATAAGCATAAGTCTGAAATCTCACACTCGTTTGTTTGAAAATGGCCGAGTAAAAACAAAAGAACACGCGTCGGTTGTTCCAATTAACTGCTGAGATAAATTTGATTCATTTATGCATTGCTAATTTTAGATCTACAGAAAGCAATAATACAAATAGAAGAGTTTACGATAACCCTTATGCAAAAAATGTTTTATGTTTATACGAATCAATTTGATTCGGTAGATTTGACTTTGAGTCAAATTTATTTACAATTAATTGAACTTCGAGTCAAGTTTACTTACAAATAATATAGGGGGAGGTAAAAAATGCCCGAAATTCGAGATTTATTGAAATTACTAGACCGAAATTTGGGCAATTGCTGTAACAACAACAGCTGAGTGTGTGGTTTAACTTGGACAAAAATGATTGCTAAAGCAAATCTATTAGTTATTTGATAAACTTTCTACATTTTTTGATATATACCGGGTGGCCCATAAGTAGGTATACAGTTATCGCTCGAAAGTGTTACAAGAATTTTTTTATTGGTGGTATATACTTCATTTCAAGTCATATTTCAGTTTCTGGTACTTAGCATGTAATGTGAAGCGTTTTGGAATGTGCTGCTTCGAACGTAAAAACAAATTTAGTCGATTTATATTGTGATTGCTGTATACCTACTTATGGGCCACTCTGTATTGGGGTTATTGGAATTAAACAGTCCAATATATCAGAGGTGGAGTCGAGGACACAAGGCTCGAGGCCAAGGCCAAGGACACAAAAAAAATCCGAGGCCAAGGCCAAGGACACAAAAAAAATCCGAGGCCAAGGCCAAGAACAGCCTTTCCGAGGACAGACCCTCTCGAGGCCAAGGACAGGAATGCTCGAGGCCAAGGCCAAGGACCAAGGACACAGCCGCAAGTGTTTTCCAAAAAAAAGGTCTTCAAAAAAGTTTTTCAGGCAATCTCCAATTTATAGGCGTAGCCAGAATTTTTGATTGGGGAGGCTTAAACCACAAATCACATGCAATGACGCCATCAAAAATTTGCATGTTTTTCACTTAACCAGGATTTTGCAAAGGGAGAGGGCCTCAACTAATATAGTTGAAAAGTGCAAATACGTAACTTTGGAGACGTTTTGAGAAAACCAGTGTAACTCAAACGTATCACAGACGGGGGTCTGGGGGCGAAGCCCCCAGCTGTTGGGCGATTTTTTGTAATTTTTTGGAAAAAAAGCTATTTTAATGCCATTGAATCACACTTCGCACATGTTTAGAACAATTTGAAAGCACTAGATTTTTGACATTTGAAAACCAATTAAAAAATTTAAATTGTTTAATCCTCCTTCTAGTTGCAATTTAAGTTCAAAACACGTTTAACATCTTGCATTTTGGTGTTAAAGTTTAATTGTATGTGATTTGCTCCCGGTAGGGGGAAGTAAGGTGCATTGACTCGTACAACATTTTAGCAGTAAATGAAAACCCACTCGAATATTTTCCTTAGAGATTTTTGTTTTGTCATGAAAATAACCAGTTATAGAAGTGCATGTTAGGCCAGGGGGCCCAGGCTCCCTCCACTGAAGTTCAACGATTTGTTCAATCAGCATTTTCCATGGCTAATTTTTTTTTGAAGTATTTTGTGCGTAAAAACTGGCGAGGTGGAGGTGAATTAATGAATTGTTATTGAAAAATAGTACAATAGATGGGTAGTTTCGCTTACTAACCATGTGTCAGGCGCGCAGCCAGAAATTCGAAATGGGGGGGGGGCTGTTTTGGGGGTTTGGGGCCAAGCCCCCAGCCGCCGGAGGCACGGGGGTTTGAGGGCGGAGCCCCAAGCGCTCGAAAATTTTGCATTTTTTTGCACAAATATAACTTAATTTTAGAGCTATTTTAATAAAAAATAATGCTTTTAAAACGTGGCATAGAAATTGCCAGCGCAACATGATTCAATTGGTTGCATTATCGGGCTATGTGGGAAGTGGCTAATGATAACATTGCAGTTCTCTTGTTTACATGCTGGTAAATCATAAAATCCTATTATTCAATAAAAATCACACGGAGTAATCTATTTCGTCTATATTTTATAAAGAAAAATAATCGGGGGGGGGGGGGGGGGGGGGGGGCTAATGGAAAGATATTTGAGAGAAGTGATTGGCAATTAACTAACACTGAGTAGCCCCCCCCCCCCTTTATTCCTGAGTTTATAATATATTTGTTGATAAAATCTATGTTTGGCGTTTTTACACCAGCGATCAAATTTGATTGCTTATTTTTGGGCATTTTTTAAAGTTTTCATTGATTGGTGACTTTAATTTTTGACAAATTAGCCCCCCTCTGAATATATGTTTCAAAAAATGCTTTAAATCACTTTTTAGTCAATTCCAGCGCAAAAGACAGTCTCAGAAGAGCTAAAAACGTGGTGTTTTTCTTATTCTGCATTTTGGTTCACAGGCCAATGGGGGGGCTATAGCCCCCCCCCCTGCCTCCGGCTACGCTACTGGCCATGTTATAGCCGATCCGGATTTCCATCGCGCTGGGCCCCTGACACTTTGGAGATTTTCGCAACATCTTTCTGCCAAATTTAAGTGAAGACCATAAAAAGTCTTAAGATTTGAGCGCAGGGCCCTTAGCTGGTACTGCGCCATATCGTGGTAAATCCGGCCTCGGTTAATGCATTACGTTCATAAAAAGGCTAGATGTGATCCTGAGATAGCAACTTTTAGGACGAAAACTATCCATTTCTTCCAGGTTTACGTTTAAATTTGGTGGCAAAAATTGATTTTAGGGGTTCCCGGAGCCCCTGGTCTTCAATATTGTCGTTCGCTACTGGTGTAAACGAAAAACGCTAAAAAGAAACTGAAACTGAAGAAACAATAGGCTTTTTTGTCACTTTTTTGTCACATTTTTGTCAGTGATGAAATTTCAATTGGGGGGAGGCCCGCTTGGCTAAGCCTATGCTCCAATTACGCAAAATAAAAAAGGTATTTACAAATTTTCCGCGAGATTTCTGGCGTTTTCCAACAAAATTTCAACGGTTCAAAAATAGTGCTGTCCTCGAGCCGAGGACAGGGCAACTTTCGAGGACCTAATGCTTCGAGGCCAAGGCCAAGGACTCGAGGCTTCGAGGCCAAGGCCAAGGCTAAGGACTTCAAAATGTGTCCTCGAGGCCAAGGAGTCCTCGAGGACTCCACCTCTGCAATATATCATGCATATTGTACATTATTTATATTTTTGAATCACCTATGTTATATCTTTATTGCATAGCTAACAAATACGGCACATATTTGTGCCAAATAGCTGGACGGATTTTTTACGCTTATATCAAGCCAAGTAAGTAGAGATTGTGTTCTTGTAAAGTAATTGAGTTGTACACTAATTCGCAGAGCATGTACGTGTAATAATATACTGTGCAGTGCACATCGTAACCACTAACTATTCCCTATTCAAGTTATAAAGTACAATGTCATTATTCGCTGGTTTTACAAATACTTACTGTTGATCCTTTGGGAATCGTATATTTTCCAATCTGCAATGTCTCCGAATTCTTTCTGTACGTCATGCTGACTGTGGTGCGATACCTCATCATTTCCAAGAGAAACGCAAATGTGAAAGGCATCTCGCTTTTAAGATCGAGTTTGGGAATAATATTTGACGTACCTAGATAGTAAAAGTAGCAAAAAACATTGTAGATTGGTAGCTGCCTCCCGTCAAAGTTGGTAACATCTATCTTCGCATCATTTTGTCTTGACGGTAATTAACTTGCGAAATAAGAAAAGATGTCGCCACAATTAAAACACGGTTTCAGATGTCGATTCTCCCCGGAATTGGAATTTAGATCTCTTGTTGTACGAGACAAGCGCATGAACCTTTCAACCAGACAAATTGCAATGCATTAAAAATAATCCTGTTATGCTGGTATTCTACTGTAGTGTACAGCACTGAGTATATGTGTACTGTACGAGCAAAACATTAATTGGTATGATCATAGACTTTTTATTTAGTCAATGGTATGAACTAACGCCACTACATGTATAAGTGGAATTAGTCACTCCTGATTTTAAAACTTTTCGTTTTAATTAATCGTTATTCATGATTGAGCATGAATTTATTCATGAGTATGAAGTATGAACCAGCATGCAATTTGCGCGTGTCTATAACCACACCAAAGCAGAGCACCTTTTCTAGGCTCTGTCTGAAATTATCTGGTTCAGAATTGTAAACGGGGTTCAAGCCCGAACCCGACCCGAACCCGAAAACTAATTTGAAACATAAATCATGCCCGAAAAAAACGCAAGGGAAGGGTTAATTGCTCTTTTCCTAAGTAACTTTTGTCTGCTAACTGTGGCGTAGGCAGGAATTTTGATTATATTTTTGTGCACCTAAGACAAAAAGCACGTCTCAGGCCCGAATTAAGCCCGACATTTTGTCAACTTTAGGCCCGAACCCGACCCGAAAAACTCAGCCCGACTTACAACTCTGATCTGGTTAGCGTGAAGTGTCTTTTCGAAGGTCATAAAAACGCATTTCCAATTCGGGAATCGAACCAGTAGTCAGCAACCTTTAGATGACTTGGGTATAAAAAACATAGAATAAACAAATGACTGTTCATTTCAGAACTTTAGTAGATAAAGAAAGCCGATATCAGTTTTTCCAACTGCATTTTTCTTCTACAGTCATCAATTTAATAACACCCACTCTTTTGGCAGTAATTTAGAAATCGCACCCAATCCAAATATTGTAGCATAAAGAGCTTTGTGCTTTGAAACAATGAAATAAACAATTTTAAGCCTACCAAAAACGCGGTTGATTTCTTTATCCAGCTTTTTTTGATACTGAGGATGATGAAGATAACAAAGAATTAACCAGGCAATTGAAGATGCAGTAGTGTCTGTTCCACCAGTTATCAAATCCAATGCGACGTGAATAAGTTGCCTATCCTATTGAAATAAAATGCTGTTTGCAAAATTTATAAAACTATAAATTAGTGAAGAGTTTTGTATTAGGTTTATATCGTTTTGCCAAAAACTATGAATTAGCCGTAGACAGAGAGCACTAGACAATTCCTGCTGCATGTATTTCTGCATAACTGAAGCAACAAGCACTCATTGCAGAAGTGCTTTTACCTTGACAAGTTTCTAGTCAATAGAGCTTCTGCAACTGAAGCGGTAGACGCGAGATCTATTCCCAGTGATAGCGAACAAAAGACTACAAAAAATCAGTATGCAAGATTCTATGCTTGAGGCGTTCCTTTGAAAAATATTGATACTCTAACCGATTGTGGCAGATAAGCTGCAGATATGGCGACTTGACTCGAAGACAAAAAAAATTCAAAGCAAAGAGAAGAGCGCAAGCAGGATTTTGTGAAAAAGTACTTATAACCAAGGTTCTCATGCTACCGCAAGACTGGGCAAGAATGAAACCATGAAAATCCAATAGTACAGAGATGATCACAAGCAAGGATGTGGGACAGACCTCCCAACCGCAAAATAACATTGAGCCATATTACTGGAGCGAATTTAAACCCAAGTCCAACTTGCGCGAAACTTAGTGTCATTGAAAATTAAAAAGAGATTCCAAGAAGACTATAAAGTTGTAAATGTTGGACTTAAGTTGATCTAATCCGATTTCAAAAGGTCTACGTCAAATTTTAGCTCAAACCAACTTAAGCCTAGGCTTGCTCTTTGAATAAAGCCTAATGGTTGTCTATACTCGATACTGTAATCTTGACCTTCCATTTTATTGCTTTGTTGCCATTACGCTTTACTTCAAGTTTTTATATCGACCCATACAGGACCCATAATACAACCAAGCCATAGTGCACTAAAGTCTCACAGTAAAATGTTCTTCACTTTTCATCTGGGAATGCAGAAACTCATCGATCATATCTTTGGATTTACTGGGATTGAAATTGGCTTTATGCTCGTCCAATACTTGCTGAATGAAATCTGCATATTAAATGAAAATAGTGTTTTATCAAAATTTAAATGCTAATACAATTGGTATTTTCATTTTGATTTATAACAATGGTGGCTTAGCGTTAAAATCTTATTAAAGTTTCAAAAATTTTCTACTTCATCGTCAGTTTAATTTTGCTTTGCATTAAAACATTACTGCTGTAACTTCATCAATTTAAAAAAATAATTAATGAAAATAAACTTGTAATGATTCCATTTACACAATTTTTATACACTACAAATGTGGAAGACAATGCGCAAGCATCTTGACCGATTACGCAGTTTACGCGCGATTAACTCGCGTAATATCTTTCACATTGTAACTGCAAAAACAAGGAAAAAAAGCAAAACGCATGCAATCAAATGAAATGCCTATTTCGCCTGCGTAAATTTGCGAAGTTGATAAAAGAGTCGCGAAAACTTATATCTCATACTACGTTAGTGTTGTTTTAACCATGACGTTAAATACACAAGTTGCGCTAAATGCGCTAAATACCCATCGCACAAATAAGCAAAAATGCGTTAGTGCTGTTACAACCAACGCGCTGAATACGCGACCATCGCGCTGTAAATACATGCTACATACGCAAAATTACATAGTTTTTGCTATTTTTTTGCCTTTACATTGAAAAGGATATTACGTGCACTTCGATCCGTGCGTAAATACGTGTGATCGGTAAATAGCGCTTTTAAGCCTTTTGTTTTAATTCTTACCGCATAATGATCCCAAGTATTTTTTCGCTTTCTCATTCACCCTTCGATAAGGAGGAAAGAACCTCAAACTTGGAAATAGGTTAAGATGAACCATTTTGGCTGCGTCTTCACTTTCTGACATTCTGAAAGTAGTCAGATAATTATGCAATGTAATAGACAGGAGCATAGGTCCCGTATGGCTCTAATAAATGCAAACGCACTAAATTTGGCACACGCCATGATTAACAAAATTACGTCATTTTGACAGAAATTTGAAAAAAATGATTAATGATGTCACAATAATGACACAAAATCACATTTAAATAAAAAAATTTTGATGAGAATACCGCTATAAAAAAAAACGATCAATTGTAATGAGCAAAAAATTGGTTTAGAGCCTCTGTTATGTAGATTTTAGATTAACATCGCCCATAATGATCAAAGTTTTTGGCGCTCTCAAAAAATCAAAAAAGGAATCTACAAAAAAATTTGTGCCCAATTCGGTACTTTTGCTTGAGTTTCAACCAAGCACCTAAATTCAGTAGCAAGCAATCAAGATTATTTAAGAGCAATGAAAATATGCAGCAGCCCTGCGGCTTCTGAAATGAGCAGTGTTTAGTGAGTACTTTTTTACAAATTGAGTTTTTTATATGATAAGTTCGCAATATTTTGGAAGTTTAAGCATATCTCTTGTTTTTAAAACTAAGAGTTTTTTTTTAATGTTTTATGTGTTTTCATATATATTTATTGCTTTTAAGATCATTCCTTTTTTAATTGATTCATTTTTTTATTCTTGACCGCCACAATTTCAGCGAAACGATAATAACACAAAAATAGCATGCAGAGTCAGGAAAGGAAAGTAATGACTCAGCGTCAGATGTTAAGACATGCAGAGGATACTATCAATAATTTGACTTAAAATTTTAATCAGATCGTCTCTGTGATAATTAGAATTTACATAAGTTTTTCTGAGTATGAACCTGTATATGCTGCTTAATGCCAAAAAAATCAATCTTCTCTTAAATTTAGTCAACTTCCGTTAAATGATGAAAATATACCTAAATTCCTACCACTTACACATATGAGATTAAATCAAACAGCTTGTCAAGAACTGGGTCGTCGTATTCGTAACTCTTGCCAGAAATCACTTTTGATATGACGTTGAAAGAAAGTCGATAAATGAAACCCTAATAAGCAACACCAGTATAAATTAAAACCTTGTGAAAAGTTTTGACAACAAAAATAGAGCCAAGATAAAAAAAAAAATTTTTTAGGGGACTTGAACTTGAGTCATTTTCAAATTTTATTCAAATAAAAGGGTATTCCATTAGAATAAGATTAAAATTTTAAGTCAAAACGTCTCGTAAATTGGCCAGCACTGTCGTCAGAGTAAATGAAGTGAGGGGGCAATAGCCAAAAATGATGGTGCTCTAAAATGAAATAAACTTTTGCACTTTAAAACTGATCCTTTTAAGGCTACAAATTACGTGCAATTTTGAAAATTTGTATTTAGTCTAAAAACCAGACATGATATTTGGCCGGCAGCGTTTCTAATTTGGTCGCGCATAATAATTACATATTTATTCACCAAGTTGCCTTAGGCAAGAGAAAGCGATCTTCGAGTCAACCTGCCACCTGCCCAACTGTTTACCACACAAGGTGGAGACTTAATTCACATTGTCCTTCAATACTGAACATCAAACTTGGATTGCTATGAATACCAGTTTTTATTGTCTTTGATTTGACCCGAACGCGAATCGAAACCGGGTCTACCGCTTCAGTAGCAAACGCTATATCCACTCGACCACTGATGTCATATACAGGCGCGCAACCTGGGATTTGTTAAAGAGCGGGTAGGGTTGAACAAAAGATAAAATTTTTTGCTTGAAAAATGTCTCATTTGAGCAGCTTATACTAAACAAACAAGTGCAACTCATGCGTGTCACAGACGGGGCCTATAATCAGAAGCCAAGGGGGTCTGGGGGCGAAAACTCCGGCCGCTGGGCGATATTGGTGAGTTTTTAGAAAAATTACTCGTTTCGATGCCATTCGGATCAAGCTTCGCATCTTTTCAGAGCTATTTGAAAGAACTAAGGTTAAAAAGAAATAGAAGAATTAAATTGCCCAACCCCTTCCCTTCAGGCCCCCCCTTACTCACTGGTCAAGTCCAAAACACGTTCAATAGCTTGCATTTGGGGTTTAAGTTTTCTAAGTCACTTGGCTAAGGGAGTTGAAACCACCTTAGCCCTTCTGATTGCGCCACTGCTCATAGGCTTATTTGCAGCAGATGTTGTAGGAGCGCTGGAGCTAAGAAACGTGCCAACAAAGCTTTCGCTTAAACGAAAACTAAAGGCAAAATTAATGGGGTATTTAAAGTCAGACGAATTGTATTAGACAACATTGGCCCAACTTTAGACACCTCCATTGATTTTGCGTTTAGTCCTCGTTTAAATTACTGACCAACCAATTACTTAAACTAAATGAATATCGAATGAGCAAAAATGAAAACATATGCACCGTAATAATTAATATGACCGATTATTGCGTCACAATTTTATGTTACAGGAGTTGGTTGCCAGCAATTGTGCAAAGAATCGAAAAAACGTATAACGAGAATTATGCTTGAAGGTTAGAGTTGGACGTTATTCCTAAAATTGAACGACTAAACACGTTATTATTCTTTTTTACTTCGTTGTCTTTTGTCTCGTTGTGATGTTCCAAAGAGTATCTGAAGCAAACCGAAATGAGGGGCACAAGCAGTCGTTAGGGGGGGAAGCCCTCTCCCCCTCGTAGCGACGGCACTAAAATTGGATCTGATTTTTTTGCCAAATCTAAACCATGTTGCTGAAAATTAATTAATGTTCTCAGCTGAGATCCTAACCTGGAAAAACTGTAAAATATTTTGACCTTGGAAAAGGCTTTAAAAATTCAACCTTCTGAATAGTCGTTTTTGGCGTTAAAGCGGTAGCGTAATTTTAGGTTTTTGGTGATTTAATTAAATAATTAGTCTGTGGTTGATTTCAAAGCTTCAGGAAGTGCTGAATACCAAAGAGTTAGAGGGAATATCACAGCAGATTGCTATAATTCTCGAACGTAAAAAAATCTAAAATCCAATGAAACCCAGTCGTCTGTTTCACCCATGAATGGGATCATCAGGGAAATATCTTATTCTGTTCTATTTCAGCTAGTGCAAATTCTATTGGAATATGATATGACATATTCCAATAGAATAAGATGTTGGCTTTTAATAGATTTTAGTTTTATAGAACTGAGGTAAACTGCTCTTTTGAATAATCAAATAATTAACTGAAGTGAAGGTTCAATTTAATTGACTTCCTATTACAGTACCTTAATATCAATTGACTTCCCAACGACTTTCTTCAATTCACTTATCAGATGATCAGCTTGTTCGCTAATAATGGACTCCATTGTTGTTCCAGCTTGAGCATTTCCAAACCTAAGGTGGTTTTTACCAATCACGCGTATTTGCACACAAAATACGCCTGCCATTTAACTGCATGCATTTTTGCTTTTTTTGCTAAACAGATATCAGGCGTATTTGCGCTTGAAAATAAGCGTAATCGGTAAAATCCCCTTGAATTTCACGAAATCTTTTTATATTAGAAATTAATTGTTGATAAATTTCATTTAATTCGCAATTAGGTATTAATTCAATCGAAAATATATACAGAAGATAATTGAGCTTTAAAACTCTCGTGCGTGCATATCTGAAATCTTATCATGCAACATATTTTCTACCCACAATCTAATGTAGATATTTTAAGTATAACGGACTATCCTAAATCTCAGTTATGGTCAAGATCTGAAGTAAACGATTTGACTATCATGCAATTTCTACAAAAAATAACCAGTTATTAGAGACAAAGAATTGAGCAGTTATTAGAGACCAGTTTTTAAATACAAATGTTTCATGGCTCTGCAACGTGGGGATCAGAGGTGGAGTCCTCGAGGACGTCCTTGGCCTCGAGGACACATTTTGAAGTCCTTGGCCTTGGCCTCGAAGGTCAAGTCCTTGGCCTTGGCCTCGAGGCCTCAAGTCCTCGAAAATTGGCCTGTCCTCTGCTCGAGGACAGCACTATTTTTTGAATTGTTAAAATTTTGTGGAGCGCTTGAAAAATTTTTTGGAAAACGTTTGTTTGTGGAGATCGCTTGAAAAATTTTTGTGAAGACTTTTTTTTTTTGGAAAGCACTTGCGCTTGTGTCCTTGGTCCTTGGCCTTGGCCTCGAGCATTCCTGTCCTTGGCCTCGAGAGTGTCTGTCCTCGGAAAGGCTGTCCTTGGCCTCGGATATTTTTGTGTCCTTGGCCTTGGCCTCGAGCCTTGTGTCCTCGACTCCACCTCTGGTGGGGATAGTCGAGTTTTTTGGAAAAGAAAACGCGTAAATGAAAAGAAAAAGACAATCAGTTCACGCAAACTTGCTATTACATGTGGCCCTTATTAGGAATTTTCTTACGCACAACATGACCATAAGTTTGGTTTGCGTACCGTTACCTGTGCTGCCGTCCTAAACAAACAGGTAGGTATATAAGTTAGGCTTCGAAGTTTTGTTTTAGGTATAGGCTCCGGAATATGTTCGAAGTTTCGGTCGCAGTAAAAGTGAAGACCCCCAAAAACAGGTCTTCACCGAGATTAGATCCAATTTTTGGCCAAATTATAGATGAAGACCAAAAAAGATAATCATTGGGATCTGGTCCACCTCCATTGGCGTAGCCAGGGGGGAGGGCCCGGGAACCCGGCCCCCCTCCAATTAAATTGCCACCAATGATAAAACTGCGACAAAAAAGCCGTGTTTATTCAGTTTCTTTTGGCATTTTCGGGTACAACCATACACGCGTATAACAGTACTTAAAAATAATATTGAAAACCAGGGGGCCGGGTACCCTCAATTTAATTTTGCCAACAAATTTAAATGTATGACCCGCGTGAAATTAAGGGTTTTTGTCCAAAAAGCTGCTACCTCAAGCCATCATCTAACCTTCTTATACACGTAATGCCATAACCATGACCCGATTTACCGCATGCCACAGTGCCAGGGCTTCCCGCACAGACGGTAAGACTTTTTTGATCTTCACCTATATTTGGCAGGAAGAGGTAGCGGAAATCCCCAAAGTGCCGGGGGCCCAACGCAATGTAAATCCGGCTAGGAAATAACATGGTTGTTTAGCGTAACCATTTATTGTACCATCTTTCAATAACAACTTACCTCGACCTCGCCAGTTTTTAAACACAAAATACTTCAAAAAAATTAATTTAAAAAAAATGCTCATTGAACAAATTATTGAATTTCAATTAAGGGAGTATGGTCCCCCTGGCCGTTCATGTACTCCTATAACTAGTTAATTTCATGACAAAGCAAAAATCGCTGTGGAAAATCTTCGAGTGGATTATTATTTAGTACTAAAATATTGCAGGAAGTAGTGCATCTTACTTCCCTCTACATGGGCCATCTTACTTCCCTCTCACTCACAATTAAAATTTAACACTAAATTACAAGATTTTAAACGTGTTTTAAACTTAAATTGCAAGTAAAAGGAGGATTGAATAATTTAATTTTTTTAATTGGCTTTCAAATGTTAAAAATCTGGTTCTTTCAAATGGCTCTGAACACGTGCGAAATGTGATCCAATGGCATTAAAGTAGCTTTTTTTTCAAAAAATCACCCAGCGGCAGGGGGCTTCGCCTCCACACCGCGAAAGCCTCCGGCGGCTGGGGGATCCACCCCCAGACCTCCGTTTGTGATACGTTTGAGTTACAATAGCTTACTCAACACGTCTCCCAAGTTAGACATTTGCATTTTTTAACTACAATTTTAAGCATTCTCCCTTTAGCAAAATCCCGGTCAAATGCCACTAGGCCACGGCTTCAGATCTTTAATTCTACGATTATCTTTGTCCTCAAAAATTTCCATTTTTGAAAATTTATGGTGACATCATTGCATGTGATTTGAGGTTTGTCCCCCTCTCAATCAAAAATCCTGGCTATGCCTATGTCCACCTCAGATCGAATTTTGGTAGAAGGCAAGCCATATTCGGTGCCAAGTAAAGGCAGTGGAGTTTACCTTGCCAAAAATAATCAAGTAGGCCAAACCTAACCTCGACGGCAACATTGAACGGCACCTACCTTTTTCTCAACTGTCGCAATGCAAATTTTCGCATAATTTTTTGTGCCTCATCATAATCTTTGAAAGCAATGCCATGATTCTGTGCCACTTGTGCGTATATGAAAATAGGTGGGCGACCAGCTGTCTTCAGTCCCTGCTTTGACAAAACCTAGAACAAAAATGGAAGCACTGATAACCAACTTAAAAACTGTGAAAAATGCATATCACAGAGCTTAAAATTTGCGATAATTCAACTTGCGTATTCTTCTCAAAAAGTCGGCTTTTGACGTTGAATCCTATTTGTGATCATATGTGAAACTGGATAAAGGTTATTTTAAGTGCTGCAGAAATAAAAGAAACTAATCCAAGTTTTAAAGTACACCTGCAGCTTAAAATTTGACTTTTCTGTTGGGAACCATGTCCAGTTTTTGGACCTAGTCCTTGGTGCCAGAGTCTGCTGGTTATGGCCGAGTCATTCCCCCCAAAAACGCTCCAAATCACAAAACAACCAGGATATCAAACAGACAGATAGATAGACGTTATGCTTAGTTTACATTTAAGTTTTAGGAGAAAATATCGAACGTGTACGAACGTATTCTTTCCTTATTTTAAAAAAATCTTAAGCTTGGTAACGTGTTGCAACTAATTTCTTGGTTTAAATAAAAAACTACTGTACAAAAAGTTTGTTTGCTCACAGCTTTAGTCCGAGTGTAAACAAGACTTTACGCGCGCATGCGCTTTGCCGTAATTCAGCTCCATTTAGAAAGGTATATTAAAGTATTTTTTCGTTTTGATTTTTTGTCGATAGCCACAAAATACCTCAAAAGCTTCGTCATAGGTGTTGACCACCACAATATCTTTTCCGCCCATTCTCACAGCAATCACCGGTTCCTTCATTTCCAAACTCCATTTCTTAAAGATTCTTTGTGGATAGTTATCGTTGAGATATGGAATTATTCCTAATCCTGGAAATCCCCTGATCAGGGGAGGAAAGTTGCGATGAGGTTTTTTGTACCATTGGTATATCAAAGCTAATATTATTATGATTAATGTCCAGATATTGAATGATTTTAAAAGCTGATCTAACATTACGATATTTTTGATTCTATTTGATCGTTATTTTCCAGTGTGTCAATTTACCTGAAAAATTCAAAATATGAACCATATGAAACTTCAAAATTTGAAAAACTTCAAAACATGAAAATAATTTTTTCGGACTTTTTTTCGGAGAAATAAGCCCTAATGATTGGGATCGTTTCATATTATTTACCGGTAGCTTAAAGGCCGGTCTACGCTTTGCGTAAAATCAAGAACGTACGTACGCATTTTCTATTCATTTTTTAAACAAAAATGAGGTAAGCATGGCATACCGCCTTAACAGCGCACAAGATGCCAGTTATAATACACTTGTATGCTGATGATTTTACGCCCAGTATATACCGGGCTTCTTTTTTCTTCATTGCCCACTTTAGATTTAAAAGTTTAGTTTATGTACACTATTACGCGTTGTGGTTTAAGAATTTATAGTTAATACAAACTTTATGTGAATTAAAATGTTTAGTAACGATATTGTTTATGCTAAAACTTGACTCACTTCTTAACACATAACCAGAAAAAAAAGAAATGTTGTGCTGCAACTTTCATAAGTAAGATATCTTCTATCCAGAGATGTAAAGTAACATAAGTAGCTCTACTTAAGTAGCCAACTCAAGTAGAATTTGTCGGTAACGAGCACTTTTTAAATAATAATGTTTTTGGTTACTTTCTACTTTCACTTGATTAACATTAGCAGAACATAACGCTACTTGCTTACATTTTAAGTTAAAAGTAGTTTGTGCTCTTAATAGGGCTTTTTTTTTAAATTGGCAAAGTTGAACAAAATGTACGAACTGTTATCTCTGATAAAAATAATATATTCTGGATTAATGGATAGATGTTGAAACACAGCAGGGAATAAATCGAAATGTGCAGTGGTTCCAACATGATGGAACTACTCCACATACAGCGAATATCACCTTGACCAACGATTCTCTGATCGTTTGATTAGCAGGCGGCATGATACAGAATGGTCGCCAAATTTGCCTGACTTAAGTAAGTATTTATTTATTTTTTTTGCCAATTATCACAAACATAAACAAACATTAAGTCTTTGTTTCTTTCTGAGTTTTATTTTGAATGCCATGTCACAACGTTGACATTAAACAAGGAGGCGCAAGAAAAACGCAAACTCACGTTATAACATGACAAAAACAAAATCATAACAATAAAATACAATATACTCGCAATAGAGATAGAGACTGCCATGCTATCGCTCACGCCATCCGTTTATCAAAACAGGCAAAACAACTCTGATTAACTTTTTCAGTGAGTGTTAGCTATCTCCTACCTCATCTCTTTGCTTTACTCACGCTTATACACTTCTAGTGCTTACTTTGTTGATGCTAGTGTTTGCACTTTGCTGATTAAACCAGCTTAAAAGCTTGACTAGCTTTGCTGCAGTTTTTATATGCTGCAATTGGCTGTTATTGTCGTCGTTTTGTTTGCAGTCGCAACAATATTACACGAACGAATTTCATGACTCTAAGTCTTTAACGTAACAACTGCTCACGTTCTTTCAGTAAGGGTGTTAAAGCAGCACACTGTTGTTCTGTAGTTTATCATTTAGCACCATAAAAATGGAGTTACATGCTTATTGACCAAGTTGTGTCGGCTAGGAGACAGCGAAGGTAGCTTTGCAGTCTTCGAGTCAAGCTGCCACCTGCCCACCTGCCTATCGCACTCGTAGGAGGCTTTACATTCTGTCTCTTTTATTGCTGAACGTCAAGCAGAGAAGTTGTCAATACCGAATTTTATAGTCATTGGTTGGGCCCGGCCGAGAATCGAACACGAATCTTCTGCATCAGTAGCAGACGCTCCACTCGAGCACTGATTGGTTTTTAAACTACCACACATCATAGTCCAACTTGAGCAAAAACGTAAATTCACAATAATGATACAAAACAGCAGAAATGATATAGTTGAAACTGGGAAGAGGATCACAACGCATATTGTGAATAACCATATTCGCTAACCATTTTTTGTTGAAATTTGCTTTATCTATTGGAATGAATCAACCGCGATCAATACCTTATCACCATCATTATTTCAGTTTTAATCCGGATTCTTCCTCGTCAATGGAGTTAGCCGAATTTACTATGGTTTATCATACAATTTCGTAATACATTATGCGGTTATACAGTATACCATACAATTACAATTAAGTGTGGAATTGGTCGAGCGGTAACGCGTTGGTCTCTGGAGCGGAAGGTCTGAGGTTCAAATCTTGGCCCGGAGAAATTGGGCACAGAGTTGCCAACGGCTCGCCTCCGCTGTGACATTTCTTCGAAAGGAGCTGTGTAGCCAGCAGGAGCAATGACGCGGAGATGAACCCCGCCTACTTGTTACACACTTTGGCGTAGTATACAGCGAGTATAATGAAGGATTTGATATTTCATTGGAAAATTCAGACTTCGTTGCACGTAAACAATTGAAATTAGTTTCTCTGGTCACGCAAATGTCAAAGTGAAATATTGTTAACAAGGCAGATCGCCGTTCAAATCAAAATCAAATCTTTCATCATACTCGCTGTATAACACCAAAGCGTGTGACGAGTTTGCAGGGGCTATCTGCACGTCTTTGCGCCCGGCAACAAACTTTGAAGAATTGTCGCAGCGGTGGTGAGCAGTTGACAACACTGTGTCCAATTTGACCGATTCGCAATTGGAACTTAAAAGGGGATTCAAGTCAAGCTTTTCACTCTTGACCAAAATGTTGGAATTTGCCTGAAATGCATTCTCACCAAATTTGGTTTCTACGCCTTCCCGTTTTTAAGATATTGCAGTTCAAAATCAGCCGTTTTCCACTTACTTTAGTGTTGCAATTTTATCAGTATTGTGACTGAAGATTAACTTCGAGAAAGCTGGCTTGCTTACATGTATTAAATTGCTTTCATGTATTAAAAAGCAGCTAATTTTACAGTTCCAAACCTGTACTTTGTGTCACAATAACTCTGCAGCAAAATATTTATGGAGAATCAAGAACATGCTGTCAATTTTTGAAATTTTGTTTGTAATTGGTAACCCTGGAAAAATTTTTAATGGGAGAAAGCCTTTCTAAGGAGAAATTTAATTTGTTATATCACAGGAACGGAAGGTCGTAGAAAGCTCAAATTTGGTGAAGTTAGCCTTCAGGGGGCACATGACAGACATTTCCTCGTTTGCTTTAATAACGAGTTTTTTTTAAGAGGCACTAACGAACGAAATACTCGCTAAACGTAAGAGGTCATTTTTGCACGTGTATGTAAAGCCTTGCGAAATCCGTTACGTCATTCTTTCTCGCTAAATTTCTTCGAGCGATTGCGGAAAGCAGTTCGAGTAAAAAATCGTCACATTTTCCTCGCCAACTTAAAGAGGATTTTGAAGCACTCTTTAAGCGTGCGAGAAATCTTTTTGGTTTACAAATTCAACGGCGAAATGCTGAAAACTTCTAACTCATGCGAATTTTTGCTGAAAATTAATTCAAATCGTCGCCATGTTTGCTATTAGACTGCTAAAAAAAGCGAATTGCATTGAAAACCATTTGCTGTTTCGATTGATAAAGATATGCTAAGTAGTGCAAGTTGACAAAAATAGTAACACACTCCTTTCATAAGAACGATTTTCTAAATCACGAGGCTCATTTTTGCTCAAAATTTAAGAACAAATTAAAAACACTGCCAGCCTCGGCAGCAAAACAAACCAAAAAAAATTCAAACTAATCAAGGAAACTAAATTTCGTGCTGATTCAAAACGATAAATTTTCAGTGATTTTCTTGTGTTTGCAAGCAAAATTGCAACTATTCAAGATTATAAAGCTCTGTTGCTCTGCGCAAGCAATTGAGAAATTTTTTTGGCAGTTGTTCAACTTGAAAAAAGCTTGCTTTTTTGCTTTTGCAATTTTACGATGCTGCAGAAGCAAGAAAAAAGCCTTCACTTAAGTCTTAAGCAGACAGAGCTATAGGAATTAAACAGTGTTTCAAACATACCCGCTAAAATTGACATCGATGCTCTCAAAATTTTTACAAAATCAAGAACAAATGAGACTGAATATTGGCAAAAAATTAAAAACAGCCAGTCTCAACTCAAGATTTACCGGTTCTAAAAAGGAAGTGTGCTTCGACTTGCTTACTTTTAAAAAATTTTGAAACCTTAAGACCTAAAGTTACTGTTAACGTATGAGTTTACCCACCAACAACCTCAAGGGCGCTTTACTTCCTTTAAAAAATTGTAGTATGGAAAAAGGTGTTCTTGTTTTACATTGATCCAAAAATATAATTAAATTCTGTCGTTTAGTTACTAATTGTTATCAATTGAAGAATTTGCTTGCGTAGAATACTCACGCATGGCTTAAAGTATCTTTTTCCATAACAATGCAGTACATACAATGCTCTTGAACGCATTATTTTTAAGTAGAAATGCATTTGACGTCACAATGAGATATTTATTACGTATTAACACAAGTTACAAACATCTCGCAAAGAAATTCGAGCGAGCCGTTTTAACGTGTGTTGGGCGAGACGGCTCAGAAATGGCAGTTAGTCTACGAAGATTTTTTGCTCGTTAGCGCTTTTTAGCGAGCGAAAATGGCCTTTACAAGTTCGCTAGCACGTTCTGTCATGTCGCCCCAGATCTGTCAAATTTTTTGAGAAAAATCGAGCAAAAAATTTTCCGACCTGAATGTTCTTTTAACATCTCCCGCATCAGAGAAGAATGCGCTACAGCTTGCCCGTAGACTTAAAACACCCTAGCAATTTGCTCAAACAATAGTTCTTTGTCGTCTTTAAAAGTCCCGCTAACGAGTATCTAACGTAACCAATCCATATGAGGGTGAGGAGAATGTATAATGTTGTTGTAACCCATATCCAAACTAGGAAGAGATTCATCTGTTTTTAACCAAAAACTTTGCAACAATTTCACAAAGACGAAGAAAACTTCTTTCCGGGGTAAGTGTTCACCAGGGCACATTCGGTATCCCATTCCAAAGGCCATTATTTTGTGCGAAGCAGCAAATTCTCCGTTTTCATCAAAGTGTTGGTACGAATCAAATTTCTCAGGATTGATCCATGTGTACAAGTTGTTGTGAATTCCAAGAACATTTACCAGCATCATAAAAATTCAGATTATTTTCGTCGAGCTCAAAAATAGCGGGCAAGATCATAGGAGTTTTGCAAAATTAGAGCAGTACAACAGTATCAGGGGCGGGATCACGACTTTTTTCTCGCTCGTTACAGCTTCTCGGTATGTGCAAGGACAAACAGTGAGGGAATTACGAGCGAGGGTGTTTTGATATCATGAGTATTTCTCTTAATCGCCTCTTAAGGTTTGACGCAAAAGTGAGAGTTTGCGTCAAAAAGTTGAGAAAAAAGCAATATGCGTCGTGGATTCTTCTGTACTTTGGACACGCTGCACGTGGACGCGGAAAGAAAAACATAATCGTTGAGTTTCTTTGTTTTGATTTGGACTTGGTTTTGGTACCGTTAAGGAAACAAAAGATGGAAAAATTAAAAGCAGTTAAAAAAAGAGCTCCTAAATGGTCGGAAGCTGAGATAAATGCCCTAGTAAATGCTGTTGAATCGCAACGAAGGCAAATAATTGGGTCTTTTTCTTCAGACATTACCTCCAGTACGAAGACGCAAGCCTGGAAGCTGGTGACAACTAAGGTTAGTGAGTACGTTCGTGTAAAAATTGTTACTTCTTGTAGGCTGCTCGGCTACAGTTATAAGGTGTCGGCGTGGCAGTATTATATAATTGGCAACGAGCAGCAGCAGATGCCCGCTGCATCCGTTAAGATTATATTAACAGGGCATACAATCAAACAACTTTGGTTTCTGACCTCACACAATGACTATAACAACAACGAACGAACAATAACAAACTGGTACCAGAAAATGAATAAGGATGAAACAAAACGCAGAAGCGTTGAGAGTGATTTGCGATTTGGGTACATCTTAAAATTGTATTCCATTACACAGGTAAATTCCGTCAATATCACTGGATACAACAGAACTAGGGAGCAAGTTGAACACAAATGGTGGGATATCAAAAGCTCCTCCAAAAAGGCAATTGCGTTATATAAGAAAGAATCTGTCAAAACTGGAGGTGGACGGAACACAGCACCACCTCCAACGGAACTGCAATCACGTGTAGTTTCGATTATTGGGATGCAGAGTGTAATGGGAATTGCAGGAGCGTCCGGATTGAAAACCACTGAAAGTGAGGACCTATTACGTTTTATACAAAATAAACCGCCCGAAAATTTTCGATGCATAAGCGTTGTCTGTTGGCTTATCTGCAATTCTGTAGTAGTTTACAAATTTTCAAATGTTTGTAACGTGACGTGACAGCGTGTTTGATTTTGGTGAAGATGGAAAATTAAGCAAGAATGACGTGATAAATATTAGCATTCATATTGGTGAATGTTCTCATAAATTGCCAAGTTTACATAACACATTTGAGATGTTTCTCAGGCTGTAGCAAAATTTTTACCGCACTTATTTTTAAGTAGTATCTAGGCCTATAGAGGAGAGGGCTCGACCTCATAATTTTTCGGTGTTATTGTGATTGAAATTGCAATTGCCCTGAAGTCACTTCACATTTTTTTGTTTTAAATTTTTGCTTTACACTACATTTTTTGCGATTTCGATTACGTGTTAAAAGTGCATGTTTGTTTTTACTGTAGATGAAAGCGAATTTTGCACAAGTGCAGATCCAGGATTTGACCCAGAGCTACAGGAAAAGCATAATGAACTTCCATTCGCCATTACTCCTACAGCGCAAGGGAGTTCACAAAGCTTTCTGGAATTGCTTCATGTACCCGTAAGCCCTGCGACCTCCACTCAAAGTACCTCCTCTGCAAAAAAGGTAACTGTAAAAAAGATAAAAGCAAGCCCTGAAGCGGAAATAGTTCAAGTACAAAAAGAAATTTTGCTCAAGTTAACGGAACTAACAACAATTCATTCTGGCATATTGAGGCAGTTGCAAAGAAGAAACGATCCAGAAGCTGGAAAACTTCACAACGAAAGTACTGAAATTACCGGAAGTCAGCTTTTTACTTTCCATCAGGATGACAATGATAACATCAATTTTTAATAAATATCAACGAAACTTTTCAAGACTTAAAAATAAATAAAAAACTAAAAAAAGGGCTTCACCAAAAATTAAAAGTTTTTGTCCCCGTAATCAAGTGAAGACCAAAAAAAGGTCTTCACCAAAAAATTAAGAGCTTTTGTACCCGAAATCAAGTGAAGACCACCCCCCAAAAAAAGGTCTTCATCGCATTTTGGGACCATAATCGGCCAGAGTTTGTGGGATTTATTCGTTTTGACAGGCCCTTTTTTGTCTGGTCAATCAGCGCTCAAATCTCGATGAGGGGACGCTTACTCTTGATGTGGGGATGCGTCCCCCTACAATTTAAGCACGGCCTATACTGTATATAAAATTACGTATCGGCAGAAAATAGGCCCATTTTAACTATATATTTCACAAGTACTAAGCTTCTTGCATAACTTAGAAGTCCATTACCATATGTTTCATTCCAACTCTTTTCTAGGCAAGACAATCTGTTGTAATCTACCATAACCTACTACAGTAAAAAAGTAACAACCGATGCTACATACTGTAAAGCTAATTTTATTTATGTGCGTCGTTGTTATTACCAATTTCGCACTGCTTCGTTGGAGCATGGTTTTGGTGTATAATCCCGCAACCTCAAGGTCACATTGTTGGCATGTTGCGGCACGTTGTTGAGCTGATGGTTGGTCAGGTTGTTGGCAAGTTACTTCCAAGTATTGAACGCTTTGCAAAGATAATCTCTGCTTGGTGTCTTCGAACAAGCAGCAAATTTAATGAACGAGATTTCGAAGCAATCCACAAAAACTTTAGATCTCTGAAAACTCCTAAGCTGGTACGGATTCCTCCAAACACGAAGTAGTTATCGCAATGAAACGTGTGCGGATAGCCAACACTAAGAGTCAGACACTGTCTGGTGACTGGAGGGTGGACATTCAACAACAATTTAAATTTTTAGTGGTCGAGTGGTAACGCGTTCGTCTCTGAAGCGGGAGGTCTGAGGTTCAAATCTCGGGCCGGTCAAATCGGACGCAATGTTGCCAACGGCTCGCCACCGCTGCGACATTTCTTCGAAAAGAGCTGTGTTGCCTGTGCGTAATGACGCGGAAATGAGCCCTGCAAACTTGTAACACGCTTTGGCGTAATACAGCGAGTACAATGAATGAAAGAGGAAAGTAAAAACCAACGTAATACTTGAAAATACCGAACAAAATAATACAATTCAAAGGATAACATGGAATGTTAAATTTGTTGTTTATTGGTAAGCTTTTAAGCCACGCGACAGTGTTAATGATTGTTGTTAATCAAAATTCTCATACTAACGGGGTTTTAATCTAACTGTGAAGGGATGAGGAGAGTGGATTAAGTTGTTACAACCAACGTCTAATCTTGGAAGGGATTCAAGTTTTGCTGTAAGTCGGAAGCTTTGAAGCAACTTGACGAAGATAATGAAAACCTCTTTGCGAGCCAAGTTTTCTCCAGGGCAAAGTCGGTATCCCATTCCAAACGGCATAATTTTTTGAGACGGGATAAATTCTCCATCTTTGTCAATGTGTCGGTAAGGATCGAATTCTTCAGGATCCTGCCACGTGGCTGGGTCGGTGTGGATTCCAAGAAGATTAATTAGCATCTGTAAAAATTCAAAATATTAAAAGTCTTAAAAACTTAATTTTGGTGAAGATGGAAGGGAGATATCATTTGATATTTTGACTCTCGCTTTTTGATATATTTTCTTGCACCATTTCAGCAGCCATCTTTTGCATTATCCAGCCAAGGTATAGGGTTCTGTGGTGTAAAATTTTTAATGCTGCATATTGCAGAGTTATAAACGGGTCAACTTATAGGCCCGAGGCTGGCCCAAACCCTAAAAGTGATTTGAAACCAAAACTAAACCCGAAAAAGTCTGAACGTTAAGCTAGATCTGAAAATGGTGCTCTCATCTCAGGAAAGGACCGGGAATCTCCATCCAACCTGCCTAGTGTAAACGTTAAACAATACTAAAGAAAATAAAAATACAGGTTTGGGCAGAAAAACCTACCATTGTTTGAAGTCTTGCTATGACAATGCTGCTTCAGTTATCCACATAGTTGAACTGAATTTATGTCGTCATAAAATTGCCATTAGGATTTGAATAAAAGATTAGAAAAAAAAGGATTAATTTCTTAAATTTTTTTCAAGAGTTTTAAAGGCACTATTTAGCCTTCGCGGGAAAATTGTGCATAATTTATTGTGAAAAATTTTGCTACTCATGGAGCAGCTGCAGCATTTGCAAATTTAAGAAATTTCGGATATCATTTTCGACAAAAAAAAGGTTTTGATAAAAAACGAACAAATTCTTTCTGCTTTAGGTTAAAAGTCGCAGACTCAACAC
Organism: Trididemnum nubilum; assembly: GCA_963965965.1. NCBI lineage: Eukaryota > Metazoa > Chordata > Ascidiacea > Aplousobranchia > Didemnidae > Trididemnum > Trididemnum nubilum. The sequence goes on along the minus strand of OZ014484.1, from coordinate 36,939,883 downwards.
AGCTTCAGTTTGGTGCTAAGGGATCCTCTTCAACAGAGTAGAGACACTCCTTTTTTTTTCAGGCCAAATCGTGACTTTACAACTCTTAAAAACTTTTAAACAAATTAATCACTAGTTTTCCTAATCTTTGATTCTAGGCTAAATGGCAACACAATCACAACATAAATTCACTCCTACTACGTGAAGAACTGCAACAGCATTGCCACAGTAAGGTATTAAAATACGCTAGGTTTTTCTGTTCCACCCTGTATCTAATCAAAAATTCTCTTGTTGTACAATACTAAAGTTCGGAGATAAATGTGTTCCTCTAATTTTGCTACAAAATGAGCTGCATTGACTCAAAATCAGAATATAAAATGACATGATTCATGATGCATTTTAACATCAATTTAAATCAGATTTACTGCCGAAGCGCATTTAACGAGTTGCCCAGCTCATTTCTGCATCATTGTGCCCGAGCAAAACACAACTCCTTTCGAAGAAATGTTGCAGCGGTGGCGAGCCGTTGGCAACGCTGTGTCCGATTTAACCGGCCCGAGATTTGAACCTTAGTCCTCCCGCTCCAGAGACGAAATCGTTACCGCTCGACCAACTGGCCGGTCAAAGTGTTTATTTTACAAATAGGCAATACATCCATTGACTGTACGTACACTGTACAGCATTACTGTAGGCCCTACTTACAAGTATGTATATCCGCATTTTACAAATATGTAATATGCATTGCTTGCAAAAATTATCTACCGTTGTTCCTTTGGGAATTACGTAGTTTCTGTATTTAACCGTTTCGGCGCAGCTTCGGTATGCCATACTAACTGGTGACCGGTACCGCATCACTTCTGACAAATAGGCGCAGGTGAGAGGCATTTCTTGTCTCAGTCGTTCTAGATTGGGAAACGCGTCCGAATCTCCTGTAGCAAAAACACATGTAAGTTGAGTTAAGGCGGATTTACACAGTATACGTGTTTCGTCCGTTTTTGTCCGTTTTTTTTACGTTTTTGCTTCTTGAAGCAGCATGCGCTTTTTCCTCCGCATTTCTGTTACTTTGATAAAAGTCCATATTCGCTCTAAGCAGACTGTTACATGGATAAAAATTTTGTGTATGAGCGACGAGAGCACTATCTCTAAAGGGAGCTGCAGCCCTTTAGAAAAACATTTCTCGGAAGACTTTTGTCCAGTATGTGACAATCTAGCTAATGCAGATATGGACAATGGACATATAAAAATGCGTACAAAAAAGAAGATAGAAGATACTTTTTTATGGAGAAGAAAAAACGTACTTAAACGGAAAATAGCGGACGAAAACAGAAAAGTATTCTGAGTAAATCCATCTTTAGTGATGAAACAGTAAGTGTTTTTACAAAATCAGTTAATCGAATTAATAGAATAACTGATTTTGTAAAACACACTCAATGTTTCATCATTAATGAACCGTCTGCACGAAATTGTCAGTTTGTACTTTTCTGAATGTCTTGGGTTCGATTCTTTGGATGTCCTCATCAACAATCACGTAGGTTAGAGTTAGTTCACTTCATTACTTAGCGATAGGCGAAGTTGTATGGATAGTATTGGGTTGATGGATAGTTGCTTAGTTAGATAGTTGTATAGCTAGTGTTGGGTTATAGTCAGTACCTAAACTGTAAAATTTTGCTTGGGGGACTCTTGCAGCCTTGACCAAACGCATTTGGCCTGCGAAAGAACTTTAGTGAAAATTATGTAATTCCGTCGCCGAAATTAAATGAAAACCAAAAAAAAGGTCTTCGCCGAAAATTGAGTGTTTTTTCTTCGAAATCAGGTGAAGACCAAAAAAAAGTCTTCACTGCAACTTGAGACTATATTCGGCCGGAATTTGTAGGATTTATTCGTGCTGGCTGGCTCTTTTTCGTCCGATCATCCAGCGGTCAAATCTCGATGGGAGGACGCTAACTCTCGATGGAGAGACGCGTCCGGCGTCCCCCCTACAATTTAAGTATTGGTTATAATTATCTATATAAATACTTGTATAGGTAGTGTTGGATCGGTGGTTGTGCGTGTTGTATCCTTTGGGAAAGAGACTTTACGCATATTTTCCACTGTGGCCGAGCAATCTACTGGTTGTGATGGTCCACCGGCCGACATAACCCAGAAAAGGTGCTATGCGTTTTTCAGGCTAGACTGACGCAAAGTGCTTGGTTTATATGCAGGCGCGTAGCCAGGATTTGGAAAAGGGGGGGGGGCTATTTTGAAAGAGTGAGAAAAGTGCCAACGACCTTGACCCGATTTTCTTTGAAGTCTCGGAATTTCAAACGTTTTTTCCGCCCAAATTCAGGTGATCTCCAAAAAAAAAAAAAAAAGGTTTTCACCGATTTTGAGACTGATTTTTCGGCCAAAATCGGAATTTCAAACGTTTTTTTCGCCCAAATTCAGGTGATCTCCAAAAAAAAAAAGGTTTTCACCAATTTTGAGACTGATTTTTTGGCCAAAATCGGAAATTCGAACGTTTGAGGGGGGGCTGTTTTCCAATGGGGGGCTATTTTCATTTTTTCACCAAAACTCGGCCTCAAAAGCACCAAAAACGTGCGATTTTGCATACTTCACAAGCCAATGGAGGGGCTCGAGCCCCCCCGCCCCCCCTGGCTACGCTACTGTTTATATGTATGAATGTATAGGAATTTACTTTGACATTGTTAAGTCATACTCAAAAATTGCTGAAATGATACTCTAGTTGAATCACCAACATATGCTACTTTTTTGTTTCAGTCGAGGCTAAGCTTTATAACGTTCGAATAGAATTGACTTTCAAACGTCATACGTTTTATTCGTAAGTGCAGGAACATGAGAATCAGGGATATATCAAATCAAAATCAAATCTTTCAAAATATTCTCTATTATACGCCGAAGCGAGTAACGAGTTGGTGGGGCCTATCTCCGCGTCACTGCGCTTGCGGACAACACAGCTTCTTTCGAAGAAATGTCGCGGCAGTGGTGGACTGTTGGCAACATTGTGTCCGATTTGACCGACCTAAGATTTGCACCTTTGACCTCCCGTTGCAGAGACAAACGCGTTACCGCTGACCAACTGCCGGAGGAGGTAGGAATAGAGAACAATGTTATGAAATTCATCATTATCAACTTTTAAATTTGGTTTCCAGCGTTGTAAACTAACAAAAACAAAGTGAAGAAAATTTATAAACTTGCATATAGAATTTGCATATTTTAAGGTACTGTAAATGTAAAGATAAAATTAGCTTGTTCTGTACTTCAGTACTAATTTAAGTTTCGGTGAAGATATACAGTAGATCTAAGATATTTCGAATATCTTGTTCCGTCAACCAGATTACTTGAAAATTTGTAGACTTCTAAGCGGGTGCGGATTTGTTCAAAAAATACCTCCACCATCGCTTTCTCTGGGTAAGGGAATGAAGATCAAAATCTCTTATGATACTGGCTGTATTACGCCAAAGCGTGTAGTGAGTTTACAGGGGTACCCATATCCGCGTCACTGCGATCGGACAACCCAAATCCTTTCGTAGAAATGTCGCAGCTGAAGCGAGACGCTGGTAACACCGTGTCCGATTTGACCGGCCTAAGATTTGAATCCCAGATCTTCCGCTCCAGAGACCAATACGATACCGCTCGACCAATCAGCGAAATCAACATAAGAAGACCAGTCAAAACCACTTAGCAGTATTCCCACCTAAAACTTCATCAATTTCCTCCTGCAGCTTCTCTTGGTATTGAGGATACCGCAGGTAGCAGAGAATCAGCCAGGCGGTTGAGCATGCTATGGTGTCAGTTCCAGCCATGAATAAGTCACGAACCATGCACAAAAGCTCCATATTCTGTTAAAACACAAAATCACTTTTTATAGATAGCATTCAAATTACTATCATACAACAATTTGAGGTGAACTATAGGTCTGTTTAGTATAGTACTAGCGTTCTTAAAAGTCTTTTGCGCAACATTACTTCTAGTAGATGATTCTGCGATCATTGGTATGATGTAAATGATACCTAACGCATAATAATAAAATTTATCGCTTGAATGAACACCGTCATCAGTTTTAGGAGCAGATAATATAAATTTATCGCTTGAATGTACACCGTCATCAGTTTTAGCAGCAGAAACAAAGAAAATTTGAAGCGCTTTGATAAATTGCTACAAAAAAAAGCGTGGTGGGTAAATCAACTATTTTTGCTAAAATAACAGCTTTATTAAACTTAAACGGAAGGCATCGGACTCCTTACTAGGGTTGGATCCATTCATTTTGTTTTTAATTTTTAAATTCAAATTCATTGACTTTGAAAAAACTAAATTCAAATTCATTGATTTCGCAAAAGTCGAATTCAAATTCAAACTCATCAATAATTCGTGAGGGGATTCAAATTCAAATTCAATCCAACCCTGCTCCTTACACGAGCAGCATAATTGGGAACGGGTGTGATCCCGTGGAATGCCAATTAAGAAAAATTACGCTACAAACAATTTTAGTTTAAGTGATTGCCTTCAAAATTAGTGCATAAAGTGTAGAACCCATTGCTCCCCCTTCCACCCAGTTATTGATGCACATTAAGATGTATTATACAGAAAAGCGGAACATATCTCGCAAGCTTGTGATAAAAAATATTTTGTTATACGATAATAAGTACCGGTATTAAGCACTTGGGATTTTAAATCGGCAACGGTAAAAGCTATATCGAATCCTCAATTTTGAAAGTCAGTAAGATTGCGGTTCTTTGTTGCTAAAATTTTCACATACAGGTTTGTTAGCATCACTTACTGTAAAATGTACTTCATCTTTTTGCTGCGCTAGTAGAAACTCATCGATCATATCATTAATTTTCTTGGGATTGAAGTTTGCTCTATGCTCTTCTATCAAAGGCTGGATAAATTCTGAAGCAAAAATAATTCAATATGTTGTAAGAATGTCGGTAAATATACAGCATCAACTTGAAACCGTATTATCGCTTTTACGGTAGTATATAGCTTCGTTAGCTCAAAATATCGTTTGCATTAAAATGTTCACAACCGATCAGAGGTGAAGTGAATAGAGCGTCTGCGGCTGAAACCGTAGACTCGGGTTCAATTTCTAGTGAGGTCAAACCAAAGATTACAGTATAAAAATTGGTATTCATTGTTTCCATGTTTAACGTTCTGCGTTACAAGGAATAGTGAAGCCTTCATCGTGTGCGATAGGTAGGTAGTAGCTTGACTCGGAAACTGTAAAGGAGCCTTTTCTGTCTCCTGGGCAAGGTAAAATGGCGAAGAAATTGTAATTCTAATCACAATATTGCTATCCTTTTACTTATTACTCTCCTACTCAACTAATTGAACTTGTTCATAATTGTCAATTTTTGGCGCACATTAAGCGTTTGAACACAATTAGCAAGTGCTCACACTATTTAACGCCATGACAGTGACACTTAATAATTCATTCATAAAAAAATTATAAAGTTCAGGCCAAACAAGTTCCGATATTTTCTTAAAATTCGTAATCTTGAATAAATAATGGCAAGTTTCAAGTTTATCGTAGCACTGCACAGGTCATAAAACTACATTTCCGTTATATTATTTAAACTAAATAAATAAATAATCAACAAGATAATAATTACGGTATTGACGAGAGCAGCGACAGAAGAGCTACGTAGAGACTGTGAGATTTTCCAGTCAGTAGCCATCTCTGTTCATCTTGAAAAAGATGATTTTAAAGTCTAAATTGGTGCGTATTGGTGGAAAAGGGAAAAAAATATCAGACAAAAAAATAATTCAAAGTGACGGCCAGGCCCTTGCCAAAGAACAAACAACTGCTTGGACACAATTACTTTTAAAGTAAAATCACATTTGTTAAAGTTAATTTTGCATAAATCTTCAATTTGTATTCTCTTTTGATTTAAAAAGGTCGCTTTTTTAATTTCTAATAATAATACCAATCTCTACCTGTTCTTAAAAGTTTCATGTAGTTTTTGCTTTTCTCATTTACTCGTCGGTAAGGTGGAAAAAATCTCAAGTTAGGAAACAAGTTGAGATGAACTATTTTGGCTGCGTCTTCACTCTCAGATATTCTGAAAAACGCATATACAGTAAGTTCAATTAAAATGTTGTTCAGCCGAGTTTGCAGAAAACAGCATTAGATTTGATTAACGTATACAGTAAGTCTAGTACCGCCATTTGGTTAAGCGGTAATGCATTCGTCTCTGCAGTAGGAGGTACGAGGTTCAATTTTGAGCCATTCAAAAACGGCTCGATACTGTTGGCACATTTCTTCGAAGGACGCTGTGTTGCCCAAGCACAATGACGTGGAAATAAGCCCCGCAAACTCGTTACAAACTTTGGCGTAATATCGTGAGTATAATGAAGATTTGATTTGAGTTACAATTGGCTAAAATTTAAATAAATGCAAATACAACAAAATCGGTTTCGGCAACAAATAGGGCCATCATTAGCCTTGTGGAATCTCTTACTTTAATAACTTTGCGGAAAGCAAGTCAGCCCATTGCAAAAAGTTCACCTAAAAATTTTCTAAAGATCTTTATGAATCAATTCGCTTCCACCGCTTTATTTTAAATCTGTTCATCATAAAACTACTGCAATTTCAATCAGGTGCTCTACAACCAAATAAAATTTACGCCGAAGGGGGGAAGGAGTTGGCGGGGCATATCTCCGCAGCATTGCGCCCAGGCAACTCAGCTACTTTCGAAGAAATGTTGCAGCGGTGGCGAGCCGTTGGCACTGTGTTCGATTTGACCGGCCCGAGATTTGAAATTCAAATTTCCCGCTCCAGAGATGAACGCGTTACTTCTCGACCAACTGGCCTGTGCTGTGCTGTACAATAATTTAATTTAAATGCCGCATTGTTACGTTCTCTTATAAATAATTCGTGCAATTAAAACACAAACATATTCACGCAACTTACAAATAAGAAATTCGCTTAAACAACCTCTTCAAAGTCGGGTCTTCGTATTCGAAATGTTTTCCAGCTACTACTTTTGATATCACATTTAGAGTGTGGCGGTAAACATACGCCTAAATATCAGCAACAGAAAAATGTCAAAAGAATATAACAACATGCAAGGGGCAAGTGAATAAATAACGTTCGCTACTATGTCAAATGTAAAATAAATACTGGAACGGTAGACTCGAGTTTTTCGAGGGAAAGTGGGAGAGAGATTTGATTTATTGTGACAATGCACTGCGCACAACGTACACAATTTACACGCAAAAAATAAATAGGATTCGATTCTCGGTCGGGTCAAAGCAAAGATTATAAAAATTGGTTTTCAAAAGTTTGATGTTCAGCAGAAAAGAGACGGTGTGAAGCCTCCACCGTGTGGAAGACAAATGGGTAGGTGGCAGCTTGACTCAAAGACCCAAAAGTCCCATAGCTGTTTCTTCATGGCCAAGTTTAATAGGTAAATAAAAATGCAATTAGTAATTACTATTACAATCAACCTGGTGAATAACCTGGTTTTACACGGCAGAATCTCAAAAATGAAACGTAAGAAGGGAATCACATCCACAATTTGGGGTTGGAATTACACCCCTTTCAATGCAATTGTTTGCGCAAAAATCTAAACCTTTTCATAGAAAAGTCCAATTCGTTTGTATTTAGTATAGCGGACGCACTATCTACAAGTCGCATTTATACATAAAAAAGCATCATCATCATCATTCTTCTTTACCCGCTTTTTCGTGAAGCACGGCGGCAGCAGAGTTGTAAGTCGGGCCGGGCTTTTCGGGTCGGGTTCGGGTCTAAAGTTGACAAAAATTTCAGGCTTAATTCGGGCCTGAGACGTACTTTTTGGCTTAGGTGCACAAAAATATAATACAAGAAACTTGGCAACATTGCTAAATTTTTCAGACCTAACTTAACTTCCGGGTTTTTTCGGGCATGATTTGGGCTTCAAATTAGTTTTCGGGTTCGAGCCGAGTTCGGGCTTATATTTTCGGGTTCGGGCCCGAACTAGTCGGCCCGTTTACAGCTGTGGGTGGCAGCACCTCAAGATTAAGCCGCCATGCTTCACAGTTTTCCATCACACCCACTATTTCGCTTGGGTAAAGTCCCTAGCGATTCCATCACAGATCCTCAACGTAATTAGTCGGTCCATCTAGTTCTGGGTTGTTCAACTGGTCTTTTCCCATTTATTTATTTCAACTGCAGGCATTCAACTACAGTAAGAAGGTGTTACCATAGCTAAGTTAAGTCAAATGTATTTAAATTTTCGTTTGAGTCGTACAAAACAAAAGGCACTCAATTTTTTCAACCACAATCACCAATAATACATTGCAAAAAAAACAACAAAATATTGCATCCCGATATGGGAACATTATGAGCACCAAAGCAAGCAAATTAATACCTTAATGTCGATTGGTTTCCCTATATGATTTTTTAGTTCCGTCATTAAATGCTTTGTTTCTTAGTTTATCACGGACTCCATTGCATCTCTGTAATCACCGTCTCCAAATCTATAATTTGTCAAAAAAAACAAACAAACAAACAAAACAAACAAATCTTTTATTATACTCGCAGTATTACGTTGAAGCGGAAAACGAGTTTTCTTGGGGGTGTATTGTTGTTGCTATTGTAGTACATCTTTATTCTCCGGTCACCGGACAGCGTCAGACGCCAACTATGGAATGATTCGCATACTTTTCATCGCAATCACTGTATTCGTGCTTGGAGGGGTCCGCACCTTCTGCAATCCAGAGTTTCCAGTGACCCAATGTTCCTGTGGCTTTCTTCGAATTCTTGTCCACTGAATTTGGTGCTTGTTCGAAGCCACTAAGCAGAGACAATCATTGTAAAGCGTCTTGTCCGAGAACGCATCAACGTGACCAGGGTGTGAGTTAAACCAAGATCATGCGATCAGGATCGTCATAAAAACGACGCTTTTGCCCATATGACCACGCTGCCGAATTCCTCACGTCGTTACGCTTAGTCAACATAACGGTTCCTTTTGAAAAAATGTTCACGCAGAAAGCATTTGGTTTAGGATAATTTTTGATATAAACTAAGTTGTTTTTGAAATATTTTAAATCACCGATGTTATAAACCGGTTATGCATAAAATATAATATACACGCTTACATACCCGGTTTTTAAATTTTGCAAAGCGAAACTTCTCAAAACTTTGAAAGCTTCATCCAAACGTCTAAAGATGATTCCGTGATTTGGAGCTGCTTGGCCGTAGACAAACAAGGAAGGCCTGCCGCCTGATTTCAGACTTTGCTTTGACAAAATCTAAATTACAATAATTCCGTTGCGAGGTTTGTTATAGAAGATACTATTTAGAAGAGGTTTGAAACGTCATTTTGATAACGGCTCTAGCCCGCTTTACCGATTGTTCGAATAGCGCGAGCGCAATATAGACTAGTTTATACGCTTGTGAGTGGAACAAGTGCATTTTGTCTTTTTTCTTTTTTACCTGTTAAAAGATATCACGAGTAATCCGCGCTCGTAATACGCGTGATCGGTAAAACGATACTATCGGTAAAGCGTTACTACGCAACTGCTTTGTTATGTTACAGCTAAGTAGGATGAACCACTACATATTGTTTAGTTGTTATTGCTTTATCTTGAATTCCTTGCCTTTCCAGCAAACCTTTTCAAAATTTCTCACAATTTTTGAATATTGTTTTACTCTATATACAATTTTTCTTTGTCATCATTAAAGAATTACCGTTAACAAAGATAATCCCACAAACGTGTATTATTATTGAGTATTTGCTTCAAATAGTTTTGTGGAAAACTAAACTTGCCTATTTACAACCATTTAATATCTAAACTGGTAAGAGAAATCCTATAAATTAATTTGTTGTGTTTTGTTGATGTTTTTGGATTCAGCAACACTTTAATTTTGCCAAACATTGTTTGTTGTGAGATAAAATGCAGAAGGTTGAGAGAACTAAAATAAGTTTGCTGTAATCAAGTTATCCTTCTGCCAATGAAAAAGAGATGCCCTACCTGAACCGCAGCTTCATGGTTGTTTATCACCACAACATCTTCACTTCCCATCCTCACACCAATCAACCAATCACTGGCTCCTGCATTTCCAAACTCCATTTTTTGAAGATCTTTTGGGGGTAATTATCGAGATAAGGAATGACTCCTAATCCTGGAAATCCTCGAATCAAAGGAGGAAAGTTGGGATGAGGTTTTTTCCACCATTGGTATACCAAAGCAAACACAAAAACCACCAAAGTCCAGAAGCTGACTGAAGTTAGCAAATTCACAACGGGCACCTCCATCACAAATTAAGTTTTTTTTAAGTTGAGATGGTACTGTTTTGTTGATTGCAGTGTAAAATACTATAATCAGGTATAAATTAAAGTATTACTGTACCAAAATGAGTGTTTATGAGTACTGCAATATCTCCGTAATATCTTTAAAAGTAGAATTATGCGTTACAAGTGAGCAGTAGCGCAACCAAAATCTGGGTGGTGAGCTAAAAAAGCTTTAACTCCCGCCACCCCCCTTCGCCAAAACGCCAAGAAAATTTAATCGAAACTTACAAGCGTATAAATGGTTTTAGACTTAATTTGCAAGTAAGGGGGGCTGAAGGGGCTGGACAACTTAATTCTCCCAAACGAGTTAAATTTTTGCAATTTAGTTCTTTGAAAACCCGCCAGTTTGTCGAGCGGTAACGCCTTCGTCTCTGGAGCGGGAGGTCTGAGGTTTAAATCTTGGGCAGGTCAAATCGGAAACAGTGTTGCCAACGGCTCGCGACCGCTGCAACTTTTCTTCGAAAGAAGCTTAGTTGCCCTAGTACAATGACGCAGAGATGGGCCCGGCATACTCGTTACACGCCTGGGCGTAATATAGCAAGTAAAATGAAAGATTTGAATTTAGATCTAGTTCTTCGAAATGACTTCGAAGACGAGCGAAACAAGATCCAAATGGTGTTAAAATGGCTGTTTTTGTTCCAAAAAAATTAAAAAATTGCTCAGCGCTGAAGGCTTTGCCCCCAAACTCCCATGACCTCCGATGGCTGGGAACTTTGCCCAAGTCCCTAGCCTGTGATACGTCCAAGTTGCGCCAGTTTGCTCAGTACGTAGCTTAAATAAGACGTTTTTCGATGAAGAAAATTTTGATTGTTGGTTCAAGCTCACCCTTAAATTCTAGTTTCGTGTTTGCAAGCAGGGAATATTTCTCGAGCAGTTGGATGAAGAGGAATGGGGTCAACACAGTAGCGTACGCAGGATTTTGAAAAGGGGGGGGGGGGGCAGGAAGTTCAGAAAATTTGAGGAGAACAAAGATCTGAATCAGAAATTGTTCCACCCAAAATCAGTCCGATTTTTCGCCCGAAATTAGGTGAAGAGCAAAAAAAAAAGGTCTTCACTCAAATTGAGTCCGATTTTTTGCCCAATTGTGGGTGCAAGCCTAAAAGTAACGTACAAAACATACCCTTTGTGTGATCAAACCTTATGCCCAACTTCCAAAGGGGGGGCCATGCCTAAATTTTGCATACTATTCTATGCAATTATACAATCCCGGCGACTCAAAGGGGGGGGGGCCATGGCCAAATGGCCCCCCCCTAAATACGCCCCTTGGTCAACACATGCCTGAATTAAGAATACTGCACTAAGTTTTAAAACTCCGTTACTCTGGGTGAAATTTTCCTTTGAAGATTAAGATAATCGGCGTTATATCAGTTTTGATGTCTTATGCAGCGTTGAACTTATCAGTATAAAATAAACTGAAACCAAAAATTCCAACGTTGATTCTCGAATTATTTCCATTTTGTGGCAACAGGCCCGGCTGCATTGTGCATTATTTTCTTCCCAAATTTTGTTATAGCCCCCAGATTCCATTTGAACAAAACTGATGCATTTTGTTCTTATTTTCTTTCCCTACAGCTTTTTCTCGTGCTTTGCTCTGCAGCTGCTGTTACTGGCAGATTAAACTGATAAAATTGCTTGAGCGCCTCCTCTGATTAGAAGCTTAAACTTATCTTAATCAAATAATTAATTATTCTTAAATATAGCTCATTCTAGCTGTCAAGATTTTTTTGCAAAATGTCCTCAAGCGATAGAATATACCTATACGGATTTAATGCGATAAGAAGATATTTTGTGATAATCACTGCAGCGTTATACAGTATTTTTTTTATTAATCTGTGCAAAATTTTAACTTTATTCGAAGAAGTACCGGTATACAACTAGAAAGCTTCGTCAAGACGAAATTCATAATGAATGTGAACAACTGGAGGCTATAGATAGTTCTTGTAGGCATTAAACACCAAAAAGATAGACAAATTTACTACTTTGAGACTTTAGGCTAACTTGGTCCACATTGTGCGTAAAACCGTAAGTGTACGAGTGGATTTTTTAATAAACCTTCACTATACACGCTGTATTACGCCCATGCGTGTAACAAGTTTGTGAGGCCCGTCTCCATGTCATTGCCCCCAGACAAAACAGCTCCTTTCGAAGAAATGTTGTAACGGTCGCGAGCCGTTTGCAACACTGTGTCCGATTTGATCGGTCCGAGATTTGAACCGCAAACCTCCAGCTTCAGATACGAACGCGCTACCGCTCGACCAACTGGCCGTTCGAGCGTATATTAGTTTATTTTAAACAAAAATTCGATTCTCCAGGTACCGCCTTACCAGCGTACACGCTTCGGCGTTATACGGTGTGTATAACGTAAGATTTAATTTACAGAACGTACTTTACAGCTAAGAGAGTTTTCTTACTTCGGACGGAGTTGTAGCAAGTTTTCGAAACTGTACTATAAATAGTCGTTTGAAGGAATACAATAATTTTATTAGTATAATATTTCTCTTTAAATAAGATCTCTGCCATGATTCCGAAAACGGGTGAAACAGTCAGTAGGATCTTAAATGTTTGCTTTTTCGCAGTGACGTGTATACGTTGTAAAAATTATTTGCCTCGACGTTATCACAATTTAAGCGAGTTTATTTTACGAAAAAACGTGAATAATACCAAAATAAAGTTTCTTTCAACTTTTCAAGTACTGGCACTTTCATTCCTCAAGTAAACGAGGACTTAACACAATCATATAGGGGTGGGGAGAGTGAATTAAGCTGTTATAACCGACGTCTAAACTTGGCAGCGATTCGATTTTTGCAGTTAGTCGAAATCCTTGTAACAACTTTACGAAGATGAAGAAAACCTCTCTTCGAGCCAGGCTTTCGCCAGGGCACAGTCGGTATCCCATTCCAAACGGCATTATTTTATTCGAGGCAATAAATTCTCCGTCTTTATCGATGTGTCTGAAAGGATCAAATTTTTCTGGATCCTGCCACGTGTCTGGATCTCTATGAATCCCCAGAAGATTTGGCAGTAGCTGCACAGAACAAAACAATATTGACCATCAGTTAACCCTTTTTCCTTGGGGTTTTGCAATGGTGTTGATGAAAATTTTCAACACCATTTCTTCATAAATATTGGCTATTGCATCACAAAAGATCACAAATATTATTACCTTATAAAAGCTTTATAACAACCGTGATATCTTTTATGACGAAATGGTGTTGATTTTTCTCATGAACACCTTTGCAGAGTCTCATGTATAATTTGGTTTAAATAAAGTCTGTCTACGCATAGTTTAGTGGAAACAACACTAAAACAAAATTATGGTTCACTATAAAAGTGATCGCAGTCATCAAAATCAAACCTTTATTGTGCTTCTGTATTGCGCCGAAGTGTGTAACGAGTTGATGGGGCCCATCTTCGCATCGTTGCACCTGCAGGCAACTCAGCTGCTTAAGAAGAAATGTCGCAGCGGTGGCGAGCCGTTGGTAACACTGTTTCGATTTAACCCGCCCGAGATTTGAACCTAAAACCTACGGATCCTGAGGAAAATGTTTAACCCTCGACGAACTGACAGGTCCTACACTGTATATTCTTTGCACAGTACATTTTCCCTGATAAAAATTCAGATGCACTCTGACAAAATTCTGTTTTAATATTTCAGTAATCAAAATTCTTTCAGCTACTTTTTGAAACTAACTTCTCAACCTTTGTCTACATTCGTAATGGGATTTATTAGGATCCACATTAAGTTTATTATCCCACCATAGCCAATAATCAATTAATGTACCCAGAATACTACCCTCCGTTTGCTTTTTGTTGTATTGTTGGCTATAAAACTCTTATAGTAGAAATAAAAAAGGTAAAATTTTTGCTTAAAAAGTTTCTAGGACGTGCATGAAGTTTATAATTTCTCAAGAATAAATTCGCCCTAACCCTGTCATTAGAAACGGAATAAATTTCTTGCAAAAAAGTCAAAAAAGTTTCTTTGGTTATTTTGATTTGGTCTATTTCGATTTTTTGATCAAGTTTATAGTCCATGTTGGAAAAATGTTGTTTAACCAAATTTAAACTTTTAATACCATTGTTCCTTTGGGAATGACGTAATCTCCGTATTTGATTGTTTCAGCGCATCGTCGGTAAATTGTGCTGACGGTTGACCGATACCGAGTCACTTCCGACAGATAAGCGAAAGTAAATGGCATCTCTTTCTTAAGTCGTTCAAGACTCGGGACTACATCGGAGTCATCTGCTATGCAAATAATATAAGCAATTTTCAGAAACGAGCAAATTAAATCAAACCTTCAAATCATGGAAATATGATTGCTTAATTTAGGAATCAATTTTTGTAATTGCAGTTTCCGTGCATCACCTCCCACTTTTAAAACAATCGAAAGTTATCTCAGGGACTTCTCATGAGAACTTTATAGTGAAGTAATGGTGATACAATTCTGTGGCATATAGTGACCTTATCTTTTGCTTTTCACTGAAATACACTTTACAGTTACATGTCCTACACGTTAATACTCTCAAAAACCATACAACTACAAAGCAGAATGGATGGCAAAAATCTACTGTTAATTTACCTCTCTCCACAATTTTCAATTTCTAAGATATATATTATTGCTCTAAATATCACAATATTTTGAAATCCTAGCAAACAAAAAAGCATCATCAACACGCTTATGCAAAACAGTTAAAATTGCTTTTTTCAGATTTCCTAAAATAAGGGCAATGACACTTCAAAACTACGATACCCAAGTTGCAGTTTTGACTTATTACGTATGTTTCTTGAAACAAGAGAAAATACTGATGCATACAATATTATAATATAGTTGCATTGAATAACGTCCCCATAAAAACAATGACGCAAACATAACATATTTGCAGTATTCCTACCTAAAATCTCATCAATTTCTTCTAACAACTTCTCTTGGTATTGGGGATACCGCAAGTAGCAGAGAATCAGCCAGGCTGTTGAACATGCTATGGTGTCAGTTCCAGCCATGAAAAAGTCACGTACCATACATACAAGCTCTGTGTTCTGCATAAACAAATTGTTTTGCAACTTTAATAATCGTTATTTGCATAGGTGGGCAAGTTAATGCAAAACGTTCGCTTCGTTGGCCACTACTTCGTTAACAAACTTTATACTTCTGTAAAAGTTAATTCGCTATTTTCAGCTTAAATTAACGGAAGTTAATGAACTCCGTTTAGTTGTTAACATTTTGAGTGTAATTTACATTTCTTTTTATTCACTCGCTTCCAGAACACGTAATGACACTGCTGAGCTGATAGTAAGAAAAAATTTATTACTATGATGGTCTTTCTGTGTTTTGGAAGTTGCATTTTACAGTCTAATAAAATTTCCAGATAAAAATATGTTCAAATGCACTAACGAAGCTGCAATCGGAAAATATTTGGAAATTGCAAACAGCGATAATTAATAGATCTATGAGATTGCAGCTTATTATTTGCCACAAAAAAGAGTTTCTTTCTTCGCTTTTTCTGCTACAAAACTCGTGCTAATACGCAACAAGTGTTACCAGAGCTAACTGCTGGATAGTACGGGAACGATGAATGAATGGTGCAAGATATTAAAGATAAAAACCTGAACGGAAGTTTACAAAACTTAATAGAAGTTAATTTAGTCCGTTAACATAAAAAACTTTTTGACGAATTGACGAGTTAATGAAAAAGTTAGCTTCGTTATTGACGGATTAACGATTAACGAATTTGTGCCCACCAATGGTTATTTTACAAACGCACAAAGTAGTCATCGCCATTAATAAAGTGCCGACCGTCCAATAGTAAGCGTCTGACGCTGTCCAGTGACAGGATATATATGCACTACAACAACAGCAACACAAGGCTTGATCATAAGCATTACGGCACAAAACGTTTTAGTAATGTCATCTCTTACACTTAAGCAGCTTGTCAGTTTAATTCAAAAAGCAACTCATAGCATAATGGACAAAACTTTTGTATGATTTTATCATTGCGCAGACAAAAATTTCCCCAAACTTAAAAGGGCATTCTACCCTATTTTTGAAAAACGGGAAAAAAATTCTAAAAGATAAGTTTACCAACATGACCCAATTGCAATTTTTGCAACTCATCAGGTTAAGAAAGCCTAAGCGAAAAAATTCATCTTTTCCTCTTACAATCCAAATTTCGGCCATCTTGTTTCAAGTAGATTGCGCAATAAATCAGTTTTGTAAAGTTCTCCAATTTCGAAACTTGCTAAGTACCGGGATTCTTGGAGCTACGTGGGTGCTGAAGGCAGAGCATCAGAGAGAAATTTTTCCAGGGGGTACGGAGACCGACGCCGGGCCCCCAAAATTAAGTGAAGCACTTACAAATGAATTAAAAAAGGTCTTCACTCAAATTTGGTCAAATTTTTCGCCCAAAATTAGGTGAAGAGCAAAAAAAAAAAGGTTTTCACTCAAGTTTGGTCCTAGTTTTCGCCCAAAATTAAAAGGTCTTCACTCAAGTTTGGTCCTATTTTTTGCCTAAAAGTCAGGGACGGATGAAGGGCAAGGAAGAAAACAAATTTGGTCCAAAACTTGACGCGACAACCTCAACTCTTCCGGGCCCCCTAAGCCCTGGCCCGGGTACGATGTACCCCCTGAATCCTCCTCTCGTAGGCCCTGGCTAAAGGTATAGGTAAATGAATTAGTGGAACAACTGCTGCTTGAATATAGAGATATAGGTTTTCTTCGAGCGCTTTGGCTGCCAAGAGCTAGCAAAATGTTTGGAATTCAGATAGGCTTTAGTGCTTTAGGCGAAATAGCCTATAGTCTGTTGTGGTTATTCCTTACTAGAGATAGCCTATCCGAAAAAAATGATTGCATGTTGAAGGCTAAGCATTTTAGCTGAGTATAATATCTTAGACTAAGATTCCAGTTTATAGTAAGCCAGTAAGTTTTATGCAAATATGCATAATTACAGTAGTTCAGACGTAAAGGTTAGAAGGCCAGTTAGTTTTTCATGTAATTATGCAATTGTAAACTTCAATGCAAAGCATTTTAGCTAACATTTTTTGTATGGGTTTGCGACGGTTATCAACAGGTGCGCACGAAGCCACTGCCATGACAGTTGCAGCTGCAGTCAGTCATTTGGAACGGTTATGGCGCATCTCCGTTCCGTTTGGTAATGTTCGGAAAGCGTTTCTCCCTCTTCTAAGGGGAAAAAGAATTGCGATTGTCTTATGATTTCTTGGCCGAAGAGAATCAAAATTGGTGAGAAAAATTTCTTAACAATTGCCAAAGTTGTTTCACCATGGTTTCACATTAAACTTATTGAAAAAAAACGTTCTGAATGCCCTTTTAAGCTATAAATTTTTGGTAATTTAACAATTTAAGCAAAAAAAATAATTTTGACTGTGCTGTTAATAAATTATTTAAGATTGTAAAATAATTCCGTTTAGATGATAAGGCAATTAGATGCCTGAACTTATTCGATATGACGAATAACATAAAGGCATATAATACTTCTACCAGCACTCACTGTAAAGTGCTCTTTGTCTTTTAGCTGTGCTAATAGAAACTCATCTATCAAATCATTTATTTGTTTTGGGTTGAAATTTGCTTTGTGTTCATCAATTAAAGGCTGAATGAACTCTAAAAACAATGTTAAAATAATTCAGTAATGCGCAAAACAGTAGAGATACATACGCAATACTGAGAATTAATGTATACAGTAGGTGAAATCTGTAGAAAGGCAGAACCATTCCAGTATCTGTGCTTATTTTTGCAAGATTTTAACTCTCATCTCAATTATTTTGAAGGAGTTTGTTTCTCAACATTCATTCATTTATTCAGTCATGCACTCATGTGTGTAAAGCAGGCACACTGCATCTGTCTAACCACACTACCGCAGAACAATCTTTTTTGGGTTCTCCTTGCATGTCTTTGGTCAGGCTGGGTACCGCAATAAGTACAATACAATGCTTGGCCTCAAAAGAAATATGCGTTAAGTCTCTAAAGGACACAATGACACGTTATTTCAGTTTGAGAATCGAACTGAGACCTGTAATAATAACCTTTTGATTACTAATTCTTCGCTCTTTATTCTCATTTTGAAAGTTTTTACCTGAAATTAGAAGTTCAGTGTAACTTTTTGTTTTTTCAAATACTCTTCGATATGAAGGAAAGTATCTAAGACTAGAGATCAGGTTGAGATGAACAATTTTCTCTGCGTCTTCACTCTCCGATATCCTGCAAATAATCAAACGTTTTACTTCAATAATTTATATGTAACGTTTTACTTCAATAATTTATATGTAATAGTAGTAAATACTTTTTCATCAAGTTGTCTTGGCCAGGAGACCAAAAGGGATCTTGCGGTCTTCGATTAAAGCTTCCACCTGCCCACTGGACTATACTACAGGAGGAGGCTGCTACCACGCTAAAGGTTCCTACACTGTCCCTTCTGATGCTGTAAGTTTAGTAGAAAAGTTGTGAATGCCATTTTATATTGTCTTTAATTTGACCCGACTGACAATCAAACTCAAGTTCATTTTTCGACCAGTAGCAGACGCTAAGCTGTCCTCTCCAGCATTTACCGGTTTTTAAGTGCAAGTTTCACGTAAAAATGAGAATTATGATTCACCAATCTAACTGCACAATGTGCATTATACTAATTGTGCAACAGATATACCTGTACCGAAAGATCAAACTACTTACAAATAGGAAATTCTTTTAAACAGCATGTTCAAAGTTGGGTCATCATACTGAAAATGTTTTCCAGATACTACTTTTGATATCACGTTTAGTGTGTACCGGTAAACGTATGCCTGTAGTATAGAAAAACAGGTTGAAATAACGTCTGCTGTAATTAAAATTTATTGTTTATTGGAAGTATAATAATTTTGTCCTAAATGAAATATCGTCATATAAAAGGTTACACAGGTAAAAGAAATCATCTGGTAATGTACATTTGATTTGTTACAAATCGATTGTTGATTTTTTTTTCTTCTTTTCAAATTAAGATTACGTTAGACGAAATTTTTCGTACATAATTAACAGTAAGCAGTAGATTAAATTTTTAATTTTAATTACACCATGGGGTTAAATAATAATGTACTATCATTGTCTCTATTGTCCCGACTTCGATTCGCTGCTTCCGAGCATATCACATAGAACAGCAATATCAAAATAATGTATGTCCAAATATTTACAACATGGTGTTACCTTGATATCGATTGGTTTCCCTATATGTTTTGTCAATTCCGTCATCAAATGTTTCGTTTCTTCGTTTATCACGGACTCCATTGCATCTCTTGAATCACCGGCTCCAAACCTAACGTTTCGTAAACGCTTGAATGACATTCATCGGGAAAGTTTTTAAAGGGGCATTCAAGTCAAGTCTTTCACTGTTAACCAAAATGTAGGGAAAAGCCCAAAATGCATTCTCACCAAATTTGAACTTTTTACGTCTTGTCGTGTTCAAGATATACAGTATAATGCAGTTCAAAATTAACAATTTACCTCTGACTTCAGTGTTGCCATTTTGTCAACTTGTGACAGAAAATTAACTTTTGGAAAGTTTATTTGAATTAACTTGAAAAGCAGCTAATTAAAAATTTTAAACCTTTACTTTGTTTTGATTACAGCACAACCGAAAACACGTATCGAGAGTTACGAACACGCAGTAACTTTTTGAAACTTTGTTTGTAGTTGGCAACTCTGGCATAATTTTTAAGAGGAAAAGGTTTCTAAGGGGAAATCGAAATTGTTATGTGTTGAAAACGGGAGGTCGTAGAAATCTCAAATGTTGAAAACTTAATCTTCAGATCTGTCAAAATAATTCCAAACAAAACCGTGCAAAATTTTTTTTGACCTGAATGCCCGTTTAACGCTCTTACCAGAGTTTTGTTTATTAGGGTTGATAAACTCTTTCTTTTTTTGTTTCTCAATTATTTTTTCTCTTTTTGGTTTTTTTATTATATGTACAGAAGCGCTCTTACGAGACGGCAGTAATGTGATGAGTTGACCAATGAAAGTCCTGAAAATCCTCGATTGATTTATGCCGCTTTTGAACGTTTGAAAAATGAATGTAATAGATGCTACATAACTCACCCAGTTTTCAAATTTTGCAAAGCGAAACTTTTCAAAACTTTGAAAGTTTCATCCAAACCTCTAAAGATAATTCCGTGATTTGGGGCTGCTTGACTATAAACAAATATGGAAGGTCTGCTTGCTGATTTCAGACTTTGCTTTGACAAAATCTAAAGCACAAAAATCTAATTAGGACCACACAGTTTCAAAACAATAAAATGATTAAAACTAAAGTCTAAAGAACACAAAACTGGACAACGCTGTTTTGGATTCGCAGTATTCATCAGCAACTGTCAGAACTGTTCGTTGATGTGATCTAAGCTACATCACGAGCGGTAGCCAAGTATTGCAACCTCTTGGCTTCATAGGCCATCACGTTGAGGGCAATTCAATCACAGTAGAATCCACAAATTTAATTTTCGGCTCGTGCAGTTTGGTTGATTGTGATTGATCTAAAGTAACACTGCACGTTAATATACTACTGTTGAATCATGTCGTTATGTGAGTAGTCAGTCCAATGTCTTTTTTGTTGGTGCTGAGAAAACTGCTGTCTTAACATTAACCCTCTTTTAGACGAGAGGTGGGATGATATTTTTCTCCCCCTCTTGTAGTTTTTGTGAAAAATCCCTTCAGGAAGAAGATTTTCATTTCAAATCAACTTGACGTTGAGTCAAAATGTACTACAAATTACTCCCGAGAATTTGAAGTAATTGTTGCTAAGGCAACGGAAGTTTCCCGATAACTGTGGTTTTCCCACGTCACTCTCCACAATCTGAGCATTTTTTGGCCAATACTTAACTTAAATGACGTCATGAAACGCTTTTGTAACTTAATTAACTCAAGTTAAGCATTTTATGATTTAGTATCAAAAACCAAAGCTATGTACAAAATTTGAACCGCCTGTGACGTCTTTGCAAAAATTACGCCATTTTTAAAAATAATGGCTGTGACGTCATAATGATGACGTCATCGACTCAAAACTAATTTTCTAAAATAATTTGGTGAACACCAACCCTCATGCCAAATCTAGAGCTCCCATGACTTTTGGTTTAGGAGTTAGATAGGGTAGGCACCCCTCCGTGTAAAAGGCGGTGGTCAAATAGCCCGTGTAAAATAGGGTTAAACATGCAATACTGATTATTTATATCTTGAACTTACGACAGCAATAAAAACAACAAGAATAGGTATATTTATTTCATCAAAAAATAATAGAGATGCAAGAAAGACAACTACTACTACTGGAGACAAAAGACAAAGACAATATAATACACAGCGTCAAAGCATAAAAATGCTACGCGTTGTGTCATTGGGCGAAAGATTTGAAGGCTATCGCTAGAACGCGTTGCTCTGCTACAGGAGTAGTAACGGACAGATTCGGTAAGTACAGCCTATATGTACTAATCGGACCTGGACTAAAAAATTTCGCGTTTCCACGTCCAAAATAATGATAAATTTTTTAGCTCATTTATTATTTCTCAGTTAGTTTTCTTGTATATCAAAAATTTCTTTGCGCTTTCGAACTGAAAATATTTTTAATTTTCAAATAATGTTGAAGCTCCATCAGAGTTGTAAGTCGGGCCGGGCTTTTTGGGTCGGGTTCGGGCCAGCTTCGGGCCTAAAGTTGACAAAAATTTTGGGCTTAATTCGGTCCTGAGACGTGCTTTTTGTCTTAGATGCACAAAAATATAATCAAAATAACTTGGCAACATTGTAAAATTTCTCTTAACTTTCGGTTTTTTCGGGCATGAGTTGGGCTTCAAATTAATTTTCGGGTTCGGGCCGGGTTCGGGCTATACGTACAGGGTGAGCCAAAAGTAGGTGGACGGCATATGGAATATATTTATGCCTCAGTTACATTAATCCAATTGTTCATTTTAACTTTGTTAGAACTATGTTATTTGTGGTATATAGTTGCAATTTTATTAGTAAAATTTGTTTTAGTTTTACCTGTTTTCTAGTACTATGTTACACCTAATTTTTTTTTACTGTCCACCTACTTTTGTCTCACCCTGTATTTTCGGGTTCGGGCCGGGTTTGGGCCCAAACTAGTCGGCCCGTATACAACTCTGTGCTCAATTACTTAAAAAATTAAACTTGAAAGAATCTTTCTTCTTTAAATTTATGGAAAGCAGACTTACTTGAACTGCAGCTTCATAAGTGTTTATTATCACAGCATTTTCGTTGACCATCCTCACAGCTATCACCGGCTCCTTCATTTCCAAACTCCATTTCTTGAAGATTTTCTCAGGATAATTATCGAGGTAAGGAATTACCCCCAACCCTGGAATTCCCCGGATCAGGGGAGGAAAGTTGGGATGGGGCTTCTTCCACCATTGATAAATTAAAGCCATTATGATAGCCACCGAAGTCCAAAAACTAACTGAAGTTAACAGACCTACAAAGTCCATCACGACCTTATAGTTTATTACTATACATTGAAAAAATGAATAATCAGTAACTTACATAGCTTTAAATGAATAATCAATAACTTTAACTGTAAGATGCGAGTATATACAGTTTGTTGTAGTTACAAAGGTTTGTGAGATAATTTTAAAACTAATACGTGAAGAATTTACTTGTCTTTTATATCTTTACAAGGTTCAACAAAAATTCTTCTTGGAATTTGGTATATTCACATATTTGTCTGTGGAGCGAGAGGTCTGAGGTTCGATTCGCGGTGGTCAAACTGGTTACAGTGTTGCCAACAGCTCGCCACCGCTACGCCATCCTTTGAGAGGATTTGTGTTGCCCCGGCTCAGAGACGCGGAGATACGCCCCGCCAACTCATTACATGCTTCAGCGTATTACTACAAAGATATAATGAAAGATTTAATTTCCAGAGGTGGAGTCCTCGAGGACGTCCTTGGCCTCGAGGACGTCCTCAAGGACACATTTTAAAGTCCTTGGCCTTGGCCTTGGCCTCGAAGGTCAAGTCCTTGGCCTTGGCCTAGAAGCCTCAAGTCCTCGAAAATTGGCCTGTCCTCGGCTCGAGGACAGCACTATTTTTTAAACAGTTGAAATTTCGTTGGAAAGCGCCAGAAACCTCGCGGAAAATTTGCTAGCACTTTTTTTGTTTTCCTCACTTGGAGCATAGACGTAGCCAAGGGGAGGATGGCGGGGGGTCCGCCCCCTTCCCAATTGAAATTTCACCAATGACAAAAATGTGACAAAAAATCCTATAGTTCCTTCAGTTTCAGTTTCTTTTTAGCATTTTTCGTTTACAACAGTATAACTATAACAACAATATTGAAGGCCAGGGGCGCCGGGTCCCCCTCAACTCTATTTTTACCAGCCAATTTAAACGTATAACCCGAAGAAAATGGAGAGTTTTTGTCCTAAAAGTTGCTATCTCAGGCCCGCATCTAGCCTTTTTGTGAACGTAATGCATTAATCAGGGCCGGATTTACCATAATATGACGCAGTACCAGCAGTAGCGTAGCCATGGGGGAGGCGGGGGCTATAACCCCCTCCATTGGCCTGTCAACCAAAATGCAGAATGAGAAAAATATCACGTTTTTAGCTTTTTTGAGACTGTTTTTTGCGCTGGAATTGACTAAAAAGTGATTTAAAGTATCATTGGAAACATATATTCAGGGGGGGGGCCTAATTGTCAAAAATATAAGTCACAAATCAATGAAAACTTTGAAAAAATCTCCGAAAATAAACAATCAAATTTGATCGCTGATGTAAAAACGCCCAACATAGGTTTTATCAACAAATATATTATAAACTCAAGAATAAGAGGAGGGGGGCTATTCAGTGTTAGTTAATAACGATAGTCACTTCTCTCAAATATCTTTCCATTAGCCCTTCTCCAAATTATTTTTTTTATAAAATATAGACGAAATAGATTACACCGAGTGAGTTTTATTGAATAACAGGATTTTATGATTTAGCAGCAAGTAAACAAGAGAACTGCAATGTTATCATTAGCCAGTAGCCACTCCCCATATAGCCCATTAATGCAACCAGTTGAATTATGTTGCGCTGCCAATTTCTACGCCACGTTTTAAAAGCAATATTTTTTATTAAAATAGCTCTAAAATTAAGTTCATTTTGCGAAAAAATGCAAAATTTTCGAGCGCTGGAGGCTCCGCCCCCAGACCCGCAAAACAGCCCCCCCATTGTGAATTTCTGGCTACGCGCCTGAGTACCAGCTAGGGTCCCCGAGTTAAAATCGCAAGACTTTTTTTGTTCTTCACCTATATTTGGCAGAAAGATGTTGCGAAAATCTCCAAAGTGCCATGGGCCTAGCGCGAAGTAAATCCTGCCGGCAATAACATGGTTAGTAGACATAACCATCTATCGTACCAATTTTCAATAACAATTCAATAATTCACCTCCAACCTCGTCGCTTTTTATGCACAAAATACTTTTAAAAAAATTAGTCATGAAAAATGCTGAGTGAACGAATCATTGAACTTCAATTGAGTGGGCTGGCCGAACATGTACTGCTTTAACTGATTATTTTCATGACAAAACTAAATCTCTAAGAAAAATCTTCCAGGGATTATTATTTACTGCTAAAATGCTGCAAGAGACAATGCATCTTGCTTTCCCCTACCTGGACCAAATCACTTACTATTAAATTTAACTCCAAAATGCAAGATGTTAAACGTGTTTTGGACTTAAATTGCAAGTAGAAGGAGTATTAAACAATTTGATTTTTTCAATTGGCTTTCAAAAGGCAAAAATTTAGTGCTTTTAAATGGCTCTGAACACTTGCGATATGTGATTCAATGGCATTAAAATAGCTTTTTTTCCAAAAAACTACAAAAAATCGCCCAACGGCTTGGGGCTTCGCCCCCAGACCCCCGTTTGTGATACCTTTGAGTTACACCAGCTTTCTCAACACGCTTCCAAAGTTAAATATTTGCGTTTTTCAGCTATTAGTTTAAGCCCTCTCCCGTTGCAAAATCCGGGTTACGTGCCAACAGGCAACGATTTCAGATCTTCCATCCTACGATATCTTTGTCAAACAAAAACTTCCTCTTTGGAAAAATTTTGATGACGTCATTGCATGTGATTTGTGGTTTAAGCCTCCCCCAATCAAAAATTCTGGGTACGCCAATAAATTGGAGATCGCCTGAAAAAAAATTTTGAAGACTTTTTTTTCGGAGAACACTTGCGCCTGTGTCCTTGGTCCTTGGCCTTGGCATCGAGCGTTCCTGTCCTTGGCCTCGAGAGGTTCTGTCCTCGAAAAGGCTGTCCTTGGCCTTGGCCTCGGATTTTTTTTGTGTCCTTGGCCTTGGCCTCGAGCCTTGTGTCCTCGACTCCACCTTTGTTAATTTCATTGATGTATCAATGCACTTGAATGCAACTATTTGCAATGCACGGGAAAATATCCAGGATTCACAAAATATATTGTTAAATGGATTGAGAATTAGAACAGTCACAAACGAAAAAGGTTGCATAGTGTAAGATAAAATAAAAAATATATACAAATTTCAAATAGAAAAGTCTTTCTGTAGCTTATGGCAGAAATTATAGCTACTGTACAATATATCTAAGTCCTGACTTTAAACATGACTGCAAAGCATGCATTTCCTAAAGTCATAATATTCGTGCGCTTATTCTTATTTCCGTTCAATAACATATTTAACTCCAAAACGAAGCTTGAATGAATTAATAAATCGCAGCTCCGCTAGTTAGACAATTTAAAAACCTATCTTTGTTTTGGCCGAAAAAACTCTTATTCTGTGTTTGAGACACAAGAACTCATTGAGTCGATTGAAAATTACAACTTCTTTTGAGTCAAAAGTTTCGAACAACTTAAAACAGTTTTGTTGTTGTGTCTTGAACACAGTAAAACAATTATTTTGTAAATCATCGAATTTTCAGCAAAGTTTATTCATAAATAAGTCAAACATTTTGCTTGGATTGGTTCAGTAAAAAAAAGTAAATTGATTTTTGAAGTTAACTGTCACCGGGCAGTTGGTCGAGCGGTAACGCGTTCGTCTCTGAAGCGGGAGGTCTTAGGTTCAAATCTCGGTCCGGTCAAATGGGACACATTGTTGCCAACGGCTCGCCTCCGCTGCGACATTTTTTTGAAAGATCCTGTGTTGCCCGTGCGCAATGACGCGGAGATGGGCCCCACAAACTTGTTACACGCTTGGGCGTAATACAGCGAGTATATTGAAAGATTATATTTGAAGTTTGGTTTCTATTCACTCATCAATTCCATTCAAGAACGACAGGTTGAAAATAATTTAATGTTAGAAAATTTCGTTCGACGTTTTGATGACGCCATCACGTTGACTTACGCAGTTTATTAAAAGTAGAAGAGCAAATGAACCGCTTATTATGACGTAACCAATTTTTTTGGCCGTAGATATAATTAATTGAATGGAATAGCATGAAGCAAAAATGAAATTTTTGATTCCAAACATAATTTTCCAAAGACTTTGATAAACACTAAGTTTAATAACTTTGAACCTCCAACGTCGATCGTCTAAAGTGTCAGGGTTGCAAAAAGGGGAAATTTAACTATCCTAACAACAGGGACAGTGTATCCGAGTAAAAAAAATATCGATTCTCTACTTAAACTATATCTGGTTGTGCTAGCATTAAAATCTCTTTAAGGGGAATAACAAAACCTCTTGGACCCTACAAAATTTTAACTCAGTTTTAAGGTTAAAACTTCTAACACATCACTTCACCTATTCCTTTTCTTTTCAAACTGTAAAGGTAGGTGAACTTTTTCTAAGCATTCACAATTTCCATCAACTTTACCTTATATCCACAAACTAAATCTAGTTTTTGAGCTCAAACAAAACCTCAATAAAAACTTATCCTCATTCCTTTATTGAATTGAAAAAAAAAAAACGCACTTCACTCTGTGATATACTGTATTATAAATTGCGCCGAACGTTTTAAAACCGAAATAAATACTGCTGCAAGTTTTCAATTATATTATCCGCGACCTGGCATTAAAATATTTGAATCAATTCCATTTACTACTAGCAGAGTGTGACATAATTAATGCAGCATTTCATGACTTGCAAAGCAGATGCGGATACTTCATAAATTCTTTGTAATCCGTGTAATGAATTGATTTCGTTGCCATCATGAATAAAAGTCACGATATTATTTAACTGAAAAAAGTAACTGAAAAATTGATAACTGATCGTTTAGCTACACTGCGTTTGCGTGAATGCGTGCAGAGAAAAGTTATATTGCACAACTATGATTGTTTCGGTTTTTGGTCAGGGTCAATTAGGTTTATTTAATTCAATTCAACTTTTTATCCTTTTTTTATCTGTTAGTTTTTTGTTATTTTTGTATTTGATCTTTTAACAAAGCTCGTAAACCAGTGAAAATATATCAGAGAAAACATTTTATCTCCACTTACATCAGAATAATTATTAAAAGCAACACAAGTATAAAACATTGACAACCCTCAAAAAAAAACATTTGCATCGTCCCGATATTTTATCTTTTGACTTTCCGATGATTCCTTGGTGTAATGCGTTCTGCCATGTATGTTTTCTGTTTCGTAGCATAATGCCTGGAACGATGTAATCAATGACATAAAACTAGATGATACGCAACTCTTTTTCCCACTCTTTCTACTCTTTCTTTCTTTATTATGCGGATTTTTGCTCTGTCTTTGCCCGCGCTGATCTGCTGACAGTGACTCTACTGCACAGCCTTAGCCTTGCTTAACAACCAGCAGGTAGCAATAATAATAATAAAAATCGTTATCTCTAAAAGTAGTAGCTTTGCGTAATTTGCTTAAGAACTTATGTCAACTGCTAAATTACCATCCAAAATCCAATTTTTGAGTAACTTTTGCTGGAAATGACATAAATATTGTCATAAAAACTCGTAGTTTTTTGCTGCATACAGTTAATGGTTGGTTGCTTGGTTAGTGGTTAGTTTGCACGCTTTCATTTTTTCAATATATTATTTTTTAATATAATATTTAATATAATATTTCATTTTTTAAATTTTGATATAATATTTTTTAATATTTTGCCGCATTTAAGCTGTTTTTGAATAAGAGCGCATTTTACGACAAAGTTTGGGATGTTTTTAAGCACCTGAAATCGAAGTCACGTTTCCATGTCACCACGTTATCATTTTTTTTTTGTATTTGAATTGGTTTTATTGATTTTTAAAACATTGACTTTATAATAATTTTGCGTGAAATTTCGGCTGCTAAGTTTATTTTGGGGGGTCGCCGCTCAACATAATTTTGCCTTTTTCAACGAAAAATCGAAAAACAGTCGATTTTAAAAAGTTTTAGCGAAAAATTTCAAATTTGCATGTGATTAAAATATGGTGTTACCTCAAAACTGTGAAACCCTGAGCCGACCCCCCCCTCTTTCTCAGTAACGCCACTGGCTCTTATGTCATTGGTTTGCTTGAATTTTATTCTCGCTTTTGTCGCCAATAGCAATAAAATGAAACTTTTTGCCTTTGTTTCAGATTTGTCCGGTGTTGTGTGATTTAATTTTATTTATGACTCTTTTATTGACTAGAAACAGCGCAGCCCCGTTAAATGTGGAGTATATTGTGGAAGTTCTAAGCGATGCTGAGCTCCATATCCATTCTGCTCTAGATGAGGCTGGACCGTTTTATACGTTAAGGTGAATCACTTGAATGTCCATTGTTGACCACAACGATAATCCCAGTTTGATTTCACTTGAAAAGCATTATTTTATCCAGCGCCGGCTTTACCGTATGGCAAGCTGGTAAATTCCAGACACCCCACGCTTACTCGCGTGACCTTTTTTTCTGTTTGTTTTTTTTTAGATCATATTTTCTGGAATAAGAAAACTGTAATTCAATGGTCGATTCTTCTCCGTTTGCCAGGGGATCTGCGCTTTGTAAATCCGGGCCCCTGTTTACGTTCGACGCATACACCCTAATCACGAAAACTATGTGATAAATAAGCACTATCGCGCCTGTGTTATCAATATTTATTGAACAGCACCAGCACTGCTCAAAGCAGTTCAAAACAAAGGGAGGAATGAACCTGCACGTGCAGTCGCAACACATGCAAACTCTAAAAAGCCCAGATAAGGAACAGAGTATAAATGAAATTATTAAAGTATCGGGCAGGCTTAGTTTTGGTTGTTGCTTGATTTAATAACGTCTTAGAAAAGTCGTTAACATTCTATTCAACTCTTTCTCAGCAGTAGCTTAATTGTTTTTAACAATCTTAATTTCCGTATTGAAGGTGGCTGCTAAAATCACCAGATGTTTTCGACTAGGATGCTTTTTACAATATTAAATTGACATATATCTTGCCTTCCCAAAAAATTTAAGCAACATTGAATAAAAGCAGTTTTATTACTGATAGCTTGGAAGAATATTTAATTACAGCACAAACGTAACATTACGCTAAGCCAGTAAAATGACACGGCGATAAAACGATCCACAATATTATAGATATTTTAAAATCTGACAAATTGTGCTGGGGTGCCGTCGCATCTACAACTTTTTCAGGGGCTACTGTCATAACAAGAGAGCTTTTCGACATTATTTCTTCAGCCTAATCTACAGACGTACCATTAACAGGTAGGACTACGTTCATGAAGAAAATACTACATGGCCTTAGCATTCCTCTTCAGCGTGGTCGAGAGGGTAAAGGCGTCGTTCTTACGACGACTCTGATCGCATGATCATGAGTTCAACCCGCACCTTGGTCACGCTGTTGCGTCCTTGGATAAGACGCTTAACGATAATTATCTCTGCGTGGTGGCTTCGAACAAGCAGCAAATTTACGTGGGAAAAAGTAAAACGTCAACCGGAAAATAGTCAACTACTACATGAGTGCGGATTCGTCCAAAGCATAGCGCACCGTCGCTTTCTCGTGATAGGAGGATAAAGATAGACTAATCAAAAAAATCAAATTAAGTTGTTAAGGCGCTGCTTTTTACGGATGCTTTTTTTTAACGCAGAAAAACTCGAAAGCAGATGCGTTTTAGTCCGATATAAAGCGCCAAGGCGTTTCGTGACAGGAGGATAAAGCAGAAACAAATTACCGGAACAAAATACGAACAAAACTCAAAATGTCGTTTGACGTTTACCGTAAATACCTCCACCCTGGAAGAATTATATTTTAGCAAGTTCTTGCGAGAAAACGTCAACGCATCATTATAATACCTACCAACTTACCAATATATAATAACATTTAATACCATTATTACATACCATTATTATATACCATATATTATATTTTAATACCATTATTATATTAATACCATTATTTTATACCATTTAATACATTATTACCTATATTAACTAACATCATTATAATACCATTTGTCAATACCTACCAACCAACAGAAGTCCATAAAACCTGGGACTTCTGAACTTGGTACCAGTAAGTTGGGTAACATCCCTGATCTGAATATGCTACCCTAAGCTATTAAATCAGCAACAACCTTAAACATATCGCTTTTACTCAAATGACTTGAACATAAATCCAGACTACTTTACTTCAAACACTATTTATAACCTTGCAGGTACATAATTAGCGCTTTAACCGATCTATGTCGGCACGCACGCAAATGGCCAGTACCAGAGAAAACCAGAAAAGTGGGCCTGCAGTGAAGCGTGACCAAGAAGAGAATAAAATGAGCGCATTTGCGAAGTTTCGGATCATCTAGTTTTATGTCATTGGTGTAATCTCAATAAAGGGATTTCTTGATTCGCCAGTCAATATAAAGCAGAGAAAATTGTAAATTTACTAAGAACAAAATCAAACTGATAACGCGTACAGCACAATCCGTTCAATCCATATGATTCGTTCATATCCTACGAGTCTCTTATCTAGACACTTTGCAACCGTGGGTTTAATGTGAACATGTAAGGTAAGGGAGAATGCAACGAACTACTAAAGCCAAAGTTCAAAGCAGAAAGCGATTCAGTAACCGCTATATGCGAAAGCCTTTTAACCAGTTTAAAAAGAAAGAGAAAAGTTCTCTGTCAGCCAACTTCTCGCTAGGGCAGGTTCGGTATCCCAACTTAAAAGGTATTGTTTCATTCGAAGCCACGGATTCTCTAACTTTGTTAATGTGTCTGCTGGGATCAAATGTCTGAGGATCCGGCCGCATATTTGGGTCCTTATGGAATATAATTACTAAAAAGCTGGGTCAGCAACATGCAAATAACGTTAGAATGATGCCACAATAGGCATTATGATAATAATTAAATTTATTCTCTTAAATGAGGTAACTGCTGTTGTCAAATCAATAAGGATTCTAAGCTTTCCGGTTTAATAATTATTGCATTTAATTTCATTCAACAGACTGCAAAGATTTTCTACTTCACAGAAAATTTGCAAAATCTTGAGTATATTAAACAATAAAAATCACAGCAACGTAACAGAAATTATTGTATTGCAAACGTTTCGGCCATCTACTGGTTATATTCTCAACGTTAAATTGAATTTGCGTAGACACTAGACTATACATAGCAGCACAAATATCATTCTATTCTAAAAAAGACTTTTTTCTACTTTTCAAATTTATGTTGTGGATCTTTGCAGCATATTTAACATTTTGTTTTTGTGATGACACAACATGAGGATTTGTTTTGAAGCTTCAATTTTTGTTGATTGCTATGTTGTATCATGCTGGTTGCATCTGTTAATTCTTATCGAGAAGACAAAATAACGTTGTAAGTCAAGGGTGTATGCGTAAGGTTATTGTGACCATGATCTAGTGAAGGAAGCTTTTTTGGATCTGTTGTGATGTGAAAAGCTTGCAACAACTTTACAAAAACAATTAATAACTCTCTTCGAGCGAGATTTTCTCCGAGACAAGCACGATATCCCAATCCAAAGATAAGGATTTTGTTGGAAAATATAAACTGCCCGTTTTCATCGATGTGTCGGTAAGGATCGAACTTGTCCGGATCAGGCCAGGTATCGGGATCATGTTGAATCCCCATAACATTCGCTGCCACCTGAAAACAATTACGAAACTTATAAAAAAAAAACTGGAAGACAGTTTACTTTAAACTGCTGTGTTATAATTACACCGGCCAGTTGGTCGAGCAGTAACGCGCTCGTCTCTGGATCGGGAGGTCTGAAGTTCAAATCCTGGGCCGGTCAAATCAAACATAGTGTTGCCAACGGCTTACCACCGTTGCGAGATATCTTCAAAAACAACTGCGTTTCCCGGGGGCAAAGAAGCGGAGATGTGCCTCGCAAACTCGTTACACGCTTGGGCCTAATACAGCGGGTATATCGAAAGATTTGATTTGATAATTAGCATAAAAAATAAAAAATTAAAGTTTCTTTAGAAAATCAAAATTGTGATCATGATTGCTGATTATTGATATTTCATATCACATAAAATCGACAAAAAACACAGCATGAAAAAGATTTTATTGGCAACTTTGAATTATTGTCGCAAAATCAACTTTATTTAACAACACCCAAGGTGGGAAGACATCATCAATCTGTTTCTGCATGGTCTTTGAACAAGTGGATTAGGGTAAATTAGACTTAGTTCACTCCATATAAATTAAAACAAACCAATATTCTTTTTCAAGTTGAAATACTTACTGTAGTTTCTGCAGGAATGGTGTAACCGCCTACTTTGACCTGCTGTTTGGTTTTTCGTAGAAACCATGCGGTCGACGATCTAAATCTGGCTACTTCTTGCAAAAATGCCGATATGAAAGGTAGCTTTTCTTTGATGCTACTTGTCACCCGACTTTGGTCATCTAGAAAATGCAAATAAAATTAATTAACTATCTTCTTGCCTTGATCGATTGATGCATCTTTTTCCTCTTTTCACGACGGTGGAGCTATTCTTTGGACGAACTCACACCTGCTTTTGGAGTTGTCTATTTTTCCAAGCTTTCAGCTGACGTTTGGCATCTTTCCGCGTAAATTTGATGGTTGTTCAAAGCCATCAAGCAGAGATAATCTTCAAACATCTTGTTGAAACAGACAGTTAAGAAAATATTAAATGCTTAATTTTTATTCTTAAATCCTTAAAAAAATTAAATCCAAAACAAAATGATATTATCTACGCACATACTGGCATACATACATACCATATCAAAATTGTAATGTGTGAGTACTGTTCGGTCATATAATCCTATTATTACTGCAAAAGAGCTGGTCTGATGTCTATTTATATTGATTCACTCATTCGTGTGTATGAGCCAAACACTTTGCGCATGCCTAACCACAACAATTCCAATCACCCTTTTTTGGCTTCTGTTTGCTAGTGTAACGCATTATTGAAAACATTTTACAGGTAATTTTTTTTAAAAACAAAAAGATACAATGACTCGCAAAAATAAACGCAAAACTGAAGCTAAAATAAAAGCTTACCAATAACTTGGTCAATTTCTTTCTGTAATAGCTGATGATATTCTGGATGATGCAAATAGCACAGAACAATCCACGAAATATTCGAAGCTGTCGTGTCCGTACCAGCCATGAACAAGTCGCGAAGCAATAGCCTCAACTGTTCATCCTAAAAAGTTTATTCGTTGATTTAGCGCAGTATAATTTATTGTTTATTTGCTTGCTCATAAATCGTAGTCTAAGCATAGAGAGAAAAAAATCAAAAAGTTTTGGAAAAAATAAAAGTTTGGCTCTGGCGCGTAAAAGTACAAGCGCGTAATAGCCCGGCGCGAAAATCGGTCGCTCATAATCGTTTTTGCATAAAAGTTTTAGGCCATAGGCCAAGCGGAATCAACGTAAAAAAGTATTGTAGCAAACGCACGCAACAGATTTGATTGTTAATTGGACAAACAAAATAATGGTATTGAGCATTTCCCGATGATACAAGTTGAGCATAATTATTGCCTACAGATTAACTTCTCTTTGGAACTGATCTTTTACAAAACGACTAGACCAATTTGAGTACCGGTATCCTAAGGGCAAGACTTCTACGTTTCAACTCCTGCTGAAGTCACTGAAGATTGCGTGCTCATCCTACCGACGTGATTGCGATAAGAAACACCAAAAACTGATCACATCATTGCCTGCCCAGTAGACCCGCCACAAAGCTGGAAGAAATGCCCCAATCAAACCTACGGGCCGACTCGAGGATAGTTTATAAAAGATTTCCCTCGCTAAAATTCATCCATGCCGACGAGAACAAATGAATTGATGAGCTTTTAGTTTCTACGTCCTCTTTCGCATTAAAGATCTTATAGAGAAAAAGAAGGGTTGCTCTTCATATTGTAAGTTATGAAGAACAAAACATATACTTCATGCAAAAATAACACGTTTTTTAATTTCTCCAAAAGTCCAAAAATAAGGTCCGCTTTTGCACTACATAATGTGACAACGGTTTTTTTTTTCTAAACTTGCATTTAAATGACTTGAACCCAATAAACTGCTTCTGATTCAAAACGAGGGAGAAATGCTTTCCTGGCTAAATCCTTAACCAAAAGTCATAAAAGCACTACCCAGTTTTTTTTAGGCAAATTGATTTGGAGCTATAATATAGGACATTATTTTTGACAACGTTAGAGGTGGTTTAAATTTTGTATCACTAAAACATCTGATGACGTCATTTAAGCTATGGTATTTCAGTTAATTTTTTACAATAAATTTTACTAAATTTTAATAAATTTTTCTAAAATACGGCTTTATAATTAGAATCAAATTGTGTTGAATAATAAAACATGTTTTAAATAATGCAAAGTTCATCTTTAAAACTATTTATCTTTAAAACTTAAACTTATTGTCCTTAAAATTTATTATCTTTAAAACATGTTAAATATCTTTTTCACTGAAAGGATTTAGTTCAAATAATCCCTTCATAACTACGCCCTTCAGTCTAATTGCACCGATGCTGCAGCAAAACGAAGAAGGCCAAAATATTTTATCAAATCAACTTACACTAAATGCTTCCTCTTCTTTTCTTAAGCCAAATTGTTGTTCATAAAGGAATTCATCAATAATATCTCTGATGTTCTCGGGATCAAAACTCTTTCGATGTTCTTCAATAAAAGGATCAATTAAATCTAAAAATAAAGAGCAATATTAAACCATCAAATAAAAAGTTAATATTCCGTACATTGCACAGGTCCAGGCATTTACACATCTTTGCTCGAAGATTTGTTATAAATGCCCAGGGTCGTAGCCAGAAATTTGCTATTGGGGATGTCTCGAGGGTATGAGAGTGGAGCCGCCGGAAGGCCAGTCCCCGGCCGCCAAAGGCTGAAAATCTAGAGCTATAGCTTCCCGTTTCTGACTACGCTTCAGCAAATGCCTTAATAGCTTTATGCTGAACGTAAACAGGAACTTCATAAACCATTTGACGTCATGACACGGTTGAGTAGACATACCAGTTTTTCCTTGCAGAAATTACCGAATTGTTGTTGTTATTGTTGTTGTAGCGCATATTTATCCTCCTGTCACCGGACAGCGTCAGACGCTAAGTTGTTGGACGATCCGCACACTTTTCATCACCAGGAATACTTCGTGATTGGAGGAATCCACACCTGCTTAGGAGTTTCCGATAATCCAATGTTCGTGTGGATTTCTTGGAATTCTTGTCCATTGAATTTGCTGCTTGTTCGAAGCCACTAAGCAGAGATAATCATCGTAAAGCGTCTTATCCAAGGACGCAACAACGTGACTAGGGTGCGGGTTGAACCCAGATCATTCGATCAGGGTCGTCGTAAAAACGACGCCTTTACCCATTCGGCCACGCTACCGACAATTGTTGTTGTTGTAGCGCATATTTATCCTCCTGTCACCCGTCAACGTCAGACGCTAAATACTGAACGATTTGCGCACTTTTCATTGCAATGACTACTTCATGGTTGGAGGAATCCACACCTGCTTAGGAGTTTCCAGTGATCCAATGTTCGTGTGGATTTCTTCGAATTCTTATCCAATCAATTTGCTGCTTGTTCGAAGCCAGCACCAAGCAGAGATAATGATCGTAAAGCGTCTTATCCAAGGACGCAACAACGTGACCAGGGTGAGGGTTGAACCCCGATCATGCGATGAGGATCATCGTAAAAACGATACTTTTACTCTCTCGGCCACTCTGCATCTTTTGTTAGTTTTCAGTGAACAAACCAAAGATGCAATGCCCATTTAAGCATTTTAGGTTCTCCAACTCCATTCATTTTTTTATAAAGAATTTGGCGAAAATTTAGTTAAATGAAGTCGTCAAATATTTGGCGTCATTAGGCTTTCAAGTTCTAAATACTGTGGAAAGCCTAATTTTCATGATATTTGTAAGGTGTTATGTCATACATTTTTTATGCCTTTGGTGTTGTTGAATGTTACGTCAATAAATATTATGTTTGATTTTCCACTCACCTGAAAACATTAGTTTCATGCATTGCTTTGCTTTCTCGTTAATTTTTCGGTAAGAAGGAATGTATCGAAGTTTCGGCATTATAATTAATTGAGTTAGTTTTGGGGCATCTTCAGTCTCTGATAGTCTAAAAATTTACGTTGAAGTTTGCAAAAAACTTCTGGCAAGTCAGAGTTGCCAATATCAAGCTTGGTTTGCCAGAGGTATTGATCATCGGTAATATAAACAGAGTTGTGAGTCGGGCCGGACTTTTTGGGTCGAGTTCGGGTCTAAGATTTAAAAAAATTGTTGGGCATTGTCTTAGTTTCAAATCAATTTTTGGGTTTGGGCTCTATAGTCGGCCCCTTTTACAACTTTAATTATACTGTACAACCTTTTTGCACGTTCAGGGTGCGCTTTTCAGACTAGGTTCGTCGCTCCCGTTCATCGCTGAGTCAAGCCAAATTGATCAAAAATTTATAGAGTTTATGTATCCTTATAATTAAATCTGTATTTTTTTCTTTTTCTCGAGTTATATTTGCCATTTAGACGATTTGACTGGGTATTTCTTGTGGCAGTTTGGCGTAATGACATATGAAGAGAGTTTATTGTTTTTGTTTGAGTTATCGCCCACTTTAGCCCAAACAAGTATACACAAGTGACAAAAAAAGAAGCACTTCTAAACCACGCGAATAAACCTTACTGTGGATTGTTTGATGGAAATATTTTCTATAACTGCTTTAAAACAAATCTTTCATTCTACTCGTTGTATCACGCCGAAGAGTGTAGCGAGTTTGGGGGGCGCATCTCCGCGCCTTTACTCCTGTAAGCAACACAGCTGATCCTTTTGAAGAAATTTCTCAGGGGTGACGAGTCGTTGGCAGCACTGCTGTGTCTAATTTGACTGATCCGACATTTGAATCTCATGCCTCCCGCTTCAGCAGACACGAACGCGCTACCGCTCGACCAACTGGCCGGTTCCTATAACCTTAAAAAACTCACATGTAAGTGATTCTCTTTATATTTCTCATCATTTGTGGGTCGTCATATTCAAAATGACGGCCTGTGATCACTTTAGATATGACATTGAAGGAAAGACGACTTGCAAAGGACTGAAACAAGTACAACAAAAATTAAAATGGGGGTTCTCCAGATTTGTGAAAGACGTATTATTCTTCTACTTATGATACAACAGCATGGATGGTGACGTCACAAAGCTATTAGTTCTCCTTCAATCAAAATGGCAATGGCAAATTGCCTATCAACCCAAGGGGGTGTTGCTTGACCTAAAAGTCGAAGACCTGCAGCGGTCATCTTCATAGAAATCACTTTGTCCTTTTTTTACAGTTGCAAATTATGTATTTTTGTGCGCTTAGCGCTGAAGTTGAAAGCTATAAATTTTAAGTTGGTTGCAAGAAGCTATAAAACCTAAGAAACAAGTTCCGCTTGAACATAAAAATAAATACCAAAATCCAGCAATTCTGGCAGATGGAGCCAAGATCTGGCTACCATGCAATATTGGAAATACTGGATTTTATCGCTCCAAAACTGCATGAGCTTCCTACCCTGAGATCGAGACCTCCTGGTTGATTCATGTGTTTTTTCAATTCGCTAATGAAAATATCAGCTTCTTCATTGATAGTCGTTTCCATTGCGTCTTTTGCTGTTCCGAATCTGTAACATTTGCACGATGGTTATTTCATTTGTGGATGGTGAATGAAAACCACAGAAATATTTTTCACAAAACCATAGTCAGAAATTGGAAAATACAGTAGGTTACAGCAATAAGAAAAAATCGTGAAATTGAGGCTCAGCTTTCCGTGAAAAAATTAAAGCACTCGCAATCATTTTTCAAATGTTTCGGAAATTACTTGTACCATCTTCAGTGAAACACCAAGCTACAAATTGCATTAAGCTTACCCACCCTTTTTTCATAAATCGAACTACAAAGTGTTTCAACTTTTTATAAGTTTCATCCAAATCTTGAAAACCAATTCCGCATTTGTTTCCTACTTGATTGAAAAGATATACGTCTGGTCTCCCTGCGCATTTCAAACTTTGCTGACTGACTGCCTATAAAATTCATAGAGAGTCACTATGTCACTGGAAAATTTTTAATTAAAGAGAGCAGAACGAAAATGAGGAACATATTCATCCGCGCATTTTTATTTGTTTTTTCAAGGATCAAGATTACTGTTTGAGTTAGGATTTGATTTAGGGTTAGATTTGGGGTTAGTTTTAGAGTAAAGATTTAAGATGGGTTAGATTTTGAGTCAGAATTAATAAAAAGTAGATAGAAATTTTTGGTGAAGAAACCTTCCAAATTCAAATCCGAGCAATATTACCGAACGTCCATTCCAATTTGCAATACTGTAAAATATTAGTCATCGCACAAAATGAAATTTTAATCCCTATCTATAACAATGAATCTAAAACAAGTTTCAATGGACGAGTTTCAAAATGCAAATAATGAAACCTATGAAGGTATTAATGCAAAAACTTCAGTCGCCGGAGACGTTGGAAAACTTGTTGAAAGCAGAGCTGCTTGGGCCCGACGGAAAATAAGTGTAAAGTGTCTTTCCGAAGGACTCAACGACGCTATGCTAGATCAGGAATCGAACCGGGATTTAGATGCCTTTCGATCACTAAACCACGCTCTAACGAACTCATTTATCGCCGTCGCTTTGCTGTTACAAATGCGATAAGTCAGCGTCAACACCACTTGAAAAGTTTCACCAACAGACTAGGCTGATAATGTTAATTTCGAATACCTTCTTATTTTGAATCTAAATTTTAATTTTGAATGGTCACTTTGAATTTTGAGTTTGAATTAATGCTTAATAAATCTTATTAGTTTGAATCTGAAACGATTGCCAAATCCTCAGTACAAGTTTACAGTTAGGGAGAGATTCTCCGAAGACCTTAGATTATAATTTGGGTGTTGCTTATGTTCTAGTCTTACTTCATGAGCCACTGCATAGTTGTTCAACAACACTGTGTTTTGATTTCCAATCCTCACAGCAATCACCGGTTCCTGCATTTCCAAACTCCATTTTTTGAAGATTCTTTGAGGGTAATTGTCGAGATATGGAATGACTCCTAATCCCGGAAATCCTCTAATCAGAGGAGGAAAGTTGGGGTGAGGTTTCTTCCACCACTTATAAATCAAAGCAAAAACGATAACCACAAAAATCCAAAAACTGAGTGAATTTACGAAATCAAACATTACAGTAGTTATTATCTGGCTTTTTTCCTACACCTACTGAGCCTGAGAAGTGGAAATAACAGTATACAGTATGAGCCTACGTGACCAGTGGTGCAACAATGGGGGGTCTAAAAAGGCCAAGCAATTTAATTTTTTCAAAATATCAGAAATTTTAGTTTTTTTCAAATGACTCAAAAACGTGCAAAATGGTATCCAAATGACGTTAAAATGGTTATTTTTCCGAAAAATTAAAAAATCGCCTTGTGGCTTTTTTGTTTTACGCTTATAATTTAAAGGGGAGGAAGCATCTAACCAATTCCGAAAGTTTACAATAGCTAAAATTGAACTATAAGTTTGAAATTTTTGGTTCTCATTTTGGGGCTGCAGTTCCAACAATATTCAACAAATACAAAGATATATGCCTCCTAAAAAGTTTTTTGAAACCCTAAATCTGTTCACTCAGCCAGAACTTTCAAGGAAAAAAAAGACAGGATAACCTTTAACCTTCCAGTAACATCAGGTGACCAATGCAGTATAGGTAAACTCCACATTTTTCTTGAAATTTTGACTGGAAGAACAAACTCATGGTTTCCAAAAACTTTTTTAAGGCGATACCTCTTTGTATTTGTTGAATATCTTTGCAACTGTAGCCCAAAAATGAGAACAAAAAATTTCAAAACCTATATTTCGATTTTAGCTATTGTAAACTACCGGAATCGGCTGGATGCTTCACCTCTTTAAAAGGTACGTTACTTTTTTTTCGGCTGTGCAAGCTTAATTGATAAATTCTTTAGGCTTCTGACCTACTAATGACATTATAGATTTGTGGGGTTTATAGTTGTATTTTCTGATAATTCTGTAGTTTAAGCCAATATTTCCTGTAGCTTGCTGTAATCTGCTCATTAATAATCGCTTTTCGTCAGTCAGCTAAAATTGTCTGATTCAAAGTACATTTTGCACTGTGCAATGATATCACTGTTATTGTAAAATGATTTTGAAGAACGTTTAGCAAAAACGTGATTGTCGGGAATCAGACCTTTTGCCCCAGAGACGAACGCGTTACCGTTCAACCAACTGATTGGTTACTTACAAATATCGCCCTACATTAATGAAGTCAAATTTGGTTTCAATTCAGAAAAATTTACAATTAAAAAATTAAATAACTGACAATCGCTAATGCAGTTTAATGGGTTTAACCACAAACAGCTCTCTGCACTACAATACACTCAACTTATCTTTATCAAATCAAATAAGCGGCTAGTTGGTCACTCGTGTTTGGAACGGGACGTCTGAGGTTAAACCTCGGGCCAGTCAAAATCGGACAGTGTTGCCAAAGGTTCGCCACTCTTGCGTCATTTCTTCGAATGGAGCTGTGTTGCCCGGAATCAATCACGCGGATATGAGCCCAGCAAACTTGTTGCACGCTTAGACGTAATATAGCGAGTATAATGAAAGATTTGATCTTATCTAAATGTTAAAATTCAAACAGGTTCAAATCTCGGGCCAGTCAAATCGGACTAAGGGTTGCCAACGGTTCGCACCGCTGTAACATTTGTTTGAAAAAAGCTTTGTTGCCCGCAAGCGTAATGACTCGGAATTGGCCTCGTAAACTTGTTACAAGCTTCGGCGTGATTTGATTTTGATTTTTAAGAATGTCTGAAATAGGTTTTGCATGGCAAAGTAGTTCTGGGATTGTTTGGCACGTATAAACAGCTCGTCAGTTATGCGGCTTTCTATTTCCGTAAAGATGACTGGATAATCCAGCGATGGCGAATAAACGGCGCGACGGCCTTGATAATTAACCTTTTTGCTGAATTATACTTTCGCAAAGATCAATGTTGACAGATATACTATGTAAATATTATAAGCGAAGAGCACTTAACAGCGAGTATTGAAAAATAAAGTAGAAGTATCCGACCCATTAAACTTGTTTTATGGATTTTTGCAAAAATTTTGATTGGTATATATGCGGTCTGAAATTAGGACGTCGTCAATAACAATAATTAACTTTCTCGTAGCTATGTTGCAATAAAAACATGGCCCGAGTTTAAATCGAGTAAAATTAGTGAGCTGATTAAGGTTGAAAGTATATTATAATTTCTTCATTTTAAGTTCGGTAACTGATAAGTAATGATTCCGCCCTGAGCTGTTAGTGTACAAGGCAGAAATTGGAAGCTAAATTATGGAAGAAAATTTTGTGTTAGGAAGCAGAGAAATAGGAAAGTCTGGTAAAGCACAATTGGTGCGTCAGCATGCTGAGCTTTCCGATCTTTCCCGGCCACATTTCCTGTCTTAAACCTATTTTACACTTGGGGGCCTTTTGCCCCCTCTAGTTTTTTTTGTGATAAACGCCTTCAGAAAAAATATTTTTATTTCGAATCAACTTGACATTTAGTCAAAATTTATTGCAAATAACTCTTGAAAATTTGAAGTTAGTAATGGTAACGGGAAGTTTCCCAATTTTTGAGGTTTTTCGATGTTACTTTCCGAAATCTGAGCATTTTTTTGGCCAATACTTAACGTAAATGAGGTCACAAGACGTTTTGCCCCGTAACTAACTTGTCTAAGGCGTTTTATGATTCAGTATCAAAAAACAAATCTATGTGCAAAATTTGAACCGCCTGTGACGTTCTCGCAAAATGACGTCATTTTTGAAAAACATGGCCTTAATGTCACAATGATGACGTCATCAACTCAAAACCAACTTTTCTAAAAAAGTTGTTTGTCTAACCCAGTCAAAGCATCTTTTCAAATATACATCACAGAAACCAAGCAAAGTCAAAGAACTTTTCCTTTGAACTATAAAAAGAATCGGAAATTCTTTTTATCCTTGCGATTGAATTTAAATGATTTTTGCTACTTTTAAACCTATTTTAGGCGGGCTATTTGACCAACGCCATTTTACGCGGGGGTGGACAAAAATGTCTCCAATCCGACTCCTAAACCAAAAGTCATGGAAACAGCAATTTGACATACGGGTTGGTATTCACCAAAATTTTTTAGAAAAACTGGTTTTGAGTTGATGACGTCATCATAGTGTAGTGAGAATCATAGTTTGGAAAAAGCTGCTTAAATTTTGCACATAGGTTTGCTTTTTGATACTAAATCATAAAATGCGTAAGTCAAAGTGTTTACGAGACAAAAACGTCTCATAACGTCTTTTACGTAAAATATGAGCCAAAACATGCTCATTTCGGAAAGAGCCTTCGGCAAACCTCAAAATTGGGAAACTTTCCCTCATCTTAGTAACTTCTAATCTTCAGGAGTTATTATCGACAAAATTTGATGCAAAGTTAGTTGGTGTAAAAAGAAAGCATTTTTCTGAATGGATTTATCACGAAAAAACTGAAGTTGCCCCCTTCCGTGTATAAAGGGACTTATGTTTTATGTCCGTTATAAACCACACGTAAGCCTTTACTAAACTTAAATACCTCTATTGCGATCAGAGTTGTAAACGGGCAGACTAGTTCAGGCCCGAACCCGGCCCAAACCCGAAAACTAATTTGAAGCCCAAATCATGCCCGAAAAAACCCGAAAGTTTAGTTAGGTCTGAAAAATTTAGCAATGTTGCCAAATTATTTTAATTATATTTTTGTGCGCCGAAGACAAAAAGCACGTCTCAGGCCCGAATTAAGCGCGACATTTTTGTCAGCTTTAGGTCCGAACCTGGGGGGTTATTCCATGCTCTTCGTACCATCACGAATTTTCGTCTTTCGGTGAGTCACAAGAAAATTTTGTAGTTCGGCATTCCATGCTACCAGTGGCGGATCCAGAAAATTTTGGTGGGGGGAATGATAAAAATTTTACGCACAAAACCTCAAAAATTCGGATGTGTTGTAACCAGGTGCGTAGCCAGAAATTCGCAATGTAGCGGCTGTTTTAAGGGTCTGGGGGCAGAGCCCCCAGCGCTCAAAAATTTTGCATTTTTTTTGCCAAAATAATTTAATTTCAGAGCTAGTTTGATAAAATAATGCTTTTAAAATGCGGCATAGAAATTGGCAGTGCAAACATGATTCAACTGGTTGCATTAATGGCCTATGTGAGAGGGGGTTAATGGTAAAACTTTAGTTCTCTTATTTGGATGCTGGTAAATCATAAGCATAAAATCTTATAGTTCAATAAAACTCACACGGAGTAATTTGTTTCATCTATATTTTATAGAGAAAAATAATTGGATAGGGGCTAATGGAAAGAGAATTGAGACAAGTGATTGCTAATTAACCAATACTGAATAGCCTCTACACCCCATTTCTGAGTTTAGGCCTATAATATATTTTTGATGAAACCTGTGTTCAAGTTTTTTACAATAGCGATCAAATTTTA
Source organism: Trididemnum nubilum (assembly GCA_963965965.1). Taxonomy (NCBI): domain Eukaryota; kingdom Metazoa; phylum Chordata; class Ascidiacea; order Aplousobranchia; family Didemnidae; genus Trididemnum; species Trididemnum nubilum. The sequence continues at coordinate 36,895,806 of OZ014484.1, read as the reverse complement.
TTGCTTATTTTTGGTCATTTTTTAAAGTTTTCTTTTTGATTTGTGAGTTTTATTTTTGACAAATTAGCCCCTCTTAAGCATATGTTTCAAAAAATGCTTTAAATCACTTTTTGGTCTATTTCAGTGCGAAAAACAGTCTCAGAAGTGCTAAAAATGTGATATTTTTTATTTTGGTTGACGGGCCACTGGAGGGACTATAGCCCCCCCCCCCCCTGGCTACACTGCTGCTTAGGATTAATGTTCTTGACCTCGCTTAATGCTCACTTTTTATAAGCCTAATACAGTATGTGACTAAAGAAATGATTTGCATTGTGTAGGTTTTTTCGCTGAAAAGTCCAAGTTGTAATTTTTGCTAATTCGGCGCTTGCAAATCAATCGGACCCGTAAAAGACTAATTTCTGTTTTGTAAAAACTTCGCTGCACAAATACTATTTTCTTACACCCTCCCCCCTCCCCTTGGGTTTTGAAGTTATATCACAGTCACACGGGCTAACGACTATTCACTGATTGCTTTTTTTAAATAAGTTAGGTATTATTCATATGCACGTTATGTTTAGGTTGGTGGGGGGGATGCATCCCCCCCCCCTAAATCCGCCACTGCATGCTACATTCTCAAGAAAAAAATCAGCTGAATGTTCACGAACCAAGCAAAAATATCCCGATAGGTCAGACCCTGTCGGGGCAATTGATCGGCATTTGGAAAACTACAGTTAAATGATGGCAGCGCGTTATTATTTGCTTAATTATGGATTCGCTTCGCCTTATGAAGACGCTTTGCGAAGTAATCCGCATAAAGAGCTGTCAGAAGAGGGTTTCATAGGAGAGTTTCGTATGAAAAAGACTAATGTTCATTTCCTGTGTGACATGTTACGGAATGAATTACAATGCAAAAGCAGTTACATAGCAGATTTGGAACTAAAACTTTTTTCACAACTGTAAGGTAGCACTTCCTCACATATCTGCTTTCCCATTAGGCTAGTGTTTATCAGCATCTGAATTCACACATAGCCTATCCTGGCAGCCCACCCGAACCTTCAAACCACACACGAGGACAATTTCTGCACATGCCATCGTACCCTCTTCTCAGATTACTCTGATCAAAGTCTGACAACAAGGTCACCAGAAAGAGGATTCTCGACCAGTATCACATTGGCACTCCACTTAGCTCAACCGCATTGCGCTAGCATCACTAAGCATGGACACCTTACTGCTTAGTGATGCTAGCGCAATGCGGTTGAGCTAAGTGGAGTGCCAATGTGATACTAGTCGAGAATCCTCTTTCTGGTGATCTCGTTGTCAGACTTTGATCAGAGTAATCTGAGAAGAGGGTACGATGGCAAGTGCAGAAATTGTCCACGTGTGTGGTTTGAAGGTTCGGGTGGGCTGCCAGGATAGGCTATGTGTGAATTCAGATGCTGATGAAACACTAGCCTAATGGGAAGGCAGATATGTGAGGAAGTGCTACCTTACACTTGTGAAAAAAAAATGCAAAAGCAATCGTAAATGCAACATTTCATTGGAAGAAGAGGTTTTGCTGTCGTTGAACACTTTAGGCTCCGGAAGTTTTCAAAACAGTGTTAAAGATAAGCTAAATGTTTCGCAATCTACCGTCAGTAAATGCTTGACTGAATTCACAGAGGCTTTGTGCTCTGGAGCGCCCAATTTTATTTATATGCCGAAGACCGCAAGAGAATGCCAAATCACGAAGCAAAGTTTTTTTTTTTCAGTAGCGGGCTTTCCGGTAGTGTTGGGCTGCGTAGATGGAACCCATATTCTTATTGTCGCACCATCTGTAGATGAATAACCTTACGTTAACCGCAAAAATTTCCATTCTATTAATGTTCAAGCAGTGTGCGATTACAACATGATTTTTACGGATGTTGTAGCCGAATGAATACCAAATGCCAAAGACCGAAAGAGAATGCCAAATTATGGAGCAATAAGAGCATTTATTTGCAAGACTATTTCACTCCATCTTTTCTCCACCATTTGCTTGCTTTTGATCGGAGTTTAGGTCTTCAAAAAGGTATTTATAATTTAATTCTATTAAATCGATCAGCTTAGAATTGTCATCCTCTGCCCATTGTCTTGATGAAGCCATTTTTATTGGGCTGCTAGTTGTGCACTATGCAATAACCGGTTTTTAACATGCGATGTAAATAAAAGCAATGCTGTGTATTGCCTTTGCAACACCTTATGTTTTGACCTTTTTCGATTATTACGTCACAAAGCTTTCCCTTAAAACTACGCTATTTGAACACCACGACCAAGAACGCCGCACAGAATAGCACCTGCGAATTTCCTTGTTCAGGAGCGTTCGTAGCACCGTTCGTGCGAACGCTCCCAAACAAGAATCTTCGGGCTTCGCAAGAAGAGCATGGAATAACCCCCCTGGCCCGAACCCGACTCGAAAAGCTCGGTCCGACTTACAACACTGATAGCGATCGTTAGGTTTTGTGAAGTTCATTAAAATATAAAGCTTATGTGAAAAAATTTTAAAATAACTAAATAGTATTGAATTGAAAATTTTTACCATATAGTTAGGCTTACCATATAGTATTGAAACTATTGTATAATAACCTTGGGGATGATTGATTTGTTGAATTCGGTCAGTTTCTGGACTTCGGTGATTATCATTTTAGCTTTGATATACCAATGGTGGAGGAAGCCCCATCCCAATTTTCCTCCTTTAATCCGAGGATATCCAGGATTAGGAGTCATCCCATATTTTGATATCTACCCCCAAAAGATAATCAAAAAATGGAGTTTAGAAATGCAGGAACCGGTGATCGCAGTGAGGATTGGAAATAAAGACATAGTTGTGTTAAACACTTACGAAGTGGCTCATGAGGTAAGAACTCCGTTAAGATTGCATTTTTCTATCATGAGAAAACGATGGTGGCGCTATCCTTTGGACAAATCCGCATCCGCTTATAGAAGTTGACCATTTTCGAATAGTTGTGAATGAAGTTTGACTTTTTCCAACGTAAATTTGCTTTTTTGAAATCACCAAGCAGAGATAATCATCGTAAAGCGTCTTATGCAGGGATGCAACAACGTGACCAGGGTGCGGGTTGAACCCAGATCATTCGACCAGGGTCGTCCCAAAAACGACGCTTTTATCCTCTCGGCTACACTGCCGGCTAAGTTTATAGAAAAGCAAGCTAAAATTTGAATAAAAATAATGGTGCTAAAATAAATTTTAGTCCCTAAAGACCATCATTAGTATTTTTATCCAAATTTATGAAAACGTTTTGTTTCACTTTCTTATATGAACTCCATCCACAAAATTTTCATCTGATGGTTCTTTGATCTGGATTCGATTCTCTATGTACCCCCATCGATAATCACATTAGTAATATTGGTGTATGTTCATTTCTAAAAGTTGGCAGACATTTTTCCTCGCCATTCGATACAGAAATATTTACTATGACAATTTTTACAAAGCAAAACTAAAGAACAATTCAAGGTAGACACTTGTTCGATTCCCGGTCGGGTCAAACCAAAGATAGAAAATTTGGTATTCACAGCTTTTCCTGCTTCATTGACGAGACGATCAGCATGAAAAAGGACAGTTTAAGGCTTTCACCGTCTGTGTAAGACATGTGGGCCGGTGGCAGCTTGACTAAGAGACCAAAAGTCCCTTCGTTATCTCATGATAAGGCGACTTGGTGAATAAAAATGTAATAACTATAACTATAAGATTGTTTGCTCATGAAAATTAGAATTAAAAGCTGATTTTTATAAGCATAATCTTTTGTCATTTTCTTTAGATCAGCTGCTCAAGTATTAGACGATTCGTCACGATAAAACAACGACTTAAAGTTTTAAAAGTTTTAATTTTTTAGGTTTTAAGTAAACAAAGTTTAAAATGCGCAGGAAGATCTAAAGCCTTTCTTTTTGATCAAGTTGCAAATAATTACGGAATTGGTTTTCGTGATTTTGATGAAACTTTCAAGAAAGTAAAACACTTCGTAATTCGATTTATGAAGAAAGGGTAAATCGAAAAGTTAATTTAATATTTTTTGCTGTGAACTTTAAATTCAACAAAATGATACAGTAGGCTATACATTAAGATATAAGTTGTTTTATATTAAGAAACACAGTAACAAAAGAGAGTAAAACAACGAAAAAAAAAATTTTTACGCGAAAGTATTATCTAATTCTTTTATTAATTCCAGCCATGCAATGAGACGATCTCACACTATATTAATTCCAACGTACACTACAGAACTTTACCCTATGCAAGTCCAAACTCTAACTCTAACCCATATCGGAATTTAAAACTTATCTCTTAAAAAGATGAACCAAAAAGCACGGATCAGTATGAATGAGCTCGTTGTTTTTACTATTTTTAAGTTGAATTTTCCGGAGAAAAAATTAGTCCCATAATACTGTAAAATTTAAAAAACACCGTTTGTGATACAACGTAATTATTGTTAATATCCTAATGAGGATTTGATTGTTTAAAGCCGAAAACGTTTGATATGTTTTACAGTCAAAAAATATTTAATCTAGCAAAGTTGATGGTTATTGGTTTGATATGGTACTGTAAATCCACTTCTTTGCCTATATTAATTTTAATTTGTTAGGTTTGGGACTGAGCAAGGTGCATTAGAATCGTTTATCAATGAAGAAGTTGATATTTTCATAAGCGAATTAAGAAAGCACATGGATGAACCGGAAGGTCTGGATCTCAGGGTAAGAAGCTGATATGCTTCATATGATTTTTTTGTACGCTTTAGCCATAATGGGTTTAGATAAATTGAATGTTACTGCAGTTCCAGTTAAATATCGCTGATCACGTGACGTTATTAATTTTCATAACTCTCGACCCCTTCTTTGTCCCAAAACAGTGGACGACATCGATTTTCAAAAATTTGTGAGTTGGGACTCTATTTAATCGCCCAAACTCCAATTTAAACAAAAAGAAATCTTCATCAAAATTGAATTTGTCACGTCAAGTACCTGGAACTAACAACAACATTTAGTCTACATCCCTGGTCTACCTAAACCCCGCAAAAACTGCCACGAAATCATTTCGTTTCGAAATCGCGTGCGGCTTGCGAGGAAGGTTCGATGCCATTGAGTTAAAACTAAGTAATTTGGCGTAGTGTCAAAGTTTTTTGGTAAATATTTAGGCATATGCGTGTCGTTTATCCTTCAATGTGATATCCAAAGTCACCGCTGCACGTCATTTTAAATATGATGACCCGAAAATGAGGAGGAATTTGGAACGAATTTCATACTTGTGAGTATTGAGTTCTTTAATGCCTTATCACTACAGCTGAAGCGGAAACGATATAGATCAGTTAGGTTGGTAGAGAATTGGATGATGAGTGCTGGCTGTTGGTTCGATTCCCGCACTGGCAATGCGTCGTTGTGTTTTTGAGAAAAACATACTGTTTCGGAATCGACATTTGTCTTTTATTCCTCGTCAGTATAGCTAGAACTACAGGTATGAACACGAGCGTAGAAAGGCAAGAAATTGCAAATTAGCCTGATCACAACACTTGTTTTTCGAAAATATTAAGTAATCACAAATTACAAGAAATAACTATAATACTTCAATGCAAAATAATTTCCAAAAAGCACGCCCTAGACAGCTGTTTCGCCCAATCTCAGGCTTCTTCAGCAAGGCTAGCAAGGCCAAAATGACAAAAATCACCAGTGATAAAAATCTTCAAAACATACATCTTTCCAATTCATCAATGAAGGTTTGTTTTTAATGTGCTATTATTATTAATATGCTATTACGTTTGTTTTTAATGTGCTGTCTTGGCTTGGCTGATCCGGATTTTAATTTTACTTTAGTTTGTACTTTATTTTATGCGGTTATTGCCTACCTCAATCGTAACTGTATTTTGGCTGATCTTTCCAAAAATTTCTAGTTCAAAAGTATTTTCTTGTTGCGAATTATTTTGGATCAACGAACACCATTGATTTTTAATTTTGTCACAATATTGTTATTCGGAGAAAGAAATCGAAATTCCTAATTCAAGGTTGAAAAAAAAAGAAAGAATTAAGTCTTGTGCTGTAGGCACGTTGGCCACAGCCACTAGGTGGATATCATAACTTGTTCTATTCTCGATAAAAATTAACATTATACCACAAAAATAGTACGGAAGTATATGCACATAATCTATTACAAATTACAATCAACTTTAATTAGTGGCTCCTGGAATGCCAATTGTAAATGAAATTTTAGGTAAATGAGTGAACTTGATTTTCTCAGCAATACAAAAGTGAACATTTGTTGAAAGGTCGAATGTGGCTTCAACCTTGTTTTAAAGTTTAACGTGGCCGTAATAGTAAGTTTGTTTTGATGAAACCATTTGGGGCAGCATTGAAAAGCAACTTACATTTTACTTTCCTAGCTTAAGATTACAATCTACTGTCAAAAAGTCAACCCGTTGTGGTTGCCCAGTTTGGCGAAAGACCTTCAAACAGAAATAAAACCGGATGCTCTGCGTTTGTGGTTGAACAAACCCAAACTGTTTGGTTCATACCAATCATACGTATGGATGAAACGCTAAGCACTATTCACTATAGTTATTGTAATTCTTGTTTTAAACAATCTCTATTTTTAGGATGTCCGAAACCAAAGATGCCAGAAAACTGGCCCAAATAAATACAACGCCAAAACTTCGATTCTTCCCTTCGTATCGCAAAGTATACGAGAAAGCTAAGCAATGCCAAAGTCTAATGCTCTCAGGTAGGCAAACTGGCAAAACGTAGTACTTTCAGCAACTAGCTGCAAAATGACCACAAAACAAATTTAAATTGTATTGTAGTCACATTTGATGGATCTTTTTATACATTTTCGTCATTTAGAAAAAAATGAAACTATTAACAGCAAGTACAAACGAGGGCTTGAACCAAATGATAAAGTATTTTTGTACAAAAAATGTTTCGTATAGACGGTGTGCTGAGCAAACTGGTGCTACTCAAGGGTCTTGAAGTGAAAACCCAGTCGCGGCGCGATTATTGTGATGTTTCAGAATAGCCATTTTTTACGCTATTAGGATCTCATTCCGCACGTTTTAGAGCCATTTGAAAAACCTAAACTGCTAAAATTTAAAATTCATTTGAAACAATTAGATTTCTCAGCCCTTCAAGTTCGATTTTCAGATTTGGTTGATCCGGTGGTTGAAGAACATCGAAAGAGTTTTGACCCTGAGAACATCAGAGACATTATTGACGAATTCCTTTATGAACAAAATCTTAGAAGAGGAAAAGAAGAAGAAGCATTTAGTGTAAGTTTGTTTGATGAAACATGTTTGTCACCTTAGCTTTGTTACGTACATACAGCGGCAGAGCAAACCGTTCGCGAGCGAGTTGTCGAAAAACTAAAGGCGTCGTTTTCACGACGACCCTCATCGCATGAACTAAGTTCAACCCGCACCCTGGTCACCTAGTTGCGTTCTTGGATAAGACGATTTACAATGATAACATCTGCTTAGTAGCATTGAGAATTCAGTAAATTCAATGGAAGAAAAATAAAATCTAGTTTTACTAAACTATAATCCATAGGTGGGCACAAGTTCGTTAATCGTTAATCCGTTAAAACAAAGCTAACTTTTTCATTAACTCGTTAATCCGTTAAAACAAAGCTAACTTTTCATTTACTCGTTAATCCGTTAAAAAGCTTTTTCATGTTAACGGACTAAAGTAACTTCCGTTAAGTTCTGCTAACTTCTGTTAAGGTTTTTATCGTTAATCTCTAGCACCATTAATTCATCGTACCGGTACAAACCAGTTTGCACTGGTAGCTCTTGTTGCGTATTAGCACGAGTTTTATAGAAGAAAGCGAAGAAAGGTCTTTTTTGTGGCAAATAATAAGCTGCAGCCTCACACAGGTAGGTCTATTAATTATCGCAGTTCGCAACTTCCAAAGATTTTCCGATCGCAACTTCGTTAGTGCATTTGAACCTATTTTCTTCTTGAAATTAGATTAGACTGTAAAATGTAACTTCCAAAACACAATAAGACCACCATAGCAATAAATATTTCCTTACAATCAGCTCAACAGCGTCAATACGTATTCTAAAAGCGAGTGATTAAAAAGAAACCTAAATTACACGCAAAATATTAACGAATTAACGGACTTTATTAACTTCCGTTAATTAAAGCTGAAAATACCGGATTTACGTTAACGGAGGTGTGAAGTTTGTTAATGGACTAGTGGTTAACGAAGCTAACGTTTTGCATTAACTTGCCCACCTACGCTATAATCAGAAAATAAACTCTAGTTTCTTTCAGGATGAGCAGCTACGGCAAATGGTTCGAGACTTGTACACAGCCGGATCAGACACAACTGCTTCTAATATTTCATGGGTCGTTCTGTGCTATTTGCATCATCCTGAATACCATCAGTCATTGCAGAAAGAGATCGACCAAGTCATTGGTGAGTTGCAGTAGCAAACATACTTTTGAAGCAAATATTGGCTCATACAAGTCAGTTTGTAGTTTGTGCAGTTATGGCTACTTGAAAAGAAGTCAAAAGTAAATAAAACGCCAATACGTTAGGGAAATCATGTCCGTCAATGTTGTCCTTTTAGAAATTTATTTCTTACCAATTGACAGATCAAAGGACCTGTTATTTTGAAAAAGGGACTTCATTAATTTTTGTTTTCGTTCAAGTCTAAATAGTGAATATTTTCTTCAGCCTTGAAAATTAACATTTTTTTGATCGTTGCAACCGGCCAGTTGGTCGAGCGGTAACGCGTTCGTCTCTGGAGCGGGAGGTCTGAGGTTCAAATCTTAAGCCCGTCTAATTGGACACAGTGTTGCCAACGGTTCTCCACCTCTGCGACATTTCTTCAAAAAAAGCTGTGTTGCGCGGGCGCAATGACGCGGAGATGGGCCCCTCCAGCTCGTTACACGCTTGGCGTAATACAGCGAGTATCATAAAAGGTTTGATTTGATTTTGATCGTTGTATTGCATTTCACTTACTGTACGTGAGTTTTGCGTACGTGACCAAGAGGGTAAAGGCGTCGTTTTACAACAACCCTGACTGCATTTTTGGGTTCGACTTTTACCTACCGCTAAGTTGTTGCGCCCTTGGACAAGACGCTTTACGATGATCATCTCCGCTTGGCGACTTCGGAAAAGCAGCATAATCAATGGACAAGAATTCGAAAAAATCCACAGGAGCATCGTGTCACTGGCCATTCTTAATAGCAGGGTTTCGGATTCGTCAGAGCACTTAATGATTTTGCAATGAAGAGTGATCTGATCGTCCAACAGTTAGTGTCTTGCGCTGTACTGTGACAAACGGATGAATGCACAACAACAATAATAGCAACTCTAATTTATTTAGGTGAAAAAAATCTGGTGCGTTTCAGTATGAAAGAAAAGCTTCCTTTCACATCTGCCTTTTTACAAGAAGCATCTAGATTTAGAACATCTACCAACTGGATTTTTCGAAAAAGTAACGATCAAATCAGCGTTAGAGGGTACACCATTCCTAAAGAAACTACAGTACGTTTTTACGCCATTTTAAGGAATTTATTAGATAATACGACAGCTTCATTACCTATCAATTTTGTTATTGTCTGTAACTGGTTCTTGAAGTTGACTGAGATTTAGGTAATTCAGTAAATATCAACATGTTTTTGGGCTCAGCATTCTATAAGCCGCGCTCAGGGTTGGAGATATCGATTAGTAATCGATAATCGATACTACATTCTTTGCTTTTCTGTTATCGATTATTGCAGATGCTTTGCTTTCAATTTTTTCTATCGATTATTGCTTATTCTATGCTTTTTGCTTACATTTTATTGATTGGTAGAATTTTTAAACTTTACTTTTGTTCTTGGTGAGTCTGCCTACCCTTACATCGTTTCGTTTCTCTTATGCTATATTGCTCGTAATAATATTATCCTAAAAGTGTATTTTTTTATTCCATATGGTACGGTAATGATAGTGTTTCCGCTCACAAGTTTCATTCAATGGTCAATACGGCAAAAATTTTCGTGCATCCTTATAAAAAATAGAATAAAAATTTTTGTTCGCATGTCGGCATCGATTACTAATCTTTGCTTTTTGTTTCTGATATCTTTGCTTTTTGTTTCTTTACTTTAGTATTTGCTTTTTGTGTGAACTATCGATTCGTCTTTGCTTTTAAACAGCATCGACTTCCAACTCTGGCTGCGCTGAATAGAAATGATACTAGGAAACACTTTGCAGATGAATTTGATCTGTAACATTTTTCTACACCAATGGAAACAAAACTCCCTTCATAAATACTTAATTATTAAGGGTCTATGGCGGCTACTAACTTGGATAAGTAATGACAAATCTGGTTTCTAAGAAGGATATGTTCTAACTTCTAGTTCAAAAATTTTTTATTAGGACTGAGATTCTATACAACCTATGAACATCATCTGTACTTGGTTAGGCTACTACCAATTGTGATTGTAATCACATCTTTGTCCACCAAGTTGCCCAGGCCAGGAGATAACGAAAAGATCTTTGCGGTCTTCAAGTCAAGCAGTCACCCGCCAACCTGTCTTCACAGAGTTGTAAATGGGCCAACTAGTTCAGGACCGAACCCGGCTCGAACCCGAAAACAAATTTGAAGCCCAAATCATACCCAAAAAATCCAAAAGTTTAGTTAGGTCTGAAAAACGTTAGCGTTATTGCCAAGTTATTTTGATTATATTTTTGTGCTCCTAAGACAAAAAGCACGTCTCAGGCCCGAATTAAGCCCGAAATTTTATCAACTTTAGGCCTAAACCCGACCCGAAAAGTCAGTCCCAGCTTACAACTCTGTGTCTTCAATACACGGTGGAGGATTCACACTCAACTTTTTTACGTGAGGTTTGCGATGGTGTTGATCGAACATTTTTGACACCATTTCGTCATAAATATTGGCTATGACATCATAAAAGCTTGTATCACGATTCACGAATATTATTACAAAATGAAAGTCTTCATAACAACCGGGATATCTTTTATGATGAAATGTTGTCGATTTTTTTTTTTTTTTCATGAACACCATTGCAAATCCTCATGTAAACAGTTGACTGTCTTTTTATTGCTGAACAATTAGCTCCTTTAAACTGTCTAAAAACAAATCACTCAATCCAATATATTACTTCATTTTGGATCAAAACCAATCAGATTATACAGGGTGAGTCACGGGAAATGGATGTTTTTAGAATGCCACTTGCTCTTGTAGAGTAACTGGTTAGGGGGTGATGAAGGTAGTCTTTAAACCTGCTTAAGATGCCATTTAGTTTGTAGCTATTAATTTATTTTTTACGTTAATTTTTGTACGTGTTAGTCATTAATTTTTAATTGCTTGTCTTTTTCTTTTTGCTTTTAATTTTAAGTTGCGTTCCCTCATGCTACCGTCGAGTCTTAAGCATCGTATATTTGCTTATGACACCTACGTGAAAAATGGTAAATCACGCGTGTGTGTGGGGGGTGATCTGTGTGGAGATTTCTGAAACCACGCGTTTATTAACCGTGCGAAACCCCGGACACTTGGAGAATTGAAGACTGCAATACGTGAAAATATCCAAGAATTAGGTGAAGAAACTTTAGTGAAAGTGAAAGCTAACTTTAGAAACCGCCTTCAAATTTTTGCTCATGAAAATGGCCATCATTTGTCAGACAAAATTTTTAACTCAAAAGTATTCCATAACGGCATAGTTTAGTGAATGTTTTTATGTACATTATTGAATTTTTGTTAAAATATTCGCAGAGTTTTGTCTTCCTTGAAAACATCCACTTTTACATGAGACTTTGCAGGGGTGTTCATGAAAAAAAATCAACACCATTTCGTCGTAGAAGATATCACGGTGGTTATGAAGACTAATGAGGTAAAAATGTTCGTGTTGCCAGCTTTTGTGATGCAATAAGCAATGTCTAAGACCAAATTGTGGTGAAATTTTTCATCAACATCATTGCAAAATCTCATGTAAAATGATTGAGTGATAGATGGCTGCAGCCTTATCAGCTGCATTCTGTCGATTGTAATCGAAAAATTGCCAAAAATTAGCGCTTTTTGTGCAACTTGTGATGAGTATTGCAATTTTGCGTTTCAGGTGGCAGTGAATGTTTTGGGGATTCAACATGATCCTGAAACCTGGCCTGATCCCGACAAGTTCGATCCTTACCGACACATCGATGAAAACGGGCAGTTTATATTTTCCAACAAAATCTTAATTTTCGGGATGGGATATCGTGCTTGTCTTGGAGAAAATCTTGCTCGGAGAAAAATTTTTAGCGTCTTTGTTAAGTTGTTGCAAGCTTTTCACATCACAGCAGATAGCAAGCGACTTCCTACCTTAGATTATGGTTACAATAACTTTACGCACGCACCCTTGCCGTACAAAGTTATTTTGTCTCCTCGTCAGAGTTAAACTACGTTGCTGCGGTGAGGTATTTGCGATAAACCAAAATCAACTTCTAGAACAAAATTTACACCTCTAAATGCTTAAGACTATTTTACACGGGGGTGGATATCCTTGGTTTTTTATAATAAATCTCTTCAAAAAAAGATTTTAATTTCGGATTAACTTGACTTTGATTGTATTTCACCATAAATAACTCTTGAAAATTTGAAGTTTTTCAGGTCAATGGAAGTTTTCCGATTTTGAGGTCTTCGAAGGCATTTTTCCGAAATCTGAGCGTTTTGACCATACCTGACCTAAATGACGTTTTTTGGACGTAACCACTTTGACTTAGGCATTTAATGATTAAGTATCAATTTTAATTGTATTTGTAATTATATTTTATTCACCAAGTTGCCTTTGCCAGGAGACAGCGAAGGGACCTTTCGGTTTTAGTCAAAAAATAAATCTATGCACAAATTTTAATTTAAACCGCCTATGATGCCATCAAAAAAATGACGTCATTTTTGGAAAATGTGGTCGTGACGTCACAACTATAACATCATCAACTCAAAACTTTTCATAAAAAGTTTTGGTGAACTCCAACCGGCATGCTAAATTTGGTGTTTCCATGACGTTTGGTTTGGAAGTTATTGTCGATAGGGGGGCATTTTGGTGCAATTGACAAAAATAATCAAAAAATTTCGATGAACTTGCAATATTTAATCAAAATGATCCCAACTGAACATAAACATTTTGTTTAAGTTGTTTTTTTTTGTTTTTTTGGTGCATTATTCTATACTTGCTTTTTGCATTAATTAATCTGTAGTTTGCTTTCCATCTGCATAAGGGTCAATCCATGCTTAATTCATATTTTTTTGTAAAATGTCATCCCATGTTCTAGAATCTTGTCCAGACTTGGCATGGGAGTAGAACAGAGTAAAAAAAAAACTGTTTGCAAAAAATTTCACCTTTCTAGCACAAGCCGTTCGTGAGATATGGCCTTTTTAAAATTGTTCCAATACGCATGAGTGAGTTTGACCTCTAATGCTCAAAGTTGACGTAGGAGGAAGCAGTAAATTGCTACATCCCCCTTTTTGACCATGACAAATCCAATAAAACTGTTATTTTGAAGCTAAAAAGATTGGTTTTTGAGTTATTTAATCATTTAGGTGTTTCTCTTTGGGCCTCGATTATGGGGTGCTCTGACTTTTTTATTTTCTTAAAAAATGTTTTAACCCCATCTTGGATGACTACTTTAATGGCTAAAATAAAACCAAGTTTTATCAAGCTGAATTAACATGTATTATAAAGCATCAAGATTAATGAACCATGCATTTCTTCAGTTTTTCATTTTAGAAACAAGTCACACACGATAACCAACTTCTCAATGCTTTTTTCTTAAATAGCCTATAACTTTATTACTTTTTAACAGTAACGTTTCTTTGTTTAAAGCATGCATGAAAGGCAAGTCTTTGCTATTTATCAAAATTAGCTTGATACTTTGCAAGCTGTACTTGTTTATGTTAAACGTGTTGACCTCTAATAGACACATTACTGGTTGAAGATCACCTTTCACACAATGTCAGAAATAGTGTATCAGTAACCAAAAGCATTCAAGTCATTAACCTGATTTTTATATCTTTTTCACTCACCATTTTAGAATTCAATTAGATGTAAGAAATAGCTAGTCTTTGAATGAAAACTATTAACGTTGCAAAATCTAGTGCATTTCTAACATGTGTATATAACTCAAGGAGCTAAAACTGCCTCACAAAAACCAAAAATCTTATGTGATGGTCGTCCAATAGCTGTAAATAGTAATGTCAAGTACTAGGGACTATGGATTGACGAAAACCTTAACTTTGACATTTATCTCAAATTTGTTATACGTAAAATCGCCCACGCAGTGGGTATACTCAATAAATTGAAATGCTCTTTCCCCAAGAAAATTCTTTCGCAGCTCTATCATGCATTAATTTATCCTCATTTTCTCTGTACGATTCCCTTATGGGGTTCTACCTACAAATCTTATCTCCATAAAATTTCAATTCTCCAAAACAAAGTTGTTAAAGTTGTTACCCAGATAAAATGGAATTCCAGCGCAAACCTTTTATATACCAACCTAAAGGTCTTGAAACTGAACAAACTTTACCAATATGAAGTTGGTAAAAATAAAATAATGTATAATTTATACCATAAGCAGCATCCATGTAAAACCTAAACCAATACTTCACAAAGTCCTATGTCAGACATTCCCGCCCCACCCGCTGTCCCGCTTCTCTCATGTTTACTATCCCATTTATGAAAAGTATGAAGCTGCAACAATCTTTCTTATACCAGGGTGTTTAAACTTGAAACTCTGTTCTTCACAACATCAAAATCTTCTCCATCTCTAAGTTTAAATCTGATTCCAAGCAGTTCTTTTTAACAGTATATCTAACTAGAATTTTACTGAAATTCTTTCTTCTCATCTCTCTTAAAGCAATAACTTTAAATAGACCTGAAGCTCTTATAAGCTAAGAGGTGCATAATTGGGGGCTGTTTGACTATATGACCGCAACAGCTCCCTTCCAGTCTTCGGTTGTGAAAAAAGTTATTTTTTGTTTTGTTATTGTAAACTATTTTTTATGTAGCGTGTCATTTATTGCATCTTAAAGCAACAAATAATGAATCGAACTTGAACTTAAGAAGATGCATTGGGATGGTAGTTCGAAAGTTTCAAATGGTGATAATATAAGCAAGTTTGAATTGATTGTGCAATGGTTTTACGCCAATGTAAGCAATAAAGTTTGAAGCTAATTAGACGTAGTGTAGCGATCGTTGATACTTGGCTGGAGTGCTACCTTTAATCCCTAAAATTGCCCACGTCGGCTGAAACTAGAGAACGACTGAGATGTTAATTGACGAATTGAAAATGGCAGTTGATAGTTCCTTTAGCTTCTTGAATCTCAGAAAGCAGCACACCAATCTTAAATTAAAACTTCTATTTAAGATTGAAACACAAACAAACTCACTGAGCAAAATCGCTCCACTCACACCTCTTACTAAACGGCTATATGAGCCAACCCCAGATACACAAACTCGGCTTAACTGCCTACGAAACTAATACTTAAAATCACCCACCCTTAGAAAATTAGAATAAAAAACGACCCGCCTATTTATACCACGACAAAAGCTAGCGAATATCCCAGAAAATCCTTGATACGTCACAATAGAAAAAAATACATGAGCTTATGATAACAGATTTCGACCTAATTATGACGTCACAACTTCAAGTCTAAATATAGCAATTAAAAGTCGTAAACAACCTAAACATCGATAACTGCAAAAATAGTAGAATGTACTAAAACGGAATTATCTAGAATATCTCGAATATTCTAAATCAAAAAAAGCAGCAAAAGTAGTAAATCAGTTATGTACACTTTAAAATACAGCAAATAATCATATCTCAGGCATTCAAAATTATTATTCGTGACACTTAGTTGTTAATATTTTGATCAATTTTATTCTTTTCAGACTTAGTCTAGAAAGTTTGTAAACTCGTCCACAGGATGAAGTAGAAGGAGTGTCAATTGTGCAAATAATTTGTTGTATAGAATAGTCCAATTGTCATCTTGCTCAGGCCAATAAAATGATGGTGATAGGCCATGTCGGCTGTGGGTACATAAATTTAACATCGACTTCCAGTTGTGGTTCATTTACACTTAAAATGAGACCCACCCACCAATGAAAGTTATACCAGCATGTCACAAAATCCATTTTCTTAATCTTTTGGTTTACTGCTAGCTAAAATTAAATGTTGCAGAAAAGTTTAAGTCTGAGCAAATGTACTTGCATCCAATCTGATTTGCTGATATTGTGTGATAAAAATGATATGAACGTGTTCCATCATATTTAAATATGTATAAGGAAGCCTATATACGTTTTGAATGAGGCAAATGAAAAAAAAGCTCTAAACCAGTGGTTCCTAACTTTTGATGGCCTGTGGCCTCCTTCTGGAGTCTCTCAACATCAGTGGCCCTCTACGCGGCTAGAAAGTTGGCTGTCGCAATATCAAACCGATTAAAGACCAAACTTAAAGGTATTCTTTCCTGAATTTTCGTTGAAGATCAAAAAAAAAGGTCTTCTTCTCACATCGAAGGTATTTTCATCGAATTTTCATTGAAGAACAAAAAAAAAGGTTTTCATCTCAAACCCCAAATATTTTAGAGGGATTTCTCAGAATTTTTGTTCACATTCATGACCAAACTAGATATTTTTTCGTCCAAGCTCCCGTGCACCCCGGTGGGGAACCACTGCTCTAAACAATGCCATAGCTATCATTTGATACATGAGAATACATGTTAATTCAGCTTGATAAAGCTTGTTTTCATTTTAGCCATTAAAGTAGTCATCCAAGATGGGGTTAAAACATTTTTTAAGAAAATGAAAAGTCAGAGCACCCAATAATCGAGGTCCAAAGAGAAACACCTAAATGATTAAATAACTCAAAAACC
This sequence comes from Trididemnum nubilum, assembly GCA_963965965.1. Taxonomy (NCBI): domain Eukaryota; kingdom Metazoa; phylum Chordata; class Ascidiacea; order Aplousobranchia; family Didemnidae; genus Trididemnum; species Trididemnum nubilum. The sequence continues at coordinate 36,878,962 of OZ014484.1, read as the reverse complement.
AATCTTTTTAGCTTCAAAATAACAGTTTTATTGGATTTGTCATGGTCAAAAAGGGGGATGTAGCAATTTACTGCTTCCTCCTACGTCAACTTTGAGCATTAGAGGTCAAACTCACTCATGCGTATTGGAACAATTTTAAAAAGGCCATATCTCACGAACGGCTTGTGCTAGAAAGGTGAAATTTTTTGCAAACAGGTTTTTTTACTCTGTTCTACTCCCATGCCAAGTTTGGAGAAGATTCTAGAACATGGGATGACATTTTACAAAAAATATATAAATTAAGTAAGCATGGATTGACCCATAAACAAGCTCGCGAGTGTAGCATTGTTTACTACTAGAGTATCGTTTATTCGCAAATACACAAAAGCAGAGTACAAGCAGCAATAAATACGAAAATCGCGCAAAAAAATATCAATGCTGCTTTCTGATAAAAAAGCATCACCTTTAACAAAACCATATAACTTATTACGACTCTTACAATACTTGGATGCGTCGCTGTCATTCCATTTGCACTAATTAGATCATGACTAAAAACAGTAATAAAATATAATACTGTAATAATAATATCAATAATCATACCAATAATAAGATACCATAACGATAAAATAACGGTGAAGACATTTTTGTTGCACAGACCTTAAAAAACTATGCTAGATAGATCGAGAGATAGACCCACCACTGCAGATGCAAAACAATCCTCAAGTGATCATATGTAAATAATTTTTTTTAATATTTGAATATTGTGTTTAAATAACCAGGAAAACACAGAACCGAACGGCGTGTGGTGCTAAGTGATGTTATTTGTGCAAATTCAAGCAAATTTGAAAATAAAAGTGAAATACATCTTAGCAGAAAAATCAGGGTGTTACTTCACAATGGTTTGTTCCGTAAATAAATTGCAATTGAAATCACATTTTATTCACCAAGTTCCCTTTGCCAGGAGAAAGCAAAAGGAACTTTTGGTCTTCGATTCAAGCTGCCACCTGTCTACCACACACGGTGGAGGCTTTACGCTATCCCTTTTAATGCTCGCTCGTTCGGTCTTTTGAGCTTCTCGTCAATGTCCGAGCATGTTTCTTGTAGCCAGCTGGTTGCAGTTTCATGCATTCGGATCAATCCATCAGTACTGTGGGATGGAGAGTAAAGCGAACAGTCTGTTGTTATATGGTCTGCCGTTTGGCTCTCAGCGCCGCATTTACATTCCTTTTAATGCTGAACACCACCGAGGAAAGGTATGAATACAAACTTCTTATATTCTTTGGTTTGACCCTACCGGGAATCAAACCGATGTCTTGCGTTTTAAAAGCAGACGCTCAATCCACTGCACCGGCGATTCGGTTGAAATTGTTTTTTTTTTCAATCCTTAATCTTTTTATAATGATCGCTTTGTTAAAACAACATTGTATGGTAGCGGGGAATGAATGACATTGTTAAAACTTTCATCCAAAGACGGAAGTGCTTCTGGGCCCGCTGAAATCTTAAAATTATGCAACAGTTTTATGAACACGAAGAAAACTTGTCTCTTTGCAATGTTTTCCCCAGGGCAGGCTCTGTATCCCCATCCATAAGGAAAGATTTTGTTCGAATGAACATATTCTCCATTTTCATTGATGTGTCTATACGGATCGAATTTCTCAGGATTTTTCCATAATTCAGCATCGTTGTTTATTCCAAGAAAATTGATTAGCACCTATAACAAATAAATTTTTTCAATGTTTCGAAATAACTAACAAATCTGTCTCAATTACTATAAATTATGAGTATTTAAAATAACTAAATTTTAGCTTTTAGAACTATAAAATTGATTTCGACTCATCTTTAATATTTTATTTGAACAGAACTTTAAATAACCATTTTTTGGAACCAAAAAACTACATTTAATTAAAAGCAGTAAAGCCGTTATATTTAAAAAAGTAAAATTTTTAAACGTTTTGAGTTTAGCTACGTCCATCATCACTAAAAATGAAACGTTATTCAAATAGAATTGCTCACTTACATATTTTACTATTTTAAATAAGACTTCACTCTTTTCAATTAAATTAAACTACCGTGCAATCAGTATCCGAAAAACTAAAATTAGTGAATATGTGTTGTTCGTTTTTCAAGTTTTGAAATTCATTTTCTTTCTTTGCCGAAGTTTCTCTGAATGAAACAGTGACATAAGCTTGCGAATTTTCAGTGATAAATAGCATATGTATTTATTAAATATGGCTTTTTGCAAATCAAATCTTTCATTATGCTTCTGGTAATACGTCAAAGCGTGTGACTAGACGCCGCGGTTCACTTCCGCGTCATTGCACCCCGGCAACACAGCTTCTTTTGAAGAAATGTCGCATCAGTGGCGAGACATTGGCAACACTGTGTCCGATTTGATCGGCCCCAGATTTGAACCTCAGAACTCCCTCTCCAGAGACGAACACGCAATCAGCGAATCAGCAAACTGACAGTGGATTTTTGCTTCACGCGAAACGAACCATTCTTCAAAAGTAAATAATAACATCATCATTCGGTTATACCGGAGTTTCTTTCGGAATGATGTAATCGGAAGCATGAACAGTTTGCTTCGTTTTTCTGTAAGTCAGAGTGTTAATTGGTCTGAACCTCATCACTTCCAGCAGGTAGGCACAGGTGAAAGGCATTTTATGTCTGACCTCAAACATTAGGTTTTCATGTGGATCTGCAGAAATAAATAGTGAAATCAATCAAGTAATACGAAATCAAAAAAATATAACTCATTGCAACAACCTACTGTACAGTATCAATGCTTTTATAAAAAAGCTAGAGGTAATTTATATTTTTCACTGAAATTTACGCTTTTTGAAAAAAATCAAATCAAACCTTTCATTATACTCGCTGTATTACGCCCAAGCGTGTAACGAGTTGGCGGGGCCCGTTTCCGCGTCATTGCGTCCGGGCAACACAGCTCCTTTCGAAGAAATGTCGCAGCGGTGGCGAGCCGTTGGCAACATTGTGTTCGATTTTACCGGCCCGAGATTTGAACCTCGAACCTCCCGCTCCAGAGACGAAGGCGTTAACCGCTCGACCAACTGAGATTTTTGACTCATTCAGTTTTGAATATCTAACCATCAAAACATTGAGAAGCAAAATAGAATGTTAGCCGTCTTAATCACATAATAAGGTCAAGCGAAAAAGCATTTCAGGTATCTTGACTTTATTTCCAATTTCAAGAAAGGCAGCCCTGTCACTACAAAGTATCCACAAGACAGGAAAATGTTAGATATTTTTCTGGATCATGCAATGGCAACATGGTCATGAGGGTAAAGACATCGTTTTTACGACAACCCTGATCGCATTACCAGGGTTTAATTTGCACCTTGGTCAAGTTGTTGTGTCTTTGGATAAGGCGTCTTTCAAAGATTGTGTCTGTTTGGTGACTTCGAACAACCAGCAAATTTACAAGAAACAAAAGGAAAACTTGGAAAATAGTCAAATCCTATGTGGATGCGGATTCTTGCAAAGGATATTGCCACCGTCGCTTTCTCGCGCTAAGAGGATAAAGGTGCGTCGATAATCGATCAATTCTTGAATACTTACTAAAATTTGCATCAATTTCTTCGTTAATCAAATCATGATATTGAGGAAAATGCAAATAACAAAGAAATATCCAGGCAATGGTTGAGGCGGTTGTGTCTGTACCGGCGGCGTGAAGATCAATTGCAATTTGTCTTAAATTTTTATCCTGAAATTCCAATTATACAGTTAGCCATAAAAGCTTAACCCGGAAACTCGATTTTATTTAAGCCAAACTCGACCTTAATCGTTTCGGAAGGAGGGAAATCTCGCCTCCTCCCCGCAAAATATCTACATATTTAGTCTAGTTAGTGACACACGAAAGAGCTAAAAGATTAGTGACAAACGAAAGAGGGGGCATAATTAATATTCACTGAATATTTGTATATTCACTGAACATATATAAGGGTGGACTCGTAGACACAAAGGCGGTGCACAATGGTTTGCTAAATACGTTAATGTTTTTTGCTATTCAAACACATTCAAAACGCTGTATACTTGAACTTTAATTGAATGAGTAAATCCTGCACACAAATAACAATATTTTACATGGAAATCTTTGTCGGTTTTTCCCGCGCCGAGTTGCTGTTCATAGAGAAACTCATCAATGATGTCTCTGATATGATCAGGGTTAAACGTATTGCGATGATCTTCAATTAAAATATCGATGAAACCTGAAATGAGGACATTTTAACAACGATGGGACTATTTCCCCAAAATTTTAGTACTTTTTTATTGAATTCTACCAACGACTGTTTTTATTACCAAATTCTGACCAATTTTAATTCTTTTTATCAAAATTCTGACCCTATTCTAACCCAAATCTAAATCCTTACCCTAAAAGTATAATTCCTTTCCCAAACCCTGACTCAAAGCCTAATTTTAACCCGTAAAAAATTAAATGAAAAATGTTCGGATGAGTGTTCCTCATTTCGTTTCATTCTCTTCAAGTTAAAATTTGTCGGTCAAATAGTTATTCTCTTTCAATAAGTGTTTCCACAATAGACTTTGCAATGAGAAAAACCAAAATTTTTTGGTTTTTAAAAAATCATGGTTGCCTCTGAAAACTTATAAGACTAACAAACTGATAATAAAATTAATAATAGAATAGTGTTGGAATTTCATTGAACACTATTGGAAAATCTCACTGTATAGCAGCACTTAAAATCTAAATTTAAAACTGCATCAATCTGGCACACTAGATCTAAAAACGCAACTAATATATTTCACCTAAACGCCATCCTCAGTGCTTATTCAAAAATCTGTTTAAATCTGTTTTAACATTCTATTTCAATAAGACCTGAGGAGTGAGGATAAGTACTGAGGAGAGAGGATGGCTTTTAGGTAAAATATATTTGCAGCGTTTTTAGATCTAGTATGCCTCCGACTGTTCCGGTTTCAAATTTAGATGTTTATTTTGTATTTGCCCCGTCATCGATTGGTTTCATCGAAGTTTTTAGAGCTCATCGGTTTTTACGTTCAAAATCAATGGCACTTAATAGAAGTATTGATCTTGTTGCATACATGGTCAGTCAATCATCTCCCTTTTTTTACTTTTGTTATCTTTACACAAAGTTAAAATTTAAGATTTGGTAATAAAGTCATAAAACTCCAATCCATCCACAATAGCAGGGACAAAAAGTAGAATTATAAACTGGATGTAAAAAAATTCAATTGATGCAATTAAAACTCATCACTTTGGCTTACATGACTGTGTTTTTGAAAGTAAGACGGCAAATAATACATGAGCGTCATTCATTTCACTATGAACGTTTTGCTCGGTCAATAGCGCAGAGCATCACCAGAAAAAAATAGGAGAGTGTAAAACAGTCGAAAGTATACGATAGAATTTACAATTGACATAAAATTTACTTTGAACTCAGTTTACAAATCTCATTTATACCTTCGCTTAAAAACTTGAATTCTTTCTTCGCTTTGTCAAAGACTTTGCGATAGGAAGGCAAAAATCTCAAACTAGGAAATACATTAAGTTGGGCCAGTTTTGCGGCTTCTTTGTTTTCAGAAAATCTACAGCAAATATAACAAACAAAACATTATTTTAATCACGATTAAGTATAAGATTTTACCAGATAAGAAGCTGTCAGCTTTTATTTCGCATTATGGAAATTGAAACTTTTGATCTAAATGAAGCACAGTGATTTAAATACTAGCCCAAACATGAGTGTTATATTGTACACTTGAGCAGTACCACAAACAAATATTTTTTCAGGGTGTACCAAGACTGAAAGTTACCGAAAATTAGGTGAAGACCAAAGATAAAAGGTCTTTACCTGAATTTCGCCTTATAATTACGAATTGTAGGTGTATCACTACTAATTGCGTGCTTTTAGCTGATGGTACTATACTTGAGTGCGCGTGAGCTTATAGATTCTCCCGGAACTGTGAGCCCAGTAATCCTAGACTCGGGGCCGGGTACGACGTAGCCCCTGAACTCCCGCCTCGTAGGCACTACAGTGGTATAGAGTACGTGAGACAATATAAATTATATATGCTGTATATCACGGTAATTAGAATTTTTGCAGCTATAAAACTTTCTGAAAAAGTTTAGCTGTCTTGAAAAGAAAATTTGGTATAGCTAAACGGCTCTATTTTAATAATTATTGTATTTTTAATTTAGTTTAACAGTTTGTATTTAAAATTTAAACGTCCAAACAGTTGAATATTTTGAAAGCAAGCATTTTAGAAAACTAGTAAAAACGGTTTTAATGTTTGATTTTTAACTTTTGCTTTGCTAAAATATTACGTCTTTAAAAATGATATTTTCAAAATGTTTAGTTTCAGATAACCAGAAGAGAAACACAACCAGCAAAAATCGTTACGAAACTTTTATAATTTTTAAAAACAAGAATAAAATATCCTTACAGATAAGAAACACTGTCGGCTAACTTCTTTATTCTAGGATCGTCGAAGTTATAATGGATGTTGGAGACAGCTCTAGATATTACGTTGAGAGAAGTAAGAAAGGAAAATAGCTGCAAAAAATGTAACACCTCTAATTTAGGAAAGTATACTTTCATTTTATAAAAATACATTATAAAAACTATATGGGTCAACCTAAAAACCAAATATATGATTTTGTTTTGTACTGTATTTCCTAAAAAGGAAAAACATTTTATTCTTGGCGAAGTTTTTCGTTCTTGCGACATAGCATCAGCTACAAGAAGAGGTCATCCATGCAGCTGTCATTTTTAAAATGCTTTTATGAAAGTAAAACTTCTTAGCAGACTGAAAAGGATTATTTTAATATGAAAAACAGCCCGGCTTATGCTAAGCCTATATAGTGTTTCTATCACTTGAGCTTTAGAAGTAAAGGGTAGCGGTGAAACGTGAAAATATTTCGGTAAAATAAAGTCAAAAATGTTCTGATGTTGTCAAGGTGATATGTCAACAGATATTATGATGATAAAGTAATATTCTTCGAAAATAGTGGCTTGATTTTGAGTGACAATTCAAAATTTGATGACTCTTTATGTCAATTGCCAGTTAATGGAGAATATACGTGAACGCATATAAGAGAAAATATTTTAGATGATAAAGTTTATTAATAAATAATTATCAAAATGCTTCAAAAGTTTTTTCTATTTCGATTTATTTTATACTATTAATTGCTTCCCTTAATAAACAGCTTAATTCTGCTTCTGCAACTTCATCAGTTCATTAGTTCTATTAATACATTCTTGGCCACTAAGCATCACGATATCACCTTTAGATCTATTGGTTTTCCAGAATTTTTTTCCAATTCTTTTATTAAATGATCAACTTCTTCAGCAATTACAAATTCCAGTGCAGCAGCTGATCCAGATTTATCACTTCCAAATCTGCAAATAAAAATAATTTAACATACTGTAATATGGTATTTACTTTTATGTAACTCGTGTTTTGGTATTGTACAGAAGTGATTCAAAAACTTAATCTTCCTTTATACAAGCTATATTTTTTCGAAGGTTATAACGAGTTTGCGGTACTCATCTCCGTGTCATTGCGCCCAGGTTACCAGAAACAAGTTATTAGAGCCAGATGTCTATGAGCGAGAAGCATTAAATTGAAGCAGATAGAGCCAATTTTTCAACATACAGCTAAATTTTGAAAATGACTATGGCACCAAAAGACGAAAAAACTTGACATACAAAAATGAGTGATTATTACTGATACATTGTACAAAGCATCCCAATGTATGTGCAGTTGTGTACTGTTACTGTATTATATGATGTTTTTTGTAAGATTGCATTTTGTTCAATTATCCGAACAAATCGCTTTTCCTAACCACTCTTGGACCCAATTATTGGCGTTTTATGCTACATATCGGTTTATACAACCTAAATTGAAACCTCGTTTCTTTGTAAACATTTTGATACAAGTCAAACTATAGGTGACTGTTATTGTTTACGAAAGTCATGAATATTGGATGAGATTTTAAACTTATGTTTGTGCAATTTCTGGGCGCCAAATTATTTTCCGTGAACTTGACATTTCATTCCTGGTTTTGAATCCTTTGCTTGTGAACACAAATGGTCGACAGTGATTTCAAAGCCTTTCAAGAATTACGCCAGATTTATTCTGAGCGTCAAACGTGAGCGTTCAATCGTATTTTTAGTTTGCTTTTAACCAACCGTTTTTGTTTTTGCTCGTCTTTACATGTTTCGTGAATCATCTCTACCCTTACAAAGGTGATCATTAGTCATCATTTGGACTTCTCATGAATCCTGCGGCGAATAGTAATTAGCATCGTCTTGTAATCATTATTACATATTTTTGTTTGCCAAAATAAACTGAACTGAACAGGCAGCTTTTACACTGGTAAGGCAGTACGCCAGGCGTGCCCAATTTCTGTTTAAAATAACCTAAGGATTATTTTGTAGGCTCACGATTTATGCCCATTGCCCAGTGTAGATCGGGTTTTTGCTGTTAATTCACAATCACGTATTATGTTCTATAGCCACTATTTGTAACGTACTTTAAAGCTCTGCAACTGTGCAAGCCATTACGGTTTGTCCAGTTTGGCCCAGAGGTGGCTGGGGAATACTTTTGGGTTAGATGCGCTGAGGGCTGCTGATGAAAGCTAAAAGCTCAAAACAGCGCTGCCCAGCTCTGTGTACTAGCTGTTGTAATGTTTTGATGCAACTGCACATAGTGTCGCATTGCCGAAATACAGTACAGTAATTTAGGTGGTAACTATTTCACCGAAAATTTTTAAGTTAAAGAGAGTAAAACGAAAACGAGCAATACATTCTTCTGCGTTTTTTTCATTTACTTTTTTAAGCGTTAAGATTGGAGTTTGAGCCAAGATTTGGGTTAGGGTTAGATTTGAATCAGAATCAATAAAACACTAGATAAAACTTTCCAGTCAAATGAAGCTTTCCAATACTCTATCACTGACAGTCTCTATATTGCTAGGTCATGATAGCAATTAATTGCTAGATGAGGGAAACTATGAAAAAAGATACAAAATTGAGATTCAATTCGATTAAGTATGGCCTGCTGTATATCAAAAAACAATAACATCAACTTTTAGGGTTAATTACCTATGACAAAGTTTTCTTTATTTGATGATAATTAATCTAAACAAATAAATTGCACTTTTTTTTTTATGCAAACCAGTAAATTTCAAATCCAGTCTGTTCTTAAATTTTCACGAATTTTCAGCCTCCTTGTTCTTTATTTGTTTCTAACTTTACCGGAGATAAAGTCACAGAAATCAATTCTTTCTTGATCAAAAGTTGTGTTTCGCTATAGATTCAGACTACCGTTGAACAAATCAACAAAGAATGCAAATAATACAGCAAAAGCCAAGAAAACTTTGCTGATCACTTACAAATGCATTGTTCTAGGCCGTGTTCTTTGTTATTTTTTTCATACTGAAGCTGGCATTGTTCTTAATTTGTTTTCAAATTTTGAGCAAAAATGAGCCTCATGTTCTTTTAAAATTGTTCATATAAGTACAATGCACCAACCCTTTTCGTAAGAACCGCAACACAAAACTTCGAAGTTTTTTGTAGGAGTCACCAAAATCTTGCAGACCAATTCCATAGTTATGCGAAAGCTGATCAAAAACGTACAAACGAGGCCTCCCAGCAAGTTTGGCGCTTTGCTTGAACAAAGTCTGGAAAAAAGAAGTAACAATATGTGAAGAAACTCGATACACTTGCAATCTTTTCATTACAGCGCTCAGGGACGAAATTCCGTTCATGGTCAAACTCCAAAAGTTAAATTCTGTACTATTTCTAAGAGAAGGAGCAGACTCGCGACGTGTCGCTTGATTAAGCGGCGTTTTTATTTTGGTCTCTTGCTCCTTCTCGTCGTGCTAAATCGTGTCTTTTTAAATATTTGCTAAATTCGCGATGAATTATTTCTGCTCGGCAATAAAAGGTTACTCAGAGTTGTAAACGGTCCGACTAGTTTAGACGCGAACCCGAAAATATAAGCCCGAAGCCGGCCCAAACCCGAAAACTAATTTGAAGTCCAAATCATGCCCGAAAAAACCCGAAAGTTTGGTTAGGTGTGAAAAATTTAGCAATGTTGCCAAGTTATTTTGATTATTTTTTTGTGCATCTAATACAAAAAGCACGTCTCAGGCCCGAATTAAGCCCGAAATTTTTGTCAACTTTTGGCCCGAAACCGAACCCGACCCGGAAAGCCCGTCTCGACTTACAACTCTGCGGTCACTATTACTGTTAGTGTTTCAGCATCACCTATTGCGAAACGTGCCGCTTCGCCGTTTCACCTTATTTACATATTAGTTTTGCACTGTTTTGGTTTTTGTAATCGTTGCAAGTTATTTTGGCCAATCACCTGTTTTGTTAATTTTGCTCACTGCCTTTTCTAAATTACGTCACACTCACGTGGCACTTTGACCTGTCTCGCGAGTGTTGGTAGCTTTTATTTTCGGATTTTAGTGGTGAAGCAAACAGGTCACATTTTTATTTTTGATTTTCGGAATTTTTAAGTTGGAAGACGTTTAGTTTACCTGCAAAAAATCAAGATAATATTTTGTTGCCTGTTTGACTCTGTTTTCAATAAAATCTGATTAAATACTGTTCGCTGTATATTAGAGTTACTGAGTGCAGCCACGTCTGAAAAGTCTACGCTGGGCCAGTAAGCCGGAGTCAAGCTGGGCAGGGAATACCCGTGTGGCTCCCCCGGGAAATGATCCAACTTCCGAGTTGGAACAGTTAGCAAAATGTTGGTTGGGCAAAAATCCGAAATTCTGTTTTTTAAACGGCTCGTATACAACTTAGAATTAACACAATATGCTTAAAAAAAAAAGTTTGTAACAACTTGCAAACTTGACGGTAACCAAGAGATTCGAGCCTCAAACCTTAAAATTTTGTTGCGCCGACGTAGGTAGAGGCAATTTTGTTTAGACTTTAAAATGGAAAATTTGAGTCAGAAACTATATCTTGGTGCAGTTCTTGCAAGTCAACAGCGACATTGTGTGACGACTAAAACTTAAAAATTTTGAGTCACAATAAAATGATTAAGTTATTATAATGCTGCAGTTTGCGGTGTTATTTCCATAATTTTACGCTGTGATATTCGATCTAACTCTTCGTTATTAAACACTTTTTGAAATTTTGATATCAACCACAGACTGATGCTACAAATATATATTGTAATTTAGGAACATTTTTCTTGTTTTTTAGTTTTAAAAGTACAATAGATCTAGAGAATCCGTATTTTTTTCTCCCTAAGTTCATTATTCGCTTTGTTTGCAAAAATTTTATTGTAAGCCTGTTAATATTTAATTGCATTACACTGAAAGCAAATTTTTCAATTCTAAGGATCGTATGCACCACTGTGGATTGACTTTCATCCAAAGACTAACAAAACTTTTCGGGAAAAATTCAGACAAATTGCTTTATTGATGACGTCATTCTTGAATTTCGTCATGATTAGTTGAACGATATAGAAGATAAAAATTGATAATCCGGGGATCAAGTTAATCTACGTTGGTGCATATGACCCTATAAGTACTAATTGAAATGACAGTTGTTTAATAAGCGTCTGAAGCTGCCTTTCTGCGACAGGAGGATAAAAAATTAAACATGCAACCACGACTCAAAAATATCTTACTTCGTATGCCATTTCGTAGCTGTTAATTACAACGATTTCCTCACTTCCTATTCTCACAGCAAACACCGGTTTCTTCATTTCCAAACTCCATTTCTTGAAGATCATTTCGGGGTAATTATCATTGAGATAAGGGACAACTCCTATCAGTGGAAATCCTCGGATAAGAGGAGGAAATTTGGGATGAGGCTTTTTCCACCAGTAATAAATCAAAGCTAATAAGATAATCACAGAAATCCAGAAACTAAATGAAGTCAGCCAAACCAGAAATGCCATTTTGCTAAAATAACACCCTGACTTATACTATTTAGTCCAAAACTCTTGTGTTTCTATATAATCCAACATTTAATCTAAAGTCGACTAAAATAATTAATTTACTACATTTGCGTCTTTAAAATTGAATTAGTTTTTGCAGTTGATAAATGTTATGTAAGTGTAGTACAAAATTTGCTAAACTTTTAGCATTCTTTTTCAGCCCGCTAAAAATGTTTCTTTTCATACATGCATGAATTTATTCGCTCAATCGTAAAAAATAGCTCGCATGTAGACAAAACAAATCGCAAACAGCACAATACTACCACCAAAGCAGGAAACACCAAAAAAAAGTTATTCAGTCAAAGTGCTTCCTGATGACGCTGAGTTTTTAAAAGATCAAAGCAAGTTAGGAAAACGAAAGAAGAAAATAATAAAAAATATAAAAACAAACAAAAAAATCAAAAAAAAAATCAAGAAATCATAAAAAATATAAAGAGGTAAGATGCTTAAGCAAATGAGAAGCATAAGAGCAAAAATCAATAAAAAAAATAAATAAATAAAAAAGTTCCGTAAGTTTCAATGAACGGTTTTATGCAACGAAACAGTTTAGCAGGTGTTACAATAAAGCAAGAAACTTTACTGTTCTTCCTGATTCAGGGATTGGCGACGACAAGGAATCTAATTTTAATTGTTCAGAAACCAAACAGCAACCAACTATAATGCAAGGACAGAAAACAATAAGCTGGAATAATATATTGTTTCAAAAAGACATCTTTGGATTTTTCGTGAAATATGAATATCATATGACGATAAATACAAAAAATGCAATATAAACAACGGTTGGTTGTAAGTAGATAAACAACCTGTTGAGTAACGCCAGTTGATTAATGTGCTGTTTTTCCCTACGATTTTTTATTTTCCATTAGTAGATGAACTGTTGGCCTGTTAAATGTGATTGATGATCTGTATTGTTTTAACGCTCGGTGACTCGAAACCTTGATAACACTTGATTTTGTAGTTCATTCTTTCCAGTTTGTCTGAAGTTAACATGGCTGTAATTTAACTAATACCTGAAGAGCCCTGATGAAAGGCGAAAACGTTTTTATTTTTGATTGTAAATAAATTATTAGAATGATTTTAGTCTTGCTGTTCATTGCTATTATTTGGCTAGATAAAAAACTATCACTCAAAAGTACTTAGAGATGTTTTTTCGGTCGAATACTCAATTTTGAGTGACCTTTCAGTTTCTGATTCTTAGCAAGTTATGTAAAGTGCTTTAAAATGTGCTAAATACATTAAAAAATTAAAGCATTTAAACGTGATTGCTCTTTTTCAACCCTGTTAACTGGCATCTTTTGATTCTGAAATTACAGCGCAACATTTAAATTAGACCAAGCCAAAAAATGCCAAATTACAAAAGAACGATGCTAGCAAACAGCTTTACGTTTGATTTGTTTTTTTGGTGACGTAATTAAATGCTTTAATCGGCAGATTTAATGTGGCACTTTTGGAATGATTCAGTAATAATCGGGCAACTGAGCTAAGAGCCGGAACTAAAAAGTGAAGTTGAAAACGCACTAATTTTACATTTGTATTATACTTTTGTAAACTGGCTTACAGTATTTTTTGTTTAGATATGCACTATGTCAAAAGTGGTTGTTGAAAATTAAAATTGAATTTAATTTAGCCCCGCTTTCTGTAAGCCTTTTCTCTTCCCCTTCAAAAGGGAACAGCACCAATGAGAAACTCCACCCTCAATTCTGAAGTAAATAAATTCGAAATTCTTGTCTTCATTAAAGAAACTCAGCGGTTCAAAAAATGACTACAACTCACGGCTCACATCCTGAAACTAAAAAGTATTTTATTTTTGTTATACAGTAATTTTAATTCTAAAACTTACATCATCTTTTCTCTCAAACGCCAATAAAACTATGCTTGTCATTAATTTCTCAGAGACTGGAACAAGGATAGTAAGAGGAGAAAAGAATTTACAGTCGGAACTAATGCATCCTTTTTTTCTGCTTCTGCTGCATTGAAGCAATGAATCATCAGTTTGTAAACTTTTTATTTGTCAGAACGATACTTAGTTACGATAGTAAAGTGTTTTCCTCTAGCTCTTCATTTCTTCAATTAATCAGTATCACTACCTCAAATAGACTACTTGTTTCTTCGATGACTTGAATGTTTAGTCTGCAACAAATAGCTATAAAAGACCATAACGAATTGAATTCAAAACGATAAATTTACTTATTTCATAATAATTCAATTAACGAGTTCGTCTAAATATATATGTAAAAGGGCGCGGGAAATGTGCCGTCGAAAATCTGCACGGTGTTCTACTTTTTTAGAGAAATATGTCCTATAACATGAGCTGTATTCGTGACCAAGCTTCAATGTACTGCAATAAATCGCTATTTATTGCATTGTTAGAGTTACAAAGCATAAAGTAGCAAAAAGATATTTTATTTTGTTGAAGTCATTTCAATCAATTTATCTCAATTTCCCTTACCTTGATTCACGTAGTTAAGCATGATAATGTTTCAAACTAAAAAATTCAAAGTACAGTTAGAACGACACATCTACTATTTTGAAACGTGCAGTAATATTACCTATCTACCCAGCTTAATATGATCATTTAGAGATATAAGTAAAAAATATCACTAAAAGTTTCAGAAAAAAATATTTGTGAATCGAGAAACACTTATGTTAAAACCATTTTTTTTTTTAACTGGAAAAGATTTCAGAACAATGTACTTTATTATAAGCCTTTGCAAAATAAGAAAAATGTTTATCTCAGCAGCAAGCAGCAATATACTACACTACATATATATTATTTTAAATCACTTTGTCGCAAATCTACGCTTCAATGAAGCAAAGTCTTTATAAACTTGTTTTATTTTCATTACCACTTTTCATACTGCCGCTTTTCAATAATTTTCTATCAGATTGAAACATAAAAATATGCTGAGCTGTTAAAATTCCAGTTTGTTTACAAAAAATATTTTTGCTTACGTTATTGACGTAAAGTTTACCTTATATTTTATTTACGAGTACGTTACGCTTAAAATTGCATAAATATGCAACTTGTTGTTTTAAATTTTTCACTGCTTTAAAATATGGAGAAGTTCTCAATTCAAGTAAACAACAAAGAAACCACAAGCATAAAATTTTTCATGGTCTTTTGATAGTCATGTTTAAGCGTTAAGAATATTTGATTTTGAACTGTTGTGCCTGTTGTAGGAATTGGATCATCTCAGCTTCACAGTTTTGGATTTTTGCTGAACGAGGAGGGGCTTGAACACAAAGCTAAAATTTGTCAGCGTGTGGCAGACGGAGGGAGTTTGAATTTATTCTGGTAACAGGTCAAAGTTTTCCAATTTGAAAATGTCGTAATTTACATACTGTACATAGCGACTAAATTGTAGACACTTAGATATCACTAACACTGACGTGATTCGTCTTTCTGTGGAAGAAAATGGATGCTCGACTGAATGACAGCAAGGTCCTTTGCAACTTTCCTGTCACCATCTTCAACGAGTTTCAGTTTTTACTTCGTGCTGTTACTGAGCGAAGAAATAAACTTTGTCCTGTGCTAGATTGATTCGAAAAAACATACCGAGGGCTTATAGAGCCAGAACTGGCTCTGTCCAAAACGACACTTTTGAGAAAATCACGTTTTAAAGTTTGGAGTTTTAGACCTGACAAATTAGATAAAGATGATAAAATTAAACTTGAGTTATTCTGGTGTTTGTGTTTGTGTGTATAAGGTGCTGTTTGTGTGTGTCTTGATTAGGTGCTGTTTGTGTGTATAATGCTTGATCTGACTTTCATTTTTATCGAAACATGATTTCAAGTCCGAAAATTGCCCAAATACGACATTGCCACTTTTTGCAGAAAAATGATTTTTGCTTTTCGTAGTTTAACATGGACGTAGCCAGATGTTAATTTTACCAAACTCGGAGAAAACTAACTCACGGAGTATACTTATCAATCACAACAATTTTCAATGTTGTGCATTTTTTAACACCAAAATAAAAACAAATTGTATCTACTGATGTTCAATGATTTGCATTAATCATCGTCCTCCGCTGATTCTTCAGCTGCCGGTTCCGGAAGACGATCTCATGCTTTTTTCGAAGTTGGAAAGGAATCAAACCAATCATGTACTTCAAGTGGAATGACTTGTTGGGCACATAGTTTCATGACGTCTTCTTTTTTTGCTGCTGTGATTGATAGGAATTCTTCTATCATAAGCACGAAGAAGTTCATGTGAATGGTTTGGTTGCCCACGTGCTAATACGTGAATTTCTTTAAATTTCTCCGCATAAGCATACCTGTAAAATATTACTCCTGGCGCAGTTTTCATGTACTTAAAGCTTTTGACTAAAAGCCAGTTGACCATGTTACCATCAGTATCGCGGCGGTTGGTTTTAGGAAGCCCCTGTGCAAGTTTTTGGAAGTCATAGAAGTCTTTATGGTGATAATTGAAAACTTTGTATGGGTTTCTGCGTCGAGCCCAACGAAGTATATGAACCTAGTCCAACATTGGGAAGACATCCGCGTGCATTTCCTCACGCTCAATCGCAGAATGCATGGAATCTCATTCCATGTGAGAGTGATCACTCTCTAGAAAGTTGTGCGTGATTACTTGAAGAGGTGTCCGCTGTACCCGCATAAAGAAACATTGCAGATACAATTTGGTTGCGATTTTGTCCATCGCTAGTATCAAAATATAAGGACACCTCAAAAATCGTACTGGGGAGCTGACGAATCCAATCATAAAGGCAAATTGCAATCTCGTTGCTTCCACGCCGTCCTTCAACTTCTGACCAGCAATAACATGACGCACCATTTGGCGTGGCGAGATTGTACACACTTAAGTTGTAAACGCACTGCTTACGACTGTAAAGCGGGACTACTTGGGATCTGAAGAACACTCTGCATGTCAAACGTTGCAGACATAAAGTTATTGTCGGTAGAGCAGCGAGCTTTGTCGGCAGTTTTTATTGAACGAGCTTCTTCTTTTCTCTTGAAATGAGCTTGATACTCCTCTGTAACGTCTTCCTTGTCTCTTCCTTTAAGCACTTGGTATTTTGTGCACTTTGAGCATTGATCTTTTTCAGGGCAAAAAAAGGATAGATTGTATTCTTCGCAAAAGATTTACGATAAATCCCTTCTTTGAGTGATGCTACAGGAGAATTAGTAACTTCACCTGCGTTCGTTCACAGAGTATACAATTTGGAAATTGACAATGATTGATCCAAGTATAACGTACAACCGTCTCTTCTTGTATAGCGTGATTCAATTCTCGAAAAACTCTCAATATGTCTTTTCACGAGTGCCTTTGCAACTTGACTTGTTTTGTTTGCAGTAGTACGTTTACCATGTTTGTCTTCAGCAGTAAACGTTCCGGCTTCGCCACAATTTCTCAGATCAGTGTCAAGATTCCGATGGCCAATATCCAATGTCTTTAAGATAAACCTTTTGCACACACGTTGGCTTTTGCTGTTGGTGAATGAGTCAGCAATACTTTGAGTTTTTGTGTACGATGTTGTTCTCCTCTAACTTTCCAACGTTGTATGTCGTAGACTTTAACTCGAGATAGTATGAAGTCTTTTTGTCTGGCGTAGTCTATTAACTTCCAATATTCGGCACAAATTTGAGATCTTTTCGTTCAGGAAAGTTTTCATTGCACTTGAATCTGCACTTTTCACAGCTCGCTTGCTGAGGAGCTCTTGATGCTTGAATGTCACCACTTGAAGTAGCACATTCTTGTCCTGATAAGAGAAGAACTTTTCGCTGATTCTTTTTCCATTCTTCCGAATTAGATTTTCTTTTTCTTGTACCGGTACCGTTGTTTTCATAGCTGTTTTATCAGATTCATTATCCTGGCTTGTGCTTAGTGTTAGAGAAATACTTTCACCTGCTTCTTGACAAGGATATTACTCTGCTTCTTGCTCATCATTTTGTCATCTTCTTCGTTGTCTGTTGGGTGATAGTCAGGAATCAGGATCATCAATATCAGTCAAGATCTCCATCAATCACCAAAACCAAACTTCCGAAGTACTTAGGTCTTGCCCTGAAAGATAAATGGCACATTGAAAAAACTGTTTTTCTATGCGTACATTACAGTATTTTTGGTTATCGTAATACCCTTTGAATGAAAGGCAAACAGCTTCTTCTATCTAGCAAAAAATGCTATGTTATTGTAAAAACATGGAGATATTCATACTGCCTCCATACAATGCTTAGAATAGTAGAATCAGTTTTGAACTGTAAATATCGATACCACCAACATTCAAAATTAAAAAAGGTTTCATACTCTTTACTTCACACTCTTTTTAAATATAAAAACTATTCTCTTTAGCTGCACTTTGAGTAATAAGCAATTACCTGTCCAAACTAACATGACAATCAGCAAGATCTTAAAAAATCACAGAATCAACATTTTCCGATGTAGCATCAGCACAACACTTGCTCTATACTACCAAGAACGATCTGAAACTGACATTTTGTTCAATTGATGCCAATCGCCACTTGAATGATCTCTCTTTGATTCCGTTCATTTCACTAAAACAGAAGCTAAAAATGACGCACTTGTTTTCATTGTTTAATATCAAATCAAATTTTGATTTGATTTGTTTTCATTGTTTAATAAGAATCTTATTATTGAATCTCACAAACATACCGACTGAAGTCGTGGCAATTTATTTCCTTTCCATTCTTCAAATAATTGTGCCAATTACCACCCATTATTGCTTTTACTACTGTCTCGATCAAAATGTCTTGCACTGACGTTATTTCAATAAATCCAATGCTATAGAAAAGCCTGATAGCAGGAATCACTGCCGCAACAATAGCTACTTTACTACTTACGAGCAAGTTTCTTAATCACTACCTATTTATTTTTTCAATTCTATAATTATTCCTCACTTCAATGTAATTGCTGCTCTTCGAAGGCGCAGAAGAAAATAACTTCAAAGAGATAAAAATAAGTAGGATTAAAAAGCGTGAAATTTTGTCACTAATAGATGTAAAAATAAGTAGGATTAAAAAACGTGAAATTTTGTGGCAAATTGATGTTTGTTGATCAAAAAGATCAGTGCAAAATTAATTAACTTCCATCAGCAATATGTCCCACTTAGCCAGTTCAGGCCAAAACAAAAACCAAAAAATGGACTTAGCCAAAAACAAGTGTACTAAAGAACTACTTTGCTGAATGGGTAAGGGTTTAAATTGCCCATATTGAATCTCACTAACATACAAAATCAACATTAGCACCTCTCTTTATTCTGCAAAAAAGAAGCATCAGATTGTTAACTAGAAGTGGATATCGTGAGCATACTAATCCTTTGTTCTATCGAGCTAAATGCTTAAAACTCAAGGATATTTACTCTCTGGAAACTGCAAAGCTAATGTACAAAATTCACAATAATGTATTATCTTTTGTAAATTCAGATAAGTTTAACCTAATAAAAAACTGCTATACACATAAGACAAGATTGAGCCACAAAAACAACTTCTTTCTTCCAAGAACTAGAACAAGATTAGGGCAAAAGTCTCTATCATTCGCAGGAATTAAAGTTTGGAATGAAATTCCAAGCAGTATGAAAGAAGTTTCATTCTACAGATTTAAAAAAGCTGTTAAAGCTCATTTTTTGTCAACCTATGAAACCGATAAAAGCTAGAATAACAGCTTTCTATCAGCAATGCAGTAGTAATTACAGCAATCATAGTTGCATATTTATGCTTGAGTTCAACAATAACCTATTCTATTGCTTGAATGGCATGAGATTGGTGCATTCATCTATCACACATTTATTACAATACGTCATCTCTCATTTTGATGTGCCCTTGAATTATTAGTAATTTTGCAATAACTGACTGAGGTTGATATATACTGGTATTGGAAATTGTACCAGTACTAATGACATATTGGCAAACAATACAAAACAAAGCAAGGAGGTTTTTTTCACTCCAATTGCCCACTTTAAATTCTATAAAACATAAATAAGCATTATGAACTTTATTAATTTTATTGCTATCCACTCTGTAGTTACAGTATTATTTTTATTTTCTAGTATGCTTAGAGTTAGAACAATTCTAATGTTGTCTTGCATTTTCTTTGCATGGTGACAGTGAGTTTTGTGTATACACTGTACAAAATGTACATATCTTTGCGACACTTTGTTTTAATTTTGCGTAAAATTTTTTATCGTAAAAAGTAGCAGACTGAGAAAATCTAGAGGCTGTTTTTTTTTTTAACCTTAACTTGATGAGGTGGCAGTAGACTTAGTTGACCTTTCGGTCCTTCGCTGTCTCCTCACCAAGTGACTAAATATCGCTTTGAATTTGCAAGTTTGTGTGTTTGGTTTTAAAGGAATTGCATATTTCGATGCTTTGGTGATAGACCTAGAGGAAGTTGCAGTTTTTTTTCTTGTGATATGACGTCACTTGGTAAATAAATAAATATGATGATGATGATGATGATGATGATCATAAACTCCTTCCTATTACAAGTCCAATGATTGCAAAAACTCATTTTCGCCAAAAAGGGACAGACAGTTCTGGCTCTGAGCCCTCGATACTATGGGTAGAATTTCAAACGTCGGGGTAATTGCTGTAAGCTTTGATGGTTTCTATTATCAAGTCCTAAGCTTCTAAAAAATAAATGGTTTGAAGATTCTCTAAAGACATAGTCAGGTAAAACTACTGTCAAAACTGGAAAAAAATTGCAAGAAATGATTTCTCAACGATTTTGGGGGTTATTGAGTGTGGAGAATAATATACTAAAAGTCTACCAAAATCCACCCATCAGAAAGTTGTTAAATTGGGGAGGCAAAAGGGGAATTTTAGGATAATAATAGGAATGAATAATCATTTTCCCTACAATAAAACTATTATTTGAGAAGAGTCATCAAAATGATTTTTTGCACAGAGTCGTTTTGTACACTGAAGTTTTTAAGAATAGTAAATTAAAAGTGATGACGTCACATTTGAGCTAGCGACCTCATTAGCAAAAATTGCTCGTTTTGGAGAAAAAAATAGTGGCTTTGGACGCAAATAAAATCGCAAATTTTAAAAGCTAAAGATTAAAACTGATACGTTATTTTTATTAATCAAGTTTTGACAAAAAACATAACATTGTGACTGCAAGTCATCACAATAATGTCATTTTTGCAAAATATTGTAATTTTTTTGTTTATTTAATAGGTTTTACTTGCTTTGTTTGCGGTGCCATTTGGATTTTATATTAAATTTTGTAACAAAAATCAAATTGAATCTGTAACTTGGGCAAAGTTTAGAGAGAACTATGACGTCATATCGCGATGGTGTCATAATCCATCTATTTATAGCATTTGCAATTGCAAAACAATAGTTCTATTTAGTGAATGCAACTCTTAAAACTTATTTTATTCGGTGGGCTGATGAAGTAGCTTGAAATTGTAGTACTGGGATTCATTTTTGAACAATTTACATGCACCTTACGTAAGTATTGTGAACTTTTCATAATCACAAACACATTTTAAGCCATCTAATATTCAGCAAAATCAATTCTTTTAATTTTTTTGTGTCATATTATTTGGCATAACGGAAAAAAGTAATTAATTTCTAAGCTTTCGGACATGTATAAAAACACTTTATTTTTCGATTCTGATTGCTTCATCATGGATGACGTCATTATGTTAAACTTTGTTGACTGTGACAAAAAGTTTTTTTTTTTCTGTTTAATTTTGATCATATAGGAGTAATTGGGGCAAGGTGTGCGACAAAATTATACTTCTTGGTTGTCAGCATTGGAATTATTGCAGTATAAAGTTGAAACAACTTTTGTTGCAGTGACCTCAACAGTAATATTTCACCATGGCATTACTTTAGGGAAGATTGAATAGAATCGAAATGGCCAAATTTTGTGCAGTCCTTTAAGGTTCATATTTATTTAAGCACTTTCAATGAGTTTTGTCATGAAAATAGTATTTGAACATCAGTTTCACAACGCAATAGAAATTTTTGTAACATTGCGCGACCCCAAAATAGTCGCCATGACGTCATAAAAAGCAAAATTTTGAAATAAATTTGCTCTAAGCAACTTTCTTTTTAATAAAAATTACAGTAAAACGGGTCACACAACAACCTTTTAATTACAAGTTGTCAAGTTCACATTAAGCTGCAAATTTGACCCAAGTTTTGTTAGGAAAATGCAATTTGTAAGATAACCACCATGACGTCATGTTCAGTGAAAAACAGAGAAACATCCAATAATAATCCACTTTAATAAATTATCGTATTTTTATTAGAGTACTTAAAAAATTGTGTCATGTATTACTCCTAGTAAGTCATCTTTGAAGTATATTTCAAACTTTAAACAACTGCTGTTTCTGCGGCAGGACTCGCAATAGAGCTGCCATGATGTCACATAAGGGTAAAACATTTTAAGGTTATTTTTTAATTTTTTTTTATTTAATTTCTTCTTTCGTTTTCGAGAGGTTTCGACAGGTTCTGCTCCATATTCCGGCTTGCAAATAAACCAATATTTGCATTGCCAAAATTGAAATAATTTTTGCTGCGATAGTATTGCTTTGAAAACACTGTAACTGACATGAAGTTATGTTTAGCAAAATCTTTAAAAAAGCATCAAAAATTTTGTCATCCGAAATTAATGGCGTTGCTGATAAAACATTTCGACCATATATTGTCATCTGATGTTGCTTGCTTTATCTATAGGCAGGACTGTATTGCAAATTTAAAACAAGAATTGGTATGGCGGAATAACCGGTAAAACAACCGCCATTGCGTAGTGTTTTTCGAAAAGTAATATTATAACTGTTACCAACAGGCAACATTTAACGGTAACCACGGAGGAGCTCGCGGGTCTTCACTTCCTTTCCACTAACGTTTCTGAACTGAACACCAAACACCAAGCTTATAGATGTTGTAAAAGTATAATATATTGCTTTTCAGCCAGATAAAATATGACAAATTCAAAAAAAAAGAAGCAAAAATTTGGCCGAGGCTTTCCACACTTCAAAACAAATCAGCAACAGAATTCAACTTAAAGCAGATAAAAGGAGTGCGATGTTTTCTGCACTGCCGTCAACTAAAAAATGAGAACTACCAATGCTTCACGCGTTCAATGTGGAAAAAAGGTGTGACGTGAAACATGACGTAAAATTGCTTCAAACCAATTTAACAGAATTCGGCGATAGGTGGTGATTTGTGAATTGCAACGGAAATGGTCAAGAACGATAATTAAACGATTGAACTAACAAACTCAAATTCTGAGCAAAATGCAAATTAAGTTTGGATCCGCGTTGGGACAAAGTAACGTGATGCTGAAACAATAACCTTTTAGGTCATATCATAAGGTTGATTTTTTTTGCATCTTGCACAAAATGTACCATTTAAAATTTTAATCAAATCAACAACCTAGAGAATAAAAAATTCGAAACGATGTGTGCTTTGACAATAAAAGTTGTAAAATAGCCGCCATGACGCAATATTTAAGTTCTTAAAAAATGAATTTAATTTAGAGTAGCTTTTAAAAATCAACTCCTTATTACTTAGCGAATTTAAAACATTAAGGTTTGTTGCGGTGATGCAACTCGTAAAATGGACGTCATGCGTAAGAGATTTGTTTCAATGTTTAAAATTTTCCGATTTGTTTTACAGCATAGCACTTTAAAGCAGACTGCGCCACACAGTATGCAAGTTACACTTGAGCATATCGAAAAATCAAAATAGACTTTGTGCCGGCGCAACAAGCCACGTTATGCAACCGCCATGACGTCATGTGCATAAAGCAATGTAAAAACTGATGATTTGCTCAATTTGCGCATGCGCATCGAATTACGTACGCACGAAATATGTATTCTCTTACACACACCATATAACATCATGGCGGTTAAATGCATTAAATGTGAGCAACCATAAC
The DNA here is from genome assembly GCA_963965965.1 of Trididemnum nubilum. NCBI lineage: Eukaryota > Metazoa > Chordata > Ascidiacea > Aplousobranchia > Didemnidae > Trididemnum > Trididemnum nubilum. Next base: position 36,855,156 of record OZ014484.1, on the reverse strand, counting down.
TAATTATTATATTAAAGCCTTCAGAATAAATGACGTTATAGATGTAAATGACGTCATTATTGTGTCCAAAAATTTTTAAGTGACAGATGCAACTTAGCTCATAAATTTCTTAAATGAACTCCAATCATAAAAAAACACAGCAGCGAAATACATGTAAGCAAAGTCATCTATAAGCGGTTTAAACCGACAACGTATTGAAAAACTGACATCATCGGAGCGTCAAAGGACCAAAATTTTGCAGTGAGTTTCACCTAGCTTGAAAATTGCAATACACTGAACATCACCATATGCGTGACAAAAGCTGAGACTTCATTAATTTGCGGTAAAAACCTTTGACGCACAAATACGCATTTTATGTATGCAACAAAAATATGTGCGTAGCTTTGCTGTCTTAAATGCGGTATCACCATCTTTAATGTTACCCTTAATATGTATATTTTTAGTTCTTCTAGTAAGCGCGTTTAGCTTTTTGCTCAAATTTTGCCTGGTGCTATCACATTGTGTTTTGAATAAGCTAACAATTTTGTTTTAAGTTCGAAACTACTTCAATATCTTCCTTTGTTTGCGTTCGAACATTTTTATTTTACCTTAAAACACTATCTTTTCAACTCGCGAGTGACACCCAAAGGTAAAATGTGATGTCATTATTTCTATTTTACCGTTTTCAAAAACTTAAGAATACAGACTCATTCCTTGCCAAAAATTACTCTTCTAGCTTTTCGCAAAGAGCAGTGATGTTGCTAGTTACTGGGCATATTTTCGACCACTTTCTAGTTTCGGGAAAGCCCCGTTTTTTCACCTCCAAATTTTTTGACTTTCTGATGGGTAGATTTTAGTAGAGTTTTTGTATGTTATTCTCCACATCATGCAGCACCAAAAACCGTTGCAAAGTCATTTCTTGCAAAAAATATGGCAAAGCTAAATTAGAATGAGGAGATTTTGTCATAATAGGGAGTTAAAGGCGGTGAATCATCCAGCCAATTCCAGTGGTTTACAATAACTAAAATTGAACTATAATTTTTGATATTTTTTGTTTTAATTTTGGAACTGCGGTTGCAAAGATATTCAACAAATACAAAAAGATGTCCCCCCGAAAAAGTTTTTGGAAACTCTGAGTTTTGTTCTTCCCGCAGAAACCACAGTAGGCCTAATGGTTTAGAGAACTGTGGTAGGCCTAATAGTTTAGAGATAGTTTATTTCTAAATATTATTTCTAGATAGTTCGGCCGAATAGTTTAATAAAATTACAGTAGGCCTAATAGTTTAGAGAACTGTAGTTTTGGCGGGAATATCAAAACTCAGAGTTTCCAAAAACTTTTTTTGGAGGACATCTTTTTGTATTTGTTGAATATCTTTGCAAACGCAACCCCAAAATCAAAACAAAAAATATCAAAAATTATAGTTCAATTTTAGCTATTTTAAACCACCGGAATTGGCTAATGATTCACCGCCTTTAAGAAAGAAAATCTACTCTCTATAAAAAAGAATTGATTTTAATTAAGGTAGTCTCGGGTTCGATTCCCCGGCGGGTCAAACCAAAGACTATAAAAATCAGTATTCACAGCTTTCCTGCTTGACGTTCAGCAATAAAAAGAGACAGTTTGAATCCTCCATCATGTGTGGTACACAGGTGGGCAGGTGGCAGCTTGACTCGAAGACCGAAAGGTCTCTTCGCTATCTCCTGACCAAAGCAACTTAATGAATAAAGATGCAATTATAATTACAATTAATGCAGAGCTGTGACTGCTGTAGGCCTACAAAAATCGCACTCGAGTGTCCCGCACAGACTTTATTCCAAGCTAAAATAAAAAAAACAACTCTTGAAAAAGCAGAAAAAAATCTAAATAAGCAACCTTGTTTTTTTCTGCATTACTTTCTATTTGCTATACGGACTGTCTGAAATCTCCAAGCGGGTGAAAAATGTCACTTGTCAACAAATACACTGAGGAAATTTTGTGAATAACTTGGTCAAAATGCATAATCATTGTTTGCACTTGTAGTACTACTAGGAAATTCAACAATCACAATTTTGATACGGTTATTTGTAATCATATAACCAGTGCACATATTGTCAGTGACACAGCAATAAATTGGCTACGTTTTCCCGGAAAACTTTAGCGACAAAACAGTGGCGCAACCAGGAGGGGCTAAGAGGGGCTTCAGACCCCCTCAGCCAAGTCACTGAGAAACTTTTAACTAAAAAATGCTAGCGTTTAATCAACCAAAAATGTGTTTTGACTTGACCTGTAGGTCCAAGTAAAAGAGTCTGTCTTAAGGGACTGGGCAACTTACAATGGTTCCTTCAACTGTCTTCCGAATTTTCGCAATAAAGTTTTTTCAAATGACTCTAAAAGCGCGCGAAAAGTAATTCAAATAGCCTAAAACTGGCAGTTTTTTTGCGAAAAATCACAAATCAACTACCAGATGAAAGCATTTTCCGCGGACTTCCATGACCTCCGGCGGCTAGGGCTCCGCCCTAAAATGTTTTTGCTGCATTTAGGCTGCACTAGTTTGCTCGGCACGCCGCTTAATCGAGGCAATTTTTTTTTGAAGGGAATAAATTTAACTTTTGGTTTAAACCTCCCACCCCCTTTAGCAAAATTCTGGTTGCGCACATGCGACAAATATTGATAAACAAAAGCTCTTTTGACGGTGCCATTAAGAAATAGTATCAGTGAGCAATTATTTAAGTTGTATCCGAGGCGTAGCCATGAGAGGGCCTGGAATCTTTAAATTTACAACTTTCTATCAATTCGCTTCACACCGAAAAGAAGCATTAACCCAAACACTATTTTTCAACAAAATGGGAACTTCGCCTCAAGGTGGTTTCAAATCAGCTGTGAGTAGGAAGAGCTTTCCCATGGAAAGGGGTGTAAGAAACAAGCGGTTTAATGGCAGATCTACTCACCAGGGATCTGGTGCAATGGGGGAAAAGGGGTGTGAGCGGAACTTCAAGCGTTCAAGCTTTGAATCAGAGCAAAAACGTCTTCAAAAATAATTATGATTAAATGCGGGAAGGGGGGCGACCGGTGCACCATAACTTTTCTTGCTTATCCTGTAGTGAGACCAAGAGATGAAACAATGGTTTTCGACGTTAAAATAAAGAAATTGTAACAGAACGGTAACGAGACTCGGGTTTGATTCTCAGTCTGGTCAAACCAAAGACTATAAAAATTGGTATTCACAGCTTCCCTGCTTGATGTTCAGCAATTCAAGGGACAGTGTGAAGCCTTCACCTTGCGTGGTAGACAGGTGGGAGCTTGACTCGAAGACCGAAAGTACCCTTTGTTGTCACCTGGCCAAGGAAACTTCGTGAATAAAACGTAATTACAATTTATAAATGATACTGGTATTAGACACTTTATACATCACAGATAAATTTTTTATTTCAATTTACACAGCACAGAAAACAACACTTAAAGAGCAAAAACACTTATAAAGCACAAAAAGCAAACAAAAGGAATTAATTGAAAGCAGTTTTACAGAAGTAAAAGCCAAAATACTGATTGGTAATGATGATTAAACAGCGCGCAGAATGTACAAGCTTAAAGCAAAGTTAAAAGGAAAGCAAAATAAAACATAGCAGAAATAATCGTGCAAATATTGCCCAAACAAGGTCAACTGACTACTTGTAACAGAATGTTGCAAGGAATGGAGCACACCATTTAACCAATTCATTAGGTTTATTTGATAAAAAAAACACGCTAATTTGGCAAAATCAAACTCGTACGATTTTAATTCGAGCAATAACGAAAAGCAGATATATCGACAATGGTTAGCGCTTCTTATTTTTAACTGCACATAAAATCATTACGCGATAAAAACTAGCTGTAACTTCATACAATTTTATAAATATATTTCGTCCAGCAAAACACTTACTTTTTAATAATTTAGTTGTAATGTTTTGACGTAGGCTGGCCAAAGCTTTTAATATTTAATCGTTTGCGTACTATCAGGCCTAACAGCTACCAGCGCGGAAGCCTACGGAAGAGTCACCAGAACAGCGACTACTCAACAAGCAATGCGAAAAAGTTGTCTTAAAAAAAAGAGCAGTGGAATGGTAATTCAAAGGTTGCAGGTTCGATTCCTGCGGGATGACAACTTTTTCGTATTGCTTGTTTTCAAGTAGTTGCCGTTTTGGTGACTCTTCCCTACGCTTCCGCGCTGGTAGCTTTGGGCCAGATAGCACGCAAACGATTAAACACTTACTTATGTCGAGCAATAAACAATACATTAATTATTATTATTGTTCTTCAACAATTGCACGTAGATTTGATGTTTTTTTCGACAAACGGCGTGTTACCACGCAAAAAATGGGCCTCGTACCACTACATCGTTTGTCAATATCTAGAACACACATATCAGGAAATTTTGTTAAGATTAAAACTAAATATTAAATCAGAAAGCCTGCTAAAAAGTCGCACAAGAAACTAAGTGTGCATTTGGAGTGCACTGTGTTTACAATGACATGCAAGTCCCAACTTTAGCCTAGGTTTTATTGGATTAGATTAGTTTTCAAACAGTAACAATTGTCAGACTTGGCTTAAAACTAGCAAGCATGCTTTTATAATACGGGCATCGAACTTCTTTGACCAACATTAATAGTTAGAGCAACAAACAACCAAGGTGAAGATACACTGTGAGTTAGAAGTGCAGTATTGCTGCAACTAATTAGCAAATTTTTTTTTCTATTAAAATACGTACAGCACATAGAAAGTATTTACGGTGTCAACGAAAAATGATCATGCTAACTTATTACTGTTTTCCAAACCCAACGCCAAAACTTGTACTCAAAACAAAAATATACAATTTAAAAATCTGAGGTAGATGGCACAAAACGTTAAAATAAGGATAAAACATTTTATTGACTGATTCTGATTGAAATTGCACTGAAAAATGCACGTAGTAGGGGTCATTCTAACACTAAAGCAAACTAATTTTTTTAAGTATATCGATGCTAGTTAACGCACTGTTAGTTGAAATGCACTTGTAAACGCTTCTAAAACACAGACTAACAGTGGAAAAATTTGATTATGTAAATTACAAAACCCAACATATTCCCTACTTTTAAGGCAATCTACACAAGCGTCGGTTAACTATAATCTACGGATTATCAGTTTTGATCTTCTACACCGCTAAACTGTTTACAATATCATAGCAATTTTCCCCGCCATTCGTCTAAACCTTTTTATCTAAGTTTTGTTAATCCGTGGATTAAAGTTAATCCATTCTGGATGCTAGTGCATACGGTCCTCGAGCCAGTCCATACTGGGCGAACCGTGAGCATACGAGCGTATTTCTAGTTTATTTTAAACAGCGATTTGATATGCCTTACCAGCCAACAAACTGGAATTGGTTAAAATAAACTAAAGATACGCTCGTTCGGTCACGATTTTACGTCCAGTGAAGACCGGGCAATAAATTTAAAAGTTACACAATAGTGATATGGTTGAGCCAATATGGCAGCACGAAAACAAAATACGTTCTATTACTTCATTAATAGCCAACAGTCACAAAAATATTGTGCCGTTATGAAGCAACAATCGAATTCTGACGCAAATATCATAAACGACTGGCAATGTTTGAATTCGAAAAAAAATTAGTTTGTGAAGTGGAATCATTATCCGCCATCAACTCCGCTTCCAAATCCGTATCGGAGGGAGTTCTGTCAGACTCCACGCTTTTAGGAGGCGATGAAGGGCGAATCTGGAGATTTCGGGGCACCTGGGGTCCGTTAATGTAAGGGTAGTAGAGGTTGGGAGGCAGAGCAAGGTTGTATTTGGAGTAAACAGAAATGATAACGTTGCGTAGGTTAGGAGGTTCAGGGAGTCTGCTTAACTCCTCTCGGAATGTTAACATCTGGAACCAATCCGCCAACACTTTGAACGAAGGTCTGAAAGCAAAAACAACATTACTCAATGCAGGAAAGTAGTAGGTCGAGCGGTAACGTATTACCTGGAGCGGGAGGTCTGAGGTTCAAATCTTGGATCGGTCAGATCGGACACAAAGCTACTGGTCGGACCGTGACTTTTGGGTGTGGACGCTTGGGTGCGATACGTTTATGCACCGCCGATTATTCCCCGGGACTATTAGGCGTCAATGATAAAAAAATTTTTCCAAAAATAAAATTTTATAGAAAAAAATTTTTTTCCAAAAAAAAAACTCTTCTCCAAGCAAAAAAATTTTTTATTCCAAAAAAGTAATTCTTCTAAAAAAATTTTTTTTTCCCAAAAAGTTTTTCTACTTTTTGTTTTCAAAACATATTTTTATTTTCAAAAAAATATTTTTGTTAAAATAAAGCTTTTTCCAAAAAAAAAGAAGTTTTACTTCAATTAAAATGTTTGTATCTTCGAAACTTTTTATCTGGCAAGATAAAAAAACTTGGCAAGAAAAATCGTCAGCATTGAGAGCGAAGGAAAAGGAGCGGTTATAGAAAAAAGCCGAGCAGCGATTGACGGGAAAAGGATCAACAAGAGAGCGTCATTTGTGTACAATAAAAGCTTTTTCCAAAATAAAGTTTTTCAAACAAAAAAATTTTTCTTTGATTAAAATGTTAATTATCTTTGAACCTTTTCATCTGGCACTTGGCAAGAAAAATCGTCAGCATTGAGAGAACAGGAAAAGGAGCGGCTATAGAAAAAAGCCGAGCAGTGATTGGCGGGAAAAAGATCAATGAGAGAACGTCATTTGAGTACAACCTTTACGCTGTATACGAATTCTTTTTGTCGGCAGAAGGCGGGGTTAGAAGTTATGATAAAAATGACTGCCGAGTCCATTTTCCTTCTTTTCTATCTATTGTTGACTTCTGAGCTCTGGCTCAGACGTGGGGTGTGGTCCAATTGTTGAGTCTCCCCAGAGTTCCTCCGTGACCTCAACCCTCTTAAGAATGAGGTAAAATGACAAGTCGGAGGGCTACCCTCGACGACAGCACTGTGTGCAGTACTGAGAGAGCTCTCCTTGATACGTCTTTCGTCTATTATTTTTATTTTTATTGAAGGGAATGCAGTGAGCATGATAAATTTAAACTATAGCACTTGTATAAAAAATTTTACATGAAAAATTGTCGAAAATGGTTGTCAAGTCTGCAATCACTTCTAATTCAACTCACACTACAAAAACAATTCTCAAGTTAAACAATAATTTGAAGCAACATACTGTTCAATTTTAAAGTTCTAGGTGCAATTCTACAAGTTAACTGCAAGAAGTTGACTCTAGAAGTTAACGGCAAGAATTTAACATTGTTTCTACAACAGTATTAGTGTATTTACAACAAGGTGTAACGATTAAACTTTTAAATATGTATCTAAAAAATGTTTTTACTACATTTACAACGAGGTGTAACGATTATAAATAGGAATCTGCTGAGAGATGAGTCCTTAGCTCCGGAAAAACTTTGTACTGTATTGCTAAATAGAGGTAGACTCAAAATATCCGTGAAACGTCACGCGGCTTGCTGAGTGTGCCAATATTACATAAGCAACTCGTGCCCGTACGCCGTAAAATTTGAGACCGCGGGCTGGAGATGGCATGAGTCCGGAATCCAGATTAGGTAAGAAAACTTTGCGAACAAGTAGTGGAAAACATTTTTAATTGTAGAAAAAAATACAATAAGAAATCAATTATTTTGTAGAACTTTTTCCGCTCTCCTTCCAATCTCTCTGCTTTTGAAGTCACTTTCATCATAATTTTTACCCCGCCTTCTGCCGACAAAAAGAATTCGTATACAGCTTAAAGATTGTACACAAATGACGCTCTTTCATTGATCCTTTTTCCGCCAATCGCTGCTCGGTTTTTTCTATAGCCGCTCCGTTTCCTGCGCTCTCAATGCTGACGATTTTTCTTGACAAGTGTCAGATGAAAAGTTTCGAAGACACGAACATTTAAATCAAAGTAAAATTTTTTGTTTGAAAAACTTTTTTTGGAAATAGCTTTTATTTGAAAAACAATGTTTTCGAAAATAAAAATATCTCAAAAAAAAATAAAAAAACTGTTATTTTGAAAAAAAAAATTTTTTTAAACTTAGTTTTGGAAAAAATACTCTTTTTGAAAAAATTGAAAAAAAATTTGAACTTCTTTTGAAAAAAAATTTTGGTCCTAAAAAATTTTTTTACCTCTGGTGCCTAAAGTCCAATCGCATAGTAATATCGGCGCATATTCGGCCGCGCATAAACGTCCCGAGCCTAAATGTCCGCGCTTAAAAGTCGTAGACCGCCGACACCTCGCCTCCGCTGTGAAATCTCTTCAAAACGAGCTGTATTGTCCGGGCACAATGACGCGAAGAAGGGCACCGCAAACTCGTTAAACGCATTGGAGTTATGCAGCGAGTATCACGACAAGTTTGATTTGCTTACCTGTCATCGGCGCTAAGGCTGCTGGATTGTACAGCAATCGCAAAATAGAAGGCAGGGCAGTGCTGACAGAACTTCTCGTAGAAAGCCAACACCGCAAGTCCGAAGTCGTTTGCTCGGGGAAGGTAATCCGGGTCCGCGTCAATACGGCCGATGATCTCACAAAGAACAATGCCTAAAACAAAAATGCTATATTTTTCTTGGAATAAGCTTAATGATGTCCTGATGAAGCCAGCTAGGATAAGCTGGAAAAACATTATATTAGCCTTTCAGTTTTACGCTCTTGCACCTTAAATCTTACGAAATGCTAGATAGGATTCGATTCTTACAAACAAGACTATTAGTGTTTGTAAAACGCGATTAAAGGATTTGAGGTCATTGCAATGCTTCGTAAAAAAGACTAGCTAGTGACGATGCACATTGCACAGTCGAATAGTTACGTGTCAGGCAAGCCACGCTGCTTGTTACGCTGGGGGTCGAGTGGACAGAGTTTTAGCAACTAAAACGGTAGATAGATTTGGATTCTATTCCCGGTCATGTCAAAATAAAGACTACAAAAATCAATATTCACAACTTTCCTGCTTGACGTTCAGCATTAAAGGAACAGTGTGAAGCCTACACCTTGTGTGGCAGACAGGTGGCAGCTTGACTCAAAGACCGAAAGGTCCCTTTGCTGTATCCTTGTCATGGCAACTGGGTTAATCGAGATGTAACTACAATCACATCGAATCACTGTACAACTGAAATAATAGACCTGGATTCAATTCCCGGTCGGGTCAACCCAAAGACTATAAAAATTGGTATTCAGTTTCCCTGCTTGACGTTTAATGTTAAAAGGGACTGTGATGCCTCCACCATGTGTAGTGGGCAGGTGACAGCTTGACTCGAAGACCAAAAGGTCCCTTCGCTGTCTCCTGGCCAAGACAAGTTGGTGAATAAAACGCAATTGCAATCATAATGTCCTAAACTTAGCTATGGGCCGCGGTTGAGTTGCAATCAACAAACATAGATGTAAAACGCATCAACAACCAAGATGCTTGCGTGCAATCTGGCCAAAGGCAACCAGCGCGGAAGCCTAAGGAAGAGTCACCAGAACGGCGACAACATAAAAACAAGCAATGCAAAAAAGTTGTCTTCCCGCAGGAATCGAACCAGCAGCCTTTGGATTACCGGTCCACTGCTCTACCACTTGAGCTAAAGAAGACGTCTCCTCGCACGCTTAATTTTGGCTATTTGAACCCAGCGACTTAAGGCTTGTTCTACGATGTTAAAAATAATTTAGCTGTGATGTTTTGACGTTGGCTGGCCAGAGCTTTTAATATTTAATTGATTGCGTGCTATATGGCCTAAAGGCTACCAGCGCGGAAGCCTAAGGAAGTCACAAGAACGACAACTACTTAACTACTAATTTCCAATAATAGTAGTCGCCGTTCCGGTGACTCTTCCCTAGGCTTCCGCGCTGGTAGCCTTTAGGCCAGACATCACGCAAACGATTAAATATTAAAAGCTCTGGCTAGCAAACGTCAAAACATAACAAACTAAATTATAATTAAAACCAAGATGCTGCTGCAGTTTTAGCTGACAGCATCCATGACAAAGGATTTAAGAAACAATCTAACTATCGATCTAAAAATACTTGTCAAAACGAACTGGACATTGGCCTTGAAACGTAGGATAACCAAAACAAGCCATTGATCTAATGTTTTTTATCCACGCAGATTGCAAACATGCCGTCTTTGCAGACACTTTTTATTACTTTAATGTATGGAAAAGTTGGCAAGGTCTCATCCATTAATAATTTAAACAATTTTGTCAATGCCAAAATCATCTTAAATCAAATTATCAAACTTCTTAAGAATTCAGAAATCTAAGAGCAAAAGTTGACATGAAAAAAACATAACCTTAACCCAACAACTAAAGATCAAAAAATTGCTGATAAATATTTTTTATCTTATTTCTTCTTTCCTCAAATTTAATTCGTCTAGTGAAAAAAGCAGTCGAAAAAACTTACCAAAGGAAAAAATATCGACTCTTTCGTCATAGACATTTCGATGTAACATTTCCGGGGCCATCCAGTAAGGGTTTCCCACCACTGTATAGCGCTTCTTGCGGCCCAAAGACGCCACCTTTGAGTGCACTCTGGCGAGCCCGAAATCCGCGACTAGTACAGTACCGTTCTGGACAGATAATAGAATATACAAATGCAGTCAAGAGTACGCAGTATAATAGTCCAGCCTAGGAAGATATATGTAAATTAAGCATTAACTTAAAATCATTAACATTTATTTACAGCAGTAGTCTGAAGCTCGATCCCCTAAATCGGGTAAACCACCACAAATTTGAAGGATTGATATCCCTTAAAAGTCGCTTAACTGGGAAAAAACATAATTGCAATTCCATCTTTATCCACCAAGTTGCTCGACCAGAAGCCAGCAAAGGGATCTTTCGGTCTCAAATCAAGCTGCCACCTGTCTACTACAACAAGACGGATGCTTTACAATGGAGAATCCATTTAACAAATTCCACATAATGCAGCATGGCAGCAATGGGTCTTGTTAGTCAACGAAACACAAAAGTCAACTTTATTTAATTTCAAATAATATGCATATCATAACATCATCCTGGGTCAGATTCTCTCTCCCCAAATTAAACGCTTGATACAAAGACCATTACCACCGGTGATGTTTTTATGAGTGATTATGCAACTTACGTTTTTGACAAAGCAGTTTCCAGAATTAAGATCTCGATGAATGAGATTCTTCGAGTGCAAGTACGTCATACCTGACGATATGTCACGTGCTATATGGACTCGCTGTTGCCATGGCAACTCGTTTTCCATGTTGGTGATCAAATCTAAAAACACGGTTCTACAGTGCCTGCCTGTTTGGTTTACCAAATAAGGTCAATTTACTCCATGTTTTCAACTGGTTTCAAAAGTACAGTACGGTAACTATAGCAGCATTTAGCAGAAAATGTATAGAATTACTTCGTTTTTCTGACAAACATCGCCATTATTGTTTTAGATACAGCAACATTAGAGTAGTGGTTTTTTACTTCCATAACGTTTCTCGGTAAACAATGTAGTGAAAACTTTAAGATTCAGACGGTCTTTCACCTCTAGTTTCTGGGGCGTGGGAATTAGGAATGCTGTCCCGCGCACAAAATGTGGACGCTGTTACCACAGGGGCAAGTGGGGCGTGGGAAGTAACGATAAATTGAGCACTGGGACATGGAGAATTAGGTTGCTGTTACCAATGGAAAGTGGAATTGAGAATGCTTTTACCAAAGGATTTGAGAAATTGGCTAGTGATTATGGAACAAACAAGGAAAAACATCCAATAACATTAAATTCTCCACGGCATTGCTCAGTCCACAGTGCCAAAACAAAACAAATCATCAGCTTTTGAGGAAAAACTGGACATAAAACGAAGCTTTCTACCTACTGCAAATCCGTTTCAGCCAATCTCATTGGAAAAGCCTAATGAAAATAACGCCATTTCGACAACGTTAGCTAACCTTTTAACGTTCCGTTTTCAACGAACTCCGTTATGATATTCAATCTTCTATCTTTGTACAAAACTCCAATGAAGCGTATAACGTTTTGATGGACTAGATTTCGCATCACTTTTACCTACAAATATAGTGGTTTTAAGTAAGATGGACAATGTTGATTTGATACCATTACAAGAAAAATCAAAGCTAGAAAAAAAATGAAATAATCTATTTAATACAAACGTTCCACTTGAACTTAATTCATCTTCTATGTCAGTGAAACACAAAAAAATATTATTGAAAAGGATCGAAATGACTTATGTTTAAGTTGAAATCAATTTACTTGCATAAGATTGAAAATGAATTACGTTCAAGTCGAAACGTCTCGTATGAAATAAAGTGTTTAATTCTTTTTTTTAAATGGAACATTTCATTTTCTAGTTTTGTAATTTTCCACATCCCAAATAAAAACACAATGAAATACGCAATTTCTAAAATAGTTGAAATGATTTAACTATTTCAAACTCACGTAAAAGGTCAAGCCAAGTCTAACCGTTTAAAACTTGGAATCAGGATATAATGAAATTTCCTGTCCAATGTATAGAATACCAGCATCACCAATATTTATATCAATTAAACCTTCCCGGATAACCTCACAGTCACATCAAAGTATATTTACCACAATAATTATAGCTGCGATAGCCATTTAATGAAATATAGCACGTGATTTACGTAACGGTACAATTTATTGTTTTGTCGCGTAGTTTAAAAAAGCTTGAGATTGAATAGAGAAGTGAACCACATCAAAACATAATCATACTAGCTTTAGTACAACGAAGCGGGTATGACAGTGCGAATGGGAATCCATTCTCGGGTATTTGCGTCTGGGCAAAACAACTTATTTTGGGGGGGAGGCCATCGCTAAACAACTTCTTTAGAAAGAAATTTTGCATCGCCAGCAAATCGTTGGCACCACTTTTTCCAATTAGACCCCAGCAAAACTTGTGGCCAAGACCTTCGATGTCAGAACCAAACGAGCAAGCTGCTGAACATGGGATCGGTGGGTATCAATGGTTTAAATTTAATGAAAGAGAGTGATATATAATAATAAAGCAACATAAAGATCATGCTGTGCAACATGTAACAGTTTAGTCACTTAGTGACTATTTTACAATTTGCCTCACATATAATGTGTAAAAAATCCTACTTCTTTCAAGAAAGATTTCTCCACATTTTCATCAAGCGAGTTTAGCGATTTCAAAACCATAACTTCTCCCGTGTCACGGTGTGTCACTTTGATCGCCGTCCCGAAGAAGCCCTGCCCCAAAACTTCGCCATGAATCAGATCGCAAGGACGAAAAACCCTGAAAACATAAATGAAAGTCTTGCAGATTCAATGCAAATAGTCAACCACGCACACAGAAAAAAGACCAGTACTACCATGGATAACTAACCTATACTAACTAAGTTTCGACAGCACAACTAAACATGTCGATTGATGCTTTGTATTGTTGTTGTAGCGCATATTTATCCTTTGTCACCAAACAGAGTCAGACGCTCACTCCTGGACGATCCGAACATTTTTTCCTTGCAATTACTACTTTTGTGCTGAAGAGATATCCCCAGTTCCGCACCTGCTTAGGAGTTTCCGGTAATCCAATGTTCCTGTGGGTTTGTTTGAATTCTTGTCCACTGAATTTGCTGCTTGTTTGAAGCCACCAAGCAGAGATAATCATCGTCAAGCGTCTTATCCAAGAACGCAACAATGTGACCATGGTGCGGGTTGAACCCAGATCATGCGATCAGGGTCGTCGTAAAAACGACGTCTTTACTCTTTCGGGCCACGCTACCATTGTATTTGAACGGTATGGTGAACCAGAGATTGTTGTCCGGAATCATACTTGGCATGAAAGATTATTAGTACTGAATACTGGGGATAAGCTAGTTGACTTGTAACACCACCGGAACCTCTAACTGTTTTAGGGGAAGCTGTGACTTTATTCAAGTAAAAAATAATGCGGTTGGTTATGTACTTCACCCAACTCGCATTCATGGCTTCTTTGGTATTTACAACGGTCACTTCTGTAATTCTCTCACTTACAGTACTAGCAATCATTACTTTAATTCCAATCCCAAGCCACTGACCATTTACAGATTTTTGAGGGCACAGAAGCAGATTATCCAGAAAACGAACAAATCAAAAGTTATAAATTTATCACTGATAAACTTGACTTTTTCAAACTACATTGCTTAACATCACATACAGGACATAATTTTTTCTACCAATACTGACTGCACATTTCATGCTAAACATGCAGGCGCTCTCACCAACCTCGGACACTTTCCCAACTGTAGACCGTGAACTCGCATTGATTCCGACCGGTTCAGTTCCCCGCCAACGTCATGCACATTCTCGCTGTATACGGAAAGAATACGTGGTGAATGCAGTCGGTTTCTGGAAAAATAAAAACTGAATTATGACTAAATTTTGTGTTACAAAACAAAAAAAGGAATTGAATCCTTTATTTTGGCATATTTAAAACGCTGTCAACGTCCTAAATCAGTTTAGTAAAAACCGATAACGTGGTTGATGGTTAGCAATCTCTATTTTCGACTTTTAGTCTAGACCCTAAAGTGTGGCCAACTGTTAAGTCTCTGCAGAGCTCCTTTGCGTCCCTATCCCTAGGAAGGAGTGGGGTAGCACCATCACATACCATGGGTCCATATTGATACATCAGTCAATCATGATCACGGACTTTTTAGTCCAGTTACACAGGCCTTTTGTCTAACGCGATTTACGCAAAGAAAAAAAAAAAAAACTTATCGAACTTCTACTAAACCCGCGGTCATGAAAGCACCAAATTTGGAACGTGAGTTGGTCTTCTGCAAAATTTTTTGGAAAATTTCGTTATGAATTGAAGGTGTCGTCATAATGACGTTACGAGCAATTTTTGGCAAAAGTGGCATCATTTTTTCAATGATGTTATATAAGCGATTCAAATTGTGCACATGCATAACCTACATTTTTGAATTATAAAAATTGAAGTTCTACTTAAGGTAGTTGCGTTACAAAACATTTTATGACATTGAATTTCAGTTAAATGTGGGCAAACAAATGCCCACATTTGGGTAAAGTGCCTCTTGCTCAGGGACTTCACATTTTTAAGATTTTTTGTAGCTAAATTTGACTTAATTCAAGTTAGTTTTAAGCAAAAAGTTTTAACAAGAAATTTTCCAAAACAAAGAAACAAGAAAGGGGGAGGCTTTTTTTCATAGAGCATACGTGAAAAATCGTCAGATAAACATCTTCCCGATAAACTGTGCTTCAATTGAAACGTTCTGCAGTGCTTGTGTTGCGTCACCCACATCTTTTTACACGGAACCGATGCATTCGTATGTATTCCCACATATTTGTAATTAGCCTCGTCACTGTTGGTGCATTTTATTGTGCAAAAAAATATCTCACCTTGGTGAAAAGTGCCTCATCACTACAGTAGGAGGATTATTGCTGCGGAGCGAGTGGATTCTTGCCGGTACCTTTAGCCGTTCTTCCATCGGACTTAGTAACTGCTTGTCCTGTTCGCTCGCTGTTAATGATTTGCGTTTAAACGCCATTCGCTTCGATCGCGGAGAAATCGCCGACATGTGGTCGGAGTCCGAGTCGTTGGCGATCGAATGTTTCGGCGTAGGAGTCCGCGCCAGCGCGTTCCTTGATAATTCAGCGGCGAGATCATTCTCTTCGTTTGCAGAAAACACAGTAGAAGCAATCGACATGACGTCATCTTCATAAATTATGGACGAGTTTTCTTTGTAGTTACTGCCAGGTCTAGACCTCGGCGGTTCTGACATTACAATCGATACGTCGCTCTTTCGCCTCTCCATTAAATCGTTTATTTCGTCATTAGTAATACTGGAAGAAGAATTAATGCTTCCAGATCGAGCTATAACAAAACTGCTGTCCATCTGGTCACAAGTTGGTTTTGGGCTCAAGCTGTCACTGTTTGTAGCATAGTCACTGTCAGAAAGTGCGGTTTTCATCGTGTCCGTGGAAAAGAGGTCGGTTTTATTGTCATTATTTGCATTAACGGTCGATACTTTTGGGACCGAAATGGCGTTACAGCATAACGAATTTGAGCCAAATGATGAAAATGGGCCGCAATACGCTGGTTTTAAATCGCTGGCATCTTGATTGTTGGCTTTTGAAGACATCGGTAATTCTGCGTCGAACTTGGCCGAAATCGAATCAAAATTTTCCGGCCGACTGTCTTCTTTTATCTGGTGTGTTTGTGGTTGACCATCAACAATCAGATTGGCATCGCAAACTTCAAGCGGAGATAGATTTGCTTCAGAATTACCGTCAACTGCGTCCAAATTCTTTGATAAAAGCGAAAAATTGTTCAAATCTTCTTCCATAATCTTAGTTTCTTCTTCAGAATTTTTTACAGGAGAGCAGTCTCGGGCATCAAAGCACATTTCTGTTGACCTCACCACAGATCTTTGAATTGTGAGTTGTAATGGGTCTTGATTGTCATCGTACAATCGCTCAATCTAAAAATTACATGATTTTGCGCAAAAATTGCTTCCGGAACACGCTACTACAGGAATAACATTCTGCCGCATTCATCTACAATTGCTTTGGCTTTGATAGCAAGCGAATTTTAATAGTTTTTGTATATCTGGCATTAAGCTACTAATAAACGAGTGACAATGTACAATTTTTGGGCACTTAGTGTTAGTTTCCCGATGCAAAAAAGTCTACCAATCTCCTTTCATTCGAACCGTTTCAAATTATAAGGTACGATACAGTAATAATTGCAACCAGGTTAGGAAGAACTGGAATAGACAAAATTTTGTTCGAGTCGAAAATGTAACCAGTAACTGGCAGAGCTGGGCGATTTACAAAATAGCTATTTTCACGCCATTTGAAAATTTTACGCATTTTCAGAGCTAATAGAAAAAAATTGAATTACAAAGAAACAAATGCTTTATTCTCTCCCACTTACCAGTCAAGTCTAAATACGTTTGAAAGCTTGCACATTTACGTCAAAATTTCTAAAAAACTTGGCAAAAGGAGGTTCCCGAGCCGGCAGTGCGTCGTTCATGACCTTGCAAAAAGACACGCTTGTTTCCCATTCGAGTCGAACAGTCCAATCTATACAGTGGCTCGGCTAACGAAAGATCCGCACACAACACTCATAGAAGACTTTTTTGCTGTGATTTGAATGAAATGCGAAGAATATCTGGCTGACAGACATCATTAAACACCAAACCTACCAGATTGATGGCGTTCGAATCAACGGTTAGACCGTTGACTTGCAACAGGACATCACCTTCTAATACCGCGCAGCTTCCATCTACGTTGACGCTGTGAAATAATTGAAATTTGTAAGTTTTATCATGTGTTTTACAAAAGCATGTACGCATTATTAAATGTACACAACTGTCCAATTGACAGGATTGCATATACAAAATAGGGCTCGATTGGTCTCAATCTTATTTCAAAATCTAAATGCACACATTTTTTTATCTAGTCTTCTTAGGTTTTCTTTTTTCTTCTGGGCAAAATCAATCCATTCATGGTAGCTATGGTAAAACGATAAGATAACATGTTTTTTGACCTTTCAATCAAAGCATTTTGTGACAATATTACATTACTACAAAACTATCGATGACACAATGAAATTTTCTTTCCAACAAGTTTTAGAGAGTCAAGGTTTAAGGCTCAAAAGTGACTTAAAACGCTAATGTAATTAAAAACTTGAACCCATTAAAACTAAAGGTACATTTCGATCGATGAATTAAAATTACGTTCAGTAACCTCGTATCACACATGAATTTCTTTAAATCAGGCCTGCCCATCTTTTTACTGGTACGGGCCAAATTTACGGGAGAAAAGTTATTGCGGGCCTTATGCATTTTTATCAAGATTAAACTCCAAATAATTGCAAATTTGTTGCACAAAATCGTTGCTCACTTCGGCTAGTATTTCGGGGATCTTTCCCAAAAGTAGGTGAAGACCAAAAAAAAGGTCTACATCGCAAAATCGGAGCTGATTTCGGCCAGTTTTCTGGGAATCTGTCTCCAATAGTAGGTGAAGACCAAAAAAAAGATCTTCGTCGCTAATCCGAACTGATTTTAAGAAAACCAAACAGAAGAAGGATTTGGTTTAGACCGACGTTTTATTTGCCACAAAACGGTAAGCCTTTCCATAAGGAAATTAACCACGCAAAAACACCTTGCGGGCCACCACAAAACAGCTTCGCGGGCTAAGTGTGGCCCATGGGCCAAGGGTTGGGCAGCCCTGCTGTAAATCATCAAATAAATCAAGTTCAGTAAATCTAGCTACAAAAGTTACCTTGAAAGTTTTACTTACCCGCAAACCACCTGTCCGATTGGTTGAGCACTGGCATCTGCATTCAAGCTCATTGCTAAAGCTTTCAACGTTAGTCCATAACCTCTTGAAGAAGACTGCAGCTGCTTTGAGCTCTCTGCAAGCAAATATAAAACCTTTTAAGTTATTAGCCTCAACTTCACTATTTGAAATTAGTGTTACGATTCAATCTGCGTAGTTAATAAAAGCTATGCAATACTGCTCTTCATTTATTTAACTTCCTAGGGCTATTGCGAAGTTTCATTTTTAAAACAATATTGACATTAAAATTTTAAACTTATCGGTAAATGATACACTTAGGCAAAGCTTTTGGTATAGATGGCACTGCAGAGATGATTCATTACTCTCATTTAAACCACTATGTTAACTTGACTTGTAATCGGCAGTGTGGCCGAGATGGTAAAGACGTCGTTTTTGCGACGACCTTGATCACATAATCTGGGTTCAATCCGTGCCCTGGTTACGTTGTGAAGTCCTCAAAATGAATAAGGCGCTTTACGTTGATTATCTCCGCTTTGATGATGTTGAACAAGTAACAAATTTACGTGGGAAGAAGTCAAACATAAATTGGAAAGCTTGTAATGCGGTCCACTCCGAAGCGGGTGAGGAAATTCGTCTAACATAAACGCGCCAACAGAACTGCCGCTTCCTCGTGAGTGGAGGTTAAATACGAAACACTCAATCAACGATCATATGTCTTGTGCCAAACTCTAACGTGCAATATATAGTTAGAAAAAACAAAATTGGCTTAAGGACTTCACTCAAGTCAGATAAAATATATACCTTATTCTATAGTCATTTGTGTACTGTACACTATTGATTGTCTCAAAAACGACAATTCATATCTTGAATAGAAGGTATTAACTTGGTGCTTCATTACAACCTCCAAAACTCAGAACAACTAATCAGCGCTAAAATCGATAAAACAAAATATTGATCTTTCTGTGGGAGCTAACCAGTAACCAAGCTATTAGACATAAAACTATCGTCTTCAATCTAACTGTTAGAAAGACTGTATTGCACCCTCTCCATATGTCCATTTTTTTTCTATCTTGGTTTTCGATTGTTTCTTTTTTCTTTTGTACTTTTTCGAGATCCAAGCAAAAACAGCGACAAAAAATAAACAAATTGTACATACTGAAAAGGTAATGATAAGGCACACTAGGACCTAACTTCAAATCTACTATTAATTTCTGATAAGCCCCAAGAGGGGATTCTGCTCTTACAACAGTCTTTTTACGTCTTTCCATACCTTCCTGCAATTCCTTCACGTCCGTTAAGTTCGGAACAAAGTTGACAACTTGTATCATGGTGCAGTTTGTGGTGTCGCTCGAATCACATGAGTAAGCGCTAAGTAATTCCTGTACAACAAAACTGTTGGAGTAGTCAAATTAACACATGCATCAAAAAGATGTTGCTAAATATAGCGCAAATTATACGGTGCAACTAGCCAATCATATGAGCAATTGCAAGTAGAACACATCACTAAGTTTGAAAAAAGTGCTGTTTTAGTTCCTTGTTGGGTCAAAAAATGTAGCTAAACTCACAAAGTTAAGCCCAAAAAGAATATTTTTGTAACGTGCGGAACAGTGCCTGATTAGAATATCCAAATAGCTACCGCTTTTTTTGACAATTACGGAAAACCACAGTTCATCAACCTTTGTAACTAAAGCCCAGCTATTGAAAACAATATAAATAGATATTTTCGACCCCATGAATAGATAATTCAAATTTCACAGTCAACTCAGAAGATCGTTACGTTTACATGCAAAGTTCGAGAAAATGAAAGCAGGAATTTAACTTTTATTTATTTTTGCCTTTTTTGTTTTGTTTTTGCCTAGTTATCTGTTTGCTTCTGCGTTTGTTTAGGCTATGCTTATATTTTTTTTCGATTATTGTTTTCTAGTCACAGTTTCCAAGTTTCACCACTAATTTTGAGGTGTTTCAAGTCACCCGTTTGGACTTCTCATGGAAACTGCAGTGAAGCGCATTAGCGTTAAAATCCATTTATCTTTGCGTCACGTTTTGTGATTGCATTTCACCAAAAAATAAACTAACTTTGATGCAATCCTTCCTTCATCCGAGGCTGACCTGGTCCATTAGCTTTATCAATAATTGTTTGAACATTAAAAATACGCCAATATGTTTGCGTTTGTGCGCTAATGCTGCCAAGAGTATGATGACACAGCTAGGAGCGCAAGCCATCTCTCCAGCGTCATACGTCCCCATTCTACTAACAAGGTATTAGATCAAGTTTATGCTCATTTTACTGATCATGTGAAAACGCGTGCCATATGATTGCATACGTCTTCCTTTATTTTGCATTACATTGCACGAAATATCACGAACATTTACTGTGTGTAATAATATGTGTGATCTGTAAAAACGCCTTAATTGCAAGTCATGACCGAAAACTTTCGATCAAACTCGAAATAACTGAGAATTCGTTAATGACGAAATCCCACTAGTGACGTTTTTCTACAGGACAAAAACTGATGAATGGGACATACCCGTAAGGCCGTAATGTATAAATTAGTAACAGGAGACCTTTAAAGTTATTTTTAGCTGCAATCGGCTGATAAGCTTTTGCCTGCAGTAAATCTTTTAGTTTAGTCGAGCCTTAGCGTTTGCAAAAAAAAAAAAAGCCAAGTGGGGGCACCACCATCAACGTTCAATTCCAGATGGGCATTTACATACTGAACCTCCCTTACTTAGTAAAACCGATTTCGGCTCAATTGGTACTATGTGCTTTTAAAATTTGTGCAGCAAAAGTTGGTAAACCTTCTATTAGCAAGTATTTTTAGCAGATATCAGAACTTCGTTTATAACTTCCTCTATATCAGTCTTATGAAGTTTCAACGAACAAGCAAATTTTAAATATAGATGTACGCATGTTATGAGACGAAAAATATGAAGCACGGCGTGGTAAGGAATAAGTTGATTTAAATTCTATAAGTTTTGTTACGGTTTTTCAATTTCACACGGAAATATGCAGGTTTTTTGCAAAGTTTAATAAAAATAAAATTCAACCAATTTCATTACAAAAGGACGTTAAATAGACTTATTCAAAAATTGTCAAATCAAAGCAACAACTAGAAAACTTTGGACTTTATACCAGAAGCTAGGCAAGTACCATTTTGTGAAATTTGCTCATAATTTGCAGCAGCATTCGAAAGCATATCTAATACTTCGTTTAATTAGTGGAGTTATAATGCGAAATGCTTCATTCAAATTGAAAGCGTGGTTACAAGAGCGAATATTTAAACTTTTGTGACAG
This sequence comes from Trididemnum nubilum, assembly GCA_963965965.1. Lineage (NCBI taxonomy): Eukaryota > Metazoa > Chordata > Ascidiacea > Aplousobranchia > Didemnidae > Trididemnum > Trididemnum nubilum. Next base: position 36,833,649 of record OZ014484.1, on the reverse strand, counting down.
CAAATATTTTACTTTCATACTGGTTTTGAAACTGCAACACTAACAAACGTTGCGTAATAAGCTACTAGAAAAAAGGCCAAAAGTTACTGAAGTTTTGAACAAGTCCTCACGTAAATCATTCATTATATTAAATTTTTTACCACTTTTACCACGAAACCCGACATAAGGGCGCAGGCAAAACGGCACAGCGACATAAGTGCACAAAATGAAAGTACACTTTCTTTTTCAGTTCATTAAACGTTAGAGAATAGGTTAGGGTTAGAATTAGTGTTACAACTTAATAATGTATTTTATGAGGTGCAGCTTCAAAACTTCGCTCTTTTTCAATCCCAATTTACGCCCTTATGTCGCTGCGACGTTTGACCTGCGCCCTTATGTCGCTGCGACATTTCATCTGCGGCCTTATGTCGTAGATAATTTTAACTATTTTATACCATACCTCATGACAAGAATGGCAAAACAGTACCATGCTTTCTTTTTGCGAGTTTTCTTTCGGTTCGAAGAGAAGCAGAGCGTAAAGATCACCATCTGAAATGCACTGCTTGCAGTGTCGACAGCTAAAGCATTCCGGATGGAAACGATGATGGCCAGCAATCTATAACGAACTGTTTATTTAAGCAAACATTATTATAGGCTGTATGCTACTAAAACAGAAAAGAAACCAGAAAAAATCGCGTAGGGATTGCTTTTCGCTAAAGTAGCCAGACCTATCGTGTCTCAAGGAAATAAAACTTAGTTCACTAAAGTGCAAATCGGTCCACCAGTTTTGGTGGTCAGTCTTGCGAAACTTGCAATCCCAACTTTATTTAAGGCAATCTGATTGGTTTCGTTTGACCGATGCAGTGCTCCTAGCTCTTACGCATGAATGAAGAAACCAGCGTCTTTGTGGTAATGAAACTAACAATTAAATTGAACAGCTGTGTGGATTGAACGATTGTGCGGAAACAAATCTTCATACTGAACCCTCTTTCCTTGACCGTTTTTGTAGTTATTTGTTTAATAAATATTTGCACAAGCCAACAAATACCACCCGCCGTATCATTTCCAAATACGAAACGCTGACATTTTGTATGAGGCGCCAAGTATGCTTCATAAACATGCAAGAAAAAGCACCGTAAATTTAAGTATACACTTTGCGCCCCATCGCCCCATAATTTTGGTTTTCCTAATCATTTCAAAACTGAAATTCTATGGGCGATTTATTAACAGGTGTTTCTTTCAATAACGGCCAGTTGGTCGAGCGGTAACGCGTTCGTCTCTGGAGGGGGAGGTCTGAGGTTCAAATCTCGGGCCGATCAAATCGGACACAGTGTTGCCAACGGCTCGCCACCGCTGCGACATTTCTTCGAAAGGAGCTGTGTTGCCCGGGCGCAATGACGCGGAGATGGGCCCTGCCAACTCGTTACATGCTTCGGCGTATTACAGCGAGTATAATGAAAGATTTGATTTGATTTATTCTTTCAATACTGCTTGATGTCATTAAGTAACTACAGCTCAGAACTGTAAACGGGCCGACAAGTACAGGCCCGAAATCGACCCGAACCCGGCCTGAATCCGAAAAGTGATTTGAATCCAAAACCAGGCCTGAAAGCTAAGTTATGCCCAAAAAACGTGTAAGATTCTTCTTCGAATGCGGTTAAAATAAAACTGGTTGCTGCTGACCGACTGCGACGTAATAATTATCATTGTGTAACAACAATCGTATGACGCTTTTAAAAACTAAGTCGTCATATAGAGTTGCAAAGTTACGTTTTTGTATCACTTAAAAGCCTAAAACACTACGCTAATACGTATGTCAAGCCCGACATTTTGTCAATCTCAAGCCCGAACCCAACCCGAAAACCCGGCCCGATTTACATACAATTCTGTTGCATCTATGCATAAACCAAGAGTTATTGAACAAATAAATACCGCTACGTTAAAAAACCAGAAGCTGCTTGTTCATTAGCCATGAACAAGTGAACCACGTTCACTTTTAACCACAAAAATCTGTGCTAGACCAATTTTCACAAAATACAGCGTAAAATATTTTACAGCTCTCGTAACATCATGCACAGTCATGAAAAATGTAAACTCACCATAATGGGCCCCGTAATAATGCCAGAGCATTTTTTACAACGGTGGCCATATTTGTTCCAATAATCTTCTTCGCAATAAAGACCATTATCGTATTCATAAAAGTAGTTGTTAAGACAACAGCCACAAACTGCACACCTGGATAATAACCACTGTTAGTTAATCGACCTTATAGGTCCATTTTAAACTGTTACTGTTATTATTTAAAATTAAAAATTGCAATTGCATTGATGAAAGCATTTTTCAAGTTGTATCAACTTGTATTTTGTACCATTTAAAAGCAAGCGTCTTATAAAACTATAATGGAAGACAGTGTACTTCTCTTGCCTCTACGTTGAGAATATTTCACGCAGATTTGAGACGCCTAGAGTAAATGCGACTTTCGAAGAGTGCAAAAAGTCAAGAGCATTTTTTTATCCTAAAAAATTTAAAGCAAATTAAGATCGTGATTAAAAAATTTATTCTAACTTTTCAAAACTTTATGGAATTGGAAATAATTAGTTACTATTTTTTATTACTGGAGCATAAATTGATATAGTTTATAATATAATTCCCTTTCAACTGTAAAAATATCTTAAATTAGATGTGAACATTGCAGTCACGTTAATGTAACCATCTTCCAAGTTGCAATAACTTGTACAAAACTCGGGTGTCATTTAAAAGCCATCGCCTTAAAAAGGAAATTGTTATGGAAAACTGTGCCTTTCTGTTGCCCTGTCAAATAATAATAATTTCAAGGAGGCTAGCGAAGGCTGCAGTAAATGTTCGTGTGGCATTTGCAAAGCGCAATAGGTAAATATGATTAAATTTAAAAAATCAAAAGCAATTTTATGACTTTGCTGGAAAAAACTGATTCAAAGTTTTCAAAACATTATGGTATGGGAAATGTTCAGCGAGTGTTTCACACTATTATATCATTAATTCTGATTATTATTTTGTAATTTAAACTAATATCATACTCTAGCATAGAAAAAGATCTCAAATTGTACCTTGTTTCACTGATCGACTTTTCACTCAATTTCTTTTCTCTCATGATCCAAAAATTTTGAACTTTATTGAACTTCACATTGCTGCGAGGTTGATACCGCGATGACTCCGTAGACTGCATTCTTTTGCGGGGCGAGCTATGGAGAGACGGGGGTGCTGATACTGAATCAACGCTGCTTGATATGGCTGGCACTCTCGACAGCTCCTCAAGGTAGCTATCGCTATTAACAAACGGTGATTTCAAGTCCGCTTTTTTCAGTGAAGCAGCTTTGGTAGGGGAACTACTGGCAGAAGCAGAGATGACTTTTTCTGCTACCACGTACTTTTCTGGAACTACGTCGTTTAGGCTCGATCTTTTAGTTCCTACCTTTCCAGTCGACGATTTTCTGTTGAAAGCCTGCAACGCAAAAGTAAAACTAGAGCGCTTTTTCTTTTGACTGCTTTCCCTGCCATTGCTCGCAACAGCCTTTACGTCAATTAATTTTGAATTGTCTTCCGTTTTCGAGCCGTTTGTTGTTGGTGAATGAAAGGATGATAAAAGCGTTTTGTCTTTAATAGTTGCTGCATTGACCAAATTAGCTCCATTGTATTGGTGCTTATCTTCCAATGTCTTTTGAAGCGTATGAACGGCGTCAGATGATTCAGAATCGCGCTTGAACGATCGTTTATTTCTCTGAGGTCCATTGCTTTTTGTGGGAGTAGTAGTAGCTACTTTCCCATTGTTTTGATCGGATATCGCATGTGCGGTTTGGGAAGATTTGGAAGTCTGTCCTCCCAAACGAGCTTCCCAAAACTTTTTGATGTCTAAAAACCGCATGTTTTGGCAATATTTGAGCTGGTTAACCGAGCGAACAACGGCTACGTCACATCAACAAGGAAAAGCACGTCCATAATCATGGCTGGCTACATCGCAAACGTTGAGAATTTACCTAAATTTTTACTTGTAGCCTACATAGCAAATTCACTTCACGTTTTCTACTTTCTGCAAATGTATGAATATGGATGTTACACTTATTGTTAGAGCAACATCTTATTTCACCAATGGGGATAGAAAAAAAAAAAACAATTTCTTTCCAATTCCGGGAAGTCAGAATCCTTTTCGCTACTTTCATGCAGTTGTGCCTAAACTTGTTTCAGGGAAGCAATATAAGCATCTTGAACAAAATTTCTCCAAGGGATGAACAAAGAATATGTTTATAAAGTTTAATCATAACTTTGCCACAGCTAGACTTGCAGAGAAAACACCAAATTATCCTGTTTCCAAAATCCGATTCTCGGCAAATCATATCTTTTATTACATCCCTAGTTTACGCCGAAGAGTGTAACGAATTGGAGAAGTTCATCTTCGCGCCTTTGCGCCTACGGACAACGCGAGCCTTTCGAAGAAATATTGCAACAGTAGCGAGCCACTGGCAACAACGTGTCCAATTTGGTTGGCCCGAGATTTGAACCTCAAGCCATCCGCTCCAGAGACGAATGTGCGAACACTCGACCAACTGCCTAATTTTAACGTCAATAGAGCTAAATAGCATTAGAACTTCATAAAAACATCGCATTTCCTTTTACGCAAAATACGTTCTAGATTAAGCGATGTATCATACCATTAGGAACGCCACAATCACTTCAGCACATGCATGACACCAGAGTATCAAAAACATGTACAGGCGAATCAATTACAGGAAACCTATACTAGCTGTAGGACGATTTAAATTGATAGTTATCAATCAAAATTAGGAAGCTGCCATTAGCCTCACAATCTGGTTCAATATAGCACTAATTTTATGTAATTATCATATTTCATCTCACCCACATAGACCGAATGACGTATGCAGCAAATTATTTTCTTTGCCAAGGTCAAATAAGCAGATTGTGCACTTAAGGAGAACGTGGACTAGTCGAGGTCAAGAATCAAACTTTTAAAGAGGGGTGAAGCATCTACCAATCGCGATAGTTTACAATAGCTAAAATCGAAATATAATTTGTGAAATTGTTTGTTGTCATTTTGAGGCTGCAGTTGCAAAGATATTCAACAAAGAGATATGTCCCAAAAATTTATTGAAAACCACGAATCTGTTCTCTGAGTCTGAACTTTAAGGAAAAAAAGCAAATAATATTTATTCTTCCAGTCACATCACGTGACCATTTCAAACTGGGCAAAACCTCCCTTTTTTCTGAAAATCTGAAGTGGAAAAACGAATTCTGGGTTTCCAAAAACTTTTTAAGAGCGATATCTCTTTAAAGTTGTTGAATATTTTTGCAACCGCAGCCTCAAAATGAAAACAAAAAATTTGAAAAATTTATTTTGATTTTAGCTATTGTAAACTACCACCGGAATTGGCTGGATGCTTCACCCCAGCAAGTCAAACTGGCAAGGGAAGAGTTCGTTCCTCTCTGCCGTTGCAATTTTGCACGTGCGTGAAAAGTATAAGTTAAATAAAGCCTAGTATTCAGTCTGTTTATGTTCATTTCAGACACTTGAAAAAAATGTATAATAAATGGAATATATCATAACATCGACCGATCATTGACCAGCATTACATTGCTCAATGCATCAGAATATATCGTATCAAATCATCCATGTGCCTTATTCGCCACCTCGACTGCACAAAATTACAGTAAACACGAAAAGCACGCACAGATTTCTGACCTATTGCCCAGTGATATAATTTTATAGGTTTCACAATTAAAGATTGTTTTGATTGAGGATATTGTTTATTCTCCAAATCGCAAATCGAATAGATCATGCTAAAAGTGAGCACGCCTTTTTCAGAGACCATTTTCTCGACGAAAATAATGAAACAGCGGCTAAAATGCCGATTACCGAAGTGCTAATCTTTATACCTTAACTGCTCATACCTGGGCTGCACGTGCTACAGAAAACTCTTCTATTTCAGTTGATTACCGCTGCGGCTGCGTTTCAAAAAAATCTGCACTGAGATCACACACTTTTGGAAAAATTAAGAATTTGTGATAAACGCCGCGAAAACTGAAAATTTTGATTTTTGCTGCAAACTGGTAGAAAATTAAATTAGAAAGGTTTCATGACGTCATTGAACATGTAAAATTCGCTTGTAGGTTGAATATCGCTGGAATTCGCAAAGATATACACTGCTCAGCGATTTATGATAATAATTCAAAACTTCTTTCTCAAATTGCTTATTACGCCTTTAACTTTCAAAAAATCCACTCGCTTTTTCACCGATAGCTTGCGTGCATAATTGATATTGTGAGCCAGATTTTATGATGGATCGAAACACGCTCACTTCACTAAAATATTAATGAATATTTATCTCATTCAAATCAGCTTATTAAAACAAAACTCGCAAGAAATTGCAAATCGAGACAAACCTATTGCTTTTCTATAAAATTCAAAAATGAATTCGATATTGAAAAAGATAAATTTCGGGTTAAAGTGAGCAACCCTATTTTAACTTTAGTATTAATTTGTTCTTAATGAGCCGTCCGTTGCCATAAAACGGTTCTTAAAACTACGAGTAAAAAAATAACCTTGATCTCGAGCAGAATAAGCAAAAATATCTATAACAGTTTTTACTTTTTTTTATTCCAAACATACTAAAATCAAAAGAAATCACAATAACGCGAGTGCAACCAATACTGAATTGACACAATCAAAATTAGATTGTTTTTCAAACAACAAGACTTCACTTCCAATTTGATGGGAACAGTTTCAATTTAAAGCATAAATTTACAAAACAGAACGATTGGAGTACTAGCAAAGGAAACGAAACTTTAATATGAACCTTGTGACCTAGAATAAGATCAGTGGAGCATCTGCAACTACCACAGTTTGCAAGTTCAAAATGGCATAAAATTGACAATGACAAGACGCCAACTTGCGTAAATTTTCAAGACTGAACGTGAACTAGAATTTAATTAACTTCCGAACTGACTAGCGCCCTCTATGGTCAACTTTATGAAACAACTCTCTTGTTTCTTGCGAGTTAAATTAAATCTTTCATTCTGAACTAACTGTATTACGCCGAAGCATGTAACGAGTTGACGAAGCCGGTCTCTGCGTCAGTGTGCCCGGGCAACACAGCTTTGTCGCAGCCGAAGCAGGACATTCTGACGCGACCGACCTGACACGAGACTTTTCACCCGGGAATTCTGACGCCATGAACATCCTGACATTAGGGTTAGGGCTAGGGTTAGGGTTAGGGAGAGTGTTAGGGTTAGAGATAGGGCGTCAGTATGTCCCTGGCCTCAAGAATACCGGAGTGAATTTTCTCGCGTCAGGTCGGTCGCGTCAGGATGTCGCAGGCCCGTCGCAGCAGCGGTGGCAAGCCGTTGGCGACACTGCTCCTGATTTGACAGGCACGAAATTTCAAACAATAGTCACCGCTCGACGGAAGGCTTCCTGCTATAAAATTTACAACCTACAAAAATTCACAATACACGCTAAGCTATGAACCACGGCACGGTATCACAAAGTATATAGACCTACAGGTATCTTTAAACTCTCTCAGCAACGATATATTTTATCTATGGATTTTACCTTCACGTTACAGTAATGATAATGAACAGCAGAATTTCTTCACTCACAATCTACTGTAGCTTGATTTTATCAACGTTGCGAACAAAATCGCTCATTCGTAGAACCCTGCATGATTACACAGCTGCACTGTGTCATTGCTTAACAATCATCAACTGATTAATTTGATAGCCTGGCCTTCGAATGCCGTACTGTAAACCAATACAGTTGTGACAACAGCAACAGACAGCAATTTATTACCAACGCAATCGATGAACTTTAAAAAGCTAACAACATCAATACATCAACGATTCTATTCAGCATTTTATGTCTTTTTTTCAATGTTATTTCTTCGAAAAAAATTAATTTTGAGACAGAGTTAATTTGTGATCGAAAAAATTAACGATTCCATTCAGCATTTTATGTCTTTTCTTGCATAAGCTATTTCTTCGAAAAAAATCAACTTTAAGGCAAAGTAATCATCGACGGTATGCGATTGAATTCTTATGGCTACGTCAACACGCAATCCAAGCTGGGTGCAGTTTTTCCGACATTAACTTACAGTAAATTTTAGAGAACCACAAAAAATTTTTGCCATTTCGGTCAAATCAACCGAAAAAATAACAAGATTTAGCAGATTTTTTGTATGAATATTCAAACTTGTAATTGTGTGCATATTTAAATTGTACGAGTATGCATATTCAATTCAAACTTGTACTTGCAATTGTGAAAATGACCGAAAATTTCTAAAATCAAACAAAAATAATATTTTGAAATTTTGAAAGACATTTTCAAATTGATAATTCTGGGCGAAAAAACAAACTCAGAACCCAAGTCATTGAGCAGAAACTCTTGTTAACTAAAATATTAACAATGCGGCTGACAAAAATAGACAAACCTTGGTACTCAGTAGCATATCTTTGGTAATGCACAGTCAGAAAATATCGTTTTAAATATCACAGAAGCAGCATCCACAGTATTATTATCACGGAAGTTCATCAAAGCCGTCATTAACAATAACTAACAAAGAATTACCCAACTTATTCAAAAATAGTTTTGAACACGTAAAGTTGATTAATATTGCAATAGCCTTCGAAGAGCATTTTATTTAGTTAAAAGATGACATCATCTACAATAGAGTAACAGCATATCACACAAAGCCTTATACAGTAAACAAACTATTCAGCCAGGATATTGAGAATAATATAAACATCCAGTTTTTTCCACCTTATTTAAAATTTAAAACGTACGAAACGATCATTTTTATTGACAAATTATTAGTCGTAAACCGAAAAGAAATTTTCAATTATATTAACCAAACAGTGGTCGAGTGAATGGAGGTCTGTAACTGAAACGTTTGACAGGGGTTCGATTTCCGAAGACTATTTCACAGAAAATTGGTATTTGCACCTTCCCTGCTTAACGTTCAGCACTAAAAGGGCAGAATGAAGCCTCTACTGTGTGATGGACAGGTGGTTGCTTGACTCGGAGACCGAAAGGTTTCTTCGTGAAGGTAACTCGATGGATAAAGATGCGATACCATGCAATTAATACAAAACTAAAAGTAAAAGCGAGTGTCGCAACTGAAACGGAGTTGAAGTTCGATTCCCCAGCTGTCGAATCATAGTTGCCTCAACTGCCTTGTTAAATTGATAAAATGAAACCGAGCTTTGCAACTGTTATATGCTGAACAATTGATTCTTTTAATACAAAAATCTCATTAATTCGAAAAGAAGGGCATGCTCTCAAATGTGGGCATAGTTGTGAAATTTACTTTTGACATGATACTGTGAGTTAATTAACTTAACGCTCTGTGAACCAGTGATAAACTGTAATCTTGTAACTAACTCCTTCCAGCGTACCGGTACTTGAAATGATATGCCATGTGTTCCAGCTCAAAAAGCATTCCACTGCGAAAAACCGGCAGTCGAATGTAACCCATTAAAAAATATTGAATTGAACAAACAAAAGAACTTTCAACGTACAAAATTTGTGTAGGTCTTCTTATTTCAATGCAACAACGATTTCAACTCGGAGAAAACTTTTAACCTTCCATGGCCAAGATAACGGCGCAAATACGTCAGATGTATGCGTCAATCTGTAGCAGTTTGATTCCGAAACATTAGCAACTCTGCGTTTCGAAATTTCGTGAAATCAGAAAAAAATTACTTTTCGATGATCAACATTGAGTTTCTTAATCAGCAAAAAAGTTTGCTAAGTCATCCTTTTCTGATGCCACGAATTTTCGAAACACAGAGTTGCCGATGATACAGAGTCAAACGGATTAAAGCTATTTTCGCGGATAAACGGAATAGTGGAACAAGGTTTAGTGCACCTCTTTATTACCTGAAGTAGTACTCATTCCTTCAATAAAACCCATCTCAAGCAGCATCTCTTTAACAAGTTGCAGCAACAAACTCAAATTTCTACAGTGCTGTAAAATGGTGGAAATTATATCATTCTACAATTGGAATCGCGAATCTAAATGTTACTTTTTTTATTCTAAGTAACCGATTGTTCTCCTCCGCGTGCTAAAAGTTTATTCTGAAATAATACAACTGATATTCCTATCACTTAATCACCAATCATCTGAACGTAGAATAATGCCATTGCTGAGTTCTTACATTGCAAGAAAACTACTTAACTTGTGATAGACTAAACACTAAACAGCAAACGTCACTGCTGGTCGTTTCAGCAAAGTTCGAGCAAAACAAACATCGTAAATTTTACGATTTACGTATTAGAACACATCGGTTTCATCGGTCCAGACCATGTCTTGAAAGTCGTATATTAATAAAAACTTGACATTTATAAACTATGTTTTCATTTAAGTCCCAATGCATTCAAAATTAAATTTTACAAGACTTTTGAAATAAAATCCAAACGAAATAATGGCGTTTTGCAACTATAATTGTTTAGCCGTCGAATTCGCTTTTTGCTCATGGATATAGTGCGGATAGATGGAGGAAGGAAAAACGACATATAGGCATAACTAGAGAATTGGAAACTCACATACAATGGCTTACCTTACCACAATTAAATCCAAGCTCGGTATTAATGTAATTTTTTTTACAGTTGCCCTAAACACTGCATTGGTACTGCCTGGTAAGAGTATTAGCTACTATGACATCATTTTACAATCAACACAATAGCTGTATATTGACACAAAGGGGTGCTGGTATTGAGAAAAGAAACGTGACTCTTTACATCAACTTAGGACTACCATTTTAAATTCATGACATCATTTAGAACATAGCTCACAAAGCATCAATTATTACGCTAAATACGTTGCCAAACAGACATGACAACTAATCGCCTTTGAAAAGTGGAAAGGAATGAGTTAAGTGCTACCAGTAAAATTAAATACCTGCAGCCAGGTCACTCTAGTCAAACTCAAACAAGAACAATATGAGCGAAAATTTAACAAATATTTTTTTGGTCTTGACCGATTGGGAGAATTGTGCAATAATTTAGGCAATATTGTCTCTTCAACAGCAGCTCATAAATTTGACTTCTAACAAATAGCTTTTCTGGGAACAAAGCTAGTCAACAATTTGATTCAAGTTCACTGTGGTAGCTCTGGAACCATTGTGGAGTAGTGGGACACACACTGGTGTAAATTTTTAGCGAAATGTCAAACAAAAAATTGGTCATTTTAGACGTAATGACAAAAAATTTAAATAACTCTACATGTTTTTCATACAGCCCTAACATTGCACTAGCAAAAATAGCCGGAAGTTTCTTACAATGACCGAAAAAACATTTACCAATTCAGACAGTTAATTAAAAAGTCTGCGCAAAAAAAATCCGGCCAAGATACTTTTTGAAACACTGGCACAATAGCACCTTAAATTAAATTTCAAGTATAAATATACACAATGATCGATGTTGGTCGCTAAATTCTGAACCTTGCAAAGCGGGATTTGTTCATTAAAGAAGGTTGGTAAAGAAATACTGTATCTAAAACTCAAAAACGTTACCAAACTATGGGATAGGTCATACATGCGCCACTCTGATCGCACACAAACAAAATGAAATCATGCTGATGTAATTCCGACTACTACCAATCAAGTTCAACATGCAAATGGTACCATAATTCTACTTCCACATGAAATAAAATGCAATATATTGACGTTGGGGTCGTCACCTGATCATAACGTCATTAATAACGTCATCATAAGTCTTGTCATAGCAAAAATCATCTTTTTCTGCAAACTTTTGCTTTGATAAGTGCATTTAATCTGTTGCGATTGGTAGAAGTGCATCTAATCTGTTGCAATTGGTAGGGTAACCTTATATGCGAGTTTTTGTAAAAATTCCTATTTTTTAACCATTTTACAGGAGTTGGCTTATATGCGAGTACTGCTATCTACTACACTATACAGTTTAATGAAACTTAGATTTTTGAGTTTAGGATCAAGGTATCTTTCATATTTGTCAGAGCAATAAAAAAAAATCACAAAAACCAAAAAAGTCTGTTATTTTCAATCTACTATAGAACCTAGTGCAGATTCCATAGTATATACTGTAATACTGTATTTACAATGCCAAATTGTGCATGTAACTTCTAAACAATTTCAAATAATTTTATTGCAGAACTGTTGTTCATAACCGTCACATTGACCATGATGCTCAAAGCTCATGTTGCATATAACCATGTTTATACTCACTCTTACATACTAGGTTAGCTAACGGGCGAATGAAATGTTAATACTGTACTCCTTAAAAGAGCAGCTGCAAAAAGATGATTACAGAAGACCATCTATATTTAAACTTTGCTTCAACTTAGTTCTTAGCCAATTAGAACTTAATTGGTGTGTGCTAGACAGGTGAAATCTTACCATGAAACCTGAAGATTCCTTTGATGTCTCCTTGCCTGGACCACTTAGTGAATAAAACAATCAATTACAACTAATCATTATAAGACACTGCCAGCTCATCAATCATTATAAGAAACTGCCTGCTCAACACTAGTTCTGATGGCCCTTGCAGATATGTATGCAAATGATGAAACAGCAAATATAATCATAACCCTTGCAGATATGTGTGCAAATCATGAAACAAGATTTGCAACCAACAGTAAATATAAATGTTGCAAATCTTGTGCAAACAAGCAAAAGTTGACTGACCAGGTGTTACAGTAATTACTCATTGTTCAAATCTAGAAATCTGTCAATTAATGTACAAAACACAGCACACTAAAGCAAAATACACATCCAATCAGTTACAAAAAGCATAAATGACCAGCCAGCTGGTCGAAGAGTAATGCGTTTACGTTTGGAGTGGGAGGTCTGAGGTTCAAATCGGACACAGTGTTGCAATGGCTCACCACTGCTGAAACATTTCTTCCCAAAAAGTGGTGTTGTTCTGGCGCAATGATGCAGAAACAGGCTCCACAAGCTTGATACATGCTTTGGCGTAATACAGCGAGCATAATAAAAGATTTGATTTGATAATGTACTAAAAAAATTTTCATCTCTATTATTGGCATAAAATGGATTAACAAGAGCAGCCAAATCAATGAGTGTGGTGAGTGCTCTCACTGGAAATCGTAAAATCAGCCATGAAGACAAAGCGCTAGATGAGTAGTTCTAAACAGGAATAGTAAGTAGTGTAGCAAAATATAACCCTAACTCTACTATGCCTGTTGAAAACAACCAGAGCTGGAGTCTTTAATTTTGAATTGAGAAGGCTGAAATAAGTCATAGGATAATTGTAATCACATTTTATTTACCAAGTTGCCTTGGCCAGTAGACAGCAAAGGGACCTTTCAGTCTTAAGCGTCAAGCTGCCACCAGCCCATTTGTCCACCACACAAGGCTGGGGCTTCACACTGCCCCTTTAATTGCTGAGCATCAAGCAGGGAAGCTGTGAATATCACTTTTTATAATCTTTGGTTTGACCTGACTGGAAATCAAACCAGGATAGGCGAATCTGAAATGCAAGCTTTGCACCCTGCACTACAGTTGATTAGCTCAAATTGCAGACTGTGTTGCCATGAAATAAGATTTATCAAACAAAGCAAAGATGTTTTTTGTTTTCAAAACTATTCTGTCTCCATTCTCATTTATGGTCATGAACTTTGTGTAATGATAGAAAAAAGCCAATCATCCTACAGGGGTTAAATCAATTTTTGAGCACATTTACTGCACATGTGCTCTTCTTTAGTGCACGTGTGTACTAACTACATCTGGATTCTGGACATGCACAAATTGCACATGCACTAACGATGAGTACTACTGACATGCATGTTGATCAATAATGATGTGCACAACTGCACATGCACTATAGTGCACTAATGACATGCATCTGCACTATAATGATAAAGCACTCCAGCACTAATGATAATCACTAGTGGATGTAGTGCACTAATCAGTGTTCCCTATAAGCGCAAAAAAGTGCGTAAAATGCAAAACATTTTCCTGCATTTTTGCACATATTTTTCACAAGTGCGAAGCGACATTTGATTTTGGTGTTTTTTTTGTGTGGAGACGCGATGACTGGGGTGGCACGATGAACATATTTTTCATTAACAACCTGCAAAATGCAGAAAGCAGCGAGTTTGCTGTGCCAAAGTCCTTGTTTTTTTTGTTTGTTTTTTTGAGATCACCTTGTAAGTCACAAAAAGCACCAGGTCTGCAGCATGATGACCTTTTTTTCTTTTTTTTGGAGATCAACCGTTTTTTTTTAGACCGTCGCTGTGAAAAGGCAGCATCACAAAGTCTGAGCTGCAGCATTTTTGCAAAAACTTCAGGACATTTTCGTGCATGGCGCTTACACACTGCACTGTAGGTGAAAAGTTAGAGGGAACACAGGCACTAATGAAATGCACATGCTCTTAAAAAGTCTAGAAGTGCACATCCCAAGTGCTCATGAACATGCCAAATGTGTACATTGCTAAAGCACAAGTCAGAAGTGTAAAGAAGTGCTTGTAATTAGCTGCTACTGAGAAAGAAACAAGCTGGCAGCTAATAGAAAAACTCTGCTGCTAGGCTTCAAAATGAGCACTTCAAAAGTGTGTTGTCTTGTGCTCTTAATCACTCCTTGCTTTTGAAATGTGGACGTTTGAATTAGGACATGCACATAAGCACTTTCTAAGTGTATCATGCACACTAAATGTGCATGTGCACATGTGCATTGCCTACTAAATATGCATGACTACATGTGCACTTAGGAAATGCACTATAAGCACCAGAAAAGTGCATATGTGCACTTCAGAAGTGCACACATGCACATGATAGGTGCACATTAGGGTGGCCCTTATTTGTTGTCAAAATTTTACTTGGGAGAAAATTGTGCGAGCGCCCCTTAAATGGGTTCCACTTGATGTAAAAGTATTTACTGTAAAATATTTCTAATTTTAAACAAAAATTTAAGTATGTTCAATCCAAACGAAGTTTTACGAAAAAGAGCCCAATCGATATACTGTACTGTATTGATTATTAACGTGAAATTTTGGAACAACTATCAAACGTTCTGGAAAAGCAACACAATGAATGTTTCTTGTATTCAAACACTATTTTGCTTTTGTATGAACCTCAATGTAACAAAACTAAAAAAAAGCTAACCTAGTCTGGAGTTCTTACATGACGCCTGCTGCTATGGATCAAGTTCTTCTTTAATAAGAAACAAAAGATGAAATGAATCAATAACTACATATACCATGCATAGCACAGCTTCAAATAAATTTGAAAATCGACGAGCTAAATCAAAATAACTAAAGCCCAGCTGGCTTAACCAAAAAATAAAAATAAACGTTAACAAAATGCACCCAACACAAGTAATGTCATTCTAAATGTCTAACCATCAGGTCATGAAAAAGAATAATAATTTGAAAAACGCTTGCCATCACAGACAATAATCGCAAAGCTTGCCTTCTTTATCTGGTACGCATAATAAAGAAACAAGCGTGATTATATGCAAATTGAAACACACACAAATACTAGCAATTTGTACCAAGTTTCGAGCTGAATCAGAGCAGCTGCAAGAATGCCTTGCACACTGCGCCTTTGTGTGAAGGTAAACAATTAAAAAATTTGAAAATGCAATACAGCAAATTTGGATTTCATGCTATGACGTAACACTCAACAAGGGCAGTTTTAGTTATCAGAGACAGTTTCTTTCAATGTTCAGCCACTACTTGCTGGATGAACTGCGTCTGTTCCTTGGATTTTGTTCAAAGCCCATTATATTCTTTCATAAGGGAAACACCCTTCTCTGTTGTATCATTCGTAACACGAAGTTTTGCAAGTTTTCTGAGCTGCAACAAAATGACAGTAGATTTGGCCTTAAATTAGGATCTTCTTCTAGGAAGTTAGTTGAAATATCCAAAATATCAAAAAACTTTGTTGCATTTTTTGTAATGAAGTTCTGAAATTGTCTTTTGTTTTTATGTCTTGATCAGACAGATTTACTTGCTTGGATGGAAGTTCTGATCCTGGTTTAACCAATGCTTGCACAATCTTTCTCTTGTCTTTTAAAGAAATGGAATCATCAAAGAATGAAAATTTAATAGCTTTTTCAGATAGGTACCAAAAGTGCCGTTTCAGTTTCTTTAGGGCAGCAAGAGATACTTGGTTTTTAGTTGACAACAATTCCAGAGCTAGTTGGAGATCATTTTTTGGAGCTGGAATTCCAAGACGAGAAGAAAACCAGCTTTTAACATAAAACTTAACGACAAAGACTTAAATATCTTTGAGACCCTTGAGCTCAAGGTTAGTGAGGTGAAACCAACTGTTCTGGAAAATGTACATCTTCAGGTGTGAAGGAGACAAGACATTAAACTTGCCCTGTGCATGCCGCCAGATTTTATAAATCTTAACCCTCTCAATGGAACTCCCCCTAAAAAGATAATCGTGATTTAAAGTAGTTCTCGGTAATCATCTGTGGGATGGTTGATTTCTCGCTGCTCAATGGCATAGGCTAGAACCTTCTGCTGAGTTTCAACATCCAGTTCAGACGATACCGCTTCGTCCTGGACCCCAGGAGTATAAATGCAATGCTTAATGTTAAACCACAACTGCTTAAACCTCTTCAATAACTGCAATTCTGGTGATGATGAAGGGCCAAAACAACACCAATACACTTCCTCAAGAATAATCTCATGAATGTGATGGCGACATGCCAGATACAGAGCATCATGGCCAAGCTTCGCTTTGAGAAGTGTGCAAGCGCTGTTATGTCGTCCAGTGTTGGCCGATGTGGTGTCACAGCTGAAGTACTGAAGGCCTTAATGTCATTATTTATATTCCATTTATTGGTAATTTGGACAATAGCATCATTTATAGCCTGTCCTGTACCAGTTGTCAATTGAGGTACAGCTAGAAGCTGAGCAACACTATCGCAGAAACAATGATCGGCAGTCTATCAATTTTCTTATCTGCTGTCAGAGATACCATTAATTTCCCGTCCCAGGGGATAGTTAATGGCTTTCCATAACTTTGAAACTCAGTTTCAAATACTTTGACCTATCTTCACAAAACTTAGTGCGATACTTTATGAACATGAATTTTTTATGTGTTTCTGATTTTTTAATGTGTTTCTGATTTGAGGGCTTTCAGCATACCTTGAAAATTATTTGTTTGCAAAAATATTTTCAAATATTTCATTTTTGTGCAGATGAAAACTTTCTAAGGGGTGCCCACTGCAAAATTCAAAATTTCAAAAATAAGGGCCACCCTAGAGCACATATGTAATTTTTGTGCTCATATTCTGATTTCACCCTGTCTACAATGATCACATGTGTCCAAAATCAAACATTCTACAAAAGCTCTTGATTCATTCATTCATTCTTTTTTATTCTTGACCACCACAACAATAGCAAATCCATGGTAACACAATAATAACACGTAGAATCAGGAAAAGGAAGTAGCGACACAACATTAGATGTTAAGACATGCAGAGGATATTGCAGACAAAAAAGTGATTTTTAATAGCATGTTGCTACACCTGTCACACTAGCTTAAGTACATTGTAGGCCTAATCAATCACACTCATCAACATACATGCAGGCACACAAGATGCAAGTAAAATAACGGCTGGAGTAGTTGTTCGAATGATTGATAAAGAGAAAAGAGAGAAACAATAACTAGTGCAAGGCCAGGCACGGTTAACTAGGTGGTTAATGTTGGCGCAACCGGTCCAAAACTACGTTTAGCTCAACAGATCAAGGTGAGGAAAGAAAAACTACCCTGAAAATGAAACCTCACCGGGTCCCAAAAACCCTTTCAACTAGCAGCTGGCCACGGCATCAAGACAATAAACATTTTCTAATCAATACACATGCATCAAAATAATTATACACAACATAAGACACAGCAATATGAGACACACCTTCCACATTGCGTCTACATAAACAGCTGGTACAAAGTGCCATAACTTGTAATCTCTCCGATATCTTAGTCAGAACAAAGGTAATACCCATGAGAGGAACAAACTTGTGTCTATGCAAATTGATAATAATCTGCAATTACCATCGAAATTACACAACTTTGACATTGCGCAAAACAACAGTACATCATTAATACCATTTACCTTGAAATGGTACAACACTGAACACAGAACATCAATGAATCAAGCTTTAATTAGTCATCAATTTTTTTTTCTATTTAATATTAAATTTGATTAGTTAAAGTGAAACAATGCTTTTTTGTCTTCAATGTCATCAATTCATAGTCATAGACTCTGGTACAGGGTAGGTACTTTAGATACCAGTAGCCTACACCACCTTTGTTTAAACATCAAAGTTAAAGTTAAAATGTGCATAGCCTAGTTGATAGTTACCGCATACTGTAGGCCTGGCACCAGGATAGCATGACTGGGGGGGGGGGACAGAAATAAATTTTGGGGGGCACGAGAACTTTATTTATATAAATTTAAGGGGGGCACGAGAAGTTTATTCGAGTGTGGATCAAACGAAAAAGGTAAGACCAAAAAAAAAAAAAGGTCTTTAGTACAAAAATTTCCACAAATTCTAGTTGTCATCTCCAAATTCTGGCGATTTTCCATGAAATCTTAAGTGAAGACCAAAAACAAAGGTCTTTGTCCCAAAAGTTTTATGAAATCCGGTGTGAGTCCACAAAAACTACCTACGAAAAAACAGTTCTTGCTCGCAAATGTTAGGGTGGTTAACACCAACTGGAATTTGGGAGTCTCAGAGTCTTAGGCCTCGATTTGTACTTCAGTGGCCCCGAGCCTTTTAATTGCTCTGGGGCACAGTCCTCGCTTGGGGGGGCACAATTTTTATTTGGGGGGGCACAGCCCCGGAATGCCCCCCATGGCGCTAGGCCTGCTGTAGGCTGCTACAGTGCTAGTAGGCCTACCGATATACCCGTAGCTTACCGTATATAATGTAAGAAGGCTTTTATAATTGAGATTTGATACTTTGTATTTCATTAGCCTACAGTCAGACAGTAGGCTTACTGACTTAGTTAGTAACTAAAAGAATCACAATTCATACCAGTAGTTTTGAATTCAAACAAATGAAAACATAGACTTACGATAACTTTTTAGAACTTAAGTTCAGAAACGTTTCTTATGCACATCTAGACCTACGAATACAATGCCATAGCCAGATGCAATCTCAGATCTGTGTCAAAACCATCTTTGGTCAAAATCTGAAATGCTTTTATTACCTGTGATTTAATTTTCGGGTAAAAATAGTGTACTGTAAAAACCTGTGAGCAAACATGATGCTAAACTAACCTACGTAACTATTATTATTAACCCGAAGTCATAGGCGTAGCCAGGGGGGGGGCCAGGGCCCCCTCCAATCAAAACTCCACTAACGACAAAAAGTTATGACAACATAGCCTGACAATGTTTAGTTGCAGTTTTTTTTCAGTGTTTGCGCACATAACAGTAATTAAACAGTAAAGCAACAGTAAAGCTAACGGTTGCGGCCGAAAAACCACTCTCAATTTCGGTGAAGACCTTTTTTTTCTTTTTTTTTTTGGAGATCACCTGAATTTGGGCGGAAAAATCGTTCGAATTTCCGATTTCGGCTGAAAAATCACTCTTAATTTCGGTGAAGACCTTTTCTTTTTTTTTTTTTTTTTTTGGAGATCACCTGAATTTGTCGGAAAAATCGTTCGAATTTCCGATTTCGGCCCAAAATTCACTCTCAATTTCGGTGAAGACAGCCGAATTTTTGAGGGTTTGGGCTCCCCCCAATCAAAAATCCTGGCTACGCCTATGCCCGAAGTAGGCCTACTTTAATTCAGAAATTCAAAATTAAAGTACTGGCAGATTGGAACCGATTTAGTAACGGTACGGTACCCAATTACTAGATGGCGGACGCTGGACGATAATGTAACGTACAGTACGTGTCAAAAGGGCGCGTCCAACTGCGGTCGCCCGGCTAGGTTAAACAACCCATCGAAACTACTCTACGAGTTGACTTACGGTAATAACCAAAAGATTCGATTAATCTTTCACTTGTGGCTACGTTGGAGCTGACGCTACAATAAACTAGCCAGCATAGACTACTATATATGCCAGCACTAACGGTTGCTATTCAGTCTAGTGAAAAGTGAGTAGCAAACTCTTGGGTGTAATAGCCTACTTTTGCTATCAAAAACCAGTGCAAGACAGTTAGAGCTAGCAAGTAATAGCCAGCGGGGTAGCCCTATACGCAGTACTTAAATTGTAGGCGGGACGCGTACCCCCATCGAGAATTAGCATCCCCCTATCGAGATTTAGCGTCCCCCCATCGAGATTTAGACTTCCACTCATCGAGATTTGAGCGCTGGATGATGAAACGATCAAAAGCCAGCCAGCACGAATAAATCCTACAAATTCCGGCCAAATACAGTCCCAATTTGCGGTAAAAATCACAGTATAAATATCATACAGTATTCTCACTCCATATGATATTCATATGATATTTATACTGTGGTAAAAACCTTTTTTTTTTGGTCTCACGAGAGATGGCAACAGCACAGCGTACGCGGCCGCGCGCTGTTGTTGGTGCACCGCGCCGCGTAGCGTGGCAACTCAGCGTCAGCGCAGCGCCGCGTAAAATAATTTTTTTTAATTTTTTTTTGCAATTATTGCTGGTGATTTTCTCTTTATGAACAACAATCGTTAGTCTGGATGTAACTATTATATCAATTGAAGACAATGCATGCTAATAAAACAGAAAAAGGTGCCTTCGGTTCAAGTTTATTTTTTTAGAATTCGGAGCATTTTTTTTAGAATTCTTTTTATTCTCTCGCTTCTAGAACACGTATTGACGCTGTTGAGCTGATTGTAAGGAAATATTTATTGCTATGGTGTTTTTTTTTGTGTTTTGGAAGTTACATTTTACAGTCTAATCTAATTTCAAGATAAAATGAATTCGGATGCACTAACGAAGCTGCGATCGGAAAATCTTTAGAAATTGTGAACA
Organism: Trididemnum nubilum; assembly: GCA_963965965.1. Classification (NCBI taxonomy): domain Eukaryota; kingdom Metazoa; phylum Chordata; class Ascidiacea; order Aplousobranchia; family Didemnidae; genus Trididemnum; species Trididemnum nubilum. The sequence goes on along the minus strand of OZ014484.1, from coordinate 36,812,707 downwards.
GCGATAATTAATTGGCTGCAGCTTATTATTTGCCACAAAAAAGAGCTCGTTTCTTCGCTTTTTCTTCTATAAAACTCGTGCTAATACGTAACAAGTATTACCAGTGCAAACTGGTTTGTACCGGTCCGATGAATGAATGGTGCAAGATATTAACAATATAAACCTTAACAGAAGTTAATTTAGTCCGTTAACATGAAAAAACTTTTTAACGGATTAACGAGTTGATGAAAAAGTTAGCTTCGTTCAGAGGTGGAGGTGAGGACTCAAGGCTCGAGGCCAAGGCCAAGGACACCAAAAAAATCCGAGGCCAAGGCCAAGGACAGCCTATCCGAGGACAGACACTCTCGAGGCCAAGGACAGGAATGCTCGAGGCCAAGGCCAAGGACCAAGCGCAAGTGCTCTCCAGAAAAAAAAAAGGTCCTCACAAGAATTTTTTAGGCGATCTCCAAAAAAAAAAAGAAAAAAAAAAGGTCTTCACAAAAAGTTTTCAGACGATCTCCACAAAAAAACGTTTTCCAAAAATTTTTTCAAGCGCTCCACAAACTTTTAACAATTCAAAAAATAGTGCTGTCCTCGAGCCGAGGACAGGCCAATTTTCGAAGACTTGAGGCCTCGAGGCCAAGGACTTCAAAATGTGTCCTCGAGGCCTAGGACGTCCTCGAGGACTCCACCTCTGGCTTCGTTATTAACAAATTAACAATTAACGGACTTGTGCCCACCTATGTATAATACATAGGGTAGTTTCATACAAGTGTAGTACTGTAGCTTGTGACAGCATGCAGAGCACGTGATACCTTATATTTCATTATTTGAGCTACTGGTTCAGGATTAGTAAGCTACACTAGTTGCATCGAATCATCAGGTAGACTGGTAGATTGTTTTTGATTGCCAAAACATGGTGCAGAAAAACTGATAGAAAGCACTCACGAGGTAGATTAAACCTGAAGGCCTGTAATTGAAACGACTGATCTCACGTTGCATGTTTTTTAGTTTTTACGCGGCCATTTTCAAAGTTAACGAGTGTGAAGTTTCAGACTTTTACTTATAACTCGATAATGGTTTGGTCTAGCTACATAAAATTTTTGACAGCAGTTTGAGATTCATAAGTTATTTGTGTGTGCCAAATTTCAAGGCAATGAGTACCGTAACTTCAGGTTTAGGATCCAAAAACTACTTCAAAAGTTTGGTCTAAAAAGTGGTCTTATTCAAAAACGGCTTAAGTACGACAAAAAATATTTCACATGGTTATATGTCGTAAGATACTCCTTCATCCCTACCTACACTTTTAGCCGCATTGAGTTTTTTTTTCTTTTTTCATTTTTTGCTTTCTAAATTTTGTGCACTCTTCTTCTCCAAAACTACACAACATCAATATCTAATTTTTGTGTAAATTTGTTGAGCTGCAAACGCAATTTTGTCTCGTGAAATTTTTTGAGGCTTCTCCCCAGAACCCCCCCAAAATGGGGCCCTAAAAACTAATTTTTTTTAATTGCTCAAGCTAGGGTGATAGTTTTTTGTTTATATTGGTGGATATTAAAGCAACAAATAGTTTGACACAGTATGGAGGTACCACTCCCCCAGGGGCCCCCAAATGGACTCCCTAGAAATTAGTCATTTGAATGGCTCAAGCTAGGGCATTACTTTTTTTTATATCGGCAGATGTTTAAAAAACAAATATTTTGACATTGTTTGAGAGAGCGACCCTTTTTAAAAACTCTCCAAAATAATACCTCGAAAGTCAATTTTTTTATATGTCGTAAGCTAGAGAGCTAATTTTTTTCTGATGTTAGTAGAACTTTAAAGGATATTTAACTTGCGGTGCAGCACGGTGTAGCATGAACTTAGTTGTGTTTGGATGCGGTGCGGTGCAGCATGTGGACAAGGTTTGCGGACGCAGCGCAGCATGTGGATGCATTTTTTGTTATCCGCGTCATTTCTAGTCTTCACCTGATTGCGGGGGAAAAACACTTCAAATTTCGGCGAAGACCTTTTTTATGGTCTTCATTCAATTGCGAGGTCGAAATTACATAATTTACACTGAAGTTTGGTCACGGCTGCAAAAGCGTCCCCCAATGCAAAATTTTACAATAATTTAAGTCCTAGCTATACGGATTAGGCCTACTGATATAGCCTGGTTTGCATGTTGGGCCGAATAAATCCAGCGCAAAGCACCAGAGACATAATATTGGCGTGGCGCAAAAAACGCACCAGATTTTAGTTTGGTATCAAATCAATCTACTGTAATTTGTTAAGCAAATTTTATTTAAACGAAAATGCTGAAAAAACTGGCGATTAATAAGCTTTCGTGGCGCTAAAACTTTTTTTGGGTTCAATGGTTCATCCATAAGAAAAAAAATTTTAGCTCAAAAAATTATACAATCTACCGAAGTTGTTTGTTTCACCTCGATCCAGGCCACAATGTTCAAGTGGCACAAAATTTGACTAATCGTGAAATCAAAGTCGCCCGAAATAAAGCCAATTAGTACCTAGCAGAGGTGGAGTCCTCAAGGACGTTCTTGCCTTCGAGGATGTCCTCAAGGACAGATTTTAAAGTCCTTTGCCAAGGATGGCAGTATGGTACGGTACGGTACGTAGGTACGATAAGGTACGCCTCAATTTTTGCTAATAGGTACGGTATGCTGGTACGGTACGCTTTTTCTGTAATGGTACAGGTACGGCACGTTGGTACGGTACGCCTTTTTCGTAAAGGTACGGGTACAGTGCGTTGGTACACTTTTTGAATTAAAAATCCCTGACTTTTCGCACGTTGCGCCGGCGTTTTGTATATAGATGCAAAAAACAGCTGAAACTGACGCTAAATGTTTGAATTGAGATCGCTGATTTAATGGACAAATGATTTTAAAGAGAGTTAAAGTTGCGAATAGTTAAAAGCAAAGATGGCAATACGGTACGTAAGTAAGATACGGTACGCCTCAATTTTTGCCAAAAGGTACGGTACGCTGGTACAATACGCTTTTTTTGTTATGGTACAGGTACGGTACGTTGGTATGGTACGCTTCAAAAATTGAAATGAAGTACGGTACGCTGGTACGGTACGGTTCAAGGTGCGAGGTACGTAGTACGCAAATTCTGAACGTACCGTACCATACTGCCATCCTTGGCCTTAGCCTCAAGTCCTCGAAAATTGGCCTGTACTCGGCTCGAGGACAGCACTATTTTTTGAGTTCTTAAAAGTTTGTGGAGCGCCTGAAAAATTTTTTTGAAAACGGTTTTTTCTGGAGATCAACTAAAAATTTTTTCTGAAGACCTTCTTTCTATTTTGGAGAGCACTTGCACTTGCGTCCTTGGTCTTTGGTCCTTGGCCTTAGCCTCGAACATTCCTGTCCTTGGCCTCGAGAGGGTCTGTCCTCGGTTGGGCTGTCCTTGGTTTCGAATTTTTTTGTGTCTTTGGCCTTGGCCCCGAGCCTTGTGTCTTCGACTCCACCTCTGCCAATGACATGCACGTACATTAATGATGCTTGCTAGTGCACTATGTCGATGGATTGCACGTGATGTCATCGCGCTGCTAGCCAAAGTGCTGGAGGTCAAAATTGCCTTATGATTTCTACCATAGGTGGGCACAAGTCCGTTAATTGTTAATCCGTTAATAACGAAGCTAACTTTTTCATTAACTCGTTAATCCGTTAAAAAGTTTTTTCATGTCAACGGACTAAATTAACTCCCGTTCAGTGCTGTTAACGGACTAAAGTAACTTCCGTTAAGTTGTGTTAACTTCCGTTAAGGTTTTTATTGTTAATATCTTGCAGCTTCGTTGTGCATTTGAAGTTGTTTTTATCTTGAAATTAGATTAGACTGTAAAATGTAACTTTCAAAACACAAAAAGACCACCATAGCAATAAATATTTCCTTACAATCAGCTCAACAGCGTCAATACGTGTTCTAGAAGCGAATGAATAAAACGAAATGTAAATTACACGCTAAATATTAACGGAGTTTATTAACTTCCGTTAATTAAAGCTGAAAATAACGGATTAACGTTAACGGAGGTGTGAAGTTTGTTAACGGACTAGTGGTTAACGAAGCTAACGTTTTGCATTAACTTGCCCATCTATGATTTCTACGAGTCAAAACGCAAAATGTTATTTTCATTAAATTATTTGTAGAGATATCATTTAAATTTTAAACTAACGATCTAACTGGCCTCAATCTAATGTTGATTGAGCCTTAATTTGAGTCTATTTTAACTTGAATTAGAGGCGTTAAATATTATTCATAAATAATGCTTAGATTAACCATTAATCTGCCACATAGTTTTGCTGTAGAGTATATTTACTTTTATAGACATACATTTTAGGCATAGATGGGCAAGTTAATGCAAAACGTTAGCTTCGTTAACCACTAGTCCGTTAACAAACTTTACACCTCTGTTAACGTTAATCCGTTATTTTCAGCTTTAATTAGCGGAAGTTAATAAAGTCCATTAATCCGTTAACATTTTGCGTGTAATTTACATTTTGTTTTATTCACTCGCTTGTAGAACACGTATTGACGCTGTTGAGCTGATTGTAAGGAAATATTTATTGCTATGGTGGTCTTTTTGTGGTTTGAAAGTTACATTTTACAGTCTAATCTAATTTCAAGATATAAACAAGTTCAAATGCACAACGAAGCTGCAAGATATTTACAATAAAAACCTTAACGGAAGTAAACAGAACTTAACGGAAGTTACTTTAGTCCGTTAACAGCACTGAACGGGAGTTAATATAGTCCATTAACATGAAAAAACTTTTTAACGGATTAACGAGTTAATGAAAAAGTTAGCTTCGTTATTAACGGATTAACGATTAACGGACTTGTGCCCACCTATGTCTTTAGGATATAGTTTTATAGATTATAGACTATAGTTTCATAGATTTTAGGATATGGCCGAATTTACGATGTGAACCTATGGTGTGAACCATAGCTAAAGAGCCGCCAAAGTGGACAATAGCAGGGACAATGGGATTTCACAAAAGGCATAACTTTGAAGACCCACTGAGGTGTGTAAGCTACTTATTAAATTCACCTTAAAACCCTATGCAAATTCACCTTAAAACTCCAAGTAGAACAACACCAATCATTTTTTATGAAAGCAAGTAGTAAGTACTACTGCTACTTGACAGTCGGTTTTCGACACTCCCTTCTTACTCGTACAGAATGCGCATACACACTAGACAGTTGATTTTGATTTTGGTGTTCTTTGTTATTGTCAAGAGATACTGTTTGAAATCGGTTATATAGAAAAAATGAGAACTACTTGTGGTAATAAAGAGGTCCCCCAAACCTTTTTCCACATTTCCGAATTCCTCTTATTGGCGAAAATACGTTTTAATCCGTTTGACTAGTACTTTTGGCAACCCTGCTTTTCGCAATTTTGTGACTTCACAAAAAGGGTAAAGTCTAAAACACCAAAAAAATGCAGTCAGAATCGACACGCTTGCGTGATTTTTCAATTTTAATTTTGTGTGTTTGTTCGAAAGTTTTGAGAATACGTAACAAAGGCATTTTTTAATAAACAATGAACGAGTTTTGTGAATTTAAATCAAGCAAATCTAAATTAATTTTCGATGAGAATAAGCCGCAATCTCAATATTTTAGGGGATCTCTACTTAAAGGATCAGCCACAAGGCAATATCAATCATTAATTGTCTGTGTAGTCTAAAATCAGCACCATATAACGTAACAACAAGCATTTAATTATGACAAAATCGCGAGTGAGCTATCGCGACGCGTTTCGACCTTGCTCAAGGGTCTCATCAGGCGAAAAAACACTATAAAATAAATTAAAAACAAACAGAATATAATAAAATATTAACGTTGACCACGTGTTTTTAAGTGGACATACAAGTTCAGGACAACTCTATCGGTGAGTCCAACGTCATTGTGGGCAGTGAGAAGGGTTAATTGGCCCACATTGAAGGGTTACGATGAAGAAGTGGCGATATCATACCAATATCTATATTGCACAACAATATCAACCAAAAGATGGCCCGGAATAAAAGTTCCAAGGTTAACTTCACGATACATAATACTGTTCAGTGGGTGAATCTGCACAGTTCGTTGGGCATAAATATCAGCAGGAGTTTCGGTTCCTCCATCGGGGTCATAGGCAAAAGCCAGCTGGTAAGAGAAAGTACCAGGATTGCCGAAAGAAGTAGGGTAAGAGATCTTAACACCAACATTCCAAACACAAAACTGATCATAGACAGCTGCGAGAGCTGCAAACTGTGAGGTCTGAGCGAGAGTAAATCCAAGAAAATTTTCACTGACATTTGAAATTACAAAACCAGAAAAAGCTGTATCAAAAGCTAGCCAATCTATAAAAACTAAAGTTCTAGTAATAGTGAAAAGCCAATCTTGCGTAGTTAAACTTCTATTAACATTCTGTCTTTTGCCTCTTCGCTTGTATGTCCACTTAAAAACACGTGGTCAACGTTAATATTTTATTATATTCTGTTTGTTTTTAATTTATTTTATAGTGTTTTTTCGCCTGATGAGACCCTTGAGCAAGGTCGAAACGCGTCGCGATAGCTCACTCGCGATTTTGTCATAATTAAATGCTTGTTGTTACGTTATATGGTGCTGATTTTAGACTACACAGACAATTAATGATTTAAATCAAGCAACTATCAAAAAATCACTCAAGCGTGTTGATTCTGAGTACGTTTCTTTTGGTGTTCTAGACTATTCCCACAAAAAGCGTACTTTAAAGATAGCAACAGCGCAGCGTACGCGCCACGCGGCCGCGCGCTGTTGTTGGTGCACCACGCCGCGCAGCGTGGTAACTAAAATCTGCATTGCATAACAGCGTCAGCGCAGCGCTGCGAACTATAATTTTTTACATATGTGTTGCAATTATTGCTGGTGAATTATTTCTTTATGTACAACAACGGTTAATGATGACATAACCATAAAATATGAAATGAAGACAATAGGGTTCCTTCGGTTCAAGTTTATCTTTTCAGTATTTGAAGCATCTTAAAATAGGCTATTTTGGCTACAACAAACTTAGTTTTGATTGGGTGAACATGTTCCTTGACACCAACAAAAAGATTTTGGTAGCCTAGACTTGGAAAAGTTTACTGTAGGACGTTTGGTGAGAAGATGAAACAAAGGCAGACAAAAAAGAAATGTTGATGAAACAGATTTATGGAAAACAATTATCAGAGCAGAGGCATATAGCCTAGCCACATATCACCCTGTACGGTATGCAGTAGGCCTTACGGTATGTTATTGGTACAAGCCCAAGGCTAGATAACAGTTTCTACTACACATGTGGTTAAATTTCAGAGTAACAAAGTTAGTTCAGTGTAGCCCATTCGTCAACATGTCATGGCATCAAGCATTAGGCTTTCTGTCCTATGTGTCTGTAGCCTATCTGGTATGTGGTAAAGTAGGAACACTAGGTTACACAAAGTTGCTATGACAAAATAGCCCACGTAGTAGCAGATGGTTAGTAGGTTACAGGTTTACGAATAAATTAGCTACTGGTAGGCTACCATAGTTTACCCTATTTTGAGTAGCCTAACCATATAGCCTATAGGCTTATGTTGGGAGGCAGCAAAGTTGTTGTTATCAAGTTGGACAGGTAAATATGAGTGTAGTATGGTAGTAGCTTGTGACAGCATGCAGAGCACGTCATACCGGTATACTGGTATACCAGTATTTGGACTATTGGTTCAGGATTAGTACAGTAGTTGCATTAATCATCAGGTAGACTGGTAGATTGTTTTTGATTGCCATGCCAAAAGATGGTGCAGAAAACTGATGGAAAACATAAACAAGGCAGATAAAATATGCACAATTAGAATGATTGACCTAGCGTGGCATGTTCTTTTGTTTTTACTCAGCCATTTTTACGGTTAACAAGTGCGAAGTTTCAGACTTTTGCTTATAACTCGAGAGCAGTAAGGTCTCAGGTCTAGCTGTATGAAATTTTAACAGCAGTTTCAGATTAATAAGTTTTATGTTTGTGCCAAATTTCGAGGCAATGAGTCACATGACTTTGGCTTTAGGACTCGAAAACCACTTCAAAAGTTTGGTGTAAAAAGTGGTCTTATTCAAAAACAGTTTAAATACGGCAAAAAATATTTAACAGGGTTATTGTATGTCTTAAGATACCTTTTTATCCCTACCAACCCACATTTGGCCTCGATAAGTTTTTTTCTTGTTCGTTCTAAATCTTGTGCACTGTTCTCAGTTCTTCATCTAAACCACAACACATTGAAATCTAATTTTTGTGTAAAGTTGTTAAGCTGCAATCGCAATTTTGTCTCCCAAAATTTTTTGGGGCCACTTCTTCTAAACCCCCCCAATATGGCACCCCAAAAATTAATTTTTTTGATTGCTCAAGCTAGGGCAAAAGCATAGGTGGGCACAAGTTCATTAATTCGTTAATAACGAAGCTAACTTTTTCATTAACTCATTAATCCGTTAAAAAGTTTTTTCATCTAAACGGACTAAATTAGCTACCGTTAAATGCTGTTAACAGACTAAAGTAACTTCCGTTAAGTTCTGTTAACTTCCGTTAAGGTTTTTAACGTTAATATCTTGCACCATTCATTCATCGGACCGGTACAAACTAGTTGGCACCGGTAACACTTGTTGCATAGAAGCGCGAGTTTTATAGGAGAAAGCAAAGAAAGGAGCTCTTTTGTGGCAAATAATAAGCTGCAGCCTATTAATTATCGCTGTTCACAATTTCTAAAGATTTTCCGATTGCAGCTTTGTTGTGCATTTGAACTTGTTTGTATCTTGAAATTAGATTAGACTGTAAAATATAACTTCCAAAACACAAAAAAACACCATAGCAATAAATATTTCCTTACAATCAGCTCAACAGCGTCAATACGTGTTCTAGAAGCGAGTGAATAAAAAGAAATGTAAATTACACGCAAAATATTAACGGACTTTATTAACTTCCGTTAATTAAAGCTGAAAATAACGGATTAACGTTAACGGAGGTGTGAAGTTTGTTAACGGACTAGTGGTTAACGAAGCTAACGTTTTGTATTAACTTGCCCACCTATGGGCAATAGTTTTTTTTATATCAGTAGATATTTAAGTGGCAATTGTTTTGACATAGTTTGGGTGTACCACCCTACCTAGGAGCCCCCAAATGGACTCTCCCAAAATCAATTTTTTGAAAAGATCAAGCTAGTGCATTAGTTTTTTTTTTTGTATCAGCGGATGTTTAAAAGACAAATATTTTGACGTGGTTTGAGAAGGCCACCCCTCTGAAAAGCACCCAAAATGATACCCCAAAAATAAATTTTTTTGGATGTCATAAACTAGAGCCAAGTTGCTAATTTTTTTTGATGTTTGTGGAAATTTAAAGAATAGCATAGATGACTTGCGGTGCGGTGTAGCGTGAACTTAGTTGTGTTTGGATGCGGTGCGGTGCAGCATGCGGATGCATTTTTTGTTATGTGTGCCTTCTTTACCGTAGATCAGTAGGCCTACTGGTAGCCTAGGTTTACAGGTTCCAGTGACAATAGCCAAGTTTTCTGATATGGTGATAGCTAGGCTACTCACTGCTACTAGATGGTAATCGCGTTACTTAGTTTGCAAGAATTTTTGCAAAATTATGTCGTTTGTAATGTCACAAAATTGCAAACATGCCGGGTTAACAATGGTATGGAGTCAAACAAATTAAATCGTATTTTCGCTAATAAAGAAAATTGTGGAAAAGGTTTAGGGCACCTCTTTATTACCTCAAATAGTTCTCATTTCTTCAATAAAACCAATTTTGAGCAGTGTCTCTTCAACAAAAATGCGATAGTTACAGTTCGATAAATTGTTGTAAACTTGCAGCAGGCCCGACGCCACTGTAGCATTTCAGGGCCGTGCTCCCCCAAAGCATGGCTTGTGCCCCCCAAACAAGAATTATGCCCCCCAAGCAAGGATTGTGCCCCTAAGAAAGTAACAGGCTTGGTGCCACTGGAGTGCAGTTCGAGGCCTGAAATGTTTGTGCTGAAGTTGTGCTTAAGTCAGTAAAAACTGAAATGTTAGTGCTGAAGTTTGAAAAATCTTTTAAGATTTTGGAAAATGCTTCACATGATGCTGCAACTTCTGCTTCTTATCCAGATGTTAGTGATACCTTTTCGTGTGATGAAAACATGGGTAACAACGACAGCCAACTTTGCAAAATGCCTACCTTAAGTCTTTAAAAATTTGCTGATGTTATCAGCAAGTTAACAATCCTTTATATAGAAAGCATTTTTAATGCTGCAGTTGATTTATCTCTTGAAGCCAAAATTTTTCTGCAAAATGTCCAATGAAGAAAATGTTTTCTTATATAAAAATTGGAGCTATCAAAATGGCTTATGTCATGATCTCACCAGTTTCTCTTAGGTCTGTGATCTATATGTAGATCTACATGTAGATTTTGGATTACAGATTTTATGTCAAGGTTATAATAAAACATTGTTCATGGCAAAAGAAAAGGCTGTAGTTGCAGTAAGAAGAGCACTAACTAACCCTTTCACAATAGGTATAATCAGTTGTACGATCAGCTCACCAATGGTTGCAATCAGCTCACCAATAAAAAGAAAAATGTGAATTTCCTCAGACTGTAATAACTTAGTCTTAAAGATGCCCCAGTCATCAAGCTTAAAGAACTACCTCAGTGCTTTTTTTTCTGTATATACTAGTGGTAATTAGTGTGCTGGAACAACCCGCAAATTATGCAAGACAAACTAGTGAAACTTGCCATAATCAAAATGTTATTGAAGACTTGGACTTGAAAAGAGAACTAATGGCAAATCTAAGAAAGGATTTTATTGTTGCTATTTGCTGAGTTTGGAAAGATGATAATGATCCAGTTGCTTCTTTAGCAGTTTGCATGGGAGTAAACCATGTCAAGTTCAAATATGTTTCGCTAGCTTGCACTTGCTGCATTTTTATCGATGATGTTCAAATTTTAGCAGAAAAAGCTTCATGTAAAGTTTCTGCCAAGCTTGATGCTGCTACAAAAGTACTACAGCATTTAATTATCCTTGCATAATCAAACTTAAAACAGCTGTTGTTTCAAATCAAAATAACTCTTCAATATCTTCAAAGCAATGAAAAACTTTAAACTAAAGAAAATAAGAGAAATGGAAAGAAATCAAATACGATATGTGATGAATCGATCACTGCTGATAATATCGGCAACTGATTATTTTAAGAAAATTGGGTTGGCCTGGTATTGGTGGATCTGGAATGGAGAAACAAGGTGTTGTTAAACTTGTTGCTTCTAAGATGAATGACCAGGAAGACAGTATCGATGAAATCAAACTTATCTCCATTGTTTGTTATGGTGCAGATGATGCTGAAAATTCCATTTGCCATTATATTGATAGTGGGTGTGTAGGAAATTTGGTATTTTTGAATGAACTTTCACCATATAAGCAAAAAATGATTTGCTTGTCTGAGAAAAAATATGGACTAAAAAGTAGAACATTTGGAGAAGGCAAGGTTCATCACTTAGTGTTGTATAAAAAAAGGAACCTTTCTCTACCTTACATATATCAAGAATTAAAAATAACAGGTGCTGAATTGTGTGACTATAAATTGCCCAAGTGAAGTTTGTTGATTTGGTTCTATTTAGGTACAGATACTGTTTCTTTTGACTTGACGTGTTTTAAAGGCATCAAAACCTAATTCCTTTTCAGATTCTGCAGTTTGCATCACAGCAGCTTTCTTTATTTTAGTTAGTTATTAACTGACTAAAGTTGGATTTACACAGTAATTATTAATTTTGTGCAAAATTTTTGTGTTTTTCTTTTCAATGTAGAAATTTCTGGTACAGTGTGGTTTTTTGTTCACATTTGTACAGTATGTCCAAAATTTTTTTTGCAAAATCACAAGTGTGATTTTTCTGTAGCTTTTCTGCCTGATTGAAGAGCTTATTATGAAAATATCAGTCATTTTTTGTCTGTCAATGCTAATTGCTAACAGTCTGGATTTTTGTGCAGTCTTGAGTCCGCATATGCAAAAAAACGTTGAAAAAGGGTATATAGGCTACTGTGTAGCTCTGCCTTAACTGCAGTGGGTGAATTCATTCACTGAAAACTAACTAGTTGGTCCAGAAGTAAACGCATATCTGGAATCGAAAGTCGTAAGGTTTAAATGTTGAGCTGGCAATATTGGAGTATTGGATACAGTTGCTAGGCAATGCTGGCTTGCTGTAGCATTTTTCAAGCCAAGCTGTGTTTATGTATGTGCAATAACACAGAAATGAGCCCTGCAAGCTCAATTCATTCTTCAGTGTAATGTAGCAAGCAAGTATAATGAAAAATTGCAGATACAATTTTTGATTATTTTTTTGTTATTTACCAGAATTTTTGCTGTTTAATATTACAATATTGGCTAATGGGCATGATATTGATATTGGACAATAAGCAAAATTTTTAAAAATGTATATATTGAACAAATAGTACTAGTTAAGTTTTTTTTTTTTTTTTTATGGCTCTCTATTCCATTATTATGAAATACAATTTCTTGATGCATAAAATGAACTTAAGTATAAGGCACTTGCTTCATTTTTTGGAAATTTTCATTATTTAAGGTCCACCTTTTAGTCCAAAAAATACAGTTATTGTAGATAGCCTTGAGAAAACTGGTTTTATTTTTAGTCAATTAAATCTGTTAGTTTATCAACAATATCAGTTGATTTACTTTAATGTTATTTGCTATTTCAGGATATCCAGCAAATACAGGAAAATTTTTATAATTCTTAATTTTTTTGTTTTGTTTTGTAAATACTGTATAATAGTAGTGCAAATGTTTGAAACCAAAATTGCTCTTTAATTTGCTGCGTGAAAAAGTTTCGATACCATTTAAAATTTAGTATTTTTTATAAACTTGCCATTAGTACCACTTGGTGCAGTTCTTGCTTCTTTGAAGTGCTTACTTCTTTTATTTGCCTTTGTGTAGTATGCAGTACATTTTTGTATAGACGCTACAGTACTAATTTTTCTTGACTGTGTTTTGAACTTGCCATTTTTGTATGCAAGATTATGCAGTTTTTGTTTTCTTAGCAGTGTGTAAGATTTTTAAGTAAGGAATTGTGGCACTGATATTTGTTTTTTAGTGGCTATGGAATAAATGAAATTATGGAATAGAAAAAGGTATTTTTAGTGAATTCTTGCACATGGTGCTTTACCATTTGGTATAATACGTCGTTGTTTGTTTTTGTCTTTGTTCTTTTATTCAGCCTTACAAAAGAGCAGATAGAGTTCTGATTGGAATACCACCCAGTGCAAATAGAAGTGCCTACTTTTTAACAAAATTTCTTTTTGGTTGTTTATTATCATGTTTTGAGAACTTTATGTAATTATTTAATTGGGGTTAAAATTTACATTTTTCAAAGAAAAAGGCATTCCTTAACAATAGATTTTGATTGCCTTTGCGAAACTAAGATTTCATTAATGAAACTGCTACAAAAAGACATTTAAGTTAACAAAATGTGACACATATAATTACAGATTATCACGTTACTTTGTCAAGCCATATCGCAGGTGGGGCAGAGCCATTAATTTGTTTTTCATCTTTTTTCAGTTTTGTTGATCCCAACTCAAACATTTTTTTTTCAGTATGATTTGAAATACTGATTTGCCTTCAAATTGCATGATTAATGCCTAACTATTAAGGGCACTTTACTGCGGGTCCACGACAACAAACCGCAACAAACTGACCGCGAACAACTCCGACTGGCTGAGTAGGGCTATTCTAAAAATATTTTACTATCCCCAGAGCCATCTTGCCCAAACCCTCACTTTGTGACGAAATCACTACGATGAAATCACTGAGACAAAACCGTTGGTTCGCGGTCAGTTGACTTGGCTCGCTTTACTGCTAAATTTCTTCATTGCAGTACTTAAAACTCTTGTCTTTCTTCATGATTTAAATGCTAATAGCGATTTCTGCGAGATTAATACTTCACTTAAACACTTCCAATGCAGGAACAGCATTGCAGTTGTAATCAATATATAGAATTTAATATTGGCTGCATGGCCAAGAGAATAGAGGCATCGTTTTTTCAATGAGTATGATATCTTGAGTATGATTAGAATACCTCATTCTACAACTTAATTGTACTGGTATTTCTTCATAGATGTGCTAATGTGTAATTGGTGTTGAATAGAATATCAAAATGAATGTTACAAATCTGATTTCGGCAATAAGGAATATTGATGATGATTTGAATCAATATAGAATGTATTGGGAAACCAATTCTGACTGGAATTGTAGGAAGCAGTTTTTAGCTCATAACTGGAAGAGCCATGATGATAAAGAAAAGCTCATTAGTTTGTCATGTGCATGGGCAAACGTTCGGTTTCTGGGAAACTATTATCCAATAGCTGTGATGAAACAATTGAAAGAAATGGAGGAAGGGCTTAAATTATCGGAAGACAAAGCTGCAACCAAGTTTTCTACACTGGCTGCGAAACCTAAGCCAAATAAAGAACCGGTACCTTTGCTTTACAATCCTGCCAAACTTCCCAAGTTTTTCAATCAAGTTAGATTTGTGAAAAGCACTTGCAATGAAGATTATACGACAAACGATGAAAGTACCAATGCAATTAATTCTTCAGACTCAATCACTACGACACTTGATAGCATTGCTAAGAGCTCCGAAGATTCTGCTTTTGATAAACAGCCAGATTCGCCAACCTCCAAACACAAAATGTCAGATACTACCGCTACAGACTGTGACAGCTTGACAAAGAAGTTGAAAACGGCTTTAAAGATACCAGAAAATCCACAGAAAAATGCTACTGCTAACGAAGATTCTGAAAGTCATTTGCAAGTTGTACGCAGTTCTGACTTGGTACATGAATCGAGCAAAGAATTAACTTCTGATGTTGAAAGGTTTGCTGCTGTCATCAAAACTCAGACAAATCTTGATGTATCAAACTCGGTATCAAACTTTTTTAATGCTGCAGTTAATTTAGCTTTGAGACCGAAGTTTGTGTGTGGAATGTCTAATGAAGAGCATGTTTTGTTGTTCGATGACTGGAGTTTGCAAAACGGCTTTAATCACAATCTCACCAACTTCTCATGGGTTTGCGATATATATATTGGTGAAGTGTTTTTGTCACAGGGCTATGGAAAAACGTTGCTGTTGGCAAAAGAAAAAGCTGTTGTTGGTGCCAGAAGTGCCTTGGGTAGCTCTTTTACTGTTTGCAAAGTCAATCGCAATATTAGCCCTTCAATGTTTGCATTGCAGTATGGAGTAAAGTTATCCGAAAAAAGTACCTTTCCCCCGGTTGTCACTATAAAAGGCGCACCAGTCATTAAACTTTCAAAATCATCTCAAAGTTTCGGCGTTAGTATACCTTCAAAAGCTTATTCTGAAAAACAAAACGGATCAAGCATTTCTAAGACAGCTAATTTAAAACAAAAACCCTCTGAGGAAGAAAAGCAAGCCAACTATAAGAAACTGACTAAGAATGACTCCGGCGATCAAAGTTTCATTGAAGACTTAAAATTGAAGAAACTTTTAATGACCAAGTTGAAAAAACAATTTTCTGGTTTCGTTGTTGTTGTGTTGGCTGATGTTGACGATCCTTTTCAATCATTGCAATGTACTATGGGCTTAAACAAAGTTGATGTGGTGTATAAATATGACGTAACAATTCGAACACAACCTGTTCACACTTGCTCTGCTTTCATCAACGGCGAAGAAGTTGTTGTTAAAAGTGGAAAAAGTAAAGAAGCTGCCAGGATAGATGCTGCAACAAAAGTGCTGCGACATTTAGTTGCGTATTATCCTTGTTTAATCAAGATGAGCGTCCCAGAAAATTCCGATTTAGCTGTGAAAAAAAGCGATATTGCGGGAAGCTGCAAATCAAACAAAAACTTTGGTAATCCGATTGCTGCCGAAAATATAGGCAATCAATTGTTAAGAAAAATGGGTTGGACTGGCAGTGGTGGTCTTGGTAAAATGAGAGATGGTATTGCCGAGCCTGTCCAAGCTACCGGCAAACTTAGCCGAAGTGCTGAAGGTCTTGGTCTTGATAGTTTCAATGACGGTACTAAACCTATTTCCATTGTAAAGGGTCGTGAAGCCGAGAGAGTTATTCAGCAATACATCAGTAATGGATGCAAAGGCAATCTGACATTTTCGTCTGAACTTACTTCAGATGATAGGAAAAAGGTCCATCTTGCAGCGAGAAAGTATGGGCTGAAGAGTAAATCTTTCGGATATGGCAATCGCCGATATCTGGTGTTGTTCAAAAATCTCACCCTCTTCGAAATATATAAAGAGTTGCTAGCTAAAGGTGGCGAAGTGAATGGGTATATTTTGCCTAGATAATTTTTTTGGGCGCAACAACTCGATCATTGGTCATGTTCGGGTCATTAGTTGTTGGGGCCACTCAAATCTTTTCTGTCGATGAGTGATGCTTGGTGGTGCTAATCTAAAACGACTTCATACAACCACAGGAATGCATATTTTCGGACTAGTTAGAGAAAATGCTTATGACTGTCATCAAAAATCAAATCATTGTTATACTCGTTGTTTTACGCCGAGGCGTGTAACGAGTTTACGGGCCCCAACTCTGCGTCATTGCGCTTAGGGCTTAGGAGCAACACAGCTCCGTTTAAAGAAATGTTTCTGCAGTGACGAGCCGTTAGCCACACAACCTGGATTGACTGGCCTGAGATATGAAGCTCAGACCCACCGAACCAAAGACGAACCCGTTACCACTCACCCAAACGGTGATGTTATTTTGAATGTATGTGTAATGACTTAGTCGTCGGTAATATCCATGCTGTAGAAAAAGACTGGTTGCTTTTGCAGCCAAGCCTTTGCTGTTATGGTGCACGCTGTATGGCAATATAAATTGTTATTAAAGTTAACTCATATGCCAAGTTCATTTTCGGACTCGAACGACAACAAGGTGGATTAGTAACTTCGAGACAAACTCCTGTTTTCTGGTGGTATCTTACAGGAAAATAGTAAATTCCAATGTTTAATTCGTTTTTTTTTATACATTTTTCGTAACAGACCAGAGTGTACCTTTTGTAGGTTTGTTGGGCTGGAAAATGGTAACCCTTCCGTTCACATCACGTGACCAAATAGTATTAGTGAAACCCCCTTTGTTGGTTCAATTAAGCGTTGGAGGATAAATAGAGGTACGGGAATTAAATAAAGTCGATTAAAAATGGACTGATCACGTGATGTGACTGGAACGGTAAATATTATTCGGTCTATGCTTTTTCAGGAGTCTGGTGTTTCCTTTTTGTGAACAGGATTATAAATGAGTTCGTATTTGAAATCTTAAATGAAATAGTTGTTTAGCTTTAATATCAATATAACTTACTCTCTCTTCCGAGTCCACCGAACCAAACAAACAAGCGTTGATAAGCGCTGTTTTTAATTTTAGTGATTTACTATTTCAGTGATTTACTATTTCAGTAGCGATAGATTGGTTAGTTCCTGCCATGAGACTGTGCTTTTTTGTTTATGGTGCTTGTAGTTTTGATTTTCACTTCTCTAGAAGACTTTCTTTTACTACGATTCAACTAATGTTGTCAAAATACGAAAGGCTGAAACCAGTGCTGCCGTCGAGGGTAGGCTTGACCTACCAACTTCTTGGCGGGTTTGGCTCTCAGCTGTTTCGCCTTGTTATTATTTTAACTTAATTTACGTTGGTCCTACCTCAGAGTGCCAGATAAATAAACAAACTTTAGGCGAAAACCTTTTTTTTGTCTTCACCTAAAAGTTGTCATTGAAATGTAACGCAAATTTGACGCTAATAAAACCATTTTTGTCGATGCTGTTGAATAGAGCCTACCCGCTTGTTTGTTTGGAGCGGCAGCACTTGATGAAGCCCACCTTTAGCCAAATCACTTGGAAAATTTAAAACAAATATGCATGCTTTTCAACGTGTTTTAAACTTGACAGAAAAGTAGGGGGGCTGAAGGGCGCTAAGTAATTTAATTATGTGCATAAAAGGCTTCCAAATCGTAGCAATTAGTTCTTTCAGCAATGGTTTTTACTAACGTGCAAAATGTCAAACAAGTGACCAGTTTCAAAAAATTTCCCAGTCCCTGGGGGCTTATCCAAATCCCGTCTGGGAGACCAAAACAAATTCTAGCTTTGGGTGTTTAAGCCCCCCTCTATCGTAGCAAAATTCTGGCTGTTAGTTATAGACTTAAACTTATCTCGGTATGGTTGCGCGGTTTTCGATGCTTTTATTGCACAGTACTAACAAGGATTACGACAAAGAAAAGCAGTCTTCGCGATTAAATCTTTTGGGCCTAACAAATATGAATTTTTTATAATGTGCTATTTTTGCACTTGCTGTACGCTTTCCCAAATAATCTTTTTAATTTGGATTTACTATTTGTTTTGCTTTACCAAACGCAAGTTTTAAAAAACGTTTTTTTCACTTGCCATGTCCTTTCCCAATTGATCTCTAATTCGGGCGTTACTAATTACTATTCATTTTGCTTTATCAAACGCAATCTTTCCAAAATAGTGTTTTGTGTTTATTAGCGATGGGATTTGACTCCACACCCTAAGTGCTTGTTTAAAACGAGTAGGATTAGTTTCTATTTTGACATAAAGCCACTTACAGAGGTGGGCACAAATAACATTATATCAAAAGCGCAACGCAACAAAGCGCACCGATCTTTTCAACCAGCAAAATGCGCAATTTAATTTTTTTGCTTTCTGAAGCGCAGCGCAACTTCCGCAATGAACTTTTTGATTCAGCTGAAGCGCAACGCAATTCCGCAATTGCGGAACGGTATTTTCGTACCAAGTTAAAGCGCAACCTAACTTCCGCAATCGAAATTTCACAACACAACGCAAATACTGCGTTTCTTGCAATTTCAGACTGAAAAACAGTAAATAATTTGCTAAACAAGCACGAAATTTGTCAATATTACGATGGAAATAGAGCAAAATTAAGTTCAATGTATAGAATTGCGCTTTTAACCGAAAAAAATTTTGAAAGCGCAACGCAATTAAAGCGCAACAAATTTTAAAGGCTTTATTTCGCAACGCAACTTCCGCAATGCTTCAAAATAAGAAATTAAAGCGCAACGCAACTTACGCAATTGCGGAGGTTGCGCTTTGCGCTTCTAATTGCGCTTTGCCCACCTCTGGCCACTTATAACGTTTTCACTTGTCTCGGTTCTTGCTTCTGGTGCCTGGTTAATACAGAGTCATGCCAAGTCATAAACGGTTCTAAATAAACAATTAAATATAGAAGGGTTTTGGGTTAGCAGGAGTTTTTGGTTGGAGTTAGGATTTTACTATGCCTAGTTGGATTTTAACCTATGCCTTCTATGTCTATTTTTAAGCAACCCAAATTACATTATAACCACAACCGTGCCACTCGAAGAGTTTATCAGTCTCTAAAAGAACAAATCTTTAATTTAAACCTTGTTCGACATGGCACAGCAACAAGCAGGCTCTGAAACCAAGAATCGGGTTAGAAAATGGACGTGTAAAAACGCTAATAGACGACAACTCAACTTTACGATATTATGACGTCAACTTATATGAAGTAAGCTTGCATTTTATTCATGCTGCCAGATGTCCGTTTTATTGAGTATCTTGCAACTATGCAAAACTATTCTAGAACTTGTATTTAATGTCAAGTTTCAGATTAGTCAAAATGTTTATCATACTTCATGAATTCCGCCGAGCGTGTAGCAAGTTTGCGGGCTTATTTCTGCATCAATGTGCCTGCAACACAGCTCTTCTAAAAAAATGCTCTACGGTGGCGAGACGTAATAGCAACCGGCGCCGAGTTGACGGGCGTGAGAGTTGAACCCCTGACTTTTCGTTCCCTAGGCGAACGCGTTGCCGCTTGGCCAACTGCCTGGTGTTCTAGATTATTACGTAGTAAATTTGTGATGCTTGAATTCGCTTCTAGTGATAATCTGTATGAATTTTGAAGCATCACAATTCATAATATTATACTGTACAGTAGAATTGAATTTCTTTTTCAAGTTGTTGCTACTCGATTATTTGTGTTTGAAGCTAGAAACTCAAGAATAGCCTCCGAATTACATCGTTTTTGGCACTGTTCAGACTCTTGCACTGAGCTTGATGCCTCGAAAAATAAACACATATTGTGTAGATTTTTGTATCCATTATTCGAAATCAGTCTTTGAAATAAATGAACTCTCACCACGAAATGTGTAGTGGTGGTTTAATGTTTGATCCGCATTACCTGAGCAACACAGTTAGCAAATATGTGTGAAGACAGTAACGAGCCGTTAAAAAGATAATGCTCGAGATCGGTTTTGTTTAAAAAATAAGAACTATACTTGCTTGATGCCAGTATTTTGCAACTTATTACCGTAGACTCCTTTTGTGTAAAGTCATAGATGGACAAGTTAATGCAAAACGTTAGCTTCGTTAACCACTAGTCCGTTAACAAACTTCACACCTCCGTTAACGTTAATCCGTTATTTTCAGCTTTAATTAACGGAAGTTAATAAAGTCCGTTAATATTTTGCGTGTAATTTACATTTCTTTTTATTCACTCGCTTCTAGAACACGTATTGACGCTGTTAAGCTGATTGTAAGGAAATATTTGTTGCTGTGGTGGTCTTTGTGTTTTGAAAGTTACATTTTACAGTCTAATCTAATTTCAAGTTAAAAACAAGTTGAAATGCACTAACGAAGCTGCAAGATAATAACGATAAAAACCTTAACGGAAGTTAACAGAACTTAACGGAAGTTACTTTAGTCCGTTAACATGAAAAAACTTTTTAACGGATTAACGGACTTGTGCCCACCTATGTGTAAAGTTCATTTTTGCTAAGCTATTTTCTTTAAATGTTGCTATATGGCCCCTTGGTCAAAGAGACCGAGATATGTATTTTACCACAAATGTGCAACTTCGAGTAATTAATTTACGTAATCAACAAATAAATAAAAAATAAACACTTAGCGACCAGAAGTCTGGAAGGTACTTTTCATTCTTTTGGTCAACAAACTTCTGTTGGCATATGCAATTGGCTAAATTAAGAGTTGTGGTTTGCGAAGTCGCTGTTTTACATCCTATTAGATTGCAAGTTTTGCAAGCATTACTTATTCGATGTTGTTTTTCGCGTAATGACCGCAGCTCTTTTTGAATTTTACTAAGGAAAGAGTTCTAATGTTTTTTGGTAAAGAATACCAGATTTTAACCCCTTTGTATAATTGAATTTTGACCGGAATTGTTTTAGAAAAGGGATAGAGTTTGTCGTCATTTACACTTCTCAAGCGATGTCTGCTAACATTAGTCACAAATTAGTAGTAATCATCAGATATCGCAGGCTGTAGAAGATGCACATTGCACAGTCTAGGGGTGTTCAGATTTTGGACTTTTTTAAAAAGTTCATGTTTTCGAAGCTTATATGGTGCACTGGACCTAAAAAACAACTACTGTGCAAAAAATATTCGAAAATTTTATCTCTTAGCTATCGCTCATGGAGGTTAAAAAAGTCTTCCATAATTGCTCCAAGGGGAATCCCCTTATGACGTCATATTATCTAAAAACTAACGTAACTTTAGTTCTAGAGCAGATAGAAGTGCAAACTCAAGTAATTTCTCTTCCATTAAATGGTTGCTTTATTTTGAGCATAAAAAAGATGACGTCACTTAAGTGATGACGTCATAATTGCAAAATACACAATTTAAAGTAAGTAGGTCTAAACAAATGTGGTAAACAAGATAATTTGCTACATTGAATTATTTAGATAGGCTACTGCTGCAATGATACTTTAAAATAATTGTGGAAATTTTAAACCCAGTAGCCTACGTCACTTAAGTTTGATGACGTCATAATTAATTTTGAGCTATTTCTAGGAACTGATTCGCTTGCAAATCATTCATTCGTGTTTACTACTTTACATGTATTACTTGTGGTGACATATTTTTGCATCAGATTACCAGTAATAACGTTGCAATGTATAGTGAGTTACGATTCAAATATTGGTTATTGTGATTGGGACAAGAATCATGGTGTTGTGTGGTATCGATGAAACTGTTAAGAATGTTAGCCTAATACACGTGGAAGTAGAGTGCAATCAATGAATTGAATCATATTGAACTAAAAGCTGCCTGCCCATTTTAAAAGCGCACAGTAGCACGACATTACGAAGGCTCTTCAAGCGAAACGAATTATATGCAAACACATTTTAGGTGAAGTTTTACTATTGAACGAAAGCCCCAAACTACCAATGTTCTGCCCGAGTGCATTGTGAATACCACAACTCGCACCGGTATTGCAAGTTACAAGGAGGAGGAAGAATGAGCTAAAGTCGATTTTTTAAAGTCAGCAAATTGTTTTCGGTGTTTTTCTACCACTTGCAAAAGACTTTCTCGTTGTACTTCATTATCAGTTAACAGGGCAGCATAATCTGAATACAATTTGACTCCTCTTTCTGCTACATCGTTTACAACTTTAACATTAGCTGCAAACTTTTGACCTTTTACGAAAGAATCATAAGTGGGCCATAACTCGGGTAAATCATAAAGCCAAGCTGTGTCTAATTTTAGGGTCTCGAAAATAAACCAGGTCTCTGGGCCAATAAAGTCTAAAAGTTGAGAATGCTTGTCGATGTTTCTTTTGAAAAGAGGAACACCTCGGCGATACTTTTGTGGCGGTACTATTGAAAGCAATCGCAATGCCATAGACTCTCTAATTTCATTTGTTAACGAAGAATGCTGGCTAAAAAACGAGAATGCCACTATTTCTTCCGTCAAATACCATTGATGGGAAGAAAGCTTGTTGAAAGCAGCGTCAGCTACAGCCGGGTCTTCCTGTTTATAGCTGATCATATCTTGCAAAAAAGTTAAATCGTTCATTGGAGCATCCAAACCAATACTGCATTTCAGCCATGCAGGTACATAAAAGAGCGCGATAAAAAGATTAATCCGATGAAGTTTTGCCAAAAAATCGCTGTCGCAAGACAATTGATCGGCCCACATAAACATTTTTTGACAATACAAAACTTGGCCCATCCATCTTGCGCTTGAAGTTGGTCCAGGCTTATGATAAAAAAAAATTAAAATTGCCGGGAGCAGCTCCTAGCAGTGCCAGGGCATTTTCTGCACATTGCTTGTAGTCACCTCTTATGAAGACTTCTTTGGTAGTTTTCTTTTTACTAATAATCTCTTGCAATTCACAAATTACAAGTTTTGAACGATCTTTCAGCCAATCTGACGATATGTTTAAAGTTTGATAATTTTGAGTCCTGTCAATGTTAGGCCAATTAATTTTAAAAGATTTAAAATGGGCATCTTCTGGAGCAGATGAATCGCCAAACACGCAAGTGTACACAGATCCAATAACAAGTTCATAAATGTGATGACGACATGCATTATAGAAGAGTTTGCGATCTAAACGATTTTCCAAAATTTTGGCGGCTCCATTTTTCCAACCAGAATTGCTTGCAGTAGTGTCAAAAACTAAAGATTTCACTTCTTGCTTCAAATTTAGTTGCTCGAGAAAATCATAACTTGCCTTCGCTTGAGCTTTTCCACTTCCACTGTCTAGCTTCTGCACTCCCAAAAGTTTGCCTTCTTTATAATTAGAAATCCCTGAAACCAGCACAGAAAGTACTTCGTGCTTATCACCGTAACGGTTCTTAGTTAATTTTGCATCCCAATGAAGTGCCAGAAAATCTGAAGGAGCTTCCGTTATGTCGGTAGTAATCTCATTGGAAACTTGCAGTCTGTTTGCTATGCGAGCTCTGTGGGTAGATGAGCGTGAGAGACAAAAGTCGTCAATATTTCCCTGGCAAGCTTTAATAAACGAAGCTACTAACATAGTAGCAGCGTTGTCCGAAATTTTAAGCCTATCCAAAACTTCCGTAATTTCAGGGTTGTTGATGAGATTCTTGGGTACATTTAGTGTTACAAAATTGCTTTGAGAACTCGGAGAAGCATTTTCGTTTGACTCATAGCCCGCACTTGAAATACAGTAGAATGTGAACTAGAAGAGCTTATTTGACTGCATAAATCAATATCTCGTTCACTTTCGTCACTGCTGGAAACTGGGGCAACAGTTAAGTGAGCTCTTCTTTCTTGGCGTTTGCGAAGGCTTTTCTGGAATAATGCATCTTTTCCTCCGATGACGCCTTTTCTTGCATTTCGCTGGTCTTCATAGAAGTATATACTGTATCTTCTTCTTTTTTTTCCGAAGACAACATTTTGTTTTTTTATATGGTTTCAACAGCATCTGGAGCCCCAATATCCCATAGAATAGATAGAGCTTGAGCAAACTTTTCTCGTTTTCTCCCAGGATCAGATGCACGCGTTTTATTTTTGCAAAGCTGTAGCCAAGTATTATAGTCTTTAGTTAACCTTTTTAATGCATTAATTTTTGTCATTGTTTTGATTCCGGCTCTGGACCAAATCAATAAAACTTCATCAATAGCATCAGATAAATGCTTTTTCACTGGGGTAGTGATAGATGATACTTCCTTCAAATGCAAAACATATCGAAGGATTTGCCCTAATAAGGGCAGTTTGTTTCCACTAATGTGGTCTTCACTTCGTCCAATTAAGAAGTATTCAGCTGAAGCACGGGTTTTGATTTTCTTTCGAGCAGGCTCTGACATTGCACTAATACTGCTTCATAAACTATTATAGTAGCCTAAATATTGTATCTGCGAAAATTCGTTTATAAATTAAATACATGTCATCCGAAATTAGGTTACTTATGTTATCTAACTATTATGTAGCAATTATGACGTCATCACTTAAGTGACGTCATCTTTTTATGCTCAAAATAAAGCAACCATTTAATGGAAGAGAAATTACTTGAGTTTGCACTTCTATCTGCTCTAGAACTAAAGTTACGTTAGTTTTTAGATAATATGACGTCATAAGGGGATTCCCCTTGGAGCAATTATGGAAGACTTTTTTAACCTCCATGAGCGATAGCTAAGAGATAAAATTTTCGAATTTTTTTTGCACAGTAGTTGTTTTTTAGGTCCTGTGCACCATATAAGCTTCGAAAACATGAACTTTTTAAAAAAGTCCAAAATCTGAACACCCCTAAATTGCACACGGTAATACATAAATTTGGCTACTTCAAAGAAATGAATTTGGTTAATATTGAGAAAATCATACTTTTCATACAACGGCTTAGTTCTTTGTTTAAATTGTCAACCTTCAATAACTCGAAGGCGTTTGTTTTGCAGTACTTGAAGTCTGTTTAGAAGATAGTTAGATGTAGAGCCCCATTTAATTATTCCATAGCATAAATTAGGGAAGAGTAAAAAGTAGTAAACCGAGATCAATATCTGTTTAGGGGCAAAATGTTGAACCCGAAATGGAATTCCTAATGCTGTTGATATTTTGGCCTCAATGTTATTAATTTGAATTGTGAATGACAAAGTTGAATCGATTTCTGTGCCCAGATACTAGGCTGTTGAGGTGATATAAATCGGGATATTGTTAATAGCCAAGCTAATAGTCGTAGAATTAATTTTACGGTGAGAAATTAGCAAAGCTTGAGTATTATAAGGATTAAGAGCCAAACGATTTCAAGTCATCCACTCGCATACGTGTAGTAATTCACTGTTACGGAATCGTTCCAATTCATGTAGACTTTTATTACTAATCAAAAGACAAGTATCATCTGCGAATAATTGGGGGGGGGGGGGGCGTTTTTAGAGCATAAGCCAGATCATTTATAAAAATCAAAAAAAGTATTGGCCCTAGGATCGATCGTTGGGGGACTCCGGAAGCAACTAACCTAGTAAAGAAAAGGAATCAGAAATATCAACAAATTGGGTGCGATTTGAAAGGTAGCTATGAAGTAGGTCATTAGCCACCCCACGAATACCGTAATGATTCAATTTGTTTAGTAAAATGTTATGAATTACGGTATCGAAAGCTTTCGAATGTCTAATAGAATTAGGAAAGCATGTTTTTTGCAGTTAAGATTATCGTAACATTGGGAAACTACGTTATTTATAGTTTGTTTGGTTGAGTGATTTTTTCTAAAGCCAAATTGTCGATTGTAAAATATATTGTTCTTTTGGCAAAACCAGTTGTCTAGATATCCCTGGGCAAAACTTCAGTAGTCTGTTTTGATCAGCTTTTCAAAAATTTTGGAGAAACAAGTTACCGTGTTTCCCCGAGAATAAGACAGGGCTTATATTAATTTTTACTCCAAAATATGGCACTAGGGCTTATTTTCGGGGGATGTATTATTTTGATATATCAAAAAATGAAGTTACAAAGTAAAAATTACGAGATTTTAAATAAACAGAAATTACGAAAAAAGAGCTACATTTACTTGTCATTAAGATGTTTTTTATTCAGAAACTCATTAACAACAATTTATTCAAGATTCAAGAATTTATTCAAAAAGATTTTTTGAAAAGGATGGCATACACCGCATTAAAGCAGTTTGAATAAATGTAAAAAAAGAATGTTTGACTCTTTCGTCTTTCTGCCGCTCTCAACTAGGGCTTATTTTAAGGGTAGGGCTTACATTAAAATCATCCTCAAAAATCACGCTAGGTCTTATTTTGCGGGTAGGTCTTATTATCGGGGAAACACGATAGTAATGATATTGGGCGGTAGTTTGTAACTTCTTGTTTGGATCCTGTCTTATGGATTGGAACAACTCGAGCAATTTTAAGGCAATTGGGAAAAATTCCAAATTCGAATGCAAAGGAAAATAAAAAAAAACACAGATATGGCGAAAATACAGAAGCACGTTTACGAACAAAAAATGAAGGAATTTCATTAGCCCCAGTTGATTGTTTTGTTTTTGGATTAACTATTATGTTGTAAATTTCATGTGGAGTTGGTGGGTCAAGATAAATGGAGGGCAGTACGGGACTGGTTAAATAGGTTTTGTACTGAAATTCGCTAGCGGGATTAATCAAGGTTTGTTGAATCTTGTCAGCAACGCTACCAGAAGGTTTGTTGAATCTTGTCAGCTACATCACATGCATCGACATATGTTTGGGTTTTTTTGGGAGAGATATAAATTGCTTATGCTATTTTTGTTAATAAAAAGGTGCCCAAAACCTTGTTCCACTATTTTCTTTATCCACAAAAACTTAAGTTTAATCCGTTTGACTCCGTACCATTGGCAACCCTACGTTGCAAACTAGCGTTATATCAGAAAAGAATCACTAAGCAAAATTTTCTTGCTGAATATCGAACATCGCGTGGCTTATTCAAGTTATTCTGCGAGAAACTTTGCAAAGTCATCCTTTTTGATGTTACGAAAGTTCTGAAACGTAGCGTTGCCAATGGTACGGAGTGAAATGGATTAAATCTATTTTCGCGGATAAGGGTAAAAGTGGAACAAAGTTTTGAGCACCTTTTTGTTATCTCAAGTAGTTCTCATTTCTTCGATAAAACTGATTTCGAGCAGTATCTCTTTAAATGCTTTCCGATTTAACCGTTTCTGGAAGTAAATTCACTCCTTCATTTCCAGTGGCAATCGCTGTAACCTTTCGACGGACAAAGTTGACAATGTGAAAATAATATATTCTAACTTACTTCCAGTAAATATTTAAATTCCCCATGATCGCGAACCCATTTATTTCGTATTGGCATGTCTTTGGATCGACTGAAACACCACGACTGATTAGAGTAGACGACTCGACTGAAATGGAAAATAGGTGTCCTTTTTCCCAAAGACACAATGCCCGTTCCGGGAATCGAACCTCAAACAACAGACAGAACCATGGCGGTTTAGCAATAGAGAGCTTCACCGCCACAATATTACACCTTTCGATCATTTATAGGCATTTTTGGTCCAACAAGTAAGCTTTGGAGCTTAAAATACTATCGCAAATTTTGTTTATTTGAGAATACTCGAAAGCGTAAGCAGACTGGAATGAATACATTTTAAACACAACTACAACTACAAAAATTTGATTTCCGTGACGATTACCAAGAGCTGGTGTCATCTTTGATTGCTTCAGCATTCTAATACTGCAAAAAAAATCATTTAGTAAACAGATTTGTGTGTAATTCTGCGACAAACAAATCTCTTTAATTACTGTCCAAGACTATGTACCAGTGTTGCGTTTAGTTTCCGACTTTTTTTGTAGGCTTTTTTGTTCCAACTTAGAGTGTATTTTGTCGTATACAGTAAATCGGAAATTTCCTATACATATAATTATATGACAAATTTTATTGTAATTAGCTCGAA
This sequence comes from Trididemnum nubilum, assembly GCA_963965965.1. Classification (NCBI taxonomy): domain Eukaryota; kingdom Metazoa; phylum Chordata; class Ascidiacea; order Aplousobranchia; family Didemnidae; genus Trididemnum; species Trididemnum nubilum. Next base: position 36,784,574 of record OZ014484.1, on the reverse strand, counting down.
AAGGAGATGTTACAAAATAAATAGTATTTTTTCCAAATAGCGCCCTTTATTAATCCCAAGAATGACGGGAGGAAAAATTAATTTTCCTGTTCCATTCGTAATTTATTGATTTTTGCTATTTTTAAGAATACGGCACTCACGAAGTCGATTCAAGCGCGGGACATGTTTTACGAGTACTTACAGCTAGAGCACTTGCGGAATTTGCATCAACCGGGAATTGATTTGAACTCTTTGCCTTGTGAGTAACAATTAGGCTCTACTGTTGTATGAACAGCAAATACAGATATTTAAACCTATCTTTTCTTACCCAGGTAGGAACGCGAACGTTTCCCTGAGTGCAGTCGTATCTATGATCTGCTTCGTCTTCCTCGCAGAGGAAATCTTCGGGGCAGGGTTTAAGATGACATCTGCCTATAGCAGCCATATCTGCAACATGTACAGCATAATATGCAATGAAGCAACAATACCACGGTTCTAAATTCCAATGCAACGTTGTACTGTAGTAGTTGAACCATATTTTACACGGGCTATTTGACAAACGCATTTTACACAGGGAAGGAGGCGCACATGCCCCTTCTATTTAACTCTTAAACTAAAAGCATAGGTGGGCACAAGTCCGTTAATCCGTTAATAACGAAGCTAACTTTTTCATTAACTCGTTAATCCGTTAAAAAGTTTTTTCATGTTAACGGACTAAATTAACTTTCGTTAAGTGCTGTTAACGGACTAAATTAACTTTCGTTAGGTTCTGTTAACTTCCGTTAAGGTTTTTATCGTTAATATCTTGCACGATTCATTCATCGGACCGGTACAAACCAGTTTTCACTGATAACACTTGTTGCGTATCTTATTTTTATCTTGAAATTAGATTAGACTGTAAAATGTAACTCTCAAAACACAAAAAGACCACCATAGCAATAAATATTTCCTTGCAATCAGCTCAACAGTGTCAATACGTGTTCTAGAAGCGAGTGCATAAAAAGAAATGTAAATTACACTCAAAGTGTTATCGGATTAACAGACTTTATTAACTTCCGTTAATTAAAGCTGAAAATAACGGATTAACGTTAACGGAGGTGTGAAGTTTGTTAACGGACTAGTGGTTAACGAAGCTAACGTTTTGCATTAACTTATGAACTCCCCAAATTTGTCTTTCGGACCTTACAGTCTCAGCTTTGTTCAAAAAAAGTCCAATTCCGTAAATTTAACTATATCTCCATAAACAAAAACACGGTTATTTACAGTTACATATTTACATTACGTAAAAACTTTAACATAATGTTTAAGATGTAAGTAGCTAAAATAACAAATTATTAAAATTAATAACGTTGATACATACCCATTAATTTTAAATGAAATATTTCATGAATATTAATCAGGCTACTGTTGTCTAATTAGTTACCAGATGGTCAGATGAATGCATAGGTGGGCCAGTTAATGCAAAACCGACAAGTTTGACGTCCTTCGTGGTCGACTCCCGGGAAATCATAACGACTTCCACTGGCAGCTTGGTTATGATTTCCCAGGAGTCGACCACGAAGGACGTCAAACTTGTCGGTTATGATTTCCGTGGTCACACAAGGGGAACCCTTGTGGTAGGGATAACCTATGGCTATCCTTACTACAAGGGTTCAGCGATTTTTTTACTTGTTTTTTTAAGTACCACAAGTGAAAAATCGTTTATTCCCTACAAAGCCTCTTCCGATCTGCAAACCCTAAAGGTTTATCCAGTTTGGCCAAGAGTCTTGTCCAGCTGGGGAATAACTTTGTTAGAGAAGCTGAGGGCTGCCGATGAGAGCTAAAAGCTCGAAACAGCGCTGTCCAGCTCTGTGCATCTTAATGCAAAACGTTAGCTTCGTTAACCACTAGTCCGTTAACAAACTTCACACCTTTGTTCACGTTAATCCGTTATTTTCAGCTTTAATTAATGGAAGTTAATAAAGTCCGTTAATCCGTTAACATTTTGCGTTTAATTTACATTTCCTTTTATTCATTCGCTTCTAGAACACGTATTGACGCTGTTGAGCTGATTGTGAGGAAATATTTATTGCTATGGTGGTCTTTTTGTGTTTTGAGAGTTACATTTTACAGTCTAATCTAATTTCAAGTTAAAAACAAGTTCAAATGCACTAACGAAGCTGCATCATATTAACGATAAAAACCTTAACGGAAGTTAATAGAACTTAACGAAATTTACTTTAGTCCGTTAACAGCACTTAACGGAAGTTAATTTAGTCCGTTAACATGAAAAAACTTTTTAACGGATTAACGAGTTAATGAAAAAGTTAGCTTCGTTATTAACGGATTAACGATTAACGGACTTGTGCCCACCTGTGGATGAATGCACAGCAAATGTGAATGTTTAATTTCAAAAATTTTTAGAAAACAATTTTAGGGAGTTGCTAATTTGCTCTTAAAGTTATTTCGATTTTCTGAAGGGATGTAGGAAAGCATTGGCATGAATTTCATCAAATTATTGCTTGTGTCGACATTATGGCGTTGGGTATTGTCAAACGCAGCTTGACTCGACGATCCTGAAAAAGGTCTTTCGCTGTCCTGTTTGCTTGATAATAATTGGCTTAGACTTAAACTGCTCAGAATTTTGGAATAGCAGAGGCAGGGGCGTATTTAGGGGGGGGGGGCATTGGGACATGGCCCCCCCCTTTTGGGTCGCCAGGATAGTATAATTAGCATAGAAAAGTATGCAAAATTGTGGCATGGCCCCCCCTTTGTAACTTGAGCAGAAGGTTTGAGCACAGAAACGGTTGGCAAAGACCTTTTTTTGGCCAAAAACCGGACTAAATTTGAGTGAAGACCTTTTTCTTTTGGTCTTCACCTAATTTTGGGCAGAAAAACGGACTGGGTTTTGGGCTAGAAAATTTTTATTCTGGTCTTCATTACTCTCAAATTTTCTGCCCCCCCCCCCCCCCCCTTTCGAAAATTCTGCGTACGCTACTGAGCAGAGAGAGCAGAGAAATTAAACTGCTCATAATTTTGGAATAGCAGTTAGAGAGACGCAGAGTGTCTGGATGGTACACATAAATGAAAAAGTTAATAATCATTGCGTAGAATTTTACCTGAATCAATGCACGTGCTGAAACCTTCCTTCATTCCAGGAATGTGGTGAGCATCACATTCACAATAGATCCATCCAATTTTCAGTTTTAAACAATGTGTAGGATTGTACCCTACTTCCCAAGCTGGTTTTGCTGAAACAAAATAATTGCTTATAATTATAGACTACTTACTGTGTCAAGCACGCAAGCAAATAATTTATTTTATAGAGAAGGGCGCACTCAATAACAGAGGTGGAGTCGAGGACACAAGGCTCGAGGCCAAGGCCAAGAACACAAAAAATTTCGAGGCCAAGGCCAAGGACAGACCCTCTCGAGGCCAATGGTCCGGTAGAAATACAAAATACATGCAAACCCGGAAAAAATTTATAATACAGTAAGCTGAAATTCGGCACGATGACTCAGGACCATGTCCTAAACTACTAAAAAAAAATCCCCATGTTTTGGACATGGGACTTCCCCCTTTTTCGGCCGTTAAAGTTTGCCATCTAGTGTCAAAGAGTCTTTACAGTCCAACAGCCAATCCAAAAGTTATGGAAGAGTCAAATTTTGAATCGTGATCAATTTTTAAGTGCAGATATAAACAAATTTATTTTAAATTTGATGACGTCATTTTTGGTGACGTCATTGCCAAATTTTTAGTTTTGGAAAAATGGCATATTCAGCATTGATGACTCAAATTGTGAATGAGAGTTAGCTGTTTGGCTCCAAGCCAAAAATTGCTTAAATCAAAGTGATGACGTCACAAACGCTCTTTCATGACGTCATCTGTCAAGAGTTTTGATCGTAAATAAGAAAAAGAAAGTTTGACCAAACGAAACATTGGATCACTTTGAGAATATCAACATCATCTCATGACTTTGAGGTTCTAAGCAGGGTGTCGAACCGTTTCAAATAACGGTTCGGGTTCAGGTTTAGCTCCTGCTCAAAATATTTTAGCGGTTCAGGTTTGGTTCGGGTTCACTTGAGCACCATTTTCGAGGTTCAGGTTCACTCAAGTAAAATATTACTGGTTCAGGTTCGGTTTGGGTTCATTGAATTAAAATTTAACTGTCGTTACTCGTTTCGTCCAGAAAAAAAAAAGGAGAAATTGCTGATCCTGTTGATGATCACCACTGCTTTTATTGTGCGTGTATCAGCTCCAGCGGCATCCGAATATGAAAAAATATATTCTTACTTTTGTTAGGGGTTCAGGTTCGATTTCGGTTCACTTGAGCACAATTTTGAGGGTTCAGGTTTGGTTCAGGTTCACTGAAGTAAAATTTTGCTGGTTCAAGTTCGGTTCGGGTTCACCAAAATGAAACGGTTCATTCGGGTTTACGGTTTGGGTTCAGGTTCGGTTCGACACCCTGGTTCTAAGGCATTTTCAAATCCTTGGCCGAGGACTGTCATCGTCCTCCTATACGCAATGGTTTTAAAAAAAATAACTAGCGAAATTATACGTCAATTAATATGCAGTGCCGCAACTAGAACGTTGTTCTAAGGGGGCAAAATTTGTTTCTGGGGGGGGCAAAATTTTTGGGTTGGTCTACTTTTCTCCGAGTTCTCTGTTGATCTCAAAAAAAAAAAAGGTCATCTCGCCAAATTGTTCTATTTTCTGTCGGTTTCCAAAAAAAAGCCACCCTCTTGAAACTGCCGCCAGGGAAAGAGAAGTTTGAGTGGGCATGGTGGGCGTTTTAGGGGGGCAGAATTTTTGTTCATGGGGCGTCGCCCCCTTTTGTTCCACCGTGGTTGCGGCCCTGTTAAATCGAATATGTCCCGAGCACGATAATATATCCGGCAGGAACAGAATTTCTACCGTTTTGCAATGTCTGACAATATTATTATCTCACGCAAAATGCTTTGCAGGCATATTTCTGCAATCTGTGGTACTAAATCTATTATACAGTAGATTATGCCTGGCATCAGAACTAAACTTATCTAATTAATTAAAATAACATTTGAACAAATTTATCGGATTAATCTAAAACAACACCTGATAAAAAACTTATTTAATCGACCAAGATTCTTGAATTAACATCTGAACAAAATTTATTTCATTAATTTATAATGAAAACGCTAATATTTGACAATTTGCAGCCTTAACAGTTTTTTTTATCTTTGCTAATGCTTGCATTTTAAAATAAAATTGCAGATTAACTTTAACTGCGCAAGGGAACTTTTGGATAAACATTTATAGGCTTTCTTGCTATAACTGCAAAATGCGTTATTTTATTTTAATCCCATATTGGGAGGTTTAAGTTTTATCTGCTTGACTACTACCGCCGACGCAGCCAAAAATAAAAAAAAGGGGAAGGACAAAATTTTTTGTTGTGATTAAAGCATATGCAAATCGAAAAGTTTTTTTAATTACGCAAATTGTATCAAACTACTGTACAAAGGTTAAGCGATAACAGAATGAAGTACTGCCGTCGTTCATATAGCAAACGCATAAAAAAACAACTAAATGAAAAAAATGAGAAATAAAATAGTTTTACGATTTTACTTTGTTTAACGATGCAACAGGGGATTCAAAAAAGCGCGTTTTTTCACTTAGGCCATACGAGAAAATCGCAGATTGCCGTTATTATTCAAGCAAGCTTGCGCAATAATATTTCAATTTTCGAATAATTATAATTACATTTCATTGATCAAGTTGCCTTGGCCAGGAGACAGCGAAGGGACCTTTCGGTCTTCGAGTCAAGCTGCCACCTGTCTACCACAGTATATTGTGACAAATTAAGAACAAATGAAATGCACAATTCGCAAAAACATACGAACAACTCCGGCCTACACCCGAAAATGATTGGTTTCTGAAAAAATAAGTGCTCCCTATTATAATTTATCTTAATTGACAGCTGACACCATCACAAAATACTGCTTGCTATCTTCAACCAACGAAAAAAATGCGCTGTATTGTGGCTTGCCAATATAAAGTTTTGTTTAATTGATTACTGTACTCACCGTTATTATTATCGTTGGTAGGAAATGGGATCTAAGCATTAAGCAAGAATAACGCGATAGTGACCGACCAATTCCTTGTACGGTTATCTTAATCAAATAATGCGAATCTAAACGCGGCGTTCGCGAAAAAACGGTCATAACGAAATACAATGGGTTTATTTTTTTTTATATGGCACGCCCGCAAACAAAATTTGGTTCGCGCCGAAAATTGCGAATAAAATGTTTCCAGAACAAATTTTTGGGCCCGGCCGCGAAATCGTGAACGTACGGGCATATTGTTAGTTTGTTTAAAACAACTGGCTGCTTAAACGCCAGTTAGGCGATACGCCGAGCTTACCGAATTTCGGTTTAAAATAAACTAAAGACGAGCTTTTGCGCTCACGATTTTACGCACAGTGTAGATCGGGATAAGGCGGACGGTGTCTGCGCGACTTCTTGCTCTCAACCAATCAGCGCGCTCAATTTAGACCTCGACCCAATTTGGACTAAGTCGCCGGACTCAGTGCTCTGATTGACAACAAGAATTCATAATCAAGTTCATAATCAACACAGCTATACCTTGTAATATGCAGACATAGAAATTGATTGACACAGATTTCCTATAAATAAATTTGCGAACTATTTACTGCATTAAACATTTGACATTGCGCAGAGTGTAGCTGCTAGCCAGCCGATCGCGTTCCCCAACGTTAACTGAAAACAAAACTAAAGGATCAAGCTGATATTGTGGTTTCGTTTTGGGTAATTAACAAAAACTTTTTGAGCAATAACATTTTGATTCCGTTATTTTTCAGATAAACGGATTCACAAGGCTGTTGGTCTAAATGTAGGCCTACATAAAGCGGTTTAGACCAATTACGTCTGATATCTTATACCATGTAAACGCAAAAAAAATAGGTAAAATGCATGTAATTAAATGACATGCGTATATTTATACACATAAATACGCGTGACTGGTAAAACGGATCCAATACAGTGCCACAAAAAAATCAATTTCGACGTTCACAATAAACGGAGAATCACTCTCTTGGAAAAGATTTGCTCTCCTTCTGCGATTAGCGTTTTTTCCAAATGCTTTCAAATAAAATATTCTCGAAATTTATTTGGGTCGAAATACGATTCGTTTATAGTGACTTTTAATTCGTGTACTGATACGCGTCAAATTTCGGCCGCCCCGAATTCTTGCCGGTATCTGATTCTACCAGTTTCATTTTGGAAAATGATGAGTTTTGAAACAAATGAATTGCGTTTTTTGGTGCGAAATCGCGCTGCTTTCTGCCTCATTCGCATTCTGCCGCAAATGTAACGCGATATGCTGACGAGACATTATCATTCCACAACAGCGCGATACGGGCTACGCAATGATTTTATTTTACCAAAATTGATTTTTCGATAGCAACTTCACCTCCATTGCTACGTTAAAAATGATTCACTTCGCCGTTTTTGCTGCAAACGTTTTTTCAATCCGACTATTTCGCAAACAATACAAGCTAGAGCGCTGAAATTTGTTGTAAAAGATAGAGAAGCTAATGACCTTTGAAAAAATTTTCAAAAAATGCAAAAGTTTTGACGTTGTTCATTTGCAACTCTGGGTAGAATTACACTTGAGTTGAGCTTTTTTCAATTACCGTAGTTTTTTCACATTTTGTCTTTTAAATAATTTTGTGAAATTGTGCACTTTAAAAAAGGGAGGGGACTGGTCCCCCTAATCCTCTCCCTGGCTCCGCCGGTGTTTACTACACCAGACTTTTACTGACAACAGTGTTTTTTACTTTCAATCGACTAAATTCACAATGTAATTCTCCCAAGTTTAAAGCTAATAAAAAGTTATGCAATGTTCCGTTTGGTTAAATACTCTTTTAAATTTACAATCAAAACTCGTGACAGATGACGTCATCAAAAACGTTTGTGACATCATCACTTTGATTTAAGCAACTTTAGGTTTGCATATAAGGACCTATGTCTCATTTCCAATTTGAGTCATCAATACGTCATTTTTTCAAAAAAAAAGGCAATGACGTCACCAGCAACAACGTCATCAACTTCAAAGAAAAAAAATTTTAAACCTGAATTTGAAAACCAACTTTTAGTTAAAACTTGGCATTTTTACAGCTTTTGGATTGGCTGTTTGATAGTAAACGCTCTTTGACATTAGATGGCAGACTTTAAAGGCCAAAAAAGGGGGAAGTCCCATGTCCAAAACATGGGGATTTTTTTTTTGGTGGCTAAGGACATGGTCCTAAGTCATCGTGCCGAATTTCAGCTTATTATAAATTTTTTACGGGTTAAAGCTATTTCTACCGGACTACAAGGCCAAGGACCAACGACACAGACGCAAGTGTTCTCAAAAAAAAAGGTCCTCAAAAATTTTTTTCAGGCGAAAAAGATCTTAAAAAATTTTTTTCAGGCGATCTCTACTTGAGGAAACCAAAAAAAGGTCTTTGCAGATTTTCCGCAAGGTTTCTGGCGTTTTCCAACGAAATTTCAACGGTTCAAAAATAGTGCTGTCCTCGAGCCGAGGACAGAGCAATTTTCAGGGACTTGAGGCTTCGAGGCCAAGGACTTCAAAGCGTGTCCTCGAGGACAAGGACGTCCTCGAGGACTCCACCTCTGCTCAATAACTTGAAATGCTGTACGGTTTTTACTCGTTTTGTAGTCCCGGCTTTTATTTTTTTTCAACCAAACTTACTACTGGGCCCTAATTCAAACGGGCCCTTATTCAAGCACGGGCGCTTGTTATTTTCAAGCTAAAGTTTTGCACAAAAATTATCGTTGAAGACAAATATTTCACGACATTAACCTTTTTCCATGTCAATTTATTCACGTCAAACGCAAATTATTCACGTCTTAAGAGTAATTCCCTCATATTAGTGTATATTATTCACAAAAAATAACAAATCAAATTTTATATTTATTCAGCAAGTGGCATGTTCTCTATCACTGAAAAATCAGCATTTACATGGGGCGGGTATTCGAGAACTACCCTTGTTTATTGTTATGTTCTGTTCACACGGGCGGCTATTCAAACGGGCCTTTAATCAAAATCGGGCGGTAAAACGAGTATATATGGTGTTTAAATATAGGCAACGTCTTTCTGGTGAAAGACTGCGAAAAGACCATTGCTTGATCCAAGAAACTAATTGTACAATGTGTACATTCCAATTTAAACTCAAATTAAAAAGCTATATGCATGCTTGTTAGACTCAAACCGATCAGTGGTTGAGTGGATAGAGCGATTGCAACTGAAGTGGCTCGATTTCCGTTCGGGTTCATCTAAAGATTTCAAATAATGGTATTCACAGTTTTGATTTAACGATGAAAAAGGATTGTGTGAAGCCTTCACCGTGTATGCAGGTGGCAGCTTGACCCTAAGATCGAAAGTTCCCTTCGCTGACTCCTGGCAAAGACAACTTGGAGAATAAAATGTTATTACAATCAATCTACAAATTACAGGTAGTTTACACCTGGGATGGCAATCGCATTGAAAATTGCATCGCACGCTTTTTTCCAAAAAAAAAAATCACATCGAAATACGCAAAAGAATCCATATCCATTATCACATCACAAAATTTGATCAAAAAATATGCGATTATTTCGAGTTTTGACAAAGTTGCTGATGGTTTTCTGTTTTGCCATAATGAAACGAGAACTAAAAGCAAAAGCAATACGGATATTGAAAGTTAGGCGAATCATATTAGACTTGATTGGCGTTCACTCCACCCTTTTTGACCCAGCCGTTCCAGAGATATTCTAATTTAAACACGACAAAGGGACCTCTAATCTTATAATTTTTAGTGGTAACTTTGACGTTAATAACCTTAGCGTCGTTAGCAACGTCATTGTATTCTAAGCTACTGCAACCAAGGATGCCAGTACGGTACGTAGGTGCAGTACGGTACGCAGGCGAGTAGCCAGAAATTCGCAATTGGGGGAACTATTGAGGGGGTCTGGAGGCGGAGCCCCCAGCGCTCGAAAATTTTGCATTTTTTGCAAAAATAACTTAATTTTAAAGCTATTGTAGTAAAAGATAATGCTTTTAAAACATGGCATAGAATTTAGCAGCAACATGATTCAACAGGTTGCATCAATAGGCTATGTGGAAGGTGGCTAATGATAACATTGTAGTTCTCTTGTTTACATGCTGGTAAATCATAAAATTTTATTATTCAATAACACTCACATGAAGTAATCTATTTCGTCTATATTTTATAAAGAAAAATAATTGGGGGGGGGCTAATGGAAAGATATTTGAGAAAAGTGATTGGTAATTAGCTAACACTGAATAGCCCCGTCCCCTTACTTATTCCTGAGTTTATAATATATTTGTTGATAAAGTTTATGTTTGGCGTTTTTACACTAGCAATGAAATTTGATTGTTTATTTTTGGGCATTTTTCAAAGTTTTCATTAATTTGTGACTTTAATTTTTGACAAAGTAGCCCCCCCTGAATATATGTTTAAAAAGATAGCCTACTTTAAATCACTTTTAAGTCCATTCCAGCGCAAAAAAGCAGTCTCAGAAGAGCTAAAAACGTGGTATTTCCTCATTTTGCATTTTGGTTGACAGGCCAATGGGAGGGGCTATAGCCCCCCTCCCTCCGCCGCTGGCTACGCTACTGGCAGTACGCCTCAATTTTTGCTAAGAAGTGCGGTACGCTGGCACGGTATGCCTTTTTTGTAATAGTACGGGTACGGTACGTTGGTACAGTACGCTTCAAAAATTGAAATGAAGTACGGTACGCTGGTACGGTGCGGTTTAATGTGCGAGGTACGTAGTACGCAAATTCTGAACGTACCGTACTGCTATCCTTGAACGCAACGCTGCTACTAGGCCACTGCCATGAGTTACACAAATTTATTCTTGGATAAAAGTTTAAAATCTATTAAACACATATTTATAGATGAAAGTTGTTTAGTTTTGGTGTATATACTCTTTCGTGAAACAATATTTACAGCATAGACAAATCAATTAAAAAAGTCCTAGAAAACTCTCAAAACGCATACTATTACTAACCCGTGTTCTTATTAATTTTTTATGCCTAGGTTGGCATTGTTCTTAATATTTTTTCAAATTTTGAGCAAAAATGAGCCTCGCGTCCTTGTAAAATTGTTTTTATCAAAAATTGTGAATTTTTGATGTCCGGGTCTGCAATATGCATTTTTTTTGGGCCAAATTGAGCCTCGTACTCATTCACATAAAATAGTTCCTATAAAGATACAAAGTAAGACAAATTTTTAGCTAGGAAGTCCAGCGAAATGATGGATGTGATAGAAGACAGTGAAGTGTGGCGGCTTTATCTCGAACTGCTGCCCCCGAAACCCTCACGGAAAAGCGGGCAATGAAGAAAAAAGAAGAATTTTAATATAAGAAATCCTTTGTAAAAATAAGTTTGTAATAAGAAATCCATAATTGCGAGAATAATCGTAAACCAGCTGCGATTTTACCGCATCGAAAGCTTTTTTATTATCATAAAAAAATCGCATCTATTGTTCTGACCTGCATCAAATCGCAGTTTTTTGGCGTAACAAATATCGTAGAAAATCGTCGATGCGATTGCCATCACTGGTTACTTCACGTAAAATTGTGAGAAGTAGCGTTTAAGGACGGGAAGGGGGGATATTGTGCCACGCCTACATTTGGTATGTGAAAATTCTATATAGTACACTTCAACAGTAGGTATTTTGCCGCTAAAAATTAGCGATGCCCCACCACTTTTCTTGAAGCATGTCGACAAACAATTGACGAATACGGGAGCGTTTTAATCAAATTGAACAAAACTGCATGCAAGCAGTACCGAATAGTTTAATCCTCGCCTTGACTGATTTGGTGCGTATGTAGAGTATTATTGTATAGAGCATAGTTATCCTCCTGTCACCAAACAGCGTACTGTTGTCTGTTGGACGATTCGCACACTTTTTCTTGCTGTGACTACTTCTTGCTTGCAGAAATCCGCACCAGCTTATGAGTTTCCAGAGTTCCAATGTTCCTGTAGATTCCTTCGAATTCTTGTCCACTAAATTTGCTACTTGTTCAAAGCCACCAAGCAGAGAATATCGTCGTAAAGCGTCTTATTCAAGGACGCATCAACGTGACCAGGGTGCGGGGGGTTGAATCAAGATCATGCGATCAAAGTTGTCGTAAAAACGACGCCTTTGCCCTCTCGGCTACACTGACGACTGAAACTTTATAATATTCGTAAGAATTTTCATGATACATGAAGCTTAAAAGGGCATTCAGGTAGAAAAACTTTCGGCTCGTTTTTTTTTTTTTAAATTTGGCAGATTTGAAGACTAACTTCACAAAGTTTGAGCTTTATACGATCTTATGTTCCTGAGATATCACAATTTAGATTTACTTTTAGAAAAAGGGTCGGGTTCGAGCTTGAGACTGGTAAAATGTCAGGCTTTATTAGAACTTGATATACGCATTTGGCTGATATTTTTGCCTTTAAGATGCTGTAAAAGCATAATTTACAGTACACGACTTTGCAGCAATGAAAGCCGACTTCGTTTCAGCATCAATGCGATTATTATTACACAATAATTTTTGCGTCACAATTTATCAGCAATAAATAGTGTCATTTCGAGCATTAACCGTACACATTCTTTAATCTAATCAAATTTTTGGGCGTTTTCGGGCCTGGGTTTGGCTTTGAATCACTTTTCGGATTCGGGTTTGCGTTATTTGGGTTCGGGCCGGTTTCAAGCTTGTATTTGTCGGTCCGCTTACAAATTCCTCCGTACTACGTGTTTGTAACTTTCAACAAGTGTTTTCGGCAATGCTGTAGTCATATTAACAAAGTAAAGGTTCAGATTACGAAGCAGCTGCTTTTCAAGCAAATTCAAGTCAACTTTCCAAAAATTAATCTTCTGCCACAATACTGGCAAAATGGTAACACTGTAGTAAGTCGGAAAATTTAGGCCCGGCGCCACTGGAGTGCATTTCGGGCCTTGTGCCCTTCCCCCCAAACTACTGGTTTTCACTACAGAATTCGTGGGCAAGAACCGTTTTTTCGCAGATTTCGCGATGAAGTCCTTTTTTTTATTTTTTGGTCTTCACTCCCGAATTCTAGGGAAAAAAGTTTTTGTGCCCCCAATAATTGTTTATGCTTCCCAGTCACGCTGTTTTTGCGCCGGGCCTGGAAAAATTGCTAGCATTGAACTGCAATATTTTGAAAACGGGAAGACGTAGAAAGTTCTAATTTGGTGAGAATATGCATTTTAAGCTTTTCCCGACATTTTGGTCCAGAGTGAAAAACTTAAATTGATTGCCCTTTTAAAGCACAAAACCTGTACTTCTCGGTTTGATTCTCAAAAATCGATACAACCTTTCACTCATACGGTACTTACTGCATGTCGGCATATCATCAACAAACACGAACCATTCTTGGGCTTTGCAGGTCATCGCATTGTGCTGATGGGTTTCGGCATGTTCCATGGGCTTGAGTGAGGTGCGTTTTTGCTCTTGGTTGAGTAAGTGGGCAATTCCTCTTGATCCAGGACCCACGATACCCGATTCCGGGTAGTCATAATTTTCATCCCGGAATGAAACAGAATTTTGGAAGTCATTTTCATCATCTAAATCTTTCTTTGGAGCAACGACATTTTGGTTCAGCAACTGAGAAATTCTCTTGACGAGAAACTGGTCAGCAATTTCATCTTCCTGCTTCGCCGGCATGGCGTAAACAAGATTCAATTGAGAGATGATTGCAATGAAATAGACCAAGCAAGTCAAGCCAAGAGCACACATTTTTCAGCACACATCCGTAAACAAGAAAAATCGTTTTAAGAAGTTACACAACAATTAAACACAAATTCTCAGAAGAGCTAAAACGACGAATTTGCGTTAGTCGAGTTTCAAATTTTGAAAAATATTAAATTTGCTTAACCCTACTAGAGACTACTTTTAGCAATCCGTCAAAATTTTTTTCTCGTTTTAATTTCTTGCTCTTTTTCGTATCTTGCTTGGTCTTTTTTGCAGTTTTTTTTCAAATTTTTTTTCTTTTTCGAAAAGAACCTAAAAATTGTCAAAAAATAACATCACATTACCGTAGTTTTAAAAGTCTAATTGCATAGTGGAATTAGCAGCATCCTATATCGTTTAATATTAATTTATTCTTTTTGGGATGCTCAATTATTACAGTATCCAGCCTTTTTATTTTTTATTGTTTTTTTGTTTTGTTTTTCAAAAAAGAACCAAAAAAGAATGCATTGCATTCAAAAAAGAAAATTTATAGCTCGGTCAAATTTTATTTGCCGCATGTTGTTAACTACTATACCACCGCAGTGCGAACTGAAAGCGTTTGCATTCTACTTGCATTTTATCCTTTTGAGGAATATTTATCACCTGTTCCTTAAAATCAAGTAATTGGGATTTGCTGTTCGCTCTTCCTAAATTTAGCGGATTTTCAGCTTAAACGTTTTTGAACTGCATTTAATTTTCATTTTAGCTCTTTAGTGATTATTAATCGTTGTAAAAATACGGCTTCATCATCGAATTGCACAGCAATTCAATTTTTGGAAGTGTCGCTTATCTTTTTTATGAGCAAGAAAAAGATGAAAAGCATTTTTTGCACTTCATACCCGTTTTTAAGTTTTTCGTTTAAGCCTTTTTAGGCTGCATTTTGGCGTAGAGTTGACTAGGATTTATAAAAAAATTCAAAACAAAAATTATAAACTCAACGTTTCGATGGAGAAGGATTTTGCTTGTCATCTCTGTAGCTCTTACAAACGTCGACAAAGCACTTATCTCATTCTTTGACAATTTCAAGGTTTTTGAGCTTATCCCTCACCCCAAAAAGCTGTAACCCACTCAAAAAAAAAAAAAATTGCCGTCCACTTTGCTTCGATCACTAGCCACTATGATTCATGTTAGCCCTAAAACTAGGGTTAAGAATAACTGGAAAAAGACAAAGGCTCTTATATTTTTTTGGTTTTTACGGAATTTGTCACTATAGTGTGACCTGATTACATAAGGCGATTGAAAATCTCTCCACCCTTTATAGACTCGGTCCACACTGATCGTAAAATCGTGAGCGTTCAAGCGTATCCTTAGTTTATTTCAAACAAAAGTTTGCTACGCGGGGCGTACCGCCGGCAAGCACACAAGCTACCAATAGTTTAAAATAAATTAAGGTTACATTCGTAGGATCACGATTTTACGCAGAGTGAGCTATACTCGCTAAGCGACGTAACTTTTTCACTGTTGACCAAAAGTCAAGTTAAGTTTTTTACTGCTGACCAAAATGTTGGGGTAAGCCTAAATGCTTCCTAATCAAATTTAAACTTTTTACGTCTTGCTGTTTTTGCGATATTGCAATTCAAAATTAACGACTTTCCTCTTATATCACTGTTGCCATTTCGTCTGTATTGTGAGAGAAGATTAACTTTTGAAAAGCTCGCTTATATTTAATGAAAAGCAATTGATTTTGCAGCTCTGAACTTTTTTTGTTTTCACAACTCTGCTGGAAAACACTTATAGAGAATTAGGAACATATAGTAACTTTTTGAAATTTTGTTTCTAGTTGGCAAACCTGGCAAAATTTCTGAGGGAAAAAAGTATTTCTAAGAGGAAATCTAAGTTGATGGTCGAGTTGTAGCTTTAAATTGGCCAGTTGGTCGAGCGGTAACGGGTTCGTCACGGAGCGGGAGGTCTGGGTTTCAAACCTCGGGCCGGTTAAATCGGACACAGTGTTGTCAACGGCTCGCCACTGCTGCGACATTTCTTTGAAAGAAGCTGTGTTGCCTGCAGGCGCAATAACGCAAAGATGGGCCCGCAAATTCGTTACACGCTTCAGCCTAATAGATCGAGTGCTGTATAATGAAGGACTAAGTTGATGTATCTCGGAAATGTAAAGTCGTAAAAAGCTTTAATTTGGTGAAGTGCTTTTTTGAGAGAAAACCGAGCTAAAAAACTTCGACTTGATAATGTCCTTTTACCGCTACAAAATTTCTGATGTTTTGTCCTCACTAAGTCCAAACGTTAAACCAAAGAACTGAGGTTAAACAAAGGACGCTGCATCAGCGACATAATCTACATCTGTAATAATTTTCTGGGGCTAATGGCTTGTTTTCTCTTTCATTTTTTTCTTAAGAAAGTAAAAACATGCCTAGTTGGGAAAAAAAGGCCGGTAATCTGGCCGAAAGACATTTTGTCAATAGCGACAAACTTGTTAAAATTTTTAATTAACCCTCAAGAGAAAACTGTGCTATTTATTACTGTAGATTCCAGGTGTTGCCCACTTATACTTGGAAAAGAATAACTATAATTAGCCAAAAAAAAATAATGCCACCAAAAACCCATAGAAAAGATATGAGAGTTTTTTTTTTTTTTGAGTAGCATATTATTGATTCAGTTTTTAAGGTATTTTTGTTGTCAGTGCGAAAATTGATCATATTGATGCCCAAGAGAATACTAATTTGTACCAAGGAGCTAAGCCATGCTTGTTTTTTAATCGATTACAATTATAGCTTACAGTTCTAGTCTAAAAAAAAACATTTGTCTTTTGCAAATTTTACCGCATTGACAGAACGTTCAAAACCAGAAGCAGGCCGAGTAATTTATCACTACTTTAATATAAGGCTCACATTTTTTTCCATCATAATAGTTAAATAATCGTAACTAATAACTTAAGTTTATTTATTTCCACTCACGTCAAAATACGCATGAGAAGGAAAAAAATCGAAGAGTCGAAAAGATTTGACTTACAGATTTATGAACGCACGGGAACTGCTGGGAGGCTGCGAAGGGATCTTTCTGACTAGGGGTCAGCAACCTTTTGAACTCGTGAGCCACATTCAGTCCATTCCTAACAAGGTTCCAGCGCGCCGCCTCCATTCCAGCGAACCAAAAACGAAAGGTCTACGCCAAAAACTCAGGCCTTTTTTCGGACAAATCAATGGCGATGACCAAAATAAAGAAAGATCTTCGCCGAAATTGAAGGCCTTTTTTCGGCTGTAATGATGGCGAAGAACATAAAATAAGGTGAGAATCATTTCAGCGGTATATTGCTGCATATCTTCCATCGAAAAAAAAAAGGTCGCGGGCCGGATGGCAATGAAAGGTTGCGGGCCGGGTAAAATGCCTCGTCGGGCCGCTTCCGGCCGGCGGACCGTAGGTTGCCGACCCCTGTTCTCGATCATCGAGTAATTGCGTTTCGTCACCGTATTGGTCAGTCGCTTACAGGGATTGATCAAACCAAAGTGTGGCAATTTGATTTTTAAACTAATTAACATATCAATCAAATCAAGTTGGTTGCTGTTTCAATAAATTTAATTGAGGTCCGGTCTATGCCGCAGAGGTGGAGTCGAGGACACAAGGCTCGAAGCCAAGGCCAAGGACACCAAAAAAATCCGAGGCCAAGGCCAAGGACAGCTTTTCCGAGGACAGACACTCTCGAGGCCAAGGACAGGAATGCTCGAGGCCAAGGCCAAGGACCAAAAATTTTTCAAGCGCTCCACAAAATTTTAACATTCCAAAAAATAGTGCTGTCCTCGAGCCGAGGACAGGCCAATTTTCGAGGACTGGAGGCCTCGAGGCCAAGGCCAAGGACTTGACCTTCGAGGCCAAGGCCAAGGACTTCAAAATGTGTCCTCGAGGACGTCCTCGAGGCCAAGGACGTCCTCGAGGACTCCACCTCTGCTATGCCGTGTGTGAAATGGTGAGCGTACGAGCGTATCGATAGTTTATTTTAACCAACTAGCAGCTTTACACTAGTAGGATGGTATGCCAGGCCTATAGGCCTACCGACTTTAAGCAGATTTACACAGTATCGTTTTTCTTCCGTTTTTGAACGTTTTGCTTGTCGATGAAAAAGTACGGTATTGCGCTTTTTTGTCCGCATTTTTTTATCCGCACTATGTAGACTGCTACATATCGATAAAAATTTCGTGTGTGAACGATGAGAGCAATATTTCAAAAAAGAGCTGTACCCCTTCACAAAAATTTTTTTCGGTAAACTGTTGTCCTGTATGTGGCAGTCGGGTTATTACGGATATGGATATAAAAATGCGGACAAAAAAACGCATACTTTTTCATGGAGACGAAAAAACGTACAAAAACCAACAAAAGCAAACAAAACCAAGTGTTGCGTAAATTCACTCTTTTTCTTTTGAACCAACCAAAATACGCTCGCACAATCACGATTTTGCGCTTAGTGTAGACCGGGCATAAAGATATACCGACCGCTTTGCGCACGCGCGCAGTTGTTAAGGTAAATTTACACGGTATCCGTTTTAGTCCGTTTTTTTGCGTGTTTGCTTCTTCTTGAAAAAGTATACGCTTTTCCAAAAATAAGTATTTAGCTCGTGCTCTCCCAGTGATTTTTATACGCTTTTTCATCCGCATTTTTATACGTCCATTTCCGCACTAAACAGACAGCCACATAGGCCTATGGTCAAAAGTTTTTCGAAAAAAATTTTTGTAAAGGGTTACAGCTCTATTTTAAAATATCGCTCCTATCGTTCTTTCACAAAATTTTTGAACAAAATTTTTATCTACGTACAACAGTCTATTTAGTGCAGATATGGACTTATAAAAATGCGGATGAAAAGCGCATACTTTTTCAAGAAGAATCAAAAACGTAAAAAAACGGACGAAAAACGGATGCTGTGTAAATTTACTTTTACTGTATCGTGCTTTGTGGCAACTAAAATCTATTTCGCGTTCCAGCACCGCGAACTTCTTTTTTTCTTTGCTGTTGTTGTTGGACAATAAGTGCTATGAAGCCACAAATGCCATTGTGATTTTGTGACGCATCCGGTGCAGCGCCATGCAACGTAAAGTCGTGAACGCACAATACGTGCATCATGCGGACTTCTGGCAAAGTTTTTACATAAAGTTTTGCAATGGTGTTCATGAAAAAAATCAACACCATTTCGCATAGGTGGGAATGTTAACGCAAAACGTAAGCTTCGTTAACCACTAATCCGTTAACAAACTTCACATGTCCGTTAACGTTAATCCGTTATTTTTAGCTTTAATTAACGTAAGTTAATAAAGTCCGTTAATCCGTTAATATTTTGTGTGTAATTTACATTTCTTTTTATGCTCTCGCTTCTAGAACACGTATTGAGGCTGTTGAGCTGATTGTAAGTATATATTTATTGCTATGGTGGTCTTTTTGTGTGTTGGAAGTTACATTTTACAGTCTAATCTAACTTCAAGATAAAAATAAGTTCAAATGCACTAACGAAGCTGCGATCGGAAAATCTTTGGAAATTGTGAGCAGCGATAATTAATAGGCTGCAGCTTATTATTTGCCACAAAAAAGAGCTCCTTTTTTCGCTTTTTCTTCTATAAAACTCGTGCTAATACGCAACAAGTGTTACCAATGCAAACTGGTTTGTACCGGTCCGATGAATGAATAATGCTAGATATTATCCATCAAAACCTTAACGGAAGTTAACAAAACTTAACGGAATTTTATTTCAATTAAAAAAAACTTCAAGTTAATTTAGTCCGTTAACAGAGCTTAACGGAAGTTAATTTGGTCCGTTAACATGAAAAAACTTTTTAACGGATTAACGAGTTAATGAAAAAGTTAGCTTCGTTATTAACGGATTAACGATTAACGGACTAGTGCCCAACTATGCCATTTCGTCATTAAAGATATCACGGTTGCTATGAATACTTTTATAAGGTAATACAATTCGTGATACAAGCTTCTGCGATGCAATGACCAGTATTTATGACGAAATGTTTTTAGCGGTTGTACTGGTTCTAGTAAAAGGTCGAGGAGACTGATTTGTTAAAACCACTTATTTTATTGGTAAGAAATACTTAAATACAAATTCTGTTTCTCTGACGGTCTATATCTCAACAGCCAGCTCTGTCCAGCTGTTATATACCAACCACCATTGTATATCATTGTTACGTCAAGACCATCACAATGGTAAAAAAATGGGCAAATTTGATTGGTGCGCTGTAGTTTAGAAACAATGGTGCAATTCATGAAAGCGGCAATGAGTGCTACCGCTACATGGTGTTGAAAATTTCCATCAATGCTATTGCAAAACCTCATGTAAAAAGGTTATGGGTCAAGGCTTCAAAACACTGTAGCGCAGCATGCAGACATATTTTTTATCAACAGGAATTTTAGAAGAGACTTACACGACAATACTGTGAAAAGTACCGAACACAAGATAGAGCTGAATTTATTTCTGGTTGATTAAATAATTTACCCCACTTCATTTGCACAACCTGAAGAATTAAAATCTTTACTTTCAGTTGATTCAAGTCTACTCGTTTTATACGTCTTAAAGTGCAACGCAACAACTTTAGATTAAGTGATCGTGCAGTTTCAATTTATGCTCCTAAACTTTGGAATCAATTACCAACTGCTTTGAAAAATGAGTTAAATATTTCAAGATTCAAAGGTGACTTAAAAACTTACTTATTTCGTGAAGCATTCAATCTATAGGTACTGTATAAGTTTGTACTGATTCTCTCCTTAATTTATAGCAATCTTGCAACACTCTCGAATTTGTTATTTTTTGATTTGGGTTTTGTTATTTTCGTTTTCTCTAGTAACTGTACGCATTTACTTCCCTTGCTTGTTTCTATGCTGCATGACTTATGTGTTGTCGTGTATATAACTTATGAGACGACTTGAGAGCGAAAGACCTGCTTTCACCAGGTCTAGTTGAAAGTCGATAAATCTGCATTATTATTATTATTATTATTCTTATTAATAAGTTATTAGTTGCACGGGCCAGTTGGCCAAGCGGTAACGCGTTCTCTTCAGAGCGGAAGGTCTAAGGTTCAAATTTGGTGCCGGTCAAATCGTATGTAGTGTTGCCAACAGTTCGCCATTTTTTTGAAAGGAGCAGCGCTGCCCGGGCACAGTGATGCGGAGGTGGGCCTTGCCAACTTGTTACACGCTTTGGTGTAATACAGCGAGAATAATAAAAGATTTGGTTTATTAATAAAAATTAAGTGCTTCGTTTAACCGATTATAGCTCATAGGCATAGTGCAGACCTAAGTTGTACATTGTTGTACAATATGCAACAGCTTATCGTAATGCGATTTAGCGGTTTTGTCTCGAACAATCTATGCTATGCAACGACAAGCAATTCTTTAAAATGTTTCAGAACGAAATATGTAGCCTACTGAGCAATAAACTTCAGACACGTAACCAGTAGGCCTATTGCTAAGTGGGAGGGGAGACTTGAACCTAAAGCTAAAATTTGTCTGCTTTTTACAGGAGGGAATCTGAGAGCGAAGCCCGATTTTCTTACAAATAACCGTTTTTCCTTATAAATAGCCGTTCTTTTCCTGCAATCCCCATTCTGACAATTCTTCTTGATTTGAAAAATGACAAGACGTGTCAGGTGATCGAAAAGCTTCAAAGATATAAACTTTCCAATTCAAATAAAAGTTTATATTGGTTAGACCTATACTTGGTGGTGCTCCTCAGCAAATTTGCAACGGTTAGCGTAAACCGGTTCCTAAATTTAAAGAATCGGTTGTTAAAAGTTGTTTGCGCGGATATCATGCGCATTGAACGTAGGCCTATTGGTTGCTAACTTGTTTTTTTTTTCTTACTTGCTCCTGCAAAATTTGCATAGCATCACTGCGCTATTCCGCTCGTTATTGGTTACGGAGTTGATGGTAAACATGAGAATGTGTATTTTATCCTAATCTCTACTCCTAGCACATCTTTTGTCTAAGATTTGTCGCAAATTTTCTCATCAGGTTAGTTTATAATTATTAATTACAAGGCTGACAAGCAGTTTGACGTTGTTCTGGGTCGGCTCTATCCAACAGCAGTGGTGCCGATCTTTGTTGAGCATTGGGGGGGATCATTTGCAATTTTACCCCAATTTTGCCCTATTGATGGATTGCACGTGACGTCATCGCGCTGCTAGCCAAACCGCTAGACGTCAAAATTGCGGATCTGCGCTATGTAAATGCATGCAAAAACACTGACAGTGACCATATAGAGCGTATTTTCAGGCTATAAATGAGTTGATTCTTTGTAACATCAAATTTAAAAGCTTGGTAAAAGCCTGTAAAAGCTGAAAATGATTTTAATTAGTAAGAATTAGGTTTTGTTTGCTTTTTTTCAGTGACGTAAATCCGGCTTGCTGTTAATTAAGTAACCCATTAGGATCATGTAATATGGATGGTGGTAGCTAGTTTGGGTAATCAAATTCGAGGCTTACGGCGCTATAATGGAACAGTTGGGGATAAGCATACGGGCTGTTGGTGGTGCAGAGTGGAATGAAAGTTCCTCTCCTCTATATTATAAATTTAAAGTTTTAAAATTTCGTGATATTTATAAATATGAACTTGCAAAATTCATGCATCATGTTCAAAACAAAACTCTACCTACACCATTACTGAAATTTTTTGACGATGTAAAAAATGATTTAAATCTCAATACTAGGTCTAGAACACGAGAAAAATTAAAAGTCCCTTTTTTTAAATCGTCAAGAACTCAAAAATCTGTGAAGTATCAGGATGTAACTTTGTGGAATTCACTATCGTTAAATTTTAAAAAATTATCTTTTTAAAAATTTTCCATTGAATATAAATCCAATCTCATCCAAAACTATAAATTATAATTTTATCAGATAATTTCGATGTTGGTCTGCACTATTTCGATTATGTCTGTACTATCATTAGAATGACTGAGAATAAATCTCTTTTATTATATGCTACGTTGGCCGCTCGACTCGAAGACTTCATGTCACTTCGCAGTCTTCCTTCCGCATTATTCGGAATTTATACTTGTGTTGTTTTGCGTTTACTCTTTATCTTTTGTGTACTTTGTGCGGTAAAAAATAAACTTACCTTACCTACCTTAAAAAGTGGTATCTCATTTATTTGAGACAAAATTAGCGCATTTTTAAACTTTTGTAATTTCAGAAGTCTATTTTGCAGAATCTTGGTGATTTTTTGCATTTCGCGTTGTCAATAGCGGCTTACCACTATATGATATTATTGGTTGCTTAGGGTTAAAACGCATTAGCAGTTGTTTTCATTGAATTATTTCGTAGAGATGTCATTTAAACTTTAAACTAATGATCTAACTGGCCTCAGTGTACAATGGTGTAACTTTGATCGAGCCTTAATTTGCACTTGAGCTAGAGATGTTAAATATTATTCATAAATAGTGCTTAAACGAAACATTAATCGACCATGTATTACAGCTTTGACGTAGAATTTTAAATATTTTAGAATATGACCGAATTTACGATGTGGACCAAAGCTAAAAACCGGTCAAAGTGGGCAATAGCAGGCAATGAACGATGAGAATTCACAAAAAGCGTAACTTTTTAGACCCGCTGAGCTATGTAAGCTGCTTAAATCGCTCCTGGTTTCTTTCAATTAAGGCCAGGCTATCTACAAAAGTAATACTTTACAATCAAATTCTTTAAATATGCCCACTGTAGGAATTATACGTTGGTTTACGGTAACGTCCAATGCTTTGTAATGGCGTTTTGACGTCTAATCGTTTTGGCGGGAAAAAGGTATGACGTAGCTGCAATCCATCAATTTTCAACATTGGGGGATGAACCTCGACCACGATTTTGTTCAGGTGTGGAAAATCAACGAAGACCAAAAGAAAAATGCAAGTAGAACACTTTTTCTCCCCGAATTCAGGTGAAGACAAAAAAAAAAAAAGGTCTTCAGCAAGAATAGAACATTTTCCCCCCAAATTTACGCTCAGCTGTACACCCATTCAAATTATTGGGGGGGATGCTAAAGTGGACCATTCTCAAACTATTGGGGGGGATACAGCCAAATTATAGGGAGGATATATCCCCATCCCCCCCGGGTTTCGGCACCCCTGTCCAACAGTATCAACAAGAGTGCAGTAGGTTTGTATCGTCCAAAGTGAAAGTTTTGCTGCAATTTTCCAACAATTTCGGGTGAAAAAGATCTTCGTCGAAAAGACCACAAAAAGGTCTTCGCCAAAATTTTGTTGCAATTTTCCATTTTATTAAGGTAGGACCAACGAGAATCAATAAAACGTTAGGATAATAGCAAGGCTAAACAGTTGAGAGCACGCTGCTTTCAATGCATTTTTTAATTCACGAAATACTTTAAGGAGGAAGCAGCTAACTCGATTAGAAATGTTGCATCCTGGTCCGCATGAATCATAAAAACTTTGCTCCTAATAATGCAGAATGTACAATTATGCAGTATAGCAATGACGCGGTGTAAAAAGAAAAATCAAGCAATGCCATTCACATTGCAATTGCAAATGTTGGCACTGGCGGTTGGAAAGTTGATTTTAACAAGAAAAAGATTTTAGCAAGAAAATTAATATATCGACTTTTCGGCGTGGCGCAAAAGTTGTAGCTAAATTGGCACGAATGAGCGTTTTATGAGGAATAAAGTTAGAATGAATATTACCAACCTTTCCAGTCACATCACGTGACCAAGCCAATTTTGGTAAATCCCCCATTTTTTCATTTATTTTGGGTTTGGGAAATGAAATGGTCACGTGATGTGACTGGAAAGGTAGATAATATTCATTTTAACCTTACACTTTTATTATGACACTACGCCGCAGGATGCACAACCAGATATTTACAGACTTAGGCTGTAGAGTGTGTACGATTGTACGATACACAGTACTGTTGGTACAGGGTCGGCCTGGCTGTAGCCCACCATGCTGTAGCCTGGTGCAAGAGTTTTGGAACTTATAGGAAGGAGAAAATAGTCCTAGATTGGCGCGTTTATACGATACATAGAATTTGAACTTTCCATTCGATTCTACTTTCTAGTTCAGCAATGATAACCAGTGTTGAGCATTAACTCGTGAAATGGTTAATTCGTTAATTCATTAACGAGTTAAAAAGTTGAAAAGTTTTTGTGAGTTAACTTATTAACTATAACTTTCGTTAAACTACTTTTTCTTTAATGTTTATGTTAATCCGTTAAATTTCTAGGCTACACATTACACCATGTGTCTTAATGCCGTAATAATAGAAATAAAAAAATAAAATATAGGCTTCCACGGTGTCTACCTTTATTAGAATAGTCAATACCATAGTAACAGAAATCAGAATGAGTAATTTTTATCTCACGTCTAACATGGATATGGAATCATTTTGTTGGGCATCAACCACAGGTTAATACCGGTAGTAATACTGTAGGCCCTTTTGAATTTTTTTTTAAATGACGAATTAACTTTTAACTTGCGTTTAGTTTTGTTTTTCAGTTAATTATACTTAACTTTAACTGAGTTAAAAATTGCTTGAAAATTCTTAGCAAATTACGGTAACTCTTAACGAAGTTAACGTTTCTCATTAAGATTAACGATACATAAGATTAGTGGCTGCCTGGGTTTTGCAGAAGTGGATTTCGAATTTGAATAGGCTAGCCTTAATGTAACCTGTGGTTAATCTTCTGCTTAACATTTCCTGTATGCATTATTAAAAAAATTATTGCTACAGACGGTTCCTCACAGCCTACTAACCTAGCACTAAGCAGTTAAATTTTAAAAAAGTTTTTGCTACCATATTACCAGTAGGGCCTATACTCATGTAAAAGACTAGGCTTATCCAGTTATCTAATGTACTTCATCATCAGTCATGCGTTTAATTTCAGCCTAATCTGTAATATTCAGGAAGACAACTACAGTAGACTACAGAATGATTTCAAATCAATTTTATGTTGAAAGGCTTTAAAAGTAGGAAGTGGCTAGTGTTATGTAACACCCATAAAGATAATAAGAGAGCAATGAGTGAGCACTCATTTTCTCTTTTATTTTTTAAATCATTGTTAGGGTTTGGGTTAGATTTTGAGTTTAGGTTAGAATTGACATTAGGGTTAGAGCTGAAGTTGCTTAGGGTTAGGGCTAGGAATAGGATAGCAATTTTCATATTCTTACGTAATGTACTGTAGCAGCAGCTTCTGCCTTGAATAGTTGAAAGTAATCAGTGAGTCCAGTGTTCCCTAAATTAAGTATATTGTCTAAGCATAAGAAACGCAAAATATTTTAGCGCAGATTTTTCACAAGTCTGAAGTGCGATACTGTAGAGGTTTTTAACATTTTGAAGTTTCATTTTAGGAAGTGGCTAGTGACCTAGTGTTATGTTAAGTAATGCCCATAAAGAGAATAAATAAGAGAGCAA
This sequence comes from Trididemnum nubilum, assembly GCA_963965965.1. Classification (NCBI taxonomy): domain Eukaryota; kingdom Metazoa; phylum Chordata; class Ascidiacea; order Aplousobranchia; family Didemnidae; genus Trididemnum; species Trididemnum nubilum. The sequence continues at coordinate 36,758,466 of OZ014484.1, read as the reverse complement.
AGACTGAGCACTCATTTACTCGTTATTATTTTTTAAATTATTGTTAGGGTTGAGGTTAGACTTTAAATTTGGGTTATATAGCAGGTTAGGATTAACGTTAGAGCTTATAGGTAGAGCTAGGGTTAGAGTTTGGGTTAGGTTTTGGGCTAAGATAGCGGTTTCCTTATTCTTACATCATGTAGCAGCAGCCTCTGCCTTCATTTTTAAAAATAATCATTTCAGGATTGCAAAGATTTTAAGACCACATTTGGCAGTTAGTTCCACCACATTGCAGTAGCTGGATCTAACATAAATTTTTACGAATGGCAATTAATCAACAAAGTGACTTGACACATGGAACATGCGCGGTTAAATAAACGAAGTTTCCTGTGACGTCACTCGTTTTCAGAATTTTTTATTTTGATTATTACAGTTATAGGTTTGGGTTAGGGTTTAGGTTAGGATTAGAGTTAAGGTTAGGGTTATGGCTTAGGGTTAGTTTTTTGTGGCTTTATTACAAAATGTCTGTGCGCACGGAATGTGTGCCAAGCCTTTTCCATTAATCAATTGCACTATGTTGCACTGTTCCCACTAAGCCGATTTTTTTCAGCGAAACGGTGATTTATCGGAGCAAGTGCAAATACTTTTTGGGCAATATACCGGTAGTAAACATAGCTTTAGAAAATTTGACAAATTTGTGGAAATATGACATTTGGTATACTTTAATACTGGATTGGTACAAAATTTAGGGCACATAAACGTCTTTTTAGAGCTTTGGGCACAATCGTTTAAAGAAAATTTGGGCACTCACTGATTAGCCATAAAGTTAGAGGGAACCCAGCTACGTTGTGTTTTTTTGGTGGACGGGCGATTTCATGAGGCCTAAACTATGACATTTTTGCAAAGATGTTTGCATAATGTCTAAACCTTTTCTGGTACTTAGTCAGAAGATAGAAACTTAGAGAAAACAACGGGTAAGTCTCTGGTGCAATAGCTTGAAGCAAGAATGTTTGGTTTCTGATTGCAAGTATCCCTTACTTTTTATTTTCAGTTTAAGGTTTGCAAATCTCTACCTCGAAAGCATTTAACATTTTGGCCTGAAACAAGAAGATTTGGGAAAGTTGTAATTTTTAAAAGTAGCAAATAAACTTCTAATAAATGTAATTGTAAATTGATTGTAATGTTTAAAATCATTCAACCATATTAGATATGCTGTTACTTTGTATCACTTGAGTAAGCTTTTCCTGAGCTTTGTTTATTGACCTGTTCCTTTGCATTGTATCACTATTTCTGTATCAATGCTCTATGATTCGAGGTTAAATTTTTTCCAAAGCTTACAATTTTTAATTTCCTTGAAATTTAATCATAAATTTTTGTGTATTTACAGGATTCAAGTTGTTTTTATGTGTCAACTTCGAATGTGTTATAACAGTTATTTCCTATTTTAGATCAGATTAAACTACATATAAAGAGAAATATAATATTGTAGTAAAATGTCCTGTAAGAAAATAGAAATTTCATCTACAGCACTTGTAAAATTGCAACTACATTTAGCGAAGTATCCCCATTGCGCTGTAAATGGATTATTGCTTGGATGTAAACAAAGAGCATCTGAAGATAAAGTTATAGCAATTGTTGATGTTATTCCTCTTTTTCATCAGTGTCTTCAGTTGTCACCGATGCTTGAAATTGCGTTAATTAATGTGGACTCACATTGTAGTAGTAATCAGCTTTTTATAGCAGGTTACTATGAAGCTCCAGAACTGCTTAATGCTAAGGCTGAACCATCACCATTTTCAGTGAAGGTTGCTGAAAAAATAAAGAGCAATGCCACAAACAGCAGATTGGTAATTATCAACAACAAGAAAGTCCCAAACTATGATTCTATGCAGTTTTACAACTCCTCTGATGGAAAAAAGTGGACAAAATCTGATGATGAACTTATTTTTGAAGAGAATGCCAGTGAAACATTACATGATCTATTAGATAGAAAAGCATATCGTGACCTGGTTGATTTTGACAATCACCTTAGTGACATTTCACAACATTGGCTAAATCAGCCAATTAACAGGCTGATTCGTATGACCTAAATTTATTGTATAAATTAAAAATATGCTTTTGTAGCTGTCTAATTTGAATGATATTTGATGTGTACATTTAGTGGTAAATTTGTTATCTAATGAAACAGTGTAGCGTAATCTATCAGTACAAAATTCCATAGCTGCTACTTCACTACTCAGTACTGTACTAAAAATGCAATTCATTTATGCTTTGAATTGTCCTACCAATGAATATATTATTTGTATCAAGAAATGCTGTCTTTGATTTTATTAACAAGCCAATTTTAGTCCGATTTTGTTGTATTATATACATGGTTTAGTACTTGGGTCAATTAATCTGTAAATGTGCAATGCATCTTACAGTTCTTGTGCGAAAATGTTTTGCTTGCTGTGTTTCAGTTTCAAACAATCTTTCTTGCTTAGCAAAAGCATTTTGACAATTTAGTTATCAAGTTTTCACTTTTTAAGGTACCGCCTTTATCACCTAATCAAACTTTTGGCATTCTCCTCGCAACTTCTGATTGATATTAGCTATTAGAAAAGCTGACAGCCCAACTATTGGACATCAAATATAGACTGACTGGCTTGATCTTTTGCTCAGAATTTTCGGTAGGTCTGAGTTAGTACTAGCCAGTTGGTTGAGTGATGATGTATTTGTCTCTGAAGCGGGAGGTTTGAGGTTTAAATTTTGGGCTTCTTAAATCAGATAGAGTTTTGTCAACAAGCTCACGACTACTGTGACATTACTTTGAAAAAACTGTATTTCATTGCAAGCGCAATAAAGTGGAGATGGGCCCTGCAAATTCATTACACACTTTGGAATATGCTGAAGAATAAGATTTTATTTCGTTGATGTCTGAATTGGAAAATATTTTTTGAGTTTTTTCAAAAAAACTTCAGGTCGTTTTTGCTAATGTAAGCACAATGTTAGAGGGCTTGCATGCAAAACTATCATCCATACAGAACTTTTTTTTTCGTTCACTGACTGAAATGACTAACTATTGTTGGTTATTTATTAAATACTTAGGTCAATGACCATTAAATAACTGAAAAAAATATACTTGGAGCTAGTACTAAGAATGCTATATAAACTACTTAATGCTGCAAATATAATCAAAGCAACACTTGAGCATATTTTAAAACTTCCTACTTGTTGTGTTTGCTTGTGTAGTTTGATAGAAAATTTGAACTGTCAACTTCCTCTTCACTTTTCAGCCAATGTTATATTATATAAAAAACACGTTTGTAAACCAGGTGTTAGTGTATACAGTTGTTGTGAACTCTGAGAGAGGCCAAGACGAGGGTCATAGTCAAGAGATTCCCAAGTCAAGAGTTGTGAATTATATATAAACTTGTTAACGCAAAAATGACTGTAACAGAACTTTCAGAAGTTTAGATTGGTAGCTTTGCAATTGTAAAAATACTTTCAAATTGAATTTGAAATGACATTTTTAGAATGCAAATCTTAGGCCCGGTCTGCACCGGGCATAAAATCGCGAGGTCAGGACTTAGGAGCGTTTTTTTTTTTTTTTTAGCAGAATTAAGTACGGCCGACAAGCAATCTTTACTACGTTCGGACGATCAGTTGGTTAGAATACACTTCACAATTCTACGCCCAGTGTAGAACGCTCCTTAGGAATAATATACATCTATTCAAACATAAACTAAAAAACGTAGTAAACATTTGAGAAACGTATCATGAAGTGAAGTTGAATGCATTTCATGTTCTTAATGGTTGTTGAGTTAGATTTTCTGGAGTGTTTTAATGCCTAGTGTAAGGGAGTATTGTCTTATATGCATAGGTGGGCACTGGGCAAGTTAATGCAAAACGTTAGCTTCGTTAACCACTAGTCCGTTAACAAACTTCACACCTCCGTTAACGTTAATCCGTTATTTTCAGCTTTAATTAACGGAAGTTAATAAAGTCCGTTAATCCGTTAACATTTTGCGTGTAATTTACATTTCCTTTTATTCACTCGCTTCTAGAACACGTATTGACGCTGTTGAGCTGATTGTAAGGAAGCATTTATTGCTATGGTGGTCTTTTTGTGTTTTGAAAGTTACATTTTAAAGTCTAATCTAATTTCAAGATAAAAACAAGTTCGAATGCACAACGAAGCTGCAAGATATTAACGATAAGAACCTTAACGGAAGTTAGCAGAACTTAACGGAAGTTAGTTTAGTCCGTTAACAGCACTTAACAGAAGTTAATTTAGTCCGTTAACATGAAAAAACTTTTTAACGGATTAACGAGTTAATGAAAAAGTTAGCTTCGTTATTAACGATTAACGGACTTGTGCCCACCTATGCTTAATTGCTTATATGACGTTGTACAATGTATACGTATTTTGTGATGCGATATGTTATGAAAAGAATTTATTGCTGGTACATCATTAATGCATTTTCAGGCTGTTTTGGGTTGATAATGTGGTTTGGGCAACCGAGGTAGCACTACAGTTTTTCCTTTTTAATTTGTTTTTGTTATTCAACAAAAATAGATTTGACTGTAATAAGCAATCTCAATTTGATGGTTTGCATTGTACATTACTGCAAAAAATTAAATACAGATTGAAACATGAACCCTGAAAATCACTTTTGCTTTGTATGATGTTCAAATTGCATCCTATACAGCTTGACTTGCGTCTCGTAAGTGATATCATTTTGATGCTGAATGCAATTTGCTTATCAAGACCGGGAAATATTGCACTAATATTTCTCGATTTTATACGCTTAGGCTTAAACATACCGATTGCAATACAAGCGCAGAGCATTTTTCTGCCTTTTTTACCGTTTTAGCAGCTCACGAATTAGTAGAAATTTTATTTGTGGGCTGAACATTTTATGAAGTCATGATTTCTGTCTTTTCTTGACTCACAAATGGTGTCATGAATCGATGAAGCAAATTTCAACTCAAGAGAAACAATTAATGATGTTTTAGTGTAACGTGGTGCTTCTAACGATCCTTATTTAGTCAAAGGAGAAGAAAGAGTTTATCATCAACAGCTTCTATTGCTTTGTCACGGCTGTAGCAAGAAAAGATTTCCCGGCGGTGCTCGAAATTCTGGACACGAAAAAGCGAAGGTCAAAAAGGCCTTCAGCGATTTCAATGTTCTAAGCTAAAAATCATTTTGAAGATCAAATTTCAAGGTCTATAAGGCTATGATAATTTGATTTGATAAAAATTTGATAATTGGGCAGCTAACAAAGTTAGTGGTTTGAGGCCTGTTTTATTTGGCTTAAGTAAATCGAAGTAAAAAAGTCAGTTTTAGTGTGGCAGAGTGAAAATTTTCCAGGCTGAGGCGGGACGCCTTGCACTGGGTAATTGTGCTGCAATGGGAAAACTGTTGTGTGGTTATCTTGTATTTGCTTGTCATTTTGGTTTTTGGAACGATGTCAAAAATCATTTTTTGCAGATACAGGTATCACTTACAGGCTTACATATATCTCGTCTGCAGATTCTCAAACGACTTCAAGTTTTTTGTAAAATGATTGCTTCGACTTAACAGAAATTGCGTTTTAATTTTTGTTTGCATCGTTATGCATGGTTTGCAAAATTAAATGATTGATATGTGATATTTTCGTGTTTTATTTTGCGAGTTTTGTTTGCCCTGAGGAGGTTTAACTTTTAACTACTGGATAGCATTGGAAGTGAGATGTCACAATCAGACGGTTTTGAAGTACAGAACTGAATTGTCGTGAGACCGTTCATTATTTGGCTTATTCTTCGATTGCAACTTTCAAGAATGCTTTCGAAGTATTACCACCTTACCTTCTTGCGAGAAGTTATGCTTACCGTTTCCGTGTGTATGGGCACATTGGGCAGTTTTCGAGAAATTTTGCTGACGGTGAGCATCCAATGATATCGGTCCTTTCGCAATTCTACACCAGCGGTCATTGTTTGTATATTGTGGAAGTATTCACTCAAAAAGTTTAAGCAATGGCCTACGCGTCGGTCTATCGAGTTGGATCAGGCCTTTTTTCCGGTTGGAGGCCGGATTTTGTGGACAATGATGTCGTCTGCAGTGATTAAGAATGAGAAATCAGTACCATATCCTGAATTTGCAACTTGATAATTTATGCATAAAATCACGGATCCAAACCGTCTGATAGGAGTGCAACGGCGATTCAAACGTTCTGAGGCCCTCCACATGAGTTTCCGTCTTTTTTTTAACTTTCCAATCAACAGTGGGTTATACACACAGAAAGCTTCATGATTTTTATTCGATATAATCACAACCGATTGCAAAATAGCCTTCACACTACTGCTGGTTCACACACAAATCGTCAGGTTACGTCAAAAGTACCGATGTAAAACATGAGGTGCACTAGGGAAATATGCAACTGGGATTTTACGCTCACTGTTCCCGGCATTTCTTTTAGGGACTTGAGCTCTTAAATTATTCGTCGACCAAATTCAAATCAAATGTTTCATTACACTCGCTGTAATACGCTGAAGCGTGTAACGAGTTTTGGGGGCCTATCTCTGCGTCATTGCGCCCGGGCAACACAGCTTCTTTTAAAGAAATGTCGCAGCGGTGGCGAGCTGTTGGCAACATTGTCCGATTTGACCGGCCCGAGATTTGAAGCTCAGACCTCCAGCTCTAAGGAACGAAGGCGTTACCGCTCGACCAACTCGAATAAAAACTGCAAAGCCTTAACATAAAGCACTACTCGTTTCAAAAATTACTGAAAATTTCGCACAATCATCCATCTTGAAAACTATACTGGATTGTGCTTAAAGTGGAACAGTTTTGTTTCATGCCGTTATAAACGTAACTTCGTTAATAAAGATTTAGTGTTTTAACTAAGGCATTGCTGTTTTTAATCACAATGAATAAATTTGCCCTGCAGTCAGTGACAAAGTCAATCAATTTCTTAAAATTAAATAACACTTCCAACAGTAATCGGGTGTTAATTCCAGCATATTAAACCAGTATTACAAATGAGTACAAAACCTTTTTTTAACTGCACATTTGAGTTCCATCTGGGTAAAATTGATGGCGAGGCTAAACGAAAAATTCAAATCTTTCCTTATACTTGCTGTATTACGCCAAAGCGTATCACGAGTTTGCGGGGCCCATCTCCGCGTCATTGCGCCTGCGGGCAGCACAGTTCTTTCCGAAGAAATGTTGCAGCGGTGGCGACCCGTTGGCAACTGTGTCCAATTTGAACTTCAGACCTCCCGCTCCAAAGACGAACGCGTTACCGCTCGTCCCACTGGCCGGTTAAACCAAAAACTAAGCCTTAAACTCAATCCGTCAATGAAACGCTGATAATCTAAAATTTTGTTAGCTTATACAACTTCATTCTTCACTCAAGTTGAGCCTACGTACACAATTCAAGTTTAACGATTTCATATTGAAAACAACCTCAGAAAATTAAATAAAAATTTGACCGAAGTCCCATTTGGTGAAGTTGCCGCAGCTCATGAAGTCGCGGGTCTTGAGCAGGCCAATAACATTTTGTGACGAATAAAAAATAGAATTGACTTCACAAGGTTAAGTTTAGACAAGAGAACATTGAAATATGTGCACCAAATTTACAGTGATATATTTTCAACTAATACCCAATTTGAACTAATATTTATCGTATTGTCAATATTTATTGTCACCTGTCTCAGCCTAAGATAGACTAAATCAAGTGCTAAAATATTCTAATTTCATTGAGCTGGACCCAAAGGAACAAGTTGGAACATTTAGCTTTACTTCAGCCAACCGTGAACAGCAACAGGTGTTTTCTTTTTAATTGGGCGTGATTTCTAAATTTGATGGAGTTATTCCGGTACGAGAAACTTAAAGCGGTACTGATGCAGAAATTTCTGAATGACCTGTCGTTGTAACTTGTCAACTATCAAAACAACGAATTGAAGCAACGCCCATTTAAAAAAAGTTATATCGTACAGTACGGAAATTCCGGTTGAAAACAAACCAAGACAATTGACCGCTGCAAAATGACCGCGAACAAACTGACCGTCAACATTACGGTCAGTTGAAAATCCCTGAATCATACTTCTGACAGCAAATTATCTTTTTCATTAAAACTTGCCTACAATCAAGCTTTTAATGCAAAAGCATTTGCGTAAATAGCTTAAAAAACCGCTTTCAAAAAACTTTCTCAGCCAAACCACAAAGAAAAATCATACAATATAAACCAAATCATGACTAAAATAAGAACTCAAAATACACAATCACAAAATACAACGCAGTTGAGTGAAACAAATACTAATCTACACAAAAACAGTGTATGCTAACTACATTGATAATAATCACAGTGCCTTGTGAAAGACCATATATGCACCAACACGTCCTGTGTTGAATACAGTCATATCCTTCGACATTTTGACTCGCCTAGTATAATTGCATCAAGATAACAACAACAAAAAATAGAATAAAATCTACTCCCCAAGTCTCACAAAGACTCGGGGCCTCTCGAAAACCTTGATAGCTTCATCTACCTCCATGATCCGTCGTTCCAACTCCGTCTTCCGGTTTCGTACTCCCAAAGAGTCGGCTGAGCGTACTGGTAAGAGTCGGTGTCTCTCAAGTAACTCTTGTTGCGCTGCAAAAAAAGGCAAAGTAAGAGCGGAGTATATTTTTTGTCAAAATTTCCGGATCTGCATATATTTTCGGCTATTTTCATTACTGCAGGAAAAATTTTAGGGTTTGCATGCAAAATCTCATTTTTTTCAATCACTTTCGTGAAACAGCCGAACTTTTTTTGGTCGGTCATAAAAAATACAGGCCTACGACCGTTAAAAGGTTGACAACGAAACCTTGGAGCCGGCAGCAGTTTGTATAGTCTTTTCTAATTCTACAACATAGACTAGTTTAAACGAAGGAGACTTTGATCGAAAACAATGGGCTGTGCTCGACCCAACGTAATTTTAAACATGTAAGTGCGACACATAAACAAGATGCAAGAGAAGAATTCGAAAACATTTCTCACGCTGCAAAAAGCCAAGATCCAGTCTTAGTTTCAGGACGGAATGGATTTTTCAACTAGGGCTTATAGCTCGAGCCGAGCAGTCAAAAAGAACCCTATTTAGAGTGGTGTATTTTTTTCAGCTACGCTGCCACATCTATACCATTTGCGATAAGTGGAAGCATCACTACGAAATTTTTAAACATGCGTCGGTAAATATTGTATAATTTGTGGACAAACATGTTAAGCAAAACCATATTGGAACCTGAAAGTTCTTATCTTTCGACATGATTTGTAAATTGGTAACTTAATTTGACAGGATAAAGTCAAAAAAATATTGACTTGACAGATATTGTTTATCATGATCACTCATGCGAAATAAAAACAGCATTTTTGCCATAGAAAATGAAATTTTCACGGTGCAAGTATATAGCATAACTTGAACATAAATATCATGCAATTACTAACCTAAGTGCAGTTAAACTATTTCATGCTGGAAAGTTAAATAAAATAATGGTTGAATCAAACCAGCATCTTACAGAGGAGCAGTTGAAATCATTTGAAAGCGGTAAATGCCAGCACTAATGTTTTTGCGGGCCAAACCAAAAGCAGGCACAAACCATCTGTCCGCTGAACAAACTCAACTCCGAACTAACTAACAGCCGAAGGCGCTAATTGCACCTGGTGCGCAGAGAGCAATAGGTCGTTATAAGAGAACAACGTCGCTGAGAGCAGTTGGTCCAAAGGCGAGTTTGTTCAGCGGTCAGTTGGTTGGTGGCCGGTTTGTGGTGGCTAGTTGTCGTGAAGAAACTTTTGAATCTCTCAAAATACCAAAATCACGTAAAACCAAACACTGATTGGGAAATAACTCAAAAACGAAAAAAGGAGCAGATCTTTCTGATGTGTATATAAATATGAAGTTGACATAAAAATTCGGTTATTCACACGCGATTACCGCAGCCTTGAATTTCAGACTACAACGATGGGAAACAAGACTTGCTTTTGGCATGTGTTAGACTGTGAATGGTGCTAGGACAAGTAGTCCTCTTTTAGTGTTTACACTCGATTAGAAAGTATTAAAATATTGAGTTCTACAAATTTTAGTGGAAAATTTGCTATCTTGTGGTTAATCAGACAATTGACAGTACAGTAATAGAACTCAGAGTTTTGATTAATTCGTGCATTTTAAAAAGTCAAGGTCTATTTTGAGCTACTCTTTTATTTCTATTCATGCAGAGCAATGGCTGGCATATCAGCAAATACGATTTGTAACAGCTGTTCAAAACAACCAAAACTTTTAAAAATTAAAATTTTTTTAATCCTATTTTTAAGGCAAATTACTTGAGAGCTAAGTTAATTGTGACAGACAACGCATCGCGAGATAAATCTGTTTTGCACCCGCTAGTTCTTTAATTAGGCTTTCCTTAGGCTTCCCAAAGCTATCTTTTAAACAGAGATTGAATGTTGCAAGACGCTAGTAGATGGTTTGTCTAACTATTCAACCGCACTGGGCCACTAGACTTCTTTTTCAAGCACCGCATCGCATGAAATTTCCTACGCCTTTTCTGGTGAGTAGCTTATAGGGCCCCGTCTACATAGGGGTAAAATTGAGATTGAACGATTTGAAGCCTGGTGTATCTTTGCTAATCTCAACCAAATACAGTTTGTACGTCGGAAAACTGCCACGCCGGGCTGACCGAATTTTTACTTAAAGTAAAATCAAAATTCGGTCGTACATTTTACACCAAGTGGACGAACATTATACCGCAAGATACCGGCCAGTTGGTCGAGCGGTAACGCGTTTCGTCTCTGGAGCGGGAAGTCTGAGGTTCAAATCTTGATCCGGTCAAATTGGGCACAATGTTGCCAACGGCTCGCCACTGCTGCGACATTTTTTCGAAAGGAGCTGTGTTGCCCGCAGGCGCAATGACGCGGAGATGGGCCCCGCCTACTCGTTACACGATTCGGCGTAATACAACGAGTATTATGAAAGATTTGATTTGACGTGGTCACAATAACGCAATGGAATTTATGAGATAGTTAATCAATTAATACTGTACTGTCAATTGTCTGGTAGAGCCATAAAAAATGATATATTTCATTTTAATGCTTATGCTAGTGAAACTGCGTTAAGCCAATACAAATCGCATCTGCCAGTTCGCCAACCAATGCTCGACCCCAACCTCTTCTTGGCGAAAAGAAGCATCAAAAGAATTGCGGTAAGTCGTGAAAGATCGGTTTGGGGAATTCTTCACCGGAGGATGAGGAGTCCAAGCTTGCTCTGGAAAATGGGAGCCTTCCTGCTCTTCTGGATGCGGAGAGGCGAAGGTCACTTTTTTGCAGGAAGACAGCTGTGGTTTTTCAAGATATCTGCTTTCATAATCCCGATTCTGACTCCTGCTGAAATCAAGGGGTAGCAAAGCTGGTTGCTGGTATTGTTCGGTGTAGTGATCAAAACTGTTGTTTTCCACAGGTTTTTCATTTCCTGCGTATTCGTCTGCATAACCACTAGAGTACATATCATCGTCGTCGAGGACGTACCTTGGAGCTGTATTCTTTACTTTTCCAGGAGCGTAAACATAAACAGGGCTGCCGTTTTTGGCCGAAATGAAAATATTCGGCCTCGAGTTTTCCGATTTCGCTTGGGGGCTATTAAACCCATTACTATGAAAAGAGCTGTGACTTCCATAATTCCAAAGGTCTTCTCTATCGAGAGGGTGTGGGAAAACCATCTTTTGTGCATCATCACGATTACTGAACGCTACATTCGGTGACTCGTAAGCTTCGTACTCTTTATACTTGGAACGAAATTGCCATTTTGATTCCGCTCCGTCGCGTTCGAATTCATTATCAGGAATTTCCAAACTTCTGTAAGACAGCGAAGCCCATTCCGGTTTCTTTGAGTTGTGACTGGTTACGGTTCGGGTTTCAGTATATTCTGTACAAGGCGCAAAGCGAAATAAAAATATACCTATAACATCACAAATAGGTCTTTGATGCGCTATATAACAATTAAACAGTGTTGCGAACGTACAGCTCATCCAAAACTCTTCTCTTAAAAACCCGTATTTTTAAGTAAATTGAATTTATGTTGCAATCTGTTTAAGGAGCATTTTTTGAAATTTTTGAAATAACGCGTTTAAGAATGCACTTTTTTTAATATGTTGCCGTTTACGGCATATCAATAATAATCTAAAGAAAAGTTTTAAAAACTATCTATTTCTTACATCCCCCAATAAACAAAACCGAAAAACAAACTGGAAGAGCAACTGCATTTAAAGAATTTTCAATCAAAATTGCTCCTAAATATGCCCAAGAAGTACTTTTTGCATTTCAATCGTTTAACAGTACAACGATTACAATGTTACAAAAAAAAAAAAAACAACAACAAAAGCTTAACTTACTCTTTGTTTGATTTAAAATATTAGAGCCAAAATTGCATGAAATATATTTGAACTGGAAACGTTCGATTTGTTCTTAGACCAGTATCAATCTTATTCAAATATGTATTGGAATAAAATTGATGATGATTTACGAATAACTGAAACGGTTCTAGTTCAAATATGTTTCATGTAATTTTTGGCTCTTTTGATCAAACTAAGTTCTAAGCCCATATTTGCTGCTAAACTTACTCTGTTTTAATGTCGACAATGTTTCTCTTCTTTCTTTATCGGGCATCACTGTGTGACCTTCAGGGACAGAGGGATCTGGAAGGTTTCGTATTCTTTCGCGTTCTTGCTTCTCCCACAGTCTTTGTCGGGCTTGAAGACTACAAACAAACACGCCCGTTCAAAATATCCTTGCGTAAACATTGAAAAACGACCAAAAACAATGATTACCTTTGTTCATTTCAAAAAATATTAAAAATAAATAATCCCCTTTTTAACACAATACATTAACCAATGATAGTCAGAGATATGAGTTTGCGGCGTTTACAGTAGCACCACCACCAAGGATTCACCAATATTAGGGTAAAATGTAAAAAGAGCGGTGAGCTACATGAACCGTAGAAGGCACGAGCATAACCGTTGGAGTGGCTCCGATAGTTAGATCTTAACTGCATGGACAGTATGATGCAAACTAAAGTAAAGCTAAACACCGTATCAGCCTTTCTGGATAACATTTTACAAATAAATACATGGAGGGCCACAAAAAACTGTTCAGTTTTGATTAGCCATTTTTCCCCCAGTTGATGAAAATTTTTTGCAAAATTTTTTCCAGTGGTGAGGTACCACTCAAACTTTTAGCAGGTAGAGGCATTTGCAAAATGCCCAGTTTTTTTTTACCTCGAATCCCTAGAAATTGGTAAAACGTTCGATCCAAGCTCCTCGCTGCTGAATGACTCCTACCACCACAACATTAAAATTGCCAATAACACGCTCAATATGTCTGTCGAAATTCTCCCAAATTCGCGTTTGTTCTTCTTGAGTCTCTCAGTTGTTGGAGGAGTATCCTCGTAAACCCTGTTTTTCAAGCAACCTCAGAGGAAGTAGTCTGAGGAGTTGAGATCTGGGGAATACGAGGCCATGAATTGCCTGTCCTTCCCAAAATTAACACGTCCCCTGGAAAGTACTGTCTCAAGTGCTCGAGAGTGCGCGGTTGGAACAACGAGGAGGCACTCCATCTTGTTGGAAAACAACTGTATTCATGTCATCTACCCTCTTCCTCTGGTATGGCTGGTATAAAGCGGCTCCTCAGCATGTCAAAGAACCGCTCCGGGTTAACTGTGACTGTTTGTCTGTCATCGTCTTCAAAAATGGGGACCAAAGACACCATTTTGTTCCTACTGCACACCACAAGTGTGGAAGACACAACTGTGTGGAGACTGAAGAACATCAAACGCGAAATTAGAATTCCGACAGACATGTTGAAGATTGTTATTGACAATTTTAAAGATAGAGTGGCAGGAGTCTTTCAGCAGCGTGGAGCTTGGATCAAACATTTTATCAATTACTAGGGATTCGAGGTAAAAAAACTTGATATTTTGCAAATGCCTCTATCAGCACAAACTTTTAGAGGTATCTCACATCTGGAAAAAATTTCGCAAAAAAACTTCTTTAACTGGGAAAAACATGCTAATCAAAACCGAGCAGTTTTTTGTGCTCCCCTGTATATTTCACCCAAGGGGACATCATCAGTGCTTATTCAAATAAACAAATAAATTTTATTGTCAAATAGAAAGATAAATTACATTTGAATAAGCACTGATGATTGGGTGAAATATATTTGTTTGTTTTTTAATATGCTATCTGGACAGGTTGATACGGTATTTAATTTCACTTTAGTTTGGACTTTCCTTTTTGCCGTTTTCGCCTACCTCAATCGTGATTGTATTTTGGCTGATCCTCCTACTCAAAAATTTCTGAACAGTACGATACAAATCGCAAAATGGTCTCGACCAGAAAATTACAAATAGAAAAAATGCATAATGCAAATTTTAGTTTCAATAATCAATATACGTAAAGTTGAAAAAATTCTGTTAACTTCATTGGAACGACTGACGCTCGCGTCGCGTGTTTCTTTGTTTTTACTCGGCCATTTTCAAGCTAACGAGTGTGAGATTTCAAACTTTTGCGTATAACTCGAGATCGGTTAGATCTGGCTACATAAAATTTTGACAGCAGTTTGAGATTAATGAGTTGCAAGTTTGTACCAAATTTTGAGGCAATTGGTCGCGTGACTTTGGTTTTAGGACCCAAAAACCGCCTCGAAAGTTCGGCGTAAAAAGCCGTTTCAATCAAAAACGGCCTAAGTACGGCAAAAAATATTTCACATGGTTACTTTTGGCCGCGATGAGGCTTTTTTCTTTTTTTTTTTCTTCCTAAATCTTGTACGCTCTTCTTCTCCTAAACCACAAACATCGAAATCTAATTTTTGCGTAAAGTTGTAGAGATGCAAACGCAATTTTGTCTCCCAAAATGTTTTGGGGCCACTCCCCTGGGAACCCCCAAAAAATTAATATTTTGAATGGGCAATAGTTTCTTTTGATAACAGTACATATTTAACAGACAAATATTTTGACATAGTTTGGGAACAACTCCTCCGGGGACTCCTCCAAATGGACCCCCCCACAATCAATTTTTTGAACGGCTGAAAGAGATACTGCTCGAATTCGGTTTTATTGAAGAAATAAAAACTACTTGAGGTAATAAAGAGGTGCCCCAAATAGTTCTCCCCAATTCCCTTAATTTGCGAAAATACTGTTTACTCCGTTTGACTCCGTACCAATTTGCGACGTCACAACAGGCATGAGTTTGCAAAAATTTTTCGCTGACTAAGGAATGCGATGTTCGATGAGAAAGGTAATAGGATTCTGCTTTAGACAGGGATTCTAATTCAAACTCAATTCATTGGCGGCACTATACGATTGATATAATCTGTGGTATCTAAGTTAGACCAGCTTTGGTGATGTTTTAGCCTATGAATGCCATAAAATTTGAAGCCAAAAACGATCGTATTGTATATCAGATCTGGTAGCCTAGCCTATGTCCGCAAGTACCAAAAGCAGTAGCCAAGTTTTCAGACTTGGTGAGGCTACTTACTGCTACTAGTTAGTAAATTATAAACATTATATCAGGCCTACTGTATTTTTGCGCTAGTTTCTGATTACAGCTTTGAGAATAACCTACGCTGAGTACCGGTATAATGTACCGGTACCTATTCTCTTATTTTATAAAATTACTTTGTTGCTGGTTGTACAATACCAGCAACGAAACTTCCCATAGCTTAGTGAAAAAAGAGTTGGCACGAATAGGAGTGGTGGACCAGATTGGTGCTGTTTTAGGGCTGTTATAGTCGGCAATAACTTACAGTAGGCCGATTTAATTTGGACTTCCTGCGGACATAGACTACCAGATCTGATATACAATACGATCATTTTTGGCTTCAAATTTTATGGCATTCATTGGCTAAAAACATCACCAAAGCTGGTCTAACTTTGATACAACAGATTATATCTCTTGTATAATGCCACCAATGAATTGAGTTTGAATTAGAATCGCTATCTAAAGCAGAATCCTATTACCTTTTTCATCGAACATCACATTCCTTAGCCAGCGAAAAATTTTTGCAAACTCATGCCTGTAGAGACGTCGCAAATTGGTACGGAGTCAAACTGAGTAAACAGTATTTTCGCGAATAAAGGAAATTGGGGAGAACTATTTGGGGCACCTCTTTATTACCTCAAGTAGTTTTCATTTCTTCAATAAAACCGATTTCAAGCAGTATCTCTTTAATCTAGGGTGCCAGTTTTTTTGATATTAGTGGATATTTAACAAAGATACATTTTGACATAGTTTGGGGGTACCGGCCCCCCCCAAAAAACAATTTTTTGAACGGCTTAACTTAGGGTGCCAGTTTTAATATTCATAGATATTTAACCGACAAATATTTTGACATAGTTTGGGGGTACTACACCCCCCGGGGACCCCCCAAAATCAATTTTTTTGAATGCCTCAACTTTGGGTGCCAGTTTTTTTTTATGTCAGTAGATATATAACAGATAAATATTTTGACATAGTTTGGGGTTACCAGCTCCTTCCCAGGAGTCCCCCCAAAACTCAATTTTTTGAAAGGCTCAAGCTAGGGCGTTAGTTTTTTGATATCAGCAGTTGTTTAAGAGACAAATATTTTGATATAGTTCCAACGGCTTAGGCTTGGATAAGATTTTTTTTTTATGATCAATCACTATGTTGTCAATTAAATATATATATTGACAATGCTTGAAATTTCAAACCCTCTTTTCCCAGAAGATATTTCTAATTAATTTCTTAACGGGAAAGCGAAAGTTGTTTTTTTAGTATCTCATTGTTCAACATGCGTCGGTCGTTCACTGAGATTGCTAGTCAAAGTCCGAAATTAAAAAAAAGTTATTAGGTAGCTAATGTTCATTTCCGTCAATTTTATTTCAATCACGGGCAAGTGATAACAAGGGCTGTTAATGATGAATTCTGGAAGGACTATTTTTTAGCAACGATCAACATTAAGAAATACTGGATGGATATCAGTTTCAAAAATAGATCGTTGATAACCCGTTGGTCGAACGGTAACGCGTTCATTTGTGGAAAGATAGGTCTGAGGTTCAAATTGGACACAGTGTTGCCGAAAACTCGCCAACGCTGCGACATTTCTTCGAATAAGGCGAAGTTGTTCAGGTGCACTAGCCCGGCGATGGGCCCCGCGAACTCGTTGTGCGCATCGGCACAATAGTACAGCGAGTACAGTGAAAAATAAGTTTTGTTTTGACAACCCGTGAAAGCTTCGAGTATTATCGTTGCGCTAAGAAGAGATCATTTTCTTTCGTTTGAGACGTTGTTGTTATGACCTACTCAGGCGCCATGGAAATCTTCGATCAATCATTTAATGGCGTTCTTATCCTATGATATCAATTCCTCCGCTCTAGGTGACGTGTAAATTGGAGTGGAGTCTGTTCCTGAGCACCACAACTACCACATGCGCAATAGTTGCAATAATACAGTCCACATAGTCGAGCGTCCGGCACTCGATCAGTAGTCGACTGGATAGAGCTTCTACTACTGAGACGGTGGATTCGGGTTCAATTCCCGAACGGGTCAAACCAAAGAATATTAAACTTAGTATTTGCAGCTTCCCTGCTTGACGTTCAGTAATCAAACGGGACAGTGCGAAGCCTCCACCGTGTGTGGTAGACATGTGGCAGCGTGACTAGAAGACCGAAAAGTCCCTTCGCTGTCTCCTAGCCAAGGCAACTTGATAAATAAAATTTAATTACAATTACTCAAGTATAATGTACAACATAAACTCAGAGCTACTTACTAAGCTGGCGTTTTTCCCTTTATATTTGCGTTGTAGCTATCCAGATCGTCACGGTATTTTTCCTTTGCGTTGTACGTTGCCAGTTCAGACCTGGATCTACCGAGTTCGTAGGATTTCGCGAGCCTCGCGTTTCGCGCAACGAAATTAATCTTCGCCTTATCCTAACACATCAATTATTCATTTTACGTTCGGACATTAATACAACACACAAAGTTAAGCCTTCAAAAATGCTTTCAATAGTTGATCCTTAATCCTCTAGTATGACCGATAATTTAAAATGTGAATTACATAATAACACGATTACAAAAAACCTCCTTTACAGAAGCCCTTTAGCATCGTCAAATACGATAACCTGACCTGGTAACAGCTTACTTGTTCGTATGAGAAACGCGGTAATAAACAATATCAAAAACTAAGTCAAGATATTTCAAACACCAGCATTCCGGGTGGATAGTAGATTTCTACATCTTCTAAACGCCTCAAATTCTATACAAATCATGCGTCATCAATAATTTAGTGCGCTGCCAAAACAGTTCCATTTTGTACAAAAAAGATGCAATAAAAAAAAAGAAATCTTGAATATCTTTACCCCATGGATTTTCAGTTGTTGCAACATCTGCCCGACAGCAAGATTTATCCATTAACAAAATGTTTATGCAAGTTGAAGTCAGTTCTGACTTGTTTTTTTCGCTCAAATCGTAAACTTCCGAAACAAAACTACAAATCGCGGAATAGAATGCATTTTTTAAAAGCATCTACGAAGACAAGTCAAAGAAAGTCTCGTAGAGCGGAAAAGCGCAAAGTAAACAGCTCTACTCACAGGACGAGGAGTGGTGGATCTCTGAGGACGCGGATATTTCTCGTTAGCTTCTCCACGGCCGGTTCTGGCAGGGGCGGAATGGGGTCGATCTTGCTGAGCATGCTCCGCATCACCACGAGGAGCTTTCGGTGGATCCTAGTGAAAATATTACTTTTGCAGTTAACCAATGCGATAAAAGTAGTCAAGTACAAATGTAAAGCAGGGTTTATTTTTCCGTGATATATTAATTATTAAGTTGTTTCGATCCAGATAACTGAAAAAAAATTGCTGTCTTTTTAACATTGGTATATTAGTTGATAGCAAACTGACACTAGAGGATGAGAAAATAAAAACCAAGAAACATTTGGTCGATTGGTAACGCGTTCGTTTCTGGAGCGGGAGGTCTGAGCTTCAAACCTCGGGCCGGTCAAATCGAACACAGTGTTGCAAAGGCTCGCCACTGCTGTGACATTTTTCGAAAGAAGCTCTGTTGCCCCAGAGCAATGACGCGGAGATGGACACCACAAACTCGTTACACGTTTCGGCGTAATACAACGAGTACAATAAAAGGTTTGATTTGAAGAAAACCTTCAAGTCGTAGAATCAGGAAATATCGTTTTACCTGCATAAAATCTTTCACTCTTGACTCCACCGAATCATAGTTCGAAGATTTCCACAGAGCTTTCACTGGAGTGTTTCGAGATTTTTCTCGTGCTTTTGCTTCTCGTTGAATTTGACGCATTCTTTTTACATTTTCGGCCGTATGATTTTTGGGTTCTTTTTCTTCAAAATAAATAGTTCTGTAGTAATTTTACAAAAACATTTTCAAATAAAAATTTTATTTTGATGTTTCGACTTACCACTTACGTCATTATCACTCTTATGCATATAGAATCTATTTGAATACAAACACGGTTTGAAAGTTTTTAACTGATAATTACTTTAATGCTAGTAGATCCATAACGCGTTTATGAAGATGAATTTTATGTAAATTTAAGATCATTTAAAGTCAAAAAGCACACGGTTAGAAGTACAGTAGAGTTTATAAAAGACTTGTTTGCCCAAACTACTGAATAGTAATAGCTGGAGAACGCCAATTTCTCTACGAAATACCCTTTTAAAACTTGTCAAAGTTTATGCCTAAAACGATTTGAGACATTAGCACTTAGGTTGGTTGTAACAAATAAGCAACAAATAATGTTCAAAGTTAGGTGCTGATAAGACAAAATGATAGTGTGTAATATGATAGGAGTTTTATTCAACAATGGAACAATGGTAGTGATACGACACGATCACACTAACAAAACCGAGTATGGCGCAAGCCATTCGCATACATTTCAAATTTAGAAACAAATGCACATACGTGTTACACATCACAAAAATCAAAATAACCCAAAGTGTTGCACGAAACAAGAAGACTTGCACATTAAGCGTTTATGAATTTAAGACAATAAAAATCAGAAAACATTGCGTTGTTCAAGTATAGATAACGACAGGATTGACGTTATAAACAGAACGTTTCGGCAAGCTAAAGGGTACCAGGGTTTCTTTTTCCACACTTAACTTTTGGTCGAATGTTCGAATTATTTTTATCGTTTATTTGAAAATTTTTTCGGTTATTTTCAAAATTGTCAGCACAATTTCAAGTCTTGTGCTCAAAATCTTTTTTTATCAACTAAAAATTTAGACTAATGGCCATTAAACGACCAAAACTATACCTCGTGTGTTCTATGAACAGCACCTTGACGACCATTTTTGAAAATTCAACAAAGCCTTACTTGTTTTAGTATGATATTCATTATAACGTCTTTCCTCGGTCACAAATAACTTCGATACACTTCCCTTTGATTTGTTGGCAATTTCTTCAGCTTCTGGCTTTACTCTAGGTGCAGGTCTTGGCGTTCGACCCGAATAATCACCTTTCTGATACACAGGATCGACTAATATCGGGCTACGTATTCCAGCTTTTCTTAAAGGCCCATTTTTAGGATTAATATTTTCATCTCGACTATCACAGTAATCATCTGAAATTTACATACTAAAAATTAAGTAAAAAGCTTACAAAGTTGGACACTGAACAACCCTTAGAACTGTTAAATTTTGTGAGTTACTGAAGAGCTGCTGCTGTGAGACGCACAGTTCAACTCACTAAAGTAAATAACACACAAATTCTTTTAAATAACATCAAATTCCGAAACTTTGTAAAAATCATCACTGTTTCAAACAAGGATCCTGTTTCCGAAGTAGGACTAAGAGGTTTAAATCAGCTTCCTACTGAATTCCACTTCGAGAACTTAAGCGGACAAACTGCCATATAAAGTATTAGAAGGAAAACCTTCTAAATTGAGCTAGGTAGAATTTCTGGTAAGAAATTGGCATTTGTAATATTTCACCAAACACTCGTTATTGTAAAAAATAAACCTTGAGAAGGCAGAGCAAAAGAATACTGATAAAAAAATTAACACAAGTCACATCAGTACCGGTACATAAACAAATGGAAGAATTCGAAGAAGTACAGTAAAAACTGGAGTAAGTAATGCTCAATTATAAAGCTACTCCAAAACAGAAAAAAGCTTCTAGAGCAATTCGAAACAAAAGAAAGAGCAACTTCACAGCAAACTACTAAAACTATCTTAGTGCTTACATGGATCTGGTTTTCCATAGTTTGAAAACAGCATTCCAACACATCCTTTTGCTTTCTCAGCAACTTCAGCTGCTTCCGGGCGAACTCGAGGTATAGGCCTTGCCGACCTACCAGTATACTTCCCACCATTGTACACAGGATCGACTAAGATTGGAGACTTTACCCCAGCATATCTCATGGGACCGTTGTCCATGTTGACTTTCTGGCCTAAAAAAAGGAAATATGCTAATTTTAACATAAAATTAGGCAAATACTGGTAATCCAACACAGTATAGAATGTAAGAAAATAAGATGATACTATAAAAACTGTTTCCAGAGAGGCATGTCAGCATCACCAAGAATAAAAAAAACGTCTGGCAAAAAAGACACTTATTGGTCAAAACTTCCAATTTCTACTTTGATAAAATGTCTCAAATAATACACGAAAAATAATTGTTTGTTTACCCAAGCATGTGCAGATTAAGAAAAAAAACAAAAATCAAAAACTTGACAAGCGAAAAGCGGAAAATGTTGTGAACAATTGAAAGTAAACAATTGATTCGCCATGAATAAGGTAAAACAAATCTTATTTTGACAAGCACTATCAATAGTTCTAACTGATACCGTAAAAAAATAAAGCTTGTACATTGTTCACAAAAAACAAAACCATTACATGACTGAGATTATGCTTAATCGTTCCACTTTGGTCCTACTAGCATGTAGTATTGTAGAGCATAAACTTACTGGGTCTCCCAAATGTAGATATTTGAGGCTGATTGAGGCATGTATACATTCCAACTCCTCTATGTTTTTCCACAATATCTGTTGCTTCAGGACGAACTCTAGGCACAGGGCTGCCCATGTATGTTCGTTCCATGTCATACTGCCCAGAACCATACTGCATTTCGCTAAATTCTAGCTTAAACAATGTAGGACTCAATCTAGTAATGAAGATGAAAATGTATTCTTTTAAGTTAAAGCATTTTCTATAATATTTTTTAAAATACTGTAAGGTGATCAATATGGTAATTCATCTGCTGCTATTCTAAAATGGATATAAATCTAAGATCTAACAACATTTTCTCCTTAAAATCTAAAACATTAGTAGGGAGATGCCAATTATTACTTGATCAAGAATATTATGCCATGGTCAACTAGCTAAAAGATGCTTAGTGTAATAACAAAAATTTAAGGGTTGATTGGGTTTAGTGGTAAAAGCTTAGTTAGAATGCTGTTGGATCTGAGTTTGATTATCATCTAGAAAACTCAACTTTTATTAACATTAGGATTAGATCAAGCAGAGTGTTGATTACAGCATAAATAACAGAATATCTTCATTCATTTTTTTTTATTACTAAATTTAAACACTTCACAGATAAACACAAAAAGTTGGTTGAAAACGAAAAGGCCACTCGATCATCAGAGTCAGTTGCCACCCTACTTATGGCTAATAATAATTTACTAAAAATACAGTGAATGCCAATTAAATTTGTAACTTTGGAGACTTTTCAAACAAAAATATTAAGTTACAGAAAATATTAAACAACGAGGAAAACAAGAGCCAACATATCACACAAAATAATTCACAGGAAAAAAATATTCACAAGAAAAAAAGAAAACAAAAACAAAATAAAAATGGAAAAGCAAAACAGAAGACCATCTGCTAATACCAAGCCAAATAAATTTTTCCATTAACAATTATTCAGCATAAAAATTAAACAATCACCTTTTATAATGATATTTAAACGATTTATTAGAAAGTTTTTCAGATCACTGAGTATCTCACGCCATATTTTTGGGCCTGAGAAAGAAATGGTTGATTTGCCTTTTTCGGTTCTTTCAGAAGTATACAATTAGTAGAATTTGTAGTGAGATAGTTTTGATGTTATTAGTAGAATTTCTAGTGAGATAATGATGAAAATTTTTGATGCTGGAGAAACCAAAAAACAAATTCAAAATTTTATTATTGTGAACAGAATGCATAATCTTAGTTAATCGCAACTTCACAATATCATTAAATCTTAACAACTGGTGTAGAGGGAAAGCAAATTGATGCCAACAAGTACTGATCATAATTTATAGAGCTTTATTTTGAAGGGTTTGAATCAGTTTTAGAGAGGTTTTGTCAGCCTGTCCCAATAAAGAAGAACAGTAGTCAAGGTGAGGATAGATAAGTTAATAATAAGCCGGATAGATCAGTCCATAATAAAGAACAGTACTGAAAATGACGAATTGAGAATACATCAGTCCATTATTAGCCAAGGACAAAAAAGTCCATGAAAATTAGCTACATACTGCATAGCAAGAACTGTACAAGAGAAACAAAATGCTAGAGATATAAAGCAGCAAAAAGTGCTGGGTAATCTTGCTCAAAACTTAATTACAATTTACAAAAATGAAATATCATCAAAAATAAATCACAATAAATAGCTATAGTTTTTGGTATACTGTCATTGACTAAGCAAGTTCGGAGATAGAAATGTTGTAGATCAAGGAATTGAGGCTTAAGCCAGACACAAAGCAAAGCATAACACATATCAAAGCCTGTGCTGATTTACAACCACATTTTAGTTAATATCTGGTATTATGCTCTGGTTTATTTGTTATGTAACATCAATTTTACAGCTCTTACACATCCAATTCTTGCATACTGGTGCACAGATGAACAATTTGGGAGTAGCTTGTTCAAGAAAAAAATCTTACTTAAAGTAGGGAGGGGGGGGGCTTAAGACCTACTTTTGAACGAGTCCCCCTCAAAAGTATGCTACATACTACAGCAAATCCTCTTGACATCATCTAAGGTGTTTCCAACAACAAACCCTTGTTCATATCCATGTCAAAAGCACCAGGGCAACTCTTTAAATAGCAAAATTTGAAGACATTGAACTGTTATAGAGAGGCCATTTGAGCATTGTAAAACTATTATGACGTCATATTACACTGTGTGTATATACGTGAAAATGTCATAAAACTGTTTCATGATTTGTAAAATGGTATTTTTGAACTGAAGGCAGCAGCATAGAACGTAGGCCTAAAGTTAGCTATAAAAGCAGCGGTGCCATAAAGATTGCATTAATTAGTCAGTAGCGTAATGAATTAAAAAGCTAGCACGGTCAAACTCAGAATTAAGGACAGGTGAGATACTGGGTTGAGCTGAAAGTGGGTTTTCTCAAGGGCAATATGTAGGTTCCAAAAATCTTAAGAAAAGGGTTTTAGACCCGCTTTCCTCCTCGGCCAAAATCACTTTATGGTTGAGCTTAACCTGTTTTTTTGCTTTGCAGTTTAATTAGAGTTAATATAAATAATAATGAGTGCAAGATTTTATGTAACTAGGTCAAAAACCACCAGAGTCTTGCAAATGTCTCTTACACAGAGACTGAAAGTTTTTCTGCTGGTGTTCTGCCTACCAAGAAAAATGTTGTCGAAGTAATGATGTATTTGCTACAACGAGATCGAGCAGGAAAACCTCAGCTTACTGTAGAAGAAGCAAGTCATATGGTAACTTGCACTTTGGTTGAACATTGGCAGTATTGCAACATCTACACAGTCACGGAAAAATATGTTAAACGCAAAGTATTGGCACTTCACAAACAATTTAAAGACAAGATTAAAAAATCCAGCATGAAGTTTTACCAAAAACCAGAAAAGATGCTAGAATTTGACAATTTTAATGCTGAAATGAACACTCTTTTTGACATATTTTGCGAAAACCAACGAAGGCGAACATCATTAAAAAAGCTGTTTTGTATCAAAATGATGCCAATGGAATGGAGTTTTCTGCAAGACATGCGAACAAGCAGAAAACAATACTGTGAATCTGCAGTAGATCAAAGATGGAGAAAAACAATGAGACGGAAAATAAAGCAATAAAAGTCATTGGAAGAACGTCAAAAACAGATTTTGGCTCAAACTATCACGTCAGATGTTGGCGTGCAAACAGAAAGTGAGATTAACAATGAAAGCACTGAAAATGACGATGCCACTTTTGTCCAGAGTGCTCCAAGAGGACAAAAACGACCTTTTATTGATACATCAACATCATCCATTAATAATCAACTTCCTGACGAGTATCGGCATATCAGAGTAAGTGCTCACATCATCAAACCTGAATTTTACAAAACAGTGGACTTATCAATCAGCGAATATCATTGTTCTAAAACTCAGGCTATAGCAGCAGTGATTGAAACTGGTAGAGTAATGTTTGGAAGAAGTAACTGGAAGTTTCATACCAAGAATCAAGAACTGATTGATTTGGATACAGCCCCTGACAAAAAAAGTATTAGAAGAGCTGAAGGGGCTATTCAAGCACTTTCGTTAAGCTGTCTTGTTGAAGAAATACTGGACAGTGAAGAATCAGTGATAACATATCATAAAGCCAGCTCCAAAGTACACGGCACTGGTGCATATTCTGTGCAGGGAATTGCAATTGATGGAAAGTAGAGAAGTCTTCCTGCTCTGCCAATTAGCAACAAATGCAGAGAAAACCTTTCGCTTTTGAAGCAAACAA
Organism: Trididemnum nubilum; assembly: GCA_963965965.1. Taxonomy (NCBI): domain Eukaryota; kingdom Metazoa; phylum Chordata; class Ascidiacea; order Aplousobranchia; family Didemnidae; genus Trididemnum; species Trididemnum nubilum. The sequence continues at coordinate 36,732,784 of OZ014484.1, read as the reverse complement.
TACTTTCCATATTGTCTACTGTGAGTGGAGTTGCTACTTGTGACTTGTTTTCAAAAATAAATTATCAAATGACTGATGCTGCAGCACACAACTTGCACGTAGAAGAAATGGTTGCAATGGATTTAGGTGTAGATCATGTTCCACAACATCTTTTTTGCCAAACTCATCCCTTTCTAGTGTTTAATAGAAAACTTGTTGAAGTTGTGAGGGAAGCGAAAAATTATCTGGGAACTGATAAAATCTATTCAAGTTTTTTGGTGAATGCTACTACCCAACATGCTACAGTTTTTGAGCAATATTTGGACTGTGTGGTTCAACTTGTTTGTCCTGATTTTGACCACAAGCCTTGGAACTATTCAAAAATGTTTCATTTGTTTGTTGCACCAAAAAAGAACTTGGCTGTAGCATTGAAAATGGAGCAGTTTAATTGATTTGTCTATCTCTGTGCTGTGGTGCTATACATGCAAGATGATAAATGCTTTTCTTCAAAAGCATGACCACATTAGTAATACACTGGCATGCATTGTGAGATCTTTTGCAATTTTGGATTTTCTTTCCATCTTTTGTGGTGTTGAAGCAGCCATTGGAGTACATCTCATTCAACCTTATCAAAACATTACTTACTTACATCCAATGACCTACAGCGAGTTGATTCCTGCGATGCATTTGCTTTATAATAATTAGCTTAACTGTAATCCAGTTAATTTGCTTGATCTAACTCAACTTGCTTTCAATTTTGTTAGCCATGACAGATTTCCACAAACCAATTCTTGGCCTAAAGAGATTGTAACTGAAGTTCAAACATTTCTTCAACTTCACCAAAGCAGAGTTGTTCCCCTCTTGCAAGCTGATCTTCATCGAATGGCAGATGGCTTTTTAAAGAAAAGAGGCCATGTGTTTGGATTCGCAACAGGAAGTAATGAAGACCTTTGCCTTGATTCTTTAGACCCCAATTTGGATATGGCTCCTATAAATAATTTGGACAGTGAAAGAGATGTTGGCACAATCAACTATAAGCTAAAGATCCGTGGTGCTAAGCAGTTAGCTAGCAGCTGTAAATCTCATGTGAAAGCTAAACTTGTTGATTTAGTAGAACTCAAACCAAACGAAGAATTTCGAAAGCATTACAAAAATGCTACAGCAGTTTCAGAAATTATGCAAGTGTGGAACGAAACACAACTCAGTTTGATGAAGCAAGGCTTATCCTTAAAAGAAACCCAGCTATTAGTGAGTGATCAACGAAAAGTGAGAGACTTGCAGTTTCTTCAAGAGTTTGGGGGACCTTTTTCTCATGTGGATGATGTAGACCGTTTTCTTGCCAATGATAACATCACGACTCAAATCAAGAAAAAAGTCACGTAACACCAAGTTTGGTTTGCTCGAGACACTTGTTTATCATTGCCAAAATCGAGTGATATTTTTTGCTTGATGAAAAACCACCAACGCTTGGAAACCGCAATCTACCCAAAAAACTTAAAAACATACCTTAGCAAAGTCCAAAGCAAAGCCACAGCAACATGGGAAGACTTTGATAGAGCTGTTGGTCAATTGAATTACAGTCAAACCTGATAAAGTACCGTATCGTACCAGGTTCCAGTTAAGTAGACTAAGCTATGGCATCTTGCCATTTGAGCTTTTTGGTTACAGTTAAATACGATATTTTATGACGGCAATATATGGTAACGCGTAACCTAGCAGCCATTAGCAAGACAAGACAAGACAAGATAGTTTATTTTAGTCGCTCAGGAACAATATAAAGACAGTAATATAGAATTAAAGATAGAATTGCGACAGGGAAGTTGCGAAAAGACCTCGCGGTCATCAAGTCAAACAACCACCCTATATGTCGAGGAGACTGAGTTAGTCAATGATATTGAAATTTCAATTTTTAAGTGAAGTGCACCGATTTTATGTTATTTTGTTTGAGATGTTGGCACAATCAACTGAAATTTAGCAAAATTTTGATGGTCGTGATGATGAGGTTTGACTGCAGCATGAAAATGCATGTAGCTGCGTAACTGAACTAATTTTAGTGCATGATATTACAGGCTTGTTGTGTTTAACGTTGATCATTATTGCAATAATCGGAGGCATGTATGCTCTCAAACCACAGTAATTAACGACAGCACTGTGACAGGTTAAGAAAATACACAAGTTTGGCAATCTGAAACTAACAAAAATTCTGAAAAAAACAATAAACACAACCCCATGACTCTAACATAGCATTAAATGACACAACAGTTGAATGTAAATAGAAAACCGAGTAATTGTGGCTCATTTACTATCATTGATATTCAAAATTTTTTCGTAAATTCAAGGCGTACTACACAAAAATATGCCAATTTTGCTTTAAAACGTTAGAAAATTTTCATCATTTGATTGAACAAGCCTTTTTGCATTGTACTCTCTCAATTTTTGTGTTGTTTAGTTAGTATATACCTAGCTACTACATAAATCCAAGGGGGATTCACTGTTCTTCCGAAAAATTTTGATTTTAAGCCTCTCCCTAAAAGAGAGTAGGCTAAAACAAAAATCAGGAATATTTGTCTGTGCATCATTAATCACTTTTTCAAGGGACAACATTAGGGTTTGGGTTATGGTATGGATTAGAGTTCAATTGGGGTTAGTTTTAGACTGAGCATTTGAGTTTACATTTGATTTGAGTCAAAATTAATAAAGAAGAAGATAGAAATTTCTAGTGAACTACAGTAGAGCCTTTCAAACAGTTTAAGCAGCGAAATTACTAGCATGAAAATTTAAAACCACAAAAATGCTTTATTTGCTTCGAATAGAGATAGTCAGGTGATTGGAGTCTAAAAACTAATAAAATGTCAAAAAACTTTATTGCTAAAACCAAAAAATTTAATTCAAAAGTCACAACTATCCACTATCATTTTTCTCCTTACAATTATTTCAGCTGGCCTAGCAACAGTACTAGTACAAAGTAGGCTAGGCTACTGCACCAAGAACATCAACTTAAAAAATTTACCTCTAAAATTACCGTACCTTGAAGTTTTTCCACATCATTATCAGTAAACGCAGTAGTCTGCACATACTTTTAATGATGTCAACTTTGTGCTTTGCTTCCGTCTGACCTAAGGTAAATAAAAATGCTGGGTCAATTAACTTTATGTTTGTGGTTAATTATCTAAAAGCTAGGCAACCTTAAGTCAAGTTTTAATGCTTTTTTACTTGCTAATCACTTTCTCACAGGCTAAAAAAATCGAGACTGCTCGAATAATCTACGAATTTAAAATTTTCTATCATTATTTTCAGTTTTAGCTAATCTCATTTCTGGTACAGATTGACAGTACCGAGTACGGTAGTTTAGTGCCTATTGCACGTGCACCTATGGTAGGAATCGTTACTGTGAGCCTTCATAGCTGACTTACTATTGCGATCTGACACCATCGCAGAAATGAAGAAAAAAGTAAATCCTAGTTTAAAGTCTAAACTGCTAATTTTTGCGCAAACATGCTTGTGTTATTGTTAACCACATAACTAATCTAAACAACTTAGCGTAGTGGTATCCTAGACAACAAAACAAGTGAAAACTCAGCAAATAGATCAATAAAACGTCAACCGTGAAATTTTATGGTTCATTGGCTTTATTTTTTATAAAATTTTGAAAAGGATTGGCAATCGCAGTTTTTAAAAGCGCATTCAAGTCGTAGATTTCTATGCTAGGCTTTCTGTGAAAAAATTTTGACATATCTGAAAACTAACTCCATCAAATTTGAGATTTCTACAACCTTCCATTACCGAGATAAAACAGATATAATAGATAATTTCCCCTTAGAAATACTTTTTTTGCCTTAGAAATTTTACCAGGGTTGCCAATTAAAAGCAAAAATTTAAAAAGAAAATGCGTATTCCTAATTCTCAATAGCGTTTTGCGGCTGAGTTGTTGTCATGAAAAAGTAAAGAGTCTGAAAATTAAATCAGCTGTTTTTCAAGTAAATGCAGCCAGCTTTCCAAAAAATAATCTTCTGTCACAATACTAACAAACAGAGGTGGAGTCGAGGACACAAGGCTCGAGGCCGAGGCCAAGGCCAAGGACACAAGAAAAATCCGAGGCCAAGGCCAAGGACAGCTTTTCCGAGGACAGACACTCTCGAGGCCAAGGACAGGAATGCTCGAGGCCAAGGCCAAGGACCAAGGACACAAGCGCAAGTGCTCTCCGAAAAAAAAAAGGACTTCATAAAAATTTTTCAGGCGATCTCCAAAAAAATAAAAAAAAGGTCTTCACAAAAATTTTTCAAGCGCTCCACAAACTTTTAACAATTCAAAAAATACTGCTGTCCTCGAGCCGAGGACAGGCCAATTTTCGAGGACTTGAGGCTTCGAGGCCAAGGCCAAGGACTTGACCTTCGAGGCCTTGGCCAAGGACTTCAAAATGGCCTCACCTCTGCTAACAAAATGGCAACATTGAAGTAAGAAGAAAATTGTTAATTTTGAACAGTAATTAATTGAAAATGGGAAGACGTAGAAAGTTAGAATTTGGTGAGATTGCATTTTAGGCTTTCCCAACGATTTGGTCAATAGTGAAAAACTTGATTTGAATGCCTATTCAAGTTGAAACGTTGTCTATAATTGTACAATTTAGCGCATTTTGAAAAATACGAATCATAAATGATGTTTTCATACAAGTACTATCACTTATCACTATCACAGCATGTATCCTACAATAATTGCAGTACAATAAAAAAAAAATTAACTATAGATTGCTCTAAAGTTGTAAAAATAACACCCCCCCAAGCAAGCCTATATAAGAAGAAAGGGTTATGAATTATCGGTCTACAACTTTTATGCGCGGACGTTTAGGCTCAGGACGTTTAGGCACCGCCGATTATGGGCCGGGAATTTTATGGGCCGGGAATTTTATGCGCCGGGAATTTTATGCGCCGGGACTTTTAGCCGCCGAGACTTTTATGCGCCAGAGATAAAAAGAATTTTTTTTTCAAGAAAAAGTTTTTTTTCCGAAAAAAAAGTTTTTTTCAAAAATCATTTTTTTCTACAAAAAAAAAAACGTTTTTCTTCCCAAAAAGATTTTTTTCTTTTAAATGACAATCTTTTCAAATAAAAGCTTTTTTGAAAAAAAAACTTTTTCCAACAAAAAAGTTTTACTTTGATTAAAATGTTAATATTTTCGAAGCTTTTCATCTGATGTTTGTCAAGAAAAATCGTCAGAATAGAGAGCGCAGGAAAAGGAGTGGCTATAGGAAAAAGCCGAGCAGTGATTGACTCGAAAAGGATTATTGAGAGAGTGTCGTTTGTGTGCAACCTTTAAGCTGCACAAGAATTCTTTTTGTCAGCAGAGGGTAGGGTTAGAAGTTTTGATAAAAGTGACTTCAAAAGCAGATAGACGGAAGCAGAGCGGAAAAAGTTTTACAAAAAATTGATTCCTTATTGCATTTTTTTCAATAACAAAAAATGTTTTGCACTACTTACTTGCAAAGTTTTTTTTACCTGATCCAGACGCATGCGATCTCCAGCCAACGGTCTCAAATTTTGCGGCGCACGGACATGAGTTGCTTGTGCAATATTGGCACACGCAACAAGCCGTGTGACGTTTCATGGTTATTTGGAGTCTACCTCAACCAAACATGCTGTTATTTTGAGTCCACTCACAAAAAATTTCTTGCATTGTGTCCACTCTTCTTCACACTGATCAGTAGCGTAGCCAGGGGGGGCGAGGGGGGGGAGGCTATAGCCCCTCCATTGGCATGTCGACCAAAATACAGAATCGGAAAAACACTACGTTTTTAGCACTTTTGAGACTGTTTTATGCACTGGAGTGGACTAAATAGTGATTTAAAACATCTTTTGAAACATGTCGTTCAGGGGGGGCTAATTTGTTAAAAATAAAACTAACAAATAAATGAGAACTTTGAAAAATGGTAAAAAATAAGCAATCAAATTTGATCACTAATGTAAAAATGCTAAACATAGGTGTCATCAACAAATGTACTATAAACTATGGAATAGGGGGGGGGGGGTTTAAGCATTAGTTAATTTCCAATTATTTCTCTCAAATCTCTTTTCATTAGCCCCCCCCCCAATTATTTTTCTCTAAAAACTGTATACGAAATAGATTACTCCGTGTGAGTTTCATTGAACTATTCGATTTTATAATTTACCAGCATCTAAACAAGAGAACTAACATTTTACCATTAGTCACCTCCCAAATAGCCCATTTATGCTACCAATTTAATCTTGTTTGCACAGTCAATTTCTAAGCCACGTTTTAAAAGCATTATTTTTTAATCAAAATAGCCCTAAAATGAAGTTATTTTTGCAAAAAAATGCCAAATTTTCGAGCGCTGGGGGCTCCGCCCCCAGACCCCCCAAACAGCCCCCCCATTGCAAATTTCTGGCTACGCGCCTGACACTGATGAATACAGTTGACTTCGAAACAATGGAATGCTCCCGCGATGGAGGCTCCGCCACACCTGCGTCACTAGGAGGTTGAAATGAATACCGATTTAGACGGAGGCAGCAGTAAGGTGTTCTCAAATGAAGTAGGACTGTAAGACGTGATGTGTCTGTAAACTATCAAAGTAGTTTTGTATTTTTCACTTGGAGAGTAATTAATGTTGTTAAATACGCAACTTGTTTTTCTTCAGCGCACACCATCATACTGTTTTATTATGGTTGTTTACTTGTTTTGAATGAATATGAAAGCAGAAAGAAATAGAAAAACTTTAATGGTATTATAATAAGTAACCCCACCAGTACCTGTTTGATCCTCTACAGACAATTGCTTTATGATGAGTGGAGTTTCAATTCAACGAATCAACATGTTCGACGGTGTAGGTCAGAGCGAATATCGTAATATAGCACAGTCAACGATGAAAAAATTTTAACCTTCCATTCTGTTTCACCGTTATCTTTTATATAATATATCTTTTATCTTAACAAGCTTTTATCTCAGTTCCGGTTGCGGTTTTGAGTTTGGCACCCTGGTGGTTTAGACTGTTAGAGAAGAAGGGAAAAAACACCTCTATTTATCAAGGAAGGGCTAATTTGCAAACAGCTCTTTATCTACCGCCTAGCCCATTTCCCTCCTCTATGGTTGACGTCTGGGTTTTCTGGGTTATGGCTCAGACCTTGGGTGTGGTTCAATTTTTAAGTCTCCCCGGAGCTCCTCCGTGAAGTGACAGGTCGGAGGGATACCCTCGACGACAGCACTGTGTGCAGTATTGAGAGAGCTCTTCTTAAAACGTCTTTCGTCTACCTTTTTATTTCTATTGAAGCGAATGCAGTGAGCGTAAAAAATTTAAACTACGTAGCACTTGCATGAAAAATTTTACATGAAAAATTGTCGGAAATGGTTGTCGAGTAAAACAACAAGTTGAAGCAGCAGCAATCCTGTTCAACTTCAAAAGTTCTTGACGCAATTCTGAAGAAGTTGACTTCAAAAATTTAACATTGTTTTTACTATAAGTGTATTTACAACAAGGTGCAAAGATTAAGCTTAAAAATATCGATTTAAATATTGCTTTTACTATATTTACAACAAGATGTAAAGACCATAAATCATAGGCGTAGCCAGGATTTTTGATTTGGGGGGGGCCAAATCCTCAAAAATTCGGTTGTCTTCACCGAAATTGAGAGTGATTTTTCAGCCGAAATCGGAAATTCGAACGATTTTTTCGCCCAAACTCAGGTGATCTCCAACAAAAAAAAAAAAAAAAAAAAAAAAAAGGTCTTCACCGAAATTAGGAGTGATTTTTCAGCCGAAATCGGAAATTCGAACGATTTTTTCGCCCAAAATCAGGTGATCTCCAAAAAAAAAAAAAAAAAACAAAAAAAAAAAGGTCTTCACCGAAATTGAGAGAGGTTTTTCGGCCGAAACCGTTAGCTTTACTGTTTAATAACTGTTATGTGCGCAATTACTGAAAAAAAACTGCAACTAAACATCGTCAGGCTATGTTGTCATAACTTTTTGTCGTTAGTGGAGTTTTGATTGGGGGGGGCCCGGGCCCCCTGGGCCCCCCCCCTGGCTACGCCTATGCCATAAATAGGAATCTGCCGAGAGAAGAATGCTTAGCTTCTGAAAAAGTTTGTACTGTATTGTTTGGTTGAGGTAGACTCCAAATAACCATGAAACGTCACACGGCTTGCTGCGTGTGCCAATATTGCACAAGCAACTCGTGTCCGTGCGTCGCAAAATTTGAGACCGCTGGCTGGAGATCGCATGCGTCTGGATTAGGTAAAAAAAACTTTGCAAGTAAGTAGTGCAAAACATTTTTTGTTATTGAAAAAAATGCAATAAGGAATCAATTTTTTGTAAAACTTTTTCCGCTCTGCTTCCGTCTATCTGCTTTTGAAGTCACTTTTATCAAAACTTCTAACCTTACCCTCTGCTGACAAAAAGAATTCTTGTACAGCTTAAAGGTTGCACACAAACGACACTCTCTCAACAATCCTTTTCCAGCCAATCACTGCTCGGCTTTTTCCTATAGCCACTCCTTTTCCTGCGCTCTCTATTCTGACGATTTTTCTTGACAAACATCAGATGAAAAGCTTCGAAAATATTAACATTTTAATCAAAGTAAAACTTTTTTGTTGGAAAAAGTTTTTTTTTCAAAAAAGCTTTTATTTGAAAAAAGATTGTCATTTAAAAGAAAAAAATTCTTTTTGGGAAGAAAAACGTTTTTTTTTGTAGAAAAAAATGATTTTTGAAAAAAACTTTTTTTTCGGAAAAAAAACTTTTTCTTGAAAAAAAATTCTTTTTATCTCTGGCGCATAAAAGTCTCGGCGGCTAAAAGTCCAGGCGCATAATCGGAGGCGCTAAACGTCCCCCGCATAATAGTCACAGTCCGTGAATTATAGTTTCTCCCGCGTAGGAAAGATCTGGAATTTCACTTTTGGAGATGTTTCATTTAGGACATTCCACGTATGCTTCAAATACAACATTTAGAGCAAAATAAGTGAATTTCTCTGCAAGTTTTTGTTACTTAAGCAATGAACAATTTACCTCTTTAACTCTAGAATAAACCAAAAACTTCACACTGTGATTTATCAAATAAGATTAATTCTGAATCCCTTCAAGCAAAATTTTTGAAACCTTTTCTTAAATATCATATAATTGCAGTCGTAGATTTGGAAAATATAAGAATGACCACGTCAGCAGTCAGTATGATCATTAGGGTTGTTCAAAAAAAACTTTTTTTTCAATTTTAACCCATCATCCCCGCAAATTCTTAGGTTGGTGATAGAAACCCCACGCACCAAATTTCAGCTCATTCGGTCCACAGGAAGAGGAGGGCATGCAATTTGAAATTTTGAATTTTCGTCAAAAATATGGATTTTTCGCCCACTTCAGCATTAATTTTTGTAGTCAAAATACATGGCATTGTAGCTTTTTTTGATTTGATATTGCTCAAATTACATGTTAGACCTATAGTCTAAACCAGTTTTGGTGTTTGTTTTGTAAATTTATTAACAATAAAATTTCTTGTTTTTTCGCTATTTAGACTAAAACATGTTAATTGTTAAGGTGCTTATGCCATCTTGACTGCTTTCCAACACCAATACTGCCCTACAAACCACTGCATAAAATGAGAAAAAAATTGATTTCTACCTAGAAACTCATCTAACCTCCCTCTTCAAGTCCAGGCGATGACATACACCAAGTTATTGAAACTATGTTTGGCAAGTTTACCCGTAGGAAATATGATTTATCATTGCAATAACAACTGCTATAATGTTAGTCAACAACCAGCAGTTGATAAAGTTTCAAACATTATTTTCTCGCGGTCCAGCATTTCTGTGTTGGTTGTTCTAGTTCTTAGCAACAGAGGTGGAGTTGAAAAACAAGGCTCGAGGCCAAGGCCAAGGACACTAAAAAAAATCCAAAGCCAAGGACAGCCCTTGCAAGGACAGACCCTCTCGAGGCCAAGGACTGGAATGCTCGAGGTCAAGGCCAAGGACCAAGGACACAAGCGCAAGACAGAGTGCTCTCAAAAAAAAGGTTTTCAAAAAAATTTAAAGGCGATCTCCAGAAAAAAACGTCTTCCAAGAAATTTTTCAGGCACTCCACAAAATTTTAACAATTCAAGAAATAGTGCTGTTCTCGAGCCGAGGACAGGCGAATTTTCGAGGTCCTAAGGCTTTGGGGCCAAAGCCAAGGACTTGACCTTCGAGGCCAAGGCCAAGAACTTCAAAATGACGTGTCCTCGAGGACTTCACCTCTGCTCAGCAAGAACAATTTCATGGTCGTCCGATTTTTTGACCTTGAGTTTTCAAGGTACTGTAAAATAGTAGAGCAGGAATAATTCATTGCGAAATGTTACAAAGGTTCGTCTCTAGGCTGACCATTCTTTAGGCAATGATGCTTAAAAACTAGGTTGTTCCCGCCAGTAGAGCTAGCCAGATACATCTCGTCTATGTGTTTGATGAATCGAACAACCATCTCGTATGCACAATACGTGTTTATTGGTTTAGGGCATTCATCCTCCTCGACCAATCAAGCTTGAAACGAGCTCAAAAACAGTAGCAGTTAGAGCTGGTTCACATACAGGGTTGGCTATGAGTCATACAACAAAGAATCACGTGGAGTATGATGCAAAACAATGTCAAATCTAGAAAAGAAGTGTATTTTGTGCACTTTCTTAGGGTATAAAGTACATGTTCTTTTTTAGAGCAGTGAATCATTGCATGTATGTATCAGTTAAATTAGTTAATCAAAACTGTTTTAAATGCTTTGGTGAACAAGTAACAACTCACCCTGTGTTTAGCACATTACACAAAAGCATTAAAAACCCTATTTTTCACTTTTATATCTTAGCGAGATCTTTAAAGTTTAACTCCTAAAACAAGTACAGCTTAGGGTAAAACAGACTGAAGGGTTTTCAATGTTTTATCTGTGGTATACTACACATATGTTTTTACAAGCCCATTAAGAAACTATGCAGGATAACATTAAAAAACCCAGCCCATTAAAAAACATCTCGTGGTGTTCTGGTTCAAACAATGCAGGATAACATAATATTAGCAGTGCTTCTCAGATGTGTGGCTATCAAGGATATTATACAGAACCATCTTGAGTAAAATTATGCCCAACAGCTTATAGTGTTTTGCAGTACTTAAATTGTAAAATTTTGCATGGGGGGACGCTTTTGCAGCCTTGACTAAACCTTAGTGAAGGTTGCGTAATTCCTTCGACGAAATTGAATAAAGACAAAAAAGAAAAAAGTCTTCGCCGGGAGTCTAAGTGCTTTTTCGCCAAAACTAGGTGAAGACCATAAAAAAAAGGTCTTCGCCGACGCTTGAAGTGCTTTTTCTTCTGAATCACAATTCCCGCGGAATTTGGTGCTATATTCGACCGGATTTTATAGGTATTTTTCATCTGATCATCCAGCGCTTAAATCGCGATGAGGGGACGCTCAATCTCAATGGGGGGACGCATCCCCCCGCCCCTCCTACAATTTAAGTACTGGTGTTGTGGTTGCTAGCATTCAAGTCACAAATAAGTAGGCTCTTTTGGCGTAAGAGGCTGCTTTTTGGATGCACAATACAATCGCACTAATGATATTATGTTCAGCAACAAATGTTGCATTTGCTTTTTCGAAATGGGTACGCTACAAGGTTCTAGAATTGTTCCAAGATTGTGTGAGTGTAGCTAGAGTGACCATCCAATCAAACAACAGTTTCATTTCTGTCGAAAAACATTGTTACCACTCATTTGTAAGGCGTTAGTTAGAAGCAGAAGAAAATAAGAGGTTGTTTTCCCAGTTGCTATTATATCACGAAACCAGTAGCACTAAAACGACGCAAAAACTAATGTTTCCTGAATTTTTGCTGAACTAAATTACTGTTTATAATCGGTTGGATTGCTAGATAATTTAGCGTTTGGTCGTGAGACTTAGTAACATTTCGCAATTAATCATTCCAACTCTTTACTATTTTACAGTACCTTGAAAAACCAGGGTCAAAAACTCGGACAATCATAAAATCGTTCTAGCTAAGAACAAGAACAACCAACACAGAAATGCTGGACCGCGAGAAAATAATGTTTGAAACTTCATCAACTGCTGGTTGTTGAATAACATTATAGCAGTTGTTATTGTAATGATAATTCATATTTCCTACGGATAAACTTGCCAAACATAGTTTCAATAACTTGGTGTATGTCATCGCCTGGACTTGAAGAGGGAGGTTAGATGAGTTTCGAGGTAGAAATCAGTTTTTTTCTCATTTTATGCAGTGGTTTGTAGGCATAGGCGTAGCCTGGGAGGGGGGCCCAGGGAGTCCGCCTCCCCCCCAATTAAAATACCACCAACGATAAAAAATTATGACAACATAGCCTAGCGATGTTTAGTTGCAATTAGGGTCAACGAAGAAGCCCCGGGGCCCCTAACTAGCAACCAGGGGGCCCCAGGGCCCCTAACCAACAACCTGGGGGCCCCTAACTGACAACCAGGGGGCCCCAGGACCCCTAACTAACAACCAGGGGACCCCAGGGCCGCTAACCGACAACCAATGGGCCCCTAACTGACGATCAGGGGGATCTAGGGTCCCTAATTGACAACCATGAGCCCCTAACTAACAACCAGGAGGCCCTTAACTGTCGACCAGGGGCCCTGGGGATCCTAACTGACAACCAGGGGGCCCCTAACTGACGATCAGGGCCCCAGGACCCATAACTAACGACCAGGGTGCCCAGGGGCCCCTAACTGGAAACAAGGGGGGCTCTAACTAACGACCAAGGTGCCCTGGGGCCCCTAATCGACAACCAGGGGCCCAGGAGCCCCTAACTGATAACCAGGATGCTCTGGGGCCCCTAACTGATGACCACGGGTCCCGGGCCAGGGGCCCTATAATTCAAATTTTTAACAATTTATATGCAAAACCTGTAAGAAATCTAAGAGTTTTATGCTAAAAGTTGCAACCCCAGGCCCTCGTTTAACGTTATTATGAACTTAATGCTATGACACAGGCGGTAATGCAAACCCCCAATTGAAATACTACCGATGAAAAATATAATGAGAGCATAGCCAGTATGTTGTCCTTGTCCGGAATTGTAGTTTCTTTAATTTAGCATTTACGCGTACAAACGTGAGTGATTATAATCATGACCACCTGTCCACGTCATAATGTCATGCAATTCCTGGAGGTTTCAAAAAACTGTGAAGGAAATTGACTCGAGTCCTCCTCGTTTAGAAAAAAAGGGTATTTTAATTTTGGTTTAAATGCCTTTTTTATGAAAGAATTTAAGGGTGCAATCTTATCTCACAATCATAGGCGTAGCCAGAGGGGTGGCACAGGGGGCCCGAACCCCCTCGATTGAAATGCCACCAACGACAAAAATTTAACAAAAAAAACATATCTCTTCATTTTCAGTTTTTTTAGCATCTTTGCGTACAACAGTACAGGCGTACAACAGTAATTAACAATAAATAATATTGACCACCAGGGGGCCTAGCGCACCCCCTTAATTCAATTTTTCCAACCAATTTAAACGTATAACCAGGGTGAAATCAAGGGTTTTTGTCCTAAAAGTTGCTACCTCAGGCTTCATCTAAACTTTTTATGAACGTAATTAATGCAATAACCAGCGCCGTATTTGCCATATGGCACAGTGGCAGGGCCCAGCGCTCAGATAGTAGGACTTTTTTTGGTCTTCACTTACATTTGGCAGGAAGATGTTGCAAAAATCTCTAAGTTCCAGGGACCCCACGAAATGTAAATCCGGCCCAGGAATAACATGTTTAGTAAATGCAATCATCTATTGTACCATTTTTCAATAACGATTCACCTCCACCTCACCAGTTTTCACGCACAAAATACTAAAAAAAATAGCTAGGGAAAATGCTCATTAAACAAATTATTGAATTTCAATTAAGGGGGTCTGGGCCCCCTGGCCGTACATGTACTCCTATAACTGGTTAACTTCATGACAACACAAAAATCTTGAAGGAAAATCTTCGAGTGGATCACTATTTACTGCTAAAATATTGCAGGAGGCAATGTGCCTTACTTACCCCTACATGGACCAAATCACTTACAATTAAAATTTTACACCATAATGCAAGATTTTAAACGTATTTTGGACCTTAATTGCAAGTAAAAGGAGGATTGAACAATTAAATTTTTTCGATTGGCTTTCAAACGTTAAAAATCGAGTTCTTTCGAATGGCTGTGAACACGTGCAAAATGGGATCCAATGGGATTAAAATAGCTTTTTTTTAAAAAACTTACAAAAATTGCCCAGCGGCTGGGGGCTTCGCCCCCAGACCCCCATCTGTGATACGTTTGAGTACACTAGCTTACTCAACACGTCTCCTAAGTTAGACATTTACTCTTTCTAACTATTAGCTTTTGCCCTTTTTCTTTAACAAAATCCTGGTCAAATGCCAACGGGCTACAGCTTCAGATCTTCCATTCAACGATATTTTTGCCCCGCAAAAAGTTCCTTTTTTGAAAATTTCTGATGACGTCATTGCAAGTGATTTGTGGTTTGCCCCCCCCCAATCAAAAATCCTGGCTACGCCTATGTTTGTAGGGCAGTATTGGTGTTGGAAAGCAGTCAAGATGGCATAAGCACCTTAACAATTAACATGTTTTAGTCTAAATAGCGAAAAAACAAGAAATTTTATTGTTAATAAATTTACAAAACAAACACCAAAACTGGTTTAGACTATAGGTCTAACATGTAATTTGAGCAATATCAAATCAAAAAAAGCTACAATGCCATGTATTTTGACTAAAAACATTAATGCTGAAGTGGGCGAAAAATCCATATTTTTGACGAAAATTCAAAATTTCAAATTGCATGCCCTACTCTGTGGATCGAATTGCATGCCCTCCCTCCCTGTGGACCGAATGAGCTGAAATTTGGTGCGTGGGGTTTCTATCACCAACTTAAGAATTTGCGGGGGTGATGGGTTAAAATTGAAAAAAAATGTTTTTTTGAACAACCCTAAATTGATCATCTGACACTTACTTGCTTTTTGATTACAGTAACCCAACGGGGGCTACAGATCTCCTCCCCCCATTGGCTTACGTACCGTACAAAGTGCTAATAGAAAACGCCATTTTTTAGCACAGCTTTGATAGTCGTTTTGCAGTGGTATAAATTTCCAAATGTTTTTTTAGGGAACATTTATGCGAGAAGCAAATATTTTTCCAAAATATCAAGAAATTTGCACTTATTTTCAAAAATTTGGCAAAAATAACCATCAAATTAAATCGTTTGTTTTAGAATGATTATCATTAAGAATCAAGCATTGTGCAACACATCAAATAAGTGTAAAACAAGGGGACTGTAGAGTTTTATCGAATTATAAGATTATAAAATATACTTTTTAACCGCACATAATGAAATTTTCTGGTTAACACTGCCTACATTTGCGAAGCCAGTTGAAACATTATTCTTTCTGCGATGCTAATGGGCGATGTCGTTAAGCAATTGTTGCAAAACAGGCCAAAATCAAATGACTTTTGCAACCAAAACCTTAAGTGATAAGAGCTCCGCACCAGATCACCTTGCCCCAGGCGGGCTTTGCTCTTACACCCCAATAGCCTCAAGCGGCACAGGGCTTCGCCTAAACCCTCTATTTCACCCACCAATGCAAATTTTGGGCTTTGTGCCTGCCTTTTGAAAATGCAGCCTGCGAGCTGTTATGCTAAACTTTTTTCACATAACCAAGGATATGGAAGGCCAGTTTGTGAATCGCTTTTGGCCTCATCATTTCCGTTCCAAACACTAATTTGATGACATAATTTTTGCTAAAATTTTTTAAATAATTTAATTGTAATGTTTTGACGTGTGCAGGCCTGAGTTTTAATGTTTGTTTTGCGTGGTTTTGGCCAAAAGGCTAGCAGTGCGGAAGCTTTGGGAAGAGTCACCGGAACGGCGACTACTACTTTTCGCATTGCTTGTTTTTACGTAGTCGCCGTTTTGGTGGCTTTTCCCTAGACCAAAAGCACGCAAAACGTTTAAATCTTTTTCCAGGTCAAAACTAAACGTTTAATTCAAGTTGACTAAAAACAGTAAAGCCTTATTTAAAATAGTAAAATTTCTAAACGCTTCTGCCTTAGTTACATCCATCATCAGAATAATAATTGTTTAATGTTTTTATCATTCTATTTAAATGAATGTTTATAATGTTATTTTCAACTTGAAAACATAATATGGAACCAAAATATGTAATTGGTTTGTCGTCGCAAGGAGCAGAGCATAGGTCTAGCCAGGAATTCGGATTGGGATCGGTCCAAAAGCGCAACATGCTTTCTATCACATGGTCGTATGTTTCAGCTGCTGCCAATTTTTTTTCAACCGTTAAGCCAGATATATGAAATAAAGAGCGATTTCTTAGTGGGGTCTAAGAATGGATTTCCAAACAATGCGGAATGACGAAGTGGAAGCGGCAACCTTTCACCGCTTCCAGCTTCCGCTCCCACATCCCTGAACATCACAGACAACTCGATTCTTTTTTTTTTCCAAGAAAACGCACCAAGTTGTAACAAGAATGTTACTCTCCGGTAATATCGTTTTATGTTGAATTCTACAATATCTCCGGAATGGCAAACATCGCGTAGTTTCAACTGATTTTATCAGAAAAATAACAAACAAACAGTTAAGACAGCAGTAACAAATAGCAAGAGTACATCGTAAAACTGCACTTACATCAGCCTACTGTGATGCTAGGATTACACCGATTATCTTTTCGGGAAAAATTAAATTTTAGCTTTTAGCGTTTCAATTTGTTACAGCAGTCGGTTAAGTTCGATTAAAATGAAAAATAATCGTAGAAGGAACCGCAACACAGCCAGCTCAATTCTACAAGAATTAGATCAAGACGAATTAGGACATACTCGGCAAATTTTTGCGTCTGACTCCTTTTTAAAAAATTACATTTGGATTAGCAATAAGTTTTTTCTTAGTAATAAAGATTTCTTCCAACCTAGTTCGAATATACTGCAACGTAATCTACCAGGTTTTCAACCTGGTTTCCTTTACCATGCTAACTAATCCACCAGATTCGAATTTACTTGTAGAGCATAGCGGCGATACGTTAATTAAACGCAGTTAGAAGGTAAATAAAACATAAGTCACAATTTATTGTCCAAAAAAAAATTGCAAAAAACACTAGCGCCATACAAAACATATCTTGCAACATCAAGTATTTTACAGAAAAATGTAATATTGTCAAAACATACCAGACAGTGCAATACAATTACAGTACAATCAAGGGCAAGACTTAATATTCCAAATGAGCTTGATAATTTCTCAAGATTCATCACTACCAAACAAATTATATTTTTGAAACTGGTAATTTCGACGACTCTATCAGCCCAAGAGCTTTAGGTCAACAATTTCTACTTCATCTTATTTCTATTCTAAGATATTTTAACTTTAAAACTTACAATTAGGTTTTGGTCACGTAAAACAGCAAATAGGTCTGTCGATAGTGACATAAACCAACTGTGGGATATTAGGCTCACATTTAGACAAGAGCAGAAGCTGGTCGGCGTTTATACAGAAATAATATCGACTCTCAGGTAATTCTCAAGTTTTCAGTACCGGAAGTAAGGCAATTCTTAAGCTCTCAGTACCGGAAGAAACAAAAACAAACTTCTAATTTAAAACTAAGTGTAGAAAATCTCCACATCGAGCGCAAATTTCGAAACATTTTCGTCGGAAAAATTTTGTTGAATAAAACACCAAGATCAATTTGCGTTCTAACAGGGTGTACCAGAATTCGCGTACCATGTGGATTTTCATTAACTGGAGGTCATGCGAAAATCAAATTTGGCATGCGGGATGCTGTTCACCAAAAGTTTTTTCAAAAATTAGTTTCGAGTTGACGACGTCATTATAGTTACGTCAGAGGAATATTTTCCAAAAATGACGTCATTTTAATGACGTTAATGGTAGTTAAAATTTTGCACAACAAATTTGCTTTTAGATATTGCATCATAAAATGCCAAGTCAAATTGATTACGTCAAAAAAACTTCTTGTGACGTCATTCAAGTTAAGTTATAGCCACTTTTTAGCCAGTTCAATTTCAATGAGGTTCAATTTCAATACAATAACGTTTCCGTAACGATTATGTCACAAAAATAAATGTTTTTGTGACATAATCAATTTGACTTAGGCATTTTATGAATAAAATGATTCAATATTAAAACGCAAATCTATCTGCAAAATTTAAACAACCAATGACGTAATTTTTGGAAAATATTGATGGCGTTATCAACTTCAAATTAATTTTTAAAAAACTTTTGGTGAACAGCATCCCACATGCAAAAGTTAATGTTTCCATGACCTACGGTTAATGAAAATCCACGTGGTGCGCGAATTCTGGGACACCCTGTTAGTGTATAGCATAAGTTGAAATTTTGGCGGGTTGCGGCAGCTTGGTGTGGGACTTTCTGGTTATTTCGTCTTATTGGGTTTTTGTTTATTTTCGACTGATGATGGCCCAATATGGTGCCAAAATCGATTTCTTTTTATTTGCTTTATTTCAATTTTGGCTGATTGTACTTCAATTAAACCTTATTTTGCGTACTACAGTTATTGTAGCGGCTTAAACTATTTTCTCAACAATCCTGCTACGTTCAGTACGATTGATGGACATTTTCAAGATACACTTGCGTACATTTAAGCATAAATGGACGGCAAAACAAATGGAAAGAAAACCAGCTACAATATTGCAACTTAACCTGACATTGATCGTAAAAAAGAAGGATTAAAGCAGACGAAGTCTGATACCCACAACAAATCAATGCAGTAAAAATGCACAAATCAATCAAAAAACACTGTTTGTAAAACTAAACATCATGGTTCGAAGCATTATCATACTATTAATCTAAAGAAAAGGCTGATACTAGTGGAGTATATCTGAACAATATCGAAGAGCGGGAGAGCGGCAAATCCCCACATGTAACCGGGGGGGGGGGGGGATTAAGGTGCATTACGTAACAACAGCAAAAGATATTACTTCAAGGAAAAATTGTACGAAGTAGACAAAATATACTAAAAATTAAGCCAAATCTTTTTTATAGTATTCAATTAATACATCACCAGTCAGATTTTGGTAATTTTTAGTAGTGCGTACTAGACTGTTAACTGGGTAAAAACTAAAAAAGACATCTCTACTGACCTCCGTCTATCAAATGTCTATTCCAAATGCTCAAAGTTAATGTAAATTTTGAACATATTAACTAATTATGCACATATTGGGTATTCTCTAACCTAGCACGTACCGTTTATACTACGAGAACACAAACACAATAATTGTACAGCAACAAAAAGGGCAGTAATGGCATTTGCTACTAATTCCATGATCATCTTTTGAAAGCTCCCTTCTGAGCAGCTTCCACAATAAATCCGTGCATAGTTGCTTTATCTAAAATTTGAAAACTCTCCGTCTGGACAACAGCTGTTAAGTGATTCAAACAAAATTGAAAACAAAATTTTCGAAGATCCTAAAAAAATACAAAAAATTTCAAATTGCGAAATTATGAATGTAAACACCGGAATTGTGAAAAAGTTTGAATCAAAATCCTAGAAAAATTGCTATTTTAAGTTTTCCTGTTTGACGTTCAACTTCAAAATGGGCCAAATGGAGACGATGACCACTTGACTCGAAAATTGGAAAGTACTTCTCTGATGAATTTGACTAATCGCATGCTTTATACTGCTTAAAGCCTTTAAAGCAATCTACTGCGAAGGATCCTCCAATCCGTCAAAAAATTGATATACTGTATTTTCATATAAAGCTGCAAAGAGCTTTTACTTAACTTTACCTGTCGAAATGAAATTTTAATGATAAAATAATTATTTTTAAGGCTGGTTGAACATTAAAATCAATACAATAGCCTGAAAAAATACCAACATGCTTGAACGCCCATGGAATACCATCTATTATAGTCTTTAATTTGACCCTAACAGGAATGGAACCCAAACCCATTGTTTCAGAATTAGACGATTTATCCATTCCACCACCAATAGATTCATTTGCGTTCTACTGGAATAATGAAGTTTTTAGGAGGAAAAGAAATGAACAAATTGTCATATTGGCCATTATCACTCACTTCAGCTTGATACTTAATAGCAGCAGCAAAGTACAAAGCGGCATTGTCTTCATTTATCCCGTTTTTAATAAGTTTCTGACACTGAGATTTCAGTCCGTTTTCACAGTAAGAAGTTGCTAAATCTAATAAACCTGAAAATAAGTACAGCATAAGTTCATCAGGTTTAAATATTATTGGTATTGTTTTGTTCTTCTGTATGCTTCAACCTAAGCAAATCAATAAAAAAATAAGTAGGGCCCGCAAGAGTCAATAAAGTCAAAATTTTTTTAGGGCTGTATTATATCATCAATCGTATACCAACATTGGTTTTGGGTGCTCTAGAAGCCAGTTTAGGTATATTTTATAGGTCCAAATAAAGTCAAAATTCTGGGTTAGGTCAAAATTTGTCAAAATTGTATGTGATAAAAATTCTTTTTCAAAAACAAACAAAAAGGTTTTTTCTTTATTTTCTGGATATTTGAGACCCAATGAAACGTTATGAGCAATTTTATACATATTTGAATGAAGTTTTGCTACTCAAACTCCTGCAAATAGTTGCAATACGCTGCAATAGAATTGCTTGGGTTAACTTTTCTATAAAAATAATTTTACAATAACGCAAAACTCATTTTTTGAATTAAAAACAAATTAAAAATGACAGCGTTGGCATGAACAAAATAACTAAAAACACTATACGTCCAAATTCAAAAATGAAAAAGTCAATTTTTATTATACAGTACCGTATATCACAACGAATTATACAGATTTTTGAAATCTTAGGACTGTCCTGTTTTGCTTTCACAGCTTCAGCATTTGACAAAACTTTTACATTACGCAACTTTTTACCAAGTGAGATTGATCTTGTGTCAAATGTATTTTCCAAAAGAATTTAAGAACAAATGAGGCCGAAAATTCGCCAAAATTTAAGAACAGCAAATTTCAATCCAAAATTTACTGGTTACTGAAAAAAGTGTAATTGATATGGAAATGTGTGCAGATACCTAGGTTTTTGACCTGCAGCGATTAGTTACTTTAATCACAAGACTGACTGATTGATATTACTTTCTATACGCTGTTAATGAAAAGTGAAGAAGGTTACCTGCTTCAAACTTACGTGAATTGCAAATAACAAAACTTTTTGTTTTTCAAACAAAATTTGGAGCTCAATAAGGCCAAAACGGTTTAGGTCAAAATAAAGTCAACATTAAGCTCAAATCAAGTCAAAATTAATTTTTTTAGGTCAAAACAAAAATGGCCCTAGTAATAAGTTATTGCCAAATAATAATAGAAAACAAAATAGCTCAAAAATTTGATCTTAAAAGTTACCGATCGACGAACATTTTTAATGCTAAAATGGCAGAAAAAGAAAATCATAGTAACTTAACCAAATATATTTTCGGGAAAGATATGGAGTGTCGAGTGTCTGTTACTGAAACAGTTCCTTCTGGCTCGATTCCAAGCCAGAGTAAACAAAAAACTATTAAAATATTTACAGCCAATCCGCTAGATGTTAAGCAATGACATCGAAGGTTCTATCTCGAATGGTAGCTAGGCTCCGATGACAGTAAAGTCTTTTGCAGAAGCCTGCTTAAGGCAACGCAGTGAAGATAAAATTGGAATTACAACACATTATTGATCACGAATGATATCAAACGCACGATAGCCTGTGTTTTTGTCCATTAATTTGACATGCGCAATATTTTTATATGAGCAAACTGTGCATGTGATGGCTATAAATAGAGCTATTGAAAACACGATCGAACTATCTGTCCGGTCTGGAAAACAATTTATTTGATTTAAAAAAATAATGCAAATAATAATCCTGAGAGAGAACAATTTTTTCGCATTGCCAGTTTTAAGCAGCCGTCGCTCTAGCGGCTCTTTCCAAAGCTTCTGCGCTGGTATCGATAGATCAAAAAGGAAACACAAACGTTTTAAGTTTAAACATTGATAATAGGTTAACCTTGACTAATATCAAGCTTTACATGTGTTAGGGCATAAAGCAGGGCAAAAACTCAGCGTAGTACAAAACAGATCACATCAAATTTGCAACTTGAAATTATTTTGGCGGGCAGATAAAAAAAAGAGTAGTTTCTCTTTTTTTAATACGCATCATATACTCTTTCAATATTACGCATCAAACACATTTTGAACTAAAAGCATTTCGATTTATTCTTATATTGAATAAAAACAATCTGCTTAAAATAATTAAGCATTGTTACATACTGTACAAAACAAAGATACTACATGTCATGGGCAAACAAATGATTATTTGGGGTTTAGCGACATTTCATTTCATCGTAAACCAGTTTTCTTACCTATAGCTCCTTCCGGTGGTATTTCAACATGATCTGTATAAAGCCAACGCATGAAGGAGTAAACAACAGCATAACTGTAGCCAGTTATTTCAACTGTGTCTTGATTGTTTTCGTTCCAGTGAGTTTGAAACATACGTCGAAAGTAGTCGCATCTAAAAGCAATCTAATTTGAAGCTCTTGGCCATTTCAATTTTCTCGACTACCTCAGCTTCATGGCCCCGCCTGCACTGAGCGTACGAGCGTATTTTTGATATATTTGACCAGCTTGTAAGCGGCGTTCCGACCTTCTCTTCAAAATGAATTAAAAAATGCTAGTACACTCACGATTTTACGCTCAGTGAAGATCAAGCCAACATGACGCATCACCTGAAGTTTCAAAACATTTTCACGAAACATTTAACAGGCGAAGTTAGCTTTAAATTATTAAGCATCGGTTTGCTTCATTAATCACGATGCAAGAAAACTGACACCCGTGCAACTTTACGCTACTAAAAACGCCGCTTCTGCTTCACTAAATGCCAAAAATTGACCAGTCTAATCCTATGCAGCAAAACAAATTATACTAACCGTCTACAGTACGGTTTTGCATTGTTCTGTTACTACTACTAAATGTGCGAATATACATGATCTTTCCGAAGAACAGAAGTTTCAATCTTAAGTTAAATTGTACATGAAAGTTATCTTTACAGAACAAAGAATCTTCGCAATCTACTTACCGAATTTTTAACAGAGCTTTATGAACGTAAATGATTTTCCCGTCTACAGATATCTTAAGGTCAGCAGTGGCCTCGTCATTGAAAGATGAAGATACAGATCGGTGCACCGTGTTCTCATAACCGCTACAAACCTCCATTGCCTTCCATGTTATCTGGAAAATTTTGATGCTAGTTGCCACTCTATAGACGAATTAGAAATATTGCTCCGATCGGTTTTGTCGAAGAAATGAGAACTTGAGGTAATAAACAGGTGCGCTATTTCGCATATCCGCGAAAATAGATTTAATCCGTTTGACTCCGTATCATTGGCAACCCTGCGTTTTGAACTTTCTTGACATCACAAAAAGGATGACTTAGCAAAATTTCTTACAGAATAGGCATCTCTATGTTTGATATCTACCAACAAATTTTGCAAAGTTATTCATATTCGTCCGAAATGAAAGCGTCCCCGTCGCATCCTCGTGGATGGAGGATAAATATGGATCAATCATCATCATCAAACCGATCTCGAGCAGCTTCTCCTAAGGTGTTTTTACGATTTAAAATTTTGGGTGATTGAAATTAACGAACGGAGCAAACATAAAGGATTGGTTCAAAATGTAGGGCCTAGATGCCATTGAATGAGTGCTGTCTTATTGCTTGGATATGTTCAAGAAAGAAAAAAAGGTATAGTACCTTGAAGAAGGTACTAGATCTTAAAGCAAATGGTTGTGGAAAGAAAACGCGACTAAGCATGAGAACGGTAGGTTCAACAGAAAATAACGAGGATCGGGTTGGTAAAAGAAAATACCCTCAATTGTAACATTAATGAATAGGCGTAGATTTGCGCAACTAATCACGGTTAAAAATGAGGTTAATTCATCATCTCTGTTGACAAATACAATGAACACCGAACAGACAAAAATTCGATTGATAATGATTGTGGGATGTCCAACTCCATTGTTGTTATCTAACAACTTTATCAAGTAAATAAGTCCAAATGTAGCAGACTACGTTGTTATTGAGAAACATATTACAGCTGAATTGAAATTTGACAAAAAAAAAAATGTATCAAATCTTTCCGACGAAAACGCGCTGTGATTGTGAAATGATGGGACAACAAATTGATGTATATTATCATTCACCATCTTTAAAACAGAATTCTCCAATAAGGATTGAATCAACGCAATTTCCAACCACCATAAATTTTCATGTGCTAGTAAAAACAACAACTTATTAACTGCACTTTGACAATTGGTGTGCGTGGTTGTATTCAAACAGTATCACACTTCGCTAGGGGTTGGATAGTTGTAAATCGTTTTTCGTTAACAGAACGCATGAAAAACATGGTTAAAAGTTACGCTCTTACTTGAGGCGAACTGAAATAGGCAAACACGTGGTTGAGATTGTTAAATGGAGTCAATTTCGGTTCCGGAGTAGACTGCTGACGCAGTTGACCCCACATCCAGATCTGAAAAACAAACAGAAATTGAAAAGAAAACTCTTTTAAAGCAAAGCTTAAAAAACATTTGGTGGCGGCTGCTTGGCTCAAAGACCAAAAAGTCTCCTCGCTGTTTTCTTGCCAAGACAACTTCGTGAATTAAGGTGTTATTACAATTAAACCTTCATTTATGGGAGAAGACCAAAGCAAATGGTAACAGACCAGTTGAACGGCCTAAAACTAAATACATCAATTGCATGCTTGAGGATCTTGGAGGGAATTGCTTAGAACTTCACCCAAGCGAAATGATGGATGTGATGGAAGACCGTAAAGTGCGACATCTTAATCTCGAGCTGCTGCCCCCGCAACCTTCACAGAATAGCGAGAAATGAGAAGTGAAACCTTCGTTTACGAAAGTGTCGTTCTCGTATCTAACAAGTAACTTTGAACAATTGCTCCTCTTGTAGAATCAATAATAACAGAAAAAGTAAAAGCCCTCAACCTTGCACAAGTCCGATTTCTCACCATTTCGGCTTTCACAAATGAGAATCACATTTCTTACTTGTCCTTTTTGGTTTTCAGCTGCAGTGGAGTGAGAGTAATGTGATGCTGCTACATTTACAACCCTTCCGATTCCACAAGCTATCTGCAAACAATAAAACTTTGAAATTTACAGTACATAATTTTAAACTGTATAGCTTCACTTATGTGGTGCAGTGTAAGTCATAGTAAGAAAATTCTCAAACATACAGTATATATTCTTAGGGGAAATCAAAGCTTGTATAATGTATATCCTGTTCAAGATTACATTTTGTATCTTCACAATAAACAAATTGATTCATAATCAGTCACAAAAAAAGTCTAACCAACTTAGTCTCTTCCCGCGGTAATAAACTAGATTAAAAGAATGATATGACAAAACAACATTTTTATCCGGCAAAATTCTTCGTTTTAGCAGCACCAACAGCAAAAACACTTTACAGTAGTGGTAACGCGAAAATGTGTAATATACATCTTTCAACCAAACAAGAATGTAGCCAAAAGCAACTATTAGGGTTCTCTTTAACGCCTCCAATGCTTATTCTTTCTTTACACCCAAATGACTAAAATAAATTAAAATCCGAGGGGCTTGTTGTGCTGGGCTCAAAAAACAACAAAGTTTGAGCCACATGTGTTTCACCTGAATTGGGGTAACTGCATTGGCTTTATTTCCTGAACCCAGCTGGCCGTAGCTGTTAGCTCCCCAACCAAATAACAAACCATCGTCAGACAGAGCAAGCGTGTGTGCATATCCACATACAACCTGCGACAATAAAGAATGAAGTTTTCTTTCAACAAATTCCAATAGTGCAAGACAGCAGGGGGTGGGGTGAAAACAGGTGATATTCAGCAGAGTTTTACATTATGACGCAATAAAAAATCAAATACGAACGAAAGAAAAGGACTTGTAGATTGATAAACACTTAACCAGAAAGGTTGTTACTGCAAAAACAAAGTTTATTTTTATCACACGAGCTTATAATAAGAAGTATATTGGGCCACTGAACACTAATAAAACTAAAATAAACGCATTATAACACAGAATTTCTGGTAGCACCTTTCTGCTGTAAAAGATGTTATCTTCTGACGACCTAAAATTACGCGTTTGCTATCATTATTAATACGGCCTTAATTGAAAATTTTAGAGTTGAATTTAATACTGTTAACAACGTTGAACAAGCCCCCAAAATAACTGTATATTTGCAACAACAACCGTAGTGAAAAAATCACAACAAATCGTAAATCTTATCATCACATTTACTTGTACAATGATTGTGCCTTGTAAGCCTGGTACACGGCAAGGGATTGCCTGGTTGATTATGTTGCCCACTCCAAGCTGACCGTTTCCATTATATCCCCATGAATATACATCCCCAGTATCCGTTACAGCAATCGACATTGTCTGAAAAGAATCAATCATTACGCTACGAAAATTTAACGTAGCTAGTTCGCTATCCTTTAGCTGTCCAGCCAGACATGAACAAAAAAAAAGACAGCAATTCGTTGAAAAAATAACAAAAGGTGGAAAAAATGACATATAATCAGCTATCGGGGTTCAGAGCAACCTAATACTTTTTTTTTTCAAGAGAGAAAATCAATTCAATGGCAGCAACCGATCAGTGGTCGAGTGGATAGAGCATCTGCTACTGAAAAGACAGACCCGGGTTCGATTCCTGGTTGGGTCAAATCAAAGACTATAAAAATTGGTATTCACAGCTTCCCTGCTTGACGCTTAACAATCAAGGGGACAGTGTGAAGCCTCCACCATGTGTGATAGACAGGTGGGCAGGTGCCAGCTTGACTCGAGACCGAAAGGTTCCTTCGCTGTCTCCAGATCAAGGCAACTTGGTAAATAAAATGTTATTACAATTACAATTTTTGATCTTAACTTGAAGTTAGTTAGCATAACTTTGCAGCTACACCTCTTCGGATTTTTCCTAAACAAAAAAAAATTCCCCTCCCTCCCTTCCAAAAAAAAACACTAGTTTGGAAATAGCAAAATTAAAAACCGGAGCAATCACAAACCACATTCAATCAAAAAAACATGAAATTTTTTGCAAAAAACGAGAATGGACGGCATGTACTATTCCGTGAGGAACGACGATACACAAATTAAGATAAAAAAAAAACTGGAAAAATTGAACGCAGTGATTTGTTACTACATCAAAGCAATGAAATGATTGTTATTCTTTACTTGTGCAAGACAGAAAGACACTTTACGCATATTTTGGACGGGATCACGTCTTTTCGGTGCGACCATTTCGGCGCCACCTATTTCATTGCCGTACGTTTTCTGCACAGATCGTTTCGGCGCCAATTCGGTGCTCTTTGACAGTTCACTTATTTAGGGTTAGGGCTTTGGGTTAGTGTTAGTAAAAAGCACAGAATATTGGCGCCGAAAAGGGCCGCGTAGAAAAGTCGTGGACCCATTTTGGACAGGGGCCAAGCAGTTTACCTGTTGTGGTGACCCTATCTGACAAAAGAAATGTGAACAGAACCCTAAAAAGGTGCTTAGCATTGATGTGGTTAGAAAGATGCAGATTGCCTGGTTCATACACATGGATGATCTTTTACTATTATCAAACTTGTCACATAGTTTCTGGCACGTTAAGAGATATTTTGCTGTGCAATCAGAGCAGTAGCGATGGGGTAAGATGGTTGAGTTGAATGTATCACCACTTTACAAAAATTGCTCAAAAAAGAATTATAACTTGTCCATAGGAAGTTCATTGCATAACAGTGTAGAAAGCCATGCGCCCTTGATTTGAGAATCTAACTCAATATCTAAGAGATATTATGTTAAAGTGGCAAATATACTTACTTGTCCACAATTAATAAAAGCAATCTTTTTGTTTCCAATGCAAGCTGTAAGCTTCCTTGGTGTGCCTTGGTTTGTAGTTGTGCCAGACCCAATCTAAAGATCGCGGAAAACAATTAATCACAAGTTCACACTTATAAAGCATGATGAAAATCTATGATGCTTTAAAATGGCAGGGGAGTCTTTGATCAATGCAATTTTATTCAACTCTTTTCAGGACTATCGGGATATTTTGCTTACTGGTACCAAAATTTGAGAAATATTTTCATAAAAAATAATCCAGCTATGCCAAGCTTAAATTAGTAGGAACTTTTCTGATCTAGCTGCAGATAAAAGCACAGTGATTGGTAAAACAAACCAATGGCCAGCATAGCCATCCTCAGCGTTACAAAAAAAAAACGTAAAAAAATTTGTTGCAAACTTTAATTTGTAAGTGATGCAGAAAATGGAAATCTAGCAATGGTGAAAAAAATACACGAAAACTGATTAAATGGTGAAAAAAAAGCGATCAAATCTCATACACTATGCCAATTTTTGACTGTATTTTACAGTTGCTGATTTCCTGCATTAGTGAATCATATGTGCAAAGGCAAACAGTGCAAAACAACTTGACAACAGCCAGTAAAAAAATTGGGAAACCTGTTGTGGAGCGTAACATAGGTAGAGTATCGGAACATGATAAAAGAATGCTTCAAAGTGCTTCTTTATTATCAGACGAAAACTACAAAAGTAATAAAGTCCTGTTGTTCAGTCTTTACCAACTGCCATGCAATGGCATAAATTATCATAAATAATTAAAGTAACATGGCTATGTAAGAACTCAATTCATGGCATTATATTTTAACAAAATGCAAATCAAAAGCTAGAAGAACCCATGATGTTGAGAACAAAATTTTCATTTGGCAATCACCTGACCACAGTTGTTATATCCCCATGAAAAAATTTCACCATCCATCGTTAACACCATAGAATGATGACTTCCACATGCTATTTGTAGCACTTTGCGACATATTGTTCTTGACAATAACCCAGGTGTGAGTCCAGGTGCAATTCCTCCATTACCAAGTTGCATGTAACTGTTGTGTCCCCAACTGTACACATCTCCATCTGCGTGTTGAAAAGACCTTGATGAAAACTTTTCAGTGATGTCAAGCTGTAAAGCCATCGCGGCAATTTCTTGTGATCAGTTGATGGTCATTGATCTTAAGTTTTGAGCGAAACCAAAAAAAAAATTTCTACATCTCACACAAGGCAAAAATAAAAATTGAACAGATTTTGCAAAAGTGTTAGCACAGAAGTTGTAAAATTGCAATTGCAATCATGAAAATAACATTACATTTATTAACCTGAATAATATATTTTTAAATTAAGACATAAGATAGAAAATTTAAAGCAAAATACAATCAACTCCCATTGAAAGATTCAACCAAAGTCTGATTAAATATTAGCGCAAAATTACTTACACACCACAAAGACGAGACATTTGGGTACACGACAATTGATCGCGACAAACTGACCGCAAACAAACTGACCACAAACAACGCCGATTGGCTGAGAGGGGCGATTCTAAATATATTTTTATTATCCCCAGAGCCATCTTGCCTAAACCCTCACTTTGTGACGAAATCACTGCGACGAAATCAGTGAAGAAGACATGTAACGAAATCATTGCTTCACGGTCAGTTTGTTTGCGGTCAGTTGACTTGGCTCGAGACCTTTAGATTAATTAGAATTGGGTTAAAAGAAAATAACTGTGATTAAATCAGTCAAAAGTAGTAATCTCTTCATTTAGTCAATTTCTGGAGCTCTAATAATTATTTTTTTTCCATGAAACATTTTTCGTAAAATCAAATGTACCTATACAGTGTACATCAAGATGATATCATTGTGCTATTGTTAAAAGAGTCTTTGTATTTCTGCAGCCCATAAATTGTTTTTGACAGCATGTGAAAAACAGTTTTGTGAGCTAGAGAAGCTTTGCAAGAAATTCTGTAATGTATGGCCCACTGCCCAATGGCCTACAATCAGTCTTCATTTATGAGCATACTTTTTGCTTATTTAAAAAATTTGAATGCTGATAAGGTAACATGCTGGGCATATCCAATTACATTTAGAATAAACAAAAAGCATCGATACACTCCAACAAAAAAAGGTTTACAATTTTACACCAAATATAGCGCAAAAATTTAGCGGTTTGTTTTAAATAGGCCAGAGGCTTAGTATGCATAGCGCTA
Organism: Trididemnum nubilum; assembly: GCA_963965965.1. NCBI lineage: Eukaryota > Metazoa > Chordata > Ascidiacea > Aplousobranchia > Didemnidae > Trididemnum > Trididemnum nubilum. Next base: position 36,702,706 of record OZ014484.1, on the reverse strand, counting down.
ACGTCAAATTGCTCAAAACAGGCATAATAGGATTACTAGGCTACACCTACGCCAACCCTAACCTTACTATGCCTACTTAGTATAACTCACCACGTTGTTCTAAATAGGCATAGTATGGCCCAACAGTCATAGTATGCTAATCTAACCTTAAATCCAACTTAAACCTCATACTATGCCTATTAAGAACAACAAAAGTTTACCTGCTGTAAGTACAAGCACATGAGGGCCACTTCCTGCCGTAATAGCAACAATTTTTTGTCCACTGAGATTTTCTATAAGACGAGGTTCTAAGCAATTTGCATTGTCTCCACAGCCAAGACAACCACTACAATTAGTTCCAATGGAGTAAATCTAAAAAATGTACTTAAAAGTCACACAGAATTATGCTACCTATTATATGGAGTAGATTTGCATGCATTATTTTGTACCATGCAATACTGATCCTGATATAAATACAATATCCTAACCAGGCTATCATTGGATGTATGTCTGTATGTGTTGAACCAGCCGGATGACAAATCAATTAAGACTGAGTGCAATACAATAATTTTGCATTGATCAATATTGAAATAAAAAAAGATGATACTTAGCATAATTTTTTGAATAGCATTATCATTACTTTTTACAGATATTAACTTAAAGGCTTACGGCCTGGTGATTGAGTGGTAATGCATTGTTTCTGGAGCGAGAGGTCTGAGGTTTAAATTTCAGGTCAGTCAAATCAAACACAGTGCTGCCAACAGCTTGTCGCCACTGTGACATTTCTTCAAAATGAGCTGTGTTGCCTGGGCACAATGACATGGAGATGGGCCCTTCCAACTTCTTACAAGCTTTGGCATAATGAAAGATATGATTTGACATTACAGCTAAAAACAATATGCAGCAACCAGCAAGAATAATAAAGAGATATATTTTACCTTAAAAACTTAATGCATCTTCAGTGTTTGCAAGCAGAAAAAACAGACCTCATTATTGTACCTTAAACTCAAAATTATAACTATAGCAATGCTTGAATCAATCAATCACATTTAGGCTAAGACAGAAACTGAAGTACTTTAACAAATATCAAATTAAGAGGTGAATAAGCCTTATGACTTAGCACATGAGTGCTAGACTGCTATAAATTGAAATTGCAATTACAGCTATCTTCACCAATTTGACATGGCCAGGAGACAGCAAATGGATCTTTCAGTCTTAGAGTCAAGTTACCTCATGCCCACCAGTTTACCACACACAGTGGGCTCACATGATGTTCTTTTAAATGCCGAATAACTGAAAGTCATGCAGGAAAGCTATGAATACAAATGAGATGATAGACTCAAATGAGAATCAAACCATGGACTTCTATTTCAGTACCAAACGCTCTATCCACTTGATCACTGATCTTAAGTAACACACATTTACTAAACTTGTTAGTGCCTTATTTTTACTTTCTGACTGTCATAACTCATATGTCTTACTTTGTTGTCCGTAGTTGTAAAAATCATTTCAGCTCCAAATTGGCCAAAAACATAGACAAGATTGATAGTAGCTCGTAATGATGGAGGCACCATACTAAGCAAAGGCCACATCCCCATGTCATGTTTTAAATCACATAGGTATTTTGAACATATATCATCATCAAATAACCTGGAGTCTGCTTTTGACAAACTAATTTCAGACATTCTAGTTTTACACAGTCTGACAAAACACCTAATCTGCAAACTGTCCAAATAAAATCCTATTTTTTAGTTGATGAATTAAATTAAGGCAATTTCTATCAGGAATATTAGACAAAAACCGACATTGACCGGTGACAAGGGGATGCAAAAGCTTCTATCAAACTTGACATTACAAGGGCTAATAATGCAATTATTATTTAAAATTAGAGTGCAGAGTAACTGCTTTTCTCAAATAAAAGGATTATCACCAATAATTGCCATTAATCTTATTACTACACTGAAGCAGCTACTGTAAGTTATTACAGATAATCACATTACTACAGATTAGCCAAGTCTTTCTAATGTCATGTGTAAAGAAGCCTTCGCATCCTCTTGTTGTTTGGGTATCCCTGATTTCTATGCAGCAGGCCTAAGTATAAAAGCAATTAGAAATGTAGACCACTGGTACTGTCAGACTGTACAGTGCACATAGGCCAATAAGCTCATGCACTATAAGCATCAGACTTGGGTTTAAATCCCATCCACCTGCCCATAGCCCTTTTTTTAAAAGGGATGCCGATTCACCTAGTAACTTTATGTCTTCCATTTCTATAAACTGATACCGATAATTGCACTGAGCAGACTCTAGGCGGTTGACCACAAGTCTTTATACTAGTCTGCTGGTCTATACTCTACCATATGTCCTGATATCAGACATTGTAAAAACAATATCTAAATAAGTTACAAGTCAGTAGTAACTAGACCATAACCTATATTTACTGCTCAGGCTGATAGGTAGCCAACAAAAGTCGAATTAGCTTTTTCAACAACTGGCTTGTGAGGCCATTAATATTAAATGCTACTGTATTGCTTACTTGCTTCAACTATCAGAGTTTTAGGTTACCGATCAATTTGACCAGTGGTGCAACTGCTAGCAGTGCTGCAAGACAATCTCAACAGTACTGAAACAAAAGCAAAATACTGATACTCTGTAGTCCACTATGACTAAAGTCAATAAGTTAAACAAAACGAATTTTCAAACTGAACATTATCCTAGAAAAAAAAAAGAATAATGCTGAACAGTGGCACACCCAAGGAGGGGGGTTTGGGGGTCAAAACCCCCCTTTTGGAACTTAAAAACAACATTATATTGTTGATATATCACAGTTTGTAACACATTGCTATATTTACTTTTCAGTAAATAAACACTTAAGTTTTTGTTAATCACTCAAGATGTTGTTTTAGGGCTGTAATTTAATCCTGCAAGATATTTATCAAGCAACTGAGATTTTTGCATTTGTTTCATTTACAATATTGCTCACAGGAACACTTTATAACTCTGTCAGATGTGTATCTGATATATCCATGGATATTGAATAATGGATATACTATATCCATCAAAAACGTCTGAGCAGAACAGAGTTTGACACTAAAAAGAGACACATGGCCATTTAGTAAAAAGTTACCCTTTAGTAAAAAAATTAATTCAAATGCACTTTTGCAATAACAAAAAAACAAATCCACTGTTTGAAGATGAAACCTACAACAAAATTACATTTAAACATCAAGATTTTTATACTTCAAACGTATTCAGGAATTTAAAATCAGCTTTTAGTAGCATCGAAGCTATCATTGCCAAATAATATTTTTTATATTTTTGCATCAAGGTCATCTTATTTCTGGTATATTAGGTGATTTTTGCAGCATCATACATCAACATCATAATAACAATCCATAGTCTATTTCAATGTAATCAACCTCTATTAACCGCAATTTAGTTTTTCTTCATTCCCGCAGAGAGATTCATAATGAGAGCTAGACAAAAACATTCAATCTAAAACGGCCTTTTTCAAGACTAACCATTTCTCAAACAGTGAAAATGATAGCTCAGATGCTATTTAATATCTATTTTGAAATTCTGTACAACTAACAAGCTTTTTGGATTTAAAAGCATATTTACTTGAAAGATTTAAACCAAATACGCCATCTTTCAGCATTTAAACATATTTCAGACTTTACCAGTAAATGTTCGGGAGCTGACTGGACTGAGCACAATAAATTCTTTCAAGCTCTTCCAAATCTTACCACAGTAATTTAGCTGTTTCTAATTGTAATTGCTCTAAGAATGAAGGTACAAAATGTCATCCAAATGACGTTATATATCATGGCTATTTTTTTCCAAAAAAATTACAAGAATTGCTCAGTGGCTGGGGGCTTTGCCTCCAGGCCTCCATAGTGGTAACTTGTTTTCTTGCACACAATCTTCATATCCAACAACTTTTAACACCATTACTAGAGAATTTCTGAATAACCAAATGCAACTGTTACCACGAAACCCTGTTTGACTAGGCTTATCACAGAGTGCATTTTCATTAATGGTTAATCAAATTAACTGCAATTGGGTACTGGTTGATTTTTAAAAAATTGAACCACCCCCTTAAAAATTTCTGGGTGCGCCCCTGATGCTGAACGTTTAGCATTGCTCAGTCATTGTGTCACTGTAGCAAAATCGAAATTAATGGTAGGCAACTGAAATCAGGTTTGAATGCTTATTTTTTGATCACTGACCTTTACAGTAGGCTACATCTTGAACTTGAAATAGCCTGCAGTACCACTGACTAGACTAGGCTTACCCTGTTGCCATACCGGTACCCATTTACCTTTGTAGCATTTGGTGGCTTCACTTATGACTCAATCAATGTCCATGTTTACTACAGAGTAATTTCAGATGTCGTTAATTATAAGCCGTCCACGTTTTTTCAAAACCTCTGTGACCTGTGTATGAGCGTGCATGCACACTTGCTCCTCTCATGCATGCACACATTAGGGTTAGGGCTAGATTTGGGGAATATCAAACAGCGTACCTTAGATCAGTGAGAAGGAGAGAACGTATGCATGCTCATACATGGGTCACAGAGCTTTCGAAAAACAGCGTACGGCTTGTATATACTTAATGACACCCATGCAGCATGATTTCTTACGATACCCTTTTTAAATTTTGTCAGTCTGTGGTGATAGGCCTAGCACTAAAACAAAGCAGTTATCAGATATTCAACATTGATGTGAATATTCACATTTTTAAATTGGCGATTAGAGCGACTGCTATTCTGTATTGAAGCGGTATAGACCCCAAACCAAAAACTAGGCTATAAAAATTAGTTAAGCTATTCAAAATTCACAACTTCCCTGCTTCATGTTCAGCAATTAAACATTAAAAGGAACAGTGCGCAGTGTGAAGCCTCCTCCGTGTGTGGTAGTCCTAGACAGGTGGGCAAGTGACAGCTTGACTCAAAGGCCGAACAGTCTTTTAACTGTCTCCTGGCCAAGGCAACTTGGTAAATAAAGATGTACCGTAATTAAATTCAATTAGATCTACTGCATACCGATACTACTATCTTGCTTGCCCTGGGCTTTTTACTGTTTATTTAATTCGCAGTCCAGGTGTAGTAGGGTACCAGTGGTACATTAGGCCTACACCGTACCACCACAGTGGGCCTGGAAATATTTTGCTAGGCTATGTCAATTAGTCAGAAAATAACTACCGGTAGTTTGAGGGCGTTTCTACGCTTTTAACTGGTCTAATTTCAACTGATTTGATGTAATAAGCCCAGACACTAAGTTACAATTTACACACAAAAGTTCGGACCCGATTGCCGATTTTAACAGTTCTGCAGCATGCTAAAATCGAAGATTTGGGTCGGACAGCTGGAATCACAAAAATTTCGCGCCAAAATTATGTTGGCGCGGCGCAAAAACGTACCAAATGAACCAACTTAATTCCCCGCAGCCCCAACGCAGTAATAACCAATGTTCAAAAATTGAAACAATATTGAAATTCATCATAGGTTCTGAAGAACAAAAATTGTAGAACTAACATAAAAGAATTTGCTGATTTCTGCGCATTCACAAAGTGAGGACCTTTATTTAGAAGTTTAATTACAGAAAGAGTGATTGCTTGCAAAAATTTATATCCATTTCGATTGGCGTGTTTCATTCATCATCAACTCGGGTTGTCGTGGCGCAAAATTGAAAAAAGTAATTTTTTGTTTCGCAAGGTACAGAAAAGGAGTGGTAGGACAGAAGAAGTTGTAAATAAATGATAATTCTGTTGCACCGTGTAGGCTACTCTATCTTAACTTTCCTACCTGAATTTAGTTAACTCACTTTCCCAATTAGGTGGTTAAGGCAGGGTCAGGGTCTGCCTGAAGGCCAAGTAGCGCCACCAGACGTTTGAGCTACCGTACTCGGGTATTGTAGCACCATGGTAGCAGTAACAAGTAGGCCTACACTTACACGTAGTACGGTTGTATCATCTCTATTACAAATAAGGAAGTGGCTATTTTGCCTCTAGAGGCAAAATAGTGTTTTTCCTCTGTTTGGGTCAAGGTTTGGGTTAGGGTTAGGGCTAGGGTTGGGATTAGGTTTAGAGTTTGGGTTAGGGTTAGGGTTTGGGTTAGCATTAGGCTTAGGGCTATTTTAGCACTTGCGGAAAAATAGCCGTTAGGACTATTTTGCCTCCAAATGGCAAAATAACATGGGGCCACAAAATAGCCACTGCCTACAAATAACGTAAAACTGTAGAATCCAGTTGTAAAACAGGATTAGATTGCAATGCTAATCTCTAATCTAGCTGATAAAACATAGAACTTTTTTTTATAGGCTGGGTGTATTATTAGTGAATGGCGGTAATACTAACTGCAATTTATATTCCCCTTGAGATAACACGAACATTGAACAAGTGTCAGTGCATCTGACTAATGGACCATAGTAACTTTCAAATAGAATAACTTAACAGAAATAAGGTTAGTACACAACATAGATACTACCGGTAATTCTACAGCATTAAGCAGCTAAATACAGGCATCAGACAGTGGTAACATTGTCAAAATCTAAATTAAAATAGGCTTTTAAACGTTTCTTGTAAAGTTACCGTATTTCATTCTTAATGAAGGTTAGTGAAAGACTTGGTTAGTAATGTGTAGGGCTTTTCAAAAGCTAGCCTATCAAAACTGTGTATTAGTTCTTACAGTAGTTTGTTGAATTTCAAGTTGTGCAAGTTTGAATTCAATTTTATGAGCATGTTGAAAATTTTGTAATGTAGGCTACAGTATTTTAGAAACGTTTTATACTGTAAGTGCCAGTATATTCCTAACTAACAGCCAGACAACTCAAGCATTGTTAGCCTTTACGATACTGCAGTAGTCTACCACCACCAGTACCTTACAGTGCAGAGTAGGGTAGGGTACCGGTACCATTCAATACACTGTCAGCCTAATACACTGAGAGAGACAAAAATTCTGCTAAAAACTTAAAGAAGTAATGACATCCTAGCTCAGAGCTGAGACTTTGCAAAATAGTTTTGTGCTGTATGGTCTACATCTCCAGCTCATAGTTACATGTCTTTCACACATCTGACATGCTGCATGCAAGTTCTGTTTTATCATTTATTTTTAAAAAATTTTGTTATATACAGCATTTTTAAAATTATCTTTTATTTACTTTAATGTTCAATTGAGCTGTATCATTCTTAAGAGAGCAGCCTAAATACAATATGTATATACCGATACTTCAAAATTTGCTAAAGTTCTGAGTTAATTGTTAAAAGTCAAGATAAGGTAGACATTGTTTCACTGAAAATTCTAACTAATTTTTTTTGTGAATTCTACAGTATAAATATTAAATAAAGTGTGTACTTCAAATCTAACCCAAACTCAAATCTTTACTTTAAAACTAACCCCAAACACTAACTCACTGCTCAAATTTAAATCTTTAACCCTTATAAAAGGAAATAAAACAAAAATAAAATGCTTGAATGGATATTCTTCATGTTTGTGTTATGAAACTGGCTAGTGTTGGCTTCCTAATGCCCATTAAGAGATTAAGCTAGCAAAAGCCAAAGGTTAGCTCATTTACTCATTTTCTTTGAGATGTTTTTATTTGGCAGTGGCTATTTTGCCTCTAGAGACAATATAGCCACATGTTAGTTTGGCTTTGGTGGCAAAATAGCCCAAATGTGATTTTGCCTCCAGTGCCAAAATAGCCCCAACCCAGCTCTAACCCAAACCCCAACAGAGGAAAAATATTTAAAATACACTTCCTCTTTATCTTTTGAGTTATCAATAGGATTTGGGTTAGATTTTGAGTTTGGGTTAGGATTAATGTTTGGGTTAAAGCTTGGGTTAAAGTTTAGATTAGGTTTGGGGTTGGTATTTATGCTTGGAAAGTGATTTTCTTGTTCTTACATAACCTCACAGCAGCCTCTGCCTTTATTTTAATAAACTGTTGCTTTTAGTTTTTGTTTCTTGTTATTGGTCTGTGACATTGAATGTACCTGTGTATATACTGATTCTATAGTTTTATCCAACAACCTTTGTATCATTCAAATAAATGTTGGTACATAATCCGATAACTGATCAACTTATATGCTAATGGAGTTTTGATGGATGTGCTGATGTTCATTCTGGCATCAAAGTGCTAATACTATGTGGACTTGACTAAACATTGCCTGTTATTTGTTGGATTACATTATGGATGGTATGTTGAGAATTTTAGCGCTATTTCTAATTTCATAAGTAGAAATTGCAGTAATCTATGAGATAGAAAGCCCCTAAAGCCTGTTTCACCCTCACGGGATTCTCAGGGGACAATCCTATTCAAATCACCTTCACCGGATCCTTAGGGGTTACTAATCTTGTTTAAATAGAATTTCAATAAGATTAACCCCTGAGAAATTTGAATAAGATTACACCCTTGAGGATCCTGTTGAGGGTGAAACAGGCTGTAGGGGCTGCTTATTTGATAGATTATTGCAGTTTGTATTCTGCTTTGGAATTTCCATTGAGTACTCTTTTGATGGTGATGTTAAACCTCCATAATTGCATTAATTTTTTGGAAGGCTTTATCTCACCTGAAGTTTTTATCAACTTTTTTATTAATTCTGACTCAAATCTAACCCAAACTCAAACGCTTACTCTAAAACTATTCCCAAATCAAACCCTAACCCAAATCCTAACCTAAACCTTAATCTTAACCCCTAAAAAACAAAATTAGAAACACAAATGAATATTTCTCATTTTCGTTTTATTCTCTTTAACTTGAAAATTTTCGATGAAATAGTCATTACCTAGTTTTTTAAGCGAAGAAAAGTTCCAGACTAGGATACACATTACATAGTTGTTAGTGGTCGAGTTTGCCTCCAATGGGAAATTAGTAATAATGTCTTTCTGAAGGACACTACTTGCAATATTTCATTGCAAATTAAAGATTTAGGTTATGTGCCACAAACGTTTCAGTCATTAACTCTTGCATGCTTAAATTACTTGGGACACCAAGTTATAATATCTGATATTCAGATGGTGTTAAAAATTGCTAATAAAGCCAATCATGTTAGATGACCAGCTTTTTTTATAGAAAGAATTTATTTCATCAGAAATTTTTATCATGTTTTTTTGTTAATTCTGACCCAAATATAAACAAATCCAAACTGTAATCTTTATTTCAAAACTAACCCAAAATCTAGCTTGAACTCTAATTTAAACTCTAATCTTCATTTGAAAAAGTATATAAATAATAAATAAATGTTTCTTAGTCTTGGATTGCTCTGTTTTAACTTCAAATTTTATGAGAAAAGTCACTTTCTTTTTTGCAATGACAATGGCTTGCAAAACCTAGGTTAGTTTTTCTAGTAAAGTGGTAAAAGAAAAAAAAATTTGATCATGTTAACCACAAAATTTCAAAAGTTTTTGAAATCATGCTTGGGATCCTGAAATTGACTCTTTAAGTTTTTTTAAAGGTCAGAAAAGACATTTCCAAATTTGGATTTTTAACCCAAAGTTCAGAGCAATAATCAATCCAGTTTGCAACCATGTGAGCTTTGAAGAGAGATTTGACATGTTTATTTTGCCCCTTTGAAGTTTCATTTAATGGTGATATGTAACTACGCTGCTATAGTTTTATTTTAAAGAAGGTAATAGCATAATGTGAAATATTTTTTTCATAAAAAAACTCAAAGTGTGCTGTATTGTAGACATTTTCCTTTCGTTGCCAACCAAAATTATGCAAACAATATTTAATTACAGTCAACTCCTGTTAATAAGACCTTCTTTAATTGGACACCCTCGCCATCAAACACAAATTGTCAAGGAACAGAATTTTGTGCGTTGTAACTATGCTAGCTCGTTGATATGACAACCTCACTAATTGGACATTATTCGCTGGAATAAATCTTTAAAGACAGATTGTGTCCGATTAGCGGGAGTTGACTGCATGGTGTATGCAGATAATTGGTATCAGAATACAAAAATATTACTTATTAAGATTAATTCAAATTGAATTTCAAAAATACAAAAAACGTTTAATATTATGATTAGCTAGTTGGAAAATTCAAAATTGTCTACTGGTATTTTGAAAGCTTGTATATTAATTTTTGTTTTAGAGAAAGAAACGAGCCATCTTGACGCAGCATTGAAGCACCATTCCAGTGCCCAAGCTGCTATTCAAGTAAGAACACTAGTGGTTTCAAGTGGATTGCTTGAATTAGTTTAATTATTTTTATTGTTCTGTATGTTCTTGTTAGGTTTCTGCCTTGTGTACTTTGGATTGTAAACTTATTGGTAGCTTCTTCCTTGTCGTAAGATGTGTGTAGATGTTGTTTGTAATATGTTTGGCTTGCTCATATTGCTGTAATGTTGGTAGATTAGTGCTATAATGTATCCAGTGCCAAAACGTTTTTGCCTTTTTATTCTGACATTAACTTGACCCAATTTAACCATACCTTGCTTCGATCAAATTTATTTGCTTTTATTAGCTGAGGTTCACAATAGACATTTGTAAAACACTTTCTCAGGCACTAATTTCATCTCTAACGTAAACCCTTAAGTAATTTGCAAATGGCATTTCTTTTTTAATCAATTTTTTTTTGGAATATGCTACTTTATTTAGAAATTTGTTGGGAAGTGCAATAAGGCATGTCTAGTTTTTGGAGACTAATTTTTCAGACTCTTTATCTTGTTCTTGCTTTCCAAACCCTGTCTAATTTTGATGTGGTAAATTTTATTTCTAAGACTGGTCACCACTCACCAGTCTTCTCTCTAACTTTTTGGGTAACCGACAGGTGCCCAAATTTTTTTGATACAAATGTGCTTGAAGCTTTAAAAATACACTTATGTGCCCTAAATTTTGTACCAATCCAGTATTAAAGTTTACTCAAAGTTCTTTACTCTGACTCAATCAAAACTTCCACAAGTTTTGACGACTTTTCTCGAGCTATGTTTATTATATTGTCAAAAATTAGTTGCCTTTGATCCAACAAATTGCTGATTTGATGACAAAAATTGACTTAGTGGGAACACTAAGTGGTCACCACCCTAAGATATATTTTTATTTATGCTTCTGTGTATACCATGTCTCAAACTTTACTACAATGCAATTTCTAAAATTATTACCAGTATTGGATATGTGGAAGTCGCTAGGAAACACTCATTCTTTCAACTTGATTTGGTAGGCTTAAAATCGTTATTTTGTTCTGATGCCAAAGTTACATTGTTTAAGAAACAAACTAATCTATGAGAAATTTATGCAACATGTATAAATAATACAGTCGTGATAGAGAAGCACTTCAAATACCAAAGCGAAGCTAGAGCTAACAGCAGGACAGAGTTCTGCAGTAAATTGCTTATTTGTTACTCAATAACAAATATCGAACACTTTCGGCATCTCACATTGCACGCTCATGATGATCTAAATGTAATATTCGCATTTGCAAAACTTACATATCACACATTTTCAAAGCTGCATTCATATGCAATAAAAAAATCACACAATTAGTTCCACGCTTAAAAACGAAATCAAAACCACGCTATTCTTTCTACTGAAAACTTCAAAGCAGTGAAATTATTTTTGTCACCATAACGAAAAGTCACAAAACAGGACAAAACCAGTGAATATGAAATTTCTAGATTTTCTCAGTGCTGCTGTTAGCACTAGCTACGCTATGGTATGTATCAATAAGATCTCTTCTGAATTCTGTTTAGTCAATACATAAAGCAAGATGTAGATTGCCGAATGCAGAAGAACATTAATTTTTTGTGATCTGGTTCTAATAGTTTTTAAAATATGCAAATATGTAATGTCTCCTTGATTAGGTTTTTCAGTCACTTTAGGCAAGAAAGTTAGATCAAAATTTACCTCGAGTGGGAAATTTCTGTTTGGCAAGATTTTGCTTTTAGGCATTCTTATCTTTTTGCCACTGATGCAAAAATATACCTCGACAGTCGATGCAGGGCTGTGCTGCCACTGATAATTATTTAGTCATGTTTTTGTCTTTTACTTTGGTGGTTAACTGAAAATGAATAAACTAAGATGTAAAAAATGTAATAGCACTTTGCGTATGGCACCATGTCAAGTAAACAGATGCTAACAAAGCTACACTGTCGAAAAAAATCAATTTTGTCGACCTTTCAAAGAATTCTGCTCTCTTCCTTAGTATTTGAAAATTTACCGTCACTCATCATACTAATCAAAAACTATCTATTCAGGCTTGTTTGTGGCTAGAATTATGCTTCGACATTTTGCTGTCAAAAAGGATATTATTTTTCTGGATATGCTAGAATTCATTGAAATAGGATCACGACAAGATAGCAGAAGGTGTAATTTTTCCTTTCTTTTTTATTGATTAATAGTGATCTGAAGCCCTAATTAAATTGATAAAAATCCAAGCGTTTAATTTTGAAAAAAATTGCCGTTATTTGATTTCGTTATATAGCCGCAAATATTTGCCAAATCCTACAATTTTATTTGTTAAATTTTTAGGTCAGCTACTGAATAATATATGAGTAAAATTACTACAACATATTGAGCTGAAAAAAGCACGTTTCTTTTATTGTTGTTTTATCATTCAGGACGGTTAGAAATTGGCTATTCAAACATACGGCTTTTCTAGCATTTGCAAAATAAACACAAACAGATAGGCCTATTCTTATGTTAAGCTTTTTCTCAAACAGAATCACCTAATTCTCAATAACAGTATTAGTCGAGTTCTTTTTTCTAAAGTAGTCTTCTTAATCCTAAATAAACTTAACTTTCTGGTCGTATCATCAGTTGATAGTTTGAATTTTGTAACTGAAAGTTAAAGAAGCTAGTAGGTGTTTTTTATGGTTTTAGTATGTGTTGTTTTTGATCATTTTTAGAAGTTGAGATTGTAAAATGATCGTAAAAATACATTAGTATATCTACAGTACAAGATATTGTGTCTAGGAAAACATGTAGATGTAGGATGGTGGGCGTGTATAAGTAGAAACATTTTTGTAAGATTTACTTTTGTGTCAGGATTTATCACTTTGCGTCTAATTTGTGCAGCAAACATGTATCTTTTACTTCAAGAAAGCAAATTTGTTTGCTTAATTTTAGTGGTTTTACTACTAGTCAAGAATTATTATGTTAGATTGATGTATTTTGAATATTCTGCGCTAAAATAATCACTTTAATAAAACATAAACTGCCACAAAGTAATCGAGCACTTTTTGCGTACAAACTTCACAAAACCTAGCATGAGGGTTGGTTTTCATTTAAATACTTTAGTGATGTCACGACCGATTTTTGGCAAATTTTTAAGGACTTTATTTTTAGGTATAAGTGACATCAATTTTTTTGACGTTATGAACTGTTCAAATTTGGGATTCGATGCATTTTATATGAATGTGGACTATAAAATGTCTAAGCCAAAGTAATGACGTCACAAACAAGCAAGCAGCGTATTTCTTAATAGCAAATAAACATAAGAAATAAGAAAATTGACACATCCAGTATTTGACATCAGTTTTGTCTCATGAGGTGATTGTAAATTTAGGCCTAAATGTGCTCTAATTTTGATGAGTGGGTTTTACAACAAACCTCAAAGGTTGAATAGGTGTTCTTGCCCAAACGTTTTTATTATCATTGGTTGTTCGTGAATAAATTTAGATCAAAGTCTTTGGGAATTGAGGTAAAATGCTTTATCGTAGAAGACTCATCGCCTGCACACGAGAGGGTGGCATTCTGGTCTTACCCGTTAAAACAGGCTTGAATTGACGCTAGGATAATTCACCTTTGTTTAGGCGTTGCAAGAACAATTAGATTGTTTGGATGAATTGAGAAAGTCAACCAGAGAAGCGTCCGCATTGGTAGGAGCTGATTGTATTTTTGCATACGTGTTATTCCTTTGTTTTCTTGTTGTGCTTTTTATTTTCATTATGCAATCATTTTTGTTAAAAACCAAAACCCGATGCAGATCAGTGAAGAATTTTTGTGTTTTGTCTTTAACTTAAAAACAATGGTAATTTTAGGGTATGAAAACAAGCAACTAAGCTTCTGAGGCTATGATTGAGAGCGACTATTTCACCGAACATTTTTACGTTATGGAAAATAAAATGGAAATGAGGAAATACTCATCGGTGCATTTTTCATTTACTTTATTAAGGATAAAGATTAGGGTTTGGGTTAAGGTTGGGTTCGGTGTTAGTTATCGAGTAAGGGTTTGCTTTGGGTCAGAATTAACAAAAAAGTTGATAAATTTCTGGTGATGATCTCTTCCAATACGATTCGCTCCCATCAAGAATCTATTCTCGGATAGCGGAGGCCATGATAATTTGGAGGGCTCCATAATAAAAACAAAAAGTATGAAAACTTTAATTAAATCTGTTAAAAAAACGTAACTTCGATTTCATTTTTTATGCAATGCTGTCGATCAACAGATTTTAGTTAGTTTTTTTTTTCATTTTTGACTCTGTGACCACGGAATAAAATGACGAGGATAGCTACTTAGTTCCGGTATGTCTGATCATAAAATAGTTACATTATTGTTAATTTAACGAAAGAAGCCCGTTTTGATAGCGGGTCTGCGTTATTGTTGATAAATGTTAATAGCACTTGTTTCGAGTAGATTTAATTACCGTTAGGTTTTTGTTGAGACTCCAAAACTAATCCTTTGTTTTCTAACAAGTGCTGAATTGTACTATTGTTTATAAACGATTAGAGGGCTTTTGTAATCAGCAACTAACCCCTAACAACTTTTGTATTCAAAGTTGTGCAAATAAAAAAGGTTCAAGGGACTTTGATGAAAAACTAGTCCTTCAGTACTCGTCAGTAAAGTTTCAACTTCTGGAAATATCTAAAAGCGAAATTCTCGCAAATGAATCTAAATAGCATGTTTACAAAAGTTGGGATAAAAGAGTTAGGAAAATAATTCATTACTGCCACATAATGTTCTGCAGAAAATTGATGTCTGATATTGTTAGTAAACATGATATTGTCGACAATTGCATGGCGTTTTGCTTCTTTCAGTTTGTTGTTTTCGACGGGAAGGTTTGTTGAATTCTAACCTTAAGCGCTCATTAAAAAATCGACAAAAATAGTTTTAAGTAAGACTATGTCAGATCAACGGTTTTTACATGATTACAAATAATGACTTAATCCCTGTCTAGGAATTTGATTTGATCTTTCACAGTACTGGCCAGTTGCTCGAACGGTAATGTGTTCATCTCTTAAACGGGAAGGTTGAGGTTCAAATCTCGGGCCGGTCAAGTCAGACACAGTGCTGCCAATGGCTCGCCATCGCTGTAACACTTCAAAAGGAGCTGAGTTGCCCGAGCGCTATGACGCGAAGATGGACCCCGCAAATTCGTTACACGCTTCGGTGTAATGCAGCGAATATAATGAAACACTTGATTTGATTTGACTTAATCCGTGTAATTCTTCAGTCTAAACTCATTTTACCCCGAGTTAATTCCAAAAAAATATACCCTATAAGATTTATATATCCTAGAATACTTTTATATTATTTTAAATAACTAGTGCTAGAAATTCAAATTATTTTTTTCGCCTAGAAAGAAGAGGAAGATTTGGAAAAGTCAACAGTAGACCTTCTGACTTCAACACATCGCTATCTTCTTGATTCGTCTGGTAATAAGAGAAACTCTCCTTCTCTATCTAGCACAGTGAATTACCGTGACAGGGTCAAGGGTAGGTAAAATATTTAGTTACTCGCAGTCGTTAGAGACTAAATCATGCACAAGCTGTTGGATCGCTCATGGGTATTTCGCTGTAACAGAGAAGCTCAAATGGTGTGGGCACAGTCCAACTCCGTTCCCGGAAACAATGCGGTCCACATGCAATAAGTACCCTTGAAAATGGACTATTACTACTACTAGATTTGAAAAAGCATTTGACACTGATATCATTCACAAATAGCTTGTAGAAATTTGATGACTGTAGCAACCTTTCTACAATAAAATTGCGATTTTAAGTTTATGCGAACAAGTGATGTTTTAAAGATGGTTTTTGGTTACTTGAAAGTTATTGCTACTTTTTCGTTCAGCGCAATTAAAACGGTGTTTATGCTGTGCAAAGACACTTTATGCTAAAACGAAAACTTGATTCCTCTCATGCCTAAATTCTAAACGATTAGTTGATAAACGAAACAGTAACAGATAAATGACGCTGACGTTTTTTCGACTGTCGTAATTTCAACCGCAGTGCGGTGTGAGTGCACCTTACATTCTACAGGGTGTTCCAAAAGTAACCGAACTGCAAACTTTAATAAAAAATATTAATCAGAAACAACAAATTCAATTACGAAACAACAAACATAATAGCTGTATTAATTGTTTTAAAATGTTCAAAATGTCTACCTTCAACTGCAATACAATCACGACATCTTTTGACAACTAATTTTTATTAAAGTTTACGGTTCGGTTACTTTTGGGACACCTGTATTAGAGTATTTTGCAGCAGTTTTGCGTTTGTTGTATTACGCCTTTACCATATATTTGTGGCAGATGATAGCATTCTAGCGTTTTCAGCTCATATTTAATGCTACAATTTGTATCGATTTTTGTTTGTGGTTTGTACAACCTCATTTTTTATCTACCTGTGTATAGAGCAAGCAAGCAAGTTTTTTTTTTATCGTTTTTGTTTTCCATTTTTCTACAGTCAAGACAAGAGTATTGATTTTTATCTCACATTATGTACTGTTTTTTTGCAGACGAATCTGTGATTAGAAACCTCTTACCTTCGTTTGGCGTTGTTAGAAATAACGGTGAGTAAATCTTGAACGATCTGGGCCTTAGTTGTGGAATATAATAAGTGCTTGGTTTCGTTCTGTCTAGTTAGTTTACATTTGCTACAATACTTGGTAACTTTTGTTTTCAAGATGTGTATTGCTGATATCAAAGCCGCAATACAGCACTTTTTGAAACTAATTTTTTTATCTACAATTCTACATTTGCTCGTTCGTGTTTCGTTTTCACGAACCAAGTCAACTGACCGCCTAACACTAGGGTTACGGTTGTTTTTCGATGTTCAGATTTATGAGAAAAAATTAGTGATTCCAAATGACAAACGAGTAGGTGCAGACTCGGCGAGCTCCCGGTCTTAGACCGGACTCATGGTCTTTCATGTTCGCTGAAGTGACTGATGACTTCTGTATAAAATTGTTTATTTTTTTGTGTAAATTGTGTGTGCTGTGCACCGTATATTGTCGCAATTGGGTTTGTTGGTGATGAGTTTAAGGTGCAGTCAGTTGTGGACTTCGTTTCCAGACCCTTTTCTTTCTGGCCTGCTTGCTGCACAGTATTTTTGTATGCTTTGAATCTATAATCATTTGATCATATCCACACCACATACCGTGTATATTTCAAGAGCAGTGAAATTTAGCAGTAAAAAGGCGAGCTACCGCTTGACCAAGCGACCAATGACCATAATATGATCTTGAAAACGCTATGATTTCAACGTCAAAACTATTGGCTAGCGTTTGTTTTTATTAACTTTTGGAGTTTAGTGCATTCACTTAAGTTTTTACCCCTAAAAGTTCCTAATCACGTTTAGTTTCCTGCAGGTTTGCTTCGGTTGAAAACTGTGTGTGGGTTTGAGTTGTAGATTTTACCGAATTCGCTTCTCTTTGCAGATGAAAGCTTATCGACTGGTTTCTTATCTCCAATCAAATCACTGAATCATAGTGGTGGTTTGTTAAAAGACAGCTTTGCAGTAAGTTGATTAGTGTCTTCTTAATTGCAGTAATGTTTCGATTATTTGATCTTACAGATATTCTTGTAGTTGTTACAGATCTCTATGTTATGAGAATTCCTTTAAAATTTTTCCCGTATTATCTTCATCAAGCCGATTTTCATCTAATGTTGTCATTGTCAAGTAACTGTCCCTATTCACCTCTTTCGTATTAAGTCGTCAATACTTTCCACGTTTTCTTTAACCGATTGAATCAACACAGGAATCACCGAATCGTATTATACTGTTTTTTGAAGAAATGGATATGGAATGTTGATTGTGGATGTCCCGGAAGTCCATTAAAGCCGGAATAGAAATTGCTGTTGTTCGTTGAAAAAAAAAGCAGTAGAAGCAACAGTAGCAATAGTCCGAGTATATATTCGACTATTCGAGCTTTTCTTCTATTAGATAGTAGTCATCATAAGTAAAATTTTAATAAAAACTTCTATTATCATTGAAATGTCCAATAGTAAGATAACATGTTACCGGTGTAATGTTAGATATCTTATATCCAACAGGCTTCGAAAAAAATTTAGTCTAACTTGACTTTTGCGGTGATGTTAATGCATGTTTTGTTGTTCAGTCGACTACACTTCCGCCTACTCCAGTGACAACATCTCATTTACCAACAACTGTATTGAATGGTAGGTTCAATGAGTTGCAGAAAATGATCTTAGTCGAATATTTTAATTTTCTTGTGTCGTGGACCAAAACATTTAAATGGAGTTTAAGTAATGTTGAAATAATTTTTTTAAGCGTAATGGGAGCGAAGAGACTATTTAGGCCGAAATTTTTTGTTTTCGCTTTCTCTGACGTCATTTATAAGAACGAAAATTTCGTTCGTAGTAAGGCAAAAAATTATCTACTACATTGGTAGAATGTACAACCAAGGAGGAATGTAAAATTGTAAACAACCAAGTCCATGTTATATTTTCTGACGACCACAGGCTGATTCAGATTGAGACTTAATGTCTTCTATTTTCATTGGTGGGATGGATGCGTTTTAATGATTTTTCAACGAAGTATAATCCTGCCTATAAATATCATTTTTAACCAAGGTTCAACCTCGGTGAAGAGCTCGATGAATTCTTCTAGGATTTCTCCGAAACTTCATCAACGTCCAAATGGGAGCTTGAACTTGTCGGAAGTTCTAGCACGACTAGTTTACGGCAGCACAATTAGCCCCTCAGCACATCCTGAAGACAGCATTGACACTAGCGATGAATTACTTGTAGCCTTGGAAAAAATTGCGAAGGCCGGACAAGAGTTACAAGTTGAACTACAGGTATTTGCAAGTTTCTACTTATGATTGTAACAAGATTTGAAAGAATTGCAAAATCATAAATCTTGACTAAAATCAGAGAAACATAGGTTTCTAACATAGCAGATTAAGTCGTAACCATTAGACTGATTTATATCAGCAAATCAACTTTTTTTTCATTGTTTACTGAGGAAAAACGCTGCAGATTTTTTTCGGCCCAAGCAGACTCGTCAAAATCTGAAAGGTAGTATTGCTTTTGGCGTTTCTAGCAATTGTCATATACAGTACTTGATACTTTGTGAGGCAGTTCTAGATATTTGTGGAAGCATCTATGAATATAACTTCTTAAAACTCGAGCTAGGTCTAGGTTTTGGCTCCTACGATATGGATAAAGTTTAATGCTGTAAATAAGATCCGTTTGTAATAGCATGTATTTACCAAGTTGCCATTGCCAAATACAGAACCTTAGAAACCTGTCCTATCCGCCGCTCACGGTGAAGGCTTTGTACTGTTTTTTTTTTATTTATTGCTGAACATCAAGCAGAAAAGCTGCGAATACCAATTATGTTGGTTTGACCTTACCGAGAATCGAACTGGAATGTATCGTTTCAGTAGCAAACATTCTAACCACTTGATTGGTTACTCTGGGATCAGTCTAACCAATGCTGCTGCGGTAAAAATACAATCTAATATCTAACTCATTTGTTTCAGAATGCCAAAGCGCGCGAATCGCGATTGATGAAAGAAGTTTATCATCTTCGTTCTAAGACGAATGGGTATTCACCTCACCACGGGGAGAAGTGTAACGAGTTGTTAGGTGATGTGGACGTGGAGGAGAAATGCAGGAAGTTGGAAGACGCCATGTTGTCGCTCCAGGATCAGAATTTAAAATTAAACAAGTGCGCAAAATGCTTCGCTCCAGGATCAGAATTTAAAATTAAACTAGTGCGCAAAATATTTTGCAGTTGCTAGAGTTTCAGTTTTAGTCAGGGATTTTGTGAGATCCATGTGACGTATGTATTTGCAATTATCCGGTCCAAATGCAGTTGAAAACTTGATGAAAGACGTGTAAATTTTCTTGATTGGTCAAAAAAACTGAAATTACTATACTTCTTGTCGCAAAAAATAGTTCATGAACGCCACAGACAGTTTAAATTATTTGCAGACTGAAGCTAATATCTTGATTTTGTTAAAATCGTATAGAAGCAGTAAGGAGTTTGTGGTTGATAAAAAAAGCGCTCAATAACGAAAAGATTGAGCGAAAATCACAGCAAATTAACATAGTATTAAAACAAAATCTAATAAAACCGAGCAGTTTCATCCGTAAATGGGATCATCTGGGGTGTATCGTAAATCAAAAAGAATCTAAATGGGATCATCCGGGGTGTATCGTAAATCAAAAAGAATCCAAATGGGATCATCAGGGGTGTATCGTAAATCAAAAAGAATCTATTTAGTACTGTGGCAGTCTGTTGTGAGGCAGTAAAGAAAATATGCGATGTTGAATTTGCACACCAAAGATATTTGAATGATGACATTTTTCGAGACTTCCAGCCACCGTGACCAACCCGACATATTTCGGTGCAATTTGTTTTTTACTACGACACCAACTTATTTTATTTGCCTCTCACACATTCTATGCTTCAGTGGTCGAACTGTGGTTTGACACTGAAGCACATGGTGACTTATTGAGTCCGGTTTTATACGGGTGCTTAAAATACTACAGGGTCAGGCAAAATGATCTGACGCATTTGTAGGTTTAATAAAAGCCGAATAAATTAAAGAAACAAAAAAGTGTTTTTATTTTCGAAAAGTACATACAATGCCATTCTCTTACATTAGGTTTCAAACATTAAAGCAATCAAATGGGATCCGTTATTGTTCGGGCTTTTATTAAACCTACAAATGTGACGCATTATTTTGCCTGGCCCTGTATAGCGACATCATGCAATTACAGAAAACTTAAAGAAAGCAGTCCTGGGCGAGCACCAGACGAATTGAAAGAAGCGGAACGTCATCTACTAGCAGCAGAGAGCGAAAACCGCTTGTTGCAGGCAACCATAGACCGCATGAAGGCGCAGTTGGCTTATTATGAAGAAAGACACGTACGACAGTCGAAGTCTTCAGAAGTATGTTTGATTATTGTCGAATGGGCTAACAATCTAATATTTCGAATTCGCCATAGCGTGTTGTACCGAAATGTGTAGCGAGTTAGTGATGTCCGTTCCTCGCCATTGAGCGTGAACAATGGCTTAGCCTTCTCTCAAAGCAAAAACAATAGCCCGAGCCCCGATAAATTATACTTTGTGTCCTGCATCTTGCTTTATGGCTTTTAGACGAATTCTTGCTGTAATTATTCCATTTGTGTAGCTTTTTTTCTAAGCATTTTGGATGTAGTAATAAACGGTTGAGTACGAGCACTGATTTAAGAATATTCCAGGATGGATGCGAAAACATCAAATCAAATTTTTTGTTATACTTCTGAGTTTTGTAATATAATTAAATCTTTATTTACAAAGTTGCCTTGATCAGGAACATTTCGGTGTCCGAGGCAAGCTGCCACCTGCCGAAACGTTCATCACACACGGTCGAGGCTTCACCAAGTCTCTTAAATGCTGAACGTCAAGTTAAGCAGGGATGCTGAACACCAGTTCTTATATTGTTGGTTCGACCCGACCGGGAATCGAACCAGAATCTACCGTTTCAGTAGAACGCGTTCTATCCCCTCGATAACTGAACGGTTTAATAACTTATGTTTTTTTAGACTTTGCCATGCTCCACCATCAGTCAATCAACATTTGAACCCACTATTGAAGCGATTGACGAAAATCGACTAATGTTTGAAGAAAAGTAAGCTATTCAAATGTTTTGTTAGAATATTTTAAACGCAGTATTCCTGTCGCAATTATGACGTGGCAGTTGTGTCATTCTCAGGTCCTCCTATAAATGGATATTTATTTATTTGAATTAATATCATTATTTTTCTGAAGTTTGGCGATTTCGCGTCTAGAATCAGTCTGTGATTTTTTGCACTTCACGATTTACGTCATTGCTGTATCGTTGCCTCCTCCAATGGCAACTACTGAGATAGCCCTGACGCTTGAAAGCACAAAAACTCTTAAATTTAACGAACATATGCTACACGTACAATTGTTTTGCAGGATAAAGAATTTGGAAAGTGAGCTGGCTGCTGCCAGGGTTGGGATGGCGAACAGCGAAGAACTTCACTCGCAAATAAAGGAAATGCACGCAACTCTAAAAGAGAAAAATAACTACATTGACGAGTGTAAAAGTTAGTTGCACTTTGTTTACGGCTTGTCTAAACTGTTTGTGACATATCTGGACTTGAAATTGAAAGCACAAACTCGAAAATGAATCGCGATAATAAATCAAGATGTGATGTGCAACGTGATTATGGTTAACTAAAAAACTTGACGTCCACCGTGGTCAGCTGTTGTCCAGCTCTGTGCTTGATTATAGTTCTTCTGTATTGCTGTCACATTCATATTACTGTATTTTCTAAAGCAGCCACATACAAACGAACTCCAAACTAATGCTATTTGAACTAATAGACGGTAGATAACAAGTAGTATAGAAACAAACGCTTCTTTCGGTGCTCTTGTGATTTTTTGCCTGCGATAACTTTCGACAAAATTAAAAATTTTTGAAGATTGCATAGCGCACCACAACCACGTTATTTAAATTGGCGACAGAAATCATCCCAGCTGAAGATTTTTTTTTCCAGCAGCAAAAGTTTTTCTTTTGTCGAACCTTGTATGTCGGAAATGCCATTAGATTTTGTGTCTTGCAGTGAATCTTCAATGCGTTCGAATTGAAAATAAAGAACTATCTAATAAATGTGAAGAGCTGCAGCAAAAGGACGTGTACAAACGGAAGGAAGTGCTGCTGCTTTGTGATAAGTTCGAACAAATAAAATCGAAGAATTTAAGGTAAGTTTGAAAAATCATTAATAATGTTCAACTGTAGCTAATGAAAAAAATCACTGATTTTAGCACTTCTGATAATATCACTTAGTGATGTAGTCAAGACCCTGATGGTCGAGACCGAGACCAAGACCAAGACTTGGAAAAAATTCGAGACCAAGACTTGAAAAAATTTTCGAGACCGAGATCGAGACTCAGTGAGTTTGTTCGAGACCGAGACGAGACTTCGATACCCGAGATTTTAGAAGCAAAACTTGTTCGTATTGACTATTGATAACCCTTTTCATGGTTTTTCCTTAAACAAACGGCCAATAGCAATACAGTAGAACGTTCATAAACCAAAAAACGAACTTGGGCCACGGGCTTATTCACAAGCACATGAAGAGATGACGGCGTAGCTCAACTGTGAAGCGCCCGTCTTTAAAGTAGAGAAATTGCAGTTCGATGCCATCGTTTGATTCATATAAAATGCATCTTAAATTTGCTTAAGTTTCATTACCAAACTGCTCGTGGACCAATCTAGAGGAATTCGATTTTGAAGCGAGTTGCTAAATCAAATTAAAATAAAAGCTTTCATAAACTCGCGGCTTAGTGCATGGGCATTGAGCAACACTGCACCAAAGAAACATCGCACCGGGGCGAGACGTTAGCGACATTGCGTCCGATTTTGACCGGACCAAGAATCGAAACGCAGACCTCACGCTCCGATGGCGGTGTCTTTAACTACTAACGCTGACAGGTCATTTAAATCTAAAATAAAGCGGGCTCGCTAAAGCAGTTGCATTCAGATAGTTATTTTAATGACAAGAAGACTGTGGTGAAATGTGCGATTGTGTTTTCATAAATAAGACATCAAGAAGAATGATTCAGTAACCTAGTGGTCGTAGTACACGGCAAACACCGTAATGTATAACAAATACCTGAGTTACGGTATTATTTCTTACCAAGACTTTATTTCTTCGATACCGCCCTGAAAATCTTTTGGGGTCACGCGTCTTCCCCATTCGATGGCCCACGTTTATACCTCAGGTTTATACCTCAAACTATTTTAATCTTCACTGGACCTAATTGTTACTCCTAATGTTTGATATTCAGAAAAAAGCAGAGGTAAAGTAGACTTAAGTTCATCATTCTGAGTCTGCAATCTTAACTGTATCATACTACGAAAGATCTGTTCAACAGAATGAGACTGAAAACAATCACTTTGAGGTCTGAGCTGTCCTGATTAAATTTCCTTGACCAAACCTCATTGCACTGCAAAGCTAATACCTCAAACTCGGTCCACGTGCAAGGAACTTGAACGAGAAAAAGGTTTAGAGCATTTACTACCAGAAAGCAAAAATGTAGACAGCGGCAATTAGCACCTTCAACAAAGATCAACATCAAAAAATACCGCTTAAGCGGCTTCTTCCCCTCCAGACTGTTCTACATCACACCTTTCATAAGTAAATAACAACGATAATAATGAATAACAGGTCGAGCAGTTTTCTCCCACGGCTCTACCTGAGTTTTTTCGAACCTCAAGTACCTCCCACTGAGAACCCAATTATCAAAAATTGAGGTTTTATTGCAAAACTTTGTTTCTCACGATCTCAGTTTAAAAACATTGACGGAAATAAATAAAAATTGACCGAAATGAATAAATAAAGGAGATTGTTGGAAAGCAATTAAAAAGGTGTTAAGACCTAGAAAGTCAATCGAATCTTTGTTTGCGTTGCTTGCATTAAATAATTAAATTCAAAATTTTACTCCTACGCCTAACCAAGATTTTGAGTCTCGAGACTTCTCATATTTCGAGACCATAATTTTTCGAGACCAAGACTCGAGATCGAGACTTGAAGTTCAAGTCCGAGGCGAGACCGAGACGAGACTTTCAAAAATGTGTCTCGAGACCCGAGACCGGTCTCGAGAACTCCATCACTAATATCACTACATCCCTGCGCAACACTGGGGTATGGTTGCTACTGCAGCATGTAAAATTGTAAAGGCGGCGCTGAGAACCGAACGGCAGACCGCAAAGCAGCAGACTGTCCTTTTACTCTCCACACCGTGGTACAGATGGACTGATCCGATTGGCTGAAGATACAGCCAGCTGGCTGTAAGATACCTCCCAGCAACGTCAAACGCAAACTATCCGATAAACCGAACACTTTACATTCGGTAACTGCGTAGGAGTTTCCAGTGATCCCATGTTCCTGTAGATTTCGAAATCTTTTCCACTGAATTTGCTGCTTGTTCGAAGCCACCAAGCAGAGATAATTATCGTAAAGCGTCTCATAGCCAAGAACCCGACAACGTGACCTGGGTGCGGGTTGAACCCAGATCATGTGATCAGGGTCGTAGAACGACGCCTTTACCCTCTCGGCCACGCTGCCGACTTATCTCAAGCAGGTAACGCAGAGTTCAACATAGTTTATCAAATTTTTGTTCTTAAACTGTCTTTTAATATCCCTAATTAAGTCTAAGCTATCCCCTCCGTTGTAGTGCTATTTGTTGATACAGCCCCCTGTTTTTTCAAGGCTTGAAGAGGAAGTGAAGAATCTTCGAAGAAAGCGAGATAGTGGCGGCGATCAGCGACGAAGCGCGGAAGAATCTCTCAGAAAATTTTTGCAAGAAAACGAAGCTCTACATAGTAGATTAATTGCAGGTATGGTTCCATGACTTTCTAATCTGGACGTGTTTGTTGTGGTTGTTCTCAGGTCAGTGGAGTGATAATAGGAAGTAATCGGCATACTTTCATTGCCATATTTTACCTTATTTTCAAACTATAGTTTTACAATTGACAGCGTTTAGGAAGGTGAGTGTAAACTACTGATATGTTCCCGTCGGGCATCCGTCGGTCCTTTCAAACTTTGCCAATTTGACCATATATAGGAAATTGAGAATATTCGGGTTCGATCCTGCAGCTTATGGATTATTATTCGCTTCTCGACCGATTGGTGTGATGATTGCAAGTTTAAATGTTATAGGATCGAAAAAATACTTTTTGCATTGCCGTTTGATATAATTGTAAGGTCACAAAGACAGATTAAAATTTTTGTATTTTCATGTCACCATTACTACGTTGCTTAGTACCCGTGAATTTGATTTTAGAGCAACGTGAATTGTCAACGAGCAAATCAATGTTAGAAAAGGATTACGTCACTCTGAAAGATCGTTACGACGCGCTGCTGTCAACCTTGCTTGGGGTCGAAAATAAATCGCGGAAGAAAATTCATTCAAAGTCCCGCAAGGCTGAGAGAAAGAAAGGCATATCCTTGATTGTTCCCGACCAAAACAGGCGGTCGGAAAATTTCGCAGAAAATTCACATGAAGACTTGTTAAAATCTCCGATGGTTCAGAGCAATCTTCATCACAAACGTCATCACACTACTCCTGGAAGATCAACAGCCGCCATGCATCATCACCTTTCACCAAGGACTCCAAAAGTTCGATCTCATTCACACAACAGCTTCCACCAAAATCATCTCAATCAATTTAAGGAAGAAATCCCTGCAGCTTGCACGAACAAAACTTCTTATCTTCGGAATTCAACGAATCAACATCCCACTGTACCTCAAGGTTCTTGCGGAGTCGTAGGAAATCAATTCCTCAACAGAACTCCGATAGAAATCGGAAACTCATTCACTGTTGCGAATGATAGCGCACTCATAATGTCACCGGAAGGTAATTCCCGTCTTTCGAACGAGAATTTTTTTTCAGAGAGCAATTGCAAGAGTTGTGTGTATCGAGATGAGTATACTCGAAATATGGGAAATTCTCTCCGCTCCCAATCCTGCGATCAATTGGGCCGCGATACTGTCTATCCTAGCATTTGCGAAAGCAGCCCTTTCCGGTCAAGATCAGAGATTTTATCTACTGGTACCACATCACCCTTGCGTAAACGGCTTCACACAGCGCCAAGTACGTTGATATCAAACCTGCGCGCTTCTCCGTTATCAGTTGACACTCCTTACACGAGCGAATATCTTACCAATATGGACGGAGTTGGCTTACTTGTAAGTATAGGGAACAATGAACGAAACATTGGGTTAAATAATTTAAATGATATCTCACCCGCGAACAAAAGTATTTTGAAGCCAACATTTTCTACTCACGATTCCACGTCTAAGTTTCCCATGGATAGTACTTTTACGCTAGCACAAGATACCACATTGGTTCCGCAAACCAGCTCTTTGGAGGAGTCAACTACGTTTAATGCCGTTTCTACTCCCTTGCCGTCTCTTTTATCCCCCAGTTTCCGTTTCGACTCCTCTGCTCCGGAGCAGTCTCCGTCTTCTAGCGAATCGAACGCCAGTCTCCATCTCTCCGATCTTCCCAGCGACCAGGCGACGATCGCCGATAAATTTCGCAACTTTGATGATTATAAGCAGCCGCCTCCTGTTGTTTGCGCGAGAGAACGCGACAATTACGATAGATCAGCGCTTCCCTCCAAGCAAGAACGCTCTTTAGGGAAAAAGACTCCAAAGAAAAAGAGTGAAAAACCTTTGAAGCATGCCGCTAAAAAGGTAGAAGAGACGAAGAAAGAAGCAACTACCTCCGCTTCAAAAAAAGTAAGTTTTTGGACTTCATAAAAGCCACAGCGTTTTAATATTTTGACCAATAAATTCAAATTACAATATTGCTACCGATTTTGTTCTAGGAATTGAAAATGCTGCATAGCATACGCTAATAGAATAATCAACGTAAATCCCCACGGCAGCACTGCCTCGAAATTTAACAAAAAACAAACAGGCAAAAGTGCAGATTATCGCGGGTTACTTGTGCGGTCTAGATGCAAGTTATCCCCATGCAGCGGATCACGTACATAAACACCAAAAAATTTTTTTTCTCGCCCATTTGAACGTAAATTTAGATACCACTGCGGCGTATTAAATTTTAAATTACCAATACGGTATATGTTTAAATGTTGAGCTACATTACTGTGCACTTTGCGCAGCTTTTAAATTTTTGGATTCTTAAAAAAAATTCATGCCAGCTTCAAAAGTTGTTGCTTTCAAATTTCACATAATATTTGTTCAAATTACAGTACTTAAACTTAGTTTTTTTAGGATAAAGCCACCCCAGCTCCGACTCGAAAAAAACAAAACGATGCGGTTGATCAGTCAAGCGCATCGACTACACGAGATCACGTGGGTCGGATTGAATTTTTACGGGATATTCAAATCAACTCTGGGATGCGACTGCCTGGAGTTGTCGCTGACGCATCTATCAGAGACGCTGTGTTACTGAACGACAGTGAGCTGAACGGTGAAGTTAGACTTGGTTTAAGCGATAATCAAGAAGCTTATGCAGAGAAGTTAGTCAAAAAGTACACGAAAAACGCCGGTAAAATTTTAAATTCGTTGTAGAGATTCAAAAAAATTAGGTTTTTGGTTGTCGTCGAATGTTAGGCTTGGAAGTTAAAATTGAATTTTAGGCTCTACACTAGGAAAAATTTCACAGCGGCATATGGAATGTTGTATTTAACATTACCCGTTTTCATGTCCCACTTTTGAGTAAGTTTTTTGGCATGTAGGATTTAGTGTCGCGACGATCTTTGCGTGTTCTTCCTGGAGCCAGTCACACAATTCAATAACAAAAGGCTTGCTATTTTGGTAAAAATAAAAGCAAAACAAATTAAAATGTCAAAAATTACCAAATTTCTGTTATTACTTTGACTGAGGGGTTTTAAGGGTCTATGCTTACGATGGCATTCTGTGTATAAAGGACAGGGCATGATTCAAAATTTATATTAGCCAAATACAAAATATACGCCCATTTCTGCGGTCACATGAGAACAAGGTTTCGAAAGGAGAAACTTCAGTCGTGGTGGGAAAAGTTAATTTCAAAAGGGTTTTATCATTTTAATGACATATGTAGAAAAGTTAATGTTAACTTATTTGAATTAAAAACTATTACCTCAGAACTAATTTCAAAAAGCTAACAGTAACCTCGAAATGCTGAAATGGTTGGCTTTAAAGACATTGAGAATGTTGTGCTAATCAAGTGCGTAATTTTAGCTGAAATCTAGCTGTTTTTATTCCAGCTGCTTATGGCCAATCCGTTTTGCTTGCAAGTGTTTCCACTGTGTTTTGCTTTCAACTGTGATGTTTAGTAGCAGTGCTTTGTTTTGTGTCGCATTTTTTACTTTGTGTGATCCTCGATTTCTTAGGGTAGTTATTAGCTGTTTTATATCTGTAATAATGTTATTTGTGCGTGAATTCGTTTTCAAAATAGATAATTTAGCTGTATTTTTAAAAGGGAATTCCAGTCTAGCAAGACTCTATTTTGTAAAATAGTGCTTAAAATTTTAAGGACAATGTAAAAAGTAACTAACTTTTCGGAGCCTTTTAGTTTTGATTAAATTTGGAAAAAAACAGAAAATATAAGTCAATTCTGATGGCGTATGCGCGGGCTATGCTGCTTTTGTATTTGTAGATAGTTGCTTACATTGAATCTTTCTGTGAATAACGCCAACATCAAGACTGTCATGTACTGCAATTAAAAAATTAATACCCACGCGAACGTCATGAGAATCTACTTGCAATTTCTCTTTTTTTCAAGTTGACTCACATCAAAACTAAAAGACTACCAGAGTTCGGTTTTATTGCACTGTCTATTAAAAATTTTATTTAGTGAAATATAGTCCCGCTAGTACCGGAATTCTCAAGGTGCTTGCTACCTCTTCAACTCCATTGCTAAATATGCCTCAGCTCACCTCAAACACTATTCTTTTGTTTAACTACACTTTGTTTTTGCTTCAAAAAGTTCCATATGTTACTGCATGATAGTACAAATATTTACGTAAAGTTCAAGTATGGTTCAGGCTTATGAAATACTGGTTTATAAAAGTTCAAAACTTTATCGTCAATCAATTTCGGTGCCTTAAATTTAATGCTTCATAATTTTGACGATTACTGCATACAAAGGTGTTGTTTTGTTTGCGCCTACCTACGTAATAATAAAGTTCTATTTTGTCAACGAGTACATTGGGTGAAATTCACAGTTGACGCGATTTTACAACCCGATTCCGCGACGGATAGACTGCTCTGGTCCAATCGAATTTAACTCCAGGTTTAAAAATCAAGTGTGTATTGTAAGCCCGTCTACAGTGGATGCGAAATTGCGAACGTTGAACAATTCAGAACGTCCGGCTTACCAGTACTTAAATTGTAGGGGGGACGCGTCCCCCCATCGAGATTTGAGCGCTGGTTTGCGGGAAGAAAAAGTTACTGTTTTAGGCCGGAAAAACCGCTAAAATTTTTGATTTCGGCCAGAAAAAGACCACCTAATTTTCACTAAAAAAAAATCGCCTCAATCCAATTCAGGAACTATGAAAATTTGGGTCAAATTTGTTAGCGGAACAAAGTTCCAAAAAATCCTGGCTACGTGATGTACTTCACAAAGATTCAGTCAACGCTGAAAAAGCGTCCCCCCATGCAAAATTTTACAATTTAAGTACTGAGCGCAACGTACGTTCTGAATTGCTCAACATTCGCAATTTCGCATCCACTGTAGACGGGCTCTAGATCAGGCTTAAAAAAGTCGAAGTAGGGAAATTGATTCTTGTACTGCTATTGATGGAGGTCAACTTGCGAAACTTTCGCGAAGGCAAGGTTTGAAAAACTTCAACTCGCAAACGGGACTTCACAAATTGTATTAGAATAAGACCCGCTGACCAATGCAAATGAATAAAATAAGTGTAATGGTCAGTTAATTCTTTGCTAGTTTAAAAAATGTCTAGACTAAATTTCTATGGCTGTGTCTTCCTGACGAGTTTTTGCTTCGAGCATGTTTTAGTTTTGACTAACCTTTCTAGGCAAAATGTCGAAGAGAAACTTGACCATATATTATGATAGGAAGGAGGTTAGCGATGGTGCTGCTGTGACTTTGAAAATGCAGGCATTTAGTCTGCTCACTTAAATCGTTTAATAAATAATAGTAGCACACCAGCTCTTGATAACAAAACAGCAATTATATTTAAAATCGCAAACAAACAGAACTTTGATAGTAAGTAGCAAACAGGACCCCCAGTCCACACCCTTTTTTTTGTTTAGAAAAATTTTTGAGATGAGCAAAGCGTACACATACGAAAATCTAATAACACACTGCATTCAATTTAGCCGACAACCGATCGCATTTTAAAAAAAAGAGGTACGAAATTCTATGACATAAGCTGATTTGCTCATACTAAGGCCAAGCACTGGGTTACTCCAAGGCACAATCCAACAAATGAAAAATGGTGGAAATCACGAAAGTCTAAATAAGTCGCCGAGTTGCTCTCCAAATGATATTGGCCTAGCAAATCTTTCATTATACTCGCAGTATTACGCGAAGCGTGTAACGAGTTTGCTGGGCCCATCTCCGCGTCATTGGGCCAGCTGGCAACACAGCTCCTTTTGAAGAAAATGTCGCAGGGGTGGCGAGTCGTTGGCAACACTGTGTCCGATTTGACCGGCCCAAGATTTGAACCTCAGACCTGCAGCTCGAGAGACGAACGCGTTACGGCTCGACGGAATTATAATCAGCTCAAAAGGAAAACGGAATGTTGAATTCTTTTAGGCATAACAACACTGCACCGCGCACGAGATCATTTTAAAAAACTTTACATTACGAAAAGCGGGCCAACATAGAATTTGTTTCGATCCGCTTTTCTGCATTTTTCCAATTTATAACTTACGTCCTTGTCCTGCCTTCCAAACAATCATCGACTGAAAAATTTTCTTTTTACCCGAAATCAAAAACTGCCTTTGCTAATAAAATAATACGCTTTATTACAAAAGACATTATAAACTAATTGATTTCAATGCACTTACATTCTTAATCTTGTCAGTATCTTTCAAGTAATGTATATCAACGAACTATTGCTAATTATGAAAATCCTGAACAATTCTGGTGCCAGAAGTTAAAAAATGCAACGTGGTCAACTGGTTATCTAATTATTAAAATTTTGCAATTAAAGCAGCATGTCCAAACAGGCGTGTAGTAGCCAGAAATCTGCAATGGAGGAGAGGCTGTTTCGGAGGTCTGGGGGCTGAGCCCCAGCCGCCGGAGGCAATTGGGGGTCTGAGGGAAAAGCCCCCAGCCGCCGGAGGCACGGAGGTCCGGGGGCGGAGCCCCCTGCGCTCGAAAATTTTGTATTTTTTGGCAAAAATGAATGCTATTAAAACGTGGCACAAAAATTAGCATTGCTAAAACATGATTATTAGGGTGTTCGGGTTTTTCACTTTTTGCTTAGATCTTTTTCTTTATACGATTTTAAGGGTACAAATTGGCATGAATAAAAATCGTGATAGTTTTTTTTGAAAAATTTTTTATCTTTATACCCTGGGGGGGCATGGAAGGTTTTTGGGGGGCGCATATGACTAATATCGCATAACTCAAAAACTACTGCACTTAGAAAGACAATTTTTGCATCAATCGATTCAGAAACACAGGTTTCCTATCTGTGTTCAATACATTATATGGCTTTAACTGCTCTATGTTTCGAGTTATTTTCGAAAAACTGTTTTTACCCCTTTCTGCTTGCCATTTCGCTTTAAATTAAAGGTATTTTCTCTTCACCGCACAGATGACCAATTGGTGGACACACCTGACCTATAGCCTGCCTGAAGCGAGAAATTTAATTTGATTTCTGGAAGGATACCACCTTAAAACAAGTTACTAGGGACTCAGCAATCGCTTCTACTTCGACACTGCACTGCATGGCTGGATGCAAGGCATGGAAATGACTACTCCTGCTCATTCCCTATCACTTTAAAAGTTGCTACTGCAAGTCTAATAAGGATGTAATTTTCTATTCTGCAGTATGCAACGTTGCACAAGACAAGTGCAATTATTGCACTAATTTTCACTCTTGACTTTTGTTTTCACTTTATTAAGAAACACCAAACATTTTAAGATACGGCTTTCTTTTTAAGCCACTCATTCATTTTCGTCTTTGCTTCCGTGACAAATAAATCCCCTGATTCTAATATCAACTTGTCGTTTTTCTTCGGCTTTGCGAAAACCTTTCACTCAGGCATTATGACATAAGACCATCTCTCACAAGAGCGGTTATGATTGTCGATCGAATTCCAAAAAAACTTTGTCGTCAATCTGGAGGCAAGGTGCTGCTTTACTGCTGGATCCGAAGTATGGCCTGATAGGTGCTCGCCTCCATGCAAGTTGTTTGGTGTCAACATCACCAGGAAGTTGCTGATCGGGATCTTTCACTGTTTTGCTTGGAATGCAGGACTTTTTGAATGAATATTTAGGGTCACATTGATTGGGTTCATCCAAGAGCAGAAGTGTTTTAAAAACACAGGTTTTATGCAATGATCAACCAGATTCGTATGTTGTTGGCGAAAATCCAGCGATAAATAACGAAGAAATATCATGTTTGTTGGTCCTTCTGACGCGCGTGGATTCAAATGAATTTTCACAAACATTGGCACATAAACCGATATGATGTAGCTTGTGATTTGAAGAAGTTTGCTGTTTTGAGTGACGGTCATTTTGGTGCCAAATAGAAGTCTCATGTAACCATTCGCAGTTGTTAACCACTTGTAACAATAGATCTGTAATCAGAAAGTAATCTGTAATCCATCTATAATCAGTAAGTAATCTGTAACCCATCGAAGTTTCAAAGATTTTTGTCTTACAACCACAAAAGCATTACGTTTGCAAGGTAAGTGTTGCATATTTCGGTCATCTTCGCTTGGTATCTGACTTTACTGATTACAGATCTATCGTTACAAGTGGTTAACAACTGCGAATGGTTACATGAGACTTCTATTTGACACCAAAATGACCGTCACTCAAAACAGCAAACTTCTTCAAATCACAAGCTACATCATATCGGTTTATGTGCCAATGTTTGTGAAAATTCATTTGAATCCACGCGCGTCAGAAGGACCAACAAACATGATATTTCTTCGTTATTTATCGCTGGATTTTCGCCAACAACATACGAATCTGGTTGATCATTGCATAAAACCTGTGTTTTTAAAACACTTCTGCTCTTGGATGAACCCAATCAATGTGACCCTAAATATTCATTCAAAAAGTCCTGCATTCCAAGCAAAACAGTGAAAGATCCCGATTAGCAACTTCCTGGTGATGTTGACACCAAACAACTTGCATGGAGGCGAGCACCTATCAGGCCATACTTCGGATCCAGCAGTAAAGCAGCACCTTGCCTCCAGATTGACGACAAAGTTTTTTTGGAATTCGATCGACAATCATAACCGCTCTTGTGAGAGATGGTCTTATGTCATAATGCCTGAGTGAAAGGTTTTCGCAAAGCCGAAGAAAAACGACAAGTTGATATTAGAATCAGGGGATTTATTTGTCACGGAAGCAAAGACGAAAATGAATGAGTGGCTTAAAAAGAAAGCCGTATCTTAAAATGTTTGGTGTTTCTTAATAAAGTGAAAACAAAAGTCA
This sequence comes from Trididemnum nubilum, assembly GCA_963965965.1. Lineage (NCBI taxonomy): Eukaryota > Metazoa > Chordata > Ascidiacea > Aplousobranchia > Didemnidae > Trididemnum > Trididemnum nubilum. Next base: position 36,668,417 of record OZ014484.1, on the reverse strand, counting down.
AGAGTGAAAATTAGTGCAATAATTGCACTTGTCTTGTGCAACGTTGCATACTGCAGAATAGAAAATTACATCCTTATTAGACTTGCAGTAGCAACTTTTAAAGTGATAGGGAATGAGCAGGAGTAGTCATTTCCATGCCTTGCATCCAGCCATGCAGTGCAGTGTCGAAGTAGAAGCGATTGCTGAGTCCCTAGTAACTTGTGTTAAGGTGGTATCCTTCCAGAAATCAAATTAAATTTCTCGCTTCAGGCAGGCTATAGGTCAGGTGTGTCCACCAATTGGTCATCTGTGCGGTGAAGAGAAAATACCTTTAATTTAAAGCGAAATGGCAAGCAGAAAGGGGTAAAAACAGTTTTTCGAAAATAACTCGAAACATAGAGCAGTTAAAGCCATATAATGCATTGAACACAGATAGGAAACCTGTGTTTCTGAATCGATTGATGCAAAAATTGTCTTTCTAAGTGCAGTAGTTTTTGAGTTATGCGATATTAGTCATATGCGCCCCCCAAAAACCTTCCATGCCCCCCCAGGGTATAAAGATAAAAAATTTTTCAAAAAAAACTATCACGATTTTTATTCATGCCAATTTGTACCCTTAAAATCGTATAAAGAAAAAGATCTAAGCAAAAAGTGAAAAACCCGAACACCCTAATGATTATACTAGTAGTATAAATGGGCTACGTGGGAGGCAGCTTTTGCTAGAATTTTAGTTCTCTTATTTACAAAAGCTGGTAAATCATAAAATTCTATACCGGTAATTCAATAAAACTCTCAAGGAGTAATCTATTTCGTCTATATTTTATGCAGAAAAAGATCAATAGGGGGGTTAATGGAAGGAGGTTTGAGAGAAATGATTGGTAATTAACTAATACTGAATAGCCCCCCCCCCTATTCCTGAGCTAAAATAAGTTTCTGATAAAAACTAAGTGAAGCATTTTTCAATGAGCGATCAAATTTTATTACCTATTTTTGACTACTTTTTAATTTTTTTTCAATTCAATGAGTTTTATTAGTGACAAATTACGCCCCTAAATAAACGTTTCAAAATATGCTCTACATCATTTTTTTGTCTTTTCTAGTACAAAAGACAGTCTCACAGAAGCGCTAAAAACGCGGTATTTTCTTTATTCTGCATTTTGGTCGGCAGGCTTAAGAAATGGCTATAGCCCCCCCCCCCCCCACTGGCTGCGCTACTGTGTCCAAATTAACACACGAGCACTTAATAACTAGTAGGCAACACCCGTGAATATTTCGAAGAAATATACGCAATGCACAATTTGGAGTGGTACATTGACTGAATACACAGAAAGCGAAAAACAGTTGCGCAACCAGGAGACTGGCTAAAACTTACGCCGTAAGTTGATTTGAAAAATTTAACGCAAATATGCAAACTTTTGTACGTTTTCTAGAGTAGACTCAAGCAAGTTGGAAAAGCGTTGAAGAGACACAGCAATTCAATTCTTCGAAATGGATCTATAATTTCAGCGATTTAATTTTCTTGAAATGACTAAAAACTCAGAATCTCCCAAACGGGGATAACTTTTTTCCAAAAATCACAGAAATTATTCAGCGCAGACCCCCGTAAGTAAGTAACACGTTTTAGCTTTTCTCAAACAAAAAATTTTTAGCCTTATTCAAGTTTTTCCATCAGCCATAACCATAAGGTTACCTATCTAGCTGAGTGCTGATCACAATTATTAAAAGTTCCTCTTGCGGTCCGCAAAACTTTTGCTAAATCTTCTCATGTTCTCATTCTTAGACCATCCCGAATTAAAACATTAAATTTAATTTTTTATTATCGCACGCATTTGGGGATTTTTATTCATATTTTTGTGAAATTACAACTTGTTCTTTTCAGCATGATTAAGTCACCGCTTTAAAGAAAACGAGTCTTAAAAATCTAACATTTACCGCAAAATATTGTAAATTATACTATGAAGACTTGAAGAGTGTTTAAAAAAGTGAAATCTCCCTAAACCACAAGAACCTGACAAAAACCGATGATAAAATGAAAGAGGTAGTAGCTCAGATGTCGAGTCATCAGTTGCCTGATTTCACATAAGCTAAGACCCCAGCCTCAATTTATTTTGAAACCTAGTTTTTTTTATTCTCACTTTTGAAATCGACTTCGATCTCAGCGGGTCATCATCAGTTATCTTATTCGAATAGAAGATAATTGATTAAGATTACTGATGATGGCCCGCTTGAGTCGAAATCGATTTTATCACTGAAAAAACTAGGTTTTTAGATATGAGGCTGGTTTCATAGCTTTTTGAAATTAATTAAATTATTATAAAACAATCTTGAAGTTTTGGCATCAGGATTTCCAGGGCCAACCAATATGGGCAGCTTCAGAAAAGGACGTAAGTTCTATCTTAATCAACATGATGCCGAGTAAATTCAGGCACTAGTGAACACTTTTCCGCTAATTAAGCAAAAACGTAAAAACAAAGTGGGTGTCACGAAGATTAAGAAGAATGTCAGATGTCAGTTTTTTGCTGTGATTCGTTGCATCAATCAAAAAGTTCGTTGCAGAAATTGCACTGCGCTTCAGAAAATAAAAAAAAATGAAATTGGGCATCCTGTGCAGGAGTGGTCGAAAAAGTCGTTTTGGTAAAATGCTATTCGTGCCAACCTTCACCAAAATCTGTACGTGTCAGCGTCACTGATGATAATCTATGATATGATATCTCAGATTGATGCAGAGTCACAGCGAGAAGCTGACATCTTCCCACCGTTGATAATTTTCATGACCTCAAATTAAACATGCAAAATGATAAATTTCATAAAAATTCTAATACTATACGATAAAATTTATGTTAAGCACATGGCAACGACATCTCTTGGCTTTGGTTATACGAGGGGCAAATTTCAGAGCTCAAATTTTGATCTTTTACCGTAACTCCTACGCAAGCAGCTAATAATGATTTCGGAGATGCTTTGCCTTTGCTCATTGCAGATGTATCTTTTCTGGGAAAGGGAGTTTCTAGATAATCTTCTTCAGAGAAAATACGTACTTTGCCTGCAACATTCTTCTTCTTTTTCAAATTAAAAATTTTTCGTTTTCTTTTTTCACTTTTAGAATTGCAAAACAAGTTATTGCTTGGGATAGCAGTTCTATTCAGAGCTAGTATGTTTTCATCACAGGTACTTGGATCTTTGGTAGCTACATCATTAACACTTAAAGACTGATTTTTCAAATTTTCTACTTCTTTTGTCAAAAAATTTGTGGGCTTGAGAACATCACTCAGAATCTCTTGTAAAACCGTACAATCTTTGTTGTTTTCTGGCAACTGAAAAGGTTCATCGACTTCTTCAACCTGAGATGTCGTTGCTTTATCTAGTTTGCCGTCTTTCAGGCACTTTTTTTCCAACTTTAAACGTTTAGCATTCTTCTCAACCGCTTTGTTTTTTCGTTTACTGTTTAGTCTCTGCAGTTTTGTCTCAAAACTTTTGAAAGAAAGTTGGATGTCTTTCACTGGCTCAGGTTTTTTGTTAACTTTCTTTTTTCGTTTGGTTGTTGCAGTTGAGACATCTTTTGTTGATTTTGTGTCATTGCAGTTTGTATCTTCAGTGGGCGAAATGTCATTTGTGTCAATAGTTGGCCCACGAGTTGCTCGTGCAATTGAATTTATTACTTTCTTAACCTTGATTTTGCTATCGTACTTAGCTACAATCGGTGCAAGAAAATTTTGATTTTCTTGTTTCCATCTTTGATCACATTCATAAGGCAAGTGATCAGATTGAAAACAGTAGTAGCATGCTTTTTTGTCAACTTCTCTGTGTGAAGTACAAATTCGGCCAGGGTTAACAGTCATATGAAACTGTCGCCAGATATCCGGGCAATGCTTCTTGCTGTGTCCCACTTGATTGCATCTTTTACATTTCCTGCTTTCTTTGTAGCATGGGCCAAGAAATACAGACCCCTTGCATGCTTGTGGATGATGCCCTCGATTGGCACACAAGCAGCAACGCTGCACTTTTCTTGGTTGGCTACATTCGTATGACATATGTCCTAGTGCGTTGCATCTGTGGCACCTAGTTTTTGGCTTGTTGTAATAACGTACAATACGTTGATTCATCATCTCATGATCAATGGAAGATACTTTCCAAATGTCATTACTTTCTTCTGCACGTAAACAAACATCGGAGTCTTCTGACTCACTACTGCTGGTAATTATTTGCCAGTCTTCATCATCGCTTGAATACACAGACACAAAACTTAGGTTGCGAGTGCGCTGTTTAGCAGTAGTTGGGTGCCTTGCCATTAAAGGAACTTTGTCTCCGTTATGTTTCGAAGATGTACTAGTACAACTTTTAGCAGTAGATATTTGGCCGCTGTATTTCTTTGAGAAACCAGTACTGCTTTTTTCTTTGGAATAGTCTCCATTTGACACAGTCACAGTAGCTTCACCAGTGTTATAATGCAACTGGCTATAAAGTTCAAATTCAATTTCACTATTACTCAAATCAGAGCTATCTGACAACAAAGAACTCGAATCAGACCAGGACATGATAATTAAATTTACTGGCCTAAAGCAAAAGAATTCGCGTCCATAAGCTCATCAATCTTATCTTGAATTTGTGGCAAAAACTCTTCAGATACAAACAGATGAGTTTCATCTAAATCTTGCAATATAAATTTTTTTCCCAGTGCATTTGATTCATCTAAATGCAGCAAATACTGTTTCATAGCAGGATCACATTTCACCAAAACACCTTTTATAACATTAACCATTGTTGCTGCATTAGCAAATCTCGTACTTATTCAAAAATATTGTAGTCATTCTCATAACATGAATAGGGAGACTGCAGATAATTTCAAAAATACACATTAAAATAGCTGTATTTCGGGCAATGCTGAGGAAATTTTGGTTTAAAAGAAACAAACTTGAAATAAAAAGTAACAAGCGATCTAGTCAGACCAGTATTCCCAGGTAGGTTTTGGTGAGCCAACTTATGCCAAAAAGTCTGTGATTTTGCTCAGGTCAGACAACGGAAAATCCAAAAATGGAAACTAAAACCCCAAAACGCTGATTTACCAATAGAAATGGGCCATGTAATTACATAATGAAACAACAAAGAGTTAATAAACACAGTAAATCCTCAATTCAACAAACTAAAGCAGAAACAGCCCCATTTGTTGCTAAGAAATCCAGCAGAAACCCCATTAATTAAAAGTATTTTTCCAATTATAATGCTGAAAGCAACTTACAGAACTACTGAAAAGACTAGGAAGGGCAGTAGGGTGTTGCAGGTGCTCCGAGGTGTGCAAAAACAGCTCACCTTTTTTTCTGTGGTGATTTTATGTAAAAACCAAACAAATTTTTTTTCAGGCAAATCTTATAAGGTTAACCTCTAGCTGGGAACATAAGCATTTTTAATTCCTAAAAAGTTTTGAGAAATGATAAGCAAAACATACAGTTTTAAATGAATGCTTAATTTCAGTTAGGCCCATTGTAAAATACAAGTAATGAGTGACATAAAAATGCAATTACACCAAAAAATGTTTTAAAATACTCTTTTTAATCTCATTTTGTCCCATTGGGACAATATTTTTGTACTGGTATTAATAATGTTTTATTCATTACACTCCATATTTATCTATTTCAACCAATTTCAATTTGTTAAAATCGAAAAATCCTTTTAAATACATATTGATTACTCAATTGATTAAAAGCATAGAAAAAAAATTACTAGCCAAGAAGTACAGTAGACTGAAAAACCTCAAACATCTCACAATCGAAAACTCAAGATAAATTTAAAGTTTACATGTTTGCAAAGCAAAACTGTTTCTGAATACTCTACTACTACTATTATTTACTGAACTATTGAGCTCCAAAATACCTTCATCATCAATAAATTTTAAGCTAGTCTTACCAGCTAGTTGGCTGGAGATAGTACTGTAGCTTTGCTGGAAAAATCACTTAAGATGCAATAATTTAGTTTTGTTGAGATTAAGCAAAATGAAATGCAAATAATGCATTAATACAGTCATAGTGGAATTGAACAAACTTGCAAAATGATAAAAACTTCATTTCGACCGATTTGAATCACCTTGGCGCAACATATTTTTCGACCCTTTCTGGAATGTCTTTTGATGGCCTCATATCCTTCCAACCTCCCTTTAGAAAGTCTGGTTCTATGCCGCCTCACTCTTCAACAGTGCCATTTTAAAATTTCAATGAGCCCTTGGTCATGCTGGTATACAGGAAATTATGAGCATGCTGATTCCCTTGCTAAAGCTTGAGCCTTCCTGCTCAGTGCCCACTGCAATGATTTCTTCTTCTATCATTGTTAAAACCCATTATACCCAGTATTACAAATGAAAACGTCACATTTCCCACGTCATCTTAATTGTCAAATTCTTCCAGGTTTTCCAGTGAAATTGGTCTTACCATGCCTTTAAGCTGTAAGCTTTTATGCTTTTGCTGCCATGGTTACAGCCTCGTACTATTATCATACCTACACAGGATCAGTTATAAGAACTCTTCCTGCATCGCTGTTGACAACATCTATGGGATTTCCATCATCTCCTTGACTGTTCTGCCTCGGAGCCTCTATGCAAATCTACCGATATCTTCGGCTGTAGTCTACACTTTCAAATTTCTATTTTTGATCATTGGTCCAGACCTTTAGGTGTTGCTTGACTGTTAGGACTTGGCAGAGTTCTTCCGCTTCTTTATCCAGCATCCCTCAGCAAAGAGTCCATAGCACCACCAAAAACCTGATTTTCTAGAGGTAAAATTTACAGTGAAAGATAAATAGCCAACTTTTTAGGTTCCATATTGTCTTCTTATTAATCTCATTGCTTGTGATTTATAGCCTGACGTGTTCTGAGCTAGCTGCAACGAAACACACATATAATTTGGACTGTTTACTTTAAAACTTTCTTTAAAACAGTTAGACGCAATGGATATCTGATATGATCATATCGTCCTACTAGAGGTAAATTTGATCCAAATTATCTAAAATTTGAACTGTGGTGTTTTTACACATAATCACCACAGGAAAAAAGCAGTAGGTGTGATTGGACAAAGTTGAATTTTTGAGAGGGTGCCTGCAACACCATATCAAGGGCAGTTATAAGAAATATTTTGCTATCCTCAAAGATGTTTTGACTCAAACCTTGTTTGAAAAACATTTAGATCAATGAGTAATAATGAAATGTTCCAATCTCAAAATCAAACCCAGGACCTTCAGCATAAGAACAGCTGGTACCCACAGCTAGACACAATGAATTGGCTGTCCTGCTTCAAATAACTGCATACTCTAGCAGAGCCTGCAAATGATGGCATTTTTACCATGGTAAAACTCAACTAAAGTACTGGTAGTATAATTTTGATATTTACAATAAATTCAACATTATCAAAAACCTCTCGTTTGGTAATTAAAAATTAAAGTAATTGATATATCTTAAGATATTGCAACACGCTTTCGCTGAATATGTTGGAGATGCAGATAGAGGGCATTGAAAAAAAATGTACCTTAAAGTCTGAATCTGGATTTATCTTTTCACTCAATAATTTCAGTGAAATATCTAAATTTGTCTAAATGGCACCCCCAAATACCTAGGTCTGGAAGGAGTTTAGCAGGATTCGAAATTAATGCTTTCCTGCAGTAAGCTGAAGTCACATAAGGCAAGTTATTTTTTGGCTTCACTTGCCTGACAAGTATGTTAATAAACTACTGCGTATGAAAAATAAATGAACAAAAGTGATTGAAATCTAACAAGATTAGCCTATTTAGAATAAAATAAAATGCAAGTACAGAAACTTCGGAGCATAATGTTCGAAAATTTTTTGCTTGCTTTATTTTTGCTTCAAGTAAAGAAAGTTTTTGCTTGCTTTATTTTAGGGCAATTACCACAAGTAACATTTAGCTAAATTGCAATTAACACTTTTTAATCGCATGCAGATTCGTTCAATACTCAGGCAATCTTTAACAATGTTTTTGGCACAATATGTTACAATCTTTTGTAAAAATTGTTCTTATGCTTACTGCACTAACCACTCTTTTGAATGTCACAACTCACAAGCACCACCTGTTACTGCAAGAATGTACCATCAAAAATTTTGCTTTGATCTTTAGCTCCTCTTTCTTCAGCAAAAACTTTTTTCTTTTTAACTGGTGTACACTCCAAGATATTCACGATTGAAAATGCCTTTGAGCAAAAAGCAACATGTATTATAGTTACAGTAACAATTTAAGTACCCTAATTACAATCAAAAATCAAATTTGCATATTGCATGATTGACAAAAGTAACCTCTGACATTACAATAATACATTAATTGCGCTCAAAAACTGATTTTTTGGGCTTTTGCTACAAAGCGGTTTTTCATTTTTTTAAAACTTAAACCTAAAATTCACCCCCATGCCTATTTATTTTAAGCAAGCTGAAATTTCCTAGGGCAAGTAAGATTTGCACGCTAGTATGCAAATAAGTGAAGTTTATTTAGAATATAATCGATAACCTAACCCGAAACTCCAAACTGCAGTTAAAGTCTTAGTCTAACTTCAACCCTAACCCACACTAAACACTAGTATGAACACAATAATGTACTGCTAATTTCCTACGAAATGCAAGCAAGTTATGTTCTTTTTGCTCAAAATTTTTTAAAATGGTTAAAATCTTCTGTTGTTGCATATTTTGGAAATCCTAAACTTGGATAGCCTAATATCAATAACAGTCACCATATCTGATGATGATGTAGTGCTGTAAACATTGCTTTAAATAAGAAACTGTCCTGTGCAACTTACTGTAATATGCTAATTTTATAAAGCAAATAATAAAAATATTGCAAAAGTAACATAAGGTAAAGTAATACTGTAGGCTACAGTAAATGCAGTTTAGAATCAAATTGTTTGCAAGGAACTGATGATTGCTTAATCAAGTTTAATAGATGGAAACCTAGTTTTGATGTTTGTTAAATCATTTCATTTTGGATCCGGTATTGTCCTTGTCGACGGAGTTGGCTGGATTTCATTTCAGATTTGGTCACTGTCTTTACCACGCCATTTCGCTCAATCGCATGCATCTTCTCTCACCAGTCCATTTTTCTTTACGTCATTCTCTACCCTACTTTTTTTTACGTGTGTTTTGGTCTTCTTTTTCTTTACAAGACTAGTACTACTTCACACTTCAAATTTCAAAGCCTTCACTAGGCCTATCAAATTTTCATCTTCTTTCCTCAAAACATCAGACATGACCATTGACCATACCAGGTATCACTGCTACTAGACCTACCGGTACTTGCTCTAGCCATCCTATCCCAGACCCAAAGATTCCTCTATACAGAATATGGTACCTGGCACCAAACAGAAGAGGCTTGGCAAATGCTCCATTCGCACAGACATTTTGAAGTAAAGATTAAAAAAACTAACCCCTAACCCTAACCTTAACCCTAATCCTAACCCAAACTGCCAAAGCCTGACCTAAACCCTAACCCAAACCTATAAGTGTAATAATCAGAGTAAAAATTTTCGAAAATGAGTGACGTCACTGGAATCTTTGTTTTTAATTTAACCGTGTGTGTTCCATTCGCCAAGTCACTTCGGTACCAAACATGTCCATCAACTCCTCCCTGTTTCTTCAATCTACAGTAGTAGCTTCACGCCACACATTGCTTGAATCATCACTCTTTCTGTTCTTCTCAAAATTCCCATCTTTTTTTCTCTCAAGCACCATGCTTTACTTCCATAGTCTGGCATGCAGACAAGCCTTCCAAGAGCAACCAGACAATAACTCATTAACCGATAATACCAGTAGGCCTAGTAACTTTAGTTGTCCAAATAGGAGTAGGATTGCAGGTCAAAATAACCTCAATAACACTGAATTGTGAAGTCTGAAGCACACCAAAATTACAAGCAAGGAGTTGAAATAAGCTACTGAATAGTGAATACAAGTAGGTATCAGTATATATGCCTACCGTATGTCATTTTCTCATGATCTACCATACCATTATTACTGGTATTGATGTGCAAATTTCATTTGTTTGATGTCTATCGTTATGTTCTATTAAAATCGAAAATCATGTCATAATTCCTTTATCGTAAGGTCGATCTACATCTAGGCCAGCAGACTAGTTCTAGTCTATCTGATTCTGAGTATCTCTTCGTCTCTCAGTTTACAGGTTTACCAGTTTAATGTTCCTGTGTTCACGTAAAAATAACTCTTAACTCAGATTTGTCATTCTACTATTCTAGCCAATTATACACTGTATAAGTATAGTCACTAAGTATTACAGTGCCGTGGTAACTGGTAGGCATACCGGTATAGGCCTAATTAGACTGAATTAAATCGTCAACCAGTCAACCAGTCAACCCAAACAATGCGCACTGATGGTATGGTAGCAACTGGCAATATTTGCTGGCCACGCTTATGAACCTTCACTCCGGAGTTAAAGTAAACAGAAGGTGATTTTTTTTAAATTCCGAGTTAAAAATCCATTCCTATTCCAAGTGTAAAGAGATAATGTTCGAAATCGATTTTATTGAAAAAATGAGAACTACTTTAGGTAATAAAGAGATTACCTAACAGAGGTGGAGTCGAGAACACAAGGCTTGAGGCCAAGGCCAAGGACACAAAAAAATCCGAGGCCAAGGACAGCCCTTCCGAGGACAGACCCTCTCGAGGCCAAGGACAGGAATGCTCGAGGCGAAGGCCAAGGACCAAGGACACAAGCGCAATTAGGTGTTCTCCAAAAATAAAAAAAGGTCTTCAAAATTTTTTTTCAGGCGTTCTCCAGTGAAAAACGCCTTCTAAAATGTTTTTTCAGGCGTCCTACAAAATTTCAACAATTCCAAAAAAAGTGCTGTCCTCGAGCCGAGGACAGGGCTATTTTCGAGGACTTGAGGCATCGAGGCCAAGGCCAAGGACTTGACCTTCGAGGCCAAGGCCAAGGACTTCAAAAAGTGTCCTCGAGGACTCCATCTCCGTTAGAAATCAGAACACGGGTCAAAAATAGTTTACAGACGCGTAGCAAAGCATCATACTAACACAAGTACAGTGTGTAGCGTCATCAGCGAGTTGTAAACTTTGTTACGTAACATACTTGCATGCTCCGGTACGTTAGTACGTTTAGTACGTACATTCAAACAGCGTACCAACGCATCATATCCATACCTTCACAACAACAACTAGCTCGTACCGTACAAGCGTAGGCCTACCGTACTTTTTAGCAAAAATTGAGGCATACCATACCGTAGCCTACTTAGGCCTACGTACCGTGCGGTACAGCCATCCTTGCCTACGGCTATTACTGGTACTGATTGCACGGCAGTTTTATTTAATGTGATTAAAAACAATGAAGCCTTATTTAAAGCAGTAGGCCTAAAATTTTTAAGCGTTTTGATATCAGCATTATGTTGTACTAGCAGAAATGGAATAAACAATACGCATTAGGGTAGAGTGGGGTAAGCAGCCTATGAAAAATGTGCTGTAATCGATAGCAATAATGCAGAAAAATAATTTTTTTCTTCGCTCTATGTGTGCGCCGACTGAAGGTCTATCAACACACGCATTTAGGATTTTGACAAGTTTGTACTTAAGCTAAAAATCAATATTTAATTTTTAAAAAAATTGGGCGCTTTACCCCGCGCCTGGGGCAAAACACCTACAGGGAGGCGTTTTACCCCATCCCTTAAAGGGAAGAGGTGTTTTCGTGTTGACTTTTAAAAGGAACGTAGTAACAATTATAAACATGTCATACACAAGTTTTGGGGTGTTGGTAAGATAGATCAAGGCAAATATGCGAGAAAACAGACCAAAAATTACATGACCAGCAACGATTTAGTAAGACATAGCGGAGAGACAATCTGCCCAAAAAATTTTTATTTTTTAATCTAAATTGAAAAAGGCAAATCTTTTTAAACGTTGCTGATACCTTAATGTTCATGAAATGTATACCAATACCTAACCTACAATATGTTTATACTACCCAACCCTTTCCGAGGGATGACGCGCGAAAATACTCCGCAGAGACCTATTGGTCGTGCCACGCCCAAACATCTGGACCAGAAGTCAGAGATAAAGAGGGAAGGGTCAAAAAACAGTTTACTGTAGAAGTTAAAAAGCAGGACACTTTAGGAAAAGATGAATAAGATCCTGCAAAGGGAGGGGTGTCCACATGCACTGGTAGAGGAGTTCTCCTTACGAATGATATAAGCAACAAGATCAAATGAGGCTCTGACAATAGCAGCAAAGATGGGAAAGTTTACAGCTTCTATAGAGCAAAACAGGATTAATTGCATGGAAGGAACTGGAGGAACTTGACAACTCAGATGTGAGTGTAAAGAATTGCATCTCCAAGTGCGCTACATCGAGTATATCTGATTGAGGCTACGGCAGGGAAGAATGAGTAATAGACCACAACGTAAGGTACAAAACTGGAAAGCTCCCGCTTTGGATTGGAAATTAGCAATCTCATTCTGACCAAAGACCACCAAAAATTGACAGAAACATAGTCGAAACGGAAACAAAGAGGTCTATAATTACATTCCAGAGCGGCTTTGCTAAGAAACATAAAAGGCGGAGAAAAGCAGAAAGCAAATTGGGAGTCCGTGAGAAAGAGGACTGACTGAAAGTAGCAGCTCTTTGTTTGCAAGCTGTTACCCCAATTGTTAAGTCCATATTTCATAGCAAGAAAACACTTTCTCATCGAGGCTCAACTTTTCCTCTGAAAGTGTACCACTACTTGAATACCAGGCTTCATCTTGGCATGAACGAGCTCTGCGTCTCCCCTAAGAATCATCCACTCTCAGAGCTTTTTCCTCAAAATCTGTTATCAGCCAATGGTAGACGACTCTCTCGATCATGTTAATTTCTCTTCGAGAATGTTAATCAGAGGTGGAGTCGAGGACACAAGGCTCGAAGCCAAGGCCAAGGACACAAAAAATTTCGAGACCAAGGCCAAGGACAGACCCTCTCGAGGCCAAGGACCAAGGACACAGACGCGTGTTCTGTAAAAAAAAGGTCTTCAAAAAATTTTTTCAGGCGAAAAAGGTCTTCAAAAATTTTTTTTCAGGCGATCTCTACTTGAGGAAACCAAAAAAAAGGTCTTTGCAGATTTTCCGCAAGGTTTCTGGCGTTTTCCAACGAAATTTCAACGGTTCAAAAAATAGTGCTGTCCTCGAGCCGAGGACAGAGCAATTTTCGACGACTTGAGGCTTCGAGGCAAAGGCCAAGGACTTCAAAATGCGTCCTCGAGGACTCCACCTCTGATGTTAATGTTGCATTTCAGAAAATAATATCTTATTTTTTCGTAAGCTCCTAAACTCGTACGCTTCCCAAACTTTACTCTGCTGACCGCAACAAATTCACTTCAGACCTTCTGGCCTCCTCTATGCTTAATTGTAATGCTTTCAGTTCTTCGAGTCTTAAGATCTTCCAGGACTCGTTTGCTCTCCATTCCGATTTAGTCGCCCACGTATAGACCGACGAATCTGCCTCTTTTCTCTTTGGACCTGATCGTACGTGGTGTTTGTGTATATGCTTCTTGCATTAGATAAACTATCACTGACTCTTTTTCCTTTTCTGCTGGCCTATTAATGTGCAATGTCGGTGAGGAAAAAACCTCTCAGAAGACAACGTTTCTCAAAACTACTACAAAAACTCCTTTTTTAATCCAAACCAAAAAAAAAACTTTGCTGATGCTCTAATAATATAAATACTGCGTACTTCTTCGTAATCTGCAATGCCGGTAATGGAGGGCGCTCCACTTTATTAATTTTCCTCTTCTTTGGCTTCACCTTCCATAATAATTTTTGCCTCCCAAAGATAATACCAGGGACATTGCCGGCGCTAGTGCGGAAAAAGCTAATTTAGTTAAAACTAGGAGATCTCTGCTACCACTGGAAACGCTTCCTGGTAATATACTGCCAACTATTTAATATAAAATAAGCTTTGGCATCGAATTTCAAGTTTCTTTCTATTATTTCAATAAATCTTAGTGCAGTTAAAATGATTTTTATTTAAAGTAAAGACGAAATATATCGATGGGGTTAAACGCCTGATGGAGGCGTTTTACCCCATATATGTGAAAGCTTTTTACCCCACCGGAGTCATTTTTGGTCATGATGAATTTATTTTAAGGTTTGAGGCAATTGATCAAAAATAATAACCGAATCTTATATCAATTATGGTTTTCTTTTTACCGAAAAAACACAAATTATTTGGATGCCTTGAAGGCGATCAAATAGCTCATCAATTAACCCGCTATGCTGACATGAAAAGAGTAAAAAAAAGTTGTTTTTAATCATAAAATTAACCAGCTTCTTTTTTCTTTATTCCAATTACGGTCTAAAACCTATTCAGACAGACATGATAATAGTGTGGTAATATGACGCCGTTGCGCTCAGTATGTGAGCTAACATTGGCCAAAGGCTTCTTACCCCTCTAGGCTTTTTACCCCACTCTACTATAGTACAAATTATAAACAGTATAGACTTCGCCGTAATTATGATAATAAGGTTTTTTTTCCACAGGCCAGCTGGTCGAGCGGTAACGCGATTGTCTCTGGAGAAAGAGATCTGATGTTCAAATCTCGGCCGGTCAAATCAGAAAACAGTGTTGCCAACGGCTCGCCACCGCTGCGACATTTCTTCGATAGCAGATGTGTTGCCCACAGGCGCAATGACGCGGAAATGGCCTCTGCAAATCCGTTACACGCTTCGGCGTAACACAACGAGTATAATGAAAGATTTCATTTGATTTGATTTGAAGATGTCAAACGTCAACCGGAAAACTTGAAAAATGGTCAACCTAAGCGGATGAGGATTCGTCCAAAATAAAAGCGCCGCCGTCGCTTCCACGTGAGTGGAAGATAAATACGAATCAATCTTTCAATCACAAAAATACGATTTAATCCGCTTGACTCCGTACCATTGGCAACCCTTCATTTCGCAATTTTGTGACACCACAAAAAGCACAATTTTGCAAAATTTTCCGTTGACTAAGAAACGCGATTACCAACTGGTAGCAGAGAGTAGCCTAACCAAATCTGGAAACTTGGCAACTGTTACTGGAACCTATATGGCTAGGCTACCAGTACAGATCTACACTTTGATCATTTTGACTTCAAATTTTATATCATTCATTGGTTAAAATCAGAGGTGCAGTCCAAGGCACAAGGCTCGAGGCCAAGGACACAAAAAAAATCCGAGGCCAAGGACAGCCCTACCGAGGACAGACACTCTCGAGGCCAAGGACAGGCCAATTTTTCATTTGATCTTGACTTCCCTAATCTTAATCCTACTTATTTAAATGATGTTTTTAAAAATGCTGATGATAATGATGATGAGCTGAATATTGATGACACGTACATAGACACAAATGAGGCTAAAGTAATTTTAGGGCAAAATAGGACCTATCAGTTTTCCTCACTATATGTAAATGCTCGATCGTTAGTAAATCCATTTATATCCAACTAACTAATTTTGCAAAATTGCAATGTCTAGTTGCATCATTAAATTTTGAGCCAGATGTCATAGCAGTAAATGAAACGTGGGAAAAACCTGGCAGTAGTGGTCAATGCAAATCTTTGCAGGGATATCACTATGTCTCCAATGCGAGATCAATCAGCAAAGGAGGTGGTGTAGCAATGTATGTAAAGAAAAACATTTCTTATCAACTCTGTAGTGACCTAACTATAATGAATAAAAAATATTTTGAATCTCTTTTTATTCTTTTGAAAGTTGAGTGTTGTGAAGTTGTATGTGGCACCATTTATAGATCACCAAATCATTCCTCTAACGCTTTTGATGTATTTGCTAATAATTTAAGCACAACTTTAGCTTTATCAAAAAACGAAATAGCATAAATTACGTAATGGGTGACTTTAATTTCAATCTATTAAACTCTAATGATAAACTGACTGAAAATTTTGTAGACATGATGTTTGACAATGGATACTATCCCCTTATCAATAAACCCACTCGAATTACAACAAAAAGTAGTAAAACAATTGATCACATTTGGACCAATGCAAAATGTAGTGAGCAAATTTTGAGCCATATAATTACTTTTCAAATCGCAGACCACCTAGCAGTCGTGCAAAGTTCAGCTATAGGAAAACCTTCAATAAAGCCCCTCTTAAGCAATACAGTAATAAATGAAACAAATTTAGAAAAAATTTACCAGACTTTAGATAGTGCAGATTTTAGTGATGTCTTACTCAAGACAGACACCAACGATAGTTTCACCATATTCTTTGGCATTATTAACAATGCGTTTAATCATCATTTTCCATTGGTTACAAGCAAATTTAAACCCAATAATTTTAAATGGTATGATAATGATTTAAAATCCCTTAATCGGAAAAAGAACAAACTTTTCAAAAAATACATTGCTAATAAATCTCCAGATTCTCTCTTAACCTATCATCGAATTAGAAATAAATATTTTCACTTAGTCAGTGAAAAGAAAAACAGATATTACAAAAATGAGTTCAAAAAATACAAAAGAAATGTGAAAAAAACTTGGAAAACTATAAATAACCTTTTAGGTAAAGGAGTTAAAAGCCCATAAATTACCTCACTACTCTGTGAAAACAAAACTTTATCAGATGCTACATCTGTAGCAAATGCTTTCAATGATTATTTTTCTAATGTTGCTCAAAAACTAACAAACAAACTTCATGCAAGTCCAAACAATTTTCGAAAATATTTTACAGCTTCATGCCAATCCTCCTTATACATGCATGCTGCTACACCAACTGAACTTAGCTACATCATAAAAAACTTTCAAGGCTAAACTGAGTGCTGGACATGATAACATTCCTTCCATAATTCTAAAATATCTCCCCGACACTGCATTAATTGCCCTAAGCCATATATTTAATCTTTCACTTAAAAGTGGTGATTATATTACTCACTTTAAACATGCCAATAAGGTGATTCCAGTGCATAAGAAAGAAAATGCAACACTTGCAGAAAACTATAGACCTATAAATCTGCTATCATGCTTGTCTAAACTCCTTGAAAAGATCGTCTATAATAGATTGTTTTCCTTTCTAACACACACCAAACAATTATCTAGCAATCAATTTGGTTTTAGACAGGGACACTCTACCAGTCATGCAGTATCATTATTAACTGAAAAAATAACATGCACAGAGCTGGACAGCGCTGTTTCGAGCTTTTAGCTCTCATCGGCAGCCCTCAGCCCGCAGCCCTGGACGTCAAACTTGTCGGTTATGAAAAATAACATTAATGCTTTTGAAGAAAAGAAACAAATTATGGGAATATTTATTGATTTATGTAAAGCATTTGATACTATTAATCATAGCATCTTGCTTCAAAAACTACAACATTTTGGGGTGCGAGGAGTAGCACTAAACTGGTTTACAAACTATCTCAAGGGGAGAACACAGCAAGTTTCATATTTGGAAGTTTCCTCATCTAATTCAAATGACATCACCACATCAGTTCCACAAGGGTCCACTCTTGGACCATTGTTGTTTATTTTGTATATGAATGACTTCAACAATTGCTTGCAATTCAGTTCCAGTATTTCCTTTGCAGACGACACTAATGTATTCATTTCAAGAAATAATTCCAAGGAAATCTTTAACAAAGCAAATTTAGAATTGACTAACATGCATAAGTGGATGACAGCAAATAAATTAACAATTAACAAAACTAAAACAAAATGTATTTTGTTTAATCCAGGAAATAACAGAAATTATGACCAAAGCTTGTCAATAAAAATTGATGGTCAATTAATAAAAAGAGTTTCCTACATTCAATTTCTGGGGGTCAAAATTCAAGAAACTTTATCATGGAAACTGCACATGCTTGATCTAATACGTAAATTGCGAGCCGGTTATGGGACAGCAGTAAGAATAAAACCTTATCTCAGTCGCGAGGCGCTACTGTTGCTCTACCATACTCTGATTGAAAGCCACCTTCGTTACTGCATGGTTTACTGGTGTTTCGGAAACAAAACTTTAGTAATGAAATTGCAAGCTATATGTAATAAGTTTATACGTTTAATATTTAACTTAACCCATTAGATCCTAGCGTGACCATATGGTCACGCTTGACCGCCTCAGTTTATATGACTGTATTATTCACAGCGCTTTGTTGTTTTTGAAAATATTGTTATTGCTCGGCTATGTTAGACTTACCTAAGCTATAATCAGTTTTGCTTGTTTGAAATTGTTTCTTTTCCTGGACTTATTCCTTGTTGAATTTGAAGAAGTTTAAAATCGGATCAAATTACCATGTGAGTATATAGTGTACTTTTTCTGCATTATTTATCATATATTTACTTTGACCTAAATAGTTTTACT
Organism: Trididemnum nubilum; assembly: GCA_963965965.1. Taxonomy (NCBI): domain Eukaryota; kingdom Metazoa; phylum Chordata; class Ascidiacea; order Aplousobranchia; family Didemnidae; genus Trididemnum; species Trididemnum nubilum. The sequence continues at coordinate 36,650,126 of OZ014484.1, read as the reverse complement.
TTTTGTTTATATGACTTAGTACTAAACCTAATACATCGATATATGTTGGTTACCAGTTTGCTATTTGAACTTGAGGGTAGAGAAGCAAAAAGACTTTGGCGTGACCATATGGTCACGCTAGGCACAAGCGGGGTCAAAAAATAATATCATGCTACACCACAACAAGTAAGTTTGACAAAGTTTTCGGTTATAGGTTTTCACTGAAAGATGTTGTTGATGTGCTACTGGACGATGAAAATGAGGAACTTGAAGTTGATGGCATTTATATAGCTCCTCAAGTAAATATTGATTCAGACGAGGATAGTGCGGATGAAGATGAAGGAGGACTCATTGATGATCTGACTGGGCGGCAACTGCGTGCTGATGCCGAAATTGCTTTGAGAAACGGGAATAGAATTAGCAATGAAGATGAATTACGTGGCGCCCATCAAACCCCCTAGCACTCCACTGCATGCCAACGACAATTGGACTCGAGACGATCTTGTGACACAAGATCACATTTTTCCAGAAGCTAATTTTCAGCAGTACCGAGATTTGTCTCCAGTTCAGTTTTTTGAGCTTTTCATCGACGAAGAAGTTGTGCAACACCTAGTTACGCAATCAAATCAATATGCTCTTTTTAAAAACTATCCAGAATTAAAGTTAACTGCTGAAGAGTTAAAATGCTTTTTGGGAATTCTCATAAACACAGGTTACAACGAAAATCCACAAAGAAAGCTTTATTGGGATCAAGGTGACGATGTGCGCAACTACATGGTATACGAAGCAATGCGAAGAGATCGATTTGTACAAATAATGCAAAGCATGCATTGCGCTGACAACACTCAGTTGAATGATACTGATAAGTTTACCAAACTTCGCCCACTTCTAGATTTGCTGAAAGGGCGGTTTCTAAAGCATTTCAACCCAACACGTGATCTTTCCTACGACGAGAGCATGATCAAGTATTACGGAAAGCATGGATGCAAACAATTTATTCGTGGAAAGCCAATAAGATTTGGGTACAAAGCCTGGTGTCTAAACCAAACCAATGGTTATCTGGTAAATTTTGAACTTTACCAAGGGGCGAGACCAAATACCGGAGAAGAGGATGCGCTCAACGTAGGAAAAGCTGCAACTCCATTGATTCGCATGATTGACGAATTGCCGGAAGATATCATGAGGTTACCATTCCGATTTTATTTTGACAATTTATTTACCGGAATGAACTTGTTGTATCATTTAAAATCATTAGAATTTGGAGCAACTGGAACCATTCGGCAAAACCGAATTCCTAAAAAGTGTCCCATTATGGATTCAAATGAAATGAAAAAGAAGCCTCGTGGTACTTATGATCATGCTTCCGATGGTCGAGTAATTATTGTAAAATGGAAAGATAATCAAGTAGTCTCCATTGCTTCAACAGCCCATGGGTATGCGCCATTATCTACCACCGGGCGCTACTCCAGACAGGAACGAAAACGAATTTAAGTCTCAGTTCCGAGAGTTTTTCTCGAATACAATAAAGCTATGGGTGGTACAGATCAAATGGATGGCAACGTGGCCAAATACAGAATTGGGATTCGAAGCAAGAAATGGTGGTGGCCAATTTTTACGTGGTTGATTGATGTAAGCATCAACAACCCCTGGATTTTAATGAAAAGCTGTGGCAGCAGCATCTCACAGTTAAATTTCAAAAGAAATATTGTGCAGACCTATTTGATATCATATCGCACAATGCCAAGAGGGTCAGGCCGGCCAATTTCTAGTAGAAGTGGTGGTCGTGTGCTGAATTCCACTAGGTATGACAATATCGGTCATTATGTTAGACCTGTTCCCATGAACAAACGTCGAAGATGTGCAGCAGAACAATGTCAGTCGGTTGGGGGAACCATGTGTGGAAAATGTGACGTTGGTCTCTGTGTAGCATGCTTTGAGAACTATCACACTAAGCGCTAATGACTATGATGTTTGTTATTGATTTTTCAACAATGTGTTAACTTTGTTTTTCAGCCTACAATACACGAAAATTCGTTTATAACCATTGTTTTATTTATACTCACAGAATTGGTTCAGAAAACAAAAGCAGACACAAAATCAAGTAGTTTTTATCTGCATTGCGCGAGGAATACGGTTTCTCTTTGCTTTTGCTAACCAAATTACGTCATTATGACGTAATAACGACACCCCGCGCCGACACACTACTTCAAAAAATTTTAAATGCAAATAGTTAATATTTTAATTTCAAAATATTGTAATTTTTGTAGTCAAAATAATCCCAACTAATAAATTTATTCATTTCGACCGCGTCATGATGACGTCATGACAACGTCATCAACATCGAAACCTTCTCAAAACTCTTTCTGTGTCAAGTGTAGCAAACTACCAAAGTTATTGAATAAGATTTAACTATTAACAACCTAGTAAAAAGCAAAGTCATTACGAAACATATCAACCCAAAAATACGTAGCTCTAAGTCCTAGCGTGACCATATGGTCACAAGAGTTTTTTAGCCTCAAAACAGCCAAATCAAATTGTAAAAAACAAATATTTGTATTTTTCATGGTTTTGCTTCCCAAATGACTAATTTATCTAATTTACACCAAAATTTGGAAAAAAAAATTAATTCAGGAACTAATGGGTTAAGACGCACGCACAATGTGAAATATACAGTATATTGATTAAATATAATTTACTAACCATCAGCCAAATTTATGAACTGGAATTAGCAGTTTTAATGTACAAATATCACAAAAATATACTACCTCATCAACTACAAAACATATTCAAAATGAACAATTCTCAAATCAAAACTAGAAGTCATAGTAAGATCATAATGAACTATTGCAAATTCACTACTTCACAGCAGTCTATTAAATTTGCATGTCCAAAGCTCTGGCTTAAGGTACCCACAAACATTCAGAAAAGCGCTTCCACCAAAATATTTGCTACAAAAATGAAAAAACATATCTTAACTACAGCCCAATAATCAACAAAGACAGCTGTTGAACCTGTTTCATTTTTAATAATAATTACTGGTGTCACTACCAGCAACCACTGTCACCATACAAAACTACATAAATAATTTGTATAATTTATGTATAATCGATAAATCATCAAACTTTCAAAAAAACTAATGTTGTAATCCCTAAGCCCCAATGTTCAACTCCAAACCCCAAAAACTTTTTATAGTATCTTCTAAAATACATTAATTAAAGCTTAGATGACTGACTACATAACTCTTGGGAATTTGAAAAGTGCTATCAGTCATTGAAACAAATCAAAACACTTCCATCTTTAAATGTTGCTTAATTAAAATCATTAGTATAAAGAGTTATTTCTTTTATTTTATATCAGTTGATCAAAAATTTTATTGACGGCTGATAGCATTTATTATCCTTGTTTTATTGGCAATCAATTTTTGCATCAAAATTGTATTATTTTGGTACGGTAAACAATTATCAAAATTGTTTGGCACTGCAAATTGTGGCAAATATTTGACTATTCTGATTCTTATTGCAGCAGATGTTTAAACATCAATCTTGTATAATTTCAAACTAATCCTGAAAATAATTTTTTATTTTTTATTTTTTTTTAGTTTTAAGTGTGTACAGAATGTTCGTTTTTGTTTGTTGCTTTGATAGCCAGGTGACGTGAGCATGGCAGTCTCTATCTCTATCGTAACTATATTATATTATATTGCTATGATTTGGTTTTTGCCATGTAATAACGTAAGTTTTCGTTTTTCTTGCGTCTCCTTTTTTGGTGTCAACATTGTGACTTGGCATTCAAAATAAACCTCAGAAAGAAAGAAAGAAAGACAGGAATGCTCGAGGCCAAGGACCAAGGGCACAAACGCAAGTGTTCTCCGAAAAAAAAGGTCTTCAAAATTTGTTTCTGGCAATCTCAAAAACATTTTTCCAAAAAATTTTCCGACGCTCCACAAACTTTTAACAACTCAAAATATAGTGCTGTCCTCGAGCTGAGGACAGGGCAATTTTCGTCGACTTGCGGCTTCGAGGCCAAGGCCAAGGACTTCAAAATGTGTCCTCGAGGACTCCACCTCTGGTTAAAATATTCCCAAAACTGGTCTCCCTGATTATATCACTTGAATAATGTTACTGATGGTGATAAATTTGTTTGAATTGGAATCGCTGGCTAAAGCAGAATTCTAGGCTATCACCTTCCTCATTGAAGATCGCGGTTCTTAGTCTGCGAGAAATTTTACAAAATCATGCCTGTTGTGATGCCATAAAATTGCGAGCAAAGTTAGAATGAATATTATCAGCCATTTCAGTCACATCACCTGACCAATCCAATTTTAATACCCCTCATTTTTTCGTCCAAATTGTGGTTGGGGAAATCAAATAAAGAGCATTTAATCCCACAAACTCTACTTTATCCCTCCAAACTCAAAATTAATGAAAAAAGTAAGGTTTCACCAAAATTGGCTCGGTCAAATGATGTGACTGAAATGGTTGACAATATTAATTCCAACCTTACTTCAAAATTGAAAAATGCAACGTTACCAATGATACGGAGTCAAACGGATTAAGTCGTATTTTCGCGAATAAGAGGAATTTCAAAAAAAAGGTTTGGGGCATATCTTTGTTTCATCAAGTAGTTCTCATTTCTTGAATAAAACGATTTTGAGCAATATCTCTTTAAGTTTATTTTATCACATCACATATAAGTTATTTAGCGACAGTGATTTCAATTTTCACCGAATGCAACGAATATGCGCAGACAGGAACAGGAAAAAAAATCACCGAAGTCTACAGTGTCGAAGCAGCATGAAGTTTCAGGAACATACTTCAATAACCGAAAACATCAAAACAAGCCATTGCATTCACAAATGCGAAGATCTTATTATTCTATACTAGCGTATAACCCCCGGTCTACACTGTGCGCAAAACAGTGGCGCAACCAGGGTCCTAAGGGGGCCTTATAGTCTCCCCTCTTAGCCAAGTCAATTAAAAATTTTAACCCAAGTGGCAATCGTTTAAATATGTTTTGAAACTTGACCTGTGAGCAAGGATGGCAGTACGGTACAGTACGTTCAGAATTTGCGTACTACGTACCTCGCACATTGAACCGTACCGTACCAGCGTACCGTACTTCATTTCAATTTTTGAAGCGTACCGTACCAACGTACCGTATCCGTACCATTACAAAAAAGGCGTACCGTACCAGCGTACCGTACTTCTTAGCGAAAATTGAGGCGTACCGTACCGTACTGCCATTCTTGCCTAAGAGTAAGGGGGGAGGGTGCTTGAAAGGCCTCGGCGATTTAATTCTTCAATCATATCTTTAAAATCTTAGCAATTTTCTTCTTTTAAATGGCACTAAAAAGGAACAAAATTTGATCCTAATGGCGCTAAAGTGGCTATCAAAAATTAGCACTAAACTTTCCTCGTTTTCGACAGTCCAAAAATCAAAGCTTAGTTACGGAGCATAGTGATTGGAACGTTTAAGTAATCTTAATATAAAGCAAAGAGCCAAAACGTGAGCGAACATTTTTTACTGAACGTTTCAAGACATTACTAGTCTCATCATCAGCAGATAAATGATATAGGCAACCGCAACTTGTCACGAGCAAAGCACAGGAAAAAAAAGCAAAGCAATGACACATAAAACAGAAAAAAAAAAAAAAAGGAAGCTAGCGTAAAATTAAAAGCAATTATTGTTTTCACACGTTGAATAAATATAATGGAATTGAAGCTTTGTCGGAGTTTAGATCTGGATTTCTATGTTGAATCATTAAGGTTTCTTTGATTAATAATTTTCGCCGACGGTCAGATCTAGCCAGGATGATGGGGTTATTAAAATATTCGCTTCCTTTTTTTTTTCTATTTTATGCGTCATTGCTTTGCTTTTTTTTTCCTGTGCTTTGCTCGTGACAAGTTGCGGTTGCCTATATCATTTATCTGCTGATAATGAGACTAGTAATGTCTTGAAACGTTCAGTAAAAAACGTTCGCTCACGTTTTGGCTCTTTGCTTTATATAAAGCTTAATTAGATATAACGGTGCCAAAATATATAATGCTATTCCTAATCATATCAAAAGTCTTTCATATTCAAAGTTCTTGAAAAAATATTAGAAGCATTTGATATCATTTTACCAGGTATGAACAATGACAATTAACCTACAGTAACAACTCAACCTTACTGTAGTTTGACCAATAATGATACTCACTTTTTTCTATCTTTTTTAATCCTTTTTCACTTTAAGATATAACACCGGTACACACCGCTAACAAAATTTGGGTGGTTGCTTGATTAGATGACCGCAAGGTATTTTCGCAACCTCCAGTCATTAATAATTTGGAACCAATTTTAGCTTTTGTGTTGTGTTTTAATGTGTTTGTTATCTAAAGATAAAATAAACCGCTCGTCCGTCGTTCGTTCATTTGCAGAAATAGCCCAGCGACTGGCCCCAGAGCCACCGGAGCTTGTGATGGGGTGGATAACACCACTTAGATTAAAATTGCATTTTGAGTTTAAAATTAACTGCATTGAATTAGTAAACTGCATAACGTGTGACAATGCATATTTTGTTCAATAATGGTCAGTGCTTTTTTCTTTAAAGACATTCTGATCGAAATCGGTGGCTTTAAAGAAAGAGATGTCCCTAACATTGTTCCGCTATTCCCCTTATCCATGAAATTGATTTAATCTGTTTGACTCCGTACGATCGGCAATGCTGCGTTTCGAAGTTTTATGACATCAGAAAAAGGATGACTATGCACATTTTTTTCACAATACGTAAGCCACGCGGTGCTTGTTCATTGAACATCGCGTTGCAAATTCCTCAAGAAATATTGCAAAATCATCCTTTTTCTGATGCCGCGAAAGCATGAAGCACATGGTTGCCAATGGTCCGGAGTTTCATGGATTAAATTTATTTTGGCAGATAAGGGGAATATTTGAACTTGTCTTTAGACACCTTTTTGCTAGCTCAAATAGTTGTCGTTGCTCAATAAAACCGATCTCTAGCAGTATTTCTTTAAGTGGATGTGTCTTTATATCAGCTATCGGGTGTTTACAGAAAACAGCAGAATCATTTTAGCATGATTCCGTCTCTCCAAGAAAGCTTTAGCCTCGGTCAGAGATTTAATTAATATTTATGTTTTGATATTATGCCAATGAAAATGGTGCACTTCTCTGCGCTTGAGTAGAAGACAAGAATTTTGGGGTGGTATCTACTGTAAACCAAGTATTTGTGCCCGAGAGGGGCAAAAGTCTCGCTTTTGCGACGACCCTGATTGCATGATCTGGGTTCAATCCGCACCCTAGTCACGTCGTTGTGTCCTTGGATAAGACGCTTTAAGATGATTATCTCTGCTTGGTAGCTTCGAACAAGCAGCAAATTCAGTGAACAAAACTAGAAGAAACCCACAGGAACATTGCATTATTGGAAACACGAAGTACTTATCGCAATGAAAAGTGTGCGGATCGTCCAAAAGTTAGCATCTGACGCTTTCCGGTGACAGGAGGTTTAATGCACTACATCAACAGCAATGCCGCATAATTTAAAACAGAAGTAAAATCCAGTCGCCAAATGTTTTAACATCAGGCGGAAAACTTACAAATTTACCTCTAACCACAAAATTATGAACAAACTTGCATACGCTTAGCTTTTCGCGGGATATATTGAGGATTTTGCAAGGGAAAACAAAGTTTTTCGGAAGTTTATTTAACGGGCGAATTGCAAATTTGGTGCAGTAAAATGGTAAACTTGTTATTTTTATTGGCTTAAATATGAAAGAGTGAAACTCAAGCAAAGAGATGATTCAAGATTATTGTAACTCTAATTCACGGAAATACATAATGTTACTTTAAGTTAACTTTTTTCTATCTGATTTTATTCAGAATATACACGAACCCAGAGATAAATAATCCGGCGACTGGATTTCTACTCTGGGTTAAATTTGAAAGCGCTTTCTTTTCGGTACAACTAATTCTTCACAATTTTTGTCCTCTGCAGCTCATGCGTTTAGACTGCAGGCTACACCATTTTGACCAAACAGCAAGTATTGATTCTGAAGATATTTTTTCCTTAGTCAGTCACATCTGAAAAGGTGGAAATTTCTGATTTAGTAGACATAATATCAGAGGTAGAGTCCCCGAAGACGTTCTTGGCCTCAAGGACACGTTTTGCAGTCCTTGGCCTCGAATCCTACAAGTCCTCGAAAATGTCCTGTCCTCGGTTCGAAGACAGCATTGTTTTTTGATTGGTTAAAAAGGGAAAAAACAAAAAAATTTCTTGAACTTCTTGCATACGCATAGTCAGGATTTTTGATTGGGGGGGGGGGGCAAACCGGAAATTACATGCAATAAGTCATCAGCAATTTTCGAAAGAAGGGACTTTTATGGGACTAAAATACCTTAGAATGGAAGATCAGAATCCTAGGGCGTGGATTGGTGCGTAAACGAAATGTTGCTAAGTAGGAGAACTTGAACCAAAAGTTAACTAGAACTAGATTTTTAAGATTTGAAAACCAATTGAAAAAATTAAATTGTTCAGTCCTCCCTTTACTAACAATTTACGTTTAAAACCTAGCATTTTTTTGGATAAATTTTGTAAGTGACTTGGTCCAGATAAAGTTTTGGTCCTGGTTAAGATTTAGTCCAGGTTAAGGAAGCAAGTTACATCTTCTTCCATATTTTTGGCAGTAAGTAATATCACTCGAAGAATTTCCTCGGGGATATTTGCTTTGACATGCAAATAACCAGTTTTAGAATTACATCTACGACTAGGGGCCCGGGTCCCCTTATTTCAAATTCAATAATTTGTTTAATAAACTTTGGCCAAGCTATTTTTTTGTCTCGTAAAAACTGGCGAGGTGGAGATGGATTGTTAGTTAAAGTTGGTGTAATAGATGGTTAGTAATCGTAATCATGTTATTGCATTAAGTTATAAAAAGGCTAGATGAAGGCCAGAGGTTGCAAGTTGTAGGACAAAAACCTAGAATTTCTCCCGGGTTATACATTTAAATTGATTCACAAAAATTTGAATTGAGGGAACCCGGGCCCTCTAGATGTCTACATTATTATTATTGTTTATTACTGCTGTACGCGAAAATGCTCGAAGAAACCGAAATTGAACAAACAATAGACTTTGTTGTCATCATTTTTATCATTAGTGGCATTTCAATTGGAAGACGGGCCCCCTTGGTTCCCCTTTGGCTACGCCTATGGCTTCTGACTAGTCAATTCGTTTCCTTTTATTACTTGAAAAATAATAGAATGTGGTTGCCAACTTATAGCAAAACTAATTTTCAATGGCATTGTGTGAAAGCTCTAAATGAGGGGGCGAAACGCAATGTAGGTAGTTCTTTTTATTTCTGCAAATACTTCCGGTGCGGTTGGTACAAACAGCAAAACACTAAAAGTCTAAAGTGATTCAGGGCCATAACAAGGGATTCGAGGGTCCGGACACGAACATTTTTGAGCTGCTAATTTTTTCTAAACTATGACCGTTCTTATCTGAGTGTCGGTTCAGAAGAAAGTACATGCATGATAATGAAATGCAATACAGTTACGAGTAATGGACAGTGGAACAAAAAGTATTCGAAAATTCTAATCAAGTAAAAGTTTCGTTACTGACGAAAAAACTACTTGAAGTAAAGTAGTATACAAAGTACTGACCAAAAAAAGTACTTGAGTAAAAGTAAAAAGTAGTCGTTTTGAAAGTACTCACGTACAAGTATTTCTGAAAGTATTCAAGCAAAATAAACAAACTATTCAATCGACATGACAACTGGTCGACTACCGTGACCTGACTGCCGCAAAGCGCTTAGTCTTCTAATCCCTCATTCTCACAAGAAGTCATAAATTATTAATTTTTGCAAGTTTTATCATATTCTAGACAATTAATCAAGAAGAACAACACCAGCAAAACTTCGAGATTTGAAAATCATGCTATGCAGAATTTACATAGAATCATTTCATAAAATCTTTGCTCAAATACTCATTCGCTGTCATTGTTAAATTATGCTAAAATTTCAAAACACTGTGGACATGTCTTCTCGGTGTATAATAGTTTACTGCATCTTTACAGGGTGGGCCAAAATTTTGCATCACAGCTATTTCAGTATACTCTGTGATAAACTTTTTTTGGATTAATTAATCAAAATTATTGTGGATTTTTTGAATTTAATTTATTTCGCAACATGTGAAGCAGTGGCAGGCAGAAACCTGATAAACATCATGTCACTAAATCGCCCAAAATTATTGTAGATAGCCCATTTAAATAATCTGGGTCTTTACTGGGACGAAATTGATCGTCATATTGAAAACATTTTGTAATCACATTGCGCAATATACCACAGTGTCGTACAATAATGTTTATTGCATATATGGAGTGTGATTTTTGGCTCAGTTTGTAGAATTTAGCAATAGAAGCATTTAGTAATCATAGGACGCATTTTTGGCAAATTTATATTTCTGATTGCTTCTTTTACGATTTACTTTTAATAGAGTAAACATCTATACTAGTACAATATGCGATCAACGGTAGACACCAAACAACGAACATGAAACTAACACCGCCATTAACTGATTTTGGCGAGACTGGATCTGATACGTAAGCCCACAAGTAGAAAAAAGGCATGGCTACAGTCACTGTGGTGGTCTGACCTCTGACGCAAGAGTTGCCGGCCGAAAAAGGAGGAAAAGGTTACTAACTTAATTGAACTGAACAATTGCCGGTAGAAAAGTCGACTGTTCTGACGAATTTGTGGTTCAAATTTAAAACTAGAGTACTTTGTACTTTTCTTAATCAAACTACCACTTAAGTAGCGTTACTTTACTCTAAAAGTAATTAAGTAAAAGTAAAAGTAGCCACAAAAAAACTACTCAAAAAGTGCTCGTTACTGGAAAAAACTACTTGAGTGATCTACTCAAGTAAAAGTATATCGCTACTTTTACACCACTAGTGATGGCCTATGATATTCTAAAAATGTTACATGTAGTATAGCCCTGATACAACTACCAAAACGTTACTTGAGAACGACAGCTATAATTGTTCTGAATATACGAGACCGAATATTGCGAAGAATTTGTTTTGAGATGAGAAACAACAACTCTCTTAGCACTGGCAAGCGGTCTGGGAGAAAAGCAACTTCCACTGAAAGATTTTTGTGATGAAAATCGCCACCAGGAATCCCAAATACAAATAATAACTATTGTTTCAGAAAATAGCGAGTATGAAATTAAACATAAATACTGCATAAAAACTGTAATTGTCTGAATGCCTGGAAAAATACGCGCTGCACTTAATCAATTTTTCACCCGACGTCATGAAGATGAGAAGGCAAAGCTCCCGCAAAAAATTTGCGTTTCTTTAGCAAAAAATTTTTAGCAAAAAATAATGATTATAATTTTTACGTTTCTACAATTTGTGGACCTTTTGAAGGAAGGCCCCCGGGGCAAATGTCTGCAATGCTTTCCTTCTTAATACAGCCCTACTGGGATTCTCAGGTTACTTTTTGAAGGTAAATAACTTAAAATAAACCAGATTCTGGCGTTCTTCCGGTGAAGTCATCGTCACAGCAAGCTTGATCTTAAAAGCCTTGTTGCTTTCATTGACGTTTCATTGGTCATGACGACCAACATCATCAGAATACGAGCATACGATAAAGAGCTACGACTGAAACTACGTAGCGTCAATATGTTTTGCAAGATTTTATAAAGTTTCAAATCCAAAAGTTAATTATTACGGCACAACAATAAAAACAAACTTGTAGAAAAGCGGATAGTATTAAAACTTTGGTCACAAAAACTACAGTACAAACTAAAATGATATTAAACCATCAGGATACTAGAGTATAGAGCGATAACCTACAGGAAAAGATTCAACATTTGAACGATTTATTACTTTTGGCCAAGAACGAATAAACCAAGATTCGCCAGTTACTCTTTTAGAAAAATTACTTTAAGTTTTTAAAATTCGTTAGTTAGCCCAATCAATTATATGATCAAATAATATAGCACGTTCACACAAGGCGGAATTTTCTGTTTTTTGCTGTTTGATGGCTCTTTGGTGCTCTTTTAATCGGGAATTTAGATCTCGTTTGGTCTGGCCAACATAAACAAAATCACAGTGTTTGCACGGAACTTCATACACTATGCAGGTAATTTCTTCAGTGGTGATAGGATCTTTAGGGGAAGTAGATATTGGCCAATGGTCTGAATAGGTTTCATTGCAACTTTGACGCCAATTTCATTTAAAATTCTTCTAATCTTTTCTGTATAGTTCCTTGAATGTATGAAAGTTATGTGAATTTGGTGAAATTTTTGTTAATAACTTAAGTTGAATTTTACAAAGTATCTTTTGGGGGCGGAAACGTAGGCGCTCATTCATTGATAGGCATTAGATGCAAGACCATGGAGAAACATCACAATCAATGCACTGACACCTAAAGAAAAGTAAAGATTATAATTAGGATTGGGAAAGTAAAGTTTTTCTAACTTAACTTTATTGATATTTTCTTTTTTCAAATTGCTTTTTAAAGTCTAACTGTGTAATCTCCTTTAAAAGTCACAAAAATTTCCATTTTTCTGAAAAAAAACAAAAAAAAAACTAACTAAACTATTGCTCAACAGAGCATGGGGAGTGGAGGCTTTGCCCTCGCTCCCAGAACTCAGTTTTGTTCCAAGGACTTGAGCTTGCAAGTACGGTATCTCATTTCATTTCAAAAACATAAATTTGCAGTATTTTACAATACTTTTTGATGCTAATATCATAGTCGCCATAAAATAGATAAAAACTATGATAATATTTAAAAAATTTTGTGAAAAGAAATCGTTAAACGACCGTATTGCTACGGAATGTAATCAACCTTGCTGATAACGTGTAAAACTTTAAGATGACATTCATTATTTTTACTTAGAAACTACTTTTTTCGAATTAGCATCAAAAACTTAACGAAATGCAGTATAACCAAAAAGTTTGACGTCCTTCGTGGTCGACTCCTGGGAAATCATTACGACTTCCATTTTTTCACTTGTTTTTTTTTAAGTACCACAAGTGAAAAATCGTTTATTCCCTAGAAACCCCCCTGCCGCTGTGCAAGCCCTTAAGGTTTGTCCAGTTTGGCCAAGAGTCTTGTCCAGCTGGGGAATAACTTTGTTCGAGAAGCTGAGGGCTGCCGATGAGAGCTAAAAGCTCGAAACAGCGCTTTCCAGCTCTGTGCATGAAATTCAGTATCTTAAAGACTTTCGCGCTTAAAAATAAAGGAAAATTTGCCGGGCATAATTTAGAAAATTTGTGTCCTTGGTCCTTGCTGGCCTTGGCCTCGAGAGGGTCTGTCCTTGAAAAGTCGATCCTTGGCCTCGGATTTTTTCGAGTCCTTGAACTTGGCCTCGAAGGTTGTGTCCTCGATTGCACCTCTGATAAATATTAACCAAAACGTCGCAATGATTAAACTTTACTGAGCGCAAGGGGTGTTAAGCTTGAGCACGGAGTGATTTGGCTACTCCAATGACGAATTTTGGCAGCAAATCTAGTCGCAGTGTAACGTTGTTGAGTTGTTGCCACATGAGCAGTTGATTACCGGTATTTACTTTAATTTAAAAATTTTGGGATAAACTGCAGATTTGACCAAAATCCGTATAACTCCGTATCTTCGAATTTGGATTTGACTGTTGCGAACGCAAGTTTAGGCTAAATACTGTATGCAGAGCTAGGCACCCGCTACATGAAAAGTAGCGGCGCTGCCGCTTGTCGCTACGCTACTCTAAAAAAAAGAAGAGAATAAAAACGATGGCATTCAAATACGGTACCTAATGGTGAAATTTCAACTTTATTTACGAAAGTAAATTATTCAAGCTTTTAAAATACTGGTACAGGTTAAAATCGGCATTAACAAGCTTAAATGGTAAACAAGTAAGTAAAAGTTTGACGTAAAAGTAGATCGGGCGTTTAAGATATTGGTGTTTACGAAGTCGAAGGAGATACTTAGTAATGACGTACATGTTAAGCAAATGATGCTCAATGCGATATATGTTACACTAAGTATTTTTACTACGAATACAACTCCATAACTAAGTTGTCTTTGAAGCTTAGTTATTACCTGGTTCTATTTGTTTGTTCTATTCTCAGCGCACTATAAAATCAATTCTCAGTTTTACTGTTAACTGTTGTAGCAAAATCTATTTTACTACGCCTTGATGTAACTACTCAGGCCCGGCGCCACGAGACATAGGCGCAGTCAGAGGGGGGTATGGAGCCCGGGCCCCCTCCAATTGAAATGCGACCAGTGACAAAAATGTGACAAAAAAGCTTATTGTTTCGTCAGTTTCAATATTTTTCAGCATTTTTTGCGTACAAGAGTACACGCTTACAGCGGTAATTACCAATAATATTGACGACCAGGGGGCCTGGCCCCCTCAATTCAATTTTCGCCCATCAATTAAAATGAATAAACTGGCTGAAATTAAGGGTTTTTATTTTAAAGTTGCTACCTCGGGCTCTCATCTAACCTTTTTAAAAACGTAATGCAATAACCAGGGCGTGATTTACCATATGGCACAGGACCCCTTACTAGAGCCCTGCGCTCAGATGGTAAGACTTTATTTTTGGTCTACACTTATTCTGCGAAAATCTCCAACATGCCAGGGACCCCGCGCAATGTAAATCCGGCCCGGGCAATAACATGGCAATCAGGCGTAACCATCTATTGCACGGTTTTTAAAAACAATTCACCTCCACCTCTCTAGTTTTTACGCGAAAAAATATTTTTGAAAAAACAAGCTAGGAGAAATGCTCATTAAACAAATTATTGAATTTGAATGGAGGGGCCTGGGGCCTCTTGACCGTACATGTACTCTTACAATTGGTTATTTTTACGTCAAAACAAAAATCTCTAAGGAAAATCTTCGAGTGGATTATTATTTACTACTAAAATATTTACAAAATTTAACCCCAAATGCAAAATCATAAACGTATTTTCGACCAAATTATAAGTAAAAGAAGGATCGAAACAATTTAATTTTTTTCAATTGGCTTTCACATGCTAAAAATCTAGTTCTTTCAAATAGTTCTGAACACATGCGAAATGTGATCCAATGGCATCAAAATAGCTTTTTTTCTAAAATATAGCAAAAAAATTGCCAAGCAGCTGGGGCTTTTGCCCAAACCTCCATCTGTGATACGTTTGAGTAAACTAGTTTGCTTACACACGTCTCCCAATTTACATATTTTCATTTTTAACTTTTGGTTTAAGCTCCTCCCTTTTGAAAACTCTTCGTTAAGTGCCAAACCAGGCCGCAGCTTCTGATTATACATTCTACGATATCTTTGTCCCACAAAAACTTCCTCTTCTGAAAATTTCTGATGACGTCATTGCATGTCATTTTTGGTTTGGCCCCCCTCCAATCAAAAATTCTAGCTACACCTATGCACGGGGGGAGGGGCTTTTTGGGCCGTATCCCCCAAATCACTGCTTGTGCCTCCCAAGCGAGAGTAAACTTTTGTACTAGTACAAGAGGACCAGCAAACTTTTGCCCCAAAACAGGTCACCACAAACCCTTTTTTTCTATGAAACAGCAAGCCAGATCGAGTGAACGTGATCAAGTAGCCTAAGATTTTGCGATGAAGACCTTTTTTTTTTTTTTTGTTCTTCACCTCCAAATTTGAGGGCAAAATCCATACCAAAGGAGGATAACATAGGATTTGGAGCAAAATATTCACCAGATTGCTGAAGCATTCCAGAGGCGTCTGGTCTCGGCTGCGTAAGCGTCCCCCCAAAAGTTTTTTGCCCCCCCCCCAAAAACTCACTACTCTGGGCCTGTTACTGTACTGTTCTACTTGCAGTGCACGAACTGTACTGTGGTCTTCGACCAGATAGCCAACAAATCATCTTCATTTGTTTTACTAAATGCTAACATTTTGAGGAAATATCGCGGAAAACCGTCTTTGCGAACTGCAAGTTTTTGGCAATTTATCGAACTGTAATTATCGCATTTTCGTTAAAGACATACTGCTCAAAATCGGCTTTATTGCAAGCGGTTTTATCAGTTCAAATTGGCCCGCTACTAGCCACATTATTCGTTTAATTTTGGTTCAGAAAAAATAGGACCACGCGTACGATAAAACTCGCCTACACATATGCGAGTTACGACAAAATGTCGCAAAGGTAACCTTGTATGTTCTACTAAACTAAAATAACGTGGTAACAAGAGCATAGTGAAAACAAACGGAGAGTAAAGACTCCAAACGGTAACGTGTGAAAATGTGAATCAAAAAAGTCTTGGAAGGAGTTTATTAGGAGTAGCGGCAGCGGCAGAATTTTTACTTAAAAAACAGCGCTGAAGCGGTGCCGCTTTTTCGGTTAAAAAAACAGCGGCGCTGCCGCTTAACGCGGGTGACGAAAAAAAGCAGCGGCGCTGCCGCTACCGCTACCGAAAAAGTAGCGGCGCTACTAGCGCCGCTGTGCCCATCACTGACTGTATGATCAAACAGGAAATGCTACGTCACAAACTCAGAATGTTAAAAAACACCCTTTTTTGTCAAAGCACGATTTCTTAAGTCATATCAATTTTCAATCTTTCTTTCATTTCGATTAGGTCAGCAACCCAATAACAGCGTGAAAATAAGCGGACTCAGGAAAAGAAGTAATACGTTTAACGTTAAAGGCTAAATCATGTAGAACTCAGAAATATAATCCAAGACAAACCGAGCTACAGCTGTATATTACTAATTTTGTTAGTGCTTATCCTTGCGATTATCTTAAATTTAGCCTTGCGATTATTTCGTCACATAGTTTATACACTTTAAAAGTTGAAAGGGCATTGGCGGAGGTTTCTTTGCTGGGTTTTCTCACGAAAAAAAAAAAAATTGGCAGATCTGAAAATTAGCCACCAAATTTTGAACTTTCTGCGTCTTTTCGTTCTCAAAATGTAACAGCTCAGATTTCCTCTTAGAAAGGCTTTTTTCCCTTAGAAATTTTGCAGAGTTGCCAAATAGAAACAAAATTTTAAAGAACGACTGCATATTTCTAATTTCAATTGGTGCTTTGCCGCAGAGTTGTTGTCAAGACATAGAAAAGAGTCAGAATTGTAAATAGCTCAGACGCGTCGCCAGCGGAGGGATTTTCGTTTTTGCCCCCCCCGATTTTTTTCTTGCCCCCCACGGTATTTCTTTGGGAGGAAGAAGTTGGTGTGTTTGGGCGAAAAAAACGTTAAAATTTGGATTTCGGCCAGAAAAAGCCTTCGGATTTCGGCGAAGACCTTTTCTTTTTTTGGAGATCACCTGCTTTTGGTCGGAAAATTTGTGACTTCGGCCAGAAAAAGCCTTCGCATTTCGGCGAAAACCTTTGCCCCCCAGATTTTAATTTTGCCCTCCCCCCGATCTCGCGAAGCTGGCGACGCCCCTGAAATAGCTACTTTTCAACCAAATGCAAGCCAGCTTTCCTACAGTAATCTTCAACCGCAGTACAGGCAAAATGGCAGCACTGACGTATGAAAAAATTGGTTGATTTTGAACTGCAATATCTTGAAAACGGGAAGCAGTGCTGTCGCTACCTGGGGAGGGGGCTGAGAGCTTGCCCTCCCTAATGGCTGCTTGTCCCCCCTTATTTTGGTTTACTCATAGGTGGGCATGTTAATGCAAAACGTTAGCTTCGTTAATCACTTGTTCGTTAACAAACTTCACACTTCCGTTAACGTTAATCCGTTATTTTCAGCTTCAATTAACGGAAGTTAATAAAGTCCGTTAATCCGTTAACATTTTGCGTGTAATTTACATTTTGTTTTATTCACTCGCTTCTAGGACACGTATTGACGCTGTTGATCTGATTGTAAGGAGATATTTATTGCAATGGTGGTCTTTTTGTTGTTTGGAGGTTACATTTTACAGTCTTATCTAATTTCAAGATAAAAATAAGTTCAAATGCACAACGAAGCTGCGATCGGAAATTCTTTGAAAATTGTGAACAGCGATAATTAGTAGGCCTATGAGGCTGCAGCTTGTTATTTGCCTCAAAAAAGAGCTCCTTTCTTTGCTTTTTTCTATAAAACTCGTGCTAATACGCAAAGGTGTTACCTGTGCAAACTGATTTGTACCGGTCCGATAAATGAATGGTGCAAGATATTAACGATAAAAACCTTAACCGACAAGTTTGACGTCCTTCGTGGTCGACTCCTGGGAAATCATAACGACTTCCACTGGCAGTTAGATGGCCAGATCAACCACCTACCCTGCAGCTACAAAGCAGCTCGAGTCATAAGATGCACAGAGCTGGACAGCGCTGTTTCGAGCTTTTATAAAAACCTTTACGGAAGTTAACAGAACTTAAAGGAAGTTACTTTAGTCCGTTAACAGAACTTAACGGAAGTTAATTTAGTCTATTAACATGAAAAAACTTTTTAACGGATTAACGAGTTAATCAAAAAGTTAGCTTCGTTATTAACGGATTAACGATTAACGGACTTGCGCCCACCTATGGGTTTACTAAAATACTTTTTTTTGCAACTCCATGTAACGACAAGACAACCGACAAAGATGCAAAAAGGAATAATAACATTCAATCCTATCCTACTTGACTAAGGTTATCTACATTAGCAGTATATCGAAGTTTTTAAATATCGAAAGTTTAGTTGTCCAAGTTTCAAGCACACCAGCTTTAACATCCAAAGTTTCCACCTCTGAACCCATTAGGTCATCAAGTAATTAGACTAGTCATATCAATTTCAAAACTACAAACGTTTGCATCGTATTAACAATTCAAAGCATTCTAAGCCCGAAGCCAGTGTTTCTCAAACCATGGGTCGGGACTCGGGATGCACATCAAGCCGCTAAGCGTATACGGATGGTGGCCCAATTAGGGGTGAAGGGGGCTCCAGCCAGCTAACCTTAGCCAAGTCACTTAGAAAATTTTACCCTAAAATGCAAGCGTTTAAACGTGTTTTAATTGGACTTGACCTGTAAGTAAAGTATAGAAGCTGATTGAGCTGGGCAATTTATTTTTTTTACTGGCTTCCAAATCTTAGCAAATTAATTCTTTCAAATGGCTTTAAAAACGAGCCAACTGTGATCCAAATGGCTTTGAAATGGCTATTTTTTCTAAAAAAAAAAAAAAATCGCTCAGCGGCTGGGGGCTTTGCCTGCAGACCCCGTCTATGATATGCTTCAATTGCACCACTTTGCTCAGCTCGCCACCCACTTGAGGCATGTTTCAAACGAAAAAAAAACAACTTTTGGTTCAAGTTCTCCTGCCCCCTTTTAGCAAAATCTTGGTTGCCCGCCAATTTACGGGCGCGAAAAGTAGAGATGTAGACCTACAAAATCGTTTAGTTTGTTTTTTAAAAGACAAGTTGTTTTTGTCTTTTTAGAGCACACTAAAGGTTGTTTAGGTCGCAGCCTCTGCTGCAGACAGATTTTTCAAATGATTATAGGCCGGAAACGAAAAGAGGTTAGATAAACGCTGCCTGCCATATGTCTCTTTTTTAGATATGAATACAAAATTTTAAAATCGCGCAAAATTTGCAACCGTACAAGATCAGTTTCAATGTTCAAAAATTCAGTCTATTTAGTGCTCCCTCACTTCGTTTACTCTGACGTTGGCACTGACGGGAAGACGTAAAAAGTTCAAATTTGGTGAGAATGCATTTTAGGCTTTTCCAACATTTTGGTCTACAGTAAAAAACTTGACATGAATTAAAAATGCCTCTTTAAGAGTACAATTAAAGCTCTAAACGCGAGTTTAATTGCCTTGGCTCGATTTCAGCGTAGCGAAGGCTAATCTAAATTCAGTTTATTGTTTCATAATATTCTCTTCAACGTTGTGACAACAAAATATTAAAAGAGGACTGAAGGTAAAATCAATATGGGTATCTAAAGTTATAGGCCAATCGTATTAGATTAGATTAGCATTTACTCTATTACTCCATCCTTTTTGAGCTAGCCTTTATGTAGATATTCTGCTTTAAACACCAAGACGCCTGTTAGTAGAGGCCAGTAGCGTAGCCAGGGGGGGGGGGCGGGGGGGGCTATAGCCCCCCCATTGGCCTGCCGACCAAAATGCAGAATAAGAAAAATACCACGTTTTTAGGACTTCTAAGACTCTCTTTTGCACTGGATCAGACTAAAAAATGATTTAAAGCATAGTTTGAAACGTTTATTTGGGGGGGGGCTAATAGACTGCCGACCAAAATGCTGAATAGGGAAAATACCACGTTTTTAGCATTTTAAAACTGTCTTTTGCACTGGATTAGACTGTTTTGAAACGTTTATTTAAGGGGGGGGCTAATGAACTGCCGACCAAAATGCAGAATAAGGAAAATATCATGTTTTTAGCACTTCTAAGACTCTCTTTTGCACTAAATTAGACTAAAAAATGCTTTAAAGCACAGTTTGAAACGTTTATTTAGGGGGGGGGGCTAATGAACTGCCAACCAAAATGCAGAATTAGGAAAATACCACGTTTTTAGCCAGTAGCGTAGCCAGGGGGGGGGCGGGGGGGCTATAGCCCCCCCATTGACATGTCGACCAAAAAGCAGAATGGGAAAAACACTACATTTTTAGCACTTTGAGACTGTTTTATGCACTGGAGTGGACTAGATAGTGATTTAAAACATCTTTTGAAACATATGTCCAGGGGGGGGGGGGCTAATTTGGCAAAAATAAAACCAACAAATAAATGAAGCCTTTGATAAATGGTAAGAAATAAGCAATCAAATTTGATCGCAAGTGTAAAAATGCTGAACATTGGTGTCATCAACAAATATACTATAAACTAAGGAATAGGGGGGGGGGGGGGGGGCTATTCAGTATTTGGTAAATACCAATCATTTCTCTCAAATCTCTTTTCATTAGTCCCCCCAATTATTTTTCTCTGTAAATTGTATACGAAATAGATTACTCCGTGTAAGTTTTATTGAAGTATTCGATTTTATAATTTACCAGCATCTAAACAAGAGAACTAACATTTTACCATTAGCCACCTCCCAAATAGCCCATTTATGCCAGCAGTTTAATTTTGTTTGCACTGCCAATTTCTAAGCCACGTTTTAAAATCATCATTTTTTAATCAAACTAGCCCTAAAATGAAGTTATTTTTGCAAAAAAATGCAAAATTTTCGAGCGCTGAGGGCTCCGCCCCCAGACCCCCGGGCCTCCGGCGGCTGGGGGCTTTGCCCCCAAACCCCCAGCCTCCGGCAGCTGGGTGCTTCGCCCCCAGACCCCCATTGGCCTCCGGCGGCTGGGGGCTTCGCCCCCAGACCCCCCAAACAGCCCCCCCCATTGCGAATTTCTGGCTACGCGCCTGGTAGAGGCTGCCCTAATTATAATTTTTATTGGCAAACCTGACGTCCCATGGCTGTAGCCTAGCCCAGAGAGGCTTCTCAACCTTTTTACATGAGGCTTTGCAATGGTGTTCATGAAAAAAATGAACACCATTTCGTCATAAAAGGTATCACGGATGT
Organism: Trididemnum nubilum; assembly: GCA_963965965.1. Taxonomy (NCBI): domain Eukaryota; kingdom Metazoa; phylum Chordata; class Ascidiacea; order Aplousobranchia; family Didemnidae; genus Trididemnum; species Trididemnum nubilum. Next base: position 36,628,718 of record OZ014484.1, on the reverse strand, counting down.
TATGAATACTTTTATGCGGTAATACTATTCGTGATACAAGCTTCTGTGATGCAATAACCAATATTCATGATGAAATGGTGTTGAAAATTTTTATGAACACCATTGCAAAGCCTCGTAAAAAGGTTGCGTGGCTGATAAGTTAATAGTTTAAGAAGTCTTTGTTCTCTGTGGCTGAGCCTAATTGCGCCGTTGTCTCTGGATCGCACAAAGATGGAGTTGCCGATGTTATCAACATCAGGGTTGCCAATATAATTTATGATTAGAGAGGCCCCTACTAGGTGTTTGAAGTACAAAATCTCTGGAACAACTAGATCAAGAAAGATGGAGTCAGCACTAATTTAATCTAACACTATTGCCCCGAGTTTAGATATCCTCATTGATTTTGTCTTTTTAGTCCTGTTTTAAACAAGCTGAATTGAGTTGAAGTTCAGATGAAGAAGACAAAACTAAGTCCAGCTACGCTATAGGCTCCAACTAGAAAAAAACACTAAATCCGTTCTAAAAGAAGGCCTTTATCTTTGGTTGTACAGTAGTTAGGTAGATTATCGTACTAGCACAAGGGTTTGCAACCTTTTGATATTGCCGGCCGCCAGGCGCGTAGCCAGGTTTCGCAATGGGGGGGCTTTTTTGGAAGCTGAAAACAACAGCAAATGAACTTGACCCATATCTTTTCATCAGTCTTGAATCAGATTGAGGCGGTTTTTCCTGTCAAATTCATGTGATCTCCAAAAAAAAGTCTCCGCTGAAATTGGTCGGTTTTTCTATTCAAATTCAGGTGGTAACAATATCAAAATCAAGTCAAAATCACATCAGGTCCTTAACGAATTCCCGTCCCAATCTCAATGGGGAGAGCTATTTTCGGTTTTTGAGGACAAATCGGCCTCAAATGTGCAAAAAAACGGGGTATTTTGCATGCTCTTCAGGCCAATGGGGAGGGCTGTAGCCCCCCCTGGCTACGCTACTTCCGGCCGCTTTACGTCACGTTTAGTCTATTACGTACGGCCGCCAATGAGCATAAAACTTTTGAGGTTACGTTAGTTTCTCTGCAAAATAAAATGTGAATTAATAACTCATTGTGCGTATAAACAATACCGTATATAATACCGGCTACTCCAGGCCCGTAGTCGGAGCTTTGCTAAAGCGCAAACGGAAGTCTGTAGGAAGAGATGGTAGGCCATGGAGGTCTGGGTGCTAAGCCTTCAACAGCTGGGCGATCTTTGTGATTTTTTGGAATAGCTATTTTAACTCGTTTGAACGTCATTTTCCACGTTTTTTGAACCAATGGAAAAAACTGAATTGGTTTGGAAGATACGTGAAAGAATAATATGCTTATCCAGTGCCGTCGCTAGAGCAAACTAAGTGAGGGGGCACAAGCCGAAAGTGGGGGGGCACCAAAACAGACTGAACTTTTGCACATAAAAATTGATATTTTACGGCTACAGATTATGCGCTGTTTTAAAAATTTCGTATTCATGTCTGAAAAAAAGAGACACATAAGGTCAGCAACGTTTATTAGCTCGTTTCGTAAGCAGCCTATGTAATCCCTTGAAAAATCTGTCTGTAACATTGAATGCGACCATAAGCACATCCAGGATTTTGCTAAGAGGAAGGGAGCTTTTTTCCCACAAAAATTGTTTAATTTTGGCCCCGTGCCAAACGAACTGATGCAACTCAAGCGTATCACAGAACAGGTCTGGGGGCAGAGCCCCCAGCCCCTGGGTGATTTTACGGCAAAAATAGCAATTTTAACGCCATTTCAATCACGCTTTGCACGTTTTTGAAGCCATATGAATAACTAAAATAAATTGCTCAAACTTAGAATTCATTAAAAAAATTAAATTGCCTAGCCTCTTCTGCCTCCCTTATACTTAAGGTGAAGTTCAAAACACGTTTAAATGCTTATATTTTGGGGCTAAATTTTTTAAGCGACTTGGCTAAAGGGGACTGAAGCCCCCTTAGCTCCCTTCCCCCTGGTTGCGAAACTGACTGCGACCTAGAAAAATTTTTGAGTGTGCTCTAAAAAAACACAAACAACTAGTCTTTTAAAGAATGTTTTCACGTTTTGTTTCAGTACATAATCATTAACGAAGTACCGCTAACGATACTATAGGCTTACACCCTACTCCGCGACACATCCGCAGAGGCGTGTTAATAAGACAGATTATTGCCTCACATTTATGTACAGCAGTTGGTGGCCAGCATTTTCGCAAAGAATGGAGAAAACTTCGAATGAGAATTATGTTTAAACGTTATTATTTCTTTTTCCATTATTTCCTGTTGTCTTGTCGTTACGTGATGTTCCGAAAACGTATTCTGAGTAAACCGAAATGGGGGGGGGGGGGCACAAGCTTCGTTAGGGGGGCACGGCCTCCCCTGTAGCGACGGCACTGTGCTTATCTCTTCAGCCCCCTTTCTACTTACTGGTCAAACCCAAAACTTGTTTTAAAGTTTGCATATTTGAGGTAATTTTTCCAAGTGTCCTGCTAAGGAGAGAGGCTCAGCTCTTTTAGACCAGCCGATTAGTGATTACTCCGTTCGTATATTATTACTCTTTCTAAATAGCTTTGTGACATTACCATTCCAATTGGTCTACTTTGTGTCTATTGTTGTGGTTGTTGTATTTTTCCTTTATTCAGTTTTGCTTTGATGTACGCTAGCACGGCTGCATGATTCCCGATTAAGGGCAGTAGGTTGTGCACCGATTTACTAGCAGCTTTGTAGCTCTTCAAATAACAAAAGAAATGAGCAGTCATATAGAAACTTCAGTTAAAAATCAAAATAATTTAAAACCCCACTCCAGACTGTTTCCTCGTAATGGGTTCTTCAGTTTCCACGCCGCCTGATGAACCCATTACGAAGAAAATCAGTAGTGGGGTTTTGAATTGTTTTAATTTTTAACTGAACTTCCTGTGTCGTTACACACGAGGTTAAATGACTTTTAGAAATATTAAAAAAATATGTTTTAAAATACTGAAAACGTAAAAGAATTATTATTTTACGGTGAACGTAATTGCACTTTCAAGGCAACTTTTTTTTCATAATTCTGTTCTGCTATTTCGTTAGAGTTGTGACAGAAGATCAAATTAAAATTGAGAAAGTTATGATAAATTTGTTGTTTAGAAAACTCTTATAGCTCTGACTAGAATATTGTTAATAATAAGTTTTTTAGGTAAAAAATTTATCAAATTTTCTGACCCCGTCACTTTTTTGTGGCAACAATGTTATTACAAAGTACTCTCAAAGGCTTAGAATATCTTTTAAATATCTATGTTCAAGTAGCATCACTGTAAATCGATTTCGAGAAAAAAGATCCTTAAAGGGGGTGAAGCATCAAGCTGAGATTATGAGCAAAAGATAAAGAAACATCAAAAACATTTCTTCACTAAATTTCAGCTTTCTACGGTCTATCGTTTTTGAGATATTTCATTTCAAAGTCACGAGATTTCCCAAACAGTGTTTCCATTTAAGATGTAATTTCCTAGGAATTGGGATATACTATTTAAATTGTAAAAGTATTTCTGTTGTAACACTAATTCAAGCTGAAGCTTGCATTCAGGAGCTTTCAAACCAATGTGAAAGATAACTTAAACAATAAACAGTATTTTAGGACAAGTGAAATTTTAACTGGCAACACTGTGGTAGAGATCTCCTCAGAGTGAAATAAAACATCTCAGAACAATAAATCGTAAACTGGTGAAAGCTGGTGAAGATAATTTTTTTAGATTATTCTTTATCTTTTGCCAATAATCCCAGCTAGATGCTTCAACGTCTTTAACTTTTATTACTGCTATATTTTGAAAATGAGAAAGTTCAAATTTGGCCAAGATAGTTTAAGAGTTTCTCTATAACTTACGAACGAAAGACAAAAGTAATAAGTCTCTGACTCAGAAACCCCTTTGAAGTGCTTTTGAGTAGTTTATAGATTAAAAACCACAATATTGTACTAGTGTATATAATCAATTTTCAAAAGCACTCTAATATAATATCTACGGAAAATACCATGATAATATCTTAATCTTTATTTGCAAGATTTTAATTTAAAAAGGGCATTAAGGTAAAAAAAATTTTGGTCGTTTTTCGCTTAGAAATTTTGACAGATCTGAAGACTAACCTCACCAAATTTGATCTTTGTACGACCTTCCGTTACCGAGATATGACAATTTCCATTTCCACCAGAAAGGCTTTTCTCTCTTGGAAATTTTGCCAGGGTTCCTAGCTACAAGCAAAATTTCAAAAATTTACTGTATATATTTGTAATCCTCAATAAGTGTTTTCGGCAATGTTGTTATCAAAACAAGATAAAAGTTCATAATTGTAAAATTAACTGCTTTTCATGGAAATTCAAGCAAACTTTCCTAAACTTAATCTTCTGTCACAATACTGACAAAATAGTAACACTGAAGTAAAGAAGAAAGTTGTTAACTTTGAACTGCAATATCTTGAAAACGGCAAGACGTAGAAAGTTCAAACTTGTGAGAATGCATTTTAGGCTTATCACAACCTTTTGCTCAACAGTAAAAAGCTTGACTTGAATGCCCCTTTAATACAGTATTGCTATTTTATGCTTAAAAGATACTAATGAGCAGGCATATAGAAGACAAATGTTAGTTTGAAGACAAATTTTAGCGAATAAACACTTGGCTTTGCTTGCACGCTATAGCATTTGTTTCAAAAGAACAAAATCCTGAGAAACGTGCAAAAAAAGAGTTCAACTCTTTGTGATGGCTAATCACTCTCAACAAAAAGAGCTGAAGTATGAAAAACCACATTTTCCTACGGCTCCTCGTAAGTGAAATGAATAATCGTAAGTATTTACAGTATACAAAAACATCGACAATTTCACAGTTTTTCGAAGTTAGAATTCCTGGTTCTATTCAAATCAAATCTTTCATTATAGTCGCTGTAATACAATCAAATTTTTCATTGTTCATTATATCTAATCAAATCAGATTTTTAATTTTGCAGTTTTTGTTTAAAATTAACTGCATTGAATTAGTAAACTGCATAACATGTGACGATGCTTATTTTGTTCAATAATGGTCAGTGCTTTTTTTTTAAGAGATTCTGTTCGAAATCGGTTGCATAGGAAAGAGATGTCCCAAACATTGTACCGCTATTCCCCTTATCCATGAAAATTGGTTTAATCTGTTTGACTCCGTGCGATTGGCAATGCTGTGTTTCGAAGTTTTATGGCATCAAAAAAAGGATGACTTTGCACATTTTTCTTTCAGAATAAGCCACGCGATGCTTGTTCATTGAACATCGCGTTGCTAATTCTGCAAGAATTATTGCAAAATCACCCTTTCCTCATGTCACGAAAGCATGAAGCACATGGTTGCCAATGGTACGGAGTCAAACGGATAAAATTTATTTTGGCAGATAAGGGGAATATTTGGACTTGTCTTAGGGCATCTTTTTATTAGCTCAAGTAGTTGTCGTTTCTTCAATAAAAGCGCTCTTTAGCAGTATTTTTTTAAGTGTATGTGTCATTATATCAGCCAGGGTGTTCACAGAATACAGCATTTTTGTTTTGGTATTTGCTTTTTATTCTATCCTTTTAGCGTGTTTCCGTCTCTTTAAGAAAGCTTTAGCCAAGGTCAAAGATTTGATTAATATTTATGTTTTGATATTATGCCAATAAAAATGGTGCACTTCTCTGCGCTTGAGCAGAGAACAGGAAATGTGGGGTGGTATCTATTGTAAAACCAAGTATTGCGAAGCCTTATATACGGCAGCCTGCAGTGTGCCCGAGAGGGCAAAAGTCTCGCTTTTACGACGACCATGATCTGGGTTCAACCCGCACCCTAGTCACGTTATTGTGTCGTTGGATAAGACGCTTTAAGATTATTATCTCTGCTTGGTGGCTTTGAAAAAGCAGCGAATTCAGAGAACAAAAATTTGAGGAAACCCTCAGGAACATTGCATTATTGGAAACTTCGAAGCAGGTGCGGATTCCTCCGAACACGAAGTAGTAAACGCAATGAAAAGTACGTGGATCGTCCAAAAGTAAGCATCTGACGCTACCAGGTGACAGGAGAATAGCACTTACACAGGCTTGTCCATGGGAATGGGATGGGACAGAACACATTGCATTTCCCATGGGACCTATGGGACAGAAATTGATGAGCAGGAAATTGAAAATTTAAAAAGTAAGCATCATCTGACGCAAAAGTAAGCATCTGACGCTACCAGGTGACAGGAGAATAGCACTTACACAGGCTTGTCCATGGGAATGGGATGGGACAGAACACATTGCATTTTCCATGGGACCTATGGGACAGAAATTGATGAGCAGGAAATTGAAAATTTGCTGAATGAGTACAGTGACTCGGAATATGAGTGCCATAATGATAATGAATTGTAAACTCTGTTGCACTTTAAAATTAACAAATTCAATATGTTTTGTCGATTTGTGCCTCTTTTTGTACGTGTAGCCCTATCTAGTTCACATTATACTTAAATTTTCTGAAATTTATTTTCTTTTATTGAATTGTATTTCCATGGGAATCCCATGGGTGAGATGGGACAGGCATGAACTGCTATGGAATGGGATGGGACAGAAAAATATGTCCATGGACAAGCTTGGCACTACATCAACAGCAATGTCGCATAAAATCCAGTCGCCAAATGTTTCAACTTCTGGCGGAAAACGTACAAATTTACATCTAACCGCAAAATCATGAACAAACTTGGATACACTTAGCTTTTGCCGGGATATATCCAGGATTTTGCAAGGGAAAACAAAGTTTTTCGGAAGTTTATATTAGCAGGCGAATTGCAAGTTTGGTGCAGTAAAATGGCAAACTTGTTATTTTTATGGGCTTTAATATTAAAGAGTGAAACTCAAGCAAGGAGATGATTCAAGAGTATTCTAACTCTAATTCACGGAAATACATTATTTTACTTTAAGTTGGCGTTTTGAGCTTGTTTTATTCTGAATATATACGCAGCCTATAGGAAAATATTACGGCGACTGGTTTTCTTCTCTTGTTAAAATTTGAATGCGGTTTCTAATTGGTACCTCTAATTCTTCACAATTTTTTTCCTCTTCAGCTCATGCGTTTACAGTTTACTCGTACACTGAGCTATCTTGACCAAATAGCAAATATTGATGCTGAGGATATTTTTTCTCGGCCAGTCACATCTGAAAAGGAGAAAATTTCTAATTTAGTAGCCGGCCGAACCCGGCCGGAACCCGAAAACTACTTTGAAGCCCAAATCATAACCATAAAAAACTTATATGAAGTCTTCATTCAGCAATGTTGGCAAGTCATTTTGATTATGTTTTTGTGCACCCAAGACAAAAAGCACATCTCAGGCCCGAATTAAGCCTGAAATTTTGTCAACTTTAGGCCCAAACCCGTCCCAAAAAGCCCGGCCTGACTTACAACTCCGATTTGCGGAAACACGCGCATGCGTGTTTTTGCTAGCGTATCTCAAAAGCATGAAATAAAATTGCTTGTGAGCAGTAGCGTACGCAGGATTTTGAAAGGGGGGGGGGGACCAGGAACTTCAGAAAATTTGAGAAGAACAAAGATTTGATTCAGAAATTGTTCCACTCAAATTTAGTCCGATTTTTCGCCCGAAATTAGGTGAGGAGCAAAAAAAAAAGGTCTTACTTACTCAAATTTCCTCCGTTTTTAAGCCCAAAGCCTAGAAGTAATGCTCAGAACATACCCTTTGTGTGATCAAACCTTATGCCCAACTTGCAAAGGGCGGGGCCATGCCGCAATTTTGCTTATTTTTCCATGCAATTTTGCAATCCTGGCAACCCAAAGGGGGTTGCCATGGCACATTGCCCTCCCTATAGATGCCCCTGAGTGTACACTAAACCATCTTGACCAAATAACCAATATTGATACTGAAGTTATTTTTTCCTTGGCCAGTCACACCTAAAATGGTGAAAATTTTGATAAATAAAAAGCACGTAGATTAAAACAAAAGTGAAACATTTTTGGGAGATCCTGTACAATATACAGTAACTGTTGGTATGGTAATCTGAGTATGCAGTTTTAAACTGCGTTTTATTAAACCTCTGCAGGTTGTCACCAATAAATTGCTTCAAGGTACTTCAAAGTACGTTATACAGTAAAGTACTATGATTTTAGATGTTTATGAAATGGATGTTAGCATTCGTTACCGAGAAGTGGAGGTGAGCAATCTTCACGTTGATACCCCAGGTGGTTGTCACGTGACATACTGCCAGCTAACAAAAAAAGAATATGATCTTTTCGGAGGGAGTTTGGAATTCGAACAAATGCAGCAGGTTTGCTTTAGGCATTAATTGAATTGATAAATTACTAGTACGCAGAAATTTTTTTTTTTTACTTGACGGTGTTCTCGGATTTGTATTTAAACGAGGACTAAAGGCAAAATCGTTGGGGATGTTTACAATTAGACCAATCGTATTAGACTACAGTGGCGTTGACTCCATTTTTCTTGACCCAACTGTTCCAGAAATATTCTACTTCAAACACGATGTCAAGGCCTCTAATGTTACATATTTTAATAATTTTCATTGGCAGCCCTGATGTTGATAGCCTTGGCGTCGTTAGCGACCTCTTCCCAGTTCTAATCTAAAGCAACGCCGCTATTTATAGGCTACTGCATTGTTTCAGTGCGCACTAATCAGTTTGATCTCGTAAGCACAGCGAATCCGAGCTGATAAAAAGAATAGACTGTTTAGTATAGCCTAGCGATCTCAGTAAAAATCAAGCCGTCAGAGACATCTCAGTCTAAATCATAGTCATAGCCTATAGCCATAAGGTTTTTATTGGTATAGGCTACAAAGTACAAACTCATACCTAATAAGACTACCAATACTTGAGTAGGCCTATTGTACTAGGTTACAGTATTTTGTGACGCTAGTATAAGCTTTTTCATCTAAGCTGCAAACAATGGCCAACTACTTTAATAACTCTATTAAGCTAACTTTTCCTTGTTCTTAGACGTTTGTTACTTAGGCTACCATACAGTATACTCTTTTTTCCAGCTCGAATGTATTCTGATGACAAGATCAAGGTGTTTAGTGCGCAACGAAATGACTCGATGCTGTAGCCTTTAGCGGCGTTGCATTAAGTTGGAACCGGTAAGGCGTCGTGTATGAGGCTAAGGCTATCAACATCAGGGTTACCAATAAAAATTATAAAAATTTATAACATTAGGGGTCCCGACGTCGTTTTTGAAGAGGAATATCTCTGGAACGGCTGGGTCAAGAAGGATGGAGTCAGCGCCAATCTAGTCTTATGCGACTGGCCTAACTGTAAACACCCCATAGGCGTAGCCAGGATTTTTGATTGGGGGGGCCCAAACCACAAATCACATGCAATGACGTCATCAGAAATTTTCAAAAAAAGGATCATTTTGTTGGGCAAAGATATCGTAAAATGAAAGATCTGAAGCCGTAGCCTGTTGACACTTAACCAGGATTTTGGTAAAGGGATATGGCAAAAACTAATAGTTAGAAAGTGCAAACGTCAAACTTAGGAGACCTGTTGAGTAAGCTAGTGTACTCAAACATATCACAGACTAGGGTCTGGGGGCGGAGCCCCCAGCCACCGGTGGCTATGGGGGTCTGGGGGCAAAGCCCTCAGCCGCTGGGCGATTTTTTTAAGTTTTTGGAAAAAAAAGCAATTTTAATCTCATTGGATCACATTTTGCACGTGTTCAAAGCCATTTGAAAGAACTCGATTTTTAACATTTGAAAGCCAATCGAAAAAATTTAATTGTTCAATCCTTCTTTTACTTGCAATTAAAGTCCAAAACACGTTTAAAATCTTGCATTATGGTTTAAAATTTTAACTGTAAGTGATTTGGTCCATGTAGGGGGAAGTAATGCACCGTGCATCCTGCAATATTTTAGCAGTAAATAATAATCCACTTGTAAATTTTCCTTAAGAGATTTTTGTTTTGGCATGAAGTTAATCAGTTGTAGGAGTGCATGTACGGCTAGGGGGCCCAGGCCCTATCAATCGAAATTTAATAATTTGTTCAATGAGCATTTTCCCTAGCTATTTTTTAAAAGTATTTTGTGCGTAAAAACTGGCGAGGTAGAGGTGAATTGTTATTGAAAAATGGTACAATAGAAGGCTTACTAAACATGTTATTGCCTGGGCCGTATTTACATTGCTCGAGGCCCTTGGAACTTGACGGATTTTCGCAACATCTCCCGGCCAAATATAAGTAAAGACCAAAAAAAAGTCCTACTATCTGAGCGCGGGGCCCTGGCACTGTGGCATATGGCAAATACAGCGCTGGTTATTGCATTACTTTCATAAAAAGTTTAGATGAGGGCCTGAGGTAGCAACTTTTAGGACAAAAACTCTTGATTTCACGCGGGTTATACGTTTAAATTGATTGGAAAAACTTGAATTAAGGGGGTGCATCGGGCCCCCTGGTCGTCAATATCATTCATTGTTAATTACTGTTGTGCGCGTGTACTATTTTACGCAAAGATGCTAAAAGAAACTGAAAATGAAGCAACAGGGCTTTTTTGTCAAATTTTTGTCGTTGGTAGCATTTCGATTTAGGGGGATCAGGCCCCCTTCCTGGCTACGCCTGTGATTTTGAGTTAAGATTGCGCCCTTGAGTTCCTTCACAAAAAAACAAACATTTAAAGCAAAATCAAAATAACTTTTTTTCCAAAATGTGGAGGACTCAAGTCAAGTCATTTGGCAGTTTTTTGAAACCTCCAAGAATTGCAAGATATTATTATAAGATGAACGTCATTATTATTACTTACTTTTGTACGCGTAAACTCTAAATAAAAAAAACAGCGATTCCGGACAACGACAACGTACTGGCCATGCTCTCGTTATATGTATCATTGGTAGTATTTCATTTGGGGGGTTTGCATTACTTCTTGTGTTTAGCATTAAGTTCATAATAACTTTTAACGAGGGCCTGGGTTTGCAACTTTTAGAACAAAACTCTTAGATTTCTCGCAGGTTTTGCATATAAATTGTTAAAATTTTGAATTAGAGGGCCCTTGGCCCGGTACCCTTGGTCGTCAATTAGGGGCCCCGGAGCCCTCTGTTTGTCAGTTAGGGGCCCATGGTTGTCAGTTGGGGGTAACTGGTTGTTGGTTTGTGGCCCTCTGGTTGTTAGTTAGGAGCCCTGGGGGCCCCTGGTTGTCAGTTAGGAACCCTGGGGCCCCCTTGTCGACAGTTAGGGGCCTCGAGACCCCCTTATCGACAGTTAGGGGCCCCGGGGCCCCTGGTTGTTGGTTAAGGCTCCCCTGATTGTTAATTATAGGCCCTGGGGCCCCTGGTTGTCAATTAGCAACCCCGAAGCCCCATGGTTGTCAGTTAGGGGCCCTGGGGCCCCATGGTTGTCGGCTTGGGGCCCCCTGAACATTAGTTAGGGGCCCCAGGGTCCCCTGATTGTTAGTTAGGGGCCCCGGGCCCCCTGGTTGTTAGTTAGGGGCCCTCGTTGTTATCAATATTTTTGTTAATTACTGTTAGTGCATAATTACAGAAAAAAAACTTCTACTAAGCATCGCTATGCAATGTTGTCATAATTTTTTGTCATTTGTGGTACAGTATTTTAATTAAGGGGGGGATCTTGGACCTCCTGGCCCCCTCTGGTTACGCCCATGAAATACCCCCATTGATTTTGCCTTGAGTCCTCGTTAAAGTTTGCTTTAGAACTAAAAAGAAAGTTGGTGGAATTCATTTTGAAAAAATATGTTTTTGAAAAAAAAAAAATTATGAAACTGTCATTTGAAACAAAAAAATTTATTTTGAAAAACTAATTTTTTTTTGAAAAAAAGAAGTTTTAGAAGAGAAATTAAAATAAAATTGTGCTCTGGTGCCTAAAAGTCCCAACGCATAAAAGTCCAGGTGCCCAAGGTTCCTGGTGCATAAACTTCCCGTGCATAAAAGTCCCGCGCATAAGTCCCGCGCTTAAGTCCCGTGCTTAATCGTCCGCGGCTAAAAGTCGTAGACCGTCTTTGGGGAGAACTCACTGTTTTCCTTGTGGATGTGGAGCGCAAAATCTTCACCAAATCGCGGAGAATACCTTTTTTCTGGTCTTCAATCGGCTTTTGAAGACCTTTTCTGAACTCAAGGACTTTTCATCTGCTGTACGTGGACCTTTGCTAAAACTAGTTGAGTATCCCTGGTATATTGTATTACATCCATTACTCAGCACAAAAGCTTTCTTTAAAAAATTGTTCAAAAGCTTTGAAAAGTAAAGTAGATTTTTTCAACGTCAGAAGTGACAGTGTAGTAAAGAAACTCGGCAATCCAGCTTAAATCTATCAAAGCCATTAAGTTCAAGTCCTTCAACGTCTTAAATGTTGGAGTAATCCCTTAAGTTTGATTCTTCTACTTTTCTGTGATACCAATTTATTGTGAGAATTCACCTCATTGTTTGAAGGTCAATTTAAGGGTTCATTATCCAACATGGCATTGCCAAGTTTGGCATTAGCCTATCGGTACTTTTAAAATTTGATATGCCTAGCTGGAGTGCTTCGTACTAAAGATTTAAAAATTTTAAGAGGTCCATTTGGCATGGTCTCCTCAATGTGGCCAACCAAATTTTCTTATCTTTAATCTTTGATTCATATTAACCTATCTAATAGATTTAATTTGTTTAGCTCTTGTAATTAATGGGGGTAGATGTCGACATTATTGGAGAACTCCTGCAGTAAGACATCCTCAAATTTTCTCGCATTTTATTTTTACCTATCTTGAAAATTTATTTGTCTAGCTTGAGTGGTTAAAAATTTTGAAGGAATTTTTGGAGGAGGACTGCCCAATTGAAGCACTTGAAATGAGTCATATTTTATTTACCGATTTTGATTTTATCTTTCTTCTACAGTATTTGTACCTATTCTGATTTTATGTTTCTTTTATATACCTATTCTGATTTTATGTTTCTTTTATAGTTACCTACTCTGAAAGTTTTATATGTCTAGCTAAAATGGTTGAAAAGTTTAAAATTTTAACGACCCTGTTTGAGGGTGACCCCCCATTTTGAAAACCCCAAATTTTTTCAAATTTTACCTGTCTTTCATATTTGCCTACCCTAAAAATTCCATGTGGCTAGAGTGAATGGTGAAAAATTTTAAATTTTGGTGGCCCCGTTTGGGGGGACCCCCTATTTTGGTACCCCCAAATTTTGTCAAATTTTATCTTTCCCTTATATTTACTTACTTAAAAATTTTTTGTGTCTAGCTTAAAAGGGTAAAAAGTTTGAATTTTGGAGAGCCCATTTGGGGGGAAACCCCCATCGTGGCACCTCCAATTTTGGTTAGGTTTAGTTTATTTTTTATACCTACCCATTTCGAAAATTCGACCCATCAAGCTGTAACCGTTTAAAAGTTCAAAATTTTAGAAGACCTAATTGAGGAGGGTCCCCTCATTCTGGCGCCCCCCGATTTCAGTCACACAAAAGTCCTCCCTGGAACCCTTATATCTTCAATCGCTCAAACTTTGAATACAGTGCGTTTAGCGGTACAGTGCGTTTAGCGGTTTAAAAGTGGATAGCGGCAGAAGAAAAAGAAAAAAAAGCAGGAAAAAAAATGCAAAACAAGAAAAATGGTTTTCAAGTTTGGGTGAACGAACATAATCAAAAAAGAGGTGGTTGATAGTGTGCTCAAAAATCTCAACCCATTTTTCATCAATATGGGTAATTACCGAGATATATCGGTTCAAAATTGTCCACTTTTTGCCAATTTTTGTCCTGCAAAATTTCAGTCACGTGACCGGACGGCCCGAAACTCGGTTTGTAAAAGGCATTCATAAGCACTCGCGTTGCTTCTAAACTTCAGCTTGGCATGTTGAGTGGTTTTTGAGTTATAAGCAAATTAATAAATTATCAAGCCAAAAATCGCCGTTATTTTATGTTTTCTGGTGTCTCAATTCATGATTACGTGACCTAGGATCCCAAAAATTGGCACACATGACACTTTTGTTAATTCTTATGTTGTGTCCAAATTTTAACTTTTTAGGTTTTACCGTTTGCTAGTTACGAGCAAATCAATCCTCATCTGTCAAAATTCACTAACAAAAACAAAGGCACTACGAGATCGCGCGAAGTCCCTATAAATAACGACGTAAAGCAAAGCAACGGTATACAGGGTGTCTCAAAAAGATATACAGCATTTTATTTGTTGAAAAAATAGTCACAAAACATATTTTTTAACGAAAGGTTTATCCAAATGGAACGCTAAAAAGTTGAAGTTTCTTGAGGTAAAGTCAAAATTGCCACAAAAAATCAAGTTTTCTTGTAGAATCTTTTTTTCTTCTACACCACATGTTCGACGTAGGCTCCGCGTTGACCAATTACTGACTGAACACGTGTTGCCATGTTAGTCATAACTTCTGGGAATATTTCTTGAGGAATATTTCGAATTCCTCAACCGATATTTTCTTTTAGTTGCTCAAGGGTATGAGGCCTAGGATTTCCACAAATTCTGTCCTTGAAATACCCTTATAAAAAGAAATCTGGGGGAGTAAGGTCAGGTGAATAGGGTGGCCACTCAAGGGTATCGTAGAGAGAGATAAAACGGCCATCAAAGTGTCGTTTGAGAAAAAGCTTTGTTTCTCTGGCTGTATGAGGCGGAGCCCCATCGTACTGAAACCATTGGGTTTTCATCTTTATTAGGTTGTTTTTCTTGCGGACCTGAGCACGGAGTTCAGGAAGTTAAAATTTCAAATCATCTTGCGATAATTTGCCTGGTTCACTGTACAGGTACACCCCTGGTCATCTTCAAAAAATTATGGACCAATTAAGGCGTACCACCCAACTGCCACTCACATAGTGACTTTAAGAACTGATCTAGGCACCATTTCAGTAGATGCACGACCAGGATTTTTTTGCAACAGTAGCCTTGATGGCTGAAAGTTTGGCGCATCACGCATGTGGACACCAAAGTGACCACAATAAAGACGTAGATTGTACTTGCTTTACACTTTTTACCTGATGCCAAAATTCAATCATTTTTGTCCTTTCTCGTAGACTAAATCTAGGAATATTAACTAGGCTTTACTTAGCATTAAAAAAACTTCGAAGACTTTAAAACAAAAATAAAGCATTAGTAACAAATTTTCTAAAACTTAAAGTGTCAAACGAAGCATATCAAAAGTTGTATATAAAAAGTTGTATATGGTTTTTGAGACACCCTATATATGCAGCGGGCGAAACAAAACAAAGTGAGAACAAAGATAATTAAACTCTTTTTGTCTCATGATATTCGTTCAGTATGCAATACCATCCACAGCAATGAGCAATATGTGCCAATAACCGGATACCGCAGCAAAAACAGCAAAACAAGCAAAAGCAGACGATACATTACACAAGGACAAACACTATTTAAATATTGGCTTGGCCACCACAAACTACTTCGTGCTCGAAGGAATCTGCACCTGCTTCGAACTTTCCTGTGATCTCAATGATTCTGTGGATTTTTCAAATCTCTTCCACTGAATATGCTGCTTATTCGAAGCCACCAAGCAGAGACAACTATCGTAAAGCGTCTTATCCAAGGACACAACAACGTGACCTGGATGCGGGTTGAACCCAGATCAAGCGTTCGTGTCGTCGTAAAACGGCGCTTTTGCTTTTTCTGCCACGTTTTAGACCATTGTAGGATTCGACTGATTTTCTCTTTAGTTCTTTAAATCCAATTTCAATTAGAAGCTTAGCCTGGGGGGCGGGGCAAAAACTTAATTCCCATTGATTTGTCAATCAAAACGCACAATAAGGAAAATGCCACGTTTTTTCGCACTTTTGAGGCCGTATATTTTGCTATGATATGGACTCTAAAGTAGTTTAAAGCCACTTTTGAAACATTTATTTATGGGGTTATATTTGTCAAAAATAAAACTTAAAAGTCATTAAAACCTTGAAAATGGCTGAAAATAAACAATCAAATTTGATCGCTTGATGTAAATGCTTAACGTAGGCTCCATCAAAAAAACACTATGGGTATTGGAGAAGGGCTGCTTTGTATTTGCATTAGTCAATTACGAATCACTTCTCTCAAGTCTCGTCTCATTACCCCTCTCTATAAATTACTTTTGTCCATAAAATGCCAACGAATGAGGTTAATACTTGTGAATTTTTTTAAATTATAGAATTCAATGATTAACCGGCTCGTAGTAAAACAATTGAAATTTCACAATTAAGCAGCTACCGCCAAGGCAGTACAGTACGGTACGTTCAGAATTTGCGTACTACGTACCTCGCACCCTTAACCGCACCGCACCAGCGTACCGTACTTCAGTTCAATTTTTGAAGCGTACCGTACCTTCAATCAATCTGGTTAAACAAAAATCCATTAATGACATATGCGACCTATGTTGACGAGTTTGTTATTTATATCTAATTCGTATTATACCGAAAAATAAGTTTAAGGCAGCGTTTCTTGAACGTGTAAATGGTTCAACCTAGAGTGGATTAAATTTTTGTGAGGGTGAACCAGTATAAAGGGGTGAACCAAAAAAAAAAAAAAAAGAAGGAAACTGGTAAGTTAATGTGAGTAGCAGTGGTAACACGCTTTTTTCTGAAAGATAATGTTTCGAAGCAGCAATTTGTACAATAATAATCTAAAAATTGAGCTATTTTTATTGAAAATTCATTCAAAATCTCATAGCCTTAATAGCTCGCCCTCATGCTCCCAGGTTTTTGAAATTATTTGAAATAATCAATAAACGTATTTTCGTCAGGGGAGAATACAGAGGCGTATTTAAGGAGAGCATTGTGCCATGGCCTCCCCCCTTGGGTCGCCAGTAAGGTATGAATACCTTAGAATAGTACGCAAAATTGAGCCATGCCCCCCCCCCTTTAAATTTGGGCAGAAAATCTGGGCGGAAAAACGGACTGAATCTGAGTGAAAACCTTTTTTTTTGGTCTTCACCTTAATCTGGGCAGCAGAATGGACAGAATTTGAGTGAAGACTTTTTTTTGGTCTTTATCTTTCTCATCTGGTTTTTATCTCCCTTTCCAAATTCCTGGCTACGCGCCTGGCCCCCCCCGCTTTCGAAAATCCTGCGTACGCCACTGGGAGGATGAAAAGAGGAAATGTTTAATAAGAGTGAACGGAACCGAAGAAGTTATAAGCATTGACTTAAGGGATATTTGAATTTAATAACCTGTTGAACTAAAAAATTGCTGAGGTTTATTTGCCAGAAGTGGAGTTCTCGAGAACGTCCTTGCCTCGACGACGTCTTTGAGGACACATGTTGAAGTCCTTGGCCTCGAAGCCTCAAGTCCTCGAAAATAGCCCTGTCCTCGGCTCGAGAACAGAGCTATTTTTTGAACAGTTGAAATTTCGTTATAAAACGCCAGAAACCTAGCGGAAAATTTGCAAACACCTTTTTTGTTTTCCTCACTCGGAGCATAGGCGTAGGCAAGGGTAGGGGGGGAGGGCAGGGACCCTTCTAATTGAAGTTTCACCAATGACAAAAATGTGACAAAAAAGCCTATTGTTTCTTCAGTTTCAGTTTCTTTTTAGCATTTTTAGCTGACAACAGGATAACTAATTAACAAAATTGAAGACTAAGGGCGCCGGGTCCCCTCAATTCAATTTTCGCCAGCCAATTTAAACGTGTAACCCGGAGAAAATGGAGAGTTTTTGTCCTAAAAGGCTCCATCTAGGCTTTTTGTGAACGTAATGCATTAATCAGGGCCGGATTTACCATAATATGACGCAGTACCAGCTAGGGGCCCCGAACTAAAATCGTAAGATTTTTTTATTCTTCACCTATATTTGGCAGAAAGATGTTGCGAAAATCTCCAAAGTGCCAAGGGCCTAGCGCGATGTAAATCCGGCCCGGCAATAACATGGTTAGCAGACGTAACCATCTATTGTAGCATTTTTCAAAACAATTCAGTATTTCACCTCCAACCTCGCCGGTTTTTACGCACAAAATACTTTTAAAAAAAAAGCCATGGAAAATGCTGATTGAACGAATCATTAAACTTCAATTGAGGGAGTCTGGGCCCCCTAGCGAACATGTACTCCTATAACTGGTTATTTTCACGACAAAGCAAATCTCTGAGGAAAATCTTCGAGTGGATTATTATTTACTGCTAAAATGTAGCCAGAGACAATGTACCTTACTTCCCCTACCTGGACCAAATCACTTACAATAAAATTAAACTCCAAAATGCAAAATGTTAAACGTGTTTTGGACTTAAATTACAAGTAAAAGGAGGATTAAACAATTTAATTTTTTCGATTGGCTTTCAAATGTCAAAAATCTAGTGATGCGAATGTAAAAACACTTGCGAAATGTGATCCAATGGCATTAAAATAGCTTTTTTTTCCAAAAAATTACAAAAAATCGCCCAACAGTTGGGGGCTTTGCCCCCAGACCCCCAAAGCCTCCGGCGGCTGGGGGCCCCGCCCCCAAACCCCCGTATGTGATACATTTGAGTTACACAAGCTTTCTCAACACGTTACCAAAGTTAGACATTTGCATTTTTTAACTATTAGTTTAAGCCCTCTCCCTTTGCAAAATCCTGGTTACGTGCGACACATGCAACAACAATTTCAGATCTTCTATCCTACGATATTTTTGTGCCACAAAAACTTCCTCTTGGGAAAAATTTTGATGACGTCATTTCATGTGATTTGTGGTTTAAGCCTCCCCCAATCAAAAATTCTGGGTCCGCCAATGAATTGGAGATCGCCTGAAAAATATTTTTGAAGACTTTTTTTTTTGAGAACGCTTGCGCCTGTGTCCTTGGTCCTTGGCCTCGAGTATTCCTGTCCTTGGCCTCGAGAGTGTCTGTCCTAGGAAAGGCTGTCCTTGGCCTTGGCCTCGGATTTTTTTGTGCCCTTGGCCTTGGCCTTGGCCTCGAGCCTTGTGTCCTCGACTCCACCTCTGTTATTTGCTGCTACTTCAATCAAGGCAGTCGGAATCTTACAGAACAAAAAATAATGCAACTTCTAGTAGTGATTCTTTATGCTTCAGGAATAGTTTAGAGACAAAAAAATAATACGTAATTTGTGTACGAAAATTAAGTTTTATTGAAAACAAAGACATCAAATAAGCTACGACCACAATGATATTTGTATTTTCGTTTATTTTTGTACAACAAAGATATCTGCATTTGTTTAGTTGGTCAAATTGATTTTAATATCGGAAAACTGTTTACGTGCCGCCATTCACGAGGCGTTATTGCAATGCAATTTATTAGTACTGTTCTCCTCAAAATTGTTCGATAAGCGGCGGAAAGGGATGACTTATAAAAGTGCTGCGACTTGGCACTGTCAAGCTAAAAGTTTTCAGAAAAGGGTTCATTGCACAACCAACATTACCGCTAAACAAACAAATAATCTGAAAAAATATTAGTACATTTTATGTACTGTTACCGTATAATTTTTGTTCAAAATCTCCGAAAAATCATAAATGAGAAAGCAATTGTAAATATGTGCTTATTACAGCTTTCAATTCAAGTAAAACTGTCTCAACATTATTAGACTCTAATTGCTGTCATCAGATCTTTGCTCGCTACCATTTGTCGTCACTTACAACTCGCTGGAAAAGGCATCAGTGTTTCGTCTCGCGAACGATGAAAATAAGTTTGGTAGCATTATGCCCATTTAAGTACGCACACTATTTGTTTTTTCATTTATCACTGATATTAACAACTAGATGGGAGTTTGCCAGCAAACCCAGTGAACGACCGACGCATAGCTAATGCTGTGACGCTCAAAAGTACTTTTTGTCTACCGTAAAATCAGCAATTACTCAAAAATATCTAATTATGGAACCTCCAGAAAAGTAGAGTCAAAATATTTGTCAGTTAAATATCTCCTGATATCACAAAACACTGGCACCCTAAGTTGAGCCGATCAAAAAATTGATTTTTGGGAGTCCATTTGGGGGGGTCCCCGGGGGGGGGGGGGGGTCGGGACCCCCAAACTATGTCAAAATATTTGTCTATTAAACATCTGCTGATATCAAAACAGACTGGAACCCTAAGTTGAGCCGTTCAAAAAATTGATTTTTGGGGTCCATTTAGGGGGGCCCGGGGGGGGGGGGGGGGGGAGGGAGGAGGGGTGGCATCCCCAAACTATGTCAAAATATTTGTCAGTTAAATATCTCCTGATATCAAAATATACTGGCACCCTAAGTTGAGCCATTCAAAAAATGGATTTTTTGGGGGGTCCCGGGGGGGGGGGGGGGGGTGGCATTCCCAAAGCATGTCAAAATATTTGTCTGTTAAATATCTGCTGATATCATAACAGACTGGCACCCTAGCTTGAGCCGTTCAAAAAATTGATTTTTGGGGGGTGCATTTGGGGGGTTCCCCAAACTATGTCAAAACACTTGTCTGTTAAATATCTGCTGATATCATAACAGACTGGCACCCTAAGTTGAGCCGCTCAAAAAATCAATTTTGGGGAGATCCATTTGGGGGGTCCCGGGGGGTCCATTTGGGAGGGTGGCACCCCCAAACTATGTCAAAATATTTGTCTGTTAAATATCTGCTGATATCATAATACACTGGCACCCTAAGTTGAGCCATTCAAACATTGATTTTTGGGGGGTCCATTTGGGGGTCCTGGGGGGGGGTGGCACCCCCAAACTATAACAAAATATTTGTCAGTTAAATATCTACTGATAGCAAAAAAAACTAGCACTCTAGCTTAAGCCGTTCAAAAAATTGATTTTTTGGGGTCCCATTGTGGGGGGTTCCCGGTGGAGTTGCCCCAAAAAATTTTGGGAGAAAAAATTGCATTTACAGCTCAACAACTTTACACAAAAATTAGATTTCGATGTTTTGTGATTTAAAAAAAGAAGAGCGTACAAAAATAGGAAGAAAAAAAGGAAAAAAAGGAAAAAAAAGGAAACAAAAGGAAAAAAAAAGGAAAAAAAGAACTAAATCTCATCGTGGCCAAAAGTGGGTTGGTTTGGATGAAAGGGTATCTTAAGACATACAACCATATGAAATATGTTTTTCCGTACTTAAGCCGTTTTTGACTGAGACCGCTTTTAATACGCCAAACATTTGGGGCGGTTTTCGGGTTCTAAAACCAAATTCACGTAATCTATTGCCTCGAAATTTGGTACAAACATATAACTCACTAATCTCAAACTGCTGTCAAAATTTCATGAAGCTAGACCTAATCGTTCTCGAGTTATAAGCAAAAGTCTGAAATTTTGCATTCGTTAGTTGGAAAATGGTCGAGAAAAAACAAGGAACACGCGACGCGAGCGTCGGTTGTTCCAAATAAGATGAAACATTGTCGACCTAGGAAACGCTTATACGTCATATCTCCTTTTCCACGGCTACCAGTGTCCCTGATAAAATTAATACCAATAAACCATTGGTTTAATCTTAACAATGATTTACATTAAGAAGTATTAAGTACTACAGAACGATCATTAAGAACAATGCACAGAGGAAAATATAATGATAAGCTACAGACAATATGCAAAATCTTAGAAATACCGGTAGAACAAAAATGGTGCATACCAAAAGGTACGGTACGTTTAATATGCAAATTCAAACAGCGTACCAACGTACCGTACCCGTACCATTACAAAAAACGCGTACCGTACGAGCGTACCGTACTTTGCAGCAAAAATTTAGGCGTACCATACCGTACTGCCATCCTTAGCACCGCCCACGTAGCCCATTTATGCTGCCAGTTTAATCATGTTTTTGTTGGCAGTGCTAATTTTTTTGCCACCTTCCAAAAGCATCAATTTTTACCAAAATAGACCTAAAATAAACTTATTTTGGCTAAAAGAAATGCAAAATCTCTCAGAGCGTGATGATGATTTTTTTAAACAAGTGTCAGACGAAAAACTTTGAAGAAATCAACATCGCATTCTTGATCAAAGCAATTTTCAATTTCTTGGTACCAACCAGTTTTTCTAATCTTTATCTGCAATATTGAAATTGTTAATTCTTTTCACGAATGCAAATGGCAACAACGCCACATGAAGCAACTTGTGAGGGCAGGATACGCAAAACATAAAATTTTGACGCATGAAACACAATTGTTTGATTTTTGTTTACCCTCCGCTGACGAGGAAGCGAAGGTAGTGCTTTTATTTTGAACGAATCGTCCTCATCCGTTTGAGAGTTGTCTGTATTCCAAGCTTTCCGGTTGATGTTTGTTTTGGCCATGCTGCTGTTTAATTATATGGTTGTCCAAAAATATAAAATGAAGTCAGCATCTTTAACTTTTTAACTTCTTTAAAATTTGCACTTTAACCGTTAGTCTGTCTTTAAGAGATGAAAATTACCGTCGCATTTTTTGCAGATCAGGCTTTTGGATTGTGAACCATTTTCGGTGTCGCAAATGCAAGAGAATCTAACAAAAAAAGTGCTTCGAGCCATTAAAGGTGGTTTCACTCTTAATTTTGAAAACGGCTGCTTTTTTGCTCAAAGACTATCCCAAAGCAGGGTATGTTTTTGTTAACTTTAAATTTTTGTAGAAATATTTAATTGTGTTATACGTATACACTATACAGGCTAGAATACACCAGCAGTAGAAAAATGACTAAGGTCATAATCCAGTGAATCTCAATCATGTATGAGCCGTTGCCCCTTGCTAATTATACTACCAATAATTTTAGCCCCCTGATCAAAAAATACGTTGCCAAAGTATTTTGTACCAAGATCTACACCAATTAAAAAATGAAAGAAAAAAAGAAAAAAATTCATTGAGAATATATGAGCCAAAGCTGTCATAAACGTTTTATTTAAAAAGAGACGTTTCGACTAATTACTTAAGTCATTATCAATCTTATTTAAATAGATTTGAAAATCAGTTAAGTATTTAGTTGAAAGAACCGTTGGCAATTAAATGCTTACGACGGCTTTGGCTCTTTTATTCTTGGTGAAACTGTTTCTCAAGACCAATGTTTACGTTCCAAAAAGAAAAAAAGTTTTTCGTGTTATGTGAGGCACATTCCGGACTACAAAGATATAGCATTAAAAAAAACTTAAAAATGGAGTAGTATATGATGGTACGTTTCTGGACAATATTATGGAGACACTTTGTGGAGCTACAGAGGCACCATCCTATACCTCCCAAAAAAACCTAACCTTTTTACCCCTAAAACCCTTAAACCCTCTAACCCCCGAAACGGACCGTGACTATTAGGCGCGGACGTTTAGGCGCGGGACGTTTAGGCGCCGCCGATTAGGCGCCGGGACTTTTAGGCGCCTGGACTTTTAGGCGCCGAGACTTTTAGGCGCCAGAGGTAAAAAAATTTTTTTTTCAAAAAATTTTTCAAAAATTTTTTCAAAAAAATTTTTTTTTCCAAAAAAAGTTTTTTTTTCAAGAAAAAGATTTTTTTTCACAAAAACAAGTTTTTTTCCAAAAAAAAGTTTTTTTTTCCAAAAAAACATTTTTTTTCTACAAAAAAACGTTTTTCTTCCCAAATTTTTTTTTTCTTTCAAATGACAGTCTTTTTTCAAATAAAAACTTTTTCCAACACTTTGATTAAAATGTTAATGTTTTCGAAGCTTTTCATCAGTTGTTTGTCAAGAAGAATCGTCAGAACAGAGAGTGCGGGAAAAGGAATGGGTATAGGAAAAATCCGAGCAGTGATTGGCTGGAACAGGATTGCTAAGAGAGCGTCATTTGTGTAGAACCTTTAAGCTGAACAAGAATTCTTTTTGTCAGCAGAGGGCGGGGTTTGAAGTTTTGATAAAAGTGACTTCAAAAGCAGATGCATGGAAACAGAGCGGAAAAAGTTTTACAAAAATTTGATTTCTTATTGCATTTTTTTCAATAACAAAGAATGTTTTCCACTACTTACTTGCAAAGTTTTTTTTACCTAATCCAGACGCATGCGATCTCCAGCCAGCGGTCTCAAGATTTGCGGCGCACAGACACGAGTTGCTTGTGCAATATTGGCACACGCAGCAAGCCGTGTGACGTTTCATAGTTATTTTGAGTCTACCTCTACCAAACAATACAGTACAAACTTTTTCAGGAGCTAAGGATTCATCTCTCGGCAGATTCCTATTTATGGTCTTTACATCTTGTTGTAAATATAGTAAAAGCAATGTTTAAATTGATATTTTTCAGCTTAATCTTTACACCTTGTTGTAAATACACTTATAGTGAAAACAATGTTAAATTCTTGAAGTCAACTTCTTCAGAAATCAGCCTGAAAGCGAAGTTTGCGTTTGACTAAAACTCATTTTATTTGAGCTTTAAAATTGATAAATTGATTGGTTTTGCGACTTCTGGAGCAGCACAGATCAGCTCAAATTTTGTCCCAGGATACAGCACGATAGTGAGTGTAATTTGTTTACACTTACGCACCGACTTTTCTATGTTTTAACTTATATGTATATTTTTCTCCCGAATGTACGGTAAAGACCAAAAAAAATCAAAGAAAAAGGTTTAGTTGTTTTAATTGACTTGGTATTTCACCAGAGCTCCGCTCTTCAACACTTTTAAAGGCGGTGAATCATCCAGCCAATTCCGGTGGTTTATAATAGCTAAAATTGAACTATAATTTTTGATATTTTTTGTTTTAATTTTGTGACTGCGGTTGCAAAGTTATTCAACAAATACAAAAAGATATCCCCTGA
This sequence comes from Trididemnum nubilum, assembly GCA_963965965.1. Classification (NCBI taxonomy): domain Eukaryota; kingdom Metazoa; phylum Chordata; class Ascidiacea; order Aplousobranchia; family Didemnidae; genus Trididemnum; species Trididemnum nubilum. The sequence continues at coordinate 36,604,193 of OZ014484.1, read as the reverse complement.
CAAAAATTTTTTGGAAACTCTGAGTTTTGTTCTTCCCACCAAAACTACAGTTCTCTAAACTATTAGGCCTATTGTAGTTTTGGCGGGAAGAACAAAACTCAGAGTTTCCAAAAAATTTTTGTCAGGGGATATCTTTTTGTATTTGTTGAATAACTTTGCAACCGCAGTCACAAAATTAAAACAAAAAATATCAAAAATTATAGTTCAATTTTAGCTATTATAAACCACCGGAATTGGCTGGATGATTCACCGCCTTTAAAAGTGTTGAAGAGCGGAGCTCTGGTGAAATACCAAGTCAATTAAAACAACTAAACCTTTTTCTTTGATTTTTTTTGGTCTTTACCGTACATTCGGGAGAAAAATATACATATAAGTTAAAACATAGAAAAGTCGGTGCGTAAGTGTAAACAAATTACACTCACTATCGTGCTGTATCCTGGGACAAAATTTGAGCTGATCTGTGCTGCTCCAGAAGTCGCAAAACCAATCAATTTATCAATTTTAAAGCTCAAATAAAATGAGTTTTAGTCAAACGCAAACTTCGCTTTCAGGCTGATTTCTGAAGAAGTTGACTTCAAGAATTTAACATTGTTTTCACTATAAGTGTATTTACAACAAGGTGTAAAGATTAAGCTGAAAAATATCAATTTAAACATTGCTTTTACTATATTTACAACAAGATGTAAAGACCATAAATAGGAATCTGCCGAGAGATGAATCCTTAGCTCCTGAAAAAGTTTGTACTGTATTGTTTGGTAGAGGTAGACTCAAAATAACTATGAAACGTCACACGGCTTGCTGCGTGTGCCAATATTGCACAAGCAACTCGTGTCTGTGCGCCGCAAATCTTGAGACCGCTGGCTGGAGATCGCATGCGTCTGGATTAGGTAAAAAAAACTTTGCAAGTAAGTAGTGGAAAACATTCTTTGTTATTGAAAAAAATGCAATAAGAAATCAAATTTTTGTAAAACTTTTTCCGCTCTGTTTCCATGCATCTGCTTTTGAAGTCACTTTTATCAAAACTTCAAACCCCGCCCTCTGCTGACAAAAAGAATTCTTGTTCAGCTTAAAGGTTCTACACAAATGACGCTCTCTTAGCAATCCTGTTCCAGCCAATCACTGCTCGGATTTTTCCTATACCCATTCCTTTTCCCGCACTCTCTGTTCTGACGATTCTTCTTGACAAACAACTGATGAAAAGCTTCGAAAACATTAACATTTTAATCAAAGTGTTGGAAAAAGTTTTTATTTGAAAAAAGACTGTCATTTGAAAGAAAAAAAAAATTTGGGAAGAAAAACGTTTTTTTGTAGAAAAAAAATGTTTTTTTGGAAAAAAAAACTTTTTTTTGGAAAAAAACTTGTTTTTGTGAAAAAAAATCTTTTTCTTGAAAAAAAAACTTTTTTTGGAAAAAAAAATTTTTTTGAAAAAATTTTTGAAAAATTTTTTGAAAAAAAAATTTTTTTACCTCTGGCGCCTAAAAGTCTCGGCGCCTAAAAGTCCAGGCGCCTAAAAGTCCCGGCGCCTAATCGGCGGCGCCTAAACGTCCCGCGCCTAAACGTCCGCGCCTAAAAGTCGTAGACCCCCCCCGAAACCCCTCTTCCTCTATCCTTAACATCTTTTAGATATGAATCCAAGTATCCTGAGATTCAACATCTTTAAGACTTGGACTGAGTTACTTAAGATTTAAAAATCTAAAGATTTAAAGCTTTTAAGGTTCGTACGTAGGTCCTAATATTTCATTATTAAAACAAGTAATAGGCACTCCCAACATTAGATTTGAAAGAAGTAATGAGAAGTCTTGTCTTAAGATTCAAACCCAAGTACCTGAAGATTCAAAACTAAGTGACCTAAGACATTAATTTTTAGCATACCGCTTATTGCCATTTAAAATACAGAAATATACGCAATTATACTTGTGAGTGGAATTTTTGGACTAATAACTTAAAAAGAATTCCCCCCCAAGAGACTTTAGGGCATTCCCCCCAAAAAAATAGCTGCATTCAAATTCTCTTAGATTAGAGGATAATGCTTATTGCCACATGAAATGCAGAAAATATTTAATGTGTTTTGAAGTGGAATTTTGGGCTAACTAGACGGGAATTTGCCAGCAAACCCAGTGAACGACCGACGCATAGCTAATGCTGTGACGCTCAAAAGTACTTTTTGTCTACCGTAAAATCAGCAATTACTCAAAAATATCTAATTATGGAACCTCCAGAAAAGTAGAGTCAAAATATTTGTCAGTTAAATATCTCCTGATATCACAAAACACTGGCACCTTAAGTTGAGCTGCTCAAAAAATTGATTTTTGGGGGTCCATTTGGGAGGGTGGCAACCCCAAACTATGTCAAAACACTCGTCTGTTAAATATCTGCTGATATCATAACAGACTGGAACCCTAAGTTGAGTCATTCAAAAAATTGATTTTTGGGGTCCATTTAGGGGGTCCGGGGGGGGTGGCATCCCCAAACTATGTCAAAATATTTGTCAGTTAAATATCTGCTGATATCATAACAGATTGGCATTCAAGTTGAGCCATTCAAAACATTGATTTTTGGGGGGTCCAGTTGGGGGGTCTCCGGGGGGTGGCATCCCCAAACTATGTCAAAATATTTGTCTGCTAAATATCTACTGATAGCAAAAAAAAACTAGCACTCTAGCTTAAGCCGTTCAAAAAATTGATTTTTTGGGGCCCCATTGTGGGGGGTTTTCGGTGGAGTTGCCCAAAAAAATTTTGGGAGAAAAAATTGCGTTGGCAGCTGTCACGAAATAATAATTTTAAATGCCTGAAATTTGATTATTTGCTGTATTTAATGCGTACGTGACTGATTTACTACTTTTGCCGTTTTTTTTGATTTAGAATATTCTGGATAATTCCTTTCTAGTATCTTCTACTGTCTTCTATCAGTCACCGGAATTATTAGTTGTTTACATATCTTAATTGCTATATTTAGACTTGAAGTTGTGACGTCATAATCATGTTGAAATCTTATCGTAAGCTCGTGTATTTTTTCTATTTTGACATGTCATGGATTGTTCTGGGACATTCGATAACTTTTGCCGTAGTATATATTGGCGGGTCGTTTTTTCTTGGATTATTCTAATATTCTGAAATTGGATGATTTTTAGGTATTAGTTTCGTAGGCAGTTAAGCCGAGTTTGTGTATCTGGGGTTGGCTCGTAAAGCCGTTTAGTAAGAGGTGTGAGTGGAGCGATTTTGCTCGGTTAGTTGGTTTGTGTTTTAATCTTAAATAGAAGTTTTAATTTAAAATTGGTGTGCTGCCTTCTAAGATTCAAGAGGCTAAAGGAACTATCAACTGCCATTTTCGATTCGTCAATTAACATCTCAGTCGTTCTCTAGTTTCAGCCGACGTGGGCAATTCTAGGGATTTATGGTTGTACTCTAGCCAAGTATCAACGATCGCGACAGCAGCTCAACAACTATATACAAAAATTAGATTTCGATGTTTTGTGGTTTAGGAAAAGAAGAGCGTACAAAAATTAGAAAGAAAAAAAAGGAAAAACAAAGAAAAAATTCTCATCGTGGCCAAAAGTGGGTTGGTTGTGATGAAAGGGTATCTTAAAACATACAACCATATGAAATATGTTTTTCCGTACTTAAGCCGTTTTTGACTGAGACCGCTTTTAATACGCCAAACATTTGGGGCGGTTTTCGGGTTCTAAAACCAAATTCACGTAATCTATTGCCTCGAAATTTGGTACAAACATATAACTCACTAATCTCAAACTGCTGTCAAAATTTCATGAAGCTAGACCTAATCGTTCTCGAGTTATAAGCAAAAGTCTGAAATTTTGCATTCGTTAGTTGGAAAATGGCCGAGAAAAAACAAAGGAACACGCGACGCGAGCGTCGGTCGTTCCAATGACCACTATAGGGATTCCCCAAGGAAAATAGCTGCATTCAATTTCTCATAGCATAATGCTTAGTGTAACTTGAAAATACTGGAAATACAGATAAATATGTCACATCCGATCTTAACTGCAGCAAACTAAAATTAATATAATCTCTAAGAGATAAAATTATTTCTTTGAAAAATGTTAAGATCTGAGTTTAAATAATTTTCAGACTCTTAGTTTTGAATCTTAAGGTAGTTGGGTTCGAATCTTAAGTCAAGATTTCCCAATACTTGTTTCAAATCTTGAGTTGGGAGTACCCATTTCTTCTTTTAAACGATAAAATGTTAAGACCTGGGTACGAATCTTAAAAGGTTTAAATCTTAAGATGTTTAAAACTTAAGTCATTTTAGTTCAAGTGTCAATCTTAAGATACTTGGGTTCAAATCATAAAGATGTTAAGGATAGGGGGTTAGGGATTTAGGGGTGGGGGGTATAGGTGCTTCCGTGCCTCCACAAAGTGCCTCCAAAAGTTGCCCAGAAATGTACCATTATAGGACTAGTGAATTTTTAAACCTTAAGTTTATTTTTATTTTGTGAGATTTTTGAACCTTTAGCGATTTTTGAATCTTAAATTAAAAAAAAATAATAAAAAAGTTCTATCATGATTTTTGAACCATTGGATTCCAATGTGTAATTTACCACCTAGATTTCTTTCTTTGTCGCTTCGTAGCTACCTGAGGAAGCCAAGTGGCCTCTTTGAGAAACCCCGTCAACCAATCAAAATCTGCAACTAAAAGATCAACTCCGGTTCGACTATCGAAAGGGTCAAGCCGAAACACTTAAAAGCTATATTTTTACACTTAGAGCTTCTTGACCGCCAGCATTAAAAAAGGCCAATGCGGAGATTCTAACATGTGCGCTATATGTTTGTGGATAACGTGGGCAGGCGCGCAAAACTATAGAATTTGCTAATTTAAGGGGTGACTAAGCTAAGCTAAACTCCCTTGTTGGGTGACAAAATGGGCCTAGCCTTCCTAAAATTGCGATTTAACTCTTTTAATAAACGTGTACTAATGTTTCAAATGGCATTAGAAATTGCTTTTTTCTCAAAAAATCACGAAAATTGCTCAGCTGCCGCGCACAGACTTTTGTCTATGTTTACTTGAGACACAGTAACTGATTACATTTTGCGTACATAAAAATCTTTGCATTTGGTCCTGCCCTTTCTCTTCGTAAATTCTTTAGTAGCGCTCTTGCATTTATGCGAAAAAGTAGGGTTTTTCTTTATTTTGCAAGTGAAAACAAATACTCTAAACCAGGGCTGCCCAACCCATGGCCCGCGGGCCACATTTGGCCCGTGAAGCTGTTTTGTGTGGCCCACAAGGTCTTTTTGCGCAATTGATTTCCTCATGGAAAGGCTTACTTTGCATTTTCTGGCAAACAAAACGGTCTAAACCAAAAGCCCTGCAGGGCTGCCCAACCTTTTTACTGGTACGGGCCACATTTACGAGAGAAAAGTTATTGCAGGCTACATGCATTTTTGCCAAGATTAAACTCCAAACAATTGCAAGTTTGTTGTATAAAATCGGTGCTCATTTTGGCTTCTATGTCGGGTATCTGTCCCTAAAAGTAAGTGAAGACCGAAAAAAAAACGTCTTCGCAGCAAATCCGAACAAATTTCGAATACCAAACAAAAAAGCTTTTGGTTTAGATCTTTTTGTTTGCCAGAAAATGCAAAGTAAGCCTTTCCATGAGGAAATCAATCGGGCAAAAAGACCTTATGGGCCACACAAAACAGCTTCGTGGGCCAAATGTGGCCCGCGGGCCACGGGTTGGGCAGCCTTGGGCAAAAGTTTCAAATTTTTTTACAACTTTAAAAAAGCATGCACTGTAATAGAAATACAGAAAGCAAACATTTTGACGTATTTGCTTAAAATTTTATTATGCTGTCGAATAATTATAGTTCAGGTAAGGCGGTTTGTTTCAATTATGTCGTAACCGTGCAGCATTGTAATATTGTATGACAATGGTACAAAAAAAGAAGAAACACGTTTCTCTTTTGTTGATGGAGAATCGTGTAAACAATGCGTACGTATGCATGTCGTGTGAGACGCGAATTGGCCAAAGTCCATTCTCAATTGCGTAACATTTTACGAGATTACTAAAGAAAACTTGTACTTTTAGATTTTCATTTTCAGCCCGGAAACTGAAGGATATGCGCCAGAGAAACTGAATAGAGGTGCCAAAGTCAAAGTATTTGACTTCAAGAAATTTCATGAACAGTTGAGAGATTGTTTCAAACACGATCGCATCAAACTGCCAGAGGTATATGACACAAATGCTATGCTGTACCACTACAAAGCAATAATGTGTCCCCGTTCGGTGGTTCCTCATATTTGTGCAGATCTTTTATGTAGATTTGCTTCGAGCAGAGGTATACTTCTGATGATCCCATTTATGGGTGAAACAGACTGTTGGGTTTTATTAGATTTTAGTTTTTAATGTTTTAGAAGTATGGTAATATAATGTGTGCAGAGCTGCAGATTTTTAGGTAGCTTTCACGCAGTGACGTACGCAGAAAGTTTCCGAGAGAGGGCTAAAGTTCTGTCACTCTGTGACGTGACAAATCAACTTTATGGGGAGTGCTGAAGGCATAACCATTCTAGGGTGGTCCGGGGCAAGCCCCCGGAAATTTTTGCAAAAGTACACTAAAAATACGCATTTTTGTGTATTCTGGAAGCACGTTTTAGTATTATGCTTTTACGAGACTTATTAGAAAAATGAAAAGAAAATAATTCAAAAACAGTACGGAAGTAAAAAGCTTAAAGAGGACGAACGGCGACTCGACTAGGTAATGACTTTGCATCTTACTCATTTGTGAAGAAAAACAAACCAAAATAATGATCGATTTATTTTCTTGTTTACTCGGTAAAAACGCGCATCCTCCTAAAAGTGCTTAGTTTTGCTTTATATTTTTTCATTATTAGGGTCTAAGGAGGAGGCCATTGCCAAGTGGCCTCCCCCTCCTTACGCTAGTGCTTTCACGTTACTCATTGCTTCAGCAATTTGAGCACTTTGACAGCGATAAAAAGTTTTTACGTCCCACAAACTTGAAAACTTTTACTGACTACGACTGACTGTAGACTACTTTAATCAGTTTCCAAGCACCCTGCACGCTACTGATGATTTCCTGCAGTTCTTTTTTGTAATAAAGAAACAAAATTATGAAATGGTTTCGATTACTAGCTTTCACATAAAATGTTGGTTTTAGATCGAATTAAAAGTATCATTTGGGCAGAACTGGACAGTAAAAACGCCACTTGATAAAAATTTGGTTACGCTTCGTATGATTCCAACAATGGCAGAACATTACATTGATTTGGTGAGAAACTTTTATATTCCAGTTAATCAAGAAACAATATTTTGAAAGTGCACCGCGCTTTCAGTTACAGTACATACCTGATCTAGTGAAAATACGATCAGTGATAGAATGGAAAGAGCGTCTGCTACTGAAGCGGTAAACAGGGGATCAATTCTCGATCGATTTAAACCAAGCATCATAAAAATTGATATTTACAGCTTTCCTGCTTAAGGTTCAGCATTAAAAGGGACTGCATGTAATTTCCGCTTGTACGTGTTAATGTTAACATCCATCTAAGCAATGTTCTTAAAGTAGTACTTTAGTTAAAATCAATGGGGTTTTTAAAATCCGTGCAATAACTGTTTTAAATTAACGCAATATTAAAAAATTATGCAATATTTTGCGTTCTTTCAATCCTGCTTAATTCAACTGCCTTGGAGATATTTTTGTTCGTAAATGTTGTTGTAATTTGTAACCTCGAGCTTTGGAAACAAATTTGAGACAGATATGAGATATTTCTGAAGCAGATGGGTCAAGAAAGATAGAATTTTATGGAATAATTTTATAGTATTGATCTAATTTTAGAAATCCCATTTAAAACGGAAAAAACACGTTTTTCTACTGTTGATTTGGAATCGCGGAAACATTAGAGTAAAATGTTGATTGATTTTGCCTTCAATTTACGTTGCTCTTTTGCTCTGCATATAGGAACCTCAACGGCGTTGTCTTTACAAGTTTATTGATTAACATGCTAGTATTTTTATTAACTTGCTATTATTTTCAGATTCGGAATCAGAACGATTTTTTCCACCATATGGAGTCATCCACATCAAGCAGCAGCTACGAGTTTGAGGGTGTACTAGATCTTCCAAAACAAATATTTGACGTAGTTTCAAATGATCTTTTGAAAAATATTGAACCTTACTCCGCTAAGCCTTTTGAGGACCCAATCATGTATCCTACGAAAGTTCAACCTATACAGGTTTGTTGAGCAGTCTTGTATCGCTGGATCTTTGGTGCGTACATAATTAATTATTATTATTGACCTCATAACAGAGTTGTAAATGGGCTGACTAGTTTAGGCTGCAACCGGAAAATATAAGCTAGACCCCGCTCCAAATCCAAAAATGATTTGAAGCTCAAATCAGGCCATAGGCGAAGCCAGGATTTTTGATTGGGAGGGGCCCAAACCTCAAATCACATGCAATGACGTCATCATACATTTTCAGAAAAGTTCTTTTTTTGTGGGGCAAATATATCGTAGAATAGAAGATCTGAAGTCGTGGCCTGTTGGCACTTAACCATGATTTTGCTAAAAGGAGAGGGCTAAAACTAGTAGTTAAAAAGTGCAAATGTCTAACTTAATGGAAGACGTATTGTGTAAGCCAGTGTAGCTCAAACGAATCACAGACGCTGGTCGATTTTTTGAAAAAAAAAAGCTATTTTAATGCCATTGGATCACATTTATTATGTGTTCAGAGCCATTCGAAAGAACTAGATTTTTAACATTTCCAAACCAAATTGATATTTAATCTTCCTTCTACTTGCAGTTTAGGTCTAAAACACATTTAAAATCTAGCATTTTGTGTAAAATTTTAATTTTAAGTGATTTGGACAGGCAGGGAAAAGTAACGTGCGTTGCCTCCTGCAATATTTTAGCAGCAAATAATAATCCACGCGAAGATTTGCCTTAGAGATTTTTGTTTTGTCATGAAATTGACCAGTAATAGGAGTACATACACGGCCAGGGAGCCCAGGCCCCCTCTGTTGAAGTTCAATAATTTGTTCAATGAGCATTTTCACTGGCTAATTTTTTGAAAGTACTTTGTGCGTAAAAACTGGCAAGGTGGAGGTGAATTCTTATTGAAAAATGTACAATAGATTTACACACTAACCATCTTTCACAAAACGCTTACTAACCATCTTATTACCGGGCCGGATTTACATAGCGCGGGGCCCCTGGACTTTTGGGGATTTTCGCAGGCCCGGCGCCAGGATAGCGTGACTGGGGGGGCAGAAATAAACTTTGGGGGGCACGAGAAGTTTATTTATGTGAATTCGAGAGGGGCATGGGGGCACGAGAAATTTATCCCAGTCTGGATCAAATGAACAAGGTGAAGACCAAAGATTCAAATGAATTTTCCGGCCGAAATCGGGAATTCTAGCGGTTTTTCAGGCCGAAAACAGGTGATCTCCAAAAAAAAAAGGTCTTCATCCCAAAAATGTCAAGAAATCCGGTGTCAATCCACATAAAACTACGAAAATACCGGTGGCAAACACCAATTTGGGCCTCGATTTGCACTCCAGTAGCCCCAAGCCTGTTAATTTCTTCGGGGCACAGTCCTCACTTGGGGGGGCACAAGCAGTCATTTGGGGGGGCACGGACCTGGTTTGCTCCCCCCTGGCGCGGGTCTGGATTTTCACAATATCTTCTTGCCCAATGTAGGTGAAAACCAAGAATTTGTCTTATCATCTCAGCGCGGGGCCTGGCACTGTTCCTTACGGTAAATCCGTCCCTGGTTACTGCATTACGTTCATAAAATGAGAACCTGACGTAGCAACTTTTAGAATAAAAACCCTTAATTTCACCCGGGTTATACATTTTAATTGTTTGGCAAAGTTGAATTGAGGGAACCCGGAGGCCCCCTGGTCGCCAATAAGATTGTTAAAGGCTGTTATACGCGTGTACTGTTGTACACAAAGATACTAAAAAAACTGAAAAAACAAGGCTTCTTGCAACATTTTTATCATTGGTGGCATTTCGATTGGGGAACGGGCCCTCTGGTTTAATTGTTTTTTTTTTTCTTTCAATAACTTGAGTCTGCTACGACTAAATAAGTCTAGTTATTAGGATTATTGATAAATTGTGCAAAATTATTCTAAATATCGGATATTTTTATTTGTTAATTGTTAGTGCACCTAAAATACAATGCACATATCTATTAAAAAAAGAAAATAGAAATTTAAATTAAAAAAAAATATGCAAAAACTACTCTTAACGTCATAATCTGGTGTATTATATCAAAATATATTGCACTACTCAGAGCTTCAGTCTACCCTAAGTCTTGTGTTCTGCTGTAACATTCTAGTTGTGCTTTTATTTAAGTGTACTATTCAATTCCCTTTATGCTTTTTTTTTTTGTCAATCCAAAGCTTAATTCTCGTATATATCAAACTTGGCTTACTGAAAATCGAAAAACTGCAATGTCTCAAAAGGTTATGGCTATTTAGGAAGACTGTTGACTCGAAGACCTAACGGTCCCTTCTCAGTACCCTGTCACTTTATTGATTTAATGATTCAGTAATTGAATAGGATATGCATTTGTATGTACATGCTTTGGTTAGTAACGAAAATAAATGAATTGAATTGAATCGGGACAGATCTAAGTCCGAAATTTTGTCAACTTTAAACAAGAAATGAAGGCAAAATCAAAAGGCTTATCTAAAGTTATAGCAATCATATTTAGTAGATTAGGTTGGCGTTGACTCTGTCCTTCTTGACCCAGCCTCTTGAGAGATATTCTACTTCAATCTTCAAACACGACATAAGGGCCACCCTGATTTTAATTTTTATTGGTAAATGGTACCCCTGACATTGATAACATCGACGACGAGAATTCCCTGTTCTATCCTAAGGCAAAGTAACAATTAATCTACTGCGTTGAGATGTTTCGCTGGCACTAATCAACTGCAGTGTTACCAGCGTTGATGTAATTACTTCAGATCGGATGTGTTTGACTTGCAATCTGATATCTGATCTTTTTTAATCAAATTCAGATTTATCATAACATAACACAGTACACAATTACGCATAAAAAATAAAAAAATTAAAACCCTGCAGTCTGTTTCACCAGTAATTAGGGATTCAGATCTAAATTGCTTCCGAGAGTAAATTATATGTTTTTCATGAAAATCTGATGCAAATTATGCAAATAAAGCGACGAGTCAAAAATAGAGTTTGGAAAAAAGGCTGCGAAAGCTAAATTCACCCAATTCCATGCAGGCAAACACTTTTGAAAAACAAATGATCTGAAAAAGAAGGTTTAACATTCAATTTTTCAGAGAAAATGGTTGGAAGAAGAGTGTTCTCCAAAAAAAGGCTCTTCTGCCTAATTTGATATCTATTTATGAATGTTTTTGTTAGGAATTTGCTGAAAAAAAAACCATTTTGTGGTTTTGATGTATTCTATCGGATTCTCACGCAGTCAGAAAAAAGTATGGAATTTTATGATGATATTTCACGACCGAAAAACAGTTAGGAAAAAAGAAATTTTCTGCTTTTAGCATTGAAAAAGTAAGGAAAAATGCCCTCCAGAAATGTGTCGCAAAAGTATGCAAAAAGTAAATTGATTAAAGAGAATACATTTTCTTTCATCCTTTTTGCCGTAAGTCAGATTAGGTAGTGGAAATCGCTGAAGCGCCGAATGGCGCATCTTGCGGTAAATTAATTCCGCGATGTTATGCAATCATGGATTGAAAGTTATTAGAAGCAGCCGCTGCTCATTGCATTTACTGTGAATAAAGACGAATATTGTCCACTCGCTTAGAGCAAGCGAAGCCGCATTGTTGCTAATTTATTTAATGTTTGATGATGTTAAATGAAAGTTAAAGAGATGAAGGCTAGACGAGATGTTATAAAACATGCAGCTAAAGTAGGCTTTGTGAAAGACACTATGAGTTTTGCTACTCTGTGATGAACACCTGTAGCCACAGACAGTGGCGCAAACAAAGGGAGACTAAGAGGGCTTTAGCCTTTCCTTAGCCTTGTCATCTAGAAAGTTTATTGCAAAATACACGTGTTTAAACGTGTTTTGACTTCATCTAAAAGTAAGAAAGGGAAACTGAAGGTGCTGGGCAATTCAATTCTTGCAAATACCTTCCGATTCTAACAATCAAGTTCTTTTAAATGGTTCTAAAAAGCTGCGAAATGTGATTCAAAAGAAGTTAAATGGCTATTTTTGTAAATTCTGGTAAATTGCAAACGTGATGTCATATAATTATGGTGTCCATGCTAAGTGATGCTAGCGTAATGCGGTTGAGTTTAGTGGAGTGCCAGTGTGATACTGGTCGAGAATCCTCTTTGTGGTGACCTTGTTGTCAGACTTTGATCAGAGAAATCTGAGAAGAGGGTACGATTGCAAGCGCATAAATTGCCCTCGTGTGTGATTTGAAGGTTCGGGTGGGCTGCCAGGATAGGCTTTATGTGAATTTAGATGCTGATGAAAGACTAGCCTAATTGGAAAGCAGATATGTAAAGTAAGTGCTACCTCACAGTTGCGGAAAAATGGCTATTTTTTGCCTAAAAGTTAGAAAAATTACCCAGCTGGTAGGGGCTTTGCCCCAAACCCCGTCTGTGATGCACTTAGTTGCACCGGTTTGCTCAGCACGCCACTTAATAGAGGCAGGTTTGGACAAAAGAATTTTAACGTTATGGCCAAGCCCCAACCTTAGCAAAACCCTGATCACAGAGTAGACAATCTATCTACGATTGATTTTTCTTATGCAGAAATAAAGCAGCTAAATAATTTTTCATCATACGACAGTAACAGTGCTGTGGTTTCAGCAGACGTCTAGGTCTATAAGTCTTCAAGTTGTGCAAAATTTTGGTACGAAAAAAGTAGGAAATTTTTTTTGTTTGAAAAACCGCGGCAACCCTGTCTGATGTTTTTCTCTGGAAAACTTTTATGTCCTTTGAAAACCCTCGCTATCCATCCATTAATTTTAATCCTCCCTGTCCGGCCGAAATTTCTCAAAATTTCTTTCTAAGCGCGTTGATCCATCCACGTATGTTAATCTTCCCTGCCAAACGAAATTTTTAATGTGATCAATGCTATTGGGTCTAAAAAGGCTGTTGGTTTTAATGACATATCGTCAGAATTTTTCAAGTTTTCCGCCAGAGCAATTGTCAGCATCACAATAAAAAGGCACTGCAGCCTAATTTTTGAATTTTGGCACTAAGTATAGAAAAAATAATTGATTACCAACGTTTTTGTCCCATTTTTTCATTGTTTGACGTTGAATAGCTTTAACGGGAAAGATTTTGACTTTACGAGACAAAAATTCGGCTGTGGTAACATGGTAGCATCAAATTATCATCAAATGGTTGCATCACCTTGCTTGAGTGGTTTCAAGCAGGGCATGCTATGGAATGGAACAGAAATTTCGGTACGGAATACGGAAGATGCCAGAATGAGTAGTAACTAGTCATGCAAAACTCATGCATGTGCCATTGCCTTTTTCTCATACATTTAGTTTAAATACGACATTTTGTCAGTGCATTGTTGCAAGCTACGTAGTGTAGGTTATCGTGCTTAGCTTTCAACCATCGCACCTGGTTCGATTCGCACTTGGATTGCGATTGTATGGAGTGGTAATATACGAAGTATGAGGAACGGGGAAGGATATGCATGAAGCAATCTTTTTTTGCTTCAAAACCTTGCATTACAGTTAGGGTTGGGGCTGCGATGCTAGCCTAAGGAATTACAAGCACATGCCAGCAGCTTTTTCGCTTACACATGCGACGTACCGTTACGCTTTAGTGCGGCTCCCTGGGTAAGTTTTGAACGACTAGCTCCTCTTGCCAGAATGAAATGGAATGGAAGATTTCAATAATGGAATGCAAGACAAACTTCCATATTTGCATACCAATTTTATGCTAGATTTTGCCTATGGGTTTCACAGAAAAATATATACGGATAGTGGTAATTAAAAATATGTGGAAGTGTTTAGCAGCTAATCATCTCTCGACAAATTAATTATAGGGTAATTCGGTCATGAACATTGCGCAAACAGTATGGGCATTGCATCATCAAATCATAGAATATGTTCATTGCAATTTGCAGCAGCATTGATGCTTGATTTTTGTCTCGAGACTGACAATTTGCCTAGTGCCGTTTGGTATACTTAGTACTAAAATTATTTTTTGCCAAAAAGTTGGAAAAATTGATTCACGGTACTTTTTGATGATTCAATTCAATTGTCTTAAAATCTTTGAAAGAGTTCGTTTCAAAAAATTTGTAATTTTTAGTGAAAAAAGTTTGACAAACCAAGATTGCGAGCGCAGCCATTTACTTTGAGAAAAATTAGCATATCAAAATGATCGTCAATTTGTTGCTAAAGCCAAGTCTTTTGGGTTTAAATTCTATTTCACACGGGGACATTTTTACACACCCTCTCGTATTTTCGTGATAAATCCCTTCCGAACAAAATTTTTTGGTCAAATCAACTTGACTTTGAGTCAAATTTCATCACAAACAGACATTGAGTCAAGTTTCATCACAACCCCTAAAATGTCAAGGTGCTAATAAGGTAATGGGAAGTTTTCTAATATTGAGGTTTCCCAAAGTCACTTTTCAAAATCTGAGCACTTTTGGGCTAATATTTCACAAAAATGACGTCAAAAGACGTTTTTGTGGTGTAAGCAACTTGACTTAGGCATTTTATGATTTAACATCAAAAAACAAACGCATGTTTAAAATTTGAACCGCTTCTGACGTCATCGAAAAAATGACGTCAGTTTTCGAAAATATAGCCGTGACGCCGTATGATGACGTCATGAACTCAGAACCAGTTTTTCTAAAAAATTTTGTTGAACACCAACCCGTATACCAAATTTGGTATTCCCAATCACTTTTGCTTTAGGGGTTAGACAATGGGAACATTTTGTCTTCCCTGGTGTAAAATACTGTTGGTTAAATACCTCCGGTAAATAGGGTTAAATATGTCTTTCCCGACAGAGAACACTCGTTCGATCGCTGCTCTTGAGGGCAGTGCAGTGTTATATTTATATCAAATAAAGAGATTTTTCAGCGCAACATTTTGAAAGTTAGACACTAGATGAAATAATTTGCCTTTGAAGCTTTTGATCGACGAAACTTTCAAAGACTTTTGTGGCACTGTCTCGGCAAGTGTTATTGCTTGTTTTGTAAGAAAAAATCAAAAAAATTGTTCAAATGTTCACCTTTGTTCATATCGCTTCTCTGATCAGAAGCATCTTGCGCTTCCAACTTCTCTTGCAACAAGTTAACTACTTTGTTTTCAACCATTTGTGCATCCTTTTATACACAAAGGAGTTTCATCATTAATTTTCATCTTCGATTGTCATCAAAGAGAATATGAAACTGCGGATGCTGAGATGGAATTGCGAACTCGTTGTTGGCAAGCACACTTTAAAACTTTTTTGGAGCGAACCATACGTTTTGGAGTTAAAAATTGTTTAGCTCCAATCCAAAGAGAAAGAGATAGTTTGATCTTGATCTTCAATCGATAGGTGACAACAAAAAACTCAAAATGCCGAAAAGTTTTTCAAAAAAGTACCGCAGTACGGGTACTTCGGTACCATTTTTGAAAGAGTACCGTCGGTATCGGTACTAAAAAAGTACCGCGGTGCAGTACCACGGTACTTCTTGTATTCGGTAATACCCACCTCTGAGAATTAGGTAGGATTGAAGGTTATTATTCCTTTTTGCATCATTGTCAATTTTCTTGTCGTTACATGATGTTCCAAAAAGTATTGTTAATAAACCAAAATTGGAGCTAGCTCCCCATAGCGACGGCACTGAATTAGCCAAGCGACAAAAGTTTTTCTTCCATTGTAACAAAAATTTGTATTTACTTTTTTATTCTCAATTGAGCTTAATTCTTTTTTTTTGCGTTTAAATTTTTTCGGTATTTTTGTAGAATGTTTTTAGTAGTTTGACTATGCCAAATTTCATAGTTCGTGTGATTACATACTTGCAATCAGTAAACCATTGCATACCCGTCAACATAGACGTAACCAGGATTTTTGATTGGAGGGGGGGAGGCCAAACCACAAATCACATGCAATGGCCTCATCAGAAACTTCGAAAGAGTTTTTTTGTGGGGGCTAAGATGTCGTAGAATGGAAGATCAGAAGCGTGGCCTGGTGTTGGCACGTAACTACCAACTCGTTTAAAGGAGAGGGCTTAAAAGCCACCTAATGTCCCCAAAGCAACGCCCTTAAAATGTTATAACAAAATATTGCTAATCAAACGCTGTAAACTCGGTTTAGATACATGTTCTCAGTTTCAAGAAAATGAATAGCCATTATTTACTTGGTATTGCCTTTCGCATTTAAAAAAAATGACATGACGTCATTTGACCCAGAAGTTTGATGCTTTTGGCTTGTTTATCATTGCAGAGGATAAGCAATTTTTCAAAGGCATGTGATAGCAGCTTACACTGTAATTTGAAAAGTGTGTGTAGTAACACCCTAAGGGGTGGTCTCTCATTTCCACCCCTAGTTTTGCAGGGGTGCATTACTCCACCCTTCAGGATGGAATATTTTTGTGGTGGACATGACCACCCCACTTAAGGAGTGGTCTAGTAACAACCAAAGGGGTGGTCTAGTAACACCCTAAGGGGTGGTCTCTCGTTTCCATCTCTAGTTTTACAGGGTGCATTACTCCACCCTTCAGGATGGAATATTTTTGGGGTGGACATGAGCACCCCACTTCATACATCTAAAAAGGTGGATACTAGTACACCAAAAAGTGTTGTTTTGGAGGGTGGACTTAGCTCTCAAACAATTTTGTGATCAGTCACGTTTATTGACACAGAAACAATGTGAACTATATACATAAAAAACTAAGCCTAAAACTGTGAAAAAAGCGATGAAAACAGAATAATACCGCAAAACGTCAGAAAAAAACAATATATACAATCAACCATCAGCCAGAGGGGAGCCCACCTGGAAAATTTTTTGGCCCCCACTTCAAAAAATCAGTTAATAACAGCGTCAATATATACAAAAATCAAGCCAACAACTGAGAAAAAAGCAATGAAATATGAATATGAACATAAAAAACGCACACACCAATACATACAATCACGCTCGCAGACAGATGGGAGCCCCCTAAAAAAACAGTTATTAACAATGTCAATATTTACATAAAAAAATAAGCTTAAATAACTGTGAATAAAAGGGATGAAACACACATAACACGTCAAAAAACAACAAGATATCTAATCAGGTCGACATCCAGCAAGAGCCTCCCAAAAATTTTTGCCCCCTCTAAGAAAATCACCTATTAATATGAATTTAGCCTACCTAAAAATTTCTCGCCCCTCCCCCAAAGACTTTTATTCTGGCTGAGGGCCTGTACACTATTACAATTGATTGATAATATTTTGAACACTAATGTGTCCAATGGTATCGCAATGAATGCCTAACAAATAAGCTAGCAAAGAAAATGTTTTTATCAACACTTTCGGAAAGCATATATCGAAGATCCAGAAACAATACAGCATGGTTAAAACAGCTGATTCGAGATCTTCAATGATGCATTGCAATTCCTTCTCCACAAAAAGTGCAAATCCACCAGCACAGGTGCTGCCTTTAAGCTGTGGGTATGGGGTTTTCACGACTACCGACTGGAAGTCCGCAACCTGTTGGAAACAAAATCGATGAGAAGTGATGATTTCTCAGAGATATTTTATCAAAGTATATAAACCCATCAAAAAAAGCTTAGCAACTGCACAAACGAGTATACAATTATAAATGTCATTTTTTAACCTTAACATTACACGCAATTCTGATAATTCGTAATTACATTGGTACTCCGATACACTTATCATATTTAGGCATAAATGGCACAACATTGTTGCTACAAGCATACTCATCACATTAAACCAACTTTTACTGCTCGAAATTAACCACACTTTACTTAATTTTACTGCTCATTAACTTTTACTAACATTTAGTTTTTGTTAATGAGTTAACCCCATACCCATGGCAATAAAAAGGGTACATGATAATTTGACGCGACTTCACGTGAAAACAATTTGACACAAAACGTGTGAAATGAAGTCGGGGTCACGATTTCCAACCCCAGCTCCAATAATCCCCTCGATATCAACCTCCCTACCCAACCCAACTCGCTCGACCTCCACTGTTTTCCAACCAGCAGACCCTGATATCATTTCACACGTTTCGCGTCAAATTGTCCTCGTGTCAAGTTGTCTCAGAATCAAATTGTCTTGCTTCGTGATAAAAACACACTTCCGTAAGGGCAACATTGAGTTATGAAAAAAAAACACTACCGGTACAATTTTTCGGAATTTAAAACTCCATGCGTTGAAAAAAACCTTCAAATTGAAACTGAGAATAATAAAATGGTAGGAGTGGAACCCAAAGTTGTTATCTTTTCCAATTTTGCTTTAGCTGGAAATAGTAAGAACAGGCACGCTTGAAGCACAGACAAATTCTGTCATGCATGACACTAGAAAAATGCCAAATGGGTTTAGTCGTTATAACATCCTTACTTTTTTCCAATAAGAAATGAGAGCACTGCAACAGTGTTAACAATCGCATCATTATGCTTGCTCTACTAAATTACTCACCGTGACAACTTCGAAAAAGTTTTCCAAGTTTTTTCGAAATACCAAGGGCAAACAAAGCAAAGCTTTCGTGCGTTCTGAAAAAGCAATTGAAGTTAATACAGTAAAAATGTATTTCTCTTCGAAAAAAAAACAGAATTGATTGGCTATACAAAGCAACCAATGTGGCTGATTTGTGGGCAAAATAAGGTCTGTTTTTGAGAGTCTTGTCTCAGCAGACAATCGGAAATAAGCCCATTCACTTCGACCCTTACAACGAAAAAAATGAGCAGTAAGCTGCACGAAAGAAATAATATCTGAATCTGAGCTTGAGCACACACTAACACATGCAGTAGCGAGATTGGCGCTACGTTAACGAACAGACAACAACAGCTGAAAAAATACGTAGAACTCGAATACGCTGAAATTTAGTTTTGTTTTTTTAGTGAAGTATATGCATCATGGTAGATGACCTAGCTGAGCATCAAACCAAACTAGCTCCGCAGTCCAATGCGCCGACCACTCGGCCAACTACATGTGCAAGTTACTCTCAATTTACTCCCAAGTTGCTACTCAATTAGGCAAATTAAACAAGTTCCAATTTCGTAATTTAAAAAGCGCAATCGCTACAAGCAAGTAAAAAAGCAAATCGCCAAACAGATGGTAAAAGAACAGCGAAGTGATAGCATATACAGTTTTATACACTATAATTTCGCTCGCACACATGAACTGGATAGAAAAAGCCAAACTAATCCAAACAAGACCGCTTACCATCAGTATTT
Source organism: Trididemnum nubilum (assembly GCA_963965965.1). Lineage (NCBI taxonomy): Eukaryota > Metazoa > Chordata > Ascidiacea > Aplousobranchia > Didemnidae > Trididemnum > Trididemnum nubilum. The sequence goes on along the minus strand of OZ014484.1, from coordinate 36,584,854 downwards.
AGGAATGGCAATATCTTTTCAGGAATTTTTTTGGCTTTTGAACATAGAAATGTCCATACTTTTGGTTCTATTTGTTTAAATTTTTGCATTGGATCCGCACATAGGATTCTCTTGAAGTCATTGGCAATCTGCAATTTAAAGATTGTTCAATTGTAAAAATGAATTCACTGACAGAAAGTAAAAATAAACGGCTCTGCAATGTGCCAAATACCAAAAAGTTATAGAACTCCACGAGTTTGCTCAGATGATCAACACAAAGAAATTTAGTAGGCCAAAATTCAAAACACACATGATTCAGAAGCAATTTATGAACTTGAGAATAACATCTTTAACTTGCAGCAGCCAGGGTAATACGTAATGTTATAATATATAGTCTTAAAATTGCTGCGGTGTGATACTATATGTTGCAAGTTGTCAGGTTAATCGCAGAAAACGACCAATGTAGTCACTATGTTAGTAAAATTGCAATTCAAACCTAGCATGCATGCTATCAATGACTTTAGCAAACATGATAAATCCACTTACACAACTTGGGAAATGAAGTGCTGGATACTTCTGCAGCAAATCAGGAATGGACATGATTCCTGAACACACCTCTTTCCTTCGATAAAAAAAAGACCTTTTCATGCGATCTTCGAGCACATTCAGATCGATTGTTCTTTTCTTACATTCTTCTACCATTGTCTTGATGTGAGAATGCAAGCTCCGCTCATCCTCTCCATCGCTGTCACATATCACATCATTCCCCTTAAACTACAAAACGATATATTTATCAGAGGTGGAGTCCTCGAGGACACATTTTGAAGTCCTTGGCCTCGAAGCCTCAAGTCCTCGAAAATTGGCCTGTCCTCGGCGAGGACAGCACTTTTTTTTGAGTGTTTAAAATTTGGTTGTAGAACGCTGGAAACCTTGCGGAAAATTTGCGAAGAAGTTTTTGTTCCCTGCTTTCCCGAAATCGCGTGAAAAATATTTTTGAAGACTTTTTTTTTTGAGATCGCCTGAAAAATTTTTTTGAAGACCGTTGTTTTCTGAAAAAAAATTTTTGAAGACCTTTTCTTTTTTTTTTTTCGGAGAACACTTGAGCCTTGTGTCCTTGGCCTCGTTTTTTTTTTGTGTCCTTGGCCTCGAGCCTTGTGTCCTCGACTCCACCTCTGATATTTATTATATACGTAATTTTTTATACTGGGTACCAGTACTTTATCAAAATTGCTGAGTTACTACAACTTACTGGAATTAAAACAGAGGAGTTTCTTCTCTTTCTTGCAAAACTATCTTCCTGGGCCGGACTCCTCCCACGTTTCTGCTGCTTACTAAGACCATATTTTGTCTTCATAGCAGCAACTTGGGCGATATTTATGAGAGGGCGTCTAGAATCACGAAACCGCTGACGTAATGATTTTATCCAAGTACCCTTCAACCAAAATGAAATCATTAGAAGTGGTAATATCACTAGCGAAACAGCATATATAACTCATGCATTGGTGCATGTATAGCCGCTAGATCTACATTACTGACATGATAGTATGAACGTGATAATATAATAACTATGTATAGATATAGTTTTTTGCCATGCAATGTTGCCATTAACTGCAATACCTCTATTTGCATAATTACACTTCAAACAATAAGCCTGTTTATACGATATGCTCCCTTAAAACATTATGATACAATTTTCGCACATTGAAAATGTTGCTATGTACTTGGTAGATTCGACCTAAAAGTTCGAAAATTTTGAACAACAGGCCAGTGAGAGAGCATCTATTTTGGCTTGATAACATTCACTACGTGCGTCATATGCAAATTACTTTTGCTTGCAAAGTGCGTCATGCTGTGTTCCCTCTAACTTTATGGCTAATCGGCGAGTGCCCAAATTTTCTTTAAACAATTGTGCCCAAAGCTCTAAAAAGACGTTTATGTGCCCTAAATTTCACACCAATCCAATATTTAAGTATACTAAATGTCATATTTCCACAAAATAGTCGAATTTTCTAAAGTTATGTTTACTATATTGCCAAAAATTATTTGCCCTTGCTCCAACAAATTGCAGATTCACTGAAAAAAATCGGCTTAGAGAGAACACTGGCGTCATGTAAACAGGGTTACTATCTGCACAAAATCACATAATGCAGGAGAGCGATGTGTCCAGCGATTTGAGGTCCTAGAAAGCTGGCTGCTAAGAAACACTGTTACAATTATTTGAAGTCAGGAAACCCCTTGATGCAGATTAATAATCAACAAAACTTACAAAATACTTATTTACTTCATAAATACCCCAACACACAAAGAACCTCATCAGAATAAAAAATGAGTTACTTCATCATTAGTCCATAACACAGCAGCGCAATTTAACAAACGTAACTGCATTCTACATACCACAGGATTTTTGGCATTTTTGTCGCACAACACAGGATACTTCCTCACAAGTTCCAGACATACACTTTTATATTCAAGTCCTGTTGGGTACCTGTGGCATAAGAAATACACATATATCGATTGTAAAAGCTCAAATCATACCCTTAAATTCACGACATGCGGCTTGTAGAAGCTTAATACTATGCAAAAATACCACCCATACTTTTTTGCTTCGCAAAGTCGCAAAGGTATACATCAAAGGACTTGGAAACAAAATGTCTACCTCTACTTTAAACAATTTTTGTTGTGCAAAATACTTACAGTGTGTTTGAGGAAATAGATTCAAAAAGAATTCGTCCAATTCTTCTGCGTAGAGTATATGCAACTGGGGTGTTTGAATGCTTGCATTGATCTAATTGTTCTGTGATATACACAGGAAATTTGGGCAAGGAATACGTCAAAAGCCAGGGTGTCTTGTCTGTATTATGCAAACCACCACCAGAACTGCATTCAGTGGAATTAACTTCTAAAGACGAATTTTCCACACCAACTTGCTGTGAAGTAACTATTCCATCCGATTCATTAACAGTGCTGCTGGCAGCAGGTTCAAAACAATCCTCATCATCAGAACTTACGCAAAGAGTAGCACTGCTAGTGCTAGGTAGTGATGAACGTTCTGGTGAATTTAAACCAAGATTAGCACTGCTAGTGCTACGTGGTGATGAAAGCTTTGGTGAGAGATCAGTACTGGCATCTGCAGAAAGAACAAAAATATTTACCGCACTTACTCAGCAATAAAATGATACTAATACAGTAAGTTTAAACAGTCTCTACACAAACAAGCAGTTAAGCACATGACATTAGCGCTAATAAAGATGAATAAGTGCTCAACTACAGCACATTCATTCACTTAACAATTTTCAGCAGGTGACACTTGGTTACTTCAAATTATTTTACCAGCAACTTATATACCCAAAAAAGCATTCTGTTTTACCTAATTGTACAATTGGACAGGACTATTTGGCATGACTGACTCAGTGTGACCCCACTCAGCGCGAAGGCAACCAAGGCTTGAAACAAGGGATGACAGGTACAAATTTTGCTTACTTACATTTTTGTCCTATCACGAGAAAGCGACTGAGGCGCTACAGGAGCTCACTTAGGGAGTTGCTAGCCATCTGTCTACCACACTAAGATGAAGGAATACCGTTAGGTGCCTTTCCCAATGGTACAACAAGCAAACTGGCCACTTTGCTCCACACTGTCCACTTAATGCTAAACGTCATGTTGGGAAGCTGTGAATACCAATTTTTAAGTCATTGGTTTGACCTTATTCGGAATGGAATCCAAGTCTACTAAACCAGAAGCAGATGCTCTATTCACCTGATCGTTCAAATTGTGAGAAGACATATTCAAGTGCATAATCATTGTATCTTAAATCAGCAAACTGTCATGGAGCAGAGGTGGGCAAAGCGCAATTAGAAGCGCAAAGCGCAACTTCCGCAACCTCCGCAATTGCGGAAGTTGCGTTGCGCTTAAATTTTTTATTTCGAAACATTGCAGAAGTTGCGTTGCAAAATAAAGCCTTTAAAATTTGTGGCGCTTTAATTGCGCTGCGCTTTCAAATTTTTTTCGGTTAATAGCACAATTCTATACATTGACCGTAATTTTGTTTCATTTCGATCGCAATATTGATAAATGTCGACCTTCTTTAGCAGATTATTTACTCTTTTCGGTCAAAAATTGCAAAAAGTGCGGTATTTGCCCTGTGTTGTAAAATTTCAATTGCGAAAGTTAGGTTGCGCTTAAACTTGGTACGAAAATGCCGTTCTGCAATTGCGGAATTGCGTTGCGCATCAACTGAATCAAAAAGCTCATTGCAAAAGTTGCGCTGCGCTTCAGAAATTAAAAAAAATAAATTGCGCAATTTGCGCTGCGCTTTTACTGGTTGAAAAGATCATTGCGCTTTGTTGCGTTGCGTTTTTGATATAATGTTATTTGTGCCCACCTCTGTCAAGGAGGCATATTAGTGCACAACTGATAACCATATGTAAAATTGTCAATAGTTGAACACACATAGCACAAAGCAGCATTTTATGTAAAAACATTTTTATTCTATATAAAAAATTTATTTACTTGCCTTTAACAATTCTTAACTTTGATTTGAATGAAATGGTTTCTAGATCATCATAATCAATCCACGCTTGAAACTCTTCATCAAAAACTTGAACAGAGAATTTGCTCGCAAGGCAAAAAATGCGTCTAATTTCCAGTGCCAAATTGCTCTTAGCACATTGCACAATTTTATGTTTTCCATCACACGTAACTAAAAATTTGCCCTCCATTTATTGACTGTTATAGCACCTACTCCACTGAAAACAAAAAGCGATATAAGTCAAGCAAACATTGTGATAGCCAAGTTTTACCTGTGCCATATGTATGCTTCAGGTAGGCTACTAGAAAAGAAAAAAATATATATATAACAGTCTACAAACATTTATAATATGCAGAGAGCTACAAACATCTGAAACATTTTAAAAAGTTTTTCAATGACAATATTGACTTTTGCTTCATGTATATGAACTACTCAATTAAACTAAACCCAAGAACAAAAGTTTTGCAATCCACCAACAAATCACATCACTGGCACACATCAGATTAGGATCAATTACAACATTACAGATTCATTTCATTTATTATTACAATAACACCTGAAAAATTTTCAATATCGTAATTTGACCAACACAACTTTTTTTTCAATGTTTGCTTTTGATTAATCTTAAATATGGTTAGAGATTTGTCTGTTGTTTTCTGACAGTATTAACTTATTAAAATATTTAAGTATGAATAAGTATGCAATTAAATGTTTTTATTTAATCAGCCAGTGAAGTTGTTATGAAAAACTAAAAACATTTATAACATAAATTTGAAGTTTAGAATTCATTTACGAATTCAAAATTCTGGAATCGAAAAAAGATTCATTCAAAATTATTATAGTACACACATCAAGCTTTTCTGAAGTGGCCATTTCCAAACTCAACTCTAGTGTACAAGATGTGCAAAAAACACACTTCACTTGCTTGATTCCTTCTCAATGCATAAGCGGTCTACATTTGGGCATGAAATGTAATCAAGCGCATTTTTTATAAAAATTTTTTTCTGCATTTTTTTTTTTTTAAACACAGTTTTCACAGTTTTTTTTTATATTTGCAAAAATGTTTATAGATGATTTTATATTTTATTTTAGTGATTACTGCAGGTAACACGCAACCAAACGGAGACATGTATATTTACGGAAACCTTGTAAAAAAATAATGCATAGCCAAGGTTAAGTACCCGAAAAGCGAAGACTTATTGGTCAGATCAATCAATTTTTACATATAATTGAGATAATTATGTAAGATAAACCATATGTTGCTTGAGCGAGTAGAGCCGCCAATGACACACCACTATCCAAAACTCTTGCCTTGTTTGTTCCCAAATCGAAATCAAATCTCCGTTATACTTGCAGTATAATGCCGAAGCATGTAACAAGTGGCAGAGCACATCTTGGAAGCCTAGCATCTGGGGAAGCATAGCTTTGAGCTCTAAAGAAACATTGCAGAGATGGCAACACTGTGTTCAATTTGACCGACCCTAGGAACAAACCTCAGACCTCCTGCAATGATGTTAATGCAAATACCCTACTAAACTACGAGATAATTATAAATGTAAATGTAGAAATAAGTCGATTGCTAACTTGACCAAGAAGTTCCTTATTTTGCTCACAAGGTTTTCATAAATAAACATTTCTCATTTTCTTATCTTGTTATTTGTAGTGATCAAGTATATAGTAGCCAAACTTAAACCTCACAAAAGCACCCTCGTGAATTCAAAACTTCGGTGCTTTTTGTCATATTAAACTTGTCAACGCAATGCTCTAGTACATATATTACATATACATATAATTAAATCAAATAGTCCTAAAGATAAGTCTTTGCTTATCAGTAATTTGAAGTTGACTATGCATTATTTTTTCTTATAACGTTTTCATAAATATATCTCATGGTTTGTTTGCTTGTTAATCAGAAATTAAAAAAAAAAAACATTTATAAACGACCTTACAAATATAAAAAATGTATTACAAATTAACTTAACAAAAAGTAAAGAAGAGAAGATTATAAAAAATGAACCAGAATGCATTTCGCACCCAAACGTCAGGTTTTGTAAGCATCTCTTTAGCATAGTTGTTAGCAGTGCCAATCATCACTGATATTTCAGCACGCTTATCAATTTGGCTTCGCATAATAAAAAAGAAAAGAATAAACCTTAACACTAACATTGGTTTCTTGGTCAAATCGGGCAAACAGCTTTAATATATACCACTGCTCTGGAGCTCCCTACTGTACACATTATATCGCATACGTATGCAGTTTCTGGCACCAACTACATACATATCCAAAGGATGAGGATTTAACTCGTGTCCAGGCTTAAAGAAAGACAGTTTATCCGTTACCTCAACAACATAGGCATGCAAGTGGCAGTCATAGTATATTGGCTTAAGGTAGAAACAAACAAGCACAACAGTTTCAGCACACAATATTAATTTGTTTACCAGAACGAAAAAAGGAATATTTTGCTCAGAAACATTTAAAATAAACACTAATCCAGGCTTGTATGATGCACCATTAATGCTAACACTGGACATAACAAAAACAGAGTCTTCCCTACAATTCAAATCATCAACAACCAAGGACTTAACTTCTGGCATCAATTCACTGATGTCAACACTTTCACAACCAAAAAATTCATCACTATTGTTTATACAAGCTATCTCAGACTGTTCATAACATTTGGCTTTTTGCATGCGATTTGCAATCGTAAGTTCAACATTTACAAAGTTTTGAGTGCTTTGAACAATTTTTTTGATTTTTCGATGGAAAGATTCAAAACGCATACACCATAGATGCCGAAGTGGTCCAAATTTTTTCATTAATGTTGGGTAATGAACCAAGAAGTGAAATTTTGGTTTAAACAAATCTGGGGAATGTGCTGCAAATGAAGAAAGAAACTCAGGAATAAGCGTTTGCAAATACGAAATGTCATTAACTTCCAGCACTGGAGCCATGATTATATCAAATATGTCTGCAAGCAACATATACATCTTCCATGCATAGTTATCTTCAGCCACCATATCACCAATGATGAATGGAAGTAATCTAAACAAGCACCAAGACTCGCTGGCTGACACAGAAATTTGTCCTTGGTAAAAAACAACATCAGGTTTTGGTTTATTTTTGACATCAGTAACGCCAAATTGAAATTCATTAATTCTAGCATTAATATCACGAATCAATCGTCCATCAGCTAATGATTGAAAAAGAAATTGCATGAAATTTGGAATAATTCCTTCATAGCAATCATGCATTAAATCAGGCGGAAAACAATTGACTGCAGAAAATCCAGAGAGTTGATTTAAAGGACAATCACCGGCAATGCCATAAACACTCGCTAAAGAAGAATCAACTTGGATGCCTTCAAGATGTTTTGCATAATTTGAGGGAGTTCGCAACATAAAATCGCTTTCTCTATACTTGTGCTGTAGCTCATCGTACAAGCACATGCAATATCTACATATTCGACCACTGCTAAAGCACTTTCTAAAGCCACCCAGGTCATGAGCACCTAAGTTGTCAGCAGAAACTGTAGCAATAGTGCCAAACACCTGACAATCTTTCCCATTATGAATGTCATAGATTACAATTCCATCAGTTTCTAATGATTTAACATCAGCTATCAATGGATCAAGCACTTTTTGATATCCATGCTTCTTTAACTTTTTAGCCTCAATCACAAGCAGTAAAGATATATTTCGTAAAGAAGATAAGTTGCGTGTGCCAATATTTCCCACATAGTAATAAAAGCACATGAGCTTATGCTTTTTTTTTGAAGAGCCTAAGGGATTACATACCTCCAACTCGTCACAATATAGGTGTATCCTTAACAATGCAGTTTTCCCATTGAAAAAAGAATGGCTTTTAAAAAAGCTACCATCAGCAAAGCAACATAACTGATCTTCCACGCTAGTAGTTTTGTTCTGCAAAATTGCAGATTGTACATCTTGGTGTGATAAATAGGAGCTTAAAGAAGGCAAAATGGGCACATACTGATAGGAGTCAGTTTCATCAAGCTTTATTGTCATTGCCTCCACAAAACCCATGGCACTGCAGCAGTCATTAAAAAAGCTTTCATTTTGCAGCTTCATCCACAGCAATGGTAAAAACTTGCCATCGCATAAATGTTCTTTTGAAAATGGTAAGTGGGGATTTGGATCAAAATATTTTAAAAGGTCTTGATGGAAAAATGCAAATAATGATATTATATCATTCATAATTGAAATGTATGTTTTATTTGTCAGAACAAACTTTTCTTTTATTTTTAGACAAAATTGAACAAGTTCCTTGGCAAAAGGATTAGTGTGTTGAAAGACTTTATTAGCCAAAGAATCTGAACCACCATTAGACACATTTGTTGAACCTCTTTCATTTTTTGATAGACAGCTTGGTGCTTCATAATGATTGTGACTGATATCACTCATGCAATCACTAGCAACTGTGTTGGCAATACTGGCAGCAGCATGCCATCGAACTAAATGTTTTTCATAGCTGCCAACAGTAGAATATATTTGATTACAAGAATTAATTTTACATTTAAAAATGAGTTCATTCCTTGAATGCTCTAGCTTCAAGTGATGTAACAATTCTCTCTTTCTTTTTTCCACAAAACAGTTTGGAATGGGACAGAGAATATTACCAATGCATTCCATAGTATTTTTTAAAGCTAACCTGTGAATGCCAACTTATTGGTTGCCAGAACTTTCATCACATGGATCTTTTGTCACTCTATACTTCGATCGATCCAATGGCATAATTAACTTTTTTTTGTTACTTCCAAGAAAAATTTTTCTAATAAATTTTGTTGCTGGAACCTCATCACTGATAACATCCAAACAGAAATATCCTAACCTAACCCTAAAACTGAACACATAACCCTCACCAAACCTTAAATAACCCTAACCTAAACCCTTAATTTAACCTTTCTCTAAATTCCAAATTGAGGCTTTAAATTTTGATACGTAACTCAAGCACCGAAATTAAATGATTAAAAAATTAGCCCAGAAAATATCAAAAAAAAATCGGTTATGCCATTGGATTTGTTGAAATATAGTGTGACTAAAGATCGATGCGATAAAAGTTCCGGTAAACAACAAATTAAGTCATCATGTAAATACTTGTTGTGTCAGAAGCACAAAACTGATTTCTATTTTTTAAATGCTGCTACTGAACAGCAGTACGTGTGATTTACTGATCAGATGGCCAAGTGGATAAGAGCGTCTGCTTCTGGATCAGTAGACTCGGGGTTCGATTTTGAGTCGGGTCAATCCAATCACTTAAAAATTGGTATTCACAGCTTCCCTGCTTGAGGTTCAGCACTAATGGGCAGTATGGAGAAAGCCGACAAGTTTGCTTGTTGTGCCCTGGGAAAGGCACTTAACGAGATTCCCTTATGTAAGAGTGGTAAACAAATGGCCTACAACTCCTAACAGGGTTGCCACAGAAACTGCAAAATCAAATTCCAGGACTTTCCAGAACTTTTTTAGGCTATTTTCCAGGACTGTTTAAGGTTTTTTTTTTACAGGACTTAAAATTTAATTTTCACTATTACTCTTTCCTGCACCTACTTTTTTGTACTAACTTCTAATTGACAAAAATTTTGATTTAACGCACTTGCATTCCTAGTCCTGACTACTAGCCAGGTGCAAAGCCAGAAATTTGCAATGGGAGGGCTGTGCTTGGAGGTCTGGGGGCAAAGGCCCCAGCGCTCGAAGATTTTGCAATTTTGTTTGCAATAATAACTTAATTTTAGGCCTATTTTGATAAAGATCATAACTTTTAAAACCTGGCATAGAAATTAGCTCTACAAAAACATGACTAAGCTGGTTGCATAAATGGGCTACAGTATGTGGGTGATGGCTAGAGCTCAACAATATAGCTTTTTCAGGCCGATACCGATATTTTGGAAATTTTTGGCTGACACCGATAACCGATATATTACCTTATTAATCAAAAATTTTGTCACTATGTTTCAATTAACTTGATACTAAAAGCTTCACTAATCCTCCTCCAAAGAAAGATTATTGCAAACACAAGTCATATATACTAAGCAAATAAAACGCAAGAGCGCACAAGCTTGCTCTAAAAAATGAACAGTTTAAGGTAATCCCGCGAAGCCGATATTTTATCGGCTGTAGATAGTCGATACGATATACAGCTTGGCCCTGATATCAACAGATATATCGGTAGAGCTCTAGTAATGGCTAATAGTAAAACTTCAGTCCCAGCTTTATTTCCAGCCAGTAAACCATAAAATCCTAATTTGAAGAGAGCTATTTGCACGCTGGCGTGCACACAAAAAATGCTATCCTAGCCCTAACCCCAGCCTTAAACTTAACCCAAACTGCAACCCTAGTTCTAACCCTACCGTTAATCCTAACCCAAACTCAAAATCTAAACCCTAACACTAACTATAATAATTTAAAAAATAAGAGTAAATGAGCACCCACTCTTGCTCTCTTATTCTATATAAGCAGAGCTTATTCTATATAAGCAGAGTAAATGAGCACCCTAGAGTGCAAATAGGCACTTCCTTTGAAAAAACTCCCAAGTATTAATCCAAATCGTCTGTATTTTATAACGCTAAATAAAGATAATTTGGGACGAGGAGCTAATGAAATAAGATTTGAGAGAGGTGATTGGTAATTAACAGCATTAAATACTGAATAGACAGCTTATAATTCTTTTGCAAAGCCTTCATTAAGTATATTGCATCAAGCGATCGAATTGATTGTTTATTTTTAGCCGTTTTTAGTTAGTTGTTACTGACTTCGTTTTTGACCAATATTAGCCCTTCCCCTAAATGATGTTTCAAAAGTGGCTTTAAACTACTTTAGATTTCATCTTACTGCAAAAAAACTGCCTCAAAAGTATAGTGTGAAAAACGTCGTATTTTTCTTATTGTGCATTTTGGTCAACGGGCCAATCCGGGGCTGAATGCCCGCTACGCTACTGCTACTAGTGTATCACATTGCAATAAATTACTGTCCATGAATTCATTCTTCCTAATAATATTCAATAATTCATACGTACTAAATTGCAAAGTGCAAATTTTGGCATTTTAACGAGAAAGTGCTTATTTGCAATCTAGCACACAACTGATTAAAAAGAATAAGAGCATACAGCAGAAGAATGGGCGCTCAATTACTCTCTTAGTTTTTAAATCATCGTTAGGGTTTGGGTTAAGATTTTAAGTTTGGGTTAGGATTAACGTTAGGACTAGAGCTGGGGTTACAGTTTGGGTTGGATTTAGGGTTGGGTTAGGGCTAGAATAGCAATTTGTTTATTTGTGCGCCAGCACACAAATAAGCTGTCTTTTAACAACATAAACAAGCTTTTTAAAGGACCTTTACAAAGCAAATTATTTCAACAATGGCTTTGTACAATTACAAGGCACCAGTAATCATAAAAAAAATCGCATTCTGTCCTGGTAAATCACGGGAAAACTTTCCAAATATTTTCCAGGACTTATAAACAAAATTCAAGGACTTTCCAGGACAGCAAAAAAAATCCAGGACTTTTCCAGGATGTGGCAACCCTGTCCTAAGCAAGCTCGCACAATGCCTCGTCGCTTTCTCGTAATAGGATAAAAATGCAAACAAATAAAATGATTCTTGTACTCATTTGTGTTAATCGATACTGATACTTAAGTTAGAGTTAATCGATACTGATGCATGATATGCTTAAAGATGTTAAATCGACACTGACATTGAAATGTTATTTAAAATTGGAACCAGATTCTAAGATCTGAAATTGCAAAATTGTTACTTTAACACAAGAGCATGCAATTCCTAATCATGGCCTACTAAGCACGTATATTGTGTTCTTGCAATAAAAAGGTAAAAAATGCTACTAGCCTAAATTAAAAAGAGTCCATCAGATCAAAAAAATTGTCTTACTGACAATGCATTAATTTTTTCTTTCATAAATTAAAAAGGTCTTATTGAAAGAAAGTATAAACACCAGTGAAATTGAAAGCTTTAAAGTTTTCGAAGTGCATATTTTTTAAGGCAGAGAACCAGACCGGTTTTTGTAATCAAAGCGCTGCTGCACCGGATTACAGGGTTGCCACAGAAACTGCACAATCAAATTCCAGGACTTTTTAAGGTCATTTTCCAGGACTTTTCCAGGACTGTTTAAAATTTTTTTACAAGACTAAAATTTAATTTGGGCTATTACTCTTTCATGTACCTACTTTTCTGTACTTGTTATTGACCAAAAATTTTGATGTAATGCATTTGCAATCCCAGTACTGACTACTAGCCAGCAGCAAAGCCAGAAATTTGCAATGGGAGGGATGTGCTTTCGGGTATGGGGGCAGAGTCCAGCTGCCGGAAGCCACTGGGAGTCTGGATAGAGGGCTGTGCTTTCGGGTATGGGGGCAGAGTCCAGCCGCCGGAAGCCATTGGGAGTCTGGGGGCAAAGCCCCCAGCGCTCAAAATTTTTGCAATTTTTTGCAATAATGACTTATTTTAAGGCCTGGTTTGGTAAAGATTATTGCTTTTAAAAAGCAGCAAAGAAATTAGCATTGCAAAAACGTGGTTAAACTGGTTGCATAAAAGGGTTAACAGCATGTGGATGATGGCGAGAGCTCGACCAGTACGACTTTTTCAGGCTGACAGCGACTTATTAATTACCACATTTTGTCACTATTTTTCACTTAACTTGACACTAAAAGCTTCAATAATCCTCCTCCAAAGAAAGACTATTTCAAACACAAGTCATACTAAGCAAATTGAATGCAAGAGTGCTCGTGCTTGCTCTAAAAATAAACTGTTTAAGGTAATTGCGCTAAGCCAATATTGTATCGGCGTAGAGAGCCGGCACGATATACCGGCTTGGCACTGAGATCGCGTGGTATATATAGGCAGACCAAATGTATCGGTCAAGCTCTAGTGATTGGTAATGGCAAAACTTCAGTCCTAGCTTTATTTTCAGCCAGTAAACCATAAAATCCTATCATTTGAAAAGACAGAGTTTATTTGCTCGCCAGTGTACAAAAAACGCTATCCTAGCCCTAACCCCAACCTTAAACTTAACCCAAACTGTAACCTTAGCTCTAACCCTAATGTTAATCCCAACCCAAACTAAAAATCTAAACCCCACCTAACCACTAACGATAATAATTGAAAAAACAGAGTAAATGAGCAAATGAGCACCCATTCTTGTTCTCTTATTCTCTATAAGCAGAGCTCATTTGCACGCTAAAGAGTAAATAGGCACTTTCTTTGAAAAAACTCACAAGTATATTAAGCCAATTGTCTGTATTTTATAATGCTACAAAAAGATATAATTTGGGAGGAGGGGTTAACGAAACGAGATTTGAGAGAGTTGATTGGTAATCAACAGAATTAAATGTTGAATAAACCCTTTTTTTACCAAGCCTACGTTAAGCATTGTGCATCATGCGATTGAATGAATTGTTTATTTTTAGCTAGTTGTTACTGGTTTATTTTTGACCAATATTAGCCCTTTCCCAAAATCATGTTCCAACAGGGACTTTAAATTATTTTAGTGTCCTTATTACTGCAGAATAATGCCTCAGAAGTATAGCGGGAAAAACGTCGTATTTTTCTTATTGTACATTTTGGTCAATGAGCCAAAGCAGGTCCACGACAACTGACCATGACAAACTGACCGCGAACCAACTGACCGCAAACAAACTGATCACGTAAAAACTGATCGCAAACAACGCCGATTGGCTGAAAAGGGCTATCCTGAATTTATTTTTACTATCCCCAGAACCATCTTGCCTAAACTCTCACTTTGTGACGAAATCACTGCGACAAAATCAGTGACGAAATCACTGTAACGAAATCGTTGCTTCGCGATCAGTTAGTCGCGGTCAGTTGACTTGGCTCGGCCAAAGCTATGCTACTGCTACTAGAGTATCGCATTGCAATAAAATTACTGTCCATGAATCCACTCTTTCTAATAATATTCAATCATTCATACATACTGTGCAGCAAAGTGCAAATTTTGGCATTTTAAAGAGAAGTGCTAATATGTACTCTAGCGTACTAGTAAGAACTGTCTAAAACGAATAAGAGAGCGAAGAGCAGAGGATTGGGCGCTTACACTAACTTTAGGGTAGGAGCTAGGGTTACAGTTTGGTTTAGATTTGCGGTTCGGTTAGGGCTAGGATGGCGATTTTTTTTTTTTTTTTTGTGCACCAGCATACAAATAAGCTCTGTCTTTTAACAATAAAATAAAGCTTTTTGAACAAACTTCACAATAGAAATTTTTTCAACAATGGCTTTGTATAATTGCAAGGTACCAGTTATTATAAAAAAAAAAAGCAACTTTACATTATGTCCAGGTAAATTGCGGGAAAACTTTATAAATATTTTTCCAGAACTTTCCAGGACTTACAAACAAAATTCAAGGACTTTCCAGGACAGCAAAAAAAATCAAAGACTTTCCAGGACTTTTCCAGGATGTGGCAACCCTGGGATTACCTGTTTGTTTCTTTATATGACGTTGATCTCACGCTGGTATGACATCATTAGTAGTAATTTCAAATGTACAAATAGGGGGGTTAGAGTACAGTTAGGAGTGAGGGGATTGGTTTCGAAAACCGGTCTGGTGCTCTAAACACTACCTTGATCTTATCAGTTTACATCTTTACAAGTTGCTCATATAACTTAACACAACCATAGGGGGGTTCACGATGCCATGCCTACCCCCTACTCCCTGTAATAAGCTGCTAAAACCCAACTTTTGGTATAAAATTACTTTAACTAATAGTAGTTGCAGCCTCCTTTAACTTAATTTAGCCAAGCTTCTGCTATTACACACAAGCTCCAGTGGCGGATTTAGGGGGGGGGGGATGGGGGGGATGCATCCCCCCCACCAGCCTAAACAAAACGTGCATATGCATAATATTAACCATTTTTAAAAAAGCAATCAGTGAATACTCGATAGGCCGGGTGACTGCATATAATTTCTGAAGCCATTGGGGGGGTGGGGTAGGGCAGAAGGAGGAAAAAGTGATTTTTGCAGAGAACTTTTTACAAAGCAGAAATTAGTTTTTTACAGGTCCAATTGATTTGAAAGCGCCAAACTAGCAAAATTCACAACTCGCACTTTTCAACGATTAAGGCATAACACAACAGGAGTTCAATTATGGCGCATTTTTTCTGAAACCTCACGCAATACCAGTAGCGTAGCCAGCCAGGGGCGGGGGGAGGGGGCTATGGCCCCCCTATTGATATGTCGACCAAATTGCAGAATGGGAAAAACACTACGTTTTTAGCACTTTGGAGACTGCTTTATGCACTGGAGTGGACTAAATAGTGATTTAAAACATCTTTTGAAACATATGTTCAGGGGGAAGGGGGCTAATTTGTCAAAAATAAAACCAACAAATAAATGACAACTTTGAAAAATGGTAAAAAATAAGCAATCAAAATTGATCGCAAGTGTAAAAATGCTAAACATAGGTGTCATCAACAAATATACTATAAACTAAGAAATAAAGGGGAGGGGGGGGCTATTCAATATTAGTTCATTACCAATCATTTCTCTCAAATCTCTTTTCATTAGCCCCCCCTCCCCCCAAAATTATTTTTCTCTATAAGCTGTATACGAAATAGATTACTCTGTGTGAGTTTCATTGAACTATTCGATTTTAAAATTTACCAGCATCTAAACAAGAAAACTAACATTTTACCATACGCCACCTCCTAAATAGCCCATTTATGCCACCAGTTTAATCATGTTTGCACTGCCAATTTCTAAGCCATGTTTTAAAAGCATTATTTTTTTAATCAAAATAGCCCTAAAATAAAGTTATTTTTGCAAAAAAATGCAAAATTTTCGAGCGCTGGGGGCTCTGCCCCCAGACCCGCGTGCCTCCGGCGGCTGGGGGCTTTGCCCCCAAACCCCTATTGGCCTCCGGCGGCTGGATGCTCCACCACCCCCCAACACAGCCACCCAATTGCGAATTTCTGGCTAAGCGCTTGCACAATACAGTAGTGCAGTTTCGCACAAAAAGTGTGTCGATTTGATAGAACATCAAGTAAAACGTCTTCTGGATTGTAGTTTCATTACATTGTTAGTTACGGTATGCTGAATGAACACTTGAACAAAATAGACTTTTGACAATAGATAATAAGATATATCAAATTCCGATGTAGGTACCGGTAGTTTTTACTCATTCTGTGTTAGCGCAGCTAAGGGAGGGCGGGGGGAGCTTTTGCCCCCCCCCACCTATTGGCCTGTCGACCAAAATGCAGATTAAAAAAAAAACACGTTTTTAGCACTTCTGAAACTGGTTTTTGGACTAGAATGGACTAAAACGTGATTTAAAGCATCTTTTGAACCATATATTCAGGGGGGCTAATTTGTCAAAAATACAACTCACAAATCAATAAAAACTTTGAAAAATGGCCAAAAATAAGCAATCAAATTTAATATAGCTCATTGCAAATGCTTAACATAGTTTTTATCAACAAAAGT
This sequence comes from Trididemnum nubilum, assembly GCA_963965965.1. Taxonomy (NCBI): domain Eukaryota; kingdom Metazoa; phylum Chordata; class Ascidiacea; order Aplousobranchia; family Didemnidae; genus Trididemnum; species Trididemnum nubilum. The sequence continues at coordinate 36,567,890 of OZ014484.1, read as the reverse complement.
ATTATAAACTCACGAACAGGGGGGGATCTATTCAGTATTGGTTAATTACTAATCACCTCTCTCAAATATCTTTCCATGAGCCCCCCCCCAATTATTTCTCTTTATGAAATATAGTCGAAATAGATTACTCCGTGTAAGTTTTATTAAACTATAGGAATTTATGATTTACCAGCATGTAAACAAGAAAAAATTTTACCACGAGCCACTTCTCACATAGCCCATTCATGCAACCGGTTTAATCATGTTTGCACTGCCAATTGTTATGCCACGTTTTAAAAGCATTATTTTTTATCAAAATAGCCCTAAAATTTAGCTATTTTTGCAAAAAGATGCAAAATTTTCGATCGCTGGGGGCTCCGCTCCTAGACCCCTAAAGCAGCTCCCTCATTGCGAATTTCTGGCAACGCGCCTGTTCTGTGTAGATGCAGACGTTTATGCTGGCGAAAGTTTAATAAATACGATTTTTGATGCAGGAAAGACGAAAAGAGTGTTTTATGTTTTTAATTTGAATTGAATTGGTTAAATCAATGACATGAAACTAGTTTTATGTCATTAGTTAAATTAAAAAAAATATTTTATATACTGGTAACGTTTTTGGGATGGGACGGATCAAAAATATCCCCAACAAGTTTGCGCTAGGTCAAGAACATTAATCATAAACTTGCAAAATTTTGAGATTATACACAATTTGTGCTCATAAATTTTATCATCCCCCCCCACCAAAATTTTCTACATCCGCCACTGACAAGCTCCTAACATATTTTTGCGTTTTCCATAGTGACTGCACTCACTACAAGTACCGGTATGTCCATTTTTGATAAAAAAGTGTGCTAAAATTCGTGTTTATATCCCTACATGAAAACTGTAAAAATCCATGGGCGGCTTAGGGTTTTGCTCCCAGACTCCCAGTTGTGCCCCCCCCCCCCCCCCCTTGTCAAATTCTGGGTGCGCCACTGAACACAACTTCAAAACAGTACCGGTAGAGTACCTTACTGTACCGGTACCTACCCTACCGGAAGCACACAGGCAAAGATTGTAAAACATTAAAAAAAACTTATCAACTTTTAATCTAATGTCAAATTACTAGACAACTACACTAGGCCTAGGTAAGATAAAACACAACACCATGTTATGGTGGTCACCATCTCGATAAGTTCCACAAAAACTATAGCCTACTAGCCTACTTACGATCAAAATGGTAATCCATGAGCATAACAAACCCGAATGCAGCTAAAAACACCAAAATGCTGGACACTACGTTATACTGAATTTTCTCACGTTTTAGCGGTTCCTTACTGTAGTCTATATAGCACTGTAGGCTATTAGATTACGTAGGCTATTTATATCACTGTTTGATTGGCACAAACCGCTAATTTTTAAATTCCGTCTCTCTGTGTCTCGCCGGCTCACTCCAGCTTTATATACCAACCGCCATTAGTGTCATTGTTACGTCAAGAGCATCACAGTGATAAAAAGATGGGCAATTTTGATTGGTGCGCTGTGATTTAGAAACAATGGTGCAATTTGTGGGAGCGGCAAAGAGTGCTATCGCTACAACATGACAAAAGTAGTGAAGCATAAATAAAAATTGTTTCGAGATAACAAAAGCGAAGTTGCACCAAAGTCTATAAATTACATAGACCATGGTTGCACGGAACCTATGTTTTTTTGGAAGTGATCGGAAACCTGGGTTTAAATACCAATCGGAACCAGTTCCGAAAAATATATAAAACCGAGATTAGGATCCAACAGCTTTTCCACGCGAAGGTTCACGTATATACCTATGATGTACTTTAGTGAATCGGTTCTGCATACTTCTCTGCCATACCTGCGTTTAATCATCCTGCTGAAACATCGTGCAAGTATAAATAGACTTATTTATAGCCTATGTAGGCAATAGGCCTAAATGCATTAAAAGTTTATTTACTTTTGTTGGCTGTGAAATTACATTATCCGGATTTAGTGGTTAAAATTATTAAGATTCGATCCAATTAAGATTCGGTACACATGTCAGGATTTCGCTGGATCTAAAAACGGAACGGGATCCGTGTACATATCTACAAAGGTGGTACAGGAAAGTGCCAACAAAGCCGGATTGGAACGACCCGGATGTTACAGTGTTATCTTCGAATCCGCATTCCATTTGTTAATGAAACTGGATCCAGTTTTGATAAACAATTTTAACTTTTAAAGAAGTCCCTTTGATTTTACTGTAAACTATCTTTTTTCTGTGCCTATTTGACAAGATGCCAATCTACAATTATGCATAACATATACGCAAAAAATAAGAGCTGGTGTAATGTAGCAAGTAAGACAGCATATGATATTATGTCATTGCTTCAGTATCAGTACTGTAATTACAGATTGGTCGATTCGGATCAAATGTCCATCTCAAAATTTAGAAAGTGTGGAATCCGGATCGACTGTAAATATTTTCTTGTAGGGTATAGGTTCCAGCTTTGATCCGGCAGCCTCTGACAATAAAAGCTTTGCACTAAAGTTTGCAATTTCAAGATTTAAAATAAATTGCTGAGTTCGGTTTAGTTTGTCAACAAATTATGACTTAAAACTGCTCTTTTCATAATTGAACGAACCACCTTTTAAACTTGTGATATGAGTCTGTGCTGAGTTGCATCTTTTCCACCCATAAAGTGCAAAGATTTTCCACCTTAAAATGTGGAATATATTTAATCCACCCCTTAATGTGGAGCATAAACTATTTCCACCCAAAAAGTGCACTAAATTTTCCACCCTAATGGAAGAATTGAGTCATTTCCACTTATTAAGGTGGTGTATCAGCAACTCTGCTTTTTTCCACCCCTTGTTTTCCACCCTTTCAAATAACAGTGTACTAGTCAAAAAGTAGTGCACAAAAACGGCGTAATTTACTCAAAATAGTTTCATTGCTAAGTTCAAAAGTGAATTACCTGTTATAGATTGATGGCTGTGTCCTAGGCGGAATGCCTAGGTCTTCACTGTCTGGTCCTTGCGTTCAAGAGGCTAACAAAGGAGATTCCAAAACAAACTTGTATTAATAAAAAGGCAAATAAAAAAGACCAGTTCAGCAAAAATTTATCGAAGATTACCCGGCTGGGCGGAAAACACATGAAACTGAAAAACTGAATTGAACAGCATAAAATAAAAAAACTTCTTGACGCTACTGTCCAAAAATAAAACTGATTTAACTACCGTGCTAGAATTAAAACGTTGCAACAAAAAGGTGATCAGCAAAGGCAAAACGGCCCGTCTTTAAGGCAACTTTGCAGAGTTTCTACCGAGCGAATCATGAAAGACGCGCAACACAAAAGTAATATGCAAATAAGGTAAATGGACGTGTTAAAGACAGAACATAAATACCTAGGTTCGAATCTCAATAAAAGATCGTGCTGTAACATAAGCGGCCCCTTTGAAATCTTATCCGTAGGTAAGTTTCAAACAAAAAAAACGTAGTGAAAGTACAGATCGCGCTTCGACTTAAAACCTTACTAAACGAGTAAATGAAGTAAACAAATTATGAAGGGGACTTATACATCGTGAGTAGCATCACAAAATTGTGACATCAGAAGAACGTAAACAAACAGTGCAACAGTAGGGCAGAGGGCAAACTTTTAAACAGTAAAACGTTTATGATTAGAGTTGGAAGTTCACAGTATAACATAGCCTATCACAAAATCACGATCACGAATACATTGCACAAAAGTTTCACAAAAAACGACGTTAAATTCAAAATCACAATTCGGCTATCACAAGATCACGATAAAATCACAAATAAAGTTCACAAATGAAGAGGTTAAATCAGACAGGAGCTATTTTCGCCAGATCACGAAGAACATATTCAATCTCGCACAGTTGCCTGCCGTAAAGCTGTTTTTTAAAACGGCCAAAGTTGCCCTACGGACTATTTCTTTTCCTTTACGCAACTGTGGATACAGGCTATGAATGCGTCCCAATCTATATGCTCCTTTCGAGGCAAGGTCTTTGGCATTCCCTACAAGAACTATAACTGCCCAGGTTCAAGATTTGTTTGAAGTGTACGCCATTTGTTACGGCCCTGGAGACTGGGTAAATTTGATTTCATCCAAAGAAGCCAAAAACGGTGGGCTAGCGTTGAGCTTTACAAGTAATCGTTGCGAAGGTCCCCCTAATCGTGCAACCGATAGAGAGGAGTGTTGGGGACCAATCGCTGTCCCAAAAAGGACGAAGGTGTAATGGGGCACAAATCGTTGCGCTGATCGCTAAGTGTTGTTAGGGGACGGTCGTTCACAATTCTTACGGCATCAGTGAAAAAAGTCTGCAATTCAATTAGAGAAGGTTTACGGCGAGTCTGTTCCATAACCCGACCCAACGCAGTTTTAAACAGTTTCACCATGCTTTCCCAACTACCACCCTGGCTAGGAGCATACGGAGGAATGTTTACCCAATTTATATTTAACTTACGCAACGAGTTAATAAATTCAGAAGACCCCAACAATTTTGGCAACTTATCAGATGTGGCACTGAACGTCGAAGCGTTGTCCGAATAAAAAGTGTCCACTGCCCCGCGCAAATTAACAAAGCGAGCGAAAGCAAGGAGAAAGCTGTTTAGGTCCAGGCTTGTCACCAGTTCTACGTGCAAGCAACGTGTACAAAGACACGTAAACAGCAAGCCCCACGCTTTGCAATCACTGCGATTCTGTCAAAAAATATTAGGGCCTAAGTGGTCAATTCCGGTGAATTTAAAAGGTTTGTTGCAAGTAGTAACTCGGCACGATGGCAAATCTGCCATTAATTGACGAACCGGTTTAGCCTTTAACAAGGCACATTTTCCGCAGTTTGCGATGTAAAATTTTACACTGGAAATGCCATGAATAATCCAAAAACGTTCGCGGGTTTTCATTAACGTATATGCCGGACCACCATGTCCAGCCAGCTCATGCTTATATTACACAATAAGTCTAGTCAAAGGATGCCTTCCAGGTAAAATTAAAGAGTGTTTAGAATCAAGTGGCAAGTCTGCATTTTCGAGCCTGCCTTCAATACGCAAACAATTATCCAAATCCACGCAAGGGCGCAAATTACGCAAAGTTTTTAATTCTTTTAAGCGGCGTTTATATTCAGGATCATTAGTTTTGCTTCCTAAACGTTTAAGAATAGCTTCAAATTCATCGGGCGATTCTTTGCTTAAAAGTTCAATAGCGGCCCCAAACCGCTGAGATTGAACATACTTAACAATATTAACAAAGGCCTTATCCAAGTAACAAGCACTCAAAACAGATTTTGAAAAGCAGCTTCTTTCGCTTTCGCAAAGACAAACTCCGAAAATGCAGCCAGATATGCACAGCGCTTCTTCAGCGTAAAAATACTTGGAGAAGCTTCAATAAGCCTATCCGAAGCTGCGTCGCCAGAAGACAAATTGCTAGCCAGAGTTCTGCGCACGACCACTATATGCTCAGGAGGCCTGACATCCACCTGCTCCTGCAAAAGAAAGGAGGGTCCCCTTAACCACAAATCAAGCGACCTAGGCTGTTTACTGCTCTGCGCTCGAATGCCCACGTCTGCAGGGTTTAAAATCGTATTAACGTAGCGCCAACAGCTAGAAGACACCATAAGAAGAATCCTGTCGACACCCCGTTTAACAAAGCGAGCAAGTGAGAGGTCTGGGTTCACAATCCATTTAAAAACTACCTGCGAATCGGTCCAGCAAAAGATTTTACAGTTAAGATCGTGTAAAGCTTTAGAAGTTTGAAGCATCACTTCACTTAGCATCTTAGCTGCTTCCAACTCTTTACGAGATATAATCCTCCCTTTTTGATTAGTGAGAACTAATTTGGATTTTCCAACCACAAAACCGACTTGTTTTCCAGCACTAACGCCACGCAAGTAGATTGCGCAAGAAAACGCGGAGTCCGAAGCATCCCAGAACCCATGCAGTTGATATTCTGCGTCAATTTTGAGCTCGGTGTGTTCCAAAAGGAAGTTGCGAGGAATGCAAAATTCATTTAGTATATTCGAAGTATCAAGCCAGTTTTTTCAATCTTTTTTAACTTCATCCGATAAAGCGCCGAGCCAGTCCAATCCAGACACAGCGAATTTTTGCAAGATCAACTTTCCCCCCAGAAGCAGCGGCGCCACTTGGTCAAATTGACTCGCAAAGGGTCAAATTGACTCGAAGGGTCAAATTGACTCGCAAGCTGACTCGCCATCTCGCGTCTCGGGGCTGCCTCGACGAACGTGCGGCCACCAATCTTCAGTGTGTCACTTGCTGGGTCTCAGAAAAGGCCCAGCGCTGTCGAGTCCGGCAAAGGCTGCGACCCAATATCAATCTTGCCAACTGAAGAGGCATGATCGCATTGGGGAATCTGGAGCAAGACAGACTTAGCGAGGCCATTGGTCATCCATTTTCATAACTAGAATCCCCTGCTTTTAAAGAGCTCAATCCCTTCTTTAGTAAAGGTCTCCACGTCTGATAAACTGTCGCCAGCAAACAGCAAGTCATCAATATATCTGTTTTGAGTGATTGCATTTAAGGTCACCATACTTGCATGCGTGGGGTTGTCAGCAGCCAGTCGATTGAGCGCCATGAGTGCTACATAAGGGCTTGAGTTTATTTCCCTCACATGCCGAGTAAAGCGAAAGCTTTGAATTGCACCACTGTCTATGTTATTATCCTTAAACCAAATAATATGGAACCAATCTGGTTAATCCCAAGGAAGCTTAATTTGAAAGAAGCACTTACTCACATCAGCTACGCAAGCGTATTTTCCCATGCGAAAGCGCATCAACACATCGTCCAAGCCATTTAAAAGGTTTTCGGCGGCTAAAACTGCCCGGTTTAATGACACGCCACCAGCCGTAGCAGCGCCATCATAGACAACTCTAGGCTTAGCCGTCTTAGTAACAAAAAATGGTAAGTAGCCTACAATTTTTTGTAAGAATCGTTTTCATTTTTACCCGCAGGCACAATCCATTCATGCTTCAGTAACTCAGCAAACGCATCTATCAAAGTCTCTTTTAACTGCGAGTTTTTTGCAACAGTTCGACGCATCGACAATGTTCGCTTTAACGCAATATCGTAATTATTAGGAAGTTCCTTAAGAACTTCAGGTTTTAACGGAACCGGCATTTCATACCGACCGTCTACAATGCGAATAAATGGTTTAACCGAACTGTAGGTTAGCTCATCGTTTTTTGATGGCAACACCTCCTCATCAAGCAGTTTGTATTCGCGTAAAGCACCATTCACCGTGAGAAGTTCTTGTTGCAACTTATCACAACGTCCGCAGTGTGAGTCAGCAGAAATCGTCTTGACTCGCAACGCTCTCACAGATTTAGAGCTTCCTTGAACTCTACCTCCATAGCAATCGGTCCAAGTCGGGTGATCACCAGGTTGGGTTCATTGGAGTTCGAACCCTCAAGCTCTTTTGAAACAATAATTAGTGCTTTATCAGATTGCCCGATCAAAATGTCAACGCACTTTCGTTCGGGTATAATGGGAATTTCCACTCCATAGAAATGTTTCAACTTACTCGTATCCACTGCATGTGGAAGAGTACTTTTATCGCCAGAAAAGGCTGGCACCACAAGGGCACCAGTAATTTCGTAGTTATCACCCGTGACAAGAGATTCTAGGCTGAAGTCAGTTTTACCCATGCAGTTTGGTCTGTAAGTGTACGAATAGTTATAGAAGAATCTGTCGTTACTTCCAACCAGAGATGGGCACGCACTACTTCAAAAGCGCTGCTACCGCTACTTGCCCTAAAAAGTAGCGTCGCTACCGCTAGTCGTCTTTAAAAGTAGCGCGCTACCGCTACTTTACCTCGAAAGTAGCGGCGCTACCCACTACCACTACCAGCTACTTTAAACAACGTTTCAATATTTTTTTTGCAGTAATGTATGAGTAATTGCGTATATACTGGGATAATAAAAGATAGATTAGATTATCATCAACTCTCTTGTGAATAGCGTACCTGAAAAACTATACATTTTTTGAATCCAGCATATTTTGGGTTTAGGCTGACTGTTTTCAAATTTTCACGTACAGTATTTTTAACTTCAATTGCTCTTAACCATAGTTAAAGTATAAAGCAACATAAATTTCATTATGTATAAAGTGGCATATCTATTTTTGTTTAGTTAAACGTTAACTTTTGGTTTAAATTAGATCATTATTACTAATAACCGATCAGTGATCGAGTGGATAAAGCGTCTGCTATTGATGCGGTAGACTTGGTTTCGATTCCCGGTCCTGTCAAACCAAGTACTATAAAAATTGGTATTTACAGTTTTCCTGCTTGACGTTCAGCAATTAAAGGGACAGTGTGAAGCCTCCGCCGAGTGTGGTAAACAGGTGGGCAGATGGCGGCTTGACTCAAAGACCAAACGTTACCTTCGCTGACTCCTGGCCAAGACAATACCTTAGCTGTCTCCTGGTCAACTGGCCAAGACAACTGGGTGAATAAAATGTAATTACAATTAAGCCTATACTGTAAGACAAATCATTAAAATCAACAATGGCAATACAGAAAAAATTAAGAGAACTGCATTGATTAATTATCTACAAAAGCGTTGAATCAGATAGTGCTCTTTAAATATATTTTTCTTGCTAAGGCTAGCTTAGGTCCCAATGCATTTTTTTAATGTTGAGCAAAACTGAGCTGCGTGTTCTTATAAAAGTAATAATGTTCTTTCAAAAAAAAAGTATTTAATAAATTATTAACGACGTTTTTGTGATCAAAAATATAGTGCTTATATTATTTAGATCAGTGGTTCTCAAGCGAACCAAAGTTATTCAAAAGCTCAAGTTTGTGACGTTAAACGACCCATATTTGCGGAAAGTGAGGTGAAGACCAAAACAAAAAGGTCTTCACACACATCGGTTATCCACAAACTTCCGCAGGTTAGATCAGACTTGTGTACCTCAAGGCTTTGTATACTGCGGGTTTTAAGAAGACCAAAAACGAAGGTCTTCACTTCGGAAATCCACATATTTAAGCGGGTTTGCTGAGTCATTTTTTGTTATTGCTTTATGCATATTTCACCTATTGCGGATGTCCACAAAAAGAAACTAAGTGACCCAAAAGAATTTTCAGGCAACCTAACTTTGGGTCGCGGCCCATAGGTTGAGAACCACGAATTTCGATTGCTCAAATAATAGCTATGCTTCGTATTTTTCAGTAATTATATTCATTTATTGTTGAAATAAAAACAAACACTTAATCAACCCTGAACATTGCTCTGCAAACCAACAAACAAAAAAAATTGTTTGACAGCAACTACAAATCACAGTAACAAAACTTCGCGAAAATTTTTTCAAACTTTATTTTTTTGCTTTGTTTTTTTGTTATTTTATTTTAATCTTCAACTGAAATAGACCTTGTTTATATTTTTGGTTAAAATTGACGGAAAAAGCTACCGCATTTCGATGAAGACCGTTCTTTGGTCTTCACCTAAAATTAACGAAAAAAAGATACTGCATTTCGTTGCTTGCAAACCGCACCCCCCAAAAAATTGTTTTGTGCCCCCTCCTCACAAGCACACCACTCTGGCGCCCGGCCAGTCTCTAACTGCCTAATGCGGCCTAAGCCAGCGCAAGTCTCTACTCTGGTGCCTAACTGTATCTTTGCATTTTTTTAGTTTGCTTTTTGCCAACAGACCTACTATCAGTTTATAATATAACCTATAACTGTAGTAAACAGAGATGGAGTACTCGAGGACGTCCTTGGCCTCGAGGACGTCCTTGAGAACACATTTTGAAGTCCTTTGCCTCGAAGCCTCAAGTCCTCAAAAATTGCCCTGTGTTCGGCTCGAGGACAGCACTATTTTTTGAACCGTTGAAATTTTGTTGGAAAACGCCAGAAACCTCGCGGAAAAAATTGCAAAGACCTTTTTTTGTTTTCCTCAAGTGGAGATCACCTGAAAAAAATTTTTGTAGACTTTTTTTGGAGAACGCTGCGCTTGTGTCCTCGGTCCTTGGCCTTGGCCTCGGAATTTTTTTGTGTCTTTGGTCTTGGCCTCGTGTCCTCGACTCCACCTCTGGTAGTAAACTTATACGCAACTCCTATTCAGATACAGCTGCTAACGAACCACAGCCATGTGGCCATAGTTTCGCTCAGACTTTAGATGACAGTAATCACCAGCACAAATCTATGATTGGAAATAGCAAAACGTAATAAATTCATTATTACGACGTCACAAACAAAGTTATTTCGGCATTCTCACCTGTACTAACAATTTTGTGAACTAAATATACCAATTTACCGATGTATCTGTTGTTGATTTTATTAAACATGTTACAATAAGCACGTGAAATAAGTAGCTGTAGCGGGATAGTTCATTTTCTAAAAGTAGCGGCGCTATCGCTACCGCTACTTGCCCTAAAAAGTAGCGTCGCTACCGCTACCCGCTACTCGGTTTCCATAGTAGCGGCGCTACCGCTACCGCTACTCAAAAAGTAGCGGTAGCGCCGCTACTACAGAAGCGCGCTACTGCCCACCTCTGCTTCCAACCCAAGTTTTTCCCTTAACGAGTCCGAAATGAGTGTCGCCTGCGAGGCAGTGTCATGCTGAGCATACGCCAGTGTCGAGCGACCAGTTGCTTGATTGATCACTCTAACTGCGCTAGTACGAAGCAAGACTGTACCTTCCTCAGCAACTCTCACTTTAAGGACATTTTTTACGTCACTAGTAGATGTGCTAGCTACAGATGATGCAACGGGATTGCCAGAAGCGGCCTTGGTCTCGCCAGCGGCCCCAACGGTCTGAGATTCTTAGCAGTCATGAATAGCACTAGAGTGCTTAGCTCGGCAATTAGGACCACACTTTCGGCACTTGCATCGAGAAGGGCAGTTACGAGCTAAATGTTCCGTCGATAAGCAATTAAGACATCTTCCTGCCGTAATCACAGTCTGACGTCGTTCCTTAGGAGGTAACTTCGTAAACTTCTCGCACTCGACAAGATAGTGTCTATTGTCAGCCCGCGCACAAACAAAACAAACAGGAGGGCGCCCGTTAGCTTTCTTGGTCCCACGATTGTGATCTGTAGGTGCTCCACGCCCACCGGCAGCCGCAGACCCAGTAGACTCGGCACTACCATTATGAGCACCAACTCCCGATTCCAGGGCCACCTGGCGGACACAAAACTCACTACCACCACTTTGAGGCTCACGTGATTTTTCCTTGTCCTCCGACTTGGAAAAATGCCTGCGCGTAGTCAGACGTAGTCACGTTAATTTCATGCACCACAAACTTAAGTAATGATTTAAAGCTTGGTTGACTCAGACTTATACCATTTTTGTCAAGAAAATGAAGATACCGTCGCTTCAAAGCGCTCGGTAAACGGTTAGCAGTATCAAGCAATAATTGCCCAGAGAGTTTGTTGTACTCGTCATGGGCGGAAGCAAAGACTTCTGGAGTGTTTAATCTTCATTATACATTTTAAGTGAAGAAGCAGTAAAATTTACTTTGGCACCATGCCGTATAGCAATGACTTTTGGCTCTGACGTTAAACCTCTGGACTCACCGTAACGCTGACGGAGTCGGTCAAGAGCCTTTTCAATACGTTGAGCAGTGGTCATACTTTTCATGGGGACGCTAAACAAATTCACCATTTCGCGCGGTTGAGAGCAACGCATGCTGCTCGAAGCAGTAGCGTACGCAGGATTTTGAAAAGGGGGGGGGGCAGAGACTTCAGAAAATTTGAGAGGAACATAGATCAGAATTTGAAATTGTCACACTCAAATTTCTTCCCATTTTTCGCCCAAAAAGCAGGTGAAGAGCAAAAAAAAGGTCTTCACTCAAATTTTGTCCCATTTTTTGCCAAAAATTATGTGAAGAGCAAAAAAAGGTCTTCACTCAAATTTCGTCCCATTTTTCGCCCAATATCAGGTGATTTCGAGCCCAAACCCTGATGCCTAACTTGCAAAGGGGGGGGGGGGGGCCATGCCTCAATTTTGCTCACTTTTTTATGCAATTTTGCAATCCTGGCGACCCAAAGGGAGGGGCCATGACCCAATGCCCCCCCCCCTAAATCTGGCTCGAAGAACTTTTAACTTACGTTCATCGTAAGGACTTTCATTCATAAGACGACGCACTTGATTCTCGAAGAACACCAAGGCAATATTTGCACCATCATACCCTACTTGGGTAGCAAGATTAATATACTCATTCCTACCTTGGCGCTCTAAATAAGCACTCAATACAGCATCAAAGTTGCTTTCCGAAGCAATGGGAGTATTCACGTTCGGCCAAGTAGACGCATTAACTCGGAATTGAGGGCAAGGATTGGGTACGACTTTTGAATTTCCCGAGTTCCCGTATTCAGCAGTACTTAAAACAGTGTGTTGATTTTCTGCATCTAACATACGCCGAGACACACATCAATGTACATTTCCAGAGTTCTCAACATAATCATTATGATAGGCAGCGCTATTGTGACTCCTTGAACCAGACACATGCTGCGGAATAAAGCCCCGAGTTTGGGGATTCAAAACAGTCGATTTGTCACTTATAAACATAGTATTAAATTTCTCATTGATAGAGTTAGTAACATTAGTAGCACTATTACGCTTTTGTTCAAGTTGATTAGGTTAAAGTTCGCTTGACCTTGGCCGTGGCTCCGTCATCCGACGTCTTGAGCGTAGCTCCATCGCCTCGTGTTCTAAGAGCATTGCTCCGACCTTGGGTTTCGAACCTGCCTCGGTACCATGGGCAGGCTTAGCACTGCGTTTAAACTCAGCATTTTTAATTAACGAACTTTTGGAACTAACGGCACTTGAAGTAGAACGAACGATGCGTCCCGAGCGTCCGGAAACGACAGAACCAGCTTCCGGTATCGTACAGTACCGGTATATTCGTAATCCTACGCAGTGAACTGCAGTAGCCTACTGGTATCAGAAGGGTACAATATTTTTACATAACTAAAAGCTTTCAATAGTTTCTCGTTGTATTTTAAACATTATTTTACACTATGTTAGCCTACCGGCATTGGATACGAATATGCCAGATAGAATGCGAAAACTTTTGTACAGTTGGAGTTGTTAGAGTGATAAAGTCATTACTTGTAGGAAAACTGCTGTTCAATACCATTAGTAAAAGCTGATTGCTTTGGGTGATTCACTTCTGAACTTAGCGACGAAACTATTTTGTGAGCTAACTGCCAGAGGTGGAGTTCTCTAAGACACAGTTTGAAGTCCTTGGCCTTGAAGGTCAAGTCCTTGGCCTTGGCCTCGAGACCTCAAGTCTTCAAAAATTGCCTTGTCCTCGGCTCGAGGACGGCACTTTTTTTGAATTGTTGAAATTTTCCAAATCGCCTGAAAAAAATTTTAGAAGGCGTTTTTTACTGGAGAACGCCTGAAAAAAATTTTTGAAGACCTTTTTTTTGGAGAACACTAGCGCTTGTGTCCTTGGTCCTTGGCCTCGAGAGGGTCTGTCCTCGGAAGGGCTGTTCTTGGTCTTGGCCTCGGATTTTTTTGTGTCCTTGGCCCCGAACCTTGCGTCCTCGACTCCACCTCAGCTAATTACGCCTTTTATACGCAACGCTTTTTGACTAGTAAGCTGCTATCACATGCCTTTGAAAAATCGCTTATCCTCTGCAATGATAAACAAGCCAAAAGCACCAAACTCCTGGGTCGAATGACGTCATGTCATTTTTTAAAAATGCGAAAGGTAATCCCAAGTAAATAATGGCTATTCATTTTCTTGAAACTGAGAACGTGTATCTAAACCGAGTTTACAGCATTCGATTAGTAATATTTTGTTATAACATTTTAAGAGCGTTGCTTTGGGGACATTACGTGACCTTTAAACCAATAGCTAAAATGCGAAAATGTCTAAATTGGACGACGTGTGTTGAGTGAAGAAGTGTACAGTAATTCAAACGTATAACAGACTGGGGTCTGGAGGCGAAGCGTAATTTTTTGGAAAAAAAGGTATTTTAATACCATTGGATCACATTTTGCACGTATTCAGAGCCATTTGAAAGTGCTAGATTTTCAACATTTTAAAGCCAAGTGAAAAAATTAAGTTGTTCAGTTCTCCTTTTGCTTGCAATTTAAGTCCAAAACATGTTTAGAATCTTGCATTTTGGGGTTAAATTTAGTAAATGATTTGGCCCAGGTTGGGGGAAGTAAAGTACATTGCCTCCTGCAATATTTTAGCAGTAAATCACAATCCAGTCAAATATTTTCCTTAAAGATTATTGTTTTGCCATGAAAACAACCAGCTGTAGGAGTACATATACCGCCAGAGGGCCTTGGCCCTCTCAATTCAAAAATTTGTTCAGTGAGCGTTCCCTTATTGTTGCTAATTTTTTTCAAAAGTATTTTGCTGCATAAAAACTGGCAAGGTGGAGGTGAATTGTGATTGAAAAATGTACAATAGATAGTTACGCCTACAAACCATGTTATTGCTCGGGCCGGATTTACATTGAGTTGGACCCATGGCACTTTGGGATTTTCGCAATATTTTCTCGCTAGATATAGGTGAAGACCAAAATAAAGTCTTACCATTTGAGCGCGGGGCCGCTGGCACTGTGCCATATGTTTCATCTGTCCCTGGTTGTTGCATTACGTTCATAAAAAGGTTTGATGAGGGCCTCAGTTAGCAACTTTTAGGATAAAAACCCTTAATTTCACTCGCGTTATATACGTTTAAATTGTTTGGAAAACATCAAATTGAAAGGGCCCTGGTCCCTTGGAACAATATTATTGTTGGGTGTCCATTTAAATTGTGAGCCACTTAAATATTATTGTATGGGGCCCATTTAAATTGGTTGGCAAAAATTAAATTGAAGGAGCCCCGGCCCCCTGGAACAATATTATTGTTGGGGACCTATTTAAATTGGGGCCCATTAAAGTATTATTGAAGGGGGCCCATTTAAATTGGTTGGCAAAAATTAAATTGAGGGGGCCCGGGCCCCCTGGATCAATATTATTGTTAATTATTCCTGTACGCGTGTACTGGTGTATGGGAAGATGCTAAAAAAAAAAACTGAAACTGAAGAAACAATAGTCTTTTTTGTGACATTTTTATCATCGGTAGCATTTCAATTGAGGCGGCCCGGGCCCCCCCCCTCGCTACGCCTATGCCGGTCAACCTATTGTATGTTGATTAAGTGGTTGGTATTTTCATGCTTAGTGAATTTTTATAAAAGTTTATTGCGATAGTGCTTCAAATACGGGATGAGATGCATCGTACCATACTGATTACCTTCGCAAGCGACTACTTGCAAAGGTACGCTTAACCTTGCAAAAGTGCAATACAAATTAGGCGTAGCTTCCAGACTAAGCTTACCTTGTTATGGAAGTATGAAAGAAAATTTTATTATAAAATGGAATATGAAATGGAAGAAAATTGCTAGTATAGAATATGGAAAATCGCCTTCCATTCCGTACCATACCCTGTGGTTTCAGAAATGGAACCGGTCCGGGTTTTCTCGATCCGACCGGTAAATTTCAAAATCTACGCCGGTTGACCGGCCGATCAACCGGTTTCTAACCGGCCCAATCGATCGTTTTTTTACAGAAGGTTTTTGTTCACTGTTTAATGCATCTAATAATAATTTTTCAAAAGGGGGGCATGGGTGAGGTGTTGAAACTTGCGACTACAGAGGGGGGTCTTAGGAAAAAAAACGCAAAAAAATGCAAAAAAAAATAGCAACAATCACTCAATTTTAAGAGTTTTTTAAGTTAAATTTCGGTTTGAAACACCTGCTTTGAGCTGCGAAAGAACCGGAGGGCGCAAGCTAAATTATTAGACGTTCTTTCTAATGATATTATGCGTAAGGCCAAGAAAAGAAGTTAAAATTTTTTAGCTATTGGTGACAGATTATTAGCAATTGCAAAAGCATTTTATGATATCGATCAGAGAAAAACTGGTCTTTCAAGATTTTATTTCTTTAAAACCATCAAAAAAGGAGACATATTTGTGTATTGTGAGGCAAAATCTCCTGCGTATAAGTGTAAATAGAGTAATTGCAATCCAAACAATTGCATGGCAAGTGCAGCAAAATAGCAGATAATTTCAAAAAAAACATTATTTCCTCAGCATTGATGGAGCTAAAAAATATTGTTCAACTGCTTCAAAACTTTAGTCACAGACTCTTTGTACATTTATAAACAAGGTAACACCTACCCATGTAAAAAATTACCTTGCGAAAATGTAAAAAGAACCATTGGAAAATGGGGCTTTAACGGGATTTTTGCATTTTTGAGCCACGTGATGGGGCTAAAGATGACGGTTTCAAATCCTCAAAATTTGCAAGGCTAAACTTTTCATGGATGGGCAAATTTTTACAAATACTCCGAAAAAATTTGAAAAAAAAATTGAAAAACGAGCCACCCTAATGTGCATGTCTTAATAGTCGCAGCATATTAGTAACAACTTGAAACCATTTAACAAGTGTTTTCAAAAGATGTGGTTAGTTAATACTGTATTTTTTATAAAAAGTTTTATTTGTAATAAAATTTTTATGTATATTTTGGTTGGTGCGTATACGTCTTTTAGTAGCAAGAAAAGAGAATTTGACCGGTGTTTCAACCGGCTTGACCGGTGTTTCAACCGGCTTGACCGGCCGGTGGAAGAATCTCGACCCGACTGGTAACCCGACCAACCGGTCGACTTGACCGGTTTCCATTTCTGCGTGGTTTCAAGCCGAATTAGTAATCTGGTAGATCCCGGCAATAAAGTGTGTTTTTGTCAGGCTTCTGCAGTAGCTTTGGCGAAACAAATGTGGTTTTAAGTGTAAAATTAGGCATATTGGTTTGAATTTTCTTCCTTTAGCACTGGTGCACTTAGAAAGAAACGTGAAAAATAGGCCTAAGCCAATCGGATAACATTTATAATTTTGGTTTGCGTCATATAGGCCTATTTAGTTGATTTTTTAATTATTAGGTTAGAGTAAATTAAGCCCGGTATGAAAACGCAGTGGGCTAGATTAGACTTTAAAGCTTTTACTGGAAGGCGACTTAGATAACTAATAGCAGACTAGTAGGCCTGGGAGCTAGGCGTTGTGGCAGGCCTATTGCGGATTGGTAATGATTAGCCTATTTCACCAAAACCTTTAATTATAGAGAATAAAACGAAAATAAAGAATATTCATTCGGGCATTTTTCATTATTTACTTTTTAAGAGTTTAGATCAGGGTTTGGTTTGGGATAATTTATGCGTTCTTGCAAGTTTGTAACTATAGGCCTAGTTATTATGTTCTCCTAACATCATCCCTAAGTCCACACAAGGGACACCGAAGGGGTTAATTCAAAAATTACTTTAAAAAATGGGAGGATTGCTAGAAATAGCGGAAAAAAAGAAATGCAAATATCATTCGATGTAGAAGTCAAAGGATTTTAAAATCAGCCTCAAAAAAGAGAAAAAAAAACAACTACAGTTTTGTTTTTTGTGGCAATAAATGAGTTAAAATTAGACCATAATGCCCCTTTAAATTATTAACGTCAGGATTGTCAATAAAAATAAAATCAGGGAGGCCTCTACGTCATGCTCGAAGCAAAATATCTCTGTTACCGCTGCGACAAGAAGGATAGAGTCAACGCCAATCCAATGCGATTGCGGATATCCCTATTGATTTTGCCTTCATTTCTCATTTAAAAAGGGTGAAGCATACAGCGAATCCCGGTAGTTTTCAATATCTAAATTGAAATTAAAATGTTTTAAATTTTTGTTCTCATTTTAGGGCTGCGCGGTTGCAAAGATATTCAACAAATACAAAAATATATCCCATCAATAAAGTTTTTGGAAACCCTGAGTTTATTCTCCCAGCCTGATTTTTCCAGAAAAAGGGGGAGGTTTACGAAAATTGGAGTGGTCACGTGATGTTACTGGAAGGCGAAATATTATTCAGTCTCTTTTTTCCGAAGATTTTCCGCAAAGTTAGACAAAAAATATACTAGAAAATTTTTAATAATTACCAAAATTTTGTCTCCTTTATTTTGGCCATCAAGCAGGTATAAAAGATATTTAGCAATTAGAAATATAGAGGAGCTTTCGAAACTTTGTTTCTATTGACAACATTGAGAAAATTTCTTACGAAGAAGACTAATGTCATTGGTCTAACTTCAAAAAACATTTTTAAATCCTTCAAAACGTCTACATTGGACTTGAATGCCCCTTTAATAAAAAATAATACAGAAACTCATATTTTCAGATCCAAGAAAAAACCGAAAAGCAAGACAACATTGATAGCATTCAGGTATCTATTCCAGACAATAGCGATCACACCGCTGCTGAGATTTTAGAGGCAGAAACTGACGAATATCTTGCTCAACTTTTGCAAAATATTGAACCTATTTCAGTTAAGCCCAGTTTTGATCCTAATAAAATGTCACGGTATTTATTCCAAGAAGAAAACGGCCAAATCTTTACGGAAAAAGAGTTGGCAATTTGCAATCAACCAAATCATCAAAGCACGTCCTTCATCGCTCTAAATCCAGAAACTAACTCTTCCACAAAGATATAGGAAACCCAACAGGCAGATCATACTAGAGCAAGTTTGGTTTCAGACTTAGAAAATTTGGAAGAAGCTGCAAAGTTGGAAGAAGATAATGATTGCAATGGTCGTCAGATAGAAAACACAAATGAAAAATTTCTCAAAAAAATTGAAGTTAAACAGCAAGAATATTGGCAGCAAATAGATGATAAAGTATCTGATAATTTACTAACAACAGTAAAATACAATGCAACCAATCTATATACCAGCGCAAATGAGGTTGATATTGTTGGGGTTGGCAGTTACGGGGTGGTTCGAAAATGTTGGCATAATAGCTTGAGAAACGTGGTTGTAAAGTGCATGCATTTTGGAGGATCTTCTGGCTCAATCTCGAAAACCACTGAAGAAGCAAGTAACAAAGTTTCTGTTCTTTCCACATTTCGCCATCACCACATTGTTAGAATTTATGGAATGACGTCATGGAGTCAGCGATGCTTTGGTATCATAATGGAAGAAGTTCGATGTGGAAACTTGCGAGATCTAATGATTGCTGAAGTTACCGTAATGATTCCTTGGAAACTTCGATTTCGAATTATTTTTCAGCTTGCAAATGCTTTGGAATACTTGCATTTCCATAATCCGAAGAAATCATACATTCATTTGGATGTCAAGCCAGAAAACGTTTTGCTGACCACAAACTTAACTGTCAAGCTAGCAGACTTTGGATCCCTTGATATTGCATTAGCCACAAATGCTAAACCAACTCAGACAATTTACACCTGCAAGCAATACACTCCATTATACACAGCTCCAGAGCGTTTAGCTGATCTTAATGTGGAATCAACTGCTGCAATGGATGTGTACAGTTTTTCTATGATTTGTTATGAAGCAATAACTCGCCAAGAAGTTTTTCACAATGCTCGAGTGAACGTCGCTCTCTTAGTTAGCTTAATTGCTGATCGCGGCCAAAAACCCGATTCTAAACTTATTGATGCAGTTGAACAAGATCTTAAACAACAAGAATCCCAAGAGTTTGAAATTTTTCAGTGTTTGAAAGACATTATGCAAAATTGTTGGTGTTTTGAACCGAAAGATCGTTTAACAACAAAGGAAGTCTGCAAAAGATTTGTCAATTTTGCTGGAACAGATTCCCCATATGAACAAGACATAAACAGTTTCAAAGATGATATAAAAAAAAAAATAACAAGAGATAAAACAGATAAACTAAGCAAAAAAGTATCTCTCAGAAATCACTTCCCACCATTTCAACAAGCTTTTTTAGATGTTAACGACAATCAAAATCCAACTGCGAGTGCAGGTAGCATGGATGAATGAATCTACAGCACAGCTTCAACTGGCACAGAATTTTTTGAAAAGCATTTCTTTGATGGATATGGGAGGAAGTACAGTCCTTATGAGAGTCACAAAATAATGCAGAATTATGCAGAATGCTAAAACTTTGGACAGTTCTTTCGGAATGAAAAGGATCAGTTAAATTGCAATCGCGATTGAATTTTTTTTATATATAGGCTACTGTGCAATTATAAAATCACTATCACGATTTTACGATACTATGCAATCACGATTAAGTTGAGATGTTGATTAGAAATTATATTACGCACTGACTTTATTTTTTGGCACTGACAATGTCTGACTGGGCAAAATATATATGTATATATATATGCTTTCAAACGAAATCTGATCAGGTTGATGCGGTTTTTAATTTTACTTGACTTTGTACAAAGACTTTGCCCTATTTTTTCAGCAGCCATACCCATAACCTTATAATAACTTCTTTAAGTCATTATTAGGTTATTGTTCATTCCTTTACCTAGATTTTCAAAAATGTTTTTTGGCCAAACACGACAAAATTTTTTCGTCGAGGCAAGCCCAAATCACGTAGTGTTGACAGTTTTATGTCAAAAATATCGTAAAACAGTATTTCTCCACAATACATTAATTTGACGGTATATTTTTATTTTTTAAATTTAGCTACTTAGACTGCCTGCCTACTAGGTTCTTTGCATTGCGCCTCAACTAGATCATTACAATGAACTCATATCTCTTGGTCTTTCTATTGTGTACTCGACCAATCGTGTAATTCAAATGTGTCGATATACCAGAGCAGGGCCTTCGAGAGGGGGGGGGGGGCAGGGGGGACAATGACCCCGAGACCCATGGATTTTAGGGGGGCCCATTGGCTTCAGGGGGCCCAACAATGGACCCATGGGCTTGAAGGGGCCCATAAAAGGGCCCAACGGACTTCATAGGGCCCATCAAAATGACATTGACAAACCAGTTTGTGGAAGATCGAAGATTTTTTTTTTTTTGGAGATCACTTCAAAATCCGGAGAAAATTGTGCCATTTTGCCTTGAAGACCTTTTTTTAGGAAATCACTTCAAAATCCGGAGAAAATTGCTCCATTTTTCTCGCCTGTTTTGGACTGCACAAAACCAGAGTTGAGTAATATTTGAGCTAACCCCGGGCCCACCCTTGGCTCTCGGCGCCCGTGTACTAGAGCATGGCGATCTTTACCGTCGAGGCAATAAATGCATTATTGCACAAATCGTTTTTACAATATATTAGGTTGACCTTCATTCGCATGTTTACGCAATATATCAAATACTTATGTTAAATTTGTGTGTGTTTCCTAAGTTTAATGGTTACCTGGCTTGTGTTCTTAGCGTAACGCTTCTAGTTCAAGTGAAATGCCAGAGTAATAATAGTTGAAAGCGGTTTGCGCAGCAAAGAATTTTTTATTGGCTCGATAGTACAAGAGCTTACCAAGCTTGGTGGGCTTATTTGGACTACAAATAAACTCTAAAAGATGAAGTCGCCAAGATGAGTGATCTGCTTAACCCTATCTTACACGGGGGGCTGTTTTACCCCCTCTCGTTTTTTCGTTATGTATCCCTTCAGAAACGAGATTTTTATTTCAAATCAGCTTAACTTTGAGCTTTGAGTCAAATTATTCACAAAACACTTCTGAAAATTTAAAGTTGATAAGGTAACGGGAAGTTTTCCAATTCTGAGGTTTCCCAAAGTCACTTTCCGAAATCCGACTACTTTTTGGCCAATATTTAACTTAAATAACGCTATAAGACGTTTTTGTGACGTAACCAACTTGATTTGGGCATTTTTTCATTCAGTACGGTATCAAACAAACCTATGTACAAAATTTGAACCGCCAATGACGTCATTTTTCAGAAATATGACACGCGAACTTACTGTGATGACGTCATCAACTCAAAACCAGTTTTTCTACAAATTTTTGGTGAACATTAACTTTTTCTACAAATTTTTGGTGAACACTCGCACACTAATTTTGGTATTCCCATGGCTTTTCGTGAGTTAGATAGGGGGACACTTTTTCTCCTCCCCGAATAAATGCGTTGGTCAAATAAGCCGTGTAAAATAGGATTAGGCCATGTAAAAGAACTAGTTTGCGTCAATCTAACCAGCAGCACGTTGTTGATTATATTGGGACTGCACGTGAGCGCGTAGTTGGGACTTCGCGTGAGCGCGCAGTACCTTTATTTTTGTTCGCGGATTTTGCAGATGAGGATTAATTTGCTCATAACCAGCAAACGGTAAAACATAGAAAACTGAAATTTGGACTCAGCATGAGAATTAATGAAAGCGTCATGTGTGCCAATTTTGGGAGTCCTAGATCACGTGATTGTGAATTGACGCACAAAAAAATATTAAAAAATGGCGATTTTTGGCTTGAAAATTTATTAATTCGTCTATAACTCAAAAACCATTTAGCGTGCGAAGCTGAAATTTGGACGCAATGTGGGTGCTTATAAATGCTTTATGCAAACCGAGTTTGGGGTGCCCGTTCACGTTGTGGTGCCCCACATCCTCCTGTTCTTTCTTCTTCTTTTTTTAACACTCTTTTCCCTCCGTTCTCTTTCTCACTCCGCCCTCTAGATTGTCATTTTTTTCCTTTTTTTTGCGCTAGTATATAAGGCGAGGACTATCGCACGTGGCTCTCTTTTTCGTTTCGCACGCTGTCGTAAGCATTAAAAAAAATGTGGTTCATGGACATGTGTATTTGATTTTTTTGTGGTGGATGGAAAAACCTGATTCCCCACAACGTGACCAAAATTTTACAAGCTGAAATGGGCAGAAAGTGCACGAAATTAAATCAAAATATCTCGGTAAATACCGATTTTGATGGAAAATGATTCGTGATTTTTGAACGCACCATCAACAGCCTTTTTTTTGGTTATGTTCCTTTACCCCAACCTGAGTACCATTTTTTCCTTTTTTTCTTTTTTCTTACTTTTTTTTTCTTTTTTCTTATTTTTCTCCGGCTATCTACTTATAAACCGCTAAACGTACTGTATTCAAAGTTTGAGCTATAGAGATCTCAAGGGGGACTAGTGCCCGACTGAAATGAGGGTGACAGGTTGGGGTATCCCCCTCAATTGGGTCCTCCAAAATTTGGACTTTTAAACCGCTACAATTAGATGGATCAAATTTTTGAAATGAGTAGACATTAAAAATAAATTGAACCAAACAAAAATTAGGGGTGCCACGACGGGGGTTTTTCCCCAAAAGGGGCCTTCCAAAATTCAAACTTTTTAACCTTTTAAGCTATACACATGAAATTTTTAATATAAGTAAATATAAAAGAAGGATGAAATTTGACAAAACTTGGAGGTACCAAAAAGGGGGGTCTGCCCAAATGGTGTCTTTAAAATTTTAACTTTTTAATAACTCACGCTAGACACATGAAATTTTCGGGGTAGGCAAATATGAACAAAAGATAAAACTTGACAAAATTTGGGGGTACTAAATTGGGGGGCCCCCTCAAGCAGAGCCATCAAAATTTAAAACTTTTAAACCATTAAAGCGAGATGGGTCAAGTCCAAGTTTTCGGAATTGGTAGATATCAAAAATAAACTAAACCTAAGAAAAATTGGGGGTTCCCCCAAATGGGGCCCTCCAAAATTCAAACTTTTTATCCTTTTAAGCTGGATTCATGAAATTTTTGAGGTTAGTAAATTTACAGGAAAAATGAAATTTGACAAAACTTGGCAGTACTAAAATGGGGGATCCGTGTGAAACAGGCCACCAAAATTCGCACTTTTTAACCACACACGCTAGGCCCATAAAATTTTTAGGGTAGGCAAATATAAAGAAAGGATAAAATTTGACAAAAATTGGGGGTACCAAAATAGGGCGTCCCCTTCAAACGGGCTTCCAAAATTTAAACTTTTTAGCTACTTTCGCTAGACCAGAGGTGGGCAAACTTGTTCAAAGAAAGAGCCGCTTGCGAAAAACCATAAACACCAGCGAACCGCAAAATCAGTTTACACAAAAAAACATAACAGCAATAAAAACACCAGGCGCGTAGTCAAAAATTCGCAACCGGATGGGAGTTGTTTTGGAGGCACGGGGGTCTCTAGACGGAGTCCCCAGCAGACAAAAGTTTTGCATTTTTTGGCAAAAATAACTTAATTTTAGAGATGTTTTGATAAAATTAATGATATTAAAACATGGCATAGAAACTGCCAGTGCAAACACGCTTAAACTGGTTGCATAAATGGGTTATGTGGGAGGTTGCTAACGGTAAAGTTTTAGTTCTCTTGTTTACATGCTGGTAAATCATTAAATCTTTTTGTTCAATAAAGCTCACACGAAGTAGTCAATATTTTATAGAAAAAAATAAATGGGGGGTCTAATAGAAAAATATTTGAGAGAAGTGATTAGTAATTTACTAATACTAAATAGGAAGGCTTCATTTTACCGGAAATATTTATCTAGTTTTTTATTATTTCTGACATACTGTAAATTTAACCCAAACTCAAATGCTAACTCTAAAACTATGCCCAAATCGAAACCTTACCCAAACCCTAACCTAAACCATAACCCTAATCTCAACCCCTAAAAAAGCAGATGAAAAAAGCGCAGATGAATATTTCTTAGTTTCGTTTTGTTCTCTTTAACTGGAAAATTTTAGGTGAAATAGTCACTACCTACTGGATTGTGATTAACCCGCTCCTGAGTTTTTAATATATTTGTGGTAAAACCTATGTTCAACATTTTTACGCTAGCAATTAAATTTGTTTGCTTATTTTTGGCCATTTTTCAAAGTTTTCATTAATTTGTGAGTTTTATTTTTCGAAGTGATTGGGAGCACGGAAAGTGCGCGGTTCAACAAACAAAAATTCCGATGACGTCACTTGTTTCCGGAAATTTTTGTTTTGATTACTGCAGTTATAGGTTTGGGTTTAGGTTAGGCTTAGGGTTAGGGCCAGGATTTGGGTTAGTTTTTTTGGACTTTATTACGAAATGCCTGCGCGCACAAAATGTGCGCCAAGGCTTTTCCTTTATTTTTGACAAATTAGCCCCCACCCGGAAAATACGTTTTAAAAATGCTTTAAATCACTTTTTAGTTGATTCCAGAGCAAAAAAACAGTTTCCGAAGTGCTAAAAATGTGATATTTTTCTTATTCTGTATTTTGGTCTACAAGCTAACTGGGAGGGGGGTCTGTAGCCCCCTACCCCACTGGCTACGCTACTGAAAAGCGCAATGATTGTTGCCCTATAAGACAACATTCACACTTGATTGCGCTCTTTAGTGTTTTACAACACCACGAAAATTATTCTACCTTGATTCTTTGAAGTGTTTATACTACAATTCGTCATCACAGTTGGTATAACCTTGGTTGACACTTGACAGCGCTATGAAAATATATACTTGTTTTATCACTCTAAAATACATCAAAAAAAAAACAATTTCAAACACGAGATAACATAATTATAAAAGTACAATCTTAATTTTTTTTGTAATATTACCATTCAATACAAGAGCCACAAAATTTACGTCCGCGCGCCGCAGTTTGCCCACCGTTAGGCTAGACGAATGAAATTTTTAGAATACGTTAATTAAAGATAAAATATGACAAAGTTTAGGGATAACAAAATTAGGGTGTCCCTCTCAATCGGGTCCGCCAAAGTTCAAGCTTTTTAGCAGAGGTGGAGTCGAGGACACAAGGTTCAAGGCCAAGGATACAAAAAAATCTGAGGCCAAGGCCAAGGACAGCCCTTCCGAAAACAGACACTCTCGAGGCCAAGGACACGAATGCTCGAGGCCAAGGACCAAGGACACAAGCGCAAGTGCTCTCCAAAAAAAAAAAAAAATCAAAAAAGTTTTTCAGGCAATCTCAAAAAAGAAAAAAAAAGGTCTTCACAAAAATTTTTCAGGCGATCTCCAGAAAGAAACGTCTTCCAAAAAATTTTTCAGGCGCTGCACAAAATTTTAACAATTCAAAAAATAGTGCTGTCCTCGAACCGAGGACAGGCCAATTATCGAGGACTTGAGGCCTCGAGACCAAGGACTTCAAAATGTGTCCTCGAGGTCAAGGACGTCCTCGAGGACTCCACCTCTGCTTTTAAGCCACTCACGATAGACACATGAAGTTTTCAGGATAGGCAAATATGAAGAAAAGATAAATTTTGACAAAATTTGGGAATACCACAATAGGGGGTCCCCCTCAAACAAGGACACCAAAATTCAAACTTTGATTTCTTAGGTTAGACACATTAAATTTTCAGGACAAACATATATGAAAAAAAGATAAAATTTGGGGCACCAAAATGGAGGTTCCCTCAATTGGGTCCTTCAAAATTCGAGCTGCTTTGCAATTCAAGATAGACACATGAAACTTTCAGAATAGGTAAATATAAAAGAAAGATAAAATCCGAATAGGTAAATAAAATATCACTAATTTTAGGTGTCACAATTGGCGAGTCCTCCTCCAACGGGTCCTTCAAAAATTTTAACCACTCAAGCTACACAAATAAAATTTTTTAAGATAGGTAAAAATTTGTATAATATCAAAATTTTTGAGATTTCATACTGTAGGGACCCCCAATTATGTTGACACCTTTCCCATTAACTACGATATCTAAACAAATTAAATCTATTGAATAGGTTAATATGAATCAAAGATTAAAGATAACAAGATTTGGTTGACCACATTGAGGAGACCATGCCAAATGGCAGAGCTGGACAAGTCCGCAAGTTAGTCCGCAATTCCGCAATTGCGAACTAACAACAAAAGCTGTGGACATGCGGACTTTGGCAGTTTAAATTGCGGGTTTGCGGTTGCGGACTATTTTTAATTTTAGTCCGCAATTCCGCAAGTTTTATACAAATATTGAAATTTCTTTCCATTTTCATTAAATATTTATGTTTTTACCCAGTCAAGCATGAGACATCAATTTAATTTTTTCGATTTCAAGTTCGGCAAAAACCTCAAGTTTTTCGAGTTCAGACTGACAAAAATACTAAGTCTGCTTTTCGACTAATCGCTTTCTTTTTGTTGCCATGCTGTTTTTCCGAGTTCGGCAAAACAACCCTTCGAGTTTAAGTTCGAATTTGCAGCCTTGATTCAAAGTACGGCTTTGTTGTTTTTTACCGTGAGTTCATAAAATTAGCCTGTGGTGTATCATTTTTTGTACTTGTAGCCAGTGCCGTCGCTACGGTGGGGCCAGGGGCGCCGTACCCCTTAACGACTGCTTGTGCCCCCCATTTCGGTTTACTCAGAATGCTTTTTCGGAGCATCACGTAACGACAAAACAACAGGCAATAATGGAAAAAAGGAATAGCAAGTTTCAAAGATAATTCTCGTTCGAAGTTTTCTCGATTGCTTGCAAAATTGCTGGCCACCAACTGCTTTTCATAAACGTGACCCAATAATCCGTCTTATTAATACGCTTTTATGAGTGTGCCACGGAATAGGGATGTATGCCTGCCTATACGAGAATTACCAGTATTTCGTTAGTGCTTATGACGTGAAACATTACGTGAAAAGATGTTTTTTCAAGACCAGCTGTTTTTTAGAGCACACTTAAGATTTATTTTGTGTCGCAGTCAGTCGCGCAACCATGGGGAAGGGGCTAAGGGGGCACCAGCCCCATTTAGCCTAGTCATTTAGAAAATATAACCAAAAAAAAATAAGCGTTTATACGTGATTTGGACTTGATCTGAAGTATATGGGGGCTCAAGAGGCTAAACAATTTAAATTTTTCAATGACTTTTGAATTTTAGCAATTTACTGTGATTATTGATATGGTTTTAAACGCGCGAAATGTGACTTAAATGGCGTTAAAATTGCTATTTTTGCCGAAAAATTGCGAAAATCACCCAGCAGACTTTCGGTTTAAGCCCTCTCTTTCTTAGCAAAACCCCGGTTGCGCTTCTGGTTGCATCACTCCTGCAGACAGATTTTTCAACTGAATATACGGGCCGTATACGAAACGAGCTAATAAACGCTTCCGGGCTTATTTGTCTCTCTTTTCAAAGATGAATACAAAATTGTAGCTTTAAAATATCAATTTTTATATGCAAAAGTTCAGTCTGCTTTATAGTGCCCCCCATTTTCGGCTTGGGTCCACTTCGTTTGGTTTGGCGACGGCACTGCTGGTAGCGTGTGGTTATCTCGTTCCTAAAGTATTTATAGAAACTAGGGACTAAAAATTTAGTAATACGATTAGTGATATGAATGTTTCTTTGCCTTTTACTGCCTTTGCCTTTTCCTGCCCTGAAAAAAATTGTTTATCTTGTTGTAAGCGGAAATACGGATTGTGCTTTGCTATTTGATGGCTTCTCACTGTAATCCAATGGCTTTTCATCTTCGAAAACCCAGGTTCATTGAATCATTTTTTTAGGGTTTCTCGGTGGGTTGTGCATTATGCTTCCATGCAGTTTAGGCACTAAGCAGTAGCGCAACTAGGAGTGTTGGGCAGGGATTATCAACTCCCCTTAGCCAAGTTACTTAAAAACTTTAACCAAAAATACAGGGGTTTGATCTGTTTTGAGTTGGACCTGAAAGTAAGATAGGCTCGGCAATTGTTAAGTTTGCCATCCGTAAAAGCAGCTCAATAACAAGTCATGCTGTGGTACATTTACTACAATCAACAACTGTGAGTAATTCCTTTTACTGCGTGGGCACAAGTCACAACTTTTGACTTATGTTTGCTAATCAACTCTGAGCAGATCACTTAGGGACATGCTTGATTGCAAAAGTCTTCTACTCGGTTCATAAAAAGTTGCAGACTTCAAGAATTACGAAGTTGCGGACTTGCGGTTGCGGATTCAAGAATCTTGAAACGTCATTGCGGACTTGCGGTTGCGGACTAAGCTTTTAAACGTGCAATCGCGGACTTGCGGTTGCGGATTAAGAAAATTGATATGCGGTTGCGGACTTCGGACTTAAAAAAAAACTTGCGGAGCCCAGCAGAGCCAAATGGGCCCCTTAAAATTTATAATCTTTATTACGAAGTACTTCAGCTAGACATATGAAATTTTAAGAGTATCTGTAAGCTAATATAAGAGAAAGATAAAACATGCCAAACTTGGCAATGCCGTTTTGGACAATGAGCCCTGCAATG
Organism: Trididemnum nubilum; assembly: GCA_963965965.1. NCBI lineage: Eukaryota > Metazoa > Chordata > Ascidiacea > Aplousobranchia > Didemnidae > Trididemnum > Trididemnum nubilum. The sequence continues at coordinate 36,539,065 of OZ014484.1, read as the reverse complement.
GACCTTCAAACTATAAGATGAATTCTCGCAATGAATTGGTATCACAGAAAAGTGGAAGAATCAACCTTACGGGATTACTCCAGCATTTAAGACGTTGAAGTACATGAGCTTAATGGCTTTGACAGATTTAAGCTGGATGGCCTAGTTTTTCTATTAAACTGTCACTTGTGACGGTGAAAAAATCTTGTACTTGCTCTTCAAAGTTTTGAACAATTTTATTAAGAAAGCTTTGGTGCTGAATAATCTATGCAATATAATATACTGCACAATATCCAATATGTTGACCGTTGGCGTACTGCTAAAAAGTGTTCTCAGAAAAGAAATACTGTAGCTGTAAAATGCGTTCATATTTCTTGCTTTGGTTAGTGTTAAGTTTGGCTGATATAATAAAGTCGCTGGAGTTTTAAAAGTCGCTCTACGTTATTTTATAATAAAGTGAAAACCGTAAGGAACTCTTAATAGCTTCTTGATTGACGTTAATTCTTTGTTTTAATAACTTTTCGAGACGTTTAAACTCTGAGAGCGAAAAATGAACTAAAAAGAGCGTAATGAGCAAAAGAAGTAGATAATTTGCGGTAAATAGTTGTTTGACTAAACATTACACCTAGGGCTCTGGAAAGCATAGAGTTTGAGTAAATTAATATAAGTTTTTAATGTGAAGTCATCGTAAAGTTAGACTCTGCAATATCTTTCATGAATTATAAGAATTTGATTTTTTGCTTCTAAATTTTGTTTGTGTTGGTGTCTTTTTCCATGGTAATTGCTAAGGCAGACATTGTTTTGATTTAGTTCTTAAGTTTTGAGAAAAATCAGTAGAACTGCTCAAAATGTTCATACAGTGATATTTAGGATAGCGTGAAATTTCTGATCAAGATAATGTAAGATACAAAATCGTATTGGCATTTTCAGATCAAAAAGTTTTGTTGCTTTATCGAAGCAAAACGTTACCTTCGAAATATTTGTTTTAACGAGGGTTGTGTTTGTAACGGCAGTTTTAACGATTGCGTTACGCTGCTAAGTAAAAATTCAACAGCTTAAAAGTTGAAACGAGAACTAAACACAGTTGTAAAATTTTGATTGACGTTTTATAAATACCTTTTGCTCTCTTGATTTAATTTTGAAAGCCATTGACCACAAAACTGATTAAGTAAATGAAACATTATGAAATTCGAAAACGATGTATTTCAGATCTGACTGCCAACAATCATATACACGCTTAACGCAATTGTGACGTTCTTTAGTTCAGTGAAGTAGGATATTTTCGCGAAGTCCCCGGATATCGCTTATGATGTCATATTCTAGTTTTAAAGTAGTGTTTTTATATATTTCATGTTGCCAATGAAAGCGTACGATATAATTCTTGAATAATAAGTTACGCTGTTGTTATTGCGGTTTATTCTATATTATTAGAATGACTGAGAAAAAATCTCTTTATTTTAGGTTAGGTTAACCGCTCGACTCGAAGACTTATGTCACTTCGCGGTCTTCCTTTCGCAATATTAGGACTTCCACGACGCGTTTCGCGTTGGAAGTCCCTATGTTTTTTCTGGTAAAATTTATGAATTCGACAACAAAAATTAAAAACGCTATAACTTTGAAACGACTAAAGGTAGAAACTTGAATTTTAGAACTTAGATGGGGCACATATGAATCCTTCTTCGTGCAAATTTTAGGGGCAATCGGTCACGTGATACGCGTTTCCGAGTCAAAACCTGAAATGCCAATTGTAGGTTTAAAGAGCTTTAGCTCGAAAACTTATCGCACATGTGGAATAAAAGTTTCGAATTTAGAAGCGTCTGGGCAAGCAGTTTCAGCTCGCAAAAATAAATTATGACAATTTCGATATTTTGTTTTTCTTTATTTATTTATTTATAAAGCAAATCACATTATGGTGACAAAAACTGCAAAACCACCCTAGCAAGAAACTTGAAATTTGGACAGATGATAGGTCTATACATAAGCTTGCGTCCCCCCAATTTTAGAGGCGCTACGTCACGTGGTTTGGGGCAGATGCTCCCAAAACTTGTGACAGCGAAGTTTATTAAGTGATTTTAGTCACGTTTGCGCTCGTGCTGCCGTGGCTGAATGATTAAAGGCGTCAGCGCTTGAAAACCTAAGACCTGGATTCAATGATTCAATTATATACTTGGCCATTGCTTTTATCGAACCAAGATTATATTGAATCTAGCATTTTTTTCCATTGAGCGAAATCGCTTTTAATATTTTTTTGTTTGACACTAAGTACGATCAGAGGGTATCAGGTTTCATTCTCTGTAAAGACGCCCCAAAATTTACTTTCTTACCACCATAAGCTAGCGGGCTAGTTTTTTTTTTGCTATCAGTAGAAATTTAAACGACAAAAATATTTTGACAAAATTTGGGGGTACCAACCCCCCGAAACCTCCAAATGGACCCCGAAACAAATCGATTTTTTGATGGCTTAGCTAGCGTGCTGTTGTTTTTGATATCAGGAGGTAATAAAGAGACAAATACCTTGACATAGTTTGGGGGTACCACCTTCCCGGGGACCCCCATAAATGGACTCTCCAAGTATCAATTTTTTGAATGGCTTAACTTCGGGTGCCAGTTTTTTTGATATCAGTACATATCTAAGAGAAAAATATTTTGACGTAGTTTGGGGGTACCCAACCCTCCGGGGACCCTCCACAAATCAATTTTTAATTAGCTCAAGCTAGGGCACTACTTTTTTTTTGATATCAGCAGATATCTAAGAGACGAATATTTTGACATAGTTTGGGGGTACCACCACCGGGGACCCCCCATAATGGACCCCCAGAATTTAATTTTTTGATGGGCTCAAACTAAGGTGCCAGTTTTTTTTTAGATAACAGATACTTAACAGACAAATATTTCGACATAGTTTGGGGATGCCACCCTCGGGGACCCCCCAAAAACCAACTTTTTGAACAACGTAATTTTAAGTAATTTACTTTGCCAGTGTTTTTTGATATCAGTAGATATTTAGAAGCAAATATTTTGACCGAGTTTGGGGATACCACATCCCCGGGTATTCCCCCAAACAAACAATTTTTTTGAATGGCTCAAGCTCGGGTGTCAGTGTTTTTTGCTATCAGTGGATATTTAAGAGATAAATATTTTGACGTGGTTTGGGGGTACCACCCCCCTCGGGGATCCCCCAAAAAACAATTTTTAACGACTTAATTTCTGGTGCCTGTGCAGTGTTTTTTGATATCAGTAGATTATTAAGAGACAAATGAAGGGAGATACCAGTAGATAATTAAGAGACGAGATGAAGGCGATAGCCTATACCGATAGCTAGGTTATTCAAATTTACCGGTTGAGTTAGCCTAATTCAGGGATCAAAATTCTTTGCATTGTGTCGACTTCTCTTCACACAGATGATGAAGTCAGTTGACTTCGAAACTCGGGAATGCTCCCGCGATAGAGCGCTCCGCCTCACCTTCGTCACTAGGGGTTGAAATGATTACCCATTAGACGCAGAGACAGCGTTAAGGTGTTGTCAAATAAAGTAGGATTGTAATACGTGATGTCTCTGTGAAGTATTAAATTAGTTCTGCCTGTTTCACTTCGGGAACAATTCAAGAGACGAATATTTCGACATAGTTTGGGAGTGCCACTTCCCGTGAACCCCCCCCCAATCAATTTCTTGATTGGCTCAAGCTAGGGCGCTAGTTTTTTTTAATATCAGCACATATCTAAGAGACGAATGTTATGACATCGTTTGGGGGTGCCACCTCCCCCCGGGGACCCTCCCAAAGTTGACCCCCAAAAATCAATTCTTTGAACGATCAAATTTACGATACCTGTGTTTTTGATATCAGTAGATATTTAAGAGGCAAATATTTTGCCCTCCAAACGGACCCCCCAAAGATTAAGTTTTTAAACGGCTCAAGCTAGACTTCTAGTTTTTTTTGTTATTACAAAATATTGAAGACACAGTTACTTGGACATACTTTGACGGTGCCACCCCCCGGAAATCCCTAAATGAACCCCACAAAAATCAAGTTTTGAACGACTCAATCTAAGGCTTCAGTCTTTTTGATATTAGTAGGTATTTTAGCGACAAGATGTTGACATAGTTGGGGGGTACCATCCCTCCGGAGCCTTTCCAAATGGCCCCCCAAAATTCAATTATTTTGAACGGCTTGAACTAGAACGCTAGGTTTTTTCGATATCAGTAGATATTTCAGTGACAAACTTTTTTACACATTTGGGAGGTACTCAACATCAATCCAAAAAATCACTTCTTCAAAGCTAAATTGAACAAAAACTCTGACATCACCAAAGCTAGAAACTTGAAACTTGGAGATATGATAAGTCTATACATGAAGTTGTGCACCTGCATTTTTGGAGTTGCTACGCCACGTGGTTTGTGGCAGCCGCACCAAAAATGATAACGAAGTTTAATACATGATTTTAATAATTGATTTTCGTCATGCACACACATGTGCTGCTGTAGCCTAGTGGTTAAAGGGGCCAGCATAGGAAACCAATGTGATTGAATAGACCTGGATTCAATCATCTAGTTGGCCATCGGTTTTCTAATTCCAAAATCATATTGAATCCAGCACATTTTTTTTGATTTGGACAAAATTGTTTTTAAATGGTTTATTTTGACATTAGATATGATCAGAGGGTATTCGGTTTCATTCTCCATAAAAATCCCCCCAAAATCAATTTTTTTTAACGGCTTAAGCTTGGGTGCTGTTTTTTATGGATATCAGCAGATATTTAACTGACAAATAATTGGACATAGTTTGGGGGTACCTCCCACCAAAAACTACCAAACGTCATTGTGTTGAACGACTTAAGCTAAGGCTCCACTTTTCTTGCAGATGATATGGGGGTACCACACCCCCGAATTCTCACGTGAACCCCACAAAAATCAATTTGTTGAACATAAACTAAGGCCCCAGTTTTTTTACATCAAGAGATATTTGAGAGACAAAATGTTTGACAGAGCTTTGGGTACTCTCCTCCGGAACCTTCCCAAGTGGACCCCAAAAAACAATTATTTTGAACGGCTTGAACTAGGGCGCTAATTTTTTTTGATATCACTAAATATTTAAAAGGCAATTTTTGACATGGTTTGGGGGTACCAACCCCCAAATGAACCTTCCAAAAATCACTTTTAGAAAACAATTGATTTTAGTCAATTGGATTCATATGCTGAGCTGGCATAATAATTAAAGGTTTGAAATTGTTGTAAATGAACTGAGCTGGGTCCAAATACTTAGTCGGACATCGGTTTTACCCAAACCACAAATGATTTAAAATCAACTTTTACTTTTTCATGAGACAAAATCACTTTGTTTGCATTGCATACGATTGAGTTTTACAGAAATATTGGTAACTTTCAAAGTATGAAGGGAAAAATGATGGTGAAATTGAACTGGCGGAAGTCCTGTATTATTTTCCTCCTGGAAAATGAATATCTAGTTCTGATAGTTATACTTTTGTGTTGTTTTGTGTTTATTTTGTGCGGTGAAAAATAAACTTACCTTATCGTATCAGAGAACACGATAAGCATCTACCGGTGGTCGATTTACAGTATATTGTTGTAGAATTTGGAATTGCGCAGTAGGGTTGGAAAAATTACTTGTTTTTGCTTTAATTCCAATTCCAATTTTTCAAGTTCAAGCAATTGTAATCCCATTAAAATGAAAAAATTTTTCAACTCTGCGTGATCTTTTGAACATTTTTTCAAATGAGTGACCAAATTTGAAGTAACTATTTCACATCTATTTCACCGGAAAATTTTAAGTTTAAGAGAGTAAAATGAAAATGAAAAATAATCGTCCGAGCAATTTGTATTTGCTTTTTTAAAGGTCAAGATTAGAGTTTGAGTTAGGACTTGGGTTAGTTTTCGAGCAAGAATTTGAGTGTGGGTTAGATGTTAGTCAGAATTAATAAAAAAAATGAATTACTAAGTATTTCCGGTAAAATAAAACAATTAAATTTGAACGAAAAGAAGTGGCCATAATGCTACGTTACGTAACGACGATACAAAGATCTGCTTTTGTTTCATTTTTCAATCAACTCTGGTGGTTGGGTTGGTTTTGATTTTGGATTAAGATTAAAGTTAGGGTGGGAGTTAAATTTTGAGTGAAGTTTTGGATTGGGTTGGGTTGAGTTAAGGTTATAGATTTTTTTATTCTAACGTAAAAGCAGCCTATTTGTCGCTAAAAAACATTATTTTAGCTTAACAATGCTTGCATTGTGTAATATTTTCCTATTCATTGATAAAAAGAATTTAACAAAAAGCCATGTTAGTTTTGATTGTTCAAACTTAATCCCAACAAAACTGAACGAAAGAAATTAGCATATCAAGAAGTAACAATCGACTAAACGTTAGGGGTGTTCAGATTTTGGACTTTTTTAAAAAGTTCATGTTTTCGAAGCTTTTATGGTGCACTGGACCTAAAAAACAACTACTGTGCAAAAAAAAATTCGAAAATTTTATCTCTTAGCTATCGCTCATGGAGGTTAAAAAAGTCTTCCATAATTGCTCCAAGGGGAATCCCCTTATGACGTCATATTATCTAAAAACTAACGTAACTTTAGTTCTAGAGCAGATAGAAGTGCAAACTCAAGTAATTTCTCTTCCATTAAATGGTTGCTTTATTTTGAGCATAAAAAAGATGACGTCACTTAAGTGATGACGTCATAATTGCAAAACACACAATTTAAAGTAAGTAGGTCTAAACAAATGTGGTAAACAAGATAATTTGCTACATTGAATTATTTAGATAGGCTACGGCTGCAATGATACTTTAAAATAATTGTGGAAATTTTAAACCCAGTAGCCTACGTCACTTAAGTTTGATGACGTTATAATTAATTTTGAGCTATTTCTAGGAACTGATTCGCTTGCAAATCATTAATTAGTGTTTACATGTATTACTTGTGGTGACATATTTTTGCATCAGATTACCAGTAATAACGTTGCAATGTATAGTGAGTTACGATTCAAATATTGGTTATTGTGATTGGGACAAGAATCATGGTGTTGTGTGGTATCGATGAAACTGTTAAGAATGTTAGCCTAATACACGTGGAAGTACAGTGCAATCAATGAATTGAATCATATTGAACTAACAGCTGCCTGCCCATTTTAAAAGCGCACAGTAGCACGACATTACAAAGGCTCTTCAAGCGAAACGAATTATATGCAAACACATTTAAGGTGAAGTTTTACTATTGAACGAAAGCCCCAAACTACCAATGTTCTGCCCGAGTGCATTGTGAATACCACAACTCGCACCGGTATTGCAAGTTACAAGGAGGAGGAAGAATGAGCTAAAGTCGATTTTTTAAAGTCAGCAAATTGTTTTCGGTGTTTTTCTACCACTTGCAAAAGACTTTCTCGTTGTACTTCATTATCAGTTAATATGGCAGCATAATCTGAATACAATTTGACTCCTCTTTCTGCTACATCGTTTACAACTTTAACATTAGCTGCAAACTTTTGACCTTTTACGAAAGAATCATAAGTGGGCCATAACTCGGGTAAATCATAAAGCCAAGATGTGTCTAATTTGAGGGTCTCGAAAATAAACCAGGTCTCTGGACCAATAAAGTCTAAAAGTTGAGAATGCTTGTCGATGTTTCTTTTGAAAAGAGGAACACCTCGGCGATACTTTTGTGGCGGTACTATTGAAAGCAATCGCAATGCCATAGACTCTCTAATTTCATTTGTTAACGAAGAATGCTGGCTAAAAAACGAGAATGCCACTATTTCTTCCGTCAAATACCATTGATGGGAAGAAAGCTTGTTGAAAGCAGCGTCAGCTACAGCCGGGTCTTCCTCTTTATAGCTGATCATATCTTGCAAAAAAGTTAAATCGTTCATTGGAGCATCCAAACCAATACCGCATTTCAGCCATGCAGGTACATAAAAGAGCGCGATAAAAAGGTTAATCCGATGAAGTTTTGCCAAAAAATCGCTGTCGTAAGACAATTGATCGGCCCACATAAACATTTTTTGACAATACAAAACTTGGCCCATCCATCTTGCGCTTGAAGTTGGTCCAGGCTTATGATAAAAAAGATTGCCGGGAGCAGCTCCTAGCAGTGCCAGGGCATTTTCTGCACATTGCTTGTAGTCACCTCTTATGAAGACTTCTTTGGTACTTTTCTTTTTACTAATAATCTCTTGCAATTCACATATTACAAGTTTTGAACGATCTTTCAGCCAATCTGACGATATGTTTAAAGTTTGATAATTTTGAGTCCTGTCAATGTTAGGCCAATTAATTTTAAAAGATTTGAAATGGGCATCTTCTGGAGCAGATGAATCGCCAAATAAGCAAGTGTACACGGATCCAATAACAAGTTCATAAATGTGATGACGACATGCATTATAGAAGAGTTTGCGATCTAAACGATTTTCCAAAATTTTGGCGGCTCCATTTTTCCAACCAGAATTGCTTGCTGTAGTGTCAAAAACTAAAGATTTCACTTCTTGCTTCAAATTTAGTTGCTCGAGAAAATCATAACTTGCCTCCGCTTGAGCTTTTCCACTTCCACTGTCTAGCTTCTGCACTCCCAAAAGTTTGCCTTCTTTATAATTAGAAATCCCTGAAACCAGCACAGAAAGTACTTCGTGCTTATCACCGTAACGATCCTTAGTTAATTTTGCATCCCAATGAAGTGCAAGAAAATCTGAAGGAGCTTCCGTTATGTCGGTAGTAATCTCATTGGAAATTTGCAGTCTGTTTGCTATGCGAGCTCTGTGGGTAGATGAGCGTGAGAGACAAAAGTCGTCAATATTTCCCTGGCAAGCTTTAATAAACGAAGCTACTAACATAGTAGCAGCGTTGTCCGAAATTTTAAGCCTATCCAAAACTTCTGTAATTTCAGGGTTGTTGATGAGATTCTTGGGTACATTTAGTGTTACAAAATTGCTTTGAGAACTCGGAGAAGCATTTTCGTTTGACTCATAGCCCGCACTTGAAATAGAATGTGAACTAGAAGAGCTTACTTGACTGCATAAATCAATATCTCGTTCACTTTCATCACTGCTGGAAACTGGGGCAACAGTTAAGTGAGCTCTTCTTTCTTGGCGTTTGCGAAGGCTTTTCTGGAATAATGCATCTTTTCCTCCGATGACGCCTTTTCTTGCATTTCGCTGGTCTTCATAGAAGTATATATCTTCTTCTTTTTTTTCCGAAGACAACATTTTGTTTTTTTGTATGGTTTCAACAGCATCTGGAGCCCCAATATCCCATAGAATAGATAGAGCTTGAGCAAACTTTTCTCGTTTTCTCCCAGGATCAGATGCACGCGTTTTATTTTTGCAAAGCTGTAGCCAAGTATCATAGTCTTTAGTTAACCTTTTTAATGCATTAATTTTTGTCATTGTTTTGATTCCGGCTCTGGACCAAATCAATAAAACTTCATCAATAGCATCAGATAAATGCTTTCTCACTGGGGTAGTGATAGATGATACTTCCTTCAAATGCAAAACATATCGAAGAATTTGCCCTAATAAGAGCAGTTTGTTTCCACTAATGTGGTCCTCACTTCGTCCAATTAAGAAATATTCAGCTGAAGCACGGGTTTTGATTTTCTTTCGAGCAGGCTCTGACATTGCACTAATACTGCGTTATAAACTATTATAGTAGCCTAAATATTGTATCTGCGAAATTTCGTTTATAAATTAAATACATGTCATCCGAAATTAGGTTACTTATGTTATCTAACAATTATGTTGCAATTATGACGTCATCACTTAAGTGACGTCATCTTTTTTATGCTCAAAATAAAGCAACCATTTAATGGAAGAGAAATTACTTGAGTTTGCACTTCTATCTGCTCTAGAACTAAAGTTACGTTAGTTTTTAGATAATATGACGTCATAAGGGGATTCCCCTTGGAGCAATTATGGAAGACTTTTTTAACCTCCATGAGCGATAGCTAAGAGATAAAATTTTCGAATTTTTTTTGCACAGTAGTTGTTTTTTAAGTCCAGTGCACCATATAAGCTTCGAAAACATGAACTTTTTAAAAAAGTCCAAAATCTGAACACCCCTACTAAACGTTATATCTAAATTGCTGAGAAATACATAAAAACTTACTACGACCAACAAAATAAACTACTATTTAAAACTATTGTTTGTGAAACATGCATAAACATGTTTGATATCATTCATAATTAATCAATAATTATTTTGCAAGTTAGTTTTTCAGAAGGCATTCATCAAAATTTAAATCAAATCTTTCATTCCCGCCGTATTACGCAGGAGCGTGTAATGAGTTTGCGGGGCCCATCTCCACGTCATTGCGCCCAGGCAACACAGCTCCAATCGAAGAAATATTGCAGCGGCGGCGAATTGTTGGCAACACTGCGTCTGATTTGACCGGCCCAAGATTTGAACCTCAGATCTTCCGCTCCAGAGACGAACGCGTTACCGCTCGATCAAGTGGCAGGTTTGCTAATTGCCAATTTTTGGGAGCGCGGACGAGAGGGCAAAGGCGTCATTTTTACGACGACCTTGACGTCCATGATCTGGGTTCAACACGCACCCTGGTCACGTGTTGCGTTCTTGGATAAAGCGCGTGGCGATGACTCAGAGTTTTAAACGGGCCGACAATTACAAGCCCGAGCCCAAAAACATAAACCCGAGAAGTGATTTGAAGCCAAAACACCAGTCCCTAAAAAGCCAGAGAATAGGTTAGACCTAAAAATATGTACGGTTATTGCTCGTAATAAACTCATTGCTTATAAACGTAATGATAATTGCATTGATTGCTAAAGAAAGTCGTCATTCAGTGTTGCACAGTAGCATCTAAAAGGCGAAAACAGAAGTCAAGTACGTATATCAAACCCAAATTATGCCCGACATTTTGCCAATCTTAAGCTCGACCCGACTTACAACACTGCGATGTGTTATTTATTTTACGAGAGAATCATTTATTCAAAAATTGGGTAGCGCAATAAATTATGTTAGCTTATGATGATTATATCTCTCCTTGATGGCTTCAAACGAGCAACAAATTTACGTGGGAAGAAGTCAACCGGAAAGATTGGAATCACGGTCAGCTCTTTAAGCGGGTGAGGACGTTCGTTCAAACTAAAAGCGCTACCTTCGCTTCCTCTTGAGTGGAGGATGAATATCAATCAAAAGCTCTGCAATTCCATAAGACAAGACAACACGTTATAGAGAATTGCAGCCTAATTACGCGTGGTAGAGCAACTCGCTGTTTTCTAAGCACACTGCCAGGTACATCAACGAATATTATTTACAACCATGGGACGAGTTGTTTATTTGACTAAAAGTCGGATTTTTACGTTCAATTACGTTAAAAATTTTTACAAATGAGTTAATAACTTACAATTAATCAAGATACTGAAGCATAACAAATAGCCTTGTCGCTCACATTTTTAAGGTTTTTCTTTTGAACAATTCCTTCAGTTTTGAAACTAGTTGCTGTTACCCAAAATGCCTAACACACTTTATTGTTGACAAAAACTTGACTATGTAACCGGACATTAGATCGACCAAGAGAGTTCTACATTTTCTGTAGACAGAAACGAAACGTCTTTAAATGCCAATTAAAAATCTGTTATATCAGAAATTCACAATCAATGGTTAGCACTCTGCACGTCTCATGATGAGAACTGTAAATACAACAAATCAGGAAACAGTTTTTAGCTATGATAGTGTCTGCAAAAAAATTGATTTTACTCAAGCACATTTTGTTATCACCGCGTAGATAATAGGATAATGGTTATAATAAAGTTATTGTAATTGAAATTTGGCATAAAAATTCTCGGTTACAATCATCGAATTTTTCAATTAAAATATTATGCATGCAATTACGGCAAAATAATCTGATTAATTACAATTCATTCAATTACAAGTTAGAAAATCGCATTAAAAAAGTTTATATGTTAGATGAGAAAAAACTTATGAACAAACAATTTTCATATAAATAATCTCAAGAAAAGAAACACCAGCACGGCAAACGAGAATGATTGAAACAAGCACCTTAACCACATAATGAATTATTTACTCAATATATCATGCTTAAGACAGGTTCGTATCAACTTTGTCGTTGTTGCATTATACCTCTGGCACCGGACAGCGTCAGATGCTACACTCTTTTTTTGTAAGAACAATTTTAAAACAACATTAGGCTCATTTTTGCTCAAAGTTGACGAACAAAGTAAGAGCAATGCCAGCCTCTGCAGCAAAAAAAAAAAAGAACTACGAACAAAGTAAAAAGAATAAAATTTAAATCTAAAAAGAAGCGAATGCAACTGAGAAAATTGATGACTGTTGTTTAAATAGAAAAAACTCGCTTTTTCACTTTTGCAATTTTACGATGAAGCAAAAGCAGAAAAAAAGCATTCACTCAATTTGACAAAACATTCTAAATCAATCAGATATACAAAAAATTGACATCGATGTTCTCAAAATTAAGAACAAAATTATAGAATAATCAGCATATATTGGCTCAAAATTAAGCAGAGCCAGCCTCAACTCAAAATTTATTTGTGCTTATCAAAAAAAGAGTGTAAATATAAAATGATCAGCTCACCCTTTATTACGAGAATTACTTCGTGTTTGGAAGAACTCGCACCTGCTCATAGGAGTCCTCAATGTTCCTGTAGATTTCTTTAAATTCTTGTCTACTGAATTCGCTGCTTCTACGAAACCACCATGCATGGATAATCATCGTAAAGCGTCTTATCTAAAGATGGAGACGCAGCAATGTGACCTGGGTAGGGTTGGATTGAATTTGAATTTGAATCCGCTAACGACTTATTGATGAATTTGAATTTGAATTCGACTTTCGCAATATCAATGAATTTGAATTCGAATTTAAAAATTAAAAACACAAGGATTGGATCGAACCAGTGTCGTTGCTACGGAGGGGGCAGGGAAGCCGTACCCCAATAACGGCCGCTTGTGCCCCCATTTTGGATTACTAAAAATACTGCTTTTGGAACATCACGCAACGACATGACAACAGACCATTATGGAAAAAGAAATACCTACGTTTAAACATAATTCTTCTTTGATGTTTTCTCGATTCGTTGCAAAATCGCTGGCAACCAACTGTTGTCCGTTAGTCTGACGCAATATTCCGTCTTATTGAAACGACTTTACGGATATGTCGCGAAAGAGACATGTAAGCCTGCAGAATCGTTACCGGTACTTCGTTGGTGATTATGACATGAAACAATGTGTGAAAACTTTTTTTTCAAAGACCAGCTGTTTTGATTTTTAGAGCACACTCAACATTTTGAGGTCACAGTCAATGGCGCAACTAGGGTGAAGGGGCTTAAGCCCCATTTGCAAAGTCACTTCGAAAATTTAATCTCAAAATACGAGCGTTTAAACGTATTTTAGACTTAACTTGAAATAAGAGGGGCTGGAGGTGCAAAGCAATTCAATTCTTTGAAATGACTTTCGAATTTTAGGAATTTAGTTATTCATATGGCTTCAAAATTGCGAAGTGTGATAAAAATGGCGTTTAAATCGCTATTTTTTTTGCTTCAAAATCGCCCCGTGGCTGGGGGATCCGCCCTCAGGCCCGTCTACATTTACTGAATACTTAGTGTCTATGTTCGTCTGTGACACGCTTGAGTTGTATCAGTTTGTTCAACACTGGGGCTACATCAGGCAGTACTTGTGTAAAAAAAAAATTTACTTTTGGTTTTCCTCTCTTAGCAAAATCCTGGTCGGACGTCTGGTAGCATTCACTGCTGTAGATAGATTTTTCAAGCGATTATTGGCCACAGACGAAACGAGCTAAGAAACGCTGCCGGCCTTATCTTAAAATTGCGTATAATTGAAGCCCTCCAAGATCTGAAGATCAGTTTTTATACGCAAATTTTAGTGCTCCCCCTCTTTTGGCTGGTGTCCCTTCACTTTGTTTGCTCTGGCAACGGCATTGGATCCAATTCTGGACTAAAGCAACTTGAGTTGTTAGTTTATTACGTACCTGTGATGCGTTAATACACATCTGCGACTGCGAGACTGCCACTTGCTACGTTCAAACTGCAAAATCCTCTTTGAATCTTTGGTGTAAAAAGTGGGGGGGATTGGACTGAATTTGAATTTTGAATTTGATTTTGAATCCGCTCTCGAGTTATTGATGAAATTGAATTTGAATTTGGCTTTTTCAAAGTCAATGAATTTGAATTTGAATTTAGTTTTTTAAGTTAATAAATTTGAATTTAAAAATCATAAAAAAATGATTGGATCCCACCCTGAACCTGTGTGCGAGTTGAAGCTACAGTAGATCCTGCGATCAAGATCGTCGTAAAAACGACACTTATACCCTTTTGGCCACGCTAATGACTAAGTTTTTTCAGGTTAGTTGGGATGGTTATACAGCATAAGAACAATTTTATTACAAACAAGGCTCAATTTTGCTTAAAATTTTAGAACAATTCCAGCCTTAGCATGAAAAAAATAATTAAGAACATGGGCTACAAAATACGCAGTAGTAAGTAATCGGAAGAGTTTTTCGGCCTTTTTTTATCCTGAAAATGCTGATTTGTCTTAAAGTTATCATGCTTTACACTATAGCAAAATTTAAGTTTTCAAAAAGCGATGCACCAGCAATAAGCACTCAATACAGACTATGTTGTTGCACTTTAACAAGTAGAACAAAAGAAATTTTGACCGACTCCCTCGCTATATCGCGTTTCACCTATCACGGAATTTTTTAGAGCTTTTTTTCTCAGTGAATTCTGATTGGCTTAGGGGAGTTACTGTTGTCTAGCAGTTCATCACACTTAAAAAATATTGTTTTACAACACCGTTCTTTAAACCGCTCTTAATCACATTTTGGGCCTGAAAAGAGGTTTAATTTTTTGTTTCATTCTGCGGTACAGTAGCCTATTGCATTGTAAAATAACAGTAAAAAATAAAGCTGACTACTTCGCAGATTTCACCTATCGCGCGGGCTATTTTTGGAACGTATTCCCCCCGAAAAAACGAAGGTTCACTGTAATCATTCGAAGCAACTAGAGAAGCATCATTCATTGCGTTGCAGTGGTCCACATACTTTTGCTAAATGGACCACCACAAACAATCGATGCTGTCGTAACATGCGCAAAACAAACTGGAACTTTGTTGATTACTTCACCACAGCACACGTGGCTGATCACATGACAGAAGCTACAGTGATTGTGCCATCATCATCACTTTTGCAAAAGGTGTAAATTAAAAATACGATTAATTAAAACTAAATAATTAAAAAGTTTCTTTTTGTGCGTTAGAATGTGTGGGTGGGCAAAGCGCTCAAACTCTTGGTTCAATAAGGAAATAAGGCAAGTTTTTTCTAAAAAACTCAGGTTGTTCAAAATTCCATTTTTTTGGGTCCTAAATCTTGCCTCAGCTATCCTCTTTTTCCAGTTCACATCTTTTAGTTTTTTCCTCACTACTGCTCGATACAGCGATACAAATCTTTACCATTTTTGTCACAATTAAGCGTTGGAATTTTAAATTTCAAAAACTCTGGGCATAGACTTAAATCCAGGCATGTTTCAAAGTATTTAATATCCAGTCCAAGTTTAACCAATTTACGACCTTGCTTTTCTAAAGCTCTTAAGGTACTCACCGGAATTCCTCTTTTGTAGCTAATTCTAAAGTAAATCTTCGGCAAAGAGCTTGACTTTATCAGCCATATTGCAGCAACAGACAAAACTTTTAAAATAGATATCATTTTTATTACACGCTAAACGTTTTCGACCATTCTTCTGGTCATCTTCAGAGCAAAATAATCACATGTTAACAGTTTAAGAACAAACTAACAAATGAGCAACTTTCAAAAAAGCAGTATAGTTTACCTCAACGCAACAAGTACGCAATTTTAACGTAACAATGATATGGTACAAATTATGCAATGACATGCAGATAATATCTCGTAGCCTATACATTCAGAAAAAAAACAAAAACGCAAACACGCTAAGACGTAATATTACAGTACATGCTAACCTAATAAACATTTAGTGAAAAAGATGAACCATTAGCGTAGAGCTGTCTATTGAGTTGTGGGTGGTGTTTTTTTATGAGTAAAGCTTCTTGTTTCTTTGTAGCATATTCTGAATTTCAAGTGCGTAAAAGTTTAAAACCATTCAAATCTGTATTAAAAAAACTAAATAATTAGTCAAGGGTTAGTTTTGTTTTTTTAAGTTTGCGTATTAGGTGCTTTAGCTTGAATTTTCTTGTTTTGAATTCTAAAACATGGAAACATGCTTTGAAGTCACGTGGTCGTTGTCGCTTGGCAGCTGATCGTTATGAATTCAAAACTTCAAAACAACTTTTCAAGACAGAATACCGGTAGCCAGGCAAGGCGCCATGAAGGGGTATTTCGGGGCCGTGTCCCCCAAATGACTATTTGTGCCCGCCAAGCGGGAAATGTGCCGCCCAAGCGAGAAATGTGCCCCCCAAGCGAGGACTGTGCCCCAAAGCAAAGTAACAGGCCCGCTGCCACAGGAGTGCTTTTCGAGGCCTGTACCCTCTCAAAATCCTGCTTGTGCCCCCCAAGCGTGAGAAAAGTTTCGTTTTAGGACGAAAACACAAGTGAATATTACGACGAAGTCTAAGATTTCGCTACGAAGGCCTTTTTTGATCTTCATTCCTGAATCTATGGGCATGAACCCAGATCCGCACCATAGAATCCCGTCGTGCCTCCCCCCCCCCCCCAGGCGAAGATCGTGCCCTCCACCCCTGTGCAAAAATTGTGCCCCGAAAGTAGGCAACGGTCCCGGAGCCACGCTATGTAATTATTTGGGATGAAGACTTTTTTTTTCATTTTTTGGAAGGTCTTCACTAGGCTGGCTCATTTTTCTTGATGTTCTTAAAAATGTTTGTAAGTTTACAAAATTATTCCATTTCGGTTACTAACAGCTGCAATCCAAAACTTTTTGTCGAGTCTGGACGTTTGACCCTGGTTCACCCCAGTTGAAATTTTGAAATTTTTGGAAAAATTAACAATTTGGCTGATTGATTTAACTTGTTGCCAATATTTTATTCGGATGTTTCAAGCAGCGTTTCATCGCTGTAGTAAGCAATGTTTGCTTGCTGATGACTGGAAACCAAAATATTTGTTTTGCTTTTGGTGTTTGGCCTTGGTTCAGACATGTTAAAATTACGAATTTTCTTTAAAAAATGTTGTTTTCAAGTCTTTGCCAAAAATTGAAAAAATTGCCACACTGATGTTAAAATAGGCTACAAATGCGGAAATTAGCTCAAAACAAGTCAGTTCGATGTTGATAAAGGGTGTTAACATTTAGGTGCTAGGCTTATGTAATTCGCGTAAAGGTAGCTTGGTTTTAGTTAAGCTAGCTCAAGTTAATTGTAGGCTAGCTCAGGCGCATCGCCAGCGGGGGGGGGGGGCAAGGGGGGGCAATGCCCCCCCGATTTTCGTTTTTGCCCCCCGATTTTTTTCTTGCCCCCTACGGTATTTTTTTGGGAGGAAGAAGTTGGTGTTTTTGGGCGGAAAAAACGTAAAAATTGGCGATTTCGGCCAGAAAAAGCCTTCGGATTTCGGCGAAGACCTTTTTTTTTTTTATTTGGAGATCACCTGCGTTTGGTCGGAAAATTTGTGATTTCGGCCAGAAAAAGCCTTCGCATTTCGGCGAAAACCTTGGCCCCCCTGATTTTAATTTTGCCCCCCGATCTCGCGAAGCTGGCGACGCCCCTGGGCTAGCTGACATTAGTAAAAATGTGAGTGTAAGGAATTTGCTAGAGCGAGATTTTGGGCTGTACGACCTATTAGTTTTAGCCAATAGGCTACTACCAATCTTTAGAAAGACTGAACTGGCAGCACCGGGTCTTCGAATTAGCTCTAAGCAGTGTTGCTATGCCATAAGCCAGAACAGTACTTACCGGAAATTCGGAATCTTTAGTAAATCAGCTTAATATTTCAAGTTCACTTTTTTCTCTCATCCTGATTTTAGTTCATGTTTTGACAGCTGTGTTCACAGTAAAACCTACAGATGGGTAACATATGATTAATGTGCAAAGTAACTGCAGTGCTTAATTAGCGTAGTGGCTAGTACTACAGATACAACAATTTTCTAGTGAATATTACTTTGCAGAAAAATAGCTGTACAATAATTTTTAGAATTTTTGGTAGTAAATTTTTCCAAAATGACAACGAGATCCAAAGGAAAACTAAAAATTTGGCTGTTGGAAGAGTGCGTTGTGGATGAAATTAGGGGTTTGAAACCTCCAAAAAATAAAACTGTGTATTTGCACTTTCGATCTTTGCATGGTGAACTGCAGGAAAACCAACCGGGAACAGCTACTGTCCGCAACTCTGCCAAAGCTGCAGTTGAACATGTGATGAAATGGTGGTTATGTAGAGGCGGCATACCAACGAAAAACCCAAATCAATTGATTACCATGGTTCTAAAAAAGCACAACGATTGGACAGTTTTATTTAAACAACGGTTAAAAACCACGCAGCTGCAATTGGACAAAAGAAAAGCCTTTTTGGAAGAAATGAAGAGAACGTTTTGGGCGCCCCAACCACACTGTGAGGAAAGATTAAACAAAGAAGATAGGAAGTTTTTGGTGATTATGAAAACTAGTAGAAAAGGTGGAGTGTCGTTACTGGATAGAAAAACCCTGGTTAAAAACAAGGAAAAACTAAAAAGAAGTTTGCAGAAACAAGAAAGGATTTACAAAAAAGAACAAAGAAAGATAAAGTTAGCCAAAAAATCATCTAATTTTGCCACACATTCCAACGAAAGCAGTGAAAACAACACTTTAAGTGAATCTGCAACGGACAATGACATGTATGTGTCGACATCGTCTAAACGACAAAAGCAACAAAATGAAAAACGAGGTACCGCTTGTTTAAAAGTTGATGCCAAGCACTGGAGTGAAACTGTTGGTCTAGTGGCAAACTAACACCATATAAGCCACAGAGGGCTTACTGAAGTACTGAGGTGGCAACATTGCTGACATATCATTGTCTAAAGATGCAGCTCGTCGACACCGCAATAAAATACGAGAGCAAAAGATACGTGTTGCTCTGGGATGGAAAAATGCTGCAGACTATTGAACATGTTGGAACATCCAAAAAAGTCATTGCCATTTTTTTGGCTGCCACTGACAACAAATCTGACGTTTTACTCCAAATCAATCCTGTAAATCAAAAGCACAGCACAGCTTCTGAAGAAGCAAAAATCATTTGGACACCCTTGATAAATGGAAGATTGAAAGAGATCTAATCATTGGCAGGGCCTCAGAGAGAAATTTTTGCAGGGGGTACGAAGATTGACGCCAGGCCCCTAAAATTTAGTAAAGCACTTGCAGATGAATCAAAAAAGGTCTTCACTCAAATTTGGTGCTGGTCTTTGCCCAAAATTAGGTGAAGACCAAAAAAAAAAGGTCTTCACTCAAATGGTCCTGGATTTTGCCCAAGATTAGGTGTAGATCAAAAAAAAAAAGACTTGACGCGACAACCTCAACTCTTCCAGGCCCCCTAAGCCGGGGCCTCCCTAGGCCCGGGCCCGGGTACGATGTACCCCCTGAACCCCCCTCTCGTAGGCCCTGATCGTTGGTATAGTGTTTAACACAACTTCTATCAACACGGGAATTCGCAGTGGTGTTGCTGTAACCTTGGAACAAATCTTTGGCACTAAACTTTTATTATTGGCTTGTCGACATCATGCATTAGAATTGTTGTGTGGAGCAGCTGCTTCTATGATTTATGGCATAACCAAATCACCCAATGAAGCAGTGTTTCAAGTACTTGCTAACCGCTGGTCTGTCCTTGATAAATTAAACTTTCAAGTGTACAAAGCAAAGTGCAGAAAAGAAAAAATTGAAATTCAAAATGTTGTTGAGTTTTGCCAAACTGCACTTTTGAATGATTTCGTTGGAAAGGATTATCAAGAAATGTTGGAGTTGACTATTATTTTTCTAGGTTATGCGTAATATTGCAATCAGATTTTACCAAAGCAGTTAGCGTACAGATGCTTTACTTTAGCATATTGTCTAAAATTATGCATGTCTAACTTTCAATCTTTAATTTTAACTTTTGTAGGAGTGCTACTCAATCTTTGGTTAAGTGAATTAACGCCAAAGCGAATGAAGTAGTTTATGAGTGCATACAATTTGCATGCTTATATGATATTTCAGGCAAAAAATTGCCAGAAGAAAAGGAATTCAAAATGAAGGCACCCAGGTGCAAGACATCACGCACGCTGGATGTCAAAAGTCATCTAAACCATCAAAATAGCGATGTTTCAGGATTAGTTAAAATGTGACATTTCAAAGAGTCTGTTGACGAAAATCGTGGGTCTTGCAAGATTTCTGTGCTTGTATTACAGTATGTCAAGCCGTGTTCAAGAGCATCACTGCCGTTTCAAGCTCCAATTGCAGACTTGAATCTGTATAAAACCATGGCTATCAATGCCAAACAGCACAAGTCGGAAAGTCTACGGCAGCTTAATCAAGCCGTAGCTAGCAAGTTCGAAAATCACTTCTGCTATTTGACAGAGCGATTGGTGGTTCTTGCACTTTTCAGCACAGCAAGTGTTTATGAAAAACAAGGCATGGCTAAAGCCATGAAGAAATACCAAAATGACACTTCTTTCGACCACTCAGTGTATAGGATGCCGACAGTAACTGCTTTTACCCAACTAAAAGATTTAATTGGACCTTGGTCGTGGGTGCTTTTCAACCTTATCAATAAACAAACAGCCACTATTTTTGTCAAAAACCGGCTTTGCTGTGGGAGAGGAACGAATGCTACATCAGGATCAAATCTCGACTTCAACATTTGAAAGTAGAGAACGATTCTTTAGAAAGAGCTCTTGGACTTGTCAAAGATTACCACTCATCTACGATTACAAAATCACTATCCCAAAAGCAGTTTCTGTACCAAGTGGTAAAAAAGCCTTTGAGAAAAGCAAAATGAACTGTTGACGAAGCCAAACGCAGAACCTTGTACGAAAAAAATCATGTCTAAAATATGGTGAACTCAATTGTTGGAGTATTTTTTGTATTGTTGCAAAAGATGTTGCTAAAAAGGTCATAATTTGTGTACTATTGGTGTGAGATAATGGTTTGAATAACATTAAATTGTATTTTTACAATGTACGCACAGCCAATGACCCCACAACAAATAAATTCGAAAAAATTTTAAAATGTTGTAAATTTTGAAATTTTTGCGGTGGGTGAACCAGGGTCAAACGTTGGTATTTTTTCTTGATTTTTGGTTTTTGGGCTTTGTTTACCAAAAAGAACATTATTGCAAACTTACAAAACATACAAAAGATAAAATTTTTTTTTGCCTGTTTTTGCGCCAGCCTAGTCTTCACCCTCAAATTTGAGGGGGAAATTGTTTATTATTTAGTGCTACCCCAAAAATTGTTTGTGCCCTCCCCCCCCATCCCCAGTCACGCTAGTAAGCTGTCAATGTCAATAGAAAAAGAAATTGCCTTTATTGGTTGTTCTATTTAATTTTATACTTTGAAGATCTTTTGAATCCTGTACAGGCATCGACTCGTGACACATACGAAGTGACACATCTAGGGGAGGACGAGCTTTTCACTGCAGCAGAAGTGGCAACTGCAATTAAAGGGATAAAATCTGGAAAAGCTTCTGGTAAAGATGAAATCAGACCCGAGATGTTGAAAGCGCTGACTGGAGAAAGAATTCTATGGTTAACGCGAGTGTGCCAAGTTGCGTGGAAGCTTGGCAAAACTCCCAGAGATTGGCAAACAGGTGTGATTATTCCGATATTCAAGAAAGGAGATCGCAAGCAATGTACAAACTACAGAGGGATATCACTCCTTAGTTTGCCAGGGAAAGTATATGCCAAATGCCTTGAAAGGAAATGCCGAGAAATAGTGGAATCAAAACTGGAAGATGGTCAGTGCGGTTTTCGTCCGGGTCGCAGCACCACGGACCAAATCTTCACTCTAAAGCAAATCTTCGAGAAATCTTGGGAGTATGGCAAAGATCTCTTTGCATGCTTTGTCGATCTTGAAAAGGCATATGATCGAGTTCCTCGGGATAAACTTGGGAAGGTTTTGCGGGAGTATGGCGTTGATGGTCAATTGTTACGCGCTATTAAGTCATTCTACTGCAGACCGGAGGTTTGTGTTCGGGTAAATGGCAAGCAATCAAAGCCGTTCCACGTGGGCGTTGGACTCCGGCAATGGTGCGTTTTGTCACCTTTCCTTTTCATTGTTTACATGAATTGGATCGACAAATACAGCCAAGCTGATGAGTGTGCCACGATTGGAAATGGCAAAATTAGTCGTCTGCTATTCGCTGATGATTTGGTTCTGCTTTCTTCCACAGAATCTGGCCTCCAGCGCGCATTAAATAGCTTTGCAGATGCATGCAACACCGCCGGAATGAAAATAAGCACGGCCAAAACTGAGGTACTTCATCTTTCAAGAAACCCTGATCAGTGCGTACTATCCCTGAGTGCGTATTACAAGTAGTAGAAGCTAGTCATGCAAAAGTCACGTAGGCAGCCGCATTGAAGCGTAACCCTGTTTTGCCTTTTTCTCATACATTTGGTTTAAATACGACATTTTGTCACTACAATCTTGCAAGCTGGGTGGTCGAGTGGTTAGTACGATTAGCTATCGACCCTTGGTACCTGGGTTCGATTCGCGGATGGGTTGTGCATATGTGATACAGTATGCAGGAACCTGGATGGAGACGTACGTAGTTATCTTTTTTTGGTTCAAAACCTTGCATTACGGTTAGGGTTAGGGCAGCGATGCCAGCCTGAGTGGATAGCAATTACGTAGCAGCAGCTTTTTAGCTTACAAAAGCGACGTACCGTTATGCTTGAGTGCGGCTCCCTGCGTAAGTTTTGCACGACTAGCTCTTCGTATTACAAGTGAATGGAGCGACACTGAAGCAGGTAGAGAAGTTCAAGTATCTTGGGGTTGCATTTACAAGTGGCGGAAGGCAAGACGAAGAACTGGATACCGGAATAGGCAAGGCTAGTGCAGTAATGCGAGCTTTGCACTACTCGGTTGTCATGAAACGAGAATTGTCGAAAAAGGCAAAGCTCCCAATTTTCAAAGCAGTTTTTGTCCCCATTCTCACTTGTGGTCATGAATCTTGGGTAATGACCGAAAGAATGCGATCAAAAGTGCAAGCGTCCGAAATGAGGTTTTTACAAAGAATCGAAGGAGTTACACTGTTTAACAAGGTGCGTAGCTCTGAGATTCGAAAATCTCTTAACATCGAGCCGTTACTTCTCCGAATTGAAAGATCTCAGCTTAGATGGTTTGGCCATGTAAGTAGAATGCCTCAGGAAAGGCTCCCCAAACAAGCTTTACATGCCAAAGCAAATGGGAGAAGACCAGTCGGACGACCTAGAACTAGATGGACCGATTACATTGAGAATCTTGGATGGAATCGCTTGGGACTTCGCCCAAGCGAAATGATGGAGGTGATGGAAGACCGTGAGGTGTGGCGGCTCAATCTTGAGCTACTGCACCCGCAACCCTCACGGAAAAGCGGGCAATGAAGAAAGAAGAAGAAGAACAAATTTTTTTTTGTTCTGCCAAACCAACCGATAAATGGCATGTTTGTAGCCTACCTATAAATTGGTATAACTAAAAAATATGCAGATGCAAATGATACAAAATTGAATTAAGGCAAACTAACTGAATATTAAAAATGATTTCTGCTGCGCATTTTTGCTCCATCGTACCTTACTTTGCCAATTGAGATTTGTTTGAAGTGAGGGGCAAAATAAAATTTTGCCGCGGCTACTTGCATGTTCGTACAGGTAATACTTAGTCAGGCAATGCTTCATTGCTTGGGTTGTGTTGAAGAATATTATTTGTTGCGTACAAGATGTTGTCAATTCTTTACTGGTCACATTAACGTTTTGAAATTTTTGTAATTTCAGAAAAAAATTAACAATTTTTTTACCGACATAGGAATAAAAATATGCATTTTTGAGGCTGTCTGAAATGCTATCGCCCAATTAATTTACATTTAAGTTCAAGTTCGATTCATTATCACGCAAATGTGCATAAAAGGTGAACGTTGCAAGATAAGAAATTTAAGTTGCATCGGGCGGCGTATGCTTTATGTCTCACACGCATCTCATAAATGCTTTTAAGAATTGGGGAGGAAGTATGCAATGTGCATTATATTGAAGAGATATAACACAGCAAAATATTGCTCCATTTTAAGTGGACGGTTAAAGCCTTTTCGCAAAAGCTAGTTTTGATGATTTCTGCATGATCAAAAGCCCCACAAGATACTATCAAAATTAGCTCAGTAGCCAATAGTTTCTTGTTGATTTTGTCGCAATAACCACAACTGAAACGGGTTGCCAATTTATGCACCGGTATATTACTTAAGTTAGAAAAAAACTTCTAATGGCGTGTGAAAAGAGTGGCGCTGCAGCGGTAGCCTATGATATAATAAATTAGTTTGGGTTGAGTTGAGCCTAACTCGTACTGAATGACGTCACCTCCCCCATACACCTAAAAAACTTATCGAATTTGGGAGAAGTGGAAAGATGACTTTGAAAGTGAATGGGGAGGACATGTCCTCTCTGCGGCGCAGCCTCGGGTCGAAACAGTGGCAAGCCATTGGCAACACTGTGCCCAATTTGAGTGGCCCGAGAGATTTGAACCTCAGATCTCCAGCTCCAGAGACGAATGCGTTACCGCTCGACCAACAGGCCGCAACCATAGGCGTTTAACTCGAGCAAAAACTGGTTATTCAAAGCTGTTCGACGTAAAGTTTAGATTGTGATGATAGCAACGTGTTTTTGATTAGTTTCCTCGTATCTAATTGATATTTCATTGTTCGTAGTTACTAAATTTCGTGTCCTCTTTGAGTCAACTCCTGCAATGATTTTGACATATTATTACGTCATAAGATCGATTTTGTAAAAAGATAAATTTTTAGCAGAATTTTGTTGCATAGCTCGTATGTTTGCAATAGTTATGTCAATCCGATATCTATGCCAAATTTGTTGATTAGTCTATTAGTGGTTTTAATTAAGAATCTTTTGTGCGCTTGCATGCTGGTAATATGCTGAATTATCGTAATCATACCGGTAAGTCGGTAAGTTAGGGAAAATATTCTATTATTATTGGTTGTGTTGTAATTGCAATATAGTCTGCTGCAAAGCAAAATACCATTTTTTCGGTCGCACTGGCATAACTGAAGGGGGCAGGAGAGGCAAAATCCACCTAGCTGCCCCAAAATGTCTTCCGTTTCCTGTTTAAAAGTATGCTATACCGTAGGAGCAACAAATTTCTGGAAAAAAAGTCTTGAAGTAAATCCAACCAAAAAAAATCAACAAAGTTATGATGAAGAGCTTTTTTTTGGTCTGCATGTAAATTTCCTTGTAGAGTGGGCCCTCTAAAACCTTACCCCTAGGCACAATTGTAATTATTGTAATTGTAATTACATTTTATTCACCAAGTTGCCTTAGGTAGGAGACAGCGAAGGGACCTTTCAGCCTCTGAGTCAAGCTGCCACCTGCCCACCTGTCTGCCATACACGGTCGGTGCTTCACAATGTCTCTTTACTGTACAGTGATTGCTGAAAGTGAAGCAAGGAAACTGTAAATACTAATTTTATAGTCTTAGGTCCGACTCGAACGGGAATCGAAACCGAGTCTACCGTTTCAGCAGCAGACGCTCCATCCGCTCAACCAATGATCGGCACAAACTTCTAATTACGCCGATTCGCAACAAGTTCTTATATCGGGGGTCCTCGAATTACGACATTGATCCGTTCTTAAGACGCGTTTTAACCCGAATTTCAGTGTAAGTCGGAACATGATAAATAAATTATTCTACATATACTGTACTGTAAAGTATGATACTATAATTGCCATTATTCGTTCGTAATCGCGATAGTTCGCAATTGTTTACGTCACTTAATTGAAACTTTTAAAAGTCAAGGATATGTATCATTTTGAAATGGCAAAATTTATGTATCTCTTTCAACACAATAAACTTCCAAATCTATACAATCAATATTTCACATCTACTAAAACAGTACACAAGTACAACACAAGATGCACTAGTTACAGCAACTTTTATTTACATTGTATAAACTCGAATGCTGCAAAAAAGGCATTGCAATTTAGTGGTGCCCAAATTTGGAATAGTTTGCAACCGAAGTGGAAAGATTTTTCATTTCACAAATTTAAAGAAGCAGTTAAAGAAGATCTCATCTTAAAGTACAAATAAAATTAGGCATGTTTTTCTAATTTTCAAAATATTGCTAAAATTAATTCTTTTGCTTGCGATTGTGTGAAAATCTAAGTTTGTCATTGCAGCACGTTGTAACAACTAACAAGTTATTTGCATTTTGGGGGGAGGGGGGTGGGCTAGCAGAAACAAAGTCTGTTTTTTCTGCGTAATTTTTTTTCTCTTTAAAAAAAATTCAGTTATAATTGCAAGGACTGTTGTGAAGAAGTGCATACCCTAAAAAATGAATATTATACCTTAAATACTAGTTCGAAGCCCAAATCCATTTATATTGTGTTGACTACAACGAAAAAATGAGCTGGTTCTTGTGTTTTACTCTACTTAAAAGAACTGTGAATGAATATTTTGTCAATGCTATGTATGTCATCGTGACGACTTAAAATGAAACGCTGTGCACTACTTCATAAAAGTAAAAATATGTGAAATAGGGTGGCCATGACTCGGTGAGCGTTTCGCTCTTTCGTGATCTCCCTATGTACCGTACTTTATATACAGTATACATGCCAAATGTGGGTTTTTCTTGCTTGCGTGTATTGGTACATGAATAAACTGATACTGACTGACTGACTTACGACGTAAATGACGCCGCCAGTGAGCCCGAAACGCTGTATGCAACAAATTCTTGATCACAATGATCCAGCTTGACGGTCTCGATTAAATATTATTATCTTTTATATTTTTGTGGGATGCGTTCGTAACCTCAAAACAGCGTAAGTTGAGACCGTCGTAACCCAAGGACTCCCAGTACTGCATTTTTTTCGCGTTTTTGTATTTGAAAACCTATTAACCATATTTGACTTGAGAGAAAAGTGTTTTCTTCTTGGTTGTCCGTGGCGCAACTAAGGAGGCTAAGGGGGATCCAGCTCTCTCATAGGTGGGCACAAGTCCGTTAATCGTTAAAAGGGCATTCAACCCGAATTTTGAAAAACTGAGAAAAAATTTAAAAAAATGTGTTTACCAACATGACCCCATTGCGATAGTTGCAACTCATCGGGTTAAGAAAGTTTAAGAGAAAAAATTTCATGTTTTCCTCTTAGAATCCAAATTTCGGTTATCTTGTTTCAAGTAGATTGCGCAATAAATCAGTGTGTAACTTCTATTTGGAGTCTTTCCTAGTACCAGAGTTCTTGGAACTAGGTGAGTGCTGAAGGTATAGGTAAATAAATTAGTGGAACAACAGCTGTTTGAATTTAGAGAGGTTAGATGCTTTCCTAGTTTGCTTTGTCCGTCGATAGCTAGCAAAGTATTCGGAACCAAGGTGAGGTTTTATAGTGGTTTAGGCGTTGTAGCCTATAGCCTATTGCGACTATTACTTACTATAGAGAGCCTACCGGAGAAATGATTGCATGTTGAAGGCTAAACGATCGTAACTAACAAAATCTTAGACTAAGATTCCAGTTTTTAATGAGCGAGTAAGTTTTATGCCATTATTACGCAATTGGTTTAAGCCTAAAAGTCACAAAGCCCGTTCGTTTTTCACATAAATATGCAATTCAAGTTTCAATGCAAATCATGTTAATTAGCATTTTTCGTATAGGTTTGCTACGGTTAGCAGCAGGTACCTATACGAAGCCACTTCCTTGACAGTTGCTAATCTAGTCAATCATTTGGAACGATTTTAACCCTCGTCCGTTCAGTTTGGTAATGCTCGGAAAGCGTTTCTCCTTAGTCTAAGGGGAAAAATAATTGCGAATATCTTACAATTTCTAGGCCGAAGAGAGTCAAAATTGGTGCGAAAAAATTCTAAAAAATAGCCAAAGTTGTTTCATTGTGGTTTCACAGTAAAACTTTTTAAACAAAAACGTCCTGAATGCCCTTTAAATCCGTTAATAACGAAACTAACTTTTTTATTAACTCGTTGACTCAAAACTTTTTTGTGTTAACGGACTCAATCAACTTCCGTTAAGGTTTTTATTGTTAATATCTTGCACCATTCATTCATCGCACCGGTACAAACCAGTTTGTACTGGTTACACTTGATGTGTATTAGCACGAGTTTTATAGAAGAAAGCGAAGAAAGGAGTTCTTTTTTGTGGCAAATAATAAGCTGTAGCCCCATAGGTCTATTAATTGTCGCTGTTCGCAATTTCCAAAGATTTTTTGATCGCCGCTTCGTTAGTGCATTTGAACCTATTTTTATCTTGAAATTAGATTAAACTCTAAAATGTAACTTCCAAAACACAAAAAGACCACCATAGCAATAAATATTTCCTTACAATCAGCTCAACAGCGTCATCACGTGTTGTAGAAGGGAATGAATAAAAAGAAATGTAAGTTACACGCAAAATGTTAACGAATTAACGAACTTCATTAACTTCCGTTAAAAAAAGCTGAAAATAACGGATTAACGTTAACGGAGGTGTGAAGTTTGTTAACGAACTAGTGGTTAACGAAGCTAACGTTTTGCATTAACTTGCCTACCTATGGCTCTCTCCCTTAGCTTGGATAAGTCACTTAGAAAATTAACCCAAAATACAAGCTTTTAAACGTGTTTTGGAGTTAATCTCTTAATTATAGAGGGCTGAAGGGTTTGGGCAATTTAATTCTTTCAAGTGACTTCGAGATTTTAGCTATTTAATTCTTTCAACTGGCTCTAAAATTGTGAAAAATGTGTTCCAGAGACTTTTTTTAATAAAGAAATTTTAACTTTTGGTTCAAGTCTCCCGTCTTAGCAAAATCCTGGTTGCGCATCTGTTTGTGACCTTATAAAAAGATGTTTGCACTTGTTCAACCTTAAGCTTTTTTTGAAACCGACTTCCGGATCATGAATCAAAAATTGATAGCGTACATGAGCAGTGGCGGATCTAGAAAATTTTGGTGGGGGGGATGATAAAATTTATGAGCACAAATTGTGTATAATCTCAAAATTTTGGATGTTTATGATTAATGTTCTTGATCTCGCGCAAACTTGTTGGGGATATTTTTGATCCGTCCAATCCCAAAAACTTTACCAGTATATAAAATATTTTTTTAAATTTAACTAATGACATAAAACTAGTTTCATGTCATTGATTTTACCAATTCAATTCAAATTAAAAACATAAAACGCTCTTTTCGTCTTTCCTGCGTCAAAAATTGTATTTATTAAACTTTCGCCAGCATAACCATCTGCATCTACATAGAACAGACGCGTTGCCAGAAATTCGCAATGAGGGAGCTGCTTTGGGGCTCTGGTGGCGGAGCCCCCATCGATTGAAAATTTTGCATCTTTTTGCAAAAATAACTAAATTTTAGGGCTATTTTGATAAAAAATAATGCTTTTGAAACGTGGCACAGCAATTGGCAGTGCAAACATGATTAAACCGGTTGCATAAATGAGCTATGTGAGAAGTGGCTAGTTGTAAAATTTTTTCTTGTTTACATGCTGGTAGATCATAAAATCCTATAGTTTAATAAAACTCACACGGAGTAATCTATTTCGACTATATTTTACAGAGAAAAATAATTGGAGGGGGGCTCATGGAAAGATATTTGAGAAAGGTGATTAGTAATTAACCAATACTGAATAGATCCCTCCCCCCCTGTTCGTGAGTTTATAATACTTTTGTTGGTAAAAACTATGTTAAGCATTTGCAATGAGCTATATTAAATTTGATTGCTTATTTTTGGCCATTTTTTAAAGTTTTTATTGATTTGTGAGTTTTATTTTTGACAAATTAGCCCCCTTGAATATATGGTTCAAAAGATGCTTTAAATCACGTTTTAGTCCATTCTAGTCCAAAAACCAGTCTCAGAAGTGCTAAAAACGTGGTATTTTTCTTATTCTGCACTTTGGTCGACAGGCCAATGGGTGGGGGAAGCAAAAACCCCCCTCCCACCCTCTCTTGGCTGCGCTACTCACACAGAATGAGTAAAAACTACCTGCATCAGACTTTGATTTTTCTATTATCAAAAGTCTATTTTGTTTAAGTGTTCATTCAGCATACTGTAACTAACAATGTAATAAAACTACATTCCAACAGACATTTTACTTGATGTTCTACCAAATCGACACACTTTTTGTGCGAAACCGTACTACTGTATTACGCAGACGCGTAGCCAGAAATTCGCAATTGTGGGGCTGTGTTGGGGGGTGGTGGAGCATCCAGCCACCAGAGGCACGGGAGTCTGGGGGCGGAGCCCCCAGCGCTCGAAAATTTGGCATTTTTTTGCAAAAACTAACTTCATTTTAGGGCTATTTTGATTAAAAACTAATGCTTTTAAAACGTGGCTTAGAAATTGGCAGTGCAAACATGATTAAACTGGTGGCATAAATGGGCTATTTAGGAGGTGGCTATTGGTAAAATGTTAGTTCTCTTGTTTAGATGCTGGTAAATTATAAAATCGAATAGTTCAATAAAACTCACACAGATTAATCTATTTCGTATACAGTTTATAGAGAAAAATAATTTTGGGGGGCTAATAAAAAGAGATTTGAGAGAAATGATTGGCAATGAACTAATACTGAATAGCCCCCCCCCATTCCTTAGTTTATAGTATATTTGTTGATGACACCTATGTTTAGCATTTTTACACTTGCGATCAAATTTGATTGCTTATTTTTTACCATTTTTCAAAGTTTTTATTTATTTGTTGGTTTTATTTTTGACAAATTAGCCCCCTTCCCCCTAAACATAAGTGTCAAAAGATGTTTTAAATCACTATTTAGTCCACTCCAGTGCATAAAACAGTCTCCAAAGTGCTAAAAACGTAGTGTTTTTCCCATTCTGCATTTTGGTCGACATATCAATAGGGGGGCTCAAACCCCCCCACCCCTAGCTACTCTACTGGTATTGCATGAGGTTTGAGCGAAAATTCACCATAATTGAACTCTTGTTGTGTTATGCCTTTATCGTTGAAAAGTGCGAGTTGTAAATTTTGCTAGTTTGGCGGTTTCAAATCAGTCGGACCTGTAAAAAACTAATTTCTGCTTTGTAAAAAGTTTGCTGTAAAAATAATTTTTTCCTCCCCCCCCCCCCCCCCCAATGGCTTCAGAAATTATATCGCAGTCACCTGGCCTATCGAGTATTCACTGATTGCTTTTTTTAAAATGTTTAATATTATGCATATGCACGTTATGTTTAGGCTGGTGGGGGGGGATGCATCCCCCCCACCCACCCCCTAAATCCGCCACTGTACATGAGTGGAAGCGGTCATAAATATCAAACGAGGAAAATCAGAAAATCCTTAATAGATTTAGACATTTATATAATCTTTTAGCACTCCAATTTAAAACTATTGGTACCGGTAGTTTTCAAAATCATATTAAGTTGGTACCGGTAATATGAGAGGAAGTAGACAACCTGTCCCCAACACTTGAAAATATGTCTCCCATTATGAAGAAAAATTTTGATACACAAAACTAAAGACAAAGCTTTTACAAATTTCAAGGTTTCGCGCTCAAAGTTTTTGAAGTAATGGCAGCTATAGTACTTCACCCTCAGGTACAATACGTCACGGAAGACTCAATTACAAGCAACTGGAGCTGAAAATTTGCAAGAAAGGTAAAACTATCCAGCCTCATTTCAAAATTTACTGGATCTTAATATCTTTACCATTCTTTTTATTCAAAAGCAAAAAATTAGAAAGAAAAAACGTGTTCTATCAGCATTATCACCTTTTCTTCCAAAGTTTTTAGAACAATTATTTTTAAAGTTTGCAAAAACATCAACTAACGAAGACAAGTGTTGCTGTTTTGTACACAACCGTAACCCGAGGAAAGTCTGGTCGGGCCGCATATTTCCGAAATGTACCTTTTCTTTTAGGACATCGGTTTAAAGGAGGTGAAGCATTCAATTAATGTTATGTTAATTAAGTTAGTTAATAGTAACTGTTTATATACACGCGACGGATAAAGTTAAAATGAATATTAGAGAATTAACACCTCCAGTCACATCTTACCACCAATCTAATTTTGTAGAAACCCCTTTTTTTCGTCTAAATTGGGGTTGGAGGAATCAAGCAAAGTCAATTTAATCTCACTAACTCTATCTAATTCCCCAAATCCAATTTAAACGATAAAAAAGGGGTTTCACCAAAATTGGATTGGTCACGTGATGTGACTAGAACGGTTTTTATCAAATCTTTCAATATACAGCACTCGCTCTATTACGCCAAAGCGTGTAACGAGTTGGCGGGGCCTATCTCCACATCATTGCGCCTGTGGGCAACACAGCTCCTTTCGAAGTAATGTTGCAGCGGTGGCTAGCCGTTGGCAACACTGTATCCAATTTGACTGACCCGAGAGATTTGAACCTCAGACCTTCAGCTCCAGAGACGAAGGCGTTACCGCTCGAACTACTCAGTCTAACCTTACCCGCACGCGACAGTGTTGCCAAAATCAATATTTGCATTTGTTTTAAACAACCTTTTTGGGTAACTAACCACGGCAAATTTTTCTTTAATGTAAACTTTTATTTGGCAACATTAAAAAAAGGTGCACCAAACAATCAAAAACCTTGATTATTTTTTGTAGAATTTTTAGTTTTTTTGGGTTAAAGAAATCGGTTTGGCAAGTTTTTATCGCTCTTCTAAATATTCAAAAATAGTTGCAATGGTATCACTGCATCGAACAACAAGGTTTTAAATGTTTTATTGCAACCACTAAAAAAGAAATCTGGATAAGTACTGTAAAAGCAGATCACACCGTCGATTAAAAGATGTGGTTTGTTTACTTTTAGTTGTTGCATATTTATTCTCCAGTCACCGGACAGCTTAAGACGATAAGTATTGGACGACCAGTACACTTTTCAGTGCTATAACTACTCCGTGCGAGGAGGAATCCGCACCTGTTTAGAAGTTTCTAGTAATCCCAAGTTCCTGTGGATATCTCCAAAATCTTATCCACTGAATTTGCTGCTTGCTCGAAGTTACCACGCAGAAGTAATCATTGTAAAGCGCCTTATCCAAGGACACAACAACGTGACCAGGGTGAGGGTTAAATCCAGACTATGCGATCAGAATTGTCGTAAAAACGACGCCTTTATCATTTCAGTTACGCAGCCGACAAAATACGCTACGCTGTTTTGAGTTCGTGGTTTTTCTTAGATAATTATAATTGTCATTGAATTTTTGTAAAAATGTCAGATTTTGAAGGTCATCGAAAAAGTTGGAAGTGCGGCGAAACTATAACTTACCCAGAGATAGAGTAAAACTTATGAAAAAACAAAGTGAAATTATGCCAAGCAAACTGAACTAAGTACGAGGGGATTAATACTGCATGTGAAATCGCGGCATAAAATTGATTAAAATTTACCGAAAAAGTTAAGTCAAAACTTAAAAAATAAGCTAAAATAAGCCAAATCAAATGCGCAACATTTACGTAATTTGAAATTAAAAAGATAGAGCAATAGTAATAGCGTAAGTCTATGTCGTAAAACAATTCACGTCACAATTTAAAACCCTACTGTTTAACCTCAATCCCGGGTATCTTCCGCTGGAGTGTCTGTCAAAAGTAGTGTAAAGACTAAACTTAAAATCAGAAACTAAAGACTCAAATAGAGTGTGAAATATAAAAGGTCGTTCCTGTAGTAAAATATAAAAGTATGAAATGTAACGTATAATACAACGATTTTTCTTATTCTATACTTTATTTCAATTTTTAGTTTTTGATTTTAAATTTTGTTTTCACTTTGGCAGATACCCCTGATAATACCAACTACGAATGAAATAGCCTGTACAGTGTACGCTTTTAAATTTTGGTTTTTAAATTATGACGTAAATTACAACTTGATTTTTTAATTAGCTATTTCCATAAGTTTGAAAATTGTACTTACGTTTTATCAACAGCATTTGAACAAATCTTAATCAGCCAATTTTGTTACTGATGCAACTGTGCGACGCGCGACAAAAAACTTTGAAAACTGTACAAATTTCCACGCCAATTAAAGTTCTATTTGTATGGTATTGCGACGTTACTGTTAAAATTACCAAACTTTCAAAGCTTGAATTGCAAGATTTCGTCGAGAATTCGAAAGACGTATCAAACTGTGCATAAGATTTTGATAGTTGCTCAAAAATTCAGAATAATGAAGAAAACGTTTGATGGTGCAGCAAGTACGGTTGTGAAAAAGTTTTGACTTTATTGTCTTTAGCGGGACCTAGTCAATAGTCATCACTCTTCTTTGGCAGGAAAATTAAGCAAGATTTGGCGAAGACTTTTTTTTGACCTTCACCTTTATTTGGCAAGGTTCGCTGGAAACTGCAGCAAAAATACCAAAAGTGCCAGGTGCCCCGCGCAATGTAAATCTGGGCCTGCTAGAATATCGTCCACATTGCAATTCATAGTGAAGTCGCTTTAAGATTAGCAAAAATTAAACATTTTGGCTTTCTTTTGATTTGCATTTTACGTCCAAATCGGCTTAATGGACGATTTTTGATAAAAATTACTATCCTATGATGAGTGCCCGCGGGGTTAAAGCGCAATGAGATTAAAGATTAGTTTTTTCCTTTACCTCGATTTACTTGTAACTTGTCTCAGATTAATGGTTATTTAAATCGAAAGTACGAACGCTGCCCAATTATCGTGCTAGTAAATTTATGGCGGCATCGAGGCATTGGTTTCACTACAAGACTAAGCTACAATGGTAGAAGCGTAGCCAGGAGGGGGTCGGGGGGCTTACGACCAATTTGCAGAATAAGAAAAATACAAGGTTTTTATCACTTTTGTAACTGTTTTTTGCACTGCAATAGACTAAAAAAAAAACTATTTGAAGCATATTTTGAAACGTTTATTAAGGGGGAGGTGGGAAGATAATTTGTTAAAAATAAAACTCATATATTCGAAAAAAATTGGCAATCAAATTTGATCACGTATTGAAAATTGCTTAACATAGGTTTCATCACAAAATATATACTTGTAAACTTAGGAATAGGGGGTATTCAGTATCAGTTAATTACCATCCCTTCTCTAAAACTTTTTTCCTTAGCCCCCCCTCTAATTATATCTTTCTTTATAAAATATAAACGAAATAGATTAACCCTTAAGAGTTTTATTGAACTACCGGTATAGAATTTCATGAATTAACAGCTTGTAAATAAGAGAACTGAAATTCTAGCAATAGGTACCTCCCACATTACCCATTTATTTAAGTCGTATAATTATGCACAGCTAATTTCCATACAACGTTTTAATAGTATTGATTTTTGTCGAAATAGTGTTAAAAATAGGTTATTTTTGGCAAAAAAATATAAAATATTCGATCGCTGGGGACTTCGCCCCCTAGACCCCAAATTGCCTCCGACGACTGGAGACTGCCCCCAGATCCCTGAAAGAGCCCTCTCGTATCGTAGATTTCTGGCTACGCGCCCATACAATTGTCTGATCAAAGTCCACACCCGGCGAGCATTGTGTCGATACGACGTCACAAACCTACACGTATAAAATTACAAACGCTTTAACTCGAGAAGCAAAAGCACGTTCGAACAGTTTCAATTGAGCCTACGCTAAAGCGGGCTAAGGTATCAGTCTGGTTTCTATAGTGCTGTGAAAGAAAAATGCGAAAGACAGTCTTGAAGAAAGCGCGAAAGTTTAGATAACCTCCAGATCTTGTTCTGGGCTTTTTGGCAAATCTTATTCATTTTGAACTTGGAAACATTTTCTTGCATGTTGCAGAAATAGGAGAAATATGCTAAAAATGCAAGCTCTTTGCGTAATACTTTCTGTGAACTGCCGCCATTATTGCTTCAAGACTTTTCTTAACTTAAGTCACGGTAGTGATGCTTTAGTAACAAGGTGTCAGTCAGTTTTCTAGTCTGTACTGAAAAAGTGAAATGTACACTACATTACAATAAAACAGCGTACTTCGTAGCTAGTAGTGCTTAGTCCCAATGCCTAGCAGAGTTGACGAAAACTTTAATTAAGTGCAAAAGCTTTTAAGTTTATTGCAGCATATGATTTGGCAGCAACAAGCGTGGCAGAAGCCGAAGAAGACAGAGCGTTAAATTTCTGATTTAAAAAGTTTTTAAGACAACCCTATATTAGGGCCCGCATTTAGAAGAGCGTAGCCGGCCCTCTGAAAAAAATTTAACCTAAAATTGCTATAAATTCGACTCAATGTTTCGGCAGAATTGTAGATTTCCGAAACGAAGAATTTTTTTTCGTCACCTATGAGTTACTTGATCAGAAACGGATTGTTTTTAAAGAAGTTGAAGGCATAACACGGTAGATATTTTTTCGCTCTTACTCTCTTTTCTGCTAGAATTAGAAACATAGCGGTAGGCTTCCTAAACCTTTTTCAATATTTTCATCAGTTTGCACTGAGTTCACCTACGCTCAGCACTACAATAAATTTTGCCGGACATCGTCATTGCTTGAAATTGAACAAATCAGAAATTTCCCCTTAATTTTGAGTTGTTACAACTACTAACCGACAAGGTCAAGCGGTAATGGATTTGTCACTCGAGTGGCAGGCCTTGGGTTTAAGTCTCAGGTCGGTCAAATCAAGCACAGTGTTGTTAACGGCTTGCCACCACTGCGATATTTCTGCGAAAGGGACTGTGTTGTCTGCAGGTGCAATAACGCAGAGATGGGTCCCTCCAACTCGTTACACGCTTCGGTATAAAATAGCGAGTCCTATGAAAGGAAAGATTTGCGATTCGTGCTTATGGGGTTAATACAATAGTTTTATTCTTATCGACCCATTTAGAGCTATGTCTAACGTTTTGAAAATAGAACGCCTCAATTTTTAATTTTGCCGAAGCCCAAGAAATGTTTTGTGCATGGACAGTCGTTCAAAAATATTCTTGGTTGATTTTAATGGCTTCTTCGCTTCAATTCGGGCAGTTTGTTAAATATGCTATGAAAAATAAGCTTAATTTGTGAAAAATTTGATTTACTTTAATATATAATTGTTGGAAGCAAATAAAAATATTGATGAAAACGACGTCATCGATTAAAAGCGAACTTCCCAAGCTTTATGTGAAAATTTTGGATGTCCCACATTCTTTGGTTTTCAATTTAGAATGTGGAGCAATTGCACTGGACTAAAAGTTAGCTTTAAAGTGCTTTGAATTTTTTTCGAATTTTGGAAATAAAAACGGATTTGACACCAATCAAGTCGAATCTTTTGTTTTACTCGCTGTATTACGCGGAAACGTGTAACAAGTTGGCGTGGTCTATCTCCGCATCATTACGCCCAGGAAACACAGCCACTTTGAAAAAATGTCGCTGGAGTGGCGAGCCGTTAGCAACATTGTTTAGAATTTTACCGGCCCTAGAATTGAACCCCAAACCTCCTGCTCCAGAGATGAACGCGCGACCACTCGACCCACTGGCTGTCCGGTTTCCGCTCAACCAAGAAGGCTTGACACCAATCTCAGTACCGTAAATCTGCCCATGAGCCTCAGTTTTAGCTTCCTGTCGATTCTGTTATTTTTGGTTTGTTTGGGGTTGATACAGCCAAGGGGATATAAGCGTCTTTTTCTGGTAACGAGTCACGCAATGACGCATTGCCAGTTGGGGAATCGAACCATGATTCAGCATCTTTTTTTTAATACTAACGTAACGCTCTATCAACTAAACCTCGTCGTTGCTACAAAAATCTACAAAAAAGCGAATAAACGTTGGTAACTAATAAGCAGAAAATCGAAAAACTCTAGGTGACATTTCGGCTGAGGAAAGTTGATAGCGTCATTTCGGTGTTTTACTGTAGAATTAGAACACAATCAATGAAATAAAAAAAATAGGAGTGGCAGAAATCTGGTTCCCTTGATCCGAATCGCATGCAACCCAATACTGTAGAATAGAAAAGCACTCTATTGAGCCACCGTTCTGCCTAACCTTTTTTGTGGATTGTTGAATTAGTTGGAGAGTAGCTTTGAGCTCGATCTTCTAAAAGATCACCAAAAATTTTGGGGATTTGGTGTCCCTTAGCAATTTGGCGATTTATGAAATATCCTTTTTTTCCTTTTTTCTTTTAGGCAGTTAGACTACCTTGTATGTGAAGTGCCGCTGCCTGGTAAGAGGATAGAATCAATAAACACAGCATGGAAGAAATGCTAAGAAGCGCAATCGAGCAGGTAGGAATATTGTGGTTTTGTGGAAAGGCAAAGTTTAACGTAAAAGAGCAGTAGCGGTATGCTTTCTTGCAATGCTGCCGTTATAAAAAAATTAGTTAGTAGACTCTATCCTGAAGTATTGATAGAGTGGTTTTGCAGCGGCCCCAGCGAGACGGTCTTTTCCAAAATATGGTTAAATTTTTTGGTCAATTTTTCGTAAAGATCAGAAAAAAAAGATCTTTGCCAAAATATCGTTGCATTTTACTGTTTTTCTGAGGTGGTTTCCAGCAAAACTGCATGGCAGTAGCGAGGCTAAATAGTTGGGGGCCTACCTATGTCCACCCTGCCCCTCCAAAAAAAAAGAGCAGCACTCCTGCCAGATTACTGTAGAACTGTTATCATTAAAGTTTCCTTTGTTTTCAATAATTTTTGTCGTTTGAACTCAATGGTGAGGCAAAGGGCCGGATTTACATTGCGCATGGCCTCTGGCACTTTTATATTTTTGCTGCATTCTTCGGTCAAAGATAAAAAAAAAAGGTCTTTGCCAAGTTTCTCTGCTTTTTCTTGCCAAATGAATGAGAGGAACAAAAAAGTCTTACCATCAGGCGCGTGACCAGAAATCTGCAATCGGAAGGGGGGGGGCTGTTTCAGGGGTGTGGGGGCGAACAAGCAGAGGCAAGGGGATCTAGGGGCAGAGTCCCCAGCGCTCGAATATTTTGTATTTTTTTTCAAAAATATTAAGTTTAGAATTATTTTGATAAATAATAATGATATTTAAAACGTGGCATGGAAATTAGCTGTGCATGATTATACTAGTTGCTTAAATGGGCTATATGGGTAGTAGCAACCGCTAAAATTTCAGTTCTCTTACTTACAAGCTGGTAAATGATAAAATCCTATACGGGTTGTACAATAAAACTCTCAAGGACTAATTTATTTCGTCTATAATTTATAAAAAAAGATATAACTAGGTAGGCCAATGGAAGGTAGTTTGAGAGAAGTGATTGGTAATTAACTAATACTGAATAGCCCCCCTCCTATTTCTGATCTTATATAGTTTTTGATGGAACGTATGTTAAGCATTTTTCAATGAGCGATCAAATCTTATTACCAATTTTTGGCCATTTTTCAAAGTTTTTTTTGTAAATTATGAGTTTTATTGTTGACAAATTAGTCCTCCCCCTAAACAACCGTTTGAAAATATGCTTTAGGCCTAAATCATTTTTGAATCTATTCCAGTGCAAAAGATGGTCTCAGACGAACTAAAAACATGGTATTTTCCTTATTTTGCATTATGGTCGGCAGGCCAATGGGGTGGGGCTCTAGCCCCCCTCCCCCCCCCCCGCTTCCCCTGGCTACGTTACTGCTTACCATCTAAGCGCGAAAACTCTGAAACTGTGTCATTTGTGCCATATTAACCAGGGTTGCATCCATTTACTTTTTTAAGTTTAAACTCATTGACTTTGTTTCAAAAATTCTAATTCATTGACATTTGAAAATCCACATTTAATTTTAAATAAATATAATACATAAATCAACTGAGGATTTACAACTCAACAAACTTAATAAGAACGGAGAGGTGAGGGTGACTGGGAAGTGAGCTCGCGCTCTTCGAGTCTCCAGCCACCCGCGTATGTGTCGAAGCAGGCGGCCTGCAGCCGTAATCGAACTCGGGTCGCAGTATTGCTTACGCAATAATCAGCGCTCAGTTCCGCTCGGCCATGCTGCTAACTGACATAATGCATCATGAAGTTGTGAGCGGATTCCAAATTTAAATTTAATCTAACCTAACTCAGTTTTATCATTCCGCCTGTATACTTTTATACTTTATACTTAGCTTCAAAAGGGAAAGAATCCCTTGTGATGATAAAAATTATCTTCCAAAAGTACTGCAGAATAAATTTCGTTTCGGAATTTTTCGTAACTCAATGTCTAGAAAACATGGCAGTGTGGTACTTGCAGCCGACGAAATACTAATACCATACTAATACTATACGAAATGCTAATACGAGCAACTATTATGTGGCAGTTAACAAACAAATCTTTTCCTTTAATAGAAACACCAAAAAATTAAGGTTGCCGTAAAAACTTAAGCACGTTCCAATATAACAAGGGCGTATTTTCGCAAATATCTCAAGGTTAAAGGTTGCGGAAATTTGAGAAAAGATATATTCCGTCAAAAAATTATTGCCCTCATCCCCTAATAATTCAAATACCACTCTAGGTTAGAGTAAGAAATCTAACGCACTTTTGGTACAGGTTTTCAACGCTCACTTTTTAAGCAAAAACAGCAAAGCATCCCCCGAAATCCCCCACAAAGCTCAACATGAGATACATAGGTACCAGTACCGCGTAAGGAACTACGAGGACTCTATTATATACTATATTTTGCAAAGAACTTAAAGAACGACTCATTCTTAAAAAATGGTAGCAAGGGTTATTTTTTTTAGGTTGGTGGTCCAGCCGCTGCTGCTGGCCTCGGTGTTTTG
The DNA here is from genome assembly GCA_963965965.1 of Trididemnum nubilum. Taxonomy (NCBI): domain Eukaryota; kingdom Metazoa; phylum Chordata; class Ascidiacea; order Aplousobranchia; family Didemnidae; genus Trididemnum; species Trididemnum nubilum. The sequence continues at coordinate 36,498,391 of OZ014484.1, read as the reverse complement.
GCGGTCGTGTCGGTTTACTGGTTTTTTGGACGAAAAGGACCGAAGCCTCTTTTATGCGATGTTGATCTCAATAAACAGTCAGTTTCTATCACTTATGAGGTGAGGACAGCTTTTAACCGTTTTACATGGCTAGTTTGTCTATTTGACTTCTTTCTTGGCGGCACGGTTTTTGGTTTCGCTTTCAAAAAAAAAAAATGGTCGGAAAAAAAGACAAAACGCACCAGACAAGCAGACATGTAAAAACGATATGAATTTACGTCCAGTACTCGTGCTCGCTATATGTGTTCTTTGGTTGTGTTTACGAGCTTTAGATGTTTGGTACTGGTTTTGTTTGATTGAGTTTGTAATAGGCTTGGCTCTTCTAGTCGGAAAAAAATAATCAAAAATACCGACTAATTAGACTATTTCCAATAACAAATATTGATTGATTAATTTCGCAATTTTTGTTACTGCCTCGATCAGATCCCTAAATTAGGAGCGGGTGAGTAATTATCTAAAACTCGAGTCTAAAATGAATGTGTTTTTGTTTCTCTTTGTCCTAGGTGTAACCACAGACTTTGTTATGGTGGACTGGAAACTGACAGTTTTGTCTTATTTTCTTCACGGTTCATTTGCTCTAAAACATGCCGATTCGTCCAATCAGTGTGATTTTTTTCTTCACAGCTTTCTCGTTCTACGAGTATGTCCAATCAAATCCGTCAAATACGCGTGACCGCAAAAAACCTTCACTGCAAGAGCAAACTTTTTCTACAACGCTTTTCCCCGCGCATCTGTTTCTAGTCCACCAAATTAAGAGTCTGTGGTGTAACTATGTTGGCATTTGCTTTGATTAAAATGTTCATGTCTTCGAAGCAGCGTTTGATTTGAAACCTGTTAAGAAGAATCGTTGGAATGGAAAGCGCAGAAAAAGAAGCGGTTGTTTATCGAAAAAAGCCGAGCCGTGATTGGCTGGAAAAAGACCAGTGAGATGTTGACATTGTGATAATTTTCATGCTTCAAAAATGTCCAGTTGGTCGAGCGGTAGCGCAATTGTCTACAGAGAGGAAGATCTGAAGTTCAAATCCTGGGCCGTCGAATTGAACGCAGAGTTGCCAACGGCTCGCCACCGCTACGACATTGTTCAAAAGTAGCTGTGTTGCAGAGTTGTAAACGGACCGACTAATTCAGGCCCGAACCCGGCCCGAACCCGATAACTAATTTGAAGTCCAAATCATGCCCAAAAAAACCCGAAAGTTAAGTTAGGTCTGAAAAATTTAGCAATGTTGCTTAGTTATTTTAATTATGTTTTTGTGCACCTACGACAAAAAACACGTCTCAGCCCCGAATTAAGCCCGAAATTTTTGTCAAGTTTTGGCCCGAACCCGACCCGAAAAGCCTGGCCCGACTTACAACTTTGCTGTGTTATACTGGCACAATGACACGGAAATGAGCACCGCAAACTCGTTACAAACTTTAGCGTAATACAGCGAGTATAATTAGTATAATTAAACTTACATTTGATTTAAAAATGTCCAACTTCTTTTTTTACCGATCTTTACTCCACTTTTTTTTTCTCTTTTTTTTTTTTTCTCCACTCCACTTTTTTTTAACTTATTAGCTTTAGTAGCAATATTGCAGCTGCGACAAGTTATACAGCTGTTAAACTAAACACTCATACATACGTAACTGCTTATTTGCTTAAATTTTCCTAGTTCAAAGTTTTGAAACATTGAAATTTTGAAAAGAGCTATTTATCAAATCAAATATAGCATGCTCAATTGCTCGGTTTCAATGTATAAGTCTTACTAATTTTTTAAATAAATTTTTAACGATGACTAACACAATGTGCCGAAACGTTTGGGTTTTGTTTAAATTCTTTCGAAAGAGAAAGTGCACTTCAGGCTTTTAGCACTTAATTATTTATGATGACATATTTCCAATATTTACCACACAATGAGTCTTTGTCATGAATGGTAGGGACAAGTAGCCTAGGTCCACGTGGTAGAAATGCTCTCACTCCTATCAGCAATCGGTCAGGTTATTTCTTGCAGAGTTGGACAACACTATTTTGAGTTGTTTGCTCCATCGTCAATCCTCAGTAAGTATTCCAGCCAGCCAAGCTTTTGCAGGTTGTATTGTAGACTGGTCATAGTAAGTGACGTGGGCCACAGCAGGTGCAAAAATCCTAAAAAAGTATGAGCAACTTTTGACGAGCTTAGGCTAGGCTACTTCAGCAGCCAAACTGATTTTGCAGTTTCATGTACCGGTAGTTCACTGAATTGAAATAGCCAGTACCGCGGCGTAACCAAGGGGGGAGGGCTAATAAGGGGGCATCAGCCTCTTCTTACCCAAGTCGTCTAAAAAATTTAACCAAAAAATAAAGTGTTTAAGCGTGTTTTGGACTTGACTAGAACTACAGGAAGTGGGGCTGGAAGGGCTGGGCATTGGGCAATTTAATCCTCGCAAATAACTTCCAATTTTTGCAATATAGTTCTTTCAAATGGCTCTAAAATCGTGCGAAATGTAACTTAAAAGGCGTTAGAATTGCGATTTTCCAAATTGCGATGTGGGCAGTGTTCTAAACAAACTAGTACAGCTCAAGCGCATCACAGACGGGAGTCTGCTGCTGAGCGATTTTTGTGATTGTTAAAAAAATCGCCTTGTTATCGGCATTCGGATCAAATTTCCACGCTTTTGGAGTCACTTGAAAGTGCAAAATTGCTAAGATTTGAAAGCCAGTTTATGATTTAAATTTACCAACCCTTTCAAGTCAAGTCTCAAGGTTTTTACTTACAGGTCAAGTCTAAAACACATTTAAACACTTGCATTTTTGGGTTAAATTTCCTAAGTGACGTTGCTAAGCTCCGCCTGGATGCACAGTTGATGACAACGCATCGACAACACCGGTACCCATTTCTCATTTGCGGTTATCAACAGATAAGCAAAATCGACTTCATCGTAAAAAAAATCAATCAATAATTCTTCTATAAGTTTAGTGAGCTTCTTTGGTTTGAATTTTTACAGCATGCTCAAAGCATAAGGTTGCGAAGTTCATGATGTAGGTTTACGATAACGATTGTAGCGACAGTGATAATGACATTGGAGAGTTTGTACAGTAAACTTCAACACAAAGATTACCTACAAGAGCAGACAAAAGTAATACCAGAGGAAGTAAGGGAAGTTTTATCAAATCGAAGTTGCTTAAAGAAATACTGCTTGAGATTGATTTTATTGAACAAATGACAACTACTTGAGGTAATATAGAAGTGCCTCAAACCTTATTCCACTATTTCCCGTATCCGTGAAAAAAGATTTGATCCGTTTTATTCCGTACCATTCAGTGGCAACCCAGCGTTTCAAAATTTTATGACATCAAAAAAGGATGACTATGCACCATTTCTTGCAGAACGCGATGTTCGATCATCGATGTCACGAAATTTCGAAACGCAGAATTGCCAATGGTAGGCTACGGAGTCAAACGCAATAAATCTATTTTGGCGGATAAAGGGAATAGTGAAACAAGGTTCGAGGCACCTCATTATTAGCTCAAATAGTATTCATTTTCTCAGCAAAATTGATCTCAAGCATTATCTTATTAAGAATTTTGTCCAATTTTTAGCATAATTTTTAGCTACAAAATGTTTTGGATTTGACTCAAGTTACGTATTTTAGTAGAACAATTTTATAAGAACACGAGGCTCATTTTTGCTTCAAATTTAAGAAGAAATTAAGAACAAAGCCAGCCTCAGGAGTAAAAATATTGAGAACACGAAAAAGAATAAATTTAAATCTGAAAGAAACAAAAATTCTGTAATGAAATTGACATTTAGAATTAAATAGTTTTACCATCATGGTTGCTGAAATTGACATCGATGCTCTCAAAAGTTTAGAACAAATTAAGAACAAATGAGACTGAAAATTGACGAAAATTAAGAATAGCCAGCCACAACACAAAATTTACTGTTTCCAACAATGGAACCTCTAACCTTTGCAAACCTCTGGCAATCATATCGCATTCCAACACTTTTTTCTACCTCTTTTCGGTTTTTCTTCTTTTTCCCATCAACTTCTAAGTGTAGTGCCTTTGCTGGACCCCTTTCTTCATCCATTCTCTCCACATGCCCCAATCATCGCCACCTTTGCTCTCTCAGAAACTCTTCCAATCTCTCTATACTCGTCATTGCACGAATCTTCTCATTGTTTGTTTTATCTTTCAAGGTTTTCCCTTATATTATTTGCAACATTCTCATTTCTGTGGCCTTACCTTTTCTGTGGTCTGAGCGCCTGGTTCGTGGGCATGAGCGGACCAAAGATTGCCAACACCGTGATATTTTTAAGCCTAAACTTTCATGTTTGCATTGCGCAAGATGCACAGTTTACCTGTGCAACGCAGCTCCTTTCTAAATAAGTGTGGCAGCGGTGGCGAGCCGTTTGCAACTCTCTAACGGATTTGACCGGCCCAGATTTGAACGTCAGACCTCCCTCTCCGAAGGCGAACGCGTTACCGCTCAACCAACTGGCCAATTCTAAAACTCAAAAAAATCTAAACGGTGTTTTGTGTAGCTTTTAAGCATGTTACTGCTGATCTCAATTTGAATGCGGTGATATGTGGAAACAGAAGTTTGAGAAATGAATCAATTGTTTGTTTAGGGAGACGATGTCCGGGTCAATCCTATGTACAAAAACCAGTTGGTTGAGTATATGGAGCCGGAAACAAGAACTCTGTACGATGTCTTTGTTCGTGGGATGAGAGTATCTGGTAGGTTACAATTACATATGCAACAGAATAATTTACTACGATACGCTGTAACTTCTCAAAAGCACTGAGGAGTTTTTGCCTCTAAAATATTTCTTCAGAAGCACGCATAATCAGTGGTCAAAAGGATAGAGCGTCTGCAACTGAAATGGTAGACTGTGGTTCGATTCCCCGTGGGATCAAACCAAACACTACAAAAATTTATTTTCACAGCTTCCCTGCTTGACAATCAGCAATTACAAGGGACATTGTAAAGTCTCCACCGTATGTGGTAGACAGGTAGGCACTGGGCAGGTGGCAGCTTGACTCGAAGACCGAAAGGTCCCTTCGCTCTCCCTCTTGGCCAAGGCAACTTGGTAAATAAAAAGGTAACTACTACAGGACGCCATCTTTGTTTATTAAACTAAAACATGTTTTGTATTATATCTTATGATATTCTTACCTTACAATATGATTTTATTTAGAAAATTAATTTATGACATAGTGATTGGGCGTACTATCTGATTATTGACAGCTATAATTCCTTGGATCGTTTTCTTTGCTTTTATTGTTTTACTTTCTTATTTTTTTTATTCAGGTGCTTAAACCAGTGCAAACGTTATTATTTTATATCTGGCCTAATGACATCTTTAGGCTTACAAGAGTTCTGGATGCAATAAATAATTCATTGTTTTTTAATCTCTTTACTTGGTGACCGAGAAGTTCCGTAGGAGCTTTCAGTCGGCCAATGAATTGGTGTTTGTGTACTCTAATTATAGACGAAAAACAAAAGTTTGTGACTGTGATACAATTTGTTAAACTAGTTTTTATCTTATGGTTTTGTGGTTTTCAGATAATGGTCCATGCCTTGGTTACAGACCAGCGCCGGGAAAACCCTACACCTGGTTGAGCTATAAAGAAGTAAGTGTACTTGTTTTTTTTGTTAACGTATTTTTTGAATGTGGTATAAGTTTGTTGTATGTTGTCACTTATATAATGCTTTATAACTTTTTTAGACGAACTAGTTTAATAATTTGCGAGGCCCACTTTTGTCCAAAATTTAAGAGCAAATTTAGAAAGAACAGTACCAGCCTGGGCATGAAAAATATAGGTGTGCGGTTTTATGGATCTAAAAGAAATTTAAATGCTTAATACGGTACCAATGCAATGCGGTTGTACAAAATGCTCAGAGTTTCCTTGGCCTTTCATATGCAGCCTCTTTTGATTTGAGTAAAGACTATTCCAATAATTAGTATCAAACTGCAAGTTTTAATCAAGCAAGAATTAATTTGTGTCATTTTATTCTCCAATAAAATTTAAGAACAAACGGGACTAAAAATTTTTGAAAATTTAAGAACAGCCATCCTCAACTCAAAATTTACGATTCTTATAAAAAAAAAGAATGTACTCGCAATAATCCCTCTTAGTTAGAGTTTTCGTTCATAAGTTGGTCCTCAGTTTTTCAAAATTTGATTTTCCGCTTCCACAATCCACGTTCCTACTCGCGTGAAGCAGCCTAATTTCTCGGAAAAATGATAGCGCTGCTAATGTAATTGGTTCGTTGAATCTCTGAAATGCCACTCAACGAAGGAAGATGCTATTTTACCGAAAAATTCAAATTTAAAGAGAGTATAACAAAGTGAGAAATATTCATCCGCTTATTTTATTTGCTATTTAAGAATCAATATTAGGGTTTGAGTTAGAGTTTGGGTTTGGGCTAGATTTAGGTTTTGTTTTAGAGTTAGGATGTGAGTTTGGGTTTGATTTGAGTCTGAATTAATAAATAAAACTAGATAGAAATTTTCGGTAAAATAAAGCCTTTCTTCAACGAAATCTCAACCAACTTTGGAAAATCGCGATAACTCTGCAACATCTTTCACGACGTCTATTGCCCTGCATTTTAAAATCCGTTTTTCAATTCCAAATTTATACTAGAATAGTCATTTGATTCTAGCAACGATTTTTAGGTTCTGGATCGTGCACTCAATTTTGGCTCGGGGTTAATTGCCAAAGGAGCAAAAGCCGAGACTTCTCAATTTATTGGACTTTTTGCGCAAAATCAAGTGGAATGGAAAATAGCCGAACATGCTTGCAATTGCTACTCCATGGTTTTGGTGCCTCTTTACGACACGCTTGGACGTGGTTCTATTCAACATATTGTCCGACAATGTAAGTTGTGTTTTTGCTGCAGATTATCACAATGTCAGAGCATTTCAAGGTTAAAGTCTTATAAAACCCGACAGTTCGTTTTACCCATAAATGGGATCATCGGAGGGTACACTTGCTCTAACTCTTTGTTATTGAGCACTTTTTGAATCCCTGATATCAAACCATAGCCTAAGTTGGATTTTGCGTGAGTATTGAGTATTGTTAGCCAGGTAATCGGCATGGAGGGGGTGTTGAACTCAAAGGAGAAAGAGTAGTTTTTTTGCTCAAAAAATATCTCATTTTGGCAGCGTGTTGAGTAAACTGGTGTTATTCATGCGTATCACAGCCGTTGGGTGATTTTTGATATTTTTCAGAAAAAATAGCCATTTCCGCGTCATTAGAATCAATTTTTGTACCGTTTCGGAGCCATTTGAAAGAGCTAAATTGCTAAGATGTGAAAGCTAGTTGAAAAATTAAATCGCCCAGCCTCTTCAAGCCCCCCCCTCTTACTCACAGGTCAAGTCCAAAACATGTTTTAACGCTTGCAATTTGGGTTAAAATTTCTAAGTGACTTGGCTAAGTGGGGGCTGAAGCCCCGTTAATCCTCCTAGGTTGCGCTACTATTGTTTAGCCAAAGTCCAAGCCTTAAAATGAGCAAAATAAAATAATCTTCGTTCAAAAACCAATTGATATTTTTCGAAAAGATATTTGAAATTTATGGTTTTGCTTTGTTGTCACATTGGTCGGCCATGGCAGTCAGTCAAGTTATAGTCAGCCAAGGTATTCATTGCAACCCGCAACGTAAACATCTCAAAACAAAGCAAGTAACGATGCGTTTGATTTAGAAAGACTCACAGTCACTCACACGTATAAACACTGCAGTTTGAAACCCTAAACCACCAAATCCATTGCAACACCATCTTCTTCAGGCCTTTTTTTCGTAACACCATTTTGCCGATTAGTGATTACAACTCAATACCTCAAGCTTGCACAACCACGCGCATACACACTCACAAAAAAGCAATTGCTAATATTTTCATTGACAAAGTAATCAGCTTTAACTTTACTTTGCTTATTTTTTCTAGGTGAGCTCCATATCATTATTGTGGACAAATTAGAGAAAGCAAGGACAGTTTTGCAAGATGTTGTAAACGGGTCTTATACCGTGAAACTTTTAATTATCATGCAAAAGCCAACTGCAGAATTACTGAATCTGGCCGAATCTGCCAAAGTAGAAGTGTGCCAATTTTCTGAAGTCGAAGATCTCGGCAAAGAACAACCACAAGACGCAGTGGTAAGTTGGGAACGCTTAAAAATTGAGCTACTTTCGTTTTTTGTTTTCAACCAAATCTTTCTCGACCTTCAGTAGCGAAAATTTCATCATCGACTCAAAGAATAAAAAATGTAGCTTCTTAAAGGTTCGAGAAAAAAATAATGTCAAGAATGAAAAAAATGAAGAGGAAATGCCCGTAACCTAAAACTTCAAAAAATTTGAGCCCTAACAAATATGGCGGTTAAATAATGAGTGTGCAAGAGGCGATTAAACAAAATGTTCTTTGCGTTTTCTGCTTGCGGGTGAAAAAGGACTGCTGTAATATAACCCGTTATTAAAAGTATGGAGAAGCTGCAAAAAAAGTTTTGGCCTTTTTCGTTATCATGTTTTTATCTATTTCGTATAAGCGTGTGGAGATTGGAGAAATAACATCAACAAACCAAATTTTGTTTCATTTTTATATAACTTTCTTGTGCAATATCAGGAAGTTTGACCCCGCAACACGGTTACCCAGTTAGGCTATTTCTGTAACTAGAGTATTCACAATTCACTATATATTTTTCCGGTGTATATATTTAAACAGAATGAGCCGACAATCTATATTTGCGCTCATAATGCTAATTAATATATCCAGGATCACATAAATAGTTTTTTCTATCCAAAGGCTTAGCTGCTTATTCAAGTTTGATGCCTAATGTATATGAGTGCATGTTTAGTGACATTGCGAACTAGTTTTGTGCTAGTGTATCTTATTCAGCAAATTCTTGTATCCTTTTTGATACCAGTTCCATGTTGCTTATCAAGTAGCTAGTTTTTCTCTTGTTGATTATTCACCTGGTTTTAAAATGAATGACCGAAACTACGAGTATAGTAGCGAATTTGATCAAAATGACCCATGAGCAAAAATCATGGTTGCAACTAAGGAAAACAACCGAGATAATTCTGAAATAGTCCAATTGCGGACAGTTGACGGAAAATTTTCAGGAAAAAATAAACCCAGCAAGTTGTAAAGAGTTTTGTCGTCAATATCTGATCTTAGTTGATCTCGTCAATATCTGATCTTTCAAATATTCATTTGCGATACATCCTCAGAAGTCCCTCAGTTTGGCATCAAGGTCGATATGTCATCAAAGTAGAGAAAAATTTCGGGCCTACCTTTTTCCTTCAATGTTGAACGCCAGTTTTCTAAAAAAATGAATTATGGTCATTCCTCTAGTTCGTTCGTATGAACCAGGCATACTGCGTCTGTCTAACCGCACCATCGCATAGCACTTTTCTAAGTTCTGTTTGAAGTCTTCCGTCAGGCTGGGCTACCACATAGGGTAGACTGCTTGGCTCCAATAGGTAGTAAGCGCAAAGTGTTTTTCCCAATGACACAACTACGCATGGCCAGCTCGAGAATGGAATTCGGGACCAGCAACCTTTCGATCTCCAACCCGACGCTCTAGTGATCATCCTTTTATACTGACCACGACCACATTACGCCGAAGCGTGTAACGAGTTTGTGGTACCCATCTGAACGTCATTGCGTCTTTGCTGTACTTATTCATACAGCGTTTCCTTAAAATCGTTCACTACGCTGTGGTTGTTGCGCCAGTGTGGATCAACTTTAATCCGTGGATTATTAAATTTTTATCTTTTACACCAACAAGCATATAAATTAAGACAAGCTGAATTGCGAGTTCAGAGACGCTGTTTGTGAATTACTTTACAACGATTGTAGCAATTTGCCCAGCCATTAGTTTAAACTTTCCTCTGAAAGTTTTCTTAATCCTCGTTATTGTATACGATCCTGTATTTGATTTGAGCGGTCCAGATGGGAACGTATGCCGTATAACGGCCCAACTAGCCAAAAAGCTAAGTTTAAAACAAGTGAAATTTTTTTGTGCTTTAGCCTCCGAAACCAAGCGATTTACACACTATATGCTACACCAGCGGAACAACTGGACTGCCCAAAGGAGCCATGCTTACTCACGCCAATCTTACGAGCAACTGCGCCGGTGTTTATATCTTGGGGCAGGAAGTAAGTATTTAGTAAATGTGCACTTGTGCTTAATGCTATCAAATTTTTCATTATTCTCGCTGTACTACGCCGAAGATGTAACGAGTTGGTGGCACCCATCTCCGCGTCTTTACGCCACTACGCAACACAGCTCCTTTTGAAGAAATGTCGCAGCGATGTTGAGCCATTGCCAACACTGTGTTCAATTTGACCGGCCCGAGATATGAACCTCAGACCTCCCATTCCAGAGACGTACGCGGAAACTGCGTATCGCTCGACCAATCGGCCGGAGTTCTCGATGCTATTGTTCACATTGCGTTTACAAAAATATTATTGCTACCCCGGTAAATCCAGGTTGCGGTAGCTTTGTCCTGTACTTTTTGTTTTTTATGCCATTTTTGGGTTTGTTGTCTTTTTTAGATTGATGATTGGGCTCTTTTCGGTGCCGAAATCAATTTCTTTGTTTTAATTTACATTATTTTAACTTTGGCCGATTGTTGTTCTGTATGTTAAATAAACTCTACGTATAATTTCATGCATGATCATTAAATAATATTTTAATTTTGTGGAATTCATGCCTTATAGGGACGTTTAATATTATTTATCACCTTAGTAAACAATTGAAAGCGACTTTAAGCCAAGTTTTTATCAAAGCTTTTTTAAGCTACAAAAGGGATCGTTTAGACCCAATTCAACAAATACTGGTGATCAAGCAATATGATTTCTCGATCCTTTGCCGCACTACATAATGGAAAGATTAGGCTAAAATAAAGAAAAATGCAAAAAAAAAGAGAAAAATGTATACATAATGTAATGCAAAAATTAGAAAAAAATTTACAAAAAATTGGCGTTGATGTCTTACTCGTTTAATCCCGGTGCATAGACGTTCTGGCGTCTAATACTGTAATTCCCCTGAACTCGGTCCTGCCCACTTTTTGAGGAAATTGCGACTCCAGGTTCTCCGGGTTTCGATTCTGTTTCTCTTCCGAGTTTTACGGTCTGGCTGAGGTTTTGTGGTGTAACATTTACGCTGCACCATTCTCAATCATAGGAAAGAGCTGCATAACGCCTGCTAACCACTTAAGAAATTCAATGACTCTTTGTGGTTTCAGACGTTTTTCGATATTAACTCGAAGGATGTGCACATTTCCTACTTGCCTTTAGCCCATGTTTTCGAACGGATAGTTCAAGTTCAAATATTCTACTGTGGTGCCAGGTAGGTTCTTTAGCCTTTTTACATGGTTGTCTATCTATTCAGCACTTACTTTGATTGCATTATTTGATACTTGATTAAGCACTAGATGAGTTTTTCGCCTAACATTAATAAAAAGACTAAAGCTAGCACACAGGTCACCACCAAGATTTTTCAAATATTCCTTCCTCATTCTTTAGTTAACCATGAAACTGAAGGCAAAATCAACGAGGGTTTCTAAAGTTAGTTTGGGAGGCCCATACGTTGCGTTTGAAGTAGAATATCTCTGGAAACGACTGTGTTAAGAGGGATGGAGTCAACGCCAATCTAATTAAATGCGATTGCTCCAACTTTAGATATCCCCATTGAGTTTGACTTTGGCCCTCTTTTCATCGTAGTTTGCCGAAGATGGTATAACCAAATACCAAAACGTTTAAAGAATAAATTTAATCTTTTGTTGATATTTGCTGCTTTGTTTTTAATCTCTTTGCTCGCTGTAACCCTCTTTTTTTGCTGACGTGTTTCAAAATATCCATACTTTTGCATCTCGCATGTGTGAGCAAGAACGAAAGGTGCGTTAAGAACTGGGTGGTTGACGTTGTGGTGGTGAGGGATGACCACAGATTCTCGAAATCCAAAGTCAAGACTCAAGAACTATATCGCTAAGCTCCATTAAGGGCTACTATGGCTACCTAAGCTGGAAGATTTTATTAACGTTTTGTAACTTTTTGATGAAAAATAACTAGCAAAAATTAGCCATCTTTTTGCAAATTAAATATTCCAAAATTTTTGTTTAAAAATTCACTCTTAACATTTGATTGACAATAAAATTGTACTTGTACATTTAAACAATACATATTTTGAATGAAAATGTAACGATATACGGTGTGATGTACTTTGTGATAATGCTGCTTCGTTGCATTAATGGTAGTGGTTCAGAAAATATAGCAAGCTAGCAGCGGAAATTGCTACTTTGCAAAACAAACAATCAGCACAAGATTATAGCGTAGGTTGGCGATTGGTGTTACCGCTAACAAATCTTTCCATAATATTTTTAATTAAAACGCCACCCTTAATTGCTATTTGTTGCCGTTGCATTGAGATTCCTCGAAAATGCGTGCGACTAGACCATACCAAATGCAATAATAAAAGTTTTATTTTTTTCAATAAATTTTCATTAATTAAAGGCAGAGCTTATCTTAGTCGTTTATTGCTACTCAAGATTTGGAAAACCATTGGTTCTGTCTTGTGCTTTTGCTTAGCAGCTCTTGGCGACGAAAAGCATTTGGGATGTCTGGTGGTCTATGTCCGAATCAAGTTAACTAACCGCCACAAACTGGCCGCGAACCAACTGACCGCGTACCAACTGACCGCGAACCAACTGCCCGCCAACATTTGGATTTGTTGGCGGGCAGTTGGTTTACGGTCAGTTTGTTCGCGGTCAGTTTGCGGCGGTCAATTGTCGTGCCTGAGGCAGTGTGGCATTTTAACCACGTGTACATTCGCTGTGCACTTATTTTTATAATGTGTCGTTTTCAAGCGGAGACTGATTGTTGTCTTTATAGTAGATGGTGACGATGTTTTGCCCTTTGCGTTCTTCGATAAGTTGTGCTAAGGGATTACATTTCGCAGGGGTTCCTTTTAAAGTTTCTATATTTGTCTCCCTTTGATTAAATTTGCGTCCATACTCTGTAAACCAAAACACAATCAAATATCTTAAGATATTCATTTCCCAGCACAAACATAAGCCTTTGATTGTTTTTTTTGGGGGGGAGGGAAGGAAATTACCGTTCCTCAGATATGAATCCAAAGCAAGACCTACCAAGAAGCTTTGAATGTTGTTATTTCCATTCTGACTCGTTACTCAGTCATAGTTTAAAGAAACTCCAATGAAAGACTAATAAAATATGCACTCTTTAGAGCAGTTCTATTATCATGGAATGCCTAAAAGTCTGTATTATCTTGCAAAACTTGAAATTTTATGAAATCATAGCGTTTAGTAAAATTAGTCTGTTGCGAAAGTTGCATATTCATCAAAAATCGTTTGCTTTCAGTACATATAGAAAAACGATAATATTCGTTTAAGAGTTGATTTAGTGAATGATTAATGGTGCATGCTTGTACCTAACTTATTCAGCATATCTGTAAAATAGTCCAGCACCTGGTAGTTCTCAACAAAAAAATGGGATCGGGGAGCGTGTACAACAAAAAGCATCAAAAAATCGCGAATTTGGAAATATTAACAGAAATATATCGAAGTATTGAACTACTCATATCGTATTTTTTTACGCAATCACAAAAACCTTCAACAAAAAAGTTTCTTGCAACCGCTAGATGTACATGGTACATGTCCACTGCTATTAAGAAATATTATCCAGTTAACGTCGAAAGTACTATCTTTGTTATTCATCTTTTGCCGGTTCAAAGTACAGTTTTAGCGGCACGAAAGTGACTTTAGTTAAACATTGTTGTGAAACAAAGGTCGATTTATTCGAGAGTGGTCAAAGGGCTAGAAGACATGAGTCTCGATGTCTTGCAACGTAAAATTTAACCGACTAGTCGCAATAGTGGTGTTGTTGACTAAATTTTTTTCGTACGCTAAACAGATGACAAATCACTTCGACACAGTCGCCGAAAGAGTAAACGATTTCCGTCCTCGTGGCAGACCGTTTCCAGCAAAATTTGCTCATATTTTTGCTACCTTCGCTGGCATTTGCGCAGTTCTGAACCATGTTGCTTGATCTTCTGCGTAGAAATCTGGCTGTTGCAGAGTTGTAAACGAGTCGATTAGTTCAGGCCCGAACCTGAAAGATATTTGAAACCAACGCCAGGCCTGAAAGTTAAGTTCAGACTAAAAACGCATACGGTTAATTAATCCTTTTTCCTTAAAATAACTTTTGTCTGCTGTGACGAAATGAAACTATTTATTGATAAGTTGTAATGTAACAATTGTAATTGACTTTGTATACTAACAATAATAGCATGGATGCTTAAATAGTCTTCATTCTGCGTTGCTAAGTTATTTTGATTATGTTTTACATCGCGTAAAACACAGGCACGTATCAGGCTCGCAAGTCGTAATCTTAACTATACCCAAAATTTTGTCAACCGTAAGCCCGAGCCAGAGCTCCACCCAAAAAGCCCGGCCCGACTTACAACTCTAATTGCTGTAAACTAGAAAGCTGGTGTTTGGCATAACAACGATCCCGGACGACCTAGTTTATTTCGCAGAGACTCGAAAAGTTATAGGCTCGGTTCGATTTTATAATTGCGACTGTATAGTAACGTGTTTTTCGTTTGACCTTCTTGTCAAATGTTCGGGCAGGTTCTTGCAGCCAGTTGGTTGTATTTGTAATTACATGTTTATTCACCTAGTTACCCTGGCCGGAGGACAACGAAGGAACTTTTCTGTCTTCAAGTCAAGCTGCCACCTGCAAACCTGTTTACCACACACGGTAAAGGTTTCGCACTGTCCTCCCTTAATGCTGAACATGAAACAGGGAAGTTGCGAATACCAATTTTTCGTTCTTTGGTTTGATCCGACAGGGAATCAGGCCTCTTCAAGTTGGATCAGTCGTTATTTCTAGTAGGGTACACTTACAGTGGGTACACTCGAGGAAAGATCTTTTACTCTTACATTCATAAGGTTTCACTCCAGCAGTCATGAGTCACTAATCATCATGGGGTTCTAGCCAGACTAAAGATTTGTAAAAAGAATTCCACACGAATTATTTGACGTCATTTTTTTCCCATTTTGTAACTTCCGACTGTTTTAAATGCGCTGGCTTAGTTAAATTGTTGTTGTTGCTCTGCATATTTATCCTCCTGTAACAGGACAGCGTCAGACGCTAACTATTGGAAGATTCGCGTACTTTTCATGGCAATGACTACCTCGTACTTGGAGGAATCTACCACCTGCTAAGGAGTTTCCAATGTTCCTGAGGATTTCTTCAAACTTTTGTCGACTGAATTTGCTGCTGGTTCGAAGCCACCGAGCATAGATGTAATGTCATAGAGCGTCTTATTTACGAACGCAACAACGTGACCAGGATGCGAGCTGGTAAAAGTTTGCCTGTGAATTTTACAATTTCTTAAGTGTTTTCACTTAAAATGACATTAAAGTAACACGACTTTTTTATGTTTATAAATGTAAAACTTTTAATTTCAAATACCGGACTTTAAATTAAAGCTACCCAATATTGAAAACTATGTTTGTCCCAAATTTTTCCCAGCATTAGGGCGCTACCCAATTTTTGGGTCTCCGCGGAGTTCTGTCCATGCTTTCCCTCGCAAGGGGTTGCTCAGCGACACCACAAGCACAAATAATAGGCTTGCGGCAACAATCAAATTTGTTTTTTAACCATCAGCAAAATTTTTCAATCCCAGTTATTTGACTTCAATGATCTTGGAGGCTTCGATTTCAACTCATCGGATTTCTGAAAGAAATTTTTGTTTCAGAGTCGGGTATTTTCAAGGTGACATCAAACTATTGCTAGACGACGTAGGAGTTTTGCAACCTACCGTTTTTCCCATGGTACCACGACTGATCAACAGAATGTATGATAAGGTATGCAATGTTGATTTGACGATTTATTATATATTAATTATGATGACGTGATTAATTCTAATACTAGTTTTCAACGGCGCAGCCGGAAATAAAACAGGGGGGACTAAATTTTTTTGTTATGCTTAAACCATATGCAAATCGGAAAGTTTTCATTTAGGCAAATTGTAACAATTTACAAAGATTTAGAGATAACAGGCAGGAGTCCTGCCGTCGTTCATGCAGCAGACGCATAAAAAATAAATGAAAAAGAATACAAATGGTTTCATCTGGTTTTACGATTTTATTTTATTTGATGATGCAACAGCGGACGCAAAAAACGCGTTTTCGTAACACGGACCATACGAGAAAGTCGCAGACTGCCGTTATTATTCAAGCAAGCTGGCATAACCATATTTTAACTTTCAATTATAGTACATTGCAACAAATTTAGATTAAATGAGATGTACAATTCACAAAAGCATACGAACAACCCCAACCTACACCCGAAAATGATTGGTTTTTGAAAAAATGAGTGCTCCCTATTATTATTTATGCTAACTGACGCCACTTACTGCTTGCTATCTTCAAACAGAAAAAAAATGCGCTGTATTGTGGTTTGCCGATACAAAGTTTTGTTAATTGAAAACTGTACTGTTATTATTATCGTTGGTAGAAAATAGGGATCTTAGCATTTAGCATAAATAAAGCTATAGCGATCGACCATTCCTTACGTGCAGTTACCATCAATCAAATATTGCGAATCTGAATGCTGTGTTCGCGAAAAAATGGTCATAACTAAGTACAATGGGTTTATTTATGCTGCACGCCCGCGAACGAAAATTTGTGTGCACCGAAAACTGCATAGAATGCTTCCAGAGCGAATTTTTAGGCTCGGCCTACACTGCGTAAAGTGGCGAACGTACGGGGGTGGTGTTAGTTTGTTTGAAACAACTGGCTGCTTGTACGTAGGTAAGGCGATACGCCAGGCGCACCAAATTTTGGTTTAAAATAAACTAAAGACGAGCTTTTGCGCTCACGATTTTACGCGCAGTGTAGATCGGGAATAAGCGGACGGCATCTGCGCGACTTTTTGCTTGCAACCAGCGCACTTAGTTTAGACTTCGACACAATTTGAACAACGACGCCGGACTCGCTGCTCAGATGGATAACGAGAACACTGTTACAAATCAACACAGCTCTACGGTGTAATATGCCCACATAGAAATTGATCGAAAAATATCTCCTAAAAATAAGTTTGAAGTTGTAAGGTTAATTCAAACCACCTGATCTCTCGTTCCCCCAACCCCAGCTGGAAAAAAAAATTAATGGATTAAAGTGGCATCTTGGCTACGCTTTTGGTAAACTGCAAAAAGTTTTTGAGCAATATGATATTGATTCCGCCGTTTTTCAGGCAAACGAGTTCTCTAGGCTGTTAGTAGAAATGTAGTCCCATACAAGGCGGTTTAGTCCAATTACGTCTGATATCTTGTTCAGTGTAAACGCAAAAAAATAAAAAAAACAGGCGATACGCATGCAATCAAATGACATGCGCATATTTATACGCGTAAAAACGCGTGATTGGTAAAACGGACTCAATACAGTACCGGTATTAAAAAAAGTCAATTTCGGCGTTAAAGATATACGGAAAGTCGTTTTTTGAAAAAGATTTGATTTCCTTTAGCAATTAGTGTTTTTTTCCGGTTGTTTTTAATTAAAATTTTCTCGAAATTTATTAGGGTCGAAATACAAGTCGACTATTGTGACATTTAATTCGTGGACTGATACACGTCAGATCTCTGCCGCCTCAAAGTCTCACCGGTATCTGATTATACTTTTTGGAAAATGATGAATTTTGAAACAAAATGGATTGCGTTTCTGGTGCAAAATCGCGCTGCTTTCTGCCTCGTTCGCGTTCTCCAGCAAAAGCAATGCGGAATGCAAACAAGACATTATCATTCAAAGACAGCGCGATACGGGCTACGCAATGATCGAACATTTTCAATTAACATCAACACTGACTATACAAACATTCCGACTCTCCGAGTTTTGTTTCTACTCTGTGTTGCAAAAAGGCAACGAGGCTATATAATTGTTATTTTTTAATTTCAAGTTTTTATGCGCGATTGTTATATAAATGTGATATAATACGAGACTCGTAGATAATCTTTTAATCATATTTACCAAAATTGATTTTTTGGTGGTAACTCATTGTCATTGTTACGTTAACAATGATTTACTTTGCTTTTTTGCTGCAAACGTTTTTTCAACCCGAGTATCTCGGAAACAATACACGCTAGGCGGCTGAATTTTTTAAAGGTAGAGAAACTAATGACCTTGAAAAAATTTTTTCAAAAAATGCAAAAGTTTTGACCTTGCTTATTTGCAACTCAGGGTAGAATTACGCTCGGGTTGAGCGTTTTTAAATTAGTTTTTTAACATTTTATCTTTTTTAAATATTTTTTGTGAAATTGTGTACTTTCAAAAGGGGGGGGTCTGATCCCCCTAATCCCCCATGGCTGCGCCGGTGCTAGTTTTTGTTATCCTGTTTTACAAAAATGGGGTAAAATACTCATTTAAAAAAAAAAAATTCTAAAAAATCATTCTGAAAAAAGTTGGTAAACACCAACCCAAATGCAAAGATTGGTGCTCTTATGACAATTGGATTAGGTGCTAGTTAGAGGCGGACAATCGTCATTTTGTCCCTTTTCGCTCGTGTAAATGCGTCGATCAGACAACCCGTGAAGGATAGGGTTAAGCAATAAGCAGTTGACTGTTAACTCGATAGTAACACTGCTGCCACAAAATCGCAATTTAGGTTTTTTGTGCCTTATACTATATATCTACCAAAACACGGGTGACGTTGTAGCACATTAGGCCGATATTGCCGAAGACTTTTTACCGGAAATTTCTATCTACTTTTTTGTTTTGACTCAAATCTTACCCAACTCAAATCCTTATTCTAAAAACTAACCTTAATTCCAATCCTAACCCAAATTCAAATCTTGACCCTTAAAAAAGCAAACGAAAAATGTGCGAACGAATATTCTTTTATTTACGAAAAAGCCGCGCGTTGTCTTCAAACATCGTTGGATTTAATGCATCAAGCACCAATGAATTTTATTGAATTAAACCCTGTTGCGTGTTCAACTGTTCATATTTGTTATTATATTTATCTGTCAATCTCATTGATGTGAGTAGCTACTCTACTGATGGTTTCTCCTCAATTCCTCATACCTTACTTTTGCATTTGCAATCTAAGTTTGTATCTATGCTTCTGTGATCAAACCCGAACCATTTCCATAAAATAGTTTTGAAATGTTGGTTGAATTTTATATGTTTCCGTGTTTTTCAGATTACAGCTGGCGCGGCAAAGTCAAGGATTAAGAATTTTCTTCTAAAAAAAGCGTACAATTCCAAACTGGCTCTTTTAAAACGGGGTATTGTAACACGGGACACCTTTTGGGACAAACTCGTATTTAAGTGAGTGAAAAATATTTTGCAGTTTTAAACCCTTAATTTGCAGTTAAAGGCCAGCTAATGTCTGCAAACCAATGCACTTAAAATGCAATAAAAAAGTATTTATAATCGAATGCTGAAAACCTACTTTAGATGCACGTTCTCAGTTTCAAGCTTTCGCGTTTTTAAAAAGTGACATGACGTCATTAGACCCAGGAGTTTGGTGCCTTCGACTAATTTATCTTTGCAGAGGATAGGCGATTTTGGAAAGGCACGTGATAACAGCTTGCTAGTCAAAAAGTGTTGAGCAAAAAAAGGCGTAATTAGCTCAAAGTAAGGTCGAATGCACCAAACTCCTGGGTCTAATGACGTCATGTCACTTTTTAAAAACGCGAAAGCTTGAAACTGAGAACGTGCATCTAAACCAGGTTTTCAGCATTCGATTAGTAATACTTTTTTATTGCATTTTAAGTGCATTGGTTTGCAAACATTAGGTGGCCTTTAAGCAAAGTTGCGCGTTTCTTTGCTGGTGACGTAAGCGGCTTTCCTGTGTGACGTAACAATCTCTTGCGAAGGTATGCATAACAGCACTAAAGTGCAAATTACGCTTTATTTTAAGTTTGGTCCACATTTTTACAAAGTGTACCTTTATATTTACAATGCATCGCTTTTTTTTAGTTCGATTTAAATACGATATTTGGACGATTCTACAGCGTTCTTTTGTATAATTGTGAAGGCGCGCGCCTGAAGAGTTTTAAGTTAGGGTACGGGCTGTGTTGCCAGCCTGAGAGATAGTCAATCGATGTACTAAAAGAAAGAGTACACTTCGGAAATATGTAACCGTACCTTCAAGTTATTGTAGGCTCTATGTACTTTCAACCTAATGTTGGGATGTAACTGATCAGCTGATGTTGTAGTGGATGGAATTTCTGCTATTGAAACGTTGGTTTCGGGTTCGATTCTGAGCCCGATTGAAAAAACGGGCTTGAAATTAGTACCAACAGTTTTTCTGCATAACATTTAGCACAATAAAGCGTTGGAAAACCAGGTACATTTGAGCCCTGCATTAATTGATTATCAAAATGCCTGTCAAAGATGAGCTAAATCAAAGGCTAAAATACCCTTAGGGCAGAAATTAATTTCGCAGAAGAAATAACGAAGAAGTAATTTTAGCCCTTAGTGTATTTTAGCCATTGATTTAGTCCACCAGTGTTTCACCAATTTTTAAAGTTAACGTAGAATCTTTGTTCATTTTTAATTGATTTTTTTTAAAAATCGGCTCAATTAATAAGCCGATTTCCATTTTTAATCTTATCGAACTGAATTAAATACGTGGTAGCGGCGGTGATAGGTCAGTGGGTGGAGCGTCGAGCTAGTGATCGAAAGGTTGCTGACTCCTGGTTCGATTCCCGGACTAGCTATGGGTCAATGTTTCCTTGGAAAAAACACTTTAAGCTTATTTCTCGTTGGTGGCCAAACAGTCCACCCGTTGTGGTAGCCGAGCCTTAAGAAAAACTTGCAAGCGAACCCCAAAAAGAGTGCTCAGCGTTGGTGTGGTTGGACAGATGCAGAGTGTTGGGTTCATACGTACGAATTAAGTGGTGAAAGGTGTCAGCTTGAGTCGAATCCACCAATTTCTTTGCTATTTTAAAGTCTTGTGCCGTGTAAATCGCTAGAATGAAAGCTCTCGTTAGTGTTAGCTTTGCCAATTTAGATTACTTTTGGGTGTGTAATAATTTTTATCAATGCTGAACTCCTCTTCCCAAAAAGTAGTACATTCAATGAATAAATGTAGAATAAATTTAATGTAACTTCTGAATTTAATGATCAGTTAATCACCTAAGAGACTCAGTTCCTGTATTTTTACGTCATAACATACGAGTTAAATTAGTCATCTTTCATTTTGAAGAAACTCGTATGTAATCACCAGGCTTATTAATACTATTATTACTAATCTTTGAAATATTCACGATTCACCCTCATTGCAAGTCTCATAATAAACATGTTTATTGTTTAACCAGCTAGCTTAGTTTGATGTTGTTGATGTACAGTAGCATGCGTTAGTTTTCTTGGAATTTGCGATTAGTTTGCTGTTTTACACTGTAACAATCATACCGTGATTAATTTTAATTACTCCTATTCTTATTATCGACTGCACTAATGATATACAAGAGATGTTGACAATGGTTGTATCGCACAATTATCCTTTAACAATGCATAGCGGCAAGAACAAAATAATCTATACTGGATGAAGAAGCAATCAGTTGAGAGGCAATTTTTGAAATCTAAAAACTTTAAGAGGCGTTGAAAATGTCCACAATTTTTTCCTTTTTTTTGCTACTTTTGAAATTTAAGTTTTCCGTAAACTTAGCAGCTATCTGTCTTCTAATCATGACAGCAGTCACCAGAATGATGACGCACTACGAAATAGTTATCCTCCCTCAGGATTCCAACCTGCTGCCATTATTTGTCAATTATAACGACGATTATATCCAGTTCTCTATTCGTAGCATGATCTAGGCAATAGGCATAAAATGTGTGCAATGCTGAATTAACAGTCATAAAACTGTGGAGTGTACAAAACTTACAGTTGATGTGCCATTGAAAAAGACACATTTGACCTTGAAATTGTGGATACGTACTGTGGTTAAAGTATTTCCATTTTCGTGAGATACACATTAGTTATTGTACTTAGTAGTACTTGTTTCAACGTTCAGTATTTCAATCGGTCATTATTTCAGAAACATTTTAAAAAAATCCAAACGCTAGTCATTGCTGTAACCTAATATTCTACAAGCAGCAAGAACACGTCCAGTCGACACTACTTTTGTTCTGGAAATTTTCAAACTTTTTATTTTTAGAAAAGTCCAGACCATGATGGGAGGAAGAGTACGACTTTGCATTACTGGGGCCGCCCCTATCTCGAGTGATGTGCTCAATTTCATGAGATGCGCTCTGGGGGTTTGCTTTACTGAAGGTATGCCTCAGTTAGTAACCAATAGCTGGTTACGGTCTTCGTAAAATTCTTCTTTACTATTTGGATAACTTCACGCGTTGGTTTTGTTGGAGCTGTCCTGCTTTCCTGTGGCTGTGGATGAAAGCGGAAGTGGGCTGTGGATAAAGAACGAAAGCATGGTGCAGCGGAAATGCTATACCACGGAACCCCACTTGGGCTGCAGAATCCCGAGAAGAAAAGTGGCCATTCTTACACCGCTCAATGCGTGGGCTTCACGTAGCCATACCGCGGCCGCTATTAATGGATACCGCATCCATTAATATGTCTTTGAATATGTTAAATTTATGAGCTAATTCATGTAAAGTGCACCTACCGTGCCATTGTGATGCTAAAATATTCTTTCTATTGGTTGTTACTAAAACAAGACTAAACGAAGAAGATTGCTTTTTGAACGCAAGGTATCGTGCTAGATGAGGGCTTCATAGTACACTTATGTCAAATTTGAGGGCTCAGTTTATAATTACCGGATTAGTGTCCCAATTCACTAAAATGTTCTCGTAGGTACTTGTCAATCGAAAATCACTAAATTTATCGATTTATAAATTAGCTCACTGTAAATAACGACCTTGCTTTTTTGACTTGTGTGTTAATGTTAATTACTTCAATTCTTTGGAGTATCTTTCTTTTCGTTTTGTAATTTTTATCAACTCTTCTATATTCTGTAGCCCCAAATCACCGTGAAAGCTGATTTCTTGACCAGTTGTAGTCATCTTGACAAATTAGTGCCAGTGCATTCTGCACTTTTAAGCAAACTAAGTCGACTGCTAAGTAGTAGCTTCAGTAGGTCCGATGCGGGTTTTGAATGGGTTAATCTTGAAATTTTAAAATCAATAGATATGAAATGTAAAGAAAATGGGGTTGCTACGCGGTGTGGTTCCTCGATATAATCTTTTTCTTAGAAATAAACTTTCTCTACAATGAAGGCTACACAGGCGTGAAATCGTAATCGCGCGAGCATACCCTTTTTTTTAACAGAAATTCGGTACTTCGGTGTGCCACCTGGCCGCCTGCCAGCGTACCACTTAAACGAAGTAAATTTTATTGAGGTTGCTGGTACGCTTAAGATTGCCCTTCTACTGTAAGTGCACACCTCGCGTTTGATATTTTTTTGTCTTATTTGATTCCCAAAAATGCTCGTTTTTGTATAGGCTACGGGCAGACTGAGGCAACCGCCGCCATAACCGTATCCTTGCCGGGAGATTACGAGAGCGGTAGTGTTGGAACACCGGTCCTGTGCAATATGGTCAAGTTGGCAGATGTTCCAGAAAAGAACTACTTTGCGAAAGATGGAAAAGGAGAAGTATGCGCCAAGGGAAACAACATATTCAAGGGATACTACAAAGATCCAGAAAAGACGGCAGGAGCCATTGATTCCGATGGATGGCTGCACACTGGAGATGTCGGAATGTGGCTTCCTGTGAGTATAATCGCTCCACTGTTTCCTTGAAAAGAAATTTCGGATATCATTTTCGATCAGTAAGCACAAACACCTGTTTCTGATTAAAAGCAAACAATTTCTCTCTGCTATCGGTTAAAAGTTTTAAATTGCACACTCCACACGGCTTCAGTTAGGTGTTACCGGCTTCTCAACTTAGTTGGGATACCCCAATTTTATTTTATTTTATTTTTTCAAGGCAAATCGGGACTTTAAAGCTCTTGGAAAATTTAAACGAATTAATCACTAGTTTTTTTTAATCTTTTATTCTTGGCCAAATGGCATTCAATCACGATATAAATTCAATTCAACTGTGTGGATAACTGAAACAGCATTAGCATAGTGAGATTTTAAATTATGGCAGGTTAATTTTCCTGTTCCCCCCCACCTCCCGTGTATAATTCTTGCATAAATAAGCAAATTTTACGACTAAAATTCTAAATATTGCAAAAAATTGCTTGAGAGACACGCTTCGCTCAGTAAACGGACGTCAGCCAGCGAAGTACCTTCATTCGTCGGTAAATAGTGCTTGTTGTTTTGTGGTCCCGAACAAACTTTCAATTTTTTTGTACGTAGTTTTTCTCTCTTATATGCACATCTGACGTCATAATCTTAGGTTATTTAGGCAGCAATTTTTCTAAAATTCAATTTTTTAAGAACGGAGCGTTGAAGATCATCGACCGCAAGAAACACATATTCAAACTGGCCCAAGGAGAGTATATTGCTCCGGAAAAGATTGAAGGAATTCTTGTTCAAAGTCAGCCTGTAGCACAAGTAAGTAAAACTTTGCACCCTGTGTTTTATAATGGCTTTTCTGAGATTTACAAATTCAAAGCAAACCAAACTTTTGTCAAGATGAAAGGCCCTTAACTCTTTCAAATGGTAAGGAAAAATTATTGAAAAGAAGTCAAAAAATAAATGAACCATACCATGTGTAACGCAACACCACATGTCTGTCATGATAACTAACCGCAAAATATAGCAGTCTAGTACAGCTGATGTTTCAAGGAATATCACCTTTCTTCAGCTAGGAAGGCTTAAATCGACCCTTGAATAACTGCTTTGCCATGAAAATTTTTTACAACTTGACACACCGGATTCAACCCATCCGGCTACCATAAATAAAAAATACATTTATATTTCTTGGATAGGCTATCGTGACAGACATGTGTAACTCTTGGGTGGTTGATTTATTATTTTTTTGACTTCTTTATTCTGTTCGAAGAAAGCTGCTTACTTATATAGATTAGTGGAGTGTGCCTGAGTGTTTCTTCTATATTTCTATTCTAGGTTTTCATTCATGGAGAAAGTCTGAAAGCTTCTCTTGTAGCGATTGTTGTGCCTGACTCTGAAACTTTTGATTCTTGGTGTGCTTCGAAAAGCGTTAAGGGTACCTATGAGGAACTTTGCAAAAATCCAAAAGTTAGTAAGCTGGTTTTAGATGATCTTCTGGCTGTTGGGAAATTACGGCACCTCCATGGATTTGAATTGGTAAGTGGCACGTTCACGAAAAATTAAGGCAAAAATTGAAGCACCTCCACGAAAATTATACTTTTGGGTTGGTTGGTGCATCTCCAAATTCGTAAAAGCGCTTCGATCGAATCCGAACCGGCTTTAAGAGTTGACTATTTTCCAAGTTTTACGGATCACCGCAAAGCGTCTTAAGTCTTATCCAAGGACGCGACAACGTGGCCAGCGTGCGGGTTTTATGTTGATAACTCGATTGATCTTCAAACGAAACGAGTTTGGTATTGATCTGCCTCGGTGCTTTATCAGTCAGCAATCAGCCTACGAGGCGTGGATTTGTGCGATAAAGATTTTGCCAAGAGAGAGGCTGAACCAACCGCTGAATCGTGTGTGAAAAGTAGATAATTAGATGTTCAACAAATGTATGTGTTGAGAAACCAATCAATCAATCAACTTTTATTCGGAATGGTTCAACACTAACACCACAACACATTTTGTAAAAGCGCAATAACCAAACTGGGAGGCAGCGAAAATGACTATTCGGTCTTTAAGTCAGTTGCCCCCTTCAAGGTGACATTGAAGAAAAGTAAACAGCAAAAATAACGCACACAAAGATATGCACAAAATCTGAAATTAAAGCTATAATTAGAATTATTTTAAGCAAATTTTACCCACCATGTCAGAATTGATCTTGAAAATTTTTACAGGGAAAATGTATTCAATTTATACAGAAAAATCTGTCTGTATAAATTGAATACTTTGAGTACTAAGGCATCTCTAAAACAAGATTGAGGGTTTGCTACCGCCATTTGGCGATTTTTTGTTTCTTGAAAAAACTGCATTTTTACACCATTTAAAATAAATTTCACCCTTTATTCTAGTTATTTGAATAAATTAAATTTGGTAAGATGAGAAGGGCTTTTCGTCATTTCGGAAAGTCCAAAATCTGTTTAAAAGTTTGTATATTTGGGTTAAATTTTACGTTAATTGGGAACTTCAATCCGATCACCGTCTGGTTCTGTGCTACCTACTATTTAGCATGAAAAATACGTATTTTACTGGTAATTAATTTGTTTTACAGCCTAAAAAGATCCATTTATCGACAGAAATGTTCTCTGTCGAAAATGACATGCTAACTCCAACATTCAAGGCTCGAAGACCCCAAATATATGCGCGTTATGAAAACGAGATAAAGAAAATGTACGTCGGTCTGGAATGAGAGAAGGTTGAAGCATCACAGAAGAAATTTGAACTGTAGTTGAGGATAACATTTTGTGCAACTTACTGCGGTACGGAAATATACGAACACTTCTGTGTACCTGCAAAGTATAACCTACCGTTTTTGCTGATTCAACTTCCACACCCCTTTTTGGTTAAGAACCTTTTGGCAATGCTTCAAACGAAGTGGCTGTTTAGTGGTAAGTTTGCTGTGCTGCTAGCAACGTATAATTTTCATTGAAAACTGCAGGAAACCGAGGTAGAGTCAAGCTCAACAAATAGGTAAAGGATGTACTGGTAAAGTTGTCGTAATTACGGTAGCTTTTTTCAAGGTTTAGACATAGAAGGGGTGTGGAAAGGGTGGTTTATGTTATCCTTTTTTTGTCCATTATATAAAGTGGACAGTCTTTTGCTTCTAATTCAGCTATTTTTTTAATGTAACTTAACCAGTAACCACATGAAAGCTAAGCGCAGCTTATTTCCGACAGTATATATTTACTTTTTGCGTGTTTACTGTTTTGGAAAGGTTTGGTTCCTTTTCCTTGTTTCGAATGTTTTCAAAATATTTCATGCTAGGTAGGCACGTAAAAAAAGACTGTAATTAGATAACATTTTTTTTTTAAATAACTTATTTTCGTTGTTGAATTTAATGACATTATTGCTTGACTTTATTGTTAATGTAGTCTCAAGCCATGTTATTTTGACATGCTAAATAAAAATTTCTTTGCCGAAGAATTAGCGTGTTTTTTGCAGTTTAAGCAGTAGCGTAGCCAGGGGGCGGGGTCTAGGCTTGCCGACCAAAATGCAGAATAAGAAATGCACCATATTTTAGCACTTCTGAGACTGTTTTTTGCGTTGGAACAGACTCAAAAAATAATTTAAAGCATATTTTGATACGTTTATTTAGGGTGGGGAAGAGGCTAATTTGTCAAAAATAAAGCTCATAAATCAGAAAAAACTGAAAAATGGCCAAAAATTGGTAATCAAATGTGATCGCTCATTAAAAAACACTTAACATAGGTTTCATCAATAAATGCATAAGATCAGAAATAAGGAAGGCGGGGGGTTATTCAGTATTCGTTAATTACCAAACACTTCTCTCCATTAGCCCTCCTAATTATATCTTTCTCTATGAAATATAGACGAAATAGATTAAGCTCTCTCGTTCAGAGTTTTATTGAAGTACCGGTATTGGATTTTATGATTTTCCAGTTTGTAAATAAGAGAACTGAAATTCTGGCAATAGCTACCTCCCACACAGCCAATCTATGCAACTAGTATAATCATATTTTTCGTTTTTGCACAGCCAATTTCTACATCACGTTTTAATAGCATTAATTTTTATCAAAATAAGCCAAAAATTAAGTTATTTTGCCAAAAAATACAAAATTTCGGAGGTGGAGTCGAGGATACAAGGCCAAGGACACAAAAAAATATGAGGCCAAGGACAGCCCTTCCGAGGACAGACCCTCTCGAGGCCAGGGACAGGAGTGATTGAGGCCAAGGACACAACGCGGAAGTGATTTAAAAAAAAAAAAAACAACAACAATTTTCCGGAAAATTCAAGCGTTCTCCAGGAAAAAAATGTCTTCAAAATTTTTTGCAAGCTGTCTGGCGTTCTTCAAGACGAAACAAAATTGCTCATGATCTTGGCCCATTTTCACAAAGTCAAAAAATAGTGCTGTCCTTGAGCCGAGGACAAGGTATTTTTGAGGACTTGCAGGCTTTGAGGCCAAGGACTTCAAATTGTGTTCTCGAGTACGTCCACGAGACCAAGGACGTCCTCGAGGACTCCACTTCTGCAAAATTTTATATGAACTGTTGAACATTTCAAGTTGGCTGTCAAGTCAAGTTTATTGCACAATACGCTTAAAAGTTCGCAGGCAGGAAACAGCGATAAGACCATGAGGTCATCTAGGTTAACTGCACCTTTTAGCAATACTTAACAGTTGCAGGCATCAACTTAACCTAGTCATGGAACCCTCCAAAAAAAAGAATTCAAAACGTTATAAGCAAAAAATAACACCAACAGTGTTGCCAGCTTTGCGCTCAATATTTGAAAGCACACACAAAAAAAACTGTCTTTTGCTTAAGGAATTGAATTATTTTGAGATTAGTTTTGACATTTATTTTGTAAGTGCAGTCTGCAAACCGAACGAAATACTTGTTAACAGCAAGAGGTTATTTTTACTCGTGCATCTGAAGCTCGGAGAGCTCAGTAACGTCATTTTTGCTCACTAAGTTGCTTGGATCGATTGCGAGATATAACTCGAATAACAAAACTTCTCATTTTCCTCGCCAACTTAACGAAGGTTTTGAAGGGTACTCTTCCAGTGCGCGAGAACTCTTTTTTGGTTCAAAAATTTAATGGCGAAATGTTGAAAACTTCTAGATAATCAAAAATCAACTCTTTCATTATACTCGTAATTACACCGAAGCGTGTAACGAGTTTGTGGGGCCCATCTCCCCGTCATTGCACCTGCGGTAACACAGCTCCTATCGAAGAAATGTTCATTTGCTGTTTCGACTGATAAAAACATATTTTGTAGCGTCAGTCGACAAAAATAGCTATACACTCTTTTTAAGTACAATTTTCTAACACCTCGAGGCTCATTTTTGCTCAAAATTTACGAACTATTATTTAAAAACAATGCCAGCTTCAAGTAGCGTAGCCAGGGGGGGGGCTATGACCTATTTTAGCTATTTTGATACTGATTTGTGCCCCAAAAGCGAAAATAGCCCCGCTCCCTCATTGGAATTGGCATGCAAAATATGTTTAATGTGCCTTGGACTTGGAAGTGAGATCGGGAACAAAAATCGATCTAAGCCTGGGTGAAAACCTTTCTTTTTTTTTTTTTTTTTTTTTGGTCTTCACCTATTTTCAGGCACAATAACTGTCCCTATTTTGGATGAAGATCTTTTTTTTTGTTTGGTCTTCACCTTCAAAACAGCCTCCCCACTGCAAATTCCTAGCTACGCGACTGCCAGCCTCGGTGGCAAAATAAACCAAAAACTTGGATGGTGGAGTGGTGACGACATTGGAGCGTGAATCATCACCGCGTTGGGTTGAGGGTTCGATACCCGAAAAGTTTGTCAGTGAGTTCAAGTGACACTATGACCAAACT
Source organism: Trididemnum nubilum (assembly GCA_963965965.1). Taxonomy (NCBI): domain Eukaryota; kingdom Metazoa; phylum Chordata; class Ascidiacea; order Aplousobranchia; family Didemnidae; genus Trididemnum; species Trididemnum nubilum. The sequence goes on along the minus strand of OZ014484.1, from coordinate 36,468,799 downwards.
AATGGAAAGTACCGTGAGAAGTCGAGTGACAGGCCAGAGAAGAAAGAGAGTAACAAAGGAGATGACGAAAAAGAAAATAGATAACTGAAAGAAGAGCAGAGGCAGCCGAGAAGAGAAAGACGGAAGCAAAGTAGCAAAGTTTTGTTTTCTACTCAAATATTTTTCGCTCACCCAACTATTTCAACGAAAAATTACTGTAGCCATAATTTCTTTCGGCTATGGAAGTGATGTATTTGGTTTATTTGTTAACCGGAAAATCCAGTCACCCTAACATTCATTCTGCCTCTTGGGTAACCGGAGTTTATGAGTCATAATAATTATGACCTTATATGGCAATATTTTCGGTTACCATAGTACGAAATTTCTCTTTGCGTAACCGGTTTTCGGTGAAATAAAGCCTTCCGTTTTTTCATATAACAATTTATTATCATTAAAATTGTGTAGTGAAACTTACCTGCAGTGTAAAACACGGCGGACTTCCATATTCCCACTCTTTCTTCTACATAATGAAACACAATGTCACATGCATCTAGTGTAACACAATCTAGCACATCACCCAAAATTATAAACGGAATGCTTGGTGAACATAAACCTGAAAATAACGTACTAATCAGAACAACTACAACATCTAATACAACGTTCAAGTAGCAGAATATTTATAGTCCTCACACCACCTTCAGTAATAGCTTAGTATTGCACTATAAAGTAGCACTGGTTGTACTGCATTTTTGTAAGTTTATTATTCTACTTTGGAAATGTGATAAAAAATGTAGGTTTTTATGGTAGATCAGCCAGTCAGATTCCTGGATATGGCTTGCAGGCTTGAAATTAAAATTACAAGTCTGAATCAAAAATTGTACATCCTAAAATGAATGAATGTAATGAGTTGCAAAACTACTAAAAACTTTTTTAAAAGTTTTAAACTTTTTTATAACTGCCATATGAGATCAATTCATCAAAACTGGCTATTAAATGATTCACTTCAAGACAAACAAAATCAAGAGGAAACATTTAGTCTCACTTGGTAAGTATATTCTTAACCATAGGAAATAGGCTACATTTAACCAAATCTATCTTACTTAGCCAAAGCAGCAGATATAGTCTCAATATTAAGAATGTTCGTAATCGTGGTTGTAGAACATGACTGGTCAAAATCATTAAATTACTCTTTGATCAAATCCCTCATATTTTGGTAAGCAGCAGTTTTTTTCTCGGTTTCTGTCCCCACGTATTTTCCATACAATTCATTAAAGGCGGTGAATCATCCAGCCAATTCCGGTGGTTTATAATAGCTAAAATTGAACTATAATTTTTGATACTTTTTGTTTTAATTTTGGGGCTGCGGTTGCAAAGATATTCAACAAATACAAAAAGATATCCCCCGAAAAAAGTTTTTGGAAACTCTGAGTTTTGTTCTTCCCGCCAAAACCACAGTAGGCCTAATAGTTTAGAGAACTGTGGTTTTGGCGGGAAGAACAAAACTCAGAGTTTCCAAAAACTTTTTTCGGGGGATATCTTTTTGCATTTGTTGAATATTTTTGCAACCGCAGCCTCAAAATTAAAACAAAAAATATCAAAAATTATAGTTGTTACAGACGCCCTCTGTAACTATAGCGTAAAGATAGATTTTTAGGTTGCCCCAGCGATTCGAGACTGGGGCCGTCACCGTCCGTGCTGTTTCCACAAATTGAAGTTGAAGTCCAGCAGATAGAGGTTTATTGAAAAAATTATAATAAATTAAAGAGCTACACGGCACGGCACGGCAATGAAATATTTGAAAATTAACCCAGGGAACAAAACAAAAAGTAACGATGCCGTGTGACTAAAACTTACAAAAATAAAACGTCCGCTAGCTTCAAATCCCAAAATGAAATAAAAGACTAAACGCTAGAACTCGGCAAAAAAGCAAAAGAGCTGCGCGTTGTGCCGGAAATTAGGCGTTGAACGAAACGTGCGAAAATTAAAAAACACAATGACGCGCAGACTAACACAGCAAAAATAAGAGCCAAATAAAAGAGCCGAGTTCGAAAATTTAGTGGGGCAAATAAAACAGATCGGTGCAGTAACAATAGTTTAATTTTAACTATTATAAACCACCGGAATTGGCTGGATGGTTCACCGTCTTTAAATGATGGCACAGTTTCAGATTTCCCCAAAGACAAATCTTGGCTGATTTTTTCCTAAAAATATTATGCCAATACAAAGCGCTGCTTGATTAGATTACAATTAGTCTACTCTATGCAAGGAATATTCAATATTAGGAGTAATACCAATAGCATATTATTTAATATTTTTTCAACAAAACAAAATATTTGGGGCAAGACTGCTTGATGTATTTTGGATCTACCTTCCGAGTAAGTGCCGGAAAATATATGAAAATATGCTAAGATCTTTGCAAAAATGTCGTAGCTTGGGCCTTGCGAAACCGGTAACATTACAAAAAAAGCACAAGCTAGTGCAGTTCCGTAAAAGCCATTCGTATTGCCAGGATGGGTAGTTCAAATACGTTACACCAGATTTTTGCTTCAATTTAGCACTTATTTGTTGTTTGCTCCATGCCAATTTAAAGTGCAAAAAGCGCACCAATTTCGGGGATATAATTTACTTTCAAAATCCCGCCACAAAACCTCTATCCACACAGCATTTTATGTTGTGAAAGACGTTTGATCATGCCAAAGTTATTTTTGTGCTATTGGCGCAAGATTTTGTGATTCTGCGTGCCGGTTTTCTCTGGCGCAACTCTTCAATAGGGATTTAAATGATAATTTTTTTTTGCGTACACACCCACAAGCGAGAAAAAGAAAAACATTATTGCGATAATTAATAGTATCGTAGTTGCGTACCACGGGGTGTTAAAATATTTCACATTGGTTATAGTCTTAAGATTATTTTTCATGATTCATCCCTACCAATCCACTTAATTTTGACCGTGATAAGGTTTTCTTCTAACTCAAAAACTTGCCTAAACTACTATTAACATGAAGTTATGTTTTGGATTTTTAGTTTTAGTTTTTCCCGTTAATTTAACGAAAGCAAGCCAGTTAATTTCGTCAACTAAACTTTCATGCTTTGTTTATATAGTTGTTACATCAACAACGACTATACAATCGATATTTTGTTTTGCATATTAACATCGTTTTGCATTGTTCACATTATTTTATTTTTGCAGGAATCCGATGCATGAGCGCCAGGATCCACGATGTATCTATATGCAGCACTTATTAACGATCGACAAAAATTTGTTGTGTCAAAACAGTTGTTGAGGATAAAACAGCTATTTTCGTTTGCCATTGAGTTTTTAATATCGGTATCCAATTTCAAAAAAAATGGAAAAGTCAGTGCAATTCATTGTATGTTTATTGGGGATCAAAATAATGTCAAAAAAAACAAACAATTTAGAGAAAAAACTTTTAAACGAATTTTGAACAAATCATTTTTGAACATTTTTATAGTTTGTAAATAAAGTTTTGTTTATATTTGCCGTTTTTAGCTTATCATTACACATTAGCAAAAGCTGGAAAATGAAAATAAGTATAGCCTATTGAAGGAGAATAGAAATCGTAATCTACCTTTTATAGTGCAAATATCTCATGCACTTCTTTTTTTGAGCAAAAATTATTAACCTAGAGGACCTCATCAGAAAACTCCAATGCCATATTCCTCCTCACATCTCTAGTAAATAGTCACCTCAAAATGTGGTTCAGTCACAGTAAAAATCAGGGTTGAAAAGAGTCTCTTTGTCGGTTACTCAAGTTAAATAACGTTGGTATGTTAGTTGGAATTGAGTATTTTGAACAAAAGCAACTACAATCGAGTACTAAAAAAAGGACTCGAGTCGGTTCGCGACGAGTCATTTACAAAAAGAAAAAAAAAACACATTGGAAATACAAAAGAATGACTCATTGGCAGGGCATGATATGGAATGGAATGGAAGACGATTTTTTCATATTCCATGCTGGCAATTTTCTTCCAGCCTATTTCCATTCCATACTAAAAATCTTCCACTCCATACTAAAATTTTCTTCCACATTCCATTCCATATTTCCATACCAAGGTAAGTGTAGAACGGAAGCTGTGCGTAATTTGTATTGTACTTTTGCAGCGTTGAGCGTACCTTTGCAAGTAGTGGCTCGCGAAGGTAAGCAGTATGGTACAATGCATCTCATATTTGAAGCATTATCGCAATGAGCTCAGAGCTACCACAAAAATTCACTCAGCTTAAAAATATTAAACACTTCATCAACAGACAATAGGTTGACCGGTATGCACAGCAGGGTTTAATGCAGAGGTGGAGTCGAGGACATAAGGCTCGAGGCCAAGGACCAAGGACGCAACGCGGAAGTGCTCTCCAAACCAATAAAAAAGGTCTTTGTGCAAAAAAGTCCCAGATTTTTCGCAAAATGCAGGCAATCTAAAAAAAACGTCTTTGCTCAGAAATTCGCAAAGTTTTCACAAAGTTCAAGCGTTCTCCAAAAAAAGGTCTTCAAAAGTTTTTGTCGCAAGTTCTCTGGGTTTCTTCAAGACAAAACAACATTGCTCATGACTTTAGCCCATTTTCAACCAGTCAAAAAATTGTGCTGCCCTCGAGCCTAGGACAGGGCATTTTCGAGGACTTGCAGGCTTCGAGGCCAAGGCCAAGAAATTCAAATTGTGCCGTTGAGGCCAAGAACGTCCTCAAGGATTCCACCACTGGCTTAATGATAGCAAGTTTGTAATCCCACCAACTATGAAATTTGGCATAGCCAAACTGCCTAAAACATTTTACAAAAATACCGAAAAAAATTTTAAACCCCCCAAAAAACAAAGAATTAAGCTCCATCAAGAATAAAAAAGTAATTACAAATCTTTGCTACTGTAGCGTCAGCTCCAACGTAGCCACAAGTGAAAGTGCAAAAGGAGATATGGATTAATAAGTCAACCGGGAGAGTAGCTCGATAGGTTGTTCAACCGAGCCGGTCGACCGCATTGGGACGCGTCCTTTTGACACGTACGTTACAATGGCGAGCACGCCAGGACGTTGGAGTGGTGGACGCTCTCCCTTGCGCTGGTTGGAGACGATGGAGTGCCGTCGCCAGCGTAAAGGGAGGGGGATGATGTAGCGTCAGCTCCAACGTAGCCACAAGTGAAAGTGCAAAAGGAGATATGGATTAATAAGTCAACCGGGAGAGTAGCTCGATAGGTTGTTCAACCGAGCCGGTCGACCGCATTGGGACGCGTCCTTTTGACACGTACGTTACACTACAATGGAAAAAGTTTTTCTCACTTGGCAATTTTAATGCCGTCGCTACTGGGGGCCAGAGGGGTCTTGCCCCCCACTTTGGTCAGCTAAAAGTACTTTTTTGGAACATCCTGTAATGACAAAAAAACCGCTGACAATAATGCAAAAGGGAATAATAACCATTCAATTCTTCCTACTCCACTAAAGTTGCCTACATTAGCAGTAACCAGTGCTTAAATTGTAGGGGGAACGCTTCCCCCCATCGAGATTTAGCGTCCCCCCATCGAGATTTGAGCGCTGGTTGATCAGACAAAAAAGGGCCTGTCAGCACGAATAAGTCCAACAAATTCCGGCCAATGTTAGTCTCAAATTACGGTAAAGACCTTTTTTTTTATGTTCGCTTGATTTCGAGGACAAAAACTCTTCAATTATTGGTAAAGACCTTTTTGTTTTGTCTTCACTCGATTTCGGGGACAAAAAGACATAATTTTCACTAAAGTACTTTCGCGTTCCAAATGCTTTTGGTCAAGGCTGCAAAAGCGTCTCCTCATGCAAAATTTTACAGTTTAATTACTCTCAGTAACTAATACTGAAGTTTTTAAGTACCAAAAGGTTAGTGGGTCTAGTTTCAATTTTTAAACACCAGATTTAACATCCAAAGTTTGCACCTCTGAACCTAAATGTTTAGGCTAGTCATATCAATTTCAAAACCATGAAGGTTTACATCACTTAAGCCAGTGTTTCTCAAACTAAGGGTCGGGATGCACAACAGGCCGCTTAGCGTTTACGGATGTAGTGGCGCAATATGAAAACGAAAAGGGCTTCATCTCTCCCCTAGCCTAGTCACTTAAAAATTTAACCCTAAAATAAACGCGTTTAAACGTGTTTTTGAATTGGCCAGTAAGTAAAAGTAGAGCTGAATGGGCAGGGCAATTTATTTTTTCCATTGGCTTCTAGATCTTAGCAATTTAATTCGTTTAATTAACTTTAAAAACGTGCGAAATGTGATCCAATTGGCGTTGAAATAGCTGTTTTTCTCGAAAAATCAAAAAATTGTCCAGCGACAGGGGCTTCGCTCCCAGACTCCGGTCTTAATGAGATGATTGAGTCGCACCAGTTTGCTCAGGCCACCTAATCGAGGCCTTTTTTCAAGCAAAAAAACTTAAACTTCCAAGCCCCTCCTTTGGCAAAATTTTGATTGCACACCTGTTTATGGGTGTGTCGGAAAGTAGAAATGTGAACCAACAAAATTGTTTATTTCGCTTTTTAAATGACCAGCTGTTTTTGTTTTTTAGAGCACACTCAGGTTGTTAAAGTCACAGTCACTGCTGCAAATAGACTTTTCAGTGATTATGGGCCGGAAACGAAAGGAGCTAAGAAACGCTACTGGACTTACTTGTATCTTATTTGGACATGATAACAGGATTTTCAAATTGCACATAATTTGCAGCCGTACAAGATCAGTTTTAATGCTTTAAGCTCAGTCAATTTTAGTGCCTCCTTACTTCGTTTGCTCTGGGACGGCACTACGCAAATTGTCATTCTCAAAATAAAAATTAAGGCAGTCTGCATCAATGCAGCTCCAAATTGCAATAAGCATATTCATTCTATGATCTGATGATGCAATGCCTTGACTCTTTGTGCAATGCTCATGACCGAATTACCCTACTAATTTGTCGACAGATGATTAGCAGCGAAACGCTTCCACATTTTTTTAGCTATCACTATCCGTAGATATTTTTCTGTAAATGCTATGAGCGAAATCTAGCATGGAATTTGTATGAAAGATTGCCTTCCATTCCATTCTTAAAATCTTCCATTCCATTCTGTTCTGGCATCTTCCATATTCCATTCCGAAATTTCTGTTCCACTTTATTCCATCTTCCATTCCATACCATGCTCTGCACGAGAAGCTAGTCATGCAAAATTCACGCAGGCAGCCGCAATGAAGCGAAACGGTACGTCGCTTTCGTAAGCGAAAAAGCTGGTGCCACGTAATTGCTATCCATAAAGGCTGACATCGCTGCCTCAACCTTAACTGTAATGCAAGGTTTTCAAGCAAAAAAAAGATTGCTCTTTGCATTTCCTTTCCCGCTCCTGCGTACTGCTTCTATACTTCGTATTCTTCCATTCCACACGTTTGTAACAGTAGAAGCTAGTCGTGTAAAAGTCACGTAGAGAGCCGCATTTAACCGTAACCCTCTTTTGCCTTTTTCTCATACATTTGGTTTAAATACGACATTTTGCAACCGCATGGCTGCGAGCTGCGTAGTTTAGTGGTTAACGCGTTCGCCTTCCAACCATCCCACCCGAGTTCGATTTGCACTTGGATTACAAACAGTAGAAGCTAGTCAGGCAAAAGTCACGCACGTGCCATTGCCTTTTTCTCATACATTTGGTTTAAATACGACATTTTGTCAGTGCATTGTTGCGTAGTGTAATGGTTATCGTGCTAAGCTTCCAACCATTGCTCCTGGGTTCGACTCGCGCTTGCGTTGCAAATGCGTGGAATGGAAGAATACAGAGTATAGATGCAGTACGCAGGAACGGGGAAGGAGATGCACAGAGCAATCTTTTTTTTGCTTCAAAACCTTGCATTACAGTTAGGGTTGGGGCAGCGGCTTTTTTGGATAGTAATTACGTGGCAGCAGCTTTTTTGCTTACAAAAGCGACGTACCGTTACACTTTAGTGCGGCTCCCTGCGTAAGTTTTAAACAACTAGCTTCTCGTGTTCATAACCCAAGCGCAAATCGAACCCGCGTGCAATGGTTGGAAGGCTAACGCATTGACTACTAGACTACGTAGGTCGCAGCAATGCAGTAGCAAAATGTCGTATTTAAACCAAATGTATGAGAAAAAGGCAATAGAGGCTTACGCTTAAATGCGGCTGCCTGCGTGACTTTTGCATGACTAGCTTCTACTCATACTCAGTTGATTGGAACGACTGACGATCGCGTCACGTGTTTTTGTTTTTGCATAGCCATTTTGCAAATAACGAGTAAAAAATTTCAAACTTTTGCCTATAACTCATGAATAGTTTGGTCTATAGCTACATAAAATTTGGACAGCACTTTGAAATAAAATATCTTACTTTGTTTCCTTTTTTAGGGCAATAGGCCAACATGAGTCTGGTTTAGGGCTTTGAAGACCGCATCATGATTTCTGGTTTTTAGTTGAAGTCTTGAACAGCTAATGAAAAGGTCGAGTGATTGATACAATTTGAGCCAAATTAGTTATACTAGTTTTTTCCAAACAAGTTTAAAAACGATTATAAACGATTATTTTACAACTATCGCAAAGTGGCTGAAACCGAAAAGACATGCCTGATCATTGTTACTTCGCTCGAATAGGTAATCTTTCAAAATTTGCGACTTGTACGAAGCCACTAAGCAGCGATAATCGACGTATAATCCAAGAGCATGAAAATCTAACGATAGGGTGAGTACAATCGTCTGATCAAAGTTTACGCCCCGTGATTATTGTGACAATATGACGTCACACAACTACACGCATAAAATCACAAGTGCTGTAACTCGGAAAGCAAAAGCACGTTCGAACAATTCCGGTTGAGCCTATGTTAAAGCAGAATAAGTTGTCAATCTAGTTTCTATGATACTGTGAAAGAAAAGTACGTAAGACAGTTTTGAAAAAAGCGCGGAAGTTTAAACAACTTGCGGATCTTGTTCTGCGCTTCTGGCAATTATCATTGGGACTTCGCGTGAGCGCGTAGTGCCATTGTGTTCGCGAATATTGGCATTAGAGGATTGATTTACTTAGTAACTAGCAAACGGCAAACCTAGCAAGTTCACATTTGAACTTAACCATAACAAATAATGAAAGCGTCATGTGTGTCAATGTAGGGGATCCTAGGTCACGTGATCCTGAATTGAGACAAAAAAACATCAAAAAAACGGCAATTTTTGGTTTAAAAAGATATTAATTCGCTTATAATTTCAAAACCACTTGATGTGCATAGCTGAAATTTGGACACAATGTGGGTGCTTATGAGTACTTTATGCAAATCGAGTTTGAGGGCGCCTGGTTACGTGACCAAAATGTTGCAGGCCGAAAATGGGCATTAAGTTTACGAGTTTGAACCAATATATCTCGGTAATTACCGTTAATGATCAAAGATGGTTTGTGGTTTTTGAGCACACTATCAACCACCTTTTCTTTGGTTATGTTCGTTTACCCAACTTGAAAACTATTTTTCTTGTTTTGCATCTTTTCTCTAACTTTTTTTTAATCTTTTTTCTTTTTCTTCTGCCGCTATCTACTTTTAAACCGCTAAACTCACTGTATTCAAAGTTTGAGGGATTGAAGATATCTGGAAGAACTAGTGAACAACTGAAATTGGGAGTGCCGGTTTGGGGGATCCCCCTCAATCGGGTGCTCCAAGTTTTGAACTTTTAGACCGTTGGAGCTAGATGAATCAAGTTTTCGGAATGGTCAGATATTAAAAATAAACTACACATAACAAAAATTGGAAGTGCCACGATGAGGTTTTTCCCCAAAACAGGCCCGCCAAAATTCCAACTTTTTAAATTTTTAAGAGAAATATAGGGGAAAGAAATAATTTGACAAACTTTTGGGGTACCAAAATAGGTGGTCCCTCTCAAACGGAGATGACAAAATCTATCGAATTGAACCGTAATCCATTAACCTTTTCTTTGATTACTAAACTAACGCTCTATCAGGTGAACCTCGTCGTCACTAAACGAAAAATCTATAGAAAAATAAATCAAACGTTGATTACGTGAAGAAAATCCGATAGTTGTGGGGCAGACCTATCGCCTGAGAAAACTTGAATGCGCCATTTTAGAGTGTTACAGTAGAATTAGAACACTATGAAAGAAATACGAAAGGGGTAGCAGAAATCTGGTTTCCTTGGTCCCACTAACATGCAATTTAATACTGTAGCATAGAAAAGCATTTCATTGAACCAGATTTCTTCCTAACGTTTTTTTAAATGTTGCATTAGTTTGAGAGTAGCTTTGAGCTCGATCTTCTAACAGGTCACCATAAATTTGAGTGTTTGGTGTCTCTGCCAATTAACAATTTATAAAATATCCTCATTTTTCCTTACTTTTTTGGCAGTTAGACTGTCTTGCGTGTGAAGTGCCGCTGCCTGGTCAGAAGATAAAATCAATAAACACATGGAAGAAATTTTGAAAAATGCAATCGAGCAGGTATGAATATTGTGGTTTTGTGCAAAGGCAAATTTTAACGTAAAAGAGCAGTAGCGGTATGCTTTCATGCAATGCTGCCGTCATAAAAAATCAGTGAGTAAGCTCTATCTTGAAGTATTGATAAGAGTGGTCTTGTAGTGGTCAAAGCGAGACAGTCTTTTCCAAAATATCGTTGCTTTTTTAGTCAACTTTGGGTAAAGATCAGAAAAAAAGATCTTCGCCAAGATATCGTTGCATTCTACAGTACTGTTGTTTTGAGGAGGTTTCCAACAAAGCTGCATGGCAGTACGGTGGCTAAATAGTTGGGAGCCTACCTTAGCCCACCCTGGCAATAAAAAACAAACAAAAACGGCAGCACTCCGGTCAGATTACTCGAGAACACAATGTTTAGGCACAGGGACGGATTTACATCTGGCGGGGTCGCTGGCATTTTTTGTATTTTCCTGCCTAGGTACTGCAGAAGAAATTTCATTTAGGAATTCTTCGAAACTCAATGTCTAGAAAATATGGCAGTCTGGTACTTGCAGCCGACGAAATGCTAATACCAAACTAATACTAATACGGGCAACCATAAAGCGGCAGTCAACTAACAAATCTTTTCCTTTAAAAAACACACCAACAAATTAAGGTTGTAAAAACTTAAGCACTTTCCGATTATAAAAAGGGCGTATTTTCGCAAATATCCCAAGGTCAAGGTTACGGAAATTTGAGGAAAGGTGTATTCATTCCTTCAACAAAATATTGATCGCCTCCCCGTATAATTCAAATAGCATTCAAGTTTCAGTTTCTCAGCAAGAACAGCAAAGCATCCCCGAAATCTTTCACAAAGCTCAACCTGAGATACATAGGTGCCAGTAATGCGTAAGGAACTCTATCACTATAATTTGTAAAGAACGTAACGGACAATTCATTGCTCGCACTTAAAAAATTATAGCATAAGTAATTGTATTCAGGTTGGTAGTCCAGTCGTTGCAGCTGGCCTCGGTGTTTTGGCGGTCGTGTCGGTTTACTGGTTTTTTGGACGAAAGGAACGGAAGCCTCTTCTATGCGACATTGATCTCAATGAACAGTCAGTTTCTATCACTGATAAGGTGAGGACAGCTTCTTCGAATCTTTTTACAAGGCTAGCTTTTCCATTTAAATTCTTTCTTGGCGGCACGGTTTTTGGTTCCGTTTTCAAAACAAGAAAAAGAAAAAACGCACCAAAACCTTCTGTACAGACAAGCTGACATGTAAAAAAGGTATGAATTTACGTACAATACTTGCTATCTGTGTTCTTTCGTTGTGTTTACGAGCTTTAAGTGTGTGGTACTGGTTGTGTTTGATCGAATTTGTGATCGGCTCGGCTCTTCTAGTCGGAAAAAAATAATCAGAAATACCGACTAATTGGGCTATTTTTAAAAATAAACATTGAATATATAATTTCACAATTTTGTTACTGCCTAGATCAGATCCCTGAAATAGGGGCGGATGAGTAAGTATCTAAAAATCGAGTCTAAAATGAATGTGTTTTTGTTTCTCTTTGTCCTAGGTGTAACCATAGACTTTGTTTTGGTGGACTGGAAACTGACAGTTCTGTCTTTTTTTCTTCACGGTTCATTTGCTCTAAAACATGCCGATTTGTCCAATCCACGAGACTTTTTTTCTTCACGGTTCACTCGTTCTACGAGTATGTCCAATCAAATCCGTCGAGTACGCTTCACCTCAAAAAACCTTCTCAACAAGAGCAAACTTTTTCTTCAATGCTTTTCACAGTTTCTCCCCGCATCTGTTTCTAGTCTTCCAAATTAAGAGTCTGTGGTGTAACTATGTTGACATTTGCTTTGATTAAAATGTGCATGTCTTCGAAGCAACTTTTTTTCTGACGCTTGTCGAGAAGAATCGTCAGAATCGAGAGCGCAGAAAAAGAAGCGGTTATTTATAGGAAAAAGCCGAGCCGTGATTGGCTGGAAAAAGACCAATAAGATGTTGGCATAGTGATAAAATTTTTGCTTCAAAAATGTCCCGTTGGTCGAGCGGTAGCGTAATCGTCTCCGGAGAGGGAGGTCTTAAGTTCAAATCCTCGGCCGTCAAACCGAACGCAGAGTTGCCAACGGCTCGCCACCGCTACAAGATTTTTTCGAAAGTAGCTGAGTTGCACGGGCGCAATGACGCAGAGATGAGCACCGCAAACTCGTTACATGCTTTGGCGTGATACAGCGAGTATAATTAAAGTTTTATTTGAGTTAAAATGTCCAAATTTTTTTTACCGATCTTAACAGCACTTTGTTTATTGCTCATTAGCTATAGTAGCATTATTGCAGCTGCAACAAGTTATACCAGTTATATAGTTGTTAAACTAAATACTCATCCATGCTGTTTATTAGCTTGAATTTTCCATGTTCAAAGTTTTGAAACATTGAAATTTTGAAAAGAGCTATTAATCAAACAAAATATAGCTCGCTAGATTGCTCAGTTTCAGTACATAAGTTTTACTAATTTTTTAATGAATTTTAAGTATGACAAAGTGCCGAAACGTCTGAGTTTTGTTTAAATTCTTTCGAAAGAGAAAGTGCACTTCAGGCTTTTAGCACTTAATTATTTATGATGACATATTTCCAATATTTATCACTCAATGACTCATTGTCATGAATGGTAGGAACAAGTAGCCTAGATCCATGTGAAAGAAATGCTCTCACTCCTCTCAGCAATCGGACAAATTATTTCTTGCAGAGTTGGACAGTGTTTTGAGTTGTTCGCTCCATCATCAACCTTCAGCAAGTATTCCAGCCAGCCAAGCTTTTGCAGGTTGTTTTGTAGACTGGTCACTAGTAAGTGACGTGGGTCACATCAGGTGCAAAAATCTTAAAAGTATGAGCAACTTTTGACGAGTTTAGGCTACTTCAGCAGCCAAACTGATTTTGCAGTTTCATGTACCGGTAGTTCACCGAATTGAAATAGCTAGTACAGTGGCGTAACTGGGGAGGGGGAGAGCTAATAAGGGGCATCATCCTTTTCTCCTTAGCCAAGTCGTCTAAAACCGTATCCAAAAAATAAAGTGCTTTGGCGTGTTTTGGACTTAACCAGAAATAAAGGGTGTGGGGCTGAAGGGGCAAAGCAATTCAGCCTAATTCTCACAAATAACTTCCAATTTTAGCAGTTTAGTCGTTTCAAATGGCTCTAAAAACGTGAGAAATGTAATCTGAACAGCGTTAGAATTGCGATGTTGCCAGTTTTCTGAATAAACTTGTGCAACTCAAGCGCATCGCAACGATCGCAGACTAGGGTCTGTGCTGAGCGAGCGATTTTTATGAATTTTTTCAAAAAATCGCTATAATTTACGTCATTTACGGTTTGAATTTACCAACCCCTTCAGTCCTCTTTTGCTTACAGGTCAAGTCTAAAACACGTTTTAACGCTTACATTTTTGGGTTAAATTGTCTAAGGCTCAGCTCACACTGGTTACACCATTGTTGACACTGCACATTACCAACACCAGTACCCATTTCTCATTCGCGGTAATCAACAGATAGCAAAATTGACTTTATTGTGGAAAAAAGAAATCTAATTAATTCTTTTACGCTTATAGTTAGCTTCTTAGGTTTGATTTTTACAGCATGCTCGAAGTAAAAGGCTGCCAAGTACATAATGTAGGTTAACGATAACGTTTGTAACGACAGTGATAATGACATTAGAGAGTTTGCACAGCAAACTTCAACACAAAGATTACCCACAAGAGCGGACAAAAGTAATACCAGAGGAAGTAAGGAAGTTTTGTCAAATCGAAATTGCTTATAGAGATATTGCTTGAGATTGATTTTATTGAAGAAACGTTAACTATTTGAGGTAATAAAGAAGTGCCTCAAACCTTATTCCACTATTCCCCTTATTCGTGAAAATAGATTTGATCCGTTTTACTCCGTACCATTCATTGTCAACCCTTCGTTTCAAAATTTCGTGATATCAGAAAAGGATGACTTTGCACCATTTCTTGCGGAACGCGATATCGATGATGGATGTCATGAAATTCCGGAATGCAGAATTGCCAACACCGTGTTTCCCCGAAAATAAGACCTAACCCGAAAATAAGACCTAGCCCGAATTTTAAAAATGATTTTAATATAAGCCTAGCCTAAAAATAAGAGCTGGGCGATAGGGCGAAATTTTTTTGTCCTCGAGTGTGTTTTTGCTGCTTGAAAAGTTATTACGGAAATTTAGGATAAAAAGTAGTGCTCGTTAATGAATAGATCAGCTGAATAAGGATCATATTCCCATCATTAATTTAAAAGGTGTGGGAGAGGAAAAAGTTCAATAACCTGAGATAACATGAAGATCACGCCACTATTCAATCTATGAACAGCTGTTTTCAAATAAAAATGTATTATTTACAAGTAAATTGATATTGGTTTTCATATTTTGTGTATTTGAAAATCTCGTAATTTTCTATTTTGCAATTTTATTTTTGATGAATGAAAATAAATGATATGCCACTAAAATAAGCCCTGGTGTTATTTTTCGAAAGAAAATTAATATAAGACCCTGTCTTGTTTTCGGGGAAACGCGGTAGTAGGCTATGGAGTCGAACAAATTAAATTTGTTTTCGCGGATAAAGGTAATAGTGAAACAAGGCTCGAGGCACCTTTTGATTAGCTCAAATAGTATTGATTTTCTCAATAAAACTGATCTCAAGCAGTATTTTTTTTAGGAATTTTGTCAAATTTTCAGCTACATTTTTAGCTGCAAAATGTTTTGGATTTGACTAAGTTGTACTATTTTTTGTAAGAACATGAGGCTCATTTTTGCTCAAAAGTCAAGAACAAATTAAGAACAATGCCAACCTCTGGAATAAAAAAATTAAGAATAACGAAAAAGGATAAATTTTAAATTTAAAAGAAACAAAAATTCTGTGCTGATTCAAACTGATGGAATTTTAGTGATTGTCTAGTTTCTAAGCAAAATTGCAACGAGTGAGAGAGCTTCCCTCAGCCCGCGTTTTATGGGCGATTTTGGACGCTGATTTTTTGCATTTTTTATGCAAGCTATTTTAATCAACTAGGTGGAACGGAACAGCTTGCTTCTGGGGGACGCTCATTTTCTGCATTTTATGTTGCAAATCAGTAGGGTGTTGAAATCGAAAAAAGCTCGCTTTTTTGCTTCTGCAATTTACTGTGTCGGCAAAAAGTAAAAAATTTTCCACAAAAACCTAAAAAACAGACAATTATTGTTTTATGTCATATTTTTATTGCAGAAGCTTTAATAGAACTTGTCATAATTCGAATACTTTACCTTTACCATCTACTATATGATGTAGTCAAAAGCTGGGAAAATGGGTTTACTCAATAAGCTGACAGAGCATTCGGAATTAAATAGTTTTTACAACCATCGTAGCTCAAATTGACATCAATACTCTCAAAATTTAAGAACAAATGAGACTGAACATAGACGAAAATTAAGAAAAGCCATCCTCAACTCAAAATTTACTGGTTCTAATGAGAAAAGTGAAATGCTTAGTGGCTAAATGGAAAAAGCTCATCTTGTTTTTGTAGGCAAATATTTTACAAAATGTATTTAGGGAAGGCGAAAGAGTAGAATAGAGTGCCGAAAGTGCCTGGTTATTAAGCATGAATGAACCAAAGGTCGCCAACACTACGATGTTTTCAAGCCTAAACGTGTGCATTGCGAAAAATACACAGTCTAAACCTGCATCACCACGTTGAAATCAATCAAATTATTCATTATACTCGCTGTATTACGCCGAAGCGTGTAACGAGTTGGCCGGGCCCATCTCCGCGTCACTGTGCCCGCGCAACTTAGCTTCTTTCGAAGTACATTTCGCAGCGATGGCAAGCCGTTTGCAACTCTCTGTCGGATTTGACCGGCCCGAGATTTGAACGGAACAGAACATTGTTTATTTTTGTCGCGACTACAACGCAGTTTCAATTGATATCATCACAAAAAAGCAAAAACAAATGATTAGTAAAAAAGGAGCTATAATAATTTTAGCAATTCAGCGACAGGGAGGCTACGAAAAGACCTCATCGGTCATCGAGTCAAAGCAGCCACCCTGTGTCAGCAATTGGAAGAGAATTGTTGAACGTCAAAAAAAGGTTAGCTTTTCGTTAAGAACTTTAAGTCTACCACATGCTCAAGTAAAATGCGACAACAGATGGCCAAGCTCATCATCAGAAGTACCATTGTAAAAGATATTCTTTGAGTTTGACTTTAAAGGAATGTTTGGGAAGATTTTTTATTTTCATGGGTATTGAGTTACACACGGAAACACCCTGATACCTGATACTACATTGCAAGCGGTTAGTGCGATAAAGGGGAATATGCAATTTGTTTTTGTTTGAACTAGATTTGGTAAAACGATGGAAATTTTATGAGAATTTTCGGAAAAGATGAGAAAATACGGAAGAGCATGGCAGTTTGTCATGTAAAAAATCATGAACTAGTTTGGCAATTTCAAATTTACGCAAATCAGAAAGTTTCCGGATTTTCAGCTTAAAGTAAAATCGCGTTGGGCTTTCTGTGATAGTACCACCAATTATAATCTTAACAGTTTTATTTTGAAGACTTTCTAATTTACTCGAACGTAGACCTTTCCAAATTACTCAAGGTAGGAAACGTGGACCCCCATGCAACCAATCCATAGAGAAGGTGGGGGTGAAATAGTGCAAAATAAATTTTACATAATGCCTTCCGAGTTAGCACGGCCTTCAATCTATACGAGTATTCCGACGCCCCTAGATAATTTGCTTTTGATGTTTTTGATGTGGTTCGTAAAATTCAGTTTTGAATCGATCATAACCTCAGACCTCCCTCTCCGGAGACGAACGCGTTACCGCTCAACCAACTAGCCAATTCTAAAACTAAAAAAAATCTAAACGGTGGTTTGTGTACCTTTTAAGGAATTTACTACTAATCCCAATTTCAAAGCGGTGGTAGATGAAGAAAGGAAAAGTTTGAGAAATGAATCTATTGTTTGTTTAGGGAGACGATGTTCGGGTCAATCCAATGTACAAAAACCAGTTGGTTGAGTTTATGGAGCCGGAAACAAGAACTCTGTACGATGTCTTTGTTCGTGGGATGAGAGTATCTGGTAGGTTACAGTTACATATGCGACGCATTAATTTACTACGATACACTGCGACGTCTAAAAACACTGAAGAACTTTTGCCTCAAAAGTATTACGTCAGCAGCATGCATAATCTGTGGTCAAGTGGATAGAGCGTCTGCAACTGAAACGGTAGACTGTGGTTCGATTCCCCGTGGGATCAAATCAAACACCATTTAATTTTTTTCACATCTTCCCTGTTTGATATTCAGCTATTAAAAGGGCAGTGTGAAGCTTCAACCTAGTGTGTTGGACAGGTGGCAGCTTGACTCGGAGACCAAAAGGCCCCTTTGCTGTCTCTTGGCCAAAACAACTTGGTAAATAAAGGGGTAACTACTACAGATCGCCATCTTTCTTTATCAAACAAAAACATGTTTCGTATTATATTTTATGATATTCTTACCTTACAATATTATTTTATTTAGAACTGTTAATTTTGTTTATTGTGACACAAAGAACACGAAAATAACTAACATCCTTACCGCACGGCTATAACTTAACGAATGAATGCATTTCGTTAACAAAAAAGAACACGTGAAACGGCTTCGCGAAAAACTCGCTTCAAGGCAAGAAATTTATATGCAAATGAGCAGTAACAGATTTCAAAATGCACAGTGGTTTGAGGGGCAGCAAATTGACATACACAACACTTCTCCCCACAAAAATATAGGAGCCATACAATTAATTATACAAAACAATTCAAAAATAATTAGCGGCATTGTAACGGTCAGGAGGCCGTCTAATCCAAGATGGATATCGCCTGATTTCATAGTTTTGAGAATTAGCCTCACTGTCTGCATTTTGACCCTGTGATGGTGGGGTTGTGCCTTTTAAGATTTCGTTATCTACTATTTGGGGAAGCGGAACATCAGTGAGACTGCTATCTTCATCAGGCATGAGGATTATCTGATTGTGGTGTCGTTTCCACTCAACATTCTTAGCAATTCGCACAGTGTACATCAAATGCCCAAGAACTGAATTAATGGTGCCAACAACCCATTTTTTATCATTGTGTTGATGGTCTAGCGTGGCCACTTTTTGATTAACTTTAAATTTAATTGGCTCCCTCCCTTTTTCACTCTCAAATTGCTTCAAAATTTTTTGTTTCGCACTTCTTCACTTTAAGGTTGAATCAAGTCCAGCCGAGTTTTCAAACGACGTTTCAAAAATAACATCGCTGGTGATTCATTATAAAGAGCATGTGGTGCCTTACGATAGGCCAACAACTACCGTGGCAGTTTTAATTGAACTGATTCACTTTCCCCCTTGGCCGCTGGCAAAGCTTTTTTTATTGTTTGCACAAACCTTTCAGCTTGTCCATTTGTAGCGGGAAAATAAGGAGCTGTAGTCAAGTGTGAAATGCCATTTTCACACAAAAATTGTTTAAATTCATCAGATTTAAACTGAGGACAGTTATCACTAGCAATCTGTTCAGGTATTCGCCATAGAGAAAATAAACAATGCAATTCATCAATAGTTTTTATGGCAGTGGTGAACTTTATCACAATTACTTCAGGTCATTTAGAAAACGAATCAATCACGATTAAAACTATTTGTTGCAAAAAAGGTCCCGCAAAATCAATGTGAATCCGTTGCCATGGTCTCTCAGCCAACTGCCAAGGATGCAGCGACACCGTAGAGGGCTTATTTCTGGTTTGTAAACACCTATCGCAAGATTTTACCAGTTTTTCAATATCCCTGTCAATATAATAGGCCACCAAACATAACTTCGTGCGACGTTCTTCATTTTGACGATTCCCAAATGCCCCAAATTAGATCCTTACTCACAGTCCAGTTTCCACTTAAAACCGCAGCGAAAACACGAGACAAAACTTTGTCTTTGCAAGTTTCCTGGCTAATTTGCACAGCCGTGGCAGGAAGAGTCTGGAATTGTTCGAAATAAAAACATTCAGCGTAATCTTCATCGATCTCAGCCAATGCTGGTAAGGGTAGGCGAGACAGAACATCAGCATTGCCATGTTTGGTTGTACTGCGATACTCAATCGAATAATCGTGCGCAGACAATGACAATGCATATCGTTGCGAGCGAACAGCAGTCATTACAGGAATTCCTTTTTTTAGGGTAAAAAATTGATGTCAATGGCTGATGGTCCGTAACTATCGTAAAATGTCGTTCTCAAACATAATTGCGAAACTTTTGTACACCCCATACTATTGAAAGGGCCTCTTTATCTATCTGTGAATAATTCTTTTCGGCTTAGGAGAGCGAGCGCGAAGCAAACGCGATCGGTTTCTCGTCACCAGACGGCAACACATGTGACAATACTACACCAAGTCCATAAGCAGATGCGTCACAAGCTAGTTTGAGTGGCATCGCTGGGTCATAATGTGTTAACACTTGGTCCGAGGCTATACAAGTTTTAACATCTCGAAAAGCTTTTTCGCAGCCATCGCACCACTCAAATTTTACGTTGCTTTTCAGAAGCCGACGCAAAGAGCCTATTAAACTACACATATTAGGAATGAACTTATGATAAAGTTGGGTCACATATTCAAGCCTACGGCAATTTAAAATCGCCTCTGCCTTTGACGGTGACGTATGCAAACCCTTTTCAATGATAACATGACCCAAAAATTCAACATCTGATTTAAAAAAACTCGCACTTTTTTTCTATAATTTTAAACCATACTCTTTCAATTGGGACAAAACAGCTCGTAAATTAGCCAAATGCTGCTGCTCACTACAACCTGTAATGATCATGTTATCCAACATGCAAAAACACCGTGATAACCAATGCAAAACCTGGTCCATAGCCCTTTGCCAAGAGCTGGTGCCGAAGCTACACCAAAAACTAATCTCTTATAGCGAAAGAAGCACTTGAGCGTGTTAATTGTCAATAAATGTTTCGATTTATCCCCTACTTTCATTTGCAAGTATGCATCTTTAAGGTTCGGTTTGGTAAATGGTTTTCCCCACCCAAAGACCCAAAAATATCTTCCAATTTTGGCATGGGGTACTGATCTACATTTAAAACTAGATTTACAGTAACTTTAAAGTCTCCGCACAAACGGACCGATCCGTTCTTTTTCAGAACTGGGACTATTGGAGTAGCCCAGTCTGACCAAGATACCGGTTCGATAATGCCGTCATTTCGTAGACGTTGAAGTTCCTGTTTAACTTTTACTTGCATGGCGTAAGGAAGTGAACGTGCCTTACAAGATACAAGTTTAACATCTTCCTTCAAATATAATTGGCCTGTAATGTTTGTCAAGGTCCCAAAACTCCCATCAAACACATCTTTATAATCTTTAAGCAATCTGTTCACATCATCATAACACGATCGCTTGTTAAACAGTACAAACACATTTAGCAATTCTCGATCGTACAAGCTTGATGTCCTTCGTGGTCGAATTCTGGGAAGTCAGAACAACTTCCACTGGCAGTTAGGGTGGCTAGATCAACCACCAACCCTGCAGCTGCAAGCAGCTCGAGTCATTGATGCACAGAGCTGGACAGCACTGTTTCGAGCTTTTAGCTCTCATCAGCAGCCCTCAGCATATCTAACTCTGTGCATCAATGACTCGAGCTGCTTGCGGCTGCAGGGTTGGCGGTTGATCTAGCCACCTAACTGCCAGTGGAAGTTGTTCTGACTTCCCAGGAGTCGACCACGAAGGACATCAAGCTTGTACAGTTTTGATTTCCGTGGTCACGCAGAGGGGAGCCCTTGTAGTAAGGATAGCCTATGGCTGTCGTTACTACAAGAGCCCAGCAATTTTTCACTTGTTTTGTAAAGTACTCCAAGTGAAAAATTGTTTATTTCCTAGAAAGCCTCTGCCACTGTGCAAGCCCTTAAGGTTTGTCCAGTTTGGCCGAGAGTTTGTCCAGCTGGGGAATACCTTTGGTTAGATATGCTGAGGGCTGCTGACGAGAGCTATAAGCTCGAAACAGCGCTGTCCAGCTCTGTGAATTCTTCTCGATCAGAAATGGGACCAAGCCAGTCTTGACCCATCAGTAGCGCAGCAAGAACATCTACAACATGAAATTTTTACTCGTAAACCTTGTTTAAACCAGGGATGTGGAAGCGGAAGCGGAGGCTGGAAGCGGAAGCGATCAATTTTTTGTGGAGACGGAAGCAGAAGCACTTTGATGAAAGAGACTGGAAGCGGAAGCGAACTCGAAAGCGATTAATTCTATCCGGAGCTGGAAGCGGAAGCAAAAAATTCCAAAGGTGAGGAAGCGGAAGCGAACTTGGAAGCATAAAACTTCAAGAGGAGCTGGAAGCGGAAGCAATAAAAGTTTGACAGCTTTCACATCCCTGGTTTAAACGCACCTTTACTACAGCATAACCCAATGATTTCAACTTTTCCCCAGAATAGGTTTTCATAACAACATTACTATCACGCAATTGTTTGTTACCGAAGTACTTAACGAAATGCGCGTTCGACATTAAGTTAAAATAAGAACCAGTGTCTAGTGGCATGTCAATGTTCTTATCGTTGATGCAAGGTTTTACCCAAATCACACCAGTCTCTGAAATTGTTACCTTGTTAACAATATCCTCATCGACATATTCGTCTCCTTCATTCATTTTGTGCACATTACCTTCTTTGTGTTGTTTCGATGAACATGCTCTTGCCACGTGGCCAACTTTTCCACAACGGTAGCACTTGGTACTCCTAAATCGACAACTAGAGGCAAGATGCCCCTTTCCACTACAACGGAAACACAAAATTGACTTTCCCTCGTTCAACTTAGCGGGAAAAGAACGTAACTTCTTAATTTCAGCTCCAGGTACACTGTGAAATTTTTCAATCTCTTGATCGGCCTTATGAATTGCTTCTGCTGTTTGTACCGACTTTTCAAAACTTAATTCGGACTACGAATGCAATCTACGCTGAATTCCAGGATTAGCTAACCCACACACGAAACATTGAGTCAGTGCATCGTCCAAAAACGTGCCATATTGGCAAGTTACTGCTAACTTACGTAGGATTGCGGCATACTCAGAAATGGTTTCATCTTCTCTCTACACGCGTTTTAACAACTTGTATCTCTCGGCAATCTTCAACGTTGGAAGAGAAAAATGTTTTTCTGAACATTCTACCAGCTTTTTAAAGGTTTTGGTTTTGGGCTTAGCTGGAAAAACCAAGTCGTTCAGCAAACGATACGTTTCTGCTCCGATAACATTTAACATTAGGGGCACTTTCTTTTAATTTGCAATATCGTTCGCTGCGAAAAACTGCTTCAGCCTGTCGACGTATAGCTGCCATTCTTCTTTATCCTTATTGAACTCTCCAACACTTCCCAAGTACGGTATTCTCGTCGCCACCGTTAATTCTGTTTATAGTAACTCAAAGAACACAAAAATAACTACATCCTTACCGCACGGCTATAACCTAAGGAATGAATGCATTCTGTTAAGAGAAAAGAACACGTGAAACTGCTTCGCAAAAAGCGTGCTTCAAGGCAAGAAATTTATATGCAAATGAGTAAAAACAGATATCAAAATACATAGTGGTTTGAGGGCTGCAAATTGATTTACACAACAAGGAGAAACTTGATTTGTGGCATAGCGATTGGGCGTACTAACTGATTATTGACAGCTATGATTCCTTGGATCGTTTTCTTTACTTTTATTCTTTTACTTTCCTTTTATTTCCGTTCAGGATGCTCAAACTGGTACAAATGTTTGTATTTTGTATCTGGCCTAATGGCGTCGTTAGGCTAACAAGACTCCTGGATGTAATTAATAATTCATTGTTTTCTGATCTTATGTTTTTTACTCTACTGTTTATTGCGTCCAAGTACAATACATTGTACATTTCTTGACCACTTGGCTTGATGACCGAGAGGTCCCGTCGGAGCTTCCAGTCAGTCAATGATTGGTGTTTGCGTGCACCAATTAAAAACGAAAAATAAAACTTTGTGATTGTAATACAATTTGTTATACTAGTTTTTATCTTGTGGTTTTGTGGTTTTCAGATAATGGCCCATGCCTTGGCTACAGACCAGCACCAGGAAAACCCTACACCTGGTTGAGCTATAAAGAAGTAAATATTTTTATTGCTTTTGTTTTTAACGTATTTTTTAAATGTGATGTAATTTTTTGTATGTTATCTTTTATGTAATGTGCTATAATTTTTATAAGAACTCGTTTAGTAATTTGCGAGGCTCATTTTTTTAAAAACAAATTAAGAACAATACCTGCCTCGGTATGAAAAATATAGGTGTGCGGCTTTAAGGATCCAAAAGAAATTTAAATGCTTAATAGAGTACCAGTGCATTGCGTTAGTAAAAATGTACAGAGCTTTCATATGCAGCTGCTTTTGATTTGTATAAAGACTTTTCCAATAATTAACATCAAACGACAAGTTTTAATCAAGCAAGAATTAATTTGTGTCATTTTATTCTCCAATTATATTTATAAACAAACCGCAATAAAAATTTGTGAAACTTTAAGAACAGCCAGCCTCAACACAAAATTTACTATGCTTATAAAAAAAAATGTACCAGCAATCACCGGCGCAGCCAGAAATAAAAAAAAGGGGGGGACTAAATTTTTTTGGCATGATTAAA
The DNA here is from genome assembly GCA_963965965.1 of Trididemnum nubilum. NCBI lineage: Eukaryota > Metazoa > Chordata > Ascidiacea > Aplousobranchia > Didemnidae > Trididemnum > Trididemnum nubilum. The sequence continues at coordinate 36,444,758 of OZ014484.1, read as the reverse complement.
GCATACCGTATACAAATCGCGGAAAGTTTTTATCAAGGCAAATTGTAAGAAATTACAAAGGTTTAGCGATAACGGGCAAGAGTCCTGCCGTCGTTCATGCAGCAGACGCATAAAAAATAAATATATGAAAGAGAAAAAAAGTGGTTTCACCTAGTTTTACAATTTTATTTTATTTGATGATGCAACAGCGGACGCAAAAAACGTGTTTTCTTAGTGTAGGCCATGCGAGAAAGTCGCAGATTGCCGTGATTTTTCAGGCACGCTGGCATAATAATATTTTAACTTTGAAATACAGTATATTGTAACAAATTAAGAACGAACGAGATGTAAAATTCGCAAAAACATACGAACAAACCTCACCTACACCCGAAAATGATCGGTTTTTGAAAAAATAAGTGATCTCTGTTATTGTTTATGAAATATTGAACCACGTACTGCTGCTTGCTGTCTTCAAACCAAAAAAAATGCACTGTATTGTGGTTTGCCAATACAAAGTTTTGTTAATTGATTACTGTACTGATATTATTATCGTTGGAAGGAAATGGGGATCTTAGCATTAAGCAAAAATAATACATAGCGATTGACCATTCCTTACGTCAAATAATGCGAATCTTAACGCGGCATTCGCGGAAACATGGTCATAACTCAGTACAATAGATTTTTTATGCAGCACGCCCGCGAACGAAATTTGGTTCGCTTTGAAAACTGCGTAGAATGCTTCCAGAGCGAATTTTTAGGCTCGGCATACACTACAAAATCGCAATCGTACGGACGTGTCGTTAGTTTGTTTGAAACAACTGGCTACTTGTTCGCTGATAAGGCGATATGTCGGGCGCACCAAATTTTGGTTTAAAATAAACTAAAGACGAACTTTTGCGCTAACGATTGTACGCTCAGTGTAGATCGAGAACAGGCGGACGATGTCTGCGCGACTTCTTGTTGGCAACCAGTGCACTCAGTTTAGACTTCGACACTGTTTGAACAACGTCGTCGGACTCGCTGCTCTGACAGACAACGAGAACACTGTTACAAATCAACACAACTATATATACGGACATAGAAATTGATCAAAAAAGATCTCCTAAAAATAAATTAGCGTACTAATTACTCTAATAAACATTTGACATAGTGCAGTTTGAAGTTGTAAGCCGGGTGTTGGAGCTGGAGCCCCGGAGCAGTCCATTTTTGCCGGAGCTGGAGCCGGAACTCACATTTAAATTCAAGGTGGAGCAGGAGCAACGTTACTGTAGAATAGCTCCCAGCTCCAGATCTTTCTAGTTGCCTATTGCCTTTCTTTATCAATGTTTTTAGTTTGAGTGTAACTACAAAATGCAAAGCCATAAAATGGGCCTTGTAAAAAGTTTAAAAGGAGCTTTTAGGTGAAACTGATCTAGTTAAGCGTTTTTAAATTAGTTCTTTGGCCTTTAATTTTTCTTTTAAATAATTTCTTGTAAAACTGTGCTCTTTCAAAAAGGGGGAATGGTCCCCCTAATCCCCCCTGGCTGTGCCGGTGCTTGCAATAATCCCTCTTAGTTAGACTTTTCGTTCATAAGTTGATCCTCAGTTTTTCAAAATTTGATTTTGCTTCCGCTTCCACAATTCACATTCCTACTTACGTGGAGCAGCCTAATTTCCCGGAAAAATGATAGCGCTGCTAATGAAATTGGTTTGTTGAATCTCTAAAATGCCATTCAACGAAGGAAGATGCTATTTTACCGAAAATTAGATTTAAAGAGAGTATAACAAAGTGAGAAATATTCATCCGCTTATTTTATTTGCTATTTAAGAATCAATGTTAGGGTTTGAGTTAGAGTTTGGGTTTGGGCTAGATTTAGGTTTGGTTTTAGAGTAAGGACGTGAGTTTGGGTTAGATTTGAGTCTGAATTAATAAATAAAACTAGATAGAAATTTTCGGTAAAATGAAGTCTTTCTTCAACAAAACCTCAACCAACTTTGGAAAATCACAATAACTCCGCAATATCTTTCACGACGTCTATTGCTCTGCATTTTAAAATCCGTTTTTCAATACCCAAATTATACTTGAATAGTCATTAGAATCTAGCAACGATTTTTAGGTTCTGGATCGTGCACTCAATTTTGGCTCGGGGTTAATTGCCAAAGGAGCAAAAGCCGAGACTTCTCAATTTATTGGACTTTTTGCGCAAAATCAAGTGGAATGGAAAATAGCCGAACATGCTTGCAATTGCTACTCCATGGTTTTGGTGCCTCTTTACGACACGCTTGGACGTGGTTCTATTCAACATATTGTTCGTCAATGTAAGTTGTGTTTTTGCTGCAGATTATCACAATGTCAAAGCGTTTCGAGGTTAAAATCTTATAAAACCCGACAGTTCGTTTCACCCATACATGAGATTATCGGCGGGTACATTTGTTCTAACTCTTTGTTATTGAGCACTTTTTGAATCCCTGATATCAAACCATAGACTAAGTTGAGTTTTGCGTTAGTATTGAGTAACGTTTACCTGGCGGGCAACCAGGATTTTGTTAAGGGGGGTGGAGGGGGGCTTGAACTCAAAGATAAAAACGGTAACTTTTATGCTCGAAAAATGTCTCATTTTGGCAGCGTGTTGAGTAAACTGATGTTATTTATTCGTATCACAGCCGTTGAGCGATTTTTGAGATTTTTCAGCAAAAATAGCCATTTCCGCGCCATTCGAATCAATTTTTGTACCGTTTTATAGCCATTTGAAAGAGCTATAACGCTAAGATTTGAAAGCTATTAATAGTTAAAGAATCAAATCAACCATCCTCCCCCCTTAGTCACAAGTTAATTCCAAAACATGTTTTAACGCTTGCAATTTGATTTAAAATTTCAAAGTGGCTTGGCTAAGGGGAAAGGTGGTTGAAGCCCCCTTAACCCCTCCCCTGGTTGCACAACTTATGTTTAGTCAGAATCCAAGCCTTAAAATGAGCAAAATAAAATAATCTTCGCTCGAAAACCAATTGATATTTTTCGAAAAGATAACAAAAATTTATAGTTTTGCTTTGTGGTTACATTGGTCGGCCATCGCATTCAGCCAAGTTATGGTCAGCCATGGTATTCATTGCAACCTGCAACGCAAACATTCTCGAAACAAAGTAAGAAACGTTGCGGTTGAGTTAATAAGATACACAGTCACACACACGTACAAACATTGTGGTTTGAAACCCCAAACCACCAAATCCGTTGCAACACCCCCTTCTCCAGGCCTTTTTTTGTAGCAACGTTTTGCCGTTCAGTGGTTAAAACTCCATAGCTCCAGCTTGCATAACCACGCGCATACACTCTAACAGAAAAGCAATAGCTAATATTTTCATTGACAAAGTGATCAGTTTCAACTCTACTTTGCTTATTTTTTTTAGGTGAACTCCATATTATTATTGTGGATAAATTGGAGAAAGCTAGAACAATTCTGCAGGATGTTGTAAACGGGTCTTATTCCGTGAAACTTCTAATTATCATGCAAAAGCCAACTGCAGAAATTACGAAACTAGCCGAATCTGCCAAAGTAGAAGTGTGCCAATTTTCTGAAGTCGAAGATCTGGGTAAAGAACAACCACAAGATGCCGTGGTAAGTTGGGAACGTTTAAAAATTGAGCTATTTTCGTTTTTGTTTTTTTTTTGTCAAGAAAATCTTTCTCAATTTTCAGTAGCTAAAATTCCATCATCGACTCAAAGAATAATAAATTTGTACCTTCCTGAATATTCGAAAAAAAAAAAATAATGTCAAGAATGAAAAAATGAAGAAGAAAATTAATGCTCGTAACCAAAAACTTCAAAAATTTTGTGCCGTAACAAATATGGTGGGTGCGAGAGGCGATTAAGCAAAATGTTCTTCGCGTTTTCTGCTTGCCGGTGAAAAAGGACTATTGTAATCATAGGTGGGCAGCGCAAGTCATGAAAGTTGCACCGCAAGCGCACGCCCAACTATACTCTAAAAATCTTGCGCCGCAAACGTTTCCGCAAGCCCAAAAAAATAATTACACCGCTAGCGCAAGCGCAAGTGTGACGTGTTGAAAAGTTTAATTCTGATTGACTCACTGCTCAAACCTCACTATAGGATATGGTACGAAACCAATATTCAAAACAAATTATGCACGCTACCAAACTAGTAAACAAAAAATTATTGATTTTCCTTGAAAAATAAAAGCAATTAAAAATGCGTATCGCTTAACTCTTTGGGCGAAAAACGTCGTTATACCTAACGAAAAAATACTCTCAACTAGGGTTGAATCCATTCATTTTGCTTTTAATTTTAAAATTTAAATTCATTGACTTTAAAAAAAAAAACTAAATTCAAATTTATTGACTTTGAAAAAGTCGAATTCAAATTCATCAATAACTCGTAAACAAATTCAATCTAACTATACTCTCAATACCCGGACTTAAAGGAACCGGGATGTTAAAAAATTCCACTAATAAAGTCTTCATGTTGTGGTAAGCGAATGACTTCGGAGTCACTGCGGACTTCGATACATATTTTGTGCTTCTGGAGCAATTAGCATCACTCTCTAACGAATGGAGGACGCTAAAAAAATCATGTTTTTTGTTTAAAGAAAATGAAATATCTAAGTATTTCTTATAAAAAGCCATACCAATGCTGTCGCTTCTATTTTTGCAATATCTTTCAAGCTTTTCGAGACTTGAAAAAAGTTGTAATTAATAGTTTGAATTGTTCCTTGTTTTTGAATTACGGTAAAAAAAATCAGACGGTTGCGAGAAACGCGTTTAATGTCCAAAGCAAGTTTAAGATTTTTGAGAAAAGAGTAGCATATTTCTAGTTAGACAATTACAAAAATAATTTTTTTGTTCAAAGTTTGATTTTAAAACCATTCTTTAAATTGCTCAATTGGATTTAATTCTTGAAAAAACGGTAAACGAGAGAAATGTTTTATCAAAAGAAGACCCCTGCTGTAAATCCTATAAAAGTTTTGCAAGTAGTGGACAAATGGAATTTCCTATGACGATGCTTTTATGAACCTACCTCATCATCGGCGTAGCCCAAGAAAGGGGGGGGCCAAGAGGCCCGCCCCCTTCCAACTGAAATGTCACCACTGATTAAAACAAAAGCAACAAACCTTTATGTTTTTTTAGTTTCTTTTTTTTAGCATTTTCTCGTACAACGGTCTACGTGTACAACAGACTAATATTAATACTGATGACCAAATGGCCTGGGCTCCCTCAAATCAAATTTTAGCCATCCAATTAAATATATAATCCGGGAGAAATTCAGGGTTTTTGTCCAAAAATTTTAAACCTAAGGCCGTCATCTGATCAATTTGTAAACTTAATGCAATAACGTGACTACTTAGTTACCATCCATTGCACCAATGTCAAATAACAATCTACCTCCACCTCGACAGTTTTTATGCGACAAATACTTTTGACAAAAAAAGAAAATTAGCGCGGGAAATGCTTAATGAACAAAATTGTTGAATTTGAATTGAGGGGTACAGGGCCCCCTAGTCGTACATGTACTCCTAAAACTGGTGGTTTTCATGACAAAACAAAAATCTCTTAGGCAAATACTCGAGTGATTGTTTAGTGCTAAAAATATTCCAGGAGGCAGTGTACTTTGCTTCTCTCACCTGGGCCAAGTCACTTACAAAATTTAACCTCGAAATTCAAAATGCTAAACGTGTTTTGGACATAATCCGTAAGTAAAGGGTGACTCACCACTTTGATTTTTTTCAATTGGCCTTCAAATCTAAAAAATTTAGTTATTTCAAATGGCTTTAAAAACGTGAAAAATGTGGTAGAAACGGCAGTAAAATAACTACTTTTTCAAAAAAAAAATTACAAAAAATTGCCCAGCGGCCGGCCCCCAGACCCCGTCTGTGATACGTTTGGATTAAACTATAGTTTACTTACCTCGTCGCACAATTTAGACAATTTTGGAAACTTTTTTAACTTTTGGTTCAAGTCCTTTTTCTTTAGCAAAATCCACGTTACATACCAAGCAAGGCCGAGGCTTCTGATCCTCCGTTCTAAGGTATCTATGTCACATAAAAAATCCCTTTTTTTAAAAAATTTTTGATGACATCATTGCGTGTGATTTGCAGTTTGGCCCTCCCCTCAATCAAAAATCTTGGCTACGCCTATGCACCTTGCCAATGTGTTTTCTTAACTTTAACCATAATTGATTTAAAAACAACAATCTTAATCGTATTTGAATTCCGCTTGCGCAATTGCGCTTAAAATTGCTAAAATACTTGCGGCACAAGCGTCAGCGTAACCGTTCAAAAATAGTTGCGGCGGACGCGCTATCGCAAGTATAATAGTTGCACCACAATTATTGCGGTGTAAGTGCCCACCTCTGGTTGTAATATTTCCCATTATTTGAATTATGCAGGAGTTGCAAAAACTTTTTTGGCCTTTTTTGTTATGACGTATTTATCTATTTCATATAAGGTGTGAAGATTGGAGAAATAACATCAACAAAGTAAATTTAATTTTATTTTTTAATAACTTTCTTGTTCAATATCAAGAAGTTTGACCACGTACCACGGTTACCTGATTAGGCTATTTCTGTGATTAGTATTCACTGTATATTTATCCTGGCACATTTATCTAAACACAATGAATCGATAACCTATATTTTTGTACTTAATGCTGATTAATATATCCAGGATCACGTACATACTATAGTTTTTTCTATTCAACGGCTTAACTGCTGATACAAGTTTGATGTCTAATGTGTATGAGTGCATGTTTAGTGATTTAGCACACTAGTTTTGTGCTAATCTTTCAGTCAGCAAATTCTTGTAACCATTTTGATACCAGTTCCATACCGCTAGATGAAGTAGCTAGTTTTTTCTCATTTGTTGATCATTGACCTAGTAATCAATGACTGCAACTATAGTAGCGAACTTGGTCAAAATAACCAAAAAAATTTGTAAGGTTTTACATTCATGAGCAAAAATTATGGTTGCAATTAAGGAAAATGATCGAGATAATTCTGAAATTGTGCAATTGCGGACATTTGACCAATAATTCGTTGCGAAAAAATAAACCCAGCAAGTTGTTAAGAGCTGTGTCGTCATCAATATCTAATCTTTCAAAAACCAATTTGCTATGCACCCACTGTAGTCCCTCAGTTTGTCATCAAGGTCGGTATGGCATCAAGGTCGAAAAAAATTTCCGGCCAATCTTTTTCCCCAAACACCACCTTTAATGTTAAATCCCAGTTTTCATTCTTCTCGGTCGTTCGTATGATCCAGGCACACTGCGTCTGTCTAACCACAACATTGCAGAGAACTGTTTTTGGTTTTGTTGCAAGTCTTTTGTCAGACTGGGGCACCACAGCGGGTACACTGCTGGGTCCGAGTGGGTAATAAGCGTACAGTGTCTTTTCCAATGACACAACGGCGCATTGCCTATTCGAGAATCGAACTCGGAACCAGCATACTTTAATCACTACCCGACGCTCTAGTGATCATCCTTTTGTACTGACCACATTACGCCGAAGCGTGTAACGAGTTTGTGGGACCCATCTCAATAATCATTGCGTTTTTGCTGTACTAAATCATACAGCGTTTCCCTAAAATCGTTCGCTACAGTTAACCTTTTTATGAAAAGTTTTGCAATAGTATTGATGAAAAAAATCAAAACGGTTTCGTCATAAACATTGGCTATTGCATCACAGAAGCTTGTATCACAAGTAGTATTTCTATATAGAAGTATTCATAACAACCATGATATCTTTTGTGACGAAATGGTGTTTATTTTTTTCATGAACGCCATTGCAAAACTTCATGTAAAAAGGTTCACTGGATAGTTGCACCAATGAGGATTAAAATTGGTCCGTGGATTATTGATTTTTTATCTTCTACTCCGATAAACTTATTAGATTAAAACAAGCTCAATTGCGAGTTCAGAGACGTTATTCTTGAATTACTTATAACCATTGTAGCAATTTGCCTGGCCATTGGTTTAAACTTCTCCCCTAAAGTTTTGTTAATTCTCGGGTCAAAGTCAATCCACGTTATTGCATACGATCCTGCATTTGGGAGGTTCAGGAATTGAATCTTACGCTTTCTGGTTCAGATAGGGGTGTATGCCGTATAACCGCCCAACTAGCCAAAAAGCTAATTTTAAAACAAGTGAAAAACATGATTTTTTTGGTTCTAGCCACCGAAGCCAAGCGATTTACATACTATATGCTACACGAGCGGAACAACTGGACTGCCAAAAGGAGCCATGCTTACTCACGCCAATCTTACGAGCAACTGCGCCGGTGTCTTTATCTTGGGGCAGGAAGTACGTTTTTGGTGAATGTGCACTTGTGCTTAATGCTATCAAATTTTTCATTATTCTCGCTGTACTACGCCGAAGATGTAACGAGTTGGTGGAACCCATCTCCGCGTCATTGCGCCACTACGCAACACAGCTTCTTTTGAAGAAATGTTGCAGCGATGTTGAGCCATTGCCAACACTGTGTCCAATTTGACCGGCCCGAAATTAGAACCTCAGACCTCCCGTTCCAGAGGCGTACGCGGTACCCGCGTATCGCTCTACCAATCGGCCGGTGTTCTCGATGCAATTGTTCACATTGCGTTTACAAAAATATTATTGCCACCCCGGTAAACCCAGGTTGCGGTAGCTGTGTGAGGGACTTTTTGTTTTTCTGGGTTTATTTTCTTTTTTAGATTGATAATGGGCCCTTTTCGGTGCCGAAATCGATTTCTTTTTATTTTTGATTGACAATATTTTAACTTTAGCCGATTGTTATTTAGTACGTTAAATAAACTTTACTTATAATTTTATGTATGATCATTAAATAACATTCTAATTTTGAGAAATTTATGGGGGTTTATAGGGGACGTTTAATATTATTTATCAGTTTTGTCAAAACAGTTTTAAGCTAGAAAAGGGATCGCTTAGACCCAATTTAACAAATACTGGTGATCAAGCAGTCTGATTTCTTGATTCTTTATTGTAATACCGAATGGAAAGATTAAGCAAAAATAAAAAAAATAAAAAAAAAAAACAACAAGAAACGCATACATGATATAATGCAAAAATTTTCAAAAAAAATTGCAAAAATATGACTTTAATGTCTTAAAATCCTTGGACATGGAAGTCCTGGCGTCTAATAGTTCCGGTGTATAAATATTGCCCTGAACACGGTCTGGCCCATTCTGAGTAAAATGGAAATTGCGACTCCAGGTTCTCCGAAATTCGACCCTGGTTTTCTTCCGAGTCCTCCAGTACACCTGGGGTTCTGCGGTGTAACATTTACGCTGCACCATTCTCAATCATACGAAAGAGCCGCATAACGCCTCTCAACCACTCAACAAATGCAATGAATCTTTGTGGTTTCAGGCATTTTTCGATATTAACTCGAAGGATGTGCACATTTCCTACTTGCCTTTAGCCCATGTTTTCGAACGAATAGTTCAAGTTCAAATATTCTATTGTGGTGCCAGGTAGGTTCTTTAGCCTTTTTACATTGCTGTCTATCTATTCAGCACTTACTTTGATTGCATTATTTGATGCTTGATTAAGCATAAGATAAGTTTTTTGCCTAATAATAATAAAAAGATTAAATCTAGCACAAGCATCAACAGCAATCATTTTTCAAATGTTGTATTCTCATTCTCCAGTTAACCATGAAATTGGAAGCAAAATCAAACAGGGTTTCTGAAGTAAGGCGAATCGTATTAGATTGGCGTTGGCTACATCCTTTTTGACCCAGTCGTCTCAGAGATATTCTATTCAAACACGAAGTAGGGGGCTAGGGGTTTCATGATCTTAATTTTTATTGGAAACCCAAGCGTTGATATCGGCATCGACATAATATTGACATCGGCAACGCCATTTTAGTTTTATACTAAGACAACGCCGCAATTAGGATGAACCACAGAGGCCTTTTAACCTATCTATAGTTCAATATAGGCATATGTGGGCTAGGCTACTGCATTAAAACGCCAGGGTTGCCAATAAAAAGTTTAATTCGGGAGGCCCCTGCGTGGTGTTTGAAGAAGAATATCTGGAATGGCTGGGTCAAGAAGAATGAAGTTAATGTCAATCTAATTAAATGCGATTGCCCTAATTTTAGATAGGCTACCCCCATTAATTTTGCCTTCGACCCTCCTTTTATCATAGTTTACCGAACATGGTATAACCAAATACCAAAACGCTTGAAAAATAAATTTAATTTGTTGGTTGAAATTTGCTGCTTTTTATTTTATTTTTATGCAGTTTGCTCGCTGTAGCTACTTACTTTTGCTGACAGGTTTCAGAATATTCATACTTTTGCATCTCGCACGTATGTGCAAGAACGTAAAGTGCGTTAAGAACTGGGTAGTTGACATAGTGGTGCTGAGGGATGACCACAGATTCTCGAAATCCAAAGTCAAGACTCAAGACATATATCGTCAAGCTCCATAAAGGGCTGTTATGACTGTCTAAGTTGGAAGGATTTATTAAGGGTTTGTAACTTTTTGGTTAGAAATGACTCCTAAAAACTGGCAATCTTCTCACAAAGTAAATATTCCAATATTTTTTGTTTAAAAATTCAACTTTAACATTTGATGGAAAATAAAATTGTACTTGTACAATACATATTTTGAATAAAAATGTAACGAGATACGATTTGATGAGCTTAGTGATAATGCTGCTTCGTTGCATTAACGGCAGTGGTTCAGAAAAGTTGCAAACAGGCAGCGGAAATTGCAACTTTGCAAAACAAACAATTAGCACTAGGTTATAGCGTAGCTTGGCAGTTGGTGTTACCGCTAACAAATCTTTCCATAGAATTTTTAATTAAAACGCAACACTTAATAGCTATTTGTTGCCGTTGCATTGAGATTTCTCGGAATTGCGTGCAACTATACAAAATTCAATTAATAAAAGTATTATTTTTTTCAATAAATTTTTATTAATTGAAGGCAGAATTTATCTTAGTCGTTTATAGCTACTCGGGGATTTAGAAAGCTACTGTTTCTGTCTTGTGCTTTTGCTTAGCAGTTAGATTGGCGACGAGAGGCATTTGGATGTCTGTGTCCGAACTAACCGCCACAAACTCACCGCGAACAAACTGGCCGCGAACCAACTTACCGCCAACGTTAGGGTTCGTTCGCGGTCAGTTGTACTTGTGGCAGAGTGGCATTTTAACCACGTGTGCATTCGCAGTATATTTATTTTGTAATGTGTCGTTTTTGCGCGGAGACTGATTGCTGTCTCTATACTATATGGTGACGGTGTTTTGCCTTCTGCGTTGCTCGATAAGTCGTGCTTAGGGATTACATTTCGCTGGCGTTCCTTTTAGAGTACCCGTATTTATCTCCCTATAATTAAATTTACATTTCCACATACAAAAAATAAGTTTTTGATATTTTGGGGGGAAGGGAAGAGATTACCGTTTATGAAATACGAATCCAAAGCAAGACCTACCAAGAACTTATGAAAGAAAGTACAATGCAAGACTAGTAAAATATGCAATCTTTAGCGCAGTTCTATTATCATAGAATGCCGTAAAAGTCTGTATTATCATGCAAAACCTGAAATTTTATGAATTTTAGGTTTAGTAAAATTAGTCTGTTGCGAAAGTTGTATATACGAAATCTGTTTGCTTACATAGTGAAAAACGATAATCTTCGTTCTTGTTTGCTTGTACACAACTTATCCAACATAGCTGTTAAATAGTCCAGCAGCTGCTAGTTCTCCACAAAAACCGTGATCGGTGAGCGTGTATAACAAAAAGCATTGAGAAATCGCAAATTTGGAAATAAGTACAGTTTTAACGGCGCGAAGGTGACTTCAGTTTAAACAATGTTGTGAAACAAAGGTTGATTTATTCGCGTGGTCAAAGGGCTGGAACACATGAGTCTCGATGTCTTGCAACGTAAAATCGAACCGATTAGTCGCAATAGTGGTGCTGTTGACTATATTTTTTTCGTACGCTAAATAGATGACAAATCACTTCGACACAGCTGTCCAAAGCGTAATCGATTTCCGTCCTCGTGTCAGAGCGCTTCCACCAAAATTTGCTCATATTTTTGCTACCTTCGCTGGCATTTGCGCAGTTCTGAACCATGTTGCTTGATCTTCTACGTAGAAATCTGGCTGTTGCGCAGAGTTGTGAATGAGCCGATTAGTTCAGGCCCGAACCCGAAAGATACTTGAAATCCAAACCTGATCGGAAAGCTAAGTTTGGTCTAAAAACGTACCGGTATACGGTTAATTAATCCTTTTTCCTTAAAATAACTTTAGTCCGCTGTGACAAAATAAAACTATCAATTGATGAATGGTGATGTAACAATAGTACTTGGCTTTTTGTACTAATAATAGCGTGAATGCTGAAATAAAGTCTTCATTCAGTGTTGCAAAGTTATTTTGATTATGTTTATATATCGCGTAAAGCACAGGCATGTATCAGGCTCGTAACTAAGGCCAGAATTTTGTCAACCCTAAACCCGAACCCGAGCTCCACCCGAAAAGCCCGCCCCGACTTACAACCAGGGCATGGTATAGAATGGAATGGAAGACGATTTTTCCATATTCCATACTGGCAATTTTCTTCCATTCCATTTCCATTCCATACCAAAAATCTTCCATTCCATATTCCATTCCATACTAAAATTTTCTTCCATATTCCATTCCATACTAAAATTTTCTTCCATATTCCATTCCATACTTCCATACCAAAGAAATTTTAGACTGGAAGCAATGCAGCGTATATTTTGTTGCTTTGCACCTTTGCAATGTTGTAAGCAACCGCTCGTGAAGGTGAGCCAACAATACTGAGATGCAACGACCGGTATCTGGTATGCATATTGCACGTGGTTTAACGCATAGGCGTAGCCTGGATTTTGAATTGGGAGGAGGGCTAGACGGTCGTCAACTGTAACATCAATGCCGCAAATCATGCAATGACGTCATCAAAAGTTTTTGAAAAGAAGGACTTTTCATGGGACAAAAAATGAAAGATCAAAAGCTGGGCGTCTGATTTGGCTCGTAACCTGTATTTGCTATAGAGGAAGGACTAGAACCGCAAGTTAAAAACTTTTCTATCCTATAAAAATTGGGAGACGTGGTGAGCAAATTAGTGCAACTCAAACATGTCACAGAGGAGGCATGACGGCTGAGCCCCCAGCCGCTGGGCGATTTTTTATAATTTTTGGAAAAAAATGGCTATCTTAATGTGATTTGGATCACATTTCGCACGTTTTCAGAGCCATTTGAAAGAACAAAAATTTTGATGTTTGAAAGCCAACTGAAAAAATTACTCCTTTTACTTCAGGTCAAGTCCAAAACACGTTTAAAATCTTGCATTTTGGGGTTAAATTTTGTGACTTGGCCCAAGTCAAGGAAATCAAGGTACATTGCTTTCTGCAACATTTTTAAGATTAAATAATGCGCTCGAAGATTTGCCTTTGAAGATTTTTGTTTTGTCAAGAAAATAACCAGTTTTAGGAATATATGTACAACTAGGGGCCCAGGCACCCTCGATTCAAATTCAATAATTTGTTCAATAAGCATTTCCCATAAGTAGATTTTTTCAAAAGCATTTTGTCGCGTGAAAACTGACGAGATGGAGGTGAATTGTTATTTAAAGTTGGTAATTTAAAGTTAGTTAAAGTTGGTACATTAGATGCCATAAATGGTGTCTAGTCATGTTATTGTAGTATAAAAGTTAGCTGGGGGCCTAAAACATATTATTGCATAAACAAATTAGATGAGTGCCTGAGATTGCACCTTTTAGAACAAAAACTCTGAATTACTCCCGGCTTGTACATTTAAAATGGTTGGTAAAAATTTAAATTGATAGGGCATGAGCCCCTTGGTTGTCAATATTATAATATTAAGTTGCTCCTAATTGCCGTTGTACGCATGTACCGCTGCACTCAAAAAATGCTAAAAGAAACTGAATAAATAGGCTTTGTGTCATCATTTTTATCATTGATAGCTTTACAATTGGGGGGGAGGCAAAGGACCCGGTCCTTCTGGCTATGCGTATGGTTTAATGATTACCGTACAAGTTTCCCCTCACATCAACCAGAACATTTACCGTAATAGAAATACCAAGCTTTAACCCCGAAAAGAATTACTATAAGCTTAAAAACTAAAAATATAAATAAAATTAAGCTGAAACGGCGAAGAAGTAGCAAATACGAGTTTTCGTGACGATGTAAGAAAACAAAATTTACGACTGGGCAAACTGTCACCCTCAAAATAAAAAAACAACAAGTCAAATCTATCAAGGTCGTCAACTGTAATATCAATGCTGCAATTAAATTGCAATGTACTGACAATGATGCAATACGCGTACACTGTTTGCGCAATGTACACAACCAAAGTACCGCGATTTGTCGACAAATAATATGCGTAGATATTGAAGTTGAATACTTCTGCGACAATATTATTTATCACCACCCGACATCGGTATGTATCTTTCTGTAAATACAATGCACGAAATCTAGTATGGAATTGGTATGGAAGTATGGAAGATTGTCTTCCATTCCATTCTTGAAATCTTCCATTCCATTTCATTCTGGCATCTTCCATATTCGCAGTGGTGTAAAAAGTACTCGAAAATTGTACTCAAGTAAAAGTTTCGTTACTGACGAAAAAACTACTTGAAGTAAAGTACAAAGTACTGACCAAAAAAAGTACTTAAGTAAAAGTAGAAAGTAGCCGGTTTAAAACTACTCAAGTAAAAGTATTTTTAAAAGTATTCAAGCAAAATAAACAAAATATCCAATCGACAAGTATGACAGACAACTGGTCAATACCTTCAAATCACTGCCACGTAGCGCTTGCGTCTTCTAACCCCTCATTCTCTCAAGAAGTGATGAATTATTAATTTTTGCAAGCTTTTTGTTATTATATTCAAGACAATTAATCAAAAAAGAACAACAACAGCAAAATTTTGAGATTTGAAAATCATGGCGCGCAGAATTTACATGGAATCATTTTACAAAACCTTTGCTCAAATACTCATTGTCATTGTTAAATTATGCTAGAATTCAAAAACACTCTAGACGTGTCTTGTCAGTGTATAATAATCTACTGCATCTACAGAGTGGGCCAAAAGTTCGCATCATAGCTATTTCAGTGTATTCCGCAATAACTTTTTGTGGATTAATTAATCAAAATTGTTGTGGATTTTTTTAATTGAATTTATTTCACAACATGTGAGGGTAGGCAGATGCCTAAAGGACATTACGTCACTAAATAACACAAATTCTTTGTAGATAGCCCATTTAGATAGTCAGGGTCTCTACTTGGACGAAATTGATCGTCACATTGAAGAAATTTTGTAATTACATTGCACAATATATCAGAGTACTGTACAATAACGTTTATGGCATATATGGTGTGTGATTTTTGACTCACTCTGTAGAATTTAGCAATAGAAACGTTCAGTTACCATTGGACGCATTTTTGGCAAAATTTATTTGTCTAATTGCTTCTTTCATGAGTTACTTTTAATAGAGTAAATATCTATGTCTTATATGCGGTGAAGAGCAGACACCAAACAACGAACGTGAAACTAAAACTGTCTTGAACATTGAACTGCTAATCGCCAGACTGGATCTGATACGTACGGGCGCACGTGGAAAAAAGGCATTGATGCAGACGCTGTGATGGTCTGACAGAGTCTATGGTCTGACCTGGGACGCAAGAGTTGCCAGCCGAAAATGGAGCAAACAACAAATAACTTAACTAAATTGAACAATTGTAGTTCAAATTTAAACTAAATTAAACATTCTGACGAATTTGTTGTTCAAATTTAAAATTGTAGTACTTTCTACTTTTCTAAATCAAAATACTACTTAAGTTGCGTTACTTCACTCTAAAAGTAATCAAGTAAAAGTAAAAGTAGCCACAAAAAAAGCTACTCAAAAAGTACTCGTTACTGGAAAAAACTACTTGAGTAATCTACTCAAGTAAAAGTATTTCGTTACTTTACACCACTGCATATTCCATACCGAAATTTCCGTTTCATTCCATTCCATTTTCCATCCCATTCCATTCCATACCATGCCCTGCTTACAACTCTAACTGCTGTAAACTACAAGGCTGGTGTTTGGCATAACAGCAATTCCGGACGACCTAGCTTATTTCGCAGAGACTCGAAAAATAGGCAGGGTTCCATTTTATAAGTGTAACTGTAGTGTAACGCGTTTTTCGTTTGATCTTCTTGTCAAATGTTCGAGCAGGTTCTTGCAGCCAGTTGGTTATATTTGTAGTTACGTGTTTCTTCACCAAATTGCCCTGGCCAGAGGACAGCGAAGGGACTTTTCAGTCTTAGAATCAATTTGCCATCTCCCCACCAGTTTACCACTCGCGGTAGAGATTTCGCACTGTCCTCCCTTAATGCTGAACATGAAACAGGGAAGCCATGAATACCAATTTTTATGGTCTTCAGTTTGATCCGACAGGGAATCAGGCCTCTTCAAGTTGGATCAGTCGTTATCTCTAGGGTACACTTACAGTGGGTACTCTCGAAGAAAGACACTTTACTCTTATATCTATCTATAAGGGTTCACTCCAGCAGTCATGAGTCGCTAATCATCTTGGGGTTCTAGCCAGACTAAAGATTTGAAAAAAGAATTCCACACGAATTATTTGACGTCATTTTTTTCCCTTTTTGTAACTTCCAACAGTTTTAAATGCGCGGCCTCATTTAAATTGTTGTTGTTGTACTGCATATTTATCCCCTGTCACCGGACAGCGTCAGACGCTAACATTGAAAGGTACGCGTACTTTTCATGGCAATGACTAACTTCGTATTCAAAGGAATCCGCACGTGATTAAGAGTTTTTAGTGATCCAATGTTTTTGTGGATTTCTTCAAATTCTTGTCCACTGAATTTGCTGCTTGCTCGAAGCCACCGAGCATAGATGTAGCATCGTAAGCGTCTTGTTCAACGGCGCAACAACGTGACCAGGATGCGAGTTGATAAAAGTTTACGTGTAAATTTTACAATTTTTAAAGTGCTAGACTAAAAATGCCATCAAAGTAACACAATTTTTTTATGTTGACAAATGTAAAACTTTTAATTTCAATCACCGGTACTTTAAATTAAAGCTGTACAATATTGAAAACTATGTTTGGCTCAAATTTCTCCCGGCATTAGGGCTCTACCCAATTTTTGGGTCTCTGCGGAGTTCTGTCCATGCTATCCCTCGCAAGGGGTTGCTCGGTGACACCACAACCACAAATAATAGACTTGCGGCAACAATCAAATTTTGTTCTTTTGTTTTAACCATCAGTAAGATTTGACGATCCCAGTTATTTGACTTAACCAATGATCTTGGAGGCTTCGATTTCAACTCATCGGATTGCTAAAAGAAATTTTTGTTTCAGAGTCGGATATTTTCAAGGTGACATCAAACTATTGCTAGATGACGTAAGCGTTTTGCAACCTACCTTTTTCCCCATGGTACCACGACTAATCAACAGAATGTATGATAAGGTATACAATGTTGATGATTTATGACGTAACTGATTATAATGATGTGATGAATTCTAATACTAGTTTTTATTACCCTGTTTTACCAAAATGGGGCAAAAATGCCATTTTTTTAAACAAATTTCTGAAAAATCATTTTCTGAAAAAATTTGGTAAACATCAACCCATATGCCAAATTTGGTGCTCTCATGACTATCGGTTTGGGACTTAGTTAGGGGCGGACAATCGACATTTTGTCCCCTTTTGCTCGTGTAAATACGTCGGTCAAATAACCCGTGTAGCATAGCTAACTGTTAACTCGGTAGTAACATTGCTTTGAAAAAAATGTTATATCGCAATTTAGGTTAACATTTGTGCCTAATACTATATATCAACCAAATCATGCGTGACGTTGTAGCACATTAGGCCGATATTGCCGAAGACTTTTTTACCGGAAGTTCCTTTCTACTGTACTTTTTTTTCTGACTCAAATCTTTGCCGAACTCAAATCCTTACTCTAAAACTAACCCCAATTCCAACCCTAACCCCAATCCTAACTCAAACCCTAATCTTGACCCTTAAAAAAAGCAAATGAAAAATGCGTGATGAATAATTCTTCATTTACAAAAAGGCCGTGCGTTATCTTCAAACATCGTTGGATTCAATGCATCAAGCACCAATAAATTTTAATGGGTTAAACCATGTTGCGTGTTCAACTGTTCATATTGTTATTGTCGGTCAATCTCATTGCTGTGAGTAGCTATTCTACTGACGGTTTCTCCTCAATTCCTCATATCCAAATTTTGCATTCGCAGTCTAAGTTTGTATCTATTACTTCTATGATCAAACCCGAACCGTTTTAATAAAATGGTTTCGAAATGTTGCTTGAATTTTATATGTTTCCTTGTTTTTCAGATTACATCAGGCGCGGCAAAGTCAAGGATTAAGAATTTTCTTCTAAAAAAAGCGTACAATTCCAAACTGGCTCTTTTAAAACGGGGTATTGTAACTCGGGACACCTTTTGGGACAAACTCGTATTTAAGTGAGTGAAAAGTATTTTGTAGTTTTAAACCCTTAATTTGCAGTTTAGCAACGCTGCGCGTTTCTTCGCGGATGACGTAAGCGGCCGCATGTTTGACGTAACGATCTTCTGCAAAGGCACGCACAACAACGCTAAAGTGAAAATTACGCCTTACTTCAAGTCCGGTCTACATTTTTACAAAGTGCACCCTTATACTTGGTATCTCTCAGGCTGGAAACGCAGTCCGCACCCTAACTCAAGGCTTGTCAGGAGGGCGCTTTTACAACTGTACAACAAAAGAACGCTGTAGAATCGTCCAAATATCGTAATTAAGGTGAGATAAAGCGAAAAAGCGATAAATTGTAAATATCGCTTTTTCTGATGTAAATATTTTTATTTTTCTTTGTCTGATGTAAAATTGTAAATATCGCTTTTTCTTATTTTAAGAAGTTGCTGATACTTTCAATTCTCTGGTATTCAAAATCTATCTCTTTGCCAAAACTTTATTATCATATAAGCAACAGAAGAGAGATCCACATCAATCAACTTCGTGCTTGTGAAAGGAATGGCCAAAAGATTGTCAAACTGAAATTGGATAAAAAATATTTGGAATCCTGGGCAGACCTTAAAATTTGTCCAAAATTTTTGAAGTTTAAACCACCCAACATCAGCGTATACCATAATGCAGATCCATTCTATGCAATTGGACTTCAAAGAAAAATTAAGGATACGAAAAGAATCCTACGAATTGCAGTAAGAAAATATAACCAGCTAAAATCTTTGATATTTAACAATACTTTTTTTCTTGAAAAACATTGTTTGAAATTTATTAAGAACAATGTACTAATTAATTGTTTGAAATGTTTCCTTCAAAAACACTTTCAAAATTTAGTCAAGAAAATACAAATTTTGCTTCATCGGAAGTTGTATAACTTATGGAGGCAGCAAAGAGCACGTAGTCCTAACTCTATTGTAAATCTAAGCAACACGTAATTGTCCATTCCAGAAGAAAAAGTTTTGCGTTTTGGACTTAATCATCACATCTTGCCGCGTAAAATTAATCAGGACACAGTTAAAATATCATTGGAACGCCTTCTTTACTCCATTAAAAACAAACTTCACATATCTTCAATCGACGACGAAACTAAGGATGAAATCAGTGGCGGATCCAGAAAATTTTGGTGGGGGGGGGGGATTTGAAGCACAAAACCTCCAAAATTCGGATGTCTTCACCAAAATTGAGAGTGATTTTTCGGCCGAAATCGGAAATTCAAACGTTTTTTTCGCCCAAATTCAGGTGGTCTCCAAAAAAAAAAAAAAAAGGTCTTCACCAAAATTGAGACTGATTTTTCGCCGGATTGGTTACGCTTAGGTCGGTGGGGGGGATGCATCCCGAAATGGAGCCGAATTATTCGAAACAGAGGCTGATTTTTCGGCCAAAATCGTTACTTTTAGGCTGCTGGGGGGGGATGCATCCCCCCACCCCCCCCCCTAAATCCGCCACTGGATGAAATCAAATACATTTTTCGAAAGTTCATGATAAATGCAAAACAACAATGTGACAAACGGCAAAACCAATTTATTCACCGAACTCTCAGTTCTCTTTCTCATAACCCAAAAATTAAAATGTGCAAATTCGGCAAAGGTAAAGGTGTAGCTGTTTTAAATTCTGATGATTATTGTGCTAAATTAGATGTGATTGTTAATGATACTTCTAAATTTGTGGAAATCAACACTGAAAATCAATCTAACCACCCCATCATAGCTAAAGAGAGATTCATTACGTACTACACCAGGAAATACTTAAAAGAATTCGGCGAGGAAACACTTAAAAATCTGGTTCCATGGAGCAGTACTTCTGGGAAATTATATGGACTGATCAAGATTCAGCAAGACCAGTGGTTTCAATGATCGGGACACCAGAGTATAAAGAAGCAAAATTCCTAGACACATTTATAAAGCCTTATATTTCTAACAAATATTCGATAAATTCTACAGATAATTTTTTAACCCGTATCAAAGATTTTTCATTTAACTCGAATCAATTCTTAGTAAGTTTTGATGCTAAGTCACTTTTTACCAACGTCCCTTTAAGTTACACCATCGATATCACTGCTGACTACATTTTCTCTCCGGAACGTAAAGACCAACCACCGATTAAAAAAGAAATTTTCATCAAATTAATGCATCTTGCAACTCAAGGAATGTTTTCATATAACAATAAGTTATACAAGCAAATCCACGGGGTCGCAATGAGCCCTCCCCTGCAGAGTTGTAAACGGGCCGACTATTTCAGGCCCGAACCCGAAAATATAAGCCCGAACCAGAAAACTAATGTGAAGGCCGAATCATGCTCGAAAAAACCCGAAAGTTAAGTTAGGTCTGAAAAATTTAGCAATGTTGCAAAGTTATTTTGATTTTATTTTTGTGCACCTAAGACGAAAAGTACGTCTCAGGCCCGAAGTTTTTGTCAACTTTGGGCCCGAACCCGACCCCAACCCGGCCCGAACCCGACCCGAAAAGCCCGGCCCGACTTACAACTCTGCTCCCCTGGGATGTACACTGGCAAATTTCTTTCTTAGCCATTGGGAGACCGTTATTTTTAAACAGCCATTTTCAACTCATCCTAAAATGTATCTTCATTACGTGGACGATGTGTTTGCTGTTTTCGATGATGATAAGAAATGTGATTCATTTTTGAACATACTTAATACTCAACATAAAAATTTACAGTTTACTGTAGAAAAGTCTGCAAACACCTTGCGATTTTTGAATGTGGTTATCAAAGTTAATGAGCAGGACGTAGATACTTGGGTTTGGCGAAAGCCAACTATAGCACTGGCCTATTTTTGAATTTTGATGCCAGATTGCCAGGGAATCTGGTCTTATTATGCGTATGCTACACCATGCTAAAATGATTTGCTCTTACGATGATTTATTTTTTGCGGAGGTGAATAAAATTACAATCGCTATTTCTATATTTATTTAAAATATCACTACAGTTAAAATAAATAAATTACGATGACTATTTCTCGCTAACAATAACGAATAATTTGTTTAACAAAATACTAAAGCAGTTTCTTGATTCATTTTCATGTACTACAACAACTGTAATGATGATAGTGATAAACATTTTCTTAAGGTTCCTTACATTGGTGCAGCTTCTAAGCGATTCGTTAAATAACTTTCTGAGCTGGTTAAATGCAAATTTGGCGTTGAGATTTGCGCAATTTATACAACATATAAAGTTGGCCGTTATTTTCAGCTAAAGTCAGCCACTTCCATCACTCTGAGCTCCAATGTCGTATATCAATTTTTATGTTCGTGTAATACGAATTTGTCCTATGTGGACATGAGTTTGCGACACCTTGGAACTCGAGCACGGTAGTATCTCAATCTAGCTGATATTAATACAAAAAGTGCTTTCAAAGACTATTTGAACGATTGTGACAAATGCTCTTCCATGAAACACTAAGTGGAATCTTTCAAAGTTCTTAAAAAGTGTGTCACCGAGTATGGTACTAAAATTCAAGAAGCTTTATTAATTAAAAAGTTGAATCCGAAGTTAAGCAAACAGTTATACGCTAAAGGAGCCTCATTTTTACTTAGTATTTTGTAGTGATATTCTGGTACGCATAATTATTCGGTTCTTACCTTAAACTTGCTTGTCTTGCCGTTTTTCGCTTCATTTTTCTTGATTGTTTGACTTTTAACTAGTCACAAAAATACCCCTGCTTACTGCTGCATGGCTAAATTGCTATGAATTAACTCACTAAAAATTTTTGTGAGTTTTTGGTAGTATTACATCATAAATTGATTTTAATTGTAACAAATGCTTTGTAATTACCTATCACTATATGTAAAATTATTTTTATTTTATTCAGATAAGTTATCCTGACGAGGGCTTAAATGCTTCAGGCCGAAAACATTCGATTTTTTATTACAATATGTTTTACTGTCAAATAAAAATCTTCAAATATGTCAATTGATGCTGCTGATACTTTCACTTGTAAAAGCGCCCGCCTAACAAGCCTTGAGTCAGGGTACGGACTGCGTTGCCAGTCTGAGAGATAGTCAATCGATGTACTAAAAGAAAAAGTACACTTAGGAAATATGTAACCGAACCTTCAAGTTATTGTAGGCTCTATGTACTTTCAATCTAATGCTGGGATGTAACTCATCAGCTGATGTTGCAGTGGATGGAATTTCTGCTATTAAAACGTTGATTTCGGGTTCGATTCTGGGCCCGGTTGAATAAAATAGCTTGAGACAAGTACCAACAGTTTTCCTGCTTAATATTTAACAAAATAAAGCGTTGGAAAACAAGGTATATTTAAGGCCTGCATTAATTTATTTGTAGAAAGCCTGTCAAAAACGAGCTAAATCAAAGGCTAAAATAAATTTAGGGCAGAAATTAATTTCGAGTTAGAAATTGGCAGAAATAACGAAAAAAGTTATTTCTGCTCTTAGTGTATTTTAGGCTTTTTAGCCATTGATTTAGTCCACCTTGGACAGGTGTTTCAACAATTTTTAAAGTTGACGAGGAATCTTCGTACATTTTTCGTTAATTTTTATTGAAATTGTCTAAATTAATTAGCCGATTTGTATTTGTAATCTTATCGAACTAAATTTTACTCTAATCTTATCGAACTGGCTATGGATCGATGTGTCCTAGGGAAAGACACTTTACGCTTGTTTCTTACTGGTGGCCTAGCAGTCTACCCGTTGTGGTGGCTCAACCTGAAGAAAGGCTTGTAAACATTATGAACGAATTAAGTAGTGAAAGATGTTAGCTTCCTAAAAAGTAGTAGATTTGGTGGTCAGTTGATCACCTAACAGACTCAGTTCCTATATTGTTGCATCATAACATACAAGTTAAATTGGTCATCTTTCGTTTGGAAGAAACGCATAGGTAATCATCAGGCTTATTAATCCTATTATTACTAATTTTTAAAATATTCACAGTTCGCCCTCATTGCTAATCTCATAATAAACATGTTTATCGTTTAACTTCTAGATTAGTTTTTGATTTTGTTGATATACTTCAGTATGCGTTAGTTTTCATGGAATTTGCGATTAGTTTACTGTTTTACACGGTAGCAATCATGCCGTGATTAATTTTGATTTCTATTCTTTTTAACTGTTGCATGAATTATATACAAGAGATGTTGACAATGGCTGCATCGAACAGTTGTGCTTCAACAATGCACAGTGGCAACAGCGAAATAATATAAACTGGATAATGAAGCAACCAGTTGAGATGCAATTTTTGAAATTTAAAAACTTTAAGAGGTCCACAATTTTTTCTCTTTGTTTTGATACTTTTGAAACTCAACTTTTCCGAAGGCGTAGCATTTATTTGTCTTTAAATCGTAATAGCTGTCACCAGAATAATGACGCACTACAAAATAGTAGTCCTCCCTCAGGATTCCAACCTACAGTCATTATTTGTCAACTGTAACGACGGTTATATCCATTAAAAACAGTAAAGCCTTATTTCAAATATTAAAATTTTTAAACGTTTCGAACTTAGCTATGTCCATCATTAGTAAAAAGTATTGTCCATCATTCTATTTGAATAAGATTATATCCAGTTCTCTATTCGTAAAATGATCGAGGCTGTAGGTATAATTTGAGTGCAAGTGCAATGCTGTATAAACAAGTCATAAAAAAGTGCAATGCTGTTCAAACAGTCATAATGTGGCTAGCGTAATTTTAACGCTAGCCACAGCTGCAACCTGCTTTTCTACAAGCAGCAAGAACATGTCCAGTTGACATTACTTTCGTTTTGGAAATTTTCAAACTTTTAATTCTTAGAAAAGTCCAGAACATGATGGGAGGTAGAGTACGAATTTGCACTACTGGGGCCGCTCCTATTTCGAGTGATGTGCTCAACTTCATGAGATGTGCTCTGGGGGTTTGCTTTACTGAAGGTATGCTTTTGTCAGTAATCGATAGCTAATTACTGTCTTCTTAAAACTCTTATTTACTATTTGGATCACGTCACGCGTTGGTTTTGTCGGAGCTGTTTTGCTTTGTTGTGGCTATGGATGAAGGATGAAAGCATGGTGCATCGGAAATGCTACACCAAGGAAGGCCAGCTGGGCTGGAGAACCTCGAGGAGAAAAGCGGCCATTTTCACACCACTCAAAGAGTGGGCATCACGTTATCATACCGTGGCCGCTGTTAATGGATACCGCACCCATTGGTCGTCTCTAAATATGTTAACTTTATGCGCCAATTGATGTAAAGTGCGCCTGCTGTGCCATTGTGATACTAAAATATTCTTTCTTTTATTATCGCTAAAAAGATACTGAACGTAGAAGACTGACTTTTTAACACAATGTATTGTGTGCTGGATGAGGTCTTCATAGTGCACTTGTGTCAAATTTGAGGGCTCAGTCTATAATTAACAGCTTAGTGTACCAATTCACTAAAATGTTCTCGTAGATACTTGTCACTTTAAAGTTACTAAATTTATCGATTGATAAATGAGCTCACTATAAATAACGACCTTGCTTGTTTGACTTGTATGTTAATGATAATTACTTCAATTCTTCAGAGTATTTTTTGTATTGTTTCATAATTTTCATCAGCTTATCTATACTCTATAGTCCCAAATCACCTAACCGTGAAAGCTAATTTCTCGACCAGTCGTAGGCATCTCGACAAATTAGTGCCAGCGCATTCTGCACGGAGCTAAGTCGACTGCTCAGTAGTATCTTCAGTAGGTCCTCCGTAACGGGTTTTGAATTGGTTAATGTAAAAATTTTAAGATCAATAGATATGAAACGTAAAGAAATGGAGTTGCTGCGCGACGTGGTTCCTCTGTATAGCCTTTTTGTTGAAAATAAACTTTCTTTACTATGAAGTCTACATAGGCGTGAAATCGTGATCGTGCGAGCGTACACTTTTTTTTAATTCGGTACTCTCGACGTGCTGGCTCACCACTTATCAGCGCACCGCTTGGAGGATTAAATTTTGTTGAGGTTACTTGCACGCTTACGATTGCATTTCTCAGGCTCGGCTACACTGCGTCAAATGGTGAGCGTGCGAGCATATTATTAGTTTATTTTAAGCAACTGGCAGCTTGTACGCTGGTAAGGTGGTAAGTCGGGCGTACCAAATTTCTGTTAAAATAAACTACAAATACGCTCGTACGATTGTCATTTTACGCACAATGTAGACCGAGCTTAACTGCAGATCGCTTAAGAGTCGCGTGTGATATTTTTTCTTTTTTTCAAATCTTTCGTTACACTCGCTGTATTACGCCGAAGCATGTAACGAGTTGACGGGGCCCATCTTCGTGTCATTGCGCTCGGGCAACACTACTCTTTTGGAAGAAATGTTGCAGCAGGGGCAACGCTGTGTCCGATTTGACCGACCCGATATTTGAACCCCAGACCTCTCGCTCCAGAGACAAAGCGTTATCGCTCAACCAACTGGCAGGTTCTTTTTCTTTGATGCCCGAAAAAGCTCGTTTTTGTAGGCTATGGGCAGACTGAGGCAACCGCCGCCATAACCATGTCCTTGCCGGGAGATTACGAGAGCGGTAGCGTTGGAACGCCGGTCCTGTGCAATATGGTCAAGTTGGTAGACGTTCCAGAAAAGAATTACTATGCGAAGGATGGAAAAGGAGAAGTATGCGTCAAGGGAAACAACATATTCAAGGGATACTACAAAGATCCAGAAAAAACGGCCGAAGCCATTGATTCCGACGGATGGCTGCACACTGGAGACGTCGGAATGTGGCTTCCTGTAAGTAATAATTGCTCCACTGTTTCCTTAAAAAGAAATTAAAAGAAATTCCTTTAAAAGATAAGAGAAATTTTAAAAGAAATTCCAATACGCACAAACACTTGTTTCTGATAAAAAGCAAACAAAATCTTTCTGCAATCGTTTAAAGGTTTGAAATTGCACACTCAATTTGGCCTCAGTTTGGTGTTACTCGCTCCTTCTCAACAAAGTAGGGATGCTCTAATTTTTTTAATTTTTTTTCGAGGCTAATCGAAATTTTAAAGCTCTTGAAAAAATTTAAACTAAATAATCTCTAGTTTTTCTAATCTTTTTTTTTTGCTAAATGCCAATTTAATCGCGACATAAATTCAATTCAATTATGTGCATAACCATATGCGTAACCAGCGGAAGGGAGGGAAGGGGGCCCGGGCCCCCCCAATTAAAATACCACCAATGATAAAAAACTAAGACTACATAGTTTCGCGATGTTTAGTTGCAGACTTTTTTCTGTAATTATGCACATAACAGTAATTAACAATAATGTTAATGACGACAAGGGAGCCCCGGCGCCCCCAACCGAAAAACAGGGGGCCCCGGGGCCCCTAACTGACAACCAGGGATCCCCAGTGCCCCTAACTAACAACCAGGAAGCTCTGGGGCCCCTAACGGACAAACAGGAGGCCCCGGAGCTCCTAACTGACAAACAAGAGGCTCCGGGGCCCCTAACTGACAACCAGGGGGCCCAGGACCACCAATTGACAACCAGGAGGCCCCAGGGCTCCTAACGGACAATCAGGAAGCCCTGGGGTTTGTAACTGACAAACAAGGGGCCCCAGGGCCCCTAATTAACGACCAAGGGCTCCAAGGCCCCTAATCGACAACTAGGGGGCCTCGGGGTCCTTAACTGACACGCAGGGATCCTGGGGCCTCTTACTGACAAACAAGGAGCTCCAGAGCTCCTAACTGACAACCAGGGGCCTCCAGGGCCCCTAACTGACAACCAGGGGGCCCCTAACTGACGACTAGAGGCCTCAGGGCCCCTAATTAATAATCATGCAGGGAGCCCCAGGAACCCCTAACCGACAACCAGTAGCCCTGGGGCCCCTAACTGACAACCAGAAAGCCCCGGGGCTCCTAAAAAACGAAAAAGGGGCCCCTTAATTTAATTTTTGAACAATTTACATGCGAAACCTGACAGAAATTTAAGAGTTTTGTCCTAGCAGTTGTAACCTCAGGCTCTCGTTAAATGTTATTATGAAGTTAATGCTATAACACAGGGGGTAATGCGAACCTCCTAATGGAAATACTACCAATGATAAATATAATAAGAGCATAGCCAGTATGTTGTGCTTGTCCGAAATCGCAGTTTTTTTAATTTAGGATTTACGCGTACAAAAGTAAGGAATAATAATGACGACCACGTGTCCACGTCATAATAATGTTATTCAATTCTTGAAGGTTTCAAAAAACTGTCAAGTGACTCGACTTGAGTTCTCCACGTTTTGGAAAAAAAGTTATTTTAGTTTTGCTTTAAATGTTTTTTTTTATAAAAGAATTTAGGGGCGCTATCTTATCTCAAAATCATAGGCATAGCCAGGGGGGTGGCTCAGGAACCCCGGCCCCCTCAATCGAAATGCCACCAATCATAGTCATTTTACAAAAACGCCTTGTTTCTTCATTGTCAGTTTCTTTTAACATCTTTGCGTACAAGAGTACACGCGTACAACAGTAATTAACAATAAATAATATTGACGACCAGGGGCCCCAGCGCATCCCCTTAATTCAATTTTTTCAACCCAATTTAAACGTATAACCAGATTGAAAACAAGAGTTATTGTTCTAAAAGTTGCTACCTCAGACCCTCATCTAAACTTTTTGTAAACGTAATCCAATAACCAGCGCCGTATTTGCCATATGGCACAGTGTCAGGGCCCCGCGCTCAGAAAGTAGTACTTTTTTTGGTCTTCACTTACATTTGGCAGAAGAAGTTGCAAAAATTTCCTAAGTGCCAGGGGCCCAGCGCAATATAAATCTAGTCCGGAAACAACATGTTTAGTAGGCGTAACCATATATTATACCATTTTTCAATAACGATTCACCTCCACCTTGCCAGTTTTTACGCACAAAAAACTTTTTAAAAAAAGCTAGAAAAAATGCTCATTGAACAAATTATTAAATTTCAATTGAGGGAGCCTGGGCCCATTGGCCGTACATGTACTCCAGCAACTGGTTAACTTCATGACAAAACAAAAATCTCTTACGGAAATCTTCGAGTGGATTATTATTTACTGCTAAAATATTGCAGGAGGCAATGTATCTTGTTTCCCCCTACATGAACCAAATCACTTTCAATTAAAATTTTACACTGTAATGCAAGATTTTAAACGTGCTTTTTACTTCAATTGCAAGTAAAAGCAGGACTAAACAATTAAAATTTTTCGATGGGCTTTCAAATGTTAAAAATCTAGTTCTTTCAAATAGTTGTTAGCGAGTGCGAAATGTGATCCAATGGGATTAAAATAACTTTTTGTTCCAAAAACTTACAAAAATCGCCCAGCGGCTGGGGGCTTTGCCCCCAGACCCCCGTCTGTGTTACGTTTGAGTACACAAGCTTACTCACACACGTCTCCTATGTTAGACATTTGCACTTTCTAACTATTAGTTTCGCCCTCTCCCTTTACCAAAATCCTGGTTTTGTGCCAACCCCAACACGCTACGGCTTCAGATCTTCCATTCTACGTTATCTTTGCTCCACAAAAAATTCCTTTTTTGAAAATTTCTGATGACGTCATTGCATGTGATTTGTGGTTTGCCCCCCCCCCCCCAATCAAAAATCCTGGCTACGCCTATGTGCATAACACTAAACAGCATTGGCATAGTGAGCTTTTAAAATATGGTGTGTTAATTTTTCTGTCCTCTCCTACCAGTATAATTCTTGAGTAAATTAACGAAGTTTAGGACTTAAATGTTAAATATTACAAAAAATTGCTTGAGCGATACGTTTCGCTCGGAAAATGGACGCCAGCTGGCGAAGTACCTTCATTCGTCAGTAAATAGTGCTTGTTTTTCTGTGGCGCCAAAAAAAACTTTATATCTATTTTTGCTCAGTTTCTCTCACTTTATATGCACATCTGACGTCTTAATCTTGGGTTATTAAGGCAGCAATTTTCTAAAATTCTATTTTCTTAGAACGGAGCGTTGAAGATCATCGACCGCAAGAAACACATATTCAAGCAGGCCCAAGGAGAGTATATTGCTCCGGAAAAGATAGAAGGAATTCTCGTTCAAAGTCAGCCTGTGGCACAAGTTAGTAAAACTTTGCGCTGTGTTGTATAATCACTTTACTGATATTTACAACTGGGTGGGAGTGCACGCGAGTTCTAGACTACCACGTCCAGCAGAGATTCCTCGTTATGAATTAGTGAGAATGTTTATTATGCGAAAGCAGCGTTTATACAGCACGTAGGCCATGTGAAATATCCCGCCAAGTGATACCAGCTCGATGTTATCCGTGTGAGCCAAGGAAGTACATGATTCACTGGATAACTACGGCTTAGATTCCCATGACCAAACACTTCGCACGATATAGTCGCCCGGTCACTACAACTTCAAAGCAAACTAAATTTTTTTGAAGATGACAGGCCCTTAACTCTACCAATTGGTAAGGAAACATTATTGAAAAGAAGGTAAAAAAATAAACTAACGATACCATGTGTAACACCCATTTCTGTCAAGATAGCTACCCACAAAATAAAGCAGCCTAGCACAGCTGGTGTTTCAAGAAATATCACTTCTCGTCGGCTAGGTAGGCTTAAATCAACCCACGAATAACTGCTGTGCCAAGAAAAATTTTAGCGACTTGCAACAATTACCGGAGTCAACCCATCCAACTACCAGAAAAATAAAAAATGGGTTTATATTTTATGGGTAGGCTGTCATGACAGACGCGTGTAACTCTTAGGTGGTTGATTTATTATTATTATTTTTTTTGGCTTCTTTATTCTGTTCAAAGAAAGCTGCTTAGTTATGTAAATTAGTGGAGTGGGTGTGAGTTTGTCTTTTATACTTTTATTCCAGGTTTTTGTTCATGGAGAAAGCCTCAAAGCTTCTCTTGTAGCGATTGTTGTCCCTGACCCTGAAACTTTTGATTCCTGGTGTGCTTCGAGAAGTGTTGAGGGTACCTATGAGGAACTTTGCAAAAATCCAAAAGTTAGTAAGCTGCTTTTAGATGATCTTCTGGCTGTTGGGAAATTACGGCATCTCCATGGATTTGAATTGGTAAGTGGCACCTTCACAAAAAATTAAGGCAAAATTGAAGCACCTCCACAAAAATTATACTTTTGGTTTGGTTAATGCATCTTTAAATTCTTAAAAGCGCTTCGATCGAATCCGAACCTGTTGTTTATTTTCCAAGCTTTACGGATGACGTTTAATTTCTTCCCATGTAAGTCTGCTGCTTGTTGGAAGCCACCGAGCAGAGATAATCAACGTGAAGCGTCTTAACTAAAAACGTAACAACGTGGCCAGCGTTCGGGTTTTATATTGATAGGTCGATTAATCTTTAGACGAAACGAGATTGGTTTTGATCTGCCTCAGTGCCTCATCAGTCAGCAATCAGCATACGAGGCGTGCATTTGTGCAATAAAGACTTTGCCAAGAGAGAGGCTGAACCCAAAGCTGATTGTGTCAAAAAAGTAGATATTCAACTAATGTATGTGCTGAGAAACTGAGCCATCTCTAAAGTAAGATTCAGAGTTAGCTCCCTGCCATTTTGCAATTTTTTTGTTTCTCTAGAAAACAGCTCTAGAAAACGATTTTTAGAAAACAAGTTTCTGCTTTTTTTTTTTTTTTGTTATTTGAATAATTTGCTGAGGTGGGAAGGGCTTTTCATCATTTAGGAAAGTCCATGATTTGTTTTAAAAGTTTGCATATTTGGGTTACATTTTAAGTTAGTTGGGGACTTCAGTCCATTCACCCTCTGGTTCCTTGCCTTCTACTTTTTAGTTAAAAAAATACGCATTTGACTGATGATTAATTTGTTTTACAGCCTAAAAAGATCCATTTATCGACAGAAATGTTCTCTGTCGCAAACGACATGCTAACTCCAACATTCAAGGCTCGAAGACCCCAATTATATGCGCGTTATGAAAACGAGATAAAGAAAATGTACGTCGGTCTGGAATGAGAAAATGTTGAAGCATCACAGAAGAAATTTGAACTGTAGTTGAGGATAACATTTTGAGCAACTTATTGCGGTAAGGAAATATGCCAGCATTTTTTTGTGCCTGAAAAGTATTACCTACCGTTTTTGCTGGTTCAACTTCCACGCCCCTTTTTGGTTACGAATTTCTTGGCAATGCTTCAAACGAAGTGGCTGTTTAGTGGTAAGTTTGCCGTACCGCTAGCAACGAAAAATTTTCATGGAAAACTGCAGGAAACCGCGGTAGAGTCAAGATCAACAGATTGTAAAAGAATGTGCTGGTAAAGTTGTCGTAATTACGGTAGCTTTTTTCAAGGTTTAAACATAAAAGCATAGGTGGGCACAAGTCCGTTAGTAACAGCGAAGCTTACTTTTTCATTCACTCGTTAATCCGTTAAAATTTTTTTTCATGTTAACGGACTAAATTAACTTTCGTTAAGTTCTATTGACGGACTAAATTAACTTCGGTTAAGTTCTGTTAACTTCCGTTAAGGTTTTTATCGTCAATATCTTGCACCATTCATTCATCGTACCGGTACAAACTAGTTTCCACTGGTAACACTTGTTGCCTATTAGCACGAGTTTTATAGAAGAAAAAAAGAAAGGAGTTCTTATTTGTGGCAAATAATCAGCTGCAGTCTCATAGGTCTATTAATTGTCGCTGTTCATAATTTCCAAAGATTTTTCGATCGCAGCTTCGTTAGCGCGTTTGAATATATTTTTGTCTTGAATTTAAATTAGACTGTAAAATGTAACTTCCGAAACACAAAATGACCAATACAGCAATAAGAATTTCCTTACAATCAGCTCCACAGCGTCAATACGTGTTTTAGAAGCGAGTGAATAAAAAAAATGTAAACTACACGCAAAACGTTAACAAATTAACGGACTTTATTAACTTCCGTTGATTAAAGCTGAAAATAACGGATTAACGTTAACGGAGGTGTGAAGTTTGTTAACGGACTAGTGGTTAACAAAGCGAACGTTTTTGCATTAACTTGCCCAGTTGCCCACCTATGTATAAAAGGGGTGTGGAAAAGGCTGGTTTGTGTTATAATTTTTCTGTCCATTTCATAAACTGTGACAGTCTTTTGCTTCTATTTCAGTAATTTTTTTAACGTAACTTAACCAGTAACCTCATTAAAGCTAAGTGCAGCTTATTTCCGACAGTGTGTATTAACTTTTTGCGTGTTTACTGTTTTGGAAAGGTTTGGTTCCTTTTTTCGAATGTTTTCGAAGTATTTCATGCTTGGTGGATAGGTAGAAAAAGAGTATAATTAGATAACATATTTTATTAAAATAACTTATTTTTGTTGTTGAATTTAATGACATTATTGCTTGACTTTATTGTTGATGTAGTCTCAAGCCATGTTGTTTCAACATGCTAAATAAAATTTTTTTGTGGAAGAATTAGCGCGTTTTTTGTAATTTAGCCTAAGCAGTAGCGTAGCCATGGGGAGGGGCGCCGAGAAGGGGGGCAAGGGGGTACAATGACCCCAGGGCCCATGGGCTTCAGGAAGGTCGTTGGTTTCAGCGGGCCCAGCAGAGGGCCCATGAGCTCGAGAGGGGGCCCATCGAAATGACACCGAGAAATGAGCGTGTGAAGCCTGAAGACCTTTTTTTTTTTTTGGAGATTACCTAATTTTGGCCAGAAGAGTCGTTAGAATTTCGGTGAAGACCTTTTTTCTTTTTTTTGGAGATCATTTCGGCCTGAAAAAACATTTTCGGACCTAACTACAGCATTTTCTCCGTTTATTTCGGACTTCAAAAAACCGGGAATCCGTCACATTTGAGCTGGTCCCGGACCCACTTTTGGTCCCCAACGCCACTGGCCAGGGGCGGGGGATCAGGCCTGCCTACCAAAATGCAGAATAAGAAAAATACCATGTTTCAGCACTTCTGAGATTGTCTTTGGCACTGGAATAGACTAAAATAATAATTTTAAGCATATTTTGAAACGTTTATTTTGGGGGAGGGCTAGTTTGTCAAAAATAAAACTCATAAATCAGACAAGAACTTTGAAAAATGGCCGAAAATTGGTAATCAAATTTGATCGCTCATTGAAAAATACTTTACATAGCTTTCATCAATAAATGTATCAGCTCAGAAATAAGGAAGGCGGGTCAATTCAGTATTACTATTATTTCTTGTATTTCAGACCGCAGGTCCATAGCAACAAACAAAAAAAATACACCACACAAAAAACATATCTTTGCACCATTAGCCCAGTTTTCTAGTACATGTTATTGCGCATACGTATCGTGCACAGCGCATACAAGTCAGAAATTGGCACGGATCAGGAGCGGAGCCGGACTCCGGCTGCCGTTTTCCGGATCCGGATTTTTGTTCTTTATGTAAATTCGGACGAGAAGCTAATCAATTAAAACTTACGCAGGGAGCCGCACTAAAGCGTAACGTGGTACGTCGCTTTCGTAAGCAAAAAAGCTGCTGCCACGTAATTGCTATCCATCAGGCTGGCATCGCTGCCTCAAACCTAACTGTAATGCAAAATTTTCGGGCAAGAAAATATTGCTTCGAGCATTTCCTTTCCCGTTCCTGCGTATTGCTTCTGCACTCTGTATACTTCCATTCCACGCATGTGTGTACCTCAACCGCGAATCGAACGCGGGTGCGATTATTGGAAGACGACCGTGTGAACCGCTACACTACGCAGCTCGAAGGAATGCAGTAGCAAAATGTCGTATTTAAACCAAATGTATGAGAAGAAGGCAATAGAGGGTTACGCTTAAATGCAGCTCTCTACGTGACTTTTGTATGACTAGCTTATAGAGTTGGAACGACCGACGCTCGCGTTGCGTGTTCCTTTGTTTTTACTCGGCCTTTTTCCAACTAACGAGTGCGAAATTTTAAACTTTTGCTTATAACTCGTGAACGGTTTGGTCTAGCTACATGAAATTTGGACAGCAGTTTGAGATTAATGAGTTATATGTTTGTACCAAATTTCGAGGCAATAGATCACGTGACTTTGGTTTCAGAACCCGAAAACCGCCCCGCAAGTTTGGCGTAAAAAGCGGTCTCAGTCAAAAACGGCTGAAGTATGGCAAAAAATATTTCATATGGTTACATGTCTTACAATGCCCTTTTATCCCAACCAACCCACTTGTGGCTGCAATGTGTTTTTTTCCTTTTTTTTTCTTTTTTTTTCCTTTTTTTTCTTTTTTTCCTTTTTTTTCTTCCTAATTTTTGTGCGCTCTTCGCCTAAACCACAACACATCGAAATCTAATTTTTGTGTAAAGTTGTTGAGCTGCAAACGCAATATTTTCTCCCAAAATTTTTTGGGGCAACTGCCCCAGGAACCTCCCAAAATGGGGCCCCAAAAAACCAATTATTTGAACGGCTCAACTTTGGATGCCAGTCTGTTTTGATATCAGCAGATATTTAACAGACAAATATTTTGACATAATTTGGGGGTGCAACCCCCCAGGGGATCCCCCAAATTAACCCCCCGAAAATCAGTTTTTTGAACAGCTCAACTTAGAGTGCCAGTCTGTTTTGATATCAGCAGATATTTAACAGACAAATATTTTGACATAGTTTGGGGGTGCTACCCCCCTCAGGGACCTCCCCGAATTGACCCCCCAAAAACCAATTTTTTGAATGGCTCAACTTAGAGTGCCAGTGTTTTATGATATCAGCAGATATTTAACAGACAAATATTTTGGCATAGTTTGGGGGTGCCACCCCCAGGGACCCCCCAAAAATTCCATTTTTTGAACAGCTCAACTTAGAGTGCCAGTATTTTATGATATCAGCAGATATTTAACAGACAAATATTTTGGCATAGTTTGGGGGTGCCACCCCCAGGGACCCCCCAAAAATTCCATTTTTTGAACAGCTCAACTTAGAGTGCCAGTATTTTATGATATCAGCAGATATTTAACAGACAAATATTTTGGCATAGTTTGGGGTGCCACCCCCCGGGGACCCCCCAAAAATTCCATTTTTTGAACAGCTCAACTTAGAGTGCCAGTATTTTATGATATCAGCAGATATTTAACAGACAAATATTTTGACATAGTTTGGGGGTGCCCCCGTATTTGAATTTCTCAGCATTGTAGTTAATCCAAGTTGCGGCGACATAAACTATGCAAAATCGACCTTACAAAACATCTTGAATTCAGATTTGCAGAGCAATAAATCCATAGATCTAATCCATAAAATCAAACCCAGAAAAACAGCTTTGGTTTTACTTTTAATACAAAGTTGCCGCTGTTGCCTGGTTTAAAAAGTGGGCCAGTTATTCTTTCAAGCAATGTAGAAAAACCATATCTGCTAAATTTTTGATTTTTGCACAAAGATTTCGGATATCTGAATGTTAAAGGTCTTTCATTCCGACCTTTCCCCACTGCTCTGTCTTTTCTCTCTCACACTTTTAAGTAGACAACCCCAAACGGATCAAACGATGTTCATTTGATAAGATTTTGTTGTTATAAAACATAGTTCTTGAATAAAAACATTTTCTGCAATTTTGTGAAATTTTGCGAAGTTTAATTTTGCCATTGCTTAATTGGTTTTTCTCTTTTGCTAAATGTTTAATTGCTTACTTTCTTTAAACACTTGCGTTTCTCTTTTCGTTCGTTTTTATGCGAAAAAAAATATTAAAAATTCACGTGTTCTTCCTCATGGCAGCCGTAGGCGAGGGTATCTTTTCTTTATTACAAGGATAAAAGCAAAAAATGGTGATCGACAAGTGGCCATAACAATGCATTAATGCCGCGGTAGCAATATTGCTGTCAATTAGCATTCTGTTTTTTGTCCGAAATTTTGATAGGATTTGATGTTCTGAAAAGATTCTGGAATCAAAAAAAAAAGATCCTAAAATATTCTAGAATATGCAGAACATCCCTGCGTACTGTTATTTTGTCAACAGAGATTCATATATAATTCATGTATTTGAGCTTAAACACATACTTTAGTAAAATACTAACTTAATTTGACGTTCGTCTCTAGAGCGAGAGGTCTGAGGTTCAAACTTCGGGCCGGTCAAATCGAACACATCAGTGTTGCTTAACGTTTTTGGTTTAAGTTGACAATTTTTAAAATTGTGAACAATTTAGACAAGCCTCCTTGATTGTCAATCTACGTTGGATTAATTGGGAAAGATGGTTTGAATTGTTTGAATAAAATAGCGTGGATTTGTTATTCTATTGGTGTAAAAAAAATAAGTTTAGCTTTTTGTTATTCTGTGCTCTTTCAGTACGGCAAATGCATTTCGACTTATGTCATTCATTTTTAATTGTATTGTAAATTGTTTGTGCAATCCACTGATTGCAAACTGCTTTCCAGGCTTTTTAGTGAGCTTTCGAAGTTTTAAATACCGGTAATGAAAAAGTTTGAATTTTTACGCTACAGTTTGTACCAATATTTATTTAACTGATATTTTGAAATATCGAACAAACTTTTAAAGACTACTGCGGTTTAAGTGTGTAATTTAGGTTAGCGATGTAGATTTTGCTTAGCAATAAATAAAAAACACATCACCAACTTGCCACAATCGCCAGTTTTGCAACACTCGGCCGAAAGTTGCATTTTACAAACCCGCTGGATTCCGTTTTGGCGAAAATATTTGATCCCGCAAACAAAGCAAACTTGAAAGGTTTTTATCATTTATAGACTAAACTGTTTTTAACAGCACGCTTCCGCAGTGCATAAACTAGTCACCAAAACCGAGGGGGCTAGAGACGTTTCGCCCCCTTAAATGTCAGACCTGAAGGGGCACCGCTTCCCGCCCCCCTGAAATCGACACCAGTGTTTGTAATTAAAAAGGTATTAAGCATAAAGTAGAAAAAGTGCACACTGAAACTTTCTGTCCAGGTATATTTTCGCAATAAAGTGCGTCTTTATAATTTAAATTATCTAGCATTTTCAAGCAAGAGCTTCAAGAAATTAAGTACAAAATTGTACTGCCGGACAAAGCTTTCTAGCATTGATGATGGAAATCTGAAAATAAGTATTCTACCAAAAAAAGAAAACATGACCAACCTAAATGAGCATTGCATACACTATTTTTTAAAAAAACCTGGATCTCCAAGCTCTAAGAACACATAAAACAGCAAAAAATTGAACATTTACTACCGCAAGTTGAACAAAGTCTTTTGATTTAGCTAGCACCTTCAAGCGGATATAACTATCAAAAGATTAAGCTGCTGTTTGTATGCCAGAGTGGTAATTCTTTTTGTTCTCACTTCTCAGTTAATAATCAAAATAGTACTTTGACATAATTAGGGGGTGGGACCCCCAAGGAACCCCCAAAATATGAATTTTTGGAACGTCTTGAGCTAGGAAGATAATTTTTTTGGTATCAGTTAATGCTCAAGAAACAAATGTTTTGACATAGTTTAGTTGTTTCCACCCCCGGAAACCTCCAAATACACCCCAAAAGATAAATGTTTTGAATGTCTTTATCAAGAGCTAATTGCTTGTAATGTTAACAAATATTAAGAGGCAAATATGGTGACTTAGTTCGGAGTTGCTTTTCCTTCGGAAATCGCCCAAATAAGCCTCACAAAATAATTTTTTAAAGCTTAAGCTAGAACGCTTTTTTATACCATTCATGGAATACTTTGGCACCCTCAGTTGGGTGCTAGGTTGCTACGATTTTGTATTTATGCTATATTGATTGATAGCATTTCATTAGTTGCGAACTGCAGCATTTGATCAATATTGTAGTATATTTCGTTTAATGACTTTGATTGAAGGTGAAATTGATCATCTCTTGTCCATAACAGCGCGACATGTATTTACTTCAACCAGGGCCTGCGAGAGGGGGGTTTAGGGGTACATCGTACCCGGACCTGGACTTAAGGGGGCCCGGGCTCAGGGGGCCCAGAAGAGTTTAGGTTTCTGCGTTAAGTTTTGGTATAGCACCATAACACCGTAATCAAACTTGCCTACAGCAAAAATATCAGTCAGCCTATTCAGTAGTGGTATTTGGTCGCTATTTTTGCTGCACAGCCTTTAGGGCATCCAATAGTGGCCGATTTGATTAAAAAAAGAGGAAAATGTATCAAAAGTCATACACTTGCACCGAAATTAACGTTTTGTTACATTTCTCTGACTTGAGAGCCCTAATTCTACGGTATAACAATGTACGATGGCCCACATTTCCAGAGATTCGAAAGCATTTCACCCTCAGAGAGCGGAGTCAAAGTTGACATACTACACTACTATCATTAAGTAACCCACTCTATCTGTATGAGTTTAATAGGTAGTTGGGTTTGAGAAGTCGATGATTGCAGATGACTTCTTGTTTGTGGTTTTTTCTCTGGTACTGGGAGTATGATCATGTCGTCCTAGTCATGTTGTCCCCAAAAGGATAAACTTGTAGGTGTGTGCAAAGTTGCTTCCGAAAGAGTGTTTAAGTTTTGTTATGGTAGTGATAACCACGTCTGGTCTGCTTATTTGCAAGTTGCATTTTTAAAACATACTGTGTACTGCAGACTTTAAGTGCGGTACGGCATACTGTATGCTGCACACAATTTGTATATGCCAC
The DNA here is from genome assembly GCA_963965965.1 of Trididemnum nubilum. Lineage (NCBI taxonomy): Eukaryota > Metazoa > Chordata > Ascidiacea > Aplousobranchia > Didemnidae > Trididemnum > Trididemnum nubilum. The sequence continues at coordinate 36,405,880 of OZ014484.1, read as the reverse complement.
AGAGTAAGCAATGGAAAATCTAATTTTAAAATTGTCAACCACTGCTATCAGTGGTGTATTCAAAGTGTAGTCTATGCTGTAGTGTTGAATGTTGACATAACAAACCACTACAAAGAGTAACTGTTTCGGAAAATTTTTGAGCGAAAACAAAATTAATTAATAATAACAGTTAACATTTTCTGGGCCTTCACAATCAAGGCACTTGGGGTTGTTCCAAATAGACACAGTAGCCTTTAGGCATAGAAGGCATAGCATAACCTTTACTCCACCACAACTGCTACGCTACTCCTGCCTTACTTGCCTTTTATGTCTATCTAGCCTCTAGCTCAATCTAGGCACTGGTATATTACCCGTATAGGCTATTAACAAATAAACTTATTGCCAAGATAATCAAGATTTTGGGTGGGGAATATTTTATCCGACTAGCTAAATTGATAAAACTTTTATCAGTAAAATGTTTTGATTTGCCGTATTAAAGTCATTATATTGTATAATATTGTGTCAATGTCATCATCCCCCACTTCACATACTTTCTTTCATGTATATCGCGCTTTCTGCTTGTCAATTTAAGCAAGTTTGGTGCTGGGATGTTGATCAAATGCTGCATTTTACCCTCAAGAAACATAAAAAGTGCTAAAGCTTCCAGGGCTCTGCCCCAGACCCCGCTGGGGGAGCTCACAGCGCTCCTCCAGACCCCCTAGCTGGATTTAAACCAATTTTATGTCTAGTGGTGTTTTTTATAGGTCCTAACTGTATGCGAATATCGTTATGCCTTCACTTTTAAATGAAGACCTACACCCATCGGACAAAAAATGATTTAACGGCATGGACCCGATAAGGCTTGGGGGGCCAATAAGATTTGGGGGCCCGGTATCGACCTTTGTATCCCCTAGAAATTTTTCTCTCTGAGGCCCTGACTTCAACTAAGTGTGGGAATACGGTTAACTCCGTCTGTTGTAATTATACTTTTTTTTTGGCAACTCTTTTTTTCCTATGACGCAACGAAAAATAATCAGTCTTTCTCTTTCGGCTGCCAACGTGGCAGGATAATCAACTACTAAAATTCATCTGAGTTAATCGACGATTATGATAATTTTTGTGAATTCAATTTGGTAATAAACAATAAACGTGGAACAAATGATCACTCGAGTAATCTATCAAGCTGGAAGGAAATTGTGGCCCCTCCCGTGACAGGCTGGAAGGAGGACCACCACACAAGCAATATTTGCTGGACGTGCATTAAAGAATAATATTTATGATTTACGGATACAATTTGCAATTGTAACCTAAAAGGTATTTCACAATATACTTTCTGGTTTGCATGAGCTCCATTTTTTAGTTATTATTATTATCATTATTATTATTAACCACGCAGTTCTCAAAACAAAAAAACAAGGCATAGTTACACATACGTAACGCAAACAAATAACATACATAATATTCATGAGCAGTGGCGTCGCTAAGAGTGGGCGGAGGGGGCGGCCCGCCCCGGGTGTCACCATTTTGGGGTGACACCATTTAATGATATTAATCGAACAAAAAAACAAAAAAACAAACAATTTGTTTAACATCATTGGAAAAGTTTAGCACACTGGAACGGACTTAAAAATGATTTAAAATATGTTTTGAAACATTTATTTAAAAGGGGGGGGGGGGGGCTAATTTGCCAAAAATATAGATCACAAATCAGCAAAAAATCGTCAACACTTAGCAATGAAATTTGATCGCTAGCTGAAACATGCTAAATATAGGTTTCAAAAAAAAATTTAAAAATATAAACTCAGGAATAGGGGAGGGGGTTGCAATTTAGTATTAGTTGATTACCAATTACTTCGACTCAAATATTGTTCTATTTACCCCCCCCCCCCAACCAATTATTTATCTCTAACAAATATCCTCGAATTGTGATTAATCTTTGTGAGTTTCATTGAACAATAAAATTTTATTATTTACGGTACCTGCTCGTAAATAAGAGAAGTGAAATTTTACCCCACATTGCCATTGTCCACATATGCAACCAGTTTAATCATGTTTTTGCTTTGCCAATTTTTGCCACATTTTAAAACCATTAATTTTTATCAAAATAAGCCTAAAGTTAAGTTATTTTTGCAAAAAAAACACACACAAAATTTTCGAATGCTGGGGGCTCCCCCAACCCCCGAAACAGATCCCACTGCAGACTTTTGGCTATACGCCTGAGTCTAGTCATGTTTTTGCACAGCTAATTTCTATGCCACCAAAGTCCTACCTGATGCTACGTTTGAAGAGCAGTATTTTCTATCAAAATAAGCCTAAAATTAAGTTATTGTTGCAAAAAGAAAATTTTTCTAGTGCTGGGGGCTCTGCCCCCAGACCTCCAATGGCCTCTGGCGGAGCTCCCAAACCCCCCGAACACAGCCCTTCTCCCCACTACAGATTTATGATTACACGCCTAATACTAGACGTGTGCTGCTCATACTTCCAAGTTCTAAAATCTTACAATGAAAAGTTTTTGAGCTGGCCAAATAACAGCCGCTATCTACAGCAATAAAATAGTACCTCTACTTTTTAAATATAAGCTTTTGCAACCTACTAGGGGAAGATGGGGTACAATGGGACGCGGGGCACAGTAGGACAATGTAATTATCAGAGGTGGAGTCCTCGAGGACACATTTTGAAGTCCTTGGCCTTGGCCTCGAGGCCTCAAGTCCTCGAAAATTGGCCTGTCCTCGGCTCGAGGACGGCAGTATTTTTTGAATTGTTAAAATTTTGTGGAGCGCTTGAAAAGTTTTTTGGAAAACGTTTTTTTGTGGAGATCGCTTGAAAAATTTTTGTGAAGACCTTTTTTTTTTTGAGATCGCCTGAAAAATTTTTGTGAAGAGACCTTTTTTTTTTTTGGAGAGCACTTGCGCTTGTGTCCTTGGTCCTTGGCCTTGGCCTCGAGCATTCCTGTCCTTGGCCTCGAGAGTGTCTGTCCTCGGAAAGGCTGTCCTTGGCCTTGGCCTCGGATTTTTTTTGTGTCCTTGGCCTTGGCCTCGAGACTTGTGTCCTCGACTCCACCTCTGCTAATTATAAAAAAAACTGCGCAACTCTGAAACTTTGTATTTGTAAGGTTGTTTCGTCTTACCAAACCCATGCTTTTTCTAAAAAAAAAAAATGTTCTATAAAAATTTTGGCACCGAGATATTACAGCTTGGTAAAGTTTTGAACTAAAAAGTTTTGTTTTTGGTTCCTACAAAAGGCAAGTGAAGTTTTGTGGGTAATATTTGCTGGATTTTCTTGAAAATGCTGTTGGAATGACATCAATTAATTATCGTTTTGCTGGTATCTTTTTAATTTTTATTAATGTTGGAGTAAACGGATAGGAGACAGTTTTAATTATGTTTTGCTGTAGGGACACATTAGGACAATGAAAAAGGGGCACAATGGTACAATCAAAATTTTAATGTTTTCCGATCTTAGACATAAATCTATTTCAAAAAGCGTATGTAGTTTGAAGAAAAAGACAAGTGATTCATTTGTTGTTTTATTTTTTGTCAGTATGTTACTGTAACATGATAAAAACTAAAAATTTAGCCTTGCAGAAAGAGATGCCTCACAGGTTCAGTTTGTGAATCAAAGCTGTTAAGATTGGACCTCAGTAATAAGGCAGATATGAATACTGGAATCACCGCATTCATGGACAATCTATACCAATAAAGCTTTTAGAGGTTACCTGGTTATTGTTACATGTAGGCTAATAAGCCAATGTTTTACTTAACACCTGGCTCTGGATTTTAAACTGCAAATAATTACAGTTGTAGATACCGGTAGAACTTGTGTAGGCTACTGAATGATATATAGTGTGATGAGAAACTACCGGTATGTATCATGTTAAATGCTGCTCTAACTTATAAAATGTTTTAACAGTGTACGGTAATTTGTTCAGTGATTATTAGGCATATTGATTCAACGTTAATCTTGAACATTATTAGCTGTAATACAAGTATTAGTAATTGATGTAACAATTCTGATAATGGCAATGATGTGTCAATTTTCATTTCCACTGAAAATGCAAACAAATGCCCTGAAGTTGACAGTTACGGAAGAGTTTCCTTCTCTACCAGTTAAATACTGTATGATGTGGGACAAGTCACTCAACCCAAAGATGAAGATAGAAACTTTGAAATTGTTTAGGGTGAAGTCGGGTAATTTCGGCAATCGTAAATTTCGGCAGAAAACCGAAAATTTCGGCAGGTGTGAAAATTTAGGGTTTGATGCTGGCAGGTCTTTCTAGAAGTTATAAGATTTCTAAAAATGGTTTTAATATTTCCTGTTACCTAATATTCTGCAAAAAATTTGACAATCTTTGAAGACCTCTGCATGTTCCTTTCTTGCAGCTAAAATAATAATAGAATTGAACTTTTTTTAATAACGTTTGAAAACGTTTGGTCTGTTGCTACCTTTCTAGGCTGTGCTGTAGCCTAACTTTGTTGCTGGTAGCACTTGGCGGTGTTTGTTATTATGCAAGCTGTAAACGAATTTGTTAAAAATAATCCATTCTTCTATCCTAAAAGCATCAAAAGCTGAAGTTTTGCAAGGTTAACAAAAATTGTAAGAATTAAAATCTCGTTTAATTGATAATATAATAATTCAAATTTAATGCAGAAAACAATAGAGAATGCAATTGTACAGTAATTAGAAAAATCAATAAAAACAAGAATTTGCAAAATTTTGCAAAATGGATTTTAATTTTATTTGGAGTATTGTAAGTAGAATCATAGATCGTATTTGCTGCCTTTTTTCAGCCTTTGAGCCTTGCTGAGCAGCATAGGTATTTTGTTCGAATTAGTCAAAAATCTGAATAAATTTTATTCGATTTAACCAAGTTTAACACTAAATAAGCAGCAGAGATAATTAGAGCAAAAAACAAACATAATTTATTTGCTTGCCGGAATTTCCGGTTTTACTGGAAATTTCGGCAACCCTTATTACGTCATATAGCTAGCAAGCATGACATCATAATGTCTCGATGTTGGTTCAAAAAAAGTCGCAAACAAAATACTGCGCAGATGAAGTTCAAACAGAGTTTAAAAAGAGTCAGTGTTTTCTGAAAATTAAAAATAAGTGAGAAAGTTGCCAAAATTACCCGACTCTACCCTATTTGCACAAGAAACGTCATGTCGCAAAGTTTTTCTTCTCTGAAATTCCAGATATTACATCCGTTCATGAAGATGACATTAAACCTATGCTAAGTGCTCCAATTAAATGTGGCTCTACTAGCAGACAGAGATCAAGTGTTTAATTCAATTGTAGTTTTGGTAGGTTACCAGTGATCTCGTCACAGTGATTTCGCCACAAAGTGAGGGTTAGGGCAAGACAGCTCTGGGGATAGTAGAATAGTTTAATGACTGCTTTTCTTAGTCAATTCCTAAATTTCAATACAATGGTAGTATAATACGGTTAGCAGATAGGCCTATTCTGTCTTTTCTTGTGCTCAAAATGCCGTCTGTTACGTAATCATTTGTGACAAAATCACTGTGACGAAATCACTTTGTGACGAAATCACTGGCAACCTTTTGGTATATATGTTAAACATACACTAGATCAAACAACGATAAATATACCAGCTTCACTTTTTTTTCACTCAATCTGATTCATCAATCCGTACCATCACCATGTTAATGAAATGTTTTATTCATGTTAAACTGTTTGATGCTGATCTTAACAACCGGGTAAAAGCTATGCTATGGTACTTTGTTGCAACAAAAATGTAATTTTGCTTAATTTTTGATATTAAACTAAAATGTTTTTATTATTTTATGGCTGCACTCAGCTGTAATAGCTTTGTCGTGCTACTTGTGTTATTGCGATGCATTTTAGCTATGCAAAATCTGTTGTTTGAAATGTTGCTTGAGATATATTAGATGCTTTTTGATCATAACTACACTGGTGTTGTGATTCAGCATAATACAAATCTTTCATTGAGGAAGTCAAGCTAGCGAAAAAGTCTTTTTTTAATCAAAATTGTCGAAAAAACAAAATCACAGAACTTTTTGCTCTACGTTGAAGATTTTATGTTCTGGTGAACCTATTTTCAATAACAAGTAACTTAAATCCTCAAGCATTACTTTATTTTCAACCTAAGTCATTCAATTAGGTGCTCTAAGTTCTGTCTCATAGTACCCTGTGGCTTGTGGACAATTTCTTCAATTTTTATTTTTTGCGACAAAAGCTTAATTATTGAGTATAGTTTTGTAGTTATGATTGATAATGTTAAGGTTGAAGGAGTAGTACCTACACACAAAATTTGAGCTTTCCACTAATTGTAGTTTTGAAATTATATTAAATTATGTAATATTTGTCCCATTGTGCCCCATCCTCCCCTATACAATATGAAGGGTGACATCACAAAAATCCGCCCCGGGTGTCACCATTCTTAGCGACGCCACTGTTCATGAGCCTGTTTCCAATTAATATACTGTATATCTGTTGATATCATTGACAGAGGTGGAGTCCTTGAGGACACATTTTGAAGTCCTTGGCCTTGGCCTTGAAGCCTCAAGTCCTCGAAAATTGCCCAGTTCTCGGTTCGAGGACAGCACTATTTTTTGAATCGTTAAATTTTTGTAGATTGCCTGAAAAATTATTTTGAAGACCTTTGTTTTGAGACCGCCTAAAAATTTTTTTGAAGATCTTTTTTTTTCGAGAACACTTGTGCCCTTGGTCCTTGGCCGCGAGCATTCATGTGCTTGGCTTCGAGAAGGTCTGTCCTCGGAAGGGCTATCCTTGGCCTCGGATTTCTTTTGTGTCCTTGGCCTTGGTCTTAAGCCTTGTGTCTTTGAATCCACCACTGACCATAGACTACCCCATTTTCCATAGAATTGATACAATTTTTTTTGCCACTTTTTTTTTTCAGATGGATACACCATTCGAATATAAAGTAATGCTTCATTTGTGGTTGATAAATTTCCTGAAATTCTAGACTTGTAAAGATAAAATCTGTTACATAACAATACACAATTAATTATGTTTGACTTGATTGTTTTTTCCCTCTACTCCAAACAAAATTTCACTCGGTCGAAAATGTAAAGTGGTGTTGATATTATTAATTTCGACCGAGTGAAGTTTTGTTTGAAGTAGTCTCCATTTTGTTCCATCCGTGGCAACATTGGCTGGATGTTTCAACTCAAAAGAGTACTGACTCAATGTGACACCACCAATTGACTTTTCAGTGGCTTAATCTGACGAGTGATTTTTTTAGGGTTAGAAATGACAACGTTGATAATTTTTTGACATTGTTTCTGATACTTATTTTCCTGGAGGTTTGAAAATCAGATATTTTTGAATCATTGCTGATTTCATGGTAAACAAAAAGTATTTTTGAAAGTCACAGCATTAGCTAAGTGTCGATTGTTCACTGCGTTTGCTGGTAAACTCCCATTTAGTTCACTTTCTGTATTTTAGTTACGCACGATTTTAGCGGAACATAAAAAGAGTTCGCGCATCAATAATGCCACCTTGAGGATATGCTTTCATTTTTTTTTTTTAGGATGCTGTACTTTTTTTAGGAAGGAGACGTTTTAGGATGAATTTGTTACGGATTTGCGTTTAATTTTGTTTGTTGGCAGGTTTAGGATGATTGGTCGTTTATGGTGGCCCATGGTTGCCATCCATGTTTTTCAAAGTTTTAAACTTGATTTCAATTTCAAATTCATTTTCAATTTCAAATTCATTTTCAAATTCATTTTCAATTTCAAATTCAATTTCAAATTCATTTTCAAATTCAAAATCAAATTCAAATTCAAATTCAAAATCAAATTCAAAATCAAATTCAAAATCAAATTCAAAATCAAATTCAAAATCAAATTCAAAATCAAATTCAAAATCAAATTCAAAATCAAATTCAAAATCAAATTCAAATTCAAATTCAAATTCAAATTCAAATTCAAAATCAAATTCAAATCAAATTCAAAATCAAATTCCGATTCAAAATCAAAATCAAATTCAAATTCAAATTCAAAATCAAATTCAAAATCAAATTCAAATTCAAATTCAAAATCAAATTCAAAATCAAATTCAAAATCAAATTCAAAACCAAATTCAAAATCGAATTCAAATTCAGATTCAAATTCAAAATCAAATTCAAAATCAAATTCAAAATCAAATTCAAAATCAAATTCAAAATCAAATTCAAAATCAAATTCAAAATCAAATTCAAATTCAAATCAAATTCAAAATCAAATTCAAAATCAAATTTAAAATCAAATTCACAATCAAATTCAAATTCAAAATCAAATTCAAAATCAAATTCAAAATCAAAATCAAATCAAATTCAAAATCAAATTCGAAATCAAATTCAAATTCAAATTCAAAATCAAATTCGAAATCAAATTCAAAATCAAATTCAAAATCAAATTCAAATTCAAAATCAAATTCAAAATCAAATTCATAATCGAATTCAAAATCGAATTCAAAATCGATTTTAAAATCGAATTCAAAATCGATTTTAAAATCGAATTCAAAATCGATTTTAAAATCAAATTCAAAATCAAATTCAAAATCAAATTCAAAATCAAATTCAAAATCAAATTCAAAATCGAATTCAAAATCGAATTCAAAATCGAATTTAAAATCGATTTTAAAATCAAATTTAAAATCGATTTTAAAATCAAATTTAAAATCAAATTTAAAATCAAATTCAAAATCGATTTTAAAATGCATTTTAACACGTGGCCCAGCATTGCCAAAACAATAGAACAAACAAAGCCTTGGCCCAGCATTGCCAATTTTGCTACAGCGACTAACGGTTTCTAAAGAGAAACTTTGAAATTGTGAAGTCCCAGGGTAGCCTACCACTCTGCAGTATGAACTAGGCTATAATTGAAATGAACTACGAAGGGACTGACAAAAGACTGAGCTGAAAGAGTGGTATTACAGGCCTAGACCTACGTTGCATTGTGTGTTTGTTGCTAATAAAAGCTTGTATTTTAATTGTACGCTAGAGTTTTCCAGTGTTTTTGTCTCATGCAATTTACAAAATGGTAGGCCTAGATCTTATTGAGTGCTGGTTTATGGACTGATTACTAAGTAGCCCAGAGCAGTAGGCTCGGACGTTTTTTTGTGAAGTCAGGTCCAGGTTTTCATGCTTAGACAAATAGTCTAATAGGATATTTAGTTTGAAAGATAGCCTAGAATTTGTTCTGAGGGTTCAGTTCAGAGCTAGGTACCAGTAAGTTTCAGATTACAGTTCATATAAACTTACCAACTGTAATACTGTAATCTGTTATACCGGTACAAAATAATAAGTGAATTTGAAAAGTAAAAAGGCAGCGGCTGATGTTAGGGTCTGGGGTAGCCTCTGCAAGATTAAAAATGTCAGAAGTCGCAAACCGAACTTGAATCCTAGTTCAAACCCTGAATCTGTTACGCTAATTAAAAAATGAGTACTGGTAGGTTTGGTAGCCACCCCAGTGTCAGTATGGAGAAGAAGATGATGCAGTTCAAGCAGTGTAATGTCTACTTCTGACTACATGAAGTTTGCTCTTTTGCTGATTTTTGGAAATTTAATGAAAGATTCAAACAGTGCATAGAGCTGTGACAAGCATCATTCAAACACTGAACACCAAAATTATTAAGTTTATTCATTGTTTATGACAATGAATGAACTTAATAATTTTGGTGTTCTGTGTTTGACAACAATAGCAAATACATACTGGTTGTAATAAATAACACCAGTATGATACATAGAGTCAGGAAAAGGAAACAACAACACAACGTCAGATCTGAGATGTCAAGACATAGCCTAAAGCTGACAGAAGATGTTGAAGTTGAAAAGGCGATTTTTATTTACATGATTGCTACACATGTTACACCACTCAAATTAAACATTACAGGTTAAAGAATGCACAATGTAGGCCTAATTTAGAATCAATCACGCTCGTTATCATATACTTATACATGCAGGTGCTTAAGATCTGAGATGTAAGTAAATATAACTGCTGGAGTTGTTCGAATATCAGGTATATGATTGATGGAGAGGAAATTATTGTTTACTTTATCACTTGTACGTAACAATCACAACATCAGTCACTTTCCTAAAAAATGAAAATAAGGGTTCTGTGTTGAGTTTAACCAGTTGACTGTAGTGGAGATTTTATTTTTGATAAGTCTGAAGTGGTAGTGTTACATACTGGTAAGTGGATAAGCACTGTTAGGGATGGAGTAAGGAGTATATTTGGTATGTGTAAGACTTTTTATAGTTTTTTAATGAATGGATAAGTTAATTTATTACTTGGGTCTTGGGCTACTTTTGTTGGTAATGCTTGTGTGCATCTGTGGATATGTCATGCAGTAATTATCATTCATGCAATAGATACATATATGACAAAATGCAACACGTAGGGTAGAGTCAATGCAGTGGTAGGTATCACATCAGACTGTTCCAGAAAGTGCTCGATAACTGGTTCAACGTCAGAGCTAAATTACAGTAAATATGTACCACTTTTAAATTTTGAAATCTAAAATCTATCTAAAACCCATGAGACTGTTTCACCTAATAAAAGATCTTCAGGGGTCTAAAAAATAAATCATGCGTTGAAAAATACATTGAAATAAAAGGTAAAAACTGACGTTGATAAAGCCATAAATTTGACACTGTACTGATAGACATTGGGAAATACTGTGATGCATTAGCAACTGAGCAAAAACTTGAACGCAATAAAAATCGCAAGAAAAAATTATATTGCAAGCAAGGTCGCTACAAAAGAATGTCGTGAGATGACAAAAATACAAGCAAGTGCTGGAGTGTAAAGTAATGGTACAGAACTCGCAGAAACTTTCTGTTAAAACTACAAAATTTAAAATCAGGTTATGAAATAGGTTTGAAATGTTTCAGTTTATATTTGCTCTTGTGGCGGCACTTGTTAACCAATTCGTTTCTTTCATTGAGGGTAGTACTTGCATATGTGGTTGAGATGTAATACTTCTCTGCAAGACACAGATTGCAAACAGATTGTCTCGCATACAAATTGTCTTGCATACAGATTATTTTGTGAAGAAGTATTACGTCTTAATCGCAAACGCAAGTACTACCCTCAATAAAAGAAACGAATTGGTTAACAAGTGCTGCCACAAGCGTAAATATAAACTATAACATTTCAAACCTATGTCGTAACCTGATTTTAAATTTTGAGAGTTTAAATTTTGCAGTTTTAACAGATAGCTTCTGCAAGTTCCGAACCATTACTTTACACTCCAGCACTTGTTTGTATTTTTGTCAACTCCTGACATTCTTTTGTAGTGACCTTGCTTGCGATAATTTTTTCTTGCGATTTTTATTGCGTTCAGGTTTTTGCTCAGTTGTTTGTGCATCACAGTATTTTACCACTGTCTATCAGTACAGCGTCAAATTTATGGCTTTAATCAGCGTCAGTTTTTACCTTTTATTTCAATGTATTTTTAGGTGTATGATTTTATTTTTTAAACCCTTAAAAATCTTTTCTTAGATGAAACAGTCGGTCAGGTTTTACATAGATTTCAAAATTTTTTAGTGTTAAATATTTACTGTATAGGGTGAAGTCAGGTAATTTTAGCAACTTTCTCACTTATATTTAATTTTCAGTAAACACTGACTTTTTTTGAACTCTGTTTGGGCTGTATCTGCGCAGTATTTGGTTTGGGGTTTTCTTCAAACCAACATCGAGGTGCTATGATGTCATGCGCGCTAGCTATATGACGTAATAGGGGTGCCAAAATTTCTGGTAAAACCGGAAATTTTGGCAAGCAAATACATCCTTTTTATTTTTTGTTCTGTTTATCTCAACTGCTTATTTAAATAGTATTAAATTTGGTTAATGCAGGTAAAGTTTATTCAAGTCTTTGACAAGTTTGGACAAATCGAAGGCGCTAGAAGCTAGGCTGAAAGGTTGAAAAAAGGCAGCAAATCGATTTATCATATGATCCAACTTAGCATAGTTTAAGCAAAATTAAAATCCAATCTGCAAAGTTTTATGAATTCTTGTTGTCATTAATTTTCTCGATTACTATTGCATTTGCTAAACGTTTTCTGTATTAAAATTGAATTATCATCAATCAAACACATTTTTAATTTTACAATTTTTTTTAATGTAGCAAAACTTCGGTGTTTTAAGTTGATGCTTTTTAAGTAGAGGAATGGATTATTTTTAACAAGTCTGTTTATAAGTAGCGTAAAAACAAACACGACAAGTACAAGTACCACCACCTTCGACAAAGGTAGGCTACAGCGCAGCTCAGATAGGTTGTGGTTGGCCATATACTTCCAAATGTTATTAAAAGTTCAATTCAATTATTAACAGAAATGTTGTAGCTGTGAGAAGAGGAAATGCAGAGGTCTCTGAAGATCATAAATTTTTTTGTAGTAAAATTAGGTTACATGATGTATAAAAACCGTTTTTAGAAAGCTTAGAACTTTTAGAAAGACCTGCCGAAATTTCCAGTTGCTGAAATTACCCGACTTTACCTTACAGGAATTAATGATATCATAAAAAGTTCTCAAATATATGTCAGCAAAGACGCGAGGTAGACAGCAGACATTTTATATGGGCTACTTCCTAAGCAGTTTATGTTCTTTACCCTAACATCTATATAAGTCTATTTTACACAATAGCATTTGACAAACAAAAAGTGACTGTAAATCTGTGTCAATTTACAATTATTGCATCATGTAGATGCTGTTTAACAATGAAATGATCCTTCGTGTAGAATTTTTTGTTTAATCTGCAGTGATTTTAATTTTTGCTAAATTAGTCCATCTTGACAATCAGCACCTCAAACTTGTGTTGATGCCTCGGTAACCAATCTCACGGGCTTTTCTACACGCTGGTTGTAGCATGGATAATTTAGTTTTAGGGGTTTGCGTTTTTTTTCAAATAGCTTTTTTTTCTGAGAAGTGCTTAATGATGGAGGTTGCTTTACTTCCGCTTCGATCAGATTTACAATTTCATAAAAATATTGTGCATTTACATTGATTTAAAAGGTGAAATAACCTAAAGTTACTTGAGTTTCCAGTACCTTCAGCATTTTGACAGTTCTTAATATAACTCGTTTGGAATAGTGTGTTGCAATAAGTTTCCTTGCAAAGCTTGTGTTTTTATAACCGCCAATCTTCTTATTTATTATTTTCCCTCAGGATAACCAAGAGAACATTTTTAGGGTGCAATGGAGGAAATACAGCTGTGTAAAAAATGTTATATTTGATGAACCATGTTAAAGAAATTTTCTGCATTATGAAATCAGACTCTGTTATTTGGCTTGCACCAAGTTGGAAAATAAGCATTAATACAAATTTTAGCGATTGTTTGAAGGTTTGCTGAAAGGCTGTCTGTTGAAACATATAGACCAAAAATTCTGCAAGCGAGAGTCAACAATATCATTGGATAATTGGTCTTACTTTTAGAAATTAGGGATCTTCATCTACTGCACCAATCATGACAGCGAGCCAAGTCAACTGAACGCCATAAATGACTGCGAATCAAGGGTTCCTAATGAGCTTGTCACGAAGCAATTTCGTCACAGAGTGAGGGTTTGAGCAAGATGGCTCTGGGGATAGTAAAATATTTTTTGATTGCTTTTCTCGGCCAATCGGCGTCAGTCGGTTCGTGTTCAGTTTGTCACAGTCAGTTGTCGTGGACCCCATGACAGCCATACAAATTCTGTATGCGCAAGGATGGTCACTACCTTGCAAGTGAACCACTGACTGCTATATGTCAGGAAAGTGCATGTTGGAAATATTTTTGAAATTGGCAATTGACCACTCCAGAACACATCTATCTAGCTGTTTACCTATGGGTCCAGAAAGCTATCAGAGCTGTTGATTGTCCATGAAAAGTTCCATGAAAATATGTTCAAGAGGAAGTTGAGTTGCATGCAGTCGGCAGATTGGCCACTGCAGTGAATTTTGAGCTGCTCTTTTAAAAAACGTATGGCACCATTGTTACTACCTGTGATTAATGTTGGTCCATTGGCGTTAATGATATTGAGTCTTTCACACAGCTGTGTATCAGATTTAAATGCAAATTATTTGTAAAGCTAGTATACGACCTTTTTTATTTTTAACCAGCAAGCCATGAATCTACTTCATATGCAGTGCATGTGTCAGTTGCATTTTAGTAGGCCTACTTATATATGTATTGAATGGATGATGCTTGCTGAATGACTCGTCACAGATATACACAAGTTGCTGAAGTGCTAAATTAGATCGACTTCAACTTATCCAATCACTAAAAAACTTTCAAACGTCTTGCACATACCAAATATCGTCCTTACTCCATTAACGAAAATGCATAATAATCACAAAAAAAGTTGTTTTTGCTCCTAACTTTTTTTCTGAACATTGTAAAAAAAAACTGTCTCTTCAATAAGATAAGAAACTGTTGTTTCTGCGTCTTTAAAGTTCAAACTACCTTTCTGGTTAATACAGTTTTGTAGATATAGCCAAATGAACAATTTTTTTTTCTTTCGACTGATGTGCATCATCTAAGAATGATGGTGCACCAATCTAAGAATTGGTTCTTACGTAATTAACTACGTACATATTTGGGGACACGTATAGTCACCACTTTTCAAAAATTTTGTTATTTTACAGCACCCTTAATCCACTACTAGTCAATTTTCAAGGCACAAAGTTGTAAATTATGAATGTATAATTTCAGTCTCAAAGAACCCTGTAACAAAACGACTAACTAAAAGCCCCACTAGCTTTTTTAAACATCTTTTTATTCGTTTTGGAGCAATTCTCGTTTCTTAATTTCGTTATTGCCGCAAAACATAAAATAGCGTTTTTAGTAATATAATTGAAAACTATGTACTCTTGCTTTTGAACAAAAGATCTCCTACAGCTTAATGCAAATGTGCTCTTTCTGTTTTTTTTTACCCGTAAACTAAATAATTGGCAAAACGATGTGTGCTAAAGATATATATTTTCATGAAAGTTGATGTTTGGTTGACGTTTTCGGCCTGAGGTAGTGAGCACACTTTGGAGTACATCACCCCAAAACCACTTTAAGACATGTTGTGCGCACCAATAGCATATTGTGCATACCTATAACAGATAACGCATCTATAATTTAACCACTCAGATGGTCGAGTGCGTACAACGTCTGTCTGTAAAACGGTAGACTGGGGGCTCGATTTCGAGTCGGGTCAAAGGAATGATTTAAAAATCGGTTTTCACAGCTTCGTGCTTGACGTTTAGCATTCAAGGGACAGTGTGGAAAACAAGCCGGCAACTTCACTTGTGCCGTTGGCAAAGGCGCTTAACGGGATTTTCTCATCTTGGAGTGGTAGACAGGTGGCTCTTAACTTCTAAGCGAGCTTGTTATTATAACGCGCCTCCATTGCTTTCTCGCAAAAAAGAATAAAATACAAAAAAAAAGTAAAATCTTTTTTCTGTTGATCAATTTTTTTATTATTTTGTCTTACATTAGAAGTGCACAACTCGGGGCCCACGGGTGTCTTTTAATAGGCCCAAAGAAAGTTTCCTATTGTACAAATCTGTAATAGCATACAAAAGTGTACTCAGAAAGGGCCCTGGAGCCGCTTGTGAAGCTGAAATAAGTAGCAAATATGTCAAATTACTTTAGGCAGCATTGCTCCGGGATTAATTTACGTATGTCTGGGCCAGGGTTGGAATTTAATGCTGTTTAAAAGCAAAGACGAATCGATATGGATAATTCACGCGAAGAGCAAAGAATCGTCGTTATTCGATATCGAAAACAATAAAGATTAGTAATCGATGCTAAAATGACAAGAATTTTATTCTATTTTGTATCAGAATTCACTACAATTTTTGCTGTATTGACCATTAAATGAAACTTGTGAGTGGAAAAATCATGAACACTGCACTATAAAAGATATAAAAAATACACTTTTTAATAGTTCTTTAGCGTAAGAGAAACGAAACGATGTAATCTTGGGCAAACTCAACAAAAACGAAAGTAAAGTATGAAGATTCTATCGGTCGATAACGTGGAAGTAAAAAAGCATAGAAAAGGCGATAATTGATAGAAAAAATTAAAAACAAAGAGTTTGCGATAATCGCTAACAAAAAAGCAAAGAATGTAGTATCGATTATCGACTACTAATCGATATTTCCAACTCTGGTCTAGGCGTTCTTCAAAAGAAAAAATAGTCTTCGCTCACGCGATTCCTGTGATTCGCAGTGGCAGCGAGGACGAAAACTTTTCTTTTTTTTTTAAAGGCTCTCTTTTTTTCATGACTTTATATTCAATTGACCTGCACAAAATACGCATCTATAACATTGACCTTGCACCAGTTTGAAGTTGTGCACTCCTGTCTTACAAGTTGTAACTATTTTAGTTTAGACTTGCTTTGTTTGTAAACAATGACTTGGCAACGTGATTTGTTGCTACGGCAAGACCTGGACATTGGACAGTTACGTGAAACATAATCTCAAACGAGCTGAAGTGTTGGACTATGTTAAGCTTAAATATCCTCAGTATGCGTGGAGTTTACGATCGCTTGATCAACGTTTGGCCTATTTTAAGGTTTGTTATATTGATTATGAAATTCCAATTAAGAAATTGGAAGACGCTGCTAAACAAGAAATCGGAGGACCTGGAAAACTTTTAGGGTATCGAGCATTGAATCAGAAATTACGTGTCCACCACGGCATCAAAGTGCCTAGGCATCTCACAAATAATGCAATGGCAAAACTTGATCCGCTTGGCTTGGAAACAAGAAGACCTGGCAGAAAGCGAAAGCGTCCAAACAAAATTTTTTCCTCCAAAGGACCTATGTGGACATTATCGGTGGACGGACACGACAAACTTTGTGGTGATCAAAACAGCATGTTTCCTTTAGCTATCTATGGTTGTTTAGATACTTTTTCCAGAAAAATATTGTATTTGTCGGTTTGTCACACGAATTCCGACCCTTTGATTATTGGAAACAAGTTTTTGAAATTTTGCGTTGAAAGTTGTTGGCTTCCAAATTATATCAGAATGGATAAAGGTACAGAGACTGGAAAACTTGCAACAATTTATGCCTATATGCTTGATGTTTGTGGTGTGGCAGATGCCATTGAGCACGTTATCTATTGGACCCTCAACAAGTAACAAAATAAATAGTGGAGAGAACTGCATGAAAGAATGGAGGTATACTTTAAACGTCAGCTGAAGTACCTTTTAGATTCTCACGGTTATGATCCACACAATGTACTTGACCCAAAGTTGCTCTACTACGTTTACCAGCCATTAATTTTTCGAAAATGTGATGTATTTGTTACTTATTGGAGCAGTCATAGAATTCGGGCACAGCATGGCATTTGTTTGCCTTCTGGTGTTCCAGATCATATCTTTTTGTTTCCAGAACGCTATGGCTCCTCACGCATGGGGATTAGTATTGGCGATGATGAAGAATTGCAAAATGTTGCGGAACTTTGTGGAGTTATGGACGGCACAAATTATAGAGATAATTGTACTCTTCAAAAGTGTCGGCAGATCATTCCTAATCCTGAAGAAATACCGACGCATTTTGTTATTTGCAATTGTAATTGCAATCACATTTTATTCAACAAGTTACCTTGGCCAGGAGACAGTGAAGGGACCTTGCGGTCCTCGAGTCAAGCTGCCACCTGCCCACCTGTCTACCACAAGCGGCGGAGGCTTCACACTGTCCCTTTGATTGCTGAACGTCAAGCAGAAAACCTGTGAATACCAATTTTTATAGTCTTTGGTTTGACCCGACCGGTAATCGAACCCGAGTCTACCGCTTCAGTAGCCGACGCTCTATTCACTCGACCACTGATTGGTTGAATTTGAAAAGAGAATTTTGTTAACACTATTGAAACTTTGTAATGTGATGTTGGGGATAGAAATAATTTTGTCTATTCATATCATTGATCAATTAAAAAGCGTTAAAGCTCACGAAGGTAACTACTTAGTGGTTCAGAACTAATTGCTCAGTTTGATCTTCTTTAACAGCTGTTATTAGTTCAAGCGTAGTATTGATGTGTTGCGACCAGGGCTGCAAACTCGAAAAAGCTTGGTTATTTTGCCGAACTTGAACTTGAAGTCGAAAAAATAATTTTCCTGAACTCGAACTTGAATTCGAATAAAATTGTTTAAGTTCGAGTTCACTAAAAAGTCGGAAAAATATTTGTTGTTGATCAAGCTGTGTAAATTGAGATTGCGTTTTTCGTAGCAGCTGCAAAACCGTCTTGTTTATGTCGTGGCGACCTGGAAAAATAGCGCAAGTATCAGGGCTGCGAACTCAAACTTGAACTCGAAAAAACTCGGTTATTTTGCCGAACTCTAACTCGAAAAATTAAATTTCAGAACTCGAACTTGAACTCGGACGTGCTAAAATAGGCTGAACTTGAACTCGAATAAAAATCGATTGAGTTTACAGCCCTGGTTGCGACTGATTAATTTTTGTACCATTAATTTGGTACTTGTGGTAAATGCTTTGCTATGTTATTTATGTCTATTCTTAGTACGATATTTCTGTTTAAACAAGAATTAATTCATGAGGAACAATTTTTTTTTGCAATGTACTCATCAGGTTATCAGATTTTCAGTGTTAAGAGCAAGTATACATACAGCCTACGAGCGAGCCAAGTCAACTGACCGCGACAAACTGACCACGAACGAACTGACCGCGAAGCAATGATTTCGTTACATGATTTCGTCGCAGTGATTTCGTCACAAAGTGAGGGTTTGGGCAAGATGGCTCTGGGGATAGTAAAAATATATTTAGGATCGCCCTTCTCAGCCAATCGGCGTTGTTCGCGGTCAGTTGTCGTGGACCCGCCTACACGTGTATTTTGCGTTTTTTTGCTCAATAACTTTTAGCACCCCCGAAAATATGCTGCGAGTTACACTGTATTGCTAACGTTTTGATCCAACAAATCACTCCAATTTCAAAAAACTAAACGACTAAGTATACGCAATTACGCACACTTAAAATCGATAATAGCCACTCAATAAAAATGTATTTTTGGGATGCGAAGCCGACTAGCCACGTGTTATTCGATAAAATAAACCAAATTGAACATTCATATGCATACTGAAAATAATTTACAGCAGCAGCAGTGTAATTGTGGTTTAGCTACAATTTGAAATACGCAGCTTTTTGCAGCGTAATCGAATTTTACGTGATGCTCCACCCTAATCGCTTCGCAGAATGCATAAAATCCCTCCGAAAGAACAAAAACCACTATTATGATCAAGGGCAGTGGAGTGTTAAAGAGGGGGACGCAAAAAAGGCTAAATCCCAAGTCGTACTGTTTCAAGAAATCAAAAGATTGCATATTCTTGCGTTTTCAAAATTCAATTAACCTTTGCTCAGTTCGTTGCTAAAATTTAATGGGAATATTCTCTATGTTTTGGGAAACCATCTCTGCAATTGCCAGTGTTAGCAACAATCTAGGCAGCTTCTAAGTTGTTTTTTTATGTGACGGTATAGAAGCTGAAAACCATAGTACTAAGTCGTTTTTGTCTTCAATTCCTTATTGGGGATATTTTTGAAATGCTGTGGCAACACGATACAGGTTTAAAACCTTCGGCATTACTTTGATTCAACTCAAGAGCACCATCAGGCTTAGGAAGAGCAGTCCTACTTGGAAAGCGCTTTTTTGCCTCAATCAAGTTTACTGCGTGAAAAACCGGAATGTGATCGTGTTACTCAACGCTTTAATCCTTGGATAAAAAAAAAGGAACATATTGTAAAGCACACTATGAACATTGAACATCCATCATCACCGTTGTTTTCTATGCTCGCGGGCGAAATTTATTAGGAGTGAACTGGAGGATCTTAAACAGAGAATAAGGGTTGTAATCAAAAACTGTTACCGAACGCATCAAAAAGTGAACACAATACAAAGTTTTATATTTTCGTAATCGCCACGAAAAAATCAAACGGTTGTTGCAAAGGAATGAAAAAGTTTATTTATTTATTTCACGTCGAAGACGTAAGGAAGGCGCAAAAAACACATTGAGCGTTATAGCACGAGGCGCGAAAACATTAAAATGCAAATGATATACCAAAACTACTTAAGTAACACGACTACACGCATGCACCACCTTGCAAATAAAAGTAAAATTAATGTGACATAACGAAAAAATTGTCAAAAAATAAAAATGCTGACCAGTAGGCCTACAGCACCATTTTCAATTTAAAATACGCAATTTAAGTACGGTATTTAAAATTGTCATGAAATTTTGGTCATAAATTATTACACTTTCTCGAAAATGACAAAAACTTACGGTACTAGCACGAGTATTTACAATTAACATCAATTTATACAATTAATAAGACAATGTATACATTATGTACACAATTGCTTGACATGAAGCAACGAGTTATGTTACACTTACGATTAGCTTATCATAAGAATTCAGCTATTGATATAT
The DNA here is from genome assembly GCA_963965965.1 of Trididemnum nubilum. Lineage (NCBI taxonomy): Eukaryota > Metazoa > Chordata > Ascidiacea > Aplousobranchia > Didemnidae > Trididemnum > Trididemnum nubilum. The sequence goes on along the minus strand of OZ014484.1, from coordinate 36,385,508 downwards.
GAGTAGGATTCTAAATTTGTTTTCATAGTTTTATTTTATTTTGAACTAAGTATGGTTGAATGTTTTAAAGGAAAGATTGAACGTTTTTACTCTTTTTGGCATTCGTTGGTAACTGATTCCATACCCTAGGGCCCCAAAATTTTACGGATTTGTTTGCTTACTGTGAAGGTGCAAGAGATGGGAATAATTTTTGAATTGCTTCTTGTTGCCACATTTTTGCTCTTAGCAGTAAAGAAAAGTTACGAAATATCTTTGGTAGAGAATTTTTGTGGTAATTATGCATAAATAAAGCACTATTTTTTATCAAACACTGATCTAAAGAAGAAATTTAGTGTTATTAGAGGTTGCTAAGGCTTTATGTGTTTTCGTTGTTTTTTTGGAGGGGATGTGACGAATATTGTACTTGAAGAGAAAAGGTTGTTTAGAGCACGTATAAACCTGCTCCTTCTGCTTTATTTGACGAAGCGGAGTGAATATGCCTTAATAATACAGAGATGCCATCCTTCATAAAATTTGATCGCTAATTCATCTTTTTGGGGATGAGGTACTTAACCCATTTTCAAATCTAATTCTCAAAATGTTAAACTTGGCTCTTTTTCCGCCACTGTCCAGCTTGACGTAGTCAAATCGAAACTGTTCAAATCCAGCTCCACTGCATTTGACACATTTTCGATTAGCTGGCCGGCTTTCAACAGCTGCAAGATCGAAGGTGGCTGATATTCGCTAATCGTGTTGTTGGCATCGTTGGTTGCTCCAATGTCGTGCGAAGACATGGGACAATTGGGACGTGCACCAGCAAGAATTCTTTCAGAAGGTGGTGGTGGCATTGCATTGCCAGCGTCTAAAAATCGTACAAAAAAAACTTTCTTGCTTTGACTTTGCTGAATCTGAGAGCAAGAAGGTCCTCGGTTCGATGCTAAAACATCACACGAACCGGGCGGCTTGCCGTAATGCTTTTCGCTTTCGCATGATGCTTTAACATTTTCCAGGGTATATTCATGGAAAATAAACGGAACAAACTCTCTGGCTTCGATAGACTGATATTTTTTCAAGCGACCCGAGGGAACGCTAGACAATCTTTGCACCATCAGGTCCGTTGGTGGGCTTGCTTTATTCAAAGCGTCAAGAGAACGCTTTCGTCTTTTTTCGCAGCTTCGCCTTCGAAATGCCGCCGCTGCTTGGCACAGAGTTGTAAACGGGCTGACTTGTTCAGGCCCGAACCCGAAAACTAATTTAAAGCCCAAATCATGCCCGAAAAAACCCGGAAGTTAAGTTAGGTCTGAACAACGTAAGCGGTTTATTGCTCCTTTCCTAAGTAAATTTTGTCTGCTAACTGTAACAATGACAAATTGTGATGCAATAATAGTAATGATTATACACCATAGATGGGCAAGTTAATGGAAAACGTTAGCTTCGTTAACCACTAGTCCGTTAACAAACTTCACACCTCCGTTAACGTTAATCCGTTATTTTCAGCTTTAATTAACGGAAGTTAATAAACTCCGTTAACATTTTGCGTGTAATTTACATTTCGTTTTATTCACTCGCTTCTAGAACACGTATTGACGCTGTTGAGCTGATTGTAAGGAAATATTCATTGCTATGGTGGTCTTTTTGTGTTTTGAAAGTTACATTTTACAGTCTAATCTAATTTCAAGATAAAAACAAGTTCAAATGCACAACGAAGCTGCAAGATATTAGCGACAAAAACCTTAACGGAAGTTAACAGAACTTAACGGAAGTTAATTTAGTCCGTTAACATGAAAAAAGTTTTTAACGGATTAACGAGTTAGTGAAAAAGTTAGCTTCGTTATTAACGGATTAACGGACTTGTGCCCACCTATGTTATACACCAATTATCGTATTGGACCTTAAATGAAATCTTCATTCAGCAATGTTGCTAAGTTCTTTTGATTATATTTTTGTACACCTAAGACAAAAGAACGTCTGAGGCTCAAACTGAGCCCGAAATTAAAACTTTATTCCCAAACCCGACTTAAAACTCTGGCTCAGCAGGGCGTTTCTTCCGGGATCCATAATTTACTTTAGCCTAGTATACAGTATATTCTAACCGGCTTTAAAACTATCCTAATACACAGGCTATTTTAGAAATGATTAATTATCTAGAACAAATATTTTGTTATACCTGCTGCAATACGCCGAAGCGTGTAACGAGTTGGCGGGGCCCAATTCCGTGTCATCGCACCCGGGCAACACAGCTCGAGAAAAAGTAGGGCCTTTCGGGGAACAGAAGTTCTGAAAATTAAATCTCGAGCCGGTCAAATCGGACACAGTGTAGCCAACGGCTCGCCACCGCTGCGACATTTCTTCAAAGAGCTGTGTTGCCCGGTTCAATAATACGGAATTGGGCCGCGCCAACTCGTTACACGCTTCGGCGTATTACAGCAGGTATAACAAAAGATTTGTTGTAGATAATTAATTATTTCTAAAATAGCCTGAGTTTTTGGATAGTTTTAAAGCCGGTTAGAATATACTGTATTCTAGGCGAAATAAAGTACAATAAGGATCCCGGAAGAAAGTGCCCTGCTGAGCAGCGGCGGCATGTCGAAGGCGAAGCTGCGAAAAAAGACGAAAGCGTTCCCTTGACGCTTTGAATAAAGCAAGCCCACCAACGGACCTGATGGTGCAAAGATTGTCTAGCGTTCCCTCAGGCCGCTTGAAAAAATATCAGCCTATCGAAGCCAGAGAGTTTGTTCCGTTTATTTTCCATGAATATACCCTGGAAAATGTTAAAGCATCATGCGAAAGCGAAAAGCATTACGGCAAGCCGCCCGGTTCGTGTGATGTTTTAGCATCGAACCGAGGACCTTCTTGCTCTCAGATTCAGCAAAGTCAAAGCAAGAAAGTTTTTTTTGTACGATTTTTAGACGCTGGCAATGCAATGCCACCACCACCTTCTGAAAGAATTCTTGCTGGTGCACGTCCCAATTGTCCCATGTCTTCGCACAACATTGGAGCAACCAACGATGCCAACAACACGATCAGCGAATATCAGCCACCTTCGATCTTGCAGCTGTTGAAAGCCGGCCAGCTAATCGAAAATGTGTCAAATGCAGTGGAGCTGGATTTAAACAGTTTCGATTTGACTACGTCAAGCTGGGCTATGGCAGAAAAAAGAGCCACGTTTAACATTTCGAGGATTCAATTTGCGCACGGCTCCTTTCGAGACGCGCATAAAGCTACTGTTATACAAGGTGCTGAAACGGTCAAATATTGGGTGGATAAAATATATCGCGATGAAATTGCTGCAACGATCGAAAACGACATGGGCCCAACAATCGATCAACATACTCGAAAGCAGGTGCAGCTACATGAAATTGCGCGATTTCTTTGCGCGCAATTTGCTGCTTCAGCTCCCACAAGTATCGGTGCAACCTTCAGTCTGAATAGAATTTTCAACTCAATCTACAACCAGAAACCCGAGACACTGGAGCCGTATTCTGAAAGCAAATTCATAAAGTTTGTGAACAACAATGGTAAAATAAATCGACAGTTGCCAGACAATTTAATAGTTCAGCAAAAAAAAGTCGAAGCGCTCGTACATTTCAACTACGAATACACCGACAAAAAATTAATGCTTCTGGACGTACAAGGTTCTGCGGAACAAATGAAGCTGTATGATCCAGAAATTGCAACCAAGAAGCTGATGTCCGGAGATGACAAAATTTTCCTTTGTGCCGGAAATTTTAAGCACGGTTGCAATTAGGCAACTTATTCACGAACATCAGTGCAACAATTTTTGCAACATAATGAAGTAATCTGTTTTGGAAAGCCCTTGAGCTTCGTAGTTGCAATTTCTGGATCAATAGCGTGGCTGTAGGGGGGCTGGAGCCCCCCCCATTGGCCTGAAAAGTATACAAAATAGCGTGTTTTTAGCACTTTTGAGGCTGATTTTTGCCCTAAAAGCGAAAATAAGCCCTCCCCAAAGGCAATTGGGGTGAGAGTAGGTGAAGAACCTGAGTTGATGTGGAGCAGAACAAGTGGGTCACGGTTTACATGAAGACCTTTGTTTTTTTTGAGAACACTTGAATTTGAACAGAAAACCCTCTGAATGTCGGTGAAGATCTTTTTTTTTTTGAGATCACTTGAATTTGGACAGAAACATCCTCTGAATTTCGGGAAGACGTTTTTTTGTGGAGATCAAAAAGTCAGTATCAAGATCGTTTCGTTTGCTTTTAGCCTCCAAAATAGCCATCCCCAATCCAAATGCCTGGCTACGCCACTGTTCTGGATCATACAGACATTACGTATACGAATGTCTATTACGTCTTATTTAAAACACACACTTGCTGTTGGTGAAAGTTTTAAATATGACGCAATAGACATTCTTGTTTATAATTTCATTTAACTATTCGTTTCAAGACTGCGGGTTGGATTTCAACGTTGCGAATTCGTCTAAAATCACACGCCAACAATATTTATCTGCAATGTTGCATCGAATCCAACGTAGTTTTTTAAGAATTTGCAACGACAAAATCAAACCTCTAACCTTACGACTCGCAGTCTGGTTTCTTACCGCTGCCTGAGACAGCTTTTATCGAACATCCGTATTTACGCTGCATAAATACGCTTATCATTTGACTGCATGCATTTTGCCTTTTATCTTTTTCTGAGTTTTCATTGAAAAAGATATCATGCGTATTTCCGCTCAAAAATACGTGTGATCGGTAAAAGCCGCCTTATTCCCAAATTCATCATTAGTCAATTTTTCGGTTGAAAAAATATTTCAAATTTATAAAAAAATCAACAAAACAGGGCAATAAGTTTGTGGTTTATAATTAAGCACTTACATGCATTTCTGAATTTCGCAAAAGTTAAGAGAATTGAATCATTAACCTACAATGCAAGAGTCCGGATTTTGTTGTATTACCTTTTTGTTTGATTTTTAAAGGAAAATTGTTGAAATAAGTGACGTCTAGTGGTGGAGTGCAAGCAAAACCAATTGGCAGAGTCGCTTTGTATCATTGTTGTATTTCTTTAATGTGATTGCCGAGATCCTGTTTTTTTTTAAAATGCCAGTAAAAATCGTTATTTTTTGGCTACGGGTAACAACAATAAATACTTCAGGGCGGTAAGCTTTCTCACAGCCCTTCCAGCGGCAATAGTGCTCAACCAACAGGCTTTAAGTCCGACTTTGCATCGATAATTTGCAAGTTTTCAACGCGAATGGTTTTGCTTTTCTGATAGTTAACTGTTTGAATTCAAACAAAAATCTTTGACCAAATCTAAATCTCTAATTTTCCTAAGATAAATGCTGATTTAACTAATACGCTTTAATTTTCTTCATTTTGATATTCAACCATCAGAAACTGTCTCTGAAAACACACATTAGAATTTTTGCACGATACAACTCAATGATGTTTTCGGCAAGACCAGGGTTCTCAACCTTTTTATAACAGTGGCACATTTTAATTTTGAAAATTTTCCATGGCCTTTTAAAGAAATTTTTTACAAACTATTAAACAATATCCAAAAAAAAGTCAAAGATCATTGTCTCGGAGTCCGCGATTTGAACCAAATAGCTCTGTGACCCACCGGAAAATATTCTATGGCCCATTGGTTGAGAACCACTGGCCAAGACAGACATCTTTCAAAAGAAGTTCCTATCTACCACCTAAGCGTTTCGTCTGGCTGGGCCAACACGACGGCAAAAGCGTCTTTTCGTAGGATGAATGCTAGCTGTTTTCTCTTTAAAACCACACAATCATTCTGTTGTCGTCAGCATGTTTTTTGTGAACGTGCAAGCATCGACGCATTCATTCAACGATAAGCCACGATTTATAATCACTGGAAATTCACCTCTCATTTTGCTCAATAAAAAATCGTCTTCGACATTCAACACACCGCTGACCTCAGCTAGTTCTTTTAAATCTTCTTCCGTTAACTCGATGACCTTAAACATAAACAGAACAAAATTAATGCCATTAGCTTATAACAAGAACAGAATAAAAAACGACAAAATAAGGGCCACGGCAAGAAGTTTATTATATGTAGCTTGCTTTGCGTAGTATAAGTCTGCAAATTGTAATTTACCCGGTTCATGCTCAGAACCTATTACGGAAAACTCAGCAATTCTGCTAAAATCGTGGCAATGCATTTTAAAGAAATGTAGGGTTTGAATTTACTGAAACTTACTCAATATTTGCAAAGTTAAAAATGATTCAGCTAGACCAAAATAAAATGCTGTTGCGTGAAATTTTCATCTACTGATAAAAAAAATTGTTCAAAATTAAGCGCTTCTCGATTTCCCGTAACTGCAAAATTTTGCACAAGATGCCAAAAATAAACCTTTTTCGCTACGAAGTACAAAAGTTGCAAACACGAATGGTGTCCACTTGCGACAATCAACAACACTATCAGGTGAAGCCTTGCCAAGTTTCGAAATTAAAGTACCTTTATCTGAGCTGCTTTCAAAATTTCGGCAGATACAATTAAAAATTTGCGACTCGTTAGTTGGGTGGCTACCCTATTATACCTCAAAAAAAACACGAGAAATTTTTTTGTTTGTTTTTATGTGGGCTACAAGTGTGCAATATCTAAGAATTGATGCATAACACTAACAAAATCTTGCTAAACTGATAATTTGATGAATGTTACAAAAACACAAAATAGGTAAATTTGCCTTATAAAGTTGAATTTACACAGTATCCGTTTTTCGTACGTTTTAGTCCGCTTTTTTTAACAGTTTTGCTTCTCTAATAAAAAGCGCTTTTTCGTCCGCAATTTTATAATGTCCATATACGCACTAAGTAGACAGACTGTTATATTTTGATAAAAATTTTGTGTATGAGCGATATTTCACTATAGGGCTCTACCCCTTTACAAAAAATTTTTCTCGGAAAACTTTTGTTCAGTATGTGATACTCTGGCTAGTGTGAATACGAACATATAAAAACGCAGAAAAAAAGAAAAAGCGCGTACTTTTTCATGGAGAAGCAAAAAAATAAACAAACGGACGAAAACGTACGAAAAACGGATACTGTGTAAACCCACCTTAACTTCTTCGCTTGAAGGTAGTTTCGCAAACTAACAAATCAAACTCATCGCAATCTTCCATGTTATAAGTCTCCGGGAATTCGTATTTCGTAGGTGTGGTCAAAAACACCATCTAGTAAATAGGTACGTGCTTGGCGGCGAATGCGGTGGAAGTTCCAATTACGTGTATCTACAAAACACTTGCATTTTTTTTTACAGAACAGGAATGAAAACATATGCTAAAATCTTCTAGTAACACAAATAATTAATTTAGTTCCTTCAATGAAGTAGAAATTCTCTGGCAACTTTCGATCAGGTAAGATTGAGCCAACGTCAAACGAATTTGGTGCATCGATACATTTGACTAAATAGCCTCGATCAAGTACCAATTTGGGAGATAGCCTAATGTACCAATTGGTCCCTTTCAAAAATCCGGCCGGAAGGTTGGGTGGTCACCCAGTAACTTCAATATTCTACACTGATAAAAAAAAAAAAACGCTACCTGGATAAAAACTGCACGTAAACTATTATTTGCCGCTAACGTGATTGGAATTTGTTGGTACAATAAACCATTGCTCAGTTTGTTATGTTCCATTTGGGGCCGATAGAATTGGGTAGATAATGGTCTTCAACGCGAGTGGATGACTTCGCGGCATGAGAGCAGTCACCATTTGGGTAGTTCTTTAGTACCGGTACTACAGTAGTTTGTGAATACGACGTTTGCGTTTTGCTAAAAAGAAGACAGGTTCCACGTTGCGTCAGCAGAACATTGCTTCAAATGCTAGCCATAGTCTTCAACCTGACAACAGAGCAGCAATTGCGGCATTATAATACTGTAAGTTGTTTGCTTGGCTGGTTATACCTGTCCAATAAAGTGGATGGATTGTACATTCCGTCTCTTTTCAACTTCATTAGATGACGTTTGAAACAATTTTCAAGTTTCTAGTGAAGTTCTTTCCACCGTCTTTCTATCTATTAAATTTAGAAGTGCATCTAGAGAAACAAAAAAGTTGAAAAAATACACTTAAACTACAATGCTTTCTGAAGCCATAAGTGCAGAAACTTCTTTAAACTAGGCATGGTATTTTAAACCTTAGAAGTCTTAGACCACTAGAAAAATTGTTGAAAATAAGCACTAACACGATTAACATTAGATGAGGAATTTTGAAGCAAGATAATAGTTTTTTGCCACAGCCATATCTTAGACTTGTGGTGTTAAAGAAAAACTAGGGCTATCCGATATTTTATATCACAACAAAATAAGCGTTTCAGGCCGATGTGCTAGAGTTTACTTGGACTTGATGCTGTTTGAACAATGAACAAGGTCAAAAATTTTAGGAAGGCTTTATTTCACCGGAAATTTTTATCTAGTTTTTCATTAATTTTGACTCAAATCTAACACAAACTCAAATGCTTACTCTAAAACTATTCCCAAATCGAACCCTAACCTAAACCCTAATCTTAACCCCTAAAAAAGCAAATGAAAAAAGCGCGGATGAATATTTCTCATTCTCGTTTTATTCTCTTTAAGTTGAAAATTTTCGGTGAAATAGTCACTACCAAAATTTTAATGTACTTATTATACAAGCGGAGCTGATCCACTTGCGGCAATTTAACGCGCAACAAGGTTCGGCAAAAATTAAAAGTATATACAGTATTGCTTTAGGCAAAAAAAAAAAAAACAACAAAACAAACAAACAAGTACGACAGTAACATACATCATATAAATTCACAACACGAGTCGTTCAATTACCCTGTAACTTTGTTCAGTTGATTACTTTTTGACTTCAGCAAAGTTTAAACTTCGTCGAATCTTATCACTAGTTAAATTAAGCAAGTGGAACAGAACCATTTAACTAGGCTAGTAGCTTAGTACCAATCGAGGAAAGAAGTTGTATATACGAAGAACATTCAACATACAAATAACTCCTAATTCAGCAACAAGATGCTACTGCTTTTTTCTCTTTAAAATTCATAAGCTGCATTACGCCACTGGTTTTCAAAACACACTATCATTAAAACATGATTGACTGTGGTGATAAAGGTTAGTGCAACGCTTACTTGATTCGACGTGGATTGCCCATATACCACAGTAAATGATGAATTTTTCGGCCCCTTGCTAGTTTCTCAAATAGCAATGCATGGTAATCATTTTACCTGTTTCAGTTTCTTTATCAATGCAAATCATTGATGGAGCAATCCTTGCATCATATAAATGCTCAAAGAACCAGCGTGCTACAAGCATCAGCAGGATTCGAAATTAACGCCTGCCCGAGGCAAGCTGAAATTGCCTCGGGCAAGTTATTTTTGGCTTAACTTGCCGGACGGGCAAGCTATTAAAATACAGCATTTTTAGCAGACGCAGTTTAAGTCTGCTTTTGTTGCAATAAAATAAAATGTAAGTAGACAAAGCTTTAAGTTCCTTGCTTTATTTTAGCTAGCACTATTTGTAGTCATCACAATTAACACTTTGTTTAATCGTACGCACGTTATTAATCGCATTTAACACTTCTTTAATCGCACGCAGATTTTTCGATACTCGGTGTCGTTTAGCAACTTTATGGCACAACATGCAACGTTTTTTCAAAAAATTTTTTGATGCTTGCCGCGTTAGCCGCTGTTTCAGATACCACAATTACTACCCTGCGCTTCATGAAGAAAACTTCAAAAATTTTGCAATTTTATTGTAATGATTATTTTAAAGATCTTTTAGCGCCTATAACTTTTGCAAGATTTTTCGGCTTTCTAGCTGTTGTAGTTTCCAAAATATTCGCGATTGAAAATGCGTTTGCAACAAACTGCAACGTTAATTAATGTCGTTGTAAACGTTTTAATTGAAACAATTACAATTAAGAAATCAATTTTTCGTAATGTATGATTAGAAAAAGTTGCTTATTACGTCTCATTAACATAAAATCGCGCACAAGAACTTGATTTTGATACGCGTATTATGCAAATTCAGTGTTTTTGCAAAGTACATTTTACGAACTTTTTTCCAAACATAAACAACCTCAAAACTTATTGTACCTATTTTTTTTCGGGCAAGTTGAAATTTCCTCAGGCAAGTAGACATTTGATATCACTTGCCCATTCGGCAAGTTGTTGAAAAAGTTAATTTCGACCCCTGATTATGTTAGAATTGTCAGTCCATAGTCGAAACCACATTATGCATCTGCTGGCAGTGTCAATAGAGTCATACACTGCTAATGGGAATGTGTTTCTTTGAAAGCCCATTAGCTTGCAGTGTCCATCTAGGGAGTGTACTCAATTTGGTCCTTTGCTCGTCAAATGACCTTTTGGGTGAGCTTTTTTTGAACCAGGTTGTCGTGATTTCAAACCTTCTGGATCTAAATTAGACATAGCAGCATTAACTAAATTTCTTGGCACATTCAATCCATATTGATTTTTAACCTTTTTATGCATTCCTCCATAACCTAAAGCTTTTGCAGTCCCATGTTTCAAATCATCTGCAACAGCTTTTTTAACATCTTCCAATTGGATTGAACAGTTAAAATATTTTATTCCAAAAAATTGCAACCGCCGAGCTAAAGATCTTAAACTCCTACTGTACTGCGAAAATTCTTTTACAACGTAACACAATATTTCATTTCTTTGCAAATTTTGCCTTAACAACCTGTGCAAGATCATACAAAGAGCTAAATCATATTTCCAGCTACTCATATTGAATCATCAGACTGTTGCTTGTGATGTCATAACAAAGTGTTCAAGAGTCTAACAAGCAAAATAGCATCCACCACAGCAGCTGCAAGTCCAGGATAGCCCAACAGGACTTCAGAATTAAATCAGATCTGAGATGCCACATCAAAAGATAACAGTACAGCATTTTCATTTGTCCACATCAAGAACAATAACTTAATTGAAATGCCTCACTAACCTTTACTAAATGAAACATATCAGTACAAACTTTGTTTGAATATCAGATGTTTTTAAACAATATTTTTTGAGTAGTTTCAAGATAACGACATCAATGTCCCTATTGTTCCGTACGGGTATAATTGAATACTTTGTCAATCACCTAAACGTGTGTGGGAAAATAAAAAATTAAATGTATTACATTTGCTTAATTCAAAATTGTGCAATTGCAAAAGTCGTTTTAGCAGCTTAATCACAGCATGCAGAATTATTGTTTATCCAGTTCAGAGTTTAATTGCACATTTGGTAAAAATAGAATTTACATAAAGCTTGCAAGGCTTAATTGATTCTACATAATTCAGAATTAAATCTTTCATTTCTTTTAAGTCTATTTTTGTTGACTGAAACAAGCTCAGAGTTGTTGAAATGTTTGCCAAAATTCTTCAAGTTTGTTCCAATATTGAAGCTACTTTTAGTTTGGAAGGCTATATTTCACCAGAAATTTTTATCTAGTTTTTTATTAATTTTGACTCAAATCTAACACAAACTCAAATGCTTACTCTAAAACTATTCCCAAATCGAACCCAAACCCAAACCCTAACCTAAATTCTAATCTTAACCCCTAAAAAAGCAAATGAAAAAAGCACGGATGAATATTTCTCATTCTCATTTTATTCTCTTTAAGTTGAAAATTTTCGGTGAAATAGTCACTACCTATTAGTTTTGCCACTTTTTTACTGCAAAAAATATAACCAGTAGCTAATCTGCCAATGAATATGAGAATATTTGTCTTGTATATAATCTAGTAATGTAAAGTGTGAGGTAAGCTACAAAAATACACATTTTTAAATTTTTTTGGCTAAATTCAATAATTAATAAATATGGGTTGATATTTTTCAACAGTGTCTGCTGCACCGGCCCAGTTTCCAATGTCTGATCACTGCTGTACTGGTAGCGCAGGTCATTTCATTTTGCTGCTCAATTTACCATCTCTCAAGCTGGCATCGCTGCCTGAACCCTAACTCTAATCGTAAGGTTTTAGAAAAGAAAAAGAGTTATGTAGCGAAATACCGTAGCTCTCTAGCACTATATTTGCTAAGCGTGTCCAGCGCGAATCGATACCAAAACCCTTGGTTCGGCAGGCAAGCGCGCTTGCCACTACACTATCAGGACTTTGTATTTGATGCGTCAAACTGCCGCATTTAAATCGAATTAATGGGAAAAAAGCAATACAATAGGCTGCTGGTGCTCCAGCAATTTGATGTCTAAAGCCGGACCAGTGCAGCAGACACTACCATATTTTTCGCCTGATTAGTGATAGCAACACTAATGCTAACCCTGCAGTAACTTTTAGCCTATCCCTAATTTTAACCCTAACCCAAATCCTAATTTCAACCAAATCTTTTATTTATGCTTCAATGCACGCGACATCACTCACAACTAATGCTTGTTGGTGACATTTAGAAAAAAGAGGCGAAACATTTCAAAAAAAAATACCAACCTTGACTTGACCCCTGAACTGCAAGATCACCTTTAGTTTAAGCTGCTAAACTAGTGCAGTATAATAACCTAAACCAGACCAGAAACCAAACAATCCTACTTAAACCCTAACATCAACCAAAAATATACAAATGACTAATTAAGTGCCCACTCTTTGCTCATTTTATTGTCTTAACAATTAACATAGCAGATTGTGCAAGCTTACCTGCTTACCAGTATGTAACACTACCACTTCAGACTTATCAAAAATAAAATCTCCACTACAGTCAACTGGTTAAACTCAACACAGAACCCTTATTTTCATTTTTTAGGAAAGTGACCGATGTTGCGATTGTTACGTACAAGTGATAAAGTAAACAATAATTTCCTCTCCATCAATCATATACCTGATATTCGAACAACTCCAGCAGTTATATTTACTTACATCTCAGATCTTAAGCACCTGCATGTATAAGTATATGATAACGAGCATGATTGATTCTAAATTAGGCCTACATTGTGCATTCTTTAACCTGTAATGTTTAATTTGAGTGGTGTAACATGTGTAGCAATCATGTAAATAAAAATCGCCTTTTCAACTTCAACATCTTCTGTCAGCTTTAGGCTATGTCTTGACATCTCAGATCTGACGTTGTGTTGTTGTTTCCTTTTCCTGACTCTATGTATCATACTGGTGTTATTTATTACAACCGGTATGTATTTGCTATTGTTGTCAAACACAGAACACCAAAATTATTAAGTTCATTCATTGTCATAAACAATGAATAAACTTAATAATTTTGGTGTTCAGTGTTTGAATGATGCTTGTCACAGCTCTATGCACTGTTTGAATCTTTCATTAAATTTCCAAAAATCAGCAAAAGAGCAAACTTCATGTAGTCAGAAGTAGACATTACACTGCTTGAACTGCATCATCTTCTTCTCCATACTGACACTGGGGTGGCTACCAAACCTACCAGTACTCATTTTTTAATTAGCGTAACAGATTCAGGGTTTGAACTAGGATTCAAGTTCGGTTTGCGACTTCTGACATTTTTAATCTTGCAGAGGCTACCCCAGACCCTAACATCAGCCGCTGCCTTTTTACTTTTCAAATTCACTTATTATTTTGTACCGGTATAACAGATTACAGTATTACAGTTGGTAAGTTTATATGAACTGTAATCTGAAACTTACTGGTACCTAGCTCTGAACTGAACCCTCAGAACAAATTCTAGGCTATCTTTCAAACTAAATATCCTATTAGACTATTTGTCTAAGCATGAAAACCTGGACCTGACTTCACAAAAAAACGTCCGAGCCTACTGCTCTGGGCTACTTAGTAATCAGTCCATAAACCAGCACTCAATAAGATCTAGGCCTACCATTTTGTAAATTGCATGAGACAAAAACACTGGAAAACTCTAGCGTACAATTAAAATACAAGCTTTTATTAGCAACAAACACACAATGCAACGTAGGTCTAGGCCTGTAATACCACTCTTTCAGCTCAGTCTTTTGTCAGTCCCTTCGTAGTTCATTTCAATTATAGCCTAGTTCATACTGCAGAGTGGTAGGCTACCCTGGGACTTCACAATTTCAAAGTTTCTCTTTAGAAACCGTTAGTCGCTGTAGCAAAATTGGCAATGCTGGGCCAAGGCTTTGTTTGTTCTATTGTTTTGGCAATGCTGGGCCACGTGTTAAAATGCATTTTAAAATCGATTTTGAATTTGATTTTAAATTTGATTTTAAATTTGATTTTAAAATCGATTTTAAATTCGATTTTGAATTCGATTTTGAATTCGATTTTGAATTCGATTTTGAATTTGATTTTGAATTTGATTTTGAATTTGATTTGAATTTGATTTTGAATTTGATTTTGAATTTGATTTTGAATTTGATTTTGAATTTGATTTTGATTTTGAATTTGAATTCGATTTTGAATTTGATTTTGATTTTGAATTTGAATTCGATTTTGAATTTGATTTTGAATTTGATTTTGAATTTTACTTTGAATTTGATTTCGAATTTGATTTTGAATTTGATTTGAATTTGAATTTGATTTTGATTTTGAATTTGAATTTGATTTTGATTTTGAATTTGATTTTGAATTTGATTTTGAATTTGATTTTGAATTTGATTTTGAATTTGATTTTGAATTTGATTTTGAATTTAGTTTTAAATTTGATTTTGAATTTGATTTTGAATTTGATTTTGAATTAGAATTTGAATTTGATTTTGAATTTGATTTTGAATTTGATTTTGATTTTAAATTTAGTTTGAATTTGATTTTGAATTTGATTTTGAATTTGATTTTGAATTTGATTTGAATTTGATTTTGAATTTGATTTTGAATTTGATTTTGAATTTGATTTTGAATTCGATTTTGAATTTGATTTTGAATTTGATTTTGAATTTGATTTGAATTTGATTTTGAATGTGATTTTGAATTTGAATTTGAATTTGAATTTGAATTTGATTTTGAATTTGATTTTGAATTTGATTTTGAATTTGATTTTGAATTTAGTTTTAAATTTGATTTTGAATTTGATTTTGAATTTGATTTTAAATTTAGTTTGAATTTGATTTTGAATTTGATTTTGATTTTGATTTTGAATTTGATTTTGAATTTGATTTGAATTTGATTTTGAATTTGATTTTGAATTTGATTTTGAATTTGATTTGAATTTGATTTTGAATTTGATTTTGAATTTGATTTTGAATTTGATTTTGAATTTGATTTTGAATTTGATTTTGAATTTGAATTTGATTTGAATTTGATTTTGAATTCAATTTTGAATTTGATTTTGAATTTGATTTTGAAAATGAATTTGAAAATAAAATCAAGTTTAAAACTTTGAAAAACATGGTTGGCGACCATGGGCCACCATAGTCGTTCATCTTCAATCTTTGCATCATTTCAGGTTGATGATTTTCATAAAACAAACCACATTTCGAATGATTTTGATAGCGTCCTAAAAAAAGTTTGTACTTTTTTTAGAATGCAGACAGTTTAGAACGAATTTATTATGGATTTGTGTTTAATTTTGTTTGTTGGAGGTTTAGGATGGTTGGTCATTCATCTTCAATCTTTGCATCACTTCAGGTTGATGATTTTCATAAAAGAATCCAGATTTTGAATGATTTTGATAGCGTCCTAAAAAAAGTTTCAGACTTTTTTTAGAACGCTGTACTTTTTTTAGGACGCCGAGACGTTTTAGGATGAATTTATTACGGATTTGTGTTTAGTTTTGTTTGTTGGCAGGTTTAGGATGATTGGTCATTCATCTTCAAACTTTGCATCACTTCAGATTGATGATTTTCATAAAAGAAACCAGATTTCGAATGATTTTGATAGCGTCCTAAAAAAAAGTTTCAGACTTTTTTTAGGATGCTTTGCTTTTTTTGGGACGGAGATGTTTCACGACAAATTTATTACGGATTTGTGTTTAATTTTGTTTGATGGCAGGTTTAGGATGATTGGTCATTCATCTTCAAACTTTGCATCACTTCAGGTTGATGATTTTCACAGAAGAAACCAGATTTCGAATGAATTTGATAGCGTCCTAAAAAAAGTTTCAGACTTTTTTTAGGACGGAGGTGTTTTAGTACATACCGGAACTTCAACTATTACAGCATAAGTTTGCATCCAGTTTATTATTAAAAACTAAATTTTGTTAATTTTAATTGCATTCCCAATTAATTATTAATTAAATAAACTATATTTCAGTTGATTTTTGATAGCGTCCTAAAAAAGTATTGGTTTGTTAGGACATTTAGGACACGTGTCCTAATCGTCCTAAGCATTCTAAAATAAATATTACCCATTTTTGCCATCTACAGGTGCTGCATTTTTTATGCTATATTCTAAAGTGTGATTATTTAATATAATCACAAATAAACGTAAGTGATTGATTAATTAACTAAATTCTCGAAGTCAAAAAGAAAAGTCTAACGTGAGGTTGGCTGATAACGTCGGATGTGACTGTGACCATCCAGCAGGAAAAAATATATAAAAGAATATTAATGCTTATCAGGACAGATACCGTAGCTTAGTACCGGTAGAGGTTACAGGTTCAAGGTTACCGTATGAGATCGATTAAAAACTAAAACTGAAAAGAATTAGCCTTGCCTAGTGAATTAAATTAGTGCCTGAGCATTGGCTTCCAGTTTCATGTGCATTCAGGATTTTTCTCTTCTTATTATTTCAAGCTTGCTGAAGCAGATTAATGGAATTTCAATTTGAAACAGCACGTTTAGAATTTATGGTAAGTTGAATTGAAAGTTTTTTAATGTTCTGTTTCAGGAATCACTAAATCAAGATAACATTTTAACTTCTGGCTTTCATGAGGTACTGGTAAACTTCAAAAAAGCCATCATACGCATGCTACATTTTAGATACTACTGGTATGTGCAACATATTCAGAAAATGTTAATGCGGCATTGTCACATGGCATGCTTTTAGTTAGTACCTAGCTTTTGCAATTCCAAGTCTGTATGGTTAAGTTAAAGTAATACAGGTAGGCATTGGCAATTCACATGACTAGAGGTTCTGGTTTTGATTCTCTGGTTAGCATATTGCAATCTGACATGGTTTCCATAACCAGATAGTGCAATCTTTTTGAATTATGGTTTGTGCAAGACAGCTCTAGAGATTGTAAAATATTTTTATAACTACGTTTCAGCTTTCCCAATCAACTCAGAACTTAATAGGCCTAGTGCAATGGTGCACTGATGAAAAAGAAAAAAAATTAAACTTGATCCAGGACAGAGCCCGAGTTTCTGTTAGTTTAAAATTCGACTCACTGAGAGAGATATTGCCAAGTATCAATAGGTTTACTAGTATATGCTTCAGCCAGTGTTCCTTCTAAGAGAAAAAGAAAAGCAAAATCTTTTCTGGCATTTTTGTACAAATTTTTTGCAAGTGTGAAAGGAGTTTTTGGCATTTTGATGTTTTATTTTATTGTAAAAATAATTATTTCAAGATTGAAAATAATCTAAAGCCACATTTAGCAGTTAGGTGCTTCAGTTATTTAACAATCTGAAGTGACTAAGTCCCTCCCACCATGTGACAATATCTGGAACTACGATAGATTGCTACAAATCCCTTTTGGAAAGTTGTGCCAGAGAAAACTGGTGCACAGAATTACAAAATCTTGCGCTAATAGCACAAAAATAATTTTGGCATGATGCAGAAGTCCTTGTAACAACATAAAATGCAGTATGGATGTTAAAAAACTCCCTGTTATTTGTGGTCCCTAGGAGTGCAGACCTTCTTGTCAAGGTTTAGTTGCAAAGTAAATGAAGATCGGGAATTTCAAAAGTAAATTATATCCCCAAAATTGGTGAGCTTTTTGCACTTTGATTAGCATGGAGCAAACTACAAATAAGAGCTAGGTTGAAGCAAAAATTCAGTGCAACGTATTTGACCTTTCCACCCTGGCAGTACGAATGGCAATTAAGGAACTGCACTAACTAGTGTTTTTTTTTTCTTGTAATGTTAGCGGTTTTGCAAGGCCTAAGCTGTGACATTTTTGCAAAAGCATAAGCCTATTTTCATGCATTTTTCAGTGCTTACTCAGAAGATAAAAACTTAAAGGGAACTCTGATCTTAGCTCCAAAATACATCAAGCAGTCTTGTCTCAAATATTTTATTTCGTTGAAAAAGTATTTAGTAATGTGCTATTGGTGTTACTCCTAATATTGAATATTCCTTGCATGGAGTAGACTAATTGTAATTTAACCAAGCAGCACTTTGTATTGGTATAATATTTTTAGGAAAAAATCAGCCAAGATTTGTCTTCGGGGAAATCTGAAACTGTGCCATCATTTAATGATTTGTATGGAAAATATGTGGGGACAGAAACTGAGAAAAAAACTGCTGCTGACCAAACTCTGAGGGATTTGATCAAAGAGGAATTAAATGATTTTGACCAGTCATGTTCTACAACTACGATTACTAACATTCTTGATATTGTGACTATATCTGTCGCTGTGGCTAAGCAAGGTAGATTTGATAAGATGAAGTCTGTTACCTATGGTTAAGAATATACTTACCCGGTTAGGCTAAATGTTTCCTCTTCATTTTGTTTGTCTTGAAGTGAATCATTTAATAGCCAGTTTTGATGAATTGATCTCATATGGTAGTTATGAAAAAGTTAAAAACTTTTTAAATTATTTCATATTTAAACAGTTTTTTGTAGTTATCGAACTCATTATTTTCGATTCAGGATTTACAAACGTTGATTCAGACTTGTAGCTTTGATTTCAAGCCATATCAAGAAAGCTGATATAACATAAAAACCTAAATTTTTTATCACATTTCCAAGGTAGAATAATAAACTTACAAAAATGCAATAAAACTACTGCTACTTTATAGTGCAATACTAGGCTATTATTAGAGGGGTCAATTCATCATGGATCACCCAATGCACTTTAACGTAAAATCTCCGATTTGCATAAAATTTAGTTTGCTTGTAGAGTTTATGTAAAAAAAACAATATTTTAAATTTTATTGAAAATGGAGCTGTAGTTTTGGAGATAGGCCCCTTAAAAAATTGGGGTTTTTGCAAAAAAAAGGGGGTACTCGCCATATTTTAAATTGCATTATCTCTGAAACCACTTGGGGGATTTGAAGAAATTTGGTGTCATTTTGAAAGAAATTGCCCTTGGATTCCATTTCTGTTAAAAAATTTCCAGAATATGTATGTTTACGGGCGATGACCTTTTGATCTTTACTTTGACCCGGAATTTGACCTAGTGGATCACGTGACCCATTGTATTTAAAGGTGGAAAAAATCTCTGTCATCCTCGTAATAACATATAAAAATTTCAGTGAGGTAATAACTGTATTTGTAGTATAGCCATGGTTTAAGTTTCATTTTGGGGTAATTTCCGAATTTCAGCAAGTGGATTATACGTAGTTACATACTGTAGTAAAGTTTATAATCCAGTCACCTTGCAACCATACATGTGTTTAAAAGTTTTCATTCAAGAAATGCCGTATTTATTGCATAAAGAAGATTTGAAATTAACGCTTGCCTGAAGCAAGCTGACATCGCCTTGGCCAACCTATTTTCTGCCTAATGATATACAGCATGTGAAGTGAACAACATCGTACAAGATTATTTAGAAACACGTATTGCCGCTTTTGTAAAAATAAAATAAAATGCAAGTGGAGAAAGTGTTTGCTTGCTTTGTTTTAGCACAATCTGATAAAAAATAATTATATTTGATTAAAAAATTGAAAAATTTTTGGTTGATCTCAGGTGGAATGACCCAACGGTGGTGTGAGGACTACCAATATTTTGCTACTTGAAGGTTGTATTAGATGTAATTGTTTTGATTAATATGTTATTTTCAGGTTTATGTTCACCAAGCATTCCATTTATAATTTTGGGTGATGTGCTAGATTGTGTTACTCTAGATGCATGCGACATTGTGTTTCATTATATAGAAGAAAGAGTGGGAATATGGAAGTCTGCCATGTTTTACACTGCAGGTAAATTTCACGACACAATTTTAATGATAATAATTGTTATATATAAACAAAACATTTTTTACTGCACATAATAAACCTATCATTGACACTTGCTGGACTACAGAGAGGTGTTAGTTTTCGAATGAAATTGCTTATAGAACAATTAACAAATGACCAGCAAACATAGCCTATGAGAAATGCCATAGCAACTTCTTATTATTTGGCGTGCATCAACTCAGTACGAAGTTCTTTTTAAGCTGGTTTGACTGTTTTTCTGTTGAAAGATTATCCATTCTTTGTTTTCAAGGGTTTTACCTAAATGCTTTCAGCAAAACAGTGATTCATTTTGCTAGCATTGCTATGGTGTAATGTTGGTAAAAACATGGTAGTTGGTTTTCCAAACTTGCTCATGAACAATACCCAAGTCACCATAAATATCACTTAGAAACTTGCCTTGCAGCCATGCCATAAATTGCCCCCAACCACTCCTCATAACTTTTCCCATACCTCAACACGAAACTGGCAATTTGTCACTGTGCGCTTTCAAAAATCTTAACACTAATTTCCCAGCAGTTCTAATGAAACCAGCCTGAAAAAACTTGTTAAAAAAAACAAGGCTGCTATGTGTTATTTGTTAAACAGACGTAGAGTGCATTCTTTATATGCATGATTAAATTGACCCATAATAAGCAAGAGGGTAAGTAACAAAAAAATAACATTTTATACATGGTTAATGTCTCAGGAAAAAATTATTTGCTGCGAATGTGCAATGATCTTTTACGAAGACTTTCACAATCAAAGAATACTGTTTTTTGTGGAAGAATCCAATTATTTTTAGCAAGACTCTTTCCTCTGTCTGAAAAATCAGCTCTGAATTTGGTGAGTTTTATTTCTATTAAAGTCAAAACAAAGTTGTGCCATAAGGCTTACTAAGCTCTTGTGGCTCTTAACAGTAACTAAGCATTTATAGACGGTAAATTTCATTAACGATCTAAAATTTTAAGATGGCTATTATAGTCAAAGCTGCACTTGAGGACCTCAAAGGTTTGCCACGTCCTGGAAAAGTCCTGAATTTCTTGGCTGTTCTGGAAAGTCCATAAATTTTGCTTATAAGTCAATGAAAACATTTGTAAGGTGCTTTTGTGCTTTACTGGGACAAACTAGTGTTTTTTTTATAATAACTTATCCCTTCTAATAATTCCAAACCCATTGCTGTGATAGTTTGCATTGTGAAGATCCTTTAAAAAACTTTACTGTTAAACTGCCAATAATTGGCGCTTTGCAGTACAGTTTGTATAAACCATTTAATATTGTTAGGAAGAACGGATTCAGGGAGAGTAATTTATTGCAATGCGATAATCTTTTACTGCTAGTAGCAGTAGCGCTGGGGGCCTGCCATTGGTATGTTGACCAAAATGTGCAATAAGGAAAATAGGACGTTTTTATCACTAATTCTGAGGCAGTTTTTTTTGCAATAACGTGGACTCTAAAAGTAATTTAAAGCCACTTTTGAAACATGGGGGTAGGGACTAATATTCGTCAAAAATAAAATCAGTAACAACCATAGGCATCAATGTTTTTGTTGATTAAGCAAATTCCGAGGGGGCGAAATGTTTATGAGAAGTTTGGTTAAACTTCATAATTCTATTTCAGTCCGGAATTTTGCCCCAAAATTCAAAAGATCTTTGCCGCATTGTGGATCTGTCTCGACTGGAATTTCCGATTTCTTGTTGCCAAGTGGGTATTACTTGCCAGAAAACCGAGGGGGCCAGACATATTTCGCCCCCTTCAGTGTTAGACTTGAGGAGGCACTGCCCCCCACCCACCCATAATTGACGCCCATGGTAACAACTAAGTGAAAAATGGCTAAAAATAAGCTATCAATTCAATCGCTTGGTGCAAAATGCTTAACATAGGCTTTACAAAAAATATGTATTGGGGGATGGGGGGGCTGTTTGGCATATTTAATTCAGTTAATTACCAATCATCTTTCAAATCTCGTTTCATTAGCCCCTCTCAAATTATCTTCGTGTATAAAATATAAGACAAATTGTGGGGGTTTTCTAATTGTAGGATTTCTGATTTTCTGACAGGAAAAAAGCTATTTTGGATAGAACTGGAGTTTTACCATTAGCTATAGCCCATTTACACAACCAGTTTAATCATGTTTTTGCAGTGCTAATTTCTACGTCAGATTTTAAAAGCATTAATTTTTCCAAAATAGGCCTATAATTAAGTTATTATTGCAAAAAGCATGCAAAATCTTTGCTTTGCTTTGCCCCCAGAACCCCAATGGCCCCTGGTGGCTTTACCCCATACCCCCGACACACAGTTCCCCATTGCAGACTTCTGGCTGTGCACCTGGCTAGAAGCAGTAATGCAAATTGCAAAGGCTTTACACCAAAATTTTTATTCAATAACAAGTGCAAAAATGTAGGTGTATGAAAGAGTAATTATTTTGAAAATTAAATTAAAAGTCCTATGAAAAAGCCCAAAATAGTTTTGGAAAATGACCTAAAAAGTCGTGGAATTTGATTTTGCAGTTTCTGTGGCAACCCTAAGCCCAGTAATGTATTTTTTCAATTCTTTTCATCTTTCACTTTATTTTTTCAGAACGATGCATTAATTTATTATCTCGTTGGAGAATTGTTTATTAAATCAATTTTTCATAACTTGACCGTTTTTGTCAAACGAAGGAGGAAATAAGTGCTCTATTTTCTCCGTTATACCCTTTTATGGCCTACTTTGTCGTCATTAGAAGACAAAATCTTTTCCGTAAAGTTTTGTCTTATTAAGTATGGTAATGCAGAAACAGGAAAATTTGAAGATTGCAGCAATTAAATTTTTATTTAAGGTGAGCCAGTTCAATTTAGAAAATGTAACTATCTTCAACAAAGATCCAACCAACAGTACTTTAAAATTATCTGACGAAAATGGCGAAAAAATGGACGTTGATGCTGATGCTGATCAAGCAAATGAATCAGTTTCTGAACAAAGGTGAATACGGTATCTTGTAGAACGTACGTAACACGTGCTGTTTTCTGCGCTAGTAAGGCAATTTGATAAGAGTTACTGGGACCACTGAGATCATGTGTTACTCACTTTCAGCTTAAAATCAAACTTTTTTCATGTTTGCGTCAAAAGCAGGTCATTAATTGTTTTCTGGGCCACTCTCGTACCCTCATAATTAAACGATGTTTATCATGCATATTTTTGCACTGCCATACTTTTTGATTAGTTGCTTTCAATGCTGCTCTTACAAGATAAAGCTGGCATACATTTTACAATAGATCAGCACCCAATGCCTGATAGAACATTCCAGTTCCAAATTATGACTATTTTGAAATTTCTGCACTTGTCGACCCCTTATCTAGTGAAAAGTTCACGGAGCTCGTAGAGCCAGTGACAGCATTTCGCACATATTCGACTGGTTCTTGAATTAAAAAAAAATGTATATAATATATGTATATAAAATTCAGTTAAGGGGGTTCAGGACAAGAGCACTCGGGACATTGTTTCACAAAATGAATAATGATTTAATGACAATAGATGGATTTGAGCCGTGTGACGCGTTTCGTCCTTGCTCAAGGTACTCTTCAGGCGACAAAAGTCAATTTTGTTAGCAAAAAAAAATTCTTGCAATCGGCCCCCCTTACTGTTTCTAGGCTATATGTCTTCCAGTGCAATATGGCTACGCTAAGACTTTTCGCCTACAACTTACCGACCACCATAACCCAGTAGGCTACTAACTCGCTATTTGAAACCTTCAAAATCTACCACTCGTAAAATCTGCTATTTGTTACCGAAATCTTACAAGCTAAGCCTACTTACTGCTAACATTGCGAATTTGGTCTGCATAACGTTAAATTCGAAATCAATCATTAGAAATTAATACCGAACTGTAGCCCATTATTGTCAAAAAATACAAAATATTGCAAAACACTACGTACGGAGCTATACGCAATGGAAAATTTTAATAAGAGACCCCAACGTTATTCAAATTAAAATTTTCTATCCACATAGCACTATCTCAGAGTGCTCAAACTAAAAAAGTGAGCGAATTCAAATTTTGAGAAAGGGTCATAGTCAAGAGATTCCTAAACCGAGAGTGCTCAAACCACTAACTTGGTGAGCGTAAATCAAATTCAGTTAAGGGGGTTCAGGACAAGAGCACTTGGGGCATTGTTTCACAAAATGAATAATGATTTAATGACAATATGAAAATAAATGGATTTGAGCCGTCGCGACGCGTTTCGTCCTTGCTCAAGGGACTCTTTTGGCGACAAAGGTCAATTTTGTTTTGTTAGCCAAAAAAGGGGGCCGATTGCAAGAAAAAAAATTTTGGCTAACAAAACAAAATTGACCTTTGTCGCCTAAAGAGTCCCTTGAGCAAGGACGAACCGCGTCGTGACGGCTCAAGGTCATTTACTGTCATATTGTTAAATCTCTATTCATTTTGTGAAACAATGTCCCAAGTGCTCTTGTCCTGAACCCCTTTAACTGAATTTGATTTACGCTCACCAAGTTAGTGGTTTGAGCACTCTTGGTTTAGGAATCTCTTGACTATGACCCTAGTCTTAGCCTTTTTCGAAATTTATATGTATGTATATAACTGTTAGCATTACAAATTACACTGTTTGCTGTTAGCATTAAGTAGGCTTAGCTTGTAGATTTCGGAAACACGTAGTAGATAGATTTTATTAGTGGTAAATTTTGAAGGTTTCCAGTACCGAGTTAGTAGCCTACTGGGTAATGGAGGTCGGTAAGTTGCAGGCGAAAAGTTTTGGAGTAGCCACATTGCACAGGAAGATAGATATAGCCTAGAGACGGTAAGAGGGGCCGATTCCAATAAAAAAAAAGGTTTTATTAATGTATATATATACATATATATACTATCTATCAATCAATTTTTTCTTGTATTTGCTGAATGCATAACATAGATTTTCGAGCGTATCTTATTTTAAGTGGTAACTTTGCTTAGTTTGGAGATCATTACTTTCAATTTGCTGTATTTGTCAATTTGTGTTGCAGTGGAATAGTTGACTACAAGTTGTATGAACATATTTGGAGCTTACAAGATCTCTTTCGATATCCAGTGCAATGTTATACCAAAGAACTCTGGGACAAGTTCACAACAGTAAGCGATGCTGGAATCTCACGGTGATGAGTAATTGAATATTTGTAATCTAAAAAAACCAATGTTTTTGGTAATGTTGCTCCAAGCTTAATGCTCCGAAATTTATCATCACATCTATGGGTATAATCTGTCCAAATTTGTCTAGGTGCTCTTGATCAAAACAAGACAACTAACTGCCAACGTTAGTGTTAAGGCGGTAATCATTTGGTTGTGGGTCAGTTGTCATGTACCCGTCTTTGGCGCCTCGCTTAACCAACATTGAATTGATGGAAGATAGATTTCATGACGTCCTGCAAAACCAAAGAGCAATTTTTTTTCTACGAGAAAAGAGATTGTCTTCCCGTTTGTCGACCTCAACCATGCTCTCCCGGTGCAGACTTTCGAATACGGTAATACTCGATTATTTGAAAGTTCGCAGCGGTGGCGAGCCGTTGGCAACACTATGTCCGATATGGCTAGCTCGAGATTTGAACCTCAGACCTCCTGCTCCAGAGACGAACGCGTTACCGTTCGGCTAACTTGCTATTCAAGCATTCGTGATAAGTTTAATGCTTTAATCTTTTTTTTTCTTTAGAACGCAGACGCTGTGTTCCGAATATTCTCCAGCTTCAAACTAGAAGATGTTGCGAACAGCCGAAGCACAGCACAAACACGCCAGAGCAACAGGTTATTCCACATCTTATTGTGTACTATGAGCAGAGCATGAATTTACGGATTCAAAAAATTGCGGGTGTTTAGCGCGTTTATCGTGACATATACTGCTCAGTGGTCAAGTGATTAGAGCGTCTGCTACTGAAACCGTAGACTCGGGTTCGATTCCCGGTCGGGTTAAACCAAAGACTGTAAAAATTAGTATTCACAGCTTCCCTGCTTGACGTTCAGCAATTAAAGGCACAATGTGAAGCCTGCTACGTGTGTGGTAGACTGGTGGGCAGGTGGCAGCTTGACTCGAAGACCGAAAAGTCCCTTTGCTGTCTCGTGGCCAAGGTAGTTGGTGAATAAAATGTACTTACAATTACAGTACACGTCTCGATTTAAAACTTGCTAAATGTTTCCATGATCGGGATCATCATGGATTTTATTTGAATACAACACTCCTGATGATCTCGAAACAGCCTTTAGGGTTTTGAATTAACAAGTTGTGACGTTTTAGACATTACGAGTTGTGATCCAATAGTTTTTCTATATGAGATATAGTAGTTTATTGTGTAAATAGAATTTTTTGTTTTCACACCAGCTTGACTCTTCCTTTTGTTCTTATTTTATACATCAAGCCAAGTTAAACGACGTCCATGTATCTTGACATTTGGTTGGATGAACAAAATACACTCCGCCACTTTTTTCAATATATGTTTTTGTTTTTCAAATTTTACTCTCTTTAAAATTTTTAAAATACAAAATAGACATGACCATTCAGATTTGCTTGTAGATTGTTGATTTGTTGACTCGCTTCCAACTGTTACGACGTATTTTGCAGGGTTTACTTCTCCAAGTTTTTAACATCGGAAAAGTTGATAAATCTGCAGCTTAATGACGGACTTTTTCGAAGACAGATTCTCACTCAATTTCTTATTCTTTTTCGATATCTGACTGCCAACGTCAAATTTAAAGGGTAAGCTGTTTGCCTGATAAGAACGAATAAGGCATGCGTAATCTATTTTCAAAGTGTGAAATCCGACAGTGGTTACAGCGGAAAAAATATTTAAGCTGATATTGCTCTTTTGCTTATTACCGTTTTATTGTTTTGGAAGCATGGCTACAAATTTTTTTGTTTTTGAGATAAATCCAGAAATTTTTGCCGATTCTTTATAATTGGTTTGTTTGATAAATGATGCTCGAACACAAGTGGTCAAGTATTTCATAATTTTTTATTTAGTTTATTTAGTTAATTGCAGTCGTTTAACGCATGGTAGTATCTCTGAGAAACTCAGGAATATTTTGTGGAAACTTGTTATTTTGAAGGGCTACTTTGGTGTTATCGGAAGGCATGAAGTCTTGGATTTCCGACACGGAACCGAAAATCTATGAGTTGTTAGAGGAGACGCCACCTGACGGCAAGAGATTCGCACGTTATATCAAAGTACTATTTTTTTTAAATTAAGAGTTTACATGCTTAGTTTTATTGTCACCAGGGATACTAAAGTGTTTTTGTTCTGCAGGTGCAGTTGAATGTAATGCAGTTATATCTTTATTCTTCAAGCTACCTTGGTAAGGAGACAGCGAAAGAACCTTTCGGTCTTCAAGTCAAGCTGCCACCTGCCTATCACACATGGTGTAGGCTTCACACTGCACTCTTTATTGTTGTACGTCAAGCAGCAAAACTGTGAATACCAATTTTTATGGTCTTTGGTTTGACTCGACCGGGAATAGAACCCGAGTCCACCGTTTCAGTAGGAGACGCTTTATCCACTTGACCACTGCTCAACAGCTTTTAAAACAATTCAAAAGTCATTAAAAACGTTATGTTTTGGAAGGATTTTGGTGATTTTACCGACCCGAACGTTGATCTTTTAATAGCTTTTGAGACCGCAAAGAATTTTTCGGTCTTGGAGTCAAGCTGCCACCTCCCCACTTGTCTACCACACACGGTTAAGCCGTCTGTTTTTGATGCTGTTTGTTTCAAAGCGGAACGTCAAGTAAGGAACTGTGTTGCCAAGTTTTATAGGGTTTGGCTTGATCCGCTTGCTAATCGAATAAAAGCTTACCGTTTTGTAACACACGCTCTAATGTGGTGGACAGATGGTAGTTGGACTCAAGACCAAAAGAACCCTTTGCTTTACCTGGCCAAGCCAAGTCGGTGAATAACTGAATAACGATACAATTACTATTCACTTGAGTGGACAGCTAATTGGCGTATATAATGGGTATAACCGGTTTGTAATTATACAGATAATAACTGTCCAAGTATTTCATCGTAGTTCCAACTTTGCACTTTTCAAAACCTTAATTTTGCAGCATTTGATGGAACGGGAAGAGTACTGGATTAGTTGGAAGAACGAAGGGTGTCCGAGTTTCATGAAAACCTCCAAACCTGTTCCCGACGAAGATCAGGTTCCGAGTAAGAAAAGGAAGTTGGAAGACACCTCCATTGTTGATGAATTTATATCAGGAAAGAAATTAGGCATGGGAAGGTATTGGTTTCTTTTCCTTCATGATGAATATGTAGTACCGACCAAGTTGAAAAAGAGATTGACTATTTCACCAAAAATTTTCAAGTTAAAAAGAATAAAACAAAATTAGCGATATTCATCTGCGCATTTTTCATGATGTGGATCTGCTATTCCGTTTTTGCACCCAAATCGTCAGATACCTGTTTGAAAATGTAGGAAGATACTGTTAAGGAAATTGAAAGAACATTGTTCAGGGGATAGCTCCTTTTTTCGTTTTGTAAGGTTAATTCACGTTATCACAACAGATTTCCATAATACTAAGACATTAAAAAAGTAAAATCCTGTGTACCAACAGTCTGTTTTATTCGTAAATCATTTGTGGTATATCTACACAAGTTAAAAAGTATTGACAAGTTTTCATTTAAACTTTAAAATTTATCAATACAAAACCACAAGCGTAGTTCACGCTTTGCAAGGTTTTTAAACACCAGCGAGGGGCCAAGTGGATAAAGCATCTGCTGCTGAAAAGTAGACCCGTCGATTTCCGGTTCATGTCAAACCAAAGACCATAAAAATTGGTATTTACAACTTCCTGCTTGATATTCAGCGGTAAAAAGAACAGTGTGAAGCCTCCACCGTTTGTGATGAACAGGTGGCAGCTTGAATTGACTGGCTAAGGTAACTTGGTAAATAAACAAAAAAGATGTAATTACAATTTTTACAAGCCAATGTATATACTTGTTACAGAACGGTATTGTCTCAACTTACTAACTTTTGGCCCCGAGAAACTCAAAGGCCTATACCGGGCTGGTTTACTGAAAAGCTGTCAAACTAAAACCAGATTCCAGAAAAACTTAAATTTATTGACAGATAAAATAAATTAAAACCAGGCGACAGAATTTAACCGAAAATTGGTTTCTTTAACAAAAAATAGTAACGAATTCTTTTGCCTCCGACTCACTTCATGGTAAACTGAAAACTGGCTATTTAAAGTCGTAAGGCCAACAACGTTAAAACAGAAAACTAATTAAGCGTTGCCAACGTGCTAACAACCAAAGGAAGAATTTTATTAAATCAATCGCCAATTAGCCTTAGATGTAAATTTGGTAAAAGAAGTGCAACGTAAAAGGTCAATTAAAGCTGGCAACAACACAAGGTGAGCAATTTATAAAACAGGAAAAGAATGAGATCGATTCCAGGGCCCGCCAACTAATAAAAAATGAACAAAAAAAAAAAACAGCGTGCGTTAACAATAGTGTATGCTAGGTTGGTACAAGTGCGTAATAATTTCGTTGTGTCTGAATTAAGCGTTTATTTTTAGTCCTGAATTAACTCGCTTGTGGGGTTTATCGCCCGATAACTTGGCAGCTTGCCAGTCACCAGCTCGAGAATTTCTCCCTTCTTTGCAAGATTATTTCCTTGAATGTGTGGAGCAAAACGACCCGAAAAACGCTATCGAGGAGCAGTACAAGTTAGTGCCTTAAATTGTTTTTATTACCACCTTGGTGGTGTATGTGCCAGTCACCAGTACAATATTTCTGGAATTGTAAGTGCCACAGTGCTCCAAACGAAGTCGGATGCGGTGATTTACGGTTGAGCGGTTTCTGGGTAAGGCTTCGTGCTGGTAGCCAGTTAGCAGCTTCTCAGCTCTGTTCAAAACTTGCCAACTTGTTACTGGCATGGTTATGGGAAACTGTATTTAGAGTCAAATTAAAAAAATATATATACTTGGGGTAAGTAATGTGCTTATTTGCGAAGTATGCTAGCCTCGGGATAAAAGAAATATTTAAGAACAAAGGCCAGTACAATGCATTTCTAAGCAATCAGCTGAGGAGCTTTCTTAGTTTTTTCTGTATTGCCATTGTTGATTTGTCTGAAAACTATTTCAAAAGTTATGGTCACTAACAAAAGCAACTTTTAACCAAGCAAGAAAGAATTTGTGACACTTTTATTCTCCAAAAAATTTAACTACAAATGAGGCTTAAAATTCGTAAGAATTTAAGAACAGCCTGCCTTAACTCAAAATCTACTGAATGTTATAAAAAAGGTGTAACTTTCATGTCTTAAATAATAATTTGGTTTTGCAGAAACGTCAACAAATCGAATTTTCAGTGGAAAGCGTTGCGTCTTTTATCTCATCGCAGCCAGCTCTTCTTCACCAGTCAGCCGACTACAATGCAGTTCAAAACAGTTCCCGACTATCTCTCGACTTTGATACCAAAACTAGCGAAAGAGTTTACTGTAAGCGTTAGAGAATATTTTGCTTAGTACCCAGGTTTCTGTATAGTGACAAATATACCGTATATTTAATTTAGGTACTAATGTTGTCCCTATTCTATCTAAAAGTATCACCACTCTTTACACTGCGCTGGTTTCGCCGATAGCCGATACTAGCTTGTTAAGCAAAGATTGGTGCATTTATAGACTAACTGAGCTAGGGTTCGGCTAAGATTAGTATGGTATTACTTGAAGAATAACTTATGAAGTCAGGAGCATTGATTTAATGCTTTTCAGTGAAATCATTTCCGAATTCCGCTTTATCAAAAGCAATAAATTATGAGATGGGAAACCCCTGCAGCCTGTTTCACCCTCGCGTGAGTTCAAATTTGTTCTTAATTGCTTTGCCTTTTGTTTACCCTCTGGGTATTCCGTGAGGGTGAAACAAGCTGGAGAGGTTTTCTATCTCATAGTTTATTGCAGTTTGTGTTGTTCTGCTCTGCATTTTCCATTGAGCACACGATTGATGGAAACGTCAAACTCCCACAATTTAGTTATATCAAAAGCTAAAAATTCTCATTGTCTTAAAAATTACTAAACAATTAACCAGTTTTCAACTAAAGTTGTTTAGCTGGTAAACAACTAAACATCTAAATCGACGCTGGTTTAAGAAAGTCATTTCTGAAATTTCTACCACCACTACATTGTTTGCAGAAGTAAGAATATAGAGGATTCTCGTAACTTTATACGGTATGCGATGGATGTAGCGGTCGAAGGCTAATAAAGAGTGTTTTCAGATTCCTGATGAGAACGGAGTGAATGCTGAGGATGGCGAAGCTGAAGATATAAAGGAAGCTACAGAGGCTCAAACTAAGGAAGAAGACGGTAAGGAGATTGGGAAATAGCTGAAATTTAAAGCTTTCAAAATTCCCACCGTTGGACCAGCGTATCCTCCTAAATTTTGCATATCTTAATACCTATATAATTGCATCGTTTTATCTTACAAATCATGGCGGCTTTGCGCAAAATATGGTTAAAAAGTGATTAACACGAGTTTTTCAGAATTTAAATCATTTTCGATCTCCTACTTGACACAAAGTATCACAAGCCCTGAAAGAGGCGAGATTATAGTGACCAGTTTTTGCGCACATTTGCAGAGTGTGGATAAGTCGATAAGGCCGAGCCGATTTTTGGTAATGCGCTTTCCCAAAATGAACTAATTCGCCCACTCAGTTGGAATGTTTTCAAACTGTTAGAAAGCTTTTTCATTCGCAAGAGGTTGGCACAAACTTTCTTAAAGTCGCAGTAATGCTTTGCCGCATCTTTTTACTGTGCTACACAGTGTTATCTGCTCATTTCGTGATTTCGCAAAACGCCTAAATTATAGACACGGGTCTAGGCCATTAGGTGAAGGACTGGATGTGTAATGCATTGTTTGATTGACGATTGCTGTTGTTCTCTCAATAATGCATTATTTTACTAAGGGTCAATAAATGTCTTTTTCATGCTCTTATTTGCAAGTGCTTAAACTGTTTAGTAATTTTAGATTGCGAATCCTGAATCGCGTTTTATTTTCAGGAGACGATGTGTTAGATGATGATGGCGACGAGGAGGATATAGAAGATGATGAGGATGCCAACGTCATGGACGAAAGTCAAGATAGCGCTGATGTATCAGGTAGCAAAACACCGATCAAAGTTTAAATGAGTTTCGTTGATAATTTCTAAGCTGCTGTAACCATGTTTGCATAATGCGTAGACTAACACATTGTCGCCTAATCTATTTATGTGCTAGTTCAGAAATTTCTCGCCAGTTGTGTCTAGTTCTAATTTGTAAGAGAGAAAGGCTGTTTGGAATATGTGTTTTTTCTGGTGCATTCTAAAGATACGTTCAAATGCAAATTTTATTTTATTCTAGTGTAATAAGTTAACATTTTAGAGTGCCCAACTGCCCATCATACGTAGTTCCACAAGTACACAGTTAGTGTTTTTAGAAGCCCGCATTTCAAGCTCGGATTCTTGGTTTCACTGCCCATTGTTAAGTCATGCTTAAAAAGAGTTAAATTACAAAAGAAGCAAGCTATTTCACATAATAATCTAGGAAACAGTTTTTAAGTTAGGGTTGTGTTCTTTTGATGATAAATAAACTCATTGATTGGCACGGCTCTTTTAATTTGCTCTCGTTTTCAGCGCAACTCAGCATTTAACAGGCTCCGGAAACCGAACCCCAAAAGTAGCCTAGATTATTATGTGAAATTGCTTTTAATGGTTGAATAAAAAAGAGCATAGCACTAGTCTAGAGCTGGTGTTTGACTAGGATAGGATTGGTTTAGACGTGCAAATTTTTGCTCGAAATTTACCTTTTGATTAAAAATGATATTTAGGATCTGCTAATGATTTGGACGTCTTGACTACGAATGACGTCACATACTATGCGACAAAGATCAAAGGAAATTGGAAGAAACTGGCTCCTCATTTGAACTTGAAGCCGAAAGATATTAGAGAAATAGCAGAAGATTCGGATGATGTGGTGCTTCAGGTAGAAATTAACCATCATCAATCGAACGTAGATCTACTCTTTCGTGAAAAGAACACAAGTCTTTTTTGCTTAGAATTTAGGAACGAAATAAGAACAAACACGAGCAAGTCTCGACTAAACAAAATAATTCAGAGCACAGTCCAAATCGAAAAAACAACAATTTCTGGCATGCTGTACCTAATCGTAACAGACTAACTGGATTCTAGCAATTATAGCTGGGGAAATGTACAATATTGCTTTGTTTTTGCAGCCTGGACAATTAATAGAAATTGATTTTTTTTTACTTTCCAGTTTTAAAAAACGCACCTGATAAGATCAAATTGAAACCAATTGAAGCTGAAACTTTAAGAGCAGCCTCGCTGCCTCAGCCTAAAAGTTACTGGTTCTTTTAAAAGAATGTATTTTTTGATGTTGGACTTTTTTGTAATGAATCGAAAATATCGGTATTTGTTTTGCTCTTATGCTAGTCCCCATCTTTTTCATACTAGCGGCTAGAAATCAGCAAATGGTCTTAAAGTCTTCGTTTTGTAATGGGAGCTAGCTTCCACTTTATCTGCTATTCATATCAAATCTTTCATTATGCTCGCTACATTGCGCTGAAGCGTGTAACAAGTTGGCAGAACCCTTTTTCGCGTCAATGCGCCCGGGCAACACAGCTCCTTTCGATGAAATGTTGCAGCTGTGGCGAGCCGTTGGCAACTTTGTGTCCGATTTGGCCGGCGCAAGATCTGAACATCAGTCCTTCTGCTCCAGAGACGAACGCGTTACTGCTAGACCGTTCTGTCTGCCGTTCGATTTAAAAAAACTTACAAGTGGCCAGCTTGTAACTTGTTTAATTCCTTTCATTCTTTTTTCTAGGCTCGCCAAACGCTGGTTATGTGGCAAGATTTGACTGGAAAAGAAGCAACTCTGACGTTATTGTCACGTGCTTTGAAGGCTGCAGGTTTAGAAAATATCAAAGACGATACGTGATCTTCAAGACCGAGTTTACCAACTTGAAAAAGCTTACAAAATAGAATTCAACTGCGTTAACCTAAAGTCACTAAAGACGAAACCCTGCGAGTAGAGTTGTGTTGAAATGGTTTGGCGCAGAGAGTTTATATGGTTAGATGAGAAGAAACAAGCGAAAAATATTGTTACGTCATAACCACTTTCCGCTTGAATGAAAAGGCTTTGGTTTTCTGCGGTTACTTGAACTAAGTTTTGTCTTTTACTACATACTCATTTTGCGTTGCTCTATTACGCGCTATGTTCGTCTCGTTTTAAAACAACTGCAACCTTAAATCTCCGTGTATCAGTGGCTCAGCATAGTGACAGGTGGAGTGGTGGTAGTGGAACTAAAAAGCCTTAGCCAAATCACTTTGAAAATTTATTCCCCAATTGCTAACATTTAAACGTGTTTTAAACTTGGCCTGTATGTACAGGAGGGCAGAAGCAACTGGAAAAGTTTAACTCTTTCAAATGGTAGTTTCACCAATTTAGTTCTTTCATACGGTTTTAAAGACTTGCAAAAGGTAATCCAAATGGCTATTTTTTCAGAAAATTACAAAAATCGCCCAGCCCCATCTGTGGTAGGCTTGGTTTGCTCCTGTTTTCTCAAAACACCACCAAATTGAGGATTTTTCGAACACAAACCCTTCTCCCAATAGCAATGCAATATCGTGGTTGCGCGCTATCGTAACCCTACTTTTGCATTTTTTCGCTTATGACTATTTACTCAAGCGGAACCATTACCGATGCAAAGGCAATTGTTTGTTCATAAGGTTTCTCTCATTTAACATATAAACTCTTTACCGTGTGTATTTTTTGTTTTAAAACTTGAAGTAAACTTGAATGATTTCTAATAATTGTATTCATATCCTTTACCAAGTTATAATTTTTGTTAGAAGGCAGCGTAGGGAATTTTGGAGCTTCCGCGAATCTTCCACCTGCCCAACACTTATCAAAAATTCGCGGTAAAGGTGCGTTTGCACAAGACGCAAAGCAACCCTAATGTGATGTCATTGACTACTTCCGAAAGACTACGACCGGTAGCAATCTTTACGAGCGGTTATTTAACTTGACTCACACAAAATTGTTGGTGAATGTTAGGCCTATTTCGAACAAGTCGCGTGAGCGGCCTCGCGCGAAGGTCGCCAACTTTTCTTCGCATCCTGTGTAAACACACTTTTACTACTGTGTTTTTAACACTGACTGCATGGCCGAGAGGGTAATAGTGTCGTTTTAACGACGACTCAGTTCGCACAATGATATGGGTTCAACCCGCATCCTACAGACTAAAGAGTGAACAAAAGACTTAAAATTTAAGGATTCACTTACAACGATAAAAATCACAAAATGTTAAAATTACCTATAAAAACCACAGAAAAGGTGGTTTTTACTGTGATTTTTATGGTTGCATTTTGCTCTGATTCAGGGTGTTGTAGCCGGAGTCCCGGAGCAGTCCATTTTTGCCGGAGCTGGAGCTCACATTTAAATTCAGGTGAAGCTGGAGCCGGAGCAACGTTACTGTTGGATAGCTCCCAGCTCCTGGTCTTTTCAGTTGCTTTTCGCTTTTCTTTAAAACTGTTTTTAATTTCAGTGTCACTACTGAATGTTAAGTCATAAAATGGCCTTGTAAAAAGCTTAAAAGGAGCTTTTGTTAGACAAAACTAAAATTAACAATTATAATTGTAACCGATTGTGCTTCATCTAATAAAATTGATTGTTGTTCTCTCATCAAAACCTTTTGCGATCAAAATATTTTTCTGTGAATGGGTCATCTGCAAAAAAAGCTTTGCCTTTATGCTTACACTTGCCGCATTTAACCCTTGTATTGTTTAATTACTGCTTACTCTAGTATTAGCTACTGCTTAGTCAGTGCCGCATCTGAACGTTGTTCGAGGGGGGGGCAAAATTTTTTTTCAGGGGTGGCCAAAAAATTTTGCCTATATTTTCTATTGTCGCTTTGAAGTTTGGGAGAGGGGCGAAATTTTTGTTTGGGGGGCATCGCCCCTCCTGGCCCCGCTAGTTGCGCACCCGTGCTTAGTTCCTACATGTTATTAAATTGTGTGAAGCATTCTGGTTGTTGTGATTTCGAGCAAAGTTTATTTTGTAATTTATTTTGATTGAGAAAACTGCAGGTGGGCTATAATGACAACGTAAAACTAAAACTCTGTACCGCGATTTGAATAATCCCGCAGCCATAAGCGGAGCTTGGGAGGGGTCCCGCCCTCCCCCCAATTGAAATGCCACCAATGACAAAAATGTTACAAAAAATCCTATTGTTTCTTCAGTTTCGGTTACTTTTAGCATTTTTTGTGTACAGCAGTAACAAAAAATAAATCATATTGATGATCAGGGGGCCCGGGCCCCCCAATTCAATTTTTTCCAAGCAATTTAAATGTATAACCCAGAAAAAAGTAGGGTTTTTATGTTAAAAGTTGCTACCTCAGTCCCTCATGTAACGTTTTTATGAATGTAATGCAATAACCAGGGCCGGATTTACCTTGTGGCGCAGAGCCAGGGGCCCCGCGTTCAGATGATAAGACTTTTTTGGTCTTCACTTATAGTTGGCAGGAATTTGTAAAAATCTACGAAGTGCCAGGGGCCCCGCGCTATGTAACTCCGGCCTGGGCAGTGACATAGATAGCCTGTTTACATGTGCACTTTTGGGAACCAGTTCGTAGTTCTAGTGCCTGAATTTTGCTGAGTCACACACAATTCCTAATTCAGAAACGTAATTTAGAACCTTTTTTGTGTGTGACTCAGCAAAATTCAGGCACTAGAACTAAGAACTGGTTCCCAAAAGTGCACATGTAAACAGGCTAAGATAGCGTAGGCGTAGCCTTCTACAGTACCATTTTCAAGAACAATATTCACCTCCGCCAGTTTTTACTCACAAAAATAGTTTTGAAAAACTAAATTAGCTAGGGAAATGCTCAATAAATAAATTGTTGAATTTCAATTAAGGGGGGGTGGGGCCCTCTGGCGGGGCTAGAGTTTTAAGTCGCGTCGGGTTCGGGCCTAAAGTTGACAAAAATTTCGGGCTTAATTCGGGCCTGAGACGTACTTTTTGTCTTAGGTGCACAAAAATATAATCAAAATAACTTGGCAAGATTTCTAAATTTTTCAGACCTAACTTAACTGTTTTTTTTCGGGCAAGATTTGGGCTTTAAATTAGTTTTCGGGTTCGGGCCTGAACTAGTCGGCCCATTTACAACTCTGGACGGGGCATGCATTCCTATAGCCCGTTATTTTCATGACAAAACGAAAATCTCAAAGGAAAATCTTCGAGTGGATTATGATTTACTGCTAAAATATTGCAGGAGGCAACATACTGTATCTTGCTTCCCACGATCTGGGCAAAATCACTTACAAAATGTAACTCCTAAATGCAAAATTTAAAACGTCTTTTGGACTTAAATTCTAAGTAAAACGAGAATGGAACAATTAAATTCTTTCAATTGTCTTTCAAGTGTTAAAATGTTCTTTCAAATGGCTCTGATCGAACACGTGCGAAATGTGTTTAATGGCATTGAAATAGCTTTTTTTTCGAAAAATGACACAAAATTACCCAGCGGCTGGGGGTTTTCCCCCAGACCCTCGTCTGTGATACGTTTAAGTAACATTAGTTTTGCTCACACTTCTCTCCCAATTTCAGCATTTTGGCTTTTTAGCTATTGGTTTAAGCCCTCTCCTTTCAGCAAAATCTTGGGTAGATGCCAAGTCAAGCCGCGACTTCTGATTTCCCGTTCTACGTTATCCTTGTCTCACAAAAAATTCTTCTTTTCGAACAAATTTGATGACGTCATTGCATGTAATTTGTGGTTTGGGTCCCAATCAAAAATCCTGGCTACGCCTATGCCCGGAGCGGAGAAGCTCTTTTTAATCAGCTCCGGAGCTGGAGACGGAGCAATGCCAGGATAGCGAAGAGCTCAGGAGCTGAAGCACCTTCAAAATTTGCCCTGCTGCAACGCCCTGCTTTGATTTGACTTCTGTATATCATCGAGTCTGTTTCAGGAGATTGACTACCAACAATTTTCTAAGCATATACTTATGTAAAAACGCGTCCCGATCTCAAAGTCACAATTTTCAAGTAACACAGCAAAAACAAGACCACGGTAAAGCTTAAGGCGGATTAGAAAAATTTGCAAAACTAGAAAGTTTACGATAAGCAGTAATCCATCACAAAAACAAAATTTTGAATTTAGAATTCTTCCCTTATTTACCGAAGCATAGGGCCATAAACAGATTTTTTCGAAAAAAAGTTTTCTGATTCCGTCTAATCCTAGACATAAAAAAAATTATTGCATGATGCTTTCGTCTATCTCAATATTGTGGGCAAATTTCCTCGTTTTACATTTAACCATTTTTGAGTTACCGTATGAACTTCAAATAATAGTGTGTCGCGAATCGCCGAGGGAAAACAAAGGTCCTGCGGACCCGTGCGCGCGTCTCGAAGTCCAAATTTTTCTCAGGCAAAAAGAACATCAGGGAGATACCAACAAAGAATAGGGGGAATTTAAGATTCGATTTATTTTAACTCACTGTAACTATGAATTATGGCCGAAGTAAAAAGTTAATTTGCCAGTACTTGATAGTTTGCAATAATATCCGAGAACATTATTTTATCTCGTGTTCAATTTTTTTTCAAATTATTGAGGATAGGTTACCGCCATCACTTTTTGAATGCTGCACTAAAATGTATGTTAAACGCTATTAAGGTTTTTCAGAAAACAAATATTTGACGAGTCGGTTGGTGATACAGAACTTGAGAATTGCCGTGATTAAAATGTTCATATCTTCGAAATTTTTCGTCCGACACTTGTCAAGAAGAATCGTCAGAATGGAGAGCGCAGGAAAATGAGCGGCTGAAATAGCCGCTCATTTTCCTGCGCTCTCCATTCTGACGATTCTTCTTGACAAGTGTCAGACGAAAAGCTTCGAAGATATGAACATTTTAATCAAGGAAAAACAAATATTGTGCAATATGTTTATAATCAATATCATGTAAAAAACCAAAAGCAGGTAGCAGAAGGAGCAACCTTCTCCAAAAATTTAGCCAAAAGGATGAGCGTATTTAACGTATACTGTAAATAAGCACGTACTAAAGGCAAGAATACCAAAATAAGTGCCAAAGACAATATGGTGCTTTTATTTGCTAGCACATTTAAATTATTTCCATGATACAAAAACATATGTTCTGTAGGGTAGTAGGCAGTATTTAAAATCAAAAATGACTCGCTTTCGCCTTAAAAAATAGAAAAGCTTTATTTTACCGGAAATTTTTATCTACTTTTTTATTAATTCAAACTCAAATCTAACCCAAACTCAAATGGTTACTCTAAAACCATTTCCAAATTGAACTCAAACCCAAACCCTTACTTAAACCCTAATCTTAAGCCCTAAAACGCAAATGAACAAAGCGCGGATGAATATTTCTCATTTCGTTTTATTCTCTTAAACTTGAAAATTTTTGGTGAAATAGTCACTACCTAAAAAATAACAAAATTTTCAATTAACTTTTTCGAATTATAGAACTAGATAGAAAAGTTGAGTGACAAAAAAAATAACTTTTTTTTTTGAACCGAAATTCAAGGAAATTGAATATATTGTATTAGAATTCGAAAAATAATCGCCCTCCCAGTCTGAGAAGAGTGAAGTGCATACATACTGTTTCGTTTTCTGTTGGATATTTAGACTTGAGTTGTACTTGCTTCGCATTTTCGCATTTATTTGTGTGATGTTCACACATAGTTAATGAGGTTGTGCGTTTAGAAGCACTTGTAAAAACTAGCAACATTCGTAAAACAAAGTTTGCATCATTCCGAAGTAACTCTGGTACGCATAAAAAGTGAGTTTTCTCCAAGAACATAAAAAAGACCAAAAAAATTTGATTGAATACAAGAAAGAGAAACTACGAAAGCTGCAAAGCGATTTTCTACTGTAGCGTTTTAGCTTCACTTCAAACGCGATTGCAGTGTGTCTAGAACATAAAAAGCCGTGAAGTGAAACAAGCTTTATCCCTTTCTATGAATTATAATTGATTAGGCTATACTTCCTGACAAAGTTTTATTTGCTGGAATAGTTTTAGAAGCAAGTTACGCTGGCGATTTCGTTCATAACTAAACGACGTGATGACGATTTCTTGAAAACCAGACAGCCTGAATGAAGCGGCGGTGCCGGGGCAATTAAATTTTATTTTGACAGCTCGAATGTTTGATATTTACCTGAAAACACAGGGTCGAGCTTAAGAAACAAACCGTTAATTGCATTAGAACGATAAATCATTTGATAACAAATTTTTCACCATCATAAACTGGAATAAATTTTAGGAAAAGTCAAGAAGTTTCACGATTTTTGGACAAAGATATCCCAAAAAAATTTTGTTCTGAAATTTCTTGTGTAGATTCGACACAGTGACCTTCAGAAAAGAGTTAAAAGTAGACAGGTCGGGAAGAAAGCAGAAAAGAAAAATAGTTTTCCAGTCATCGGGTAAATGAACATAACCATAATAAAGGTGGTTGATAATGTGTTTAAAAACCACAAACCGTTTTTCATCAATATCGGTACTTACCGATATATGCTGGTTTAAATTTAACCACTTTTTGACAATTTTTGTCCTCTAAAATTGTACGTACAGGATAAAGCCTCTATTTTTCCTAAGTAGGACGCCCTTATTTGCCCCATACTGTGCCCAAATTTCAGCTTATCGCATTCAGCCGTTTTCGAGTTGAAAGCGAATTAATAAATTTTCGACAATGAACTGGCCGTTTTTGCCTTATTTTTGATTTTTTTACACCACAATTACGTTACTTATGATCCCCGAATTGGCATACATGATGCTTTTATTCATTACCATGCGGATTGTGTCCAAAATTTAGCTTCCTGGGTTTAACGGTTTTTAAGTTATAAGCAAATCAAATAAGTTATTGCTCATCTATCAAAATGGCCGAGTATGAAAACAAAGATACTACGCGCGCGCGCGTGAAGTCCCAACAAGAACAGTCAAATAGGGATCGCAAAATGTATATTATAACATCTAAAAAAGTCGACGGTGTTGTGCATTAAGATATTGTTTTTTACTTTCGAACACTATAAATGCATTGGAAAGAAGCTGTAAGATAATTTACATATTTTCTAGCCCGAAGATGCTCATTTTGAGACAACTGCGGGTTCCGTTTTCACCTTTTTCAATCTCTGGTTTCAGACAGTGCGCTCCAAAAAATCTTCGCAGTTGTTTCTTTGCATAAATTCTATTCTGCTGCGTTCACTTTGGTAGAATAAAACTGGGAATATACAAAATGTCCGTGTTTTTTTACACCAAAGCAGTACATGTTGTCGGCCACGATAGTTGCCTAATAACAGAAGTTTATTTGTCGCCACTCGCGTCAAAAAACAAACAAAAAACAAAGTCAAGGATTTGACAAGCAAATTAGGTACACGAATGGAAACTGGGAGGCTGCGAAGGGACCTTCTCGGTCTTCGAGTCGAGCAGCCACCCGGATTGCTTTTTAACGGTTTAATATAGAACAGACGATTAGAAGGTCGTAACCAGGTTGAAAGCTGACCAGTTAACCGCAAATGTTCAAGATAAAATCAATTTATTTCTTTTAGATAAGCTTGCATTAAATGTGATTTCAATTTAATTTTAAAGCGTGACTTGGGTAGATTTTGAATTTCAACTGGAATTGAGTTCCAAACTTTTACACCTTGATATTTGATACTTCGCTGAATCCTGTTACTTTTATAGCAAGGTATATATAAATTGTTGGGGTTAGAAGAAGATCTTGTTGTACGAGTGTTGACTTGACCTACCTTTGCGAAAAAATTAGAGAAGGATTGTGGAAGGGTATTATGCATAAATCTATGTACGAATTTGGCAATTTCAAGCTTATATAAGTCGGGGAGTTTTAAAATGTTCAGTTTTGAATAGTATGGAGTAGCCCTATCGAGGTAATTTCCTCCACCGATTAGTTTAACCGCTTTATTTTGTAATATGTTAAGTTTTTCTATGTAAGAAGGGAAAGTTGAACCCCAGGCAACTAGTCCGTAAATCAAATAAGAATGAACCATAGCATAATATAATTTTAGAAGCGCATTTTGAGGTAATACTGGTTTTAGTTTAAACAAAATAGCTAAGGACCTAGACAATTTATTTTCAATAACTTCAATGTGCTTGCGAAAGTTCAGGTTCAAGTCAAGATTGATTCCTAGATATTTAACACTATTTTCAGCCCTAATAACGGTTCCATTAAGTTTAATAAAGAAGTCAGTTACATTTTTGTTCGATTTTGGAGAAATTGCAAGAATGTGACATTTTTGTGGATTGATGGTCAATTTGTTAGAGTTACACCATTTATTTAAACAGGAGGTCTGAGAGTTTAAATCATTTTGTAGGGTCAAGAGGTTTGAATTTTTTAACATAAGGCAGGTGTCGTCGGCAAAAAGTGTTGTAGAACCCAGGACAGCATTAGGTAAGTCGTTTATATAAATCAAGAAAAGTAAAGGACCAAGCGTTGAACCTTGAGGTACGCCGAAGCTATTATGCTGTAAATCTGAATTGACACCATTAATTGAAACAAATTGTTTTCTTTCCAGGAACGATTTTATTAGTTGAAGACTTGGACCACGGATACCATAATGCTGTAGTTTAGCAAGAAGAATTTGGTGACAGACTGTATCAAATGCTTTCGTTAAATCAAGAAACAGTATTCCCGTATAATTGTTTGCATTGATATTGTCGTAAGTGGCCGTTAAAAGTTCTAAGATTGCATGAATAGTAGAAATATTTTTTTGAAACCCATATTGTTGTGGGGCTAGGACATTATTTTTTGATAAGAAAGAAAAAACTCGTTTATATATCATTTTTTCAATTACTTTTGATATGCAAGTCAAAATTGAGATCGGCCTAAAGTTGCTTGGATTATCTTTTTTCCCTTTTTTGTGAATGGGAATAACTTTAGCAATTTTGCAGTTATCAGGAAAAATTCCATTTAAAAAAGCATAATCAATTAAAAAGCATAGGTAAGAAGCAATGATGGGTGCAGCCACTTTCAGAGAATAAGCAGGAATGTTGTCATAACCTACAGCTTTGTTCGCGTTGAGGGAACCAATGCAGGTAATAATTTCATTAACTGTTGGAGGTTCAAAAAAAATAGAATTTGGAACACGATGTCTTAAATATAACGAGTAGTCTACTGTTTGAAACAAAGAAACTTTTTTAGCTAAATCTTCCCCAACAGAGCAGAAGAAATTATTGAATTGATTCGCTTTTTGGAATAGTTTGGTTGGATCGTAGTTTTGTCCATTAAACATTTTTTTTGATGTGTCAGTATTGGGTAAGAGTGATTTTAAAGTTTCCCAGGTTTTTTTTTGATTTCCACTATGGTTCAGCAGTTCCTTTTCGTAATAAAGATGTTTGGCGCGGGTTTTCATTTTTGTCAATTTGTTCGAAAATTTCTTATAAAATATCTTTTGCTCGGGATTTCCATTTAAAAAATGAGTTTTATACAATTTGCGTTTCATATTAATAGAACTCAGAAGATCTGTTGTCATCCAAGGTTTTTTCTGCAGTCTTTTTTGCTTTCGAGAGACCTTTTTTAAAGGGGCATGTTTGTTGACAACTTGCCATATTTGGTCTACAAACATGTTAAATATTTCATTAAAGTTTTCGTTAGTTATAGAGGGTAATTGGATGAAAAAATCATTTAAGTTATTGTTCATATTATCATTGAAAACATTCGGATTAAATTTTGATTTATCGCGATAAAAAGATTGTCTAGACTCCGATTTTCGAGAAGATCGTATCGCGTCAATTTGACATAATATAGGGTAGTGGTCACTAATTTCAATTGTCTTCACGATACCAGGAATGATGCAGTGTTCATAATCATTAGTTATTATGTGATCTATAATTGTTGCCGAGTTATCCGTTATTCTAGTTGGTTTTGTAATAAGAGGAAAAGCGCCACAAGAAAGCAACATATTCAGAAATCTTTTAGCCGATGGGGATCGATTAATTGAGGAAGAATTAATGTTTAAATCCCCCAGAATATAAAAAGTTGAGTTATTATTACTAAATTTAGTCAAGCAAGTTGACAATTCTTCAATGAAGACATCAACGTCACTTGTAGTAGGGTGTCTATAAATGATCCCCACTGTATAAGAAGGTGCTTGATTGTTATCAGAGACAGAGATCCACAAAGATTCAGCGTTGGCTAATTCATATTGCTCTGAGGAAACTTCGAATTTCACACTATCATGAATGTACATTGCAACGCCTCCTGCATTGGTTTTGCTGTTTGCATGAATAAAGCTGTAGTTATTTAATTCAATATTAATGAGAGGTTCAT
Organism: Trididemnum nubilum; assembly: GCA_963965965.1. NCBI lineage: Eukaryota > Metazoa > Chordata > Ascidiacea > Aplousobranchia > Didemnidae > Trididemnum > Trididemnum nubilum. The sequence goes on along the minus strand of OZ014484.1, from coordinate 36,341,342 downwards.
GCTTAATGCGGGTTTCAGACAAACAGATAATGTGAGGAGGTTGGTTTAGTGAGTCAATAAATTCGTAAAACAAGTCAAAATTTTTATGCAATGAGCGCACATTGACATGAAGTAATAACAAAGTATTTTTGGGTTCAGGGTTTAAAGTTTTACAACTAGAATCAAGATATTCACGTTTTCTAATTTTGCTTGTTAAATCGCTAAAAATATTGTCAGTAAGTTCGTCCTGGTCACGAAAAAAGGGAGTGGCTGCCCGACTCAAACAAAGGAAATCCTGCAGATCTCCATCATCAGAGCTTGCAAGCGCCATTGATATTGATAAGCTAGAGAAACGGAAGAATCACAGTAGATCAAATTACAGCGAGCACACGCGGCTGCACACTTATAAAACATTGGAACTAAACCGGCAGTCAGTAACAGCCACTGTCTGTACACATGTCCACCTTTAGCACCGATTCATTGTGTTTCGTATCCGCTCATAAACTGTAAGGGAAAACAAACAAAAAAAAAAAAAAGGCAAGCTTATAGTTACTAGAAATAATTTATAATCAGGCTCAAAAAGGTAGGCATGTTAAGCGGCGTGAACAAAAATCAGCGTGAAATGAGCACTGGGCACTATGAGAAAGCACATGTGTACACTAAAACGTTAAAAAAAAACAAAAAAACAAGACAAATCAGACATCACGATAGATTATCGTCAAATCAATGCACAGGTAAGAGTCAAACTCATAGCTGCCAACGTTCTATTCACCCCATCTGCACTAAACAAACATAACTAATAGACGGGTTAGAAAAAAAAAAAAAAAAAAATTTAGCGAGAGCTAGGGTCGACTTTATTGTCATTTATGAAAAGGCAGTAAGATCCATTTGATACTCCCCATCTGGTTCTATCACCAGCTTCACGAGCCTCTTTGAATTTGGACATTAAATTCATTTTCTGTTCATAAAATTTCTGCGGCAAGTGTTCTGCAACAAATACTTTCTTAGGCTTCATTGTTTCTGTTTTGTAGTTTGTCCTAGCTTCGTGGTCAAACCGTTTCAGTGCTTCATTATAGGGTTTCAGATGCTTTAGGTTTGCCATAATAGTTCGTTTATCCATTGCATTTGCCAGCTTTATTATAATAGGTCGGGTCACTCTTTTACCGCTTCTCGACACAGGGTGTTGTGGAAGACGGTGAATATCGACCAGTTGAATTTTTGTCGGATCTACTTGGAGGCCATTTAATAAAAAGTCATTAAAAATTTCACAGGTTTCTAATTTCGTTTCATTTTCGGTGCTTTTCTTTTCTTTTAGGCCATGGATTAGGAGGTTTAATCTCTTGCTATACGATTCACGCATTAAGGCTTCTTTTTCTAGTTTATCGATTTTTTTTAGCAACTTGTCATAATCTTCTTGATCGGCTTTATCGTCAATTTGATGTTTTAAAGCTGTTAATCTCTCGGCTTGCTCATTAAATTTTTCGTTTAACGTTTCATATTTAAGCTCAAATTTGTCCAATTTAGCTTCTAAACAATCAATCCTAGTTGTTAATTCTTGAATGGCTTTCAGTACTTTATCCAACTTTGCTTCCATTTTCATCATGCAGTGAATCAACACAGTACTACAGCAAACTACCGGCTGATGAAGCTTTGCCTGAAAATTTGCAGCGCAAGACGCGCTAAAATTTGATCAACTGCTACTTAAAAAAGAACGTCCGTTCGCCAGCTTGTTCTGAATCTAAACTCCTACAATATAATGAAAAACCGAAACAAATGTGAAATGAAATTTATTAACCGTAGTTTTTGAAAATTTTTTTCAAAACTTAAAAAAGATAGCTAACTACACACCAAATAACTTCTAGACAACGCAATATTATTTAAATTAGACCTGATTTTCTGGTTTTAACTTTGAAGAGATTTTACGCTATTAAATTTTAGGTTAGTCGAAGATTTCTTGGCAATTTAAACAAACTAATGCATGTTTTATTTAATCTGAAACGCGTTTTATAATTTGGCGAAAAGGAACGTATTCTATTCAACTTAAAAAACGGTTTTTAGTTTGCCAAACGGAACATTCTTCATTTTTCCTTGTGACGTAATAGATAAAAATATGCCTAAAATATCAGGACAAACTTTAACATAGTATTTATTACGTCATAGTTTGAGAACAAAGGTGCATAAAAACTGGATTATCTCGGAAAGCTAAAATTGAAAAATGTTCCCTTCTGCAAAATGACGGGGGTAATGTGATACAATTTTGTCTTTAAAGCATTTTTTGAAGGAATTAAACGTTTTATGTTTAAAGTCTTCGTCGATTTCATTCCAAAGTTAGGCGCCTCGAAATTCTAATTTTTTTTGACCTGCAGTTTTGGAAACGCGAGGTAAAAAATAGTGCAATTTAGTAAGCTTTCTTGTTTGATAAGGGTGTACTAATTCAATTTTGTTAAATCGTGGTTGAAATATTAATCTATGAAATAATTTAATTAATGAAATAATTGAAATTTATTCAATCGTTGTTAAAATACTGAAATCGTATTTCTCGGACGTGTTGCAATGCGATCCAAAATTAATACTGTGGATTATTCCGACGTAAGAAAGTTTCTAAACGATCATTGGTTGGGTCATTTTTATTTTGACCTCAAACAAAATTAATTTTGACTCTATTTTAGGTAAATTTTGACTTAAACCGTTTTTGCCTGATTGAGCTCCGAATTTTGATCAAAAAAATTTTTTTTGATTCGTAATTTACGTAAGTTTGAAGAAGGTGAGCTTCTTCGCTTTTGATTAACAGCATTTAGAAAGAAATCTCAATCGTTAATCTTGTGATCAACGCAACTAAGCGATGCAGAACAAAACCCTAGTAAACCGCACACATTTCCATATGAATTACACTTTTTTTTTATTACCAGTAAATTTTGGATTGAAACTGGCTGTTCTTAAATTTTCAAGAATTTTTGGGCTGATTTGTTTTTGAATTTTATTGAAAAATAAACTGCACAATTTCACTCTGCTAGGTAAAAAGTTATTTTGTGTAAAAGTTTTGTCGATTGTTAAAGCTTTTTCTTCTTTCTTCATTGCCCGCTTTTCCGTTAGGGTTGCGGGGGCAGCAGCTCGAGATTAAGCCGCCACACTTCACGGTCTTCCATCACATCGATCATTTCGCTTGGATGAAGTCCAAAGTGCTTCCATCCAAGATCCTCAATGTAATCAGGTCATCTAGTTCTACATAGTCCCACTAGCCTTTTCCCATTTGCTTTGGCAAGTAAAGCTTGTTTAGGAAGTCTTTTGTGAGGCATTCTGCTTAAATGGCCAAAACATCTAAGCTGAGATGTTTCACTTCGGAGAAATACCGGCTCGATGTTCAGAGATTTTCGAATCTCAGAGTAACGCACCTTGTTAAGATTGTTAAATATGTGAAAGCAAAATAGCACAGTTCTAAGGTTTCAAAAATCTGGTTATATGGTTGCGATATACAGTAACGTATAACAAAAATTGACTTTTTGATTTTTAGATTTAAACTTAGTGCTTTTCAAAAGGGATTCATGTCGGAATTTTTTGATCGGTTTTCTATCAAAAAAGTTTGATGGATCTGAGGACTAACTTCACCAAATTTGAGCTTTCTGCGACCTTCCGTTCCCGAGATATAACAAATTAAATTTTCCCTTACAAAAGCTTTTTCCCCTTAGAAAATTTTCCAAGGTTGGCAATTGGAAAAAATATTTCAAAAAATTACGGTACTTCCCTGATTCTCAATAAATGTTTTGCGGCAAAGTTTTTGTCGAAACAAAGTAAAGGTTCAGAACTGTAAAATTATCTACTTTTAAATAAATGTAAGCCAACTTTCCAAAAATTAATTTTCTGTCACAATACTGTCAAAATAGATACACTGAGGTAAGCAGAAAAATGTTTAATTGGAACTGCAATATCTTTAAAACGGCAAGACGTAGAGAGTTCAAATTTGGTCAGAATGCATTTTAGGTCTATCTCAATATTTTGGTCAACTTGGAAAAATTTGACTTGAATGCCATTCTAAACTTAAAAAAAATTTCGCGTTATTATGAAATTGTTTTTTTTGAAGAAGTTAGCCCACGTAATTGTGTTATGATATAACCATAACGAATTTTTATTGCTGGAAAAACAGCCAACAGGATAAAATAGCAATTACTCCTAAATGCGTACAAAATTCTTGAAGCAATTTCCTTATGAGAGGCTGCGAAAGACCAAAAAATGCCATTCTGAAAAAATTGGCAAGGTCGTCGACAATCGAGGACACAAGGCTAGAGGCCAAGGACACAAAAAAATTTGAGGCCAAGACCAAGGACCGACTCTCCGAGAACAGACCCTCTCGAGGTCAAAAACCAAGGACACAACGCGCAAGTGTTCTCTAAAAAAACAGATCCTCGCGCAGAAAATCGCAAACTTTCCGTCAAATTTCAGGTGAAGAAAGAAAAGGTCATGACGTTGGCCCATTTTTAACAAATCAAAAAATAGAGTTATAGTCGGCCAAGGACAGGGCATTTTCGAGGACTTGTAGGCTTCAAGGCCAAGGACTTTAAAATGTGTCCTCGAGGCCAAGGTCGTTCTCGAAGACTCTATCGCTGGTCGTCGAGTTTGCACAGGGCTGCCGAGAGGGGAGGGCAGGGGGGTACAATGACCCCGGGGCCCAAGGACTTTAGAGGTCCTATGAGCTTCAGGAAGGCCCTTGGTTTCAGCGAGGAAGGCCGTTGGCTTCTGATGGGCCCATGAGCTCGAAAGGGGGCTCATCGAAATGACACTGAGAAATCAGCATGTGAAGTCTGAAGACCTTTTTTCTTTTTTTTTTGGAGATCACCTAATTTCGACCGGAAAAACCGTTAGAATTTCGGTGAAGACCTTTTCTTGTTTTTTGTTTGGAGATCACACATTTTTCGGAGCAAACTACAGCATTTTCTCCGTCTATTTTGGACTTCACAAATCCGGATATTTGAGCTGGCCCCGGGCCCACTTTTGGTCCCCGGTGGCACTGAGTTTGCAATCTGCATATTGCAACTATTTGCAAAAGTTTGATTAGTAAGATTGCATATTGAATAAAACTGCGCATAAAGTTTTGATTGCAGCTAAAACATTCAGAAAAATGAAGAAAAAAAAACAAACTTTGTTTGCTTTTGAAAAAGAATTTTTAATCACAGACAGTTTTGAGAAATTTTGGCCTAACCCAAAATCTTGACTTTATTTCGACAAATAAAATCTACCTAAACTGACCCAGAGCACCCGAAACCAATGTTGTTATATGTTTCATGAAATGCTCTAAAAAAAAAAAAAAATGACTTTTGCCGGCCCCAGTCATTGGTTATTGACTAGTAGGTATGTCAAGAAATGGCAACAAAACAATATTAAAACTTCAAAAATCAAAACTTCTTCGCACTTTAACGAGCGATGTTTCAACCAGAGTTGTAAACTGGTTCATGTCCTAAAACATAAGCCCGAACCCGAAAATAGCTTGAAGCCCAAACAGTGCCGTCGGCCCGTCGCTACTGGGGGTGGGGCTTTATCCCCCTTAACGGCTGCTTGTGCCTCCATTTTGGTTTACTCTAAATAGTTTTTCAACATCAGATAACAACAAGACTACAGACAATGATGCTAAAACGAATAATTACGTGTTTAGTCGTTCAATCCTAACATTTATTGGGGCATTCAAGTCAAGCTTTTCACTGTTGACCAAAATATTGGGAAAAGCCCAGTAGCGTAGCCAGGGGGGGGGGGGCTCGAGTATGAAAAATAAAGTATGCAAAATCTATGTTTTTTGTGCTTTTGAGGCCGATTTTGTATAAAAAATGGAAAATAGCCCCCCCCCCATTCGAAAACAGCCCCCCCTCAAACGTCTGAATTTGCGAATTTGGACGAAATATCAGTCTAAATTTTGGCGAAGACCTTTTTTTTTTTTTTTTTCTTTTTTGGAGACCACCTAATTTTGGGCAGAAAAAACTTTTGAATTTCGGATTTCGGCCGAAAAACCACTCTGAATTTTGGCGAAGACCTTTTTTTTTTTTTTTTTTTGGAGACCACCTAACTTTGCGCGGAAAAAAGCTATGAATTTCCGAGCTTTCCGAGACATTTCGTCTCAAGTTTTGGACAAACCGTCTGAAACTGATTCAAGATCAATGAAAATTCGAGTCAAGGTCGTTTGCACACTTCTTACTCTTTCAAAATAGCCCCCCCCCTTTTCCAAATCCTGGCTACGCGCCTGGAAAAGCCTGTAATGCATTTTCACCAAATTTGAACTTTCTACGTTTTGCCGTATTCAGGAGATTGCAGTTCAAAGTTAACAATTTTCCTCTTACTTCAGTGTTGCCATTTTGCTAGTACTGTGACAGAAAATTAACTTTTGGAAATTTGGCTTGGATTTACTTGAAAAGCAGCTAATTTACAACACTGACCCTTTAATGTGTTTTGATGACAACACTGCCGAAAGCGCTTATTGATAATTAGAAATGTGCAGTAAGTTTTTGAAATTTTCTTTTATTGTTGGCAGCCCTGACAAAATTTTTTGAGGGGAAAAAGCCTTTTTTAGGGGAAATCTACATTATCACATCTTGGGAACAGAACGGCGAAGAAAGCTAAAATTTGGTGAAGTTAGTCTTCGGTACTGCCAAATTTTTTCATTGAAAACTGAGCGAAATTTTTTTCGACCTGAATGCCCTTTTCAATTACAATTAGTTCAAACGTAATTTTCGTTTCACGTTTTCTTGATTCTTTCGTGCATCTGCTGGCAACGAACTACTGTGACGTAATTATGACGCGCTAATCCGTCTTATTAGCACGGTGCATAAATCATGTTTTCATTTTTGTTTATTCAAAGTTCATTTAATTTAAGAATGAGTGTAAAAATTGGTTGATGAGTACCGTAATTCTAGCGAAAGCTCTAGCTTTTCTTCTACATCCAGCGCCCCTACAACATCTGCAGCAAGTAGGTCTATATGAGCATATCAAAATGCGATGCTAATGATTTGGTAGTCGACGACCTGGAGCAAGTTACCGGCAGGTTCAAGAAGCTTATACTGTAAGCATGTTTAGGTAAGATTGCCATTCGCCCCGTTTTCGCCAGAACAGTCTCGTTTTTGAGGCCATGTCCTGGTGTCCCGCCCAATTAACCATTTTGTTCCGGTCTACTAATTTGTTTCGAAATTTTGGAATTTTTGACGGACAATTACTGTTTATCCGAAGTGAAAATCTTTTTTCAAATATGGCAAGCCTATGTTTGAGTCCGAAAAAGGTGCCCTAACGCTGCGTGGAATCGGAGGTGAGAGATCAGTTTTAACGAGCCAAAATTCAGTCTATTTCAGTGCTTCCTCACATTCGAATACAGTTGTGCCCCCTCACTTTTTTCGCTCTGGCGACGGTACTGGGCCCGAACTAGACCTGGAAACTAGGCGAAAAGTCAGGTTAGGTTAAAAAAAGTATGGGATTAATTTGCTCGTTTCCTTTAAAAAGATATTACTCGAAAACGGCTTTATTGAAGAAATGAGAACTACTGGAGGTAATAAAGAGGTGCCCCAACCTTTTTTCCGCAATTACCTTATTTGCGAAAATACGATTTAATCCGTTTGATTCCGTACCTCTGGCAACCCTGCTATTCGCAATTTTGTGACAGCACAAAAAGCCTACTGTAGATCAGTTTCGGTACTTGTAGCCTAGGTCTGCAGGTACCGGTAGCCAAGTTTCAGATTTGGTTAGGCTAGCCTATTCACTGATACCAGTTGGTAACTGGTAAGTTATGAGTATTACCATAGTCGTTGTGGTATTACAGTGGATTAGGCCTACAGTAGGCCTACTGTATTATTGCGCTAGTTTCTGATTACAGATCAGAGATTAACCTACAGTATAGCCTACGTATATAGTCTATTGTTTTATTGCTTGTTAATTGTACAATAACTTAGCTTAGTGAAAAAGAATTGGCAAGAATAGGACTACAAGTAAGCCAAGCTGGTGATGTTTTAGGGCTCCTGTAGTAAGCAATAGCCTATAGTCAGAGGTGGGCGTTGCGCAAAATAGTTCGCAAGTTTCGCAATTTGCGTTGCGCACTATGCCTTTTTTTCAGCTCTTGCGCAATTTGCGTTGCGCTCTATGCCTGTTTTTTTCAGCGCTTGTGCAATTTGCGTTGCGCTCTATGCCTTTTGCGTTTGCGAATCGGTAAATCTAATATTTGTTGCGCTTCAATTGTGAGTTTTTTTCCAAGATGCGCAATCACAAAATAATTTTTAAATGCTGATCTGTATGTCCCTGTCAAAAAATAAATAAATTTTGATTTTACAGATTTAAAGCATGATCACGAGATAGTTGATAAATGATGATTGCTGATAGAAAGATTTTTTTCTCGTTTTATTTTCTTCTGCGTTATCTACTTTTTTTCTTGTTTTGTTTTCTTCTGCGCTATCTACTTTTAAATCGCTAAACGTGCTGTATTTAAAGTTTGAGCGATTCAATATAACAAGGAGGACTAGTGCGTGACAGAAATCAAGGGTGCCAGGTTGGGAGATCCCCCTCAATCGGGTTCTCCAAACTTTCGAACTTTTAAACCGTTAGAGCTAGATGAATCAGATTTTTAAAATGGGTAGATATCAAAAATAAACTAATCGTAACAAAAATTGGGGGTACTACAATGGGGGTTTGCCCCAAACGGACCCTTTAAAATTCAAACTTTTTAAGCACTCACGCTAGACATATGAAATTTTCAGGGTGAGCAAATATGAAAAAACATTTTCCCAAACGGGGCTCTCCAAAACTAAAACTTTTTAACCTTTTAAAATGGATACATGAAATGGTGGTCCACAAATTTTCAACTTTCCTATTTGAAGCAACCTTTGCATTCCTGCACTATCAGCTTCTTCCGGAAGGTGCTTCTCCAGTGCAGGCTTGACTGTGAGCGAATTAAGAATGCAACTATAAGTGGTGAACATTTAGAAGCACTCAATGTCATGCACTGCACTAAAGTGCTGCGTTAATAAACCTAATCGTTTAATAAATTTTTTCTGAATATCGGTGGTGGTTGACTGGTATTTCACTTTTTCAACAAATTAAGTTAATTAAACCAGATTAGGATTTGGTTTTAGCTATTCGGAATAATTCTGAAATAGCCTACTATTCTGAAATGCCCATCTCTAGTGGTAGTACTTGTGCTTCGGATAAACTATATGCTGTATACGGCTGAAAGACATAGAGTAATGAATTAATATTATATCAGGGATAGAAATTAACTTTTTTGACAACTTGCCCGAAAAAAGGTACTCTAAGTTTTGAGGTAAAGTTGGAAAAAAAGCACTGAATTTGCAAAATACGCGTAGTTTCGAGAATCAAGTTTTTGTGTGCGATTGTTTAGATAATGTGATGCAATCAGTAACTTTTTCCAATCATGCATCAGCAAAAATCGATTTTTTGATTGTAGATATTTCATTTAATATTTAACGATCATAATTATTAATCACCGTTGTGGTTTGTTGCAAACGTATTTTTTTTAGCGAATATTTTGGAAACTACGCCAGCTAGAAAGCTAAAAGATCTTCAAAATAATCATAACAAAGAAATTGCAAAAACCTTGACGTTATCTTCATGCAGCGCAGGGTAATACTTGTGGTATCTGAAACAGCTGTTAGCGTGGCAAGCGCCAGAAAACTTTTCTAGAAAAAAAAGGGAACATTTTGTGCCAAACAGTTGCTAAACACGTCCAAGAATCGAAAAATCTGCGTGCGATTAAGAAGTGTTAATTGCGATTAATAATGTGCGTGCTATTAGACAATGCATTAAAATTGTGATAGTTACAAAGTGCTTACTAAAATAAAGCAAGAAACAGCTTTCTTTACGTACAAATTTTACTATATTGCAACAAAACCGGGTAAATTGCGTTTTTAAATAATCTTGTTTGAAGTTGTCTAATACGCTGTATTTTGTTAACTTGCCGTCGGAAAAGTTAAGCTGAAAACTAACTTGCCCGAAGCGATTTCAGCTTGCCTCGGGCAAGCGGGTAGGCGTTAATTTTGAACCCTGTATGTAGTTTAAGCTTCCTCACTTAATAAGTACGAAATACTTTTTGTTTTTTGTACTGCAATTTGTAGCCGAAAACTTGGCCTCTACAATAGGAAAAAGATTAGATGAAAGGGTCGGAAGAGCAAACGACAAAATTACCAAAGATTGCTTTCCTGCCTACAATAGAGATGCGTGGTTGCAAAAATTCAAAAGATTCAACACTGCTAATTCTAATTTGGCCGCCGTCTAGACATTATTTGCTGTTGGTTCTGAAATTTTGCGATCGAAACGATCGTCTATGACGAAAGAAAATTTTAAAAAATTTGCTTTGCTGCGTGAAAATAAAAAGTGTTTAAAAAAGTCAATTTTTCTCCATAAATAACGCATTATTTCTGAATGTGAGTGAGTGGAGCTTTTTTTGTTTTGGTGTTAATTTATTTTTAATGCTGTTTATTTTTATTATTTTTTTTGTTTTAGTGTTTAATTGCTTTTTTTCAACAATAAAAATAATTCTTTCGTCGGTCTTAGATATGTGCCTTTAGTTATAAAAGCTAAACGCAATGCAGTTGGTTTATTCCAGTGCAGCTTAGCTGAAAATGGTACTATGTTTGTACTTTCATATTTTTATACTTAACACCAAGGATGACAGTACGATACGCCTCAATTTTTGCGAAGAGATACGGTACGCTTTTTTTGTGATGGTACGGTACGCCTTTTTGTAATGGTACGGGTACGGTACGTTGGTACGGTACGCTTCAAAAATTGAACTGAAGTACGGTACGCTGGTACGGTACGGTTGAAGGTGCGAGGTACGTAGTACGCAAATTCTGAACGTACCGTACCGTACTGCCATCCTTGCTTAACACCATCGTCTGCAGCGCGCTTTTGAAACTTCGATTATGCAAAAATTTGTACTCAAAAACTTTTTTAAGTAGCGAAATTTGTGTGCGCTTCTCAAGCAATCAATTCGTAGTTGCACTGTACTATTTTCAATTTTTGGTTGCAGAATTTGTGTTTGCGCTTTAAAACGTTTAGAATTTTCGTTACCGAATTTGCAATTGCGCTTTAAGCTTTTAAGATTTTGGTTGCGAAATTCGCATTTGCGCTTTAAGCTTAAAAATTTTGGTTGCGGAATTTGCGCTTGCGCTTTAAGCTAAAAAAATTTTGGTTGCGGAATTTGCGCTTGCGCTTTACTATGTTTTTTTTAAACGCCCAGCTCTGCCTATAGTCCGTAAGAAATTTGCAAAATCTGCCTTTTATATGCCACGAAATTGCGAAATGCAGGGTTGTCAATGGTACGGAGTCAAGCGTATTAAATCGTATTTTTGTCAATAAGGGGAATTGTGGAAAAAGGTTTGAGACACCTCTTTATTACCTCAGGTAGTTCTCATTTCTTCATTAAACCGATTTCGATAAGCATCTTTTTAAGCAACTATACTATAGTCTGCTGTGACTAAATAAATTAATAGAACTTCTTCTCGAAAAAATAGTGTTGCTTCAATAATAACAATAATGCAATAATAATCGTATTGATACTTAAACAAAGTCTTCATTGATCAGTGATGCAAACATACAGTAGGTTCGCCAGGATGTTTGATTGGGAGGGGGGGGGCAAACCACAAATTACATGCATTGACGTCGTCAGAAATTTTCGAAAGAGGAACTTTTTGTGGGACAAAGATATCGTAGAATGGAAGACAAGAAGCCGTGGTCTGGTTCACTAAAGTTAAAAGTGAAAATGCTTACATTTGGGAGACGTATTGAGTTAACCAATGTAACTCAAATGTATCATAGACGGGAGTCTGGAGGCGAAGCCCCAGAAGCTGGGCGATTTTTTGGATAAACAAGCAATTTCAAATGCCATTGAATCACATTTCTCACGTGTTCAGAGCCATTCGAAAGAATTAGATTTTTAACATTTGAAAGCCAATATTGAAAAAATTAAATTGTTCAATCCTTCGTGTACTTACAGTTTAAGTCCAAAAAACGTTTAAAATCTTGCATTTTGAGGTTAAATTTTGTAAGTGATTTGGACCTGGTAAAGGGAAGTAAAGTACATTGAATCCTCAATATTTTAGCACTAAATGATAAAATAATGCACTCGAAAATATTCCTTGGAGATTTTTTTTGTCATGAAAATAACCAGTTGTAGGAGTACATGTACGGTCAAGGGGCCCAGGCCCCTTCAATTCAATTCAATAATTTGTTCAATGAGCATTTCCCCTGGCTGATTTTTTTCAAAAGTATGTTGTCGCGTAAAAACTGAGAAGGTGGAGGTTAATTGTTATTGAATAATGGTACAAGAGTTACGCTTACTAACCATGTTATTAACCGGGCCGAATTTACATTTGGTGGGGCCCCTGGTAGGTTGGAAATTTTCGCAAAATCTTTTTGCCAAATATAGGTGAAGATCAAAAATAAAGTCTTCATAGACTCTAATAAAGAGTATATGGTCTTTCCATCTGAGAGCAGGGCCTCTGGCACTATGCCTTATGGTAAACCCTCCCCTGGTTATTGCATTACGTTACTAAAAAGGTTAGATGAGGGACTGAGATAGCAGCTTTTAGAACAAAAACCCTTAATTTCACCCGGATTACACGTATAAATTGGTTGGGAAAAATTGAATGGAGGGGCCCGGGCCCCCTGATCGTCAATATTATTATTCATTACTGTTGTACGCGTGTATGTTATACGCGAAAAATGCTAAAAGAAACTGAAACTGAAGAAACATAAGGCTTTTTGTCACATTTTTATCATAGGTTGCATTCCATTGCGGGGGGCCTGGTCCCCCCTGGCTACGCCTATGGTTGCGAAGTTATTTTGATTGCGTTTTTATAGCACCTAAGGCATAAGACACGTATCAGGCCAGAATTAAGCCCGAAATTTTGCTAAATTCAAGCCCTCACTCGGCCCGAAAAGCTCGGCCCCACTTACAACTGGTTTTAACAACGTGCAAGTACAGGTTCGACGAACAGTAACTTGGTAAATATCATAGTCAAATCACGAACTGCATCCTGATTAGAGCTTCCCGTAAGTAGCATTACCGTCTGACTGTTTTCAAGTCATGAAAAAAAATATGTTGTTTATGTCTTCTACTCAAGCGGTATTGTTTATCATTAAGAATATTGTCAGTCAATATCAGGCTCACAAAAAACAATTCGCTAATGGGAGGGTAGCTTGAACTCAGAGCTAAAATCATAATACTCTGTTCGAAAAACTGCAGCTATGTATGTGTCGTGCTCAACTGAGTCAGCTTGCCTAAAAATTCATTGCCAAATTACGAAAAAGTCATGCCAATTAAAGAATATATAACGTCAGTGATGCTCTTTTGGTGTTAAAAGCAAGTTATCGATTGGCAAGGCTTTTTCGTAATTCGGTTGGTTATAATCATCTTGAAAGAAAAGTTCGGCGCACGACAAATATCAGTTCGTACGGTCGTTTAGATTTCCTGCAGCTAGCTGCATGGTATTGTGTAAATATCTGAGTTTCCTATAGAAGCATATTTCTGTCCTGTAGCAGAGTATGTAATAAAGATGTAATAATTCAGAACGTTTCCTATGACTTGCACGAGCGATTGTACTGCTTCAGAGTTCAGTTTTCTACACTTCAAAGCTTGTCACGAAATCTCTTGTTTATTGAATTTCAGTTAGGCACAGGCGCATAGCCAGAAATTCGCAATGGGGGGGGGGCTGTGTTGGGGGGTCTGGGGGCAGAGCCCCCAGCCGCCGGAGACCAATGGGGGTCTGGGGACGAAGCCCCCAGTTGCCGGAGGCACGGGGGTCTGGGGGCGGAGCCCCCAGCGCTTAAAAATTTTGCATTTTTTTGCAAAAATAACTTCATTTTAGGGCTATTTTGATTAAAAAATAATGATTTTAAAACGTGGCTTAGAAATTGGCATTGCAAACAAGATTAAACTGGTGGCATAAATGGGCTATTTGGGAGGTGGCTAATGGTAAATGTTAGTTCTCTTGTTTAGATGCTGGTAAATTATAAAATCGAATAGTTAAATAAAACTCACACGGAATAATCTAATTTCGAACTATGCTTTAAAGCATTTTTTAGTCTAATCCAGTGCAAAAGACAGTTTATAGAGAAAAATAATTGGGGGGGGCTAATGAAAAGAGATTTGAGAGATATGATAGGTAATTAACAAATACTGAATAGCCCCCCCCCCTATTCCTTAGTTTGTAGTATATTTGTTGATGACACCTATGGTCAGCATTTTTACACTTGCGATCAAATTTGATTGCTTATTTTTTACCATTTATCAAAGTTTTCATTTATTTGTTGGTTTTATTTTTGGCAAATTAGCCCCCCCTGAACATATGTTTCAAAAGATGTTTTAAATCACTATTTAGCCCACTCTAGTGCATAAAACAGTCTCAAAAGTGCTAAAAATGTAGTGTTTTTCCCAATCTGCATTTTGGTCGACATGTCAATGGGGGGGGGGGGGGGAGGCTATAGTCCCCCGGCCCCCCCTGGCTACGCTACTGGCTAAAAACGTGGTATTTTCCTAATTCTGCATTTTGGTCGGCAGTTCATTAGCCCCCCCCCCCCTAAATAAACGTTTCAAACTATGCTTTAAAGCATTTTTTAGTCTAATCCAGTGCAAAAGAGAGTCTTAGAAGTGCTAAAAACGTGGTATTTTTCTTATTCTGCATTTTGGTCGGCAGACCAATGGGGGGGGACTATAACCCCCCCCCCCCCCGCCCCCCTGCCTACGCTACTGGTTAGGCATACGTACCGCAAGCATATTTTGATACTTTTATAAAAGTCAGCACAGGCAGTAATACTTACTTACTTGGAGAACAGCAGAAATCTAGCGTCGGTTCCTTATCAAAGAAAAAAAACAATAAAAAAGCCTTTTTGGCTGGCTCACTCTAAGCAAAAAATCATCGCATTGCGTGCTAGCGTAGCGTGCCAGGTCAAGACCAAAACACATTTAAATGCTTGTACAATATTTTTGGGCTAAATTTTTGAAATGACTTGGCTAAGGCGGAAGGGAAGGAGGTCTAGAGCACCCTTAGCTCCCCCTTGATTGCACCACTAATATTATTACGCTCGTACGTTCACAATTTTACGCTCAGTGTAGACCTAGTCTTAAAACTACTGACAGAGTAAACGTCGAGCAGTTGAAGCAAAAAATAAGTTACAGTGTAGCCCAAGGTTGCCCCAAGTGCGGCCCGTGCAACAAATTTGTGCGGCCCGCAAATGGTCTCGAGATTTACTAAACATTTCTTTCAATATTCACAAATTTTTCAGTAAAATATTTTTGTCAAATTTTTTGACGCAGGTTTTTTCAAACAATATTGTTCGTGATTCGTGCATGCTATTCGGTTGATTACGCCCCTGCGAGTTTATCAAAAGTAGCAAATTTGCATTTCGTCGGCCACTACATAAGTTATGATGTAACTTTTTTTGTTTCTTTGTTTATAATTCCATCGCCCAGCAGTTTGCATTCCAAAAACGAAGGGTTGCAGCTGTGCCATGGTTCATGCTTCACTCAATATGTGTTCATTAGGGCAAATATTAGGGAACATTTTTTGCTGAGGCTGACGCCTCCTTTATTAGCCGGATAATTTTTAAATTTAGCCTAACATGCTAGCTCTTAAACGTGTTTTGGACCTGGTCTATAGGTGGGGGAGGGTGGAATTGGATTAGCAATTAGATTCTTTGCAGTGGTTCTAAAAAGGTGCAAAAGTTTTTCAAATGGGGTTATAAAGGCATTCAAGTCAAGTTTTTCACTTTTTCACTCTTGACCAACATGTTGGGATATTCCTAAAATGTATTCTCACCAAATTTGAAGTTTCTAATCCTTCCCGTTTTCATGATATTGCACTTTAAAATTAGCCGTTTTCCACTTACTTTAGAGTTGCGATTTTATCAATATTTTGACAGGAGACTAGCTTCGGGAAAGCTGGCTTACATTTATTGAAAAGCAGATAATTTTACAGCTTTAAACCCACTAGCGTACGCAGGATTTTTGAAAGGAGTGGGGGGGGGGGCAGAAAATTTGAGTATAATGAAGACTAAAAAAAATTCTTCACTCAGATTTAGTCCCGATTTTGGCCCAAAATTAATTGAAGACCAAAAAAAAAAAAAAAAAAGGTCTTCACTCAGATTTAGTCCGGTTTTGTGCTCAAACTTTCAGCCCAAGTTACATACGGGGGGGCCATTCCGCAATTTTGCGTACTATTTTATGCTAATTATACTATACTGGCGACCCTAAGGGGGGGCCATGGCACCATGGCCCCACCCATAAATACGCCCCTGTTTAAACCTCTACTTTGTTTTCAATTACTCTACCGCAACTATTTACGGAGAATCAAAAACATGCAGTTAATTTGTAAAATTTTGTTTGTAATTGGCAACCCTGGCTTAGTTTCTAAGGGGAAAAAA
Source organism: Trididemnum nubilum (assembly GCA_963965965.1). NCBI lineage: Eukaryota > Metazoa > Chordata > Ascidiacea > Aplousobranchia > Didemnidae > Trididemnum > Trididemnum nubilum. The sequence continues at coordinate 36,324,965 of OZ014484.1, read as the reverse complement.
CCTTTTTAAGCGGAAAAAACATTTTTAAGGGGAAATCTAATCTGTTATATCTCAGAAACGGAAGGTCGTAGAAAGCTCAAATTTGGTGAAATTGGTCTTTAGATCTGTCAAAACTTTTGAGCGAGCAAAAAAATTTCCGGCCTGAATGCCCTTTTGAAATGGCTATTTTTTTTTTTATAAAATTGCAAAATTCGCTCAGCCGGCAAGGGGCTTTGTTTCCAAATGTCTTCCATGATACATTTTCAACGCGCAGCAGTTCATTCAAGACGGCGGGTGCTGGATACTGTACAAACTTCAGTGTAGTGAAATGTTAGCTTTTGGTTCATGCTAGCAGCATGGTGCTGTGTGATAAACGGGATTGACTTAGCTGTATAATTGGTAGGACAATGCAAAACTTGAATGAGCAGTATTTGGAACGGTGGCTAAAAAAGAGGCTTCAGCCCCCTCTTTAGCCAAGTCACTTGAAACATTTACCATCATAATAAAAGCGTTTAAATGTGTTTTAAATTTGACCTGTAAGTAAGGAGGGAATTGAAAGCACTGGACAACATAATTTTTTCCAATGAATTCCGAATTTTAGAACAAAATGTAATCCAAATGGCGTTAAAATGGCTATTTGTTTGCCAAACAATAAAAAAATGCCCAACGTATGGGGATTTCGCCCCCAATCAGAAAAAGTGTGATGCAGCCCGTCCCTCAAAAAGTTTGGATACCACGGGGGAGGCCTATAGTTTGATTAAAAACAATAAAGTCTTATTTAAAGCCGTAAAAGTTTTAAGCGTTTCAAATTCAGCTACGTCCATCATCAACAAAAAACAAAAACTTTTTCAAATTTTTACCGATGATGGACGTGGCTGAACCCGAAACGTTAAAAATTTTTAATGTTTTTGCTCAAATTAAATAAAACTGCCATGCAAGCAGTACCGAAGACAGTGTATAGCATCACACCAAATAAATCGACCTCACTTTTTTGTAATGCTTTTTAAGTTTTATTGTTTTATGATATTATTATTTTAAACAAAATCTTTGTGATAAACAACATCAATATAACAGTATTTAAATATTGGAATACACATTGACGAAGACAAGTTTTCTTGAGGAGGAAGGTTCAAGCATGAAAGCCACAAAACGTCACGATGAGAATGACAATCAAGAGATACAAGGAAATCTTCAAAAGATGAAGTCCGCTTTTGCGATATGTCAAATTTTTGCTATAACGTGGTTCTTTACGCTATATCTTAGATATTGTTACGTCGCCTATGAAACTGATCGTCCTAATCACAATGTCACTCATACTTTGAAATCGAAAAACTTGATTGAAAGATTTAAAGGCCACAATTTTCAGTAAGTAATTAATGAAGACTAATGTAGTTGTGATTACATTTTATTCACCAAGTTGCCTTGGCCAAGAGACAATGAAAGGGCTTTCAATCGGTCTTCGAGTAAAGTTACCACCTGTCTACCATACACCGTGGAAGCTTCACACTGTCCTTCAATGCTGAACGTGAAGCAGGGAAGCTGTAAATACCAATTTTTATAGTCTTTGGTTTTGATTCGACCGGGAATCGAAGCCGATTCCAATTTTTCAGAAGCAGACACTCTATCCACTCGAACACTAATGGGTTTGAATTTTGCATATAAATTGCATGCACATTTTTTGATAATACCTGTACTTGCAGTCAATGTTCCCTCTAATTTTTTGTAGTCTGTGTGCGCATAAATTTTGGTGTGTGTGCGTTGTTTTGGAAATGACTTACACTTATGGATTAGATAAGGAGGAAAAAAGTCTTCACACAGAATTGGAATGGGTTTTGGGCCCGAAATTAGGTGAAGACCCCCCCCCAAAAAAAAAGGTCTTCACCCAAAAGTGGAGCAGTTTTTGTGTCCGAAAAGTTTATTGCAATGTGCAAAAATGTGTCTGTAAAACAATATGTCTGTGGGCAATACATTTATGCGTATGCACAGTTTCAGAGACCTCTGTGGGCGCGCACAGCTTAGAGGGAACTCTGCTTGCAGTATCTTCGATGATTTTTAGGCTCCCGGCGTATGCAATCTTATCAGCGTACAACCTTTGAGTTGGTTAAAATAAACTAAGGATACTCTCTTACGCCCAGGATTTTACGTTCGATGTTGACCGAGCTTTATTTAGCTTATTCTGCAGAAGAATTGTTACTTCATTTTTATGAAATTGTGCCTTGTTTTCTGTTTACAAAATTAAAAATTTTGAAGCGTTAATTATACTCTAATACAAAGTTCTATTTATTATCTCCTGTTTTAACTTTTTCTTGTGTAAGTCAGATTAATACATTTTATAAATTACGAGTACATAAAAAATTACCGGTACGATAATGCGACTAAAACAAGAAAATCAATGAAGTTTTGGAAACGACTCTTGTTTTCAAAACAGATCCGGAATCGTTGAAATGGAGAAGCACAATGATGTTGGTAAAATAACCAGTTCGACCAGAACGGTAAGAGGAAAGCAGAATATTTGCTTCTGCTAAAAATATTACAATTGAAAAGCTCTTATTCGTATGCTGTAAATGTAGCAAGTTACGCACAATCATTTTTTTGAATACTGTGCAGCAGAAAATACGTTGTTTGAGAAAAAACTATCAATTGTGTTCCAAGTTACTGGTTAGGAATTAAAATCAAAGCAAACTCTGACCCACCAAAGTCTATCGGGGTCTGTAATGGGCAGCTGACTTTGACCCAGTAAACTTTTAAAACGTTCAAAAAGCAAAAATTTGTGCATAGAAATAAATGGTATGATAAAACCACTACTCTGTAGCATGTGATCAAATAATACACTACGAAAATGTTTTGGGAACAAAAAAAATTCTGAAGAACGACTTTCACTATCAAAAATGGTTATTAGAATATAGATAATACAGTGTAATACCCAAATTTACTGCTCATTGCAAGATATTTGGATTTTATTTTTTGTTGAACTTAATTCGTATTCTCAAGTACACTGGTATAATTATGTGTTTAGATATCTACTATTGAACTGCTATCAAAGCGATTTTGCTTTGAAAGTGATCCGCTTTTACCCCATCATGCGAGTTGCCGCGATGTTGTAGAAGGAATTGATGACGCCGTAGGAGAGGCTGCTCTGCTCGGAATGGAGTTACGATCAAACGTAACCACAGCATCAGTATCGTATAAACATTTCTTAATGGTTAACAATGGCCAATAATCTTCCGGACTCACACAGTACGCGCAGAGGGGATAGTCGCCAGGGGGGTTAAGAAGGTCACATTGGGGTCCTGCTTTCCCTAATGGCTGCTTTGTGCCCCGCCTGTTTTCACGGGGCTAAAGTACCATATTTACTTATTAGAGCATAATTGGGAAACGCGATTGCAAAATTTTTAACCACGCATTACATAAAAATAGGCCCGAACAGAATCATTTACGCTCGTTTTGTTTCGTGCTGGTGGACTCTAAAAAAGCATTCGACACCGTGTCCTGGTCGCATTATTAGGCATATCTTGATTACTATAAAACAAAAATGTTTGTGAAGCTTGCACTAAACTGCTATGCGAAGGTTTGCTTGGATAACGTTCATTTTTTTAGAAACACAAATATTTTCAATCACGTTTAAAACACGTGGAAAATGTCATCATGAATATGACAGATAACTGCACTGAATTTATTTTGAAGCGTAATTATATTACAACTCCGTTATCACTGGAAGAAAAAGCTTATCCTATTGCTTATGTAATTACAATGCACGAGTAAGTCTCTTGTGTACAACCTACATCGATGAATGTATAGCATTTATAATAGAGGATAGAGTGTTTGCTACTGAAACGATAAACTTGAGTTCGATTCCTGTTCCGGTAATAAGTTTTACAATTTTCCGGCTTGGAGTTAGCAGTGTGAAGCCCCCACCGTATGTAGTGCAGATGAGTAGACGAATGCTTGACTCAAAGATCAGAGTGGCAAAACAAAAATATAGGCAGTACAGCACTAGTTGTACGCAAATTATTATCAGAACATATAGGCTTATTCATCTACGAAAAATACTGGAGTGAAAAAATCAGATAATCTATGTATGGCAGTTCAAAGGAAAATATGATCCGTGCTTGTATTCCATTCCCATAATTTTTACTTTGACATGATTTAGTTTTTAAACTATGTTAAATTTCAAAAAAAAAAATCAAAATTTTACCGGCCAGTTAGTCAAGCGGTAACGCATTCGTCTTTGGAGCGGGAGGTCTGAGTTCAAATCTCGGGTCGATCAAATCGAGCACATTGTTGCTCACGGCTCGCCACCGCTGCAACGTTTCGAAAGAAGCTGTGTGTAATGACGCGGTGATGAGCCCGGCGAACTCGTTACACGCTTCGACTTCATACAGCGAGTATAGTGAGATTTGATAAGATTAGATTTTCAATCTTCTTGCTGACCGTTGGTTGTTGCCCTTGGAACTAATTGGCAGGATCCCTCGCAACGTCATTGCATTTTACGAAGCTTTCAGTGAGTGAAGCATTCACCCAATTCAGGTAGTTTACAATAGGTAAAATCGAAATATATAATGTTTGAAGTCTTGTCTTATTTTAGGGCTGCTGTTGCAAAGATATTCAACAAATACAGAGGTATCCCCGTAAAAAGTTTTTGGAAACCCTAAATCTCTTTTCTCAGCCTGAACTTCTGTGAAAAAAAAGAGGCTAAATAATATTTACCTATCCAGTAACATCACATGACCTATCCGATTTGGTAAAACCCACTCTTTTTCTGGAAATTCAGGCTGGGAGAACAAATTAACTCAGGGTTTACAAAAACTTTTTTAGTGGGATATATTTTTGTATTTGTTGAGTATCTTTGTAACGGCTAACCCAAAATAAAAACAAAAAATTTCAGAAATGAATATATTTCATTTCAACCCCTTGTGACGCAGGTGAGGCGGAGCCCCCTATCGCGGGAGCATTCCCATGTTTCGAAGTCAACTGACTTCATCATCAGTGTGAAGAGGAGTCGACACAATGCAAAGAATTTTAATCCCTAAATTAGGCTAACTCAATCGGTAAATTTGAATAACCAAGCTATCGGTATAGGCTAACGTCTTCATCTCGTAACTTTTAACTATTGTTTTAAAACTGAATATATTTCAGTTTTAACTATTGTCAACTACCGGAATTGGCTGGATATTTCACCTCCTTTAACGTGAGCAGGATGGCTTGATAACTGAACCTTAACAAAATGAATTAATATTCTTCTCATGGATCAAATATTATTAGTAAATAGTGAAATGTGATCCTTTTTTAACATTAGAGACAACAAACTTAGAACAAATTTTTTATACCTATGGAGTAATAGACCTACACTTTGTCATTCTCATTCCATCACTGAATTGTAAGACCCCATATCGAAAACGTGCGGATCTTTGTAGGAATTCTTCACATTCTGTAAAACAATTTTGTACAATTACAGCATTTTTATTTCAGCAAGTTTTTAATGTTTGAACGGTTATTACGTGCGATCTATCACCCCCAAAATATTTACTGCATTCATGTTGACAAAAAGTCTTCTGGTGAACTCTTGGAAGCTGTTAAGAAACTCAGTAGTTGCTTTCCCAACGTTTTTGTTGCATCCAAACTGATCGAAGTTCATTACGCTCATTGGAGCAGGGTCGAGGCTGATATCAGTTGTTTTGAAGATCTTGTAAATCGGTAGGCCTGTTGTTGGTATTATACATCAATACATGTGGTGGTTGTAGGAGTGGTTATGTAAGAGTTAGTAGTGTAGTGGTTGCTCTAAATTATCTAATTTTATTTGACACACATCTCAGTATTTTCAAATTTTGCATTTAGTACTTTGTTGAGGCAATAGTTACTCGCTTTTCGTGTAGTAGACAGTGCGCTAGAATTTGTTTTTGCGGTAGAAATTGTGGAAATTTTTTTTTGTTTTAACCACCCTAAATTTTTTTAGGATTCTTATCCTCAAATTCCGAAACATAACTTTTTATGGTGCGATATGTTTTAATGGTGGTTATAACGACGATTGCATGTTTTCTATCAGATAGATCAAAAAAACTCCCTTTAAATAACCTTTCAAAATTATTGATTCAATATTAAGACGAAAATCAATAATTATTCTATAATAGGTAAAAATTGTGCATGTTGAGGGTGACATATGTTCAGGTAGTTTCTCAAAATAATAATTCCTGTTATTATTTCTGTATTAGTTCTGTCCAAACTCCATGGAAATATGTTATCAATCTTTGCGGCCAAGATTTTCCTTTGAAGACGAACTTGGACATTGTACGATTACTCAAATCTTTTCATGGATACAACAATATGGAAACTGTAGCTGCGTCAGAATTTAAAAAGCAACGGTAACCAGCGGTTTCATGAAATTCTTTTTATGCCTACCCTATACTTTTTCTGTTAATTATGAGCTGCTGTAAACCTCATAAAGTTTTGCTAGATTGTAAAACAAAAAAAGTACCACCGGTTATAAAATTATAAAGGATTCAGAAGTCCAAGATTGCGTACAATTATTAGGGTTGCCACATCCTGGAAAAGTCCTTGAAAGTCCTTGAATTTTGTTTATCAGTTTTGGAATGTCCTGGAAAATATTTGGAAAGTTTTCCCGTGATTTACCAGGACAGAATGTAAATTTTTTTCATAATAATTGGTACTTTGTAATTTGCATTGTGTAGGTCCGTTAAAAAGCTATATTGTATTGTTAAAAGATAGGGCTTATTTTGTACGCTGAGCACAAATAAAAAAATCGCTATCCTAGCCCTAACCCAAACTGCAACGCTAGCTTTAATTCTAACGGTAATCCTAATCCAAACTTAAACTCAAACGCTAACAATAATTTAAAAAATAGAAGAGAGTAAAGGAGCGCCCACTCTTCTGTTTTTTGCTCTCTTATTCTGTTTGAGATGTTCTTACTTGTACTATGCTAGCTTGCTAAAAAGCACTACTTGGTTGATATGCCAAAATTTGCTTTTTGCAGTACAGTATGAATAAACTATTGAATGAATTCTTGAAGAGTAATTTATTGCCATGCGATACTCGAGTAGCAGTATTACTGACAGTAGCGTAGCGGGCTATAGGCCCCCATCGGCCCGCTGACTAAAATGCACAATAACACAAATATGACAATTTTTGCATTATGCTTCTGAGCCAGTTTTTTGCAGTAATATGGACTCTAAAATAATTTAAAGCCACTTCTGAAACATTATTTAGGGGAGGGGCTAACATTGGTCAAAAATAAAATGAGTAACAACTAGCTAAAATAGCTAAAAATAAACAATCAATTCGATCGCTTGTTGCAAAATGCTTAACCTAGGCTTTATAAAAAAATTATAAGGGATCTGTTCAATATTTAATTCAGTTAATTACCAATCACTTCTCTCAAATCTCGTTTCGTTAGCTTCTACCCCAAATTATCTTTATCTAGCGTTATAAAATACAGACGATTTGGATTATTGCTTGTGAGTTTTTTCAAAGGAAGTGCCTCATTGCACTCTATTGTGCAAATGAGTTCTGCTTATTGGGAATAAGAGAGCAAGAGTGGGTTCTCATTTGCTCAATTACTGTTTTATTTTTTAGAATATTATCGTTAGGGTTAGAGGGTAGGATAAGGTAGCTTTTAGGGTTAGGGTTAAAATAGCGTTTTGTTTTTTTTAGTTGCACGCTGGCGTGCCAATAAACGTAGCCTTTTTCCAGAGATGGGCTCAGCAGCGCTACTAGCGCCGCTACTTTTTCAGTAACGGTAGCGGCAGCGCCGCTGCTTTTTCTCGTCACCAGCGAAAAGCGGCAGCGCCGCTGCTTTTTTAGTCAAAAAAGCGGCAGCGCTTTAGCGCTTTTTTTTGAGCAAATTTTCTGCTGCTACTGCTAATAAACTCTTTCCAAGACTTTTTTCAATTTAAATTTTTACACGTTCTCGTTTGGAGTCTTCACTGTTTTTTTTTTTCACTCTACTCTTGTTACCACATTATTTTAGTTTAGTAGAACAAATAATGCTACCTTTGTGACGTTTTGTCGTTGCGAGTTTCATCGAACGTAGACCTATTTTTTCTGAACCAAAATTCAACGAATAATGTGGTCTGGTAGAGGGCCAAATGAAACTCTGTGTGTAAATTAACATACAATAATAATAATCAATGCGTTGGTAAAATTTATCAGTTGTCATCGTTTTGAGAGAATTGCAAGCAAATAAAACTCCTCATAGAACAAGACTAATAATTTCTTTATAAAAGCAAGTAGTAAGTACTAATGCTACTTGACAGTCGGTTTTTGACACTGCTTTCTTACTTGTACAGAATGCATATACACAGTAGACAGCTTATTTTGATGCGGGTGTTCTTCGTTATCGTCAAGAGATACTGTTCGAAATCGGTTTTATTGAAGAAATGAGAACTACTTGATGTAATAAAGAAGTACCCCAAATTTTTTTCCACAATTTCCACAATGCAAAAATACGTTCTAATCCGTGAGACTACGTACCATTGGCCACCCTGCATTTTTACAATTTTGTAACATCACAAAAGGCGTGCTTTAGATCAGTACTGGTAGCCTAGGTTTATAGGTTCCAGGAACATTTGCCAAGTTTTCAGATTTGGTAATAGCTAGGCTACTCACTGATACTAGTTGGTTATTGCGTTTGTTAGTTTGCAAGAATTTTTGCAAAATTATGCCTTTTGTAACGTCACAAAATTGCGAAATGCAGGGTTGCCAATGGTACGGAGTCAAACGGATAAGCAGTATGTTTGCGATTAAGGGTAATTGTGAAAAAAGGTTTGAGGCACCTCTTTGTTACCTCAAGTAGTTCTCATTTCTTCAATAAAACCGATTTCGAGCAGTATCTCTTTAACGAAAATGCGATAGTTACAGTTCGATAAATAGCAGATCGCAAAGACGGTTTTTTGCGACATTTCCTCAAAATGCTGGCATTTAGTTGAACAAATCATTTATTGGCTATCTGGTCGCAGACCACAGTATAGTTCGTGCACTGCAAGTTGGACAGTAATTACATCAATGCATAGTAAAATAAATTTTGCTGCAACAGTAAACAGTAAAACTGAGAATTAAATTTACAGTGCGCTGAGAATTGAACTTATAAATCGAACCAGGTAATAAATAAGCTTGAAAGATATTTTACTTATGGAGTTATACTCGTCGAAAAAATACGCGTAACGTGAATCGCATTGTGCATCATTTACTTAACATGTATCTATATGAAAAGTTTATTTTCAAAACAGCTTCTGTGCATTTCAATACTTTCGAGAAAATTACAAAAAACGTATAGGACTTGTACGCATGAACGCTATTTAAAGTTTTTTTGTGGCTAGAGAAGTGTTACCGCCTACTACATTAAAAAAGCATGTTTGGTCAGATCTCGCATGTTCCAAATTATTTTCACTTAAATTTGTGTAAATTAAAAAATGTGGATATATAAGCGATTTTGGTAAAAACAGAAAAAAAATTCGAATTTGCAAAAAATGCGCTTGTTTATTGGAGACAGCACAAATATTGTCACAAAACAACAAATGCAGAATAACAAAGTGTTTTGCAGTAGTTACAATATCCCTAAGGATGTGGAATAGTCTCACGGTTGTCTTCATGGTACACTTTAGTAGCATCTTCACTGTCGGTGTTACCTTCTTTGGAAGGATTTGTTGGGTTCAGGTTTAGCGTGAACTTATCACTTTATTACCAATATCATTCCAGTTTGTGCCTCAACGTGCAAAAGCGAAGAACGTCTGGCTTTAATGGCCTTTGCTTTTTATCCTTTTAAGGTTTTCCATAAATATATTACTTTTTTGGAGCATAACGGTCGGAGTTTCTGCTTAATCTAAGAACAAAAACGATTGCCAAAATAGAACTAGGCATAACAATTTATTAGACGCGTTTCGCTTTAACTAAAAGCATCATCAGTAGAATGAATTTGCAAAGTAAGAAGCACGAATTGTATATAAATTCGTGCTTCTTACTTTGCAAATTCATTCTACTGATGATTTGCAAATTCATTCTATTGAAGTCAAAGCGAAACGTGTCTGATAAATTGTTATGCTTAGTTCTATTTTGGCAATCGTTTGTGTTCTTATATTACTTTTTAATTATTCAATGCCATAGGTTTTACTCTAATCTCATTCGAGACTATATTTCCTTGCTAACTAGATCTCTAACATTTACGGTATTTTGTTTCATTCTTGCATCCGTTCACGAAGTATTTCCTATTCAACTAGCTAAATTTTTGCGAAAATATGAGAAACGCTCTCACGATAACTCGATCGCCCCTTTATCACGTGACACTATAGTGCAACACTATTGGTTAATATGGATGCAAGCTGTTCTGGAAGTAAACTTCGGTGGCGTTCAAGCGGTTTTGGAAAAAAACGCTATTTCCATCGCTAATTTTGAAGCAGATAGAAGTAGTTTTGGAACAAAACATTTGGTCGGCTGGAAGTAGAGGTCAAAACCTACCGAATAAGATTCTAAACTCAGTTTTGAAAAAATGGCGTTCGAGCTGTTTTGGAAATGAGCTCTTCATATAGCGGCGTATGGCATGTTGCCCGCGCAATAGAATATGTCATTACTGCATACGTATTATCTCCGAGTTTATAAACACCAGTTCTTAACCGCTCGATCTTCTTTTCTATCAAAGTTGGATGAAATGATAAATTTTCCTGTCGTATCTCTACTCGAGAAATTATTTTAGTGGTTGAGGGCCGAGCGTGTGATAAAAACATTGTCTACTTCAGAGCTATAAGAGCCGGGACAAAAGGGTACAGAAGCTGAATACTGTATGCCATCGTGCTTTAATGTTAAAACCTTACCTTATTTTAGTCGATAGTGATTTAAACTATTTCTTATTGTCTTTTATTTGTGTAGAAAATGCGACAAGGAATTTTACTTCCTAGTGTAACTTCCAAGGATAACTTCCTAAGTAGTTTCTAAAGCGCTGGTTTGACCGACCAGCATTTTGAAATGCTTGTTTTTTTAAAGGAACATGCCAACAATCAATTGAATTGTGATTTGCTTACGTATTTACCGTTTAAGCCAGCTAATGTCGATTGTAACCTGCACCAAAACTTTGAAAGCTTAAATTGCAACTTTCGCAAATAAAGTTGAAATTTCACCACTGGGTACTGTATTTGAGTGCCATCGCTTTTTTTTGTTAGGTATTTTTCTATAAGGTAGCGGCAGCGGCTGCTGTTTTGTATACAAGTAGCGGAAGTGCCGCTACTTTTTGATTTAAGTAGCGACAAGCGACAGCGCCGCTGCTTTTTTTGTCAAATAGCGGCAGCGGCAGTGCCGCTACTTTTCAGGTAGCGGGTGCACAGCTCTGCCTTTTTCAAATGATAGGATTTTGCGGTTTACTGGCTGGAAATAAAGCTAGGACTGAAGTTTTACTATAAGCCATCACCCTCATACTGTAGCTCATTTATGCAACCAGTTTAATCATGTTTTTGCAGTGCTAATTTTTATGCCTCGTTTTAAAAGCATTAATCATCACCAATTAAGTTATTATTGCAAAAAAACTGCTAAGTCTTCGGGTGCTGGGGGCTTTGCCCCCAGACCCCCAATAGCCTCCGGCAACGTGGGGCTTGGCCCCCATACCCCCAAGCGCAGCTCTTGTATTGCAGATTTTTGGCTGTAAACCTGAGTGTAAGGGATCTGATAAGGCTGTAAACCTGAGTATAAGTAGGCATGCAAATGCGTTACATCAAAATTTTTCTTCAATCACGAGTGCAAAAAAGTAGGTGCAAGAAAAAGTAATAGTTAAGTTAAATTTTAAGTCCTGTAGAAAAAATCTTAAACAGTCCTAGAAAATGACCTAAAAAAATCTGAAAATTCTTGGAATTTGATTTTGCAGTTTTTGTGGCAACCGTGGTATTACAAACAATTTTTTTTCAATAAAATAATTTTTCAATATAAGATAACCATTTTCATTAACAAAAAACTTGGCTAAAATTTTCATGTAAAAAAAAAGGTTTTTCACTCTGCGTTTCTTTTTTCTAGTTTAATCGATTTTGGATCACGTTAACAAAGAAACATTAACGTTTGTTGATTTACAATACCCTATTCTTTATTTTCCTTCAACTTTGTTTTTTGATGCTTCGCGCCTCAGCATAGTTGTTTTTGTGTTTTGTAGCTGAAATTGGAACGAGCTACTAAAAAAAGAGTTAATTAAAATACCCTCAGTTCGGCGTTAGTTGCCACTGTCATAGGATTGCAGACAACCAAAGTGAAGAGCGAGCGCAGCTAAATGATTTGCGCAGACAATGAGGGGGGAGCAATGCCTCTCCCTTTAAATACGCTACTGCTTCGGGATTGTTTTGACATAATTTGTCTTACATTTCAACTTTTTGGGCTTGGTTCGTGATCCTTTTTGAGTATTTTTCTTAAACGTTTTTCTAATGAGTAGTTATGTATATGGCGTGTTCGGTGCACAGAGGTCACGTGACTGCACTGTAACCGTCCTTGTGTCTCAAATTAAGAGAGGTCACGTGACTGCACTGTCTCAATAAAAATCATTCAGTGCAAAGCAGGTCACCTGAATCTCAAAAATGCACTGGAAACAAAATGACTTAAAATGCACTGAAACCGTCCTTGTGTTTCAAATTTTTTTTTAAATCGTGGTTCTCAGTCCCCCCTCCCGATGTTAGTAGGAGGTATTAAACTCGCAATTGAGCGCTTGTCACATGTAACCAACTTGTGCTCATAATTGCGCTTCAGTCGCGTTTAATTCTTTTCAATAATTAGTTTGATTTTGTCATTTTCTATAGGTTTCACTTTAATTGTAAAGCCATTGCTATTAAATATTTTCACTTTGGGTTTACCGTACGCCTTTTGTATTCTTTCAATGTCTTCTTTTGATAGAACATCACTTGATACTTTTGACCACTCGTGTTTATAAGTAGGATACATGATAGAATCTGTACTTTGTGAATGGGTTAAACCTAAACAATGACCTATTTCATGAACAGCTACTACAAATAAGTTGTGTTTGGGAGGTGTTTCTTGGTCTGTCCAATCTTCATCAGCATCAAAATGTAAATCACCCCCAATTCCTGAACCTGGATAAAATCCATGAGCTAAAACACCGCCTTTAGCTTTAAAAGGGAATCCATCGCCATGTTCCTTGGCACAAAAACTAATTTTTATGTCACAGGGCTCATTTGGCTGTACTTTCTTAAATTTAAGTGCTGTAGGTTTATCCCAAACTTTAAAAGCAGAATCAATTTGTTTGTGTATCGATTCTTCTGTAAGTTTTGGTGTTAAGTTCGTGATACAGTAAGTTAAAACACGTTTATTCTACTTTTGTTTTATATCTTCTATATTTTCTGGAACTGATAAATTTGAAGGTTGAAATCCACAAAACATCTTTTATTTATATGTAGATTTAAGTTGCTCTAATTCTTCAATCGGAATCCAGCTATTAAAATCATTGCTGTATCCAGACCACTTAACTAATGCCGATTTCTTTTTATTATCTTTGCGAACAACTTTTTCTATTCTGAATTTAGTTTGATTCGTTTTCAAAAGTTCTTGTTCATAGAAAGTTCCAGAAATTAAATCACCACGAAGATCAGTGATTTCGTAAGTGTGTGGATTGGTATTTAAAACTTTAGAAATTAAAAACAGTTCCTCTGTCCAGTTTGGAGTAAAACCCTTGTCAAAAAGTTTTCGCTTGTATTTTGAAAGTCTAACTGTGTCACCAACTTTAAATTTTGCTTTTGTTTTTATTGGTTTAATTTTAGCGTACAAATTATAGTAAACAATTCCTTGATTTTCTTTTTCGCTTGCTTGAACAGGCGTCATTTTCACGGATGAATGATAGCTGTTATTGTACTCATCAACTATCTCAGGTAGCATGTCTAAGTACTGAGTTGAACTTTGTTTTGTAAATTGCTTCCACATTTTATTTTTGATAGTGCGGTTCCAGCGTTCAACAACAGAACTTTTTTCTTCATTTTCAGTTGAATATAATTTAATGTTGTGTTGGTCCAACAGGCTTTTTGTATTTTTGTTGTAAAATTCTTTTCCCTTATCAGTCCATAAGAATTTTGGAATTCTTTTTTCTTTGAAGATTTTCTTGAAAGCATTAGCAACAGTTTTACCCGTTTTGTCTTTCAAAGGGACTATCCATCCGAATTTAGAAAATACGTCAATCACCATAAGTAAATATCGGTAACCTTTATTCCATTTGCTAAACTTTTGCATTTCTACTAAATCAGCCGCCCATATTTCGTCAATTGATTTGCTTATAACTCGGCGTCGCAGAAACTTTTTCTTTACTGGTTTGTGTAGTTCATCAGCTAGTTCTGTTTGCCACGACGCCTTTTCCCGTTTTTTGCACCTAACCCCAACTTATATTTAGTTCCAATTGCTGCTTGTACTAACTTTTTATCAAACGATTCGCGGATACCTTTCGTTTTTGTTTGCGATAAACTGTCTAACATATCTTTATCACATTTTAGTTTACCTTTTTTATTGTCATTATCACGGTAACAAATATCATGTTTCATTGCAATAGCATCTATTTGATTGTAAGGTTCTTGGCCTGGTAAAGGTTGGTCGTTCGAATCAAGTTGTTTATCCAAAGGATTATATGGCCCAGTGTACTTGTGACTTGGAAGAGTGAACCCACCTTTTGGTTTTGGTAATTTTCCTATCGCAGCATGAAGGTCTAACAAGCCTCCTTTTTTGTTGGTTTTAATGAAACTATGCTTTGTAATACCACAACTAGCACAAATGCAACGTAACATCAGGCGACCATTTCCTTTTGCTTTTATAATTTCATCAGAACCTGGAACACATTTAGTTTTTTTCTTTTCTCTAACACAATAAGTTTCCATCTTTAATATATGATACATAAAACTTCATAAACATTTCATTAAAAGGTGTAGGTTTTTCATGAAAATCTAGCAATAGTTCGTTTGCTGTTCTCCCCTTATTTCGCTCTGTTATATAATACACACAGTAGTAACCACAAAGAATTGAGTTAATATTTTGAATTTGAGCATCATTGTAAATAATGTTTTTGTTTGTAGTCTTCATATATTTAACAACTTCATTTGGGGGTACAAGTCCAAAGCTGTCGAAGTATTCTACTTTATCTGATTTTTCTTCGTTGTAAACACAAACCCAATGAGTTCCACTACCCGCAAAATAATCTTGCAAGTTTACGACAGCTGACTCATTTTTATTCATTGCTTTTGGTAACATATCTTTGCTAAATGTTCCTCGATAATTGTCACACTTAATCATAATTTTATCAATGTCTAAGTTTGTTAATGGTTTCATTTATTTACTGCTTTATTAGTTGCTCCTTGGATGGCCCCGGAAGCAGCTGCTAATCCTAAAGTTGGCAAAACCTTTTTAGCTAAAAACGGTAACACTAGTTTTCCTAAATTAAGTAAGCTACTTAAGAAACCACCTTGTTTTTGCAATTGCGTTTTACTAAAGTTTATTTGTATACCGTGTCCAGACGCTTTTGATTTGTTAATTCTATTTATCTGTCGACTCGTCAGTTGCAAACTAACGTTGCCTTTAGTCTGTAAACTTGCATTTGTTAGTCTAACACTTACACTAGTTTTGCTTTTATATGCATTTGCAATTTTTTTCTTTTGATTTTGTGTCAAGTTTAATGAGTAATCGTGGTACATTTTATATTAGACTTTATAAAATCAAACCCAAGATCGGAACATTTTTGAAAGGAGAATTTTTTCCTAGTATTAAACCTTTTCCGAGAATCTGAGGTTCGTCGAAGCGATAAGACCTACCTTGTCTTTTTGTTCCAGGCAACATAAGCCCTTTACCCTTTGATCCAGGTAACACAAGTCCTTTTCCTCCTAACAAACTGGGCAGCAAGCTACCTGCTAAACCTGCTAAAAGAGCTCCTATAAAACCACCCTGTTTTGAAATTTGTAGTTTTGATAGCTTCAAAGTAACACCTGAACCTTTTGCTTTAGCATCATTTATTTTGTTAACTTGCGTCTTTGTTAAACCAAGAAAGTCTGATCCTTGAAGCTGGTGGTTATTAAATGTGAGTGTAAGCCCAGTTTTGTTTTGAAAAGCTTGTTTTATTTTTTCTTTTTGAAATTGTGATAAATTTAATCCGATTTTAACATACATTTTTATTTATACTCAGATAATTATATTCATTCGACCTGAAAGTCCTTCTAACTGAAGGTATCTATCAGAAAGTACGACTGCATAAACATAGAAAGCTTGGTCAGCGTTATTTGCAATATTTCTAAAGTTACCACCAAGACTAAACCTTATTTCAATATCTGCCGAGCTGTTTTTAAGTCGTTCATTGTGTTTACTAACATCAAAATGATGAATTGGATACAAACTAGCCCAGTCTTCAGCTGATAATTGACAGCCCGTGTCGGCATCTTGGTATTTATTTACAGCCTCTAGAAAACTCATGTATAAGCGCGAATAATTTCTATTTTGTGGAGTAAAATTACATTCAAATTCTCGTTCAGGATATTGAATGCTGTTTATTCTGCAACTAATACGTCTTAAGTTTGCATTGTCAAAAATCATATTATTTAGCTGCTGGTTGTTATCTCGTTCACTCGATTGAAACGCAACAAACACATGCCTAGGAAGTTCTGTTCCCGGCTGGGTTGTTATTCTCCAAGTCATGCTTGTTTCTGTTGACTGAAACATTGTTCGATACACTCTCATTTGTTCAAAGTATAGCTGTTTTATATGTCCTTTTACTAACATAGCATCTATTTCCGATTCAACTCTTAAACTTGGTTTCACTTTAGGCATCCACAAAGAGATATGACTTATGTTAAACTTACCAGCAGCTACACCATTTGCACGTAAAATATAGTTATTAGATGTTTCTCTATCCACGACTATACTGTGTTTAACACCCCTAAAAACCTTATCGATATCACGACAAAATCCAAATATTTGGGAAAGAGGAAGCATTAAAGTAATTTGCTTATTTCCTGTAGTAATGTTCTGTCTTGCCGTGAAACCAATATTTGCTTGTAGATTGTTGTTGTATATTTCAACAATTGCTCTAAGACCATCACGTACAGCATTTGCATTCGCATCATCAGCTACACCACCAAAATTTTGTTTAAGAGATGGGGAACCAGTTCCAGTGTCTTTAAACCACAGCATGTTTGAGGCGGTTGATCTTGAATAATCATCACTAAAGCTAACTAAATTGAGTATTGTTGATGCTTGAGGTAGATAAAGGTTTATGTTTTCTATAGTTTGGTTATTTAATTGATATTGCGCAGTTTGAAATAAAGACCAACCGTTATTTACCAATGAAATTACGTCATTGTTATTGTAATTAGCATTCGCATTAGTTTGAAGTTTTCCTCTGATTTCTAGGTATGCTTTATGCGGTAGAAGAAAAACATCTTCATCTTTTGTTTCAATAATGTGCTGACCATCTTTGTTCATATTATTTGAGTCTCTCGGAAGGTATTCGACATATTCAAACTCAGTAATTGAATTGTCCACTAAGTTTGTTTCTTTAATTTGCAAATATGGGTTCGTTAGTTCTGTCATTTTATAATTAAGACATATAATTTTTAAATCCTGATCCAGCAATTAAATTACTTAGGATAGCTCTCGATCTGTCGTTGAGATTTTCTAATTCTCTGTCATTGATAATACGCTTGTTTATTGGTATATTTTCTAAGACTGGTTCTAATGCCTTTTTTGTGGGTTCTAAGGCTTTATTCAGTAAAGGTGCAGCTAGTTTTTTAATCTCAGTCTTCACTCCAGTAGGAATTCTGTTAAGAATCTTAGAACCAGTGCTGATTACGTTCCTTACCTTGTCGTAAACATTTTTAAGCAAACTTCCACCTATGATTTTCTTTTTATGAAATCTAGTTTCTCTTTGTGATAACATTTATAGTTAAACTACATAATCTCTCTCAGGTGAACATAGTAAGTCACTCGTTCATTATTCATATTTACAAAATTGTTATCTTGATCTTTTATAGAGAATCGGATACTATCAATTTGACTTAAATTTTTGATTGGAACGTAAATGTTTTGCTTAGGTTCAACTTGAATCAAATATCCCGGTGGTACGTTTGGACTAAGAGTATAAAGTAAGTCACTAGACGCTCCGTTTATGTAACTTCCATCAATTAAGCTGCAATGAATCTGAAGGCTGTTGATATTTGTAATATTTACAGGATTTTGACTATTATGAATTCCATTTACACCCAAAAATGCCGAACCAAATCCTAAAACGTCACCTATTGAATTTGGAATTCGAAAATCAACTATGTAATCATTTTTAAGTTCAATTCTTGATTTTAATGTATTAAAATTTGGTGTTATAGTTATATTATTTTTGTCATCACGTCTCTGTTCCATCAAGTACTTTATTTCATTATTGAGATCTTCAATATTATAGCTCCCTGGAGGAATCGATAATAGTCGTGCAGCTACTCCATCTGGTGAATAAAAAAATTTATTATTGCTGCTCGTTATGTTATGCCAAGAGTACCATATTTGAGCATTGATTAAGGACATCTCGTAACTTTTTTTAATGTCTAGTTGCAACGGTGGATTAAAGCTAGTTATAAAATCTTCTGATTTTCCTTGTCCTTTCCTAGAGTCAAAGAAAAGTGGTATTGATGTCATTTTAATATATTGTCAAATAATTTTTGGTGGTCGCAGTGTGAAATGCATTTGCTCAATTTTAGTTTTTTCAAAATGTTTGCAATTTCTTGATCCAAACGCTTGTTATTATTGCCGGCTTGTTTGGCTGCTACTAGTAAATTAAGTCTTTCACAAAGTTTGTTGGGATCTTTAAACCCTTTTCCAAAGGTAAGTTCCATTCCTCCTAATAATTTATTTAATTTTTCTCTGTACTTTTTAAAAGTTTTTATTTGCTCATCAATCACTTCTGTATCAGCATCACGTCTTCTTCGTAAACCACCTAATCTTTGATTGATTAATCTAGCTCTGTCTTTTAATGCGTTTATGTAATCTGGCCCGCGTTTTACAAGCTCCACAATATCAGTCTCAAAATTGTTTTGTGTAAGCAATTCTTTTTCTTCGTTATCGAAAGCACTCTCAAAATGCACAGTATAAATTGATCGAGGTTTATCTTCAATGGCAAGCTGTTGCTGTATGTGTTGAATTAGTTGGTCTTGCCTTTTATCAGTTTTTTTCTGAGTTTCTTCAAACGTTTTAGTAATGGGACGAAATATTTCAGAGGCAGACTTTTGCAGTTGTTGTTTGGTTACAATTTCTTTTTGCAGTTTTTGTTTCAAACGCTTTCGGTTATTAATATAATCCTTTACAAGTTTATTTCTGTTTTTCAACTCTTCTTCATTTACAAATGGCATGTTTACTATATAGCATATAAAGCTTAAGCCCAAAAATGGTCAAAGCATTTTCTGTAACGAAGGGGTAGGTGTTTGGCTGTTTTGTCCAGCACCATAAAATTGTAAGGATCTTTGGTTGCTTCACGGTAAATCGACTCCATTTCTTCTTTTGTTATACCTTTAGCATGATCGTCAGTAATGTGTCTGATATCTTTGTTGTCTAAGTTCCCGAAAAAAACAAAACAGTTAGTGTTTCTTCTTATGTACTTCGGAGTGTTGAAGTATGACTGAGTGAGGTAAATACAGTTGCAATTTCTGTTTCTAGACAAAGAAAAGTATTCCATCAGTTTTTTCATGTTGTCTAGCTTAATGTCGTCAAAAACTATTACTTTCTGTTGAGGGTCAAGTTCTTCTACTGGAGGCAAGTCTTCAGGGCTTAGCACTTCAATACCTTGCTCTTTTAAAAATCGATACTTATTTTGCTCAGGATTAACAGTATAAACACAACAAAGGTCGTAATTCATCCACTTGAGAACCATGTTTAAAAGCAAATTTGTTTTTCCTGATCCTGTCGATCCTACTATCATGTAATGACAATCTGGTAGAAGATAATGATGTTTGATTTGCTTGTTGTCCCCACTTAAATATTTATCAAAGTTTATTATGTTCATTTATAATAAAGAAGGACAAAATGAATATTTCAAAATTTGGAACAAGTGGAAGTCAATCTTCAAGTACTGTTAAGGTTGTAGGTATTGAACACAAAGTTTCCAAGTCAGGAGATATAATGTATGGTGATTTAAACTTAAACAACCACAAAATTACAAACTTAGCCAATCCTGTAACAGAATCAGATAGTGTAAATAAAGGATTCTTGGATAATGCAATTAGCAACATTGTCCACTTTGCCGAAAGCTCTGAGTTTGGTTCGAGGTTGGCTACTTTAGGTATAAACAACGATGATCAATATGTTGTATCGCCCTCTCAAATTCAAATTCAGAGGTCTCAAATATATGGTGTGGAAGTACTTGGTCGTTTACCAAACAGGGTCTTTCGTATAGAAAATATTCCACCTAACAACGCATCAATTGAATTAGGTGAATCATTGATTCTAAAAGGACTTGTTGAACCCATTCTACCTTCTGATGCGGCAACTAAACAATTTGTTGAAAATTTAGTTACAAATGTGAGAGATAATATTAACTTACAAGGATTACACACTATCATAAATTTACGAGATCCCACAGCACCGGGTGAAGCAGCAAACAAAAATTATGTTGACCAAATAACGCAACACATTCAAACCGAAGACGATAATGTAACCATTTCACGAAACTTAGATATGAAAAATCATACCATTTTCAACGTAGGTAGACCTTCCGAACCTACCAGTGCAATAAATAAACGTTATTTTAAACGAAATATATATCGCCCAAAATTTCAAATATTTTTGGGTGCTTCTTCGACACCTGATTCGAGGCCAATTCCATCAAGTGCTATTCATTCAGTTCGTACTAATACAGATCACAATTTGCATTTCGTGAGTGCACCTCTTGTCGCCGGGAACGATTTTCTGTCTTTGCAATCCGATAGTATTCATTTGAGAGATGAGGTAACCAGCAGTTACATCGAAATAAGCGTAAGCGGACTAGTGAAAGTTACCAGTTATGACGATGAAGACAAATTACATATTGATATAATTCGTGTTAGTCAAGGAGAAACAGATAAAATATGTAAAACAACAGTAACACCCCCATTCGATTGCTTTGATTTAAACTGCATTGTTTTTCCTAATCCTTCTCGAGATGTGTTTCGTATACAATACAACTATGTTTCTTCAAATTCTTCGGTATTAATGAATATGAGCAGCGTCGTAATTAAAGTTAAACAGCTTGAAGTGGGTAATCAACCAGAAGCGTAATTGTATATCGTAAAATAAACAATGGACTTTAACCACATTAGTAGAAAATTGACTCAAGAACAAGTGAATGAATTGACAAAACTGTATCACACTTATCACAAACAGTATTGGTGTTATAAGAAAATGTTTAAAAAATTTAAAAGAATGGACTTAGCTCTAAAGCTGTCATCTGTTGTTTTTACTACAACTGGGGCCGTGGTTGGTTCTGTTACATTAAATCCGATTTTCTTGGCGTCTGTTAGTGGTACTGGCGTTCTTTTACAGACAATAACGACGCAGAAAAATTTTTCCAAAAAAACTGAGTCTTGTAGATATGCTTATCAATCGTATCAGAAATTACTCAACAAGTTAAAATTGTTTTTAAGATCTGGTGATATTGACGAGTTTTTCGAAAGAGAACTTGCTATGGTTGATGACCAAGTTGCTGATATATGTCCACCAGTTTCTGAAAGCTATGAAAAATTACATGCTAAACGATTTCCTCCCACATAATCTCATATTTCTTCCGTAATGCATCACTAATTTTGTATGAAGATTGTTTGGAAATGTCTAAATATTCTAAGATTTTATTTATAAAAAAATCTATCTTAGGAAATCTTTTACTAGTGAAGCTTTGTAATTGGTTTTCCACGGTTGTCCAAATGTTCATAAATGCTTGTATTTCATCAGCAGACAATTCAAGGCGTTGTAATTTATTTTTAACATAAGCAGTTCTGCAGTAAACTGATTTACGTAAAACAACATTACGTGGGTTATAATCAATCCAGTCGTTTACAAAATATGGGTGATGAACTACACCACAGTTAATACAAGTTCTATTTCCATTTATAATTTTTATGTCAAGATTTTCACAACAATTTTCATCCATCTTTTTTTTATAATAGCATATATTTTTTTTAATTAATAATGACCATAAGCAAAACTATCAATTCCACTAGAAAGAATATATCGTTTATCATCAAAACACGAAAGAGACTTCTTGTTGATTTCAACGGAATAAATTTTGTGGTTTTCACTTCTAATTGATTTCATTTTATGAAACATTTGACGATTATTGAAGAGCGTGTTTTTGTAATCTTCGTGCTTTAACAGATTCCTCACTACATTTTTTTTAATTCCTTTTGCAGTTTTGCAACCTTTTTCATCTTTTGTGACGTAGCTGTACATTTTAGATCTAAGTCCTACAAATTCTACTATTGGCACACCTGCGGTTTCATCTTTCATCTTTCCAATTACTTTCTTATTTTTTAGGTCATAAAAGTCTGAGGTTTCTTTGTAACCACTGAAGTCGAATTTGTCTTTGTCAGCCCAAAAATCTTTGTATACGTCTTCTGTTTTTATATCATATGTTACTGAATCTGTATCTGTAAATAATAGTTTTGCATTCTTGCCATATTTCTCTCTAATGTAATTATAATGAAAATCATACATCAACGTTTTTGAAATATCGAGAATACACATTCCTACATACGCGGGGCGGTTTAGGGTTAAAGATTCTTTGATTTTATGAACTGCAACAAGATTTTTATTAAATATTTTGCTGCTAACGTAGGTTGGTTTTGCACAATGCTTTAATAGTTTTTCTGGTTCGTTGATTAGAGTAACATTGACACGTTTACGAAGATTTTCAATTGTTTTTCCAAACACTGAGTTGTTCATAAGTTTAAAAAAATCTTTCTCAAAGTCAGACTTGGCGGTTTTTCGCTTTTCTGTATTGAAATCAATATACTTTTTTAACCAAGGTGATTCGTTAAATTCTAATACCCGATGTACTTTTGTAACTTTTAAGCCTAATTCAATATACTGCTTTAAGTTTTTGTAATAAAGAACATAACTCTTTTTTGGTTTTAAATTAGGTATTAATTTTTAAACTCCTTCAACTTTTATATTAAACTGAGTTTGTAATTGTTTACAGTAGTCTGAAAGGAGGTGATGTTTAATTTCCATTTTTTCTGGAGCTAATGGATAGTCATTATGACTATCATGAAGGTGTTCAGGATAGTCCAGGTCAACTTCTAGTATTAGTCCTTTTCCTTTAGGTAAATTTGCTAAATCAATTTCTTTTTCTGATAGCCATTTAAAACCACCCGTTGGTAAATTTTGGCTCATTGCCCATCCGTATAAATTGTTTGCATCAAGATATGTAATATAATTTGATGGCTGCTTTGAATCGTAATTATTCATGTATTTGTTGTTAGCTTTAGCATATCTTTTAGAAATGTATGAAACTCCCCCTCTCACACCTTTTTCAATGAAAAGAAATTTGTCAATATCTGTCATTAATTCCAGTTTTATTTCAGTCATTTTAAGCATTGCATCCCATGATAAACCGGGAGAAGTAAAATAATGGCAAGGGTCTAATTCGTAATATTGAAGACAAGTCTTTCGAAATTTCTCAAATACATCTGCTAACAGCAAAACATCTGACTTAAGGTACAAGTCGTGGTATTGTCCCATGGATTCCAACTTGAAAGTAGTCCACACATTCTGCGCATGCTTGTAATCCTCATCGCTTATATCTTCATCGGTTAAAAGACTATAGAATTCCTTTTTTGGTGGGAGGTTTCTGTCGTCAAACTTATCAAAGCTGTTCATATAATCATAGGGATAAACTCCTTTTCTTTTCATTAGTTTTAGTTTTTCATCCTGAAATTCTTGTGATGTGTATTTTAAGTCAGAAAGTGGAACGTTCTTAACCAGAGTTTCTAATGAGCTACTCATGAATTGGAAGCTATCAATAAATTTTAAATATCTGCCTAAGAAAAAAGCCATGTATTTTTCTAGATTGTTTGGAATTACTTTGATATCCTTTTCAAACTTTCCTATTTCTTGCATAATAAAATGTGAATCATAACCCCTTAAATTATGAAAGATTACAGGTATCTTATGAGTAAGTCTGAAATTTCTATTACATTCATTATGTGCCGCCCCTCTGTATTTTCCTGTAACGTGACAATGATCTCTAACCCTTTTGTCTTCCTCAGAAAAGCCTTTTTTACAAATGTGACATTTTGTAGCTGCTTGAAAGTTTTCTTCATCTTTGTTCGTTAAATCCATAGGTTGATTGAAATGTTCATTTTTCGTTTTTTCACAATAGTCAACTTCTTCCAACATAGCTTCCAAAAATTTATAAACAGCGTTTTTACCTCTATACAGTTGAATTGGTCTACTGAATTTATCGTCATAGCAACAAACTATTTTGTAGGAATAGCCGCAATCAATATGTTTTTGGTATCTTTCTGTGTAGGACTTTTCATCATTTGGCTGACAGCTGTCAATCTTTTGAGTTATTGCTTCAAAATCAGCATATATAACGAAGGGAACTGGTAGCTGTTTATGAAAGTTATTAAACTTCACCGAGCTACCTTTTTTGGGCATTTGTATTGCTTGCTTTCCATTTATAATTACGCAGTTTGGTGTGTGTTTGTGTAGAATTTCCTCGCTGCTAAAACATTGAAGACAATATCTGCAGAAATGTTTTCTGTGTTGGTGCTTGCTTTGATTATACATAAATCTATTAAAGTCTTTTATCCAAACATAATGTTGCTTTTCGTCTTCCATAATCAATAACAAATCGAGAGTTGTTTCACACACCTTTTTAGACACAAATAAAGGAAAGCGTTGCTTGTTTTCATAACCAATAACATTAATGCTGATGTTATTTTGTTCTTCAATTTTTGGTATTTGCTTGATAGACACTGGAAACTTTATACCGTCATAATTTAGTGTGTCTACATATTTTTTGTAATGACTTATTCTTTCACGATTGCTTTTTACTTTCTCACTGTATACTTTAGCTAAATGACACCACCTAAAGCATTCGTTGTCTTTGTTTTTGATGTTAATTAGTCCTTTCTTAGCATTTCTAAGTTCTTCCGGTAATGCACAATAACTTGATCCTTGAAGAGGGGTATATTGAACTAAGTTAACGTAGTGCCCATCAACAGAAAATATAGACCATCCAGAACCTTCACTAAGCCAATTTCCAATTTTATTTATTATTTGATTGGATGCATTTTGTTGCATTTCACTCACATCATCTTTATTTAAGATGACATTTGTTTTGCTGTTAAAAAATGCTGTCTTGGTTATCACTTCACCTTCTTTTTGTTTTTCAAAGGTTATTTTAAGAGTGACTGTTGCTTTCAATCCTTTCATTTTAATCAGGTCTAACCGTAATTTATCTTGTACGACTTTTTGTGTTTCATTCAATTGTTTCAATGGGCTAAAATCAACAATATCTACATCATAAGATTTAGTATAGTTTTTCAGAGCAGTTTTGAGTAACTGCACTTTAATTACCCGTTTAGGAAAAAGATTTAAAATTTTTTGAAATGCTTCTGAAGCACTTGCTTTAATAGTTGGTGGTACGTAAGCCATCAGCCAATCGGCAAAATCATTTATACGCTTTTGAACTTTACCAGCTGCATTAAGGGCTATTTTCTTTAAGGTTGGGGGAAAATTTCTAAAGGGTGACGGTTTTAAAGTAGAAACTCCAATATCTGGAACCGCCTGATCTAAAATATTTGATTGGTTCATTTTTATTATATAATAGAAATTATCTTTAAATACTTTTTATACTTAAGAAAATTTTGTCTGTGGTTAAATAAAAATGAGTACTAAATTAGTGATTGAAAATCGTGAGTTTTATTTTCATCCAACCCATCAAGCATATGCTGGGAGCATTGATGGATGCGTTGTTCATGTTGTTACTAGAGAACCAACATTTGGTAGAATAACTGAGAAAGGATATTTTGAAATGACTGTCCAAGATTACTGGGGTCGTATGTATGTTCATAATTTTATATGGGAGTGTTTTCATGGACTACTTAAAGATGGACAAAAGATTAAACATATTAATAAAAAATGTGAAGACAACAGATTAATGAATTTAACACTTCGAAGTTCAAATGTAAAAACTAGCTATGTTTAATTAGAATGACTTCATAGGGAAGAAGTGAGGTTCGAACTTAAGACTATTGAGCTTATTTGATTGATTGTGACCTTAACTGAGGTTTGAATTTAAGACTATTGCGCTTTTCTGGAGTTATTTAATTTAATCTCATGCTTTCTTCTAGGCGTTCTGCTCTGAACGCGATATTCTAGAAGTTTCCTTTTAGTTGTGACGTAGGCGTTCTGCTCTGAACGCGATATTCTAGAAGTTTCCTTTTAGTTGTGACGTAGGCGTTCTGCTCTGAACGCGATATTCTAGAAGTTTCCTTTTAGTTGTGACGTAGGCGTTCTGCTCTGAACGCGATATTCTAGAAGTTTCCTTTTAGTTGTGACGTAGGCGTTCTGCTCTGAACGCGATATTCTAGAAGTTTCCTTTTAGTTGTGACGTAGGCGTTCTGCTCTGAACGCGATATTCTAGAAGTTTCCTTTTAGTTGTGACGTAGGCGTTCTGCTCTGAACGCGATATTCTAGAAGTTTCCTTTTAGTTGTGACGTAGGCGTTCTGCTCTGAACGCGATATTCTAGAAGTTTCCTTTTAGTTGTGACGTAGGCGTTCTGCTCTGAACGCGATATTCTAGAAGTTTCCTTTTAGTTGTGACGTAGGCGTTCTGCTCTGAACGCGATATTCTAGAAGTTTCGTTTGAGACTTAACTGAGGTTTGAACATAAGACTCTTGATTATGAATGTCTAAAAAAAGCAGCGTCTTTACCAACTGAGCTATTGAAACTCTTCATCACTCGCGCGAAAAATAACGCTTATAAACCTTACCATTGACTGTCACATGATCCAAGCAACATTGTTAGTCATTAAAGATGGATTGTAAAGAAGTATAAATGCCATAGCGTGATGTGACGTCATCGCGACAGTTTGATTCGCAATCAGATAAAAGCCTTTGTCTGATTATAAAAACGTGATTTCAGCTGGCTGCGTATCAGATTTGCAACTATTTGAGCTACTGTGAAAATATGGATGTAGATGTAGACGAAGATTATCCCTGGAATGAAATAGATTTAAGAAATATAGAAGAAAATCAAACTTATCATGAAAGTATGGTTGAGTACATAAAAGAACTGAAAAAATATGGTCCTACAAGATTTGAACCAGCTAAACCAAAGTCAAAACTACCACCGTATGCGAACTCGAAAAAGAAACTAGTTGGCAAAGATTTACATCAATATTTACTACAAAACTATTCACAAGAAGATTCAGAACTTCAACAACTACCAATCGAACCACAAGAAAAAGATTTTCCAAGTGTAAACACTTTCATACAAGCATGTGTTGAATACGAAAAAAAACTGAATAATCATAACATTAGATTTCATGCACTATTCGGCAGCGCCTTAGAATATTTATATTGGTGGTGGAGAGAAAATAATGAAGACAACATTAGTTGGAAAGAATATTTAAAGAACATGTTTGATATCAGTGATGGAAATGCTCGAAAAAAGCGAGAAGTTGCCAATTTGATTCATGATTATCCGAAATTACAATTTGTTTGCATTTCATTCAATAAGTTTTATTCATTAAAGAACGATATTAAAGCAATGTTAAACCTGCATCAAGATATTTGCAAACATTGGTCTGAAAAAGTTTGAATGGACAATTATAAGAATATTTGTTTTAAAAATCAACAATTTTTTCAAACATAGCGTACATTTTCACTTGTTGAGACTTTTATGAATATGTTTTTTGAATTACAAAGCTTTAAATTTACTAGTCTGTTATCATCATGTATTTTGTTGGTGTTTAATTTCATCTCCATATCTTAACAAACCGTGAAAACATTTTCCAAATAAAATCATGAACATACAATCGATGTCATTCTTCTACAGTTGTTTCTAAACGCTCTTTACAACTAAATTATGTTTAAGATTGTGACGTAATTCACGCTTATTTCTAAAGTTTGCGAATCACTGAAGCAGATAAAAGCCTTTGTCTGATCAGCTAATTATCATTGTTTAGGTTTAACCCATTCACAAAGTACAGATTCTATCATGTATCCTACTTATAAACACGAGTGGTCAAAAGTATCAAGTGATGTTCTATCAAAAGAAGACATTGAAAGAATACAAAAGGCGTACGGTAAACCCAAAGTGAAAATATTTAATAGCAATGGCTTTACAATTAAAGTGAAAGCTATAGAAAATGACAAAATCAAACTAATTATTGAAAAGAATTAAACGCGACTGAAGCGTAATTATGAGCACATGTTGGTTACATGTGACAAGCGCTCAATTGCGAGTTTAATACCTCCTACTAACATCGGGAGGGGGGACTGAGAACCACGATTTAAAAAAAAAATTGAAACACAAGGACGGTTTCAGTGCATTTTAAGTCATTTTGTTTCCAGTGCATTTTTGAGATTCAGGTGACCTGCTTTGCACTGAATGATTTTTATTGAGACAGTGCAGTCACGTGACCTCTCTTAATTTGAGACACAAGGACGGTTACAGTGCAGTCACGTGACCTCTGTGCACCGAACACGCCATATACATAACTACTCTAATGCTTTTTCCAAAATCAAACGGGAAATTGGTGCCCGAAATCGGAAATGTAGAATGGATATGCCCAGGGCCATGGCAAGAGTAATGAGGGCATCTAAGGGACATTTGTCCCATGTTTCCCGTAAGGTTGTTGCATCGCACAAGTACTTCAGCACCGTTCCGGGGAAGTTAAATCCAAAGTCAAGTTCACGTCAGTATGCGATAAATTGCTGGCGTATATTCGCGCTAGTTTCCGTGCCTCTTCCCGCTCCCAGCACCTGTGGTCTGCCCGGCCCCACCATGCTTTAACTCAGCCCTTGTTATGTTAGTTTTTCAAGCTTTGAAATCCTAACCTTTTGATATTTAGTTCATCCTACATTTAAAGTTTCTAGGCAAAGTGATTTTACTCATGATCTCAAGAATCTTGTTGCTTCAAACCAAATCTTTCATTATATTCGCTGTACTACGCCGAAGCATGTAAGGAGTTTGCGGGGCCCATCTCCGCGTCATTTCGCTTATGGGTAACACAGCTCCTTCCGAAAAAATGTCGCGGTGGTGGCGAGCGGTTGGCTCTCTGTGTCCAATTTGACCGGCCCGAATTTGAACCTCAGACCTCCCGCTCCTGAAACGAACGCGTTAGCGCTCAACCGACTGGACAGTAACCTTGTTTCCTAATTTCAAAAAGCTAAGGAACAAGTAGCCTTAATAAAATTATTTAAAACTTAGTTTTTAATTTTTAGCGATAAAATCGATTTTAACTCAACCGGTCATCATCAGCTTTCCTATTAAAAAAAAATCAATTTGCTATAAGAAATGATCTCAAAAATCAGATTACTTTTGGACGAAGCAAAAATTTTAATTGTTATTCACGCGATATATACGAACTTAAAATGCGAGCGGACAAAATTGCAATTGAATGAAGACAAGTATAGACATTTCTTTTAGGTTAAGGTTGACATGAATTTTAGCCTCATTTTTTCTTAAATTTTATTGAAGAATAAAGAGAAAGAAATTTATTCTTGCTAGGTTATTATTATTATTGTTTTTGTTATTGATCAAGATCATGATTCTGGAAATAGTCTTTACACAATTAAACAGGCCAACAAAAATTTTTTTTTTCAAAAGCCAACAATTTTTTTTTCAAAAATTTGTATGTTGGATCGTTTTAGGGTTATATCAGGGACGCTGAGCCCAAAAATGCCATTAGCTTTGCTGAATTGGCTCAACTTTTTAAGCAATCGGTCATTCTTTTACATACCATAAATAATTAGATTTGTGAATTACCGGCATATTAACATTCCAGACCTGTAACAATAAAATCATCAAATCATCATCAGGAGAGAGATTTATTTACAGTTAAGAGAAAATCAGAGCATTCGCAGTTTACTAAAACATGTTGCTGAATTGATAATACAGTATCAAGTCCTTATGCCCTTTCATTAGTTTGGTTGGCTATGCTCCAAATATGACCTTACAACGAGATTATGAAAATAGATTGTAAAACCAGAATTTAACAGGAGATAAAGCCGCTACGCTTGACATTACTTGATTTTAAATACGAACTCAGGAGAGAGATTTAGTTACACTTTGTGCTTCAATCATTTGCAGAAATACTTGCTTTAATATTACAATAAGTATAAGGGATTTCGTCATGAGTGGAACTAGCAGACGTAGACGGTGTCGTATGATCCAGATGTTTTGTTGCATATTCGGTAAATACATGTTAAAGACTTATCGATTTTAAATGCTCGTGACTTCACAAAGAGAGCTTACAAGGCGTACTTTGGCATGAAGTTAGGTGACCAAGACAAGTCTTGGGCATCTCACAAATTTGCAAGAGTTGCTACTCAAACTTTACGTCTATGCGGTTTGAAATCCTCATGGTTTGGCGACAGCCCAAGGATCACCATGACGATTGATTGTTATTTTTGCATGGCTTTACTTGTGAAGCTGGAATCAGCACAAGAAGAAATCCGGGCACTACCCCAATATTGACTCTACAATTCGACCGCTAGTACACTGAGATGAACTTCCAGTACCAGTTTTTACTTCCCTTACAGATCTTATTTCGGACAAACTAAATTTGAAAACAGTTGAAAACGAAGAGAGCGATTGTAACAGGTGCAGCAACTATAGTGACACCAGCTTGGTTGCTGAAGGACACTTGCAAGAAAATAAACCGAGACCGTTTACTCAGGGGCAGCTAAATGACTTAGTTCGTGATTTAGATTTATCGAAGAAGCAACTGAAATTCTGGCCTCTGAACTCTGTGAGCACTGCATTCTGAATTTGCAACCCAACATTACTTTTTATTGGGACTGGGATAAAGTTTTAATTCAATATTTCAATCAAAAAAATAATTTTGTCTTTGTAAAAATGTTACAGCTCTTCTTGTAGCCATGGGTCTACCTCAATACAAAACAGTTGAATGGAAGTTATTCATTGATAGCTCCAAGAAAAGTTTGAAGTGTGTCCTTCTGAATAATGGAAATAAGTTTGCCTATGGTCCTATGGGCCACTTAGTAGTTTCAAAAGAACACTATCATAATATTAAATGGTTTTGAAAAAACTGTGCTACAGTGAACATAATTGGTGATATGTTTGACTTTCAAAACGGTCATCTTTTAGCAAGGCCAACAAAGCGGCTTCACCAAGTATCCTCGTTTTCTTTGGTACTGAGACAGTCAAGCAACAGATCAACACTGGATAAAAAAGCAATGGTCCGTTCGTAAACAACTTATTCAGGGAGATAAGAACATTATCAACAACCACTAATAAGTCAAGATCGCATCATTTTACCTCCACTTCAAGTTGGGATTGATGAAACAGTTTGTGAAAGCTTTAAACAAAGACGAAGTCTGTTTTGCTTATCTAAGCAAAGCTTTTCCTTGGCTTAGTAGTGAAAGACTGAAATCAGGATTTTTTGATGGGCCACAAATTTGCAAACTAAATAAAGATTGTACCTTTTTCTTGAATATTACTAAGGTTGAGCAACATCCTTGAAATTCGTACGTATTAATTGTCAAAGATTTCCTTGGAAGCAGAAGAGCACAAAACTATATGAGTCTTGTAGAAACCATATGCTTGCAAACTTTTAGACTCTTGGGGCACGGATGAGCATTAAACTTCACTAGTTATTCTGCCATTTGGATCATTTGCCAGAGAATCGTGGAGATATGAGTGAAGAACTAGGGAGAGGATCCATCAAGATATAAATTAGTAGTCACTACATAATATGTTATCAAGTTGTTTTTGTTCGGAAATGGTGAAGAACCTTTGTGATTTCCAGAGGTGGGCAGTAACTAGTTATGTGGCTATCCTGTGCTTCATTTTCATTTTGCTTACAATTCTTGTGTTGTGTTTCGAACTCGTGGTCTATGCAAGCGCTCGGGTTGGGAGATGTGATGCGTGCGACGCGTCTTGCTTGCCGCGGGGCTTGCGGTGATTACGAGCTCAATCTCCGTTTCCTTTATTTTTGAACGTTTAGTGCAAAGTTTGATTTACAATTTGATTTGCAACGTAAAAACTTGGTTTTCAATTAATAGAACTCAGTTGGTCTTTTCCTTAGTTTTGTGATCATGAGTTAATGAAGTACAGTTTTTTGGTTTAAGTTTTAAGTTCTGAAATTTATCAAAGTCGAATAGCGACAGTTACTGTAGCTAGTTACTTTTTTAGTAGCTGTAACAGTAACCTAGTTAGTTTTTCAAAAAAGTAGTGAAACTGGTAACTAGTTACTATTTGGAGACATTTAAAAGTTACTAGTTACAGTTACCTTTAGTTTTGGTCCTGTTAAAAAAATTCTGTAATCGTTAGATTTTGGTTAAATGGAACACTTCTATGTAATCCCTGCTGGCGCTACTGATTACGGATTTTTTTTTGTGCGTTAACGTGCTAGCAGGAGCTATTGTGGGACCTGCTAACAGATGCAAATTTTTTTCGGAGCATGCCCCCGAACCACCCTACAATGTTCTTGCCTTTGCCACTCTCCATAATATTGATTTGTGGTATCACAGCGCGACGAAACTTTAGGCCCCCATGGAAACTTTTTGCGTACGCCACTGGGTGCAGAAATTAATTTTGTTTAAAAAGTCGTTATCATTTAAAATTTTGTTTCTCGTTAGCGCTGAGCAGTCAGCACTCAGCGCCTAAGGCAGTTGCAACTATAGAAAATTAGGATTTTAAGTCTTGGTTATTGGTATGTAACGTAGGTTCAATTAATGGTCAGCACTGTTAAATTAGAAATTTGTTTTGACAGTGGCCAGTTTGTTGGTGGGCCAAAAATCTGCAAGATCAAAGTGCCGTAGTACTTTACTCGCCAAAAAGTTTGTCAATATAATTAACTTTGGTGGTGAATTTTGGAAATTTTTGGAGTAACGCCGCCAACAGCTCAGAAATGTATTCCATTTCCTAAATAAAAAATAGCTAAGCATTTTGACGAATCATTTGCACAACATACACAAACTTTGGAAAATCAAAAACGCTAAGTGTTGTAGTATTTATACATCACCAAATATCACAAAATTATTCAGAATACAGACTTTTTTCCAGGATTCTAAAGCGGGCAGTAATATTAATTTCCAAAAATCTTTAGAAATTTCTTGAGCGGCACCGCATATAGTCTAAAGCATGCCTTCCAAAAAGACGATCAACGAAACAAAAAACAAAAAGACTAAAAAGATAAAACTAAGATTGAAACTGATGGTAGGCCTGCTGCCTATTTATATACTAAATTTGTTGGGCTTGTTACAAAAGTTGTCTTGTGCAACCCTTTGCCACTTCAAAAAGTTTAAGTTTTTCTTCACAAAAACCAGCCGTTGCAAGTTTCTTGACCTTAAGCCTACTCATTTTGCTGTAAGAATAGCAGCACCTCTGGGAAACATTCGTTTTACAGCAGAGGAACTCGGTGAGAGGGTGTTGTACGTTAGAAATACATCTACCCAAATCTGTCGATACATTGAATCGTAAAAACGCATTTTTTTGGAAATTGCAAAAACGATCCCAGTGATGTTGTCGATTTGCGGATTTGAGGTAGATTTTAATTTTTTACCGCAAATGTTTGCGGTAAGAAATCGGTTCGCAAATCCACAAACCTAAACCTTAAGTCGGCAATTTGCGGACTTGCAGACCGGTTTGCGGAAGTGCCCAGTACTACTTTTCAGCAACGGCTAAGACATTTTGAAACCCAAACGTTCTGGTCTCGGCGATGAACATTTTGAGATGCTTGTTTTCTTAAAAGGCAATTAAACAAGTGCATCAATGTGTTGCGTTGTGTATTTTTGTTATAACAACAGCAACAGTAGCCATAAGCAGCTTGTGCAGAGGCACCACATGAAAATTAGAAAATGAATAGAGAAAGAAATCAGTTAATACCGATGCCAAAGTACAAAATCAACACTTTCGATACTTAATTCATACCGGCAATTAGGTTTATTAGAAGTAACTGTAACTCTAACTAGTTACTTTTTCAAAGTGGTAACTGTAACTTAGTTATTTTTTGCCAAGTTACTGTAACTCAGTTACTTTTACAAAGTAACTTGCCCACCACTGGTGATTTCCAGGTCAAATTCTTGAATGTTCAGTTTATTAATTTGCTAAATCAAATTCTTAAATTTGAATTTTTAATTCTTAAATCAAATTCTTAAATCAAATTCGTAAATCAAATTCTTAAATTTACGCAAAGCGGAAAATTCTAATTAGTGTTGAGGCATGAAAAGGACCGCTTGGTATGTGTTATCGGTTTGTCTTTGCCATTACATCCAGCAATAAATTTCTATCATAGTGGTGCCGTTTCTCAATTGGTTAGCTCTTTATTAGGTTTCTTTTTGGTTCAGTTTGTTTTTGTGTTAATAAAGTGTACTAACAACCTAATTGGGTTTATTACAATTTTTTATAAAAGTTTGATTCTTTGAATGTAATGAAGATTGCGCAAGAAAATTTTACTTATCAAAAAACATGACCTTGTTGATATCTCAAAAACGGAAGCCATTCTGCAAAATCTGATGGCACTTTCGAATTCAGCGATCCCAAATTACTCTAAAGCCATTCTTACTTCGAGTGCCAAAATTTTTTTGTTGACCAGTGTTATTCAACAATCGCAATATAATTAATAAAAAAAGCCAAAAATGATCTGCTGATTGCTTACAAAATATGCATTGTACTGGCCGAGCTCTTGAATATTTTTTCATGCTGAAGCTGGCATTGTACTTAAATTTTGAGTAAAAATTAGCCTAGGGTTCGCATAAAATTTTTTTAAACAAAGTGTACATTTTTTCCTGTTGGATGAAGCTCAAATTGTCACTGCTATACTATTGAAAAATATACACTTATAAATGGCACTTTAAGATTTTAATTTTAAAGCTTTTTAGATACGAATTTCAGTATGAATTGGTCGTAAATTCAGGTGGCAAGGGAACGATTATCAAAACAAGTAATCGAAAAACCTCATCTCCTCTTGATACGCCAATATTTGTTGGAAGCGCTTACAATGTTTGGAAGAGAGAAGCAGTTGAATTTATTATCACAGGTTATACGGTTTTATCAACTTTGTAATATTTACAAACAGTTATGCGATTTTCTATACAGCATCATTCGAAACAACGGTGGTTTTCATTATCCTCTAATGGTCGTATGCACTAACGTACTTTGATCCGAGAATTAACAAAATTTTAGGGAAAAGTTTAGACAAATTTCCGCGAAAATTGCAAGATTTATATAGCAATTCAAAAATAGCTTGTTTAAACTTACGAATTTAGTGAAATAACTAAAACAGTAGAAGATTGAAAATTGATAATTTGAAGATCTAAGTTAATCCACGTTGGTGCATAAGACCCTAAGAAAATTGCTTGTAAAATACAGCACATATTCATTATTCAGTTTCTTTAAAGTTTTTGGCATAGTCAGGTTTGTCCAATGCAGCAGTAAAAAGTGAGAATCCCTTCCAGAACTATTAAATTTATTTTTCCTTTTAAAATCTACCACTACTAAACCTCGTTTACAAACTATAAAAAACTGAAGGGTCGAAGCGGCCATTGCAGGATTCAGTCAGTTTATCAATTTGCTAAAAGCCTAAAACAACATCACAAATTGATTATTATTAGAGGTCTCTGAAACAAAAGTTTTGTATAGCTTAATGTTGGCCCCGTATTTTTTGACTTTGAAAATGGATGATGGAATTGATCGTAAACTTATTAAAAACAGGTTACCATATGAAAGTTATGAACGCTAAGTATAATGAATACAAGTTCTGGAAGTTATGAAAAAAGTGCTAAAACAATTTATCGGACGCAACTCGAAAGGTTGTACTCGTAAAACTTTGTTATAGTAACAAAACTTCACTTGTTTGATTTTTTACTCGACTGCAGTTGAACATAGCACATTGTAGATGATACAAAAAAAATCAATCTCTAGGTATACAGCAGATTTGCATTAATCTACACCAGAACATTATTCGTAGATCATTTTGTTAAAAAATGTTTTTCTTGACAGATCCAAGAGTAGCTGAATTTTTAGAGTGGAGTAAGGACACTTATTCTCCCGACGAGCACATATGGGCCACATTACAGAGATGGTATCCCCATGTTCCTGGCAGCATTCCTTCTCATGAAAAATATAATCGAAACGAGTTGCAATCTCATTCTCGAGTAGTGAAGTGGGAGGGCTTAGACAAATCTGTCTATCCTAAATGCTCGGGACTTTTTCGACGGGGTGTATGCGTTTATGGCGTGGGAGACTTATCGTGGTTGCTTCAGCAACACCATTTATTTGCTAATAAGTTCGATTATGACGTGGATCCTTACGCAATTGAGTGCTTAGATGTATGGCTGCGAAACAGAACTTTGCTGCAGTCGTATATTTACCATACAAAAGGCTTTGTTTAACATTGTTAAGAAAAATTGCAAGCAACATTTTTTGATTCTCGCACCAAAATATACACATTTTACCATAAAACAAATTTTCGTTCATTCAAATTATAAAATAACCGTTGCTGAATATGTTCTGCTTTCAATGTGCAATAGGTCATTGATTTTTATTGAAGTCTTTTTTGTCTCCAATACGATAAACAACGTAAGTAGATGTTTATTTTCTTCTGCGTAACTGTGCTTCCACTGATGATGGATTTTCTTTCTTGCCAACAAATTAGTCGCTTTGAAATCAGTGCTGACATCACATCCAAGTTTCGGAACCATTACGGTTGAGGGGGGAAAAGCTTCGCATATGAATTTTGAAGTTGAAGAACAAAAATTTTCTATCAAATTTTCCGATCACGTCTATTCATTGTTTCCTTACCAAATGTTCTCCATCAAAAGTTTGCCCAGTTAAAATGTGCTTTAGAAATGGCTTCTCTTTTGTTTCTTGTTGTTGTATTGCAAAAAATGCATCATTTTATAGTCAATTGCACAACTTATTCCTTGGTGTTTGTGTATGGCATAGACGTATCAAGTTATAATTTTTACATTTTTTTGACTTGCTATTACTCATGGACTTAATTTGTCTTTACGTACAAAATTTTGTGATACATAAGGTGCGGCGTTAAGTTTATTATTTTGTGCTATGTTTCGGTGCTGTGTAGCATGCGGACAAGATTACAGACACAGCGTAGCATGGGGACATGCTTTTGTGGGTCTGGTCTATTGGAACTTGGTCACAGTCAGTAGGCCTAACTTCAAATTTTACTCGATCTTGTTTCAAACTGAGAAGTTTTGACTACTCTATTAATACACTGTAACTAGATCAGAGTTAGTCGTGTAGACAAACCATAGAACTATGGAGAGTAAAAAAATTGTTGCAGGATCGGTGAAAATGGAAAGCGGATCAAGTTTTCATTGATTCTTTCAGGGGGTCAAGAAGATACAGTTTCCATTAAATCGGTCAAGACAGAAATTCTTTCATAGGGTACGAAAACTGATAACTACGATTGTGTTCCGCTAGCAATTAGGTGAAGGCCAAAAAGAGGTTTTTGCTGAAAAACCTGTTTAAGCTAACATCTGCAAATAGAACAACATAAAACCTTTAAGTAAACTAAATAGTCGCTACATCACATAACGGCTTAACGCTCAACACAAGCTCTCCACAACTGTTGTCAGTAGCTGAGACTGTCAAAGTATACAAAGACTTTAAACGCTTTGCACGTAGTCGAACGGCAGAAATAAATTACGCAATGCCAATAAGAAATACGATTCACGAGTACCAGGTATCAGGGTTCGATTCTATACAACGTAATCACATACATTACAGAACTAAACATTATTTTACCATATTCTCCTCCACAAGAGAAAAATTAACATGAAAAAAATTAAATTTGGCTGGAGCAAGCATGCACACTAATATTGTCGCAACATGAAGATCAAAAGTCGTCTATAGAGTAGTACTACAGTAATTTCAAAATATAAGTACTGACACCAAAAGCCCATTCATAAAACGCATTATCACCAAAAATAAATTCTTAAATTATCATTGTTGAGCCGAACGAAGCGCGCGAAAACACTTCATAAACAGTATAAGCGCGAAAGCAGTCCATAAGTTTAAGACAGTTTGTTATAGAATTCAAACAGTCCATCCCCGAATCAATCTAGAGCTCTCTTAATTCTAGTCGAGCGTCTAAGACCCATAGTTGGTTTTTCACTGAACATGTTGTCTTCAACAGAAACAGTGTTATCAGGAGATGTTTCATGTTGGATCTTATCAGGAGATTTCTCATGTTAGTCTTCTTCGGTTTCTGAGGCCAGAGGGAAATCGATCATATTGCTCTCGCCATCGCCATTATTTGCTCTATCAACACTAGGGGATACTTGAGGATAAGGAGCCAGATCCGAAGTAGACACAGGGGTTTCTTTACCATCCTTCCGCTTAACGGAGCAAATCTGGAATTGGCCATAAATAATTCAACCGCATCGCTAGGCGGTTCACTTTTATCTCTTACAAACCTACGTAAGAGCACTTTCGATCCTTCTTCCAGCAACAAAGATGGCAGTCCCATCCCTGCCATCGCCGCCTAGAAAACAAAAATAGTTGTTCGTGAGGTGTCTGGTTGGTAGTTCTGCAAATAAAAGATTGAATAGTGTGGAGTGTTTTAAGCAGAACTTTCTCTCATTCTTGCTTTGCAAATTTGATGATTGAAGCAGAAAGTTTATTGTCCTCCAGATAGTTTGGTTTGCTCTCTCTCGTTGTCCGTTACCTTGAAGATGGTAAGGTGACTGTAGCTGGTGGCAATGTCTTGTTCAGTAAGAAAAGCTTTAAACTCTCTGCTTACAAAAGAACTTCCGCGGTCGCTATGAATGAACTAGGAAAATTCAAAAGAACAAAAGAGCGAAGATAAACATTTAGTTACGGTGCAGAATCTCAAGTTTTTGCAGGTGTATACAAAAGGATCGCGGCTGTATGCATCGATTACCACCTATAAATACGATCTAGGCCCTTTTACAGGTCCGTTGAAATCTATCGCAATTCGTTCCAAGGGTCTGGTAGCTCTCATGCGTGTCTCTCTTTTTGTTCGATAAAACCGTGGTTTGACTTCCGCACAAACCGTGCAATTTTGGTATACTTGTTTGGTCTCTTCACTTGTAGTATGAAGTTATAAAGCCTAGCATATTCAGCTGGCGCGTAGCCAAGAATTCGCAATGGGGGGGAGCTGTTTTGGGGGTCTGGGGGCAGAGCCTCCAGCGCTCAAAAAATTTGTATTTTTTTGCAAAAATAACTTAATTTTAGGGCTATTTTGACAAAAAAATAATGCTTTTAAAACGTGGCATAGAAATTGGCAGTGTAAACATAATTAAACTGGTTGCATAAATGGGCTATTTGGGAGATTGCTAATGGTAAAACTTTAGTGCTCTTATTTTGATGCAGGTAAATTATAAACTCGTATAGTTCAATGAAAATTACATGCAATAATCTATATTCGTCTACAATTTATACAGAAAAATAATTGGGGGGGGGGCTAATGAAAAGAGATTTGAGAGAAATGATTGGTAATTAACTAATACTGGACAGTTCCTTCCTATTTCTAAGTTTATAGTATATTTGTTGGTTTAGCATTTTCACACTAGCGATTAAATTTGATTGCTTATTTTTGGCCATTTTTCAAAGTTTTCATTTATTTGTGAGTTGTATTTTTGACAAATTAGCCCCCTCTCTAAATATATGTTTAAAAAGATGTTTTAAATCACTATTTAGTCCATTCCAGTGCACGCAACAGTCTCAAAAATGCTAAAAACGTTTTTTTTCTTGATCTGCATTTTGGTCGACATGCCAATGGGCGGGGGCTACAGCCCCTCCCCTCCTAGCTACACTACTGATAGTCTAGGTGACCCAGCGACTCGAGTAACTGAAAAAGTTTGTCTCTTGGTTCAACAGCTGAGCACACACGGGAAGGGCATCTGGGGCAACGTGATCATTTCCGGTTTGTGTTATCCTCGTGACGGTATTGGCTTAACTCTAATCGCCACAGCATTATTTTGGTGATATTGGTTTTTCCGTGATTGCTTTTGTCGAACATATACAAAATTGATCGCTGATCGGTGACGAGCTTAAACGAGCGGCATTTCAGGAAATGAGACCATTTAGGCACCACTTCAATTACCGCTGTCGCATCTTTCTCAATCGCTGGATACTTTTGTTCGCAGTTGTTAAGTGTCCTCGACATATCCTCCACTGGTCTCATGCATTTAGATAAACTAGCTGCGATTGCATAATCCGAAGCATCGCTTTCAATCATAAATGGGACGTCATGGCGTATACAACCTAAACTTGCTTCGGCCAATTTTTCTTTTAGTATCTGAAAAGATCTTAGTGCATTTTCTTCCAGATCAAATTTTTCAGCTTTCAAAAAGGGACTGTTTTCCCAGAAAATTTTTCTATCCATCTGGCATAGTATGCGAACATACTTCAGATCCTTTTGTGCTTTTTAGGAGTTTGTGGGAAGAGGCATTTCCATTAATGGCTTTAAACGCTCTGGGTCTGGCTTGATTTTTCCGTACGTGATCGCATAGCCGAGAAGATTGGTCACTTGCTGATAGAGATGGAGTCCTTGAGGACCTCCTTGGCCTCGAGGACACATTTTCAAGTCTCTGGCCTTAGCCTCGAAGCCTCAAGTCCTCGAAAATTGCCCTGTCCTTGGATCGAGGACAGCACTACTTTTTGAATGGTTAAAATTTTGTAGATTGGCTGAAAAATGTTTTTCTAGACCGTTTTTTTTTTTTTGAGATCAACCGAAAGAAGTTTTTAATACCTTTTTCTACGGAAAACACTTGCATTTGTGTCCTTGGTCCTTGAGCCTTGTGTCCTCCACTCCACCTCTGCTTGTTGAAGTAACTTCGACTGTTTTTCATTAAAGGTAAATCGGTCTTGTGGTGCAGCTTTCAGCAAAATTCCAAGATTTTGGTTATGCTCTCCTAAGCTTGATCCAGTTACGGTCAGATCGTGTAAATACGCATACACTCTTTGTAAGTTATGCCGCTCAATGAATTGATCCATCACTCTCTGGAATGCCGATGCTCCGTTTGTAACACCAAAACGAAGCTTCTTGTATTGATATAGTTGACCAAGGGCTTTGAAAGCAGTGTATTGTCTGTCGTCTGGTTGCAAGGTCATTTGGTGGTAGGCAGACTGCAGATCAAGCGAGCTATAGAAGTGATCCCTTCCGATTTTGTTGACTATTTCTTCTATTTTGGGAAGTGGATAGGCGTCAAGAAAAGTGCAGCGGTTAATGGTCTGGGAGTAGTCTACGACTAAGCGGCACTTATGTTGTTTTCTAACCAACAAAGACTTGCGCTCTCCAAGCTGAGTGAGAAGGCTCTTTAATGTCTTCTGAGGGTAGTCTTTGTACTTCTCTACCAATAAATCGTCGGTCGTCGATGCTGTAATTTCTGCTACGAGTTGCTATCGGCTTGAAGTCGGCAACGAAATGCTCAAATACTCTTGCAGTTTCCACCCCAGCAGCTTTTTAACAAAGTGTACTCATATATTTATCACCTGTAACTTTTTTTCTCATTTACTCGAGTTAAATACGGCACTTTTGACGAATCGACATCGTCGCCTCTGAGATGTAGTGGTTAGTGCGCGCATCTGCCAAGTCTCGCCCTCGGGTTCGATTCGCGTTGCACAATTTATTATTTTTCTTCAGAACTTTGCATTAGAGTTAGGGCTCCGGCAGCGACGTCAGCCTGAGAGATAGCAAATCGAAGTACAAAAAAAGAGGGTATTGCAATTATGCACCCGGTAGCTGCCAAAGAAGCGCAAGCACGAGTTCCAGCAGGGATTGCCAAAATTCCTTCTTCACCGCCAAATTCAGAATTCACGCTTCAGTGTCTTCCCAGGAATTTTTGGCCCAAAATAACGTCACAACTTGCATTGGTCATTACATCCATTAATGTGTTCTTATATGTTTTTCCGAAGAGCATAATAGTCAAGAAACTTCTTCCGGAAGTGGTGAGTTGAAGTTCTTCAGAAGCCATCGTTACATTGGAGGTAAATTTAACGCAATTTATCCCTAAACGTTCAATTAAAGAGTCATTAAAAAAATTTTCCGAGGCTTCAGCGTCCAGTAATACCGTTGCAGGGTGATTTTCAACCAGAACATCCACAACTGTTCGTTGAAGGCATCCCGGAGCCCCATCTGATAACGACACTAAGTAATGATCTTCGCTGGAATTGTAGACGACAGATGATATTTTTGGAGATGTTTTCGCCATACTATGACACACCCTGGAAAAAAGTCCAATTTTTCCACAGCAACGGCATGTTCGTTGTCGGGCAGTACAAAAGCTTCGTCAATGAATCGAACCTCCACAATAAAAACAAGACCTTAATTTTTCTGACGTCACGTTCAGCGTCTGAGATACCGCAATAGAGTTTGTATTCAGGCCGATTCAAATGGGTTCAGTAGATTCAACTTCCTCAGCAACAGGAGCGGCTGCAAGCACGACAGGAGTCGAACTGCTTCCCATAGTATTTGCCTGAATGTGAGCGCGTTCCTAAACTTTCATCCATTTCGTATGCTTATTGAAGCGTTATTTCTTTCCGTTTTTGAAGTCGCTGTCGAATTGCCGCTGAACTTAAACCGCTAATAAATGAGTTCTTAATCAATTTCTCACGGTATAACACATCAGTCACTCGTTGAAAAGAACGGTCTTTCGCTATTACCTGCAGCGCTTGTAAATACTCAGTAGCTTTTTCTGTAACTCCTTGTTTTTTGCTCACCATTAAATGTCTTGCATTGATATTGTTTTTCGTTTCACATGGATTTGATGCAAGGCGGCTACAGTAGCATCGTAATTGTCTAATTCTTCTGCACACACAAATATTTCGGGAGACAAAAAGCTTCGTATGATTCTAGCTTTATTTATCTCAGGGTCTTCTAAGGTTGCGGAAATTGGCTAAGGTAGCTAATTAGTCTTGAACTGTCTTAATTCAGTATTTGAATACTCTTGAACCATCTGCAGCGATTGGTCAACAGTTAAGCCTTTCGGTCTAAGCGTATGGTGATTCATTTTGCTAAATGAGTTGTCGAAAGCCCTATATCAAAGTATTTAACTTGGAAACTGGAATTACAGCCTTATTTAACAAAAATTTAAGCTAACGTCTGCAAATAGAACAACATAAAACGTTTAAGTAAACTAAATAATTGCTATATCACATAACAGCTTTCGTTCGCAATATCACATAACAATAACTAACAAATATCAGTGTTCGGCTTCACAAGAGTCCTAGGTGCAATAATCTATTATTACCTGGGCCCACATGACAAAAAATTCCTCGTTCGCGTGAATATCGAAAATTTTAAAGGCGCTACCGAACGAAATACCCGCTAAAGGCAAGAGGTTATTTTTGCACGTGCATCTGAGGCTCTGACAGCTTGGTAACGTCATTTTCGCTTGCTAAGTTGCCAGGATCGATTGCGAGATATAAAGCGAGTAAAAAAACGTCACATTTTCCTCGCCAACTTAACGAAAATTTTGAAGCTCTCATTAAGCGTGCGAGAAATCTTTTTCGGTTCAGAAATTTAACGGTGAAATCTTGAAAACTTCTAACTCTAGCGAATTTTTCGTGCAAATTAATTTAAATCGTCGCCATGTTTGCTATTAGACTGCGAAGAAGAAACCGAATTGCATTGAGAACCATTTGCTGTTTCGACTGATAAAGAAATACTGAGTAGCACTAGTTGACAAAAATAGCAATACACTTTTTTTATAAGAACAATTTTCGAAGAACACGAGGCTCATTTGTGCTCAACATTTCAGAACAAATTAAAAACAAAGCCAGCCACTGCAG
Source organism: Trididemnum nubilum (assembly GCA_963965965.1). Taxonomy (NCBI): domain Eukaryota; kingdom Metazoa; phylum Chordata; class Ascidiacea; order Aplousobranchia; family Didemnidae; genus Trididemnum; species Trididemnum nubilum. The sequence continues at coordinate 36,281,044 of OZ014484.1, read as the reverse complement.
TAAAATAAACCAAAAACAAAAGAAAAAAAAATTAAATCAATAAAAGACGCTAAATTTTGTGCTGATTCAAAACAATAAAATTTTAGTGATTTTCTTGTCTTCGCATGCAAAATTGTTACTATTCCAAGATTATAGAGCGCTGCTGCACTGCGCAAGCCATTGAGAGATATTTTTGGCTGTAACTTGTTCTACTTGAAAAAAGCTTGCTTTTTCTTCTTTGCGATTTTACGATGCTACAGAACCAGGAAAAAAACTTTTACTTAAGCAGACAGAGCAATAGGATTTAAGTAGTGTTACAAACATGGCCGCTAAAATTGACATCGATGCTCTCAAAATTTTTGAAAAACCAAGAACAGAAAGAGGCTAAAAAAATCGGTATAAGATTAAACACAACCAGTCTCAATTCAAGATTTACCGGTTCTATAAAAGAAAGAGTGTACTTTGGCTAGCTCACGTTTGAAAAATTTTGAACCCTAAATTTACTGTTAAGATATAATTTTACTCACCAACAATCAAGGATGGCAGTACGGTACGGTACGCCTCAATTTTTGCTAAGAAGTACGTTGCGCTGGTACGATACGTCTTTTTGTAAAGGTACGGGTACGGCACATTGGTACGCTACGCCTTTCTTGTAATGATACGGATACGGTATGTTGGTACGCTGTTTGAATTTGTCTACTAAACGTTTTATGTGCAACGTACGGCCGTCAATGAAGATTCGTGCGACCGTGCCCGGCGTATAGATATAGGCCTACTGCAGTCTAGTCTATTTTCAAGTAATCATTATTGGCTTTTAATTTGTCGTTATAATCGTTACGAATGTATCATGATTTCACATGTCACAGTCATAAGTATGGCCAATTGTGATGTCATAACTGTTGCCTATGGATGGTAGGAGCCTAGGACTATCGTGGCATGACGCATATTGGAGAAAAATTGGAACAGAAACAACTGCGACACTTTAGCTGAATACGCAGTAATTTAAAAATCCCAGGCTTTTTGCACATTGCGCCGGCTTTTTGTATGCAGAGGCAAAAGACAGCTCAACCTGACGCTAAATTAGGGTTGCCAACCGTCGCGGAATGCCTGGGACAGTCCCGGAATTGATGTCTAGCGTCCCGTATCCCGGACCGGGCCACGTCTGTCCCGGAATTTACTGACAACCAAGGCGTTCTAATATATAAGGCTATGCAAGCATGTCGGCTTCGTTCAAAACTGGTAACGAATGTAATTCACGAGAACATTTTTGTAAATTAAAGCAATTTACATCATTCTGTATGCGTCAATCAAATAAAAATGAGTTGAAAGTATTGTTGTGGACTAGACGTTTCGTCAACTGTGACGTCCTGATGACATAACAATGAAATAAGTTAAACAATCGTAAAATGGAGGATAAATCACCAGGGGGGTTATTCCATGCTCTTCTTGCGAAGCCCGAAGATTCTTGTTCGTAGGCGTTCGCACGAACGGTGCTACGAACGCTCCCAAACAAAACCAAGAAAATTCGTAGGTGCTATTCTGTGCGGCGTTCTTGGCCGTTCGTGGTGCTCAACTAGCGTAGTTATAAGGGAAAGCTTTGTGACGTGATAATCGAAAAAGGTCAAAACATAGGGAGCTGCAAAAGCAATACACAGCATTGCTTTTACTTACCTAGCAATGTTAAAAACCGGTTACTGCATAGTGCACAATTAGCAGCCGAATAAAAATGGCTTCATTAAGACAATGGGCAGAGGAAGAAAATTCTAAGCTGATCGATTTAATAGAATTAAATTATAGCATAAATACCTTTTTGAAGCTAAGTACCTTTTTGAAGGTCAACTACCGTGTTTCCCCGATAATAAGACCTACCCGCAAAATAAGACCTAGCGTGATTTTTGAGGATGATTTTAATGTAAGCCCTACCCTTAAAATAAGCCCTAGTTGAGAGCGGCAGAAAGACGAAAGAGTCAAACATTCTTTTTTTATATTTATTCAAACTGCTTTAATGCGGTGTATGCCATCCTTTTCTAAAAATTTTTTTGAATGAATTCTTGAATCTTGAATAAATTATTGTTAATGAGTTTCTGAATAAAAAACATGTTAATGGCAAGTAAATGTAGATATTTTTTCGTAATTTCTGTTTATTTAAAATCTCGTAATTTTTACTTTGTAACTTCATTTTTTGATATATCAAAATAATACATCCCACGAAAATAAGCCCTAGTGCCATATTTTGGAGTAAAAATTAATATAAGCCCTGTCTTATTTTCGGGGAAACACGGTACGATCAAAATAGCAAGCGAATGGTGGAGAAAAGATGGAGTGAAATAGTATTGCTAATAAATGCTCTTATTTGCAAATAAATGCTCGTATTGCTTCATAATTTGGCATTCTCTTTCGGTCTTTGGCATTTTATTTGGCTACAACATCCGTAAAAATTATGTTGTAATCGCACACTGCTTGAACATTAATAGAATGGAAATTTTTGCGGTTAACGTAAGCTTATTTATCTACAGATGGTGCGATAATAGGAATATGGGTTACGCAGCCCAACACTTCCGGAAAGCCCGCTACTTGAAAAAAACTTTGCTTCGTAATTTGGCATTCTCTTGAAGTCTTCGGCATATAGATAAAATTGGGCGCTCTAGAGCATAAAGCCTATGTGAATTCAGTCAAGCATTTACCGACGGTAGACTGCGAAACATTTACCTTATCTTTAACACTGTTTTGAAAACTTCCGGAGCCTAAAGTGTTCAACGACACCAAAACCCTATCTTCCAATGAAATGTTGCATTTTTACGATTGGCTTTGCATTGTAATTCATTCCGTAACAAGTCACACAAAAAATGAACATCAATCTTTCTCATACGAAACTCTGCTATGAAACCCTCTTCTGAGAGCTCTTCTGGCAGATTACTTTGCAAAGCGTCTTCATAAGGCGAAGCGAATCCATAATTAAATGTGGACTAAAGGCAAAATCAATGGGGGTATCTAAAGTTAGGCGAATCGCATAAGACTAGATTAGCGTTGACTCCATTCTTTTTAACCCATCTGTTGCAGAGATATTCTACTTCAAACACGACGTCGGTGACTCTACTGCAAAGTTTCAAATTTTAATGATTTTTATTGGCAACCCTGTCGTTGATAAGCATTAGCGTCTTAGCTACGCTTTCCCAGTCCTAACCTGAAGCAGCAATTAGGCTACTGCATTGACTCGTTTCGCTGCGCACTAATCACTTTGATCTTACAGCACAACAGATCCGAGCTGGAAAAAGAGCAGACTGTTCGGTAGCCTAGCGATTTCAGTAAAAATCAAGCTGGCAGATAGATACATTTCAGTATAAATCCTACCCTAGTCTAGTAATAAGGTTTTTATTACTAGGCTACACAGTACAAACTCTTACCTGATGATAAGGCTATCAATACTTGAGTAGGCCTATTGTATTTGCTGACGGTATTTTGTGACCGCAGAATGAACTTTTCCATCTAAGCTGAAAACAATGGCCTACTAGCCTACTCTAATAACTCTACTAGCCTAACTTTCGTTTGTTCTTAGGCGTTTGTTACCTAGGCTATCGTACAGTCTACTCTTTTACTAGCTCGGATCTGTTCTGCTGACAAGATCAAAGCGATTAGTGCGCAGCAAAACGACTCAATGCAGTAGCCTAGTCGTTGCTTTAGAATAGAACATGGAAGGCGTTGCTAAGACGCTAATGCTTATCAACGACAGGGTTGCCACTTGCCAGTAAAAATTATTAAATTTGAAACATTACAGTAGAGTCACCGACGTCGTGTTTGAAGTAGAATAACTCTGCAACGGATGGGTCAGAAAGGATGGAGTTAACGCTAATCTAGTCTTATGCGATTCGCCTAACTTTAGATACCCCCATTGATTTTGCCTTTAGTCCGCCTTTAAGCAAATAATAGCGCGCTGCCATCATTTAACTGTAGTTTTCCAAATGCCGAACAATTGCCCCGATAGGGTCTGACCTATCGGGATATTTTTTCGTGGTTCGTGAACATTCGGTTCATTTTTTTCGTGAGAATGTAGCATGGAATGCCGAACTACGAAATTTTCTTGTGACTCACCGAAAGACGAAAATTCGTGATCGTACGAAGAGCATAGAATAACCCCCCAGTCACCTTAATTTGAGGCGATCATTCGACTTCGTTTATCGATTAAAAAAAACGCAGGAACATTTTAAAACGGTTTTGTAGCTGTAAGCGTAAAAGGCAAGTAAAGAAAGCAGTTTAAAAGTAAAGGTGAAGATATGATTAGATTGATTAGTTAATCCGTCTATTTAGTTTATAGGCCTATATTGCACTGTTACTGTGTGGCTTGTTTATGAGCAGGTTTCCATTATTCAGTCAGTTTTCAAGCTTGCTTGGCCTTCTAATAGGACGCCTTACTGACAACTCTTTGTCTCAGTCTTTAGCGAGAGTTCATTGTTTATTATATTTCCGTAAAGATTAGGCTACAAATTTTAACATAAACTTTTGGCAGGAAATTTAAACAAAAATTTACTTATGGAAATCACCATTAACTCACTGTTGAAAGACAAAGATCTTCTTAAAGCCGCGAAATCACAAAAAAATACAAATTAAAATGCCAGGACTGATTTTTTGTTAGAGTTCTTGCAACTTTTTGGGCGGCATACTGCTCAATTTTTTGTCGCGCTCTAGCGGCTCTACGCATCGTAGAGATAATAACTTACAAAGTTAACACATTGCGTTAAGTGCAACAAAAGTTGAGCCGTATACCGCCCCTTATTTTTTGTTAGAGTTAGAACAAATGGTGTACATTTTTTCTGTTTGGTGTTTTTTTGCATTTGTGCATTAAAGATTCACTATTTCACACGTTTCTTTGACTATGACAAAATTATTTAGAGTCTGGGAGTTGGTAAATAATGCTGCTCGATCATCACTCTATGACGCGCAGCACGCACTGTTGCTTTTGATGTCATTCGTGTGTCGTAAGCTTCTGTTGCATCAGTTTTCAAATTCTAAACATCAAGGTGTCCCGAAAAAGTTAAACGCAAAGTTGGCAACCCTACGCTAAATGTGTGACTAGAGATTGCTAATTTATAGGCTAGTAATTTTAAAGTCAGTAAAAGTTGCGAGTAGTTTAAAACAAGGATGGCAGTACGGTGCGGTGCGTTAAGTACGGTACTTTCTTAGGATCTCTAAACGATTTTAGGCCACGGCTAGATTATTGGACAACGCCTCAACACCTTCCTTCAACGAAACTGGTATCTCAAATCTAGAATTCTTTACAATCACATTTGACTCGACCAACTGCCTAGCCTCTTTATCACTCCGGGAGCAATCTATTTCGGCATCCTGTAACGTGACTGACGTCTTTCAAAGCCTGCTCTAGTTCACGAATCCGATTATCAGAGGTGGAGTCGAGGACACAAGGCTCGAGACCAAGGCCAAGGACACAAAAAAAATTTCGAGGCCAAGGCCAAGGACCAAGGACACAGACGCAAGTGTTCTCCCAAAAAAAAGGTCTTCAAAATTTTTTTTCAGGCGATCTCATCTTCAAAAATTTTTTTCAGGCGAAAAAGGTCTTCAAAATTTTTTTCAGGCGATCTCTACTTGAGGAAACCAAAAAAAAAATCTTTGCAAATTTTCCGTAAGGTTTCTGGCGTTTTCTAACGAAATTTCAACGGTTCAAAAATAGTGCTATCCTCGAGCCGGGGCCAGGGCAATTTTCGAGGACTTGAGGCTTCAAGGCCAAGAACTTCAAAATGTGTCCTCGAGGCCAAGGACGTCCTTGAGGACTCCACCTCTGCCGATTATCTCGTGCCACTATTTCTGGACATTCTGTAACATCTGCCGTCATGTTGGCATATGCTTGAACTCGACAAACTTTCACCGGACTCTCTTCCAATGGACTTCTACCACCACAACCAAGCCATCCTAAGGGAGTCAAAATAGCATGTGGGTCACTGCGTAAAGCACCTACTCTTTCTTCCAGCACGGTCATTAAGAAGGCATTATCATTCCCAATCAACAAGTCTACCGTTTTGTTTTCTGGCAATTCAAAAAGCTCTACATCCTTAAAGTGCGCAAACGTGCTCATATCCTGTTTATGTGGCAACGTGCTCATTTCATCACGCCATGGACTGTGAGTCACTACATTACTCAAAGCAAACGTTTCATCTGAAAACAAGGATTGCAAATTGAACCTAACCAAATCCGAATGCGTCAACGTAGCTCCGGTCATAGTTTCAATTCTAAAAGACGCCTGATCATAAGGCTCCAAGTTCAATTCCTCGACCAACTTATTCGAAATTATATTGCCAACTAAGAACCTCCATCTTGCTGGCAGTAGCCTAAACAAATTTAGACTTGCCTGTCTGCGGGTTTATGACCCTAGCGGCTACAATGCGATTAAGTGCCGTTTTTGTCGAACCAATTTTCACACTCCGAACTGGTAAAGAAGGACCTTGAGCAACACTAGGTTTCTGTCGTCATTTTCCTCCCAACCAACACGCTCATTATTCCCAAAACTTTTAGGTACAGTGGGAGCAAAGTACTCATGCAACATGAAAAAATGCTTCAAATATCACTACCTGCGAGTACTGCGACAATCACATCTTTGCGTACAATCTTCCTTGCGCTCTGAGGGGTTCATCCTTCTAAACCTTTGACAATTCGCGACTTTGTGATGACAATCCGATCTTTCCATTACACACAGTAGCGTAGCCAGGGGGGGGGGGGCTCGAGCCCCCCCATTGGCTTGTGAAGTATGCAAAATCGCACCTTTTTGGTGGTTTTGAGGTCGATTTTTAGTGAAAAATTGAAAATAGCCCCCCCATAGGAAAACAGCCCCCCTCAAACGTTTGGATTTCCGAGTTGGGCCGAACAATCAGTCTCAAAATCGGTGAAGACCTTTTTTTTTTTTTTTTTGGAGACCACCCGATTTTGGGCGGAAAAAACCTTTGAATTTCCGAGGTTTCTGAGAAATTTTGTCTCAATTTTTGTGCAAACCGTGTGAAACTGGTTCAAGAGTAATGAAAATTCGGGTCAAGGTCGTTTGCACACTTCTCACTCTTTCAAAATAGCCCCCCCTTTTCCAAATCCTGGCTACGCGCCTGATTACACATACGAAACATTGCGGAGCAACGCTAACCAAATCAATATTTTTAGACTCTGAGAAAGGTTTAGCTCTAGCAGGATTTATGTTGCCGTTCCAAAAATTTCCATCATTATTCCTACGACCATTACTATTGTGGCGTGAAGGAACTGATCATGTTCAACGCGTGTGAATGCTGCAATCACGCAGATCCCGTATCTGATGATTTATCCGAGTGAACCAAATTCCGAACGCTTCAACTTGTTTTTGTGTCATGTTTTTGTGATGTATCAGCGTTGCTCCATATCTGCCTCGTTTGAGTGATTCAGTTTCCCAAAACGAATGGTTTTCTATCTTTTTTTATCTGTGAGCTTGCGAGCTCAAGTTAGTTTCTTTTTACCAAATTTCGACGCCATTAGGACAAAAGAGGCAGAAATGGAACCTGTATATATAGCTTGTTTTGGGCGTGGCGAGAGAGTTTTCATAGAGTGGTATAGAGTTCTTATAGAGTTTACGAAAAGTGTTGCCAGAGTTTTATAGAGGCTAATAATAAAAGTTTTTATAGAGCTTTTACAAGTGTGATCGAGTTTTTATAGAGTTTAATACGAAGAGTCAGATAGCGAAATACAATTCCTCCTCATCATCATTCCAACATCCTCCATAATTGGTGACCCCGTGGCGCAAATCCTTCTGGTTGTCTTGCCACGCAACAACAAACGGTAAGAGCGTTGTTTCAAGTCTATACTGTACTTACCAGCATGTCATTTTTGGACAAAATCCTGCCACTCAAAGAAAATTCCAAGTCCCAAAAAGTTTCAAATAAAGCGAACAAAAATGATATGCACAATAAAACTTTTGAATTAGAGGAAATGCACCCTTTAAACGAATGTGGCAACTCCGAAGTCTCCAACAGACGCTCAAATTTCCCCCACCCTCTATTCGATGACACCAGTTCAATTTCAAATGAATTTGAGACAAACTGTGCCCCTGGACATTCCAACTCCCCAGTTTTGACTTTACCTAAATTTTGGGAAACCTCTCCAACAGCGTGGTTCACGGTAGCAGAAAGTGCCTTTTCACTAAAAAGAATTGTTTCGGAGCACATCAAGTTCCACGCAGTAGTGAATGCTCTAGAAGCAACGCATATCGAAAAAATTAAGCATGTTTTAGTAACGGCAAATTTGGCTAAACCATACTCCATTCTTAGGCAAGCCCTTACAAAAAGTTTCGAAGCAAGTGACGATTTTAAATTAAATAAGTTGCTGTCTTTGCCTGCGCTTGATCCGGTATCAACCCAAAAGAGACCCACCGAACTTTTATTAGAGATGCAGGCCTTGCTTGGACAAACTACCCCCTTAGGCCCCGTTGCTGAGTCCCTACTTAGAAAACTCTTCATCGACAAATTGCCCCCACAAGTTCGACTCATTCTGGCTGCTCTGCCGGAGCTATCCCTAGAAGAACTGGCTAACAAAGCCGAAAGCATTATGCAAGTATCGACACCAAGTTTAGGACAAGGCTCGCGTTCAGCAAGTCAACCACTATCCGCAGCAGAACCATCACCACAAACTCTAACCCAGATGCTCATTAATCAAAACTTTGATGAAAAGATATCGAAATTAACAGACTCTATAAACAAGTTACAGGATTTGAATAAGGCTACCAGCACCATCGATCAAGGGCAAGCACCACCGTCCAACCCAAGATACAGGATACCGCCAGCTCCCCAACAAAGCAATTTTCGGAGGAACCCTTAGAATTATGCGCAGAGGCCCCGGCAGGACTACCAACCACCAAAACTCAGGAATCAACATTTTCACGGTAATCGTCTCAATTCTTTTAATCAGTATGATCATCGAAATGGCGAATCACTGTGCTTTTACCACTCTACATTTGGAGACCGAGCTCATAAATGCACCCCACCCTGTTCGAAGGCATATCAAAAAAACGTGGGAAGTTCTTCCCGGCAATAAATGTGCTTGGGAAGAACAATACTTTCAAGGCCCGTCACACATTTTCTGTCTACGACAAGCAATCGAATTTTTCTTTTTTAGTGGACTCTGGCTCAGATATCAGTGCGTTACCAGCTGGATGGATAAAACCAACCAGTAAAACCCACAAAACTATCTATGGACCAACTTCCAATTCGAATGTATCTTGCATAGGTTACGCTTCTTTAACCCTTGATCTAGGATTTAGTGTGAAATTTCCGTGGAATTTTTCTGTGTGCAGTTCTTTGCGCCAACCCATAACTGGCGCTGATTTTTTGTCGCATTACTCTTTGTACGTGGACACAGCTAACAAGCGTTTGTTACGAGCACTAAAGCATCGACAGGATTCTCGGCAAAGCCCGCCTTCTACATCCAACGATTTGACAATGAGCAACATGATGGAAGAAGCAATTGACATAGAGGATGAGCCGCAACAAAATCTGGCAAGTACCGTAGTACCTCGAGGTGACAAGGTCAGTACAAATTGTTTTGACGTGTTACTTTCGTCATTTCCGGAGCTAACGACACCATTTCAGCCAAATACTACACCAAAACATTCGGTGCGTCATCATATTCATACAAATGGCCCGCCGGTCTACAGCAATCCGCGTCGACTACCTCCGGAAATGCTCGACGTAGTAAAAACAGAATTTGACAAGCTGTTGAAACAAGGTATTGTTTCTCGATCAAATTCAAATTGGGCAAGCCCACTGCATTTGGTAAAAAAATCAGACGGCTCTTATCGACCATGCGGTGACTATCGAAAGCTTAATAGCATCACCACCAGACCCACGTTTAGCATTCCCCACCTCTTTGACTTTGTAAACAATTTAAATGGAGCCAAAATATTTTCAAAAATTGACTTAAGCAAAGCTTATTACCACGTACCTGTGAGTCCTGATAGTAAAGAAAAAACCACCATCACAACACCTATAGGAAACTTTTCTTTCAACATGATGCCTTTTGGATTGTGCGGCGCCCCGGCTTCATTTATGCGTCTGATGACTGAAGTAGTAGATGGTTTAAAAAACATCTATGTACACTTAGACGATGTGATTGTGTTCAGTTCTTCTGCAGAAGACCATGATATTCACTTAAGAGCCCTCTTCGAACGCCTATCGGAGTTCGGATTAAAGATCAACAAAGAGAAATGCAGCTTAGGAATGGAAGAATTAGACTTTCTTGGACACCACATCAGCAAGGACGGTTTTCAACCAATCGAAGACAAATTGGAAGCAATCCGTAAGTACCCCTTGCCTAAGACTGTTAAAGAACAGCGCCGCTTTCTGGGACTTTTCAACTTCTATCGAAAATTTGTTCCCCACGTGGCTGAGACTTTAATTCCTCTGAACAAAATGCTATGCAAGGTGAAATCATCTAAGCAAGTGCTTACGTGGTCAAAAGAGGCACTCGATGCTTTTAACAAGTGCAAAGACAGCTTGACCGTGTCTTCACAACTAGCGTACCCAATAAAGCATGGTAAACTTCACTTAGTGTGTGATGCAAGTGACAAAGCTGTGGGAAGCGTTCTCAATCAATATGACCCTAATTTGAAATCATGGAAACCACTGGCATTTTTTTCAAAAGCCTTATCTCCTTGTCAACGACGTTACTCCACTTACGATAGAGAACTTTTGGCCTTGTTTTTGTCAGTAAGACATTTTGCAGATCTTCTACTGGGTCGTGATGTCACCCTCGTAACTGATCACAAACCCCTCACATTTGCGATGGAAAAGATTTCTAAAACAATGTCCCCTCGGCAAATACGTCAGCTCAATTACATTTCGCAATACTGCAAAAACATAAAGCACATTCCAGGCATACACAACCAAGTGGCTGACTCCCTTTCTCGATTAGAGATAAATTTTATTCAAGATCCTAACCTTTCAATTGATTTCAAACAGTTTGCGCTAGACCAAGTTTCAGATCCGGCAATTGAAGAACTGAAGAGTAGTCCTGCTGCGTTGAAGTTAGAAGAACGACTGTTAGAGAACACAGACTGCTCAATGGTAGGAGACGTGTCAACAGGGCGGTTTCGCCCACTAGTCCCGCGAACTTTTTACGACACTATTTTTCACAAATTTCATTCCCTGTCACATGGTGGAGCAAAGGCGACCACAAAATTAATTGGAGAAAGGTATGTGTTTTCTGGTATGCGTGCGTACGTCAAAGGAAAATGTCGATCCTGCCTGGCTTGTCAAAAGTCGAAAATCACAAGACACAACAAAACTCCTTTGAAATCTTTTCAGGACCCACCTGGTCGATTTCAAGTTTGGCACATTGATCTTTCTGGACCCTTACCGAATGATGGTGGTTGTCAATACCTGTTTTCCTGTGTTGACCGCTACACTAGATGGATTGAGGCAGTAGGAGTTCCCGATGCAACCGCCGCAACATGCGCAAGAGCTTTCATGTTTAATGTAATAGCACGGTTTGGAGTACCCTCCCAAGTAGTGTGTGACAATGGCCCCGCATTTTCGGCCCAACTTTTCAAAGATTTTTGCTCCAACCTTGGCATTAAGTTAACCCACTCGACCCCTTACCACCCCATTTGCAACTCAATGGTAGAACGAAGTTTTAGAACTTTAAAAGCCTCACTTCGTGCTCAAGAAAACCTAAACAACTGGACCGACAACTTACCTCTTGTTTTGCTAGGGTTACGATCCACCGTCAAAGAAGACCTAGACGTATCCTCGGCTCAAATGGTATTCGGCACGTCCTTGCATTTACCTGGACAATTTTTAGACCACACCTCTCTTTTATCACAACCCACGTCACAGTATGTTCAGCAATTAATCAATTGCATGTCCCATTTACAGGTAACTCCCCCCAAGACCTAGACGTATCCTCGGCTCAAATGGTATTCGGCACGTCCTTGCATTTACCTGGACAATTTTTAGACCACACCTCTCTTTTATCACAACCCACGTCACAGTATGTTCAGCAATTAATCAATTGCATGTCCCATTTACAGGTAACTCCCCCCAAGCATCACGATTCCCCTACGGTATATGTTGATCGAAATTTAACGACATGCAGTCATGTTTTTGTCCGAGTAGACGCAAAAAAGAGTGCGTTGAGCCCCAGGTATTCAGGCCCTCATAAAGTGCTACATCGCCATGACAAATACTTTACACTGGCCCTGGATGGCAAAATACCCAAAGTTTCAATTGATCGCTTGAAGGTTGCCTATCTCCCTAACGAAGAAAGCAATCCGGGGAGCACTCCATTTCTTGCAACACAAAGAAACAAGCTGCATGCTAATCACTCTGTTTCTGCAGATAACGAGCGAGAAATAACTGCAACAGGAAATAATACGCTCGTTGACGATTTGAACGAGTTTCCGGAGAGTGAAATTGATATTGTCTGTCACTACAACGACTTGATTCAGCGACCAACATCTACACGCTTCGGGAGAATCATACGACAACCCAAACAATTCCTGGATTAAAAATGCTAAAGGTTAATGTTTTTGTTTCCATTCTTCTTATTTATATTTTTGTTGAATTTCAGGTTAAGGCCTTGACTCAAAATTTTTCTCTTTGCCACCCTCATCTTGCCCATGCAGAATACCATGTTCCCACTCCAGCAGCATGTGTAAGGCATCAGCAAGAGCTCATTCATAAATGTTCGGCACAAGTTTTAAACCCCTCAAACGCGGTAATCAAGATTCCCGTATATGTATGCCAAATTTATATCACATCGTGGAGCACAATATACTGGTTCTTCGGTTCGAAAACCCACGATTCATCAATATCTGTCGGAGTGCCTCCCCCTCCACAACTCTGCCATCTATGGTCACGAACTTTCCAAGCCCCGGGAATAGGGACCCTGAGGAAACAATCAGTAAATTCATGGACAACCAGCAACAAGGTGCATTTCACTTACTCATGGCCTCGTGAGCAAAAAGGAACTGTAAAAAATGCAATGCTCACCAAAATCATTGCGACTTACGACTCCTCAAAAAAGCTTATGAATACGGCGATGAGCTCAATGGTTGCGTGCAACATTGCAAAAGGATCGTGCAAAGTTGGATCCCGTGTTTTCATTTGGACCCCTCCCCCTAATTTTAACTGTCCTAAAACGGATAGGATGGAAAAGCACGATCTCTTGTTGCATTATCACAAAAAAATCCTATACAGAGTCGAGGTACCAACTCTGCAATTTTCAATACACTCTCTAACCGAATGCACGCCCATCATTACGAACTGCTACGGCGCCAACACCATCTGTGATCCATCGGGATTGCTGATCATTCCGAACAATTGCACCGAAATCAACGCCCTAAATCATCACCATGTGTTGTCCACCTCCTTGCGCAATGAAACCGCTCACTACAGATTTTCCTCATCGATAGGTTCCCGATTCATAACCGAGGTGTCTGACACAGTAACAGAGAAAATGCGCAACTTAACCAGTGACATCCAATACATTGAATGTCAAGTGCAAGCACTCTTGACAACATTGTTTTCATTGGTGGCAAAACAATACCCGGGAGAAGCACTAACGACACTAACGGGACACACAAGAGCGGCAATCACGGCCGGCGATGTGCTCACCGAAATACCATGTCAACGTGTAGAAGGAATCGTCCTTCAGAGTCTGGAACACGAAAACCAGTTTTCTTCGCGACCTCTAGTCGAATTTATTCAAAATGATACTCGGAAAGTTGGACAAATTTGGTCAGATGGTTTTTTATACGAGGGATTACGTTTTAAAGAACGATATATCCCAGGAAAAGTTGTGACTTTTAGAATTAACAATGAGTTTTATGTATTTGAAAACTATTCGTTACGACATCTTAATGACCACGTTAAATCTTTGCAACCCTCTCTTTACCAACCGGAATACACGCCCAACTCTGTAGACTACTCTGAAATTTTAAACTTGTTCTCGGATAATAGTGCCCAATATGTAGATGTCCAAAATATGTTATTGTCAATAAGCGACTTGGTACAAAATAATAATTTACTCCAAAACTTCATGATATCCAACAGTGATACGGAGTCTGCAGATTTTGAGTTCGTAGGAAGTAAAGTTAGGAAAACTCTGTCAAATGTGTTTATAAGCATAATTAGTTCTATTACTAACCCCGTCGTGAGCACTATTTTTACTGTAATATTATTTTTATCTATGTTTTGGGCAGTTGTTTTAACTACCATTGTCCTAAAACATGTCGTTTCGTCTCTAAAAACTAAAATAAATTGCAAGCGTCAAAACTCGCAGGCGCTACCTAACGTATAATCAGTTTATATTTCTGCCTAGTGTTATCATATTATTTTTAAATGTGACATATATATCATAATATAGGTTATATTGTTTATAATTATATCCCTACTTTATATATTCGCATATCGATATAATGGCTAAATCGATAATGTTTTAGATTATCGTGATGTGTTCAATGGGAAGTTGACTTCGTTTGGCCGGTTCTGGGCTAGTGCGGGACGGATTCACAATCTTGCTCTCTTCTTCGTTGAGGACTGTTGATGAGTGAGATTGTGTCTCCGCTGTGCATGGTTTGGAAGGTGGCGGAATGAGGTGAATCCCTTAGCCTCGCCCAAACACTGTACTGTAACTGTAGTGCATCGTAAATGTTTTGTGTTATGTTCATTGTTCATGTATGTGAAATAATTCCATATAGTTGCGTTAGAAAATGGATACGTAATTATACATTTTTAAGCATGGAAGTAATTGATTGATTCTTAAACAATAGTTTATACGTGTTAATTAGTGTGTAATTTTTTTGTCGCAATGTGTTTTTTTTTAGAAGAATTAATACTACACTTTTTCAGGTTCGGTTTCACTCTCAATGTCCAGCGGCACCGCAATTGGGTTACTCGGATAGAAGCAGATGGAAGAAAAAAGAAGAAGAAGACACCAATCAAGCGACATCCCATGAACATTTTCCTCACGCCACCACTTCTTCTATAAGCACAACCCCCATCCACTTTGGTTAATGTCTTTTTTTCCGTGGGGAGTATTGTGGCGTGAAGGAACTGATCATGTTCAACGCGTGTGAATGCTGCAATCACGCAGATCCCGTATCTGATGATTTATCCGAGTGAACCAAATTCCGAACGCTTCAACTTGTTTTTGTGTCATGTTTTTGTGATGTATCAGCGTTGCTCCATATCTGCCTCGTTTGAGTGATTCAGTTTCCCAAAACGAATGGTTTTCTATCTTTTTTTATCTGTGAGCTTGCGAGCTCAAGTTAGTTTCTTTTTACCAAATTTCGACGCCATTAGGACAAAAGAGGCAGAAATGGAACCTGTATATATAGCTTGTTTTGGGCGTGGCGAGAGAGTTTTCATAGAGTGGTATAGAGTTCTTATAGAGTTTACGAAAAGTGTTGCCAGAGTTTTATAGAGGCTAATAATAAAAGTTTTGTAGAGCTTTTACAAGTGTGATCGAGTTTTTATAGAGTTTAATACGAAGAGTCAGATAGCGAAATACAATTCCTCCTCATCATCATTCCAACATCCTCCATACTATCAAATTGTGCCGAAGTCTTTTTGGCATTAAACGAAGGATTTCCACTACTCTTTGCACTGGATTTCGAAGTTCGCTTAGATTTTTTTGTCAGCCATCAGTTGAACACCAAAATCTGATGATTTACTATTCTCCTCGCTTTCGACAAACTCCAGTAGGCTGGCAAAGGTAGGGTCACCCGTGCTACCAAATCAATCACTTAAAAAATCCAAAAACCTTTGTTTTGCATGATTACTAAGCCTACGTGAGAGATCAACCACCAAACGACCCTCGAACAATTCAGGCTTTTTATAGGACTGCGCAAATAAAAACACTGTGTCAATTCATCCTTAAATGTCTTTCAGGCAGCCGCAGAAGTTGAAGTCATTTTAGGGCCATTTCTTATCTGCCTTTTTCGGGTTCATTAACAAAGCCACCTCGAACACCAAATCTTTGCGACAACCGATCGAAAGCCATGCTAATCTTTGCCTTATCGTCAAACCCGGGAGTATCAGAAATGACTAACGCAATAATATGGGCCGCAGCCCGAACACACGCCGCTCGCAACAGCGGCAGTTTACGATCTGGATATGGACATCGTTCCATCAAGTTCATTATTTGATGTTTAAACATGACATAGGGCACATTAGACCCATTATAGCCAATTAACAGTGCCTCATCCAAAAAATCCTTACGCGAACTAGAGAGTTCATGGGGGGTGACCTAATTCCTGTTTTTCCTGAGTCCGACTCTGATTCGCATGTCTCAGATCCTGGCTCCTTGACATGCCCGTGCCTTCCTGAGCAACATTCCAAAACGGGTTAGTGGTAATTCCCTCTAAACCAGGTGGACATGAAACGTTTCCTCCATTTTTTTGTACCGAATAACCTTAACCTTAATCCCAGACTTCACAGGTGCCTTTGCCACTGAAGTTCCCGGATGCGAAATTTTTTTTTCTACCATGGTTTTGCAGATTTATTACGTCACATCCGCATCCTATCCATACTCCGCGCTCACTTTGGCTTGATCCGCTGTATTCACAGGCAAATTAATGCAAGAGGTAGGTTAGCTTATAGGTTAGTGATCACAGGTAAATACGCCTAATATATGTTAGCGTATCTAGTTAGCCTAGTATCTAGATAGCGTCTGACAAGTTGTTGTAAGCATCACGGTTAAGCTGTTGACTCGAGTCTGAGCAATTGTTGCTATATTAGGCCTACTAGATACTGGTATAAAATTTAAATAATAGCCTAATATCATACCAGGGATGTCTAATGTGATGGTAGTCAGATAACGATGATGTTAGTGCAATTCAAAGTTTTAATCATGTTATGTATATTTACTTACTATTCGTAAATGGCAGATAATAGCCAAATAATTGATTTTTTGATACAGAATAGACTAGCTTACAGTAAACAGCGTCACTCTTGCATTCAGTTAATGTTAGTCAGTTGATTCATCTGTTCGATGGTCAGAGTAACTACCGTAGTATAGCTTCTGGATTTTGGTAGGTCTCAGTAAGCATAGTAGCCTAGGTGAGGTATGCATAGGTGGGCACAAGTCCCTTAATCGTTAATCCGTTAATAACGAAGCTAACTTTTTTATTAACTTGTTAATCCGTTAAAAAGTTTTTTCATGTTAACGGATTAAATTAACTTCCGTTAAGTGCTGCTAACGGACTAAAGTAACTTCCGTTAAGTTTTGTTAACTTCCGTTAAGATTTTATTTGTATCTTGCACCATTCATTCATCATACCGGTACACACCAGTTTGCTCTGGTAACACTTGTTGCATATTAGCATGAGTTTTATAGAAGAAAGTGAAGAAAGGAGCTCTTTTTTGAGGCAAATAATTACCTGCAGCCTCAGAGGTCTATTAGTTATTGCTGTTCCCAATTTCCAAAGATTTTCAGGTGGCAGCTTCGATTGTGCATTCGAACTTGTTTTTATCGTAAAATTAGATTAGACTGTAAAATGTAACTACCAAAACACAAAAAGACCACCAGAGCAATAAATTTTTTCTTACAATAATCAGCTCAACAGCGTCAATACATGATCTAGAAGCGAGTGAATAAAAAAGAAATGTAAATTACCCGCAAAATGTTAACGGATTAACGGACTTTATTAACTTCCGTTAATCTAAGCTGAAAATAACGAATTAACGTTAATGGAAGTGTGATGTTTGTTAACGGACTAGTGGTTAACAAAGCTAACGTCTTGCATTAACTTGCCCACCTATGGAGGTATGACATAGCCATACAGTAGTAAGGGGTTAGGTTGAGAGTTCACTATTCAGTTCAGGGTTACCGGTTAACGTTGGCGTACTTACCGATTCTGTGCTATGCCAACTACACCATCCTTGAGATATTATACTTCGCTCTCGGTTTTGGCTTGATGTGCACTGTTAACATCAAAATGTTAAGAAGACCTAGGGCTATGTCAGATGTGTAGGGTAGGTTTATTTTGCTGTTTACATATTTTAAGGTGTTGAGCCTGAGTTAATTGTGGCAATTTCTTGATAGTGTAGACAATGGTAACGCCAAATTTACTACTGGTACTAGCTACTTCTACCGGTACAACTCAGATTAAGTAGCCTAAATCGTTTGTCTCTAACCTGCTCATAGAAAGTTTAGTACCCTAATTTTTTTACACAATAGGTATTAGATTGTTGAACTTAAGAAATGTTCACATGTTGTACTCTATGATTATTCAACATACGAAATTGTGTTGCAGGCATAAAATGTTACCCAGCATAGTATACAAGTAGATCAATTTTTTGATATGCCCATGTTGTAGTGTATTTTATTTTTAAAACGTAGGTATGTTCTGTTGTGGTGATCTGTGGTAACCAGTCCAAACAATTTGCAATTAATATAGATTCCTGTTCTTACCATTAGTATGTGACCTATGAAGACGGAAAAATGCATTTCTTGTGTAGAGTGTGGGCAGGCAATGATATCCTGTACAATTTATTGGCAAGAAAAAAATACTGATTGTGTACATGCTTAACAGTAAACAAAGAAGCTATAAGGTTTGTTTGCCAAAGTTTCAAGAAGTATCAAGCATCCAGCATCTGTACTACATTTCAAGGATTCTTCCAATCATCTTTTGTATTTGTGCTTACTTTTCAGTCAAAGCCTACTAACAATCGAATTTGAAAAACATGACTGCTCTAACACTTCAGAGTTTTGGTCATAGCAGTTCAAAAGAAGCCTTGTATGCAATCTTAAATTGATTTTTTGTGGAATTGTGAACATGGACTAATGAAAACTTTGGTTTTACCAACTGGATAGTGCATCAGTATACCAATACAGAGTTTGCAGCTTATGCAATAGTGATGTACTGTATGGATTGGGTTTGTTTGAGCTGGTAGGTAGGTGTTGTTTTTAGGTAGCAAAGTTCATATTTAGTCCTTTAATACATACCGGTATTCAACAATTTAGCGTATTATATAGGCAGAGGCTGCTGTTACATTACGTAAGAAAAAGAAAATCGCTATTTTAACCCTAACCCCAACCCTAAACCTAACTTGAGCCCTAGGTCTAACCCTAACGATAATCCTAACCCAAAGTCAAAATCTAACCCAAACCCTAACGATAATTTAAACAAAAAAGAGTAAATGAGCACTCACTCTTTACTCTCTTATTCTCTTCATGGGCGTTACATAACGTAATGCTAGCCACTTCGTATTATATATTATGTCTTATTAACAAAATAATGGGATTTAAATTACATCATGGTTTGAAAGCGTTCGCAGTTTTTTACTGTTAAAATGGTCTTGAAACAGTAGTTAATTTGTTGAGGTATATGATCAATGACTGCTTATTTACATACCTAAAAGAGATTTACTTGGAAACTTTGAGGTTGATCAAATAGCAAATTACTGAATGGTTTATGATGCAAAAAGTATCAAAGTCACCCTTAATCACAAATTGCAGAAAAGGACCACAGAAAAAAATCTGGTATATAAAGTCTTTTCCAATTCAACCTAGTTTGTTTTTTTAGTGGGATTTCCCAAGCATGACGTTCTTGTTAGAGCACTGTTGAATTGAATGCTGACATCTTGATTTGGTCTTCTTGGAAATTTTTGGTGGCCTTCCTGCTCCATGCACTCTTCTACCCCGGCTGATATTTGATCTTCTTGCTGGAGTTGTTCCAGAAATGGGAATCTGAATTGAGGTAGATAACCTATGTTGCGTTGATGTTTGTTGTGCATACTTTGGTTTTATTTTTGAAACAGTTGTAGCCAGAGATGGCTTTTGTTAAACGTGTACAGTGCAGTATTAAATTGAGAATCTGCAGTGATTTTGTGAAAGTTATTAACAAATGACTGCAATGCTGGTCCATGATATTGAAGGTTTGTCTTGCACTTTTCAATTACCGGTATGGTCTGAAAGCAGTGTGAGGCATGATTGAGCAGGTCTTAATGCACGACATTAGTATCTGTCTTTGCTTGTAGATACTGAAGGAAGACTGTTAACAAGGCATTTCATCAAACTAAAAAGTTCTTAACCTTTTTGATTTTGTTATTAAACACACTTGATTGATTGTATAGTCATTGAAAAGATTATATGTATCAAAGGTGCGTTTAGACAGGAAACAGCAAAATGCCTAAATTGCACTTTTGCAATGTTTGCTAGTCTTCATGGGGGACATACGCAACAATTTGTGAACGCTGATGTAAACAAACATTCACCAACTTAAATCTTTTATTTATTTGTTGTATTATGCAGAAGTGTGTAATAAGTTGGCGGGCCCATCTTTGCATCATTGAGCCTGGACAATGCACCCTTCAAAGAAATGTTGCACAGATGGCATGTGGTTGGCAACACTGTGCCAATTTCACTGACCCAAGATTTGAACCTCAGACCTCACGCTCCAGAGATGAATGCGTTAGCGTTTGATTAACTAGCATCAGCAAATAGTCCCCAAAGTAGCTTTGCATCAAGTCTAACTGCCAATTTGCTGTGCTTATTTGTATTGTAACTTTTAGTTGATCAGCTATAGATCACACATACTAAAGAGACATTCTAATTTATGTAATGGTGACAGAATTAGTGTCGCAGTAATTCATACTTACTGATATTTGGTAATTTTTTTTGGCAGTTTATGCTGGTATGAAAAGTTATACTGTGGTGTGAAAAGAATTCTATGAATGATGATTTCACTGGAAATTTTTAAGTTAAAGTGAGTGAAATAAAAATTTTCATTATTCATCTTTGCATTTTTTGTTTGCCTTTTTTAAGATCATGAAGAAAGTAGGTCAACAAGCTCACATGGTCTTATGTCTGTCTTGCGTTGAAAAACTGCTGCGACTTTGAAGCCAGTATATGTCTGTGGTTGTTTCGGGCATGGGTTGGAATCCCTTCTGTAGGCATTTTTCTAACAATCAGAGGCTGATTCAGATTGTGACTTAATATGTCTTATTTTTGTGATTTTTTAAGGGTTAAGATTTGGGTTAGTTTTAGAGTGAGTTTTGGAGTAAGAATTTGAGTTTGGGTTAGATCTGGATCAAAATTAATAAAAAAGTAGACAAAAATTTCCAGTGAAAGAGTCTCGTCCGAAGAATCATTATTTGACTTAGGTTATTGATAGTGTTGTAATGCCATACCAAACTATCCCCATCCAGTTTAAGTTTTTTTGTTTGGTTTCACCTAGAACTTTAGCTGAAATGGTATCAAATTAATGCTAACTTTGGCAAGGTTTCCTGGTTTGACGCTTGAATATATATGCGTCAGTTGTTTCTTTTTCTTATTTGTTGTTTTTAGAGCTGAAGGTAAATCAGACTGCACTAATTATCTTCACCACTTTTTCAAAAAACAAACTTTAACTGCTTTTCAACCTCTAAAATTAGTTTTTGTTAGTCTTTTTCGAACTCTGTTTGCAATCCTTAACTGTTAAATGCAATGGAACATCGAAGTATACATTTTTACAACTCATTTTGTTTTTAGAGAAATCTGACCATGGGATCCAGCTTCGAAATACAACCGCTATTCGAAACATTACTTCAATTGCTTGCAAGACTCTGCAAATAAACATTTAACTGTCCAAGCATCATTTTTAAGATGTACAAAAAAAGAATTGTATATGGACTATGGTGGAGCAAATATACTTGTGTTTGAACTGTCGAAAGGTGACCAACAATTGAACTTCAGCAACAATAAGGTCGTGCGGTTATCATCATAAGAATATTAAGTCTCTTTGATTGTTAGAGTTGGAAATGGAACAGAGAAGTTTGTGAAAATCATCTAATACGAAATCTGATCCTTGTGCAACAAGACACTCATTAGCGTTTTGGATAAAACCATCTTCATACGATAACTCTTTGTTATTATTCCTGGCAACAAAAGGGACATTAATTTTAAGCCTACTTGTTTTACAATGGTGAATATTACATGTACTATTTAATCAGTTAAATTTGTTTATTTATTTAGTTTTAATAATTAATGTAATATGCTTTTCAAATTTTGCTGATTAATTTAGTTTGGTTTAGTTGTGTTAGGCTAATTTATGTGCCAGCTGTGAATGTAAAGTGTCTGCTAATTGTTTCAAACAGTTATGTATGTTTTAACAGAAAATGTATGCTTTAAATTAATGTAGGATAACATCGAAGTCATAATGTTTGTTCTCACAGCCTGGCTTGTATATTTTACTGCTTTTAGTCTTAACTTAAAATATTTTGCTATTTTTTCGTAAATATGGCACTTTTTTGGTTTAAAATTACTTTGTTTAAGATTAACTAACTTTGATGTTGCTGGGTGTCAGTGCCGTCGCTACGGGGAGGCCAGGAGGCCGTGCACCCCTAATAGCTGGTTGTGCCCCCCATTTCAGTTTACTCAAAATACTGTTTTTAAATATCTCCTAACGACAAGACAATGATGGAAAAAGGAATAATAATGTTCAAACATAATTACCATTGGACGTTTACTCGATTTTTTGCGAAATAGCTGCCAACCGACTGCTATAATAATCGTGATGCAGTAACCCGTCTTATTAACACGCCTTCACGGATGTGTCGCGGAAAAAAGATGTAAGCCTACAGAATCGTTTCCGGTGCTTCGTTAGTAATTATGACCTGAAACAGTACGTGAAAACGTTTTTAAGAAGACCAACTATTTTTGGTTTTTTAGCACACTCACGATCTTAAGGCAGGGCTTGCGAGAGTGGGTTCAGGGGGTACATCGTACCAGGGCCCACGCCTAGGGGGGGCCGGGCTCTAGAGGCCCGGAAGAGTTTCGGTTTCCTCCTTAAGTTTTGGTATCGCACCATACCACCGTAATCAAACTTGCTTACTGCAAAAATATTAGTCAGCCTATTCAGTACTGATAATTGGTCGCTGTTTTTGCTACACAGCCTTTAGGGCATCCAATAGTGGCCGATTTGATTAAAAAAAGAGGAAAATGTATCAAAGGCCATACACTTGCACCAAAGTCAACGTTTTGTTACATTTCTCTGACTTGAGAGCGCTAATTCTATGGTATAACAATGTACGAGAGCGTAAATTTTTAGAGATCCAAAAGCATTTCAACCTCAGAGAGCAGAGTCAAAGTTGACATACTCTACTACTATCATTAAGCAATTCACTCTATCTGTATGAGTTTAATAGGTATTTGGGTTTGTGAAGTCTATGATTGCAGATGACGTCTTAAAACTTTTATCAGTAAAATATTTGGATTTGCATTAATAAAGTCATTATGTTGTATAATATTGTGTGCATGTCATCATCCCCCACTTCACATACTTTCTTTCATGTATATCACGTTTTCTGCTTGTCAATTTAAGCAAGTTTGGTGCTGGGATGTTGATCAAATGCTGTATTTTACCCTCGAGAAACATAAAAAGTGCTAAAGCTTCCGGGACTCTGCCCCAAACCCCACTGGGGAGCTCGAAGCGCTCCTCCAAACCCCCTAGCTGGATTTAAAGCAATTTTATGTCTAGTTGTGTTTTTCATAGGTCCTAACTATATGGGAATATCGTTATTCCCTCACTTTTAAATAAAGATCTACAGTCTAAACCCATCCGACAAAAATTGATTTAATGGCATGGGCCCCCAATAAGGCTTGGGGGTCCGGTATCGACCTTCGTACCCCCTGGAAATTTTTCTCTCTGAGGCCCTGTCTTTAGGTCGCAGTCAATGGCGAATTCAGGAGATAAGAGGCCAATGGGACTTCACCTCTTTAGCCAAGTCACTTAAACAATTTAACCTCAAGGTACGAGTGTTAGAACGTGTTTTGGATTTGACCTGAAGTAAGGGGGCCTGTAGGGGTAGGGGAATTTAATTCTTCAAATGACTTCCAAATTTGTGCCCTTTGATTACTCATATGACTTCAAAAACGAGCGAAATGTGATTAAAGTGGCATTAAAATTGCTATTTTTGCTGCAAAATCGCCCAGCGGCTGGGGATCCGCCCCCAGGATCTCGTCTGTAACACACTTGAGTTACATTTGTTTGCTCAGCATGGAGCCTAAATTCGACAACTTTTGTAGAAAAAAAGATTTACTTTTAGTTTAAATTCCTGCCTCTTAGCAAAATCTTGGTTTCGCGTCTGATCGCATTCACGGCTGCAAGTAGATTTTTAAAGCGATTATAGGCCGCTGACGAAACTAGCTAAGAAACGCTGCTGGCCTTATATGCCTTTTTTTTGACATGATTACAGATTTTTAAAAATTGCCCATAATTTGTAGCCGTACAATTTCAATTTTTATCTGCAAGTTTAGTTTATTTTAGTGCCCCCTCACTTTTGGCTAGTGCGCCCCCACTTTGTTTTTCTCTGGTGACGGCACTGCTTGGTGTTGGATAATTTAATTTTGACTCTGGATATTTGTTATTGCCAACTTATTGCGGATGCTACTAAATGAAACTTCTGTTTCTTCCGTACTGAACTGAGTTGGCTCTCATTGTCCATGGAATATGTTTGGCACGATGGTATTATACATTTGATATGATGGACGATTGTATTTTTAAATTTTACCGTCGCAAAATTGTGCTGAACCGGTACATTATTATTATTAAATAGATTTTCCACTCTGAAATTATTCGAGCTTTTGGCGTTAAGCGCCAAGTAATGCGTTCAAGGTGATAGAAAATCGTTATATCGTGCGCAATTATCGTTTGATAGAGACGAAAAACGAATGAAATACTAAATTTTGTGCATTGTATTCGCCTGAATGGCCTCTCCAGTGTTTTTCAAATAGCAGAGTTCATCAGGAGGATAGAAGAAAGAGGATTTAGGCATGGTTGTTCTCGATATCCCTGAGCGAAGGCACAGCTTACCACAAAAGATGATGGAATGAGCGGATAAGGATTTTTAGTTTTGAGCAATATCATATTTATTTACATCAACTTTTTAAATACACCACAGGTAAATACAAAAACTTGGGAGACAACGAACAAGACCGTACGGTCATCAAAGTCACTTACACCCTACTTATAGTTGATAATTGAAATATAAATGATCTAGTTATGGTTTACAATTAAATCAATGGTGTCGTCAAGGGTAGGCTCCACCTATTTTGTCTTTTTTTTGCAGCGGTAGGCTCAGTTATGTTTCTGTCTTGCTACAACGTAAAGCGTTTTAACCCGTACAAAGGCATTTTGGTTTTAAGTAAGATCAGTGGTTCCCAAACTAAAAAAATTCACAGCAGTCCCCATGCAAATTTTAAATGTTTGGCTGCCTTATCTACAAAGCTTAAAATTTGTCCTTCACAACTACGAGATCAATGTACCGTATTGTGAAAAATAGGCCTACACAAAGCGCAAATGTACAGTAATTAACGAAGTTTAATGGGATGGGTGCAGTTACTTCCAGACGCCCACTCCTTTCTTCACTAACACAGATACAAAAAGCCTGAGCTTCTGTTAGGCCACAGAAGTAGCTATCTATAGCATTAGCCACCGATGAACTGAACTTTTCTCTCTGTGACACCATGGGGGAGTTGGGTAGTGTAATCGCAACGAACGCATAGGAAGCACAAAATAACTCTCGCAAGCACAGATTGCGTACCTCCCAAATGCTAAGGAGTGGGAAGCAAAATTATTAGGCAATGAGCCAAGTAACGCTTTACCAAATTTGTTTTGCGGACCTTCCGAAAGTGGTTCAAGAACTCTAAAAGGTCTGCGGACCCCACTTTGGAAACTACCGAGTTAGATGAAAAACAGCTTCCAGACCGCTTCATAATTTTTTTTTATGCGATTATCAGGATTAATTGATTGGGACTTTGGTGATACTTTTTTTAGCATTTGTCGTGATTTTTCGGTCAATAGTTTTTACAAGTATTTCATTTTATGCTTTTCCGTTCATTTCATTCTTTGCATCAGTTCTGCATTTCAATAAACAAAATTAGAGATACCGGTTTGCTTCGGTTCGATTTGTTCAGTTTTGCAGAGTAGGTTGATGAGAATGATTGATAGTATGGATGAATTTAGATTTTTGCTGCTTTTTACTGCTCGTTAGAAACAACAGCGATAAAGCTAAGCATTTACTCATCCAAGGAAGCAACAAGGATGCTGGTGGGAGTTGAATCAACAATTGTTGAAGTAGCTTGAATTACTGTATAGCTATTGGCTCATGCAATCCATGTCTTCTGTTTTCACATGGGACATATGACTTAAATTGACGCAGACAACAATTTGGAGGAGGTCTGAAACCCCCAGACCTTACTCTAAACTTGTCGATGCAGCAGGTTTACACCAACCCACTTAATTTTCTTAGGACGGCTGCGCTGTGCAGTATACACAATCAAGTTCTACAATGTACAAGATGGACCAACGACAACATCTAATATGTTCTCTGGTGAAAGCGTAAATAAGGATATTGATTAAGACCTCATTTTCAAGTAGTACAAAAACTTAAGATCATTTTGAGTAAAAGAAATGCCTGTTTATTTGCTTCCGCCTAAAAATAAGACACATATAAACCAGCAGCGGGCTTCGCTGTTTACTTTTTATAACACATTCAATCTGAAAAATTGCTACCGTATATTTAAGAATTTTTAAAAACAAAATCACATCGCAGAAACAAATTCATAAAAGCATAGAAAAACAGGGGTCGCTATAGTATTGTTGATTGCATGAAAAACTCGTCATTAATTTTTTTCTCCGTAAGCATAGTGTGGCAGTCTGCTATGCAGAAATGTGAAAACTGTATTTCTTAGTTGCGAAAGTTGAAACAATAAATGTGCACCCTTCATCCACACATTAAACGCTTGATCGCAAGTTTGTGAGTGAACTACTAGTTGCGACGAAAAGTTATTGTTTTTATCGAGGGCCAGCTAGCCCACTATACAATTCAAAAATTTACCGTTTATCAATGTCTTTCTATATCTAGATTTTCTTACAAGTTAACCAACAGTCACGACCATTCACTACAACTGAAAAGCTTTTTGGACTTTATTTGTATTTTTTTTATAATTGTAAGCCAAACAAGATCACGTTTTTAGTCTTTATAAAGTTATGGACGTCTTATAACGGACCGCAACCAGTGGTGTAAAAAGTATTCGAGAATTGTAATCAAGTAAAAGTTTCGTTACTGATAAAAAATTACTTGAAGTAAAGTACTGACCAAAAAAGGACTGGAGTAAAAGTAAAAACGTAGTTTTAAAAGTACTCGAGTACAAGTGTTTCTGAAAGTATTCAAGCAAAATACAGAAACTATTCACTCGACATATCACAACTGGCCAATTACCTTTACATCACTGCAACAAAGCGCTTAGTCTTCTATAACCCCTCCTCTCTCAATAAGTCATGAATTCTTAATTGTAACTTGGCAAGTTTCTTATTATATTCAAGACAATTAATCAAAAAGAACAACAACTGTTAGACTTCGAGATTTGAATATCATGCCACGCAGAATTTACTTTGAATCATTTTATTACATCTTGGCTCAAATACTCATTTACTGTTATTGTTAAATTATGCTTAAATTAAAAAAACTCGTTGTACGTGCCTTATCAGTGTACAGTTTACTCAAGGGTGGGCTAAAAGTTACGTACCATAGCTATTTCAGTATATTCTGCGATAACCTTTTTTGGATTTAATTAATCAAACTTATTGCGGATTTTTTAAATTAAATTTATTTCAGAACATGTGAAGGCAGGCAGAAGCCTGATAAACATTACGTCACTAAATCTATTGCAGATAGCCCATCTACATAGTCTGAGTTTCCATGGGACGAAATTGATCATCATATTAAAAAGATTTTGTAATTACATCGAACAATAAATATTACAGTACTGCACGATAATGTTTCTTGCATATATGGTGTGCGATTTTTAACTCACACTGTAGAATTTAGCGATAGCAATCAAGTAATCAAAGGACGGTAAGTAATCAAAGGACACATTTTTGGCAAATCTATATCTCTCTGTTTGACTCTTTCATGATTTACTTTTAATAGAATAAACAAACATCTATGCCAGTATGAGGCGAAGGGCAGATACCAAACAACGAACGTGAAACTAAAACCATCTTAAACAAATTTTCGCCAGACTGGATGTGATACGTAAGCGCACACGTAGAAAAAAGGCATTGTGAAAGTCGCTGTGGTGGTCTGACCTCTGACGCAAGAGTAGCCAGCCGCAAAAGGAGAAAAAGACAACTAACTTGGCTGAACTGAACAATTGCCGGTAGAAAAGTCGATCGTTCTGCCGAATTTGAGGTTCTAACTTAAAATTACAGTACTTTGTACTTTTCTGATGCAAAATACTACTTAAATAGCGTTACTTCAGTCTATAAGTAAGCAAGAAAAAGTACCTACTAAAAAACTACTCAAGAAATATTCGCTGCTGGAAAAAACCACTTGAGTAATCTACTCAAGTATTTCGTTACTTTACGCCACTGACCGACGGTGACTGTAACTATGGGATTGTTCTAATAATCAGAATATATCCCGAAGCAGAATAAGCTTCGTAATGAGTGTTGGTTATTTTGCTGTGCAGAAAATGGACGTTGCCACTAAAGTTGAAATTTACCATACCTAAAAACGAGTTATTTTTAAGAAAAATTCTCCGACCGTTGAAGATTCATTTCACCCATAACTACAGCCATGTACAGATATGCAGCATAAATGATTAAAGACAAGCTATTTTTATGTTGAATCTAAAACCTCGAGCCATATAGGCTCCACGCAAAAGCGTCTTATTGCATGTCTCTGGTGTGCAGCCAAAAAAATAAATAAAAACAAACAAAGTAACGACATTTTTGTTCCATGAGTCTGTCTAGATGATACTGAACATAAGCCGTTTTTGAAAAATCCTAAAAAAAAGTTGACTGAAACAATTTCAGATCAAAACATAAGTTCGTGTAAAGAAGGTGGAAGCAATTAACAAAGCGGTGCTTCCACATTCCTGTTCTTAATTGCAATATTAATATTTGTTTTAGTTTAATTTTGTTGAGCGCGATCAAGCGAATAACAAAATATGCGAAGGGAAAACTAATAATTGCAACGAGATTTAGAATCCGCATCCAGAGATTAAACGCGTTCGTCTAGTCTACAACCTCTCATCAAATTCTAGATTTAAAGCAACATCACTTCGGTCGAGAACGTTTATGCTACTTAATTATGAAATCGCATAGATCTAAATATTGTAGAGTAGTAATATTTGAAACGTTGACTGGTGGTACAAAACTCGAGAATTGCTTTGATTGAAATTGCTTCGAAGGCATGAACATTTTACTCAGAATAACAATCGTTTGTGACAAAACCTTTAAAGCGATAAATCGTTGTCACCAAGAGCAATAAAAAGCGTTATGTTAGCGCTAGTATCCCGCTTTCTCATAACATTGTTATGACTGACACAATGGCTATTTTGAAAAAAGCTCTTGTCATTTCAAAACCACATCCTCATAACTTAATAACGAACTTTTGCATGGGTATCTAGTCTACGCAACGCCTGCATTAATTACTTTAAAACCAGTAACGATTAGTCAAATACTCACATATTTGTTAACTTAAAAAAAATTATTTCACAATTTTGTTTCTGGTGGTTGTCAAGCGCAGATGTGTAAAAACAGCCTTACAGTCTATGAAAAATTAAGGGCAAGTAAAGCCAACATGCAAAAGCATTTACTCTATGAACAAGGAAGAAATCTTGCAGAAAAAAAAACACACAACATTATTTAAACACTTCAAACTCAAACATATTAATTTATGCTTTGCTTATGAATACTTAACTAGCAAAATAAACTTTAAAAAAAATTAAGTGCGATCTAATAGGTACGCTGCTATAAAGAATTCTGATACAAATACTGACGTAGTGAATACTTCAATCACAGCATTTGTCTGCAACTAAACCAAACTAAATTAATCAGCAAAATTTGAAAAGCATATTACATTAATTATTAAAACTAAATAAACAAATTTAACTGATTAAATAGTACATGTAATATTCACCATTGTAAAACAAGTAGGCTTAAAATTAATGTCTCTTTTGTTGCCAGGAATAATAACAAAGAGTTATCGTATGAAGATGGTTTTATCAAAAACGCTAATGAGTGTCTTGTTGCACATGGATCATATTCCGTATTAGATGATTTTCACAAACTTCTCTGTTCCAAAATTCTTTTTTTGCACATCTTAAAAATGATGCTTGGACAGTTAAATGTTTATTTGCAGAGTCTTGCAAGCAATTGAAGTAATGTTTCGAATAGCGGTTGTATTTCGAAGCTGGATCCCATGGTCAGATTTCTCTAAAAACAAAATGAGTTGTAAAAATGTATACTTCGATGTTCCATTGCATTTAACAGTTAAGGATTGCAAACAGAGTTCGAAAAAGACTAACAAAAACTAATTTTAGAGGTTGAAAAGCAGTTAAAGTTTGTTTTTTGAAAAAGTGGTGAAGATAATTAGTGCAGTCTGATTTACCTTCAGCTCTAAAAACAACAAATAAGAAAAAGAAACAACTGACGCATATATATTCAAGCGTCAAACCAGGAAACCTTGCCAAAGTTAGCATTAATTTGATACCATTTCAGCTAAAGTTCTAGGTGAAACCAAACAAAAAAACTTAAACTGGATGGGGATAGTTTGGTATGGCATTACAACACTATCAATAACCTAAGTCAAATAATGATTCTTCGGACGAGACTCTTTCACTGGAAATTTTTGTCTACTTTTTTATTAATTTTGATCCAGATCTAACCCAAACTCAAATTCTTACTCCAAAACTCACTCTAAAACTAACCCAAATCTTAACCCTTAAAAAATCACAAAAATAAGACATATTAAGTCACAATCTGAATCAGCCTCTGATTGTTAGAAAAATGCCTACAGAAGGGATTCCAACCCATGCCCGAAACAACCACAGACATATACTGGCTTCAAAGTCGCAGCAGTTTTTCAACGCAAGACAGACATAAGACCATGTGAGCTTGTTGACCTACTTTCTTCATGATCTTAAAAAAGGCAAACAAAAAATGCAAAGATGAATAATGAAAATTTTTATTTCACTCACTTTAACTTAAAAATTTCCAGTGAAATCATCATTCATAGAATTCTTTTCACACCACAGTATAACTTTTCATACCAGCATAAACTGCCAAAAAAAATTACCAAATATCAGTAAGTATGAATTACTGCGACACTAATTCTGTCACCATTACATAAATTAGAATGTCTCTTTAGTATGTGTGATCTATAGCTGATCAACTAAAAGTTACAATACAAATAAGCACAGCAAATTGGCAGTTAGACTTGATGCAAAGCTACTTTGGGGACTATTTGCTGATGCTAGTTAATCAAACGCTAACGCATTCATCTCTGGAGCGTGAGGTCTGAGGTTCAAATCTTGGGTCAGTGAAATTGGCACAGTGTTGCCAACCACATGCCATCTGTGCAACATTTCTTTGAAGGGTGCATTGTCCAGGCTCAATGATGCAAAGATGGGCCCGCCAACTTATTACACACTTCTGCATAATACAACAAATAAATAAAAGATTTAAGTTGGTGAATGTTTGTTTACATCAGCGTTCACAAATTGTTGCGTATGTCCCCCATGAAGACTAGCAAACATTGCAAAAGTGCAATTTAGGCATTTTGCTGTTTCCTGTCTAAACGCACCTTTGATACATATAATCTTTTCAATGACTATACAATCAATCAAGTGTGTTTAATAACAAAATCAAAAAGGTTAAGAACTTTTTAGTTTGATGAAATGCCTTGTTAACAGTCTTCCTTCAGTATCTACAAGCAAAGACAGATACTAATGTCGTGCATTAAGACCTGCTCAATCATGCCTCACACTGCTTTCAGACCATACCGGTAATTGAAAAGTGCAAGACAAACCTTCAATATCATGGACCAGCATTGCAGTCATTTGTTAATAACTTTCACAAAATCACTGCAGATTCTCAATTTAATACTGCACTGTACACGTTTAACAAAAGCCATCTCTGGCTACAACTGTTTCAAAAATAAAACCAAAGTATGCACAATAAACATCAACGCAACATAGGTTATCTACCTCAATTCAGATTCCCATTTCTGGAACAACTCCAGCAAGAAGATCAAATATCAGCCGGGGTAGAAGAGTGCATGGAGCAGGAAGGCCACCAAAAATTTCCAAGAAGACCAAATCAAGATGTCAGCATTCAATTCAACAGTGCTCTAACAAGAACGTCATGCTTGGGAAATCCCACTAAAAAAACAAACTAGGTTGAATTGGAAAAGACTTTATATACCAGATTTTTTTCTGTGGTCCTTTTCTGCAATTTGTGATTAAGGGTGACTTTGATACTTTTTGCATCATAAACCATTCAGTAATTTGCTATTTGATCAACCTCAAAGTTTCCAAGTAAATCTCTTTTAGGTATGTAAATAAGCAGTCATTGATCATATACCTCAACAAATTAACTACTGTTTCAAGACCATTTTAACAGTAAAAAACTGCGAACGCTTTCAAACCATGATGCAATTTAAATCCCATTATTTTGTTAATAAGACATAATATATAATACGAAGTGGCTAGCATTACGTTATGTAACGCCCATGAAGAGAATAAGAGAGTAAAGAGTGAGTGCTCATTTACTCTTTTTTGTTTAAATTATCGTTAGGGTTTGGGTTAGATTTTGACTTTGGGTTAGGATTATCGTTAGGGTTAGACCTAGGGTTAAAGTTACCGTATATACTCGCCTATAGGTCGCACCACCGTATAGGTCGCACCATGAATTTTGTGTTAAAAAAGTTGAATTTGGGGTTGACTCGCAGATAAGTCGCACTGCAAATTTTGGGACTTAAAAGGCCCTTTTCTTAGCTTTTTTGTACAGATAACCAGTACATTCAGACCCCTAACCCTGTTTAAAAAATGACAAAAATAGGCCTCTTTTACGCGCCAGTGTATTTACTGTAATGCTGCATGTGCAGAAGACAACGTGGTTTGATTGCGTAAGCAGTAATTACTGGTGCATGACCTTGTGCCATTGGTTGTTTTGGTATGAGCGTGCACGAGTGCATGCACGCAATAGCCGATAAGTTTCGCTTTTGTTCCGACTTGGTGAAAATTTTCACTCAGGTATGACCACCGTAGAGGTCGCATCCTAGTTTTTGGACGAAAAATATGAGAAAAAAGTTGCGACCTATACGCGAGTATATATAGGTTTAGGGTTGGGGTTAGGGTTAAAATAGCGATTTTCTTTTTCTTACGTAACGTAACAGCAGCCTCTGCCTATATAATACGCTAAATTGTTGAATACCGGTATGTATTAAAGGACTAAATATGAACTTTGCTACCTAAAAACAACACCTACCTACCAGCTCAAACAAACCCAATCCATACAGTACATCACTATTGCATAAGCTGCAAACTCTGTATTGGTATACTGATGCACTATCCAGTTGGTAAAACCAAAGTTTTCATTAGTCCATGTTCACAATTCCACAAAAAATCAATTTAAGATTGCATACAAGGCTTCTTTTGAACTGCTATGACCAAAACTCTGAAGTGTTAGAGCAGTCATGTTTTTCAAATTCGATTGTTAGTAGGCTTTGACTGAAAAGTAAGCACAAATACAAAAGATGATTGGAAGAATCCTTGAAATGTAGTACAGATGCTGGATGCTTGATACTTCTTGAAACTTTGGCAAACAAACCTTATAGCTTCTTTGTTTACTGTTAAGCATGTACACAATCAGTATTTTTTTCTTGCCAATAAATTGTACAGGATATCATTGCCTGCCCACACTCTACACAAGAAATGCATTTTTCCGTCTTCATAGGTCACATACTAATGGTAAGAACAGGAATCTATATTAATTGCAAATTGTTTGGACTGGTTACCACAGATCACCACAACAGAACATACCTACGTTTTAAAAATAAAATACACTACAACATGGGCATATCAAAAAATTGATCTACTTGTATACTATGCTGGGTAACATTTTATGCCTGCAACACAATTTCGTATGTTGAATAATCATAGAGTACAGCATGTGAACATTTCTTAAGTTCAACAATCTAATACCTATTGTGTAAAAAAATTAGGGTACTAAACTTTCTATGAGCAGGTTAGAGACAAACGATTTAGGCTACTTAATCTGAGTTGTACCGGTAGAAGTAGCTAGTACCAGTAGTAAATTTGGCGTTACCATTGTCTACACTATCAAGAAATTGCCACAATTAACTCAGGCTCAACACCTTAAAATATGTAAACAGCAAAATAAACCTACCCTACACATCTGACATAGCCCTAGGTCTTCTTAACATTTTGATGTTAACAGTGCACATCAAGCCAAAACCGAGAGCGAAGTATAATATCTCAAGGATGGTGTAGTTGGCATAGCACAGAATCGGTAAGTACGCCAACGTTAACCGGTAACCCTGAACTGAATAGTGAACTCTCAACCTAACCCCTTACTACTGTATGGCTATGTCATACCTCCATAGGTGGGCAAGTTAATGCAAGACGTTAGCTTTGTTAACCACTAGTCCGTTAACAAACATCACACTTCCATTAACGTTAATTCGTTATTTTCAGCTTAGATTAACGGAAGTTAATAAAGTCCGTTAATCCGTTAACATTTTGCGGGTAATTTACATTTCTTTTTTATTCACTCGCTTTTAGATCATGTATTGACGCTGTTGAGCTGATTATTGTAAGAAAAAATTTATTGCTCTGGTGGTCTTTTTGTGTTTTGGTAGTTACATTTTACAGTCTAATCTAATTTTATGATAAAAACAAGTTCGAATGCACAATCGAAGCTGCCACCTGAAAATCTTTGGAAATTGGGAACAGCAATAACTAATAGACCTCTGAGGCTGCAGGTAATTATTTGCCTCAAAAAAGAGCTCCTTTCTTCACTTTCTTCTATAAAACTCATGCTAATATGCAACAAGTGTTACCAGAGCAAACTGGTGTGTACCGGTATGATGAATGAATGGTGCAAGATACAAATAAAACCTTAACGGAAGTTAACAAAACTTAACGGAAGTTACTTTAGTCCGTTAGCAGCACTTAACGGAAGTTAATTTAATCCGTTAACATGAAAAAACTTTTTAACGGATTAACAAGTTAATAAAAAAGTTAGCTTCGTTATTAACGGATTAACGATTAAGGGACTTGTGCCCACCTATGCATACCTCACCTAGGCTACTATGCTTACTGAGACCTACCAAAATCCAGAAGCTATACTACGGTAGTTACTCTGACCATCGAACAGATGAATCGACTGACTAACATTAACTGAATGCAAGAGTGACGCTGTTTACTGTAAGCTAGTCTATTCTGTATCAAAAAATCAATTATTTGGCTATTATCTGCCATTTACGAATAGTAAGTAAATATACATAACATGATTAAAACTTTGAATTGCACTAACATCATCGTTATCTGACTACCATCACATTAGACATCCCTGGTATGATATTAGGCTATTATTTAAATTTTATACCAGTATCTAGTAGGCCTAATATAGCAACAATTGCTCAGACTCGAGTCAACAGCTTAACCGTGATGCTTACAACAACTTGTCAGACGCTATCTAGATACTAGGCTAACTAGATACGCTAACATATATTAGGCGTATTTACCTGTGATCACTAACCTATAAGCTAACCTACCTCTTGCATTAATTTGCCTGTGAATACAGCGGATCAAGCCAAAGTGAGCGCGGAGTATGGATAGGATGCGGATGTGACGTAATAAATCTGCAAAACCATGGTAGAAAAAAAAATTTCGCTTCCCGGATCACTCTTACTCGCCTCTACTAGTAAGGTTTGACTAGTGCAGCCTCGTTGCAATCGTTCTACAACAGAAGTGGGCCCAGGTTCAAAGGGATTTACGAGCAATAAAGGTTCCCGAGCGGCCCCATTAGCTAGCGCCAAGTTAGTGGTTTCTTTTTCCTTAGGTTCGTTTTGTGGCTCTTTTGGTTCAGCAGCGGCCCTCAATGTCTTCCCGATTTTTACTACGTTGGAAGTGTGACCGCCCAAGTTAAAGTTTAGAAACCCAGGGCCCAGCCGTTGTTCCACCTCTGCTTTGATGGATCGGGATGCCTTACTGGACTTAGATTTTCGAGAGCTCCTTACAGAATACTGACTACCCGTGGACTGTTGCTTGCGCAACTTGGCCTGAATTTCTACCTGTTTTTTGAAAAGTTTAACCTTGTCCCTAGCCCCGGCCAGTGCAGTTTGCCGTTTCGCCTCATCAGCCTCAGCTTCTAATTGATGTCGTCTTTCAGCCTCATCAACCTCAGCTTGCCGTCGCCTTTCCGCAGCTTTAGCCTCAGCTTGCCGTCGGCTTTCCGCAGCTTGCTGCTCCATCTCATGCAGCTCCACTTCTGCTTGAAGGTGAGCCAGCTCCAGCTGATCGTCAATTATTTCTGAGGCTGTAGAGAACTATACCAAGACATTGTGGTACGAGAACTTTTTCCCAGCTGAATTTCCGGTGGCCCCTTCTTTATAGACTTAGCTAATACTTCAGCAGCCCAAGCCTTGCAATGCCTCATCAGGGATTCAAACTCGACCCCCACCCTCTCGTCGGGTCCCAAGGGTTGCCCAGTCTCCTTTAACTCTTGTGCCGTTTTCAAAAAGGACCGAACTTTCGAATCTAGATTTTTAACCTCATATTCCTCAAAAAGAAGAGTTTCTTCTTCGGTTTCGAAAGCTAGGAGCCGATCGGCGCAGGCCTGTATTCTTTTTTGAAGGTCCCGCCTCCGTAATCGTGCTTCTCTAACCCTTTCCTTAGTCGAATCTATCCCAGTGCTTGGTTCCCCACCCCAGTCACTTGGGTCCTCTGCAGGAATCATGACAGAGTCAGGCAGGTTTTCGGATGGTTCAGCGTTCTGAGTAGACATGTTATCAACACAATTAATAAATTGATACTTAAACCAAAATATGTGATACAGTGCGCAAAAAATTATAAATTAACGTTAAATTACAAACAGTCGTACACAAATTGAGATTGGCAATTTCACTATAAATAGAAATAAAGCCACTTTCCTTGTTGAAGTTATATCCGTCTTGAAAAATCTACAGTCTTCCAGCTTTCACTTGCTATCTTTCCTGATCTTCTAAGTTCTCTTCTCTCACTTGCGTAAAGGAGGAAATTTTGCGATAATGCTGCGAACGATAAAGTTTTTATAACCAGGTCTTGCGATATGTGTCAGTTTGCCAAACCGTTTCTCTTTAAAGCTTAATTCTTAACTTTGAAGATCTGCTAAGACTTGCCAATTCGAACCGTTTTGTGTTTTTCTGTATGGCAACGATGTAGAGTATTATAGCTAACTTCAATAACGTGTAGGAGAGCTATTCCAGACTATACCAATCCCTTTTTCCTTCTGACAGCTGAACACTTGATTCCACTGATTTTTAATGGAATTTATTCTTCTTCTTCTTTCTTCATTGCCCGCTTTTCCATGAGGGTTGCGGGGGCAGTAGCTCAAGATTGAGCCGCCACACCTCACGGTCTTCCATCACCTCCATCATTTCGCTTGGGCGAAGTCCCAAGCGATTCCATCCAAGATCCTCAATGTAATCGGTCCATCTAGTTCTAGGTCGTCCGACTGGTCTTCTCCCATTTGCTTTGGCGTGTAAAGCTTGTTTGGGGAGTCTTTCCTGAGGCATTCTGCTTACACGGCCAAACCATCTAAGCTGAGATCTTTCAATTCGGAAAAGTAACGGCTCGATGTTAAGAGATTTTTGAATTTCAGAGCTACGCACCTTGTTAAACAGTGTAACTCCTTCGATTCTTCGTAAAAATCTCATTTCGGACGCTTGCACTTGTGATCGCATTCTTTCGGTCATTACCCAAGATTCATGACCATAAGTGAGAATGGGGACAAAAACTGCTTTGAAAATTGAGAGTTTTGCCTTTTTCGACAATTCTCGTTTCATGACAACCGAGTAGTGCAAAGCTCGCATTACTGCACTAGCCTTGCCTATTCGGGTATCCAGTTCTTCGTCCTTGCCTTCCGTCACTCGTAAATTCAACCCCAAGAAACTTGAACTT
This sequence comes from Trididemnum nubilum, assembly GCA_963965965.1. NCBI lineage: Eukaryota > Metazoa > Chordata > Ascidiacea > Aplousobranchia > Didemnidae > Trididemnum > Trididemnum nubilum. The sequence goes on along the minus strand of OZ014484.1, from coordinate 36,243,091 downwards.
CTCTACCTGCTTCAGTGTCGCTCCATTCACTTGTAATACGCACTGATCAGGGTTTCTTGAAAGATGAAGTACCTCAGTTTTGGCCGTGCTTATTTTCATTCCGGCGGTGTTGCATGCATCTGCAAAGCTATTTAATGCGCGCTGGAGGCCAGATTCTGTGGAAGAAAGCAGAACCAATCATCTGCGAATAGCAGACGACTAATTTTGCAATTTCCAATCGTGGCACACTCATCAGCTTGGCTGTATTTGTCGATCCAATTCATGTCAACAATGAAAAGGAGAGGTGACAAAACGCACCCTTGCCGGAGTCCAACGCCCACATGGAACGGCTTTGATTGCTTGCCATTTACCCGAACACAAATCTCCGGTCTGCAGTAGAATGACTTAATAGTGCGTAACAATTGACCATCAACGCCATACTCCTGCAAAACCTTCCAAAGTTTATCCCGAGGAACTCGGTCATATGCTTTTTCAAGATCGACAAAGCATGCAAAGAGATCTTTGCCATACTCCCAAGATTTCTCGAAGATTTGCTTCAGAGTGAAGATTTGGTCCGTGGTGCTGCGACCCGGACAAAAACCGCACTGACCATCTTCCAGTTTTGATTCCACTATTTCTCGACATTTCCTTTCAAGGCATTTGGCATATACTTTCCCTGGCAAACTAAGGAGTGATATCCCTCTGTAGTTTGTACATTGCTTGCGATCTCCTTTCTTGAATATCGGAATAATCACACCTGCTTGCCAATCTCTGGGAGTTTTGCCAAGCTTCCACGCAACTTGACACACTCGCGTTAACCAGAGAATTCCTTCTCCAGTCAGCGCTTTCAACATCTCGGGTCTGATTTCATCTTCACCAGCAGCTTTTCTAAATTTTATCCCTTTAATTGCTGTTGCCACTTCTGCTGCAGTGAAAACTTCGTCCTCCCCTAGATGTGTCACTTCGTGTGTGTCACGAGTCGATGTCTTTACAGGGTTCAAAAGATCTTCAAAGTATTCTCTCCATCGTGAAAGGATTTCATTCTCATCCGTTAGAATGTTACCGTCAGAATCCTTGATGGAGTACGTGATACTCGATCTTTTGCCACGTAAACGGCGGATGGTCTGCCAAAATACTTTGTTTGCCGAAAAATAGTTGGAATCCAACCGACGACCAAACTCTTCCCATGACTTCTCCTTGGATTTCTTTACTACCGAAGTTGCCGCTTTTCGCGCCTCAGTGTACCGGGATTGCAAATCAGATGACGATCTATCCTGTAGCCAGGCCTTGAACGCATCTTTCTTTGCTCGAATAACTTCTTTAACCTCTTGGTTCCACCAAGATGTTCTTTTCTCACTATCGCCCGCCATTCTAAGCCGTTTTCGCCCACAACTTTCAGCAGCTGATGAAATGATTGCTGATCTAAACAGCAGCCATTCCTTCTCGATGTCCTCGGATACATCAGGAAGTTGTCTGAACTTAGATATGATATACTGGATGCAAACTGTTTTCTTACTTCTTTGTCCTCCAACGCCTCCCATGTGATCCGGTAAGTCACAGACGACCAGTTGGATCTCTTGTTTGGCCAAGGTTTCGAAAGTCGTAAGGAACATACTACCAGATGGTGATCAGTTGACAATTCAGCATCTCGCTTCACTCGAACGTCCAGCATATCAGAAAACAAATCTGACGAAACTATGCAAAAATCTATCAAAGATTTTTGATCCATACTAGGTCAATACCATGTATACTTGTGACCCTCTCTGAGCTGGAAAAAGGTATTCATGATGCGGAGTCCGTTGCTACAACAGAGCTGCAATAAATACCTTCCGTTCTCATTCAGTCCAGTGACTCCATGTTTTCCGATCACACCCTTCCACGTATCTGTGTCTGTTCCAACATGTGCGTTAAAATCCCCTATAAGGACTGTAGATTCAGTAGCTGATACTCGTAGAAGAGCATCATTTACTTCATCCACAAAAGTCTGATATTCACTCGTGGCATTGGGGGCATATACCTGCAATAGGCACAATGACCGATCCAATACCTTAAGCTTCAACATACAGACCCGTGATCCCAAAGGAATCCAATCTGACACACAGTCTGACAAACGGGGGCTTGTGAGAATCCCCACACCCGCTTGTGCAGACATACTAGGATCAGCACCAGAATAGAAGAGTTTCCATCCGCCATCCAGATCCACAGTTCCAGAGCCACGTCGTTTGGTTGAAGAAACTCCGATAATATCGACATGATACCGCTTTGCTTCCTCAACCAATTCTAGCTCTTTTCCTGTGAGGGTGAGGATATTCCAATTGCCCAACAGCAGTTGGTGATGGTTGACCCGTGAGTGTGCGACATTATCTCGAGTACGAATATTCTGCGCTGCCTCCATTCGCCTTTCCAAACGTGTAGCGGGCACATTGGTGGAGCTGCCACTAGGGCTGGCTGGTGGAGATTGTCGCTTATTTTTCGAACGAGCCCCTCTGCCTAAGACTCGAACGCCATAGGGGTTTCGCTGAATGACGACCTGGGAGTCCCTAGGCGCTCCCCTGCCGGACGAGGTTCCACTTGTGAAGGTGGCCCCATTAACGTCGTTCACGTAATTTTCATTATTTGTGCTCATCATGATTTGTTTTGCAGTTTAATCTAACTGCGGAGAGGTTTTATATCAGAGTCCCAATGAACAATTGCATGTGGGGCCCAATTGGGGCCATAGTGGGCCAACATGTGGGGCCCATGTGGGCTACCCACATGGGGCCCACTTGATTTTGCCCGCGGGATAAAACTGGGTCCCATCTGGGCAGCCCATTAATTTAATGGGCAAACCCACCCACATCCCATACTCTTACCACTGGGATTTCACTGGGCAGCCCATTAATTTAATGGGCAAACCCACCTACATCCCATGCTTCTACCACTGGGTAGCCCATTAATTTACTGGTCAAACCCACCCACATCCCATGCTTTTACCATTGGGATTCAACTGGGTAGCCCATTAATTTAATGGGCAAACCCACCCATATCCCATGCTCTTACCACTGGGTATCCCATTAATTTAATGGACAAACCCACCCACATCCCATGCTTTTACCATTGGGATTCAACTGGGTAGCCCATTAATTTAATGGGCAAACCCACCCACATCCCATGCTCATACCTACCACTGGGATTTAACTGGGCAGCCCATTAATTCAGTGGGCAAACCCACCCGCATCCAATGCTGTAGTACTCGACATCCCAAGTGGTGTAAAACTGGTGCAACGTGAAGCACAATAATACAAAAGCACTACATTCATCAATACTTAAGGGTTTATTTTTACCAACTTACAGTGATTACCGAATTCACGCACAACAACAGTACACGGAAAAGCAAACACATTACAGATCATTTTAACTTAGAGCTGGCATAAGAGCGCTTTCGAATCTCCTTCTTTTGTACCGGTTTCCCCCTCGATCTCGTGCAATGGTCAACCATTTGACCTCTTCGGTTTCCAAATCGACTTTGCTGCATCTACTGGTCGCTAGATTCTTTTTTACACCATCTGAAAAAACAACAATGGGCATTGAGAAGCAACTACACAAGTCGTTAGCATAGCCGAGAAGGTAAAAGTGTTGTTTTTACAACGACCTTGATTGCATAATCTGAGTTCAACTTGCACCCTGGTCACGTTGTAGCGTCTTCGGATAAGACGGATTTTGGTGATTTATCTCTGCTTGGCAGTTTTAAACAAGAAGCAAATTCAGTGGACAAGAATTCGAAGAAATCCTCAGACTTAAGCATGTAGGTTACAGTTTCCTCCAAGCAAGAAGTAGTTATGTCAAGGAAAGATTGGTGCATTATCAAACAGTTAGCTTCTGACGCTATTAGGTGACAAAAGATCAATACACTAAATATGCCAGGCGCGTAGCCAGGATTTCGCAAAGGGGGAGGGGACTTTTTTGAGAGGTGAAAACAGCAGTAAACGAACTTGACCCAAATTTTCATCAGTCGAACCAAATTGAGGCGGTTTTTCTGTCAAAATCAGGTGATCTCCAAAAAAAAGGTCTTCACCAAAATTGAAACGGTTTTTCCAGCCAAATTTTGGTGATCTCCAAAAAAAAAGGTCTTAACCAAAATTCAGTCATTTCTGACCAACTTAGGGTGCGCTCCAGAAAAAAAAAAACTCCACTTTTCTGGTCCAAATAACAAGTAGTCCTTTACAACTTCTGCTCCCCATTCCCGTTGGGGGGGGGCTGTTTTCATTCTTGGAGCAAAAATCGGCCTCAAAAGCACTAAAAACGTGCTATTTTGCATACTTTTTAGGCCAATGGGGGGGCTAATAGCCCTCCCCCCCCCCCGCTCCCTGGCTACGCTACTGAAATATGAACTGCAACAACAAAGACACTGTCACGTCATCTCTCGGACTGTTGGGGCTACATTTTGGTTTGAAGAATACAGCTCGCAATGACCAACTTGGCTACGAGCCAAAGACTAGCAGTCAGAGACGTTTATAAGTAATAACGAAATCTCAGTTGTACCGTCAATAGTGACTACAAAATTTATCATGAGTTAGAAACAGTACCGGTAGTTCAAAAACATAAACATTTTGACAAAGAACGCACATTACCCCACAAATTCGAGTTAATTCGCTATTTAATATTTTGATGTTTAAGTCACACTGTGCTTTGCTTAAACAAGCTTAAAATATAAAGGTCAATGGTCGTTTTTCGTAATAAAGACACCGCACAAAATTACCATTTCTAGAGGAAATTGAAATAGGTTCAACATAAAATTAAACTGTTTTCGTTCAAACCTTAGCAGTTTCAAAGTCATTTGATCTAGTGAAAAAAAACAACATTTGGATATCAACATTCTGCTAGAACAAAAGCAAATAAGAAAAAAACTTACCATGCAACACAGATATTATCGACAACTTCTTGAATGATTCTTTGCCTTTGCGTCCCGTAAGATTGTAAAACAAACTAACTATCAAAAAGTTGAACTGCATAATGCAACAAAAACTTCCATTTACCAAAACGAAATAGCAAAATTTTGCATCATTAATTTGATATTTGTTGCCAGTCTGAGTTTTTGAGACTTTTGCCGCTCCTTTTCGTAAGAAAACTTGAAACTAATTTCCTTAACCTTGCTTTTTGTGATCCAGAACACTTATCTTAGTCACGATTAATTTAGCTTAATGAAACACACTACCAACCGCGATGACTTAATTGATCATGATACTTGATTGACCGCACTAAAAGAGTTTTGTGCTCTAACGCAAACTCGCCACGTGAAATCTTCTGAATTCACGCTTTTGCGCATGCGCAGAACCTGTGTCGCAACGCTTTTTTCTCGTGCATTGTTTCAATAAAAAGAATAAAGTGTTACGAAAATAGAAAGAAACTTCCAACATGTATTTGCCGTCTGAAACCTTTTAACATCGCAAAATAGTTTTTTCTGTACTCAACAAATTTATATGAATAAATTTTCTAATACATTGACATTATTTTTCAATAAAAAAATCTCAAATAAGAGGTTAAATTTAAAATATTTAAAACAGTTTTTTAGTCCCAAAATTTAAACTGTTATTGACATTTTTTAAGTTCTGTAACAACTAAAATTCAATTCACAAAAATTAATACACGTTTAAGAATCAAAGTTTTACACCATTCAACTACCACAGTGACAGAAAGCATAAAGCTTTGACTGGGCTGAGAGTGTGAATAGTTTGGGCACCCATTATTCAAAACGTCTAAACTTTCTTCGTTTTATTTTGTTACGTCTAAAACTAAATGGTTATTTTTAGGCTTACAACAATCAATGGTTTTTATACTAAACGCTAAAAAAGATTTTAAAGGAGCCCATTTAGGCCCATGCGAAGCCTACTGGGGCCCCATCAAAATGGTCCACAACTGGGCTAAGAGTGGGAATGGCGTGGGCACCCCAAAATCATAAAGATTCAGTTTTTTTGGTTTTATTTTGTTGCAGCAAAAATTAGAAAATTATTTTTAAGTTTTATAACAACCAACGGAGCATATAGTAAACTCTAAAAAAGATTTTGAAGGAGCCCATTTAGGCCCAAGCTTATCCCATTCGGGCTCCATCAAAATGGCCCACGACTGGGCAAAGAGTGGGAATAGCGTGGGCACCCCAAATTCAAAAAAGTTTCAATTTTCTTCGTTTATTTTGTTGCGACAATAACTAAATAGTTATTTTGGGCTTTAAACTACCTACGGAGCATATACGAAACGCTAAAAAAGATTTTGAAGGAGCCCATTTAGGCCCATGCTAAGCCCATTTGGGCCCCATCAAAATGGCCCACGACTGGGCAAAGAGTGGGAATAGCGTGGGCACCCCAAATTCAAAAAAAGCTTCAATTTTCTTCGTTTATTTTGTTGTAGCAAAAATTAGAAAATTATTTTTAGAGTTTATAACAACCAACGGAGCTAATACTAAACGCCAAAAAAGATTTTGAAGGAGCCCATTTAGGCCCAATCTAAGCGCACTTGGGCCCCATCAAAATGGCCCACGACTGGGCTAAGACTGGGAATAGCGTGGGCACCCCAAATTCAAAAAGTTTTGTTTTTCATCGTTTGTTTTGTTGCAACAATACCGGTAACTCTAAATAAAGTTATTTTTAGACTTTTAACAACCAATGGTGTTTATACTAAACGCTAAAACTAATTTTAACGGAGCTATTTAGGCCCAATCTAAGCCCACTTGGGCCTCAGCAAAATGGCCCACAACTGGGCAAAGATTGGGAATAGCGTGGGCACCCCAAATTCTAAAAGATTCAATTTTCATCGTTTTATTTTTGTGCGACAAAAACTAAATAGTTAATTTTGGGCTTTTATCAACCAACGGTGTTTATACTAAGGCTAAAACAAATTTTAACGGAGCCCATTTAGGCCCAATCTAAGCCCACTTGGGCCCCAGTAAAATGGCCCAAGATTGGGCTAAGAATGGAAATACCGTGGGCACCCCACAATCATAAAGATTCAATTTTTTTGCTTTATTTTGCTTCAACAAAAATGAGAAAATTATTTTTGGGCTTTTAGCAACCAACGGTGTTTATACTAAACGTGTAAAATAAGTTTGAAGGAGTTCATTTAGACCCAAGCTAAGCCCACTTGGGCCCCAGAAAATTGGCCCTCAACTGGGCCAAGAGTGGGAATAACGCGGGCAACCCGAACCCTAAAAGATTCAATTTTTTCGCTTTGTTTTGTTAGGACAAAAACTAAATAGTAAGTTTTAGACTTTTATCAACCAACGGTGTTTACACTACAAGCTAAAAAAAACTTTTAAAGGAACCCATTTAAGCCCACTTGGGCCCCAGTAAAATGCCCCACGTTTGGGCTAAGACTGCGAATAGCGTTGGCACCCCAAATTCAAAAAGTTTTATTTTTCATCGTTTGTTTTGTTGCAACAATAGCTCTAAATATAGCTACTTTTAGACTTTTAACAACCAACGGTGTTTATAGTGAACGCTAAAACAAATTTTAACGGAGCCCATTTAGGCCCAACCTAAGCCCACTTGGGCCCCAGCAAAATGGCCCACGACTGGGTTAAGAGTGGGTATGGCGTGGGCACCCCAAATTCAAAAAGTTTCAATTTTCATTGTTTATTTTGTAGTAGCAATAACTAAATAGTTATTTTTCGGCTAGTAACAATCAATGGTGTTTATACTAAACGCAAAAAAAAGAGCTCATTTAGGCCCAAGCTAAGCCCATTTGGGCCTCAATAAAATGGCCCAAAACTGGGCAAAGAGTGGGTTGAGCGTGGGCACCCAAAAATCAAAAAGTTTCAATTTTCATTGTTTATTTTGATGCGACAATAACTAAATAGTAATTTTTAAATTTTTAACAACCAAAGGAGTATATACTAAAGGCTTAAAATAATTTTGAAAAAGCCCACTTAGGCCCAAGGTAAGCCCACTTGGGCCCCAACAAAATGGCCCAAAATTGGGCTAAGAATGGAAATACCGTTGGCACCCCACAATCATAAAGATTCAATTTTTTTGCTTTGTTTTGCTTCAACAAAAATGAGAAAATTATTTTTGGGCTTTTTACAATCAATGATATTTATACTAAACATATAAAATGATTTTAAAGGAGTTCATTTAGGCCCAAGCTAAGCCTTCTTGGGCCCCAGTAAATTGGCCCATGCAAAGCCCAGTTGCCCAGCTGCCCACCAAAAACCCATGTGGTCCCCATATGGGCATGTTCACTGGGGTTGTCCTTCTCCTAGGTTATATGCTTACCACAGCTGATGGGCATAACCAACCCAGGTTTTAAGTTTTCCAACTATTTTGATTTGAACTATACTTCGTCTCGCTTCTACCATTAGACCTATCTGGCATGGGTAACCCTTTCAGGAGAATTGAATCTCCAGCCAGTACAGCTCTGCAGGTCATTGAGGCACATAGACTTTTCCACCTCGTTACGGTGATAGTTCATGGAAAAGCTATGCATTGTAGGTCTAATTGCCGAGCTATGTTCTTCTATGCCTACTGTGCCATAATAAGCCAATTATATGTCATACTATGCCTACTAAGCTACGGTGCCCACTTTGGCCTATTATGCCTGTTGTGCCATAATAAGCCTACTGTATGCCATACTATGCCTACCAGCAGAGGTGGAGTCGAGGACACAAGGCTCGAGGCCAAGGCCAAGGACACAAAAAAAATCCGAGGCCAAGGCCAAGGACAGCCTTTCCGAGAACAGACACTCTCGAGGCCAAGGACAGGAATGCTCGAGGCCAAGGCCAAGGACCAAGGACACAAGCGCAAGTGCTCTCCAAAAAAAAAAAAAAAGGTCTTCACAAAAATTTTTCAAGCGATCTCCACAAAAAAACGTTTTCTAAAAAATTTTTCAAGCGCTCCACAAAATTTTAACAATTCAAAAAATACTGCTGTCCTCGAGCCGAGGACAGGCCAATTTTCGAGGACTTGAGGCCTCGAGCCCAAGGCCAAGGACTTGACCTTCGAGGCCAAGGCCAAGGACTTCAAAATCTGTCCTCGAGGACGTCCTCGAGGCCAAGGACGTCCTCGAGGACTGCACCTCTGATACTAAGCTGTAGTGCGTACTGTGGGATACTATGCCTACTGTGCCATGGAATTTATTATTATATTGAATAAAGAAAAATTCAGAAAAAACGAAGTAATCTCAAATACGATGTAAAGACCAATTTAGGGCCTTTCTTCCAATCTACAAGACTGTTCCCTCACAGTCAATAGTCAAATCCATAAACAAAGATAGAGAGGAAGGGAAGGGGTCGCAAAACGCAATTTATCCAAGTTAAGCAGCATTTAACACGTTTCACCAAAAAACTGACACTGTTCACTCGACTCATTTTTTGTCACTACTCAGCTTCCAGGCTCAATGCACGTGTAAGTAGTTCCAAGGAGTAAAAGCATGTGGAATTGCCTTTGTCTAGCATCAAAGGCCGGAAATTAACAAACAAAGGTTGTCAGCTGCCCCTCTACAGTCGTCTCAAAAAACAAATAATGCACGAAAAGAAACCTTCTAAAATACGGCCTTTGTAGTTGCGCTAATTAACAGCTTATTTTTAACAAAGGATAATAATTACTCAGTAGGCTAATTTACTTAAACACCGATTAGACAATAACAAATAATCTTTTCAATTTAATTCACAAGATTGCAAAATCCAATAATTAATCAGACACAATTGCACAAACAAAGATTTAAAATTGGGTCTTCAGTCACTAGTTGAAAAGCTGGGCAGATTATTTTTAATGATTTTAACAGACGCTAAGAACCCCTTCGAAATTCGCGGTACCCAAGGAGTGGAGACCTTTCTTTGTTTGTAAATTAGGTCGCAGAGCTACGAGATGAACGAAATTCTCCAAGAGAATTTTATCCTTCTAAATTGGCGCGCTTCTCGCACTTTGTTTTGGAGATGGTAGCCGTGCAGCGTACGCGGCCGCGTACGCGGCTAGAAGACCAACGGCGCTGCACAGCGTGATAAATTCCAGCATGGATCCTAATCCTTAATTCCAGTAGTTTTGCAGAGCAGAGCAGCTGCTGCGTGGAGGATGAGACCACTTCTTAGGATTAGGTTACGAATCAGCCACTCTTCGACTCAGTTGTTAAATTCAGCCTCAATTTAGCCAGCCTAGGTCTGTTAGGTACCATGGTTTACCGATAGGCTTGGTTTATTCTTCAAATTGTACCGGTAGGCCTACCGATATCTACAGTAATGGAGTAGGGGTAGAACTCAATTTTGGAGGCGGGGTTGTGACCAAAATTGGCGCCAATTTTGATTGGCAGTTTCAACTGCCAATGGAAGTTGGCGTTTTAATAACTGCCAATTTTGTTGGCAGTTGGCACTGCCAATCGAAATTGGCGTTTTAGCAACTGCCAATTTTGTTGGCAGTTGGCATTGGCAGTTGAGCATTGGCAGTTGGCAGTAGTGCAGTGGCAGTTGGCAGTTGAGCATTGGCAGTGAGCGCTTGGCAACTACCATCAAAAAGGTGGCGATTGTTAAAACCAATAATTGGATGGCTGTTTTATTGACAGGTGATCCTGCTAATTGGCAATATTAACTTTCTAATGACATTTTATTTGCTTTTGAGAAAGTATTATGAATACATGAAAAGAAGATATTTTGTTGACCCCTAAAGTTTTAAATGAATGTTTTAATTAACTTAATTTAACATGAAAATTATTAAGTCAGATGTGTTTTAAAACTGCAGAAATTGTTGTTTTTATCACCTGCAACCTTTTTGGTGGTAAGTGAGGATTGTTGTCATCACAGATCATGCATTGATGCATATTAATAATACCTATCATTTACCAAATTTGAAATGCGCCACATTTGGTATGGTTCACTCAGTAAAATAGCTTATTGGTATTAGATGATATTGTACCAGTAGGAAATAGAATGCTTTTGCAGGTGTAATCAGACTCGTTCTGGAATAAACACGCTTCAGGGTGGAAAAACAAAAATATTCACATTAAATGATTAGGCCTACAGATTCTGAGATTGTATTAGTAGATGATCTGATGATGACCAAAAATAAAAGTTTAAGGCTACCGGTATATGTCCAATTTAGACACTGTTACTTTTGAAAAATCTATTTTCTTTGATTCCTACGATATCAAAAACTTAATTACGGTAAACAACTTATGACATGTTCATATAAAAATCACAGGGAGAGCACGAGCTAAATGCATGTGCGACACATTGCTTAGTAAATGAACACTTAACTAAAAATTAGCAGCAAATTAGAATCATTAAAATTTCATTCAATGATTGTCAATCTAAAACTAGCCTATAGGTTTTCTTGTTTCGACCAGTAACTTAGGCCATCTCTATGGCCAGCATTTAGAAGCATAAGTTATTTATCTGCACAATTTATTATTGTAATATACAGTGCAATTGAGCTATTGCGACGCGTTTCGACTTTGCTCAAGGGTCTCATCAGGCAAATAGAATTACACATATTTAAACATGCAATGATATAAAACTGCAATTAAAATTTGGAAACAAAAATTGGTAGCAATTTTAAAATCATTGAAATTCTAAACATGCACTCATATAAATCTGGAATTACCAAATTTGGAAATAAAAATTGCTTCAATAAACACATCTGCTTTTCTATGCAAATTTTATAATGACGTCAAACAACTTATGACGTGTTCATATAAAAATCACAGGGATAGCACGAGCTAAATGGATGTGCGACTCATTGCTTAGTGAATTACGGTACCGGTACTTTAAAAGGTTAGCCTATTGTGATTAGTTGGAGTTCTAGCAAAGGTAAAGTCCTTTAAACACTAAAGGTGTGTTTACACTGGATGTAAAGCAATATATACATATAATGTCACAAAAGAAGTGTGTGCCTAAGAACGTGCACAGATAAAAGCCGAAATACAATATAAAAATCAACCATAGAGAATATTATACCATTACTTTGTTTCTATCTTAATGTTTTAAGATGTAAGCACTTTTAGTACAAACAGCATCAACTCTTTGCCGTGTTCCTAATGTTCAAAGTCCGTTAACATTGAAGATCAAACAGGACAAATTGAAGCAAACAAACAACACAAGGCAGAACAGAAATTTTAGCAAGCAAATAGCGCATGACAAAAACAGGCAAGTCAGAAGCACAGCATTGCTAGCATGTGGTACCACACAAGTAAGGTTTACTCAACCCAGCCACGAACTAACTTAGCACAACCACAGTAATAAGATTACCCTACTCTTCACAAATGTAAGATTACCAAACCAAATATTAATCACAAACAATGTAAAACAAAAAAACAACAACAAAAAGTCGCATTCTACAAAAAAAGACACTGCAGAGTGAGGGTTAGCTAACAACTGAAGATAATAAGCATGACATACTACTATCATAAACGATGAAGAAAAAAAAACAAAAAACAGCAGAAGAACAGCAGAAGGATATTAAACAGTGTCGATGAGTTACAACTCATGTAGTAAGCTAGGCTGCTAGATTATTGCATTAATGTAAGCCTCAAGTTGAGTCAGAGATTGACCCCCATCCAATTACCCTTATTTTTAAATCTTGGAAAAAAACACACTTTAATACTGCCAATACCGCTGTTTGAAGACAAGTTTGTATGTGAAGCAAAGGTTGGCAAATCTGAAATGTCGCCAACTTTTGCATTTTGTGAGTGGTCGCCCATAACTAACGTCACTCTCAAAGGTTGCCAGCCTTTGCGATTGCTAATGTTTGCTTCATACATCAGGCCAGCTCTGATAACCTGCTTTTTCATTGGATTCAATTTGCAGGAAGCGTTGTATGCTTTAGTTTTGAAGTGGTATTCTGTATTATCGGTACTCATTAGAGCTATCATAGACTATGTTTTGTCATAGTGTACTCGAACGTGAGGAAGGTTGAGTTTGTGTTATTGTATGCCTAGTACTGGTATGCTATCACATCATAATCGTGAAGGAAAGAGTTTATAGTACTAGTTGCCTTAATACCGAAACAAATTAAACATGTTAATTGTTATGGTAGTGGTACCAGGGTACAGGATTGAGCTTAAACAGTTGTTTGTCTTAGCTGGTTAGAGCTGTTTGTGAAGATTCCCATTAGGGATGTCCATTTCAGAATATCAAATCCTACGGAACTGGATCCTATTTTGAACCGGTTCCGTTTTTAGGATTTGTTTTAGGTGTGAAGAAAAACTGCAAGCGATAAATCTTTTCAGACGTTGCACTTCTGCATGTATGTAAATATCAACACACGCTGCACTACACTGCTGCATGTGGTCTAATTGCATGTCTTGATTACTATGCAGGCACACACTTGTGGTCTTGATTAATGGGCTTACATGTTGGAGCCTTGAATATTCTGCACTGCAATAAAGCTTTATTGAAATCCTTTTAAACACTGGCATAGCAAGGAAAAAAATTGAGGGAGGCCATGAGTGTGGAATGTACTGTTTGTACATGTTTTGGAGTTTATTTTTTCCTCTGTTTGTAAGATTTAAGAGGGTCATGCCTCCTTTTAGACCCTGAAACGCCACTGCCTGTACATGCTTCGGTTTCTTCAGGCCAGCAACTAAAAGCAAGTGCTTAGCGGGGGCAAAATTTTTTTAAGAGGGGGAACAAATTAATATATATATGCCAGTATATATACACTACACACGTATTATTAACTGATTTTCTTTTGGAGGGCTAAGCCCCCCTCTTTGCGGGCCTGTTTTCTTTCCTTAAAATCGACTAGGAATGACGGTTAAAATTAAAACAAAAAGTTCAGAGAAACTGATGAAGCATTGCAGAATGAGAATATCCCATTGTCATGTGATTTATAGTGCTGGAATCCTTTTACTGGCTATACATTCAATAAAAATGAAACAAAATGTTGGACTTTTTTTGTTTTGCAGTAGTTGAGCAGTTACGTGCTGAATTGATATCAAAATAGTACTGATAGCCATTTTAAAGATTTAGGATTCGGTTAAGAATTTGGAATTCTGGATTTGAAAAAAAAAGATTCTGAATTATTCTAGAATACATAATTGTTCTGAAATGGACATCTCTAATTCCCATTGCCAATGTTATAAGTGAATCTGAAAGTTGAATTTGTCATCAATTATGTATATACTGGTAATGAAGTTTTTGCAGTTAGTTTGAGAAAAAGTCAGCCTCTGAAATTATGTTCATTTATTTATTTATTTGCATATTGATAGTTCTGTGCAAAGTTGGAATTTAACCCCTAAATCAAAATTTTATTAATACCGGTAAAGTGAGTATTATAATTAAATAAAAGAAAATACATAAAAATAATATTTGGCTTATTTAATTTCTGCAGTGGACTCCTACTGACAGCAACAAACTCTGCATCTCAAAGTCAGCTCAAAAAGGATACCAAAGCAATGATAATGACCTGTTCAAATTCTGTTGAAAGATCAAGTATTGTTATGAGAAATTAGAACAAATTTACAGCCTTAGCTGCCTAGATATAGTTGATGATATTCAAACTTAGCCTGGCATTGTATTTAGTTTTCCTAAAGGCTAACAAAGTAAAATACTGTAGGCCTACTAACTTGGCCAGCTTAAGTTGGGTAGCCTAAGGCTATCCTGCATCTAACAATGCCAAAATTCTATTGGCACTGATACTGGATACTATGCAAATCATATATAGTAAATATAGGCCTACTGTTTACTGTATGTCATTTCCAAACAAACTTCAAGTGCAACTCTACAAATCCAGTCAGTCATTTAGTATTAATACAGTATCCTTTTAGATTGAGTATCCTATTCAATAATTCTTATTCAAATTAATAAGCCTACAAGCAAGAGAAGTTGAGCAACTGCTTACAAAAGTTTGACCCTTTGCAAGTTGTTGATGACGTCACATTTTGGTTGCTTTGTGTCTTAAGCGTATCTTTAAGCTTCACAGTATTAAAATTTGAATTTAAAAGGTATTAACAGCCACATGCTGTTTTCCACTTGCATCTGTGCTATGGTTTAATTAGGCCTTGGAGCTCAAGTTAAAAAACTTACTGTAGCAGTACTTAAAAAAACTATGTAGCCTATTTTGCAAAATGAGGCTAGAAAAATTGTAGAATAAGTTACCTACTATAATCAAATATCACAATTTTATGCAAAATTGTATACCCTTGAAGTTACAGTAGTTTGTATGGTCTTTTTTGACCGAAAAAAAAATCACTATTTGCATGTAAAATGAAAATGCTGCCAGATCAATCTGAAAACTACCTCATTGAAGCAAGTCGGTTGTACAAAAAGTATGCAAGAGCAATGTTTCCTCTAAGCGCAAAAAAGTGCGAAATATTTTTCGGTATTTTTGCACACATTTTTCACAAGTGCAAAACAGCGTTTAATTCCAGTGTTTTTTATCTTCACAAGCGTGAAACGACGTTTAATTTCAGCGTTTGTTTTTTGTCATAGCCCCAAAAATTGCAGAAAGTATCGGATCTGCAGCACGATGACCTTTTTTTTTTTTGAGATCGCTTGCCAAATCACAGAAAAAATCGGTTTGCAGCACGGCATGATGACCTTTTTTTTCTTTTTGGAGATCGGTATTTTGTAGCATCACAAAGCCAAAACTAAGGCATTTTCAAAAAACTTTTGGACACTTTCGCACTTTTTCCGGCACCTATGCAGTAGAGGAAAACTTAGAGGGAACACAATACAAAAGTTTGATTTTTGCAAAT
The DNA here is from genome assembly GCA_963965965.1 of Trididemnum nubilum. Taxonomy (NCBI): domain Eukaryota; kingdom Metazoa; phylum Chordata; class Ascidiacea; order Aplousobranchia; family Didemnidae; genus Trididemnum; species Trididemnum nubilum. Next base: position 36,227,461 of record OZ014484.1, on the reverse strand, counting down.
AAGTTTTGATTTTAAGTATTATTATAATTTAACTTTCAAATGGTTTTAAAAAAGTGAGAAATGTTATTGAAATCACATTAAAATGGTTACTTTGTTTAGCAAAATCACAAAATTGCTTAAGTTTCATTACTTCCACAAATTTGTAGACTTCTTTAAAACTACTAAATTTTTATCATATCATATATTGTTGTAAAATATTTTCCCTTGATCCAACACTGAACAAATCGCTGTTTTCTGAAACAAAAAACAGCTTAGTGGCACTGGTAACATTGACCTGTGACCAACAAATAGAGACTGCTCTCCAGAAAATATGCCATCAACACCTTCAAGTACAACTAGACCTATACCAATGGGTCTACTTCAATGTTTAGTGACGGTAAGTTGCGTGAAAGAATACCATCATGTTGTAACTATTTTGTAGTATGTTTGTGTAGCCCAACTGCAATGTGTGGCAATGCACATTTCAGATTTCAATGCGTTCAATTTTTGCTTTAAAAAATTTCAAAACGTTTTAAAATTTGTTGATAATTTTTTTTGTGATGCGACATGGAAAAAGCATTTCATTTAAATGCTATATCAAATATTGTGAAAGAATTTACACTTAATCAAGTACTGGCATAGGCGTCAATTATGGGGGGCCGAAGGGCGGTGCCCTTTCAGGTCTAACACTGAATGGGGCAAAATATGTCTGACCCCCTTGGTTTTCTGGCTAGTAATACCCACTTGGCAACAAGAAATCCAAAATTACGGACTGAGATAGATCCAAAATGCGGCAAAGACTTTTTTTTGGTCTTTACCTGAATTTGGGGGCAAAATTCCGGACTGAAATAGAATTATTAAGTTTAACCAAACTTCTCAAAAACATTTCGCCCCCTCGAAATTTGCTTAATCCACAAAGAATCGACGCCTATGAGTACTGGAATAAATAGTGAAATGCTGTTTTGTATTTGTTAAAGAAGCTTGGTGTTGGAGTTTTATGAGGTGATTGTAACAGTGTAAAAGAGTAACGTGTGATTTTGCAACACTCAACGAGCTGTCTAAGAATAACTAATTGCACTTCATTGCAAAAGAAAAATCCTTATCACTATCCGTGAGCTTGTGAGATCTTCTTTTGCCTACCTTTTAAGCAACATATTAAAAATTTATGTTCATTAGGCTGAGGCTATTGTATCAGGTTATTGCTGTCAGAGATGTTGCGAGAAGACTTAGGGTCAGCATTAGGCATTTGGAAATAATGTGTTTTGTAATGGTGTCGAACAGTTTGGATAAAGCCACATTCACATTATTGCTAGATACCACCAAACCCATCTTTTCTTGACCATGCTTTGTTTAAAATGATTTATTTTATTAGAACTGTTGTACATCCATGTTATCCTCCGTAACAAAAGTACTAAATAAGTAGCCCCTACATCCAACAAAAATTCATATGGATGATTTTGATTTCAAAATTTGACAGCAGATATTACTGTGTTTGAAATTTGTAACATTATTCTATTTGCAAAAGATGCTGTTCCCTGCAATGGCAATTGTTCTTCAAAATCAACTGGCAGAAGTCATTACTATTGAAAATTTTGTCAGTGCACAATCGATCGCCGATATTTATACATTGAATCAATTTCATGGTAAGAATGTAAATTAAAACAGAAGTTTTTATTGTAGTATTATTGCCTATTGCAGGAGTTCTCAACTTTTGGTGTTATGGAGCCCTTGAAGAGGTTGACCATTATTTATGGAGCCCCACAATAAATTTCTAAATAAAAACAAAAAAGTAAACGAATACCTTGCAGAACCCCTGGGTTTCTCTAGTGAAGCCCTGGGGCTCTGTTCGGAGCACTATGAGAACCTATGGCTTATCGAATGTTAGCAACTTTGTTTAATAATATGTGGAGAGAATTTTTCACACAATTTACAAAAAAACTTAATAGTCGAAAGCTACAGCAGTACTTTTCAATCTGTATATTTATACTTACCCTTTTTTTTTACCACCCAGTATATCTATTGGCCTTTCTAAAATTCGGTTCTAACAGTATGGATGCATTGCTATAAAAAGCATACAAATTTACAGTACTGATTGCGTGGCAGTTTTATTTAATTTTATTAAAAACAGTAAAGCCCTAATTTTAAATTTATCCAAAGTAAATTTAAACTACCAAAATTTTTTAACGTTTCGGACTTGGTTATGTTCATCATCAAAAAATTTGAAAAAGATTTTATTTTTACTGATGATGGACAAAGCCAAGTCCGAAACGTTTAAAAATTTTTCTATTTTGAATCAGACTTTACTGTTTTTAATCGTAAAAATTTAGATTACATGTGTGTGATTTTCACAGCACCTACAAATAGTGCTCAATGCCAAAGCGAAGCTAGTTGAGATTATTAAACATGAGCTAGATTGTGTGACCAATGATTTTTGGCACTTGTGCTGTTGTTATTTAAACACAAGGTTTTAGTACGCGTGATAGTGTACGTATTTTATAATATTTCAAGTAAATTTGTGGTAATGTTCTTGTTTGTTTTATTTAGTACATACATCTACCATCGAAACACATTGCAGTGGTAGATCCGTTTAGATCTAAATTGGAGAATTCTGCAAGTGCGTCTGTCGCTTTCAGGTAAACTCTAATATATATGTTGAGGCCCAAGTTTTTGGAAGGATTTATTAATTTTCAAGGTCGAATGTTGCTTCAAAAGTAGTAGCATGGCTTAAACTCTCAAGGCCTAAGAATAGCGTAAAGTTGTTATTATGAAACTTCTGGTTTATTGTTTAAATCATAGGAGAAAGAAAATAGAAAAATTTCGGTTGATTGTTGTAGAGTACCATTTTTAAAGCATCGGACTGATAAAGCACACTGTATCTTATTTCTACTTGTTTTACGAGAAAATTTATTTTTTCTGGCTGATGTTATTCAATTTGTCAATTTTCAGTAATTTTCTGCAATTAAGGACTATTGACGAGGAGCTGAAGGAAGTAAATTGGCAGCCGGTGATAATATCGCACCCATAGCAGCAAGACGGCTGAAATTGCGGAATATATATGTTAAAGGTAACTAAGATGTGGCGTGATCACTGATCATGATGCAGAGCGCCCCCCAAAAATTAGTTACTTTGATTGGCCTGGTAACAACAACAGATTTAAATGTTTTTTTAAAGTTGGATTGTCTTTGAAAAACAAAACTGTTTTAGTCTTTCACTCATCCAGATATTTTCCGATGTTGTTTAGACCTATTTTAAAATATTATGTTGTTATGCAAACTGTACATGAAACGGCGATGAAAATCGTCCAACTATGGTTAAGACTCCTGACTGAAAATGGCAGGCCTTTAGCCGTTTATGGTTGCAGACCATTCAAGTCCGTGTAGCAGCAGATCAATGCTCTCATGCCTGTATTGAGAGGATAATGGATGTTTGCATATCCAAAAAGGTTTGTGTTTTATAGATTGCGAGAAATTTGCTGAGCAAGTTGTCAAAATTTCCGATGCAAGTCTGCTTTGGAAACACTCAACCATACTTGCAAAAGCTCAGATTACGATGTGCTTGCCGAATATTGGCTACATCAGGTAAATAGAATAGGACGCACTGTAAAAATGAGAAAACGAAATTAAATTATTGGTATGATGTAATAGGGCGTTTAAACAGAGTAATTTCGGATCCACTACAAATGCGCCAAATCGCATTTCGAGCCTGCATTAGCGCTTTTCGTTCTGAAAACTATAGGCCTTAAGCGCTAATCGTGCGGAGAACAATGTATCATTTAAAAGTAATGAACCAAGCTTACGAAGACTAAAAAAGAAAGTAAAAGGCGAAAATTGTTTGATTTTTACGATTCGGACTGTTTTCTGTTGTTGATTTGGTAAAGAATTGCAAAACCATATTTTAAAAAAGTTTTGAAAGAGGGGCTGTAGAATATATGAACAACTACTGTGTTTCCCCGATAATAAGACAGGGCTTATATTAATTTTTACTCCAAAATATGGCACTAGGGCTTATTATTTTGATATATCAAAAAATGAAGTTAAGTAAAAATTACGAGATTTTAAATAAACAGAAATTACGAAAAAAGATCTACATTTACTTGCCATTAACATGTTTTTGTATCGCAAGAATAGTTTTTGTATCGTCATTATTTTTGCTTGCCAAAAAAAGATTTTTTGAAAAGGATGGCATACACCGCATTAAAGCAGTTTGAATAAATATAAAAAAAGAATGTTTGACTCTTTCGTCTTTCTACCGCTCTCAGCTAGGGCTTATTTTAAGGGTAGGGCTTACATTAAAATCATCCTCAAAAATCACGCTAGGTCTTATTTTGCGGGTAGGTCTTATTATCGGGGAAACACGGTATATAGAACATCAAACCAACTACAAAGTACGTTACGAAAAATAAACTTATGGTGTAGTTTGCGATTCAAATCTGTTTGTTGCGTAGGGAATTCAGAAAATTAATTGTGGTAATGCAAATACATTTAACTGCTTTCGATAGTAAGCAAATAAGCATTGACGAAGCTAAAAATGCGAATTGCAAAATCGAAACTAATCTACGGATAGTACCAGATATTTTAACTCTTTGCCAAAGCTATATGCTGCGAAAAATGTAGAACAAACCAGCGGTGAACTTGACTTAATCCAGTAATATCGAAAAGTAATTTTTGGGCAAAGGAATGTTTTGCCGTCTTTTCGTTGTTTTGAAAGTTTGCTTAAACACTAAATAAGTTTGTTTTGGCATTTGTTGTTAATACTCTAAACTTAGAAAATGTTTTGCACGCAGAAAACATGGAGAACGACTGCTGGATGTGTCTCGACGGAAGATCGGGAAGGAAAGAATGAGTATGTTTCCCTGACTTCCTGAGGAAGTATTGAAGTATTGCAAAAAGTTTGTCCCTGGACTTCTCTGTGATAAGTCGATGGTGTAGTTTGCGATGTACTGGGCCCGTGAACATGCCGGCGTTTCTGGCAATGAACTGGCACTTTTTGATTCTGGCCGTAGTTTACTTGCTCGCCGGTGGGATTTCTTCACATTGGCGAAATTGATCTTTTTTTTTTATAACATCTAGAAATGCAATACTTGCATGTCTATGCGAAATGAGATGGTTTTCTATGTCTTTGGAGGAAACTGGATTATATTGTTCCGAACCATATGAACCTTCCGAACTTTACGGCCGCAACCTATTTTGTCTATACACTACAGGTTAACTCTTCTTGTAGTACCCCTGACCCTGTGATTCAGTTCCTGAACGAGGATATTGGCAAATGTTCTCCACGATTCCATCGCGCGGTAACAGCAGTAAATGATGCGTACGTGACGAATTTAATTCATCATCGAATTTGCTGGAAAAAAAGATCTTGCACGTAAATCAACAGTGCTTTTGAATCAACAATTTCTTGGATCGTACATTAGTCCAAATGTCACATCAAAAATCTACGAAAAAGAACGTATTCTAGCATCAGATTCCTAATGATTTTAATACTGGTCCCTGTAAATGACGTGTAATTGTGTGTTCACTGTTTAATAACTGCTTCGTGAGAAATCTGGTTTTTGGAATTGCTTTGCATTACCGTTTGAAAGTCGACTTTTCACTTACCACCGTTAATGTTTTTTTATTGTTATTGTTTATTAGGGTGAATGCGATGCATGCGCGCGTTGGTATCATGCGGTGGTGTCGGGTCTACGACAACTGACCGCGAACAACGCCGATTGGCTGAGACGGGCGATCCTAAAAACATTTTACTATCCCCATAGCCATCTTGCCCAAACCCTGAACTTTGTGGCCAAATCACTGCGACGAAACGGTTGGTTCGCGGACAGTTTGTTCGCGGTCAGTTGACTTGGCTCGGTTGGTGTCAGTGTTGTGAAGGTCAAAAAGGTGATATGGATGTGTCCTTTGCATCAACAAAGAGATGGTTAGTATAGATATTGCTTAAACGAGGACTGAAAGCAAAATCAATGGTAGTGCTTCATTTTTTCGTGACCCAGCCGTTCCAGAGTTATTCTACTTCAAACACGATGTAGAGGCCTTTAATGTTACAATTTATATTGGCAACTCTGACGTTGATAGCATTAGCGACGCCATCCCAGTTCTAACATAACGGAATGCCGCGATTAGGCTACTGCATTGAGTTGCTTCGCTGCACACTAATCGGTTTGATCTTATGGGCACAACAGATCCGAGCTGGTACAAAGAAAAGGCTGTTTGGCGGACATGACTAAAAAACAGAAAAGTAGGAAAAGGCGGTTGCCAACCCTAACCGCCTTTTAGCACGATTTCCGCCTTTTCCTACTTTTTCGCCTTTTGGTATTGTCCCTGTTTGGCAGCCTAGCGATCTTAGTAAAAATCAAGGTATTAGATACATTTCAGTCTAAGTCATAGCCTAGCGTAGCAATAAGGCTTTTATTACTAGGCTATGAAGTCAGACTGAGAATAAGACTACCAGTACTCGAGTTTGTTGTACTGTATTTGGTTACAGTATTTTGTGACCCTAGATTCCTAGAATGAATTTTTCCAACTAAGTTGCCAACAATGGCCTACTAGCCTTACTTTTACTTGTTCTTAAACGTTTGTTACCTAGGCTACTGTATTTTGTTCTCTTTTTTCCAGCTCGAATCTGTTCTACTGACAAGATCAAGCTGATTAGAGGGCAGCGAAGCGGCTCAATGCAGTAGCTGAATGCGGCGTTGCTTTAGGTTAGAACTGGGATGGCGTCGCCAGTGCTATCAAGGCCTGGGTTGCCAATAAAATTAAAATCAGAGTGGCCCCTACCGGCCCGACGTCGTGGTTGAAGTAGATTATCTCTGGAACGGCTTGGTCAAGAAGGATGGAATCGACGGCAATCTAGTCTTATGCGATTTGCCTAACTTTATATATACCCATTGATTTTGCCTTCAGACCTCGTTTAATTTTCATTCGCAAGGTTTAAAGTGTTATGTATGTTTATATTTCATTCAGCGATATAGCCTTAATTCAGGAGCGCCCAACTTTTTTCAGTCGCGGGCCAAATTTGCTGTTCCAAAAGTTTCGTGGGCCAAAATTTAGTCTTTATCTTCTTCGCAAACTATAGTCTTCCGATGAATTTCGTGGTGATCTCTGAAAAAAAAAAGGTCTTCACTCAGATTTTATCGTTTTTTTCTGCCAAAAACTAGGTGAAGACCAAAAAAAAAAAAAAAGGTCTTCACTCAGGTTTTGATCGTTTTTTTCTGCCAAAAAGCAAGTGAACACACACACAAAAAAAAGGTCATTTCGATGGATTTTGTGGGATTCTAAAAGCAAGTACAAAAGAAATTCAAGGACTCGTTTCTGCAACTTACAGCGTCAGCGCGGAAGTATCAATCAACCAACCGATGCAGAAACCTTTGGCGCGGGCCACTTTAAACCTTTGGCAGGCCACTTGTTGGACGCCCCTGCCTTAATTGATGGGTTCCGATCAAGTGTATATCAAAAGTTAGCTTTTTTTGCTTGCTGTGACTATTCTGCCTACATAGTTTCTATAAAGTTATTTGGTGAACCTTTGTTTAGCATGAAAGGTGTTTAGTGGTGTCAGAAAGCTAGAAAAGTTGCGGAGAAATATTGTGCAATTTGACGTAATTAGGCTACGGCATGTTTACCGCCTTAGCTGATTCCAAATGCATGAACGTAGAATGGGCTTGCAATTATAGATGCAACTGAAGAAGTGAACTCCGATTCAATTCCAAAATTTATTGATAAGTTTTTAGTTTGTTTATTTTTTGCGAAACCATCCTTTTATTGAGGTTTAAAGCAAAGCTGAAATTTACTTTGAAGAACTCAACACATGAAACGATCTCATCTTTTTGTTTTCCATTCACATGTTACGTATAGAGCAACAGTTCACATTATGTTACGCCTGCTTATTGCCTAACATTAAAACAGCCGTATATCGAAGAAATAAAATAAAAGCAATCAAAAGAATATTTGAAATATAGTTAAGGTTATTTACCTCCTCAGTTGCATACTTTACGCGTATAACTGCAAGCCCGATCCTTTTTTGTGTTCCGTCACACTCATAATGCTTCCACAACAACTTTAGCGTAAATAATATTGCAATTACATCTTTATTAACACAGCTGTCTTGGCCAGGAGACTGCAAAGGGACCTTTTGCTCTTCGAGTCAAGCAGCAATTTATATAGCCCTAAACGGTGTAGGTTTACAAGCAAATTCCCTTTTAACGCTACTAAGAAGCTGTGGATGCCAATTTTTTTAGTGTTTAGATTTGAACCGACCGAGAATCTGACTTTAGTCTACCGTTTCAATAGAAGATTCTATCCTCTAAATATGTAAAACCGGAGAAAGTGCCTATGTTTTGAACATTTTTTATTCTGGACAAAAGGTTATACACCACTTATTTTAGTTAATGAAAAAAATTGCAGAGTGTTTCATAGAAATTCGTCTCTATATTTTGGGATCATCTTGCAATTGCACTACCTATCATAAGCGTAGCCAGAGGGGGGTCCGCTCCCCCCCCCAAATTGAAATGCCACCAATGATAAAAATGTGACAAAAAAGCATATTGTTTCTTCAGTTTCAGTTCCTTGTATTTTTCACAGGTAAACAGTAAATAACAAAAATATTGACGACCATGGAGCCCCTCAATTCAGTTTTTGCCAACCTATATAGATATATAACCCGGCTGATATTAAGGGTTTTTGTCCTGAAATTTGCTACCTTAGGCCCTTACCTAACCGTTTTATGAACTTAATGCATAACGAGGGTCGGATTTGCCATATGCCGCAGTGCCAGAGGCCCCGCGCTCAGATTTAAGATTTTGTTTGGTCTTCACCTACAGTATATTTGGCTGAAAGATAATGCAAAAATCTCTAAAGTCAGAGGCCCCGCGCGAATCCGGCCCGGGCAATGGTTAGTAGGCCGTAACCATCTATTGTACCGTTTTTCAATGACAATGCTCCTTCACCTCGCCAGTTTTTACGCGATGTAAACTTTTGAAAAAATTAGCGAGTGGAAATGCTCATTTGCAAATGATTAAATTTGATTTGAGGGGCCTGGGCCCCATGGTTGTACATGTACTCCTACAGTAGTAGTAATTTTTTATTGCCGAGCAACAAAAAATGCTTAAATTGCAAAGAATTCGGCTGTAGGATTTTGACCCAGGCGGAAAGTTTTGTGTTAATTGGTAATTAAAAAAAAAAAGAAAAATTACTATAACTGATTGTTTTTATGACAAAACAAAAATGTCAAAGGAAAATCTTCAAATGGAATATTATTTAATGTAATTCTCGAGTATTTATTGAAAATCTTCGAGTAGCTTTTAAAACGCGCTTTGGACTTAAATTGTGAGTAAGAGGAGAATTGAACAATTTAATTTTTGTAATTGGCTGTTACATGGTAAAAATCTAGTTCTTTCAAATGGCTCTAACACATGCGAAATGTAATCCAATGGCATTTAAATAGCTTTTCTTTTCAACAAAAAAGCTCCCAGACCCCCATAGCCTCCGGCAGTTGAAGGTTCCGTCCCCAGACCTTTTGTACATCTATATTACGTTTGAATTACACTAGTTTATTTACTATACTACCAATTTAGGCATTTTCACTTTCGGTTTAAGCTCTTTTTTTAGTAAAGTCCTGTTAAAATGCCCAACGAAGTCAATGCTGCTGGTCTTCCATTCTACGGTATCTTTGTCCTCCAAAAAGTTTTTTTTTTCGAAAATTTCTGATTACGTTATTACATGTGATTTAAAGTTTGGCCCCTCCCAATCAAAAATCCTGGCTACGCCTGTGCTGCCTATGCTTTGCTGATTGCAGTAAAATTACTAAAAGTGAAGATGTTGGTTGCAAAGCATACCGTTCAAACAATGTCCGACGCATAGTTGCATACTGGCATACACTATAGTTACGTTACAGCAGTTCGTGGTTAGTTCCTTTTACTATTCTAGCCTCCTTAATGTGTTTTATTTTATTCTTTTTCTTGTTGAGTGTGGTGATTTTTTTTCACCGCTAAGAATTTTAAGAATTCAAACCTATTTTGATTTTCTGATTCTTTACTGCTGTAATACGCGATAGAAAGATTAATTTTTGAAGCAAAAATGAAGACAAATTTGAAAGACAAAAAATGTATATTGTAGAAATACGATGCAAAAATTAGAAAAAAAAATTGTTCCAATAGTTTTTGGCGAAAATTAAAAATTTGAATCTGGCGCGTAGAAGTCCAGGCGCGTAATCGGCCGCATCTAATCGTTACAACTCAGTAAAACCGAGTTATCGCCAGTGGAACTGCACCATAAATTAGACCATATTATTTCGTATTCGTCCTGCTTTGGACAGTAAAACTATGGACATGTGACGTATCTTCTCCAAGCTGTGCGTAAAAAGATTACATTTCGCTCGTGTTAGAGCCATTTAAAAGAATTAAATTACTAACAACAAAATACCAAGTTTATTTTTTTGCATGGTAGACACTCGACAGATTTTAGTTTCTGGTGAAGTTCCTAATATTTTTGGAAATTTGCTAAGAGGGGTTCTCCCCTGTTTTACCTCAAATTTACCAAACAATTATTAAATTGGGGGTTGAAAAATTTGGTTGTTATTGCAAGTGTCATCTTTATTTTTAATGTGAATTTTATTTTGCAATTACCACAAACGGTGTTACGCTTTTGAAAGTACTATTGGTTTCGCTTTTGCTGCCAGTGTTTGTTTCGCTTTTCCAATCACTGTTTTTAAAAGTGAGCTTTTTGCGACCACTACGGATGTTGGCGGCAATACCTCATTGGCAAAGCGTCGTGTTGGTAATCGAAAGGCTTCTAACCCCTGGTCGATTCCCAAACTGGCAATGTGTCGTATCTTTGGGAAAGACACTTCACGCGTATTTCCCATTGGGGTCGATCGACCGAGCTGTCTACCCGTTGTGGTGACCCAGCTCACGAAATACTTGCAAACAGAACCCAATAAAGTACTCTGCGTTCGTGTGGTTAGACAGACGCAGAGTGCCTGGTTCATGCCGATGAAGGAACTTCAGAATGTGTTTCGTTGTTGCTGCTGCTGTTCGTTCTTTTAGTCATGTTTTTGCGCCGTTTCTTTCGTGGTTTTTGCCTTTCATACGTTGCTTTTTTCTATTAATTAAAATACAGGGTGATTTAAAAAACTAATTCAGTAGTTAATGATTATATAGACAGTGTTGAATCAGCTACGTTGTGGTGATATAAGGGTGTAGAACGCAGGATTTTGTTGTGTCCTTGGATAAGACGCTTTACGATATCAACTCTCCTTGGTGGCTTCGAACGAGTAGCAAAGACAGTGGACAAGATTTTAAAGAAATCCACTGGAACGTTGGATCACTCCTAAATATGTGCGGATTCTTCCAAGCGCGAAGTAGTCTTTGCAAAGAAATGTGTGTGGATCGTCCAGTAGTAACCGTCTAAAGCAATGTGATGACAGAAGAATAAATATGCATCTCTGAAGCGAAAAGGTTTTCGCTGCATTATTCTGCCGAAAAAAGTGAAGACAAAAAGATGTAGGCTTATACGTTACGTTTTCGTTGCAATTACCATCCAAGCGTGGGGCCCCTGGCAATAGTAGCGCAGTGTGGGGCCTCGGGTAACAGCAGCGCAGCTAGGGGCTGAAGCGATAGCATCTCCTCCATTGACTAAGCAACCAAAATGCACATTAAGAGATAAACCACAATTTTTGCACTTTTTCAGCAGCTTTGCAATTAGCTTGAAGCAGCTAAAAATACGCAATCAAATTTGATCGCTTGATGCAAAATGTTTAACGTAAACTTCAAAAACGTGGTGTGGAATGGAGGGGGTATAGAGTTTTTAGTTTAGCTTTATTACCAATCGCTTCTTACATATCGTATCCAATTAGCCCCTCTCCAATTTTTTTTTAATGCCAACGCATTAGGTTAAAATTTGTTAGATTTTATAATTTACCTGTTAGCAATAAAAAGACTGAAATTTTGTCATTATATAACTACCGCCCTCATTACCCATTTAGCCAGTCTGTTTAATCATGCTATTGCATTGCTATGCCACGTTTTAAAAGCATTATTTTTTTACTAAAATAGGCTTAGAATTTAGTTTGTTGGGGAAAAAATGCAAAATCTTCGAAGACTGCTGGGGACTTCAACCTCAGAACCCTGAAGTAGCCCCCATTAGAGTTCGGCACTACGGTTGGTATTTCTGGGCCGTGCGCCCCAAATCACTGCTTGTCCTCCTCCCCCAAATCACTGCTTGTGGCTCCCCAAGCGAGAGTAAACTTTTGTATTATCAAACTTTTTCCACTTGGTCATAGGTATTTTCATTCTTTTTTTCACAGAAGATCTGTTTTCTCCGCATGGTCACAGGTAGTAAAAGCTGAGAAAAATAAAATTTAACTAAATGCTGTTAATGCTTCTTAAATAGCATTTTATTAAACGTAAAACTAGATTTCTAATTTGCCTTTAGAAACGGAAATTCTTTTTGACTAAAACCTCTTGAAAAAAAATTAAAAATTATTTAACGCTTGAATAATTGCACAGAGAAAATTATGGAAAATAACAACTGCCACTTTCAAATTGGCAGTTTGGTTACTGCCAATTTGAGTTGGCAGTTGGCACTGCCAATTTCGATTGGCGTCAATTTTGGTCACAACCCCTATAGCAATTTTGAGCACAAAACGTCCACATGTGCATTCCTCTAGTGCACATATGCACTTTCTAAGTGAATTGTTAGGCCACCCTTAAATTGACTGCATTCTCTTCTCTTCAACTCGGGTCATTCAACACTAACAGTAACACAACAGGTTAAAGCTGCTTATCCCAATCTCTTATCAACTTCCGATACCTGATACCCTAGCCTAATTGCCTACCATCCTGCATCAGTCATCTAATTCTTCTCTCCTAATGTGTGCACGCCAGAGGCTTTAGCTTAGCAACCACTTTACTCTCTTGAGTCTACTCTCTTCTAAAGTGTGCACGTGCACGCGAGACGCTTTAAGCCTGTCTCTCTCTTTTGAAGAGTGCATGTACACTACTTGTGCATGTAAGACGTTTGAAACGTGCACCTGCACTTCTAAAGTGCACGTGCTCTTCTAAAGTGCATGTCCATGAGTGCTCGTGAAAAGTGCACATGTGCATGTGAGAAGTGCGCATATGCACAACGTGGTAGTGCACGTGTGCACTGGAGGAGTGCACACGTGCATCTTTTGTGCTCAAAAACTGATTTAGCCTCTGTTGCAGAAATGGTACCAGTAAGCTGGGCTGGATCTGAATGGATTCTGTACTGGTACCAGTGGTGATACCATAGGCTATCGCAGATCGCATACTGCATTACACCAAGCACTGACACTAACAGATAAGGTGATATTATTGATTGTCTAACTTTAAGCAGGTGCCGGTGCTGTTCCGGTGCTTACTAGGCTACTTGTAAGTTGAGTTAAGCCAAATATTGTAGCGTAATGCTGGTATCATATGTGATACCGACTAGTCGAATGAAATACCGGTGGCCTACTGCTGACTCAACCACTAGTAATCTTGTACAGTATGCCTACTTAAGCTTTTTGATGTGTGGTAAAATCAAGGCTTTTATTGAGAGTGTTACACTTGCATAGCGGTATACTGCATCGGTATCACAGATCCTAGGCTAGTGGCTATTTCTAAAAGGAAAAGGCTTGGCGCACGTTCCGTGCGCGCAGACATTTCCTAATAAAGCCTAAAAAAACTAACCCTAAGCCCTAACCCTAGCCCTAACCCTAAGCCTAACCTAAACCCTAACTCTAACCCAAATCTACAAGTGTAATAATCAAAATCAAAATTTCCGAAAACGAGTGACGTCACCAAAATCTTTGTTTATTTAACCGCGCACGTTCCGTGCGCCAAGTCACTTCGTTTCTAAAAACTGAAGGATCCAGTACAATGAAAATTGAAGTTTTTTGTTGAAGCATTACTGATACTGAGAGCATGACAAAATTTTCTTGACTGCTTGAGTAAGTTGAGTCTACAGTGCAGAGTACTGTAGTCTGAGCAGTGAGTTACTGGTAGGAATTTCATATTTATAGGTTGAAAATCTCATGTGATTGTACTGTTGTAGTTTTAGTATGGTATCACTTTCAATCACTCAACGGCCAACCCCACACGCCAACCTGTTCCTTTACTGACTGTACAGTGTAAAGTACCGTAGCCTCAGAGTTCTACTGTTTTAAGAGGCGCCCCTATTTAGCCTAGATGTCAGTGTACCTTTTCTCTCCATTCTAAATCAACAATAAACATACCGGTAACTGCCACAGTTATATACCGTAGTAATAATTGCTTGTAATATCTGATATTGGTTTAAATTCAACATGTTAATGCTCATTGGCTGATGGTGCAAAAGTACAAAGTGCTTAACCTTAAACCACCTTTTTATTTAGGCTATACAGTAATTATTGGCATTCTCATATCATACAGTCAGAGAGTATGTGATACCAGTAACAGAAAATAAGATGTAATGATTAAAACTACCTACTTTTGCATAGGCCTACTGTAACAGTTCTTCACCTTAACTTAAGAAACTTAAAGCTAAAGTTGCTTATAAATGTAAGCTTTTAATGCTACTGTTTGCAAGACTGCAGCCAGCAAACTTTGGCAGTTGGAACTTCTAAAATGAAAATGCTGATATATTCATAGGTACTGTACATGACAATAGATTTTTCTTTTTGTCCAAATTTCTTAATTTTAACTTCTTTGGAAAGAACTTTTAAACAGAAACTCTACAACGCAAAAATTTTAAAAATTGATTAGGAAATAAAAAAGTTATGGCCAAAAAACGATCAAAAATTTCGGTTCAAGCTCTACCATTGAAGTCAATGCAAAGCGACAATTTTCGTAGTACCGCGAGACAAGTAGGCTATAATCCTTGTAGTGCATATGACTCATTGAATTTAAAACCAGTCCAAGAATTAAGCACTGTCCCTGACTGCAGCGTCAGAATGACGAAACCACTCTTCATACTTCAGTGCGCTAGACTGTAAAAAACTTAGGGCAAACGCGGTTTAGCGAATGATGAAATATCGGTTTGGCGTGCCGTTAAGGAGCATGATTACGGCTAAAGTTTGAAGTTGAAATTGTAATAGTGGGTTTCGTGCAAGTAAAATTTAACATAGTGCGCATCTCGAGTCATAAGATGCACAGAGCTGGACAGCGCTGTTTCGAGCTTTTAGCTCTCATCGGCTCAGTGGAAGTTGTTATGATTTCCCAGGAGTCAACTACGAAGGACGTCAAACTTGTTGGTTATAGTGCGCATTGTTATTTTTTATTCAAATTTTGTGGAAAATGTAGTTGAGTTAATATTCTACGAGTCCGTGGCAGTTCAAAGATCATCCGTGAGCATCTTCATAAACTATTTCAAAGATAAACATTTTGCTTATTTTTAAGGAAGTGTCTAGTGCACTGTCCTGGTTTGGGACATCAAATCGCTGGTGCACCGGCACCCAATCAAATTGCGCTTTTCTACTTGATTCAATTTAAATACAGCACTTTGACACATCAAATTCGAAGCCCTGATGGCGTAGTGGTTAGTACATCTGGCTACAGTGCCAAGGGTTGGGGTATTGAATCGCGCTGGACACGCTTACCAAAAATAGCGCTAGAGAGCTATGACGCTACAAATTCCTCTTTTTTTCTCTAAAATCTTATTCTTAGAGTTAAGGTTAGGGCAGCGATGCCAGCTGAGAGATAGTAAATTGAACAGCAAAATAAAACAACCGCCGCCGCCAGTGCAGCAGCGATTAGATGTTGGAAACCGGGCCGGTGCAGCAGACACTGCCTATTTTTAAACTCAATAAAATTACACTTTTTAGGAACAAATTCTAAAAATAAAAACAGAGTCAGACAGAGCAGATATTTGTCTACCTAAGTAACAATTTTTGTAGAAATTAAAGCACTTTTAGATACTTTTTAGCAAGTTTAAAGTAAAATGCTTGTGAAAAGTGTCATAAAAAATGCGTTTAGCAATGGTGACCAAAAAATTGTCTGACAGCAACACGATATGCGCGTTAAGGTGGAGTGAAAAAAATTTTTTTGGAAATTCAGAAAAGTGTAGTTTGGAAATCCTGGCAAATGATCTAAAAATAGAAAAAAATCGACTTGAGCCAGTTGCCACCTACCATGGGCTGGCTACCCCCCAAAAATTGGTCGCGGGGGTAAAATGGCCATAAAATCATGTTACTTGATAACCGCTAGTCGTAGAGACCTGATTTATATCTCAAAAGTTGCAGAATCATCATATTTCTATGAGTGCTAAGAGGACTTTTTTGTCTATTTCAATCATGAAAAAAGTTACAGTCAAGAAACTGGTTTTTCATGCTAAAATTGCATCATAGAGAATTGTGATTCACTACTAGTTAACATGAACTCTTGCAATTCGTAACTTGCTAAGAAATTTGATTTTAGGGGTATGTCGTACAACATATTACTGTAGTAATGCGAAGTGCACAACAAAAGTGAGTGCGAGGCTGGCAAACATAGATGTGTTATCAATTCAATTCAATTCAATTCAATTTATTTGTTCACTTGAGTTCAATTTCCAGAAACTTAACAACCAATAAAAAATAATAATAAATATCCACACGCACAAATAGAATGAACATTAATGCCAATCAAGGAAAATAAATGTGGGCTAATTTACTATAACACTTAACAAGAAGTAATTATTGACGAATGCGTGGAAATTAATAAACTATTCCAAAAATATGAGTACTGTACATTAAGTTACTTACTATCAAGCAAACAGGACAGCGAAAGACCTTTTTCGGGTCATCGAGTCAAGCTGCCCATACAATTAATTAATTATTGTAATTGTTTTTGTTTTTTGAGGGGGTAATTTTTCACCATTTTTAAAACAAAGAAAAACAAAAAACAAAAAAAAAAACAACAACAACAAAAAGAAAAAAAACAAAAAACCCCTAAGTATTCAACCAAAAGGATAGCAGTTAGCATAAGAAATGAGCACACTTGGGCTTACCTCGAGTTTATCAAGACTGTAAGTACTTCAGTAATTACTTAGCATGGACAATTTTATTTGTTTGCTAAATGAGTATTTTGGTAATTGTTTGAAACTTGGTGAAATTTTATTCCATATTTTTACTCCAATGTACGAGCAAGATCGTTGCCCGTTTCGAGTTTTAGCTCGTTCCAAATAAAAATTGTTTGCAGCAATTGATCTCGTTTTGTAATCATGATGTTTACTAGCATATTTAAAATAATTGTCGAAATTTTCAGGTAACATGGAGTGATAATAAGAGTACATAAATTTAGCAATTTCTAGTTCAAAAATGTCTTTCACTTTCAATATTTTCATGGATTTAAACAAAGTACACATTTTTGCTTTATCTTTTACAAATTTGAAGTTCATAATACGGATGATGTTGTTTTGCAGCACTTGAATCTTTGCCAAAGAAGTTTGACAAGCACTGCCCCATGAAATAATTCCATACTTTAGATACGGATAAGCAAAACTGTAATATAACTTGATTAGTGTTTGCTTGTTAACATAATGTCTGATTATAGATAGAATTCTGGCTGCATATGACAATTTTTTGATTACATAGTCAATGTGTGCTTTCCAATTTAAATGTTTATCTATCATGACACCCAAATATTTTATGGATTCCACAGATGGAATTATATGTTTGCCTATTTTTATGGTAAAGTTTTTCCAGGAACTTGAGTGACATTTTGGTGCACAAACAAAGTATGTTGTTTTGGTGTAATTTAGAGAAAGTCTATTATATTTCATCCATTCATCAATAGAAGTAAGTTCTTGATTTACTTGCTGCTGAAGATGAGCTGTATTTTTATTTTTTAGTGTTAAAACTGTGTCATCAGCAAACATGTTAACTTGAAAGTTTGTATGAAGAGGCAGATCATTTATGTACAAAGAAAACAGTAGAGGTCCCAGGGTAGAGCCTTGTGGTACCCCACACACTATTGTACTAGCTTTTGATGGAATATTGTTGCAAACAGTGAACTGTTGACGATTAGTTAAATAACTGGAGAGAAGATTATGCATATTTCCTCGAATACCATATAAATAAAGTTTATCAAGAAGTAATTTGTGATTTACAGTGTCAAAGGCTTTTGACAAATCCAAAAACAAACAGCATGAATTGTAACCATCATCTCGGTTTTTTATAAGTTGGTTATATAGGTCTGTTACTGCCATTTCAGTAGAGTAACCACAACGAAAACCAAACTGCTGTTTAGTAATTACCTTATTTTTTGAAAAAAATAACTCAAGTCTTGAATATAGCAACTTTTCAAAAATTTTTGAAATAGGTGACAAAAGAGAGATAGGTCTATAGTTACTGGCTCTATCTTTTTGTTTGGCTTTGTAGATTGGGACTATCTTTGCATTTTTTAGAGAATTAGGAAAAATTCCTGTTTCATGGCATTTATTAAATGCATCCCTCAGATAAGTGGATATTATAGGCGCTAATATTTTTAACAATTTGATTGGTACATTCTCAGGCCCAGCTGCTTTTAAAGGATTAAGTTGTAAAATTTGTGAATATACTTCATTTTCTGAAATTGGATCATACATAAAGGAGTTAGGCAAACTTGGAAAAGTAAAATGTTTGGTGGCGGCAGGTATTTTTGCATCCATATTAGGTCCTACTTTTGTAAAATACTCATTTAGCAAGTCAGGTATTATGCTTTTGTCAGTAATTTTACCCTTTTGTTCATCAATTATCAAAGGAATGCTGTTACTTTCTAATCTTTTGTAGCATAGTATTTTATTTATGATTTTCCATTGCATAGATATATTATTTTTGTGCTTTTGTAACTCATTTTGATAATAATTTCTCTTTGCAGTGTCTTTCAGTTTGGTTACTTTTTTTAAGTAAGTTTTATATTTTGAAATGAAATGAGGTCTATGTTGTTTATAGCATTGCTCAAACAATTTGTTTTTTTTTGAAATACATTCAAGCAACTCTTTGGTCAACCAAGGCTTAGCTTTGATTTTCATCTTCTTTCTAGACAATTTTGTTAATGGCGCATGCAAGTTAGTCGCTTCTGTTATAGCAGTTAAAATATTATGAATTTCTGTATTTGGATCATCATTCAGACTATGTGATAAATGTTGCAGCCTATTGTTTACGTCTTCAGAGAAGGCTTCAACATTAAATTTTTTCATATCTCTTATCATTATTCCTGGAGTGAAGCTTCTACGAATGTTACTTTTCAAAATGCAGAATGTAGGCAAGTGATCTGATACATCACTAATAAGAATCCCACTAATTGAAATTTTTTGGAGCGAGTTGCTATAGATATGGTCAAGAGTAGTGGCTGAAGCTGAAGTTATCCTAGTTGGTTTGTTAATTAGAGAGAAGCACCCAGATGAATATATTTCATTTATATATTGTTGTATCTTATTGTCAATATCTTGCTTTGATAAATCCACGTTATAGTCACCCATAAGAACAAAGGTATTGTTTGACTTACTGAATTTTTGCATAATTTTACATAACTCTTCCTTAAAAGATACATAGGAGGTATTTGGGTGTCTATAAATAACACCAACAATCAAAGCCTTGGTTGCTGTTTTTTTATTCAATTTTGGGTGGTTAAGAATTTCAATGAATAAACTTTCACAATTAGGGCAATTGATAGTTTCTGATTTGACAGAGTATTGTAAATCTTTTCTTATGTATATTCCTACACCTCCAGCATGGGACAGTGAGTCAACATGTTCGAATAGATAGTTTTCTATATTAACTGATTTAGCATTGGCATTATTGAGCTTAGTTTCAGTAATAGTTATTATTGCAGGTAGGCAATCATCCGACAACTGTCCTAAAAAAGTATCTATTTTGTGTTTATTTTTTGGCAAGGATCTCATGTTAAAATGCACAAAAGCTAGTTGATTGAAGAACTTAGGATTTTTAACAATATTGGAATATTGAGAAACACTGAAGTAGTTACAGCCTTCAACTTGTCCACCAAAATCAGTATTTTCATTATCAAAATCAAGGTGAGCTCTATCCATCAAACCCAAAACAAAAAAACAAAAAAGAATACCAAACAAACAAACAACAAAAGCTTTAAAAAATCTTGCACTTGACCTTCACCGTAACAAGTGAAGCAGAAAACGACAACAAACTAGAACAATTAAGTCTATGCTCACTTACTCCAGACTTAATGGCAAACCGAACATTAGGCCATCGAATCAAAAAATAGTTTAGTTGAGGTGATGACATGATGGTAGTCTATCGAAAATGGTTATAAAATAACGACTTTGTGTGGTATTGCATGCTACAAATTATAACAAGCATTTTATGCAACTTAATTTATGCACAAAAGTGCTAGAGATATTGCTTACTCGACATGTTTAGCATTTTGTTGGCTATATAAGAATGTGTAGGCTATCACTTAAAAGAAAAGAGTACCGCTAAAACTAATTTAGTCAACAAAGTAGCTTACACATCAACTCTTCTCAATTTTCACATGTAGAAAAAGTTCTCATATGATAGCTTACTGGTGATGATTTTCTTCATGCTTTTTAGTGTACATCAATCCTAAATTGCTACTACGCTTGGTGTATGACAGCATATATACATATAAATCCTGGTATCAAATTAAGCAAGTACATCAACAAAGTATAAAAAGAAAAAATAAAAGAAACTGAAAGATATGACCAAGTACTTGTTTGGATTCCAAATTTGTAGGATTGATTTGCTTAGAAATGATTTCAATTAAGCAACAGTTTACAAAATTGTAAATTTTGTTGAAAAAGAAAACAAATTGTATTTTTCAGGCTTGCATTACCAGCATTACATGTCAATACTAAATTACTACCGTACTTGCCAAGCTAGTTCTGTTTAGCAAACTTCAAGTCAATGTTATCAAGATTCGGAGGATCAATCATTAATTTGGTAGAGGTGCTATTTGGTTTTGTATAGAAAATCTTTCCATCTACAGTCCAATTTGAGTGTATTAGACCTTTCTTGCGTAGCTCTGTTAGTCTTTTGACACATGCTCTTCTTTGAGGAGTAAGTGCCTCAGTGATCACAATGCCCGAGTCTTTTAGTTTCTTCTTGTTTAGAAAAACCAAATTTCTAAGGTTGTAGCTTAAAAATTTTACAATTATGGGGCTTTTCTCATTTGCTGATCTTAGTCTGTGTGACCTATTAATGCAAGATTTGGTCACTTTGACTCCAAGATAATCATTAAAAATTTGAATTGCAGTTTCATCAGTGTCTTCATTCAATTTTTTTACTACACCATATATCAGCAAACAATTTCGACGCGAGTATTGTGCCTGATTTTCCAAACCTACTTCCAGGGTTTTGATTTTTTCATTTTGAAGCCAAATTTCATCTTTCAGTTTTGCCATCTTTTCTTGAAGATCGAATGAGACAGCGTCACATATTATTTGTTTGAAGATGTTATTGGACATGATTATTTCACTGATTTTAGTCGCTATTAAGTCAATGAATTCTGAGTCATCTTTAACCTGCTGCAATAGCACAAATGCCTCATCATCAGTAGCAACTTTGCTTCTTTGTACATGATCATAATGCTTTTTTTCAGCTAGGCTCCTTTCCAGAATATCAGTGTCTTTTATTACAGATCCAATCACGTTCTCAATAACATTTCGATCTAAGCCATCCGAAACAGCAGCGCTAGGACTAGTAGGCTTAATTGTTTGTAGGCTAGATTTAGACGTACCAGCACCCGATTGCGGAGGTTTTCGAAAGTTCTTCTTTCCAGTCATTTCTATACAGTTTTCTTTTTGTCAAGTTTAGTCACCACTCACCAGTCACCACTTATCATTTATGTTTCAGTAAAGATAGCCTAACACCAGTACAGCCAAGTCTATCAGGCAGTAAACATACCCCTTATTCAAATAGAGTCAACAGTCAACACAACATAGAAACATTTTATGAAAATTGCATTTTAGTGTCAAACTTTTTAAACAATTTGCGAGATCTAATTTTTTGGCGAATAAGTCCGTCTCTTCTTTCAAATCCAGTGACTTGTGCTGATGCTTCCGTTACCAATTTGACATGTCTTTCGACAGTTTGATTGTGGCATGGATGGTGTAAAATTAAGGGTTTCATTCGACAGTCTTCAATTTCAGAATCGGACAAATGTCTAATAGCTGGAGGTTGTTGCTGACAAATTTCCAAATCAGCCAACTCATAGTATGTGTCTGCTTCCAAGTTTAAAGTAGGAAGGTGAAATAAACAAACTGAGGTGTCGTTCTTGCGAAGTGAAAGAACGTGATTCACGCCCTTGTCTCGAACAGCTTGATCGTCATCTCCTAACATTGCGATCAAAATGCTTTCTGGATGGCCAAAATATCCATTTCTTTGAACAACATTTTGAGCTACTTGTCAAAGATCTTGATTTGTCAGACTGTTAATTCTTTTGATCAAGTTGAAAAAAACTTTAGAACCATGTGTTGGTTGTATAACTTGATTTCAAACCAAGTGGGAAAATAAACAGTTAAACAAAAGTTAACTAAAATTTCCAAGTTCTGAGGTGGTTCATCAAGTGACACGTAATACCGCAAAATTCTACAACCTAAAGTCAACCATCTTGAATGCACCACTGGGCCAACTTCCAAATATTGTAGATCATCATCACAATTACCAGTTATAGTTGGAACGACCGACGCTCGCGTCGCGTGTTCCTTTGTTTTTACTCGGCCATTTTCTAACTAATGAGTGCGAGATTTCAGACTTTTGCTTATAACTCGAGAACCGTTTGGTCTAACTACATGAAATTTTGACTGCAGTTTGAGATTAATGAGTTTTATGTTTGTACCAAATTTCGAGGCAATCGGTCACGTGACTTCGGGTTTATGACCCGAAAACCGCCCCGAAAGTTTGGCATAAAAAGCGGTCTAAGTCAAAAACGGCTTAAGTACGGCAAAAAATATTTCTCATGGTTGTATGTCTTAAGATATCCTTTCATCCCTACCAACCCACTTTCGGCCGCGATGAGGTTTTTTTCTTATTTTTTTCCTTTTTTTTTTCCTTTTTTTTTCCTTTTTTTTCCTTTTTTTTCTTCCTAAATCTTGTACGCTCAAGTTCTCCTAAACCACAAAACATAGAAATCTAATTTTTGTGTGAAGTTGTTGAGGTACATACGCAATTGTGTCTCCTGAAATTTTTTTGGGGCAACTCCCCCGGGAACCCCCCCAAAATGGGGTCCCAAAAAATCAAATTTTTGAACGGCTCAAGCTAGGGTGCCATTTTTTTTTGATATCAGTAGATATTTGAGAGACAAATATTTTGACATAATTTGGGGGTACCACCTCCCCGGGGACCCCCCCAAATGGACCCCCCCAAAAACAAATTTTTTTAACCATATAACCTAGGGTGCCATTTTTTTTGATATCAGTAGATATTTAAGAGAGAAATATTTAGACATGATTTGGGGGTACCACCCCCCCGGGAACCCCCCCAAAATGGGGCCCCAAAAAATCAAATTTTTGAACTCTCAAGCTAGGGTGCCAGTTTTTTTTGATATCAGTAGATATTTGAGAGACAAATATTTTGACATTTATTGGGGGTACCACCCCTTCGAGGACCCCCCCAAATGGACCTCCCAAAAACAAATTTTTTTAACGATTTAACCTAGGGTGCCATTTTTTTTTGATATCAGTAGATATTTAAGAGAGAAATATTTTGACATGGTTTGGGGGTACCACCCCCCCGGAAACCCCCCAAAAAATCAAATTTTTGAACGGCTCAACCTAGGGTGCCAGTTTTTTTTTGTTATCAGTAGATATTTGAGAGACAAATATTTTGACATGATTTGGGGGTACCACCCCTTCGGGGACCCCCCCAAATGGACCCCCCCAAAAATAAATTTTTTAACGATTTAACCTAGGGTCCAATTTTTTTTTGATATCAGTAGATATTTAAGAGAGAAATATTTTGACATAATTTGGGGGTACCACCCCCCCGGGGACCCCCCAAATGGACCCCCCCAAAAGCAAGTTTTTTAACCATTTAACCTAGGGTGCCATTTTTTTTGATATCAGTAGATATTTAAGAGATAAATGTTTTGATATGATTTGGGGGTACCACCCCTTCGGGGACCCCCCCAAAATGGGGCCCCAAAAAATCAAATTTTTGAACGGCTCAAGCTAGGGTGCCAGTTTTTTCTGTTATCAGTAGATATTTAAGAGACAAATATTTTAACATAATTTGGGGGTACCATCCCTTCGGGGACCCCCCCAAAAATAAATTTTTTTAACGATTTAACCTAGGGCGCCAGTTTTTTTTGATATCAGTAGATATTTAAGAGATAAATATTTTGACATGTTTGGGGTACCACCCCCCCGGGGACCCCCCAAATGGACCCCCAAAAATGAATTTTTTAATGGGTTAACCTAGGGTGCCAGTTTTTTTTTGAAATCAGTAGACACATAAGAGATAAAAATTTTGACATGGTTTGGAGGTACCACTCCCCCCGGGGACCCCCCCAAAATGGACCCCCAAAAATAATTTTTTTTATTGGTTTAACTTAGGGTGCCAGTTTTTTTTTTGATATCAATAGATATTTAGGAGACAAATATTTTGACATGGTTTGGGGTAACACTTTCCTTGGGACCCCTTCAAATGGATCCCCCAAAATCAATTTTTTGAATGGCTCAAGCTAGGACGTTAATTTTTTTTTATACCAGCAGATGTTTAAGAGACAAATATTTTGACATAGTTCCAATGGCTTACGCTTGAATTTGATGTTTTTTTGTTTTTTTATTATTATCAGTCGCTATGTTGTCGATAAAATAACGCATGTGCATTGTACAAGTTAATCAGGTTTAGTTACTCAGGTTTAATCACCTTCACAGGTTTAGACAAGACAAACTATGGAAAAGGTTACTGGAAACTGGGAAGACAGTGTACAAGTTGTCGATAAAATATATATTTTGACAATGTTTAAAATTCCAAACCCTCTTGAGTATCCAAGAAGATAGGAGGGTTGGGGGCTACACTCCCCTTAGCCAAGACACCGAAAAACTTTAACCAAAAATACAACTGTTTACATAATACATATGTCTTGAACTGGACCTAAAAGTAAAGGGAGCTGGGCAATTCTGAAGTTTGCCATCTCGAAAAAGCAGCTCAACAGCAAGTTATGTTGTGCTACATTTACTACAATCAATGGTTATGTGATTTGGTAATTCTTCGTATTGTGTGGAATGTATCCACCATACGCTTGCTATGCTTCCCACAAGTCACAACTTTTGACTTATGTTTGCTAATCAACTCTGAGCAGATCACTTCGGGACATGGTTGATTGCAAAACTCTTCCACTCGGTTCATAAAAAGTCGCGGACTTGCGCTTGCGGACTTCAAGAATTTTGAAGTTGCGGACTTGCGGTTGCGGATTCAAGAATCCTGAAACATCGTTGCGTACTTGCAGATTAAGCTTAAAAACATGCAATTGCCGACTTGCGGTTGCGGATTAAGCAATTTGAAATTCGGTTGCGGACTTGCGGACTGCGGACTTAAAAAAAAAAAATTGCGGTGCCCAGCACTGGTGCTCAATATCCTGTAAATTCCAAAAACCATAAATTTGCCCTCCAACAATTGATTTTTCAATGACTTAACCTGATGGGTTATTTCTTAGGATCAAAAACGATAACATTGATAATTTTTTGACTTGATTTGTACTTTTATGAAGGTTCCAAAATTTAATATTTTGAATAATTGCTGATTTCACGGTTGACAAAAAGTACTTTTGAGCGTCACAGCATTATAAACTACGCGTCGGTCGTTCACTGGGTTTGCTGGCAAACTCCCATCTAGTTGCCAAACAGATTTTGTAAGCGTAGTATTGATCTGTACTCAGGTCATCAATGACATGAGGTGGAAGTTTTGGAAAAGAAGAAATAGGGACAAACACTTGCTTAAACTGAGTAACTGGCCAACTTGATACAGGACCCTGTATTTTTTTACCAAATGTATCTGGACCACTTGTTGCCCCACCCAAAGCAGCAAACACATGTCGCAAGGAAAGTTCATTCGTGTGTAGTAAACACACAACCCACTGAAGAGGTCTGTGTAATAATTCTTCTAAACTTTGAATGCATCCATTGTGTTTGCCGGTCATAGAAGCAGTACCGTCAGTGCCAACTATTGCAAGCTTGCCTTCCAATTCCGTACCACTGAAAGAATCAAACAACTTTTGGGCAATTGTTCTACCTTTGCCATCTTCAGGAGAAAAGTGAGTAAGGTAATAACTTCCTGGCTCACCAAATACTGTATAATGTTCTTCCAGTTGAACAGACCGATAATGCTTCTCATTTGTACCTTGTGCAACAATTTGGGTTGCATCTTTACGGCCATCCAAATACACTGCGTTCACCAATCCAAAGTTTTGTTGCTCTTCGCTCTGGATTTCGTTTCGGCATCTTTCACGCTCTCTTCATAGTTTACTACGATCAATGATGCGTGTTTTATCATCTTCAGTAACTAAACCAACATCCACTAGGACACTGTTAGCAACTGCAGCAGCTGCTCTATCAGATAGCTGGTAGCGTTCACAAATTCTGGCAAGGTTTGGCCATTTTTTGCGATTTTGAATGGATGGATTTGGCATTTCTGCTAAGAACTGAGAAACTGCAGATGATTGTGATGTGTCTGTGCTTGTTGATGCCAAAGATTCGGACTCCGAGACATAATCAGTAGTTGACAGAGTAATAATTTTATTTTGGCATTGTGAACTTGGGGCATTGACATGTGATTCTGAACGTCGTATAAATTTTTGGTCAGATGAGGTCAAGGGCAAAGCTACATCTAAACATTTTCCAATACGCCGACTCTTTTGATCTTCATAAAATACAAAATCTTCATCAGTCATTCGCAACTTGTGGTCTTTTTTCAAACGTCTTCGTTGTTCATTGTCATTGCAAAACACGTCGAACAACTTATCTATATCTGACAAGAACTCCGCTTCTTTTTCCAAAAAAGATGCTTCACATTTTTTCTTGGGATACCGATTAAGTTTACTGAAAGCTACCACCAGTGCCTGTACTTTTTTAGATATAGTTAAGTAATGTAATGGATAAACCTTACACCACACCCATCTGTCATGTATTTCTTTAGCAACATCATTTGCAACGTCCACAGTTCTAAAATTTTTGAATTGGATGATCCTCTCTAACACTTGACATTTGGTGGGTAATATACCGGATGGAAAGCTTTTACTTCCAGTGAAAGTGTATCCACTATGTAAAACTTTAACGTTGCTTGCACTTCGCCTGGTTGTCATAGCTATAAACTACGGTGGTTATCAAGTTATTTCAGTTGTAGTACTAAGCACCTAATTACTTATCTACAAAGAAAAAAATCTTTAAAAATTTGTAAGGATTAAGTAGACGTAAGCCTACGTCTACCTAATCCTTAAAAAAAGCTATGTTACACCTGCCAAAACTAGTTTTTTGACTGTAACTTTTTTTATGATTGAAATAGACAAAAAAGTCCTCTTAGCACTCATAGAAACATGATGATTCTGCAACTTTTGAGCTTTAAATCAGGTCTCTATGACTAGCGGTTATCAAGTAACATGATTTTATGGCCATTTTACCCCCGCGACCAATTTTTGGGGGGTAGCCAGCCCATGGTAGGTGGCAACTGGCTCAAGTCGATTTTTTTCTATTTTTAGACCATTTGCCAGGATTTCCAAACTACACTTTTCTGAATTTCCAAAAAAATTTTTTTTCACTCCACCCTAATGCGCGTGTCTAATATTCAGTATTCCTAACATAATGTCCATGGTTTGATTCATGATTGGGATAATTTTTTATTATTTATAATTGAGCTGAGACCTATCATCAAGGGGGGTGTCGTTAAGTATGAGCCGTTGCGTTTTTTTCGGAAGCTCTCCTACTCGTTATGAGCTTGCATGCACTCTCTCCTCTCCGATCTAAGCTATTCCCCAAATCTATCCCTAACCCTAATGAGTGTACGCATGAGAGGAGCAAGAGCACACGCACGCTCATACACGAGTCGCAAAGATTGCAAAAAAAAGCGGTCGTCTTATACTTAGCGATGTCCATCAAGAATTGGGTTCGTGAGCTTGTTTAGTTACGCAACAATTTAGACCTAGTCATTGTCTAAAGCTATTGTTTGACTAGCATCAGGTGGACCATGGGGTGCCAACCTGTTTGGTTAGTAGTTTTACATGCATTGAGATACAGTATTAGTATTAAGCAATATCGTTAACCATTATATTTTGATTTGTGGTGATATTTGGAGTGTGGTGTAACAAGTTTACGAAGTTTTTGCTGTGCAGTGTGGTATGCAGATAGAATTAAGCAGTGCAGTACAGTTTGCAAACAAAGAGTTTGTGGATCGCGCTATCTCTTCTTTGTTTAGCACAATTCATAACTTACGTGGGTTTTGGATTGGCGCAAAAATCTGGTACTGTGTAGCTGAACTTTCTAACCTGTAACCTTCCTCTACCTCAGACGTAGTCTATTAATGTGAAATCTAAAAGCATGCCTCCAAAACGAGGACCTGCAAATAAGCCAGCTCCTCGAGCAGCTGCAACTAATGCCAAGAAGTCTACAGGTAAATTACCGGTATTGTACCAATTTGTATGCTCTGTAAAATTCAAATTCCTCTGAATTGCCACTTAGGTGTCACTTACAAATACAAAACCAATGTTTTTTTACTGGGAACTACGAAAAACTGATTTTGCTTGCACTCAATGAAAATGATGACAGATATTAGATTAGTTGACTTAATGGTGTAATATTGGATAGCCTTGCTGCATACCAGTATAT
Source organism: Trididemnum nubilum (assembly GCA_963965965.1). NCBI lineage: Eukaryota > Metazoa > Chordata > Ascidiacea > Aplousobranchia > Didemnidae > Trididemnum > Trididemnum nubilum. Next base: position 36,198,740 of record OZ014484.1, on the reverse strand, counting down.
CAGATATTACCGGTATGTACCATTGACGACAAGTATACCAATCATGGAATCAAAAACTATTGAAAAGTGACTTCACTTGCACCCAAGTCTCAGTTCGTTTAGACATTCAATTATATTAGTGTCATCTAACTGTAGCATATTAATGCAATCTTAATGCACTGTGTTTATGTTTATTTTTTGGTAAGGAAGTAGCTGGTGTTATGTTATGTAACACCCACAAAGAGAATAACAGAGGAAAGAGTGAGTGCTCATTTACTTTGGTTTGGGTTAGATTTTGAGTTTGGGTTAGGATTAATGTTAAGGTTAGAACTAAGGTTAGAGTTTGGGTTAGGTTTAAGGGATGTTGTTACGTATGGTATGAGTTGTCCGCTTTTTTTCAGAATCTCTGCGACTCGTGTATGAACGTGCATGCGTGCACTCATTAGGGTTAGGGCTAGATTTGGGGAATAGCTTAGATCGGAGAGAAGGAGAGAGCACTTGCGCATTCATAGGCATCGATTTTGGGGGACGTGGGTTGGTACCCCCTTGGGTCTGACCCTGGCAGGGGCAAAATATGTCTGGCCCCCTCGGTTTTTTGGCCAGTAACACCCCCTTGGCAACGAGAAATCCAAAATTTCAGACTGAGATAGAGCCAGAATGCAGTGAAGGGCTTTTTTTTTGGTCTTTACCTGAATTTGGGGCCAAATTCCGGACTGAAATAGAATTATTAAGTTTAACCAAACTTCCCAAAAACATTTTGCCCCCTTGGAATTTGCTTAGCCTAATCAACAAAAAATTGTTGCCTATGAGCGTGCTCATACACACGTTGTAGAGCTTCCGAAAAAAAAAAAGCGACGGCTCATACTTAATGATATCAGGTTTAGGGCTGGGGTTAGGGCTAGGATAGCGATTTTCTTATTCTTACGTAATGTAACAGCAGCCTCTGTCTTTTGTTACATTGAAGTCGTAATATGGGGTGTCGTTAAGTATGAGTTAATGCTTTCTTTTTTGGAAGCTCCGCAACTCGTTTATGAGTGTGCATGTGCTTTCTTCTTCTCTCCGATCAAAGCTATTCCACAAATCTAGCCCTAACCCTAACGAGTGCACGCATGAGAAGAGCAAGAGCTTGTGCACACTCATACACGAGTTGCAGAGATTCAAAAAAAAAGCGGATGGCTAATACTTAACGACGTCCGTAATATGTTTGTACGTGTATAGTCCGTATCTGGTAGCCTACAGTATTTCATTTAATATTTTGACACTGTTGCATTTTTTTTTCAAGGTCCAGCAGCTGCAAAGAAAGCAGGCAATGTAGCTGGGAAGAAATCATCAACTTCTGCATCCAAACCTACTCAAAAAGAGCCAAAGAAGGAAGTTAAAAAAGGACCCACTCCTGAAGATTTGGCTGCAATTAAAATACAAACATGTGCTAGAGGGTTAGTCATTTGCTGGAGGCTATATACAGTAGTTTGTTGTTCCAAATTAACTACCAGATTTGTAGCAGTGATGAGTTTCTAAACACTTAAGTGACTTACCCTGAATTGCTTTGAATTAGTCAGTCGGTAATGTTGTCGAAACTAATAATGTAATATGTCTTGTTCATTTAATCATGTAAAAGTATCATTAAATCTGAAATAAAACAGTAGGCTACCATGAAACGACTATAGTTTACTTCGGACACCAGTTCCAACTTTAAACAGTGCCTTTAGCGGCTGGTTTTAAGTTTTCTAATTCTTTTTCTTGTATAAACAGTAAAAGGATTCAATGAGTTTCCTAAAACCTCTTACGAAAATGTAAATGCTTAAACTCTAAACCAACCACTAAGAGAGCTGTTTGAATTTAGACCATGTTGTCCGAAGTTTAGTCATTTTATAGTACTGATAATAATTGAGACTACGAAGATGATTTTTTTTATTGGTGAATTATTACATTTTTTGTCAAGTCAACTTCTGGGTAAATTCTGAGTTGTCATTTTGTCACAATAATGTCATTTTTAATTTTAGGTATCTTTCAAGAAAACAGCTTGGACTTTTGAGAAAGCAAAAACTAGAGTATGAGGAAACAATCGAGAAGATTCAAAGAGAGGTGTAGTTTTGACTGAATTTTTTAAATGAAGTTCTGATGGTGATGCTGGTCATTATCAAATTTCAGTTTGCAATGTTTGTATGAGAAAAATGAACTTCTGGAAAGAAAGTTATGTCTGATGTGTATTCTGTCATCAATATATCTTATAGCAGGGTTCGAAATTAACCCTTGCCCTAGGCAATCTGAAATCACCTCAGGCAAGTTATTTTTCAGCTTCACGTGCCCGATGGGCAAATTGACAAAAAACTGCAATGAAAAATTGAAATGAATGAATGAAAGTGATTAAAATCGAACAAGATTGACCTATTTAGAATAAAATAAAATGCAAGCAAAGAAAGCTTTTGCATGCTTTGTTTTAGTGCAATCACTGCAGTGAACACTTTGCTTAATCGCACGCACATCATTAATCGCAATTAACACTTCTTAATCTCATGCAGATTCGTTCGATACTCAGACGATCTTTGCAACTTTTTTGGCAAAAAATGTTACGTTCTTTTCCCATGAAAATTGTTTTTACTCTTGCCACATTAACTGCTCTATTGGTTGTCACAACTCACAAGTACTACCTGTACTACAAGAATGCATCGTCGAAAATTTTGCTTAGATATTTAACTCTTCTTTTTGCAATTTTTTTTCACTGGCGTGCTTTTCGAGATATTTGTGGTTGAAAATGTGTTTGCAGCAAAAAGCAATGTGAATCAGTGTTAATGTAACAAATGAAGTGACTACTGGTACAATCAAAAATCAATTTTGGTGTATATATTGCATGATTGCCAAAAATTAACTGATTACCGGTACGTCACATTGATATAGCAATCGGGCACATAAACTTGATTTTCTTGGCTTTTGCTGTGAAGTGTTTTTAAGCATTTTTTCAAAATTCCACATCCTCAGTTTTCACTCCTGAGTCTATTTGTATCGAGAAAGTTGAAATTTCCTTGGGCAAGTAAGTATTTGACATCTCTTTTCTGACGGACTAGTTGTTGAAAAAGTTATTTTCGCCCCCTGTTTATAATATTGGAATTGATAAGAAACAGTTATTACAAATAAATAACACTTTGTTGTTGTTTTGAAAAGTATGATTGAATTCAATCCAGCAATTCTAAGGATTTTTCTTACTAGCTTTTCAAAGGTTACTCAAAGTATATGACTGTGTAGTTAACAAAACCTTTAGTACTATACTACTTCCTTGATTATCCTTACCTCGTTAATCCGGATTTTGTCTGGCTGTTCAGTGGGTTAGACAATTTATGCTGTAACAATAAAGAATTATTTCTGTAAAATTTTGCTCAAGGTTTCTCAGTTGTCGTTTCAATCTTACAAAGCTCTTTGTACCGTTACAGAATCACTGAGGCAGTTGAAATGACCATTAAGGCACCAGCTTAGCAATTTTTCGATTATTTAATGCGGGGACAAAAGTTTCCGAAAGTAATTTTGAATATCACTCAAACCTACATTGCTTTCAATAAAAAGTACTGTAATCCCCCCAATGCTGTTTAGTTTGATGTTTTTCCTCAATTAAGTTTTGATGCTTTTGAATCCGTTTTTTGTTGTATTGTTTTGGTTTAAATAAAGAAATTCAAATTTTAATTATCCGTTTTTTTTTGCTTATCCACATAGATTTTAGAAATGCTGTTCCAACTAGATCAGATAATTGAGGACGTAATGTAGTTATCAACTTTAAAAAATTAAATTCCGTAAAACTGCGTATTAATCAGATTTTATATGCGCTAGTTTATTTCTGAAATATACTTATAATTAATGGTTTAGAATTTTGATTTGGAGTTACAGTACTATACAGTATTTTCGAAACTTGATTGTCTGATTGCTAGTAATTGCAGTTTGACATCATTTTCATGTGAAGTCCCACATCAATCTGGCAGTAGATACTACATAAATGTATACATCATTGTCAGAGTTGAAAAATTGAAGTTGCATTTTGAATTTCCGATTTTTTAGGCTTTTGTTGCGATGGTTAAAGCTGAACAAGAAGCTGCTGAAAGAGAGTTGGCCAAAGAGGAAGAAGAGAGAAAAAGAAAAAGAGAAGAGCAAAAAAGAAAGAAGAGAATGCTAGAAGCTGCGTTTGATGGAGATGTTGGTGAAATGGAAAATATTTTGAGAGAGGTAAATGATTAATTTTGATCTTTAAATACAAAACGCAGTTTATCTGTTGTTAATATCTTTTTTCAGTTTATTGATGTTGCTTTAAAGCAATCATCATGTACAGTATCATCAATGCCATTATCTGAAATAATCAAAATATATATGCCGTTGTAGCAACAATGTTTTAATTTTGTTAAGCAAAATCACCGATTAACTGATTACGAATTTTTGTTGTCACTTTTCGCTACATATTGTATCTTGTTTCTTTAGGTTGAAGAAATTGATAATCAAAATGGTGTACCAACAGATGAAATCGGTAGGATCACTCGTCGTATTCATCAGATGTCGGTAGTTGAGTGTCAAGATGCAAACGACAACACTCCACTATCTGAGGCAGGAAGTGGTGGAAATGTGGATGCTATCACTTTTCTTATTCAAAGAGGTTAGTAGATTATGCAGTAATTTCCCGATTATTTTTGTGGTGAAAGATAAATTACAGTCATACCTCGGTTTTCGAACATAATCCGTTCCAGAAGGCTGTTCGAAAAGTGATTTGTTCGAAATCCGAAACAATTTTTGCCATTAAAATTAATGCAAATAATTTTAATCCGTTCCAACTCTAGAAAACAACTTTTGTAAAGTATTTGTTTACTATTTTACACCATAAACTGTACTGTGTACTGTAGTACCACAAATAAAAATGGGTTGAAGTAGATTGTAATTTATTTTAATAAAAGATTTCCTATCTAAGATGATGAAAAAAAAACAAAAAGTAAACATTTCTTATGTTTTATTTTTAAAACATCAAAAACATTAAAGGTTAAGATGCAGTACAATACGAAAAATTTTGAAAAAATTTGCAGAAATTACTAATCAAGCAGTAAAAAAAAATACAACTGCTCAGTTACACTAAAAATCGTGAGAAAAAAGCCGACATATGCAGCATCATGGCGCATTCGTGTTCGCTCGGCTTCTTTCGGTTTGGTCGTGATCCGAATTTTTGTTCGAAGTCTGAAACGTAAAAATCTCGAATTTATTGTTCGAAAACCGATTTGGTCGAGAACCGAAGCGTTCGATAACCGAGGTTTGACTGTATTAGGGTAGATTTCTTTTAATGTTGCAAATGTTCACTTTTTAAAAAATTTTCAATTGATGTTTTTTTCATTTGTGTTGAGTAGTAGTTTTAAACTGTTGTCGTTTTTTCTTATTGTTTGGCAATTGACTGTAAGCATATAGCAAGCAGGCCGCAATAAAAAATGTCAATACCAGTTAGAATCTTTCCGTTCTAGCTTGTACAGTAGCTTGAGTTGCATTGAACGGCAATTTACAAGTAATAGCTTCCTTAAAAATGCCGAATTGACTACAGGGGTAGTTATTCTTATTCCGGATTGTACTAAGTGCTGTGATTGCATTACGTGTGATCTGGGCAAGTTTGATCACGTACTGTTGAAAAATTTATTTCAAGAGCCAATTGTTGCTCTGAAATTTTGGGAAATTCTGAACTTAAAAAATTTGGGAAAATCTGTGCGGAACATAATATGTGGTTTATTTAGAAAAATGTGCTGATGTGAAAGTAAGACTAAATTGTGTGCGAAATGGCAAACTTGATTTACATACTCTCGAGACTCGACTATTAAAAAATCAAAAAAAGAAACACTGCAAGTTCAATTTTTTCGTTAGTTTTTCATTTTCAAAGGATATATAAACCTTAAAAATTTGTTCTACTTTGGCTTGATTCCTTTAGATAATCACTGATTTTACGGAGTAATTTGACGATAGATGCAAACAAGTTACTTTTGTTGTTCTCTTGTTCATGTTTTAATATGTGTTAAAAAAAAACAACTTCATATGGTGAATAGAAGCTTAATGTTTTTTCTCGTAGGTGCTGATCCTAACACTATTGGTGCTTGGGGAAGAACTCCTTTGTACCGGGCTGCTTTTAGTGGACACATGGAAGCGGTAGAATGTTTTCTTCAATACGGTTCTGATCCACGAATATACGCGAACGATGGAAACACTCCAGAACAAGTTAGTACTTTTAGCAAGACAGTAAATGGACATTTTCATATGAAACTTGATACAACGAAAATATAAGTCACTCACAATTTTGGTTACTACGCGTTCTATTACGCTGAAGCGTGTAACAAGTTGGCGTTGCCTGTCTCCACGCTATTACGCCCGGGCAATTTTTCTTTCAAAAAGTAGCAGCATTAGTGAGCTGTTGGTAACACTCTGCGTCCGTTTTGACCGGCCCGAGACTTGAACTTAAGACCTGCCGCTCCATAGACAATTGACCAACTGGTCCATTTGTTTGATTAACCGATATCTTGAATTTGAAATTGGCAGGTAGCATCTGTGAAGCAAATCGTCGAAACGTTGCAAAACTGGGACATTTCCATGACTGAAACTATTTTGCAAAAAATGGAGGCTGAGAAAGAACGCAAGAAGAGTGAAGAGTTAAAAAGAAGAGAAGCAGAAACAAACAAGTAATTGATTGTAATTATAATTGTTTCTTTATTTACCAAGTGGTCTTGTGGTCAGGATTTTTTTGCAATTTTCATTGAAGTACTAAAAATTAAATGCGGGTAGTTTAAGGTCATATTTACTCTAAACCGTTTGTAGATTGTAGAAATCGTGAGGTCCAAGGTAGGTTTACTTATTTGGTAGTTTACTGGTTATTGACCGAAAGTTTTAGAATGATGACCAAAAAAAATTAAAGCCATTTAGGTCAAAATGAAGCAAAAAAATTTTAAAAGATTTTGCTTTGAATCCTTAAAATTGGCCTTGCGATTTTGAAAATGACCAAAATTTTTTGAAATGATTGAAAAAATATTTAATCGTTGATTGAAAAAATATTAAACAACCAACCGCTTACTAACCCCAATGTTGGCGATCAGTTGACTTGGTTCGGTTCAAACCACCAGCTCTTGGTGAAAAAATAAACTAAAAATCCGTACTGATGTGTGTTGGACTTGACAACTCCGTCACTTTTTTCTTAGCTGAATTTCGAGCCGATTGAATGTTGATACAAGCCCGATATATTGAACTATTCCACCCAAATTGCCACTAGACTGAATATTCAATTTAATATTGCCTTGTTGTCATATCTTGAAACAAATTGTTCTTTTTGGCTTGTTTGATTTTTCTTTTTTGGTTTGTTTGATTTTTCTTTGTTCACAGGGAAAGAATAGTAAGGCCTATTGCTTAGTAAACTCAATTATTATGTGGTTGTGAAGAACTATTTAGAGAAGTGAAGAACTATTTTAAACTATTTAGCAATGAGCGATTAAGCGTGTGAAGAACTATTTAGCAATGAGTGAAGTAAAGAACTATTTAGCAATGAGCGATTAAGCGCGTATATACTAGGTTAGTTAGTTTACTTGCAGAACCGTTGTAATGTTGTGTTTAGTGGTTCAGTGGATAGAGTGTCTGCTACTGAAACGATGGACTCTGTTTGATTCTCGGTCAAGTCAAACCAAAAACTATAATAATTGGTGTTCACGGCTTACCGTTCAGCCAGAAGAGACAGTGCAAAGCTGACGCATGTGATAGACAGGTGAGCAGGTGTCAGCTTGATGACGCTAAAACCGAAGGATCCCTTTACTGTTACGTGGCCAAGGCAACTCTTGACATTAGTAATATGTAAAATTTTACATTTTTTGTGTTCTCAATTTTTTAGACTGCAAGGGGAATTGAGTGAAATCCAGAAATTTTACGGCACAAAGCAACACATTCTTGAAAAGTGTTACTGCGAGTTGCAAAAAAGAATCCACGAGCACGATCGAGCTGTGGACAGCGGGTTTGACAAACCTGAAATCACTCTGGCAGTAAGCATACATTATGCAATAGAACCGTTTGAATGTAAATTGAAAATAAAAGAATTGGAGAAATCTAGCTATCTGGGATAACGCCACCGGTAACGCGATTTCTGCAACCTAATCCCTCAACTGCAACAGCTAACCAAGATTAAACACTACTGACAAACTTGAACAACTAAGCCACTGGCAATGGCCTAAATTATCTTTCATCGTGATAAAGTTTTTCTTTTTGGAATTGAAGTTTGAATATAAAGTGGTTAATGTCCGACCATACGTCATCTTATGGCAGAGAAACTAGTCAAGCTGCGTATTTAAACATTATTGTACGTACATGTATTATGACGTAATTCTTTTTTTTCTGTAAAAATTGCTTTGTTTTTTTTCCATCTTGTACTGTTTTGCTAAACTGAACTTATCAGAAATCATTTACTTTTGTGAACAAATCGTGAAGCAGGTCAGGCAATGTCATGTGAACGACAATGAATTTTTATTGAAGTACTATTTCACTCTAGATTTTTTGTTATTTAAATTAGAAATAAGTGTTGTGTTCTGCCTTTATTGCCGAAGTTTTGTGCAACATTTTCACGGCAGGCCGTCAAAGACGCTGAAGCTGATCTTGAAATCGCCAAGTTGAACGCAATGAAGGCTCGAGAATCTTTGGAACAAGCCAAGTTGAAGCTGAGAGAACAACAGCATGATGGTATTGGTAGTTTTAGTGTTAACTAAGGGTTGCTGCTGCAGTGACAAAGATCTAACGGTAATAGCTGGTCTGCAGTTGTACAATTGTAACCGTACTTGAACTATTGTACGATGTTGGTTAATGGTTAAGGCAGCATAAAACTAAACAGTTACACAATCAACAAACGTTTAATCGTTTGCGAACTTTTTGGCTTAAACGCTACTTGCGCGGAAGCCTAGGAAAGAGCCACCGAAAGGGCGACTACCTAAAGCAAGCGTTGTGAAAAAGTTACACTCCTGCAGGATTCGAACCTGCAGCCTTTGAATAACCGGTGCACTGATCTACCACTTGAGCTAGAGAGGATGTCCCCTCGTATGCTTAATTTTATCTATTAAACCCAGCAACTTGCTTTTGCTATGATTTTGATAATAATTTAATTATAGCAGTAGACCGGTAATCGAAAGGCTGCTGGTTCGAGTCCTGTGGGAGAATAGCTTTCTCGCATTGCTTGTTTTAAGTAGTCGCCATTCTGGTGACTCTATCCTAGGCTTCCGCGCTGATAGCCTTTAGGCCAAATCAAAATTAAGTCTTTCATTATACTCGTTGTATTACGCCATGGCGTGTAACGAGTTTGCGGGCCCCATCTCCGCGTCATTGCGTCCAGGCAACACAGCTCTTTTTGAAGAAATGTCACAACGGTCGCGAGCCGTTGGCAACGCTACGTCCGATTTGATCTGCCGCGGATTTGAACCTCAGACCTTCAGAGACGAACGTGTTACCCCTCAGTCAACCATTATTTTTATTGCATTGACTGCGATTTTTATTATTAGTACCGTTTAAAGTTCGCAAAACATTATTTCGATCTTCAATGTTGAAATTTTTTTTCGCAGATACAGAAGAACTTCCTGGACTGAAGTGCAACATCCGGGAGTTAGATGAAGTATTAATGCGGGATGTCGGAAATAGGATAAAGGATTCGGGCAAGTGGCCGATGCTGATTGACCCCACGGGACAGGCCAGCACCTTCCTCCGATACAGAGACACGAACTACATGTGCGCTCTAAATCCTCAAGACATGCAGGAAGAAAAGATAAGGTTGGCACTTCTCGGGGCAATCCGGTAAGTGCAAAAATCTTTTGAGCTGAAGTTGAGTTTTGCGTTAAATTTTAAAAACCTTTGTACTGTATAATCTCAATAAAGCATACATTACTCTATTACTCTTTTGTTTGTGGTTTTCTACATAACTCTACAGTGTATAGTATATTGTAGATTTGTTGAATAGATATTGAATTCGTGAATAATATCTTGTTTAAGTGCGAAAAGAAACTCGTTAATTTAAATATTAACAAAATTGATATTTTAAAGGTACAATTTAAATTGAATGTTATAAAAGTTATTCTTGAATTTTGCTTTCAGCTTCGGTAAGCCTTTTGTGATCGATATGTTGGAAGTTGACATGTTTGCGACCGTTAGTGATATTTTCAACCGGATTAGTCCTGGCCTAATGGAAGCTATAATGAGTAAGGACATCATCAAAGACGAAACGTAAGTTTGACAAATTGACATGTTATGACAACGAGACTAAAAAGAGCCAGATTTTTGTCACGCATTTTTCTTCGTTTTTATTCTTCGAAAGATCGTGTCAGGACAATGGTATAGATACACATTTTATTTGTGTTTTGGTTATGGTGTAAGGTTATTTTCAATCCTACTCTGCCTTTATTTTTCGTAGTTAGAAACCATTTTTGTTTCAGATATATGAAGTTGGTTAAAAAAACAGACGCGGACGAGTACCAGAGTTCAAAGTTCCAGCACCATCGTGTTGATAACTTCCTACTAATCATCATCACCAAGAACAAATTCCCGCCCGATCCACTGCTGGAACAAACTTATCCGATCCGCATTGTTCTTCCCAGTACTTGAATCCGCCAGATATTGAAGTTTCAGTTGAAAATTAATCAATTCTAAATTGTTTATACCAGTACCAATTCACCTGATAACTTCATAGTTTGTATTAGAGGTTTTTTACACGATTTGATTAAAAGTTAAACCGTATTTTGCTTGTAATTCTAATTTTTAAAAATTTTGCTCTTTAAATATTACGTTAATTTTACTCCATTTTGTGATAGATTTTACACTGTGCGCCTTACACTGTAATGCTTTTACCACATTTTGTTTACATTCCAACATAGTTTGCCTAAATTTCATATGAAACTGTGCTAAAATGTCAAAATCGCTTGTTAATAATCGAATTTGCACTGTGCTTTGCTTTTTCAGTTTCTAGTTTCATTGTTGCGAATTTATTGTTTATAATAAGATGTCCTAATGGTGTTATACCTTGTGGTGCCTCCTACAAAGCCTCGACAAAATTATATCTTTTAAAGCCAACTAAGTTCTTCGTCAACAAGTCACAACCATAGTGGTTTGGAAGACTTCTGGTTACTACTTATCTGTTGGTGACGTATTGATGAGTTTTTGCCTCCAAAAGGTTTAATCTTTTCGCGCATAATTATGTTGTGGCGAAATATACACAGTAAGTGGGAGTTGATTATAAAGTGGCATTGGTGAGCAATGAACAATTGAGCATATTCTTTTGCACTGTAACCTTTTTGTCTAGTCTTTTACAGTAGCTACCTCACTAAACCGCGATGTTAATTGTTTGGAAATTTTACAATGGCTCTATTACATTGGTAAAAATTGCTATGCACAGAGCTGGACAGCGCTGTTTCGAGCTTTTAGCTCTCATCGGCAGCCCTCAGCTTCTCTAACAAAGTTATTCCCCAGCTTCTCTAACAAAGTTATTACAAAGTTATTCCCCAGTGGAAGTCGTTATGATTTCCCAGGAGTCGACCACGAAGGACGTCAAACTTGTCGGTTAAAAATTGCTATGTTGGTAACCAATGACTTGTAAGTTGGAGTTTAATCCAAAATATTTCGGTTGAAGTAGTTGGTTAATAGTTTTATTCGGTATTTACCACCGAAGTATATTTGTTAAGATTCGGTTTTAAGTGTATCCTTTTAACACTTCGATTCGATTTGCTCTCTCTCTGGCTGGCATCGCTGTCCGAACCCCAACTTGAATGCAAAGGCAACAGATTATAACAAAATGCGGGTACACTTAATTAAAATGCTGCCGGTACGCTACTAGCCTGTTAATTGTTATATTGTACATTCAAATGCAAGGAGGTTAATATTTTACGCCAATGCCCGAGTGTTAATTTACTCGATTTGAAATAGGATTGATGATGCATTATAGCATTTTACCAGTAAAAATAAAATCACATACGTAATGGAATGATTTTTGCCATATTTCTGGAAATAGCCAATGTACGAGTTATTTCGCTGGAAGAGTTGTTATTTGTGGTGAAACTCCATCAATCTGCTTTTACGAAATCGAAATGCGAGGCGATGTTTTCTATTACCGTATATTATTTATCGACGGGTGTAACGGAATGGGTTCTCGCCAGGGCCGGATTTACATTGCGCGGGGCCTCTGGCCACTTTCAGATTTTCGCTGCCCTTTCTTACCAACTGTAGGTGAAAACCCAAAAAAAGTCTTCCATTCTAGCGACCTGGCACTGTGTCATCTTGCCATATGGTAATTCCGGCTCTAGTTCTCGCTTCGTATTTACAACAACCTTGGTCTCACGATTTGGCTTCATCTCTCACCCAGTCCAAGAAGTAGCCAGGCTGCAACCTCGATCGATTTTTCTTGAGTTCCTTAATTTTTTCGAGTTAAAGTTTGGCAAAAATATCAAGTTTTTCAAGTTCAGATTACAAAAATACTAAGCCTACATGTTTTCAATTTAATCGCTCTCTTTCTACACGTGCTGTTTTAGTAGGCCGCAGCGGTGTAAACAAATAAAAATGTAGCTGAGAGGAAAACGCAATATCAATTTACACTGCTTGATCAGCAAAAATTGTTTCTTTCCGACCGTTCTTTAATCTTAAAGTTTCTTTTTAGTAAATTCGAACTCAAACAGTGTTATTCGAGTTCAGGAAATTTAGTTTTTGGGGTACCAAAACGATCTAGTTTTTTTGAGTTCGCAGCTCAGATTGTAACGTTTTTGGCTAAAGGATTGTTTTTAAGACAATTCTTTCTGCTCGGTGATTCGTAGGCGGGTGCAGTTACTACTGTGTCGTGAAAAGACACTTTTCGGTAAATTGTAGGCTTATCAGAGAAGGAAATCAAACTTTCATTTTACTCGCTGTATTGCGCCGAAGCGTGTAACGAGTTTGCGGGGCCCATCTCCGTGTCATAGCGCCTGCAGAGAACTCAGCTTTGGAAGAAATGTCGCAGCGGTGGCGAGCCGTTGACAACACTGCGCCCAACACGAAAAGGAAGATGCAACAATCAATTAGATATTGACAATTTTAAGTTTTGTTGTCGGAGAAGAACATCACCCGTTCGTGGAATTTAAAAAGATCTAATACAGTACTGTACTCGCTGAATTATGCCCAAGCTTGTAATGAGTTGGCGGCTCTCATCCGTATCATTGCGCCAGAACAACAAGGGTCCTTTCGAAGAAATGTTGCCGGAGTGACAAGCCGTCTGCAACACTATCTGATTTGACCGGCCCAAAATTTAAACCACAGACCTCCGGCTCCAGAATCAAACGCGATACCGCTCGACTAGAGTTTCCAGTTTTCGCCGCGTGCATCTAACAAAACGGAAATAAAATGCTACTAAATTAGATAACATATGCATTGTTGTATTTGGATAAAAATTCGAGCTCAAAATCAATAACGGGGCGATTTGACAACTCAGAGCTATTAAAAAAAAACGTATAACATAGTAAAAAGAGGAGAGATCTAGAAAATAAACACTAATAAAAAAAAAACTCGAAGCGTTTTAAAAATTTTGATATTTTGAATTTACAATCGTTCTGCGCAGTAAATCTGGTGGTGTGGTAACACCTGAAAGTTCGAGCTGTGTAAATATTTTGCTACCACAGTGGCTTTGACCCAGCAAGAACTCTGGTCAATCATTAATGTAGCCAACAGCAAGCAAACTATGCCATTTTTACGATTTAGCAAACATGGAAGAAATTTAAGGGAGTTTACCGGTCACAAATTTTCCAATAGAAAACAAGAGCATAATTTACAAAAATCGCAAAGAAAGCAGATCCTGGTTTCGAGAAAGAGCATTGTGACTAATAATATTGAAGTTTGAGGGTTCGATACACTCAGTGGGGCTATTTAAACTTTTCAGAAGTTGTATTTGTAACCGTTTCTTTAAACTTAGTGGCAGCCAACGGGCAATCAGGTATGATGTGAATATCAATTTTTAAAATTTTTGATTTGGCTCGACCAGAAGTCAAACCAGAGTCTGTCCTTTTTAAATTTATCTCAAATTACGTGCTAATTTTTGATGCGCAATGATTGAAATTGACTTAAACATTTTTTTTATTAAGACACCTCTGATGATTACGATTAACGGTAAAACAGACTGTTCGGTTTTTAATTTTTGACGTGTACGAGTCTACAATGTGTTATGATACTATTATAAACATTTTTTTCTTGAAAAAATTAAAAATAAAACAAACAAACAGAAATTTTGTTAAGTTTTTTCGAAATAACAACAAACGGTTTGGCCCAAAACTTTAGTTAGTCGAGAGGTTATGCAGTCGTCTCTGAAGCGGGAGGTCTGAGGTTCAAATCTCAGGCCGATAAAATTGGACACTGCTCCCACCGCTGCGACTTTCCTTCGAAAAAGCTGTGTTGCCCGCGGACGCGGAGATGGGCCCGACAAACTCGTAAAACGCTTTGGCGTAATACAGCAAATATAATGAAAGATTCGATTTGATTTTCAATCAAAAAATACTGCTAAGTAAAGATTCAAAAGTTCACGTTTTTGCTCGACTGCAACGTTAGAGTGCGCACTTTTTTCACTTTTATCTCTGATCATTTGGTTTATATGATTTTGAAGGAACAAATCGACCCCAAACATTAATGCAAAAAAATTTTTTTTTTCAAAATTTTGTTGTCTTGCTACTTTGCCGGGGTGGCAAAGATTTTTTCCGGGGGGGGGGGGGGGGCAAAAGCCCAAATTTCTCATATCTCGAAAAGTGTAGCACTTAGAATCAAAGTTTTTTCATCTATCGATTCAGCAACCCTAGTTTCCTATCTGTCTGCAATACATTATGTTGCGCTAACTCCTTTATTTTTTGAGTTATTTAGCAAAACCATATTACACGTACTCCATGCTGGGGTGAGTTGGTCCAATCCTGTACGTTATCCATTGCACGCAAGGGCGCCGAGAGCCGAACGTGCGCCCGGGAATAGCTCAAACATGGATTGGCACCCTCAAATTGGATGGGCCTCCACTCGAACTCAATTATGATGTGATGGGCCCCCTCAAATTGGATGGGCCCCCGACCGAAATCAAGTGATCTCCAAAAGAAAAAGGTCTTCAGCAAAATTTCGACTGTTTTTCTCAAAAAAAAAAAAGGTCTTCACCGAAATTTCGACTGTTTTTCCGGCCGAATTTCGATGGGCCCCCTCTCGAGCTCATTGGTCCCCTCATGGGCCCCCTAAACACCATGGGCCCCGCGGTCATTGTCCCCCCTGCCCCCCTCTCGGAGGCCCTGATTGCACGCACTAAAATTGCGTTTGTCAGAACCAATGCACACTGTAGCTGCATGATATTGCTGTAACATCACAGTGCCCCCTACTGTCTCAATTTCGCGCTTCAGTTGTCAGGAATTGGGCCTGTTAGAGAAAGTGTTAGAAGTGGAGTTTCATTGAGAAGTAGAAGCGTGAATAATCAGGCAATGGACGAGTGGAAATTTGCAGCAGAAATGAAAGGTAATGTTTTGCCAACAGTAAAAGATGTAATCGGGCATTATATCTTCGTCCGAAGCAGTCTGATGTGCAGCGCCAAAAACTATTTGCATAAAAGACCGGAGTTCAATGTGTGAAGGATGAGGTAGTCGTCAAAATCGAAGCCATATGGGAAAAAAGTAGTCTTCCAACAATAGGAAGAAAATCAATGGAAACTAAGTTAAGAAATGTTTTAGAAAAGTATGCTGTAATGAAAGCAAGAAGGACGAGGTCTGACAAACTACAGTTTGAAAACCTCTTTGATGTGAGCGCCAGCAAATGCAATCATGTTGAAATTGTGGTGAAGTATGGAAAAGTGTACTGCAAATATGCCCACGCTAAAGCCAAATTCCTGTTGGAGGTAAGACGTATTCATGAACATCGCGAGTAAAATTACATTTTAATAAAGGGCCAACATTGCATTGATACGGTATGTATAATTTTTATTTGTCTTTCTTTCCGTTGGTCCAATAAAAACGGGTATTCTAGAGATAAAAATTGCGTTAGGATTAGGAAGTGTCCTAATATCGTACTACGCAATATCAAAAATTTGTAACTTTTAGATTATGCGAACATAGACCAGTCCATGATCTCATTATATTCTTTTTTATTTCGCCCCTCCCCCATATGATGCATTATAAGTTTCCTAAACATCACTTCTCCAAAAGCTCGCTAATGCATTTAAACCAGAGACCCGTTGTTGGGTTTTCGTGAATTTTTCATCCCCTTGAACAGTTAGTCACATTACGAATTTTTCAGCCCTAACACCCTCCGATTTGATACCGGACCTCGTCCAGCTTTAGTGCTTCATATTCAGGTGAAGAACCGCAGAGGCCAATTTAAACGATTTCCGACTACATTTGAAACCACAAGTGTACAGTAATTTTACTCGCAATGTTCATAAATACGTCTTACCTTGAATGGGAATTTGGCTTTAGCGTGGGCATATTTGCAGTACACTTTTCCATACTTCACCACAATTTCAACATGATTGCATTTGCTGGCGCTCACATCAAAGAGGTTTTCAAACTGTAGTTTGTCAGGCCTCGTCCTTCTTGCTTTCATTACAGCATACTTTTCTAAAACATTTCTTAACTTAGTTTCCATTGATTTTCTTCCTATTGTTGGAAGACTACTTTTTTCCCATATGGCTTCGATTTTGACGACTACCTCATCCTTCACACATTGAACTCCGGTCTTTTATGCAAATAGTTTTTGGCGCTGCACATCAGACTGCTTCGGACGAAGATATAATGCCCGATTACATCTTTTACTGTTGGCAAAACATTACCTTTCATTTCTGCTGCAAATTTCCACTCGTCCATTGCCTGATTATTCACGCTTCTACTTCTCAATGAAACTCCACTTCTAACACTTTCTCTAACAGGCCCAATTCCTGACAACTGAAGCGCGAAATTGAGACAGTAGGGGGCACTGTGATGTTACAGCAATATCATGCAGCTACAGTGTGCATTGGTTCTGACAAACGCAATTTTAGTGCGTGCAATCAGGGCCTCCGAGAGGGGGGCAGGGGGGACAATGACCGCGGGGCCCATGGTGTTTAGGGGGCCCATGAGGGGACCAATGAGCTCGAGAGGGGGCCCATCGAAATTCGGCCGGAAAAACAGTCGAAATTTCGGTGAAGACCTTTTTTTTTTTTTGAGAAAAACAGTCGAAATTTTGCTGAAGACCTTTTTCTTTTGGAGATCACTTGATTTCGGTCGGGGGCCCATCCAATTTGAGGGGGCCCATCACATCATAATTGAGTTCGAGTGGAGGCCCATCCAATTTGAGGGTGCCAATCCATGTTTGAGCTATTCCCGGGCGCACGTTCGGCTCTCGGCGCCCTTGCGTGCAATGGATAACGTACAGGATTGGACCAACTCACCCCAGCATGGAGTACGTGTAATATGGTTTTGCTAAATAACTCAAAAAATAAAGGAGTTAGCGCAACATAATGTATTGCAGACAGATAGGAAACTAGGGTTGCTGAATCGATAGATGAAAAAACTTTGATTCTAAGTGCTACACTTTTCGAGATATGAGAAATTTGGGCTTTTGCCCCCCCCCCCCGAAAAATGTTTGCCACCCCTGTAAAGTAGCAAGACAACAAAATTTTGAAAAAAAAAATTTTTTTGCATTAATGTTTGGGGTCGATTTGTTCCTTCAGAATCATATAAACCAAGTGATCAGAGAGAAAAGTGAAAAAAGTGCACACCCTACTGTAACGTGGGATTACCAGTGGCGGATTTAGGGGGGGGGATGGGGGATGCATCCCCCCCACCAGCCTAAAAGTAACGATTTTGGCCGAAAAATTAGCCTCTATTTCGAATAATTCGGCTCCAGTTAGAGATGCATCCCCCCCCATCAGCCTAAACCTAACGAATCCGGCCGAAAAATCACTCTCAATTTTGGTGAAGACTTTTTTTTTTTTTTTTTTTTGGAGACCACCTAATATTGGGCGAAAAAACCGCTTGAATTTCCGATTTCGGCCGAAAAATCACTCTCAATTTTGGTGAAGACCTTTTTTTTTTTTTTGGAGACCACCTGATTTTGGGCGAAAAAAAGTTTGAATTTCTGAATTCGGTCGAAAAATCACTCTCAATTTCGGTGAAGACATCCGAATTTTTGAGGTTTTGTGCTTAAAATCCCCCCCCCACCAAAATTTTCTAGATCCGCCACTGGTGATTACATCATAGAGCCTTTATTTAGTAGTTTAGAACCAGACGCGTGGAGAAAAAGAGAAAAGCATTGAAGAAAAAGTTTGCTCTTATTTCGAAGGTCTTTTTGCAGTTGCACTTATTCGACTAATTTAATTAGACTTGTTCGTACTTCGTAGAACGAGTGAACCATGAAGAAAAAAGTCACGCTGATTGGGCGAATCGTCAATTTTTTGAGCAAATAAACCGTGAAGAAAAAATGACAAAATTGTCGGTGCCCAGTTTACTAATAAAGAGTCTATGATTAGCAGTGACGTGCAGTGAGGCTTTTGGCTGGTGAGGCACAATTTTTTTTCACACACATGTTCGCAAAAAAATTATTTAAGACAATAAATGACAAGCTAATAATTGTTTTCATAGCCATTAAACCAGGGCTGCCCAACCCGTGGCCCGTGGGCCACATTTGGCCCGCGAAGCTGTTTTGTGTGGCCCGCAAGGTCTTTTTGCGCGGTTGATTTTTTCATGGAAAGGCTTACTTAGCATTTTCTGGGAAATAAAAAGGTCCAAACCAAAACCTTCTTCCGTTTGGTTCTCCCGAAATCATTTCGGATTTGCGGCAAAGACCTTTTTTTGTGGTCTTCACCTAGTTTTTGGGACAGATACCCGAAATACTGGCCAAAGTGAGCACCGATTTTGTTCAAAAAACTTGCAATTATTTGGAGTTTAACCTTGGTAAAAATGCATGTGGCCCGCAATAACTTTTCTCCCGTAAATGTGGCCCGTACCAGTAAAAAGGTTGGGCAGCCCTGCATTAAACGAAAACCAAATTTTTTGATAATTAATTATTCGTTTAATTTTTGCTGTTCACTTAAAGCCAAATCAATTCTTGAAGTTTCGAAAATCTATAAAGGCAGCCTAGCCTATTATCTGGCTTTGAATGTGGACATTATTGAACTTTTCGTACTTGCTAAGCCTTCTTGGCAAATTCTCAAAGTCACAAAAACCCGGTTTTAGTCCCAACATTATTATTTGCTAAAAACATGAAAGCAAAAATGAAGATTTGTATAGTGCAACCACTCTTTTCGTGAGTACGATTCTACTCTTTCTGAATTGAGGGGCTCTTTCGTAATGATGTCTCGAGCAAATCTTTTAAATCAGTTTTCTTTTAGCTATAACTTCAAGTTTAGATTAAAAACTTAGTTTAGAAAGTCTCTCAGCATTGAGACTAAATTTTCTTCCATTTTAGTTTATTTTCTCGTATTAAATTGTTTTTATTTCGCTAGAAAAATTACTTGTTCAATTTCGCATTGAACGAAAGACTACAAAAAAAACTGCTTAAACTTTTTCTCATTCTATGACGTCACAGGTGAGGCGCGCCGCAAAATCAGATTTAAAAGCATTATGCGTTGTCCGCGATTTGTCTGTGAAAAAAAGGCATACTTTTAGTTTATTCATTAAAATTTGCTTAGCTGAAGCAGGGTGTCGAACCGTTTCAAATAACGGTTCGGGTTAAGGTTTAGCTCCGGCTCAAAATATTTTAGCGGTTCAGGTTTGTTTCGGGTTCACTTGAGCACCATTTTCGAGGTTCAGGTTTGGTTCAGGTTCACTCAAGTAAAATATTACTGGTTCAGGTTCGGTTCGGGTTCATTGACTTAAAATTTAACTGTCGTTACTCGTTTCCTCCAGAAAAAAAAAGGAGAAATTGCTGATCCTGTTGAAGTTCACCACTGCTCTTATTGTGCGTGTACCAGCGCCAGCAGCATCCGGATATGGAAAAATATATTCTTATCTTTGTTAGGGGTTCAGGTTCGGTTTGGGTTCACTTGAGCACAATTTTGGGGGTTCAGGTTTGGTTCAGGTTCACTGAAGTAAAATTTTGCTGGTTCAGGTTCGGTTCGGGTTCACCAAAATGAAACGGTTCATTCGGGTTTACGGTTCGGGTTCAGGTTCGGTTCGACACCCTGAGCTGAAGTGAGGCACAATTGACAATGCCTCACTTCGCATATATGAAGCGATGCTCAATGGCACGCCGTAGTGATAGCAGTAATACACCGAATAGTTTGGGCGTTTTAATGCGAAAGACATAACATAAAAGTAGTGAATACACAAAAAAAGTAAATATGACAAAAATTAATAAAGTTTTTGATAAATATTTTGATTTGGGTGAAACCATTTTATTTTAATTATATACTTTATTTTCGTTTTCCTTTGCACAATTCTACAGGTGAGGCACGGCCTCACCTGCCTCCCCTGACCGCACGTCCCTGATGCTTAGATGTTCTAGTTTTATTCGAATCCCAAAGTGGTCATTAATATCTTTGCTTTATTACTTACTGTTTATTAGTAAGCTATGTACTGCGAATAAACGATAAATTTACTGCATATGTAACTTAAGATGGCATTCAAGACAAATGCTTTATTGTTCACAAAAATGCTGGAAAAAAACAAAAATGTACTTTAACCAAATCTGAACTTTCTACGTCTTGCCGTTTTCAAGATATTGCAGTTCAAAATCAATTAAGCTTATTTTCTGTTTACTTCAGCGCAGCCTTTTTTTCAGCATATTGTGACAGAAGATTAACTTTTAAAAACCTGGCTTAAACATTTACTTGAAAAGCAGCTGATTTATTAGTATTTTGTCGCTTTACATTGTTTTGACTACAATTCTGATGCCGCAGATTTATTGAGGATTCGGAACGTGCATTAGATTTTGAAATTATTGTTTTTGATTGGCAAACCAGGTCAAATTTCGAAGAAGAAAAACCTTTTCTGAGTGGAAAATCTAAGGTGTATCTCAAGAACGGAAGGTCATAGAATGTTCAAATTGGGTCAAATTCAGATATATCAGAATTTTTTGAGAGACAAGAGGGCAAAAATCCTCCAGCTTAAATGCCTTTTTAAGTTTTTTATACTTTAACTTTATGATTTTCAGATATTATATAGAGTATCTACATACTCTGCTGGGTGGGTTCTGTGCAACTGAAAACTTCAATTAAAAAGTTTTGTTTTCGAATTCGTGCCAAATGGTATCCAAAGTGAGTACTGAAAAACATGGCAATTGTATTGTGAAATGTTTACTTTGTTGTTATTTGTTGCATATTTCTGAGACGTAAATAACAATATAATTTAGCTCTGGAACATCCTAGAAAAACAAACGTCACAATATACGTTAAATAAAAAATTTTTCTGTATTACACTTAACATAGCAAACAAAATAAATAATTTTAACTTTGATAAACTACATTAAATCTAAATACCAAACAAAATGCCTGAGTTGAATATTTGAGATAAAGACATCGAGGTTGAAATAAGGATTGATAAACAACGATGTTGCTTGAATGGTCCCGATTAAAAAAAAGTAAAAACTCAAAATTGTTAGCTGTGTCTGAGTTCGGACAATGAGAAACAGGCCATGTCATGCCACCAATCAGCGCATAAAGCTCAGAGCAACCGTCTTGCAAACGCCAACAGCAACGCGAAGTCGCGTGATTAGCATCACAAGATGGTTGAACAAAACAGAACAGAAAAGGCTTCGCGTCTAGGTGAGGTGACAGCCGTCACATTTACCCTCCCTTCACCGGACAGCATCAGGCTCGAACTATTGGATGATCTGCACACTTTTTATTGCAAAAAATACTTCGTATTTGGAAACGTCCACTCGTGCTTAGAAGTTTCCAGTGATCCAATGTTTCTACATGGATTTCTTGGAATTCTGGTCCACTGAGTTTGCTACTGATGCTTGGAATTATCATCAAATGAAGCCACCAAGCAGTGACAATTATCACAAAAGCGTCTTATCCAAGAATACAACAAAAAGACTAGGTTTCAGGTTAATCCCAAAACGTGCAATGAGGGTCGTTGTGAAAAAGACACCATATATCTTCTCGACCACGCTGCTGACAGCAGATTAAATTGTTCAATATATTAACTTTGTTCGCGGCAAGCACCTGCAGCATTTTTTCAGTAATCAAATCACACTAATGGGGGCGTCATATGTTCTTTTTAACCCTATTTGTACCGGAAGGGAGAGCAAATTTGCCCCAACTCTTAGTTATTTTAATATAGCTCCTAAACTAAAAAAAATTTTGCTTTGATGCACCCTAACTTTAAATCAAATGTAATAACACACATTTTCAGAAACTTTGGGGTCAGCCGGACAACCGGAAGTGACGTCATTTTTGCGTTTGTCAGAGTTACTTAAGTAGTTTCGTACAGTTTTGAGCACAATGCATGCTTATCAGTGCGCTTATTCTATTGATTGTGCTGCGTATTGATTATCAATGCTAATCTTTAGCTGGAATAAAATGTTTTATTTACTGATAAATGCATTGCATCATCATTACGTCAATGATAACGTCATAATTCAAAACTGTTGCTTTTTCTGCTGTTTCTCGAAATAAACTGCGTTTGCATAAAAAAATATTCATTTTCATCTACTGTTGAATGATATAATGAAAATACTTTCGCATTATTCTAAACTTTTGTAAATTATAGTATATCTCAGTTACAAAATAATACAAATAATAATCAACACAATAAATAAAGAAGACGTCATCGTGCGTGTGACGTCATCATTTGCGGTAACTTTATCAGAGATGTTTTTGAAACAACAAAAGACCAAACTGAAAATAATATTTCGCAAGATTTAGACAAACTTGCATGTTGTTATAAGGATTTCTGGTTTTGATGACGTCATCGTCGTTTTCGTGACGTCACAACCTCAAAATATTTATTTTTAAAAATTTAACAAAAATAGCTTCAACACGTAAAAAATCTTACTTCTATCACTTACCAGACAGTTTTTAGATAGGGGAGCAAGTTTGCCCCCCCCCATCGGTACAAATAGGGTGTAAAAATAGCCGGTAGATTTAGGGTTAACCTGGGTAGTCCAATATCAATATTCGGTACGATAATAAAACCTGACTTTTGAACTGAAAATTTGTAATTTTATAATCATGCTTCCGTGCAGTTTGATGTTTTTTATCCCATTGTTCAAGGTTCATCTACTTCAGGGCTTCCCAAACTTTTTTGTTCGCTGCCCCCTTTAATCTTCTAAAAATTTCCGCGACCCTTCTCGGTTAAAATAATAAACACTGTGAGTTGTGTATTTGTGGTAATTACTCAACAGAAAAAAATAATAACAAGGCACTAGTACCCAATGCGTACAAAACGCAAACACATTTGCAAACATCCTGTTTGCTCTTGTTTTTACCGCAGCTTCAAGATCATCTGTAGTACACTTATTACCGTTATCGTGCGACTTTTTTAAACAGCTATCCATTGATTAGAATCTAACCAGTAGTAGTAGTATGGTGGTTATACCTTTACTCAACTATATATATTACGCTCCTACTTCTCTACTAAACTACCGGCACTGCAGCCAGGCGCGTAGTCAGAATTCTGCAATAGAGGAGGGGCTGTTACGGGTGTCTGGGGACGGAGCTCTTACGCTCGAAAACTTTGTAATTTTTTTCTTGCTAAAATAACCTAATTCTAGGGCTAGTTTGATAAAAATTAATGCTATTAAAACGTGGTGTAGAAGTTAGCAGTGCAAAAACATGATTGTTCTGGTTGCATAAATGGGCTATGTAGGATTGCTAGAATTTATTGCTAGAATTTCAGTTTTATTGCTTGAATTTCAGTTTTCTTTTTACAAGCTGGTAAATCATAAAACCCTATACCAGTAGTTCAATAAAACTCGCAAGGAGTAATCTATTTTTCCTATATTTTATTGAAGAAGATATATTTAGGGGGGCTAATGGAAGGAAGTTTGTGAGAAGTGATTGGTGATTAACTAAAACTTAATAGCCCCCTCCCCTATTCCTGTGCTTATATATTTTTTGATGAAAACTATGTTAAGCATTTTTCAATACGCGATTAAATTTGAATACCGATTTTTAGCTATGTTTCAAAGTTTTTTCTCTGATTTAAGAGTTTTATTTTTGACAAATTTATAGCCCCCGCCCTTCTAAATAGACTTTTCAAAATATGCTTTAAATCATTTTTTGAGTCTATTTTAGTACTAAAGACTGTCTCAGTAGTGTTGAAACGTGGTATTTTCCTAATTCTGCGTTTTGTTCGACAGGTCAGTAGGGGGCTACAGCCCTTGCCCTTCTCAGGCTTCGCTACTGACCACAGCACTATGCAAGCATTGAATTTGGTCAGCATAGTTCTATTATGTTATAAACCAAAGTAACAAAACAAGACAAGCTAGGCATCCAGCTGTGCTTCATGATACGAATGGGGAAAAGTTTATCTGCTGTCTTCTTATATACCGTAATACATTGTTCAACAAAGTTTCACTATTTAATAGCTCCTATTTAAGTAATAAGTATAATCTACGGCTAAGTTAAAAATTTTGCAGAATTGCACGAGTTTTTAACCACAGTCAGGGGTCGCTAAAAGTATACCAATTTTACACTTCGTTGTGAAAATTATTATACTCTTTGCGACCCCTGAAGGTCGTTACGCGACCTTTTGGAGGGTCGCGGCCCTCAGTTTGGGAAACCCTGATCTAATTGACTAACAGTGGTATCTCACATGCAAGATTGATTTCTCATATGCAACAAATTTTTTGCTGAAGGCTAAAACTGATCATCAATACATACTACGGCAGTTTAAAAATCTTTCTAGAGCCAATTATGCAAAAAAATTTTCTTTATTATGTCAAACTTCTTTTTATTATATTTGTGATTATGTTTGTTATAGTAGTTCCATTTATTATTTAAATTTGAATTAAACACCGTAATACTAACTTACTGATGATGGACGAAAGTTTTATTACTTCTGATAATACGACTGAATTTCAGCTTAAAGAATTCGGTCCCAGCGAGATTAAATGCATAGTTGGTGATAAAGGTTTTATCGGAAAAGGAACATTTGGAGCTGTACTGCTAGGTTTTCATAAAAAGCATGGCAAAGTCGCAGTAAAATGCTTGCAATCCCACCTGGTTCCCGACTTAAAGGAATATTTCATGAGCAGGTAAAACGCTGAGCTTCTATAAATTATTCACTTACATGAGAGCACATGGAAATAGTGTATTTGTCAAAAACAAAACAACCTCAACAATCAATTTGATTTAAAAATTAAGTAAGAACTTTTAAGAATGAGATATCACTATACACTATATATTTTTAGTATATATTTTTAATAACGAAACTTTTAATTTTGTCGTACGTTGTTTTTGGCCGAAATGCCTTAAGTGTGATAACTTTATGTTAGGTTGTAAAAACCAAAAATGTCTGTGAAAAATAAGAACATTTTAAGTTGATCGAGCGGTAGGCTTACCATATTTTTGTGACAGAAAAGCGGGACAGCCGTACAGTACCAAAATGCTTCTCTAAACATTATGCGGAATGTAAAGCAAAAAAAAGGTCTTCACTACGGAAAACCGTAAATTTTCTTCAATTTGAGACTCCACAAATTTACGCGAGTTAATCAGTCAGATATATCATTTCTCCAAGACAATCGGTAGTTGAAAAGCGGACTTTATGGTTATCGAGCTGGATCAAGGCCTGAAAAGCGAGACTGTCCCGCCTAAATCGACAAGCATGATAAGCCTATCGAGCGGTAGCGCGTTCGTTTTTGGAGCGGAAGATCCTAGGTTCAATTCTCAGGCCGGTCAAGTTGGACACGGTACTGCCAACGGCTCGCCATCGTCGCGACATTTCTTCGAAAAAAAAAAAATTAGTTGCTCATGACGCGAAGATGGGATCCGCAATTCCTAACAAGATTCGGCGGTATAATGCAACAAGTGCAATGATTGGATTTTATTTTTTTCGGACTGAAGTAAATTTTGTTTCTAGGGAAGAAAAAGAAGTATCAGTCCTCCACATGATTAATGAACACGCCTCTCATGCAGTTCGCTTTTACGGATATGCGCAGTGGTTCGACGCTATTGGATTGGTTATGGAATATTTACCATGTGGAAATCTGTTCCAATTGCTAATCAGGTCAAAGGCTGAGCTTGGAGCATTACTGCGCTATAGAATGTGTTTTGAAATAGCGGAAGGACTTTATGAAATTCATAATCTGCCACGCTTATCAGAAACCACAAGAACTAAAGTGGTCCATGGTGATGTCAAAGCCGAAAATATTCTCCTTACAGACAGATTGCATTGCAAGATTGGGGACTTTGGGAGTTCAAAAATTTTAATGGCTACTGGATGTACTCAATTCACTCTTCTTGAACAAAATCAAGAAAACAAGGAGTTCACTCCAATTTATGTCCCTCCTGAGTTTTTAATAAATACTGCAATTTCCATTACTCCTTCTTTTGATGTTTACAGCTACAGTGTTATCATCTATTTGGTACTAAAAAGAGGCCTCCCTTTTACGAAAATGACTCGCTCAATTTATTTAGACAACGTCAAAAAAGGGGTTATGCCTGAGCCAGCTCGAGATAATATTTTAAAGGACGAATGCAAGATTAACAAAGTTTCCGACTTAGCAGTTAGAATTTTGGAGACTGTATTTCTGCGTTGTCAAGCTATCAACCCTGCAAATCGGCCCCCAATGAGAGAAGTGATGGAAGAGTTAAAAGCTCATAGTCTCTTAACAGTACACAAAAAGAGGATTTACGATCAAGTGGTGCAAGCACGCACAAATGCTAGGGTCTACGATCCACGCCAAGAGGATCACAAATGCCAAACGCTTGATAAGTTTGTTCCGCCATTATTTCGAAGCAGAGCAGGTAAAAAACCGAAAGGCAAAACTACAGTATTAGCTACGCAGCTATACGTTGCATTAAATTGTTTCACCAAAAATAATCATAGGCTATAAAGTAATTAGCATCTTCTTTCACCAAATTGCCTTGGCTAGAAGACAGCAAAGAGATCTTGAGATCGTCGAATCAAGCTGCCCATCTGTCTTCCACACACGATCGAGACTTCACACTGTTCCTTTCTATTGCTGAGGCTCAAACAGAAAAGCTGTGAATAATAATTTTCATAGTCTTTGATTTAACCCGATCGAGAATCAAACCCGAGTCTACCATCTCAGTAGCAGACGCTCTTTTCACTCCACCACTGATCGGTAGTTAATGTCAATAAGGGAAGTTTTTGCGGTTTTATAAAGGTGGCTACAAAAAAAGCTAAAAAATATGCAATCAAGTTGGGTCTTGAATTGAAATGTTTCTTGTTTTTTTTTAGTTGCAACATCATTTTAATAACGTCATCATCCCAGTGTTTTGATTGTTTACCGAAAATTTTATAGTTTAAATGACGTGGTTAAATTTTTGTTGATCACATAGACGCTTTTCGTTTGAAAAAATTAAAGTTGTGAGAACCAGTACAGTGCATAACATCTGATTCGATTTTTGATTTGTTTGAAGCATTTTTAGAAAAGAATTTGACCAAAATTAAAAAATAGAGCACATGTTAAAAGATGTAAAAACTGGTCAAAATCTAGTTATCGGCTCTTTTACGATCCCCTAATAATCATAAACTATTAGCTCTTTTGTGAACGCGTATATTTGTTTAATTGATGCTTGTATCATTGTATGCTACGCAGAAAGGAAATTATGCCGTGATACAGATGCAGCGGCACAACCAACAAAGCTATCCCGATCTTCGATGGCGCGAACAGAAACTGACTCTGATACTCTGCAAAGTACTCTACAACCGGGACAAGCTCAGGCTTCTTACGGTAGGCAGACGTGGTTAGACGACAGTAATTTTACAGATGAATCTCAATCAACGGTATTGACTCCGACTCCGACCTCAACAATGAGTTTGAATCTTCGATGAAACCCTATGAAGTTCAACGAAACCGTCAAATGGAGCGAGCTCAAACTTCTACTGATTGGCTGTCGTCAGGAGGTGTCTACAATTTTGCTAATGAGCCTCAACCAGTTGCTGTGGAGCGCTTCAGAGAAGTTCGACCAAACATTCAGAGAGAGCAAGTACAAACTTCATATGATTCATATTTTGACGATGACACCATAACAACTGAAGCACAGCCAACCGTTGTTACGTGTCAACCAAACGCCCAAACTGGAAAAAGTTTAGTGGGAGGTCGCATTGAGGAGGCTCGACCTGGAAACGTACTCGCTTCCTCTGATTCATCTATGGACAACTGGAAAAGTCATTCGCATGCGACTAATGTTCGAGGTGGCTTTAGCGTTAATGCGCCGCCTCAAACACACGCACGACTGCAAGTCCCATCTGATACGAATTATGACGTAAACGCAGCAGAGCGTGCAAGGCAAGGTGTTCAAACGAGACCCACCCAAAATCTTTTCCCCAATCTTCCCATTCAAAATCCTTATTCTTCCCAATTTCACAAGGACGTTGGCTTGATCCAACATGCAGATCACGGCCAAGGCGATGGTTATTTGACGAGGCATCAAGAAAATTTAGCGCCTACTCAAACCCATCAACGTTATCAGCACAACGAAAGACAGCCGTTACTGAGAGATGACTTGGAAAAGGCTTCAACTGGCTCTTTGTGCGGGGAGATGTGGCGAAGATGTTGCAGTTCACTTTGTTGTTGCTGACCGGAGTGACAGCTAAATCTTGCAGCACTCCAGTACAATCTGAACACATTTGCTTAAAACTTTTATCGTTTTGAAATATCAAATTGTTTCATTGGTGAAAACAAAGTAGTTGTTTAACTAGTTATATTGTAAGCTTCTAATTGTACATTCGTCACTTTGCAGGAAAACTGATTTACTTCTCACTTTCAAGAGAATAATTTGTATTCGTAGCATCTCGTTAAAAAGTTGTTGCATTAGCGTAAATTTAATCGTTGCTGCATTTTCTGCAAAGTTGAGTTTCAATTATATAATTATTTTTGTGTTTCTAAACTAACCAATATTGGCCAAGCAAACGTTACTTAGTTGCTAAACGTCAATTCATTTTGGTTTTTCAAACAGTTTTGACAATGTTTTTTCGTTACTTGAATTTGTTTGGTAAGCTAAAAACACAAAACTTATGAAAGTTAACGTTAATGAATCGCAAACTGCAAACTGCAGTTTATGTCATCAAGGAGATCTCGCGCTCATTGGTTGCTAAGTCATTTGACAAATATTATTATTTTGCAGAAATTTTCGATTACTGTATTCCGAATTGTTATTTTTTTAGAGTAATGGTAATAATACTTCGTTACTTTTTTAAGGTTTATCAAACATGAACTGTTTGTTAAATTTTTTTTTTTTGCGATTAATCGCCAATCTGCGGGCTTGTTTTACACTTCCATTACGACGTAGCGAAGTTGAAAACGGGTCGAATTAGTTTAGGCTGAAACTTAAAACATAAGCCCGAAGCCAAAAAATGATTTGTAATTTAAACCAGGCCCTATAACTCGATCGTTGTGTCTGAAAACTGTTTACTAGAACTATATGTAGTACATCCATAGTATCCTCCATAAGGGTTGCCGAGGGGGGGAACAAGGGGCCCGGGCTCCCCTAATTGAAATGCTGCCAATCATAAAAATGTCACAAAAAAGACTATTGTTTCTTCAGTTTCAGTTTCTTTTAGCATCTTCGCGTACAACAGTACACGCGTACAACAGTAATTAACAATAATATTGATCCAAGATGCCCGGGCCCCCTCAATTTAATTTTTACCAACCAATTAAAAAATGCCGTCTACAATAATATTCAAATGGTCCCTAATTTAAATGGGCCCCCAACAATAGCATTGATCCAGGAGCCCGGGCCCCTTCAATTTAATTTTTGCCAACCATATTTTATGTGCCCCATACAATAATATCTAAATTGACCTCCAACAATAATATTGTTGTAGGAGCCCGGGCCCCTTCAATTTAATGGTTGCCAACCAATTTAAACGCATAACCTGAGTGAAATTACGGGTTTTTATCTTAAAAGTTGCTAACTGAGGCCCTCATCTAACCTTTTTATGAACGTAATGCAATAACCAGGGATGCATTTAAGATATGGCACAGTGCCAGGGCCGAGCGCTCAGAAAAGACTTCTTTTTGGTCTTTATCTATATTTGGTCGGAAATTATTGCGAAAATCCCGAAGTTCCAGGGGTCCAACTCAATGTAAATCCGGCCAGGGCAATAACATGGTTTGTAAGCGTAACTATCTATTCCACATTTTTCAATAACAATTCACCTCCACCTCACCAGTTTTTATGCAACAAAATAGTTTTGAAAAAAATTACCTACCGTAAGGGGAATGCTCATTGAACAAATTTTTGAAGTGATAGGGCCTGGGACCCCTGGCCGTATATGTACTCCTGTAACTGGTTGTTTTCATAACAAAACAATAATCTCCAAGGAAAATATTCAACTGGATTGTTATTTCCTGCTAAAATATTGCAGGGGGCAATGTACTTTACTTCCCCTTACATGGGCCAAATCACTGACAAAATTTAACCCCAAAATGCAAGATTTTAAACGTGTTTTGGACTTAAATTGCAAGCAAAAGGAGGAGGGAACAACTGAATTTTTTCAATTGACTTTCAATTGTTAAAAATCTAGTACTTTTAAATGGCTCTGAATACGTACGAAATGTTATCCAATGGTATTAAAATAGCTATTTTTTCAAAAAATTACAAAAAATCACACAGCTGCTGGGTGCTTCGCCCCCATACCATCGTCTGTGATACTTTTGAATTACAGTACACTTCTCCCAATTCAGATATTTTTGTATTGTAACTATTGGTTTCCCTTAAACGAGTTCCAAGCTACGTGCCAACACCAGGCCACGGCTTCTGATCTTCCATTCTATAATGTCTTTGCCCCCACAAAAAATTCCTCATTCGAAGTTTCTGATGACGTCATTACATGTAAACAGTGGTTTAGCCCCCACCCAATCAAAAATCCTGGCTATGCCTATGGTATCCTCACTGATCCATTTTTGTTGGGACAGCATTTTTCAGAAACCTAAACGGATTAGCAAAAAGACGGGTAATTAAATTGCTTTATTCAAACTAAAAATATACAGCATAAAAACGAATCGAAAGCATCAAAACTTAAAGGAGGTGAAGCATCCAACCAATTCTGGTAGCTCACAATAGCTTAAATTGAAATATAAGCTTAATTTTTGAAATTTTTTGTTCTAGTTTTGGGGCTGCAGTTGCAAAGATATGCAACAAATAAATTACGAAAAGATATTTCCGCAAAAAGTTATTGGAAACCTTGAATCTGTTTTCTTAGCCAGAACTTCCAGAAAAAAAAACAAACTGAGCAATATTTACCGTTCCAGGAACATTATATGACCTATCTACTTTTGGTAAACTTCCCCTATTTTCTGGAAGTTTAGGCTGGAAGAACAAACTTTGAATTTTCAATAGCTTTTTAGGGGGAAACTTTTTGTATTTGTTGATTGAATTAATATCTTAGCAACCGCAGCACCAAATCAAGAACAAAAAATTTAAAAATTGGCAATTTTCGTTTGTTTTTCAGTGACATTAAAATTATTAGTATTATAACCAATTTTGATTTTTCGATTGTTTTGTTCTAATGTTTGTGTTAGTTTGCGTTTATCTTGTACTCTATTTATGTGACGTTTTGATTGGATTTTTGTTTTGGACAATTTCGTTGCCTGCTGATTGCTTATAGATTACTACTCTTGCGTTACAAACAAATCGAGTTTTGTTTTTTCATTTTTGATCATCATCTTTGTTTTTATCATCATTTCATCATGGTTATCTATGCAGCCTGCTTGGTGGTTTCGAACAAACCATATATTTAACTGTGCAGAATCAAAAATCTACTGCAAACCTTAGAAAAAATCTTGAACTGGCGCGGATTTGTTCCGAGAACATTGCCAACGACCTAGTACATGTACAAGAAGATAAAAATGGAGCGATAAATCAAATTTTGTCTTCGATTAAAAATGCTTTCTTTTCTAGTCAACGCAAGACGGAGCCGTTACACTCTGTCAAAGATCGTCAGTAGAGTGCAAACAGTTTTGGAAACCAACAGCAAGCACAGGCACTGTGGCCAGTTAAACGTTTTTAAGTTTAGGCAACTTAAAAAACTTTTTACCACAGCCAGAGTGCCTAAATAGCTAGAAAGCAATGAGCAACGCACAATGTTATTGACTGTAATGCCTAAAGCTAAAGTGCTCAATTTGACTTGGTCAGGCAGCTTATATAGTCTTTTTTGTTTCTACGGGTAACGGCTAGATAGATAGACAGATGAATTGATAGATAAATAGATAGATAGATAGATAGATAGATAGATAGATAGATAGATAGATAGATAGATAGATAGAGAGATAAATTGTTTATTTTAGCATAAGAAATTGAAGTTCACAATATCAGCTGCAACATTTTCCAGAATATGTTATATAAAGTGCACACCAAAGTCCCAAACCGTGGGTGCAGCGAAAGAGCAAAGCTCCTTAATCAATTACACCCACATAAAAAAAAAATAACAATTTGGGCCATCCTTATGTTAATTCAAAAAACAAGGCAAAGTTCACAAGTTAACGTAAACAGAGCGAGAAAAGAAACAACAACAACAAAAGAACCAAAAGACGCTTCAGATGAGACCTGGCAATATACTTGAAATCAAACACTTAGAAATGAGCGTAGACATTGAAAAGGAAAAATTAGGTTGTACTGACCCAAATATACTTCTATCCGACAAGGACATCGCTTGTTTGTTAAATTGATTTTTCATTTTTCAACGCGTGCATCAAATAACCACTAACCAACAATAAAACAAACACAAAGAAACATCAGCAAACAAACACAGTCAAGCAAACTCAAACAAACATCAGCAAAGTGGCTAATGAGTTTCAAGACCATGAATTGACAAAGGCAATATTCAATTTGAGTTGATTGAGCGGTAACGCCTTCGTTTCTGAAGCGGTAGGTCTGAGGTTCAAACCTTGGGGCAATCAATTCGGACACAGTGCTGCAAACGGCTCGCCATCGCTGCGACATTTCTTTGAAAGGAGCATAGGCGTAGCCAGGGGGCCCGCCCTCCCCCCAATTAAATGGCCACCAACGATAAAGATGTGACAAAAAAGACCATTATTTCTTCAGTTTCCATTTCCTTTACTATTTTTCGCGTGCAACATACACGCGTACAACAGAAATTAACAATAATATTGGCAACCAGGTAGCCCGGGCCCCTCAATTCAATTTTTGCCAACTAATTTATATGTAGCACTTTCTCACCTATCTGCTATCCCATTAGGCTAGTGCTTTATCAGCATCTGAATTCACACATAGCCTATCCTGGCAGCCCACCCAAACCTTCAAACCACACACCAGGGCAATTTCAGCACTTGCCATCGTACCCTCTTCTCAGATTACTTTGATCAAAGTTTAACATCAAGGTCACCAGAAAGAGGATTCTCCACTAGTATCACACTGGCACTCCACTTAGCTCAACCGCATTGCGCTAGCATCACTAAGCATGGACACCATATATGACATCACATTAGCAATTTACCATTTATATGTGTAACTTGGGTAAAATTAAGAGTTTTTGTCAAAAAAAGTTGCCATCTCAGACCCTCATGTAACCTTTTTAGGAACATAATACAATAAACAGGGGCGGATTTACCATATGACCCTCAGATAGTAAGACTTTCTTTTCTGATCTTCGCCTATATTTGGCTAGAAGATTTGGCGAAAATCTCCAAAGTGCCAGGGGCCCCAGGCAATGTAAATCTGGCACGGTCATAAGATGGTTAGTAAGCGAAACCATCTATTGTACCATTTTTCAATAACAATTCACCTCGATCTAAAGGCGTAGCTAGGGGGGGAGGTGCCAAGGAGACCTCCCCTTTAATTAAAATACCACCAATTATAAAAATGTGACAAAAAAGCCTATTGTTTCTTTAGTTTTGTTTTTTTTAGCATTTTCGCGTACAATAGCAGTACACGCGTAAAATAGTAATTAATAACAATTTGACGATCAGGGGGCCCGGGTCCCCTCAATTCAATCTTTGTCAACGAATTTAAATGTATAACCCTGGAGAATTTGAGAGTTTTTGCTCTAACCGTTGCCGCTTCAAGTCCTCATTTAACCTTTTTATGAGCGTAATGTAATAACCAGGGGCGGATTTATCATAAGGCATATTTTTTTGGTCTTCATCATTAAATTTGGCCGGAAGATGTTGCAAAATTCCACAAGTGCCAGGAGCCCCACGCAATGTAAATCCGGTCTAGGTTATTAGGTTGGTAGGCGTAAGAAATACATGATTAGAAGGCGTAACCACCAATTGTACAATTTTTCAGTAACAATTCACCTCGGCCGTTTTTAAACAAAAAAATATTTTTGAAAAAAAAATTAGCTGGGGAAATGCTCATTGATTAATTTATTGAATTTATATTGAGGTGGCCTGGGCCACCTGCTCGTACTTGTACTCTTAAACTGGTTATTTTCAAGAAAAATCAAAAATTTATTAAGGATCGTTTTTTAGTAGATTATTATTTACTGCTAAAATGTTGCAGGAGGCAATGTATCGTACTTCCCCCTAAATGGGCTAAATCACTTACAAAATTTAACACCAAAATGCAAAATTTCGAACATGTTTTGAACTAAAACTGCAAGTAAAAGGAGGATTGAACAACTTAATTTTTTCAATTGGCTTTTTAAACGTTAAAAATTTAGTTCTTTTAAATGGCTCTGAACACGTGCAAAATGTGATCCAGTGGCGTTTAATTAGCTTTTTTTTTCCAAAAATTACAAAAACTTGTTAAGCGGCTGGGGGCTTTGCTTTCAGACCCCCTTAGCCTTCGGCAGCTGGGGGCTCAGCCCCAATACCCCGTCTGTGATACGTTTGAGTTTCGTTAGTTTACTCAACGCGTCGCACATTTTAGACATTTTCGCTTTTTACTTTTGGTTTAAGCCTTCTCCTTTAGCAAAAACCTGCTTAAGTGCCAAACCAGGCTTCTGATCTTCCATTCTACAATATCTTTGCCCCACAAAAAGTTCCTCTTTTGAAAATTTCTGATGACGTCAAAGCATATGATTTGTGGTTTGGCCCCCCCCACCCCCAATCAAAAATCCTAACTACGCCTACGGAAAGGAGCCGTGTTGCTCGGGTGCAATGACGCAGATGTGGGCCCGCAAATTCGTAATAAGTTTCGGCGCAATACAGCGAGTTTAATAAAAGATTTGATTTTTCTTATAATTATTTAATATTAAAAAAAGCATCGCCGACATTAATCGGAAACGTGGAAATGCGATCAAAAAATAATGTTAGAGTGAAAAAATTGGTGTTGTTTGCTGTTTTAGTGCATATTTTTAGTCTAATCGTCCATTCATTGGACAGCGTCAGACGCTAACTAATGGATGATTAGCTCACTTTTCATTGCAATGACTATTTTGCGCCAGGAAGAATCCACACCTGACGAGAAGTTTCTAGTGATCTTCTTCAAATTCATGTCCGCTGGATTAGACGCTTGTTCAAAATTGCTAAGCAGAAACATCCGTCGTAAAGCTCTTTTTCAAGAATGCAGCAATAAGACCAGGGTGCGGTTTGAACACAGTAGCCTATGAGTTTTTGCTTTGTAACCTAGCCTATCAATAAAGCTTTTATTACTGGGATACAAAGCATAAAATCATACCTAGTAATAAGAATATTAGTACCTGAGTACGCTTGTTGCATTTGCTTGCAGTATTTTGTGCCCTAGAATAAACTTTTCTAACAAAGTTGCAAACAATGACCTACACTTGTTCTGAGACGTTTGTTATCTAGGCTGACGAAGAGTCTACTCTTTTTTTCCAGCACGGATCTGTACTACTGACAAGATCAAACTGATTAGTGCACAGCAAAATGACTCAATGCAGTAGCCTTTTAGCCAGAGGTAGAGTTCTAGAGGACGTCCTTGTCCTCGAGGACATAATTTGAAGTCCTTGGCCTCAAAAGTTAAGTCTTTGGCATTAGCCTCGAAGCCTGCAAGTTCTCGAATATGCCCTGCTGTCTTCGGCTCGAGAACAGCACTATTTTTTGATTTGTTGAAAATGGGCCAAGGTCAAGAGCAACGTTGTTTCATTTTGGAGCACGCCAGAAAACTCGCGAAAAAAAATTTTTGAAGACCTTTGTTTTTGGAGAACGCTTGAATTTTGCGGAGTTTTTGAATTTCTAAGCGAAGACCTTTGTTTTTTTTGTTTTTTTTTATTTAAGAACACTTCCACGTTGTGTCCTTGGTACTTGGTCTTGGCCTCTAGCATTCTTATTCTTGGCCTCAAAAAGCTCTGTTCTCGGAAGGTATGTCCTTGGCCTTGACTTCGGATTTGTTTGTGCCCTTGGTCTAGGCCTCGAGGCCTGTGTCCTCGACTCCACCTCTCCTAATAGCAGCGTTGCTTTTGGTTAGAACTGGGATTGCGTCGCTAACAACGCAAAAGCTATCAGTTTTAGAGTTGAACAAAAGTTATAACATTAAAAGCCCTTACGACCTACGTCGTGTTTGAAGAAGAATATTTCTGGAAAGGCTGGGTCCAGAAAGATGGAGTCAACGCCAATTTAGTCTTATGCGATTGGCTCAACTTTAAATACCTTCCGTTGATTTTGCCTTTAGTCCTCGTTTAAGTCCGAACCCGACCCTATAAGCCCGGACCGACTTAAAACTCTTTGGCGTACACAATAAAATCTCTAAACGCCTGAAACCCAACAAAACCTGATTTGACAAAAACAGCTTCCCAATTGACTAAATCCTGCTGTTAGGTAAGAATTCGATTATCTTGGGGAATCGTTTTCGCCGAAACTGTCCATCCTGTATTTTTAGATTTTCAGTGATTTTCTGCTGTGATCTGTTTTGAGTTTATTGTTATCGAGTTCTCAGTTGGTCAGTTGGGTTTCATTGAGACGGAGGACCCGTCGGAAACTATGGGCAAATTTCTCAGCAGCTGGGCAATTTTTCGAAAAATAAACAACAGCAACTTGCTTTTCACATCATTTAGATGACATTTTGCACCTTTTTAAAAACTATTTGAAAGTACTAAATTGTTGCTAAAATTTGGAAGGCATTGAAAACAAGTAAATTGCTCTGCCTTTTCTGGTTCTCTTCTTTGCTTGGGATTGGTCATTTACGTATTTATCATTGCATATTTGGGTTAAAGGAATCTAAGTGACTTGGTTAAGGGAGGAGCTTCACCTTCTTGGCCTCCTGATTTCCAGAGATGGAGTCGAGGACACAACCTTCGAGGCCAAGGCCAATGACCGACTTTTCGAGGACAGACCCTCTCGAGGCCATAGACAGGAATGGCCGAGGGCTTGAGGCCAAAGCCAAGGATCAAGGACTCTATATTTCTTAATTATGGTCGGTAAATTTTTCTATTATTTTTAAGCGCGAAAGTCTTCAAAATATTGCATTTTGTTAAGTTTTTGATAATTTGAAAATGCAGTAGTTTCTACAAATAATGAATGTCATTTTGAAGTATTTTACGTTAGCAGCAATGTTGATTGCGTTCCGTGGCGGTATCTTGGTCATAGGCGTAGTCAGGAAAGAGGGTTCAAGGGACCCGCCCCTCCCCAATCAAAATGCCACCAAGGATGACATGTGACCAAAAAGCCTTGTTTCTTTAGTTTCAGTTTCTTTTACCATCTTCGCCTACAACAGTACACGCGTACACCAGTAATTAACAATAATATTGACGACCAGGGGACCCCGCCCCCTCAATTCAAATTTTGCCAAACCAATTTAAATGTACAACCAGGGTAAAATTAAGGGTTTTTTGTCCTAAAAGTTGCTACCTCAAGCCCTTTTTATGAACGTAATGCTATAAGTAGGGCTGGATTTACCATATGGCACAGTGCCAGGACCCCATAGGCGTAACCAGGAGCAGCCCTCCTATTAAAATGTCACCAATGACAAAAATGTGACAAAAAAGCCTACTATTTTTCAGTTTCTTTTAGCACTTTTCGCTTACAACGGTAATCAACAGCAATGTTGACAACCATACTGGGGCCCCGGGCCCCCCTCATTTAAAATTTTGCCAACCAATTTAAATGTATAACCCGACAGAGATTGACAGTTTTTGTACCAAAATTTGCTATCTCAGGCCCTCATCTAACCGTTTTGTGAACGTAATGCAATAACCAGTGCCGAATTTACCAAAATATGGCACTGTACCTGCTAGGGGCCCCGCACTCAGATGGTGAGACTTTTTTTGGTCTTCACCTACTTTTGGCAGAAAGATGGTGAAAAAACCTACAAAATGCCAAAGCCCCTCGCGATGTAAATCCGGCCCGGGCAATAGCATGGTTAGTAAGCGTAACTATCTATTGTACCATTTTTAAATAACAATCTATCTCCAACTCGCTAGTTTTTCCGCGGCAAAATGCGTTTGAAAAAAATTAGCCAAAGGAAATGCTCATTATACTAATTATTGAATTTAAATTGAGGGGGCCTGGGCCCCTAGCTCGCACATGTACTCCAGAAACTGTTTTTTTTTTCATGAAAAAACAAAAATCTCTAAGGAAAAATCTTCGAATGGATTACTATTTACTGCTAAAATATTGAACGAGGCAATGCACGTTGCTTTCCCTGCCTGGGCCAAATCACTTGCTAAGTTTAACCCCAAAATGCAAGATTTTATGCGTGTTTTGGACTCGAATTGTAAGTAAAAAGAGGATTGAGCAATTTAATTTTTTCAATAAGCTTTCAAATGTTCAATATCTATTCGTTCTTTGAAATGGCTCTAAACACGTGCGAAATGTGATCCAATGGGATTAAAATAGCTAGTTTTTTTCCAAAAAATCGCCCAGAGGCTGGGGGCTTCTCACACAGACCCCCGTCTATGATACGTTTGAGACACACTGGTTTGCTCAGTACACATCCCAATTCACACTTTTTGGGGATTTTGAGCCCTTTCTCTAAAGCAAAATCCTGGTTATGTGGCAACACACAGGCCACGGCCTCTGATCTTCTAATCTGCAATATCTTTGTTCCACAAAAAGTCCCTCTTTCGAAAGTTTCTGATGACGTCATTGCACGTGATTTGTGGTTTGGACCCCCAATGAAAAATCCTGGCTACGCGTATGATCGTGGTAAAAAACAATTAAGGTCGTAACTCGTGAATGAGAAATGGGAATAATTATAAATTCCTAATGTAAAAATGGTCAATTTTAAGGTATTAATTTTATAAGTTTGGGCCCGGGCCCGGGGCAATCGTACACTGATTATGGATCCCAACTTTTTCAGTAGTTTTTCATGTAAAAACCTTATTGTTTGGTTAAACGACTTCTATTCACAGAAATTCTTAAATGTGATCAGTTTTTAAATATTGCATAGCGACTATGATATTATGATATAAAAGTATTGCAAAAAACTGTAAATTCATATTTTTGAAATGAAAAGTGGAACCGTACTTGCAAGCTCAAGTCCTTGGAAAAAATTGGTTTTTGGGGCGAGGGCAAAATCCCTCTGTTTCAATTGAACAATTTTAGTAAATAGTTTTTTTAAAAAAATAGTAATTTTTGTGACTTTTAAAAGACATTACACAATTAGATTTTCAAAGCAATTCAAAGAAAGAAAATACGGTAAACGTTTAAATTAGAAAAACTTTAGTTTTTCCACATTTTCTTAATCCTAATATCAAGACAATTATTTTTTTCACGTTTCAATGCATGTGATGTTTCTCCATAGTCTTGTATTTAATACCTATCAATGATTGAGCGTATAAATTTTGGCCGCCAAAAGATACTTTGTGAAATTAAACATTAGTTACTAAACTGCAAAAAGTAACCTGATAATCCTAGCAAGGCTGTAGAAGGAGGAAAGCGATAGAGACATATGCCTCTGTGCCTTCCTGCAAAAGGCTTACAGATTGTAAAAACGTAAAAATTAGAGTTGTTCTTTTGTATCTCAAAACAAATCCTTCGCAATATTTGCTCGTGTATTTTCCGAACAAAAGCTGTCGTTTTCAAGTAACGCTTTGTTTCTTGTATCAAGGCTATACTGCATGTAAGTATATTTAGTATATCATTAGCCA
Organism: Trididemnum nubilum; assembly: GCA_963965965.1. NCBI lineage: Eukaryota > Metazoa > Chordata > Ascidiacea > Aplousobranchia > Didemnidae > Trididemnum > Trididemnum nubilum. The sequence continues at coordinate 36,158,721 of OZ014484.1, read as the reverse complement.
TCCCTGCATGGTAATTGTATTTCTTTTCGTTATCGCGCTCATACTTTTGTCTGATTTCACCTTCACATTATGCACGATCATGTTTTAGTATAAGCAGCTTAAAAGTGTGTGCATCTGGACCCCGGATCCCTTGCTATGGCTCTGAATGGTTTTGGTGTTTTGCTGTTCGTACTACCTGCACCGGAAGTATCAGAGGAAATAAAAAAAACTATCTACACTGCGTTTTGCCCCTCATTATCCGATTTGAGCTTTCACACAATGCCATTGAAAATAAAGTTTACAGTAACTTGCTTCACTTTCCTCCCACATTATATTATTTTTCAAAAAGGAAAAGAAACGAATTGACTGACCAGAAGTCATACTGCAACAAAGTGGGGGAGACCCAGGGGGCCTGCTTCCTTGCAATTGAAATGCCACGGATGATAAAAATAATGACAGCAATGCCTATTGTTTGTTCAATTTCAGTTTCTTTTAGCATTTTCGCGTACAACAGTAATTAATAATATTATGTTGACGACCAGGAACCCGGTTCCCTTCAATTCAAATTTTTGTCAATCAATTTAGATGTATAACCCGGGAGAAATTTAAGGTTTTTATCCTAAAACTTGCAACCTCTGCCTTTCATGTAACATTTTTATAAACTTAATGCAATAACATGATTAGTAACCATCTATTATACCAACTTTAAATAACAACCACTTCCACCTCGCTAGTATTTACGAAATAAAAAATTAAAAAAAAAATTGCTGAGGGAAATGTTTATAAAACAAATTATTGAATTTGAATTGAGGGGCCCAGGCCCGTGGTTGTATAGGTAATCCTAAACCTGGTTATTTTTATGACAAAACACAGATCTCCAAGAAAAATCTTCAAGTGAATTATTAGTTACTGCTAAAAATATTGCAGAAGGCAATGCATCTTGCTTCCCTTCACTTGGACCAAGTCAATTACAATTTTTTTCCAAAAAATGCTAGGTTTTAAACGTGAATCGTTAGCAAAGGGAGAACTGAACAATTTGATTCTTTCAATTGGCTTTCAAATCTTAAAAAAACTTTTTTCTTCGAACGGCTCTAAACTGTGCAAAATGTAATCCAAATGGCATTAAGATAGCTATTTTGTCCAAAAAATTACAAAAATTTTCAAAAAATCGCCCACGGTCTCCCAGGCGGGTGGGGGCACCGCCCCTAGACCCCCGTCTGCGATACGTTTGTTACATTAGTTTCTTCACCGCACATCCACAATTTGAAAAAATTAACTTTTTGTTCGAGTCTTCCCCCTTTAGTAGCATCCTATTTACGCATCAACCAAGGCCACAGGCTTCTGCTTTTCGATTCAAAGGTACTTTTTTCCCATAAAAAGTCCCTCCTTTTGAATATTTCTGATGACGTTATATTGCACGTGATTTGCAGATTACCCCCCAACCCCAATCAAAAATCCTGGCTATACCGCTATGCCAGAATGGAGGAAATTTTAATGCTTGGTTATTTTCCTTTTCAACAAATCAAAAACAATTCTGTCCTCGAGCCTAGGACAGGACGTTTTCGAGGACTTGAAGGCCTCGAGGCCAAGGCTAAGGCCAGGACTTGAAAATGTGTCCTCGAGGCCAAGGACGTTCTCGAGCACTCCACCTCTGCCGATTTTGTCACTGCGGCATGCCTGATTTTTATACAGTGCTATTGTTTCATGGACAGCGCTGTTTCAACTTTAGCTCTCATCATCAGCCCTCAGCATATCCAATTCCCCACCTTTTTTTGATAATATCAGTGATTTTATTGGAAATTTAAAACACACACAAAAATTGCAATTCAATCACTAAAAACAATTCAATCACTTAGTTCACTGATTGATGTTAAAAAGTGGTTTTTGGAGGTGGGGGATGCACTTTGATAGGTATTGCGCTGACATCATCTAAGTTATTTTGAATGTGCTGTTCATGAGGGGGAAAAGACAATAGAACAGCTATAGGCCGTTTGCTGTAAATTCTAGGACGCTTAAAAATCGAGTTTGTAAAAAAGTTTGAGTGGCAAAAAAATTTTGATGCAGGTAGACTGTATTTCATCCTAGGAGGTTTATATAAAAAGTTCTCCAAAAATTACCCTGCAGTTTTCGAGCAAATGGGGGTTAAAGTTGGGGATTTTCAAAACTAAAAATTACATACTTTCCGTATAATGTGCAAGTTTAAATCCTTTTATCATTTCTATTTGCTTATTTTGACAATTTTCAGATGCGCTAATTTCTAGTTTGGTTTTAAAGTTAAATTAAGCAATTCTTCCCATCGCTCTCTAGCACTACTAGCGGCGAAATGTTTCTTTTGTGTTTATTTAAGCTTTTAATAATTTTCCCCTTAATTTTTCAGTGATTAACCATCGATAGGAGTTTACTTCATTTGTTTGAACGTACAACAATGACATAAACTTTTCCGAAAGCATTGGGCTACAGATAAAACTAAAAATTTATTTATTTTGGGGCCTTGTTTGACTGGAAAACAGTTAACAAAAATCAATAAAATTAACTACAAAAGCAAACATGTTTCAAATGCTTGTTAAACATTTAAAATAAGTATATTAACTTATAACAGCACAATTATAAACAGGATTTTTGATGAGGGTACTTTTAAAATGACGTAACCGGTCAGTGATGACGTCACAAAAAAACGTAACGAATGAATGAAACGTCACAATATAAATTGCAATATGAAGTTTTTGTCAAAATTTTGCAAAACCACGATATTTTTTGAGTTGATGAAAAGCAAAATCGCATTTTTTGGTAAAAATCAATTTTTGATGGGTGTGCTAGGTGAACTCTAACTCTAGGGTGCATCCGAAGCAAGTAACAATTGAAGAATATATTAGAACACTTTTGATTACTTAAGAAAGTGCAAAAAATAAAGCAAAATATGCAGGTTGCCGGTGATGTCTTAAGCTTCAACAATGTTTGGAGAAATCAAAACTTTTTCTATAATATCACCAATCACATTAATACAAAATATTTTCATTGTCGTGGTCATCAATCATCACATTCAAGTTGCACGTTACGTGTTCGATATTTGAAGCAGATCTGGAGTCGAGGACACAATGTTTGAGGCCAAGGACTGAAAAAAAAATTCAAGGCCAAAACCAAGGACCGGCTTTTCAAGTACAGACCCTCTCGAGGCCAAGGGCAGAATTGGTCGAGGCCAAAGCCAAGGACAAAGGACAAAATTTAAAAAAAAGCTATGGTCGGCAAACTTTGACTGTTTTTAAGCGCGAAAGTGTAAGACATTGCATTTTGTTAAGTTTTTCATGATAATTTGAAAATGGTAGTTTCTAAAAATAACGAATGTTATTTTGAAGTTTTACGCGTTAGCAGCAATTTTGATTACGTTCCATAGCGGTATCGTGGTAGTAAAATAATTAAGACCGTTATGCGAAATGAGAGTAACTAACTTCTGAACATGGAAACGGTCAATTTTAAGACCTTAACTTCATCAGTTAAAACCCCAATGTAAAGTCCTCTGAGTGATTATGGATCTCTCATCCCCACCGTTTTAGTGCTTTTTCCAAAACAACCTTTATTGTTTGAACGACTTCTTTTTGTAGATTTTTAAAAATGTTATCATAGTTTTCAAACATTGTATAGCGACTACGATATTATTATCTAAAAGTATTGCGAAATAGAGTAAAATAATTTATGTTTTTAAAATGATTTAAGGGACCGTAGCCAGTATTTGCAAGCTCACGTCCTTGGAAAAAACGGGGTCTGGGGTCTAGGGCAAAGTTCACATGCCTCTGTTGAACAATTTTAGTGACTTTTTTTAATAAAAAAACAATTTCTGTGATTTTGAAAGAGGTGAAACAATTAAATTTTTAAAGCAATTTTAAAAAAGAAAATACCGGTAACGTAAAAGTTAAGTTGAAAAACTTTAGTTTTATCACATTTTCCCCAATCCTAATTTTAATTAATCTTTTTTTACGTTTTATTACACATGATATTTTTCTATAGCTCATTAATTGCCTATCGATGAATGAGGGCACGCGTTTCTGTCGCCAAACGTCACTTTGTAAAATTTAACATAAATTATTTAATGGCAAAAATAACTTGAGAATCTTAGCAGGGCTGTATCAAGGAAAAAGGCCTGGAAGAAATTTGCAATTTGTCCGGGGTCGCCCTCCCCCTCTTAAGAGCTCACAATTGTAGAAACGTAAAAATAATAAATCATTATTTTTTTCGAAAAAGGCCCAAATTTTTCATGGGAGCTTCTCCTCGTCTTAATGACGTCGTGTGAAAAATTGATTGACTGCAGCGCGCATCTTTCCAGCCAGTAGCGTAGCTAGGGGGGGCAAATGGTGCTATAGCCCCCCCCCCATTGGCCTGAACAGTATGCAAAATAGCATGCTTTTAGCAGTTTTGAGGTTGGTTTTTGCCCTAAAACGGGAAATAGCCCCCCCCAAACGAAAATATCCCCCCCAAAGATCGTGAAATGAGAAGTAGAAGTGGGTGTCAGTTGACAGAAAAACGCTCTGAATTTCGGTGAAGACTTTTTTTTTAGAGATCACTCGATTTTGGCAGAAAAACGCTCTAAATTTGCCTCAATCCAATTGAAACCAAATGAAAATTCGGGTCAAGTTCGTTTACGGTTGAATCAAACTTCAAAAAAAGCCCCCCTCCCCCCTTTGCGAAATCCTTGCTACGCGACTGTTTCCAGCCATTCAAACAATTGTAGTTATATTTAATTTCACGCTCTCATTTTTAACTCCACATGTAGCGCTTTTTTCTGATACAGTATAGTTTATTATTTGTCGAGGACAGAGGTGGAGTCAAGGACACAACGGTCGAAGCCTAGGCCAATGATACAAAAAAATCCGAGATCAAGGCCAAGGGCTGACTTCTCGAGGCCTAGGACAGGATGCTCAAGGCCAAGGACACAAGGCGCAGGTGTTCTCCAAAACGAAAAAAAGGTCTTCGCGCGAGGAAATGCCAATTTCCAAGGTAAAGTGAAAAAGCTCATGGCCATGGATCATTTTCAACAATTTAATGTCCTCCGCCGAGCAGGGCATTTTCGAGGACTTGCAGGCTTCAAGGCCAAGGATTTAACCTTGGAGGCCAAAGCCAAGGACTTCAAAATGTGTCATCGAGGACTCCGCCTCTGTTGTTTAGGATTCTTAGCGGCGATTTTTGATGCAAAAACTGCTCAGCAAATGTGGCTTTTTCCCAGATCACATAACAGTGATTAGAGTGCTGCTCTTTCTTATTTCAAAAAAAAATCTTCGCGATTTTTGCTCGCATACATTCAGAACAAGGTGGCTTACTCAAGATAAGTTTTGTTAGTTATATCACGGATACACTAACATATTCTGTTTAATATGCTATCCCTGGTACAGGCACGTAGCCAGAAGTTCACAATGGGGGGGCTGCTTTGGGGGTCTGGGGGCGGAGCCCCCAGCCGCTGGAGGTCAAATGGGGTCTGGGGGAGAAACCCCCAGCCGCCGGAGGCACGGAGGTCTGGGGGCAGAGCCCCTAGCGCTCAATAATTTTGGATTTTATTGCAAAAACAACTTAATTTTAGGGCTATTTTAATAAAAATAATGCTTTTAAAAAGTGGTATAGAAGTTGGCAGTGCAACATGATTCAACCGGTTGCATTAACGGGCTATGTGGGAGGTGGCTAATGATAACATTGCAGTTCTCTTGTTTACATGCTGGTAAATCATAAAATCCTATTATTCAATAAAACTCAAACGGAGTAATCTATTTCGTCTATATTTTATAAAGGAAAATAATCGGGGGGAGGGGGGGAGGCTAATGAAAAGAGATTTTAGAGAAATGATTGGTAATTAATCAACACTGAATAGCCCCTCTCTCCTTTATTTCTGAGTTTATAACATATTTGTTAATAAAACCTATGTTTGGCGTTTTTGAACTAGCGATCAAAATTTATTGATCGTTTATTTTTGGGCATTTTTTAAAGTTTTTATTGATTTGTGACTTTAGTTTTTGACAAATTAGCCTCTCCTGAAGATATGTTGCAAAAGATGCTCTAAATCACTTTTTAGTCCATTCCAGCGCAAAAAACAGCCTCAAAAGACCTAAAAACGTGGTATTTTTCTTATTCTACGTTTTGGTTGACAGGCCAATGGGGGAGGCTATAGGCCCCCCACCCCCCGCTTCCCCCCTGGCTACGCTACTGCCGTGGTAACTGCATTACATTTCATTATCACGCACATATACTTTTTTCCGAGTCCATACTCAGATAAGCACGGTCATGAGATAGCATTAGCAACTCAAAAATGTTTGCGTCAGGACCCCGGATCCCTTGTTATGGCTCTTGATAGTTTTAGGGCTTTGCGGTTTGTACCACCCGCACCGGAAATATTAGCAGAAATAAGAATAACAATTCTACACTGCCTTTTGCCCCTCATTCTCTGATTAAAGCTTTCACACAATGCCATTTAAAATAAGGTTTACTATGACTTGGCAATCACAATATATGATATTTTTCAAATAAGGAAAAAAAATGAATTGAAAAGCTAGAATTTTTGGTTATTTTTTGTTTGGTTATTTTCCTTTTCAACCAATCAAAAAATAATGCTGTCCTTAAGCCGAGAACAGGACATTTTCGAGGACTTGTAGGCAGTGGTGTAGGAGGCGGGGGGTCCGGGGGGCACTGGCCCCCACGCTTGGTTTTAAAGTGTCGAAATTTTGGGCAATTTTATATTATTTGGGCAATATTGCATTAAAATTTTGGGCAATTTCATATTTTTCGGGCAAGTTTGCGTCAAAATTTCGGGCAATTTAATATTCATCAAACCGTCTCAATTTCAGTGAAGACCTTTTTTTTGGAGGTCACCTTAATTTGGACGGAAAAACCGATCACTTTCCGGGCAAAATTCAATGTCATTTTTCGGGCAAAAGTTTGGTGCTCCCCCAAATCCTTTTGAGCTACTACGCCCATGCTTGTAGGCTTCAAAGCCAAGGACTTGAGCTTCTACGCCAAGGACTTCAAAATGCGTCCTCGAGGACTCCGCCTCTGATTTAAACTTCGTTAAACAGAGTGCTACTAGGCTAAAATTGAGAGAGCGTTGAACAAAATCTCAAATGACAAGTCGCAGTGTCTTCATGGGAGTTGGGTCTAGAAGTACAAATCTATTCTATTTTATCTAGGAGCCTGCACAACAATGCTAGGTCTACAAATACAAATCTACATTAGGCCTAGTTGTTTGAGAAACAATGCTAGGTCTACATGTTTTGTGCATTTTCAAATCTAAAAGTCTCGACCATTTTCGCAGCACTGTCATAAAATTACTACTGATACCTGAACACAGCAGTTTGCGACGATGTTCTGCTTGGCAGGTCATATAACTTTATTATCTTTGTACCAGTAACTATAGGCTATTTTAAAGTACTGTTTTTAAACAATGCTTCATAATTTCTGCCTGGCACGTCATATCACTTTTGGTTACCAAGTACCTGGCTATCTATACTGTGTAGACCTAGGTCTACTTTAAAGCGATGTTTCATCATGGATACTAGTATTTATTGCTAGTAATTTGCCAAAAATTTCTTTTTAAAACAAATTTAAGAACAAAATCCAACTATTGCACCCACTTAACCCAATTTAAGCAAACATAGTAAGAAAACTAACCGTTAAATCAGTGTAGCCTACCTCAGGACCTGATCCAAAGCAGTTTTTAAAGGCGGTGAATCATCCAGCCAATTTCGGTGGTTTATTATAGCTAAAATTGAACTATAATTTTTGATATTTTTTGTTTTGATTTTGGGGCTGCGTTTGCAAAGATATTCAACAAATACAAAAAGATGTCCCCCCGAAAAAAGTTTTTGGAAACTCTGAGTTTTGTTCTTCCCGCCAAAACCACAGTTCTCTCTAAACTATTAGGCCTACTGTAATCTTATTAAACTATTAAGCCTAACTATCTCTAAAGTATTAGGCCTAATAGTTTAGAGATAGTTAGGCCAAATTAGGCCTAATATTAAACTATTTAGAAATAAACTATCTCTAAACTATTAGGCCTACCACAGTTCTCTAAACCATTAGGCCTACGGTGGTTTTGGCGGGAAGAACAAAACTCAGAGTTTCCCAAAACTTTTTTCGGGGGGACATCTTTTTGTATTTGTTGAATATCTTTGCAACCGCAGTCCCAAAATTAAAACAAAAAATATCAAAAATTATATTTCAATTTTAGCAATTGTAAATCACTGGAATTGGCTGGATGATTCACCGCCTTTAAAAATTCGTTGAAGGGAAAGTCCCCAAGTTATTCTATTTTATGATTGGTCGATTCCGGTTGTCTGATTGTATTCATCCGCATTTTAGAAGCCAACTTTCAGGTCAAATTAAAAAAATACTGCTGGAAAAAACGTGGAGAACTTTTGCATGTGAGTTTGTGAGATGAAAATCAATGTATTTAAGCAAAAAATAAGTTGCCACTCAAATTTTTTTACAAGGTGAACGCTAGAATTTACAGCAAACGGCCTTCAACGCGTGATGTAAGTCAACTTGATCTTGATGTTGTTCTGCATTGAGATGGTGTGAGTGAATGCTGTTGTAGTTTAGAAAAGGAAGGAGAGCAAATATGAAACCTTCAAACATCGCTGGCTCCAGTCCATTCGGGAATGTCAGAGGTGATAAGAATTCCTCAAAGAATGAGAGAAAATTGATTAGAAAGTTGAACATTTCATAAGCCATTCCTTACTTTGAGCAGCCACAGTGCAGTGCATTGGTTAAGCGCGACCGCTGCTGAACTCTACTGCTTCAAGCCACCTGCAAGCAATTCCGTGCTACAAGGATCCAGTTGCAGATTGCAGGAGTTAGAAGTTGCTGTCCTGTTGGTTTATTGAAAACAGAAATATATTTCTAGGGTTTCTTTTGCTGTCTTTTTTTGTTTTATGCCGCTGAACAGGAAATTGCACTTTCCCTTTGACTCGTTGCTTAGGGCTTTGGAAACACTTCTCAGTAAGTTTGCAAAGAAATTTGTTTTTCTAATTAAAAAAAACAAAAACAGGCCCATAAATTTAACGTCTCGTCCCCTCACTTTAAGTACCTCAGACTAAAAAAAAAAAAAATTACGAACCTACTTTGCTTCGTTTTACTTTATTTGCCAAAATTTTGACCAGTCATATCATTAAAGTGCAAGAGAGATACATATTAAGAGAAAGAGGTAAAGAAATCTACAAACGCTATGGTCCAGACAATTTTCATGCAAAGAGACATCTGCATCAATATGCAAAATTGACAAAAGATGTGGACAATGGCAAATGGACAGTAGGTGCTTCAATGTGAAATATAGCTACAGCAAATATAAAAGATGTCGAGTACTAGTGTGATAAGGTTGTAAAAAATTGTAAGAGTACTGAGAAAAAAAAATGGTCTATTAGCGTGTCACAAGAGTAAGAAAAACTCATGAATATGAACTTTATCCATTATCAAGCAGCATAATTATTTTTAGACAATTCAGATCGTAAGCATTCAGTAGAGCGGATACTTTATTTTAAGTTACACCGGAGCTTTGAGCTGGAAGAAAAGGAAATTCCGTCTTGATCAAGTTGTTCGCCTCAGAAAAGATGCTTTCACAGGAAGAATGTATAGAAGCATTTTTCTCTGCGAGAACCTGATTAGAAATGTCAAAAAGTATCTTTTGCTCTAGAACTACAACGCGAAAGAGTGATGTAGCTTTCAGAATGAAAGTTTTGTAAGAGGCAGGTTGATTGCAAACGTTAAAAAGAATTAAGGGCTTGCTCAAAATAACGTTCGTGGAAATTTTGTCCCTGATGAAATCTTGTTGTCGCAAAAGAATCAAACGAGAGATCGGGCAATCATAGCAAAGGTGTTCGATAGTATCATTCAAGCTTGAGCAGAATTTACATGAGTTAATTCGTTTTTCTCCATTATTGTAAGACGATTGATTCCATGCCTTGAGTTGAGTTTGCCGAAGAAATATCCAAAATGTGCCACTTTGAATGTCACTTCCTTCTGCTTATTGGAAAGATTTTTGAAAGGTTTGAAAGGAGTAGAATTTCAGACCAAGAAGAGGGTTTTAAGGAGCTGTTTATTTTTGGTAATTCTGCTTGTTTTGAATCCAAAAAAGAGAGAAAGAGTTGTTTGTGAGAAATGTTATTCCACTGGTTCGAAGAAGAACGCAGCTGACGAAGTAAAAAAAGCATGTGTTTCCCGTCAGAGTTAGGCTACGGCTTGTGAGGCCTGCTGTTAGAAAACAATTCGGGGTAAAGACTGTGGATTCGATAGCTGAGGTTATAGAGCGCATACAGGCGCGTAGCCAGAAATTCACTATGGAGGGGCTGTTTTGGGGGTCTGGGGGCGGAGCCCCCAGCCGCTGGAGGCCAATGGGGGTCTGGGGCCAAAGCTCCCAGCCGCCGGAGGCACGGGGGTCTGGGGGCTCCGCCACCAGCGCTTAAAAATTTTGCATTTTTTTGCGAAAATAACTTAATTTTAGGGCTATTTTAATAGAAAATAGTGCTTTTAAAACGTGGTATAGAAATTGGAAACGCAACATGATTCAACTGGTTGCATTAATGGGCAATATGGGAAGTGGCTATAATGATAACATTGCAGTTCTCTTGTTTACATGCTGGTAATTCATAAAATCCTATTAATCAATAAAACTCACACGGAGTAATCTATTTCGTCTATATTTTTATAAAGAAAAATAATTTTGGCGGGGCTAATGGAAAGATATGTGAGAGAAGTGATTGGTAATTAGCTAACGCTGAATAGCCCCTTTCCCCTTATTCATGAGTTTATAATATATTTGTTGATAAAACCTATGTTTGGCGTTTTTACACTAGCGATAAAATCTCATTATTTATTTTTGAGCATTTTTTAAGGTTTTCATTGATTTGTGACTTAAATTTTTGACAATTTGCCCCCCGCTCTGAATATATGTTTCAAAAGATGCTTTTAGTCACTTTTTTGTCGATTCCAGCGCAAAAGCAGTCTCAAAAGAGCTAAAAACGTGGTATTTTTCTTATTCTGCGTTTTAATTGACAGGCCAATGGCAGGGGGAGCTATAGCCCCCCCCCGCCCCCTCCCCTGGCTACGCTACTGAGCGCATACGACATCCAAAAGAGGTTGGAAGTTGGGTTGGCAGTGAGAGATATAAATCTTATCACGAAAGCAGTATTGGTTCAAGCCGAAGACGATGGCATTCCAATACCACCATGCTGAGGAATTTTGGATAGAGTGATCCGACTGATTGGCTCAAAATAAGACGGTGACCACAGAAACTTGTGAAGAATTTTCGAGATTAACATTTGTGTTTTTCTTGGACGGTGAACAACTCTTGCCGTAAAAGTGACATGAAGCAGGAGTAGAGTCTTAATTAACAAAAGTTTACCATGCATTGAGAGATTGCGGTGTTTGTGGCTATCAGCTGTGCCCTTAATAATACCGGTCAAACGAGACCAATTTTGTTTTAGGGTACGAAAGATGAAAGAGAACCGAATGCCACGTATTTTTGCTTCGTGTGGGTATTTAGCTTCCGGTAAATGCTTTTTCATTTCATCTGAAAGATGCTTGCTTGTTGTTAGACAGACTTGTGGTCTTTTTTCTATTGATTTGCAAATTGGCATGAGAAATCTTGAATGAGTTGCAGGGCAGGGTTTATTTCAGACGGGTCGGTGAGAAAAAGTATGGTGTCATCAGCATATTGCTGTAATTTTATTGATGCAGAGCCTAAGGAAAGGCCTTTGATCGAAGATGAAGAGCTAAATTTCTTAGATAAAACATCTGTTGCCGTGGAATATAGCAGCATATTAAGTGGGCAGTCTTGTCGTATGCCGGTAAAAATAGCATTGCGGTCGATGAGAGTATGATTGACTAATATTTTGGCAGATATGTCTTGAAAAAGAATGGTGGCCCACTTAATCAAAGCTGGTGGAAGGTTGATGTGGTGCATGAGATATAAAATGAATTTTTTATGGGAAACGTTGTCGAATGCTTTAGCAAACTCAAGTTGGAGTAAGGCGAGAGGATGGCTGATGTCATTTACATAGTCAATGGCTGATTTAATGTTTAACCAGACACTATGAAGTTGTCTTCCTTTGATTGCAGCTTGTTGGGTTTGGGATATGTAATTTTCTAAGAAAGGCAATAAACGAAAACTAATAATTTTAGCAAGAATTTTGTAATCGCAGTTAAGAAGGGAAATTGGTCGCCAGTTTCGAATATCTGTGGACTTTCCAGGCTTCGGAATAAGTTTGACAATGGCTGTTTTGTGAGAAGAGGGTGCTTGTTGTAGTTGTATGAATATGTTGTTATATAAATGGTGAAGAGTAGGAATGAGTTGGGTTTGGAAAGTCTGAAAGAATTTTGGAGTAAGACCGTCAGATCCAGTTGAAGTGTTGGGATTTAAGCTGTTGATTGCAAGTTTTATTTCATCTTTTGTTATTTGACTATCAATAGGGGGTATATTCATACGATTCAGTTATGGTCGGAATGTCAGCAATGTATTATTGTACTAAAGATGATGCGGATAACGTGCTGGTGCAGTTCCAACGTTGCTTAAAGTGTTTGATGACTTCTTGCTTTATTTCGGCAGGATCTATGATTGTAGTTGAGTCATCTTTGCGAAGTGTGTTTATCATAGTTTTTTGCTGTAGGTGACGTTCAATTTTGAAGAAAAGTTTTCCTGGTGATTCATCTTTTACTTGGATAACAGAACGTGAACGTACAAAAGCGTCTCGTTCTTTATTTTCCTCCAATCGTCTGAGTTCGGCAATGAGTGAACTTACATTTTGGGGGTCGGCTGTGTTTAGGCGTTCTAGAACTGAGAGTTTTTTGGCATTTTGGAATTTTAAATTAAGAGTGCCAATAGTTTGAAAGAAAAACTTTAGGCTAAGCTTGAAATTATCCCACCATTTCAAAGGATTTTCGAATCGTATGCGTTTGCCTAACCATTTTTGAAGAAAGAAATTAAAACGCGTTTTATTCAAGTCGGCAGATGGAAGAGAATCGTTTAGTTTCCAAAGAGACTCTGGTCGCAACTTCAAAGTTGAATTAAATTTGATTTGAATCAGAGGACCGAAGCTATGATCAGAAAAAGTCAAAGGAACGTACTTCGAAGAAATTAGTTTGTGTTGTAAAGTGGCAGGAATGTGTATTCGATCAAGTCGTAAGCTGCATTGCTTCTGATGTATGAAAAGATTTTTGATGGAGGGTTGAAAATTCGAAAACTATCTTTAAGGTTGTTTTGTTGTAGCAAGGTTTTGAGAGAGAAGTAATGGGCACTCTTAAAAAGAGAAGAGGCGCTGTCAAGCCGAGACAGCGTTACATTAAAATCACCGACAACGAAGAGATAGTCAAAGTTTTCGTTTTCAATGTAGTTCTGAAGTGCGATAAACATTTTGGTCCCGTTGCGTACGTCGACGTCTAGACTTCCCCGACGGCATATAGACGTTAATCAGGAGATAGGTGACTGAGTGAACACAAAACTTAAACGCTTGAGCTCTATAACGAATGATGTTTTGAACAGTCGGTTGCAATACAAAATTAGAGCGATTATGAAAAAGTATGGCAATGGCACTTGTGAAATGGGGTGGAGCTTCATTAACGGATGGGGCATTTGCAAACAACTTGAAATCAGACTGGTTAAGCCATGCTTGCAATGCCGGTTGATTGATTCGGTGCGTTTCTTGCATCATCAAAACATCGATCTTATGGTCTTGTATTAAATTAGAGATTTGAGTCAAAGAGTGATTGATGCCATTAATATTGGCAGAGGATAGGGTTAGAAATTCATTATTAGTTGAGTTTCCCTTCTTAACGTAGCCATTGATCTCTATTTAAAGCCAAACAAGAAAAAATACTGGAAAATAGTTTCGAAAGAGAAAAAAAATCTATTTGTTGAGAAATGTTTTTTCGTTGGGTTTTGTGAGCTGTTTATGTTCAATTTTGTGAGCTGTTTATGTTCAATTTTGCTTGGAGGGGTTAGCCCAGAAGGACTATTAGAATCACGTGATTTATTTATTTATATTATTTTTTCTTTGTTTGCCAAGTGCCTTTGCTAATCTTATTTTTGAGCAGCTCGGAAATAGGTTTGGAGTCTTCTTCACTTGACAAGCTATCACTGAACACTGGGGCATCAACGCCAAAATGAAGTTTATTGTTAGTGTTGGTCGTAGCGGTTTGTTCTTTAGTAACCACATTGAAAAGCTCTTCTATTACAGTTAATGAACTGCTTTCAAAAGAATCGCTGCTCAAGGAGTGAGTCGCTTTAGTTGCGGAGAGTTGACTTAGTTTTTCTAAATTTGCCCACCTACCTTTTGGCTAAACTTGGAGAACTGTAATGGCTTGCACGAACAGTGGCAGAGGGTTTACAGAGAATAATGGATTTTTCAGTTGTGGTACTTCACAAAATCACAAGTAAAAAAACCGATGGGAAATTCACAAAAGAAATTTTATATCACGGGCAGCCATAAGCCATCCTTTATATTAGGGCTCCCTCTTTGCGTGACCACGAAAATCAAAACTAAAAAGCTTGACGTCCATCGTGGTCGACTGATAAGAGCTAAAAGTTCAAAACAAGCAGCGCTGTCCTGCTCTGTGCTTGCTTGACTCGAGCAGAGTTGAGTTGCTTGCTGCTGCCGGACTGGTGGTTAAAATTGCTACCTAGCCGCCAGTGCTAGTCGTTCTGACTTCCAGGAGTCGGCCACAAAGGACGTGAAGCTTTTTTAGTCCTATTGTTAGTTGTAATGTTTTTTTGGTCGCGACTACCGTTGGTGAACCAGAAACAAAAAACTGCTAATACTGATTGCGTCAGAGTTGTAAGTCGGGCCGGTTTTGGACTTAAGATAAACAAAATGTCAGGCTTAATACGGGCTTGGCATACGTACGTACATTACTTACCTAGTGTTTCAGCCCTTCAGGTGATATCAAAGCGCAATTAAAATAACTTTGTAACCCTGAATGACGACTTCGTTTAGTCATCAATGCGATTAATGTGACGTAATTAATAACTATTATTGCGTGACAATGGATTAGCAGTAAGTAGTTTTATTTCAACCGCATACGAGCAATTACTGTACACATTTTTTGACATAACTTAGTTAATTTTTGTTTTTTTTCAGGCCTGGTTTTGGTTTCAAAATTACTTTTCTGGTTGGGGCCGGGTTCGTGCATGTATGCTTTCGGGTTCGTGCTTTTTTTAGTTGCCCATTTTACTATTATAATTGCGTCGCCCTCTCGCGACGTGCACGAAATCAATTGAAAAAACAACTCAAAGCATTTAAAATTTTCTATCACCAATTTACGATATCAAGTGAATTATAACTTCACAGTGCACTCATTGTATAAAAATCATATTAGGCGGCAACATGATAGCTGGAACTGTGGTAATTGGTTGCACGGCTTCCAGCGACTACCCGTTTGCTTATACCGCTGGTGCAGGGAGAATCCCTTTTAAAAATTTTAACAGCTTTAGAAAATTTAATTCATTTAATTATTTGCTGTTGTGCTGCAGATCTTTTAACGCGGGACTTCTTTGCAGTGGTCTTACTGCCCCTATTTGATGCTGCTCTGATCATAACTAAAAGACACACAACCAACCAGTAAAATTTGCTTATTTGCTAAACAAACTCAAATACAACGAGGCTGTGATTCCGGTTTTGATAAAAACAGTAATTTTTTTCAGAAAAACTTTAGCGCAATCAAATATCGTCCACTCCAATCTCTCGTTCAACGAAAGGATTCATTATCGTTCTTGTTCATGTAACAGGTCTATTATTTCCAGTTAGAAGATTTTGGGCGATAGAAATAAGTGCCCCATCAAGACGTCTTGCGATATTTTTGTTGGTGGTCAATTGCTGTTGGTGAGACGGTTGAGATGATGCCAGATCATTTAGCCGCTGGTTCTGGGCGTAAGGTTGACTTGAGTTTGTAATGGAACGTAACGAATGCTCCATGAATGGATTTAGCGATTGGTTCTGGGCGATTGGCTGACTTGAGCTTGTAGCGTGACGTAATGAATGCTCCATGAATGGATTTAGCGACTGGTTCTGAGCGATAGGTTGAGTTGAGCTTGTAGCGTGACGTAACGAATGCTCCATTAATGGATTTAGCGCCTGGTTCTGGGCGTAAGGTTGACTTGAGTTTGTAATGGGACGTAACGAATGCTCCATGAATGGATTTAGCGACTGGTTCTGGGCGATTGGTTGACTTGAGCTTGTAGTGTGACGTAACGAAGGCTCCATGAATGGATTTAACGACTGGTTCTGGGCGATTGGTTGAGTTGAGCTAGTAGTGGGACGTAACGAATGCTCCATTGATGGAGTAACGGAAGACTCAGAAGCGAATCCGGTTGCTATCGAACTTCTGGTGGTCTTGAATCCTATTAATATACGGTGAACAATAAGTTCATATTGTTGCAATAAGGTGATAACGGAAATAGAGTTGATATAGAGCTGTGAAACTCTATCCACAAACAGCAAATTAAAACGTGACTAAGTTTTTGTAAAACGTTGTGGAACACTATTAAGGTGAAAAGCACCAAACTAAGCATGCGAGTTGACTTTCATCTAAATTTTTAGAAAAATTAATTTTGAATTGATAACATTATCATTCAGGTGGTAACCTTAAACAATGTACTGTGGGTTAAAAAAAAGGTTTTCTTTTGTAAAAATGTCTACGATTTTTACAGACTTGCAATTGCTCGTAATCGAATTCATGTACTATGAAGGAAAAATATCTGTGTAGAATCACCAACAGCTGATTATACTGTAGCAGATAACAAAACGTGGTTAAGTAAAAAGGTAAAAATGCTGGTGTTATGCTTACACCAGGGATCAGAGTCGTAACCAAAGACTGGCCCACGCGGGACTGAGCCCTGGAAAAACCTGAGGCCCACCAAGAAAATCTGAGTCGGTATTGCAATGGCTGGAAATGGCAAATATGGACAGTATGTTTAGCTATGTTGAGTTTTGATGTATAAATTCAACAATTTGGTTCCACTGTTTTTACATAACAAGTCTACCGTATGTAATTGGCAATTGTAATCAATAACCATACAACTAACCTGGAGAACCACGGGTTAAGACTGGTCGAAAACGATCTATGGGCTCACATTTGGATTTACTTCGGATAAAGTGCATGGGCGTCATATTATCTATTGCAGTAGGAATTTGTGAATATAGCAAAGCGGAGGGAATCTGAGCTAACGAATCGTTGAGCAGTTCTCGTACCTCAAGCATGCTAGGTCGTTCTTTCACATCTTGTTTCCAACATCGCTGCATAGTTGAAATTAATAAATCTAAAGTTTTTTTTGATTTTTTACAAATTCTAGCACTGCTATTCAACTTTTCAAAGTTACTTAGTTCTGGCCTTTTACCTTTCTGAAGTCCCTCGAGATAAAACATTGCAGCAGAAGGATTAGTTATGGGTGACTGTCTGTTTAACACCAAGAAAATAACCATGCTGTAGCTGTAGACATCATGAAAAGGTTTTAACCTCATACATGGATTCGAAAGTAATTCCGGGGCTGCGTACATTTCAGTGAACTGGTTTCCTGAGAGTGTTAAGGAAGCTGTAGTGTTTCCTGTGTAATTAGATAAAACCGAACTACCAAAATCAGCAATTTTACAATGCAAATCATCCGACAGAAGAACGTTTTCTGCTTTCAAATCACCATGAACTAATCTTTTGTCTGAACAAAGATTGTGAATGAAAGCCAAACCACTGGCAATTTCAGTGCAGAGACGAAGACTTAAAAATGGCCCTATTTCAACGTCGTCGTCTCCTATCATTTCCATAAGATTTCCGTTCGGCAAATACTCCGTAATTATTCCAATGCATCCTTCCCATTCCGCTAGCCCGTATGAACGAACTATGTTTTCATGGTTAGCTTTTTGAAGATGTTGAAGTTCTTTCAAGATTCTACAACAGAAATAGATACAGTCTATGAAGAAGTGTGCGAAACTGTTGGCACAGTGCCGTCGCCAGAGCAAACGAAGTGGGGGGGGGGCACTAGCCGAAAGTGTGGGGGGCACTAAAATAGACCGAGCTTTTGCATACAAAAACTGATATTTTACGGCTACAAATTATGCGCTATTTAAAAATTTTGAATTCGTATTTGAAAAAACAGACTTATAAGCCTGGCAGTACAGCTTATTAGCTCGTTTCTTCTGCTGCCTATATCATTGCTTGAAGTTTCTGTCTGCTGCAGTGAATGGGACCAAAAGCACAACCAGGATTTTGCTGAGAGGGAGGGGACTTGCACCCAAAGTACATTTTTTTACACAAAAATTGTCTAATTTAGGCCCCGTGCTAAACAAACCGATGCAACTCAAGCTCGTCACAGAGGGGGCCTGGGGGCGGAGCTCCCAGCATCTGGGTAATTTTTGTGATTTTGCGGCAACAAATAGCAATTTTAACGTCATTTGGATCACAGTTCACACGTTTTTGAAGCCATAACGCAACCAGAAGCGCAACCAGGATTTTGTTAAGAGAGAGGGGGTTTGAACCTAAAGTAATTTTTTTTGTACAAAAATTGTCTAATTTAGGCTCCGTGCTAAACAAACCAATGCAACTCAAGCGTATCAAAGAGGGACCTGGGGGCAGACCCCCCAGTTGCTGGATGACTTTTGTGATATTGCGCCACAAAATAACAATTTTAACGATATTTTAATCACATTTCGCACGTTTTTGAAGCCATATGAATAATAACAATACATTGCTAAAGTTCAGTAGTCATTGAAAGAATTGAATTGTCTAACCTCTTTTATTCTTAAGATTAACTCCAAAACATTTAAACGCAAGGCTTCAGGGTTATATTTTCTCACTGACTCGGCTAAAGGGGGCTGAAGCCCCCTTAGACCCTTCCCCTTGGTAGCGCAACTGACTGCAACCTAAATAAATCTTGAGTGTTCTCTAAAAAAGTAAAAACATCTGGTTTTTTGAAAAAATGTTTTCACTCTTTGTTTCAGGTTATAATCACGAACGAAGTACCGGTAACGATTCTATAGACTTACATCCCTATTCCGCGACACATTCGTAAGGTCGTGTTAATAAGGCGTATTATTGCGTTACATTCATGTACTCATACAGCAGTTGGTTGTCAGCAATTTCGTGAAGAATCGAGAAAACTTCAACGAGAATAAACTTTAAGCGTTATTATTTCTTTTTCCATTACTGCCTGTTGTCGTGTTGCTACGAGATACTCCAAAAAAGTCTTCTGAATAAACCGAAATGGGGGAGGGGCACAAGCAGTTGTTAGGGGGGCTCGGTCCCCCCTGGCCCCCCGGTAGCGACGGCACTGTGTTGGCATTATGGCCAATAAAGTAAAGGCATAGTTTTAATGACAGAAATTGATTGCCAGATATGGGTTTAATCTGCACTCTTGTCCCGT
This sequence comes from Trididemnum nubilum, assembly GCA_963965965.1. Classification (NCBI taxonomy): domain Eukaryota; kingdom Metazoa; phylum Chordata; class Ascidiacea; order Aplousobranchia; family Didemnidae; genus Trididemnum; species Trididemnum nubilum. The sequence goes on along the minus strand of OZ014484.1, from coordinate 36,139,373 downwards.
TGTTGCATCCTTGGATAAGACGCTAAATGATAATTGCCTCTGCTTGATGTCTTTGAACAAACAGCAAATTCACCTGAGAAGTCGAACGTCTGATGGATAATTGGAAAATGGTCAATTATATTACACTGTAAAAGGGAGCAGATTCGTGCAAAAGATAACCCTACCGCCCCTTTCTCGTAATAAAAAAATAAAAGTGAATGATTGAATAAATCAATCAGATTACGAATGCAGATATTTTTTTAGAATTAATTCAAATATTGTACATTTAAATAAATATTATAAATGCATCAGAGGTGGTGTCATTTTAAAGTTTTCGGTCTCGAAGCCCAAGTCCTTGACCTTAGCCTCCAAGCCTACAAGTCCTCGAAAACGCCTGTCTTCGGCTAGAAGACAGCAATATTTTTGGATTTGTTGAAAAGGAAAATTTTTAAACAAACTAATTTCTAGTCTGTCAATTTTCCAGTCTGTCTGTCTGTCAATGTGATAGTCTAGCCCTAGTCATAGTAATAATGTGATAGTCTAGCCCTAGTCATAGTAAACCATATTTCAAATGACATTGAGTGAAAGCTCTAATTGGAGAATGAGGGTGCAAAAGGCAGTGTAAAATACCTCTTAGATTTCTGCTAATATTTCCGGTGCAGGTGGTACAAACTGCACAGCACTAAATCATCCAGGGTTATAACAAGGAATCCTGGGGTTTCGGACACAAACATTTTTGAGTAGCTAATGCTTAGAAATGACCATACCTATCTGAGTGTGGACTCAGAAAAAAGTATATGTGCGTGATAATGAAATGTAATACGTTCAGTTGCAATATACCACTACCAGGGATTGCCTGTTATACAACGTATGTTAGAATATCCGTAATGCAACTAACAAAACTTAAATTAGGCTTATCCTGAGAAAGGCAACTTAATCTGAAAATATGAGAGAGATTATTGCGAAGATTTTTTTAAAGATAGGAAAGAATAACTCTAATCACTGGCAAGTGGTCTGGGGGCAAATCCACATTCCCTGAATGGTTTTTGTGTTAAAAATCGCCGCTAGGAGTCCCAAACTATAAATTACAGAAAAACGCTACGTGAAGGATTAATAAAATAGCACGAGTGAAATTAAATATAACTGTAATTTGTTCGAATGCCTAGAAAGAGGGGCGCTGCACTTAATCAATTTTTACTCGACATCATGAAGTTGAGGAGGTAAAGCTCCCTCGAAAAATTTGGGCATGTTTAGAAAAAAATATTGTTTTATTATTTTACGTTTCTACAATTGTGAGGCTTTTGAAAGGGAGCCCCGAGGCAAATCGCAATTAATGTCACCAATGCTTTCCTCCGTAATGCATCCTTGCGTGGGATTCCCAGGTTACTTTTTTGCCGTTAAATATCTTATGTTGATTTTTACAAAGGTTAGTGTCTTTTGGCTTTCGAATAGTGCGCACTCATTCATTGATTGGCTACACAGCTAGAGACATCACGTCCACTAAAACGTAGAGAAAAGATCGGCTTAAAATTAGGGTAAGGAAAATGTAGAAAAACTAAAGTTTTTCAACTTAACTTCTGCGGTGCTTTCTTTTAAAGTGCTTGAAAATTTAGTAATGTAATCTCCTTTAAAAGTTACAAAAATTGCTACTTTTTAAAAGAAAAATATCTCTATAAGATTGTTTAACGGAGGCATGGACACTTTGCCACCAGAACTTCGTTTTTCCAAGGACTTGAGCTTGCAAATACTGGGTACGGTAACTTACTTCATTTTAGAAGCACAAATCATTTACAGTATTTTGCTATACTTTTAGATGCTAATATCGCAGTCGCTATAAAATATTTAAAAACTATAACAACAACAATTTAAACAATTCTGTGAAATGAAGTCGATCGTTAAACCAAACAATAAGGTTTGTGCTGGAAAAGCTATTAAAAAGGTGGGGATCCATAATCAGCGGACGTTTGAACCGAGAACCTAACTGACAATGTTAAGGCCTTAAAGTTAGCCATTCTCTCATTTGCTGATCATAATTTTTAGAAAAATTGTGTCCTTCATACCTGTCTACTCTCTTGATTTCGTCGGGAGACTCCCGATTTCGAGGATTACTCCCGGCCACTCGATCTCAACGAAAAATCTCCCGATATCACGATTTAGCTCAAGATTTTTTGAATTTAAAACTTAATCAGTTTTTTGAAAACTTAATCAATTTTGCAAGCACGTGAAAATGCTCGCCAGCTCGTGCTCTCCCTGTGATTTTTATATGAACATGTTATGAGTTGTTTGACGTCATTATAAAATTTGCTTGGACAAAGCAGGCCCACATGACAGAAATTTCCTCGTTTGCTTTAATTAATGAGTTTTTTTTAAGAGGCGCTACCGAACGAAATACTCGCTAAACGTAATAGGTCATTTTTGCACGTGTATGTAAAGCCTTGCGAAATCCGTTACGTCATTCTTTCTCGCTAACTTGCTTTGAGCGATTGCGGAAAGCAGTTAGAGTAAAAAAACGTCACATTTTCCTCGCCAACTTAAAGAGGATTTTGAAGCACTCTTTAAGCGTGCGAGAAATCTTTTTGGTTCAGAAATTTAATGGCAAAATGTTGAAAACTTCCAACCAAAGCGAATTTTTGCTGAAAATTAATTAAAATCGTCGCCATGTTTGCTATCAAACTGCAAAAAAAGCGAATTGTATTGAGAACCACTTGCTGTTTCGACTGATAAAGAAATGTTAAGTAGTGCCAGTTGACAAAAATAGCAATACACACCTTTTATAAGAATGATTTTCTAAAACACGAGGCTCATTTTTGCTCAAAATTTTAGAACAAATCAAAAACAATGCCAGCCTCGGCAGCAAAATAAACCAAAAACAAACAAACAAAAAAAAATCAAACTAAGCAAAGAAACTAAAATTTGTGCTGATTTAAAGCGATAAAATTTCAGTTATTTTCTTGTATTTGCAAGCAAAATTGTAACTATTCAAGATTATAAAGCTCTGTTGCTCTGCGCAAGCATATGAGATTTTTTTTGGCAGTTGCTCAACTTGAAAAAAGCTTGCTTTTTCGCTTTTGCAATTTTACGATGCTGCAAAAGCAAGAAAAAGCCTTCACTCAAGCAGACAGAGCAATAGGAATTAAAAAGTGTTTCAAACATGCCCGCTCAAATTGACATCGATGCTCTCAAAAGTTTTACAAAATCAAGAACAAATGAGACCGAATATCGGCAAAAAACTAAAAACAGCCAGTCTCGACTCAAGATTTACCGGTTCTAAAAAGGAAGAGTGTACTTCGACTTGCTCACTTTTAAAAAAATTTGAAACCTAAAGACCTAGAGTTACTGTTAACATTTGAGTTTACCCACCAACAACCTCAAGGGCGCTTTACGTCGTTTAAAAAAATTATAGTATGAAAAAAGTTGTTCTTATTTCACATTGATCCAAAAATATAATTAAATTCTGTCGTTCATTCACTGATTATCATCAGTTGAGGAATTTGCTTGCATAGAATAATAACGCATAGGTTATGGTATCTTTTTCCATAACAATGTAGTACATACAGTATACGCTTGAACACATTATTTTGAAGTTGAAATGCATGTGACGTCACAATGAGATATTTATTACGTACTAACACAAGTAACGAACATCTCGTAAAAAAATTTGAGCGAACTGTTTTAACGTGTGTTGGGCGAGACGGCTCAGAAATTGCAGTTTGTCTACGAAGATTTTTTGTTCGTCAGCGCTTTTTAGCGAGCGAGAATGGCCTTTACAAGCTCGCTAGCACGTTCTGTCATGTCCCCCCAGATGCGTTTATCGATGCAATTTTTATTTCCAAATTTGGCTCATTCTGGAGAGAAACCTTATGCCTGTAATTAATCAATTTTGTTCGCGAACCTTTTTTTTTTCTAAAAGGAAAAGAATTCGCTTCGACTCCTGCTTCGACTGATTCTATATTTTTTAAGAGTTTTGAATTGAAAATTAAGGTGTGATCTTGCTTTCACATACCAGGTAACATCAATTCAAATTGGTAAGAATTGATGACGTAACAAATAGCATTGGCATGCACAAATTGCAGTCTCTGGTAATGGTCATTGCAACTAGACACGTGCCAGAACGGAATTTTTTGGGGGCGATATCTTCTCAAAAATAATAAAGAAAAAAAAAGGTCTTCGGTGCGTATTGCCATTATTTTCTTCTGATTTTGAAGTGATCCCAAAAAAACAAAAATGTCTTCGGTGCGCAACGACATTATTTTCTCCTTATTTTGAGGTCATCTCCAAAAAAAAGGTTTTCGCACCTGCAAGCCTCTGTCATCTACGATATTTAAGGTGATCTCCAGATTTCCATTTTAGGGTTTAGACGTTGAAGTTAAATTTCTTTGGGGAAAACTAAAATTTTGGGGGTGCAATTGCCCCCTTGCTCTCCCCTGTCTTCGTCCCTGATTGCAACTATGAAAAGCTGATCGAGCTCTTTTAATGGCGTCTGTCGGAGAAAGTGCTAATACTAAGAAGGGCAACGGAGATGGTTAGCGAGAGTTGCAAGACGAGGCGGTAAAAGTAAAAGCAAACAGTATAGCTGCAGGTACAAGTAAACTTGGGAGAAAGATTATTTCTTTCATACGTAGAAGCCATAAAGGGAATGAATACGCTTAATGTAATTCCTGCAGAATAGATATTAGAGTAGCTCGAGGAGGAACAAATGACGTAACGAAACACGTCACCTCCGAAAATCATAAAAAGAGCATTGCAGCCGAAAAAAGAAATCAAAGGATAACCAGCTTTATGGTAGAGGGACCAGAAGAGAGCGATAAACTTATTTATGCGGAAAAAAATTGGTAATGTTCGCGGTGAAGAACAACTTGCCTTTTAGCATTTGTGATGAATTTTCGAAAATCGTCAGCGACATGTTTCCAGACAGCAAGCTGGCAAAAAAATATGGAGCTGAAAAGACTAAAACTTCACAAATCATAAAAGGAAAGAGGAGAGGCAATTAAAAAAATTCAAATTGTAGGCCTACCAGCAGAAAAAAAGGGCGACTTAAAATTTATTGAATTAATACAGGGGCGTCCAACACGCCGCCCGCGGGGCACAAGTGGCCCGCCAAAGGTTTTAAAGTGGCCGCCAAAGGTTTCTACATTGGTTAGTTAATTGATGCTTCCGCGCTAACGTTGTGAGTTACAGAAACGAGTCCTCAAATTTCTCATGTACTTGCAGAAATTGCATTTTTCTTTGGGGCAGAAAAAAACGATCAAATCTGACTGAAAACCTTCTTTTTTTTTGGTCTTCACCTACGTTTTGGCAGAAAAAAACGATCAAATCTGAGTGAAGACCTTTTTTTTTTGAGAACACCACGAAATCTATAGGAAGACTTTGGCTTGGAAAGAAGAAGATTAACTACGACTAAATTTTGGCCCGCGGAACTTTTGGAACAGCAAATTTGGCCCGCGACTGAAAAAAGTTGGACCTCTGAACTAATATTATTATGATCTAGTCTACAAAGATTGACATTGCTGTGAAAATTTAAAATTTTTTTAAAAAACAAATACAGGAATTTTGAAAACGTATGTCACTACTGAAGAGTGAACATTTTTTGACTTTTTTTCCTCTGGCTTGCGTTTTGCTCGATTATGTTTGGAATGGTTACTTGGTAGTGTCAACTGTTTATGTTAGGTTCGATTATGTCGCACTATAAAAGCTTTACTGATGTAAATCGAAGAGGTCAACCCAAAACTTTACATGAACAGAAAAACTATGTCTTCAGTTTATTTCTTACTTATGACATAAATTCTATACATGACAGTTGTGATGTTGTCCCAATCATTCCCTCAACTTGGCTTGGACGAAAATAACCTCGTCAAGAGTTTTTAGAGTACCAATTGCAGAATGACGCTGTAATGCCCTAAGATCTGCAAGTGGACAAGTTAGGGGGCTTCATGGGGCGGAAGAAAATAGCCAGTGAACGAATTTTCAGCTATCTTGCTTATTAACCTACCTCAAACGCAACCAGCGAAAGAACCTTTTCCATGGTGTAGAAGATTGTAATCGAAAACAGAATCAGTTTGCACAATGACACTGTGTGCGCGCTTTTAAGTTGCAAATTAAATTGTGACCGCATTGCAGCTGGCTTTAAACCTCCCAAAGTGGAGTTAAAATTTGCCAAAAAAGCCATTTACAAATATAATCAAGCCCCAAGAGTTAAAGTCAGGCCCGCAAGTAGAAGCAAATGCTTTAAGTAAGGGTGTGGAGGGGGGTAAAAGCTCGTTACGAGGGGGCGCTAATTAATGTACCACTATAGACGTACAACTGATTTGTCTAGGCCGGGGGACGAAAAATTTTTCTATAGGGTCTGCTGGTCTGGTTAAAGTAGACGTCGTTGAATGATATTTCACTTTTATTGTTCAGTATTTTTTGGAAAGCGTCTGCTGCGCTGAATGTAGCAAGACTTTTTATGCCGTGTATCAGTAAAGTGTATGACACAGTACGGATGTTGCCGGTTACCTGGTGCAGTATCCGAAATAAAAAGACTGCTCGATTTAATTAGTCTGTCGTTTAGCAGCTAGAACTACTAAAACCTGAAATGGTAAAGTCAAAATTTTGATAATGCATACCAACATCAAAAGATGACAATAATTATTCAAGCAGTAGAATCAGGAGGGAGGTCTGGAAGGCGAAAATTCCCAGCTATTGGATTTGCTGGTGATAAATCTCCCGATTTGGCATTTTCAAATGTTGACTGGTATGGTATCCTTGGTCCTTGGCCTCGACCATTTCTGCCTCTGGCCTCGACAGGATCTGTCCTCGAAAAGTCGGTACTTGGCCTAGGCCTCGGATTTTTTTTTGATTTCTTGGCCTCGAACTCGGGTCATCGCCTCCACCTCTAGCATGTACATTAGGGTGTTGCAGGCGTCCCATAAAAATTGAAAACTTGATTGTTTAAGATGAACCATTTTTTGGTATTGCATTTTCATCAGTAGATCATGAACACCAAGTTTCAAAAATTTTCATTAATGTTTACCTACCCCGCCTGGCCGATTTTGAGGCCAACTTTTCGAAAAATTTGCCTTGTTTGCCACTAGAGGGCGATATGGATTAGTTGTGTTTGTGGACATGTTTTCAAAAGATGTCCCATGTTAGCCTCCACCTTTAAAAACAAATTGAATGAAATTAAGTCATTTTATCCAGAGATATTTCTATTTTATAACACTTTTAATAAGCGTTGCTGCCACCAAGTGGTGAAAATTAAAGTTGAATATATCAAATATTAAGCCTTTTGATTGTCAAATTTCGGTGTATTATTCATTTCTAAACTGTAAAAGTACATTTTAATGCAACGTTTGGTGAGTACCAAATACTGACTTTAGGTATTTTGGTAAAATTTTGTAGGCAATGCTTAGTTTCAAAAGATTCAAATTGTTTTTACAAAATATTTCGGTTGGATGGGGTTATCACAGCCTCTTGAAGAAAATTACTACCAACTATTTTAAAAGTTCTTTCAATAGGCAATTTATTTAGTTTTTGAAATGTGGTCCATAATCAATGGTAGTTCATGAACGATGCTTTTTGCTAGACTAAACTAAGATTAATGAATGTTGCAAATGCACTGTATGGGTTTATTAGTTCACTAGCAATATGAGTGCCCGAAGAACTAGCAACAAACTGTTATGTTAGATGCCACATGTTAGTCTCCATCTTTAAGAAAAAATTGAATAAAGTTGAGTCATCCTATCAAGAGATATTGCTACTTTATTACACTTTCAACAAGCGTTGCTGCAACCAAGAGGTGAAAATTAAAGTTGAATGCAGCAATGTAACGATATTAAGCATTTCAATGTTGAATTTGTGCAAACTGTCCCCTGCAAAGTTGCATTTTGATGTTTTTTGGGGGGCATTTAGTCACTACTTGAGTATATTAGGTGTTGCGCTGTTGTAATCTAAAATTGATTGAAATATAACAATATTGCTATAATGTTTAAGAGTTCGTCACTATGAGTTACTCAATTTCGAACATCCATCAATTTGAGCTGAGTTTTTGGATTTTCAACTAAACTGATTTGACTGGCGAAGCACTATATTCTTCCTATATTTTAAAGGGCAAAAATTATTCAGCAACAATGCAGTAGCACCACGTTATACAAATAGGAAAGGACGTTTTATTAGGTTAGTGATTTTTCTAAGATTGTCTTCCCCAACGAAAACACGATTTTGTAGATTTTCTTCCTTGAGTAGCAGGTAAAGAAAATCAATAACCAGCTTGATCCCTCTTACTGTGGAGTAATTGCACACTCGCTGGCTGCAGGTAGTATCCTTTGCGATGGCATAACACACACAAATTTTTTTTTAAGTTCTTTTTAGAATCACCAGCTTACGAAATCCTGCACCAAATCTTTTTAATAACTTTCTGTCAGCATTTGGAGTCACTTTATGCCAACGAAAATCTCTCATCTTACAGGGCTAAGGGAACAAGCTCATCAGGTAAATTCCAGGTATATCTGGCCTTCAAGAGCAGGCAAGACTAGATAAATCTATTTCGTCCCTTGGAAACAGCACAAAGTAGAAATTAATTGGCATTTGTTCAAGAAGGCACCAGGAAAGTTGCTAAGAACCTTATAGTCATTAAGCCAAGCAACCACTCGCCTTATCAAACAGAAAATTCATATCAGTATCATGGAAGTTTTTAATTACTCTGTCTTAGAATTGCAACATTTTGAAGACTTTAAAAGTCTACGGCCCGTCGTGAGCATGTACTGAATCTTTACATGCTCACAGAGAACTGCCGGTAACATGAAAAGAAACATGTGAACTGCATGAGAAAGTTTATGCAACAAAATTTGAACTTTTTGTACAAGAATACTTTCATATTTGAGGGAATGCAATTCCAAATCTTGACTCGCTGATACTAAATAACCTCTGTTATCAATTTTGCGCAGAAACAAAGAATGCGTTGATTGATGCAGTCAGCCAATTGCCTCATAGCTTGACTAGAACGATCAATAGTTTTACAAAAACAATTGTGAAATGAATTTTTAATTTTGTTGTATAAAAAACAATACCCAAGTTGAGCAACCTTAAATTTGAACAGTGGAGTACATTCTCAAAATCAGTCAATAATTCTTAAAAAGTACTAAAATTTATTTGAAAATGAAATCGATTTCAGTCTCCAAAGACCGTCAACAATTTTTGAAAAAAAAGAAAAAGTAGGTTAGAGAATTAAAAAGGGGCAAAAAAGTGCAGCAACGCTGCTTTAAACTTTGCTATACAAAATGAAGTCACTGCGTGAAAGATTGAAAACAAAAGCGCGGTGCCATAATGTATCCATGTTTCATTTATTAACGAACCGTCTTCACAAAACCGTCATTTTGTACTTCTTCGGTCTGGGTTTAATTCTCTGGATCTCTGCTATCAACAATCACATTAAAATTGAACAAGCAATCAGTTTGCAGAATCTAAAGTTGCGAGTAATATGGGTTCCCTGAATCGCTGAAATGAGCACCAACTATGCCTCTTATCCTTTGGTTTTGTAAAGAATTTTAATTTTTGCATAAAAGCAGGATACGTGGCTCCCCGCGTTATTGTACAATACAATTGTAGCGCATGTACTAAAGCATAGTCGAGCTTTAAGGAAACGTTTGTTTTAATTTATTTGGAATTCCACCTGAGCAAGCTGCAGTTTGTTATCAGTATTTCAGGAAATCATACTGCATGTGAACTAATAAACCCATACTGTGCAATTAGTTTGTTCTTAGTTATTTATTAGTTTATTAATTAATCTTAGTTTAGTCTAGTAAAAAGCATCGTTCATGAACTACCATTGATTCTGGACCGTATTTCAAAAACTAAATAAATTGAAAGAACTTTTAAAATAGTTGGCAGTAATTTTCTTCAAGAGGCTGTGATAACCCCATCCAACCGAAATATTTTGTAAAAACAATTTGAATCTTTTAAAACTAAGCATTACCTACAAAATTTTACCAAAATACCTATAAATCAGTACTTGGTACTCACCAAACGTTGCATTAAAATGTACTTTTACAGTTTAGAAATGAATAATACCCCGAAATTTGACAATCAAAAGGCTTAATATTTGATTTATTCAACTTTAATTTTCACCACTTGGTGGCAGCAACGCGTATTAAAAGTGTTATAAAATAGAAATATCTCTGGATAAAATGACTTAATTTCATTCAATTTGTTTTTAAAGGTGGAAACTAACATGGGGCATCTTTTGAAAACATGTCCACAAACACAACTAATCCATATCGCCCTCTAGTGGCAAACAAGGCAAATTTTTCGAAAAGTTGGCCTCAAAATCGGCCTGGCGGGGTAGGTAAACATTAATGAAAATTTTTGAAACTTGGTGTTCATGATCTACCGATCAAACTGCAATACCAAAAAATGGTTCAGCAAAACCGCTAAAGGTCGGGGCGCCTGCAACACCCTAATGTACATACGTAATTATTGTACATCAAGTGTTTTATTTTTCAAAATATTGTACATACAAAAACTTATATCCGAGTTGCTAATGGAAATCAGCATAAAATTGTTGCTTTAAATATAAATTCGTTTATTGTCATGCTGCACATTTGAAAACAAACAGTCATTTGTCAGACAGACAGTCATGTTTTTGATTTTTGGTCGCAAAAATATCCCTGCAGTTATTTCCTTTAATGTTTCTGTTCCAGATTACCTTCAGTGCTAATAGGTACGGGTCGTTATGCAAAATTTGTTATTGGAAGTTCGGATAATTTTTTTTTGGTGGGAGAAAGCAAGAGCATTTTAGGCGGCGCACTATCCAACTAAACCGTAAAAACCAGTTTTCAAATCAAATCTTTTATTATACTCGTTGTGTTTGAGTTTACGAAGTAATGAATTTGCGAAGCCCATCTCCGCATCATTGATCGCGCCCGGAAAAAACTGCTTCCTTCGAAGAAATATCGAAGCGGTGGCGACCCGTTATCAACACTATCTGCAAATCACATGTAATGAAATCATCAAAATTTTTCGAATAGAGGGACTGTTTATGGGACAAAGGTATCGTAGAATGGAAGAGCGAAAGTTGGGCTTGGTAAACACGCCACCAGGATTGTGCTAAGAGGGGAGCTTGAACCAAGTAGTTAAATATTTCTTCCCAAAAATGAGAAGCATGGTAAGCGAAGTAGTGCAATTCAAGCGCATCGCGGACGGCGCCCCAGCGGCCAGATGATGTTTGAAATTGCCCAGCTTTCAGCCCCTTCTTCCCCATTTATACTTACTGGTAAAGTCCATAGCACTTTTAAACGCATGCAATTTTGGGTTAAATTTTTGAAGCGACTTTTCTAAGCTGCACTAATGGGCCTGGGTGCAGAGCCCCCAGTAGCAGTGCTTGAAGATTTTTTCCACATTTCACGGAAATAGTTCAGTTTTAGGAATAGTTTTGTTCAAACTTCTGCCTAGAAGGCTTCGTTTTTTATCAGTTTAAACCAGAAAGCAGATTTTTAGATATTCAAAAAAAAGTAATTCAATTCTGAGACTATTTTTGTTTAATTTTCTTTTTAATGGTGCAAATAATTTAGCAGTGCAAAAAAATACAAAAAAAAACAGCCATTGGGCTCAAGCTATTTCAATAGTGTATTGCAGAATTTTTTTAGGTTTTTATGACATGGACGAAACGGAATGACACCCCTCTTACCGTTATTGCTCGTGAAGTATAGTTAGCTTTTTCTGTTGTTATAACTTTGTGATCTTAAGCTGAACGATTTCAAGGCCGCCAAAATTTTGTCTTGCGGGGCTAAAAATACTGCAGATTTGTCCCAATTATATTAATTTTAACGGGTTTTGCGTGTATTTTTTGTGTTGTGTCACTGCCAAAAGGAGGGGGCGTGGAACCATTGCTAGTCCCTAAATACGCTATCGTAGACATCTCCTAATTCAATTAGCATTTACCCTACCTAATTTTGTTTTTCAAAAGTATTTCGTTTCGTAAAAACCAGCGAAGTTGGATTGTTGCAGTGGGTAATATAATACATGGTTACTAATCATCTTATATTGCATTAAGTTTATGAAAAAGTAAATGAGAATCTGGGGTTGCAAGTTTTAGGACAAGAATATTGAGTTTCTCACGGGTTATACATTTAAATTGGTTTGTCAAATCAAATCTTTGATTAAACTCGCCGTAATACGCCGAAGCTTGTCACGAGTTTGCAAGGTCCATCTCCGCTTCATTACGCCCTGCCAACACAACTCCCTAGGAAGGGATGTCGCAGCGGTGGCGAGCCGTCGGTAACACTGTGTCCGATTCGACAGGTTGAGATTTCAATTTTAGACTTCTCTTTCCAGAGACGAACGCGTTACCGCTCGACCAACCGGCCGGTTTAAATTGGCTTCAAAAAATTGAATCTGGGGGCCCGGACCCCCTGGTCGTCATTATTAATATGATTGTAGTTACTGTTGTATGCCTAAATACTAAAAAAAACTGCAGCTGAAGAAAACATAGGCTATGTTGGTGTCATTTACGTCATTGATGGTATTTCAATTGGGGAATGCTCCCTCCCCCCTTGGAGACCCCTATGAACATTATGGTATAAAATATAATTTACTTGTTAAATAACTTGATCTTTTGGGCATGTCTTCCGTTAAATGGTATGCATTTTATAGCAATTGTTCCATAAGCTTTATGAAAGCCAACTCTTGCGACTCCAAACGAACCTTCTCCTAATTTTCCCTCTTCACCAACGACGTACTGAATCTCGTCGCAAGAAAATCTTTGAATCTGAGTCAAATCACACAATCTTTAACATGAGGCTTTGCAATGATGTTCATGAAAAAATCAACACCATTTTGTTCCAAAAAACGGTTGTTATGAAGGCTTTTATAAGGTAAAAATATTCGTGATGTAAGCCATAGGCGTAGCTAGGATTTTTGATTGGGCGGGGTATCAAACTACAAATCACATGCAATGACGTCATCAGAAATTTTCGAAAGATGAACTTTTTGTGGTACTAGATATTTTACTATAGATTGGAAGATCAGAAGCCGTGGCATGCGCGTTGGCACATAACCATAATTTTACCACAGGAAGAGATCTTAAATCCCCCCAAAAGTGTAAATTCTAAGACGCATTGAGCAATCTAGTGCAACTCAAACGTATCACAGGCTGGGGTCACGTGGCGAACACCCCAGCTGCTGGGCGATTTTTTGTAATTTTTTGGGAAAACTAGCTATTTTAATGGCATTGGATCACAATTCGAAAGTGTATAGAGTCATTTGAAAGAACGAGATTTTTAACATTTGAAAGCCAATTAAAAAGCTTAAATTGTTCAATCCTTCTTTTACTTAACAATTTAAGTCCGAAACATTTTCAAAATTTTGCATTTTGGGTTTAAATTTTGTGAGCGATTTGGCCCAGGTAGGAGAAAGCAGCAAGGTACATTGCCTCGTGTAACATTTTAGCAATAAATAAAAATCCACTCGAAGATTTTCCTTAGAGATTTTTGTTTTGTCATAGAAATAAGATAAGCAGTTGTAGAAGTACATACACGATCATGGGGCCAGGCCCCCTCAATTCAAATTCAATAATTTGTTCAATGAGTATTTTCTAGCTAATTTTTTTTCAAACGCGTTTTGTCGCGCAAAAACTGGCGAGAGGAAAGTGGATTGTTATTTAAAGTACAATAGATGATTGCATGGGATATTAACCCCGGTATTGCTGGGCCCTTGGCACTTTGGAGATTTTCGCAATATCTTTCTGCCAAATATAGGTGAAAACCAAAAAAGTCTGACCATCTGAGCGTGGGCCCCTAAGAGTACTGTGTCATACTAAGGTAAATCCGCCCCTGGTTTATTGCATTACATTCATAAAAAGGTTAGATTAGGGCCAGAGATAGCAACTTTTAGGGCAAACACTCTCGATCTATCCCGGGTTATACATATAAATTGGTTGGCAAAAATTGAATTGAGGCGGGCCCGGGGCCCCTGGTCGTCAATGTTGTTGTTAATTAAATTACTGTTGTAAGCGAAAGAACTAAAAACAACTGAAAGCGAAGAAACCATACGCTTTTTTGTCACATTTTTGTTATTATTGACATTTCAATTGGTGGGGGCGGGCTCCCTGGCCTTCTCCCCTGGCTACGCCTATGATGCAAGCTTCAGAGATGCAATAGCCAATGTTTATGACAAAACCTCCGGTAAAAAGGCTAATACCAGATGGTGAGAATAAGTAAAATGCCGACACTGTTATATGGATGTCTTTTAGAAGAAATGCTTGGGTAGACTACTTCTGCACCTAACTGCATAGTTTTATTAGCCAATATGAAGAAGGTCTATGTTTTTATTATTCGTAGTCTTTTATATGAAATATTCTTGCAATTATTCACGTTTTATCTAACAAAAGGAAACTTTTGTAATAGATGAAACCGTCGACGCCGTCTTGCTAACCACTGTACAAGTCTAGTTGGCTAATAGTAATATCAAAAAAACCTATTAAAAGAATTATATTGAACTCTAAGTACGATAAGATAATTTAATTTTGTTTTAAAACGACACTCTCACACAGAAATTTGTGCATAGCAAAAACCGGTATATAGCCGTGATAAACAATACATTTCAAACCAATTCAGTACAGGTCAGTTTGTGTATTTCACGACCTCGCGTCCATTAAAAAAAGCATCACATAAAAACAGGGGTCAACAAGAGGTAGAAGCAGCAAAATGATACAGTATATACGTTAAGACATGCAGGATGTCTGCATGGCTGCTTCACCATATGCAATCACATTGATTGAGATACGAATCCGAATCAAGCAAACCAGAAAACACATAAAAATAGTGCAAAAAAATGAGTGCTTAGGTACTGTAGGAGATAGGGTGTAAAAACAACATAATGTATTACGCAGTATAGTACAAGTATACTTTAATCAACTCACGTGAATTTGGTTTTCCATTAAAAGTTGTTATTTTTTGCCAAACGAGCTCGAGATTGCGCAATAAATTTCTGCAATCCAAACTGTCCTGGACTGTGTAAATTTACAGTTGGTTTTTCAAAAATTTTGTTTGAAGCTTTTTAGTGTTGGCAACACTTTTGGTGATTATTGCATTAATTCAAAACAAAATTTTTATTCTGCTAAACTTGCGCACGCCTAAATCCTAATAAAATGCAGCCTAAAAAGTTTGCAACACCACTTCAGTGTAATCAAGAATGGTACAATTGAAAAATATGATAAAAAATGAAAAAATAGAAAAAAATTTTTCCATAACGAACAAATAAAAATTAGGAAATATTTATTATACATGCTATGTTATAAGTCTATTAAATGGCTTAGACTTTAAAGAAGAATAATTATTTAAAGTTCAAACTTTCGGTTTACAGATTTGGCTTGTAACTGGCAATAAGCGTAAAATGATTAAAATTATTTTCCAACCATTTGCAACCGCTCTCATAAATCATTTACACGGGGTCAGTTCAATCATGTTTTTGCAGTGCTCATTAATGCGTGACGTCGTTTAAAGTGTTAAGTCCAACCAATTATTTTCGCATACAAAATAAAACCTAAAAATCAGCTTTCTCGCCTCAGTCTCTGAAACCTTCCAATCCTCTAATTACCTCCTTTCACACTGCAAAGTTCTAGCAACCCGACTCGTCGCAGAGTTGGGCTAAGGGCTTCTTGCTAGACAGTATATTTTCTCTTTAGGTTAAAATGATTTAGGCTAAATGCTGTTTCCAAATTTGAAGTTATTGAGAACTTTCAAAGATTACTCTACGGTGGTCTTAATTTAGAATTCGGAACAAAAGTTTCAGATTGAGATGAATTATTCTCACTCAGATAAAAAGAATTTTAAAACAATAGTAACCCGATCTTACTGTGAGCCTATGAGGTAAACCACGTCCTGTTTGCTGATATTGAGTTGTCATTCGATGTTACTATTTATACTCTACAGCAAGTACTACACAATAACGCTGACAATACTACGGGCTTCCTAATACATAGATAGTTGTGCGTTTCAACATGTCCACTTTTCAGGGCCAGTTGTTGATTTCGCTGCCTGCTTATTGCTGAGTCACGTCCCAAACGCGTTTGTCTTTTAGTTTATTGCCGAGTCATGTCAAAGAAAATTGCCAAACTACGAAAGAATCGTGCCAATCAAAGGATTTGCAAAGAATTTGTTAAGGGGTGTCCAAAGTGCCGGCCAGTGCAACGATTTTGTGCTGCCCGCGAGTGGTCTTAGGATTTAAGTTAATTTAGAACGGGGCAGATTCGCGATGAACTAGGGGAAATGGGGAAAATCTGAAAGAAACCAAATCAACATACCTTTGTGTCTTCTGGCCAGGAGCTAAAATTTCGACCAAAATCACTTCAAAAATGTCAAAAAGATCTTTTTTTGCTTATTGATCTTCACTTAAATTTCCGCCAAATATCACACCATAGAACCGATTTGTAGTTTATTGCGGCAAGCTCTCTTCAAAATAAGCCAATACGGCCCGTTTCTCAAAAACTTTGAAAGTTTAGGTACCTCTCTTTTATGTTATGCTTACGATGTTCTTTTGGTGGTGTACAGTACCGCGCAAGCTTTTCGATTTGATCGCATAGTGTACTCTACTGACATAAAAATAAAAAGCTTTCCTGTTTAAATCGTTCAAAAAATCAATTTTTTTTATATTTGGGAAAAGAGGGGTTGCCAGGAAGGGTGGCACCAAAAATTTTAGGAGAAAAACTGCATTTGTAGCCAAACAACCTCACGCAAAAAAAACTTTTGATATTTAGTCGTTTAGAAAAGCGTACAAAATTTAGAAAGAAATAAAAAAGAAACAAAATGAAAATACAATTATCACGGATAAAAGTGGATCAGCAGAGATGAAAAGGTTTATTGAGATATAACCATGTGAAATATTTTTTGCCTTTTTTGCTGCATGCCTAAAGTAGTTTTTGACTATAAGAATTTTTTTTCGCTAAATTTTCAGGTCGGTTTTTAGATCCTAAAGCAAAAGTCATCTGATCTATTTCCTTGGAATTTGAAGGCGCTATCTCAGTTGCCAAGCCCAGCCGTTTGCAAGTTACAATCAAGCCGGAAATTTTACACTCGTTATTTGCAAAAATGACCTAGTAAAATTAATGAAAATGCTACACGAGCACGGTGCATCTTAACTTATATTACAATTTTAGGTTGCCCACTAAAGTATCCACAATACAGTGTATTATTGCCAAGCAAAGTCGTAAAAACTGATGATTCATTTAAAGTAGAATATCTCTGAAACAGTGTGATAAGAAAGAATATTATTGAGTCACAGCCAATCTAACCTACTGTACTATTGTACTAATTTAAGACAATACCGCGTTGATTTTTCCACCTGTTCTCCACTAATTGTACTTCTTTTTTAAATTGTATCCATGTTTGTATTTAGCTGATTTGCATTTTCACACCTGCCAGTTTGCTAATATATATAGCTAAACATTTCGCAAATAAAATTCAATATTAATCATTGACTGTCCAATTCTTTTTTTTTTGTTTTTGGGTGTAATTGATTAAGTCAGTTTTACTCTTTCGCTGTACCCACGGTGAGGGAGTTTGCTGTGCATTTTATAGAGCTTAAACTGTTATATGTTGCAGCTAATATTGTGTGTTTCAATTTCTTACATTGAAATAAACAGTCTATCTTTTTACCGTGCATCTGTCCGTCCCAGTTTTGCAACTTATTTATAAATGTTTGACATCGCCTAACTAGCGTTGAAGTCAAATTATCAAACATGAACTGTTATCTTTCTTGTGTTAGAACAGGAGTCACCAACTTTTTCCTCTGAGTGCCGGATTACTGCGAGATTGAAGGCTGCGGGCCGGATGCGAATCATGATGAGATAAACAAGTATTTAGAATTTCCATGGATTTGAATTGAGCACAGTAAATAACAAAGTTAACTTCCGCTGTAATGCACAAATGCTGTAAAGCTAACTTCTGCTGCATAGTTAACTCCTGCTGTAATGCACTACAGGGCAAGGTGTTCTTGGAAAAAAAAAATTTACACCTTCCAAATTTGTCCATGCTGTCCCAATTTGTTGTGGCCTAATGCTACGAAAACAGCATTTTTTAAGCTGCTCGTGATATGTGGTAAACTCAAAACTTGTTGGCTCCTTGTTGAAAAAAAATTATGCAAATTCAACAAGCAACAAATCAGATCTTAAGATCGAACGATTTTGACAAAAAAGTTTCTACTACAAGGAAAACAAAGCCAGAGACACACATCGTAGTACGATTTAAATGGTGTGAAGCGCGTCTAAGGAGGGGAGCTTGAATCAAAAAATAACACAGTTTGTTCGAAAATCGTCTCAAACAGCGTGCTGAACAAACTGGTGCAACTAAACCTTATCACACAAGGGAGTCTGGGAGCGGATCCTTCAGCCGTGGGCAATCTTTGTGATTTTTCGGCAAAAATAGTCAATTTAGCGACATTTAAAACACATTCTACGAGTTTTTAGAGTCATATGGAAAAACTAAATAACTAAAATTCAAAAGTTATTTGAACGAATTAAATTTGCTCAGCCCTCCCCTACAGGTCAAGTTCAAACACAAGTCAAGTCTAAAACACGTTTAAACGCTTGTATTTTAGGGTTTAATGTTCTAGGTGACTTGGCTATCCCCCCATGATTGCTCCATTGTCAAGTGTCGACAAAGATTATACTCTTTCAATACACCAACATTTTCGTTGCAGGTCACACAACTAGCTGCACCATTATTGGATTCAACAAAAAATACTGTTGTTCCCATTTTTCATTAAACTCCCGACAGTCAGGATATACTTTTCTTTTTTTGTGGTCATTAAAAGAGTACAGTATCACAACACAACCTAAAAGTTAATTAGTTAGTGCTGGTACTATTTCAATTATTTTGCTTATGCTTCGAAGTCTGTTTAAAACCAGAAATATTGCACTGATGAAACAATGGCGTTTTTAACAAAATTTGTGGTGTCACAAAAAGAAACGGAATTGAAAAACCACAAATAAGCTTAGATTGCGTGTGGCTCAGCAAAAATGTCGGTTTTTTTTAATTGGTAACTTTTTTCCGTATTCTTTTTAGTTCAGCTTTTATTTCGAAAACATGTGGCGGGCCGGATGAAATCAGCTTGCGGGCCGTAGTTTGGTGACCTCTGTATTAGAACATGAGTATGCAACCTTTTTTATAGTGCGGACAGGTTAAAGCTTGAAAATTTTTCGCTTGTTTAGCAATTCTACTTTCTGTAAACTGGAATTATTCCAAAAAATCATTGTACTGCTTTTTTCACAACTGTGAGATAACGCTTTCCTCACATATCTGCTTTTCCATTTGTTGCACTGCTTATTGTATATATTTATTGTACGCATCCCATTTTTCCCATTTATTTTAAGTTACTGCTCCCTGTCAGAGGCGTCGCTAAGAATGGTGGTACCCGGGGCGGGATTTCGTGGTGGCACTCTTTATCGGCCAAAATATAAGTGAAGACCGAAAAAAAAGGTCTTTGCTGCAAAACGAGTTGGTTTTCAATCCGAAAGTATGTGATGACCAAAAAAAAAAGAAAAGAAAAGGTCTTTGTACCAGTCAGTAGGTTTTCGCTCTCAAAAGAAAAAAACAAAATGGTGTCAACCCAAAATGGTGACACCCGGAGCGAGCCGCCCCTCTCCCCCTAGCGAGGCCACTGCTTCCTGTGAACTGAGATTATTTCAGCACAAGGTGTTAAAACTCGAGTAATCAAATCTTTTTTTCATAAAATGTTCCAACACAAGTGCAGTAAACTTTAGTAATATATTACAAAGTATTTAACCTGAAACAGTATACGGCCCGGTAATAAACTCTCCACGGACCGGTTTCCGGCCACTGTGTTAGAACTTTTATTGTATTATTTGTTCCTATGAGCTTTGCTGGGTTTCCAAATGACCGTAACGTGGCCTTTTTTTTTTATTGCCGGCGTTTTGGATGCAAAGGAAAGGCGATTTATACCTGCCACGTGCTCTGCCATCTTTATGTAAAAACGTGCCTCGAGGTTTCGGACGAGAAGTCACAATTTAGTGACAAGCGCATAATTAGTAAATTGTGTTGAGAATTTAAGCTGGTGTAACTTGGGATAATTGCGTTTTGAGATCCTCTTTTTTTGGTTTGTCATTGCTGTTAAAGACCTTCTTTAGAGTTTTGTTGCTGACTGTACGCGAACTGTTGTGGGTCTCTTCTTGGTTTTTGTCATTTTTTCATTTATTGGTTAAGTAAACAATTATCACAAAATACAAATTCTAGTAGAAGCGTGCATCTAGTCCAAGAGAGGGATTGGAAGTGTTTTGTATAGCTTTCCATGTTACCCTGAATATTTCCAATCAAACACTTTGCGACGTCGCCATGCCACCAACCAATACCGGTGCTGGTTTCTACTTGCGGTTAAACTGTAAAGAAATTCGACACTTGCCACAAAACGGTTGCAATTTTAAACAAAGACAAATAGACTTACACTAGTGCAAAGAAATTTGCAAATATAATCCGTGGAAAGGTAGAGGAACTGTAAAGGACAGTAAGGTTTGAGCGTCAAGTACCCATCCCATG
The DNA here is from genome assembly GCA_963965965.1 of Trididemnum nubilum. Taxonomy (NCBI): domain Eukaryota; kingdom Metazoa; phylum Chordata; class Ascidiacea; order Aplousobranchia; family Didemnidae; genus Trididemnum; species Trididemnum nubilum. The sequence continues at coordinate 36,118,872 of OZ014484.1, read as the reverse complement.
CTGATGGGTAACATTTCCAGTTTATTTAAAAGAAAAGATGATACGTATTTAGAGCGCGGTATTGTAGCTACCACCTTCGCATAGCTAGTAGCTACAAATATGAATTGAAACCGTTTCATTAAATTATCGTTGCTCGTAAGCAAGCCTATGAGGCTTCATTTCGCCTTATTCAAGTGCCCTTCAAATTATTTACCAATATTAATTAATTACACTCGCTCTTCCCGTTAACTGAAGAAAAACATAACTATATGACCTGAGCTATTCGCGTCTTGAGTCAATTCGGCCACTTCAGTTTGTTGCATGACTAAGAGTACACGAGTACGGTAATTTCTGGTGATTCAACTTGATTGTCTTAAAATTTTTGAAAAACGTTTTCTCAAAAATTTGTTATTTGTAGTGAAAAAAAAGCACAACAAACCAAGATTACAAGCAACCAATTACTGTGAGAAAAGTCAGCATCTCAAACTGATCGTCAATTCGACACTTACCCGAACTCTTTTGGGCTTTAAACCTATTTTACACGTAAAGGGGGCATTTTTGCCCCCTCTGGTTTTTTCGTGATAAATCCCTCGAGAAAAAAGATTTTTAAAATCAGCTTGACTTCAGCCAAATTTCATTATAAATAACTCCTAAAAATTTCAAGTTGCTGAGGTAACGGAAAGTTTCCCAATTTTAAGTTTCCCGAAGTCACTTTTTGAAATCTGGGCATTTTTTGGCCAATATTTAACTAAAACGACGTCATAAAATGTTTTTGTGACGTAACCAACTTGACTTAGACATTTTATAATTCAGCATAAAAAACAAACCTACGCATAAAGTTTGAGTCGCCTGCGACATCATCGCAGAAATAACGAAATTTTTTTGAAAATATGTCTGTGACGTCCTATGATGACGTCATGAAATCAGAACCAGCTTTTCTAAAAAATTTTGGTGAACACCAACCCGCAAACCAAATTTGGTGTTCCCATCGCGTTTGGTTTGTAGGTTAGATTGGTGAGCACTTTGCTCCTCCCCCTCATGTAAAATGTCGTTATTTAAACAATCCTTAAAAAATAGAGATAATGTGTCTTTCCCTACAGAGAATACTCGTTTTACCGCTGCATTTGAAGTTATATCAAATAAAGAGATTTTTTGGCGCATCATTTTGAAAGTTAGACACTAGACAGTAGATAAACTAATTTGCCGTTGAGGCTACTGAGCACTGTCTCGGCAAATGTTATTGCTTATTTTGTATAAAAAATCAAAAAGTTCTTTCGAATGTTTACTTTCGTTCAAATCGCTGCTCTCATTAAAAGCATCTTGCGCTTCCAACTTCTCTAGTAACAAGTTAATTACTTTAGCTTTGACCGTTTGCTGCATTCCTTAAGGCCCGTTTCACATTAGCGACCAAGTCGATACGACAGTAGAAGTCAGACCAAATGATGACATTGATTTGAATGGCCCTTTTCACACTTGGTCGTGGTCAGACATTTGGTCGTACAGCACAAATTTCGGCCGCATGACATTGAATCTTGACCCAGTTGGTCGTACGACCAACTGTCGCCAGTGTGAAATGGACCTTATGCCCAAAGAAGTTTTATCATTTTCGTCTTTGATCGTCATCACAGATAATACCGAACTGCGGATGCAGCGATATCACAATTACATACTTATTGTTGCCAAGCACACTTTGACTCATTCTTTGGTGCGAACCGTAACGGACGGTATATTTCGGAGTTAAAAATTTATTAGCTCCACTTTAAAGAAAGATAGTTTGATTTTAAGCTAATAAGTGATAACAAAAAACTGAAAATACCGTCTACTTTTTTAAAAAAGTAACGCGAGACCAGTGCTTATATATCGTTTTTGAAAAAGTACCGTCGGTACCGATATCGGTATTAAAAAAGTACTGCGATACTTTTGTACTCGGTACTGCCTTCTTCTGTACACACGAAAAGCACTTGAAGTAAAATTGCAAAACAAACAATAAAAAACAGTATAAGCTAAACTGATCGTTTTAAAAGTTTGTACAGCAGTAGTGCAGCTGGGATATGTCAGTGAGGTGGAGGGTACTGTGCATCATCCGACGTCTAGGAAGTGAAGTCACATTTAACAGTTTTTTTAACACGTAGGCCTATTATATTGCTTTGTTTGTGTACGCAAACATTGCTCGCATTAGATTGCCAAGGAAAGCAAACGCCTACACAATACACGAAGTATCTCTATTGCTTTGATACGCATGGCGTAGAAAAAACCTAACACGCAGTACGAAAATAAATGGTTATTTGCGATAACAACAGATGAACTAGTTCCGCATTGTTGCATAATGCATTTCGCAAAATAAACTTAAAATATTTTTGTCTAAGCGTAATAACTAATAATAGTCATACTTTCAGTAGTTGCACTGAGCTTAAGTGAAGATTGACTTCGCTACTGTGCAAAAAAAAAAAAGATTCCAAGTTGTTGTACTTCTGCAGTATGTCGAGTATAGCAGGTTGTTTATCGCAACAGTGTCGGTTAAAAAGTTGGCATGGAAGAAATTTTGAAAATCGAGAAAAGCTTTAGAAGAGTATTAAAAAAGTCATTGAGACATGTTTTATTTTTGAGCCGTGGCAAAGCATCAAAACCGCCAGTTGGTTAAGCGGTACCGCACAGGGGCGTATTTAGGGGGGGGGCCATTGGGCCATGCCCCCCCCTTTTGGGTCGCTAGGATTGCAAAATTGCATAGTAAAGTGAGCAAAATTGAGGCATGGCCCCTTTGTAAGTTGGGCATCAGGCTTTTAGGCTTTTGGCTGGAAATTTGAGTGAGTTCGGGTGAAAAACGGGACGGACCTTGAGTGAAGACCTTTTTTTTTTTTTTGGAGATCACCTGATATTGGTCGAAAAAAAGCTTTGAATTTCGGATTTCGGCTGAAAAATCTCTCCCAATTTCGGTGAAGACCTTTTTTTTTGGAGATCACCTAATTTTGGGGGAAAAAGCTTTGAATTTCCGAGCTTTCCGAGAAATTTCGTCTCAATTTGCGTACAAACCGTCTAAAACTGCTTCTAGATCAGTGAAAATTCCAGTCAAGGTCGTTTGCACACTTCTTACTCTTTCAAAATAGCCCCCCCTTTTCAAAATCTTGCGTACGCTACTGGTACCGCATCCTTAAGATCATCAAAATTATGAACAGCAACAGTAACGGTTAAAAAGTTGGCGTGGAAGAAATTTTGGAAAATCGAGAAAAGCTTTAGAAGCGTATTTAAAAAGTCATTGAGACATGTTCCATTTTTGAGCCGTGGCAAAATATCAAAACGGCCAGTTGGTTGAGCGGTACCGCGGATTTAAGGTCATCAAAATTATGAACAGCATGACAAGATGTCAGCTTTTCGTCCTAACCCTTTGCATCAGTCTTAGACATCTCAACGTAGTTTTCAAGTGACCCAAAGCCATTTCTAGACTTTAATAAAAAGGAGTGACGGGCCCGAGATTAGAACTTCAGACCTCCCATTCAAGAGACAAACGCGTTACCGCTCCACCAACTTTCTGATTATTTTTGTCTCATTTTTGGTAAAATGACAAAAAAAAAATTAACGAAACTTAAATATCAAAAAGCAGAGTAATAATGAAGGCTTACGAACTGTTACGTTGCAGCATTTTGCATAGCTAGTGAGTGGAAGTTGAAATTTTTTTTCAACCTATTAATGCCTATGCTTTTGATGTCTTTAAGTTGCAAGTACAAAGAGGTCGTTTTGATAAAAAAATTGAATTACGGTATAGGTTAGTCGTAAAATTGAGCTGCTTGTATTAAAAAACTAAAAAATTCTGATTGCGGCTGCATTGGCAGAAACGTGGGTAGAAATGACGTTGACAAAACCTTAAAATTGAGCAATGTGTATTGGGCATGTGTCAGAAGCAAAATAAATATATTATTTATTTATTGACAGTCTCAAAAAAACATCGGTCCAGCAGTATAAAGACATAAAAACAATTACAAACTAATCACACCCAAAGAAACATAAAAGCTTCAAGCAAGATAAAATTGTTTTGAAATCAAATCTCTCATTATTTTAGCTGTATTACGCCGCAGCTTGTAACAAGTTTGCGGGCCCATCACCGCGTCATTGCGCCTGCAGGCAACACAGCTCTTTTCAAGAAATGTTGCGGTGGTGGCGAGCCGTTGGCAACACTGTGTCCGATTTGACCGGCCCGAGATTTGAACCTAGGATCTCTCGCTCCAGAGACGAACGCGTTACCTCTCGACCAACTGGTTATTTATTTACTGAAGAACTCAAAAAAGATTGGCTCAGCAGTACAGAGGCGAAAACACAAGGTGAATACAGGTCAATACACACTTATCGCTCCCTAAGATACATAAAGCTTCAAGCAAGATAGAATCGATCGTTTTTGCATTATCAGTAGGCCTGTATTGTCCAAGCTAGATAGATATTCTTGTGAAAATTCGTAAAATATTTATTGTCTGAACTTGACCGAAAATCAGTTGATCTTATTAGCGCATGATAACCACACATTGCAGGAGTCAGTACATCGAATCAGAGATGGAACCGGTCAGGATTTTCTCCACGCGACCCGACATTGGCTCAGCAGTACAGAGGCGAAAACACAAGGTGAATACAGGTCAATACACACTTATCGCTCCCTAAGATACATAACGGTTTCTGACCGACCCGGTCGACCGGTTTTTTTACAGAAGGTTTTTGTTCAATGTTCAATGTATCTAATGAAAAATTTTCAAAAGGGAGGGGTGCCATGGGTGAGGTGTTAAAATTTCCTACTTCGGACGGGGGTCTCAGAAAAAGACGCAACAAAGTTTTTGCGTTTTGTACAAAAATAACTCAATTTTAAGACCCTTTTAGGTTTCGTTTCGGTTTAAAATACCTGTTTTGAGTAGCGCAAAACGTGCACAAAATAAGTCTAAAAAGAGCTGAACGCAGTGCCGTCGCCAGACCAAATAAAGTGAGGGGGCACCAGCCGAAAGTAGGGGGGCACTAAAGTATACTGAACTTTTGCACATAAAAACTGATATTTCACAGCTTCAAATTATGCGTATTTCAAAAAATTTGTATTCATGTCTGAAAAAGACCCGGCAACGTTATTGGCTCGTTTCGTATGATCGCTTGAAAATCTGTCTGCAGCATTGAATGCGACCAGAAGCGCGACCAGAACTTTGCGAAGAGGAGGGGGATTGAACCAAAAGTTGTTTTTTTTGCACAAAAATTGTCTAATTTAGGCCCCGTACAGAACAAACCGCTGCAAGTCAAGCGTATCACAGAGGTGGCCTTGGGTGATTTTTGTGATTTTACGGCAAAAAATTGCGATTTTAAAGCTATTTCTATCACATTTCGCACGTTTTTGAAGCCATAATGCGACCAGATACGCAACCATGATTTTGCTAAAAATGAGGAAGCTTGAACCAAAAGTTAAATTTTTTTGCACGTAAATTGCTTAATTTAAGCCCCATGCTCAACAAACCGATGCAAATCAAATGTATCACAGAGGGGGCTTTAGGACAGAGCCCCCAGACACTGGGTGATTTTTTGACAAAACATGGCAATTTTTCTGCCATTTCAATCACATTTTGCACGTTCTTGAAGCCATATGAATAATTACCCTCAATTGCTAAAATTCAAAAGTCATTGAAAAAATTAAATTGCTTACTCCCTCAAGCCCCCCTTATACTTCAAGTCAAGTCCAAAACACGTTTAAACGCTTGATTTTGGAATTACATTTTCTAAATGGCTAAACAAATTTTTAAGTATTGTTTGAGGTCATAATTACTAACAAAATACCACTATTGATTTTAAAGGCTACATCCCTATTTCCCGACACTATTTCGTAAAGGCTTGTTAACGAGACAGATGATTGCGTCACAATTATGCACAGCAGTTCGTGGCTAGCAATTTCGCATAAGAATTTTGAACGAGAATTTTCTTTAACGTTATTATTTCTTTATCCATTATTGCTTGTTGTCATGTCGTTACGTGATGCTCCAAAACGCATTCTGAGTAAAACGAAATGGAGGGGCACCAGCAGTGGTTAGGAGGGGAAGGGGTACAGCCCCCTGGCCCTCCCGTAACTACGGCACTGACTGAAGAGCACAAGCTAAATTATTAGGCGTTCTTTCTAATGATATTACGGAGTGAGGCCATGATAAGAAGTTAAAATTTTTTAGCTATTGGTGACGGATTATTTGCAATTTGCCGAGCAGCAAACACTAAACTGTTACGACATTGGTTAGAACATATTCAAAATATGATGTGCCCCAGCAGTTTGTAGAAATGCTGCTACTTCAAAACAAGCCATGGCTAGGTAGATGTAAAAAATAAGAGCTATGTCTTTCTTGCCCAGTGTAGAGTGTGGTAAATTTAAGCTGAAAAAAGCTTTTCAAAGAGGCAAGATTTTAGCATGTGCTAAAAAATCTGAAATCTGCGCCACTTCTACCAGAGGGGGAGTCCTCGCGGACACATTTTGAAGTCCTTGGCCTCGAAATTTTTTGTGTCCTTGGCCTTGGCCTCGAGCCTTGTGTCCTCGACTCCACCTCTGACTTCTACTCTCAAGCTGATTAAAACGATGCTAAAATGCCAAGTAGCGCAAGCCTCTTCCTCAAGTACGCTTTATTATAATCTGATTACGCGATTTTAACGCATATTTTGCACTTTTTTGCTTTGTGCCGTGGCCAAAAGGGGAAGGGGCCATGACATAATGCTTCCCCTTGAATACGCTCCTGGATGTGCATGTCTGAATGGTCACAGCATATTAGTCACAGCTTGAAACCATTCAGCAAGTGTTTTCAAATGTATGCTTTGTTAATACTGTTTTTTTTATGAAAAGTTTTATTTATTGTAAAATATATATGTATATTTCGGTTGGTGCTTAGATGTTTTTTAGTTGCAAGAAAAGAGAATTTGACCGGCCGGTCAAACCGGTCGAAGAATCTCGACCCAACCGGAACCCGACCGGCCGCTCGATCCGACCGATGCCGGTCGACCCGACTGGTTTCCATCTCTGCATCGAATTATGTATAAAATTTGCTGTGTATTTCATGACCAAAGCATAAAAAGTAAGCACATTATTTGGACTAACGCAGTAGGCATGCTTGTGCGCAAAGAAAGATTAAACAGAATTTGGTAAGCATTATTATAGCCTCCTCTAAAACGATTAAATGTCGATTTTCGATACATACTCCAAACAGTACTTCCATTAAGACAAGACACAAAAGTATGAAATAAGCAGTTTTTTAAAGTTTTAGAACAACAAGAAAATTTCCAGCGTAATTTATTGTCAGAGCCATAAATAGAGTGTAATTGCGTTTTCATATCACTATCATCCCTCAAGACAGAGGTCAATACAAAAGCTAAATTCTTACTTTTTTAATACAGTCAGTTGAGTTACCACATACTTGTTGATCAGGGGTTGTTAACCTTTTTCCTCCAATTTTCTACTTTTTAGTTTGCTAGCTCTCCATTTCCCACCACCATAAACGTAGCTTTTTGTGGGACAAAGATGTTGTTGAATGGAAGATCAGAAGCTGTGGCATGGTTTGGCATATGACCAGAATTTTGCTAAATGCTGGAGAGAAAAAATATCTAAATTGGGAAACGTGTTGAATAAACTAGTGTAAGTCAAACGTATCGCAGATGGAGGCAGAGCCCCCAGCCGCCGGAGGCTGTGGGCGATTTTTGGAAAAAAATAACTATTTTAATGTCATTGAATCACATTTCGTACCTGTTTAGAACCATTTGGAAAAACTACATTTTTAACATTTGAAAGCCAATCAAAAAAATTAAATTGTTCAATTCTTCTTTTACCAACAATTTAAGTCCAAAACACGTTTAAAATCTTGCATGTTGGTGTTAAATTTTGTAAGTGATTTGACCCAGGTAGGGGAAAAATAATAATCCACTCAAAGATTTACCTTAGAGATTTTTGCTTTGTCATGAAAATAACCAGTTGTAAGAATACACGTGCGACTACAGGACCCTGGCCTATTTATTTCGTGTTCCATAATTTGTTCAATGAGCATTTGTCCTAGCCAATTTTTTTCAAAAGTATTCTGTCCCATAAAAACTGTAGCGGCGGAGGTGAATTGTAATTGAAAATGGTACGATAGATGGTTACGCCTATACTAAGCACGTTATTACTCGGGCCGGTTTACATTGCGCGGGATTCCTGGCACTTTGGAGATTTTTGCAACGTCTTCCTGCCAAATCTAGGTGAAAACCAAACAATGTCTTACCATTTGATCGCGGAGCCCCTGGGACTCTGCCATAGGCGTAGCCAGGATTTTTGATTGGGGAGGGGGGGCCCAAACCACAAATCACATGCAATGACGTCATCAGAAATTCTCAAAAACGGAACTTTTTGTGAGGCAAAGATATCGTAGAATGGAAGATCTGAAACCGTAACCTATTGGCACTTAACCAGGATTTTGGTAAAGTAAGAAGGCGAAAACTAATGGTTAAAAAGTGCAAATGTCTAACTTAGGAGACGTGTTGAGTAAGCTAGTATACTCAAACGCATCACAGACGGGGGTGTGGGGGCGGATCCCCCAGCCGCCAGTGGCTATGGAGATCTGGGGCAATGCCCCCAGCCGCTGGGCGATTTTCGTAAGTTTTTGGGAAAAAAATCTATTTAAATCCCATTGGATCTTATTTCGCACGGGTTCACAGCCATTTCAAAGAACTAGATTTTTAACATTTCACAACCAATCGAAAAAAATTAATTGTTCAATCCTCCTTTTACTTGCAATTAAATTTCAAAACACGTTTAAAATCTTGCATTATGGTGTAAAATTATAAGTGAGTTGGTCCATGTCGGGGGAAGTAAGGCGCATTGCCTCCTACAATATTTTAGCAGTAAATAATAATCCACTCAAAGTTTTTCTTTAAAGATTTTTGGTTTGTCATGAAGTTAACCAGTTATAGGAGTACATGTACGGGCAGGGGGCCCAGGCCCCCACGATTGAAATTCAATAATTTGTTCAATGAGCATTTTATCTAGCTATTTTTTTAAAAGTATTTTGTACGTAAAAACTGGCGAGGTGGAGATGAATCGTTATTCAAAAATGGTAGAATAGATAGATGGTTAGGCTTACTAAACATGTTATTCGTGAGCCGAATCTACATTGCGCGGGGTCCCTGGCACTTAGGAGATTTTTGCAACATCTTCCTGCCAAATATAAATGAAGACCAAAAAAGTCCTATCTGAGGACGGGGCCCTGGCACTGTGCTATATGGCAAAAACGGCGCTGGTTATTGCGTTACGTTCATAAAAAGTTTAGATGAGGGCCTGAGGTAGCAACTTTTATAACAAAAACCCTTGATTTCATCCTGGTTATGCGTTTAAATTGTTTGGAAAGAATTAAGGGGATGAACCGGGCCCCCTGGTCGTCAATATTATTTATTTTTAATTGCTGCTGTACGCGTATACTGTTGTACGCAAAGATGCTAAAAGAAACTGAAAATGAAGAAACAGGGCTTTTTTGTCAAATTTTTGTCATTTGTGGCATTTCGATAGAGGGGCCCCGGGGTCTCCTGGGCCACCCCCTGGCTACGCCAATGATTTTGAGATAAGATCGCGCCTTTAAGTTCTTTCATAAAAAAAACATTTAAAGCAAAATTTAAAAAAAACTTTTTTTTCGAAAACGAGGAGGACTCGAGTCAAGTCACTGGACAGTTTTTTGAGACGTCCAAGAATTGCATGACATTATTATGACGTGGCCACGTGGTCGTCAATATTACTTACTTTTGTAAGCGTAATTCCTAAATTAAAGAAACTGCAATTCCGGACAAGGACAACATACTGGCTATGCTCTTATTATATTTATCATTAGTAGTATTTCAATTGGGGGGTTTGCATTACAGCCTGTGTTATAGCATTAAGTTCATAATAACGTTAAACAAGGGCCTGGGATTGCAACTTTCAGAACAACACTCTTAGATTTTTCACATGTTTTGCATATAAATTGTTAAAAATTTGAATTAAGGGACCCCTGGCCCTGGACCCTTGGTCGTCAGTTAGGGGCCCTGGGGATCCCTGGTTGTCAGTTAGAGGCCTTGGGGCCCCCTTGTTGTTGGTTAGGGGCTCCTGGGACCCCTAGTTGTTAATTAGGGGTTCCCTGGTTGTCGATTGGGGGCCCCGGGCTCCTGGTCATTATTTAGCTGCTCTGGATCTTCCTGGTCGCCAGTTAAGGGCCCCAGGGCCCTCTGGTTGTCAGTTAGTGGCCCCTGGTTGTCAGTTAGGGGCCCCCTGGTTGTTGGTTAGGAGCCCCGGAGCCCCTTAGTCGTTAGTTAGGGACCCCCTGGTTGTTAATTAGGGGCCCCGGGGCTCCCTCGTTGTCATTAATATTGTTGTTAATTACTGTTATGTGCGTAATTACTGAAAAAACGCAACTAACCATTGCCAGGTTATGTTGTCATAATTTTTTTTTATCATTGGTTGCATTTTAATTGGGGGCCCGGGCCCCCTCTTGCTACGCCTATGCCCTGGGGGCCCTGTTTGTCAATTAGGGGTCCCCGGTTTGTCAGTTAGAGGCTCAGGGGCCCCGTAGCTTCCTGGTAGTCGGTTAGGGGCCCCAGGTCTCCCTGGTCGTTTGTTAGGGTTTATAGGGCCCCCTGGTTGTTAGTTACGGGCCCCGGGTCTCCCTCGTCGTCCGTAACTGCAGCTAAAAATCGCTAAGCTATGTTGTCATAATTTTTTTTATCATTGGTGGTATTTCAATTGGGGGGGGCTCGGGCCCCCTGGTTACGCCTATGGACTTTGCCATATTGTAAATCCGGTCTTGGTTATTGCATTACGTTCATACAAAGGTTAGATAGGGCCTGAGGTTGCAACTTTTAGAACAAAAACTCGAAGCATTTAAATGGTTAGCAAAATTTGAATTGAAGGGGCCCGTGCCCCCTGGTTGTCAATATTATTGTTAGTCACTGTTGTACGCGAAAAAAAGGAAGCCCCTTCCTCCCTGGCAGTGGCGTCGCGAAAGGGGGGCGGCCCGCCCCGGGTGTCACCACTTTGGGGTGATACCAATTGAACAAAAAAAACAAACAATTTGTTTTACATCATTGGAAAAGTTTAGCACACTGGAACGGACTTAAAAACCGGGTGTCGAACCGTTTCAAATACCGGTTCGGGTTCAGGTTTAGCTCCTGCTCAAAATATTTTAGCGGTTCAGATTTGGTTCGGGTTTACTTGAGCACCATTTTCGAGGTTCAGGTTTGGTTCAGGTTCACTCAAGTAAAACATTACTGGTTCAGGTTCGGTTCGGGTTCATTGACTTAAAATTTAACTGTCGTTACTCGTTTCCTCCAGAAAAAAAGGAGAAATTGCTGATCCTGTTGATGATCACCACTGCTCTTATTGTGCGTGTACCAGCGCCAGCGGCATCCGGAGATGGAAAAATATATTCTTACTTTTGTTACGGGTTCAGGTTCGGTTTGGGTTCACTTGAGCACAATTTTGAGGGTTCAGGTTTGGTTCAGGTTCACTGAAGTAAAATTTTGCTGATTCAGGTTCGGTTCGGGTTCACCAAAATGAAACGGTTCATTCGGGTTTACGGTTCGGGTTCAGGTTCGGTTCGACACCCTGCTTAAAAATGATTTAAAGTATCATTAAAATTTTTTATTCAATGATTGTCAACCTAAAACTATAGGTTTAGTTTTAATGATCTATGTTTTTAGGTAGTAGGTTTTAGGTTGACAATCATTGAATAAAAAATTTTAATGACTCTAAATTGTTGCTAATTTTTGATTTAAAGTATGTTTTGAAACATTTATTTAGAAGGGGGGGGGGGGGGGGGGCGCTAATTTGCAAAAAATATAGATCACAAATCAGCAAAAACTTTGAAAAATTGTCAACACTAAGCAATGAAATTTGATCGCTAGCTGGAACATGCTAAATATAGGTTTCATAAAAAAATTTAAAAATATAAACTCAGGAATAGGGGGGGTTGGCAATTCAGTATTAGTTGATTATCAATCACTTCAACTCAAATATCGTTCCATTTACCCCCCCCCCCCCCAACCAATTATTTTTCTCTAATAAATACACGAATGTGGTTAATCTTTGTGAGTTTTATTGAACTACAAGATTTTATTATTTACGGTACCAGCTTGTAAATAAGAGAAGTGAAATTTTACCCCACATAGCCATTGCCCATATATGCAACCAGTTTAATCATGTTTCTGCACTGCTAATTTCTGCCAGATTTCAAAACCAATAATTTTTTTCAATATAAGCCTAAAATTAAGTTACAGTATTTTTGTAAAAAAAAAACACAAAATTTTAGAAGGCTGGGGGCTCCTCCTTCAGACTCCCGAAACAGATCCCACTGCAGACTTCTGGCTACGCGCCAGAGTCTAATCATGTTTTCGCACTGTTAATTTCTATGCCACCAAAGTTCTACATGATGCTATGTTTGAAAAGCAATATTTTTTATCAAAATAAGCCTAAAATTAAGTTAGTTCTAAAAAAGAAAATTTTTCTACTACAGGCCTTCAATGGCCTCTGGCGGAGCTCCCAGACACCCGAACACAGCCCTTCTCTTCACTGCAGATTTCTGATTGCACGCCTAATAGTAGACGTGTGCTGCTCATACTTCCAAGTTCTAGAATCGTACAGCGAAGAGTTTTTGAGCTAGCCAAATAACAGCCTCTATCTACAGCAAAAAAATAGTACCTCTATTTTTTAAATATAAGCTTTTGCAGTCTACTATGCATTACGAAGGGTGACATGGCAAAAATCCGCCTCGGGTGTCACCATTCTTAGCGACGCCACTGCTCCCTGGCTAAGCCTATGCCCACCACAGCAATGGTCTTCGACAAATTATAAAACAGTGTGGCGGTCCTCCTTCCAGCCTGTCACGGGAGGGGCCACAATTGTCTTCCAGCTTGATAGATTACTCGAGTGATTGCTTGTTCTCCAATTTATTGTATGTTACCAAAATAAATACACAAAAATTACCACAATCCTCGATTAACGCAGATGAATTCTAGTAGTTGCTTATTCTGCCACGTTGGCAGCCAAAAGAGAAAGACTGATTAATTTTCGTTGCGTCATAGGAAAAAAAAGAGTTGCCAAAAAAAAATATAATTACAAAAGACGGAGTTAACCGTATTCCCACAACAGTTTTGTCTCTTTAACCCAAACATTACTTACAATACCTTATCTATTGGTTGTTTTTGTTACTAAAACAGCCTTTAAATGGTTGTGATTTGTAAAGTAAGTCAACATGTGATGTGTTAAATTTCGAAGCAGTGTTCTTCTATCAGACCAGTTATTCCCCACTTGGCAACTCCGCCATTCCCTACCTGTGGGGAATTCCCCACAGGTTAACAACCACTGGTGTAGATGAAAGTGATTCGTCTTTAGCATCATGGTTTTAGCACAGATAAATAAAAATAATCAACTCCGCCTTCAAAACTTTGTTAGCCTCTGACTGCTGGCATGACATCTAAAGCTTATTGACTTGCGTCAACTTTAGGAGCGTGTTCTATGGTTAAATGATGGGCTTGGTTTGACTATAACAAAGAAAAGATCACTGTCGGGATACACAAAAGTGCTATTTGCAGTGTAGATTACATATTACGCACGTTAAACGGCAAACAAAAAAGGAAACTAAAGTTTTGTGTGTAGTATCAAGTGTGCAAATGTTTTCATTTCAGTGAGTTACAGAGTTCTGTAGAAAGAATATTATATAGTTCAAAACTAAGCAGCTACTAAGAACTAAATGTAGGTACGTTGTGCTTTGTCTAATTTGTGCGTAATAAACTGCAGGAATTATTGGAAATAAACGTGTCACAAAAGTCACAATGAAGCTTAGAATAAATCTCAAAGACAATTTAATCTTTTTCGTATGGTCAGTAAGCCGCTTATTAGTCTAATTGAACAATCAATGAATACTGAACAGTAGCGTATATCCGTAAAAATTATTGGGGGGGATGAAACAGAGCCATCAAAAGTTGCTCATATTGCGACGAAATTTCTTGGAAACCTCGGAAATACATTCGTAATTTCAGCCCAAAAACAGATGGTCTCCAAAAAAAAAAAGGTCTTCATCGAAATTTAATCACATCCTTCGGCCAAAATCGGAAATTCTGACTTTTTTTGCCAAACATTAGGGGTTCTCCAAAAAAAAAAAAAAAAAAAAAAAAAAAAAAAAAGGGTCTTCATCGAAATTTAGTCACATTCTTCGGCCAAAACGTTCTTTCTGCCAAAAATTAGTTGGTCTCCAAAAAAACAAAAAAAACAAAAAAAAAGGTCTTCATCGATATTGATTCTGATTTTTCGGTCATAATTTCACGCTGAGACAATTTTACGATTTTTGCAGGGTGACAATTTTGACAATTTTGCAGGGTACGATAAATTATTGGGGGGGATGATCGATAAATTATTGGGGGGGATGATTGGGGGTGCATCCCCCCCTCAAAAATTATTGGGGGGATGCATCCCCCCCATTCCCCCCGGGATTTACGCCCATGATACTGAACCAAGAAGTTTTGAATTCTAGCAACTAGTATTTAGAAGTCCATAACTGAATGGTGTTTGCAAACGTTCAATGTGGGAAATGATGATTCTCAGAACGAAAAGTTCCTCTTGTTTTACCTTTCTGGTTGTAATGCATTCAAATACAAGGACATATTTTGTAAGGAGGGAGTATACATCATGCCCTCTTTTGACCGTAGAACAATACAAAAAAAACAACATAAAAATAAGAGTTAAAATCAGGATAATTAAAGTAGAACAAAGATCAAAGATAGGAAAAACTTTTGATTCTGGTAATTTAAGTGCAGGTAGAGGTAGAGGCGTCATACTCTTCATTTTCGTTCCTAAACTATTTTTGAGCCATGATCTATTTTAAGCAGGAGAGCTGTGAATATCAGTTTTTATAGTCTTTGATTTGACCCGAATGGGAATCGAACCCGAGTCATTCGTTTCATTGCAGACGCTCAAGTAGGGTGTCCCTTATTTGGGGTCAAAATTTAATACACACAGTTTTGTAAGTCTGACCCTCTCAAAAGTTTCGATTGTTTCAAAAACTGCCTGATAAAAAGTTATGTTGTAAAAGTTTGATTTTTAGAGGTGGCGCAGTGATCTCAAATTTGGCTTAACAAACACCATTACATGCATATTGGAAATTTTCTAATCAGTACAATACTTCATGTTTACAGAAAGGTTGTTGCTGCTGCATAAGAGTAGATTTCTTCATATTCGGAACAGTGGCCTGGTTATTTTCAACAACCTGTAAAGCATTTCGCATTGCATTTATTTTTGAAGCGGCTTGATTCAGTGATGGTGCTACCCAACCCTTTCGGTGGCTGAAGAAGCAAAAGAACTTCGCAGAGACCCAACAGTTTAGCCGCAGGCTTGGGTGCAGACTGCGGAGTCAAAGATAGAGTTGCATAGAGATTCAGAGGCAAGATAGTCAAGAAAGGTAGTTAAGGTCCTGAAGAAGGTGTCCAGAGGCGCTGCAGGAAGAGTTTTCCGTACGTCTGACTTACGACAATAGTAAGAGGCTTTGACCATGGAAACAAATGCGGAAAGCTCAAAGCATATGCTGGTGCATGAAAGGACCAATTTTTCCGGAGAAACTGTTGGAACGGGACCGTTGAAATGGGAGGGGGAATGTGAAAATGTGACGCCTCCATTTATGATACTTGGTGGAACGGGTTTTGGCGATAGCTGGGGAGAGGGACAAGGAACCATCGCAATAGGCAAGGAGGCTACAGTTTTGGGAAAAGAATCAGCATGCTTGTTTTCAGGGATATTAGCATGACCGGGGACTCATTGAAAGCTTAAAATGACACTGTTGGAAAGTGAGGAGACATGAAACCAGACATTTTAGAGGGGTGTTGGCCAGAGATATAAGGGGGGCTTTGAAAGCAGGACAAAAGAGCAAATTGACAGTCCTTAAAAGGACTTACTGAAAGTGGTCAAGTAGTCTTGTGGTTGTTACTCCAGACAATTCCGTGCTCCGGGAAATAGGTTTCCGCGGTGAAACTGGCGGCAATTGGTTCAGCAGAAAAAAAGAGTCGAAGGTATTGCATTTGGCTTATATGCCTTTCACTCTAGTGCCACCTGTCCAATCAGGAAAGAAACAGATCTATCGGCCCATACATATGCGTCTGATTGCGCTAGGATAGAAGGATTGCTTTTGCGAATAAGCAATATGATCACCAGGAGGGTTTCTTCTTTAACCGGCTAATCACTGATTTTGAGCCAAGGGCACTGAGATTAAATGATTCTGGGAGGAGGCACAGCGCACGCCCAAAGTATAAAAGTGCTTGATGTTTCAAAGTAATTTCAAAGCAATTCCCCTGCTTCCAACAGGGGAAGTTGGGTCTGAATAAGAAGCAATGGGATGGGGATGAAAGAAAGGCATCCTCTGAAGACCTTGCTTGCAGCTCTGTGGAAAATTTTTATTTGGTTGGTCAGATATATCAACCTTCTTTTTCTGGTGACGCACTCAACAAGTGTTTTGTAATTTGTGTTGGTCATATCCAATCGAGTTTGTGATAATGGTTTATCTTCTTCGACATTTTCTGAAACTTTCACCAAGCCACATTTTGTAGTCAAACCTACGTTATGATTTAACAGGCCAAGCAAATTTAAATCCTCTGTAAGATACCACAGAACTGACAGAAGACTAACCATCTCAGGTTAAGAAGCTGCTTTTTAAAAAAAACTGGTTGATGATGCAAACATTGAAAACTGCACATAACTAATGTACGTCGTAACCGATACGTCACTGCGGTAGTTCCTGAGTTAACTTTCAGAAGATTTCAATAAACACTGTTGTTATGCGTGTTAAGGTCACAATGAAACAGTAAGCTGTTTATGGTGGTGATATTCCTACACAGGAATTAGAAAAATACCCATTCAAACTTGGAAGACTTTGCGCCACCTCTAAACTTTATTGCAAAAGTTTAAAATATCATACATACCATTTTTTCATTACATTAGGGGTAGGCTACCATATTTTCACAAACCAAAAAGAGGACAGTTCCTAAAAAAGAAGCCCAAAGGGCCAAACTCGCGGAAAGTACCGGACTGACTGAAGACTTTGTTTGTTTGGAGAACACCATTTTCGAAGGGCAATATCAGCGCAAAACCTGAAGACCTTTTTTTTGAGACCATTTGTTTTTGCGGCGATTTTTTCCTTCGAAAATGATCTCCAAAAGAAAAGAAAAAAAGTTTTCGCTTTTTGCGCTGATTTTGCCCTTCGAAAATGCTGAACGAAAGGATATCGTCTTGGTTGGTTTGGTCTTCGATCCCGCCTTTAAACTCTGAGCATTAAAAAAGAGGACTTTTGGCTATTTTTTGGGTGTCCTCCGAGGACAATTCATTTTAAACCGAAAAAGAGGACAAATCCTCTGAAAAGAGGACGTATGGTAGTCCTAATTAAATGGAATCATGTGAAAGGTTAAGAAGTAAATAAGGACACCCTAATGCTCAGTCTGTTGTCTTGACCACTGTTGATTTATTAAACGCGCACTATTTGTAATGCAGATTATAATTTTTAGCTACTAGAAATAACATAAGTAAAACTCTGGGGTAGACCTTTAAAAAATATAAAAGTTAATTTTTGCTTTGGAAACAACAAAAGCACATTTTTTAGTGATTTCAATGGAAACTAAAGAAGCACCGGTGAGTTACTATTGCTGCTGTAATGATTAATGAACTACGGTACGTATTTTAATGTTAGTTGTGTTGAAAACACTTTTTTTTATAAGATCCAGAAAATTTTAGGTTGAGGCTAGTTGTTCTTAAATTTCCACGAATTTTCAGCCTCATTTGTTCTTCATTTGCTTTTAAATTTTATCGATGAATAAAGTAACACAAAGCACTTGTCTTAGGTTGTCGGTCATGATTATACAACTATTCTTCAGATAAATCAACAATGGAAATTGGAGAAGTCAAAAAAGCCCTGCTAAACACATATTGTATTGATCTTCGTTCTGAAATATTTTTTTTATTCCGAGGCTGGCATTGTTCTTGATTCGTTCGAGCTTCGCGTTTTTACAAAACTGTTCTGATAAAAAAATGTAGTGACGTAAACAGGTTGTGTGCAAAAAACAAAAATAAACAAATAGTATAACCTACTTCTAATTTTGCTGTATGTTACAGATTTTCGACTCTAATTACTCTATTGAATAAATGTTTACATATTCATTGCCTTTGGATATTAGATCTAATATTTAGGAAATTGAATTCAAATGAACAAATAAATTGAATGAAAAAATTTTGGATTTAACTAACCTGACAAAGCAGTTAACGATTTTTTAAAAGAAGATGCAGTCAAGCGCAAGGACTTAGACCCAGGCGCTGTTGCTGTTACCATTATATTTTGAAATAAAACAAAGGATCTTGTTATTCTGGTACATTATGGGGCTACGGCACAATAAAGAAATCTCAATTTTATCGTTACAAACCGACGTTTACGCTTTGCTATTCTACAGCACTGTTTAATATTTTTCAGTGACGTTGCTAGAAAATTTTAAACAATGTTTATCAAAATGGGTCCTTTTTATTTAACTTTTAAACCTCGAAACCTATTCTCTTCCGACAAAAAGAATTCGTGTAAAGTTCAAAGATATGGCGCTAAATTTGCCTCGCTCTCATTTGCCCTTCATTTCAGCCAGTTGCGACTCGTCTATTTTCCTATAATTACTGTAGATGCTCTTTTTCTGCGCTCTCTGTTTTGACGATTCTCCGTGACAAGAGTCAGATAAAAATCTTCAAAGACAGTAAATATTCTGACAAGTTACATATATGTATATTATGCTTGTAAACAGTGGTGGCCTTAGGAAAGGGGGGGGGGGGGGGGCTGCGCAAATAAAATGGGAGGCTCCCTTCTTTTTTACACGCCACTTTACCATTATTTATCTGCACTTGCCATTAAGCGCAACAATGCATTTCACAAATAACAAGACCAGAAGACCAGTGCTATTGTAGCCCTAATTAAATCAGAGGTTTGTTCATAAGTTCCTCTCATCTAGCATATCAACTCCATTAATTGTAGTAAATTAACATAAACTTTCAGCAATTACTTTCAGTAAGCTAGTGTCATTGCAGAATACGTTTAAGCAGTACTGAAATTGTAGGGGGGACGCATCCCGTCATCGAGATTGAGCGTCCCCCTATCAAGATTTACGTGCCCCTCCATTGAGATTTGAGCGCTGGTTGATGAGAGGAAAAAGACCTACAAATTCCGGTCAAATACAGCACCAAACTCCGCGGGAAAAGTGATTCAGAAGGAGAAACACTTCAACCGTCGGCGAAAACCTTCTTTTCTTTTTTTTTGGTACACTTCGATTTCCGGCGATGACCTATTTCTTTTTTGGTCTTCATTCAATTTCGGCGACGGTATTACGTAATCTTCACCAAACTTTGGTCAAGGCTGCAAAAGCGTCCCCCCATGCAAAATTTTACAATTTAAGTACTGTGTTTGAGTACTTAACACCATAGGTGGGCAAGTCAATGCAAAACGTTAGCTTCGTTAACCACTAGTCCGTTAACAAACTTCACACCTCCGTTAACGTTAATTCGATATTTTCAGCTTTAATTAACGGAAGTTAATAAAGTCCGTTAATTGGTTAACATTTTGCGTGTAATTTACATTTCTTTTTATTCACTCGCTTCTAGAACACGTATTGACGCTGTAGAGCTGATAGTAAGAAAATATTTATTGCTGTGGTGGTCTTTTTGTGTTTTGAAGTTACATTTTACAGTCTAATCTAATTTTAAGATAAAAATAAGTTCAAGTGCACTACGCGAAGCTGCGATTGGAAAATCTTTGGAAATTGTGATCAGCGATAATTAATTGATATCAGTACAAACTGGTTTGTACAGGTACGATCAATGAATAATGGTGCAAAATATTAACGATAAAAACCTTAACGGAAGTTAACAGAACTTAACGGAAGTCAATTTAGTCCGTTAACAGAACTTAACGGAAGTTAATTTAGTCCGTTAACATGAAAAAACTTTTTAACGGATTAACGATTTAATGAAAAAGTTAGCTTCGTTATTAACGGATTAACGATTAACGGACTTGTGCCCACCTATGCTTAACACTAATATTTGAATGCTGTATACTGCTTAGCATATGATATGCTGCATAAGTTCGTCAAAAACCTATTAATGCCAGTTGCTGAAAGCAGTTGAAAAAAAAAACAAGTGGAAAAACGACTGCATGAGTTATAGGCGAGACCAGGATTTTTGATTGGGGGGGCAAACCATAAATCACTTGCAATGACGTCATCAGGAACTTTGGAAGAGGAATTTTTTGTGTGGGCAAAGATATCGTAGGGGTATGGCGCTAAAAGGAAAGGGCTTAAACTAATAGTTAAAATGCGAAAATGCCTAAATTGGAAGACGTGTTTGAGTAAAGAAGTGTACTGTAATTGAAACGTATCACAGACGGGGTTCTGGGGCAAAACTCCAGCCGCCGGAGGCTATGGGGGTCTGGAAGCGAAGCCCCCAGCCGCTGGGCAATTTTTGGTAATTTTTTAGAAAAAGAAGCTATTTTAATACCGTTGGATCTCATTTCGCGCGCATTCAGAGCCATTTGAAAGTACTAGATTTTTAACATTTGAAAGCCAATTGAGAAAATTAATAATAATTTAGTTGTGATGTTTGGACGTTTGCTGGCCAGAGCTTTTATTAAGGAAGAGTCTTCCATAGACTTCGCGCTGCTAGCCTTTAGGCCAGATAGCGCGCAAACGATTAATGAAAAAATTAAGTTGTTCAGTCCTCCTTTTGCTTGCAATTTAAGTCCAAAACACGTTTAAAATCTTGCATTTTAGGGTTAAATTTTGTAAGTGATTTGGCCCTGGTAGGGGGAAGTAAAGTACATTGCCTCTTGCAATATCTTAGCAGTAAATAACAATCTAATCGATTATTTTCCTTGGAGATTATTGTTTTGTCATGAAAACAGCCAGTTATAGGAGTACATATATCGCCAGGGGGCCAAGGCCCTCTCAATTCAAAAATTTGCTTAATGAACATTCCCCTTGTTGTAGCTCATTTTTTTCGAAAGTAGTTCGTTGCATAAAAACTGGCGAGGCGGAGGTAAATTATTATTGCAAAATGTACAATAGATAGTTACGCCTACAAACCAATGTATTGTCCGGGCCCCATTTACATTCCTGCCAAATACAGGTGAAGACAAAAAAAAGTCTCATCTGAGCGCGGGGCCCCTGGCACTGTGCCATATGTTAAATACGTCCCTAGTTATTGCATTACATTCATAAATAGGTTAGATGAGGGCCTCAGTTAGCAACTTTTAGGATGAAAACGATTAATTTCACTCGGATGATGCATTTAAATTGGTTGGCAAACATTAAATTGAGGGGTCCGGGCCCCCTGAAATAATATTATCGTTGGGGGGCCATTTAATTAATATTGTAGGGAACACATTTAAATTGGTTGGTAAAAATTAAATTGAGGGAGCCCGAGCCCCCTGGATCAATATTGTTGTTTGAGGCCCATTTAAACATTCTTGTAGAGAGCCCATTTAAATTGGTTGGCAAAAATTGAGGGGCCCGGGCCCCCTGGATCGATATTGTTGTTGGGTTTACCTAAGTTGACTCTACCAGTAAATTTTTATTATCTGTTAGCAACATCTGACTTAAAAGTTAAAACTAATTAATATTGTCTTGGAATGGGGGATATGTGTACTAGCACTTGAAACAAGTGCATCTTGAGGGAGGGGGTACATGTAATGCCACTTAAAACAAGTGCATGCACTTTTTGTCATAATTTGCAATAGTTTTTCACAATCAAATTTTTTCTGCGCGCAATAGGTCAAATAGGTGGGCCCCCCAGAAGTGGGGGGGGGGGGGGGGCTTGTGCATTTGCACACTTTTCACATTCCTAAGGCCACTACTGCTTGTAAACAAAAAAAAAACAAAACTCAAGTCAAAAACTGCAGTTTTGTAGATCTGTAAAAGAGGATTGTTTACTTTAGGGAAAAAACTTGTGGTATTTTAATGAGGCAGGCTTAGTGAGGGTATAGGTTTGGGCTTTTAATCAACAGTCACGTGCACTCGTCCTGGAAAAGCCCCTGCGATTCATGTCATCCACAAAGCGTCTAGTTTGGATGCGCAATTTGTTTTGCTGGGCCCATTAATTGCTTGCTTGCCGGGAAGTTTGCAACGAGAACCCTGATGAAAGCAATAAATTGATTTCTGTACCCCTAACCAATTTTTTTATTCAAATACTGCTTTTTGAAGCGTTTCTACCAAAATCTGTTAGACTAAAAATGTTCTTTGTTTTCTTGATTTTGATTGAACGCTTGTTTCTTTTAGGTTATACAACTCGATTGCAGCAGCATTAGATGCATAGTGCACGAAGATGGAGACTTGGGTGGGGGGTCGTTTGGAGTTGTTAGAGCTGGATTTCATGAAAAATATGGTCCCATAGCTGCAAAATGCATTCACTATCCAGGAAGGAGTGTTGAGAAAAAGAAGTTCATGAAAAAGTAAGTGTCTGCTTAAACTTACAAGACTCAAACGAACGACGATAAAACTTACTGTAACATCCGAGTCAAAAAGACGCGTCCCAATGCGTTAGACAAACATTACTCTGAAGAAGCAGGCTGTAGAAATTGAAATAGGCATGGTGAAAATAAAGCAATGAAATATGTGGTTGGTTACTCCAGTCAACTACTGTATACCGTATTCATCAAACTTCAAAGCTTAATTTGCCTCAAAGAAAAGGGTTTTTGTTTTAGGTCATTGTTTTCACTGGGGCAATTTTATATTATTTTGTTATGTTTTGTATCATATTTTAGATTTATTTTATATGTACAGTACTCGGTCAAAACCACCAAATTATAATACAAACAATAGAGGCACGTAATGCTATTATTGTTGAAAATGACTTTATTGTAGTAACTTATTTTATAAACAATCTGCATGACATTTTGAGAGTAAAAAACGCACTAACTCCAAAAACTTCGATAAAAGCAGGCGATAACGGTACAACTATAAAATAAATTTTAGTTAAAAAACTGTACCAACCTGGCACACTAGATCTAAAAGCAGAGTAAATATATTTCACCTAAACGCGATCCTCAGTGCTAAAAAATAGAATGACAAACACGGTGCGTGGTAACCAACTAAAAATGGAAAACTATATAACGTACAAACTGGCACCATATACTGTATGCTGACACTAGCTATCAAAACAGAAATACAGTAGCATTAGAACGTGTTAAGTTAACAACTATTGTGGAAAAAGATTACGTCAGAAAACGGAAAAAAGTTCATGGTGCCAGTTTGTACGTTAGTTTTAGACCTAGTTCATAGTATGGTATTTAAGTTTGTAGTTGTTTACAACGCACTTTTTACGATTTCATTTTTTAGCACTAAGAATGTCCTTTAGGCGAAATGTATTTCAGGCGCTTTTAGATCTACTGCAGTTCTTAACCTTACATTTTTTAAACTTAAAATCTGCTTAAAACGTGACGATTAAATTTGAACGTTTTAACATTGGACAAAATTTTAGACCATATCTTTGAGGTAGGTTTGGTGAGGGAGGACTAAAATGCCTGAACCTTCCTAGCCAAGTCACTTAGATAATTTAACCAATATGCAAGCTTTTGAATGTGTTTAAAGCTTAACCATTAAGTAAGAGGTCTGAAGGAGCTGAGCAATTTAATTTTTTCAATTGGCTTCCAACTTTTAGCAATTTAGTTCTACTAAACGACATTTAAATGGTTACTTCTTTAGAAAAAAATAAAATAAAATACGAAAACCGATTTTTGCCCCGACCCCGTTTGTGATATTCCTACGCCTGAGATGCATTGGTTTATCCAATACCCCTTCAGCAGAATACATTTTTCTTACAAGAAACTGTAGTTTTTGGTTCCCACTTGGCGAAATTTATAAAATCTCGGTTGAGCACCAGGATGAGACCATGTTAACACGAGCTTGTTAAAATGCATGTTTAGACAGTAATGTAAATCGAATCGTCTGCCGAGTATCGACACCATCTCATCTTTAATTAATGAAAAAAAGTATGATAGAAATCTATCTCTTTCAAATTTTACACTTTAACCACCCACCACTTGGATACATGCCTCTAAATCTATCAGTCGCAAAACTAACTAATACCGGCAAATTGAAGCAACTAATTGGTTCGAAATAGAATAAGGTTCACTCTCTAACTTTTCCAAAATAATTGTTCTTAAATAAACAAGAATAATGACTCTTTCCCAAGCACTTAATGCCAAAGCATATCAGTAGGACTGGCTTGCAAGTCGAAATACAAAACAAAAACGGCTAACATATCTGTGGTAATGCTACCACCAAAAAAAAAAAAAAGAGTACAATCAAAGTCCGAAAAATATTTTAAAGTTTGGTTTAGGAACAGCCTAAAACTCGATTCCATTATGATGGGCTGCAAGATATCCATAAATTTAAAGGTTGTTACACTTCACCCATTCAAAAGATATTTGCAATCTAAATCATCAAACTATATTGTGATGATCCTGTACTTCAGCTTCAATAATTTTAACAGTTCAACAGATGCTCTTGTCATTGCATGGTTTCGTATAATTTTAAACTTTATTCTTTTTAGTATCTCTTACATTTGTTGGTTTTTGCTTCTGTGTTTGGTGGTGTAAATGCTATAATATTGTTTTTCTGCAGTACTGTAAATTATTTTCGTAGTTTACGCTGTGCACTGAGTAAAGCAGATTCTTTTTGTGATTGCTTAGTAATAACTCGTATAGAAGAGGGTGATGCGAGGGTGTTTTTGTAAATAGAAATTTTATAGTCTTTCGGCTTTTGCGTTGTTGCAACTCTTGAACTTGAAAGCTCTATGAATTTGTGAGCAGCAAAATGGCAATAATTTACGCCGATTTCCTACAACAACAACAAACAATATACTAGATTTTTGAAAAAGCAACAATTAAAAAAAGACAGTTTGTAGAGCAACTACGCTAGTTTCGCTTGTGTTCAGGCGCGTAGCCAGAAATTCGCAATGGGGGGGCTGTGTGGGGGGTTTGGGGGCGAAGCCCCCAGCTGCCGGAGGCTGGGGGTTTGGGGGCAAAGCCCCCAGCCGCCGGAGGCACGGGGGTCTGGGGGCGGAGCCCCCAGCGCTCGAAAATTTTGCATTTTTTTTTGCAAAAATAACTTCATTTTAGGGCTATTTTGATTAAAAAATAATGATTTTAAAACGTGGCTTAGAAATTGGCAATGCAAACAAGATTAAACTGGAAGCATAAATGGGCTATTTGGGAGGTGGCTAATGGTAAAATGTAGTTCTCTTGTTTAGATGCTGGTAAATTATAAAATCGAATACTTCAATGAAACTCACACGGAGTAATCTAATTCGTATACAGTTTATAGAGAAAAATAATTGAGGGGGGGCTAATGAAAAGAGATTTGAGAGAAATGATTAGTAATTAACAAATACTGAATAGTCCCCCCCCCCCCTTATTCCTTAGTTTATAGTATATTTGTTGATGACACCTATGTTCAGCATTTTTACACTTGCGATCAAATTTGATTGCTTATTTCTTACCATTTATCAAAGGTTTCATTTACAGGTATTTGTTGGTTTTATTTTTGACAAATTAGCCCCCCCCTGGACATATGTTTCAAAAGATGTTTTAAATCACCATCTAGTCCACTCCAGTGCATAAAACAGTCTGAAAGTGCTAAAAATGTAGTGTTTTTCCCTTTCTGCATTTTGTTCGACATGTCAATGGGGGGGGGGCTATAGCCCCCGCCCCCCTGGCTACGCTACTGGCTAAAAACGTAATATTTTCCTAATTCTGCATATTGGTCGGCAGTTCATTAGCCCCCCCCCCCCTAAATAAACGTTTCAAACTATGCTTTAAAGCATTTTTAGTCTAATCCAGTGCAAAAGACAGTCTTAGAAATGCTAAAAACGTGGTATTTTACTTATTCTGCATTTTGGTCGCCAGTCTATTAGCCCCCCTCCCCCCCTTTTAATAAACTTTTCAAACTATGCTTTAAAGCATTTATTAGTCTAATCCAGTGCAAAAGAGAGTCTTAGAAGTGCTAAAAACGTGGTATTTTTCTTATTCTGCATTTTGGTCGGCAGTTCATTAGCCCCCCCCCTTAAATAAAAGTTTCAAAATAGTCTAATCCAGTGCAAAATACAGTCTTAGAAATGCTAAAAACGTGGTATTTTCCTTATTCTGCATTTTGGTCGGCAGTCCATTAGCCCCCCCCCCAAATAAACGTTTCAAACTATGCTTTAAACCATCTTTTAGTCTAATCCAGTGCAAAAGAGAGTCTCAGAAGTGCTAAAAACGTGGTTTTTTTCTTATTCTGCATTTTGGTCGGCAGGCCAATGGGGGGGCTATAGCCCCCCCCCCGCCCCCCCCTGGTAACACTACTGCTTGCGTTAGTTTGAATTTTTGTGTATCGCTGATACCGCGCTTTTTGGTGCGGTCGACGTACATGACACATGGTCTTTCGCTGCTTCCTGCCTGCGTACTTTTAACATATGGTAAAAAATAAACTTGACTTGATTACCGCATATACAATTACTGACACTATAGTTTTTGCTGAGTTTGTACGTGACTTTTTACCATCATGTAAATGTTGTTGCAATATCACCTGTAAGCAGCATTGAAATAATTTAATTGCTCCACTTATTAAATAAAACGCAGCTAAGAATTAAGTAGCATGTTTGAAATGATTATAATAAGATGATTAAAATTATTTCAAATAAATGTTTTAAGAATTTCTAATGAAGTGCTCCATCTTCATAAAGCCAATCACGAAAACGTTGTTCGGTTGTTTGGATTGGCTAAATGGTTAAACTGGGTCGCTATCGTCATGGAATATTTACCGAACGGAAATCTAAAGGAGCTAATCGTTGATGAAGATGTCAAAATTGGAGCTTTGTTGCGTTTTCGTATGTGCGCTGAAATCGCTAACGGTTTGGCGTTCATCCACAATCTGTTGACGGATAAGAGATTGGTCCATGGTGATCTCAAAGCAGAGAATATCCTTTTATCAGATGATTTGCACTGCAAAATTGCTGATTTCGGCAGTTCTGTGCTTTCCAGCTACACAGGAAACACTACATTAGTAAGAGGCAAAAGACGACGAAATGAGTTTACAGAAATCTATGCCGCTCCTGAGCTTCTGTTAAATTACGCTTTGAAGCTTAAGCCAAGCAATGACACTTATAGTTTCGGAATAATCATCTTTATGATTCTTAAGCGAGAATATCCCATCTCGTCTGTAACGATGCTCAACGTGTACTTGAATGATGTGAAAGAAGGTCGTAGGCCAAAGCTAAACATCAGAGAAATCAGTTCCGAGTTTCAAAGCTGCGAAAAATCCATACTCGCTATCAATCAACTTAACAAGGCAATGAAAAGTTGCTGGGAACACGACGCTCAAAAAAGACCAGGAATGAAAGAAGTGAAAGACGCTCTTTACAATATCTTGGTCGACATTCCTTCGTCCGAAATACATTCCCAAGTTGCTCTTGCCACATCAAAGATGACCGTGATGAAGTTTTCACAAAGCAAATATCCTTGCATCACAATCGACAAGTTAAATTTTGAAAGAACGCCAGGTCAGTAGAACAATAATCACAAACAGTTCATATATAGCTAAAGTATTAACTTAAATAAACTGAATCACATAAAAAATTTGATCTTCGATCCTCACCTTTTGGTTTTAAAAACAAAATAAGAGGAAAAATTACCCTTTTAGTTAAACTAAAGTGCATAAATAATGTATTGTTTAGATCAGGGCTGCAAACTAGAACGTCAGCTAAAAAAAGAGATCGTTTTGCCAAACTCCAACTTGAACATAAAAAATAATTTTTCTGAACTCGAACACCAGTAAAACCGCCGGTGTTCATTAAAACAAAAGTTAGAGATTAAAAAGTTGTCGGAAAGAAATATTTTTTGTTGATCATGCCGTGGAAATTGACATTGTGTTTTCCCAACAGCTGAGGTACAATCGTAAACCTACTGCGTAATTGAAATAGTTTTTTTATTTTTATTTGCAATGAGCACCGGCAGTGAACAAGTAGAGTTAGTATTTTTGTCAGTCTGAACTCGAACTTGAAATATTCGATATTTTTTCGGAGCTTGAACTCGAAAAATTTAAATTAGAGAACTCGAACCTGACCTCGAACTTGCTAAAACAGACTGAACTCCAACTTGAACTTGAATAAAAATTGATCAAATTCGCAGTCCTGGTTTAAAGTGGTACTAATACTTTAGAGTATTTTGCTTTTAAACTTGAGATGACGAAAAGATAGGACATTGGGCTTTATAAGCCTCCAAAAGCTGAAAAATTAATTTTTCTGCCGTTACTGATTTAGAACTTTACGTGCATAACTTACTACATGCTATAAAAATACAGTATTTTCTGTAAACTTATAAAAATCAAGTTCTTCCTGAAAACTCTGCATCGTTTATGTGCTTAATGGCAGAACGTCACACCGTGGTTTCTGCGTCTTCCATGTGCTCTTCGAATTCGGGAAGTGACGCAGGATCGATTTCTGAAGAACAAAAGATCGAGAGCGAAGTTTCTTCTCTTAGTCTAACTGTGGTTGAAACGTCCAGCAGTCCAAAACAAGATGTTGCAGCTGCGAAGCCACCTGTTACGTCAGAAAGCTGCAGTTTCCTACGAGAAGATCAACCTAGTGCCTCCGTTCATGCCATTACGCAACAAATACCGATTGCAATGCCTAGGAAGTTGCTACGACAGAGTGTTACCGATTTTGAAAGAACAACAATTTCCGCAACACTGAAGCCAAGTTCAGTCGATGAATTTCATGAGGTAATAATTGTTTGCTTTTCACTGTGCACCAGCATTTGTAGTCGTAAAATATTTCACGAGCAATTGCACTACGGTGTGCATAATGTGTGTTTGAAAAATTAAAATATTATAAAATACTTGGGATAAACGTCATTCATTACCTTTGTACTATAATTCAGTAGATGCGGCACCATAACTCAGTCGGTAAAGCATCGTGTAATAAATCCTTGCATTATTTTCTCATTTTATCGTTACAGATGTATGCTACTTTATATTATAGTAATGAACTGTTCAACCTTCTGACTAGTTTTGTAGTAGGGTGTGTTTTTTTGCAATGTTGCCTTATTTACCCGATACCCAAATACTGCATGTGCTTAATGCACAACAGTTCACAAATGAAATCTTTCGTTATACTCGTTGTAATACGCAGAAGCGTTAACAAGTTGTCGGGGCCTATCTGCGTGTCATTGCGCCCTGTCAACACAGCTCTTTACGAAAAAATGTCGCAACAATGGTAAGCCGTTGGCAACACTGTGTCCAATTTGACCGGCCCGAGATTCGAAGTTCTGATCTCCTGCTCCAGAGACGAACGCGTTACGGCTTGACGAGCTTGCCAGTACATACTGACAAAAATGTTTAGACTTCATCTTTATCATCTTCAAGCTCATCACATTCCTCAAACAGTGCTGAAAAATCGAAACCGGGGCCGTACATCCCTCCTCATCATAAGCGAAGAAGTTGCACTGAAAGACACAGCAGATCAAGGGAAACAGAAAACAGCATGGCGATGAAAAGGTCGACTTCAATCCCAACCCCACGTATGAAAGCTGATATATTTTACAAAATTTTATAAGCATTACCTTTAAACATACAGGCCCCATGCGTTTAAAATGAATGTACTATTGTACTGTACTGTAACTTAATTGCTGTAAGAATAAGCTATGCCGTACCATAATTATAAAAAGGTAAAGAAACGAAATTATATGTGTTTTTTTTGCGAAGTACAAAAAAATATTCAGAAATGTACATATAGATCTTCCAAAAAACAACTAAAACTAGAACAATTGCTAAAATTGCTTTTTTCTAAAGATGACTTTGACTTTGTGCAGCAGCGTTTTCCTAATTATGGAGCTACGTATTTTCATCTAAACAAATAATTGTCTTGAGCATCGAAGTGGTTGTATTGGACGTTGATTTTTGCTTTACGCAACACACTGCAGCATGAAAAAGTTATGATGGATAAAAATGTTTGTTATTGAATAAATTGTAATAAAATCTTTAAAAAAATATATAATCACAATATGCAATGTGATTTTTCAAATATTGAGTAGAATTTTATTAAATAGATGTTTTATTTTTTACAATCCCGTGTTCCGATAAAACTTTTGTTTAATAGAAAATTTAATTGTGATGTTTTGACGTCTGCAGGTTAGAGTTTTAATGTTTAATCGTTTTGCGCGCTTCTGTCCTAAGGGATAACAGGTTTTTTCTTTTCACTGTGGGAAGATAACCTTTTCGCATGGCTTGTTTTTAAGTAATTGCCGTTCTGATGGCTCTTCCCTAGGCTTCCGCGATGGTAGCCTTTAGGCCAGAAGCGCGCAAGACGATCAAATAATAAATAATGGTAGAATCAATTTTAAATTCTACATAGTTACTCTTTCCCAGTTTGAAATTTGATTTAAAAAAAGTTATTGCATTCAGACGGCAACTAATAGTGTATTCGTTTAATCAGTCTATGCTGTAAAACTATTTACTGATTTGAAGTAACCATTACTTAAAAAACGACTTCATTTTAGCAAAATTACGTTTCATAAAATAGCTATCGGAATTCTAAAAACAATACAAAAAAAAGCAAACTCTCAAAGATCTATAGTTTGGATGTAATTTGGGAGAAACTGCGAAAACATAAGTCGATCTGATAACGTACGCGGCTGTATTGACGGCAGCTTGGCCGCATGAACACAGGCGTCGTTTTTACGAAGACCCTGATCTCTTGATCTCGGTTCAACTCTCACCATGGTCACGTTGTTGCACCTTTGCATAAGACGATTTACGATAATTATCTCTGCTTTGCGGCTTTAAACAAGCAAAAAATTAACGTGGGAAGAAGTCAACCGTTAGCAGGAAAGCCCGGAATACGGTCAACGCCTAAAAGCGAGTGAAGACAATTTGTAAATCAAATCAAATCTTTCATTATAGTTGCTGTATTACGCCGAAGCGCGTAACTTGTTTGTGGCGCCCATTTCCGCGTCATTGTGCCTGAGGGCAACACAGTTTCTTTTGAAAAAATGTTGTAGCAGTAATGTGCCGCTGGTAACACTGTGTCCGATTTGACCGGCCAGAGATTTGAATCTCAGACCTACCGCTCCGGAGACGAGTGCGTTACCGCTACAAAAGTCCCTTTTTGGTGAATGTACAAAGGAAGTAAAATGGATCGACCAAACAATCAATTGACTTTTTACATTTTTCTATATTTGGCCACAAAAAAATTTGGAGGCGGCATCGTAAATTGCTAGAATTAGAGTAAACAATTAACAGACAAAGCAATTCTTTTAGAAAAGCTGCATAACCCAGATACGTAGTCATCAGATCGAATTACATTTTTGAATTTTTTCCAACTTATATCAAAACTACAAGTTTTTGAAAGTTCAATTTTTTCCTATGTCTTTAGAATTTTAAGTAATATCTGAAGAAATGTAGTCTTGCTGCGTTGGAGTTTTCTTTTAACTATGCTTAGGCTTTCTATTTTTTGTTGAATTCTTTTCCAGGTGCCTCCCACTCTTATTATGAACCATCTTATAATGGCTTTGTTGTAACAAACCAGCAAGATGTGTACAAATATAACGCAGCAACTTTTGAGTGCCAAGTTTTGCCCGTACGTAAATTTTAGTAATCCAAAAATCCTTTCTGTACTCCTATGATGCTGTAAACATTAGATCGGTTGACTGGCCGAGAGATAAAGACGTGGTTTTTACAACATCCCAGATCGCATAATCTTGGTTTAACTCGCACCCTGCTCACGCAGTTGCGTTCTAGGATGTGACGATTTACGATGATTATCTCTGCTTGGTGCCTTTGAATCAGAAGTGAATTTAGTGGAAAAGAATTCCACAAAAGCATATTTGATTGCTGGAAACCTCTAAGCAGGTGCAGATTCCTTCGAACACGAAGTATTTATTGCAATGAAAGTGTGCGGATTGTCCAATCGTTAGCGTCTGCCGCTGTGCGGTGACAGGAGGATTATAAGCAACTGCAACGACAATATATACGTGCAAGCTACAGTAATGCTCCGTAGTTTAGCGTACGCACATAGAAAATCTAATTTTTTTGGCTATCTGCAAAATGTCACAATGACAGTTTCCTTCAATATAGTTGCTGTCAAAACTATTCAAAGACAACTTCTTGACTTGATAAAACTAAACTAGTCTTGTTATCTCAGTTTCGCTGCCGAGTCTTAGGTTCGGCTCCTTGTGGCTTTCACTGTTCGGGCTAAGAAGGGCCAGGTTCAGTTTTTCTCCGCTAGTTGGGTGTACTTTAGGCCATCCAGGAGTCGGTTATGGCCCCGGTACCGGAAAAGGGGAAACTAATTTTTAAATTTTAGACTTTGTTGCTTTTGGCAGACACCTCGGATGATCCCGATTACGAGTGAAACAAACCTGAAGGGTTTTAGGTTTTTTATTTTTTACGTGCACTCTGTAATGTTGTAAAACTAAACTAGTGTAACTCTGTACGGTATATCTAATTACATATCTTCTTGATTGCTTTTCAGAGACTACAACAGCGCCACAGTGAAGGCTCTTTGGTTAATTTCGAAAACAGGATCTACGCTATTGGTGGATGGAAAACTAAACACGTGGAAAGATTAGATTTAACCAGTGAACCGTATATGTGGAGAGACGTGAGTCCAACAAACGAAGAATGCGAGCAGTCAGCTTCTGTTGTGTGCAATGGTAATGCTTTTCCAGTTTTTGAGTTGCTTTGATTACTACTAACATTCACAAATTAAAATTGTAGTGAAAAATTCATTAGCAAAATTTAACCGTCATAATTTGATGGATTCCGTTTGTCATTTGAAGCATTATGATGTTGCCCCATTTGTTAGTTTTTGCCTACTGTAAAATTTTTGCTGTAGGAAAGCTTTCAATGTTGTTGACCCTTTATGGTGGTGCTACTTGACTCCTTTCGAGAGATGGGGGCGCGTGGAAACTCATCAGAGACCTAACAGTTGGGTTTCGAAAGGGGCCGGAAAACACCACCATAAAAGATTGACAAAGCTGAAACTTTTTGCTGTAAGAAAAAACTTTTATCGTAGGCGAAGTGGCAAGTGGTAACCACCATTAACGACCCTGCACCAATGGTTTACCACATAAAAATTTAACAATGATTGTAAACTGAAGTTTGTAAAATTAAAGGAAGTTTTAGTTCAAAATTTTCTAGCCATTGCTTTCTGTTTTAAAAAATCAGTTTCGAGTGCCTTCAAGTATGTGTTGCAACTTGCAATTACTAGATATTAAGCGTAACTCTTGAGTGACGTTAAATGCTTGACGTCTTATTAGAGAGTATGTATAGTAGAGACAGAAAATATTCCAAAATGTCATTTGAATGATAAATTTTATTGATAAATAAACTGAAGAATAAATCAACTGATTTTAAGAATAAAGAACTCTCTGACAAAATAACAACCTGTAGGCGATGTTATAAGTTATCTATGGCTTTATGAATAATTCTGAGACAACATCACTCTTTTTATCTTCCTGGTATCTGAGCCTGCTTGCTTTAGTGTTCTTAATAGTCTTTTGCATCAACGCAATTAACTTTGACCCGCGAATTAACAAAAGTTTGGGAAGAGAATTTTTAACAAGTGGCCGGGCAAATTGCCATCATTTTAAAGCAGTTTGAGAATACTGAAACTTTTTAAAAACTAAATTGCAAATTCAGTTTGTTTTTAATATATTAAGTTTAATGATGTTGAATGGTAAACTTGTATCAAAGTCGGTTGAAAAGCAAATTAACGTAATCAGATTCTATTTGAAATCTGTGCCGCAATCGCAGATTTGCATTCCAAGCACAAAACAGAATACACATTCGAAGTTAAGCTGGTGCAATCGACTGTTAACATTATCCTACCTGAGTATTTTGATTTTCTGCGCAGTAATATTGATGATTGTTGAACGAATGAGTTCATAGCTTTGAGCGATTTAAATAAAATACACTTGACTCTAATTAATCGTCATTCACATAATAAAAAAATTTGTCAGGTTACATTTACAATGTTGGTGGAGGAACATGGAGAAATCCAAAATCGACCGGAGAGAAATACGACCCTATTCGGGATAAATGGTTAAACATCAACAACATGAACCAGAAACGACAAGGACACGCATTGGTGGAACTCAACAGTAAGAAATAGAGAAAATCAAAGTTTTGGTTGGGTGGATAAAGCGTCTGCTACCGAAGCGGTAGACTCGGATTCGATTTCCGGTCGCACCTATCCAAAGATTATAAAAATTAGTGTTTACAGCTTTCTTACTTGAAGTTCAGCGTAAAAAGGAACAGTATGAAGCCCGTGGCGTCGCTAGGAGGGCAACCCGCCCCGGATGTCATTATTTGGGGTGACACCATATTGTGATGTAAAACCATAACTCCTCCGATTGGTAGTGAATACCTTTCTTTTTGCACTTAGTTTGGTCCTTAACCTCATTTGGACCAAAAACCCACTAATTTTGTGGCGAAAACCTTTTTTTTTGGTCTTCACCTACTTTTGGACCAAAAAAGGGTGTTACCACAAAATCCCGCCCCAAATGCCATCATCCTTAGCAACGCCACTGTGTAAAGCCTTCATCGTAAGTGGCAGACAGCTAGGCACCAGAGGTGGAGTGCTTGAGGACGTTCTTGGCCTCGAAGGTCAAGTCCTTGACCTCGAAGCCTCAAGTCGTCGAAAATTGCCCTGTCCTCGGCTCGAGGACAGCAGTATTTTTTCAATTGCTTAACTTTTGTAGATCGTCTGAAAAAAGATTTTGAAGATCTACTTTTTTGGAGATCGCCTGAAAAAAATTTAGAAGACCTGTTTTTTTGAGATTGCCTGGAAAAAGTTTTTCAAGACTTTTTTTTAGGAGAACACTTGCGTCTGTGACCTTGGCCCTTGGCTTTGAGAGGGTCTGTTTTCGGAAAAGCTGTCCTTGGCCTCGGATTTTTTTTCTGTCCTTGGCCTTAAGCCTTGTTTCCTCGACTCCATCTCTAGTAGGCACAAGCCCGCAACCAGGATTTTGCTAAGGGAGGCTTGAACTAAAAGTTAGAATATTTTTGTTAGAAAAATGTCTCATTTGGACGGCCTGCGGAGCAGACTGGTGGAATTCAAGCATATCTTATGCAGGGGTCTGATTAAAGAGCACCCGACCCTAGGAGGGTTTGGGGGTCTGGGGCGAAGCAACTGGGCAATTTTTATGTTTTTTCAGCAAAAGCAGCCGTTTTAGCGTCATTTGGATACATTTTATATGTTTTTGGAGCGATTTGACAGAACTATATTGCTAAAATTGGGAATTCAGTTGAAAAAAATAAATTGTCCAGGCCCTACTCTCTTACTTACCGGTCAAGTCCAAAACAAGTCTATACGCTTGTATTTTTGAGATAAATATTTTAGTGAGTTTTCTAAGAGGGGGGGGGGAGTTGAAACCCTCATAGCGGTACTGGTTGCGCCTCTGGGTAATTGGGTTGAAACTGATTCTAAGATGGAAAGGTCACTTCGCTGTTTCCTGGCCTAAGCAACTTCGCAAATAAAGATGTAATTACAATTAGCTTCATAAAAAAGTCCTCACATTAAACTATAACCTGAAATTGAAAAAGAAAACAAGTGCGGACTTTTATGATAGACTTTAAAATTATCTGCTGTTTGATGACGCATAAATAAGATCTTTATTCTTTAGCTACACACAAAGTTCATTCCTACTCAAGCAAATTGTTATTTCATGTTTATTTACCAAGTTGCTTTGGCCAGCAAAGAGTAAAAAAACCTCTACGTCTTCGAATCACGCCGTTTAATTCTTTATAGCAAAATACAGTAAATTGCTTTTGAAATACGCTCAACAAAAAAATCAAGTAAAATTTTAAAGCGTAATAAAAATTTGAGAAATGCAAGACGCAGTTTTGCTTTAGTCCATTAGCACACAAAAATACATGAATTTATGCTCAAATGTCCCATTTTCTCTTCTTACCAGATGTAATTCTAAAACTACCAACTTTATTGTTTTAGATCGTGCAATGTACGCTTTGGGAGGTCGAGGTCTCAACTCCGCAGAAGTGTATTATCCTGATAGAGCTGAATGGATTCCGATTCCTCCAATGCATTCTTCCCGGTATAAATTAGCTGCTGCTGTACTGAATGGAAAAATCTATGCTATTGGTAAGAGTGTGTGCTACTGTCATTTGATCAAACACTTGGAAAACTGTTAGCAGTGTGAAATATTAATTGATAGTTTAAGCTGTTACCAGTAGTGCCAATTTATGTTGAGTATTAGGGGGGGATAATTTGCAAGTTTACTCCAATTTTCCCCTAATTTCATCATTGTGGGGGATGAAGCTCGACCAGTATTTTTTTCTTGTAAGCAAATCAAGTGAAGTCAAAAAAAAAAAAGAAAAGGTCTTCACGGATTTTTGAAGAGTTTTTATCCCCAAAATCAAGTGCATACCAAAAAAAAGTCCAAAGATCACCTAGCGCTCAGATGCAGACCATAGTCAAATTATTTGGGGATGCAGATCATTGTCAAATTGTTGAGAAGACTGCAGTCAAATTATTGGGAGGATATATCTCCCCCGGGTTTCAGCACCCATAATTGTTACATATTGTTTGGTGCACGTTTATCCTTCTCTCTTAAAGCGACCCACACACTTTTCTTTGCAATAATTACTTCGTGTTTAAAGAAAAGTACTTCGTGTTTGGAAGAATATTTATCCTCCTGTCGCTAAAAGGCAACATGAAGCTATCTTTCGGAGGAATGCGCTTCCTGTTAGGAGTTAATCAAGTGCATGGTATGCGTATTAACTTTTTCCCAGCTAACTTTTTTGTTGATCGAAGCCACTTAGCAGAGATACTAGCGTTAAAAATCCCAAAACTCAAAAATCAACACAAGACTATTGCGGAGAGTATGGAATACCCAGGTACAGGATGTTTTGAAGGGCCGGGACTGATTTAAGGGCCGTATAAGTTGAAGCTTGATCTGTTGCAAAAATCGTGATATCGTATCTAGTATAAGCAATACCGTATTTTCAACTTAATTTCGGGAGAAAAACAGACCCAAATCGAGCAAAGGCCTTTTTTTTGGTCTTGACTTTAACTTCGGGAGCGAAGCGAGCCTTAATGGAATAGAGTTCTTCTTTGGTCTTCACCCTAAATCCGAAAAAAATAATAACTGTTTAGTTCAGAAGCATTTCTTTTCGATTTGGTTCTGTACGCGGAATTATTCTCAATTGCCTGGTGCAGCAACGTGATTAGGGTGAAAGATAAATTCAAATCATGCAATCAAGGTCCCCGAAAAATTGACGATTTAGCTCTCTCGGCTATTTATGCTGTTGTTGACTAAAATGAACTCCTGCCTTATTGTACGGTAGCCTACACTTTGCAGAACCACATCAACGAGATAAACAATCAAAGTCAAAAGTTCATACAGTATGTTAGTTGTAAGAGCTTGTGTGATCCCACATAGAGGTGCATTAGACGAGCTAAATTCCTTTAAAGATGATTGTGGTATAGTGGTTAATGTAAAAACACAAATTATTTAGGTGGAGAAGATTGTTCGAGTTGGCGAAACAGTTCTTCTGTCGAGTGCTTTGATCCGGTAGCAAACAGATGGATGTCAGTAGAGGATTTGAAAATGGCAAGAAGCGGTCACGGCGCTTGCGTCATCGACGAAAAGATTTTTGTTGTTGGAGGGTAAGAAAATTGGTTCTAAGCACTAGCGTACGCAGATTTTTTGAAAGGGGAGGCCCAGGCGCGTAGCCAGGAATTTGTAAAGAAAGATAAAAGCGATCTTAATTCCAAAGTGGCGAAAATGAAAACCAACAAAAACACACAAAAAAAGATCTACACTCACATTCAGTCCGTTTTTCTGCTCAGCCCAAGTTCCAAAGGGGGGAGCCATGCCACAATATTGCGTACTATTCTGAGCTAATCCTACTATACTAGCGACCCAAAGTGGGGGGGGGGCATGGCAACATGCTCCCCCCTAAATACGCCCCTGTTTCTAAGCATATACACTTATACAAATCTATCAACAAAATGTTTTATTTTTTGACTATTTCAAATTATAAGCCTCGGTGATTATGAAAAAAAAAAATTATTGAAAAATATTGAAACGCGGAAACGGTGTCTAGTTTTTCTATTACAGTAGTTTCTTCTGCCGCTATAGACCTGATCATAGACATGACCTAGCAATTTCTCTTCCTGTATGTTGTAGGCTTGTTGCCCAACTCTCCATTAAATAAAATTTGCTTAAAGAAATTTATGTGTTGGGAAACAAAATACATACTGTGAGATGACACTAGTGGGTAGAGAATCTGCTACGTGAATAGAAGATTTAGGTTCAATTCCTAGTCGTAACAAACATTTAAGACCATAGGCGTAGCCAGGAATTTTGACTGAGGGGCCCAAACCACAAATCACATGCAATGACGTCATTAGAAATTTTTGAAAGAGGAACTTTTTGTGGGACAAAGATATTGTAAATTGGAAGATCAGAAGCCGTGAGCTGTATTTAGCACATAACCAGGATTTTGCTAGACAGGGAGAGGGATTAAACCCACACAAAAGTATAAATGTAAAAATTGGGAGACGTATTGAGCAAATTAGTGTAACTCAAACGCATCACAGACGGGATCTGGAGGCGAAGCCTCCAGCCGCTCGGCGAAGTTTTTGTAATTTTTTGGGAAAACTCGCTATTGTAATGCCATTGGATCACAATTCGCACGTGCTCAGAGCCACTTAAAAGAACTAGGTTTCTAACATTTGAAAACCAATTGAAAAAACTACATTGTTTAATCCTTTTTTTACTTACAATTTTAGCCCAAAACGTCTTCAAAATTGTGCATTGTAGGGTTAGAGTTTGTAAGTAATTTGGCTCTGATTGGGGATATCGCAGTTACTGTTCCAACCAATAACGTCAAGGAAATCGAAGCAACGGAATAGCAGCAACCAAGACGCTAAAGCCGGCATAATAGCCTAATAAGTAGTGAACAGATCATGTAGCTCATAGGATTTGCAGCAGTGCCGTCGCCAGAGCAAAAGAAGTGACGGGGCCTTAGCTAAAATTGGGGGGGCACTAAAATTTGCTTTTAAATGGATCTTCGAATCTTGTACGGCTGCAACTACGCGCAATTTTAAAATAAGGCCAGCAGTATTTCTTCGCTCGTTTCGTCTGCGGCCCATAATCGCTTGAAAATCTATCTACAGCAGTGAATGCTACCAAATGTGCAACCGGCATTTTGCTAAGAGGGGTGAAACAAAAGTAATTTTGTTTTGCAAAAAACTGCCTGATTTAGCCCCCGTACTGAACAAACTAGTTCAGCTCAAGCGTGTCACAGACGGGGCATAGTCACTAAATGTTTAGTGACTGTGTACGACGGCCTGAGGGCGGAGCCCCCATCAGTGGGCGATTTTTGCAAATTTGCAACAAAAAATAGCGATTTTAACGCCGTTTTACCCACATTTCGCACTTTTTGAAGCCATATGAATAACTAAATTGCTTAGCACCTTCAGCTTCCCCCCTCTTATTTTAGGTCAAGTCTAAAATGCGTTAAACCGCTCGTATTTTGAAGTTCTAAGTTACTTGGCTGAAGGGGCTAAGCTCCTTTACCCTGGTAGCGCCACTGACTATGACCTCAAAATCTTGAGTGTGCTCCAAACATTAAAACAGCTTGGTCTTTGAAAAAAATGTTTTTACGTATTGTTTCATGTCATAATCACTACCGAAGCACCAGTAACGATCAGAGGTGGACAAAGTAGTCGAAAAATCTACTTAAGTAGAAGTATTGTTACTTACTCAAAAATGCCTTTCAAGTAAAAGTAGAAGTATGGCGAAGCATTTCCACTTAAGTAAAAGTAGGAAAGTAGTCAAAATTAATTCTACTTAAGTAATGAAAGTAGAAAGTAATTTCGAATTTCACGTTTTTGTTTATTCTTCGAAGGTTTGCTGTTGTGACGCTTACGATCAGTGTTCAAGCAAAGCCATACTTACGGTAGCATATCAAAAAATCAAACTTTTATTATTCTCTTGAAATTACACCGAAGCGTGTTACGAATACAATTTAGTAGGGACTCTGGGCTCATTTCCGCGCCTGGACAACACAGCTTGAGAAGAAATGTCGCAGCGATGGCGAGTCGTTAGCAACACTGTTTGTTAACCGGCTAGGGAATTGAACCCCAGACGGGCCACAGCAAACGCAACGCCGTTAACCGCTAATCTTTTTCGTATGAACCAGGAGTAATGCGCATGTCTAGTTTGTCTACTGTACCATGCTAATCAGGGTTCGGTATGTTTTGTTTTTTTAGTGAGACTCAGTCAACACCTGGTATTTGATGCAACGCAAAAACACACTACCCTAGATGACCTGTAAATGAATCGGCGTAACTATTCAATAAGTTTCGTAGTACTGTACAGTAAAACAAACTCGATACGTACTTATTGTACACGTTGTGAGGTGGAATAATGGCTAGGTGTTTACTTCAACTTTACGTAAAAGTCATTACTACTCAAGTAGCGTTACTTCGAGAGGATTTTACTTGAAGTAAAAGTAGAAGTATCAGAAATGAAAAATACTTAAGTAAGTCGCTCGTTACCGAAAACACTACTTAAGTAGTCTACTTAAGTAGAACTACTTCGTTACTGACAACCTCTGGTAACGATTCTGCAGGCTTACATGTCTCTTCCGCAACACATCCGTAAAGGCGTGTTAATACGACAGAATATTGCATCAGATTAGTTGGTTGCCAGCAATTTTACAAAGAATCGAGAAAACTCCAAAGAAGAATTATGTCTGAACGTAATTATTCCTTTTTCTATCAATGTCTGTTGTCTTGTCGCGACGTGATGCTCTAAAAAGAGTTTTTTAGTAAACCAAAGTGTGGGGCCACAAGCAGCTGTTAGGAGGGGCACGGCCCCCCCCTGGCCCCCCCGTAGCGACGGCACTGATGCGCAATCAAGCCGGTTAACTGCAATCGGAGCACGCTCCTTCTGACCCACCACAACTGGTGACCACGACGTGTTGGATCGTTGACGGTAGCCTAGTCCACAGGCCCTTTCTCCATCACCTCCCGCAACAACAAATTCAAAAAGGGGGAAGTAGGTTATGTCGCAGTCACTGCTCCAACCAATGACGTCAAGGAAATCAAAGCAACGGAGTAGCAGCAACTACGACGCAAAGCTGGCATAATAGCGTAATACGTCAACAGATCATGTAGCTCATAGGTTGCGCAATCGAGCCGGTTACCCGCAGTAGGAGCGTTCTCCGTTTGGCCCGCTACAGGGAAAGCATGGTACTTTGCCTCGCGCAATATTTTAACAGAAAATAATAATTCAATCAACAATTTTCTTAAAAGATTTTAAAAAGTTTTGTCATAAAAATAACCAGTTGAAGGAGTACAATCATGTACGACCAGGGGGCCCAGGCCCTCTCAATTCAAACTCAATAATTTGTTCAATTAGTATTTCCCCTATCTAGTTTTTTTTTCTTAAGTAATTTGTCGCGTAAATTCAGACGAGATGGAGGTACTGCAGATTGTTATTTAAAAATGGTGCAATTGATGGTTACGCTTATTAACCATGTTATTGCCCGGTCCAGATTTACATTGCGCTTGGCACTCTGGAGATTTTCGCAACATCTTTCTGCCAAATATAGGTGAAGACCATGAAAGTCTCGCTATCTGAGAGCGGGGCCCTTAGCTAGTTCTGTGCCATATTATGGTAAAGTCGGCCCTGGTTATTGCATTACGTTCATAAAAAGGCTAGATGAGAGCCTTAGATAGAAACTTTCAGAACAAAAACTCTCAATTTCTCCTGGATTATAAATTTAAATTTTATAGCAAAATTGAATTGAAGGGGGACCCGGGGCCCCTCGTCGTCAATATTGTTAATTACTGCTGTAACCGAAAAATGCTGAAAAAAATAGGCTTTTTTGGTATATTTTTGTCATTGGTGCCATTTCAATTTGGGGGCCCAGCCCCCCCCCCCCCTTCTGGCTACGCTTGTGCAACAGACTATACGAATTGGTATTCACAGTTTCTCTGTCTTGGAACGTTGAGAAGTTCTTGCCAATTCTGGGGGCCGAGGAGCGATAATTTTATCACCCCGAGGATGGTTTGAACTGGCTCTTTGCGCACCACTTGCCTGGTTATGGTCATCAGTTTTTAAGGCACACCGCGGAGAGTTTGGTCACTTTTGCCTAGATTCTTTGTCTGACGTTAGTCATTAAAAAAGCACAGTGAAGCTCCCAGGCTGGAGGGCACTAAACTCAAAGCAAACAAATCGCTGTCTTTTGATCAGTGCAGCATTGTTAAAAAGATGTAACTCCAATTACCATTAAATAATTTAAAAGATATGAATTAATTTCATGTAGGCCTATTTACAAATACGAGATTAAGCAGAAGATGTAACACACAAATCCTTCCAACAATTATTTTTAACGCTTGCTACGTACCTGCAGATCATGCAAAGAAATTGAAAGCTACCATCCACTATCAAATTGTTGGAAGTACGAAGCCTCTATTGATTGTGACAAGATCGACTCACTAACAGCCATTGAAGAATAAATTAGTGCAGTAGCTACAGATGTTTCATTCCACAAAAATAAACATTTTGTTTGTTTACAGTATTATATTTAGTGTTGTTACATTGTTTTATATTAGTTGAAACTTGCTTGCTGAATGACATTAACTATGCAATAGGATTGTTTTTAATCGAAGAAATTTATCCGTTTTTTAGTGCGAGTATTAACTGACTCTTGCGTTAATAGTATTTAGTTTATTCGATTTTTCGTTTTCTAAAGTTTATGGGTAACAATATTCGATTATTATGTTTTTTTACATTTGCGAGCCAGAAAAAATTTCAGCCGTTTGCCTACTTTCGAATTTTAAAGATACCAGACGAAAACCTAGAGAATTAAGAGGCACCAGAAAAAAGATAATGAAATACAATCAATGTAAAAAAATGATTCTCCACAGTTAACTAAAACACGGTCCACATGACAGAACAAACTAGCGAGCTTATAAAAGCCATTTTCGCTCGCTGAAAGGCGTTAACGAGCAAAAAACTTTCAAGACAAAACGCTCGCTTGAACTTTTTTGCGAAATATTGTGTTAGCTCGAAATAAATACCTGATTGTGACGTCAGGTGCATATTACTTCAAAATTTGCGTTCAAGCGTACTGTGTCTGTATGACGGCATGTACTGCAATTGTTATGGAAAAAGATACTATGGGCCTTGCGTTAGTATTCTACGCTTGCAAAATCCTCCATTGATAATAATTAGATAATGAACGACAGAGTTTAATTATACAGGGGGGTGCAAAAGTAGTTATACAGTGGTCAAAAAAAGAAAAAACAATACTGTATACCTACTTTTTGCACCCCCCCTGTATTTTGGATCAATGTAAAAAAAAGAACATCTTTTATCATACCACAATTGTTTAAATGACGTGAAGCGCTCTTGAGGTTGTTGGTCGGTATATACGTTTATGTTAGCTGCGACAATAGGTTTCAAAAGTGAACAAGTCGAAGTACACTGATCTTTTTTAGAACCAGTAGCTCTAGAGTTGAGACTGGCTATTTTTAATTTTTTGCCGATTTTCAGCCTCATTTGTTCTTGATTAAAAAAAAAAATTTTAGGGCATTGATGTCAATTTTAGCGACCATGTTTCAGGCCCGGCGCCAGAGTAGCGTGACTGTGGGAGGGGGGGCATTAGCCTAACAATTTTTGGGGGCGCACAAAAGCTTTTTTCCTTCGAATTCGAGAGTG
The DNA here is from genome assembly GCA_963965965.1 of Trididemnum nubilum. Taxonomy (NCBI): domain Eukaryota; kingdom Metazoa; phylum Chordata; class Ascidiacea; order Aplousobranchia; family Didemnidae; genus Trididemnum; species Trididemnum nubilum. The sequence continues at coordinate 36,075,127 of OZ014484.1, read as the reverse complement.
AAGACCGACATATCCGCAAAAATCATCGCGAAATATCCGCAAAGCTTTTTTCGAATAACTGCCAAAATAATTTTCAAACAGCGCTCTATACTCTTGGAATAGTTGCAATTTTGCTTGAAAACAAATGAAAATCACTAAAATGTTACTGCTTTGAATCAGTACAAAATTTAGTTTCTTTTCTTTGATTTGAATTTTTTTTCGTTTGCTTTTGGTTTATTTTGCTGCCGAGGCTAGCATTGTTTTTAATTTGTTTTTAAATTTTGAGCAAAAACGAGTTTCATGTTCTTCGAAAATTGTTCTTATGAAAAGAGTGTATTGCTACGTATTTTTGTTTACTGCTGGCGCTACTCAGTATTTCTTAATCAGCTGATACAGCGAACGGTTCTCAATTTAATTCGTTTTCTTCTTAGCAGTTTAATAGCAAACGTGGAAATCATTTTAAGTAATTTTCAACAAAAAATCGCTTTAGATATAGTTTTCAACATTTCGCCATTAACTTTCGGACCAAAAAATTTTCTCGTACGCTTAAAGAGAGCTTCAAAATTTTCTTTAAGTTGGCAAAGAAAATGTGACGTTTTTTTACTCAAGTTATATCTCGCAATTGATTCAAGCAACTTAGCGCGCAAAAATGACGTTACCCAGCTCGCAGAGCTTCAAATGCACGTGCAAAAATAACCTCTTGCATTTAGCGAGTATGTGGTTCGGAAGCGCCTCTTAAAAAATTCTCGTTATTAATGGGAGCGAGGAAATTTTTGTCATGTGGGCCCAGATTTAGTAAGTAGGCTATCTATTATAATTACATCTAAAATTAAAAGGCACTCAGTTGTAAAGAAAATTCTTTTATTTTAGCATTGAATTATGTACATGCTTTCATATTTAAGCTTTTTTCGCAAATGGCTCAAACGTTTAATAAACCGAAAATGTTAGCAATCCAGCTCCACTAAGTTTTCAAATATCCAATATCTGTTTAGGCTTACAGTGATAGCCTACTAGACATAAATTTACTTGTAAAGTTACTCATGCTATTTGTGCGAATGTACAGAAAAACAACAAAATTTTTGGTTTTTAGAGTTACGTCTGTAGTTTAGCGAAACTGGGCCCACATGACAGAAATTTCCTCGCTCCCATTAATAGCAGAAATTTTTAAGAGGCGCTAACAAACGAAATACTCGCTAAAGGCAAGTGGTTATTTTTACACGTGCATCTGAAGCTCTGCGAGCTGTGTAACGTCATTTTCGCTCGCTAAGTTGCTTGGACCAATTACGAGATATACTGTAACTTGAGTAAAAAAACGTCACATTTTCCTTGCCAACTAAACAAAGATTTTGAAGCACTCTTTAAGCGTACGAGACACGTTTTTTGGTATGGGGCGCCGTTTGAAAAAAATAATTTATCATGTAACACCTCGTTTTTGAACTAATTTACACCAAAATTTGTCCGAAATATATTGGAAATTTCCGATTTATTATATCCGATTTATATCGGAAGTTTCCAATAAAAATTGCAGCTATTCCAAGAGTATATAGAGCGCTGTTTGAGATTTTTTTTGGCATTCGTTCGAAAAAAGCTTGTTTTTTTCAATTTGAACAACAGCCAAAAAAGTTTATTATATCCGATTTATATCGGAAGTTTCCAATAAAAATTGCAGCTATTCCAAGAGTATATAGAGCACTGTTTGAGATTTTTTTTGGCATTCGTTCGAAAAAAGCTTGTTTTTTTCAATTTGAACAACAGCCAAAAAAGTTTTACAATGCTGCTGCAAAGCAGAAAAAAAGCCTTTACTCAGACGAAAAGTATAGGATATTAATTACTGTTGCAAATGTGGTCGCTAAAATTGACATCGATGCCCTAAAATTTTTTTTTAAATCAAGAACAAATGAGGCTGAAAACTGGCAAAAAATTAAAAATAGCGAGTCTTAACTCTAGAGTTACTGATTCTAAAAAAGAACAGTGTACGTCGACTTGTTCACTATCAAAAAAATTTGAAACCTGTTGTAGCTGTTAACATAAACGTATATACCGACCAACAACCTCAAGAGCGCTTCACGTCATTTAAACCAGGGCTTCCCAAACTTTTTTGCTCGCGACCCTTTTTAATCATCTAAAAATTCCCGCGACCCCCTACGGTTAAAATAATAAACACTGCTGGTTGTGTATTTGTGGTAATTATTCAACGCAAAAAATAACAACATGGCACTAGTACCCGAAATCTATTAATTTACACGTAGGGTCGTAGATACAAAACGCAAACACATTTAATGTGATGGGTGCGACTGCTTTCTGCTACAAAGCAAGTCCAGCTTTGGTTCAATATTTGTTAGTGCTGGTCTCAACGCGGTTTTAATATTCCTTAGATTGGAACGGTATTTTGTTTTGATTGCCGTCAATGTCGAAAACGCCGACTCGCATAAATACGTCGAGACAAACGGCAGGAGTGCGGTTACTGCTGAGTCTGATAATGATGGATATTCCGTTCTAACGCTCAGCCAAAAACTGTGAACCTTTTTGCCAGAAAATTCAAGTGGCAATTCGGAGTCCGAAGACAGTTCAGCTAACTCTTCCTGAGATTTAACAGAGATGCTTGCTACTCTGTTGTTGCACTGCAAATGGGTTTTGAATCCTATCTAATTTGGTATTGTCCAGTTCTGGAAGAAAATAATTTTCAAATTGTTTCAACAAATTTGACAAATGGTCGACTATCAGAGATTTAATCAAGTTTAATTTAATTTAAATCAAGTTGTAGGCCAAAAACTCTTCTGTAAATGAGAACATTTCGAAGGAATCATTTTCAACCTTTAGTTTCCAGATGCTAAACTTTTTGATTTAAGCACCTATTTTAGATTTCAGTGTGAAGGCATTGGTGCTTTTTTCTTGCAGGGACAAATTAAATTCGTTCAGTTTTTCAAACAAATCTGATAAGTAGCATAATTTCAACAGCCAGCTGTCATTGCGAAGATGGTGGACCAAATCTGAATTTTTTTCCGTTAGAAAAATCACAACTTCATTTTTTAACATCAATAGCCTTTTTAATGCTTTGCCTTTCGAAAGCCACCTAATATCACAATGCAGTAAAAGAGTCGTAAACTCTGATTCCATTTCATCGCATAAATTTGCAAAAATACGGGTATTGAGTGCGTCACTCTTAATAAAATTAAAAACTTTCACTGCATCTTGCACAACAGCATTTAGATCAGAAATTTTTTAGCAACAAGAGCCTCTCGATGTATCATGCAGTGGGTAAAAGTAATAGGGGTATCACTTGCAGATCGCACCCTTGCATGAAATCCTGCTGTATGTCCTGTCATTGCAGTAGCTCTGTCGGTACACACACCAACACAATCCGTCCAAAGCAGGCCCATTTCCTGAAAAAAATCATCCACTGTCTGAAAAATATCCATCCCTGTAGTACGTCCATGCAATGGTTGCCAAAACATCAAATCCTCATGAATGTCATTGTTGTAAACGTATCTAACATATGCCAAAAGATGGGTCATTTTTGCAATGTCTGTCGACTCATCAAGCTGAATGTCTAATTTACGACTTTCTTTAATTTGTAAAATGAGTTGCTCGCGTTGATCTTTGCTCATTTCGAAAATTCGCCGACACACAGTATTGTTTGACAATGAAATTTTTCGCATTTCATTTGCCTCTTTTTTGCCGTGAACAATTACGCTCATTTTAATCGCAGCTGGAAGAATTAGTTCTTCTCCGATGCTGTAAGGTTTCTTGCTCTTTGCAATCAACAAGGAAGCCTCAAACAATGCTCTTTTATACTTTCCCTCATCTATGAATTCACTTTCAAATGACTGTCTTTGTTTTTCCCCATGTCCGCAGTAAGCGATAACAAAACTCCACAGGCCTGTTGCGATAAGAATCATGCTCGATTTGAAGATGTCGTTTCAACCTGCCCGGCTTAATACTCTCGCTTGCCAACACTTTGTTGCAAATTAAACAAAGTGGAAGTTGCTCACTGTTTTCCGTTATAAAAGTGAAACCATACTGCAAAAAACTATCATTATACGATCTTTTTTGGTATGACTGGCCTCATTTTTCTCACTGAACTTCCGCTTTTTCGAGTTGCATTTCAGGGTTATATTTGTTTTTACCGCTGTTTCAACATCATCTGCAGTAGGCTTAATACCGTTATCGTTCGACTTTTTCAACCAGCTATCCATTGATTAGAATCTGACCAGTAGTAGTGTGCTAGTTATACCTCTACTCAACTATATATAATACGCTTCTACTCCTCTACTAAACTACTGAATTCGGTCAGCATAGTTTTATTATTATGTCATAACCAAAGTGACAAAACGAGAAAAGTTAGGCATCCAGTTGAGCTACGAATACAGAAAAGTTCATCTGCTGTCTTTTTATATAATACATTGTTCAACAAAGTCTCACTATTTAATAGCGCCTGTTTAAGTAGAATCTACGGCTAAGTTAAAAATGACGTTTTGCAGAATTACACAAGTTTTTAACGATAGTCAGGGGTCGCTGAGAGTACCCAATTTTACACTTTCTTGTAAAATCGGTATGCTCTTAGCGACCCCTGAAGATCGTTACGCGACCCCTTTGGGGGTCGCGACCCCCAGTTTGGGAAGCCCTGATTTAAACAATTGTGATAAGTCAAAACACTTTTTTTTTACATTGATCCAAAAATATAATTAAACTCTGTCGGTCATTAACTAATTATTATATCAATGGAGGATTTTGCAAGCTTAGAATACTAGCGCATGGCCCATTAGTATCTTTTTCCATAACAATTGCAGTACATACCGTCATACAGACACAATACGCTTGAATGCATTATTTTGAAGAAAATGCATCTGACGTCACAATCAGGTATTTATTACGTACTAACACAACATCTCGCAAAGAAATTCAAGCGAGCACTTTTAACACGTGTTAGGCAAGACGATTGGGAAATAGCATTTTGTCTACGAAGTTTTTCGCTCGCTAACGCCTTTTAGCGAGCTAAAATGGCCTTTACAAGCCCGCTAACTTGTTCTGTTATGTGGTCCCTGAAATGTTAGCCATTATAACGCTATAAAGAGGAAGGTAAATATCGTAGATCTAACAAAAAATTTAGCAAACTTCAAGTCAAATCTTTCATTATACTTGCTGTGATACGTCAAAGCGTGAAACAAGTTGGCGGGGGGCCCATCTCCGCGTCATTGCGCTCGGGCAACCTAGCTACTTTCAAAGAAATGTCGCAGTGGTGGTGAGCCATTGGTAACACTGAGTTCGATTTGACCGGCCCGAGATTTGAACCTCAAACCTCCCGCTCGAGGACGAACGCGTAACCGCTCGACGAACTTGCCGGTGCATTTAACGAACTTTTACACTGAAGCTGTTAGCTAGATTGAAAACTCGATTAATTTCAAGCTCTATTGCTTATTAAATTTTTGTGTTTTGATTATACGTGATTTTTACCAAACTTTAAACAATTTAATAGTGTTTCTTGTTGTTTGATCAATTTTTTTTTAGTTATTAAAGCACTTCAAAATAAACTTCCGTATCAAACTCTGAGTAGTTCTTCGTGATTTTTTAAGTTGCAATTTAAGTTAATTGCAATTTTTCAGAGGTGGGCAAAGCGCAATTAGAAGCGCAAAGCGCAACTTCCGCAACCTCCGCAATTGCGTAGTTGCGTTGCGCTTTAATTTTTTATTTTGAAACATTGCGGAAGTTGCGTTGCGGAATAAAGCCTTTAAAATTTGTTGCGCTTTAATTGCGTTGAGCTTTCAAAATTTTTTTCGATTAAAAGCGCAATTCTATACATTGAACTTAATTTTGCTCTATTTCCATCGCAATATTGATAAATTTCGGGCTTGTTTAGCAAATTATTTAGTGTTTTTCAGTCTGAAATTGCAAAAAACGCAGTATTTGCGTTGTGCTGTGAAATTTCGATTGCGGAAGTTAGGTTGCGCTTTAACTTGGTACGAAAATACCGTTCCGCAATTGCGGAATTGCGTTGCGCTTCAACTGAATCAAAAAGTTCATTGCGGAAGTTGCGCTGCGCTTCAGAAAGCAAAAAAATTAAATTGCGCATTTTGCGCTGCGCTTTTGCTGGTTGAAAAGATCGTTGCGCTTTGTTGCGTTGCGCTTTTGATATAATGTTATTTGTGCCTACCTCTGCAATTTTTTTAAGTTAACACTAGTAAACACATGCATTTTTTAAGATCACGACCACGTTTAAATCAAAACACCTCGAAAAACAAAATTTCCCGTCGAAACCTACAGTACATATCGCCAGTAACTGCGTAGTACCAACAACCCAAGCTGAGAGTTGTTGCTGGCCAGCATAGACGCCCAGCCAAGATTTTGCTAAGAGATGAGACTTAAGCAGAAAGTTTTTTTGTTGGAAAAATGTTTTATTTAGGCGGCGTGCTGAGTAAACCGATGCAACTTTAAAAAGGCATTTTTAAAAACTTTAAAAAAATTCAAGCCAAGTTTTTCACTATAAACCAAAATGTTGGAAAAGACCTAAAATGCATTCGCATAAAATTTGTACTTTCTACGTCTTGCCGTTTTCGAGATATTGCAATTTAAAGTTAATAATTTTTCATCTACTTCAGTGGTGCCATTTTGCCAGTATTGTGTGTGACAGAAGTTTTAACGTTTGGAAAGTTGCCTTGAATTTACTTGAAAAGAAGCTAATTTAAAATTCCGACCCTTTTACTATGTTTTGACAACGCTGCCGAAAACATTTGTAAAGAGTTACAAAAATACGTTAACTTTTTGAAATTGTGTTTGTTGTTGGCAACCCTGGCAAATTTTCTAAGGGGAGAAAGCTTTTCTAAAGGGAAATCTAAATTCTCAAATCTTGGGAACGGAAGGTCGTAGAAAGCTCAAATTTGGTAAAGTTAATCTTTAGATTTGCCAAAATTTTTTGAGAGAAAATCAAGCAAAAAACTTTCGATCTGAATGCCCTTTTAAGTGTATCAAAGACGAAAGGCGATTCGGAATTTTTCAGAAAAATTTGTTAGTTTAATGCTATTTGGCACACATTTTGCTCGTGCTTAGAGCCAACAGCGTCAGACGTTAACTATTGAATAATCCATACTTTTCATTGCAATGACTACTTTGTGTTGGGAATCTGCACATGCTTGGAAGTTTTCAGTTCCAATAATTCTGTGGATTTTGAGCTCTTGTTAACTGAATTTGCTGCTTGTTCGAAGCCACCAAGCAGAAATAATCATCGTAAATTGCCTTTTCCAAGGATGCAACAACGTGACGTGGATGAGGGTTATACCCAGATCATGCAATCAGGTTCTTGTAAAAACGACACTTGCTCTCTCGGTCACACAGGCGACAAAACTGGTGACATCAATTTTTTAACCACAAACAGTTTCACTTTGCTGGTTTTTATTTCATCCATTATACCCCATCATGAGTAGAGATGTAAAATTATTTTTTACGACTTTTTTTCCTTCGTATACTAGACAAAAAAAAACTTGCTGTTTAAATGGACCAAAGCGATTAGTGTCAAGTCGCACCAGTAACATGTCACAATATCGCACATCAGAGTTGTAAACGGGCCGACAAGTACAGGCCCGAACCCCAAAATGTAAGCCTGAACCCGAAAAATGATTTAAAGCCAAAATTAGACCCGAAACTCAAGTTAGATCTAAAAAATTATGTAATTATTGCCCGTTTACGGTTAAAATAAAACTAAGCATTGCTGAATGATTGTGTAAAAATAACTGTATAGATGAACGAAGCCGTCAGTCAGCGCAGTAAAGTTATTTTGATTACCAGGCGCATTTGTAGTATCTAAAACGGCGAAAAAAAGGCAAGAAAATGATGGAGGGTATGAGATTTTTTGTAATTTTTTGGAAAAAATAGCTATTTTGATGCCATTTGAATCACATTTTGCACGTTTTCTGAGCCATTTGTAAGAACTAAACTTTTAAATTTGAAAGCCCATTGAAAAAGTTAAAATTGTTCAGTCCTCTCCTTGCTTACAGGTCAATTTCAAAACATGTTTAAAGCCTTCGATTTTGGGTGAAATTTTGAAAGTAACTTGACCCTGGGGGAGGTGAAAGCATTGCCTACTGCTACTCGTATTTTTTAGCAGTAAATAATAATTCATTCGAAGACTTGCCTTGGAGATTTTGCTTTGTCATGAAAGTAATCAGTTTTAGAGTAACTGTACTATGTACATGTACGACCAAGGATCCCCACGCCTCCTCAATTCAAATTCAATATAATTTGTTCAATAAGCATTTCCCTAACTAACTTTTTTAAAAATATTTTTGCCGCATAAGAACTGGTGAGGTGGATAGTTATTTAAAGTTGATACAATAGATGGTTAATAGTCATGTTATTGGATTAAGCTCATAAAAAGGTTAGATAAGGACCGGAGACAGCAGCTTCTAGGACAAAAATTCAAAGCTTTTAGGACAAAAATCCTGAGTTTCATTCACGTTATACAATTCTGTAATTTCATACGTTTAAATTAGTTGGCAAAAATTTAAATGTACGGGGCCCGGGCCTCTCGGTCGTCAACACTAACATTATAGTTAATTACTGGTCTACTGTTGTACACAAAAATACTAAAAAAACTAAAGAAACAATAATATTCATTGTCATTATTTTATCATTGGTGGCATTTTAATTGGGGGAGAGGCGCCCCCCCAGCCATAGGCGTAGCCAGGATTTTTGATTTGGGGGGGGGCAAACAACAAAGCACATGCAATGACGTCATCAGAAACTTCGAAAGAGGAATTTTTTGTGGGGCAAAGATATGGTAAAATGGAAGATCAGAAGCCGTGGCCTAGTGTTGGCACGTAACTAGGAACTCGTTCAAGGAAGAGGGCTTAAACCAGTAATTAAAATGCGAAAATGTCTAAACTGGAAGACGTGTTTGAGTAAAGAAGTGTTCTGTAATTCAAAGGTATCGCAGCCGCCGGAGGTTATGGGGGTCTGGAGACGACGTCCCCTGCCGATTTTTTGTAAATTTTGTGCTGAGCGATTTTTGGTAATTTTTTGGAAAAAGCTATTTTAATACTATTGGGTCACATTTTGCACGTAATCAGTCATTTGAACGCCAATTGAAAAAAATTAAGTTGTTCAGTCCTCCTTTTGCCTGCAATTTAAGTCCAAAACACGTTTAAAATCTAGCATTTTGAGGTTAAATTTTGTAAGTGATTTGGCCCACGTAGGGGGAAGTAAAGTGCATTGCCTCCTGCAATATTTTAGCAGTAAATAACAATGCAGTCGATTATTTTCCTTAGAGGTTATTGTTTTGTCATGAAAACAACCACCTATAAGAATACATACACTGCAAGGGGGTCCACCGGTCCAGGCCCCCCCAATTCAAAAATTTGTTCAATGAGCATTTCCTTTACTGTAGCTGATTTTCTTCAAAAGTATTTGTTGCATAAAAACTGGCGAGGTGGAGGTGAATTGCTATTGAAAAATGTACATTAGACATAGTTAAGCCTACAAACTATGTTATTGCCCGGATCATATTTACATTGAGTTGAGTGTCTGGCACTTTGGGATTTTTGCAATATTTTTCTGCCAAATACAACAAAAGACAAAAAAAGTCTTATCTAAGAGCGGGACCCCAGGCACTGAGCCATATGTTAAATACGTCCCAGGTTAACGATTATTGCATTACGTTCATAAAAAAGTTAGATGAGGGCATTGGTTAGCAAAGCAACTTTTAGGATAAACACCCTTCATTTGATTTCACTCAGGTTATGCGTTTAATTAGTTGGCATACATTAAATTGAAGGGGCCCGGGTCCCCTGGATCAATATTGTTATTGGGGGCCCATTTGAATTGGGGCCACTTAAATATCATTGTTGGGGGCATTTTTAAATTGATTGGCAAATATTAAATTGAAGGGGCCCGGGCCCCTTAGATCAATGTTATTGTTGGGGGCCCATTTAAATGTTATTGTAGGGGGCCCTTTTAAATTGGTTGGCAAAAATTAAATTGAAGGGGCCCGGGCCCCCTGGATCAATATTATTGTTAGGGGCCCGTTTAAATTGGGGGCCATTTAAATATTATTGTAGAAGGCCCATTTAAATAGGTTGGCAAACATTAAATTCATCATCATCATATTTATTTATTTACCAAGTGACGTCACATCACAAGAAAAACCTGCATCTTCCTCTAGGTCTATCACCAAAGCATCGAAATATGCAATTCCTTTAAAACCAACACACAAACTTGCAGAGTCAAAGCGATATTTAGTCACTTGGTGAGGAGACAGCGAAGGACCGAAAGGTCATCTAAGTCTACTGCCACCTCACCAAGTTAAGGTTAAAAAAGCAGCTTCTAGATTTTCTCAGTCTGCTACTTTCTATGATAAAAAATTTTATGCAAAATTAAAACAAAGTGTTGCAAAGATATGTACACTTTGTACAGTGTATACACAAAACTCACAGTCAACATGTAAAGAAAATGCAAGGCAACATTAGAATTGTTTTAACTCTAAGCATACTAAAAAAAAAAAAATACTGAACTACAGATTGGATAGAAAATAAAATCAATAAAGTTCATAATGCTTATTTATGTTTTATAGAATTTAAAGTGGGCAATTGGAGTGAAAAAAAACAAAACTCCTTGCTTTGTTTTGTATTGTTTGCCAATATGTCATTAGTACTGGTACAATTTCCAATACCAGTATATATCAACCTCAGTCAGTTACTACAAAATTACTTATAATTCAAGGGCACATCAAAATGAGAGATGACGTATTGTATAAATGTGTGATAGATGAATGCACCATCTCATGCCATTCAAGCAATACAATAGGTTATTGTTGAACTCAAGCATAAATATGCAACTATGTTTCCTGTAATTACTACTGCATTGCTGTTAGAATGCAGTTATTCTAGCTTTTATCGGTTTCATAGGTTGATAAAAAATGAGCTTTAACAGCTTTTTTAAATCTGTAGAATGAAACTTCTTTTATACTGCTTGGAATTTCATTCCAAATTTTAATTCCTGCGAATGATAGAGACTTTTGCCCTAATCTTGTTCTAGTTCTTGGAAGAAAGAAGTTGTTTTTGTGGCTCAATCTTGTCTTATGTGAATAGCAGTTTTTTATTAGGTTAAACTTATCTGAATTTGCAAAAGATAATACATTTTTGTGAATTTTGTACATTAGCTTTGCAGTTTCCAGAGAGTAAATATCCTTGAGTTTTAAGCATTTTTAGCTCGATAGAACAAAGGATTAGTATGCTCACGATATCCACTTCCAGTTAACAATCTGATGCTTGTTTTTTTGCAGAATAAAGAGAGGTGCTAATGTTGATTTTGAAGCAGTCCCCCAACTACTTACGCAGTATTGTAGATGAGAGTATATGAGGCAGTGGTAAACAGATCTTAAGATTTGCTCATCTACAAAGTGTTTTAATTGATTAAGGGCCCAAGATCCCTTGCTACCTTTGAACATTGTTCCTTGATTTGTTGTTTCCAGTTTAGATTGTCGTCTATGAGAACACCTAGATACTTCATGTGATGCGATTGCTTGATTGGATTATTATCTATTGATACTTTGAGTTCAGGTTTATTTTGTTTTGTTGTCACTACCATAAACTCAGTTTGATTAAAGTTAATTGATAATTTATTCACCTTGAACCAATTGCTTACATTGACTAATTCATCATTAGTATTTTGTTGCAGTGTTGAAACATTAGAATAGGAGCGAGTAGGTTTGTATCATCTGCAAAAAGATAAATTGTGGAATTTGAGGCAAGTGGAAGATCATTGATATAAATATTAAATAACAACAGACCTAGAGTTGAGCCCTGAGGAATACCGCAAATAACATCTCTTGACTTGGATTTATATTGATTTACAATTGTATACTGTTGACTGTCAGTCAGGTACCTTGCTAGTAACTGTAATGGTAATCCTCTAATTCCATACTTTTCTAGTTTCTTGATCAGTATTGTGTGATTGATGGTATCATATGCTTTTCTTAGATCTAAGAAAATAGAACATGTAATGAGCTTTTTATCCATATTGTCAAGTAGCTTATTGTAAATATCTAAAACGGCTTCATTTGTTGAGCAATTTTTCTTAAAACTATACTGGTTTGGACTAATCAAATTATTGCTCACAAAATAATTGTTTAGTTGATCAAGCAGACACTTTTCAAATAGTTTGGCAAAAGGATTTAAAATAGAAATAGGGCGATAATTACTGCAGTGCATAACTCTCTTTCGCTTTTTTGAAAATTGGAACAACTTCAGCGGTTTTTAAAACTTTTGGAAAATATCCTGTTGATATGATATGCATGCATTAAAAATGTTAATTAGAACTGGAGCTATAACAGAGCCTGACATTTTTATATACTTTGCAGGAATTCCATGTCTTTCTGTACTTTTTGATGGATTCATAGCTCTGATGTAATTTACTACTTCTTCTTCAACTATTGGTTCTAGAAAAAACGAATTGCAGCTACTCTGAATCAAAGACGTGGCATTAAATTTGCCATCAATTATAGCTGGTGTTTTGATTGTAGATGCAAGGTTAACTCCTATCTCTATGAAATATTTATTGAACAAGTTACTGATGGCCTGTGGACCTTGTGCACTTTCACTTTTGGAAGCATACATTTTATTAGGAATGTTATTTTTCTTCACATTTTTCAAGTGAATAATTTTATTTATAATTTTCCAAAGCGACGAGGTGTCATGCTTATTATCATTCACTAAATTTTTAATGTAAAGTCGTTTTGCATATTCCTTAATATGAGTCAGTTTATTTCTATAGACTTTGTATTGTGCCCATGTATTACTATCATTTAATTTAAGGGCTCTTTTGTACAATAAATTTTTTTGCTAGATTGATATAAGGATTCCTTTGGATAACCATGGTTTGTTTTTTATTTTTGTTTCCTTTCTGCTTTGTTTTCGTAATGGTGCATGTATGTTTAATGTCTTATGAAAAATTGAAGGGTCCCGGGCCCCCTGAATCAATATTATTGTTGGAGGCCCATTTAAATTGGGGGCCATTCAAATATTCATTGGTGGGCACAAGTCCGTTAATCGTTAATAACGAAGCTTACTTTTTCATTAACTCGTTAATCCGTTAAATAGTTTTTTCATGTTAACAGACTAAATTAACTTCCGTTAAGTTCTGTTAACTTCCGTTAAGGTTTTCATGGTTAAGATCTTGCACCATTTATTCATCGTACCGGTACAAACCAGTTTGCACTGGTAACACTTGTTGCGTAATAGCACAAGTTTTTTAGAAGAATGCGAAGAAAGGAGCTCTTTTTGTACCAAATAATAAGCTGTAGCCTCATAGGTCTATTAATTATCGCTGTTCACAATTTCCAAAGATTTTCCGATTGCAGCTTCTTTGGTGCATTTAAACGTATTTTTATCTTGAAATCATATTAGACTGTAAAATGTAACTTCCAAAACACAAAAAGACCACCATAGCAACAAATATTTCCTAACAATCAGGTCAACAGCGTCAATACGTGTCCTAGATGAGAGTGAATAAAAAGAAAAGTAAATTACACGCAAAATGTTAACGAATAAACGGACTTGATTAACTTCCGTTAATTAAATCTAAAAATAACGGATTAATGTTAACGGAGGTGTGAAGTTTGTTAACCGACAAATGGTTAACGAAGCTAACGTTTTGCATTAACTTGCCCTCCTACGCAAATATTATTGTAGGGAGCCCATTTAAATTGGTTGGTAAAAATTAAATTGAGGGGGCCCGGGCCCCCTAGATTAATATTATTGTTAATTACTGTTGTACACGTGTACGGTTGTACGCGAAGATGCTAAAAAAAACTGAAACTGAAGAAACAATAGTCTTTTTTGTAACATATTTCTCATTAGTTGCATTTCAATTGGGGGAGGCCGGACCCCCCCACCCCCCTTGGCTACGCCTATGCCCCTAGCTACGCTTATGGTGCAGAACAAATTGATGCACTAAAAACATATCACAAATAGGGGTCGCCGCAAGACAACTTTCGTAATTTTTCTGAAAAATTCCTTTTTAACGCCATTTAGATTACATTTCACGTTTTTGGAACCATTTGAAAAAACTAAACCGCTAAAATTCGGAAAATTTTCGAGAGTTAAACTTGCCCAGCCTTTCCCTACTAACGGGTCAAGTTCAAAGCAGGTTTAAACGTTTGAATTTCAAAGCAAGTTTAAACGCTTGTATTTTGGGTTAATTTGTTGAGTGACTCAGCAGACTGGAGCCCCTCTTAGCCCACCCTGGTTGCGCTATTGTTTACATGTGCTTAAACTGCATGGGAGCATAATGTATAACCCACCGCGGAACCTTAAAAAATGCTTCAAAGAAACTACGGATTCGAAGATTAAGAACCATTGGATTATAGTGAGAAGCCATCAAATAGCAAAGCGCAATCCGTATTTCTAAAATTTTTTTTTAGAAAGTTTTTTTTTGAGGCCATGTTTCTTTTTTGAAAAAACAGAACACAAACACACTTGTTGTGTTTTTTTTAAACAAAGGAAAAAAAACATTCACATCACTAATCATCACTCTATAGTTGGTATCTCTTCCAGTTTCCAGGTTACTTTACCAATTGTCGGTGACTTATAAGTCGCCAGAATAGTTTCGCATTTGATCAAAGATTGGCCGATTGCAGTATTTTGCTTTATCTCAGCCAGGCGCGTAGCCAGGATTTCGCAAAGGGGGAGGGTGCTTTTTTGAAAGCTTGAAAGAACAGTAAACGAACTTGACCCATGTTTTCATCAGTCTAGAATTAGATTGAGGCGGTTTTTTTGTCAAAACCAGGTGATTTCTAGAAACAAAAAAAAGGTCTTCACCGAAATTCTAACGGTTTTTCCGGCCAAAATTAGCTGATCTCAAAAAAAAAGGTCTTCGCCAACTTTGGGTGAGCTCCAGATTAAAACTCCACAATTCTGGTCCAAATAACGGCAAGTCCATACAACTTCTGCTCCCCAATCCCGTTGGGAAGGCTGTTTTCATTTTTGGAGCAAAAATTGGCCTCAAAAGCAGTAAAAACGTGGTATTTTGCATTCTTTTCAAGCCAATGGGGGGGGGGGGCTACAGCCCCCCTGGCTACGCTACTGATCTCAGCCCTGCTGAGCTTTGTTTGAAGCGAGTTTTGGAATTAAACAAAACTAGAGCCCTGGGCAGTGATTTGCGAAATTGCCCCTGATTTGCTTGTTGCGTTTAAATTTGCTTAGTCCCATACCCTACAGTAGTGCTTCTCAACCGCGGCTCTTGATCTTAACCTCTCTGCGGCTCTCATCAACCTTTCGAAAATGAATTTGTTTTTTACTGTTTATGTTAACTTTATTAAACTATTCTTCATTTCAATAGTAAAACCAATACTTTTAAAGCAATAAAATTTCTCTATTTTTTTATTATTTGGTTACGAACATCCCTTTTTACACAAGAATAACATAGTGCAGTTCTACTATGGAGTTACTGGATGTAAGGGTTAGCGCATTAACTTGGTTTCTTAGCTTCCTTCACATTTCCAATTAAAAGTTTTATTCTAATTTACAGTGGTGGAGTCCTCGAGGACACATTTTGAAGTCCTTGGCCTCGAAGCCTCAAGATCCTTGGTCTCGAAGCCTTAGGCCCTCGAAAATTACCCTGTCCTCGGCTCGAGGACAGCACCATTTTTTGAACCGTTGAAATTTTGTTGGAAAACGCCAGATACCTCGCGGGAAATTAGCAAATACCTTTTTTGTTTTCCGTAATTGGAGCATAGGCTTAGCCAAGCGGGCCTCCCCCCCAATTTAAATTTCACCAATAACAAAAATGTGACAAAAAAGCCTATTGTTTCTTCAGTTTCTTTTTAGCGTTTTTCGCTTTCACCAGTAGCGAACAACAATATTGAAGACCAGGGGCCCCGGGACCCCTCAATTCAATTTTTGCCAGCCAATTTAAACGTAAACCTGGAAGAATTGGGTAGTTTTCGTCCTAAAAGTTGCTATATCAGGATCACATCTAGCCTTTTTATGAACGTAAAGCATTAACCAAGGCCGTATTTACTACAATATGGCGCAGTACCAGCTAAGGGCCCTGCTCTCAAATCTTAAGACTTTTTGTGGTCTTCACCTACTTTTGGCAGAAAGATGTTGCGAAAATCTCCAAAGTGCCAGGGGCCAAGCGCAATGTAAATCCGGCCCGACAATAACATGGTTAGTATGCGTAACCATCTATTTTTCAAACACTATTTTTCAATAACAATTCATTAATTCACCTCCACCTCGTCAGTTTTTACGCACAAACTACTTCTAAAAAAAATTAGCCATGGAAAATGCTGATTGAACAAATCGTTGAACTTCAATTGAGGGGGCCTGGGCCCCCTGGCCTAACATGCACTTCTATAACTGGTTATTTTCATGACAAAACAAAAATCTCCAAGGAAAATCTTCGAGTGGGTTTTCATTTACTGCTAAAATGTTGCACGAGACAATGCACCTTACTTCCCCCTACCTGGCCCAAATCACGTACAATTAAACTTCAACACCAAAATGCAACATGTTAAAACGTGTTTTGGACTTAAATTGCAAGTTAAAGGAGGATTAAACAATTCAATCTTTTTAATTGGCTTTCAAATGTCAAAATTTAGTGCTTTCAAATGGCTCTAAACATATGCGAAATGTCATTCAATGGCATTAAAATAGCTTTTTTCCAAAAACTTACAAAAAATCGCTCAACAGCTGGAGGCCCCGCCCCCAGACCCCCCGTCTGTGACACGTCTGAGTTACACTGGCTTTCTCAAAACGTCTCCAAAGTTATGTATTTGCACTTTTCTAATATATTAGTTTAACCCCTCTCCCTTTGCAAAATCCTGGTTAAGTGCCAACAGGCAAATTTTTGATGACGTCATTGCATGTAATTTGTGGTTTAGGCCTCCCCAATCAAAAATTCTGGCTACGCCTATAAATTGGAGATTGCCTGAAAAACTTTTTTGAAGCCTTTTTTTTTTTTTTTTGAGAACACTTGCGGTTGTGTCCTTGGCCTCGGATTTTTTTTGTGTTCTTGGCCTCGAGCCTTGTGTCCTCGACTACACCTCTGCTAATTTATACAAAACGGAAAAGAGGGAGCCCTAACTTAGTTTTTCGTGAAGTTGTAGGACTAAAGTTCCAAAATACTAGACTAATGTACTAGCAAAACCATAGGGGTATAAAAGGGTTCAACAGCCGTGCACCTTGTAAGACTGAATATGGGCAATTTTTGTAATTTATTCAACAAAAAATTACCGTTTTAGCGCCATCAGTGTCTGCTGGCGCTAAAACGGTAGATTAATTAATGATGGCGCTAAAACGATAATTTATTTTTTAGCGCCATCAGGATCACATAAATTACCGTTTTAGCGCCATCAGGATCACAACTCGCTCGTTTTTAGAGCCATTAAATAAAAAAAACAACAACTTAATTTCGAAACGTATAGGCTACAGTAACATAATGAAATTACCCAGTCCCTTCAGCCCCCCTTTGCATCAAGTCCAAAACATATTTAAATGCTTGTATTTTGGGGTAAATGCAGTACTTAAATTGTGGGGGGGGGGCGCGTCACCCAATCGAGAGTTGAGCGCTGGATGACCAGAGGAAAAATAGCCAGCCAGGACTACAAATTTGCTGCAGAAAATGGTCGCAAACTGCGGCGAAGACTTTTTTTCTTTTTTTTTGGTTTTCACCTAAATTCGGGGAAAAATGACTTCAATTTCCGGCAAAGACCTTTTTCTTGTTTTTGGTCTTTTAATTAATCAATTTCTTAAACTAATCAATTTCGGCGACGAAAATACATCATTTCCACTAAACTTTTTGTACAGTTGGTCAAGGCTACAAAAGCGTCTCCCAATGCAAAATTTTATAATTTAAGTATACTGGGTAAATGTAAGTGATTTGACCTGGCTGCGCCATTTGAGAATGAAGCCTCCTTTAACCAGGTCACTTAAACCCAAATACACAAGCTTTTAAGCTTAGTTTGAACTTGAACAGGAAGTAAGGATGTTGAAGAAGTTGAGAAATTTATTTCTTGTCAAAGAGTTTCCTAATGTTAGCATTTAGTTCTTTTAGTTTCAGATGGCTCTACAAATGTCCAAAATGCCATCTAAATTGCATTAAAATGGCAATTTTTCAGAAAATTTTCAAAGTTGCCCAGCAGATGGGGGCACAGCCATCAGACCCCCGCCTGAGTGAGAGACAAGCTTTAGTTTTAAGTTCAAGTCTCCCCTTAGCAAAATCCCGTTCGACAACTGCGCTAATACATTGATTTTTTTTAAATTTAGAGTTATTTTACTTTTTGTTTTTAGCTTAGCACATTGCCGTGGCACACCTACTTAGCACAGCTACTATGGGCTGGTGAAATGTTTCAATAACTTAAAAAATTAAAAACCTGCAGCAGTGCACGAAATTAATCGGAAAATTTTTCTTCAATTGATTGCGGCTGCTCTCAATTTTGCAGTATAAAATTTGGCTCAAGACCAAATAAGTTTGAAAACCATTGCTCTAAGGTCAGTTGGTTGGACACCTGCTGATTGGATTGCATGTCTAAAAGGAGCTAAATTTCTGCCACATTTCATTTTCCTATATTGGAATACACTTGGAAGTAGTCAAGAGTTCGATTCCTCAAAATTGCGCTAAATGCTACAAATTTGGGGAGTTGATGAGAAGCCCTTAAAAATTTTCGAGGCAGCTTCAGCGAAAACGTAATGAAGTCTATTGCAGCGTAGACGTGAATTGTGTGAGATGTATGGAAGTTTAGAAAAATGCACTGACAAAATTAAAATAAAGCAACCATAGAAATTCACTACGCTGTGCTTCATTGCAATTTTGTGTTAATTAGCATTTTACATCTCAAAAAAAAGAGTTCAATAGAAAGGCCACGATTAAGACAATTTCATTTGCAGCTTAGAATCTTTAAAAAAAATTTGTTTTCCTATTTATTTATTCACAATGATACATGCATTCGGATGCAAATAAAAACAAAAAAAACGCAAGGCTAAGCCTTATGCTATAACTGCATACACCAAAACATTGATGTGCATACCGTGGCGAGGTGGCAGTGAAAGGATCATACGGTACACTAGTCTCCGTCATCTCTATTACTTGCGGGAGCGCACGTGAATCCTCTATGCTCAGTCTTTTGGACTTGCACGTTAAACAGTGGTTTTCTTCCGAGTCAGTTATTTATTAACCAAAAGCAGCGTTCATATAAAAAAGCACAAACAAAAATAGCATCTAAGTCATGTGGAATATCCGGCCAAGTGATAACTCGATGTTATCTGTGTGAGCCAAAAACGTACATGATTCAATGGATAACAACGGCTAAGGTTTCTATAACCAAACATTTCAAGCGATATATAGTCGCCTGGTCGTTGCATAGCTTCCTCCCACACTGGCGAGCGTGCAAGAAGGTAACGCCCTAGCCAATCAGTAAAAAAACTACAAAATAATGGAGGACTGGGCAGCGAAAGACACTGCAAGATGTTACATGATGTAGCGCACGAAAACATAACAATAAAAAGGCACCAAAAATCGCAATAAAAGCATGAAAACTTTATAAGGTTTAGTGCAATCGAAACAGAAAAATATCTCAACAGCTGAATTATCATGCGATTGACCTGGCTTTCGCACAGTTGAGATCAAGATCGCTGCTAAAACGCGAATTGACCAAAATGGTAATAACATCACTGCCCAAAACAATGACAATAGAAAGATCATGTTAAGATCAAAACTTAAAAATGGCTTTGTTATTGATGGCATTTGAAAGAAAATGTGTTTCAATGAAGATGAAGTTGCGTCAAAAACATGAGAAGGTAAATAAGCGGTAAAAGAGGAATCTGAATCTTGAAACTGACTTGAAAGTTGGTCTTGCATCATGTTTGTTTCACTAATGATCTGCGAAAATGAATTGACATTTTTAAAACTAAATTTTGAGGAGGAAAAAACACGAGTTGAAGCTTGAAAATTTATGGCATCGTAACGGGCATTGACAGGTGCTAGTGTGGAAGATAAGGGATAAATGTTAGTGTCAGCATGAATTAGCTCGTAGTTCTGAAACGTGTAAAATTTGTTGTCAATAAGAAAAGTTGAAGTCCGACCAGGGACAAATTTGTCAATAAGTCGCACTCCAAGATAAACATTTCCGTCTATGTAGATTTGACCTATGTTGGAAGTAAAGTTAAAATTATGGATTTGAACCAACAGGCGAGAGGAAAAAAATTCCATACTTCAAACTGCGAAGTAGCGTTACGTTAATTGGAGTGCAAGATATTTCAGTAAGAACATCGCCAATTGTGATAGCAGCAGTTGGTCTTTCGAGAAAAGAACTTGACCTGGATATTGTTTACCAACTACCGAATATAAAGTGCTCAAGAGAAAATCAAAAATAGAATTGGCACTCTCGGTAGTACAAATCAGAATAAAGTCTATTGATCGTTTGTTATTTTACCAGTCATTTCCGTGAGAAAACATATGAAGGGAAGTTAAGAAGTTGTGGAGGAAAATTTTGATTTTCGGAGACGATGAAGACCAGTGCAGTTATGAGGTTGCAGAATTATCCCAGATGGATCGCAAACAACGTAGCGAAGAAAACAAGTGAAAACTAAACCAAAACATGCTGTTTGGGAGAGAAAACTTATGCTAAGTTGTGATATTTCTGCCCTATAAACTTTTTTGAATTTATTGACATATAACTGTAGGCTACATTAACTATTTAATCAAATCGTTCTACTTGTGGACAGTCTAACTTTGCAGGTACAGTCAATATGTGCGCAGTGCACTTTGTTTCCAATGTTGCATGAGCCTGTTTTTAATGAACAATGAGACATAGAATTTAATGAAAAACTTAATTTTTTTGTAAATGATCGTAAACACTTGTACTGTGATTGACAACGGCATTTCTAATTAAGTCGTCTTCTTGCATGAACAGTGTGGTCGAGCAAACTTTTACGACGAATCGACTCTTCAAACTTTTTATTCTAGCAAGCAGTCACTTTTTGTTCTATCTTCTGCTTAACTGCTATTCTATACTTTACACGGGGCACCAAATGTGGGAGCGCAAGTGAATCCTCTGTGCTCAGTCTTTTACACTAGATTTTTTTATGTTAAACAGAGTTTTTTTCCTTGTGAGTTAGTGAGTGGCTTAAAGCGAAAGCAGCATTTATATATTGAAGCTCAAACAAAAATAGCACGTAGGTTGAGTGAAATATCCAGCCACGTGATACCAGTTCGCTGTTACCCGTGTGTGCCAAGGAGGTACATAATTCACTGGAAAACAACTCACGTTCCCATAACCAAACACTTCACGCGATGTAAAATCGCCCGCTCGCTACATGCTTAACGCAATCTTCAGATTAAAAATAAGCAACAAATTGAACTTACAAAAAGCAAAACATGCACATACACAAATACTCTCCACCGTAAGAAATCGATAGGATGTAGTATTTTGCTACACGAGAGTTATAGTCAATTTTCTCAAAACCAAAGTATTCACAATTTACAAGTTAGTTTTTTCAAACTATAAAACATGCAGTAAAAATAAATAATGAGATAAATTACGTATATATACAGTATATCAAAAGACTATGATCGTGAAAACAGTCTTGAGAAGATGTCAACATTAAAACACAGCCTCCGATTTCCAACACTCTAAACTGCAGAGCTCTTGCGTATATAAACATGTGGCAGAACAGACAAAATGACTCAAAAAAAACGTTAACGTTAGAATAAATGTTATCAACCATTCCAGTCACATTACGTGACCAAGCCAAATTTAATAAAATTCCTTTTTTTCATTTATATTGGGTTTGGGGGATAAACTAAAGTTTCGGTGATGAAATATACTCCATTTAATTTCCCAACCCTGATTTGGACAAAAAAGGGGTTTCATCGAAATTGGCTTGGTCACGCGACTTGACTGGAATGGTTGACAATATTCATTCTAACTTTTATCCGAAATCTACCATGATATGATCTTTATTTGTACCGGTACTCCAAGCAGGGATATACACAGTGGCCCAAATAAAACTATCAAGCAGCCAGATGGGCAAGCTTGGCTCGAGTATGTGATATAAGATAAAGGTCAGTCATCATGACTGCGAGAAATCTGAGCAATGCCCCGAAACAGAAGCGCATCAGCAAAAAGAAAGCCTAAATCAAAAGTTCGAATTTTTGCTAACAAAAAAAAGGTCACTTGTGCCACTTTGGTGGCATACTTAGCAAACTATGCAACTCAAGTAAATTGCAGGAGATCTGGGGAATTGTAAACTTTCGAAAAAAAAATTGTAATGCCATTTAGATCTCATTTCGCACGCTTTTACAGCAATTTGAAAAAACTTAATTGCTAAGATTTGCAAAGCACTAGAAAAACTTAAATTGCTTAACCCCATCAACCCTCGTTTTAAATTACAAGTGAAGACCCAAGCACGTTTAAACGCTTGAGTTTTGTAGTTAGGGTTTTCTTTAAACAGAAACAGTTGCGTAGCGTTTCAGTATTTGTTTTGGGGGGTAGAAATTTGATCATTTTAAACGTGGATAACATTTTTTGCGTGAGCACCCCTTAAATGATGAAAGACAAACATTTTTTTATACAGTTAAGATTGTATTCCATTGCCCAAAACAGAATGTTTTAGTTGCACATTTTCTAATTAAACAGCACTGTAGCCAAATTGACGAACTTGATTTTAAAACCGACGTCTCCTAACAGCATGATTGCTTCCCAGCATACTCCAATCCGAAACATGCCTATTATTTTAGGGATTCGGAGGATTCTCTTCTGATTTTCCTTCAAGTTAGCACGTGCATTCTCTTCGAGCAAATGAGAAATATAGCTAGAGATTTTGTCTGTCTGAATATACGTGTGAAACTTTCAGAATACTTTAAGTTTTGCGGGCACTGCTGACAAAAGTACAAAAAAAAAAGATTTTATCTTAAGCCGTCGTGAAACTAATGAAGAGGAGAGCAACCTTCAGATCTAATCGCAAACAAGTTCAGTTAATATTTTTTTTCGGATATTACTGAAGTCATTGACTTATGCTAGCTAAAACCCAGTTCGACGCTAATTGTTTCTTTTATTCAACATTTTAATTTGTCAATGATGAAAGTGTTTCAAAAAACTCAGAAAAAGATATTTTCAGGCTATTTGTATTAGCATCGCTACAACTTAGTATGCATTAAAAAAATGTACTGAACATGCTAAAGCGTTTATGCAAAACTAATGATAGTTATATACTTTCAGAATGACTTGCCTATGGTACAGTAGAATTCGTCTAATTTGTCATCGTTTTATTCGTCAGTTTGCTTAATTCGTGACTTTTTTGTCAGCCCCGGCAAAATTCTTTATCTTTTACATTCATTCCAGTTCCGCTAATTCGCCATCGTCAAATTCGTCAGTTCGCCTAATTCTTCACATTTTTATATCCCCGAGAAACTTTTTGTTTGGCTTATTTGTCATTTGCAGATTCAATTCAATGTTTAAGCAATATTCATAGTTCACTCACGCAGTCTCAGTGATTAGTTCAACACGTATGAAATCTCAAACAAACAAAGAGTCCTAATCGGATTAATAGTCTACAGTGAAATCTCGCTGCAGCAACACAAAAGGGCAAGGTGTGAAGCGCGATTTAACAACCATCTGAGAGTCCAGAAGAGTTTAAATGAAGTACAGTAATTCTAAAGATTAAGCATGAGAAAAGAGCACTACGATTTGAACAGTTAAGATTAATAGTTAACGATATAACTGCGCTATCAGCGTTTCATTTCAAGATTATTGTCAGAGCGAAGTTACAGAAAATCAACGCCAGATCGTACGAAGCTTATACCGCTTTAATTTCAGCAATTAACGTGCATTATATTTAACAATAATAATATACGTAACAAACTGCAATAACAGCAAAATAAGGGCCAAGTAAGAAAAGCTGCTATAAGAGTTTTTACCAGTTTGCCAAATTGGTCAGTTCGTCTAATTCGTCACTTTTTTCTAATCCCCTTGCGGTGACAAATTAAGCAAATTCTACTGTATTGGTATAATAACCATAGAACACAAAGCAAGTACGCATACCACGCCCGAATTAAGCCCGACATTTTGTCAATCTAAAAAGCCCGAAACCGACCCAAAAAGCACGGTCAGACTTAAAGCCCTGCAATAGGCATTACATGCGAGAATGCAGAGAGATATCACGAGCACTAAAACTCAAAGAAAAAAATTGACTTTTTTGCACTAATATAAAATTTTAATCAACTGAGCAATAATCACGGTAAGTCAGAAATAATATTACAATTGTAGCCAATTCCATAGAAAAACAGTATTTTGGAACAAATAGGAAAAGCAGCAAAACGAATAACGCTATATCATGCATCAATTCAAGGTAGTATGGCTGGAGTAAACAAAATTATACATGGCTATTACACTTCAAAGAAAACGAAAAGAAAAAAAGCTACTCACTTTGCGACATTTACGACCAAGTATTTACAACATGCACAAAACTACTCAAGATTTCTCAACTATCACTTTTTTTCCAAATGCTTGCCCTATATGGTCACGAAAAGAGCGATATCACCTATCAACATTCAACAGGGTTTATTGTAATTGTAATTACATTTTATTCACCAAGTTACCTTGGCCAGGAGACAGCGAAGGGACCTTTCGGTCTTCGAGTCAAGCTGCAACCTGTTCACCTGTCTACCACACACGGCGAAGGCTTCACACTGCCCTTTATTTGTTGAACGTCAAGCAGGGAAGCTGTGAATACCAATTTTTATGGTCTTTGGTTTGACCCAACCAGAGTCTACCGCTTCAGTAGCAAACGCTCTATCCACTCGACCACTGATCGATATTTATATCCTAAGTGGGATGGTTGGAAAGTATATTCAAGGCGAAAAAAAATGAAAGCTTTCATTTTTAAAATTTACATGGCATTGTTGACGGCAACACATTATTATCATTATAGGCTATACTTGCAAAAAAAGTACAGCCAGCAGCTTTGTACAAATCTCTGTATCAATAATTGCGTTTGGGGGAAAACATATAATTATCAAAAAAGTTGTAAAACTGTTCGGTAAAAATAGCTGAAAAATTTGTTATGAAGATGATTTTTTTCTTATTGATATAAATTGATTTAAATTGATATGATTTAAAATGAATTGATTTCTTATTGATATAAATTGATATGAAAATGATATGAAAATTCCTTCTCAAAGCTACCAGAATATACGCAGATATCGGAAATCATAATTCATTTTATTTTACTGTAGTACATGTTAGTTCAATTAGGTATATTGTTACGATGATTCATAACACCATAAAAGAATTAATCGCCAGGCCTGTTAAAACGGACAGCAATTAAAATGTTGTTTGATTTGTCAATATCAAAAAGTTTTTAAAGCAAGTAATTCTCCATGTAATTCCTGACGACGAAAAAGATCGTTCTGCTGCTAGCAAAATTGCTCAAAGCCTAAAGCAATTATAGGTCGTTTGGTGTAAATTCTAGGACGCTGAAAAATCGAGTTTGCAAAAAAGTTTTGAGTGGCAAAAAATTTTGATGCAGATGCTCAAAAATTACTTTGCAGTTTTCGAGCAAATGAGGGGTAAAGTTGGGGGTAGTCAAAACTAAAAATTACGTATTTTCCTTGTAATGTGCAAGTTTAAATTCTTTCATCAATCATATCTTCTTTTTTGTCAACTTTTCAGATGCGCATAGGTCTGGTGTATTTTTAGAGTTAAATTAAACAATCCTCCCAAGAGCTCTTTAGCACTATTAGGAGTAAAAAAAATTGGAGATTTGTGTTTTGTTCAAGACAGAGATCTTTCAACACACTTAAGCCCAAAACAATTAAAAAACTAACAAATAGAAAAAAAATAGGGTCCGATTGATCTATTTTTGGAGATGAACGGCCAGAAAATGTGGCCGAAATACAAGTCAGGCGTATCGCCGAAGCTGATAGCAATATAAAGGGATTTTTCTTCAATGATAAATTTTTAACAAGTTCTGGTGTAGAATTACTTGGTAGTTTAAGAGATACTTATGTTGGTTCAGATGATATATCGTTTGAAGAAACGACTCAAATCTATAACAACTCCGTTTGCAAAAATGAGTCTTTTGATTTTGCTGATGACCTCTTCAATATTGCTAAAAAGATCCAGAAAAGATGATGGTAGATCATCAGGACGGAATAACGTATAAAAAGCAGATATCTTCAGGCAATGCATACAAAATCGATTGGGTTGAAAGCCGAGTTCTTCTTCCTAGCAACATTCTCAAAAACAAAGATTCTGCATCCGTAGATTCAAGGCGCATAAAACCTATACTGCCGCAGCTAGGATTTAAAGAATCAAATGTTATTCTCAAAGTAGGCATCACAAGCAAAAAAATACTATTGTTCC
Organism: Trididemnum nubilum; assembly: GCA_963965965.1. Classification (NCBI taxonomy): domain Eukaryota; kingdom Metazoa; phylum Chordata; class Ascidiacea; order Aplousobranchia; family Didemnidae; genus Trididemnum; species Trididemnum nubilum. The sequence goes on along the minus strand of OZ014484.1, from coordinate 36,048,798 downwards.
AGCATCAGTTTTGAAAAAGTTTCTGGAGTTTCAAATTGAATCGTTATTTATTTTTGTCGTAAACTGGACGCAAACTTTTGTCCTTTTGGTACTGGTTGCACGACAGTTTTATTTAATTTGATTAAAAACAGTAAAGCCTTATTTAAAACAGAAAAATTTTTAAAAGTTTCAGACTTGGTTATGACCATCATCTGTAAAAAACAAAATCTAAAACAATAAAAAATTGTAATAAGCAGGTCTCGAATTCGAGACCTGTTTTTTTACAATTTTTTACTGTTTTAGATTTTATTTTTTTGCTGATGATGGACATAGCCTAGTCCGAAACGTACTCTTATCCTCTTGTTTACGTTTATTTATCGCTTAATTTGTTTTAGCTGCAGCTGCTCAAGGCAACCAATCACCAACAGCTTTTTTCAGCAGCAGCTTTGCACGCTATTTTTCGTTAGTTTTTAGAATATTTATTGCACATTTAGTTTGTTAATTTTGCGTTGGAAAAAGGACAGTTTTTAATTTCTCACAATAGTAGAGAACTTCAGTAAAATCATTGTTTCCTTTCATATTTTTTCGATATTTAGTTTGTCTCAGGATTTTACCTGAAACATTGTGGTAACTATGATATCTAAAACTAAATAAAACAAGACGATTGCATCCTTGACGACTGCTTTCTCAATCAAGTAAACCAAGGAATGCAGTCTTTTAGAAAGCATAGCTAGCCTAGGGCGCTCCGCAGGGCTCTTGTGGTTTTCGACCACCTACAATGTATTGAAGAATTTCTTTCTGCGATTGTTATTTTACGAAAAGCCTAACAAATACTAGATGCTCATTTTCCCAAGAAAAATAATACGGGACTTACGCCAGTTCTTTTTCACCAGCGTTTTCTTTTTCACACTTTCAAGGCCACCGATACATTCCTGTAAACTTCAATCGTATGCAAGGCAAAAAAACATACAGGATGAATGTGATTTTGTCTGATGAAAAAGAAAAGAATGAAGTTTTAATAGTATTATATTTGTGAAATATAGTGTAGTCTTGTAGAAAGCATAGCAAGGCTTCGGCTCTTCGCAAGGATCTTGTGGTTTTCGACCAACTACAATGTATTGAAAAATTTCTTTCTGCGATTGTTATTTCATAAAAAGAAAAACATTACGTTTGCTTTATATTGGCTCACGTGGAGGCCGAGATGAAATTAATGTCAATTTCTTTGAAGACGTCAATGGAAAAAAGTATTTTTTGTGATCTTATACAACTATTTAAAGATCTCAAATATCAAGCAGTCTAGGCAGGAAACCATAAAGTGTTTTGGTTTTAGTTTTGCAGAAAAAAATTCCATTAAAGCAAGAAAAAAATCAATAGTTTAATCTAGATTCGTCTTGTAAAGAAATGGAAGATGACAAATTTGAACCAAGAAAAATCAATAAAATGAACAAAAGAAACTGTAAACCAAATTTTCATGCTGATGATCAAGCTGATATAGAAGCAGAATTGGAAAATATGTTTGTAGGGTGTGCCACAATACCAGGAACTGCGGCATGGCGTATTTCCGAAATGGGGGCAGTGTTTGTACGAGCTATTGCATTATTTGCACGCGTGCTCACAAAGATATTCTGGAGGAATTCTACAAAAAGTTTCAACAATGCGTGAGAGGAGCTAAAGAAGATTCAAAACTAAGTTTTTTGAAAATAGCGGAGGATGCATTTTGCAATTGCCATCACGGAAATTATTTTTCTGTCCTGTAAAGTAAACGGCAAAGCGACAGAAAAAAGACACGCAATAACAGAGCAAGCATTGACATTTAAGGACAGAAACATTGTTTATTGTTTAACTATGCAATATTGCAGTATACACCTTATAAGTTGAAAGAATCGTAAAGAGTGGAGAATGGAAATACTGCAGTAGAATGAATAGTCAAGTTCATGTTAAGCTAGGCAATATCACTCAGTGAAACAAACGAATCTATTAGTTGTTGTCGGGCCATCTTTTTGGCTACTGGCAGTTGCACTTTTGTTATGAATGAGTTGTTGTTGCGTAATTTCCGTATATACTTATCAACTATATACTTACGCAAAGTTAGTGAACCTTTTGGGAACAAATTTGCAGTAGAATCAATGAAACTATGTATTTGTAAAAAATCTGTAACTCGGCTTGAAATAATGATAAAACATTTTCCCTTTCTTTCAACATTTCATTTAACCCCTTTAGTTTGTATTTTAATATACATACCGGTAACGTTATACGATGTAGTGTGTACCTCCTTTTATTCGACCTATTACTGCTAATGCAATTTATTTCGATATTTGCAAGGAAACGCGCATTTTCCTTCACTTCAGTACCAACACAAGCTGAAATTATTATTGCCATTTTCATAATGAGTGCCTTATTGCGTTTGAAATAGGATCTACTATTTAGGCCCAGTCGACACTGCTGCGCGTAAAATTGTGAAAGTGCCATCGTATTTTCTGTTTATTTTGAAGAGAAATTTGATGCGCTCTGAGTAAAGTATCGCCTTACCATCGAACCAGTTGGTTAAAATAAACTAAGAATAGACGCTCGTACGCTCAAAATTTTGCTCACAATTGTAGACGGGTCATAAACGGTATAACTACGGATACGCTCTTACACTTTACCATTTAGGCCCAGCCGAAACTGGAAATTTGTGCCCACAAGGTTCATTATTTTTTCATAAGAATAAAGTTAATAAATATAACGCAAATTACAAACTGCAACAATTGCAGTGAAATACTAGAATTTAATTAAGATTTCATAAATGATGCTGAAAATCATGCTGGTTTCAATCAATTTTGTAATGTAAGTAGGTTATCTGGTAACACTGAAGGTCTTACTATGCAATTTTTTAAAAGTGTGATTCGCGAAGAAGTAAAAAAATGTGTTCCTGACATCAAAGTAGAGTTAAATACTTGTTTGCTCGAGATTTTAAATCATTAACTTAAGGATACCACCCAGTCAGTTAATAACTCGTAGTAAATGTCTTCTTTTGTATGCAAACATGGTGAAAAATAAGGACATGCAGATAGCTTCCAGCGTAAAGCAGTCTTCTACGCAAGTTGTGAACGATACAATGAAGATTTTTGAAGCTAATTTGGCTGAAAAAATTATAAAGCAAACTACATCATTATTAGTGGGGCAGGAACAGCTAAAGAGAAGGATTCAGGTTTGCATGAACACGGTTTTTGAGATTTGCACGAAAAACGAACCTCAATTTTTGTTATTAGATATTGGGCACCGCAAAATAATTGGACCTCTAAATAGTGACAGCTCCAAATTTAAAACCAGAATGATTCATTTGACTTTGAAGTACAGAATGGACGCTTCTTAGTTTCATATCTTTGGTGTAGGACGTCGAATTGAAGTTGGTTCCAGAGTCTGAATTAATCCTGACCTTACCAAAGAAGAAAGAAACAGGAGATATTACAGCAAAGATGAATGTCCTTTAGAATTGTAAAGGAAAGTCAAGAGTTTCATGTTAATACAAATGTTTCTACTATCAATCAGATCGAATTACTAAGTCGTGGGTCTCTGAAAGCATGCCAGATTTTACCATATTATTCATTGGATATTGTTTGTATCGTAAAGATAGAATGTCTCAAGCTGGAGGTGGACTTTGCTTTAGGTTCGTATTGTTTCAAGTGTGCAGTCAATGATACTCTTACAAATGATGATTTTAATGAAACCTTATGGTGTAATCTGTGGCTAAATAAAAAAGTTAATCTTTGTATTGGAGTTGTTTATCGTCCGCCAAGTAGTCCGCAAACTAAAAATGATTATCTTATTTTAAACCTTTTTAAGAAAACAAGCAATTTAAATTGCTCATACAAGATTGTGATTGTAGATTTCAATTTACCCTTCAATTTCTCTGTAGGCCACAATGTTTGATTGTGCTATCTCAACTGCTGATGGAACATCTACCCAATGAGTCTGAATGACAGTGTTTTGGATATGCTATGAAGAGTTATGGGTTGTGAAAGGAGGTCTTGGTTAGTAGATCGATTTTCACACCTTTTGGTTATGCTTACAGCTAAATTAAGCTTTAGTTTACACGGTTACGATTTACAGTAGATAGTTTTGTACTAACTTTGAAATAACTAGAAAATTTCGCGTTTGCCTAAGCAAATTTTTCTTTGGATGCTGTTGCTATCCCACTGGCAACAATTTAGGTTCGAAAAATTTGACACTGCTTTTTCACAGGCATTCTGTACAAAGCTTTCAATGCACTCTAATTAAGGGAATTTTTCCCGTTTCATCTATCAAAGTTCGCGCCTTTTAATAGGCACTTTAATCTACTACAGCTTTTTATACAGCAGTTATGTAATTTTTTGCAGCGCTCATGCAAAGAACAAATTTAATATGCAAATTATGCTTTACTACTAAACATCTGTCCTGAGAATCCAACGAAAAGGTTGCAGCCGGCAACATTCAGCCATATTCGTGGATCTTGTTCGCAACCACAGTTTTCTTTGTCGTTGTATCACTTTCTACCAAATGTAATGCTGAAAGAGCTATCTCATTGCAATTCATGAAACTTTGGCTATTGTTAGGTAAATTATAGGCCCAGCAGCCTACCTAAAAGAGGATTTTTTGAATATTTTTATTTGCTTTTTGTTTTTCATTAGTTGCAAGAAACAGTCAACTTCAATGCCTTTATTATTATACATGGTATGTTTGAAAAGTAACGGACTGTGTCTATAAATCTTTTATTTTATTTGACAAGTAAATTTTACAACATGTCGCCTTCAAAGTAATCTCCTTGGGCTCGAATGCACTTTTCCAATCTCCTCTGCCACGCTTCCACGCACTCCTGGAAAGATTCCTTCAGAATCGCTCAAAGCTATCTCGTCACGGCTGTTTTAATGGCTTCTGAGTATTGAAAACGAGTTCCTTTGATGACTTCCTTGAGTTTGGGAGAGAAAAAAAAAGTCACAAGGGGCCAAATCTGGAAAGTAGGGTGGTTGCTCCAGTACAGCAATGTTATTTTTGGCAAGAAACTCCCGAATTTCCAAGACATTATGAGCTGGAGCATTGTCATGATGAAGCAGCCATGACCTCGTTTCCCACAGTTCTCTTCTTTTCTCCCTCACTGAGCGCATCAGACGTCGCAAGATGGTTTTGCAGACGTGCTGATTAATAGTTTGGCCTGGCAGCAAAAATTCTGCATGGACAATTCCATGGACATCAAAAAAAGCGATCAGCATCATTTTGGTTTTGGACTTGAACACCCTCGCCTTTTTGGGTCTTGGTGACAATGCGCTCTTCCATTCAAGGCTCTGCCGTTTGGTGAATGGATCATACTCGAAGATACATGACTCATCTCCAGTAACAACTCTTTTCAGCAAGTTGGGTTCAGTTTTGAGTGCTCCAAAATATCTTGACACACTTGCACACGCCGCTTTTCACAAAACGGTTTTGCAGACGTGTTTGATTAATTTTTGAATGCTTGTTTTGATTAATTTATGTTTTTGAGTGCTCCAAAATATCTTGACACACTTGCACACGCCGCTTTTCACAAAACGGTCACAAAGAAAGTGCCTTGACAGAAAAAAGTGCAAAAAAGAATGTAGTTGTCACAGAATGCTAAAATTTGTTTTTCAAAACCATAAGACATTGTGACATCATAGAGAGCAATGCTTTTTTCTCTGCGATGAAAGTTGTTCGTCACAGTCTCGTTAGTTTTCAAATACACCTCGTAATAGTCTTCACTATTTTTTAAAGCTTTGCTGCGATTCTTTATACTATTAACCAAGAACGTAGACAGAGCCTGTTATCAGGTGGGGCTTGTTAATTACAATTGGAAAGCAAGGCAACACTAAAGTAAAAGAGTTCACTTGCGGCCAGCGAGACGGAATCTTGGGGCAAAAGAAAGGTTCTTCGAGCTTTATCAATTTAGTCTGCATTTCTAACAGCCCAACCATATGACTTTAGCTATTCTAAAACGATTTCAGCCCAGCTTTGACAGTTCGACAATTAAATAAATTTCAAAATTAAGCGGTGAAATTGCTTGAAAAGGCATGACTGACATGTTAAAATATGCCAAAAATCTGGAAAATTTTTGAAGTGCTGGGTGTGCGAGATTTTTTTTTTGTTTCGGAATTAAATATTAGTGTAGAAATACTTGATATATAAAATTTATTGATTGCAAACCTGGGAATTTAATTTCATTCCAAAAGTTAAAAAAATTCATAACCCTATTGTAGACTGTATGGTTGCTTTTTAAAAAAGGACCATTTGAAATCCATTGACTATTACTTTGCATGGTGACAGTTTTAAGCTCTTGATTATTACTTTATACCAATGCAAGAATCTCTACTATGACGTTTCCACTATTTAAAGCATGATTAACCCTTAATGTTGTTATGTACTTATGCTTTTATAAGTACTTGATGTTTCGAAACACTTCGACGTGAAAGGCAAATTCGCTTTTTTGATTATTCCGTTGCACTAGATCTTTTCAATACGTGTTAATTTTTACATTTGCGAAGGCATACGAGTGTTACTTCTAGTAGAGACAAGTTAATAATGAAAGTCGTTAAGTATTTCACTGTATTCTCTGTCATGATAACTGATATTAAATATTCAATAAATTGCCAACGAACAATTTTTAGGTGGTGCAGAATTTGAATATGACTTTCAATAAAGTCGATTTAATTTGCTTTCACGACAAGCTTTTCGGACAGAAATCTTCAGTTGCGATCTCTGTCTGGTTCGGTATGTGGTGAGCAGGATCTTTTAAAGACCAAATGCGGTATGGAGAAATGCACTCTGCAGTAAGGAGAAATGCATTTTAAGGAGATTGCACAATAGTAAGGAGAAATGCAATCTATCCAATGACAGCAGGGTTTGATCTCACCGAAACAGTTTAAAAGTGAATACGATCTGCTTTTGCCCGCACAAATCTTATTTTTTTGTGAAATATGAACCGCTTCCAACAGGCTCAGGTAAAACTGGGAGCGAGCTGTGGTTAGGATTTTAAACCGCAAATCAAAATAGTAGCATGCTCACTGATTGGATTCCAACAAATGTTGGCCAATGGCTGAATCGCTCTCTGGTTCGAATTGAGTCTTACTTTTTGCTTTGCATTTTCTACCTGGCTGGGTTCTGGTTGGTTGAGATCGGTGGGTTCCCTGTTCCTGAGTTAAGAGCGATTTTTTGCCTTATTGCTTTGGGAACATGTTGCTTGATGCGTTCCTGAAGCCTTTGAGTAGTGCGACCTACGTACCGACTACGACAGTAGCAGACGTATTCAAAAATAACCATACTTCTTTGATTGGCAGGTAGCAAATCCTTTTTGACAGCAGGTAACATGCACTGGCTTGAGCAACATGTTCCCAAAGCAATAAGACAAAAAACCGCTCTTAGTCAGGAACAGGGAACCCACCGATCTCAACCAACCAGAACCCAGCCAGGTAGAAAATGCAAAGCAAAAAGTAAGACTCAATTCGAACCAGAGAGCGATTCAGCCATTGGCCAACATTTGTTGGAATCCAATCAGTGAGCATGCTACTATTTTGATTTGCGGTTTAAAATCCTAACCACAGCTCGCTCCCAGTTTTACCTGAGCCTGTTGGAAGCAGTTCATAATTGACAAAAAAAAGATTTGTGCGGGCAAAAGCAGATCGTATTCACTTTTAAACTGTTTTGGTAAGATCAAACCCTGCTGTCATTGGATAGATTGCGTTTCTCCTTACTATTGTGCAATCTCCTTAAAATGCATTTCTCCTTACTGCAGAGTGCATTTCTCCTTACTGCATTTAAAGCACGTTTTGGCAAAAGTTGATAAGTCGCATTTCGCCGTTTCGAGAAAACCGCGTTTAAAGTTTTAAACTTTCATTTGGCTCTGTTCTCAAGTGCAACGTAATAAGCTATATATTACCGCAAAATAATTGAAAATAAACCTAAGTTTTTTCTCAGGTAAAACATTTTTAATAAATAACTTGAAAAATAAGAAAAACTCATTTTTTGAAAAATAACACTTATCAACTTTTGCCCAAACATGCTTCATTTGGTCTTTAAAAGATCCTGCTCACCACAAATCAAACCAGACAGAGATCGCAACTGAAGAGTTCTGTCCGAAAACCTTATTGTGAAAGCAAATAAAATCGACTTTATTGAAAGTCATATTTAAATTGCAAAGCCTAAAAATTTAAGAAGACAATGCGATAATGTCAAGCAACATTACCACCGATAACCTAACGATATTGTTGGCAAAAAAAGATATTTTTCAATGTACTTTTTTCCACTTTTTTTTTTTTAATTTTACTAACATCAAACTGGTAAATGATGAAACTTTTACCCAATTTTGCAAAGTAACATATATCTGTCTTAGCCTCATTGGTTCTGGGGTTGATATTTTTCTATTTCAAGATCTGATGATTCTGTTGGATATTCCTATCGTAAATATTTGTAGAGTGTTTTTGTAACCAGTATAGGCACTCTTGATATTATACTGTACAGTACCGTAATCATTTAAAACACCATTGTGAAAAAAATGCTTTTGTGCACTATGTGAAAAAACTGCACATTGTGAAAAATATGCTTTTGTGCACTTAGTGTATGCGCAACAAATGCGAAGCTAAAAAAGATTTGCAAAACGGATGTTTACTTGTATTAACACACTTGTTTGAATAAATCCTACTTTACACACAACAAAATGTTGTACCTACTAGCTCTTTTTTGCTGTGTAGTGAACTTTTCTATTTGCGAATGTATACAGCAAAATTATACGTCTACAATTATTACATGCAACATGTGATATATCGCTTTTGTTTACAAAAGAATCGGCTACTGCATTATTGGACTTTTTAATTATATTGCTAATGCCTATACAATGTAATAGTGCTGCAAATTTATAGAGATGAAGACCATGCTACTCGGAACAGGAGAAGGAACTTCAGAATTGTAAACAGATCCACAAGTACAGGCCCGAATCTGAAAACATAAGCCTGAAGTTTGCGCAAACCCGAAAACCTAAGCTCCAATCCGAAACATTGATTTGAAGCCAAATTCAGGCTAGTAAAAGCTCGAAAGTTAAATTAGATCTAAAAATGTCTAAGAATATTATTGATCTTAAATTTTGTTTTAATACATGATAACAGCACCCACTCAATAATTTGGATGGATTTCCTAATGCTACAACTTTGTTATTCTTTTCTTTTAATAATAATTGTGTGGTAAGAATCGTATTAATGCTTAAACTGAGTCGTCTTTTAGTGTCACAAAATTATTTTAATACGCTTTTATAGCACATCATTCTAAAAGCGCAATGCAAATTGAAGTATCAAGTCCAAATTAAGCCTGAACCCGAATTAAAAACTCAGGCCTGATTTACAACTCTGAAGTGCTTTTTAGCAACAGCCTTTGCCAATATGCTCCATAAATGGTATTCCTTTTCTAGTAATTACACTACATTTGCACACCTACACTGATTTTTGGTTGATAGATAGTCTTGAATCCAGGGCTGCAAACTCGAACTTAAACTCAGACACAAAAAACTTGGTATTTTTGCAGAACTCTAGCAAAACTGCTTGAGTTCTCCAAAAAATTGTTTACAGTTTATCACACTTTTGCTTTTATGGACACTAGACAGTGGAAAAGGTTAAACTTGCCTCTTGTCCAGGCACATTCAAATGCTCAAGTAAGGTTTCTGACATTAAACATGTATTGGATTGGTCATCAATGATACAGTAGCACAGAATTTCACTATTCGTGTTGCTTTCACTTCGCACTCAAAGCGAAGCAATCAGCGAGTTATCATCGGTCCACAATTTTCATGCATGGACGTTTAGGCGCCGCCGATTATATGCCTGGGTATTTATGCACTGAGACTTTTAGGCACTAAACGTAAAAAAAAAAATTTGTTCCAATTTTTTTTTCAAAACAATTTTTTTTTTACAATTTTACGTAAAACCTTGCATAGAAGTGCTAAAGTTTAAATTTATCACGCTCACTGCATTCCTTTCAATAAAAATAAAAAGATAGATGAAAACGTATCAAGAAGAGCTCTCTCAATACTGCACACAATTCTGTGGTCGAGGGTAGCCCTATGTCCTGTCATTTTACCTCATTTCAAGAAGGTTGAGGTCACGGAGGAACTCTGGAGAGACTCAACAATTGGACCACACCCAAGGTCTGAGCCAGATCTCAGAAGTCAACAGCAGATAAAGAAAAATGGGCTCAGCAGTCACCTTTATCAAAACTTCTAACCGCCATAATTTTTCTGGACAAGTGTCAGATGAAAAGCTTTGAAAATATTAACATCTTAATCAAAGTAACACTTTTTTGTTTGAAAAGGCTTGTTTTTGGAAAACGCTTTTATTTAAAAAAAAGTTTTTGAGAATAAAGATAATGTTAAAAAAAAAAAATTCAAAAACTGTTTTTTTTGGAAAAAAACTGTCATTTGAAACAAAAAAAATTTTTTTGAAAAATAAAATTTTTTTTGGCAAAAAACTTTTTTCTACCTCTGGCGCCTAAAAGTCCCGGTGCTTAAAGGTCCCGCGTTTAAAATTTTTGGTTCGAGTTTTCACTACCATCATGTTGGTCTGGTTGAGAATAAACTTCTATGCAGGTTTAGTTTGCTTCTTTACTAATAGATTCAATGTGAACGGCAGCAAAATGTGTTTTTTTTTATATTTTCAAAGTGCTTCTGCATTGACACTGATAAAACATATGTTCCGTAATGCGGCCACAGCCGAAATGAAGTTTGTTGTCTGAAAAACTTGAGGGTATCATCTCAGCCAATAGCTACAAAATTTTCAAATGCATCAATATTATGATCTTTTGTGCATTAAGAACACGTAGTGACTTGTCGATCATCTTTACAAAAAAGGACTTACACGTTTTTCATTTTACATTTCTTTTCTTGACGAGCAACAAAAAAAGCCGAGGAAAACACTGCAGAGATGGTTACACAAATAAGTTGTGCTAGCACTTGCTCTGGATTAATTTTTTGATGCTGAACCTGGCATTGCTCTTAATTTGTGTTCTTATGAAACTGTTGTTATAAAAAAAAAGTCTAAAACAAGACTATCTAGATACTGGTAAACACAGTATTTTTGAATTTTTTTAGCTGAAATGAAAGGTGCTGCAACGTCTTGTTGATCATGCAATGATCACTGATGATAAACTGCAATGCTAACTAACCATAATACTGACAAGATCGTTTTGTGCATTTTAGTGAATTGGTTGTTGTACAGTGTATGAACCTTCAAAGCTGCAGAACTTCAAATCTGTTAGTTGCGGTATTTGCTTTTTATTGCAAATACATATCGTATGAAATTTGATGTTTTTCAAGGCTTTGAAACATTGCATACAAGTATATTTTGCTGTACAATGTGTTCTGTACTGTGCGCTCACTGAAACATGACTAATGTTGAAATGTTGGCTTGGTGTCTTGAATAAACAGTGATAGTAGTTATGTATATGGCGTGTTTGGTGCACAAAGGTCACGTGACTGCACTGTAACCGGCCCTATCTCAAATTAAGATACCTTTGGTTGAAAACTGTTCAGGTCACATAACTCTCAAAAATGCACTGGAAACAAAGTGAACTCACATGACTAAAAATGCACTGAAACCGTCCTTGTGTTTCAAATTTTTTAAAATCGTGGTTCCCGGTCCCCCCTTCCACTAATATTGTGGAAGGTATTAACCTCATAAATGAGGGGGTATCACATGCAACCAGCATGCTCATTGTCGCCGAGTTTCGATTCTATTCCATTTTCAGTTATAAAAATTTAATAACTGAAAATGGTAATAAATTTTTTTTTTTTTTTTTATGGTAATAAAATTAAATAAACATGGTAATAAATACAAATAATTTTCTTTGATGTTATTCTTCGTCTGTGCCTTTATTCTTAATTAAATCTTGAATTTCTTTGATTGTATCTTCAACTAATCGCAATTCTGCGTTCGTAGTTCTCAATTGTAAGGTCATTTTTTCCATTCGTTGCTTCTGCTTTTTTCTTTTCTCAATAATTTTGGATTTTTCATTTAATTTTCTTACCAATTTCAAATGTGCTGCATTTTTTGAAACGCTTTCTTTAGAAGCAAGCTCCTTCAAAAACTCTGTGGTGGGATCCTGCAAATTGATTTGACTTTTTTTAGTCTTTTGTTGACTTGACTGCAAATTGAGTTGACTGATTTTATATGTTGGGACAGTCTTCATATATACATCTGAAGCAAAATTTTGACTAGTTACTTGTTGATTCATTTTCTTAGAGCAGCAGCGTTGCAGTCGTTTATATATGAGCGCGACAGGTGACGTAATGGAATATTTGTCTGGAAATTTCCAGACAGTTTTCTCACAATCGCGATAGCTTCTCCAAGCTTGAATGATTTCGTGACGTAGTACAAGCTCTCTGGCCGCGCGACAGGTGACGTAATGGAATATTTCTCGATTTGTCTAGAAATTGCCTTATATGGTAGACCAATTGTCCCGCTGAAACAAACTTGTCCCGATCGTTTTTGAAAAAAGTTTTTCATTTTAGCGGGACACTTTTTCCAGACAGTTTTCTCACAATCGCGATAGCTTCTCCAAGCTTGAATTATTTCGTGACGTAGTACAAGCTGTCAACAAACGCTGCGCTCATAATAATTGCGCGTCAATCGCGTTTAATTCTTTTCAATAATTAGTTTGATTTTGTCATTTTCTATAGGTTTCACTTTAATTGTAAAGCCATTGCTATCAAATCTTTTCACTTTGGGTTTACCGTACGCCTTTTGTATTCTTTTAATGTCTTCTTTTGATAGAACATCACTTGATAATTTTGACCACTCGTGTTTATAAGTAGGATACATGATAGAATCTGTACTTTGTGAATGGGTTAAACCTAAACAATGACCTATTTCATGAACAGCTACTACAAATAAGTTGTGTTTGGGAGGTGTTTCTTGGTCTGTCCAATCTTCATCAGCATCGAAATGTAAATCACCCCCAATTCCTGAACCTGGATAAAATCCATGAGCTAAAACACCGCCTTTACCTTTAAAAGGGAATCCATCGCCATGTTCCTTGGCACAAAAACTAATTTTTATGTCACAGGGCTCATTTGGCTGTACTTTCTTAAATTTAAGTGCTGTAGGTTTATCCCAAACTTTGAAAGCAGAATCAATTTGTTTGTGTATCGATTCTTCTGTAAGTTTTGGTGTTAAGTTCGTGATACAATACGTTAAAACACGTTTATTCCACTTTTGTTTAATATCTTCTATATTTTCTGGAACTGATAAATTTGAAGGTTGAAATCCACAAAACATCTTTTATTTATATGTAGATTTAAGTTGCTCTAATTCTTCAATCGGAATCCAGCTATTAAAATCATTGCTGTATCCAGACCACTTAACTAATGCCGATTTCTTTTTATTATCTTTGCGAACAACTTTTTCTATTCTGAATTTAGTTTGATTCGTTTTCAAAAGTTCTTGTTCATAGAAAGTTCCAGAAATTAAATCACCACGAAGATCAGTGATTTCGTAAGTGTGTGGATTGGTATTTAAAACTTTAGAAATTAAAAACAGTTCCTCTGTCCAGTTTGGAGTAAAACCCTTGTCAAAAAGTTTTCGTTTGTATTTTGAAAGTCTAACTGTGTCACCAACTTTAAATTTTGCTTTTGTTTTTATTGGTTTAATTTTAGCGTACAAATTATAGTAAACAATTCCTTGATTTTCTTTTTCGCTTGCTTGAACAGGCGTCATTTTCACGGATGAATGATAGCTGTTGTTGTACTCATCAACTATCTCAGGTAGCATGTCTAAGTACTGAGTTGAACTTTGTTTTGTAAATTGCTTCCACATTTTATTTTTGATAGTGCGATTCCAGCGTTCAACAACAGAACTTTTTTCTTCATTTTCAGTTGAATATAATTTAATGTTGTGTTGGTCCAACAGGCTTTTTGTATTTTTGTTGTAAAATTCTTTTCCCTTATCAGTCCATAAGAATTCTGGGATTCTTTTTTCTTTGAAGATTTTCTTGAAAGCATTAGCAACAGTTTTACCCGTTTTGTCTTTCAAAGGGAGTATCCATCCGAATTTAGAAAATACGTCAATCACCATAAGTAAATATCGGTAACCTTTATTCCATTTGCTAAACTTTTGCATTTCTACTAAATCAGCCGCCCATATTTCATCAATTGATTTGCTTATAACTCGGCGTCGCAGAAACTTTTTCTTTACTGGTTTGTGTAGTTCATCAGCTAGTTCTGTTTGCCACGACGCCTTTTCCCGTTTTTTGCACCTAACCCCAACTTATATTTAGTTCCAATTGCTGCTTGTACTAACTTTTTATCAAACGATTCCCGGATGCCTTTCGTTTTTGTTTGCGATAAACTGTCTAACATATCTTTATCACATTTTAGTTTACCTTTTTTATTGTCATTATCACGGTAACAAATATCATGTTTCATTGCAATAGCATCTATTTGATTGTAAGGTTCTTGGCCTGGTAAAGGTTGGTCGTTCGAATCAAGTTGTTTATCCAAAGGATTATATGGCCCAGTGTACTTGTGACTTGGAAGAGTGAACCCACCTTTTGGTTTTGGTAATTTTCCTATCGCAGCATGAAGGTCTAACAAGCCTCCTTTTTTGTTGGTTTTAATGAAACTATGCTTTGTAATACCACAACTAGCACAAATGCAACGTAACATCAGGCGACCATTTCCTTTTGCTTTTATAATTTCATCAGAACCTGGAACACATTTAGTTTTTTTCTTTTCTCTAACACAATAAGTTTCCATCTTTAATATATGATACATAAAACTTCATAAACATTTCATTAAAAGGTGTAGGTTTTTCATGAAAATCTAGCAATAGTTCGTTTGCTGTTCTCCCCTTATTTCGCTCTGTTATATAATACACACAGTAGTAACCACAAAGAATTGAGTTAATATTTTGAATTTGAGCATCATTGTAAATAATGTTTTTGTTTGTAGTGCTTATATATTTAACAACTTCATTTGGGGGTACAAGTCCAAAGCTGTCGAAGTATTCTACTTTATCTGATTTTTCTTCGTTGTAAACACAAACCCAATGAGTTCCACTACCCGCAAAATAATCTTGCAAGTTTACGACAGCTGACTCATTTTTATTCATTGCTTTTGGTAACATATCTTTGCTAAATGTTCCTCGATAATTGTCACACTTAATCATGATTTTATCAATGTCTAAGTTTGTTAATGGTTTCATTTATTTACTGCTTTATTAGTTGCTCCTTGGATGGCCCCGGAAGCAGCTGCTAATCCTAAAGTTGGCAAAACTTTTTTAGCTAAAAACGGTAACACTAGTTTTCCTAAATTAAGTAAGCTACTTAAGAAACCACCTTGTTTTTGCAATTGCGTTTTACTAAAGTTTATTTGAATACCGTGTCCAGACGCTTTTGCTCTGTTAATTCTATTTATCTGTCGACTCGTCAGTTGCAAACTAACGTTGCCTTTAATCTGTAAACGTGCATTTGTTAGTCTAACACTTACACTAGTTTTGCTTTTATATGCATTTGCAATTTTTTTCTTTTGATTTTGTGTCAAGTTCAATGAGTAATCGTGGTACATTTTATATTAGACTTTATAAAATCAAACCCAAGATCGGAACATTTTTGAAAGGAGAATTTTTTCCTAGTATTAAACCTTTTCCGAGAATCTGAGGTTCGTCGAAGCGATAAGACCTACCTTGTCTTTTTGTTCCAGGCAACATAAGCCCTTTACCCTTTGATCCAGGTAACACAAGTCCTTTTCCTCCTAACAAACTGGGTAGCAAGCTACCTGCTAAACCTGCTAAAAGAGTTCCAACAAAACCACCCTGTTTTGAAATTTGTAGTTTTGATAGCTTCAAAGTAACACCTAAACCTTTTGCTTTAGCATCATTTATTTTGTTAACTTGCGTCTTTGTTAAACCAAGAAAGTCTGATCCCTGTAACTGGTGGTTATTAAATGTGAGTGTAAGCCCAATTTTGTTTTGAAAAGCTTGTTTTATTTTTTCTTTTTGAAATTGTGATAAATTTAATCCGATTTTAACATACATTTTTATTTATACTCAGATAATTATATTCATTCGACCTGAAAGTCCTTCTAACTGAAGGTATCTATCAGAAAGTACGACTGCATAAACATAGAAAGCTTGGTCAGCGTTATTTGCAATATTTCTAAAGTTACCACCAAGACTAAACCTTATTTCAATATCTGCCGAGCTGTTTTTAAGTCGTTCATTGTGTTTACTAACATCAAAATGATGAATTGGATACAAACTAGCCCAGTCTTCAGCTGATAATTGACAGCCCGTGTCGGCATCTTGGTATTTGTTTACAGCCTCTAGAAAACTCATGTATAAACGCGAATAATTTCTATTTTGTGGAGTAAAATTACATTCAAATTCTCGTTCAGGATATTGAATGCTGTTTATTCTGCAACTAATACGTCTTAAGTTTGCATTGTCAAAAATCATATTATTTAGCTGCTGGTTGTTATCTCGTTCACTCGATTGAAACGCAACAAACACATGCCTAGGAAGTTCTGTTCCCGGCTGGGTTGTTATTCTCCAAGTCATGCTTGTTTCTGTTGACTGAAACATTGTTCGATACACTCTCATTTGTTCAAAGTATAGCTGTTTTATATGTCCTTTTACTAACATAGCATCTATTTCCGATTCAACTCTTAAACTTGGTTTCACTTTAGGCATCCACAAAGAGATATGACTTATGTTAAACTTACCAGCAGCTACACCATTAGCACGTAAAATATAGTTATTAGATGTTTCTCTATCCACGACTATACTGTGTTTAACACCCCTAAAAACCTTATCGATATCACGACAAAATCCAAATATTTGGGAAAGAGGAAGCATTAAAGTAATTTGCTTATTTCCCGTAGTAATGTTCTGTCTTGCGGTGAAACCAATATTTGCTTGTAGATTGTTGTTGTATATTTCTACAATTGCTCTAAGACCATCACGTACAGCATTTGCATTTGCATCATCAGCTACACCACCAAAATTTTGTTTAAGAGATGGGGAACCAGTTCCAGTGTCTTTAAACCACAGCATGTTAGAGGCGGTTGATCTTGAATAATCATCACTAAAGCTAACTAAATTGAGTATTGTTGATGCTTGAGGTAGATAAAGGTTTATGTTTTCTATAGTTTGGTTATTTAATTGATATTGCGCAGTTTGAAATAAAGACCAACCGTTATTTACCAATGAAATTACGTCATTGTTATTGTAATTAGCATTCGCATTAGTTTGAAGTTTTCCTCTGATTTCTAGGTATGCTTTATGCGGTAGAAGAAAAACATCTTCATCTTTTGTTTCAATAATGTGCTGACCATCTTTGTTCATGTTATTGGAGTCTCTCGGAAGGTATTCGACATATTCGAACTCAGCAATCGAATTGTCGACTAAGTTTGTTTCTTTAATTTGCAAATATGGATTTGTTAGTTCTGTCATTTTATAATTAAGACATATAATTTTTAAATCCTGATCCAGCAATTAAATTACTTAAGATAGCTCTCGATCTGTCGTTGAGATTTTCTAATTCTCTGTCATTGATAATACGCTTGTTTATTGGTATATTTTCTTAGATTGGTTCTAATGTCTTTTTGTGGGTTCTAAGGCTTTTTTCAGTAAAGGTGCAGCTAGTTTTTTAATCTCAGTCTTCACTCCAGTAGGAATTCTGTTAAGAATCTTAGAACCAGTGCTGATTACGTTTCTTACCTTGTCGTAAACATTTTTAAGCAAACTTCCACCTATGATTTTCTTTTTATGAAATCTAGTTTCTCTTTGTGATAACATTTATAGTTAAACTACATAATCTCTCTCAGGTGAACATAGTAAGTCACTCGTTCATTATTCATATTTACAAAATTGTTATCTTGATCTTTTATAGAGAATCGGATACTATCAATTTGACTTAAATTTTTGATTGGAACGTAAATGTTTTGCTTAGGTTCAACTTGAATCAAATATCCCGGTGGTACGTTTGGACTAAGAGTATAAAGTAAGTCACTAGACGCTCCGTTTATGTAACTTCCATCAATTAAGCTGCAATGAATCTGAAGGCTGTTGATATTTGTAATATTTACAGGATTTTGACTATTATGAATTCCATTTACACCCAAAAATGCCGAACCAAATCCTAAAACGTCACCTATTGAATTTGGAATTCGAAAATCAACTATGTAATCATTTTTAAGTTCAATTCTTGATTTTAATGTATTAAAATTTGGTGTTATAGTTATATTATTTTTGTCATCACGTCTCTGTTCCATCAAGTACTTTATTTCATTATTGAGATCTTCAATATTATAGCTCCCTGGAGGAATCGATAATAGTCGTGCAGCTACTCCATCTGGTGAATAAAAAAATTTATTATTGCTGCTCGTTATGTTATGCCAAGAGTATCATATTTGAGCATTGATTAAGGACATCTCGTAACTTTTTTTAATGTCTAGTTGCAACGGTGGATTAAAGCTAGTTATAAAATCTTCTGATTTTCCTTGTCCTTTCCTAGAGTCAAAGAAAAGTGGTATTGATGTCATTTTAATATATTGTCAAATAATTTTTGGTGGTCGCAGTGTGAAATGCATTTGTTTAATTTTAGTTTTTTCAAAATGTTTGCAATTTCTTGATCCAAACGTTTGTTATTATTGCCGGCTTGTTTGGCTGCTACTAGTAAATTAAGTCTTTCACAAAGTTTGTTGGGATCTTTAAGCCCTTTTCCAAAGGTAAGTTCCATTCCTCCTAATAATTTATTTAATTTTTCTCTGTACTTTTTAAAAGTTTTTATTTGCTCATCAATCACTTCTGTATCAGCATCACGTCTTCTTCGTAAACCACCTAATCTTTGATTGATTAATCTAGCTCTGTCTTTCAATGCGTTTATGTAATCTGGCCCGCGTTTTACAAGCTCAACAATATCAGTCTCAAAATTGTTTTGTGTAAGCAATTCTTTTTCTTCGTTATCGAAAGCACTCTCAAAGTGCACAGTATAAATTGATCGAGGTTTATCTTCAATGGCAAGCTGTTGCTGTATGTTTTGAATTAGTTGGTCTTGCCTTTTATCAGTTTTTTTCTGAGTTTCTTCAAACGTTTTAGTAATGGGACGAAATATTTCAGAGGCAGACTTTTGCAGTTGTTGTTTGGCTACAATTTCTTTTTGCAGCTTTTGTTTCAAAAGCTTTCGGTTGTTAATATAATCCTTTACGAGTTTATTTCTGTTTTTCAATTCTTCTTCATTTACAAATGGCATGTTTACTATATAGCATATAAAGCTTAAGCCCAAAAATGGTCAAAGCATTTTCTGTAACGAAGGGGTAGGTGTTTGGCTGTTTTGTCCAGCACCATAAAATTGTAAGGATCTTTGGTTGCTTCACGGTAAATCGACTCCATTTCTTCTTTTGCTATACCTTTAGCATGATCGTCAGTAATGTGTCTGATATCTTTGTTGTCTAAGTTCCCGAAAAAAACAAAACAGTTAGTGTTTCTTCTTATGTACTTCGGAGTGTTGAAGTATGACTGAGTGAGGTAAATACAGTTGCAATTTTTGTTTCTAGATAAAGAAAAGTATTCCATCAGTTTTTTCATATTGTCTAGCTTAATGTCGTCAAAAACTATTACTTTCTGCTGAGGGTCAAGCTCTTCTACTGGAGGCAAGTCTTCAGGGCTTAGCACTTCAATACCTTGCTCTTTTAAAAATCGATACTTATCTTGCTCAGGATTAACAGTATAAACACAACAAAGGTCGTAATTCATCCACTTGAGAACCATGTTTAAAAGCAAATTTGTTTTTCCTGACCCTGTCGATCCTACTATCATGTAATGACAATCTGGTAGAAGATAATGATGTTTGATTTGCTTGTTGTCCCCACTTAAATATTTATCAAAGTTTATTATGTTCATTTATAATAAAGAAGGACAAAATGAATATTTCAAAATTTGGAACAAGTGGAAGTCAATCTTCAAGTACTGTTAAGGTTGTAGGTATTGAACACAAAGTTTCCAAGTCAGGAGATATAATGTATGGTGATTTAAACTTAAACAACCACAAAATTACAAACTTAGCCAATCCTGTAACAGAATCAGATAGTGTAAATAAAGGATTCTTGGATAATGCAATTAGCAACATTGTCCACTTTGCCGAAAGCTCTGAGTTTGGTTCGAGGTTGGCTACTTTAGGTATAAACAACGATGATCAATATGTTGTATCGCCCTCTCAAATTCAAATTCAGAGGTCTCAAATATATGGTGTGGAAGTACTTGGTCGTTTACCAAACAGGGTCTTTCGTATAGAAAATATTCCACCTAACAACGCATCAATTGAATTAGGTGAATCATTGATTCTAAAAGGACTTGTTGATCCCATTCTACCTTCTGATGCGGCAACTAAACAATTTGTTGAAAATTTAGTTACAAATGTGAGAGATAATATTAACTTACAAGGATTACACACTATCACAAATTTACGAGATCCCACAGCACCGGGTGAAGCAGCAAACAAAAATTATGTTGACCAAATAACACAACAGATTCAAACCGAAGACGATAATGTAACCATTTCACGAAACTTAGATATGAAAAATCATACCATTTTCAACGTAGGTAGACCTTCCGAACCTACCAGTGCAATAAATAAACGTTATTTTAAACGAAATATATATCGCCCAAAATTTCAAATATTTTTGGGTGCTTCTTCGACACCTGATTCGAGGCCAATTCCATCAAGTGCTATTCATTCAGTTCGTACTAATACAGATCACAATTTACATTTCGTGAGTGCACCTCTTGTCGCTGGGAACGATTTTCTGTCTTTGCAATCCGATAGTATTCATTTGAGAGATGAGGTAACCAGCAGTTACATCGAAATAAGCGTAAGCGGACTTGTGAAAGTTACCAGTTATGATGATGAAGACAAATTACATATTGATATAATTCGTGTTAGTCAAGGAGAAACAGATAAAATATGTAAAACAACAGTAACACCCCCATTCGATTGCTTTAATTTAAACTGCATTGTTTTTCCTAATCCTTCTCGAGATGTGTTTCGCATACAATACAACTATGTTTCTTCAAATTCTTCGGTATCAATGAAAATGAGCAGCGTCGTAATTAAAGTTAAACAGCTTGAAGTGGGTGATCAACCAGAAGCGTAATTGTATATCGTAAAATAAACAATGGACTTTAACCACATTAGTAGAAAATTGACTCAAGAACAAGTGAATGAATTGACAAAACTGTATCACACTTATCACAAACAGTATTGGTGTTATAAGAAAATGTTTAAAAAATTTAAAAGAATGGACTTAGCTCTAAAGCTGTCATCTGTTGTTTTTACTACAACTGGGGCCGTGATTGGTTCTGTTACATTAAATCCGATTTTCTTGGCGTCTGTTAGCGGTACAGGTGTTCTTTTACAGACAATAACGACGCAGAAAAATTTTTCCAAAAAAACTGAGTCTTGTAGATATGCTTATCAATCGTATCAGAAATTACTCAACAAGTTAAAATTGTTTTTAAGATCTGGTGATATTGACGAGTTTTTCGAAAGAGAACTTGCTATGGTTGATGACTAAGTTGCTGATATATGTCCACCAATTTCTGAAAGCTATGAAAAATTACATGCTAAACGATTTGTTTCCACATGATTTCATATTTTTTACGTAATGCATCACTAATTTTGTATGAAGGTTGTTTGGGAATGTCTAAATATTCTAAGATTTTATTTATAAAAAAATCTATCTTGGGAAACCTTTTGCTAGTGAAGCTTTGTAGTTGGTTTTCCACGGTTGTCCAAATGTCCATAAATGCTTGTATTTCATCAGCAGACAAATCAAGACGTTGTAATTTATTTTTAACATAAGCAGTTCTACTGTAAACTGATTTACGTAAGACAACATTACGTGGGTTATAATCAATCCAGTCGTTTACAAAATATGGGTGATGAACTACACCACAGTTAATACAAGTTCTATTTCGATTTATAATTTTTATGTCAGGATTTTCACAACAATTTTCATCCATCTTTTTTTTATAATAGTATATATTTTTTTTAATTAATAATGACCATAAGCAAAACTATCAATTCCATTAGAAAGAATATATTGTTTATCATCAAAACACGAAAGAGACTTCTTGTTGATTTCAACGGAATAAATTTTGTGGTTTTCACTTCTAATTGATTTCATTTTATGAAACATTTGACGATTATTGAAGAGCGTGTTTTTGTAATCTTCGTGCTTTAACAGATTCCTCACTACATTTTTTAAAATTCCTTTTGCAGTTTTACAAACTTTTTCATTGTTTGTGACGTAGCTGTACATTTTAGATCTAAGTCCAACAAATTCTACTATTGGCACACCTGCGGTTTCATCTTTCATCTTTCCAATTACTTTCTTGTTTTTTAGGTCATAAAAGTCTGAGGTTTCTTTGTAACCACTGAAGTCGAATTTGTCTTTGTCAGCCCAAAAATCTTTGTATACGTCTTCTGTTTTTATATCATATGTTACTGAATCTGTATCTGTAAATAAGAGTTTTGCATTCTTTCCATATTTCTTTTTAATGTAATTGTAATGAAAATCATACATCAACGTTTTTGAAATATCGAGAATACACATTCCTACATACGCGGGGCGGTTTAGGGTTAAAGATTCTTTAATTTTATGAACTGCAACAAGATTTTTATTAAATATTTTGCTGCTAACGTAGGTTGGTTTTGCACAATGCTTTAATAGTTTTTCTGGTTCGTTGATCAGAGTAACATTGACACGTTTACGAAGATTTTCAATTGTTTTTCCAAACACTGAGTTGTTCATAAGTTTAAAAAAATCTTTCTCAAAGTCAGACTTGGCGGTTTTTCGCTTTTCTGTATTGAAATCAATATACTTTTTTAACCAAGGTGATTCGTTAAATTCTAATACCCGATGTACTTTTGTAACTTTTAAGCCTAATTCAATATACTGCTTTAAGTTTTTGTAATAAAGAACATAACTCTTTTTTGGTTTTAAATTAGGTATTAATTTTTTAACTCCTTCAACTTTTATATTAAACTGAGTTTGTAATTGTTTACAGTAGTCTGAAAGGAGGTGATGTTTAATTTCCATTTTTTCTGGAGCTAGTGGATAGTCATTATGACTATCATGAAGGTGTTCAGGATAGTCCAGGTCAACTTCTAGTATTAGTCCTTTTCTTTTAGGTAAATTTGCTAAATCAATTTCTTTTTCTGATAGCCATTTAAAACCACCCGTTGGTAAATTTTGGCTCATTGCCCATCCATATAAATTGTTTGCATCAAGATATGTAATATAATTTGATGGCTGCTTTGAATCGTAATTATTCATGTATTTGTTGTTAGCTTTAGCATATCTTTTAGAAATGTATGAAACTCCCCCTCTCACACCTTTTTCAATGAAAAGAAATTTGTCAATATCTGTCATTAATTCCAGTTTTATTTCAGTCATTTTAAGCATTGCATCCCATGATAAACCGGGAGAAGTAAAATAATGGCAAGGGTCTAATTCGTAATATTGAAGACAAGTCTTTCGAAATTTCTCAAATACATCTGCTAACAGCAAAACATCTGACTTAAGGTACAAGTCGTGGTATTGTCCCATGGATTCCAACTTGAAAGTAGTCCACACATTCTGCGCATGCTTGTAATCCTCATCGCTTATATCTTCATCGGTTGAAAGACTATAGAATTCCTTTTTTGATGGGAGGTTTCTGTCGTCAAACTTATCAAAGCTGTTCATATAATCGTAGGGATAAACTCCTTTTCTTTTCATTAGTTCTAGTTTTTCATCCTGAAATTCTTGTGATGTGTATTTTAAGTCAGAAAGTGGAACGTTCTTAACCAGAGTTTCTAATGAGCTACTCATGAATTGGAAGCTATCGATAAATTTTAAATGTTTGCCTAAGAAGAAAGCCATGTATTTTTCTAGATTGTTTGGAATTACTTTGATATCCTTTTCAAACTTTCCTATTTCTTGCGTAATAAAATGTGAATCATAACCCCTTAAATTATGAAAGATTACTGGTATCTTATGAGTAAGTCTGAAGTTTCTATTACATTCATTATGTGCCGCCCCTCTGTATTTTCCTGTAACGTGACAATGATCTCTAACCCTTTTGTCTTCCTCAGAAAAGCCTTTTTTACAAATGTGGCATTTTGTAGCTGCTTGAAAGTTTTCTTCATCTTTGTTCGTTAAATCCATAGGTTGATTGAAATGTTCATTTTTCGTTTTTTCACAATAGTCAACTTCTTCCAACATAGCTTCCAAAAATTTATAAACAGCGTTTTTACCTCTATACAGTTGAATTGGTCTACTGAATTTATCGTCATAGCAACAAACTATCTTGTAGGAATAGCCGCAATCGATGTGTTTTTGGTATCTTTCTGTGTAGGACTTTTCATCATTTGGCTGACAGCTGTCAATCTTTTGAGTTATTGCTTCAAAATCAGCATATATAACAAAGGGAACTGGTAGTTGTTTATGAAAGCTATTAAACTTCACCGAGCTACCTTTTTTGGGCATTTGTATTGCTTGCTTTCCATTTATTCTTACGCAGTTTGGTGTGTGTTTGTGTAGAATTTCCTCGCTGCTAAAACATTGAAGACAATATCTGCAGAAATGTTTTCTGTGTTGGTGCTTGCTTTGATTATACATAAATCTATTAAAGTCTTTTATCCAAACATAATGTTGCTTTTCGTCTTCCATTATCAATAATAAATCGAGAGTTGTTTCAAACACCTTTTTAGACACAAATAAAGGAAAGCGTTGCTTGTTTTCATAACCAATAACATTAATGCTGATGTTATTTTGTTCTTCAATTTTTGGTATTTGCTTGATAGAAACTGGAAACTCTATACCGTCATAATTTAGTGTGTCTACATATTTTTTGTAATGACTTATTCTTTCACGATTGCTTTTTACTTTCTCACTGTATACTTTAGCTAAATGACACCACCTAAAGCATTCGTTGTCTTTGTTTTTGATGTTAATTAGTCCTTTCTTAGCATTTCTAAGTTCTTCCGGTAATGCAATATGAGTTGATCCATGAAGAGGGGTATATTGAACTAAGTTAACGAAGTGCCCATCGACAGAAAATATAGACCATCCAGAACCTTCACTAAGCCAATTTCCAATTTTATTTATTATTTGATTAGATGCATTTTGTTGCATTTCACTCACATCATCTTTATTTAAGATGACATTTGTTTTACTGTTAAAAAATGCTGTCTTGGTTATGACTTCACCTTCTTTTTGTTTTTCAAAGGTTATTTTAAGAGTGACTGTTGCTTTCAATCCTTTCATTTTAACCAGGTCTAACCGCAATTTATCTTGCACTACTTTCTCTGTTTCATTCAATTGTTTCAATGGGCTAAAATCAACAATATCTACATCATAAGATTTAGCATAGTTTTTCAGAGCAGTTTTGAGTAATTTCACCTTAATTGTCTTTTTAGGAAAAAGATTTAAAATTTTTTGAAATGCTGCTGAAGCACTTGCTTTATTAGTTGGTGGTACGTAAGCCATCAGCCAATCGGCAAAATCATTTATACGCTTTTGAACTTTACCAGCTGCATTAAGAGCTATTTTCTTTAAGGTTGGGGGAAAATTTCTAAAGGGTGATGGTCTTAAAGTAGAAACTCCAATATCTGGAACCGCCTGATCTAAAATATTTGATTGATTCATTTTTATTATAAGAGAAATATAATCTTTAAGTAATTTTTATGCTTAAGAAAATTTTGTCTGTAGTTAAATAAAAATGAATGATAAATTAGTCATTGAAAATCGTGAGTTTTATTTTCATCCAACACACAAAGCATACGCTGGGAGCATTGATGGATGCGTTGTTCATGTTGTTACTAGAGAACCAACATTTGGAAGCATAAATGAAAAAGGTTATTATGAAATGACTGTTGAAGATTACTGGAATAGAATCTTGGTTCATAATTTTATATGGGAATGTCATCATGGGCTATTAAAAAATGATGAAAAAATAAAACACATTAACAAAATACGTTATGACAACAGATTAATAAATTTAAAGCTTCAAAGTTCAAATGAAATTGTTGTAAAAATTTCGACAAACAAAAAGATAAGCTACGTTTAGTTAGTTTACATAACAACATTCTTTAACGCTATACTAAAGGGTAAAATGAGCCACTAGAAGTCCAGCATGAGCACAGCCTTTGTTTACATCAGGTTTTTAACCCATTCACAAAGTACAGATTCTATCATGTATCCTACTTATAAACACGAGTGGTCAAAATTATCAAGTGATGTTCTATCAAAAGAAGACATTGAAAGAATACAAAAGGCGTACGGTAAACCCAAAGTGAAAAGATTTGATAGCAATGGCTTTACAATTAAAGTGAAACCTATAGAAAATGACAAAATCAAACTAATTATTGAAAAGAATTAAACGCGATTGACGCGCAATTATTATGAGCGCAGCGTTTGTTGACAGCTTGTACTACGTCACGAAATAATTCAAGCTTGGAGAAGCTATCGCGATTGTGAGAAAACTGTCTGGAAAAAGTGTCCCGCTAAAATGAAAAACTTTTTTCAAAAACGATCGGGACAAGTTTGTTTCAGCGGGACAATTGGTCTACCATATAAGGCAATTTCTAGACAAATCGAGAAATATTCCATTACGTCACCTGTCGCGCGGCCAGAGAGCTTGTACTACGTCACGAAATCATTCAAGCTTGGAGAAGCTATCGCGATTGTGAGAAAACTGTCTGGAAATTTCCAGACAAATATTCCATTACGTCACCTGTCGCGCTCATATATAAACGACTGCAACGCTGCTGCTCTAAGAAAATGAATCAACAAGTAACTAGTCAAAATTTTGCTTCAGATGTATATATGAAGACTGTCCCAACATATAAAATCAGTCAACTCAATTTGCAGTCAAGTCAACAAAAGACTAAAAAAAGTCAAATCAATTTGCAGGATCCCACCACAGAGTTTTTGAAGGAGCTTGCTTCTAAAGAAAGCGTTTCAAAAAATGCAGCACATTTGAAATTGGTAAGAAAATTAAATGAAAAATCCAAAATTATTGAGAAAAGAAAAAAGCAGAAGCAACGAATGGAAAAAATGACCTTACAATTGAGAACTACGAACGCAGAATTGCGATTAGTTGAAGATACAATCAAAGAAATTCAAGATTTAATTAAGAATAAAGGCACAGACGAAGAATAACATCAAAGAAAATTATTTGTATTTATTACCATGTTTATTTAATTTTATTACCATAAAAAAAAAAAAAAAAATTTATTACCATTTTCAGTTATTAAATTTTTATAACTGAAAATGGAATAGAATCGAAACTCGGCGACAATGAGCATGCTGGTTGCATGTGATACCCCCTCATTTATGAGGTTAATACCTTCCACAATATTAGTGGAAGGGGGGACCGGGAACCACGATTTTAAAAAATTTGAAACACAAGGACGGTTTCAGTGCATTTTTAGTCATGTGAGTTCACTTTGTTTCCAGTGCATTTTTGAGAGTTATGTGACCTGAACAGTTTTCAACCAAAGGTATCTTAATTTGAGATAGGGCCGGTTACAGTGCAGTCACGTGACCTTTGTGCACCAAACACGCCATACACATAACTACTAGTGATAAAAGCTATTTTGAGCAAAATATGTTACCTTGGTGTTCTATTCACTGAATTTTTCTGCTATTGAGCACAGATTTAAATATCAGAATTGATTGAAAACTGTACGTTTTCATTGCAGAAGTTGCTATTTTTCATTCAAAATAACTTTTTTGTCAATTTGGAGCGTCTTAATGCACAGAAAAAATGGTTGCTATGGCCGTTGCTAGGGAAATTACACAAGCAAATTTAGTAAAATAGGTGAATGTTTACCACCTTAGAGTATTACTTTACAGTTGAGACACATTCTTGAAATTCACGTATGATATAGTTGTGGCTGTGAGCAAACTTTGTGCAAAATTTCAGATTTCTAAAATGTTGCCCACGTTGTCAACCAGAGCTCACAAGATGGCGCAATTTCGATTTTTTCAGAAAATGGGCCATATTTGATTCCTAATTACCCAAAATCTGTTGCAGCTACCCCATTCATATTGTTTTATGACAGTCTCATATATATACTTAAGGAGCATTGCAAGTTTGATGAGGCTGTAATATTTGCGATGTAAGATATACCCCCTCAAAAAAAGGGTAAAAAAGTATGTTTTTAAAAAAACGAGCGGTTTTGAAGGTCTGTAACTCAAAATTTAAACACGGCATCAAAAATTCAAAACCATATCTCAAATTAGTGGAAAAATGTCTGTAAAAATTCCAAGTTTGAGAAATCTGAGTAACTTCAATCCCAAGATATGAGGACTCAAATTTGGGCAAAAATGCGAAAAAATTTTTGCAGCTGTGGGGGGGCAAAATTTGGGGGGGGCATATTTTTTGAACCAAAAATGACCCGAAGCTAAAAGTTTGCAAATCTTCATTATTTATCAAAAACCCCATTTTGATGAAGTTTCAGCAAAATCTAAGAAGGTCAAGTGGGAATTTTTCTGAAAATTTGCTGTTTTGACATGGAATGGAATTTTGCATTCAACAGCTCAAGAGATCGCTATGTTTCGATAGCATTACAAATAAAATTAAATAGGTTTGAAAACTTTGATTGGCACATTGTTTGTTGCAAAATTTCTTTTATACGTCTCACTCTATTCTCTTGTTTTCCTGAAATATAGTCTCTATTTTGATTTTAGATTTGTAACAGTAAATTAGCTTAAACAGGCAAAAGCTATGCACCAGAGGTGGAGTCCTTGAAGACGTCCTTGGCCTCGAGGACACATTTTAAAGTCCTTGACCTTGGCCTCGAAGCCTCAAGTCCTCGAAAATTGCCCTGTCCTCGGCTCGAGGACAGCACTATTTCTTGAACAGTTGAAATTTTGTTGGAAAACGCCAGAAACCTCGCGGAAAATTTGCGAAAACCTTTTTTGTTTTCCTCACTTGGAGCATAGGCGTATGCAAGGGAAGGGGGGCAGGGCTTCCCCCCAATTGAAATTTCACCAATGACAAAAATGTGGCAAAAAAGCGCATTGTTTCTTCAGTTTCAGTTTCTTTCTAGCATTTTTTGCTGGCAACAATATAACTAATTAACAGTATTGAAGACCAGGGGAGCCGGGTCCTCCTCAATTCAATTTTTTCCAGCCAATTTAAACGTATAACCCGGAGAAAATGAATAGTTTTTGTCCTAAAAGTTGCTATCTCAGGCCCACATCTAGCTTTTTTGTGAACGTAATGTATTAATCAGGGCCGGATTTACCATAATGTGACGCAGTACCAGCTAGGGGCCCCGTGCTGAAATCGTAAAATTTTTTTGGTCTTTATCTATATTTGGCAGATAGATGTTGCGAAAATCTCCAAAGTGCCAGGGGCCAAGCGCAATGTAAATCCGGCCCGACAATAACATGGTTAGTAGGCGTAACCATCTATTGTACCATTTTTCAAAAACAATTCAGTATTTCACCTCCAACCTCGCAGGTTTTTACGTACCAAAAAACTTTTTAAAAAAATTAACCATGGAAAATGCTGATTGAACAAATCGTTGAAGTTCAATTGAGGGGGCCTGGGCCCCCTGTCGAACGTGTACTCCTATAACTGGTTATTTTCATGACAAAACAAAAATCTCTAAGGAAAATCTTCGAGTGGGTTGTTATTTACTGCTAAAATGTAGCCAGAGACAATGCACCTTACTTCCCCCTACCTGGACTAAATCACTTACATTTAAAATTTAACACCAAAATGCAAGATGTTAAACGTGTTTTGGACTTAAATTGCAAGTAAAAGGAGGATTAAACAATTTGATTTTTTCAATTGGCTTTCAAATGTCAAAAATCTAGTGCTTTCAAATGGCTCTGAACACTTGCGAAATGTGATCCAATGACATTAAAATATCTTTTTTTTCCAAAAAATTACAAAAAATTGCCCAACGGCTGGGGGCTTCCCCCCACACCCCCAAAGCCTCCGGTGGCTTGGGGCCCGCATCCAAACCCCCGTCTGTGATACATTTGAGTTACACAAGCTTTCGCAACACGTTCCCAAAGTTAGACATTTGCATTTTTCAACTATTAGTGTAAGCCCTCTTCCTTTGCAAAATCCTGGTTACGTGCAAACAGGTAACAACGATTTCAGATCTTCCATTCTACGATATCTTTGTCCCACAAAAACTTCCTCTTTGGAAAAATTTTGATGACGTCATTTCATGTGATTTGTGGTTTAGGCCTCCCACAATCAAAAATTCTGGGTACGCCAATGAATTGGAGATCGCCTAAAAAAAAATTTGAAGACCTTTTTTTGTTTTTGTTTTTGGAGAACGCTTGCGGCTGTGTGCTTGGTCCTTGGCCTCGAGCATTCCTGTCCTTGGCCTCGAAAGGGTCTGTCCTCGGAAAGGCTGTCCTTGGCCATGGATTTTTTTGTGTCCTTGGCCTTGGCCTCGAGCCTTGTGTCCTCGACTCCACCTCTGCTATGCACTAAAGCATGTAATTTTAAATATCGCATGCGTGCTGCCATTTATTTTATGTAATTTAGGTATTTAGCGATATGCTAAAAGCGAATAACTCAGCGGCGAAGCCAAGTAGTGATAGCCGGTAGATGTTGGCTTTTGGTAGTGCAAGT
Source organism: Trididemnum nubilum (assembly GCA_963965965.1). NCBI lineage: Eukaryota > Metazoa > Chordata > Ascidiacea > Aplousobranchia > Didemnidae > Trididemnum > Trididemnum nubilum. The sequence continues at coordinate 36,018,169 of OZ014484.1, read as the reverse complement.
CAGAGTGAGTTTTTGTTATGGTACTGTTCGCACTATTTAGGCTAAATGTTGAGCTATAAGAGCGAAAGCAAGATGTGAAATTTATTCAAACAGGAAGTTACCGGTAGTTGGTTTAGTAAGTTCTCAGTAGGCCTAGGCTACTTGTAGAGTTTGCATTAGGTTTGCAAAAAAGTTTTTGAGACTATCAATAAATTATCGGTTGGTTGTTTAGCTGCTTTGTTTGTGCTCTACTGGTTGTTAAATAAACTAAACAAGGCCAAGCCTAACCATGCATGCATGGACTAGCCTAGAGCCCACCAGCCTGCTTAATATTGTACAGCATTGCTGGCTGTTGCCATTGCCAGGATACGAACGGCATGAGGAAAATAGGCAACGTATTCGCTATTCAGTGAGTTGGCTCGACTTAGTTCTTCAATTAATGCTTTTACCTCAATGTTATTAAGCCCGCTTTACTGTTAGTGTTACTGCTGTTAGCCTAGTGTGGCACTGGCTACCAGCGGTGGAGTCCTCGAGAACACATTTTGATGTTCTTGGCCTTGGCCTCGAAGCCTCAAGTCCTCAAAACCTACCCTGACCTCGGCCCCAGGACAGCAGTATTTTTTTCAATTGTTGAAATTTTGTAGATCGCCTGAAAAATTATTTTGAAGGCTTTAATTTTTGGAGATCGCCTAAAAAAATTTTTTGAAGACCTTTTTTTCGGAGAACGCCTGAAAAATTATTTGATGATCTTTTTTTTTTTTTGGAGAGCACTTGCGCCTGTGTCCTTTGTCATGGCCTCGAGCATTCCTGTCTTTAGATTCGAGAGGGTATGTCTTCGGAAGGGTTGTCCTTGGCCTCGGATTTTTTTGTGTCCTTGGCCTTAGCCTCGAGCCTTGTGTCCTCGACTCCACCTCTGCTGGCTACTGGCACGTATAAAACTGCTAGATCTATCAGTCTATCACTGTCTGTAGTAACACAAGAAAGACTTGTACTTGGACAGTAAATGTGCACACTAATGTGTACGGGGGAAAAGAGGCCTAGATGCATTATTAGACATTTATCGGTGTAAATTGCTTTTTTTATTTTACTGCCTGATAACCAATGACGTCATCAAAGCTAATGACGTCATCATAATTGCATGTCTTATGTGAAATGTCACGATACGCTACTGCACAATACTCATGTTTACTGAAAACTTATTTCTGCGTAAAAGTAGATTTCTTCTTATTTGGAACCCTGGTTATTTTTAACAATCTGTAAAGCATTACTTTTCATTTTTGAAGCGGCCTGATTGAGTGGTGATGCTAACCAATCCCTTCCGAGGGATGGTAAGCAAAGGAACTCAGCAGAGACACAACAGTTGAGCCACACGCTAGGGTGCAGACTGTAGAGTCAAAGATAGATTTCCATAGAGGCTCAGAGGCAAGACAGTCAAGAAAGAGATGATCAAGGTCCTGTAGAAGGTGTCCAGTGTCCACATGCGATGCAAGAAGAGTTTTCATTACGACTGACTTGAGACAATAATAGTAGGCTTTGACCATGGAAGCGAAGATGAAAAGCTCAAAGCATATAGGGCGTGAGAGGACCAATTCCTCTGGAGAAACTGTAGGAACGAGATAGTGGAGATGGCAGGGGAATGTGGAAATGTGACGCTTTTGTTTGTGATACTGGGTGTAGCGGGTTTTAGCGATAGCTGGGGAGAAAGACAAAAGGCCATCGCAGAAGTTGGGGAAGCTCCAGCTTTGGGAAGAGAATCAACATGCTTATTTCCAGGGATACCAGCATGATTGGGGACCCATTGGAAGTTTTAAATGGTACTGTTGGATAGTGAGGAGACATGAAACCACACATTTTAAAGGGGTCTTGGCTAGAGACATAAGAGGGCCTTTAAAACTAGGAAAAAGCCGATTGGGAGTCCGTAAAAGGACTTACTGAAAGTGGCAAGTCGTCTTGTGGTTGTTACATTACACAAGTCCTCTCTCCGAAGAATGGGTTTCAACTGTAAAACTGAAAACAGTTGGTCCAGCAAAGACAAAGAGTCGAAGATATTGCATTTGGATATGGCATACACTTCATTGCCACCCGTCTCATGAGGAAAGTGATAGATCTGTCGGCACGTACATACGCGTCTGAAGGAAAAAGGGAGAGTAATCGTTTCTTGACGTATTTAAGGTGGGATAAGCTAAGGCCACTGCAGTTAGGTATGGAAGATGATACTGTAAACTTGATTGGAGTCCAAATGGAATTGGGGGGCATATAAATAATGGTTCGCGCAAGGAAAGAAGGTTTGTTCAGAGGATAAGCTATATGATCACCAGGAGGGTTTCTTCTTTATCCGGCTAATCACTGATTTTGAGCCAAGAGCACTTGGGGTCAAATGATTCTGGGATGAGGTGCAGTGCGCGTTCAAAGCATGGAAGTGCTTGGTGTTTCAAAACAATTTTCAACTGGGGAAGTTAGGTCTCAATACGCAACAATGAAATAGGGGTGGAGGAGAGCCATCCAGTAAAGATCTTGCTTGCAGCCTGCAGAGAATTTCTGATTGGTTGGTCTTGATCAGACATATCAACCGTCCACTGTTTTTGGTGATACATTCAACAAGTGCTTTGTTTTTTGGGTTGATCATATTCACTCGAACTTGTGACAGTGGTTCATCTTTTTCGACATTTTCTGAAACTCTCCTCATGGCACATTTTATAATCAAACCTATGTTACGATCAAACAGGCCAAGCAAGTTTAAATCGTCTGTAAGATACCATAGAAGACTAGCCAATAGCCATCTTAGGTAAAGAAGCTCCTTTTTCTTGAAAAGCTGGTTGATGATGCAAACATTGAAAACTGCACATAACTACTGTTACTCGTAAACGATACGTCACTGGAGTTTCTAAGGTAACTTTCAGAAGATTTTAGGAAACACTATTGTTATGCGTATTAAGGTCAAAATAAAACGATGATGTTCATAGTGGGTGGTATTCCAGCATAGGAATTACAAAATACCCATCCAATATTGAAAGATGTTGCACCAGCTCTGAACTTCATTTCAAAAGTTTAAAATTTAATACACATCATTTTTTGATTAAATGAAACCATTTGAAAGGTTCAGAAGTGAAACTTTTCAAAATGCCAAATTAAGGTACACCCTATTACCCAGCTGCTGGAAACTATAGAGCAGATTTCTTTTTGCAGAAGTACGAGATTTTTTTTAAGGGGGTGTTAATCTTTAAAAAACGTAATCTTTCCACACTTGTTCTTCAAATGTTTTGGCACACAAGCTGTCCAGGGCCCCTATTACAGAACGCTCTCGCTACACTCGAGGAGCTCGTAAACGCCGTTTGCGCTCGCTAAACCGCTTTTTGCTATTCATGATTGCAACTCGAGTTGAAATATGTCACATTTTGCTAGCTAACTAAGCGAGCGCTCCGAAGCACTCACTAAGCATTCGAGCTGCCTCAGATGCTTTGAAAAATCCGGTTCTGCTGAATGTGTTGGCCTAAATATTAGTTTGAAATGTCTGCTTTGTTTGCTATCCGTCGTTGACGGATGCGAACAGAAAGAATTTGTTGGGACCCATTTGCTGTGCTTTCAGACAAGGAAATAATTCAAGAATATCGTTTGTCAAAAGCAGTGATACTGGAACTTAGTTCGCTTCTGGAAAGCGACTTGAAACGAAAAAATAAAGGCAGAACGTTGACAGTTCTAGAACGAGTTCTAATATCTTTGAAGCAATTGGCATCCGGAAGTTTTCAAAATTCTTCTAAAGACAACATCAACGTCTCGCAACCAACTGTAAGCAGAGTTTCAAGTGCTTTCATGGATAGCCTTATTGCAAAGAAAGAAAGGTTTATTTACATGCCTAATAGCAACCACTGTAAAACAACACTTCTATGGATTTGGACGTTTTCCCGGGGTGATTAAAGGTATAGGTGGAACCATAGATGGGCACAAGTCCGTTAATCGTTAATCCGTTAATAACAAAGCTAACTTTTTCACTAATTCGTTAATCCGTTAAAAAGTTTTTTTCATGTTAACGGACTAAATTAACTTCCGTTAAGTACTGTTAACGGACTAAAGTAACTTCCGTTAAGTTCTGTTAACTTCCGTTAAGGTTTTTATCGTTAATATCTTGCAGCTTCTTTGTGCATTTGAACTTGTTTTTATCTTGAAATTAGATTAGACTGTAAAATGTAACTTTCAAACCACAAAAAGACCACCACAGCAATAAATATTTCCTTAAAATTAGCTCAACAGCGTCAATGCGTGTTTTAGAAGCGAGTGAATAAAAAGAATTGTAAATTACACGCAAAATGTTAACGGATTAACGGACTTTATTAACTTCCGTTAATTAAAGCTAAAAATAACGGATTAACGTTAACGGAGGTGTGAAGTTTGTTAACGGACTAGTGGTTAACGAAGCTAACGTTTTGCATTAACTAGCCCATGTATGGGTGGAACTCATGTACAACTATTGCTCCAAGCAAGGACGAGCATCTATTTGTAAACCGAAAAAGTACTCACTCCATCAATATACAGGTATTCATGAATAGCTACCGTATGGAATTTCTACAACTGTGGGTATTGTAGATAGCCTACTTGCCGATATCAATTTTTTGAAAACGATACCAATATTTCGCCATGTTGCTGAAATTTAATCGGACACCGATACACAGGTCCTGTCAGAGGGGGTTCAGGGGGTACATCGTACCCGGGCCCGGGCCTAGGGGGGCCCGGGATCAAGGGGCACGGAAGAGTTCAGGTTTTCGCGTTAAGTTTTGGTATCGCACCATAGCACCGTAATCAAACTTGCCTCCAGCGAAAATATCAGTCAGCCTATTCAGTACTGGTAATTAGTCGCTATTTTTGCTACACAGCCGTCCAATAGTGGTCGGTTTGATTAAAAAAAGAGGAAAATGTATCAAAAGCCATACACTTGCACCGAAATTAACGTTTTGTTTCATTTCTCTGACTTGAGAGCCCTAATTCTGCGGCAAAGCAATGTACAAGGGCCCACATTTCCAGAAATCCGAAAGCATTTCAACCTCAAAAAGCATAGTCAAAGTTAACATACTATACTACTACTACCATTAAGTAACTCACTCTATCTGTATGAGTTTAATAAGTATTTGGGCTTGTAAAGTCTATGATTGCAGATGACTTCTTAAAACTTTTATCAGTAAAATATTTGGATTTGCAGTATTAAAGTCATTATATTGTATAATATTGTCTCAATGTCACCATCCCCCATTTCACATACTTTCGTTCATATCACGTTTTATGCTTGTCAATTTAAGCAAGTTTAGTGCTGGGATGTTAATCAAATGGTGTATTTTATTCTCAAGAAACAAAAAAAGTGCTAAAGCTTCCGGGGCTCTGCCCCGGACCTTGCTGGGGGAGCTCATAGCGCTTCCCCAGACCCCCTAGCTGAATTTAAACTAATTTTATGTCTTATTGTGTTTTTCGTAGGTCCTAACAGTACGCGAATATCGTTATTTCCTCGCTTTAATTGAAGATCTATTCCCATCGGACAAAAAATGATTTAACGGCAGGGCCCCCGATAAGACTTGAGGGGCCCAATAACATTTGGGGGCCCGATATCGACCTTCGTACCCCCTGGAAAATTTTCTCTCTGAGGCTGTGGTAGTACAATACTTTTACCGATAATAGTACAATATTCTCACCGCTGTTTCAACAAAGGTTTTCAAAGTATTTTAATGGTCATTGGTCAATCACGCTCGCTCTTCTTCAGATGTACCGCTTTCGGGCTTTCGCAACATGTTTTGATATCTTTGACCTTAAGTCTGCATAATATTTGCTTAAAACTGAAATTTCGGTTTCGGTATCGGTTTTATGAACATATCGGTCTCTCTTAATAGCGGAATGATGCAAAATAGATCAACATATATTGTGCGTTGGAGGCGTAAAGTATAAAGCCTACTAGCAGTGATGGGCACAACCCGTTAGATTCCAAATTAACAGTTTTTGATATTTTTTTAATTTAGTGCCTTGCTTGTGGCTTATATTCGACAATTAAGACATATTTCACGTAAAAATTTTTTTGAGTCGCCCCAAAGTGGTTTTTTGTATGGATCCCAAATGGGGATCCTAAAATGTACTGTTAGCAAAATACGCACAAGTTCGCAAACTCTTGTGCAATACAAATTCTTTGGTAATTGGATTAGTTAGCGGCAGCTCTTCACAGAAAAACATTGCAAAACACCAATTCGAAAACTGAATTCGATTTTTTGTTTTTTGCAGTGAAAGGTCGGGGTTCAATTCCCGGACCAACCATAAATTTTTAGACTGTTTTTGAATGTATTATTTATTCGTTGCGAAACTTTTGCTCAGTAATTTTGTTTTGTTGTATTGTTCTGAGGAACTGAAAGTGCAAGTTGTCAGAAAAACATTAAAAGTTCACGTTTATTGACGAAATGCTTCACGCTTCAATAAAATTAACAAAACAATGAACGAAATATGATGCTGGTAAAGAATTGTGAAACCACAAAAATGTCAGAAATGTAAAGATTGTTATCACTTATAGTGAATTCTAGGAAAGTTTTCATTACGTCTGTAAACAATAAAAGCGTATACTTGAAACCACTGTCTCTTATACATACGGTATACAGCGATTTTAGTTCAATCATTTAAAACGTTCCATCAAAACCAACAGTTTTGTTTGACAAGTAGCTCAGGCTACTGGTGAAATTGATTGAAACATTCTACATGAAACCCGGCATCGCAGGTTGAACACTGCTTTCTTGCATTCTTCTTACAGAGCCAGCATTTTCTTTGCTTTCCTCCTGGTGTTCTTTCAATACGGGGATCCCCTGCAAGCATCAAAACTCTTTGAGGAAGATGAACAACTTTTCTTCCTCTCGCTAAAGGCATGGATGGCGTTGTCATTTTCAAAAGACACAAAGTAACTTCGGTTCGAAAATTTAACAAATCAACCGCTTCATTGCTGCAATGATTCATCTTATAAATTGCGTGAGCATTTACCAACGCTACATCGAGAGCATGTGTAAAAATCGAATAATACCATTTTTTGCTTTTGATTCCAATGCGGTATTTCTGCGTTTTCCAGTCAGATAAGTCCACTCCAAGCATGCCTTCATTGTACTTAGCAATACAATTCGGCATCATCACACTCTGCTTTCCTCTCTGTGCTGTCTTGAGAGGCTCAACTCCGTACACATTAGATCCAACAGTAACGATATTGTTGTCTTTCCACGAACAAATCGTGATACCAGAATTTTCATCTGTGGCAGAGACCATAAATCCTCGCGGTTTCTTCATCAACTCTTTTTTTTCTCCGAAGGGGTAATCTGGAACTCTATTCAAACGAATTGTGCCAGTTGCTCTGTATTGCTTGGCAGTGAGTTGCTGAATAAGAGAAATGGAAGTGAAAAAGTTATCGAAATAAATTGATGCTCCAGCCGGGATGTCATTCAGCAGATCCAGTACAACTTGGCTTCCTAAAGGTTGCTCTCTAGGAGTTGCTGAGGCACCTTGATACACAGAAAATTTGTATGTGTAACCAGTATTGCTGCACAATGCCCACTCTTTAAAGCCAAAGCGAATTGGCTTACCTCGAATAAATTGTTTCATTGGATGACGACCAAAATATCCAACTATTTTCTCATCTACAGAATAATTGCTGTGAATGTAGCCGAACTGCATAAAATTTTTGTTGAGGCAAGATATCAAAGGACGGATTTTGTAGCATCTGTCGGTGCAATTTTCTGGAATTTTAGAATTATTGAAATGTAAATGCTGCTTCAACGCCATAAACCTATTTTTCGGCATTGCTTCTCTTGCCAAAGAACATTCAAAGTTTGGATCCAAGCTCCAATACAAATTCTGTCTCGGATACTTTCTATGCCCTGACAGCAACAAAATACCTGTGAATGCCATATAATCTTTCTCGGTGCATTTGAAATCGAGATAATTTTTTTGTTGTGCGTATAACAAGCTTTGTTCAGCCATGATATCATATATTCCTTCCGTCAAAAGTAAAAATATTTCAAATTTTGTTTTGCCACCATGATCGTTGATTAGTTGCTCTTGCATTAAAACTGGATCATAAGGATCGCTGGGAACAGAAAAATCTGGTTTGTTTTTGGATTTGTTCCAGTTCCCTTTTGGTCTTGGGTTCCTTTTGGTTGTTCTTTTTTTTGAAGGGGCAGTTTTTTGTTTCTTAGAAGCTTGGTTGGGTGTAGCCTCAGCAAGGTTTGTACTTGCTGAATCAGACTCATTACTCTGTACTTGGGAAGAAAGCAAATTTTCATCACCAGCAGAAGGAAGTGGAGCCAAGTCTACAGCAGCACAAGAAATTTCAACATCACCTGGGACAGATATAACTTCATTATCGCCAAAGCTAAGCTCCTCCTCATCAAGAAACTCTTCCTCATCGCTCACAAGATCAACTTTTTCCGGGGGTAGTTCAACAATATCAATAACATCAACATCTTCCAGCATTTGGTTATCAAGTTCCTCGATGTAATCAATTGCATCGTTTGCAGAAAAAAATGCTTTCGACATCTAAAAAAGCAATACTTGGTTGACAAAACTGCATATCGTTTGTTCCATGATCCCCAATTGGGACCAAGTTTATCATTGTTACCATAGCAACCAAACAAACAAATATTTTCAAAATAAAACTTTACTTACTTGCAAATGAACTTGTATGCGATGTAGTCAAGAAATTTCAGATCAAAAAAAGAATTTCTAATACCAGTAAGTACAACACAAACCTGCGAAAGAAAAATGACGTCATTTTGGCAAATTTCTGTAATATAAAAAACAAACAAGAAAACTTTCGTTTCTCAAACCAATGCCCTAGCAGTCAATACTGGCACCACGCGAACATGTCTACAACTAATTTAGTCGACTCGCGCCCGCAAATGCAGCAGAAAACTGCTAGCAAAAAAAGATCCCCATTTGGGGATCACGGAATGAAGTGGGTTAAACGAAAAAATTATTCAGCTGACATATCGGTACCTTATGGTTACTCTCCGCAACCTTCCGACGCTTTTGATGCATGTTTTGCGTCCAAACTTCACTGGTTTTTGGCTTCATATAGCATACATGTTGTTGCTACAAAGTACGCGTTTAGTGGTATTTCCCTTTTTCGCGTTTTTTCACCAATCGCGAGAATAAAATGAAAATGAATGAGATTTTTTTCTTGAACCTCTTATGTTTTTGACAGATAACAATTAATTCTTAGTACCGGTAACTAGTAATAATGCAATACATTCTTACTCTGCAGTCTATTTGTGACTCAAACATGATCTTTCTTGACGTGGTATGCAAATGGCTGGGGTCATGCCACGATTCGTTCATATTACAGCAGTCCAACATTTATGATGAATTTGAAAGTGGAAAATACGGAAATTCCATCTTACTCGGCGATAGCGGTTATCCATTAAAATCATGGTTGATGACTCCAATCGCAGCACCAACTACGCCCGCAGAAGTGCGATATAAAAAAGATCATAAAAAGACTCGCGTGGTTGTGGAAAAGTGAATTATAATCTTAAGCAAAAAGTATGCATTTTATTGCAAAGAATGCTAAAATCAATTGACAAACATGCTAAAAGTATACAGTTAAAACTATGGATGTCTATTATATAGTTTTAACTGTAGCTTATTATTAGGCCTACAGCCAATTGGTACCACTACACAGTTTGCAATATGATTTCATCGCTACACGATCTTATTCCCTAGTGTAGGTGCAGCAGCTTCTCTCAAAAGAATAATTTATGCCCTCAAAGTAATTGTCGCAGCTCAAATTAATTATGTTTTCAAATCTACATAATGATGTCACAATTAACAGTAAGCTTATATTTGACGCACATAACGCATTTTCTCCTCGAGTAGGCTCGAAGTGACTCCGAGCGAGTTTTTCCTGACTGTAACAAACTTTCCGAAAGAGTGTTTGGCGAAACCGTTTGTGAATACTATTTTTTCGGAGCGAGAATCTCGCTCCTTAGCTCCACGCTAATAAAACTCGACTTTATCTCGAGCGAGCAAAATCCAGTAATATGCCCCCACGACAGTTTGGTGCTTCCATTTTTTTAGTCCTAATTCTCGTTCCAAAACTGCAAAAGGCATTTTTTAGTCTTTAAATATTTTGGTGCGAACTCCATTAACAGCCAAATGATTCGCGTTGAATAATTTCAAAATGGTATTTAATTTTAGTAACCAAAAGCTTTTTCAAGTGCCTCTGAAAACGTGCAAAATGACGTTAAAATTATGAGTAAGGTAAATAGACTTCTTGAATAATTTAATCAAAATACTACAGCCAAATTACTATTAAATATATTTATTGAGACATTTGATTAAAATCTTTAAACCATTATCAATCTCAACCAAATAGAAATAAGATTGACGTTATAATATTTTCCAAACTACAGTGAAAATTGACTCCGATGATTACACATTGGAGATGCAATAGTTTACTCTGCATTTTCATAACAAAAGTTTTCATTATATTTTACTTCTAAAAACACTTTTTTCAGTGGTTTAATGCTTCATGTGTTATACTGTAAAAATACGCGGATCTCAAGCAACTGTAGATTCGGGTTTGGTTTGCAGTTAACTGTGTAAGCCTCAACCCTGTAGTCGGATATGGGTTTAACCCTCACCCTGGTCTCGTTGTTGCGTTTTTGGATAAGACGCTTTACGATGATTATCTCTGCTTGATTGCTTCGAAGAAGCAACAAATTCAGTGACAAGAATTAGAAGAAATCCACAGGAAAATTGGATCACTGGAAACTCCTAAGCAGGTGCGACTCCTCCAATCACGAAGTAATTATTGCAATAAAAAGTATGCGAATCGTCAGCGTCTGACGCTTTTCGGTGACAGGAGGATAAATATGCGCTATAGCAACAAGACAAGTGGGCAAGTTGCAGCTGGATTTGAGGACCATGAGGTAGACTTGATTGCTAGCAAACAGAAAAATTCGGCTGAATGTACTTCAAAAAACAAGATCGATCTGGATGAGCTTAGTTCAAGCTCCCTTGCAGACAGTGACAAAGATTTATTGCATTTTCACCATAGGTGGGTACAAATCCGTTAATCCGTTAATAACGAAGCTAACTTTTTCATTAACTTGTTAATTCCTTGAAAAGTTTATTTGTGATAACGATAAATTAACTTCCGTTAAGTTTTATTGACTTCCATTAGGATTTTTTCGTTAATTTTTCGCAGCATTCATTCATCGAGCCGGTGGTACAAACCACTTTGCACTGGTAACACTTGTTGCGTATTTGCATGAGTTTTATAGAAAAAGCAAAAAACGGAGCGCTTTTTTGTGGTGAATAAAAAGCTGCAGCCTCATGCATTTATTAATTATCGTTGTTTGCAACTTTCAAAGATTTTCCGATCGCAGCTTCGTTAGTGCATATGAACCTATTTTTATCTAGAAATTAGATTAGAGGGTAAAATGTAACTTCCAACACACAAACAGACCACCATAACAATAAAGTTTTCCTTACAATCAGCTCAAGTGTCATTACGTGTTCTAGAATGAGTGAATAAAAGAAAATGTAAATTCCACCTAAAATGTTTACGAATTAACGAACTTTGTTAACTTCCGTTAATTAAAGCGGAAAATAACGAATTAACTTTAACGGAAGTATGAAGTTTGTTAACGGACTAGTGGTTTACGAAGCTAACGTTTCGCATTAACTTGCCCAACTATGACTTTCACAAAATTGTTTTGAAAACATGCCTGATTTATAGTTACGCTATCACAAATATATATTTAGTATGCCACTTTTTAAAACTATCAACAACAAAATTGAGGCTAATACATTAATCGTTTTTTTCAAAAAATAGCAATAAGTTATGAATAGAAAAAAGTCTCAAAATTTTGCTGAGTTAAGCATGAAATTGCTCTTAGTTTGCTTAAATTTAGACAAAGATTATTTTCATATATTCTAGCTGTGAAACGATTTTAGCCCTATATCGCCAAGCTCAACATATACGTAACGTTTCATATTTATTTATTTTTTTTGTGGGTTTCTGGAAATGTGTGGAGTTTGTAGGATGGTAATGGGAGTAGTATTGAGAACTGCAGACATTTCTTCAAGCATCCACAGCCGCTCTGAGTGAAGGTATTCCCCAGCTGGACAAGACTCTTGGCCGAACTGGATTAGAAATTTCCTCGCAATTCCGCGAATTTCAGCTTAGTTTTAACATTCCAAATAATTTTTTATTTGTGGTTACTTTAGAAAATCGCTTTTTTTGGTTGTTTCTTCAAGCATTTTACTGCCAGAATGAAAAGCAAAAACACAACTTTTTTTTTTAATGAAACTTATGGCAATAAAGGGAAAACGTCATTTTTTGAGCTTTTGACTTGTAAAATAATTAACCGATTTCTTTGATGTTATGTCACGAAAACCGCAGCGCCGCGATTCAACTATTTGCTTTCACGTGCAGAATGTTTTGAAAGCAAGTTTGTAGAGAGTTTTAGTTTTTTCTGCTAAGTTTTGCCTAATGACATCATAAATATATGAGTTTGATTTAATTGTGTCGATAAAAACTGTTTTATCAATGCACAAAATTTCATGAGCCTATTCCGTCAAAGTTGGCTGTAGTGGCTAACGATGCACTCCAAATCAAAAATGTTTGGTGAAAATTTGCAATCATTCAACCATATTAATTTATTAATGGGCAGCGGAGCATGCGGATCTACTACCGTTACGTAAAGTCCACTTCACATTGCGTAGGTGTCATTTGGGCCCATAGCAACTGTAGCTGCTACGTTGGTGTAGTTTTGTTTGATTACTGGTTGAACTCAGAAAACCTTCCAGCTTCCTTTAAATACGTGGCCAGTTTGTTAATGTTACATTTCGTTACCACATCGTGAACAGTGGTTTTGGTGATTCCAAAATATTTAACACGAATATCTTTGTAAAGCTTGCAATTGTCAACATGATGATTTGGTGCTTCATCCTCTAGGCTACATTTTGGATACAGAGAAGACTCGGCACAACCTGTAGTTTTCTTGTGCCGTTGTAGATTGCAATGCCCAGTTAAAACTTGCACTTCTCTATTTAATTGAGGCCTCTTAAGATTAAAGAGACGTATTGTTAGTTGTGAGGATGTCCAACGTACAGACTCTTTCATCTTCAAGCAGTCTTTCCGTTTATTCCACATAGTTTTCTATCTATCTGTGGACCAGTCCTTAACCGTGCTCGCACAACTGGCATACGAGAGTATAATAAAAGGTTCAGGATCATGTATTTTTGATTTAGATCCTGATTTGGCTAGATAATCTCCCACTTCGTTACCATGTACCCCTGCATGAGCAGGAATCCAGGCAATACTGACGTGATTTTGTTTACCCAGCTGATTTAGGTTTCTAATGCAGTTCAACTCTGTAATTGATGTTACAGAGCACTTTATGAGTGCTTTGATAGCTGCTTGGCTATCAACCAGCTCAACAATACTTTGATTGTGCATTTTTTCCCAAAGCAGGTTCTTTGCCACTTCTGAAATAGCTTAGACTTCTGCCTGGAACACAGTGCTGTAAATTCCAAGGTGAAAAAATGCTTGTTTTGGGGAGTTGTTTGGGTATTTTGCATAGAAACCCGCTCCTACTCTCCGATCTAGTTTCGAACCATCATTGTAAACCTTGACAGAGTTCTGATTTCGAACGCTTTCAAATCTGATAGCATTCCTCTTATCCATAATTTGGCATTCGAAATTTCTCTCGAATACCTTTGTTTTCTTTATTCGGTCAGCTGGCATTTGCAGCAGCAGTAAGAATCTTCTTGCCTCATTGCTAACATCAACATGGCTTTTCGTTTTCCCAAAGGAACCAATTGGGTTGACATGCCAGAGCCCACTAACAGTGATTCTGTATGACCCTCGCACTGCCTCAGCCAATAAGAATTCCTCAAGGGAGTTATATTGAGCAATATTTCCAGAGCACCAGTAGGGGTGCCTGGAAAAGCTGATGAAATCATCAAGCATGCAAGTCTCTGCACCTTTGTGAGCTTCCTCACTAGATACTTTTTGTTGAGACCGCCTGCCCAGGGCACACATGCATACGACATAATTGGACGTATCATAGCTGTGCATATCCATTTCATCATAGATGATTTTATTCCCCACGTTTTACCCACAATTTGTCTACATTGCATTAATGCTGTAGTTGCTTTGCGGGTAATTCGAGTAATTTGTGGTTTCCAGGTTAGCTTGCTGTCCAAAGTAACACCTAACAGCCTTGCTTCCTTGGAAAGTTCAAGTTTTGTACCATTCATTAACAAGGAACCCAAATCTGGATTCCGTTTGTGAGTGAACAGCATGATTTCAGTTTTCTTGATGCTAAACTGTAGCTCTTGATCCAAAGCCCAGTTTGTAGCAATATTTATTGCTTTCTGAGCCATACCTCTGATCCTAAGCATATCAGCACCAGTGACCAACACTGCTAGATCATCGGCATAGGCTTGAACATAAAAGCCTCTGCTGCGTAACTCTAGCAACAGGTTGTTTAAGACACAGTTCTACAGAAAAGAGGACAGAATACCACCTTGTGCGTTCCCCTTCACTACTTCCCTTTTAACTTAATGACCGTATAATTCTACTTGGACTGTGAGATGTCTCAGCAAATTCTTTATCCATGAGGTGAGAACCTTAGATATGCCCAGCCTTTGCAGAGCCGCAACAAAGCTACGAAAGGTGACATTGTCGAACGCACCGACAATACCCAGGAAAATACGCAAAGCCGGCTTTTTTCTGACGAGGCAATGCTCTCCACGGCGCACAAATTCATGCAAAACAGTTTTCGTAGAAACGCCAGCACAAAATCCATACTGCAATGCAAAAAGCTTTGCCTGCACGTTATTATCTTCCTTAATATGATACAGAATTAATCTTTCCAGCCATTTCAGTTGAAAGGAAGTTAAAGTCATCATGCGGTAGGATTTATCTTCAAAATAGCTTCCCTTTCCGGGTTTGGGGAGAAATATACCTGTGCCTACTTTCCATGCCGATGGCACGTAGCTGTGTCTCAGGCATGCTTGAAAAATGACGTGGTAATATCCTTTCAGTTGAATCCAACCGTTTTGTAACAGTACAGGACATAGTCCGTCTGGCCCCGGAGCTTTGAATGGTTGAAATTCGTTAATAGCTGCTTCCATACGCTCAAATGAACATATGTTTGCTATTATTTTAGTGTTTTCAGGTCTCATGAATGGATTGTCCACTAAATCGTACCGGGTGCTTGATTTTCGATCTGCTGGCTACCCGGTGATACGATATCAAGCTAATAGTTTAGAGTTTTTAGTGGAGACTTTGTGAATTCTCCGTTGTGTTTGATTACGCTGCTAACACGCACCGATTCATTCCTTCAAATAATCTTAACCAGCGGAGCCGTATGTGTTTGACTATTCACGCTCTCTAGAAAGCTATGCCATAAATCGCGCTTTGCTCTTCTGACACCTTTTTTGAAATAGACTAGGCCGAGCTTTTGAGCCTCCTAATCTTCTTCTAGTTTTGTTTTAATAGCTTTTCTCCAAGCTCGGCGAGCCTCTTTTTGAAGACTTGCTAGCTCAGAATTCCACCAAATGTTATCTTTCTTACGAAGCGACTTTCGCATAGGTGGGCAAATTAATGCAAAACGTTAGCTTCGTTAACCACTAGTCCGTTAACAAACTTCACACCTCCGTTAACGTTAATCCGTTATTTTCAGCTTTAATTAACGGAAGTTAATAAAGTCCGTTAATCCGTTAACATTTTTGCGTGTAATTTACATTTCGTTGTATTCACTCGCTTCTAGAAGACGTATTGACGCTATTGAGCTGATTGTACGGAAATATTTATTGCTAAGGTGGTCTTATTGTGTTTTGGAAGTTACATTTTACAGTCTAATCTAATTTCAAGATAAAAACAAGTTCAAATACACTACGAAGCTGTAATCGGAAAATCTTTGGAAATTGTGAACAGCCATAATTAATAGACCTATGAGGCTGCAGGTTATTATTTGCCTCAAAAACGAACTCCTTCTTCGAATTTTTCTATAAAACTCGTGCTAATACGCAACAAGCGTTACCACTGCAAACTGGTTTGTACCGGTCCGATGAATGAATGGTGTAAGATATTAACGATAAAAACCTTAACGGAAGTTAACAGAACTTAATGGAAGTTAATTTAGTCCGTTAACAGCACTTATCGGAAGTTAATTTAGTCCGTTAACATGAAAAAACTTTTTAACGGATTAACGGGTTAATGAAAAAGTTAGCTTCGTTATTAACGGATTAGCGATTAACGGACTTGTGCCCACCTATGGACTTTCGCATAGGCCAGCAGGTTCATATGATTTAGTTATTACTGAATGAACCTTGCTAGCCAGCTCATCAATGCCTTCCTTTGAGGAAGGCACTGGTACTGGTGGTAAAATTTGTTCATTTAATTTTTGTTCGAGTTCTTTTACATACGTACTTTTTACAGCACGTACGACGAATATTTCGAAACATTTTAGCCTGGCTTTGGATTCTGCTTTCAACTTAGAACCCAATATACATGTGATCCTAATATAATCATATGAGATCATAGGTGGGAAAGTTAATGCAAAACGTTAGCTTCGTTAACCACTGGTCCGTTAACAAACTTCACACCTCCGTTAACGTTAATCCGTTATTTTCAGCTTGAATTAACGGAAATTAATAAAGTCCGTTAAATCGTTAATATTTTGCGTGTAATTTACAATTCTTTTTATTCACTCGCTTCTAAAACACGTATTGACGCAGTTGAGCTGATTGTAAGGAAATATTTAATATTGTTGTTATTGTGGCCTTTTTTTGTTTTGGAAGTTTCATTTTACAGTCTAATCTAATTTCAAGATAAAAATAAGTTCAAATGCACTAACGAAAATGCGATCGAAAACCTTTGGAAATTGTGAACAGCTATAATTAGTAGATCTATGAGGCTGCAGCTTATTATATGCCACAAAAAAGAGCTCCGTTCTTCGCTTTCTTCTATAAAACTAGTGCTAATACGCAATAAGTGTTACCAGTGCAAACTGGTTTGTACCGGTACGATGAATGAATGGTGCAAGATATTAATGATAAAAATCTAAACGGAAGTTAACAGAACTTAACAAAAGTTAATTTAGTCCGTTAACATAAAAAAAACTTTTTAACGAATTAACGAGTTAATGAAAAAGTTAGCTTCGTTATTAACGGATTAACGATTAACGGACTTGTGCCCACCTATGTATAAGGTACATGTGAATCGAGAATGATAGCACATTGCTAATATGCCAGCCAACTATTCGGTCCCACGCACACCGGTTCACTAAGATTAAGTCTAGAACCTCTTCACGCGTTTTAGTTCTGAGTGTTGGTGTATTACCAACATTACAGAAATTCAGGTCTGCACTAACACAATACGTTAGCAGATCCTCTCGGGTTTATATCGGATGATCCCCACATAGTGTGATTAGCATTTGCATCAGTTCCTACATTAGTAGGGATTTGTTCATTTTTTAAATTATGTAGGAAAAGGCCGGACACCTCGCGGAAAATTTGGGAAGACCTTTTTTATTTTCCTCTTGTAGAGATCACCTGAAAAAAATTTTCGAGAACCTGTTTTTTAGAACACTTGCGCCTGTGTCCTTGGTCCTTGGCCTCGAGCATTCCTGTCCTTGGCCTCGAGAGGGTCTGTCCTCGGAAGGGCTGTCCTTGGCCTAGGCCTCGGGGATTTTTTTTGTGTCCTTGGCCTCGAGCCTTGTGTCCTCGACTCCACCGCTGATAAACATGTTAGCAAACTTTTTATAAAATAAATTTTGGTTGGTTTTATTATGATATCACGATATGGTTAAATGATTGCAAATTTTTGCAAAACGTTTTTGATTTGGGGTGCATATTGTTAGCCACTACAGCCAAAGTTGACGGAATATGCGCTTGAAAGTTTGGTGCATTGATAGAACAGTTTCTTCTCAACACAATTAAATTTAATTCATATATTTATGACGTCATTAGACAAAACTACGCAGAAAAAGTAAACACTGTCTAAACTCGCTTTTTGAACATTCTGCACGTGAAAGCAAATATTTGGATCACGGCGCTACGGTTTTCGTAACAAAACATCAAAGAAATCAGTTAATTATCTTACAAGACGGAAGATCAAAAAATGACGTTTTTATTAAAATCGTGTCACAGTAGAATATGCGAGAATAATCTTTGTCTAAATTTAAGCCAACTAAGAACAATTTCATGCTTATCCCAGCAAAATTTTGAGACGTTTTTATTCATATTGGTTGTTTTGAAACAAAATGATTTATGCATTAGCCTCCATTTGCTTGTTGATAGTTTTAAAAAGTGACAAACCGAGTACGCAACTGTGATAACGTAATTATAAATTAAGCATTTTTCCGACACAATTTTGTGAAAATGCAGCAAATTTTTGTCACCACCTGCTAGGGAGCTTGAACTAAGCTCATCCAGATTGATTTTAGGTTTTGAAGTGTACTCAGCTGAACTTTTCTGTTTGTTTTTAGTCAAGTCTTTAATATTTTGAAACGATTGCTCCAAAATAAGACACCTCCGATAATCCCGACAACGAGTAAAAGAGTTTTTACCTTTACTGTAACACAAGCGTGTCTACACTCGAAAAAGCCCAAAGCGTTTTTTAGTTTTTTCAGCTTTCACCAATTTTCTGGCATGTTTGTGCACTTTATGGCCAGTAGTTCTGAACTGATATTCTATAGCATGCAAAATGGTGCCATCAAGAGCTATTGGACCGCGGGCGTCTTCGTGAAGTCTAATTTGGCGCTTCTTCAAAAAAAGCTTGGACATCTCTACTGTAAGGATAACTGCGTTTAATGTGACATGAATTTCTGTTGCATACATGCTATTTCCTGTTATATATTCACGTTTTTGAGTAGAATATGAATAGAAGATCCAAAAAGAGCTTCCCCTAATTTATGATGGTTCACTTTAAAAAAGCGGCTTTATTGCGCACGCCTGCTTTCTGCATAACGAATCGCGTCCATGAAGTGGCCCAGAATAAACCTTCCAAAGTTTCAAAATAATTCTATGCATGATTCTGAGTGAAATAATTTACCGCTGATAATTGATTCCATTGTCGCGTGCGGAATGGAAAAGAAAAAGACAACCTCTCATTGCGACTGGCTAAGTATTGAGCAATGTTGTATCGAATTCGTCAATTTGTGAATAAGCAGTTGAGCACACTTTAAAAATATTATAATACGTTTTCATATATAGCCGTGTTCAAATATGAAATTTCAATTTGGAGCACTGCAACTAAAACCAAATTACATCAAGCAGAAATTTGACTTAATCATATTATGCCCATAATAACGAGTAATAAAAGATTCTCTCACGTCACTCACTTGTATAAAAAGCTAGATTTTGTAAAAATAATTGACATCTATAAATTTGAGCTTGCTAAATTCATATTTAAACTTTTTAATGATAAATTGCCGCAAATTTTTTAAAGTCGTTTTGAAAAACTGTACAGGTTTACCTGCATAAAACTAGAAGTGTCGAAAAGTGTAACTGTTTTTTTTTTTAGCAAGAGTAGCAAAGCTGCATTCAAAACTTTTTGAGTTTTTGAGGAACCAAAACGTGGAACGAAATTAATAAGCAATTAAAAAATTAAAATTTTAACAATTTCAAAAAACAATTGAAACAAATTTTGCATGAACAATACAAAAACTGAGTTTGCTGCGTAAAAAGTAATAATACATGCTTACACATATACTGTATACGTAATATATAACCTCAAACTGAAGGGTTGACAAAAGTTATCTGACAACTTTTTTTTCTTGCTTAGGAACCTTAAAACTCGACCTTTGGTTAATCTCAAAATATTGTTCGTTTGTTGACCATAGTTTAGAAAAAAATTTTCGGCGTTTTTAAACTGTTATGTGTTAAGTGTTAAAAAGAGTGGGATCTTAACTCAAAAAACGAAAAGTTTTTTGGCGCCCCAGACATTGTATCTATGTTATTTATTCTGTGTGCGTTCTATTTTTTTCATATACGTGCTTTGTCGAACAATAAACTACAATTACTGTTGAGTTTTACAGGTTTTTGATGTTTTACTACTGTGATTCTCTGTTGTGAAATTTGCTCAAAGTCTTTCTTATCGAGCATTGTTTAAAACCCTGATATCAATCACAAACGTGTTCCACGTTAGATGGAGGGTTTTAGTACTAACTTAAATCACGATCGTATTCGTCAAAAGGATATATGTGCCATTAAGCAGGATTGCGAACTTGATCGATTTTCATTTGAGTTCGAGTTCAAGCTCGAGTTCTCAAATTTATTGTTTTCGAGTTCAAGTTCGGCAAAAATATCAAGGTTTTGGAGTTCAGGCTGACAAAAATACTAAACCTACTTTTTGACCTAATCGCTCTTTTTTGTATACATTCTGTTTTTCTAGGTAGCCACGGTATAAATAAATAAATAAACGGCAACTTGAATTTATACAGCATGATTGCAAAAAATATTTCTTACCGACAAATTTTTAATCTTTAAAGTTGTTTTTTAATAAACTCGAACTCGACCAGTTTTATTCGAGTTCAAGTTCAAGTTCGGAAAAATTCTTTTTTCGAATGAGTTTTTTAAGTATGGCAAAACAACCGAGTTTTTCAAGTTCGAATTCGCAGCCCTGCCATTTAGAACCCGCTCGTGAACTAACATGCATCGCGCACTTACTGAAGGTAATCGGGCCACGCAGAAAGTTAGCGTTTTTTCAATATGTCAGGAACTCTTTCATTAGCATGCACTGCAAAGGAAAACAGTATTGTTTAGCGGCTACGAGCAAAATATGCCATCACTTCTCTTAATACGCTTATGATCTCCGTGAACCCAACCCATTCTCCAAAGATAAACTACAGAAGTGCTTTTCTTTTCTCGAAAATGATAATAGAAATTTCCGTTTTAGGTTTTCCAGTTACAATTTTGAATCAGATTCAATTTTTTCAACCAAACTAATGCCGTGGTGCAGTAATCAAATGGTCATCTCTGGAACCATGATTTCCATCATTGAGTCATGGTCAAAACGAATTGATTATATTTACTAATTTTTGTGAACGAGATAACGACTTACAAAACCGACAACCTTCTTAAATGCTAACGTAGTCGCTAATCGACTTCGCTTCTTTTGAAAGCTTAAAGCTAAAACTAAAAACTGTGCTTCTCGTTAACAAATCATGATCACAAACTAACGAAAAGCCAACTTAATTCTAATAACTGAAAAACCAGGTTTAAGTTGCAAATGAACTCTAAATTAAACTTTGTAGTAAACGTTCAAACATAAAGCAAACGAAGATTGAGCTCGTAATCACCGTAAGTCCAGCGGCAAGCAAAACGTGCCGCGCTTATCACATCTAACCAACCCGAGCACTTGCAGAGCCACGAGCTTGAAACTCAACACAAGAACTGTAAGTACAAAATGAAATGAAGTAAAGAAAAGCCACAGCATAAGCAGCTAAATAAAATGAGGTGTTAACGCTGCTCAAATTATAGGATAGTATTTCTTCATTACAGCACGGTATGGAAGGGAGTAGAAGACGATTTTTCCATATCAAATACTGGCAATTATCTTTCTTTCCATTCCATCTTAGAAATCTTCCATTCGATATTCCATTCCATACTAAAATTTTAGTAGAAGTTAGTCATGCAAACGCCCACGCACGAGCCATTGCCTTTTTCTCATACATTTGGTTTAAATACGACATTTTGTCACTGCATGGTTGCAAGCAGCGTAGTATAGTGGATATCATGCTAGCAACCAACCATCTGCGCCCGGGTTCGATTCGCGGTTGGGTAGTGAATGCGTGATGCAGTGGGAAATGTTCGAACTATGCTTTTTTTGCTTTAAAACCTTGCATTACAGTTAGGGTTGGGGCAGGGATGCCAGCCTGAGGGGATAGCAATTACATAGCAGCAGCTTTTTAGCTTACGCTTTGAGTAACGTACCGTTACGCTTTGAGTGTGGCTCCCTGCGTAAGTTTTGCATGACCAGCTCCTCGTTAAAAATTTAGGAGAAGCTAGTCGTTAAAAACTTACACAGCAACCGCAATCAAGCATAACCCTCTATTGCCTCTTTCTCATACATGTGGTTTAAGTACAACATTTTGATGCAGCTACATTGTGATTGGCGTGGTTAAGTGGCAAGCGCATGCGCCTTTTAACCATCGCACTTGGGTTTGAATTGCGCTTGGGTTGTAATCGTGATCAATGGAGGTTCACTGCATAATCACGGAGTATCAAAAAATGGGAAAGGAGATGCATGAAGCGTTCTTTTTTTTCTTGAAAACCTTGTATTACAGTTAGGGTTGGGGCAGCAATGCCAGCCTAAAAGATAGCAATTACGTGGCAGTAGCTTTTTTGCTTACGAAAGTGACGTACCGTTATGCTTGATCGCGTTTGCTTGCGTAAGTTTTTAATGACTAGATTCTCGTTAAAATTTTTTTTCATATTCCATACTTCCATACCACGAGGAGCTAGTCGTGCAAAACTTATGCTGGGAGCCGCACTCAAGCCTAATGGTACGTCGCTTTTGTAAGCAAAAAAGCTGCTGCCACGTAGTTGCTGTCCCCTCAGGCTGGCATTGCTGCCCCAACTCTAACTGTAATGCAAGGTTTTGAAGCCAAAAAAAGACTGCTCCGTGTTTATTTCCCCACACTTCCTTTTGCTCTGTATTGTTCCGTTCCATGCAATCGCAACCCCAGTGTGAATCGAACCCGGGTACGATGGTTGAAAGCTGAGCACGATAACCACTACACCGTGTTGCATGCAACAATGCAATGACAAAATGTCATATTTAAACCAAATGTATGAGAAAAAGGCAATAGAGGGTCACGCTTAAATGCGGCTCGCTACGTGACGTGTGCATGAGTAGCTTCTACTTTCCATACCAACGTAAGTTCAGACTGGAAGCTGAAAAAACCAGGGTGTGTCAAAAAAAAACTTTTTTTTGATTTTTTGAAGTCTCATGTGTTTAAAGGGTGCATTTTGGAGTAAAACTACCTTTAAAAAAATTTCTTTAAATTTATTGATATTTAATGGGTGCCCAACCCCTCAATTTTGACGCGCCCCCAAAATCAAACAAATGCTATATCTTGTGAACCAGTTGAGCAAGAGACTTTATTCAGCAACCAAAAGATGTCGAAATGATGGTTTTCGATCTATTCTTAATACATTTTGTTACCGTATCTAGTCAAATTTTTGAGATATAATGAAAAAAACATTTTTCGATCAAAAAGGATACAATAATCACCACGTTACAATACTTAAAAGACTTTACATAACATGTTTCAGAGAAATTGTTGTTTCAGAAATAAATTTAGCGCATTAGAACCAATCTTGCGATACACCATCATCCATTTTAATGGTAAAGTACGTAATGTGTTTGCGCTATAGGCAAACAAAGAAAAGCTTATAAAGTTTCTGATTAATTATGGTATATTTTAATATCACAACATTTTTCATTCAAAGTGGATTTCGCAATGTAATGTCATCTACTAAGCTTGTTTTCGTTAGTGTAGATTTCCGTTTTTCTGAAATTTTTTTCGCAGCATGGATACCACTTGGTATAAATGAGATCTTTTATTCGGGTTTGTGCTTAATTTATTGCGATAGGTTTTAGCCAACAATATGGCTCTTTCTGCAGAATCATTAACAACCTGCATTTTACTCAGAGCTTTTTTTAACAAGTTGTAATTGGAATCGTTTTTCCATTGCAAAACTTGTACTTCCAAAAAAGTTGATGTTGTTTCCATTTTTGCCGGAATCAGAAACAAATTTGGTCCAAATAGGTTTTTTGTTTTTGTACATTTTTTGAGCTCTGGGCTCACCACTTTATCTAATTTTTGAAGAGCATGACTGGATTTCGATTTGCATTGATCTTTTTTGTTGAGAGTAAACTACTTTGAAAAAAAGCCAAAAATGCCATTTCTTCGATGAGGTATTACAGATGAGCATCAAGACGATTTAGAGCTGCTGTTATAAAACCACCAAAAAACGGAGAAAGTTTCGATTTGCCCTGCTCGCTTCTGAGTTGGTGGAAAAAACCGAGATCATTGACGGTAGCTTCAAAATGAAGTGGACGCTGAATCCAACGTTTAAGATAGAATATTGTGAGGAACAGAGCTAAATATCTACGCTGTTCAATACTGAGGTTACTTTTAAACATCTCAAGTTTACGAAATTGGGCCGAGGGCATAGCAATTTTTTGTGGATATGAATGCAACAATATCTGCAAAAAAACCAATCACTTGATGGTAAACGATGACAACTGGGAGCTAATTCAACTTGGGCTGTTATGGTTGAATTCATATCCAAGCAATGTGCCTACACAATAATCAGGGCTATTAGATGCATTAGCAAATCGCATAATCTCTAGACGTTGCAAGCAGATAGGTCTACATCATATTATAGCCATTGCAGTCCTATATATACTGCTTACCAGTCAATGCCCTATTCCTATCCAACATAACAAGTACAGTCTTTTCAGTACATAAAAACACTTCAATCAGTCTCAAAAACACTAGCAAATGCACTAAATTAAAGTTTGTGAACCTGCAAGATCCGCAGCTTAGCTAGCCATGTGCGTATAGTTCAATACAAGAAAAACAAGGCGGAGTTCACAGATATTTCTGATCCAAAAACAATCCATTCTTACACATTCTTAAACTCTCCTGTTCCATTTCATTCTATCTTCTATTCCATTCCAATCCATACCATGAGTAAAAGCTAATCATGCACACGTCACGTAGCGAGCCGCATTTAAGCGTGACCCTCTATTGCCTTTTCCTCATACATTTGGTTTAAATACGACATTTTGTCATTGCATTGGTGCAAACAGCGCGGTGTAGTGGTTGTCGTGCTCAGCTTTCAACCATCGTACCCGGGTTCGATTCGCACTGGGGTTGCAATTGTGTGGAACAGAACAATACGGAGCAAAAGGAAGGGTGGGAAAATAAACACGGAGCAGTTTTATCTTGGCTTCAAAATATTGCATTACAGTTAGGGTTGGGGCAGGGATGCCAGCCTGAGGGGACAGCAATTACGTGGCAGCAGCTTTTTTGCTTACAAAAGCGACGTACCGTTAGGCTTGAGTGCGGCTCCCTGCGTAAGTTTTGCACGACTAGCTCCTCGTTATACCATGCCCTGAATATTGGGAGTTCACGCAGGCGCGCGAGTAGCGTCGTCCGCTACAATCAGTCAACTAACCACAAACAAGAAATATCTGAAAGCAATGGCTTAATAAGTCAGTAGACAATACAGCTCATAGGCTGCGCAGTCGAGTCGGTTAACCGCAATTGGGACGTGTTGTTTTGACACCGGATGACGCTGCACGTGTAGTATCTTTGTATTTCTTGGTCATTTTCATAGATGAAGATTGATTTGCTCATAACTAACAAACGGTTAAACCTAGCCAGCAGCGTGGCCGAGAGGTTAAAGGCGTCGTGTTTGCGACAACCCTGATCGAATAAGTTGGGTTTAACCCGCACCCTGGTTTTGTTGTTGCATCCTTGGATAAGACTCTTTACGATGATTATCTCTGCTTGGTGGCTTTGAACAAGCAGCAAATTCAATGGACAAGAATTCGAAGAAATCTACAAGAGCATTGGATCGTCAAAAACTCCTAAGCAGATGAGGATTCTTCCAATCACGAAGTAGCCAATGCAATGAAAAGAGTGCGGATCGTCCAATGAGTTAGCGTCTGACGCTGTACGGTGACAGGAGGACAAATATGCGCTACAACAACAACCTAAAAAAGGAAAATTTGGACTCGACAAAAAAATCCATAACAGCGTCATGTGTGCCAATTTTGGAGATCCTAGATCACGTGATCGTAAATTAAGCCAAAAAAAAAACAGGAAAAAAGGGTGATTTTGGGGTCGAAAGTTTATTAATTTGCTTCTAATTCAAAAACCACTTGACGTGCAAAGCTTAAATTTAGACGCAACATGGGTGCTTGTAAAGGCTTGATGCGCACTAAGTTTACGGGCGTCCAGTCATCGGCCAGAATTTTGCAGGCCGAAAATGAGCAAAAAATGGACGAATTTGAACCAGTATATCTATGTAAGAACCATTGTTGATGCAAAATGGCTTGTGATTTTGAACCCACTATCAGCCACCTTTCTTTTAATTATGTTCATTTACCCCAACTTGAATCCCTTTTTTTTGTTTTTAGCTATTGTAGATATCAGGAAGACTAATGTCCGCCAGAAACTTGGAGGGATTGCTGCTTCGTAGGGATTCCCCCAAACATTTTAAACTTTTAAATTATTGGAGCTAGATGGATCATATTTTTGGAATGGGTAAATATTAAAAATTAACTAAGCCTGACAAAAATTGGGGTTGCTACAATTGGGAGTCCCCCAAAGAAGCCCCCCAAAATCCAAATTTTTTGACCTTTTAATCTACTCAAATAAAATTTTACAGGTAAGTAAATACAAAGCAAAGATAAACTTTGAGAAAAGTTGAGAGTAACAAAGTGGGGTGGGTGATCCCCTCAAACGAGGCCTCCAAAATTCAAGCGTTTTAACTATACTCACGCTAGACACATGAAATTTTCAGGATAGGCAAATACAAAGAAAAGATTAAATTTGATAAAATTTGGGTGTACCTAAAGGAAGAAGTCCCCCCTCGAACGGAGTCGCCAAAATTCAAACTTTTTAGCCACTAACGTCACAAAGAGGAAATTTTCAGGAATAGGTAAATTAAGATAAATATGACAAAATTTGTGGGTACCCCAATGAGGAGTTCCCCTCAAATGAAGACGCCAAAATTTAAACTTTTTAATTGCTTAAAATAAACGCATGAAATTGTCAGGATAGGCAAAAATGAAGGAAAGATAAAATTAATTAAAATTTGGGGGGATCACAATGGAGAGGTTTTCCTAAACAGGGCCGCCAAAATTAAAAATTGTTATCCACTCATGCTAGACATATGAAACTTTCAGGATAACTAATATAACCGAAAGTAATATGACAAAATTTGAGTATACAAAAATGAGGAATCCCACTATTGAGTCCTCCACAATTCAGACTTTCAACCATTCAAGCTAGACACATGAAACTTTCAGAATAGGTAAATACAAGAGAAAGATAAAATATGGCTAATTTCAGATGCCACAATTGGAAAGTCTTCCTTATACGGGTCTTTTTGTTTCAAATTTGTAACCACTCAAGCTAGACAAATAGAATTTTCAAGATAGGAAAAATATAATATAAAAAATTTTGGGGATGCCCTACGATAGGGTTCTCCAATTATGCTGATACCTCACCTCATTAACTATACAAAAACTAATCAAATTAAATCTATTGAATAATCGAAAAGTTTGACGTCCTTCGTGGTCGACTCCTGGGAAATCATAACGACTTCCAGCTGGAGAATACCTTTGATTAGAGAAGCTGAGGGCTGCCGATGAGAGCCAAAAGCTCGAAACAGCGCTGTCCAGCTCTGTGCATCTATTGAATAAATTAGTATGAATTAAAGAATAACAGTAACAAAATTTGTTTTGGCAACATTGAGGAGACCATGCAAAACAACAACAAATTGGTAGCACAGTAAAGTAGAAGAGTCAAACTCAGGGGATTACTCTAACATTTAGGACGTTGAAGTACTTGAGCTTAATGGCTTTGGTAGATTTAAGCTGGATGGCCAAGGTTTTTACTAAACTATCGCTTGCGACGTTGAGAAAATCTTTTACTTGATCATCAAAGTTTTTGAACAACTTTGTTCAGAAAGCTCTGGTGTTGAATAATGGATGTAATGCAAGATACTGTACAATATCCAATGTGATGGCCGTTGTGTCGCAATGCTAATTAGCGTTCTCCGAATAGGAATGGCTGTGAAATGCATACATATT
Organism: Trididemnum nubilum; assembly: GCA_963965965.1. Classification (NCBI taxonomy): domain Eukaryota; kingdom Metazoa; phylum Chordata; class Ascidiacea; order Aplousobranchia; family Didemnidae; genus Trididemnum; species Trididemnum nubilum. The sequence goes on along the minus strand of OZ014484.1, from coordinate 35,990,331 downwards.
TGTGGCCGTGGTTAGTGTTAGTTTGGCAGATGTAATAATATTTTTTTGCTCAAAAGTGGCTGGGATTTTAAAGATCGCTCTATAATATTTCATAATAATGTTAAAAACTGTTAAGAACTCCAAAAAGTGGTGAGTTTTAGCGTTGTTATATGAGCTTTTTGCTTGACGTTACTTGATTATTTTGATAACTTTTTGAGACCTTTCAGCTTGAGAGCGAATAAAAACGGTTAAAATAAATTAAAAAGCGTGTAATGCGCAAGAGAAGTATATAATTTTTGATGAATAGTTGTTTGACTCTAAATTTTACACCTAGAATTCTGGAAAGCATGAAGTGGAGAAAATTAATTTGATTAAAGTAAATTAATATGAGTAAATTAAACTAAAAAAAACGTAATGTGCGAAAGAAGTAGATAATTTTTGGTGAATAGTTGATTGACTTTAAACATTACACTTAGGAATCTGGAAAGCATGAAGTGGAGAAAATTAATATTAGAGGAGTAAATTAATATGAGTAAAATAAACCAAAAAGAGCGTAATGTGCAAAAGAAGCAGATAATTTTTGGTAAATAGTTGTTTGACTTTAAGTATTGCACTTAGGATTCTGGAAAGCATAGAGTGCAATAAATTAACATAAGTTTTCAATTTCACGTCACCATTAAGATTAAACTCAGCAAAATCACTCATAAATTTATAAGAATTTGATCTTTTGTGTCTAAATTTTGCTTGTGTACGTATCTTGTTCCATGCTAATTGCTAACGCAGGCACTGTTTTAACTTAGTTCATAAATTTTGAGAAAAATCAGTAAAAATGTTCATGCATGTACTTACATAAAATTCTTCATAAAAAAATACTGTAGTAGGCTAGTTGTGGGGGTAGATTTGATACCGTATTTAGGACAGTGAATCAAATGTCTGGTCAGGATAATGTAAGTTACGAAATCCGGAAATCATATTGGCATTTTCACATCAAAAAGTTTTGTTTCAACTATAGTGGAATGCCGTTTTCTTTGTTATAATCGAAGCAAACCGTTACTGTCTGAACATTTGTTTTAACGTTTGCTTACAACCGCAATTTTAACAATTCCCAATGGTGCTAGGTGAAAACTGCAACAAACTTATTAATAAATGAATACAAGAACTAAGCAGAGTTGTAAAATTTTGATTGACATTTTATAGATACCTTTTCTAGACATTTAAAATTAGAAAGCTGTTAACCTCAAACTTGATCAAGCTAGTGGATCATTTCGAAAATCGAAAGCAATGTATTTCAGATCTGACTATCAACAACCATAAACACGCTTAACGCAATTGGAACGCTATTTTTAAGTAGATGAAGTCTTTAACTTAGTAAAGTTAGATACTTTCTCGAAGTCCCCGTATATCCGTAGCGATGTCACAATCTGGTTTTGTAAACACAATGTTGTCCGCCGTAAAGTCTTATAGCAGCTGTTTTGTGGCCGAAGTTGAGAAAGTTTTGAGGCCAAGCAGACGCATTATTTTATTAATAACCGCTAACAAATTTATGCTTCAAATATAACTAATCAATTTGCTTTTTATATATTTTGTTTAGAAGTTCTTTTTGGATGATTAAGCTAAGTGAAACACCCTGTTAAGGGTTTCTAAATTACACAGTAAATAGAATTAAACGTAAATACGTTTTTCGGTTGCTAGTGAACGGTCATGGCGTTTAATCAAATGGAGTTATTCCATGAGTAAGAGGCAATTACAAATCATATATCAAAGAATCGAGTGGTAACGCAATTGATCGAGCACCACGTTACCGCTCGATTCTTCGATATTGTAGCACCGGCCAGTTGGTCTAGTAGTAACGCTTTCGCCTCCGGAGCAGGAGGTCTGAGGATCAAATCTCGGTCTGGTCAAGTCGGACACAGGGTTGCCAATGGCTTACCACCGCTGCGACATTTCTTCAAAAAGAGCTGTGTTGCCCGGCGGAGCGACTGGGAGAAAACTCGCTACACGCTTCGGCGTAATACAGCGAGTATAATGGATGATTTAATTTGATTGATTTCATTCAATATCAAAGAATTATTCGTAGCACTAGGATAGAAACCTATGAGACAGTAAAGAAGAGTTTTTAAGGGGGGGATTTTCTAACTGTCAGTAGTAGTGCGGTAAGAACCAATACGTTTTTAAGGAACTTTGTGACACATTAAACACGTTCCGACACTACAAAGGAAAATAGCTTGCTTTAATATAGTTACGCCCTAGGCTGACCAGGAAAATTGCAAAAAAAATCCCCAATGCTGCGATAGTATAACAGGTTGCCAACAGCATATGATTGATCACAGTAGGAATACAAAAAAGTGCTATTTACAGTGCAGATTATTATATACGGAAACTAAAGTTTTGCTTGAAATATCAAGTGAGCAAAGATTTTCATTTCAGTGAGTTACAGAGTTCTTTAGAGGTAACATATACAGTAGTTTAAGCTCTAAGTCAATGCAAAAGACTGAAAAAGTTGATTTTGAATTTAACTGATTCAAAAAAGTGCTCTGCAGCGCAGGTCAGAGCGAAAATCAAAACATACAGTACAGGTCAAAATCAAAAAATTTGAAATCTTGCAGTCTGTTTCACTCGTAATCGGAATCATCAGGGGTGTCTTATTCAAATAGAATTAGATTTGAATTCCATTTCATTCGATTTGAATAAGACACTCCTGATGATCCTGATTATGGGTAAAACCCAAACTGTAGAATTTCAAATTTTTGACGTGTACAGTGTAATGTTATGATATTTAAAAATTTCTATATTTTTTCCTAAAAAATTTAAACTTCCAATTTATTCAATGTATTTTTTTTGTTGGAGCAGAATGATATTACAAACAACTTCTGCGTTCATTTTATGTTGTTCTGATGGATAATAGTCTCTTGCAGAGAAATATATTTTCTGTTATAAAAATAAAACAGAATCGCCGTCTGATATTAATATATTATATGGTTTTAATAAAGTTTGCAGACTCCATTTGTTATGATTCCGTTCAATTAGCAACCACTATGATAAGATAATTTTTCAACTTTAAATACAACTTTTTTTTTAATTAAAAAAAGAGAAGTACAAGCGGTAAAAATAAGCGCCCAAAATCTTCTTTCACTATTCTCCTTATCCGCATAAATAGATTTAACCTGTTTGACTCCTTATCATTGGCAACCTGGCGTTTGAAACTTTCCTGACATCAGAAAAGGATGACTTTGAATTGTTTTTTTGCAGATTATCGAACATTGGTTCGCCTATGCTGCAAGAAAATTTGCAAATTGGCAAGTTTTTGCAGAATAAGCGACCCAATGTTCGATATCAAAAGTAGCTTCTATTATTCTGCAAGAAATTTTACAAAGTTCAAGTTTATCATTATTTGACAATGCACGTATATAAAAAAAAGATAATTCACACACAATGTACTTAAAGAATCGCAAAGTATAGGGCACCGAAAAACCTTTTAGTTTTTTGAGTCAAGTTACCTCTCCCTCTCTTTTCAACACTTAACACATGACAGTTGAAAAAAGCTGAAAATTTTGCTAAAATACAGGGTGTAATAAAAGTAAGTATCAACTTTCAAATTTGAATAACAATCAAATGGCTGATTCAAATTTGTCAAAAGTTTACAAAAATATTCTATAAACTATTAGAACCAGATTACTATTCTAATATTTCGTTAAATTTACTTATGGACAGGATATTAGACCTCAACGTGGGAACTATCAATTTCGAGACAATCAGCCATGTTTTGACGCATTCGTACCCGACACTTTGCGATAAATCTAGTTTAACTACATAGTCCACACGATACTCTTAATTTTTAGTTCCAACTCTTAAAGGTTTTGAGGCCGTTTTGAGTAAATTTTACTCTTAAAGAAACCCAAAGAAAAAATTCACAAGGGGTTAAGTTAGGTAACGAGCGGCCATTTTATGAATGGAGCTCCAGCACATTATACGCTAGGAAAGTCAGAAATCGCTTAAATCAGTTGTTTTCCGGTAGGTGGATCGGGAGCAGAGGCCCTCGGGAATGGCCGCGCGTTCACCTGACTTAACCCCATGCGATTTTTTTCTTTGGGTTTCCTTAAGAGTAAATTTACTCAACACGGCGTTAAAACCTTAAAGAGTTGGAACCAAAAATTAGAGTATCATGTGGACTATAGTACAAAAGATTTATTGCAAAGTGTCCAACAAGAATGCGTCAAAAGGTGGCTTAATGTCTCGAAATTGATAGTTCCCACGTTGAGGTCTAACATCCTGTCAATACGTAAATTCAACGAAATATTAGGATGGTAATCTGTTTCCAGTAGTTTATGGAATATTTTTGTAAACTTTTGACAAATTTGAATAAGTCATTAGATTGTTATTCAAATTTGGAAGTTGATACTTACTTTTGAGACACCCTATATGATCAACAGAAAAGAACGATTTAATTTTAGTAATAAAACTTGAAACAATATTTTGAAATTTAATAAGATCGAATTTTAATGTCTCTATAAACAAGAAAAAAAGTGTTGGTTAACGTTTAGCAATCCTTCAGTTTGACGCTATATGCGGCTGCACAAGTTTAAGCAGTTTTTTTTTTTTTAATTTTCACGCAACAGACTTAGTTTTCGTACTGTTCAAGTAAAATTTGTTCAAATAGTTTTTAGAAAATGATAAAATTTTAATTCCTTAATTCCTCATCAATTTTGTTGTACATTTTGGTTCCTCAAAAAGTCAAAGAGTTTTGGCAAACAAATTTTCTTACCCGTGGAAAAAAAATTACAGTTTTCGACCCTTCTGGTGTCAAGCGAGTGAACCTGAACAGTTTTTACAAAACGACTTTGAAAGATCTGTGGCAATTTATCATTAAAAAGTTTATGCATGAATTAAGCAAGCTTAAATTTATCGATGTCATTTAATTAAAAAAAAAACTAACTTTTTATTTCAAAAAATCTAATTACAATATTTCATGTAATTTTACTTTAGTTGCAGTGCCCTGAAAACTGAAATTCCATACAGTACAGGGTTACACGTCATACGAAAGGATAATACAGCATTTTTAAGTGTGCTCATGTAGAAAACCACCAATTTAATACAACATAGCACCATCCTTAGCCAATTGCAACGAGAAATTTTTGACATGTTCTATTGTAGTCGACTTTTCGTTAAAGCGCAGTCCAACATGCATTTACAGATCGCATAAGATTTGCAACTCAAATTAATCCTAAATTTATAACTAACTGCTTACTGGTGAAGATTCTTTTTCATATTGAAATGTTGTTTTAGAATAATTCAACAATAGCTTGTTTCTGCATTGATACACTGCAATTGACAATCGACTTTTATTTCTAGTTGAGCTAAACTTTTATCTGAAAATGCCAAGCTGGTATCGTTAGCCAAGAGAGTGGCAGAGATTCGATGCTAAGGGAAGATCATTGATTTACAAAGTGAATAAGAGCGGACCTAGCGAAAAACCTTATATCGTTAGTGATTATGACCTGAAACAATATGTGAAAACATTTTTTAAATGACCAGCTGTTTTTGTTTTTTCAGAGCACACTCAAGATCGCAGTCAGTCGCGCAACCAAGGGGAAGGGGCTAAGGGGGCATCAGCCTCCTTTAGCCACGTCATTTAGAAAATAACCAAAAAGATGAAAAAGCGTTTAAACATGTTATGGACTTGACCTGAAGTGTATGGTAGCTCAAAAGGCTAGACAATTTAAATCTTTCAATGACTTCTGAATTTTAGCAATTTACTGTAATTATTGATATGGTTTCAAAAGTGCAAAATGTGATTTAAATGGCGTTAAAATCGTTATTTTTGCTATAAATCGCAAAAATCACTCAGCAGCTGGAGGCTCTGACCCCTCTGTGATACGCTTGAGTTGCAACGATTTGTTCAGCACGGAACCTAAATTAGACAATTTTTGTGCAAAAAACATTTACTTTTGGTTCAAATCCCCTCTCTCTTTGCAAAACCCTGGTTGCGCTTCTGGTCGCATTCACTCTTGCCGACAGATTTTTCAAGCAATTATACAGGCCGCATACAAAATGAGCTAAATAACGCTGCCGGGCTTATATGTTTCTTTTTTCAAAGATGAATACAAAATTGTTGCTTTAAAATATCAGTTTTTATATGCAAAAGTTCATTCTATTTTATAGTGTCCCCCATTTTCGGCTAGGGCCCCCCTCACTTCGTTTGGTCTGGCAACGGCACTGCTGGTAGCGTGTGGTCACCTCGTTCCTACAGTATTTATAAAAACTAGGGATTAAAAATTTAGTATAACGATGAGTAATATGAATGTTTTTTGCTTTCTACTGCCTTTGCCTTTTCCAGACTCAAAAAAAAACACGTTTTTTTAGAATATCTTGTTGTAAGCAGAAGTACGGATTGTGCTTTGCTATTTGATGGCTTCTCACTGTAATCCAATGGCTTTTAATCTTCGAATCCCTAGCTTCATTGTAGCATTTTTAAGGGTTCCTCGGTGGGTTGTGCATTATGCTTCCATGCAGTTTAGGCACTTACTGTACAAGCAGTAGCGCAACCAGGAGGGCTGGGGACTACAACTTCCTTTAGCCAAGTCACTTAAAAACTTTAACTCAAAATACAAACGTTTAAATCTGTTTTGAGTTGGACCTAAAAGTAAGAGGGTCTGAGCAATTCTTAAGTTTGAATAACACGTCATGCTGTGGTACATTAACTACAATCAACGATTTTGAGTAATTCCTTCTATTGCGTGGAATGTATCCGCTATACGCTTGCTATACTTCCCACGAGTCACAACTTTTGACTTATGTTTGTTAGTCAACTCTAAGCAGATCGCTTCGGGACATGGTTGATTGCAAAACTCTTCTACTTGGCTCATAAAAACTTGCGGACTTGCGGTGCGGACTTCAAATATTACGAAGTTGCGGACTTGCGGTTGCGGACTTCAAGAATTACAAAGTTGCGGAATTGCGGTTGCGGACTTCAAGAATTATGAAGTTGCGGCCTTGCGATTGCGGATTCAAGAATCCTTAAACGTCGTTGCGGACTTGCGGTTGCGGACTAAGCTTTTAAACGTGCAATTGCGGACTTGCGGTTGCGGATTAAGAGAATTGAAATTCGGTTGCGAATTTGCGGACTTTAAAAAAAACTTGCGGTGCCCAGCACTGCACATAACCCTACCCCTTTAAAGCTGGTAAAGAAAACCTGTTTATAGTAGCGGATTCTTTCTTTGCAACTGCTGAGAAAAGACATTTCGTCTAAACAAATTTTGGACTACGTTATTGCATAAACTGTTTATTAGTGGTTTGAAAACTTATAGTCTTGTCTTTTTTCTTCGCGATTCACTTGTTCTAAAATATGCCGATTTGTCCGATCAGCGTGAATTTTTTCTCACGTTTCACTTGTTCTAGGAATATGTCAAAACAAATCAGTCGAATACGCGTGACCGCAAAAAACTTTCTTTACAAGAAAAAAGTTTTTTCTTCAATGCTTTTTTCTTTTTCTCTGCGCTTCTTTTTAGAGTCTACTAATAGGCCGTTTGCTGTAAATTCTAGCGTTCACCTTGTAAAAAAATTTGAATGGCAACTTATTTTTTGCTTAAATACATTGATTTTTATCTCACAAACTCACATGCAAAAGTTCTCCACTTATTTTCCTGCAGTATTTTTTTAATTTGACCTGAAAGTTGGCTTCTAAAATGCGGATGAATACAATCAGACAACCGGAATCGACCAATCATAAAATAGAATAACTTGGGGACTTTCCCTTCAACGAATTTTTAAAAACTGCTTTGGATCAGGTCCTGAGGTAGGCTACACTGATTTAACGGTTAGTTTTCTTACTATGTTAGCTTAAATTGGGTTAAGTGGGTGCAATAGTTGGATTTTGTTCTTAAATTTGTTTTAAAAAGAAATTTTTGGCAAATTACTAGCAATAAATACTAGTATCCATGGTGAAACATCGCTTTAAAGTAGACCTAGGTCTACTCAGTATAAATAGCCAGGTACTTGGTAACCAAAAGTGATATGACGTGCCAGGCAGAAATTATGAAGCATTGTTTAAAAACAGTACTTTAAAATAGCCTATAGTTACTGGTACAGAGATAACAAAGTTATATGACCTGCCAAGCAGAACATCGTCGCAAACTGCTGTGTTCAGGTATCAGTAGTAATTTTATGACAGTGCGGCGAAAATGGTCGAGACTTTTAGATTTAAAAATGCACAAAACATGTAGACATAGCATTGTTTCTCAAACAACTAGGCCTAATGTAGATTTGTATTTGTAGACCTAGCATTGCTGTGCAGGCTCCTAGATAAAATAGAATAGATTTGTACTTCTAGACCCAACTCCCATGAAGACACTGCGACTTGTCAGTTGAGATTTTGTTCAACGCTCTCTCAATTTTAGCCTAGTAGCACTCTGTTTAACAAAGTTTAAATCAGAGGCGGAGTCCTCGAGGACAGATTTTGAAGTCCTTGGCCTAGAAGCTCAAGTCCTTGTCTTTGAAGCCTACAAGCATGGGCGTAGTAGCTCAAAAGGATTTGGGGGAGCACCAAACTTTTGCCCGAAAAATGACATTGAATTTTGCCCGGAAAGTGATCGGTTTTTCCGTCCAAATTAAGGTGACCTCCAAAAAAAAAAGGTCTTCACTGAAATTGAGACGGTTTGATGAATATTAAATTGCCCAAAATTTTGACGCAAACTTGCCCGAAAAATATGAAATTGCCCAAAATTTTAATGCAATATTGCCCAAATAATATAAAATTGCCCAAAATTTCGACACTTTAAAACCAAGCGTGGGGGCCAGTGCCCCCCGGACCCCCCGCCTCCTACACCACTGCCTACAAGTCCTCGAAAATGTCCTGTTCTCGGCTTAAGGACAGCATTATTTTTTGATTGGTTGAAAAGGAAAATAACCAAACAAAAAATAACCAAAAATTCTAGCTTTTCAATTCATTTTTTTTCCTTATTTGAAAAATATCATATATTGTGATTGCCAAGTCATAGTAAACCTTATTTTAAATGGCATTGTGTGAAAGCTTCCATCAGAGAATGAGGGGCAAAAGGCAGTGTAGAATTGTTATTCTTATTTCTGCTAATATTTCCGGTGCGGGTGGTACAAACCGCAAAGCCTTAAAACCATCAAGAGCCATAACAAGGGATCCGGGGTCCTGACGCAAACATTTTTGAGTTGCTAATGCTAACTCATGACCGTGCTTATCTGAGTATGGACTCGGAAAAAAGTATATGTGCGTGATAATGAAATGTAATACAGTTACCACGGCAGTTGCGTAGCCAGGGGGGAAGCGGGGGGTGGGGGGCCTATAGCCTCCCCCATTGGCCTCTCAACCAAAACGTAGAATAAGAAAAATACCACGTTTTTAGGTTTTTTGAGGCTGTTTTTTGCGCTGGAATGGACTAAAAAGTGATTTAGAGCATCTTTTGCAACATATCTTCAGGAGAGGCTAATTTGTCAAAAATTAAAGTCACAAATCAATAAAAACTTTGAAAAATGCCCAAAAATAAACAATCAATAAATTTTGATCGCTAGTGCAAAAACGCCAAATATAGGTTTTATTAACAAATATGTTATAAACTCAGAAATAAAGGAGAAAGGGGCTATTCAGTGTTGATTAATTACCAATCATTTCTCTAAAATCTCTTTTCATTAGCCTCCCCCCGATTATTTTCCTTTATAAAATATAGACGAAATAGATTACTCCGTTTGAGTTTTATTGAATAATAGGATTTTATGATTTACCAGCATGTAAACAAGAGAACTGCAATGTTATTATTAGCCACCTCCCACATAGCCCGTTAATGCAACCGGTTGAATCATGTTGCACTGCCAACTTCTATACCACTTTTTAAAAGCATTATTTTTATTAAAATAGCCCTAAAATTAAGTTGTTTTCGCAATAAAATCCAAAATTATTGAGCGCTAGGGGCTCTGCCCCCAGACCTCCGTGCCTTCGGCGGCTGGGGGTTTCTCCCCCAGACCCCATTTGACCTCCAGCGGCTGGGGGCTCCGCCCCCAGACCCCCAAAACAGCCCCCCCATTGTGAATTTCTGGCTACGTGCCTGTACCAGGGATAGCATATTAAACAGAATATGTTAGTGTATCCGTGATATAACTAACAAAACTTATCTTGAGTAAGCCACCTTGTTCTGAATGTATGCGAGCAAAAATTGCGAAGATTTTTTTTGAAATAAGAAAGAGCAGCACTCTAATCACTGTTATGCGATCTGGGAAAAAGCCACATTTGCTGAGCAATTTTTGCATCAAAAATCGCCGCTAAGAATCCTCAACAGCAGAGGCGGAGTCCTCGATGACACATTTTGAAGTCCTTGGCTTTGGCCTCCAAGGTTAAATCCTTGGCCTTGAAGCCTGCAAGTCCTCGAAAATGCCCTGCTCGGCCGAGGACATTAAATTGTTGAAAATGATCCATGGCCATGAGCTTTTTCACTTTATCTTGGAAATTGGCATTTCCTCGCACGAAGACCTTTTTTTCGTTTTGGAGAACACCTGCGCCTTGTGTCCTTGGCCTTGAGCATCCTGTCCTAGGCCTCGAGAAGTCAGCCCTTGGCCTTGATCTCGGATTTTTTTGTATCATTGGCCTAGGCTTCGACCGTTGTGTCTTTGACTCCACCTCTGTCCTCGACAAATAATAAACTATACTGTATCAGAAAAAAGCGACAGTCGCGTAGCAAGGATTTCGCAAAGGGGGGGGGGGGGGGGCTTTTTTTGAAGTTTGATTCAACCGTAAACGAACTTGACCCGAATTTTCATTTGGTTTCAATTGGATTGAGGCAAATTCAGAGCGTTTTTCTGCCAAAATCGAGTGATCTCCAAAAAAAAAGTCTTCACCGAAATTCAGAGCGTTTTTCTGTCAACTGACACCCACTTCTACTTCTCATTTCACGATCTTTGGGGGGGCTATTTTCGTTTGGGGGGGGCTATTTCCCGTTTTAGGGCAAAAACCAACCTCAAAACTGCTAAAAGCATGCTATTTTGCATAATGTTCAGTCCAATGGGGGGGGGGCTATATCACCATTTGCCCCCCCTAGCTACGCTACTGGCTGGAAAGATGCGCGCTGCAGTCAATCAATTTTTCACACGACGTCATTAAGACGAGGAGAAGCTCCCATGAAAAATTTGGGCCTTTTTCGAAAAAAATAATGATTTATTATTTTTACGTTTCTACAATTGTGAGCTCTTCAGAGGGGGAGGGCGACCCCGGGCAAATTGCAAATTTCTTCCAGGCTTTTTTCCTTGATACAGCCCTGCTAAGATTCTCAAGTTATTTTTGCCATTAAATAATTTATGTTAAATTTTACAAAGTGACGTTTGGCGACAGAAACGCGTGCCCTCATTCATCGATAGGCAATTAATGAGCTATAGAAAAATATCACGCGTAATAAAACGTAAAAAAGATTAATTAAAATTAGGATTGGGGAAAATGTGATAAAACTAAAGTTTTTCAACTTAACTTTTACGTTACCGGTATTTTCTTTTTTAAAATTGCTTTAAAAATTTAATTGTTTCACCTCTTTCAAAATCACAAAAACTTTTTTTATTAAAAAAAAGTCACTAAAATTGTTCAACAGAGGCATTTGAACTTTGCCCTAGACCCCAGACCCCGTTTTTTCCAAGGACGTGAGCTTGCAAATACTGGATACGGTCCCTTAAATCATTTTAAAAACATAAATTATTTTACTCTATTTCGCAATACTTTTAGATTATAATATCGTAGTCGCTATACAATGTTTGAAAACTATGATAACATTTTTAAAAATCTACAAAAAGAAGTCGTTCAAACAATAAAGGTTGTTTTGGAAAAAGCACTAAAACGGTGGGGATGAGAGATCCATAATCACTCAGAGGACGTTTACATTGGGGTTTTAACTGATGAAGCTAAGGTCTTAAAATTGACCGTTTCCATGTTCAGAAGTTAGTTACTCTCATTTCGCGTAACGGTCTTAATTGTTTTACTACCACGATACCGCTATGGAACGTAATCAAAATTGCTGCTAACGCGTAAAACTTCAAAATAACATTCGTTATTTTTAGAAACTACCATTTTCAAGTTATCATGAAAAACTTAACAAAATGCAATGTCTTACACTTTCGCGCTTAAAAACAGTCAAAGTTTGCCGACCATAGCTTTTTTAAAAATTTTGTCCTTGGTCCTTGGCTTTGGCCTCGACCAATTCTGCCCTTGGCCTCGAGAGGGTCTGTACTTGAAAAGCCGGTCCTTGGTTTTGGCCTTGAATTTTTTTTTCAGTCCTTGGCCTCAAACATTGTGTCCTCGACTCCAGATCTGCTTCAAATATCGAACACGTAACGTGCAACTTGAATGTGATGATTGATGACCACGACAATGAAAATAATTTGTATTAATGTGATCGGTGATATTATAGAAAAAGTTTTGATTTCTCCAAACATTGTTGAAGCTTAAGACATCACCGGCAACCTGCATATTTTGCTTTATTTTTTGCACTTTCTTAAGTAATCAAAAGTGTTCTAATTTATTTTTCAATTGTTACTTGCTTCGGATGCACCCTAGAGTTAGAGTTCACCTAGCACACCTATCAAAAATTGATTTTTACCAAAAAATGCGATTTTGCTTTTCATCAACACAAAAAATATCCTGGTTTTGCAAAATTTTGACAAAAACTTCATATTGCAATTTATATTGTGACGTTTCATTCATTCGTTACGTTTTTTGTGACGTCATCACTGACCGGTTACGTCATTTTAAAAGTACCCTCATCAAAAATCCTGTTTATAATTGTGCTGTTATAAGTTAATATACTTATTTTAAATATTTAACAAGCATTTGAAACATGTTTGCTTTTGTAGTTAATTTTATTGATTTTTGTTCACTGTTTTCTAGTCAAATAAGGCCCCAAAATTAATAAATTTTTCGTTTTATCTGTAGCCCAATGCTTTTGGAAAAGTTTATGTCATTATTGTACGTTCAAACAAATGAAGTAAACTCCTATCGATGGTTAATCACTGAAAAATTAAGGGGAAAATTATTAAAAGCTTAAATAAACACAAAAGAAACATTTCGCCGCTAGTAGTGCTAGAGAGCGCTGGGGAGAATTGCTTAATTTAACTTTAAAACCAAACTAGAAATTAGCGCATCTGAAAAATTGTCAAAATAAGCAAATAGAAATGATAAAAGGATTTAAACCTGCACATCATGCGGAAAATATGTAATTTTTAGTTTTGAAAATCCCCAACTTTAACCCCCATTTGCTCGAAAACTGCAGGGTAATTTTTGGAGAACTTTTTATATAAACCTCCTAGGATGAAATACAGTCTATCTGCATCAAAATTTTTTTGCCACTCAAACTTTTTTACAAACTCGATTTTTAAGCGTCCTAGAATTTACAGCAAACGGCCTATAAATAGTCTATGATTGTTGTATCATGCAGCCTGCCATCAAGCGGGAGAAAAACTCAGTTATACGAAGGGCAAGTTTTGGCTACTTGTTTACTGCTTCCGTAGCACTCAGACTTTAGGCAGTACAATGTTTTAAGCTGTTGCCATAAATTTTATTTCACAACTTTTTCGATTTTACGAGTCGCTTTTAACCAGGGCATGGTATCGAGTGGAATGGAATGGAAAATGGAATGGAATGGTAATTTCGGTATGAAACATGGAAGATGCCAGAATGAAATGGAATGGAAGATTTCAAAAAGTATGAAAGACAATCTTCCATACTTCCATACCAATTCCATACTAGATTTCGTGCAATTATTTACAGAAAAATACATACCGATGTCGGGTGGTGATAAATAATATTGACACAAAAGTAATCAACTTCAATATCTAAGCGTATTATTCGTCTACAAATCGCGGTACTTGGTTGTTTATGTTGAGCAAACAGTGTACGTCAGAGATGGAAACCAGTCGGGTCGACCGGCACCGGTCGGGTCGAAGGGCCGGTCGGGTTGCCGGTCGGGTCGAGATTCTTCGACCGGCCGGTCAAGCCGGTTGGAATACCGGCCAAATTCTCCTTTTTTGCATCTAAAAGACATCAAAACGCCAACCGAAATATACTTCAATATTTTATCATAAATAAAACTTAAAAAAAACAGTATTAACAAACTACACCTTTTGAAAACACTTGTTGAATGGTTTCAAGCTGTGACCAATATGCTGTGACCATTAAGACATGCACATCCAGGGGCCTATTTAGGGTCGGAGTATTGTGCCATGCTCCCCTTTGGGCCACGGCACAAAGCAAAGAAGTGCAAAATATACGTTAAAATCGCGTAATCAGATTCCAATAAAGCATGTTTGAGGGAGAGGATTGCGCTGCCTGGCAATTTAGCATCATTTTAATCAGCTTAAGAGTAGAAGTGGCACAGATTTCAAATTTTTTAGTACATGCTAAAATCTTGCCGCTTTGAAAAGCTTTTCTCAACTTAAATTTACCACACTCTACATTGGGCAAGAAACAGGGCATGGTATGGAATGGAATCGAAAATGAAATAGAATGGAACGGAAATTTTGGTATGGAATATGGAAGATGCCAGAATGGAATGGAAGATTTCAAGAATGGAATGGAAGACAATCTTCCATACTTCCATACCAATTCCAAACTAGATTTCGCTCATGGCATATACAGAAAAGTAAATACGGATAGTATGATTACTAAAAATATGTGGAAGCGTTTCGCAGCTAATCATCTGTCGACAAATTAATACGGTAATTCGGTCATGAGCATTTAATCGTTGCGCAAACAGTGTTAGAACTGTAGGCATTGCATCGTAATATCATAGTATATAAGTTCATTGTAATTTGCAGCTGCATTGATGCTGACTGGCTTAACTTTTATTTTGAGAATGACAATTTGCTTAGTGACGTCGCCAGAGCAAACGAAGTTAAGGTGCACTAAAAGAGACAGAACTTTCCCATATTAAAATTGATCTTGTACGGCTGCAAATTATGCTCAATTTCCAAATTGTGCAATCATGTCGTAAAAAGAGACATGGATAAGTCCGGTGGTGTTTCTTAGCTCCTTTCGTTTCCGGCCCATAATTAAGTGTCAAGTCTATCTGCATCAGTGACTGCGATCTAAACAACCTTGAGTGCGCTTAAAAAAAAAACAAAATAGCTCGCCTTTCAAAAAACGAAATAAACTTTTTTGCTGGTCTGCACTTCTACTCTCCGACTCACCTATAAACATAAGTGTAACCAAGATTTTGCTAAAGGAGGAGGCTTGGAAGTTAAAATTTTTTTGTTTGAAAAATGCCTCGATTGGGTGGTAAGCTGAGCAAAGCGGTGCGGCTAAATCATCTTATATAGACAGGGGTCTGGGGACGATGCCCCTGTCGCTGGGCGATTTTTTGATTTTTCCAGAAAAAACAACTATTTTAACGCCATTTGGATCACATTTCGCACGTTTTTAAAGCTATTTGAAAGAATTAAAGTGTAAGACTTAGAAGCCAGTGGAAAAATTAAATTCCCCCGCCGATTCAGTCCCTACTTTACCAACAGAGCAATTCAAAAACACGTTTAAATGCTTTCATTTTTTGGTTAAAATTTTTTAGTGACTTGGCTGAAAGGGGGGGGGGGGCTGACGCCCCCTTTGCCCTCTTAGTTGCGTCTCTACAGTATATCCGTAAACGCTTTGCAGCCTGTTGTGCATCCCGACCCATTGTTTGAGAAACAATGGCTTCGGGCTTAGAATACTTCGAATCGAATACGATGCAAACATTCATAGCTATAAAATTGATATGACTAGCCTAATACCTTGATGACCTTTTAGGTTCAGAGGTGTAAACTAGTGATGTTAAATCTGGTGTTTGAAACTTGAACCACTACACTTTCGGTATCAAAAAACTTCAATATATTGCTAATGTAGGTTACTTGAGTCAAGTAGGTAAGATTAAATGCTACTCCTTTTTGCATCATTGTCGATTTTTTTGTAACGTAATGCTTCAAAAAAAGTATTTTTAGTAAACCAAAATGGGGGCAAAGCCCCCGATAGCGACGGCAATGAATTTGCAAAGTGAAAAAAGAATTTTCCTTCTTCGTAACAAAGATTTGTTTTGCATTTCTATCCTCGATTAAACTTAATTCTTTATTGTTTTTTTTGTATTTAAACTTTTTTCGGTATCTTCGTAAAATGATTGTGGCAGTTTGGCGAAGCCAAATTTCATAGTTGGTGTGGTTACAAACTTGCAATCATGAAACCCAGTGCTTATGGGTCAACCTATTGCCTGTTGACTGCGTGGTTGATGTTTTTATGCTGAGTGAATTTTTATGGTAGCTCATTGCGATAGTCCTTGAAATATGGGATGAGATGCATCGTACCATACTGCTTACCTTCTCGAGCAACGACTTGCAAAGGTACACTTAACGTTGCAAAAATGCTATACAAATTACACTTTGCTTCCGGTTTAAACTTACCTTGGTGTGGAAATATGGAATGGAATATGGAAGAAAATTTTAGTATGGAATGGAATATGGAATGGAAGAAAATTGCCCATATGGAATATGGAAAAATCGTCTTCCATTCCACCATTCCATAGCATGCCCTGGCGAGAAAGACATAGCTCTCATTTTTTTATATCTAACTAGCCATGGCTTGTTCTGAAGTTGTAGCATTTCTACAAACTGCTGGGACACATTATATTTCGAATATTTTCTAGCCAATGCCATAACAGTTTAGTGTTTGCTGGTCGGCAAATTGCAAATAATCTGTCACCAATAGCTAAAAAATTGTAACTTTATTTTGGGCTTTTGCATAATATCATTAGAAAGAACGTCTAATAATTTAGCTTGTGCCCTATAGTTCTTTTTATGCTTATTTTGTTCACGTTTTGCGCTGCTCAAAACAGGTCTTTTAAACCGAAGCTTAACCAAAAAAGGTCTTAAAATTGAATCATTTTTGCAAAAAAGCAAATTTTTTTGCGTTTTTTTCTGAGACCCCGCGCAAAGTCACAAATTTTAACAACTCACCCATGCCCCTCCGTTTGAAAATTTTTTATGAGATACATTGAACAGTGAACAAAAATTTTCTGCGAAAAAACCGGTCGACCGGGCCGGTCAGAAACCGGTCAACCGGCCGGTCGACCGGCGGTTAATTGGCGATTATTTTGAAATTTACCGGTCGGGTCTGGTCGAGAAAATCTTGACCGGTTCCATCTCTGGTGTACGTAATGCATCATTGTAAGTACATTGCAATTTGCAGCATTGATGTTATAGTTGACGACTTTGACAGGTTAGACTTCTTTTATTTTTAGGTTGACAATTCGCTCGTCCTAAATTTTGTTTTCGTACGTCGTCACGATAACTCGTATTTGCTATTTCATTCCCATTTCAGCTTAATTTTATTTATATTGTAGGTTTTTAAGCTTATGATAAATCATTTAGGTATTAAAGCTTGATATTTCTATTACGATAAATGATTTTTAGCAGTTTGGTTATGACAAATTTTATAGTTGATGTGAGAGCAAACTTGTACGGTAATCATAAAACCATTGACGTAACCAGGGGGCCTGGGCCCTCTGTCTCTCCCACAATTGAAATGCTACCAATGATAAAATGATGACACAAAGCCTATTTATTCAGTTTCTTTTAGCATTTTTTGAGTACAAGAGTACATGCGAATAAAACAGCAATTACCAATAACTTAATATTGACAACCAGGGGCCTGGGTTCTCTCAATATAAATTTTTGCCAACCAATTTAAATGTCCAAGCCGGGAGGAACACAGTGTTTTTGTTCTAAAAGGTGCAATCTCAGGCCTCATTTTACTTTTTTATGCAATAATATGTTTTAGGGCCCCAGCTAACTTATATTGCAATAACATAATTAATAAACATTTATTGCATCTAATGTACCAACTTTAAATTCCACCTTCACCACCAACCAACTTTAAATAACAATCCACCTCCAACTTGTCAGTTATCACGCGACAAAATGCTTCTGAAAAAAACCTAGCTAGGTGAAAATGCTTATTGAACAAATTATTGAATTTGAATCGAGAGTGCCAGGGCTCCTGGTTGTACATATTCCTAAAACTGGTTATTTTCATGATAAAACAAAAATCCTCAAAGGCAAATCTTCGATGAATGATTTAATGCTAAAAATGTTGCAGAAAGCAATGTATCTTGATTCCTCTGGCCAATCACAAAACTCAACAACAAAATGCAAGATTTTAAACGTGTTTTGGACTTGACACGAAGTAAAGGGAGAGGTTTGTCCAATTAGCTTTCAAATTTCAAAAATTTTGTTGTTTCAAATGGCTAAGAAAACATGCAAAATGTGATCCAAATTGCATTAAAATAGCCATTTTTTTCCAAAAACTTACAAAAAATCGCCAAGCGGCTGGGCGCTTTGCCTCCAGACTCCCATAGCCTCCGGCGGCTGGTGATTCCGCCCGCAGGCCCCGTCTGTGACACGTTTAACTTGCACAAATTCGCTCACCACGTCTCTCAATTTTGATATGTTGGTAAAACTTTTTAACCTGCGGTTTTAGTCCTTTCGCTTTAGCAAATCCTGGTCACGTCTAAATCATACCCGCAGCTTCTGATCTTTCATTCTTTGTTCCAAAAAAGTCTCTCTTTTCTAAAATTTCTGATGACGTCATTGCATGTGATTTACGGTTTAGCCCTCCCCCAGTCCAAAATCCTGGCTACGCCTCTGCATTAAACCATGCGCAATATGCATATTAGATACCGTTTGTTGCGTCTTAGCATTGTTGATGCTCCTTCAGGAGCGGTTGTTTGCAACATTGCAAAAATGCAAAGCAGCAAAATATACGTTGCATTGTTTCCAGTCTAAAATTTTTTTGGTATGGAAGTATGGAATGGAATATGGAGGAAAAACTTAGTATGGAATGGAATATGGAAGAAAATTTTAGTATGGAATGGAATATGGAATGGAAGAAAATTTCTGGTATGGAATATGGAAAAATCGTCTTCCATTCCATTCCAAACCATGCCCTGCTTTTAACCGCATCTTTTAGAATATTGTTGATAGTCAATCTTCTGAAACAAAGCTCTATGATATATAAAAGCAAAATTAGAGCAAAATACAACTATAAAAATCACAGTAAAAGATTAAAAGCACAACAGTCTTGCTTCGTCCTTGGAACTCATCAGCTGCTACAGTAATCTGTAAAAGAATCATAAAAAATGTTTTTTTATTGTTTTTATAAATCTTTTACAGATTACAGATGCACCCGATAAGTCTTGGACGGAACAGACTATTGTGCTTTTAACATTTTACCGTAATTTTTATTGCTGTACTGCAACTTTTATCAACTTTTGCGCAAAATGTAAAAGTGTGATTTAAAAAGTATGCTTTAATACTAGAGTATTTCAATTTAGTTCTCGTATGCTCTTTGAATTGTGTGACAACAAAGTTGTATCGGATTGGGTGCGTGTTGCGTCTCAATGTTATTTATGAAGGAAGTATTATAGAACTATAGAAGTATTATAGAAGTTCATCAACGATACAACCCTAGAAGTACTGTAGTACTTTAGTGTCAGAACCAGGGTTACGGAGCCATTGCAGAAAAGGTCTAGCTCTAACTCCAGAGCTTTTAAGGCCTATACAATGTTTTAAAACTTGTTGTGCATTGGCCTAAATCGAATTTTTACTGCATTTTTTGTTCAAAATAAATTTAAAGTTTTCAGAATTTTGATGCTACAAAAACTAGCTTTGGTTATGAGTTTCAGTCCCAACTTATTTATAGGATTTAACTACCTAGACAATTCTGATAGTTACTTGTAGGAATACTATACTAATTTAAATAGCACTCTTGACTCCATAAAGCTGCCATCCCACAGGCAACTTTTTTGCGACGCGATTCGAAGATTTTCTTCGCGTAAAAATCTCTCGCACTGCTGTTACTCACACAACGCCAGACTTACTTTCCGCGGTCGCGTCTGGCAAGAATTGCCGCCGTGTAAGTCCGGCGCTAATTCGAAAATAGTTTTTGATGATAATTCGAAAACAGTAGTTTCCAAAAATAATGAATGTTATTTTAAAGTTCTACGCCTTACCAGCAATGTTGATAACGATCCGTAGTGATATCGTGGTAACGAAACCAAGCAGCAACTCGTAAATCGGAATAACCAAATTCTAAACTCGGAAATGTCAATTTTAAAGCCTTAATTTTATGAGTTAGGGCCCCGGCGCAAACGTTCACTGATCATGAATTCCCAATTTTTTTGCAGTTTTTCAAACATAAGTCTTATTATTTGGTTAAACCACTGCTTTTCATAGAATTGTTTAAAATATTATTATAATTATATTATACTTTCTGAATATCACATTGCGATTATAACATTATTATCTAAAAGTTTTGGAAAATACTGTAAATTTTTCTTTTTTTAAAATCAGGTATTGTGTCCGGAATTTGCTTGCTCAAATCATTCGAAAAAAATCGGTTCTGAGGGGCGAGAACCTAGTCCCATGCCTCTGGTTGAATTATTTTAGTGATTTTTTTTCTGAAAAATAGCAATTTTTGTGATTTTCAA
The DNA here is from genome assembly GCA_963965965.1 of Trididemnum nubilum. Taxonomy (NCBI): domain Eukaryota; kingdom Metazoa; phylum Chordata; class Ascidiacea; order Aplousobranchia; family Didemnidae; genus Trididemnum; species Trididemnum nubilum. The sequence goes on along the minus strand of OZ014484.1, from coordinate 35,969,854 downwards.
AGGAGATTAAGCAATTTTAAAGCGATTTGAAAGAAAACACCAACACCGAAAAAGTTAAGCAAGAAAAACACTAGTTTTCTCATTTTTTCCAATTCTAATTTTAAGTCAATCTTTTTATTACGGTTTAGTGCATGTTATGTTTCTTTTTACTCTATAGCCTCGCATCTATAATGCCTATCAATGCATGAGCGCTTATGTTTCGGCCGCCAAAAGACACTTTGTAAAATTTAACATTGAAGGTATTTAATTGCAAAAAGTAACCTGACGATCTCGGCAGGGCCGTATTAAGGAGGAAGGCATTGGAGACATTTACCCCGAGCACCCCTAAAATACCCACAATTGTGAAAACGCAAAAATAATAAATCATTAATTTTTCCAAAAATGCAGATATTTTTTGTGGGGGTTTCGTCTACTCGTATTTTTATGGCGTTGTATGAAAATTGATTATGTGCAGCGCACATCTTTCAACGCATTCGAGCAATTGTAGTTATTTATAACTTCACACCTGTTTTTTATTAATTATTTAGGCAGCGTTTTTTGTTTTTTTATACAGTAGTTTTTTACAGTATTTGGGATTCTTCGCGGCGATTTTTCACACAAAAGTGGTTCAGCGGGTATAGCTTTATCCCAAACTACTGGCCGTAATTATAGTTGTTTTTTTCTTATTTTAAAACCAGTGACGTAGCGTAATTTTTCGATAAGGCATGCAATTACAATGACTTTATCAGTTTTGATAACGTCAATGAATGTTAGGCAGTAACATAAAAAAGCAACTTGCACCGCCAAATGTCTTGGATTGAAACTAGGTCTCCTCAGTACACATTAGTGTGTGCAAGTCTTTCTTGTGTTAATGTACTACAGACAGTGAAAGTAGCAGTTTATATGTGCCAGTATCCAGTACCATACGGTACCGGTACTAGGCTAACACTAACAGTACAGTTGGCCTAATAACATTGGGTAAAAACATTAATTGTAAAAGTAAGCTGAGCCAACTTGCTGAATAGCAAATACTTAGCCTACTTTCATAGCCTCTTTTCCTCATGTCATTATAACATACCGTAGCCTGGCAACCATTTACGATGCTATTGAGTACCCGAGTGCAATATTAAGCAAGCTGGAAGACATAGGCTAATCCAATGCAAGTCTGGTTAGGTTTGACCTTGTTTATTTTATTTAAGAATCGGTAAAGCACAAACAAAACAGCTAAACAACCTATCGGTAATTTATTGATAGTCTAAAAAACTTTTATGCAAACTCTACAACTGGCTTAGGCGTACTAAGTCCCTACAGCGGACCAACTACCGGTTGCCTCTCTATTTAAATGTATTTAACATCTTGCACTCACTTTTATAGCTCTACATTTATCCTAAACAGTGCGCACAGTATCATATCAAAAACTAATTCTGACTCTCAAAACCTAATGCTAATACTTACAGACTATCACAGCTTGATATTGCCGCAAGTTATTCGCTTTCAGCATATCGCTTAATTACATAAAATAAATGCCAACATGCATGCAATATTTAAAATTGCTTGCATTGATGCAAAGTCTATGGCTTGTTTTAAGCTAATAAATATACTGTTTTAAATCTAAAATAAAAATAGAGACTACATTTTACGAAACAAGTAACTAGACGTATAAAAAACTTTTGCAGCAAGCATTGCGCCGATTAAAGTTTTCAAACCTTTTTAATACTGCTTGCATATCTCATCGAAACATAGCGATCTCTTGAACCGTTAAATGCAGTTTAAAAATTGCATGCGTGTTGCCATTATTTTTTGCAATTTAGAATATGCTGAAACTAGGCTGAAACTGAAATCAATGATTTCAGCGAGACTATTTATTGCTACTTTGACTTGAAGTTAACATAGGTGGGCTAGTTAATGCAAAACGTTAGCTTCGTTAAGGACTAGTTCGTTGACAAAGTTCACACTTCCGTTAACGTTATTTGAATTATTTCGTTATTTTCAGCTTTAATTAACGGAAGTTAATAAAGTCCGTTAAAGCGTTAACATTTCAGTCTAATTGACATTTCTTTTTATTTACTCGCTTCTAGAACACGTATTGACGCAGTTGAGCTGATTGTAAGCAAATATTTATTGCTATGGTGGTCTTTTTGTGTTTTGGAAGTTACATTTTACAGGCTAATCTAATTTCAAGATAACAATAAGTTCAAATGCACTAACGAAGCTGCGATCGGAAAATCTAGGGAAATTGCGAACAGAGATAATTAATAGACCTATGAGGCTACAGCTTATTATTTGCTGCAAAAAAGAGCTCCTTTATTCGCTATTTCTTCTATAAAACTCGTGCAAATACGCAACAAGTGTTACCTGTGCACTGTGCAAACTAATTTGAACTGGTACGATGAATGAATGGTGCAAGATATTAACGTTAAAAACCAAAACGGAACTTAACTGAGCTTAACGGAAGTTAATTTAGTCCGTTAACAAGAAAGAACTTTTTAACGGATTAACAAGTTGATGAAAAAGTTAGCTTTGTTTTTAACGGATTAACGATTTACGGACTTGTGCCCACCTAAGAAAGTTAATGCTCGTAACTGTGGCAACTTAGCTTGATTTTGTCTTGAATTTTTACATGTACTTATTTAAATTATTATTATTTTTTGGCTAAATGACAAGGCATGCAATGCAAGCCTTGCATGCATGGAAGAAATTCTTCGCAATATTCGCTCGCGTATTTTCAGAACAATTTTCAGAACAAGTTCAGAACAACTTCTAAAGATAACATTTTTAGTGCAGTAGGCTATCCCTCATAATTATATTACATTTTATTGTAACACACACACACAGACATCCTTTCTTCTGAATTCACACTCAGAAAAGCCACAATCATGTTTTAGCATTAGCAACTCCAAAACGCTTGTGTTCAGATCCTCGTTTCTTTTGTTAAGATCCCGAATAGTTTTAGTGCTTTGCTGTTTGTACCTCCCGCACCGGAAGTATATGCAGAAAAAAAAGTTCTACACTACTTTTTGCTTCTTAATTCTCCGATTTGGAGCTTGCACACAATGCCATTTAAAAAAAGGTTTACTTTGACTCTTTGGCTATCGTATTGTATTATTTTACAAATTAGGAAAACAAATGAATTGACAGACTAAAAATTAAGGTTAGTTTTTGTTTGGTTATTTTCCTTTTCGGCCAATCAAAAATAGTGCTGTCCTTGAGCCGAGGACAGGGCAATTTCAAGGACTTGTAGGCAAGGATGGCAGTGCGGTACGGTACGTAGGTACGGTACGGTACGCCTCAATTTTTGCTAAAAAGTGCGGTAAGCTGGTATAGTCTCAGAAAAAAAGTCTCAGGTACGCTTTTTTTGTAATGGTACGGGTACGGTACGTTGGTACCGTACGCCTTTCTTGTAAAGGTACGGGTACGGTTTGTTGGAACGCTTTTTGAATTAAAACCCCCAAACTTTTCGAACATTGTGCCTGCTTTTTGTATGCAGAGGCAAAAAACAGCTGAAACCGACGCTAAATGTGTAAATTGAGATCGCTGTTTTATAGGTTAGTGATTTCAAAGTCAGTTAAAGTTGCGAATAGTTTAAAGCAAGGATGGCAGTACGGTACGGTACGAAAATACGGTACGGTACGCTTCAATTTTTGCCAAAAACTACGGTACGCTGGTACGGTACGCTTTTTTTGTAATGGTACGGGTACGGTACATTGGTACGGTACGCTTCAAAAATTGAACTGAAGTACGGTACGCTAGTATGGTACGGTTCAAGGCGCGAGATATGTAGTACGCAAATTCTGAACGTACCGTATCGTATACTGCCATCCTTGCTTATTGGCTTCGAGGCCAAGGACTTGAGCATCAAGGCCAAGGACTTCAAAGTGTGTCCTCGAGGACGTCCTCGAGGCCAAGAAAGTCGTCGAGGACTCCTCATCTGGATATTTAAACCGCAAGAGATGCCGGTAAGCTACTAGCAATCTCGGATCAGCAAGGAAAGCAAACGCTAACATGTTTTTAGCCAACAAAAACCAGTTGATGGTACTTGTATACAAAATGCTGGACCCGACGAGTGGGCATAGAGTTTAAGTCTATACTGCTAGCACCTCCATTTCCAAAACATATTGTTCAAATGTCATTATTGTGAATTCATTGTATTAACTATTCTAGGGTTCTCAGATTTATAACTTCTAGTTTGGCTATGAGAGAATATTAGTAACAACAAAATTGATTAAACCTTTTTATACAAGAACAATTTCGTACAAACACGAGGTTCATTTTGCTCAAAATTTAAGAACATATTAGGAACAACACCAGTCTCAGCAACAAAAAGTAATACTAAGAACAACCGAAAAGGAATAAATTCCAAATCAAAAAAGAAACTAATTTCTGTACTGATTCAAAACAATATAGCTTTAGTAATTTTCTGACATTTACTAGCAAATTTGGAACAATTCTGAGACTATACGGTGCTATTGCGCATTGCAGGTAACAAAAGAACTTTTTGGCTTTCGTTCACACGAAAATGAAAGCTCGCTTTGCCTTTCCGCAATTTTACGATGCTGCAAAACCAGCAAAAAAAAGGCGTTTACTCAAGCAGACGAAGCATTAAAAATTAACAAACATGGCTGCCATAATTGACATCAATGATTTCAAAATGTAAGAACAAATTAAGAGCAACTAAGGCTCAACATTGGCAAAAAATTAAGAACAACCAGCCTCAACTCAAAGTTTACTGGTTTTTATGAAAAAAAGTGTACTTACGGTATTATAAAGGCAGAATACAATTTAGATGCTGTTACCTGTGTAGCTAATTTATGAAACATTTTATAAAGGGTTAAAGTCCTGCTCGATTGGCTTCACAGTTGCCAGCTCTTGACTGCCGTATCTGCAATAGACCAGTGTTAACATCCACAAGAAAATTACTGCTTCTGCTTTTCAAACCAATATGAAGTAAATTTGGAATCGAAATCGCAAGTAATTGCGGTGAAAGCACTACCAACTATTTTGTACTATGACCGCAATATTTCATGAAGTAAATTTAGGATAATCGCAGCCAGCAACTCTCAAAACATTTATGCCTTGCTCTATGCCTGGGCGACTCGTAAATTGTTTACGATTTGCTTTTTACACAAGTGCGACTTTGCCCAGGGACTCTCAAGACGTTGAAGTCGCGCTCGTGTAAGTGATCACGGGCGAGAACAATTTTCGCATTGATTCGCGCAAATCGCAGGTGTTACTTACACGGCGGCGATTTTTGCCATACGCGACCGCGGCAAGGAAGTCTGGCCTTGTGTGAATAACTCTGCAAAAGGGATTTTTAAGCGTAAAAAATCTTCGAATCGCGTCGCAAAAAAGTTGCCTGTGTGAAGGCAGCTAAAAAGATTTTTTTGTATTTGATTTGATCAAAGTTTAAAATCTGCATTTTAATTTCACTTTATAATGTTGCTAAATTACTAAAAATTACTCCTTTGTATAGGCAATTGGTAGCTTACTAATGGCTGATATATCTCAACCGAAAGCTGTTGGTGCACTTCAGGTACTACAACACGTTTTACAAGAATATGAAAGCAAATTAGTTATCGAGCTTGGAACTGACAGAATTGTGAAGTGGCTTGGAGTTTACTTCATATTCATTTTAGCAGCTTTGCTAAAAGTTGAAGAAATTTTAGGATCTAGTCAAAATTTGACCTGCTTTCCGGAAAATTATATGGAGCCAGTTTCAAAAGGTATTATCGAATTTGCAACGCACAGTTGTTGGGAGAGTTCAGAAATCGGAAGTAGCACAGAGCATTGCGTTGCTGCAAATGCTACAAGTTCAGCAAAATCGAACAACGCTAGTGCAAAAATAATCATTAAACTTCTCCCCTTGGTGTGGTTTATTTTGGCATTTTTGAACTATCTCCCAACAGCATGGTGGCATCTCAGTTATGGATCTCGATTGCTGGGTCACCTGAAGCTGATACAATACGTGTTGGAAAGTACATGTCGAGAAATTAACGAGTTAAAAGAAGTTGAATACAATGGTAGTCCTTATGATTCTGACAGTGTTCACCTTACAGGAAAAAAGCCTTTTTATGATCCCGTAATGGCAATTGCTTTAGAACAAATCTTTAATGAATCTCGGTGGCTGAAAGACAACATATTAAAAACTGATAAAATCAAACAAGACATTAAAAATTCATATCAAAAAGCAATTGAAAATTACTTGAGTGATTCTGGTAATTCTTCCACAGAAAGAAATGAATTTAAACAAAAACTACAAGGCAATATTGACTTTATTAATCAGGTCAATTTGCATTCTAATGCTCAACTTCCAGATAATAACAGCTTAAAAAATTCATTGAACAGTTTAATAAAAATCGTTGAACCTTGTCTCAAAGCCAATCAAGCTGGAAAACGTCTTTCAGTTGAGCAAATCTCAAATCTAGATTCCGAATCAACCAAGTTTACAGATCTAACAAATATCGATTGTGATAAAATTAATGAAAAACATGAAGAGTGTTACTGGCTGCTAAAAAGTAAGAATCTGTCTTCAAGCCCAACTGATGAAGGATCAAACCAATCCTCTGGCGTGAGAGACGAGGATCAAAACAAACGTCTTAAACAAGAATTGCATAAAGTGAAAAACATTATCGATAAGCTCAATCAAATCAAACAAAGCAATAAAGAAATTACTACGTGTGTTAAAACTATTAAAAATAAACTGGATTGGGATTGGCAAGAAAGAAACAAAACGGCAAGCTGTGAGATGCGAGATCGTCATTTCTTGTCTTTGCTTTGCTATGAAAACTTTGCATCTTTATACTATATTCCATACATTTACCAAGTGTTTCGTGTTTATGGAATTCGTGCATTTCATACATCAATAAAACGCTTGCATGCATTAGAAAGACAGTATATTGACCTAGAGAAAAGTCCAGAGGAAAGAGGTACGGTTACCAAACCTACTTCGGAAGTAGTTTTGCGATCTTGGTGCCATCCTAAAAACTTAACCTCTAACAAGTTAGTTTGTGGTTATCGCAAAAAGCAAATCGGAACTGCAGGAATTGCGATGATTGGTTTTTTCCTTCACCTTTATTTTTTTGTCATATTACTAATCGAAAATCTTTTCTCACACAACTATTTCTGCGCATTGCCACATATCTGCTTTATATGTTCCTTAAATCGACTAAGTCAGCTCACGGTTTTGATTGGTATTGTTTTGGCGTCATTTTTGGCTATTATACTTGTGTTATGCTATCAGTTAGTTGACTTTAACAAACGTAAGTGCCAAAGCAGTGACTGCTGTTTTTTTGAATTGTTTCAAGATTTGTCTATGGATGCCCTTTATTGTGTCAAAGTAGAGAACGCTGGCAATTCATCATTTTACGTTAATCAGAATAATTCGAATATGTCAAATAAAATTTACAGCACAGATCAAAGAACTACAGATTACGCATTTCACATACATGGTGGCTCTCACATCACTTTCGGAAACGAGCAATCGCAAAAAAATGCAGGATATTCCAAGTTTAATCAAAGCGGTCAACTAATAAGAAATAAGCAAATACACCACGATCGCAGTGTTACTCATACTAGTTTTCATCCTCAAGGTGCTAGCAGGTTTACATATAACTACCAAACACCGAATGCATCAGAAAAAGAATTCGATTCTTCAACAATTACAAAAAAGATTTCATTTGTAAAAGCTAATAATACAAAAAATAAAAATATTCATTCGGATCATAATAGCAGCGAAACCCCGTTCAAAATCATTAACGAAGAAAAACAAACACAACTAGAACAAACAAAACAACCTTCGCTGCAACCAGAACTCTCAACTACCGGCAGCAGCCAGAAAAATCGTGGCAGTACCGAGGCACAGAAGATGGATAGATCCACTTCACGCCCATTAGAAAGAAACGTTTTATCTACACCAAAATCAGAGCCAAGTCATGCTGTGACGGAAACTGTCATTCCTCCACAAGATGTTTTAAACTCATCAAATTTCCGGCTACCCGATGCTTATACAGTGAATGAAAGCCCTAACTCTAGCCAAAGCTCTAAAATGGAGATGATGATTTTCCCAAATTCATCGGAGGAGGAACAGGATTATGACGAAGAATATCCAATGGTGTGAGCCACAAACATAATTAGCCAAATAAGGAAAAGTAAGACAGTAATACAGAGTTACATAACGTAAGATACAATGCGTTACTAATGTTGAATTAAGGTTTTTCAAATTAGTGTTGTAGTAATGCTTTTTGTAGTGCGTGCTGTTTTTGTTACTCACACTTACGTGACTTTTGCTTTATGTCCGACACTTTTTTGCCGGTGTGCTGAACCGTACTTTTGACTTATTAAGATGCGAACAAACTTAAAAAGCCAGGGATCATTTAAGTTAAAAGAGTACGAGCTCGTAAGTTTTAATTTCTTAATGAGCTTAAGATATTGCAATGCTTTGGATGCTGCATATTGACTTCGTAGCCCATACCTATTAAAAATCATTCGCCTCTGATAAAATACACTGTAATTTAAGATTACAATAATAATCATGTTGTGGGAACTCGAAAGTTTTGCTGATTTGTTTTGCACTGATGAGAGAGGATATTTCTTGACAAAGCGACTGCATTAGGCTTCTTTATCTGTGAGAAGGCTATCAAGACCGATATTTAGTATAACTCATGAGTAGGTCATTAATAGGTGACTTTATTCAAGAATTTATGTTTTGGCAAATGACATGGTGAAGAGTTTGCAAGTATTAAGATAAAATTTCTATGCTTGTCACCAAAAAGATTTTAGGGTGAAAGCACGATGATCAGCAGATATATTGCCAAAACAAATGCTAAAAAACTTTTTGCTACTTTTAGCTTAAAAGTTTATTGGACATAAATGAAGCACAGTCTTGGTGCTTTGCTACCTTTTGATTCTGGTTTTTGCCAAACTAAAAACTAAATTCGTTTTGTTCTTTTACAGATGAGATCTATTTTGAGAAAATTTTGAAGAATTTGACAATGGTGTTTTAAATTCAATTTTTATGATGTAAAATATTTCAGTAGCCAAAATTGACTTCAAAACTTATCTGATATCGTGCTAGGCTATTTTGAGCCGTAAATGCTTACAGTATAAGATTTTGTGGTACTTTCAAGTATGGATTTAAACGAACCCGACTAGGGGGCTGGTTTCACTATGGGGGTTTTCCGTGCTCTAGTAAGATAACTTTTTTTCAGGAAGTTGACACCCTTGCGCTTAAAAATGAGTGAATTATTTTCATTAACTATTTCTTCTTTGCTTTCAGATACAATAAAGGCATTAACAATCAATCTTCAGCGCATTTTGAAATGTTTTATGAAAAAACTCTAATGTGATTGTTTTGTAAACTACATTGCTATGTTATTTTCTGTAAAAAAAAAAAAAAAAAGTCAAAAGGACAAAATCTGTTTTAGCCTGGAGCTAATTTATAAATAATTAAAATATCTTAAATAAACAATCCTTCAAAATAAAATAAAGGTAAACTCAAAAGTGTGGCAAATACTTAAAGCTTAAGCACTAATCGTACGTATGTAGTATCTTTTAATCATTATTATCACTCCATGTTACTTAGCGACTAACTAAATTTGTCTTGTCTTTTATTTACAACTACCGCAATTTATAAATTATTAAAATTCTATCAAATAAAAATCGATAACAAAAAAAACTTATTATCGATAATAAAAAAACTTATGCAAACGTCAAAAACATCATAATTGACTTATTATTAAAAAAAACAACTTATCTACTGTACTATTGAAATCAAATGTAGCCAACAAAAAAGACAAACAGAAGCAAAAAGCAAAAAACGCTAAAACTTCGCTTTTATTTCCATATAGTAGTTAATCACTATAAGCTATACAGTAAATTTTTTATTACCAACTATATTTTCATTAAAAATATATATTTATTGCTTATATTTGAAAAAAATGTTTAGTGAAGTCAACCCGTCTGATCAAGTTAGTAACAGTTACAGCACATTCAAAAATTCTAAAATCAAGAAAAACTGCTCTAAACCAACCTCTAAAGCAAAAGCATTTGTTAATTAGCGTATTGCATAATGCTCCTTCAAAATTTTGTGCCTATAATATTCAAAAAAACATAATGCTAATAGTATAAAAATATAATGGTGATGTGCGTGAGAGTAATATTGCGTATTAGCGCATGGCACTAGTCATAATGAACAATTGGCCAATGATAAAGTCATTAAAATGCTTTCGGCACTTTTGCACTTACTATAACAGCTATTGACGCAGTAAATACAAATCCTAAGCAATGATAAAGAAATAAACGAAAATAAACAATGCTTTTGTTTAAAAGTGCGAGAATAAAAAGTTTTTAATAATAAGTCAATTATGATGTTTTTGACGTTTGCAGGCCAGAGTTTTAATATTTAATCGTTTTGCGTGCTTCTGGCCCAAAGGTTACCAGCGCGGAAGTCGTTCTGATGGCTCTTCCCTAGGCTTCCGCGCTGGTAGCCTTTGGGCCAGAAGCTCGCAAAACGATTAAATAAAAAAGTTTGTTGAATAAAATCAATATTTGGCACTCTTTCAAATTAGTAGAACAAATTTTTTAGAAATTTATACTTTCTGATGATACTACAGCTAGTGCAATTATATTATTATAAGTTTGTGAAACAAAAATTTTGTGAAATGTTTTTTACTTGAGCAAGAATTCATCACTCTTTAAATGTTTGTTATTGATTTCTTGTTTTCTGGTGTAGAACCAGCGTGGAAGCCTATGGTTGAGCCATCAGAACGGCGACTACTTTTTCCCTACTGGGTATTTTCTTTACTCACTTTAGTCGGCCTGCAGTATTTTATTTCTTTTAACAAATATAGCATTTACGGTGGCTATTTGTCTGCAAATTGATTATCATAAACATAAAATTACTCTGGCCATGCAAATAAACATCACAATTGAATGATGCAGTTTTTTTATTCACTGATATTTATGAGACAAAAGTTTTAAAATGAAATACGACGTAGAAAGTTGTAAACGGGCCAACTAATTCGGGCCCGAAACCGGCCCAAACTCGAAAATATAAGCCCGAATCCGGCCCGAACCCAAAAACTAAGTTGAAACCCAAGTCATACCCGAAAAAACCGAAATTTAAGTTAGGTCTGAAAAACGTAAGCGTTATTGCCAAGTAATTTTGATTATATTTTTATGCACCCAAGACAAGAAGCAAGTCTCAGGCCCGAATAAAGCCCGAAGTTTTCTCAACATTAGGCCCTAACCCTAACCCTACCGGAAAAGTCCGGCCCGACTTACAACTTTGCGAAGTAGAAAGTTTGATTTCCTTCAATACGAAATATCTTATAAAATAAAATCGCAATTTATTGCTAATATTGTATGCGCATTGTACACGCTTTTAGTCAAATACTTTTGATGCTTTTCTACAATTGAAGTTTTAGTACTATTCAAGTGCATGCTTTTCTGCTATTCACGTGCTAGTGATTTTGAACTTATAAGCAATTATGAGACGTTGGTTTTCAAATTTTGATTGTTCTGTTTTTCAAGATAGATAGTTGTGACGTTGTTTTAGCTCTTAAACGGGTTTAGGCAAATAATCCTGTAGTAGTTGTTTTCGGCAAAACAATAGCCAGCAACAAAATAAAAAGAAAACTGGCTGGCTACAATTTTGTTGCACTTTTGTTCTTAGATTTTGTACTCTACAAGTTTTTATAGCTATGAGACAAATTTGCTGAGATCTTTCACCTTGGCGAAAAAATTATACACGAAATCTGTTAATATCTACAAAAGAAATGTTAGTTTTTCTAAACTTTTTTTTCAAAATTTATGCTTATTTGTTTTGAAAGCAAAAATGTTAAAAGCAAGGTTTAAGAACGGAGCATTATTAAAGCAATTTTTTTAATTTTGCGAAGAGAATGTTGTAACTTAAAATAGCATTCAATTCAGGTTTTTTTGCAGTCAAACAAAATGTTGGTCAAAGCCAAAAATGCATTCTTACCCAATTAATTGAAGTTTCTGAATTTCTACGTATTCCTGGTTTCAAGATATTAGAGGTCAAAATCAGCAATTTTTTTTTTACTTCAGTGTTGCCATTTCGTCAGTAATTGTGACAAAAGGTAAAATTTTTGAACATTGGCTTACATTTAACTTACTTAATAACTAGCTTTTTTACAATTCTGATCTTTTACTTTGTCTTGACAATAACTCTGCCGCAAAACACTTACAATAACTCTGCCGCAATAACTCTGCCGCAAAGCAGTAACTTTTTTGAAATTTTGTTTCTACTTAGCATTCCTGGGAAAATTTCTAAGGGAAAAATCATTGTAAGGGGCAACTTGAACTATTACATCTCGTGAAAGTGAGGTGGTCGAAAGCTAAAATTCTGAGAAATTTGTCTTTGCACCTGCCAAAAATTTTGAGAGAAAACCAAGCAAAAATAGTTCCTACCTGAATGCCCTTTTATCAAGTTAAATTAATGTAAATCGTTTATTGTGATCTCACGGTTACTGAACAATGAAAAGTTTAACAAGTTAAATCATTCTTGGAGTGATATGCCTGTATGCTAAATTAATTTTAACGGCGACTGAAGGCAAAATCAATGGGGATATTTAAATTTAGGGCAATTGTTGACTCCATCCTTCTTGACCCAGCTGTTCCAGAGATATTTGACTTCAAACACGACTTAGGGGCCCTCTCTAATCATAATTTTTATTGGCAACCCTGACAATGATAACATCAGCGAGGCTATCTTAGCTTTATCCTCAGGCAACGCCGCAAGTAGGCTAAGCCACAGAGGCCTTTTAATGTGCTCATATATATAAGTTAACACAAGCTTCTGTGCCCTAGGCCAGTGCATTGATGCGTTAGGGTTACGAATAAAAAAAGTAATTAGGAAGGATCTATGATGTGTTTGAATTAGAATATTTCTGGAACGGTTGGTTTAAGAAAGGGAAGTCAATGTTAATCGAACCGAACACGATTGCCCTAACTTGAGAAACCCTTTGATTTTGTCTTCAGTCTTCCTTTAATGTTGTCTCGTCTCTAACGGTAATTTTGCAGATGTTTGTGAATAATGTTTTGTAACTTTTTGGTTTTACGAATTGTTTTGCAGGCCAATTACAGAACGAAAGCAATTCATGCAAACAAATATGTGACCAATTTATGCAAAATTGTTCAAATAGCCATTGATTATTTTTGTTTAAGATTTATTTGTTGTTGGTTGAATGTAACGTGATCAAAAATGCTGAACAAATTTGAGTTTTATGCAGTTACCATAAAAAAACTTCGGTTCTGATTGAACGGCAGTTTTAACTAATTTGATTAAAAACAGTAAAGCCTTATTTCAAATAGTAGAACTTCTAAACGTTTCGGACTTCGCTCTGTACATCATAGGCAAAAATGTTTCTTTTCGAACAAGATTTTTGTTTTTACTGATCATGGACATAGTCAAGTTCGAAACGTTTAGAAGTTTTACTATTTTTAATAAGGTTTTGCTGTTTTTAATCATGAAAAAACTTGTTATACTAACAAAGTATATTTTTTCAAGCATAAACTTTATTGTTGGCTGTTAGTAGGCAGATCCAAATTAGTTTAGCTGACTTTTGCATTTTTCTGGTGAGAAAAATAGTCAAAATTTTATGCTAAAAAACATGCTTGGTTGATATCATAGGTTTTTCATGGTACGTCCAGTTGGTCGAGCGGTAATGCGTTTGTTTCTGAAGCAAAAGTTCTGAGGTTCAAATCTTTGGCAGGTCAAATCGGACGCAGTGTTGCCAACGGCTGGCCACCGCTGCGATATTTTTTCGAACGGACCTGTGTTGCCCTGGCGCATTGACGCGGAGATGGTTCCGTCAATTCGTTGCACGCTTCGGCGTTGTACAGCGACTATAATAAAAGATTTGATTTGAACTTCGCAATAAGTGCTGTTTATTGCTGACCTTTCGACTTCACGTCAACGGCTACCTTCAAACGTATTGATTAATATTCAACTCCAGAATATTTACTTCCTATTTATCAACGATAGTTTTAAAACTTAAAAAAAAAGCTTTTAGAAATGGAAATTAACTATGACATAATAATTGAAATAAAATCAACAAGACTGTGTCGTTAAAATTTCATTCATTGTCATATATGCCGTAATAATTTTGTTGAAAGAGCTTTCAGGTTGAAGTTTTTTTGTTCAGGATTTTAAAAACATTTTGACGAATCTGACACCTACCTTCACCAAATTTGAGTATTCTACGACCTTCTATTCTTGAGATATAAAAGCTTACGTTTCTCCTTGAAAAGGTTTCTTCCTTCAGAAATTTTCAAAGTTGCCAATCAGAAACTACATTTTTAACAATTTCTGTGTCTTCCTAATTCTCAAAAAATGTTTTGCGGTAAAGTTATTGCAAGACAAAATAAAAGGTCTGAGTTGTAAATTTCGCTGCTTTTCATGTAAATGTAAGCTTCCCAAAAATTAATCTTCAGTCATAACATTGAAAAAATGGCAAGACAGAAGCAAAAAAAATTGTTAATTTTCAACTGTAATGTTTTGAAAATGGGAATAAGCAGAAAACTCAGATTTGGTGAGAATTCGTTTTAAGCTTTTCCCAAATTTTATGGTCAACAGTGAAAACCTTGACTTGAATGCTCTTTAAATTGCCGTGGTATTACGATTTTGCAAAAGTCGAACTTTTTAAAGTTTGAAGTTCTGCATTCTAGTTTCCCCTCAAGAAGATTGTTGTGATTTTGACAATTCGGCTCTGTTACAAAATATCTCGGCTTCGTGATTTGCTAGTTACTTTAAATTGTTCTAATCGAGAAGCAATGCAAATTGGATTGCAGTGTTTAATGTGCGACTCAATTAGGGAATTATTGTACTTCGACTCAATTTGTGGATTATTATAGTATAGACTATAGAAATTAGAGATTTGTATGCAGTAGTTTTTCCTTTTTAGCGTTTGCTGTGTTTGATTCCAATAAAAGATAATTGTAATTGTATCTTACAGTAATTTACCAAGTTTCTTTAACTAGGAAAAAACGAAATACCGTGCAGTTTTCTAGACAAGTTACCATCTGCCCAACAGTCTACCTCATGCGGTAGAAGCTTCCTGCTGTCCCTTTTACAACTGAATCTTTAACAATTATTATTATCTTTGATTTGACCCCACTGGAAATGGAACTTTTGTCTACGGTTTCAGTTGCAGACGCTCCATCTAACGCGCTTACACTGATTAATGTGCATTGGCAGCCCTGATTACAGAGCAGTAAAAGCGGCAATTATTACCGAGAAGTCAGCTGCGGGGTCGAGAGCAATAAGATGTTGTGTTTACACAACCCTGATTGCATTGTCTGGGTTCGATTCGCACCCTGGTCACGTTGTTTCTTCCTTTAATAAGAAGCATTCCGACGATTATATCTGCTTAGTGGCTCCGAACAAAAAGCAAACAAAAAGAACAAAAAACAAAAGGACAAGTATACAAACAAATCCACAAAAGCATTGGGTCACTGGGAAAGTCCTAGCATTGTCTTTAAATATGTAATATTTACAGACACTGCTCCTAAGCAGGCCTGGATTGGCTCGAAACACGAAATTCATATTTTAATGAAAAAGTGTGCGGATTTTCCCATAATTAGCGTTGGACATTGTTCGGCCTATTGTCAGTAGCGTAGCCAGGGAGGGGCTATAGCCCCCCCCTATTGGCATATCCACCAAAATGCAGAATGGGAAAAACACTAAGTTTTTAGCACTTTTGAGACTGTTTTATGCACTGGAGTGGACTAAATAGTGATTTAAAACATCTTTTGAAAGATATGTTCAGGTTGGGGGGCTAATTTCACAAAAATAAAACTAACAAATAAATGAAAACTTTGAAAAATGGTAAGAAATAAGCAATCAAATTTGATCGCAAGTGTAAAAATGCTAATCATAGGTGTCATCAACAAATATACTATAAACTAAGGAATAGGGGGGGAGGGGGCTATTCAGTATTAGCTAATTACCAATCATTTCTCTCAAAGCTCTTTTCATTAGCCCCTCCCCAATTATTTTTCTCTATGAATTCTATACAAAATAGAGATTATTCCGTGTGAGTTTTATTAAATTATTCGATTTTATAATTTACCAGGATCTAAACAAGAGAACGAACATTTTATCATTAGCCACCTCCCAAATAACCCATTTATGCCACCAGTTTAATTTTGTTTGCACTGCCAATTTCTAAGCCACGTTTTAAAAGCATTATTTTTTAATCAAAATAGCCCTAAAATGAAGTTATTTTTGCAAAAAATGCAAAATTTTCGAGCGCTGGGGGCTCCGCCCCCATACCCCCGTGCCTCCGGCGGCTGGAGG
Organism: Trididemnum nubilum; assembly: GCA_963965965.1. Lineage (NCBI taxonomy): Eukaryota > Metazoa > Chordata > Ascidiacea > Aplousobranchia > Didemnidae > Trididemnum > Trididemnum nubilum. The sequence goes on along the minus strand of OZ014484.1, from coordinate 35,953,560 downwards.
CTTTCCCCCGAACCCCCAGCCTCCGGTGGCTGGGGAATTCGCCTCCAAACCCCTATTGGCCTCTGGCGGCTCTGCCCCAGACCCACAAAACAGCCCCCCATTGCGAATTTCTGGCTACGCGCCTGTGTACTGTACTGTGCAAAAACAACATGTATGCGCATAGCAGACTAGTAAGACGGTAGGGCTTTTTGGGTTGCGTTTGGGCTAAAGATTAGTAAAATACCTGGTCTAATTTATGCTTGTTATACGTACTTTAGTAGTGTTTTGTAATTCAAATAACTTAGCAACACTGAATTACGACTTTGTTTAAACATCAGTGCAATTATTACTACACAATTGCTATTATTACGTCACCATTTATCAGCAAGGAATAGTAATGGATTACGAGCAATAACCCTATGGTACACAGTTTTAGATCTAACCTAGTTTTGGGGCTTTTTTGGGCCTGGTTTCGACTTCAAATTACTTTTCGGGTAAGGGCTTATGTTTTCGGATTCGTACTTGTCGGCCCAGTTACAACTCTCGTGCGTAAACCAAAGTTATAAACGGCTGACTAGTTCGAACCCAAAAACATGAGCCCGAAGCCAAAAATAATTTGAAGCCCAAACCAGTGCCGTCGCTACGGAGGGGCTGTGCCCCCTTTAATGGCTAAATGTGCCACCATAATGGCTGTTTGTGCCCCCCTATCTTGGTTTACTCAAACTACTGTTTTCGGAATTACGATACGACAAGACAACAGACAATCATGAAAGGAATGATAATGTTCAAACGTAATTCTTGTTTGGCATTTTCTCGATTCTTTGCGAAATCACTGGCAATTAATTTCTGTACTTAAATGTTAGGCAATAATCCGTCTTACTAACACGCCTTTACGGATGTGGCGCGGAAGAAAGATGTAAGCCAACAGAATCGTTACCAGTAGTTCGTTAGTGATTATGAGCTAAAACAACACGTGAAAAGATTTTTTTTAAGACCAGCTGTTTTTGTTTTTTTTAAGACACTCAAGATTTTTAGGTCGTAGTCAATGGCGCAACCAGGGAGGAAAGAGCTAAGGGAACTTCAGTTTCCGCAAGCCAAGTACTCAAAAAATTAACCTCAAAATACGAACGTTTAAACGTGTTTTGGACTTGAGCTGAAGGAAGAGGGGTGGGGGGCTGAAGCAAGGGGCTAGGTAATTTAGTTCTTTCAAATGACTTTTGAATTTTAACGATTTAGTTATTCATATGGCTTCAAAAATGTGCGAAATGTGATTAAAATGGGGTTAAAACTTAAAATCGCTATTTTTTTACTGCAAAATCGCGCAGCAGCTGGGCTCCGCCCCCAGGCCCTCGTCTGTGACACGTTCTAGTTGCATCAGTTTGTTCAGCAAAGGGCCTAAGTTCGACAATTTTTATGCAAAAAAAAAAAATTGGTTCAATTGAGCCTCTCTCGTTAGCAAAATCTTGGTTGCGTTTTCGATCGCATTTAGCTGCAGACAGATTTTTCAAGCAATTATACGGACAGAATACGAAACGAGCTAAGAAACGCTGCCGGCCTAATGCGTATCTTTTTTCTGACATGAATACAAAATTGCTAAAATAGCGCATAATTTGTAGCCGTACAATATCAGTTTTGATTTTCAAAACTTCACTCTATTTCATTGCCCCCCCACTTTCAGCTACTGCCCCCCACTTTCAGCTACTGCCCCCCACTTTCAGCTACTGCCCCCCACTTCGTTTGCTCTGACAACGGCACTGGCCCTAACCAAACCCAAAAAAACCCGACAGTTTAGTTCGGTCTAAAAAAGTATACAGTTAATTGCTTTTTCCTACAAATATAACTTGAGTCTGCTATGGCTACAAAACAACTTGTTGATGAATTGTGATGCAATAATGACAATTGTGTAATAATAATCGAATTGATGCTTAAACGAAGTCGTCATTCGGTCATATTCAGTGTTTCAAGTTATACGTCGCTCAACCAAACTCGCTTCTGAGTGGTCAATCGAATTTTTCCCTAGCTATCAGGTAGTAACGGCGTAAACAACATTTGTTCAGATGGGAAAACCTGTGTTAATTTGGACGGTTCGTATTGCGACGCTAACCACAACGAACTAAAACTACCTATTATTATTTGAAAGGGTCGATATCAACATTAATAGCTTGTTACAGCTCTTTTTAAAAAAAGCTTAATAAATTTGAATTTTGAACATGATATTTTGAATTTCAAATTCCAGTTTTACATTATTAATTTTCACGACCGTTGCTCCAATATGAAACTTAATCGTGCGAGGTTAACGTCCTATTACTTCACTTTTGCTCAGCGACCAAGCTGTTTTAAATTTAAATTCAAGCTCCCGATTTGAATTTTTTTAACGTCTGAACATTTTTTTTTTTTTAATTGAAAAGAAACTTTATCAAGCGAGTCTAATGGTCATGTTGTTTGTTTGTGCTAGCTTTATTTTAATTCCTCATAACCTGATTGTATGTTTTTCACTTTGCTACTCTTTATTGCGCCCCAATATAAAGCATATATTATTATACGCTAGCTGGCCCCATCAGATCAACTTTCTTTTGAATAGACTGATTAACGAATGCTTACTCTAAGCTCGTTAACGGTGACGCTAATTTTACATAAAACTGTAAACCTCAACGCCATGCAAAACTAAAAGATCACAGCTAATTTCACCGAACAATAAGGAAATTTTAATCTTGCGTTTTAAAACCCAATTAATTAATAACAGCAGCAACCACCACGTACAAGAACACAGCTGTATACATTAGTGATCAGCAATTGGCCTTTTTCTTTAGGTTGGCGATAAATTTTTTATAATCAATTATGCTTATCTATTAAATTTTTTGTTTGGTTTAATCTTGTATTGTTATCGCCAATAATATTTATAGAGGCTCAGGTATGCACAGAAGCGGACACAGAGTTTTTTCATTAGCAGAGAGGAATCCCAATATCGGTGTTGTTTAATGATGCCAAATTTAATCACGTGCTTTGAAGCTTTGCTCTATGAAGTCAATTGGGGCAAACTCCTTAATAGTTCCACAAATATTTTACATTAACTTTTCGAAAATTTATTCAATTTTAGGTTGTGGCACATGCATTGCGTAATATTTCTTCTATCCGAGCCGCCACTGAGTCTGGTATATATTTAAAGATTTTGGAATCCACAATTCCACAATCAGAAGATGTTAATTATTTGCTTCGTATATTTGCAAACTCAGCTGCTTGCAACAAGGAGTATTCGATTGGGATTCCAAGCGGAAAGGCGGAGGAGCTGTGGGGCGTGGCTTTTTATATTTTAAACAACATTTGACTAGTACAAGATTCCAAAATAAAATATACTCTAAAGCACTAATTTTTTTAAAAGAACAATGTAAACACCACGATCACTCTTGCTAAAAGTTCGGAGCAAATTTTGAACAATGTCCGTCTCGATCAACACTAATCTATTTTACACGGGCTATTTGAACAACGTATTTTACACGGGGGGAGGGAAGACAAAAATCCCCTGACTAATTTCTAAACCAATTAAAAGCCATGTTAACATCAAAACTGGTATGCAGATTGGTGTTTACCAAAATTTTCTAGAAAAACTGTTTTTGAGTCAATGACGTACGTCATCATAGCGATGTCACAGCTAGTGTTGTAAAAACACGTTTTTTTTGCTGCACGTTTTTTTTTGGTCGTTTTTTTGTTTTGTTTTTATTTTATCTTTTGTTTTTTTCGTTCGTTTGTTTGCTTTCAGCTTGAAAAAGTGTGCTAGTTCAATCTATATCCTACCGGAGATTTCCACACAATTTATCACGTTGACGTATATTAGCCGGAAATTTGCTTCAAATCTTGAAATTTGGAAAATCTTGAAATCTTGCAAAAACTTCAAGTCTTGGGAATTACAAACGTCTTGATTCTTGAGTAGCACCACTGGTCTCAAATAATGCCCTAGTAGGCGGGAGCACCGGAGCGCTACTGGTACGGCATGGCTACGATCTGGGTCTAACTAAGGAAGTCCGGAGCCGCAAAAATTAAGAAAGTTCGCAACAGCAAAATTTGTGCTGTAACCGCGTCCGCAAGTCCGTAACATTTTACAAATTTTCTACCGCTGGTCTGCAGTTTTTTACACATTGTTTTTTTGGGCACTGCAATATACTGCAGATTTGCCCAGCTCTGGACGTTGTGGTCGTGGTGTAATTTCTACAGAAAGTAAAAATGGTGTTTTGTTTTAAATTTGATTTGTATTGCATTTCTTGCAGCCTATTATTGCGATAATAATATCAGACTTCCCCTCAATTTAGTAGACACTACATACAGTGAGAACTTTTGACATCATAGGCTTGCCTTTCAACTACTGTACAGTATTGTTCGAATTACTTGCATCACTGAAGTTTTTTAAGCTATTTTTATTTTTTTTGTCCAATACAAGCTCTAAAAAGATGTTATTGCCAAATCTTTTAATTTACTGTTTTTTTAAATCATGTGGCCAGCATATGACATCATCACATTGTGATGTCATACCATTTGTGACGTCATAGTTTTGAATTTTTCTTCATTAATCATGTCATATGTCTTTTCTCAGAGGAGCAGGCTAGTGTGAGCACGTGTTTTTTATCCTCTTGTATTGGAAGTCAGATTATGTCAGATATAACTCCAAGAAAGAGAGCTTCTATTATCAGTCTGTGGAACAACACGCAACTAAGTCAGAGAGATATTGCAAGGCGTTTTGGTGTAAACCAATCCACGGTTTCTAGGTTGCTGAAGCAGGTAGCCAAAACTGGGTCTGGATCACCACAGAGGAAGGGGAAATGTGGAAGGAAGCGAAAAACGTCACCAAGAGATGACATATTTTTGATAAGACAGAGTAAATTGGACCCGAGAAAGACCAGCTTTGACCTCCAGAGAGATCTAGCACATACTGGTACACAAATAAGTTCCAGCACGGTGAGGAAGCGACTTGTCATGGCTGGAAGAAAAGCCATCAGGCCAGTAAAAAAGCAGCTCCTAACAAACAAAATGAAAAAGAAACGACTTCAGTGGGCAAAGAAATACAAATCCTGGACAGTAGATTAGTGGAAGAAGGTTATGTTCACTGATGAAAGTCATTTTTTAGTGAGGGGCAAGCACAGTCAGTTTGTGCGTAAGAGTGCAGGAGAAATGTTAACATCTCACCACATAAATGAATCGGTAAAGCATCCCCCAAAAAAGATGTTTTGGGGAGGCTTTACATGGAAGGGAGTTGATTCTCTTGTTCCGATTGAGGGCATGATGAATACCGACAAATACATTGACGTCCTCAAGAGAAGAGCCTTCCGAGATTTGAAACGAGCATTTCCTGGTGAAAATAGAATTTTTCCATGGAATTTTTCAGCAAGACTTGGCACCCTGCCACTCCTCCAGAAAAACTGTCAAGTTTTTTCAGGAAAACCAAGTTTCAGTACTGGATTGGCCGGGGAACTCCCCGGATTTAAATCCAATTGAAAACCTATGGGCAATTGTTAAATGTCGGTTGAGAAAAACGGATTGCACTACCTCCAGGAAGCTTGTGGAGGCAATAATCCACATTTGGTACCATGATGATGAAATCTTGGAGAAATGCAAAAAATTGGTGGAGTCGATGCCAACACGTGTCAATAACTTACTCAAAGCTAAGGGGGGCCACATTAAATATTAATTTTAATGTTAAAAATGTGTTTTTTGCAATTTTTGCTGTATTTGTGTGTGAAAACTTTAGTTGCAAATTAAAAAAATGCACCTCTCTAGTGCAATTGTGATGTGGTGGTTCACTATCTTCCCGATTAAATTGACAGGGTTAATTATTTGTGAATCGTTCAGGCCAAGCTAAATAATGTGTAACATACTGGTAACACCACCTGTAACTTTCGTATGTTGGGTTCACATCTGACATCGTTAGCAAAAGTGGAGATAATTTCGATATGACACTTGGTAACTTAGCTTGCTCTGCTTTAAAAATAGACCTACCGCCTAAGCTATTGACGAAAAAAAGGCAACTATGACGTCACAAATAGTATGACATCACAAAAGTGTCATGACATATGTACTTCTAATCAGTTTACCAGAAATATTTAACCTTATTCTTTTTTATGCGTGCACAACACAAGTAAAGTAAAAAAAAACAACAAAACAACGGAGTGATGCAATTAATTCGAACAATACTGTATATAACCTTAGTTTTTAGCTTTCAACTGTATAACCTTAGTTAGTTTGAACTATATTACCCGCGAAGATGTTTTAACGGCTCCTATAACGCAAACAAAACGCACAAAAGTTGTAAGTCATAGAGCAGGTGGGGTGGCGAATCAACATTGCAATGCCAATAAACGTTGAAAAAACTATTACGATTTAAATGTAATACTTTAGGTTTATTTATATATACACAAATGTCGACGTGCTTAGTGGAATGCTCGATAATGAAATTACTAAATTAGAGCTTGCATCAATCTAGGTTTATTGAACTAAACACGGAACTGAAAGCACCCTATCTACAGGCTGTTTCACCCTTGATAGGGGTCTTCGGCCGCTTATTGTACTTTACACATTTTTTCTTAAAGGTTTTACATATTTACAATTAAATGTATGTAATTAAGCGCTCAAATTGGTAAACTTCTCGGTGTATTTTCGGCGCATTACGGTCTTACAGAGCAGCATATACAGAGCCTAACAGAGTACAGAGTGATTTTTAGAGTACCGGAATTGTTTTCATATACATATTTTTCCTCCTGTAGATCCCTATCAAGGGTAAAACAGCTTGCAGGGGTACTTTTGGTTCTGTATTTATTTTGGTAAACTTATGTTGATATTTGTTTATTTATTCAGTTTTCACAAATAAAGTGAATCAAAATTTGATTTATGACCGAAATGGATATGGTTGCCGGTATTAAAAACTTTTATTGCATAAAATTGAAAACAGTTGTGGCATGTGCTAGTACGGTTTTTGTACGCTTATGATTGATCAGACAAGTTTTTATTTAATTTGAAAAGTACAACTTTATTTGAAACCCAAAGTATTCAGCGGTATCCCATTTTCATTGTAAGACTTGACTTACATGTCTTACCAAACATCGGCACTATAGTATGGGCATGTAGCCACCCAGGATCTCTTTTTCAATATCTAATGACCTTACTTAAGCTTTTTTTTGTCTTTACAGTACATTTAAAGTAAACTTCAAGTTTAGCTTTACCTTTACATTGCGCAATAAAAACAAAAAAAACAACGTTTTTTTGGCCTTCAAAAAACAAAAAAAAACACGTTTTTTTTCCAAAAAAACGACTCGTTTTTTTTATTTACAACACTAGTCACAGCCATAATTTTTATGAATGAAGTCATTTTGCGATGACGTCACACGAGGTTCAAATTTTGTACATAGGTTTGCTTTTTAATACTGAATCATAAAACGTTTTATGACCTTATATAAGTTAAATATTGGCCAAAAAATGCTGAGATTTTGTAAAGTTACTTCGGAAAAACCCAAAGTTAATAACTTTCCGTTGTCTTAACAATTTGCAATTTTCAGAAGTTATTTGTTGATAAATTTGACTCAAAGTCAAGTTGAATCGAAATAATAACTTTTGTCTCAAGGCGTTTATCACGAAAAACCTAGAGGGTTAAGCCAAACAAGCCTCTCTCTTCCCCGTGTAAAATAAAGTGAAAAAGAAGACGGGTATAGTAAGTACAACACGTTTGTACGTAATTGTTAGATTAGCAAAGTTATCTGACGTTTTTTATATTGCCATTGCTGAGTTGTCTAGCAGTAATGTTGCAGTCATGATAAACTGTACAGTATATAACAAAAGACAGATTTTTATCAAGCAAGAATTAATTTGCTTTAATTGAACTAAATTTTAACTAAGTAGGGATTATTTCGCAACTAAAATATCTTCTTCCAATCTTGCCTCTTCTTAAATTTTATTATCTTTTATTCACCTCTATTGCACAATAGACATATAGTCTGGGGATCTACCATCTATCATATTTACCTATAAAATACTTCTGTTCCTCAAAACAAAGTCCTTACCATCTGTAGTGAAAGACCCTGTCAAAACCACGTTACTCTCTTTTAAATTTTTAGCTCCCCGACTTACTCAAACATGAAATCGCAAAAAATAGCACTTCGTAATTTCTAAATAAACAAACTGCCTTTTTTATGTTTTCTCATTCTTTTATCGAAACAAACAAAAACTTCTTCAGAGTTACAAAGAGCATCAAATAATTTTTTATGCATAAAACACACGCATTATATGATAGTTTTTCTGAGGCACTTCCACAAATTATGTTGAAGTTTTGTGATCAAATGTATTTATCTTTAAAAATATAACCTTCTTACTTCGTTTTGAAATCTCTATAGATCAAATTAAATGTAAGTCTTCTAAATATTGACGGATCTTGAAAAAAATATGCATTTTACTGTCAAAAACAACTTAATGCTTGATGCACTTTTTTGAAAGAGCATTTAGATGAACTGTCAGAAAATGAGTCCGAATGGGCTACGAAAGAAAACAAACACGTAATGCAGGAGGTTAGGAAAGGTCGCTACAATATTGCAAGTTATTACTAAGAAATTCATGTAAGGCTGCAAATTCTACTTATTATCAAACCTAACCACAGAAATTAATTAATACGAAAGCCAAGCAACATTTTTAAAAGCAAACTGACGTCTGGAAACGAAAATTTAAACCAAATCGTTAAGACAAAATTTTCTAACATTGAATTATCTGCAGAAATGATAATAATCTTTTTCTTGCTCGTGTGGTCAACGCAGAATTGCAGAGCCTTCAAACTGCAGCTCATGGTGTTAAAATTACTCTTACTGGCTTTACTAATTTCTGACTGCAATCCTACTCTTTATTCGAAAAATCGAGACATTTTTCGTGTGGGTATAACGTATCAAACTTATTAGTTATGACACCTGCGTTGCTCCTATTTCTATATGACAAAAATGTTAGATCCAAATCTAGCTTTGGTGTTATCGCTATTTTTTTGTCTTTAGTTGAATCTGTTACGGAATTTCTTATACTGTAAGTTAGTAGTGCGCCATGTATTGCACAGAGCTGGACAGCGCTGTTTAATACGAAAGCCAAGCAATAGTTTTTGCACAGAGCTGAATAGTTTTACATCACAATTGACCGCCCCCGAAATTCGCATGCGTGACGCTTTCATCTCGTGTGCCCTAACCGTGTCAAATTTCAGCTTTCTACATCCAGCCGTTTTTGAATATAAGCGAATAAAATAAGAATTTCTGTGTTCTTTACATCGAAAAACGTAGCACGCACCCGTCGCAAAATCTCTTTTGAAGTTTCAGAAAAGCGTAGGCGAACAAAATGTTGTATTGAGAAAAAAGTTCGAAGATCTTGCAGAGTGCAGATTAAAAGAAGCTTTTTATAACTTGCTAATCATTGGTCAATCGCGTTAGCGAGTGAGAAAACTAAGCCATGTAACATACATGGCACACCGACAAGTTTGACGTCCAGCTCTGTGCAAAAACTATTGCTTAGCTTTCGTATTAAACAGCGCTGTCCAGCTCTGTGCAATACATGGCTCACTACTAACTTACAGTATAAGAAATTCCGTAACAGATTCAACTAAAGACAAAAAAATAGCGATAACACCAAAGCTAGATTTGGATCTAACATTTTTGTCATATAGAAATAGGAGCAACGCAGGTGTCATAACTAATAAGTTTGATACGTTATACCCACACGAAAAATGTCTCGATTTTTCGAATAAAGAGTAGGATTGCAGTCAGAAATTAGTAAAGCCAGTAAGAGTAATTTTAACACCATGAGCTGCAGTTTGAAGGCTCTGCAATTCTGCGTTGACCACACGAGCAAGAAAAAGATTATTATCATTTCTGCAGATAATTCAATGTTAGAAAATTTTGTCTTAACGATTTGGTTTAAATTTTCGTTTCCAGACGTCAGTTTGCTTTTAAAAATGTTGCTTGGCTTTCGTATTAATTAATTTCTGTGGTTAGGTTTGATAATAAGTAGAATTTGCAGCCTTACATGAATTTCTTAGTAATAACTTGCAATATTGTAGCGACCTTTCCTAACCTCCTGCATTACGTGTTTGTTTTCTTTCGTAGCCCATTCGGACTCATTTTCTGACAGTTCATCTAAATGCTCTTTCAAAAAAGTGCATCAAGCATTAAGTTGTTTTTGACAGTAAAATGCATATTTTTTTCAAGATCCGTCAATATTTAGAAGACTTACATTTAATTTGATCTATAGAGATTTCAAAACGAAGTAAGAAGGTTATATTTTTAAAGATAAATACATTTGATCACAAAACTTCAACATAATTTGTGGAAGTGCCTCAGAAAAACTATCATATAATGCGTGTGTTTTATGCATAAAAAATTATTTGATGCTCTTTGTAACTCTGAAGAAGTTTTTGTTTGTTTCGATAAAAGAATGAGAAAACATAAAAAAGGCAGTTTGTTTATTTAGAAATTACGAAGTGCTATTTTTTGCGATTTCATGTTTGAGTAAGTCGGGGAGCTAAAAATTTAAAAGAGAGTAACGTGGTTTTGACAGGGTCTTTCACTACAGATGGTAAGGACTTTGTTTTGAGGAACAGAAGTATTTTATAGGTAAATATGATAGATGGTAGATCCCCAGACTATATGTCTATTGTGCAATAGAGGTGAATAAAAGATAATAAAATTTAAGAAGAGGCAAGATTGGAAGAAGATATTTTAGTTGCGAAATAATCCCTACTTAGTTAAAATTTAGTTCAATTAAAGCAAATTAATTCTTGCTTGATAAAAATCTGTCTTTTGTTATATACTGTACAGTTTATCATGACTGCAACATTACTGCTAGACAACTCAGCAATGGCAATATAAAAAACGTCAGATAACTTTGCTAATCTAACAATTACGTACAAACGTGTTGTACTTACTATACCCGTCTTCTTTTTCACTTTATTTTACACGGGGAAGAGAGAGGCTTGTTTGGCTTAACCCTCTAGGTTTTTTGTGATAAACGCCTTGAGACAAAAGTTATTATTTCGATTCAACTTGACTTTGAGTCAAATTTATCAACAAATAACTTCTGAAAATTGCAAATTGTTAAGACAACGGAAAGTTATTAACTTTGGGTTTTTCCGAAGTAACTTTACAAAATCTCAGCATTTTTTGGCCAATATTTAACTTATATAAGGTCATAAAACGTTTTATGATTCAGTATTAAAAAGCAAACCTATGTACAAAATTTGAACCTCGTGTGACGTCATCGCAAAATGACTTCATTCATAAAAATTATGGCTGTGGCTAGTGTTGTAAATAAAAAAAACGAGTCGTTTTTTTGGAAAAAAAACGTGTTTTTTTTTGTTTTTTGAAGGCCAAAAAAAACGTTGTTTTTTTTGTTTTTATTGCGCAATGTAAAGGTAAAGCTAAACTTGAAGTTTACTTTAAATGTACTGTAAAGACAAAAAAAAGCTTAAGTAAGATCATTAGATATTGAAAAAGAGATCCTGGGTGGCTACATGCCCATACTATAGTGCCGATGTTTGGTAAGACATGTAAGTCAAGTCTTACAATGAAAATGGGATACCGCTGAATACTTTGGGTTTCAAATAAAGTTGTACTTTTCAAATTAAATAAAAACTTGTCTGATCAATCATAAGCGTACAAAAACCGTACTAGCACATGCCACAACTGTTTTCAATTTTATGCAATAAAAGTTTTTAATACCGGCAACCATATCCATTTCGGTCATAAATCAAATTTTGATTCACTTTATTTGTGAAAACTGAATAAATAAACAAATATCAACATAAGTTTACCAAAATAAATACAGAACCAAAAGTACCCCTGCAAGCTGTTTTACCCTTGATAGGGATCTACAGGAGGAAAAATATGTATATGAAAACAATTCCGGTACTCTAAAAATCACTCTGTACTCTGTTAGGCTCTGTATATGCTGCTCTGTAAGACCGTAATGCGCCGAAAATACACCGAGAAGTTTACCAATTTGAGCGCTTAATTACATACATTTAATTGTAAATATGTAAAACCTTTAAGAAAAAATGTGTAAAGTACAATAAGCGGCCGAAGACCCCTATCAAGGGTGAAACAGCCTGTAGATAGGGTGCTTTCAGTTCCGTGTTTAGTTCAATAAACCTAGATTGATGCAAGCTCTAATTTAGTAATTTCATTATCGAGCATTCCACTAAGCACGTCGACATTTGTGTATATATAAATAAACCTAAAGTATTACATTTAAATCGTAATAGTTTTTTCAACGTTTATTGGCATTGCAATGTTGATTCGCCACCCCACCTGCTCTATGACTTACAACTTTTGTGCGTTTTGTTTGCGTTATAGGAGCCGTTAAAACATCTTCGCGGGTAATATAGTTCAAACTAACTAAGGTTATACAGTTGAAAGCTAAAAACTAAGGTTATATACAGTAGTTGAAAGGCAAGCCTATGATGTCAAAAGTTCTCACTGTATGTAGTGTCTACTAAATTGAGGGGAAGTCTGATATTATTATCGCAATAATAGGCTGCAAGAAATGCAATACAAATCAAATTTAAAACAAAACACCATTTTTACTTTCTGTAGAAATTACACCACGACCACAACGTCCAGAGCTGGGCAAATCTGCAGTATATTGCAGTGCCCAAAAAAACAATGTGTAAAAAACTGCAGACCAGCGGTAGAAAATTTGTAAAATGTTACGGACTTGCGGACGCGGTTACAGCACAAATTTTGCTGTTGCGAACTTTCTTAATTTTTGCGGCTCCGGACTTCCTTAGTTAGACCCAGATCGTAGCCATGCCGTACCAGTAGCGCTCCGGTGCTCCCGCCTACTAGGGCATTATTTGAGACCAGTGGTGCTACTCAAGAATCAAGACGTTTGTAATTCCCAAGACTTGAAGTTTTTGCAAGATTTCAAGATTTTCCAAATTTCAAGATTTGAAGCAAATTTCCGGCTAATATACGTCAACGTGATAAATTGTGTGGAAATCTCCGGTAGGATATAGATTGAACTAGCACACTTTTTCAAGCTGAAAGCAAACAAACGAACGAAAAAAACAAAAGATAAAATAAAAACAAAACAAAAAAACGACCAAAAAAAAACGTGCAGCAAAAAAAACGTGTTTTTACAACACTAGCTGTGACATCGCTATGATGACGTACGTCATTGACTCAAAAACAGTTTTTCTAGAAAATTTTGGTAAACACCAATCTGCATACCAGTTTTGATGTTAACATGGCTTTTAATTGGTTTAGAAATTAGTCAGGGGATTTTTGTCTTCCCTCCCCCCGTGTAAAATACGTTGTTCAAATAGCCCGTGTAAAATAGATTAGTGTTGATCGAGACGGACATTGTTCAAAATTTGCTCCGAACTTTTAGCAAGAGTGATCGTGGTGTTTACATTGTTCTTTTAAAAAAATTAGTGCTTTAGAGTATATTTTATTTTGGAATCTTGTACTAGTCAAATGTTGTTTAAAATATAAAAAGCCACGCCCCACAGCTCCTCCGCCTTTCCGCTTAGAATCCCAATCGAATACTCCTTGTTGCAAGCAGCTGAGTTTGCAAATATACGAAGCAAATAATTAACATCTTCTGATTGTGGAATTGTGGATTCCAAAATCTTTAAATATATACCAGACTCAGTGGCGGCTCGGATAGAAGAAATATTACGCAATGCATGTGCCACAACCTAAAATTGAATAAATTTTCGAAAAGTTAATGTAAAATATTTGTGGAACTATTAAGGAGTTTGCCCCAATTGACTTCATAGGGCAAAGCTTCAAAGCACGTGATTAAATTTGGCATCATTAAATAACACCGATATTGGGATTCCTCTCTTCTAATGTACGTGAGTGCTATGGAAACTTTTATCGCTAACGGTCACGCTCAGTTAGCTACTAATGAAGACAATTCTACCGGCTGGTTTTTACCTCACTACCCCGTGTTCCACCCACGGAAATCTGAAAAACTTCGCGTAGTTTTTTACTGTGCCGCACGCTTTTGCGGGTCTTCATTAAACGATCAGCTTTCCAGAGGACCAGACTTTTGAATGCACTAATCGGTATGTTGACTAGATTTCGTATGGAGAAAATTGCTGTAATAGGTGACATAGAGCAAATGTTTCACCAATTTTAGTAAATCCAAAAGATCGGAGATATCTTCAGTTCTTGTGTTGGCCTCAGGGAGATTTGACATTGGAACTACTAACTTGCGATATGAATGTACATTTATTTGGGGCAGCATCGTCAGCGAGCTGTGCTCAGTTTTCTTTGCTTGAATCTGCTAAGGATCAATCCGATCAATTTGACGGAAAGGCAAGGCAATTTGTGCAGAGAAATTTTTAAATGGATGATTGTTTTTTTTTCGGTAGCTTCTGCAGGGGAAGCAACGTACTTAATAGGGCAAGTAACCATGCTTTTACAGAACCGAGGGTTGAATCTCACCAAGTGGCTATCAAGCGATTGTGATGTTTTGAAATCTGTTCCAACCACTAAGCTCTCAAACTCCGCTGTAAATTTGACATGCAAGACTGACGATCTTCAGGTATGTGAGCGTGTGTTGGGTTTACTTTGGAACTGCTCTGATGATAATTTCCAATTTTCTCTCCAACTGAAGAAAAAACTATTGACAATAAGAGGCATTTTGTCGGTACTGAGGTCTATTTTTGATCTTCTAGGATTTTTGAGCCCGATAACTTTGAGTGCTAAACTATTGCTGCAAGACCTGTGTCGCAGGAAGCTGGGTTGGGACGATTTGGTGCCCGAAGAAGATGCTGCAATTTGGATGAGATAGTTGGATACTTTAAGCGACCTAGACAAAGTTAAAATCCCACGATGTTTTATTACTTTAAGCATGGGGTTTGATTCTCTCACGCAACGTCAGTTGCACCACTTTGCTGACGCGTCTCAAAAGGGCCATGGTATAGTTTCTTATTTGCCAGTTGTAGCACCTGATGGATCTATTTTTTGTAGTTTCGTACTCGGCAAGGCTCGTCTTGCACCGATCAAGACCGAGTCGATCCCCAGACACGAGCTGGTTGCTGCTACTTTGGCAGCAAAAGTAGACTTAATGTTGAGGTGGGAGCTCTCCGATGTAATTACCGAATCAATTTTTTGGGCTGATTCTCTGGCTGTTCTATTTATGATAAAAAGTACCACTAAACGCTATTCTGTTTTTGTTGCTAACAGACTGTCGAAAATTGAAGAAGTTAGTGACCCGTGCCAGTTGCGCTTTATTGATGGATTTCAAAATCCCGCTGATGATGCTTCACGAGGCCTGCTGAACACAGATGGATTAAAATCTCGCTGGCTGCAAGGACCACCCTTTCTGCTAAAGGAGGAATCTGAATGGCCTCAACCCCCATGTGTGCTACCAGATCTGCCTCCTGAATTTAACTCTAAATGAACTTACTTGTGCAGAAACCGCCATTTTTAAAGCTGTTCAGCAAGAGTTTTTTCCTGAGGAGGTGTCTCTCTTGAGTGACTCGATCACTCCACCTAAAGGTAACCAGAAGCTCTCTGGTCCATTGCAAAAACTCAATCCTGTTTGTATTTCACGGGTGCTTTGAGTCGGCGGCAGATTGAGACGTGCACCCATTGAGTTCGAAACCCGTCATGATGTGATTCTACCACCCAATTCGCATGTGACACGACTGCTAATTGAGCAGCATCATCGAAACCTTGGACACTGTGGTATGTCGTTAACTTGGACTTCGCTCCGCCAAACTTTTTGGATAATTAAAGGAGCTGTAACTGTTAGGAAAGTTTTGGGTCAATGCCTGCAGTGTAAACGTAGAAATGCAACTCCAGGTAAACAACTAATGGCTGAATTGCCCGCTGATCGAGTAACACCTTCATATTCTCCATTCTCCTTCACAGGAATTGATTACTTCGGACCATGTTATGTTAAGCAAGGTAGGAGTACGGTAAAACGTTATGGGTGCGTCTTCACCTGTTTGTCTATGAGAGCTGTACACATCGAGCTGAGCTATTCGCTTTCAACTGATGCATTTATCAACAGTCTAAGGAGGTTTGTCAGCCGAAGGGGTAAGCCAATTTTTATTTGAAGTGACAATGGGACTAATCTGGTTGGGGGTCATCAGGAGCTCAAACGCTGTTTGCAGGAACTAAACCAATCGAGAGCGTGTCATTCGAACCATCAGACGGGTTTTGTGTGTGCTGATTTTAGATCAAACCCTCACTGACGACTCTCTTTTAACCTTTTTTGCAGAAGCGGAATTTATCGTGAATTCGAGACCGCTAACGCCAATCATGCTGGATCCTACGGGAGAGGAGCCTTTAACTCCCAATCACCAGCTCATGTTGCGGGAGAGGAGCCTTTAACTCCCAATCACCAGCTCATGTTGCGTTCACCGGCTGATCATTCCAGTGGAATTTTTACAAAAGAAGACAATTACGTACGCAAACGCTGGCGCCATGTTCAATACTTGGTTGAACAATTTTGGTTACGTTGGAGGCGTGAATACCTCCAAATTTTGCAAACGAGATCTAAGTGGCAGCAGCCACAAACGAACTTTAAAGTTGAGGACATTGTACTGTTACTTGATGATTTTGCACCGAGAGGAAAATGACCATTGGGCCGAATTGTGGACTCTTATCCGGACAATTTAGGGACTGTTCGCCAAGTCCTGGTACGCACCAGGGGAACTAGGCTATTGCGTCGGCCGATTACAAAATTGCGTCGTTTCGTATCGAATAAATCTTGATTTTTGTCTTTCGTGACTCAAGACGTGAATGATTTATTAATTCATAACTGTTTATGAAAATTGCGTAACTTGACATATCGCTATTGTGTTACAGTATGAAATTTGTGTTTCGCTTTGCTGTATTGGTTTATGGGAATTTACTAACTCGTAAATTGTGGGGGCCTGTGTTACATCCAAGCTCATATTTAATTTACATGCAAGAATTATTTCAACTATTGACCGCTTTAGAAGTCTGATTTGCCATTCTCAAGCTTCTATGCTGATTTGACCTGCTTTTATGTTTTTCGAAACCTCGCATCAATCTAATGACGTCATAACTTCGAAGTTGTTTATAAACCCGTGTTTTTTCTTTGCCGGTCTTTTTAGCTGCAATTCGGATCGGTAAACAGTTTGTTGAATGCTTTGTTGTATTTGCATATTGTTAAGTTCCGTTTAACTCTTATCAACTCATAATTTAATGATCTCTTAATGCTTTTGTAACGATAACTTTGATTTACTATTGCGTAGGCTTAAAACTTAGTTTGTATTATTTATTTTAGAAAACCGTCGTCGTCTGCATTTTCGCCGCAAGAATCCCCGGCATTTCTTAACATCTGAGCTTAATCGTCTTGTTGTTTGTCAACTGTTTGAACTGTTCGAAATAGACGAAAGCTTACTGGGAGAGACGCGTTTAACTTTGGCCGAGTTTTACCTAACTGCAGCAACAGTGGTGAAAACCACATTATCAAGCCTCTGACCAAGTAGTCTTATTGTTTGTTATTTATCACTTCATTATTGTAATTGTATTTATCACTTCCTAATTTATCACTTCATAGCCTTTTATTTTGTCTCTTCATAATTAAAAAAGTTGACCTGCAGAGTTGACTGTTCAGGAGTCAGATATGGTTAATTAGACTGACGACTGATGCCTCACCAGCCTATCGGAAAAAGTTGGCGAAGGTATTGCTTCAGCAATTAAATTTAATTCAACATAGCACTTTTTCTGGCAAGGAGGCAAATTTAAATTTAATTCACATTTAAATTTAATTCAATCTGGCCCGGAGTCATCACAAAAATAAAAATATAACCTAAAGTTAAAAAAAAAAAAACATTTAGATAAAAGTAATTGAAATTGTCACTTGTCAAAATGTGAGTTATGTGTGTCATCAGCAAAATTGGGAAGTTATCTAATCACATAAAAGAAGCAGAAAAACAGCCATTCAGCGCCTACTTGTCGCTTCATAGCATGTTTCGAAGTGGAATTGGTGAAGATTGGTTCTTTCTTTCCTAATAGATGTATTCGAACTAAAAACATCTGTTTTTTATGTTGGTTATTCTCATCAGCGTGTCATCTATTACACATAAATGCTGATATTGTTGACTTGCTGTAGTGCATATTTATCCTTTGATCCCAGGACAGCATCAGACGCTAACTATTGGACAATCCGCACGTTTTTATTGCGATTCCTACTTCGTTCTTGGGACAATCCGCACCTGCTTAGGAGTTTCTAGTGATCTAATGTTGCTATGGGTTTCTCCAAATTCTTGGCCACTGAATTTATTTCTTTTTCGAAGCCACCAAGCGATAATCATCGTAAAGCGTCTCATCCAAGGGCGTTACAAGGTGACCAGGGTACGGACTAAACCCAGATCATGCACTCAGGGTCGTCATAAAAATGATGTACTTGCCCTCTCGGCCACGCTGCTGATATGAGGAACACACATCATAATTGTTTGAGTTAAACAAATTGGACCATTTACACCTCTTCTCCAAAGAAAAATTTGGTCGCTCTAACCAAACAACTTCTTTAGTTGCGGAGCTGCGTCATCATAGTGCAGAAAATCCTTTTCTCTTGTCAATTTTGAACTCCTTTAATCTTACTGAACAAAACTAAAAAAAGGTTATAAATTTATTAGTAATAACCGCATTTCAATAATAGTTTGTAAATGACACAACTTCCGCAAATGCGAAAGTTGCGTTGCGCTTTAACTGTAATTTTTTTTTATTTTCTGACATTGCTTAAGTCGCGTTGCGGAATAATGTCCTTAAAATTTGTTGAGGATTAATTGCGAATTAATATTTGACTCACTACAAACAAAGGTACTTTAACCCTATATATATACCGGGGTATTTTTACACCCTATTTGTACCGGGGGGGGGGGGGGGGGTGGCAAATTTGCCCCCCTATCTAAAAACCGATTGGTAAGTGATAGAATCGAGATTTTTTGCTTGCTGATGCTACTTTTTGTTAAATTTTTTAAAATAAATTTTTTGAGGTTGTGACGTCACGAAAACGATGATGCCGTCATCAAAACCAGTAAATCCTTACAACAAAATGCAAAATTGCCTAAATGTTGCAAAATATTAGTTTTAGTTTGGACTTTTGTAATTTCAAAGACATCTCTGATAAAGTTATCGCAAATGATGACGTCATCATGCATGGTGACGTCACATGCATGATGACATTATCGTTAATATATTTTGTTGATTATTTTTTGTAATTTTTTGTGACTGAAATATAATATATTTCACAAAATTATAGAATACTGCAGTATAATTTTTTATTTTGTCATTCAACAGCTGATGGAAATGAATATTTTTTTATGCAAACGCAGTTTATTTCGAGAAACAGCAGAAAAATCAATATTTTTGAATTATGACGTCATCAATGACGTAATGACGATGCAATGCATTTATCAGTAAATAAAACTTTTTATTCCAGCAGAAGATTAGCATTGACAATGAATATGCAGTACAATGAATAGATTATGCGCACTGATAAGCATGAATTGTGCTCAAAACTGCAAAAAACTCTTTAGGTGCCTCTAGCAAAGGCAAAAATGACGTCACTTCCGGTTGTCCGGCTGACTCCAAACTTCCTGAAAATGTGTGTTATTAAATTTGATTCAAAGTCATGGTGCATCAAAGCAAAACTTTGCTTTCGTTTAGGAGTTATATTAAAATAACTGAGAGCGGGGGGCAAATTTGCCCCCCACCCGGTACAAATAGGGTTAAAAACCGGACAGCTTGTTTCATCCCTAACGGGATCTTTTGTGGTTAGATGATGCTAATGAGGCAGCGTAAGTCTCACCCCTGAAGATCACATTAAGGGTGAAACAGATTCAAGTGTTTTTAATATTTTTATCTGTGATGTGCTAAACATTAATTGATTCTGCTTTGACTATAACTGTTTTTGTGCACTTTTCAAAAATACTGAGAGCAAAAGGCAATATGAAATTTTTGATCATTAAAAGCTTGATGTATATTTTTCACTTATCCGGTGTCATTTTGCGGCAATCAAAAATAAATGAAGCGGAAGAACGTTGCCTTGACCAATAGCCGAAAGCACTGCAAAAAAGAGTACTTACTTTTGCCGACTTGTGTGATTTTACATTAAAAACAACTTACTTACGTAGATTTTTTGTGAGAGTTACTATATAACGTGAGGGTAGTAAGATAACATAAAAATTAGAAAAATGCAAAACCAAAAAGGAAGAGACTATTTTACAAAAAAATTATATCTAATTTTTTATCAATTCTAAATCAACTTTTCAAATCTAACCAAATCTCATTAAATCCGTACTTAAAACTATCCCCAAACGCCAAGCTCAACTCTAACCCAAACCTTAACTCAAAGCCTAATCTTAACCAATGAAAAACTAAATAAAAAATGCGAGAATGAATATTCCTCCTTTTTATTTGGTTCTCTTTAATTTGAAAATTTTTGGTGAAATAGTCACTCTCAACCAAAAATGGCAAATTGTTTGTGTGTATACCTCTCAGACAAAAGCGCCTTGGACTAACAGGAAGTTAATTAAAGAAAACCCACAAATTTAACGTTTTTCTCATTTAAACTATGGTATGATATGTCATGTTTTTGCTTTGAAATTGAGGGGGAAGATTGTACCCGGGTTCCTGGTGAGTTGTGATGCGCTTGAATAGCCCTGGTCGTAACTGCTGAGGGGGCAACAAAGGTTATCAGAGCATTTGATGACCGTCCAAACGCCTTGATGACCTCTGCAGCGTCTATAACAATAAACTATACTAACATTTATTTGACAAACGAGAACTTTAGCAAACTGATCATTGATGATCGCAACAGATTTGGAATGAACTTCATTGTTTATGTATAATTCAAAAAAACAAAACAAAACCAATAAACACTGATATAAGGCTAAAGCAAGAACATGATTTTAATCTGTGTAAATTAAACAAAGTCAATAGTAGCCAAAGCTAAATTTAAAATATTTCAACATATTCTCTTCATTTCAAAAACGTTTCGGCTTTGAGGTTTTTAGCTACTACAGCCGAAACGTCTCCAAAATAAATACAATTGAAGTTTTGGCAATTGTTTTTTAATTAAGATCAATATTACATGCAGCAACTAGTTTATAAAGCCTATAGCTCAAACAGACTCTATCTACTCTGGGTTAGTTTAAAATTTTTTCACTTATTTGTTTAACAAAACAAAAAAATAATACAGCAACAAAGTAATTTCATTTCGAAAAAACAGCTAATACAGTGGTATGCAAAACAGTAGAGACATTTTTATTTACAGAGCCTTTTGATCAATTCCCAACTGAGTAACTAATCATGCTGGCTCAGCCCAGTTAGCATCCAAGGTGCGTATATGGACTTGAAACTTCCACAAAAACACATTTGCGATGGAAGCAGCAGAAGAAGACTAGAAACTAATGTGCTTTTTATCTTACTGCTTTACTGGTGTGACAATATATCCATGAATAAATTAAACTTAAGTCGTCATCAATCACACTCATATTAAACACCTACCGTTAATATGATTTCCATATTTGAATTAGAACTAATAATATTGATAATGATTTAAGCAGTAAGTCATTCCGAACGTCTCTAATGAGATACATACAACCGTTTGGCTTGGAAAACTGTCCCTGAAGTCAAAAGTCATGCACAAAAATACTAATAATATCAATAACATTAACTATTAATGACAGCAATGTGTTGAAGTCAAAAATATATTCTTGTTTGAAAATTTGCTTTTTTTTCGAATTCGGATGACTTTAGTTTCGAACTATGACTATACAGTTTACTCGAACTTTAACTGTAGAACTCTGACTTCAAAACAACTAATTACTTGACGTTAAAACAAGCGCTTCTTGTTGTTTTGAAACTGCGCTTACAGACACCGTTTTATTTTTCAAGGGTTTATTTGTGCAGAACAGTAACAGCCTATGAAGGAACAGCCCTTTGAAGGAAATAGAGTAGTTAGTTCGTGAAATAGTTTATAGAACAAAATCAAATTGCAGAATTATTTGAACTAGCCATAAAACTAATATTTATGCTGATTTATAGATCTGTATTAATAGGATTTAAATCAATGTGTAAATTGGATTGTTTGAAGCGAAATATCGATACTGCCATGAATTGCCGAAGACGTTGTTATTAAATCGACAGTTGACGACATCACAGCAGTCCTTGATCTGTTACAAAATTCAAAATAGCAATTTCAAGTTAGTTTTCGACAATTCAAGCTTCAAGTTCTAACTTGATGCTCAAGCCCCAGCCAAAATCTTCAAGACAGGCGTGACGACGAGATCAATGTCAAAGTCTGACCAAGCTGAAAAATCGAGCGTAATGTTTGAAGATAGAGCCTAAGTGACTGGTAGCGAAACTTCATCTAAAGTGCCCAAGTTAAGTCGATCAGTCAAAACCAATTTATTAACAAAAAAACCCTAATCTGAATCATCGCGATCATCCAAAACCAATTCGACAGGTGCAAGCTCGCAAAGCTCAAGTAGTTCGTCCTGGTCTCGTTTAAGTGCCAGCGCGAAGAAAGCTTTTCTTTTGGCGCACCCAAAATCTCACGAAGACCTCGAATCACTGAAAGAACGGCAAAGTCGAGAAAGATTCAAGTTTGAAGAAAAACAACTAATATCAAAGCGTCTTCAGGAAGCCGAAGAGCTTGAACAAAAGCGCCTTCACGAAAGAAAAGGCGCTGAAATTGCGCGTCTTCAAGAAAAAGAACAACTCAAGCTGGTACGCTTGAGAGAAAAACAAGAAAGAAAACACAAACGTCAATTGACTGAGCCAAGAATTTGCGCCAAAATCAATGTAACTCAGGCCGTAATTGATGCTGACGAACATCAAACGTTTTCTGCAGATAATCAAATAACCGTGAGTTACGCTTTAACTGAGCAATCGCAGCATGTAAATATTAGCCACAAAGTTCCCAGTCCGTCAAAAATTTTGAGAGTGTGTTGTGCAGGCCCAGCAATGCTAATGTGATTAGTACAGCGGCTTTTTCAGTTGATACTAAAATTGCGAGCAGTGCTAAACCGAAATGCAACCTGAGGGAAAATGTGATGCACAAGCCGAACGTTATTGAAAGTACTGAACCCTGTTCTAAATGGCACTCATCTCCGTTCAGATGCAACTCACGAACCAATAGTGCCTCAGACCCAATGGGTTACCAACTCGCAACCAGTCGATTACTTTTCTGCTACCAGGCCCTTCATAACCCCTATTTCCATGACTCAGCCCATTCCTGATCGTGAATTAGGAAGTGCCTTTAGTCAACCTGCTAATGCTTACTAAAAATTTATGCAATAGTAACCTAACAACTTCTTGAATTTCAACTCGTCACCCCAAAATGTGTTTCTACGCCTCCTGCCACGCCCATGTTGGAGCCAGTGTTGTCGCTACGGGGGGCCAGGGGGCCGTGCCCCCCTAACAGATGCTTGCGCCACCCCGTTTAGGTTTACTCAAAATACTGTGTTTGGGTCATCACTCAATGACAAGACAACACACAATGATGGAAAAAAATAATTACTTTCAAACATAATTCTCTGTGAACGTTTTCTCGATTCTTTGCTGGCAAACAACTGCTGTGTCTCATAAGTCTGACGCAATATTCCGTCTTATTAACACACCTTTACGGATGTGTCGCGAAAGAGATATGTAAGCCTGCAGAATCGTTGCTGGTACGTACTTCGTTAGTAATAATGACATAAAACAATACGTGATACATTTTTTCTTCAAAGACCAGCTGTTTCGATTTTTAGAGTACACTCATGATTTTGAGGTCGCAGTCAATGGCGCAACCAGGGTGAAGTCATTTAGAAAATTTAGAAAATTTAACCTTACAATACGAGCATTTAAACGTAATTTAGACTTGACCTGAAGTAAGGAGAGGGGGTTGATGGTGCTAAGCAATTGAATTGTTTGAAATCACTTCTGAATTTTAGCAACTAGGTTATTTATACGGCTTCAAAAAGTGCGAAATATGATTAAAATGGCGTTTATATCGCTATTTTGTGCTGCAAAATCGCAAAAATTTTCCAGCACAGTCATCAAATATTTAGTGACTATCTCCTGCCTGTGACACTCTTGAGTTATATTAGTTTGTATAGAACGAGGGCTAAATCAGGCAGTTTTGGGGCAAAAAAAATTTGCTTTTAGTTCACTACTTTTAGCAAAATCTTTCTTGCACGTCTGGTAGCATTCAGTGCTGTTAGATAGATTTATCAAATGACTGTCGGTCGCGGACGAAACGAGCTAAGAAACGCTGCCGGCCTTATTTTAAAATTGAAAATTGCGCGTAATTGTAACCGTACGATCTGAAGATCAGTTTTTACATGCAAATTTTAGTGCCCTCCCACTTTGGGCTAGTTCCCCCTCACTTCATTTGCTCTGGCGACGGCACTGATTGGAGCGTGAAATTTTTTTAAAGGAACCCAGCTAACTATCGTAACTTTTTTGATGCCTTTGATGCTCTTATCACCTTTAATGTTCCCGAACCTAAGCGGAGACTTTTCTATTTCTTGAAATGCACTAAATATCCTGCTCATTCACTTGTAAAAAGCTGCCAATGCACGGATGACAACTTAGGTTACTCTAAGGTACGAGAACTTTTACAACAAACATTTGGCAAAAAATTTCAAGTTGCCAAAACTTATATTGACACATTACCTAATTTTTTGTGGTCAATGTTCCCTCTAGATTTTTTTTGTGGTCTGTGTGCGCAGAAATTTTGGTGTGTGCGCACTTTTTTGGAAATAACTTATATTTGTAAATAGGTGAAGAGCCAAAAAAAAGTTTTCACCCAGAATTGGAAGGGTTTTTGCGCTCAAAATTAGGTGAAGACCAAAAAGAAAAATATCTCCCAGAATTGGAGTAGTTTTTGGGCCCGAAAAGTTTATTACACAGAGCAAAAGTAGGTCTGTGCGCAGTAAAAATACGCGTGTGCGCAGTCTCTGAAATATGTGTGCACGCGCACAGCTTAGAGGGAACACTGCTAACAGCCCTGTGTTTCATCAAAAGGATAAGTTCAATATTTCCAAATCACGGCAGATCTGTTTTTTAGACAAAATTTTACTTTTATAATTACCGGTACAACAAACAACTACCAACTTAAATTATTAATTATTATTAATAGGCTATGCTTGCCTAGAATGCTTACAAATCTAGGCCTATTTTTTTGTTGCATCCCAAGCGCAGCAAATCGCATAGACCTTAAAGTATTATGTTTTTCCACGAAGTATCAAATTCAAACCAATAAGTGTAATTTTACATTTGAAAAGCAATTTACCTCATCGAAGTCGCGTTACAGCAGAAACCGGGTAGAAGCCCATACTTTACCCCAAGACCTACAATCTGACAAGGCTTGTTTGAAACTGTAATGCAAATATAATGTTGTCATGTTGCCACAGACGAAATGTTTTTCCGTAAAGTCAAAATCTCCCTCGTTTAAGCTATTTAACGTCAAACTATAACAAAACGGGAGAAAAGCGCTGGTAATCAATTACTTGTTACGTAATATCTATAATATTAAAATTTAAATATTAGACTTCAATAACCCTTTAAGTTTATTACAGAAAAAGTTTGTTTGCTTACGAATGTAAGTGGATGCAAACAACACAGGCAACAATATTAGTGTGAATAAACAGTGAATGCAAACAATTGCTTGGAACAATTTTATTACGGATAAAATTGTAAGCTAACAAATAAGGAGTTTAATTGATGTTGATAAAAGACAAAAATTCCATGCTTGCAAAGCCGATGAAAATTTAAGCACAAAAAACAAGCCTAGATTGCTAAAAAAAATACAAAAAAATGTGTCCATAGTGCGCTTGTAATGATGTGCACATTCTGTAGATACAAAATGGCGTAATAAAAGTGACAAGCATAAGTTGACATAACGTTTAAAAGAATTTCTTTCTGGCTTACATGAAAGCTTTTGCCGGGCGACCCGCTAGCCGTAGCTGACCCACCACGGACTTATACCAAAGCATTCCTTGCGTACCAAAAAAATTACGCCAATAAAGTGTTGGGCTGGCAGGTCAGCTATCTACTTGTTTAAAATGTAAAAAAAAAAGTTCGTACTCTCACTAATTAACGCGAAGAGTATATGATCGACCTAAAAATCCGGCCCTTTTGTAAAAGTTTTAGTGTAGGTTTTTCCTGCTCTGAAACGCTGTTGATCAGCTAAAAAAAGTTGTAGCCTACTTTCCCAGCCATTACGTACGTAATGCTAGCTCAAAAATTGGATTCCTTAACAATGAAATCCTATTTCTTAGTCTTC
Organism: Trididemnum nubilum; assembly: GCA_963965965.1. Taxonomy (NCBI): domain Eukaryota; kingdom Metazoa; phylum Chordata; class Ascidiacea; order Aplousobranchia; family Didemnidae; genus Trididemnum; species Trididemnum nubilum. The sequence goes on along the minus strand of OZ014484.1, from coordinate 35,927,310 downwards.
TCGTGATTTACCTTGAGTTTGACACCTGAAATTTTTCGAAGCGAGGCATCCGAAAAGTTCCTCAAACTAACGCAGGTGCATAAAATTGCTTGAAGTTGTAAATTTGTGGCATTTTGCTCACTCTATTTTCTCATATTACAAAGGCACTACTGCGAAGCGGATGCCAAAAGTATAAAAATATAACACCGCCATCGCTTTCTCGCAATAAAAGGATAAAAGTGCAAACAATCAAATGATAAAATGTAAATAACTAGTAAATTACATCATTCAAAAGTTCTTTTTAAGTGTTTTAAAACATATGAATATTATCCCCAAACATTATTCAAGCATTTTTCATAGAAACCACATCTTTGAGATTTAATGCTATATCTATTCAACTGAAATCATCAGGTCTACTAAAAGTAGTTAACTAAATTTAGAGCAATTGTTTCCAGAAAATAAAATATATCACTTGTTACCCTGCAGATGCAATTGGTAGTCAAATAATGATGTACATACACAAACATATGGGTTTATTACACAAGAACAGAAAAAGCTATGATATTTACAATTTCGTAGTGGGCAAAGTAAATTTTACTCATCAAGACTTATACAAATATAAGCTCAAAATTCACAAGAGCTTTTTTTGCTTTGTTTTTGCAAAATATTTTGTGATTTACATTTGATAAATATAAGGGTGCCCAAAAGCATACGTTTTCACAATCGTATTTATGATTACAGTAAAATACGCAAAGTGACTATAATAATTGCTTAATTTTTTATCTATAATTTGTAATTTACTCAGCAATTACAGTATACAGCACATTTCTACATCTTTTATTTCATTTTTGTTGGTAAACAATTATTATTTAAACAGGCAATATAGCAATTATTTAAGGCAATACTGCAATATAACAATAGAGCGATGCAGCAATTATTTATATAAATTTCAACCCAAGAACCAATAAGGCAAAGGCAGTAACTTGCAAATAGATTAAAAGTTATATCATTTACCGGATTGAAACCAAATAAAATTCAAAACACACACACACAAAAAGGGAATGGAAACACTGAAAATTATCTAATTATCCCGGAAATCTTTTTAAGTTAATCGGCAATAATCAGGGCCTACAAGAGGGGGGACAGGGGGGGACAATGACCCCGGGGCCCATGGACTTTAGGGGGCCTATCATAGGGCCCGTTGGCTTCAGGGGGCCCAGCAGAGGGCCCATCAAAATGACCTTGAGAAACCGGTATGTGGAAGACCAAAGACTTTTTTTTTGAGATTACATCAAAATCCGGCGAAAACTGTGGCATTTTTCCTTAAGGCCTTTTTTTTGGAGATCACGTGAAAATCCGGACAAAACTGTGGCATTTTCCCCACCTGTTTTGGAGTTCACAAAACCGGAGATGCGTAATATTTGAGCTGGCCCCGGGTTCACGTTTGGCTCTCGGCGCCCCTGGCGATGATATGATAATATTGCTCGACGTTTTTGCATAAACTTTCCGAATTAGTGAATGTTTAATGCATCAATTCATTAATTATCAATTATCCTCATTGAGAAAACAGTTAAAAACTAATGGCTTCCATTACTGACATATATACACAAAAAGGTCAATTTTAAAAGCTATATATCTTTGCAAAATTAGCAACAACTAGAATATAACTTGGGAAGAGAGGTTGACTTTACTAACCATAAGCAAATTATTGCCTACACTGACAGGCTACTAATCATTTCAATAAAAAATATATTCAGATTATATCAAAATATTTTTCTCTTAATTGCAATTGTAGTTACATTCTATTCAGCAAGTTTTCTTGGCCAGGAAACAGCGAAGATCGGTTTTCGAGTCAAACTGCCACCTGCCCACCTGCATACCACACACTGGAGGCTTGACAGTGTCCCTTCTAATGCTGAAGATTGAGCAAGGAAGCTGTGAAAACCAGTTTTTTGTGGTCGTTGGTTTGATCCGACCGGAAATCTAACTCGATTCTACCGTTTCAGTAGCAGACGCTTTACACACTCGACCACTGATCGCTTAAGCATCTACTGATATCAAAAAAATTAGCGCTCTAGCTTAGCAATTCAAAAAATCAATTTTTCGGGTTTCCATTTTGGGGAGTTCCCAAAAAACTTCAGGAGATAAAACTGCGTTTGCAGCTCAACAGCTTTACACAAATATTAGATTGGTGTTTTGCGGTTTTGGAGGAAATACGAGCGTATACGGTTTAGGAAGAAAAAAAAAGAAAAAATAGCTCATCGCATCAAAAGTAGGCTGGTAGAGATTAAAAGGTATCTTAAGACATGTAACCAAGTGAATTTTCTTTCCCTTACTTAGGACGTTTTTGAATTAGACCGGTTTTAAAGAGAGGGTGCAGCCTAGCCAAGTATGACATCAAAAAATCGCATTTAATTCTCTGATCACAAAGCAAAAAGAATTTGTTTCGAAGATTGTCTAGTTTCTGAAAACATCAAAAAAATCCGTTTCAACTCCGCTCGTTTGGAATGGATTGGGTAACAATTTGATGACGTACTGGTTGGCTAGCAAAAAAAAACGCGAAAGCTTGTTCACAATGGTAAACAATAAGGATAAGCGAGGTAGGAGTAAGAAATCACGCAAAATTACCAAAGAGAGATAGTTTTGAAAGCGGCCATTGTTTTAAAACGATTGCTTAATACATTTTTTAGCTTATAGGTGTGTCCACTGTTTCTTTTACTCGGTAGTTAGACCGCGGTTATACATCGGTATACCGACACTTGGTATACCGAATGCAGATAAGCTAAAAAATGTATTAAGCAATCTTTTTAAAACAATGGCCGCTTTCAAAACTATCTCTCTTTGGTAATTTTGCGTGATTTCTTACTCCTACCTCGCTTATCCTTATTGTTTACCATTGTGAACAAGCTTTCGCGTTTTTTTTTGCTAACCAACCAGTACGTCATCAAATTGTTACCCAATCCAATCCAAATGTGCAGAGTTGAAACGGATTTTTTTGATGTTTTCAGAAACTAGACAATCTTCGAAAAAAATTCTTTTTGCTTTGTGATCAGAAAATTAAATGCGATTTTTTGATGTCATACTTGGCTAGGCTGCACCCTCCTTTTAAAGAGAAACTTTTGGGTTGATTTTCGTGCCTTAAAACCGAAGTCAAGCGAACAATTACCTCAAAATTTGGTACAAACGAGCATTTCATTAGTTTTGAAGTACTGTCCGAATTTTATGTAGCTAGACTTTACCGTTCTTCAGATATAAGCAAAAGTCTGAAATTTTGCACTCGTTAATTTTGAAATTGCTGAGTAAAAACAAAAAAAACAAGTGACGGGAAGTCAGCCGCTCCAAATACGGAGGTTTAAAAAAATATTGAAAAGAAAAGGAAATATACAGGGTGTCCATAAGGTCTTGAACACTTTTCAAAATTGTATTGCTAAATAACTAAAATCATACAGTTTTTTGCAAAGTAAAGTTTGTTTATTAAAGTTTTACATATAAAAATTTCTAGCAGTTTAAGTAATAGCCATATTTCAAGAATTTAATTTTCCATGCTATTCATAGACTTCAACATGTGCTCCATTTGTTGCTCTCAATATGTCAAGGCGATACTCAATTTCGCGCCAAGTGTTCTCCAGCATTTCTTCGTTTACTGTGGCGAGAACCTCAATTATTCGTGACTGTAATGTTTCGACGTCACGTACTGGCGTTCTGTAAACTGTCTTTTACATAACCCCACAAGAAAAAGTCTAAAGGGGTGATATCTGGAGATCTTGGCGGCCATGGTGTTGCGCCATTTCTTCCAATCCATCGGTTTGGTAAAAGTTTCATTTAAAAAGTCACGAACTATCAAACCCCAGTGTGGAGGGGCACCGTCTTGCTGAAACACAACCCTCGACTGGAACTCTTCTAATTGAGGAACAACGTAATGTTTTAGCGTATCCAGATAAATGTTTGCTGTAATGGTGGATTCAGCAAAAATGAACGGGCCAATAATCTGGTTGTGCATTAAACCACACCAAACATTGATTTTGGGACTGTCTCTTTCTCTTTCTAAAACCTCGCAAGAATTTTGTGAACCCCATATTCGAATGTTATGCTTATTGACTTTCCCGGATACATGAAAAGTTGCTTCGTCGGAAAAACACATACTGTTAAGGTAGCCATTGTCATCATCAATGCGCTGAAGAATTTCTTCAGCGAAAGCTGCTCGGCGAGGGCGATCATCCGGCTTAAGAGCTTGAACAATTTGTAACTTGCAAGCATGGAGCCGAAGTCGTTTATGTAAAACTTTGTGAACTGTGCTTCGAGGAATAGTAAGTTCATTTGATGCAACACGAATTGATTTCCTTGGGCTGCGATGAAATGCTACACGGACAGCATCAACAGTCTCTTCATCAATGCTTGGCCTATTTGATCGTTTGCGATCCAAAATGCTGCCGGTTTCCATAAAAATTTTAAACCATCTCTTAATGCTGTTAGTGTGTGGAGGGTCTTGTCCAAACTCATTTCTAAATTTACGTTGTACTGCAGTTGCTGATTTCAATTTATTGTACCAAAGAACACATTGTGCTTTTTGTTAAATGGTCAACATTTTTCATAATTTGTTTCAAACTTACTCCTTTATTAAAAATGACTTATTCGTACTCACTTTAACAATAAAATAACCTGTAAAAAATATCAAAAAAACTTTATGGTGGTATAATTCACTGTCGAAAATCTAAAGTTTCTACCATATGGGGTTTTTGAAATATTAAAATTTTAGATGTGTGCAGGACTTTATGGACACCCTGTATTATCAATATTCAAGCAAAGTTAAAGTTTCTGTACAAACACAGGTTCTGATTGATTCTGCAGTATAGCAAATTAGTGCCCAAAATTTCACAAATTTTGCCTGAGCATCAAGTTAACAAAATGTAACCGAAATTACGTAACTATCACCAGCATATAGATAACTCTGCGTAACTGCCAGCGGCCAAAAGGATGGGCAAAATATAACTAATATAATTATGTATTTTATTGGGTGTTATTGCCAGAGGTGGAGTCCTCGAGGACGTCCATGGCCTCGAGGACGTCCTCTAGGACATATTTTGAAGTCCTTGGCCTCGAAGCCTTAGGTCCTCGAAAATCGCCCTGTCCTCGGCTTGAGGACAGCACTATTTTTTTAACCTTTGAAATTTTGTTGTAAAACACCAGAAACCTTGCGGAAAATTTGCGAACACCTTTTTTGTTTTTCTCAATGGAAGCATTGGCGTTGCCAGGGGGAGGCAGGGGGCCCGGGGCCCTCCCCAATCGAAATTTTGCCAATGATAGAAATGTGACAAAAAAGCCTATTGTTGCTTCAGTTTCAGTTTCTTTTTAGCATTTTTCGCTTACAACAGTAACTAACAACAATATTGAAGACCACGGGCCCCGGGCACCCCTAAATTCAATTTTTGCCAACCAATTTAAATGTATAACTCGGGTAAAATTAAGGGTTTTTCTCTTAAAAGTTGCTACCTAGGCCCTCATGTAACCTTTTTATGAACGTAATGCAACAACCAGGGCCAGATTTATTCTATGACACAGTGCCAGGACCCCGCGCTCAGATGGTGAGACATTTTTTGATCTTCACCTATACTTGGCAAGAAGATGTTGCCAAAATCCCCAAAGTGCCAGGGGCCCAATGCGATGTAAATCCGGCCCGGCAATAACATGGTTAGTATAGGCGTAACCATCTATTGTACCATTTTTCAAAAAAATTCAGGAATTCACCTCCACCTCGCCATTGTTTAGGCATAAAATACTCTTAAAAAAATTAGCCATGGAAAATGCTGATTGAGCAAACCATTGAACTTCAATTGAGGGGGCCTGGGCCCCCTTGCCAAACATGTACTTCTATATCTGGTTATTTTCATGACAAAACAAAAATCTCTTAGGAAAATCTTCGAGTGGATTATAATTTACTGCTAAAATGTAGCAAGAAACAATGCGCCTTACTTCCCCCTACCTGGACCAAATCACTTACCATTAAAATTTAACTCAAGAATGCAAGATGTTAAACGTATTTTGGACTTAAATTGCAAGTAAAAGGAGCATCAAACAATTTCATCTTTTCAATTGGCTTTCAAATTTCAAAAATTTAGTGCTTTCAAATGGCTTTGACCACGTGCGAAATGTGATTCAATGGCATTAAAATAGCTGTTTTTTCCAAAAAAATTACAAAAAATCACCCAACTGCAAGGGGCTTCGCCCCCAGACCCCCAAAGCCTCCGGCGGCGGGAAGCTCCGCCCCCAGACCCCCGTCTGTGATACGTTTGAGTTACACTAGCTTACTCAACACGTCTCCAAAGTTAGACATTTGCACTTTTCTACAATTACTTTAAGCCCTCTCCCTTTGCAAAATCCTGGTTAAGTGCCAACAGGCAACGATTTCAGATCTTCCATCCTATGATACCTTTATTCAACAAAAAAGTTTCTCTTTTGAAAATGTTTGATGACGTCATTGCGTGTGATTTGTGGTTTGGGCCTCCCCAATCAAAAATTCTGGCTACGCCTATGAATTGGAGATTGCCTGAAAAACTTTTTTGAAGACCTTTTTTTTGGAGAACACTTGCGGCTATGTGCTTGGTCCTTGGCCTTGGACTCGAGCATTCTTGTCCTTGGCCTCGAGAGGGTCTGTCCGCAGAAAGGCTTTTCTTGGATTTTTTTGTGTCCTTGGCCTCGAGCCTTGTGTCCTCGACTCCACCTCTGGTTATTGCTGATCTTAATAAGAACTTGAACTTTCAATACCAGTTTTTCTACTTTCTAGAATTTTTTCTTCGTAAAATGTAAAATATTTTTTATAGTAGGACGGTTCCAGTCCTCAATCCTTGTTTGTCATTGAATTTCTTGCGTCAGTTTGATATTAATTTCACAGCACGGAAAAATAATTTCCCGGGATGGAAATTGCAAAATGCATCCTCCACTACGTTCAAAAAGCTTAGGTTTGATTCTTCTTTAGCTTTTTTCATGGATAGTTGAACTTTTCTGTACAATTCCTCAAGATCATCTTTGTAAGCGTGCGTGCAAACAATCAATGCAATAGCACATACAAACACTGCTCCCATTTCGGAAACACGCCATGCCAGAGTTCCTGGTATTGTGGCACACCCTACAAACATATTCTCCAACTCTTCTTCAATTGGAGATCTTCTTCAATGAATGAACAAAAAATGCAGGATGCAAAATGGTTTTCAAAACAGTGTGAAAACTATTTCAAGACCTTTCTTAAACGTCATATGACTGTTCTCGCACAGTCAATAATCAAAATCAATAAAAAGGAGGGCTTACAAAACGCAATGTAACCCAAGTTAAGCAGCTTAAACACGTTTCACAAACAATCACGCTGTTCACTTCAATCTTTTCTGGTCACTGCTGACCACGAAGGCTTCAAGTACGATTAAATAGTCACAGAGCAGTGACAGTACGTGGTAGATCGCCTTCTTCTAGTATCCAAGAGCCAAAAATTTAACATAAGCTACCTGCTGGCAACCTAAAGTCGTCTCGAAAAACAAATAATGCAGAAGATCTTCTAACACAAAGGTTACGATTCTTAAACGACGCTTTCTGCAGATGCGTGAATTAACAGCTTATTTTAAAACAAAGGATAATTACTCAGTTTACTTAAAGCGCTGATTAGACAATAGTCACAGAATTGCGAAACACCATTAATTACTCAAACAAAAATGCACAAAGATTAGATTGAAATTGGGTCTCCAGTCACGTGGTGAATACAGGGCAGATTATTTGATTTTCAAAAACAGATTTGAAGAAAAATTTCTCACCCGATAACTTGTTCAAATAAAAACATGTGGTAAAGGATAAGCTACTGTAATCTATCGGCTAATCACCGCTGTAGGCTCTTTACGTTACTTAAAAGAATAGAAAACTACCGTGTACTCTATCAAGTAGCCTGGAAAACTATAAATCCTAATTGCAGCACTGAACAGTGGCGTTGCTAAGGGGGGCGGGCAGCCCGCCCTGGGTGTCACCATTTCGGGGTGACATCATTTTATGATACAAACAAAGCAAAAAAACAAAACAATATGCTTAAGATCATTGAGAATGTTTAGCACACCGGAATGGACAAAAAATGGTTTTTAAGCATTTTTTGAAACATTTTTAGAGGGGGGCGCTAATTTGTCAAAAATATAATTCACAAATTTGTAAAAACAGTGAAAATTGGCCAAAACTAAGCAATCAAATTTGATCGCGTGTTGGAACATGCTGAATATAGGTTTCATCAAAAGAAAAATATGAGCTTAGGAATAGGAGGTGGCTATTCAGTAGTAGCTAATTACCGATTACTTCGACTCAAATATCTTTCCATTGGCCCTTCCTCCCCTTCCGCAAATTCTCTTTCTCAATTGAATATAGACGAAATGGATCACTTCTTGTGAGTTTGATTGAATTATAAGATTTTATGATTAACAGCTTGTAAATAAGAGAACCAAAATTTTACCCTTAGCCACATCCCACAAAGCCATTGCTCATTTATGCAACCAATTTAATCATGTTTTTGAACTGCTAATTTCTATGTCACGTTTCAAAAGCATTAATTTGTTTCAACATATTCCCTAAAATTCAGTTATTTTTTCCAAAAAAAAAACTCAAATTTCCGAGCGCTGGGGGCGTTCCTCTTGAACGTCCATTCTCTGGCGAATGGGGTCTTTGCTCCCAGACCCCCGCAGGGCCACCGAGAGGGGGGCAGGCGGGTACAATGACCCCGGAGAACATGGACTTTAGGGAGCCCATGGGCTTCAGGAAGGCCGTTGGCTTTAGCGGGCCCAACAGAGGATCCATGAGCTCGAGAGGAGCCCATCGAAATGACACTGAGAAATCAGCACGTGAGGCCTAAAGATCTGCTGTCTTTTTTTTGGAGATCAACTAATTTCGACCGAAAAAACCGTTAGAATTTCGGTGAAGACCTTTTGTTTTTTTTGAGATCACGTCATAATTCGGACAAAACTGCGGCATTTTTCCCGCCTGTTTTGGAGTTCACAAAACCGGAAATCCGTCATATTTGAATTAACTCCAGGTCCACGTTCGGCTCTCAGCGCTCCTGGACCCCCGAAAATAACAACCCCTACACCATTGTACATATGTGGCTGCGTGCCTGAGTCTAATTATGTTTTTGCACTTTTAATTTCTATGCCACGTTTTGAAAGCATTAATTGTATCAAAATAAGCTTAAATTTAAGTTATTTTGCAAAAACTAAAAAAATTCCCAGAGCTGGAGTTTCCGCCCCCAGACCCCCAAAACAGCCCCTCACCCCATTGCAAATTTCTAGTTACGCGCCTGATACTAGACGTGTGCTGCTCATACTTCCAAGTTTTAGAATCTTACAATGAGAAGTTATTGAGCTAGTCAAATAACAACCGCTATCTAACAGTAATGAAGTTGAGCAGTTATTTTTGAAATATAATCTTTAGCAGACCATTGTACATTATGAAGGGTGACACCACAAAAATTCCGCCCCGGGTGCTACCATTCTTAGCGACGCCACTGGCACTGAAATACTCGGATTATCACAAATGTAACGCTGACGTATCTCAAAGGGACGAACTACTGCAAAAACACCACAAACGTGATTAACTCCATAGCGACCTTAAGTGGGGAAAAAATGAATTAAGTTACAAATTTTAAAAGAAAAATCCATGATTAACAAAACAATAACATGTTGTACTTTACAAGGTCTAAAAAACGTATAGGCCGACTGCTAATTCTTCTTTTACCATATCAAATTTTTCACTATACTTGCTGCATTATGCCGAAGGGAGTACGAGTTTGCGGGGCCCATCTCCGGGTCATTGCACCTGGGCAAAACTGCTTTATTCAAAAAAATGTTGCAGGAGTGGAGAGCCGTTGGCAACACTGCGTTCAATTTAACTGTTCCGAGATTTAAACCCAGACCTCCAGCTCCAGAGACGAATGCGTTACCGCTCGACCACCAGTCCGGTTTTTTTTAAACATTTAATCTGCTGTAACTACACAATGCTGCTTATTGATGATTATTGATGCATTGGAATGCTACAATATTAGTTGTGCATTAACAATCCTGTCATATTTAACTCTTTTGCGACGACGAACTACAATTGCGTTTTACCGTTTCATACAGCGGTTTGCACAAATTTATCGCTTAACAATTGCTACCATGTATTTTAAAAGGGCAATAGTACGCAGCTACGATCACCTCCAAGGGAATGTTTGCCGTATCGCTGCAGCTGCAAATCTTGCGCTATCATCCTTCATGTTATATCACCGAAAAGCAAATTTTAGGAGAAAGAAAAAATGACTAGAAAGTTTGAAATTTGGTTCATCGTACCGAATTTCATAATGCTGAATGTCAGGCACACGTTTTTGTTCTGAAAAACCTCTGCAAAGTGCCTAAATGTTATCAGTTCTAAATAGAGTTTTACAACTGTTTTTTAAAACAATTTTTTTAGTAAAATGATGACCAAAGTCTAAGATTTAGGATAGACTTTCACTTTTCAGTTCAACGAAAAGTTTTGCAGGCATAAAATGGCCTCAAAAAGCAACAAAAACTCTGATTTTTCGTTAAACTGAAAAGTGAAAGTCTATCCTAAATCTTAGACTTTGGTCATCATTTTACTAAAAAAATTGTTTTAAAAAACAGTTGTAAAACTCTATTTAGAACTGATAACATTTAGGCACTTTGCAGAGGTTTTTCAGAACAAAAACGTGTGCCTGACATTCAGCATTATGAAATTCGGTACGATGAACCAAATTTCAAACTTTCTAGTCATTTTTTCTTTCTCCTAAAATTTGCTTTTTGGTGATATAACATGAAGGATGATAGCGCAAGATTTGCAGCTGCAGCGATACGGCAAACATTCCCTTGGAGGTGATCGTAGCTGCATACTATTGCCCTTTTAAAATACATGGTAGCAATTGTTAAGCGATAAATTTGTGCAAACCGCTGTATGAAACGGTAAAACGCAATTGTAGTTCGTCGTCGCAAAAGAGTTAAATATGACAGGATTGTTAATGCACAACTAATATTGTAGCATTCCAATGCATCAATAATCATCAATAAGCAGCATTGTGTAGTTACAGCAGATTAAATGTTTAAAAAAAACCGGACTGGTGGTCGAGCGGTAACGCATTCGTCTCTGGAGCTGGAGGTCTGGGTTTAAATCTCGGAACAGTTAAATTGAACGCAGTGTTGCCAACGGCTCTCCACTCCTGCAACATTTTTTTGAATAAAGCAGTTTTGCCCAGGTGCAATGACCCGGAGATGGGCCCCGCAAACTCGTACTCCCTTCGGCATAATGCAGCAAGTATAGTGAAAAATTTGATATGGTAAAAGAAGAATTAGCAGTCGGCCTATACGTTTTTTAGACCTTGTAAAGTACAACATGTTATTGTTTTGTTAATCATGGATTTTTCTTTTAAAATTTGTAACTTAATTCATTTTTTCCCCACTTAAGGTCGCTATGGAGTTAATCACGTTTGTGGTGTTTTTGCAGTAGTTCGTCCCTTTGAGATACGTCAGCGTTACATTTGTGATAATCCGAGTATTTCAGTGCCAGTGGCGTCGCTAAGAATGGTAGCACCCGGGGCGGAATTTTTGTGGTGTCACCCTTCATAATGTACAATAATGGTCTGCTAAAGATTATATTTCAAAAATAGCTGCTCAACTTCATTACTGTTAGATAGCGGTTGTTATTTGACTAGCTCAATAACTTCTCATTGTAAGATTCTAAAACTTGGAAGTATGAGCAGCACACGTCTAGTATCAGGCGCGTAACTAGAAATTTGCAATGGGGTGAGGGGCTGTTTTGGGGGTCTGGGGGCGGAAACTCCAGCTCTGGGAATTTTTTTAGTTTTTGCAAAATAACTTAAATTTAAGCTTATTTTGATACAATTAATGCTTTCAAAACGTGGTATAGAAATTAAAAGTGCAAAAACATAATTAGACTCAGGCACGCAGCTACATATGTACAATGGTGTAGGGGTTGTTATTTTCGGGGGTCCAGGAGCGCCGAGAGCCGAACGTGGACCCGGGGTCAATTCAAATATGACGGATTTCCGGTTTTGTGAACTCCAAAACAGGCGGGAAAAATGCCGCAGTTTTGTCCGAATTATGACGTGATCTCAAAAAAAACAAAAGGTCTTCACCGAAATTCTAACGGTTTTTTCGGTCGAAATTAGTTGATCTCCAAAAAAAAGAAAAAAGGTCTTCGGGCCTTACGTGCTGATTTCTCAGTGTCATTTCGATGGGCCCCTCTCGAGCTCATGGATCCTCTGTTGGGCCCGCTAAAGCCAACGGCCTTCCTGAAGCCCATGGGCTCCCTAAAGTCCATGTTCTCCGGGGTCATTGTACCCGCCTGCCCCCCTCTCGGTGGTCCTTTGGGGGTCTGGGAGCAAAGACCCCATTCGCCAGAGAATGGACGTTCAAGAGGAACGCCCCCAGCGCTCGGAAATTTGAGTTTTTTTTTTGGAAAAAATAACTGAATTTTAGGGAATATGTTGAAACAAATTAATGCTTTTGAAACGTGATATAGAAATTAGCAGTTCAAAAACATGATTAAATTGGTTGCATAAATGAGCAATGGCTTTGTGGGATGTGGCTAAGGGTAAAATTTTGGTTCTCTTATTTACAAGCTGTTAATCATAAAATCTTATAATTCAATCAAACTCACAAGAAGTGATCCATTTCGTCTATATTCAATTGAGAAAGAGAATTTGCGGAAGGGGAGGAAGGGCCAATGGAAAGATATTTGAGTCGAAGTAATTGGTAATTAGCTAATACTGAATAGCCACCTCCTATTCCTAAGCTCATATTTTTCTTTTGATGAAACCTATATTCAGCATGTTCCAACTCGCGATCAAATTTGATTGCTTAGTTTTGGCCAATTTTCACTGTTTTTACAAATTTGTGAATTATATTTTTGACAAATTAGCCCCCCGTTTAAAAATGTTTCAAAAAATGCTTAAAAACCATTTTTTGTCCATTCCGGTGTGCTAAACATTCTCAATGATCTTAAATATATTGTTTTGTTTTTTTGCTTTGTTTGTATCATAAAATGATGTCACCCCAAAATGATGACACCCGGGGCGGGCTGCCCGCCCCCCTTAGCAACGCCACTGTTCAGTGCTGCAATTAGGATTTATAGTTTTCCAGGCTACTTGATAGAGTATACGGTAGTTTTCTATTCTTTTAAGTAACTTAAAGTGCCTGCAGCGGTGATTAGCCGATAGATTACAGTAGCTTATCCTTTACCACATGTTTTTATTTGAACAAGTTATCGGGTGAGAAATTTTTCTTCAAATCTGTTTTTGAAAATCAAATAATCTGCCCTGTATTCACCACGTGACTGGAGACCCAATTTCAATCTAATCTTTGTGCATTTTTGTTTGAGTAATTAATGGTGTTTCGCAATTCTGTGACTATTGTCTAATCAGCGCTTTAAGTAAACTGAGTAATTATCCTTTGTTTTAAAATAAGCTGTTAATTCACGCATCTGCAGAAAGCGTCGTTTAAGAATCGTAACCTTTGTGTTAGAAGATCTTCTGCATTATTTGTTTTTCGAGACGACTTTAGGTTGCCAGCAGGTAGCTTATGTTAAATTTTTGGCTCTTGGATACTAGAAGAAGGCGATCAACCACGTACTGTCCCTGCTCTGTGACTATTTAATCGTACTTGAAGCCTTCGTGGTCCGCAGTGACCAGAAAAGATTGAAGTGAACAGCGTGATTGTTTGTGAAACGTGTTTAAGCTGCTTAACTTGGGTTACATTGCGTTTTGTAAGCCCTCCTTTTTATTGATTTTGATTATTGACTGTGCGAGAACAGTCATATGACGTTTAAGAAAGGTCTTGAAATAGTTTTCACACTGTTTTGAAAACCATTTTGCATCCTGCATTTTTTGTTCATTCATTTCAAAAATAGAGAAGTGGCTAGTGTTGGGTTACGTAACGCCCATAAAGAGAATTAGAGAGCAAAGAGTGAGCACTTATTTGCTCAATTACTCTTTTATATTTTTTAGATTATCGTTACGGATTGGATTAACATTTAAGCTAGAGTTTGGTTAGGTTTAAGGTTGGAGTGAGGGCTAGAAAAACGATTTTTTTATTCTTACGTAACGTAGCAGTAGCCTCTGCCTTAAAATTGGCTTAATCAAAAAATCATTAATTCAAGTGTGCAGCTAGTCAAAGGAGAAACGGATTGAGACTATGGCGTAGATTTCCTCCACGTTATTTTGAACTTTAGTTATAAAACTTTGCATCGCTACCGTGCGAGAAGCACAAAACAATCCTGGTTTTCAAGTCGTAGAAGATCTCCATTTAAGAATTCATTAGTCAACAAACAACTGATTGCAAATCGAAACACTGTTACAGTCATTTGATCTGATATTGTAATCTGTAATATAATCTGCTGTGATTCTGGGGTTTGACTTGAACCATTTGAGCAAAGCGATTAAAATTTTTTAATTTAAACTTTTCGTTACACGGTGACTAAATAAAACCGCAGACTTAACTTTCGTGCTTTTTAAAACCTGGTTTGGACTTCAAAGCAATTTTTCGGATTCGGAATTATTTTTTTGGGCCTAATCCGTTAATACCTCTAGGGGAGGTGGGCTTGAACCCAAAGATAAATTTGGTTTGGGGTCAGAGCCCTCAGCCGCTACATGATACGCGGGTCTAAGGTGCGATTTTTGAATTTGTTTTACATAAAATAGCTACTTTAACGCCATTTGGATAATTTTTTGTCGTTTGGAGCGCCACTTGAATAAACTAATTACTAAAACGTAGAAGCGACTTGACAAAATTAAAAATTGGTCCTTTCAGTCTTGCTTTCTGCTGCTCAAGTTCCAAGCATGTAATATCAAGAGCTGTAATAGGGTAATAATTTTTCTAAGTAACTTGGCTAGAAGAGAACCTTCAGCCCTACTGGTTTGGCCACTGGCAAAGTGAAAGATTGCGATTCATCAATTTCGAAACATGCATATTGGAAAAGCACGATTAGAATTGTTCATGTCAAATCGAACCAGTAACCTCGCAAGAGCAAATGCAGTGAGAGGGCACTATAGCTGAAAGTGGGGGGAGAGCACTAAAATAGATTGAATTTTTCCGCATGAAAACTGAATTTTTTTGGCTACAAATTATGCGTTATTTTAAAAATTTTATATGAAAAAAGTCTAAAAAAAGACTCATATCTAAAAAAAGAGACGCATAAGGCCGGCAGCGTTTTTTAGCTCGTTTTGTATGAGGCCCATATAATCGTGTGAAAAATCTGACTTCAGCAGTGAATGCGACCAGAAGCGCAACCAGGTTTTGCTTAAAGGGGGGATGGCTTGAGCCAAAAGAAAACTTTTTTGCACAAAAGTTGTCTAATTTAGGCTCCGTACTGAACAAACTGATGCAACTCATGCATATCATAAAGTGGGCCTGGGGGGCAAAGGCCCCAGCCGCTGGGTAATTTTTATGATTTTGCGTCTAAAAGTAGCAGTTTTAACGCCGTTTCCATCACATTTCGAACGTTTTTGAAACCATACGAATAACAACAATAAATTGCGAAAATTCAGAAGTCATTGAAAGAACTGAATTGCCTAGTCCCTTAAGCCCCTTTATACTTAAGGTCAAGTCCAAAACACGTTTAAACGCTTGTATGTTGGGTTAAATTTTCTAAATGTCTTGGCCAAAGGGGGATGAAGCTCTCTTAGTCCTTTCCCCCTTGTTGCACAACTGACTGCTATCTAAAAACAATCTTGAATGTGCTCTGAAAAAACAAAAGCCGCTGATTTTTTAAAGATGTTTTCACGTATTGTTTCGGGTCATAATCACTGACGAGGTCCCGGTAACGATTCTGTAGGCTTTCCTATTCCGCGACACATCCGTAAAGAGGTGCTAATAAAACGGATTATTGCGTCACATTTATGTACAACAGTTGGTAACCAGCAATTTCGCAAAAAAAGGAGAAAACTTCTAGCCAAATTATGTTTGAAAGTTATTACTCCTTTATCCATTATTGCCCGTTGTCTTGTCGTTACGTGACGTTTCAAAAACGCATTCTAAGTAAACCGAAACGGGGGGCACTAGCAGTCGTTTGGGGATCACGGCCCCCTGCCCCCTCCTCCCTGTAGCGACGGCACTGTATCTAACTTCAGTTAGTTTGTGCTGGCCAGCTGGTTGTCGCCCCTGACGGGTTTAGAAAGGTCTTTCATCTTTCATGCAAAGCGAGCATCTAGAAAGAAGGAGTAGGAGGATTAAAATATCATATCTAGAAGCAAAGATGCAGTTAAAGCTACCTACAGTACGTAAACTTTAAGTTACGTGCCTGCCACTATTTAATGTTTAGAACTGTGGTTCTCAATCTTTTTTGGTTACAGCGCCGAATTTTCAACCTTGAGTTTGCTAGGAGGCATATGCAAATAACCCAACTTTTTAAAGTGAAAATCAAACCTAAAAAAGTTCTTCGTCGTTTCGTATAGGTATTTTTCGGCCGAATTTAGATGCAGACAATAGAAGAAAAAAAAGTTCTCCGCTGAATCGTTGTGTGATTTTTTGGTCAATTTTAAGCGATGACAATAGAAAAACAAAAACTGTTCGCCAATTTGCAGTGCCGATTTTCGGCTGAAATTTAGAATTGACTATGGATAATTTTCATGGAGTTAGTAAGAGCCATAATGATTGGTACAAGTTATGAAATTGATTTTTTGTTTTTTCCATCTCATATTGTACTTTTAGGTTAATAAGCGGATCAGCGAATTAGCATTAGCTTCCGCTAACGAAAAAATTGTATTATCGAATTAGCGTTAGCGAAGCTAGTCTTTTCAATTAACAGAATAGCTGTTAGCGTGGCTAATTTTTGCGTTTGCTGCAGTGGGGTATTTAAAAAATAAAAATTTGGAAATTTTGGCGGGTATTTGTTTGAGAGGATACGCCATCGTGTCACCCCATGTTTCCACATGTTTTACTTATTTTCAATACTTAAATACCTACCCATTCTTTGAAATTAACCCATCTAGCTTCAATAATTTAAAAGGTCAAATCTGTTTGAGGGAGAACTCTTCAATGTGGCACTACCAATTTCAGGCGGGCATCAGTCTTTTTTAGTATTTGCAATCGATCCAAATTTGGTCTGTCTCCATTTAGCAGTTTAAAAGCAGAGAGCAAAAAAAGAAACAAATATTAGCCTATCCAAGTCGAGTATATGAACATAGCCATAAGAAAGGTGGTCAATAGTGGGTTCTAAAGCCACAAATAGTTATTTTTTTTACTGGTAGTTACCGAGATACCGAAATGCCAGTTCAAGATTGTCCACTTTTTGCCGATTTTCTGCTTCTAAACTAGTAGTTACGTGAGCAGGGGCCCCAAAGTTGGAACTGGTTAGCATGAAGCTTTTATATGCCTCCATTTTGTATCCAAATTTCAGCTTTCCGCCATCCAGCTTTTTTTGGGTTATAAGCAAATTAATAAATTTTTAACACAGAACCGGCTGGTTTTTGATTTCCTAAATTACAACCACGTGACCTCGGAACCCCTCAATCAACGTACATGGCACTTTCATTTATTTCCATGTTGCATCCAAAATTCAACTTTCTAGGTTTAACTGTTTTTTGGTTATAAGGAAATCAATACATTTCGATGCTCATCTACGAAATGGGCCGAATAAAAACAATGGTCCTACAATCGAGCGCACCAAGTCCTAATAACAACTATCATCATTAGGGCAAGTTTTTGTTGCACTAAAAATTGAAAAAATAGCATTTTCTATTAACAAAAGTTGCATTTATGTACAAACATTTTAAACGACAATAATTTATTCAAGCGATTTTTTTTCATAAATGCCATATATTAGAAACATTACTTTGGAAGAAAGGGCGATCTTTTGCCAATAATATGCTTAGCATGCTAAAACTTTTCTCCACAGTGCACGAAGTTGCAAGCCAACTGTTGGGTTTTCATAACACTAAAACGCAGATAATCCGTCACTCAGATCTTTGTTATGCAAATTCAAGACAATAGAACTGTTCTGAAATAGTTTTATTGCTCGTTTTTTAAATCAAACTAACATTTTGAGCCAAAAATTGCAGTAAAAAGTTGCACGTAAAAAAGCAAAGAAGTTACGATCTAACATTCCTAAAAACAGCTTGAAACATTGTACTATATAAATTGTGGCCTGCTCAGACAAACTTTTTCAAAAATTTTGTTCTTTGATCAAGTTAGGTCAAATTACAAACCAACATCACTAGCCATGATTAATTTTCAAGAAAAGTGATACTGGCGTTCCACTCTAATCAAAAGGATTTGCTTATATTGTAAGTGGAATACTTGAACAGTATATTCAAGGCCATATGTGGGCACAAGTCCGTTAATCGTTAATCCGTTAATAACAAAGCTAACTTTTTCATTAACTCGTTAATCCGTTAAAAAGCTTTTTCATGTTAACGGACTAAATTAACTTCCGTTAAGTGCTGTTAACGGACTTAGTTAACTTCCGTTAAGCTCTGTTAA
This sequence comes from Trididemnum nubilum, assembly GCA_963965965.1. Lineage (NCBI taxonomy): Eukaryota > Metazoa > Chordata > Ascidiacea > Aplousobranchia > Didemnidae > Trididemnum > Trididemnum nubilum. The sequence continues at coordinate 35,908,837 of OZ014484.1, read as the reverse complement.
CTTCCGTTAAGGTTTTTATCGTTAATATCTTGCACCATTTATTCATCGTACCGGTGCAAACCAATTTGCAGTTGTAACACTTGCTGCGTATTAGCACGAGTTTTGTAAAAGAAAGTGAAGAAAGGAGCTCTTTTTTGTGGCAAATAATAAGCTGCAGCCTATTAATTATCGCTGTTCACAATTTCCAAAGATTTTCCGATCGCAGCTTTGTTAGTGCATTCGAACTTATTTTATCTTGAAATTAGATTAGACTGTAAAATGTAACTTCCAAAACACAAAATGACCACCATAGCAATAAATATTTCCTTACAATCAGCTCAACAGCGTCAATACGTGTTTTAGAAGCGAGTGAATAAAAAGAAATGTAAATTGCACGCAAAATATTAACGGATTAACGGACTTTATTAACTTCCGTAATTAAAGCTGAAAATAACGGATTAACGTTAACGGAGGAGTGAAGTTTGTTAACGGACTAGTGGTTAACGAAGCTAACGTTTTGCATTAACTTGCCCACCTATGTTTAAGGCGAATAAACATGAAAGCTGTTTTTTTTCAATTTACTTGGTTTTGTATACGGCATCACATTATTATCATTGAAAGCTGTGCTTTCAAAAAAGCAAAGTCAACAGTTTTCTACAAATCTCTGCATCAATTGCTTTTCGGTGAAAATAATTTATGTGGCAAAAAAGTTTCAAACCGTTGTGATCTAAACGGCTGGAAACCTTGACATGAAAAAGACTTCTTCCTATTCCTTCTCACAGCTACCAGAATACACGCGGTTATCGGGAATCATAATTCATTTTATTTCACCGTCCACAGGTTACTCCAATTAAGAATATTGTTACGATAGTTTTGTAACTAAAAGATTTAATTTTCTAGGCCTCTTAATACAAACAACAATTTAAGTATTCTTGGATTTGTCAACATGAAAAAGTTTTTGAAGCAAGTGATTCTCCGCATAATTCCTGACGAAACAAGTCAGTCAGCAAGCAAAATTGCTCAAAGCCTTAAGCAATTAGGAGTAAAAACAATTGGCGATTTGTGTTTTGTTGAAGAAAAAGATCTTTCAACACACTTAAGCTCAAAGCAATCAAAAAAACTAACGAATGCTTTAAAAGAAATAGGGTCCAATCGATCTATCTTTGGAAAAGACGAACAGCCTAAATATTTAACCGAAATACAAGCTAGGCGCATCATCGAAGCTCTAAGTAATATAAAGGATTCGTCTAACAGAGAACCACAAGATGACAAATTTGAACCTAGAAATGTCATTGAATTGTTTAAAAGAAACTGCAAACTAACTTTTTATGCTGATGGTCAAAGCTGATATTGGAGCAAAATTGGAAAATGAGTTCGTTGGTTTTGCCAGAATACCAGTTTGCACGTGCTATTGGTTTGATTGTTAGCAAACATACTTTGTGTCTTGTTTTGATTTGTGTTTTGCTTTGCATTAATTGTTTGCAACCCTGTGTTTGTATAAAAACTGCAACTTGGATTGATTATCGAATACTGCAGAATAAACGAAAAATAAATTGTAATGGAAATCAATAGACGAATTGCACAACAATGGAAGATTGATGTCACAAAGTGATGTGGAACGAGTTGTTTATCCTCTCTAACTTTACATGTTTTTAGCAAATGTTGAATGGCGTGTGGATAGTAATGATTAGTACTGTATGTTGCAGAGTTCTGATCCAATGATGGACCGCTTTTGAAGTTAAATTTAAATTTGCTGTTATGAAACAGCAACATAACCAACGCACTGGAGGGGAGGATCTAAGAAGGATGAACTTTGTACCCTTCTCAGTAGGGCACCCAAATTTTCGACTTTTCTCTACTTTTTTTGTGTTTTGTGACTTTTTTTTATGCAGTTTTTTTTGATGATTACGAAAATGAGCGTAAAAATGTGATCCGATTTACTTCCAGAAAGATATGGGGGGTTTGATGCCCATTTTTTAAAAAATTTGGTTTAAATTTTGAATAGCGTTTTTAGTTCTCAAGGTTTGATACTGAGAGGGAATCTAATTGAAAGAGCATTAAATTCTGCGCAATTCAAAAAAAATTGTTTGAATTGATCCAATAAGCTGGAAAATATAAAATAGTTTGTGAATAGTTTTTTTTGCTCTTCAATGATTTTTGAAGCAAAGTTGCTAATCACAGCTTTAAAATCACTGGCATTTGCCTAATTTGAGTCAATATAACCAAGAGGCTCCAACTTTGCACAAATGCAGAGTCAGAAAATCTGCTTACACAGTTTTCCAATCACTTTACGCATGAGTGATTTTTAAGCGTTTCACAATGAAATCATTGTTAAGTAATGCTATGCAGATGTGATTTTAACGGTATATTTTCTAAGAACCTTGAAAATATCACAAATTTTATTTTCAGCGTTAAATCAAGACAATTTGATGTCTGTGGAAAAAAATGTTACCAGTGGAATCATGGAAGAATATGTTACCAGTGGAATCACAAAAAGTCACGGGTTTCCCCCCCAAAAAAAAGGTCTTCGCAAATTTTCCACGAGTTATCTGGCGTTTTCCAACATAAAGTGAAAAAAAAAGGTCATGGCCATGGCCTGTGTTTAACGATTCCAAAAATACTGTAGTGCTGTCCTCGGCCAAGTAAAGGGCATTTTCGAGGCCAAGGACTTGAGCTTCGAGGCCAAGGACTTCCAAATGTATCCTCGAGGACTCCACCTCTGTTATTTACAATGAAGCATGCGCGTGAAAAAATTTTACGCTACCTCGCATTTTAGTATCATTATAATAAGTTTGATGGTAGGAGTGAATAAAGTTTTAATTATTTTTTAGCTCATGCCATTTTTTTTCTGCTCTAAAAAGTTGTTTCAACTCTAGTTTATCGCACTCTATATACGTAACAAAAAAGATGTAGCTTTATTTCTTAATATCTAATTAGACATGGCTTATGATGAAGTAGCATTTCAACTATATAGTTGCTGGTGGGTGCAGGTTATATTTTAAACATTTTTTGGCCTATGCCAAGAAGAGTTTAAGGTTTGATGCTTGACAATCAAGTGGTAAAATATTTGTAACCCTTAGCAACAAAATTTTACTTTTTTTCTTGGTTTTACAGTTACTAGTACTTGAATAGATGGCTAATACATGTGCTTGCCAATTGTTTTTATGCTTATTTTTTGTTTGTTTTGCGCTGATCAAAACTTGCTTTTTAAACCACGTAAAAATCTTTTAGCTCTGGAGGCTTCGCACTAAGACCTCGAACTCCGATAAAGCTTTAAGTTTTGATCCAGGCCCTCCTTTTGGGAATTTCTGCCTACCCACTTTTTAGTTTAGAACGACAGCACTGAGTTAAGCGTAACGCTTTGATCCCTGTGGGTCTAGTTACTTTTAGTTGTTGCTTCTGGAAAGAATCGTTCAATTTTTGTGCGATAATGTAGAGTTAAAACGTACGTTTTCCAGAAAATTTATGTTAGTATATTCTTATCAATTCTTTGGAGAATCATTTTTAATCAATCAAGTTTGTTAGTTTTTTTTCAGCATGTTGATTTGTTTTTGCTTTAAGGTTGCGTTTAATTATGTCATAAAGTTTAAACAAATTTTTCGCACCAAAACTATGTATCTTTCTTATCAAACTTTTAAGGTATCGCTTTTTCCTATGAAGTCAAAGATTTTAGCGAAAAATGAGGTACAGTATTTTTTGTCCAAGTTTTTGGAACGTAATGTAGTTCTATAAAGTTAAAAGTTTTTTGCAAAAAATTTAATCTGTTATTATTTTTTATTATTTTATCTACGTTTGAGGTAGCCTATTTTCTTTCACTTGGTATAAAGATAATTTTTTTTGCAGAAAATTGATCGATATATGTATTAACGAATTTTTCATTCTATGGAGTAAAAGATGCTTTACAAATACACTTTTTGAAAAACACGTGACTCATTTTTGGACAAAATTTAAAAAACCAGCCTCACCATGAAAAAACAATTAAGAACGAGGAATGCATTTGTTACTCACCAACAAAGTTTTCTTGGCTTTTTTTATATTCTAATTGTAATTACATTTTGTTTACCAAGTTTCCTTGGCCAAGAGACAAGAAAAGAACCTTTTCGGTCCTTGAATCAAGCTGCTACCTGTTTGTTAACTACGCACGGTGGAGGCTTCGCACTTTACAGCTAAAAATTAACCAGGATAGTTGTGAATACCAATTTTTTAGTATTTGGTCAGACCCGACCAGGAATCAAACTCGAGTTTACCGCTTCAGTGGCAGATGCTCTATCCACTCGACCTCTGATCGGACTACCACTATTGCCATTGGTGATTTGCCAAACAAAAGTCATGCTCCTTAAAAAACACAATTTTTTTTTATTTTTCAATAACGTTCAAAACAAATTAAGAACAAGCGAGGCTGAAAATTAGTAACAAATTTAAGAAAAGCCAGCCCCGACCAAAGTTTACTGATTCTTATAAACACGGAAGTGAAGTTGATGTATTTTTATTTCTCGAAGTTACTGGCTGTCGTTCATATTCGACAATTTGTTGTTTTTTTTTTTTTTTGCAGCGCAAACGAGGGTCACAGCGAGCTGTTTAGCGAATTTTCGCTTTATTGCAAATAGCTCGACATTTTCACCTAAGCTACATAAATTTGAATAATACTCCGTTTGATTGCAGCACAATTATGCATTTACTAGCTACGTGCAGGTGAAAATACTTTACACATTCCTTAAAATCCTTGTTTTTATTTCGGCGAAGCCAGGCGCGATATTAAACGTAACTAAAAAGGTTTTGCTAAGCAGGCTTAAACCAAACGTTAAGAATTTTTGTTTAAAAAATGTCTCTTTCGGACTGCGTACTGAACAAACTGGTGCAACGCAAGCGTGCCACAAACGGTATTGACTATGCTTTGACTAGGCAGTATTGACTATGCGTATTTTTGTTTAGCATTTTTCCATAACAACTACATTTAGAAAATTTTACAACCATAAAAATTATAATAATTATGTTGTATTTCTGGCCCTAAATACAGTGACTTTCACTTCAAAATGTATCATAAGTGCTTGCCACGTTCTTCATGCTTTTGCATTGATGCAATAGCTCAATGTATCACTTTTCTTTTCAAAGAAGGAGCGACAATTTTTAAAATTGATGTTCCAATTCAAAAATGTATGATTCCACTGGTAACATATTCTTCCATTGACATCAAATAGTCTTTATTTAATGTGGTAAATAAAATTTGTGATTTTGGAGCATAACGGTCGGAGTTTCTGCTTAATCTAAGAACAAAAACTATTGCCAGAATAGAACTAAGCATAACAATTTATTAGACGCGTTTTAAAAACCATTCGTATCAAGTTTCGTACCTTTTAGAGCCGTTTGAAAAATTAAATTGCAAAAATGTGAAGGCCAGCTAAAGAATTGAATTACCCAGCCTGTTCAAGCCCCTTCCTCCCTTTTACTTAAACAGCACATTAGAATGATGAAAGGAAAGGTGGCTCACTCAATTTGAATATTATCCAAATTAAAGCACTTCTTTCCTCAAAACATTATGCTACAACTTTACTGTGCATTAGTGCATCCGTTTTTATCCTACGGTATTCTAATCTGAGGAACCACTTATTCCACCTATATTAAAAAATTAAAATCTTTACAGAATCGAGCAATACGAGCGGTCGCTAGATGTCACTACCTAGATCAAGTAAATCCATATTACAGTCAATTTAAGATTTTGCAAATTGATGATCTATTCAAGTATGAAATTGCTAAATTTGTTCATTGTAATATACCAGTGTTGGGCATTAACTCGTTAAGTCCTTCATAACGAAGTCAAGTTTTTCATTAACAAGTTAAAAACTTTAAAAGCTTTTGTAAGTTAACTTATTAACTATAACTTTCGTGAAACTACTTTAATGTTTACGTTAATCCGTTAAATTTTTAGGCTACACCATGCATCCTAATGCCATAATAACAGAAATAAAAAATAAAAAAAGGCTTGCACGGTGTCTATCTTTATTAAAATAGTAAATATCATAGTAACAGAAATCAGAATGAGTAATTTTTATCTTCTATGAAAATGAAATCATTTTATTGAGCATCAACTGCGTTAATATTAAATTAAAAAAATTAGCGAATTAACTTTTACAAGTGTTACTTTTGTTTTTGAGTTAACTACTTAACTTTAACTGTGAGTTCAAAAAATGCTTGAAAATTCTTGAAAATTAACGAAGCTGATGTTTCTTATTAACTTGCCCAACACTGAATATAGCCAACAAAACTCCTAAATCGTTTCGCAATTATTTTCGTAAAACTGTTGAACATTCGAGCCTAGTTACAATACAATCGAGTGATAATTCGAATCTTCATATTCCACGCTACCGAACAAATACTTTGGAAAGTGCATAAAATATCAGAGAGTCAAGGTCTGGAATTCAATTTCTCAAAAAATTAGAGTGTTATCCATAGGCGTAGCCAGGATTTTTGATAGGGGGGGGCCCCAACCACAAATTACATGCAATGACGTCATCAGAAATTTTTAAAAAAGGAACTTTTTGTAGAGCAAAGATATCACAGAATGGAAGATCTGAAGTCGTGGTCTGTTGTCACTTAACCAGAATTTTGGTAAAGGAAGAGGGCAAAAACTAACAGTTAAAAAGCGAAAATGTCTAACTTAGGAGACGTGTTGAGAAAGCTAGTGTACTCAAACGTGTCGCAGACGGGGGTCTGGGGGCGAAGCGCCCAGCCGCTGGACGATTTTTGAAAATTTGGAAAAAATGTTTGTTGTGGAAAAAAATTGTTTTGGAAAATGAAAAAATTGTTTTGGAAAGTTTTTGAAAAAAAATGTTTGTTTTGGAAAAATGTTGTTAAAAATGTTTGTAAAAATGGGATTAAAATAGCTTTTTTTTACTCCTGGGCCAGCCCCCTGGCTTCGTCTATGATTTTGAGATAAGATCGCGCCCTTAAGTTTTTTCATAAAAAAACATTTAAAGCAAACTTAAAATAACTTTTTTTCCAAAACGTAAAGGACTTGAGTCAAGTCACTTGACAGTTTTTTGAAACGTACAAGAATTGCATGACATTATTATGACGTGGACACGTGGTCGTCATTATTATTACTTACTTATGTACGCCCAAATCCTAAATTAGAGAAACTGCAATTCAGGACAAGGACAACGTATTGGCTATGCTCTCATTACATTTAGCATTGGTAGTATTTCAATTGGGGGGTTTGCTTTACCGCCTGTGTTATAGCATTAAGTTCATGATAACGTTAAACGAAGGCCTGGGGTTGCAACTTTTAAGAAAAATTCTTAAATTTCTTACAGGTTTTTCTTATAAATTGTTAAAAATTTGAATTAAGGGGCTCCTGGCCCAGGACCCTTAGTCGTCAGTCAAGGGCTCTGGGGCTCCCTGGTTGTCAGTTAGACGCCCCGGGTACCCCTGGTTGTCATTTAGAAGCCCTGGGGCCCCCTGGTCGTTAATTAGGGGCCCTAGATCCCCCACGTCCTCAGTTAGGGGGGCCCCCTGGTTGTCAGCTGGGGGTCCCCTGGTTCTCATTCAAGGTCTCCGGGGCCCCCTGGTTGTCAGTTAGGAGCCCCCTTGTTGTTGGTTAGAGTCTGCAGGGCCTCTGGTTGTCAGTTAGGGACCCTGAGGCCCCCTGTTTGTCGGTTAGGGGCCCCAGCCCCCCTGGTTGTTAGTTAGCGGCCCTGGGGCCCCCTGGTTGTCAGTTAGAGGCCCCGTAACCCCCTGGTTGTTAGTTAGGGGCCCCTGGTCGTTATTTAGTGGCCCTCTGGTTGTCAGTTAGGGGCCCCGGGGCCCCTGGCTGTCGGTTAGGGGCCCCTGGTTATTAGTTAAAGACCCTGGGGCCCACTGGTTGTTAGTTATGAGCCCCGGGGCTCCCTGGTTGTCTGTTAGGGGCCTGGGGCCCCCTGGTGGTTGTTAGTTAGGGTCCCCGGGGCCCCTGGTTGTCGGTTAGGGGCCCTGAGGCCCCCTGTTTGTCGGTTAGGAGCCCCGACCCCTCTAGTTGTTAGTTAGTGGCCCTGGGGCCTCTGGTTGTTAGTTAGGGGCCCCCTGATCGTTATTTAGGGACCCTGGGGCCCTTGGTTGTCAGTTAGGGGTCCTGGGGACCCTGGTTTTTGGTTAGGGGCCCTTGGGCCCCCTGGTCGTGAGTTAGGGGCCCCGGGGCCTCCTGGTTGTCGGTTAGGGGCCCCAGGGCTCCTGGTTGTTAGTTAGGGGCCCTTGGGTCCCCTGGTCATCAGTTAGGGGCCCTCGGGGACCCCTGGTTATTAGTTAGGTACCCCGGGCCCCCTAGTTGTTGGTTTGGGCCCCACAGTTGTTAGTTTGGGGCCCCCTGGTTGTTAGTTGGGGGCCCCGGGGCTCCCTCATCATCATTAATGTTATTGTTAATCACTCTTATGTACGTAATTGCTGAAAAAAACTGCAACTAAACAGCGCTAGCCTACGTTGTCGTAATTTTTGTCATAGGTGGTATTTTAATTGGGGGGGGCCCGGGCCCCCTGGCCCCCCCTGGCTACGCCTATGGTGTTATCTTACACAAGATTTAAAATTCAGTAAAAAAAATTTTGCGAAATCAGTAGCAATTAGGTTTGCTTGCATGTCTTCTAATAACGATTTAGGGTCTTCCGATTATTCGGGAGGTTCGAATGGCTGGGCCGATGACACGCCATTAAATAAATAAAATCTAGCAACAGTGCATTTTACCAAAAAATATTCAAATCTCAATATTACTGGCTAAATCAGTAAGTTCACTTCACATTTAGCAAGGATGCTTGACTTGATGACCTCGAGGTCCCTTCGCAACTTCCCTGTAGCAATTCTAATCAATTTCAATGACTGCCATTATATTGTTACTGCGCGACAAAATAAAATTTGTCTTGTCATCCTGCATTACAATAGGAGCTCTACTAGGCGTCACTACTGGGAGTACGAAAGAGCAGTACTTGTTGTTTTGGGCTAGTCCAAAACTCTAAATCGCATACTTTTTTATTTAGAGTAATGCGCAATACACAATCACGAATAAAGTTTAATTTTTGATCCAAAATCACATTCAAACTAGAAACTTTCAATATTTTTATAATAAACCAAAACATAGCATCGTTATTGTGACTCAAAAACATCTTATGGACTGTTGTACACATTTTTATTTGGTTCTTAACTTTTTTATGATAATGCAGTATCTAATACTGTATAGGCCTACATTAGGGTGGTCCTAAAATACATAGCAAAAATTAAGCAATAAAAATTGTCATGGGAACCGAAGTAAATGAGTTCCTTTTGGGTTAAAACCGTCGTGTGTAAAAAATCTCCGAGTTAGAAAAACATTTAGAGGTTGCACAAAGAGAGTAAAGTTTTTCATAAATACCCAATGTTGCAAAGATAAGGGCTTCGCCGTTTGCAGAGTGTTAGCTGTTCAAAAGCAGCAGTATTATGGGTGTAACCCAACTTATTGTATGTTGCCTAGTCTGTAGTGTCCTGTCTTTATTCTCACTTAGCAAAAACCATGTCGATTGTATGCCTTGAGGCGAAATGGATTTGGAACTGAAGCTAATTTTCATCACATTTTTCAATTAGCCAGACGTATTCCTATATAAATGCCATTGCCACACCACGCTCTGCAGTTGCATGCGGGACATGGATTTTTTGAACCAACTTTCGGTCTGCCATTAATGAGCGTGATAATTTACTCCCAGAATCAAAGTCAATTGACAGAAATTTTTGATTTCATTTTGATTTTTTGGATATAACCAATTACTTGCGTTTAATCAGCAAACCACTTTTTCCAATTGTTGTTTCGTAATGGCACCCTTGTTAAAGTTTTTATCTTCGTAAAAAGCTGCAACCATTCGTCACTTCATGTCATCATGCACCTCTGGTTCAAAAAAACCTAAGTCACTAGTTTCTTAGACATGTACCAAAGCTGACCAGAGAATTTTTTCATTACGGTTTCCCCATGCTTTTGTCAATTTGATTTTGCCACGTTTTTTGCAAGTCCAAGTTTTTCTACGTTTAGCAAGTTTAGAGCTGATAAAAGAATAGATGCTTTGGACATTGCTCGCCATAATCAGTTTATTATGCAGTTCTGGCGTAAAATAAACTGATCATGGCGAGCGTAAGCTAGGAGCGCCACAATCAGTTCTGGCACCTTTAACCAATTTCTGATTTTGTTCAAGTTTTGCTTTAACAGAGATGCAAGCACCAGATTCTTACTTTTAGTGTTTGAGACATTCATGTCAATAAACATATTATTCTGTAGCAAAAACTTTCTCAGCCTATCCCCACTCTTCTAATGCTCAAACGATGCCATTAGCTTGAGACTAACTGATCCCATTGGGAATTGGGCAATCTTGAGCAGATGTTTTATGCAGATGCCAGAGGTGATGATAGGCAGGTGATCGACTTGTGAGAATAAATTTGAATAAGATTGAAAGTGGTTCAAGCCAGAGGTGGAGTTCACGAGGACGTTCTTGGCCTCGAGGACACATTTTGAAGTCCTTGGCCTCGAAGGTCAAGTCCTTGGCCTGGCCTCAAAGCCTCAAATCCTCGAAAATTGCCCTGTCCTCGGCTCGAGGACAGCATTATTTTTTGAACCGTGGAAATTTTGTTGGAAAACGCCATAAACCTCGCGGAAAATTTGCGAAGGCCTTTTTTTGTTTTCCTCAATTAGAGATCGCCAGAAAAAAAATTTTTGAAGGCCTTTTTCGCCTGAAAAAAATTCTGAAGACCTTTTCTTTTTTTGAGATCGCCTGAAAATATTTTTTAAAGACTTTTTTTTTTGAAGAACACTAGCGCCTGCATGTGCTTTGGCCTTAGCCTCGAGCATTTCTGTCCTTGGGCTCGAGAGGGTCTGTCCTTGGAAGGGCTGTCCTTGGCCTCGGATTGTTTTTGTGTCCTTGGCTTCAAGCCTTGTGTCCTCGAATCCACCTCTCGTTCAAGGTATTAATCGAAACTTATTTTCAAAATAGAGTCTGTGCAGAATATTACGAGCTATTGTTTTTTTAATTTCTTAAAATGATCTTTCAAATTCTTTGCTCAGTTTATTATTTTGGACTTGCCAGTTGCCATTCTTATATCCACTGTTTCCATTGATTCTATTCTCTAACATTCCCTTTTAAGTAAGAAGAAAATTTTGATACCTTTGTCATGAGGGTATACGGATCAGAGCATTTGTACTGTCCACATCAAAGAAATCTCCGGTCATCTTTTTGTTACTTGTGAGAGCCTTAAAGATTCGCTAAGTATTTTAACAAGTTTAATAAGTATCCAAGAATCCGACTAACACGATATTGTTTTGTAGTGCATGAGGTTTGAAATTTATCCAGTAATTAGTACTCGGAAACTTAAATGATCCCAGTCAAACTTATTGAAGCAAACAACTTCCAACTACAGAAGACATATAAAAAATCTATGATGTATAATTGACTTGTGCACTGTCTACCCAGTTTCTACAGTGCTCAATGGACATGGGCCCCCAGTTAGCAGTACAGGAAGTTCAGTAAAAAAGTAGAAATATAAAAACCCCACAACAGGCTGTTTCCTCCTAATGGGTTTGTTCGGTGAGGTGGAAACTAAACAAAAACAGTAAAAGACCTTAGTACACCAACCACGTATCCCTTTTCTCGCACCGGAAGCCCTGTGGCGGGCGCGAGCCCAAGCTATCTGATTAGGGTTAACTGTGGTACGCACCAGCCAGGGGCCGCAACCAGGGTCGATGGTGCGGAGCGGCGGCTGGTTTAAAACACTGAAAGCATTAACTATGGAGGCTTAGCATCGTAATCATACACTGTTAAACACTGCTTATGGTTGCTGCGTGTCTGTCAAACGTTGAAAAAAACACTGTTAAAATTTTAAACACTGTCCTAGATACAAAGCGGCATTTTACGTCACAGCGATCAACCGATTTGCGTTAAATGTGGTTTTATTAGGTGACGATTTCTTGGTTTATTTGGCTTTGTGTCGACATTTTGATACAATTTCGGTTCTTTGGTTGAGAGTGTTACGTTACATCTGTTAGAACAGTCCGAATAGGGCCGTGCTTGTCTCGTGATGTATAATTGTATATACAGTAGCATATGAATAATCGCAAATTTTCGCTGTTCTTGTGCAACCTCTAAACTTCAATTTTTCTCCGACATATTTTGCATGTACAGTTTTTTGTCGAAAACGAACAAATTTAACCCGGTTCCCGTATAGTTTTCCAAAATTTTGAAATAAGGACCACCCTAGCCTACATATATTAATGCTAAAGTAACAGCGCTACGCTAAATTTATCCGAGAAATTGGTTTCTAAGGACTTAGCCATAACCCAGAAGAGGACGGAAATTATTTGAATCCTTTTGCCACCTCGAAATATAAATTGTACGAAAAACTGGCAATTTCTCTCTATTCGCAAATGCATCTTTAAAATGAATTTTTGAAGTCTTTATTACGTGAGGTTTAGGCGCATATTAAGCCGTTTAAAGAATTTTTTTACCAAAATGAGGCAAGATTTTTTTTTTCGGCGCGGGGAGCATTAGGTGGCCGTTATACAAATGAACCTTGTTGTAAAAGTTAGTGATGTTTGCATACTGCGTTTTCGTAACAAAAACAAAAAAAAATAAAGATTTCAAATAAAATTGTTTGCACTATATTACCAACCATAAAATTACAGCTTTGAACAACAAAACTTGCTCAACTTGTTGTGTACTCTGGTTTTGGCTCTATGCCCTTACTTTTCTTGCTCTAGCGGCGGCACTTTGCGTTGATGTTCACCATACTACGGAACATTTCTTGCTCTAGCAACAAATCAAGGAACAATGTTCAAAGGTAGTAAGGGGATCTTGGACCCTTATTCAATTAAAACACTTTGTAGATGAGCAAACCTTAAGATCTGTTTACCACTGCCTCATATACTCTCATCTACAATACTGCATAAGTACTTGGGGGACTGCTTCAAAATCAACATTAGCACCTCTCTTTATTCTGCAAAAAAGAAGCATCAGATTGTTAACTGGAAGTGGATATCGTGAGCATACTAATCCTTTGTTCTATCGAGCTAAATGCTCAAAACTCAAGGATATTTACTCTCTGGAAACTGCAAAGCTAATGTACAAAAGTCACAATAATGTATTATCTTTTGCAAATTCAGATAAGTTTAACTTAATAAAAAACTGCTATACACATAAGACAAGATTGAGCCACAAAAACAACTTCTTTCTTCCAAGAACTAGAACAAGATTAGGGCAAAAGTCTCTATCATTCGCAGAAATTAAAGTTTGGAATGAAATTCCCAGCAGCATGAAAGAAGTTTCATTCTACAGATTTAAAAAAGCTGTTAAAGCTCCTTTTTTGTCAAACTATAAAACCGATAAAAGCTAGAATAACAGCTTTCTATCAGCAATGCAGTAGTAATTACAGGAATCATAGTTGCATATTTATGCTTGAGTTCAACAATAACCTATTCTATTGCTTGAATAGCATGAGTTTGGTGCATTCATCTATCACACATTTATTGCAATACGTCATCTCTCATTTTGATGTGCCCTTGAATTATTAGTAATTTTTGCAATAACTGACTGAGGTTGATATATACTGGTATTGGAAATTGTACCAGTACTAATGAAATATTGGCAAACAATACAAAACAAAGCAAGGAGTTTTTTTTTTTCATTCCAATTGCCCACTTTAAATTCTATAAAACATAAATAAGCATTATGAACTTTTTTAATTTTATTTCTATCCAATCTGTAGTTACAGCATTTTTATTTTTTTATTTTTTAGTATGCTTAGAGTTAGAACAATTCTAATGTTGCCTTGCATTTTCTTTACATGGTGAGTGTGAGTTTTGTGTATACACTGTACAAAATGTACATATCTTTACAACACTTTGTTTTAATTTTGCATAAAATTTTTTATCATAGAAAGTAGCAGACTGAGAAAATCTAGAAGCTGTTTTTTTTTAACCTTAACTTGGTGAGGTGGCAGTAGACTTAGATGACCTTTCGGTCCTTCGCTGTCTCCTCACCAAGTGACTAAATATCGCTTTGACTCTGCAAGTTTGTGTGTTGGTTTTAAAGGAATTGCATATTTCGATGCTTTGGAGATAAACCTAGAGGAAGTTGCAGTTTTTTCTTGTGATATGACGTCACTTGGTAAATAAATAAATATGATGATGATGATGACATTTTGAAAGGATTTTTGTGAGATTCTTGACATGAAATGGGTTTTTATATATACACGGCATTTTGGTATGCCGCATTTTTGCTAATGGTTTTGCGAGAGCACCAATACTTGACTAAGAATAAAACTTACTATGCAAATAATTTAGATGAACGCCCTTACTATCGGCCACAATTTTCAATTAATCGACGTAATAATGTATTAAATTAATCGACGTAATAATGCATGAATTATTATTTCTAGATAGGTTTAGGGTAAAACTTCTCAGGTCGTAAACCTTTACACATAACGATACAAATAAAAATATTAGATTGATTTGTTCGTTTGCAAGCTTTATGCGATAATGACATGTAGTCTACTGCGAAGAGAACTGCAACCAGTAAATAAATAGGTAGCTTGTAATTTCTTTACGCGAAAAGGAAACTAATAATCTCTCTTAAAAGAAATAATTTTTTAATTTAGTCAGTAATTATCTCTGCGTTACTTAATGAAACTCCAGCTGCGACGCCGCGTCACGGCAATGAAACGCTTTTTAACATCGCGCAGATGAAAAGATAACCGACCGCTTCTGATAGTCGTTGCGTATGTTGAAATTAACAAAAGATCAAATTTCCGAAATTAATGTAACACACTAAAAAATTGCGCTACTCATGGCGCAAAACCTTTTTTAATCTTTTTTAGTTTGGAAGTTACTGGAACGACCGACGCTCGCGTGGCGTGTTTTTTTGTTTTTACTCGGCCATTTTCCAACTAACAAGTGCGAAATTTTAGATTTTTGCTTGGAAGTCGAGAATGGTTTGGTCTAGCTACATGAAATTTTAACAGCAGTTTGAGATTAATGAGTTATATATTTATACCAAATTTTGAGGCAATAGGTCACGTGACTTTGGTTTTAGGACCCGAAAACCGCCCGGAAAGTTTGGCGTAAAAAGCGGCCTCAGTCAAAAACGGCTTAAGTACAGGTACGACAAAAAAATATTTCACATTGGTTGGATTTCTTAAGATACCCTTTCATTCCAACCGACCCACTTTTGGCCGCGATGAGGTTTAATTCTTTTTTTTTCTTTTTTTTCTTCCTAATTTTTGTACGCTCTTCTTCTCCTAAACCACAAAACATCGAAATCTAATTTTTGTGTTAAGTTGTTGAGCTGCAAACGCAATTTTTTCTCCCGAAAGTTTTTGGGGCAACTCCACTGGGAACTCCCCCAAAGTGAGGCCCCAAAAATCCATTTTTTAACGGCTCAAGCTAGAGTGCTAGTTGTTTTTGATATCAGTAGATATTTAACAGAAAAATATCTTGACATAGTTTGGGGGTGCCATCTCCCCGGAGACCCCCCAAATGGACCCCGCAAAACTCAATTTTTTGAATGGCTCAACTTAGGGTGCCACTTTGTTTTGATATCAGCAGATATTTAACAGACAAATAATTTTGACATAGTTTGGGGGTGCCACCATAGGCGAAGCCAAGGGGGACCCAGGCCTACCCCGATTGAAATACCACCAATGATAAAAAACTATGACAACATAGCCAGGCGATGTTTAGTTGCTGTTTTTTTTTCAGTAATTACGCATTAACAGTAAATAACAATAATACTTATGACATCGAGGGAACCCCTAACCAACAACCAAGGAGTCCCGGGGCCCCAAACCAACAAGCAGGGGGCCCTGGGGCCCCAAAATAACACCCAGGGGCTCCCAGAAACCCTAACTGACAACCAGACGGCCCCAGGCCCCTAATTGACAACCAAGGGGCCCCAGGGCCTCTAACTAACGACCAGGGAGCCCCAGGAACCTTAATCGACAACCAGAGAGGCCCAGGACCCCTAACTGACTACCAGAAAATCCCAGGGCCTCACATTTACAACCAGAGGGCATCGGGGCCCCTAATCAAAGGCCAGGAGGCACTGCGGCCCCTAACCGACAGCCAGGAGGCACTGCAGCCCCTAACTAACAACCAGGAAACCCCTGGGCCACTAATTTATGACCAGGGGGCTCCGGGGCCCCTAACTGACAACCAGGAACCCAGGGCCCCTAACTAACAACCAGGGGGCCCTGGGACCCCTAACTGAGAAACAGGGGCCCCTAACAGACGACCAGGGGCCCCCAGGGCCATAACTAATAACTAGGGTACCACGAGACCCCTAACCGACAACCAGGAGGCCCCAGGGCCTCTAACTGACAACCAGGGGTGCCCAGGGCCCCTAAATAACAACCAGGGGGCCCAGTGCCCCTAACCAATAACCAGGGGGCCCCTAATTTACAACCAGGGGGGCTTGGGGCCCTTAACCGACAACCTGGGAGCCCCGGAGCCTCAACTGATGACCAGGGGACCTCAGAGATCCTGATTTACGACAAGGGCTACTCTAACCAACAACAAGGGGCCCTTGAGCCCCTAACTGACAACCAGGGGCCCGCCAGGGCCCCTAACTGACGACCAAGAGTCCCAGGCTTGGGGCCCCTTAATTCAAATTTTTTACAATTTACATGCAAAAACTGTAAGAAATGTAAGAGTTTTGTTCTAAAAGTTGCAACCCCAGGCTCTCGTTTAACGTTATTATAAACTTATCACTATAACACAGGCGTTATTGCAAACCCCCCAGTTGAAATACTACCAATGATAAATATAATAAGAGCATAGCCAGTATATTGTGCTTGTCTGGAATTGCAGTTTCTTTAATTTAGGATTTAGGCGTACAAAAGTAAGTTGTAATAATGACGACCACGTGTCCTTGTCATAATAATATCATGCAATTCTTGGAGGTTTCAAAAAACTGTCAAGTGACATGACTCGAGTCCTCCACGTTTCAGAAAAAAAGTTATTTTAATTTTGCTTTAAATGTTTTTTTTTAAGAAAGAACTTAAGAGCGCGATCTTATTTCAAAATCATAGGTGTAGCCAGGGAGCCCGAACCCCCTCAATCAAAATGCCACCTATGAGAAAAATTTTTGTCAAAAAAGCCTTGTTTCTTCATTTTCAGTTTCTTTTAGAATCTTAGCGTACAACAGTACACGCGTATAACAGTAATTAACAACAAATAATATTGACAAGCAGGGGGCCCGGCTCATTCCCTTAATTCAATTTTTTCCAACCAATTTAAACGTATAACCAGGGTGAAATCAAGGGTTTTTGTCCCAAAAGTTGCTATCTCAATCCCTCATCTAACCTTTTTATGAACGCAATGCAGTAAGCAGCGCCGTATTCGTCATATGGCACAGTTTCACGGGGCCGCGCTCAGATAGTAGGACTTTTTTTAGTCTTCTCTTATATTTGGCAGACAGATGTTGCAAAAATCCCCTAATGTGCCGCTGGCCCCGCGCAATGTAAATCCTGCCCGGCAATAACACGTTTAGTATGCGTAACCATCTATTGTACCATTTTTCAATAACGATTCACCTCCGTCTCGCCAGTTTTTACGCACAAAATACTTTAAAAAATATAGCTGGGGAAAATGCTCATTGAACAAATTATTGAATTTCATTTGAGGGGGCTAGGGCTTCCTGGCAGTACATGTGCTCCTATAACTGGTTAACTTCATGACAAAACAAAAATCTCTAAGGAAAATCTACGAGTGAATTATTTTTTAGTGCTGAAATATTGCGGGAGGCAATGTGCCTTACTTTCTCTAGACGGACCAAATCACTTACAATTAAAATTTTACACCATAATGCAAGATTTTAAACGTGTTTTGGACTTTAATTGCAAGTAAAAAAAAGTTTGAACAATTAAATTTTTTCGATTGGCTTTCAAATGTAAAAATCTAGTTTTTTTAAATGTCTCTGAACACGTGTGAAGTGTGATATAATGGCATTAAAATAGCTTTTTTTTCAAAAACTTACAAAAATTGTCCAGCGGCTGGGGGCTTTGCCACCAGACCCCCATAACCACCCACCCCATAACCCCCAGACCCCCGTTTGTGATACGTATGAGTACACTAGCCAACTCAACACGTCTCCGCAGTTAGACATTTGCTCTTTGTAACTATTAATTTTTGCCCTCTACCTTTACCAAAGTTCAGGTTAAGTGCCAACAGACTGCGGTTTCGAATCTTCCATTCTACGACAACTTTGCTCCATAAAAAGCTGCTCTTTTGAAAAATTTTGATGACGTCATTGCAGGTGAGTTTTGGTTTGGGCTCCTCCAATCAAAAATCCTGGCTACGCCTATTGGTGCCACCCCCCGGGGATTCCCCAAATAGACCCCCCAACAATCAAGTTTTTGAACGGCTCAACTTAGGGTGCCAGTCTATTTTGATGTCATCAGATATTTAACACACAAATTTTTTGACATAGTTTGGGGAAGCCATCCCCCCGGAGATCCCCCAAATGGACCCCCAAAAATCAATTTTTTGAACGGCCCAAGCTAGGATGCCAGTTTGTTTTGATATCAGCAGATATTTAACTGACAAATATTTTGACTCTACTTTTCCGGAGGTTCTATAATTAGATATTTTTTGAATAATTGCTGATTTTACGGTAGACAGAAAGTACTTTTGAGCGTCACAGCATTAGCTATGCGTCGGTCGCTCACTGGGCTTGCTGGCAAGCTCCCATCTAGTTAGCGTTTAAATTTGTTCGGTCCAATCGATCCCTCTTAGACCATTTATCGCAAAATTTTGTCTGGTACAAATAAAGTTAATTGTACATTTGCGAACTTGATCTTGAGTTAATTTCAACATAAGTAAAGGACTATCAGAAGCAATCGTTTTTTTTTTCATCTGCACGATGTTAAAAAGCGTTTTATTGCCGTGACGCGGCGTCGCAGCTAGAGTTTCATTCAGTAACGCAGAGATAATTACTGTCTAAATTAGCAAATTATTTGTTTTGTGCGATATTATCAGTTTGCTTTTCGCGTAAAGAAATTTCAAGCCGAGTATTTATATTTACTGGTCGTAATCCTCTTTGCAATACACTCATTGTTATTTCATTGCAGCATAAAGTTTGCAAACGAACTAATAGATCTAATATTTTTCTTTATTTATTTCATTCTATGTAAAGGTATACGACACGACGAGTTTTACTTTAAACCGATTTAAATGTAATAGTACATCCATAATTATGTTAATTGATATTTGAAAGAATTTTTAGAATATGCTATGTTGAAAATTGTGGCCTATAATAAGGGCGTTCATTTGAAGAATTTGCATAGTATCATTCAGTAACATAAAACAGTCCTTGACGTTAGTTTCGACCTGTACTGTGTTATGATACTCGCTCTGTCCTACGCTGTCGAGCATTTTTTTGAATCGGTTAAATTCAAACTCATTATAATTGGGGCTTCGCGCAAGCGCGTAGTACCTTTGCTTTTGTTCGCGAATTTTCGCAGATGAGGATTGATTTTGCTTATAACTAACAAACGGTAAAACCTGGAAAGTTAAAATTTGGACTTAACATAAAAATTATTAAAAGCTTCATGTGCGCCAATTTTGGGATCCTAGTCATGTGTTCGTGAATTTAGACACAAAAGGACATAAAAAAAACGGCAAATTTTGGCTTGAAAAGTTATTAATTCGCTTAAAATTCCAAAACCACATGACGTGCAAAGCTGAAATTTGGACATAATGTTGGTGCTTACGAATGCTTTGTGCAACCGAGTTTGGGGGCGCTCGGTCACATGAACAAAATTTTACTGACCGACAATTGGCAAAAAGTTGACGAGGTTGAACCGATGTTGATAAAAAATGCTTTGTGGTTTTTGAGCCCACTGTTAACCACCTTTGTTTTGGTTAGGTTTGTTTACCCCAACTTGAAAACTATTTTTCTTGTTTTGCATCTTTTTTCTTACTTTTTTTCGCTTTTTCTTTTTCTTCTGCCGTTATCTACTTTTGATCCGCTAAACGTGCTGTATTCAAAGTTTGAGCGAATGAAGATATCAGGTAGGACTAGTGTGCGGCTGAAATCGGGAATGCCATGATGAGGGATCCCCCTCAATTGGGTCCTCCAAAATTTTGAACTTTTAAACCATTAAGCTAAATGGATTAAATTTTCGAAATGGGTAGATTCTAAAAATAAACTAAACGTAACAAAAATTGGGGGTGCCGCGATGGGGGTTTCCCCCCAAACGGACCCTCCAAAATTCAAACTTTTAATCTTTTAAGCTGGACACATGAAGTTTTTAAGGTCAGTAATTACAAAGAAAAGATAAATTTGACAAAATTTGGAAGTACCAAAATGGGGTTCCCCCTCAAATGGGGTCACCAAAATTTTGAACTTTTAAACCATAAGAGCTAGATGGATTAAATTTTTGGAATGGGCAGACATCAAAAATAAACTAAATCTAGCAAAAACTGGGGATTCGAAAATGGTGGGTTATCACCAAACTCAAATGGTGGGTTACCCTTTAAAATTCAAACTTTTGAAGCTGGACCCATGAAATTTTTAAGGTAAGTAAATATAAAAGAAAGATAAAATTTGAAACATTTTAGGGGTATCAAAAATGGGGGTCCGCCTCAAACGGGCCGCCTAAATTCAGATTCTTTAACCATACATCCTAAACACATGAAATGGTCAGGGATGGCAAATATGAAGAAAAGATAAAATATGAAAAAATTTGTGGATACTAAAATAGGAGGGTCTCTCTCAAACGGAACCGCCAAACTTCAAGCTTTTTAGCAGCTCACGCTAGGTACATGAAATTTTCAGGATAGGAAAATATGACAAAAAGATAAAATTTAAGAAATTTGGGGGTACAGCAATGGAGTGTTGCCCTCAAACGAGGACGCCAAAATTCAAACTTTTTAATTGTGTAAGCTAGAGACATCAAATTTTCAGGATATCCAAGCAAACAAGAAGGAAAGATCAAATTTGACAAAATTTGGGGCACCAAAACGAGGTCCTTCAAAATTCTAACTTTTCAACCATTCAAGCTTGACACATGAAAGTTTCAGAATTAGTAAATATAAAAGAAATATAAAATTAGAATAGGTAAATAAAATATGACTAATTTCAGGTGCCGCAATTGGGGAGTCCTCCTAGAACGGGTCCTTCAAAATTTTTAACCACTCAAGCTAGACAAAATAAAATTTTCAAGATAGGTAAAAACATAATATGAAAAAATTTGATCATCTCATATTATAGGGGTCTTCCATTTCTATTGACTCCTCCCCAATTAACTGCAAAAGCTAAACAAACTAAATTTATTGGAAAGGTTAATATCAATAAAAGATTAAAGATAACGAGATTTGGTTGGCCACCTTGAGGAGACCGTGCCAAATGGACCCCTTAAAATTTGAAAATTTTATACGAAGTACTCCAGCTAGACATATCAAATTTAAAGAGTACCGGTAGGCTAATGCAAGACAAAGATAAAACATGCCAATGCCATATTGGGAAATTGGCAATGCCATGTTGGCCTGTTGGGCAATTAACCGTAAATGGGCGTTCAAGCTATAAGATGAATTCTCTCAATCAATATTGGTATCACAGTAAATTGGAAGATTCAAACTAATGGGATTACTCCAACATTTAAGACGTTGAAGTACTTGAGTTTAATGGCTATGTTATAGATTTAAGCTGAATCGTCGAGTTTTTTACTAAACTGTCACTTGTGACGTTGAAAAAATCCTACTTGCCTTTTCAAAGTTTTTGTTGAATTTCATTAAGAAAGCTTTCGCGCTCAATAATAGATGTAATACAATATAATGCACGGTACAATGTCCAATGTGTTGACCGTTGGGTCGCACTGCTAAACAGCGTTCTCAGAATAGGAATAGCTGTAAAATGGTTAGCGTTATGTTAAGTTTGGCTAATGTAATAAAGTCGTTGGAATTTTAAAGATTGCTGTATGTTATTTCATAATAAAGTGAAAAATTGTTAGAAACTTCCAATAGCTTTTGATTGACGTTACTTCGTTATTTTGATAACTTTTTGAGACCTTTAAACATTGAGAGCGTACAACCTCAAAGCTGTTAAAATGAACTGAAAAGAGAGTGATGTGCAAAAAAAAACAAAAAAAAAACGATAATTTTTGGTAAATTGTTGTTTAATTTAAACATTACACCTAGGGTTTTGGAAAGCATAGAGTTGAGTAAATTAATATAAGTTTCCAATGTGAAGTCATCGTAATGTTAGACTCTGCAATATCACTTATAAATCTATAAGAATTCGATTTTTGTTTCTAAATTTTGTTTGTGTACGTATCTTTTTTAATGGTAGTTGCTAAGGCAGGCATTGTTTTGATTTAGTTCTTAGATTTTAAGAAGATCACTAGAACTATTCATACATGTGCTTATATGAATCTTCTTAAAAAAAATATTGCAGTGAGCTAGTTGAGGGTGTAAATATCATGTTTACGATAGTGCATCAAATTTCTGGTCAACATAATGTAATTTAGAAATCCGAAAATTATACTGGCAAAAGGTTACTGCAAAAATAGTTGTTTTGACGAAGGTTTTGTTTTCAACTGCAATTTTAACAATTGCGCTGCTAAGTGAAAATTCAACAAACTCCTTAAATCTTGAACCGAGAACCAAGCAGAACTGTAGAATTTTGATTGTCATTTGCGTGATACTTTTTCTAGACATTTAAACTTTGAAAGCCGTTAATCACAAACCTGATCAAGTTAATGGAACATTATGAAATTCGAAAGCGATGTATTTCAAATCTTACTATCAACAACTATAAACACGCTTCATGCAATTGTAAAGTTTTTTTAGTTCAGTCAAGTTAGATAGTATACTTTCGTGAAGTCCCCGGATATCGCTTGCGATGTGATATTCTAGTTTGCAAAGTAGATTTTTATTCTTGGTTTGGTATTGCTGCTCTCGCAAAATCGTTTTGCAAATATGTAGCGTACTAAATTACAGTGTACGTATAACTACACAATTCATCTCATGAATTTTATACAGAATCCCTTCGAAATGTGCCAGTATAGTTGACATTAGCGCAAAGTGCCGCCGCTAGAGCAAAAAAAGTTGGGACCAAAAGCCAAAACCAGGGTACTTTATAAGTTGAGCAAGTTTTGCTCGTCAACGCTATAATTTTATTGTTGGTAATATAGTGCAAACAATTTTATATAAAATATATTTTTGTTGTTACGAAAATGCATGTATGCAAACATCAGTAACGTTTAAAATGATGTCCATTTACGTAACGACCACCACAAGCCCCCGACGCTGGAAAGAAAATCTTTCTTATTGTAGTAGAAAGAAATCTTTAAAAGGCAAAATAAGCGACTAAATCAGCGTAATAAAGACTTCATAAAATTTCATTTTAAGGGTGCATTCACGGTAGAGAGAAATTGCCAGTTTTTAGTATAGTTCTATACATTTCGGTGTGGCAAAAGAATTCAAATAATTTCCGTCCTCTTCTGGGATGTGGCTAAGTCCTTAAAAACCAATTTTTTGAATAAATTTAGCATTGCGCTTTTAGCATCCCAAATATTTAGACCTAGTAGGTTCTGTATTATTCTGAAGAACCAAATGAAAGTGTGTACTTAGTCCATAAAATGTTATTTGAGTCACATTTGGATATTGTGCTCTGGTCATAGGTGGGCACAAGTCCGTTAATCGTTAATCCGTTAATAACGGAGCTAACTTTTTCATTAACTCGTTAATCCATTAAAAAGTTTTTTCATGTTAACGGACTAAATTAACTTCCGTTAAGTTCTGTTAACTTCCGTTAAGGTTTTTATCGTTAATATCTTGCACCATTCATTCATCGGGCCGGTACAAACCAGTTTGCACTGTTACCGGTAACACTTGTTGCGTATTAGCACGAGTTTTATAGAAGAAAGCAAAAAAAGGAACTCTTTTTTGAGGCAAGTAATAAGCTGCAGCCTCACAGGTCTATTAATTATCGTTGCTCACCATTTCCAAAGATTTGCCGATCGCAGCTTCGTTAGTGCATTCGAACTTATTTTTATCTTGAAATTAGATTAGACTGTAAAATGTAACTTCCAAAACACAAAAAGACCACCATAGCAATAAATATTTTCTTACAATCAGCTCAACAGCGTCAATACGTGTTCAAGAAGCGAGTGAATAAAAAGAAATGTAATGTACACGCAAAATGTTAACGGATTAACGGATTTTATCAACTTCCGTTAATTAAAGCTGAAAATAACGGATTAACGTTAACGGAGGTGTGAAGTTTGTTAACGGACTAGTGGTTAACGAAGCTAACGTTTTGCATTAACTTGCCCACCTATGGCTCTGGTTATTACAAAAATATTGAAAGTTTCCAGTTTGAAGGTGATTTTGGATCAAAAATTGAATTTTATTTGTCATTGGGCATTGTGCATTACTCTGAGTAAAAAAGTTACAGAATTTAGAGTTTTGGACTAGCCCAAAACAAAAAGTACTGCCCTTTTGTACTCCCCGCAGTTGTTCCTAGTAGCGCACCTATTGTTATGTACTGTAAAAAATACTATAAAGGTGAAAATATATACTTTAAAAAGTTTCTGAACTATAATTGCTTCAAATATTTTGTTTGTTAGTTGTCAGTATTACTGGGGACAAAAAAATCAAAAGATTGAATTTATTCTTAAAACTGCAGAAAGCCTAACAGATTTTTTTTCAATTATTTAGATTTTTATTTTACTGCGCAAAATATTTTGATGCACTCTGAAAACATTTTAATGCTGTGGTTTTTGCTTCTGAAGTTGTATTTACCAAAATTGTTTTGAAACCATCAAATCAATAGACTCTTAGAAATGCGGTTGGAGTTATGCTTGTAGTCATAGTCGTATCAATTTTCTGATACAATGAAGTTTTTGCAATCTTATAAAATTTAGCAATGAGAGGATTGATGGGGGCTATTGTGGTACCCCAGACTTAGGAACGGACCAAAGAAAGTGCTTGGATTAGTTGTAGTTAGGCAGACGCGTAGCTTGTGGTTTATCATTCTCGTTATTGAATAGTCATCTCACTGTACAGGAATGAAAAATTATTTCAAGAGAAGTGCTCTATTGCGCTACCAAAAACGGACCAAAAAAGGTGCTTGTATTAGTTGTAGTTAGGCAGACGCGGAGCGTGTGGTTCATCATTCTCATCACTAAATAATCATTTCATTGTACAGAAACGAAAAATTATTTCAAGAGAAGTGCCCTATTGCGCTACCAAAAACGAACCAAAAAAGGTGCTGGGATTAGTTGTAGCTAGGCAGACGCGGAGCGTGTAATTCATCATTCTCATCTCTAAATAGTCATGTCGCAGTACAGGAACCAAAAATTATTTCGAGAGAAATGCCCTACTGCGTCATGCACAAAGTGCGCTCCGTACTTTCTTACACTTTGTTTCATTTCCTGTAAAGCAAGCGTTCACTATGCTTGGTATTTCGTTATTTTGTCAACTAACGAACAATCTAAATAAAAAATAACACACAAAAAAATGCGTTTATCATATTTTTCCTTGTTTATCAATAATCATGAAGGAAAATACGAGTACGACAGCGAATATCACAATTAAGAAAATTGCCTTTTGTTTGATCCGTTTTGTTTGTTTGTTGGAATTCAAATTCCATTTGCAAAAACGTTTGTCCATGATTTCGCCCAACAAATCAAAAACAGTTTTGTCTAGAAAATGGTCATAATGTTTTTACTACGGTCCAATAATTTTCAATTCTAACAACGGATTCACATTTACCAAAGTGTTTTACAAGGAATTCAGCTCAAAGCTCTGGATATCATTGTGGTGTGAAAATTATGCTCCAGGCAAAAGTGGAAATGTGGTCTTTTGGTTCTGTTTCTTGAGTAAAGGAGTGAAACACTACAGTTCTAGTTGTCGCTAAGTTTACGTTCCTAGTGCAATTGCTGTAGAAGAAACCGCGTAAAATTGCTAATTATGAACGAACAAAGGGAATAAATAGGATCACGCTAAATTGCTGAAAAATTTGCTAAAAACACCGAGTCGATCTTGAAATTGATTTCATAACTCCAAATCTATCTGTCATAGGGTAATGGTTTTCCAAATAATAGTCGAAGTAGTAAATTTTAAGCTGCATTCACTCGGGCGACTTTTTTGCGACGCGATTCGAAGATTTTTTTCCGCGTAAAAGTCTCTCTCGCACTGTGGTTACTCACACGAGCCGAGACTGGCTTGCCGCGGTCACGCCGGGCAAGAATAGCCGCCTTGTAAGTAACACCTGCGATTCGCGCTACCGATTACATTTTGAGCGACTCGATGCAAGAGTCGTTCTCGCCAGTGATTACTTACGCGAGGGCGATTTCAACGTTTCGAGATTCCCAGGACGAAGTTGCGCACGTGTAAGCAGCAAATCGTAAGGAATTTACGAGTTATCCAGGCATAGCGCAATGCGCAAATGCTTGGCGAGTCGTTGGCAGCGATTATCCTAAGTTTACTTCATAAAACATTGTATTCATGGTACGAAACAGTCTTAATTAGTGCTTTTACCGAATTTTAGTATAAATTCGATACTAAATGTACTTTATGCTGGTTTGAAAAGCAGAAAGAATAATTTTCTTGTTGATGCTGGCACTGGTCTACTGCAGATACGGCAATCATGAGCTGATAAAGCGGGACTTTAATTCTTTACAAAATGTTTTTATAAGTAAACAAACAAAGGTAACACTACCTTAATTGTATTCTACTTTCATAGTACCGTTACTACACTTTTTTTGTATAAGAACCACTAAATTTTGAGTTGAAGCTGGCTGTTCTTAATTTTTTGCCTATGTTGAGCCTTAGTTGCTCTTAATTGGTTCTTAAATTTTGAGATCATTGATGTCAGTTATGGCGACCATGTTTGTTAATTCCTAACGATCTGTCTGCTTGTAAAAGCCTTTTTAGCTTCTTTTGCAGCATCGTAAAACTGCGGAAAGCAAAAAAGCAAACGTTAATTTTTGTTTGAACGAGAGCCAAAACGAGTTTTTGTTTCCTGCGCAGTGCGCAGGAGCACTCTGTAGTCTCGTAATTGATGCAATTTTGCTCGTAAGTACCAGAAAACCACTCAAGCTTTATTGTTTTGAATCAGCTTAGAATTTCGTTTCTTTTTTGATTTGTAATTAATTCTTTTTCGGTTGTTCTTATATTATTTTTTGTTGCTGAGACTTGTGTTGTTCCTAATCTGTTATTAAATTTTAGGCAAAAATGAGCCTCGTGTTCTTACAAAATTGTTCTTGTAGAAAAAAGTGTAATCAATTTTGTCATTGCTAATATTCTGACATAGCAAAACTAAAAGTTAAAAATCTGAGAATTCTAGTATAGCTAAGACAATGAATTCACAATAATGGCATTTGGACAGTATATTTTGAAAATGGAGGTGCTTGTTTCAGAAGCCCTCCGTAACACTGCTGACTGTAGGTGCTCTAGCGAAACTCCGGAGCCTTCACCATGTCCGTCTGGCCAAACCACAATTGAAATTCTCCAACTTAAACTGTATTGTTCAGACAAAACAAATAATCCCTAACAGTACGGCACGGCAAAACATAAGTGAAATTTAACCAGAAAATAATGAAATAAAAGAGTGCCATACGAGCGGTCTTCAAAATAAAATACGTCCGTTTGCCAATTGCTCGAATGAAAAGGAATGCCAAAACAGAGGTGACTCGGCAAAACACAAAGGCGTGCACGAATTACCAAAAAGCGCGTAATTTTTAAAACGTTTGCAGGAAATAAAGTGACGTGCGCAAACCAAGCTAACTAAAAGTAAGAAGCGGCCGAGTTCGAAACTACAGCGGGCAAACTAAAAAAAAAGGTCAATCGGTGCTGCAGCAATGCTAGCAGTGTAGGCTCACACCCTATGCTCAATCGTTGGGTCCAGCACCTTGTATACAAGTACCATCTACTGGTTTTTGTCGGCTAAAAACGTGATAGCGTTTGCTTTCTTTTCTGACACGAGATTGCTAATAGCCTACCGGCATCTCTTGCGGTTAAAATAACCACAGTTAAGTGGAGAAACACAACTTCTACTGCACCACATATTGTAATTCAACATTAATTTCATGAAAATGCTGTTTCTAATCACATCATGCTCTTAATATTGAATGGTTTTATGGCGCTTTTTCATTTGAATAACGCCAGGAGTGAGTTTTGACCTGAAGTCACTGACGTATATTTGCACTATTCTTAATAATCCATCCTTTGCACTATACTTGGTGTAATTGCCTAGCGTTTAGCAAATGCATTCGAATCTCATTTTATTATTGTGGATGTTGATGCTTTGTAGCAGCTGTGGTTTAGTAGCTCCATAACGAAACTACGTGAAAACACAGATAACATAAATGCTTTGTGGATTTTTTGGTTGTTGGTTTAATTTAAAGAGAGCCAGTATTTCTGTAGCGACGGAAGGCGTCTGGTATCACTGCAGAAGAACTCAAAAAGTAAACTTATAAAAACAAAAATAAAATTCAACAAATAGCATTTCGTATAATATGACAGCACAGATCTACTATAAAATACAAAATACTTGTGCACTATTAAGGAAATAAACAATTCAATTTGTCAGTCACACATGCTTGGAGAAAAAGTAATTGGAACAACCGACGCTCGCGTTGCGTGTTCCTTTGTTTTTACTCGGCTATTTTCCAACAAATGAATGCGAAATTTCAAACTTTTGCTTATAACTCGAGAACGGTTTGGTCTAGCTGTATGAAATTTTGACAGTAGTTCAAGATTAATGAGTTAAATGTTTGTATCAAATTTCGAGGCAATAGGTCACGTGACTTTGGTTTTAGGACCCGAAAACCGTCCCGCAAGTTTGGCGTAAAAAGTGGTCTCAGTCAAAAACGGCTTAAGTAGGGCAAAAAATATTTCGTATGGTTGTATGTCTTAAGATACCCTTTCATCCCAACCAACCCACTTTTGGCCGCGATGAGGTTTAATTCTTTTTTTTCTTTTTTTTCTTCCTAATTTTTGTACGCTCTTCTTCTCCTAAAGCACAAAACATCGAAATTTAATTTTTGTGTAAAGTTGTTGAGCTGCAAACGCAATTTTTTCTCCCGAAAGTTTTTGGAGCAACTCCACCGGGAACCCCCCCAAAAGGGGACCCCAAAAAATCCATTTTTTAAACGGCTTAAGCTAGAGTGCTAGTTGTTTTTGATATCCGTAGATATTTAACAGACAAATATTTTAACATAGTTTGGGGGTGCAAAGCCCCTCGGGGACCCCCCCAAATGGACCCCCCAAAAATTCATTTTTTGAATGGCTCAACTTAGAGTGCCAGTGTTTTATGATATCAGCAGATATTTAACAGACAAATATTTTGACATAGTTTGAGGGTGCGAAACCCCCCGGGGACCCCCTACATAGACCCCCAAAATTTAATTTTTTGAACAGCTCAACTTAGGGTGCCAATCTGTTATGATATCAGGGGATGTTTAACAGACAAATATTTTGACATAGTATTGGGGTGCCACCCCCCCCCCCCCGGGGACCCCCCAAATGGACCCCCCAAAAATCAAATTTTTGAATGGCTCAACTTAGGGTACCAGTCTGTTTTGATATCAGCAGATATTTATCAGACTAATATTTTGACATAGTTTGGGGGTGCCGATCCCTCGGAGATCCCCCAAATGGACCCCCCCAAAAATTAGTTTTTTCTATGAATCAACTTAGGGTGCCAGACTGTTATGATGTCAGCAGATATTTAACTGACAAATATTTTGAATCTACTTTTCTTAAAGTTCTATAATCAGATATTTTTTGAATAATTGCTGATTTTACGGTAGACAAAAAGTACTTTTGAGCGTCACAGCATTAGCTTTGCGTCGGTCGTTCACTGGGTTTGCTGGCAAACTCTCATCTAGTTTCAAAAGTGTTTTTAGAATTAATTGCACAAAAATGTTGGTAAATTTTATTATTTTATTTTACCAAATATTATGTATAACCAAACACGAAACACAACCAGAGATGGGTTGCGATAGTGAAAACCAAGACCAAACGGTAAATTACAGAATTTTATGATAAATTATGAACATTAATGCCCGCTTTACCTTGCTCCATCCACGCCAACTCAGAATGATGCAGGGTAAATCAGCTTTTTCGAGTAATTTCAGACGTTTACGTATCACACATCTTGTACAAGCTGCAACGCCGCCATGCTGCTTCATCTTTCACCTTGCATTTTATTTGCAAGTTTTAACGAAATTAGCTGCTTAATTGTATTCCCTGTATTTCGCTTTACGCTTGCGTTCGCTTCATACATTTTGTTTTCAAAATTCCGAAGCGTGATTGTTTCAAATGCAATAGCTGACACGCTGCGCATTTGAAGTGCTTTTGCGGCAGTTGGCTTTTGCAAAGTCAAAACCAGCAAGCCGCGCTTTGAAACTATCTCGCACCGTGTAAGTGAACCAGTGCGATAGCGACTCTTCCGCCGTCTCGATTTGGCGAGAATCACTGGTACGCAGTCATAACGAGTAAGTGACTTCTGCTAGTTGCAATCGTATGCGAGCATCGCGTTAAAATTTCACTCGTGTGAGTGACTGCTGCGATTTGAATTTTTTGGGGGCGTGTCTGGCAATATCGCTCAGACAAAATTTTACGAGAATCTTGCTCTGTGTAAGTGACCTAAGCGATTTGAGAAAGAAAAAGGCAAATCGTCAATTCTCGCAGCTAAAAGTCACCTGTATAAATGCAGTTTTAGGAAAAGCCAGGAAGTTTCATGATGATCGTAGAGTTACTGCTTCATAACGAAAGTGCAAAATATGTGAAGGGGGGGGGAGGGAGGATCGGTTCGATCCCTACTAGGGCTTCATAGGGTTAATATGAGTTTTAAATATGAAGTCATCATAAAACTTAAACTTTGCAATATCACTCATAAATTTATAAGAATTTGATTTTTTGTTTCTAAATTTTGCTTGGGTACCAGTGTCTTTTTCCATACTAATTGCTACGGCAGGCTTTGCGTTGATTTAATTTTTAAATTTTGAACAAAATCACCAAAAATGTTCATACACATACTTACACAAAATTCTTCTTAAAACATGCTGCATTAGGCTAGTTGTGGGTGTAGATTTGATATTTAGGAGAGTGTGTTAAATTTCTGGTCAGGATAATGTAAGTTACAAAATCCAGGAATCATATTGATATTTTCATATCGAAAAGTTTTGTTCCAATTTCAGAGCAATGTCGTTTTCGTTGTTATAATCGGAACAAAAGGTTAATGTCAAAATATTTGTTTCAACGAGGGTTTTGTTTATAACCCCAATTTTAACATTTGCCGATGTTGCTAAGTGAAAATTGCAACAAACTCCTTCTAAAAAGTGAAAACAAGATCTAAGAAGAGTTATAAAATTTTGTTTGACATTTTTTAGATGCTTTTTCTAGACATTTAAACTTTGAAAGCCGTTAACCTCAAACAGTAGCGTACGCAGGATTTTGAAAAGGGGGGGCTAGGAACTTCAGAAAATTTGAGAAGAAAGAACAGAGTAAGAAAATTTTCACCCTAAATCAATCCGATTTTCTGCTCAAAATTAGGTGAAGAGCAAAAAAAAAGGTCTTCACTCAAATGTAGTCCGATTACCAAAGTTGGGTGCATGCGCAGGCTAAATCACACGTCTAAAACATAGGCTTTGTGTGCTCAAACCCTCTGCCCAACTTACAAAGGGGGGGGGGGGCCATGCCGCAATTTTGCATACTATTCTATGCTGATTATACTATCCTGCCAAAGGGGGGAGGCCATGGCCCAATGGCCCCCCTAAATACGCCCCTGACCTCAAACCTGATCAAGTTATTAGGTAGTAGAACATTATAAAATTCGAAAGCAATGTATTTCAGATCTGACTATCAACAACCATACGTAAACACGCTTAACGCAACAGGAACGCTGTTTTTAAGTAGAAGGAAGTTCTTTAGTTCAGTAAGTTTAAATACTTTTGCAAAGTCCCCGTATATGAAGCATGATTGGCAAAAGTTGATAAGCAGCATTTTTCAAAAATGAGTTTTTGGTATTTTTCAAGTTGTTTGATTAAAATGTTTTACCTGAGAAGAAAATTATGTTTATTTTCACTTATTTTTTGGTAATAAATGGCTTATTATGTTGCACTTGACAACAGAGCTAAATGAAAGTTTAAAACTTTAAACGCGATTTTCTCGAAACGGCGAAATGCGACTTATCAACTTTCGCCAAAACGTGCTTCATATCGCGCTTGCGATGACACATTCTAGTTTTGTAAACACAATGTTGTCCGATGTTTAACATAAGAGTCTTAATACAGCTGTTCTGTGGCCAAAGTTGATAAAGTTTTGAGGCCAGGCAGATGAATTATTTTGTTAATGACCGCTGACAAATTTGTGTTTCAAGTGTAACTAGTCAATTTTCTTTTTATATTATGCTGTTTTGAAGTTCTTTTCTGATGATCCCATACGGTGAAACAGACTTTTAAGGGTTTCTAAATTTGACGGTGAATAAAATTATGAGTGTAAAAATACGTTTTTCAGTTGCTTGTGAACGCTCGTAGCGTCTAGACTAATGGAGTTATTCCAAGGGTTAGAGGCAATTACAAATCACACATCAAAAAATTACTCGTAACACTTCAGGAGAAACCGTTCAGAGAGTGAAGAAGAGTTTTTGCTGGAAATTTTCTAGCTGTTCTAAATAGCGAGGTAAGTAACGATACGTTTTTACGGGACTTTGTGACACATTAAAGACGTTCCGACACTTCAAAGGATAATAGGTTGCATTAATATACAGTAGATACGCCCTCGGTTAACCTGGGAAAATTGCAATATAAAATGCCCAAAGCTGCGAAGGTACAACAAGTTGCCCACAAGATATCATAATTGGTGCTAAATTTATAACAAAAATAAGTGGCGCATGGACCAATGACAAACATTAGATCACGGTAGGGATACAAAAAAGTGCTATTTACATTGCAGATTACATACAGGAAATTAAATTTTGCTTGAAATATCAAGTGAGCAAGAGTTTTCATTTCAGTGAGTTACAGAGTTCTGTAGAAGCAATATAGGAGGTATGCTGTAGTTTAAGCTCTAAGTCTATGAAAAAGGTTTAAAAAATGAAAGACATTTGGTAGCTTCAATTTATTCGTCCAAAAACTCAAACTTGCTTATTTAAAAATTTATGGGTGGAGTTTGAATTCAACTGATTCAAAAAAGTGCTCGACAGCGTAGGCCAGAGCGGATATCATAGCATAAAATAATACACATCAAAAATTAAAAATTTAAAACCATACAGTCTGTTTCACCCGTAATCGGGATTATCAGGGGGTTCTTATTCAAAGAGAATTGTATTTGAATTTCATTTAATTTTATTTGAATAAGATCCCTCTGATGATCCCGACTACGGGTGAAACAGAATGTAGGGTTTTAAATTTTTAATTTTTGACGTGTACTATGTTATGTTGTGATATTCGCTCTGGCCTACGCTGTCGAGCACTTTTTTGATTCAGTTGAATTCAAACTCCACCCATAAATTTTTAAACAAGCAAGTTTGATTTTTAGAATAAATAAATTGAAGCGGCCAAAACGTTCTTTGAATTTCACTTAACTCTATTTGAATAAGACACCCCTGATGATTTTGACTACAGGTAAAACAGACTTTAAATTTTAAATTTTTGACGTGTACTGTGTTATGTCATGATATTTGAAAATTTATATAATTTTCCTAAAAAATTCAAATTTCCTATTCATTTGGTGCATTTGTTTAGCGTAGAAAAAATTAAAAAATGACTTCTGCGTTCATTTCATTTTAAATTAAGGATGGATGATGCTCTGTTACAGAGAAATATGTTTTCTGTTTTGAAAATGTAACAGGGCCCACATTACGGAGAATTCCTCGCTTGCATTAATAACGAAAGTTTTTTACGAGGGGCTACCGAACGAAATGTTCGCTAATTGCAAGTTAGTTTTGCTCGTGCATGTGAAGGTCTGCGAGCTGGGTAATGTCATTCTCGCTTGCTCAATTTCTTAGATTGATTGCGAGACATAACTCAAGAAAAAAAACGTCACATTTTCCTTGCCAACTTAACGAAGATTTTGGAGCACTCTTGAAGCGTGCGAGTAATCTTTTTTGGTTCGGAAATTTAATGGCAAAATGTTGAAAACTTCTAACTAAAGCGAATTTTTGCTGAAAATTAATCAAAATAGTCGCATGGTTTGCTAGTAATCTGCTAAGAAAAAAGCAAATGGCATTGAGAACCATTTGCTGTATCGACTGATAAAGAAACATTGAGTAGCCCTAGTTGACAAACAACTCTTTTTATAAGAACAATTTTTTAAGAACACGAGACTCAATATTGCTCAAAATTTGAGAACAAATTAAACACAATGTCAGCCTCGGCAGCAAAATAAACCAAAAACAAACAAAAAAATATACATCATTAACAGAAACTAAATTTTGTATTGATTCAAAACGATAAATTTTAGTGATTTCTTGTGCTTGCAAGCAAAATTACAACTATTCCAGGATAGAGCGCTGTTGCTCAGCACTAGCAACTGAGAAATTTATTTTTTTGGCAGTACAGTAGAACGCCGATTATCCGAACTAATTAAAACATCGGATGGTTCGGATAAGTGATTTGTTCGGATAATCAAACAACATGCAATATTAGGAAATATCATCATTTAGGCTACAGCAAGATGCAACACTGCATTACGAATTACGAAAATACATCATTTACAGTACACAGACATAGTGATTTATTGTATATTATTAGTGCTGGCAGTGTAGTAATCTCTCATTTTTTTTTGTTTTAAATTTGCTGAAGTCGTAAGTATAGTATTGATTTAAAGGCCACCTAATGTCTGCAAACCAATGCACTTAAAATGCAATAAAAAAGTATTACTAATCGAATGCTGAAAACCTGGTTTAGATGCACGTTCTCAGTTTCAAGCTTTCGCGTTTTTAAAAAGTGACATGACGTCATCAGACCCAGGCGTTTGGTGCCTTCGACTAATTTATCTTTGCAGAGGATAGGCGATTTTGGAAAGGCATGTTAATAGCAGCTTGCAACTCAAAAAGTGTTGTGCAAAAAAGGCGTAATTAGCTCAAAGTGAAGTCGAAGGCACCAAACTCCTGGGTCTGATGACGTCATGTCACTTTTTAAAAACGCGAAAGCTTAAAACTGAGAACGTGCATCTAAACCAGGTTTTCAGCATTCGATTAGTAATACTTTCTTATTGCATTTTAAGTGCATTGGTTTGCAGACATTAGGTGGCCTTTAATGACTTTGGTTGAATTTGTGTTCGGATAGCAGGCGTTTCGGATAATAGGCGTTCGGATAATCGGCGTTCTACTGTTGTTCAAATAAAAAGCAAGAAAAAAGCCTTCACTCAAGCAGACAGAGAATTAGGAATTAAACACTGTTAAAAACATGTCGCCAAAATTGACATCAATGCTCTCAAAATTTAAGAAAAAATTAAGAACTAACGAGGTAGGCATTGCTACGCTGGGCAAACAGTGCTTATAGGTAAGGATTTTCGTGGCACCCACCTCGAAACAATCTGAAATTTTCAACAAATGTGGCTTTTGAAACGCTGAATCGAAATCCACATTTCTTCAAATGCTCAAATGGGCACATTGTGACCATGTGACGTCATATTTACGTCATTCTGTCAAAACTAAAGCTGATATTTGCAATACTTCATTTACATCTCATTTTTCATCTCGTAAACGCCCGAGTTTCAAACTTAAATTAGTTAGTTAACCAACCGACCTTAAACAATGAAACTTATAACGTCACAGACAATGACGTCATAAAATAAACTACTGTTTTGTGTAAAAAAGCTGAAATTTTACGAATTTTGAAGGGTTGCGTTTTTTCCATATTTTTAAACGTGACAAGCCAATACTATCAAACTAATTTTAGGAGAAAACATAAGTCCTTGACTACAAGCTCTGCAGTTTTTGTTGAATTTAACCTACGTTTTCACTTGATATTCATCAATTATTGCAAGCCACCAGATTGTCACGTGACATATTGTATTTTGCGAGATAAATCGCATATTAGTGGTAAAAATAATGATGAAACTTTTTTTGTACGAGCTTAAGTCAACAGTTACAGTTTACGACACCTGCAAACAATTGAAAAAAGACAATGACGTTATAGAATGATGACGTCAGCATTATTTGGCAATCGAAATACATATTCTATTGTGACTCAAGTTTAAACGGGATTTGTTTTCAGTTTCCTATTTTTACTACTTGATACAAAATTTTCAAACATTGTCAAAAGAAACCATGTGCAATAAGCTAAATAGTCACCAATTTTCACTAAGGTTAATCAACGTTTTCTCATTTAAATTTATCGACAATCACAAAGTACAAATTTGTTGAGTGACTTTATTTCACATAAACACTTGCGGTTTATCAGTAAAAGTAAAAGCGAACCCGAATTGTACAAGTCCCAGTTGTAACAGTCTAGTTGTACAAGTCCCAGCTGTAACAGTCAGGTTTTTAAGCCACTTTTACCGAAAGTCCGTATTTACGCATACGCGTATAAAAAATGCATATCCGTAAATACGGATATGCGTATTTACGCAGGGTAATTTATTGATATGCGGAAATACGCGTATGCGTATTTTAGCAAGCGTATCTCAAAAGCATGAAATAAATGGCTCGTGAGTTTGGTATTACCTTTTATTTGATTTTTAAAATGTCGCTGATAACATCTCAATGGGAAAGTCAGATCATCAATTTTAGTCGACAGTCACACAAGGACGTAAATGGCATTTTGTACCTATTACAATTTATTTAAAAAAAAATTGTGGCAGACGACTGATATGATTAAGAATATATTTATTATTTTCGAAATTTTCCGTGATAAATTTATAAATCTTATTTTGTTTTCATTTCAAGACCGAAAAATAAAATGGCAGTTGGATAGAATGATAATTCCTTTTTTTGGATCTATCCCCAGGCCAAGATTGAATGTTTTTCACTTGCCCTGGTTAGGTTTAAACTCCTTTACTCGCACTCTTGCGTGGTTGTAGCCGCACTTACCATCCATGCCATCAACTCCCGTTTCCATGCCGATGCTTTCCCTAACGTTCTGTAAGCGTTGTCCGTCCCTGTGTTTATCGCTTTTGACATCGTAAATGAAAAGATGTGGCCGGACCAATTCGACCAACTTTTCTGTTATTTGTTCACTCGAGAGCTGCATCTTGCTGGGGTTCTATTAAATTATTTACCGTGTACATTACAGGAAAAAATAAAAATAAATTATAGGCTTAGAAAATACTTTATTTTTCATCAAAAAAAAACAGGGTACTTGGTGACTTCAGAAAAATGTAGGGCAGTTAATTGAGAGTGCTGTAGGCTTACCTGAAAACTTACCATATTACATTTTCAAAACAGCAAGTTTTGTCACAGTTGTACATATAGCATACCGGTGCAACTGTAATCAAGGCCTACGAAAGGGGGTTCAGGAAGCGCATCGACCCGGGTTTAGGGGGCGGCGGAAAATCTTACCGGTATAAGTTCACGCACTCAATTAGTGGTAGTGATAATTATAGCGTGATCATTCATCATAGCACTCATTTCCGGTGGAATACAATTGTAATTTTCGGTCTCCGTGAAGGCACTCCTTGACAAAATTTCTCTGTGAGGCCTTGGCTGTAATGACTCAACCCATGGTCTACCGCGGCTCGGTGCTCCGCCCTCAAGCCTCCGTAAGTAAACCCTTTAGTAGTGTGAATTTGCTCAACAGCCTTGCTCAATTTGGACAGTTTTCAAACGAGAAAATTTTGCTTTGGATTTGTAGCGTCAGCTCCAACGTAACCACATATGGAAGTGCAATTGGATATGTGGATTAATAACTCAAACACGTACGTTACAGATTCAAGCCCTACTTTTTCTTAGCAACCTTGTTGTGCACCTGACGCCTGAGTACGCCACAAAACTATCGGGAGCTTCAAAGCTGTAGTGTAACGTTTCATGTTATAAAAGCTTAGCATAAATATAAATCTTTAATCGAATTCGCAGCCTGTAGCCCTCTAGTACTTAAATTGCATGGGCGACGCGTGCCCCCACCGAGATTTGAGCGCTGGATGATCAGACGAAAAAGGGTTCGTCAGCACGAATAAATCCCTCAAATTCCGGCCGAATATAGTCCCAAATTGCGATGAAGACCTTTTTTTTTTTTTTTTGTTGGTCTTCGCTCGATTTCGGGGACAGAATTACACAATTTCCACTTAAGTACTTTCGCATTCCGAATGCGTTTGGTCAAGGCTGCAAAAGCGTCCCCATGCAAAATTTTACAGTATAAGTACTGGGTATGTATTTAACTTTGGTTTTATAAGCTTCTGATTTTTTAAGGGTTATGCTCGGTCCAAAATTAGGCCATGGGCCAAACTTTTCTTGGCTTTGGAATTAAACTTACTATAACAAAACCTGAAACGAGCAAAAGAATATCTATATGTACTTTTTTTGATTAGTTCTCCCTAAACTTGCTTCATCCTAATTTTATACATATTTTTTAAAAACAACCTTTTATTTTCTAAAATTCTGTTACTCATTGTAACAAAGTTGTTGTCCTTGGTGGTATTCGAATCTCGAGACCCAATCCAAAACGAAACCACCGTGAGTGCACAATAGCTTAACCACTCGTCCATTCGCCCGACATCTTCCACGTGAACAATCGCATGGTTTAAATGTTTGCAACAACAAAGGATATTTACAAACGCAATGAGAGCATTCTGTAATGAATTGTGGTTGATTTGTTTGTGGTTCACTCAACAACTCGTAAAACTTGGAAATGTCTTGTTTACGGTTTGCCGTGAGAGTAACTACCTTATCTGAAAAATCAAAGCAAAACATCGACTGCGTTGCTTCCATAGGATTCAGTTTGATCTGCTCGCAAAAACACGGTAGGCTAGCAGTAGGCTACCAGTAACCTTTTATTGCCAACAGGGTTGCCGAAATCCGGGGGGGATGGGGAAATATATCTCCCCCAATAATTTGGTTGTATCCCCCCCAGTAGTTTGAGTACCGTAGGGTGTAGGCCTACATCTGCACAGAGTTCTAAACAGGCCGACTAGTTTAGGCCCGAACCCGAAAATATAAGCCCGAACCCGGCCCAAACCCAAAAACTAATTTAAAGCTCAAATCATGCCCGAAAAAAACCGAAAGTTAAGTTAGGTCTGAAAAATTTAGCAATGTTGCCAAGTTATTTTGATTATATTTTTGTGTACCTAAAACAAAAAGTACGTCTCAGGCCCGGATTAAGCCCGAAATTTTTGTCAACTTTAGGCCCGAACCCGACCCGAAAAGCCCGGCCCGACTTACAACTCTGCATCTGCATCCCCCCCTAAAATTTGACTCTGGTGTGCATCTGAGCGTAGGCGTCCACTTGAATTTGGGGGAAAAAAGTGTTCCTTTTTTGGTGAAGACCTTTTTACTCTCTTTTTTTTTTTTGGTCTTCACCCGAATTTGGGGAAAAAAGTGTTCCATTTTTGGTGAAGACCTTTTTTTATGGTCTTCACTTAATTTGCTCACCTGAACAAAATCGCGGTCGAAGTTCATCCCCCCCCAATGTTGAAAATAGGGCAAAATTGGGGTAAAATTGCAAATTATCCCCCTAATGCTCTACAGAGATCGGCTCCCCTGATTGCCAAACAAATGGGCCCGCCAACTCCTTACATCCTTTGGCGTATTATAGCGAGAACGAAAGATAGGCTAGGATTTGATGAGAACTAAACTATAAAGAAAAACGTCGCTTAATTAAGTACTTTAGGCCTAGTTTTAGAAACTTTGTAAAAATATCGAAACAAAAGATCCCAAAAATAATTACAAAAAAAGTCTATTACGTTTGTGTAAAAATAAAAGTTTAGATTTTGGTGGGAACCGAACCCAAGTTGAAAGTTTCAAAGGCAAGTATCATAACCACTACACTAAGCAATCTTGTGACGTCACACAGCAAAAAAATTTCTTTATAAATACCTGAAAAATACGCATACCGTGTCCGTATTTTATTCTTTGTCAAGCGTAAAAAAAAACGCATGCGGAAATACACATGCGTATATACGCATGTTCGATAAAAGACAATATAAAACAAACCAACGAGAGTAAGAATTTTATACGCATATGCGTATTTTTTATACGCATATCCGTATTTTTTTTGCGCATATGCATAAATACGGACTTTCGGTAAAAGCCGCTTTTAAGACGTAAAAAGTTCGCATATTTTTTTTGACGTCACAATTCCTTAATTTTGATTACATTTGTGCTCTTTCCACATCACTATGTTCAATCAAAGCCATTGCGCAGTTTTAAATAGTAAATTATTTCGGTCAACCTGTAACCACAATTAACAAAACTGACGTCACAAACGGATGACGTCATCATCTTGTTTCATCTTGCGCAGATGTACATTGTACTTTAACGCTGAAAAACATTCAATTTTTTGCGATTTTCAATTTTGTGACTGCATTGTTGCTACAGTATTTATTGACAACATTTCTGAGTGGCAAACAGTTACCGCAAATTTTTCAAGATCGAACAAGGCAAGAAATAAGTGATTTGAGTAATGAGTATGTTTGAGCATTTTTTTATTCCTTTAGTACACTGTTACATCATAAAACCTGTAGTTTTATGCGATGAAACCAAGCGAAGCAAGTATTGTTATTTGTACCCAAGAACTTATAAAAAATAGACTATACGACTGCAGCAAGTAATTTTTTAATGTTTCCAACCAATTACACTTTTTTTTTAAGAAAAATTTTAGTAATTTTTTTCAATACAGGCAGAACATGATTGATTGATTATACGGTATTACTTTTTACTCATGCTGCAGGAGCAATGGCATGTTGTATAGATTACAGCGATGAATACTTAAACACACTCATCATTCATCAAATGCTCAAACATATACTCATCACTCAAAGCCAGTCATTGTCTTTTTTCAATTGTTTGCAGGTGTCGTAAACTGTAACTGTTGACTTAAGCTCATACAAAAAAAGTTTCATCATTATTTTTACCACTAATATGCGATTTATCTCGCAAAATACAATATGTCACGTGACAATCTGGTGGCTTGCAATAATTGATGAATATCAAGTGAAAACGTAGGTTAAATTCAACAAAAACTGCAGAGCTTGTAGTCAAGGACTTATGTTTTCTCCTAAAATTAGTTTGATAGTATTGGCTTGTCACGTTTAAAAATATGGAAAAAACGCAACCCTTCAAAATTCGTAAAATTTCAGCTTTTTTACACAAAACAGTAGTTTATTTTATGACGTCATTGTCTGTGACGTTATAAGTTTCATTGTTTAAGGTCGGTTGGTTAACTAACTAATTTAAGTTTGAAACTCGGGCGTTTACGAGATGAAAAATGAGATGTAAATGAAGTATTGCAAATATCAGCTTTAGTTTTGACAGAATGACGTAAATATGACGTCACATGGTCACAATGTGCCCATTTGAGCATTTGAAGAAATGTGGATTTCGATTCAGCGTTTCAAAAGCCACATTTGTTGAAAATTTTAGATTGTTTCGAGGTGGGTGCCACGAAAATCCTTACCTATAAGCACTGTTTGCTCAGCGCAGCAAGACCTAAGGCTGAAAATCGGCAAAAAATTAAAAACAGCAAGTCTCAACTCAACATTTACTGGGTTCTAAAAAAGAAGAGTGTACTTCGACTTGTTCACTTTTGAAAAAATTTGAAACCTAATGTTACTGTTAATTTATAAGTTTACCCACCAACAACATCAAGGGCGCTTAACGTCATTTGAAAAATTGTAGTATGGAAAAAGTTGTTCTTGTTTTTACATGTTTTTTTTGATCCACAAATATATATACATTCTATTGTTCATTTACTAATTATCATGAATCGAGGATTTTTTAAGCTAAAATATTACCGCATGGTCTACAGTACCTTTTTCCGTAACAATTGCTGTACATACAGTTTGCTCGAACGCGTTATTTAAAAGTAGAAATGCATCTGACGTCACAATGAGTTACTTATTACCTGCTAACGCAAATTACATACATCCCGAAAAGAAATTCGACCTAGCATTTTTAAAGCATGTTAAGCGAAACGGCTTGGAAATTGCAGTTTGTCTACGAAGTTTTTCGTTGTTTAGCGCCTTTTAGCGAGCAAAAAAGGGCATTACGTGCTCGCAAACACGTTCTGTAGCGTGGGTCCAGAATCGCCGACTTACAGTAAATTATAAGATTTGAATTATATTAGTTTTGCGGACTCCATTTGTTATGATTCCATTCAAATAGAACCACGGGTAAAATAAGCTTTTAACTTTCAAATATAACTTTTTTTATTTTAAAAAGAAATGAGAAGTACTAGAGTAAATAAATAGGCACCACAAACTTTCTTCCACTATTTCCTATTCCGTGAAAATAGATTTAACCTGTTTGACTCCGTACCATTGGCAACCTTGCATTTCAAACTTTCGTGACATCAGAAAAGGATGACTTTGTAACATTTTTTGCAGATAATAGAGCATTGGCTTGCTTACTTCATGCGAAATTTTGCAACTTGGCAAGTTCTTGCAGAATAAGCAAGCCAATATTCGATTATTATCAAATATCGCGTTTATTATTCTGCAAAAATTTTTGCGAAGTCATTAAGCTCAAGTTTCAAGTTTATCATTATTTGACAATGCATGCATATGAAAAAGAAAGACAAAACAACACATGGAGTAGTTAAATAATTGCAAGGTCTGGGGCACCGAAAAAAACTTTCAGTTTTCTGAGTCAAGGCCCCCCTCCACCTCTTTTCAACACTTAACACATAACAGTTGAAAGAATCCTAAAAT
Organism: Trididemnum nubilum; assembly: GCA_963965965.1. NCBI lineage: Eukaryota > Metazoa > Chordata > Ascidiacea > Aplousobranchia > Didemnidae > Trididemnum > Trididemnum nubilum. The sequence continues at coordinate 35,866,077 of OZ014484.1, read as the reverse complement.
ATTGCTGAAATATGATCATTAGAAAAAAAACGATTTAATTTTGGTAATTAAACTTAAAACGAAATTTTGAAATTAATCAAGGATCAAATTTTAAGGACCCTAAACAAGAATAAAAATAGAAACAAAAAGAATAAAAGCGTAATTACTTTTAGCAATCCTTCAGGTTGACGCTATATGTTGGTGTTCATGTTTAAGCATTTTTTTTTAATTTTCACGCAGCAGACTTAGTTTTCGTACCGTTCAAGCAAAATTTGTCAGAATAGTTTTTTGAAAATACTAAAATTTTATTCTTAAATGCCTTGTCAATTTCATTCCACATTTTGGTTCCTCCAAAAGTCAAAGAGTTTTGGCAAACAGATTTTCTTACTCGTGATAAAAAACAAGTACACTTTTCGACACTTCTGGTGTCATGTGAGTGAATCTGAGCAGTTTTTACAAAACGACTTTGAAATATCTGTGGCAATTTATCATGAAAAAGTTTATGTATGAATTTAGCAAGCTCAAATGTATAGATGTCATTATGATTCAAAAAATCTAATTTTTTATTTAAAAAAATCTATAGCATTAAAATCACTATAAAAACGGTAAAAATACGCCAAAACACTACAGCCTGTTTTGTACTAGGTACTCATTAGCAGAGCTGGGCAAGTCCGCAAGTTAGTCCGCAAGTCCGCAAATCCGCAATTGCGGACTAACGAAAAAAGTTGTGGACATGCGGACTTGCGGACTTTGGAAGTTTAAATTGCGGACTTGCGGTTGCGGACTATTTTTAATTTTAGTCCGCAATTCCGCAAGTTTTTCACAAATATTGAAATTCCTTTCTATTTTCGTAATATATTCATGTTTTTACCCAGTCAAATATGAGAAATCAATTAAATTTTTTCGATTTCAAGTTCGGCAAAAACATCAAGTTTTTCGAGTTCAGGCGGACAAAAATACTAAGTCTGCTTTTCGACTTAATCGCTTTTTTTCTTGACATGCTGTTTTTTCGAATGCGGTAAAACAACAGACTTTTTTTGAGTTTAGGTTCGAATTTGCAGCCCTTATTCAAAGTATGGCTTTGCTGTTTTTTACTGTGTGTTCACAAAATCAGTCACTGTTATATCATTTTTTGTGCTGGTAGCCAGTGCCGTCACTACGATGGGGCCAGGGGCACTAAACCCCCCCTAACGACTGCTTGTGCCCCCCATTTCGGTTTACTCAGAATGCTTTATGTGACCCAACAATCCGTCTTATTAACACGGTTTACGGAATGTCGCGGAATAGGGATGTATGCCTACAGAAGCGTTAGCGGTATTTCGTTAGTGATTATGACCCGAAACAATACGTGAAAACATTCTTTTAAAAGACCAGCAATTGTTTTTTTAGAGCACACTAAAGATTTATTTTAGGTCGCAGTCAGTCGCACAACCCGGGTGAAGGGGAATGGGGGGCATCAGCCCCCTTTAGCCAATTCATTTAGAAAATATAACCAAAAAAAGAATAAACGTTTAAACGTATTTTGGACTTAACCTGAAGAATATGGGGACTCAAAAGTCTAGACAATTTAATGTTTTCAATGACTTTTGAATTTTAGCAATTTACTGTAATTATTGATATGGTTTTAAAACGTGCGAAATGCGATTTAAATGGTGTAAAAGCCGCTATTTTTCCCGCAAAAATCACCCAACAGCTGGGGCTCTGCCCCCTCTGTGACACGCTTGAATAGCAACGGTTCGTTCAGCACGGGACATAAATTACACAATTTTTGTGCAAAAATTATTTACAGAACCTCTCTTTCTCAACAAAACCCTGGTTGCACTTCTGATCGCATTCATTCCTGCACACAGATATTTCAAGCGATTATACGGGCCGCATACAAAACGAGCTAATAAACGCTGCCGGGCTTATATCTCTCTTTTTTCAAAGATGAATACATAATTGTAGCTTTAAAATACCAGTTAAATGTGCAAAAGTTCAGTCTATTTTATAGTGCCCCCCATTTTCAGCTAGGGCCTCCTCACTTCATTTGGTCTGGCGATGGCATTGCTGGTAGCGTGTGGTTATTATGTTCCTACAGTATTTATAGAAACTAGGGACTAAAAATTTAGTAATACGATTAGTGATATGAATGTTTTTTTGCCTTCTGCTGCCTATGCCGTTTCCTGCCTTGAAAAAAAAATGTTTTCTTAGAACGTCTTGTTAAAAGCGCAAATACGGATTGTGCTTTACTTTTTGATGGCTTCTCACTGTGCTCTAATGGTTTTTAATATTCGAATCCCTAGCTTTATGGTAGCATTTTAAGGGCTCGTCGGTGGGTTGTGCATTATGCTTTCATGCAGTTAAGGCACCTACTGTATAAGCAGTAGCGCAAACAGGAGGGCTGGAGGCTACAGCCCCCCTAAGCCAAGTCACTTAAAAATTTTAACCAAAAATACTAGCGTTTAAATCTGTTTTGAGTTGGACCTGAAAGTAAGAGAGGCTGGGTAATTCTTAAGTTTGCCATCCGAAAAAGCAGCTCAAGAACAAGTAATGCTGTTGTACCTTTACTACAATCAACGATTGTGAGTAATTTCTTTAATTGCGTGGAATGTATCCACCATACGCTTGCTATACGTCCCACAAGCCACAACTTTTGTGTTATGTTTGCTAATCAACTCTGAACAAATCACATCGGGACATGGTTGATTGCAAAAGTCTTCCACTCGGTTCATAAAAAGTTGCGGATTTGCGGTGCAGACTTCAAATATTACGAAGTTGCGGACTTGCGGTTGCGGACTTCAAGAATTACGAAGTTGCGGACTTGCGGTTGCGGATTCAAGAATTCTGAAACGTTGTTGAGGACTTGTGGTTGCGGGCTGAGCTTTTAAACGTTTAGTTGCGGACTTGCGGTTGCGGATTAAGAAAATTGAAATTCGATTGCGGATTAGCAGACTGCGGACTTAAAAAAAACTTGCGGTGCCCAGCACTGCTCATTAGGTGCTACGCGTATAAACTGAAAGAAAAAAAGAAAAAAAAGAAATAAGCATACATTGCAGTATACAGAGCCGAAGCTACAAACTCCGCTGCAACGCCTTCCAAGCAAACAGTCTGTAAAGAACAGCGTTTGTCGAGAAAGAGCGCAGCGAGTAGTTGCAGATTTGCACACGGCACCAAGAACAAGGGCTAGGAGTAAACGTCTATAAAGAGGCAAAATGGCACAAGATATTACATGCACACTTTGCAAAGCGAAGCGGTTGAAAAGCAGCAGTAATACCGCATCGGAAAACCTGGACTTATATGAATACAATTGCACCAAATTAAAAATTAAAATCAAGAACAAATATTTTTCAATTTAAATTTGCTTTTATGTCTGCATTTTCCGGTTAATTCTGAACGCTTGTTCAGCGCTGCGTGTTTATCGGCGAGCAGAATATTAAGCTTTTCGGTGAGGCAAAGATTGCAGTTTCGGGTCCCAGGTTGGTATGCAGTGGCTCGATCTACCATCGACCATTGCATTGTTTGGTTAGGGCCGGAACCCTTTGCCAGCCAAACAGCTTTTGAAAGCTCTGTGGCATTTTTTTTATCTCTGTTTCTGAGAGGTTGGGTATGGATGTAGAACCGAGTTTTGAATTCGTTCTCGGTACACCCAATGTAATGCTTGGAGGGATTGACAAAGGTGATGGTGGCTTTGTAAATGACTGAACGCTTGTGGCAACCACCGTTGAGTGGGCAGTTTGGTTTTGATCTGCAGTTGCATTTAGGGATGTTGTTCTGTAGCTCTTCTTGGTTGGTATTGAGGAGCTTTTTGTTTTGGCTTGATATAATGGCAGCCATGTTTGGTTATTTTTCTTAATCCTGGTACCGTCATTTGTGAAGAGGATGGAATGGCGGCAGTGCATATTGATATTAATGGTTTCGTCACTCAATGATGTATAAGATTTTGCAAATTCAATTGATCGGTTGAGCAGGCTTATAGATAAGCACTTTCCCACTCACCACCGGCTTCATAAAGTGTGTAACCGCAACACCGTAAAAGTGAGCTACAGTTGCATACCAAACAAGGCTGCCATTATATCAAGCCAAAACAAAGAGCTCCTCAATACCAACCAAGAAGAGCTACAGAACAACATCCCTAAATGCAACTGCAGATCAAAACCAAACTGCCCACTCAACGGTGGTTGCCACAAGCGTTCAGTCATTTACAAAGCCACCAACACCTTTGTCGAAAACTTTGTGGATTTAAGACTTCAAACGACAAACAAATCATAATGCAAGCAAAGTCTTTTAAATCAAAAAAGAACGAGCTTGGTTTGGACCAAAATGAAATTATTGGAATAGTTATGAAACTAGTTGTACCAAAGATTGAAGGTTTAGTCAAGGAAGCTTTTAACTCGTTTGCAGATGATTATCTGAGAGAATTAAACGCTGTTAAATATGAGTTAGAGCAACTAAGAACTAGTCAACAATTCAATTCCGATAAATTTGATGAACTCAGTAAAGAGATCAAAAAAATGGCTACCACCAACAAGAAAAACGAATTAACTGCTACCAAGCTTTCAAAAGGGCTAACAGACTTGGAAAAGGTGAAAAAGGAAGAATTTTTTAAAATCGATCAATTAGAGCAGTATGGACGAAGACTAAATCTCGAATTTGATGGAGTACCAAATCAAAAAAATGAGAATGTGACTGATATTGTAATAGAAATTTCAAAAAAGCTTGATGTTGAAGTTAGAAGGAGCAATATCTCTATCGCTCATAGGCTCCCCCCAAAAAAATTTAAAGCCAATGATTCAGCATCCCGGCCACCAACAATAATAGCCCAATTTACCAACAAACGGGTGAGAAATGAAATTTTTGCAAAAAGGAAGAAAGCAAAAGAAATGACAGATTTTCCTGTTGACGAAATGACAAATCTATATATAAACGAGAATTTAACGCACTTTAGGAAGAGGCTATTTTGGTCAACAAAGCAAACTGCCAAAGCAAAAAAATTTAAATTCTTCTGGACAACAAACGGACAAATATGGATAAAGAAAAACGAATCAGAAGATGCAATTCCAATACGCTGCGAGGACGACCTAGACAGTCTTTAATGCTATTTAAGTTATCTTTTAGGACTTACTTTTAAGTATTTTGTGAAATTGTCTTGAATGATTAATATGGATAAAACAAAACATTTTCTATGCTCTGACTTTGACAAAAATTTTGAAAGTATGCCTGAAAATGTCAAAATTTGTGAATATTCGGATCTTTCTAACTTAACAAACTATAATCCTTCAACTGATACTTTATTTATACTCCATATAAATATCAGATCAATCCAAAAACATATTGATGTGTTATGCAAACTGATTTCCAATTTGTGTAGATCGCCAGATGTTACACTCATCACCGAAACCCGAATACAAGAAGCCCCCGCAGTTAACATTGAGATACAGGGTTACAACTTAAAATTTTCAAATTCATCTACCAAAGCTGGAGGAGTAGCAATGTACTTTACTAAGGATATCAATTTTGAAATTGCACCGGAATATAATTTAGAAATTGAAGGATGCGAAAATATGTGGGCAACTATTAGTACTCCCCAACACAAATTATTGATAGGAGTAATCTATCGGCATCCTAACTCAAACCTAAATTCATTTTTAGAAAATTTTGACCTTACTTTACACAAAATTAATAAAAATAAAAGTCAAAGTATTATTATGGGTGATTTTAATGTCAATTTACTAAATGAAACTCCTTTTGTAACCGATTATAAAAATACTATTGCTAGAAATGCCTTTTTTTCTGTAGTAAATATTCCCACCAGGGTAACAGAAACGACTAAAACTGCAATTGATTATATACTAACCAATATTACTTCAGAAGAAATCAAACCTGGAGTACTACAAACTGATATAAGTGACCATTTTCCAACATTTGCCTACATCTCTAAACTTAAAATATCCTATAACATGAAACATGAAATGTTTAGAAGAAACCTAAAAAACTTTAACTCAGAAAGTTTTGCTGATTGTGTATTTATGAAACTGAAAATCTATTTCGACAATGTAGAACATATTAATAAGAATAACATTAATAAAGTATGTGAAAATTTTGTTCAACTTATAAAAGATGAAATTGAAAATTTTGCTCCCTTGACAAATTTATCACGAAAACAAAAAAAGCTAGTCAAAAAACCATGGATTACTAAAGGCATCTGGACATCAATTAAAAACAAAAAAAGACTATATAAAACGTGGTTTCTTGAAGGAAATTCTTATGAAAGCAGCTTTTATAAGAAGTATAACAATTGCTTAACTCGAATTAAAAAAAACAGTTAAAATTTTGTACTACTCTTCGGCATTTGCTAGTAGCAAGAACGACCCTAAAAAAACATGGGATATAATTCGTGAATTAGTTTATCATTCAAACGTTTAAAAAAAACAAACACCTAAAAGTTTAACGATTGGCAACAAAACTATCAATGATATAGAAGCTATTCCAGAAAAATTTAATAACTTCTTTGGAAATTTTGCAGAAAATTTGGCTAACTCTCTGCCTAAAAGATCTCCAAGTTTTAAAAGTTTTTTGAAACACAGAAAAAAATTGTCTATTTTTCCAGAAGCACCGTCAAGCAATGAAATCTTTAACATTATTCAAAACTTAAATGTCAATAAATTGCCGGGTTTCGATGATGTGTCTTCGTTTTTTCTACGAATAATTGCTTTTGTTATATCACCATATCTATCCATTTTGTTTTCATGCTGCTTCGATTTTGCCATTTTTCCTGATTGTTTGAAGATTGCTAAAGTTATACCAATTTACAAGGCGGGTTTAAAATCTAAATTGACCAATTATAGACCAATTTTCTTGCTTTCAAACTTTTCAAAAATTCTTGAAAAAATAATAGCCGTCAGGATACTTGCTTTTCTGGATAAACACAGAATATTCTATAACCGTCAATTTGGATTTAGAAAAAAGCATTCGACTATCTATGATGCTGTGACAGATATCATAACACAATGCTATGAAAAACTAAAAAATAAATGACATTGTTGTCTTATTCTATTGGACATAAAAAAAGCTTTCGATAGTATTGATCATCAAATTCTTATTGAAAAATTAAACCACTACGGAATTAGAGGAGTGGCAAATGAATTGATTAAAAGTTATTTATCTGACAGATTTCAATATGTGGAACTCGACAATGTCAAATCGTTTAGAATTAATATAAAATACGGCGTCCCCCAGGGTTCGATCTTGGGTCCGCTCCTTTTTATCTTATATATCAATGATCTCCCAAATTTTTTAATAAATCAACCAACTTTATTTGCCGACGACACTTGTATCCTGATTAGCAACCACAGCCTTGTAAATTTGGAAACTCAAAGCAACGATGAACTAAAAAGCGTTTCTGAATGGATGATCGCCAATAGGTTGACTCTTAATCCACATAAAACTCAAGCTCAAGTATTAACCCGATCCAAGCAAAAGCTCCAACCGTTTTTGTTGTCCCTTAACAATATTTCTATTGAAATACGACAGAGTGTAAAATATCTAGGCATTCAACTTGACTCAACGCTAAATTTTACCAGTCATATTCAAATGATTGAGCGACGTGTATCTACAGCCATTGGCATACTGTGCAAATTAAAATCTATGGCTCCTGTTAAAATTTTGCTTTCTGTGTACTACGCTATAGTTTTTCCACATTTAATGTACGGAATTTTGCTCTGGGAATGCTCGTCTAAAAATAATTTGCATAAACTTCAGATGCTCCAGAACAAATGTTTGAAAATAATAGAAGGTTGGCAGATAAAACAAAAACTTGAACCTTTATTCATAAAATTTGAAATATTTAATATTGATCAACTGCTAAATTTTGAAATTGCTAAATTCATGTTTTTGTATCAAAGGAATAAGTTACCGCAATTATTTAACAATTATTTCTCTTATATTAAAGTTATCACTTCTCGCCAAACCAGGAAAGCGGACAAGGATGATTGGTACTTACCCCTTTACAAAACAAAACGTGCTCAAAAATCAATCAAATATATAGGAGTTAAGATTTGGAATGATATACCTTTAAAGATCAGAACTTTACCCTTCAACAAACTTAAACAAAGATATAAATTGTACTTGTTTCAAAAAAGTGCAACTACACAAAAATTAATATTTCATTGATTATAAAAATTTTAGATGTTTTATACATTCTATTTGTCGATCTCACTAAATTTTCAATTTTTCAACGGCAAAACTAGCTACTGTACACTCACTGGTGACCGTAGACTCGAAGACTGAAAGGTCACTTCCGGTTTCCTAGTTGATTAATATGTATGAATATTGTTGCATTGCATTTTTTCTATACTGTAACTTTTCGACAAAATAAACCTTTGACTGACTGACTGACTGACCCCAAAGCATTACATTGGGTGTACCGAGAACGAATTCAAAACTCGGTTCTACATCCATACCCAACCTCTCAGAAACAGAGATAAAAAAAATGCCACAGAGCTTTCAAAAGCTGTTTGGCTGGCAAAGGGTTCCGGCCCTAACCAAACAATGCAATGGTTGATGGTAGATCGAGCCACTGCATACCAACCTGGGACCCGAAACTGCAATCTTTGCCTCACCGAAAAGCTTAATATTCTGCTCGCCGATAAACACGCAGCGCTGAACAAGCGTTCAGAATTAACCGGAAAATGCAGACATAAAAGCAAATTTAAATTGAAAAATATTTGTTCTTGATTTTAATTTTTAATTTGGTGCAATTGTATTCATATAAGTCCAGGTTTTCCAATGCGGTATTACTGCTGCTTTTCAACCGCTTCGCTATGCAAAGTGTGCATGTAATATCTTGTGCCATTTTGCCTCTTTATAGACGTTTACTCCAGCCCTTGTTCTTGGTGCCGTGTGCAAATCTGCAACTACTCGCTGCGCTCTTTCTCGACAAACGCTGTTCTTTACAGACTGTTTGCTTGAAAGGCGTTGCAGCGGAGTTTGTAGCTTCGGCTCTGTATACTGCAATGTATGCTTATTTCTTTTTTTCTTTCAGTTTATACGCATAGCACCTAATGAATACCTAGTACGAAACAGGCTGTAGTGTTTTAGTGTATTTTTACCGTATTTATAGTGATTTCAATGCTGTATATGCTCTGATTTTATCATTGAGCACTCTGTGCAGAAGATTTTTCAACGCAATATTTTAAGGAAATCTATATATTTCACATAATTTGACTTCAGTTGCAGTGCCCTAAACTGAAATTCCATATTGTACAGGGCTATATAATTCATGTGAAAGCATGATATAGCGATTTTAAAGTGTGCTCATTTGCAAATCCAAAAATTTGATACAACATTAGACCATACTTAGCTAATTGCGGAAAGAAATTCTTGATATGTTCTATCCAAGTTGAATTTTCGTCGAAGTGCAGTGCAAGGTGCATTGCAAATGGGCTTTTTTTAATTTCTTTTGATTCAATAATTCTTAATTTTAGAACTAACTACAAATTGGTGAGGATAATTTTTAATATTAATATGTAGTTTTAGAATAATTCAGCGATATAATTAGTAACTTTGCAACCAAGCATTGATACACTGCAATTGAGCATTGCCTGTATTATTTCAAGTTGAGCTAAACTTTTATCTGAAAGTGTCCAGTTGTTATCGTCAGCATAGAGGGCGGCAGAGAAATTCGATGGTAAGGGAAACTCATTGATATGCAAAGGGAATAAGAGCGAACTTAGCGATAAAACCTTGGGGTACACCGCATTTTGATTTTGAGTCCTATATTTAGGTGTATTCAAATTGGTTGTTCAAATTTTTCATCAATTCAAGACCCCTACCTCGAAAACCATGATAATTTTGTAATTTATTCGCTAGGATATTGTGATTTACTGTCTTAAATGTTTTACTTAGGTCAAGGAATACGCAACAGTTGTATAAATTTTGATCCATTTCATTTACAATATTATCATAAACACTATAGGATGCCTAGTCATTTTTTTCTGATGTCACGAAAATTCGAAACGCTGAGTTGCCAATGGTACGTAGTCAAACAGATTAAATCCATTTTTGCAGGAAAAGGAATATAATGGATCAAGGTTTGCTGCACCTCTTTATCACCTCAAGTAGTTCTAATTTCATCAATAAAACCAATTTCGAGCAATTTTTCTTTAAAACAACTTTTTAATTTTAAATTGTGTCTGAAATTTTCGATTTTTAACATGACTTGTTTGCTAAAAATCTTGTAGCATCTTTTACATGCTTTGTCTGGGTTTAGAGAAAAACTTTTACAGCGTTTCGTCCCTAAAAAATATTGATTTCTTGCACCCATGGTGCTGTTTGCTGGTAAATAACACATGCCTTTTTGCTCCAACTCAATCTGCTGTTTCATAATGCTCATTCGCAAGTGTCCAGCAAAATGCTACAGAATTAAAACTCAGCAGGGACTAAATTAAAGGGGGCAAACCATCCAACTAAGGTTATGCGCAAAAAATAAAAAATTAATAGCTTAAAACATATCTTTGCCAAATGTTTACCTTTTGCTACCTATTGTTTCTGAGGTAGTTCATTTCAAAGGTTAGAAGATTTCCGCAACAGCGCTGCAAGTTAAAATTTCATTGTTTCGTAAAGATGTTTTAAGCATTTTTTCACAACGATTTTTAAAGCACTTGTATGCAAGGTTTCAGCAATGAATTAGGGTTACAACGAATACTTTTGAAAAGAAAATTAGATTTTGACCGAGAGCATCGTTGGCAAGATCTCCTATAAGATCTTATGTACCGTAGGCCAAATACAGTATAAAATTTACTTACTTTAAACATTGAAATGAAATACCTCAAAAACGACAGGTTGTAAAAAGCTGAAATTTTTTAAAGATATGTTTTATATGGGGGCCTGCGATGGGGGTTCCGCCTCATCTGCATCACTAGGGGTTGAAACGATCACTCTTTTAGACGTGAAGACAGCACTAACGCAAGGATGGCAGTACGGTACGGTACGTAGATGCGATACGGTACACCTCAATTTTGCTAAGAAGTACGGTACGCTGATATGTTACGCTTTTTTGTAATGGTACTTGTACCGTATGTTGGTACGCTGTTTGAATTTGCCTACTAAACATTTTAGGTGCAACGCGCGGCCGTCATTGAATATTGATCAAGACCTGGCTACAGGACAGATCGTCATCCTATTTGTTATCCCGGTACACTGAGGCGCGAAAAGCGGCAACTTCGGCAGTAAAGAAATCCTAGGAGAAGTCATGGGAAGAGTTTGGTCGTCGGTTGGATTCCAACTATTTTTCGGCAAACAAAGTAGTTTGGCAGACCATCCGCCGTTTACGTGGCAAAAGATCGAGTATCACATACTCCATCAAGGATTCTGACGGTAACATTCTAACAGAGGAGAATGAAATCCTTTCACGATGGAGAGAATACTTTGAAGATCTTTTGAATCCCGTAAAGGCATTGACTCGTGACACACACGAAGTGACACATCTAGGGTTGGACGAACTTTTCACTGCAGCAGAAGTGGCAACTGCAATTAAAGGGATAAAATCTGGAAAAGCTGCTGGTGAAGATGAAATCAGACCCGAGATGTTGAAAGCGCTGACTGGAGAAGGAATTCTCTGGTTAACGCGAGTGTGCCAAGTTGTGTGGAAGCTTGGCAAAGCTCCCAGAGATTGGCAAACAGGTGTGATTATTCCGATATTCAAGAAAGGAGATCGCAAGCAATGTACAAACTACAGAGGGATATCACTCCTTAGTTTGCCAGGGAAAGTATATGCCAAATGCCTTGAAAGGAAATGCCGAGAAATAGTGGAATCGAAACTGGAAGATGGTCAGTGCGGTTTTCGTCCGGGTCGCAGCACCACGGACCAAATCTTCACTCTGAAGCAAATCTTCGAGAAATCTTTTGAGTATGGCAAAGATCTCTTTGCATGCTTTGTCGATCTTGAAAAAGCATATGACCGAGTTCTTCGGGATAAACTTTGGAAGGTTTTGCAGAAGTATAGCGTTGATGGTCAATTGTTACGCGCTATTAAGTCATTCTACTGCAGACCGGAGGATTGTGTTCGGGTAAATGGTAAGCAATCAAAGCCGTTCCATGTGGGCGTTGGACTCCGGCAAGGGTGCGTTTTGTCACCTCTCCTATTCATTGTTTACATGAATTGGATCGACAAATGCAGCCAAGCTGATGAGTGTGCCACGATTGGAAATTGCAAAATTAGTCGTCTGCTATTCGCTGATGATTTGGTTCTGCTTTCTTCCATAGAATCTGGCCTCCAGCGCGCATTAAACAGCTTTGCAGATGCATGCAACACCGCCGGAATGAAAATAAGCACGGCCAAAACTGAGGTACTTCATCTTTCAAGAAACCCTGATCAGTGCGTATTACAAGTGAATGGAGCGACACTGAAGCAGGTAGAGAAGTTCAAGTATCTTGGGGTTGCATTTACGAGTGACGGAAGGCAAGACGAAGAACTCGATACCCGAATAGGCAAGGCTAGTGCAGTAATGCGAGCTTTGCACTACTCGGTTGTCATGAAACGAGAATTGTTGAAAAAGGCAAAGCTCTCAATTTTCAAAGCAGTTTTTGTCCCCATTCTCACTTATGGTCATGAATCTTGTTGGGTAATGACCGAAAGAATGCGATCACAAGTGCAAGCGTCCGAAATGAGGTTTTTACGAAGAATCGAAGGAGTTACACTGTTTAGCAAGGTGCGTAGCTCTGAAATTCGAAAATCTCTTAACATCGAGCCGTTACTTCTCCGAATTGAAAGATCTCAGCTTAGATGGTTTGGCCATGTAAGCAGAATGCCTCAGGAAAGACTCCCCAAACAAGCTTTACTTGCCAAAGCAAATGGGAGAAGACCAGTCGGACGACCTAGAACTAGATGGACCGATTACATTGAGGATCTTGGATGGAATCGCTTGGGACTTCGCTTAAGCGAAATGATGGAGGTGATGGAAGACCGTGAGGTGTGGCGGCTCAATCTTGATCTACTGCCCCCGCAACCCTTACGGAAAAGCGGGCAATGAAGAAAGAAGAAGAAGAAGATGACATTAATTATAGCCTCTTAATTTGTCGTTAAGTATTGGATTATGATGTCACAAGTCACAGTCACAAGTATAGTCAATTGTGATGTCATAATTATTGCCTATAGATGTCAGGAGACTAGGACTATGGTAGTATATCATATATTGAAAAAAAATAAACGGAAACAACTGCGACACTTTAGCAAACTACGCAGTGTTTTCAAAAGTCCAGAGTTTTCGCACATTGCGCCGGCTTTTTGTGTGTAGAAGCAAAAAACAGCTAAAGACGACGCTAAATGTGTGAATTGAGATCGCTGATTTTTAGGCTAGTGATTTCAAAGTCAGTTAAAGTTGCAAGTGGTTAAAAGCAAGAATGGCAGTACGGTGTATAAGTACGGTACGGTACGCCTCAATTTTTGCCAAGAAGTACGGTACGCTGGTACGTTACGCCTTTTTTGTAATGATATGGGTACAGTACGCTGGTACGGTACGCTTCAAAAATTGAACTAAAGTACGGTACGCAGGTACGGTACAGTACGGTTGAAGATGCGAGGTACGTAGTACGCATTCTCTGAACGTACCGTACCGTAGTGCCATCCTTACATTAAGGTGTTATCAAATGAAGAAGGATTGTACAGCGTGATGTCTCAGTAAAGTGTTAAATTACTTCGGCTTACTTCACTTCAGGAATATTTTAGTATGTTTTGAATGTTTCTTTATTTTTTGCACATGCACAAAACCCAACTGGATGCGTCACTCCCTTTTAAGCTGTTAAAAAAACCTGTTTATAGTTGCGGACTCTTCTTTGCAACTGCTGAGAAAAAAACATTTTGTCTAAACAAATTTTGGACTACGTCATTGAATAAACTGTTAATTAGTAGTTCTTTAAACTTTGGTTTTGTCTTTTTTTCTTCACCATTCACTAATTCAAAAATATGCCAATTCGTCCCTTTAGCATGAATTGTTTCTCGCGTTTCACTTGTTCTAGGAGTATTTCAAATCAAGTCAGTCGAACACACGTGACCGCAAAAGGTTTTGGCATTAAGAACAAACGTTTTTCTTCAATGCTTTTCTCTTTTTCTCCGCGCATCTTTTTCTATTCCACTAAATAGTCTAAGGTCGTTGTATGGCGCATATCATGGAACCTGCCATTAAGCAGTAGAAAAACACAGTTATAAGTAGGGCAAATTTTTGCAACTTTTTTACAGCTTCTGTAACACTCAGGCTTTACGTACTACAATGTTTTATGCTGTTTCCATAAATTTAATTTTGCAACTTTTTCGATTTTACGTGTCCCTTTTTACTGCAACTTTTAGAAAATTGTTGATAGCCAATCTTCTGAAAAAGTGCTCGATGATATACAGGAGTAAAATCAGAGCAAAATACAACACTATAAAAATCACACTGTAAGTTTACAAATACAACGGTCTGTCTCGTCCAATGGACTCATCAGGTGCCTCTACAATCTGTGAAAGAATTAGAAAAAAAAACTTTTTAAAATTGCTTTAATAATTTATTTACTGTTTAGAGTAGCACCTGATGAGTCCTCAGAACAAAACAGACTGTTGTGTTTTTAACCTTTTGTGTGATTTTTATTGTTGTACTGCAACTTTTATCAATTTTTGAGCAAATTGTAAAAGCGTAATTTAAAAAGTATGCTTGCTACTACAGTATTTCAATTTAAATGTTATCTATGAGACAAGTACAGTTGCTTCCCATTATAGCATTATAGGAGTTCATCTACGGTACACTCCTCACCCCTAATAGTACTATAGTACCACAGTGTCAGAACCAGGGTTGTGGAGCTATTGCAGAAAAAGTCTGGCTCAAACTCTGGAGCTTTCAAGGCTCCAACGATATTTTTAAACTCGTTGTGCACACAGGCCTAACTTCAATTTTTTACGGCAAATTTTGTTTAAAATAGATGCAACTTTTTAGTGCAACTTTCGTTAAAAATAAATTCAACGTTTTCAGAATTTTAATGCAACAAAAACTTGCATAACATAACACAGCACACGTCAAAATTAAAACTTAAAACCCTACAGCTGCTTCACCCGTAATCGGGATCATCAGGGGAATCTTGTTCGAAAAGAATTCGAACAGAGTTGAAAGAAAATTCCAAAAAAAATCTTTTCGAGCAAGATAGACTACTCCTGATGATCCCGATTAGCGGGTGAAACAGACTGTAGGGTTTGAAACTTTAATTGTTGACGTGTACTGTGTTATTTTAGGATATTCGCTATGGCCTACGCTGTCGAGCACGTTTTTAAATCGGTTGAATTCAAACACCACTCATCAACAAAAACTTGCTGTAGTTATAAAATACAATCACAACTTATTAATATGATTTAAATTGCTTGGCAGTTCTGATAGTTGCTAATAGGAATACTACTAATTTAAACAGACGTATTGGCTCCATAAAGCAGCATTTACACAAACGACTTTTTTGCGACAAGTTTCCAAGATTTTTCCCCCCACAAAACTTTCTCTAGCTGCATTTTTCACGAGCGACTTTTAGCTGCAAGAATCGACATTTTGCCTTTTTTCTTTCTCAAATCGCGTAGGTCACTTACACGGTGCAAGAGTCACGTGCGATTTAGTCTGCACGATTCATAACGCCAGACACGCCGCCAAAAACTCAAATCGCTGCAGTCACTCACACGGTAGGGATTTTTAACGTGATGCTCGCATACGATTGTAGCTCGCAGAAGTCACTTACACGTTGAGACTGCGCGCCAGTGATTTTCGCCAAATCGAGTCGGCGGAAGAGTCGCTATCGCACTGGTTCACTTACACGGTGCGAGATAGTTTCAAAGCGCGGCTTGCTGGTTTTGACTTTGCAAAAGCCAACTGCTGCAAAAGCACTTTAAATGCGCAGCTTGTCAGCTATTGCATTTGAAACAATCACGCTTCGGAATTTTGAAAATGAAATTGTATGAAAACAACGCAAGCGTAAAACAAAATACAGGGAATACAATTAAACAGCTAATTTCGTTAATTAACTATGAAATGCAAGGTGATTAAACAGCTAAAACTTGCTAATTAAAGCTAAATTAAAGCTGAATTAAAGCTAATTACAGCTAATTAAACAGCTAAAACTTGCAATGAAAATGCAAGGTGAAAGATGAAGCAGCAGGGCGGCGTTGCTGCTTGTACATTACTCGAAAAAGCTGATTTACCCTGCATCATTCTGAGTTGGCGTGGATGGAGCAAGGCAAAGCGGGCATTAATGCTCATAATTTATCATAAAATTCTGTAATTTACCGTTTGGTCTTGGTTTTCACTATCGCAACCCATCTCTGGTTGTGTTTCGTGTTTGGTTATACATAATATTTGGAAAAATAAAATAATACAATTTACCAACATTTTCGTGTAGTTAATTCTAAAAACACTTTTGAAATTACTTTTTCTCCAAGCATGTGTGACTGACAAATTCATCTTGTTCATTTCCTTTATAGTGCACAAGTATTTTGTATTTTATAGTAGATCTGTGCTGTCATATTATACGAAATGCTAATTGTTGAATTTTATTTTTGTTTTTATAAGTTTACTTTTTGAGTTCTTCTGCAGTGATACCAGACGCCTTCCGTCGCTACAGAAATACTGGCTCTCTTTAGATTAAACCAACAACCAAAAAATCCACAAAGCATTTATGTTATCTGTGTTTTCACGTAGTTTCGTTATGGAGCTACTAAACCACAGCTGCTACAAAGCATCAACATCCACAATAATAAAATGAGATTTGAATGCATTTGCTAAACGCTAGGCAATTACACCAAGTATAGTGCAAAGGATAAATTATTATGAATAGTGCAAATATACGTCAGTGACTTCAGGTCAAAACTCACTCCTGGCGTTATTCAAACGAAAAAGCTCCCTAAACCCACTCAATATTGAGAGCATGATGTGATTAGAAACAGCATTTTCATGAAATTAATGTTGAATTACAATATGTGGTGCAGTAGAAGTTGTGTTTCTCCACTTAACTGTGGTTATTTTAACCGCAAGAGATGTCGGTAGGCTACTAGCAATCTCGGGTCAGAAAAGAAAGCAAACGCTATCACGTTTTTAGCCGACAAAAACTAGTAGATGGTAGGCTACTTGTATACAAGGTGCTGGACCCAACGATTGAGCATAGGGTGTGAGTCTACACTGCTAGCATTGCTGCAGCACCGATTGACCTTTTTTTTTTTTAGTTTGCCCGCTGTAGTTTCGAACTCGGCCGCTTCTTACTTTTAGTTAGCTTGGTTTGCGCACGTCACTTTATTTTGTACATTACTCGAAAAAGCTGATGTTGTTTCGAATGTTTTATTGTTTCAAATCAGCTTAGAATTTCGTTTCTTTTTCGATTTGGAATTTATTTGTTTTCGGTTGTTCTTCCTAATTTGTTATTTAATTTTAAGCAAAAAGAAGCCTCGTGTTTTTACAAAGTTTTTCTTGTAGAAAAAAGTTGTAATCGATTTTGTCATTGCTAATATTCTGACATAGCAAAAACAAAAGTTAAAAGACTGAAAATCCTAGAATAGCTAAGACAATGAATTCGCAATAATGGCATTTGGACATAGGTGGGCAAGTTAATGCAAAACGTTTGCTTCGTTAACCACTAGTCCGTAAAGAAACTTCACACCTTCGTTACCCTTAATCCGTTATTTTCAGCTTTAATTAACGGAAGTTAATAAAGTCCGTTAATTCGTTAACATTTTGCGTATAATGTACACTTCGTTTTATTCACTCGCTTCTAGAACACGTATTGACGCTGTTGAGCAGATTGTGAGGAAATATTTATTGCTATGGAGGTCTTTTTGTGTTTTGGAAGTAACATTTTAAAGTCTAATCTAATTTCAAGATAAACATAAGTTTAAATGCTCTAACGAATCTGGGATCGGAAAATCTTTGGAAATTGCGAAATAATAGACTTAAATAAATAAATTGAATAAATTGCCAATAAAAAATTAATAGACCTCTGAGGCGGCAGCTTATTATTTGTCGCAAAACAAAGCTCCTTTCTTTGCTTTCTTCTTTAGAACTCGTGCTAATACGCAACAAGTGCTACCAGTGCAAACTGGTTTGTACCGGTACGATGATTGAATCGTGCAAGATATTAACGATAAAAACCTTAACGGAAGTTTACAGAACTTAACGGAAGTTACTTTAGTCCGTTAACAAAGAAAAAACTTAATGGATTAACGAGTTCAAGAAAAAGTTAGCTTCGTTATTAACGGATTAACGAGTTCAAGAAAAAGTTAGCTTCGTTATTAACGGATTAACGATTAACGGACTTGTGCCCATCTATGCATTTGGACAATATATTTTGGAAATGAAGGTGCTTGTTGCAGAAGCCCTCCGTATCACTGTTGACTGCAGGTGCTCCAGCGAAACTCCCCTGTGGGCATAGAATTAGTTAAATAGACGCTTAAACATGGTCTACATTTATGCAGCATACGTAATTTAGATGGTTTAATTTTTGTCTAAATATTGTCTATTTTGCAAAATTGCATGTAGTTGAAAGGACGTCGAATATACGTAACTCATAGACCTTGACACGTTGTTTAATTTTGCGTATTTTCGACGTCTTTGTAAAGACGTCTATTCAACTTTGCGCATTTTGCAAAATAGACAACATTTAGACCAATTTTCGTTTTAGACGTCTTTTAGACGTTTTGTGCCCACTGGGTCTGGACTCTGGAGCCTTCTCTGTGAGCTTTCACCACGTCCATCTGGGCAAACCACAATCAAAATTCTCCAACTTAAACTGTCTTGTTTAGACAAAACAAATAATATGGAACAGTATGGCATAGCAAAAAATAACTGAAATTTAACCTGAAAATAATGAACTAAAAGAGTGCCGTACGAGCGGTCTTCAAAATAACATACGTCCTTTGCCAATTGCTCGAATGAAACGGAATGCCAGTCAGGTAACTTGGCCAAAAAGTGCGTAAATTTTGAAACGTTTGCAGCCAATGGCTGCAGGATATAAAGTGACGTAGGCAAACTGAGCAAACAAAAAGTAAGAAGCGGCCGATTTCCGAAACTAGAGCGGGGCAACACAAAAAAGGTCAATCGGTGCTGTAACAGTTCTAGCAGTGTAGGCTCACACCCTATGCTCAATCGTTGGGTCCAGCACCTTGTATACAAGTACCATCCACTGGTTTTTGTCGGCTAAATACGGGTTAGCATTTGCTTTCTTTTCTGACCCGAGATTGCCTGTACCCTACCGGCATCTCTTGCGGTTAAAATAACCATATTTAAGTGGAGAAACATAACACCTACTGCACCGCACAATTAGACATTAATTTCATGAAAATGCTGTTTCTAATGAAATCATGTTCTCAATTTCGATTGGTTTTGTGGCGCTTTTTCGTTTGAATTATACCAGGAATGAGTTTTGACCTGAAGTCACTAACGTATTTTTGCACTGTTCATAATAATTCATCCTCCGCGCTATACTTACCGTCATTGCGAGCTAGCGTTTAGCAAATGCATGCGCTGCTTATTTTATTATTGTGGATATTGATGCTTTGTAACAGCTGTGGTTTAGTAGCTCCATTACAAATTTACATGAAAACACATATTACACAATTGCTATATGGATTTTTTGAATGTTGGTTTAAAAAAAAAGCCAGTGCTTCGGTAGCGACGGAAGGCGCATGGTATCACTGCAGAAGAACTCAAAAAGTAAACTTATAAAAACAAAAATAAAATTCAACAATTAGCATTTCGTATAATATAACAGCACAGATCTACTATGTAATACAAAATACTTGTGCACTATTAAGGAAATAAACGATACGAATTTGTCAGTCACACATGCTTGGGGAAAAAGTAATTTCAAAAGTGTTTTTAGAATTAACAGCACAAAAATGTTGGTAAATTGTATTATTTTATTTTACCAAATATTATAAATAACCAAACACGAAACACAATCCGAGACGGGTTGCAGTGGAGAAAACCCAAGACCTAAAAGGTAAATCACAGAAATTTATAATAACTTGTGAGCATTAATGCCCGCTTGCGTTAGCTCTATCCCAGCCAACTCAGAATGATGCAGGGTAAGAAAGCTTTTGAGTAATTTCAAGCGTTTAGTGCTTCATCTTTCACCTTGCATTTTCATTGCAAGTTTTAACGAAATTAGCTGTTTAATTGTATTCCCTGTATTTTGTTTTACGCTTGCGCTGTTTTCATACAATTTCATTTTCAAAATTCCGAAGCGTGATTGTTTCAAATGCAATAGCTGACAAGCTGCGCATTTAAAGTGCTTTTGCAGCAGTTGGCTTTTGCAAAGTCAAAACCAGCAAGCCGCGCTTTGAAACTATCTCGCACCGTGTAAGTGAACCAGTGCGATAGCGACTCTTCCGTGTAAATGCGGCTTAACACCTGCGATTTGCGATGCTGATTATATATATTTTACTTAGACAGGAGGGATTTTAACGTGATGCTCGCATACGATTGTAACTCGCAGAAGTCACTTACACGTTGAGACTGCGTGCCAGTGATTCTCGCCAAATCGAGTCGGCGGAAGAGTCGCTATCGCACTGGTTCACTTACACGGTGCGAGATAGTTTCAAAGCGCGGCTTGCTGGTTTTGACTTTGCAAAAGCCAACTGCTGCAAAAGCACTTTAAATGCGCAGCTTGTCAGCTATTGCATTTGAAACAATCACGCTTCGGAATTTTGAAAATGAAATTGTATGAAAACAGCGCAAGCGTAAAACAAAATACAGGGAATACAATTAAACAGCTAATTTCGTTAAAACTTGCAATGAAAATGCAAGGTGAAAGATGAAGCACTAAACGCTTGAAATTACTCGAAAGCTTTCTTACCCTGCATCATTCTGAGTTGGCTGGGATAGAGCTAACGCAAGCGGGCATTAATGCTCACAAGTTATTATAAATTTCTGTGATTTACCTTTTAGGTCTTGGGTTTTCTCCACTGCAACCCGTCTCGGATTGTGTTTCGTGTTTGGTTATTTATAATATTTGGTAAAATAAAATAATACAATTTACCAACATTTTTGTGCTGTTAATTCTAAAAACACTTTTGAAATTACTTTTTCCCCAAGCATGTGTGACTGACAAATTCGTATCGTTTATTTCCTTAATAGTGCACAAGTATTTTGTATTACATAGTAGATCTGTGCTGTTATATTATACGAAATGCTAATTGTTGAATTTTATTTTTGTTTTTATAAGTTTACTTTTTGAGTTCTTCTGCAGTGATACCATGCGCCTTCCGTCGCTACCGAAGCACTGGCTTTTTTTTTAAACCATCATTCAAAAAATCCATATAGCAATTGTGTAATATGTGTTTTCATGTAAATTTGTAATGGAGCTACTAAACCACAGCTGTTACAAAGCATCAATATCCACAATAATAAAATAAGCAGCGCATGCATTTGCTAAACGCTAGCTCGCAATGACGGTAAGTATAGCGCGGAGGATGAATTATTATGAACAGTGCAAAAATACGTTAGTGACTTCAGGTCAAAACTCATTCCTGGTATAATTCAAACGAAAAAGCGCCACAAAACCAATCGAAATTGAGAACATGATTTCATTAGAAACAGCATTTTCATGAAATTAATGTCTAATTGTGCGGTGCAGTAGGTGTTATGTTTCTCCACTTAAATATGGTTATTTTAACCGCAAGAGATGCCGGTAGGGTACAGGCAATCTCGGGTCAGAAAAGAAAGCAAATGCTAACCCGTATTTAGCCGACAAAAACCAGTGGATGGTACTTGTATACAAGGTGCTGGACCCAACGATTGAGCATAGGGTGTGAGCCTACACTGCTAGAACTGTTACAGCACCGATTGACCTTTTTTGTGTTGCCCCGCTCTAGTTTCGGAAATCGGCCGCTTCTTACTTTTTGTTTGCTCAGTTTGCCTACGTCACTTTATATCCTGCAGCCATTGGCTGCAAACGTTTCAAAATTTACGCACTTTTTGGCCAAGTTACCTGACTGGCATTCCGTTTCATTCGAGCAATTGGCAAAGGACGTATGTTATTTTGAAGACCGCTCGTACGGCACTCTTTTAGTTCATTATTTTCAGGTTAAATTTCAGTTATTTTTTGCTATGCCATACTGTTCCATATTATTTGTTTTGTCTAAACAAGACAGTTTAAGTTGGAGAATTTTGATTGTGGTTTGCCCAGATGGACGTGGTGAAAGCTCACAGAGAAGGCTCCAGAGTCCAGACCCAGTGGGCACAAAACGTCTAAAAGACGTCTAAAACGAAAATTGGTCTAAATGTTGTCTATTTTGCAAAATGCGCAAAGTTGAATAGACGTCTTTACAAAGACGTCGAAAATACGCAAAATTAAACAACGTGTCAAGGTCTATGAGTTACGTATATTCGACGTCCTTTCAACTACATGCAATTTTGCAAAATAGACAATATTTAGACAAAAATTAAACCATCTAAATTACGTATGCTGCATAAATGTAGACCATGTTTAAGCGTCTATTTAACTAATTCTATGCCCACAGGGGAGTTTCGCTGGAGCACCTGCAGTCAACAGTGATACGGAGGGCTTCTGCAACAAGCACCTTCATTTCCAAAATATATTGTCCAAATGCATAGATGGGCACAAGTCCGTTAATCGTTAATCCGTTAATAACGAAGCTAACTTTTTCTTGAACTCGTTAATCCGTTAATAACGAAGCTAACTTTTTCTTGAACTCGTTAATCCATTAAGTTTTTTCTTTGTTAACGGACTAAAGTAACTTCCGTTAAGTTCTGTAAACTTCCGTTAAGGTTTTTATCGTTAATATCTTGCACGATTCAATCATCGTACCGGTACAAACCAGTTTGCACTGGTAGCACTTGTTGCGTATTAGCACGAGTTCTAAAGAAGAAAGCAAAGAAAGGAGCTTTGTTTTGCGACAAATAATAAGCTGCCGCCTCAGAGGTCTATTAATTTTTTATTGGCAATTTATTCAATTTATTTATTTAAGTCTATTATTTCGCAATTTCCAAAGATTTTCCGATCCCAGATTCGTTAGAGCATTTAAACTTATGTTTATCTTGAAATTAGATTAGACTTTAAAATGTTACTTCCAAAACACAAAAAGACCTCCATAGCAATAAATATTTCCTCACAATCTGCTCAACAGCGTCAATACGTGTTCTAGAAGCGAGTGAATAAAACGAAGTGTACATTATACGCAAAATGTTAACGAATTAACGGACTTTATTAACTTCCGTTAATTAAAGCTGAAAATAACGGATTAAGGGTAACGAAGGTGTGAAGTTTCTTTACGGACTAGTGGTTAACGAAGCAAACGTTTTGCATTAACTTGCCCACCTATGTCCAAATGCCATTATTGCGAATTCATTGTCTTAGCTATTCTAGGATTTTCAGTCTTTTAACTTTTGTTTTTGCTATGTCAGAATATTAGCAATGACAAAATCGATTACAACTTTTTTCTACAAGAAAAACTTTGTAAAAACACGAGGCTTCTTTTTGCTTAAAATTAAATAACAAATTAGGAAGAACAACCGAAAACAAATAAATTCCAAATCGAAAAAGAAACGAAATTCTAAGCTGACTCGAAACAATAAACCTTGAGTGGTTTTGTGGTGTTTGCGAGCAAAATTGCAACAATTTTGAGACTGTAGAGTGCTACTGCGCACAGCGCAGGTAACAAAAACATGTTTTGGCTCTCGTTCAAACGAAAATTAGTGCTCGCTCTTTTGCTTTCTGCAATTTTACGATGCTGCAAAAGCAGCTAAAAAGGCGTTTACAAGCAGACAGATCATTAGGAATTAACAAACATGGCCGCCATAATTGACATCAATGATCTCAAAATTTAAGAACCAATTAAGAGCAACTAAGGTTCAACATTGGCAAAAAATTAAAAACAGCCAGCCTCAACTCAAAATTTAGTGGTTCTTATACAAAAAAGTGTGTTTACTGAATTACTGTATTATAAAAGCAGAACAGTATTCAGGTACTGTTACCTGTGGTTAATTTATCATACATTTTACAAAGAGTTAAAGTCCTGCTTGATTGGCTTCACAGTTGTCAGCTCAAGACTGCCGTATCTGCAGTAGACCAGTACCAGCATCAACAAGAAAATTAATGCTTTTGCGTTTCAATCTAATAAGAAGTAAATTTAGTATCGAAATCAAAATTAATGACGGTAAAAGCACTACAGACTATTTTGTACTCTGAACACAGTATTTTATGAAGTAAATTTTGGATAATCGCAGCCAGCGACTCGCAAAGCATTTGTGCATTGCGCTACGCTTGGGTGACTCGTAAATTGCATACGATTTGCTGTTTACACGAGGGCGACTTTGCCTGGGGACTCTCGAGACGCTGAAATCGACCTCGTGTAAGTGATCACGAGCGAGAACGACTCTTGCATTGAGTCTCGCAAAATATAATTGGCATCGCAAATCGCAGGTGTTGCTTACACGGCGGCGATTCTTCCGAAACGCGATCGCGGCAAGCGAGTCTCGTCTCTTGTGAGTAACCGCTCTGAGAGAGCGATTTTTTGACTCATAAAAAATCTTCGAATTGCGTTGCAAAAAAGTCGCCCGTGTAAATACGGCTTAAGATCTATTTTATGCGTGTTTGATACTTTTAAAGACGGTATTTTTTCAATCGCATGAGCATTACGATTGAAGAAATGATAATTACAAACACTTTTTTTATAAGAAAAAATAAATTTTAGGCAGCATTCACATGGGCAACTTTTTGCGACGCTATTCGAAGATTTTTAGGCACAAAAATCTCGTTTGCACAGTGGTTATTCTCACCAGTCTCACGAGAGAGACTATAGCTTGCTGCGGTCGCGTCCGGCTAGAACGTTATCGCGTAAAGCTGCATTTACATGGGCACCTTTTTTGCAAAGCGATTCGTAGATTTTTTACGAGTAAAAAATTTCTCTTGCCCAGTGATTGCTCACACGAGACCAGACTCGCTTGCCGTGGTCGCGCCTGGCAAGAATCGCCGCCGTGCAAGTAACACCAGTGAATTGCGACGCCGATTATATTTTGTGCGACTCGATGCAAGAATCGTTTTCGCCCACGATCACTTTGACGAGAGCAATTTCAACGTCTCGAGAGCAGTGCTATCGCTAAGGGGTGGGGGGGCAGGCGGGGCCGTGCCCCCCCCTAACGACTGCTTGTGCTCCCCTATTTCTGTTTACTCAGAATACGTTTCGGAACATCACGTAAGGAAAAAACAACAGGCAACAACGGAAAAAGAAATAGTAACTTTAAACATAATTCTCTTTTGAAGTTTTCTCCATTCTTTGTGAAATTGCTAACCACCAACTGCTGTACATAAATGTGATGCAATAATCTGTGTTATTAACACGCCTTTACGAATGTGTCGCGGAATAGAGGTGTAAGACTAGAGTATTGTTACCGGTACTTCGTTGGTGATTATGTTCTGAAATAATAAGTGAAAGCATTCTTTAAAAGAATAGCTGTTTTTGTTTTTTCAGAGCACACTCAAAATATTTTTTAGGTCGTAGTCAGTAGTGTAACTTGGAAGAAGGGTCTAAAGGGGCTTCAGGCCACTTTAGCCAAGTTGCTTAGAAAATTTGATCCCAAAATACAAGCGTGTTTTGGACTTGAGAGAGAAACAATTCTTCAACAATATGAGAGGGAGGGGGGATTTTCCTCTGTGGACAGAGTAGCAATGGACCAAAACAAACGCAAACTAGAAAAGGTTTTAAAAGTACAAAAAAGAAGACACAATGAAGAACAACAAAAAATGAATAGTGAGTCATCCTTTCTTGTTGAGCAAAGCCAAGACAGTGAGAGCAGTTTATCAAGCGATGCTGGTAAACAGATCCTGACTTTGGCTTGCCTGAAACTTCTAAAAAAAGAAAGCAAATTCAAAATAAGCAACCGGCTGTTAATCTGAATCTTTATCCCACTCCGTGGAGTGAAACCGTCAGTCTGGTGGTAGACAAACATGGTATTAGCCATAAAGGTCTAGCAGAGATGATGTCCGCTGTTGTTAGCTCTGGAGGTGGCAACATCAATAATCTGTCTTTGTCAAAGATACAGTGAATAGGTATTGCAATAGGATGCGAAAGGAAACTGTTAAGATAATCTTTGAGAAAAACTTGGAAACAATGTAATCGTTTTAACTCTAAACGTAACAGATATTTACTTCATTGGGATGGGAAAATGTTGCAAGACATAGAACATGTAGAAACATCCACAGAAGTTATTCCCTTTCTTTTGGCTGTAACTTATGGAAAGAAGAAAGTTTTACTCAAAATTGAACATAACAATGTAGAACAGCACAGCTGCTGAATCAACAAAAATATTTTTGGACACTTTAGACATGTAGAACATTGAAAACACTTAATCTTTGGTTTAATGTTTGATACAACAACTGTGAAGACAGGAATTCACAAAAGAGTAAGTGTTTAGTGCTCATGCCTAGATAAAAGCCTTCGGCAGTTTCTTGCAACTACCTAAAACAAACGTGGTGAATTTGGCATTTTCAATCCCGTTACATCAGGATCTTTGTGCACATGTTTATGAAGTTGCTTAATTAAGCAGCGCAGGTACAAATTAGTGATTGGTATTGTGTCCAAAGTTGTTTCTTGGTGTTACAGAAGGTAGTGACCGAACGCTGTTAAAAACGGGAAAAAATTCATTCAATTCCAAGTTTTAAAGTGGAGTGAACCAGGGTCAAACCTTAATTTATTTTTGTGAAAATTTCTGCGCGAGGGTTTCTAACCAAAAGGAACAGTAACACGCAATGACAGAAAATTTCGAAAAAAAAATTTTTTTTCGCCGATTTTGAGCCACCCTAATGCTGGCACTGGTCTATTGCAGATACGGCAATCAAGAGCTGATAACTTTGACGAAAATCAAGCAGGATTTTAACCCTTTTATAAACTGAGCCGTACACGCGTAACAGTACTCTAATTGTATTTTGCTTTTTTAGTACCGTACGTAACCAATTTTGTTTTTGCTAATACTCTGGCACAGCAAAAAATAACAGTTATAATTCTGGGAACCATAGAATAGATAAGACAATGACTTCACAACAATGGCATTAGGACAATTTCTTTTGGAAATGGAAGTGCTGGCAGTATAGGTTCACACCGTATGCTCACTCGTTGGATCCAGCAACTTGGATACAAGTATCATCCACTAGCTTTTGTTGGCTAAAAATGTCTTAGCGTTTTCTTTCTTTTCCCACCTGAGATTGCTAGAGGGCTACCGGTATTTCTTGAGTTTAAAATATCCACAGTTATGGGAAAAAACAGCAGCAGTTACACCATATCGTAATTAAACATTAATTCCATGAAAATGCTGTTTCTAAACAAACCATACTCTCAATTTTAGTTGCACCCAAGCATGGCAGTACGGTACGTGGGTACAATACGGTACGCCTCAATCTTTACTCAAAAATACGTTAACGTTTGTACGGTACGCGCTTTTTGTGTAAGCATGGGTACAGTGTTTTAGTACAGTGCCCTTCAACCTTTTTCGTTACGGTGCACCCTAAAAAATCTTGTGACGAGCTCATGCACCCTGAGGTTAAATTTTGAAATGCGGCAAAAGGCCACATTAAAATTAACATGCAAAAAGACAACTGCACTACAGTCTGCACTAACAATAACAAAGACAGAGCACACAATAATTTCCAGAAATTATCTTTTATGACTTTTTTGCTGTTGCACATTATCAATCAACATTCCAAACCCAGGAATGATATCTTTTTTAATTGCTCCCCTCATCAATGGATCGATATGTGAGAGCGAATTTTCTTTTTGTGATATTTGATCTCACACAAACAAAAAAAATCACTTTCGCATAAATACGTCGTGGGCATTTACATGCAAACAGAAATTGCCGTTTCTGCTATGCTTCTGTATTCTGGCTCATTTAGTAGGTGCACCCAAAATTCAGTATATAGATGGTGTCTTTTTAAATAATGCTTTCATGGCGAAATCTGATTGAAGATCAATTAAATCTTCAGGTTTCAGTAGTAATACTAACATAAATAAAAGGGTGTAATATCCAAGAATTAGCATCAAGTTAGGCATTCTGTCCTGCAAAGAAGTTCTTCTTAAAAATTTTTGCAGCAATTCAAGATGTGCTTCAATAAGTGGAAGCAGTTGCATCTGAAAATATTGCTTCCATGCTTGGTCATGCAAAAGAAAAAAGTCTGAAAAATTTTTTGATGCAACTCGGTTCTGCCACAAAGGTAATTCTTTAGAAGAGTTCTGCCGCAGAGGTATGTGCGTAAAACTAGGATTCCAGTCTCACACGCATACACAGAATTGCATCAGACACCACATCACAATACAGCAAATATGGTTTGCTTGAAAGTGATTATTCTTGAAATCACAGGAAACCATTTCGGGGGGTGCATTAAAAGGCTTGCCGTACATATGTTGTGCAGGCCTGGCGTACTCCCATTCTGTGGTTTAATTTAGTAGGCTGCCGTAACCGTAAACTTACAAATGCTTCAAACTAGTCTACTGGCGATTTGATCTAATTTTATAATACCGGTACCATGGCCTACTAAAAGAAAACGGCCGGATGGCGTACATGTCATCTAACAGCGAGAAAATTACGAGATCAACTTTTGCGTGTTGTGTGTTAAGTACATAAAGCGACGCGCAAGAGTTGTCTGTCTTCTTTTTTGGGCTATACAAGTACATGAGTCACAAATAAACAACTACCCAAAACAAATAGTAGGAAAGAGTCTGATGCTTAATATAATTGCCCTACTGCTACAAAATGTGTTTATCTAGTTTCAAATTTATGATTAGTGTCAGTTTTTTTTGTCTAATCATGGTTCATTTTTACTTACAATTTTTTTAAAGGTTCAGCGCATATAGTTAGTAAGGTTGTAATGCACCCTTGTGTACCCTTTTATATAGTGGTGTACCCCTAGCATTTTTTGGTGCACCCTATTGTGCACCGTGCACACCGGTTGAAGAGCACTGCTTTAGTACACTGCTTGAATGTGCGTACTAAACGTACTATCATACCGTACCATGCAAGTACGTTACATAGCAACTCGCTCCGTACCGTACTTATGTTAGTATGATGCATTATTACGCTTCTGTAAATTACTTTTTAACTGGGTTCCGACTTCTGAGTTCTGATTATTAGTTTTCCTCCCCTTTCTTCCCCAAGAATTAACGCCAAAAGACGTCACATGAGTTGAATCGCTCCAAACTTAGCAAAACTGGTTTTCAGAAATTCAGTTTTTGAATATTTATGCAATTAAACCTTTATTTTTAACGTGAGGAAAACGAGAACTTCGAAAAAATCTTGGCAATTTTTTTACTTATGTACCGTACCTCTCAAGTACGGTACGTTTAGAGTTTTGATTGACCTCTTTACCGCACCTTTAAGTACGGTACGTTTAGAGCGTACCATCTGATGAAAAGTATGTACTATAGGTATGGTACGCTAGTAAAACTTTTTTTTATCTTATGTTTGTACGAACAATAAATTTTGAAGTATGCCATGTTCAAATTCTGAACGCAACGTGCAGCCATCTTTGGTTGCACCATTCTTAAAATTTGAGTGGTTTTATGGCGCTACAATATATTTAGCCCCTTCGCGATGAAATGGTAGACGCTGGTGGTGATTTCAGCTTTCAATCTCGGCCAATAGATATAACCCCTCCAGGATGAAATGGTAGACACCAGTGGCGATTTGCACAGTCAACACGGAGTTTTACGTTATACAGGCGTCAAGGAAACATATAACTTCCCTCGTGTTTTATATTTCGCTTGCAAGTCATTCCTTCCAAGTAAATACAATATATTTAAAATATTTTCTGAAATTAAGTCCCAAAAATGATAAAAGCTATAGAGCTTATAAAATTTTTAAAATTTTCAAAATGTACCGACTTCGTTGGTCACACTTAGGTCAAATCCCACATTGAAATATAAGTAACTTTTAAATTTTTTGCTTGAAAACCGGTGACCAATTCTCAGCTGGGCAATACTCTAATCTTTATATTTGGGTTTAATCTCTATATCTAAGTTTAATATCTAGGTTTGACTCTTAGACAAGACAATCGCTGAATTATTGAACTTTAGATTTTCCTGAGAAAAAACACCTTGCAGTGATTCAAACCTCAGGTAGGTCAAAGATAAAAATGTGCATGAGTTTTGGTAAGATTTTTAAGAATAACCTATGTAAAATTTGTGAAATACTTTGAAACTAATTAGAGATCACTAAGTTCTTTTTAAACAACGGTGTGAAAAATTTGCGCATAGGTTTTAGGGTATTCTCCTTTGGTATTTAACCAAACGCAAGTCTCGTAGCTTGCACTCAATCAAATTACAGGCAACTTCAAATACAGATACTCTCA
This sequence comes from Trididemnum nubilum, assembly GCA_963965965.1. Classification (NCBI taxonomy): domain Eukaryota; kingdom Metazoa; phylum Chordata; class Ascidiacea; order Aplousobranchia; family Didemnidae; genus Trididemnum; species Trididemnum nubilum. The sequence goes on along the minus strand of OZ014484.1, from coordinate 35,835,768 downwards.
GATAACTAGGTTATAGTGATATTGTTTTAGGTAAACCTCTTCAAGAATATCGAATTTTGCAAAAGGCAAAAAGGCACTTGGGTTTTAAGCAAAAGGTATTTTACATTGGATTTGAGTCCTGACGAAATGTTACGGCCATCTGGGTTTGAACTTGGGCAAACATTGAAATGCAAGTGGCTTTGAAAACCATTTGTGTTCGACTTTCAGTTGAGTCCTCTATAAGTTTTAGGGTATGTAGGACTCAACTGAAAGTCGAACACAAATGGTTTTCAAAGCCACTTGCATTTCAATGTTTGCCCAAGTTCAAACCCAGATGGCCGTAACATTTCGTCACTGTTGCTTTGGAAATCAACGTCTGGGGTTCGAATCTTAAACAAAACAAACACCTGGGTACAACTTTTAATACAAGTCAAAAGGACACAACTGTTTCCAATTCTTAGATAAGTCTAGCTGTGTCAATGATTTTGCTAATCTTGCCAATGAAAACAATTGAAAAGATTTTTCAAAACCGAATTTGCGGCAGGCCAGCTGGTCGCAGTCCAAAGATGAACCGATGACGTAAGATTTACAAATCTGTTGTTTGACGCCTCGAGCTTTGTCGCTAATCTTTTCCCCAAACTAAGTCGCATATGCTAGCGGTCAGTGCTGTAATATTTTAACGCAAAAGTCTAAGTATAATATTACTTTTCTATATTCTCGATTCACAAATATGTTAACTGTCACTGTTGCAATATTTTAATGCAAAAGTCTAAGTATAATATTACCTTTCTATATTATCGAATCACAAATATTCTTGCCGTTACTGTTGCAATAAGCGATTAAAAAAAAATTAATTCAAGTGCCTTTGAAAAGATAATAAACTTTTAAACTTTCCATCGCCCAAGGTTCGCCACTCTTAAAGAAACTCTCTTTGAAAAGTTAAACAACAGAGGTCTGAAATTTCAAACTTTACAAAATCGCCTGTCTTGGTTGAACTGGAGGTCTTTGGCGCATTTGAATTGAAGACTAAAGCGTTCAAGCTCAAGTCTTAAGCAAGACACTACAACACGTTTCTTGGATTCTCAGGTGAGACACTAATTGCTTCGAGTCTTGACCAAGTTGTGTTCCAAGACTCAGGTTCAGTTCTCAGGGTTAAAACTAGAATTAACACTGAAGTTATGGGGCAATGACTAGGGTTGGAGTTGAGGGTGAGGTTTTGGGTTAGAGTTTTTTGCCCCTGAAATCCTGGAATTTCAACCCTGCATTTTGGGTCCCGGCACCCCCTGCTATTGTCCTGATTTGGCCCACTATATACTACTCAGATAAACTTTGTCGTTTTGAATCAGTATAGAATTTAGTTTCTTTTTTGATTTGTAATTTATTCTTTTTCGGTTGTTCTTGATATTGTTTGTTTGTTGCTTAGGTTGACATTGTTTATAGTTTGTTCTTAAATTTTGAACAAAAAAGAGCATCCTGTTCTAATAAAAAAGTGTACTGTAATTGCCAAGCAATTAGCAAGTGCATGTGTTGCTGGTTGCTGGCCTGCACGAGCAGCATGACGCCCTTGCCGCTTCATCTTTTGCCTTGCACCTTCATTTTAAGTTGTAACAAAATTGCAGTTGCTGCTCAATTGTTTTCATCGTATTTCATTTTATACTTGCGTTGGCTACATAGGTGTATATTTTCTTTTCAAAAAGACGGGAAAATTCTGAAGCGTGATTGTTTCAAAGGCACCAGCATTTGTAAGCCTAGCAGTCTTTACTTAAGTTGTTAACAAACTGTTGAAGTGTTTGGGCAATATTATTGGCTGTCTTTTCCAGTTTCCGAAAAATGATTAATTTTGCCTTGGGTCTCAATAGCCTAGTCAATAACTTAATTGTTTATTGTAGGCTATGTTGTTGGAATTAATTTGAACTTCTTATCTAATTGGCTGATCTTAGAATTTATTTAATTTGATTTTGAAATTTACGGCTACTTCTACTACTAATCTACTGGTGCTGCAGCACTGTTGACCATTACAGATTTTTCAACGAAGCTCAGCGTACCTTAGATAAAATGACTATTTATATGGCTAGTTTGCTTGGCCTTGCAATAGCAAATGCATTTCAACTGCAGTTCTCAGCAATGCAATGAGCAACTATCAATACGAACAAGAATTAAACATCCATTGCTTATTATCACCGATTCAAACTTTTTTCACTGAATTAGCTTTGTTGGTAACCAACAACAACGAACGTAATGCAACGCGAGAATGTAAACCTCACAAGCGCAAGCGGTGACGTGTTGCGCTGCAACGGAACGGAACGCAACGCGAGAATGTAAACATGGCCTAAGTGACTTTTGCGAGCAGCACTTGTAGGCGAGCAGTGCGTTAAAATCTCATCCGCGTGAGTGACTGCTGCGATTTGGTTTTTGGGGGTGTGTCTGGCGATATCTCTCAGACAAAATCTTACGCAAATCTTATACCATGTAAGTGACTTAGGCGATTTGTGAAAAAAAATATAAAATTGCTATTCTCGCAGCTAAAAGTTCCCCACCTGAATGAAGCTAAAAAGATTTTCTTGTGTTAGATTTAATTAGACTTTAAAATCTGCTTTGTAATTTCACTTTATAATGTCGCTAAATTGCTACTAATTATTCATTTGCGTAAGCAATTAGGAGCTAACTGATGGCTGATATGTCTCAACCAAAAGCTGCTGGTGCACTTCAGGCACTACAACATGTTTCACAAGAATACGAAACCAAATTAGTTATCGAGCTTGGAACTGACAGAATAGTAAAATGGCTAGGGGTGTATTTTATATTCATTTTAGCAACTTTGCTAAAAGTTGAAGAAATTTTAGGATCTAGTCAAAATTTGACTTGCCTTCCAGAAAATTACTTGGAGCCAGTTTCAAAAACTATTATCGAATTTGCAACACGCAGTTGTTGGGAGAGTTCAGAAATCGGAAGAAGCACTGAGCATTGCGTTGCTGCAAATGCAACAAATTCAGTAAAAATAAACAACGCTAGTGCAAAAATAATCATTAAACTTCTCCCCTTGGTGTGGTTTGTTTTGGCATTCTTAAATTATCTTCCAACACTATGGTGGCATCTCAGCTATGGATCTCGATTGCTGGGTCACCTGAAGCTAATACAATACGTATTGGAAAGTACCTGCCAAGCAATTAACGAATTAAAAGAAGTCGAATACAATGGTAGTCCTTATGATTCCAACAGCGTTCACCTCACAGGAAAAAAGCTATTTTATGATCCCGTAATAGCAATTGCTTTAGAGCAAATCCTTAATGAAGCTAGGTGGCTGAAAGACAAAATATTGACAATTGCTGCAGTCAAACGAGATATTACAGATTCATATCAAAAACTAATCGACAATCACTTGAATGATTCTAGTAATTCCTCCACAGAAAGAAATAAACTTAAACAAAAACTAGTTGACAATATTGACTATATTAATCAAGTCCAATTACATTCTAATGCTCAGCGTACAGGTGATAACAGCCAAGACAGTTTGTTGATGAGTTTAAATAAAATTGTTGAAGCGTGTCTCAAAGACAATCAAGCTGGAAAACGTCTTTCAGATGAGCAAACAACAAATCTAACTAACGAATCAACTAAGTTTACAAATGAAACAAACATCGATTGTGATGAAATTAATGAAAAACACGAAGAGTGTTACATGCTGATAGAAGGTAAGGATCTGTATTCAAACTCAACTGATGAAAGATCAAACCAAACTTTTCGCGAGGAATGCAATCTAAACAAACGTCTTAAACAACAATTACTTAAAGTGAAAAAAAATATCGATAAGCTTAATGAAATCAAACAAAGCAATAAAGAAATTACTACGTGTGTTGAAACTATTAAAAATAAACTGAATTGGAATCTACAAGAAGGAAACAAAACGACTCGTTCTAAAATGCGAGATCGTCATTTTTTGTCTTTACTTTGCTATGAAAACTTTGCGTCTTTATATTATATTCCATACATTTACCAAGTGTTTCGTGTTTATGGAATTCGTGCATTTCATACATCAATAAAGCGCTTGCATGCATTAGAACAAAGGTATATTGACCAAAGCATTCCAAAGGAAAGAGGTACGGTTACCAAACCTACTTCGGAAGCAGTTTTGCGATCTTGGTGCCATCCTAAAAACTTAACCTCAAACAAATTAGTTTGCAGTTACCGCAAAAAGCAAATCGGAACTATAGGAATTGCGCTGATTGGATTTTCCCTTCACCTTTATTTTTTTATCATACTACCAATCGAAAATCTTTCCTCACAAAGCTATTTCTGCGCATTGCCACATATTTGCTTCATATGTTCCCTAAATCGACTAAGTCAGCTCACGGTTTTGATTGGTATTGTTTTGGCATCATTTTTGGTTATTATTTTTGTGTTATGCTACCAGTTAGTTGACTTTAACGAATGTAAGCACCAAAGCAGTGACTGCTGTTTCTTTGAATTGTTTCAAGATTTATCTATGGATGCCCTTTATGGTGTCAAAGCAGAGAACGCAGGCAATTCATCATTTTACGTCAATCAGAGCAATTCAAATACGTCAAATAATATTTATAGCACAGATAAAAGAACTACAGATTACGTATTTCACAATCAGGGTGACTCTCACATCACTTTTGTAAACGAACAAGCACAAAAAAGTGCGGGATACTCCAAACGCAGTCAGAAAGGTCAAGTAATAAAAAACAAGCAAACGCACAACGATAGAAGTTTTACTGAAACTAAATTTCATACTCAAGGTGATAGCCACTTTACGTATAAGTACCCAACACCGGAAGCATCAAAAAGGCAATTCGAGTTTTTAGAAAATGCAAAAAACGATTCACATGTTCAAGCTAATAATATAACAAACGACAATACTTACTTGGATCATCGTAGCAACAAAACTAAATTTGAGATAGGTGGAGACAGCCAGTTCAATTTCATTGGGAAAGTAAAAAATGGAACAAGCACACTGGACAAAGCAACACAACTTTCGCTGCAACCAGAGCCATCAACTACTGGCAGCAGTCAGAAAAATTGTGGCAGTAACGTGGCTCAGATGTTCGATAGTTCCTTTTCTAATAACGAAAGTAGCGCATCCACTCACGCTTCTTCAAGCCAAGATCAAAGATTCACTTCGTGCCCACTAAAAGGCAACGTTTTATCTGCATCAAAATCAGAACCAAGTTTTACCATGAAAGAAACTGCCTTTTCTCCTCAACATGTTTTCAACTCATCAAATTTCCGGCAACCCGATGCTAACACATTGAATGAAAACGCCTGTGATAACCAAAGCATTGAAATGAATTTGATAGATTTCTCGAGTTCATTGAAGGAGTAACAAGATTATGACGAGTAATCTCCAATGTGAGCCAAAATAAGGAAAAATAAATAGCGCAATAAGGAAAAAAAAAAGACAATGCGATACAAATAGTTTAGATAACGTAAGAAACGATAAGTCACTAATGTTGAATTTATGGTTTTTATATTAGCGTTGAAGTTATGCTTTTGGTAGAGCGTATTGTTTTTGTTACCTTATGTAATTTTTGCTTTATATTCAACATTTTGTTGCTTGTGCGCTGAACCGTATTTTGACTTATTAAGATGCCAACAGACTTAAATAGGCAAGGATCATTTAAGTTACAAAAATACGAGCTCGTAAGTTTTGCTTTTTTAATGAGTTTAAGATATGGTAATGCTTCGGATGCTGTATATTGACTCCCTAGTCCACACCTATTGAAAATGATTCGACTCATATAAAACGCACTGTAATTTAAGATTGCAATTATAATTATATTTTCGAAACTCGGAAGTTTTGTAAGTTTGTTTTGCACAGATGAGAGATGATCTTCTTTCTTCATTGCCCGCTTTTTCGTGAGGCTTACGGGGGCAACAGCTCGAGACTAAGCCACCACACTTCACGGTCTTCGATCACATTCATCATTTCGCTTGGGTAAAGTTCCCAGCAATTCTATTCAAGATCCTCAATGTAATTGGTCTATCTAGATCTAGGTAGTCCAACTAGTCTTCTCCCATTTGCTTTGGCAAGTAAAGCTTGTTTGGGGAGTCTTTCCTGAGGCATTCTGCTTACATGGCCAAACCATCTAAGCTGAGATCTTTCAATTCGGAAAAGTAGCGGCTCGATATTCAGAGATTTTCGAATCTCAGAGCTACGCACCTTATTAAACAGTGTAACTCTTTTGATTCTTCGTAAAAACCTCATTTCGGACGCATGCACTTGTGATCGCATTCTTTCGGTCATTACCCAACAAGATTCATGACCATAAGTGAGAATGGGGACAAAAACTGCTTTGAAAATTGAGAGCTTTGCATTTTTTGACAATTCTCGTTTCATGACAACTGATTAGAGCAAAGCTTAGCCTTGGCTATTCGGATATCCAGTTCTTCGTCTTGCCTTCCGTCACTCGTAAATGCAACCCCAAGATACTTGAACTTCTCTACCTGCTTCAGTGTCGCTCCATTCACTTGTAACACGCACTGATCAGGGTTCCTTGAAAGATGAAGTACCTCAGTTTTGGCCGTGCTTATTTTCATTCGTCGGTGTTGAATGCATCTGCAAAGATATTTAATGCGCGCTGAAGGCCAGATTCTGTGGAAGAAAGCAAAACTAAATCATCAGCGAATAGCAGACGACTGATTTTGCAATTTCCAATCGTGGCACACTCATCAGCTTGGCTGCATTTGTCGATCCAATTCATGTAAACAATGAAAAGGAGAGGTGAAAAAACGCACCGATATTTCTTGAAAAAGCAGTTGCATTAGGCTTCTATGTTTGTGAGAAGGCCACCAAGACAGACATTTAGAGTAACTCATCAGTAGGTTATTATTATTGGTGACTTCATTTAAGAATTTAAGTTTTAGAAAATGGCATAGTAAAGATTTTGCAAATCTTAAGATGTAATTTTTACGTTGGTCACCGAAAAACTTTCTCAGTGAAAACACAAGGATCAGATATATCGCCGAAACAAACGTTAAAAAACTTTTTGATACCTTTAGCTTAAAAACGTTTAAGACAAAACTAAGACACAGTCTTGGTGTCTTCTTGTTTTTGGTTTTTGCCGAGCCAGAAACTAAATTTGTTTCGTTTTTGACACGACGAGATCAATTTTGAGAAATTTTTTGAGGGATTTGACAATGGTGTTTTGTATTCAATTTTTATGATGTAAAATAGTTCAATAACCAAAATTGACTTCAAAACTAATCTGATACCGTGCTAGGCTATTTTGAGCCGTGAATGCTTACAGTATAAGATTTTATGCATGATTCTTCAATTATAAATTTAAACGAACCCGACTAAGGTGCTGGTTACGCTATGGCAGTTTTCCTTGCTCTAATACGAGAAATTTTTTTGAGGAAGTCGAAACGCTTTGTGCTTAAAAATTAGTGAAATATTTTCATTTTCTATTTTTTTTTTACTTTCAGACACAATAAATGCATTAACAATTAATCTTCAGCCCATTTTGAAATGTTTGGTGAATAAACTCTAATGTAATTGTGGGTGAACTACATTGATTGCTACGTTAATTTCTGTAAAAAAACGGCAGAAAAAAAAAAGTACAAAATCTCTTTTAGCCAAACAGCTAATTCATAAAGCATTAAAATCTCCTAAATTATTATTATCCTTTAACATAAAATAAACCTAAACTAAAAAGTGTTTCAAATACTTAAAGCATAGGTGGGCACAAGTCCGTTAATCGTTAATCCGTTAATAACGAAGCTAACTTTTTCATTAACTCGTTAATCCGTTAAAAAGTTTTTTCATGTTAACGGACTAAATTAACTTCCGTTAAGTTCTGTTAACGGACTAAATTAACTCTCGTTAAGTTCTGTTAACTTCCGTTAAGGTTTTTATCGTTAATATCTCACACTATTCATTCATCGTACCGGTACAAACCAGCTTGCACTGGTAACACTTGTTGCGTACTAGCACGAGTTTTATAGAAGAAAGCAAAAAAGGAACTCTTTTTTGAGGCAAATAATAAGCTGCAGCCTCACAGGTCTATTAATTATCGCTGTTCACAATTTCCAAAAATTTTCCAATCGCAGCTTTGTTAGTGCATTTGAACTTATTTTTATCTTGAAATTATATTAGACTGTAAAATGTAACTTCCAAAACACAAAAAGACCACCACAGCAATAAATATTTTTTTACAATCAGCTCAACAGCGTCAATACGTGTTCTAGAAGCGAGTGAATAAAAAGAAATGTAAATTACACGCAAAATGTTAACGAATTAACGGACTTTATTAACTTCCGTTAATTAAAGCTGAAAATAACGGATTAACGTTAACGGAAGTGTGAAGTTTGTTAACGGACTAGTGGTTAACGAAGCTAACGTTTTGCATTAACTTGCCCACCTATGACTTAAAGCGTTAGCACTGATCGTACGTATGTAGTGTCTTTTAGTAATCATTATCACTGCATGTTACTTAGCGACTAACTAAATTTGTTTTGTCTCTTATTTACAACTATGGTGATTTATGAATTATGAAAATTCTATCAAATAAAAATCAATAATAACAAAAACCTATCTACAGTACTATTAAAATCAAATGTAGCCAACAAAAAAGACAAACAGAAGCAAAAAGCAAAAAATGCTAAAACTTCACTTTTATTGCCATTTAGTAGCTAATCATTATAAGTTACAGTAAATTTTTTTTAGCAACTATATTTTCATTAAAAATTAAAAAATATATATTTATTGTTATTTGAGAAAAAATGGTTAGCGAAATCAGCCTCTCTAATCAAGTTATACACAGGTACAGTATATTTAAAAATTCTAAAATCAAGAAAAACAGCTCTAAAAAAACCTTTAAAGCAAAAGCATTTATTTATTAGCGTATTGCATAATACTCCTTCAGAATTTTGTGCCTATAAATTCAAGTAAACATAATGCTAATAGTATGAAAATATAATGCTGATGTACGTGATAGTAATGTTGCTTATTAGCGCAATACGCTAATCACAATATGCAATTGGCCAACCATAAAGTCATTCTAAATAATGCTTTCGGCACATTTACACTTACAATAATAGCTATTAACGCATTAAATACAAATAGAAATAGATGATAAAGAACTAAACAAAAATAAACAATGCTTTTGTTTAAAAGTGCGAAAATAAAAAAGCTTGTTGAATAATATTTGGCACTACCTCAAATTAGTAGAACTAATTTTTTAGAAATTTATACTTTCTGTTAATACTACCGCTAGTGCAAGTACATTCTTATAACCTTGTGAAACAAAAGTTTTGTGAAATATTTTTTACTTGAGCAAGAATTCATTACTCTTTGAAAATTTGTAATCGATTTCTTGTTTTCTGGTATAGAACCAGCATGGAAGCCTTAGGTTGAGTCATCAGAACGGCGATTACTTTTTCCTACTGGGTATTTTCTTTACTCATCGTAGTCGGCCTACAGTATTTTATTTCTTTTAGCAAATATAGCATTTACGGTGGCTAACTGTCCGCAAATTGATTATCATAAACATAAGATTACTCTGGCCATTCAAATAAACATCGTAATTGAACGATGCAGTTTTTTTATTCACAAATGTTTATGAGACAAAAGTTTTGAAATGAAATACGAAGTAGAAAGTTGTAAATAGGCCGACTAATTCAGGCCCGAACCCGGCCCAAACCCGAAAATATAAGCCCGAACCAAAAACTAAGTTAAAACCCAAGTCATACCCAAAAAACCCGAAAGTTAAGTTTGGTCTGAAAAACGTAAGCGGTATTGCCAAGTTATTTTGATTATATTTTTGTGCACCTAACACAAAAAGCACGTCTCTGGCCCGAATAAAGCCCGAAGTTTTCTCAACTTTAGGCCCAAACCCGACCTTAAAAGCCCGGCTCGACTTACAACTTTGCGAAGTAAAAAGTTTGATTTCCTACTATACGAAACACCTAATAAAATAAAATAGCAATTTATTGCTAATATTGTATGCTCATTGTGATGCTTTAATTCAAGTGCTTTTGATGCTTTTGTACAATTCAAGTTTTAATACTATTCAAGTGCATGCTTTTCTACTATTCAAGTGCATGCTTTTCTACTATTCAAGTGCTAGTGATTTTAAATGTATAAGCAAGTAGGAGACGTTGTTTTTCAAATTTTGATCGTTTTGTTTTTCAAGACGGATAGTTGTGACGTCGTTTTAGCTCTTAGAAGGATTTAGGCAATTTACTGTAGTAGGTGTTTTCGGTAGAATAATAGCGAGCAACGAAATAAAAAGCAACTGGCTTGCTACAATTTTGTTGCATCTTTGTTCTTAGATTTTCAAAACTAGAAGTTTGTCTAGCTAGGAGACAAATTTGCTGGGACCTTTCACCTTAGCGAAAAAATTATAAACAAAATATGTTAATATCAACAAAAAAATGTTGTTTTACTGCACTGTTTTTCAGAATTTATGAATGTTGTAATTCAAAAGGGCATTCAACTCAAGTTTTTTGCTGTCGACCAAAACGCTGGTAAAAGCCAAAAACGCATTCTTACCCAATTATTTGAACTTTCTGAATTTCTACGTATTCTGTTTTCAAGATATTACTGTTCAAAATTAACAATTTTTCTTTTATTTCAGTGTTGTCATTTCGTCAGTAATTGTGACAGAGGGTAACATTTTTGAAAGTTGACTTACATTAACTTACTTGATAACCAGCTATTTTACAATTCTGATCCTTTCCTTTGTATTGACAATAACTCTGTCGCAAAAACACTTATTTATAATTAAAAATAAGCAGTAACTTTTTGACATTTCGTTTCTACTTAGTACCCCTGCGAAAATCTCTAGGAGAAAAGTCTTTGTAATGGGCAACTTGAACTATTACATCTCGTGAAAGTGAGGTTGTAGAAAGCTGAAATTCAGTGAAATTTGTCTTTGCATCTGCCAAAAATTTTTGAGAGCAAACCAAGCAAAAATAGTTCTGATGTGAATGCCCTTTCAACAAGTTAAATTGTATAAATCGTTAATAGTGATTTCACGGTTACTAAACAATGAAAAGTTTAACAAGTTTTACATCCACAGAGCTGGACAGCGCTGTTTCGAGCTTTTAGCTCTCATCGGCAGCCCTCAGCTTCTCTAACAAAGTTATTCCCCAGCTGGACAAGACTCGTGGCCGAACTGGACAAACCTTAAGGGCTTGCACAGCGGCAGAGGCTTTCTAGGGAATAAACGATTTTTCACTTGTGGTACTTAAAAAAAAAAAAAACAAGTGAAAAAATCGCTGAACCCTTGTAGTAAGGACAGCCATAGGCTATCCCTACCAGTAGCGTAGCTAGGGGGGGGCTCGAGCTTCCCCCATTGGCTTGTGAAGTATGCAAAATCACACCTTTTTGGTGGTTTTGAGGCCGATTTTTTGTGAAAAATTGAAAATAGCCCCCCCCATTGGAAAACAGCCCCCCTCAAACGTTTGAATTTCCGATTTCGGCCGAAAAATCAGTCTCAAATTTATTTTTTTTTTGGGGACCACCTGTTTTTGGGCGGAAAAAATCTTTCAATTTCCGAGCTTTCCGAGAAATTTCGTCTGAATTTTCGGACAAACCGCGTGAAACTAATTCAAGAACAATGAAAATTCGGGTCAAGGTCGTTTGCACACTTCTCACTCTTTCAAAATAGCCCCCCCCTTTTCCAAATCCTGGCTACGCGCCTGATCCCTACTACAAGGGTTCCCCTTGTGTGACCACAGAAATGGAAGTGGAAGTCGTTATGATTTCCCAGGAGTCGACCACGAAGGACGTCAAACTTGTCGGTTAAGTTATAAATCATTCTTGGCGTGATATATGCAAAATTGATTTTAGCGACGGTTGAAGGCAAAATCAATGGAAGTGTTCAAAATTAGGGCAGATGTTGAATCCATCCTTCTTGACCCAGCTTTTCCAGAGATATTCGACTTCAAACACGACTTAGAGACCTCTCCAATCATAATTTTTATTGGCAACCCTGACGATAATAACATCAGCGAGACTATTTCAGTTCTATCTTCACTGCAACGCCGCAAGTAGGCTAAGCCACAGAGGCCTTTAAACCTCAATATAAGATAACATAAGCCTCTGTGGGCTAGGCCACTGCATTGATACATTAAGGTTACGGATAAAAAAAATAATTAGGGAGGTCTCTATGATGTGTTTGAATTAGAATATTTCAGGAACGTTTGGTTTAAGAAAGGGAAGTGAATGTCAATCCAATTGAATACGATTTTCCTATCATGAGAAACCCGTTGATATTGTCTTCAGTCTTCCTTTAATGCTGTCACGTCTTCCTTTAATGCTCTAAGGATGATTTTGCAGATGTGTGTGAATAATGTTTTGTAACTTTTTGGTTTTACAAATCGTTTTGCACGCCAATTATAGAGCGAAAGCAATTCATGCAAACAAAAATTGTGACCAATTTATGCGAAAACGTTAAAATAGCGCATTGATTATTTTTGTTGGAGATTTATTAGTTAGGTTTATTAGTTAGGGTATATAGACTTGTATGTGACGTGATCAAAAATGCTGAACAAATTGATTTTCAAACAGTTACCATGAAAAAACTTCGGTTCTGAATGAACGGCAGTTTTAACTAATTTGATTAAAAACAGTAAAGCCTTATTTGAAATAGTAAAACTTCTAAACGTTTCGGACTTCTCTATGTCCACCATCAGCAAAAATGTTTCTTTTCGAACCAGATTTTTGTTTTTAGTGATCATGAACATAGCCAAGTTCGAAATGTTTAGAAGTTTTGCTGTTTTAAGTAAGATGTTATTGTTTTTAATCATGAAAAAACTTGTTATACTAACCAAGTACATTTTTTTCAAGCATAAACTTTTTTGTTGGCTGTTTTGTAGGCAGATCCAAGTTAGTTTATCCAACTTTTGCATTTTTCTGGTGAGAAAAAGAGTCAAAATTTTATGCGAAAAAACATGTATGGTTAGTACAATAGGTTTTTCATGGCACGTTCAGTTGGTCAAGCGGTACTGCGTTCGTTTCTGAAGCGTGAGTTCTGAGATTCAAATCTCTGGCAGGTCAAATCGGACGCAGTGTTGCCAACGGCTGGCCACCGCTGCGACATTTCTTCGAAAGGAGCAGTGCTGCCCAAGCGCAATGATGCGGAGATGGTCCCATCATTTAGTTACACGCTTCGGCGTTATACAGCGAGGATAATAAAAGATTTAATTTGAACTTAGCATTAAGTGTTGTTTATTGCTGACGTTTCGACTTCAGGTCAAAGGCTACCTTCAAGCCATATTGATTATTATTTAACTCTAGAATATTGATTTCGTATTCATCAATGATCGTTTCAAAACTTTCATTAAAAAAAAAAGCTTTTATAAATGAAAACTAACTACGACATAATAATTGAACCAATGTCAACAAGGCTGAGTCGTTAAAATTTTATTCATTTTCATATATGCCGAAATAATTTTGTTGAAAGAGCATTCAGGTTGAAGTTCTTTTGTTCGGTTTTCTCAAAACAAATTTAACAAATCTGAAAACTACCTTCACCAAATTTGAGCTTTCTACGACCTTCTATTGTCGTGATATAAAAGCTTACATTTCTCCTTAGAAAGGTTTCTTCCTTCAGAAATTTTCAAAGTTGCCAATCAGAAACAACATTTCAAACAATTTTCGTATGTTCCTAATTCTCAAAAAATGTTTTGCGGTAAAGTTGTTGCAAGACAAAATAAACGGTCAGAGTAGTAAATTTCGTGGCTTTTCATATAAATGTAACTCAGCTTCCCAAAAGTTAATCTTCACTCATAACACTGAAAAAATGGCAACACAGAAGCAAAAAAAATGTTAATTTTCAACTGTAATGTCTTGAAAACGGGAAAACGCATAAAACTCAAATTTGGCAAAAATGCATTTAAAGCTTTTCCCAAATTTTTTGATCAACAGTGAAAAACTTGACTTGAATGCTCTTTAAATTGCCGTGGTATTACGATTTTGCAAAAGTTGAAGTTTTTAAAGTTTTAAGTTCTGCATTCTAGTTTCTTCTCAAGAAGATTGTTGTGATTTTGACAATTCGGCTCTGTTGCAAAATATCTCGGCTTTTTTTTGTTACTAACTTTGAATTGTCCTAATCGAGAAGCAGTGGTTAATCGGTTTGCAGTGTTTAATCTTCGATTCAACTTGTGGATTATTCTACTTTGACTCAGTTTGTAAATTATTGTAGTGTAGACTGTAGAACGTAGAGACTTGTTTGCAGTAGTTTTTTTTTAACGTTTGCTGTGTTTAGTTCCAATAAAAGATAATTGTGATTGTATCTTACAGTAATTTATCAAGATTTTTTAACTAGGAGAAAACGAAATACTTTGCAGTATTCAAGTCAAGTTAACATCTGCCCAACAGTCTACCTCATGCGGTAGAAGCTTCGTACTGTCCCTTTTTCAACTGAATCAGTTAATAATAATTTTTATTATCTTTGATTTGACCCGACTGGGAATGGAACTCTTATCTACAGTTTCAGTAGCAGACACTCCATCTACATTTGCTTACACTATCTATCTACATTTGCTTACACTAATCGATACGTATTCGCAGCCCTGATTACAGAGCAGTAAAAGCGGCAACAGTACCGAGAAGTCAGCTGCGAGGTCGAGAGCATCAAGATGTTGTTTTTACGTCAACCCTGATCGCATGGTCTGGGCTCAATTTTCACCCTGGTCGCGTTGTTCCGTCCTTGAATAAAAGGTATTTCGACAAATATTTCTGCTTGGTGGCTCCGAGCGAAAAGCAAACTCAATGGACAAGTATTCGAAGAAATCCACAAAAGCATTGGGTCACAAGGAAAGTCCTAGCATTGTCTTTAAATATGTAGTATTTACAGACGCTGCTCCCAAGCAGGCCTGGATTTGGTCAAAACACGAAATCCATATCAAAAAAAAGTGTGCTGATTATCTAACAATTAGTGTTTGATACTGTTCGGCCTCTGGTAGCAAGAGGATAAACAGTTGGTAACAAAAAGAACAATATGTACTGCGCATAGCAGACTTGTAAGACGGTCGAGCTTTTTGGGTGGCGTTCGGGCTTAAGATTAACAAAATACCTGGTCTAATTCATGCTCGTTATACGTACTTTAGTTGTGCTTCGTAATTCAAATAACTTTGCAACACTGAATAACGACTTTGTTTGAACATTAGTGCAATTGTTACCACACAATTGCTATTATTACATAACAATTTATCAGCAAGGAATAGTAGCATTACGAGCAATAACCCTACAGTACACAATTTTAGATCAAACCTAGTTTTTAGGCTTCTTTGCGCCTGGTTTAGGCTTCAAATCACTTTTCGGGTAAGGGCTTATGTTTTCGGACTTGTACTTGTCGGCCCGGTTACAACTCGGATGCGTAAACCAAAGTTATGAACGGCTGACTAGTTTGAACCCGAAAACATGAGCACGAAGCCAAAAATAATTTGAAGCCCAAATCGCTACTGGGGGGCCGCGCACCCCCTTAATAGCTGATTGTGCCATCTTAATGGCTGCTTGTGTCCCCCCTCCTATCTTGGTTTACTCAAAATACTGTTTTCGGAGTATTACGCAACGACAAGACAACAGTCAATGATGGAAGGAATAATAATGTTCGAACATAATTCTTGTTTGGCATTTTCTCGATTCTTTGCGAAATCGCTGGCAACTAACTTCTGTACATAAATGTGACGCAATAATCCGTCTTATTGGCACTCCTTTACGGATATGTTGCGGAAGAAAGATGTAAGCCAATATAATCGTTACCGGTAGTTCGTTAGTGATTATGAACTAAAACAATACGTGAAGAGATTTTTTCGAAGACCAGCTGTTTTTTTTTTTTTTAAGACACTCAAGATTTTTAGGTTGTAGTCAATGGCGCAACCAGGAAGGAAAAGGCTTAGAAAAGAAAAACTTAAGTTCCCTTAACCCTTTCGCTGTCCCGTGCATCACATATGATACACAGGGCATACTGCTTTGACGTCCGTGCATCACATGTGATGCACAAAAGCTATGTATTTTAACTACACAGAAACATCTTCGAACGTGTCGTAGAGGTGAATTTTATTGCTCAGAACGTCTCAAGTATGTGCACTTTACCATATTTACATACACTGCACAAAACTCATGCTCCACATTGGCGCACACGATCATAAGAAAAAGAACATACAAACGAATTTTTTTTATTAAAAATATCGGACCAACATCAAATTTATGAAATAATGCATGCCCACAAAAGGGTCCACATCAACGCTTTTCATGTAAATCATTGAAACATTGCAAGCAGAAGGGCTTCTTGCACTCCATGCATTCTGTGGATACTTGTTTTGCCTTAGTTACTGCTTGTTTTCGGTCAGAACTTTTGGCAATTTTTTCATAACAGCCATGGCATCTCTTCCTGGAGATTTTTCCATCTGATCTTCTGGGAATTTGGCATAGAGCATGGGATTTTCTCTTAGGTCTTGGTCCGACACTTGTTGTCCTTTGTTCAACTTGAAGCAGAGAGATTGCTATTGATTTTACAAAACTTTCCAGTGAGCACGAGCTTTGTGAGCAATAAAACATCCTGTACAGAACAAAGCTGTTCTGTACCGCTATGCTAATGCATTCAAATATAACTTTTCTGTACCATTTGACGCTTTTGCGTGCAGGACTGTAATATGCGATCATTTGGTCGGAAAAATCAATGCCACCCTTCGCTCTGTTGTAGTCCAAAATTACTTGGGGTTTTGAAATCGCATTTCCTGCTCGGTTTCTTTTACCGGTATCACTCATGTTTGGGCCGTGGAAGGTTGATATCATGTACACGTTCTTTTTATCTTTGTAATTCATCACTCTTACTCCGTCGTTGTTTACTACTGCTTTGATGTCACCCTTTTTCAAATTAGCATTTTTCACAATTCTTGCAATTCCCTTTCGGTTGGATCTCATTGTACCACAATACTCTGTATTTTTTTCTCTCAGATAGTTAGCCAATGGAATACTGCTGTACCAGTTATCAGCCACCAACAGTCTTCCTTCATTGAGCAGAGATTCTGCCAAAGTGACAACAACTGAGCCAGGGTGGTCTAAACCAGTTATAATATTTTCTGTTCCTTTTCCGCAATATATTGATATATTCCACACATAGCCTGTCATTTCTGCAAGCTTGAATAGTTTGATGCCATACTTATGAGCCTTTCCAGGATTATACTGGCGAAATAAAAGTCTGCCTCTGTGAGAGATCATAGTTTCATCCACTGATATTTCACTTGCTGGCACATAAACCGACTGAACATTTGAAATGAGCAACTGTACGAACTGCGAGACTTTATGCAATCGATCACCTTGTTGAGCGTCGAGATTATTTGCTACATGCCAATTTTTCAGCAGGAGGGCAAATCTGTTGTAGCTCATGCCAGCTTGGTGGAACAAGGGATGGTAATAAAGTGGATCTTTTTTCCAATAATCTTGTATGGTCGGATATTGTATGAGGCCTGTGAGCAGAATAAGCCCCAGAAATGTTTTCATTTCTTCCTTTGTGGTATCAGTCCATCTTGCCATTCTGGATGTACGACGAAGTTGGTGACTTTGCACGTACTGTTGCGCATACCTATTTGTTTCTATCACCATTAGTTCAATGACGGAATCATCAAAGAATTGAAGGAATACTTCTATTGGTGCAACATCACTATTGTTGTCATGCACAATAGTTTTCATTAGGCCACTTCTACCAGAAAATACAATTTGAGGTTTAGCTGAAACGTCCTCTTTCCAATCTGCAGGATTCTGTCTTTGCGGCTGTTGTATATTTGTGTGGGTTGAGGGTACAGGACTGGCATCGTCAGAATCGGATTCTGAAGTGGAAAATTCACTTGAGGATATATCACTGTTCGTTGGTTGAAATTCATCATCACTGTCAGCATCCATTGAAATATCATCTTCGTCACTGCTTGAACCACTATCAACGTCATCAACATCTCCACCACGTCTTCCGTAAAATCTAGCAGTATGCATTTCAGGTTTTGTCACTAAAAAACTAATAAGCTTTGCAAGTAACCTGCATAAGAAAGCAGTGTGTATAAAAATGCGGCAAAAAGCATGTGAAAATTCATGCATCATATGTGATACACAGAACGTGTCACC
Source organism: Trididemnum nubilum (assembly GCA_963965965.1). Taxonomy (NCBI): domain Eukaryota; kingdom Metazoa; phylum Chordata; class Ascidiacea; order Aplousobranchia; family Didemnidae; genus Trididemnum; species Trididemnum nubilum. The sequence continues at coordinate 35,817,698 of OZ014484.1, read as the reverse complement.
AAAACATTTTTACAAAAAATGTGCGTGCATCACATGTGATACACATCTGTTTTGTGATGCAATAGACACTATATTGTCACAATTATAAACTGGCAAAGTTTCAGGATATCACTTTAACTGGAAGTTTAAAAAATACATTGGACATATGAGTAATTCTTACGAAAATCCTCTGGACAGTGAAAGGTTAAGCCAGCAAGTCACTCAAAAAATTAATCTCAAAATACGAGCGTTTAAACGTGTTTTGGACTTGACCTGAAGAAAGGAAGGTGGGGGGCTAAAGTAAGGGGCTAGGCAATTTAATTCTTTTAAATGACTTCTAAAATTTAAGAAGTTAGTTATTCATATGGCTTCAAAAACGTGCGAAATGTGATCAAAATGGGGTTAAAACTTAAAATCGCTATTCTTTGCTGCAAGATCGCCCAGCGGCTGGGGCTCCGCCTCCAGACCCTCGTCTGTAACACGTTTGATTTGCATCAGTTTGTTTAGCATGGGGGCCTAAGTTCGATAATTTTTTTGCAAAAAAAGTTTGGTTTAAGCCTCTCTCGTTAGCAAAAACCTTCGTTGCGCTTTTGACCGCATTTACTGCTGCAGGCAGATTTTTCAAGCGATTATATGGACCGGATACGAAGCGAGCTAAGAAATGCTGCCGGCCTAATACGCATCTTTTTTCAGACATGAATACAAAATTGTTAAAATAGCGCATAATTTGTAGCCGTACAATATCAGCTTTAATTTTCAAAACTTCACTATTTCATTGCCCCCCCCCCCCCCCCACTTTCAGCTACTGCCTCCACTTCGTTTGCTCTGACGACGGCACTGGCCCAAGCCAAACCCATTACTGTAGTTTGGTCCAAAAAAGTTATACGTAGAGTTAGCTGTTTTTTTCCAAAAAATATAACTTGAGTCTGGTATGACTACAAAATAACTTTTTGATGAATGGTGATGCAATAATAACAATTGTGCAATAATAATCGTATTGATGCTTAAGCGGAGTCGTCATTCAGTCATATTCAGTGTTGCAAGCTATTTTGATTGTATGTTTTTGGTAAAAACTATTTCACCAAAAATTTTAAGTTAAAGAAACTAAAACCAAAATGAGGAATATTTATCCCCCATTTTTTATTTACTTTTTTTAGGGTTAAGAAAAAGATTAAGGTTTGAGAGATTAGTTTTTGAGGGAGAACTCTAGTTGGGTTAGTTTTGGGTCAGAATTAATAAATAACTCGAATTAAAATTTACGATAAAATAATCTTTTCCTGTGTTTTTGTCGCACCTACAGCACAACACACATTTCAGGCCCAAATTAAATCTAAAATTTTCATTATCATAATCGAAAACTCAGCTCATACCCAATTTTTTTTGTTCTCAAATTGCTATTACGCTTTCTAAAATATTTAGCAGTTTATTTCCTTTCCACTACTACCAAAAACGAAGTATTTATATTTTATATTGTTATAAATTTTGAGAGAGGCTTAGACAAGGGTCATAGTCAAGAGATTCTCAAGGCACGAGTGCTCAAGCCACTACTGGCTAGCATAAATCAGATTCAGTCAAGGGTGTTAAAGACAAGAACACTTGGGACATTATTTCACAAAATGAAAGATGATTTAATTACAATACGACAATAAATGGAAATGTTGTAACTATATAAGACGAAGGGACAGCCCCGAAACTGCAAGTCGTACAGCGATTGCTAAAAACTGTATGTATTTCAATTGAATAAATTTTGGTAACCCTGTTTTAGGCTTATTCGGAACCTATAAGCTTCTGCGGGATAACGGGGTAAACCTTTTAGGAAACTTCTAAGTTTCGAAAATCCCAGGTTCTCACAACACGAGAAGAAGAATCGGCATTTGGTCGAGCGATAATGCGTTTGTTTATGAATCAAAAAGGGCTAAGGTTCAAATTTTGGGCTAATGATAAAACCAGACAAGTGTTACCAACAGGGCATAGTATGGATTGGAATGGACGGCGATTTTCCATATTTCATACAAGCAATTTTCTTTCATTCCATACTAAAAATCTTCCACTTCATATTCCATTCCATACTAAAATTTTCTTCCATTATCCATTCCATACTTCCATACCAAGGTAAATTTAGACCGGAAGCAACGCGTAATTGGTATTGTACTTTTGCAATGTTAAGCGTACCTGTGCAAGTAGTCGCTCGCGAAGGTAAGCAATATGCTACGATGCATCTCATCCCATATTTGAAGCTTTATCGCAATGAGCTACCAAAAAAATCCACTCAGCATGCAAACATCAACCCCTTGATCAACAGGCAATAGATTTACCGGTATGCACTGCAGATTTGATTGATTGCAATTTTGCAATCACACCGTTCACCAACTATAAAATTTGGCACAGCCAAATCACAGGCATAGCCAGACCCCGATCCTCAATTGAAATGACACCAATGATAAAAATTTGACAAAACAGTTTATTGTATCTTCAGTTTCGGTTTTGTTCAGAATATTCGCGTACAACAGCACACGTGTACAACAGTACGATAATATTGGCAACCAGGACGCCCGCGGCGCTCTCAATTCAATTTTTGACAACGAAATTACAGTAGATGTATATCCGGGCGAAATTAAGGGTTTTTGTCCTGCAAGTTGCAACCTCAGACCCTCATCTAAGTTTTTTTATGAACGTAATGCAATAACCAAGGCCGGATTTAGGCGTACTATATGGCACAGTGCCAGTGAAACTGCTCTCAGATGAGAAGACATTTATTGGATCTTCACCAATATTTGACAGGAAAATGTTGCGAACATCCCCAAAGTATCAGGGTCCCCACGCAATGTAAATCCGACCCGAGCAATAACATGCTTTGTAAGTAGATCTAACCATCTATTATACCATTTTTCAATAACAATTTATCTCTAGTTTGTACGCAAAAAATACTTTTGAAAAAAAAATAGCTAGGGGAAATGCTCAATGAACAACTTATTAAATTTGAATTGAGGTTGCCTGGCCCCCTAACCGTACATGTTCTCTTATAACTGTCTATTTTTATGACAAAACAAAATCTCTTAGGAAAATCTTCGAGGGCCAGATATGTGTTTGATCGGGCACGAGCAATAAGTACACTTTTGCCCGATCTGGACCAGATGTTCTTGCCAGATCGGGGCCCGTTTAGCACGCCCGACCTGGCTTCGGGCTGGCACAGATCTGGCTGAGTGGTGCCCGGTCTGGCTACGATTGCTCGAAACGCATGGTGCCCGGTCTGGCTTGGATCTCAGCCAGATGAAGTTGCTATCTGGGTCTGGTTGGTCATCGCTTTTATCAAACCAACATTATATTGAATCTAGCATAATAATTCTTTTTTTCCATTACGACAAAATCGTTCATACTATTTTTTGCTTGACACTACATATCATCAGAGGGTATCAGGTTTCATTCTCTGTGAAGACGTCCCACAAATCAGCTGCCAAAGACCTCAAGCTAGCGCGCTAGTTTCTTTTCTTATCACTATAAAATTTTAACGACAAGATTATTTTCACATACTTTGGAGGTAGTCACCTACGCTCGTGTGCTGCCGTGGCCGAACAGTTAAAGTCGCCAGTGCTTAAACCTAAGACCTGGGTTCAAGTATTTACTTGGTCATCGCTTTTATCAAACCAAGATTATATTGAATCTAGCATACTAATTTTTTTTTCGATTACGACGAAATCGCTTTGAATATTTTTTGTTTGACACTAGGTATGATCAGAGGGTATCAGGTTTCATTCTCTGTGAAGAAGCCCCAAAAAGCACTTTCTTAACACCATGAGCAAGCGCACTACTTTTTTTGGGTGTCTGTAGAAATTTTTACGAAAACACTATTTTGACATAATTTGGGGGGACCAACTCCCCATAACCCCCAAATGGACCCGAACAAATATCAGTGTTTTTGACGGCTTAAGCTAGGGTGCTACATATTTGATATCAAGAGACAATTCCGAGACAAATATCCTGACGGGAGAATGGTGGTGAAATGGAACTGGCGGAAGTCCCATATTATTTTCCCCCGGGAAAATGAACATCTAGTTTATTTATTTATTTATTTAATTATTTATTTATTTATTTATTTATTTATTTATTCAGTAAATTACATTATGGTGACAAATACTCCAAAACCACCAAAGCCAGAAACTTGAAATTTTGATAGATGAAAAGTCTATTCATGAACTTGCGTCCCTCCAATTTTGGAGGCGCTACGTCACATTGTTTGGGGCATATGCACACCAAACTTGTAACAGGGAAGTTTATTAAGTGATTTTAGTCTCGTACTAGCGCGTAATGCCGTAGCCGAATGATCTAAAGCGCCAGTACTGAAATCCTTAGACCTGGGTTCAATTATCTAGCTGGCTATCGCTTTTATCAAACCAAGCTTATATTGAATCCAGCATATTAATTTTTTTTTCGATTACGACAAAATCGTTTATAATATTTCTTGTTTGACACTAGATATGATCAGAGGGTATCAGGTTTCATTCTCTGTGAAGACGTCCCAAAAATCAGTTTTTTAAGACCTCAAGCTAGCACGATAGTTTTTTTTTTTGTTACCACTAGAAATTTTAAAGGCAAGAATATTTTGACGTACTTTGAGGTAGTCACCTACGCGCACGTGCTGCTGCGGCCGAATGGTTTAAGGCGTCAGTGCTTGAAACTTAAGACCTGGGTTCAATTATCTAGCTGGCCATTGCTTTTATGAAACCAAGATTATATCGAATCTAGCATATTAATTTTTTTTCGATTACGACAAAATCGTTTACAATATTTCTTGTTTGACACCAGATATGATCAGAGGGTATTAGGTTTCATTCTCTGTGAAGACGTCCCAAAAATCAGCTTTTTAAGACCTCGAGCTAGCACGATAGTTTTTTTTTTTTTTTGCTACCACTAGAAATTTTAAAGACAAGAGTATTTTGACGTACTTTGGGGTAGTCACCTACGCGCGTGCTGCTGTGGCCGAATGGCTTAAGGCGACAGTGCTTGAAACATAAAACCTGGGTTCAATTATCTACTTGGCCATTGCTTTGCAAAATCACTTAGAATAATTTAAGGGTTTATATAACCCAACAAATTCAAAGCCCTCCCCCCCAGCAAAATCTGGTTGAGCGCCTGATCGCGAACTTAATGATCCTCAACCCTTGTTCCTAAACTGATGAAAATTACGAAGGTCCTTCTATTTTTTAGCTTCAGCTGGTCGACTTTTGGCTTTAGGTTACTTCCAGAAGTAGTTAAACTACTGAAAAAAATGTTCATAAATTTGGTTCCCTCAGTATTAATCGAATGCAGTACTACACCACCATTCTGCCCAGTTTCCGAAAAGATGATACTTTTTTGCACGCTTTCGTCGATTGACTGATTAATACACAACTTAAAAGTTTTAATAAAGCTCTACCTTTTATTGGACGCTGTGACAAATCTACTGAAATAAGCTCTTTTGCTGGTTGAGCGGTAACGCGTTCGTCTCTGCAGCGGGAGGTCCGAGGTTTAAATCTTGGGCCAGTGAAATCGGAAACACAATTGTCAACGGCTCGCCGCCGCTACGACATTTTTTCGAAAGGAGCTGTGTTGCCCAGGCCGCAATGACGTGGAGATGGGCAGAGCCAACTCCTTGCACGCTTCGGCGTAATACAACGAGTATAAAACAAAAATTGAAAACGGAACAACAAGTATAATGAGAGATTTGATTTGTTTAAAATTATTTTCTTAATCTGATATTCCGAAAAATAATTAACTGCAGTTAAAAACTAGATGGGAGCTTTCTGAGTAGCAACCCTTTTGAACGACCGACGCAAAAATCTACAGATTTCAAAAGGAAGCTTAAGCCATTCAAAAAATTGTTTCCGGGGGTCTCCAGATGTGGCATCCCCAAACTATGTCAAAATATTTGTCTGTTAAGTAGCTGCTGATATCATAAAAAACTAGCACCCTTGCTTGAGCTGTTTAAAAAATTCATTTTTGGAGGGTCCATTTGGGGGAGTCCCCGGGGAGATTGGTACCCCCAAGCTATGCCAAAATATTTGTGAGTTAAATATCTACTGATATCAAAAAACACTGTCACCCTAGATTAAGCTGTTCAAAAAATTGATTTTTGGGGCTCCATTTTGAGGGGTCTTCGTAGGGGTGGCACCCCCCAAAGTATGTCAAAATATTTGTCTGTTAAGTATCTGCTGATATCAAAAAAACTAGCGCCCTAGTTTAAGCGGCTTTCATTTTGTTCATTTTCAAAAGATTCAGTTTTTGGGCCCGAATTTGGGAGGGTTTCTGGGGAGTGGCCTCAAAATATTTCGGGAGACAAAATTGCGTTTGCAACTGAACAACTTTACAAAAAAATTAGATTTCGATGTTTTCTAGTTAAGGAGAAGAAGAGCGTGCAAGATTTAGGAAGAACAAAAAAAAACAAAGAAAAAAAAAGAAAAAACCTCATCGCAGCCAAAAGTGAGTTAGTTGGGATAAAAAGGTAGCTTAAAACATATAACCGTGTGAAATATTGTTTGTCGTACTTAAGCCGTTTTTGAACGAGACCACTTTTTACGCCAAACTTGCCGGGCAGTTTTTGGGTCCAAAAACCAAAGGCACGTGACTAATTGCCTTAAAATTTGATACAAACATGCAAATCAATAGTCTCAAACTGCTGTCAAAATTTCATGTAATTAGACCAAACCGTTCTCGAGTTATAAGCAAAAGTCTGAAATTTCGCACTCATTTGTTTGAAAATGGCCGAGTAAAAACAAAAAAACATTCGACGCGAGCGTCGGTCGTTCTAATAACTTACAAAATTCTTTGCAAATTCAAACTACAATACACGAGGGTTTCATGTGACGTCACTCGTATACTTTTATTGAAAAAGCTTTGTCAAAACTGAACTGGCTGAATAAAATATACAGGTGTAAAAGAAGGAAAACCTCGAATTTCGACTTTCTTAGCTATGAGGAGTTTTGCAAACTCGGGTGTAAATTAAGGCCGAAGGAGACGACAAAATTTTATTTGCAAGAGCTCTTGCAAAAGCGTTAATGCAACTTTTTTCTGTGTGTAAAGGGTCTAGTTGGAAGACTTTGCAACGCTTGCAGAACCGTTGCACAAACGTCTTCTTGCGGAATTTCTAAAAGCGTTTGTCCATATTGAAATAACTTTGGCCAAATTTTAAATTTCACTTTCCGATTAAATTTTCGAACTTTTTGAACTCGGACTCGTGATTTTCAGTTTTGGTGGACTCGGACTTGTGGCATTCGGACTCCGACTCGCGATCTTGAGTTTTGGTGGACTCAGACTCAGAATCGTAGCTGAAGGACTCGCACTCTGACTTGTGAAAGTAGCAATAGATCCAACACTGCTCTATTACTTGCGGGAGCGCACGTAAATCCTCTATGCTCAGTCTCTTGGACTTGCACGTTAAACAGCGGTTTTCTTCCTCGTCAGTTACTGAGCTGTTTATTAAGCGAAAGCAGCGTTTATATAGCAAAGCACAAACAAAAATAGCTCCTTGGTCGTGTGAAATATCCGGCCAAGTGATACCAACTCGATGTTATCCTTGTGAGCTAAAAATGTACATGATTCACTGGATAACAACGAAAAAAAACTACAAAAAAATTAAGGACCGGGCAGCGAAAGACACTGCACGATATCACGATGTAGTACACAAAGACACAACAATAAAGAAGCACTAAAAATAGCAATAAAAGCATGAAAACTTTAAAGGTTTGGTGTCATCGAAGAAGAAAAATACCTTAACAGCTGATTTATCATGCGGTTGACGTCGCTTTCGCACAGTTGAGATCACAATCGCTGCTAAAAGACGAATTGACCAAAATGGTAACATCACTGCCCAAATTAATGACAATAGAAAGATCACGTTAAGAAGAAAACTCAAAAATACCTTTGTTATTAATGACGTTTAAAGGAAAATGTGCTTTAATGCAGATGAAGTTGTGTCCAGAACATGAGAAGGTACATAAGCGGTAGAAGAAGAATCTGAATGTTGAAATAGACTCGAAAGTTGGTCTTGCACCATGTTTGTTTCACTAATGATCTGCGAAAATGAATTGACATTTTTAAAACTAAATGTTGAGGAGGGAAAAACATGAGTTGAAGCTTGAAAATTAATGGCATCGTAACGGGCATTGATAGATGCTAGTGTGGAAGATAAATCATAAATGTTAGTGTCAGCATGAACTACTTCGTAGTTCTGGAACCTGTAAAATTTGTTGTCTATAAGAAAAGTTGAAGTCCGACCAGGGACAAATTTCTCAATAAGTCGCACTCCAAGATAAACATTTCCGTCTATGTAGATTTGACCTATTTTGGAAGTAAAGTTAAAATCATCGATTTGAACCAAGAGGCGAGAGGAAAAAATTCCATACTTCAAACTGCGAAGTAGAGTTGCGCAAATTGGAGTGCAAGATATTTCAGTAAGAACATCACCAATTGTGATAGAGGCAGTTGGTCTTCCGAGAAAAGAAAGAACTTGACCTGGATATTGTTTACCAGCTACGGAATATAAAGTGCTCAAGAGATAATCGAATTGGCATTCTCGGTAGTACAAACCAGAATAAAGTCTATAGATCGTTTCTGTCATTTCATCAGTCATTTCCGTGAGAAAACGTGTGAAGGAAGTTTAGAAGTCGTGGAGGAAAATTTTGATTTTCGGAGACGATGAAGATCACTGCAGTTATGAGGTTGCAGAATTATCCCAGATGGATCGCAAACAACGGAGGGAAGAAAACAAGTGAAAATTAAACTAGAACATGCTGTTTGGGAGTGAAAACTTATGCTGAGTTGTGATATTTCTGCCCTATAAACTTTTTTGAATTTACTGACATGTAATTATGGGCTACGTTATCTATTTAATCAAATCGGTCTACTTGTGGACAGTCTAACTTTGCAGGTACAGTCCTTATGTGCACGCGGTTTCCAGTGATGCATGATCCTGCTAACCTAGTACTGCTATTGATGTGTAGGCTAGTTGCTTGTTTGTTGACGAAACAACGTAAATTTGTTTACAATAGGCCTACCCCGTACCTACTTTGAACTATTTTCTCAGAATACAGCCAATTTCATCTTGTTTCTGGGCCTAGACTAACCTAGTCGTTAAATAAAAAATAAGCTATTAAACCTAGGCTATAGGGTGCTACTTTCCCTCAATACTACCAATTTTAACCTCGCTTTCTATCATTGTTTTGCTGTCTGCTTTTTTGAAACTAAAAAACAGAGAGCATAGATGTCAATTTGGCGCCGTTTTTGACCTCAATCGATTGAATTTCGAAGCGAAAGGATCAAAAAAGGGAAAAAATAAATAAGTGTGAAACGTATAATAAGCAGAGGTGGAGTCGAGGACATGAGGCTCGAGGCCAAGGATAGCAATGCTCGAGGCCAAGGCCAAGGACCAAGGACACAGGTGCAAGCGTTCTCCAAAAAAAAGAAAAGGTCTTCAAAAATTTTTTTCAGGCGATCTCCAATTTATTGGCATACCCAGAATTTTTGGTTGGGGGAGGCCTAAACCACAAATCAAATCAAATGACGTCATCAAAATTTTTCCAGTATCAGTAGTTTATTCTTTCAGCATGCACAAAAAGAGGCACAAAATGTCATCTGTAAAAGCTGAACAATGCGAAACCACAGTCTATGCATACTGTGGATGAAGCAAAGGAGCAGTGCTCATCAAGTCAGCTTCACCCACACTCCCACTTCATATTTTAATTCTAAAGCAAATGGCGATAAGAAAAGCGTAAGCAAAACAAGCCAAAAAAACAAAAACAAAAAACCAGGCACCGTGTAATAAACTTAGTAGTCAACTGCTGCAAAAAAAAGCACCATATACAAGTTCAAAAAAGACATTGAATACATTGTTACATGAAGTAAGTCATTACTATGTAATAGTCAGCCTACTGATAATTCAACAGTAATCATACTCTCCTTTTATGGCAACAAACTTAAAATATAATTCAAGTCGTACAGAGTATTAAATTTAATTCAGGGAACACACCCACAAACTTTAAAAGGAACAGGCTTAATTTACTGATAACTTTCCATCCAAATTTTCTCACTAACAAAACAAAACAAAAAAATCTCCTCATACGCTACCAGAGCATCCGACCCACTACGTAATAACTTATACAGTCCCCGACATTCGACCACTCAATCTCAACAATGCATTAAACATCAAGAAGTCAAAACCGAGAACAACATCCCACCAAAAATTTAAAATCCCTTAACAAGACTGTTCAAAAGCAAACACAAGAAATATCTTTCACCAAATTATAGTTGAAAATTCACATTTCATATGATTGCACTATCGTGTTTTTGATTAAATGAATGAGAGGTAACCTTAATAAATTAAGTTTTTCTCTGGATGAACATGGGGGTTGCAAAATCAGAGACCGAAAGATCAATTCATTGCCTCCCTCCTGTCAAGAATTATTGTAATAAATGTCTCAATAGAATTGTCATCTTGTTGTTGTTGACAGTGTAAATAAATTATTGATTGAATAATTAAAAAAATAATAATAATTAATTAAGGTAGCACACCCACACGTATCCTTTTTTGAACTTAAAGTAAATGGCAATAAGAAATGCAAGCAAGAATTACAAGGCACCATGTAATAAAATAAAGGTAGCAGCCAATTGTTGCAAAAAAGTAGCACTATAAAAAGTTTGCTGAGCATTATATACAAGTTCAAAACGACAACGCAATACACTTTCATGTAGAAAGTCATAACTGTGAAATAGTCAGCCTTCTGATAATTCAGCAGTTTTAACTTTCCTTTTATAGCAACAAACTCAAATTTAATCTAGATAGCACGAAGCAATTGGTTTAATTTTTTTATTTACTTATACTGTTCACGCAATAACTTCTTGTATTCCTTTTTTAAAGCGAAAAAACGAGAATGATTTTAATTTTGAAGGTATAATATTTCAAAGTTGGACCCCTTTAAATTTAAGTGAATTTTTTCCAGAATTAGTTCTCACAAAGTCTAGAAAATAATTTTTGTTAGATTTACTTCTAGTGTTGTAATTATGGGCTAGATCAAGGGATAGAAAGTAGTTTTCAAAAATCTGAGGCAATGCTTTTATATCATTGAGATACATAAACTTTCCAACTTCATAGTTATAAATATCATCAATTTTCAAAAATATATATTTGTAATACAATGTGTTGTTCATTATTTTGTCTTTCCGGGAAGTTTTGTTGATAATTCTTAATACTTTGTTCTGAAGGATTTGAATGGGTCTTTTTCTAGTTTGAGATGCACAAACCCAGCCAAGTATACCATACAGCACTTGTGAATAAAAGAAGACGTAATACAAATTAATCAAATTTTTCTGGTTAAGGTAATGACGCATTTTTGCAATAATACCAACTGCTTGAGACAATTTTTTCCCTAAAAATTGAATATGAGGCTCCCAATTCAAGTTTTTATCTAATATTATTCCTAGATATTTGACAGACTGGCATTTTTCTAGTTCAATGCCTTTTATTATTACAGCAAATTTGCACAATTGAGAAGTTTCAGTCTTGGGCTTTATAAGTAAATACTTTGTTTTTGAATAGTTCAAGGATAACTTGTTGGCGTTTAACCATGCTTCTACGTTAAGTAGTTCATAATTTACATCTTTGTTTAAGGTTTTTAAATCATCATTAGATAGGAACAGCGCTGTATCATCAGCAAACAGTCGCGTTTCAAATTTTGAAGCATTTGGTAGATCATTAATATATATTGAAAACAATAATGGTCCCAAGGTAGAACCTTGTGGAACTCCACATACTATGCTTTGCTGGTCTAAATAGGTGTTATTAACATGAACAACTTGTTTTCTGTTTGTTAAATAGTCATTAATTAATTTTAAAGAGTATCTCTCACTCCATATTTTTCAAGTTTGCTTTACAAGATTTTATGATTTACTATATCAAATGCTTTCGATAAATCTAACAAGATAAGACAAGTAAATTTTTTGTTATCACAAAAGTTTTGTAATTTGTTTGTAACATCACAAATTACATGACTAGTTGAATGCTTAACTTTGAAATCAAATTGCTCATTTGTTGAAATATTGTGGTTACTAAAATAGTTGTTCAGTCTATTGTAAATAATTTTTTCAAATATTTTGGAGAAGGGTGATAAAACTGAGATGGGATGATAGTTTGAGGCTGTGTATCTGCACCCGTTCTTAAAAATTGGGGTTACTTGAGCAATTTTTAATTTTGAGGGAAATACACCATCTTGCATACATTTATTATACATGTCAGCTAAAACAGATGAAGCATATTCAGCTGACATTTTGATAAACTTGATGGGAATATTTTCGATTCCAACTGATTTTTTTCCATTGAAATGCATCATTTCTCGAAAGACTTCACCTTCTGTGCAAGGCTCACAGAAAAAGGGATTTGGTGATGATAAAATAGTGTTTAGTGTTTCAGTTTCAGGTATTTTGGATGCCATTTTTGGGCCAATGTTTATGAAATAGGATTTTAAATTATTACAAATTTCTACATTATTGGCAGAGGTGGAGTCCTCGAGGACGTCCTTGGCCTCGAGGACGTCCTCGAGGACACATTTTGAAGTCCTTGGCCTTGGCCTTGGCCTCGAAGCCTCAAGTCCTTGGCCTTGGCCTTGGCCTCGAACCCTTAGGTCCTCGAAAATTGCCCTGTCCTCGGCTCGAGGACAGCACTATTTTTGAACCGTTGAAATTTTGTCGGAAAACGCCAGAAACCTCGCGGAAAATTTGTAAATACCTTTTTTATTTTGCGTAATTGGAGCATAGGCTTAGCTAAGCGGGCCTCCCACTCGAAATGAAATTTTACCAATGACAAAAATGTGACAAAACAGCCTATTGCTTCTTCAGTTTCAGTTTCGTTTTAGCGTTTTTCGCTTACACCAGTAGCGAACAACAATATTGAAGACCAAGGGCCCCGGGGCCCCCTAAAATCAATTTTTGCCAGCCAATTTAAACGTAAACCTGGACGAAGTGGATAGTTTACGTCCTAAAAGTTGCTATCTCAGGTTCACATCTAGCCTTTTTATGAACATAATGCATTAACCAAGGCCAGATTTACCACAATATGGCGCAGTACCAGCTAAGGGCCCTGCGCTCAAATCTAAAGACTTTTTATGGTCTTCACCTACATTTGGCAGAAAGATGTTGCGAAAATCTTCAAAGTGCCAGGGGCCCAGCGCGATGGAAATCCGGCCCGGCAATAACATGGTCAGTAGCGTAGCCAGGGGGTGCTATAACTCCTCCCCATTGGCCTGCCAACCAAAATGCAGAATAAGAAAAACACCACGTTTTTAGCTCTTCTGAGACTGTCTTTTGCGCTGGAATTGACTAAAAAGTAATTTAAAGCATTTTTTGGAACATATATTCAGAGGGGGGGAGCTAATTCGTCTAAAATTGAAGTCATCAATCAATAAGAACTTTTAAAATGCCCAAAAATAAGCAATCAAAACTGATCGCTAGTGTAAAAACGCCAAACATAGGTTTTATCAACAAATGTTTTATAAACTCAGGAATAAGGGGAGGGGGGCTATTCAGTGTTAGTTAATTACCAATCACGTCTCTCAAATATCTTTCCATTAGCCCCCCCTCCCCGATTATTTTTTTTTATAAAATACAGACGAAATAGATTATTCCGTGTGAGTTTTATTGAATAATAGGATTTTATTATTTACCAGCATGTAAACAAGAGAACTGCAATGTTATCATTAGCCACTTCCCACATAGCCCGATAATGCAACCAGTTGAATCATGTTGCGCTGCCAATTTCTATGCCACGTTTCAAAAGCAATATTTTTTATTAAAATAACTCTAAAATTAAGTTATATTTGCAAAAAAATACCAAATCTTTGAGCGCTGGGGGCTCCGCCCCCACACCCCCGTGCCTCCGGCGGCTGGGAGCTTTGCTCACAGGCCCCCAAAACAGCCCCCCCATTGTGAATTTCTGGCTACATGCCTGAACATGGTTAGTAAGCGAAACTAACCAACTATTGTACTATTTTTCAATAACAATTCATAAATTTACCTCCACCTCGCCAGTTTTTACGCACAAAATACTTTTTAAAAAAATTAGCCAGGGAAAATGCTAATTGATCAAGTCGTTGAACTTCAGTGGAGGGGGCCTGGGTCCCCTGGCCTAACATGCACTTCTATAACTGGTTATTTTCATGACAAAACAAAAATCTCTAAGGAAAATCTTCGAGTGAGTTTTCATTTACTGCTAAAATGTTGCACGAAACAATTCACCTTACTTCCCCCTACCTGGACCAAATCACGTACAATTAAACTTTAACACCAAAATACAAGATGTTAAACGTGTTTTGAACTTAAATTGCAACTAGAAGGAGGATTAAACAATGTAATTTTTTTAATTGGCTTTGAAATGTCAAAAATCTAGTGCTTTCAAATGGCTCTAAACATATGCGAAGTGTGATTCAATGGCAATAAAATAGCTTTTTTTTTCCAAAAAATTACAAAAAATCGCCCAACAGCTGGGGGCTGTGCCCCCACAGCCCCTTCTATGATACGTATAGGTTACATTGGTTTTCTCAAAACGTCTCCAAAGCTACATATTTGCACTTTTCAACTATATTAGTTGAGGCCCTCTCCCGGTGCAAAATCCTGGTTAAGTGCCAACAGGCAAATTTTTGATGACGTCATTGCACGTGATTTGTGGTTTAGGCCTCCCCAATCAAAAATTCTGGCTACGCCTTTAAATTGGAGATTGCCTGAAAAAATTTTTTGAAGAGCTTTTTTTTTTTTTTTTTGGACAACACTTGCGGTTGTGTCCTCGGTCCTTGGCCTTGGCCTCGAGCATTCCTGTCCTTGGCCTCGAGAGTGTCTGTCCTCGGAAAGGCTGTCCTTGGCCTTGGCCTTGGCCTCGGATTTTTTTTGTGTCCTTGGCCTTGGCCTTGGCCTCGAGCCTTGTGTCCTCGACTCCACCTCTGATTATTGGTTAGACTTTCATTTTTTTCGTTTATTAGTTTAGTTATTGATGCCTTGTGTTTGTTGTTTCTTTTTAAAATTTGGTTTATCAATCGCCTTTGTTTTGAAAGATCATTTTTATTTAACTGTATCATGTGAGCATAGAAGTTTTGTTTAGCTATTCTTTTGATGGAGGTTAATTTGTTGGAGTATTTTTTGTAGTTTTCTATCAAAACTGGATCATTTTTTTTATAACATTTTTTAAATAATTCATTTTTGGTTTGAATAGATTTTAGTATTCCGTTACTGAGCCAAGGCTTTGCATTTAGTTTAATTTCTTTTCTTGTTTGAGGTCGTAGAGGTGCATGCTGATTTACTATTTTAAAAAATCCTTCTAAGAATTGAGTCATGGCCTTATTTGAACAGTAGTCTTTGTTACCTAAAATCAGTGCATTAGTTTTGAGTGATAAGTTGCTTATGTCATCTAGAAAGTTATCTCTATTAAACTTTTTTAGGTCTCTTATCACTTTTTTGTCAGGAGCACAATATAAAGGCCTTTTCATTGGTGGGCACAAGTCCGTTAATCGTTAATCCGTTAATAACGAAGCTAACTTTTTCATTAACTCGTTAATCCGTTAAAACGTTTTTTCGTGTTAACGGACTAAATTAACTTCCGTTAAGTGCATTTAAACATGCTTGGGACTTGACCTGTAAGAAAGAGAAGCCTGAAGGCGTGAGGCAATTTCATCCTTTGAAATGACTTCCGAATTTTAGCTCTTTAATTCTAGCAATATATGGCTTCAAAAACGTGTGACATTTGATCTAGTTGGCACTGAAATGGATAGTTTGCCAAAGAATCACAAAAATTGCCTAAACCCCGGCTTTGATACGTTTGAGTTGCACTAGTTTTCCCAGCACACCACCTAAATGAGACATTTTTCGAGCAAAAAAATCCTAATTTTTGGTTCATCCCCCCTAAAATCCTGGGTGCACGCCTAAAACTTCAATTGAAAGCAGTAAATTTCAGACCTATGGAAAACGCACAGAAACAGATAATCTTGCTTTACGTCCTTAAAGATGTCAATTTACCACAGATAAGAATTACCAAAGGATATATAGCATTACAAATTACAATGGCACTAAAAAGACTTTGTAAAAATACATGCAGTTTGGGAATAAAAGAGTTAGTGGATTACTGCTACCGGTTTACTCTATGCACAAAATCGTGAGCTTATACGAGACTATAATCTTAGTTTATTTTAACCAACTGGCAATGCTGGTAAGGTGCAAACGCTGATAAGGCGGTACACAAGACGTACCGATTTTCTGTTTGAAATAAACCAAAAATATGCTCTTACGCTCACGAATTTACGCAGAATGTCGGTAAGGCTGAAACAACATATACCATGCCACTAAATTAGCACTCGTTTTGAAAATAACGGCAATTTATCGTAGCCTTGTTAGTGCTAAAGAAAAATAAAAGGCTAGTTTCCTAACAAAATTTAAAATAGATTGCATTGATAATATAAAGGCCGAATAAAAGAAGGTACCAACTGCACAATATAAAGTTGTGTTAAAATATGGGGGTTAATAATGTTGAAAGAAAAAGAAAAGGCTTTATCCACATTCAACCCAAGATACTGTCTTTGAACTTACACAGGGGTTCATTGATTCTACTACAACTTTGAACCTAAAAGGTTCACAAATTTTTTTAAATGAAATGTAACGGAGATTACGCAGCAACAGCACAATCATAAATATAACGTGTAACAGACAGTACCCAGAAAGATGGGCCGACATACAGTAGAAGATTTGTGAATTTTATTGGGTGCTATTGCCTGTTGTTGAGCTTACTTTGATCTTGCGCTCTAAATCAAAATCTTTTAACTATCTACAATTCTTTCGACATAAGGTGTATTACTGCATATGCTTTATAGTCGAACAGTTCCAGTCCTTAATATTTAAATGCTTTGTCATTGTGTGTCTTTCTTTCGTCTCTTTGCCGTTGACGCTACAAGACGGAAAAATAATTTCCGTGGATAAAAATTGCAAAATGCATCCTCTGCTATGTTCAAAAAACTTAGCTTTGATTCTTCTTTAATATTTTTCATGAATAGTTGAACTTTTTTGTACAACTCCTCCACATCATCTTTGTGAGCATGCGTGCAAACAATCAACGCAATTGCACGTACATATACCGCTCTCCTTTCGGCAACACGCCATGCCTCAGTTCCTGGTATTGTGGCACACCCTACAAACATATTTTCCAATTTTGGTCCAATATCATCTCGATCATCAGCATCATACTTTGCAGGACTGCAAGTTTTTTTGAACAATTCAATGACATTTTGGGGTTTAAATTTTTCATCTTCCATTGCTTCAATTGCTTTGCTAGACGAATCTTGGCGAGCGTCTTGGTTTTTTGAAACTTGCTTTAATGAAACCTTTTTTCTACAAAACTGAAACCAAAACACTTTGGGGTTTTCTGCCAAGTCCGTTTGATATTTGGGATCTTTAAATAGATCTATGAGATCACGAAAAAAGACTTCTTTCTTATTGACATCTTCAAAAAAATTGACGTCGTTTTCATCTCGACCTCCATGCGAGCCGATATAGACCGGAGCTAATGCTTTTTTTTCTTTGGCGTTTTGAGAAATTGCGATTGCAGAAAGAAATTCTTCAACGTATTTTAGTATTTCTTTGCCTGTGATGTCTTCTTTGAAAATAAAATTTGACTTCTTGAATCCAAGCTGAAGCTGGATAGTTTTCAAGCGCCTTGAACCAATGAACGCATAATCTCGGTTTTTGAGAATGTTGATGAGAAGAGCTCGGCTTTCATCCCAATTGATATCGTATGAGTTGCTCAAAGATGACTGCTTTTCATACGTTTTTTGGTCTAAGTCATCTGCTACCATCTGCTCTGGGTCTTTTAATTACATCGCAGGGTCACAATTAAAATGATACCGATCATTCTCGTATTGGAAAGAAGTGTTTGCATTGGAAATGAGAAAGTTTTGAGGCCTTTCTCCAATTGTAATTTTTAAATCGGTCTCATCACCTGCATCATCACTACTATCAGTAGTGATTCTGATGTCAGTGACTAGTAATTGATTATCGGTATCGCAGGTTGTTTGGGGAGAAAGATCGCTGCAAAAAGATTTCTTCATACTTTTAGAGCTTCGGTGATACGCCTGGCTTTCATTTTGGTCAACTTTACAAGTTGTTCGTTTTCTTCTAAGATAGATCGATTGGACCCATAGATACTTCTTTCAATGTATTAGTTAGTTTTTCTGCTTGTTTTGGACTCAAGTGTGTTTGAAGATCTTTTTCTCAAACGAAACACAAGTCGTCTATTTTAACAACATCTAATTGTTTTAGGGATTGAACAATTTCACTTGCAGAATGATCGTTTAGATCAGGAAGGATATGAAGTATCAGCTGCTTTAAAAATGATTTTTCGTTTTGACAAATAAAAAATATCTTAATTGTTATCTTTACTAACAGGTCTGGTTATTGGTTCTTCTACGGTGTTTTGCTAATAATTGGACAAATCTGCACTGAAACAAGGCGTAAAGTAACCAAAATTCTTTTAATTTAGCTTTGCAGTAAACGTAAATGACGATTACGGATAAGCTGATCCTATTAGCAAGTGGCAACCCGCATTCAGTGTAAATTAAACGAAAGACGTCTTCGCGAAGGACTGCACTCTACACTGGAATTAAAATACGGCGACCATAATTTTGTCACCAAAGAGGAAGAAACATTTATTATCAACGTGCATTTCCCTGCAGTTTAATTTAAGTGAAGACCAAGACAAAAAGTCCTTGCCGAGATTTCGTTGCTTATGCTTTTTCTCGTTACTAAGTGAAGACCAAAAAAAGGTCTTTACCGCAATTTTAATCCTTTTTTCCGTTTAATTTAATAACCTCCAAAAAAAAAACAGTATTGGTTTTAAATGCAAAAAGGAGGGCAACTGGGCATTTCTTAATGCCCTCGGAAGATTACACACTTTTTTTCAATCAAAAAGAGAACATATGGTCATAGTTCACTCTAATTAAAATATCGCCTGGGCAGCCTCCACTTCAAAATTTCCTACCTGCGCCACAGTACTAGTTGAGCGTCACAAAAGCTTTGCTAAACAGCATGTATGTTTAGCTACGGCCTTCCACTGGGACTAAATGAAGTATGAATTCAGAAAAAGGCGTCTTGTACTCAAATATTTGGGTAACTGTGACAAAAAATTGAGGAAAATCATTTTCATATCAATATTTTGACCTGTTTTATAGCTGCATTTTCAAAATTTTTTTGATAACCTGCATTTTCACAAAAAAAAAACAGCAAAAACTAATTAGTATAAAGATTAGTGAATAGGTCTAAACATTCATTAAAATAGACGGGATCAGCCACAAAATTAGGGATCACAAACATCAATTCCGCAGAAAAGACAAGGGAGGCAGTAATTTGCTCAATCGCAAGTGCTAAAATCGGAGAAACAACGAAATGAAACGCTAGAAAATCCTCTAAAATACACTGCAAACCGAAGATTATTAATAAGCCATCATAATTAGAAGATTAGCATAGGCTGGAAAAATTTGATTGATGATTGTTACCAGCAAAGTCCAAAGCATAACTATTTTGTTAAGTCATAGAGCTCAGTCAATTTCTTGACCGAACTACCACCATGCCAAACAGCCGTGCGGAAAAAAATATTCTGTGTGATAAAAGATTTTTGAGAGTAAAATAATTATCCTGAAAACTTGTTTAAACTTTTTCAATAGATGGTCATAAAAATTTTATTTTATTTGCTTATGCAGTTAACTCAAAATAAGTTAGACGTAGAAGCTAACGCTTGGCATGTACAGAAGCGTGAAGCTTGCAAATTTTAGAAGCAATCGGTTACGTGGTCGCATTTGCAGGCCAAAAAACTCAAAAAATGGTCATGACAATGTGATTAATTTATAAGAACGTTTAGTTAGACAGTTTTTTATTCCTTTTTTTGACTTTTACAAATCCAAAACCATGATACGAAGAGA
Source organism: Trididemnum nubilum (assembly GCA_963965965.1). Taxonomy (NCBI): domain Eukaryota; kingdom Metazoa; phylum Chordata; class Ascidiacea; order Aplousobranchia; family Didemnidae; genus Trididemnum; species Trididemnum nubilum. The sequence continues at coordinate 35,797,752 of OZ014484.1, read as the reverse complement.
GTTTAATTTGAACTTTGATCGCTTATAGATGTCAGGTCAACTTCAATCTTCCCAAAAATTTTGGGTGTAATGTTTAGGGGTTTTCTCAAACAGTGCTCCCAAAATTTGAGATTTTTAACCGCAAAAGCTATAAAAATAAACTTTAGCCAATAAAGGGTATTAATGAGAAATAAAACACGACAAAACTTAAAGGGGCACGTTAGGACTTTCTCCTAAATGGACTTCATTTTTGCGGATTGAAAACCGTTCAAGCTAGGTGGATGAACTCAATTGAAATTTTCATAATCGTTAATCAAAAAAAAAAAAAACTTAAAAAATTTGTTTGAGCCGCGTGGGAGGATGCGCAGTTAAGCACTATTTTAATATACTGTGAAATTGCATATATCAAAAAAAAAAGTCATAAAAATGTAGAAATCTGTGTATCAATAACCCCCCAAAAATAGAAAACTTGAAGTATGGTCGAAGTTTCTTGCAAGATTCATTCAAAAATGGCCGCACAACGTTTTTTTATGTTATAATTCAAATCACTAAAACTGTTATCCCCGCACTAACGCTGCATAGCGCGAAATTTAGTTTTATAATAGCAACAACCATAATCCACAGGGGCTAAAAATCCTCGCAAAAATTTTCAATTGCTTTATCAGAATTTATTTTTTTGATTAGATTCGCCACGAAACTTTCGTCAATTTTTTGCGCAATTCTGAAAACCGTCCAAACAAAAAAAATTGTACAATGTACCATCCAAATTATTCAAAATAGATCTATCACAAACGAAACAAAGTTAAATGTTCTCACTTCGTCATCTGGCGGCAAGAGCATTACAAGTAGCGGGTAGTTGCGATAACGCTTGGAGAAACAAAAGTAAATTTCAACCCAAGTTTAAAAAAATTATGTTTTTGACTTAAATATAATGTAGGTGAAGACTTAAGAGGCCTAGTTTTCTATTTAAAATTTCCAATTTAATTTTTTCAAGTATAGCGTTAAGGCGTGTAACTTTTTTTTCAAATAGCATTAAAAAAGTGCTACTTTTTTCAAGAAATAGTAAAATTGTCTAACAGCTCTTGCATGACCTCTAACGGCTCAAATTTTCTGCTAATGATCTACACAAAATGCCTCCTCAAAGCGGTTGCTGTAGGATGCATTTTGCTAAAAGTATTTAGTTTTTGATTCAACACATCCAAATCAGTACTAATCTGTATGTGCCCCCTCACAAGGCAATTGTGATAAAGAGTTTATGCACTGCTCCATTGCGCTTACCGTAAACATGCAAAGTTGAACACGGCAATGCAGAGTGTCCGAAGTTCTGGACGCGAAGCATTTGTGGCAGCGATGAAACTTTACACGGTCTACTTCCAGCCTTTACCTTTTATTAGACTCCATCAAACTCTGCAGTTCTATTTTGGCCTTCAAGATTTTTTGGCCCAAAAATTCCCCGTGAAGGCCCAGTACGTAGACCTTATTTTTGGTTTTAACCTTTTGGCTGTTCTAATTTGCTAAAAGCAAAAGGTGATGTTCTGGCACCTAATGTGGGTTTTGGGCTTTGGGCCTTCCGGCATCTTTAAAATTTTAAATTTAGCGCTTTCTCAAAGTTTGAACACACTTTGCCGTAAAAAAATTTAAATCATAGGTACTACTGCTTGAAAGTCTAGATCCTATGATCTAGAGTTCTGCAACATCAAGAACCACAAGCAGCATGCATAAAGCTTACATGCAAAATTAATTAATTCTTTCCAAGTTTGGATTGAAATTAAAGCTAAAACCCTACCACTGAACTATAGTCGCACAAGAAAGTAATAATTGGTGAAAACAACGCTACAAAGCTAAGTACTTTATTTGATCTTAAAGTCGACCTGCGCAGAGTTGTTGAAGAGCCAGATGTGATTAGACTGACGACCAATAAGCAAAGCGCTGTCGAAGGTATTGTCGATGCTGATAAAATTTAATTTAACATATGTATAGGGCGTTTCTCTGACTTTTTGAAATAAAGTTTTTGGAGCCTGGATAGGGACCAGAGATGGAAACCGGTCGGGTAAAGATTCTTCGACCAGCCGGTGAAGCCGGTTGAAAAACCGGTCAAATTCTCCTTTCTGGCAACTAAAAGACATCTAAGCACCATCCAAAATATACTTATATATTTTATCATACATAAAACTTTTCATAAAAAAACAGTATTAACACTAGAAACCCGGAAATTTCTCCCTACCTAGAAGGACGGTAGCGGTCATTTTTGACCGGTTGCCAGTAAATCAGTTTTCAAGCAGTTTTTTTTTGTTTAAATTAATTCTCCAATATGCTTTATCATACACATTCATCTTGACGATTGTTAGGTAGCTTAAATAAAGTGTCGGTTTAACGAGGTTTCAAAAAATTAAGGTAAATTCCGGTTAAAAGAGGTATTTAGAAAATCAAAAAAAAACAACTAAAATTTTATCACCTAAATTGCCATAAATAAGAAAGAAAAGCTGTTCCTGAGTCATCAATTGCCGGGAAATGATCAGTTTTTCGTGATTCGGAATAACGAGGTTTCATTATTTGATTATAAAACAACTCAAATTAGCATATTTTTTGAATTTTATGCAGCATCAAATCATTTTTTGAAACACAACAGAACACTTCTTCAATTTTAATTTTTACAATTTTTGCATGTCACGAATGTCACTTTTTCAAATGTGTGTTTGCCGCAACAGACTTTTCCACAATTTTGGCAACTTGGTACTAATTTGTTGCCACGTGGTGTAAATTGACATTCTCTTCGTTTTCTGCTTCTTTGAACCTCGATAGGGTTTGAAGTACTGGGTGTTTCAGTTGGAACTTGGCGTGGAGCTGATGAATCCATGCCATCTTTTCACTTGCAAAGCTCTATTATGCGCTCCAGTAGAAACTGCCTCCTTGTCAACTTTGTTTTTGTAACAAGGGAGTAAATGATGAATGAATTGATGCACGCCCAATCAAGGATATTGAAAAACACTGCAACAAGCCATCGCCTGCTTGAACTCTTGCACGTGTGATATCTAGCCATTTGAATCAGCACATCAACGCCTACCTTAGATTTATTGTAGTACTGAACAGTTTCTGGCAGCTTCTTTTTGTGGCTCTCATCAACTTTTACGTGTTTGTGCGTAGAACTCAAGATGCAAACGATTTTTTTTAGCCTTGCACACTGTCAAGCTGCAATCAGATAGAGAAGAAAAGATCTCAGAATCGTGTGATAGTTTGTCTTTCATCAAGGACTCCGCGTTCGGCACCTCTCGTCGTTGTTTTCTAATAGTTCCTAAGATGGTTGTTTTCTTTGTCATCAATTCTTCTGCTAACTTTAGGCTAGTAAAGTACGGTAATTATCATTGGTCACGTTGTAACCTTTTCCTAAGTACGGTTGCAATAGATTCCAGCAAACATCTCCCGGGAGATCTGTACATCTGCTTCGAGTGGGGTCTTTTCCTAAATATGGTTTTTCATTGCATAAGTATTTTGTCTGCGCATCAGCCAATAGCCAAAACTTTATACCAAATTTGTCTGGCTTATTTGCCATGTACTGAATGAAGGGGCATCTAGTTTTGTAAGGAAAAAGTTGTTTGTCAATAGTCAAATCAAAGTTCGGCACGTAATACTTCTTACAGTTTTCTATAAAACTATTCCACACCTCAGAAATCAAGCAAAACTTACCGGTTTTTCTTCCTTTGTCTTCTTCTCTGGAAGTCATCAAACCTCAAATGTTTCATAATTTTCGCCTATCTGTCACGACTCATGGAATTACGGAAAATCGGTTGTCCCCATTCTTTGCTCCAAAGCTGTTTGATCGGAGTATTTCTTCCAACCAACACACCTCAGGCAAGTTGGAGACCAATGAAACTCTCCAGTTTATCCAAGTGCAAATTGAAAGAGCTATCATAAATTTTTCCGTGGTTGATCGTGTGCTTTTGAACGCACTTCAGGATGTGTTCGTCAACAAACAAGTGAAAACCACCGTAGGGGCTACCGAGCACAATGCACCTGTGGCAATATGATGTTGGACCTGGACGCTCTGAAAACACATTAGTTGCGCAAGCTTTTCCTACGGCTGTAGCACCTGTTATATTTTTCCAAAGAGTTCCATTTAGTGCTCTCAACTGACCAGGAATGTCTGGAATTGCAGAGGTGTTATTATTACTACCAGAAGGGGTGTCTAATGCAGCAGTAGATGATGAAGCCAGGATGTCTTCATCGCTGTCTGTATCACTATCAGATAGTTTACCTGCAGCAACGTAAGTGGGAATAAAATCTTCATCTTGCAGATTATTTTCTTCCTCTTCATCTCACGAATCATCTAGCTGATCTGTTCTGAGCCGTTGTAGCACTTGTTGCACAGAATAGTTGTTTCCATGAGCCATAACAGTGTTTGAAAACAAATGAGCGATAAATGAAAGCTAAACTAGCTACTAAACTCAGCTACGTACAGATATCTGTATAGACTAAAATATATTGGCTAGGAAAAATGATACAGCAGTCTTGTACAGCTAAATAAACATGCTAAATATCTGAGCAGTACGTAAATTACTCACGATCTGCATTATGTACAACTGTTTTGTGCTGCTAAGATAGTCCTTGCAACTACAAACTACTGAACAGCCAGTAAAATGGAACTGTCTGGAGTTAGACTATATCAAACAACAAACAATAACAGCAACAAAGCTCTTCGCACTTCTCTGAAGTAAATCGTAAATCAGGTCAACTGCTGTCGCATTGTTGCTTGAGACCATTGTTACTATTTTTCTCACGCTTTTGTTCGTACTTGCAAAACAGATAAATTCCTTAGTAAAGGACCGGTCATTTTTGACCGGTTCGGGTTTCTAGGTAGGTGTACAAGCTACTCCGTCTACAAAAGGGATAAACAAAAAATTCTTGCAGCTGCTAAAAGTTCATCCAAAGTCAGGAAAAGTCAATGAGTATGAGAGTGCAAATCGCAACAGCGCGAAAAATATTGAACGTTAAACTTCAAAACCGGTCAAAAATGACCGGTCCGGGCTTCTAGTGTTAACAAACCACATCTTTCAAAAACACTTGCTGAATGGTTTCAAGCTGTGACTAATATGCTGTGACCATTAAGACATGCACATTCAGGGACGTATTTAGGGTGGGAGTATTGTGCCATGCCCCCACCACTTTGGGCCACGGCACAAAGCAAAAAACTGCAAAATATGCATTGAAATCGCGTAATCAGATTCTAATAAAGCATGCATATGGAAGAGGCTTGCGCTACCTAGCATTTTAGCGTCATTTTAATCAGCTTAAGAGTAAAAGTGGCGCAGATTTCAGGTTTTTTAGTACATGCTAAAATCTTGCCGCTTTGAAAAGCTTTTTTCAACTTAAATTTACCACACTCTACACTGGGCAAGAAAGACATAGCTTTTAGTTTTTTATATCTAACCAGAATGTCTTGTTCTGAAGTAGCAGAACTACTACAAACTGCTGGGGCACATCATATTTCTAATGCTTTCTAGCCAATGTCATAACAGTGTAGTGTTTTCAATCAAATTAACGGACGCGTTGCGTTCATCGGGATAGTTATTCATAACGACTTCGTACTACCGATGAGTTTATTTATTGGTTTGACGTTTCGCTTCCCAAACCTTTTTCGGCAGTGCTGCCTTTGCAGTAGCAAAAAGATAAATGAGAAAAAATAACAGCAGAAGATAGGTAACAGTAAAAACATACGAACTTCACTATACTTGTACTATAATTATACCCAAAAACATTAAAATGATGGAGCAATGACCTTATATGATATTGAAAATTATGTCACTAACAGCATGAAAAAAAGGAATATTGAAAAATTATGTCATTAACAGCGTGAAAAAAGGAATACTAAAAAATTATGTCACTAACAGCGTGAAATAAATTAATAAAATTTATAACAACTAGGCTGCTTCACTAACAGTTTGAGAAAGTATGAAAAGGATCTATTGCAACACATTATGTACTGGAAAAGCTTTTTAGCTCCACAAAGATATATATTAATTGTTCCGTCCGTGTATAAATCTTTGTGGAGTTAAAAAGCTTTTCCAGTACATAATGTGTTGCAATAGATCCTTTTCATACTTTCTCAAACTGTTAGTGAAGCAGCCTAGTTGTTATAAATTTTATTAATTTATTTCACGCTGTTAGTGACATAATTTTTCAGTATTCCTTTTTTCACGCTGTTATTGACATAATTTTTCAATATTCCTTTTTTTCATGCTGTTAGTGACATAATTTTCAATATCATGTAATGTCATTGCTCCATCATTTTAATGTTTTTGGGTATAATAGTACAAGTATAGTGAAGTTCGTATGTTTTCACAGTTACCTATCTTCTGCTGTTATTTTTTCTCGTTTATCTTTTTGCTACTGCAAAGGCAGCACTGCCGAAAAAAAGTTTAGTGCTTGCTGCTCGGCAAATTGCAAATAATCTGTCACCAATAGCTAAAATATTGTAACTTCATTTTTTGGCCTTTCGCAAAATATCATTAGAAAGAACGCCTAATAATTTAGCTTGTGCTCTCCAGTGCTTTTTATACTTATTTTGTGCACGTTTTGCGCTGCTCAAAACAAGTCTTTCTAACCGAAACTTAACCAAAAAGGTTCTTGAAATTGAGTCATTTTTTCAAAAAACGCAAAAATTTTTGTGCGTTTTTTTCTGAGACCCCCGTCTAAAGTCACAAATTTTAACACCTCACCCATGCCCCCCTTTTGAAAATTTTTCATTAAATACATTGAATAGTGAAGAAAAACATTCTGAAAAAAAAGCGGTCGACCGAGCCGGTCAGAAACCGATCGACCGGCCGGTCAACCGGCGATGATTTTGAAATTTACCGGTCGGGTCTAAAAAGTCCTGACCAGTTCCATCTCTGATAGACGCCACGTCAAAAACAAAGATATAAGCTAAAGTTAAAAAAAACGCATTTAGGTAAAAGTTATTGAAATTGACGCTTGTCAAAATATTTGGTTATGCGTGTCATCAGCAAAGTTGGCAATTAGTGTTAAAACGATTTTATTTTCGTTCAAGTTTTTTGTCTACTTATAAATCAGCTTTGATAATGATGTAAGTACAATCTCGAAACGTTAGCTGTAAAAGAATCTTTTCAGTTGTATTACTGAGAATTATTCGCCGATCTCACCATTTTGATCCGAAGTGTTAAAACGGTTATTATCTAATCCCATAAAGCACCGGAAAGACAGCGCCGATTTGCTATTTAATAACATTTTTGGAAATGGAATTGGTAGAGATTGGCTCTTTCGTTCTTTATCAATATATTCAAAACAAAAACATAAATTTTGTATGCAGTTTATTGTCATTAGTATGTTATCTAGTATCACTCATAAATGTTGTCGTTGTTGTTGACTTGTTGTAGTTCTTGTTAACCCTCCTGTCATCGGACAGCGTCAGACGCTAACTATTGGACTATCTGCACACTTTATATTGGATTGACTACTTCGTTCTGGGCGAAATCTGCATCTTTGGGATTCTTTAGTAATTTTTTATTCCTGTGCATTTCTTCAAATTCTTTTCCACTGATCGACTTTGCCGCTTGTTCAAAACCACCAGTTAAGCAGAGTTAATCATCGTAAGGCGTTTTATCCATGGACTCTACCACGTGATCAGGGTACGGATTAAACTTAAATCGAGCAATTAGCACTTAAATCGTGCAATCAGGGTCGTCGTAAAAATGACGCCTCTGCCCTCTCAGCCACAGTTCCGATTTTACAAGGAAAAAAAGTCGCAAATATATGAGTTAAACAAATTGGATTTTTTACTCCCCTCCCCAAGAAAACTTTTATCGCTTGCACCAATAAATAACTGTTTCAGTTGCGGCGCTAATGCGCCGTCAAAGTGCTGAAATTTTTATTTCCTGTTCAGTTTGAACTCCTTTGGTCTATTTGCAAAACTGAGAATAAGTTAGCAAACTTATTAGTTATAACCTTGCTTCAATGGGTAGTGTGTATATGACACAAAAATAACACCACATTATCACATGACCTCGTTTTAAAGAGTGAGAAAGAATACCTTTTTTGTGATATTTTTCTTCAAAGCATTTTTAGTTTAAACCAAAGTGCGGCCGTCGAGAGGTCTAAGAAATTAAGATGATTTAGAACAGGTCGGATTCGAAATTAACCGAGGGAATATTTTGCAAGTAACCAAGGCAATAATCATTTGTATCGAGTGGCCACCACCTAAAATTCCAGAAAAAAAATCACTTCAAAATGCGTTAAAGCCTTTTTTGTTTTCCCTTAAATTTTTGCGCCTGTTTACTGCTGATCGTTCCTTAAAAAATTACGTCAATGCGGCCCGTTCCTCCAAACGTTGCCCTGGTTTAAACTCACTTAACTTTGAATTAGGTTAATCCTTTCTGTTGGTTTGCGGTTTGTATGCGATTACAATGCCTAAGTAAAGTGATTGACTTACAAAATCGTCTAATGCCTAAAATTTGCTAAAGTAGCTTCGACAAACCTCAAAATTGAAAAACTTCTTCTTACCCGAGCTGCAAGTTTGAAGTTTGAGAAATATAAAAGAAAGGGACAACAAACTTGTAGCATTAGGAAATCCATCCAAGCTGAGTGGGTAGAGTTCATGAATTGAAACAAAATTGAAAATGAATATCATGTAAAACTTAAAAGGCGCGTTATGAACACATTACGAAGGCAATACGAATATATTCGCTTTAATTTTGTTTTAATTAGGAAAAAACTTGCATTCAAGCGAAATATAATACCTTCGCAAAAATGCACCTACTTCTGCCTCTGTTAGAAGTTTTCATTACAGTGATACCAACGCTTCAATGCACTGTTGCATACTTGAGAGGGGCCGGAAAATATTTTTCTTTAAAAATGAAAAACAAGTTTGTTAAATCCTAGCAAAATTAGACAAAAAATATTCAAAAGGTATTTTTTACATTTGCTCCTTCAATATTTACAAACGTGCAACCGCGTGACAAAGGTCATGAAAAGGTCAAAGTTCGTTAAATTGAAAAATTTTTTGTTATGTTTCGGTTATGAAGCCCAATCTGGTCTCAAAGCACTAGAAAGCATCAAATTTATCTTTGCTTCCGAAGAACTTGTTTTTTTTTTAATTTAACAGTTTTTTAGAAAGCAAAAAATAAATGAACCATCACATGTCTGTCATGATAGTATGGAGATTGTTGGAATGATGATGAGGAGGAATTGTATTTCGCTATCTGACTCTTCGTATTAAACTCTATAAAAACTCGATAACACTTGTAAAAGCTCTATAAAAACTTTTATTATTATCCTCTATAAAACTCTGGCAACACTTTTCGTAAACTCTATAAGAACTCTATACCACTCTATGAAAACTTTTTCGCCACGCCCAAAACAAGCTATATATACAGGTTCCATTTCTGCCTCTTTTGTCCTAATGACGTCGAAATTTGGTAAAAAGAAACTAACTTGAGCTCGCAAGCCCACAGATAAAAAAAGATAGAAAACCATTCGTTTTGGGAAACTGAATCACTCAAACGAGGCAGATATGGAGCAACGCTGATACATCACAAAAACATGACACAAAAACAAGTTGAAGCGTTCGGAATTTGGTTCACTCGGATAAATCATCAGATACGGGATCTGCGTGATTGCAGCATTCACACGCGTTGAACATGATCAGTTCCTTCACGCCACAATAGCTAACTCACAAAATAATGCTTTGTTATTTCAATTTTATTGGTTCAAGTGTATTTTGAGCTGTTTTTGGGCGTTTACGCGCCAAATTCACGTTTACATTTTGTAAGCATTATTGCTCGTTATGCTTTTTCCTCTCATTTCTAATTTGCAACGCCCAAACTTGATTGATTTTTAGTATTTGAATTAAAAATAGTTGCCATAAATTTAGTTCTCTTTCACTTTTGTTTGCTATTAACAGATTGAAATTACTGCTTAATAGTTGGTTAAATTCAGAGTAGTAATAATTTTAGTTAACTTCAGAGTAGTAGTAATAATACAGTTCAAAGTTTATATCCATTATTTTGTCTTTTACAACCGCACAGTCTTAGACACAAAACATTTTACAGATTTTGTTTCCTGCATGAATGTGGATTACGGAAGCTCTAATTCCCACATCGCATTTGCTTACATCAGTGCTTTTCAACCTGTGGGCCATGGCCCACCGGAATTTGGCGGTGGGCCACAGAGCATTTTGGTAAAAGTTGTGTTTGAAGTTTTCTGTTCTCGGCCGGAAAAACCGCTTGAATTTTGGTGAAGACCTTTTTTTTTGGAGATCATTTGTTTTCGGCCGGAAAAACTGCTTGAATGTACTTCAAAACTGATTTGGCCGGAAAATTTGGGTCAAGTTCTTAAGCTAAATTTTGAGTGTGGGCCATGGAAAATTTTAAAAGTAAAAATGGGCCACGGTTTTAAAAAGATTGGAAAGCACTGGCTTATATCTCTTGTTGTCGTGCTCGCACTGCCTCCAACAATATTGTTTGCTAATTTAACATCAGGGTCAAAAGAACGCGTCTCAAAGTTGTCGACCGGCTCGGTTTAATAACCTTCGAACTACCCTCCAGCTACTGTTAAGAATCAATGTATCCGAGTAAACTATTACTTGTGGCTGTGCCGGAATGTGACGCTACACAAAAACATGTGTGACAAATGATTTTCTCTTGCAGAAATTGGACCGGACCTGAAAAAACAATTTACATCGTCGTTATCCTGCAAGTATAGAGCACTGCATCAGCTTCAGCTTTGTTTCTTGTGTGCTAGGATTAATGTTGAACCCAAACGTTGAAAAATGTTGTTTTTTATTGCAAATGCAGGTCTATTATAAAGCCTTTCCACTTTAAATTTCAGAAAAAAAATGTAACACTCAAGTTTGCTACATTTGTTGGTATGAATAGTAAAGATGAAAGCTGTTTTGTTTTTTTTGCACATCCAACTTCTGCTTCCACATCCTGGGCGACAGAGTGTTATGAAAAGTTTTTATGTTATCGAAACGCGATAAAAGAAACCATATCCAGAGCCAGCAATTACCTTTTGGTTGACAGCTCTCAAGTTTTGAATTTGCAGTATGTACATAAAGTATACAGTGCACGCAGTAAATTTAATCTATTATGTACTTTAAAGCCATATATCTGGGGACTGGGTTTGCACATCAGGATTGACAACGTGCCGAGTCTTTCCATGCATATGAAGCACAAAAACACTGTATAGTTGAGTTAATCTACGGCAAAATAGGACCCAAAGTGGAAAAAGTTGCAAATAATGGTTTTGCTACAGTTTGTGGTGCTACAGGATGTAGAAAATAACATACAAAAAGTTTACCAAAACCCACCCATTAGAAAATCGAAGAATTTGGGGGTGAAGAAGAGGGCTTCCCCAATAAAGATAGTGGTCGAAAATATGCTCAGTAACAACACTGCTTTTTGCAAAAGGTTAGAAGAATAATTTTTGGTTCTAGGTGAGTCTATATTCTAAAGTTTTTGAAAATAGTAAAACAGAAATCATGACGTCACAGTTCAGCTTATCACGTCATTTATGAGCTAAAAAGATAATGTTTTAAGGTAAAAATAACGATGTTCGAACGCAAATAAAAGCAAAAACTAATGTAGTTCCGAAATTAAAACAAAATTGTTAGCTTATTCAAAACACAATGTGATAGCACCAGGCAAAATTTTAACAAAAAAATTTAACGTGCTTGCTACAAGAACTAAAAATATATAAATTGAGGATAACATAAGAGATGGTGATATTTTGTTTCTTTTTCACGTTCAAAACAGCAAAGTTATACGCAGCTGTTTTGTATAGTTGGTAAAATGTCAATTTGCATGTCAGTGTTTGTTAATAACGCCAAAATTTACTGCGATATATGCCTTTTTGGCCTAGTCAGAAATCGCGTTGCAGTGCTGAAGCACATGTTTTTTCAAGCATAGAGTGATGTTCAGCAAAGCTTGAATTTTCTAGCTAGACGACCTCACTGCAAAATTTTGGTCCATTGACGTTCCTGTGATGTTAGTTTTGCAACATGTTACAGTTGTAAATTCTTGTTTGATGACATTGCTTATTTTGCTGCTGTTTTTTTTATGATTGAAGTTGATTATGAAATTTACAGGCTAATTTGCATTTGTAACCTAAGAAATTTTTTGGACGCCATTATGACGTCATTTATGCTGACGGCTTCAATAATTAGCTGTGGTTGCTCAACTTTTAACCCTTTATTGCTCAACTGTAGGGCTTTCGAAGCCCACACTCGTTACAAGCAGTAATTACTAGAGCAAGTTTTTGTTGCACTAAAAAATTGAAAAAATTGCATTTATTTTTAACTACAGTTGCAGAAAGTTGCATTTATGCACAAAGATTTTAAACGACTGTGATTTACTCCAGCGATTTATTTGTATCTAATGCCAAATATTTGCTAACATCATTTGGGGAGAAATGGAGATTTTTTGCCAAGATTTTGCCCAACATATTACAACTTCGTTCCACAATGCACGAGTTGTACGCCAAGTGTTGCGTCCTAGATAATATTTAGACGCAGATAATCCATCACATAGCTCTTTGTTATACAAACCAAAGACAATTATAGAACTGTACTGATATAGTTTTATAGCATGTTTCGTAAATCACACATACAATTCACGCCATACTTAACAAAAATTGCAGTAAAAAGTTGCACGTAAAAAAGAAAAAAGTTGCAATCTAAAATTCCTAAAAACAACTTAAAGCATTGCAATACATACTGTAAATTCAAAGTTTTTAGGAAGCTGTAAAGCAAAGTTGCAAAAACTTGCTCTAGTAATTACTTAAAACTTGGTTTGCAATAAAAACGTGAAATTTTCTGACTTTTCGTGTTTGCTTTTGCCAATTACGATCATACTGCTTTTGTTTACTCAACTTCAGAAGTTAATACAACTGTAAAAGTTTAATTTCGGGCTTAGTATTTCTGGTAGTATTAGTGTTTATAGCAAAGTAATTGGTGTTTGAGATTAGAGTAACTAGAGTAATTGGTGATTAGAGTGATTGGTGTTTGAGATACATGAATTACGATAATTAGCGTGCACGCGTGGCGAACAAAAAGCTACGAAGCCATAGGCAACAACGATTATTGGATTCATTTTTCTTCAATTTTGTGATAAGTTTGATTGAAGAGAGAATTATTTTTGGTTAGCAATGCCTTGATTGTTCGCGAAGTGCAATCGAACGAAACAATATTATAGCAGAAAACGAATAATGATCTGTTCAACCACAAACAGTAGTAGCTCTTACGCCTCTACAAAAAATCAAAATCAATTCTTCATTAGGCTGTCCTAGCTAAATATACCAAAGTGTGTGACGACATTGCGGGCCCTTCGCCGCATCATTGTGGTTGGGTTACCCAGATCTTTTTGAATAAACTTAGCAGCAGTGGCGAGCTGTTACGGCTCAGTCGCAACAAAACTGTGTCCAATTTGACCAGCCTGAGAATTGAGTTTTAACCACCTGTTTCATAAGCAATCACAAAACAGTGTGACAAACGGGCCACTTAAAGTAATATTATATAAACCAATGCTGAATGTTGCCTACCCTTCATGTCGATTTCGAAAAATCGCAAAAATTTGAATTTAAATCTAGCTTGCTTTTACGAATGAAGACATCAACCAGTTCAGTTACACGCCCTAAAAACGCCCATGCTATTTCAGTTACACTGAAGTATTAGGTAAACAAGAATATGAAATTAAATCCAGCTTGCATTTACGCATTTGCGCAGCCACTAGTTCAGTCACACGCCCCGAAGTAACCCATGCTACTTTAGTTACACTGAAAAATTTAGTAGACAAAGAGGCACTCTCTTTGCTATTGCACAGCATAGTTTCTTACTAAAAAAATGACAAAAACAGCAAGATTATAGTAATTCATATATCAGACAACAAGGTCACCAAAAACAGGGTTTTCAACCATTGTCATAATGGCACTGCACTTAGTTTAACGGCATTGTGGTTGTCAGACTTTGATCAGAGTAATCTGAAAAAAGGATACAATGGCAAGTGCAGAAATTGCCCTCGTGTGTGGTTTGAAGATTTAGGTTGCCTGCCAAGATAGCTATGTGTGAATTCAGATGTTGATGAAACACTAGCCTAATGGGAAAGCAGATGTGTTAGTGAAGTGCTACCTCACAGTTGTGTAAAAACGGTTTGAAACGTATTTATGATTATGAAAATGTTAACAAAAGTTAACAAAACTTATGAAAGATGCAGGTATATGGTTCAAAAATGCATTCCAGGACTAAAATTTCAAGACACTTCATCAGCACACCAAAAAAAATAAAAGTTTCAAGAGTTGCATTCACTGAATATGACTATTTCTTGGAATTGTAAATACTCTAAATTGATGAAATGATGGATTATGACGCCTCGTCATGTGACGTCGTAGGTCTCTTCAACCATTGTCCAAGTTCCAAGACCAATATTTTTTTCCAAAACAAGCAATTTTTGCTGATAAATGACGTCACTAGATAAATGTGACGTCATCATTTTAAATTTACTGTTATTAAAAAATTTAGTGTACAGAATGAATCCGTGAAAAAAATCCTTTTGCTGGCTCTCCCAAACACTAGTTTTGTTGTTGGGCAAATAATTATTCATTCCTATCAACACCCTAAAATCCTCCTTTTTGCCTCCCCCGCAATTAAACAACTTCCTGATGGGTTGATTTTGGTATACTTTTAGCATGTTATTCTCCTCACCCAATAGCGCCAAAAACAGTTGAGAAATCATTTCTTACAATTTTCTCCAGTTTTGACAGTAGTTTTACCTGACCAATACAAAACTTAATTAAAAGGTGGTCAAAGAAACCAAAAATGAAACGTGCATTGTACAATAATACTGCTAAATTTATGATTCATAATCAAAAATATTTGGATTCAGGTCTAAGTTTATCTGCTTGATGATTTATCTATGGAAGATAAGTAGCTTTTTTTGGGGGGGGGGGGCTGGTTTAAGTCTCAAATAATTTTTTGGGTTAGGGCCGATTTCAAAATAATGTTTTTGGTTTTGGGCCTGAACTAGTCGGCCTATTTATAACTCTGCCCCAAAAATATCTAAGTTGTGGATTGTGACCATAATCTTAATGCACAGTAACGCACAAGCGCAATAATGCCATAAAGTAGCTAAAACACTTAATAATATCATAAAACGGAGCATTCTACTTTAAGTTTTAGTTGATTACAAACATAAAAATATACTAATTGCTAATGATAGCGAAATCAACATTTGGGAAAAATAAATGTAGGCCCATTGAGTCAAAAACATGGTTTTGTTTTTCAGACATGTTCAAAAGGAGTTATCTTGACTAGAATATGACATCGCAAGCATAGGCGTAGCCAGGACTTTTGATTAGGGGGGGGGCAAACCACAAATCACATGCAATGACGTCATTAAAAATTTTCAAAAAGGAACTTTTTGTGGGGCAACGATATCGTAGAATGGAAGATCTGAAGTCGTGATTTGTGGTCACTTAACCAAGATTTGGGTAAAGAGAGAGGACGAAAACTAACAGTTAAAAGGCGAAAATGTCTAACTTGGGGACGTGTTTGAGAAAGCTAGTGTACTTAAACGTATCACAGACGAGGGTCTGGGGGCGGATCCCCAAGCCGCCGGTGGCTATGGGGGTCTGGGGGCAAAGCCATTTTAATCCCACCTAGCCATTTTAATCCCCGATTTTGTAAGTTTTTGGAAAAAAAAGCTATTTTAATCCCACTGGACCACACTTCGCACGTGTTCACAGCCATTTGAAAGAACTAGATTTTTAACATTGAAAGCCAATCGAAAAATTTTGATTGTTTAATCCTTCTTTTACTTGCAATTAAATTTCAAAACACGTTTAAAATCTTGCATTAAGGTGTAAAATTTTAATTGTAAGTGGTTTGGTCAATGTAGGGGGAAGTAAGGCACATTGCCTTCTGCAATATTTTAGCAGTAAATAATAATCCACTCAAAGAATTTCCTTTCATAAAGTTTACCAGTTATAGGAGTACATGTACGGCCAAGGGACCCAGGACCCCTCAATTCAAATTCAATAATTTGTTCAATGAGCATTTTCTTAGCTATCTTTTTTAAAGTATTTTGTGCGTAAAAACTGGCGAGGTGGGAGTGAATCGTTATTGAAAATGGTGCAATAGATGGTTAGACTTACTAAACATGTTATTCCCGGGCTGGATTTACATTGCGCGGTGCCTCTGGCACTTCGGGGATTTTTGCAACATCCTCCAGCCAAATATAAGTGAAGACCAAAAAAGACCTACTATCTGAGGGCGGGGCCCTGGCACTGTGTCATATGGCAAATCCGGCGCTGGTTATTTCATTACGTCCATAAAAAGTTTAGATGAGGGTCTGAGGTAGTAACGTTTAGGACAAAAACTTTTGATTTCACCCTGGTTATACGTTTAAATTGGTTGGAAAAAATTGAATTCAGGAGGTGCGCCGGGTCCCCTTGTCAATATTATTCATTGTTAATAACTGTTGTGCGCGTGTACTGTTGTACGCGAAGATGCTAAAGAAAACTGAAAATGAAGAAACAAGACTTTTTTGTCAAATTTGTGTCATCGGTGCATTTCGACTGAGGGGCGCGGGCCCCCTGGGACACCCCCCTGGCTTCACCTATGATTTTGAGATAAGATTCCGCCCTTAAGTTCTTTCATGAAAAAAAAAAATTCAAAGCAAAATTAAAATAACTTTTTTTCCAAAACATGGAGGACTTGAGTCAAGTCACTTGACAGTTTTTTGAAACCTCCAGGAATTGCATGACATTATTATGACGTGGACAGTAGGGTGTATCGTTTTTGACTTTTTTTTTCAAAATCTAGATGGCTAGTGATAAAAAGTGGCACATGCATGAAAAAACGACGTGTGCAAAATTTTAGCGCAATTGGGGATGCTTTTGAAGTTCCGCCGGGGGGTAAATATTCAAATTTTGGCAAAAAAGGGGCAATTTTCAAAGTTAGTGTATGTAATGAAAACAAAAATATTTTTGACCTGGCTAGCGGAGGTGGAGTCCTCAAGGACATCCTTGGCCTCAAGGACGTCCTCGAGGACACATTTTCAAGTCCTTGGCCTTGGTCTCGAAGCCTCAAGTCCTCGAAAATTGTCCTGTCCTCGGCTCGTGGAAAGCACTATTTTTTGAATGGTTAAAATTTTGTAGATCGGCTGAAAACTGTTTTTCTAGACCGTTTTTTTGGAGATCGACGGAAAAAAATTTTTAAGACCTTTTTTCTTAGGAAAACACTTGCATTTGTGTCCTTGATCCTTGGCTCGAGCCTTCCTGTTCTTGACCTTGGCCTCGGATTTTTTTTGTGTCCTAGGCCTCGAACCTTGTGTCCTCGACTCTACGTCTGCTGGCTAGAAGCAAAATTGCAGTACTAGGTCAGCAAAACATCATTCTAAAACTTATTTTGTATTGGTATGAAGATTTCAGGTCCCGCTTTGGCAGCAGGTAAACCCTAAATTAGCTAAAATTTAGGAAATTTGTATTTTTTAATAGGTTTTTCTAATGCTTATTCGTAACTATTTGCATTACTGAGCACTGCATTTATTGGTATTGTTTAACTTTCTTAGCCACTAATAGTTTTTAAATGATTTTCTGTTTTTAGTAACCAGTAGGCTATGGCTTGCAATTACATTCAAATTAAGTGACGGGCACATAGAAAGTTTATGAACTGCTAGTTACTGTAATTTTCCAGTTTTGTTCAGCGCTGCTCCTTTGATATTACAACAATGTGGCGTTGGCATAGGTGGGCAAGTTAATGCAAAACGTTAGCTCTGTTAACCACTAGTCCGTTAACAAACTTCACACCTCCGTTAACGTTAATTCGTTATTTTTAGCTTTATTTAACGGAAGTTAATAAAGTCCGTTAATTCGTTAACATTTTGCGTGCAACTTACATTTCGTTTTATTCACTCGCTTCTAGAACACGTATTGACGCTGTTGAGCTGATTGTATGGAAGTATTTATTGCTATGGTGGTCCTTTTGTGTTTTAGAAGTTACATTTGACAGCCTAATTTAATTTTAAGATAAAAAATAAGTTAAAATGCTCTAACGAAGCTGCGATCGGAAAGTCTTTGGAAATTGTGAACAGCGATAAGTAATAGATCTATGAGGCTGCAGCTTATTATTTGCCACAAAGAGCTCCTTTCTTCGCTCCTATAAAACTCGTGCTAATATGCAACAGGTGTTACCAGAGCAAACTGGTTTGTAGCGGTACGATGAATGAATGGTGCAAGATATTAACGATAAAAACCTTAAGGGAAGTTAATAGAACTTAACGGAAGTTACTTTAGTCCATTAACAGAACTTAACGGAAGTTAATTTAGTCTGTTAACATGAAAAAACTTTTTAACGGATTAACGCGTTAATGAAAAAGTTAGCTTCGTTATCAACGGATTAACGATTAACGGACTTGTGCCCACCTATGGGCGTTGGTATCGAGTTTTGCCATTTGTGCGGTTTATTATCACCAGATTACTTGAGCTTGAAAAGCGCTGAATTTGCAACAGTGAGGACATCATAATAATATCATTAATATGAACATCAGATAGCTAGTTTTATACCCTTTTCTACTGATAGCAGATAACGAAATTCTCAGATCAGCCTGAAATTTAATCTGTGGTGGCAAGTTATTTTTTAAAAGTAACCCATTGGTCAAAAAATGAAAAGATCTAATTAAGATCACCAGCTACCTATCTTTGAATTGGTCAAAAAAGTGACTCAGTTGCAGTTTAGAAAGTTGCAGTTACTACAGTTACAAGTCCTGTTTGTGGGCGAAAGTTTGGGCCGAGAGGCAAAAATTTGGACTAGTTACAGTTACTAGTTACTTCCCACCGCTTGGTTTAATCCATTGGTTTACCTCTACCGAACAATACAAACTTTTTCAGGAGCTAAGGGTTTATTTCTCAGCAGATTAGTAGAACAATGTTTAAATGGATACTTTGAAGTTTAATCTTTACACCTTGTTCTAAATACACTTAAAGTAAAAACATAGATTCTTGCAGTTGCTCATTAACAATGCTTCAAAAACTTTTGAAGTTGTACAGGATTGTATGCTGCTTCAAATTATTGTTTTACTTTCGAATTATTTTTGTTGCACCACAACTCAGAAACACTACTCCATTGATCGTTTTACTAGGCTATTGATTATTTTCAATTAGGGTAACCTCATACTTAATCGAACGTTTTTGGAGTTTTACGAAGCGCCCTCATCAGGAAACTAAAAATAAGGTAAAATTAACTACTAATATCACTTTCACATAAACAGAAACATACTTAAAAGTCCTTTTCTCAACTTACAATGATAATTTGGACGAACAACTACATCTGGCTAAACTGTCATTTTACATTCAGGTAATTCAAAATTGGCAATTGATGAAAATACAATTATGACGTTACACAAAATGATGACTTCACAAACTATCATTAGCTATTAGGCTATCACGGTAAAAATTACTTCACACTCAAAAAAAATAAACACTTAATAAACATACGCACATACACACTTACTAAAAAGGAGGCCCCATTTGCATATATTTGTTTATTGATAGTTGGATTCTGCTTTTTGATTAGGAGCGCTTCATGTATTTTCGCCTCATACGCATTATTACGCATTACGCTAAACCGGTCTAATTGAAATTTAGGGTTTTCATTTAGGCAGCTGTTGCAATTCAAAATGTGGTTTTTGCTTGCACTTTTGTTTGATTTGCGATCACTATCGTGTTCCTTCGCTCTTCTCACCAAATGCCGTGCAGAATAACCTATGTAGGTTATGTTCACATCGCGTAAACATGTGTATTTGTACACGACATTTAATTGTAGATAAGAAGGTGTTCGGCTCTTGGTTGTTAAAATAGCTAGAAATTTTGGTGGTTTTGAATATGGGTGTGATTTCTGTGTTCAATTTACTTTTGATTAAAACCCGTATATTTTTGAAAAAAGTAGTTGACGTTTTCCCGAATACGGCACTGTAAAAAAGAACTTTTCTTTCTTGCGGTTTAGATGAATTCAAATCTTGATTGCATGCGCTATTATTTTGAATCAAAAGTTTTTCCAGAATTCGGTTGAAAAACGATATACGATATCCATTTTTGCTAAATAATTGTTTCCAGTTACGTAGTTCGTTTTGAAAGTTTTGTCGATTAGTTTGTTGTTTTGTCGATTTGTACTGTGAATTGCTTTATATTTTTTGTACCCTGAGTTGAATTACAAGTGGCTGCAAACTCGACAACCATTTTTGACAATTTTTCATGTAACGTTTTCTATACAAGTGTTATATAGTTTAAATTTATCACGCGCACTGGATTCAGGGGTGCACCCGGAAATTTTTAAAGGGAGGGGGGTATTTTTCAAAAATCATCCAGTACCCAATTGTGATTAATTTATTTTTACCGTTAGCCATTATAGTCAAACAGGGTTTCGCGGTAATAGTTGCATTTTATTACCACATTTGTTTATCAAGAACCCCTGTAATAGCGATTTAGTTGTTGGTTGTGAAGATTGTGTGCGAGAGATTAAGTTACCAATTTGGGGGCCTTGGAACAAAGCTCCCAGCCGGTGGGCAATTATTGCAATTTTGGCGACAACAATAACCATTAATTATTCGTTTGCGTGCTATCTGGCCTAAGGGCTACCAGCGCGGAAGCCTAAGGAAGAGTCACCAGAACGGCGACTTCTTTAAACGCAAGCAATGCGAAAAATTAGTCTTACCGCAGGAATCGAACCTGCAGTCTTCGGATTACCGGTCCACTGCTCTACACTTGAGCTAGAGAAGACATCTACTCGCTTGCTTAATTTTGCCTATTTAAACCCAGCAACTTAATGCTTGATCTGTGATGTTAATAATAATTTAGTTGTGATGTTTTGACGTTTGCTGGCCAGAGCTTTTGTAATTATTTGTTTGCGTGCTATCTGGCCTAAAGGTTTCCTTAGGCTTCCGCGCTGGTAGCCTTTAGGCCAGATAGCACGCAAACGAATAATTATAAAAGCTCTTGCCAGCAAACGTCAAAACATCACAACTAAATTATTATTAACATCGTAGATCAAGCATTAAGTTGCTGGGTTTAAATAGACAAAATTAAGCATGCGAGTAGGCGTCTTCTCGAGCTCAAGTGGTAGAGCAGTGGACCGGAAATCCGAAGGCTGCAGGTTCGATTCCTGCGGTAAGACTAATTTTTCGCATTGCTCGCGTTTAAAGAAGTCGCCGTTCCGGTGACTCTTCCTTAGGCTTCCGCGCTGGTAGTCCGTAGGCCAGATAGCACGCAAGCGAATAATTTTAAAAGCTCTGGCCAGCAAACGTCAAAACTCAAAACATCCAACTAAATTATTATTAACAACAACCACGTTAACGCCATTTCAATGACATTTTGCACGTTTCTAGAGCATTTAGAAAAAGCTAAATTACTAAGATTTGTAAGAGTTACAAAGAATTTGTTTTGCTCCATTCAGTCAGTCTCCGCACAGCGATGGCGGAACCATTTTGAAAGTGAGGAGGGCCCAAAGTCTATCCAGTTCTTTCACCTACAGCGCATAACGCGCAGTTATAAGCTTACAGCGATTTTCGTTGTTTTAGCACTAGCTACTGCTAATGCAGCATGTCGCTAAAGGTTACCGAAACAACGCAGTTCGTTTAAAAAAGTGCGCCCATAAATGTTATTCCAAGCCGTAATTAATCATCAAAAACTATAGCAATAATATTAGGCCTATTCAATACCCATAATAAAACAGTCGCAAATTTGGTTACAGCCAAAATGCTACATTGTTATTTGTTAGTAAACACACTGCAAATGTACACATTAAACTCGACATACAGCCCGATAAAAAGGATACCTGATAAGCTAGTGCCTTGCCTCAATTTTTTTCTTGAAATGTAGAGGATATACTGACCAATTTTTTCCCTTTGTCTACATATTACATTGCAGGCTTTTAAACTCCCGATATTTTTTAAAGTTCCGACTCCTGTACTCCACGAGTCCACAGTCTTGCTTAAATCTATGAGAACTTAATTTTTTTGTAGTAACGTATAGCTTAACAAAGATTTGCCAAAATCTCCACTATTTGATCACTGTTAATTTTGCGACTGCGATTCCACTAGCTTGTCCGCTTGACTTAAAAATAAACTCAGCTTATCATATTATGGGTCTATTGCAAACCGTAAATTGTAAATGGCAGTTTTATATTTCTATTCCAAACCAAGTCTTCAGCCCTCCGTTTAGCTAAATTTGCAAACTTACTTATCATTGTGGGAGTACCAGTACCGCTTCGACTATCATAGCTTGAATTTAAATCGCTGGCAAGGCCACTACCATTATCCGAATTTTCGTCGCTGTCTTCCCCTTGGTTTATTATTAGCTGCTTAGATGGAGGTTCTAAACTTGACTGTTCTGCTAACGAACGTTTGCAAAAAAACGATGTTATCTTTTTCCTTTTATTTCTATATTAGCATAATAAACGTGCTAAACTCAACAGCAACACATACAAATAATACATAACAGACGCGTAGCTAGAAATCCGCAATTGGGGGGGGGCTGTTTTGGGGAAAATAGCCAATGGGGGTCTGGGGGCGAAGCCCCCAGCCGCCGGAGGCACAGGGGTTTGGGGGCAAAGCCCCCAGCCGCCGGAGGCACAGGGGTCTGGGGATGGAGCCCCCAGCGCTCGAAAATTTTGCATTTTTTAGCAAAAATGACTTAATTTTAGGGCTATTTTGATTAAAAAATAATGCTTTTAAAACGTGGCTAAGAAATTGGCAGTGCAAACATGATTAAACTGGTGGCATAAATGGGCTATTTGGGAGGTGGCTAATGGTAAAATGTTTGTTCTCTTGTTGAGATGCTGGTAAATTATAAAATAGAATAGTTCAATTAAACTAACACGGAGTAATCTATTTTGTATACAGTTTATAGAGAAAAAAATTGCCGGGGGGGGGGGGGGGGGGGAGGGGGGGGTGGCTAATGAAAAGAGATTTGAGAGAAATAATTGGTAATTAACTAATACTGAATAGCCCCCCTATTCCGTAGTTTATTGTATATTTGTTGATGACACCTATGTTTAGCATTTTTACACTTGCGATCAAATTTGATTGCTTATTTTTGACGATTTTTCAAAGTTTTTATTTATTTGTTAGTTTTGTTTTTGACAAATTAGCCCTCCTCCTCTGAATACATGTTTCAAAAGATGTTTTGAATCACTATTTAGTCCACTCCAGTGCATAAAATAGTCTCAAAAGTGCTAAAAACGTAATGTTTTCCCCATTTTGCATTTTGGTCGACATGCCAATGGGGGGGCTACAGCCCCCCCCCCCTTCCCCCCTGGCTACGCTACTGACAACGCTTTTTAGAGCAAGTGTCGTTTGAGGCATTCCATTTTGGCTTCCTTCCAAAAGTTACTTGAAACGCATGAGTGCAAAATATGAAGAATGCGTCGTTTCTTCCTTTTCCAGATTCAACACGTTACTTTTTGCGTTAGTATCCATTCGCTATTTACTATTTTTGTGGTGGTCAAGAACAAAAAAATGAATGAATTATCTGAGAAAATAATGTAGCATAGTACTCATTTTTTACACCACAAATTAACCTAAAATTGTTCATCAGCTGCACACCAATCAAATTCGCTCCTATTTCGCCCGTGACGCCTATAATAATTATGTAACAATGCAAAGAATGGCGGCTGGGTGCAATAACCGTGGAGAGGGGAGGTTATTTTTAGAGATTTGAAATCACTTTCAAAATAATGTAAACATCGTACAGTTGCAAAAATGACAGCCGCACAGGTATTAAACCTAAACCGAAGGTATCGTACTCTTAACACGAGCATCGCAATTGGGAATGGAATCGATCTCGTGTCAAGCTTAAGAGGAGAAATTACGCTACAAAAATTATTTTGAGTCATCGTCGTAAAAGTCAATGCATATAATCTAATGCCTTCCCACCCGGTTAGGAGTGTGAGTCTGCATTCTACGCCTTCTGGTTTCGACATCTATGATATTAAGTTGCAAAAACATTTTTCAGCCGTGTTATTTTAGAAAAAAATCACATAAATTAGGGCCCCCCCTGGTTCCGCCACCTATGTCTCCGCACACTTACTGATCTGGTCCAAAATACGTTTAAATTTTAAATGCTGAAAGATTGCGTATTTGACTTAAATGTTTTTAGCGAATACGTTTTTAAATTCAAAAGACTCGTTAGTGGTACAGAATTTCCAAATAGCTTTTAATAACGTTGGAGCGATCATTTCCACTCTTTGAGCAATGGGTAGCCTTGAAAAAGGCTCTTTCAGATTGTACGTTTTCATCCAGCTCTCTTCAGGAGTCTAATCAGTCTACTCTGCAATAAAGAAATATTAAAATACGGTGGTATACATGCAGTTTTATTACATTGAACTAGATGATTGGTTGTATTATGACGTATGATGCTGCAAAAATCACCAAAAATACAATAAAGTTAATTCCAAAATGTAGAAAAAATACTTGGAAATGATAGCTTCGACGCTATTGAAAGCTTGTTTTAAATTCCTGAATAATACGGTTGCAGAATTAAAATCTCGACGTTTGATTATAATTTTGTTGTGGCTTTGATTTTCAAACAATGGCGACTTTTTCCACTAAATTGTCGTAGACTGTCTCTTGTTAGTTTCAAGCTCTGCTCTGTTCAGAAGTTTTTGGTCGGGTATAATATATCTATTATTTAATATCATAGGATGTATTATATACACATTAGTTAACCAATGCTTCAGTCAGCACTATTGTACAGTAGGCGAGACAAATGCAAAATTTTCAATTGGTAGGTAAATATCGTCCAGGATCAAATTACGACCCTAAAACAACATCTTAAGTGATTAATAATAACTCACGTGATTATTTAGCGAAAAGTAAATATAGCAAAGCGTTAGAAACTGCATTATATTAGCAAAATTTTTGTTTTTGTTGCTGCGTGTGCCAATATGACGCAAGCCAATCGTGCCCGTGCGCCGCAAAATTGGAAATCGCGGGTGGAGATTGCATGCGTCCGGATTAGGTAAGAAAACTTTGCAAACATGTAGCGTAAAACATTTTTAATTATTGAAAAAAATGCAATAAAAAATCAATTTGCTTTTGAAGCTACTTTTATCAAAACTTCTAACCCCGCTCTCTGCCGACGAAAAGAATTCCTGTACAGCTTAAAGGTTGTACCTACACAACTAACGTTCTATCATTGATTCTTTTCTCGCCAATCCTGCTTGGCTTTTTGCTATAGCCGCTCCTTTTCCAGCGATCTCTATTCTGACGATTGTTCTTGACAAGTGTCGTATAAAAAGCTTCGAAGATATCAACATTTTAATCAAAATGAAACTTTTTTGTTTGAAAAACTTTTTTTTTTTCGAAAAAAGCTTTTATTAAAAAAATTTCAAAAACATTAAAAAAACATTTTTTTGAAAAAAAAATGTTATTTTAGAAAAAAAAAATTTTTTAGAAAAAATACTTCTTTTTGAAATAAAAGTTAAAAAAAAATTGTTTTGAAAATTTATTACCTCTGGCGCCTAAAACTCCATACGCCTAAAAGTCCCGGTGCCTAATCGGCGGCACGCGAATGTCCCGCGCTTAAACGTCCGCGCATAAAAGTACTAAACCGGCCTGGGCGACTTGAAAATTGCATACGATTTGCTGTTTACACGAGCGCGACTTTACCATGGGACTCTCGAGACGTTGAAATCGATCTCGTGTAAGTGATCACGGGCGAGAACGATTCTTGCATCGAGTCGCGCAAAATATAATCCGCATTGCAAATCGCAGGTGTTGCTTACACGGCGGCGATTCTTGCCAAACGCGATCGCGGCAAGCGAGTCTCGCCTTGTGTGAGTACTGAGTAACCACTCTGCGAGAAAGATTTTCACTCATAAAAAATCTTCGAATCGCGTTGCAAAAAACTGGTGGTGGTGGTGGTACTACCCGACCCCTTCCGAGGGATGGGGGCGCGGAGGAACTCCGCGGAGACCCAACAGTCGGGCCACACCCCAAGGTCTGGACCATAGATCGAGAATAGAGAGAGAGGAGCCAAAGATAGATTTGCGAAGGGGTTCAGAGGCAGGACAGTCGAGAAGGAGATGATTGAGGTCCTGTAGAGGGTGTCCACAGGCACTACAATCAGAATTCTCCTTCCTACTGATCCTGTGAAGATATGAAGATAGAAGAAGACTGTGACCATGGCAGCAAAGACGAGAGAGCTCACTGCGTATGGAGCGAGAAAGAAGAAGTTCCTCCAAAGAGACTTTGGTGACTCGGAAGTTCAGATGGGAGTGTGAGATGTGACATCTCCAATTGCGGTATTGGGAATAACGGACTTAGGCAATAACTGGAGGGAGAGGGCTTGGGATCGCATCAGTGGGCAGAGAGGCACCAGTTTTGGCAAGTTAATCCGCTTTTTCATTTCCGGGGAGACCTGCGTGTCCGGGGACCCATTGGAAGCTCAAAGTGGTGTTGTTGGAGAGGGAGGAGGCAAGGGACCAAACATTCCATAGGGACACAGATAGGAGATAAGAGGGGGCTGAAGAAAGGATAGAGAGGGCAGATTGAGAGTCGGTTAGGAAAAGAACTGACTGGAATTTGCAGGTCATCAAATGGCTAGTACACCAAGCAAGATCTTGCTTGAGGGCAAAGGTTTCAGCTGTGAAGCTGGAGGCAATTGGACCAGGGGAAAAGGATAAGAAATGAGATGTGTTGCATTTGGAGCATGTTGCATACACTCCAGCGCCACCAGGACCAAAAAGGGAGGGGACAGATCCGTCAGTCCATACTTGAATATCAGACGGGGGGAGGGAGGATAGTCTACTTGAAACAATTTGGAGTCGGGCTGTACTGCTGCCTGTGCAGTCGGGAATGAAGGGGGAAACAGTGAAGTGGGTTGTGGACCATGGGGGAAAAGGGGGGCACGTGATCAGAGACTCGCGTGGGGATGGGAGTGGTTGTGTGGCTGAAGAACAGGATGATCTCCAGGAGGGTTTCTTCTTTAGTCGACAGGGAACGTTTCTAATTGCCAGGGCATAAAGGCTGGAGAAGTCGGGGGGGAGGCGCAGAGCACGTTCAAAGGAGTAGAGGGTCTGATGCTCTAAAGTCAGCTTTAGAGGAGGGAGTTGGGCCTCGAAAAGGAGTAGTGAGGAGGGGGCGGAAGAGAGGCAACCAGTAATGACCCTGCATGCAGCTCGACCGAAAGGTCGCCCCCATTGTCTCGGACTGTTTTTTCGCTGGGCCGCCCATTGACCGGTCACAACTGGGCGGCTCCTCTTCTTCTTTTTGACCGGACCCCCTTTCGGCGTCTCCTTATCCTGGCATTGCTCCTTATTAATGGCAATGTCCACCCTAACCCAGGCCCCATCAGCAATCATCCTCACCCCAGGTACCCCTGCTCCATCTGCCATCTAGATGTGGGCAGAGATTCTCTTCAATGCTCTGCTTGCCTTAAGTGGGTGCATTTTCTTTGCTCCTCTCTCACCCGTGCTGACTTTCGCACAATCTGTGCAATTGGCACTGCAGTGGGCTGGCGATGCCCAGCGTGCCATCCCCAAAAAATTTTTTGCAAAAAACTCGCCCGGGTAAATGTGGCTTAACTCAAATTTAATCTAAACTGAAATCCTTAACCTACTCTAAGCTAACTCTAAGTCCAACTCTAACTAACCCAAACTTAAATCCTAACGTTGCCACTTAAAAAAGGAAGTAAAAAAGAACGAGATTTAAAAATCATGAAAATTTAAGATCAGCCAGCTTTAGCCCTGGCCCTGAGCGGAATATTGCAAGGACTTTTTGTAAACATACTTTATTTTTTTACCGGTACTAAACTGCAGTATCCCCTACTGTTAGCTATCATCCTTATTCCGTACTAACCAGTAACAGCAGGTTCTTAGTTACTGGTAAGCAGGGCCTCAGAGAAAAACTTTTTCAGGGGGTACAAAGGTTGATACCGGGCCCCCAAATCTTAGTGGGCCCCCCAAGCATTATTGGGGCCCATGTCGTTAAATCCTTTTTTGTCCGATGAGTGTAAATCTTCATCTAAAAGTGAAGGGATAGCGATATTCGCATACACTTAGGACCTATGAAAAACACAACTAGACATAAAATTGGTTTAAATCCAGCTAGGGGGTGTGGGGGAATGCTGTGAGCTCCCCCAGCAGGGTCCGGGGCAGAGCCCCGAAAGCTTCAACACTTTTTATGTTTCTCGAGGGTAAAATACAGCATTTGATCAACATCCCAGTACCAAACTTGCTTAAATTGACAAGCAGAAAACGTGATATACATGAAAGAAAGTATGTGTGGGGGATGATGACATTGACACAATATTACACAATATACTCGTACAATGACTTTAATACTGCATATTAGGGTGGAGCACCAAAATTTTTTTTCGAATTTTGAAATCTCCCAATCACCATAGCATAGCCATTCAGCAGTATATCAAACCCTGAAAATATTTTGTTCCTGTATCTTTATTAAGTACTGCCCCAGGACCACTCAATTTTTTTCCAAAACTGCTAAAAATCGTTATTTTTAAACAAATTTTTTTTTTTTAATTTTGAACAGCAGTAAAAGTTTTTTTTCAAATTTAGAAATCTCCCAACTGCCATAGCATTGCCATTCAGCAGTATATCAAAGCCTGAAAATATTTTATTTCTTTATCTTCATTAAGTACCGCCCCAAAACCATTCAAATTTTGCCAAAATTGTTAAAAAGTTGTTATTTTTGAACCAAAAATAATAGCTGAATCTTGCGCGTTTATTGCAATGTCTGGTAAATCTACAGCAAAAAAGCAGTTATTTTTATCTTCTAAAAGATTAGTGTACTAGCGATTTTATACATGGTACAATTTCTTCTCACAGTAAACTGTTATATTGCTGCAACACACCGAATCGTAGTTTTGAAAAAAGAGAAGAAAAATGAGGTATTTGAAAAATATTTTTCAAATAGCCTCAAAATAGTCATATGTAGCAATTGTGTTAAATGTTTCAAAACATAGGCGATAGAAACAGTGTGTTAAGTGGTACCCGAATCACAAAAATAGCTACGAGTACAAACTCCAAAGAGGACATAATGGTGGCTTGCTGCACAGCAGTTCAATTCGCCAAATCACAAAAACTATTTACATTATGGCACAAGTCAGAGGTCTACTACTAAATTATTAAGCCAAAATTACAAAGTTTTCCGGCATTGAAAAGTTGGTCTATTATTGAACAAGGCCTACAAATTCCGATTTTGTGTTAAATGCGCTCATGGCACTGCGCGACCTTAATGTTGCTTTAACCATTCCATCTCTCTGATTTGCATCACTAATACTAAAGGAAGCCTCTGAAACCAGTTTTACCAGCCTTTCTACAGCTTGGGAATGGCAAGGAATGGCAACCAGTTCTGTTTCACAATCCACAGGATTCTCTGCAAGACTCTTCAAAGTTTGATTAGAGAGGTTTCGCAGTAGTGGAGGAGCAGTTGTTATCGAATCCGTCCAATCAATAAGATCAATGCAATCTTCACAGTGAAAATCAACTTTAGGCACTTTGAATACCCTGATAGGTTGAGCTGATCTAGTAGCCCTAGCTACTTCGACTCTTTTGGCTGCTAACATTCGTATGTGCTTTCTGTCATCAATCAGCATTCTCAAAAGTAGATTTTCAGGATGAGCATAATAGGCATTACGCTGAATCACAGGATCCACCACATCCAACAGACGTTGAGGTAGGTACCTGCTACGATGAATCAATTGCCAGAGGTGCATGCTTCCATGGAAACAGGAGTTGTATGCTTTAATGTCAAACCACATAGGAACGTACACTTTCATAACGTGCGTTGCTAGAGTGATTAAACCGTCAGAGGGTTCGGTTAGGGCCATATAAAGACGCAACAATCGACAAGCAGTAGTAAGCCAGCGAGCATGGTGCATCAATCCAGGAGTACGTCGCTCTAAATCTTTAGAACATTTGCCAGTAGAAACGGCAACAGCCAGTTCATACAATAATTGTTGATCAGTGCTAAGATCCTTTGGATCAGATATCTTCGGTAAGTTGCTATAGATAGGTTGGTAATTTATCACATCCAACTCATGGCAATTTTCAGTGCTGGGCACCGCAAGTTTTCTTTTAAGTCCGCAGTCCGCAAATCCGCAACCGAATTTCAATTTTCTTAATCCGCAACCGCAAGTCCGCAATTACACGTTTAAAAGCTTAGTCCGCAACCGCAAGTCCGCAACGACGTTTCAGGATTCTTGAATCCGCAACCGCAAGTCCGCAACTTCGTAATTCTTGAAGTCCGCAACCGCAAGTCCGCAACTTCGTAAATCTTGAAGTCCGCAACCGCAAGTCCGCAACTTCGTAATATTTGAAGTCCGCACCGCAAGTCCGCAACTTTTTTGAGCCGAGTCGAAGAGTTTTGCAATTGACTATGTCCCGAACTGAACTGCTCATAGTTGATTAGCAAACATAAGTCAAAAGCTGTGACTTGTGGAAGTATAGCAAGCGTATGGTGGATACATTCCACGCAATAAAAGGAATTACTCACCAACGTTGATTGTAGTAAATGTACAACAGCATGACTTGTTATTGAGCTGCTTTTTCGAATGGCAAACTTAAGAATTGTCCAGCCCCTCTTACTCTAAGGTCTATCTCAAAATAGATTTAAACGCTGGTATTTTTGGTTAAAATTTTTAAGGGACTTGGCTAAGGGGGGTTGTAGCTCCCAGCCCTCCTGGTTGCGCTTATGCTTATAAAATAGGTGCCTAAACGGCATGGAAGTATAATGCACAACCCACCGACCAACCCTTAAAAATGCTACAATGATGCTAGGGATCCGAAGACAAAAAACCATTGGATTACAGTCAGAAGCCATCAAATAGCAAAGCACAATCCGTATTTTCGCTTACAACAAGATATTCTAAACAAACATTTTTTTTTCAAGGCAGGAAAATGTTCAAGGTAGGAAAAGGCAAACGTAGTAAAAGGCAAAAAACATTCATATCACTAATCGTAACTTATTACTAAATTTTCGGTTCTAGTTTCTATAAATACTGTAGGAACGAGATAACCACACGCTACCAGCAGTGCCGTCGCCAGACCAAACGAAGTGAGGGGGCCCTAGCCGAAAATGGGGGGCACTATAAAATGGACTGAACTTTTGCACATAAAAAGTGATATTTTAAAGCTACTATTTTATATTCATCTTTGAAAAAAGACACACGTAAGCCCGGTAGCGTTTATTAGCTCGTTTCGTATGCGGCCCGTACAATCGCTTGAAAAATCTGTTTGCAGGAGTGAATGCGACCAGAAGCGCAACCAGGGTTTTGCTAAGAGAGGGGGGCTTGAACCAAAAGTAAATGTTTTTTGCACAAAAATTGTCTAATATAGGTCCCGTGCTGAACAAACCGTTGCAACTCAAGCGTGTCACAGAGGGGCACAGCCCCCAGATGCTGGGTGATTTTTGCGATTTTTCGGCAAAAATAGCAATTTTATAACGCCATTTAAATCACATTTCGCACGTTTCAAAGCCATATCAATAATTACAGTAAATTGCTAAATTTCAGAAGTCATTGAAAGATTTAAGCGTCTAGTTGAGCCCCCGTATACTTCAGGTCAAGTCCAAAACACGTTTAAACGCTTACTCTTTTTTTGGTTATATTTTTTAAATAACTTGGCCAAATGGGGCTGATGCCCCCCTAGCCCCTTCCCCCTGGTTGTGCGACTGATTGCGACCTAAAATAAATCTTTAGTGTGCTCTAAAAAAAAAACAGTTGGTCTTTTAAAAAAATGTTTTCAGGTTTTGTTTCTGGTCATAATCACTAACGAAATACCGGTAACGCTTCTGTAGGCATACATCCCTATTTCGCTACACATCCGTAAAGGCGTGTTAATAAGACGGATTATTGGGTCACATTTATGTAAAGCAGTTGGTGGCCAGCAATTTTGCAAACAATCGAGAAAACTTCAAACGAGAATTATGTTTGAAAATTATTATTTGTTTTTCCATCATTGCCTGTTGTCTTGTCGTTACGTGATGCTCCAAAACAGCATTATGAACCGAAATGGGGGGCACAAGCAGTCGTTTGGGGGGTACGGCACCCCTGTCCCCACCGTAGCGACGGCACTGGCTACAAGTACAAAAAATAATACAACAGTGACTAATTTGGTGAACTCACGGTTAAAAACAACAAAGCCATACTTTGAACAAGGGCTGCCAAATCGAACTTAAACTCGAAAAAAGTCGGTGGTTGTGCCAAACTCGAAAAACCAGCATGTCAACAAAAAGAAAGCGATTAAGCCGAAAAGCAGACTTAGTATTTTTGTCAGCTTGAACTCGAAAAACTTGATATTTTTGCCGAACTTGAGCTCGAAAAAATTAAATTGATATTTAATGTTTGACTTGGTAAAAACATGAATATTTTACAAAAATAGAAAGGAATTTAAATATTTGTATAAAACTTGCGGAATTGCGGACTAAAATTAAGAATAGTCCGCAACCGCAAGTCCGCAATTTCAACTGCCAAAGTCCGCAAGTCCGCATGTCCGCAACTTTTTTTGTTAGTCCGCAATTGCGGATTTGCGGACTTGCGGACTAATTTGCGGACTTGCCCAGCTCTGGCAATTTTCCAGAGCTTTTCCAATTGGCCCAGAAAATGCTCTTGGACCATGTGTCACTCCATCGATTGCAATTAACAGATATCTCAATGGAAGTTCGTTGGCATGAAAAAGGCACACAAGCCATTGCATTGGTTTGCCTGCAGCCTCTTCTATTTGACGAATTATACCTTTTTTGTAACCAGTGTTTAATGCAGTACCATCACAGCCAATCGCTAGTATTCGAGATTTGTGGATATTAGATTTCTGAAGAAAGGTAATGATGGAGTTCGCAACAGTATTAGAATCACTTTTGTGAACAGCAACGTGCCCAACATATTCCGATTTCGGTTCTGCGACAAGAGTGTAATGTTCTTCCTTTTCAAAAGTTGGGTAGTATTTGCCAGTCCCCTCGTCTTTTGTTATCGTCTTTGTTTTGTCTTTACGCCCGTCGAAGAATAAAGCTTTAACTTCCACAGAATTTTCTTCTTGCAATTCGTTTCTCAATTTTGATCGTTCTCTTCGAATTTTCGAACGATCTATAACACTGGAAGTGTCATCGGCAGATACAAGGCCCATATCAGTTAAAAATGCACTAACAATAGCAGCACCTGATCTGTCACTTATGTTACGTCTATCCAATTCACAGGCCACACTAGGCAAAGACACTCTCCAAAATAATCCTTTCGAGGTTGATGGTGCGTTTTCGTCGTTTGGTACATCTGGCAGTATGTCAGAGTCTGCACCGCATGAATCTGATATGACTCTGGTATCAAAAGTTTCCGTGGTCGCTGCAAACACTTTGTCACCGGATTCTTCAGAAGCCTTCTCAGATGCATCGTTATTATCACATGAACCTGCAACATTTTCGAGTGTATTTACAGTTGCAAAAGTATCTTCACTCTCTACGACTTTGCGATTTTTGTAGCGCTCATACTGATCGACTTTCAGTTTTCTTTTCTTTCGTTGGTTAGTAACCCGAAGATCTACTCCTCCAATCACCATTTTCCTGCTTGTTCTTTGATCCAACAAAAAGTCTGTTTCTTCCGGAGGTACTTTAAGCTCTGGCTTGCATTTGCAAACACTTGCACTGGTGCATCGACAGGCAGCTATATCAAAAAGCACTTGAGCATTTGTTTCGAAATCTTTTAATTTCTTCTGATAATTGTTGGTGTGAGAGCGATCTTTGTATGGCTTCATCAAATTTCTATACGAGTCATAATACCGAGTTATTTTTTCACAAATTTTATGCTTGGACATTACGGGAATACTTGCATAATTCCATACATCAATTAACTTTTCTCAAACTGTTTGGGCTGAGACAGATTTTTTATCGGAATTCTTTTTGACGTTATCTCGCACAAGCAAATAGTAACTCATTATATCATGATAAGTAGGCAAATTTCTGCCATTGAACTCTTTTGGATAGCCAAATACAGGATAATTATCGCTACTTCTTGTTGCCATTTTTATGCTTTTGTTTTGGCTAATTTTAACCGGCAATACCGATAATATAGATGCAAAACAGTTTTATGACAAAGAGTCAAAATTCTAAAAAAAAAGAGAGCAATGAATAAAGATACATTGCTGTTGTGCTGGATGGTACTTTCAGTGACAAAGTGGACAATTAGAGCACTGTCTCTCCCTACAGGTTGTTAAAAAAGAACTGTAGTAAATATCTGTAAATACAACTAGGCTAAATTTGTTTACTGATTGAAAACTCGAGCTGCTTTCGTTAGGGGGTAGCAATACACAAAAAACTCTCTATTTTGCTCTAATATGAAAAAAGTTCGAAGCAGCAAAGGATTGCCCTTGCTCTCCTTTGCTGTGATAAGGGTTGCCCTTGCTCTCCTTTGTTGTGATAGCTAGCATATTAAAAAATAATCCCACCGAAAAGTACTGGTTATGCAACTTACAGTACTTAAGCCCCTTCAAAATTATACCGTGGCTAGTTACAACTGTACCCTGGCTCGATCATCCTTTCATGACTGGACCTAACACTTGACTAGTATTAGGTCTAAACTATAAACTCTATAGTCTGGATTGGTGTCAAAGAAATGCAGCTGTGATCTTACGCTAAAATAGCCTGCTAAGATCAACAAATCTTTGTTGAGTTTGAAGCTCGGGTAAAACGCTGATTGGCTCAACGCTTATTTAATTCTGAACTTGGAAACACAGCCTACAGTAGCCATATAATATAATGCCATATAACGTGATTGCCGTAGCCATATAAGCTGTATCTTTAAACTAGGAGTAACTGCAAAGATTGTGAACGCTGCTAAACTGCTATGGTGTTCTCCTGCTCTATCTACACTATTGCATCTTCACTGGTGACTCTACTAACGATTAGACTACAGGTTAGTAGGCGAGCTGCTACCTTCTATTTCAGTATCTGTAGTAAGCCTGCTCTTCTGAGTCTCTGCTAGATTGCTACCACACATAATGGGTAAAAGGATGCGTCATAACGAAGACGCATTTTAGGGTTTTGTCACGTCATAGATTAACAATAGACCAAAAGTATATTTTCTGCACGTGAAGAAAATATGCTTCAGATTTTGATTTCAGAGCATTTCGTAGCAAAGTGATGGCTAAGGATTTATTTATTCACATTCCGTTGGACATATAGATACACTTATCTATTTCTTTGCTACAACGATTCAGCAAACAGCTTGTAAAGCGGATAATGTTGATTTATTCGTTCACCTATCACTAATATTTCGAAATAACTGCAAAATAGGCAATTTTAGCCTTGTTTTGCAATTTTCCCATCGATTGGGGCAGTACCTAGAGTTGGATAATTTGAAAGATATTTGATATTTATAAGTTATAGGGTGGTGGCTACCGCATGGTGCATGGGAGAATTTGATTTAAGAAAGTTGATTTTTGCCCATAGTTTGGTGCTCCACCCTACTGCATATCCAAATATTTTATTGAAAAAAGTTTCTAGAAGTCATCTGCAGTTATAGACATCACAAACCCAAATTCGTATTAAAGTCATACAGACAGACTGAGTTACTAAATACTAGTAGTATAGTATGTCAACTTTGAGTCCGCTCTCTGAGGTTGAAATGCTTTTGGATCTCTGGAAATGTCGGCCCTCGTACATTGTTATACCGTAGAATTAAGGTTTTCAAGTCCGAGAAATGTAACAAAACGTTAATTTTGGGTGCAAGTGTATGGCTTTTGATGCATTTTCCTCTTTTTTTAATCAAATTGGCCACTATTGGATGCCCTAAAAGCTGTGTAGCAAAAACAACGACCAAATACCAGTACTGAATAGCAGAGGTGGAGTCGAGGACACAAGGCTCGAGGCCAAGGACACAAAAAAAATCCGAGGCCAAGGCCAAGGACAGCCTTTCCGAGGACAGACACTCTCGAGGCCAAGGACAGGAATGCTCGAGGCCAAGGCCAAGGACCAAGGACACAAGCGCAAGTGCTCTCCAAAAAAAAAAAAAAAAAAAAAAAAAAAGGTCTTCACAAAAATTTTTCAAGCGGTCTTCACTAAAAAACGTTTTCCAAAAAATTTTTCAAGCGCTCCACAAAATTTTTACATTCCAAAAAATCGTGCTGTCCTCGAGCCGAGGACAGGCCAATTTTCGAGGACTTGAGGCCTCGAGGCCAAGGCCAAGGACTTCAAAATGTGTCCTCGAGGCCAAGGACGTCCTCGAGGACTCCACCTCTGCTGAATAGGCTGACTGATATTTTTGCTGTAGGCAAGTTTGATTACGGTGTTATGGTGCGATACCAAAACTTAACGCGGAAACCTAAACTCTTCCGGGCCCCTTGAGCCCGGGCCCGGGTACAATGTACCCTCTGAACCCCCCTCTCGCAGGCCCTGCTGGTAAGTAACTTTCAATTTGTAACTGCTGCGACTGACTTAGTACAAGGTTTCATAAACTACAGGTGACACTATTAGGCTTACTTGGCAGTGCCACTTGCCAGCACGAGCAGCAGCCACAGCAAATTAAGAAGGAGCCTACTATAATCACATCGTGGCCACTGCTGGCCACAGTAAACCCTCGAACTGTGATGCCATGGTAGTATTGGTGGTAAATCCCGCATATCACACCCATGATCTCTCGCACAGACGGTGCGCTCGTGGCTATTATTAATTGCGATAATTTAAGGCAGCATAAACATTAAAAATTATGGCAGTAACTAAAGTGGAAATTTTGCATACATTGTTATGTACCTAGAAATAATATATTATTGCTACATTTTATCCCAACGGTTGTAGCCAATTTGAAAATCTGGAAGCGCCTGATTTCAAAAAAATTGCTTCCGCTTTCAGCTCTATTTCAACACTTTCGCTTCCGAGTTCGCTTCCGCTTCCAACCTCTTTCATCAAAGTGCTTCCGCTTCCACAAAAAATTAACCGCTTCCATCGCTTCCACTTCCAGCTTCCGCTTCCACATCCCTGTTTCTAACAAAAATCTTCGTGGGGATAGTTATTTAGTGCTAAAACATTGCAGGAAGAAATGTTGTTTACTTCCCCCTATCAGGATCAAATTACAAAATTTCAGTGCTGGGCACTGCAAGTTTTTTTTTAAGTCCGCAGTCCGCAAATCCGCAACCGAATTTCAATTTTCTTAATCCACTACCGCAAGTCCACAATTGGACGTTTAAAAGCTTAGTCCGCAACCGCAAGTCCACAACGACTTTTTAGGATTCTTGAATCCGCAACCGAAAGTCCGCAACTTCCTAATTCTTGAAGTCCGCAACCGCAAGTCCGCAACTTCGTAATTCTGGAAGTTCGCAACCGCAAGTCCGCAACTTCGTAATATTTGAAGTCCGCACCGCAAGTCCGCAACTTTTTATGAACCGTGTGAAAGAGTTTGGCAATCAACCACGTCCCGAAGTTAACTGCTCAGAGTTGATTAGCAAAAATAAGTCAAAAGTTGTGACATGTGGGAAGTATAGCAAACGTATGATGAATACATTCCACGCAATAGAAGAAATTACCCACAATCGTTGATTGTAGTAAATGTACCACAGCATGACTTGTTAATGAGCTGCTTTTTCGGATGGCAAACTTAAGAATAGCCCAGCCCTTCTTACTCTCAGGTCCAACTCAAAACAGATTAAAACGCTTGTATTTTTGTTTAAAGTTTTTAAGTGACATGGCTAAGGGGGGTGGTAGCCCCCAGCCCTCCTGGTTGCGCTTCTGCTTATACAGTAAGTGCCTAAACTGCGTAGAAGCATAATGCAAAACCCACTGGCGAACCCTTAAAAATGCTACAATGAAGCTAGGGATTTGGAGATTAAAAGCCATTGGATTACTGTGAGAACCCATCAAATAGCAAAGCACAATCCGCATTTCCGCTTACAACAAGATATTCTAAGAAAACAATTTTCTTTCGAGGCAGGAAAAGGCAAAGGCAGTAGAAGGCAAAAAAACATTCATATCACTAATCGTATTATTAAGTTTTTAGTCCCTAGTTTCAATAAATACTCTAGGAATGAGATAAGCACACGCTACCAGCAGTGCCGTCTCCAGACCAAACGAAGTGAGAGAGCCCTAGCCGAAGATGGGGGGGCACTGTAAAATGGACTGAACTTTTGCCAATAAAAACTGATATTTTAAGCTACAATTTTGTATTCATCTTTGGAAAAAGATACATATAAGCCCGGCAGCGTTTATTAGCTCGTTTCGCATGCGGCCGGTATAATCGCTTGAAAAATATGTCTACAGGAGTGAATGCGACCGGAAGCGCAACCAGGGTTTTGTTGAGAGAGAGGGGGCTTGAACCAAAAGTAAATGTTTTTTGCACAAAAGTTGTCTAATTTAGGTCCCGTGCTGAACAAACCGTTGCAACTCAAGCGTGTTACAGAGGGGGCTCAGCTACTGTGTGATTTTTGCGATTTTGCGGCAAAAATAGCGATTTTAACGCCATTTGAATCAGATTTCGCACGTTTCAAAACCATATCAATAATTACAGTAAATTGCTAAAATTCAGAAGTCATTGAACGATTTAAATTGTCTAGCCTCTTGAGCCCCCATATACATTAGGTCAAGTCCAAAACACGTTTAAACGCTTATTCTTCTTTTGGTTATATTTTCTAAATGACTTGGTTAAAGGGCCTGATGACCCCTTAGCCCCTTCCCCCTAATTGTGCCACTGACTGCGAACTAAAATAAATCTTGAGTGTGCTCTAAAAAAAACAGCTAGTCTTTTAAAGAAATGTTTTCAAGTATTGTTTCAGGTCATAATCACTAACGAAATACCCGTAACGCTTTTGCAGGCATACATCCCTATTCCGCGACACATCCGTAAAGGCGTGTTAATAAGACGGATTATTGAGTCACATTTATGTACAGCAGTTGGTGGCCAGCAATTTTGCAAACAATCGAGAAAACTTCAAACGAGACTTATGTTTGAAAATTATTATTCCTTTTTCCATTATTGCCTGTTGTCTTGTCGTTACGCGATGCTCCAAAAAAGCATTATGAATGAACCAAATTGGGAGGGAAAGCAATCGTTAGGGGGGGACGGCGCCCTGGCCCCACCGTAGCGACGGCACTGGCTATTAGTACAAAAAATGATACCCCTGTGGCTAATTTTGTGAACTCACGGTAAAAAACAACAAAGCCATACTTTGAACCAGGGCTGCAAATTCGAACTTAAACCCAAAAAGAGTCGGCTGTTTTGCCGAACTCGAGAAAACAGTGTTGACTTCAATTTGAATCAGGTTAGACCCTCTTGTAATAGCCTGTCTCGCCCCGCGCCATATTCTTCATATTTTTGCAGTCATACCACACTTTGGATATAAATATAACAACGTTATTCCTCACAGAACACCAAAAATTTGATTCATCCAAAGGAGCACGGCAAAACAAGAAGTCAATTATCACCTAGCCAAATCAATATCAATTAACTAAAATTTACTAGACCAAAATTTACGCTATTGATTATACCAACACTATGCTAAACTTTACTAGACTATACTATTAAAAAACTGCTTCTAGATCGCACAATAGAAATAGAAACATCAGCAACCAACTTACTACACAACTAATTTGATACAC
The DNA here is from genome assembly GCA_963965965.1 of Trididemnum nubilum. Lineage (NCBI taxonomy): Eukaryota > Metazoa > Chordata > Ascidiacea > Aplousobranchia > Didemnidae > Trididemnum > Trididemnum nubilum. The sequence continues at coordinate 35,758,189 of OZ014484.1, read as the reverse complement.
TAAACTACGAAAATTTGAGACACCATATCACTCGTACTGCCGAAGACTATCTAATTTGAGCACTAGTTGCAGACTTAAAGATTATGAGATTAAAGATCTAAAGACAATACAGATAAAATTACCACAAAGACAGTTCTAGAAGATACTTAAAACAAGCACAAAAGGGGCTTCTAAAATGTTCTAAAAAATTAACCAACTATTTGCATAAAAGATGAGAACGCGGCATGTATTCGATCCTCACGTTACCAAACAGCATGTCAGCAAAAAGAAACTGATTTAGTCGAAAAGCAGACTTAGTATTTATGTCAACCTGAACTCGAAAAACATGATATTTTGCCGAATTGAACTCAAAAAAATTAAATTGATTTCTTATGTTTGACTGGGTAAAAACATGAATATTTTACGAAAATAGTAAGAAATTTCAATATTTGTATAAAACTTGCGGAATTGCGGACTAAAATAAAAATATTCCGCAACCGCAAGTCCGCAATTTAAACTGCCAAAGTCCGCAAGTCCGCATGTCCGCAACTTTTTTCGTTAGTCCGCAATTGCGGATTTGCGGACTTGCGAACTAACTTGCAGACTTGCCCAGCTCTGCAAAATTTAACTCCAAAATGCAAGATTTCAAACGCGTTTTGGACTTAAATTGCGAGCGAAAGAAGGATTGAACAGCTTATTTTTTTCAATTGGCTTTCGAATGTTAAAAATCTAGTACTTTCAAATGGCTCTGAATACGTGCTAAATGTGATCTAATTGTGTGAAAACAGCTGCTTTTTCAAAAAATTACGAAAAATCCCCAAGCGGCTGGGGGCGAAGTCCCCAGACTCTAATAGTCTCTGGCGGCTGAAGGCTCCCCCCCCACAACCCGTCTGTGATACGTTTGAATTACAGTACACTTCTTTACTCAACACGTTTCCCAATTTAGGCACTTTCACTTTTTAACTATTAATTTTAAGCCCTCCCCCTTGAACGAGTTCCTAGCTACGTGCCAACACCAGGCCACTGCTTCTGATTTCCATTCTACAATATCTTTGCCCCACAAAAAATTACTTTTTCGAAGTTTCTGTTAATGTCATTGCATGAGATTTGTGGTTTGGGCCCCCCCTCCCCAAACAAAAAACCTGGCTACGCTTATGGTCTTGGGGGGCAATTTTTGTAATTTTTTTAGATAAAATAGCTACATTATCGCCGCTTGGATAACATCAGAGGTGGAGTCAAGGACACAACGATCGAGGCCAAGGCCAAGAACCGAATCTTCGAGGACAGATCCTCTACAGGCCAAGGACCAAAAACACAATTTTGATAGCCTTCTCCAAATAAAAAAAAAGATCATCGCGCAGGAACCACACTTTTTTTGCGAGTTTCAGGCGATCTCAAAATAAAAAAAAGGAAAAAAGGTCATCGAGCTGGAAACCGAAGTTAAAGTTAAGATTTCGGTTATTTTCCTTTTTCACGAATCAAAAAATAGTGCTATCCTCGAGCCGAGGACAGGGCATTTTCGAGGACTTGTGAGCTTGGAGGCCAAGGCCAAGGGCTTGAGCTTCGAGACCAAGATCAAGGATTTTAGAATGTGTTCTCTAGGCAAATGACGTCCTCGAGGACTCTATCTTTGAATAACATTTCTTTGTTTGTAACGCCACTTGAATAAGCTAATTGCTAAGACGTAGAAACCCCTTGACTAAATTAAAAATTGGCCACTTCAGCCCGTCTTATTTCCTGCTGCTCAATGAAAGATTGGAAAAGAAGGATATGTTAAAGCTGATGATTAAATAAAAACTTGTTAGATTATAAAGTTAATCTTCGCTAGAAATCTAAAATAGGGGCTGTTTCGAGGTTGTGGGAGCAGAGAGCCCGGCTTCCAAAAGCGATTGAGAATCTTTGATTGATTGCTTTGGATTCTGGCAGCAAACCCCCTAGTCGCCTAGGCAAGGATGCTTGAATTCTGTAGGCGAAAGCCACTTCTGTTCTTGAAGATTTTGCAATTTTTTTTCGAAAATAACGATATTTTAAGGTATATTTCGGAAAAAATTATTGCTATTAAAACGTGGCTTAGAAATTAGCACTGCACAAACATCATTAAACTGACTGCGTAAATGAGCTATGTGTGTGGCGGCTGATTGTGAAATTTCAGTCTTTTTGTTACAAGCTGGTAAATCATTAATTTCAATATCATTTGAAAAAACCACTAGTCACTAGTACATCCTAATTTGCCTACAATTTGTTGAGAAAGATAATTGGGAGGGGGCTAATGAAACAAGTTTTGGGTCAAGCGATTGGTAATTAGTGTACCTAATGCTGAATAGCCCTATTTGAACATTTTTTAAATAAATCCTATCTTAAGCAGTTTTCAACAAGCGATCAAATTTGATTGCTTATTTTCAATCATTTTCAAACCTTTACTGATTTGTAAGTTTCATTTTTGATAAATATTAGTATTTGTCCCCCTCCTCCTGAACAAATGTTTCAAAAGTAGCTTTAAACCCTTTAGAAGTTAATATCACTGCGAAAAGACTGTTGTCTTGAAGGTGCTTAATAGTATGATCCAATCCACATTGTAAAGGGTCGCAGGTCTTGTCAGCCTCCTGCTATAGATTTATTGCTGTTCTTGCTTATCTTGTATGATGGTAAAATTGTACAGCAACAGGGGTTATACACTTCTCTTCTAATTAAGTTACTTGGGGATATATACTGGTGGCTCTTGCTTGAAGTAATTTATGACAATTGCTTTCAATAGTATTTAAACCAACAGTGATTTTGATGAACGTTGAAAAATAATCTTCATAATATTTCGATTTCAGTCACCAGGAATATAAGCTAAATCAAGTTTAATCGCTCAACTGATGGGGTAGAAAACTGTTTTGCTAACGTTTTGATAGGTTATGCTCAAAGCATGTACCATACCTATCTTCGTCCTGTAAATTAGTTTTGGTAAGTTATATCGTTTGCATTTTTATGTTCTCGCGTCTCATGCTACAACGCTCACTATGTTTTTTGCGCCTTCCTTATGTCTTCGACGTAAAAAAATAAATAAATAAAATTAAATTAAACACTGCTAAAAACTCAATCAAGTTCACAATCAAAAAAGAAGCCGAATACACAGATCCTTTCTTAGATACATTGGTCCGACGAAAAAAACATGGCGGTTTCACTACATCAGTCCACCGAAAACCAAGCAACAGCAACCGATGTCTAAACTTTCGATCTGACCATCGTTTTGAACACAAACAATCCGTTGTACGTTCACTAATTGACCGGGGCTTGGCCAATACTCTATGCTCTACCACGAAAAACCGTCAAGATAAAATCAAACACGTAAAAGATACTTTAACTTTATTTGAACGGGGGGGGATTTGACCACCCTCTTCGTTATTTTACTATAGCTCCTAAACTAAAAAAAGTTTTGCTTTGATGCACCCTGACTTTGAATCAAATTTAAGAACACACATTTTCAGAAAGTTTGGGGTCAGCCGGATAACCGGAAGTGACGCCATTTTTGCCTTAGTCAGAGACACCTAAGGAGTTTCACACAGTTTTTAACACAATGCATGCTTATCAGTGCGCTTATTCTATTCATAGTACTGCCTATTCATTATCGATGCTAATCTTTAGCTGGAATAAAATATTTTATTCACTGATAAAGCCCTTGCATCATCATTACGTCATTGATGACGTCATAATTCAAAACTATTGCTTTTTCTGCTGTTTCTCGAAATAAACTACGTTTGAACAAAAAAATATTTATTTTCATCAGCTGTTGAAAGATAAAATGAAAATAATACTGCAATATTGCAAAATTGTGTGAATTATACTATATTTCAGTTACAAAAAATTACAAATAACAATCAACACATTAGATTAAAAATGACGTCATCATGCATGTGACGTCATTGTTCATGTGATGTCATCATCTGCGGTGGCTTTATCAGAGATGTCTTTCAAATAACAAAAGTCCAAACTGAAAATAATTTTTCGCGTCATTAAGACAAATTTACATGCTGTTATAAGGATTTACGGTTTTTGATGACGTCATCGTTGTTTTTGTGACGTCACAACCTCAAAATATTCATTTTTAAAAATTTAACAAAAAATAGCTTCAACAAGCAAAAAATTTTACTTCTATCACTTACCAAACAGTTTTTAGGTAGGGGGGCAAATTTGCCCTCCCCCCCCGGAACGAATAGGGTGTAAAAATAGCCCTGTAGAAATAGGATTAAAATTGAACTCGTACCCGAAGACGACCCTCATCAAGAAACCTTCAAACTGCACAAAGCAACAATTTAAAGGCTTTGCCATTACACCCTACTACCCCGGATTGACAGAAAAAATACAGCACTACTTGTTTAATCACAATGTGAAAACTGTATTAAAACCGTGCAATACCATTGGTCACATAGGCTCAATGGACCCAGTTATGCGATAAGGAGCAATATAATAAATTCCTTGCCATGACTGTGACTTCTCGTGCATTGGCGAAACAAAACGCAGTTTTTCCGTCCGCAAAAAAGAACACTTAGCAGACATTCGGCATCTACGATTCGATGAATCAGCACTCAATGAGCATGTTTTTGACAACAAACATTCCATGGATTGGACCAACACTAAAATTTTAGACTTCGAACTTGATTTCACAAAACGCCGGTCTATCGAGTCGTATTTCATTAACCAAATCCCCAACACTATGAATGATAAGCAAAATGACAAATTCCCTAGCTTTTATTCGGCAACTCTACTTTAAACCTCGTGACGTAGTATTGTTGTTTTTCTCGCTCCGCTAATCTGTCAGTTTTGCGCTTCCAATTTGTAAAAATTTTTGCGTTAACGTATGATTCATTTATTACGTGATTCTCTCATCTATCATACGATTGTTTTTTAACTTCGCAGTTTAGCCCTGACGAAGGTAGGTAGTACATGCCCTGAGCATGGCCTATCGAACGTTGGCAAAAAGTTTTCTGCCCAACCAGTTGAGCTAATCACCTTGATTCAGTAATATTTTATTTTCTTTATCAAATTATTGCAACTGTATACTGTATAACTTACGCCTTTCATTGCAAGTTTTAATGAAATTGATGATAGGCATTGCTGTTTTAGATGCAAAGTGTTTTGGGGCATATTTATGCTAGGTCAGAAAACAAGATTTCATCCAATGGTTGAAATACCAATATTTATGATAAAACTTGATATTTTGCGTATAACATAAACTCATTTTTCTTCGATGAAATATCGTCAGTCTGTCACGCTTTTCGATAGTTTTCTTAGGGTCGTATACACCAACGTAAATCAACTTCGATCCGAGAATTACCAATTTTTTATCTTCTAAACGTTGGACTTACTACAATAAAATGAAATGAATTCGCAAATTTAAAGAGTAACATTCTTGAATTATAGTAATTTGCAAAATTTTTCGTAATTTTCTACGTAGAATTTTGTGAATCCGTGGATCAAAGTTAACCCATGTTGGTGGATTAACATTGATCCACGAATTTCAAAATTTACTACGACTCTTAGTGTCGTATTCATGAATATTTTCTGCAAAACAAGCTTGAAGTTTGGAAACTGAGGATTCCAGCTACAAGCCAGTTTATGATTGACTAAGGCAAGCTTGGCATAATAATAAAACCTATTATGGACATACACCGGAATGAAAGTGAGATCTTATTTACAAAGCTGTTGTCGATACCGACTCGTTTGTGACCAAGACCTAGACCGCAACCTTTTTCCGAGACCAAGTCCGAGACAGGTCTCGACTTTGGTTTCAAGACCAAGACCGGCAAACTTCGAGACCAAGACCGAGAACCGAAAAATGACGTCATCATTGGTTTTTTCTGCTTTTTGAAAAAATTTTCGGGGCTCAAATTTGCTTATAACTTGGTTTTATGATTATACAAATTGAGTCAGATGACAAATTGTTTCAGTTGAAGTGATTACGTCATCAAAACATCTTTTGAGGTAATTTTATGTAGATTTTCACTGACATTATTGTTGAAAAATGTCCTCAAGTAAACTTAATGCATCTTACTCAAAGATCTGTGCATAATCACCTTTTTTTTCGTCAGAAATTATGTGTCAAACTTATTTATATGTCAAACTGACTAACTTATTATTATTATGTGTCAAACTTATTATTATTATGTGTCAAACTGACTAAAACTTATTTAAACACAGATAAAAAAAAATTCATAAAAAGCTCATTGTGTACTTCAAGTACCGTATATACGTAGCTACGAAAACGCAGCCAAGATTTTCGATTTTGGGGTGGTGATGCCATTTTCTGGCGCACAACTACGATTATGCAAAGAGGAGACTTAAATCAAACAATAAAATTTTTTACCCAAAAATGTCCAATTTTTTCGTCATGCTGAGCAAACTGGTATAACTTAATTGATTCACAGCTGGAAGTTCGGCCACAGTCGCTTGGCAGTTTTTCGTACAAAATAGCCATTTTTACGCCATTTGAATCATATTTCGCACCTTTTTAGAACAATACTTGAAAGAACTTAAATGCTATATTTTGGAAGTTGTTTGGAAAAATTAAATTGCTCAGCCGCTTTAGCCCCTCTCCTTTACCTATACAGGTCAAGTCCAAGACACTTTAAAACGCTTGCAATCATGAAATAAATTTTGGGAGCTGAAGCCCCCTTTGCCCTCCTGTTTGCGTCACTGGTCATTTTACTTTACTTTGAGCATCATAAACAAACAAAATTTGCCAATTTTAAAGTAGTTCGTTAGTTTGCTGTCGAGAAAGAGTCAAAATATGTAGGTTATAATCACTGTGATCGACATTTGACCATAAAATAATGCATTATACACTTCTTTTTCAAAAGAACCCGCAAATTTTGAGTTGTGACTGGCTGTTCTTAATTTTTTGCCGATTTTAGCCGAGCACCGATGTCAATTTTAGCGACCATATTTGTAAAGCTATTTAATTTCAAATGCTCTGTCTGCTTGAGTAAAGGCTTTTTTTGTAGCTTGTGCCACTTCGTAAAATTGCGAGAGCCAAACGGCAAACTTTTTTCAACTGTCTGGAAGAACGGCCGAAAAATTTCTCAGTTTCTTGCGAGGCGTTATGTAATCTCAAAATAGTAGCAATTTTGCTTGCAAACACAAGAAAATCATTGAAATTTCATCATTTGAATCAGTACAAAATTTAGTCTGTTTTGTATCCGTACAAAATACTTTTGAATCAGTACAAAATTGAGAAAACGTTTAGGCTGTGTTTAGACATAGCAGTTTTCGCGATCAGGAACGAAATTTCAACCAGGTGTGAATGAGCTTGTACATTGTAAATCCGGGTTTGGTACCTCTATTTTCCGAATGGTTTCCACTCCTGGTTTAGCGACGCAAATTGTTAAAATTCAATGTGTAAACGCTTTGAGACGAAAACGTCGATTACATGATGTATATTGTGCGCGATTAAGGTACGTTGTGAAAACAGCTGCGGCACTAAAATTGAGCAAGAACTCTTTAGTTTTGCCTAGACTTGGTTTTTCAGTCCTTCAATGCACTTCTTTTAATGCGTTTTACGTTTGAAAACTCAGAAAATGCAGATTTCAAAAACGGGTTTCAAAATTTTTTTTGCTAATTTTGACCGTTCACGCATGCGTTAGGTTTCCTTCTTCGTTGTCAAAACCGCTATGTGTAAACGACTTCTTTTGCCATTTGCAAACGCGACAGGTTTGATTACCAGATGTGAAGCCTAGTTGTCAAACCTACATGAAAACGCGGCCTTAGCCTTGTACAAAACTATTTTATTTGACTTGCAAAATATTACCCGGTTACGAGATCAATTTTGGGCTACGAGACTGAGACCACAATGGTTTGAAACAAAAACCGGCCTCGAAACCTGCAGCCCTGCTTATTTAAAATCCCGTTTTACACTTGCTATTTGGCAAACGCATTTTATACGGAAAGGGGTCAAAAATACCTCCTCATCTAACTTCTAAACCAAAAGTCACGGAAACACCAAATTTAGCAAGCGAGTTGATGTTTATCAAATTTTCTTAGAAAAGTCAATTTTGAGTTGATGGCGTCATCATTGTGACGTCAGAGTCAGAGTTTCGAAAAATGGCGTCGTAGATAGTTGAAATTTTGTCATAGGCTTTTTTTGATACTGAATCATAAATTGCCTAAGGGTCGTATTCACCAAGCGAGTTCAAACTCCATTGAACCCAAGCGTCGCTGAAACTACGCTCAGTCGTGCACATCGTATTATTCATCGCACGAAAAAATGTCAAATGGCCGCTGAAACGGCGCTAAAATGTTTGGTTTTGAACTTTGAATTGAGCGGCCGATATTGACGGTTTAACCAGAGATAACACCAGAAAAATCTATTTTAAATCGCATTTTTAGGAATTAATTAGGTGTAAAATAGCCTTGTAAGGAGTATTGTAACGATACAGAAATGGTTGTTGCTTATTAAAGTTATTATTAGCGTAGATTCTTCACAAATAGCACAAGTTTTGCAGCGCCGGTATTAATACAATTGGTACATACTGCAGAATATTATTTAAGACAATTAATTAACTGTTAATTATTTTTATGCAGTATCGGTATGTACTATTTTATAAGAACAATTTTACATGAGCACGAGGCTCATTTTTACTCAAAGTTTAAGAACAATGCCAGGTTCAGCATAAAAAAAAATTGAGCACGGACTAGAACTACACACCAGAGGTGGAGTCCTCCAGGATGTCATTGGCCTCGAGGACGTCCTCGAGGACACATTTTGAAGTCCTTGGCCTTGGCCTCGAAGGTCAAGTCCTTGGCCTTGGCCTCGAGGCCTAAAGTCCTCAAAAAATGGCCTGTCCTCGGCTCGAGGACAGCACTAGTTTTTGAATTGTTAAAATTTTGTGGAGCGCTTAAAAAATTTTTTGGAAAACGTTTTTTTGTGGAGATCGCTAGAAAAATTTTTGTGAAGACCTTTTTTTTTTTGGAGAGCACTTGCGCTTGTGTCCTTGGTCCTTGGCCTTGGCCTCGAGCATTCCTGTCCTTGGCCTCGAGAGTGTCTGTCCTCGGAAAGGCTGTCCTTGGCCTTGGCCTCGGATTTTTTTTGTGCCTTGGCCTTGGCCTCGAGCCTTGTGTCCTCGACTCCACCTCTGTTAAATACAGTTGTATTACAGAAGTTGCAATATCTGTCTTATTGAGAGAATACCAAAGTTCCTCCTCAGAGTACAGTAAACTTATTGAATGTTCTAGTCGCGCGATCAATTTTTTGCAATTTTTGGTAATAATATTACTGCAGTATGGGGTAATTAAAATGTTTTAGCTTCCATAGTTCGCCTTAGTTTCGTATTGTGTTTTATAAAAGTGCAATTAGCTGGACATCTGTGAGATCAAAAAAGATCTGTGAGATCAAATATAGATCAAAAAAGGTCAGATTTGGTGTAACTTCGGGAAATCAAAATAGATGAAACCTCAAACTTGGAGAACTCCTTATCTTAGCAATTTCAAATTTTTAGGGGTATTTGTAACGAAATTATGCGTAGTTTTTAAAGTTTGGAAACAGCTGTAGCTGATACAAAAAAACGCCAACATAATTGGTAGAGACTATTTCTACGAAAAATTGTTAGTTAAAAATATAAAACAAAAATCAAGAAATATTAATCCACGCATTTTAGTTTCTTTTTAACCCATATCACGCCTGCGTCAGTTTAAACTGACGCTAGAAAAAATTGATTTTCGATAGGTTGACAACATCAAATTGAGTAATGTTTAATTTTGTCATTTCATGACATCCTAGACTTTTAATTCCAAACATTTTTTTATTTAATTTTTGCGTAAAAAAAAAATTATAATAAACATAACAAGAAAATGCATAATTTTTGTTTTTTGCTGCATGTCATTTATTGATGACGTCACTGCAACTTACCGTGAGAGAGCAAAATTTTCTAACCTTGAAAAACAAAGAATAAATTTATACCTAAAGATGACAATAGCTGAAAACTTGCGAAAAAACGTTTTTGACTTGCTTTATGTGGGAATTTTCCTGCGTCAGTTTAAACTGACGCTGGTGGTAAATGGGTACGTGTGAAATTTTTTCGCTAATTAGATTTTGAGATTAAGCAATCTGTAATAGTTTGTTTTATTGTACCTAAATCGTTTCGATGAAAGATAATCCGCATTTTGTAACAATAAATTAGAACTTTTGTGGTTATTTTATTGCACAGAAATCTTTTTATAAAAGGTAATCCTCATTTTGTAAAAGTAATTGGAACTTTGTGGTTGTTTTATTGCACCTTAATCCTTTTCTGGAACAATGACTGGTTAATCCGCAATTTTGTTTTAGCTTCAACTTTTCTCTAATTCTCACCACGGACAATTAATGAAGTGATCTAATTTCTAGTACAAAACAATATTTGTCAAATAACAGTTGTGGGTCTTGCATTTTTCGAGAAAATTTTGTTACGAGTAAAATGAGTGTAGCCGCTTACCGAGTGTGACAAATTGCAATTGCAAGCGAAGTTGCGTTGTGAATCAAAAGTTAAGATAAAGTAAATTTAAATGGTTTCATTGTTGAAGTTGAGATATTTTGATTAAATTTTGCGCAAGTATTTCTTCAGGTAATTTTACAGTGTTACCGTGGTAATATTTACTAGATTATGAATGTTTATGAAGCCTTAGAAGCATTGGAAGAGCTAAAAAATAACGGATCTACAGCTGAATTGGTAACTGATCCAAGTCTTATTTTATTTCCTCCGGAAGATGATGGAAATGAAACTGAAGAAGATGATGGAGGTGACATGACCGGAGTGCCTGATAACCTCAGTCCCCACCAACTTCTATCAAGAGCTGAAGTAGAGTTGGGCGAAATTGGAAGTAGTGAGCAGGTACGTCTAGAGATTTTAGATTGCAGCGTTTGGAACAATATTTCAAAAATTTATAGAAAAAAAGCTTCAACATGTGTATAAAGTAGTGCTACAACTTTCTTTCTGCAGTATTGTCATAACTTCAAATAAGCAAAATCGTACAAGGTATTTTTCTCTTTTTATTAAACTGCAGTAACTAAGAATTATAGTTAGCTTTGATATGTTACTAATAATTAGCTATATTTTGCAGTTGGAATCAACAAACCAGACGAGCAGAGAATCCACCACTGATCCGCCAAAATCCAAAAAAGTTAGTTTTACATTTGACTATACTATAATTATTACTCAGTGGCCTGATTATTTTTGCAAAAACAGCTGTTGCTAAAGTTGAGCTCTCGTCCTGTTATGTTTCATTTGTCAGGGTGTTTGGGCCTACGTAAGTACTTTGCCGACGAGCACGCAGACCTCGCATCTTTTAGACGGCTGTTCCATACCGATAGAAGAACTATGTTCGTTGCCTTTTAACAATAAAAGTTATTGTTGAAGTAATCATGTCTGTTGTTTTAGAGAAAAAAGACATCCAAGTCTACAAAAAACAAAAATGCATCTAGCAAAGACAAACTAAAATGGCAACACAAAGATGTTAATTCGGACTCTCTGTTGAACAAATGGGATTTACCTCCTCCAACGTTTGATGAAAATTTGTTGCCACATCAATTATTTGAAAGATTTATTAGTAATGAGGAGCTGGAACGGATATGTGATGAATCTACAAGATATGCACGACAAAAAGGCAATCACAATTTTATTATGACCAAAAGAAAATTAAAAGCGTTCTTGGCGATTATTATTGTCAGTGGCTATGCCAGTCTACCCCGGCAAGATATGTATTGGCAAACGCGCGATGATACGAACAATCGTCTGGTGTCATCCATGATGTCTAGAGGAGAATTTGAAGAATGCAAAAGATATCTGCATTTATGTGATAACGATCATCTGGATAAAAATGATAAATTTTCCAAAGTCAGACCTTTGTTCGATTCTCTTAACAAACAATGTTTGGAAAACTACATACCAGAGCAACACGTCAGCGTCGATGAGTCCATGGTTCCATATTTTGGAAAACATGGAGCCAAGCAGTATATTCATGGCAAGCCCATCAAATTTGGCTATAAAATGTGGGTTATGGCCAAGCCATTGGGATACTGCATCCAATTTCGTCCATATGCTGGAAAAGACGCGGCTTTTACGGAGTATGGTGATATTGGTCTTGGGCTGGGTGCCGCAGTTGTGGCTCACTTGCTAAAAATGTTACCACCTCACCCGGGATCGAATTATCACGCCGTAATGGATAATTTTTTTACTAGCACAAAGCTAATTCGGTACCTTCAACTGAAATCGATTGCAGCTACAGGAACTGTACGGTTGTGTAGGATGGAAAATCCACCACTAAAAGACGTCAAAATGATGGAAAAAGAAGCTCGAGGTGCTAGCGATGTTGCTGTTGATGCTAATATCAACATGGCAGCTGTTCGTTGGAAGGACAATAAAGTTGTTAACGTTCTGTCTACATTTGCAGGCAAGGATCCTGTACAAAAGGTCAAGCGATACAGCCAGGAAGCGAAAAAAAGAATCGATATTCCCCAACCAAAAGTTGTGCATGTATACAACCGCTACATGGGTGGTGTAGATCGACTGGATCAAAATCTTGCGGCGTACATGATCAACTTGCGAAGCAAAAAATGGTGGTGGCCTTTATTTCGATTTTGCATAGATGTGGCTATTAACAACGCTTATCAGCTTTACCGCATAAAACAATTGAATGAAGGCGAAAGCAGAATGGATGCTTTGGAGTTTCGCCGGGTAATTGTGGAAACTTATTACAAAAACTATAAAACAAAAAATGATTCGGTTGCATTATACCCAAAATCGGCAACCAAGAATCATGTGCGAATGGCCGAAGAAAATCACCACTGGATTAGGAAAGGAACGCAAAGACGCTGCGCTAAAAATGGATGTAAAGGAACTTCCAAATTTTTCTGCATTAAATGTAATGTTGGATTGCACCCTGAGTGTTTTGAAAGTTTTCATTTTGAATAAATGACTGAATTTTCTTCAATTCCTTTGTGTTGTATACTAATATCTACGTCAATATATTGCAGTAATAATTTGCATGAATGCATATTATCGGCGACAATTAATATAATTTAACATAATTTACTTACACTAGTCATTAAACAAAGCGCAAAACAAATAATCAGAATCGTACGCGCAAAAAAAAACGGACGCATCATGTGCTCGTAGTTGAGCGCTATAACATTCTACACGTACCCGCCTACCGCCAGCGTCAGTTTAAACTGACAAAAATTGTTTTCTTTATAAAATCTTTAAAAAAACTTTTTTTCAAAAAATTTTTTCAGTTATGATCTATTTGTGACCTAAAGAACCTGCAATATCAAAATCATCAATTTTTTCGGGGTTGGGTGATATGGGTTAAGGGTTAAAATTAGGATTTGAGTTAAGGTTCGATTCAGGATAAGTTTGAGGTTAGTTTTACCGCAAGGTTCTGAGTTAGGGCTAGATTTGGATCAGAATCAACAAAAAAGTATATAGAAATTTTTGTTGAAATAAAGCCTTTTTCCATAATTGGGACTTCGCGCAAGCGCGTTTTTGTTCTCGAATTTTGATAGATGAGGATTGATTTCCTCATAACTAACAAATAAATTAACTTTGAAAGCTGAAAGTTGGACTCAACATTAAAATTAATAAAAGCGTTATGTGTGCCAATTTTGGAGGTCATTGATCACGTGATTGTGAATTAAAACTATAAAAAAAAAGAAAAAAAACGGCGATTTTGGAGTCGAAAATTTATCAATTAGCTTATTATACAAAAACTACTTGACATTCAAAGCTAAAATTTTGGACACAACGAGGGTGCATATAAAGGCTTAATGCACATTAAGTTTGGAGGAGCCCGGTCACGTAACCGGAATTTTACAGGTCGAAAATCGATAAAAAGTGGACGAATATAAACCGATAAATCTCGGTAAGTACTGATATTGATGAAAAATTGTTTATGAATTTTGCAAACACTATTAACCACTTTTCTTTTGGTGATTTTCATTTACCCCAACTTGAATACTATTTTTCTTTTTTTTTTCTTTTTTCTTACTTTTTTTTTTCAGGTAAGTAAATATAAAGGAAGGATAAAATTTGACAAAATTTGGAGGTACCAAAATGGGGGTTCACTCAATTGGGGTCTCAAAATTCAAGATTTTCAACCATTTAAGCTAGACTCATAAAACTTTCAGAATAGGTAAACACAAACGAAAGATGAAATCAGAATTGGTAAATAAATAGTGATTAATTTCAGGTGCCACAATTGGGGAGTCCTCTTCTAATGGGTTCTTTAAAGTTTTTAACCACCCAATAAGGATAGGCAAAATATAATATGAAAAATTTGAGACTGTCATAATATAGGGGTCCTCCAGTTATGTTGACACCTCCCCGCATTAACTACAAAAGTTAAACAAATTAATTCTATTAGATAGGTTAATATAAATCAAAGATTAAAGATAACAAAATTTGGTTGGCCACATTGAGGAGACCATGCCAAATAGGCCCCTTAAAAAAATTTTAAAATCTTTATTACAAAGCACTCCAGCTAGACATGTCAAATTTTAATAGTGCCGGTAGGCTAATATAAGAGAAAGATAAAACATGCCAAACTTGGCAATGCCATGCTGAACAAATAGCTCTTAAATGGATCTTTAAACTATAAGATGATTTCTAGCGATGATTATATCATAGAAAGGTTGAAAAGTCAAACTTATGGGATTGCTGAAATATTTAAAACGTTGAAGAACTTGAGCTTAATGGCCTTGCTTGATTTAAGCTGCGTGGTCGAGTTTTTTTTACTAAATTGTCACTTGTGACGTTGAAAAAATTTTCTTCTTTCTCTTCAAAGTTTTTAAACAATTTTATTAAGGAAGCTTTGGTGCTAAATAATAGATGTAATACAATATAGTGTACAATATCCAATATGTTGGCCGCTGGGTTGCAATGCTAAATAGTGCTCTTAGAATAGGAAGTCAAACCTTGGTTATCGAACGATTCTGCTTTCGACCAAGTCGGTTTTCGACGAAAAAATTTGAGATTTTTACTTCTCAGACTTCGGACATAAATTCGGGTTATGACCAAACCAAAAGAAGCCGAGAGAACACGAACTCACCATGATGCTGCATTCGTCGACTTTTTTCACACGATCTTTGATGTCACTGAGCTGCTGTATTTTTTTTACTGTTTCATTATTAATTTCTGCATTTTAAAAAATTTTTTTTGTACTGTAAAGTATCTTAACCTTTAACGTTTTCGATGTTTCAACAATAAAACGTAGGAAATATTTACTTTTTGCTTTTTTTTCGTCATCTTAGATAAAAAATCTTTTATTAAAATAAAACACAATCTATTTTTACTCATTTTTATTTATGGTATGCGGTACCCAGTACAGTTTATGGTGTAAAATAGCAAAAAAAAAACTTTACAAAAGTTGATTTCTAGACTTAATATTATTTGCATTACTTTTAATAGGAAAAATTGTTTCGGATTTGGAACAAATCACTTTTCAAACAGCCTTTTTGAACGGATTATGTTCGATAACCAAAGTTTGAGTGTAGTTCTAAAACACGTGAATATTTCTGGCTGTGGTTAGTGCTAAGTTTGGCTGATGTAACAATATTTTGCTCAAAAGTCGCTGGAATTTTAAAGATCGCTCTATGTAAGTGCCGAGTTTTATAGCGTTTTTATGTGAGCTTTTTGATTGACGTTACTTTATTATTTTGATAACTTTTTGAGATCTTTAAACCTTAAGAGCGGAAAACCTCAAAGCCTGTTAAAATGAACTAAAACAAGAGTAATTGGCAAAAGAAGTAGATAATTTTTGGTAAATAGTTGTTTGACTTTAAGCATTACACCTGGGTTCTGGAAAGCATGGAGTTGAGCAAATTAATATGAGCTTTGAATGTGAAGTCATGGTAAAGTTAGACTCTGAAATACCACTTGAAATTTATAAGACTTAGATTTTTTGTTTCTAAATTTTGTTTGGGTACATATCTTTTTTCATGCTAATTGCTAAGACAAACATTGTTTTAATTTAGTTTTTAAATTTAGAGAAAAATCAGTAAAGCTGTTTAAACATATGCTTATAAAATTCTTCTTAAAAAGTATAGCAGTAGGCTAATATTGAGGGTGTAGATTTGATATTTACATAGGCGGGCAAGTTAATGCAAAACGTTAGCTTCGTTAACTACTAGTCCGTAAACAAACTTCGCACCTCCGTTGACGTTAATCCGTTATTTTCAGATTTAAGTAACGGAAGTTAATAAAGTCCGTTAATCCGCTAACATTTTGCGTGTAATTTACATTTCGTTTTATTCACTCGCTTCTAGAACACGTGTTGACGCTGTTGAGCTGATTGCAAGGAAATATTTATTGCTGTGGTGGTCTTATTGTGTTTAGATGTTATATTTTATAGTCTAATCTAGTTTCAAGATAAAACTATGTTTAAATGCACAACGAAGTTGCAATCGAAAAATCTTTGGAAATTGTGAACAGCGATAATCAATAGACCTATGAGGCTGCTGCATCAGCTTATTATTTGTTTCAAAAAAGAGCTCCTTTCTTCTATAAAACTCATGCTAATACGCAACAAGTGTTACCAGTGCAAACTGTTGTACCGATGCAATCAATGAACGGTGCAAGATATTAACGATAAAAACCTTAACGGAAGTTAACTGAACTTAACGGAAGTTACTTTAGTCCGTTAACAGCACTTAACGGAAGTTAATTTAGTCCGTTAACATGAAAAAACTTTTTAACGGATTAACGAGTTAATGAAAAAGTTAGCTTCGTTATTAACGGATTAACGATTAACGGACTTGTGTCCACCTATATGGATATTTAGGATAGTGGGTCAAATTTCTCGTCATAATAACGTAAGTTACAAAATCCGAAACTCATATTGGCAGTTTCAAATCAAAATGTATCGTTCGAATTCATAGCGGGATGTCATTTTTGTTGTTCTAAAAGGGATACTGTCAAAATATTTGTTTTCACAAGGGTTTTGTTTGCAACCACAATTTTAACAATTGCGCTGCTAGGGGAAATTAAAACAAACTACTTAAAAGCTGAAACGAGAACCAAGCAGAATTGTAAAATTTTGATTGACATTTTATAGATACTTCTTCTAGACATTTAAATTTTGAAAGCAGTTAACCACAAACCTGATCAAGTTAGTGGAACGTTATAATTTTCGAAAGCGATGTATTTCAGATCTGACAATTAACAACCATAAACACACTCAACTCGATTGTGAAGTTCTTCAGATACTTTCGCGAAGCCGGCGGATATTTCTTACGATGTCACATTCTATAGTTTAAATGTCAAGTAGAAAGCCAAAATTACACAAAAATCTAACTTTTTGTAAAAATACTTCTCACATTGTCGAAAACTCAAAAGTGATTAATCAATGCTATTGACAATGTAGGCAGAAGTTTTACAAAATTTACCTTTTCTGATGTTCTGCTGGATTCTGTTTTATTCTTTTATTTATTCGTCACAAACACACAGTATTTCAAAATAAAACGGTTGTAAAAAAATATCGCAAAATTGTTGTAAATATAAGATGGAAAACTGTGAAGTGACCTGAAGGTGCCTTCTTGTCAAACGCTACCAATTTGAAACTAAAAACATTTTGAAACTTTGAGTATTATGCTTTAAAGATCTCACATCGTAATGCTTCGGTTCGCAGCAATGATATACAGCTGTGCAATTTCGTATGCAGAATTTAAAGGCTTTTTTAATTCGCAATAGAATGTAGAGTAAAGCGAAATTATTATTTATCTGTTCTGCGAAACTGTAACAACAACGAGGTTTATTATGCTGTAACACATTGCAAGAGTCACGACGTCTTAAGCTCTTTCAAACAAACAAAACTTACGAGGTCGTAACTCTTACGAATCGTTGCATAATTCGGCCCGCTTGGTTTTTACGCTTTGACCCGTACATCAAAAAAATCGTAACGCCTTAGCGCAATCTTTGTTTTGGTTCAATATACACTTGAGTGGAAATTACAACTATATAAAGTCACAGTAAAAGGTTAAAAGCACAACAATCTGTTTTGTCCTAAGGACTCATCAGGTGCTACTGTAATTTGTAAAAAAAATTATAAACTAAAACGTCAAAATCTCTAAAAGCTAAAATTGCATAATAATGAAGAACCTGCCAAGCTAAAACACTATTGCAGACTGCAAGTTGCAGTGTTGTTGCGTTGAAATGCCGCACTGATTAACATATCGGTTAAAAAATAAAAACTATGGTCGAACGTTTTTCAGCTTGTATTTGTTTTTGAGCCAGCATTTCCCCGTCAGCTCTGATCTTTTGTTGAGCGAAGTGCGTTTCTCGGCTAAAAGAATTGCGAGTTTTTCAGTCAAACATAAATTGCAGGATCGAGACACGGGTTGGTAAGCAGTGGCTCGATCAGCAATAGGCCATTTGATTACGGGTTCATGGCCAAAATCTAGGGCATTCCAAAATGCTTTCAGAGTTCCGTCGCATTTCTTTTCTCTCGATATCTGAAGGAGTGGGTGGAAATTAGATATCTTTCTGTCTATTCTCCATTCAAAGTCAACTTTCATAAGCTTAGCTTGGTTTCCTCTGCGGTTTTTCAAATTTTAACACTGTCTGAGTAGTTGCGTGACCTATAGAAATTTTTTCAAATTGAAGCTATTTTAAACTTTACAAAAAGCACGTAAAAATTCGATTAGAATTTGACGAAGCATGCAGTATACAGTAAACATAAATGTTGTTACCAAAACCATCAATTTTGCGAAAAAAGGTTAATATTGCTTATGTGCAGTTCACTGCGTAAACCTATTGTTGTCCAATTGGGTGGTCCTTGAATACGTAGAAAAAATTAAACCATAAAAACTATGATGGGAACCGAAGTAAATGTGTTCCTTTTAGGCTAAAATTATCACGTACCGTAAAACGGGGTGACTAAGACCACTTTTAGAGAGTACTTAGCTCTCAATCATTTCGTGCTTACTCCTTTGGATTTTACTCAGTGCTAGATCGTGGGGACAGGCAATGCCTTCACATTGGTAATTTTATTTAAAGTTCCTGGTTTTATTTCATGGTTTAACGGCTCATAAACTGCGTTGGTTTTTTCACCCCGGCATGGGGTGACAAAAACCAGTCAATGATTTCTCTATGTTTGGCATTTGTAAACCTCGCACTGGGGTCACAAATACCACAAACGCTGAGAAAATACCTCGCTCTCAGGTTAAGCTCATTTGTTTAACGATAACTGCTCTCGAGGCAAGCTAGTTCTGTTGCGATAACCAACAAAACTTTCCGCTGATGAAAATAAATATCATCTACAGAATATCGTCCTCAATTTTTTTAATGCCGTACAAACAACAAAGTAGTAATCACGCTAGACGCTACTATCGGTACATTGTGATGACGATAACGAATAGAACAAAAAACGCAATTGTTTAGACACTAAATGCATCAAATACATTTCGGTTATTGTTCTGATCCATGTTTGTATCACTATCAGAAGAATCCGATAGATACTCAGCTTCTTCTGCAGGCTGTTCGTTTTCCCTAGCTGGTAATGTTTTGCCTGATGGGGATGGCTCATCATTTTTGAGCCTTCCAACACTTCTACCAGAAACAATGTCTAGCTTTTTGCGTCTTTTCCTTGATGATTGGTTTTCATCATCAGGCGATTTTCTTGTAAATGCTCGAGAAAAATCTATGAAACTGAAGAATTGCTTTCATCTGGGTTAGGGTTAAGGTAGAGTTCAGATAAGGATCGCAGAACGGTAAAAAATATTGCAAATATGACGAAAAAGTAACTTGTAAATATGAATTTAGAGGTGGTTTTTGTCACCCCGTTTTTGGTCATGCGGCCCGGGGTGACAAAACCCACCCCAAAAACGCCCCCTAAAGGGGCTCATTTAAAATATGTCAAGGTTATTGCAATATCGTTATAACTTAAGCTACAATTTGACGCAGAACTAAATGTGCTGTTAAAACCATTATTTGAGATACGTAACGAAGTTTCCGAGCTTTAAATTTCTTGAAAAATTTTCGAATTCGATTCCGTTGGCTCTGACCAAGTGTAGTCAAATTCAAACAATTGCTAAAATGCTATCCTATTTATAAAGTAATCTAGAAGATGTATACTTAAGGTTGAAATTAAAAAAACACACATTGCAGAGCAAATTCAGCTTATTTTAAACTTGAAAAGTCAAGAAAAACATTTTTTTGAGCAGTGGTATTAGTCACCCCTGTGGTTTTTTCACCCCATTTTACGGTATGCAAAAAGTCCGAGATAGAAAAACATTTAGAGGTTGCACAAAGGCAATCAAGTTTTTCATACATGCCCAATTTTGCAAAGATAAGTGCTTTGATGTTTGTAGAGTATTAGATGCTCAAAAGCAGTAGTATAATGGGTGTAACCCAACTTATTACATGTTGCCAAAAAAGTAGAGTACTGTCTTTATTCTCACTTAACAAAAACCAGGCCTGTGGTATGCTTCGTAACAAAATGCTTGTTGAACTACAGCTGATCTTTACATTATTTTTTCAATTGGTCCGACGTATTCTGATATAAGTACCACTGCAACACCACACCCTGCAGTTGCAATCGGGACCTGGATTTCTTGAACCACCATCAACGAGCCTGATAATTTACTTCAAGAATCCAAGTCAATTGATGGAAATTTTTCATCCATTTTTTACTTTTTCGAAAAACCCAATTAATTGCATTTAATCAGCAAATCAGTTTTTCCAATTGTTGTTTTTTAATGGCACACTTGATAAAGTTTTGATCTTTGAAAGAGCTGCAAGCATTTGTCACTTCAAGTTATCATGCACCTCTGGTTTAAAAAAACCTAAACCACTAGTATTTCAGACGTGTACCAAAGCCGACCTTAGAATTTTTTCATTGCGGTTGCTCCAATTCTCTTGTCAATGCGATTTTGCCACATTTTTTGTTAGTTTAAGATATTTTCCTCATTTTGGCAAGTTTAGTGCAGATACGAGAAATGATGCTTTGTTCAATGCTCGCCATGATTAGTTTACCATGCAGTTCTGGCTTATGGTAAACTGAATATAGCAAGCATAAGTTAGGGGCGCCACAATCAGTTGTGGTGCCTCTAATCTATTTTTGATGATGTACAATATAAAACACAAAGCCAAAACAACTTGAAACATAGCTTGACGTTTTGTGAAACTACTTTTCACATTGTTAAAAATAATGATTCATTAGTTTTGACAATGTGAGAAAGTACCATGTTTAACGGCATATAGGACGCACTTTTTTTCCAAACTTTTGGCTCAAAAAATCGCCCTGCGTCTTACATGGCGTAGGTAAGTTTCGAGATCTCTAGTAGGCCTAGGCTAATCTTCTCTCCGACGCTCACTAACCCAGTTTACACTTAGTACTTCTACCTACCTTAAACTCCATGCATCCTTATATTATTGCTGATATTATTTTCTTTATACCGATGTTTTAAAAATGAATTAGTTAAAATGAAAGCAATTTACCGTAATCTTGTGTAATTTACTGCTAAATTGCTTTTATGCAGTTATGTTTCTGCTTGTGTATGTTCTGCAAGAATATTTTCAACAATACATGCTTAAATACACTAAAAACTTTTTTCCTGAATCTGACCTGCTAAAATGGGGTGCGTCTTACATGCCCATGTGCCCTATATGCCGTCAAATACGGTAGTTTCACGCACTCTGTAATCATCACAATTAGCACTTTGTTTGGTCGCAAGCACATTATTAATCGTAATTAAAATTCTTTAATCACATGCAAATTTTTTTAATACTCAGACTCATTTAGCAACTTTTTGGCACAAAATGCTAGGTTTTTTCTCTGAGAAATTTTCCACGCTTGCCGCGTTAACCGCTGTTTTATACATAGGCAGGGGCGTATTTAGGGGGGGGGTCATTGGGCCATGGCCCCCCTTTGGGTTGCCAGGATAGTATAATCAGCGTAGAATAGCATGCAAAATTGCGGCATGCTCCCCCCCTTTGGGCAGAAGCTTTGATCACACAAAGGGTATGTTTCCTACATTTGTTTTAGGCCTGCACTCAACTTTGGGCAAACAATCAGACAAATTTGAGTGAAGACCTTTTTTTTGCTGTTCACCTAATTTTGGGCAAAAAAATCGGATTAAATTTGAGTGAAAACCTTTTTGTTTTGCCCTTCACCTAATTTTGGACAAAAAATTGCACTGATTTTGGGTGAAACAATTTCTTGTTCTGATCTTTGTTGTTCTCAAATTTTCCGAAGTTCCTGCCCCCCGTTTTCAAAATCCTGCGTACGCTACTGTGCATAGGCCTATCACAAGTACTATCTTACGCTGTACAACGACAACGTCAAGACTTTTGCAGTTTTTTGTTGATGATTGTTTGAGATCCTTTAGCTTCTATAACTTTTGCAAAAAAATTCGGCTTTCTAGCTGATGTAGTTTCCGAAATTTTTGCATTAAAAAAGAATTTGCACCAAACCACAACGTTTATCAATATAATTGTAACGTAGTAATTAAAATAATTGTAATCAAAAAATCAATTTTTGCGTAATGCATGATTGGAAAAAGCTACTTGATTCTCGAAACAAGCTACGCGACTACCGGTATTTTGCAAATTCAAGGCTTTTTTCCAAGAAGTATATTTTGCGAATTTTTTTTCGATGTTAAATAATCTTAAAACTTAATATATCTACTTTTTTTTCGGGCAAGTTGAAATTTGCTCGAGCAAGAAAACATTTCACACCACTTGACTGACGGGCAAGTTGTTAAAAAAATGTAATTTCGAACCCTGTTGCACAAGTTTTGCATTAATGGAGATGCAAGCACCAGATTCCTACTTTCAGTGTTTGAGATATTCATGTCAAAAAACACATTATTCTGTAGCAAAAACTTTTTCAGCCAATTTCCATTCTTCTAATGCTCAAACGATGACATTTGCTTGAGACTAACTGGTCCCATAAGGATTTTGGGCAATCTTGAGCAAATGTTTTATGCAGATGCCAGAGGCGATGATAGGCAGGCGATCGACTTGTGACTTGTGAAAATAAATTTGAAGAAGATTGAAGGTGGTTCAAGTTATTAATGGAAACTTTTTCAAAGAATAGAATATATAAAAATAGAATATATTCAAATAAAATAAAATATACGGGCTATTATTTTCTTAATTTTTTGAGATCTTTCAAATTTTTTGCAAGTTTATTATTTTGGACTTGCCAGTTGCCACTCTTATATCCAATGTTCCTATTGATTATATTCTTTAACATTCCCGTTTTGTCAGAAGAAACTTTGGTATTTTTGTTGTGAGGGTCTATGGATCAGAGCATATGTACTGTTCATTTCAAAAAAATCTTTCAGGTTATCTTTTTTGTTACTTGTGGTAGCCTTAAAGATTCTTTAACCATTTTAACAAATTTAAAAGCTATGCAAGAATTCGAGTAACACGATTTTGTTTTGTAGAGTATAAGGTTTGAAATTTATCCAGAAATCAACACTTGGCTACTTACATGATTCCAGTCAAACTTATTAAAGCAAACAACTTCCGACTACAGGAGACGACATATAAAAAATTCATGAAACATGATTGTTTATACTGTAGCATAGGAATAATCTCAATTTTTCGCTGTTTATGTGCAACCTGTAAAGTTTATTTTTTGTTCAAGATATTTTCATATACAGTTTTTCATCGAAAACAAACAAATTTAACCCGATTCCAGTATAGTTTTCCAAAATTTTGAAATAAAGACCACTCTATTATCTAACCATAAATCTGTTAATCAATTTCCAAAAAGCTAAGAAACCAGCCTCGATAAAATTATCAATTAAAATTCTAGTTTTATTTTTTAGCGATAAAAAGCCTACAAATAATGTGATGAAACATGCGTTATTCTTCGTTATACAAATGGGAAATGACAAACTTTGTTGGATCGAGTTTTCTTCATTGATTTTATTGTTTGAACGAGAAAATAATGCTACGCCAGGAGCGCAACAAAGGCTGCCTGTAGACGATGTACTATATTTGGCGCTTTTTAAATTTAGATGTTATAAAGTGGTGTGCATATGCAGTTGATATTCATAATACTGAATCTCAAACATCATGAATGGGCTATACCGTAAATATGGAAAAAATTAATACGATAAAAAATTTAATTTTGTTGAACGAAGTTAAATTTTTTTCAAACCTATTCTGAAACTGGACACTGTTTTTGACGAAACTGTTCAAAAATTTCTCAAAGAGTAGATACTTCAACCACAAATTTATTTCCTAATGCTTGCTTTGTGTGGTCACAAAAAGAGTGATATAACATATCAACAATTGCTTGAGCAGGTCACACCCCCATTTTCATACCGATACCTCCTAAGCTACTAATTTTTTATGTCTCGTGTTGTAGTGGTGCTGCAGACACAATTATGGTGTCATAAGTGGCAGAATACCCAATTAAGTTTATATCCAAGTTTCTAACATGCATAACTTTAAAATGTTTATTTTAGTCAATAAATAAAAAACTGTTTTCGGCACCAAATTGTCTTTTTTAATGCTACTGTTTACATTTTATACCCTATTTTTGTGCTTTTCTGTTTAGTTTCAAGATACTTTTTTTTTGCCAAAGTTTTTAGCAGATTGCCATGCTGATTTCATTTATTAAAAGGTTTTGCAATGAATTATGCGGCACCAACATTGAAAATTTAAAATAATTTAAGTCAATAGTTGAAAAAAGAACTACTAATTACAAACAATAGGCATGTTTGATATATTTTCCAATTTTTATTACAGTATGTCGTGTGTTGCAAACTTTCTTGCAAATGACAACTTCTCTTGCCCAATCAATTGCTCATATGCCAAATTGTTATTTTTAATGCCTTCCAATCTTTCTTGCTTCCAGTGGTCATGCATAATGACACAGCAGAAGTCATCGAAAAATGCAGATAGTTGCATGTTTGACCACAAAGAAGCTAGCCCAAACTCTAGTCTTAATTCTTAAGCTAAAAGTAAAATTAAAAATGCATGAATAAATATTTGTCATTTTTTTTGCATTTTCTTTGACTTCAAAATTTTTGGTGAAATATTTATTTTCAAAAACTTTTGAGTTATGCATTGTTTCTTAAAACCCAAGCTATTGAAGCAACTGCTAAGGCTAATCCTCCCTATTTTCACTGATTTTGTGTTAACAGTTGGTTTCATTTAGCATCCATCTCTAATCTTAGTTCTAACCTCATCCATGATTCTAATCCAAACTCAAAACTTTAATGAAAAATAAAGACCAAATGAGCATCCAGTTTTTGTTTATTTTCTTTATTGGTGTCACCTAACATAACATTGACTGACCACTTTCTAAACTTAAATTTAATGGATTATGGTTACTATACTCTTACAACCAAACTCACAGCTAGACAGTATGGTACTCAGTTGTTAGTAGTCCTCATACTACGTATCGTATTCCTTGAAGTAATTTAGTCCAAGCTGCTGCAGCTGCCTAATTATTTATAACAGAATCTAGTATAAAAAATCAACTTAAGAAATCAAGCCGATAACAATACACTCGGCTCTGCTTCGACCCAACAATAGAGTGGAGTCTCCAAACAAATTATGGAGCTTTAGAGTTTTTTACTTCTGCAAATTCAATTTTAATTTTCAGCTAAAGTACCGGTAGTTATTTTCAAAATTTAGAGGGTTTATTTTGGAAAGGAAATCCCAAAACACCACTCAAAAAATTTAACATCAAAATCAAGTCGTTTATCATACTCGGTGTATTACGCTGAAGTGTGTAATGAGTTTGCTGAGGCGCATCACCGCGTTATTGCGCCCGGGCAACACAGCTTCCTTTGAAGAAATGTCACAGCGGTTGCGAGCTGTTGGCAACACTGTGTCCGATTTGACCAGCTCGGGATTAGAATCTCAGACCTTGTGCCCCAAAGACAAACGCGCAACCACTGGACCAAATTCTCTTCCAGCTTTTTCAAGTTTAACTACTTTGTTTCAAGCTTAGCTAGTTTGACACTTTCACCTGACTAGCTTCATGGATTTAAAAAAACCTTCGAAAGAGAAGCTCAATCGTGACACCTCCAAATTTAGTCATATTTTTTATCTTTCTATTCTACTTATTTCTTCTAAAACTTTCGTCTGTCTAGTTTAAATATTTCAAAAATTCTGGAGTTTTTTTTGGAGGATGCGCCATCTTGTCACCCCCATTTATTGATATGTTTTACTTAAATTCAATACCTGCCCATTCTGTGATTTTAGCCTATCTAGCTTCAATGATTTAAAAGTTCAAATCTATTTTTGGGAGAACTTCTCAGCGTGGCATCATCGATTTTCGGCGGGCACAAGTATTTTTTGGTATCTACAATCAATGACATAAAACTAGATGATACGCAATTCTTTTTCACACTCTTTTTCCTCTTTGTTTCTTTATTGTGCGAAATTTTGCTCTGTCTTTGCCCGCGCTGAACTGCTGACAGTGACTGTACTGTACAGCCTTAGCCTTGCTCAACTAACAATAGGCAGCAATTATAACAAATATTGTTGTCTCTGGAAGTTGTGGCTTTGCGTAATTTACGTAAAGTTATCTCAACTACTAAATTACCCCCTAAAATCCAATTTTCGACGTAGTGTTGCGTAAAATACATACTGTAACTATCAACGTGCTATCGCAACTTAATGTTACGACATCACTGAAATGTAAATATGAAAAGTGTTGTTTTTTTGTTTGTTGTTGTGGTTTCTCATTTCTTCTGCTTTTTTGAGTCAAAATATGTTAAATGCTTCACGCTGAATTATTGAACTACTCTAAATATGTAAGTGTCAGTTTTATGTTTCATTTTGTGTTGTTGTTATGGTAGCATTGAACTTTGAAGAGTCAAGAGCGTATGTTAATTTTTGTTGCTTCCATGCCAGAAATGGCAAAAATAAGCTGAATTAAATAATGTCAAAATTACTTGCCGTAGTTTTTTTCGGCATATAGTATACTTTTTTTTATAAGAACCAATAAATATTAAGTTAAGGCTTGCTGTTCGTAGTTTTTTGCCGAATTTTGGCTCAATTGTTCTTAAATTTTAAAAACACGGATGTCAATTTTAGCGACCACATTAGTACAAGTGTTTAAGATGTTAGTTTTAGCGATCATATTTGTAAAACTTAGTGTTTAGTCCCAAAGCTTTGAGTGCTTGAGTGAACGTTTTGCTCCTTTTTCGACTTGAACGACTGCCAAAAATTTTCTCAGTTACTCGCATAGAGCGCAACAGCATTCTTCAATCTCGTAATAGTTGCAATTTTGCTCGCAAATACAAGGAAACCATTAAAATTTTCTCGTTTTGAATCAGTACAGGATTTAGTTTCTTTTATTAAGTTGGATTTTTTTTCTTTTTCATTTGTCCTTATAATTCATTTTTGCGGCTGAGCTGGAATGTTTCTTAATTTGTTCTTAAAATTTGAGCAAAAATGAGCCCAGTGTTCTTATAAAATTGTTCTAGAAAAGAGTGTATGATCAGTTAGTTTGTGCTTTTTGATTTCTTTTTTTTTAAGATATGTTATCCAGTGGTGAAGTGTCTTTATAAAAAAGATTAACTTCTACTTTGGAATGCGGAGTCTTTGCCGCAGAAAAATCTTGTTTTTTTACAAAAAAGATTGATTTTATAATATTTTTGCGTGAAATTTTGGTTGCAAATTTTATTTTGGAGGGTCGCCGTTCAAGAAATTTTTGCCTATTTCATTAAGAAAACCGTCGATTTTGAGACGTTTTAGCGAAAAAAATTTGAATTCATCAAAATGATTTAGTAAAAAGTCACGGGTATGTTTTGAAATTGAGCGCAGAGAAACTCCAAAGCAGATGCGGTTTTGTCTAATATACAGCGCCACTGTTGTTTCGTGACAGCAGGATAAAGCAAAAATAAATCATCAGCTACAGCATACGATCAAAACTCTAAATGTTGTCTGATGTATTACATAAACCCCTATACCTTTGAAGATTCATATATTTTCCAACTTCTTGCGAAAAAGCGTTCAACGCACCTTTTTTTCACAATTAGTGACTGCAATACGTCCTTGTGTTCTTGGGAAAGACACTTGACGCATATTTCCCATTAGGGCCAAGCAGTCTTACCCGCAGTGGAGGCCCAGCCAGAGGAAAGACTTGCAAACAGAACCCAAAAAAGTGCTCGGCGTCATAGGCGTAGCTAGGATTTTTGATTAGTGGAGCCCAAACCGCAAAGCAATGACGTCATCAGAACTTTTCAAAAGGAATTTTTAATGGGACAAAGATACCGTAAAATGGGGGATCAGAAGCAGAAGCCTGGGTTACCATGTAACCAGGACTTTGCTAAAGGGGGTCAGGACTTGAACCAAAACTTGAAAAGTTTTCAAAAAATTGTAAATTGGGGAGATGGCGAGCAAACTAGTGTAACTTAAACGTATCACAGACTAGGGTTTGGGGGCAAAGACCCCTGCCACAGGACAATTTTTTGTAATGTTTTAGAAAAAATTGCAATTCTAAGGCCAGTTGAATCACATTTCGCACGTTTGTAGCTCCATTTAAAATCACTAAATTTTTAAGATTTGAAAGCCAACTGAAAAAATTAAACTGTTCAATCTTCCATTTACTTGCAGGTCAAGTCCAAAACACGTTTAAAATCTTGCATTTTTAGGTTAAATTTTGCAAGTGGCTTGGTCCAGGTAGGGTGAAGCAAGATGCAATGCCTCCTGCAATATGTTTAGCAGCTTGTAAATAATAATATACTCAAAGATTTGCGTAAGAGATTTTTGTTTTATCATAAAAATAACCAGTTTTAGGAGTACATAAACGATTATGACCCAAGCTCGCTCAATTCAAATTCAATAATTTGTTCAATAACCATTTTCCCAAGCTAATTTTTTTTTCAAAAGTATTTTGTCGCGATAAAACTGCTGAGATGGAGGTGAATTGAAGGGCTTAGTGCATAACTATGTTAACTCATTTTTTGAAGTTTTGAGATATTGGGCTTTAAAGTTTTCAATTTTTTTGCGTTATTAAATCAGAATGTTTTAAAATTTTGATAGTGAAATGATCAAACATGTGATCACGGAATTTTTTTAAGCTAACAACCAACATAATTATTTAATTAGAACGCATTGTTTTGGTTCGTCAAACAGGTGAAACCAGTTGTTAACATACTTATGCACCCAATTTTTTAAATGAAAGTCATATTCTCTACATTAACATGTTAAGTATCATTAACTTGTTATTTTTGGTTTATTTATGATAACAAATACTGCCAAACACAACAGTTTGAATCAATAATTTTCCGGCTCGGAATCTGCACCACTTTTTTCGAATAAAGTTTCATAAAAATGGCGATGAGGCCTTGAAATAAATTCAGTTTGTTGTTTAATATCCTGCACTTTTTTTGCATGAATGGGCCGTGGAAAAAGGTTTGTTGATGAGACCGTTTTATTTTCGGAGTAAGTAGTTAATTTCGCTGCTGGAGGTCAAATTAGTCGAAAGTTGGTACTAAATTTGAAAGCACTGTATGCGGCAGCTGACAATACTTATGTTGAGTAAGTGATTTATATTGCTGGAAGTCAAGATAGACGCTGCTGGGTCCTATTTTCAAAGCATTATGTGCTGCAGCTGACAATCAAGTCGTTGCTGGCAATGAATCGGCTTTAGAGTGCTGTGAGGGCTCTGCCAACAAAAAGTAAGGTAAATATTGCATCATTATTGCTGTTGCAATACTACTTACTAATGCATCTCAGTCGATACTTTTTGTTTAAAATTGTGGAATGCCCACTCTGATTTTCACGTACCATTCAGAACAAGATTAAACTGTTACTGTGTCGGTAAATTAAAATGTTAACTGGCATTTATTTTGCAAAGTCGCAAATAATTTTGTGCAAAACTGTGTTAACTCCACCTTTTCCTGCAAGACTATGCTAACTCATTGAGTTAGCATTGTCTTGCATGCAAAAAAGGAATTTTTACGTTAGTTAACATAGTAATGCATTGCCTATCTCAAAAACTGTGCGTGCTAGCTAAGTAAAACCAAGCACAAAAAATAGATCTTAAGTAAAAACTCACCCATGTGTATTTAACTCAAAATCGTAAAAAACTGAGTTAACATTGTTATGCGCCAAGCCCTTCAATTGTTATTCAAAGTTGGTACAAAAGATGGTTACGAGTCATGTTATTGCATTATGTTCACATTATGTTCACAAAAAGTTTACTCGAATGACATAAACATGAATACAGATTAGTTTACTTCAAACCACCGTTAATTACTTTGCAAGCCCATTATTAGCGCTTCAACCAATCTTTTCAAACTGCGCACTAATCACTAGTGCCACAGAAAAGCAGAAGAGTCATGTTATTGCATTATGTTCACAAAAAGGTTAGATGAGGGACTAAGATTGCAACTTTTAGGACAAAAAGCCTGAGTTTCTTCCGAATAATACATTTACATTGGTTGGATATTAATATTGTACTGTTGAAAGCAAAAGTGCTAAAATAAACTTAGCTGAAAAAAGGCTTTGTTGTCATTATTTTTATCATTGTTGGCAATTCAATTCCCCCCCTTGGCTACGCCTGTGCTAGGCGTTGATGTGGTAAGACAGACGCAAAGTGCCTGGTTGATACAAATGATCTATCGAGTGACAACAGCAAAAGTACATGACCTATAAAAAATGTTGGTGCGGATGAGTATGACTTTGACTATTTCGTTCACACCCTTTAAACGATTAAGAACGGACACGATCCTACCCTGAATAGGCTACCAAAGACCTGTAGAATCAGCTCCAATTACAAGATATTGCTTTTACTCGAATGACATAAACATGAATACAGATTAGTTTACTTCAAACCACCGTTAATTACTTTGCAAGCCCATTATTAGCGCTTCAACCAATCTTTTCAAACTGCGCACTAATCGCTAGTGCCACAGAAAAGCAGAAGAGTGAGGCCTGCAGCCAAGCGTGACCGAGCAGAGAATAAAATGAGAGCATTCGCGCAGTTTGGGATCATCTAGTTTTATGTCATTGCTACAATCAATCAAAGTTTGATCTTTCTGCATTTAGCAGTTTCAAAGTAGTAGCATATTCAAGTCAAATAAATGAACATAGCCATCGGAAAGGTGGTCAATAGTGTGTTCAAAAGTTACAAGTAGTATAATATTGGTAGTTACCAAGATATACCAGTTCAAGTTTGTCCCTTTTTTGCCGATTTTCAGGCTCTAAAGTAATAGTCATCTGAGTGGGGCCCCAAACTTTGTACTGGTTAGCGTAAAGCTTTTATCTACCTCCAGACTGTGTCCAAATTTCAGCTATTCCCGTCCAACTTTTTTTGGATTATAAGCAAATTAATAAATTTTATACGCAGAGCTGGCCATTTGTTTGGCTTTTGGTTTCCTAAATTACGACCACGTGACCTCAGAACCTCCAAATCGATATACATGACGCTTTTATGTATTTTCACGTTGCATCCAAAATTCAATTTGACAGTTTTAAGTTCAGCGTTTTTTTTTAGTTTTTAACAAATCAATAAATTTCGATGCTTATCTATCAAAATTGGCCGAGTAAAAACAAATGTCCTACATTAAAGGATACATTGTCCCAATAACAACGATAATCATTGTAGTGGGGTACACTGCATTATGTACTTGGAGCTGTCAGCAACACAAACGTATGGTTTAAATAGTTATTGCTGTGGTACTTAACCTCATAGTTAACATTTCAGCCTAGTCCCTGGCCATAAACAAGATATTAGCACTAAACAACAAAACTTACAGCTTTTTTTCATTTATTGTCAAAAATAAACATTTTAGAGTTATAAAATGTTAGAAAATTGAATATAAACGTACGTATTCCGCCAATGCTGACACCAAAATAGTGTCTCTAGGACCACTACAACACAAGGTACGAGAAATTGGTGGCTCGGGGGGTATCGTCATCGATATAAAAATTGGTGGTGTGCTAGCTGGCCCAAACAAACCTTTTTTTCCAAAAAAAACGTTTTTGTTCATCAAGTTAGAGTAGATCAAATTAGAAACCAAAATTGCTAGTCATCATCAATTTTCAAAAAAGTGATAATAGTGTTACGATCTAATCTACAGAGTTTATTTAGATCATAAGCTGGATTGCTCGAAAGTATATTCAAGGCAAACAAAAATACAGCCTACATGGCATTATTGACGGCATCATATTATTATACTGTAATTATAGCCTGTACTTACAAAAAAAGCACAGTTGGCAGTTTTGTACAAATCTCTGCATCAACTGCTTTTTGAGGAAAATGCATATTTATTAAAAAACTAAAAAACTATTGTGGTAAAAACGGCTGAAAACATAGATAAAAAAAACTTTGTTTTTATCTCACAGCTACCAAATAATTATACACGATTATCAGAAACTATTTTTTAATTTTATTTTAGCACATCTCAGTCCAATTTAGAATATTGTTACTATAATTTATAACACCAAAAAAAAAAAAAATCAATTGCCAGGCTTAATAATACGGACGGCAATTAAAATATTGTTTGATTTGTCAATATGAAAAAGTTTTTGAAGGAATTAATTTGCCATTTACTTCCTGACGTAAAAGAGAAGTCTGCAAGCAAAATTGCCCAATATCTAAAGCAATTAGGAGTAACAAAAATTAGCGATTTGTCTTCGGTTGAAGAAAAGGATCTTTCAACACACTTAAGCCAAAATCAATCAAAAGAACTAATGCACGCATTACAAAAAATAGGGTCCAATCGATTTATTTTTGGAGAAAATGAACAGCCAAAAAAGTTGACCGAAATACAAGCCAGGCGTATCACCAAAGCTTTAAGTAATATGAAGAAATGGTCCTCCAATGATTCTTTTTCAGCAAGTTCCATTGGTCCAATAAGATCTGATAGATCAAGTCATTCATCTCATGTTTCAGCTGATAGATATCGAATCAACAACAACACTCCGCTTTTTGTTGATGACCCTTTAATAACGTTAGAAGATCCAGAACAGATGGTGGTAAATCATCTGAATCAAAAAACATATGAAAAGCATTTATCTTCAAACAATGCATACGATATCGATTGGGATAATAGCCGAGCTCTTCTCATCAACATTCTCAAAAATAGAGATTATGCCTCCATTGATTCAAGGCGTTTGAAAACTATACTGCCTCAGCTTGGATTTCAAAAGTCAAACGTTATTGTCAAAGAAGACATCACGTGCAAAGAAATACTACAATGTATCGAAGAGTTTCTTTCTGCCATTGTTAGTTCGCAAAAAGCCAAACAAAAAAAAGCACTAGCTTTGCTCTATATCGGCTCACATGGAGGCCGGGATGAAAGCAATGTCGATTTCTTTGAAGACGTCAATGGAAAAGAAGTCTTTTTTTGTGATCTTATCGACCTATTTAAAGATCCCAAATATCAAGCAGCTTTGGCTGGAAACCCCAAAGTGTTTTGGTTTCAGTTTGCAGAAACAAGGTGCCCTTAACGCAAGGAAAAAATCTACAGTTCTATCCAGACTCGTCTGGTAAAGAAATGGAAAATGACAAACTATTTGAGCCTAGAAATATCATTAAATTGTTCAAAAGTAGCTGCAAACCAAATTTTCATGCTGATGATCAAGCTGACATAGGAGCAGTATTGGAGAATATGTTTGTAGGTTGTGCCACAATTCCAGGAACTGCGGCATGGCGTGTTCCCGAAATGGGGGCAGTGTTTGTATGTGCAATTTCATTGATTGTTTGCAAGCATGCTCACAAAGATGATCTTGAGGAATTGTACAGAAAGGTTCAACAATGCATGAGAAAAAGTAAAGAAAAATCAAAACAAAATTTTTTGAACATAGCGGAGGACGCATTTTGCAACTTCCATCCTCGTAAATTATTTTTTCATCCTGTACAGTAAACGACAAGGAGACGCAAAAAAGACAAACAATGGCAGATCAAGCATTAACATTTTGAGTACGGTAGCCATATTTATTGTTTAACTATACAGTATACACCATATGTATTAAAAGAATGGCAAAGAGTGGAGATTCTAGATTGAATAGTCATCTTCATGTTAATTTCTACAATATTACGCCGTAAAACACACGAATCGATTAGTTGATGTTGGCCCATCTTTTTGCCCACTGGCACTCACACTTTTGTTATGAATGTGAGTAGTTGCATAATTTCCGTTATGTTTATTAACTTTGTACTTACGCCAAATTAGTGTACCATTTGGGCACAAATTTTTAGTAGAATCAATAAAACCCTGTGTTTGTACACATACTGTAACTGAGCTTGAAATATTGATAAAACATTTTCCCATTTTTTTAACATTTCATTTAACCTCTATAGTCTATGTTTTAACATAACTTTGTACGAAGTAGTTTGTACCTACTTTTATTTACCTTAATGTTATTAATGCAATCTATTTCAGTTTTTGCAAGGAAACTTGCATGTTATTTTACTTTGTAATGAGTGCTATGCTGAGTTTTATTACATCCGGTAGACACTGCTGCACATAAAACGTTGAACGTACCGTCGTTTTTCTGTTTGCTTTGAATAGAAATTCGATACGCAATATGTAAAGTTCCGCCTTACCAGAGCACAAGCTACTAGTTGATTGAAATAAACTACCGATTCGCTCGAATGCTCTCTCTTTTTTGCAAAGGGTATATTAATAGCCGTAATTAACACTTTAATTTCCAGACTGTGTTCTAGAATACCTTTTTTAAGTCGTTGTAATTTGCAATGCCCATATCATTTAGTGATTCTTATTGCAGTGGTGTATTTGACATTGTTAACACCATAACGTAAAACTACCTGTTCTTGAACATTTATATTGATCTGAATTTTTACCGCTTTTAATTGCAGTTTCAGGTGCGCAATCAAAATTTTGGGGGGGCTTGAACCAAAAGTTAGTCTTTTTGTTCAAAAAATATCTCGTTTGGGCGGCGTGCTGAGAAATTGAAGCGCATCAAACAATTTTTTACATTAAGCCTTGCAATGATATGCATGAAAAATTTCAACGTGTTTCATATTTTCGTCATTAATATTTTTCTATTGCATCACTAATATTATTACCTTATAAAAGTCGTCATAAAAATTAATTGTGATATTTTTTCTGGCGAAATGGTGTTGATTTTTATTACGAACAGTTGAACGCCATTGCAAAACTTCATGTAAAAATATTGACTAACGGGGACCTGGGCAAATTTGTGATTCTTTGGCAAAATAGCCATTTTAACGGCATTTGGATTACATTTTGCACGTTTTTGAAGTCATATGAAAAGAATTAAAGAGCTAAAACTCGGAAATCATTTGAAAGAATTAAATTGCTTAACCCCATCCGGCCTTCAGCCTTCCTTAGTTACAGATTAAGTCTAAAACACTTTTAAACGTTTGTTAAATTTCCCGAGTGACTTGGCTAAGGGGAGAGGGCTAAGACCTCCTCTCCTGGTTACGCCACAATGCAGTTTTAATGCAGATGTTTTCGTGTACAATTTCTATATCTTGGTTTCACTCATCACTTTCCCTCTTCTTACACCTTGACCTTATTGCATAATACAAAGACCTCTACTGTGTCATATTTTGCCGAGTGGGAGTAGTAATATTGTAAACATCGTAGGATGCGCAGTATGACTACGAAGCTCAGTCAAGCGCTAACTGAAAAGCATCACTCAACGATAAATTCATTGCCAGTTTTGGAATCAAAGGTTTTGTTTGGCTCACGGTTTGATTTCCAGATTGATTTGGCATTGTTGCTTACTTGGAAAAAAACATTTTATTTAACGCTTGTTTCACATAGAAGTCAATTTTTAAAAATCTACCAGTCGTGAATCTTGTAGTGGCCAACCTGACCGAAGATTTCAAAACAAAACCAAACAAAAGTACTTTCTGCTTTGAAGTCGTCAATTCAGACTCAAAGCGCCTAATCAAAAAAGCCGAAATCTGCATTGTCTTTTGGTTAATAGGGGACTTTCGAGAAACAAAAAGTTCTAGTATCAGCCCTTCCATTGTTGTCATGTTTTTGGTCGACAATAAATCATGTTGATATTTTGTATTGCTTATTAATTGTAGACTGTATTGTTGCTTTTTTGCTTTGTTAACGTTTCGCTGTAGTTTCTAATTGTTGTTATGAACTTTTATGTTTATTTGATAAAAACGCTTGGACATGTAACGTGCTTTGAGTTTTTTGCCTACTTGTTTACAGTAAGTAGCCAGTGGTTTTCAACCTTTTTCCAACTACGGAACACTTTTTGTATTTGAAAAATCTTGCGAAACACCAAGAAAAAACTAAAAACACATTTTGAAACTTAAAATTGTTTTCTTATTTTTAGTAATTTTCATTTTCGTTTGCACTCTTTTTTTAAGCACTTTTCCATATGCACTCCGCAATGTTTTTATTTTGTTTTAATACTAAGCTGAAAATCTAAAGATTTTGTTGTACCACCAACATCAATATTGCAACAAAATCAACTACTAGCTTGCTAGTTAAGGCTAACAAACAGTGAATGTATTATAAACAGCAAACATGCTGACTGAATTACCGTGTTATTGAGCAACAAAACGTCTCCACAACGGCAATAGTACTCACACAAAAGTTAGCTACGCTATTTTTACGCCATACGTCAAGACAAAAGAAATCTAGCCGAGCGTCTGAGGATATTGCGCGGAACTCTGGTATTACGCGCAACACCAGTTTGAAAATCACTACCGTAGAGCAATTCAGTGCTTTGTTTATTTTTGCATTTACTAACACATTTAACTTCTAAAATTTACTCTTATGTAGAGATATGTCAGTGATGGAACCCGTAAATTTTTCACTGTTTTCTGAATGAGAATGATTGATAATTAATCGATACATTACACTCCCTAAAATTCAAAACGTTTATGCATTGATGACAATTGTAAGTTATTGTATTGTTGTCTTTGCCTGATTGGTTTTGGGTTTGAAACTTTCTCTTTCAAGATGTAATAATTTTGTTACATAGTCCTCCTGCAAACAGTTGTTGTGTGCTTTTGTAACCACAAAAATAAAACAATAAATTAAAAAATGATTTACGAATCATAAACAAATGAAACAATTTGATCAGTTTAGGCACTTTGTGCATTAGGGTGTAATCATTTTTTCGCGATTGTTGGTACTTGGTTAGAGTACAACCTTTAATCTTGAGAATAGTACACGTCGATTTAAACCAGAGGACGACTAAAATGTTCATTGACGAATCGAAAATGGCAGTTGATAGTTCCTTTAGCTTTTTGAATAACAGAAAGTAGCACACCAATTTTAAATTATGAGCCTTCTATTTAAGATTGAAAACACAAACCAATTCTTCCCGAGCAAAATTGTTCCACTGAAGATATAACAATCGACCAATTCAGATCGTACAAACTTAATCGCAATCGACCAATTCAGATCGCACACTATAGCTCCACAAGCTAATCTAGATACACAATCTCAGCTTAACTGCCTACAAAAGTAATATCTAAAACTATTAGAAACCTTCAAGTATTAGAACATAAGAGTTAATAAAATAGAAAAACCCGGCTGTTTATACTGCGGCTAGAGCTATCGAATATCCCAGAAAAATCGTTCTACGTCACAAAAGAAAAGGTATACTAGCTTATGGTAACAAATTGCCACATAATTATGATGTCACAAGCTACAAGTTTAAATATAGCAATTAAAAAGTCGTAAACAACCAACTAACTTGGTGACTGTAGAAGATCGTAGAACATACTAGAAAAGAATCACCTCGAACATTCCAAATTAAAAAGGGCAGCAAAACTAGAAAAACAGTCACGTTTACATTAAAGTTCAGCAAATAATCATAACTAGGCATTCAAAATTATTACTGTATATGTGACACATTTGAAACATAATGGATAAATGTGCTTTTGTGCTCTAAAGCGCTAACCAAATGAGACATCAAATCGATTTACGACAAAAAACGCATGGGCCAAGTATCTTACATAGACTTATAGAATAAATTTTTCTTTACACACTACGAAACATTGCAAATATTAGCTTCTTTTATTGTTTTGGACTAAATTTTGATGTTTGTGTATATTCAGCATTATTATAAAACTAATTGCAAATAACATGTGATGTATTCTTTTCAGCTTCAAAAGAATAGTTTACAGTAATATTGGACTTTTTAGTTATATTGCTGATACTTTTTACAGTACAACTGTCCCGCCAATTTATAGAGGTAGAGAGTGTGCTACTCGGTACTGAAGGAGGTGCTTTTTAACAAAAGCTGCTGCCAAAATACTACGATTCATCGATAAAGGTATCTTTTGCTATAGTAACTCAAAATTAATGAACTACTACGTTTTGTAGGCCTACTGATTTCAGTGGAATATAGATAGTGTTGAATTTTTAAGATGTGGTTTCAGTGGCAAATGCATGAATGATGATTGGGAATAATATCAATAGGTTTTAAAACAATTTTGAAAGAAATGGCTTTGAAAGATCTAGACTAATTATTAATGTTTAATCAATGGATTAGTTGCACGTTTATCTTCTTATAACGAAAAAGCGATGGCGTCGCTATCTTTTCTACACATTTGGCTTCCGCTAAGCAGCGTCTTTTCATGTTTTGAAAATAAGGTAAGCAAAACTTCAAAATTTCACAACTTGAAGCAAGAGCTGTAATTTGGAAACAAAGTGCAGTGGGTTATTTGGTGCGGTGTACATCACTGGCTGAAATTGGTAAGGTAAACGCAGTTGCTGCCCGAACAACATTTCGTTAGCGCTACATCCCAAATCCTGTTTCACAGAATTTCGCATTGCTAAGAGTGTTATGGGTAAATTATTGTACCAATCGTGTGAATTTTCACACATG
Source organism: Trididemnum nubilum (assembly GCA_963965965.1). Taxonomy (NCBI): domain Eukaryota; kingdom Metazoa; phylum Chordata; class Ascidiacea; order Aplousobranchia; family Didemnidae; genus Trididemnum; species Trididemnum nubilum. The sequence goes on along the minus strand of OZ014484.1, from coordinate 35,719,481 downwards.
CGAAGTTATTCCTTTAATTGCCGATGGACTCTTTCCACTAAACCTTGCGTTGTAGGTTTATAAGCACTGCCAAGCAAATGCTGTATGCCCAGCATCTTTAACAGAACTTGGAATTTTTGAGACAAGAAACAACTACCATGGTCTGACTGTAAGTACACTGGAACACCCCTAAACGCTACCCAGCCTTGAAGAAAGCCTAAACACACGGAGTCCGCTGTCGCATTCTTCAATGGAATAGCTTGTACATATCTCGTAAAACGGTCCCCAATGGTCAACAGATAGTGATAACCTTCAGACATTGGCAGTTTTCCTACAAGATCTATACACACGAGTTGAAATCTCTGTAAAGCTGCATTTACACCGGCGACTTTTTGCGTGCGATTTTTTGATAAAAATGGATCTGGAAAAGTTGCATTTACTCAACGGCGGTTTTGATCATGATAATTGGGACCTTACTGATGGAAATAATTGTCTTAAATTGTATTCATACCAATATTGTTATAATTGAAAACTTTCGAAGAGACTCGGTGCTGCGATAAAAAATCGCAGTGAGATCAGCTCCTATTTTGCTTTAACAAGGTTTAAAATATCACTATCGGAATGGAAACAACTTGAGACAGTCATTTTCAGCAGTAAGGTAACTTTTATCACAATAAGAACCATTATTGAATACATTCAACTTTACCACATCCATTTTTATCAAAAAATCCCACGCAAAAAAGTCGCCCGTGTAAATGCGGCTTCAAGGAAAGTCAAACTTTTGCATAGGGGTGCAGTTATGCTTCCAAACTTTCCCTTTTTGACATTTTGGGCATAACTTTGACCAGCTCGAAATTTGTTTTCTCATTCCTGGCCATATTACTCGAGTTTGCATTATTTTAACTGTAGTTTCTATGCCACTGTGGGCGAGTTTGTGAAAGCTATTGAAAACTTTTAAACGTTAGTTTTGAGGAATAAGCGGCCTGATGTGGTTGGTGGAGGTATCACACAACAAAAGATCGTCAGTACCAGGCACTTTAAACTCTTCGATAACCGATGAGTTGTCGTACTGCTGATGAAAAAGTTGCATAATTTCTTCATCTTTCCTTTGCTCTCTCGCCATGTCGCTGTAATTCAAATTGTTTTTTTGCAAAAACATCAAGTTATAGATTTCAATTCGAGATAAAACATCAGCTGCTTGGTTTTCTTTGGTACCAATGAAAATCACATCATTTGTGTACTCGCTAATAAAAGCTAGTTGTCGAGCTCGCCTTCCGATCAGTTGTTCCCTGGAAGAATGGAACCAGAGTTCTTTATTAGAGAACTTTGATGAAACATGTTAACTAGTGCCTTATTGTCACATTGTATTTGGCATTCCTGTTGTTCACGATAATGACTAAACTTACGAACAGCATCAAAAATAGCAAAAAGTTCTCTATCCAGAATTGTTTGACGCTTTTGCACATCTGTCAATTTCCTGGAATGAAAAGCTAAAAGTTGCAACTTACTCTCGCTTACCTGCAAAAGAGCCGCCCCAGTCGACAGAACTGACGCATCTGTTTGTAAAATAAGTTTCGAACCTGCCACTGGGTAAACCAGTAAGGTGGCTTGACATACCAATTTCTTAACATTTTCGAAAGCCATTTCGCTTTCTTTGTACAACGGTACTTTTCGAATTCCCTTAAACCTTTTGGACAGAAATTGTGTTAAAGGAGCCAAAGCCTTCGCAAGGTTTTTCAAACAGCTATGATAGTTATTGACCAAACCTACAAAGGCACGTAGCTGCTTAATTGTGACCGGCTTTGAATAATCAGAAATTCCCTGCACCTTTTCGGGTAGAGGAGTGACGCCCTCTGATGTAATTTCGTGTCCGAGAAAAGACAATTTGTGTTGACCTAAGTGTGTTTTCGACGGATTGATTGTTAGACCATATTTTTGCAAACGTGAAAACACCTAGTGCAAATGTTGTTCGTGTTCTTTTGAACAGCAAGAGAACACAATAATGTCATCAATATAAGCGGCTGCAAAGTCGCTTAAAGGACGTAAAATGAAATCCATAATTCTCATAAAAGTAAAAGTAGCATTACAAAGGTCCATAGGTGGGCAAGTTAATACAAAACGTTAGCTTCGTTAACCACTAGTCCGTTTACAAACTTCACACCCCCGTTAACGTTAATCCGTTATTTTTAGCTTTGATTAACGGAAGTTAATAAAGTCCGTTAATCCGTTAACATTTTGCGTGTAATTTACATTTCTTTTTATTCTCTCGCTTCTAGAACACGTATTGACGCTGTTGAGCTGATTGTAAGGAAACATTTATTGCTATGGTGGTCTTTTTGTGTTTTGGAAGTTACATTTTACAGTCTAATCTAATTTCATAATAAAAACAAGTTCAAATGCACTAACGAAGCTGTGATCAGAAAATCTTTGGAAATTGTGAACAGCGATAATTACTCTGAGACTGCAGCTTATTATCTGTCACAAAAAGAGCTCCTTTCTTCGCTTTCTTCTATAAAACTCGTGCTAATATGCAACAAGTGTTACCAGTGCAAACTGGTTTGTACCGGTACGATGAATGAATGGTGCAAGATATTAACGATAAAACTTTAACGGAAGTTAACAGAACTTAACGGAAGTTAATTTAGTCCTTTAAGGGTCGGATGCACCAACTTTGGTTAACTTAACCGCCGGTTAGCGTTAACCACCGGTTAGGTAACCGCGAGTTAACTTAACCACAAATCCATATGCACCAACAGAATTTCGTGTCTGGTTAGGTAACCAAAAGTTAACCAAGCAAACTGCGGTTAACCACAGGTCAACTATTGTGACTCAGCAAAAACATCATTTTCCGGCAAGTTCAAACTAATTCTTTGATTGAAAAAGAGTGGAATGAAGCAAAAATTGCGATGATTGGCTATTTAGAATACAATTTTTTAGATCGAAACATCGTTTGGGGAAGATTAGCGTACTCTTTGCAGCGTTTCTTCTCAAGAAAAGATTGAAGGTCTGATTTGCACTTTAGGCCTAGTACTGACAGGTGCTAAACAGAACCAACCGTTAACATAAAAAATCAGTGAAAATAAAAAGGATTCGACTTAGCAGTATTCCCTCTCAGATTTTGGCTGAAACATTTTGCATGTTGTTAAGGTTCTAATGAGAGAACAATGAGCTTGAGGGAGCTAGAAGCAAATTTTTAGCAGAAATCACTGAAGGAAGAAGCATGAGTCTACTAGTAGGCCTACAACATCAAATCTAATATCTTTTATAGGCCTACTCGCTGTATTACGCCAAAGAGTGGAACGAGTTTGCGGGGCCTATCTCCACGTCATTACGTCTGCGGGCAAAACAGTTAACTTACTGCAAAACGATAACTTAACTTACGCCAAAACAGTAACATAACACTAGCCACTCGCTAGAATATTAAAGGAAAAACTGTTCCACCTCACTGGTAACTTAATACTTCACAGGTCAGTAGATAGGCTACCTAAATAAGCCGCTGGCCAGGGAGAGAAACATTAGGCCAGCCACTTTCAGCTTTCTAACTCAATGTTGACTGATCATTCTAACTCAATTTAAAACAATAAAAAAAATTTGCAACTTTTTTCTTGTTTCAAATCCAATTATACTAGGCTATCGCTACGACTACAGCACAAACCAAGCCCTGGAAGATATGCTATATGCTCCTAGGCCTATAGCTGCTACTTTGCGGTGTTCATACATCCATTAGATTGCTCTCTCAAGCATCCATTATCCCAATCACTGCCATAAACCTCTGACTCTGCTAGTACTTAACCAGTGGTTAACCCACCTTACTGCGGCGGTTAAATTTTTGGTTAAAGTTGCGGAGTTAACCATCCGGTTAACGTTGGCGCATAAGAAATTTTTCTTAACCGATGGTTAACGTGTCGGTTAAGTTAACTCTTGGTTAACTAGCGTTGGTGCATTCGACCCTAACAGAACTTAACGGAAGTCAATTTAGTCCGTTAACATGAAAAAACTTTTTAACGGATTAACGATTTCAAGAAAAAGTTAGCTTCGTAATTAACGGATTAACGGATTTGTGCCCACCTATGCAAAGGTCCATAGGTAAAACTTTAAATTGGAAAAGCCCAATGGGGATTATAGTGGCAGTGTATTTTTGAGAATTTTCGGCAAGATTTATCTGCCAATAACCACGTTTGAGATCCATTTTGCTCAAAATTGTTGCATCTCCTAGTTTATCAAAAGTAGATTCAATCCTTGGAAGGGGGTATCGATCCTTGACCGTAATGCGATTTAAATTTTTGAAATCCGTTACAATTCGATATTTAGTGTCACTTCCTGGAGCTTTAGGCACGAGGTGAATGGGACTAGCAAACTCACTATCGCTTACCTCGATTACATCTTCATCCGAAAATTTCTCGATTTCTTTTTCAAGCCATCGAAGTTTCTCGGCCGACATTGGTCTGCAACGAGCGTGACATGGATAGCCGTCAGCCTGCATCTGATGTTCAATTGGTACTCTCTCAGTGATGCTTCTGTTGCGTGGCCTAGTTAAATCTGGATACTCCTTCAAAATAGGAGTAAATTTGCAATCGGCAACAAAAAGCACAGACGATGTTTCCACTGCTAAATTTTTGTTAGTTAAATGAATTTTTTCTTTAGTCTTTGCGTTTATCAAAATGTGGTTGTGCAGATCGACCACAAGATTGCTTTGTTCCAAAAAATCAGCGCCAATTAAGTTGTAACTAATCTCAGCAGAAAGAAATGTCCACTTGATTGCGCAATTCTTACTAAGCTTTAAATTTATAGTTCTCTCACCGTGCGTCGAAATCTTCAATGCGTTTGCAGCAATCAGGAATTACTCACTCGGATAATTTGCAATTTCAAAAGTATTGTTATTCACAATGCTATAGTCACTACCTGTATCGATAATAAAACATTCATTCGATGCTTGATCTTTTAAACACAAAATGTGGCTCGAGCTTTTCTCCAGAGCGGCCAATGTAGTGGTCTGGGGACGCGTTCAAGTTTTTTGAAACAACTTTGTGCCATTTGCAAGGGGATTGACACTTAGTGCATTTGTGCCAAACGTATAGTGGTAACAGCATAAATTCTTAAATGAAGATTCATAATTTTTACCGGCTACGCTACTGTCAATCCACTTACGTCCACTCGGGTTTCTTCTAGCATAGGTCTTGTTTTTAAAGTAGTTTGATCGTCTAATGGGTACGCTGTGCTGGATAGGTTGAGATCTACCATCAGCATGTTGGTTTGTACCAGAGCCTAATTTTTCTTCAAGCTGAGAAATTTGTTTTTTAAGTAGTGCATTTTCACGTTGCGCTTCAAGCAGCGAGTTTTTACTGCTTACCGCGTTAACAATGGGCTCAGCAGGGTTTTGAGACAAAAACGGTTGCAATGCCTGAGTGTTGTTCACAAAACCAGCTACTCCGTCTGTTTCTCGCACTAGCTGCGGCAAGGGTTCAGTAAAACGAGCAGATAGCTGTAACTGCACAAAATATGGCAGTCGAGATATAAACAACGGTTTAAGGGCTTTGTGTGTCATGGAATTGATAGGAAAAATTGTTCGTAACTCTGCCAAAATTTCACTCGGCTTTTTAGTCATTTGGGGTGGAAAAAAACAGCGTAGTTACTTTCTGCTGAACAGAATCACCGAGGTGTTTAAAAGCCGTATTTTGACTTGCTTGTACGTGGTGTCCTTATCATCAATTAAATCTTGAACAGCTAAAAGCGCTTTTTGGGTTAATCTTGACAAAAGCAAACTAGATTTTTGTGAATTAGATTCAATTTGGTATTCATCAAATTTACGCTCCAATAAATTAAACCATACCTGCGGTTGTTCTTCCCAAAATTCTTGACATAATTTGTTTCCCATTGGAATTCCATGTTCACCTTGTCTCAACTCTGGTTGTCTTAATTCTTGTTGTTTCGGTCTAGGCATTCTCTTGAAAACGGGGTCACCACTATCACTATTTGACTTTGTTAATTTTCAGAACTTAAAACTTAAACTAAAAACTGTACTTCATTAACTCTTGATCACAAACCTAAGGAAAGACCAACTGAGTTCTATTAACTAAAAACCAAATTTTTAAGTTGCAAATCAAATTGTTTATCAAACTTTGCACTAAACGTTCAAAAGTAAAGGAAACGGAGATTGAGCTCGTAATCACTGCGCGTCCCGCGGTAAGCAAGACGTGCCGCGCGCATCACATCTCACCAACCCGAGCGCTTGCAGAGACCACGAGTTCGAAACTCAACTCAAGAATTGTAAGCAAAATGAAAATGAAGCACAGGATAGCCACAGTATTCTGTGGGTGGCCATAATATTGTGTTGAATTGGATGACGGAAATCATTGATTATTACAATTCTTTGTCGTATCGGTTAAAGTTGGGTCAGATTGTGAATCACGAGAAGTAGTTTTGTCTTTTTGATAATTCAAACGTGAATTTTTTTCTACCTTTCTCACAAACAGCATAACGTATGGCCAATCAAGAGTGTTGTGGTGGCTATTGGGTAGCAAAGTTTTTGTAGGATGAAGAAAAAAAAAAATTGGACCGATGAGTGGTTGAGCGTCTGTTACTGAAACGCTAGATCTGGGTTCGATTCCTTGTTTGGCGCTCAGCAATAAACAGGGACAGCTTGAAGACTCCACAGTATGTGGTAGACAAGTGGACAAGACGTGGCAGCTAAACTCGAAGACTGAAAGTTTTCTTTGCTTTCTCCTGGCCAAAGCAACTTGGTGAATACTACGGAATTAAAAAAATTAAAGGGCACTGATGGGCACAATAGGCTGGTTTTAAAGGTCCGGTTCTTCCTTTTTTGAATTCCTCTTAGCGAAGGATGACTCGGTGGAAAGATCTGGTCGCAATTTTTTGCAGGGTACATTTTCTTTTCAGCTTTCAGCTGTTTTTCTGTTCTTTATTCAACTGTCACACTTCGTTTAAGCCAAATTTTGAGCCTTTTCGCCTCTTTTCAATATCAACTTCTATTTAAACTTTATCCAGTCCACCCATACAAACACAATAGACGGTGTATGATGCGTAGCATGCAGGTAGAGGTTATCCTCTCGAATCGTCAAATGGTTTGACTGCGCATAATGCGTAAATAAGTAATGCAATATCATATTAAACTACAATCTTTTCCGCATTTAACCCTTCTGCAAAAACAACACAAATTTTATCATTATTATGTCGACTCCTTCCCCCAACCGGTTTGTGTTAACTCCTTGTAATCATTCAGATTCAATTGCATTATAACTCCTGATTTTATAGCTTAAATTTTTGCTGTATGCTTACAGCAGTATTTATCCTTTTTTATCACACAAAAGCTTCTACTGAAGGCTTTTTTTCTACCACTCTGGTATTTTTGCATCACCATAACGCTAAAAAATTTGATAATAAAAGTTTTGGATTCAATGCTTCTCACGCTAAACCTAAACCTATTCAGAGAACCGCTTACCATAGCTTTAGCTGAAGATTGAGAGAAATCTCACAGATGTCCAGCTAATTGCACTTTTATAAAACACAATACGAAACTAAGGCGAACTATGGAAGCTAAAACATTTTAATTACCCCATACTGCAGTAATATTATTACCAAAAATTGCAAAAAATTGATCGCGCGACTAGAACATTCAATAAGTTTACTGTACTCTGAGGAGGAACTTTGGTATTCTCTCAATAAGACAGATATTGCAACTTCTGTAATACAACTGTATTTAACAGAGGTGGAGTCGAGGACACAAGGCTCGAGGCCAAGGCCAAGACACAAAAAAAATCCGAGGCCAAGGCCAAGGACAGCCTTTCCGAGGACAGACACTCTCGAGGCCAAGGACAGGAATGCTCGAGGCCAAGGCCAAGGACCAAGGACACAAGCGCAAGTGCTCTCCAAAAAAAAAAAGGTCTTCACAAAAATTTTTCTAGCGATCTCCACAAAAAAACGTTTTCCAAAAAAATTTTTAAGCGCTCCACAAAATTTTAACAATTCAAAAACTAGTGCTGTCCTCGAGCCGAGGACAGGCCATTTTTCGAGGACTTAAGGCCTCGAGGCCAAGGCCAAGGACTTGACCTTCGAGGCCAAGGCCAAGGACTTCAAAATGTGTCCTCGAGGACTCCACCTCTGGTATTTAATATTTTCAAAAATTCCATAAACTGAATTCGTTGCAAGCAAAAGTACGAAATTCTAAGCGCAAAGCAGTTAATATCTCTGAAAGTAACATATCGGGCATCTCCTACGATTGTAATGCTTCGGAGAGAGTGAAGTACCTTTCATCTGCTTGTCGCTTCACGTAGGTACCAGCCATAGGCGTAGCCAGGATTTTTGATTGGGGGGGGGGGGGCCAAACCACAATTCACATGCAATGACGTCATCAGAAATTTTCGAAAAAGGAACTGTTTAAGGGGGCAAAGATATTGTAGAATGAAAGATCTGAAGCCGTAGCGTGAAGGCACTTAACCAGGATTTTGGTAAAGGGTTTTTTCGAAGATTTTCCGTAGAGATTTTTGTTTAGTCATGAAGTTTACCAGTTATAGAAGTACATGTACGGCCAGGGGGCCCAGGCCCCTTCAATTGAAATTCAGTAGTTTGTTCAATAAGCATTTTCTCAGCTATTTTTTTAAAAGCATTTTGCGCGTAAAAACTGGCGAAGTGGAGGTGAATCGTTATTGAAAAATGATACAATAGATGATTACGCTTACTAAACATGTTATTCCCGGGCCGGATTTACATTCCGCAGAGCCCCTGGCACTTACGGGATTTTTGCAACATTTTCCTGCCAAATACAAGTGAAGACCAAAAAAATTCCTCCTATCGGAGGGCAGGGCCCTGGCACTGAGCCATATGGCAAATACGGCGCTGGTTACTGTATTACGTTCATAAAAAGTTTAGATGAGGGCCTGAGGTAGCAACTTTTAGAACAAAAACTTTTGATTTCAACCTGGTTATACGTTTAAATTGGTCGGAAAAAATTGAATTAAGGTGGTGCGCCGGATCTTCTGGTCGTCAATATTATTTATTGTTAATTACTGGTGTATGCGAGTACTGATGTAGGCAAAGACGCTAAAAGAAACTGAAAATGAAGAAACAAAGCTTTTTTGACAAATTTTTGTCATTGGTGGCATTTTGATTAAGGGGGCCCGGGTCCCCTCGGCCAACCTCTGGCTACGCCAAGAATTTTGAGACTAGATCGCTCCCCTAATAATTCTTTCATAAAAAAAAACATTTAAATCAAAATTAAAATAACTTTTTTTCCAAAACGTGGAGGACTTGAGTCAAGTCACTTGGCAGTTTTTTGAAATGTCCAAGAATCGAATGACATTATTATGACGTGGACATGTGGTCCTTATTATTATTGCTTACTTTTGTACGCGTAAATCCTAAATTAAAAAAACTGCAATTCCGGACAGGGACAACATACTGGCTAAGCTCTCTTTATATTTATCATTGGTAGTATTTCAATTGGGGGGTTTGCATTACCGCCTGCGTTATAGCATTAAGTTTATAAAAAAGTTAAACAAGGGTCTGGGGTGGCAACTTTTAGGTCAAAACTCTTAGATTTCTCACAGCTAGGTTTTGCATATTAATTGTTAAAAATTGGAATTGAGGGGCCCCTGGCCCGGGAACCTTGGTCGTCAGTCAGGGGACCTGGGGCTTCCCGGTTGCCAGTTAGAGGCCCCGGGGCCCCTTGGTTGTCTGTTAGGAGCCCCAGGTCCCCTGGTCGTTAATTAGGGGTCCTGGGGCTCTCTGGTCGTGAATTAGGGGCCCCGGGGCCCCCTGGTCGTCAGTTGGGGACTCCAGGGTCCCCTAGTTGTTGGTTAGAGGCCCCGAAAACCCTGGTTGTCAGTTAGGCATTACGGGGCCCCCTGGTTGTCGTTTAGGGGCCCCAGAGCCCCCTGGTTTTGAGTCAGGGGTCCTGGGGCCCCTGGTAATCAGTTAATGGCCCCAAAGCCCTTTGTTTGTCAATTAGGGGCCCCCTGGTTGTTAGTTAGGGGGTCCCTTGGTTGTTCGTTAGGGCCCCTTGGTTGTTAGTTAGGGGCCCTGGGCCCCCTGGGTTTTCAGTTATGGACTCCCTGGTTTTCAGTTATGGTCCCGGGACACCTTGTTGTCATTAATATCATTGTTAATTACTGTTATGTGCGTAATTACTGAAAAAAAAAACTGCAACTAAACATCGCTAGGCTATGTTGTCATAATTTTTTGTTGTTAGTGGTATTTTGATTGGGGGGAAAGGGGGGGCCGGGCCCTCTGGGCCCCCCCTGGCTACATCTATGGTACCAGCGCACGTTAAACAAGCTCATATTACTCTTGATGTATAAATAAGTGTAAAGCAAAAGCTGTTTCATAGGTTTAGTCAAAACTTATAGGAAAGTTTATCATAAGAGTTTTGCTAACAATAAAAACAGCAAAATGAGGTTGCAACACACCAAGGTATTAAGTTATAATAAAAATAAACAAATCATGTCCCCCTTGGAGTAACACCAACAAATGTTGATACATCTGACTAGTGGGCCATAGCAAAATGCGAAACAAAACAGTTTTACAGAAATACACTCAATACAAAATGACACACAACAGACGTATTAAGACTACAATAATATGCTTCAAATTAAGGAATCAAACACTGCCAATATCCTCAAAGGCTAAATTAAAATAATAAATTTATGCTCTCATACATTTCTTAAAAAGAAACAAACTTTCAATTTCATTTTTCATGCGAGATAGAGGCAACGAATTCCATACGTTGAGTGATGCATACAAACACACGGTTTTAGTACTTGTAGATCTACTAGCAAATTTAAAGCTAGTTATATTTTAAACTCAATTATTATCAGCATTGACAAGCAAGCTATATCTAGCGCTTGCCAAATTAGGACTAGACCTGATTCAAGTTTTCAAATGCGTAGGAGCAAAACAATGCTCAAATGTTATGCTAAAAGTTATAACTCATAGTGTGTTATAAAAGCGATGCTAGACAAATTTGCTTAAAAAACTATTAAAGTGCCTTAAACGTTGAAAACGACATTATACTGAGAAAAAAATAACCAAAGCATCAAAAATGACGTCAACGTCAAATCAGTCTCAGAAAGCAAGTATTTTTTTCCATACATTTCTATTACTATAACACTTGGAAATGAGTAATGCCTGGCTCCTGGAAAAGTTAAGCATCAACTCTATGAAGCATTAATAATTACCAATGTCTTGGTTGATTTCATGAGAGAAAAGAAGAAAATGTCACAAGCTTAGCCAACAGCACTTAACCCAAACCATGAGCAACTTTCATTACGGTGTGTTGACCATGAGGCATGTTGAAGAAATACAAACAAACACTAATAAAACTTGATGGCTTTACTTCTGCTTTTCAATCTTGCAGTTTCAATAATCTTCCAAGTAGCTTCTACACATTGGAGGACCCACAGTAAAACAAACAATAACTACTCCTACCAGAAAAGTTCAAAATTCGGCAAAGTGTCCAAAAACGCAATTAGCAGTAGACATACCAAAATACGAACCAATTATGCATAGTCGGCAGCGTGGCCAAATGGGTAAAGGCGTCGTTTTTACGATGACCCTGATCGAATGATCTGGGTTCAACCCGCACCCTGGTCACGTTGTTGCGTCCTTGGATAAGACGCTTTACAATGATTATCTCTGCTGGGTGGCTTTGAACAAGCAGCAAATTCAGTTGACAAGAATTCGAAGAAATCCACAGGACCAGTGGATCATCGGAAACTCCTAAGCAGGTGCGGATTCCTCCAATCACGAAGTAGTCCTGGTAATGAAAAGTGTGCGGAACGTCCAACTAATTAGCGCCTGTTGCTGTCTGGTGACAGGAGGATAAATATGCGGTACAACAACAAGGTCCAACAATAAAACACTTGTACTAAGAAAAGAGTCCAATATATTTGAGGCAACCAGTTGCCAAAAGACGTTTAACTCGGCGAATTTTAATCTTAGTGCGAACTAGACCCCAAAGATGTTTGACGTAAAACCCTAACCATATCGCTGCTACGTCAAATGTTCTTGCACCAAATTAGTCACATTAAAATCTCAGAAAAATACGTGCACTACATTAAGTAAAGGGAATCTAATCATGAAAGGAATCAAATCAAATCTTTCATTATACATGCTGTAATACAGGGCTGCCCAACCTTTTTACTGGTACGGGCCACATTTTGGGGAGAAAAGTTTATGCAGGCTACATGCATTTTTGCCAAGAATAAACTCCAAATAATTGCAAGTTTGTTGTACAAAATCGGTTCTCACTTTGGCCAGTATTTTGGGTATCTGTCCGCTAAAGTAAATGAAGACCAAAAAAAAGGTGATCGCCGCAAATCGGTGCTGATTTCCGTCAGTATTATGAAAAACTCTCTCACAAGAAGGTGAAGACCAAAACAAAAAAAAGGTCTTTGCCACAAATCGGTGCTGATTTCCGTCAGTATTACGGGAATCTGTCCCAAGAAGAAGATGAAGACCATAAAAAAGGTCTTTGCTGCAAATCCGAACTGATTTCGCAAATAGCAAACAAAAGAAGATTTTGGTTTAGACCTTTTTATTCGCCAGAAAATGCTAATTAAGCCTTTCCATGACGAAATCAATCGTGCAAAAAGATCTTGCGGGCCACACAAAACAGCTTCGCGGGCCAAATGTTGGCAGGGCCCATCACAGCATTATTGCACCCGAGCAACATAACCGCCTTCAAAGAAATGTTGCAGCGATAAAAAGCTTTTGGCAACGCTGTGTTTGGTTTGACCAGATTGATTTAAATCTCAGACCTCCCATGCCAGAGACAAATGCATTACCTCTTGATCAACTGGCCGCATGAGAGCATAACCAGAAGTATAGATTTAATCATAGGTGGGCACAAGTCCGTTAATCGTTAATCCGTTAATAACGAAGCTAACTTTTTCATTAACTCGTTAATCCGTTAAAAAGTTTTTTCATGTTAACGGACTAAATTAACTTCCGTTAAGTTCTGTTAACTTTCGTTAAGGTTTTTATTGTTAATATCTTGCACCATTCATTCATCGGACCGGTACAAACCAGTTTGCACTGGTAACACTTGTTGCATATTAGCACGAGTTTTATAGAAGAAAGCGAAGAAAGGAGCTCTTTTTTGTGACAGATAATAAGCTGCAGTCTCAGAGTAATTATCGCTGTTCACAATTTCCAAAGATTTTCTGATCGCAGCTTCGTTGTGCATTTGAACTTGTTTTTATTATGAAATTAGATTAGACTGTAAAATGTAACTTCCAAAACACAAAAAGACCACCATAGCAATAAATGTTTCCTTACAATCAGCTCAACAACGTCAATACGTGTTCTAGAAGCGAGTGAATAAAACGAAATGTAAATTACACGCAAAATGTTAACGGATTAACGGACTTTATTAACTTCCGTTAATCAAAGCTGAAAATAACGGATTAACGTTAACGGAGGTGTGAAGTTTGTTAACGGACTGGTGGTTAACGAAGCTAACGTTTTGCATTAACTTGCCCACCTATGGATTAAATGCATCAAAGTATAGGGCATAAGTTGGATTTCTTAAAAACTTTAAGTATTATAAGTGCACCTTATGGTTTAAAAAATATGACACTTAAAATTTATTTGCACCTTAGAAAAATAATCAACGCTACTCATAAGTTACGAGAAACTTGAAATTGTGTAGTTAGTTGCAGTGATGTGAAATGCTGTCTTGTCACATCATCACATTAGAAAAACTTTATGGGTGACAAATAATCTTTAGCCCACTGCTAATTCTAAATGATCATTTTAACTAAAAGTAAATGATTTCAATAAAACTTTTATGTCTGTTTTTTATCTTTATTATGAAAACGCCGCAAGTTTGTTTTTTTTTATCAAAGCCCAAAGAGATGGTAAAGATTGTCAATCTAGGAATACACATAACTAACCTTGAAAACCTGACAATGCCATTATTAGATTGGTCATCATCCTTGAAATCTTTGAGCATTCAAGATCAGCATTGCTTCATAAGTTCATCAGTAGCCTAAGTCTCTTTGGGTCTGGACTCAAAGTACCATATCATCGAAAATTTGTCAAATTCCAATTGCTCACTACAATAAAAACTTTCTAATAGAGTCTTAATTTACAAATCAGTCAAATCAAATCTTTCATTATACTTGCTGTAATACGCCGAAGCGTGTAACGAGTTGGCGGGGCCCATCTCCGCGTCATTGCGCCCAGGCAACACAGCTCCATTCGAAGAAATGTCGCAGCGGTGGCGAGCCATTGGCAACACTGTGTCCGATTTGACCGGCCCAAGATTTGAACCTCAGACCTCCCGCTCCAGAGACGAACGCGTTACCGCTCGACCAACTGGCCGGGTAGTCTTAATTTACAATTCTGAAAAGTAATTGCAGAATATAAGAACTTTTGATTTCACCATCTTTTTGACACTAATAGTAGGCCAAACCTATTGGCTTGACAGTGTCTGTAATTCAACTCAACAATTTGTCAAAGTCTAATTAAAACCTGATAGTTGCTGAATACTAAGTGTGGACAACTTTAAACAAAATAATTTACATGTCGATATACGAAACCAGTATATCAGTAGGCAGATACCGGTACGCCTAGATGTAGTTCAGCTTTTGTTAGGTTGGCTAACTGATACGGTAGGCTCTAAAAGTTTTAAGTTTTACTGAAATAAAAAATTAGAGCCTAGATTTTATTGGAAGACCTATTTTTTAACTTTGCGTAGTTTCTGACAGTAGTCTAGACTACTAAGTTGCTTGCTTACCGGTACCGGTAGGCTATATAGGTCTGTTATACAGCATCACTGCACCTGCACCAGTACCGGTAGATTAAACCTTTTGAAGTAAACTACGGTAGCCTATAGCAGCTATTAGGCTAGGATTACCAGTTTACTTTAACAATGTGGTATAATACATGCTAGGTACAGGTACCACCAGACATAGACTTACAGTACCATACTGGAAAGCGTACCCTGTACCGCTACTGGTTTTAACCTAGGCAAGTCTCCCTGGATTGGAGTGTGATCTGCATTGCCACACTACACATCGATTTTAATTGTCAAATTTCTTTACTTGGACAAGGCTAAACAAATGTTACATTACAACAAACAATTCATACAGTAATTCATCATAATTCACTTTTAGGCCTATCGACTTAGGCCTCTTTTTTGCAAGTTTTTTCCTATACAGCCGCAAATTGACCAATTTCATGTCAAATTAGGCTATTTCAAACCAGCACGCATAGTTTCACTTTTGAAAATCAATTTTACTTCAACAAAACTTATGCACCTAATTTTAACCTACCCCGAGACCTGGCAAACCAGTTTTTGAAATTTCTCGCAAATTGTGAGCTTACGAGCGTACCGGCGAAAAAAATTTGCTCTTTTAGCAAATTTTTTTCGCTGGCAATTTCACGCTGGTAAGGTGCTACGCCCGTAAGGTGGTATACGTCTGGGCTTACGGAATTTTCCTTTAAAACAAACTAAGGTTACGCTCGTAAGCTGACGATTTTACGCACAGTGTAGACAGGCCCTTAACCAGCATTGTTAGGCTAGAAAAGTTTTAGATGCTTCACTTCGCAATACAAACTGAAGGCAAACCACGTGAGGACCAAAGATTGGATTTGATAGGACTCAAATTTCGAGCTAACATCACGAATGGCCAGATAAATGGGCAACAGTTTTTTTAGAGTGGGCAACAGATTTTTTCAACTTAGAAAAATCCATCCAAAATTCTTTATCAAAGGCCCGGCTGTGTATTTCGATCTACAATTGGCGTAAATTGGTAAGATAGAAACTTATCTTTCTTTCATTTTAAACAACCATTCGATATTTGGATCAGTGGTGTATACAGGCCGAAAAGTACTGGCGCGAAATCGAAAAATGCTTTAGAGTCTAAACTAGGCCATGAAAAGCCCGAAAGTTAAGCTACGTCTAAAAACAAATAAAATGAATTGCTCCTTTCCTAATAACAATAGTCTACTCACACTACTGTGACAAAAAAATGTTAGTTATTGATGACGATGATGATTATCGACGATGATAATAAATTGAAATAATTCATAGCTTTTTTATTGATAAATGATTACACAGACTTTTGACCCTGTGACCTAGCAAGTAATGTTGGTTGCACGTCCAGTCTCTCGTCAACCATGCAATGCAAACGAATTGCTTTCGACTTGAAAAGAAGAATCTTGAATTTGAGTTGAGTTTAGCATGCGCAAACCGGAACTGGAAGCTAAAGAAGGAGTACTTGTCTTGTGCATTCCTGAATATTCAGCATCTTAATACATTAGGGTTGATAGGCGACGCTCTTTATCAGAACATGGTAGTGAGATGCAACATGCAACACATACCAGCGCCTTTTTTGAAGTTTATCTTTAGGGATGGCAAATATTTAAATGCAATTTAACGCCCAGGAGGGCTTCATCCCCCATCCAAGCCTAGCACCAGCAAACATTCATTACCCTGTTTTATCGCGATTATTCGATCATGCTTCAGTGTTTCGTCAGTACAGTTTTTTCATCAACTCAATTTCTTGTTCAGCTGTAATTAGTTTCTGGTTTGCGTGCTGATAAAAATCTACAAATTAAAACTAAATACAAAAAAAAATTAAAAAGGTCAGTGACAGATCCAGGGAGGCCCAAGGGGTCCAGATCTATTCCTGATAAAACCGGAGAAATATAAAAAAAACATAAAATTTATACCACTAATTGAAGCAAAATCCATTTTTTGTCCAGACTTAATAAAAAAGATTTTACAATTTTGTTCTTTTAAACGGCTCCAAAAACGTGCGAAATGTGATCCAAATGGCGTTAAAATTGCTGTCTTCGCCAAAAAATTAAAAAAAAAATTGTCCAGCGGCTGAGAGCTTCGCCCTTTGATCCCTATGGTCTCACATTATCAATCACTTTTCTTTAGGTTATATTTTTAACCTCAAATTAAATACTATTTGTATTTTTTTGGTTTTTCTCATTTTTAATTTTTTTTTAAATTCTTCCAAGGCTAGCTACTTCTAAGCCACTAAACGTACAGAAATAAACTTTGAGAAATTGTAGATACCAAGAAGGTCTAGGTCCCGCCAAAAATCGGGGGGTGCATTTTGAAGTTTTAAAAGAAATTTGAGATACAAGGGTGATAAGTTCAGAAAGTGTAGGCGTTGAAAATAAGAAAAACATGACAAATTTAGGGGTGCCACGATGAAGGGGGTACCTCCCAAACGAGTCCACAAAGTTGAAACTTTTTAATCACTCACATTTTACACTTTTGTTTCTATTCCATTCCAATCAAAATAATAAAAAAAAAACAATAAACAAAATCTCATGGACACACATAAACACGTATTAATAGAACAGCAATCTGCAAAGGACCTCTCGGTCATCCAAAAAAGCAGCCACCCAAAAATTAGTCATGTCCAGCTGCTGGGCGTAACAGTTTTTTATGCTGAGTTGAATATGTTGCGTATATAGGCCTTGTTACGCTGGCAGAAAAAACGTCTAGAAAAGAAATCTCGTGATACCCATCGAGGTATCTCTTGAAAAATTTTTTACAAATAGATTTTTAATGCCTGATTAATGATTGAAATGTCTTCAGTTGCAACCAGGTGCCGTTTTTAAGATATATCGCTTTTAATCGAACGCGGATGAATATTTTAAAATCATACGCTTGAATAATTTTTTTTACTATCAGTGTTGCCGTGAAATAATTCATAAATTTCAACAAAGATATTTTTTATCTTTCTTTGAATGTCAAAATTCAAAATATAATAAATTTAAACTAAATAATTAATCATGGGTAAGTTTTTTGCTAAAAAGTTTGCATAATTAAATTTTTAGCTTGATTTTTTTTGTGGTGAATTCTAAAACATGGAAACTTGCTTTGAAGTCACGTGATCGTCGTCACTTGGCAGCTGATCGTTACGAATACAAAACTTTGAAATAATTTCTCATGATTAAATACCAGTATCCTTAAGAATTACTGTAATAAAGAAATTATTTCATGTTAAAAGTCGAAAAGCAAAATAAAGTACCGTACCTCGTGAATTACACCATATGTCTGTTATGATGATAGTCTACCCACAAAAAGTAGCCTAATACAATAACTGCTTTGAGAAATACTTATAACCTTTCACTCCTCGAAAGTAACTAGCCTAGCCCTACCTGGTTGGCTTATCAACTCTCGAATGTCTGTTCTGCCACAATTATGCACTTGAAACAATCACCGGAGTTAAGCCAACAAATAACCCAAAATAAGAGATGACTCTCATGAAATTGTGAAAAGGAGAACAGTTTATTTATGCCTTATTTTGCAATATTTTCGAAAGTGTAGGCCTATTGCTTTATGTTGCAACTTCGCAGTAAATTGCTATAGTCTTAAAACATTGTAGCTGAATGATTTATTAGAATTGACGATGTGCTTTTGTTCGATTGGAATAAACGTTATGGACTGATGACCGGTATATCCATAGCTACCGACTGCCGTAGGCTACCGATATTCCTCGAAACTTATCGGTATTCTTCGAAGCAGTTATTGTATTAGGCTGCTTTTTGTGGTAGGCTATCATCATAACAAACACGTAGTGTAATTCATAAGGTAGTTCGTTTATTTTTCGACGTTTTGCAAGAAACAATTTCTTTATTAATGGTTACCGGTACTTCATCTTAAAAAATTGTTTTGAAGTTTTGCATTCATAACAATCAGCTGCCAAGTGACGACGATCACGTGACTTCAAAGCAAGTTTCCATGTTTTAGAATTCACCACAAAAAAAATCAAGCTAAAAATTTAATTATGCAAACTTTTTAGCAAAAAACTTACCCATGATTAATTATTTAGTTTAAATTTATCTTTCATTATACTCGCTGTAATACGCCAAACCGTGTAACGAGTTGGCGGGGCCCATCTCCGCGTCATTGCGCCCGGGCAACACAGCTCCTTTCAAAGAAATGTCGCAGCGGTGGCGAGCCGTTGGCAACACTGTGTCCGATTTGACCGGCCCGAGATTTGAACCTCGGACCTCCCGCTCCAGAGACGAACGCGTTACCGCTCGACCGACTGGCCGGTTAGTTTAAATTTATTATATTTTGAATTTTGACATTCTAAGAAAGATAAAAAATATCTTTGTTGAAATTTATGAATTATTTCACGGCAACACTGATAGTAAAAAAAATTATTCAAGCGTATGATTTTAAAATATTCATCCGCGTTCGATTAAAAGCGATATATCTTAAAACCGGCACCTGGTTGCAACCGAAGACATTTCAATCATTAATCAGGCATTAAAAATCTATTTGTAAAAAATTTTTCAAGAGATACCTCGATGGGTATCACGAGACAACACAATTTTGGACACCGTAACAAGGCCTAACCGGTCAAACTTGAGCTTTTGTCAATTTTAATTAATTTAGGATTCTGAATCATTTGTACTTTGGATATCAATATTTTTTGTATTTTAATTTAAATTGATCAAAGGGTAATTTTTTTAATTCATATGGTACCGAATTCCAAGTTTCAGCGTCTTGATACTGAAAACTTTTGAGGACTTAAGTGTTTTGTACCTTGGTAAATACAAATTAACCCTATTTTACTGAACCTTTTTCAGGGCATTGACTCCTTAACGGCAGGGCTTCTGAAGCCCACCATGGTTTTTCGATAACAACTTGAAAACTACACAAGCTAAAAATTTCAAGATTTTACTGCATGGTAGAGCATTTATTCATCTTTCAATATAGCAAAAAAAACCTTGGAATTTATTCCCGAAAGTTAATATAATATGCATTTTATTTGAGGTGGTCAAGTTTCTGATCTTAAGCGCTTACTTAACTAGTGTTAAAAGCAATTATATAATGATTGTGCTGATATAGTTAAGCGGGAAATGAGATTATAGGTGCTTTGCCGTCAGAAGCGGTAATGGGAGTAATCAAGATAATGACGTACACAAAACGCTTATTGCGGGATGACGAAATTATTCAAGCATCACAAAAATTTTGGACAGTTTTAATTATTTGAACTGATTCAATAATGTAACATAGTTAGATGACAAATGAATATGTTAAGCTTTATTCATGCGTTGTATGAATTGATATAATCTGCAGAATTGTATTAAATTCTTCACGTTTGTGGACAAACCTGTACCGTAAATTAATGCCCCACTGTATAATAAATTAATTGAATTATATTTTGGGTAAAATACTGCACGTAGAATGATAACCGTGAAGACAACGAACGTAAAACAGAGTTGACTCAAAATCAAATACACTGCTTTTTCATAAACACGCAATTTTGTTAGCTATAAGAACAAAATGATAAGCTGCAAGCTCATAGGCGTAGCCAGAGGGGGGGCCCAGGCCCTCCCTAATTAAAATACCACCACTGATAAAAAATTATGACAACATAGCCTAGCGATGTACCGTAAATTAATGCCTGTAATTTAATTTTTGTACCGTAAATTAATTTTTGTATTAATTTTTGTAAATTAATTTGTACCGTAAATTAATGTACCGTAAATTAATTTTTGTATTTTTGTGTACATAGTTGGATGTGACTTTCTTTTTTTTTTTTTCTATACCTTTCTGTATAAATTTATAATTACCAGTATATTGAAAGATGCCTGATACTTTTCACCTGTTTTCATTTTAAATTCAAAACAACTTTTTCTGCATATTTTGTGGCTGATTCTAAATTTGCAATTTTGTCTAACTAGTGTAGAATCTTTCATTGGTTTGACTGCTTGATAATGCCAGTTAAATGTCCATGTGAAATATGTTTAAGACCTTGTAAAAGGAACCAGTGTGCTATTCAGTGTGATATGTGTGATGGATGGATTCATCTCAAATGCACAGTCATTAGTCCCCTTAAATTTCACACTCTTTGTTCTTCTACTGAACCATACCTCTGCCAAAATTGTTGCAGTGAATTGTTTCCTTTTCAAACCCTAGATGATAAGCAATTGTTAAATGAAATGAGAAATGATGACAAACTAAACTTTGACATTAATCACACAAATAATTCGTTTTTCCCAGCTAAATGCTTACAGGTAGACAACAAGATAAAAAGCTTACTAAATGATTTAAACTCTGGTTTGGTTGACTCAAAATACTGTTCACAGGCCGAAGCCAATATTATTAACAAAAAGTGTAAATTTTCTTTGCTTTGCGTGAATATAAGAAGCTTAAATGCAAATTTTGATAAATTGAATGAACTTTTAACAAATTATGATATCTTACCTGATATCATTGCTATAAGTGAAACCAAACTTAAATTGTTACAGGTATACAAAGCAAAGTTAAGTGGGTATCATTTTTACCACAAAGGCACAACTACAAGATGGAGAGGAGTAGGATTGTTTATTAAGGAGTCTTTATCAATTTCAATTTGCAAGGAGTTTGATTTAAACATTCCTAACTGTGAAGATATGTGGATTCAACTAGATTTAGGGAATAACAAAAAATGTATAGTGGGAGTAATTTACAGACACCCGAAACAGAAATTATCAGAGTTTTGCAAGAGTTTTGAATCAACCATTGAAAAATTAAACAGTAGAAAATTGATGTATTATATCGGAAGAGACTTCAACGCAGATTTGTTGAAAAGTAACTCTGATATCAATATTAAAGATTTCATGAATTTAACATATAGCTTAGGCTGCATTCCCTTAATTACACACCCAACAAGAATAACTACTACGAGCTCAACTCTTTTAGATCATGTTTATACAAACAATGTAGTGGGTGAACACAAAAGTTTTATTCTGGTGGAAGATGTAAGTGATCACCTGCCAGTAATGGTGTGTTCTAATTTAAGCCTGCCCAAGAGTGAAAAATCAACTGTCACCCTAATTCGTGATACAAAAAATTTTGAAGTAGAAAAATTTCTAGACAAATTAACGGAAGGAATGGAGCTATTAGGTGATATCAAAGAGAAATGCATTGACAACTACACTGAAAAGTTTATTGACATTTTTCATAAGACATTAAACATACATGCACCATTACGAAAACAAAGCAGAAAGGAAACAAAACTAAAAAACAAACCATGGTTATACAAAGGAATCCTTATATCAATCCAGCAAAAAAATTTATTGTGCCAAAGAGCCCTTAAATTAAATGATAGTAATGCATGGGCACAATACAAAGTCTATAGAAATAAACTGACTCATATTAAGGAATATGCAAAACGACTTTACATTAAAAATTTAGTGAATGATAATAAGCATGACACCTCGTCGCTTTGGAAAATTATAAATAAAATTATTCACTTGAAAAATGTGAATAAAAATAACATTCCTAATAAAATGTATGCTTCCAAAAGTGAAAGTGCACAAGGTCCACAGGCCATCAGTAACTTGTTCAATAAATATTTCACAGAGATAGGAGTTAACCTTGCGTCTACAATCGAAACACCAGCTGTAATTGATGGCAAATTTAATGCCACGTCTTTGATTCAGAGTAGCTGCGATTCGTTTTTTCTAGAACCAATAGTTGAAGAAGAAGTAGTAAATTACATCAGAGCTATGAATCCATCAAAAAGTACAGAAAGACATGGAATTCCTGCAAAGTATATAAAAATGTCAGGCTCTGTTATAGCTCCAGTTCTAACTAACATTTTTAATGCATGCATATCAACAGGATATTTTCCAAAAGTGTTAAAAACTGCTGAAGTTGTTCCAATTTTCAAAAATGGCGAAAGAGAGTTATGCAGTAATTATCGCCCTATTTCTATTTTAAATCCTTTTGCCAAACTATTTGAAAAGTGTCTGCTTGATCAACTAAACAATTATTTTGTGAGCAATAATTTGATTAGTCCAAACTAGTATGGTTTTCAGAAAAATTGCTCAACAAATGAAGCTGTTTTAGATATTTACAATAAGCTACTTGACAATATGGATAAAAAGCTCATTACAAGTTCTATTTTCTTAGATTTAAGAAAAGCATATGATACCATCAATCACACAATACTGATCAAAACAACTAGAAAAGTATGGAATTAGAGGATTACCATTACAGTTACTAGCAAGTTACTTGACTGACCGTCAACAGTACACAGTTGTAAATCAATATAAATCCAAGTCAAGAGATGTTATTTGCGGTATTCCTCAGGGCTCAACTCTAGGTCCGTTGTTATTTAATATTTATATCAATGATCTACCACTTGCTTCAAATTCCACAATTCATCTTTTTGCAGATGATACAAACCTTACTCTCTCCCATTTTAATGTTTCAACACTGCAACAAAATATTAATGATGAATTAGTCAATGTAAGCAATTGGTTCAAGGTGAATAAATTATCAATTAACTTTAATAAAACTGAGTTTATGGTAGTGACAACAAAACAAAATAAACCTGAACTCAAAGTATCAATAGATAATAATCCAATCAAGCAATCACATAAAGTATCTAGGCGTTCTCATAGACGACAATCTAAACTGGAAACAACAAATCAAGGAACAATGTTCAAAGGTAGCAAGGGGATCTTGGGCCCTTAATCAATTAAAACACTTTGTAGATGAGCAAATCTTAAGATCTGTTTACCACTGCCTCATATACTCTCATCTACAATGCTGCATAAGTAGTTGGGGGACTGTTTCAAAATCAACATTAGCACCTCTCTTCATTCTGCAAAAAAGAAGCATCAGATTGTTAACTGGAAGTGGATATCGTGAGCATACTAATCCTTTGTTCTATCGAACTAAATGCTTAAAAATCAAGGATATTTACTCTGTGGAAACTGCAAAGCTAATGTACAAAATTCACAATAATGTATTATGTTTTGCAAATTCAGATAAGTTTAACCTAATAAAAAACTGCTATACACATAAGACAAGATTGAGCCACAAAAACAACTTCTTTCTTCCAAGAACTTGAACAAGATTAGGGCAAAAGTCTCTATCATTTGCAGGAATTAAAGTTTGGAATGAAATTCCAAGCAGTATGAAAGAAGTTTCATTCTACAGATTTAAAAAAGCTGTTAAAGCTCATTTTTTATCAAACTATAAAACCGATAAAAGCTAGAATAACAGCTTTCTATCAGCAATGTAGTAGTAATTACAGGAATCATAGTTGCATATTAATGCTTGAGTTCAACAATAACCTATTCTATTGCTTGAATGGCATGAGATGGTGCATTCATCTATCACGCATTTATTACAATACGTCATCTCTCATTTTGATGTGCCCTTGAATTATAAGTAATTATGCAGTAACTTACTGAGGTTGATATATACTGGTATTGGAAATTGTACCAGTACCAATGACATATTGACAAACAATACAAAACAAAGCAAGGAGGTTTTTTTCACTCCAATTGCCCACTTTAAATTCTATAAAACATAAATAAGCATTATGAACTTTATTAATTTTATTTCTATCCAATCTGTAATTACAGCATTTTTATTTTTTTATTTTTTAGTATGCTTAGAGTCAGAACAATTCTAATGTTGTCTTGCATTTTCTTTACATGTTGACTGTGAGTTTTGTTTATACACTGTACAAAATGTACATATCTTTGCAACACTTTGTTTTAATTTTGCATAAAATTTTTTATCATAGAAAGTAGCAGACTGAGAAAATCTAGAAGCTGTTTTGTTTTTAACCTTAACTTGGTGAGGTGGCAGTAGACTTAGATGACCTTTCGGTCCTTCGCTGTCTCCTCACCAAGTGACTAAATATCGCTTTGACTCTGCAAGTTTGTGTGTTTGGTTTTAAAGGAATTGCATATTTCGATGCTTTGGTGATAGACCTAGAGGAAGTTGCAGTTTTTTTCTTGTGATATGACGTCACTTGGTAAATAAATAAGTATGATGATGATGATGATGTTTAGTTGCAGTTACGAGCAACAAGGGAGCCCCGGGGCCTCTAACTAACAACGAGGGGGCCCTAACCAACAACCAGGGGGTCCTGGGGCCACTATATATGCAAAACCTGACTGACAAATGGGGGCCCCGGGGCCTCTAAGTGAGAAACAGGGCTCCTGGGGCCTTAATTGACAACCAGGAGCCCTCAGGGTCTTTTAACTAGCAACCAGGAGGCCCCAGGGCCCCTAAATGACAACCGGGAGGACCTGGGGCCCCTAACTGACAACCAGGGGGCCTCGGGGTCCCTAATTGAGAACCAGGGGACCCCAGGGCCCCTAACTGACAATCAGGCAGCCTCAGGGTCCCTAACTAAGGACCAGGGGGCTCCAGAGCCCCTAAACGATAACCATGGAGCCCTGGATCCCTTATCTAACGACCAGGGGGCCCTGGGGCCCCTAACTGATGACCAAAAGTATCGGGCCAGGGGCCCTGTAATTCATATTTTTAACAGTTTATATGCAAAACCTATAAAAAATCTAAGAGTTTTGTGCTAAAAGTTGCAATTCCTAGCCCTCGTTTAACGTTATTATGAACTTAATGCTATAGCACAGGCGGTAATGCAAACTCCCAATTGAAATACTACCAATGATAAACATAATGACAACATAGCCAGTATGTTGTCCTTGTCCGGAATTGCAGTTTCTTTAATTTACGTCTACAAAAGTAAGTAATAATAATGACGATCACCTGTTCACGTCATGATAATGTCATGCAATTCCTGGAGGTTTCAAATATCTGTCAAGTGACTGGAATCGATTCCTCCACGTTTTGGAAAAAAAGTTATTTTAATTTTGCTTTGAATATTTTTTTATGAAAAAACTTTAAGAGCGAGATATTATCTCAAAATCAAAGGCGTAGCCAGGAGGGTGGCCAAGGGGGCCCGGGCCCCCTCAATTGAAATGCCTCCAATGACAAAAATTTAACAAATAAGCAAAGCCTAGTTTCTTCATTTTCAGTTTCTTTTAGCATCTTTGTGTACAACAGTACGCGCACAACAGTAATTAACAATAAATAATATTGACGACCAGGGGGCCTGGAGCACCCCCTCAATTCAATATTTTTCCAACCAATTTAAACATATAACCAAGGTGAAATTAAAGGTTTTTGTCCTAAAAGTTGCTACCTCACGCCCTCATCTATACTTTTGATGAACGTAATGCAATAACCAGCGCCGTATTTGCTATATCGCACAGTGCCAGGGCCCAGCGTTCAGATAGTAGGACTTTTTTTGGTCTTCACTTATATTTGGCAGGAAGATGTTGCAAAAATCCCGTAAGTGCCAGGGGCCCCGCGCAATGTAAATCCAGCCCAGGAATAACATGTTTAGTAAGCGTAACCATCTATTGCACCATTTTTCAATAACGATTCAACTCCACCTCGCCAGTTTTTACGCACATAATACTTAAAAAAATAGCTAGAAAAAATGCTCATTGAACAAATTATTGAATTTCAATTGAGGGGGCCTGGGCTACCTGGCCTAACATGCACTTCTATAACTGATTATTTTCATGACAAAACAAAAATCTCTAAGAAAAATCTTCGAGTGGGTTTTCATTTACTGCAAAGATGTTGCACGAGACAATGCACCTTACTTCCCCCTACCCGGACCAAATCACTTACAATTAAAATTTTACGCCATAATGCAAGATTTTAAACGTGTTTTGGACTTTAATTGCAAGTAAAAGGAGGAATGAACAGTTAATTTTTTTCTCGATTGGCTTTGAAATGCTAAAAATCTAGTTCTTTGAAATGGCTTTAAACACGTGCGAAATGTGATCCAATGGGATTTAAATAACTTTTTTTTCCAAAAACTTACAAAAATCGCCCAGCGGCTGGGGGCTTTGCACCCAGACCCCCATAACCACCGGCGGCTGGGGGCTCCACCCCCAGACCCCGCTTGTGATACGTTTGAGTACAATGGCTACTCAACACGTCTCCTAAGTTAGACATTTGCACTTTCTAACTATTAGTTTTCGCCCTCTCCCTTTACCAAAATCCTGGTGAAGTGCCAACAGGGCTACATCTTCAGATCTTCCATTCTACAATATCTTTGCCCCACAAAAAGCTCCTTTTTTGAAAATTTCTGATGACGTCATTGCATGTGATTTGTGGTTTGGGCCCCCCCCCCCAATCAAAAATCCTGGCTACGCCTATGTGCAAGCTGACCTCTTTTACTTCAATTTTGGCGTATTGTCATATCGCATTTAATTCAAATCAAATCTCTCACTGTACTTGTTGCATTACTCCGACAGGTGTTACGAGTTGATAGGGCCATCTTCGCGTTATTGCACCTGGGAAACGCAACTTCATTCGAAGTAATGTCGCAGCAGTGGCGAGCCGTTGGCAACACTGTGTCCAATTTGACCGGTCCAAAATCTAAACCTTAGACCTCCATTCTATAGACAAACGCGATTTTATTAAGATTTGAAACTTTTGAAACAAAATGTTTGCAGCAACAAACTAACATAATATTCACCTAATAACGGCTATTGCGATTTAATTTACAGCATTTTACTGTGCTTTTACTTCGTAAAAAATTTAATAATGCGGTTAAAAGTTTTTCTGGCTATACGTGAGAAACTTCAAGGTTTTTTTGCTTAATTTATTTTTAGTTTTGCTAAAATAATTTATACTAATTGAAGGATTTATTCTATCATTCAGTTCGATTAAATGCAGCTGAATTGCTTATATTATGCAAAAGAGTGATTGTTTTGAATTCCAAAGTCTCAAGTTTATTTTGATCTCCGTTTTAGAGAATCAAGCACAAAATTACTCCCAAACGCAATCAAAGAAATAAACACATTTTCATGTGAAACAAGCAGGAATCGTTTCCAAAACTGCATGATAATGATTTAACAATAGAGATACTAATCAAAGTTAAATTACAGACAAGAACAACAATTAGAATAAGCGCTAAATAAACAAAACGGAGTAGCAATCGGGTGTTGGTTTTTACACTCAACTGAGTGTTTATCAGTATTGCTTATTTATCTATTTAAAGTACAGCGCGTTACAAAAATGAATAATTTTGTCTTGTTGACGATTTCTAACTTGTGTTACAAAATTGCGATTTAACAACAATAACGTAATTTATTTGCCATAGCTTGCAAAAAAAAATAACTGAGTGTTTGTTTAATAAAAGTAGAATGCTTTGCAAAATGAACGGTATTCTTGATAGTTTTTATGCTTTTCCAATCATATGAAACATTTCTTGTACAATGTAAAACTACGACCAAAACTTTTGAAATAAAAAAACTTATGTCAAAAACTTTTGATCATTCTTTGGGATTGGTCTTCAGAAATCCTGAAGTTTGGGGATGACCAGACAGGGCGTGCGAAAGGGGTCTAGGGGATGCATCGTACTCGGGATCGGGTCTAGGGGGTCTGGGAGGACCTATAGGTTCACCCGCACTCAATTAGTTGTACATCTTTGAGCAAATTAATCTGGCCAGTTGAAAAAACACACAACTTTTAAACTTTTTGCTTTTATTCAGAAATTGAACAACGTAAACTCTATTTTTATGGCAATTAGTAGTTAATATGTTCACCTTTTGCTTGCAGGATTAAATTAACCCGATTTTTCGTTGATAACACCAACTTCTTGCAGATATTTTTTATTTTTTGGTCGTGAAACCATATATGTATGATGGACTGAATCAGCTTCAATTTTGTAGTGCAGTCCTGTTTTCTCCAGCGATTTTTCACGATAGACCGCAGGTTTTCTATGGGATTGGAGTCTGGCGAGTTGCCAAACCATTCCAGTACTTTCATTGTCATCTTCTTGAGATATTGTGCAATCATCTTGGCCTTGTCGTGTTAAAAAATGGCTTGATGATGGAGGTTGGCCGATTCTCAGAAGACTCTTCTTTTTATTATTGGCGAATGTTCTTCATCCCCTCGATAAGCCCTGGAGCCTTGTGTCTATTACGGGGATAATAAAAATCAAAACCTACTTGCCAAAAATAAAAAGGAGAGTTTCCAGAAAATCGGCTAACCTCCATCATCAAGCCATTTTTAACACGACTCGGCCCCATGCCACAAGGCCATTTACACAATATTTCAAAAAGATGAAAATGGAAGTACTGGAATGGTGTGGCAACTCGCCAGACTTCAATCCTACACAAAACCTACAAACAAGATTTTTTGCAAAAATTATATTGCAAAAAATCACTTTTTCATACACATATGGTTTCACGACGATGAAATAAAAAATATCTGCAAGAAGTTGGTGTTATCAATGAAAAAACGGATAGATTTAATCCTACAGGCAAAAGGTGAACATATTAACTATTAATTGCCATAAAAATAGAGCCTACGTTGTTCAATTCTTGAATAAATACAAAATGTTTGAAATTGTGTGGTTATTTCGACTGCCCAGATTAATTTTCACAAAAGTGTAGTTCGGTGTGCATCCATACAAAAGCCAGCCGGATTTCCGAAGCGGATCTTGATTTGGTCTTCACGCAATTTCTAACAAAAGTTGGCCGATTTTGAAATGAAGAGTTTTTTGTTTTTTACCTACATAAAAAGCTGTTGGTCTTCACCCAAATTCCAGCCCTGATCTTGGCAAAAAAGCTCGATATCAGTCTTGGTACCCCATGATAAGATTTCTCTCTGAGGCTCTGGTCACCACACAAAGCCTAATAAAAGCAAGTTTCAAAGCAGCTTAAAAGTTAATAAGGTATTACTGCAATACGAAATACAAAAAATTAGGAACTGAAAACATCTCTGATAATTATTTGCGCTTGAATAGCGATATACTTTGATTATTACGATATCAAACTAGTTCTAACGCTTTTTTTCTGGAGCGGGAGGTCCAAGGTTCAAATCTCGGGCCGGTCAAATTGGGCAGAGTGTTGCCAACGGATCGCCCTCGTGGCAGCATTTCTATGGAAGGAGCTGTGTTTCCCAGGCCCAATGACGCGGAGATGGGCCCCACAAACTCGCTACACACTTTGGCGTAATACAGCGAGTTTAATAAAGATTTAATTCATTTGATTTGAATTATTTGTCACGTAAAACTAATTATAGAAGCATTGTATTTCTAATATAAATAAAAATTAATAAATAATAGAAAACATCAAGTTCGAGGAGTGTAACTGAACTAGTTGTCGGCTTTATGTATAGGCTAAAAACAAGCTTTTCAATTTCAATTTTTTGCAATTTTTGTAGGTCGGATGTAGGTTACTAAAACTTAGGGTAGACTGCATTGTGCATCAGGTAATATTTTGCTTTTAGTGGACAGTTGGGTGAACATTTACGCAATTGCTTATGGAACGGGAAGTTAAAAGTCAATTCCCGGGCTGGTCGAAATCGACACAATTTAGTGACGACTCGCCACCGCTGCGACATTTATTCAAAAGGAACTGTGCTGCCCAGTGGCTATGACTTGGAGCTGGTCACCGTAATCTCATCATGCGTTTCGACATGATTTTGCTAGTACAGCGCAATGAGGAATTGGTATTGGTTTATTGCTAAGACAACATGTAATTGCATAAAATCTTTAATCGTTTTCTGCTATAATACGATTTTGTTCGATTGTAGTTTACGAAGAATCATTGCATTGCAAACCAACGGTAACTCTATTCAATCGAAATTAGCTTGAAAAGAAAAACAAAGGAACCTAATTTTCGTTTATTGCCTCGAGCGTAGTAGCTTTTCGTTCGCAACGCAGTCACGCTAATTATTGTAATCCATCTAATCTCGTACAGCAATTTACTCAAATTCTCTTAATCTTTACCAGAAATATTAAGCATGAAATTAAAACTTTACATCGAAAACCACAAATTGGCAAAATTTTACAAACTTTTCCAAAAACCCCCATTTTACTCTTTAACCCCTAAAGTTGTATAAACAAAAACAGTATCATCGTAATTGGCAAACAAAAAAAAACAAAAAATAGGAACAGTTCGGAAAATTTAAGTTTTTATTACAAATCAGATTTAAGTAATTACTGTTTGTAGCGAGTGTGGGCTTCAGAAGCCCTACTGTTGAGTAATATAGGGTTAAGTTCAGATGAATCGAGGCGCATTGTTTGTGTGTGTATCGCTCCAACAGAAGTGAAGTGACAATTTAGCCCCTTCAGAAACGATATTGTAGTTCTTTATGCAAAAAATTTATTTTTTGTCCTGAGGATTCTTACAAGCCACCAAAATCAAAAAATTTTTAATTTTTAAATTTCTTTTATAAATATGCAAGTTAGGGGAGGCGTACAATTGTAAGACTTATGACAGACTTGGTTATGCAATTGTACAGTTTGTGACTCAACTGGTCAAAACGTACACACTGTATGTATTCATTGCTGCCGTTTGGGATAGGCTCGGCTAACCAACTTTTTTTGATAGAAACTTTTTTTGATAGAACCTTCGTTTGGTTTCCTGCTTTTATGTACAGTTGAGTAAAGTAGAAACTAGATGGGAGTTTGCCAGCAAACTCAGTGAACGACCGACGAATAGCTAATGCTGTGACGCTCAAAAGTACTTTTCGTCTACCGTAAAATCAGCAATTATTCAAAAATATCTGACTATGGAACTTCCAGAAAAGTAGAAATCCCAAACAATGCCAAAAAATATCAACGTCATTGTTTCAGATTAAAAAAAACAAAACCGTCAGGTTAAGCCAGCGTTTCTCAAAGCAAGGGTCGCGACCCACATGTGGGTCGCCAAAGCTTTATGAACGGGTTGGTGACACAAGTAGAGCCCTCAGTAATTTGATTATCTTTAATTTATAGTTAAGCAAACGAATATCCAAGATTCTATGAAGAAGTCTGTAAAATTATAATCTCTTTTCCAAGTTCATGTTTACGTGAGATGGGATTTTCTGCTCTGACATTTATGAAAGAGAAATATAGAAACAGTCTGAGTGAAGACTTTCCGATGCGTTTAGCGTTGAGTGATATTGAGTCACGATTTTAAAAATTGTTGAAGCGAAATGGTGATAAATGTTGTGAAATAAAAGTACTGCTTTTTTGTGTTCTGTTTTTTGTAACTTCTTCGTTGGGTCGCAGCTGTTCTTGCAGATAGCGTGTTTAAATGAATTTGGGTCACAGAAAAAAATAATTAAAAAACGCTGCATTAAGCCATTGAAAAGTCAATTGTTAGTGTGACTTTGCTTCAGCACTCTTTAAGGAGAAATATCCACCCGATGTCGTTTTGCAAAATACGTTTAAAAGATAAAAAATTGCATATTTGGCTTAAATTTTTTCAGCGACTTGGTTAACAAGGGAGCTTGAGCCCTTTTATTCTCCCCTAACTATGCTACTGATTAAAGCATATTTTATATTGTCTCATAAATCCTCAATAAAAAGCAAAATGTTTAGCTTGCTGCTAAGAAATCTGAGTTGCGAGTAATTTAAAAATGCAAGATTCTATACTGTAACTGCAGTTCAGTAGCCCATTGCAGTTGCTAAGCAAGCGTATTAAAATTGCTTTAACACCAGCCAAAGTGTGTTTTAACGTACTACAAAAGCTTCAACTTTTAAGATAACTTCGCACTATTCCGTTCAACACCCGCTCTTTATCAAGTATAAGTGACGATCGGAGAGGGGCATTTGAGTATTCTTTGAACACCCAACAAAATTGTCTGATCTATCTTAATTTAAGGCAACATACCTTTTCCAAATTATGTATATTTTGATTAAATTCCTACTTCCTTGCTACAAGGGAAATGCTTTACATGCATATTTTGTCATACGGCGCATGCTAACGGCAGTAAAATATTCGAGTTTTTGGCATTTTGGCGCTAAAAAGTTTGCTTGTAACTTGTTTGCTCTGAAATTAGCGTGTAAGCTGCAACGTATTCTCAGAGACCAAGTGAAACGCCGTAACTTTGCGAAATAAAAAAAATGTAGTGCTTCGCTCATGCACTAATCAATCGCATTTTTAGACGAACGCAGAACGTCACGACCGATGCGTATCAGTTCAGGCACTAAGCGAGAATCCTTCTGCATAAGCATCTGGTTTGGTAAAAGTGTATTTGGCTTAGTAGTTTTTGTTTACACATGGGCGACTTTTTTCACTAAATGGCCGTCTGCCTCTTTTTAGTGTCAGGCTTTGTTCTGCTCAGAAGTTTACGATCAGATATGATATAAGCTTATCCATTACTCAATATCAATGGATACATGCCGTACACTAGGGTTGGATTGAATTTGAATTTGAATCCGCTCACGAGTTATTGATGAATTTGAATTCGACTTTTACTGTACAAAGTCAATGAATTTGAATTTAATTTTTGCAAAGTCAATGAATTTGAATTTGAAGGTCTTAAGTAAAGATTCGATGAATTTGATTTTCTTAAATCAAAACTTACTCTGTGAAAGTAGCGATTTATAAACTGGTTAAAAAGACTGAGAATAGGTCAGAACACAAATGACTGTTCAAAACTTGTTCGTGTGATTTTATTGAGTCTTTTTCGTTTATTAGTTTTTTCTGATAAAAATTATGAGTTGGTACAAGTGATACTGTCTTACACGGTGAGTTAGGCCTACCTAATTCTACAGATTCCCTGAGTAAAACTTTTTTGCACAACTTCCAAGAACTACTCGAAAATGTTAGTTTTTTTGAATCCTTTTTCTATCTAAGTTGGTTTCTCAATAGTCTGGTTTGTCAAATATAGGGCAAGTTTGAATTGTCGAATTGCATGAATTTAGAAGTTGTAACTACAGATATGAACATATTACATCACTCCTATTAAAGTAAAAATACATTTTGAAATCAACTTTTGCAAAGTCAGTAATGAATTTGATAATGAATTTGAATTTAGTTTTTCCAAAGTCAATCAATTTAAAATTAACATAAAGCAAAGAGCCAAAACGCAAGCGAACATTTTGGCTCTTTGCTTTAGATTAAGATAACTTAAACGTTCCAATCATTTAATTATGCTGCGAAATTTGAGTTTAGTTTTTTCAAAGTCAATGAATTTGAATACAAAAATTAAAAGCAAAATGATGGATATAATTGTACGGCACACATATTAAACACGTTTTTGTCAGCAATATTGTAGGTTGAACAAATAGAAACATCTAAATAGCGTAGTGAAAATCCTCTCATATCAAATTGCGTGCTAAACCAACAGAGCTGGGCAAGTCCGCAAGATAGTCCGCAAGTTCGCAAATCCGCAATTGCGGACTAACAAAAAAAGTTGCGGACATGCAGACTCGCGGACTTCAGCAGTTTAAATTGCGGACTTGCGGTTGCGGAATATTTTTAATTTTTGTCCGCAATTGCGCAAGTTTTGTATAAATATTGAAATTCCTTTCTATTTTCGTAAAATATTCATGTTTTTACCCAGTCATACATGAGAAATCAATTAAAGGTTTTCGAGTTCAAGTTCGGCAAAAATATCAAGTTTTTCGAGAGTTCAGGTTGATATAAATACTAAGTCTGCTTTTCGATTTAATCGCTTTCTTTTTGTTGACATGCTATTTGATAACGTGAGAAACGAATACATGTCGCGTTCTCATCTTCTATGCAAATAGTTGGTTAATTTTTTAGAACATTTTAGAACCCCATTTTGTGCTTGTTTAAAGAATCTTCTAGAACTGTCTTTGTGGTAATTTTAACTGTATTGTCGTTAGACCTTTAATCTCATGATCTTTAAGTCTGCAACTAGTGCTCAAATTAGATAGTCTTCGACAGCACGATTGATATATATGGGGTCTCAAATTTTCGTAGTTTAGTGTATCAAGTTAGCTGGGTGTGTGTAGAAAGTTGGTTATGTAAAATGCTAACGTGCTGATGTTTCTATTTCTATTGTGCAACCTCAAAGCAGTTTTTTAATAGTATAGTCTAGTATAGTCTAGCATAGTGTTGGTGTAATCAATAGCGCAAATTTTGGTCTAGTAAATTTTAGTTAATTGATGTTGATTTGGCTAGCTGAGAACTGACTTTTTGTTTTGCCATACTCCTTTGGATGAATCAAATGTTTGATGTTCTGTGAGGAATAACATTGTTATATTTATATCCAAAGCTTGGTATGACTGCAGAAATATAAAGGAAACGGCGCACGACGAGACAGGCTATTGGAAGTGCGTCTAACCTGATTCAAATTGGAGTCATCACTGTTTTTTTGAGTTCGGCAAAACAAACAACTTTTTTTGAGTTTAAGATCGAATTTGCAGCCCTGGTTCAAAGTATGGCTCTGTTGTTTTTTACCGTGAGTTCACAAAATTAGCCACTGGGGTATCATTTTTTGTACTGGTAGCCAGTGCCGTCGCTACGGTGGGGCCAGAGGCGCCGTCCCCCTCCAACGACTGCTTGTGCCTCCTCATTTCGGTTCACTCAGAATGCTTTTTTGGAGCATCGCGTAACAAGACAACAGGCAATAATGGAAAAAGGAATAATAATTTTCAAACATGATTCTCGTTTGAAGTTTTCTCGATTGTATGCAAAATTGCTGGCCACCAACTGCTATACATAAACGTGACCCAATAATATGTCTTATTAACACGCCTTGACAGATGTGTCGCGGAATAGGGATGTATGCTTACAGAAGCGTTACCGGTATTTCGTTAGTGATTATGACCTGAAACAATACGTGAAAACATTTCTTTAAAAGACCAACTGTTTTGTTTTAGAACACACTCAAGATTTATTTTATGTCACAGTCAGTGGCGCAACCAGGGGAAGAGGCTAAGGGGTCATTAGGCCCCATTAGCCAAGTCATTTAGAAAATATAACCAAAAAAAAAATTAAGGGTATAAACGTGTTTTGGACTTGACCTGGAGTATACGGGGGCTCAAGAGGCTAGGCAATCTAAATCTTTCAATGACTTCCGAATTTTAGCCATTCACTGTAATTATTGATATGGTTTTAAAACGTGCGAAATCTGATTCAAATGGCGTTAAAATCGCTATTTTTGCCGCAAAATCGCAAAAATCACCCATCAGCTGGGGGCTATGCCCCCTTAGTAACAGGCTTGCGCTTGAGTAGCAACGGTTTGTTCAGCACGGAACCTAAATTAGACAACTTTTGCGCAAAAAACATTTACTTTTCGTTCAAACCCTCTCTCTCTTAGCAAAACCCTGGTTGCGCTTCTGGCGCATTCACTCCTGCAGACATATTTTTCAAGCGATTATAGGCTACCGGCAGCTGCAAAACGAGCTAATAAACGCTGCCGGGCTTATATGTATCTTTTTAAAAAATGAATACAAATTTGTAGCTTTAAAATATCAGCTTTTTTATGTGCAAAAGATTAGTCCATTTTATAGTGCCCCCCATTTTCGGCTAGGGCCCTCCCACTTCGTTTGGTCTGGCGACGGCACTGCTGGTAGCGTGTGGTTATCTCGTTCCTAGAGTATTTATTGAAACTAGGGACTAAAAATTAAGTAATACGATTGCTGATATGAATGTTTTTTTTGCCTTCTACTGCCTTTGCTTTTTCCTGCCTCAAAAAAAATTGTTTTCTTAGAATATCTTGTTGCAAGCGGAAATGCGGATTGTGCTTTGCTATGTGATGGCTTCTCACTGTAATCCAATGGCTATTTATCTCCGAATCCCTAGCTTCATTGTAGCATTTTTAAGGGTTTGTTAATGGGTTGTGCTCTATGCTTCCATGCAGTTTATGCACATACTGTATAAGTAGTAGCGCAACCAGGAGGGCTGGGGGCTACGAGCCCTTAGCCACGTCACTTAAAAACTTTAACCAAAATTGCAAGCGTTTAAATCTGTTTTGAGTTGGACCTGAAATTAAGAGGGGCTGGGCAATGCTTAAGTTTGCCATCCGAAAAAGCAGCTCAATAACAACAAATCATAATTTACTACAATTAACGATTGTGAGTAATTCCTTTCATTGCGTGGAATGTATCCACCATACGCTTGCTATGCTTCTCACAAGTCGCAACTTTTGATTTATTTTTGCTAATCAACTCTGAGCAGATCACTTCGGGACGTGGTTGATTGCAAAACTCTTCTACTCGGTTCATAAAAAATTGCGTACTTGTGGTTGCAGACTTCAAATATTACGAAGTTGCGGACTTGCGGTTGCGGATTTAAGAATCCTGAAACGTCGTTGCGGACTTGCGGTTGCGGACTAAGCTTTAAAACGTCCATTTGCAGACTTGCGGTAGTGGATTAAGAAAATTGAAATTCGGTTGCGGATTTGCGGACTACGGACTTAAAAAAAAACTTGCGGTGCTCAGCACTGTAAACCAACATCTAAAGTAATTAACAACAATTTGTCTATTAAAGCTTCCATCATCAGTACTATAAATACATGTATCGTAGCTCAAGCGTAAATTCAAAATGCGTACAAAGCTATCGTGTAATGTCTAGCACATATTATTTATTTACATAAAACACTCTGCATTGTATTGGTCCCAGATCTATGGTTTTGCCTTAACAACAACAATTCTATACTTTTATCATGAACAGACGACTATATGTATTTTTAATTCTTTGTCTTACAAATATCTACTAACAAACTGTTTTAGCTTAAATGAAAAGTAAAGATTTGGGGAATCTATGTATTTGAGGGGTTCCCGGGGAGGGTTGTCACCTCTTAACCATGCCAAATTATTCATTTTTTAGAGACTTAATATTGAAAGCAATTAGCTCTCTAACAAGTGATTTAAAGAAATCGATTTAGGAGTGGTCCAATTTTCGGTTTTCCAAGGGAGTGGTACCCTTAAACTATGTCAAAATATTTGTTTAATATTTAATAATATCAAAAACAGTTAGTTTTCCAGCTCTAGCCATTCGAAAAATTGAATTTTGGAGAGTTTATTTGGGGGAGGGGAGTTCTTGGAGAAGTACCCCTAACTATGTCAAAATATTTGTCTGTTAAATATCTGCTGATATTATACAACACTGGCA
The DNA here is from genome assembly GCA_963965965.1 of Trididemnum nubilum. Classification (NCBI taxonomy): domain Eukaryota; kingdom Metazoa; phylum Chordata; class Ascidiacea; order Aplousobranchia; family Didemnidae; genus Trididemnum; species Trididemnum nubilum. Next base: position 35,681,858 of record OZ014484.1, on the reverse strand, counting down.
CCCTAGCTTGAGCCGTTCGAAAAATTGATTTTTGGGGGGTCCAATTTTGGGGGCCCCAGGAGAGTGGTACCCCCAAACTACGCCAAAATATTTGTCTGTAAAATGTCTGCTGATATCATAAAACATCGGCACCCTAAGTTAAGCCGTTCAAAAAATTGCTTTTTGGTGGAATCCATTTGAGGGGTCCCTAAAGGGGTGGCACCCCCAAACTATGTCAAAATATTTGTCTGTTAAATCTCTGCTGATATTATGAAACACTGACACCCTAAGTTGAGCCGTTCAAAAAATTGATTTTTGAGGGGTCCATTTGGGGGGTCCCCGGGGGTTGGAACCCCCAAACCAAGTCAAAATATTTGTCCATTAAATATCTTCTGATATCATGAAACACTGGCATCCTAGCTTGAGCCGTTCAAAAAATTGATTGTTGAGGAGTCCATTTGGGGAGGATCCCTGGGGGGTGGCATCCCCAAACTATGTTAAAATATTTGTCTGTTAAATATCTTCTGATATCATAAAACACTGGCACCCTAGCTTGAGCCGTTCAAAAAATTGATTTTTAAGAAGTCCATTTGGGAGGTCCCCGGGAGGGGGGGTGGCAGCCCCAAACTATGTCAAAATATTTGTCTGTTAAATATCTGCTGATATGAAAACAAACTGGCACCCTAAGTTAAGCCGTTCAAAAAATTGATTTTGGGGCGTCCATTTGGGGGGTTACCGGGGGAGTGGCACCACCCGCACTGTGTCAAAATATTTGTCTGTTAAGTATCTGCTGATATAAAAAAAAACTGGCACCCTAGCTTGAGCCGTAAAAAAAATTAATTTTTGGGGCCCCATTTTGGGGGGGTTCCCGAGGAAGTTGCCCCAAAAAATTTTGGGAGAAAAAGTTGCCTTTGCAGCTCAACAACTTTACACAAAAACTTGATTTCGATGTTTTGTGGTTTAGGAGCAGCAGAGCGTATAAAATTTAGGAAGAAAAAATAGGAAAAAAAGGAAAAAAAAAAGAAAACACCTCATCGTGGCCGAAAGTGGGTTTGTTGGGTTGAAAGGGTATCTTAAGACATATAACCATATGAAATATTTTTTGCCGTACGTAAGCCGTTTTTGACTGAGACCGCTTTTTACGCCAAACTTGCGGGGCGGTTTTCAGATTCTAAAACCAAAGTCACGTGACTAATTGCCTCGAAACTTAGTACAAACATATAACTCATTAATCTCAAACTGCTGTCAAAATTCACGTAGCTAGACCTAATCGTTCTCAAGTTATAAGCAAAAGTCTGAGAATGGCCTAGTAAAAAGAAAGGAACACGCAACGCAAGCGTCGGTCGTTCCAATTATATTATTAAACATGTACTAAATTTTTTATTTGTTTGCTATTTGTTATTTGTTTTATTTTTTAAGTTATTTCCAAACCTAGATTATTTCCAATGAAATTTAGATTTAGTATCCAATCAGCGACTCTATAACTTGAAATCCTTGTTTGATATGTTTCTGTATGGAGTTGGAGCGCAAGTGGCCGAAAAATTGCAGTTATTTTGCCAAACATAAAGCTATCTTACTCTCATTGGGTTTTGCTGCTTACGCTGCTACATTGAGACTCGAAACGTACAATTGTACATGATTTTGATCAAAAAAATCTGTAGGCTAATCTACAACAAAAATCGAAACAAAAATAATCCCTACATAATTTCAAAGAATAACTAATTCAAAATGCAAGCCTAATTGTTTATTAACTTGTTTGGTTTTGACGTATTTTCAAAATCATTCATAAGGACTTCAAGCTGTTCCTATTCAAAGTGCAGATTCTTCAAGCACAAACCCAGGCTAACAAGCATCAACGTTGCGAATATTGTCAGGAAATCAGTGAAAGGATAGAGAACAATCCTAATCTTTTGGATGTCCTACTGTTCACTGTAATCGTCGTGTGCAGACGTGGATTTTTAGCTCCTCAAGACAAGAAAATTAAACCAAAATTTTTGAGCAAAGAAAAGTTCTTTTTTACAAAAAAAACTTAACTAAAACCATTCCGAAAGTCTAGAGATTATTTTGGCGGAAGTAAATAAAAAAGCGCTCAGTGGAATTGCATTTATTTCTAAAGAAAGTGAAAGAAGATTCTAGCTTAAGTCAACGTCTCAAACAGCTTCAGCAATAAGACGCCATTGAAATTGTAACGTCATAAAATAACTTACAATCATCATGCCTGGTAAAAATAAAACTTTATTGAGGGAAATTCAAGTGGCTGATAAAAGCATTGCAGCCTCTTTGCAATTACTGGTAGAAAAAGCTGTCAAATCGTTTCAAGAAGAGTGCAATAAGAAAATTGAGGATCTAAAAACCGAGCTTTTGGAGGTGAAGCGCAGTCAAGATTTTATTTCAACTAAGTATGATAAATTAAAAGATGAGTATTCTAAACTTATAGAAAAGAATAAGAAACAAGATGCCGAAATCCAGAAGTTAAAAGCTGAATCAAATGAAATGAGTGCACAAGGTGCTAAAGAAGCATCTAAACTAGACGCACTCGAGCAATATGGTCGACGCCAAAACTTGGAAATAGTAGGCATTCCAGTTACCTAGAATGAAGATACCAATGCAATTGTGCAAGAAATTGCTAAATTATTGCAGGTAACAATCTCTTCTAAAAATATTTCTACTTCTCATCGCCTTCACACTAAGAGCAAGTCTAACCCTTCCCGTATAATTGTCCGTTTTGTAAATCGCGACGTTAGAAACAGGATTTATAATAACCGCAAAAATGCTCGCATTGCTGATTTCGCAAAGCTTTCAATCAAAGGTGTGGAAAAAATTTTTATCGATGAAAATTTAACTTATCTTAAAAAGAAACTATTTCGGAAGTCTAAACAAAAAGCAAAGGAAGCTGGATTTAAGTTTTTTTGGACCATGAACGGTAATGTCTACGTAAGAAAACTAGAAGACGACAAGCCCATTCTAATTAAGAATGAACAAGACCTGGACCTTATTAAATGATTTTCATCTTAACTATAACCTATGACTTTTTTGTGGTTATTCTGCATTGGTAGCCTTCAATTCTAATAGTACTGCTGCTGATGGCGTTTTTGACTCTTCAGATATTTTGAATGCTTGTGTAAGCTCGTTAACCCATAACTTTCATCCCTGCAAATACTATGAAATGGATAGTCTCTCTTCATTGTCATTTAAATCTAATTCGATTAGCGTAATTCACATCAACATTCGTTCTCTACAAAAAAATATTGATTCTTTGCAAGAATTTTTGTGTTTGCTTCCTACAATGCCAAAGATTATTTGTTTATCGGAATCCCGAATTAATCAAAAACCTTTAATTAATCTTGAGTTACCTAATTACAAACTTGAACATATTGATTCACCCACACCAGCTGGAGGGGTTGCAGTTTATGTGTCAAATGAATAACGCATTGAAATTGTTTCGAATCTTAGTTTGAACATTGATGGATGCGAGAATATGTGGATAAAATTATGTCACTTGGATATTATTCTTGGGGTTATTTATCGGCACCCCAAGAGCAATTCTAAACTTTTTGTAGATGAACTGAATAAAACATTAGAGCAACTTGAAACAACTAAAGTTTACCTAATCGGTGATATAAATATTAACATATTCTCAATTAACAATGCTAAATATGCTAGTGATTATGGTAATATGCTTTCTAGTAATGGCTATTTTCCTCTTATAACTCTTCCTACTCGCGTTAATGATGTGTCTTCTACTCGAATTGATCACCTCATAACTAATGATTACAAAATTTCTATTTTTCCTAGTATAATCAAAACTGATTTGACTGACCACTACCCTATATTTTGCTCTATTAATACATTTACCTTCTCCAACAAACTAAACCAGCAAATGTATAAACGTGACTTATTAAATTTTAATGCGGAAAATTTTTGTGAAGATTTACATAAATCAATACTAAATTTTTTTCCTCAAGACAATGCAATTAATCCCAATAATTTAAATATGATATTTACCAATTTTATCAATATTGTCAAAACTGCTATTGACAATTACGAACCACTAAAAAACTTTCTCGAAGACAACGCAAACCAAAACTCAAACCGTGGATCACTCGTGGACTATTAATTACTATCAAGCACAAACAAAAGTTGTATTTATCTCACTTCATTAACGGAAACACAGAAAACAGAAACTTTTACAAAAAATATGCCAATAAAATAAATAAAATCAAGTTTATTTCTAAACAAATGTATTATCAAGATGAGCTATATAAATCCAAAAACAATGCTTTTAAAACTTGGAAAGTCATTAAATTACTTCTTTCTTGCTCTCAAAATTCTTCAACTACACCTAATGCAGGGATATCTAGAACATCGGGATCGCTCACTGTAATTATGCGCTGACAACAGTGGTGCTAGAAATTTTTTTACGTTTTGTAGATATAAACTAGAGACAGAGTTGCAAAAATACGAAAACCATACTACATTGAAAACCGTACTACTTCCATGAGAAAATTATAGACCTGGGTTCAATTCCAGAGTCGTTTCTAAATTATGCAGATTGAAAATCAGCTAAAAATTTAATTGAACCGTAGCAATACTCAAATAAAATGACAACACCCGATTTAAAAGTTAACTAGCAAAAAGCGAATTCACAAATTCAAACAATAAATAATAAATCGAACAAAATCTCGGTAAAACTACAGTATAGCCAAGTCCAAACTGGCACAGCATGGAACATTAGCTTTTTGGGGGTGAATTTGGAAGCAAGTTTTCTAATGCCACGGCTCATATTTGCAAGAGTCTCGATCTCGCATTGGCTGATGCGCTTTAGCTCATTTTTGGCAAAACAGTTGAATAAAGCTTTCAGGATATGATTGAAATTGCTAAAAACTCGCGTTGAGGATTTAAGCAATATCCTTTAGAAGAGTCCAGCAAAGGGCACTTCGTCTTTTAAACACAAAAACTGCAGTTGAGCGCTTTCACGGACAGCTACTTAGTTGTAAATCTAAACTCCCAAAACACAACTAGCATGGCAGTACTGCTTGGGACTTGGGGGCATATAGGCCACTACGATTCGCTAATACCACTAGAAGGCTTTTTGCTCTCCAAACTCGGGATATGTTCAGTATCAATCAACAATTCTTTGCAGCCAAAGCATTTTCTTTGCTGAGATAAGCATCTTGCTATGTACCCAGCAACGCAATAGGTGACAGCGGTATCATCATCATAACTTCGTCAACTTCAATTTCTGAAGCCCATTTTTTTTAAGTTTTATTTCCTCCAAACAGTCCAAAGCTTCCATGTCATCCTCTGTTGAGTTAGTTGATCTGGTATTTAGGTGAGCCAAGGTATGCAAAGCATTTTGGCGAAGTACAGGCAACGAATCTTTTTTCAGCCTAAAATAGCTGCGGAATTGACAAAAAAGTTGCCACCTTTTATTCGTCTATACCGGCCAAAACGTCCTTTAACTGGATCATTGGTAAATTTGCCAAGTAATATAATACTTAAATCCATGCTTGTTAATGAGGTGGAAGGTCATTGCCACCATTGCCTACAGGGATAAGAGTGCAGGCAGTAAACGTTTCAGCTGTTAAGCCTGATTGACCAGATGCTTTACATTCTTTCAAGATTGCAAGTGCTTTTAGCAAAAACTGGAGAGTGTAGTTGCTAGATCCATCTTCATCGAGACAAAGGGGTTTACACATTGAATCGTTCTTTCGAAATCCTGAAAAGTGCAATAGGTGATTAATTATTTTCAATTACATAGCTATAAATATATGAATAGGACTGGTATGAAAAATAACACTTTGGTTGCAATAACTGCCAGCTCAAGACAAGGCAAATTGTTATTTAGTCACTCAGTAACAACATATAGCAGTCATAGAGATTGATTAAAATTGCGACAGGAAAGTTGCGAAAGAATTTGGCGGACAAGTCAAGCAACCACCCTAATTGTCAAGAAAACTTTCTAATTTAGCCAGTAATATTGAGGTCAATATTTTTTATGTTATGCACTGTTGTTAGATTCAAGCGTTTAAATGTAGCGGATATAGCTTGAATTTGAAAGTTACGAATAATTTAGCATTTAAATAAGTTCAAAATTTTAACTCCACCATCAAAGTTTCAAAAAAAGGCCATCAATTTTACATACAAAGTGCAGTTTATTATGTAAATTGTATAGAACAAAAATTGAAAAGGGAACATCGTTTAAAAGGTACACTACGAAAGCAATCGAACAAACATCAAAATTCACAAAGGTCATGCTAAAAGCAGAGAACAAAAAATTACGAGTTGCATGCCTAAGACAGCTGTTTCGCCTAATTTTAAGGCTCATCAGTTAGGCTTAGCAGGGCCAAAATGACAAATATTACAGGATTAAAACTTCCAAAAAAAAACTCAATAAAATAATTAATTATTCGCAATAAAACTCTGTCCCATAACAATCTTTACCCAACAAACTATGCTAAATTAATTAATTCTTTCTAACTGAGAGATCGCTACCGAACGAAACTCTGGGTCTCGAAGTGCTAAACTCACAGAAATATTTACCAAATGAAACTAGGTTACGGGCTATTAATCTAACTGAAATACTTACGGAATAAAGAAATCTTTACCGAAATATTTGATTCCTTTCATATTGTACCTTTTAAACGGTGTTCCCTTTTCAATTTTAGTTTAATATGTGATTACTGCACCCCACTCAGCTTGGATGGATTTCCTTATGCTACAATTTCGTTATCCCTTTTTTTAAAATTGTATAGTGAATTTTTTGAACAAAATAGAAGTTTTTACCTTTCCATGAAGATTTGAGAGATATCACTTTCCACAAATTGTTAATAAAAGTCACAGTTTCCGGTTGCAACGAAGCTTGGATAATTAGCATTATAATGAATCAGAACATGGGTTGTGGGTTCACGAAAGAAACCTGAAAATAAGCACACAAATGCGTTAAACACGAAATGCATCCCTAAACTACAAGGTTTATTTTTGTAGAGAAGCATAGGCGTAGCCAGGGGGGGCCCCAGGGGTCCGCCCTCCTCCCAATGAAATTGCCACCAGTGACAAAAATGTGACAAAAAGCCTATTATTTTTTCAGTTTAAGTTTCTTTTAGTATCTTCGCGTACAACTGTACATGTGTGCAACAGTAATTAACAATAAAATTGATGACCAGGAGGCCCAGGCTACCTTAATTCCAACCAATTTAAATGTATAACCAGGGTGAAACTAAGAGTTTTTGTCTTAAAAAGTAGCTACCTCAGGCACTCATCTAACCTTTCCATGAACGTAATGCAATAATCAGGGTCAGATTTACCATATGGCACAGTGACAGGGGCCCCACGGTAAGACTCTTTTTGGTCAGATGGTAAGACTCATTTTGGTCTTCACGTATATTTGGCAGGAAGATGTTGCAAAAATCCCCATTCCAGGGGCCCCGCGTAATGTAAATCCGGCCCGGGCAATAACATGGTTAGTAGATGAAACTATTTATTGTACGATTTTTCTATAACAGCTCACCTCCACCTCGCCAGTTGCTATGCGAGAAAATGCTTTTGAAAAATTATCTAAGGGGAAAAGCTCATTGAACGAATTATTGAATTTGATTTAAGGGGGCCTGCACCCCCTGGCCATACATGTACTACTATAAATGGCTATTTTCATGACAAAGCAAAAAGCTCTAAGAAAAATCTTCAAGTGGATTATTATTTTCTGCTAATATATTGCAGAAGGCAAGATATCTTACTTCCCCCTACCAGGGCCGAATCACTTACAAAATTTAACACCGTAAAATTTTTTTCCATAGGTTTTTAAATTAAATATCTAGTTCTTTTAAATTGCTCTGAACATGCGCAAAATGTGATCCAATGTCATCAAAATAGCTTTTTTTCGAAAAATTTTTTTCAATTTTTTTCAAGATGGGGGCTTCGCCCTCAGACCCCCGTCTGTAATACGTTTAAGTTACACTAGTTTACTCACACACGTCTTCTACTTTAGACATTTTTGTTTTTTAACCATTGGTTTAAACCCAACTTTCCATTTAGCAAAAACCCAGCTAAATGCCAAACTCAGGCCATGGCTGAACTTTGTCCCACGAAAAGTACCTATTTTGAAAATTTCTGATCACGACATTGCATGTGATTTGTAGTTTGGGTCCCCTAATCAAAAACCCTGGCTACGCTAAGCACAGAAGTAACATGATTTAGCAGAAAAATGGTTCAAGTTAATTTCTCGGCAGATATACTGAAACGTTTCTTTTTCAAACACAAACAAATAGACAAGTAAAAGAGATGTTCCCCATTATTACAATAACACTGCTGAATCCATATATATCACTGCTTTAGTTGAAATAACTAACAAGTATAATGCAGGCTATACTTAGAAACGTAAAAAGAATGCCTGCAATAAACAAGCTATACTTTAAGAGGCCTAATCTCATTTACCAGTACGTCTAGGAACAAATACAAGATATAACTTACAAATAGCATGTTGCGGTAACGTCTTGGCTACAGTGCGAGCAATTTTCAAGCTTTTGTGCTCTTATTCAGAGTACAAATCTGCTTGATATCTCCAAATAGTCCAAAGCAAGGGTATCCAAGAATAGTCTCATAACTAACTTAAGCGCAAAATAGCTACGTATTGTTGAGTTAAATTTACTGTACTTCATCTCAACTACATTTTCAAAAAGTAACTAATACATTTGCATTTACCAAGACGCTGAAAAAACTGCAGAAATTACAGAATGCATCTGTAGAACAGGACTGCAAATTAGTAAGTAGTAACTCTGAACTATAGCACAGTTGACTTGTTCTGTAAACTGCGCTTTTCTAATCTACTACTCATCTTAAAATCACGTACATTTTTATAGTCGCAATCTAAACTTGTTACAAGTAAAAGTAACTAAACTTGTTACAACTGCTCAACAACTTACTGCTCACAACCAAACACGTGCTCGTGATTTTGTCAAAGCGCAATGAGCAAAACGAGCAGTTTCGCAATGTTATCGATCATTCAAGCGTCCGATAGTTAATCTAAAAGCGCTGCGTAGCACCACTGTTGTCAGACGAAACGTACGAAAAAGGCAAAGTAAGCGATCCCGATGTTCTAGATATCCCTGACCTAATGAAATAAAATACAATGGTAACTTAATTACGGGCTCAGAAACCATTTCTGAGTCATTCAATAGTTATTTTTCCAAAGTAGGTCTAGACTTATCTGCAAAATCTAACCAGCATGATACCAACAGTTACAAAAAGTTTCTACCAAAATTTAATTCTTCCTCACTTTTTATTCAGCCTACTTCTGAAACTGAAGTCACACAACTAATACATTCTCTAAAAAACAAAAATTCGAGTGGCCCTGATGAGATTTCAGGAAAATTGGTAATTTTAGCTGCTGATATCCTAGCTACCCCCCTTAAAATTCTATTTAATTACGCGTTTGAATTCGGCTTATTTCCAGATTGCTTCAAAACTGCCAAAGTAATCCCAATTTACAAACAGGGTGATAAAACGGAAATGGGCAATTACCGTCCTATATCCATTCTTTCTATCTTTTCAAAAATTTTAGAAAAATTAATCTACAATAGTACCCAATCATTTTTAGAAATACACACCATCACCTTACCAACACAATATGGTTTTAGACCTGCTTATTCTACCTCACATGCAATGATTAACATTTTAACTTCAACCCTAGATAACATTAATGTCAATAAAAACACAGCTCTACTACGGCTAGACCTAAAGAAAGCTTTTGATACGGTGAATCATGACATATTGTTAAATAAAATGAATCACTATGATATCAGAGGAAATGCAAATAACCTATTTGCTTCTTTCTTAGCAAACAGAAAACAATACGTATTTTTAAATCATACTCAATCTAACTACAGGTACATCAAACGCGGTGTTCCTCAAGGCTCGGTTCTTGGTTCTCTCCTCTTTACAATATATATCAATGACATAAGTAGTTCCACTAATTCTGCTCCTAGGCTGTATGCTGATGACACATGTCTTATTTTACAAGATGATAGCATATCCAACTTAAAATACAAGATAAAAGGAGAAATTAATGCGGTGAACAAATGGATAATAGCCAATAAATTAACTTTAAACATGTCTAAGTCCAATGTCATTATTATAAACTCAAACAAAAACGGCAAGTCGTCTAAAAACTGTTATAATGAAGTTCTACCAATCATAATAGTGAAAAATGCAAAATATTTGGGTGTTACTTTTGACGAATCTCTTTCTTTTGATTGTCATATCAAAAACTTGATAAAAAGGTCATTGCGATCAGTTGGAATTCTAGCAAAGGTAAAACCGTTTTTAAACACTAAGGCTTTATTAAATTTATATTATGTTATTTTTCACTCGCATCTGCAATATGGTTTAATTACTTGGAGCTCAACTTTTAAAAGTTATTTAAAAAAATTAAGTACTTTACAAAATAAAGCTGTCAAAATTGTTGGAGGAGGTAAATATTATGATCGAGCAACACAATTTTATGCAAAATTGCGCATCCTTAAATTAGTTGATATGGTCTTTTTTGAAAAAGCATTGTTTGTGTTTAAATTTAAAATGAAAATGCTACCAGATCAATTTAGCAACTACCTCACTGAAGGGAGTCATGTATACGAAAAGTTTACCAGAGCATCCTACCAAAACAATTACTTTATTCCTCTTTTGAATACGTCAAAAGCTCAAAGATCTATAAAATATCAAGGTCCTCTGATTTGGAACGCATTGGATGCCGATTTAAAAACATGCAAAACATTCCAATCTTTCAAAGCAAAACTTAAAAACTTACTCTTGCAAAAATATGATCAAGAAACATAAGCTTAAATATTACCACTATAGTTTTTAGTTATTTTTTTAATTTTCTTTTTTTTAACAATAAGAGATTCCTGCTTCTCCCCTTTTCCCTCTTTCTTCCCTTCTCCCCTCCGCCGCTATTGTTTGTTTGTTTGTTGGTGTGTTCTCAAAAAAAAAAAAAAAAAAAAGATTAGATATTACTGAACAAAAAGTAAAGCTTCAATAACAATAGGTGGCTGCAGACACGAAGACAAAATCAGTCCCTTCGCAGTCTCCTTGTGCCTGTTTTGCTATAATTTTTACCTTGCTCTGATTTGTGCTGAATGTGTTGAATTTATTTTCATTTTGCATTACTTTGTGGGTATGTGCTGTTTATTTATAACAGGTAACAAAATAAAGTTCAGTTCAGTTCAGTGATGAAGCACATTTTCACTTGAGTGGACATGTGGATAAGCAAAACATGAGGTTTTGGGCTTCATCTCAGCCCCATGAACATGTGCAAGTACCCTTAAGTGTAGAAAAGACAACTGTGTGGTGCGCAATAGGAAGAAATGCACTGTAAAAAAAGTTGGGTATTTTTTGCCCAAAAAAGTTGTGTATTTCAACTATTACTCTACACAGTTGAGTATTTTAAGAAGTACTCTAATGTACACTTTGGGTAATTAACTACTTTACCCAAATGGAGTAAGCTTTTTCATTTAAACCCAAAAAATGAACCAAATAAAGATTGGGTAACGTAAAATCTTTGGGTAATTTCAGACATGCCCAAGGTGCACAACTGTGGCAAAAGACATTTTACCAAACAATAATCACAACAGTTAATACCAATTTGGGTAAAAAATGTATTACCCTACACTATTGAGCAATTTGCTATAATACCCAAGAGGCAAAGCTTGGTAAAACTAAGTTTACCCAATAGTAAATTTTACCCTAATAAATAAAAATGGGTAATGTAAGACAGTTGGGTACATTATGATATACACACAGTCCATTAATTTCGCAAAACAAACTTTACCAAACAACATATACCTCAGCCCAAAAAAATTGGGTAAAATCTGTTTTACCCCACATTTGAAAGGTTACTAAGCGTAGTTCATCTTACCCAATACGCAGAAAGAAATAACGCAAAATTTATGCATGGGTGGTGTAACTTTTAAGAAACAAATCCTATCCTTGCAGCAATAAACAGGAAAAAGCATATTATCCAACCATTTTAATGCCAAGAACATAATCAGGCGAAATAAAGGTTTACCAAAGATGAGAAGCGCACGGCAGCAGCTGATTTGCTGCATGAGGTAAGTTATAAAGATATGCCATGCAGAAGTATATTGGCAGAGGTATAGGCACTATCAAGCGACAATTTATTTTACGCAAAATGAGAAATCAATTAAAAATGCGCTACCAAACTTTTAACAGCAGGCTACCAACTGAAAAGCAAAAATTGGACTTTACACAAATATACCGTTTTTCACATCAATACGCCATAAAGTAAAGGCTTAATCCAAAATATTTCCATTTTTAGCACAACTGCAGCATGTTGCAATACATATAAGTTATTGAATGACACAAGACAACCGCTCAAACAATTTTTATCGCTGAAAATATTTGTTGGAATTTAACTGTGAAAACTTTCATATGACGAAAACTTTTATTTAAGTGATATTTTTTGAAGTAGATTATTCTGCCGGTGTGGGTATAAAAGCGAGATATAGAAACCGTAAACTAGCGAGATATTTAACTTTAAGCACATTATTATAAACTCACATTTCTTAATTGAAAAACTTTTACTATACGTGGCCAGTAGCATCAATTAAACCTTACAGACGGCAGCATGCGAGACGCTTCTACTATTCCTATTTGCAATGCATAGAGCTCACAACAATTTATGCAACGGCGTGTTATCACAGAGTATAGGACAACGCTGTTTCGATCTGTTAAATCTCCTCGCTGACCCGCAGAACATCTGTAAGATTACTGTCAACCCTTCAAGTGATCAGCCAGCGAAAATTTTGCGAATAAAAACTAGAAAGTCGTTGCAATTAGGGTCAATGAATTAGGTTGCGCACTCCCACGAACGATAAGGTTCAGTAATTTCTTTCCACTGAAAAAGCAATATGCAAAAACATAATTTCTTCACATAAGTAATCGCAAGCTACTTAGTAATATAGACAAGTTTTTGAGTAAACATTCGTTCTGACTAACCAAAATTAGTCAGCAGCACCTCAGCATTAGTGAAAGAATTCACTACACAATAGTTCTTTCAAGTCTAAATTTAGGCCGCACAAAAAGTGAAAACGAACCAAATGGCGAGATCAAAGAAAGTGTATGAGGGTAAATAAGATCAGTTTGAGATACACAAACTAAATCATTTAAGATTTCGACTTTCCAGCCACAATAGTGTTCTTCAAAACATTCAGTAGTAAGTTTTTGGCCAATAAGCCAGATATTATCATAGGAGTTCCAGCAGGTAAAACGGACAAGCAAAAACTCTGGAACACAGTCTTGGTTGACAGAATAACATACTACCGACCGCATGTCATACAGTACGTAATACCATCAATTGTAGCTTTTTCGGAAGCATTTAGATTACGGTCAGTACCATTCTTAAAACAAGGGAAATCGTATTGTTGAAATAAATCCACATCGTTACAACTTATGGTGTTAGAAAAAGTGCAAGAAGTTTCATACAGATCCGTTTGGTTCAAGCGCACAGGAAGTTGCAGTTGGTGTTGCATGGAAATAGTGTACGCAACATTTTTGTAGTGGTTTCCTCTAGTAACAAGCTCTTTCAGCTGCTTATGCTTGGACTCAAAACGCATGCAGGAAAATAATACTAATGGGCCTATCTTCTTGATAAAGTGAGGGTACAACAACAAATAATGCATTTTTGGAGTAACAGCACAGTTTGGAAAGAGCCTCTTAAACTCCGTAACAAATTCTTTTAGAAGCACTTCTAGGTCAAGAAGAGAATCAGAGGATATTCTCGGTGAAGAAACTATATCCAAAATATCTAAGAAAGTGAGTCCAATAGTGATCCAATAGTGATCATCCGAAGGAATGATCAATAGTGATCATCCGAAGGAATTCGACTACCAACAAAAAACGGAAGTGATCATCCGAAGGAAAGTCCAATAGTGATCATCCGAAGGAATTCGACTACCAACAAAAAACGGAAGACAGCGTGCTAAGCACCAATACTGCGATGCTGAAAGAGAAAATATAGCATGTCATGTCCAATAGTGATCATCCGAAGGAATTCGACTACCAACAAAAAACGGAAGACAGCGTGCTAAGCACCAATACTGCGATGCTGAAAGAGAAAATATAGCATGTCATGTCATACTGAGCAAAGCTACAAACAATTTTTATTGCATTCTACTCTACAGACTGTTTCACGCCGAAGCGATCTTCAGGAGTAACAACAGATCTTATTCAAATAGAATGTCATGTCATATATATTTCGGACAAACATAAAGATAATCGAGCACAGACATTTGTTTTTACTCGGATTCATTCAAACATGGTTGTGAATTAGCCAGCCACCTAGTATATGTCTACCACTACAACGCTTTTGGTTGCATCGCAAGTTTTTTAATTACTGTTAACTAATAATGGGTGATATGCTCGACCCCAGCAGAAAATAGGTGAAACTTGATCCTACAATACAATCATATTAAGTTGCTTGCGTTGTAGGATAACATGCACTGAAGCATAAGTTGCAACTATTCAGTACAGTAGTAAAATAAAATAACTTACCATTTTGATGAAGATTTTTTGTGTGATCATCCACTAGTTTGCTGCGTGTGATATTAGACGGTTTATTTTTTGCATCAACTCCATAGTTGAAGAAAGCCATTGCGGCATTCAGGCTCTCCAAATTGAAATATTTTTTTTCAAAAATCAGTTTCTGTAACATGCAAACCATGATAACATATATCAAAATAAACGTAAGTAGCAGACAGCTGCACTTCACAGAACCTTTGATGTGCTAGCTCTTTCGGGCAAGTTTTTTTGATCAAAGTTTCGCATCTGAATTTGGCCGTGTGCACTATCGGTATTCATCGGGAAGAAAAGAGTAGCCGGAGACCGAAGTATAATGTGCTCAAATCGTTAAATGCTTCACTGTTACAACAGCACCATTTAACCTTTTTTGAAAGAGAAACGTGTCCTTAAACGATAACAACAACGAAATGCTGATGATGGTGGTGGAATTACTCGGCTTTTTTCCAGGTATGAGAGCGTTGTGTCATGTAAAATAACACCATGGAACCCCAGCCATGCACTGGAGAACCCGGAGGAGAGGTGGCCACTAAAACAGCACGCCCCAACACCGCACAGGTGGCCACCGTTGATGGGTACCCATTAGTTGCCTCGTACGATACGCTGGGTAGGCGGCTTCACTATTCTGTCCCAGTGAAGCATGGGAGAGCACTTCTTCGTGAAGGTGGGTTGTGCACAATCTGAAGCCAGTGACGAGTTTGGCACTCTTCACAACAGCAACGTTAAGTAGTGGAGCGGCAAAAGCTTATTGAGCCATTGATGGTGTTCTTCTAGTTAGGCCATGAAATGGAGAAGCGTATGAAAACGGAAATGCGAAAACAGTCATGGAGTGTACAGCAGTCATAGCATGGTGTGTATATCAGTCATAGTATAAACAAACACTCAGAAAGACCAATAGACCTTGAGAAGCAAACAGTGCGAAAAAAAGGAGGTAGATTCGTTTCTCACCAATTGAAAGTGCAATTAATGCATCTAACAGAGATGAGTTCAATAGCACAACAATGATATCTATCGCACTAACCAAGTGGGAATGTAATGCCTCTTTAAAAGCAGCCATTGTTTATAACCAACAAGACTATCATCACTTTTAATACATCAACATTTTTCCAGCTTCTATGCAATGGGAATCCATTTCATGGATCGTAATACAATACCGTATAAGAGGGGTGACTAAAAAGTTTTGAGCCTAAGAAGATTTATAGCTCAGCACTGGTTGGTATGTGTGAAATTCAACATTTTTAGATACCAACAGCAACGTTGTTTTGCAAATTATATTGTGAAATTTTAGAAATAACACTAAAATAATTTGGAACACAATATTTGATAGCAGAAGGTGCAAACCTGTAAAACTATCTTCAAAATGTACGGTACAACACCTTCCAGAATATCGTGATGGAAATCAGCGGCAAAATTTTCTACAGGGCAAAAATATTTTGATTGCAAAGAACAACTGCGCTTTATGCCATGCTGAACACCGCCACTTTTCAGCACATGACTTAAAGTGTTCAAGTACGACGTTTTGTCTCTGGTAACACAAGGAAATTCCTGAAAACAAAGATGATTTGTTGAGCCACCAAAAAAAAAAAAAAAAATGCTTCGAACTGCCATTCACCAACCGCTACCGGTAATGTATTTATCATTAATTGCCGAGAAAGAAGAAAGTTTGTCACCACCCCGTGAACTATTCCAACAACTTGAAAAAATGAGGTCAGAGAAATAATAGCCGAAAAAGATCATTAATGACATTAATAACTGCACTTTAAAACTTGAACAAAAGCAAACTAAGAGGAAGACCTGCAAGTGTAACATTATGAATTAAATACATTACAATGTTAAACAGAATAAATAGCACAAAAGTGCTGTAGTATTGATTCGAACATCACAATGCAGTAGTAAGCCATCGAACGCTGATATCAAATTCAGTACTCAAGTCAAAAAACTTCAACCTCTATTGAAGAGCCTAAAACAGTGAGATGAAAATACAGCCAGCAATTTTAAAAACATTTTTTACTAGGCTCTAAAACAACGAAAACTGCAACCTTTATTGCTCTTATTACAATCAAGCAATACAAACTTTTACCTGATCTTGTATCGCAGAACCAGTGCACAAGCAATATCTAGATATATATACGTTTTTCCCTGCAAAGCATTCTGTGAAACCCATTATAGCATGAGCCGCTAAATTATCTGCAGCAACTTGAGTAATAGTCCCTTTCATTTTAAGTGGGGTTCCGTTCACGTTTACATCAAAACCATTTTCCTACAATAGCGTAGTTACGTTACAGAAGACATGTGCTATGCGAAACAGTGTTTAATTGTCAGCTGTCAAAAGTATGACATGCATAATAGTTACCGGTAATTTTACGTTTTTTTTTTAAATTGCGAACAAAATTTTGCAATACGCACTTTCAATGCGTTGTTGTACCTGAGGACAAGACACTCTGACAATTAATGTACTTAATGTACGGTACTACTCTGATTCAAATCGATTTCGGCTCATATAGCCCTTTGCAATTCTAAATGAAAACAAAAACTAAATATTAATGCTAAGAATATTGAGGTACCGAAATAGCTGCTACTGCTGCATTTAAAGCTACAAACTACCTACATTCCATATGATAGCATACCGGTACTAATCATTCAGAGTTGCAGTATATACCGATATCCTAACAACTTTAATTGACTTTTCATAGGCCAAACCAGTGTTCCCTCTTAAGATATGCAATTCTAACAAGCGTTGCAAAATAATCAAAATGGAAATTCTGCTGAAAAGTTTCAACTATTTAAGACAAATGTAGTCCAAAATTTTGCTGTCTGATCATATTTCGCAATTCTAAAAATTTTCAATTTTCGCACCTTTGAGAGAACACTGCTCAGAACAATACTAAGCTCTTAACAATGTCATTCAGAGCAGTACTTGCAACACAGTTAAGCACTGCGATGAGTACCGGTAACTAGCACTTTCTAAGTCAGTCAGTCATCTTTGCTAAGAAACACTGGTCTGAAAGTATTCCTAATCAGTAATCACGAGTTTCAAAGCAATTTGTACAATACCAAGTTCAAGGGATTATGATGTAACATAGTTAGTGCAGGAACACCAATGAAGCTGCTCGCTCACTTTCGCAAGCATCAAAGCAGTCAAGTGCCGTTGCTCGAATCTCAACTGAAGCAGTCTGACAAACAGCCTTATTATAAAGGGCAATGTCGCTCCCATACGTGGCCATATTTTGCTGATACATCCTGAGGCTGGTGTGGCTTGTGGCATTAGTCTTGTATTTTCAAGGGATTTTGGCCATAAAAAGCGTACTTTAAATCAAATTATCGTTACCGATTCCAACACTTGCAAATCTTCATTGAGCGGTTGCAAAATTTTGTCCCAACCAATTTCAGTATGTTTTAGATCTTTGGCATAAAATAAAGTGCTTAGAAAAATTCGATGCTGACAAGAATCAAATTTGTGATGAACATTCAATATCACAAAATATATAGCACCTGCAACAATTGACAACATGCATATTACGTTTTTATCAGCTGGAACTTAAAGCATTCATTTTATCCAATTCACAGCTCTAACTAATAAAACAACTAACTGCTAAGTAGTCTAACTTGTGCACAGACTGCACAGGTACTGCGTCATTGCAACCTTGGTAGGGGCCGAGCAGTTTTTCCTGCCATGTTGGGTGGTACCCAGTCTGACTTACGACATGCACTGCAAACAGAACATAAAGAGTGCGTCTTATTTCGTATGTTGGAATGGTAAACAAACATGGGGAGCCTGGTTGACACACACAAAGAAAAAATTAAAAGTCATAAATTGCTTTACTTGCTTATTGTAAAAACGAGTTTAGGGCAATACTGGCTAGTTATGGCATCTGAGGCTGCATTGATAAATAGGCCCCAGCAAAAGTAGTCACCAGTGTTCCTCTAAGATGCAAAATTGAGAAATTTGAGAAACATTTGGGCAAATTTTGCAAAGTGATAAAATCATGATTGGGCAAATTATGTTAAATCTTACTCAAAAAGTTGAAAATTTTTGCCCAAAACAGTAGACTGTTGTACCAAAAAATCCGTTTTCAATTCAAAATTTTGGGCACAACTTGCCTAAAGTGGTGAAATCCTTTGGGCAAATGTTTATGAAAATTTTCATTGGGCAATTTCACAGCTGCCCAAATCTTAGAAAGAACACTAGTAGTCACCATTTAAGTTGATGCACGCTCTTAGCAGAAGTACCGGCACCATACAGCAACTGCTTCACAAAGATCACAAACACGTTAATATAAGATAAGCAATTTTGACATGATTGATCTAAAAGATAAAAATCATGGTAGGTACTGTTACTGGTACTTATGAATGCTGATCTTTTCCCAAAATGAACCGTTGCTAAGGGAAAACTGTCGTAATTGACATCAAACACGTTAAAAAAATCTAGCAAGATTGTATGAAATACCGTCATCACATTTAAGAAAACATTGACACGGAACAAAGTTAAACTACACACCCATTTTATGAATACATGTCTTTGAACCAATTGGGTTAACAACTTCGAAATCATCATAATAAAACAGTAATTCCAGAGCATCATTTGCAACTGAATACAGTGGGTGAGATTTGATATAATCGCCATGCCACATGTTTTCCAACACACCATTTACAGTGGAAGAACGTTTTTCATCATGAAACTGAAAGTTAAAATAGAGTAAGAAAAATTGTACTAAAGAGCAACAAAAAAGCATTTCTTTCCTCAGCTAATTAAAACTACGAAAATGGATCTAGCAAAAAGCATGTTTTCAAACTTCAGCAGAGTAGCACTTTATGGAAAATGGAAGTGGTAAACTTTTCACAAGGATATGATATATACCATACTGGTAGTAAGCTAACAACTATTGAGCTAATTACTGAAATGTAAAACCATAGTACAACATTAGTTAAATTTATGACTATGAGCTTTAAAAGCTGATTTATCTTGCACTTAAAAATCTTGTTTGTTCGTTAGTTTGAACCAGGCTTCCCTGCAAAGTGCAAATGTCTAGCACACCAACGCAAGGAATACCTCTTTTAGGTCTGATTAGCCAGCCTTTAGCCCAACTGCGGGTCACGTCGACAGGTAGGCTGCTTGACCCCAATAGGAATAGGCGCTAACCAAGGACACAACGACGCAATGCTAGTTAGGGAGTCGAAGTTGGAGTGATAGCAACCTTACAATTACTAGCCCGATGCTCAGATCAACTGAACTAATCTTTTTAAATGGTTTAAATAAATCTTAATCAAATGGCATTAAGAAATAGTCAATACGTTTTAAAGATTTAATAAAACTTAAAAGTGTCACTTTTGTTCAAAATTTCCGTTTTGGTGCATGCTGTTGCATTACAGTAAGCTCATGAGATTATTGCACAGCAGTATTAAGATGGCTATGACCAATGACGGTTAGACAAGAAATTTTCTTAACAGTATCATATCACACAATGATAAATCAATCACAAGAAATGCGTGTTAGGTCTCTCTCGCATCACCAATATCAAAAGTTTTACTTACATGATCATATAAACTAGAACAAGTGAACAATGTCTGTAGGGTCTCTATAAGTGGAATGTATTGCATTGAATGTACAGCAAGCTTCCCATTACTGTGCAGTTGTTCATGAAGAACTATTTGCTTTGGTGTCTACAAACGACATAGTGACTTTTGAAGTGCATGTAAAGCATTGTGTGAACCACTACTTGTTAAATTAAAATTTGTCTTGTTAAATTAAAATTTTACTGCGTCCTTGTGGAATCAACCAAATTCTGCCTTAATCATAATCTGTCAATGCCATGGTATCTATGTTTGATTTGGTTTGCTCTACACGTTTGCTGTGACTGCACATAATAAATAAATTTCTTGTCCTACTCAGCAAGCAAATTGTATTTGTATAAAACTACAAGGTAATACATGCTGCGCAAAATTAAGTGGTCCAGTTTTTTGGAAGACCACCCAATATACATTTAAATTCAACACTGGTAATATTATGTTTTTCTAATCACATCCTCAGGAGGCAGTTTGACACAATACAGTACTTGCTGCCTCCTTCTGGGCAAGAACGTGAATACCAATACAGCTAGTCAGATACTGGTAGATGATATGTTAATTAATTGCAAATGAAAAATACACTGCAAAAATCAAGGAACCAAAATTCTAGTTAGCAAGTATGGTATACAAACACGTATTAAGAATAAAGAAAAAGGTTGGGGTTAAGATTTGGTTCAGATTAATGTTAGGCTTACCATACTTTCAAGTAATTTTCTCATTTAAAATACTAGCGCATTTTTTGTTCCATCAGGCTGACCGGATTGCCAAAATGGCAATCACAGGAAGCATCGTTACATCAGGAATGCTCAGATGCATTTAAAAACTTGAAGTCCATCCACAGAATTCGAACCTGCAGCCTTATGATCACTGGTAGCATTATGCTCTACTTGCTGAGCTAAGAGACAAGTTTCTGATAGCATTTATCTTTGTATTTTAATCCAGTACTCAATGCTTCAATTATGATGTTGCAAGAGTTGTCAAGCATCATAATAAGTAAGTGTCGCTGTTCTAGGGGTGATCCCTGTGATTGGCATTCTAGTAATTCAGTCAGCCAGATAGAACAACAAGCATATTTACAATATTTATTCATGTATAAGTCAATAAATTTCGCACTAATTGTTTACTTCAAAGTTGGGGGTTGAATTATACATGAGGGTGCAACCTATACTCGAGTCTGCATGGTACTATGTAAATATACATTCTTGTAGCTTGTAACAAATCAATTGCACAAGCACTGCTTTATTTGTCACATGCTAACGTGCACCTTATTGGCCTTAATGTGGCCATAATGCATGTGACCATGCCAATTGCGGTGCTCGATGCATTTGTGTGTGTACAAGGGTAATTTTGCGCCAGTTAAAATCTTAGAGAAAACACTGTCTGGTGTGGCTACAAAAACTGCAACTGAATACACTGCTCGCAATCTTCTACCATAGATATAACCAACTGTTACCTAACAAAAGCTGTGATGTGTGCAGTACCATACCCCAATCAAAGTCAATTATGAAACTGGCACAGTTTTTTACCGGTATTGCTTACATGGGTGGCAGGCCATGTTCCCTTTAAGGTGAAACTTTGAGAGGGAAAAGAGAGCAACCTTTGCATATTAAAAAAATTACAATTGAACGAACTATCTTGAATCTCTTGCCAAATGTTTGAATTTTTTGTGTAAAACAATAGTTTATGGTTTCAGAAACCACTCAAAGGAAATTTCGAACAAAAATAGTCTAAAGTGGCAAAAACGTTTGTGCAAGGTTTTATGAAAATTTACAATTGAGCAATTTTGCAACTATCATGATCTTAGAGAAAACACTGACACTAACACTAACAGGTTGACATCAAAAGCAGATTATTGCTTACCACAAAATATGGCAACAATTGCTTTCTCTTGTATTCAGTTTCCACACCCTGAAACGGATTTGCTTGACCATTACCAAAATGAAACATTTCTTCAACCTCAGGTGTTAGCACAAAAGTTTTGCATTTCTTTAAACCACCCACAAAACTGGAAAGAGCTTCTTCTAGCAAATCTTCTGTCCATAATTGAATTGTTTTTAATGCTGTTTCAGTTAAATGGCAATCACACTTAAGCAATGACATAGCCATGTTCTGTTGTTTTTTCCCAATGTGTTCCATGTATTTGTTATATTGATCTATATCTGGATCATCCACCACAATGGTTGAAGGTGCATTATCATGTGTAGAAGCAGCATTGCATAAACCACCTGAGAATAGTTTTGAGTCAGTGCACTTATCAACAAGCCAAGCAGTATCATGCGGTTGCAAGAAAAGAGTAAAATAATATTGCTCTTTGCAGTGGCATAGGACAGACACCACTAATTTAATGAGCATGGGAATGATTGTCAATTTAAGGAAATGTCGAAGTGCAGCAATTAACAGAATTTAGTTGAATACCACCCCTAACCCAAATATCAAATGTTTGAGCCCCTTATAGCTGTAAAAACAAGGTATTTTACAGTATTACTAGGAGAAAGTATAGTATCATTAAGGATAAAGGAAAGTTGAGGTTGTACAGAATTTAATTTTGGAGAAATGATTACGTACCGGTAGTTTGATTTTGTTGAAGTGAAGCTTAATTTATTGGCATTACACTACCGGTAGTTGCATATGTTTTTAATATTTTGGTTTATTTTTATTTCTAAACTGGAGAAGTTTCGACTATCAATGACAAAGCATTTATCATCGGTGAACAAACAGTAGAGGGTTAGGATTTCAGATTTGTACATACTTGTACATACACTTATACCAGTAGGCTTACCTTCTCTTAAAACTGGTATGGGTAACTCAGGTGAATGCATGTCATCTTTACCTTCTCTTAAAACTGGTATGGGTAACTCCGAAGGTGAATGCATGTCATCTGTGTCATAATCTTGTATATCAAACATGTTTGCACTAATAGTACCGGTGTCTTTCTCCAACAACTCATTTGACTGCATGCCACTGTCATTACATGCACTGGTACTAGCATCAAAAACATTATTATCCTTTTCCAAAAACTCAGGCAATAGCAAGCTATCATCATAATAATATGTTCCAGGAACAGCAGTATCTGGTTCCAACAATTTAAATGACTGCATTTGATGTCCATCATAACAGGTACCGGTATGCCTACTGTTAACAGAAATATTGATATCAGCATCTTCTTCTGGTAACTTAGCATGAACTTCAATTTTATTTATATTATTTTCTTTAGGCACCAGTATGTCAACTTCATCTGCAGGTAAAGAACTGCAACCTGACATGCATTGATACCAATTTGTTGGAACAGTCCATTGCTTTCCTTTATGATGTCGAAACCTATGCTTTCTCAAAGCTGATGCGCTGTTTAACTGCTCTCCACAGTTATCAATGGTACAATTCAATTTTACATTCACTTCACCACATTCATTTTTTAGATGGTCTTTGAAAATATGGCGTTTTACAGCAAGAATGTTTTTAAACGAAGACTTACAAAATTTGCATAAATATATCATAGGCATTCTGTCATATAGATATGGTGCTGATAACAGATAACTTAAATAGCTTTTGAAATTACATTGTACAGTGTGCAACTTGAGCATATTTTAAGCAAATAACTAGGCCTAAGCTAAACTGTAAACTAACATGATTGGTGATGTAACAGCATAAAATCTGTTTTCACACAACTTATTACTAGCTGCAGAGCTATTTCCAATTGGGTTAGTGTTTACTTCTTTTACATTACAAAAAATTTGCTTACTGAATAACTAAAGTCTGAAGTGTCTTGTTTATTTCAATTTGTCTTCGTTTAAGTCATTTGGTCAAAAACAACTTAAAGGCCAGGTCAGAGGTAAGATAAAAAAATTTTGGCATTTGGCATTTTCTTTTGGTAAAAAATTTTGACAAAATGCATTAAAGTTTAGCATGCCTTTTAAAAAATATTTGGTTGTTGGGCATGCTTTCTGTAAACTATAATGAAATAAATAGAATTACAGTAGCACTAGGTACTTCAATGTACTTATGTGTCTGGAACAATGTTCTCTCTAAGGTGCAAAAATTGAGAAATTTGAGAAAAATTGGGCAAATTTTCTAAAGTGATAGAACTGAGATTGAGCATATCTCATTGTCTAGGCCTTACCATAGACTCTTTAACATCCTTAATAACCACAAAGTTTTTTACCGATAACAGTATGACACTTTAACCAATTTGACTAGCCTACTATTGATGAGTTGCAGTGACGTCATAGATTTTTCAAGCCAAACTCCTTGGACGGCAAAACTTCGCAGAAATGCAGGTAATAATAATAGTAATAAGCCGATCCGGTGTCGAAGCACCACAGCATTAGTTGGGTGGCAGTTCGGTACAAAACATAACGATTAGCTAAATCTTGAGCATGTTCGCAACATAAATACTAATTAAGAGCAAAAGAGAAAAAAATGTAATTGAAGTATATGCAAAAGTTTTGGCAATTTGGTTGGTAGGCTAGGGTACCAATCACTACCCGTACCGGTACCCTACATAGAGTGTAATCTACATAAAGCAATGCAAATAAACATACTAACAGTACAACATATACACATAACAACATG
This sequence comes from Trididemnum nubilum, assembly GCA_963965965.1. Classification (NCBI taxonomy): domain Eukaryota; kingdom Metazoa; phylum Chordata; class Ascidiacea; order Aplousobranchia; family Didemnidae; genus Trididemnum; species Trididemnum nubilum. The sequence continues at coordinate 35,657,159 of OZ014484.1, read as the reverse complement.
CATAAATACACATTTCAAGGCAAATTTAGTGATCTTTTATTGCTTGAAGAAATGGGTGTTTACTGTTTAGTACAACTTTACAAGTAGAAAAGACATTCTAATATTATCGCTTTTTGATCCTTCCACGCTTACAGTACCGTAAATCAGTTTGGTTAGATGTAAAACTGAAATTTCGGTGAAACAGAATTTTTTTCTTCAAACTGTTAATTTATTTCAAAATAACTTGTAACTTCAAGTTATTAGTTACCTTTTTTTGAAAATTAACGATAACAGTAACTTCGATACTTTTTTGTCAAGTAATGGTGTAAGTAACGTCGGTATTTTTTGCTAGTAACTTGCCCAGCTATGTCCCCAAGGTTCCTTCAATTTGTAAGCCAAGCGTCTGAATATGCGCTTGAGTGCTGAGCCCCCACTTTGAAAATGGTTCTGCCATCGCTATTGAAAAGGGGCTCCACTGTAAGCCAAGCCCAGGGCCCCGCCTATCCTTAATCCGCCCCTGCCACGATAAATTGTTTTCCAGAGTTTGAAGAAAGATTTCAAGTTCAAAGATTGACATGTCCTGAAGATTCCATTGTTAAGGCGTTACCGGGCAAGTTCTTTTTTACCAAAGCAGCTGTAAAGGTTCCATAATTATCACTTACATCACAAATGACAATGCCACTAACATAAGACTGTTTACGGTTATCATTAACGTAAATGTGATCGAGAAGAGTTTCGAGTGGTCAGTAATTCCAGTAGGTACCATATAAGCAGCACCAGATATTACCTTTAGAAAAAAGGATAAATCAAAAAGGTTACTATTGTTTATTTCTTTTGATTTTGTAAGGTGCAGTCATATGGTGCAGTCGTAAATTTTTGCCGTAACCAGAAAAATGATCGATGCAATATGATTTCGTTTCGCCTGAACACGCTAGCACATTTAGACAACCAACGCCATATTTGACTCCAATCCAATCCCAAAAATATGATATAGGCCAAAAATGACAAAAAAAAATTTAATTTGCTTACGCTATAATCTGACATTTTATGTTTGTCAAAAAACTGCATGAATGCCATGATCTTTTTTAGCTAGTTAGTTGCGCATAGGCATAACTATTCGATTGAATGATTTTATCTTTTTTATCAGAAAAACGTGGAAACATGAATAACTTGTTTAGGCGGGAACATAACAGGGCTAATCGTTGAATCAGGTTTCAATTTTCAACTTTCAGCAGTTTGGTGAGTGGAATGCCAGTGGGTAAGTACAAGTAGACCACTGATACATGTAAACTAAATTTACTGCGACGATTGAAAAATTTGTAATTGTGTATTGAAGTTAGAAAGACTTTTTAACTAAGTTCTATTTTTGAGGGGGGATACTGGTAGTTTATCATACACTGTCTGAGGGTTAAGCCTACGCTCTACACACTGTACAGTAGGCTACTGAGCACAGCTCTATGTAGGCCTGGGAACAAAACTGCAAAATGTGTGAGTTAGTTTTAGCCCTAATGGTAGTGTCCCACTTGCGTTAGAACCTGCGTTAATGTAAGTTAACGAGAACGAACCTTAGCGAACGTTTGTTGAACATAGCAGCATAGTAGGAGCTGATCACCACTTCGAAAGTAGTCGAAAGCAGCATTCAAGTACTTTGAAATTTATTATTTATCGTAGCTATAGCGAGTTAGTTCTCGTTGTCGTACATTAATGCAGGTTATTAACGCAAGTGGGACACTAGCTTACCAGTTAACAACTTAACACTACTAGTAGCTGTTTAATGAGCATTATCATGTGTGATTACTGATATTGGCAAGGTCATTGTCAGGGATGAATTGACTGCAATTTTTATTTCATGACTGTAATTCTTATTTTGTATCATGGAGTTACGTGACGCTTGCCTGAGCTTAATGATTGAATGTAGCCGAATCTCTAAGCAATTGGTACCGGTAGGCTACCTCTACTGAATGCTGCGCAACCATAGAGAAAACACTAAGTTCAGTCTTCCAGGAACCTTGTCACTGAAGTCCACTGCATGAACTACCGTACTACACTAGAAGTCAGCTGCTAGCCAAGCAGTAAACTCCCGCTGTTGAACAATGTGTAGAGTCACATGACGACTACATCATTGCTACCTATACTGCATAATCTAAACGAACCGTACGTACAGTCACATAACATTGTTATGATCTCGTAATAATAGACACTGCCTTTTTTTAAATTGCAATTGAACTTTATCTGATCGTGTTTGGTAGAACTACGAGTGAAAGCAATAACGAAACTTAGTCTACTGGTCTACCTCTCTGTGGTGGGCTAGAATCAGTACAGGTAATAGTCAAGCAAACTAGGCTATAGCTTGTAGGTTCCGGATTGCAGTCACATAAACTTATCTGCTGTGTTTCTTCAATCTTTTTTTATAAAAAACAGTTTAAAAGAAAAAAAAAGGAATCATGTCATAATGCAAAATTGGTTTAAAAGAATATTACAAATTTTTCATGACAAAAACTGCACAAAAATTTAGACCTGAATGCTCCTTAAATGGAAAGGCAGTTTAAACCTGTGTTATCTTGTAAGCGCAAAATTTAAAGGATTCTGACATATTCTGTAACGCTGTAAAATTAATATTGGGCCCAGTGTTCCCTCTAAGGTGCGAAAATCGAGAAATTTAGGAAAAATCTTTGCAAATTTAAGTGATAAAATTAAGATTGAGCAAATCACATGGAATCAAATGTAAAAAGTTGAAAATTTTTTGTCCTAAATAGTAGCTTGTTTTAAAAACCGATTTCCACAACAAAATTTTGGACAAAATTTGTCCATAATGATAAAAATGCTTGAGCAAATATTTATCAAAATTTCCATTTGGGCAGTTACGCAGCTGACAAAATCTTAGAGGGAACAATTCCGAAGATAATAAGCAATTGCAAAAGCGTTAGTCGTATGCAGTTAACTGGTTAATTAGGGTTCTATGAACTACAGGTAATAATTTCAAAATTGTAACTTTACCATTTCCGAAATATAACTAAAATGTAATGATATTTTTGGGTCTAGTTATAAAAAATTTGCACTCGTGAAATTGTGTCTAAGCATTTAATATAGTATTCACTTATTAAGTTCAATTTAATGGGAGATATCTGATTTGCTTCACTACCTTCTGGTGATTGCATTTTTTTGCGGTAATGCTACATACATGCTCGCAATGCCTGCAAATGTTTCCATCAAATATGTTGCCTACTTTTTGTATAATTTGACTCATTGAAAATAATTGGTATTCAAAAAAAAAGTAATTGGATTACTTGTAGGTAGTGATGGGCTACATAGAATAAGCTGGTATTCTACACTAATCAATTTGAATCTAGAATTTTGAATCCTATTCTGGAGTAGGTTTTTCTGTAAGGTTCTTCACTAAATTTTCTTAAGTTTATGTTAAAGCAAGAAATAAAAAAGCAAAGCCAATCTACCATTTAAGGGAAAGAACACATGATGTGATTCTCAATTCCTTGGGATAAGATGCATTACGATGCTTATCTTTGCTCGGTGGAATTTGGCAAGCAACAATAAATCATTTGACAAGAATGAAAGCAGTAATTAAGCGGATATTCAAAACACTGCAACTCCTAACCATGTGCGGATTCGTCCAACATATAGCATCACCGTCGGTTTCCCGTGAGAAGAGGATAAAAATGGAAGAAATCAATTAATGGTTCTTATTATTTGAAGTAAATTGCAGTTTAGAATTAGAATCTTTTAGGATTTGGATTCAACAGATTTGAAATTCTAAACAGCCCGCCACTACATGGCTTTATAAACATATAAAATTCTCATGAAATGGCATTGTAAACAATGTCAACTCGCTCAAATAAAACCAAAATCATAACAAAAACATAGCAAATAACCTTTAAACGCATGAGCAGATACACTTTACATAATTTTATTGAACTGAATAGGACTGTAGTGTCTGCTTAGATGCTTAAAGCTTTTTGTTTCAGTTGTAATATTTTGGTTTTGTTTGCCAGAAATCTGTGTTGCTTATAATGCCATTCTAATAATTCACTTCAAATTTGTATAGCACCTTCTGTTCAACGTGACAAACAGCTTTTTTTTAAGCCAATTTGAACAGCCTGAAACCATGCATACATGACTTGTTTCCAATGAATTAAGTGCAGGTATTGCAACTACTGCAACTGTACAAGATTTTTAGCTAAATGTTGGTATTATTGATTCATTTTATGTTGCAGCATGTTCATGTTGCCACATTGCCAAACAACATAGTAGGCAAAACTGTACTACAACTCCTCACAGGCCAACAAGTAGGCAAAACTGTACTACAACTCCTCACAACATAGTAGGCAAAACTGAACTACAACTCCTCACAGGCCAACAAGTATTATGTCATAAAAGCTGCAACTGATACATATACCATTAGATGTAAAAAATGGTGACCGACTGTAATTGTGTTCATAATTAGTCAATTTTTGCCTGTTGGAATTTAAAAACAATCGTCACCAATGATGATGCACCAGAAAGAAGTAGTAAATAATGTCAGGAATACTGTCAAAAGGGGGGTTCAAAATTGCTTAAAAATTGTGATATGATATTGGAAAGCCCATTTCACCGGAAACTTACAACAAAAAAAAACAAGTGCGAGGTACATGGCTGCTCCGTTTCCTGCGAAATAGTCACTCGCTATGATATTTGAACCTTACAAAATTAGACTGAATTGTTTCATTAATGTATCTTCTAATGCTGGTATTTCAACAATAAGGGTTTTGAGCCAAATCAAATAAATCCTCAAGACCAAGTACTAATAGAATGATTACAATAGATGGCAATGATGACCATACATTTGTCTGATCATAAGTGTGTGATTGAATACAACATGTATTTCATGCAGTTACATACAAGAGTACAATAAGGGTTGTATGAATATTTAAGCATACATGATGCTGCAATTAAGTTTCCCATCAGTAAACATACTTAGTTTTATAGTAACATGTTACGTGCTTGCAGATTACAGCAATGGATTTAAGTATGGTGGATGTTATTGAGCTGGTGAAAGATGCTTTGTCAGACTCGGATATTTCAAGTACAGAATTAGAGGCTATTTGTAATGATTTCAAAGGTAAAATTGTTTGACCTTTGGTAATTGATTTTACTGATTAATACTGAATAGAAAGTAGGTTTAGTAATTGTTTAATTTATGCAATGACTTTATCAGCTAGGTCAGATGCTATAGTTGCTAAACAGTCATTACTGCCATATTAATATTGGTACTCAAGGTTTCATAGTCCTTTCCTCAGCATATGCATTGATTCTCAAAGTTTTGGTATTCCAGGGACTGCATGGAAACTTCCACCTTTAAAGTGGTAGATAAATGGTGGTGTGACTCTTTAAGACTATCAAGTCACTTTGCTGTCTCCTTGACCAGGCAACTTGGAAAATACTTAATTGGACTTAACAGTGTGCACAGAGCTCTTATGTGTGCTACTTCAGAGGTAGTTCAAATCTTTTAACCTGTTTGGTTCGAATAGCAAGGCTTACAGAGTTGCAGGAATGCAGGCCTGCAGGGCCTTGAAGCTGTTATTTTGTTATGGGTGGAATTACTTTATTTTGTATTTAGCTTTCTTGTGTACAGTACTGGACTGATCTGTGTAGATTTCATAATATGGGCATTTATAAATGCACAAATTAAGTGTTTGTGGATCAAATGCTGTTGTTTTGTGGGGTCAAATTAGAGAGTTGTGATTTTTGGTGAGTATGGTTGGTGTGAAGTTGCATTATTTTTTAAGGTGAGCTGGAGTCGCATATTTTTTTACCTACTCCACATTTCTGCAGTAGGGTTATTGTAGTTGTTATGCATGATTTATTGGTGTGGCAAAATAAGTTATTTTATGCAAATCTGCAATATTCATCTGTCATTTTAGAAAATGATATGGATGGAAGTGCCTTAGCTGCAACGATAGACAATATCAATGCTTTGTTTATTGCATTTCCTACTATCAAAAAAGGCTTCTTGTTCAAGATTTACAGTGCTTTTTTGAGCACAGTTAAACTGCGGAGGAAATCTTCTGATTGCTCTACCATCTCTGAAGCTAGCACTCAGTCAACTTCATTCTCTGAAGCTAGCACTGAGTTAGCTTCAGAGGAGTGCTGCTCATCTAAAAGCTGTACTGTTTCAAGAGCTGATGAATCTCCTGAAGAAGTGAATTCATCAAATGAGGAAGATGAAATGGTACTTGACGATTTATCTGTCCCTAATTTAAAAAAGCCAATTCCTAAACAATTTCCAATTGAACGATGCAATTTTGGATATAATGCAAAAGAGGTTATCAGAAGCGGCAAAATAACTAGTGCAGGAAAGCGAGAAATAACTTCAGAATTGATTCAAGTAATGAAACGATATGAAAGGTAAAATTTTGGTGCTATAAAGTTTTATCCACAGAAGTTGTCCTGCTTTGCATGAGTGGTAATTTTTTAATCTTAAACTAATTGGCAATACTAAATGTTCCATTTTACTGTGTTACATTTGCTATTCTTGTCCCTAGGCTTGCTCTAGCATCAAATCAAGGTTGGTTTGTGTTATTATGAGGCTGATCAAAAATGGGTGTTCGAAAAACAGGCTTCAGGTGAATGTGTACTACTCTGCATAAACCAACAAGTTTGTTTTAGCAGCAAGTCTGAGGCATTTTTGCACCATAGTTGCTATATTTCTTAACTTTGTTCTTTTCTTTACAATGCCAGAAATACCAAAAACTAAAATCCTTGTGAGAGGAGGATAAATATTGTAAGAAAAAAACATTGATTATATTGACAAAACACAACTAACTGTCCTTGATGCTCATATTTTTTTCATCATTGTATTTATCCCTTAGCCCTATACACTGGTAGGAAATATTGCCCAACACCATAACATGTAGGCCTGCTGGTATTCAAAATTACTATTTAGTCAGTGTTCATACTTCATATATCATGATAATATGACTTCGTACACATTCAAATACCTTTTTCCCGTTTTAACATTTAGTACATCTCTTTCCTCTTATAACACTGATACCTCTCTTGTACAGTTTGGATCAAAAGTTTTCAAAAGCTTCATAAATGTATGTTTATAAGTAGATTTACTGCAGTAACAGAACTGTTGCAGTTTGAATGTCAGAAAAGCACTTAATACTTGTAGCTTTTTTCTTGTGATGTTCATTTCTGATTGCCTTTGGTCAAAATGTCATATTATCCTAGTTGCTAAGCTTCCCTTTGGGGTATCATGTGATATGCAAACGATCTTGATGCTAAGTGGCACCATTTTTTCTACAGGGGTTGTGATCAAAATGCCACCTGCCAGCTGTTTGTGGCACATGCCAGTGATTTAGTGGCATGTGCCACTAATTTACTGGCACGTGCCACAAATTGCTGACAGGTGGCATTTTCATCACTATCTCTCCTCCATTTTTTTGCTCAGAGCTGTTGGGACTAGGTGTCTCATTTACAGCACTTTAAATTTCATTCCAAGGTTTCTTTGTTTTATTGGCAATAAGAAGCTAACTACTCTATTTCATGCTTGAAAATGTGGACATTCTAGCATATTTTGTTTTTATTTATGACTTCAGCATTGTGTGTTGCAAGAAGTATGTACACATGATTGATGTAATTGTACATAGACTAGAATTGCACCAATATTTCAACATGCAAAATTGTGTGGCAATTGAAGTTTTTATTGTTATATGTGCAACAGTAAACCTACACCAAGTTTAAGAAGCAAAGCTGCACAGGCATTGGTTTTGCAAGGAAAGGCTGCTCTTGGCATGGATGTTTTATCTGCAAAGGTTTGCTATTTTATTAAATCTCATTTAATAACGATGCTGGCTGATGCATTGTGCATTTCAACAGCTTTATATTGTACCAGTACTGTAATTTTTTGTCTATGTCTCCACTGGTACCAATATTAAGGAACAACGCAAGTAGTTTTCAAACAAATTAAAAAAAAAAACTCACAAGAATGTTTTGGTTTCAAGTAATTGTTTTGAGGCCTCAACTACTTTTGCTTTGTTAGATATGCTTATTTAAACCTAGTGAGAGAATTGATTTGTCCCAGGGCTTTAAGCTCTAACTCAAAAAAACTTAAATGTTTTGCTGAAATCAAACTTTACTTAAGTAATAAGATTTCTGAAGATCAAGATGAGACAAGACAGTCGAAGCCAATTATGATTGCAGCTTGCACCACTAAAACTATAAACCCAACTCCAAGCCTTTATTTATTTATTTATTTTTTGTAGCCTAATCTTTTTCCTAACAGTGTGATTTGTTTCTACTGATGATGTAATGGGGTAAGCTTTCTGATTGATTGTTATTCAACTGTATCTAGGAGGTTTATATTGGTGTTGTTTTATAGAGATTCTGGCAAGGAAAAATTACTCAAAAATTAAACACATATGCCAAGAAAGAACGAAAGAAGCTTGGAGTTGCAACAACTTCCAAACGTGCTGCTAACAACAAAAAAGGTGCGTTCTATTTAGACACGTGACATTAAAGCTTGAATTAACAAAAAATGTGGAATTTAGCATAATTTTAGTTAATAAGAAATTTTGTTGTATTAAACTTCTGGAATGTAGACAATGCTGTTTTGCAGTATATACGATCTATTACTGTCATTTAATTAAAACTTTTGACATTTATCCGAAGAATATAGAAAGGCCTAAAGTGACCTATATGTTGCTAAATGCTTTGAAATCAATTATTTATCAGACTTCTTTTATTTGCAAAAGTCCTGTTCCTAAGGAAGTGAAGGCTACGTTTGCTAAACATGCACTATCAATTCTGTGAAACAAAAATAGTTCGATTTTCTACATAAGTGTTTAATAACTCTAAAATTGCTTCCTGTGTTGTAAGCTTCAATTAGTGTTGTATGTATCAGCTGCAGGCACCTGCTTCGATGCATACTTGGGTGGCTGGATATTTAAGAGTGCTAGCTCACTTCCCAGTTATCCTGATGTCTACATTCTATTGGGTTTGTTGAGTTGAAAATTATCACATGATCTATAATCGATTTTTTGGATAACATTTAAAACAGTATAATAACTTTGGTTTATTATTTACTTGGCAGTGTTGGCATGATAGCTACTGGTGCTGATTGTTCCTTGTAAGAGTGCCACAGATGTGACCTAAAGTTTAGTTTTGTTACGATGATGAGAGTCAGAACTGATCTTTGATAGAATTTTTCCTGATGTTGACAGTACCAGTTACTTTTTCATGTGTTAAATGATTCAAAAAAGTTTTGAAACTGATACTGATATTATATTGTTACTGTACATAAAATTATAATATTCAGGTGTAGCCGTTACTGCTATTGCACAAAGAAGGAAAGTTTCTTCTAGTGAGCTTAATGATCGGTTTAATGAAGAAGAAATGGAAGAAGCCAAACAAGCAAGTTCTAAATATTGTTTTTTTAAGGCCATGCACACTTGAAACGTTTCAGTCCAGCGTTTTAAATATGCTCACTTACTAGGTGTGAGCAAAAAGTAATGGGGTATGGGACTGGTGCCACTGTTTTTTTTTTTGTTTTTTTTTTTTTTAGACATGCTGAGCTTTAGTAGGCCTATTGATTGTTTGTTCCCTTTAAAGTAGTTTCCCAGAGGTTGGATGCACTTTTGCGTTTGTTCCTGCCATGCACAAATGCAGTTGGAAAACTCCTTCCTAGTAAGGCTCGTTAGCTTCCTCATCTTTTAACACCTAACATTGTTGGTAGTGCAAAATGGGCTTCTTTTGGACAATTTTCAGACCAAGACAAAAACAAGTGCTACATTAAGCTAGTGAGGTAAACTAAAATATCTAGAGCCATATCTGTTTACAGGCGGTAGTTGTCTCAAACCGATTGCATTATATGCATGTATGGCACTACAGGTGAAAATTGTCACGGCTCCTCCACCATGACAATTCTCCTGCACACAATGCAGTCGGTTTGAGGCAGCTCTTGGCTAAAAAACTAATAATGGCTTTAGATCTTCGACCTCACTTGCCTGATCTTGTTCTTGGCTTTTCTCCAGACACAAAATTGTTCTAAACAGAGTTCATTTTGCTTTACAAAGAATGACAAAGTTCACTAATGAGGGAACTAAGGAGTCATATAGAGGAGGAGTTTTTCTACTGCATTGCGTGGCATGAACAGATGCAGAAGTGCATTAAATATCTGGATGACCACTTTGAGAACACTTTGTAACATACCTCAATGTGTTCAGAAAAAAAAAACTCGGCATCGAGTTGATTTTTGGTCTCAGTTAATCAGTTAGCTGCATGCGTTGTAACCAAAAAGTTCAACGTTGCGAGGTAGTTTAGCATATGTCTGCGTGATGTTGCGTTGTGTATATTTTGGCTGAAACGTCAACAGTGTGACAGGGACTTACACAATGTTCACTGAGAAGTATGTATCAGAATTTTAGGTATGCTTTTATGTTAAAGTTAAAACAGATATTTGCAGTAACTGTACAGACTATTTGATGCAAAATGACGTGTACGAGTAAGTCGTAGCAGTTATATTCAAACTAAAATCTGCATAAAATTTCGAGCGAAAGTAGTGCAGTTAAAGTAAGAATGCTGTAATATTTTAGTATTAGTTAAGACAGCAATTAATCACAAATCAAGCTTCATATCTAGTTGTAAATTTCCCATGAGCATTGATTTCGACACAAGGTCACCTTCTACATTGTAATTAATTTTTAGATATTGATTGAAGAATTCAAAAAGCCATCCTCACTAAGAAATAAAAAAGTGATAAACGATCAAATGGCGCTGAGCTTTAGGTATCGCAGAAATGAAGTTTTAACACAGTCTCCGAACTCCAAGACTTTCTTAAAAGAGTGGCCAGCAATTGCAGTGTATGATGAGGTACCCACAGTTACGAGTTAGCTTACACTAAGCTGTTTTGTTACATGGTGTTTTTTTGTGTTGCATATTATTCATGCATTCACTTACGAAATGGTGAGAAATATTATATACCAGTACATATATTGGTTATAACCACACTACTTGACTCACGTGTTTTTTTGTTTCATCTCCTTTCTGTCATGGGAAAGTGACAGAAGTGCTATTTATTGGACGAATATTCACTCGCTTAGGAGTTTCCATATTTCCGAGTGTGTGGTTCTTGAGTTCTTGACGAGTTGTATTGCTGCTTGGTAGAATCTTCCATCTGATAGGCATTAGAACCGACACCAGACTATTTGCTCTGCTAACAGTATTTTGAAATCCGAAAGGCATTATAAGTGGCTTCCTAGCACTGTGACAATATACACAAAAATTTGTAAGGCATTTCTAGAATTTAAAAGTCAAATCCGGCATTAATGCAGGCCTTCAGTGTTCAAAGCACTTGTTCTAATTGTTTCATTCGATGTTCACTCTAAAAACATAAGAGATTTTGACAATGAAAATTTGCCAATAAGTTTTTACCACTTCAGTTTGGACGAAAATTTTCAACCCTAAAAGCAGATTTAATATAATATGCCAAATTTTGCTTTTGATCACTCTGCAAAGTTTGCCCAATGTTTCTCAGGTTTTTCAATTTTTGCACTTTATAGGGCACACAGGCTCCACTTTAAATGACTTTCATTTTCTTCCATCACTGTTCACTGTGTTTCTTTAGTAGCACAATTGCTACCTCCCCATGTTCGTGTTTCGAAATTATTTTACGTATCTGTATTTATTGTTAATTTGTGTTTGCTTTTCAGATAATTCGTGAATTTAAGAGGCTTCAAAGTATCTCAATGGAAGAGATTGGAAACAATGCCAAAAGCTTGTTTTCTAAAATCATTAGCATGGTGGAAAGAAACACCAAAAAATCTTCTCGTGAATGCGCTCTTTTGGCAAAGTTGCCTTCTAGTGATGAACAGTTTGCAGGTAGGTGGTAAAAGATCTCTATAACTAACTGATTTGCACGTTAATCACCAATCACGACAACTGTGCGCGAACACGCTAGCTGAAATTAGGTAACGCTTGTGGAAAACTAGCTGGATACATTAAGTTAAGCATGTTCAATATATTGCAGCCCAGTTAGCTTTTGCACCATATTTGCATCGCGTCCAGTTGTTATTTACTCCTGTTGTTTGTCAATCGTTTTTATAACGTCATAACTTTCACAATCTGTTTAGTGTACATTTTTTTCATCTTTGTTCGTGGCCTTAATGTTAAATTAGCCATATTAACACAAATTCATTTTATTGTTTCTGGACTCGCTGTCGTTTTTGACGTTCAAACGTGCTTGGAGACTCTGTGGTCATTACGCTGCTTTAAAAGATTACTTTTGCAACTCAGTACTTCTTCTTCGTCTTTCGGCTTATCCCTTGTCAGGGGTCGCCACAGCAGATCAAGTTTCTCCATTTCGTCCTGTTTGCTGCATCTTTCTCTGATGCTCCTACCAGCTGCATGTCTTCCTTAATCATGTCCATGTACCTTCTCTTGGGTCTTCCTCTTTTTCTTTTACCTGGCACTGGCATTCTAAGCATTCTCCTTCCAACATTATTTTCATCTCTCCTTTGAACATGTCCAAACCATCTCAATCTTGACTCTCTCACTTTGTCTCCCATCCTTCTTACATGTGCCGTTCCTTTTATGTAGGCCTATTCATTTCTGATCTTGTCCTTTCTAGTCACACCCAGGGAAAACCGCAACATTCTCAATTCAGCAACCTCAATCTCAGATTCATGTCTTTTGGTCAGTGCAGCTGTTTCTAATCCATACAACATGGCCGGTCTTACTACTGTTTTGTAGATCTTTCCTTTTACTTTAGCTGATATTCTTTTGTCACACAGGACTCCTGTCACTTTTCTCCAACTACACCATCCTGCCTGTATTCTCTTCTTAACTTCTTTTGTGCAGTCTCCAGTTTGATGCACTGTTGATCCTAAGTACTTAAACTCATTCACTTTTTCCAAATCAGATCCATGCAGTTTCACTTTTCCATTCTGATTCTTGTCGTTTATGCACGTGTATTCTGTCTTGCTTCTGCTAACTTTCATTCCTCTTTTCTCCAATGCATATCTCCACTTCTCCAGTTTAGTCTCAACATTTTCTCTACTTTCGCTGCATATCACAATATCATCTGCATAAATCATCGTCCATGGAGCCGGCTCTCTAACCTCATCTGTTAGTCTGTCAATTACTATTGCAAACAATAGAGGACTAAGAGCTGATCCCTGATGTAATCCCACCTTCACTTTAAAAGCCTCTGTCATTCCAGTAGCGCATCGTACTGCTGTGACACTGTCCTTATACATATCCTGCACCATCCTCACATACTTCTCCGACATTCCAGACTTTCGCATGCAATACCACAATTCCTCTCTGGGCACTCTGCCGTAAGCCTTTTCCAAATCTACGAATACGCAATGCAGTTTCTTTTGTCCTTCTCTGTACTTTTCCATTAACAATCTCAAAGCAAACATCGGATCAGTAGTGCTTTTTCCCGGCATGAAACCATACTGCTGTTCACAGATTTCTACTTCTTGTCTGAGTCTAGCTTCTATTACTCGTTCCCACAACTTCATACTGTGGCTGAGCAACTTGATACTCCGATAATTACCACAATTCATTACATCACCCTTATTTTTGAAAATTGGTACGAGAACGCTCCTTCTCCATTCACTGGGCATGCTTTCACTTTCCAAGATTCCATTGAACAATTTAGTCAAGAAAGCAATTGCTAACTCTCCTAAACATTTCCATGCCTCCACTGGAATATCATCAGGACCTACTGCTTTCCCATTTTTCATCTTTTTCATTGCGGTTCTTACTTCTTCTTTGGTAACTCTGGGAACATCCTCATATGTTCCATTTATGCTATCTATCCTTGTCTCTCGTTCATTTTCTCTGTTCATCATTTCTTCGTAATAATTCTTCCACCTTTTCAACACTTTAACCAATTTGTATAAATCCTTTTCTCCTTCCTGTGTATCTAGTTTCATATACAGCTCATCATATGCTTTTGCTTTTGCTACATCTCTTTTTGCCGTACAACTTGCTTGCTTGTATGCCTGTCTGCTTTCTTCACTGTTTTGAGTATCCCAGTTCTTTTTGGCCAATTTCTTTTCCTTGATACTATCTTGTACTTCCTCATTCCACCACCATGTCTCCCTGTTTTCTTTCCTTTTTCCAGATGTCATACCAAGCACATTCCTTGCACTCTCTCTCACTGCATTTGCCATAGTGTTCCAGTCATTCGATTGTGTATCAACACAATTGAGTGCTTGCTTCACTTCCTCTTTAAACTTCACGCAGCAATCCTCCTCCTTCAATTTCCACCATCTTATTCTTGGTTCTATAATCACTTTTTTCCTCTTCTTCACTGTTACGGTCATTTTACAAATAACTACTCTATGCTGTTTAGCTACGCTTTCTCCTGGTATTACCTTGCAATCTCCACATTCTTTCAAGTTTGATCTCTTGCATAGTATATAATCTATTTGTGTGCTTCTGCCGCCACTCTTGTATGTTACCCTGTGTTCTTCCCTCTTTTTGAAATATGTATTAACTACAGCCATTTCCATTCTCTTTGCAAAGTCTACAATCATTTGTCCCTCTTCGTTCCTTTCTTTAAAGCCAAACTTTCCCATCACATGCTCATCGCCGTTATTGCCGTCACCCACGTGGCCATTCAGGTCCGCTCCTATCACTACACGTTCTTCTTTGTCTATGCAATGCATCACCTCATCCAGGTCATTCCAGAACTGTAATTTGTGTTCCATTTCACAACCTACTTGTGGAGCATATGCGCTAATCACATTTATCATCACCCCTTCAAACACAAGGTTTACCATCATAATTCTATCTGAGACCCTCTTTACTTCCACCACGCATTTTGCATATTCCTCTTTAATGATCACACCTATCCCATTTCTTTTGCTATCTTCACCGTAACAAAACAACTTAAAACCACCTCCTAAGTTCCTAGATTTGGCGCCTTTTCATCTCGTTTCTTGCACACACAATATGTCGATTCTTCTTCTCGACATCAAATCAGCAACCTCTCTGCCTTTTCCTGTCATACTGCCAACATTCAATGTTCCAACTCTGATATCTACGCTTCTCGTCTTCCTTAATTCTCGTTTCTTCTTTGCTTTTCTTCCTCCTCTTCTTCGCTGTAGTTTGTCCAACAGTGGCATATTTTCCGCCGACATCCTGTTGGACCTAAAATGTCGGTGGCGGTTGTTGTAAACCCGGGTCACGACCGATCCGGTATGAAGTTTCGTGTTTTTGATCTGCATGATTTTATTTGGCATTATTTTTACAGTCGCATGCCCTTGCTGACACCAACCACAGTTATCGGCAGTGGGCCTAGCCTTTGCCAGAAATGGCATGTCCTGCAAGGCAGCAGGAAAACTACATTTTGTCTGGCGTCAATCTCTTGACCACTCTAGCATGGGAGACCCTAGAGGAGTCGATAAACTCCAGCTAGCACAGCTCTTGAGGTTATGGACGCACACAAACTCCCTTACCACGTTAAGGTAGTAGTTCATAAGGGAGACTTTTGCAACTCAGTACAGTAAACAAAATGCTATCATGTCGTTAACGGTTATGATTGTATAATACAGTCGAGAGTCAACAACATGAAAGATTTCTTGTAAAATAAGAGGCGTACATAAATGAAACCAAACGTTATTGTGAATCGCATTGCGAAGTTTTTAACAAGATTCTAATAGTATTATTTTAGAAGATTTACTGTATGTTTCCTATTGCTAAGAACAGTCAGTGGTTTTCTTGTCATTTCCCAAAATAGTCTCTACCAGTCTGCTTGGTGGTGGTGGTGGAATTACCCGACCGCTTCCTAGGGATGGGGGCGTGATGGTACATCACGGAGACCAAGTAGTCGGGCAATCCCCCAGGGTCTGGACCACAGATCGAGAATGGAGAGAGAGGAGCCGAAGATGGCTCTCCTTCGTGCGTCAGAGGCAAGGCAGTTAAGAATGAGATGATCAATATCCTCGGTTTCAAAACCACAGGCGTTGCATTGAGAAGTAGTGGGCCTGCTTAGCTTCGGAAGGTAAGAGGGAAGTAAGAGGCTTTGTCAATTGCAGCGAAGACAAGAGAGGACATAGCGGGCAGAACGAGGGAGAAGAACCTCTTACGCTGAGGGGAGGGTGTTTGGAACGGGTGGAGTTTGCAAGTTACAAAGTCGTTCGTACAGTGGTTATCCACCTGGGTGTCGCAGGGCACATACTTTAAATGTGTTATTTCACAAATAATACACGGAGTATCTTGACAAAAATTCTTAAAAGGGCATTCAATCCTGACTGGGGACTTGGAACTAGACAATTTTTAAAAATAACTCTTAAAACTACCCTCACCAAATTTGATACTTTTACCTTACCGCTTTTGAGATATTACAGTTCAAATTTGCGTATATTCCCTCAAGTTTTCAACTTAAAACTAATTTTTACAAGTTGGTGGCTACACCTTTAAATTTTTTTGGTAGCAGCAATAGTGTAAGGCTTTACTTAGTATGGGTCAATGTCACCAATTAAAAGCTACGTATTAGGTTAAGTTTTTAAGTCGGTGTGTTTTTCACACTGCTATTAGACGGAAGAATGGAAAAACTGACTCCGTATGTTATGATTTTCTGGACAGAACTCGAGATTATGTGGACCGTGTCAAAATGATTAATTATCCAAACTCCAACTAACTAACTGAATCTACATAGTAAAGGGAGGGATCTAAATCTTAAGCTGACAGGTGGCGTTGCTAGAATGTCAGAGTTGTCACAGATAAAGGTCAGTTTTGGTTAAACGACCAGAGGCCTCTGGGAAAGGAAGAAAATCAGCAGAATTTTTCTCGTGGCGAAAGCTAAATCTCTGCTAGTAGAGACAGCATTTTTACAAAAGGAGTAATTTTATATGCTGATTTCCTGGCCCACCGCATCTGTGAAAGAACCCATGCGTAATATGAATGGGGTGGTTAATTCCATAGGTCATATCGTTAATGATTGCTTGTGACCTCAGTTATGTGACGGGTTTCGGAAGAATTTATGAGCAATGCTAGATTACGGCTATCACGTGAATGGAATTAATTGCAAAATATTCTTCACATGATTAATTAACATTTATATGCACTATAGTATAATTTTTTAGTCATAGTTTTAATGTAGGTTTTGATATTGCGCAGTGTTCAAGTTGCACTTTTATTGCAGACATTCATGTCATTATTGGTGTATTATTGCTTTGCTGCCAGCTCAAGAGCAATACCAAGCGCGATTGCGATCTGAGCAAGTATCTATTTGATATTTCCCCGGTAAGTAGTTTGTTTGACGTTTCATTTCAGCTCGTAAAACACATTTTGTTTTACCAGTGAGTTACCGCTTGTATACAAGCATTTATCATTCAAACTATTTGTTACACAATAGTGTTCAATGGCATATCAAGGCATCGGTATCCTAGTTAGCTTCACAAAAGTTTTATTAGATCAACTAAGTAATGATAATTACCAAATTGTACAAACATTTGGTCATTTTCAGCGTTCTTGTCAACATTTGCGTTTTTGAAGAAACGCAACGATTTACGTGAATATTTACCAAATGTTGCAGCTGATCCATTTGAAAGAGCTTCAATAACAAGCACTATATACAAAGTGCATGTGGGATTTGTTTCAGTTTTGTAATAGGCCCTGCTAAAAACTATAGTTTGTATGGTTTAAAGCACTATGATGCCTAGAAGGGCATCGGGAGTTTCAAGTAATGAAGTCTTTTAGTGAAAACGGTGAAATAATGGTAAACATACGTTGTTAACAACATATGGATGTTAACAACGCAAGTTTTACTTCTAAAGTAGTATTACATGAATCTGCGGTCGACAAAGCACGGGCAACCAGGTGAAAATAGTGTATTCAACCGTGCTGGATAACTGTTATCGCAATTTTACGTATTTCCGGGTGAGAATGACATTTTGTGTAGTTACTGTATACTCTTCGTTATTTTCAATTTGTTGTGCTGAATTTACTAATATCGGCAATGTTCGCGCTACGGTACACACAAATAAACTACTTGCTAAACGTTTGGAAAGATTTCGCAAAGTAATAAGCATTAAGATTGGGAAAATCATGTTCACTCTGATGCCAAAAATTCAAGATTGTTGCCAAAAAGGACCAAAACAATACGTTATTGTTTTAAAAACCAGTTTTCAAAGCAACGTTTAGACAAATTATGTCTAAAATGGTTAAAAATAACGTTTAGACTAACGGCGAATTTGCATAAGTTTGTTAAAATGAATGATTGAATGAATCGTGATAGGGAACACTTAAGTACCAGTATGTTTTCAAGCAGATTCTGCTTCGCTGTCTATGATCTTGCCTTTGAGCTTGATCAAAGTTTTTTATTTATACTGTATATTTTTTTAATATGCGTGGCCTGTAGAGATCTCATGGCTGTACTACAAGTGTTGCGATTTCAGTACCAACAAATTAAGTGCTCTATTTGGATGCTTTTTTTTTGGCAGATACTGGTAGTGCGTTAAGCGAGAATCGAACGAATGTGTTGACAATGAAAGATGCACGATTCATCCGTTAAATGACACTGGTTATTTTTAATGCCTGTAGAAAAGATGAGGAATAGCAACAAGTGACATGTGTTTTTTTTATTGTAGGAAAATACAACCTTGCAAGAAATCGCTCAGTCCATAAAAGATCGTTATCAACCATTTGTCGTGGCCTACGGTGATGCAGCAGTTGCCAAAAACTTCACAGTTTTTGTGGAGCTACATCCTGTAGTGACCACTGCAGATGCTTTGCAAAGTTTAGTCAGTGTTCTTGCACTGTATTACATTTTTAATATGGAGTATTCCAAACATGCGTGCAAGGTCCTGCAATTCCTTCAGCAGTATCTTCTTGGCATCAAAGAAGAACACCCTTTCAATGCCGTACAAGAACTGGCGATGCAGTTGGGCCTAAACCCATAAGCATCAGCAAATGACAGTTGATTATTGCCGATATGGAGTCTTGATTGCTTAGACTTATTGCCGATGTGGAATCTTGATTGAGCATCAGCAAATGACAATTGATTTATTGCTGATATGGAATCTTGATTGTTATTGTACAGTGATGCAAATCTTTGCTTTTCGGCGAATAGCAAATGACAGTTGATTATTGCCGATATGGAGTCTTGATTGCTTAGACTTATTGCTTGATTGCTTAGACTTATTGCCGATGTGGAATCTTGATTGAGCATCAGCAAATGACAATTGATTTATTGCTGATATGGAATCTTGATTGTTATTTTACAGTGATGCAAATCTTTGCTTTTCGGCGAATTTTGCCAATTTTTCGCCTGAATTTGTCATTTTTATTATTCGTTTATATCCGTTGAGAAAAGTTGGGGGGTCTGGCATGTGTTTACTCTAAATCCACGTTTCTGGCCAAAGGTTATTTATCACTGAGTATATACCTTCGATATAATATAGTGGGATCGCACTCACTGTAATTATGCCATCTGACATTAATCTTTAACTTCTGATTGCCATTTACTCTGCCTTGTGCCCCCTCCCTTCCGAACATGGTGTGCCTCCCGGGGCCCCTGACGCTTTCATATAGCACTGACCTATGATTAAAAATAAACATTACTTTTCCAAAAAAATGTCCCCAGAAATTTTTTTTTTTAATCTGTTTTTGAGTGTGAATTGAATTTTTGGAATGTGCATAATATGTCTGTTGCGGGAATCGAACAGTGGGAGGTCTGCGTGGCGAATAGTGTATTATCAAACTGCTCACCGATTTTTTGAAAAGCCGTTTGCATCTCTGGTTTTAATGTTTTTGCCCATCTTGATTATCAAAGTGTTAAAAGAAGTATCTGGCCAGGCTGCAATTATTTTTAAAACATTAAGAAAAATGTGAGTATCCGTTCCGCCAAGTTTTAAGTTTCCCAATGCTGCCGTTCTGTAGATATTTGAGTTAAAACCCTTGTCCCATATTGCTTATTCTGCTTTGAGACTATAAACAATAGACTAGTTTTTGGAATAGTCGCGAAGCAGTAAGCGATATGGGCAAAGGGCTCAACTTTGAATTCCATTTTTTACTTGTTATGACACCAGATATATATTATAGTATAATAAACATAGAGCTGAACTGGTGAGGCAGTTGCAACAACGCCAACGTTTCAGCAGTTTTCGCTAGCTGCTTTCGTCAGGGCATCATAATGAAAAAAACTCTATTATCTAAGAAACGGCTGCATTTGAAAACTTCAAACTTGGCAAAACTGATACTCCTATTTTTCTCGATTTTTTTTTCAAATAAATGCAGCCAGACGGACACCTGTTTTACGTTTTAGTTGGTTACCGTGATTGTAAATTAAGTAATGTGATCGTGATTCTAGATTACTGCAAACCGCTTTAGCAGTAATAAAACCAAGTTTTGAGTTATTAAAGAACAGCGGTACTTTTCGGTAAATGGTTCAATGTTTGAATAGCTATTTTGATAATTTACTAGGTGTGTAAATCTTGATAATTAGCCGTTTCTTGAATGTTTGTACAGAATGTCGTTTTTACGGCGACCATGATCCAAAGATCTGTGCTTCAACTCGCATTCTCATCGCGTTGTTTCATACAATTATCTCTGCTTGGTGGATTCAAACAAGCAGCACTAAAACTCGACAAGAACTGAAGAAATCAACCGAACACTCGGAAATATGGAAACTCTTACACGTGTGAGGAGTCGTCCAATATATAGCCCCTCTGTCGCTTTCACGTAACAGGAGGATAAAGATAAAAGAAACAAGTGCGAATACGTTGGTTATCAACCGTGATTCTAAATTAATGTGTACCGCTTTATCTAAAGTAATAAAACAAGCTATATTCAATTAAAGATTATTACTGATATTTTTTCGTTGAATTTGTTTTCGTTCTTATGTTTCTAGTAACTTCTTCCATATTTTGTGGTAATTTACGTTTTGTCCAATATCATTTCTGCTACAAAATGCTTTAATAGCGCGCAAGTACCTCAGCTTATCGACATGCTGGTGATTTCTAAAATTGCAACGCATAGTTACTGCACTGGTAATTTCCAAAGTTCCCAAGTTAAACAAAAATGCAACACTAACCAGCAATTGGTTATATTGCATAGTTTAACTTGGAAAATTTGTAAATTATCTGCACAAACTATATCGTCGTAATTTTAGAAATTACCACGTTGATAAGTTGAGGTACTTGCAATATTACTTAAGATTGGTTACCATGGGTAAATTTGGAAATACAATAAATACAAGCCTAGGTACGTTAAACATTACCCATGTTGATAACTTCGGGTGTGTTGCATGTTTCCAATACTAACTTATTTGAGTATACTTTCAGAAACTTTCTTTGGTGAAATTGGGTAATTGTACAAATTACTTTGACTAATCAGCTCAAGTATATTTGAGATGACCAACGCGTGTAAATTCGGGTAAATATAACTTTGCCAACGTTGAGGGAATTGGGCAACTTCAACATATACCAAATATAGTTTGCTTTGGTAATTTCACTGATACCATGCTTGGGTGTCCATACCAAGATGCCCAAAAATTTTGCCCAATTTTTTGGGGTAAAAAATACCCAATTTTTTAGGGCAAAAAATACCCAACTTTTTTTACAGTGTAGGTCAAGGCGTTGGCATAAATTATGCAATGCTTGAGATCCTTTAGCGTCAATAATTTGGTTCAATCGCTTTACTGCATCGTAGACGGAGTTCCATCTCGTGGCACAAGGGCGAATAAGTTGCAAAGGACTTTCGTTTGCTACAGCTTCGCTTGCAAGAGGACTGCGACTTGTTTTATTCCACAAAGCTTGGCACTTAGCGAACGTACTCTGACTGATCTTTTTGAATTCTAAAGATTTTTCAGCAGCATCACAATCACTTGTACAAACAAGGTTTAGCAAATGCGCAGCACATTTTTGATGCGGAGGTAGTTCCAAATCGTTTCGTATTGCTAGAACATCGCTGATGTCGGTCGTTTGCATATCCAACTCATCTGCAAGAGGGTGAAAAGACGCTAAACGCTTTGACAGAATTGGATCCGCTGTCCGTAGTGGTATTTACTACTTTGCTTTTGATACCATACTCGCTGTGAATTTTATGAAGCTGTTCAGCAAGTAACCTGTAAGTATGGCTGCCAAGCAACCTTTGACACGCTAATACAGCACTTTTTCTTTTGAACGTACTTTGACAAAGCCAGTGTGCAGTAACCCCCAAATAGGAACGCCGATGAGCAGTCCAACAATCAGCTGTTGTAGCCACAAATTCAACTTCTGCTAAGGTATGCTTAAGAGCATCTTTTGAAGATCCAAACTTTTGTTCCAAACTTTTCACAACCAAATAACGAGAAGGGACTGCAAGATCCGGCTGACAAGTAGCAATAAGTTCTTTGAAGGATGGTTGCACGAAAGAAAATGGCAACATTGCTTTTGTGATCACGTTTAATACAAGCTCTGTCAGTTTACTTTGCGTAACTGAGAACTTGTCTTTTTTTGGTCGGGGCCACGACAGCTTCGTTTGCTTCAGGGCTTTGTTTGCATCAGATGAAGAAGAGGCAGCTTCGGCGCGTCTTTTGCTTGTTCTGGCGGTAAGAGAACTAAACTCATTTACACCTGAAGAATGGATGCGCTGAAACAAATGCCAACATATTATAAAGTCTACCGACAAGCAAGATTTTCGTGGCAAAGCAAAACCAAAGTTTATTTCCTGTTCCTGGACTGGGCAAATGATTATTTGACTACAGGAAAATAATCGCCCTTGCGCATGGTCTGATAAATGATTATTTGCAGAGCGCTCAAGTATTTGGAGTAAACATTATACTTTAAGTGTTGCTGAATACTATTTTAAGTTTCCCAAATTTTCTGTTGGGAGATATAAGCAAGCAACTCACTGCGCCAAATCCCCATACCACAATTCGACTTATTGTACCGGTAGTCTACAACTATTTTTAAAGACCTTGTACTTTGACTGCCGCGGCACTTCCACGGATGGCTTTGCACTATAGCCACTAGTCTACTTGGGTAATAGGTTACCGATATTTGTAATGTTTACGTATAATCTCTTTCCATTTGCAACATGGTTAAACCATGCTTAAACCGAGTAGATTTATTGGTACATTTTTTATTACAGGCATTATTACTAAAACTTGAAGTTTCGGCTTACAATTAACTTTATAGCCTGCGCGCATTGGCAGTACGGTACGTCATGATTTTGCGTATACCAGGCTACATTAATCGTATAGTACTACAAACAAAGTTTGTGAGCGTATAATTGTGGAAAAAAGTTACGAGCTAGGTAACTTACTCTCACATGTTTCCGTAAGTTAGAATGCGAAGTGGCTCCTGTTGAAATCAAGACTTTCTTTGGCCGACATAACACGCATTCATACTTTAAATTTTAAACTGCTCGTGATTTCAAACAGTAAAACTTTTCCAATTGAGGCCAAGGGTTACGATTTTCCAAATCAGGTTGATCTTCATCTTCTATAATCTCTACTTCTGACTCTGAAGATGTTAGTGATACACTTTCTTCCATAGCTTACAGACACAATTTGCGGTAGTCACAGGCTCTCAAACAACTACTATACTGAAGGAGTCACCGTCAGTACTTAGTTAGAAACCGACTCGATACGCTTTGATTGTTTTTATTGCGTTGCAATGTGATCCCATTATCACCATTTCAGTCAAAATATCACGTGTCAAATATCACGGTTACGCCACGATCGAGGACGCATTTTCCGAACAGTTACGAGAAAAAAGATTGCTGTTCGCCTGAAGATCTGCATTCGCGTAGAAAAAAAGTTAGTTTGAAATAGCTGATAAACAAATAAGACAAGGTTGTTAGAGTAACGTATAGTAGTAACGTAACTTTTCAGTTTGCCAAATGTATCTCGTTCCTCAGAAAAGGAACTAGTTCCACGTTACGTTACAATTAGAAAGTTACATTTTTGAAATGCCAAAAGTTACAGCAAATGTAACGCGTTTCCTGTAACGCGTTACTCACAAGCCTGTTAGGCATAGTATACTAGAGTAGGCGTAGTATGTCATAGGAGGCTTAGTATGGCATTTTACGCATAGTATGACATGAAGTAGGATTATTATGGCACCCTAGTAGGCATAGCATGTCACAGTAGGCTCTGTGGCATAGTTGGCTTTATATGGCACTGGAGGTTAGTATATTAGTTGGAATAGCAGGACACCTTGTGAGGCAGAGTATGGCATATAGGAGGCTTGCTATGGAACAGTACGCATATTATTAAAAACCATAGTAGGCGCTACAGGCTAGTATGACATTGTAGATATCGTAGGCTTATTATGGTACAATGGGTATAGTTATGCTATATTGTAGGCTAATTATGGCACAATAGACATAGTATGCTGATTATGGCACAGTAAGCATAGTATACCTCAGTGCGCACTGTAGCTTTGTAGGCATAGTATGGCATATGGTTGGCTTATTATGGCACAGTAGGCACTGCAGCTTAGTATGTCATAGTAGACGTAGTATGGCATTGTAGACATAGTATAGTATGGAATGTACAGTAGTAGCCTTATGGCACATTAGGCATAGTATACCACAGTAGGCGTAGTATATCATAGGAGGCTTAGCATGGCATTTTAGGCATAGTATGACGTATTGTAGGCTTATTATGGCACCCTAGTAGGCATAGTAAGTCTCAGTAGGCACTGTGGCATAGTTGACTTTATATGGAACAGTAGGCACTGGAGGTTAGTATACTTAGTTGGGATGGCAGGACACCTTATTAGGCAGAGTGTGGCATATAGCAGGCTTGTTATGGAACAGTACGCATATTATTAAAAACCATAGTAGGCACTACAGGCTAGTATGACATTGTAGATATCGTAGGCTTATTATGGTACAATGGGTATAGTTATGCTATATTGTAGGCTAATTATGGCACAATAGACATAGTATGCTAAATATGGCACAGTTGGCATAGTGTGCCACAGTAGGCACTGTAGCTTAGTAGGCATAGTACAACATCAGAATATGACATATAGTGGCTTATTACGGCACAGTAGGCATAGTATCCCACAGTAGGCGCTACAGCTTAGTATGTTGTAGTAGGCGTAGTATGGCATTGTAGACATAATAGGCCTATAGCATTCGAGTGTAGTACAGTTGGTAGCTTGGCCAAATGGGTAAAGGCGAATTGTTTACGACAACCTTGATTGAATGATCTGGGTTCAACCCGCACCCTGGTCACGCCGTTGCGTCCTTGGATAAGACGTTTTACGATAATTATCTCTGCTTGGTGGCTTTGAACAAGCAGCAAATTCGGTGGGCAAGAATTTGAGGAAATCTACAGGAACGTTGAATCATTGAAAACTTCTTAAGCAGGTGCGGATTTCTCCAATTACGAAGTAGTCACTGCAATAAAAAAATGTGCGGATCGTCCAATAAGTTAGCGTCTGATGCTGTCTGGTGACTGGAGGATAAATATGCCCTACAACAACAATATACTGTAGTGGGCTTTTGGCACCATAGGTTAGTAGGAGTACTATCATGGTACTATGTCATAGTAGGCTTAGTATGGCATTGGAGGCATAGTGTAACATGAAGTAGACTTGTTATGGCACCCTAGTAAGCATAGCATGTCACAGTGGGCACTGTAGCTTACTATGGCACAGCAGGCATAGTTGGCTTATTATTGCACAGTATCCCACAGTAGGCACTGCAGCGTAGTATATTATAGTAGGGATAGCATTACACCTTAGTAGGCAGATTATGACATACAGTAGGCTTGTTATGGAAAATAGGCATAGTATTAGCATAGTGGTATTAGTAAGCATAGTGTGCCACAGTAGGTGCTGCTGCTTTGGTATGACATTGTATGCATAACATGGCACCCTGGTAGGCATAGTATGGCATACAGTAGGCTTATTGTGGCACAACAGGCATAGTAGGCCAAAGTGGGCACCGTAGCTTAGTAGGCATAGTATGACATATAATTGGCTTATTATGGCACAGTAGGCATAGAATAATATAGCTCGGCAATTAGACCTACAATGCATAGCTTTTCCATAAACTATCACCGTAACGAGATGGAAAAGTCTATGTGCCTCAATGACCTGCAGAGCTGTACTGGCTGGAGATTCAATTCTCCTGAAAGGGTTACCCATGCCAGATAGGTCTAATGGTAGAAGCGAGAAGAAGTATAGTTCAAATCAAAATAGTTGGAAAACTTAAAACCTGGGTTGGTTATGCCAATCAGCTGTGGTAAGCATATAACCTAGGAGAAGGAAAACTCTGATATAAAACCTCTCCGCAGTTAGATTAAACTGCAAAACAAATCATGATGAGCACAAATAATGAAAATTACGTGAACGACGTTAATGGGGCCACCTTCACAAGTGGAACCTCGTCCGGCAGGGGAGCGCCTAGGGACTCCCAGGTCGTCATTCAGCGAAACCCCTATGCGTTTGAGTCTTAGGCAGAGGAGCTCGTTCAAAAAATAAGCGACAATCTCCACCAGCCAGCCTTAGTGGCAGCTCCACCAATGTGCCCGCTACACGTTTGGAGAGGCGAATGGAAGCAGAGCAGAGTATTTGTACTCGAGGTAATGTCGCACACTTACGGGTCAACCATCACCAACTGCTGTTGGGCAATTGGAATATCCTCACCCTCACAGGAAAAGAGCTAGAATTGGTTGAGGAAGCAAAGCGGTATCATCTCGATATTATCGGAGTTTCTTCAACCAAACGACGTGGCTCTGGAACTGTGAATCTGGATGGCGGATGGAAACTCTTCTATTCTGGTGCTGATCCTAGTATGTCTGCACAAGCGGGTGTGGGGATTCTCACAAGCCCCCGTTTGTCAGACTGTGTGTCAGATTGGATTCCTTTGGGATCACGGGTCTGTATGTTGAAGCTCAAGGTATTGGATCGGTCATTGTGCCTATTGCAGGTATATGCCCCCAGTGCCACCAGTGAATATCAGACTTTTGTGGATGAAGTAAATGATGCTCTTCTACGAGTATCAGCTACTGAATCTACAGTCCTTATGGGGGATTTTAACGAACATGTTGGAAAAGACACAGATACGTGGAAGGATGTGATCGGAAAACATGGAGTCACTGGACTGAATGAGAACGGAATGTATTTATTGCAGCTCTGTTGTAACAACGGACTCCGCATCATGAATACCTTTTTCCAGCACAGAGAGGTTCACAAGTATACATGGTATCGACCTGATAGATTTTTGCATAGTTTCGTCAGATTTGTTTTCTGGTGTGCTGGACGTTCGAGTTAAGCGAGGTGCTGAATTGTCAACTGATCACCATCTGGTAGTAAGTTTCTTACGACTTTCAAAACCTTGGCCAAACAAGAGATCCAACAGGTCGTCTGTGACTTACCGGATCAAATGGGAGGTTTTGGAGGACAAATAAGAAAGGAAACAGTTTGCATCCAGTATATCATCTAAGTTCAGACAACTTCCTGATGTATCCGAGGACATCGAGAGGAAATGGCTGCTGTTCAGATCAGCAGTCATTTCATCAGCTGCTGAAAGTTGTGGGCGAAAACGGCTTAGAGTGGCGGGCGATAGTGAGAAAAGAACACCTTGGTGGAACCAAGAGGTTAAAGAAGCTATTCTAGCAAAGAAAGATGCGTTCAAGGCCTAGCTACAGGAAAGATCGTCATCTGATTTGCAATCCCGGTACACTGAGGCGCGAAAAGCAGCAACTTCGGCAGTAAAGAAATCCAACGAGAAGTCATGGGTAGAGTTTGGTCGTCGGTTGGATTCCAACTATTTTTCGGCAAACAAAGTATTTTGGCAGACCATCCGCCGTTACGTGGCAAAAGATCGAGTATTATGTACTCCATCAAGGATTCTGACGGTAACATTCTAACGAATGAGAATGAAATCCTTTCACGATGGAGAGAATACTTTGAAGATCTTTTGAATCCTGTAAAGGCATCGACTCGTGACACACACGAAGTGACACATCTAGGGGAGGACGAAGTTTTCACTGCAGCAGAAGTGGCAACTGCAATTAAAGGGATAAAATCTGGAAAAGCTGCTGGTGAAGATAATATCAGACCCGAGATGTTGAAAGCGCTGACTGGAGAAGGAATTCTCTGGTTAAAGCGAGTGTGTCAAGTTGCGTGGAAGCTTGGCAAAACTCCCAGAGATTGGCAAACAGGTGTAATTATTCCGATATTCAAAAAAGGAGATTGCAAGCAATGTACAAACTACAGAGGGATATCACTCCTTAGTTTGCCAGGGAAAGTATATGCAAAATGCCTTGAAAGGAGAAATAGTGGAATCAAAACTGGAAGATGGTCAGTGCGGTTTTCGTCCGGATCGCAGCACCACGGACAAAATCTTCATTCTGAAGCAAATCTTCGAGAAATCTTGGGAGTATGGCAAAGATCTCTTTGCATGCTTTGTCGATCTTGAAAAAGCATATGACCGAGTTCCTCGGGATAAACTTTGGAAGGTTTTGCTGGAGTATGGCGGGAAGGTTTTGCAGGAGTATGGCGTTGATGGTCAATTGTTACGCGCTATTAAGTCATTCTGCTGCAGACCGAAGGTTTGTGTTCGGGCAAATGGCAAGCAATCAAAGCCGTTCCATGTGGGCGTTGGACTCCGGCAAGGGTGCGTTTTGTCAACTCTCCTTTTCATTGTTTACATGAATTGGATCGACAAATACAGCCAAGCTGATGAGTGTGCCACGATTGGAAATTGCAAGATTAGTCGTCTGCTATTTGCAGATGATTTGGTTCTGCTTTCTTCCACAGAATCTGGCCTCCAGCGCGCATTAAATAGCTTTGCAGATGCATGCGACACCGCCGGAATGAAAATAAGCACGGCCAAAACTGAGGTACTTCATCTTTCAAGAAACCCTGATCAGTGCATATTACAAGTGGATGGAGCGATACTGAAGCATGTAGAGAAGTTCAAGTATCTTGGGGTTGCATTTACGAGTGACGGAAGGCAAGACGAAGAACTGGATACCCGAATAGGCAAGGCTAGTGCAGTAATGCGAGCTTTGCACTACTCGGTTGTCATAAAACGAGAATTGTCGAAAAAGGCAAAACTCTCATTTTTCAAAGCAGTTTTTGTCCCCATTCTCACTTATGGTCATAAATCTTGGGTAATGACCGAAAGAATGCGATCACAAGTGCAAGCGTCCGAAATGAGATTTTTACGAAGAATCAAAGGAGTTACACTGTTTAACAAGGTGCGTAGCTCTGAAATTCGAAAATCTCTTAACATCGAGCCGTTACTTCTCCGAATAGAAAGATCTCAGCTTAGATGGTTTAGCCATGCAAGCAGAATGCCTCAGGAAAGACTCCCCAAGCAAGCTTTACATGCCAAAGCAAATGGGAGAAGACCAGTCGGACGACCTAGAACTAGATGGACCGATTACATTGAGGATCTTGGATGGAATCGCTTGGGACTTCGCCCAAGCGAAATGATGGAGGTGATGGAAGACCGTGAGGTGTGGCGGCTTAATCTTGAGCTACTGCCCCCGCAACCCTCACGGAAAAGCGGGCAATGAAGAAAGAAGAAGAAGTAGAAATGTTCAACTTTGAGATTGAACCAGATATTACGTCACAATGCATTTCCAATCATACGAGTGGCATCATAGTTGTATAATGCGGTTGTGGGTTATTGCGTGTCATTTTCGAAAGTTTGGCGGTCAGTTTTTATATTTTAAAGTTATAGATAGGTCAAATTTATTCTGTAGAATAAAATAAGCGTTGATAGTATAATTAAGAAGCCATTTTCTAGCAAAAATTATGGGAAATAGTAAGAGATTATTATTAATCATTTATTATAAAAGCAAGGAAAAGGAATTCTCTCGTCATTTAAATCCGTCGTTATACCAAACATAGATTGGCTATCGGGATGCAATATCAGGTCTAAGCTGTTTTTCTGGCCTTGATTGCTTTTTTTACCAGAAACTAGCGTAAGCGTTTGATGTTGGTTCGCATATCGCATTAAACTTTTGAGCTCTTTCTCATGAATGCAGGCAGGCGGGAGCATGTATCGGAGTGGCGCACACCTTTTAAAAATGCCTACCGTACGCCACTGCTAACGAGAAAAAAATACACTCTCCCAGAAAAGCTTATCAACAGAACAAAATTAGAACGTCGAAGTAGTGATTTTGTGCAGGTAAACTTTGTTAGAAAATGTCTTAAAAATATCAAGGAAAAGAGCATAAAACTTTTAAAAAGGCAGTGGCTAAGAGTACCGGACCCGCATCGTTTGTATTCATTCGCGATTATCTTTTGCTTGACGCAAACACGTCATATCTCGTGATCCTAATTCTTAACTCCATGAATTCTTAACCTTTTTATAAAAACAATAATTATTAAGAAAGCAATCTTTAGCGCCAACACTTTAGTAGCTCAAGCATAACCAACGAATGATAAAACGTTCGAAAAACTTAAAATTTGTATTGAGTGCACATGAGCGGAAAGTTTTCAGTCGCTGTATAGCGTGATCAGTATTTCGCCTTCGGTTTTTTGTTTGCGTAACAGCGAGAGGAATAATCCTTTTTACAAAAAAAACACTAGACTAAGCTTTAACGACTTTGGTTTGTCTGTTTTCATGTTTATTAAAAACGTGAGCCGGGGTAAAATCACAGGTTTGTAAGGTGGCGTGCTTCCACATCAAGTTAAGATTTAACGGTACGGCTAGGCCTACTGGACACTGCAATCTTATTTTAGCTTGGTCCTGAAAAGGAGTTTGATTTAGGCAGAAGCCTTTAAAAATGCAATTTTATTAAGTCTTTTAGGAGTAGGCTATACCTAGTGGGCCTAGATCAAATAGGCTACCAATATTGTATAATGCTCAAGTCCAGGCTACTTTACGATGCGCTGATACACTACGCTAGATAAATGCTATGAAACTAGTAGCCTAATCGCTAGCGTATTTTAATTCCATCCCAGCATATCACAAATTTGTCAGTTTAAGGCTAGGCCTGAAGGCTACAGCAATACCGTAAGTTAAGTGCTAAAAAAGCAGCCTTGGCCAAGCATACACGCACCAACTGCACAGCTCAATTAGGTTTCGTGCAGAGTAGACTTGGCTAGTAGCTTTTTCACTTAAAATTCATGTGAACTTTTTCGGCTACTAGTAGGCAACTTATACTTTTGTTCCAGACTGGCTGCTGAACATTTTTGCTGTGAAGTTTACTGGATACCGGTACGTTAGCTAATAGACTACAACTGGTTTAGGTTTATTCGTCAGGCTGATTAAGTCAAACATTTAAATTTTAACCCAAATAAGTTAAATCAAGCAAAACTTAGTTTAAAGCTAATGCAGTTATTACTGTACTACTTTCCCAGCATAAAAAGTAACAAAAACCTGTTTATTTTTCCATACCAACATTTCAGAGAATCTAAGCAAAGACCTGATGATTAGCTTTCTCCAAACCCTGCATTAGACAAATGCTCATAATCTTAGACTACCTATTCCAGTAGGACCACCAAAACCTATGATTGAATGTACAGTAAGATCTGTGCTATAAGTATTTGAATTGAGTAATATAGGTTATGAGTAATTGAGTAAGATCTGTACTATGAAGCTGGCTGTTGTTTATCGGTACTGGTAGTTTACTTTGCACTCTGCTACAGTGCTGCTTCCAGAAATTTTGTTTTTAACTCCTTGGTTCAAGACACGGCAGTACTTTGTACTAATACTTCGTTAAGCAAAACCAATTGTTGAAACTGCTGGCAGTGGCGCATGTTCCTGTACCTGCATCAGGTACAAATTTTCTTTATGTGCGTTTGTTTATTCATGATGCTTTGAATCGAGTTGTTGAAGAGAAACGGCATCTGCAGACAGGTGCCTGTTGTTGGCGATTAGAAGTCACTTAGCATTATAACTTATTATTAATCTTTCAATATTGACAAAAGTTTTTAAATGATTAAAAACATCAAATAAAGAATTTTACAAGCATTCAATTGATTTTTGTTATTGCAAAAATTTTTTCTTATCACTGCACTTTCCTTATTTGATGAAAGAATGTCATACGTTTATGCCTATGTTTGAGTAAGCTATATCAATTTGCCTTGAGCGCAAAATGTTCTAGAAAAGTTTGCAAACAAAGCACCATGAGATAATAATGCCATTAATTTTTAGATATTTGTTACATATATTGAGTACACTTATTAGTCCACAAAATTTTTATCATGTCAGATATTGTTTAAAGCAGTAAAAGAACCAAAAGGCGACATCTTCAAAAGAAAGTTGATGATATTTTACGTAGAGCAAATCAAATGTACCAAAGCTAGCTAACAACAGAATTGTTGTAAGTTCCACCAGTCGTTTTTTCGCTGATAATGTATCAGCTATACCAGAATCCATGATCACAACCCAACCACTACCACCTGGTCTAATGCAACCGGTAGTAAATAACAAGGATACCAGTAGTTTCAAGGGTAAGTGTGCTGGTATGGTTTCTGAGATTAACAACTGTTCCAATAAAGATGATGGTGAAAGCTTTCAACCACCTCAGCTTGCTGGTATGCATTCTGAAATTGAAAGCTGTTCTGATGAAGATGATAATGACAGTTTTCAACCACCTCTTAAATATAACATACGAGAACGTTTAGCGTTATGGGCGACAAAGTTTAATATAGCCCATATTGCTTTATGTGCGTTGCTGGTCATATTGAGAGAACATAATCTTGATATTCCTTTAGATGCAAGAACACTTTTAGCTACTCCTAAAGAAACTGAAATTCAAAAAGTTGCTGATGGTGAATATTATCATTTTGGAATCAACAACATGTTGCATTTAGCTTTAAAACTGCTCCAGAATTCTCTCAAACTTTCACTTGAAAGCATAAAGTCTTTGACAATGCGCATCAACATTGATGTCATACCTTTAACAAATAGTATTTAAAACCTGCCTGTGGCCAATTTTAGCCTTGATCAATGAAATTCCAGAAATAGGAGTGATAATGATCGGTATGTATCATGGTACATCAAAGCCTACTAATTTATGTGATTACTTGCATGATTTCATTGGCGATCTTAAAACTGTGGTAAAAGATGGGTTTGTTTTTAAAGACAAAGTATTTCGAGTTAAAATACCTGATGCTTTTATCTGTGATGCTCCCGCTCGCTCCTTTTTAAAGTGCGTAAAAGGACATGGAGGTTATTATGGAAGTGAAAGGCGTGTGCAAAAAGGAGAGCATTTTTGAAGCAAAATTATTTTTCCTGAGACAGAGGCTTCATTGAGGAATGATAAACAATTTGCAGACAATTTCTATCAAAATCATCAAACTGGTACCTCTCCATTTCAAGACTTTGGAATTGGGATGGTGAGTCAATTTGTTCTTGATTATATGCACTTGGTGTGCCTAGGAGGTGTTCGAAGGATTATTAATTTGTGGTTACCTTCACGAGGCGCTGGTATATTGCCAATGCGAATTGCAAATTGTGTTTCTGATGATCTTCTTTCTTTAAAAAGATTGTTGCCATGTGAATTTTTCCGTAAACCTCGATCATTGTTTGAGTTTTGTCAGTGGAAGGCAACTGAGTTTAGATTATCTGTTTTGTACACAGGACCTGTTGTTTTAAAAGGAAAACTTGCCCCAGCATTGTACAAAAACTTTATGTGTCTCTCTATTGCAATTAGGATTTTGCTAAATAACAAAAGTAATAGTGAGTCATATGACTATGCTGAGAAACTGCTGAAGTGTTTTGTCGAAGGTGTCTCCGAGCATTATGGCGATGAGCAGTTAGTCTATAATGTTCACAGTTTGATTCATCTAGCTGATGATGCAAGAAAATATGGCAGTTTGAACTCAATATCCTGTTTTCCGTTTGAAAGTTTTTTGGGTCATTTGAAATCTGTTGTTCGCAGACCTCAAAATTCAACCAGCCAAATTGTTCGTTGATATGCGGAAAAAGTTCAGGCTAATGAGAATCTTGTTGCTGAACATAATAGCCCTGATGCTGCCCTAAAATGCCACGGACAAAAGCACAATGCTGGTCCTCTCCCATCATCTCACAGTAAATTTGACCCATATAAAAAGTATTTGGGGAAATATGTTGTATCTATAACAAGCCCGAATAATTGTTTTGAAGTTAATGGCGGTATATATCTTGTGAAAAACATCTTGCTGAAGCCCACTGAAGGCACCTTTGTTGTTCTTTAGAAATTTTGCAGAAATATTGATTTTTTTAACTATCCACTGAATTCTTCCAGACTTAACATTTGGGCTGTTGATTTACTTAATACCGGTAGTGATTTGGATGTTTTTCCTGTAGAAAATCTTGGTTGCGAAACGATTCTACTTCCATTTAAAGATGTTCATGTAGCCATTCCATTAGTTCATACGGATCATGAAAAATTCCAGAAATAGCACATAGTTTTTTACAAGAATACATATGTTACCAGTGTTCTGCTCATTTGTGCATATTTTATCTACTGGTACTAGCTAAAACACAAT
The DNA here is from genome assembly GCA_963965965.1 of Trididemnum nubilum. Classification (NCBI taxonomy): domain Eukaryota; kingdom Metazoa; phylum Chordata; class Ascidiacea; order Aplousobranchia; family Didemnidae; genus Trididemnum; species Trididemnum nubilum. The sequence goes on along the minus strand of OZ014484.1, from coordinate 35,622,786 downwards.
TTTATTAGGTTAGAGCTGCAATTTTAATTTGCAATTTTTAAGCCACCCTATAAAAGCACCATTTTTGCAGATAAAATTTTTCCCTGATAATTTGTAAACACTTCTGCGTTGGTGTACTAACGAGAGAAGCTACTAACGATATACAAATTATTATCATAGATGGGCACAGCCAACGCAAAACTAGCTCCGCTAACAGCTATTCCGATAAACGAAAAGATTAGTTTCGCTAACGCTAATCCGATGACACGAATTTCCCGTTAGCGGAAGCTAACGCTAGTCCGCTAATTCGCTAACTAACCATATGATTACAAATTCAGACAAAAACAACAAAAAATTCAATTCTGTAATTCGACGCAATTTGATATTTGTTGATTGCGCTTTATTTTTTATTTGCAAAAGTGACTCGCAAATGTGACTCGCAAATACATCAAATACTACTAGCAGGGGCGCAATCACTCCAGAAGTTTCTTACAGGGGACGGAAAAACATTCATGTCTTTATTGCTTTGAAAATTGTCTTGTAATAACTTATCAAAAACCTAGCAAGTGATCATTAGGAAATTCGGAGGAGCGTTGTAATCTACCCCAACGGAGTCCGGGGAGAAGCACCGAAAGCCTTTGATATTGGTGTGTTAAGTCGTGCAAAAATTGCCGCTAATGGTACCGTATTCCTACAGTAATAGGATGCTTAAATCACTCACTACTTTTTTGCAGAGTTAGACATTTTTCATTTCAGGGCCTGGTTGTAGGCTTGGGTTTGACCCGACCAGGGATCAAACCTTGGTCTATACTTGAAGCAAATTTTTTTTGCCAAGCAAAACGGCTAATTATGGTAAATTTTAAGTCTATGCTTTATTGAAACCACGGTTGCAAGTATTCTTATCCTAACAGATTGGCTAAAAAATTTAGCTTCGATAAACAGTCCGCAAACATTTTTGAAAGTTATCGGAACCTCTAATCCGCTGGTGAAAAAATTAGCTTCGCTAATTAGCGGTTTATACCCACCTATGATTATTAGTAGTAACAAACTTCTCTGAATGGTTTTACAATAGTTTGGTGTTGATGTAGTGATGACGGTGAAGTATTTGTATCTGTATTTATGTATTTTACGTAGTGAGTTTTCCTGGCCAGGGAACAGCGAAGAACCTTATGGTCTTTAGGTGAAACTGCCGCCGAAATTTAAAGTAGTTGCAGTATTCTCTCTGCGGTGGCAGCTTCTTTTTTGTAAAAGAAAAGCTGCCACTGAAAAGAGAATACTGCAATTTACAATTACTTTAAATATTAATTGTAAAGTATTTTACAATTAGTACTTTACAATTGTATTGATTGTAATTCTTTACAATTACAATTAATATTCTCATCGTAAAGAATGAGAATAGGATAATCCCAAAGAGAACGAGGGTTCATCCTTTTTCCAGCTCCATGCTGCTGCGCTGTTTCGAATCAGATGCTGGCAGTGATGGTACTCCGCCAGCATCGTGTGTCGTCATCGAAAACTGTGAGTCCACGTATTCCTGTATGTGCCCGGACTACATATTCCTGTGTGTGCTGCATGTCGAATAATGTGTTTTTTAGAAATGTATGCAGTAGAACATTGGTAGAATGTATGCAGTAGTAGAATTTATTGAGTCGAATTCTTCGGCTGTAATTCCAATCAATTGGTTTGTCAATAATGAAGAGGACGAATGCTATCGGCCAAAAAAGACCTAGACTGCTAACAGGACAAAGAAAGCGGTCGAAGAGCGGTGGGAAGCTGGTGAGAAATGGAACAAATTCAAAATACGCAGTCTTGGAAAAGCAGGTAAGTTGCAATTTAAGGCTACGTTTACATGAGACGCGCGATGAAAACCAGGCGAAGTAAAGATTCTAGTTTAAACCGGTTTGCGACCGCTTTTGACTTCACCGCGAAAGCAACGGAGCTACATAACACCGTGCTGGGGACTGGGGCGTCTCATTTGGTTGTGACCGCTGGTCATGCACGCAAGATGAAAGTTAACATTTTTAAAATACCCGACCGACCGAATTTTGAAACCTCGACCGAATTTATGAAATAGCAAAGCAACAATACAGATTGCAAATATCTCGACAGCAGAATCGCCGGCGTCTGCAACCTGGGACCTGAGTCGTATCATACAGTGCTAACAAATGCGACGCCAATTCTGGTAACAAAGCTATTACTTTCATCTTGCGTGCATGACCAGCGGTCACAGCCAAATGAGACGCCACAGTCCCAAGCACGGTTTTATTTAGGCTTTAGTTATTATGAGTTGGTATGTTACAGTAGATGTTTGCTGCCGAAAATTTATTTATAAAAAGGGATTGCTGCATCCATCGTCATTAGAGCTCTTTTGTTGTTAGTCATTTGTCTACATCCTTAGCTTTGCCATATATTTTATGTGTTTCCAAAGCTGTTTCATTTAAGTTGATTTAACCATATAGAAACTATATGTGGCAAAAGTTCCTGGAATCAAAAACATGCACTGAGAGTGTTATGATTCGAAAGTCTGCATCAAATCGCTGTAGATCTATTTACTTCACTTTATTTTCGTTACTGGTGCTATTTTTCCAACTCGTTAACATACCAAGTCGTTTGTGTTTGAAATTCGTTCTCAACTAATTAAATAATTTTATGTAGAAACTTATATCAGAGCACTTCAAAAATTAAAAATATCCTTAAATATTTCGGACATCAATACAGATGGAGCAGAGTGTCAAACACCCCCACGAAAACGACCTCGGAGGTATTGAGTAAATGTGGAAAATTATTATCACTTAGTCTACTAAAGCATTTTTAGAGACTTGCCGCAAAAAATAATAAAGATAAATTAGGTTACTTTAGCATTTCTATACACATTGCGTAATATTTGATGAAAAATAATTCATTGATTGTAACTCGCTGCTATTGCTTTTTGTCCTACAGAATATGACGTGATGCAATTACAGCTTTGCATCATACTGAGAGTACTAGCAAATATTTATCCCGTTTAGAGCGTACGATAATTTCTAATCAAAGAAGAAACTAGCATAGCTTGTATTGCAGGCCAAATGCTAAGCATATATTTGATTCATCTTCATCTGAAGACGAAGATATTGATCCGCCAACTCCACCCAGAGAATTGCTAACAATGGAGTCAGATGTGCTGTTATCAGCAGACACCCAATCGTTTTTGACGTGTGACAAAAATGCCAGCACACCTAGAACTGTACCTGCAGTGTTTTCCTCAACTGCTGCTACTGGTAAGTCAAATGCGATTTGACTTTTAAAAATGTTGTTTTAATGGTTGGTGGTTCGGTTCCGAGTCGGGACAAGCTAAAGATTAAAAATACGTATTCACGGCTTCCTTGCTTTACACTCAATGTTAATGGGACCCTGTGAAAAACAAACCGTCAAGTTTAGTTATTTGTTTTTGGGAAAGCAGCTGCGGGTTTCCCCGTCATAAAATGGTAGACAGATGGCCGGTGGCATCTTGACTTCAAGACGGTAAGGTCTCTTTGCCTCCTTCCGGCCCACTCCACTTGGCAAGAAAATAAACTAAACGAAGCAATACAATCAAATCTTTCAGAGCCATCTACCTCAGAACATCTGCTGATGCAAATTTTAAACAATCAAGAAGAACTAAAGGCAACTCTAAAAGTTCACTCTTCTTTGCTGACAAATATGTTAAAAAATAATGACTCGAGCAGTGAGCAGTCCTTCACTTTACCCGATGATCTTTCTTTTCCAATCAAGACTATTAAAAAGTTTGAGGAAATGGAAATCAAACTTGGAGATCCTAGTTTTAAAAAAAACGTTGTAAGCTTATGCTACCAAATCTTTTGTTTATTTGCTTTGCATGTTAAAGTGCCACTACGCATTTCTAAGTTTCTAACTGAAGTTGCGTAGTCAAACTTTGAATTTTTAAGGCTCTTCGAAAGCGAAGAGTCTTGCTCAAAAATTGGTACCGGTAGTTATATTTTTTTTAAACAATTGTTTTGTTTTAATCGCTAACTCATTTCGAGCTGAGTGGCACTTTAATATGTAGTTACTACAGTTAGTATAATTAATTAGTATATAGTAATGTTTTTGCGCGCAATTTTTTGTTGTTTACGTATCAGCAAAACTTAAATTCTGTTGACTTTTCATTTTTAAAAGCGACAGAAGTGTAATGAATGTGATAAATTTATTCTCAGTTATGAATTATCGTTGTTTTCTATTTGCTTCTTCGCCTTCTCCCTGCTGAGAGTTCTTCGAGCAGAATTAATCGTTATCAAGCATTTTATCTAACGACGTATCAAGAAACTTGGGCGAGAATTGATTAGGATTTCATAGTTGAGTTTTTTGTGTATTCGCAAACTGCAGTCACTGTGACGTGGTAGGATTTCAATCGGCCTTTGAAATAATCAGCCCATATCCTCTATACGCCAGCACGGATGGACAATAGAACATCTGGAATTTCAAGCGCACATGTTTGACACACACGATAGAGCCTAGCAGCATAAACATTTAATAGCAAACATGCTGTGTTACTAGCAACGTGTAATCTCTAAAATCAGAAAAAAAACGCTTGTTTAAGTCTGCTATGTGTTTGCAATTTTACACAATCCATTTTTACAGGTTTTTTTCTTTAGCGATATCGGCGGGATATCGTTAGATAACATTGTTCGTCGGGTTTTATCCTTTGTTTTAAGCAATGACGTTGCATTGCAATTCAATTTTATTGGCCGACAGGACAAAAAAGAATTCCGGGTCACGAAGTTTTACAAAGTTATTTTCGGTTTGTTTTTGTTCTTGTTTTACTTTACCATTATATGTTCTTTTCTTAGTCAATCTGACGAATGACTAAACTCGCATTAGGCCTACTGTTAATTTGGAGTTTGCAAAATGATAGACTGCCTAAGATTTTCTTATGTTTTGAAAGTGTTGTAAACTTATTGACAAATGGTCGAGTGTCTCACTGAATAGAGGCAAACAATAAGTTAAAAGAACAGTGCTGGGCACCGCTAGTTTTTTTTTAAGTCCGCAGTCCGCAAATCCGCAACCGAATTTCAATTTTCTTAATCCGCAACCGCAAGTCCGCAATTGGACGTTTAAAAGCTTAGTCCGCAACCGCAAGTCTGTAACGACTTTTCAGGATTCTTGAATCCGCAACCGCAAGTCCGCAACTTCCTAATTCTTGAAGTCCGCAACTTCGTAATTCTTGAAGTCCGCAACTTCGTAATTCTTGAAGTCCGCACCCCAAGTCCGCAACTTTTTTTGAACCGAGTGAAAAAGTTATGCAGTCAACCACGTCCCGCAGTGAACTGCTCGGAGTTGATTGGCAAAAATAAGTCAAAAGTTGTGACATGTGGGAAGTATAGCAAACGTATGGTGAATACATTCCACGCAATAGAAGAAATTACTCACAATCGTTGATTGTAGTAAATGCACCACAGCATGACTTGTTATTGAGCTGCTTTTTCGGATGGCAAACTTAAGAATAGCCCAGCCCCTCTTTCTTTCAAGTCCATCTCAAAACAGATTCAAACGCTTGTAATTTTGGTTAAAGTTTTTAAGGGACTTGACTAAGTGTTTTTAGCCCCCAGCCCTCCTGGTTGCGCTTCTGCTTATACAGTAGGTGCCTAAACTGCGTGGAAACATAATGCACAACCCACCAGCGAACCCTTAAAAATGCTACAATGAAGCTAGGGATTTAGAGATTAAAAGCCATTGGATTACAGTGAGAAGCCATCAAATAGCAAAGCACAATCCGTATTTCCGCTTGCAACAATATACTCTAAGAAAACAATTTTTTTTCGTGGCAGGAAAAGGCAAAGGCAGTAGAAGGCAAAAACACATTCATATCACTAATCGCACTACTAAATTTTTAGTCCCTAGTTTCAATAAATACTCTAGGAATGAGATAAGCACACGCTACCAGCAGTGCCGTCGCCAGACCAAACGAAGTGAGAGGGCCCTAGCCGAAGATGGGGGGGCACTATAAAATGGACTGAACTTTTGCACATAAAAACTGATATTTTAAAGCTACAATTTGTATTCATCTTTGGAAAAAGATACATACTCGTATAAGCCCGGCAGCGTTTATTAGCTCGTTTCGCATGCGGCCGGTGTAATCGCTTGAAAAATATCTCTACTGAAGTGAATGCGACCAGAAGCGCAATCAGGGTTTTGTTAAGAGAGAGGGGGCTTGAACCAAAATTAAATGTTTTCTGCACAAAAATTGTTTAGTTTAGGTCCCGTGCTGAACAAACCGTTGCTACTCAAGCGTGTTACAGAGGGGGCTCAGCTGCTGGGTGATTTTTTCGATTTAATAGCAATTTTAACGCCATTTGAATCAGATTTCGCACGTTTCAAAACCATATCAATAATTACAGTAAATTGCTAAAATTTAGAAGTCATTGAACGATTTAAATTGTCTAGCCTCTTGAGTCCCTACAAATATTAGGTCAAGTCCAAAGCACGTTTAAACGCTTATTATTTTTTTGGTTATATTTTCTAAATGACTTGGTTAAGGGGGTTGATGACCCCTTAGCCCCTTCCCCCTAATTGTGCCACTGACTGCGAACTAAAATAAATCTTGAGTGAACTCTAAAAAAAACAGCTGGTCTTTTAAAGAAATGTTTTCACGTATTGTTTCAGGTCATAATCACTAACGAAATACTGGTAATGCTTCTGTAGGCATACATCACTATTCCGCGACACATCCGTAAAGACGTGTTAATAAGACGGATTATTGGGTCACATTTATGTACAGCAGTTGGTGGCCAGCAATTTTGCAAACAATCGAGAAAGCTTCAAACGAGAATCATGTTTGAAAATTATTATTCCTTGTTCCATTATTGCCGGTTGTCTTGTCGTTACGAGATGATCCAAAAAAGCATTCTGAATGAACCAAAATGGGGGGGCACAAGCAGTCGTTAGGGGGGGACGGCGCCCCTGTCCCCACCGTAGCGACGGCACTGGCTACCAGTACAAAAAATGATACTCCAGTGGCTGATTTTGTGAACTCACGGTAAAAAACAACAGAGCCATACTTTGAACCAAGGCTGCAAATTCGAACTTAAACCCAAAAAAAAGTTGGTTGTTTTGCCGAACTCGAGAAAACAATGTTGACTCCAATTTGAATCAGGTTAGACCCTCTTGTAGTAGTCTGTCTCGCCGCGCGCCGTATCCTTCATATTTCTGCTGTCATACCACACTTTGGATATAAATATAACAATGTTATTCCTCACAGAACACCAAAAATTTGATTCTTCCAAAGGAGCACGGCAAAACAAGAAGTCAATTATCAGCTAACCAAATCAATATCAATTAACTAAAATTTACTAGACCAAAATTTACGCTATTGATTAAACTAACACTATGCTAGACTTTACTAGACTATACGAGTACTATTAAAAAACTGCTTTGAGGTCGCACTATAGAAATAGAAACATCAGCAACCAACTTACTACACAGCTAACTTGATACACTAAACTACGAAAATTTGAAACACCATATCACTCGTACTGTGGAAGGCTATCTAATTTGAGCACTAGTTGCAGACTTAAAGATTATGAGATTAAACGTCTAAAGACAATACAGTTAAAATTACCACAAAGACAGTTCTAGAAGATTCTTAAAACAAGCACAAAGGAGCTTCTAAAATGTTCTAAAATATCAACCAACTATTTGCATAAAAGATGAGAACGCGGCATGTATTCGTTTCTCACGTTACCAAACAGCATGTCAACAAAAAGAAAGCGATTAAGTCGAAAAGCAGACTTAGTATTTATGTCAGCCTGAGCTCGAAAAACTTGATATTTTTGCCGAGCTTGAGCTCGAAAAAATTAAATTGATTTCTCATGTTTGACTAGGTTAAAACATGAATATTTTACGAAAATAGTAAGAAATTTCAATATTTGTATAAAACTTGCATAATTGCGGACTAAAATTAAAAATAGTCCGCAACCGAAAGTCCGCAATTTAAACTGCCAAAGTCTGCCGGTCCGCATGTCCGCAACTTTTTTCGTTAGTCCGCAATTGCGGATTTGCGGACTTGCGGACTTGCCCAGCTCTGTAAAAGAAATAAAACTGATCTTTTCCCTCACAAATTTGTTTATTGATTACAGAGAAAGATTGGCTTGAAATTTTAAGAAGTATCTTCAAATTCTTCATAGACTAACGCTGAAAGATATGGCCAACACTTTAAGAAAGTTGTTGCTCTATACTTTGTGCTTTTTTAATTGGTATATTCTTAATATTGCAGATGCGGTGAAGAAACATCCGCTCACGAAGGCTTCAACACGCGACGAAGTAGCAAACTCCGTTGCGAAATGGCTCCGCAGAAGTCACGATCGCGGTGGTAGAAGAGCCCAGAGAGCCAGAGTTAGCACATGAAAACTGGATGGAATAGATAGATTCACCTGATTCTAGTACAAATGGTTTCGGGACAACTGGGCCCCGAACAAATCGATCCTGTACAGTTGCTTTTATGTTTTCTTTTAATTTAGCACTATTCATCCTTGCAATTCATCACCTTTATCAGTTTGAAAAGTTCATTGAAAAGCTGTAAAAAGAACTTTACGTCTGTAAAGTTATGATATTATGCAACTTTTTTTACAGCTTCTAACAGCTTCATAAATACTCGTAATATATATATGTATATATATACGAGTATTTGGGAAGCTGTTAGGTTTGGTGTGTTAAAATGGTTGCCAAGGGCATTGACGTAATTTATCGTCAGAAATAAAATTCTTTTGTAAAAAATACTGGTTCTTCCTGAAATGTTCATAAGCAAGATAAAGCTCGAGTATGTTAGTCGTGTTTGTATACAGTATATATGTATGTGTAGTAGCCTATACACTACACTTATAGTTACAGTTATTAGAATGTGATAAAATAATTTTGATGTTTTGAAACTCGATCTGCTTGTCAGGGTCATTAATTCGTCACTATACCACGATAAAAAAATGTGACACTGCATGTGCAAATATGTATTGACTGTAGTCTACATAAAGGATACGGTTAGCCTGCACTACACCCTGTGTAAACCTGTATACGGTTAGCCTGCTTCAGCCACTGCGTAACCCGTATACGGTTAAACTGCACCAGCCAACACGTAAACCCGTATACGGTTAGCCTACACCAGCCACTGCATAACCCGTATACGGTTAGTTTGCACCAGCCACTGCGTAACCCGCATATGATTAGCCTGCACCAGCCACTGCGTAACCCGCATACGGTTAGCCTGCACCAGTCACTACGTAAGCTGGTATACGGTTAGACTGCACCAGCCACTACGTAGACGTATACGGTTAGACCGTACGAGCCACTACGTAACTCGTATAGGCAGCCTGCACGGGCCCACTGTAACCCCTGCGGCCAAAACGATACGGGCCCTGTGCAGGCAGCCGATAAAGGGCCTGTATGGCTGCCTGCATTAGACCTGTAAAGGCCCTGCATGTAGAAAAAAAAATTTCGCGCCCTGCATAGCATTGTTGGCTGGGTTGAGTCAAAAATATGGTTTTGCTTTTCAGACATTTTCAAAAGGCGTTACCTATATGCAGGCGCGTAGCCAGGATTTGGAAAAGGGGGGGGGGGCTATTTTGAAACAGTGAGAAGTGTGCAAACGACCTTGACTCGAATTTTCATTGACCTTGAATCAGTTTCAGACGGTTTGTCCGAAATTTGAGACGAAATGTCTCGGAAATTCAAACGTTTTTTCCGCCCAAAATTAGGTGATCTCCAAAAAAAAAAAAAAAAAAGGTCTTCGCCAAATTTCAGAGTGATTTTTCGGCCGAAATCCAAAATTCAAACGTTTTTTCCGCCCAAAATTAGGTGATCTTCAACAAAAAAAAGGTCTTCGCCAAAATTCAGGGCGATTTTTCTTCCAATTTCGCAAGTTCAAACGTTTGAGGGAGGGCTCTTTTCGAATGGAGGGGGCTATTTTCCATTTTTCGCAGAAAATCGGCCTCAAAAGCACAAAAAACATGCGATTTTGCATACTTCACAAGCCAATGGGGGGGCTCGAGCCCCCCCCTGGCTACGCTACTGCCTATATGACTATAAGCACAATAAAGATGGAACATTAAACTTTTTTGATGGTTTTGTAATTTGTACGCATCAGAGTCTAGTACAAACTGTAAAAAGAAACTTTGACCGGGCAATAGAAAGACACAAAACAACCCGTAACATCGAGTATAAGCACATATTTTTTGCCTGCTTGATTGATGATCTTACTCAGTTGTGAAATGATTTCTGGCTAAGGTTGATCAGATTTTTCTGAATGAAAACAATAGCTATTTTCATGATAAAATGGAGTGAGTCGTTGCGGTTGCCCTTTTGCACCCCACTAACGGCCGAAAATAATACAGAAATTTCAATGAGTAATTCAGAACAGTCAAGGATGCATAGTTAGTTGATATGCGTCGCTAAGCATGCGTGCTCATTCTTGCCTTTTCTATTTATTTGTAGACATCAGAACTTGATATCAGTAGTGATTTTAAAAATAATAAATCGCGTTATACTGGCTAAGAAAATTAAATTTTTATTAATGCAAGCAGAATTTATCAGCTTAAAAAGTCAAAAAACATGATTGACTTTCTTTAAATAGCTTTCAATCAATAAGCGTTAAAAAAAGCGCGTGCATGTAACAACCCCCAGCCGTGAGAAGGTTCAACCAAAACCTAAATCGTTTTGTGGGTCCAAAATGTGTTATTTATGTGGAACTACTGAGCAACTGGTGTAACTTACGTAAGCATAGCTTATCCGGGAGTCTATGGGGTCTGAGGGCAAAGCCTTGGAAGATTTTTGTAATTTTTTAGCAAAAACAGTCATTTCAACTTCATTATCGCTTCTCAATCGTTATCACCAGGAACCAGGGGCGTCGCCAGCTTCGCGCGATTGGGGGGGGGGGGCAAAATTAAATTCAGGGGGGCAAAGCTGAAAACCAGCGTTGAACTTCTTTCAAAATTTCATTCACCTGAACTGGATTAAGGCGAATTTTCAGTTAAAATCAGGTGATCTCCAAAAAAAAAAAAAGGTCTTCGCCGAAAACTGAAGGCTTTTTCTGTTTTTCTGGCCGAAATCAGGCGATCTCCAAAGAAAGAAAAAAAAAGGTCTTCGCCGGGAATCGAAGGCTTTTTTTGGCCGAATTCACAAACTTGAACGATATTTCCGGCCAAAGTCAGCAACTTTTTCCTCCCAATAAAATACCGTGGGGGGGCAAGAAACAAATCGGGGGGGCAAAAAGGAAAATCGGGGGGCAATGCCCCCCCTGCCCCCCACTGCCGACGCCCCTGCCCCCCACTGCCGACGCCCCTGCCAGGAACATAAATTAAATTAAGTGTATTAGCTCAACTGGTGGGGCAGAAAACTTTTTTGCCAACGTTTCGATAAGTTATGCTCATGGCATGTACTACCTATCTTTGTCAGGACAAGAATGCAAAGTTAAAAACAAGCGTACGATAGATGCAAAAATTACGTCAAAAAATGAATCATACGTTAACACAAAAATTATAACACATAGTAGGCAAAAACCTGAAAGAATTAGGTGGCGAAAAACTATTATAATCCCCAACACTATGAATGATAAGCAAAATGACAAATTTCCTAGCATTTATTTGGCTACTCTACTTCAAACTACATGACGTAATATTATTGTTTTTCACGCCGCCCCGCCATTCTGTTAGTTTTTCGCCTCCTATTTGTTATAATTTTTGTGTTAACGTATGATTCATTTTTTGACGTAATTTTCGCATCTATCGTACGCTTGTTTTTAACTTTGCATTCTAGCCCTGACAAAGATAGGTAGTACATGCCATGAGCATAACTTATCGAAACGTTGGCAAAAAAGTTTTCTGCCCCTCCAGTTGAACAAATAAACTTGATTTAAGTCACTATCGCTTGTTTGTTGCTTTTTATGGGTGCAAAGTCCTACGACGTTGCAAAGTGCAATATTATGTTTGCGACTAAATTCTTCTTGAGTGATAAGTATTTGAACTTAAATTAATGGTTTACGCCTCGAGTGTTTGGTGTCAAGAACGCCTAGCTACCAAAAGAAACAATATTTGCTTTGCTCTCAATCAAAAAGTTTGGCGTCATGACATTAAAATGTTTATTGAGTTTTTATCCAGATTTTTTAAAGTAGCAAAATGCTGCGCAAACTTTTATCATAATTAAAGATACTGTGAATTCTGTAAAAGATTAAACTCCAATTGCTTTGATGAAGCAATGTGTTATTAAGAATAAAAACATCGTACGAAAATAAAAATAATAATATTTAATTGCAATTTGAAAACCATGCTTTGATTTAAAATAATATTTTTTGACAATTGTGCACAAATATTACCGTTGGCGGTGCTGGTACTTACATTACCAAGCACATTGCTAGAAAAAATAAATGAACACAATGTTTATGCTTTATAACATGCTGAGACAGCTATTTCGATGAAATCACAGCTTCAAATTTAATCTCGCTAAGTTGCCAGGCTACCAGCTATGACAACACAAAGATCATAGCGTCAAAGAGGCCTCATTTTGGTACTTCCAAATTTGTCTTTTTTATCTTTTTTTTGCATTGACCTATTCTGAAATTTTTATGCGTCTAACGCGAGTGGTTAAAAACTTTAAATTTTTGCAAGCTTGATTAGCAAGAAAACCTCATCGTGGCGCCAAAATTTTGTCATGTTTTACTTGTTTTCAATGTCTACACATTCTGAAAATTTCACCCTTGTAACTCAAACTCTTTTAAAATTACAAAATGAACCCCAATTTTAGGCGGGACCTTGCCCGTTTTTAGACGTTCTGATATTTAGAATCCCTCAAAAATTCAATTTCTGTGCATTTAGCGGTGTAGAAGTAGCTAGCCTCGGAAAAAACAAAAAGCAAAAAAGAAAAAAAAAGACAAATAGTATCCAAGTTTGGGTAACAAACTAACTAAAAGAAGGTGATTGATAACGTGCCGTCGGAGGCCATGGGGTTCTGGGGGTAAAGTCCTCAGCTGCTGGGCAATTTTTGTAATTTTTTGGCAAAAAGAGCCATTTTAACGTCAATTGGATCACCTTTTGCACGTTTTTGGAGCCATTTTAAAAAAATTGGTAAATTTTTTTGCGAAATGTGGACAAGAAATGGATCTTGCTCCAGTTATTGCAATGAATTTTATGTGCTACAAGTTTTTCTTATTTTTCTCCGGCTTGCACAGCAGGGGTTCCAAACTTTTTAGACCTTCCTAAATCCGTCGCTGACCTATCTTAGTTTCTTTTTGTGTTTAGTCTCAATATGTAAGTTTCCATTAGTACACAAAACCATGTATACCTGAATAAGAATTTGAGTTGATGAAAAACAGTAACGAAGAAACAAAAAAGCATGATTGAATAATTGTGATGAAACAGGATAATGACTGTTGGCTGGTGCTGAGCTTGGGGGTTGGGTGAAGACCTCCCAGGCGTTGAAATGCTTTTAAATAATTGCCAACCCTAAAGATAAACCTTAAAAAAAGGCACTGGTATGTTTGCCATGTTGCATATCAACCATGTTCTGACAAAGAACGTCGCCTATCAACCCTAAAGTGTTAAGACACTAAGGATTTAAAATTGGACAAGGAAAGTAATCTTTCTTTAACTTCCAGTTCCGCTTTGCGCATGTTTAGTTCAAATTCAAGATTCTTTCTTTCAAGATTAAGAGCGATTCTTTTGCATTGCGTGGTTGATGAGAGACTGGAAGTGCTACCGACATTAGCCTACTTTTGATTCATACGGTCGAATGTCTGTGTAATCATTTATGAATAACTAGCGCTATCAATTAGTTCAATTTATCAATAGTAGTTTTTTTGTTGTTGTCACATTAGTGTGAGTAAACGAAATTTATTAGGAAAGGAGCAATTCAATCTGTTTGGTTTTAGATGTAACTTATCTTTCGAGCTTTTCACAGCCTAGTTTAGACTCTAAATCATTTTTCGGGTTCGGGCCAGTATTCGTCGGCCTGTTTCTAACTCTAATTGAAATATCAAATGGTTGTTTAAAGTGAAGAAAACATAAGTTTCTACTTCACCAATTACGCCAAGTGCAAATTGAACTACTGTATACAGCCGAGCCTTTTACAGTATAAAGAATTTTAGGATGGATTTTTCCCATTCGAAAAAGCTGTTGTCAACTCTCAGAAATCTGTTGTGATGTTAGCTCGGAAATTGAGCTCATCGGACATGAAATCCTTTCGTATGGTCTTCACAAGGTTTGCTTCCAGTTTCTATTGCGAAACGAGGCATTTGAAACTTTTCTAACCTAATAATGCCGCTTAAATTGTTTCAAGTTGTGAAATTTTTACAGTTTTGCTTACCTTATTTCCGAAACTTGAAAAGGCACTGCTAAGCGCATGCTAAATGTGTAGAAAAGATAGCGACGTCATTGGGTTTTCGTAGCAAGAAGATTAGTAATTAGCAAACAATCCACTGATTAAACATTAGTAATTAGATTAGATCATTCAGAGTCATTTTTTCAAAATTGTTTCGAAACCTAACGATATTATCCCCAAACATCATTCATGCAAGTACCACTGAAACCACAACTTTAGGATTCAACTTTATCTATATTCGACTAAAGTCAGTAGGCCTACAAAAAGGAGTTAACTAATGTAGTGTTAGTATGTAGCATACTCTCCACCTCTATAAATTGGCGGGACAATTGCATTGTAAAGATATCAGCAATACAACTTATAAGTCCAATGTTACAATAAACTATCTTGTTAAAGCTTAAAGGAGTACAACACGTGTTACCTGCAATTAGTTTTCTAATAATGCTGAATATACACAAAAATCAAGATTTAGTACACAATAAAAAAAGAAGCTAATATTTACAATATTCTTAGAGTGTAAGGTAGAATTTGCTCAATAAGTCTGTACAAGTACTTCGTACATGCGTTTTTTGGATAAATCCATTTAGTGTCTCATTTGGTGATGGCTTAGGTGCACAAAAGCTAATTTTTGCATGGTGTTTTAAACTATTGCGCTTTAATGCAGACTGCCTAAACTCTTCAAACAATTTCATTTGTTTATGACTTAAATCATTTTCTAATTACTTGTTTTATTTTTGAAGTTACAAAAATATACAACCGTATTTGCAGAAGGACTATCCAACAACCCTATAACATCTTGAAAGAGAAAAATTTCAAATCCAAAACCAATTAGGCATAAACAGCAATACAATAACTTGCAGAATCGGGGAGAAGTTTCTTCATTTATCAGTTTCATTGCAGTAAAATTTTAAAAAAAGGAAAGGAAAAAAACTGGGTAAAAATACTAAAAAAATTAATCCTTGCCAACTATCAACTCAACAATTTTGTAGTGTTATAGGGGATAATATGACTTGTCATTTTCGCATAAACGTTTTGAACTTCAGGGAAGGTAAAATATCCATTGATTACACTGTCCAACAAATTTTGAGTCATAAAAAAATTCAAAAACAAGAATAGGTGCCCTTTGTAAATTTGGGGACGCTGATTCCAAATATGAACTCCGTTTTTACCGATCAGGTCAGCGTTTTGAAAAAAATGCAATTTAATTTTTTCGCATTTTTAGCAATATATCGGTATAATTTCCCAGCATAATCAATATGTTGACTAAAGTGGTGCTGTGGTTTTTCTTTGCCGAAGCTCTACAATTTAATGTCGTTTACAACTGTGCAGTGCAGCCAATTTAACAGTTATTGATAAGGTTGCACAACCATTTTTATAGGAATCATGAAGTAAAAAGCACACAGAAGATGTGCATCAAATTACTTAAATGGAATCTGGCCTAAACTTTAAAATTTTTGCTGCTTTCATATCCTCATTGAGTGTGTTGCTATCAAATACATCCTTCTATGCTTATTTTTCAGTGGAGAGCTCATGCATTGAAACTATTCATGGCAGTCTAGCGTTTTTTGAAAAGGTGCAAATAAACCAAACAATCGTGTTCTGTACATGACTAAATTAACACTCAGTATACGTTTATTCATCTAATATCGTCTACGCCGTTTGTGCTGAGTTTCCAAATCATCCCGTTGTATCGACCAACAGTAGTCTGCAAGCATGCTTACAGACCATTTTCCTTTATACCGGTTTTCGATAACAGATATGTCCTGGTGAAAACGTTCTCCATGTTCATCAGAAACATCACTCATGTTTTTGTGAAAAAAATCCAAGTGGGAATCCAAAAAATGAACCTTAAGGGACATCTTGCATCCAAGGGTTTTGTAAGTGTTCAGCATTTCAGCAATAACGTCTCTAAAATTTTCGGAATGATGACAACCCAGAAAGTCTGTGCAAATTTTTTTGAAGCTAACCCAGGCATCCAACTCATTTCCATGTAATATCTTATCAAATTCTTTGTTCAAAATGAGTTTTCGTATTTGCGGTCCAACAAATACGCCCTCCTTGATTTTAGCTTCAGACAGGTTTGGAAAAACTTTTTGCAAGAACTGAAACACTGGTGATTCTTTGTTAAATGCTTTCACGAACTGTTTAAACAGTCCTAGTTTAATGTGAAGAGGTGGAAGTATAATTTTTTCTTGTGGAACCAGGGAAATATTGGCAATGTTGTGCTGACCTGGGTGAGATATCAGTCTGGGAGGCCACTGCTTTCTGACATAATGTTCACTTCTTGCTCTAGAGTCCCACAAGCATAAAAAGCAGCAATATTTGGTGTAACCCAACTGAAGTCCTGTAAGGATTGCTATAACTTTCAAGTCTGCACATATAAGCCAATTGTGTTCAGAGTAACGGATTTTTTCCAACATAAATTGAAGGTTTTGAAATGTTTCTTTCATTGATGTTGAGTAAGCAATAGGGACAGATGGCAGGATATTTCCAATATGCAATAGTACAGCTTTGATGCTTTTCTTGGAAGAGTCAATAAAGAGTCTCCAGTCATTAGGGTCATACTTTCCAACTAACGCATGTATCAACTCGAAAATATCGTTGCAGTAACAAAGCTCTCCATCTTCTGAAAATAAATTGGAGAAAAGTTCCGATCGTCGACGATACACTGTCACTTTTGTTCCAAAAGCTAACAGGTTCCACTGTTGCAACCGAGACCCAAGTAGCTCACTCTTGCTTTTTGGAAGATTTAAGTCACGGACAAGGTCATTTAACTCTTGCTGGGTTATCAGGTGCGGATTGTTAGTGTTTGGTTCGTCTTCAAATTCACTATTGCAAGAACTTTGTGAAGATTCTGCAGAAGTTTCGGAAAGCGTGACCGGTGGTTTAGGCACTGGTAACTGATCAGAATGTGCTACTGGGCGAATTGCAGATGGCAAACTTGGGTATAGTATCTTCTTTCTGGTTTTGTGGCGAAATCCTTGAGTGTCCGTGAGGCAAAAATAGCAATCCGTTACATGATCTTTTTGTTCTCGCCACACCATTGGAATAGCAAATGACAATGTGGGCTTTCCACCTGCAAACGACTTATTGAGCCTGTTAGAACAGTCTAGACAGCAAACATGTGGAGCCCAATTTTTGTCCTGATCCCCTACTGCACATCCAAAGTATGCTAGGTATAGCTTCTTGATCCGATCAGTTATTTTTCGTCTATATTTGCTTGCTGTAATCTCTTCACAGATGTAACAAAATAAGTCAGGGTCATTTTTGCACTTTCGTCTAAAGGAAGTCATGACCAAGTATCAAAAGATAGCAAATTTCTACAGTATTTTGAAATCTAAAACTAAACAATTCTAAAAAAAAGCAAAACATTGCATAAGACTAGAGTCACCAGTCATTGTCGATCTAAAGTAGAATGAAAAGAGTTGCAAATTTTATGAGATATATAGACAACTATTTAGTGACAATTAGTAGTGCAATTCTATTGTAATGCTCGTTTTAACTTTCCAAATGATGCAATTCTAACTTGCGTTTACAGTATAAGCCATAATTTGCATCAAATGCAATATTTTCGCAATAACAAAAAAATAATTTTTCAAAAATTTCAAGCCTGATACAAAAAAACTAACTTCAGATTCGTGTTCAACGACCCCAAGTCACCCTAAAACGCATGAAATTGTTTTTGAATTTTTTTTTGTGTTGTACAGTGTTATTAGTTATTTTTATTGGGAAAACAGTCAAAAATTTACGGCTTCCATCACTGACATATGTTGATATTAAAGTAAATCTTAAAAGTTGTATGTATAAGTAAATGGATAGTAAATGGATAGTAAATGTATGTATAAGCAAATAAACAAAGAACTCAAATGATCTACTGTATGCCAATAAGCAAAGAAGCCAACTCAGATTACACATCTTCGCGTATCCAAACATTTAATACACATAAAAGTATTCAACAGCAATTAAAAATTAAAGCTAAGTGTTAACAAAGCAAAAAGAAACAATACAGTCTACAATTATTAAGCATTACAAAACGTCATTATGACCTACTGTCTACTAAAAACACGATAACAATGGAAAGGTTAATAAAAGAGCTTCGTATTTTTCAAAACTCAACTACTAACCAAAAGACAATGCAGATACTACGTTTTTTAACCATGCGCTTTTCGTCCGTGAATTGGCTTCAACACAAAATGTACTTTAGTCAGTTTGGCCACCACAAGATTCAAGACTGGTGGACTATTATATGACTGAACACGACGCGAAACAAGCGTTAAATGAACACGTTTTCCCCAAGAACGTAACAATGCATTGGCAAACTGGTAATCGAAACGTGAGCCAAACAAAACCTTTGATTCTAAAACTGGCAATGAATTAATCGCTGAATGATGATTTTCGATTTGCGCTTGTCTGCAATGTACGCAGCTGAGCAACCTACGAAATTTAGAATATTACTGTAGTCTACTACCATAGGCGTAGCCAGGATTTTTGATTGGGGGGGCCCAAACCACAAATCACATGCAATGACGTCATCAGAAATTTTCAAAAAAAGGAACTGTTTGTGGGGCAAAGATATCGTAGAATGGAAGATCTGAAGCCGTAGTTTGTTGGCACTTAACCAGGATTTTGGTAAAGGGAGAGGGCGAAAACTAATCGTTAGAAAATGCAAATGTCTAACTTAGAAGACGTGTGTGAGTAAACTAGTGTACTCAAACGTACAACAGACGGAGTCCGGGGGCGGAGCCCCCAGTCGCCGGGGGGTCTGGGCGATTTTTGTAAGTTTTTGGAAAAAAAAGCTATTTTAATCCCATTGGATCACATTTCGCACGTGTTCACAGCCATTTGAAAGAACTAGATTTTTAACTTTAGAAAGCCAATCGAAAAAATTTAATTGTTCATTCCTCCTTTTAATTGCAACTAAAGTCCAAAACACGTTTAAAATCTTACGTTATAGTATAAAATTTTAATTCTGGGTGATTTGGTCCATGTAGGGGGAAGTAAGGTACATTGCCTCCTGCAATATTTTAGCAGTAAATAATCCACTCGAAGATTTTCCTTAGAGATTTTTGTTTTGTCATGAATTTAACCAGTTACAGGAGTACATGTACGGCCAGGAGGTCCAGGACCCCTCAATTCAATTTCAATAATTTGTTCCATTAGCATTTTCCCTAGCTATTTTTTTAAAAGTAATTTGAGCGTAAACACTGGCGAGGTGAATCGTTGGTACAGTAGATAGTTACCCTTACTAAACATGTTATTCCCGGGCCGGATTTACATTGCGCGGGGCCCCTGACACTTTGGGGAATTTTGCAACATCTTCCTGGCAAATATATGCGAAGACCAAAAAAGTCTTACCATCTGAGGGCCGGGTCCTGGCACTGAGCCATATGGCAAATACGGCGCTGGTTATTGCATTACGTTCATAAAAAGTTAAGATGAGGGCCTGAGATACCAACTTTCGGACAAAAACTCTTGATTTCACCCTGGTTATACGTTTAAATTGGTTGGAAAAAAATTGAATTAAGGAGGTACGCCGGGCCCCCTGGTCGTCAATATCATTTGTTGTTAATTACTGTTGTATGCGTGTACTGTTGTACGCAAAGATGCTAAAAGAAAATGAAAATGAAGCAACAAGGTTTTTTTGTCAAATTTTTGTCATTGGTGGCATTTCAATTGAGGGGTCCCGGGCCCCCTGGGCCACTACCCTGGCTACACCTATGATTTTGAGATAAGATCGCGCCCTTAAGTTCTTTCATAAAAAAAAAACATTTAAAGCAAAGTTAAAACTTTTTTCCAAAACGTGGAGGACTCGAGTCAAGTCACTTGACAGTTTTTTGAAACCTCCAGGAATTGCATGACATTATTATGACGTGGACAGGTGGTCGTCATTATTATTACTTCCTTTTGCACGCGTATATCTTAAATTGAAGA
The DNA here is from genome assembly GCA_963965965.1 of Trididemnum nubilum. NCBI lineage: Eukaryota > Metazoa > Chordata > Ascidiacea > Aplousobranchia > Didemnidae > Trididemnum > Trididemnum nubilum. The sequence continues at coordinate 35,602,548 of OZ014484.1, read as the reverse complement.
AACTGCAATTCCGGACAAGGACAACATACTGGGTATGCTCTCATTATATGTATCATTGGTAATATTTGAATTGGACATTACCGCCTGTTTCATAGCATTAAGTTCATAATAACGTTAAACGAGGGCCTGGGATTGCAACTTTTAGCACAAAACTTTTCGATTTTTCACAGGTTTTGCGTATGTATTGTTAAAAATTTGAATTGCGGGGCTCCTGGCCCGGGACTCTTGGTCATCAGTTTAGGGCCCCAGGACCCTTTGGTCGTCAGTTAGGGGCCCTGGGCCCTTTTAATTGTTAGTTAGGGGTTCTGGGGGTCCCTGGTTGTCAATTAGGGGCCCAGGGCCTCCTGTTTGTCAGTTAGAAGCCCTGGGGCACCCGTTTGTCAGTTAGGGGCCCCAGGGCTCTCTGGTTGTCGGTTAGGGGCCCCGGGGTCTTTTGGTCGTTAGTTAGGGGCCCCCTGGTTGTTAGTTAGCAGCCCCGGGGCCCCCTGGTTGTCGGTTATGGGCCCGGGGTCCCCTGGTTGTTAGTTATGGGCTCTGGGCCCCCTTGTCGTTAGTTAGTGGCCCCGGGGCCCCTTGGTTGTCAATTGGGGTCCCCCTGTTTGTCAGTTAGAGGCCTCTGGGCCCCTGTTTTTTACTTAGGGGCCCCGGGGCCTCCTGGTTGTCATCTGGGGGCCCACTGTTTGTCAGTTAAAGGCCCCTGAGTCCCCGTTTTTTACTTGGGGGCCCAGGAGCTCCCTGGTTGTCGGTTAGGGGTCCCTGGTCATTAGTTAGAGGCCCCAGGGCCCCCTAGTTGTCGGTTAAGGGCCCCCTGGTTATTACTTAGGGGCCCCCTATATGTTAGTCAGGGGCCCCTGGGCTCTCTCGTTGTCCGTAACTGCAACTAAACATCGCTAGACTATGTTATCATAATTTTATATCATTGGTGGTATTTCAATTGGGGGGGGACGGGCCCCTCCCCTGGCTACGTCTATGTCTACCACACTCATACGGAAAAGTGCCTATGGCATTTTAAAGGTTGCTGTACTATGCAGTATGGTGTAATAAGAGGCGAAGTGATGAGTGAAGCCAATAAATACAAATCTAACACGAACACATCTGCATTAAAACTGCATACTGACGCAACCTGGGTAAGGGGTCTACAGCCCGTCTCCCTTCAATTAAATCACTTAGAAAACTTAAACCCAAAATATAAGCGTTTAAACGTGCTATAGACTTGATTTGTTAGTAAGAGGAGGCTAAAGGGGTTAAGCAATTCAACTCTTTCAAATAATTATCAAATTATAGCTCTTAAATTTTTTTAACATGGCCACAGTATAAATATCATAAATATAAAATATATATGATATTTATACTGTGACATGGCTTTAAAAACACGTGAAATGTGATTCAAATGGTGTTAAAACGGCTATTTTACCACAAAGAATCACAAAATGGTCTAGACCCGCGTCTGTCAATCTTTTTACATGAAGTTTTGCAATGGCGTTCATGATAACAATCAACACCATTTCGTCATAAAAAATATCACGGTTAATTGTTGTGAAGACTTTTATATCATTAGCTAATAATGTTAGTTATGCAAGTGTTTGTGATGCAATAACCAAACATTTATAATGAAATGTCGTTGAAACTTTTGTAAACACCAATGCAAAACCTTATGGTGAAAGATTGGGAATTTGATCAGCACGGTGCCTAAACGAGACATTTTTCGAATCAAAACATGTCTAACTTTTGGTTCAAGCTCAACCCCCCTTCTGCACAAAAATCCTAATTGCGCACCTGAAACTGCAATTAAAAGTGGTAAAAATTCAGACCAATGTAAAAGCCGTAAGAACAGATCATTTTTTGGTCATGTTTTTAAAAATGTCAAATTTTTAAGTTTTAAACTACGGTGAAAATTGAATGATATGGGCACTACAATTTACAATGACTTAAAAAAGGTATTCTAGAAGAAAGTTTGAAAATGAAAGTTTAATTACAGTTATTGCTATACCTTTGCAAAAAATCGAGAGCGTAGGAGGGTATCCGTAGTTGTACAGTTTAGGCCCGATCTAGATTTTGCGTAAAATCTTGGTCGTGTGTCATTCGCTTATTTCCACCTCCTGGTAGTTTGTACGCTGCTAAGGCGGTACTTCGAACAGAGCGTATCAAATATCTGTTTAAAATAAACAGAAAGTGCTATGGCACGTTCACCATTTTACGCACAGCAATGTCGACTGGGCCTAAATAGTAGATATTATAAAACTCAATAATGCACTCATTTTGAAAATAGCGGCAATTTAGCTTGTGCTGGTACTGAAGTAAAATAACATGCAAGTTTTCTTGCAAAAATTGAAGTAGATTATATTAGAAACATATACGGTAAATCGAATTAAATTAAGTACAAACAACTGTACATCATACATAGTTATGTTAAACTACAGACTATACATGTCAAATCAAACATTAAAAAAAGGGAAAATGCTTTATCAAAATTTCAAGCAGTCAAGTTATAGTTTCTGTACGAACGCAGGGATTCATTGATTCTACAGCTAGTTTGTGCCCAAAAGATCCACGAATTTTGCGTAAGTATAAAGTTGATAAATACAAGAGAAATTACGTAGGTACCGCACATTCACAACCAAAATGTAACTACTAGTGACCAAAGATGTGGGCCGACAATAACTAATATATTTGTGTGGTTCACTGGGTGATATTGTTGGGCTTAACATGGGCTTGACTATTCAGTCTGGTACCTCTATTTTCTACCATTCTTTTAACGTATAAGACGTATACTGTACACTAGTTAAACAATAAGCATGGTTACCGTCTCCAAATGTCAATGCTTGCTTTGTTGTTGCGTGTCTTTCTTGCGTCACCTTGCCGTTTACTTTACAGGACAGAAAAATAATTTCCATGGATGGAAATTGCAAAACGCATCTTCTGCTATATTCAAAAAACTTAGTTTGGATTCTGTTTTGTTTTCTCTCATGCATTGTTGAACCTTTTGGTACAATTCCTCCTGATCATCTTTGTGAGCATACTTGCAAACAATCAATGCTATTGCACACACAAACACTGCCCCCATTTCGGAAACACGCCATGCCGCAGTTCCTGGTATTGTGGCACATCCAACAAACATGTTCTCCAATTCTACTCCAATATCACTTTGATCATCAGCATGAAACTCTGCAGGCTTGCAGTTTGTTTTGAACAATTTAATGATATTTCTAGGTTCAAATTTGTCATCTTCCATTCCTTTACAAGACGAATCTGGATAAAGTTCTATATTTTTTCCTTGCTTAAATGGCACTTTTTTTCTGCAAAACTGAAACCAAAACACTTTAGGGTTTCCTGCCAAGACTGTTTGATATTTGGGATCTTTAAATAAGTCTATAAGATCACGGAAAAAGACTTCTATTCCATTGACGTCATCAAAGAAATCGACGTCGTTTTCATCTCGGCCTCCATGTGAGCCAACATAAAGCAAAGCTAATGCTTTTTTTGTTTGACTTTTTGTAAAATAACAATCGCAGAAAGAAATTCTTCGATACATTTTAGTATTTCTTTGCTTGAGATGTCTTTTTTGAGAATAACGTTTGACTCTTTAAATCCAAGTTGCGGCAGAATAGTTTTCAAACGCCTTGAATCAACAGATGCATAATCTCTGTTTTTGAGAATGTTGGTGAGAAGAGCTCGGCTCTCATTCCAATCGATATCGTATGCATTGATTAACGATAACTTCTTTTCATACGTTGCTTCGTCCAGATGATCTACCACAATCTGTTCTGGATCTTTTAATAATGTTGAAGGGTCGTAAGCGAAATCAAAATTCTTATTTTTGTATGGGAAAAGAGTGCTTGGTCTGGGATTGCTATGAATTGGAGCTGTTACTCCATACACAACTGTATTTGAAGATTGATCAATTGCACCAAAATAAGTACTTCGTCAATTACCAGATAGTAATGCAATACTGGAACTTGTGTGAAGGAGCATTTTTGGAGGAAGATTCCTTCATATTACCTATCGCGCTTGGGTGATACGCATGGCTTGTGTTTCGGGGAGCTTTTTTGACTGTTTGTCTTTTTCAAAAGTAGATCGATTGGACCCTATTGCTTTTAATACATTCGTTAGTTTTTTTTGACTGATTTGGGATTAAGTGTGTTGAAAGATCTTTTTCTTCAATGAAACGCAAATCACCAATTTTTCTTACTCCTAGTTGCTCTAGGCATTGAGCAATTTTGCTTACAGACTGATGTTTTTTGTCAGGAATTACATGGAGAATTACTTGCTTTAAAAACTTTTCCATACTGACAAATCAAAGAATATTTTAATTCCCGTCCGCATTAACAGGCCTGACAGTTAATTCTTGAAAGGTGTTATAAATTAGCGTAACAATTTTCCTAACTTGAACTAACATGCACTAAAATAAAATGAGTTATGATTTACGATAACCGCGGATATTCTGATAGTTGTGCGAAGGAATGAGAAAAAAATCATTTTCGTATTAAAATTTTCAGCTTTTTTTACCACAACAGTTATAAACTTTTTAATAAATATGTATATTACCCAAAAATCTATTGATTCTACAAAACTTTTGACTGTACATTTTTTGCTAGTGTAACCTATAATTATGATTTCGCGCGCCTGCGCGCGTAGTACCTTGGTTTTTACTCGGCCATTTTGATAGATCAACATCGAAATTTATTGACTTGCTTACAACTATAAAACGGTTGAACGTGGGAAGTTGATTTTTGGATACAACATGACAATAAACCTGATCACTGCGTATACTCGGTACTGTATCAATAATTACGCATAAACTGCCCATACCCGATAGTACTGGGTATTAATTTTTGTCTACTTACTCTTAGCCTTTGCTTTGAAGATCTGTTTTTTTTAAGTCAATTTATGGTCATATAGAAGCGTTTGGGGAGTAGTTAACTGCTAAATGTCTTGCATGAATCAACTCATTAAGCGAGTTATAGCTAGGGAAGCAGCTGGGCAAGTTTTTGCTGATAGCCTATAGACAGTGAAGACAATGTTGATGATGACAATGATAATGTATCTTTTTCTTCTGTTCACTGTATGAGTCAGGATAGTCAAGATAGTGACTCGGAATACGACATGGACCGTGTGAATGATTTGACGCTGGATCACAGGCACATGGATATTATCTCCTACCTCTGCTTAACAACAAGGTGGTAATGATGTAGGTGATGTAAGACCTATGTCAACTCTCTCAGGCAGCAATTCGGATGAGGACCAAGATGCTGGCCAGTCACTGTCAAATCCCAAACGGCGGAGGCTACAGTTTCAACGTCCCAATCATTCTTGCAATGAATCTACTGAAATGAATCTGCAAAAGACATTGACTTTGCTCATTACTTTGATTTATCAACACCGCTGCAAGTTGTTTGTGGTCAAGCAATATGCAGACACAGCCCTCGAGTGCGTGGTGGCCGAACTCGTGACCGAAGCAGTTACAGACGAAGTCGCGTGTTTGAGGTGGTCTATTTCGTAAACAAGGCACCTTTGGTGGTAGTGGGAGTAGATTTGGAGGTTTTGTCAGGGGTTAAAGTAGCCGGCCTCGTTCTAGAGTGCAGGTGCAAAGACCAGTAAGGGATCAAAAATTCAGAATTGCTTGCGACATTGACAAAGTTGGCAGTTACTTACCAAAGCAAATTCCATTTTTTGGTGGAAAGAGACTTAAAATTATACTTGGCCTCAAAATGCTTTAATTAATGATATTTTTGTATGGGGCGCCGTTTGTCTAAAATATTTTTTCATTTTATAAGGACAAGTTTTGCCCGATTTGACATATCTACTACGATATGACATAGTGCGACAATATGTAACACATCTACTGCAATATGACATATTGCAGCAATATGCGACATATCTACTGAGATATGACATATTGCAGCGATGTCACATATTGCTGCGATATGTGACATATCTACTGTGATATGACGACATATTGCAACAATATGTGATATATCTACTGTGATATGACATATTGCAGCAATATGTGACATATCTATCGCACGTGGGAACAGTTGGCGCCTGTAGGATGCTTTTTGTTTGCTGATTTATTTCACTACCATAACGACGTCAAGTGCTTTGAATCACTTGAGCGCGAATACAATTTTGTGCCATTTCTGCTGGCAATTAGGATCTTTTCACAGCATTTCAACTACTGGAATCAATGCAGAATGAAATCAAGCACTGCTACTCGTATTTGGGTCATGTCTGACAGTCTGAGGCATTGGAAACATACCGGAAGTTACCACTCATAGGGATTTCACCCGAGCAGGGAATTTTTATCAGGCGTTCGGTAGGAATTTTAGAATTTTAGTGTCACGACTGCGTTTGATTTAAATCACTGTCGTAATTACGGAAACGCATTTACTCTGTTTATTTCATCCATCGCGCTACACTTAATTGCTGAGCGTTCAGCAAGCTCAACAGCAGATATTATTTTTGACCAGGCCACGGTCCAGACTGACAGAGATACTTACCTCTCGTACCGGCACTATCGCAGCTTCTAGCCTGCCATATCTGCATACCCTAGACTGGCTAGACTTTATTGTGGGCCATTATTTATGCTGATTCTTTTTTCTTTTCTTTTTTTTCTTTGTGTGTGTTTGTTGTTTACTATGGACCTTGCTTCATGCTGTTTATGCTTGCCACTTGTGTCTGAAATAAACAAGTAATAATAATAAAGATAATATACCAGCAGAAATAGCGCGAAAATGTCTTTGCGCTTAAGTGATTTAACGCACATGACGTCATTATGGTAGCGAAATAAATCAGCAAACAAAAAGTGTCCTAAAGGCGCCAATTGTTCCCACATGCGGTAGATATGTCACATATTGCTACAATTTATCATATCTCAGTAAATATGTCACATATTGCTGGAATATGTCACATATCGCAGTAGATATGTCACACATTGCTGCAATATTTGACATATCGCTGCAATATGTCACATATCGCTGCAATGTGTTACATATTGTTGCAATATGTCATATCGCAGTAGAAATGTCAAATCGGGGCAAAATTTGTCCTTATAAAAAGAAAAAAATGTTTTAGACAAACGGCGCCCCATATTTTTGCTCAGTAGTTCACTGATGATATGTTTCAGCATTTTGTAAAAGAAACAAACCGATAGAGAACAAACAAACCTATTTTTTTGGTTGTTTTACATTACTTTAGTGGTAACCGTACTTTGTAAACTATGCTACTAACATTTTGGAGCTATATTACGACACAAAAGCACGGTCTGTTTTATAACTCAATCGAAATCTACAAAAATAAAGAAAATTAGCTTCAATGACAAGCAAATTTGAACAAAACCAGTGATGTCATCAGTTAGCTGACGTCACCTGATGACGTAAGTAATTGCATTTGAACAATGACTTGAAAGACTGTCAGGGCGTATGCTTACTGTCGACACCGCAGAAGCGAAAAGCCACGGCATGAAAACATATTCGAAAAGTTTGACGTTCTTCGTGGTCGACTGGAAGTCATCATGATTTCCCAGGAGTCGACCACGAAGGACGTCAAACTTTTCGGTTATGATTTCCGTGATCACACAAGGGGAACCCTTGTAGTAGGGATAGCCTATGGCTATTCTTACTACAAGAGTTCAGCGATTTTTTCACTTGTTTTTTTAAGTACCACAAATGAAAAATCGTTTATTTCCTACAAACCCTCTTTCGCTGTGCAAGCCCTTAAGGTTTGTCCAGTTCGCCCAAGAGTCTTGTCCAGCAGGGGAATAACTTTGTTGGAGAAGCTGAGGGCTGCCGATGAGAGCTAACAGCTCGAAACAGGGCTGTCCAGCTCTGTGCATGAAAACATATTGCAAAAAAGTAAAAATAAAGAAATTTTCAATTTTCGAAAGAAATTAGTAGGGCCATTTTGGTTGTTAATATGGACTTCGCGTGAGTGCGTAGTATCTTTGTTTTTCTTCGCAAATTTTGGATTGATTTGCACACAACTAGCAAAGGGAAAAACGTAGAAAATTGAAATTTGGACTAAGCATGGGAATTAATGAATGCGTCATGTGAGCCAATTTTGAGGATCCTAGGTTACGTGATCGTGAATTGAGACACAAAAAAACATAAAAAATGCAAGTTTTGGCTTGAAAATTTATCAATTCGCCTATAACTCAAAAACCACTTGGCGTGTACAGCTGAAATTTGTACACAACAAGGGTAATTATAAATGGTTCTTGCAAACCGAGTTTGGGGGCATTTGGTCACGTGATCAAAATGTTGCAGGCTGAAAATGGGCAGAAAGTTGGAGATTTAAAACCAATATATCTCGGAAAATACCGGTTTTGATGGAAAATGGTTTGTGGTTTTTGAGCACACTATCAATCGCTTTTCTTTTGTTATGTTCGTTTACCCCAACTTGAACATTATTTTTCTTCTTTTCTGTCTTTTTCTTACTTTTTTTTTTCTTATTCTTCTCCGGCCATCTACCTTTAAACCGCTAAACGCACTGTATTCAAAGCTTGTGTTATTGAAGATATCAGGGAGGACTAGTACGGGAATGAAATCGGGGGTGCCAGGTTGGGGAGACCTTTCTCAATCGAGCCCTCCAAAATTTTGAACTTTTAAACCGTTAAAGCTAGATGGATCAAATTTTCGGAATAAGTAGATATTAAAATTGAATAAACATATTTTGGTTTACTTAACTAAAAATTAGCAGCAATTTAGAAGTATTAAAATTTTTTATTCGGTGATTGTCAACCTAAAACTATAGGTTTTCGTGTTTCGACTAGTAACTTAGGCCATTCTCACGGCTAGCATTTAGAAGCATAAGTTATTCATCTATGCAATTTATTATTGTAATATACAGTGCGAATGAGCTATTGCGACGCGTTTTGACCTTGCTCAAGGGTCTCATCAGGCGAAAAGAATAACACATATTTAAACATGCAATGATATAAAAATGCAACTATGATACCAAAAGGCAATGATGATGTAAAAATTTTTATTTAAGTGTTCATTCACCAAGCAATGTGTCGCACATGCATTTAGCTCGTGCTCTCCCTGTGATTTTTATATGAACATGTCATAAGTTATTTGACGTCATCATAAAACTTGCAAAGACAAAGCAGATGTGTTTATCAATGCAATTTTTATTTCCAAAGTTGGTAATTGCAGTTTTATATCATTGCATGTTTGAAAGTATAATGATTCCAAATTGCGGCTAATTTTCCTTTCCAAGTTTTTAGTTGCATTTTTATATTATTGCATGTTCAAATATGTGTTATTCTTATCGCCTGATGAGACCCTTGAGCAAGGTCGAAACGCGTCGCGATAGCTCATTCGCACTGTATATTACAATAATAATTTGTATAGATGAATAACTTATGCTTCTAAATGCTAGCCACGAGGATGGCCTAAGTTACTGGTCGAAATACGAAAACCTATAGTTTTAGGTTGACAATCATAGAATAAAAAATTTTAATATTGTGGTTTAGTTTATTTTTGGGGGTTCAGCAATGGGGTTTTCTCTTCGAAACAAGTCCTCCAAAATTCAAGCTTTTTACTCTTTTTTAAGCTAGGTCCACGCAATTTTTAAGGTAAATAAACATAAAAAAAAGATTAAGTTTGGCAAAATTTAGGGGTACCAAAACTGAGGTACCTCCCAAATGAGGCCACGAAAATTGTAACTTTTTAACCACTCACGCTAGTCACAAGAAATTTTTAGGGTAGGAAAATATAAGATGAGATAAAATTTGACAAAATTTGGAGGTACCAAAATGGGGGGTGCCCCTCGAACGGAGCCACCAACATTTTAAACTTCTAAACCGTTAGAGCATGGTGGATCAAATTTTTGGTATAGGTAGATATGAAAAATAAACTAAACCAAAAAAATTGGGGTTCCAAAATGGGTTTTTTTCCCAAACTGGGCCCTCCAAACTTCAAACTGTTAAACCTTTTTAGCTTGAGACATGAAATTTTTAACGTAACTAAATATAAAAAAAAAGATAAAATTTGACCAAGTTTGGGGTACCAAATTCGGAGGTTCGACAAACAAGGCCGCCAAAGTTCAAAACTTTTTAACCATACACGTTAGACAAATGAAATTTTTAGGGTTGTCAATTATGAAAATAAGATAATTATTGATAAAATTTGGGAGTACCAAAATAACGGAAACTCTCTAAAACGAGGCTGCCGAAATTCAAACTTTTCAACCACTCACGTTAGACAAATGAAATTTTCAAAGCACATTAATATAAGTTAAAGATAAAATATGACAAAATTTGGGGATACTGCAATGAGGGTACTCTTTTTAAAAGGGGCCATCAATATTCAAACTTTTTAACCACTCAGGCTAAATGCACGAAATTTTTAGCATAGGCAAGTAAAAAGAAAACATAAAATTTGACAAAATTTGGAGGTACCAAAATGAAAAGATCCTTCTCAAACAAGAACGCTAAAAATCAATATGAATCATTTACACAGACTAACGAAATTTTTAGAATAGGTAAATATGAAAAAAGATGAAACTTGGGGTACTACAATGGGGTTCTCCTCAAACCAAGATGTTAAGATTTAAGTTTTTTAATAGTTTAAGCTAGAAACATCAAATTTTTAGAATAGGTTAATTTCAAGGAAAGACAAAATTAATTTAAGGCCAAAAAATCGGGGTCTCTCAATTGGATGCTTCAAAATTCAAACTTTTCAACCATTTAAGCTAAACACATGAAACTTTTAGAATAGGTAAATATAAAAGAAAAAGAAAATCAGAATCGGTAAATAAAATATGACTAGGTGCCACAATTGAAAAGTCCACCACCAACGGGTCTTTCAAAATTTTTTACCACTCAAGCTGGACTAATAAAATTTTCAAGATAGGTAAAAATACAAAGTAAAAAATATTGAGGATCTCATACTATAGGGGTCTACCAATGACGTTGACACCTCCCCCCATTAACTACAAAATCTCAACGACTTTAATCAAAGATAGATAACAAAATTTGGTGAGCCGTGTCAAGAAGAACATGCCAAACGGGCCTTTACAAATTTTTAAAGCTATAATACGAAGTACTCCAGCTAGACATATCAAATTTTAAAAGTAACGGTAGGCTAATATTAGAATAGATATAACATGCCAAACTTGGTAATGCCATGTTGGACAATCAATATCCCGAAACATCGTGTTAATTAAAGAGCGTATAGAAAACTGCCGTGGTTTGCAAAGTTATTCTTATTGACCTGTGGCAACTTGTGAGTAAAGCATTAACTAGGGAAACTAAATTATAGAAAACTGCCGTGGTTTGCAAAGTTATTCTTATTGACCTGTGGCAACTTGTGAGTAAAGCATTAACTAGGGAAACTAAATTTTAACAACTCTTCTTTTTTTCTGCAATTTGTCAAATAATACCTTTCGAGAATGAAGTCTATGTGGCAAAAACATAAACGATTTAGTAAAAAACTTAAATAAATGTCTGTTTTAAAATTGCATAATTTTAACATTTTTTTGATTTAGTTTATGCTGTTGAGGAGAGGGCTTTAATTTCCAAACAACCGCTATACCAATACTATGTGTTGAATGCAATGCGAAAGAGCGTTTTCAGAGTCATATATAGCTGTAAGTTTCGTTAATGTAACGAAATTTGCTTGTGAGTTGCTGAAATTTTACAGACCGCATTATGTTATTTTAAATGGAATGAAAAACTGCTAAAAACTCGTAAAAAGTGCAGAGATTTGACGTTGTATTGTAAACTGTTATGCAAGCTTTTTGAATGACGTTACTCGATTATTTTTGATAATTCTAGAGATTTAAATTTTGAACTCGAATAACCACAGAACGATATATGTTAGTATATTTGAAAGGAGCGCATTTAAATTATTGATCGACAACCAAGGACATTTTTTACAAATTCATTCAAAGCAATCGAATCACTATTTTAAAGCTTAATAAGTTCAGTAGAGTCGGATATTGCCCCGAAGTACACAGATATCGCTTGTGATGTCACGTTCTATTGTGCCAAATTGTTTTTAATTTGCTCATCGTGTACCACTTCGTCAATTTTCAGCGAATAATATGTGTAGCCTCAGAGCAGTTATGACTAGTTGACTTATTAATCCATTGATTGCAGATATTTCTTATTTTTGGTCTCTTGATTGCTTGTAGCGAACGACACTACTTATGGCTCATCTAAAATATCATACATTTAAAAGTTGTTTTTTAGGTACATTTTATGATTATATGAAAGTTATGTGATCTTACGTCATTTTCAAATATTTAAACTCATGGTTTGATTTTTTTTACTCTAAGCTTTTTTCTACTTCGCCATGCAAAAAAACATTCGAAAAACTTCGTAAAACAAATCTATTTGCAATTTTTCAAATATGTCTTTTCTTTTGAAAAAAAAACTCAGCCCATAGGGTGAAGTTACGTTTAGCAGTGAAAGGGTTAAAAGCGTCAGGTATGGCGATTTTGGGGACCCTGCTCAGTGTAGCGCATATGCGTTTTGTGAACGTTTGTAGTATTTTGTTAAGATTAACATACACTGTATTTTCAAAATCGCCAACTTCAGCAAATACAAATGCAGTCGCTACACCTTGTTTGATTCTGCGGACCATCACATAAATTATTTAAAATTTCAGTGAAGTCGAAAAAGTACCGCTATAGTAACTCCGTATTTTTGGAAATAAGTACCTTTGCCAAACTACTTTTCAAGTCAAGTACCGCTACCAATTTATTTTTTGGAGTACCAATGCCTATCTCTGGTCCGTACTCAGTAGACTGTACACTTGCGTAGCGTATTTTAGTGTAAACGTAACGTACTTGCACAACATACGTAAGTGCATAATGGTTGCCAGAAATCTGCTATGGGTAGGCTGTCAGGGTTCTGGAGGCGGAGCCCCCTACGCTCAAAAATTGTGTCTTTTTTTCGAAAAAATAACTTTTTTTGGAAAAAAAAACTTTTGGCAAAAGTTTTAGTCCTATTTTGATAAAATTAATGCTATTAAACGTGGCAGAGAAATTATCACCGCAAAAACATGATTATACTACAACGGCTTCAAAGTTAAACATTTCAGAAAAATTTACTTCGATGTTTGGGATCTCAAACTAGATATACTAAAGTGTTTCGACGCAGTCTTACGTCATTTTTACGGCATTAAGGTGAATTTACACAGTATCCGTTTTTCGTACGTTTTCGTCCGTTTTTTTACGTTTTTGCTTCTCCTTGAAAAAGTATGCGCTTTTTCATCCGCATTTTTATAAGTCCATATACGCACTAAATAGACTGTTGTATATAGATAAAAATTTTGATCAAAAATTTTGTGTATGAACGATAAGAGCGATATTTCGAAATAGAGCTGTACCCCTTTGCAAAAAAATGTTTTCGGAAAACTTTTGTCCAGTATGTGACTGTCTGGTTAGTGCGGATATGGACACATAAAAATGTGGATGAAAAAGCGCATACTTTGTCAAGGAGAAGCAAAAACGTAAAAAAACGGACGAAAACGTACGAAAAACGGATACTGTGTAAATTCACCTTTACATTTGAAAACGTAAGCAATACACTGAAAACAATTTAATACAAGCGCTGCGCCATCGCGACGCGTTTTGATTTGGCTCAATGGTCTCATTAGGCGACACTAATACAACATATACGTCACTAAAACAAAATATACACATTGTGAGATAGAGCTAAATTCAGGTAAAAAATTGTTACAGTGTACGCACCTGTTCAGTCTATGAGCAATTCCGTGACCACAAACACTTATGACAGTACATGGAAAAGTACTGGGAGAGTTCTAGTTGAATGTAAATCGGCGACTAGTTGAATGTAAATGTAGGTAAGCTTAAGCAATTTAGCAAAACGGCTACAAAGTTAAACATTTTAGAATCGTTTTCTTCAATGTTTGGGATCTTAAACTAGAGATACTAAGGTGCTTTGATACAGTCTTATGCCATTTTCACGGCGTTACATTCAAAAACATAAGCAATACACTGAAAGCAATTCAATCCCAAACATCGAGTAAACCTTTCTAAAATGTTTAGCTTTGGAGCGGTTTTGCTAAATTGCTTAAGCTTCCATACATTACGTCCCCCATGGGGGGGGGGGGGGCGTTTGAAAAAAAAAATGATTTATTTTGTTACACCTCGCTTTTGAGCCAATTTACAATAAAATTTGTCCGATATATATCGGAAATTTCCGACTTATTATATACGACAAAATGCACCCTAAGTTAGAACAAAAAAGCCTTCTCAATATATCGTAAATTTTTGATATATATCGGAAGTTTCCGATTTATATACATTACAAAATACACTTAAAGTTAAAACAAAAAATGCTTGCAAAATAAGTCAGAAATTTTCGACTTATTTTGTAAGCTTTTTTGTTCCAGTTTACAGTGTATTTGTAGCGAGTTGTTGCAAAATAAATGTTTTTTTCCAAACGGCGCCCCACGAGCAATTTAGAAAAATGTTTTTCCATTTTGTTACACTTCGCGACAAATACACTGTTAGTAAGAACAAAAAGTCTGTAAAATAAGTCGGAAATTTACGATAGGCTTTTTTGTTTCAATTTTCAGAGTATTTGTCGCAAAGTGTTACAAAATAAGCAATAGTTCTCCAAACAGCGTGTGGGGCGCCGTTTGAAAAAAATCACTTATTTTGTAACAACTCGCGACAAATGCACGGAAAGTTGGAACATAAAAGTCTACAATATAAGTTGGAAATTACCGTCTTATTTTTTTAAGCGTTTTTTATTTCAACTTAGAACGTATTTTGTCGTATGTATGTATCGAAAACTTCCGATGTATATCGATGTTTCGATGTATATCGGAAGTTTACGATATATTTTGTAGGCTTTTTTGTTCCAACTTTAGAGTGTATTTTGTTATATATGTATACTGTATAATCGGAATAATTTTATTGTAAATAAGCTCAAAAAAACGGTGTTACAAAACAAATAATATTTTTCCAAACGGCACCCCATATCTCCAATTTACATCCAACTGGAGCTCTCCCTGCTTTTTTCCATGTACTGTCATACGTGTTTGTCGTCACAGAATCGTACATAGACTGAACCAAAGTCTTTAAATAACACAAGTCATGCGGACGGGATTTGGCGCGAAATCAGGGAGCTCAAAGTGGTTCCAAAATCGCGTTTTTGAGTCTGCAGGTACAAGGTAGTGTTTGAGTGAAATGCTCGGAAAAATGAAGTTTGAGAGTGTTGTTTGTTGATTTTAATAGTAAATTATGCCACATGCTTCTCATATTTTCATTTTAGGTCAAGTTTTATGGTTGCAAACGGATAAGAGGAGTAGCTGAAGGGCGGAAATCTGACATAGGTTTTTACGTTTTTTCACCTTAAACTAAAAATTAATTGTCTAAAGGGGAACCTTTAATCCAAATCGACAGTTTTTTATGAATTTAGGTGTTTTATTGTCAAAATTGAAGAATGTGACGTGGCAAAATGACAATCCAAAGAGCCGTGTTAAGCCTTGCAGAAAGTAGCCTATAATCGACTTTGGCAGTAGGCCTTATACAATAAGTTGTTTCAAGAAGTGCTCAACAGTGTTTGTTTAGTCTTTTATAGATTATCTAATTGAGTTAATGCATTATGCATGCCTTTCTTTCAAAGTAATTAAAAATTAACACTGTCAACAGCTTCACGTCACAGGCTTGCATGAAGACAGGTTACCAGTGGTCATCATGTTTTCAAAAGTATGAATATTTAGCCGCTGAACCAGCTGTTAAAAAACAGTAGATGGGCTTATTGTTAAAGTGCTTTAGAATTTCCAAGAGTCAAAATGCTGGAGATTCCCAATATACCATACCATATAATGTTTTGCTGGTCTAGCTAGCCTAGTGAATATGAAGTACCATAGCTTATCGGTACAACCTCACAACAGTAACTTGCCAATATCTGTATAACCTGAATCCAGATTTTGACAAATTAATCAGGAGATTAAGTTTCTGTTGATTGTTGGAGACTTGATGCACTATGCATAGGCTTGTAGAATAGATCACATTGCGCCAATAGCCTATCTTGTTAGGTACGCTACCAGTAACTGCACAAAGTGCACATTGCACTACACATATTGTTGAATTATTCCTGAAATGAACTAGGCAGAAGTAATTTAAATAGTTCACAGAGATAAATTGTTGAATTTTCAGATTATGGGTTACTTTTCTCTTTTTGGTTGTGGTTTTTTTATGGCAGATAGGTAATCAGAAGTTAACTGCTAAGGCATAATTAACACACAAAAATTGTATTTGATTGTGAATATTTTTATTTTCAAGAAATTGTTCTCAGGAAGTTCCAAAACATATTAAAAACTGCTTTCTTCAATTTGAAGAAAAAACAAAAAATTGATTTGTTTTCTCAATATGCTGAACCACATTGAATCATTACAATTTTGACCATACCTCCACATAACATTTTTTTTATATTAAACCTGGTAACTTGAGAACTTGCTGGTATTCACTTTTATTTTGGAGTGCATTGTTTTATTTGTTAAGAGTTAATTATTAAGTTATTTTGTGTTTTTTTCTTGTGTTGACAGCTACAAGTAGACCTTGATGACTGTACTTAGGCTTTTTGCATGCCTAAGTAAATAGAATTAAATTAAATTATCAGCCAATCTTTGTAATGTTTTGCAGATACTTATAGACTTATCGCTTTCAGAGTGGAGTAGCTCACTCTTGTAGTAGTAATCAGTTAGTAAGCCTACTGTGTTATTCTTTCAAGGGCACTAATTCACCATCACTTTCACCTTAAAAACTTCGGCAAAAAAGTTACTGAAAAATTGATCAATGTGCCAATAAAAGCCTTTTGGCATCAAAAAGTAAGTTAAATTTGCCTTTTAAATGAAGTAACTGTATCTAGTGTTGTTTAGTATCAATAATTTTGTTTTGAAATTTCATATTGCATGATATCACAGCAGCAATCATTTGCAAGGTTAAAATAGCCTGCATTAATGTGGTGATATACTGAAACAGAAGCATACAGGCTTTTAAACTTTTCCATCAAGGACTGTGAATTAGTAGTACTGAATTGTCTTGCCGTGTTTTATTGTCATTTTTTTATTTAATAGAAACAGTTTCAGTAGAAGATGAGGTATTTTGGCCTATTGTTGATCTGGAATTATTTAACCAATGCAGTAACTGCCGGGGAGGACAGTATTTTGGAGACCTTAATTAACACCCCAACTAACTTCTAAGCCAGAGATTATGTGAGCTCAAAATTTGGCATGGAGTTTGGTAGTCTGCCAAAGGTTAAGACTTTGAATTAATGACTTTTGGTTATTATGACTTAATTTATTTTATTGACCTATGGTAAAAATCTACAAACGCACAAGTTATATATTACCTTATAATTGGAAAACAATTTTGTCATTATTTCAACCAATTTTCATTACGTGGTAATGTTTATGTTTCTAATGAACTTGCAATGAACATTTAATTATTGCAGTTGTACCATTGCAGCGTAACCAGAATTTTGCTTAGGGAAGGGGGCTTGAACCCAAAGCTCCAATATGATTGCATTTTAATGATGGCGGTTTAGGGGAGAACCCCAGCTATCAAAGGCTATGGGGGTTTGGGGGTAGAACCTCCAGCCAAGCGATTTTTGTGATTTAAAAAAAATACCATTAAACCCATTTGGATGACATTTCCCACGTGCACAGTTTGTAGAGCAATTTCAAAAAAACAAATTGCTAAGACTCGGAAGCCTTATGACTCTGACAGAATCAAATTATTAACCGCTTCAGCCTCCCTTATGTCTTGGTTATTGCTACATTACATTTAAAAGCATGCATATTTGCAGTAGCGTAGGCAGGGAGGGCTGGCATGTAGAATATGCAAAGTACTACGTTTTTGGTAGTTTTCAGCCCAATTTTCGCACTGGAAGCAAAAATACCCCCCCACATTGGCATTGACAATGAGAATGCGACTACTTAGACTCTGGATTTGAAGAGAATTCAGTCACAAAAATTGATTCCAGCCTGGTCAAAAACTTTTTTTAGGGGGGTCTTCACCTAATTTCGGGCACAAGATTGTTCCAATTCCAAGTAAAAACCGTTTAGTTTGTTTCAAACCTCCGAAACAGCCCCTTCCTCCTATTGCAAATTTCGTGCTACGCTCCTGCGTATTTGGATTAAGGGATGGGAGGCTGAAGCTTTTTAGCGCCCGGTTACGCCATCGGTATTGCTGAAATGATTTTCATTTTGTATACTTTTTTTGCAGGAGGATATATTGAAATTGATGTCAACAAAGAATTGTATGGAAGTTTTGCTCTGAACAAAACTTAGCTTATCAGATGTTTCTTATATACAAGCAGGCCTCAAAAGTACCGTATCAGTTATGGAACTCATTAGTTCAAATCAATCCTACGCACAAGAAGTTACTGTACAAAGAAGCAGAATATCAAATACTGTGTTGTCCTATATTCTTTAGGAAAACTCTGAAAAATTACCTGATATAGAGCTATTTCATTGATCTTGACTAACAGTAATAGGCTACTTATGAAATAATGCATTTTAAGCGTTTGTGAAGTAGCGTGGCCAAGGGGGAGGGGGACGGCAATACCCTACCGACCAAAATGCAGAATAAAGAAAATAGCACGTTTTTTTTTACTTCTGAGACTGTCTTTGGCACTGGAATATACTTAAAAATAATTTAAAGCATATTTTGAATCGTTTATTTAGGAGGGGTAATTTGTAAAAAATAAAACTCATAAATCAGAAAAAACTTTGAAACATGGCCAAAAATTGTAATCAAGATTGATCGCTCATTGAAAAATGCTTAAGATAGGTTTCATCAAAAACTATGTAAGCTCAGGTATAGGGGGGGGGGGGGGAGCTATTCAGTATTAGTTCATTACAATTCACTGCTCTCAAACTTCCTTCAATTAACCTCCCTAATTATATCTTTCTCTGTAAAATATAGACAAAATAGATTACTCCTTGAGAGTTGTGTTGAACTACCGGTTTGAGATTTAATGATTTACCAGGTTGTAAATACGAGAACTGAAAATTTAGCAATAGCTATTCCTATGCACAGAGCTGGACAGTGGAAGTCGTTATGATTTCCCAGGAGTCGACCACGAAGGACGTCAAACTTTTCGGCAATAGCTATTCCTCTTGCCTAACCCATTTACGCAACTAGTATAGTCATGCTTTTGCACTGCTAATTTCTATGCCACGTTTTTTTTAATAGCATTAATTTTTATCCAAATAGACCTAATTTAAGTTATTTTTATCAAAAAGTACAAAACTTTCGAGCGCTGCGGGCTCCGCCCCCAGACCCCTGAAACAGCCCCCCCCCATTTCAGTTTTCTGGCTACGCGCCTGCGTTTGTGAATGGAGGCTTTTGTATAAATTGCTTTGTGATGCCATTATTTTGATATTATACAGTAGTTTTGTAATCAATAAATAAACACGATGAAAAGTATTTTTATTAACCGTATGCATTGTTTTTGCTACAAAACATTGCATTGTTTTTGCTTGTAAAAAAGTGTACTATACATGTGAGAAGCGTAATTGATGTTTTCGAGTCTATTTGCTGCCTGTCACAAAAAGCCAAGGCTCCGAATTGTTTTGTTTTGCTGACTTGCTGGATCGAGTGGCGAAGAAGCTTTGATTTTGACTATAGGCATAAAATCGAACTATCGGTATACTAGCCTGTTGGTCAAACGGTAATGCTTTCGTCTCTAGAGCGGGAGGTTTAAGATTCCAAACCTTTGGCTGTTCAAATCGGACACAGTGTTGCCAACGGCTCGCAACCGCTGTGACATTTCTTTAAAAAGAGTTGTGTTGCCCGAACATAATGACGCAGAAATGGGCCCCGCAAACTCGTTACACGCTTCAGCCTAAAACCTAGAGTATAATGAAACCTTTCGCAGAATCCACGCTCTAATAGACCATAGTTTATTTTTATTTACTAAATAAACTAACACGCCGCACACATTGCTTAAGCGGGTTTACGAAAAAATTTGTTCTTCAATCCAAAGCCAGGTCTCTGACTCGCTGCGCAGAGGTTTTAGCGGGTACTAATGAGTTTGAAGGTTGAATTTTATTGGGACCCGGAAATAGCACAATATATCAAATTATCGAGCGGTAACGCTTGCGTCTCAGAAAGGATACGTCACAGGACAAGGTTCAAATCTCGGGCCGATCAAATTTAATCTAATAACTCGTCAAAAGGAATTATGTTTTCCGCAGGCGCATAAACGCAAACATAGGTCCCACAAACTCGTTACACGCTTGGACACAATACAGCGAATCAAATGATTTTTGAAAGTTTTAAAATTTACCGCAATAGGTCGTATGAAAATGCAAAATAAAATTAAAAAGTTACACTGGGACTGTGCGTATGCCTTAAATTGTGCTAAGTAACCACAAAAACTTGTAAATGATTTGTTTCTCAGCATCGATTACTGTATTGTATACGATACATTAAAACACCCGTCAGTGGCGTACGCAGAATTTTGAAAAGGGGGCAGGAACTTCAAAAAATTTCCGACTTTTTGCCCAAAATTAGGTGAAGAGCAAAAAAAAAGGTCTTCACTCAAATGTAGTCCCACAATTTGCCCAAAATTGGGTGCAGGCCTAAAACAAACGTGTAAAACATACCTTTGTGTGATCAAAGCTTCTGCCCAACTTACAAAGGGGGGCCATGCCGCAATTTTGCATACCCTTCTATGTTAATTATACTACATGTATTCTGGCAACCCAAAGGGGGGGGCCATGGCCCAATGCTCCCCCTAAATTGCCCCTGACACCCGTATAAGTTAGTTACGGTGAGCCGTTGCAACACTGCTGTGCCGAGTATGCGTAATAAGTTTATTTAACCGCATCCGGAATGAAACTAACGTAAAAACCTCCCAATTTAAAGATAAGTGCAATAAGGCTGACACGAGCTAAAATGAGCCCTGCGTTCTCATAAAAAAAAAGTACAACACAAATCGATTTTGTTAGATCTTGAATCAAAAATTATGCCGTTAATGCAATTACAAAATTACCAGTAGGCCAACATATTTTTTGCTTTTAGGCGCCGATTTCGGTGTTGGCTCTTTAATAACTTTTTTATGTATTTTTTTTAAAGCAGATTAAAAAAGTGTCAGAAAAAGAAAACGAGTAAAATTTAAGTTGAGCGTTTGCAATTTTGCGTAGCTTATTCCTCCCCCCCCCAAAAAAAAAACGGAACCAACTTGAGGCTAAAGACTCTTACATCAAACTCAAAAAGCATTCCGCAATCAATTTTCTAATAAAGTATTACCAAAATTAATGGAATTATTTTGCAAGATATATGAGCAAAAAACCAACTATTTGAATAGCATACTTCAGCGTTAAAAACAAAAATCGGCAAAATTTTGCACTACTTACTGAAATAATTTCAAAATTAAGATATTAATGTTTTTGCCATAAAAATCAAATTATGTTAATATTATGCAGAATTGCGTCAAGTCCATAATGCAATTTAAATTTTGAAAAAATATCATGTGTTAGCAAAGTTATGCCATTTTTTGTAACAATTTTTGGCCGTTTTCCATTATAAAAGATAGG
Source organism: Trididemnum nubilum (assembly GCA_963965965.1). Taxonomy (NCBI): domain Eukaryota; kingdom Metazoa; phylum Chordata; class Ascidiacea; order Aplousobranchia; family Didemnidae; genus Trididemnum; species Trididemnum nubilum. The sequence goes on along the minus strand of OZ014484.1, from coordinate 35,581,018 downwards.
AAAAACGGCAAATTTTGGAACCACTTTTGTCTCCATTGTCTGCTTAACAATGTAACGAATGATTCGCATAACTTGTACGGAGTTATACGGACTTTGTACTGAACAGGTGCGTGTACTGTAATAATTTCTATCTGAATTTTAAATCAGTCGCACAATGTATATATTTTGTTTAAGTGATGTATATTGTATTATTGTCGCCTGATTAGACCCTTGAGCCAAATCGAAACACGTCGCGATAGCTCAGCGCATGTTGCATTGAATTGTTTTCTGTGTATTGCTTATGCTTTTAAATGTAATGCCGTGAAGATGACATAAGACTGCGTCAAAAACACATTAGTTTGAGATCCTCGAAGTAAATCTTTCTAAAATGATTATACTAGGTGCATAAATGGGATATATGGGAGGTAGCTATTGTTAGAATGTCAGTACTCTTATTTACAAGCTGGTAAATCATAAAATTCTATACCGGAAGTTCAATAAAACTCTCAAGGAATAATCTATTGCGTCTATATTTTATAGAGAAACATAAAACTGGGGGGGTTTATGGAAGATAGTTTGAAAGAAGTGATTCGTTATTAATTAATACTGAATAGCCCCACTATTTCTGAGCTTTCGATAAGAGATCAAATTTGATTGTCAATTTTTGACCTTTTTTCAAAGTATTTTCTAATTTATGAGTTTTATTTTTGACAAATTACTCCCTTTCCAAAACAAACGTTTCAAAATATGCTTTAAATTGTTTTTGTATCAGTGCTGACCGAGTAAATATAATTCAATATTTGTCGTTGTGTAATATCTTTGCGATATTCGGTTTTTGGCACATGTCGCTCATTGCTATGGGTGGTATTGCGTAATGAACGGATATTGCGAGAAAAAAGGAATTTAATTAATGTATCTTTGTTCTCGCTTTGCTTTGTTCACTCGCTAAATATATACTTCTGCTTTGCTTTATGTCGTCATTATTAATTAATTATTGATCCATTTGTGTTTTATAACAAAGAAATATCGAAGCTCATAGCGTACAAACTCACTTCAAGGCAATTCCAGTGCAAAAAACAGTCTCAGAAGTGCTAAAACGTGGTACTTTTTTAATTGTATATTTTGCTCACCAGGCCAACGGGTATTTTGCCCCCTCGCCTTCATCTGGGCACAGTACGTATGGTTGACAATGAACACAAAGCAGAGCTCATAAAATGTTAATTGGCAGTCCAGTGGATTATCAAGCTTTAGGTTGGAACCGGGTTAGCTCCTGTCAAATACCCAGATTCACATGGAGCCGAGTCCAAGTGTATTAGACCAAGTGGAGCCCGGTTTGAAGTCCATAAGGCACCCAATTAGGGCTTAGTGTACTTTAGGTGGGATGTGGTAATTAGACAATTAAAATATGCTGTCGCGAAAAGTCCCTTGCTCCCATTTGGCCAGGTTTATGGTTAGTAGCTAACTTCTTAAATCTTTGTGTTTCATTCTAAAAACATAAAATAATAAAATTGGTCGATGCTTCATCACCTTGAATCTTTTTTATGGTCTCAATTATAACGAATAATTTCATTCTTTTGCATGCCACCATTTAACTTCGTTTTAATTCTTCAAGCACTTTTTCCTTCACAATTCTGTAGATTTGTAACTTTTTAGACTCTATGCAGATTATTTACTGCTATCAAAACGCTAGCTTTAAGGATTCAAACTCTAGCATGCTTCTGTTGGGTTATAAGCGGATTTTAGGTTATTTACTTTCAAATAGTTTCACAGGATTTGATTTTTTTATTTGAAGAATTTTAACAAATAAAAGCGATTACAACTTATCACCATTTTTAGCTCAGTAAAGGATTCAATAAAGAAATCTCAAGTTGAAAACTTAGGTTGTGCTGTATTGCAATTTGAGTTTATTATTACCGGCATTCTGGTGCTTCTTAACTACATGGTTAGTATAGTTTAGTAAACAAAAATAATTGAAAAACACTGATAAATACGAAATGATATGAAATTTAAGCAATGCAAACTGATGTAATTGTGAAATGCTATGAAATGCAAACTGGTGTAACTAAGTGTATTGCAGACGGGGGTGGGGGCAAAAATCTCAAACGCTTGGCTATTTTCTAGAGATTTAAACTTTAAAAGCCCCAGCTCGACTATGATTCAGTACATCTACTACTATTGTATTGTGCAATAATGTGGAGAGCCACGTATACTGCTTGTATGCAAAAATTCTTTACAAAATCAAGGTATAAGAGGCATAGTTGGTGCTCATTTTAGCGATTCAGTGAACCCATATTACTCACAATTTTTGAATCTGCAAACTGATGGCTTTTTTGAATTTAATGTGATTGTTGATAGGAGAGATCCAGAGAATTAAACCCTGACCAAAGCAGGACAAAATGACGGTTTTGTGAAGACGGTTCATTAATAAATGAAGCAAGGAGTACATTATGGCACATTGCTTTTGTTTTCAATCTTTTACGCAGTGACTTCATTTTGCACAGCAAAGTTTAAACCAGGGTTGTTGCACTTTTCTGTCCCTTTTTCATTCTGCAACCTACTTTTTTTTTCAAAAACTATTGATGGTCTTTCAAGACCGAAATCGATTATATCTTTAAATAAATTTTAGTACTTTTTAAGAATAATTGACTTACTGTGGGAAATGTACTCCCTTGTTCAAATTTAAAGTTGCTAAATTTATGTACTGTTTTTTATTCAACAAACCTAAAAATTCGTTTCACAATTGTTTTTGTAAAACTACTGATCGTTCTAGTCAAGCTATGAGGCAGTTGGCTGGCTGTATCAATTAACACATTCTTCATTTTTGCACAAAAGCAATAACAGAGGTGTATTTAGTACAGGGAGTCAAGATTTGGAATGGCATCCTGCAGATATTAAAGTATTCTTGTACAAAAAGTTCAAATTTTGTTACAAAAACTTTCTCATGCAGTTTACATGTTTCTTTTCATGTTACCGACAGTTCTCTGTGTACATGTAAAGATCCAGTACATGCGCACGACTGGCTGTAGATTTTGAAGTCTTCAAAACGTTGCAATTCTAAGACAAAGTAATTAAAAACTTCCATGATACTGGCATAAATTTCCTTTGTGATTAAGAGAGTGGTAGCTCGACTTCATGACCATCAGCTTCTCAGCAACTTTCCTGTTGCCTTCTTAAACAAATGCCGATTAATTTCTACTTGGCGCTGTTACCAAGAGACGAAATGAATTTATCTAGTCTTGCCTGCTCTTGAAGGCCAGTCATATCTGGAATTTAACTGTAGAGCTTGTTCCCTTGGCCATGTAAGATGAGGAACTTTCGTTGGCATAAAGTGACTCCAAATGCTGACAGAAAGTTTAAAAAAGATTTGGTGCAGGATTTTATTGACCTGGTGATGCTAAAAAGAACTTTAAAAAAATTTTGCGTGTGGTTTTGCCATGGCAAAGGATACTACCTACAGCCTGCGAGTGTGCAATGACTCTGCAGTAAGAGGGATCACGTTGGTTACTGATTTTCCTTACTTGCTACACAAGTAAGAAAATCTACAAAATTGCGTATTCGATATGGAAGACAATCTTTAAAAAATTCTTAACCTAAGAAAATGTCCTTTCCAGTTTGTTTAATGTGGTGCTTCTGCATTGTTGCTGAATAATTTTTGCCCTTTGAAATATATGAAAAGTATATTGCTTTGCCAGTCAAATCAGTTGAGTTGAAAATCCAAAAACTTAGCTCAAATTGATGGATGTTCGAAATCAAGTAACTCGTAGTGACGAACTCTGAAACATTTTAGCAATACTGATTTCAATAATTTCAGATTACAATAGCGCAATACCTAATATACCCGAATAGTGACTAAATGCCTCAAAACAAACATCAAAATGCAATTTTGCAACTTTGCAGGGGACAGTATGCACCAATACAACATTAAAATGCCTAATATTGTTACATTCAACTTGAATTTTACCACTTGGTCGCAGCAACGCTCGTTAAAAGTGTAATAAAATAGTAATATCTTTGGATAAGATGACTCAACTTTATTCAATTTTTTTTTTTGAAGATGAAGACTAACATGTGGCATCTAACATACCAGTTTGTTATTAGTACTTCGGGCACTCATATTGCATGTAAGCTAATAAACCCATACTGTGCAATTGCAACATTCATTTACCTTGGTTAAGTCTAGTAAAAAGCGTAGTTCATGAACTACCATTGATTCTGCCCCGCATTTCAAAAACTAAATAAATTGCTTATTAAAGAACTTTTGAATTAGTTGGAAGTAATTTTCTTCAAGAGGCTGTAACAACCCCGCCGAACCGAAATGTTTTGTAAAAACAATTTGAATCTTTTAAAACTAAGCATTATCTACAAAATTTTACTAAAAGATCTATAAATCAATATTTGGCACTCACCAAACGTTGCATTAAAATGTACTTCTACAGTTTCGAAATGAATAATATATCACAATTCAACATCCAAAGGCTTAATATTTGATAAATTTACTTTAATTTTCACCACTTGGTGGCAGCAACGCTTAGTAAAAGTGTAATAAAATAGCAATATTTCTGGATAGGATAACTCAATTTCATTCAATTTTTTTTTTGAAGGTGGAGACTAACATGGGGCATCTTTTGAAAGCATGTCCACCAACACAACTTATCCATATTTCCCTCTAGCGGCAAAAAAGTGAAAATTTTTGGAAAATTGGGCCTCAAAATTGGCCTGGCGAGGGAGGTAAACACTGATAAAAAATTTTTGAAACTTGGTATACATGATCTACTGATCAAACTGCAATACCAAAAAATGGTTCAGCTCAAACAAACAAGTTTTTGATTTTTATGGGGCGCCTGCAACACCCTACTAGACAATCATGAACAGTCTGAGTCAATTTAACCCGAATCAGCCTAGTGGAACATATATGTTCCATTGCGAACGGTCGAATTAAATTGCTTTTAATTAGCACATCTAACATTTTAAAAACTATTCTATTGAGTTTTTGGAATGTCTGTGACTGCATGTAAGATGTTTTTATGGTTTTATTCGGTAGTTGCCACTAGTAGTGTGAAATCAGTAAGACAGATAGAGTCGAAGCAAATTTTTCTGGAAAAATGGCCGCTACACAAAGGTACATTTTAGTGTTTGGTTATTATTTCAAACTTGGAGTAACATTTTGAATTTTTTGTATTTGAATATTGTTAAAGACTAATATCAAATGCTAACCAATACCAAAATTTGATATTTATTTTTTCTGCACTTCCGGTATTTGCCTTTAAATTTATGGAACGTATAAGTACCAATGGGCAGATACGAGTACATTTTTTTGTACTTTCTTCGATATACGTGCCATGAAATAGTATCTATTCTGGAAGATAAAGGCGCATCAGCAGTAATTTTCATGAAGTCGAATCATGGTTGTGCTTCAGATGAAGACTCTGCTAACAAAAATGATGGATGTCTAATTGACAATTTTTCTGGAAGTCAACTCAATGCTCCAGCTGAAGCTTTGCTTTCAGATAAACGGCAAATAAAAATTTGTCAAATTTACCGAAACAATAAAAGTATCGATGCGGAGCAAATTTATAAATAACTAAACTGGAAACATGGCAATTTACGTCTGGTACGAAATCCAGTATATACTTTATATATTTCACGACTATAACAAGCATATGGGTGGATCTGCATGACCAAATGTTGTCATAGCGACGGAAGCAAGCATGTTGTGGATAAACTGCAGTGCAATGGTTAATTGATCACCGTTTAATTGAGACTCTCGCAAAATAGCGGAGAAGATGAGCAGGGTTTAATTGTACTAAACGCGTTTCTAACCAGTGCTCTAAATGCGATGTTGGTTTATTTTTAGGGTGTAATTTGTCCTTTCATAAAAGTATAAGCTATACGAAAGCGAACAATATCGCAATGCTCATTTTTCAAAATACCTATGTACAACTCTATATTTTGTACTATTTTGCATCACTGTATTTGTGCGTAACACCATCTTGTACGTAACACAGTGCTGTGTTGTTTGTTTTGCAAAGAGATTAAGCAAATGTAAACAAAAAATCAAATTAGTGTAATGTGACTGTGTAAATAGAGGTGTTTGTGCAACTAGAATGCGGACTATTGACTCACCAAAGCAAAATGTGTACACGTTAATGCCCAGTGGAACATATATGGCACGGGTCATATCTCGTCAAGTTCAAATGATGCAAAAATTTTTTCAACGCTTAATGATTCAGTACTTGATACTCATTGTACATTATACAAAAAAATTCCAAAATTAAAACTTTTTTTTCTGGGCATTGATGGGTTAAATTTCGTTTGTTAACTGTTCAAAGTCATTATTAACATTTTTAAGTGTTTGAAGTAATTATTTTAAGTGGTTTTGATGTTACGAAATATCGAAGCGCATGGTTTTCAATGGTAGGTAGTCAAACGATTTAAATTCAATTTCGCGGATAAGAGGAATAGTGGAAGAAGGTTTGGGGCACCTTTTTATTACCTCAAGTAGTTCTTGTTTCTTTAATTTCTTTTATAAAACCGATCTCGAGCATTTTCTTTAATACAAAACAGTCTCACTGCTCACTCGAATAGTTTATGATTTTGATTAAGTCTGTGATTATAAATATTTTTCAAAAAACTAAATAAGTATTTCGCACCAAGTTAGTATCTTAAATTTGTTTAAAGAACACAAACGATCAAGCCAGTCCATTAGAAATAAGTCGCATCAAGTGTTACAATCGCTATTTTTGAAATATTGAAAAACATTACCCGGGCCAAAGTCAGCTATTGTTTGCGCAAAAAAGTAATAATAATAGTAAGAATATTGCAACAACAAAAAAAGCTTTTGCGTCGGCAAAAAAAGACATCAATATTAAAACAACACATGAGTCATGTGCGAAAGGTTCAGCAAATCCTCTTCCTGTTCAAAATATCTTGCAATTTGCCTTCACACGGTATTATCCAGGGGCCACGAGCATTCACAAGCAGCCAAAAAAAGGAATTTTTATACTTATATTTTCGGAATCCTAAATGAAATTAATGTTCTTTTTGAATTGCCAAAGTTTCCACCCAATTTCTGATAATTTAGGGCAATGTCGGCGATTCTTCGCGAAAGTGACCTTGATATTTTTTGCTAAGATTCGGATGATTTCGTTATCCAGATGTAGTAGACGATTGATTTTAAATTCAAATGAAAGACGACCACGTTAGCAAACTTTTTTTTAATACTTTTTGCTTTGTTTTATTATGACATCTCAATATGGTTGAATGATTGCAAATTTTTACAAAACGTTTTTGATTTGGGGTGCATATCGCTGTGGTAATAGCCAAAGTTGACGGAATATGCTTTTGAAAGTTTGTGCATTGATGGAACAGTTTCTTCTCGACGGAGTTAAATTCAATTCATATATTCATAATGTCATTTGGCAAAGTTACGAGGAAAAACGCAAAACTTTGTCTAAACTCGGTTTTAGAACATTCCGCATGTGAAAGCAAATATTTGGATCACGGCGCAGCGGTTTTCATAACAAAGCATCAAAGAAATCAGTTAATTATTTTACAAGACGAAAGCGCAAAAAATGACGTTTTTATTAAAATTGCGTCACTGCTAGAATATACGAGAATAATCTTTGTCTAAATTTAAGCAAACTCGTAACAATTTCATGCTTAGCTCAGCAAAATTTTGAGAACTTTTTTATTCATATTGTTTTTTGTTTTTTTTAAAGAAGATTATGAATTAGCCTCCATTTTCTTGTTCATTCTTTTAAAAAGTGACAAACTAAGTACATAATTGTGATAACGAAATTATAAATTGAGCATTTTCCAGCACAATTTTGTGAAAATGCATTACATCTTAGTCACCACCTGCTAGGGAGTTTGAACTAAGCTCATGCAGATTGATTTTATTTTTTGAAGTGTACTCAGCCGAAGTTTTTTGTTTGTTCCTAATCAAGTCTTTAAAATTTTGAAACGATTGCTCCAAAAAAAGACACCTCTGATGATTCCGACTACGGGTGAAAGAGTTTTTACCTTTACTGTAGCACAAGAGTGTCTAGACTCGAAAAAGCCCAAAGCATTTTTTAGGTTTTTCAGCTTTGACCAATTTTCTGGACTGTTTGTACCTTTTATAGCCAGTAGTTTTGAACTGATATTTTCAGCTATAGCATGCAAAATGGTGCCATCAAGAGCTGTTGGACCGTGGGCGCCTTCGTGGAGACTAATTTGGCGCTTCTTCAAAAAAAGTCTGGACAATGGACATCTCTGCTGTAAGGATAACTGCGTTTAATGTAAAATGAATTTCTGTTGTATCCATGCAATCCTCTGTAATATATTCACGTTTTTGAGTAGAATGAATGGAAGAGCCAAAAAGAGCCCCCCCAATTTATGATGATTCACTTTAAAAAAGCGGCTTTGTTGCGCACACCAGCTTTCTGCATAACAAATCGCGTCGATGAAGTTGCCCAGAATAAATTTTCCAAAGTTTCAAAATAATTCTGTACAGAATTCTAAGTAAAATAATTTACCCTTGATGATCGATTCCATTGTCAGGAGCCTGATGGAAAAGAAAAAGACAACCTCTCATTGCAACTGGCTAAGTAAGAAGCAATGTTGTATCGAAATCCTGAATTTGTGAATGAGCGCACTTCGAGAATGTTATATTACGCTTTCATGTTCAGCCATGCACAATAATGAAGTTGTGCACCTGTATTTTTGAAGACACTTTTTGTCACATAGCTTGGGGCAGACGCGCCAAAAACTTGTGATAATGAGGTTTGAAACATGACTTTAATAATTAATTTTCGTCACGTATACACATTAAGGTGGTCCATAAAAACACTTTTTTTGAATTTTTTTTGGTGCCAGGCGTTTAAAGTGTGCCTTTTGGGTAAAAAATAACACATGCAAATTTTTTTTGAAAAATTTTAGCATTTAGGGGTAGCTCAAACCCCCTGTATATTTCATGGGGAGGCAAATGGCTTAAATGCCCATATCTCGCAAACCACCTATGCTAGAAACTTGATTTAAGTACCAAAAGATGCAAAATATGTGATATTTTATCTAACTTCAATACATCTTATAGGTCTAGCTGGTCTAGATTTCAAGAAAAATTAAAAAAACCAAATATTTACCAAGTTTTTATCAGGTTTTATTCATCAGGTGAGCTAATGATCTGTCATCTAACGCCATAAAAGGCAAATCAAACAGCTGCATTTAAGAATCGTGACTTTTAGGAAACTGCAAGTTGTCAAATAATAATCAATTAAAGTTTAACAATACAATCAAAGGCAAAAATTTCTGCTTCTGAACACTCCAATTTAGCACAAAAAGAAGTCTTCTGATCACAACAGCTATTAATGTGAGAAAAACAACTTTTTTAGTTGAAAGCGCTGTATATTTCAAGTGTTTTATTGGTGGATTAGAACCGTTTCATATAAAACAAACCATTTTATGATTTTCACACAGACAATTTCAATTAGAGCAAATATGAGATCAATGCGATTAAATGCAAAACCAGTGTGATATTGTTCAAATTTAGCATTACCTGCAGAAAAATACCTGGCAATCTGTTGCAACATTTCAATAATAATCTTAATCTTTGTGTTTAATTTAGGTTGAAATATAATTTACTGTTACAATTTTCATACTGTAATTGAATGTTACGCAGTAACTGCAATAATGTGTGAATGAAAGATGGCATTATCAAGCATCAAGCGTCGGCAGGTGTATCTGCTTGAATTTTAAATGAAAACATTACGGGAAGCAAATTGCCATCTGTTCGTCAAGTATTGGAATTTTTTCTACATCAGCACTTGGAAAATACAAAAACTAAACGGGAGGCATCAACATTGACTGTGGATAAAGTTTTAACATTTTGGCTAAAAGCCAATATACCAACGAGGGAAAGAAAATACTGCATATCTCAAGTTGAAAAGTTATTTGAAAAATGGCGTCTTTTAAAAAAAATGAGAAGAGAAGGTCTGCGAATCAAATAGCAAAAGAAGACCAGTTTAAAGCACCACTTGATGACTTATTTGACGTGGCTCATAAAGATGCCTTGATCCTGATGACAATTTCTGAGAACAGAGAATTCTTACTCGCTCAACGTGAAAAGGGAAGGCGAGGAACAATGGCTGGCATAGACGGCAAGTTGGCCCGAAAAACAAAACGAAAAGCCGATAGGATGTTGAAACAGCTTCCAGAGAACACCTGGAAAAAACTAAATTTCAAGGACGATCAGACGTAGTCACATTTGCATTTAACAGTAGCTCAGAGTCTACAGATGATTCGTCATATCAAGAGGCTTCAGCTGATGAAATGACATTACCTAAGAAGCGAGGAAGAATCAATGTTGTTACTCAAACTGTAAGTGCTACTTTGGACAGAACAAAGGTATCTGATCGAAAAGCAATGATGGTAATGGCAGCCACTGCTCAAAGTCTAGGCCACGACTTTGAAGAAATAGCTATAAGTCGTAGCTCAATTCGTCGTTTCAGACAACAGCACCGAACAATTGACGCCAAAAAACTACAGAAAGCTTTTAATGCTGACCACCCACTTGTGGTTCATTGGGATGGTAAATTAATACCAAAATTGACTGGCAAACAGAAAAAAGATCGTATTCCAGTTCTTGTATCTGGCAAGGGAATTTCTCAGCTTTTGACAGTGGCTAAACTTTCAGCAGGGACAGGAATTTCTCAAGCTAAAACTGTCGTAAATGCATTAAAGGACTGGCAAATTGATTCACAGGTACAACCTTATGTTGTGATACAACTAGTTCAAACACTGGTCGTTTAAATGGAACATGCATCAATATTGAGCTATCTCTTAACAAGCAGCTGTTGTTCTTTGCATGCCGTCATTCACATGCTAGAATTGATCATCGGAGCAGTTTTCACAGCTTGCATGGATACATCGTCTGGATCCGATGTACCTCTCTTCAAGCGGTTCTAAAAGCACTGGGAGTTAATTGATAAAGATAAGTTCGAAGACGCATCTACCGATGTGTATGTAGCTAAAACTATAGCTGATGTAAAGGACGACATCAGCTTGTTTATTTTCGCTCAACTGCAAAATAATCAGCCAAGAGACGGCTACCGTGAAATCCTAGAGTTAGCTTTGGTTTTTCTAGGTCGAGTTCCTCCCAGAGGGATTAGATTCATGGCTCCTGGACCAATGCATCATGCCAGGCGAATGAACAAGGTGATTTACAGCTTAAAGGTATGGCTGTTTTGAGGTGAAATAACGCTAACAACTAAGAAAAAAAAAGGCATCACAGAAGAAGCAATATTTGTGATTCGGGTATACCTCAAAGCTTGGATGGAGGCACCTCTAGCAGCGTGTGCTCCTAATAATGATCTTCATCTTCTAAAAACTTTGGTGAAGTATGAAAATATCAAGAAGACAATATCAAAGGCTGCATATCGAAGTTGGCATCTCATATGTGGTACCTTTTAGAAAAGCTAGTGGGTCTGGCTTTGCTTGACAGAAATGTTTCTAACTCAATAAAACAAAAAATCATCCAGGGATTGACCAACAAAGGCAATGATGATCCACCAACGAAAGTCCAAATAAACATAAAAACAATTAAAATCAGTGAACTCAACGATTTTGTGACATCCAAATCAAAAGTTATTTTCCAAAAACTAAACATCATAACCAGTTTTCTTGAAAAAGATCCAGAATTTTGGAGAAAGGATGATGATTTCCAAACCGCTTCAACAATCGTGCATGAGCTGAAGGTGGTCAATGACCATGCTGAACGAGGTGTAGCATTAATTCAAGAGTACTGCGGCTTATTAACAAAAGAGGAAGATCAGCTGCAAGATCTCTTACAAGTTGTCCAGCAGCACAGAAAAATGCTTCCAAACAGTAGCAAGAAGACTTTCACTGGACAACACTAACTGCTACAGTGCTTACATTAGAATTCTAAAAGTTTTGATTATTGATTGATTTGTTTTATCTTTGGTTCAAAAATCAATGATCAGAAAATGTTTGCCAATGTAATTAATCTTCTTTATAATAACTTATTGCCATATTTCAAACATGCTTGATTAGTATATTTTGACAAACCAGTATTAAAAATTTAAATTTTTCGGGAAAAAATTGTTTCTTTAATTTTTCTTGAAATCTAGACCAGCTAGACCTATAAGATGTATTGAAGTTAGATAAAATATCACATATTTTGCATCTTTTGGTACTTAAATCAAGTTTCTAGCATAGGTGGTTTGCGAGATATGGGCATTTAAGCCATTTGCCTCCCCATGAAATATATAGGGGGTTTGAGCTACCCCTAAATGTTAAAATTTTTCAAAAAAAATTTGCATGTGTTATTTTTTACCCAAAAGGCATACTTTAAATGCCTGGCACCAAGAAAATTCAAAAAAAGTGTTTTTATGGACCACCCTAATACATATGTGATGCTGTGACCTAGATGTTAAAGGCGCCAGCATGTGAAACCATCGTGATTGAATAGATCTGGGTTTAATCATTTAGTCAGCCATCGGTTTTCTCAATCAAAACTCAAGTTATATCCAGCACATTTTTTTTGATGAGCACAAAATCTTTTTTAATATTTTTTTATTTTGACATTACATATGATCAGAGGGTTTCAGATTTCATTCTGAGCAGAGACCTCCCAAAATCGATTTTTTTAACGGCTTAAGCTTGAAAACCCCACAAAGATCTATTTTTTTAACGCCTTAAGCTTGGATGCTAGTTTTTTTTGATATCAGTATATATTTAACAGACAAATACTTGGACATAGTTTAGGTACTACACTCTCGGAAATTCCCACGTGAACCCCACAAAAATCAATTTGTTGAACTTAAGCTAAGGCTCCAGCTTCTTCTTTACATCAAGAGATATTTAAGAGACAAAAAGGTTGACATAGTTTGGGATACACCCCTCGGAAACCTTCCCAAATGGAGCTCCAAAAATCATTTATTTTGAACGGCTTGAGCTAGGGCGCTAGTTTGTTTTAGATATCAGTAGATATTTAAGAGACAATTTTTTACATAGTTCGGGGGTACCAACCCCCAAATGAACTTCTCCAAGAATCACTTTTCGAAAGCTAAATTCAGCAATTGATTTTAGTCAATTGGTTTCATATGCTGAGTTGGCATAATGATTAAAGGCGCCAGGCTTTGAAATTGTCGTGATAGAACATAGGTGGGTTCAAATACTTAGTCGAACATCGGTTTTACCCCAGCCACAAATGGTTTAAAATCAACATTTATTTTTTCATCAGACAAAATCACTTTGTTTGCATTGCATACGATGAAGTTTTACAGAAGTATCGGTAACCTTCTAAGCGTGAAGAGGAGCATGATGTTGAAATGGAATTGGCGAAAGTCCCGTTTTATTTTCCTCTGGGAAAATAACCATCTAGTTTTAAAAGCTTTTTCAATGAGTGCTAGCAAACAGTATTGTCAGCTGTTAACTGGAAAGGACTAATAGTAGTCCGCTGTTAACTGAAGTTAATGAAGACTGACGGTGTTAATAAAGCTGATAGTGCTAATGAAATTGACTGTGATAATAAATTCTTCGATATTTCTTTGACTTTTCTTTGTTTAGCGTTTGTTTTTTCTTTTTTTTTCTTTCTTCACGAATAAAGAAAGCAGTAACCAGCTATACGCGCTAATAGCAATTACGCTCTACTTAATTTCAACACAATTAACAGTTTTACCTTCATTTTTATTTAAATCTCTATCAAACTTACATATAAAATCTACGGTACGTTATAAAGCAATCACTTCTCACGTTAAAAATCATGGTTAAAAAACAGCATACCTGTAGCCACTACGAATAAAATACAGACAGAAAATTTCATTGCTGAGCATTGAGCCACTGGTGTTGAGAGTCTCTAGGAGGGGGCGACAAACCACAAAAGGTTGAGAACCACTCGTCTAACTCAGTAGCGAAGCCAGGGAGGGCTATAGCCCCACCCCCCCATCGGCCCATCAACCAAAATGCAGAATAAGAAAAATACCACGTTTTTAGCTCTTCTGAGACTGCTTTTTGCGTTGGAATTGACTAAAAAGTGATTTAAAGCATCTTTTGAAACATATTCTGCAGGGGGGCTAATTTGTCAAAAATTAAAGTCACAAATCAATGAAAAGTTTAAAAAATGCCAAAAATAAACAATCAATTTTGATCGTTAGTGTAAAAACGCCAAACGTAGGTTTTATCAACAAATATTTTATAAACTCAGGAATAAGGGGGGGCTATTCAGTGTTAGTTAGTTATCAAAGAATTCTCTCAAATATCTTTTCATTAGCCCCCCCCCCCAATTATTTTTCTTTATAAAATATAGACGAAATAGATTACTCTGAGTGAGTTTTATTGAATAATAGGGTTTCATGATTTACCAGCATGTAAACAAGAGAACTGCAATGTTATCTATCATTAGCCACTTTTCACATAGCCTATTTATGCAACCAGTTGAATCATGTTGTGCTACCAATTTCTATGCCACGTTTGAAAAGCATTATTTTTTATTAAAATAGCCCTAAAATTAAGTTATTTTTGCAAAAAAATGCAAAATTTTCGAACGCTGGGAGCTCCCTCTCAGGCCCCAGTGCCTCCGGCGGCTGGGGGCTTTGCTCCCAGACCCCCAGCCTCTGGCAGCTGGAGTCTTCGCTCCCAGACCCCCATTGGCCTCCGGCGGCAGGGGGCTCCGCAGGGGGCTCCGCGGCAGGGGGCTCCGCAGGGCGGCAGGGGGCTCCTATGTTTCATAGTTTTGGGGCTCCGACCCCCAAAACAGCCCCCCCATTGCGAAGTTCTGGCTACGCGACTGGTCTAACTAAATGCTCTTATATTGGGCACATTGTCATTAGAGGCGGCTCGTGCCAATTTTGAAGCGGTAGGGCTGCAAATGCTTTTGTTTCGCAATGTACAGAGCTTGTTTGCGTCTTTTGTACAAATCTACGAAATGTAACTATTTTTAGTAGGCTTAGTTCTACTTATAAAGTTTTCGTTTTATATTAACTTATTTTTGCGTTTACTACGGGTGCTTCGTTACGGTATAACATGATTGTAGCGCTCCTTCGTGAATAAATCTGAAATTGTTCATGGGGAGATCCAAAGAATCAAACCCAGACCAAAATAGTTCAAAATGACAATTTAGAAGACAGTTCATTTAATAAATAATGATAAAACATGGAGTGCATTCCCAAAATCAGTCAATAATTCTTAAAAAGTACCAAAAGTCATTCAATATTCTACAAAATAACAAAACCGATCCATGACGATAGTCCTTTGAGACCGAGATAAGTTTTGCCATTTTGTAAAACTCTGAATAGATCTTGGTATTTTTTAAAAATTATTGACTGATTCTGGATTTTAGAAATGCACTCCATGTTTTATCAGAAGTCTGAAATTATGGATCTTTTTGGCTAAACTTGGCAAATACTTGTAAAACAAGAAAAGCAGTAATAGGTAGCAGAGGTGGAGTCCTCGAGGACACATTTTGAAGTCCTTGGCCTTGGCCTCGAAGGTCAAGTCCTTGGCTTTGGCCTCGAGACCTCAAGTCCTCGAAAATTGGCCTGTCTTCGGCTCGGACCAGCACTATTTTTTGAATAGTTAAAATTTTGTGGAATGCTTGAAAAATTTTTTGGAAAACGTATTTTTGTGGAGATCGCTTGAAAAATTTCTGTGAAGACCTTTTCTATTTTTTTTTTTTTTTTTGAGATCGCCTGCAAAATTTTTTTGAAGATCTTTTTTTTTTTCGGAGAGCACTTGCGCTTGTGTCCTTGGTCCTTGGCCTTGGCCTCGAGCATTCCTGTCCTTGGCCTCGAGAGTGTCTGTCCTCGGAGAGGCTGTCCTTGGCCTCGGATTTTTTTTGTGTCCTTGGCCTTGGCCTCGAGCCTTGTGTCCTCGACTCCACCTCTGATAGGCAGTGTACTAACGAACGTTGAAAATGAATACACGTCATATGAAAAAAAACAATAAAAAATAAAACCACTATTGGTAACCGCAATGAGGTTATTTCGATTAGAATACAAATCACAAAAATTTATTTTAAATGCTTGTAGAGCAGAGTTGTGAACAAGCCAACTAGCAGAGGCCCAAACTCGAAAGCATAAACGCAAACCCGAAAAGTCATTTTAAACCAAAAACAGGCCCGAAACAACCTGAAAGTTAATTAAGTTTTGTCTAAACAGAACTGCCCAAACCCCGGAGCCGCAGGTTTCAATAAGAACTACTTTAGCAGAGAAATTTCGCGAGAAACCAAATCAAACTTCTTTCGTTTCGATTGGCCACCATCCAAAATACCAACAAAATTTGCATCAAAATGCGATGAAGACCATATTTAGTTTTAGTTTTGGCCTTCATCAAAATTTTCGCCAGGTTTTATATCCACTGATTGTGCAGCCAGCTCAAAGTCCGTAAGACCTGTTCCTCAAAAAAATTGGGCGTCCCTGATCCAAAAACATGTATGCGTGATTGCCCTTATGCGGATAAAATAAAGTTACTTATTGCTGATCAATTATGACGTTATAATAGTTGTGTCGTAATAATTGTATTGATGCTTAAACGAAGTCGTCATTCTATGTTGCAAAGTTATTTTAATTATGTTTCATAGCACCTAAAAGTTTAAAACACAAAGCAAGTACGAATATCAAGCCCGATATTTAGTCAATTTAAGCCCAAATCCGACTGCAAAAGCTCTGCCCGACTTACAACTTTGAAGTGACGTAGTGTAGTTTACTTATTTTGTATAAGAACAGTTCTATACAAACACGAGGCTCATTTTGGCCCAAAATTTAAGAACAATCCTTAGCACTAAAAATTAAAAACAAACGAAAAAGAACAAATTTCAAATCTGAAAAAAAACAAACTTTTGTGCTAATTCAAAACGGTCAAATTTTAGTGATTTTCCAGTTCACAAGCAAAATTGCAACGAACCGAGATTATTGAGTACTGATTGTGCATTGTGCAGGCATTTGAGAAAACTTTTGGTTGTTGTTCAAATTGCGGTTTTGCAATTTTACGATAAAATTTACTGGTTCTTATAAAAAAGAGTACTTGAAAAAGTTTTATAGACAGTATCCAGAGTCTTAGAAACACAATCAAACCTCTGATTAACAGCCTATTCAGAGTCGACACTCGTCTTTTAGTCTTCGTCAGTATAGCTAGGACTATAGGTATCAACATGACTCTGGATATCAACATGACTCTGCTTCTAAGACTATGGATACTGTCTACAGCGTATTGTTAATTTTTTCGTACATTGCTTTGAAAAAATAAAACTCACTCTACACTTTTTTATTGTGAATAATAATCGATGACCTTTTCGTTGAAGCCATCAATGCTTTTAATTTCTTTCTTAAGAAAAAGCCTTGACAACCTATAATGCAGCGCTACCATTTGAACTGTTGCAATTTCTTTCGTTGAAGAAAAAAAAGTTTTTTTTGGACTGCACGGGCTACGGTCCAGAACGGACTGTGTGAAATATCTTGGTGTACATCTCGATGATAAGCTTAACTGGACTCCTCACGTAAAACATCTTTCGTTGCAACTTGCACGATATTCGGGTTTGTTTTATCGTATTCGCAACCTTGTACCTAACCATATTTTACTTGTGTTATACTCAGTGGCGGCTCGTGCCTATTTGAGACGGGAGGGCTGCAAATATTTTTTTTCGTGATATTGTACAAAGCTTGTTTGCGTCTTTCATACTAATCTACAAAATGAAGCTATTTTTAGTTGGCCAAGGCCAATCTATAAACTTTTCGCTTCATATCAACTTATTTTTCCGTTTGCTATGGTGCTTCGTTACGGTAGCATGATTGTAGCGCTCCTTTACGAAATTGTTGATGGGGAGATCCAAAGAATCCAACCCAGACCACAGAAGGACAAAATGACGATTTAGTGGAGACAGTTCATTGAATAATGATGAAACATGGAGTGCATTCCCAGAATCAGTCAATATTGCTTAAAAAGCACCAAAAGTCATTCAAAATTCCATAAAATGATAAAACCGATCCCTGACAATGGTCCTTTGAGGCCGGGCTTACGCCCGAACCCGAAAGCGTAAGCCCGAACCCGACAAGTGATTTGAAGCCAAAAACAGGCCCAAAACAGCCAGAAAGTTAGTTAAGTTTCGTCTAAAACACAACTGCCCAAACCCCGGAGCCGTAGGTTTTGATATGAACTAGCAGCCAAATTTTGCGAGAAAACAAATCAAACCTCTTTCGTTTCGATTGGTCACCATCTAAAATCCCCGCAAAAATTGCATTAAAATGCGATAAAAACCTTTTTTGTCTTGATTTTTATCTAAATTTCCGCCAGTTTTTCATCCACTGATTATGCGGTCAGCTCAAAATCACTGTAACCCGTTAAGTTACTTATTGCTGATCAATTATAACGCTTTAACAAATGTGTCGTAATAATCGTATTGATGCTTAAACGAAGTCGTCATTCTATGTTGCAAAGTTATTTCAATTACAGGGTGGGCCAAAAAAATGTTACCACTTTTAATCTATAGACAAATTTTAAAAATGAACATTTATTGGAAATTTTTTTTCACAGATGTTTAACAAAAATATCCAATTAAAATTTGATAACAAAGTCTTTTCACTCTGTCTCTTGTTTCTTACACAGTTCAATAATTGATAACATGTTCAATCCAAGCTCCTCTTCTGTGGAGTACAGCTGCAACACGCATATTGAAGTTTGTGATGACATTGCCGCACATCTCAAGAGGGATTCTTTGAATTTCCTGACAGATGTTGGTCTTCAGGGCTTCAATGGTCTGTGGGTTGTTGTAGTACACCCTCTCCTTCAGGTACCTCCATAGGAAGTAGTCTGCGGGAGAAAGATCAGGAGAGTAGGCAGGCCATGGGTTGTTTGTACGCCGTGAGATGAGTCTATCTCCAGGAAAGTACTCGTTGAGGAAATCCAGTGAGACATTTGAGCAATGTGGAGGAGCACCATCTTGCTGGTAAATGACGTTATTCATATTGACTCCCTGCTTTCTCCTAAGAGCAGGAATATGAAACAAAAGTCTTAGTAATTTTGAAAATGGTTAGAATATAAAAAGTGGTAACATTTTTTTGGCCCACCCTGTATGTTTCATAGCACCTAAAAGTCTAGAACACAAGGCAAGTACGAATATCAAGCCCGATGTCAATTTTAGCCCGAATCCGACTCAAAAATCCCGGCCCGACTTACAATTGCGTTGTAGTGACGTAGTGTAGTTACACTTATTTTTTATAAGAACAGTTCTATACAAACCAGAGGTTCATTTTTGCTAAAAATTTAAATATAGATTAGGACCAATGCCATCCTTAGCACTAAAAATTAAAAACAAACTAAAAAGAAGAAATTTCAAATCTGAAAAAAACTTAAAATTTTGTGCCGATTCAAAATGATGAAATTTTAGTGATTTCCCAGTTTGCAAGCAAAATTGCGACGATTCCGAGATTATAGAGTGCTAATTGCGCATTGCGAAGGCTCTATTGCAATTTTACTATAAAATGTACTGGTTCTTGTAAAATAAAAAT
Organism: Trididemnum nubilum; assembly: GCA_963965965.1. Classification (NCBI taxonomy): domain Eukaryota; kingdom Metazoa; phylum Chordata; class Ascidiacea; order Aplousobranchia; family Didemnidae; genus Trididemnum; species Trididemnum nubilum. The sequence continues at coordinate 35,561,540 of OZ014484.1, read as the reverse complement.
GTACTTGAAAATAAAGTTCTATAGACACTACCCAGAGACTTAGAAGTACAATCAAACCTATGATTAATAGCCTAAGACAGACTGTTTCGGAATTGACATTCGTCTTTTGTTCCTCGTCAGTATAGCTAGGACTACAGGTATGAACATGAGCGTAGAAAGGCAAACTATCGCAAATTAACCAGATTATAACAGAATACAAGAAGTTTACAATAATTTTTTAATCATAAGTTTGATTGTGCTTTTAAGACTCTGGATACTGTTTATAGCGTATCCTTAATTTCAAGTACGTTGTTCTTAAAATAAAAAGTTCATTCGACGCTTTTTTATTGTGAATAATGGTCGATGACTCTTTCGTTGAAGCCATCAATGCTTTTTGATCATTTCTTTCTTAACGAAAAGCCTTGACGACTTATAAAGAAGGGCTACTATTTGAACTGTTGCAACAACCCTTGCCGCAAACAATGCTCTATTCGATTTCGTTTGTTAAAGAAAAAAGGTTTTTTGGGACTGCAGGGACTGCAGTCCGGTCGGCTGAATAGCTCGCGATAGAAAACGAAAAAATCTTTCGGCTGAGTGACGTCACGAAGATATGTGAATTAAACTGGCGAGCTGGACTGCTACTTTTGCAGTCTCGAGTCGGCACAAAGGTGCATTTAACGCGTGATACAAAAATTGTTTTCTTGGCCTTACGAAAGCAAAGCATTTAATTGGCTCATCAAATGAGGCAATCGCATAAACTTTTCAATAAAAATTGAATGTAAAAGTAAAAATATTTTCAATTGTTTCTTACAATGCCAATGACAGAAAACACAAAATTATTTGGGGGGGCTGCAGTCCCGCAGTCTCCATAGACGAGCCGCCCCTGGTTATACTACAGTCTTGTTTATAGTTGAGTTAAATTTGGAATAATTCTATGGGGATCTACGTTTAAATCAGTACTGAGAGAATTGGAAGTGAGACTAAACAATTATGTTCGAACTATTACAGGTGGTCGGAAATTTGACCATGTTACACCGCTTTTCAAACAACTAAAACTTCTTAAATTACATGATATCTATCAACTGGAATTAGGAAAGTTTATGTACCAGCTAAATTGGAATAAGTTACCAATTATTATTCAATCGCTCTTTACTAAAATTGAAGATTTGCACAAGTATAATACGAGACAAGCAAAAACAACCAAATTATTCTTACCAAGAGTATCTAAACAAATGGCGAAAATTCAATTATCGTTTAGAGGGCCACAACATTGGTAACTAACACCATCTGACCTAAAAAATTTCTCCTGGACTACGTTCAAAAAAAAGTACAGAAACCACCTTGTTAATTGCTATTGATCTCATACCGTACGAATCGCATTAAATCAAGCAGTTTTATCACTTTGCTTTTTTCTGCCGTATATTGCAACGTTTGCTTAATCGTACGCTCGTATCTGCTGCTTGTACTACAACTCGCAAATCATGATTTCAGCCTGGGAGCATCTCGACTCGAAAACCGTAACGTTCCTCGGTGCTCCCTGACCTTATCCAAGGTTATGTTACATGAATGTTTGTTTGAACAATGTTGTCTGTGGCTAAGGCCAAATAAATTTCTTACTTACTTACTCCAATCGGCTAAATAACCCGCCATAGATAAAGAAAAAATGTCTCGCTTGAGTTGACGTCATGGAGATACGTAGATAAGCTGGTGAGCTGGACTGCAACTTTTGCAGTCTCGTGTCGGCATAAAACTGTATTTAACACGTGATACAAGAATTGATTCTTTGGCATAACGAAAGCAAAGCATTTAATTGGCTCATCAAATGAGGCAATCGCATAAACTTTTCAATAAAAATTGAATATAAAAATAAAAATATTTTCAAATTTTTATTGCAATGCCGAATGACAGAAAACCCAACATAATTTGGGTGGGGGGACTTCAGTCCCGCAGTCTCCATAGACGAGCTGTCCCTGATTGTTAGAGCCATTTTTTGCATTTATTGGCCTGTAAAATTACGATCTCGTAACCGAACTCTTCCGAAATTTGCAAGCTTGACGCTTTTGAACATGCTGGTATAACTACGTCCTTATTTTAGCTTTTACGTCTAATCGCTTTTGAGTTCATTGCATCAGCAAATAAAATAAAATTTCTTTGATCATCTATCGAAAAGGTATGCACGCACCCATTGCGAAATCTCGAGTAAGATTTCAGAAAAAATGGTACAAAGGCGAGCAAATAGATGGACAAGTACTAGAAAAAGGCTCGAAAAATTTATAAAGAGTTGGTTGAAAAAAGTTTTTCATAATTGGCTGATTGATCGGGCAGTGTGGATGAAATAACAAAGCACTACTTGGACACTACAGCATTATAAATTCCGCGCCGGCAGATTAAACTAACGACGTAATTTAGCACAAAGAGCTAAAATAGATTTGGATCTTCGAAGATTTGCGACAATTCGTGGTGAAGTGCAAAAGGAAATTATGTTTGATTCGCAGCTTTTTTTTACAATTTCTTGAGAAAATAAGAACAATATACAAATTATCAAAAAATAGAAATGTTTTGAGATTATCATTTTGTAAGATTGTTGAGATTATAAGAATTCCCCACAAGAATGCGGACTGGTGTATAGGCATGGGAAAGACCTTGAAAAATATTAATATTATTTAGTGAAAAATGAAATAATATATCCCTGTTCTAAATCTTTATAATTTTAGTCAGTTTCTGCTTTGGATGAAGTTGTGGAGTAGAGCCTGGGCACTAATTTCGAAATACCCCGTATATTCAGAAACTGCAGATTGTAGAACAATCTGCAAGCAAGTCAGCACCATCTAAGCACTCCATAACCAAGCAATCTATTGTGAGTGAAGTACATGGAAACAGAACTAACTCTAAAAACTGCAGGTAAATCGGCAGGTAAATCGCTGCCAAGCAAAATTTAGAATAAATAGTAATGGATTTCAATTTTGACCTTTCGTGGCATGAGGTGCACTCAGGCGTGTAGCCAGAAATTCGCAATGGGGGGGCTGTTTTGGGGGTCTGGGGGCGGAGCCAATGGAGGTCTGTGGGCGAAGCCCCCAGCCACCGAAGGCCGGGGGTTTGGGGGCAGAGCCCCCAGCCGCCGCAGACATGGGGGTCTTGGGGCGGAGCCCCCAGCTTTCAAAAATTTTGCATTTTTTTGCAAAAATAACCTAATTTTAGGGCTATTTTGATAAAAAAAATAATGCTTTTAAAACGTTGCTTAGAAATTGGCAGTGCAAACCTAAATCAACTGGTGGTATAAATGGGCTATTTGGGAGGTGGCTAATGGTAAAATTTTAGATGTTTTGTTTAGATGGTGGTAAATTATAAAATCGAATAGTTCAATAAAACTCACTCGGAGTAATCTATTTCGTCTACAGTTTATAGAAAAAAATAATTGGGGGGGGGGGCTAATGATAAGAGATTTGAGAGAAATGATTGGTAATTAACTAATACTGAATAGCCCCCCCCCCCCCCCCCTATTCCTTAGTTTATAGTATATTTGTTGATGACAGCTAAGTTTAGCATTTTCACCCTTGCGATCAAATTTGATTGCGTATTTTTGACCATTTTTCAAAGTTTTTATTTATTTGTTGGTTTCATTTTTGACAAATTAGCCCCCCTACCCCCTAAATACTGTATATGTTTCAAAAGATGTGTGTAATCACTATTTAGTCCACTGCAGTGCATTTAACAGTCTCAAAAGTGTTAAAAACGTAGTGTTTTTCTCATTCTGTATTTTTGATCGACATGTCAATGGGGGGGGGGGCTGTAACCCCCCCCCCCCGCCCCCCTGGTTACGCTACTGGGCGCACTGCATTGCTGAAACAACGTTCAAGGCTGATAACCATTACAACTATATCTTTTTTAACAAGACAGTGTACATAACACCATTGATAAGTTAGTTACACTCATAATTGCATATCGTAGTTGTTACAGAAAGTACAAGAAGCCGTGTAAAAATCTTTATACTAGTTAGTTTTTTCTGTTTTTGTGTGTGTGAAAATGCAGTTTATCAACAAAGTTTGAAAATGTAGCTATAAAAAAGGTCAAAAATATTGATATAAAAATGATTTTCCTCAATCTTTTGTCACAGCTTCCCAAATATTCGAGTTCAGTACGCCGTTTCCTGGATTCATACATCATTTTGTTTCTAGTGGAAGACCATAGCTATAGATCCGTGTTGTTTAGTAAAACTCATGCGACGCTCAACTAGTACTGTGTCGCAGGTACAAAATTTTCAAGAGAAGGCTGATCCGGCGATATTTTATTTAAGGCGACCAATGACAATACGGCCTATTTTTGATTGACAAAAAGTGTATAGCCTTCTGAGGGCATTAAGAATGCCCAGTGAGGTGAACAACCCATATTTTTTTCGAATTTTAAAATTCTCCAATTGCCATACCATAGCCATTCAGCTGTATATCAAAACCTGACAACATTTTATTTCTTTATCTTTATTAAGTACTGCCCCAGGACCATTCCATTTTTGCCATAGTTGCTAAAAAATCGCTTGTTTGAACAAAACTAATTGCTGAATATTGCGTATTTATTCCAATGTAAATCTACAGTAAAAAAGCAGTTATTATTATCTTCTAAAAGTGTATGAGCGATTTTACGCGGTACAATTTCTTCTCACATACAGTATACTGCTATGTTGCTGCAACACACCGATTCGTAATTTAAAAAAAATGTGACATTAGAAAAATATTTTTCATGCAGCTTCAAACGAATTATAGGTAGCAATTGCGTTAAATGTTCCGAAACATAGTCGATAGAAACAGCGAGTTAAGTGGTTGCCGAATCACGAAAATAGTTACGAGTACCAACTCCAAATAGAACAAAATGGTGGCTTGCTGCTCAGCTGTTCAATTCGTCAAATCACAAAAACTGCTAACATTTTGAGTAAGGTATAAAGCTCACTACTGCTAGGCCAAAATTAAAAAGTTTTCTGGCATTAAAAAGTTGGTGTATTATATTGAACAAAGCCTACTAAGTTCGTTTTTGTGTTAAATGCGCTCATGGCACAACGGGACCTCAATGTTGCTTTAACCATTCCGTCTGTCTGATTTGCATCACTAAAACTAAAAGAAAGCCTCGAAAACCAGTATTACCAGCCTTTGCACAGCTTTGTACAGCGTAGCCATGGATGGGGGGCAGGGAGCCCGCCCCCCTCAATTAAAATACCACCAATGATAAAAATTATGACAACATAACCTAGCGATGTTTAGTTGCAGGTTTTTTCAGTAATTACGCGCATAACAAGAATGCCATCCAGTTCTGTTTCACAATTCACAGAATTCTCTGCAAGACTCTTCAAAGTTGATTAGAGAGGTTTCGCAGTAGTGGTAAAGCAGTTGTTATCGAATCCGTCCAATCAATACGACCAATGTAATCTTCATAGTGAAAATCAACTTTAGACACTTTGAATACCTTGACAGGTTGAGCTGATCAAGTAACTCTAGCTACTTTGATTCGTTTGGCTGCTAACATCTGTGCGTGCTTACGGTCATTAATCAACATTCCCAAAAACAGGTTTTCAGGATGGGCGTAATAAGCATTACGCTGAATCGTAGGATTCACCACATCCAACAGACGTTGAGATAAGTAGCTGCTACGCTAAATCAATTGCTAGAGGTGCATGCATCCATGGAAACAGGAGTTGTATGTTTTAATGTCAAACCACATCGAAACGTAGACTTTCATAACGTACGTTGCTAGAGTGACTAAACCGTCAGAGAGTTCTGCTTGTGCCATATAAAAACGCTACAATCGACAAGCAGTAATAAGCCAGTGAGCATGAAGCATTAAATCCAGTAGTAGCTTACATTGCTCTAAATCTTTAGTACATTCGCCAGCAGAAGCGGCGACAGTCAGTTCATACTATAATTGTTGATCGGTGCTAAGATCCTCTGGGTATAGGCGTAGCCATGGAGGGGAGACAGGGAGCCCGCCCCCCCCCCAATTAAAATACCACCAATGATAAAAATTATAACATAACCTAGGGATGTTTAGTTGCAGGTTTTTTCAGTCATTACGCGCATAACAGTAATAAACGATAATATCAATGAGAACGAGGAAGCCCCGCGGCCCTTAACTAACAACCAGGGGGCCCCTAACTAACGGCTAGGGGGCCCTGGGGGCGCTAATCGACAAGTAGGGAGCCCCCAACCAACAAGTATAGGGCCGTGGGGTCCCTTACTGACAACCAGGGGGCCCCGGGGTCCCTAACCAACAACCAGGAGCTCCGAAGCCCCTAACCAACAACCAGGGGGCCCTGAGCCCCTAACTGACTACCAGGAAGCCCCGAGGCTCTTAATTAACGTCCAAGGGGCCCTTAACCAACATCCAAGGGACCCTAACTGACAACCAGAGAGCACCGGGGCCCTTAATCAATAACCGGGGGCCCCTAACTAACAACCAGGGAGCCCCTGGGCCCCTAACTGACAACCAGGGGGCTCCTAGGCCCTTAATTAACGACCAAGGGTCTCCTAACTGACGACCAGGAGGCCCCGGGGCTCCTATTGACGACCAGTGCTGCTGCTGCTAATTATTGCACGCTCCTAATTAAGGCTGCACGGCTGCTAATTAAGGACCAGGTGGTCACTAATCAACAAGCAGGGGGCCCCTGATGCCCCTACCTGACAACCAGGGGGCTCTGGGGATTTTAATTGACAATCAGGGGGGCCCTAGCTGACAACCAGGTGGCTCCAGGGCCCAAAACTGACGACCAGGAGCCCTAGAGCCCCTAACTAACAACCAGGAGGCCCAAGGACTCCTCACCGACAACCAGGGGGCTCCGGGGCCCTTAACTGACGACAGGGGGTTCTGGGGATTCTAATTAACGACCAGGAGGCCTCTCACCGACAACCAGGAACCCAAGGGCTCCCAACTGACAACCAGGGGGCCCCTAACTGACAAACAGAGGGCTCCGGAGCTTCTGAATAACGACCAGGGAGCCCCAAACCAACAACCAAGGGGCCCGTAACCGAAAACCAGAGAGCCCCAGGGTCCCTAACTGACGATCAAAGGTCCCGGACGCAGATTTCCAATTTGTTCCACATTTCAGTGCATAAGGCTGTTTAACCCCAGGTCACTGCAACGTCACAATACAAAAACCGCTCAGGTGTGACTGCGCTAGGTATATCTGAGGTCAACTTTGAAATTATAAAGGTTACCAGTTTGTGGCGGTCCTCCTTCCAGCCTGTCTCGCGAGGGGCCACAATTATATTCCAGCTTGATAGATTACTCGAGTGATTGCTTGTTCTCCAATTATTGTTTATTACCAAAATGAATTCACAGATATTACCATAATCGTCGATTAACTAAGATGAATTCCGGTAATTGCTTATCCTGCCACATTGGCAGCCGAAAGAGAAAGACTGATTATTTATCGTTGCGTCATAGGAAAAAAAAGAGTTGCCAAAAAAAAATGTAATTACAAAAGACGGAGTTAACCGTATTCCCACAATACCCCCCACCAAGGCATCGGACGATTGGTACAATCGACCGAAGCCTGAATGACGAATCTGTGGGAATACGAAAAAAAACTTATGAACAAAGAAACGAACTAATGTAATCACAGCGGAGCATTAAAACAAGCAAGTAATACACAACGAGAAAACTGGCACAAATAAAAGAATCAGCCTCCGCTTTAGGCTGGGGACAAAAAAAAGAAAAGTTAAAAAAATATCCAATGGGTGGTTGAAGAAGTAATCTTTTCAAGACAGTTCTTGTACCAAAAACGACAAAGGATTGCATATTTCCGGCTCAGACGTCAGTGGCTGCGAGCGAGGGACAAAAAAAAATTTGAGCAACACATTGCTGAAATGATTTGGTATAGAGCAAACACGAAGTCTGCTCAAACCTCGAAATAAAAAAAATCCAGGGATGGAGAAGGGAAGGTGTTCTATTTTGGAGTTTCATATGCAAAACGGAGAGCAGCTAGGGACCAACCCCCCACCAAGCTTAGCTAAGAAAAAATAAAAAAAGGTGAGATTACAAAAAAAAAATACCAAAAGCGAAACCGTTTTCAGCAAAAAAAAACTGCTGAGTAGAGATGGCGCGGATAACAAAAAATGCATCTGCATGCTGCGCTGCGTCTGCAAACCTTGTCCGCATGCTGCACCGCACCGCATTCAAACACAACTAAGTTCACGCTGCACCGCGCCGCACCGCAAGTTAAATATCTTTTAAATTTCCACTAACATCAGAAAAAAATTAGCCCTCTAGCTTATTACACATAAAAAAATTGATTTTTGGGGTATTATTTTGGAGAGTTTTCAAAAGAGTTGCTCTCTCAAACCATGTCAAAATATTTGTTCTGCCGGTATAAAAAAAAGTAATGCCCTAGCTTGAGTCGTTCAAAAAACTAATTTCTGGGGAGTCCATTTGGGGGCCCCTGGGGGGGTACCTTCATATTTTGTCAAACTATTTGTTGCTTAAATATCTACCAATAAAAACAACATACTATCACCCTAGCTTGTGCAATTAAAAAAATTAGTTTTTTAGGGCCCCATTTTGGGGGGGTTCTGGGGAGAAGCCTCAAAACATTTCAGGAGACAAATTTGCATTTGCAGCCTAACAAATTTACACAAAAATTAGATATAGATGTTGTGTAGTTTAGGAGAAGAAGAGTGCACAAAATTTAGAACGCAAAAAATGGAAAAAGAAAAAAAAACTCAATGCGGCTAAAAGTTTAGATAGAGATGACAGAGTATCTTACAACATGTAACCATGAGAAATATTTTTTGCCGTACTTAAAGCCGTTTTTGAATTAGACCTCTTTTTATACCAAACTTTTGAAGTAGTTTTCAGGTCCTAAACCTGAAGTTACGGGACTCGAAACTCATTGCCTTGAAATTTGGCACACACAAATAACTTATGAATCTCAAACTGCTGTCAAAATTTCATGTAGCTAGATCAAACCATTCTCGAGTTATAAGTAAAAGTCTGACACTTTGCACTTGTTAAGTTTGAAAATTGCCGAGTAAAAACTAAAAAACATGCGACGTGAGATCAGTCGTTTCAATTATAGGCTTTCAGGTTTAATCTGCCTTGTGTGTGCATGCTATCAGTTTTTCTGCACCATGTTTTGGCAATCAAAAACAATCTACCCAGTACCAGTCTACCTGATGATTTCATACAACTACTGTACTAATCCTGAACCAGTAACTCAAATATTGAAATACAGTATAAGGCATCACGTGCTCTGCATGCTGTCACAAGCTACTACACTTGTATGAAACTACCCTATGCATTAATACCTTTGCCGTTTACATGTGTGTTGGATTGTGGAATAAATTTTGCAACTACATGTATGAGATAGGCTACAGACATAGGACCGAAAGCCTAATTCTTGATGCCATGACCTGTTGACGAATAGGCAACACTGAACTAACTTTTTCACTCTGAAATGCAAGCGCATGTGTAGTAAAAACTGTTGTCTAGCCTTGGGCTTGTACCAATACCATAGGCCTACTGCGTAAAGGGAGGTTGTGTCGCTAGGCTTTGTTTTGTGCTTCTACTCTGATGATTGTTTCCAACAAATCTGTTTCTTCTACTTTTGTCTGCCTTTGTTTCATCTTCTCACCGACAGGGGTGCCAAAACCCGGGAGGTGGGTGGGGAGATATATCCCCCAATTCGTCTGTATCTCCCCCAATAATTTGAGTATAGTCTGCATTAGCATCCCCCCAATAATTTGACTTTGGTGTGCATTTGAGCGCAGGTCTCCACTAGAATTTGGGGAACAAAGTTTTCTTTCTTTAGGTGAAGACCTTTTTTTTGGTCTTCACTTAATTTGCTCATCTGAAAGAAATCGTGGTCGAGGTTCATCCCCCCCAAAGTTGAAAATAGGGCAAAATTGGGGTAAAATTGCAAGTTATCCCCACCAATGCTCAACGAAGATTGGCACCCCTGCAAACCCATCGTCCTAAATCTTTCCTAGTCTAGCCTACCAAAACCAAAATCTTTTTGTTGGTGTCAAAAAACACGTTCAGCCGATCAAAACTAAGTTTCTTGTAGCCAAAATAGCCGATTCTAGGATGCTCCGAATTTTGAAAAAATAAACTTGAACTGAAGGCACCTTTTCCTGTTTTAGCAGCATGCATTGTCTTCAATTCATACCGTATAATAGTTACATCCAGACTAACCATTATTGTTCATAAAGAGAAAATCATCAACAATAATTGTAAAAAAATTATTGTACGCGGCGCTGCGCTGATACTGTGACGTAATGCAGATTTTAGTTGCCACGCTGCGCGGCGCGGTGCACCAACAGCGCGCGGCCGCGTACGCTACGCTGTTGCCATCTCTACTGCTGAGCCCAAAACAAGTCTACGCCAACCACGTCACAGACACACACACAAAAAAGTAATCCAGCCACAACGTTTCAAACAGAAAAGGGGAGTATCAAGAACAGTAACCGCAGTAGAATAGCTGAAACTCAAAAGGATGGATTAAACAGAGAATAATTTGGAACTCAGCAACCGTACACCCGATAAAAAAAAAATCGGCAAGGTCTCCAATGGAGTCTGGGGTGCACGACCCAGAGCTGTGCACGGTGATCAGTCGTCCACCCAGTAGCGTAGCCAGGGGGGGCGGGGGGGCTGGAGCCCCCCCATTGGCTTGTGAAGTATGCAAAATCGCATGTTTTTTGTGCTTTTGAGGCCGATTTTCTGTGAAAAATGGAAAATAGCCCCCCCCATACGAAAAGAGCCCCCCCTCAAACGTTTGAACATGCGAAATTGGAAGAAAAATCGCCCTGAATTTTGGCGAAGACCTTTTTTTTTTTTTTTTTTTCTGGAGATCACCTAATTTTGGGCGGAAAAAACGTTTGAAGTTTGGATATCGGCCGAAAAATTACTCTGAATTTTGGCGAAGACCTTTTTTTTTTTTTTGTTTTTTTTGGAGACCACCTAATTTTGGGCAGAAAAAACCTTTGAATTTAGGATTTCGGCCGAAAAATCACTCTGAATTTTGGCGAAAACCTTTTTTTTTTTTTTTTTTTTTTTTTTGGAGATCACCTAATTTTGGGCGGAAAAAACCTTTGAATTTCCGAGACATTTCGTCTCAAATTTCGGACACGTCTGAAACTGATTCAAGGTCAAACAAACTTCGAGTCAAGGTCGTTTGCACACTTCTCACTGTTTCAAAATAGCCCCCCCCTTTTCCAAATCCTGGCTACGCGCCTGCGTCCACCCACGAAAAACAACGCCGAAAACCCGAGAAAAAAATTCTAACCCATCCTAGCCGTGATTTAACTCTCTGAGCAAAACTGAAATAATCCAAGCAGCAACGAGGAAAAACAAAGCAATGAACAATAAACTCACGCGTGATAAGGCTGTAAATCCTCCGAAAGAAACGGGCGCTCGTTCCCAACAAAAAACTCATGAAAACAAACTAAATCATCAAATTAACCGAAAAGGAACTGTATAGCTTTGCAAAAGGACAAAATCTTCAAATCGAGCGGATTATGGGAGCTCGCATTTGCGGTTGTCATCACTTAGTCCACGAAGTTAAAAACTGCTTCGGCTACTTCAAACCATAGCAGGCCGTCATCATCATAGAATTTTGGGAGCTTGATTGGCGCACCCAGGTCTCGAAAGGCAGAAAAATGGGGTGTGCCCGGTAAGGTAGTCGAAGTGAACCAGCTGCCCCTTCCACGGCCAAAAGGGGGTGAGGCCAAATTTAAAAAATTCATCGAAAGGATTGTAGCTAAAGATACAGTAAATATTGCTAGGCTAGTAGGCCTACCGCGATACCGAATCCGGTTCTTAATCGTTGTTTTTCTTTGTCCGGTTGAAATTTTCTTGAAATAAATGCAAAGCCAAATAATGATCCAAATGCCGGTTGAATGTGTTCTGACGATTCAGTTGTCGTCGGCGGGGTCACCAGTTTGTGGCGGTCCTCCTTCCAGCCTGTCTCGCGAGGGGCCACAATTATATTCCAGCTCGATAGATTACTCGAGTGATTGCTTGTTCTCCAATTATTGTTTATTACCAAAATGAATTCATTCACAGATATTACCATAATCGTCGATTAACTAAGATGAATTCCGGTAGTTGCTTATCCTGCCACGTTGGCAGCCGAAAGAGAAAGACTGATTATTTATCGTTGCGTCATAGGAAAAAAAAGAGTAGCCAAAAAAAATGTAATTACAAAAGACCGATTTTCCACCAAAAGTTTTTCCTAGCCTATGCGAATCTTGTAAAAAAGACGGAGTTAACCGTATTCCCACATTACCGTAGTACGCAGGCAAAATGAAATCCATAAGTCAATAATGATTTCGAGAAAAGCTTTTGCAAGTGATAGTATAGGCCGTTCATGAAAAAAACGAAAAAGTTATTTTGCTGAAACACATTACGCTGAACTTGAGACGTACTTACTGGTTTTTGATCTTAGCCGATGATAGCAATTTAATTGTTTGCCTGCTTTCTGCTGTTTTATCTAGCTATATGGCAATGGGTAGCATATTGATCAGCGGTGGCCGTCTGTGTGGTGATAGGATGCCCACTTTTTGAGTGGTACGAAAATGGCCACTTTTTTTCAGGGCTCTCTACTCTGAATGGGTTTGTGGCTGTAGCAATTCGGGCAGTTCCAAACAACTATAAATGCTCACTTCTTTTTACTTAGGGTTAATATTTTCATTAGCGTCAATTGATCCATTTCGCGGCCAAAAGCGCTGGTAAGACCTTTCTTTTGGTATTGCTTGATTTTCAGAGGTGGAGTCCTCGAGGACGTCCTTGGCCTCGAGGACGTCCTCGAGGACACATTTTCAAGTCCTTGGCCTTGGCCTTGGCCTCGAAGCCTCAAGTCCTTGGCCTTGGCCTTGGCCTCGAAGCCTTAGGTCCTCGAAAATTGCCCTGTCCTCGGCTCGAGGACAGCACTATTTTTGAACCGTTGAAATTTTGTTGAAAACGCCAGAAACTTCGCAGAAAATTTGTAAATACCTTTTTTATTTTGCGCAATTGGAGCGTAGGCTTAGCCAAGCGGGCCTCCCCCCCCAATTGAAATTTTATCAATGACAAAAATGTGGCAAAAAAGCTTATTGTTTCTTCAGTTTCTGTTTAGCGTTTTTCGTTTACACCAGTAGCAAACAACAATACTGAAGACCAAGGGCCCCGGGACCCTTAGAATCAATTTTGGCCAGCCAATTTAAACGTAAATCTGGAAGAAATGGATAGTTTTCATCCTAAAAGTTGCTATCTCAAGATCACATCTAGCCTTTTTGTGAACGTAATGCATTAACCAAGGCCGGATTTACCACATTATGGCGCAGTACCAGCTAAGGGCTCTGCGCTCAAATCTTAAGACTTTTTATGATCTTCACCTAAATTTGGCAGAAAGATGTTGCGAAAATCTCCAAAGTGCCAGGGGCCCAGCGCGATGGATATCCGGATCGGCAATAACATGGCCAGTAGCGTAGCCGGGGGCGGGTTCCCCCCCATTGGCCTGTCAACCAAAATGCAGAATAAGAAAAACACCACGTTTTTAGCTCTTCTGAGACTGTCTTTTGCGCTGGAATTGACTAAAAAGTAATTTAAGGCATTTTTTGGAACATACATTCAGAGGGGGGCTAATTTGTCAGAAATTAAAGAAACCAATCAATGAAAACTTTAAAAAATACCCAAAAATAAGCAATCAAATTTGATAGCTTGTGTAAAAACGCCAAACATAGGTTTTATCAACAAATATATTATAAACTCTTATATGTTATATATATTATAACAGGAATAAAGGGGGGGGGGGTGGCTACTCAGTGTTAGTTAATTGCCAATCACTTCTCTCAAATATCTTTCCATTAGCCCTCCCCCCCCGATTGTTTTTCTTTATAAAATACAGACGAAATAGATTACTCCGTGTGAGTTTTGTTTTATAATAGGATTTTATGATTTACCTGCATGTAAACAAGAGAACTGCAATGTTATCATTAGCCACTTCCCACATAGCCCGATAATGCAACCAGTTGAATCATGTTGCGCTGGTAATTTCTATGCTACGTTTTAAAAGCATTATTTTTTATTAAAATAGCTCTAAAATTAAGTTATATTTGCAAAAAAATGCAAAATTTGCGAGCGCTGGGGGCTTTGCTCCCAGACTCCCAAAACAGCCCCCCTCCATTGCGAATTTCTGGCTGCGCGCCTGACATATGGTTAGTAAGCGAAACTACCCATCTATTGCACTATTTTTCAGTAACAATTCATAAATTCATCTCCACCTCGCCAGTTTTTACGCACAAAATACTTTTTAAAAAAATTAAACATGGAAAATGCTGATTGAACAAATCGTTGAACTTCAGTAAAGGGAGCCTGGGCCCCCTGGCCTAGCATGCACTTCTATAGCTGGCTATTTTCATGACAAAACAAAAATCTCTAAGGAAAATCTTCGAGTGGGTTTTCATTTACTGCCAAAATGTTGCACGAATCAATGCACCTTACTTCCCCCTAGCTGGAGCAAATCACGTACAATTAAACTTTAACTCCAAAATGCAAGATGTTAAACGTGTTTTGAACTTAAATTACAACTAGAAGGAGGATTAAACAATTTAATTTTTCTAATTGGCTTTCAAATGTCAAAAATCTAGTGCTTTTAAATGGTTCTAAACATATGCAAAGTGTGATTCAATGGCATTAAAATAGCTTTTTTTACCAAAAAATTACAAAAAATTGCCCAACAGCTGGGGGCTTCGCCCCCAGACCCCCGTCTGTGATACGTTTGAGTTACACTGGCTTTCTCAAAACGTCTCCAAAGTTACGTATTTGCACTTTTCAACTATATTAGTTGAGGCTCTCTCCCTTTGCAAAATCCTGGTTAAGTGAAAAGCAGGCAAATTTTTGATGACGTCATTGCATGTGATTTGTGGTTTAGACCTCCCCAATCAAAAATTCTGGCTACGCCTTTAAATTGGAGATTGCCTGGAAAACTTTTTTGAAGACCTTTTTTTTTTGGAGAACACTTGCGGCTGTGTCCTTGGTCCTTGGCCTTGGCCTCGAGCATTCCTGTCCTTGGCCTCGAGAGGGTCTGTCCTCGGAAAGGCTGTCCTTGGCCTTGGCCTTGGCCTCGGATTTTTTTTGTGTCCTTGGCCTTGGCCTTGGCCTCGAGCCTTGTGTCCTCGACTCCACCTCTGTTGATTTTCACCTTGTATTCATCCACAAAAATGCCGAAAAACTTTTCGTTTATTCTTTGCTGCTGGTTTTTCAACCACGAAACGCAACCAAAAAAGTATATCGTTGAGAGGTCCCTGGGCAAATACCCTTCTCGTTTTGAAGTTACGAATACTCTTTTTAAATTAGGTCTTATTTTTGCCGAAACCTGTAGCGCCTGTAAGTTATTCAACGGCTGTTATTATGTTTAATATACGTTCTTCCATCTCATCTCCACCTCCTAACTATTTCTGCCGAAGTTGATTTAATGTTCCGTATTTCAGAGTGAATGATGGCAAATAACTTGGATATTAGTGCAGCTAAAAATTAAATAAATAAAACTGCTTTATTATGAAACTGCAAAGCCTTCAAAATCGTTTGGTATCAAGATCAACCATCATTCAAGTCGCATACAACTAGACTTTTGTGAAACTGCACAATCTGGAAGTTTCATTGCATATTTACGCTTCAATCCTTTTCATTGCGTTTTATTGCACGTTCAAAGCAAGCTACAGTAAATAAAGCACATGATAATCGTTTAAAACGTACTAGTATAACATCAAACTATGATACGTTTTCCAAACCTTCAACTCGAATGTGATACTGCGATTGCTACGTGGTGCGTAATTGAGATTCAATAAACTTTTTCTATTAACAAGAGACTCAGTTTTGCTCAAAATTTAAGAACTATGCCAGGCTCAAACGTAAAAAATAAATAAAAAAACGAAAAAAAATGAATTTCAAATCTAAAACGAAACCAAACTCTGTACAAATTTAAAACGACAACAGTGCAGTGATTTGCCAGTAGACTACTTGCAAGCAAAATTCCATTGATTCCGAAACTATTAAAAACTGTTGCACACTGCGCAGGCAATTGAGAAAACTTTTGGCTGGTGTTCTAAATTGAAAAACCTCGCTTTTTTGCTTTTGCAATATTACGATGCTGCAATAAAAACACCCAAAAAGTGTTTACTCAAAGGTGACAGAAGATTTGAAATAAAACAATTTTACAGATATGGTCGCTAAAATTGACATTGATGCACTCAAATTTACGAAAAAACGAGACTGAAAATTAGCGAAAAATTAAGATCGGCCAGCCTCAACTCAAAATTCACTGATTCTTGTAAAAAAGGGTAATTTGACAGAGTTCACCAGTGGTTCTCATTCTTAAACTGAGGTCCGCGAAGCAATATTTCGAGATCGCAAAGTATCTTTAACTATTATCTTAAAAAATATTGCTTGCAAAGTATCTTCAAAAATATTGCTGCAAGTAAACTATTATCAGAAACTAACTTATAACCAGTGTTGATACTAACATGCTAAGCTTTATCTGCGACAAACCTCTTATAAATTTTATTTTGCATGTTTTCCAGTATCTTTACGGACGTACCACAGGCATTTACGCAAACATAGAAAGTAGTTTTGCAACCAACGGATAGTGCTTATTGAAAATATTGAAAGAATTGTATGATCTATTTAACAGGGACACGAACTGGATTGAAAGTTTTTTCAGCTTTTCCGAATTCGACAAAAATATCTGAGTTTTTTTTTTCATTTTCAAGTTCATGTTCGAGTTTTGCAAAAAGCAAGTTTTCAGCAAGGTTTCATAATCGATAACTTTACTAATACACATTTTAGAAACGTGTATCATAAAAATCTTAATTTTCATCTTTCGCGTAAAATGGATTGTTTATTTTGTGCATTAGATTCTTTTGTGAAACGTAGAAATTTAATCGTAAAACAAAGTAATCATTACATTTTGCATGAAATACACTGCACATAACTAAAAATGTATACTGCACATCATGTAATAACTTATACCATTATCCGCAGAGTGACGTATAAAAACGAAAAAACATGTTTACAAAATTATATACGGTAAAGCAGGGGTAAACTTTTGCATTGTCGGGCGAAATAGAAACGACTGGACAAGTCGCGGGCCGAAGTTGGATTTTTTATTGAATATCAGGTTGTGATTCTGGCGGGGGCGCAACCACGATGCAACGAGGGTTGAGGCCGGGCGTTTACGAGGCATTAATTTACAACAGAATGAGGTTAATACGGGTTACCTTATACGCCATAAAGCGGAACTCCCAGCATTTGACAATTTTGTGATGTTTTTAAGTAACGTAGTTTTAGGCCTATTTTGGTCAAAATTTTTGTTCAGAAAATGCTGCATATTAATTTGCATTACATAAAAAAAGGTCTGAATAGGCTATATAAAAGAGGTAGATCTACGTAGGCGGTGGCAATAACTTATAATTTCGAAATTCAGTTATATTTTACCACACTATTTTAGCAAAAAAATCTGGAGAACGACTAGAGCGATCTTTGAAAAAAAATTAACTTATAGAACCTTTAATGAAAAATTGGCGTTCTACCAGCTATTACTACTTTTCTGTTGTGTTGGACAAACTAGTCCTATTCATGATTTTGCGTAAAACCTATGCACATCGACCACAGGAATTGGTTCCTCCAAAGTTAACAACGCTGATGAAGAAATTTGCTTTTGGATATGTATAGATTACTCAATTACTCACAAGCATAGAATTGTTTTGCAAAATTAAAGTATATCCTTTATCAACATAAAGAGAATTACTATTAAAATGAAAGGTGATCAATGAATAAATTTAAACTAGTCAATAATTTCATGTGTATGCCTAAGACTTTTTTTAAGAAATTTTCTTTTTTAACATTATCATTCATTAAACCTTACAGTTTTTGACGTACAAAGAAGGACTTACACAAAACCAAATGTGCAGCTAATTAATCTGCGCCAAACCTTCATTTTTCTAGGTAAATTTATCACAAATTTTATGCATTATTTTTTGACATATTTACTCCTCTTACCATGCCCTACTCTTAACAATTGAGTATGAAAACTAATAGATCACGCGCACGGCGGTTTTCAGTCTAAAAGTTTTAACGCAAAATAAAAAGGAAAAAAGTCTCTTAGCAAGTTAATATACTCGTATAAATCGTTGGAAATATACTTTCCTTCTTCAATGTTTTGTTTCATGCAAAACTAAAGCGCAGCGCTTCTTATCGCTAACATCATTAGCAGCGCGCATTACTTAATGATTAAAGCATTAAATGCGAATTTGACTTCTTTTTTGAAATTTGAAAACTGAAAAAAACAAAGTACGGTACTTTCATACGAAATAAATCAAGTTAGTATAATTTGCAACATTACCTCGTAAAAACTTGTTTAAAAGCTTACAATTAACACTACGTTATGCTTGCAAAAGGCTTTCTTATCGCTACTGTACACCTTTATATCTGCAGTACATTATGTTCGTACTAGATACTGTAATCTTTCCAAAATTTAAAGTTTTGTACGCATCATTGAAAACGTTTGCCACAGAAGCAAGTTTGGCATCTTAGTATTTTACACCGGTAATAATTTCCGATAACTAACTTGAAGCAATATTTTTTCTGATGATAACTAACTTGAAGCAATATTTTTCGAAGCACCAAAAGGCTAGTGCAGATCACAGGATTATGTCTCTCTGTGCCGGTATGTCTTTCTTTTTTGTCTGCATCCTATGTCCTGAGCGCTTTTTTGTGCACCCTTATGTCGGGTTTCGTCCAAAGAATGTGCTATGTCCGAAAAACCCTTCCCTGAACGCAGAACAAGTTAAATTAAAAACTTCGTTGAGGAGCTCGACTAGAACCTCGTCTCCAAGTTTTGGAAAGTTATGTAGATATAGGAATGCACGGTACCATATGACAGTTCTCTTTCACCTTGTTGTGAAAACAAAAAGAATAAGCCTTTAAATCTGTTGCTTCTTTAATAATATGTTGAACTTCTTTATGTCGATCTTTTTTTAAACATGGAAAAAATACGTGTACGGTCAATCAAAGTGCACACAAATGTTTGATAGTGTTCGACTTAGTGATCGGAACAAAAGTTCATGTGACTATGCTTCAGTTTTTCTGAACACGACGTTTCTTCTTTTGAGTGATTAAAGTGTCCAAATACGATTTAGCATTAACGGATCCAATTTCCACAAAGAAACCGGCAGGAAGACAAAAATCTAGCTGCGACGTGCCGTTGATTCAATTTTTGATTAAAATCCCAGCCATGTAAAACTGAAACCATAAGAAAAAAAGCAAAACAACATATATGATCTCGAGAACTTATGCAATGCAGCTGAGCGCAATCTTGACGGGCTTAATTAAATTATGTTTGCAAAGTTTCTAATTTTTGATAGAAGCAAACGTTACTCAAGTTAAAAAAAAGCTTTGCAGGTTTCTTTACCTAATTCAAGTCAATATCAAGAACAAATTAGCAGTGATGGATCTAGCATTTAGGGGGACCAAATCAAGGCTAACTATTAACTCGGGGGTCTACATTGAGTAGGACAGACGGTTATATTTATTTCTTTCCAATGTTGTTAAACTTCTTTACAAATGGTCGCCTAAATGTATCTATTCTAAACATTGCGTTAAAATTTAAGACAGCAAGCTTTAATAAAAAATTTATTGGCTTTTCTAACCAAAAACAAAATTTCCGTAACTGTAGTGTATTAATATCAAGTTGAAACTATTTACCAGCTGAGCTAATGTGTTTTAATGTTATATGATTACGAACGTAAGCACTTGATTAGCCTTAGCGCATGAAATCAGATAAAACTTCTGCGTTTAGAATCTTGTTTACGAGTAGTCTCTCACGTCTGCATTGAGTGTGTTATTGGAATCTTTTCATTACTTGAAAAGGACATTTTAAAGATTACGAGAGCCATATCAGCTCGCCAAACACCACAATTTGTTTAAATTTATACTCAGTTAAAAGATTGGCAAAGAGTAATACCAATCGTTCGACGCACGGTGTTAAATTCATATCAATTTTGTTGTGTTAGTTTAATTATGAGAGGCTGCAGACTTAACCATCTTGCCAGTCTTTTCGGACTTACATTTTTTGGCACAAAAAGCAAATTGAAGTTTCTGTTTTTTCACCTTTGCATTAGGTGTAGTATACTTGAATCTTTGACTTCCCAAAACGACGAAGGACTTATTACTTTATCAACATGTAAACAAGATGAACTCGCTCAACTCCATAGCGTTCTCTAAAATACAAAATTATTTTACAGTAACTCTAAACGCATGCACAGTAAGATTGGCAAAGGGGTCATTCCATGCTTAATTTAAAATGGCTTGTCACCATGCGTCACCAAACATGGATATTTGTTCTTAAACTTAAAGAGTATCACACAGAATAAAAACTTTAAAATTTTTTTTCAAATTCCTCTAGTGGTTTTCAAGTTATCGCAGTTTGAATTTTCGGCCACTAGAGGGAGATTTTGCTCCTGAGTTTTGAAAATAGTGCTGTAATTCCGTTTCTGAAGCAGTCTGATCCCTGAATATTGCTACATGGGGGTTTTTGAGGTCAAGGTTCCAATTCATTTTTGATGTCAAAATTGCAAAATTATGACTGCTTCATGATGAAAAATTGATTTTAAATTTTGACAAGAGCCCAACTTTGGGGGCGAATTTTGGGGTGTAGGCACGTCGCTGCGACAAAAAAATTTTTTCGTCTATATCTACATTGCACATAGTTTTTGAAAATATAACAGCTGTTTATTGGCATATGAACTGGAAAAGGTTTTTGTTTGGTTAGTAAATTCTAATAAACCCGCAATAGTAATGGTTGTATCACTTTGAAAATTGTTCAGATTTTCTGAAAAAAGTTTGGGAAACTAGTTGACTTGTTGTGTGAGGTAACTACAGTATAATTCAGGTATATATTGTAAATAGAAAAATCATTCCATCTATATATCACCAATAGATCGGTCAATCATGGTACTGCACGTGGAGTTTTACTCAAAAGCTCAAAAGTTTTATATTAGTTCAGAGGCAATAATTTTTTGTCAAAGACTCAAAGGGGTAGCTAGTTCAAGGAATAACCTACTAATAGCATTTACCAACTTTCTAAAGTGTTAGGTTCCTATTTTACAATAGCTGACAGGCTGACTATCTTGTAATGCCTGACAAGATGTATTGAAAAAATTAGTTTAATTTGTAAAGGGGTAGCTAGTTCAAGGAATAACCTACTAATAGCATTTTAACAAAAATGCAGTTTAATAGTCATTTATTAATAGATAATTTTATTAATATTTTTATTGATTTGTTTTATTAATGTTGTATTAATTTCATTTTATTGATAGTTTAATAGATAAAATAAAGCAGCTGCAGTTTAATAGTTTATTTTGTATGTATTCCTAAGGAGTAGCCTTGAGAGTAGCTTTTTACCAGTTCTCATTGAGAGTAACCTTCTAATATTTCTAAACTGCTTTTTAAAGTCTGTATTATCCGTTAGAAACTATCTTCAACAACATTATAAAAACTTCTAGTTCACCAATGCCTAAAGTTTTCAAAGAGCGGACCACATTACATTTTTTTCTGACCTTTAACAAGCAGGACAATTTTTATAAATTGATTGGATAATTTTTATCCCTAATACTGCTAATTTAAGTTTTGCATTGTTGTCCTTTTTTCAAATTAAATAATTTTCTAACCAGAGTTAATCTATAGTACAGAAAAAGTTCGTTTTATGTTCGCCAAAAATCAAAGTTTGTTCAATTATTCAGAACTTTTTCTTACACAACAAACACAGTCCTGCTTGTTACACAGGACCACCATATCCAGATTTTGTTAAGGGAGAGGCTCAAAAAGATAACATTTTTTTATGTCAAACTTTCAACAGTATCTAGCACCCAACGAGTTGAATAAACTGCTGTGTGTTTAAAATGCATCAAGAACAACATAAGGAATGTTTCCCACGTGCTAGGTAGTTTGTATGACTTTATGCTAAAAATAGTCTTTTTAACAGTTTAGCTTCATTGGCATTTGCAAGAAATTTTCTTTTTAGAGCCACTTCAAAGAATTAAATTACTAAAAAATTCATCCCCCCACTTGTACTGTATAGGTCAGGTTCAAAACGTGTTCAAAAGTTAGCATATTTGGGTAAACTTTAAAATAACTTGGCTGAAGAGGAAGGCTTTATACCACACAAAGTCTTATTTTCAGCCAACACAACTAAATGCATTCAGTACAAACCACCAGGTGTACAGCTGTGATCCTTATTTTAGAAATGGTAACTGTGTAATTAAAATAAAAATTATTCAATCAAATGAGTAGTTATTATACTCTGTAGCTAATGTAGTGACCAATGAAACACAAATTTGCTAGTTTCTAAAGTAATCGTAGCACCAATATTAAGCAAAAAATTCACATAATTTATTGCATTTAGTGATTAAAATTAACGTAAAAACCTAGCGTCAACAAATTTGACAAAAACAATTTTTTCGGTAAAAAAATTGCAAGCATCAAAAAACTTTAAAACTTAGGCAGCTCTGTTTTTAGTCGAACAGTTATTGATAACATGAATTCATGTAGCCTGGGAAGTATTTTGGAAGATACTTAATGCCACAAAACCACTTAGAGCAGAAAAATTGAACTCAATAAACACATGTACAATAAAAAAGTAAAAACAACAACTACTCTTGAAGCATTATTATACTTTATTTGTTTTACATAAACCATAAAAAAATGAGTTAAGAATCACAAATAGTTAAAATTTAAAAACACCGCTACAGGCTGTTTCCCCCAGCAGCATTTTTTTTTGAACTTTCTGCATTATTAACAGGCTCTGGCCCATGTCAATTGAGAACTTTGGAAACTGGGAAGACAGTGTACAAGTTAAAGTGATACTGTATGCATGTATATCATAGTTGAGTCACACAACAATGCTTTTTGTTTAAGATTTTTTGCCAATTTTCAAAGTAATGCAATCATGAATATTGTAGATTTATTAAGAATTAACTATCCAAACAAAAACCTTTTCCAGTGCATATCCCAATAAAAAGTAAATAAAAAACTATAATATTTTCAAAAACCATGTGCAATGTAGATACAGATAAAAAAAATTTTTTGTTGCAGCGTCATGCCAACACCCTGAAATTTGCCCTTAAAGTTGGGCTCTTGTCAAAATTTAAAATCAATTTTTCATCATCAAGCAGTCATAATTTTGCAATTTTAACATCAAAAATGAATTCCTTGACCTCAAAAACATTATGAAGCAATGTTCAGGGATCAGACTGCTTCAGAAACGGAATTACAGCACTATTTTCAAAACTCGGGAGCAAAATCTCCCTCTAGTGGCCGAAAATTCAAACTGCGATAACTTGAAAACCACTAGAGGTATTCAAAAAAAAATGTTTTATTCATTATCATTTTTTTACAACTTTAGCCTGAAAAACAAGTTTGTAATATACCAAACACATGGCTCCAAAAAAATTAAAATTTTTTGAATTAAGCAAGGAATGACCCAAAGATTAAATTCAATTGTCTATTGTACGATGTTAAATTCATATTAATTTTGTTATATTTGTTTAATTATGAGTAACTGAAACGTTAACAATCTTGCCAGTCTTTTCAGACGGGGGTTTTTGGTATTATGAAGCCTCTCATAAAGAAATAGCTTCAAGGCTATTGCATGCACCTACTTTGCTATTTTATGCTGTGGGCTGTATTTTGGGGTCCACAACAAACTGATCGCTAACAAACAGACCACGAATTAACTGAACCCAATTGATTGAGAAGGGCAGTCATAAAAATTATATTATTATTTTTCTTTCAGAGAAAGCTTTTAAAATAGTTCTGTTGCAAGTATCAGCAATGTGCTATACCAAAAAAAAACTATATCAACCTGTATAGGCCACTGCGGTCACGGCACTAAAAACGAACTTAAAAGCATAATTTTTTTAGAAATTTGAAAAATTCAATATATACATTGAAAATCAATATAAGATTATTTAATTTATTCTACAGTGTTTGCCACAAATACAATTTTTGCATTTTTCTTTAAAAATAGATATATTGAAACCACGTCTATTTCTTTGTTTTCATTTCAGTAGACTTGGTATTTTATACCAATATTTCTTGATATAACATTATACATATTTTGCCTGAGCCAGAGTTGGTTTAAATTTATTTCACATTATGCAACTATGTCATAAAAATATGGGATTAAACAATATGATCAATGGATGACCAATCAAAAACAGTCATAACAAAAAACCTGGTAATATTTTACTAGCTCAATGATGTCGAACTAAATGGCATTTTTTGTCTTTAATCTGTGAATTCTTGTTTGCTTTTTCAAGGATCAAGTATAAAATTTGAGTAACATTACAGGGTTAGTTTTAAGAGTTAGGATTTCAGTTTGGTCAGATTTAAGCCAGAATTGATCACAAAAAGAAGTACAAGTTTCTAGAAGTTTCAGGTGAAATAAACCTTCCTAAACCATTAACTAAAATTGATATTTTAAAGCTGTTGAAGATAATTTTTATGCTGAGATCACTGCATTACTCATTAGCACCATATGTTCAGCATTAAAAGCAGCAGGGTGAAGCATCCACCGTGTGTGGTAGATAGGTGGCAGCTTGACTGGAAGACTGCAAGGTCCCTTTGCTGTCCCTTGGTCAACGAAACTTGGTGAACAAAACATAATTACAATTATTACATGGAAATTAATCAACATCAATTAGATAGATTCAACATATTGCATAGATTTACCTTAGCAATTGATAAAACATTACACATTTTACAAGTAGTCAATCAACAATGCAAACTAAAATAGTACTCTGACTGTGTATACAAACAGAAATTCAAACACTTACTTCATCTGTGCATATCAGGTATTGTATGGCAAATACCAGTACTGTGTATGATAACATAACAGATAATTTAAGATAAAAACCAGCTTCTGTACCACTACCAACTACCATCACATATTTTTGCCATTACTGCATCATCGAAATTAGTGATAGACAGAGTAGGATATGAAGAGACTTATTCTGCATGCATACACATTTGAATGAGTTTCATTTTGTTTGGAAAGTCTTTCTCAAACACAGGTATCTGATAATCCAGATTGATTTGCTAGCTCCTAAACAGCCATTTTGCATGTGCGATTATACTGCAACTTTATACTACAGCAGGCCTATAGATTTTTCAGATACACAGCTGCATGAATTACTTAAACTTATTAAACACAAAAATCTGTAAAACATTGCAAAATGGAAGAGGAGTGCTGTAACTTTTGAACTTGTACTGTCTGATACTAGAGATAAAAACTTATAAAAAAAAAACAACTAAATTTGAAGAACAATTAGAAAAACTGGAAGAACGATGGAGCTGTTGTGTAAGTTTAACTCCTTTCTCACAGTTTAATTTAGCCTACTTCACTTTTACAATCTTGTTTGTTTGCAGAAGACCTATTGCAAATTGCCATGATTTACTGAGAACTTGCTTGCTGAGTGGATTGGCAAAATTGGGTTCTCCCTAAGCTTCAAAAACACTGCTAGGCTGCTTAATCTGCTAGAGCAATACTGTAAAGTATATACTATGCCTACATAGTCTACTCAGTCAGTCAGCTAACTTGTTCTGCACACTACAATGCAGCCTACAAGCTGCTGCCGCTGCCTTCTGTTTCCAACTGCACAACTGCCATACATTCTTTCAAACAAATATTGTGGTTAATAGTTTAACACAAGCTTTCAAGATTTCACCGACTCTAACTTGCATATTTGCTAGTAACCCCAACAATTTCCAACATAACCTCAAATATATGCTGAGCAGTCATACCTGAGCAGTTTTTCTATTGTGACGTTGCAGTGACCTGGGGTTAAATAGCGTTATGCACTGAAATGTGGAACAAATTGGAAATATGCATCCCGGACCAGGGGCCCCTTAATTCAAACTTTTAACAATTTATATGCAAAACCTGTGAGAGATCTAAGAGTTTTGTCCTAAAACTTGCAACCCCAGGCCTTCGTTTAACGTTGTTATGAACTTACTGCTATAACACAGGCGGTATTGCAAACCCCCCAATTGAAATACTACCAATAATAAATATACTGAGAGAATAGCCAATATGTTGTTCTTGTCTGGAATTGAAGTTTCTCAAAGTTGGGATTTACGCATACAAAAGTATATAAGTAATAATGATGACAACCATGTGTCCACATCATAATAATGATGACAACCATGTGTCCACATCATAATAATATCATGCAATTTTTGGACGTATCAAAAACTGTCAAGTGACTTGACTCGAGTCCTTCACCTTTTGAAAAAAAAGTTATTTTAGTTTTGCTTTAAATGTTTTTGCTATTAAGAACTAACTTAAGGGCGCGATCTTATCGCAGAATCATAGGTGTAGCAAGGGGGGTGCGGCCCAAGGGATTCGGGCTCCCTCAATCGAAATGCCACCAATGACAAAAATTTGACAAAAAAGCCTTGTTCCTTCATTTTCAGTTTCTTTTAGCATCTCTGCATACACCAGTAATTAACAATAAATAACATTGAAGACCAGGCGCCTCGAAGCACCCCCTTATTACAGTTTTTTCCAACCAAGTTAAACGTACAACCAGGTGAAATCAAAGGTTTTTGTCTAAAAAGTTGGTTTCCAAAGTTTTAGTGGTTGCTGCAACCACATTGTCATTGGATTCTTCAGAAGCCTGCTCAGATGCATCATCATCATCACATGATCCTGCAACATTTTTGAATGCATTGACAGTTGCAAAAGTATCTTTACTCTCTAGAACTTTGGGATTTTTGTAACGCTCGTATTAATCAATGTTATGTTTGTTTTCTTTGTTGGTTAGTAACTTGACGATCCACTCTTACAATCACCATTTTCCTGCTAGTTCTTTGATCCAACAGAAAGTCCGTATCTTCCGAAGGTACTTTAAGCTCTGGCTCGCATTGCAAACACTTGCGCTGGTGCATTGACAGGCAATTATATCAAAAAGCACTTGGGCATTTGTTTCAAACTCGTTCAATTTCTTCAGATAAGTGTAGTTGGAGTGAGAGCAATCTTTGCAAGGTTTCATCAAATTTCTATATCAGTCATAATATTGAGTTAATTTTTCGCAAATTTTATGCTTGGACATCACCGGAATACATTTATAACTCCATACATCAATCAGTTTTTCACAAATTGTTTGGGATGAGACAGATTTTTTATCGGAATTCTTTTTGACATTATCTCGCATAAGCAAACAGTAGCTCATCATTTCATGATAAGTAGTATAGTTAAATTTCTGCCATTAAACTCTGTTGGATAGCCAAATAAAGGATAATTATAGCTACTTATTGTTACCATTTTGTTTTGTTTTTGCTAATTTTAACTGGCAATACCGGTAATAGATGCAAAACAGTTTCATGGTAAGGAGTAAAATTTCTCAACAAAAATGAAAACAATGAATAAAGATATTTTGCCATAGTGCTGGATGATACTGTCGGTGACAAAGTGGACAATTAGAGAACTGTTTCTCCCAACAGGTTGGTAAAAAGACCTAAGAAATATCTGTAAACATGATTAGGCTACATTTGTTAACTGATTGAAAACTTGAGCTGCTTTCGTCAGGGGGTAACAATACACAAAAAACTCTCTATTATATTAGGCTATGCTCTTATATGAAAAAAGTTAGAAGCAGTAAAGGGTTGCTTTTACATTCTTTTGCTGTGATGGCTAGGATATTAAAAAATAATCCCACCAAAGCATCATAGTTTTGTAACTTATTTAAGCCCCTTCAAAATTAGACCGTAGCTAGTTAGAACTGTACCCTGGCTCTATCATCATTTCATGACCTGACATCATTTATCTATCACCATTTCATGACACGACGAGTATTAGATCTATAGCTTGGATTGGTGTCAAAAAATGCAGCTGTGATGTTACGCTAAAATAGCCTGCTAAGATCAACAAATCATTGTTAAGGTTGAATTACGTGTAAAACGCTGATTGGCTCAACACTTACCGGTACCTTACTTCTGAACTTGGAAACGCAGCACCAACAGCAGCCATATACTATGATTTATACAGTTATATAGCCTAGCTGTTTCTTTGAACTACGAAAAATTGCAAACATTGTGAACCCTGCAAAACTACTTTGATGTTCTCCTGCCCTATCAACACTACTGCATCTTCGCTAGTGACTCTTTCAACTAGCGTTTAGGCTATAGCTTAGTACGCAAGTTGCTACCGCCTATTTCAGTATCAGTAATTGTAAGCCTGCTCCGCTGAGTTTCGTCTGGATGGCTACCACACATAATGCGTAAAAGGATGCGTCATGGCAAAGACTTGTTTTAGGATTTGTCACGTCATAGATTAACAATACACTAAAAGTTCATATTCTACAAGTGAAGAAAATATGCTTCAATTTTTATTTCAGAGCATTAGTAAAGTGATGGGTAAGAATTTATTTATGTTAATCGCATTTCGTTGGCACATATTGATACGCTTATTTAATTCCTTTCTTGTTATGGTATATTATGATTTATTCGTCCGCCTACCACTAATATTTCGAAATAACTGCAAAATAGGCAATTCTGTCGCATTTTGCATTTTTCACATCGATTGGGGCAGTACCTGGAGCTGGATAATTTGAAAGATATTTTTCTTCATTTAACGGAAAAAAGCAATGATGAAATCTCGGTAAAGACCTTTTTGTTTTATTTATTTGTTTATTTTTTTTGGCCTTTACGTAAAGTAAACGGTAATAAAACATCGATATTGCGGGGAAGATCTTTTTGCATTTCAAACCAACAAAAGTTTTTGGGTGAAGGTAACTGAAATTTAATGAAAATGGGCAGCGAAATCTTGGTAAAGACTTTTTCATTTTTTTTTTTTTTGTTGAGCCTTTACCTAAATTTAATGGAAAAAAGGATCAAAATTGCGGTAAAGATCTTGTTTTGGTCTTCACTTAGTTTAACGGAAAAAAGCAAAAGAAACGAAATCTCGGCAAAGACGTTTTTTCTTGGTCTTCACCTAAAGTAAAATGCACTAAATTGCACGTTGATAATACATGGTTCTTCCTCTTTGGTGATAAAAATATGGTCGCTCTATTTTATTTTCAGTGTAGAGTGCATGCAGTCTTCAGCAAAAACCTCTTTCGTTTAATTTACACTAAATGCTAGTTGTCGTTTGCTACTAGGCTCAGCCTATTCGTCAACGTCATTTACATTTACTACCAAAGGTGGGCACTGGCACGTCAAAAATAATTCGGTACTCGGTACTCTGCAACAAAAGTACCGAATTACTTTTCCAGTACTCGGTACCGGTACTTTAAATTTTTTTTATACTTTTTTTAACGGAAACGGGGTCTTTTTATTGGAGTCTATACTTGGCACCGAATGAGAAATTTGGGCGAGAATAGGTAACTGACAACACGATCAATGTAACGGTAGGTCACAAAACAAGTAAGTTTGCGTCTCACGTTAATTTCTGCTTAAATTACATTAACGCAAAATGTCATTTCGGCTTTAACTTTGGTTATACAGTACAAAACACAGTTTCAGTCTGTGGAGTTACACTTTAAGCAAATTTTTGGTTCTTGATTGCATTCAAGACTTACACTAATGGTAAATTTTATGTGCTGTATGAACTTGTACAGTGCATGTACTTATCCCGGTCTGCTCACAAGAATTGAAAACCATTATCTCGAAAAAAAATCTTGTAGTTTTGGTAATTAATGATTTAATAAGACCACTCTCCGTGACTTTTTACAAAGGCTATAATAAAACTACACAAAACTTGGTTTATAGCAAGGGTTATAATGATTAATGGAATAGAATATCCCAATGACATAGACACAGAACTTCATGCAATTTAGGAAAAATATCCAAAAAATCGAGTTGCTTCCAGAATAGAATCTAGAGAGCTCTTTAACATTGTTATTGTTATTACCAGGGTGTTGGAGCACGGCAAATTTTGAAGGTGCTCCAGCTCCTGCTCCGGAGCTCTTTGCTATCCTGTCATTGCTCCGGCTCTAGCACCGGAGCTGATTTAAAAAAGCTGCTCTGCTTCGGCTCCAGCTCCGGGATTATTCAGACTGGTACAGTGTTTTAGTTTTACGTTGTCATTATAGCCACCCACATTTTTATCAATTAAAATAAATTTCGATATAAACTCTGCTCAAAAACACAAAACCAACACATAGACGTAGCCAGGATTTTTGATTGGGGTGGAACCACAAATCACAAGCGGTGATGTCATGAAAAAATTTTGGAAGAGGAACTTTTTTGGGACTAAGATATCGTAGAGTAGATAATTACCAGCAGCCGTGGTATGATTTTATTATAGGTAACGGTCAAAATGTCTTAATTGATAGATGTGTTGAGTAAACTAGTGTAACTCAAGCGTATCGCAGATGGGGGTCTGGGGGGAAGCCCTCAGAAACTAGCATGGCTATATGTCTCGAGAGCAACCTTTTGTGGTCTCGATCTCGGTCTTGGTCTCGAACCTCGGCGGTCTCGGTCTCGTAGCCTAAAATTGGTCTCGAGACCGGTGATAAAATATGCTTTAGAATTTACGACGGGAGATTTTTTCTAAGCTTTGAAAAGCAAAACTAGAATAAAAAACGTTTTTGCTCAAATTTTTTCTCACGCCAAAGTAGGAGGTAATTGCACCAACGTTTTCACATCGTTAACCTAGATTAAGCACTTTTTTTCCGAGCGGTTTTCACTCCGGTTTGAACAACGCAAATTGTGAAACTTCATAGTGCAAACGCTTTAAAACGATAACTTCGATCACATGATGAATGTTGGGTGGAATTAGGTAAGTAGCGAAAACAGTTGCGCTCAAATTGGGCAAAAACTCTTTAGTTTTGCCTCTAATGACTGGATTTTGTTTTTCAGTTACTTATCGCAACTTTTTTATTCCGCTGTTTGAAACCTTGAAAAACAATTTGAAACCTTGAAAAACGCAAGCTTCAAAACTGTGTTTGAAAAGTAGTTTTCGCTACTTTTGACCCATTCACACCGGCGGAAAGTTTAATTCCTCGTCGTCAAAACCGCTATGTGTAAACGATTTTTTTTGTCACGTATAAACGCGACAGATTTTATCACCAGATGCAGAGCTTAGTTATCAAACCTACTCATAGGTGGGCACTGGACAAGTTAATGCAAAACATTATATTCGTTAACCACTAGTCCGTTAACAAACTTCACACCTCCGTTAACGTTAATCCGTTATTTTCAGCTTTAATTAACGGAAGTTAATAACGTCCGTTAATTCGTTAACATTTTGCGGGTAAATTACTTTTTTTTTATTCACTCACTTCTAGAACACGTATTGACGCTGTTGAGCTGATTGTAAAGAAACATTTATTGCTGTGATGGTCTTTTTGTGTTTTGGAAGTTGCATTTTACAGCGTAATCTAATTTCAAGATAAAAATAAGTTCAAATGCACTAACGAAGCTGCAATCGGAAAAGCTGTGGAAATTGTGAACAGCGATAATTAATAGATCTATGAGGCTGCAGCTTATTATTTGCCACAAAAAAGCTCTCTTTTCTTTGATAAAACTCGTACTAACACGCAACAAGTGTTGCCAGTGCCAACTGGTTTGTACCGGTACGATGAATGAATGGTGCAAGATAATAACAATCGAAAACGTTAACGGAAGTTAACAGAATTTAACGGAAGTTAACAGAACTTAACGGAAGATAATTTAGTCCGTTAACAAAACTTAACGAAAGTTAATTTAGTTCGTTAACATGAAAAAACTTTTTAACGGATTAACGAAATAATGAAAAAGTTAGCTTCGTTATTAACGGATTAACGACTAACGGACTTGTGCCCACCTATGAACCTACTGTATATCTAAAGACAGAGGCTATTTTGCCTGAAGAGGCAAAAGAGCCCCTTGTTATTTTGCCATTTGGAATCAAAATAGTCCTAAACGCTATTTTGCCTCCAGCGCCGAAATAGCCCTAACCCTTTCCGGTTACCTAAGCCTTATCCAAGCCCTAATCCTAATCGCAAACTTAACCCTAACCAAGAATGGCAGTACGGTACTGTACGTTCAGAATTTGCGTACTACGTACCTCTCACCTTGAACCGTACCGTACCAGCGTACCGTACTTTAGTTTAATTTTTAAAGCGTACCGTACCAACGTAACGTACCCGCACCATTACAAAAAAGGCGAACCGTACCAGCGTATCATACTTCTTAGAAAAAATTGAGGCGTACCGTACCGTACTTACGTACCGTACTGCCATCCTTGCTTTCAACTACTCGCAACTTTAACTGATTTTAAAATCACTAGTCTATAAATCAACGATCTCAATTCTCACGTTTAACGTCGGCTTCAGCTGTCTTTTACCTCTACCTACAAAAATCCGGTGCAACGTGCAAAAAGTCTGGGATTTTAAAATTCAAACAGCGTACCAACGCACCGAACCCGTACCATTACAAAAGAGGCAAACCATATCAGCGTACCGTACTTCTTAGCAAAAATTGAGGCATACCGTACCGTACCAACGTACCGTACCGTACTGCCATCCTTGACCCTAACCCAAACAGAGTGAAAATACGATTTTGCTTTTGGAGGCAAAATAGCCACCTCTATTTATAAACGCGACCGGTTAAATATTTTGAAAAACTTAGATTTGTAATATAAAGAATTGTTAAAGGGGCATTGGAGTCTAATTTTTTAATTTTAACGCCAAATTTATAAAAAATAATTGATTAGCAACGCTTTTGTCCCGTTTTTTTATTGTTCGAGGTTAACTAGCTTCAAGGGAAAAGATTTTGAAATATGGGAAAAAAATTTGCAGGGGCAACATTACATCAAATTTGCATAAGCGATTTCTAAACCAACTTTGGGAAAAATTTCTAAACCAACTTTCTAAAAAATTATAGGTCTGGGAGTGACGACGTGCCTTTGGCAGGTTTTCTGCTGCGGCTTCGGTTCTTAGATGAGTTTTTAAAAGTGGAATTCATCTTAGTAGTTTAAATTTACATCTTTTAGCTCAAGCATATTTAATTTAGTGCACTTAAAAGAAAAAATGAAAAGTAGGCCCAGGGCCGTGCTTAGGTGGTTCAGCCCCCCCCCTGAAAACTCAAGACTGGGCCCCTTTCGAAACGTTTAAATTTGCACATTTTTGCAATCGGCTTAAATAGTCACTTAACTTTCACATATCTAAGACGCACTGCTTTTCTAAAACCAGGATTGTAGAAAAGCACGAAAATTTACAGTTAAATTTACATTAATGATATCCAAAAGATAAAATGAACCAGTATATACAGCTACTCCGTGTTAATTACAAAAATCAATAGAATTATCGTTTGAGAGAGAGTTTTATTGAATTCCAAAGACTATTAATACTGTATTGTTACAATGTTACGTGAAAAATTAATTTGGGTACTTGAGCTGTAATTATGTGTTAAAGATGTGATCCTTTTAAGCTGCTGTAGTGGCATCAATGATCCTAAAAAGATCTGTATTGAACTCTAGGAACAAAGGATTTAATGAAATAAATTTTAACTTGTATTGCTGACATCCAGGCGCGTAGCCAGAAATTCGCAATCAGGGGGGCTTTTCTGGAGGCGTAGCCTCCTGCGCTCAAAAATTTTGCATTTTTTTGCAAAAATAATTTAATTTTAGGGCTATTTTAATCAAAAATAATGCTTTTAAATCGTGGCATAAAAATTGTCTGCGCAACATGATTTGACTGGTTGCATTTGTAACGTTCGTATCAAAAGGACGCGTCCCAATGCGGTCGACCGGCTCGGTTGAACAACCTATCGAGCTGCTATCCGGGTTGAGTAAATAACCAATTGATCCAATTAATCTTTCACTTGTGGCTACGTTGGAGCTGACGCTACACATTAATGGACTATATGGGAGGTGGCTAATGATAGCATAGTAGTTCTTTTGCTTACATGTTGGTAAATCATAAAATTCTATTATTCAATAAAACTCACATGAAGTAATCTATTTTGTCTATATTTTATAAAGAAAATAATTGAGGGCGGGCTTATGGAAAGATATTTGAAAGAAGTGATTGGTAATTAAATAACACTGAATAGCCCCCCTCCCCCCTACTTATTCTGAGTTTATAATATATTTGTTAATAAAGCCTTTGTTTGGCGTTTTTACTCTAGCAATGAAATTTGATTGTTTATTTTTGGGCATTTTCCAAAGTTTTTATTGATATGTGCCTTTAATTTTTGAGCCCCCCCCCCCCCCCCCCCGCCCCCCTGAATATATGTTTCAAAAGATACTTTAAATAACTCTTTAGTCCATTCCAGTAGAGATGGCAACAGCGTAGCGTAC
Source organism: Trididemnum nubilum (assembly GCA_963965965.1). Lineage (NCBI taxonomy): Eukaryota > Metazoa > Chordata > Ascidiacea > Aplousobranchia > Didemnidae > Trididemnum > Trididemnum nubilum. The sequence continues at coordinate 35,527,267 of OZ014484.1, read as the reverse complement.
GCGGCCGCGCGCTGTTGTTGGTGCATCGCGCAGCGTGGCAACTAAAATCTGCATTACGTCACAGCATCAGCGCAGCGCCGCGTACAATAATTTTTTTACATTTTTTTTAGAATTATCGCTGGTGATTTTTTCTTTATGAACAACAATGGTTAGTCTGGATATAACTGTTAGTATTACTATTATATGAATTGAAGACAATGCGTGCTACTAAAGCAGTATAAGGTGCCTTCGGTTTAAGTTTATTTTTTCAGAATTCGGAGCATCCTAGAATCGGCTATTTTGCCACAAGAAACTTAGATTTGATCGGCTTAACGTGTTTTTTGACACCAACAAACAGATTTTGGTTTTGGTAGGCTAGACTAGGAAAGGCTTACGACGTTCGGTGAGAAGATGAAACAAAGGCAGACAAATGTAGAAGAAACAGGTTTGTGGGAAACAATTATCAGAGTAGAGGCACAAAACAAAGCCTAGCGACACACCCACCCTGTACGCAGTAGGCCTATGGTATTGGTACAAGCCCAAGGCTAGACAACAGTTTCTACTACACATGCACTTGCATTTCAGAGTGACTCTGACAGAATTAGTTCAGTGTAGCCTATTCGTCAATAGGTCATGGCATCAAGAATTAGGCTTTCGGTCCTATGCTGTATGTCTGTAGCCTATCTCAGATCAGATAGTGATAGACCTATGTAGTAGAGTACGAAGACTAGGCTACGCAAATTTCCAATGACAGAATAGCCTACGTAGTAGAAAAATTTATTCCACAATCAAACACACATGCAAACGGCAAAGGTATGATACATATGGTAGTTTCATACAAGTGTGGTAGCTTGTGACAGCATGCAGAGCAAGTGATACCTTATACAGTATTTCATTATTTGAGCTACTGGTTCAAGATTAGTACACAGTAGTTGAATGGAATCATCAGGTAGACTGGTAGATTGTTTTTGATTGCCAAAACATGGTGCAGAAAAACTGAGAGAAAGCACACACGAGGCAAATTGAACCTGAAGGCCTATAAATGAACGACTAATCTCACGTCGCATGTTTTTTTAGTTTTTACTCGGCCATTTTCAAAGTTAACGAGTGCGAAGTTTCAGACTTTTACTTATAACTCAATAATGGTTTGATCTAGCTTCATGAAATTTTGACAGCAGTCTGAGATTCATAAGTCTTTTGTGTGTGCCAAATTTCAAGGCAATGAGTCCTGTTACTTCAGGTTTAGGACCCGAAAACTACTTCAAAAGTTTGGTGTAAAAAGCGGTCTTATTCAAAAACGGTTCAAGTACGGCAAAAAATATTTCACATGGTTACGGTATATGTCGTAAGATACTTTTTCATCCCTACGTGCACTTTTAGCCGCATTGAGTTTTTTTTTCTTTTTCCATTTTTTGCTTTCTAAATTTTGTGCACTCTTCTTCTCCTAAACCACACAACATTGATATCTAATTTTTGTGTAAATTTGTTGAGCTGCAAATGCAAATTTGTCTCCTGAAATGTTTTGAGGCTTCTCCCCAAAACCCCCCCAAAATGGGGCTCTAAAAAACTAACTTTTTGTATTGCTCAAGCTAGGGTCATAGTTATTTGTTTATATTGGTAGATATTTAAGCAACAAATAGCTTGACATAGTATGGGGGTACCACCTCCCCAGGGGCCCCCAAATGGACTCCTCAAAAATAATTTTTTTGAACGGCTCAAGCTAGGGCATTACTTTTTTTATATAGGCAGATGTTTAAAAAACAAAATTTCGACGTGGTTTGAGAGAGCGACCCTTTTGAAAACTCTCCAAAATAGTACCCCTAAAATCAATTTTTTTACGTGTCGTAAGCTAGAGAGCTAATTTTTTTCTGATGCTAGTGAAAATTTAAAAGATATTTAACTTGCGGTGCGGCGCGGTGCAGCGTTAACTTAGTTGTGTTTGGATGCGGTGCGGTGCAGCATGGGGACAAGGTTTGCGGATGCAGCGCAGCATGCAGATGCATTTTTTGTTATCCGCGCCATCTCTACATTCCAGCACAAAAAACAGTCTCAGAAGAGCTAAAAACGTGGCATTTTCCTTTTTCTGCATTTTGGTTGACAGGCCAATAAGAAAGATATGCCCCCTCCCCCCCGCCCCCCCTGGCTACGCTACTGCTGACATCTAAAGGCAATCTGACTGTAACCATAACTAGACTGACTCTGGACGTTGTGCAATCGACTGGTAAGCTGAACATCTGAATTGATTAACTAGCTAAGACAAAGCGATTGTGATTCTATTACACCATAGATGAAATTGTAGCGCAGCAGCAGAGACAACAGGTACAGCGAGCGTATTTTCAGTCTCTTATGCCATTTCAAATTGATAATGCGCTTTAATTTTGTTCTAAATATTGCAAAAAGTACTAACACTGATCAATAATACCAACTTTTAAAGTAGAAGTAGTAAAGCAAAAAGTGGGGCTCCCATTTTGGCTGGGGCGCTCCCGACCGGGGGGTTTGGGGCTGCCTTGCCGCGGCCCTGAGTAGGCCTATTTTTGGCCTAGTTGTTCTTGTGATTATTGGGGTAAAATAACCTGTTTAAATTGCTGTAGATTAGACCAAACTTTACTGTTTTTTATAATTTCCTAATAGGCTAGGCTTACATACCGTAAGTAATGATTAATGTCAGCTAGCGTGTAGTAGCCCTAGTAACAGTAACAGCGACACCAAACGTAGACAAATTTTTAAAAAAGTGAAAGAAATTCTACGAAATAAGGGAAAATATAAATCTAATAATCTTTTAATGTAGTAATCGTAGAATTCTGAAGTTGAGCTCAAAAAAATTTTTTTAAATACAAATTTTGTTTCAAATGCAAAAATTAAATAAAACTTAGGCTTCAATGCCCCTTTAACAGTGTCGTCTGTCTATATAGAGTTATTTGTTGTTTTTAGTACTTTGTTTTGAAGAATTTAAATAGGATTTTAATCGCAGTTTTAGCTGCACTACCCCTGCCAAGAATACGTATGAAAAGAACTCGTAGTATAAAGATATGAGGTTTTTAATATTAAGATAATATAGCGTCAGACTCCAATGTAGCCACAAGTAGAAGTTTAAAGGATCAAATTGGTTATTAGCTCAAGCTGGAGAGTTGCTCGTAGGTTGTTCCTCTGAGGTGGTCAACCGCATTGGTAGGCGTCTATATGACTCGAATGTTACCATAAGTTTTCATGTTAGATCTTATTTATCATATGTATAATATCGATTTATATATTATTTTCATATTAGCTATTTTAGCAGAAAAATGAATGTTCAGATTCAAGGTTTTTCAAAAATTTTTTGCCGGGTATTTTCAGAGGTATCGTTCTCTTTCAAGCACAGTGCTGGAACAGCGCTGTTTCGAGTTTTTTGCTCTCATTTTTAAAACCTGTTGTTCTGAAGACATGAGTTTCGTGCAAGCTGATTCATGACTTGTAATAGCTTGCCGTGTGAAAACTGCTCTCAAGTGTTGTTTTGCCAAACTCATAATTAGCTATTCTTTTTTGTATGTTAATTTAGTTAAACCGGAATGAACCCTTTGATGAATAACGATTTGGAAAATTATTGTTTTGCGTTAAATATAGAGGTCTCTGAGTTATTTGTTTTGACTGTGGTTTCTTTTTTTTTGTTGAATGTGTATCATTTTGTTGTTAACAGTTTTAGCTACGGTTGTGCGTGTAAGAAAATTACTGCGGTTTATTCGTGACAGAAACTACAGTTGTTTTACTAACAGTATTTGATGAATTCAAAACCCTATACTTCACTTCTAACAGAATATAAAACAACATATTTTCTGATAGTCTTTAAATTATTATTTAGAGTTTCATTAATTTTGTAGTGGCAAGTAATCAGTTGATTCGTCAGTAGCGTATAACTACTGATATTTTTGCCGAGCTTGAACTCGAAAAAATTAATTTTCCGAACTCAAACTTATATTCGGACTTGCTAAAATAGACCGAACTCGAATAAAAATTGATCGAGTTACGCGCTTGAAAATTCCTCCTAATCAAATATATCCTGGCTGCGTTGTTGCAGCAACCTTTCAGTAGCGTACGCAGGATTTTGGAAAGGGGGAGGGGGGGCTAGAAAATTCAAAAAATTTGAGAAAGCAAAAATCAAAATGAAATTTTTTTTCCGCGCAGAATCAGTCTAGTTTTCCTGTCCAAAATCAGTTGAAGATCAAAAAATTAAAAATAAAGGTCTTCACTCAAATTTAGCCCGTTTTTTTCCCCGAAAATAGGTGAAGACCAAAGAAATAAAGGTCTTCACTCAAATTTAGTCCGGTTTTTGGCCCAAAATTGAGTGCAGGCCAAAAACAAAGATCTTCGCCTACCGTTTGTGTGCTCAAACCTTCTCCCCAAGTTACAAAGGGGGAGCCACGCCGCAATTTTGCATACTATTCTATGCTAATCATACTATCCTGGAGACCAAAAGGAGGGGGCCATGGCCCAAAGCCCCCCCTAAATACGTCTCTGCTACCTTTAATATGGTACTTCAAATATACAGTGAGTATTTATGATTTCTTTATTTGGTAATTTTATTTCATTAAGTTTTCGTCAACTTTATTGATACGTAATTCCTGAAGAAAATGAAGATGATTAGGCTTCGATCTTTGAGTAAGAGGCATTAATTTTACTTGAAGGCACTCTTCAAAAAAAATTTTGGTGAAAATGTACATAAAATGACGTCGTCGAGATGTTTCGATGAAATAATCACTTGGACTAACGCAATTTGTCATCTGAATCGATTTATATAATCATATACCAACTTACGAGCAAATTTAAGCCCAAAAAAGCTTTTTTCAAAAAATCGAAAAAAACATTTATGACGTCATTTTTCCGGTGTTGGTCTCAAACTTTGCCGGTCTCAGTCTCGAAACCAAAATCGAGAACGAGACCGGTCTTGGTCTTGCTCTCGGAAAAGTTTCGCTGTCTCGATCTTGGTCTCGAAGGAGTCAGACTCGACTACAGCCCAGGAAACTGGGCGATTTATTGAAAAAGCAAGCTATTTTAATAATAATATAAAAATTGCAATTTATATCCCCCTTGAGATAACACCAACAAGTGTCAATGCAACTGACCTAGGGGCCAAAGTAACATTCAAATAGCTTTACAGAAATAAAATTAATACTCAACAGAGGTACTAATTCTACAGCAATAAGCAGCAAAATACTGGCATCAAACAGTGGTAATATCCTCAAAAGCTAAATTAAAATAAAATGCTTTTAGACGTTTCTTAAAAAGGGACAAACTTTCAATTTCACGCAGAGATAGTGGCAACGAATTCCATACTTTGGGTGATGCACACGAAAACATAGATTGGGATCTAGCAAAGTTTAAGCTAGTCACCGTTTGAAGCAGCCAATTATCATCATTAACACGCAAGCTATATCTTTCCGAAACAGAACGAGAGTTGATTAAATTTTTCAAATATGTAGGAGCATAACCATGCAGGCACTTGTGAGTGAGCAAAGCAATTTTGAATTCAATACGATATTTCACTGGTAAAAAATGAAGGCTTTTCAAATATGGTAGCATATGCTTACGCAAAGCAGAACCACGAAGTCCAAAAATAATCTCACTGCAGAATATAAAACTTTTGTCAACTTGTGCAATAAATATTCTGGTAAGTTATAAAACAAGGCATTGAATCACATTGAATCATCATAATGCCATTGAATCACATTTTGCATGAGTTCAGAGCCATTTGAAAGAACTAGATTTTAACATTTGAAAGCCAATTCAAAGAATTATATTGTTTAATCCTCCATTTACTTACAATTTAAGTTTAAAACAAGTTTACAATCTTGCTCTTTGGGTTTAAATTTTGTACGGGATTTGGCCCAGGAAGGGGGAAGTAAAGTACATTGTATCTTGCAATATTTTAGCAGTAAATAATACAATATTCCCCTCGACGACATTCCTTAGAGATTTTTGTTTTGTCACGTCATGAAAATAGCCAGTTGTATAAGTACATATATGGCCAAAGGGCCTAGGCTCTCTCAATTCAAATTCAATAATTTGTTCAATGAGCATTTCCATCAGCTAATTTTGTTTGAAAACTATAGTGTCGCGTAAAAACTGGCTAGTTGGAGGTCAATTGTTATTGAAAAGTATTACAATAGATGGTTACGCTTACTAACCATGTTATTGACTAGACCGAGCAGGATTTACATTGCTCAGAGCCCCTGGCACTTTGGAGATTTTTGCAAAACTTTCTTGTCAAATATAGGTGAAGGCCAAAAAAAGTCTAACCATTTGAGCACGGGGCCCCTGACACTGTGCCATATGGTAAATTTTCCTCTGGCTATTACATTACGTTTATAAAAAAGTTAGATGAGGGCCTGAGTAAGCAACCTTTAGGGCAAAACCCTTAACTTCATCTAGGTTACACATAAAATTGGTTGGCAAAAAAATTAAAAGGGTGCGGGCCCTTGGTCGTCAATATTTATAGTTAATTACAGTTAAACGTGCGTATGTTGTACACAGAAAATGCTAAAGGAAACTGACACTGAAGAAACAATTAAGCTTTTCTGTCACATTTTTATCGTTGGCGGCATTTCAATTGAGGGGATGGGGGGGTAGGCCCCTTGGCTACGCCTATGACCCAAAATGCTGCGCACAATTTAATGACATGTAGTAACTAAGCAGTAGCTAATACTAGAGAAAGCTGTAATTAAATCAGGGGTGTCCAACTTTTTTCAGTCACGGGCCAAATTTGCTGTTCTAAAATTTTCTTGGGCCAAAATTTAGTAGTGAGCAATCTTCTTCTTCCAAAAGTCAGGTCTTCCAATGGATTTTGTGGTGTTCTCAAAAAAAAAAAAATCTTCATTCAGATCGGATCGGTTGCTTTTGCCAAAAACTAGGCGAGGACCAAAAAAAAAGGTCTTCAGTCCACCAATTCCTATGGATGTTGTGGTGTTCTCCAAAGCGCAAATAAAAAAAGAAGTTTAAGGACTCGCTTCTGTAACTCACAGCATCCTGTCAGCGCGTAAGGATCAATTAACCATACCCTGTAAAAACCTTTGGCGGGCCACTTTGAAACCTTCGGCGGGTCACAAGTGGCCCGCGGGCCACGTGTTGGACGCCCCTGAATTAAATAATATAAGAGTTAGATGCGGCAATTTTAAGCATAAAGGCAAAAATTTTTTTTGCAGATGATCCATCCATTTAGGGCAAAAATATCTTTTGATTGCAATAGCTTTTGATAATAGAACAACAATCAATCTTATTAGATGCAACGCAAATGGTTACAATTAGAATAGTTGATTTTGGTTTTATCTAACAGAAGCTCCTTTTAAACTTTTTACAAGGCCATTTTATGACTTTGCATTTTGTAGTTACACTCAAATTAAAAACAGTGATAAAAAAAGCGATAGGCAACTAAGAAGATCTGGAGCTGGGAAGCTATCTTACAGTAACGTTGCTCCGGTTCCAGCTCCAGTTCCACCTAAATTTAAATGTGAGCTCCAGCTTCGGTTTCTGCTCAGGCAAAAATGGCCTGCTCCGGGACTCCGGCTCCAACACCCTGGTTACACCCTTCAAAAAAATTTTAAAAAAATGATCAAAGCGAAAATAATAAAGTACCGGAAAAAAGTACCGATTTAGCAAAATCATACTAATTTGGTACCGGTACATATTTTAAAAAGTACTGGCGATACCGGTACGGAAAAAGTAATTCGGTACAATGATTTGGTACAAAAGTAATTCGGAACTACCCACTTTTGTTTACTACAATGCTAAAGTAAAAATATTCTGGTTATTTTTCGCCTTGTTTCAGTGATTATTTGTCCAATAATTAGCAAAACACCGTATAAGAGCCAACAACCAGGCCTGTTAGTACTGATAGTAATTAAGATATTTTTTGATTTGTCGATATGAAAGAAGCATTTTTGAAGCAACTGATACTTCATATTTTTCCTGATCAAAATGATCATTGTGCAAGCGAAATTGCTCAATGCTTAAAAAAATTAGATGTTGTCAAAATAGACGACTTGCGTTTCGTTAAAGAAAAAGATCTTCCAACACACTTGAGTCCAAAACAAGCAGAAAAACTAACGAATGCATTGAAAGAAATAGGGTCCAATCGTTCTATCTTTGAAGAAAACGAACAACCAGTAAAGTTGACCAAAATAAAAGCCAGGCGTATCACTGAAGCTCTAAAAACTATGAAGGAGTCTTTTCGCAACGATTTTTCTCCACCAACAACCTCCGATACCGGAAATCAATCACAAACCCCTCATATTAGAGTAACTAGTGATAGTAGTGATGATGCAAATGATGACATCGGTTCAAAAATTACAATTGGAAAAAGGCCTCATAACTTCCCCATTTCCAATGCAAACACTTCTTTCGAATACGAGAATGATTCGTATCGTTTTAATTATGACACTGCGATGTTGTTAAAGGACCCAGAGCAGATGGTGGTAAATCATCTGGACCCAGAAACTTATGAAAAGCAGTTATCTTTGAGCAACTCATACGATATCAATTGGGATGAGAGCCGAGCCCTTCTCATCAACATTCTCAAAAAGAGAGATAATGCATCCATTGATTCAAGGCGCTTGAAAACTATATTGCCTCAGCTTGGATTCAAAGAGTCAAATGTTATTCTCAAAGAAGACATCACAAGCGAAGAAATACTTAAATGCATTGAAGAAGAATTTCTTATCAAAATTGCAACTGCACAAAAAGACCAAGAAAAAAAAGCATTAGCTTTGTTGTATATCGGCTCACATGGAGGCCGAGATGAAAACAACAACGATTTCTTTGAAGATGTCAATGGGAAAGCAGTCTTTTATCGTGATCTCATAGACCTATTTAAAAATTCCAAATATCAAGATAACTTAGCAGGAAACCCCAAAGTGTTTTGGTTTCAGTTTTGCAGAAAAAAAGTTCTATTAAATCAAATTCCAAAAAACCAAGAGGTTTCCTCAGATTCGTCTTGTTACGAAATGGAAGATGGCAAATTTAAGCCCCAAAATATCATTGAATTGTTCAAAAGAAACTGCAAGGCTGCAAAGTTTCATCCTGATCAAACTGATATTGGAGCAGAATTGGAGAATATATTTGTAGGGTGTGCCACAATACCAGGAACTGCGGCATGGCGTGTTCCCGAAAGGGGAGCGGTATTTGTATGTGCAATTGCGTTGATTGTTTGCACGCATGCTCACAAAGATGATCTGGAGGAGTTGTACAAAAAAGTTCAACTATCCATGAAAAAGATTAAAGAAGAATCAAAACTAAGTTTTTTGAACATAGCAGAGGATGCATTTTGCAATTTCCATCCATGGAAATTATTTTTTCGTCCTGTAACGTCAACGGCAAAGAGATGCAAGAAGGACACACAATGACAAAGCAATTAAGCGTTGAGGATTGAAACTGTTCAACTATAAACCATATAATATATACACTTTACGTAGAAAGTGTTGTAGATAGTTAAAAGATTCTGATTTAGAGTGCAAGTTCATGGTAAGCTCAACAACAGGCAATAGCACCCAATAAAATTCACAAGCTTACTACTTTTTGTCGGCCCATCGTTTTGGCACTGTCAGTTACACGTTATATTTATGATTGTGCTGTAGTTGCGTAATCTCCATGTTTTATTTAAAAAAATTCTTGAACCTTTTAGGTACAAAGTTGCAGTAGAATTAATGAAACCCTGTGTAAGCACAAAAACAGCATCTTTGCTTCAATGTTGATAAAACATTTTCCTTTTCTTTCAACATTATTAACCTCCATATTTTAACATAACCTTGTTTTGCGCAGTTTGTACCTCCTTTGATTTGGCCTTTATAATATCAATGCAATCCATTGTAATTTTATAAAAAAAATCTAGTGTTTTATTTTTCTTCAGCACTACAAAGCTACAGTGAATTGCTGTTATTTTCAAAACGAGTGCTTATTTAGTCACATAAAATCTATTGTCTTAGCCTTGCCTACAGTCTGCGTAAATACGTAAACGTAAGAGCATATTATTGGTTTATTTTAAACAGAAATTCGGTAGGTCTTGTATACCGCCTTACCAGCGTTTACATCTTACCAGCATTGCCAGTTGGTTAAAATAAACTAAGATAGTACGCTCGTATTGCTCACAATTTTTTGCATAGGGTAAACCGGTAGCTGTAATCAACTCTTTTACTCCCAAACTGCATGTATTTTAAAAACTTTTTTCAATGTCATTGTAATTAGTAATGCTGTATCTTCTTTGGTGATTCTTATCTGTGATAAATTGACATCTTTAAGGACGTAAAGCAAGATTATCTGTTCCTGTGCGTTGATGAACCAAAAATTAGGATTTTTTAGCTGGAAAAATGTCTCAATTAGGTGGCGTGCTGAAAAAACTAGTGCAACTCAAGCATGTCAAAACCCGGGTTTAGGCGATTTTTGCGGTTCTTTGGCAAAATAGCCATTTTAATGCCAATTGGATTACATTTCACACGTTTATGAACTCATATATTGAAAGAATTAAAATGCTAATATTTGAAAGTCATTTCAAAGAATTAAATTTCCTAACGCCTTCACAGCCTCCTCGTTCTTAAGGTCAAGTCCAAAACACGTTTAAATACTTGTAGTTGGGAGTCAAATTTTCTAAGTGACTTGGCTAAAGCTCCCCGTTGGTTGCGCCACTGCGCAGTATTAATGCAGATGGTTTTGGGTTGAACTTACATTATATTTCCCGGTTTCCTCCCTCATTTTGCCTCTTCCTACATCTTACTGCATAGTACAGCGACCTCTAATGCGTCATGGACAGTTTTGCCGAGTGTGTGTAATAATATCCTAAGTATTGTACGATGCGCACTGCGCAGCGCAGTCAAGTGCAAACTGAAAAGCGTCACTCAATGATAAATTCTTTGCCAGTTTGAAATCAAAGGTTTTGTTTAGCTCACGGTTCGATTCCCAAATTGGCTTTGCATTGTTGCGTTTTTGAAAAAAATTTATTTAACTCCTATTTCACATCGGAGTCATTTTTGTGATAGTCTACCCCAGTGCCGTCGCTACGGGGGGGCAGGGGGCTGTGCCCCCCCTAACGGTTGCTTGTGCCTCCCATTTTTGCTTACTCAAAATAATGCTTTTGGAAGATCAAGTAACGGCAAGACAACAGACAATGATGGTAAAACAAAAGTAATAATTACCTTCAACATAATTCTCCTTTGACGTTTTCTCGGTTCTTTGTGAAACAGCTTGCAACCAAATGCTGTACATAAATCTGACGCAATAATCCGTCTTATTAACTTGCCTTTACGGATGTGTCGCGGAAGAGAGATGTAAGCCTGCGAAATCGTTACCGGCACTTTGCTGGTGATTATGACATGAAACAATACGTGAAAACATTTTTTTTCAAAGACCAGCAGTTGTGATTTTTAGAGCACACTCAAGATTTTGAAGTCGCAGTCAGTGGCTCAACCATGGTGAAAGGATTCAGCCCCCGAAGCCAAGTCACCTAGAGAATTTAACCTCAAAATACGAGAGTTTAAACTATTTTAAGTTTGACCTAAGGGGGGCTGAAGGAGCTAAGCAATTTAATTCTTTGAAATGACTTCTGAATTTTAGCAATTTGGTTATTCATATGCTGGCTTCAGAAAGTGCGAAACGTGATTAAAATGGCGTTAAATTTGCTATTTTTTTTGCTGCGAAATAACAAAAATCGCCCATTGTCTGGGGGCCCGCCCCCATGCCCACGTCCACAGTCACTACATATTTAGTAACTATTCTGTGACTCGCTTGAGTTGCATCAGTTTGTTCAGCACGGGGCCTAAATCAGATAATTTTTGTGCAAAAAAAACTTACTTTTTATTTATCAATCTAAGCGAAATCTTGTTTGCGTGTCTGGTAGCATTCACTGCTGTACATAGATTTTTCAGGAGAATATACGTCGCATACGAAACAAGCTAAGAAACGCTGCTGGCTTTATAGGTCTCTTTTTTTTTGGACATGAATACAGAATTTTTGAAATTGCGCATATTGGTAGCTGTACTACATCTAAAATTAGTTTTTATATGCAAAATTTTAGTTTATTTTAGTGCCATCTCCCACACTTTCGGTTAGTGCCCTCTCACTTCCTTTGCTCTGGCAACGGCACTGGTCTACCTGTCGTGATTCTTGTGGTTGCCAACCTGACTAAAGATTTAAGAGCAAAATCAAAGAAAAGTAGATTCTGCCATGAAGTCAATTAACAGATGCAGAGCGCCTGCTTAAAAAACGCAGTATTGCTACTGTCTTTTGGTAAGCAGTGGAGTTTCAAGAGATAAAAAGCTATGGTATCAGATTTTCCATTGTTATCATGTTTTTAGTAGACAGTAAATCATAGCGACATATATTGCTTTTTAATTGTAGGTTGTATTGTTGCTTTTTGCTTGGTTAACGCTCAGCTTTAGTTTCTAATTACGTTAAAAAGTTTTATGGGTATTTTATGTTTGGAAACGCTTTGATGTATAACGTGTATTTGCTTTTTCTTCTATTACCTTTCACTAGATCATTTTAGCACTTCGTTTATTTTTGCGTTTACTATCTTACATACCTTATTAGATTTACTCTAACATAGAGCTATGTCAGTGATTGAAGCCGTAAGTTTTTGGCTGTTTTCTTAATGAGAATAATTAATAATTAATCGATACATTACGCTCCCTAAAATTAAAAACGATTATGCAACAATGACATGCAAAATTATTACAGATAACGCTACAAAATTGTCAAGTTGATTGTTGGCAAGGGATGATATTATGTTGTAGTATTTTTATCCACTTTTTCTGTTTTTTTTTTTTAAATTTTACTGCAATCAAACCGGAAAATGAAAAAACTTTTAACCGATGTTGCAAGTTATTATATTGCTGTCTTTGCATAATTGGTTTTGGGTTTTGAAATGTTTCTCTTTCAAGACGCAATAATTTTGTTGGATAGTCCTACTGCATATATTGTTTTATGCTTTTGTAACCACAAAAATAAAATAAGAAGTTAGAAAATGATTTAAGAATCATAAACAAATGAATTATTTAATCAGTTTAGGCACTCTGCCTTAGAGTGTAATCATTTAAAACACAATGTAAAAATATTCTTTCGAGCACTTATGCGCTAACCATAGAAAAACTAAAAAAATTCGCGACGAAAAAGCTCATGTGCTAAGTACTGGTATAGACTTATTGAGTAAATTTTATTTTACGCACTACGAAATATCTTAAACATTAGCTTCTTTGTTGTCTTATAAACCTTTATATTTGTGTATATACAGCATTTTAAAACTAATTGCATGTAACACGTGATGTATAATTCCTTTTAGCTTCAAAGGAATAGTTTATTGAACTTTTTAGTTGTATTGCTGATACCTTTACAGTATAATTGTCCCTCCAATTTGTAGAAGAATATGCTACTCAGTATAGGATAAGGTGCTTTTTAGCAATGGCTGCTGCCAAGACACAACTATGTCTATTTATCGATTAAGTTATCTTTTGTAATAATACTACTAAATTTAGCTAACTGCTTTTTTACGTCTACTTGTTACAGTCGAATGCATTTAGATAAAGTTGAATCTTAAAGGTATGGTTCTAGTAATAAATGCTGAAATGATGTTTGAGGATAATATTCGAACGTGTTGGACCAATTTTTAAAAAAGACTTTGAATGATCTAATCGATTAGATAATTATTAATGTTTAGTCAATTGATTATTTGCATCTTTATCCCCTCTTATTTTGAGAAAGCGATGGCGTCGCTATTTTTTCTATACATTTGGCATCCGCTTAGCTTCTCCTTTTCGAGATTCAAAAATAGGTTTAAGCAAAACTTCCGAAAGTGTATTGCTGTGCTTTCTGGCTGTTTTCTCTTTGCAATGTTTGAACGAATTTAGTCAGGGAGCACCATGATTAAAAAACTTCCGGTTTCGTTCGTTGCTTCCTGGCCTGATTGTTAGGCTTATTGTGCGATATCTTGATTGTATTATCGATCAGGCGAAACAATAAATGAATGAATAAATGTACAACTTCAAGCAATTTAACCCTTTAATGCAGGTCACTGTGTCGAATCGACTCGAGGAAATTTCAAAACGAAAATTTTTTGGGATACTTTTGTCCGAAAATCGAGAAATTTCTTGACTTTTCCTAAAGTTTATTCAAATTTGTGATGGTAAAAAGTTTGTCATCAAAAAATTTATCGTTTTAATGCAATTAACAGTTTGTTGAACTAGACCCTGAGTTTTTAGGCAAATATGAGGCATTACAGCTGCCAAAACAAAATTTAAATGCCCTGGAACCGGCAAATTCTTTCACGCTGTCTGGTTTTCAAGAAATTCGTCATTACGTCGTTTTGCGGCGAAAGCGTTGCGCGCTGTCATGTGCGAAATCGGCAGCGTAACTTGTTTCGAAAACTATTTAAGCAAATAAAACTTTGTATGGAGGTAATCAACAGGGCATGGTATGAAATGGAATTAAAGACAATTTTTCCATATTCCATACTGGTAATTTTCTTCCGTTCCATTTCCATTCCATACCAAAAATCTTCCATTCCATATTCCATTCCATACTAAAATTTTCTTCCATATTCCATTCCATACTTCCATACCAAAGAAATTTTATACTGAAAGCAACGTAACGTATATATATATTTTGTTGCTTTGCACCTTTGCAATGTTGTAAGCAACCGCTCGTGAAGGTGCGCCAACAATACTAAGATGCAACGACCGGTATCTGGTATGCATATTGCACATGGTTAAATGCAAAGGCGTAGCCTGGATTTTGAATTGGGAGAAGGGCTAAACCGCAAATCATGCAATGACGTCATCAGAAGTTTTTGAAAAGAGGAATTTTTTATGGGAGAAAGAATGAAAGATCAAAAGCTGGGCGTCTGATTTGGATCGTAACCTGGATTTGCTATAGAGGAAGGACCAGAACCGCAAGTTAAAAATTTTTCTATCCGATCAAAATTGGGAGACGTGGTGAGCAAATTAATGCAACTCAAACATGTCACAGAGGGGGCGCAGGGTCTCCGCCCCCAGGCGCTGGGCAATTTTTTGTAATTTTCTGGAAAAAATGGCTATTTGTGATGCGATTTGAATCACACTTCACACATTTTCAGAGTTATTTAAAAGAACAAGATTTTTGGAGTTTGAAAGCCAATTGAAAAAATTACTCCCTTTACTTCAGCTCAAGTTCAAAACAAGTTTAAAATCTTACATTTTGGGGTTAAATTTTGTGACTTGGCCCATGTCAGGGAAATCAAGGTACATTGCTTTCTGCAACATTTTTAGCATTAAATAATGCACTCGAAGATTTGCCTTTCAAGATTTTTGTTTAGTCATGAAAATAACCTGTTTTAGGATTATATGTACGACCAGGGGCCCAGGCACACTTGATTCAAATTCAATTATGTGTTCAATAAGCATTTCCCCTAATTAGGTTTTTTCAAAAGCATTTTGAAAAACTGACGAGATGGAGGGGGATTGTTATTTAAAGATGGTAATTTAAAGTTATTTAAAGTTGGTACATAAATGGTCACTAATCATGTTATTGTAATATAAAAGGTAGCTGGGGGCCTAAAACATATTATTGCATAAACAAGTTAGATGAGTGCCTGAGATTGCACCTTTTAGAACAAAAACGCTGAATTTCTCCCGGCTTGTACATTTAAATTGGTTGGTAAAAATTTAAATTGAGAGGGCATGGACCCTCTGGTCGCCAATATTAATATTAAGTTATTGCTAATTGCCGTTGTAGGCATGTACTGTTGCACTCCAAAAATGCTAAAAGAAACTGAATAAATAGGATTTGTGTCATCATTTTTTATCATTGGTAGCATTTCAACTGGGGGGGAGGGGAGCAGAGGGCCCGGTTCTTCTGCCTATGCCTATGGTTTAATGATTACCGTACAAGTTTGCCCTCACATCAACTAGAACATTTACCGTAATAGAAATACCAAGCTTTAACACCAAAAAGAATTACTACACCTCGTAAGCTTAAAAACATTTCTATACCTCGTAAGCTTAAAGTAATTACTATACCTCGTAAGCTTAAATATAAATAACATTAAGCTGAAACGGGAATGAAATAGCAAATACGAGTTTTCGTGGCAATGTAAGGAAATAAAATTTACGACTGGGCATATTGTCAGCCTCAAAATAAAAAAACAAGTCAAATTTATCAAGATCGTCAACTGCAACATCAATGCTGCAATTAAATTGCAATGTACTTACAAGGATGCAATACGTACACTGTTTGCGCAATGTACACAACCAAAGTACCGCGATTTGTCGACAAATAATATGCGTAGATATCGAAGTTGAATACTTCTGTGACAATATTATTTATCACTACCCGACAGCGGTATGTATTTTTCTGTAAATGCAATGCACGAAATCTAGTATGGAATTGGTATGGAAGTATGAAAGATTGTCTTCCATTCCATTCTTGATATCTTCCATTCCATTCCATTCTGGCATCTTCCATATTCCATACCGAAATTTCCGTTCCATTCCATTCTATTCCATACCATGCCCTGGTAATCAATTATGCTGATTCATGAAAAGAGATAACGCTTGTTTCACTTTACGACTTTTTATGTTTTGATACACAGCTATTGCGTTTGTAATGAAACCAGAAAGTTACAATATGTAATCACTTTATAACTTTGGAAGTTTTTGTTTTCGTTTTTTTCCAATTAATTTTTTTTTTTCTTGGCAAAAATTCACCTTTTATTCGTATCAGCGTTACTTGGCAAGAATGCAAACTGTTTGACTAATGTTGCTACAGTGTTACACGTGTTTCTAAATACACTACCTCATAAACTATATATATAATACAAACAAACCCGAAAATTCAAAGAAAGAACAACTAAATTTTAAACATTCAACAGAAATCAGCGTGGTTCGCATTTTATTGTTGTTGGACTGGAAGGGCTTATTTTGAAATTCTTCTGCAATATTTATATTTTCAGATTGCTTGAATTCAGGTTTTGAAAAGATTTTTTTTCTTGTTGGTAAACTTTTCTACCTCCGCTACCCAAAAAAGTTAATTGAAAATTTTGTTATTTAGGGCGCACGGACATAAGGGCGCAGAGACGTAAATCTGCCATCTGCGCTAACATTTTTGTGCTTCGGAAAATAATTATGTTATCAGAGAAACGAACTTGACTAATAATTATTTTATTTAATTTTTAAAAGCCAAGTATTGAAAAAAAGTTTTTTGAATTTACTTCTTGCCTTGTGGGCTCCGCCAACTCCTCACACAAATTCGGCGGAATAAAGCGAGAAAATGAGTGATTTAGTTTGATTTGGCTTCACGCGGGGATAAAAGACTAATTATGATTGTTTGCTTAACGGATTAAGTACAACCATAGATTCTTTATTTGTAGACTAGAAACTGACGCGCAAAGAAAAAACGAAGAGAATTGAAGAGAAAAAGACTTCTCTCGTTGCGAAGTTTTTTTGGCCACGAGTGAATTATTCGACACGATAAGGTTTTTCGTGGTAAGTTCAAATGCACAGTACAAGCGGAAGCATAAGAAAACTTAGGCAATTCGAAGCTTACAACAGAAGCCATAGATCAGCCGACTAAAAAACCCAAAAGAAGTTTCCAGTTGAATCAAAATTAGCACAAATGAAGATAGATACAGAGGTGGTGAAAGTAGCCGAAACACAAAGGCATTGCTACTTACTCTGAAATCCACTTCAAGTGAAAATACAAGTACGGCGAATTATTTTCAATTAAGTGAAAGTAGTCTAAATTAATTCTATGTATTGAAAGTGGTTTCAAAATATAATACTGTCTCAACTGCTAATGCTTGTACCCACCAAAAACAAAATTTTAAAATAACTCGCCATATCTCAAGATTTTGTCTACAGTACAAATTTCACGTTCGAGACCTATACGAACATATTTTCAATAAGCAGTTTTGCCCGATAGAATGAGAATAACTTTTTTTTTTACGTCAGGTCGTAGTAAAATCATGGTAAAATCACCAAATAAAACAACTTCGTTACTGTCTAGGTCTGGATATGTGGTATGAAAGAACCTCTTTCACAAGGTAACTGGAAAATAGAAATCACGGTGAATTTCAGATTCGACAAAATATGTAATTTTTTTTCTGTTTTCAACGGTATCAAAATGTGTAAGTGTATGCATATAAGGACTTGCTGATAGCGCAGTAGAAAAAAATTGACTCGGAGCGACAGCCAGACGGGGCAAGGCCTAGCTCAGCCCGCCTGGAAATTTTTGCTTGTCATACATGCACAGTGGCGTAGGCTTAGGCAAGATTTTCCAAAAGGGTGTGCATGATTCAAAACTTAAAATTGGCATCATAAGTTTGGGGTCTGGGTCAAAGTCCCAGCCGCCGGAGATGACAAGGAGGTGTGGGGGAGAAACCTTCGGCGCTCAGAGATTTTTACGTTTACAAAAATAACTCTGTATTAAGATCTTTTTAGATTAGATTTCGGATTAAAAGATATGCTTCGAACGGTGCAAAATATACACAAAAACAACTGAAGGGCACAAGCCAAATAATACACTTCGCCATTTGTTTCCGCAAGTATTATACGTAAGGCCAAGAAAGAAAGTAAAAATTTTGTAGATATAATGGTGACAGGTTTTTTTGCAACATGCCAAGCATTAAACGCTAAGTTATTGGCATTGGCCCCGAAACATCTGAGTATAACGTGCCTCCACCAGCTGGTTGAAATTCTACTTCTTAACAAGCCATTGTCTAGTTCGATCATTAGATATAGAGCAATAGTGCCATGTCTTTTTTGTTGCGGTTTAGAGTGTGGTGAACTTGAATTGAGTAAAGTCGACAGGGAGGCCGAGATGGTAACAAAGCCGTTGTTTTTACGATGACTCTGATTATATGATCTGGGTTCAACCCAACCCCTGGTCCATAGGCGTAGCCAGGGGGGGGCCAGGGGGCCCGGGCCCCCCCCCCAATCAAAATACCACTAACGACAAAAAGTTATGACAACATAGCCTGGCGATGTTTAGTTGCAGTTTTTTTTCAGTAATTACGCACATAACAGTAATTAACAATAATATTAGTGACAACAAGTGAGTCCCGGGGCCCCCAACTAACCACCAGGGGGCCCTTACTAACAACTAGGGGGCCCTGGAATCCTTAACCGACAACTAGGGGGTCCGGGACCCCTAACTGAAAACCAGCGGGCCCATAACTGACGACCAGGGGCCCCAGGGCCCCTAGCTAACAATCAAGGGACCCTTAACCAACAACCAGGGGGTCCCTTAACTGACAACCAGGGGGGCCCAGACCCCTAACCGACAACCAGGGGGCCCCTAAACGACAACCAGGGGGCCCAGGGCTCCTAACCAACAACCAGGGGCCCCGGAGTGCCTAACTGACGACCAGGGGCCCCCGGGGCCCCTAACTCACGACCAGGGAGCCCCAGGGCCCCTAAATAACAACCAGGGGGCCCCTAACCAACAACCAGGGGGCCAGGAGCCCCCTAACTGACAACGAGGGGCCCCGGGGCCCTCCTAACTGACGACCAGGGGGCCCCAGGGCCCCTGACCAACAACCAAGGGGTCCTGGAGTCCCTAACTGACGACCAGGGGGCCCCGGGGCCCCTAACTCACGACCAGGGAGCCCCAGGGCCCCTAATTAACAACCAGAGGGCCTGGGCTCCTAACCGACAAGCAATGGGCTACGGGGTCTCTAACTGGCAACCAGGGAGCCCAGCAAGGGCCCCTGACTGACGACCAAGGTTTCCGGGCCAGGGGCCCCCTTAATGCAAATTTTTAACAATTTATATGCAAAACCTGTGAGAAATCTAAGAGTTTTGACCTAAAAGTTGCCACCCCAGGCCCTCGTTTAACGTTATTATGAACTTAATTATTTACTGCTAAAGTATTGCAGGAGGCAATGTTCGTTACTTCCCCCTATAGACCAAATCACTTACAATTAAAATTTTACACCATAATGCAAGATTCTAAGCGTGTTTTGGGATTTAATTGCAAAAAGAGGATTGAACAACTAAATTTTTTCGATTGGCTTTGAAATGTTAAAAATCTAGTCCTTTGAAATGGCTCTGAACTCGTGCGAAATGTGATCCAATGGGATTTAAATCGTTTTTTTTCCAAAAACTTACAAAAATTGCCAAGCGGCTGGGGGCTTTGCCCCCAGACCCCCATAGCCATCGGCGGCTGGGGGCTCTGCCCCCAGACCCCCGTCTCTGATACGTTTGAGTACACTAGCTTACTCAACACGTCTTCCAAGTTAGACTTTTACACTTTTCAACAATTAGTTTTCGCCTTCTCCCTTTACCAAAATCCTGGCAAAGTGCTATCAGGCTACGGCTTCAGATCTTCCATTCTACGATATCTTTGCCCCACAAAAAATTACTTTTTCGAAAATTTCTGATGACGTCATTGCATGTGATTTGTGGTTTGGGCCCCTCCCCAATCAAAAATCCTGGCTACGCCTATGCCCTGGTCACGTTGTTGTGTCTTCGGATAAGACGCTTTACGATGATTATCTCTGCTGGTGGCTTCAAACAAGGAGAATATTCAGTGGACAAGAATGATAAGAAATTTACAGAAACATTGGATCACTGGAAACTCCTAAGCAGGTGCGGATTCCTTCAAGCACGAAGTAGTCATTGCCATGAAAAGTGCGCGGATCGTCCAAAATTTAGCGTCAGACGCTATCTGGTGGCAGGTAGATAAATATGCGCTACAAAAAAAGTCGAAAAAACTGTTTAAAGCAGAAATATATTGGCATGAGCAAAAAAATTGAAATCTGCACACTCTTGCCCTCGAGCTGATTAAAATAATGCTAACATGCCAGGTATAGCGTAAGGCTTTCCCACGTGCAATCCGTGCATGCCTTATGGTAATGTAATTACGCGATTTTAACTTTTTCCACACATTTTTTGAATTGTGCCATGGCCCAAAAACGGGGGGGCATGGCACAATATTCCCCCTATTTGTGCTACTCACAGTACATTTACTTGCGGAATTTTGTGACCACATAAACTCGAAACTTGACCATAGCAAGTTAGAGTATCATCACGGTCGCAGCCAGACGGGTTATTCAGCGGGATAACGTACGTTTTCAGTTTTAGAAAAAGTACGGTGATTCTCTTATAAATGCTGGAGTTGAATCTTTTGCAGCAAAAACTAGAGGGGGAAAAATTAGATAGATATTTTTTACCGCAAGTTACGGATCTGTTTTTAAAATATTTACAAAATACCAAAGATTTACGTAGTAGACTATAGTAGGCTAGAGGTTCCGAGAATCTAAACTCAAAGCTTTTCATGGGTCATCATTGTCTGTTTTTAGAGTATGGACGTTTTAGCCGAGACGCAGGAACCTAACTCAAGTGTCATTGATGAGGGTCGTGCGTTTCAAAACTTTGCTGCGATTTACAGCACCTAACGCCTTTCTGAGATCTAAGGGTTTATACTCCCTTTTTTTTTAAAGATTTTTATCTCTTGCTTGCGTGGAGCTGCTATCATTGAAAAAGGATACCACTAAATCGCTAGCATCACGCCTCTCGCGTTCGATCTGCTCTAACACTATTTGCATCAAAGTCTATTTCAACCTAGCCTACCGTATATCGTTTATATGAAGTCTACAAGCCACAACGTTAACCCAGGGATATATAGAACACCGGGATTGCTCGCTCCAGCGATTTCAGTTTTTTTGGTGGACAACAGAAGGGCTACTTTAGTCAGCTAAAGTGTCTTCGTAGAGGTACTTGGTGTGCAGTGGAGCAGGTTAGCGTAAGTTAAGACAGCAAGGCTAAATTGCCGTTTTTTTCGTGAGTTTAATTTTTCAAGGAAAACATAAAGTTTAGAAGAGTTGCTCAGGTAATAAAAGCAATCCGCTAAGGCATTGGACTATATATACTTGGTCTGTTAAAACAAGGCTACTGATTTCAATGGTAGTCCCAATTTTTATTTCTTTCACATTAGAACAGAAAGGATCTAGGCTTCGAAAAGTGATAGAGGCTCAGAGTTTGCGCTGATAATTGTTATAATGTAGACCTTCTGGAAAGATCCTTTTAATGGAATTAAGCTCTGAGATTAGCCTATTTTGAATTTGCAGTTTTTGCTGACACAGTGACAGCTTTAGGCCATATTACTAGTAGCCTAATATTGGCATGCATAAACATAAAAAGTGTTGGCTTAAGCCTATCTATATAAAATTATTGGTTACCTGGGCTATGCTGCATATCATAAGCTTAGACTATTAGTATTACAAGCATTAGTGAGCGCAAGAATAACCTAGTCTAGTCAGTTTTCTTGAGAGGTGAGCTGTAAGCTGTTAGTAGCAGGTCAGGGATAGGTACCGGTATATAGAAACAGAAATGTCTTAGTCTACATTCTGAAACACCTGCTAGCATTGTATAGTAACTGTAAGCTACGAATCTAATGTTCGATTCAAAATTTTGTAAGAAAAGTAGCCTAAAAATACTAGAGTCTTAACTAGAAAAGAAACAGCGCAAAAACTACAATTTTGGCAAATTGAAAAACACTTCACCTAATGACATTTATATTGCCAAAGACTTCACAACAACAGTTACCTTTTGGCAAACAAACATGCTGTAGGCCTACTGTTTTGAATTTACAAATATCAGTTAACCATGGGAAGGCTACTTAAGTTTAAAGCACTTAAAAACACAAAAGCTTCCGGCAGCGAAAAAAAAAAATGTTGACTATATCTGTTTTTTTAGGATTAATTCACATTACAGTATAGCCCACATACCGCAGTACACATGCCACAGTAGATGGGGACTATTGCTGATTGTGCAGATGTTTGTGAATTTAACTTTCTAATGGTGTGTGCCATTTTCTCAGGAGGTGCAAGAGTGCATTGGTTGATTCTTTTCAACTCATTGTTAGCAAAGCAGTTGAATATTGTTTGCAGCATCAACACAAAGTTATTCACTTATTGTGCTCTTGCGCACAGGTTTGTTCAGCCAAAACTAGCCTATATACGTGTCAGATTCCGCAAATTTTGTCGCAGCAAAAATAAAGCTGCCCTCTGATTTTTTGCCAACAACAGCTTACTTTAGCAAACGTGCAGATTCATTAGCAAGGATACAGTTGTGCAATTGCACTGCAAAGCAGCACAGAAACAGCATCACGCTTCCGTATTCCTACTCATAAACATTTAGCGATAAAAACTTTTTAGTCTTTAACACAATGTAAAGTTTATTAAATAGCATGTCAAGAATACTAGAATTTATGGTGGTGTTCTAAGCCAATGGAAGAGTTTATAAGTTGTATTCGACGTCCTAACGTAATTTGAAAACGGCATGCTATAGTTAAGTACTGCTTTTACTCAATCACCTCTGGCTTTTTTATGTCTGGTAAAATGAACAATATTGATCAGCCTGTGGCAACGACGTATCTTTGAATCATTGCTATAGTCGTAGATTAGTAAAAAATTGCAGAGTACCAAGATACATCTTGTACCTTTTGAAGGAGATTTTAACGACATGATTTTCTAGATATTTAAAATAAATTTGATATATCTAGCAGTGTCTTTAAAAGAAGGATGACTATCACTGTAAAATTCCAAACCTCAAACAGTCGATTCATTGAAAACACCTGTAATGAAAATTAAAACATAAACTTTTGTAATATACACTAAAATCTTTCTCGTAATAACCAGAAAATATTGCAGTATTTATCGGAAAGGATTGAAAAGTCTCTGCACAATTAGCTAAAAAAACTTATCATTCATAATTTTCTGGTAATTTGAACAAGCGATTTGATTGATTGGTTATAATGCGCTCTTTGCATGTGGAATACAGGGGTACAACTTTTGGTCAAGTCATAGTTAAGAATACAAATAGCATTCTCATCTTTTTGTGTACAACACGGAACAAACATAAAGCAAAGCAATCGGTGATATCTCCTACCCAGTAGCAATACTAATAAAATAATAATTTAAAATTTCGCACGATTCTGAGTAAAATTGCAACTGTTTCTTTTGCAATCTGCATGAAGTAAGCTGCTGTCCGCAAAAAATCAGAGGGCGGCATTTATTTTTGTTGCAACAAAATTTGCGGAATCCGACACATATGTAGTTTTGGCTGAACAAACCGGTACGCAAGGGCACAATAATTTTGTGTTGATACTGCAAACAATATTCAACTGCTTTGCTAAGAATGAGTTGAAAAGAATCAACCAATGCACTCTTGCACCTCCCGAGAAAATGGCACGCACCATTAGAAAGTTAAATTCACAAACATCTGCGCAATAGTCTCCATCTACTGTGGCGCGTGTACTATGTGGGCTATACTGTAATGCATAGGTGGGCACAATTCCATTAATCGTTAATCCGTTAATAACGAAGCTAACTTTTTCTTGAACTCGTTAATCCGTTAAAAAGTTTTTCATGTTAACGGACTAAATTAACTTCCGTTAAGCTCTGTTAACGGACTAAAGTAACTTCCGTTAAGTTCTGTTAACTTCCGTTAAGGTTTTCATCGTTAATATCTTGCACCATTCATTCATCGTACCAGTATAAACCAGTTTGCACTGGTAGCACTTGTTGCGGATTAGCACGAGTTTTATAGAAGAGAGCGAAGAAAGGAGCTCTTTTTTGTGACAAATAATAAGCTGCAGCCTCAGAGGTCTATTAATTATCGCTGTTCGCAATTTCCATAGATTTTCCGATCGCAGCTTCGTTGGTGCATTTAAACTTATTTCTATCTTGAAATTGGATTAGACTGTAACATGTAACTTCCAAAACACAAAAAGACCACCATAGCAATAAATATTTCCTTTCAATCTGCTCAACAGAGTCAATACGTGTTCTAGAAGGAGTGAATAAAACGAAATGTAAATTACATGCAAAATGTTAACGAATTAACGGACTTTATTAACTTCCGTTAATTAAAGCTGAAAATAACGGATTAACGTTAACGGAGGTGTGAAGTTTGTTAACGGACCAGTGGTTAACGAACCTAACATTTTGCATTAACTTGCCCACCTATGCTGTAATGTGAATCAAATAAGGAAACAGATATAGTCAACTTTTTTTATTTTATGCAGCTGGAAGCTTTTGTGTTTTTAAGTGCTTTAAGTTTAAGTATCATGGTTAACTGATATTTGTAAATTCAAAACAGTATGTTTGTTTGCCAAAAGGTAACTGTTGTTTGGTATTCAGTTGTGACCTCTTTGGCAAATAATTATCAGTTAGTTAAGAGTGTTTTTCAATTTGCTTAAAATTGTAGTTTTTGCGCTATTTCTTTCCTAGTTAAGACTCCAGTAATTTTTACTTTTCTTTCAAATATTTTAAATCGAACATTAGATTCGTAGCCAAAGGATGTAAAGATGAAACTTCTGTGTGCAGGTGTTACTGTGCCTTATAGTGACTATACAATGCTAGCAGGTGTTTCAGAACGTAGAGTAAGACTTATCAGTTTAAAATGTAACGAAAAAGATATACTTTTTGAACATTATTTCACTGAATGGTGAAACTTCAACGAGCAGCTATTATTGTGTCTCTCTTTTGATTCTTTTGTTAACCGAAAAACTGAGACTTTTAAGCTTTTTTTATCCAAATAATTTGCTGAACTCCTTTTTATTTGATAAATTTCCTGATGTTTACAGTTTATACACCTTTATGCGGTTGTGGTGAAAGTGACCAAACCATGTGCCAGATTTTATTTGTATGCAAATGCTCTTTGAGCATATCTAGTGATGCTGCCCATCAGCTTAGAGAAAGGATATGTGAAGCAGAAACTAACTGTTTCCCTAATATGCATGTTCAGAATTTCTGCACTATACTTCTGAATCACAGTCGTGATTAAGGTTTTATGAATTTGCTGTTGAAACGCATTCAGGAATGTGCTTGTTATTTAAAATCCTCTGTAAAATTAACACCATAGCTCTGTTTTTTTTTTTTTTTTTTTTACATATCATTGCACCTTTTATGTTGAGCTTCAATGTTTTTTTGTTTTTTTTCTGATACTGACCTGCGACTAACCACTGTGAACTGTAGTGTTGTAGCAGTTTAGTAATATTATTTTTCTTCATTGTCAAGCGTATTACAAGTAACATAATCTGATTGGCATATAATTTATATTTCAGTGTTTTTTGTTTTTTTTACCCTCACAAGTGTCATAAGTTTTTTTTTTTTTTGTTTTTCATCAACAGAAACGGTGACATAGGCCTACTGTATTTCCATGTAGCAGTTTTCGTTATTTATTACGCCTACTTTTTCTACTTTTTCTCTTCATAGCAACTGATCGTCAGAATTTACTAATTTTGTTCAGTTTTTCCCTAGATGTTTGTAAACAAATCTTTTTAACTTCTAGAAAGAAGTGTTTTTATTTGGCTAAATGTGTATATTATATAGCATTGGTGAATAACCGCAGTGGATATTATTTGTGTACGTTCTTAGACACATTTTTTCTTGATGTATATATATATATATATATATATATATATATTGCGTCTCTTATCAAACCCTTTGTCCATTTTACATCGCCAGTTTGGCGCAGTGCATTAGAGCGTTGTTACTTTTGACAACCATGATTGGAAGGTTTTTGCTTAACTTTTAGCTGAGCTTCGACAAGCCAAGTCATCTGACCGCAAACCAACGGTTACTAGTGATTTTGTCACTAAGTGAGGGTTTGGGCAAGATGGCTCTGAGATGGTAGAATATTTTTATGATCGGCCTTCTCAGCCAATCGGCGTCAGTTGGTTCGCGGTCAGTTGTCGTGGACCCTGACAGGTACAGTAGTGTTTGAATTAATTTGGACAAAACTATATTTTTGCATTTTTTGAATTTTGTTTAGGTTAGTTTAGGGAATGTATGATAGATAGTATTGTAATGATAATTAATAAGCTAAGTAAAGAATATGAACCACTATTAACTGCTTTTATGCTCTATTTTTTCAGATTAACAGATTTTTTTATTTTAAATTATGAAGTAAACTTATTCGTGGTCAAAAATTTTATTTTGATTTTTGCATATTACTATCTGCCTGCTTGCAATAAAATGAATATCGCTCCAAGAAAGAGGGCACAAATTGTTGCTCTACGACAACACTCTAATATGACAATAAGAAAAATAGGAGAGAAGCTGAATGTGTCAAAATCAAATGTGGGGCGAATTTTTGAATGATGGATACTAATGGTGACGTCACCACACCTAAAAGGCGGGATCAGCATGAATGAAAGCTTAAAACGACCACTCGTGATGACAAAATGATATTGCAAAATACTTTTAAAGACCTTAGAAAAACTAGTAAGGACCTTCAAAGAGATTTAGCAACTGCAGGAGTCAACGTGGATTCGTCAACCATAAGAAAGCGACTTCTTGAAGCTGGAAGAAAAGCAAGAAGTCCATGCAAGAAGCAATTGCTAACAGTTGCTATGAAAAAGAAACGCCTAAAATGGGGTAACAAATACAATAAAAGGGAAAACAGGAATGAATAAAAGTTGTTTTTCAGATGACAGCCATTTTGAAGTGCTTGGACTCAAATCTCAATATGTAAGACGAAGTGTTAGAGAACCCCTCAATACCTTTTATATTCTACAGGCCCCGAAACACCCCTGGAGAATTTTCCTGCCGTCGCCAGCATATAAAGTCGAAAGTTCGTCGTTTGTACACCTGTTTTTAAATCTGTATTACCTAACGCGTATCAAGTTACCGCTTCAAAAGTTGAATAGTTATTGCTGCACTTACTCATAAAGGGTAACTAGCAGGGAGCCCGGAGACTACCCAGGGCATGAACTCGCGACCCGCGTAGTCATAAAGAAAATTCACACAGCATGCAATAAGCCTATGTCAACAAATTATTTAGTTTTTCCACCACACCTTGCTGCTTAGGAAATCGGTGTCTGAAATTATTGTCTCTGTAATGTCATTTTGGGTGTGGCCAGTTTTTAGCTTTAATAAGATAACAAAAAATATACCTTTTTTCTGTGCGTGCTTTAAAAATCGCTATTTGCTTTGTTTTTATTCATTCAGTGAATTTTGAGATACGTTTAACTTGTTGATGCATTGCTAGTGCTGGCAACGCATCTATTAAAAAACCCGTCTGCCCCGTCTGCCCTGTCTTTGCCCGTCTTGCGAAATGCTTTTGATTGACTGTTTTCTTTGCTTGTAATAAAGTTGTCTGTTGAGACTACTTCTACATTGTTTTACTGTCGAGGAAATAGGCGGGTTGGGAAATTGATCCACTTATCAATTTCCAAGATCTGAATTCTCTGGGTCTGAGTTATCCAACCCCCTAAAGAAAATGTTTTGGGGTTGTTTCACTCTTAATGATACTGGAAGATTATGTACAAGCGAAGGAATGATGAAATCAACTAAATTTTGGAAAAAGACTTGGTTTCAACAATGCAAAAATCATTCTCAGATGGCAGTGGTGTTTTTCAGCAGGACAATGCACCATGCCATACTTCAAAAAAATGCAAACATTTTTTTAAAAATTGAAATTAACTTTGCTAGACTGGCCTGGCAGCTGCCCATACCTAAACCCCATCAAAAACTTGTGGGCTATCATAAAAAGGTGTCTTTAAGTATGTGACTACACAACTAAAACCAAACTCATAGAAGCCAAAATACGAATTTGGTACCATGATGAAGAGTTAAAGATATTTGCTCAACCCTAGTTGATTTCATGCCAATACGAATTTCAATGCTCATAAAGGCAAAAGGAGGATATATTAACTATTGAACGTGCTAGAGTTGATATAATTTGGATTAAAGACGCGTTTTTGAGAATTTTCCTAATTTTTTGACACTTTTCGTTTTGTCCCAATTAATTTACACACTACTGTATATAAATGCAAAAAAAATCAATCAATAGCTTACAATTATTAATGGCACACGACTTTCATTTGGAAAATATTGCATATTTTTTATGTATTTTCCTGTCTATGGGTATCAAAATGACGTCAGTGATGACGTCAGTAATGACGTCAGTATTACGTTATTTTTGTCATTATGTTAACTTTGGTTGAAAGCATTATATTTTGCACAATAGTTGGTATAGCAATGCAATAAACAAAATTTTCCAAGTAACCTTTCTGTTGTCCGCCCTAAAATTCAGCAAGCAATCCCGGTCTTGATGTTTCTATATATCCCTGCGTTAACCTGATCGAGTCTATGGTCTATAAACCTTTTGCTACTTTAGGATAGCCTATGACTGATTGTAAAGAGTCTATGGTGCAACCAAAGCAGACAGAAACTGAGACTTTGATAGCGATATCGAGTCAGTGAACCGTGAAGAAAAAGAGACAAAACTGTCAGTTTCCAGTCTACTAATAAAGAGTCTGTGGCACAACCGTTACATGACTGCGTTTGAAAACAACAGCTGACGTGGTTACGTAAAGCAAATAAACTTATTAAAAATAAACATTTCTTTTCAAAGGTTTGTTCAAAATTAGTGTACGGCAACCAAAAAACTGTTTTAGGGTAGTGCTTTGTGCGATAATTGAGAACTTAAAAAAGGAAGCAAATCCAAAAAACTTCTTTCAAAACTTGATTTTCAAAAATTAAATAAAATACTCATTAGTCAAGTTTGTTTCTTTGATTCCATAATATTTTTCGAAGCACGAAAATGCTGGCGCAGA
This sequence comes from Trididemnum nubilum, assembly GCA_963965965.1. NCBI lineage: Eukaryota > Metazoa > Chordata > Ascidiacea > Aplousobranchia > Didemnidae > Trididemnum > Trididemnum nubilum. Next base: position 35,497,741 of record OZ014484.1, on the reverse strand, counting down.
TTACAGATTTACGTCTCTGCTCCTTATATCCTTGCGCCTTATGTCCCTGAGCCCTTATGTTCCTGTGCTCTTATGTCCCTGCGCCCTTATATCGTAGATCGCAATGATAATAATTGGCAGAATCGACACTTTTATTATTTCCGAATTACAAAAGGGTCCTAACTTGTACAATATGAGCATCAACGATTTAGAAAATCGACTAAATTTTGTCAAAATCTAACCTCCCGAGCCAGCGATCCAACAATCCCGTTAATTGTCAGTGATTTTAGCTTCTCGGTAAACATTAGTGACGGGGGTTAGACTAAAGGCACTGGGCTGTTTTTGCTAGCTAGGAAAAATGCATTTTGAATAGTTTTTGATGCAATTTGGAACATTTTTACTCGTTTTTAAAACCAAATTAAATTGCAAAAAACTATATTAGGTCGCCTTGTACTTTCTCTTATTTAAGCGAATTTGTAAAGAAGGCTTCAGCCCTATAGCCACCTGGTTGCACCAGTGATTGCATAATTGGGGTAAAACATTTCATTTTCTAAAGGAAAATATCAAATTTTTAAAATAAGCCATATATTACATTTTTATGCAGTTCAGCTTTGATTATTTCAAGTCTACTATCAACGGTCCAAAACGCCAAAAATTGCCACCTTCTCAACTAAAAACAATACTCTCCACCCCAATGTCAATATTTTACCATGCGAAAAAATACCAGAGAATGGGGATAGGATAAAGATATAAGGAAGGTTATTCTTTTTAATCTGGCTCGGCTGCTGCTGTATAAATATCATATCAATAATTATGTTGTGAAACTCAAAAATTAAGTTCATCGTTATTTTGTTGGATGCTCCTAATCGATGGTGGTAATTTTCTAGCAAGATAAAATATTTTTCATCCCACATGATAGCGATAATGAAACAACTTAAGCGGCCGCGCAACTGAAAATTCGTGAAAAGGGGCTTGAATTGAGACCTAAACTTTGTCCGCATTTCACAAACGGAGGACTGGTAAAGTTCCCAGCCACCGGTAGCAATGAGAGTTGGAGGCGAAGCCTTCAGCCCGTGAGTGATTTTGGTATTATTTAAAAAATGGCCAGTTTAACGCCATCTGGAATGACATAAGAACTAATTGCTAATATTAGGAAGACCTTTGACAAAATTAAATTTCTCAACCACCCCCCCAAACCCCTACATAATCCAGTTCAAAATACGTTTAAAAACCTGTAAGTTTGGGTTAGATTTTTTTAGTAACTTGCTTGTGAGGAAGAGTTTCAGCTCTCGTATAGCTGTTTTGGTTGCGCCTTTGAAATCAAGTTTAGACCTTAGTTGATGATTTAGGGCTGTTGCAGTTAGTCACTACAACAAATCCACAAGTTTTGTGAAAAATAATGGCTCGCAACAGAGCAACTTAATAATTTAAAAATTATTTCTGTCATCACTATGACAGCCAGATGATTCGAGTTGAAATAGACTGACAGTGCTGAGGTATCAAAAAATTGCCTCTATTGCACGAATTTCAAAATTTTTTGAATGAAAGTAATTTCTCTATAGTCTAATTTACATTTATGTGTAGAAAATTTAATCAAGTACTGCATACCGGCGAGTTCCTTTAGATTTTGCCTATGATACAAAATATATAGTTACATCTTGGGATTATTTTGTATATACTAAAAAGTAATAGCACCGTAGGTGGGCAAGTAAATGCAAAACGTTAGATTCGTTAACCACTAGTCCGTTAACAAATTTCATACCTCCGTTAAAGTTAATTCGTTATTTTCAGCTTTAATTAACGGAAGTTAATGAAGTCCGTTAATTCGTTAACATTTTGAGTGTAATTTAAATTTCTTTTTATTCACTCATTTCTTGAACACGTAATCGCATTGTTGAGCTGATTGTAAGGAAAAATTTATTGCAGTGATGGTCTTTTGTGTTTTGGAATTACTTTTTACAGTCCAATCTAATTTCAAGATAAAAATAAGTTTAAATGCACTAACAAAGCTGCGATCAGAAAATCTTTGGAAGTTGCGAACAGCGATAATTAACAGACCTATGAGGGTGCAACTTAATAATTGCTACAGAAAAAAGCTCCTTTCTTTGATGTTTTTTCTCCAACACTCGTGCTAATACGCAGCAAGTGTTACCGGTGCAAACTGGTTGTACCGGTAAGATGAATGAATGATGCGAGAAATTAGCGATGAAAACCATAACGTAAGTTAACGAAACTTAACGGAAGTTAATTTATTTCGTTAACATAAAAAAAATTTAACGAATTACCAAGTTAATGAAAGAGTTAGCTTCGTTGTTAACGGATTAACGAATTTGTGCCCACCTATGAATAGCACCATGTTGTCTTCAGCCTCTACTTTGTTGTTTTCGCCTCTAGTACTCACTTATTTACAGTACATTATGCAATAAATACCGCCAATTTCATTAAAAAAACATTGAATTTTTTTATTAAAAAATTATTTACCCTTTTAGTTGCAGACCTGCTTTTTCTTTTTCAGATGAATTTAATTGTAAAGATAATGCATAATTTTTGTTTTTTGAAAAATCTTTATGGTATTACGTACATTTTAGTGCAGCATTTTTAATAAACTAGGACTAAAGACAAAATCAATGGGGGTATCGAAAGCCAGGCCAATCGCATAAGACTAGATTGGCGTTGACTCCATTCTTCTTGACCGAGCCGTTCCAAACATATTTTACTTCAAACACGATGCAGGGCCTCTAATGTTATAATTTTTATTGGCAAACCTGATGTTAATAGCTTTTGCGTCATTAGCGATGCCATTCCAATTCTCACCTAAAGCAAAGTTGCGGTTAGGCTACTGCATTGAGTTATTTCGCTACGCTCTAATCAGTTTGATCTAGTCGAGAGGTTCTCAACCTGGAGCCACGAGACATTAATTAGGGGGCCACGGGTCAATGGACGAAAAACAACAACTTTTTTTGACTTTCATGGAAATTTGGGGTTTGGAGAAAAATCCTTTCGAAGCGTGGTGAAGACTTTTTTTTGGTCTTCAATCAAAATTTTGGAAAAAATCCTATCAAATTGTGGTGAGGACCTTTATTTTTTGGTTTTCAGGCGGTTTGTCATAGGTACAGAAAACTTTATAGCCGCCAAGAGGGCAACTGGTGTTGAGAGTCTCTAAAAAGAGCCACAGACTATCAAAGGTTGAGAACCATTGCTCTAGTCTAATACGGTTTGCCTAACTTTAAATATCTTCATTGAATTTGCGTTTAGTCCTCGTTTAGATGATGGCGGTAATATACGAGCAATAATTAAAAAAAAATTGAACGCGATATAAAATAATGTGCTCAGATATTATTGAAAACTAACAGGTATTGGCAGTTTAACTTTTTGTGTTGGCCATAATTTACAATATTGGTGTTATTTGTGGGTATATCTGTGATCTTTATCGAAAAAATATTTGGGACGACTTCGCGACACATGCAGGGGTAGCTAGGACCTTTGTTGTTATACTCGCGATTTGCATCATAGGCTACAATTATTTGAAGTTCATTACTTTGCTTATACAGTAACTCATAAAAGTTAAATGTAAAAAAATGAAATTTGAACGCAAAATGGGGATAAAAAAAAGCGTCAAACAATAATTTTTTGTCGATCAATCACCTGACCGCAGTTTAGGGTCCGAAACCTAAAAAAGAAATTGACAAATAAGCAGTAACGGGCCCGGTGCAACAGGGGGAGCATTCCGGGACCGTGCCCCCCAAATCATTGCTTGTGCCCCCAAACGAGAATTGTGCCTCCCCAAGCCAGGATTGTGCCCCAAAGATAGTAACAGGGTCGGAGCCACTGGAGTACAGTTCGAGGCCTGAGGCCCCCAAAATACTGATCATCAATCCAGAATTCGTGAGCAAGGACCGATTTTTTGCAGATTCTGTGGTGAAGACATTTTTTGCTTTTGGTTTTACTCTCAAATTCGAGGAAACAAAGTTTTTGTGCCCCCCGAAAATTGCCCCCCCAGTCACGCCACTCTGGCGCCGGGCCTGAGCGGTAAAACTTTGTTAATTTGCTACAACTTGCAAGCGACAGAATGTGGTAACCTGAAATTCATACAGAACACAAAGATACTGTAGATCAAAGCTACGAGCAAACCAATTTTGGCATATGCGGTCAAGTTATCACAATTTCACAGGTCGAAAACCGAAAAAAAGTAATTAAAATTGAAGCGCTATATCTCGGAAGTAAATCTACAGAAATCGATAAAAAAAAGGTATCTAAACACGCGAACCAAAAATGGAGCATATTGTTTTGTTAGTTCTTTTATTTGATTTCTCTTCCTAGACCGTTAAAATAGAAATTGCAAACTTTGATCTGTCGCAGATATCGGTAAACTGTAGAGCCAAAAGGAGAAATTCTTCTGCAACGGCCCCCTCAATCTTTGAAAGTTGTTAGTGCTTGAACATCACTTGAATAATACTTGAACAAATAAAATTATCAGGGTAGGAAGATATAAAAAGAAAGAGAAAAAACTTTGGGGTTAGGAATCTTTTCCAATTTGAATCAGGCAAGACTTGAGTTTTTGTAAACAAACTTGAAACCTAGTCTTTTTTGCTGATATTAAATACCAGTAGTCAAACCAGATCGCAAAAAATTATTTTTTGAAGACACATTGTTATGTTGCTAATCGGAATTTCATAGTTTCGGGGTCAGAGAAGAAAAATTATTGAATAGGCCTACACTAAACACAGGATAAGCGATAAACAAAGCATTTAGCCATTTAACACTTACCAACATTTGTCGGTTTAGTTGGCTACCATAGTTTGGGTTTTTGTGTAAACAATGACACTTCAATTTATTTCCGGCAAAATCAAAATGCATTGATGGCGTAGCACGGTAATTGATGCAAAAAAAGCTTGCTTTCCAGCGGTCCCCAGATACCGCTCTGAGGTGTTAGATTCTAATGCAGTATTTTTGAAATTTTGTCACTTCTTCACAAACTATCTTACGCAGTAGTGAAGTAGGTCAATAATCATTTATTTAGTTAAGCGTGGAGTTGGTAATTAAAAGGTTATGTATTACTCCTACTTTGATTCTCCAACTGGTGAATTATTTTTCGTTAATCATAACCAGTGATGGAGTCGAGTACTCAACTTTAGAGTACGAGTACTGATTTTGAAAAATGTACTCGAGTACGAGTACCATAAAAAAGTTCGAGTACGAGTGCGAATACTTTTACAAGTTTAGAAAAAGAAATTTTTAAGTTGTAAGAGCTCAAAATTTGTCGCAAAAACATAAACGAATACGTTTTTTTCTGTGAATGGGATGTTAAGAAGGCGCACAACTGCAGGCGACAATTTTCTGACAAGTTACACGCAAAATTACTGTTATATTTTAAACAAATTAGGTACCTTGACGTTGAAAGCAAGTGCACATTTTTTTGTGCGTTGGAAAAAACTTTGGCTAGCAGAAGCAGCAAATTGCTCATTGTTGCAAGAAGTTCTGTTACAGCCGCAGAAAAATGTTTAACTCTAAAACTGAGCAAAGAATTAACTTGAAATTTTTTGGTAAAATTCAAGCTTTGATGGAAGTTTACGGCAAAGAATGCATGTCAAGAACCCGCATTTTTGAATGGCACAAAAGATTTCATGAAGGCCAGACTGATGTTAAAGATGATAAACGTTCATGACGCCCAACCATATTAGAAACCACTAACAATAACCTGGAAATTGAAAAAATTGTCCGAGAAGATCGTCGGCTTAGTATTCTACTGATAGCAGAGAGGATGTCCATTGACAAAGAAACAGTGTGGCAAGTACTGCATGAAAATCTGCATATGACATAGGTCTGTGCGCAAGTTGTTTCAAAGCTTTTAACTAGCAATCAAAAAGAAAAAACGCCAAGAGATTTGCGCTGACATTTCAAAACAAATTGAAGAAAACCCCAAATTTTTAGACAGTGTGATTACTGTACCTGCGATGAGAAATGAATTTTCCAGTACGAACCACAGACAAAGAGGCAGTCCATGCATTGGAAAACTGCAAACTCACCACGAATTAAAAGAGCAACATAAAGCAAAATCAAAATTCAAGGCAAAGTTAATTGTTTTTTTTTTTGTGTTAAGGGTGTTGTCATTTTCTTTTTTTTTATGAAAATCCGAATGAAACGCTGTGTTGATGCTAAGGAAGAATACATCAAAGGGGAAACAAAATAAAACGACCTTTTTTTCTTCAATAAAATTGCTATATGCCACCAGTCTTGTTATTTAATAGCGACACCTCGAATACCGTATGCTTCTTTCAATCACAAATGAGCTTTCAAAGTCCTCTGCTTCAAACATGATTACCCACAACAATTTTTTGAGAGCTTTTGCGATTTAATGTTATATTCAATTAACATTTAATCATAGGTGGGCAAGTTAATGCAAAACGTTAGATTCGTTAACCACTAGTCCGTTTACAAACTTCACACCTCGGTTAACGTTAATCCGTTATTTTCAGCTTTAATTAACGGAAGTTAATAAAGTCCGTTAATTCGTTAACATTTTGCGGGTAATTTACTTTTTTTTTATTCACTCATTTCTAGAACACGTATTGACGCTGTTGAGCTGATTGTACAGAAACATTTATTGCTGTGATGGTCTTTTGTGTTTTGGAAGTTGCATTTTACAGTGTAATCTAATTTCAAGATAACAATAAGTTCAAATGCACTAATGAAGCTGCGATTGGAAAATCTTTGGAAGTTGCGAACAGCAATAATTAATAGACCTATGAGGCTGCAGCTTATTATTTGCCACAAAAAAGAGCTCCTTTCTTCGCTCTCTTCTATAAAGCTCGTGCTAATACGCAACAAGTGTTACCAGTGCAAACTGGTTTGTACCATGATGATAAATGAATGGTGCAAGATATTAACGATAAAAACTTTAACGGAAGTTAATTTAGTCCTTTAACATGAAAAAACTTTTAATGGATTAACGATTAACGGACTTGTGCTCTCCTATGCATTTAATTAAAGACTGTCACTTATAACACTACACTGCAAATGACATACTAGTAAATGTTCTCGAAATAATGCTGCATTTCAAAGGTGGTGACTTAGTAATGTGAGCATAAAATAATGCTCCATTTAATATCAGCAACTAGCTACAACTGTAATTCATAGCGGTATTTTTATTCTGTATATTTACCTGTTTACTGTTCTATTATTTAATTTCAGATCTAACATCCATTTTCTTCGATCGTGATTGCTTTTCGGAGATTGAAACAGTGCTACAGTGAAGATTCTTTGGTTAATTAGGAAAACAAGATCTACGCTATTGGAGATTAGAAAACCAGGAACGTGGAAAGATTAGATTTAACCAGTGTACCGTATACGTGAAGAGATGTGTGCCCAACAAACGAAGAATGCAAGCAGTCAGCTTCTGTTGTGTGCAATGGTAATACTTTTCCAGTTTTTAGTTGGTTTGGCTACTTGAAACATTTTGCATTCTGAAACATTACTAAACTAAATAGTAGTCAAGTATTCTTCAGCAAAATTTAACCGTCATAATTTGAAGGATTCCTCCTGTCATTTAAAACATTATGATATTGCCGCATTTGTTAGCTTTTGCCTGCAGGAAACTTTCTGCTGTTGGCAAAGCTTTCGGTATTGTTGATCCTTTATAGTGGTGCTACTTGACTGCTTTCAAGAGATGTTGGAGCGTGGAAACTCATCAGAGACCTAACTGTTGGGTCTCGACAGGGGCCGGAAAACACCACCACAAAAGATAGACAAAACTGAAACTTTTTGCTGTAAGAAAAAGTTTTATCGTAGGCGAAGTAGCAAGTGGTAACTACCATTGACGACACTGCACCAGTGGTGTACCATATAAAAATTTAACTGTGGTTATAAACAGAAGTTTGTAAAACTGGAGGAAGTTTTCGTTCAGAATTTGTGAAAGACTTCTTTCTGTTTAAAAAACTCAGTTTTGAATGCAATCAACTATGTGAAGAGTTGGTTGGTGGTACAGAACTTGAAAATTGCCTTGATTAAAATGTTCATATCTTCGAAGCTTTTCGTCTGACACTTGTCAAGAAGAATCGTCAGAATGGAGAGCGCAGAAAAATGAGCGGCTATTTGTAGGAAAAAAGCCGAGCCGTGATTGGCCGGAAAAGGATCAATGAGAAAGCGGCCTTAGTGTGCAATCTTTAAGCTGTATACGAATTCTTTTTGTCGGCAGAGGGCGGGGTTAGAAGTTTTGATGAAAGTAGCTTCAAAAGTAGATAAATGAAAAGGTGAGCGGCCTTGTGCAAGAATAGAAAATCTGTTATAGCCAGATTTTCTATTCTTGCCCAAGGTCGCTCTCCATTCTGAAGATTCTTCTTGACAAGTGTCAGACGAAAAGCTTCGAAGATATGAACATTTTAATCAACACAATCAACTATGTATCATTATAGACTTGATCTTAAACAGTAAGTAGTTAAACAGTAAAATTTTGCATGAGGGGACGCTTTCGCAGCCTTGACCAAACGCATTCAAAATGCAACTGAAATTTAGTAGAAATTATGCTTCAAGCTCAGTTGTTGTTCCCGAACTCAATTGAAGACCAAAAAAAAAGTTCTTCACCAAAATGTAAAGGGGTTTGTCCCTTAAACCGAGTAAAGACAAAAAAAAGGTCTTCACCGCAATTTGGTACTATATTCGGCCGGAATTTGGGATTTATTCGTGCTCACACCCACATTTTCGTCTAATCATACAGAAGCTTACTCTCAATGGAGAGAGCGCTGTAATCTCGTTAGAAGATACACTGAAATCTCGATGGGATGACGCTTACCTAAAGTCCCTTCTACAATGTAAGTATTGATCTTACGCGTAACTCTTTAGTGACGTCAAAGGCTCGACGTCTTTGTCGCAGTTCCTGCTTCATCCAGTGGCGATGTGGAAACTAGCATGGAAGTAACCACAAATGAAAGATAATTGGAACCGATAGCTTTATAAGTCAACAGATCATTGCTCATTCGAGGTTGTACAATCGAGCCGGTTAACCGCAATCGGAGCGCGCTCCCTTTTGACACGCCACATCTTGTTTACACTGTAGAGACTGAAAACGTTTCAAGATGTCATTTGAATGATAATTTTCATTGATAGATAAACTGAAGAATAAAATAACTGCTTTTATAAAGGACTTCCTAACAAAACAACAGCCGATATGCAATGTTATAATTTTTCTATGGCTTAGTGAATAATTCTGAACAAATATAGTTCTGAGACTTCATCACCCTTTTCATCTTCCTAGTATTTAATCCTGCTTGCTTAAGTGTTCTTAAGAGTCTTTTGCACCAACGTAAATTAACTTTGATTCGCGGATTAACAAAACTTTAGGAAGAGAAGTTTTAACAAGTGGCCGGGCAAATTGCCATCATTTTAAAGTAATTCGAGAATACAGTGACTTTTCTTTAATTTGCAAATTCAGTTTATTTTTAATACAATACGTTCAACGATGTAAAAAATGAAAAATTGAGTATCCTCGGATCGAAGTTAAGTAGGTGCAGTCGACTATTAATATTATCCTATGTGCTTGTTGAACAAATGAGTTCATAACTCTGTACGCTTTAAAATAAATACACTTGACACTTGTTTATCTTCATTTACATAAAAAACATATTTGGAAGGTTACATTTACAGTGTTGGTAGAGGAACTCGGAGAAATCCAAAATCGACAGGAGAGAGATACGACCCTATTCGGGATAAATGGCCAAACATCAACAACATGAACCAGAAACGACAAGGCCACGCAATGGTGGAACTCAACAGTAAGAATATTAAAGTTTTGGTTCAGTGGATAAAGCGTCTGCTTCTGAAACGGTAGAATCGAATTCGATTTCCGGTCGCGCCAAACCAAAGACTATAAAATTAGTATTTACAACTTTCTTACTAGACGTTTAGCGTAAAAAAGGACAGTGTGAAGCCTGCCTCGTGTGTAATAGACAGGTAGGCACAGGCCCACTACCAAGATTTTGCTAAGCGGGGGTTGAACTAAAAGTTAAAATATTTTTTGTTGGAAAAATGTCTCATTTGGGCAGCGTACTGAGCAGACTGGTGCAACTCAAGCATCTCTTATGCGGAGGTCTGGGTGAAGAGCACCCGACCATAGGAGGATTTGGGGGTCTAGGGCGAAGCCGCTGGGCAATTCTTTTTGTTTTTTCAGCAAAAAACAGCCGTTTTAGCGTCATTTGGATCACATTTTGTATGTACTTAGAGCGGTTTGAAAGAACTATATTGCTGAAATTGGGAAGTCAGTTGAAAAAATTAAATTGTCCAGGCCCTACTCTTTTACTTCAGGTCAAGTCCAAAATACGTTTAAACGCATGTATTTTTGCGTTTATAAGAGAAGGGTGGGGGGAGTTAAAACCCCCATAGCCTCACTGGTTGCACCACTGAGTAGGCGGGCTGAAGCTGACTCGAAGACCGAAAGGTCACTTTGATGTCTGCTGGCCAAGGCAACTTTGTAAATAAAGATGTAATTACAATTAGCTTCATAGAAAAGTCCTTACATTAACCCATTTGCGCTTGGCGTCCTGCATGTACGACGCCTGCTTAATTTAGGATTACTCTTTGTATATTATATTTCTAAAAATAGCTGAAGTTGGACTTCCTTTATGAGTAAATTTGACACATATGACAATAGTTTTTTTTTAATTGCTTTATCAGGTGAGACGAGACGCCATTTTCAAATTCGCCTGATTTCGCTTTTTTGAAAATCTTGAGAGTGCATATGGAGTTGAGCCAATAACTACGCATTTCCACTGAAGTACTGCAAAAATTATCAAATGCATTTATTTATTAGTAATTTTCCTGTTCTATGGTAAATGTTAAAATTTTTCTGAACTTACAGTTTTTGAGAAATTTTATTTGAAATAGTGTCGTCCTACATATAGGTCGCTAGGCACACGTGATAGCAAAATGTGCGTGGCTGCGATACTGCGTATGTTCAAATAGAATTTGCAAGCCGCGATTCTCACGCGCTATAAACCATAATCTCCAGTAGCGATCTCACGTTATTGTATGTACTAAAACAATCAAATAGATAATTCAATTTTTAAATAGATAAATAAGACTGGCAAGTACGTGCTTGCAAGTCTTGTAATCAAACTCTTTCATTGATTTCGGTTATTGAACTCCTTTTTTTTAATTCCACCTGCGCTCAGCATCAGCGAGTTTATCAGTCCTGCCAAAGATAGCACCGCTTTTCATCTTTCCGCCATAGAAGCCATCAATCTAACCCTGATCATTAACGCCTACTCGTCAAATCAGCTCTCCAAATAATATAAATCTCTTCATATCACAACCGGTCTTCTTGCTTTCATTTATAGTTTACGATTTTTCGCAATGAGTGTTAGAAAATTTAAGTCAACAACGTTTGATCAGGAAAATTTTAGTCAAAAAAGAAGTAGACAAAGGCAGAATTTTGTTTATAAAAAATAAGTTATGGTGCGTGACTGTTTTCAATATTTCGAGTACAAATGTAGGTGACCAAAATGTAATACTGTACCTGTTTTTTTTCTAATTGAAATCTTTACTTTTTTATGGTAATTTTACAAATAAAACCCCTACATCATTAAGTAGAATATTAGATTTAGCTGAGGAAAATGATTTGCCCTACCGCAGTGAAGATGCCCAATTTTCGGTAACTGTACTTCCACCAACAAATGCCACAGGTTGAATTACAGACGAAGACTTAGGAGATGAGGATGGAGCAGAAACAATTAACAATTTACCAGGGAGCATGCTTTTAGCCCCAGCTCTAATTGATGATAGCAGTTGTAAAAATGTCGAAAACATTGAAGAGCCAGAGGGGCCACTAAACAAACGAAAGAAACAAACTGACGAGCCAAAACGAGACTGGGTCAAAACAGATCTAAAAAGTAAGTTGTCAGAGTGGACGTCAGATGATGACAAAATTGAAGATTTACAAAACAAAAACTTGACCCCTAAAAAATATTTTGAGCTGTTTTTGATGATGAAGTTTTGAATTTAATTGCAGATGAAACCAATTGGTATGCTTTCCAAAAAAACCGAAACTTGACTGTTGATAGGTGTCACGTACAGCATAATAATTTTGAATGCCGTAGTTATGAGTATTTTCTGCGCTTAAACATATACATGACTGCTTTACTACTTTTTGTTGCCTTTTTGATTTAGCATGTTCGAGATATTCGGGATAATTCTTTTCTCGTATATTTTTCAATCTTCAGCAGTTATCGAATTATTTGGGTTGTTTACGACTTCTTAATTGCTATATTTAGACTTGAAGTTTGAGACATCATAATTATGTGCAATTTGTTATCGTACGCTCGTATACTTTTTCTATTGCGACATATCAAGGATTGTTCTGGGATATTCGATTGCTTTTGCTGTAGTATAAATAAGCGGGTCGTTTAGTGTCATTATTCTAATATTCTAAGAGTTGGGTAATTTTAGATATTAGGTTCGTAGGCAGTTAAGCCGAGTTTGTGTATTTGTGATTGGCTTGTATAGCCGTTTCGTAAAAAGTTTTAGTAGAGCAATTTTGCTCCGTGAAAGTTGGTTTGTGTTTCAATCTTAAATAGAAGTTTTAGTTTAAGATTGGTGAGTTGCTTTCTGAGATTCAAGAAGCTAAAGGAACTATCATATGCCATTTTCGAATCGCCAATTAACATCTTTATCGTTCTCTGGTTTAAGTCGACGTGGACAATTCTAGAGATTAAAGGTTGTACTCTAGCGAAGTATCAACGATCGCAACAATAAGCATGAAATAAAATGTTTTATTATCATACTATTTTTATCTGGGTACCTTGCTCCAGCAAGACGAAGACTTACTGGGAAAAAGCTAGCGACACGCATCACGATCTTGTTACTAATGCTATCAGAAGAGACAAATTTGAGGCAAGTTATACCAACTTTCATTTAGCTAGTAACAACTGCTTAGATGAAGAGGATAAATTTGCAAAACTCAGATCTCTAATAAAACTTTTAAATCAAAAGTTCCAATGTCACTCACCAAACGAAGAATTTTACAGTTTTGACGAATCAATGTGTGAATATTACGGGCGCCATGGACGTAAGCAGTTTTTGAGAGGGAAATCGTTACATTTTGGTTTTAAAATTTGGCGTGGAACTACGCCGCTGGGATACTTGATTTGGTTTGATCTGTATCAAGAAAAATCAGCATCATCTCGACTGTAAGATAACGGATTAGGGCTTGGAGGAAATCTTGTCTGCCATTTTGCAGATGTTCTATCCGGATGTGGTAGAAAGTTTTTCCACCTATGCTATGATAACTTCTTCAATAGTGTGAAACTTGTTACTAAACTAAAAGACAAATTAGTAATAGCTACTGGTACAATTCGTGAAAACAGGACTGAAAAATTCCATTGACTTCAAACGAATCTTTGAAAAAGCAAGGACGTGGAAAGTTCAATTTTAAAACTGACTCTAAAATCGACGTCCTCGTTTGCAAATGAAATGGCAATACTGTGGTAAATTTATGCTCAAATGCTGCTGGGGTCCATCCCATATCTAGAACCTCTCGATATTCTTCTTCTGAAAAGAAGCGGGTGCAAATTAACCAACCTTTTTTGATCAAGCTCTACAATGAACATATGGGAGGTGTCGATAGAATGGATCAAAATGTTTCAAAATATCGAATTACAATGAGAGGTAAAAAATGGTGCTGGTGTTTGATTTCATATAGGCTTGATGTTTTCATCAACAACGCCTGGCAGCCACAGGAAATTTGCAATAATGAAAATCCAACGGATATGCTTCAATTTCGACGATATATTGTTAGAACGTATTTTTCTCAATATGGCTTGCCGCCTGAAAAAGGAATATGGGGAAAACCTCAAAATGTTTTATCGGACATTCGGTATGATAGATATAAGCATTGGGTAATACCGCAAAATGGGCTACGAAATGCCGCCACTGTCACACGAAAATTACAACATGATGTGATAAATGCGATGTTGGCCTGCATGTAAAATGCTTTTAAGATTATTATAGTCTGTAATGTCTTTTCTGTGATTTTCGTACATAGAGAACTGTTTTGAGAACTCTAAAATGCTCTTATCAATTTCATGTTTAGTAAAAACTTTGTTATACGTTTTTGGTTACTGATCGAAATCAGACATCAATAAAATACGCTGATGGTTGTAACATTATTGTGACGAGCAAAATAGACAAAGCAAACAATAGAACCTGATTACACAACACGTGCGCATTACGCTCACGCATCTTCAAACTTTGCTAACGAATTTGCCTAGCGCCCTACATGTAGGACGGCTTTATCTCAAAAAGTACGCAAAAAATCTAAAAAAAATCGATCGGAAAACATTTTATAGATCTTCACTAAGCAATCTTTAAGTTTTTATGAAAATGTTGTAAGTATTTTAACCTTCGGCACAAATGGGTTAAACTATAACCTGAAATTAAAAAAGAAATTAAGTGCGGACTTTTATGATAGACTTTACAATTATCAGCTGTTTGATGACGCGTAAACAAAGACTATTTTCTTTAGTTATCTCACAAAGTTCATTCATACTCAAGCAAATTGTCATTTCATGGTTATTCAAAAAGTTGTTTTGGCTAGCTAAGAGTAAAAGGCCTCTAGATCTTCAAATCACGCCGTTCAATTCTTTTGCAAGATACAGCGAATCGCTTTTGAAATACGTTTAACAAGAAAAATCAAGTAATATTTGAAAGCGTGATAAAAATTTGAGAAAAGCAAGCAACAGTTTTGTTTTAGTCTACTGTATCTGCGAACAAAAACACTAGTATTTATATTTAAATGCCCCATTTTCTCTTCTTACCACACGTAATTCTAACACTGCCCACTTGACTGTTTTAGATTACGCGGTGTACGCTTTGGGAGGTAGAGGTCTCAACTCCGCAAAAGTGTATTATCCTGATAGAGCTGAATGGGTTCCGATTCCTGCCATGCATTCTGCGCAGTATAAATTAGCTGCTGCTGTACTGAATGGAAAAATCTACGCAATTGGTAAGAGTGTGTGGTACTGTAATTTCAACTAACACTTGGTAAACTGCTAGCATTGGGAAGCATTAATTGATAGTTTAAGTTGCTGCATGTTGTTTGTTTTGTGCATGTTTATCCTTCTCTCTCAAGACGACCCGCACACTTTTCATTGCGATAAGTATTTCGTCTTTGAAGAAAAGTACTTAGTGTTTGGAAGAATATTTATCCTCCTGTCACTAAAAGGAGACGAGAAGCTATCTTTTAGAGGAATATGCATCTTGTTTGGAGTTAATCTAGTTCATGTTATGCGGATTGACTTCTTCCCAGCTAACCTTTCGGTTGATCGAAGTCATTTAGCAGAGATAATAGCGTTAAAAATCCCAAAAATCAATGCAAGACTGTTGCGGAGAGTATAGAAGACACAGGTCCAGAATGTTTTGGATGGCCGGTACTGAGTTACGGGACGTATAGGCTGAATCTTAATCTGTACCAAATATCGTATCTAGTAATCAATAGTCTATTTTCAACAAAATTTCGGGAGAAAAACAGACCCAAATCGAGCAAAGGCCTTTTTTTGATCTAGACCTTAACTTCGGGAGAAAAGCCGGCCCCTAATTTGAGTGGAGGTCTTTTGTTATCTTCATCCTAATCCAAAGAAAATAATAGCTGTTTAGTTGAGAAGAATTGCTTTTCGATTTGGTTCTGTCCCCAGAATTATTTTCAACTGCCTGGTACAGCAAAGTGGTTAGGGTGAGAAATGGATTGAAATCATGCCATCAAGGTCCCCCAAAAATTGACAATTTAACTCTCTAGGCCAATTACGCTGTTGTTGAATAAAAATGAACTCCTGCCATGTTGTACACTTTGCAAAACCATATCAACGAGATGAACATTTAAAGTCCTAAGTTTATACAAAATGTTTGTTGTAAGAACCTGTGTTATCCAACATAAAGGTGCTCTAGCCAAGTTAAATCCTTTAAAGATTATTGTGGTGTAGCGATTAATGGAAGAACACAAACTATTTAGAAGGAGAAGATTGTTGGAATTGGCGAAACATTTCGTCTGTCAAGTGCTTTGATTCGGTAGGACACAGATGGGTGTCAGTAGCTAATTTAAACATGGCAAGAAGTGGCCACGGAGCCTGCGTTGTCGACAAAAAGATTTTTGTTGTTGGAGGGTAAGAAAAATGTTTCTACGCATATAAGCATTATATTACTCTATCAAAAAAATGTTTTATTTATTGACTATACGAGTTGCAGGCCTCGGTAATTATGAAAATGCTATTGAAAGATATTGCAACGCGGAAACGCTGTATAGTTTTTATATTACGGTAGTTTCTTCTGCCGCTATACATACACATGATCTAGCAATTTCTCTTCCTGTATGTTGTAGGCCTATATTGCCTAACTTTACATTAAATAAAATTTTCTTTAAAAAAATGAACTCCTGACACCCAATGTTAAATTAATAGTTGGGAAAGAAAATGCTTACGGTGAGGTGGCACTTGTAGGTAGAGAGTCTGCGATGTAAATAAAAAATTTGAGTTCAATTCCTAGTCTTAGTAAACCTTAGACCAAACTAATTGAGTATTTGCACATTCTCTGTCTCTGAATATTGAGAAGTTCTTGCCAATCCTCCAGGGGCGAGGATTTTTCCACCACGACGATGGTTTGAACTGGCTCTTTGCGCACCACTGGCCTGGTTATAATCATCAGTTTTTGGGGCTCACCGCAGAAAGGTTGGTAACTTGCGCCTAGATTCTTTGTCTGACGTTAGGTATCAAAAGGGCAGTGTGAAGCTCCCAGGCTGGTGGGCACTAGACTCACACCAAAAAAATTGCAGTCTTTTGATCAGAGCAGCATTGTTTAAAAAATGTATAATTTTAATTACCATAAAATACTTAACAAGATGTGAACTACTTCCATTTATTTACAAATACAAGATTCAGCAGAAGATGTAACGCACGATTTTTTCCAACAATTAATTTTAGAGTTTAATACTGCAGGTCATGCTATGAAACTAAAAGCTACCATCCACTGTCAAATTGCTAGAAGTATGAAGCCTCTATTGATTGTGACAAAATCAACTCACTCACAGCCATTGAAGAATAAATTAGTGCAGCTGCTGCAGATGTTTCATTCTACAAAAATAAACTTTTTGATTTTTATAGTATTATTTTTAGTGTTGTTACATTGTTTTATGTTAGTTGAAACTTGCTGAATGGCAGTAAACAATGCAAATAGAATTTTTTTAAATCGGAAGAAATTTCATCGGTTTTTAGTGTAACTATAGCTTTATTAGTATTTGTTTTATGCGGTTTTCGTTTTCTAAGGTTTCTCATCATCCAACGTTCCAGTAGATTTCTTCGAAGTCTTGTTCTTTGAATTTGCTGCTTGTTCAAAGCTACCAAACAGAGACAATCATTGTAAAGCGTCTTATCCAAGGACGCAATAACGTGACCAGCAGTTGCGTACGCAGGATTTTGAAAAGGGGGGGCAGGAACCTCAGAAAATTTAAAAAGAACAAAGGTCGGAAAGAACATCATTTCACTCAAAATTAGTCCAATTTTTTGTCCAAAATTAGGTGAAGAGCAAAAAAAAAAATGGTCTTCACTCAAATTTAGTCCGATTTTTTTGGGGCAGGCCAAAAACAAAGAGCTTTGCCTACCATTTGTGTGCTCAAATCTGCTTCCCAACTTCAAAGGGAGGGGGGGCATTACGCAATTTTGCATACTAATCTATGCTATTTATACTATCCTGGCGACCCAAATGGAGGGCCATGGTCCAATGCCCCCCCCTAAATACGCCCCTGGTGACCAGGGTGCGGGTTGAACCCAGATCATGCGATCAGGGTTGTCGTAGAAATGATGCTTGTTCTCTTGGCCACACTGCCAATAAAACTGATGACATCAATGTTTTTTACCACACACAGTTTCACTTTGCTGGTTTTTGGTTGGTTCATAAGTGACTCTAGTTGGTTTCTTTTTCCAGGGTCCAGGTTAATTTTTTTTAATTGGCGATTAGTTATAAGCAGTGGTGTAAAGAGTACTCGAAAATTTTAATCAAGTAAAAGTTTCGTTTCTGACAAAAGACAAAAAAACACTAAACTCACAAGTTAACGTAAACAGGGCGAAAAAAAAAAAAAAAAAAAAAGAAACAAAGAACCAACGAACACACCAAATGAGCCCTGGCGATATATTTGAAATCCAACAATTTGAATGATAATCTGGTAATGTTCCGAAACAAAATATCTGGACCATTTACGTAACGCTAGAATAGTTTTTAGTGTTTTCAAAATGCCATGTTTTATTCAGGGGTGCCGATCTTTGTTGAGCATTGGGGGGGATAATTTGCAATTTTACCCCAATTTTGCCTTTTTTTTAACATTGGGGGGATGAACCTCGACCACAATTTTTTCAGGTAAGCAAATTAAGTGAAGACCAAAAAAAGGTCTTCACCAAAATTGGAGGACTTTTTTTTCCCGATTTCAAGTAAGGACCAAAACCAAAAAAGGTCTTCACCAAAATTGGAAGACTTCTTCTCCTCGAATTCAAGTGAAGACCAGCGCTCAGATGCAGGCCAAAGTCAAATCATTGGGGGGGATACGGTTGGTAGACCATACCCAAATTATTGGGGAGGATGCAGTCAAATTATTGGGGGAGATATATTGGGTTTATATTATTGGGTTTCGGCACCCCTGGTTTTATTACAGGTAAGTCATCGGTAACTCGGAGAGATATTTTTGTCATGGAACATCATAACCAGAGGTGGTCAGTAACGAAGTAGTTCTACTTAAGCAGACTACTTAAGTAGTATTTTCGGTAACGAGCGACTTACTTAAGTATTTTTCATTTCTGATACTTCTACTTTTACTTCAAGTAAAATCCTCTCGAAGTAACGCTACTTGAGTAGTAATGACTTTTATGTAAAGTAGAAGTAATCAAGTAAACACCAGAGGTGGAGTCGAGGACACAAGGCTCGAGGCCAAGGCCAAGGCCAAGGACACAAAAAAAATCCGAGGCCAAGGCCAAGGACAGCCTTTCCGAGGACAGAACCTCTCGAGGCCAAGGACAGGAATGCTCGAGGCCAAGGCCAAGGACCAAGGACACAGCCGCAAGTGTTCTCCAAAAAAAAGATCTTCAAAAAAGTTTTCCAGGCAGTCTCCAATTTATAGGCGTAGCCAGAATTTTTGATTGGGGAGGCCTAAACCACAAATCACATGCAATGACGTCATCAAAAATTTGCCTGCTTTTCACTTAACCAGGATTTTGCAAAGGGAGAGAGCCTCAACTAATATAGTTGAAAAGTGCAAATACGTAACTTTGGAGACGTTTTGAGAAAGCCAGTGTAACTCAAACGTATCACAGACGGGGGTCTGGGGGCGAAGCCCCCAGCTGTTGGGCGATTTTTTGTAATTTTTTGGTAAAAAAAGCTATTTTAATGCCAGTGAATCACACTTTGCACATGTTTAGAATCATTTTAAAGCACTAGATTTTTGACATTTGAAAGCCAATTAGAAAAATTAAATTGTTTAATCCTCCTTCTAGTTGCAATTTAAGTTCAAAACACGTTTAACGTCTTGCATTTTGGTGTTAAAGTTTAATTGTACGTGATTTGCTCCAGGTAGGGGGAAGTAAGGTGCATTGTCTCGTGCAACACTTTAGCAGTAAATGAAAACCCACTCGAAGATTTTCCTTAGAGATTTTTGTTTTGTCATGAAAATAGCCAGTTATAGAAGTGCATGTTAGGCCAGGCGGCCCAGGCTCCCTTTACTGAAGTTCAACGATTTGCTCAATCAGCATTTTCCATGGCTAATTTTTTTAAAAAGTATTTTGTGCGTAAAAACTGGCGAGATGGAAGTGAATTTATGAATTGTTATTGAAAAATAGTGCAATAGATGGGTAGTTTCGCTTACTAACCATGGGTCAGGCGCGCAGCCAGAAATTCGCAATGGGGGGGGGCTGTTTTGGGGTCTGGGAGCAAAGCCCCCAGCCGCCGGAGGCACGGGGGTTTGGGGGCGGAGCCCCCAGCGCTCGCAAATTTTGCATTTTTTGCAAATATAACTTAATTTTAGAGCTATTTTAATAAAAAATAATGCTTTTAAAACGTAGCATAGAAATTGGCAGCGCAACATGATTCAACTGGTTGCATTATCGGGCTATGAGGGAAGTGGCTAATGATAACACTGCAGTTCTCTTGCTTACATGCAGGTAAATCATAAAATCCTATTATTAAACAAAACTCACACGAAGTAATCTATTTCGTCTGTATTTTATAAAGAAAAATAATCAGGGGGGGGGGGGGGCTAGTGGAAAGATATTTGAGAGAAGTGATTGGCAATTAACTAACACTGAGTAGCCACCCCCCATCTTTATTCCTGTTATAATATATGTAATATATAAGAGTTTATAATATATTTGGTGATAAAACCTATGTTTGGCGTTTTTACACTAGCGATCAAATTTGATTGCTTATTTTTGGGTATTTTCTAAAGTTTTCATTGATTGGTGACATTAATTTTTGACAAATTAGCCCCCCCTCTGAATGTATGTTTCAAAAAATGCCTTAAATCACTTTTTAATCAATTCCAGCGCAAAAGACAGTCTCAGAAGAGCTAAAAACGTGGTGTTTTTCTTATTCTGTATTTTGGTTAACAGGCCAATGGGGGGGATATAGCCCCCCCCCCCCCGCCCACGGCTACGCTACTGGCCATGTTATTGCCGATCCGGATTTCCATCGCGCTGGGCCCCTGGCATTTTGGAGATTTTCGCAACATCTTTCTGCCAAATGTAGGTGAAGACCATAAAAAGTTTTAAGATTTGAGCGCAGGGCCCTTAGCTGGTACTGCGCCATAATGTGGTAAATCCGGCCTTGATTAATGCATTACGTTCATAAAAAGGCTAGATGTGATCCTGAGATAGCAACTTTTAGGATGAAAACTATCCATTTCTTCCAGATTTACGTTTAAAATGGCTGGCAAAAATTGATTTTAGGGGGTCTCGGGGCCCTTGGTCTTCAGTATTGTTGTTTGCTACTGGTGTAAACGAAAAACGCTAAAAAGAAACTGAAACTGAAGAAACAATAGGCTTTTTTGTCACATTTTTGTCATTGATGAAATTTCAATTGGGGGGGAGGCCCGCTTGGCTAAGCCTACGCTCCAATTGCGCAAAATAAAAAAGGTATTTACAAATTTTCTGCGAGGTTTCTGGCGTTTTCAACAAAATTTCAACTGTTCAAAAATAGTGCTGTCCTCGAGCCGAGGACAGGGCAATTTTCGAGGACCTAAGGCTTCGAGGCCAAGGCCAAGGACTTGAGGCTTCGAGGCCAAGGCCAAGGCCAAGGACTTCAAAATGTGTCCTCGAGGACGTCCTCGAGGCCAAGGACGTCCTCGAGGACTCCACCTCTGGTAAACACCAAGCCATTATTCCATCTCACAACGTGTACAATAACGAAGTAAACATTATTCCACCTCACAACGTGTACAATAAGTACGTATCGAGTTTGTTTTACTGTACAGTACGACGAAACTTATTGAATAGTTACGCCGATTCATTTACAGGTCATCTAGGGTAGTGTGTTTTTGCATTGCATCAAATACCAGGTGTTGACTCAGTCTCACTAAAAAAAAAAACATTCCGAACCCTGATTAGCATGGTACAGTAGACAAACTAGACATGCGCATTACTCCTGGTTCATACGAAAAAATTAGCGGTTAACGGCGTTGCGTTTGCTGCGGCCCGTCTGGGATTCAATTCCCTAGCCGGTTAACGAACAGTGTTGCTAACGACTCGCCATCGCTGCGACATTTCTTCTCAAGCTGTGTTGTCCAGGCGCGGAGATGAGCCCAGAGTCCCTACTAAATCGTATTCGTAACACGCTTCGGTGTAATTTCAAGAGAAAAATAAAACTTTGATTTTTTGATATGCTACCGTAAGTATGGCTTTGCTTGAACACTGATCGTAAGCGTCACAACAGCAAACCTTCGAAGAATAAACAAACACGTGAAATTCGAAATTACTTTCTACTTTCATTACTTAAGTAGAATTAATTTTGACTACTTTCCTACTTTTACTTAAGTGGAAATGCTTCGCCATACTTCTACTTTTACTTGAAAGGCATTTTTGAGTAAGTAACAATACTTCTACTTAAGTAGATTTTTCGACTACTTTGTCCACCTCTAATCATAACAAGGTTACTTTATGACAACTAGTACATTAACAAGGACTACAGGCAAAATCAATGAGTGTACCTAAAGTTAGGCCAATCGTATTAGACTAGATTAGCATTGACTCCATTCTTTTTGATCCAGCCGTTGCAGAGATATTCTTCTTCAAACACGACGCCGGTGACTCCAATGCTATAAATTTTAGTAAGTTTTATTGGCAATTTTGTCGTTGATAAGCATTAGCGCCTTAGCGACGCCTTCCCAGTTCTAATCTAAAGCAACGATTAGGCTATTGCATTGAGTCGTTTCGCTACGCGCTAATCAGTTTGATCTTATCAGCACAACAAATTTTAGCTGGTAAAAAGAGTAGACTTTTTGGTTGTCTACCGATTTTAGCAAAAATCAAGCTGGCAGATACATTTCAGTCTAAATCCTAGCCTAGTCTAGCCATGAGGTTTTTATTACTAGACTGCACAGTACAAACTCATACCAGATAATAAGACTACCAGTACTTGAGTAGGCCCACTGTATTTGTTTTCGGCATTTTGTGACCTAAGAATAAACTTTTCCATCTAAGTTCAAAACAATGACCTACTAGCCTTCTCTAATAACTCTACTAGCCTTATTTCGCTTGTTCTTAGACGTTTGTTACCTAGGCTATCGTGCAGTCTACAGTACTATTTTTTCCAGCTCTGATCTATTCTGCTGACAAGATCAAACTGATTAGTGCGCAGCGAAACGACCCAATGCGGTAGCTAAATTGCTTTAGGATAAAACTGGGAAGGCGTCGCTAAGACGCTAATGCTTATCAACGACAAGATTGCCTATAAAAATTTTAAAATTTCTGACATAAGAGTCACCGACGACGTGTTTGAAGTAAAATATTTCTAGAATGGCTAGATCAAAAAGGATGGAGTCAACGCTAATCTAGTCATATGCGATTGGCCTAACTTTAGATATCCCCATTGATTTTGCCTGTCGTCCTCGTTTAACTCAACAGAATACTTATTGAAAATTATTTTTACTAGGATGTTTACAATACCACAAAAGTCAAGGTAGAGAATTATACTGCTAAATTATTTGTCATTTTTACACCATGAAAAACAAGCACAGACATCGAAAAAGAAAAATTAGGGTGTAATGACCCAAATTTGCTTTTATTCATCTTTTATTCACGTAGCGAGCCAGTGACCTAGGCTTAGTACATCACTTCCAATTAACCACAGTAAATCGAGATTTGCATCTCTGGCACAATCTGTCGTATAGTGACATTAACTAACAAAATCATTTTTTGCAGACTTTATGACAAGTAAACATAAAAAAAGTGTCATGGTAATATTTAGAGTTAAAATTGTTTTTGTAGTTTAATTGTTTTTTCGAACGATATTTTTTATGTTCCTTTTTAAAACAATGCAATTAGCAAGACTTAATTTCCGAAGGAATCTGATTCCATTTTCGAACGCCATGAAATTGTATCGAGTTCCTGCCAGTGCTACTGTTAGTATTTACAGGATTAACAAAATAATTTTGGTTGGATTTGCTTCGAGTATTAGAATTATGAGCTTGTGCAAGCGGTAACAAGTAAGTTTCAAAAATTTCGGGAAAAGATTTTACGTGATAATTGTACACGAACTTGCTTAACTCAAAATTAGATATGTCAGATATTTTTAGAATCTTGTGTTTGCAATATAAAGAATCGTTAACAATACGGTCTTTCCAAGTAGAGTTATTTATTATTTGTAATACTTTGGTTTGAAGAATTTGAATAGCATTATTCGCAGTTTTAGCTGCACTACTCCAGCCAAGAATACCATATAATACGTATGAACAGAAAAATAGATAAGTGTAAAGATATGAGGTTGTTAATATTAAGGTGATTTTCATCTTACAGTAGCTATTATATTTAGGCTTTGTGATAACTTTTTTTGTAGATATTAAATATGTGGTTTCCAGCTTTAGGTCTTCGTCTATGTATTAATCCCAAGTATTTTGTTGAGGAGCACCAGTCCAGTTTAATTCCTCTCAGAAAAATGTTGAAATCGTTATACTTAATTCGATTATTGCTAGGTTTTATGAGAAAGTATGAACAACACCAGCAAGACCTGTAGATTTTAAAATTATACCAAGCAGAATTTATATGGAATCATTTTATAATATTTTTGGTTAATTCACTGCCATTGTTAGATTAATATGCTAAAAAGCAGAGGATGGGCACAAGTCCGTTAATCTGTTAAAACGGAGCTAACTTTTTCATTAATTCGTTAATCCGTTAAAAAGTTTTTTCATGTTAACGGACTAAATTAACTTCCGTTAAATTCTGTCAACTTCCGATAAGGTTTTTAGTGTTAATATCTTGCACCATTGATTCATCGTACCGGTACAAACCAGTTTGCACTGGTAACACTTGTTGCGTATTAGCACGAGTTTTATAGAAGAGAGAGAAGAAAGGAGCTCTTTTTTGTGGCAAATGATAAGCTGCTGCTTCATAAGTCTGTTAATTATCGCTGTTCGAATTTCCATAGATTTTCCGATCGTAGCTTCGTTAGTGCATTTGAACTTATTTTTATTTTGAAATTAGATTAGACTGTAAAATGTAACTTCCAAAACACAAAAAGACCACCACAGCAATAAATATTTCCTTACAATCAGCTCAACAGCGTCAATACGTGTTCTAGAAGCGAGTGAATAAAAAAAATCTGAATTACACACAAAATGTTAACGAATTAACGGACTTTATTAACTTTCGTTAATTAAAGCTGAAAATAACGGATTAACGTTAACGGAGGTGTGAAGTTTGTTAACGTACCAGTGGTTAACGAAGCTAACGTTTTGCATTAACTTGCCCACCTATGCTAAAAGCAAAAACACCGTGGACGTGTCTTACCGTTGTATCTCACTGTTTGATCTACTGTACCTAGCTACACGGTGGGACAAAACTCCCGCACCATCGCTAATTTAGTATATTTTGCGATACAATTTTTTTTGAGAAATTAATGAAAATTATTGCATATTTTTTTTGAATTAAATTTATTTCACATGTGAAGGCAGGCAGAAGCCTGAACAACATTACGTCACTAAATCACACAAAACTATTGTTGATAACCCATTTAGATAGTTCTGGGTCTCTGCAAAACGAAATTGACCATCATTCATCATATTGAAAACATTTTAGAATTACATTTGCACAATAATTACAGTACCGTACAATAATGCCTATATTGCATATACGGTGTGTGATTTTTGGCTCACTCTGTAGCAGAGGTGGAGTCGAAGACACAAGGCTCAAGGCGAAGGACACAAAAAAAATCCGAGGCCAAGGCCAAGAACAGCCTTTCCGAGGACAGACACTCTCGAGGCCAAGGACAGGAATGCTCGAGGCCAAGGACCAAGGACACAAGCGCAAGTGCTCTCCAAAAAAAAAAAAAAGTCTTCACAAAAATTTTTCAGGCGATCTCAAAAAAAAAGGTCTTCACAAAAATTTTTTCAAGCAATCTCCACAAAATTTTAACAATTCAAAAAATAGTTCTGTCTTCGAGCCGAGGACAGGCCAATTTTCGAGGACTTGAGGCCAAGGCCAAGGACTTGACCTTCGAGGCCAAGGCCAACGACTTCAAAATGTGTCCTCGAGGAATCCACCTCTGCTCTGTAGAATTTAGCCTCAGAAACGCTCAGTAATCATAGGACGAATTTTTTGGCAAATTTATGTCTCTCTGTTTGCTTCTTTCATGATTTTTTTTCACTAGAGTAAACATCTATGATAGTATGCAGCCGCAGCGAAGGGCAAACACCCAGCAACGTAAAACTAACAGCATCTTGAACTGCCATTTGCCGGAATGGACGAGATACGTATTCGCACGCGTGGAAAAAAGACATTGCGACAGTCGCTGTGGTGGTCTGATTTCTGACGCAAGAATTGCCAGCTGAAAAAGGAGCAAAAGACAAGTTACTTTACTGAATGGAAAAATTGCCGTTAGAGGAATCGACCATTCTGACCAATCTATGGTTCAAATATAAAATTACAGTACTTCGTACTTTTCTGAATTAAAATGATACTTAAGTAGCGTAACTTTACACTAAAAGTAAGCAAGTAAAAGTAGCCACACAAAAAAAACTACTCAAAAAGTACTCGTTACCGGAAAAAACTACTTGAATAATCTACTCAAGTTAGAGTATTTTGTTACTTTGCACAACTGCTTATAAGTCACCAGAATTGTTTCGAATTTTGATCATAGATTGACCGATTGTAGTATTTTGCTTTAACCTAGCCGTGCTGATTAGCTTTGTTTGAAGAGGTTTAGAATTACGCAAAACTCGGGTTCAAGGCAGTTCTTTGGACAAAAATTGCCCCTGATTTGCTTGTTGGGTTTAAATTTGCCTAGTCGCGTATGTTCAGTTGCTGACTGGATTGCGTGTTATGGAGGAGCTACAGTAAATTTTTGCCACTTTTATTTGCTTTTTTTTAGGAATACACTTGGAAGTAGCATAGTGCTCGATCCCCTCAAAATGTCGCTGAATACTACAAATTTGGGGAGTTGATGAGATGCCTCTTAAAAATTTTTGAGGCTGGCTTACCCGAAAACGTAATGAAGTTTATTACAGCGTAGTCATGAATTGTGTGAGATGTATTGAAGTTTACTAAAACGTGCTTACGAGATTAAACTAGAACAAACAAAAAATTCACTGCACTGTGCTTCACTGCAATTTTGTGTCAATTCACATTTTACATAAAAAAAAAGAAAATTAATAGCAAGACCAGCATAAAGACAATTCAATTTGTTGCTTATATTTTTTTTTTAGCTATTATTTTTCACAATCTAGTTTTAGATATTATCTAGTTTTATTTTTCACAATCTAGTTTTAGATATAATCAAAATTGCCGAATATTTTTGCGTATCACTTAACTACCTTTATGATTTAAATGCAAAAGTGCAAAGTTTAGTGAGCACCGTTAATTTTTGGGAGAAATTTTAGAGCTCTGATTTGTTGAATATCTTAGTTCTTGAAAATTTTTCTGTTTCATAAGTGTACTTGATTAGTTCAGTTATTAGTCTTGTCTCTAAACTGTAATTGAGTTGCCAGTTTGACCCGTAGATCTCTCATTTTAGCGCCGAACTTTATTGACAGTACAGTACAGATTTAAAAAGAAAGATAAGTTAATAACCAGGTCTTCACTTGGAATTCTAATACCCTTGATAAGGTTTGTAATTTTTTTTTTTTTACCATCGTGGTTTGAGAGTTTTTATTTTTGCCTAAATTCATTCATTTGGGTTATCCGTGGCGAATTATAAATATGTTTTTTCCATTTCTTCTTTGGTTTAGTTTTAGATTTTGATTCTTTTAGATTTTACCCTTGACCCGGTTATTAACTGCTACCTCCGGGTTATCGTTTTGGTCTATATTGATGATCTTTCAACAATTCTAACGTCATGATTTTTATAGATTGATAATGACTTTAGTTTAAGTCGAAATGTCTCGTAACTAGAATGATTCATTTTATCCTGGCTTTGTTTTTTTTTCTAGTTTTAGATATTTTTCACAATCGTGTTTCAAATGATTACAGTACAAGATATTAAGCAGAGTGCCTATCAGAACTGCGAATTTGATCGATTTTTATTCGAGTTCAGGTTTGAGTTCAGTCTGTTTTAGCAAGTCCGAGTTCAAGATCGAGTTCGGAAATTTTATTTTTTCGAGTTCAGACTGACAAAAATTAGTTTATGCATATTTCACCGTTTTTTCTTTTATTCTGTGCGTTAGTACGTTTCAGTTTTTTTATCAAGCTGAAAACATTCATACGCACGACTCATAGATGCGTAGCCGGAAATCTAAAATGGAGGACTGTTCCGGGGGTCTGAGAGCGGAGCCCCCAGCGCTCCAAAATTTTGCATTTTTTTTGCAAAAATAAGATTATTTTAGGCCTATTTTGATAAAAATTAATGGTTTTGAAACGTGGCATTAAAATCAGCCAGTGAGAAAACATGATTAATTATTTTAATTATTAACCATTTTATTTAATTATTTTTTCATCCCTGTCTATTAGCCCACTTGGTCCCCGGTCCAGATTTTTTTTTTGGGTTACCTTGGTCACAATTGCGATTATGTTTCACAATCATATTTTGATTTTAACTTTTATGGGCTAGTTTACTCAGATTTGAATTTCGGTTTGCAGGCCAGCTTAGTTCAGCTTTTGAATTTCGGTTTGAACGTCAGCTCTGCCGATGAGCGTTGGTATTACGCGAAACTCGAGTCCAGAGCAGTACGTGGGAAAAAAAAAGGTCAGCCTTTTTAGCAGCTGAAGTTACGAGATGAAGACGATAGCCTATACTGATAGCTTGGTTATTCAAATTTACCGGTTGAGTTAGCCTAGTTCAGGGATCAAAATTCTTTGCATTGTGTCAACTCCTCTTCACACTGATGATAAAGTCAGTTGACTTCGAAGCACGGGAATGCTCCCGCGATAGGGGGCTCCGCCTCACCTGCGTCACTAAGGGTTGAAATGATTACCCATTTCGACGCGGAGACAGCATTAAGGTGTTGTCAAATGAAGTAGGATTGTAAGACATGATGTCTCTGTGAACTATTAAATTAGTTCTGCCTATTTCACTTCAGGAATAATTTAACTTATGATTAAACTGATTACATAAATGGGCAATGAGGGAAGTGGCTAATCGTAAAAACTATAATTTCAGTTCTGTTATTTAACAGCTGATAAATCATAAAATTCTACAGTATATATCTATAGTTCAATAAAACTCACAAGGAGTACCGTAATCTATTTCGTCTATATTCTATAGATAAAGATAATTGGGAGAGGGGAAGGCTAAGGGAACGAGATTTTAGAAAAGTGATTGATAATTAACTAATACTGAACAGCATAGGCGTAGCCAGGGAAGGGGCCCGCGCCCCTTCAATTGAAATGCAACCAACGATAAAAATATGACAAAACTGCCTATTGTTCCTTTAGTTTCCGTTTTTTTTTATCATTTTCGCGTACAACATACACGCGTACAACCGTAATTAACAATAACATTGACAACCAGGGGGCCTGGGTCCCCTCAATTCAATTTTTGCCAACTAATTTATATTTGCAACCCAGGTGAAATTATGGGTTTTTGTCCAAAAAGTAGCTATCTTAGGCCGTTATTTAATCTTTTTATGAACGTAATGCCATAACCATGGGCAAATTTACCATATGGCACAGTACCAGGAGCTCCGCTCTCACTGTTCCATAAATTGAGCCCGTATTATCGAAAATAGTCGAAGTCGAAATGTGAACCGAACCGCTCATTGTGCATGCTAAATATTAACGCTCAATTTTGCTTGTTTACTGTTAGTGCGACCGACTTAGCGTGTATAGATAAATAAGTGACATTCTGGAAACCGGAAAATAACGGGCTCGACGTTGAGTTATTGTATTGTTTTTTGTTTAAGAAGTGTACAAAATCAAAGCACAAACCTTTTTTATGATGTATTTGCTGAAATTGCTGGAAGCAATATGTTTACGAAGCATGACTAACCCTTGGTAGAGAAAAATATGTTTTGGGACTGTAAAAAGAATAGTTATGCGTTGGTAATGACATAAGTTGCGTTAATTTGATTGAATTGTTCGATTCTCTTTAACCCCCGTTGTTTTTCATAACAAATAACTGCCCCCGCATTGGAAATTGAGTGACCAGCTATTTGGAAAACAACGTGATGACTTATTTGTTTTTGCTGTTGTTATGCTTTATCAACTTGGCTTTATATATCGGAGACCCTATGTCCAAATTATTGCAGTATTGTGTGCAGTCAGCGAGTGGCTGATTTTAACCCCAGAGCGATTTCGCTTTTTAATCCAAGCCTTATCCACTTTGGAAGTGATCTACCACTGGCGCTGCATTCTGGAGCTGATGCAGTTTGTCAAAAAAGATTTTTTGGGAAAAATCAGTGTGTAGTTTTGCTTCAAAGACGGACGGCGCGGTTTTGCTTCAAAGTGTAGTTTTGTTTCAAAGTTAGTTTCTCACGAGAGTTTAAGGTTGTGTTATACGGTTATAACGCAGCCAATTCAAGTCAGGGTTGTCTTGAACACTCACATGGTAAGACTTTTTTTTCTGGTCATCACCTACATTTGGATAGAAGATTTTGCAAAAATTTCCAAAGTGCCAAGGGCCCCACGCAATGAAAATTCGGCCCGGTCAATAACTTGGCTAGTAAGCGTAACCATCTATTGTACAATTTTTCAATAACAATTTACCTCCACCCATAGGCGTAGCCAGGGGAGGCCCAAGGGGCCTGCTCCCCTTCAATTGAAATACCACCAATAATAAAAACGTGAGAAAAAGCCTATTGTTTCTTCAGTTTCAGTTTCTTTTAGCATTTTCGCGTACAACAGCAGTTCACGCGTAAAACAGTAATTTACAGCAATTTGACGATTAGGGATTCCGGGTTCCCTCAATTCAATCTTAGCCAATCAATTTAAATGTATAACCCGGCTGAAATTAGGGATTTTTGTTCTAAACTTTGTTACCCCAGGCCCTCATAAACAACTGTACTTTTTAGTCGGCAGCGTGGCCGAAAGGGTTAAGGCGTCGTTTTTACGACGACCCTGATCGAATTATCTGGGTTCAAACCGCACCCTGGTCACGCTTTGCGTCCTTGGATAAGACGCTTTACGATGATTATCTCTGCTTGGTGGCTTCAAACATGCAGCAAATTCAATGGACAAGAATTCGAAGAAGTCTACAGGAACATTGGGTTGTAGAAAACCCCTAAACAGGTGCGTATTCTTCCAATCATGAAGTAGTCAATTCAATGAAAAGTCTGCGGATCGTTCAATAAGTTAGCGTCTGACGCTGCCGGTGACAGAAGGATAAATATGCGCAACAACAACAACACATGTAACTTTTTCATGAACGTAATGTAATAACCAGTGGCGGATTTACTGTAAGGCACATTTTTTTGGTCTTCACCATAATATTTGGCAGGAAGATGTTGCAAAATTCCCTACGTGCCGGGGCCCCGCGCAATGTAAATCCGGCCCAGGTTAGGAGGTTGGCAGGTGAAACAAATACATGGTTAGAAGGCGTAACCATCTATTGAACCATTTTTCAAGAACAATTCATCTCCACCTCGCCAGTTTTTATGTGAAAAAATACTTTCGAAAAAAAATTAGCTTGGGGAAATGCTCATTGATTAAATTATTGAATTATTTAATTTCTTGAAATGGCTTTAAAATGTTAAAAATCTTGTTCTTTCAAATGGCTCAGAACAAGTGCGGAATGTGATCCAGTGGCATTAAAATAGTTTTTTTCCAAAAAATTGCAAATACTTGTCCAGCGGCTGGAGGTTTCGCCCCCAGACCCCTTTAGCCTCCCGCGGCTGGGGGCTCCGCCACCAGACCCCGTCTGTAATACGTTTGAGTTACGTTAGTTTACACATCACGTCTCTTAATTTTACACAATTTTGCTTTTTAACTTTTGGTTTAAGCCTTTTCCCTTAAGCCAAATCCTGGTTCAGTGCCAAACCAGGCCACGGCTTCTGAACTTCCATTCTACGATTTCTTTGCCCCACAAAAAGTTCTCGCTTCGAAAATTTCTGATGACGTCATTGCATTTGATTTGTGGTTTGCCCCCCCTCCCTAATCAGCAATCCTGGCTACGCCTATGATGAACAGCTTCCCCCTATTCCTATTCCAGAGCTTATATATTTTTCTATGAAAGCAATGTTGTTAGCCCCCTTCCTATATTAATGTTTCAAAAGATGCTTTAAATAATGTTTGAATCCATTTTAGTGCGAAAAACAGTTACAGAAGTGCTAAAAACGTGATATTTTTCTTATTCTGCATTTTGGTCTACATGTCAATGAGGGGCCAAACCTTGGCTCTACGCTACTAACGACTCGACTGATTATTTCCCTTTGCAAAATTAATGATGCTATAAATAATAATTTAAGGACTAACAGAAATTTTGTTGTTTAAGATTCTGTTAAAAGTAAATATAGCTTTTTGAATTTATCCAAAGCGATAAACAACTGTACTTTTCCGTCAAAAATAGACCGCAATAGTTTTCTTAAAAGCGACTTTCACAAAGACTTCATACTTTTGTTTTGTGCTAGCATAAATAATAAAAAAAATTTGTATAAAGATTTCAATTTGAATGCTGTGTAACCAAAATTAGTTTTCTTTGCATCAGTATAATTAACTACCGCACTCGGCTAATTTGCAAACTGCAAAAGCGAAATTGTGAACAACCTATTTCTATGTCATGAATCGTTTTAATTACAAACTTATTTTTTATAATTGCTAACTACAGTATTTTGTCAAAAATTAAACTCGTTGATTTATTCCGCTGAGCTGCCAATGTTAACCAAGTTCCCGTACTTTTTCAACAAACTTTAGAGTAGACAACTATTAACGCAATAATAGCGAAGTTTTTGGTGTATGAGACAAATGTTTTGTCACCTAATTAACTGGAGAAAACGTTGCATCGTTTTTCCACTTTTATCCTTTCTTTTTTTTCATACTTGCTGCTTTTTTAGATCGCCAAGGCATAAAAAGTGAACGACATGCAGCTGTTGGGAAAAGCACAATTTCAATTTACAAGGCTTGATCAACAAAAAATATTCCAACAATTTTTTAATCTTTAAATTTCTTTTAAGAAAGTCGAACACCGACAGTTTTCGAGTTCAAGCTCGAGCTCGGCAAAAAGACTTGAGTTTTTTTCGAGTTCAGTTGAAGCTCAAATTAGCAGCCTGGTGCTTATACTGAGTACAAAAACATACAGCAAATAGTTACAGTAGGAATATCCAACAGAATTATTTCATCTTGAAATAAAAAAATTTCAACTCTAGAACAAATAGGGCAAAGACACCAATATAATAAGTAGCAAAATCTTGTAGAATTTTCATCATTTGCCAGTTTGATTTTAGTAACATAAAAAAAAGCAGTGGAAAAAACGTATTGAAAAATATAATAATAATTGCAATTTATTGAGATAACACCTACAAGTGTCAATGCATTTGACTAACGGGCCGTAGTAACATTAAAATAGCTTTACAGATAACTTTTCTGAAATAAAGTTAATACACAACAGAGGTGCTAATTCTACTGCAATAATCAGCAAAATATTGGCATCAAACAGTGGTAACATCCTCAAAGGCTAAATTAAAATAATAAGCTTTTGAACGTTTCTTGATAAGGGACAAAGTTTCAATTTCACGAAGAGATAGTGGCAACGCTTTCCATACCTTGGGTGATGCACACGAAAACATAGATTAGGATCGAGCAAAGTTTAAGCTAGTTACCGTTTGAAGCAGCCAATTATCATGCCGAAACAGAACGAGAGTTGATAAATTTTTCAATTATGTATGAGCATAACCATGCAGGCACTTGTGTGTGAGCAAAGCAATTTTGAATTGAATATGAAATTTAACTGGTAAAAATGAAGGCTTTTCGAATATGGCAGCATATGCATACGCAAAACAGAACCACGAAATCCGAAAATAAATCTCACTGCAGCATATAAAACTTTTGTCATTTTGTGCCATAAATATTCCGGTATGTTTTAAAAGAGGCATTGCAATAATCAATATGGGACAATATGAAAGAATGGACTAGTTGAACATTTAGAACTTTAGTAAGCTTAGGTGCAATTCTGCCTAAATTACGTAAAGTGGCATAAGAAGTACTAACCTCTTCATTGACATGCTTTTCAAGGTTCAGTCGGTCATCAAATATTACACCAAGAATTTTGACAAATCATTAGGCATAGGCAAAGAACGGCAATCATCAATTTGTATTTTAGAAAATTTATCCTCTTTTGCCAACAATATCTTAAAGTTATCGGTTGTAATATTACTTGACATTATCGCATTTTTTTTTTGAATTTTTAGAGTTGTAATTTATTGATTAATTATTATCAGTTATCATGGTAGAGAATATAGTTATATACTTACGGCTTCCATCATTGACTCGTCTCTACTAAGGGTAAATCTTAGAAGTTATTGTATGCCTTTGCAAATGCAAAAATTAACAAGTACTGAAATGATCTACTGCAAGCGAATAAGCAAGAAGTCAATTCATGGTACACATTGAAGTGTTTCCAAATATCAAATACACATAAAAGTAAAAGTACACAGCAACATTAGAAACTAAAGCTAAGCTAACGAACGAACGAACGATTTATTTTGTTTTTGTTGCTCACATCAATAGTTATTAAAACGCACCACGTAAAATATTCAAAAAGACAACAAGGCTGCTGTGAAGTGACCGGTTTAGGGTCTTCAAGTCAAGCAGTCATCCTAAAAGAGAAGGTTTCCACAATACAATAAAATACAAATAACAGAGCACTACTAAGCAAAGCACTAAGCATTTAAAAAAAAAAATAATGCAAAAGAGCAAAAGAAAAAAAAAAAAAAAAACTGCCAGTACTGCAGTTGAAAAGCCAGTTAAAAAAAAGGAAAAAAAATTGGCAAAAAAATACTATCAGAGTTACAGGCAAAAACCATGTTACAAATTCTAAGGCAGGCAATATTGATTTAAGTGTAAGAATGGTAGTACCAGAAAAAAAAACTGCACTTATTGAGTGAATTTGGAAATCTTATTGCATGAAAGTAATCTTTAATAAAGCGCAAGTAAACATTGTTTGTACTTTTTCCTGAAAACTTTAAAGGAACTATTTCTAGTTTTAGACGAAATTGAGTTTCAGATCTTAATTCCGCCATATTTTATAGAACGTTGCAGTCGAAATGTGTTGTATCGCGGAATAGCAAACTTACAAGCTAAATTTTGCCTAGTTCTTAATTTGTGTACTGTAACCGTTTTACAGAAGTACTTCGAAAAAGCAATTGGAAGTTTCTTATTGCAAAATTTATGCATGAATATTGCGACTTCATAAGTGTAGATATCTGATAATTTAAGTATTTTATTTTGCTTGTATAACAAAGACACACTTACGAAGGGTTGATGGAATGTGAAATTATTAGTAATTAATCTTAAACCTTTAGTTTGTAGGGATACAAGTTTTTGCAAGTATGATTTATAGGTTGATCCACATACTATAATACCATACAACAGGTAAGGATGAAGTATAGCATAGTATAGTTTAAGTAAAATTGAGGTCAGAACATAATGTCTTAATTTAGAAATGATGCCAACTGACCGAGATACTTTTTTCGCTACATTTGATATGTGGTCAGAAAAAGTTAGTTTATTATCCAGTATTACACCAAGGTATCGGAAGGAGTCGACTATTGGTATAGGAATGTCATTAATTAAAATTGGAATAGTACATGAAGGTGATCTAAATTTAGGAGCAATAAGCATGGCTTTGCATTTTGAAAAATTAATCGTGAGTTTATTAGCCCATGGCCATTGTTCAGTACTAAGCAGCAACTTATTCACTTTAGCTTTCAGTTTGTCAAGATTAATTTCATAAATTACGAGACAAGTGTCATCAGTATACTGTTTTATGCTATCTTTAGAATAAGTATCAATATTGTTGATGTCATTGATATACAGTAAAAATATAAGGGGACCCAGTATTGACCCTTGTGGTACTCCATAGCTTATATGACTAAGAGCAGAAAGACGATCATTAATGGTTACACATTGAGTTTTGTGATTTAGGTAAGATGAAATTAGATTGAGAGCTGGGTCACGTATTTCATAACGTTCTAGTTTTAAAAAGAGAATTTTATGACAAACAGTTTCAAATGCCTTTTTGTAATCAATGAAAATCAGTAGAGTGTAGGCTATAACATTTTGTTGATGTTATCGTAAGTAGTTGTTACCACATCTAATAAAGCATGACTTGTGGAAAGGCCACTGCGAAAACCGTATTGGTTATGATGCATTATCGAATCTTCGTTGAGATAATTCATAAGTCTAGAGTAAATTAGTTTTTCCACTACTTTGGACAGACATGATAGCAGTGATATTGGTCTGTAGTTTGATAGTTCAGTTTTACTGCCAGTTTTAAACAGAGGGATAACTTTAGCATTTTTCATGCAATTTGAGAAAACACCTTCGGAAAATGACAAATTACACAATACATGCAATGGAACTGCAATAATGTCGCTGGCTAGTTTTATA
This sequence comes from Trididemnum nubilum, assembly GCA_963965965.1. Taxonomy (NCBI): domain Eukaryota; kingdom Metazoa; phylum Chordata; class Ascidiacea; order Aplousobranchia; family Didemnidae; genus Trididemnum; species Trididemnum nubilum. Next base: position 35,461,568 of record OZ014484.1, on the reverse strand, counting down.
AAATAAGCAGTTATGCCATCTAGCCCAGGTGATTTGTTGAGATTCAATGAATTGATCTCTTTAAAAACCTCTTGTGGAGATGTTGGTTCAAAATAAATTGAGTTTGATATTCTTTTACCAAGAAACTTATAATGATCTGTGTCATTTTGTTCAGAAACTTTCATCACGAGATTCTTACCAACACTAGAAAAATATGTGTTGAACTGGTTCACAATACTGGCGGCGTCATTAATTTCAGTTTTATTTACTACAATTTTATTAATGGCGTCATTAATTTCAGACTTGCGGTTGCCCCGCGGGCACATTGTCAGTTGAATAGACGTTTAAATATGGTCTAAATTTATCTCTAAGACGTAATCTAGACGGTCTAATTATCGTTTAAATGTTTTCTATTTTGCAAAAATGCACATTAAACGTCTTACGTAGAGGTCAAATAAATGTAAACCCAACGACGTTTTTTTTACGTTTAAGTGTACTTAAACTAACTCTCAATGTAGTTTATTGCTGGTCTATTTTGCAAAAATTTGACTGGTTTTTTAGACGTTTGATTCAAAGTCGTTTAATCGACGTTAATCTGATAAACAGATTCTTTATGGTTGGATGTAGACTTACATTAGAGGTTTAAGAGATGATTGAATACGTATCAACGTTTTTTCAAGGGATAGCCACAGATATCTAATAAACGACTAACACAGGCTAGCTTTTCTACGTCTTTCACTAAACTGTTGATAAACGTACTTAAAAAGACGAATAAAAGATTTCTCTGTTTGGACTGCTACCTGACGTCTCACAAAAGATGACTATTCTTTTTCTCATTTCCGACAACTAAAAAGCGCATGCATTTAAATGATAATAAGGTGCTTTGTATGGGCAGCAGATCAGCAACAAAGAGCGCAGCAATATAATAAACGTTGCAGCAGAGTAAATTAATAAACCAAGTAATTTGAGTACTTGGAAAAACTCAAAATAGGTTGCATGATTCGGAAATGCATAAAATCGTAAACAAAAAAGCTCTTTAACTCACAATTCAAAACTGTGAGTAGCCGAGTAAAACATCATTTAATCGAAATACAGTCAGAAAAAAAAATGCTGCAGCATGTTATTTTACTTCAATGTAAATAAATCATATACTGGCATACTGCTATAAATATTATTCAGTGCGAAACCTGACATAAGCGCACAGACATTAGGGCGCAGGGTCATAAGTGCGCAGAGACGTAAATCTGCAATCTGCGCTAACATTTTCGTGCTTCGGAAAATAATTATATAATCAAAGAAATGAACTTGACTAATGAGTATTTTATTTAATTTTTGAAAGCCAAGTTTTGAAAAAAGTTTTTTGAATTCGCTTCCAGCTTTATACGCTCCGCAAACTCCTCACACGAATTCGGCGGAATAAAGCGAGAAAATGCTTGATTTGATTGAGCTTCGCACGGGGACAAAAGACTATTTATAATTGTTTGCTTAAGGAATTAAGTGCAATCGTTAAACGCATTTGAAAACAATCGCTGACGTGATTACGTGAAGCAAATAAACTTATTAAAAACTAGATGAGAGTTTGCCAGCAAACTCAGTGAACGACCGACGCGTAGCTAATGCTGTTAAGCTCAAAAGTGCTTTTTGTCAAACGTAAAATCAACAATTATTCAAAAATATCTGATTGTGGAGCCTCCAGAAAAGTAGAGTCAAAAGATTTGTCAGTTAAATATCTCCTGATCAGTGGCGGATCCAGAAAATTTTGGTGAGGGGGGATGATAAAAATTTTAAGTACAAAACCTCAAAAATTCGGATGTAGTGTTGTAACCAGGCGCGTTGCCAGAAATTCGTGATGGAGCGGCTGTGTTAGGGGTCTGGAGGCGGAGACCTCAGCGCTCAATATTTTTGCATTTTTTGCAAAAATAATTTTTAATTTTGGAGCTAGCTTGATAAAATAATGCTTTTAAAATGCATCATAAAAATTGGCAGTGCAAACATGATTCAACTGGTTGCATAAACGGCCTATGTGAGAGGTGGTTAATGGTAAAATTATAGTTCTCTTTTTTGGATGCTGTTATCATAAGCATAAAATCTTATAGTTCAATAAAACTCACACGGAGTAATTCGTTTCATCTATATTTTATGGAGAAAAATAATTGGTGAGGGGCTAATGAAAAGAGAATTGAGAAAAGTAATTGGTAAAGAGTTGTAAGTCGGGTCGGGCTCGGGTTCTGGTTGGGTTCGGGCCTAAAGTTGACAAAAATTTTGGGCTTAATTCGGGCCTGACAAGTACTTTTTGTCTTAGGTGCACAAAAAAATAGTCAAAATAACTTGGCAAAATTGCTAAATTTTCAGACCTAATTTAACTTTCGAGTTTTTTCGGGCATGATTTGGGCTTCAAATTAGTTTTCGAGTTCTGGCCGGGTTTGGGCTTATATTTTCGGGTTCGGGCCTTAACTAGTCAACCCGTTTACAACTCTGAATTGGTAATTAACCAATACTGAATAACCTTTGCACCCCATTTCTGAGTTTAGGCCAATAATATATTTGTTGATGAAACCCGTGTTAAAGTTTTTTACATTAGCAATCAAATTTTATTGCTTATTTTTGGTCATTTTTTTAATTTTTGATTTATGAGTTTTATTTTTCACAAATCAGCCCCCCTTAAGCATAGCCTATGTTTCAAAAAATGCTTTATATCACTTTTTGGTCTATTTCAGGGCTAAAAACGTGATATTTTTTATTTTGCATTTTGGTTGACAGGCCAATAGAGGGACTATACCCCCCCGACCCCCCTAGCTACTCTACTGCTTAGGAGTAATGTTTTTGACCTCGCATAAAGCTCACCTTTTATAAGCCTAATATACATAGGTGGGCACAAGTCCGTTAATCGTTAATCCGTTAATAACAAAGCTAACTTTTTCATTAACTCGTTAATCCGTTAAAAAGTTTTTTCATGTTAACGGACTAAATTAACTTCCGTTAAGTGCTTTTAACGGACTAAAGTAACTTCCGTTAAATTCTGTTAACTTCCGTTAAGGTTCTTATCGTTAATATCTTGCACCATTCATTCATCGGACCGGTACAAACCAGTTTGCATTGGTAACACTTGTTGCATATTAGTAGGAGTTTTATAGAAAAAGCGAAGAAAAGAGCTCTTTTTTGTGGCAAATAATAACCTGCAGCTTCATAGGTCAATTCATTATCGCTGTTCACAATTTCCATAGATTTTCCGATCGCAGCTTCGTTGTGTATTTGAACTTGTTTTTATCTTGAAATTAGATTAGACTGTAAACTGTAACTTCCAAAACACAAAGAGACCACCATAGCAATGAATGTTTCCTTACAATCAGCTCAACAGCGTCAATACGTGTTCTAGAAGCGAGTGAATAAAAAGAAATGTAAATTACACGCAAAATGTTAACGAATTAACGGACTTTATTAACTTCCGTTAATTAAAGCTGAAAATAACGGATTAACGTTAACGGAGGTGTGAAGTTTGTTAACGTACTAGTGGTTAACAAAACTAACGTTTTGCATTAACTTGCCCACCTATGCTAATATGTCATTTAAGAAATGATTTGCATTGTGTAGGCTTTATCGCTGAAAAGTGCAAATTGTAAATTTTGCTAATTCGGTGCTTTCAAATCAATCGGACCTGAAAAAGACTAATTTCTGTTTTGTAAAAACTTCGCTGTAAAAATTACATTTTTTTCCCTCCCCTCACAGGGCTTTAGAAATTATATCACAGTCACACGGATTGCTTTTTTCAAATAAGTTTAATATTCATATACACGTTATGTTTACGCTGGTGGGGGATGTATTACCCCATCCTCCCCCATAACTCCGCCACTGGTTGAGCTCCTATGCCTTTATCGCTGAAATGTGCAAGTTATGAGTTTTGCTGATTTGGCGCCTTCAAATCAATATTACCCCATCCTACCCCATAACTCCGCCACTGATTGAGCTCCTATGCCTTTATCGCTGAAAAGTGCAAGTTGTGAGTTTTGCTGATTTGGCGCCTTCAAATCAATCGGACCTGTATAAGACTAATTTCTGCTTTGTAAAAACTTCGCTGCACAAATACTCTTTTCTTGCACCCCCTCCCCTTGGCTTTTGAAATTATATCACAGTCACACGGGCTAACGACTATTCACTGATTCCTTTTTTTAGATAAGTTAAGTATATTATTCATATGCACGTTATGCTTAGGCTGGTGGGGGAGTGCATCCCTCCATCTCCCTCTAAAACCGCCACTGCTCCTGATATCATAAAACACTGGCACCCTAGCTTGGGCTGTTCAAAAAATTGATTTTGGGGGTCCATTTGGGGAGTCCCGGGGGATGGCATCCCCAAACTACTCCAAAATATTTGTCTGTTAAATCTATGCTAATATCATAAAACAATGGCACCCTAAGTTGAGCCGTAGAATAAATATTGATTTTTGGGAGGTCCATTTGGGAAGGTCCCCGGGGAAATTGGCACCCCCAAACTATGTCAAAATACTGGTCTGTTAAATATCTGCTGATATCAAAACAGACTGGCACCCTAAGTTGAGTCGTTCAAAAAATTGATTTTTGGAGGGTCCGCGGGGGGATGGCAGCCCCAAACTACGCCAAAATATTTGTCTGTTAAATATCTGCTGATATCATAAAACCAGAGATGGGCACCCGCTGTTTGAAAAGTAGCGACGCTGCCTCTGCTCCTATTTGGCAAAAAAAGCAGCGGCGCTTCCGCTTGTCGCTACTTAAATGAAAAAGTAGCGCCGCTGCCGCTACTTGCATACAAAACAGCGGCCGCTGCCGCTTGTCGCTGCCGCTACTTTAGAAAAATATCTAGCTAAAAGAACAAAGGTATTTAAATAGTCTTTAAGTTTTAGGGTTGTTGGCCTGCTCCTTTTAAAAAAACAAGCATTTCAAAACGCTGGTTGGTCAAACCAGCGATTTAGAAACTACTTAAAGAAGTTACCCCTGGAAGTTACAGTAGGAAGTTAAATTCCTTGTCGCATTTTCTACACAAATAAAACGCAATAAGAAATAGTTTAAATCACTTAAATAAGATAAGGTTTTAACACGATGGCATACATTATTCAGCTTCTGTACACTTCTGCCCCGGCTCTGGTAACTCTGAAGTAGTCAATGTTTTTATAACTCGCTCGGCTCTCAACTACTAAAATAATTCCGATACGACAGGAAAATTTAACAATCGACCGAGTTACAAACATTTCTAGGAATTTTATAGAAATGGTAGGTGATAAACATCCCTGCGGTGATTTCATCCAAGCTTGATAAAAAAGAAGATCGAGCGGTTGAGAACTGGTGTTTATGAACTCGGAGAGGATACGTACGCAGTAATGAGGCGCGTAGCCAGGATTTCGCAAAGGGGAGGAGGGCTGTTTTTGAAACTTGAAACAGCGGTCAACGAACCTGACCCAAATTTTCATCAGTCTTTGAATCAGATTTAGGCGTTTTTCTCGTTAAAATCAGGTGATCTCCAACAAAAAAAAGGTCTTCTTCGATATTAAAGAGATTTTCTGTCCACATTTAGATGATCTTCCAAAAAAAAAAGGTCTTCAAGTACGTTGAGACCCACTTTTTCTGGTCCAATTCATCTCAGCATTTACACCTAATTTTGCCCCAATTTCCTTTGGGAGGCTATTTTCGTTTTCAGAGCCAAATTTTGTCCTCAAAAGTGCTAAAATCACGCTATTTTGCATACTTTTCAGGCCAATGGGGAGGCTCGGAGTTTAATTAGGCACAGACTTTAATTTGGCGCGCTACCAGACCACATTATTTGTTGAATTTTCGCTCAGAAAAAATAGGACCACGTACCATAAAACTCGCCTTTACTAAACAACGACAAAACGTCACAAAGGTTGCATTGTTTGTTCTACTAAACTAAAATAACGTTGTAGCAGGAACAGAGCAAAAAAAAAAAATAGTTAAGACTCCAAACGGTAACGCGTAAAAATTTAAATCGAAAGAATTCTTGGAAGAAGTTTATTAGCCGTAGCGGCAGCGGCAAAAAATTTCCTTAAAAAACAGCGTAGAAGCGCTGCCGCTTTTTTGACTGAAAAAACAACGGCGCTGCCGCTTGTCGCTGGTGATGAAAAAATAGCAGCGGCGCTAGTAGCGCTGCTGTGCCCATCACTGCATACAATAAGTTGGGTTACACCCATTATTGCTTTTAAACAGCTTACACTCTACAAATAGCGAAGCCCTAATCTTTGCCAAATTGAGTATTTATGAAAAACTTTACTGCCTTTGTGCAACCTCTAAATGTTTTTCTATGTTGGAGATTTTTCACACACGATAGTTTTAGCCTAAAAGGAACACATCTACTTCGGTTCCAATGATAATTTTTAATGTTTAATTTTTGCTATGTATTTAGGAACCACCGTACTGTTTAATCCATCTAATGAAAAATTTTCAAAAGGGGGAGCATGTGTGAGGTGTTACAATTTGTAACCCCAAACGGAGGTCTCAGAAAAAAAAACGCAAAAAAAATTTTGTGGTTTTTGCAAAAATAACTCAATTCTAAGACCTATTTTGGTTAAATTTCGGTTTGAAAGCCTGTTTCGAGCAGCGCAAAACGTGCACAAAATAAGCATTGTTGATGCACAAAATAAGAACTGGAGGGCACAAGCTAAATTATCAGACGTTTTTTCTAATGATATTATGCGTAGGCCAAGAAAAAAAGTTTAATTTTTTTAGCTATTGGTGACAGAATATTAGCAATTTGACAAGCAGCAAACCCTAAACTGTTATGACATTGACTAGAAAATATTCGAGGTATGATGTGCCCCAGAAGTTTGTCGAAATGCTGCTACTTCAGAACAAGCCTTGGCTAGTGAGATAAAAAAAAAAGGCCTATGTCTTTTTTGCCCAGTGTAGAATGTGGTAAATTTAAGCTGAAAAAAGCTTTTTAAAGCGGCAAGATTTTAGCATGTACTAAAAAATCTGAAATCTGCGCCACTTCTACTCTCAAGCTGATTAAAATGATGCTAAAATGCCAAGTAGAGTAAGCCTCTTCCACATCCATGCTTTGTTATAATCTGATTACGCGATTTTAACGTATATTTTGCACTTTTTTGCTTTGTGCCGTGACTCATCGGAGCGGGCATGGCACAATGCCCCCATCCTAAATTCTCCCCAGGATGTGCACATCTTAATGATTACAATATATTAGTTACAGCTTGAAACCGTTCAACAAGTGTTATCAAAAGGTGTGGTTTGTTAATAATATTTTTTTATAAAAAGTTTTATCTGTAATAAAATAAATATGACGTATATTTTGATTAGTGCTTGGATGTATTTTAGCTGCAAGAAAGAAGAATTTGACGGGTGTTTCAACCGGCTTGACCGGCCGGTCGAAGAATCTCAACCCGACCGGTGCCGGTCGACCCAACCGGTTTCCATCTCTTGGCTAATTATCCATTACTGAGTTTAAATTAACGATTGAATGCAGATCTTTCAAAGATGTAGTTGTAAATATTGAAAGAATGAAAAAGTGCTATTGATATTTCAAAGATTGAAAAAAGATGCAAATAATTTTGATAGATAGAATTTTTCATTTCATCTTTCAAAAGATTGAAAAACCTCCATCTTTTTTTTTGCATGTAGGATTTTTAAAAACTGCAAGGAGTATGGTTCATGCTAGGCGAATGTTTTTCTTTAAGCCTTTCGCAAAAGGCAATTATGTTACAGGACATTAGCCCTGCATACGTTATACAGTACTTGAAACTTGTTTATTTTCATGGGAGGTACCCTTTTTTCACCCACAAATTTTTTGGCTTTCTGATAAGTTTATTTTGGTAGACATTTAGTATGTTATTCTTCACATCATCAAAAAACCGTTAAAAACCATTTCTTGCAATATTTTTTCCTATTTATCGGGTCCTATTTTGGTGTAGGTTTATCCGACTATAATAAAATTGCATTGATGAAAAAAATGTAGACCAACCGCAGAATTTTTGAACCAACGGTTTTGAAAAACTGGAAAGTAGTAGGCAATTGCTGCGAATAAGTAATTGGCAGTTGTGGGCAAATTACTGCACAAAAGTAATGAATTGCTTCGTAAAAATTACTTTTTAAAAGTACTGAAATTGCCGGAGTCGTTACTTCTCAGAAAAAGTAATGAGTAATAATTTGTCGTTACAAATTGCTCATTACTTTAAATGAAACATTCAGCCAAAATGACAGTGGTCTACGTCAACTTTTCTAATAAGGCTGTTTGAGAGAAAATGTTAGATCTGGTCTATGATTCAAGCACCATCATGATACGCATATACAATTATCAGATGATGGCTTTCATTATGCTGCCTCTTTACCGACAAATAAACTGAAAGTAAAAATGCTGGTCAAACAAGCACACGCCGTAGATTCCACTGGTACGCACATACACACAATTACATCAGCTATCACAATACAACAAATATGAATTGTAAAAGAGATTGTGTTTAGGATGACATGAAGTCATTTCGAGGATCGCAATAAAAGACTTCGCTATGCCGTATGTTTTTTTTTTTTTATTGATGTGCATGCGTGCTCTAAAAATTCTAAATTATTGAAATCGTCAGATCAATACCCATTGTTAACATAATTGACTTTTTTTATCTGCACTACTGTACGTTTAACATCACCTAATCTTTCAGTATTGTACTAAACGATGCACTCTCTAGCGTGACGTAAGATCTATTATGAGCAAGGGCGTGCGCAGGGGAGGGGTTTGGGGGTTCAACACCCCTATTGGTCTGTCAACCAAAATGTACAATGAAGAAAATAGCACGTTTTCAACACTTCTGGTCCTGTTTTTTTTGCAATGACATGGAGTCCAACATGATTTAAAGCAACTTTTGAAGCATTTAGAGTTTCTAAGGGGGGGGGGGGGATTTGTCAACGACATAACTTATAGATCAGTAGCAACTTCAAAAAATTGCCAAAATTAGCAAATTTAACCGCTAAAAATGCTAAACATTGGCTTCATCAAAAATATGGAGATGGGGTTTCAGTATTAGTTAATTAATAATCCACTCAAATCTCGTTCCATCCCAACCCCCCATACCCAACTATTTCACTCTATAAACTACAGAAGTTAAGAGCTTGTGAGTTTTTTCAAAACATGATTTTATGATTTACCGACTTGTAAATTAGAGGACTGAAATGTTACCATTAGCCACCGCTCTCATAGCTCACTTATGTGCAAAGGCGTACACGGGGGATGGGGATTTAAACCATCTTCCCTATTGATCCGACGTATATCATTCGAAATGTCGTCTTATTGCGTAAAACAAACAAGCTCCTTCTTTACTCTCATATTAATACGAAATATTCAAATATAGTAAATAATTTTTTTGTTATTTAATGCAACATTGTAAGCGACTAAGTGTAATATTGAAAATATGGAATGTCGTGTTACGAGTCAGCGTAACTTTTGGTAGCGTAGGCGGGGGGTGGGGGGAGGGTTATAGACCCCCCATTGGCTTGTCAACCAAAATGCAGAATAATAAAAATACCACGTTTTTAGCACTTCTGAGACTGGTTTTCGCACTGGAATGGACTAAAAAGTGATTAAAAACATCTTTCAAACATAGATTTAGAGTGGGGGGCTAATTTGTCAAAAATAAAACTCACAAATCAATGAAAAGTCTGAAAAATGGCCAAAAACAAGCAATCAAATTTGATCGCTATTGTAAAACGCTACAAATACGTTTCATTAACAAACATATCATAAACTTAGGAATAGGGGGGATGGGGGGGCTACGTAGTATTAGTTAATTACCAATCACTTGTTTCAAAAATTTTTTTCCATTAGCCTCCCCCCATTTATTTTTTTCTATAAAATATTGACGAAATAGATTACTCTTTGTGAGTTTTCTTGAACTATACGATTTTATGATTTATCAGCAAGTAAACAAGAGAGCTAAATTTTTACCATTAGCCACCTTCCACATAGCCCGTTTGTGCAAACAGTTTAATCATGTTTGCACTACCAGTTTCTATTCACGTTTTAAAAGCATTATTTTTTATCAATATAGCCCTAAAATTAAGTTATTTTTGAAAAAAAAATGCAAAATTTTTAAGCGCTGGGGGCTCCACTCCCAGACCCCCAAAACAGCCCCCCTCTTAATTGCAAATTTCTGGTTTCGCGTCTGCCACACTTTGCAATGTTTATAATGATATGAGGTTTCGTAGCTTTTGTTTTAAACAATTTTTTCTTGATCGATCGGTTGCAAACCTTATGATGTTTGCAACTAAATAATTTGAACTTGAACTTGAATGTTAACTATAGATGTATATGCTTAATGGGTCATTCCATGTCAAAACAGCAAATTTTCAGAAAAATTCCCACTTGACCCTCTCAGATTTTGCTGAAACTTCATCAAAATGGGGTTTTTGATAAATAATGAAGATTTGCAAAGTTTTAGCTTCGGGTCATTTTTGGTTCAAAAAATATGCCCCCCCAAATTTTGCCCCCCCCAGCTGCAAAAATTTTTTCGCATTTTCGCCCAAATTTGAGTCCTCATATCTTGGGATTGAAGTTACTCAGATTTCTCAAAATTGGAATTTTTACAGACATTTTTCCACTAATTTGAGATATGGTTTTGAATTTTTGATGCCGTGTTTAAATTTTGAGTTACAGACCTTCAAAACCGCTCGTTTTTTTAAAAACATACTTTTTTACCCTTTTTTTGAGGGGGTATATCTTACATCGCAAATATTACAGCCTCATCAAACTTGCAATGCTCCTTAAGTATATATATGAGACTGTCATAAAACAATATGAATGGGGTAGCTGCAACAGATTTTGGGTAATTAGGAATCAAATATGGCCCATTTTCTGAAAAAATCGAAATTGCGCCATCTTGTGAGCTTTGGTTGACAATGTGGGCAACATTTTAGAAATCTGAAATTTTGCACAAAGTTTGCTCACAGCCACAACTATATCATACGTGAATTTCAAGAATGTGTCTCAACTGTAAAGTAATACTCTAAGGTGGTAAACATTCACCTATTTTACTAAATTTGCTTGTTTAATTTCCCTAGCAACGGCCATAGCAACCATTTTTTCTGTGCATTAAGACGCTCCAAATTGACAAAAAAGTTATTTTGAATGAAAAATAGCAACTTCTGCAATGAAAACGTACAGTTTTCAATCAATTCTGATATTTAAATCTGTGCTCAATAGCAGAAAAATTCAGTGAATAGAACACCAAGGTAACATATTTTGCTCAAAAATAGCTTTTATCACTGTTTATTCAAGACACCAAGCCAACATTTCAACATTAGTCATGTTTCAGTGAGCGCACAGTACAGAACACATTGTACAGCAAAATATACTTGTATGCAATGTTTCAAAGCCTTGAAAAGCATCAAATTTCATACGATATGTATTTGCAATAAAAAGCAAATACCGCAACTAACAGATTTGAAGTTCTGCAGCTTTGAAGGCTCATACACTGTACAACAACCAATTCACTAAAATGCATAAAACGATCTTGTCAGTATTATGGTTAGTTAGCATTGCAGTTTATCATCAGTGATCATTGCATGTCAAGACGTTGCAGCACCTTTCATTTCAGCTAAAAAAATTCAAAAATACTGTGTTTACCGGTATCTAGATAGTCTTGTTTTAGACTTTTTTTTTATAACAACAGTTTCATAAGAACACAAATTAAGAGCAATGCCAGGTTCAGCATCAAAAAATTAATCCAGAACAAGTGCTAGCACAACTTATTTGTGTAACCATCTCTGCAGTGTTTTCCTCGGCTTTTTTTGTGAAACAGTAGTCATGATCTATAACTCAGACAGAGCCCGTTTAACCAAGCGAGAATAAGTTTGAGTCAAGCACAAATAAGGCTGAAAACTTCCAAACATTTAAGAACAGTCATCCGCACCTAAAAATTCACAGATTCTTATAAAAAAAATGTGTAATACCCCAAACACCATCACTTTAGAGATACTGATCCTTTTCATTCAAAGCAGGAATGAAGAACAGCTAACGAATTAAATTTGGAGTGAGAGTTTCTAAGTCTGTTGAGCAATAAGCATGAAACTTAACACCATTAAAAAGAGGAAACTTCTTGAAAGGATAAAAATTACAGAGCATTGTGATTTAATTACAAAAAGAAATAATGCAATTCAGATCTGAAGAACTTAGTTTATAGTATCATTTACTCTAATTTTGAAGAACAGATGCATCTACAACACACAAGATATCTTGAAATGGAACCCAGCACTCGTTTCTTGCATCGTATTGCCATGATAAAGTGCGGTTTTGATTGCAATGCATGAATTTAACGTAAACATCTTTCTGCTAATCGCATCATTCCATGGTAATCCAAACATACCACTGTTGATCGTAATTGCATGCTATCTAGTGACCGAGTTGGAATTGTGCATCATTTTGAATTGGTACAATCTGGAAACAGCAAGGTGCATGTTTTTCAAATCCAAAGGAAAATTGGTTGCCAACAACATCCGAAGAAAGCCTTTTCATTTCCAGGACAGTTTCAGAAATAGGTATGAAACTGTGATGTGATCGAGTACCTGGGATAGTTTTACACCTGGCATAGCGCTCTTCATGTGCAAAATCTTGAAAATTTTTGGCAATATCCTTTTCATTGATGTACATATATTTTATGCCAGCAATAGCCAAAGCAAACATGTGTTGTGAAGTTAAAATTTGACTTGTTACAGTTGCTGTCAGCTTGTTTTCGTTACTGGACGATTTTCCATGGCTAGTAACAAAAAATGCCACTCAGCATCAAGGTCATGATCTCTTCTATGGTGGCACAAATTCGCCAATTTCTTGAAGTTATTGTATTGGCTTGCAGCGCCATTACTGAAATATACTACTGTACTTTGGAAACTGTTGGAAGCTTTTCTCGTATATAGATGAGCACACTATGGATAAATGTATGAACTGTTATGCTTCATGCTATCAGATATGATGCAGATACTTAAACACTTGACTTCACCAACATCATTCTGGAAGTAAACAGAAAATGGGCGGAGGGTAGCTTGGCTGTTTTCCCAATGATATCCTTGGACAGCGTCTTGAACCAGAAAGCTATAACTTTCAGCAAAATCAAGAAGAACAATAATTTCATTGCCATTGATTTGTTCTTTTATTGTTTTAAAAAAGCTGATTGAGATTATACTGACGCTGTCTCAACAAACCAAAATTTTGCACAAGTGGTTTCAATAAACTCAGCCACAGTATACTGCAAATCCAAAAGTTTTGTCCTATCCGTGTAAGCCACTGATTGGCGATAATAGTATCTTCCAGGTCGACATCATTTTGATCAAAGGTCTGTTTCAATACATCCTTAAGTTCATCTTTTCCAGGCCATTGCAAACATTGCTGCATCATGTTGTTTCGATTTTACACACTGCAAACCATGATCATTAGAAAGTCTCGAAATGAAACTTTTTCAGGAAGACCACTGCGAAAAAGCTTTGCGTTCTGATTGTTCGTACAAACACACACAGAATGCATACCCTTAGAGTTAACGGTTATACACCATTTGGTCGAAGTTCACAAAACTTTGAAAACCCAATTGAACCACTGTTGTTCCGTTGAAATTGTTTGTAAAGTTCTTTTAAGTTAAGTAACAGAAGATGGTTTTGTTTTGGAATTTTTTCACTTCCGTATTTAATTGATACAAACTCTTCACGTCTTGACATGCAATGATCACTGATGATAAACTGCAATGCTAACTAACCATAATACTGACAAGATCGTTTTATGCATTTTAGTGAATTGGTTGTTGTACAGTGTATGAGCCTTCAAAGCTGCAGAACTTCAAATCTGTTAGTTGCGGTATTTGCTTTTTATTGCAAATACATATCGTATGAAATTTGATGCTTTTCAAGGCTTTGAAACATTGCATACAAGTATATTTTGCTGTACAATGTGTTCTGTACTGTGCGCTCACTGAAACATGACTAATGTTGAAATGTTGGCTTGGTGTCTTGAATAAACAGTGATAAAAGCTATTTTTGAGCAAAATATGTTACCTTGGTGTTCTATTCACTGAATTTTTCTGCTATTGAGCACAGATTTAAATATCAGAATTGATTGAAAACTGTACGTTTTCATTGCAGAAGTTGCTATTTTTCATTCAAAATAACTTTTTTGTCAATTTGGAGCGTCTTAATGCACAGAAAAAATGGTTGCTATGGCCGTTGCTAGGGAAATTAAACAAGCAAATTTAGTAAAATAGGTGAATGTTTACCACCTTAGAGTATTACTTTACAGTTGAGACACATTCTTGAAATTCACGTATGATATAGTTGTGGCTGTGAGCAAACTTTGTGCAAAATTTCAGATTTCTAAAATGTTGCCCACATTGTCAACCAAAGCTCACAAGATGGCGCAATTTCGATTTTTTCAGAAAATGGGCCATATTTGATTCCTAATTACCCAAAATCTGTTGCAGCTACCCCATTCATATTGTTTTATGACAGTCTCATATATATACTTAAGGAGCATTGCAAGTTTGATGAGGCTGTAATATTTGCGATGTAAGATATACCCCCTCAAAAAAAGGGTAAAAAAGTATGTTTTTAAAAAAACGAGCGGTTTTGAAGGTCTGTAACTCAAAATTTAAACACGGCATCAAAAATTCAAAACCATATCTCAAATTAGTGGAAAAATGTCTGTAAAAATTCCAATTTTGAGAAATCTGAGTAACTTCAATCCCAAGATATGAGGACTCAAATTTGGGTGAAAATGCGAAAAAATTTTTGCAGCTGGGGGGGGCAAAATTTGGGGGGGCATATTTTTTGAACCAAAAATGACCCGAAGCTAAAACTTTGCAAATCTTCATTATTTATCAAAAACCCCATTTTGATGAAGTTTCAGCAAAATCTGAGAGGGTCGAGTGGGAGCCATTTGCTGTTTTGACATGGAATGACCCTAATGCGTAATTGTTTTTTGATTGAAACGTTTTTTTTTTGCATTACGCACTGTGTGACTTAGATTCCATCTTGTTACATTGCACTAATTATTGTTTATTCGCCAAAGTATAGATCGCGAACAAATTTTTGATGTCACTTTAAAAAAAAACATTGAAAAATCGTGCGTAAGCCGCAGATTATGAGGAACGCTTTTTAACGTGGCAAGGAACAGCGATTCAGGGAAAAAAGAGCAGGAATTGTTCGCATCTTGAGCGAAGGCGAAAGCATAAAAAGGTGACGCACACATTAACCGAAACAACAAACTTTACAGTAATTGCTAACAAAGTGCCGGCGTGAGAACATCAAAAAGAAGAACTTCCACAAACTTGTTCTTAGAAAAAGCGCACTTTATAATCACAAGTATTAAACAAAAAAAACTTTCGTAAATAAAATCAATGTACTACTTATTTCTGTTATACTTCAGCAAACCGACAACAAAATATAACTGCCGAACTATAAAATTTGGCCATGATTTTTGTAATGTTATTGCGCATGTGCTGATTTTTTAAATGTATCATATTCATCGTCTTTTTTGAGGCGCAGAGAGGTAAGCAGTCAATGGAACGACCATGCGTCATTCTCAGACACAAACTGTTTTGATTGGTTGGAAATCTAACATAAGCAGCCAATCACGTGCTACTTTTCGATAATGCCGGAATGGCGACGTCATCACAAACACTTTACGAACTGACACACAGCGCCTTGTTTCAACTGCAAACAGTTTTTTGTGATCTGCATCTAGTCTGCAAGTTACATTTAAAAAGTAACTTGAAATTAGTAATTTTGACACCTCTAAAAAAGTAATGAAATTACCACAAAAATCGCTTTTTTTGAAAAAGTAATGTCATTACCGTAGAAATTACTAAAAAAGTAACTCGTTACAGTAATTCGTTACTTTAGTAATTCATTACTGCCCACCGCTGATAATAGGCAATTGATCATTTATAAAGAATCAGAATAGTAGCAATGATTCTAATAACGTTTAGACTTAGAAGAAGAAACAAAATTTGATTGAGTTAATACAGTCTTAAACACTGTAAATTTTACAAGTGAAGATTTTGGTATGTTATAAATGTAGCCTGTAAAGTGGCGAAACCACCGGGGGTGGCTGAAGGTGCTTCAGCTCCTTTAGCCAAGTTACTTCGAAAATTTAACGCAAAATACAAGCAGTGGCGTTGCAAAAAATGGTGACACCCGAGGCGGAATTTCGTGGTGTCACCCTTCATAATGTATAAAAGACTGCAAAAGGTTATATTGTAAAGATAGCGGCCCTACTTCATTACTGTTGGATAGCGGTTGTTATTTGACTTGCTCAAAGGCACCTGACCAGAATAAGGCACGGTTCCTAATAAGACCCAAGGCGCAGATCTTGTCTCATAGGTCACATAAAAATTTTTTCTGCACCCTTACTCAAAGTTAATATAAATTCACTGTAATTTACCACATTTGAACTTTTTTCATCAAAGGATCACTTTTACTAGAGCTAAAATGATTTTTTCAGGTATCCATTTTTACGTTTTTGTTAAATCGATGAAAGCGAGATTCGATTTTTTGTCTAGTTAGGGGTGGGTTTTTAAAAACTTAAAAGTTTTGGGTTAAAATAGACTTAGTAGCAAACAGAAAAACGCTTTTTGTTTTATTAAACATTTTTGTCAGAATTTGTGGGTAGGCGTTTTTCTATCTGTGTGGATGTTCCTATTAAGGCCCATGGCAAGAGTCAACCTGCCATGCTTTGGGGCACAGCTACCTGGTACTGGGGCAGTACTTGGTAACTGACAGTCAAATAGATAAGATGAAAACTTATTGGAATAGGTACGTGGCAGTTCAGTAACGTCTCAGAGATAATTGAATTATATAAATTTGTGAATTACGGTATGATAGCCTGCTGCAGGTAGGATACGGCCACGTGTGGCAAGTGAGGCCGCTTGTGGCAAGGGCACCTCTGACAAAGGCGGTTGCAAAAAAAATGCTAAGTCAAAACCAAGAAAAAAAGAGTGACACTGCTTTGGCTTCCAACAACGCTTCGTGGTATTGTGCTGCTTGTTGCAAAGGCACAGCATGGAGCAGGCGTCAGTGCTTTTAGTGAAAAGTGTGGTATCATGAAGAGTGTGTACTGTGTAGGCTTAAAATCAGATGACGAGGACAATTTCCTTGGCATAAAATGCTATTAATGTGATGCATTATGGCTTAATGTACACCAGAACTGTTTATTGCTTGGATTTGAAGTGCTCGATCATTTTCTATCAAATATGTGCTTTTGTAAATATCGTTAATATGTTGAAGAGCCATACTTCCTTTTAGTACACTTGCATATTTGAGGGGTCCTGTGGTTCTTTCTGCACACTTAAACTTGCGAATTTAAGTGGGAAAACGATAGGGGGCAATAAACTCCCAAAATGATTTGACAAACAGAAAATAATTCACAGTAAGTAAAAAAATGTAACAATAATGTATTGTACATTTTAGCAACTTTGCTCAAAGTTAAACCAAAATTTAACAAAATTGCTTTTGGTTGAGGGGTATGAGGATAAAACTTTGCCAAAAAAATTATTCAAGTGTGTTAAAAGTGATCATTTTTTAGCAAAAATCAAACATTTTGTCAGCGGCTAGGACATTGGCCTCCACATTTTTGGGTGGTTGAGGGCTTGCACCCTCAGATACCGAGCATGTCCCCCTGAAGAATATTTTGTATATACTAGTGCTGCAGTATTACTAATCTTATTTTTCAGTAATTTCTATGAACAGCTTGTGGTTAACTTTGATTACAAGTGATATTACGACTAGATTGTAGTGATTTTTTGTTAGAAAACGTAAGGGAACAAGATGGGCTTAATTAGGAGCGCGTGTTCTTAATAAGGCCCATTTTTGTAATTTTTTATTTTGTCTGTAAAACACAAACAAAATTTCAGCTGGTATTATTTTTCTAGTATATTGGTACCATGAATCTACGCAAATGTAATACCAAGTTTCAATTGATTATCAAAAGAAGTTTTGCAGTTAGAGTAAAAAATGTGTTTTGGGTGGGCCTTGTTCGGGTCAGGTACCTAATAACTTCTCATTGTAAGATTCTAAAACTTGGAAGTATGAGTAGCACTCGTCTAGTATCAGGCGCGTAACCAGAAATTTGCAATGTAGGGAGGGGCTGTTTCGGGAGTCTGGGGGTGGAGCCTCCAGCGCTCAAAATTTTTTTTACTTTTTGCAAAAATAACTTAAATTTGAGCTTATTTTGATACAATTTATGCTTTCAAAACGGGGCATAGAAATTAGCAGTGCAAACACATAATTAGACTCAGGCACGTATGTACAATGGTAGGGTTGTAGTTTCCGGGGGTTTGGGGGCAACAAAATTTGCAGTGCAAAAGCATGATTAAACTGGTTGCATAACTGAGCAATGGCTTTGTGGGATGTGGCTAATGGTAAAATTTCGGTTCGCTTATTTACAAGCTGTTAAATCATAAAATCTTATAGTTCAATCAAACTCACAAGGAATGATCCATTTTGTCTATGTTTAATTGAGAAAGATAATTTGGGAAAGGGGAGGAAGGGCTAATATAGAACGTTATTTGAGTCAAAGTAATTGGTAATTAGCTAATTCTGAATAGCCACCCCTATCCCTAAGCTCATATTTTTCTTTTGATGAAACCTATATTCAGCGTGTTTCAACAAGCGATCAAATTTTATTGCTAAGTTTTAGCCATTTTTCTCTGTTTTTACCAATTTGTAAATTATCTTTTTGTCAAATTAGCGCCCCCCTCCCTCTAAATATTTCAAAAGCTGCTAAAAAAACATTTTTTGTCCATTTCAGTGTGCTAAACATTTCCAATGATTTTAAACATATTGGTTTGTCTTTTTGCTTTGTTTGGTGTCATAAAATGGTGTCACCCCAAAATGGTGATACCCGGGGCGGGCCGCCTCCCACGCCGCTCCTTAGCAACGCCACTGAATACAAGTGTTTTAAATGTGTTTTGGAGTTCACGGTGAAAAGGGGGTTGAAGGGACAGTGGGAAATTTATTTTTGCTCATTACTTCCAATTTTTGCAATTTGATTCTTTTAAATGGCTTTAAAACGTGCAAATGGCGTTAAGAAGATTATTTTTTCCAAAGAATTACAAAAATATCTCATCTGTTCTCTATTGCTACTGTCTACTAAATCAGTTGTCCACTAAAAAGACAAAATGAAACTGTTTATTTATCTGGCGAAATTGTTTATTTCTGCGGTATCGTTTGTAAACATGCACCCAGGGCCTCAGAGAGAAATTTTTCCAGGGGATACGAAGATCGATGCCGGGTCCCAAAATTAGGTGAACAGCAAAAAGTTAGGAAAGAAAGGTCTTTACTCAAATTTAAACCTACTTTTTGCCCAAAATTAGGTGAAGAGCGAAAGAAAAAGAAAAAAGGTCTTCATTTAAATTTGGTCCTATTTTTTGCCCAAAATCAGGTGCAGAGCAAAAATAAAAAATAAAAAAAAAAAGGTCTTCACTCAAATTTGGTTCTACTTTTTGCCCAAAATGAGGTGCAGAGCAAAAAAAAAAGTCTTCACTAAGACTTGTCATATTTTTTGGTGGAGAATAGACACAGAAAAAAAATTGGTCCGGAACTTAACGCGATAACCTCAACTCTTCCGGGACCCTAAGCCCAGGCCTCCCTAGCCCCGGGCCCGGGTACGATGTACCCCCTGAACCCCCCTCTCGCAGGCCCTGCATGCACCTGTAGCCTGGCACCTGCTCATGACGCAGATGTAAATTTTACCTACGCAGCTTTCACTGAGACGCTTATGTTCAATCATTCTTCTAAGTAAACAATTGGTCGCGGAAATCGAAAGAACTATGCCTACACAGTTGTGCTGGAATGATAAGCACCAAATATTTTGTCTAACATGAAAGCCTCAACTACTCTGAAACGTCTGAGAAATTTAAACTGCTATCTCGCATTAAGCTACCTTGATCCTTAAAGCGCCGGAAATGGTGGATCAAGACGGCAGAAAAAAGGCTTTATTCATTCTAGACAAAAAGCATGTTATAGATTGAGTCGACAACCAGACACGACTTCCTAATCAAAATGCCTTGTAACACCTAGCACTATTGTCACCAAACTTAGTGCCTCTAATGCCCTCCTTCATCTCCCTCTCAGACCCCTCAATTAGACCGCAAATTCCGACGTCAGCTAATGAGATTCAACGCGGATTATGAAAGAATGACGGACATAACCACAAGCTGGCGGGAAACTTCTTTGTTTTCTAAAGGAACCTTTTTGTGCTCTCACTATCCTAAAAGGCCAAATCCATTCTTGGTTTATCTCAAACTACTAAAAGAACACCATTGCATTATTACATAAATACAAGACTTTTCTCAACTGCAATTGATCATTAGAGATTCCTAAAAACATAAGCAACAGTGTCGGAGAATATTCTGATCTGTTCTATGTCTATTCTAAACCAAAAAAGCCAATAAATGAATCTAAGAAGTATCGCCTTTAATGTTGTCATTGTTGGGCATTCCTTTAGTGGTGTGTGGCGTGAAGACAGGAATTTCAAATCGGGGGAAATTGGTCAAAAGTTGTATCACACATTGAGGGTCTGGGGAAAAAGCGTTCAACTCTCAGAGATTTTACATTTTTTTACACTAATACACTAACTCAATTTTAAGACCATTATTTGGGTAAATTTTGGTTTAAAGGCGACTTTTAGCAGCACTAAACATACACAAAACAAGCATAAAAACAAAAAAAAACCTCAAGCCTTTTTTATAGCCAATCGGCTGCGCCTGATCGACCAGTGTGCATAAAAGTTACGGTCCTAAACATCAATGTCAACGGCCGGGTCAAGTTCATCCCCAAGAGCAGGCATTTGGATCGATATCGGGTTGTTCGGCTTCCAGATCCCCGGCTGTGAAGTACACAGGTAGCTTCTTTCAGTAATGCTCCATCTTACCTCAAAACAATATTTGGCGATTTCAGCGTACGATTTTACTGTCACTACAGACAGTCAGTAGCGTAGCCAGTGGGGGCGGGGGACAATGAGGGGCCTGCAAAGTATGCAAAATCACACGTTTTTGGTGCTTTTGAGGCCGATTTGTGCTGAAAAAATGAAAACAGCCCCCCCCCCCCGAATAAATTTGTATGCCTAAGTTGTGAAGAAGTTGGCGTGATCCGGCCTGAAAAACCGTTTGAATTCCGGATTACGGCCGAAGAATCTGTATCAATTTCGGTGAAGACCTTTTTTTTTGGAGATCACCTGTTTTTGGGCTGAAAAACCGTTTGAATTTCCGATTTCGGCCGGAAAAACCGACTCAATTTCGGAAAGACCGCATGATTCTGATTCAAGAACAATGAAAATTCTGGTCAAGGTCGCTTGCAGTTGTCTCACTCTTTCAAAAAAGCCCCCCCCTTTTTCAAATCCTGGCTACGCGCCTGCAGACAGTGATCCTCCTCAAAAAAGTGATATATTGTTTCTTCAACCAGTGAAAGTCGCACATTAAGGGATCAGTAGTTGAGTGAATAAAACATTTGCTACTGAATCGGGTTCAATTCCCTGAAGGGTCGTAAAATGGAAGAGCAGAAGTTGCGGCCTGGTTTGGCACTTAAACAGAATTTTACTTAGGGGAAAATGCTTAAACCCAAAGTCAAATTGCAAAAATGTCTAAAGCGGGAGACGCGTCGAGTAAACCAGTGTAACTCAAAAGTATCACGGACAGGGGTCTGGGGGGCTTGCCCTCTGTCGCTGGACGATTTTTTGTAATTTTTTGGAAAAAAAACTATTTTAATGCCATTGGATCACATTTCGCATGTATTCAGAGCCATTCAAAACAACTAGATTTTTAACACTTGAAAACTAATTAAAACATTAAATTGTTTAATCCTCCTTTAGATGCAATTTAATCCAAAACACGTTAAAAATCTTGCATTTTGGTGTTAAGTTTTGTGAGTGATTTGGCTCAGGTAGGAGTAAGTAGGGCACTTTGCCTCCTGCAATATTTTACCAGCAAATAATAATCTACTCAAAGATTTTCGTTGGAGATTTTTTTTATCATAAAAATAAGCATTTATAGGAGTACATGTAAAGCAAGTAAATGAATTCAATAATTTCAATAAATCAAATGCAATAATTTGTTCAATGAGAATTTCCCCTAGGTTTTTTTTTTCAACAATATTTTCTCACGTAAAAACTAGAGAGGTAGAAGAGACTTGTTATTAAAAAATGGTACAATATAATTATGGTTAGACCTATAACGTAGAATCATGTTACTGCTCGAGCCGGATTTACATTGCGTGGGACCCTTGGCACTTTGGGGATTTTCGCAACATCTTCCTGCCAAATGTAGGTGAAGGCCAAATTAAGGTCTTACCATCTGAGCGCGTGGCCTTTGGCACTGTGCCATATGGTAAATCCGGCCCTGGCTATTGCATTATGTTCATCAAAAAGGTAAATCAGGGCCTGAAGTTGCAACTTTTAGGACAAAAAGCCTTATTTTACCGGAGTTATACATTTAAATTGGCTACCAAAGATTGAATTGGGGGAGCCCGAGCCCCTTGGTCGTCGATATTATTGTTAAGTACTGTTGTACACGTAAACTGTTGTAGGCGAAGATGCTAAAAAAAGCTGAAGAAACTATAGATTTTTTTGTCACATTTTTCTCACTGGTGTCATTTTAATTGGAGGGGGCGGGCTCCTCCCCCCACCCGCTCCCTGGCTACGCCTATGCCGTGTTAATGAATCAATCAACAATTATTCGCAAATCATCACCGGTTGTGTTGTCCAAACCCAGTCGATTGCCTACCTGCCGTTGCTGACATCATGTCCTTACTGTAACGTCAGCGATTACTGCTAACAGTAAGCGTTAAGTTTTTTTCAAAGAAATATAAAGATTCAGGGGCGTCGCCAGCCTAGCGATATTGGGGGGGCAAAGCTGAAAACCGGGGGGGGGGGGGGGAGCAAAGTTTTGACGGTAAACTATTGCAGTATTTTAAGAGTTACGTAGATTGTTTGTGTGGCGGGGTTGTAAATTTCGTTTCGCCTTTGAGTAATAAAGCTATTTGGCGTTAAGTTCATAAAACCATTTTCAGCTTTATTTTACAAACTAATTACTTAGGTTTAAGTAAAACGATTACTAAACCGTATATTTGTTTAATGCCTATCTGACGTGCATGATTGTCTTTGTCTTTTACATATGAACAGCATGGGATCATTGTTTAAAGCATGACACAAACTTGCAACAAAAATTTTAGGCGTATTCAGGGGTACCGCGTTGGTAAACATATAGCATTAATTTAAATAATAAAAAAAGTTAAGAATTGCGCATCAAAAACCATACCTTGAATGATTTTTGAATAAATGCAGAAAGTAGACTGTCTCCGACATATTGAAACATTAACAAAGCCGTTAACTCAACAATTGCTGAAAAAATAACGTAAATCTTTTCATTTAACTAAACATGATTACAGCTAGTAAACGACTGAAAACGACCGACGACAGGAAACTCCAGAAAAAATATAAGCAAAATTTGATATCGGTACCTTTATAATGAATACTATAGCTGACAATATACAATTGTGTATTACAAACCAAAGCAGAAAAATGAACAATTTAGCATTTTGTATACTTGAATGCATATTCTGTATCTGTATTGCCAAAAACTTCATTAAGACAGGTAAGTGCCGATCCAAGGGTTGCATCCCCCAAAAGAATTTCTGCTGCATTCCTCCAAATAGTTCACATCGGTACGGTGTGAACTATTTGGGGAGCTCACAGCGCCCCACCCCCAGACCCCCTAGCTGGCTTCAAGGCCGTTTCACCATAACTTTTGTGTTTGAAAATTTTAAATTGCCACCAGCACTCCTTCCAAACCTTAGTGAACGTTTCTGCGGACTTCCTTGCTGGTATTTGCAAAAATGAGCGTTGAACTTTGCTCCGAAAATCTCCAGTTTGAGCATCAACCCTCTTCCCAATGTTCAAAATTATCAAAAAATAGACAAAGTCCTTAAATCATTCCCCAATGGTCAATATGGATTGGGCACCACTGATTACTGTATCGGTAATGCACCAGGACTGTATTAGTGCTCTAAAAAAATCATCACAAATAGCAGCACCAAACAGCCAAAACGGTACAATAGGCTACTAAAGTTTACTCAAAATCTCAGGTATCAATGGTGTTACTAGTGCAGATCACTGCTTAGTTTAAGTTGCTACCGTACAAATCGATCTAGTTAAACAAACTATGCGGTAATTGACACTTCTTGCAAATCTGAAAGTCAGAAAATTTCCGTAGTCTAGCCATAAGAATTGGTCAATGGATTCGGATTTGGGGGAGGAATGCAGTCTGTTTCTCTATTAGCTCAGTTTCTGCAGATCGATTACTCATATCGCTGAACAAGATCCCAATCAAAACACAATATGGTTTGAGTGGCTAAGCTAAGGCCTTCCACTTCCAAACATGGGCTTGTCAACTCCACTCACTTTTGCTAGTTTGCTTACCCGTAGCCTACGTTTGTTACATAGTCTAGAAGTGCAACTGACCGATCGAATTCTTATCTTTTTTTGCGGAGGCATTTGGCGATAGTCTATTTTTCTTTCTGTAACTATTGATTGCACGGTACATTGCGGATGGTTTGTACTATGCGTATACCACTGATCACCAACTTACAGCCTACACCAACTTACTGTACATTACCTTCAACAGTCACAACGCCTGACTTGTAATAAGACCTCGCCTATAAATGTTGCTGTATATGGCATCATAATCTACGATGCCACGCATACTACACAGTACACACAAACTGCTGGTAGCTGTATTATTATTATACCGTACTGAATTAGTTCGTTGTTGTTGCTGTTGAATCTGACCCAAGACACGAGATTGTGCTGCGTACCGTACCCTAGATTTTAATATAGATGTCGGAATACTTAGTTGCATGAAGGAAAGAAAGAATCAGCCAAAAAATATATT
This sequence comes from Trididemnum nubilum, assembly GCA_963965965.1. Lineage (NCBI taxonomy): Eukaryota > Metazoa > Chordata > Ascidiacea > Aplousobranchia > Didemnidae > Trididemnum > Trididemnum nubilum. Next base: position 35,436,688 of record OZ014484.1, on the reverse strand, counting down.
TAACTAACGTATATTAACAAAAACTTTTACTAAAATCGATTTCGGCCAGGGGCCATCTTCAGCTTATTCAAATACAATCAATCAAATAGAATCGATGTCCGAATAGGGGATGGCAGGGCATGGTATGGAATGGAATGGAAGACGATTTTTCCATATTCCATACTGACAATTTTCTTCCATTCCATTTCCATTCCATACTAAAAATCTTCCATTCCATATTCCATTCCATACTAAAATTTTCTTCCATATTCCATTTCATACTAAATTTTTTTTCCATATTCCATTCCATACTTTCATACCAAAGAAATTTTAGACTGGAAGCAATGCAACGTATATTTTGTTGCTGTAGATCTTTGCAATGTTGTAAGCAACCGCTCGTCAAGGTGCGCCAACAATACTAAGCTGCAACGACCGGTATCTGGTATGCATATTGCACATGATTTAATGCATAGGCGTAGCCTAGATTTTGGTTGGGGGAAGGCTAAACTGCAATACACATGCAATGACGTCATCAAAAGTTTAAAAAAAGGGACTTTTTATGGGACAAAGAATGAAAGATCAAAAACTGTGGGTCTGATTTGGCTCGTAACTAGGATTTGCTAAAAGGGTAGGACTAGAACCGCAAGTTACTAATTTTTCCATTCTATCAAAATTGGGAGACGTGGTGATCAAATTTGTGCAACTCAAACATGTCACAGACGGGGTGTGGTAGCGGAGCCCTCAGCCGCCGGAGGCTATGGTAGTCTGCAGGCAAAGCACCCAGCCAGGCGATTTTTTGGAAAAAAATGACTATTTTAATGCAATTTGGATCACATTTCGCCCGTTTTTAGAGCCATTTGAAAGAACAAAATTTTTGATGTTTGAAAGCCAGTTGAACAAATCACTCCCTTTACTTCAGGTCAAGTCCAAACCACATTTAAAATCTAGCATTTTGGGGATTAAATTTTGTGACTTGGCACAAGTCAGGGTAATCAAGGTACATTGCTTTCTGCAACATTTTTAGCATTAAACAATGCACTTGAAGGTATGCCTTTGAAGATTTTTGATTTGTCATAAAAATAACCAGTTTTAGAAATATATGTACGATTAGGGGCCTAGGCACCCTTGCTTCAAATTCAATAACTTGTTCAATAAGCATTCCTACTAGCTAGGTTTTTTCAAAAGCATTTTGTCGCGTGAAAACCGACAAAATGGGGGTGGATTAGTATTTAAAGTTGGTAATTGGATGCAATAAATGGTTACTAATCATGTTACTGCAATATAAAAGTTAGCTGGGGGCTAAAACATATTATTGCTTAAAAAAATTAGATGAGAGCCTGATATTGCACCTTTTAGAACAAAAACACTGAATTTCTCCCGGCTTGTACATTTAAATTGGTTGGTAAAAATCTAAATTGAAAGGGTCAGGCCCCCCTGGTCGTCAATATTAATATTAAGCTATAGCTAATTGCCGTTGTACGCAAGTACGGTTGCACTCGAAAAATGCAAAAATAAACTGAATAAATAGGCTTTGTGTCATCATTTTTTATCATTGGTAGCTTTTTAATTGGGGGGGAGGCAAGGGGCCCGGGCCCCCTTGCTATGCCTATGGTTTAATGATTACCGTACTAATCTGCTCTTACATCAAATAGAACATTTACCCTAGTAGAAATACCAAGCTTTAACTCCAAAAAGAATTACTTTAACCTTAAAAACTAAAAATATAAATATAATCAAGCTGAAACGGGGATGAAATAGCACATACGAGTTTTCGTGACAATGTAAGAAAGCAAAATTTATGACTGGGCAAATTGTCAATCTCAAAAAAAAAACAAAAAAACAAGTCAAATCTATCAAGGTCGTCCACTCAGGGCCGCCGGGGGCCGAATGTAGGCTCGGGGCCAGCTCAAATATGCCGGATTTCCGGTTTTGTGAAGTTCAAAACGAACAAGAAAATGCCGCAGTTTCGTCCGAAATATGATGTGATCAAAAAAAAAGGTCTTCACCGAAATTTAAAGGGTTTTTCCAGCCAAAAACAGGTATTCTCCAAAAAAAAAAAGTGTTCGAGCTTCTCATGCTGATTTCTCAGTGTCATTTCGATGGGTCCCGGGGTCATTGCCCCCCCTGACCCCCTCTCGGCGGCCCTGCGTCAACTATAACATCAATGCTGCGATTAAATTACAGTGTGCTTACAATGATGCATTACGTACACCGTTTGTGCGAAGTACACAACCAAAGTACCGCGCTTTGTTGACAAATAATATTGTAGTTGATATTGAATTTGAATACTACTGTGACAATACTATTCATCAGAAAGGCTTTATTTCACCAAAAATTTCTATCTACTTTTTTATTAATTTCGACTCAAATCTAACCCAAACTTAAATGCTTACTCTAAAACTATTCCTAAATCGAACCCTAACGTCACTACCTATTTATGACTACTCGGCATCGGTATGTATTTTTCTGTGAATACTATGCACAAAATCTAGTATGGAATTAGTATGGAAGTATGGAAGATTGTCTTCCATTCCATTCTTGAAATCTTCCATTCCATTCCATTCTGACATCTTCCATATTCCATACCGAAATTTCCGTTCCATTCCATTCCATTTTCCATTCCATTCCATACCATGCCCTGGGGGATGGAACAGTTAGAATTGTCTCTATTTTAACTGTGAGGGCGATGCTCACTTTTAAGAAAAAATACCGTGGGAGGGCAAGAAATAAGTCGGGGGGGGGCAAAAATAAAAATCGGGGGGGCAATGCCCCCTATGCCGCCCCGCTGGCGACACGCCTGTAAAGATTTAACAAATTAACTAGTAACTTAGGTGAACGAAGACATGAAAACAGTACTAGTGTATATAAACGGCAAAAATACCGTAGGGCAGGCAAAGCGGAAAACAACTGAAGCAAAAGAGCGATAATTACTTTAGTAAACAGCGCATCAATAGGCCTACTGGAAACACAGGTCAAAAGTTAACGCAAAATTCCCCGAGGTCACAAGAGCAAGAATTGAAATACAAGTAAAACTCTTGAATCCTTGTCCGCAACACAAAATGAAATAGCCCAACACTAACTAAGGATCTTTTATGCACCAATGTCGATAAACTTTGAACGGCGGATAAACAAAATTTCAGGTGAAAATTTGGACAAATGATCAGGCAAACGCTATACTGGAAATATCACGTAATTTTGGCTTCTAATCACTTTTCGGGTTTGGGCCGGGGTAGGGCCTATACTAATCGGCTCGTTCACAACTCTGAGCCTTGCCAAGAAAAAAAAAAAAAAAAATACAAGCTGAAGATAAAAAAAAAAACACATTCAGCTGAAATTAACTGAAATAAACTGTCACTTGACGGAATATTTCATAATAGGCGTCATCAGCAAATTATGCAAGAGTTGAAACGATTATTATTTATATTTACTAAAAAGCAATGGAAAGAGAGCCATTTAGCGCCCATTTATCACAACATAATACGTTTGTTTTTGGTAGAGAAATTGGTGGAGATTGGTTCTTTATTTGATCACATTTTACCTGCATGGCTGACTGGTTGCTTTAGTTCCACAAAAACAAGCATTTTATCTTTATAGCTTTTCTCTTTAAAGTACAGTTACATTATTTCAAAGGCATAGCCATTTGACTTTAAATGCGTCACTGGTCTAGCAGAAGTTGGTTTATCATTAACTAAAACTCACTTAAAATGGGGTTTCATATGACAATGTTACGTAGCAGGGAGATCTCATTTCATTCATAGGTAAAATAATAAACCAGCAAGGCTATCTAGACTCTAGAGCTTTTGTTGGTATAAATAGCATAAGAATGATTTACGTACGTCACTGTACTTCAGTCACTAAACAACAAAAGGTTGAGTGATGTTACGTGTAAGCAAAACTTAAGTTTTGAAAAAGTAAGCAAGACAAAGCAAACTGTGTGATAAATTATTGGAGAATAAGCGGAGAAAGATGTGATACAAGAGAAGCTGGTTACCCAAAACTGACTGGCAAATCATAGTTGTAAACAGTCCGACTAGTTTTAGCCGAATCAGAAAATGTAAGCCCAAAGCCGGTCCGAACTTCGACAATGGTTTGAAGATAAATTAGGCCCGAAAAAGCTCGAAAGTAAAGATAGGTCTAAATAACGTATACGGTTAATAGCTCTTTTGAAATAACGTCACTTTAGTCTTAGGTGACTAAACAAAACCACTCATTAATAAATAGTGACGCAATAATATTAACTGTGCACTAGTAGTCGTATCGATGCTCAGATGAACTCTTTATTCGGCTTTGCAAAGTTTTTTTTGGGGGGACCGCGGTCCAAATCTAGACCACCGGAGCGCTAAACTCGTACCGCGGTCCACTGTCGGATCAAAATTTGGACCTTCACTCTTCTTTGGGTGGGAGCTCACCCGCTGCCTGATGCATGTAGAGAGCGCAAATCCTTATCAAATCGCGGTGAAGCCTTTTTTTAAGTCTTCAATCAATTTCGGGGAACAAACCCTTCCCACTTTGCGGCAAAGAACCTTTTTTCAATTCTGGGTACTAAACCCATCCCAAATTGCGGGGAAAACCTTTTTTTTTTTGGTCTTCAAATTGCGGTGAAGTCCTTTTTGGACTCAAAGACTCTTCATCTTCTGTATCTGAACCTTTGCTAAAACTAGCTGAATACCCCCTGTTTGCTTTGTCTTGCTTACTTTTTTTAAAACATACGGCTCGTATCAGGCCCCATTTAAGCCCTACATTTTGTCAATCTCAAGCCCGAACTTGGCCCGATTCTGGTGCAAATAGCTGTAAACTCAAACATGAAAGTAGTAAAACACTAGTAAAAAACTGACAGAAAAATATGTTAAATCAAATGTAGCCTACCATAAAAGTGACATTGCAAAAGCTACAATACGTGCTCTGGTGCTCAGTGTTGTAGTGTATTGAGTGCTCAGCAGTCAATACTAAGAACAGATACTAAGAGGAGATGCAGCAGTAGCCTACTTGTCCACTGCAGGAGATAGGCCTTCCCCAATTTGCTCCATTTTTCACGATCATGGTTCTTATGATTCCAGTTTGAGTTAAATTCAAATAATTCATACGCTACCTAGTGTGTGGTTTTCCTAGGTTTCCTTTTTTTTTTATCATATGGCGTCAATTCGATCAATCTATTATATTAATTGTCGGCATAACATGTCCAATCCAGTTTCATTTTACCATTTAATTGTTTCGACAATATCTTGTAATTTGGTTTATTCTCGATTATATTATCTTGTAATTTGGTACACTCCATTTTGCTGTTTTTTTGTTTTTTTTTTGTTTCTATGTGATACCTGATATTTAATTCAATTCAGTTTATGTTTGCATGTCTGGCATGTAAGCAGCGAAAATGGCCATACGGTCTTCAAAGTTCAATGCTATCGCAAAAAAACAGCAAAAGAAAAAGAAAAAGCAACACAACATCAGCCCTTACACATTTACAGCATTTTGATCAACTTAGTGTGTAACATTTTACATTTTTTTCACAGAAAAGCAGCAAAATGAGTAGTTGGCATTTTCATTTTGGATTTTCTTTTCGGAGGGATGTTTGTGTTGTTTTTAGATTAATAGTTCGTTTCTTAGTTAAATTTCACGTTTCAGCACCATAGGTGGGCAAGTTAATGCAAAACTTTAGCTTCGTTAACCACTAGTTCGTGAACAAACTTCGCACCTCCGTTAACGTTAATCCGTTATTTTCAGCTTTAATTAACGGAAGTTGATAAAGTCCGTTAATCCGTTAATATTTTGCGTGTAATTTACATTTCTTTTTATTCACTCGCTTCTAGAACACGTATTGACGATGTTGAGCTGATTGTAAGGAAATACTTATTGCAATGGTGGTCTTTTTGTGTTTTGAAAGTTACATTTTGCAGTCTAATCTACTGTAATTTCAAGATAAAAACAAGTTCAAATGCACAACGAAGCTGCAAGATATTAACGATAAAAACCTTAACGGAAGTTAACAAAACTTAATGGAAGTTAATTTAGTCCGTTAACAGCACTTAACGGAAGTTAATTTAATCCGTTAACATGAAAAAACTTTTTAACGGATTAACGAGTTAATGAAAAAGTTAGCTTCGTTATTCACGGATTAACGATTAACGGACTTGTGCCCACCTATGTTCAGCACCATATGTCTTTACAGGTTAGGTGCGTTGGTTGTACACTTTACGTTTCAAGGATGTTGAAGCTTGCCAGTGAAAACCAAATTCGCTCTACCAAACGCTTGTCACCCTAGCGCAGTTCGTCTTTAAATTTTAGTTTCTTTGAACAAATAGTAGTACTTAATTTCTTTGAACAGATCATAAAACAAATAATACTACTTAAATACCATCGTGCTTCTTAACACCAAGGTTTTGAGCAAGCCGTAATCGACTACAGTCAACAAAATACCTGACAATCACGCTACAATATCATTATAAGCGAAGGCATATTTTTATTTAATCTCTCAGTATCAATATAATGGCAGTCATAAAGATTGATTAGAATTGCGAGAGAGAAGTTGCAAAAAGACCTCGCGGTCATCTAGTCAAGCAACGGTCCTAATATTTTCAAGAGAACTTACTCATTTTGCCAGTAATATTGAGGTTTAAATATTTTTCAGTGAAGCGCACCGTTGTTAGATTTTATTCACTTAATGCACGTCATCGGCCAAGCCATTTAGGCCACCTGAAGAATCGGAAGAGCAAAACAGTTATTGCGAGACGTGCAAGCAAACCAAATTGGTAACTTTCATGCTATAAAGACTCCTTGGCAATGTTTTGCACAAAATGAAATAGAGTTTCTAAGTTAAAACTTTGTTTTGTTTTCCAAGCCTGTAATAGGTTAAGTGAGGCCTCAGGATAGCCTGCAAAATAAAGAAATTACGCAATAAGGCTTCCTAAATTTATGAAATTTCAAAAGCGTTCAAAAAACTTTTAAATGCCTGTGTTCTTCAGCATGCTTAGTTCGGGAAAACCAATCCCTGACTAAAAGTCTTGACCAAAAAGTCAATTATGGAAAGCAAAATCAACGTGAGTAAAAAGTAATGTAAATAATTTAGGATTTACCGGCCAGGTGGTCGAGCGGTAACGCGTTCGTCTCTGGAGCGGAAGGTCAGAGGTTCAAATTTTCGGGCCGGTCAAATCAGACTTGGTGTTGCCAACGGCTCGACGCCACTATTACATTTCTTCAAAAAAAGCTGTATAATCGCCTACAGGCGCAATAACGCGGAGATGGGCCCTGCAAGCTCGTTATACATGCTTCGGCGTAATATAGCAAATAAGAATAAAAGATTTGATTTAATGTACTAGTTTCCACTGAGGTTTGCCTCCTTGCTCAAAATTCATTTTTTGAGACTGCCAAAATTAGCATAATGGAAAGATTCGATGGAAAAAGCTTATCTTCAATGAACAAAAGATTTAATTTGATGGAAAAAACTAATACTTAATAATTAAAAGAAAGAACTTACTTTGGGTCTGATATGAAAAATAGCACAAATTTGAACAATCGATATTAAGAAAAATAGTGAACATTTTGAGGAGTTTTTTTACCCAAACCCTTCTTGCAATCTGTATGATATTAATAATTATTAAAACTATAAAGCATTAAGTTTACTAAAAAATGTAGGTATTGTTCTGATCGAAAATCAGACATGGACTCATTTTTGACTTTAGCTGTTCATCATATCGCAGGAATAATTAGTGTAAATCAAGTTACAGAGCTGTACTTGATTCTTGACGTATCATCAACTTTGAGAAGTTGATTCAGCAATTTAATGATGGATTGTTGAACGCCTGAACCCTTTTTCGTGTGCCCATTGCCCATCGGATGCTACTCTCTTAACTGCTTTTTTTACACTTTACTGATTCAAAAATGATTTGACTCATGCAACATAATTTTTACCGTAGATTGAAAAGTTTCAATGTGAAGATATACAATACATTATTGGCGAAGAAGGATCATTGGGGCAAGGGTCATTTGGAGTCGTCAGAGTTGGATTTCACAGAATCCATGAAACCATTGCCATTAAATGTATACCGTTTAGCGGAAGATATGCCGAAAAAGTCAAGCTTTCACGAAAGTAAGATAGACGTTTTTGTACTGTGCATCGGTTACGTTATATCTTTGTGTAAACATTAAATAATTAAAGTAATAGACTTGCTTTAGAAATAAGGCGCTTTTCAAACACCATCTATTTATAAAAAGCTTTGCAAAGCTGTTCATGAAAAAAAGTCAACAAACACCTGGTAGCCTTTAGGCCGGATAGCACGTAAACGATTAAACACGATTTCGTCATAAAAGATTTCATGGTTGTTATGAAGCTTTTATAAGGTATATATACTAGTGATATAAGCTTTTGGGATGCAATAACCCTTATGACAAAACGGTGTTGAAATTTTTCATCAAAACCATTGCAAAACCTCACGCAAAAAGTTGCATGTTAATTTCATTTAGTCACAGCAAACTAAATCTGTTAAAAAAAAAGAAGCAATAAACAGTAAGTTTTTTACACTACTTTCGGGCTTTTTCTGGCTTGGTTTGAGCTTCAAATCATTTTTTAAATTCTGGCCAGGTTTGCTGGTTGATTCTAATGAGTGAAACATTAGCAAATAAAGTTAGTCTTTTGAGAAGCACCTGAATGATTTCTCGAAGCCAGCCTACAACAAAAGCAGAACTTCAGAAATTTCTTATGTCAAAGCAAGCGTTAGCAGCTTTCAAACACCAAAAATTATTTGGAAAAGTGAAATACCTATATAGGAGATACTGCAGGCAAGGAGTTGCACTATGGCAAAGAACTCAAAACATTGAATGAGAAAATGAAACGCCTTGAAAATCAGAAAAGAAGCAACTTGAATAAACGTTTTTCTTTAAGCAAAATCAAATTTTGTTTGCTTTTTTTTTTTGATATTATTTCATTGTTAAAAATACCGTAGAGAAATTACCATGTATCTTTATCGTTATTGCATAATACTATCCAGGGGTGTAAGTGTGAACAAGCCGATTAGTTTAGGCCCGAACCCGAAAATATAAGACCGAATCTGGGTGGAACCAAAAAAAATGATTTGAAACCCTAACCAAGCCCGAAAAAGCCCGAAAGTGGTGTTAAAAACTTACTGTTTATTGCTCCTTTGTTTTGAACAGATTTAGTTTGCTGCGACTAAATAAAGCTATACTTCTGGATAAATTCTGATGCTAGATTTGTGATACTGTATTAATTGTAATGACGTTTAGTACCACGTAAAGTACAAGATAATTATTAGGTCCGAATTAAGCCCAGGCCTACCTACAAAATTCTTTATACTACGAGAGGAAGCGTTAAAAAGTCCTTTATTGCTGATTGGAGAGTGCTGAAGATCTGCAGTCTTTTAATTTTTGTTTATACAAAAACAAGAATCAAAGTGTAGCCGCCCTAGCTATAAAGGATTTGAGTTTAAGTCAGTTTGATTAGACCTTTATCGATCTTCACTCGAGACTATAAATAGCTTGCTGCAGCGTACTCGCTAATGCAACTAATATCTACCACTCGAGCTAGAAAGCTCACATTGGTTGCTTCTATGTTTTTAAATTAGATATTGTATAGCATTTCGGCGCAACATGCAATTAGCATTAACTTACAATGAAAATCAAGGGTGAAAATGGTAAGATCAATTAATAATAAATCGCACCAAAACCCTTGTGAATCTGAACGATGGCGTTCCACCATACACAACTGATAACTTACGTTCAAAAGCCCTGTTGAAAAAAAAAGGATAGAAAATAAAAAAGAAAAAAACAATTCAAAACATACCAAAGACAGACAAAAAACCAGAGCCAAGATAAAATGAAACATTCTATTTTCGAGACGTTTTGACTTAAACTAAAGTCATTATCAATCTCATTCAAATAGAATGATAATGACTTGAATGACAATAGAAATAGAATGATAATAAAAACTTTCTATTTGAATAAGATTGATAATGACTTTAGTTTAAGTCGAAACGTCTCGAAAATAGAATGTTTCATTTAATCTTGGCTTTGTTTTTTTTTGTCTAAGCTCTTCACATCGTTCCATTACAGTATTCTGCTCCGAAATACCAAAAAGAGTCAAAGGCAATTTTTGCTGCTAAAACAGTTCGAGCATTGCTTGCATATTGCAGCAGTGTAGAACTTTAATACAACTCGCATACTATAAATCTTTCGGTACTGAATGAACGGCAGTTTTATTTAATTTGATCAAAAGTAGTAAAATCTTATTTAACATAGAAAAAATTCTATTTCTTAGAAGCTGATTTGATGAGATGCCGTAGTGTCTTTCTAAAATACTCGGTACTGATTGCACGGCAGTTTTATTTATTTTGAAACAGTAAAGCTTTATTTAAAACAGTAAAATTTGGAGAAATTTTTTAAATAAGGCTTAACAGTTTTTAATCAAAGTAAATATCTTTTCTTTGGTAAACATACTTTTGTGAAAAAACTTTTCATTAATAAAAGTGTATAATATTATATTTGTTCTTTGGCACTATAGATGGATAAATTTTTTAACCTTAAAATAAAATATCTTTGGAACAGTTGAGTCAAGAAGAATTAAGTTAAGTTTTCGGTAATTTGATAAATTGCACTAATTTGAGAAACCCCCTTATTTTGACTGCAGCTGTTCTTCTGCAATTCAAAGGTGAACGTGTCCGAAAGATGTGGTGAACTTTGGCCCAACCAAACTCCATTCAGTTGAACATAGGAATTTAGGAAAAATGCCGGAAGTGGTTGCGTTATAATACTGTAATATACCGCAACTTAAAAGAGATCAAGCAATCAGCTATAACTACGATCAAAAAATAAATTCGCGTCTAAAACAATATATTCCCCATATTTCAGCAGTCTACAACTTATTTTTTCTAGGATGTATTATCCTAAAGTTGAGATCTCCGCAACAGTGTTCCTGGGACTGAAAGCATGGTAGTGCTAATGATCTATTACAATCATTTTTGAAAAGAAAATACTTTGTAGCTGTGAGTGGGTGCAAGTCTAGTATTGAAAGTAATAACTACCTCGTAGCGCAAAGCTCAACCTTCGGTTCTTTATTATTTTTGATGCATTTAAGCAATTAACTGTCATCCATTAACTCGCATCCCCAAACATTTCGTTGATGATACGTGTTTAGAATAGAGGAATAAAATCCAACAAAGATTGACTGAAATCATCAATACTGAGCCGCTGAAAATCTCTGAATGGTTTAAAGCGAACAAATTAACAGTCAATCTCTCCAAGTCAAGTATTATTATCATCCCTTCCAAACTAAACAAGCCATCTGTGACTATTGAAACCTATTTAAATAGCACTGTAATTTCGCAATCCTCAACAGCGAATTATCTGGGAATTACTATAGACATTGACTTGAAATTCCACGATCACATATTCTTATTAGAACACAAATTATCGAGGACAATTGGAAACCTTACGAAACTTTCCATTTCTTACATCAAAGCGCCCTTCTCAAGTTATATTATGCCCTCATACACAGCCAATTCAAGTATGGTCTTTTCATCTGCGGCTCTACTTTTCCTTTCTATATCATTAAACTTATATCCCTACAAAATAAAACTGTAAAAATAATCAGAGATGGCTCCTTATTTGAAAGTCCAACCAAATTTTGCAATCCCTTCTCTACATTAAACTTAACAATCTTTTAAAATGGAAGGAGCTAAAATAGTCTACGCCTTGTTTACTGATAACCTTCCATCCAAATTATCCAAATTTTTCACACTAACAAAAAACGTCTGCTCACACGGCGCCAGAGCAACTGAATCGTCACGCAATAACTTACACGTTCCCCGATTTTTAATCATTTGACTTCAACCATATAGTCACTCAATATTAAGCTACTATGCTTCAACAACGCATTAAATATCAAGGAGTTAAAATTTGCAATAATATCCACCTGAAATTCAAATTCCTCAGTAAGGCTGTTTAAAAGCAAGTACAAAAAAAGTCTATTACTAAATTATAGTTGAAAATTTACATGGCGACACTGATTTGTTTTTGTTTCAATTAAGAAGCGACCTTAAATAAATCAGTCTTTTCTTTAACCAACCTGGGGCTGCAGACTTGAAGTCCGAAAGGTCATTTTGTTGCCTCCCTTCTGTCGAGAATTATTGATATTTTGAAAGTTTCGAACTAATTTTCATCTTGTTGTTTTTGACAGTGTAAATAAATTTTTGATTCATTTATTTTTGTGTAAGGTGTCTTTCACAACACTGGTTTAAAAGTACATGAATACAGGCTTTCAGCATGAATTTAATGTTGCATTAAAATACTATTACAATTTAGGTAGTATTAGGATATCCCAATTTCAAAGAAATTAGATTTTAACCGGCGACACTGTGGTGGAGTTCTCTTGAATTCTGAAATAAAATATCTCAAAAACGATAAGGGTGCGTTTAGACTGGACGCGAAGCAACGCGAAGCGACGCAAAGCAACCAAAATTTGACGTCATCGACAGCTCGCGAAAGGTTGCGACCGCTCGCAACCTTCGCGAGCAGTTGCGCAACAGCGCTTGCTTGCAGGCTGTAGTAAGATAACCAACTAATTCACTGATTTGATTTTTACGATCGCAGTTTGCTAGAAAATAATATAAATAGTTCATTTGTATGGTTTAGCGCCTATTTATCAGTCCAAAGAGTAGGCCTAGTTCATTTGTATGGTTTAGCGCCTATTTATCAGTCCAAAGAGTAGGCCTAGGTTGTTAGCAAAGTTGGATTCGCGATAGCCCTAGGCTAGCCAAGTTAATTTGGATCTAGACAGCTAAGGCTGTAAATCCTAGAGTGATTTTTCATAGCTATGCTGGATCTCAGAGCTTCATTATAATGAATACACCAAAGCAGTAGGCCTAGCCCCACGACATCTAGCTTTTAAACCAAAACTTTTTATTCTGTGCAGCATAGCAGAAGACCAGTCCAGTAGTTCTTTTGGCTGAGCAGCTTTTGCTTTTTTGTCTTAAAGTAAACTTAAACTAACATGATGTTTTTTTTCAGAATATAAAATAACCCACCAACAGGCTAGTTTTGAGTGTGTTGATAGTGTTTTTACCCATTGTTTGTTAGCTTGTTGTTTTAAAAGTAACCACAATTGAACAATTCTATTTGAATAAGATAAGTTTCAAAGAACTAGGCCTATAGTATTTGTTGCTTAAACTAAAGTTAAAAATTAATCTGTTGTACAAGAAATGGGATCTAAAAAGAACTCGGAAGAAATGAAAAATATCCAAGAAAGTTTGAAAGCAATACGCCAAGAAATGCAAAAGATCTCTCAGTCCATGGAATCTAAACTAGTAAATGTGTTGACTGAATTAACAGAGATCAAGCATAGCCAAGAATTTTTATCAGCGTCCTTTGATGAGATGAAAAACAAAATCAAAGATCTAGAAGGTGAAGTAAAAACAACAAAACAAGAGAATACTGAATTAAAAGAGAGAGTAAAATTTCTTGAAAAGGACTCTATATTGAATGCTGAAGCTTTGAATGACTTGGCCCAGTATTCAAGAAGGGACTGCCTTGAAATAAAAGGAGTGAGGCATGAACAAAATGAATGCACTGACAAACTGGTTATCACGGTTGCCCAAAAGTGTGGCATACAAATAAATGAAAATGACATCAGTGTTTCACACCGAATCACAGCTCCAACACCAGCTAAGCCAAATCCAAGCATTATTGTAAAATTTGTTTCTAGAAAAACAAGAGATATGATCTACAACAGTCGTCAAGTTCTTCACAAGCTAAATCAAGCTACTAAAAAATCTAATACTATTTTGGACAACGTGCAGCTTAGTACCAGAAAAGGTCTTGCTGGTACTAATCCAGACGAAATTTCTTTTGTCAATGAAAGTTTTACTGACATGAATGCTACTGAAACATTGCCAAAAGATAAAATCTATATAAATGAAAGCTTAACTTACACTAACCGACAGAGATTCAACAAATGCTTGCAGTTTAAAAAGCTAAACAATTGGGCATATATTTGGACCCAAAATGGAGCCACCCTATTAAAGAAAAATTCGGAATCAAATATTGTAGCTATTAAGAGCGACTTAGATCTGCAAAAGTTAAAATAATAATTATACAAATATCTTGCATAATATTATTTAAACCAAACATGTGATATTTACGTAAGCCTAGATATAGTCCAGCATAATTTTACCCAACTCAAATTCATGTTTTGCATAAGCTAAGTGGAGCTGATAATGCCACGAAAATGGCGACCTATAGAAGACAAACCAGATGCTGTTCAACATGTCTAAAAAATTTGCAAAAAAATCAAAAAATTCTTAATTGCACTCTTTGCAGTACATTTCATCATTTTAATTGTGTTAATTTAAACAAAAATCTAAACAGTCAATTTTATAAGAACTGGTTATGTAACTTATGCGCTGATAGCACTTTTCCCTTCCAAACTGTAAGTGACAGTGAACTAGATAAGTTATTTTCATTTGATCTTGACTTCCCTAATCTTAATCCTACTTATTTAAATGAAGTTTTTAAAAATGCTGATGATAATGATGATGAGCTGAATATTAATGACACGTACATAGACACAAATGAGGCTAAAGTAGTTTTAAGGCAAAATAGGACCAAACAGTTTTCCTCACTATGTGTAAATGTTCGATCATTAGTAAATCCAACTAATTTTGCAAAATTTCAATGTCTGGTTGCATCATTAAATTTTGAGCCAGACGTCATAGCAGTAAATGAAACGTGGGAAAAACCTGGCAGTTCTGGTCAATACAAATCCTTGCAGGGATATCACTATGTCTCCAATGCGAGATCAATCAGCAAAGGAGGTGGTGTAGCAATGTATGTAAAGAAAAACATTTCTTATCAACTCTGCAGTGACCTAACTATAATGAATGAAAAATATTTTGAATCTCTTTTTATTCTTTTGAAAGTTGAGTGTTGTGAAGTTGTATGTGGCACCATATATAGATCACCAAATCATTCTTCTGACGCTTTTGATGTATTTGCTAATAATTTAAGCACAACTTTAGCTTTATTAAAAAAGCGAAATAGCATAAATTACGTAATGGGTGACTTTAATTTCAATCTATTAAACTCTAATGATAAACTGACTGAAAATTTTGTAGACATGATGTTTGACCATGGATACTATCCCCTTATCAATAAACCCACTCGAATTACAACAAAAAGTAGTAAAACAATTGATCACATTTGGACCAATGCAAAATGTAGTGAGCAAATTTTGAGCCATATAATTACTTTTCAAATAGCAGACCACCTAGCAGTCATGCAAAGTTCAGCTATAGGAAAACCTTCAATAAAGCCCCTCTTAAGCAATAGAGTAATAAATGAAACAAACTTAGAAAAATTTCACCAGACCTTAAATAGTGCAGATTTTAGTGATGTCTTACTCAAGACAGACACCAACGATAGTTTCACCACATTCTTTGGCATTATTAACAATGCATTTAATCATCATTTCCCATTGGTTACAAGCAAATTTAAACCCAATAATTTTAAATGGTATGATAATGATTTAAAATCCCTTAATCGGAAAAAGAACAAACTTTTCAAAAAATACATTGCCAATAAATCTCCAGATTCTCTCTTTACCTATCATCAAATTAGAAATAAATATTTTCACTTAGTCAGTGAAAAGAAAAACAGATATTACAAAAATGAGTTCAAAAAATACAAAAGAAATGTGAAAAAAACTTGGAAAACTATAAATAATCTTTTAGGTAAAGGAGTTAAAAGCCCACAAATTACCTCACTACTCTATGAAAACCAAACTTTATCAGATGCTACATCTATAGCAAATGCTTTTAATGATTATTTTTCTAATGTTGCTAAAAAACTTACAAACAAACTTCATGCAAGTCCAAACAATTTTCGAAAATATTTTACATCTTCATGCCAATCCTCCCTATACATGCATGCTACTACACCAACTGAACTTAGCTACATCATAAAAACTTTCAAGGCTAAACTGAGTGCTGGACATGATAACATTCCCTCCATAATTCTAAAATATCTCCCCGACACTGCATTAATTGCCCTTAGCCATATATTTAATCTTTCACTTAAAAGTGGTGATTTTATCACTCACTTTAAACATGCCAAGGTGATTCCAGTGCATAAGAAAGAAAATGCTACACTTGCAGAAAACTATAGACCTATAAGTCTGCTACCATGCTTGTCTAAACTCCTTGAAAAGATTGTCTATAATAGATTGTTTTCCTTTCTAACACACACCAAACAATTATCTAGCACTCAATTTGGTTTCAGACAGGGACACTCTACCAGTCATGCAGTATCATTATTAATTGAAAAAATAACAAATGCTTTTGAAGAAAAGAAACAAATTATGGGAATATTTATTGATTTATGTAAAGCATTTGATACTATCAATCATAGCATCTTGCTTCAAAAACTACAACATTTTGGGGTACGAGGAGTAGCACTAAACTGGTTTACGAACTATCTCAAGGGGAGAACACAGCAAGTTTCATATTTGGGAGTTTCCTCATCTAATTCAAATGACATCACCACATCAGTTCCACAAGGGTCCATTCTTGGACCATTGTTGTTTATCTTGTATATGAATGACTTCAACAATTGCTTGCAATTCAGTTCTAGTATTTCCTTTGCAGACGACACTAATGTATTCATTTCAGGAATTAATTCTAAGGAAATCTTTAACAAAGCAAATTTAGAATTGACTAATATACATAAGTGGATGACAGCAAATAAATTAACTATTAACAAAACTAAAACAAAATATATTTTGTTTAATCCTGGTAATAACAGAAATTATGACCAAAGCTTATCAATAAAAATTGGTGGTCAATTAATAAAAAGAGTTTCCTACATTCAATTTCTGGGGGTCAAAATTCAAGAAACTTTATCATGGAAACTGCACATGCTTGATCTAATACGTAAATTGCGAGCCGGTTATGGGACAGCAGTAAGAATAAAACCTTATCTCAGTCGCGAGGCGCTACTGTTGCTCTACCATACTCTGATTGAAAGCCACCTTCGTTACTGCATGGTTAACTGGTGTTTCGGAAACAAAACTTTAGTAATGAAATTGCAAGCTATATGTAATAAATTTATACGTTTAATATTTAACTTAAGACGCACACACAATGTGAAACATATTATGATTAAATATAATTTACTAACCATCAGCCAAATTTATGAACTGGAATTAGCAGTTTTAATGTACAAATATCACAAAAATATACTACCTCATCAACTACAAAACATATTCAAAATGAACAATTCTCAAATCAAAACTAGAAGTCATAGTAAGATCATAATGAACTATTGTAAATTCACTACTTCACAGCAGTCTATTAAATTTGCAGGTCCAAAGCTCTGGCTCAAGGTACCGACAAACATTAAGAAAAGCACTTCCACCAAAATATTTGCAACAAAAATGAAAAAATATATCTTAACTACAGCCCAATAATCAACAAAGACAGCTGTTGAAGCTGTTTCATTTTTAATAATAATTACTGGTGTCACTACTAGCAACCGGTGTCACCATACAAAACTACATGAATAATTTGTATAATTTATGTATAATCAATAAATCATCAAACTTTAAAAAAAAACTAATGTTCGAATCCCTAAGCCCCAATGTTCAACTCCAAACCCCAAAAACTTTTTAGAGTATCTTTTAAAATACAATAATTAAAGCTTAGATGACTGACTACATAACTCTTAGGAATTTGAAAAGTGCTATCAGTCATTTAAACAATTCAAAACATTTCCATCTTTAAGTGTTGCTTAATTAAAGTCATTAATATAAAGAGTTATTTCTTTTATTTCACTTGATCAAAAGTTTTATTGACGGCTGAAAGCATTTATTATCTTTGTTTTATTGGCAATCAATTTTTGCATCGAAATTGTATTACTTTGGTACGGTAAACAAATCCTGAAAAAAAAATTTTTTTTTGTTTTGTTTTGTTAGTTTTAAGTGTGTACAGAATATTCGTTTTTGTTTGTTTGTTGTTTTGCCTGTGTTGATAGCCGGGTGGCGTGAGCATGGCAGTTTCTATCTCTATAGTAACTATATCATATTTTGTTGCTGTGATTTGGTTTTTGGTTTTTGCCATGTTATAACGTAAGTTTGCGTTTTTCTTGCGTCTCCTTTTTTGATGTCAACGTTGTGACTTGGCATTCAAAATAAAACTCAGAAAGAAAGAAAGAATTCCTTGAATACTGGAAAACTCGCAAAACTTTTTTCACTGCCTTTTTGACCAAGCCAACCTGGTGAAAAGAACTGTTTTTAGAATTGGTTTCAAGCTACACTGCTACATACAAGAGCTAGATACTGTAGATACATACAAAAAATCGAAAAATTTCTATGAACTTTTGGATTGGCCTAATTAGTAGTCACTTCTTTGAATAGCTACAAACATGGAATTTTTTCTTCTGAATGTCCTCTTAAAAGTCTTCTTGTTTCTGAAGCTTTGTGACCGTGATCAAGTTGAACTGGAAGCAATGGTTTTGCACTACCCCAAGTTTTATAATAATGAATATTGTAGTCTGGTAGTGATTTTTCACTCCAGTCCTAATTGATGAAAATAGAAATGTCAAGTGTGTTAAATATTCATTTACTGTGTCTTTGTGTAATATCTGAATTTAGTTGTTTGTGAATTTCAAAACATTTTTACTGCCTCTTAAAATTTTTACTGCTTTACATGGTGAATAAAGGGACAAAGTAAACAATTTTAAGTCGGAAGTTCAATCATTGCAATTGTAGTCAGTGTATTTAGATGAACTAGAAAGCCAATATATATCTAACCAGTATAGAAAGTGAGTTCTGTTTTTTTTGCTGAGGTGACTATTATTGGTAGAGAAGTACCCGCCAAGCAAGTTCATTACTATTGTTCCATTCTCTAAACTAAACAAAAAACTTGATACAGCATTTATAATAAAAATAATTGGACTGGGGAAGGAAGCGTCAGTTACATAAAAATGTGAGAACTAACAACACTTTTATTCAGATGCTTGAGTAACAATTTTCAAATGAAAAAATCTAGATGTTTTTTTTTATCAGGGGCATAACCAAAAACATGCTAAGAGGGGGCTTGACCTTACTGCTATAAATTTGTCTGTATCTTACAAACGGTGGTTTAAAGCGAAGCTCTTTGAGGTAAACGCAACCGTCGCAACGTAGCCTACTGGTACCGCAAGAAAATGTAAACTAATAAAATGCTCTCGATAGCATTTAACTTCGCACTAAACATCGATAAGCGCTCCGCTAGCGAATAAAACACCAAACTTAGTTTTAGAGGCTGACTTCTCCTCAAAGCAACTGCTGGTATCAGGTATCACTGTGCTAAATTCTTGTCCTTCGATGATAGTGTCAAATCATGCAAAAACTGCTTTGTTTTTTTGCTTTCTCCAGCAAATCAACACAGCAATCCATTGCACAATAAGCAAAAAATCCACTACATAACTGATGACAAATCCAGCTTTCAGTTTCACTCATAGAGATAACATTGGGAGTCTTCATAAACAGCACTAAATAACACATACAAACAACTGTTTAAGCTTACTACAGGTATCATAACATGCTTGCCTGAAAAAGAAAAATCACATCAAAAAAACAACATAGTTAATGATTTAAATGAACCTGTAGACTAGCCTATTGGTTTACACTCTACAAGATACCGGTAGATCTACCACTACCATAATGAGACATGGATGGTGAAAGCGTTTAAGGATTTGTTAACTGAGTAAACAACTAAAGAGAACTTTTGACATCTGCTTTCAGCTTTTTGCGTTTCTGCATTAAAACCCAGAACTGTCATCGTCAAAACAGATTAGGGCAAGTTTTCAGTGGAAGGATCTAAACAAATCACTGATAGCTAGTAAATAGGCCAAGTACTACTACGTTTTTGAAGAAATGACTTGTCTTTTCATTTCCAAATTCGATCTACTGTACTTCGTTTTTCACTTAAACTTTACAAATTTTTTTCTCAAGATTGTTTTGTTACCTGAGCTATTACTCTAGACTCTTCTTCACGGTTATTGCGTGATAACATAATATAAACTCAATCTTCGTTTTACCGGTAATTCCAGCGCGCTATGACGAAACAGAACCTGTGATTACTATAATAGCGCTTCAATAATAAACTACACAAACCTTTCTGCTCATTGAATACATTTTAAAAGTAAGTTGTTAAAATTAGCCTATGAAGCGACCAGTCACGAAGATTAGCAACCACTCGCGAAGACTCGCGAAGGTTGGCAACCTTCGCGAGTGACGTAATCGACCACTCGCGAAGGTTGCCAACCTTCGCTTCGCGTTGCTTCGCGTCCAGTCTAAACGCACCTTAAGTCGTAAAAAGCTGAAATGTGGTGAAGCTACAGCATTAAGTTCAAAATGTTTCTTTATCTATTTCTCATTACCCTAGCTGGATGTACATGCTTCACTTCCTTGAGTTAATCGGTAAATATAAAGCGTTTTTTACGTAGAATTTTGGATGAAATAAATCATCTTCAAAAGGCTGACCAAAAAAACATAGTACGGTCTTATGGTTTGGTGGAATGGGAAGGATGCGTCGGAATTATCATGGAATACTTGCCAAATGGAAATCTTATGGAAATGCTAAGAGACAAAGATGTCGAAACAGGAGCGTTTCTAAGTCTTCGCATGTGTGCTGAAATTGCTAGCGGATTGGCTTTCATTCACAATCTTCAGCCAAACAAAAGGCTAGTCCATGGCGATCTCAAAGCTGAGAATATACTTTTGTCGGATGATCTGCATTGCAAAATTGCTGATTTTGGAAGTTCGTTATTGTCCAGTTACACTGGCAATACTTCAACTGCCTTATTAGGAAATACTTGGGAAAACAAGTTCACTGAAATTTATGCTGCCCCTGAGCTTCTTTCGCAACCATCTATGAAGCTGAAACCATCTCACGATGTGTACAGCTACAGCATGATCGTTTTTTTGGTTGTCAGCAGAGAAAATGTATTGGCTGCTCATTCAGTAAAATTGGTTTATCTTGAAGGAATTCGAAAAGGTAATCGCCCAGATATAAACATTAGCGAAAAACTGGCAGAAGCTACGAAACAATGCAAGGCTTCCAAGAAAGCTCTCATGCTGTTGATTTCAGTGATACGACAATGCTGGACGCAGAAAGCAGAAGATCGTCCTGATATGCTTGAAGTCAGAAACCTTTTAACTCAAGAGCTAAATGAAATACCGTCCGCTTCTTTGCTTTCGCAAATTCCAATTGCCACAGCACGCATGTCACCAACTCATTTCAATCCAAGCAAGTGCAGATGTGAATCGATAGATAAATATCGTCCTGTCCACAACCGTGCATCTGGAGGTCAGTTAAGCTAATCAAGTTGGTTTCATGTCTACCTATTAATCTGTGTGCATTGTTTATTCACCTATTATCACGTCATAGATATATTTATTTGTTTTTTTCCATAACACAGTACCATATGTAATAAAAAAATACCTTTGAATTTACAAGTACACCTTACCGGTTACCTCAACGCATATGCACACGTGCATGACTCTTTTCATTTACCTACTGCAAAGCATGAAAGTTATTTTTGTTAGAAATCTTTTCAAATTAGCTAATTTATTAAAAAGCATTTAAATTGGCCAAACTTGGCTTTTTTCATTTAAATTTTCATTTAAATTTTTTATAAAATTTTTAGATTACTTGCTGAATAAAATTTTTAGATGAACCCAAGCCTTTTTCGGGGCTTAGAATTGTCTGGTTCTCCTCGAGCTGGATTTCTGACATTGCTTCAAAAAACATCTGCCAGGGTAATCTATAAAAAGCTTAATTTGAGTTTATATTGGACAGGATATAGCACTGTTATATCAAGCTCTTCAACGTATTCTAGTCATTCGGCTTCTTCCATTCGTTCTGTTGAAACAGCAAGCCGACCTACGCTTCCACTTCCACTCGTTGTGCAACCTTTTGCTGTTGGAGCTCTACAACCTTACAAGAATAGAACAACTACAAAACTGCTTTTCAAAAAACCCCAACAACAAAACCCAACTTTTACGGACAATAAATTCAGCAGTAGTCAAACGAATCCCACAGAATTGCCCAAGACATACCGTGTTGTGGGAGCCAGTGCAAAGGCTGATGCAACTCAGAATAGAACTGAAACTAGATTTGGAGTTTCAAGCCAAGACGTCGACGATTCGGTAATACAACAATAAAATTAAGCTTTTGTGAGTTTACTGTACAGTTAACATTTAAAATTCAAATTTTACAGATACATGAACAGAAAATGTACCTTCATTACAGAATAAAGCGATCTATTGTCCAAGAAAATAAATACATTTTGACTGAATAATTAATCTAATTCAAAACAAAAAAGCTAAATATTCTAAACTTTTTTCGAACGTGAAATCTTTTTGTCAGCTTAATCTTTACTGTGTTAACTACACTTTTCTTGTGTCAAAGTATTACTGAAATAAATGTAAACATATAAATAATTGTAAAGAATTTTTTAAAATTCAATTTTGTTTGATGCAGACTTCTGAAAGTTCCCTATCAACCACTCCTACGGAAGCAACGCCAAGTCCGCCGGCAAAAGTATATACGCCCCCTCGTCGAAAGCAAAATCAAGAAAATGCCCACCACTCAAGAACTTCAATACACTCAGCTTCAAGACGTCTGGAATTTCCAGGTAATTACAGTACATGCACAGTCTAAATAGGCTTTGTTAAATCAGAGGTCAGCAACGTTTTATTATACGGCAAACCGGTTAAAAACGCAAAATTTTTCGCGGACCGGCGTTCAGAAATACAAAATGTTTACCCTTGAATATATAAGTATGCTGCGAAGGGGAACGGCAGCAAATTCAAATGTTTGCTGTTAATTGGTGCTATATTTGCATTGTTGCTGTAACAAAGCTGTATTATTATAGTATTATTTCATCACAAGATGTTACAAATATATTGTAAAGTATTTAACCTGGAAAAGTACACTGCCCGGTAACGAACTCTCCACGGACCGGTCCGCGAACCGGTGGTTGCCGACCACTGTGCTAAATCATGGCTTGGAATTTATCATAACAAAAAAGCTGTATTCCCTGATTATTGTAAGCTTCCATGATATTTGCAAAGTTTACTAAGTTTCTCATCATCATTATGCATGCTTTATAT
This sequence comes from Trididemnum nubilum, assembly GCA_963965965.1. NCBI lineage: Eukaryota > Metazoa > Chordata > Ascidiacea > Aplousobranchia > Didemnidae > Trididemnum > Trididemnum nubilum. The sequence goes on along the minus strand of OZ014484.1, from coordinate 35,413,557 downwards.
CTTGTCAAAAAGCCAGGCAAGCAATACAAGTGTTTAATTGCCAAAAAATTGATAGATTTTGGCAATTTTTGTTTATTTTTTAACAGTAAAATGAAAAGAAAAAATATGCTCGATGCCATGCTGAGATTGAAGGGCATTTTTTTGCAAAAACCTTTCTGGACTTGCTGCATAGTAATATTGTTTGAGGTCATGTTTTGGATGAAAATCACCAGCAATAGAGGAAAGATAAAACTCCGACGACTTCGCATTTATGGATCACTAAAATATTATAGCCGCAAGCTTATTGGACACTTACGAAATCAGTCGTAAATTATATGCTACTATATTTTGATCACGAAAATCGATTTCACCCCAGCTGGGCATTATCAGTTAAGTTTCATTAAAAAAAAACAAAAAACAGTAACATATCAGACTTGTTCTTTAGGTTTTAAACTTGAAAAGCTTTGTAAGTTCAACTTCACAAGTTTGGTGTACGCTGTTTGCTTTTTCGTAGTACTTTTTTGAACAAATATTCTTTAACGTCAAAAATATATAGGGGCTCGTCATTGAGCGTCAGAAATTATTTGACTTTTACATATCTAGATTCAGAAGAGCCAACGGTTTCCTACGACAGTGGATTTATAACTGTCAACAAAGACAAAGTACTGAAACATGATGTACCTTCATTAAAAGCCCATCAGCTACCGGTAAAACAACAGGGTTAGCTTTTCAAAATTCTTAGTTGTGCATTTAAGACGTTCACTTCAAGGTTGCTTGTACTTTAGTTGCTAGTAACTCACATCATTGCAAGTACCTCATATGATTGCCAGTACAAAAATAAAGTTAAATTAAATATTGAAATTACAACTTTTTATTTACCAAGTTCCCTTGGAATGGAGACAGCAAACTGATCTTTTTATCTTCGAGTCAAGCTGCCACCTGCCCATCGGTTTACCACACACGGTGAAGGCTTCACTCCTTTGTTTTTATTTCTGATCGTCAAGCAGGAAAGCTGCAAATATTAATGTACCAGTTTTTCAAGTTTTTTGTTTAACTTGACCGGGAATTAAACCCGTTTTGTTTCAGTAGTAGACGCTCTATCCACTCGATCACTGATCGGTTTTTATTTTGCTGCTGTTCGATTGCATTATCACTTTCATTCTCTTTCGGTATCACTTTTTTACTTGAATGTAGCGACGCTTGCTTTTTAGCCCAGCTTGCATGAGCGGGTATGTCTGAAGCTTCCTCTTTATACGAAATTATTGCAGCTAATTTTATTCTGCAAGATTTTATACTACCAATTATTCTGTTTTTTTAATAATGCTTATATTGATATGTAATAATGTGTGTTTAACTTTCAGGATTTGAAGCATAACCATTGCTACGGATCAATAGTCAATTGCTCGAAAAAAATTTTCGTCATAGGCGGATGGAAAAAAAATATGGTGGAGAGGTTTGACTTAACCAATCCATATCAATGGGAAACGGTTCGTTCAACCACAGACGAAAGCTATCTTTCCGCATCAGCTGTTTGCGATGGTGAGCTTAAACGGTTGAATAACGGCAAAGATCTTTGAAAGGCTAGATCTCTATCTACTTTTTCACTAATTCTGCCTCATACCTAACCCAAACTAAAATTCTTACTCTAAAACTAACCCCTGACAAAACCTTAACTCAAACTCAAATCTTGGTCCCATGCAAAGTGAATAAAACATGCGCTAATAAATATTCCTCATTTTTGTTTTACTCTCTTTAAATTAAAATTTCTGGTGAAACGGGGACTACCAATTTTTTTTTTTTTTTGATTAACATAATGCCAAATAAACACTATTACTTTAGTAAAAACAGCAATTTTTCTGTTTTAGATGTACTCTATTTACTGTAAAATCAAAGCAATAACATTCAGAAAAAAATTTAGATTAATCTTATTGGAGAAAAACAGAAAATATTTGACAATATACTGTAGTGTAAGCATCTATATTTGCCAAATTGCCATAACCACGAGACAGCGAAGAAACTTTTCGATCTTCTAGTCAATTGTTGCCACCTGTCTTCCTCACACGATGGAACAGACTATTTTTTCATGGCTGAGTGTCGAGCAGGGAAGCCGTGAAATACAATTTTTTTAGTCCTCATTTTGACCAGACCGGAAATCGAACTTAAGTATACCGTTTCCGTATAGTTTGATAATGTCTCAAAGGTATTACAATACTAACTGCATAAATCACTCACGGAGTATAAAATTTAAAATTAAAACTGCTGTCTGTTTCCTGTTTGTACTCGCCGGGACTAGGATTGTATATTAAACTAATAGACAGAAATGAGCACGGTTACCGATAAAAGTAGTGCCACTATCGTTGCTCTCCCAAAACAGTAGCTCTGCCATTATATGTTGGTCCGCTGACATATGTATATATTTTTTTGTCAAGTTTAATAACAATTTACTTTTAATTTTCCAATAAATACCATTGCGTCATGCTGGCGCAACAATTCATGCTGGAATTACACTGGATGATTGTTCGTTCGTATGAACCAGGTACTCTGCGTCGGTCCAACCACACAAATGCAAAGCACCTTTTTGGGGGTTCTGTTTGCAAATATTTTGTCGGGCTGCCGCCACAACGGATAGACTGCTCGGCCCAAAAATTTGCGTAACTAAGGCATCTTTCCCAGAGACACAACGACGCATTGCCGGGTCGGTAATCGAACTCGGATTCGGCATCCTTTTGATTGCTAATTCGACGTTCTACAACAGCGTTATCACACAAATGTTGTTACTCTGTTATTGCATAAGCATTATAGCACTGTGTTGTGCCGCGGTTGCTTTTCTGTGTTACACCGCGGTTGCTTTTCAATAATATTATTATTACTGTATTTTAAAAAATTGGCAGCGTTTGTAGAAGTAGATCAGCTATTAAACATCATTTTGTCGCAGGTGTTATTTACAAAGTTGGTGGTGGTGAATGGAAAATTCCCAAATCTTGCGGAGAAAAGTACAAAGTGCCAAGTGACATTTGGCTGAACATCAAACAAATGAATACCAAACGACAGGGGCATAGTCTGATTGAGCTAAACGGTTAGTTGGTTTGCAATTTTTGGTTATGTTTACAATACCTTTTTTTCTTAAAGAACAATTTTACAGGAACACGATAATGGCTTTTACTATAGGTGGGCAAGTTAATGCAAAGCGTTAGCTTCGTTAACCCCTTGTCCGTTAACAAACTTCACACCTCCGTTAACGTCAATCCGTTATTTTCAGCTTTAATTAATGGAAGTTAGTAAAGTCCGTTAATTCGTTAATATTTTGCGTGCAATTTATATTTCTTTTTATTCACTCTCTTGTAAACCACTTATTGACGTTGTTGAGCTGATTGCAAGGAAATATTTATTGCTGTGGTGGTCTTTTTGTGTTTTGGAAGTTACATTTTACAGTCTAACCTAATTTCAAGATAAAAAGAAGTTCAAATGCACTAACGAAGCTGCGATCGAAATATCTTTGAAACTTGTGAACAGCGACAATTAATAGACCTATGAGGCTGCAGCACAGCGCTGCAGCTTATTATTTGCCACAAAAAAGAGTTCCTTTTTTCGCTCTCTTCTATAAAACTCGTGCTAATACCAGAAATGTACGGAGTCACTCTTTGTGCTTTCAAATCCTAATCCGAAACTTTCATCAATATTCAAATCCAAAACCTTATCCGAAATTTATTTCAGCTATCCGAATCCTAATCCGAAAAATTAAAAAATCCAAACTCATCAAAACATAAACATCCCCCAATCTTTAGAAATATTGGTTATGCTATACCTGTATACCATAATACTAAAAATAAAATTCTTTCCATGTATACTTGGATTTAGTGTAAAGAAAGTGATACTCAGATACTCTATACACCAGTATACAAGACATGTACTTATAGTAGATTAACTTGTCCTTGAAAAAATACAAACATATGCAGGGGTGCCGAAATCCGGGATGGGGGGATATATCCCCCCAATAATTGGACTGTATCCCCCCCAATAATTTGAGTATGGTCTACATCTGCATGCCCTCCGATAATTTGACTCCGGTGTGCGTCTGAGCGCAGGTGTCCACTTGAATTCGGGGAAAAGAAGTGTTCCATTTTTGGTGAAGACCTTTGTTTTTGGTTTTCACTTAATTTGCTCACCTGAAAAAAATCGTGGTCGAGGTTCATCCCGCCCAATGTTGAAAATAGGGCGAAATTGGGGTAAAATTGCAAATTATCCCCCCACCCCAATGCTCAACAAGATTTGCACCCCTGAAAATATGAATACGTATTTCACCATCTTGTAAACACGGTAATTATATATCGGTATATTCCTGCATTCAATAAGTACTATCTATATACCGTTAGTCCATTGTTTATTTATCATACCCACTTTTTCACATCATAGCTACACATTTGATGAGCCAGTCTGCCCGTAGTTTGGTACCAATACTAACCTAGCAATATATGACCAACAAAGGTAAAAGTCTACAATAACGACTTATTAACCCCAAAGAAATCATATCAATAAACCAAAAGAAGTCGTAACTCTAGGTTATCCGCATCTGACATTAATATTACAAGCACTTTGAAGAGTCCATTTTTAAGAAAATAGTCAAATGCAATGCCGCAAAGAAATAAGGGACAACTCTTTAAAAAAATCATAGTATAAAAAATCTGGTAGATCTGGGACATTGACATTGCAGCAGATGCATGAGTGTTACTACAATTATTTATAAAAATGCAAATTAAACAAAAAAGCTATATAAATTATAGTGAATATTTTGAAAACTTCTACTGTATAGCAGTTTATAAGCACAAATTTTTAGGACTTCACTGCACTGGTACAGTAGTTCACTGTTCACTTAAACGATTGAATTATTTCCCACATTAAATCTGTTGAACAAGCAAACAAAAACTGAACACTAATTTCCGTAACACTTACAGCAATTCATTACATTGTTACCATGCTAATCTGGTTGTCAGGTTGTAAGAATTACATATTATATAAAATGTTTATAACACGTGAGCTTGTAATCATATTCCATATTATTATTGAACATTATAATCACACATACAGTACCGGTAACTAGTGCTTATATTAACATTATCAATAAATTTAAGCTACAGATACAATGCAAACTTGATTTATCAATATCAAGTCATTCAGCACTGAGCATGTTATTAAGAATTCAAACCAATTATACAACCAAAGTGCAAAAGAGATTCAAAACAAAGCTGACAAATCCATTTCTTTTTAGTTGCAGCACTGAGTAGCCTATTTCTTTGAGCTAGACAAACCATATCTGAAAATAAGATACTGGTACCGATATGCTTTTTTGCTGGTAGCGATTTAAGCTGCTAAGTTTGTGGGTAACCAACGTCTATTACCAGCTGTCAGCAGTCATAAGTAACCTCAATGACCAAGCACTAACAGCAAGTGCACTGGTGCATGCAATTAATCCCCAAGAACTAGTCTAGGCCTACCGGTACCAGTAGTAACCCAAATTCTAATTCTAAACTAACCCCAACTACTCAAATTTGTTCATCAATATGACTCCCATGGCTGCAAGGGTTTGGACTTGAGTTAGCAGATTAGGGTTTACGATAATACTGTAACTAAGAAAATAAAAGCCAACAGTTTTAATGAGGGGTTTAACTAATAAAGTTGACCAAAACTGCACTATATCAGATTTAAAAGGTAACTTTGTCTCTTCAGCAAGACATGTCACAATACTCATTACAATACATGCAATCATTTGATAATGAATTAATCGTGTTAATAATGTCAATCGCACTGCACACTGCATACTATGTAAACCCCAAGTGCACGATAGGTAATACTACTCAGTTCTGTAGTAGTCTAACTACCCTAATACCTGAAAGCTAACACTAACAGCTGATACCGACTTATTTCAAGTTAGTCTGTTAATAGGATGCTTTGTTACCTAGTAACTAGATTTCCGAAGCCAACTGATGGGGTTCGTATACCTTCTTTCAGTTCAATTCAGTTAAGCTCACCCCTCGAAGTGCTGTATCAAAAACAGTACTGGCGCTAAAAACATTTTTGAAAAGCAGCCTTGCATTTTTTTGATGTTGACAAGGTTTTTTCATTTGCTAATTTTTTTTCCATACAAAAATACAATATCCGAAAAATCCTGATCCGGAAGAACAGCATATTTAACATCCTAAAACCGGATCCGAAACCGGAAAATTCTGCAAAATCCGGAAATTCTCAACCCGGAATCTGACTCCGTGTACATCTCTCGCTAATACGCAACAAGTGTTAACAGTGCAAACTGGTTTGTACCAGTACGACGAATGAATGGTGCAAGATATTAACGATAAAAACCTTAACGAAAGTTAACAGAACTTAACGGAAGTTAATTTAGTCCGTTAACATGAAAAAACTTTTTAACGGATTAACGAGTTAATGAAAAAGTTAGTTTCGTTATTAACGGATTGACGATTAACGGACTTGTGCCCAACTACTGTTTTTGCTCAACATAATTCAAAATAGGAGCAAAGGATACAGACCACATAAAAGTCCATTCTACCTGAGTTGGTAAAATGTCGGGTTATTGTCTATATAAAACTCTATTATGCTTGATGTTTTGAGCTTCAAGAAAAAACAGCAAAAACGTACCGATTGAATCAGCAAAACACTAACAGTCAGACTGGCACGTCGCTAATTCATTATTTCGTCAAAACGCCTTCACTATTTAAGGAAATGTCAAAATTTTAGTTATGTTTCAACAATGTTCATTCAAGTTATTTACTACTCAAGTGTCTTCACAGGGACAAAGAATTAATTTTCTGCAATGTTGAGACAAATAATGGAATAAGTAAGTATAGTCAACCTGCAGCATGTGAAAAGATTTTGATTTTCGATAAAATATTTTAAATTTATTAATGGCAAAGACTACTGAGCTAAAAAAGCTGCCAATTTGCAATAAATAATTCTTCCTTCAGTTAGGCGTGTAGCCGGTTCATTGCGCAGAGAAGTTTTTTTTTTTTTTTTCAGGACTTCTATATGCAGTCGGAGGTCTATGTTTAAACTCGGTTGAGGTATACGATCCTCGAAGAGATGAGTGGAAAGATGTCGCTCCAATGAAAGTTCCACGACATCAACTTGCTGTTGCTGTCGCGAACCGAGCGATTTATGCCATTGGTAAGAAGTTTTTGAATAATTTCTTCTCCTAATAATTTTTAAAAATTTCTTACAATGCACCTGCGAAGTGCACATGTGCACTAAATACGCTCAAAAACTGATTTCATGTTTGTAGCGTTTTCACTATTAAGGATCAAAGGGTTTGCCTTATTCAAATAGTGAATTTAACATGAAATATTTCAGTAAGGTTTACTTCAATGTTTGGGGTCCCAAACTAAAGATACTAACATGTTTCGACACAGTAGTCTTAAGTCATCTTCACGGCGTTACATTCAAAAACATAAACAATTTAGTACAAAACTGTGTAGAAATACGCTAGTACCTTTAGTTTGAGATCCCAAACATTGAAGTAAACCTTTCTGAAATTTTTAATTTTGCAGCCGTTGTGCTAAATTGCTTAAGCTTCCCTTCGTAAAGTCGCCATTTACATTCAACTAGAGCTCTCCGTGTACTTTTCCATGTACTGTCATAATTTGTCGTCACGGAATTGTACATAGACTGAAGAGATGCGTATACTAAAATAATTTTCAATCCAAATTTTAACTCAAACGGACAATGTGTATAGTTTGCTTAAGTGATGTATATATTGTGTTTTTGTCACCTGTTGAGACCCTTGAGCAAAGTCGAAACGGGTCGCGACAGCTCAGCGCTTATTGTATTAAATTGTTTCGGTGTATTGCATTTGTTTTTTAATGTAACGCCGTAAAGATGACTTAAGACTGTGTCAAAACACGCCAGTATCTCTAGTTTGAAATTCCAAACACTGAAGTAAGCCTTTCTGAAATATTTAACTTTGTAGCCGTTCAATTTAACTTTGTAGCCGTTCATCCACCATCAATTTTGCCACTTTAGATTTTTCATCGTACATTTGTGTATCAGTTGTCGCGAAACTGTATAAACTGCGACCCACAAGACGAAATTTTGCAGACCGCGAAAAGCTGCCAATTTGAGAAAATAATACCTGCTCCATATTTCGGGTTGTTTAAAAATTTAAAGATTTTAATTTTCTTTTGCAGCTTTTGCTAAAAAATACAAAATTGCTGAATGAATCGGGGATCTATTCCCTTCAAACCCATGTTGATTTTGATTTGCCGCTGGAGTATAAAGATGCTTTTAAATGATATAAAAACAAGTAATTTTTTTTATGCAAAATAGTTCACCGGCTGGAAAATCGCCAGACTCTTCCCGTAAATGAAGATTATAACAAATTTTAAACGCACAAATTATATGCTTTGGCACAATTAGTAACTTAGTCAGGATAAAAAGACTGGTCAAGGCGATTGTCTCCCCTTCCCAAGCCTGTTAGCTAAATGTTGAACAGAATATATCACGTTTTACACTTTACTTCTGCGCCAGGCTTTGCTCGTATATGTGTATAGATTTTAAAGTCATTCAAAGCCATTTAAAAAATGCTTTTGCCTGGGTCGGAAAAAGAACCAGATATGTCAAAAAGTAATACATAAAATTGATAATAAATTTACCAAAAACTTAAAGATTTGCCACAGAATGATTAACTACATATCTGTTTTGGTACAAGTAGCTATTTTGTTTGTGAAAAACTTTAGGGTTCTGTAAGTTAATTTTTCTTTCCAAGATTGCTTTAATAGTCCTCTATAATTTTTTTGCTAGAATACCGTGAAAAAAGATAACTGTACTTTTCAAATTATAAGTTACCACCGCCCATTCCCCATGTAGGTTTCTTTTACGTAGCCAATTGAGACATTTTTTCGTAGATCCAATTAAAGGTGCGTTAACATTGGACGCGAAGCAGCGATGCGAAACGACGCGCAGCAAGCAAATCCTGACGTCATCGAAAAAATTGCGAAATATTTTAACCGGTCGTAAACTTCGCTAGCGGTGGCTGAACTACACTTGAACAAAATTGCCGTTGAGTGATTGGCCTATTTTGAGCAAGCGATCTTAGCGACCAGTCGCGAAGGTTAGCAACCTTCGCTTCGAGTCCAGTGTAAATACACCTTATGTGCATCATTTTTGAATCAAAAATTTCAACCACAATAGGCTTAAAACTACGTTGTTGTTGAAACACAATTGCAAAATCTTTCATCCTCTGGGGTCTTAGACACCTTATGGCCTTAGGAAGCTTGTATTAACTTTATCCTACCGCAAATTAATGGATTGTAAACGCCTGGCCGCAACTCTCTTTGAGCTACGTTGTGATAGCGTGCCTGCCAGAATTACAATCCGATATTCTACAAAAAGTCTATGTTCGGTTCGCGGCCTAACCCAATTCTTGCTATTTGGCTCGGCAATGCTAAAGTGTGCATGCCCCTTTTTTATTGTATATTAGTATGTGCAATTATGTATCTGTCTGTTTGTATTAATACTTATATAACTTTCCACTTATAGGAGGAGAATGCAATTTGGAGCCACATGGTTCTGTCGAGTGCTATGATCCAAAGACAAAACATTGGCAAACAGTGACGGATTTAAAGATCCCAAGATTTCATCATGGGGCGTGTGTGATTGGTGGAAAAATTTACGTTGTTGGAGGGTGAGATGACGTGTTTGTTGTATAATGAAAAAAAAGCAAACGTTTTTTTTCCGTCATTTACTGTAACTATTGTATGTTCATTCTAATCTTTTCCTAATACGCTAACTCATGCCGTGCTTTAAAATTGGTTTTAATTCTGTTTATTTATTTTCCCGATCCTATTTTTACGAAGTGTTCCCACGTAGTTACATAGATAGATAGTAAAGAGGACACTTTCGAAAACTGCTTTGTTACCCTACTTTATTGTAACATCGAAGTATCGTATTGTGAAAACTTTTAATGCAACCAAACTCATTTGAGTAGTGAAATACCTTTAGACAAGAGTTGGCTTAAGTCACGTGCGAAGATTGACTACTTTTCGCACCTTGACAAGCAGTGTTTTTGAATGACGTCAAGCATTGCCCCCTAAGTTTACTCCGGGTTGCTTTGCATCCGGTTTGTATGCATCTTAAAATTAGTTTCAGACCCTCAAAATTTGATATAAAGTTTGTCGAGACCATTCGTTAATCTTTATGCGATTTTGGTGACAGTATTGCTTTGGCATGAAGAGGTAGTTTATCAATTATAATCAGCACCAACTCACAGACTAAAGATTAATTAAATCCGCTGTGACTTTAGCAAAATTGAAACCTTTTTGCCAAAATTTGGAAAAAGTTTTAGCAGAAAGAAAAAAAAAACATTATACATTAGACTACCAACTTCAAATCAAAGGTTTTAATTCATCTAATGATATAAAAACTATTTGCTAAGTTTATCGATTTATGGCTTCGAAATATTGAAAAATTTACCTTACTGCAGCCGTATTTTGTATTATAGGAATCAAAGAGTGTATAAAAACAGTCTATCAATATTATAATTAATGAATTATAATTAATTTTGTTTAAAGAGTTGCCATCATTCAACAAGATTTTTTACCGTTTCTCACAAATTCGAATTAAATGCTTTAGTATGCAAGGAAATTTTCAAGAAAATATAATATCATTTTTTTGTTACAGTAAATCACACTTGGTGGAAATTTACAACCCGACAGCAAATCAATGGGTATGCGAAGGTTCTCGAGAGTGCCTAGATGTTGATTTGGTCGTTGAAATTTAAATTTCACTTTCACTATTAAGACCAACCCTGATCTTCACGAAGGCAAAACCTACTGAAAGTAAAGAACTTAACTTCAAACTGAAGTTAAAAGCATGCCACTTGCTTCAAAGCATACTCATAGAGCAGCCAGGTACAAAAAGAATTAAGTGTGGCTACTGACCACGCGGATTTAGATTTTGTCACAAACTTCGTTATTAAAACGATACGTTTCATCAAATGTAGTAAAGTTGATAAGACTACAGAATCATGTGCAACAATTTTTTGTCTGCAGTATACTACGGTATCGTACAGTTATTGCACTGTACCTCTGTTATGGCTCAGGCAAAGTGGATTCAGACTTAATTACGTAACAGTCTCTAGAATTGTAGCGTAGGAGTTTTTAACCTGCTGGTGCCCGAGAACCCGTAAGTTTAGCCGTACACTTGTCTGTGATATTTTTTCTGTGCTTGTTATTTTGTGGCTTTAATGAACTAATTTGAACTTGTTAAAGTATGTAGTGAAGTTAATTAGCGAAATTGGTTAAACGAATTTGGAAATGATTTGCTGGTAGACGTATAGTATTTCAAAATAGTAGGTTATTTTATATTTTTGCCATTTTTCCTTAATAAAATTTCTCAGTTTTGCTTTCTTTTGTCAGTTTTAGCTGGAGTTTTGCGTTTACAGATGCGGTTAAATGGATACTGTTTTGCGGTCTTTGTGGAGTTAGGGTTAATTTACTGAGTTTGCTCAATTCTAGTGACAAATTGTTTGATTCTTTTTGCCTTGCATTTTTTTTTTGTTTGAATTTTACTGTGAAACATATCGATTTTTAATTTTATGCTTTTGCTTGTGCTTTTGATGTTTTTGCTCACGATTGTTTATTATTTTGGAACTAACGATGTCCTTTGAGCAAAATATATTTCAGATATGTTGCATAAGATTGATTTCATGTTTTCATAAAATTGATGAAGCTATGAAGCTTTTTCAAAATAAGTTTGCACTTAAAACAACTGCTTTCAAAGCAGTTTTAAACCAAAATTCATATAATGGGTTTTCGAAAATGCTGTAGGTAATTCAAAAATAGCGCAGGTGGTTTTACAATATTATATATCGGAAGTATTCTATCGTGTCAAATTATGAAAAAAAAAATCAAAAATGTAAATAGTTGTTTATTTTTGTCGAAAAAGTTAATTGTCTTTGTATTTGAGCTATACAGCAGATATTTGCTTTGTGATCGATATTTACTGTATTATATTATTACGCATCTTGCGTCGATTTTTTGCCGAATTTTACTGATATGTTTTCAAGTCATCACAAATAAAAGTACTGTTTGATTTGTGCATTCGGTGCTATGTACTTTACACACACTACACATAATCATGCGTAAATTGCTGTCAAAAAAAAAAACAACCAAATTGTTAACCTCGAAATGTTGTTTATTACCGGTACAAGCACAATTGGATTTATGCGCGTTTTTTTTTTTATGAACCAAATAAAGAGCTATACGACGTTCGATCAGAGCAAGTTAAAAATTAAAAATCAGTAAAAAAACACCTACAGTATGAAACGATATTCCCAATATTCAAATAGAAATCTACGAGAAATAAATTTGCTTTCACCTCCCCAGAACAGCCTAACGGCGAAACTTCCCGTTGGGGACATTGTTTTATAGGTGTTTTACTGATTTTAAATTTCAAGATTGCATATATACGAGTAACCTAGTTTTCGTATTAATTTTGTACAGCATGACAATGCAAGTACTTTTATGCAAATTATACTTTGCTGTTTTTTCTTTTTTGCTAAAATCATTCAAACATTAGCATCTGCAATACGATTTTGGGAGTGACTATTTCACCACAAATTTTTTAAAGTTAAAGAGAATAAAATAGAAATGAGAAATTTTTATATGCGCATATTTCATTTACTCTTTTCAGGGTTAAGATTATCGTTTGCATATGAGTTAGGGTCAGAATTAGTAAAAAAACAAGATAGAAATTTCTGGTGAAATAGTCTCTTCCATTATTTTTTCAAGTTTAAAATTATTTTGGTCATTTTCAGTGACCTTCTGTGATGGAAAGCCTAGTAGTTTAAATCCACTTTTATTTGTTCGGCGAGTCTAAGATTGCGAAATGTGGACGACGCCAACGTTCCCTTTTTGTCGGATTGACTTTGACTACAATTAATAAATTTATGCACATACCCTGAATAACTTTGTGCCGTTTTAATTCCACTTTAAAAAACAAAAACCAATCAACAATATTTAGCCTGCAAAAATTATAAATTTTAGGTGTAAAGATTGTGAATTTTGAATGTGAGTTAAATTCAACAATTTTCAAAAGCAATGCACTTGAAATTGAACTTTCCTTGATTAAAATGTTCATATCTTCGAAGCTTTTCGTCTGACACTTGTCAAGAAGAATCGTCAGAATGGAGAGCGTAGAAAAATGAGCAGCTATTTATAGGAAAAAGCCGAGCCGTGATTGGCTGGAAAAGGACCAATGAAAAAGCGTCATTAGTGTACAATCTTTAAGCTGTATACGAATTCTTTTTGTCGGCAGAGGGCGGGGTTAGAAGTTTTGATGAAAGTAGCTTCCAGAGCAGATAGATGAAAAGGTGAGCGGCCTTGGGCAAGAATAGAAAATCTGCTGTCATCATAATGTTGAGCGCAGGTAGGATTTTGTAAAAGATGAAGTCCAATGGCTGAATCAGAAGCAAGAGACTGGGTATTAGTCTGGGTGGAAGATTTGCACCGGCGAGCAGGAAGTAAGCGTTTTTGGGAAGAAGAGCAAGAACGGATAGATTTGGGGACATGTTGTTTGATTCTGTCCTGCAGCCTTTGGGAGGTACGGCCTACATACCGACTGTCACAGTGGCATGAGTATTGATAAATCACGTTGCTTTTCTGTAAAGCAGGCAGTACATCCTTGTTGGTAGCGGGGAGAAGCTCCTTGTTAGAGTAAACAACACGTGGCTCCACAACGGAAAAGCACTGTTTGGCAGCAGATTTAACTTGCTTTTCAAACCGGGCAGAAACAGAACCGAGCCATGGGAGACGTAAATAAACAGGGCATTTTTCGGGTCCAAATTTGGGCAGAGCGTGAAATTGCTTCATCTTTACGGCTATGAAGATGAAGCAATTTCACGCTCTGCCCAAATTTGGACCCGAAAAATGGCAGAGCGTGAAATTGCTTCATCTTCATAGCCGTAAAGATGAAGCAATTTCACGCTCTGCCCAAATTTGGACCCGAAAAATGCCCTGTTTATTTACGTCTCCCATGGCTCGGTTCTGTTTCTGCCCGGTTTGAAAAGCAAGTTAAATCTGCTGCCAAACAGTGCTTTTCCGTTGTGGAGCCACGTGTTGTTTACTCTAACAAGGAGCTTCTCCCCGCTACCAACAAGGATGTACTGCCTGCTTTACAGAAAAGCAACGTGATTTATCAATACTCATGCCACTGTGACAGTCGGTATGTAGGCCGTACCTCCCAAAGGCTGCAGGACAGAATCAAACAACATGTCCCCAAATCTATCCGTTCTTGCTCTTCTTCCCAAAAACGCTTACTTCCTGCTCGCCGGTGCAAATCTTCCACCCAGACTAATACCCAGTCTCTTGCTTCTGATTCAGCCATTGGACTTCATCTTTTACAAAATCCTACCTGCGCTCAACATTATGATGACAGCAGATTTTCTATTCTTGCCCAAGGCCGCTCACCTTTTCATCTATCTGCTCTGGAAGCTACTTTCATCAAAACTTCTAACCCCGCCCTCTGCCGACAAAAAGAATTCGTATACAGCTTAAAGATTGTACACTAATGACGCTTTTTCATTGGTCCTTTTCCAGCCAATCACGGCTCGGCTTTTTCCTATAAATAGCTGCTCATTTTTCTACGCTCTCCATTCTGACGATTCTTCTTGACAAGTGTCAGACGAAAAGCTTCGAAGATATGAACATTTTAATCAAGGCAATTCTCAAGTTCTGTACCACCAACCAACTCTTTAAATTGAACTTTGCAAAACCTTATTAATTGGAAAGTAGACAATGTAATAAAGTGGTAGTGAGAAAAATGATCATAATTAGATCTACAGGGTGGGCAACAAAAGACTGTGCAGTTTTGATTAACCATATTTTCCACAATTGATGAAACTTTCTAACAAAATTTTTTTCAGAGGTGAGGTACCACTGAAAGTTTTACCAGGGAGCAGCATTTTTGCAAAATGCTGCTCCCTGGTAAAACCTTTTTTCCCTACTATTCCTCGAATAATTTTTTTCCCTCGAATTGCTAGTGATCGACAAAATGTTCGATCCAAGCTACACGCAGCTGAAAGGTTTTTGCCCCTCTGACATTGATATTGTCAATAACGCGTCCTAACATGTCCGCGGAGATTCTCTTAATTTTGCGTTTGATGTTCTTTATCGGTCTCTCAATGTTGGAAGATTGAGGTGTGCATTATAAATAGTGGTATTTTTGGTCCCTATTTTTTTTAAGACGATGACGGACAAACGTGGCTGAGAGGGTGAAGGTGTCGTTTTTACAAAGACCCGAATTGCATGGTCTGGGTTCAACCCGCACTTTGGTCACGTTGTTGCGTCTTTGAATAAGACGCTTTACAATGACTATCTCCTCTTAGTGGCTTCAAACAAGCAGTAATTTCAGAGAAAAGACTTCAAAGAAATCCACAGAAAAATTGGATCACTGGAAACTCCTACGCAGGTGCGATTCCTCTAATAAGAACAAAATAATTATTTCAATAAAAATTGTTCGGATAATATTTTGCACTCAGAAGCCATTTTATTGCTATATATTCGTTTTCATTCAATTGCAAGCATAAAAATAGCGTTTCTTAGCTTTTATGTCTCAAAAACAATTGTTTGTTTGTGCCAATAAAAATTACTAATTGGCCTGGAGTTGTATACGGGCCGAGTAGTTCAAACCCACCAAAACAAGCTCGAACCCGACCCGAACTCAAAAAAATGCATTAAACATCAAACCAGGCCCAAAAAAGCCCGAAACTTAGTCATGCAAGTCTAAAAAACATATACAGCAATTGCTCCTTTCTTTAGTTTGCTGAAACCAAATAAAACTACTTTATGACAAATTGCAATGCAATATAGCAATAATTGTGAAGAAATAATGATATTGATGCTTAAATCAAGTCTTCATTTGGAGTTGCAAAGTTATTTTGTTTATGTTTTTGTAGCTACTTGCAGCACATGATATGCATCAAGCAGCCTGAATGAAGCCCAAAGTTTTGTCAATCTTATGCCAGAACCCAACCCAAACAGTCCGGCCCGACTTACTGTACAACTCTAAAATAATTACCATAATCAATTTTTTCCGAATACATTATTTGAAAAAGAATTAAGAATTTACAAATTGAAATGTTGTATTTATTTCAAAAATCTCGTTTTTATCAACCAGACCAGATAAGAGAACCAATGTAAACCGGTTTTCATCGCCAAAAAACAGCAAAAATGCCGCACAAAGATTGAGTAGCCAATTCATCGAATTAGCGTGCGGGTATACGAGTTTATCTTTGTCGATTGAATCAAGCATTATATTGAAATAATGTAACATTAAGTTTCTGAAACAGATAAAAATACATAAATGCATAGAATGCACAGAAAGCAAAAAATAATAAAGTTCTACTTCTTTACTGATAACTTTGTTGAGACACCCTTGCGCTAAGCACTCAGCAGCCATTGACTCATTCATGCTTACAACTATCTACTTTTGAATATTTGTAAGCCAAACCTAACCCAAACCCTTACTCAAAACCCTAATCTTAATCCTTAAAAAGCCAAATGAAAAATGCACGGGTAAATGTTCCTTATTTTCGTTTTACTCTCTTCAACTTACAAATTGTCGGTGAAATAGTCACTCTCATCAAAAAAGCAATGTACAATGCAATCTTTATCAAAACAAATTGATAAATTTTTGAATTAAAGTGATGACTTTTTGCGGTTATCATCAAGCAAACAAAAATAGCTTCACATAAGATCGATTAACATATTTCAAGTTGCGTAAATAAGTAATTCAAAACAACAACGCAATGGTAAGGATTATATCTACTGTACAACGCCATTCAAAAAAACTAGGGCTTAAGGCGCAAGAACCAACCAAAAGTAAACGACAAACAAAAATAAAAGTATTTACAGAAAAAATTGGTTTTAGTTTACAATTTAGGAAGTCATTAACGACAGTTGCTACGGTACAGCGTTAAAATTCTAAACTTCCCAAAATAAATGAACTTTAAGCAAACTTGTCAACTTTTTTACACTCTCAGTATGATTAATTTGGTTATCTAAGTTATCCCATGTTATAAAGCCAAATCATGCTGCAAAAATGGAAGTAAATATTCAAAAATTTCCACTGCTTGATAAACATCGTACGTCCTGCGGTGTGGTCGCAGAAAAATTTAACACAAAATTACAATACGTAGTAATTGCGCAAAAAGTATAACTTCTAAGTGTTCAATAAATGCATTTTACAATGATCGAGCGGATAAAATTCATTTCTGCGCTTTCACTCTGGCGGTCGATTTTTGGTTATTTCCGTAAACAAAAGTATTGTTTTTATAGTAAGAATAGTATGGTAAATCAAAAAAGAGAAGGGGAAAACCAGAAATTCTATTTTATTTTTAAGAAAAGGATTAAAGATTATTACATACTGCTTTTAAAAAACTTCCTTGGTCTTTATTTTGTTAAATTGTACTCTCTGATTGTTAGTTTTAGAATTTGACCAAAGTGACATAAATCGCAGACATACTTTTGAGGCGAAATTTGAAGATCAACGTGTAATATTATGATTGAAACAAAAAAAAAGTGAAATCAAGCCAAACGTAAATTTTTCGATCCTGCGTAAACTCAAATGTTTTTTTTTTTCTAACTAATTTTAGTGGTACCCATTTGTCTGCGAAACGTTTCAGTTTTGCCACGTAAGTTCAGTTTCGCCACGTAAGCTTAGTTATGCCACGTAAGTTCTTCCATAGCAGAGGTCTCGAAGTTTGCGTAGCAACCACGAAACAATGCTGCACTCCACATAATTCGCGCTATCGCATCGATTATTGCGTGATTGCGGTGTGGAGCAATGTACTTGGAGATTGACATAAGTTTCCATTACATGCAAAATTGGCTCTGGATTATTCGTTTGGCGTTCTTCCGATCTGTTTCCTGTTTCTCTCCTCGAAAATTCGTTCCTGATATTTGACTCGTCGATCACAGGAGTGGTGTCTTCCGCACGCGAAGTATCGTGCAGAGACGGTTTCGTCTCAGAATGCTCAGTCACGTTGATGTGCCCTGATATTGTCAATAACGCGTTCTAATATGCCGGCCGAGATTCTCTTAACCCATCAGTGCCCAGAAAAAATTTGTTTTGATATTTGAATTTTTGATATAATGTACAATGAGTATCTAGTACTGAGTCATTATTAGTGATGTAAATAAAAAAAAACGAAACTTGTTTTAAAAAAAAAAACGTTTTTTTTGCTTGTTTTTTCGATTTCAAAAAAAAGCATTGTTTTTTTTTGTTTTAATTGTTATTTTTTAAATAATATTGGATTGTTGTTTTGTAACACCCTTTAGCGAGCCGGTCCTGAAAACCGTGAATATCTTTAGCGGATTGAAAGCCTGAAAAAAAGACATCAAACCTAATATTTCCTTATTGATGGATTGCAAGTGACGTCATCACGCTGCTAGTCAAGCCGCTGGATGTGAAAATTGCGCATCGGTGCTTTGTAAATGCATGCAAAAACCCTGATAGTGTTAATATGTAGGGCGTATTTTCAGGCTTTAAATCAGTTGATTCTTTGTTACATCAAAATTGAATAGCAGATAAAAGCCTGCAAAAACTGAAAAACAATTTAATTTGTAAGAATTCAGTTTTTGTTTGCTTTTTTCAGTGACGTAAATTCGGCTTGCTGTCTAGTAACCCATGAGATTCATATGATAAAGATGGTGGTACTTATCTTCGGTTATCAAATCATCATCAAATTCGAGGTTATTATTGACGGCGCTGAAATAGAATAGTTATATCTTCTTCATTTGTGACAAAATTAGCACATCTTTAAACTTTTGTAATTTTATAAGTTTATTTTGCAGGATTTATGATGATTTCTTGCAATTCGTGTTGTTATTAACCGCTTAGCGCTGTGTTGCGTATTAGTCAAAACGTATAAGCAGCTGCTTTCATTAAATTATATTTTGTAGATATGTCATTTAAGTTTACACTAATGATTTAACCGCCATCAGTGTAATGTTATTCGAGCCTTAATTTGCATCTGTTTTGACTTTA
Source organism: Trididemnum nubilum (assembly GCA_963965965.1). Classification (NCBI taxonomy): domain Eukaryota; kingdom Metazoa; phylum Chordata; class Ascidiacea; order Aplousobranchia; family Didemnidae; genus Trididemnum; species Trididemnum nubilum. Next base: position 35,394,528 of record OZ014484.1, on the reverse strand, counting down.
ACTATAGTGGTGTTAACCAGTACTTAAACTATAAAATTTTGCGTGGGGGGGACGCTTTTGCAGCCTTGACCAAAAGTATTCGGAATGCGAAAGTACTGCAGAGGAAATTATGTCTTTTCATCCCCGAAATCAAGTGAAGACCAAAAAAAAGGTCTTCACCGCAATTTGGAACTAAATTCGGCCGGAATTTGTGAGATTTATTTGTGCTGCCAGGGCTTTTTTAGGATGTTCAATCAACGCTCAAACCTCGATGGGGGGACGCTGAATCTCAATGGGGGGACGCTAATTCTCGATGGGGTACACTAGCTCTCGATGGGGGGACGCATCCCCCCGCGTCCCCTACATTTTAAGTAATGGTGTTAACTGTTAACTGTTATTCGTAATTAGTGCTTGATTTAAACGTTCATCTACAACATGATGTTGCTGTGGCGTAGAATTTTAAGTATTTTAGGATATGGCCTAATTTATAGTGTGAACCAAAGCCAAAAACCGGGCAAAGTAGACAATAGTAGGCACAATGGACGAAGAGATTTCGCAAAAGGCATAACTTTCTAGACCCGCTGAGTTATATTAGCTGCTAAAATTGCGCCTGGTAACTTTCAACTAACGCCGGCTGCTTACAAAAGTTTTAACTTTATAATCAAACGCTTTAAATATACCCACTCAACAAATTAAACATTGATTTTTACCATTATTCACCTTCCACATAGCCATTTTCCATTTGTACAACCAGTTTAATGACGTTTTTGCCCCGCCAGTTTCTATGCCACATTTCAAAAGCATCAATTTTTATCAAAATAGACCTAAAATTGATTTTTTTTTTGCAAAAAATACAAAATTTTTGAGCGCTCGGCTCCGCCCCCAGACCACCAGAACTGCCCCACCCCTATTGCAGATTTCTGGTTATGCGCCTGTGTCTAACCATGTTTTTGCTCATTTCTATGCCCCCGGAATTCTCTCTGATGCCACGTTTTAAAAGCATTATTTTTATCAAAATAAGCCCAAAATTAAGTTATTTAAAAAAAAAAATTTTTTTTCGAGTGCTCGGGGCTCTATCCTTAGACCACCGATGGCATCTGGCGGAGCTTACAGACCCCCAAAACAACCTCTACCTATTGCAATAATTTAGTTACGCGCTTGATACTAAACGTGTGCTGCCACGGTGCTGCTCATGCTTCCAAGTTATAGAATCTTAAAAGAGAATTTATTGAGCTAGCCAAATAACAACCGCTATCTGCAGTAATGAAGTAGTACCCTTATCTTCAAAATAAAACGTTTTGCAGCTCGCTATACATTATGAAGGGAGACACCACAAAATTCCGTCCTGGGTGTCACTATCCTTAACAACGCCACTGCGGTTTGTTGTGAAATAAACCAGTCAGTGAGTAAGAAAGTAGCAGAATTACCATTTCCACATAACTACCAAAACTTCCGCATTTTATTCTCCCAGCAAGCACCTGTTACGTCTATGTTGCTCAAAAGAAGAAAAGTACCTAACCAAACCTTGAAAAAAATTTGAGTCTTCTTTCATCAAAAAAATACGCATATATATAAAAAAAACAAAACAAAGCAAAAAAATGACAAAAAAAACAACAACAAAAAAAAACAAGGTAAAAAAACGCCTCAAAAAAAAACGTTTTTTACTACACTAGTCATTATGCGTTGAAAAAATGTTTGCGTCATTTGAACCTGACGAGATATGACCCGTTTGACATATGTTCCACTGGGCATTAACGTGTACACATTTTGCTTTAGAGAGCCAATAATCTGCATTCTAATTGCACAAACGACTCTATTTACGCAGTCACATTACAACAATTTGTTTTTTGTTTACATGTATTTAATCCCTTTGCAAAACAAACAACACAGTATTGTGTTACGTACAAGATGGTGGTACAAACAGATACAATGATGCAAAATAGTACAAAATATAGAGTTGTTCGTACGTTTTTTAAAAAATGGTAATTGCGATATAGATCGCTTTCGTATAGCTTTTACTTTTATAAAAGGACAAATTGCACCCTAAAAATAAACCAAAATCGCATTTAGAGCACTGGCTAGAAACACGTTTGGTACTATTAAACCCTGCACATCTTCTCCGCGATTTTACGAGAGTCTCAATAAAACAGTGATCAATGCCATTGTACTGCAGTTTATTCACAAAATGCTTTCTTCCGCCGCTACGACAATATTTTGTTCATGTTTTGATCTTGGTGATCAGTTCCTCTCATATGCTTGTTATATTCCTGATATATATGTACTGGATTTCGTACCGGAAGTAAATTGCCATGTTTTCAGTTTAGTTATTTGTAAATTTGCTCCGCAACGATACTTTTATTGTTTCGGTCAGCTTGACAAATGTTTATTCGACGTTCATCTGAAAGCAAAGCTTCAACTTGTGCATTGAGTTGACTTGCGGAAAAATTGTCAATTAGACATCCATCATTTTCGTTAGCAGAATCTTTATCTGAAGCCCAACCATCATTCAGTTTCATCTTCCAGAATAGATACTATTTTATTGCACGTATATCTAAGAAAGTACAGAAAAATGTACTTGTATCTGCTCATTGGTACATATATGTTGCAGAAAGTTTAAACGTAAATACCGAAAGTGCAGAAAAAATAAATATCAAATTTAGGTATTGGTTAGCATTAGATATTAGTCTTCAACAATATTCAAATACAAAAAACTGGAAATGTTGTTTTAAGTTTGAAATAATGACAAAAAACTAAAATGTACCTTTCTGTAGCGGCCATTTTTCCAGAAAAATTTTCTTCGACTCTATCTGTCTGGCTAATTTCAAACTACTAGTCGCAAATACCGAATAAAACCATAAAAACATCTTGAATATAGTCACAAGCATTCCAAAAACTCAATAGAATAGTTTTTAAAATGTTAGCTGTGTTGATTGAAAGCAATTTAATTCGACCGTTCGTAACGGATCATATGTGTTTCATTGAACTGGTTCGGATTAATTTGCGTTTGATGTTCTTTTTCAGTCTCTCAATGTTGGAAGATTTTGCGATATGCCTTGAAAACAATAATATCTTTAGTCCCTATTTTTTTTAACACGATGACAGACCAACGTGGCCGAGAGGGTAAAGGCTTCGTTTTTACGACGATCCTTGATTGTATGGCTTGGGTTCATCTTGCACCCTGGTCATGTTGTTGCGTCCTTGGATAAGACGCTTTATGACGACTATCCCTCTTGCTGGCTTCAAACAAACAGTAAATTCAGAGGAAAAGAATTCGAAGAAATCCACAGAAACATTCCATTTTATTGTTTTAGCCACGCTTTCTTTTAATTACAAGCATGAAAATAACGTTTCTTCGTTTTTAGTCTTAAAAAAAGCAACTTTGAATTCGTGCATATGAAAATCAGCGATATTAACCAAGAGTTGTTTACGGGCCAAGTAGTTCTAACTCCAAAAAAAATAAGCTCAAACCGAGCCCGAATCCAAAAAAATACATTGAACCTCAAACTATAAGCCCGAAAAAGCCCAAAAATTAGTTATGTAGGTCTAAAAAACGTATTTACGGGTAATTGCTCCTTGCTTTAGTATGCTGTGACCAAAATAATCAAAACTACTTATTGGCAAAATATTGTGATGCAATATAACAATATTTGTGAACAGCTAATAGTATTAATCCTTAAATCAAGTCTTCATTCAGTCGTGTTGCAAAGTTATTTTGATTATGTTTTTGTAGCTACTTCAAACACAAGATTCGTATCAAGCCCGAATTAAGCCCGAGGTTTTGTGAATCTTAAGGCTGAACCCGACCCGAAAGCCCGGCCCCACTTGTAACTCTAAAATGATTACTACAATCAATTTTTGCTCTACATTATTTGAATAAGATTTAAGAATTTACACACTAATACTGTATGTTGTATTTATTTCAAATACCTTATTTCAATCGATAAAATAGATGAGAAACAAATGCAAACCAGTTTTCATCGCGGAAAGAACCTAAAGAAAGAAAAATTTGCCACTCAAAGAGACACCAATTCACCGAACTAGCTAACCGGTATGTGTTTATCTTTGTTGATTCAGAACCCTTGAGCCTGCGCAAAACTATGAGGGTGAGTGTAATACAACTGCAGTTTTTTTTATACTGTCGTTTTTTATACGTTTGTCTAGATTCAAAAAATAATTGTAAACAGCAAAAAAATTAAAACCACGCACAGAAAGCTAAGCGATCCAGCGTAAATTACGAACACACTTTACTCTGTTTAAATCAAGCATAATATTGAAACAACGAAATATTAAATTTCTAAAACAGTAGTAATACATAAATACTCATGCCTAATAACTATCTACTTTTAATTATTTGTTAATCAATCCTAACTCTAACCCAAGACAAAACTCGACTCAAAACCTAAATTTTATCCTTATAAAAGCAAATGAAAATTCGCGGATAAATCTTTTTTTTCCTTTTTGTTTTATTCTCTTCAACTTACAAATTGTCGGTGAAATAGTCCCTGTGATCAAAAAAACAATGTACAATGCAATCATTATTAAAACTAATTGATAAACTTTCGGATTAAAGTGGCGAGTTTTTGCGGCTCTCATCAAGCAAACAAAAATAGCATCGGCTAAAATCGATTAACATATTTCAATTTGCGTAAATAAGTAATGCAAAACTACAACGCAATGGTAATGATTATATCTACAACGCCATTCAAAAAAATTAAGTCTCAAGTTATTTAAAAAACAGTCAAATTTAAACAACGCCATCAAAAAAATTAAGGCCCAAGTCGCAAACACCAACTAAAAGTAAGCGACAAACAAAAATGAAAGTATGTACAAAAAAACTGTTTTTTAGTTTACAAATTAAGAAGTCATTGATAAGAGTTCCTAAGGTACAGCGTTAAAATTCTAAACTTCCCAAATCAAATGAATTTTAAGCAAAATTTCAAATTTTTTTACACTATCAGTATGATTAATTTGGTTATGAAGTTATTCCAAGCTAAAAAGCCAAATCATGCTGCAAAAATGGAAGTAATATTCAAAAATTTCCATTGCGTGATAAACATCGTCCTACGGTGTGATCGCAGAAAAATTTAACACAAAACTACAATACACAGTAATTTCACAAAAAGTATAACTTCTAAGTGTTCAATAAATGCATTTTGCAATGAGCTGATAAAATCTATGATGCGAAATCATTTCTGCTGCTCTTACTCTGGCGGTCGATTTTTGGCTCACTCCTTTAACAAAAGTATTTTTGTATATAGTACAGTAAATAGTATGGTACATCAAAAAACTAAGAGAGAATGGGAATATAAGCAATGCTATTTTATTTTCACAAAAAGAATTCAAGTATTTACTTATGGCTCGTTATCAATATCCTCAGTCTTTATTTTGTTAAATTGTACTCTGTTACTGTTAGATTTTAGAATTTGGCGAAAGTCACATAAATTGCAGACTTTAGTTTCTGGTTTTTAATGTAGTTTTGCAGCGAAATATGAATATCAATAAATATATTAAGAATGAAATCAAAGAAGTAATATTGATTCAAGCGTAAATTTTTCAATCCTCCATTAACTCAAATGTTTTTAATTGTACAGAACTTGCTTTTGAAACCAATTTTACAAGAATCCATTTGTCTGCAAAGCGTTTCAGTTACGCCACGAATGCTCAGTTATGCCTCGTAAGCTTAGTTATGCCACGTAAATTCTTCCACAGCAGAGGTCTCGAAGTTTGCGTTGCAACCACGAAACAATGCTGCATTTCCCACAACAGTTCGCGCTATCGCATCGATTACTGCGTGATTGCGGGATGGAGGAGTCTACTTAGTGAGTGACGTGAACACTCACTACATGGAAAATAGGCTCAGGGTTATTTCTTTGACGTTCTTCCGATCTGTTTCTACTCAGCTTTTACTTGAATACTGCTAAGGTACCTGTAACCCTTGAGAAACGAGAAACCCGCCAGGTTTTCTATTTGAATATGACTAGTTGATTACTATTAACGACTTAAGCGTATAGTTTCCATTTCAATAGAGCACTGGTGCCGATTTATGTTGAGCATTGGAGGGGATAATTATATTGCAATTTTACCCGAACTTTGCCCTATTTTACAACATTGGGAGGGATGAAGCTCGACCACGATTTTTTTTACGTGAATGAAATATGACAAACGTTCAACATGCTTCTGGGCAAATCAAGTGAAGACCAAAAAAAAAAGTCTTCACCGGAAATTGAGTTGTTCCCGAAATCACGTGAAGACCAAAAAATGGTTTAAACATTTATCCAGCGCTCAGATGCAGACCATAGTCCAACTATTGGGGGGAATGCAGTCAAATTATTGGAGGGATATATCCCTCCCATCCCCCCCGCGTTTCGGCACCCTTGCAATAGAGTAATTTAATTAGACCTAAAGCTCTAATGAGCAGCAAGGTGCATTAGTCGGGAGCTGTTTGGCTAGATAACCACAATAGGTCTCTTCCAGTCTTAGGTAGTGAAAAAAATAATTTTTTGTTTTGCTATTTTAAATTAAGTTATTTTTTACGCAGTGTGTTATTTATTGTATCTTATAGCGACAAACAATAAATTGAACTTGAATTTCAACTTAAACCCTTACAAAGACCCTATCATAGGCGTAGCCAGGATTTTTGACTGGGGGGGCCCAAACCACAAATCACATGCAATGACGTCATCAAAAACTTTCAAAAGAGGAACATTTTGTGGGGCAAAGATATCGTAGAATGGAAGATCTGAAGCTGTAGTCTATTGGCACTTAACCAGGATTTTGGTAAAGGGAGAGGACGAAAACTAATCGTTAGAAAATGCAAATGTCTAACTTAGGAGACGTGTTGGGTCAACTAGTGTACTCAAACGTACCACAGACGGGGGTCTGGGGGCGAAGCCCCCAGCCCCTGGGCGATTTTTGTAAGTTTTTGGGAAAAAAAGCTATTTTAATCCCATTGGATCACATTTCGCACGTGTTCACAGCCATTTGAAAAAACTAGATTTTTAGCATTTGAAAACATATCGAAAAAATTTGATTGTTCAATCCTCCTTTTACTTGCAATTAAATTCCAAAACACGTTTAAAATCTTGCATTATAGTGTAAAATTTTAATTGTGGGTGATTTGGTCCATGTGAGGGGAAGTAAGGCACATTGCCTCCTGCAATATTTTAGCATTAAATAATAATCCACTCAAAGATTTTCGTTAGAAATTTTTGTTTTGTCATGAAGTTAACCAGTTACAGGAGTACATGTACGGCCAGGGGGCCCAGGCCCCCTCAATTCAATTTCAATCATTTGTTCAATGAGCATTTTCCCTAGCTATTTTTTTGAAAGTATTTTGAGCGTAAAAACTGGCGAGGTGAATCGTTGTTACAATAGATAGTAACGCTTACTAAACATGTTATTTCCGGGCCGGATTTACATTGCGCGGGGCCCCTGGCACTTAGGGAATTTTTGCAACATCTTTCTGGCAAATATAAGTGAAGACCAAAAAAAGTTTTACCATCTGAGGGCCGGGCCCAGGCATTTAGCCATATGGCAAATACGGCGCTGTTTATTGCATTACGTTCATAAAAAGTTAAGATGAGGGCCTGAAATAGCAACTTTCGGACAAAAATCCTAGACTTCACCAAGGTTATACGTTTAAATTGGTTGGAAAAAATTGAATTAAGGAGGTACGCCGGGCCCCTTGGTCGTCAGTATTATTTATTGTTAATTACTGTTGTACGCGTGTACTGTTGTACGCAAAGGGGCTAAAAGAAACTGAAAATGAAGAAACAAGGTTTTTGTCAAATTTTTGTCATTGGTGGCATTTCAATTGAGGGGTCCCGGGCCCCTTGGGCTACTTCCCTTGCTACGCATATGATTTTGAGATAAGATCGCGCCCTTACGTTCTTTCATAACGAAATAACATTTAAAGCAAAATTAAACATACTTTTTTTTCCAAAACGTGGAAGACTCGAGTCAAGTCACTTGACAGTTTTTTGAAACCTCCAAGAATTGCATGACATTAATATGACGTGGACAGGTAATCGCCATTATTATTACTTACTTTTGCACGCGTATATCCTAAATTAAAGAATCTGCAATTCCGGACAAGGACAACATACTGGCAATGCTCTCATTATATGTATCATTGGTAGTATTTCAGTTGGGGGTTCGCATTACCGCCTGTGTTATAGCATTAAGTTCATAATAACGTTCAACGAGGGCCGGCCTGGAATTGCAACTTTTAGCACAAAACTTTTCGATTTTTCACAGGTTTTGCGTATGCATTGTTAAAAATTTGAATTGCAGGGCTCCTGGCCCGGGACTCTTGGTCATCAGTTAGGGGCCCCAAGGCTCTCTGGTCGTCAGTTATGGGCCCCGGGGCCCCCCTGGTTGTTAGTTAGGGCCCCGGGGGTCCCTGGTCGTCAATTAGGGGCCCCAGCGCCTCCTGTTTGTTAGTTAGGGGCCCCGGGGCACCCGTTTGTCAGTTAGGGGCCCCGGGGTCCTCTGGTCGTTAGTTAGGGGCCCTTGGTTGTTAGTTAGAAGCCCCGGGGCCCCCTATTTGTCGGTTAGGGCCCCCTGGTCCTCAGTTTGGTGCCCTGGGGCCCCCTGGTTGTTAGTTAAGGGCCACCTGGTTGTTAGTTAGGGGCCCAGGGGCCCCTTGGTTGTTGGTTAGGGGCCCCCTGGTCCTCAGTTAAGGGCCCTGGGGCTCCCTGGTTGCTACCCCCAGGGGGGCCCTTGGTCATCAATTAGGGGCCCCCTGTTTGTCAGTTAGAGACCCCGGGGCCCCCGTTTTTCACTTAGGGGCCCCAGGGCCCCCTGGTTGTTCGTTAGGGGCCCTAGGGCCCCCTGGTTGTCAGTTAAGGGCCCCCTGGTTATTACTTAGGGTGCCCCCTGGATGTTAGTCAGGGGCCCCTGGGCTTTCTCGTCGTCCGTAACTGCAATTACACATTGCTAGGCTATGTTATCATAATTTTATATCATTGGTGGTATTTCAATTGGGGGGGGGGCCGGGCCCTCTGGGCCCCCCTCTGGCTACGCCTATGGACCCTGTTAAGTTTCGACTTGTCTGCCCTTAAAAAACAGCCAAGATTTTGCCTAATTTTATCTCATTGCGCTTAATTATCCATCTACAAAGTTGTTTGTAATTCCTGTATTGTGGAATTACGGCAAAATGGCATACTATGTTTTTTTCTTAGATTTCCGTATTGTTTTGATTTGTTGCATACAGCAGTGCATAAAAAGGTAATTTTCTATTATGTTATTAATGATGTACTTGTGATGTCTTGTTGTTTGCGGCACCAGGGTTTTAATGTTTAATTGTTTACATGCTGTCTGGCCTAAAAGCGACCAGCGCGGAAGCCTAGGAAAGTGCCACTAGAACAAGGGTCGTCAACCTTTTGAACTAGTGGGCCACATTCAGTCCTAACAAGGTTCCAGCGGGCCGCCACCATTCCAGCGGACCAAAAGAGAAAGGTCTTTGCCTAAAATTCAGGCCCTTGTTTGGACGAATCGATGGCAAAGACTAAAAAAAAGGGTCTTCGCCAGAAGTTCAGGCCTTTTTTCATACGAATCGGTGGCAAAGGCCACAAAAAAAGGTGTTCGCCGGGGAATAAGAATCATTTTGGCGGTTTATTGTAGCATATCATTGGAAAAAGAAAAAAGGTCGCGGGCCAGGTAAAACGCCTTGGCGGGCCGCATTTGGCCCGCGGGCAGTAGTTTGCCGACCCCAGCACTAGAACGACGACTGCTTAAAACTATAAATGTGAAAAAGTTGTCTTTTCCCCACGTCGATCCCGAAACCTATCGGAAGTTTTCTAATCAGTACAATACTCATGTTTCCAGAAAAGTTATTGCTGCATAAAAGTAGCTTTGTTTATATTTGGAACAATGGCCTGGATATTTTCAGCAATCTGTAAAGCATACGGCATTGTATTTATTTTTGAAGCGGCTTGTTTGAGTTGTGGTGCTACCCAATCCCTTCCCAGAGATGGAGAAGCAAAGGAATTCCGCACAGACCCAATAATTTAGCCGCAAACCTTTGATTTTTTTTTATGTTTACGCGAGTGGAGACAAAAAAACTTCTGTTATTTGTTATCTGTTATTTGGAATCACCAAAACCACTCTTCACAATGTGGTAACGAAATGTAACATTAACAAACTGGCCACGTACTTGAAGCAAGCTAGAAGGCTTTTTGAATTCGACCAGTAACCAAACAAAACAACAGTAACAATGCAGCTACAGTTGCAATTGTCCCAAATTAGGTTTACGCAATGTGTAGGTGAACTTTACCTTACAGCAGCAGATTTTCTTGCACCGCTGCCCATTAATAATAATACGGTTTATTCCGATCCCTTCTAATAAGCTAACCCTTGCCCAACTTTAGAAATGGGTTTAACCATAGGTGGGCACAAGTCCGTTAATCGTTAATCCGTTAATAACAAAGCTAACTTTTTCACTAACTCGTTAATCCGTTAAAAAGTTTTTTCATGTTAACGGACTAAATTAACTTCCGTTAAGTACTGTTAACGGACTAAAGTAACTTCCGTTAAGTTCTGTTAACTTCCGTTAAGGTTTTTATCGTTAATATCTTGCAGCTTCGTTGTGCATTTGAACTTGTTTTTATCTTGAAATTAGATTAGACTGCAAAATGTTACTTTCAAAACACAAAAAGACCACCACTGCAACAAATATTTCTTTAAAATCAGCTCAACAGCGTCAATGCGTGTTCGAGAAGCGAGTGAATAAAAAGAAGTGTAAATTACACGCAAAATGTTGACGGATTAACGGACTTTATTAACTTCCGTTAATTAAAGCTGAAAATAACGGATAACGTTAACGGAGGTGTGAAGTTTGTTAACGGACTAGCGGTTAACGAAGCTAACGTTTTGCATTAACTTGCCCATCTATGGGTTTAACTTTGTTTATTGATTTTCCCGATTGTATTTTCTCGAAGTGTTCCCACATAGTTACAAAGATAGTAAAGAGGACACTTCGGAAAAATGCTTCTTGACTTGACTTTATTTTAACATTGAAACATCGTATTGTGAAAATTTTTAATGCGACCAAACTCATTTGAGTATAAAAATGTCTTCAGACAAGATCCGCTGGCTTAAGTCACTTGCAAAGATCGACTACCTTTTCATATCTTGACAAGCAGCCTTTTTGACTGATGTCAACCATAACTCCCTAAGTTTACTCGGGGTTGCTGCGCATCCGGTTTAAATGCGTCTAAAAATTAGTTTCAAACATAGGTGGGCAAGTTAATGCAAAACATTTGCTTGTTTAACCACTAGTCCGTAAACAAACTTCGTTCCTCCGTTAACGTTAATCAGTTATTTTCAGCTTTAATTGACGAAAGTTAATGAAGTCCTTTAAATCGTTTACATTTTGAGTTTAATTTACTTTTATTTTTATTCCCTCACTTTTAGAAAATGTAATGACACTGCTGAGCTAATTGCAAGAAAAAATTTATTGCTATATGGTGGTCGTTTCGTGTTCAGGAAGTTACATTTTTTAGTCTAATCTAATTTCAAGATAAATATAGGTTCATTATGCGCTAACGAAACTGCAATCGGAAAACCTTTGGAAGATGTTAACAGTCATTATTGTCAGGCCTATAAAGCCGTGGCTTATTATTTGCCACAAAAAAGAGCTCTTTTCTTCTCTTTTTTTTCTAACTTGAACTACGTATAATACGCAACAAGCGTTATTAGTGCAAACTGACTTGCGCCGGTACGATGAAAGAATGGTGCAAGAAATTAACGACAAAAACCTTAACGGAAGTTAACAAAACTTAACGGAAGTTAGTTTAGTCAGTTAACATTAAAAAACTTTTTAACGAATTAACGAGTTATTTAAAAAGTTAGCTTTGTTATTAACGAATTAACGATTAACGAATTTGTACCCACAAATGGTTTCAAATCCTCAAAGTTTAATGTAAAATTTGTCGAGGCCATTTGTTAATGTTAATGAAATTTTGGTGAGACGAGTATGGTTTTGTTTTGAAGAGGTAATTTATTAATTATAATCAGAACCAACTCACAGAATAAAATTAATGAGATCTGGTGTGACTTTGGCAAAATTCAAACGTTTTTGCCATAAATCGGAAAAAGTTTAAGCAAAAAAAAAGATTATTATTCATCAGATTACCAACTTCAAATCAAAGGTTTTAATTTACCTAATGATATAAAAACTACTTGCAAAATTTATTGCTTTATGGCTTCAAAATATTGAAAAATTTGCCTTACTGCAGATGTATTTTGTAAACAATTATTGGAATTACAGAGTGTATAAAAACAGTCATAAAGTGTACAATGTTATAACTAATAATTTATAATTGTTTTGCTTAAAGATTAGCCATCATCCAACAAGATTTTTTACCATTATTCACAAAATAGGATTAAATGGTTTAGTGTGAAAGGAAACTTTTAACAAGATAATATCTTTTTTTGTTTCAGTGAATTTTACTTGGTGGAAATTTACGACACGACAGCAAATCAATGAGTATGCGAAAGTTCTCGAGAGGCTTAGATGTTGATTTAGTCGTTGAAATTTAAATTTCATTTATCTCATTAAAACCAATCCTGTGAAAGATAATCTTCTCCAAGGCAAAACCTACTGAAAATAAAGAACTTAACTTCAAACTAAAGCTAAAAGCATGCCACTTGCTTCAAAGCATACGCATGGAGCAGCTAGGTACAAAAGAATGAAGTGTGGCTACTGACCACGTGAATTTAGAATTTGCCACAAACTTCGTTATTAAAACGATATATTTCATCAAATGTAGTAAAGTTGATAAGACAAAAGAATTAAATGCAACAATTTTTTTCCTTATTATCTCGAGATTTAAGAACAAGACAGCAAGTTGCGACTTTGGCGGTGAAGGGGGGCGCGCGTTTCAGTGATCATAAATGTGGCGGCTGACGGTGTAAGTTCAAATCTTTAAGACAATGGGAGAATGACTCGTGCTTACAGACGCAAATACAATTCAGTCAAAGGGTAAAATGGAACGCACAACAGCTCCGATCATCAAAGACAAAGCGCAAGAACCAGAAAAAACATATGTAAACTACACTCCCATAAACTTGAAGATCAAACCCACAAGTCTCAAAGGCACACAAAGCAAGCTACCAATGCATGCAAAACAATGCTGAGCAATGCAGGGTAGAGCAGAGCAAGGTAGAGTAGAGCCAAGCAGAGCAATTACTGAAAATATTTTGTCCTCTCCTAATAGCTCTAAATCTCAACTAAATTGTTTGTCCCCAAAATTTGGTCAAAATACAAAAAATGAGAAAAAGGAATTTGACTGAGAAAATCACACAATTCTCAGAAAATATTGTAGCCCCCAAAGTTAAAAAATTTCCACATCGATAACTATTTCGCTTGTATCTGGCAAAGTTAAAAAACATATGAATCACGACCTACACAGCACTACGGTTCTTTTTGTTTACGGCGCGTTTCTGTCATAGTATACCATGGCATAATACAGCTATTGTACCGTATTTCTGTTATGGCTTACGCAGCGTAGTTGTAGACTTAATTACGTAACTTGAAGTAGGAATTCTTAATTTGCTAGGATCTATAAACACCTACATTTAGCAGAAACATTTTCTGTGATATTTCATTAGTGCTTGTTATTTTGTGGCTATGAACCAGTTTGAACTCGATATATATGCTAAAGTCAATTAGACCAATTAGTAAAAAGATTTTGAAAATAATTTCCTGCAAGACATACAGTACTTCACAATTGTAGTCTATTTTATGCTATTTCCGTTTTTTCTTTATAAACTTTCTCAGTTGGTCCTTTTTCGTCAATTTTTGGTGAGGTTTTGCGTTCACAAATGCGATTAATAGGTACTGTATTGCGGTCTTTGCTGCGTTTGCTCGATTCTAGTGCCAAATGATTTGATTCATTTTGACTTTCCTTTTTTTTGGGGGGGGGGGGGTTGAATTTTATTGTGAAAGATGTCGATTTTTGAATTTATGCTTTTGCTTGTGTTTTTGATGTTTTGGTCACGGTTGTTAATTATTTTGAAACTAATGAGGTCCTTTGAGCAAAATATATTTTAAATATGTTGCATAAGACTGATGATATGTTTCCAAAAAAGTTGATGAAGCTAGATGCTTTTTCAAAATATAAGTATGTACTTAAAACAATTACTTTCAAAGCAGATTTACAACAAAATTCACGTTATTGGATTTCGAAATTGCTCTAGGAATTCAGAAATAACGCATGTGATTTAACAAAATTGCATACGAAACGTATTTTGGCGTCCAATATAGAAAAAAAAATCAAAACAGTAAAAAGCTGTCTATTTTAATCAAAAAATTGTAAACAGTAAAAAGTAAAGTCTATTTTAATCAAAAAATTAATTGCCTGTTGTTATTCGAACTATAAATACTTGCTTTGTTTTCGATATATACTGTTCTATACTATCATGCATATTGTGTCGATTTTTGTTGAATTTCACCGTAATGTTTTTGAATTATCGCTAATAAAAGAACTGCTCGATTGGTGCATTCGGTGCTGTATTGTAACAAATTATACACAATCACGTGTAAATTGCTGTCAAAAAGAACTAACCAAACTGTTTACCTGGAAAGGTTGTGTAATACTTAACCCTATAATGCCCAAAAAGGTCAATTGAATCTTTTTGCTTTGTTCTTTTCTTCTAAAATAAACAAAACATACTTGACATAGCAGGCTGAGATTTTTTGACTTTTATTTATTTTGGTTATTACACACCCCATATAAGTAACAAAAAAATTCGATAAAAAATTTGTGCAATTTTTTCCATTTATTTGCCAAAGCCCAAATGAGTGAATTGTTTCCACAGCCACTTGTTTGCATAAAGCTCCCGAAACATACAGAAGTTCTACTCCCATTTAATGCATTCTTTGTAGACTGGTGTTGAACATATGCCACAAACGTAGTGAGAACAATTTCCAGACCAGTGACCAATAAATACAGTATCAACAAACGTTTTCTGAATTCCATGCCATTGGAGTTTTTTGAGCTGGCTCTCAAACCACTTTGCAAAAAGTGGTTTCAATAAAATTTCACGCAGCAATTCTAAGTAATTATGCATTAAAGACTGTTATTCCTTGCTTGCTGCTATGTGGCATTATTTAGACAAAGATTTGTTTGTTTGTAATGAGCTTCTGGTTCCACTTCCAGTAGCCAATTGCAAAATCTATTGTTCAGCGGTCACTACTTACTTTATGGTAAAAGCAATGTAAACAAAATGAAACACTGGTTGTTCTAATAGGCAAGGTAGGGTAAGGGTTTTATTATCCCATTCTAGGCTATGTCTACATTGCCGACTATACCTACTGTACTGTACTTGCTTACCATATCTACTAAGCCTACTACGCCTACCAAGCCTACTATGCTTACAAAGGTCTATTTTGGTAACTAAGCCTACTCTGCAAGCCTGGCGCCACAAGGGCATTTTGGGGTTGCGGCCCCAAATCATTGCTTGTGCTCCTCAAGCAAGAAATGTGTCCCCCGCCACCCCAAGCGAAAATTGTGCCCCAAAAGAAAGTAGCAGGCCAAGTGCCACGGGCTGGCATTTCGGGGCTATGCCCCCTAAATTAGTGTTTGTGCCTCCCAAAAGTGATTAAAGTTTCTTTCTGGGACAAAAAAGCAGGTCAAATCGAGCGAACGCCATGTAATAGCCTAAGATTTTGCGCAACGAAGATCTTTTTTCTGTGTTTGTGTTGGTGTTTAATCCCGAATTTGAGGGCAAGAACCGAAGAGTTCCTTACCAAAAGACCCCGTGGTGCCCCAGTGCCCCCTCCCCCCCCCCCCCCCCCCGGCAAAAAAAACGCCTGGCGAGAACTGTGCCCCGAGCGAAAAAAAAAAACAACCGGAGCCACATAGGAGGATTGGCAATGAAGACTTTTTCTTCTTTCCTTGGTCTTTCAACTCCAAATTTGAGGGCAAAATTACTTTGCGCCCTTCCAAAAATTGTTTATGCCCTCAAAGCGCGCAACACTGGCTCCGGGCCTACTACCGGTATTATGCTTACTAAGCTTACTAAGTCTCCACAGCCTAATAAGCTTACTGTGTCTATTATGCCTCCCTTGCTTTCTTTGGCTGCTATGCCTACAGACCTTGCTTGCAATGCCTATACATGGCCTATATTACAAGCAAAAAACAACTTTTGAATTACAGCTTTGTTGTGGAGAGTGAAAAGAGTGTTAATTAATTAAATAATATTTGAATTTGTTTACTGCCAACTGATTCCAGACAAAACATTGACTAGGGTTATTATGTCATCAGCAAAATGCCAAAGAAATGCAATATTGCGTGCTATGGTTCAATGACCCCTTTGAGCTTTCTTGAATAAAAAAAATCCGGGCTTTCTAGAGTGAATGCACAATTGTATATACAGTATGTGTTTTTTTTTTTGTTTTTTTTTCATGAACCAAACAAAGAGCTCGACGACGTTCGATTAAAAATTAGTTAAAACACCTACAGTATAAAACGATGTCCCCAACAGGTTGTTTTGCCAGCCTTTCGAGGGAGTGGTATGACCGTAAATCTTACTCAAATAGATTTCTACTTAAATTAGATTTACTGTCACCTCCAGGCGCGTAGCCAGAAATTCGCAATAAGAAGGCTGTTTTGGGGTGTGGGGGCCGAGCCCCCAGCCGCCGGAGACCAATGGGGGTGTGAGGGCGAAGCCCCCAGCCGCCGGAGGCTGGGGGTTTGGGGGCAAAGTTCCCAGCCGCCGGAGGTACGGGGTTCTAGGGGCGTAGCCCCCAGCGCTCAAAAATTTTGCATTTTTTTTGCAAAATAACTTAATTTTAGGGCCATTTTGGTAAAAAAAATAATGCTTTTAAAATGTGGCTTAGAAATTGGCTGTGCAAACGTGATTAAACTAATTGCATAAATGTGCTATTTGGGAGGTGGCAAATGGTAAAATTTTAGTTCTCTTATTTAGATGCTGGTAAATTATAAAATCGAATATTTCAATAAAGCTCACATGGAGTAATTATTTCGTATACAGTTTATAAAGAAAAATAATTGGGGGGGGGGGGGGCTAATGAAAAGAATTTGAGAGAAGTTGGTAATTAACAATACTGAATAGCCCCCCCCCCCATTCCTTAGTTTATAGTATATTTGTTGATGACACCTATGTTTAGCATTTTCACACTTGCGATCAAACTTGATTGAGTATTTTTGACCATTTTTCAAAGTTTTTATTTATTTGTTAGTTTTATTTTCCACAAATTAGCCAACCCCTAAACATATGTTTCAAAAGATGTTATAAATCATTATTTAGTCCACTCTAGTACATTTAACGGTCTCAAAAGTGCTAAAAACGTACTGTTTTTCTCATTCTGCATTTTGTTCGACATGCTAATGGGGGGGCTTCCCCTGGCTACGCTACTGGTCACTTCCCCAGAAGAACCTAACGATAAAACAGCCTTTTAAGGAAATTGTTTTATAGGTGTTTTTACTGATTTTAAATTAATTGCATATATGTGTAAAATAGTTTTTGCAATATTTTGCGCAGCATTACAATATACACGCTTTTATGCAATTTTTTTTTTCATGTTTTGATTTTATACAAAAGTCATTCAAACATTAATTTTAGCCTGCAATATTATTTTGGGAGTGACTATTTTATCAGAAATTTTTAAGTTAAAGAATAAATAACAATGAAAAATGCATATCCTTCCATATTTCATTTACGTTTTAAGGATTAAGATTAGGATTTTGTATAAGTTGAGTACATGAGTTACGGTTAGGTTTGGGATTAGTTTTAGCCTAAAAATTAGAGCTTGGTTTTAATTTCGGTCAGAATTAGTAAAAAACAAAACAGAAATTTCAATTGAAATAGTCTCTCCCATTATTTTTCCAGCTTAAAATTAGTTTGGTCATTTTCAGTGACCTTCCGTAATAAAAAGCCTAGTACTTTAAATCTACTTTTATTTATTCGGCGAGTCTCAGAAGATGGAGTGCGTACAAAACCAGCGTTTCCTTTTTGGCGGATTGAATCTGACTGCAATAAATTTATGTCTCGAATAACTTTGTGCCCGTTTTTATTCTACATAAAAAAACAAAAACCAATCAACAATTCTTCTTGCAAAAATTACAAGTTTTAAATGTAAAGATTGTGAATTTTGAATGTAAGTTGAGTTCAATAAATTACACTTACAATAAACGTTTGCAATTGAAATAGAACTTCGCAAAAACTTAATAATTTGAACGTAGACAATGCATTAAAGTGGTAGGTAGAAAAATGACAATTATTAGATCTGCAGAGTGGACAATGAAAAACTGTGCAGTTTTGATTTGCCATATTTTCCACTGTTGATGAAATTTTCATGAAAAATGTTTCCAAAGTTGAGGTACAACTAAAAGTTGTACCAGGTAGAGGCATTTTTATAATGTCCGTTTTCTCTCCCTAATCCCTAGTGATTGATAAAATTTTTGATTCTAGCCCCATGCTGCTAAATGGGTTTTGCCATCATAAGATTGAAATTGTCAATAATACGTTAGAATATGTATGCCAAGATTCTCCTGATTTTACGTTTGATGTTCTTTTTCAGTCTCTCAATCGTGGAAGGATTGGGGTGTGCATTGAAGAAAATGGCATCTTTGGTACCTATTTTTTTTAAAGACGATGAAGGACAAACGTGGCTGGCAGACAGGGTAAAGGCGTTGTTTTGACGACGACCCTGATCGCATGATTTGGTTCACCCTACACCCTGGTCAAGTTGTTGCGTCCTTGAATGCGATGCTTTACGAAGATTATCTCTGATTGGTGGATTCGAACAAGCAGCAAATTTAATGCACAAAAATTTGAAGAAATCCGCAGAAACCTTGAATCACTTATGAGCAGGTGTGGATTCCTTTCCAGCCATATGGAGGAAAAGGGCAATGGAAATGAATACATTTCGTTTCCAACAGGATGGAGCGGCTCCTTATTGTTCCAACCGCGCGCTCTCGAGTACCTGAGACAGTACTTTTCAGGGAAATAGTTTATTTGAGAAGGACAGGCAATCCATGGCCTCCGTATTTCCCAGATTTCAGTCCGCCAGACTACTTCCTTTGGGGTTACTTAACCCATATCACCCCAACCCCGAAAAAATTGATGATTTTGATATTGCAGGTTCTTTAGGTCACAAATAGATCATAACTGAAAAAATTTTTTGAAAAAAAGTTTTTTTAAAGATTTTATAAAGAAAACAATTTTTGTCAGTTTAAACTGACGCTGGCGGTAGGCGGGTACGTGTAGAATGTTATAGCGCTCAACTACGAGCACATGATGCGTCCGTTTTTTTTTGCGCGTACGATTCTGATTATTTGTTTTGCGCTTTGTTTAATGACTAGTGTAAGTAAATTATGTTAAATTATATTAATTGTCGCCGATAATATGCATTCATGCAAATTATTACTGCAATATATTGACGTAGATATTAGTATACAACACAAAGGAATTGAAGAAAATTCAGTCATTTATTCAAAATGAAAACTTTCAAAACACTCAGGGTGCAATCCAACATTACATTTAATGCAGAAAAATTTGGAAGTTCCTTTACATCCATTTTTAGCGCAGCGTCTTTGCGATCCTTTCCTAATCCAGTGGTGATTTTCTTCGGCCATTCGCACATGATTCTTGGTTGCCGATTTTGGGTATAATGCAACCGAATCATTTTTTGTTTTATAGTTTTTGTAATAAGTTTCCACAATTACCCGGCGAAACTCCAAAGCATCCATTCTGCTTTCGCCTTCATTCAATTGTTTTATGCGGTAAAGCTGATAAGCGTTGTTAATAGCCACATCTATGCAAAATCGAAATAAAGGCCACCACCATTTTTTGCTTCGCAAGTTGATCATGTACGCCGCAAGATTTTGATCCAGTCGATCTACACCACCCATGTAGCGGTTGTATACATGCACAACTTTTGGTTGGGGAATATCGATTCTTTTTTTCGCTTCCTGGCTGTATCGCTTGACCTTTTGTACAGGATCCTTGCCTGCAAATGTAGACAGAACGTTAACAACTTTATTGTCCTTCCAACGAACAGCTGCCATGTTGATATTAGCATCAACTGCAACATCGCTAGCACCTCGAGCTTCTTTTTCCATCATTTTGACGTCTTTTAGTGGTGGATTTTCCATCCTACACAACCGTACAGTTCCTGTAGCTGCAATCGATTTCAGTTGAAGGTACCGAATTAGCTTTGTGCTAGTAAAAAAATTATCCATTACGGCGTGATAATTCGATCCCGGGTGAGGTGGTAACATTTTTAGCAAGTGAGCCACAACTGCGGCACCCAGCCCAAGACCAATATCACCATACTCCGTAAAAGCCGCGTCTTTTCCAGCATATGGACGAAATTGGATGCAGCATCCCAATGGCTTGGCCATAACCCACATTTTATAGCCAAATTTGATGGGCTTGCCATGAATATACTGCTTGGCTCCATGTTTTCCAAAATATGGAACCATGGACTCATCGACGCTGACGTGTTGCTCTGGTATGTAGTTTTCCAAACATTGTTTGTTAAGAGAATCGAACAAAGGTCTGACTTTGGAAAATTTATCATTTTTATCCAGATGATCGTTATCACATAAATGCAGATATCTTTTGCATTCTTCAAATTCTCCTCTAGACATCATGGATGACACCAGACGATTGTTCGTATCATCGCGCGTTTGCCAATACATATCTTGCCGGGGTAGACTGGCATAGCCACTGACAATAATAATCGCCAAGAACGCTTTTAATTTTCTTTTGGTCATAATAAAATTGTGATTGCCTTTTTGTCGTGCATATCTTGTAGATTCATCACATATCCGTTCCAGCTCCTCATTACTAATAAATCTTTCAAATAATTGATGTGGCAACAAATTTTCATCAAACGTTGGAGGAGGTAAATCCCATTTGTTCAACAGAGAGTCCGAATTAACATCTTTGTGTTGCCATTTTGGTTTGTCTTTGCTAGATGCATTTTTGTTTTTTGTAGACTTGGATGTCTTTTTTCTCTAAAACAACAGACATGATTACTTCAACAATAACTTTTATTGTTAAAAGGCAACGAACATAGTTCTTCTATCGGTATGGAACAGCCGTCTAAAAGATGCGAGGTCTGCGTGCTCGTCGGCAAAGTACTTACGTAGGCCCAAACACCCTGACAAATGAAACATAACAGGACGAGAGCTCAACTTTAGCAACAGCTGTTTTTGCAAAAATAATCAGGCCACTGAGTAATAATTATAGTATAGTCAAATGTAAAACTAACTTTTTTGGATTTTGGCGGATCAGTGGTGGATTCTCTGCTCGTCTGGTTTGTTGATTCCAACTGCAAAATATAGCTAATTATTAGTAACATATCAAAGCTAACTATAATTCTTAGTTACTGCAGTTTAATAAAAAGAGAAAAATACCTTGTACGATTTTGCTTATTTGAAGTTATGACAATACTGCAGAAAGAAAGTTGTAGCACTACTTTATACACATGTTGAAGCTTTTTTTCTATAAATTTTTGAAATATTGTTCCAAACGCTGCAATCTAAAATCTCTAGACGTACCTGCTCACTACTTCCAATTTCGCCCAACTCTACTTCAGCTCTTGATAGAAGTTGGTGGGGACTGAGGTTATCAGGCACTCCGGTCATGTCACCTCCATCATCTTCTTCAGTTTCATTTCCATCATCTTCCGGAGGAAATAAAATAAGACTTGGATCAGTTACCAATTCAGCTGTAGATCCGTTATTTTTTAGCTCTTCCAATGCTTCTAAGGCTTCATAAACATTCATAATCTAGTAAATATTACCACGGTAACACTGTAAAATTACCTGAAGAAATACTTGCGCAAAATTTAATCAAAATATCTCAACTTCAACAATGAAACCATTTAAATTTACTTTATCTTAACTTTTGATTCACAACGCAACTTCGCTTGCAATTGCAATTTGTCACACTCGGTAAGCGGCTACACTCATTTTACTCGTAACAAAATTTTCTCGAAAAATGCAAGACCCACAACTGTTATTTGACAAATATTGTTTTGTACTAGAAATTAGATCACTTCATTAATTGTCCGTGGTGAGAATTAGAGAAAAGTTGAAGCTAAAACAAAATTGCGGATTAACCAGTCATTGTTCCAGAAAAGGATTAAGGTGCAATAAAACAACCACAAAGTTCCAATTACTTTTACAAAATGAGGATTACCTTTTATAAAAAGATTTCCGTGCAATAAAATAACCACAAAAGTTCTAATTTATTGTTACAAAATGCGGATTATCTTTCATCGAAACGATTTAGGTACAATAAAACAAACTATTACAGATTGCTTAATCTCAAAATCTAATTAGCGAAAAAATTTCACACGTACCCATTTACCACCAGCGTCAGTTTAAACTGACGCAGGAAAATTCCCACATAAAGCAAGTCAAAAACGTTTTTTCGCAAGTTTTCAGCTATTGTCATCTTTAGGTATAAATTTATTCTTTGTTTTTCAAGGTTAGAAAATTTTGCTCTCTCACGGTAAGTTGCAGTGACGTCATCAATAAATGACATGCAGCAAAAAACAAAAATTATGCATTTTCTTGTTATGTTTATTATAATTTTTTTTTTACGCAAAAATTAAATAAAAAAATGTTTGGAATTAAAAGTCTAGGATGTCATGAAATGACAAAATTAAACATTACTCAATTTGATGTTGTCAACCTATCGAAAATCAATTTTTTCTAGCGTCAGTTTAAACTGACGCAGGCGTGATATGGGTTAAAGAACGTGTTCCCAAAAAAAAATCTTCTAACAATTGAGAGACTAAAGGAGAACATCAAACGCGAAATCAAGGCAGACATGTTGAGCGTGCTATTGACAATTTCAATGCTAGCGTGGCAGAAGTCATTCAGTTGAGTGGAAATTGGATCAAATATTTTATTAATCATTAGGGATTTGAGGGAAAAACTGGGCATTTTGTAAATGCTTCTACCTGGTAAAACTTTTAGTGATTCCTCACCTCTGGAAAATACTTTTCATGCTGAAATATTTCATTTTCAATGTATGAAACTCCAGCAAGTTACCCCACGTTTATGATTCTAAATTTAAAAAAAAAAATTATTTTTTACCAGTAAATTAATGATCTTGGCAAATGCTTTCTGAAAACCAAATAATTTCTAAATGATCTTGTATTTCGTACAAATTAATACCTTTTCAACAAAACATTGGCTTGCTTGCACTACTGCCATTCTAAATACAGAGGTGGGCAGTAACTAATTACTATAGTAACTAGTTACTGTAACTAGTTACATTTTTAGTAACTGTAATTGTAACTTAGTTACTTTTTCAAAAAAGTAACGAAAGTGGAACTAGTTACTATTTGGAGACATTAAAAAGTTACTAGTTACAGTTACTTTTAGTTTTGGTCCTGTTAAAAAAGATTCTTTCATCGTTAGATTGTGGTTAAATGAAACACTTTTCTGTAATC
The DNA here is from genome assembly GCA_963965965.1 of Trididemnum nubilum. Lineage (NCBI taxonomy): Eukaryota > Metazoa > Chordata > Ascidiacea > Aplousobranchia > Didemnidae > Trididemnum > Trididemnum nubilum. Next base: position 35,371,103 of record OZ014484.1, on the reverse strand, counting down.
CCTGTTGGCGCCACGGATTACGGATTTTTTATTTTGCACTAACGTGGCAACCCTAACCATGCTGTGAGAAGATAATAGAACGTTTTTAAATTAAAGACTTCTTTGTAACGATCTAATGAGTCACGTTCTAATAACTTCCCTGCAGGGATTGTTTTGCTTGCGTAATTTTTACCAATGGCGTGTGGTGTTCGTTCAGCAGATAACGTTCTTAATATAGCCACTTTACCTCTTTAGTTGCTTTTCGTTTTGAAAAGACATTTTGAAATACAAAGACAGCATGGGCAAACACATTTTGAAACCCAAACGTTATGGTTTCAGCGATGAACATTTTGAGATGCTTGCTTTCTTGAAATGCGATTACATAAAGTGCATCAATGCATCAACGTTGTGTATTTTTGTTAAAGCAACAGCAACAATAGCCATAAGCAGCGTGTGCAGGGGCACCACATGAAAATCAAATAATGAATAAAGAAATCCGTTAATCCCGGTTCCAAAGTACAAAATCAACATTTTTGATATTTAATTCATACCGGTAACTAAAATGTGACATCGCAAGCAATATCCGGGGACTTTGCAAAAGTATCTAACTTTACTAAACTAAAAAACTTGACAACTGCATTAAGCGTGTTTATGGTTGTTGATAGTTAGATCTGAAATACTCTGCTTTCGAATATCATAATGTTCCATTAACTTGATCAGATTTGTGGTTAACGACTTTCAACATTTTGCGTCAAATTCACATAATTATTTTTCATAATTGAAAACACGATTAATTAGTAAACTACTAAAAACTATAGGATACCAGTGAATTGACGCAAAAATATCGTCGACCACTTACAAGCTATTTTTGCCGTCAACTAATTCGTCTTTTCTGCTCGAACCTCGATTGGTTATGTGTCTTTGTTCAAATAAAAGCTACAAATTATTGTCTATTTACAATCGTGTTGACAGATGAGGGCATCAAAATGACGGCAGAGAGAAAAAGCTTCCGGCATAAAACGATCGATTTAGTAAATTTTCAGAAAACAATGACAATTGGGAAACCACAATGCTTACATAAGTTATACACTGAAAAATTGGGATGCAATTAGCTTACAGGGCCCATTTGGAATGGTCTTTTCAATGCGGTCCATCAAATTTTGTTACCTTTAATCTTGGATTCATATACTGTAAACCTATTCAATAAATTCAATTTGTTTAGCTTTTGTAGTTAATGGGAGCAGGTGTCAACATAATTGGAGGACCTCTATAGTATGGCATCCCAAAATTTTTTTATGTTATCTTATTACCTATGCTGAAAATTTCATTTTTTTTAAGCTTGAGTGATTAAAATTTTGAAAGACATATTTGAGGAAGACTACCCAATTTGTGGCAATTGAAATTAGTCATAACTTTATTTTTCCTTTCTCTTCTTAATCTTTCTTAAGCCTAGCTTAAATGGTTGAAAAGTTTAAATTTTTGAGTACTTATTTGAGGGACCCCCATTTTGGTACTCCCAAATTTTGTCATATAATAACTTTCTGTTATATTTACCTATCCTGAAAATTACATGCGTCCAGCTTAAGTGGATAAAAACTATTAATTTTGGCAGTGCTGTTTGAGGAGGATCTCTCCAATGTGGTACCTAAAGTTTTGTCAAATTTTATCTTTCCTACACATTTGTCTATCCTGAAAATTTCATATATCTAGCTTAAGCAATTAAAAAGTTTAAATTTTGGCATTCTTGTTTGAGAAAGACCCCCCTTTGTGGTTCCCCCAAATTTTGGCATATGCTATATCTTTCACATATATTTACCTACTCTGAAAATTTTATCAGTGTAATTTGAGTGGTTTAAAAATTTGAATTTTGGCCGCCCTGTTTGAAGAGTACCCCATCATTTTTGTATTCCCAAATTTTGTTAAATCTTATCGTTTGTTTATGTTTGCCTAATCCAAAAATTTCATCTGTCTAGCTTAAAAGGTTAAAAAATTTAAATCTTGGCGGCCTTGAATAAAAGGGACTCCCTCATTCTGGTACCCTCAAATTTTGTCAAATTTTATATTTCCCTTTTAAAAATTTTAATGGTCTAGCTTTAAAGATAAAAAAGTTTAAATTTTGGAGAACCCGTTTGGGGATCCCCCCATCAAGGCACCCCCAATTTCAGGCGGGTTCCAGTACTTTTGAACATCTGTAATAGCTCATAGTATGATCCATGTGCGGTTCGTGATTTAAAAGGAGATAGTGACAGAAGAAAAAAAAAGGAAAAATTTTATCCAAGTCGAAATAAATGAATATGACCATGATAAAGGTCGTAAGTAGTATGCTCAAAAAAGCACAAATTTTTTTCGTTAATGTTGGTAGTTACCGCGATATATCGGTTTAAAATTATCCACTTTTTGCTGATTTTTGGCCTCTGAAATTGCGATCACGTAATTGGGCGCCTCCAAACTTGGTGCACTTACGGTCTTGATTTGCACCCAAGTGGTGTTCAAATTTCAGCGTTCCACTTTCAGCAAATTTATGGCTATACGCAAAGTAATAACTTTCGAGACAAAAATGGCAGTTTTTTTTCAAATTTGGAATTTCTAAATCACGATCACGTGATCTAGGTCCCTCAAAATTGGCATACATGATGCTTTCAATTATTATCATATCATATCCAAAATTCAACTTTCTATGTTTAGCCGTTTTTTAGTTATAAGCAAATCAATAAATTTTGCTGCTCATCTATAAAAATGGCAGAGTAAAAACAAAGATCTACGCGCGCGAAGTCCCAATTAAATTTATTAAAAGTAACTGTAACTCTAACTAGTTACTTTTTCAAAATGGTAACTGTAACTGTAACTTAGTTACTTTTTTTGCCAAGTAGCTGTAACTGTAACTCAGTTACTTTTACAAAGTAACTTGCCCACCACTGTCTAAATATCGCTTAACCAAAGCCAAAAGAAAAAACCAAACAAAAGCTATCGAACAGCGTTCCCAAAAATAAAAAACTGGATTAGAGCTACGACCACTGACACTCCATTTTTGCTTTATCAATTAAATTATAACATAACACACGTCACACACAAAAATAAAAAATTTAAAACCCTACAGGTTGTTTTACCCGTAATCGAGGTCATCAGAAGTCTGATTTAATTTTGAATGTTATTTTGTAAATATACTGTGGAAATGTCCAGGTATTTTGCTAAAATCTGATATTTTTTGCAACACCGGTAATAGTTTTAAAGAGACATAAGTTAAATTACCCCAGCCAAAATAATTTACTATTTTTTGCGGTGATAACGGCATCAAAATGTTAGAATTATAGCAGTTACTTACCGCGCCGCTTCCATATCTTACTTATGGCTACGCTTTATAAGATGATGTCAAAGAACAAAATTTTAATAAAGAAATGTTTTATAAGAGGACAAAAATTTATAAGATGACGTTTTCTCCTAAATACAGTACATCATAGAGTTTAGCCATAAATAGGCCATGGAATCGCAGTGATTGACTTACATACACGTTACTGTACACCACAGCAGATTTTTTTGTTTTGTTTTTTGTATCAAATAGGCTAAAATACACAAACTTGATTTCATAAAGTAATTTAGCAGCAACGCGAACGTTGGTTGTTTTGATTACTACAATTTCACTTCCGTTATGTTTGTAGCAACGGCTCTAAAAGGAAAAAATGGCAAACCACCATAATATGGAAAATGTTTGATTGATTGTAACGACTTTTATGCTTAACATTATTGAAAAGCTGTTTTCAAAAAGATATAAAATCTAAATTAAATTTTCATTAAACTTGTTGTATTTCGCCAAATAAAGCGTGTAACGAATTTGCAAAACCTATCGTCGTGTTACTGAAATTTGAGCCTCAGACCTACAGTTCCAGAAACAAATGCATTACCACTCGACCGACTAACCGGTCTCGCAATGGGTCATAAATGCCGATTGGCAACATATACTGCAGTGCACATGTGTGTGTAAATGAAAATCTTATCAAGAGCTTTATCGCTAGCGACGAGTTATTCTTCTCCAAAGTCGGCCTCCACAACCACGGACTCGTGTGCAAAACCGCTGCCACGCTGAAGGTTCGGAATTTACATCACCATACCTGACACCTGTGGAACTTGACTCTTGCGAAGGCAGTGGGCTAGAAAGAGTTTTTGGAGAATCTTGTATAGTCGGTTCTTCAGAATATGAATCTGCACGAGTCGCATCAAAAGTTGACGTTGTTCGCGCCATAATGTGTCGAGGAACTTGTGATGAATTCTCACCATGTCTTGCGATTTCAAGCAAATGCATTGAAGATCTGCTAGTTTGATTGTTAGAAAATGCAGCTGTTGCGTTCAGCGACGAAAAGTATGTAGCCGTTGCAGTACGAATCTGACGGGAAATATTGAGCGAAAATAATGCTGTATCTGCCATGGTATCACGTTGAACATCATTAGAAACTCTAGTAGGACTGATGGCTGCTAACTCTTGACTATCTGAAATGAAATATTAAAAGTTTGATGAATTTAAAATTAAAAATAATCCACAATTTATCATAGCCAGTACATACTCCGCAAAAACTGCCTCAAAAACGGTTTTCCGCTTCTTCACGTTGTTGAGACAAAGTTAAAACCGAACCGAACTGCTTTTACTGTACCTTTTTTAAATTAAAAACTTCCATATTGAAGTTCTTGTCATAAATACCAGGCCATCATAGCAACGACCAGAAGCAGTAGCAGCTGGTTATGATGCAGTCTCACTGGCGATTATTTCGCTTGCAAAGCGGTATAGGCTTAGTTACGCAAGGAAAAAAGAACGTCTAGAATCTCGTTATGCCCATTGAGGTAACTTCCAAAAAAACTTGTTATAAATAGATTTTTAATTCCTCATTAATGATTGAAATGTCTTCGGTTGCAACCAGGCGCCGTTTTTTAGATATACCGCTTTTAATCGAGCGCGGATGAAGATTTTAAAATCATACGCTCGAATCATATTTTACAATAGGTGTTGCTGTTAAATAATTCTCAAATTACATCTTTCTTTGAATGCAAAAATTAAAAATACCATAACTTTGAACTAAATGTTTAATCAAGGGTAGTTTTTTGATAAAAGGCTAGCATATTTAGTGTTTTAACATAAACTTCATTTTGTTGAATTCTAAAACATGGAAACGTGCTGTAAAGTAACGTGACCGTCGTCGCCTGGCAGCTGATCGTTTTGAATGCAAAACTTCAAAACAAATTTTCGAGATGGAATACTGGTAACCCTGCCAATTATTGGCAAATAATAGACATGTATTTCTTGTAGAAAGTCGAAAAACAAATCAACTGCCTCATGTCAGTTATGATGAAAGCATACGGTGGGGAATTGAGTATTTTTGGTGCCCAGTAACCACAACAGTTAAACACGCAAACATATATGCGTAAGATATTCTTGTAACGCTTCCAAATGAACAAGAAAACGAAAAAGAATCTCGTTCGAAAAAACTCGCCAATATATAAAACAACGTTATAATCATAGGCGTAGCCAGGGGGGAGGGGCAGGGGGCTCCGCCCCCCTACTTAAAATGCTACCATGGAAAAAATGTCGCAAAAAAACAATGGTTTCTTCGGTTTTAGTGTCTTTTAATAATGGTACGGGTACGGTACGTTGGTACGGTACGCTTCAAAAATTGATCTGAAGTACGGTACGCTGGTACGGTACGGTTCAAGGTGCGAGGTGGTAGTATGCAAAATCTAAACTTACCGTACTGCCATCCTTGCTGGAAAGTGTAAATTCTGGAAAACAAGCTTTCGGGGAAATATAATTTCGGCCAAATGTACATTCTGGCAAGTGTAAATTATGAAAAATAAGCTTTCGGGGAAATGTAATTTTGGTCAAATGTACATTCTGGCAAGTGTAAATTCTGGCAAATAAGCTTTCGGGGAAATGTAATTTCGGACAGATGTTCATTCTGGCAAATGTAATTTCAGGCAAGTGTTCATTTTGGCAAGTGTAATTTCTGACAAATGTTGATTCTGGAAAAAGAACGTTCAGGGAAATGCTTCAATAAGGGTGAACGAAACTGAAGAAGTTAATAAACATTGGCCTAAGGGGTTCTTGAACTAAATTACATTTTGAACTTAAAATGACCGCAAGGTCTTTTCGCAACCTTCCCGTCATTAATGATAAATTAGACCAAATTTTAGTTTTGTGTTATGCTTTAGTGTGTTTGTTATTTAATGACAAAGTAAACCACTTTTCGTTTGTTCGTTAAAAACTGCTAAGCTTACTTTGCCAATACTTCAATCAAGGCAGTCAAAATCTAGTAAAACAAAAACCATAGGTGGGCAAGTTAATGCAAAACGTTAGCTTTGTTAATCAGCAGTCCGTTAACAAACTTCACACCTCCGTTAACGTTAATCCGTTATTTTCAGCTTTAATTAACTGAAGTTAATAAAGTCCGTTAATTCATTAACGATTTGCGTGTAATTCACATTTCTTTTTATTCACTCGCTTCTAGAACACGTATTGACGTTGTTAAGCTGCTTGTAAGGAAATATTTGTTGCTGTGGTGGTCTTTTCGTGTTTTGGAAGTTACATTTTACAGTCTAATCTAATTTCAAGATAAAAATAAGTTCAAGTGCACTAACGAAGCTGCGATTGGAAAATTTTTGGAAACTGCGAACGACGATAATTAATAGACCTATGAGGCTGCAGCTTATTATTTGCCACTAAAAAGAGCTCCTTTCTTCGCTTTCTTCTACAAAACTGGTGCTGAGACGCAACATGTGCAAATACGTTGTACCGGTACGATGAATAAATGGTGCAAGATATTAACGACAAAAACCTTAACGGAAGTTAACGTGACTTAACGGAAGTAAATTTAGTCCGTTAACATGAAAAAAATTTTAACGGATTAAAGAGTTATTGAAAAAGTTAGCTTTGTCACTAACAGATTAACGATTAACGGACTTGTGCCCAGCTATGTCAAAAGCTAATGCGACATCTAGCAATGACGCTTTATGCTTTAGGAATTCTTTATGTACATTGATAAAAAAGACAATTTGTTTGCGAAAATTCAGTTTTATTCAAAACAAAGACATCAAATAGGCCACTACCACAATGATATTTTATTTTCTTGTACTTTTCTACAGCAAAGATACCTGCAGTTGCTCAATTGGTCAAAATGATTATTTTTAATGTATGGAAACCTGTTTAGGTGTTGCCAGCCATTCACGAGGCGGAATTACAATGCAATTTAGTTGCTCTTTTCGTCTCAAAATTGTTTGATAGGCGGCGGAAAGGGATGAATTATAACAATGGGGCGACTTAACAGTGTCAAGTTGACTGTTTTCAGAAAAGGGTTCACTGTTCAACTAACAATACCGCTTAAAAACTATTTAACAATTAGAGAAAATTATAGTACATTTTATGTGCCAATACCCGACAATTTTTTTCCTGGATCTCGGTAAAATCAAGAAATCACCAGCCTATAAATCAGCGTTCTCAATTCACACAATCAGCGTCGGCTGGCTTCAGCTGTCGTTTGCCTAGCTCTGCATACAAAAAACCGGCGCAATGTGCAAAAAGACTGGTATTTTTAAAGCATTTTGTATTTAGCTAAAGTGTCGCAGTTGTTTCGGTTTTAAAATTTTTTTAAATATATGACATGCCACCATAGCCTAGGCTCCTAGCATCCATAGGCGATCATTATGACATCACAATTGGCCATACTTGTGAGTTGTGACATCATAGTGCAATTGTAACGACAAAGTAAAAGGCTATAATGATTACTTAAGAACACATCATGCAGTCAACGTAGCCTAAATTAAATAGAGTCTGGACATGTATACGGGTCTAGCAACTGGAGCTATATCGTGTATTTCTAATAGTATGTGCACGGTCGCACAAATGTTCATTGACGACTGCAGGTAGCGCATAAAACGTACCGCACCAATACGTACGGTACGTTTGGTACGTTTAGTACGCAAATTCAGAAAGCGTATGCCAATGTACCGTACCCGTACCATTGCAAAAAACGCCTACCGTACAAGCGCAGCGTACTTCTCGGCAAAAATTGAGGCGAATTGTACTTACAGTACGTATCGTACCGCACTGTCCTACCTTCCTTAAATTTAGGTTCTAGCTCACCCCTTAGCAAATTCCTGGTTGCGTGTCTCCAACAGATGACTTCATAAATTGGACAAGCTTCCAAAACAAAATTTTCTGGCTTTTATTCAACTGGCAAGTGACAATAATACGGTGCCGGAGCCATTCTTAAAAAAATTACAGCTCTAGAGCTAGAACAGGGATCATAGATGAGAAGAACGAGACTATACGGATCTGTATCCGGAGCCTTGTTGTTTTTTTGCAAAAGCTCCCCAGACCTGGTTGCACCTAAAGTACTCAACCATTGTTGAATCTTCTCAAAGATCGTCAAACGTTGGTCAAACATTACAATTGTGGTTTTTGCAATCTTAAAGGAGGTTACAAATAATGCAAAATTTTTATGAAAAAAAGGCCAAAATTTAGCCAAAAAATTAGTGTAATATTTACAACAGTTTAGGTTATGAAAATTCGAAACCAAGACCAATAAAATTTGACATTTGTATTTTTTGTTAACTTAAATAAATTTAACCTCTTTAACCACTCTAAATTAGCACCTGTTCGTGGAATTCTTAGTTTACTCTAAATCCTACCAGACTGGTAGAACATTACAAGACTTACCCAAACTAAACGCGGTTATATGATAGAAATATTTCTTTCCATTTTTTAATTCTTCCCCAGTATAGGTTGGGGGCTAAAAAACATCTAGCAACTTTTTTCTTTTAAACGTAATATAATATTTAAGCAAATTACAAACACAAAACAAGAACCGAGCCCGAATTAAGCCCGAAATTTTTTTAGCTTTAACTCCGAACCCGGGCCAAGCCTGCCCGACTTACAACTCTACGCCACTGCTCTATATACTTGCTAAAATGTCATCCAAATGGCCTTCAAGTTACTAGATTTTTGAAAAAAAAAGTTGAGACTTCGCCCTCAGACCTCTTTAGTGACCGGCGTCTGAAAGCTTTAGCCAACCTCGTTTAAGCAATAAAAAACAATGCCATTATTTCACTGAACACGCTGCAATTGGACAGTAGCGTAGCTAGGGGGGCGGGGGGGCTCGAGCCCCCCATTGGCCTGAAAAGTATGCAAAATCGCACGCTTTTGGTGCTTTTGAGGCCAATTTTTTCTCAAAAAATGAAAACAGCCCCCCCGGAAGGAATTTGGGTGCTGAAGTGTGAAGGAGTTGCCGTGATTCGGCAGGAAGAACCGTGTGAATTTTCGACTTCGGCCGAAAAATCCGTCTCAATTTCGGCAAAGACCTTTTTTTTTTGGAGATCACCTGTTTTTGGGCGGAAAAACTGTTTGAATTTCCGATTTCGGCCGAAAAAAATTTTTTGGAAATCACCTGTCTTTGGATGGAAAAACCGTTCGAATTTCCGATTTTGGCCGAAAAATCCGTCTCAATTTCGGCGAAAACCTTTTTTTCTGGAGATCACCTGTCTTTGGGCGGAAAAACCGTTTGAATTTCCGATTTCGACCGAAATAGCCGTCTCAATTGCGGATAAACCGATTGAATTTGAATCAAGAGGAATGAAAATTCCGGTTAAGGTCGCTAACAGTTGTCTCACTCTTACAAAAAAGCCCCCCCCTCCTTTTTGAAATCCTGGCTACGCGCCTGCAAGTGGAAACAATATTTTTTAATTACCGTTACTGCAGAAACGCTTTTTTAGTTTTTGTTTCAAGCCCCTGCATATTATGGCTGCAAAATTCCGATTGCCCGTCTGCTCGTATCCTATACGTGGTACAAAAAATTAGCCCCTTAAGCTAAAATAAAGAACCCGTCGTTAGTTCTTGACGAATTTTCATGTATTTTTATACGGCTAATGATGTAATACAGTATTACGTATTTGTTCAAAGCACTACTTAAAAAACTTAGAAGTTTTGTTTTTTCTTAGCATACACTACGTACTAACCCAGCGTGGATTGAAAACGTGGCGGCAGAAACTTGTCAATCGACTGGCAAGTGTACTTATGTTGCTCGGGTTGATGGATTATAAAGTTCTTAGAAGCGGATTGTACGTCTTTAGAAACCGCATGATGACGTGAGGTAAGACCTTTTTTTAAAGAAGCAGCTACCTCTTGCATGGCTGGACGTTTAGAAGGAGTAAACTGTTGACATTGGCCCATTTTTCTTTTCAAAAGGTCAACAACTTCTCGTGAGTGGGAATAATTTTTGCATTCGTTTTCTAAGCTTCCATCGCAAGAAGGTTTTGGCAGTTCACCTTTTTTCACATTGTTCAGGTAAATTTCTCTGGTTGAGGGGAGAAATGGATATTTTCTTTTTAATATCAAATAAATAATCATGCTGAAACTGTAAGTATCAATTGCTGGATTAGGCTTTAAGTCAGGCTTTTTAAGAAGCTCTGGTGCAGCGTAGCATGGAGTGAAATCACTATCACTTTGGGTAAGTGTAAGGATCGTTGAATGACCTGAGCAAGTTACTAAATTTGCGCTTCCAAAATCTCCTATTCTGCAGTGGAAGTCTTCAGTTATCAAAACGTTTTCAGCCTTCAGGTCTCCATGAATCACTTTTTTGTTTGAAGCAGAAAATTCAGGCAAATTATGAATAAGAGAAACTCCTTCAGCTATTTCACTGCACATTCGTAAGCGCAAAAATCCACCTAATTTTACTTCATTGTTTAATAATAAACGGCAAAGATTTCCTCCTGGAAAATATTTCATCACCAGTCCAATAGCGTTATTCCACTGCACGTAACCATAAAAATGAACCGTCTTCTGCGTTGAGTTCACCATTTGCATCACAGAAACTTCTTTTTCAACTCTGATGAGCACAGTGAAATAAGCATTAAAAGTACAAGTAGTTATTTTGACTCTATTATTGTTGCAACAAATATTCAATTTTTGAATAAATTCAGTTTAAGAAATCAGGAAAAGAGCACTTGGGACATTGTTTTAGAAAATGAATAATGATTTAATGACAATAATACAATAAATGGATTTGAGCCGTCGCGACGGGTTTTGTCCTTGATCATTGTAATTGTAATTGTAATTACACTTTATTCACCAAGTTGCCTTGGCCAGGAGACAGCGAAGGGACCTTTCGGTCTTCAAGTCAAGCAGCCACCTGCCCACCTGTCTACCACACACGGTCGAGGCTTCACACAGTCCCTTTGATTGCTGAACGTCAAGCAGGAAAGCTGTGAATACTAATTTTTATAGTCTTTGGCTTGACCCGACCGGGAATCGAACCCGAGTCTACCGCTTCAGTAGCAGACGCTCTATCCACTCGACCACTGATCGGCAAAAATAACGAGACTTATCAGGCGACAAAGGCTAATTTTCAACAAATTATTGCTGCAACAAATACATTCATATTCCAGTGCAAACCATCTTTTAGCAAAATATAAAGCAAACTAATTTATCAAAGTTTTAACTCTATTTTTCACGAAAGGGGCACCCTCTTATTTTTTTTTATGATAAATTCCAGAAACAAAATTTTTATCTTCAAATTATCTTAAATTTTACTTAAATATAATCACAGTTAATAACCTTTGAAAATTTGAAGGTTCTAAGGTAAGATTAAGTTTCTCAGTTTCGAAGTTTGCCAAAGCTACTTTTTAAAATCTGAGCTTTTTGGCTGATATTTAATTAAATGACGTCATTTGATTTTTTTTTAACTAACTACTTTGACTTAGGCATTTTATAATTCAGTATCAAAAATAAACCTACGTGCAAAACTCGAACTGTCTATGATGTCATCAAAAATTTCGTTATTTTTGTCTAAATTGACCGTGACGTCACTGTGATGACGTCATCAACTCAAAACAAATTTTTTTGGATAGTTTTGGCGAACACCAACTAACACGTCAACTTTGGTGTTCCTTTGACCTCCAGTTTAAAAGTTGTAAAATAGGTTATTTTATTTTTAACCACTTTGAGACAGAGCCGTACGTTAACGATAATATTTTTGTGTACGTTCGAGGAAAGACGGCGTAGTAAACAAAATATACGCCGTCTGTCATCAAACGTTCAAAAAATTCGAAAATACAAAAATATTTGTTTACACGATTTGCTATAAGTACGATTTTCATTGATGGACGTGGCTGCCGCTTATCCTGGGGTCAGCAACCTTCTTTATACTGCGGGCCGGTTAAAAACTGAAAATTTCTCGTGGACCGGCTTTCAAAAATAAACACAAATGTTTCGCATTGTACTACTTCCTGTAAACTGATATTATTTCATCACAAGATGTTAAAACTCGCGTAATCAAATCGTTTTTTTCATAAAATGTCCAAACTCTAGTGCATTTAACGTTACAAATATATTCCAAAGTATTTAGCCTGATAAAGTTTACGGCCCGGGAACGAACTTTCTGCGGACCGGCACCTGTCCGCGGACCGGTGGTTGCCGACACTGGCTTATACCATTGCTAATATTGCTTGAAAGCGATCTGATTACCCTGTATCCAAAAAAAAAAAAAAAGACAAAAGAGTAAAGATTTACTACGATTGATTCCATTGGCCATGAATTTTAATCAGTGGTCGTCATTTTCCTGCTTTTCAGGTTAAAAAAAAGCAAACTTTCTAAACGCTAGGGTGCGCTAAAGTATTATGAGCGTTACATTTTTGTTATATTTTGAGTGGGATGTTCGATATAGTGTGCTGCAGTACGACAAAGTAGGATGACACGTCATCATGACTTTTGTGGTTATGTCACAAATGCTGTTTGGAGTCTATCTGTCCATGTCATCAGTAACGATAACAGTGTCACTCTATCATCGTGTGCTTTCTCTGCAACCCAAACTAGTCTAAGATTCGCATCAGTGGAAGCTTAATTTAGTGAGTGGAGTTTGAATAGTGTGTGGAGTTTGAATAGTGAGTGGAGTTTGAATAATGAGTGGAGTTTGAATAGTGAGTGGAGTTTGAATAATTAGTAGAGTTTGAATAATGAGTGGAATTTGAGTAGTAAGTGTCGATCATTTTTTTTAAGTCAGTTGAATTTGAACTCTACTCACTGATATAATTTCCAATCCGGTAGATTAACATATCAACTGGGTTGTTCAATCAGCATAAATACTTCATTATAAAAAAACGCAATTTTTACAGTCTCTCTACCAAAAAATTCCATGCAAATCGCTTTCAAAAAAGCATTTGGCCATAAACATTTCAGGCACATCAACAAATTAACATTGAAAACTGTAAAAAACGAACAATTTAATTGGAAGAGTAAAGTTCGAAAAAAATTTTGTCCTGGAGTGGTTAACTGAACTAAAAAGTAAAGATCTTTAATTTGTGCATACAGTATTATAGTTTATATAAAATGCTACGTATTTGTTGGCCTACATATTGAATTTCCAGAACGTCGGATGCTTAACCAAGACTACACGAACAGTTTGTCAAACTCATAAGCGGTGGGGACCACAAAGATATTGCCCCCTATCCATAGCTCTCAGCAGTGCCGTCGCTAGAGCAAACAAAGCGAGGGGGCACTAAAATAGACTAAACTTTTGCACATAAAACTGATATTGTACGCCTACAAATTATGCGCAATTTTAAACATTCTGTATTCATATCTAAAAAAGAGACTTATAAGGCCGGGAGTGCTTCTTAGCTCGTTTCGTCTGCGACCCAGAATTGCTTAAAAAATGTATTTGCAGCAGTGAATGCGACCAGAAGGGCAAACAAAATTTTGCTAAGAGGAGAGGAGGCTTGAATCAAAAACAAAATTTTTTGCACAAAAATTGTCTAATTTAGGCTACATGCTGAACAAACTGATGCAACTCAAGGGTGTTACAGTTGAGGGCCAGGGGCGGACCCCCCAGTCTCTGTGCAATCTTGCGGCAAATAATAGCAATTTTAACGCCATTTTAATCCCATTTTGCACGTGGTTGAAGCTTTATGAATAACCAAATTGCTAAAATTTAAAAGTTATTTAAAAAAATTAAATTGCCTAGGCCGTTCAGCCCCGCAAACTCCCCTTACTCCAGGTCCCTTTTTGCGGTCCCCCTCCCTTTTTGAAAATAAATTGTTAAAATGACTTGGCTAAGGGGGGCTGAAGTCCCCCCCAGCTTCATTCCCTCTGACTGCGCCATTGACTGCAATCTAAAAATCTTGAGTGTGCACTAAAAATACAAAAATAGCTAGCCTTCAAAAAAATGTTTTCACTAAGTGTTTCAGGTCATAATCACTAACGAAATACTGGTAACGATTTTGTAGGCTCACATTTCTCTTCCGCGACACATCCGTGAAAGCGTGTGAATGAGACGGATTATTGTGTCACCTTTAAGCCGCATTTACACGGGCGACTTTTTTGCGTGCGATTTTTTGATAAAAATGGATGTAGCAAAGTTGCATCTATTCAATAATGGTTCTCATTGTGATGAAAGTTATCTTACTGCAGAAAATGACTGTTTCAAGTTGTTTCCATTCCGATAGTGATATTCTAAACCTTTTTAAACAAAATCGGAACTGATCTCACTGCAATTTTTTATCGCAGCACCGATTCTCTTCTAAAGTTTTCAATTATAACAATATTGGTATGAAACCAACTTAAGACAATTACGTCCATCAGTAAGGTCCCAATTATCATGATCAAAACCGCCGTTGAGTAAATGCAACTTTGCCAGATCCATTTTTATCAAAAAATCGCACGCAAAAAAGTCACCCGTGTAAATGCGGCTTTATGTACAGTAGTTAGTTGCCAGTAATTTTGTAAAGAATCTAGAAAACATCAAACGAGAACAAAGTTTGAGCTTTATTATATTCCTTTTGCATCCTTGTAGGTTGTCTTTTCGTTGCGTGAAATTCCAAAAACAATATTTTGAGTGAAGCGAAATGGGGGGGGGCAAAAGCAGCCATCAGAAGAGAGCGGCCTTCTGGTCCTCCGTAGCGACGCACTAGCTTCTAAACTAGAGGTCATGTGAGCTCCAAATTTGACATGTGACTTGATGCTTGCTTACTAATAAGTTTGGAAAAATTTTATTTGAACAAATGAGAGTTTGGTAGTGACGTCACTGCTGATGGAATGCAAGTGGTTTTAAATGCCCATATAAGAATACAAAAATGCTAAAGTATCGTATACGGATGCTATAATTTTTATAAATCCTAATTTTCTCACTACATTAGTTTTAACAAAAACTTGCGTGGAAAGTTTGGGCAGCTCTCATTATTACGATCAGATTTTATTTTGGTTGTTGAAAGTTGGTCAAGCTGTAGTTTGTTCGCCTATGGAGCAGGAGGTCTGAGCTTCAAACCTCGGCCGGTCTAATCTGACACAGTGTTGCCAACAACTCGCCACGGCTGTAACATTTCTTCAAAAGGAGCTATGTTGCCCGCAGACGCTATGACACGGAGATGTGCCCCGCAAACTCGCTATACGCTTCGACGCAATAATACTGCGAGTACCATCAAAAATTGATTTGAATTTGAAGACTGCAAGATGTAACTGTTGGTGATGATGAGATTGAGATAACGCCACCAACTCAAACCAAAAACAATTATTCTAATAAATTTACAATAGATGCAGCGAAATTAATCCACTTTCATAATTAGATGCTGTCAAACAACGAACAATTAATTTATATCCATTAGCTGCATAATTTTGCTCTAATCAAGACAAAAACTTTCATACTTGTTCATAAAAGATTTGTTGAGAGCGTTAATGCTTTGAGAAGCAACGCATTTAACTGCTACGCGACCAAGGCTTTTATGATACCCCAGTAATACTACTCCAAATGATCCACTTCCAAGAAATCCTTCATTTCCGACAATACATTTTATCTCTCTCGGTTCGAATTTTGTAATCTAAAACAGCATCGCCGTGTTAAAATACAAAAGAAAAAGAATTAACGTATACGTGAGGCGCTGAATTTGAATATTAACAAATTATAAGTTGCGTGCCAGTGGTAGCAGTAATTTGCCTATATTGTAACTGAGTAAGTAATTTGCGGTTTGCAATTTTCTTGCTGAGCAAACAAAAGAAATTAATGTTTGGTTTGATTTGCTTGATATTTACCATTAGCTACTGTATTTTAAGGCTTAATTTTTTATGTGAGGATTTTTTGGAAGTTTTTATAGTTTAGTGGAATTTCTAAAAGTTGTGGAGTTTGTGCTAGGAGTATAGTAGAAGGGCTCAAAAAACTACAGACATTTTTCACACATCCAAAAGCTGCTCTTAGTACTGATTACGACACATAGATTGCCAACCTGAGCTTCAGGAAAAATAGATGTTACTGTATGTAGACAATTATGTGTGACCAAGACCTGGGCTAGATTCTCGAAAAACGCGTACAATACAGTAGGCTTTTATTAGCCAACATGCAAACAATAAATACTAAGAACGCTGTGCGGAATTTTTAGAGATACTCCTCGAGAACGGTTTTATTGAAAAAATGAAAGCTTTTAAGAGGTAATGCTAATAAAGAGGTGCCCGAACCTTGTTTTACTATTCCCTTTATTCGCAAAAATGTTTTAATCCGTTTGAATTTGTATCGTTGGCAACCTTGCAATTCGAACTTTTGTGACATTAGAAAAGGATGACTTTGCAAAAATTTCTTGCAAAATAATATCAGATGATAGAGGCATCGCGTTGCTTATCGAATTTATTGAACTTCGATAGATCATTTTGAACTTATTTGATCATCAAACATCGCGTTGTTTATTCTGTAAGGAATTTTGAAAAATAATCCTTTTGTGATATCATAAAATTTTGAAACAAAGGTTTGCCAGAAGTACGGAGTCAAACTTATCGAATCTATTTTTGCAAATAAGAGAAATCGTGGAAGAAGGTTCGGCAAACATTTTCAAAGAATACCTTAAGTAGTCCTCATTTCTTCAATAAAATCAATCTCGAGTAGTAGTATTTCGTTAAATGATTAAAACTCACCTCACTACTCATCTCTGTGATGTTCAGTAGTTCGGATTTTTTACCGTCTACTTAACGCCATAAAACAATATGCTATCAATTAATTTGGATCTAAAAAATACTGTACATGAAGTCTAATCTCCGATACTGATAACTTAAGATCAAAATTTGCTCGTTGACGTTGAGTTAGAGCGAATTTACAAACATACAGGTTTAAAATCTTAAAACCAAACAGTCTTCTTCACTCTTAAATGCAATCATTGTGGGTAGTTAACTTCTTTGAAATACTTGCTTCTGATAATCTTAATTGTGGATAAAGCTGAGTGTTGTGTTTTAGGTTTTTTAATTTTAATGTTTTTGGCAGGCTTACTTATATGTGGTAACTTTTGGATATAATATGGCCTATGCTTATTGACGCAGAAATAATGGATGCAAAAGAACAAAATATCACTTAAACATTTGTAGATAACTTGGTACCAAAACACTAATTTAAAACCAAATTTAGTTAGGGGGTTCAGGAGAAGAGCATTGGGGCGTCGAAACATTGTTTCGCAAAGCGAATAATGATTTCATCCTTAATTGTATTTATTGTCGTATTGTGATTAAATCATCATGCATTTTCTGAAGCAGAGTCCCATGTACTCTTGACTGAATTCGACTTACCATCCCCTAAATGTCGTTTGAGCTCTTTCGGTTTGGAAATCTCGTGACTAACTATGACCCTTGACTTAGCCTCCCTCAAATTTGAAATATTAATGTTAAGTAGTAATGGATACTTTCGCTTCTCAACTATTTCCGCACTAATTTCCGAACAAATCCGTTATTTGAAACAAAAACTTCAAAGTAGAACCGGATGGAAAATAGTGGAAAAAAGGCAAACTTTACTACATGACACGCGGTTCCAAATCTTTCATACTGCCACGAAAATAAAAATCAAAGAAAAATATTTGCATTAAACTTTTTCATCCAAAGACTAAAGTGTGGCCTCAAATGGGCTTCGTATTTGCAATGCAGTATTTATAGGCAGTTTAGGCACCGATCACTAGCCATTTGCAGCTGCGCGTGGATCTACTTTAGGCATTACCATCTGCAGAAGTATAGAGCAGTTGTTGTGCTTTTACTTGGTATCTCGTACCTTTTACTGGTATCTCGTACATTGACGCTTCAAATCGACGTGGTCAACATTTTGCTGATAAGTTGCAGCGGCTTCACTTTTTAACAATCTTTACGGTGGACTCAACTTTTCTTAGGTTTTAGCGTAAATCGTCAATACTCAGTTTGAGTGATGCAATCTCACAAATTGTGAAATAAATTAATGTTACGCGTGGCTATTTAAGTTGCTTGAGTAAATTCGCATTTGAGATTTCGATCGTAATGGGTGAGTTCGTTTTCTCACCAAGCCAACAAGGGACAGTTTAAAAGTATTGCTGTTACAAAATTCTCTGAAACTTTGTCAACGAAAACCTTTAAACCTTTATTGTTTGACGTTCAGGGATAAAAAGAAAAGTCTCCACCGTGTGAAGCCTCCTCCGTGTGTAGTCGACAAGTGGGCTGGTGGAAGTTCGACTAGAAGACTGAAACAAGATCCCCTCCCTGTCTCCTGATGGCCAAGACAATTTGGTGAATAACTATGTACTCAAAATTACAATTTCAGACCAGTAGCAAAAATCGGCATCGCCGCCAATGGCAATAAATGCATACAAATAGGTTCTAAAGAATATGAACAAATCCTACAAAACGAACTCTAAAAAACGAACCTTACAAATAACATGATCAAAAAAATGCCTTAAAGAAAGGTATCGTATAACATATATCAGGGGTTCCCAAAGTGCGGCCCGTGAGTGGTCTCCGGAATGTAAGTTATTTTGGTAATTTTGAGCAAAACCAAACCAGAAAAGACGTTTACTTATTTTTTGCCGTTTTGCATTAAGATTATGTTGCCCCAAAATAGCCTAAAGCTCAGGCAAACAAAATATTAAAATCTGGCGAAGAATTTTTTTTTTTGTTCTTTACCCAAATTTCCGGTAAAAATGACATCGATTTCTGGCGGAAATCTTTTTATGTGGTAGTCTTCATCTAAAACTCCGGCGATTGACGTTGGCGTCGGCCCTTCCTTTTTACAATTTATCCAATGCGGCCCGCTCTTCAAAACATTAGGGTATTCTGTTATATTTGCACGGCTGTAAATTAAGAGCGCATTAATTCTTAAAGATAGCATTATTTGATCTCCGCCGTTCAGAGAGTGTTGCAAAGAGGCCGACTAGCAGTAACAGGCCCGAAAGCATAAGGACGAACTTGGCCTGAACCCAAAAAGTGATAGGAAGACAAAACTAAGTATATTCTTTACTTTTAAATGGATTTCTTCGAATTCTCGTCCATTGAATTTAGTGCTTGTTCGACCACCGAAGGCACCAAGCAGAGAAAATCAGGTCCTAAGAGAGGGGGGCAGGGGGAGACAATGACCCCGCGGCCCGTGGAGTTTAGAGGGCCCATAGGCTTCAGGGGGCCCATCAGAGGGCCCAATGGTTTCTTGTGCTTATTGAAATGACACTGACAAATCAGTTTGTGAAAGATATTTCTTTTTTTTTTTCTTTTGAGGTCACATTAAATTCTGCAGAAAATTGTGCCATTTTTTTCTTCTGTTTTGGATTACACAAAACCAAAGACGCCTAATATTTGAGCTGACCCCGGGCCCACGTTTGGCTCTCGGCGCCCCTGGTAATAATCATTATAAAGCGTCTGATCTAAGGACCTATCAACGTGACCAGGGCGCGAGTTGAACTCAGATCGGTAAGTTTGGGTCTTCAATATACATGCATCACAGTCAAGATTTAATTATCCTTTTGACTTAGCAACCACGCAACTTTGTTAAAAAATCAATCAACGAAATGGATTACAATGACAACATTTGGTCAGCTACAATGTTGGCCAGTTCACATTCATAGATAGACAAATATTTTCAACTGCATTTGTGCCTTCAAAAATATTTTTCTCCAGTGTCTCACGTTCAGCTACAGTATATTACTCGTCTCGATTCTATCAGTATGTCTTCGTAAAGACAACGAGACCCTATGCAAGCGATGCAGTTTTGATTATGCTAGGAGATATATTTTTGAGATTCCTTTATTTGAATTTTTTTTTTTGTTTAACAACTTTAAGCGCTTTGGCAAATTTCATCTTGATAACAAAAATGTCTCTGATGACGAAAACAGGAGTTTTGAACTATTATGAAGTTGTTTACTAAGTGGGACGTGTTATTTACAAACGATTTTGAGCTCTAATATAGCTTAGTTCTGAATGATCAAACCAATTGTGTTTAAAAGACAATAGATAAGGCAGATATAGACACAAGGCGCTGTTCGCAGTCACTGCTCCAGCCGATGACGTTATTCATCCAGCAAACGAATAGCAACTAACTAAACGCAACTTCAACAGCTTAAAGGCCACCTAATGTCTGCAAACCAATGCACTTAAAATGCAATAAAAAAGTATTACCAATCGAATGCTGAAAACCTGGTTTAGATGCACTTCTCAGTTTCAAACTTTCGCGTTTTTAAAAAGTGACATGACGTCATTAGACCCAGGAGTTTGGTGCCTTCGACTAATTTATCTTTGCAGAGGATTGGCGATTTTGGAAAGGCATGTGATAACAGCTTGCTAGTCAAAAAGTGCTGTGCAAAAAAAGGCGTAATTAGCATAAAGTAAAGTCGAAGGCACCAAACTTCTGGGTCTAATGACGTCATGTCACTTTTTCAAAACGCGAAAGCTTGAAACTGAGAACGTGCATCTAAACCAGGTTTTCAGCATTCGATTGGTAATACTTTTTTATTGCATTTTAAGTGCATTGGTTTGCAGACATTAGGTGGCCTTTAAGTTAATAAAGCAATCCAGCCTGTCTCTCATACGTTGTTCAACCAAGCCGGTCGACCGCAACTGGGACGCGTTCTTTTGACCCAAGAACGCTACATTTGGCAGCCCAGCAAGTGCCGCCACATTTGGTGACCCCGACGTGGTTGACGGAGAAACCCTTCCTTCTTTTACAACCAACCAACTCCCTCATCAATTCAATAAAAACAAAGGAGGAAGTATGTCGCAGTCACTGCTCGACTTCATACATCCAGTAAACGAATAGCAACAAACAAAACGCAACTTCAACAGCACAGGTTAATTGCAACCCAGCCTAACCGCTCATATACTGTTCAACCGAGCTGGGTCAACCGCAATTGGAACGCGTTTTTCTTACCCAAGTGCGCTACATTTCGTAACGCAACAAGTGCGGCTATAGCGCAAACATTTAAATTCAAAAATTTTTTTATAATGAAAATATTTGCAATCTGGTTTTACGTAAGAGGCCAACTTTGTGTTGTAGCCGCACTTGCTGGGTTATCAAATACAGTATGTAGTGCACTTGGGTCAACTAAACACGTTTCAATGGCGGTCGACCGGGTCAGTTGAACAGTCTGTGAGTCAGTGGGCTGGATTGCTTTATTAAGCCATGCTGTTGAAGTTGAGTTTTTTTGTTGCTATTCCTTTGTAATAAATTTCTCTGTAACGAAAATATGTGCGATTTGATTTTAACTAAGAGACCAGCAAGTTGCTGGCGAAAGGCTTCAAATCAAACCAAATGTCTCATTATACTCGTTGTAATGCGCCGAAGCGTGTAACGAGTTTGGGTCCGGGCAAAAACAGCTTCGTTTGAAATGTTACAGCGGCAGCGAGCAGTTGGCAACACTGTGTCCGATTTGACCGGTTCTAGATTTGAAGCTCAGCCGTAGGCTGGAGATCTGGAGGCAACGCTTCCAGCCGCCGGAGACACGGGATTCTGAAATTTTGTAGTTTTTTTTTTGGCAAAAATAACAGTTTTAGGTAAGCGCTCGAAAATTTTGTGTATTTTAAGCCTATTTTGATAGAAATTAATGCTATCATAACAAGGCATAGAAATTAGCAGTCCAAAAGCATTTTAAAGTAGTTGCATAAACGGGCTGTGAGGGAAGGAGCTATTGTTAAAATCTCAGTTCTTTTAATTTCTACGTGGTAAATCATGAAATCCTATACCGGTAGTTTAATAATACTCTCAAGGAGTAATCTATTTTGTCTATATTTTATAGAGAAAGATACAGTATCGTATAAATGGGGAGCTGATGGAAGAAGTTTTAAAGAAGTCATAAGTAATTATAACTAATAGTGAATAGTTCTCCTCTCCTACTCCTGAGCTTATATACATTTTTTGATAAAACCTATGCTAAGTATGTTTTTCAATGGGTGATCAAATTTGATTACTAATTTCTGACCATTTTCAAAGTTTTTTTTCTGATTTGATAGTTTTATATTTAACAAATTAACCCCCTCCTTCCCAAACAAACGGTTCAAAATATGCTTTAAATCGTTTTTTGAGTTTAGTTCAGTGCCAAAAACAGTCGCAGATGAGCTAAAAACGTGATATTTTTTTATTCAGCATTTTGGTCGGTAGGCCAATGGGGGGGGGCTATTACTTCCTTCGCCCCCCCTCCCACCCAGTTTCGTCGCTACGGGGGGCAGGGGGACTGTGCCCACCCTAACGACTGCTAGTGCTTACCCTTTTCGGTTTACTCAGAGCACTTTTTTGGAGCATTACGTAATGACAAGACAACTGGCAATAATGGAAAAAACAATAATTGCGTTCAAAGTTAATTTTCTTTTGAACTTTTCTCGATTTTTCGCAAAACTGTTGGCCAGCAACTGCCGTACATAAATGTAACGCAATAAACCGTCTTATTAACATGCCTTTACGGACGTGTTGCGGAATAGGGATGTAACGTGAGCCTCTAGAATTATTATCTGTACTTCGTTAGTGATTGTGACCGGAAACAATTAGAGAACACATTTTTAAAAGACCAGCTGTTTTGTATTTTTTTAGAGCACACTCAAAATTTTTTTAGGTCACAGTCAGTGGCGCAACCAGGGGGAAAGGCTAAGGGGGCATCAGCCCCTTTTAGCTAAGTCATTTAAAAAATATAACCAAAAACACAAAAAAAACATGCGTTTTAAGGTGTTTTGTACTTAACCTTAAATATAAGGGGAAATTCAAAGGCGAGGCAATTTAATTCTTTCAATGACTTCTGAAATTTAGCAATTACTGTAATTGATCATATGGCTTAAAAACGTACGAAATGTAATTGAAACGGCGTTAAAATGGCTATTTTTTGCCGCAAAATTGCAAAAATCACCCAGCGGCTGGGGGCTCTGCCCCCTGACCCCTCTCTGTGATAAGCTTGAGTTGCATCGGTTTGTCGAGCACGGGGCCTAAGTTTGGCAACTTATGTGCAAAAAAAACAACTTTTGGTTCAAGCTTCCTCTCTCCCAATAAAATCCTGATTGTGCTTTTGATCGCATTCACTGCTGCACACAGATTTTTCAAGCGATTATACGGGACCGCGTACGAAACAAGCTAATAAACGCTATAGGGCTTACAAATCTCTTTTTTCAAACATGAAACATGAATACAAAATTTTTAAAATAAAGCATAATTTGCAGCTCCAAAAAATCAGTTTTTATGAGCAAAAGTTCGGCATATTTTAGTGCCCCCCCATTTTCGGCTTGTGCCCCCTCACTTTGTTTGCGCTGGCGACGGCACTGCCCCCCGCCTGGCTACGCTACTGACCCCCACCAAAAAATGCACAATGCAATTCTCACTAAAACTAATTCATAATTTTTCGAATTAAAGTGGTGAACTTTCGCGGTTATTGTAAAACCAATATAAATCGCTTCGACAAAAATTAATAAACAACATCAAAATTGCGTAGTGGTGATTAAGTACTGGATGATTATCTCTGCTACGTGGCTTCGAACAAGCAGCAAAGTTTCGTGGGAAGAAGTCAAAGGTCAAACGGAAAAGTGAGAAAATGGACAACCCCTGAGTAGTTGAGGGCGATTCGTTCAAAATAATACCTCCACTGTCGCTTCTAGGTGTAAGAATAAAATGATTCAATGAATCAAGTAATGCAAAACAACTACGCAGTAATAATGGTTACCTCTGCTACGCCATTCAAAACCAAAAAAAAGGACAGTGCTCAAGGCGCAAACACGAACCAACAATAAAACGACCAACAAAAAATAAAAGTACTTCCAGAAAAACTGGTTTTTAGCTTGCAGCGAAGTAAGAGATCGTGAATGAGAGCTGAGTAGTTATGGTACATCGAATTCTAAGCTTCTCGAAATAAACAAATTTTTTAAGCTATCAGTCTGTGTAATTTGTTTTGGAAAGTAATTCCAAATTATGGAAGGCAATCAAACAGCAAAAATGCAAATATTTCAACTTTTTTTATTACTTTATGTTAAGTATCATTCTGCGCCATGATGCCAAAAAAATTTAAACCCAAAACAACAATAAACAAAAGCATAAAAAATGTTAGCTTTACTCGAAGACGAAAAAGTCTCTTTGATGCGTTCTGGCCAAGGCAACTTGGTGAATAAATGAAAATACCATTGTTACGATTAGTGTTCAATAAAATGCATTTCGCTTTGAGCTAAAATAATTTAAAAGCGGTATCATTACTGCTGCTTTAACTTTTGGCAGTCAATTTTTGACTCATTTCATAAACAAAAGTGTGCTATGTCAAAAAATATAATGGTAATAAGCAATTCTTTTACAATTTTACAAAAAAGAATAAAGAAAGTTACGTACTGCTCTTAGAAAGCTTCTTTAGTCTTATTTTCTAAATGCCAGATTTAAACACCTGATAAAAGTGGCATAAATCGCAGACTCTAGTTTTTCATATAATTTTGCAATAAAATTTGAATACCAGTGAGTAATATTATGATTGAAATTATAAAAATAATATCGATAAAAACGTAAGTTTTTTGATCTTGCATTAACCTAAAGGTTTTTATTTGCACAGAACTTGTTTTTGAAACCAATTTTACTGGGACGCATTTATCTGCAAAACGTTTAAGTTATGCCACGTAAGTTCTTCCACAGCAGAAATCTCGAATTTTACGTCGCAACCAAGAAAAAGGTCTACATTTTGTAGATGCACAACAATCTGCGCAATGGCATCGATTATTGCATGATGGCGGCATGCAGCAATTTACTTGGTGAATGACGTAAACTCTTATTATTTGCAAAATCGATTCTGGATTTTCCGTTCGGTTTTCTTCCGATCTGTTTCCCGTTTCTCTCCTCGAACCTTCGTTCCAGATACTTGCATCGTCGATCACAGGAGTGACGTCTTCTGCACGCGAAGTATCGTGCATAGAGTTTGTCTCAGAATGCTCAGTTACGTAGGTGTGCCCTGATGAAAAAATCGTAATTTACTCATTGCGTTGTAATATGATTAATTGACAACTTATAACAAAGCAACCACAACTACACTTTTTTTTCACGCGTATATGAACCAGGCATACCGCGTTTGTCTAATCAAATCAACGCTGTAAAGCACTTTTTTAAGGTCTATTTATAAGTCCCTTGTCAGGCTGAACCACCACAACGGGTAGAATGATTTTGCTATTTGTCTCTGTTCGGAAATAAACAGTGTGTCTTTCCCTCGGACGGAACCGACGCAATGCCAGTTCGGAAATCGAATTATGAGTCAGCAACCTTTCGATAATAATCCTACGTCCTAACCAGCTGAACCATCGCAACCGTTTATGTAAATTGTGGTAAATTGATCCAAATTTTATGGGTTTTTGCCGAATTGGATCCTTTTTTTATTTCTTCGGAAATATTCCGAATGTTTTCAGTTTTTTTTCTGCTTTTTTGTTTTCTGTTGTTTTTTTTTTTTTTTAATTCCGTTGCCATATATTATGCTCGTTGCGGAGCAAAATTATCTTCACTATTGTCGTAACTTTTTCTTTTTCTACCTGAAGAAGGTTCACCAGCCGAACTGAAATGGGTATGAGGAGTTTGAATCGACTCATAAACTCTCTCTTCGGTCCTTTCTCCTTGCATCGGCGCCAAAGGTCTTCTGGTTTCTGAAATACTTGAACCGGGAAGAGTTGAATTTAAATTGTTGTTTCTGGGATTCTGGTCATCCGAAAACAAAGTAGCGAACGAAGGAGGCTGTGATGTTGTCGCGGCAATGTGTGAAAACGATCCGACATTTTCGTAGAAGTTTTCTAATGCAATACAAAATATAGCTTGTGTAGTAGTTATCCAATAGCAGAATGCTTCAAACTCTACTCCATGCATTATTGGTCGCAATAATGGCGCTATTATAAATCGCATTCGTCTCAATAAGTTATTTGAATAAGTAAAAGTAGAATACATGACGTATAAATTACATTGGAATATTTTTTATATAATGAAATTTAAAAATTTGGTTAATTTTTTCCGCAAGAAAGGGGCTGTAGAAAAAGACATTTTCACAATGTACACTACATTAACCAAAAAAACTGCTTGAGCCAGAAAAAATGAATTGGTCTGAAATAATTTTTGTCGTACATTATTGTAAAAAGCACTAGCTGAGTTAATTTTGCATGCATCAATATCGGCATTGTGTTGAAAAAAACATATACTGCAATAGGCCTAAACTAAAATCAAGACATATTACGTACACAGAAAAATGGTGTAGATTTAGGCATTTTAGATTTGCTCAAGGATTTTAAAATTTATTATGAAATGATTATGATTACTAGTTCTGGTTTTATCCTAAAAAAAAGATATTTGAATCAGATGTTTAAATCATACACAACCAATTGATAAAGGGTACCAAATCCTAAAATTTATAGTGATCAGGCCATTTTAGGGGATACGACAATTACCAAAGGTAATCAAACTACCAAAAAAGAGCGATATAAAATCTGGTTCCCCTAATCTTAATAAAATACACTCCAGAAACACCAATAAACCCTTTAACAGCCAAACCAATTATAACTGCAAAACTAAACTGGAATTCGCAAACGAAACTACTGTAATAAATTCAGAGACCTGGCTATAAGGCCAAAACATTTTTCAAATTCTTCAACACAAACGCGCAAAAAATAAACAAATTTTAAATCACTGCCCTGCAGGACTCGAGTTTCACTTGATACCAAAGCTGATTATAGCTAGGCTGGTTGGAGTATTGTAGCTAAACTGAAATTTAAATAGTTACCAAAGATGTAATTATTAATTCACTATACCAAAAACAAGGGGTTTTCGTAGTCAGGGTAACCCAAGAAAACTACTTACTAATCGAAAAAACTGAACAGCAGACAAAAGGGACCAATTGCATAAACCAAAATCTAAAATGGAGAAAGGAGGATCTCAACGGGAATATCCCAATAACACAAACTTGTAAGTGATATTGGATGGCATGCTGTTTTGTTGAGACTAGAAAGCCATATTTCTGCCACCCCCTATGTTCAATAAATTCCACAATAAACATCATACCAAAACCGTTGGTTACAATGACAATGAAAGTTTCAACAAGTAAACCTGACAGTCTGAGATACTAATAAATGTAATAATAATGTCTGTAGAATTATAAGGTGTATCAATCTACACAGCAAAACAAATAATTTCTATTTGAAGTTTTAACTCAAAATTTCTGTAAAGCGTATCCTTGCTGTTGATCCCAGCATTTTTTAAACAGATTTGGTTTTTAATGCAATTTTATACAATAAAATTTAAAACTTTATTGAACTATGGTAAGTGTTTGTAATATTTTGTTCTACCTCATACGCTATTGATTAGTTTTTTGTTTTTTTTTAATCCTAA
The DNA here is from genome assembly GCA_963965965.1 of Trididemnum nubilum. NCBI lineage: Eukaryota > Metazoa > Chordata > Ascidiacea > Aplousobranchia > Didemnidae > Trididemnum > Trididemnum nubilum. The sequence goes on along the minus strand of OZ014484.1, from coordinate 35,343,549 downwards.
TTAGTTAATACATGCATGCGTGCAACCAGCGAATTTTGTTAAAGGGGGTACTTGAATCTAAAGGTGAGATTTTTTTGATTGAGAAATATCTCAATCGGGCAGCGTGGTGAGCAAACTGATGCTACTCAAACTCATCACAAACGGAGTTCTGGGAACAAAGAGTCTGTGGGCTTCGCTGGGCAATTTTTGTGATTTTTCTGAAAAAAAAGTTATTTTAACGTCATGCGAATCAAACTTCGTACCACTTTGGAGCCATTGAAATTATCTATATTGCTAAAATTTAAAAGCCAGAGGAAGAATCGAATTGCCCATCCCATCCAAGCCATCTCCCCCCTTACTCACAGATCAAATCAAAACACTAAATGCTAGCATTTTTTGGTTACATTTTCTAAGTTACTTGGCTAGGGGCGGACTAAAGTTCCCTTACCCTCCCCCCCGGTTGCGCCACTGAATACACGTTACGCTACTTAAACTTTTGAGTGCATAATAGTACCTCTTGAGAAAGGGTGAAAGCAACTTATTGGTTGAAGAATACGTGGCAGTTGCCTCTCTGGTATTTCATTTGAAGCACTGCCAAGCTGAGTAATAATGTCCGAGGAATGCTGACTTGCTTTTGCTTTCAACTTCCTGGCTACTTTTAACATTGCTGGACGCTGAAGAGGTTTTTTTTTGACATTCCTTTAGGGTTACTTTTAAAATGTTCACAACCTTTTCTGCATTTGTGTTTTCTTGGCATTCCCTGTACAGTCGATTGTCCGTGACCGGCTGGGGCAGACGTCCATCCTTCACCGCTTCCAAATAACACGAAAGTTGGTTTATTTGCACCGGATATCCTCTTTTCAACACGAAATAAAGTATCATACTGAAACTATAAGTATCTACTGATGGGGAAAGCGTCATAGAAGGGTTTAGAAGCAATTCTGGAGGGGCATAAATCGGAGTGAAATCGTTGGCATGTTGCGTTGCAATGATTGTGGACTGAGTTGTTGGGGCTACTAGTTTTGAGCTTCCAAAGTCGCTGATTTTGCAGTGCAAGTCGTCTGTTAGAAGAATATTTTCGGCCTTTATATCTCCGTGCACCAACATCATATCACAACAGGAAACATCGCGCAGATTATGGATTTGGGAAGTCCGTCAGCTACCTCACTGCACATTCTCAAACGCAAAAAAGCTCCAATTGGAATACTCGCATTTATCAACAAATCATGCAGGTTTCCGTTTGGAAGATATTCCATCACTAAGCCAACGGCGTTATTTACAGGAACGTAACCGTGAAGACGAACGATATTCTGGGCCTGGTTTGCGAGATGCAAATGCTCCAATTCTTGTTTAATTCTAAAACATGAAAATTATAAAAACGTCTTTTGAATCAGCTAGACAAAAATATCTTTGAATAAAATGTTCCTGTTTTCGAAGCAGCTTTTCGTCTGACACATGTCAAGAAGAATTGTCAAAATGGAGAGCGCAGGTTTTGACAATTCTTCGATTCTTTTTGACAAGAATACTAAATGGACCAGCGTCAGACAAAAAGCTGCTTCGAAGACATGAACATTTTAATGAAAGCAATTCTCGAGCTCTGTGCCACCAATCAACTTTACAAAAATATCTCTTCATTGAGAAAGGGAATGCCAAAGAAAAACATCACTTTATAAGCACAAAATTTCGCATCTCGCCTTACTTTCGTTTTCAATTATTTGGTTAGGGGTACTCTAAACCCTCAAATTAATGGATTTTCATTTTCAAGTCCAAGATTGCACTTCAACCGTTTTTAGACTTTATAGAGGCTTTGCATGTGTAAAGCCTCATCCGTGTTCAACCTGTGTGGAAGATAGGTGTTTTGAAATCCTTTCGCTGTTTCCTGGCCAAAGCCACATTACAATTAGAGCTTTATATTGTCATCATTATTTTTGTAGCATGAATTTTAACTCAATCTTGCAGCTGCAGAAAATCAATGCTAATTGCGGGATACTGTGTCGTTTCGACATGGTCAAATTCAAACACTTGCAACTTTTGAAAGAAAGGAATTAATTGCATGATTCTGTCTCTACTCATTGAAAAATTATTCAAAAAACTGTAAAGCTAAACTGCATCATCATGTTAAAAATTCAATAGATTTTCAACTTTATTTTAAATAGAAGTGATCAAAAACCTTTGTTTTTTGCATATTTTTGCTACACTAAACACAAACTTAACAGAAAACCAGCGACTCACGCAGTTTCTGAATCGCTGACACCTGGTGTAGTTTACTTAAAACCACTCAAGAATATTTGCTGAACACAAACACATTACTCTCAATTTCACGAATCATTGAATTCAAAATGTTGTGTATGTCAATTTGCTGCGCCTCAAACCACTGTGTATTTTGTAATCTGTTTTTGCTCATTTGTGTATAAACTCCTTGCCTTGAAGCGCGCTTTTCGCGAAGCCGTGTCAGGTGTTCTTTTCTGTCAACGGAATGCGTTCATTCCTTAAGTTATAGCCGTACGGTAAGGATGTTAGTCATTTTAGTGTTCTTTGTGTTACAATAAACAAAATTAACAGTGGCGACGAGGATGTCGTATTTGGGAAATGTTGGAGAGTTTAATGAAGATAAAAAAGTATGGCAGCTATACGTCGGCAGGCTGGAGCAGTTTTTCGCAGCGAACAATATTGCAAATGGAAAAAAAGTACCTTTAATGTTGAATGTTATCGGAGCAGAAACGTATCCGGTAGTGGTCTTAGGAATGTGCAAAGTGTGCAAATGCACAAGGGCCCCCCCACTTCTGGGGGGCCCCCCCACTTGACCTACCGCGCACAGAAAAAAATTGATTTTGAAAAACTATAGCAAATTATGATAAAAAGTTTATACATTTGTTTTAAGTGTCATTACATATGTACCCCTCCCTCAAGATGCACTTTTTCCAAATGTTATTACACATATCCCCTTTCCAAGACAATATTAGTTTTAACTTTTAAGTCAGAATTAGTAAACAGATAATAAAAATTTATTGGTAAAGTCAACTTACTACTCTTTTTTTTGCTTGCTACTGTTAGGCTACTCAGGTCATATGCGTAACCAGGGGGGGCCCAGCCCCCCCCCCCCCCAATTGAAATGCTATCCATGATAAAAATGTCACAAAAAAACTGTTGTTTCTTCAGCTTCAGTTTCTTTTAGCATCTTCGCATGCAACAGTACACTCGTACAGCAGTAATTAACAATTGTATTGAGCCAGGGGGCCCGGGCCCTCTCAATTTAATGTTTACCAACCAATTTAAATGGGCCCCCTACAATTATAATTAAATGGGCTCCCAACAAAAATATTGATCCAGGAGGCCATGGCCCCTTAATTTAATTTTTGCCAACCAATTTAAATGGGCCCCCTACAAGAATATCTATATGGCCCTCTAATTTAAATGGGCCCCCAACAATAATACTGTTTCAGATGGCCAGGGCTCCTTCAATTTAATGTTGCCAACCAATTTAAACGTATAATCCGAGTGAAATTAAGCATTTCTATCCTAAAAGTTGCTAACTGAGGTTCTCATCTAACCTTTTTATGAATGCAATGCAATAACCAGGGACGGATTTAACACATGGCACAGTGCCAGGGGCCCCGCGCTCAGACAAGACATTTTTTGGTCTTCACCTGTGTTTGGCACGAAAATATTGCAAAAATCTCGAAGTGCCAGGGTCCCAACTCAATGTAAATCCGACTCAGGCAATAACATGGTTTGTAGGCATAACTATCTACTGTACATTTTTCAATTACAATTCACCTCCACCTCGCCAGTATTTATGCGACAAAATAGTTTTGAAAAAAATTAGCTTCAGTAAGAGGAATGTTCATTAAACAAATTTTTGAATTGAGAGAGCCTGGGCCCCTGGCCGTATATGTACTCCTATAACTGGTTGTTTTCAAGACAAAACAATAATCTATATGGAAAATAATCGACTGAATTGTTATTTACTGCTAAAATATTGCTGGAGGGAATGCACTTTACCCCCCTACCTGGGCGAAATCACTAATAAAATTTAACCACAAAATGCAAGATTTTAAACGTGTTTTGGACTTAAATTGCAAGCAAAAGGAGGACTGAACAACTAAATTTTTTGTATTGGCTTTCAAATGTTAAAAATCTAGTACTTTCAAATGGCTCTGAAAATGTGCAAAATGTGATCCAATGGTATTAAAACTACTTTTTTTTCCTAAAAATTACAAAAAATCGTCCAGGGGCTGGGGGCTTCGCCCCCAAACCCCCACAGCCTCCAGCGGCTGGAGGCTTTGCCCCCAGACCCCCGTCTGTGATTCGTTTGAATTACAGTACACTTCTTTTCTTAAGCACGTCTCCCAATTTTTGCATTTTAACTAGGCTATTGGTACATGCCAACACCAGGCCACGACTTCTGATCTTCCATTCTACTATACTTTGCCCCACCAAAAAATTCCTCATTCGAAGTTTCTGATGACGTTATTGCGTGTGATTTGTGGTTTGCCCCCCTCCCCCAATCAAAAATTCTGGCTACGCCTATGACTCAGGTAGTCGTTTTTTCACTTGTTTTTTTTTTTTTTCAACTGCTTTCAGCAGCTGGCAGTAATAGGTTTTTGGCTAACGTATGCAGTATATCATATGTTAAGCAGTATAAAGCATTCAAACATTATTGCTAAGTACTCAAACATATTCTGTAATAGCACTAGCATACTGAAAGCAATTGCTGAAAGTTTACGTTAATTTACTGCAATTAATTGAGTTGATAATCTAAATGAGAGGAACTTATGATCAAACATTTGATTTAATTAGGGCTGCAATAGCATTGGTCTTCTGGTCTTGTTATTTGTGAAATGCATTGTTGCGCTTAATTGCAAGTGCAGATAAAACATGGTAAAGTAGTGTGTAAAGAAAAGGGCCCCCCCATTTAATTTGCACAGGGGCCCCCCCTTTCCTAAGGCCACCACTGAACGTATCGTTTGCTGAACGACTTGGTTTTTCCAGCTAAGCCCAAAACCAAAACCTTTAAAGAGCTGGTAGAATGTTTAGAAAAATATTTTTTGCCTCTAACGTTAAAATTTGCCGGAAGATTCACGTTGTTAAAACGCGCGCAAAGAGAAGATGAAACCATTTCTGAGTATGCGGCAATCTTACGTAAGTTAGCAGTAACTTGCCAAAACGGTACGTTTTTGGACGATGCACTTATTCAATGTTTTGTGAGCGGGTTAGCTAACCCTGGAATTCAGCGGAGATAGCTTTTGGAGTCCGAATTAAGTTTTGAGAAGGCGGTACAAACAGCAGAAGCGATCCATAAGGCCAATCAAGAGATTGAAAAATTTCACAGTGTACCTAGAGCTGATGTTAAGAAGTTGCGTTCTTTTCCCACTAAGTTTAACAAGGGAAAATCAATTTTGTGTTTCCGTTTTAGTGGAAGCGGGCATCTTGCCTCTACTTGTCGATTCAGGAGTGCCAAGTGCTACTGTTGTGGAAAAGTTGGCCACGTGGCAAGAGCATGTTCATCGAAACAACACAAAGAGGGTAATGTGAACAAAATGAATGAAGGAGACAAAGATGTCGATGAGGAAATTGTCAACAAGGTAACAATTTCAGAGACTGGTGTGATTTGGTAAAACCTTGCATCAACAATAAAAACATTAATATGCAATTAGACACTGGTTCTTCTTTAACTTTAATGTCGTGCGCGGATTTCGTTAAGTACTTTGGTAACAAACAATTAATTGTGTGATGGTAATGTTGTTATGAAAACCTATTCTACGCAAAAGTTGAAATCATTGGCTTATGCTTTAGTAAAGGTGTGTTTAAACGACAAGGTTTACGAGTTAAAACTTCCTGTTGTGGATGTTCATGCTCCGCCACTGATGGGTCGACATTGGCTTGGTGCCTTTTGTGATCGGAAAGAATTGCTAAATGTGTTTAATATGCGATCGTGTTATGATGATTCTGTTGGGAACAGGTTGCTTACAGATTACAATGATGTGTTTGATGGGAGTTTGGGGACCTTAACAAAAATTACTGGCAAATTAAATTTGAAAGAAGATGCTTAACCTGTATTTTGTAAGGCACGTTCACTTCCTTACGCCATGAAAGCAAAAGTTGAGCAGGAACTTCAAGGTCTGCAAAATGATGGCATTATCGAACCGGTATCATGGTCAGATTGGGCTACTCCAATAGTCCCAGTTCTGAAAAAGAACAGGTCGGTTTGTTTGTTCGAAGACTTTAAAGTTACCGTAAATCCAGTTTTAAATGTGGAGCAGTACCCTATGCCAAAAGTGGAAGATATTTTTGCGTCTTTGGATGGGGGAAAACGTTTTACCAAACTGGACCTTAAAGATGCTTACTTGCAAATGGAAGTTGAGGATAAATCGAAACATTTATTGAAGATAAACACGCATAAGGGTCTCTTTCGCTATAATAGATTGGTTTTTGGTGTAGCTTCGGCACCGGCTCTTTGGCAATGCGCTATGGACCAGGTTTTGCATGGGTTATCAGGTTGTTTTTGCATGTTGGGTGACCTGATCATTACAGATATTGGTGAACAGCAACATTTGGCAAATTTACGAGCTGTTTTGTCCCGATTAAAAGAGTATGGTTCAAAATTAAATTAAAAAAAGTGCAAGTTTTTTAAATCAGATGTTAAATTTTTGGGTCATGTTATCAATGAAAAGGGTTTGCATAAGTCACCGTCAAAGATAGAGGCGATTTTAAATTGCAGTAGGCCTGAAACTGTGACCCAACTTCGATCTTTTCTGGGGTTTGTAAATTGTTATCTTAAGTTCATTCCAAATATGTCTAGTTCAATAGGCTCTTTGCGTCGGCTTCTGAAAAGCAACGTAAAGTTTGAGTGGTGCGATGGCTGCGAAAAAGCTTTTTGAGATGTTAAAACTTGCTTAGCCTCGGACCAAGTGTTAACACATTATGATCCAGCGATGCCACTCACACTAGCTTGTGACGCATCTGCTTATGGACTTGGTGTAGTATTGTCACATGTGTTGCCGTCTGGTGAGGAGAAACCGATCGCGTTTACTTCGCGCTCGCTCTCCAAATCCGAAAAGAATTATTTGCAGGTAGATAAAGAGGCCCTTTCAATAGTATGAGGTGTACAAAAGTTTCGCAATTATGTTTGGGGACGACATTTTACGACAGTTACGGACCATCAGCCATTGACATCAATTTTTCACCCTAAGAAAGGAATTCCGGTAATGACCGCTGCTCGCTTGCAACGATATGCATTGTTATTGTCTGCGCACGATTATTCGATTGAGTATCGCAGTACAAACAAACATGGCAATACAGATGGTCTGTCACGCTTACGTTTGCCAGCATTGGCAGAGATTGATGGATATTATGCTGAATGTTTTTATTTCGAACAATTCCAGACTCTTCCTGTCACAGCAGTACAAATTAGCCGGGAAACTCGCAAAGACAAAGTTTTGTCCCGTGTTTTCGCTGTGGTTTTAAGTGGAAACTGGACTGTGAGTAAGGATCTAAAACTTTTTTTGAAAAGCGTAATGAATTGTCAATTTGCCAAGATTGCCTGGTGTGGGGCCCGAGGGTAGTTATACCTGAAGTTTTACGAGGCACATTACTTAATGAGTTGCATTTGGCGCATTTGGGAATCGTCAAAATGAAGAAGGTCGCACGAAGTTATGGTTAGTGGCCTGGTATTGACAGGGATATTGAAATACTGGTAAAATTTTGCGATAGGTGTTCACAAACCAGAAATAAGCCCTCTACGGTGTCGCTGCATCCTTGGCAGTTGGCTGAGAAACCATGGCAACGGATTCATATTGATTTTTCGGGACCTTTTTTGCAACAAATGTTTTTGATCGTGATTGATTCATTTTCTAAATGGTCTGAAGTAATTGTGATGAAGTTTACCACTGCCACGAAAACTATTGATGAATTGCGCTGTTTATTTTCTCGATGGGGAATACCTGAACAGATTGTTAGTGATAACAGTCCTCAGTTTAAATCTGATGAATTTAAAAAATTCTTAAGTGAAAATGGCATTACACACTTGACTACAGCTCCTTATTTTCCCGCTACAAATGGACAAGCTGAAAGGATTGTGCAAACAATAAAAAAAGCTTTGGCAGCGGCCAAGGGGGAAAGTGAATCAGTTCAATTAAAACTGTCTCGGTTTTTGTTGGCCTATCGTAATGCACCGTATGCTCTTTTTAATGAATCACCAGCGATGTTGTTTTTGAAACGTTGTTTGAAAACTCGCCTGGACTTGATTCAACCTAAAAGCGAAGAAGTGGCGAAACAAAAAATTTTGAAGCAAATTGAGAGTGATGAGGGGAGAGAGCCAATCAAATTCAAAGTTAATCAAAAAGTGGCCACGCCAGACCATCGACACAATGATAAAAAATGGGATGTTGGCACCATTGAAGCAGTCCCTAGGCATTTGATGTACCCTGTGCGAATTGCTAAGGATGTTGCGTGAAAACGGCACCACAATCAGATAATCTTCATGCCTGATGAAGATAGCAGTCTCACTGATGTTCCGCTTCACCTAATAATAGATAACGAAATCTTAAAAGGCACGACTCTACCATCACAGGGTCAAAATGAAGACAGTGAGGCTAATTCTCAAAACTCACCTCGGATTTGACGGCCTTCTGACCGTTACAATGCTGCTGATTATTTTTGAATTGTTTTGTATAATTAATTGTATGGCTCCTATATTTTCGTGGGGAGAAGTGTTGTGTATGTCAATTTTGCTGCGCCTCAAACCACTGTGTATTTTGTAATCTGTTTTTGCTCATTTGCGTATAAACTCCTTGCCTTGAAGCGCGCTTTTCGCGAAGCCGTTTCAGGTGTTCTTTTCTGTCAGCGGAATGCATTCATTCCTTAAGTTATAGCCGTTATGTTAGTCATTTTTGTGTTCTTTGTGTTCCAATAAACAGAATTAACACAAAACTTCAAAAATCAACAGATAGAGTAACATAGCTAGAAATTTCAAATTTAATTGTTCAGCTTTAGTATAGCTGCTATACTAGAACATTGTATTTTATTTCCTTAGTCTTTCGATGAAAAATTATTTACTGCAATTATTCAAAAACGTTAAAGGACAGACACTTTATTGTCAACTGCAACAAAAAGAATGCAGATTAACTAAAAGAAAAATAGGAATTCTTTACCTCTTAATAAAAAAAAACAGCAAAGAAATATGAATGCATATACAGTATATAACTTATAAAGAAACACTGTCAACTTATGTAGGAGCTGTCACGTGACCTTTGGAGGTCTTCGAAGCAACAGCTCCACGAAAATAAATTAGGACTTTTACATTTAATTAAAAGAATTGACTTATGATACGTAAAATTTTAACCATAATACAACTAATTAAGCGTTTAAACTAAATATCTTTAAAGCAAAATATTTTTGTACTTTTTGCAGAATTTTTTTTAAGAAAAGCGTTTTTAGACAGTGTATTCTATACAATTCCAAAATTTTACACCCATTATTGTAGTGTATCTAAACGAATTTGGAAATCTAACCAATCCGAATTTCGGGACATAGTACGCTACGTTAGCGGAAGTTTACTTCTAGTGGAGTAGTGATGCACATTAGTTGGAGCAGCAAACAGTTTTGAAATGTATCAGGAAGTAAATAGTTTTTTGAATTTACGCTTATTTGAAGCAATTTCTATATTGCGCAAACTATGATTCCTTGGAACATAAATTTGCCTAAAAAAAGTGTGATATGTTCAAAACTGCTTGCCCCAGCTATAATACTGTAGATTTTAATTCCACATTATTTTGTGAAAGTCGCAAAGGCTGTAGTACATGAATCAGAAGATTCCCAAATCACGATCAGAGTACGCTTTTCTTTTACATCTTTTTTAGCTTACATGTAATTACACAAAGTTTTATCGATATAGTCGATGTAAAATACTAATGAATTTAACTTCTTTTATTTTAATGTTGCCAAAATCAGACCCAGAAAGCAAACCCCTGAAAATTTACTGCAAAAATCATTTCAACCAAACAAATTATACTGCAAATATCAAGATATGAGAATATTGGAATTTTTTGTGTATGACCCACTCAGCAAGCTCAAACGGTCGTCATATTCGTGTAAACTATATAGCGTATAGAAGACCGATGCGTACGATTTTTTACTAGGAGAAAAGAGAGCATTATAAGAACCAGTGGCGTACAGTGAGGATTTTACAGGGAGTTCATTGTTCAATTGTTCATTGATGAACTATTTTCAGCGCCTCACGTAACTTACAATAATCAGTCAATAACTCAAATGCAACTCAAATTCTACAACTGTAAAATGGTAAATGAATAAAAATTTGGGCTTATGAAAAAAATTGAAACGCTCTTATTTTACCAAAAAAAGGTTGAATTAAAATACAGTTTTTCAAAAGAAAACCAAAACTTGAATCGTAAATTCATAACAATTTTAACGTTGGGGTACTCAAATGGAGTCTATGCGCAAAAGGTTTTGCGCATTTGTCAAAGAGACTAAACTATAAGCACATGCCGTAATTCGACATTTTTGCCATTAAATTCAATTTGACGCCAAAGCGAAAATAATTTTTAAGCACAAGTAAAACTCATTAAGCTCAGCGACTACGCTTAACCGAATTTCGTAAAACAGAAACTCGCATCAAATAAGCAAAAACTAACTAGTAAGCCAGCGCCAGAGCAAAAAAGTGAGGGGGATTGGCCGAAAGTGAGGGGGCACATTAAAGTAGACTCAACTTTTGCACATAAAAACTTGTAATTTAAAGCTACAAATTACGCACTATTTTAAAAATTTTGTTCGTTTCTTATGCAGTCCATATAATTGCTTGAAAAATCTATCTGCAGCAGTGGATGCTACCAGAAGCGTAACAGTAATTTCGCTAAGAGGGAGAGGCTTAAACCAAAAGACTTTTTTCCACAAAAAATTGTCTAATTTAGGCCCTGTGCTGAACAAACCAATGCAACTCAAGCCCATCACAAATGGGACCTGGGTGCAGAGCCCCCAGCCTCTGGTGATTTTTGCAATTTCGCGGCAAAAAATAGCCATTTTAACGCCATTTCAATCACATTTTGCCCTTTTTGAAACCATATGAATAATTACGAATGATTACTATAAATTACTAAAATGCAGAAGTTATTGAAAGAATTAAATTGTTTAGCCCCTTATTCTCACGTTATATTCAAGTTAAGTCCAAAACTTGGTTAAAGGCTTGTTTTTTGATTTTTTTTTTTTTTCTCCTGGTTGCTCACAACTAACTGCGACCTAAAGAAATCTTGAGTATGCTCTAAAAAAAACAACATTCAACCGGTCTTTCAAAAAATGCTTCCACGCTTTGTTTCAGGTCATAATCACTAACGAAGTACCGGTATTCCGCGGCACATCCGTAAAGGCGTTTTAATAAGACGGATTATTGCGTCAAGTTTATGCGCAGAAGTTGGTGCCCAGCAATTTCGCAAAAAAATCAAAAAAACTTTAGACGAGAATTATTTTCGAACGTTCATCATTATTTCTTTTTTCATTATTGCCTGCTGTTTTGACGTTACGTGATGCTCCAAAAAAATAATCTGACTAAACCAAAATGAGGGGCGCAAGCAGTCGCAAGGGGGGCACGGCCCACTTGACCCCTCGCAGCGACGGCACGGGCCAGTGCGAACTTTAAATTGAAACATACTTAAACTTATAAGTTATAACTTAAAATTTTGATAAAATAATTCAAATGCCGAATCCAAAATTTGAATTGATTTCGAATAGAAATTTTAAAATTCGAAATTTGAAATGCTAATTTCGCATGTGTATCACTATTTATATGCTTAGGTCATAATTATTACGAATTTTTACAACAAAAAATGAAAACCTCATTGTTTATCGTAAACAATAACGTAAACAACTTTAAGAACCAACAGAGAAATAGGAAAAAATTTACACCGCTCCATCGGTGGGAGCTACAATTCTTAGCGAATACATTAATTTGCTATTATCGCCAACACGTCGTACATGCAATGCTAATGCGAAAACAAATTATGAAGAGAAAGTTTTTTTTAAATAGAGTTATTTTTGGTAATACTTTGATCGTAAAATTAAGAGAAAGAACATTTTAGCGAAAACTTTATAAACCTTAAGACTAAGTTTTGTATTATTATTTTCATATTTTGATAGGTCAGCAAAAAGTCAAATTTGTAAAACCTATTCATATAAACTGTAATAAACGTGATAAAATCTATTGAATTTTATATTTACAGTACATTGCCAGATTGAAAAGTTGAGAGAAGCTAAGACAAGGATCATAGTCAAAAGAATCCCGAACCAAGAGTGCTCAAATCACTAAATTGATAATTTTTTATCTCAAATAAATCATTGCTACGCAACAAAATAATCAAAGCCAAACAAAATTATGCGCGATTTTTGTCATTTGTTGCTCGACTGCTACAATCGATCTTGCTGATTGTCGCGGTCACGCGACTGCCCCAATCAGTGACCTCATGGAATCAAAGCAGCGGAATAGCAGCAAACAAGAAATATTTGGAAGAAAGAGCCTTATAGGTCAACGGATCATTCATCTAGTAGACTGCGCTGGCGAGCCAGTTAACCGCATGCAGAGCGCGTTACATTTGGCCAGCCATACAATGCTCCCTCTGACGTTCTGACATCCTTGTAGTACCTCTTACCACTCTGTTGGCGGGAATTTTTATCAGGGCGTGCCAATTTCTTATCAGCTTCAGTCGCCGTTCATGGGTAAGATATTTCGATACAGTTCTGTAAAAATTGTGCATTCCCTACAAGTATCGCATGCTATTGCTATATACGTTTGATGGCAAGTATATGTTCGTTGATTTTGGGGTTTTGTTTTTTGTTGATTTGTAATGTGTTTGCATTAAAGGAATGTTTGTTTCAATCCAAAAACTCTTAATAATAGATTTCCATTTAATTTGCACGAATTTATTACGATGTCAAAATAAATTTGTCAATAATAAATAAGAACACTGCGAATTGCAATCAATATGCAGTTCAGTGTATTGACGAAAAGCTGTTGAGGGCTGCTAGGGGTTCTTCAAGTCAAACAGAATTATATTTCTGTAAGTTAACTGATTTAGTTAAGTTTGTGAGATCAATCAAAGCATAATCTTTTAATTCTTAGACAATTTTGATTAATGAAACTGGCCCTAACGATGATAAACTTGCTGCGTGACAGCTGGATTTGCTTTCAAATATTTTGAGCAGTAAGGTGGTTCAAGGCGTTTAACATGCTTGTGAGAACACCTTAGTCGCACTTTTTACATGTGATTTTTTGCGCACTCCTCCCTTTTCATTTTAGTATTTTTATTTTAACATAAGCATTCAAATTCAACATTGAACCCAACGTGATACGAAAAAAACAGACGAGCAGTAGCAGAGGTGGCAGGATCGACATATTAAAAAATCTGGAACCGATACGGATCCAACAAGAAGAGATCTGGATCCTATGTCTTTTAAATTTTGAGAGCCAGCTCCGCTCCGGATCTGCGAGTATGCAACTACACTTTGTACATTTTAACGAATATTTTGACAAACATCAACAATGAGTTTGAAAGTAATCAGCAAAACCAGATCCGCATCCGATCCGGATCTACATCTTCTAATGAAACTGGATTCGGATCCGATCCGAATCCGAGAAAAAAACAGTAAGATCTGGGTCTAATCCTGATCCACTGCAAGCTCCGGAAAGTACACGATATGTTGCTCAACCAAAACTGAGTTGCAAATCAACTTATTTATTTTAAAAGTGCAAGGAAAATAGAACAGAAACAATGTGTTAAATAAAAATATTAGTAAACGCAGATCTAAAAGCATACTGGTTAGTAAATACATCGGTGCTTCGCTGCGACTTCTAGGTATTCACTGAACATCCAGAACAACCAGAGAATACGCCCATGATTGGATCCAAAGTATAAAAACACAATGACACACTTTGTAAGTATACCACTGCAAAAGGTTTGATCATTTTTATTCAATGTACCTTTCTAGAACTTGATTTGTTTGATTATCATGGCGACTTTGACATGAAGGAATGAACTTAATAGCCACGTCCCGAAGAACCGAATGACATGCCAATCGAACTTCGCCGAACCGACCTCTTCCCAGCAATCCTTTTTCATTAACATAGACTCTTATGGAATCTTGAGGAAACTGTTGAATCTACAGCATAAAACATGCTACTGCAAATAATATCATGAACATAAAAATTTTGATTTTTTTGAACGACCAAGCATGAAAATCTGTATAATACCTGATACGCTGCTCTTAAGTATGCAAAAAAAACTGACGCAACTACTGTTAATCATGGCGTTTATCTCGTTCATTATTATTATAAGTTGTTTTTTTTTTAACTTTACTCAATTACTGTACGAAAAGAGAATTGATGCTTATAAAATTATTAAGGGTGGTTCGAATATTACCAATGTCAACATTGTCCAAGCTAGCCATAAAATTTGAAACTTATGGATCAAATATACTTAGTACAGTGATGCGTCAGCGTCGTATTTTCACTTTGTCTCTTGTTCAAAGTTTTGGTAAGTCAAGTCAAGTTTACATCTCCATACTCTCAAAAGCACGCATGCGGAAAACAGCGAAAAGACCATGCGGTCATCTTGGTCAACTCCACCTTTTAGAAATACTTAAGTGTTACAGGCATAAACTTAAGCTTGTCATAGAACAAATGGTAAATAAACTTTTCAAACTTTAATCAAATTAAAACGGTAGGCGCGGGTTCGATTACCGGTTGGGTCAAATAACACTACAAAAATTGGTTTTCACAGCTTTCCTGCTTGACGTTCAGCATTAAAAGGTACAGCGCGAAGCCTTCACCGTGTGTGGTACATAGGTGGGCAGGTTGCAGCTTGACTTAAAGACCGAAAGGTCCCTTCGCTGTCTCCTGGCTGAGCAACTTAATGGATAAGTATGTACTTGCAAACTTCTTTTTTCTGAGGGGAATAGATATATTGGCTGTAAGTAACCGCATCAGAGATGTAAACCGGTAGGGTCGACCGGCATCAGTCGGGTTGACTGGTCGGTCGGGTTGACCGGCCGGTCGGGTTAACCGGCCGGTTGGGTTGCCGGTCGGGCCAAATTCTTCGACCGGCCGGTCAAGCCGGTTGAAACACCGGTCAAATTCTTCTTTCTTTCAACTAAAAGACATCTAAGCACCAACCGAAATATACTTATAAGTAATATTTTATTATAAAAAAAAACACTATTAACAAACCACACCTTTTGAAAACACTTGTTGAATGGTTTCAAGCTGTAACTAATATGCTGTGACCATTAAAACATGCACATCCAGGGGCGTATTTAGGGGTGGGCATTGTGCCATGCTCCCTCCTTTTGGGCTATGGCACAAAGCAAATAAGTGCAAAATATACCTTAAAATCGCGTAATCAGATTCGAATAATGCATGCATGTAGAAGAGGTTTGCGCTACCTGGCATTTTAGCATCATTTTAATTAGATTTAGAGTAGAAGTGGCGCGTAGATTTCAGATTTTTTGGTACATGTTAAACTCTTGCCGCTTTGAAAAGCTTTTTTGAACTTAAATTTACCACACTCTACACTGGGTAAAAAAGACATAGCTCTTATTTTTTTATATCTAACTGGCCATGGCTTGTTCTGAAGTAGCAGCATTTCTACAAACTGCTGGGGTACATTATGATTTGAATATTTTCTAGTCAATGTCATAACAGTTTAATGTTTGCTGCTTGGCAAATTGCAAATAATCTGTCACCAATGGCTCAAAAATTGTAACTTCTTTTTTTGGTCTTTTGCATAATATCATTTGACATAACGTCTAATAATTTAGCTTGTGCCCTCCAGTTCTTTTTATGCTTATTTTGTGCAGGTTTTGCGCTGCTCAAACCAGGTCTTTCAAAAGCGAAATTTAACCTGAAAAGGTCTTAAGTCTCAAAATTGATTCATTTTTTCAAAAAACACAAAAATTTTTTGCGTTTTTTTTCTAAGGCCCCCGTCGGGAGTCACAAATTTTAACATCTCACCCATGCCCCGTAACCCTTTTGAAAATTTTTAATATGATACAGTACTTTTAACAGTGAACAAAAATCTTTGGTAAAAAACCGGTCAACCAGGCCGGTCAGAATCAAACCGGTCGACCGGCCGGTCAACCGGCGTAGATTTTGAAATTTACTGGTCTATAAAATATAAAATATAAATATAAAATATAAAATTAAAGACTATAAAATATAAAATAATATAAAATATAAAATTAAAGACTATAAAATATAAAATAATATAAAATATAAAATTAAAGACTAAAAAATATAAAATTAAAGACTTTAAAAATAACTCGTTTGCAATCTCTGAGTTCGAGGAGCACTAAACAAGCGTGAGCAAGGATGACAGTACGGTACGGTATGTTCAGAATTTGCGTACTACGTACCTCGCCGCTTGAACCGTACCGTACTAGCTTACCATACTTCAATTCAATTTTTGAAGCGTACCGTACCCGTACCCATCACAAAAAAGGCGTAACGCACCAGCGTACCGTACTTCTTACCAAAAATTGAGGCATACCGTACTTACGTACTGTATCGTACTGCCATTCTTGCTTTTAACTACTCGTGACTTTAACTGATTTTGAAATCATTAGTCTATAAATCAGCGATCTCAATTCACACATTTAGCGTAAGCTTCAGCTGTCTTTTGCCTCTGCATACAGAAATTCAGCGCAAAATGAGAAAAGTCTGGGATTTTTAATTCAAACAGCGTACCAACGTACCGTACCCGTCCCATTACAAAAAAGGTGTACTGTGCCAACAAACCGCACCCGTACCATTACGAAAAAGGCGTACCGTACCAGTGTACCGTACTTCTTAGCAAAAATTGAGGCGTACCGTACCGTACCGTAGTTACATCCTTGACCGTGAGGTATAATACTAGTTATGGCGCTTTGTGTTATCTTCATTTCCACTACGATCAATAAGTATGTGAAATAATAATAAAAGATGTAAGCTGTAAAGTTAACGCATAGCAGAAAAAGAAAAACAAAAATATAAAACAAACATGAAATAATCAAAGATATTCTTGAATTACAAATGAACAGTTAAACTAAATAACAAATAAAATTAAAATAATACGCACATAATTTTTACTCAATAATGTATTTTATCGCAAACTAAACTCAGCATTACACTGATATAGCAACAGCATAGTTTACGTGTTAATTGTTATCATTTTATTTATGTAGTAAATGGGGCGCCTCTAACGAAATATGCACCACCGGTGGCGCTATTCAGCTGATTCGGACATGCTCGTGCTGCGAACCTACAGTAATAAACATCTCTTCCGTTGGTTGTTCGCAGTGATGGGCACAGCGGCGCTGTTCACCAGCGGGCGCTACTAGCGGTGATACTTTTTCGGTAGCGGTAGCGGCAGCGCCGCTGTTTTTTTAGCCGAAAAAGCGGCAGCGCTTCAGCGCTGTTTTTCAAACAAGTTTTCTGCCGCCGCCGCTACTGCTAATAAACTCCTTCCAAGACTTTTTCAATCCACATTTTCACACGTTACCGTTTGGAGTCTTTACTCTACGCTTGTTTTCACTCTGCTCTTGTTACCTCGTTATTTCAGTTTAGTAGAACATACAAGATCTATGTGACGTTTTGTCGTTGCTCTTGTACTGTATGTATAGGCGAGTTTTATCGCACATGGTCCGATTTTTTCTCGATTGAAGTTGAACAAATAATGTGGTCTAGTAGCGGGTCAGTTTGAACTGATAAAACTGATTTCAATAAAGCCGATTTCGAGCAGCATCTCTTTAACGAAAGTGCAATAATTAGAGTTCGATAAATTGCTGAAAACTTGCAGATCGCAAAGACGGTTTTCGCGATATTTCCTCCAAATGCTAGCATTTAGTACAACAAATGAACATGATTTGTTGGCTATCTGGTCACAGACCACAGTATAGATCGTGCACTGTGAATACAGTAGAACAGTACAGCATCTGGCGCAAAGCCAGAGTAGTGTGTTTGGGGGAGGAAGGCACTAAAAATTGGGCAGGGGAACGCTTACGCAGCCGAGACCAGACGAATTCGGAATGCGGCAGCGATCTGGTGAATATTTTGCTCCAAATCCTGTGTTATTCTTCTTTGGTATGGATTTTGCCCTCAGATTTGGAGGTGAAGACTAAAAAAATAAAAAAGGTCTTCATCGCAAAATCTAAGGCTACTTGATTACGTTCACTTGATCTGTCTTGCTGTTTTATAGAAAAAAACGTTTGTGGTTACCTGTTTTTGGGCAAAAGTTTGCTAGTTGTGCTACTACAAAAGTTTACTCTCGCTTGCGGAGCTCAAGCAGTGATTTGGGGGACACGGCTCAAAATTCCATCCCCCGTGCATAAGCGTAGCCAGGATTTTTGATTGGGGGGGCAAAACAAAAATCACATGCAATGAAGTCATCAGAAATTTTCGAAAGAGGAATTTTTGCGGGACAAAGATATCGTAAAATGGAAGATCAAAAGCCGTGGCCTGGTTTGGCACTCAACCGAGAGTTTTCTAAAAGGAGAAGGCTTAAATCAAAAGTTACAAATGAAAATTTGTTTATTCAAACGTATCACAGACGGGGATTTGGGGACGTAGCCCCCAGTCGCTGGGCGATTTTTTGGAATTTTGTTGAAAAAAAAGCTATTTTAATGCCTTTGGATCACATTTCGCACGTGTTCAGAACCATTTGAAAGAAGTAGATTATTAACATTTGAAAGCCAATTGAAAAAAATTAAATTGTTTCAATTCTACTTTTACTTATAATTTGGTCGAAAATACGTTTGTAATTTTGCTGTTTGGGGTTAAATTTTTATAAGTATTTTAGTTGTAAATAATCCACACGAAGATTTTCCTTAGAGATTTTTGTTTTGACATGAAAATAACCAGTTGTAGGAATATATGTACGGTTAAGAGGCCCCAGGCCCCTCAATTTAAATTCAATAATTTGTTCAATGAGCATTTCTCATAGATAATTTTTTTTTCAAACGCATTTTTTAACGTAAAAACTAGCGAGGTGGATGGAGGTGAATTGTTACTAAAAACCGTACAATAGATGGTTACGCTTAATTACCATGTTATTGCCCAGGCCTGATTTACATTGCGCGGGGCCCCTGGCACTTTAAAGCTTTCGCAACATCTTCCTGCCAAACATAAGTGTAGACCAAAAATAAAGTTTTACCATCTGAGCGCAGGGATCCTGGCACTGGACCATTTGGTAAATCCTGCCCTGTTATTGCATTACGTTTTTAAAAAGGTTAGATGAGAGCCCGAGGTAGCAACTTTTATGATAAAAACCCTTAATTTCAGCCGGGTTATACATTTTAATTGATTGGCAAAAATTGAATTTAGAGGGCCTGGGCACCCTGGTCGTCAATGTTATTGTTAATTACTGTTGTAAGCAAAAAATGCTAAAAGAAACTAAAACTGACGAAACAATAGTTTTTTTTTCACATTTTTGTCATAAGTAGCATTTCAATTGGAGGGGGTCCGGGCCCCCTCGGCCCTCTTTGGCTACGCCTATGCCCTGTGGCGCCGGGCCTGAGTAGTTACGTCAATGCGTAGTAAAATAATTTTTGCTACAACAGTTAACAGTAAAACTAAGAATTGAATTTATAGTGCGCTGAGAATTGAACGAACAAATAGAACCAGATAATTAATAAGCTTCAAAGACAACTTAGTTATGGAGTTATACTCATGGAAAAAATTCTCAGTGTAACATGAATCGTATTGAGCATCATTTGCTTAACATGTACGTCATTACTACGCATCTCCTTCGACTTCGTAAACACCAATATCTTAAAAGCTCGACCTACTTTTGTGTCAAAGTTGAACGAAATCATCGCAGGGACGTGAATCACCTACCATTTCTACAAAACTCCAAGAAATGTTTTTGTATTCGGTCGATTGATAAATTTTCCTTTCGGATCTCTACGCGAGGAATTATTTTAGTGGTTGAGGGCCGAGAGTGTGATAAACAGATCGACTACTTCAGAGCTATAAGAGCTGGGACAGAATTGTATAGAAGCTGAATACTGTATGTCATTGTGCTTTAATGGCAAAACCTTAACTTATTTGAGTCGATATTTCTTGTTGCCTTTTGTTTGTGTAGAAAATGCAATTAGGGATTTAACTTCCTAGTGTAACTTCCTAAGTAGTTTCTAAAGCGCTGGTTTAACCAATCAGCATTTTGAAACGCTTGTTTTTCTGAAAGGAGCATGCCAACAACTAAGTAAATGGTGATTTGTCTACCGTTTAAGCCTGCTAATGCCGATTGTAACTTGAACCAATATCTAAAAGGCTTGAATAATTAACTTTCGTAAACAAAGTTAAAATTTTACCATTAGATACCGTATTTGAATGCCATCGTTCTTTGTTCTATTTATTTTTTTAAAGTTATGGCAGCGACAAGCGGCAGCGGCCGCTGTTTTGCATGCAAGTAGCGGCAGCGGCAGCGGCGCTACTTTTTTATGTGAGTAGCGATAAGCGGCAGCGCCGCTTCTTTTTTTACCAAATAGCGGCAGCAGCAGCGCTGCTACTTTTCAAGTAGCCGGTGACCAGCTCTGGTTGTTCGTTCCGTTCTCCCCGTGATACATTAATTTTTTGTATTTGTAGTTACATTTTATTCAACAAGTTGATTTGGCCAGGAGTCAGCAAAGGAACTTTTCGGTCTTCGAGTGAAGCCGCCACCTACCCACCTGTCTGCCACACACGGTGGAGGCTTCACACTGTCCTTTTCGTTGCTGTACGTCAAGCAGAGAAGCTGTGAATACCAATTCTTATAGTTTTTGGTTTGACCCGACCTGAAATCGAACCTGAGTCTACCGTTTCCGTAGCAAACGCTTTATCCAAATCGTTTGCTTCAATTGTCAACCCGAAAGGTTAAAAACCTGTTTTGTTAGTCTTCAGCATTTACAAAAATTTGGCCCAAAAATGAGATTCAAAACTGCTAACAAGCTTTTTTTCATTTATATGCTTATTTCTTTTTCGAAGATAAGTTAATTGTCACGATTAAATTAAATCGGTCATTATATTCGCTGTACTGTATCTATTACGCCGAAGCGTGAAACGAGTCTGCGGGGTTCAACTCCGTGTTATTTCGCCTCCGGAAGAATTGTCGCAGCAGAGGCAAGCCGTTGGCAACACCGTGTCCGATTTGAGCGGCCCGAGATTTGAACCTAGGACCTTCCGCTCCAAAAATTAACGCATTACCCATCCCCACCAATAACACCATGTCTCGCTGTTTAAGTTACAAAATTATCTCAGAAAAATAAAATAAAATGAACAGAAATACAAAACTGTGATACAAAATAGAAACCTCCAAGCATAATTAATAGCCAATATTTACCAATTTTCATACCTCGGCATACATTATAATCAGTTGAGTAGCTTATAATCTTCAACTTAAAGAGGTGAATTGGCTCGTCGTCGAATCGAAAGAATACGATGCTTTATACAGTGCTATGTTATTGTATTGATACTGTTGGGTTATTTTCACAACTTACTGTAAACAAATGGCAGTAACCTAAAGTGCAGAGAGTTTTGCATTTCCACTAGATAATGAAACCTTACACTTTAGCAATTTTTGATTGATTCCATTTTTATTCTCATTTAAAATACGTA
The DNA here is from genome assembly GCA_963965965.1 of Trididemnum nubilum. Taxonomy (NCBI): domain Eukaryota; kingdom Metazoa; phylum Chordata; class Ascidiacea; order Aplousobranchia; family Didemnidae; genus Trididemnum; species Trididemnum nubilum. The sequence goes on along the minus strand of OZ014484.1, from coordinate 35,321,942 downwards.
CCAACAAAGTAAATTGAATTAGTGAGGACCCTCGTTTAGCTTCCAATTGAATACTGTAAAGGTACCCAGCTGTTATACCCCTAAGAAATGAAAACTCCTCTAGGTTTCTCTTTAAATATAACAAGTTAACTAGATGGGAGTTTGCTGAGAAGCAAGCCCATCGAACAACCAACACATCTGTGCCGTAACTAAAACGCTGTTCAAGGGGGGGGGGGGGCAAAAATTGTTTTTTGGGGGGGGGCAAAATTTTTTTGGGTTGGTTTAGTTTTCACCAAGTTCTCTGTTTATCTCCCAAAAAAACGTCATCGTGCCAATTAAGTCTACTTTTTTCCGAGTTCTATGTTGGTTTCCAAAAAAAAGCCACCATCTTGAAATTGCCGCAAGAGAAAAGGGATTTTTATTGGTGGGCATGCTGGGCAGTTTGGGGGGGCGGAATTTTTGTTTGAGGGAGTGCCGCCCCCTCCCTCTTCAGTTGCGGCTCTGCAACGAGCGTTTAATAATGAGATTCTCAAAAAAAATTCGTTTTCCCGCTAAGAGAGCAATTAAGCATATTTTCTTCTGGATCACCAAGGAGGGTTTGGAATAAGCACTGTGAAAATGTATAGTATATCGACCACATAGTGACTGATAATAACAAAAAAAATTCTACCCAAGCCTTAGCCGTTTAATGATCAATTGCTGGAATGCACATTTGGGGAGTTTTTCTAAACTGTGAGCCCCAAATACTTATCTCTTAAATATTCATTAACATTAAAAACGTTTCCTTAAGCGATATAAAAAAAACATCATTTGGGGATCCATTTGCTCCATACAGGAAAAAAAATCAAGCGATTTTGGTCATAACGTCTAAAAAAAATCAGCTAATCACAAAACTTGCACAAATTTTGCGTACGATTACATATAATTCCCCAAATTAGCTATGACCTGGAACGTGCTTACGCCAACACAAATAAAACATAAAACGGGATTCGCTTATATGCTTTATCTCAAAGCGCGTGTTCAATTTTGCCTAAATGCGATCAAAGACAATTATTTTCAGAAGTGTTGCTAAAAACGGTGGCACTCGGGGTGGGATTTCGTAGTGGCACCCTTTTTCGTACCAAAAATAAGTGAAGACCAAAAAAAAGAGGTCTTCGCTGCAAAATAAGCGGGTTTTCGGTCCAAAAGTATGTGAAGACCAAAAAAAAGTTCTTCGCCTAAAAATCAGTGGGTTTTTAGTCCAAATGAGGATGGGGAAGACCAAACAAAGTGAAAAAAGTAAGGTATTCACCATAAATCGGCGGAGTTATGGTTTCACATCATAATATGGTGTCACCCCTAAATGTTGACATTTGGGGCGGGCCGCCCCCCTAGCGACGCAACTGACTATTTAGCCTTTGAATTTTATCAGAGTTTGTTTGTTAAAGCTTCCACCATGAGCACTGTAAATGCATGTTTCTTACCTTTGGCGTAAATTCAAAATACGAACAAAGCTATTGTCTAGCGTCTTTTGCAAAGTTATTTACATTAAGATATTCTGCATTATAGGTTGGTCCCAGATCTATTTTTTGCGATAATAACAGCAGAATTCTCAACTTTTATCTCCAACCGATGGCTAATTATATTTTTAATATTTTGTCTTTCAACTGTCTACTGATATCAAGAAAAACTGTTTTAGCTCAAAAAATAAAGATTTGCAGAATCTATTTAGGGGTTCCCGGGGAGGAGTGTCACCTCTAAATCATATCAAAATAATCATTTTTAAAAACCTACTGATATCAAAACCAATTAGCTCTTTAAATAGTCGTGAAATTTTTTTTTTTTTTATTTCTAGGAAATGGCACTCTTCAACTATGTCAAAATATTTTTCTTTTAAACATCAACTGAAAGCAAAAAATTTGCTTCCTAACTTGAGCCGTTCCAAAAATTTATTTTTCAGGTCAATTTGCGGAGTTTCCAATGGGAGTGGCACTCCCACATCATGCCAAAGTATTCTTATTTTAAACATCAACTGAGAGCATAAAAAATTACCAATCTACAGCTGCTTAAGCCATTTGAAAAATTATTTTTTTGGGGGTTTCTAAAAGTTGTATCCCCAAACTATAGTATGTCAAAATATTGGTCTCTTAAATAGCTACTGATATAAAAAAAAACAACTAGCACCCTAGCTCAAGCCGTTCAAAAAATTAATTTCGGGGGGCCCATTTTGGAGAGGTTTCCGGGGGGGTGGCCCCAAAAAATTTTGGGAGACAAAATTGCGTTTGCAGCTCAACAACTTTACACAAAAACTAGATTTCAATGTTTTGTGGTTTCGAAGAAGAAGAACGTACAAGATTTAGGAAGAAAAAAGAAAATTTTCATCGCGGCCAAAAGTGGGTTGGTTGAGATGAGAGGGTATCTTAAGACATATAATCGTGTGAAATATTTTTGCCGTACTTTAGCCGTTTTTGAATGAGACTGCTTTTTATGCGAAACTTTCGGGGCGGTCTTCGGGTCTTCAAACCAAAGTCACGAAATCTATTGTCTCGAAATTTGACATAAACACACATCTTATTAATCTCAAGCTGCTGCCAAAATTTCATGTAGCCAGACCTAACCGTTCTCGAGTTATAAGCAAAAGTTTGAAACTTCGCACACGTTAGTTTGAAAATTCCGAGTAAAACCAAAAAAAAAACACGCGACACGAACGTCGATCGTTCCGATTACTATTAACGACTTAAGCTTCATTTCTAGTTGAATACCTGTACCGTTTAAGTTAAGCCCACTAAAGATCCCGTTATAGCAAGAGTTCTCAACCGGGAGCTATTGGCTCCCCTAGGGGGTCACATGATATTAACTAGGGGACCACGAGCGCAAGACTTATTAACGGTATTGAACCACTCACGGCCAGCGGACGGCTGACGCTTTTAAGCGATTTAATACTTTCGCAGAAAAACTAGATGTCAATTTCAAACACTTGTAGCAACCGTGTCTTTTTTGTCTGGTCGTGACAAAGCGCACCAAAGACTTCCTGCATACCTGTAGCCACTACGAATGAAATACAGACAAAAATTTTTATTGCTAAGCAGGGAACCACTGGTGTTGAGAGTCTCTAGAAGGGGGCAACAAACCATAAAAGGTTGAGAACCAATGCGCGATAGGGTTTTGAAAAAATTTATTTTTGGTGTGCGTAATGATATATCGTTACAAAGTTTAATTATTTGAAATTCATGTTTTGTGGGATTACGGCAATGTCGCACACTTTGCTTTTTCCTGAAAAAATTTTAAATTTTTGCATTGTTTTGATTTGCAAATAAAATCACTGGTCATTGTATACAACAGAGCATTGAAAGTTCATTTTTCAAAGTTAAAAAATAAATTATATTTTAAACAAAAACAAATTGTGAAAATGCAATTTATTGCACTGCACAAACATTTTGAACTGTAACTTTTAGATTTTACTACAAAACTTGCTGCTTAATATTATAAAAAAATATTAGGAATCATCTGCAACACCCGTGAATTTGACTTGTTGAACTTTTTGATTAGCAAATTAAAAACTTCCAAATGAGCTTTATCGTTTTTGCTGTAGAGTGTCAACTATAAAGCAAAAACTCAAACTCTCACTAAAATCATCTCGCAAAAGCTTTTATTTGTAATTTGATTTTTTTTCAGTTATAGATTAATTTCTTTTTAATCCTTTAAGTTAAACTCATGCACTGTAGCTACATGTAACTCGTTGTGTAAGAGTTCTGTGTTGGCCTGAGTTGTAAACAGGCTAATCAGTTCAGGTCCGATTTAATCCGGCCCGAACCTGAAAAACTGTTTGAAGTCCAAATCAGGCCCGATTCGAAAATTAAAGGTTCGTCCCAGACTTATCACTTTCCATTTACAATAGCACCTTGTCCGGCAGAGCGCCGAAGCGATAATTTGCGCGTAATTGATTACAATTAGAATGGCTGCAATTTCTACTGTACTGCAAAAAGATTAAAACATATTCCAAACTTCAAAAATTTTGTTCTTCCTTGTAAGGAACAATGTGTGCTATCACAGCTGTAATACCTTCATACTACATTGAAAACTGCAAAACTTAATTTAAGTAGTCAATTTTACAAAATAGACGAAAAAGTTTCCAACCTAAAGCACCAATGGGAATTTCAAACTAGGGTATTTTATTCGTGAGTTCAGTAGAAAACAACCCCAAATATTTTAGTCTAAAGCAATTGATGTTATAGCAACAAAACCAAAACAAGGCTATAGATCAATGCACCTCTCAACATCTTAACATTTTTACATACAGAAGCAACCCATTCATAAATCAAGAAAAAGTTTTTGTGTTAAAAAATTGCCGAACAAAATAATCTCGTTATCAAATAGAGGAGTGGTGCTACAGAACAATAAAAATTCATTTTTGAGCAAAATTCGTTGAACTTTTCAACCATTTGCTGTATAAATATTGATAAAGAAATGTTGCGAAGCGCTAATTGACGTAGATAGCAATACTTGAATTTGTTCGTTTATGAAAATTGTTAAAACTTAATGTTACAGATAAGATATTAGTTTCCCACCAACAACGCCAAGAGCGCTTTCCGTCACTTGAAATTGAAGTATAGAAAAAGTTGTTCTTTTTACATTGGTCCAAAAATATAATTAAATTGCTGTCGTTCCTTTATTAATGATTAGAAATCTAGGATTTCGCTAGCTTAGAATATTAACGCATGGCCAATAGTATGTTTTTCTTTCTTTTTCAATAACAATTACGTACACTTCAACGCATTATCTTGTAGAACTGTAGCACTTCATCTGACATCACAAGAAATATATTGATTACGTACTGACGCAGGTTACGTAACATCTCGCAAAAAAATTCGAAAGAGCCTTTTTAACGAATGTTAGACGAGACCGTTTGGAAATTGCATTTTGTCTCAGAAGTTTTTTCTCTAAGAAGTCTAAAAACTAGCGCATTTTAGCGAGCAAAAATAACCGTAATTAAGCTTGCTAAAATGTTCTTTAAAGTGGGCCCAGCTGCGGGTTATATAAGACCATTTCAAGGAGTGCAACATTCTTTAACAATTTTTTTTAACAATTTTTTCAACTGAACTTTGTTTTTTTTAACAAGCCAATATTAACCCATTTGTTTGCTAGTCAATCAAATTAATTTCACATCAAAGGATGCTTCAAAACATGCTAAGGTTTCAATAGGTTATATATACATGGCAACAATAGCAAAAACTCAATTCAAAGGGAGCTGCGTAAAAGAATAACCGAAAAAGGGTGGTAGCATTAATATGAATTTAAAAGCCATGAAGTTCTGAATACTTTATTGCGTCTCAATGATGTGGGTTAGAGTTTACACCAATCTCACTGTTTGTACTTTTTGATCCACCCTTTCTTCCACCAATCAAATGCCGAGCATCGCTGAAAAAAGCGCTAATAGCAGTCGCTGCGTTTCGAAGCTCTTTTTTGGAACAACCGACGCTCGCGTCGCGTATTCTTTTGTTTTTACTCGGCCATTTTCCAACTAACGAGTGCGAAGTTTCAAACTTTACTTATAACTCGAGAATTGTTTGGTCTAGCTTTATGAAATTTTGACAGCTGTTTGAGATTAATGAGTTGTATGTTTGTACCGAATTTCGAGCCAATAGATTACGTGACTTTGGTTTTAGAACCCGAAAACCGCCCAGCACTGGTAACACCGATCAGTGGTCGAGTGGATAGAGCGTCTGCTACTGAAGCGGTAGACTCGGGTTCGATTCCCGGTCAAGACTATAAAAATTGGTATTCACAGCTTTCCTGCTTGACGTTCAGCATTAAAAGGGACAGTGTGAAGCCTCCGCCGTGTGTGGTAGACAGGTGGGCAGGTGGCAGCTTGACTCGAAGACCGAAAGGTCCCTTCGCTGTCTCCTGACCAAGGCAACTTGGTGAATAAAATGTAATTACAATTACAATTAATTACAGCAAATTTGTTGTAAAAAGCAGTCTCAGTCAAAAACGGCTGAAACACGGCGCAAAAAATATTTCACTCGGTTATATGTCTTAAGATACGCTTTCACCCCAACCAACCCTATTTTGGCCACGATGAGGTTTTTTGCTTTCTTTTTTTCCATGTTTTTTTTTCGTAAATTTTGTACGCTCTTCTTCTCCTAAACCACAAAACATCGAAATCTAATTTTTGTGTAAAGTTGTTGAGCTGCAAACTCAATTTTGTCTCCCAAAATTTTTTGGGGCCATTCCCCCAGGAACTTTCCGAAAATGGACCCCACAAAAATCAATTTTTTGTACGGCTTAAGCTAGGGTGTTAGTTTTTCTCGATATAAGGAGATATTTGAGAGAAAAATATTTTGACATAGTATGGGGGTACCACCCCCGGGGATCCCCGCAAATGGACCCCCAAAACTCAATTTTTGAACGGGTTAAGCTAGGGTGCCATTTTTTTTAAATATCAAAAGATACTTAACAGACAAATATTTTGAGATGATTTGGGGGTGCCCACCCATCATAGTCCCCCCTAAATAAACCCCAAAAATCAATTTTTTGAACAGCCTAATTTAAGGTGCTTGTTTGTTTTGATATCAATAGATATTTAAAAGACAAATATTTTGAAATAGTTTAGGGGAACCACCCTCTCGAGGACACCCACTACTGGATCCCCCGAAAATCAATTTTTTTAATGGCCCAAGCTAGAGCACTAGTTTTTTTTGATATCAGCAGATATTTAACAGACCAATATTTTAATGTAGTTTGGGGGTACCACCCCACTTCCCGGGCACCCCCCAAGTGGACCCTCAAAAAATCAAGTTTTTGAACGGCTCAAGCTAGGGTGCCAGTGTTTTTTGATATCAGTAGATATTTAAGCAACAAATGTTTTGACATAGTTTGGGAGTGCCACCCCACAAAATGATTCCTCAAAAATCAATTTTTGGAAAGGCTCAATCTAAAGTGCCATTTTAAAAAATTTGTAGATATTTAACAGAAAAATATTTTGACATAGTTTGGGGGTGCCACCCCCCAGGGACACTCAAAAAATCAGTTTTTTGAACATAGTATGCTAAGGAGTAAGTTTGTTTTGATATCCGTAGATATTTATGAGACAAATATTTTGACATAGTTTAGGGGTACCACTCTCCGGGGACCCCCAAATGGACCCCAAAATCAATTTTTGAACGGCTTAAGCTAGGGCACTAGTATTTTTGAAATTCATAAATATTTGCGTTGGTCGTTCCAATGGATTGCTACTCAGCAAGCTCCCATCTAGTTTCGTAAAAACTTATATTAGTACTATAGAGTCGTAAAAACTTATGTAGTACTTATGTTAGTATTATGATAAATTACGATCCCCGGGTACAGGACAAAGACAAAGGTGATTTTGTCACAACCAAACAGCTATTTTTCATCCCGGATTCAGATTGATGATCAAAAACAAAAGATAAAGGACCTATCCTTCTCTAGAATTTTGGGTAAAGAATGAAAAATACTACTTCTAATAAACTTTGTGCTTTGCGGGGCGTCCATCCCCTTCGCTTCTAGATTCTTAATTGCCACAGATTAACATTTAAACAGTTCTGGCCCCCTAAACCTGGGCAGCAGGACCTCCAAAAGTTCCTGGTCCTAGCTGCAGTATACCCTTTTCCCACTTATCAACGGCCCTGATTATCCATATTCACCGTTTTCCTAAGCTTATGACAATTGTTGTACAATGCGCATATTGTACAGTTTGCAAAATTACAAACTTATGAAATATTATGAAAGTGTAGCCTATCTTTCTGATACTCCAGATTAAGCGTCTAATAAGTTTGAGGGTACATCTTAACGTCATTGCGCTAGCGTGCAACACAGCTTAATTTTTTCAAAGAAATGTTGCAACGAAGGCAAGCCATTGCCTATTGGCGACACTGTGTCTTATTTGACCAAACCGAGTTATTGTGTGAATCCCAGACCTACAGCTCCAGAAATGAACACGTTACCATTCGATCAACTGGCTGGTAGGAAAGCGCAATCTTAGAAGTATAACCGTTCTTGTCATAGTTTACATAATGTTTACTTTTAAAGCTTATATCATCGTTTGCGTACATTCTAGCCTAAAAGCTAGCCAGCACGAAAGCCAAGAGCGGCCAGAAAGACGACAACTTAAAACAAGCAATGCGAAGAAGTTGTTCGTAGAAGTAATCCTTCGTTAGGAGCTAGGAAAACTTTTTCGCGTTGCTTGTTTTAAAGGGATTGAAGCACCTACCCACTTAATTCCGGTATTTTACAATAGCTTAAATCGAAATTTAATCTTTGAAATTTTTTGTTCTCATTTTGGTGCTGCGGTTTCAAAGATATTCAACAAATACAAAGAGATATCTCTCCAAAAAGTTTTAGAAACCCCGAGTTTGTTTTCTCAACCTGAATTTTGAGAAAACGGAAAAGGTTTATCGCAATTGGATTGGTCACAAGAAGTTACTGGAAGGGTAAATACTAAGAATTATTATTCAGTCTCTCTTTGTCCCTGGAAATTCAGGCTGAGAGAGCAAACTCTGTGTTTCCAAAAACTTTTTAGGTGGGATATCTTTTCGTACTTGTTGAACATCTTTGCAAACGCAGTCCCAAAATGAGAACAAAAAATTTCAAAAATTATATTTTGATTTTCGCCATTGTACATTGCTGTGGAATTGGCTGGATGCTTCACCCCCTTTAAGTGGTCGCCGCTCTGGTGGCTCTAGGGTTCCACGTTGGCAGCCTTTAGACCAGAAAGTACGCATACGATTAAATGATAAATTATGTCAGAAAGGAATAAAAAAGTTCGGCAGTTGAGCATTTTATTATGAATTTGTAGCACCACATTGACTATTACGGAGTAAAATTGTAAAGAATATTTCTTGTTGATTTAGTTCATTGTACTGTACAATGCACAAAAGAATATGTTAACTTTTTAATTTTGTGCTAACGATAAACTTCACACTCAGTATTAGTAGATTTCATATTTAGAGCAAATACAAGTTTTAAAGTTTAATTTGCAAAGTGACCTGATGAAACTGAAAAGCTTTTTCCAAGTTGTACTTGTAGTGATTTATATCGCAATTTAGAATTAATACTAGTTGCAGTAGAAAATGAGATAGGAAACGGCCTGTTTTAACCTCATGGGATTCTAATGGGGTAGCCTTATTCAAATAGATTTGAATTTGAATTTTATAGTTGTGAAGTTCAAATCGTATCGCTTTATTACGTACATACGTACAGCAATTTATGTTGTAATGTTTTTATTGTCGAAACTCAAATTTTCTAACGCATATGTTAATATCAAATGATTACAATTTTTGCGTGGGTGTGCGCGCGCTGAATGCAGAATACTGTAGATAGTTTAGACGCGACCGTAATGGTATTCGGTTTCAGTCAAATGAAAAATCTATACTGAATTAATTTTCTAGCAGAAGTTTATTTATGTAATTTTTGGCGACGTAAATTGATCATAATTGTACATTTACAATGGGCACTTTTCGTCTGTATCAATAACATAAAACTGTCTGAATACTTACCTTTATTGAATAATATGCGCAGCTATAGATTAGGGGTCGGCAAACCTTTTCATAGTCACGGGCTGTAATTTACTCAGGAAGGTCTTAACAAGCCGGCGTAAAATTGGTTGAGTGATATTTGTTTCTTAATTTAAAATGAATACTGAAGAAAATGTCTTAAACCGGTTCTGGTCAAAGTTAAAGCCTGACCGGTTTCAAACGTAGTTTAAAAAATAAGATTTAAGCCGTTACAATTTCCAACCTTCAGTTGAGGTTTTTGGACGCAGAGTCTGCACTTTGTGAAGAGGTTGCTATCTAAATAGGAAGTAAAGTTTAGAGCATAAACATTGGCCTTGAGAAACAGCTAGTTTTACTAACAATAAAAGAGCCAAAACTGTTGTAAAGATTTTATTTGAAAAGAGACGTGACAGCTCTGGCTCTTTTATTCTTGAGAAGTGTAGTGTTTTGTACCTTAACAAAAGCAATTTTTGTTTTTGTAGTACAGCATTTACTTTTTTATAGTAAACTCTTTTGACGCATATTGCTTCTGAAAATCTGCTTTTTGCGAAAACCAGTCAACTGAATTCAATGGCAAATACGGTACGTTAATTTCAATTTGCGAGCGTAATAAACTAATGATATGCTTATTGTTATTTGCTATGATAGATATTCTTGTAAACCAATGAATAGTTAACTACAATAGCTAGGCAATCCCACACCAACTATTCACCATGAGAGCAGTTTCGTTTCTCAGAATTGTAAGTCGAGCCGGGGTTTTCGGGTCGGGTTCAGACTTTAGATTGACAAAATTTCTGGGGTATTGTAATTACATTTTATTCATCAAATTGCATCCGCCAGAAGACAGGGAAGGACCGATTGGTCTTCGAGTCAAGCTGTGTTAAAAATTTTGTGTTTTTAGGTGCTATAAAAGCATAATCAAAATAACTTTGCGACACTGAATGAAGACTTCATTTAAGCATCTACACGATTATCAGTGTACAGTTATTCTTACATCACAATTTACAAGTATCAATAATAATCATGAATAACCATTTTGATATTGTCACAGCTGATTGCAACAGTTATTTAAAGTAAAGGACTAATTTACCGTATGCGCTTTTCGACCTAACTTGACTTTCAGGGTTTTTCGAACGAGGTTGGACATTCAAATCACTTCTCTGGCAATACAATAGCAAAATGTTGCTTATTGAAACTGATTTTTGAGTCTTCTGATATAAGTAAGGCAAAAAAAGTGTTCAAAAACAAAAAATTGCATTTATGTTACAAATATTAACATCACTAATTTTTGTCATGACGTCATTAATATGACAACTAGTTAACGAATGCATGCCTCTAGTGATAAAGTTTGCATGTTTTGAAAAGAAAACTTGTTTGTTAAACAAAACAAAAGTTTCAACTAACTTAATAATCTTTTTTAAGTCCTCCTTCCTCTCCTAGCAGAATCCCTTTGTAACCAATCTTTCAACGTATTTTGCACATTAACATCTCAAACGGGCATTCAGGACGTTTCTATTTGAAAACTTTTACTGTGAAACCATGGTGAAACAACTTTGGCAATTTTTTAGAATTTTTTCCAACCAGTTTTGATTCTCTTCAGCCAAAAAATCATGAGATAATCGCAATTCTTTTTCCCATTAGGCGAGGGAGAAACTGCTTTCCGAACATTACCAAACCGAATGGGCGTGCGTCAAAATTGTTCCAAATGACTGAATAAGGTTGCAGCTGTCGAGGCAGTGGCTTCGTATAAGTACCTGCTTTTAACCGTAGCAAACCTAAACAAAAAATGTTAACTAAATGCTTTGCATTGAAGTTTGCAATTATTAGCTCACGTGAAAAACTAACTGGCCTTCTTACCTTCAGGCTGTGCAATAACTGCATAAAACTTACTGGATAACTAAAAACTGAAATCTTAGTTAAAGGTCTATTCAACTACGATGCTTTAGGCTTCAACATGCAATCATTTCTTCGGATAAGAATAGGTTATCAATAGTAAGTAATGGCCATATAGGTTAGGCTACTTAGCGTAGAGCACTGAAACCTTATCTCGATTGCAAATAACTTGCTAGCTCTTGTCGGCCAAAACGCTCTAAGAAAAACACCTAATCTTTCTAAAGTCAAACAACAGTTGTTTTACTAAATAATCTCCCTGCACCTTCAACACTCACTAATTTTATTGCGCAATCTCCTTTAAACAAGATGGCCGAAATTAGGATTCTAAGAGGAAAACATAATTTTTTTCCCTTAGACTTTCTTAACCTGATGAATTGCAAGAATTGCAATGGGGCCATGTTGGTATACTTATTTTTTAAGACTTTTTTCTCCATTTTTCAAAAATCGAGTTGAATGTCCTTTTAAATATGTACGATTGTGTGGTATCGAGTATAATATATCATGCGCGTAAAAATGGAAAACAGAACTGTGCACAACAGTCCATTAATAAGTTATAAGCAAGTTAAACCCATGTTACCACGGTTGATATGAAAATTAAATTGAAGTTGTAAATTTGAACGTTGTTTTAAATAAAATTAATTTGAAGTTGTAAGTTTGAACTTTATTAGGGACAAAATTAAATTGAAGTTGCAAAAGTTTGAACGTTAATTTAAATAAAAGTCTATTATCTGTCTTTATCCATAGCGCATTTACACTTTGTAAATCAAAAAGATACTGCTCAAAACTTTTTTTATTGTTGAAGAAATAAGAACTAATTGAAGTGTTGAAGAGGTGCCCTGAATCTTGTTCCACTGTCTTTCCTTTTATCCGCGAAATAGATTGAATCCGTTGGATTCCGTGCCATTGACAACCCTTTGCGTTTCCAGCTTTCGTAACATCAAAAAATGATGACTTTGCAAAAATTTGCAGACTAAGCAACGCGATGTTCGATAATCAAGAGTCGTGTTGCTTATACCTGCTAGAAATTGCCAGATTACAAAATATTTTTAAAATAAGCAACGCGATGTTCAATATTCTGCAAAAGAATTGCGAAGTCATCCTTTTCTGATGCCACAAACTTTCAAAACGTAGGGTTCCCAATGATAGGGCATGGTATGCAAACGAAAATGGAATGGAATAGAACGAAAATTTCGGTATGGAATATGGAAGATACCAGAATGGATTGGAATGGAAGATTTCAAGAATGGAATGGAAGGCAGTCTTCCATACTTCCATAACAAATTCATATTAGATTTTGTACATTGTATTCACAGAAAAATATACAGGGTTGTCATATAGCGATAAATAACATTTTCGCAGAAGTAGGCCTATTCAACTTCGATATCTAAGCATATTATTTGTCGACAAATCGGGGTGCTTTGGTCGCTAGGGTGTGTCAAAAAAATTTTTTTTTGGATTTTTTAAAGGCTCAGGTGTTTAAAGAGTGCCTTTTGGAGTAAAACTACCTCAAAAAAATTTCATTAAATTTTAATGATATTTAATGGGTGCTCAACTCCCCAATTTTGAGGCGCCTCCTCGAAATCAAAAAAATGCTATATCTTGTGAACCAGTTGAGCTAGAGACTTCATTCAACGACCAAAAGAAGCAGAAATGATGATTTCCTATACATGTTTAATATATTTTGTTACCGCATCTGGTCAAATTTTTCAGTTATATTGAAAAAAGCATTTGTCGATCAAAATTGATACAATAATCACCATGTTACAACACTTAAAAGACTTCACATAACATGTTTTAGAAAAATTGATGTTTCAGAAATAAATTTAGCGCATTAGAACTAATCTTGCAGTACACCATCAACCATTTTAGTGGTAAAGTACGCCATGTGTATGCACTATAGGCAAACAAAGAAAAGTTTATAAAGTTTCTGATTATGATATATTTTAATGTCACAACATTTTTCATTCAAAGTGGATTTCACAATGTAATGTCATCTACCAAGTTTGTTTTAAGTAGAGTAGAGTTCGGTTGTCTGGAATTTTTCTTCGCTCCATGGGTACCACCTGGAATAAATGAGATCTTTCATTTGGGTTTCAGGTTAATTTATTGCGATAGATTTAGCCAGTAATATGGTTCTTTCTGCAGAATCATTAACAATTAGCATTTTACCTAGAGCTTTCTTTAAAAAGTTGTAATTGGAATAGTTTTTCCATTGCAAAGCTTGTACTTCCAAAAACGTTGGTGCTGTTTCCATTCTTGTGGGAATCAGAAACGACTTTAGTCCAAGTAGGTTTTTATTTTTGTACATTTTTTGAGCTTTGGTGTCACCGTTTTGCGTAATTTTTGAAGAGCAGAACTGGATTTGGGTTTGTATTGCAACATTTCCTTTCTGCATTGATCTTTTTTGTTGACAGCCAACTGCTTTGAAAAAAAAAGCCAAAAATGCCACTTCTTCGCTGAGGTACCACAGAAGAGCATCAAAACGACTCAGAGCTGCTGCTATAAAACCATCAAAAAACGAAGGAAGATTCGATTTGCCCTGCACGCTTCTGAGTTGGTGGAAAAAACCGAGATCATTGACTGTAGCTCTAAAAGGAAGTGGACACTGAATCCAACATAGAATATTGTGAGGAAGAGAGCTAAATATCTATGTTATTCAATCTCGAAGTTACTTTTAAACATTTCAAGTTTACGAAGTTGGGCCGAGTGCAGAGCAATGTTTTGTTCACCGATTCATTATTGTAGCCATCCATCTTGAGTTGCTAATGCAACTGATAGGAATAGGAAGTGTAGGCACATTGCTTGGATTTGAATTCAACAATATTAACGACAAAACCAACAACTTGATGGTAAAAGATGGCAACTGCTGGGAGCTGATTAAACTTGGGCTGTAATTGTTGAATTATAATTGATTTTGCTCAAAGAGTAGCCATTATTCTATAAGATCTTTTACCGCTTCTCACAAAATAGAATTAAATGCTTTAGTATGCAAGGAAATTTTTTAGAAAATATTATCTTTTTTTTGTTTCAATATATCGCACTTGGTGAAAATTTACAACCCGACAGCAAATCAATGGGTATGCGAAGGTTCTTGAGAGTGCTTAGATGTTGATTTGGTCGTTGAAATTTAGATTTCACTTTTACCATTAAGACCAATCCTGAACTTCACGAAGGCAAAAGCAACTGAAAGTAAAGAATTTAACTTCAAACTGAAGTTAAAAGCATGCCACTTGCTTCAAAGCATACGCATGGAGCAGCCAGGTACAACAAGAATTAAGTGTGGCTACTAACCACGCGAATTTAGAATTTGCCACAAACTTCGGTATTGAAACGATATATTTCATCAAATGTAGTAAAGTTAATAAGACTACAGAATTATGTGCAACAATTTTTTGTCCGTAGTTTACCACGGTATAGTACAGTTATTGTACTGTACTTGCGTTATGGCTTACGCAGAGTGGTTTTAGACTTAATTACGTAACAGTCTCTAAAATTCTAGCGTAGGAGTTTTTAACCTGCTGGTGCCCATGAACCCGTAAGTTTAGCCGTACATTTGTCTGTGATAGTTTTTCTGTGCTTGTTATTTTGTGGCTTAAATGAATCAATTTGAAACTTGTTAAAGTATATACTGAAGTTAATTAGCGCAATTAGCAAAAGACTTTTGGAAATGACTTGCTGCAAGACGTACAGTATTTTAAAATAGTTGGTTATTCTATATTTTTGCGATTTTTCCTTAATAAAATTTCCCAGTTTTGCTTTCTTTTGTCAGTTTTAGGTGGAGTTTTGCGTTTACAGATGCGGTTAATTGGTTACTGTATTGCGGTCTTTGTGAAGTTGGGTTAATTTACTGAGTTTGCTCGATTTTAGTGACAAATTATTTCATTCTTTTTGCCTTGCGTTTTTTTTTTGGTTTGAATTTTACTGTGAAACATAACCATTTTTAATTTTACGCTTTTGCTTGTGATTTTGATGTTTTTGCTCACGATTGTTTATGATTTTGGAACTAACGATGTCCTTTGAGCGAAATATATTTCAGATATGTTGCATAAAATTGATTTCATGTTTTCATAAAATTGATGAAGTTATGAAGCTTTTTTAAAATAAGTTTGCACGTAAAACAAGTGATCTCGAAGCAGTTTTAAAACAAAATTCATATAAATGGGTTTTCAAAAATGCTGTAGGTAATTCAGAAATAGCTCAGGTGGTTTTACAATATTGTTTATCAAAAGTATTGTATAGTGTCTAATTATGAAAAAAAAATCAAAAATGTAAAAAGTTGTTTATTTTTGTCGAAAAAGTTAATAATCTATTTATATTCGAGCTACGCAGCAAATATTTGCTTTGTTTTCGATATTTACTGTATTATATTATTACGCATCTTGCGTCGATTTTTTCCGAGTTTTACTGATATGTTTTCAAGTTATCATAAATAAAAGAACTGTTTGATTTATGCATTCGGTGCTATGTACTTTTCACAAACTATACATAATCATGCGTAAATTGCTGTCAAAAAAAAAACAACCAAACTGTTTACCTGGAAATGTTGTGCATTACTTTGGATTTAATGCACATTTGGATTTATGTGCGTTTTTTTTTTTCATGAATCAAATAAAGAGCTAGACAACTTTCGATCAGAGCAAGTTAAAAAATTAAAAATCAGTAAAAAAAAACACCTACAGTATGAAATAATATTCCCAATATTCAAAGAGAAATCTACGTGAAATAAATTTGCTTTCACCTCCCCAGAACAGCCTAACGGCGAAACTTCCCGTTGGGGACATTGTTTTATAGGTATTTTACTGATTTTAAATTTCAATATTGCATATACGTGTAACCTAGTTTTCGTATTAATTTTGTACAGCATGACAATGCAACCACTTTTATGCAAATCATGCTTTGTTGTTTTTTCTTTTTTGCTAAAATCATTCAAACATTAGCATCTGCAATACGATTTTGGGAGTGACTCTTTCACCACAAACTTTTTAAAGTTAAGGAGAATAAAATAGAAATGACAAATTTTTATATGCGCGTATTTCATTTACGCTTTTAAGGGTTAAGATTAGCGTTTGCATATGAGTTAGGGCTAGATTTGGAATTGGTTTTAGAGTATAAAAAAGATTTTGGGATTGATTTAGGTCAGAATTAGTAAAAAAACAAGATAGAAATTTCTGGTAAAATAGTTTCTTCCATTATTTTTTCAAGTTTAAAATTATTTTGGTCATTTTCAGTGACCTTCTGTAATGGAAAGCCTAGTACTTTAAATCCACTTTTGTTTGTTTGTTCGGTGAGTCTAAGATTGCGGGAATGCGGACGACGTCGGCGTTTCCTTTTTGTCGGATTGACTTTGACTACAATTAATAAACTAATGCACATGCCTTGAATAACTTTGTGCCGTTTTAATTCTGCTTTAAGTAACAAAAACCAATCAACAATTTAGCGTGCAAAAGTTATGAACTTTAGATGTCAAGATTGTGAATTTTGAATGTGAGTTGAGTTTAGCAAATTTCAAAAGCAATTTGCACTTGAAATTGAACTTCGCAAAATCTTATTAATTGGAAAGTAGACAATGTAATAAAGTGGTAGAGAGAAAAATGATCATAATTAGATCTACAGGGTGGGCAACAACAGACTGTGCAGTTTTGAGTTGCCATATTTTCCATAGTTGATGAAATTTTCTTGCAAAATTTTTTTCAGCTGTGAGGCACCACTGAATGTTTTACCAATTTTTCCGCGAATTTTTCCTTTTTTTCTTTCGAAAAAAGTTTTTTCCCTCGAATCTCTAGTGATTGCTAAAATGTTCGATCCAAGCTCCACGCTGCAGAAAGGCTTTGCCCCCCTAACATTGAAATTGTCAATAACGCGTTCTAACATGTCTGCTGAGATTCTCTTAATTTTACGTTTGATGTTCTTTTTCTGTCTCTCAATGTTGGAAGAATGAGGTGTGCATTAAAAGCAATGGTATCAATGGTCCCTGTTTGTTTAAGACGATGACGGACAAACGTGGCCAAGAGGGTAAAGGTATCGTTTTTACAAAAACCTTGATTGCATGGTCTGGGTTCAACCCGCACCCTGGTCACGTTCTTGCGTCCTTGAGATGCTTTACTATTACTGTTCTCCGCTAGGTGCCTTTGAACAAGCAGTAAATTTAATTGACGAGAATTCGAAGAAATCCATTGGTACATTGGATTACGAAAAAATCTTAAACGGGTGCGATTCCTCAAATAAGAATAAAACAATTGTTGTAATGAAAGTTGTGTGGATCATATTGTGCACACAGAAACCATTTGGTTGTTATAGCTTCCCTTTCATTTAATTGCTAGCATAAAAATAGCGTTTCTTAGCTGTTATGTCTTAAAAAAAATTGTGCGTTTGTGCCAATGAAAATTAACAATATTAACCAAGAGTTGTAAACTGGTTGAGCAGTTCAAACCCAAAAAATGAGCTCGAACCCGACCCGAACCCAAAAAATGTATTGAAGCTCAAACCAGGGCCGAAAAAGCCGAAAGTTTGTTATGTAGGTTTAAAAAACGTATACGAGTAATTGTTCCTTTCTTTAGTTTGCTGTGACCAAAGTAATAAAACTACTTATTGACAAAGTGTGATGCGATATAAAAATAATTGTGGACAAATAATAGTATTGAAGCTCAAATCAAGTCTTCATTCGGTGTTGCAAAGTTGTTTTGTTTATGTTTTTGAAGCTACTTGAAACAGACAATATGTATCAAGCCCTAATTAAGCCCGAAGTTTTGTCAATCTTAAGCCCAATCCCGATCCAAAAAGCCCGGCCCGACTTACAACTCTGAAATAATTACTGTATTCAATTTCTCCGCTATACATTATCTGGAAAAGAATTAAAAATTGTCAAAATTGATATGTTGTATTTATTTCAAAAATCTCGCTGCGATCGACCAGACCAGAAAAGAGAACCAATGTAAACCGGTTTTCATCGCTAAAAGACAGAAAAATATGCCACACAAAGATCGAAATGCCAATTCACCGAATTAGCTTATCGGTATATGTTTATATTTGCCGATTAAAGGAAGCATTTTATTGAAATAACGTAACATTAAATTTGTCGAACAGATAAAAATACATAATTTTATAGAATGTGCAGAAAGCAAAAAACAATAAAGTTTTACTTCTTTACTGATAACTTTCTTGGGGCACCTTTGAGCCAAGTGTCCAGCAGCCCTTCATTTATTCATGCTTATAGCTATCTGCTTTTAATTATTTGTGACCCAAGCCTAACCCTAACCTAACCCAAATCCTAACTCAAAGCCCTATTCTTAAACCTTTAAAAAGCAGATGAAACATGCGCGCATAAATATTCCTCATTTTCGTTTTACTCTCTTCAACTTACAAATTTTCTGTAAAGTCACTATTATTAAAAAAAAAATGTACAATGCAATCATCACCAAAACTAATTGACAATTTTTCGAATTGAAGTGGTGAGTTTTTACAGCTCTCATTAAGCAAACAAAAATATAACTCCAGCTAAAATCGATTAACATATTTCAAATTGCGTAAATAAGTAATGCAAAACAACAACGCAATGATAATGATTATATCTACAACGCCATTCAAAAAAATTAAGGCTCAAGGCGCAAACACCAACCAAAAGTAAACGACAAACAAAAATGAAAGTATTTACAAAAAAAACCTGGTTTTTAGTTTACAAATTAAAAAATCACTAATGAGAGTTGCTAAGGTACAGTGTAAAAATTTTATACTTCCCAAAATAAATAAATTTTAAGCAAAATTTCAAATTTTTTTACGCTATCAGTATGATTAATTTGGTTATGTAAGTCATTCCAAGTTATAAAGCCAAATCATGCTGCAAAAATGGAAGTACTTTATTCAAAAATTTCCATTGCTTGATAACCATCGTCCTGTCGTGTGATCGCAGAAAAATTTAACACAAAATTACAAAACACAGCATAATTTCTAAGTATTCAATAAATGCATTCTGCAATTAGCTGATAAAATATACGATGCGGAATCATTCCTGCTGCTCTCACTCAGGCGATCGACTTTTGGCTCACTCCGTCAACAAAAGTTTTTTTTATATAGTAAATAGTATAGAAAATCCAAAAAGAGAATGGTAATATAAGCAATGCTATTTTATTTTTACAAAAAGAATTCAAATATTTACATACTGTTCTTAGAAAATTTCGTTAGTCTTTACTTTGTTAATTGCACTCTCTGATTGTTAATTTTAAACTTTGACGAAAGTGATATAAATCGCAGGCTTTGATTTCAGCTTTTTCATGTAGCTTTGAAGCAAAATTTGAATATTAATAAGTAATAATGTCTTATGGCTGAAATCAGAAAAGTAATATTGATTCAAAAGGAAATTTTTCGACCCCGCGTTATCACAAATGTTTTTTATTTAACAGGACTTGTTTTTCAAACCAATTTTACCGGAACCTATTTGTCTGCAAAACGTTTTAGTTATGCCACAAAGGTTCAGTTATGCCACGTAAGCTTAGTTACGCCTCGTAAGTTCCTCTACGGCAGAGGTTTTGAAGTTTGCGTCGCAACCACGAAACAATGCTGCATTTCCCACAACAATTGGCACTATCGCTTTGATTATTACGTGATCGCGGCGTGGAGCACTGTACTTCGTGGGTGACGTGAACTTTCATTACATGAAAAATTGGCTCCGGGTTATTCGCTTGACGTTCTCCCGATCTGTTTCCCGTTTCTCTTCTAGAAAATTTGTTCCTGATACTTGAATCGTCGATCACAGGATTGACGTCTTTAGCACGCAAAGTATCGTGCAGATGCCGGTTCGTCTTTGGATGCCCAGTCACGTTGATGTGCCCTAATGAAAATATTGTAATTCGCTTATTTTCTTGTAATTGATAACCTATAATAAAGCAACCGCAACTGCATTTATGTTGTTTTTTTCTTCATGCCTTTGAACCAGGCACACTTCTGAGTGTCAAACCAATGCAGAACACCTTTTTGAGTTTTGTTTACAAGTCTTTCTTCAAGTAGAGCCAGGGCAGCGGAGTAGAATATGTTTGCTATTTGTCGTAATAGAAAATAAACAAAGTATCTTTTCTTCGGGCGGAACGAAGCAACGCCAGTTCCGGATTTGAATTCCGCGCCAGCAATTTTCAATCATAATTCGACGCCCTAACCAACAGAGCTATTGCCATAGCAACCGTTTATGTAAATTGTGGGTAATTGGTCAGAATTTTATGTTGTTGTTTTTTTTTGCGTTTTCTGAGCATTTTAACACATTGCGCTATTTTATTTCGACTTTGCAGTGTGACTAACAAAGGCGGATGCTCGAGCAAACGACTTCCCGGTCTCTTCGTGTCCACCTTCTCACTCATACACTCAAATGTGTTATTTATTTATTTATTTTACGAGAATTATTTGTTTCAAATTGAATAGCGCAATAAATTGTGTTATGATTTTTTGCCGAACTGAATCCTCGTTTTATCCCTCCGCCAATATTCCTCATGTTTTTTTTTCGTTGCCATATTGTTCTCGTTGCATACTAAAATTCTTTTCACTTTAGTCATATTTTTTTTCCGTACCTGTGGAAGGTTCACCAGAATGTCTGGGTTCGGTATGAGGATTTTTAATCGACCCATAAACTCTCTTTTTGGGGACTTCTTGCATCGGCGCCGAAGATCTTTCGGTTTCTGGAGCACTTAAGCCTGGAAGAGTTATATTTCGGTTGTTGCTCCTGGGATTCTGGTCATCCGAATACAAAGTAGCGTATGAAGGGGGCTGTGATGTCGTCGCAGCAATGTGTGGAAGCGATCCGACATTTTCGTTGGGGTTTTCTAATGCAATACAAAATTTAGCTTGTGCAGTAGTTATCTAGTAGCAGAATGCTACAAACTCAACTCCATGCGTTATTGGTCGCAATAATAGCGCTATTATGAATCGCATTCGTCTCAATAAGGTGTTTGAATAAGTAAGAGTAGAATATATGACTTATAAATAATAATGGAATATTTTTTAGATAGTAGAATCAAAAAATTGTCTAGAAGTTATTTGAAAAAGTAAGAGTAGAAAACAAATAATAATGAAATATTTTTTAAATAATGAAATCAAAAAATTAGGTTAATTTTATGTAACATTTACGTAATGCGGTAGAAAAAGGAAAGGACAGTAGAAAAAGACATTTCACAAACCGAAGAATCTACTTGCGCCAAGAAGAATAAATTGATCTGAAGTAATTTTTGTCGTAAATTATTATAATAACTTTAGCGGAGTTAATTTTCATGCAGTAAGATTGACTTGGTGGTGTAAAAACATAGTACAATAGGCCTAAACTAAAATAAATAGGTATAGAGCCAAATGGGGTAGTGATGAAGCATTTTAGATTTGCCTAAGGATATTAAAATTCATTTCAAAATCATCATAATTAGTGGTTCAGCTTTTATCTTAAAAAATATTTTCGTTAACTATTTAAACAATACACAACCAATTGGTCAAGAGTACCAAATCCCAATTTTGTAGTGACCTACCCATTTTAGGGGATCAGACAACTCCCAAAGGTAATCAAACAACTAAAAATAAGCGTGGTAGAAATCTGGCTCTCCAAGTCTTATTATAATACACTCCAGAACGACTAGTAAATTCTTTAACTGCCAAACTAGTTATAACTGCAAAACTGAACTGGGATTCGCTAACTAAACTAGTAAATTCAGAAACCTGGCTATAAAAGCCAAGTCATTTTTTCAAACTCTTCAACACAAACGTGCAACAAATGCATAAATTTAAGAGCACTCCACGCAGGACTCGAGTTTCGTTTAATACCAAGGTCCGTAAGCTAGGCTGGCTGTAGTAACTAAACTGAAATTAAAAAAGTTACCAAAGATGTAACTATTAATTATGATCAATATACCGAAAACAAGACGTCGTTAGTTCCGGCAACCCCAAAAAACTACCAAATCAAAAAAAAATGAACATGAGTGAACAAACCGGACCAATTCCAACAACCAAAATCTAAAATGGAGAAAGTAGGATCTCACTGGCAATATCACAATGTTACTGGTGATGTTGCATTGTAGTCTGCGGAGACAAGTTAGCCAGACTTCAGCCACCCTTAATTTCAGCTAAATTGCACAATGAATACTATACCAAAATCGTTGGTTACAGTGACAGTGAAAGTTTAAGTAGTAAAACCTAGCAGTCTGCACTGCTTCTAAATATAATTATAATGTCAAATTTCGAGAGAGGCTAAGACAAAGGTCATATAGTCAAGACATTCCCAAAACGAGAGTGCTCAAACCACTAACTATGGGTGAGCGTAAATCAAATTCAGTTAAGGGGTTCAGGACAAGAGCACTTGAGACTTTGTTTCACAAAATGAATAATGATTCACTGGACAATATGATAATCAATGGCTTTAAGCTTTCGCGACTCGTTTCGTCCATGCTCAAGGGACACAGCAAGCGAAAAAGACCAATTTTGTTTGCTTAGCCATAGAAAACTGTAATTGAAATAGGCCATCCGTACGGTTTCTATAATATTTCCCAGAGCAATATTGCTTCTTCAAGTTTTTTCGTCTACAGCAATCAACCACCGTTACCCAGTACTCACTGTCCTCTCAAAAATTTCGAAATTTAAAATCTTCAGAACTATTAAAATTTACCTCTGCTATAGAGCTGGTGCTGAAATCTAATACCTATATAATAACTAAAAATTTGTAGCAGTTATTAAATTTTGAAAAGTGTACAGAGAGTGCTGAGTAACGGCGGTCTGTAGTTGTTGAGGAAAAGTTTTGAAGTAGCAATATTGCACTGGAAGACATATAAAAGCGGTAAGGATTCCAACTACAATTTCCTGTGTTAAATCAAACAAAATTGGCTTTTGTCGTCGTCGTCAAAATTGACTTTTGATGAATTTCTTGAACAAGGACGAAACGCGCCGCGACGGCTCAAATCCATTTAATGTCGTAATGTCAATAAATCGTTATTCATTTTGTGAAACAATGTCCTAAGTGCGTTTGCTTTTGTCCCCTTTTATTAAACTTTGGTAAGTTTTTATAATAATTTGTTCTAACTCAAACGTTATTGATCTGCTTTTTTAAAAAATGTCTTTTAGTTAGTTAATATTACATGCAGCCTGGCACCCAGCGGATTTTGTAGGGAAGGTGGATTACATGAACCTAAAGGTAAAATCTTTTGCAAGAAAAATATCTTAGTAGGGCAGAGTGGTGAGCACACTGATGCAACTCAATATCATTACAAACGGGATTCTTGGGCCTGAGAGTCTGTGGGCTTTGCTGGATAATTTTTGTAATTTTTTAACGTCATTTGGATCAAACTTCGTACCACTTTGAAGCCATTTAAAAGATCTAAGTTGCTAAAATTCAAAAGTCATTTGAAAAATGAAATTGCCCAGCCCCTATAAGCCGCCTTTACCACTCTCACAGGTCAAGTCGAAATACAGTTCTAAATGCTTGCATTTTTGGGTTAAATTTTCTAAATGCTTGGCTAGAGGAGGATTGAAGCCCCCTTAGCCCCCCTGATTGCTTTATTGGACACTGAATGCACGTTAAGCTACTTAAACTTTGAGTAAATATCTGTACCTCTCGAGAAAGGCTGAAAGAAATTAATTGGTTAAAGATTATGTGGCAATTGCCTCTCTGGTATTTCATTTAAAGCTGTGGTTTTCTGGATACCAATCTGCTTTGAGTACATGTTTGTTCTTTCTTTCAACCTGTCGGCAACATTCGGCATTGTTGGATGTTGAAGGGGGTTTTGATTTTGGCATTCTTTTAGGGTTACTTTTAAAGATTTACCACCTTTTCTGCCTGTGTATTTTCTTGGCATTCCATGTACAATCGATTGTCCGTGACCGGTTGGGGCAGACGTCCGTCCTTCACCGCTTCCAAATAGCACGAAAGATGGTTTATCTGCACCGGATATCCTCTTTTCAACACGAAATAAAGGATCATGCTAAAACTATAAGCATCTACTGATGGGAAAAGCGTCATAGAAGGGTTTAGAAGCAATTCTGGAGGGGCATAAATCGGAGTGAAATCGTTGGCATGTTGCGTTGCAGTGATTGTGGACTGAGTTACTGGGGCTACTAGTTTTGAGCTTCCAAAGTCGCTGATTTTGCAGTGCAAGTCGTCTGTTAGAAGGACGTTTTCTGTCTTCATATCTCCGTGCACCAGCATCTTATCACAACAGGAAACATCGCGCAGATTATGGATTTGGGAAAGTCCATCAGCTACCTCACTGCACATTCTCAAACGCAAAAAAGCTCCAATTGGAATGCTTGCATTTATCAACAAATTATGCAGGTTTCCGTTTGGAAGATATTCCATCACCAAGCCAACGGCATTATTTGCAGGAACGTAACCGTGAAGACGAACAATGTTCTGAGCTTGGTTTGCGAGATGCAAATGCTCCAATTCTTTTTGAATTCTAAAACATGCAAATTATGAAAACGACTGTATCAAATAGCTAGACAAAAATATATCTTCGTTGAGAAAGGGAATGTCAAAAAAACAACACTGTACAAGCACAAAATTTCGCATCTCTCCTTCATTACTTTGTTTACCGTTTTTAATTGTTTGGTTAGGGGTACACTAAACCTTCAAATTTATGGTGATCTGTATTTTTTATTTTCAAGTCCAAGTTTGCGTTTCAACCGTTTTTGTACTTTATTGTGGCTTTGAATGTGTAAAACCTTATCCATGTCCACCGCTGGTGGTAGTCGACAAGCGAGCAGGTGGTAGCTTGACTTGAAGACCTAATAGTCCCTTGGCTGTCTCCTACCCAAAGCAACATTACAATTAGAGCTGTAGACTGTTATCGATGGTAATATAAACTTTAATTTATTTATATTTTAGTGGCACGAATTTCAAACCTCCCTTGCAGCTGCTCAAAATCGATGCTAATGACGGGACACTGTGTCGTACCGAGGCGGTTAAATTCAAACACCGACTAATTTACCTTCGGAGACTAAATTAAATTTACAGTATAGTAATGTAAATCTAGAAACCAGTCCCGGGCCGCATGTGCCCCACGAATCACACCTTAGGCAGCCTTGGTATAAAGGGTTTAGAAGACAAGAGCGTGTAGTATTTTTATAAGCACAAAAGAGATCATTATAGAAGCCAAAGTTTAAAAACGCAATGCCACACTAAATAACGATTGCACAATATTTAATCATTTTTATTCAATTTACCTTGCTAGGACTTGATTTGTTTAATTATCATGGCGACTTTGACATGAAGGAATGAACTTAATAGCGACGTCCCGAAGAACCGAATGATATGCCAATCGAACTTCGCCGAAACGACCTCTTCCCAGCAATCCGTTTTCGTTAACAAAGATCTTTATGGAATCTTGAGCAAAATTTTGAATCTACAGTATACAAACATGCTTCCGAAAATAAAATTTTGAACATAACAACTATACAAACATAAAAATCTGCATAATATCTGATGCACTGCTTTTAAGCATGCAAAAAAAGACAAAGCAATTACTCTAAATAATAGCGTTTATATCGTTCATTACTATTATCATTTTAAAATTTCACTCAATTACTGTACGAAAACTGGATTTTTGCTTATAAAATTATAAAGCGTAGTTCGAACATCACTAACCTCAGCGATGTCAAAGCTTTATCTATAAAATCGAAAGTTATGGCCTAAACGTATTTTAGTATACAGATTGGACAGGGTCGTATTTTTACTTCGTGCCTTGTTCAAAGCTTTGGTAAATAAATTTTTCAAACTCTAGCCAAACTAAAACGGTAGGGTCGGGTTCCATTCTTGGTGGTGTCAAACTAAAGATTAAAAAAATTGGTATTCACAGCTTTTCTACTGGACGTTCAGCAATCAAAAGGGTCTGCTATAGCGTAAAACTTTCACTGTGTGTGATAGACACGTGGCAGCAGCTTGACTCAACGACCGAACGATTTCTTTGCAGTTTTTTAACCAAGGCAACTTGGAGAATAAATTACAATTACTTTTTTTTAAGTGGCATGGGTATATTTTGCTGTAAGTAACTGCGTTACATTACATTACTGTAACTTCGTTGCGCCGAGACAATACGTATTTTCTTCTACATTTCAAGTACCGGTACCTCATAAGACTGTGAATTACGACAATTATTATTTTATACGTAATCAGCATAAACCGTAGACATTAGTAACAGACGCATACAGCCAGGATTTTGTTGAGGCGTTTGAAGGCTCGAACCCAAGGCTAAAATTTGTCTGCTTTTCACAGGCAAGGAAACCATGGGCGAAGCTGAAGTTGAATTGGGAAGTCTCCTAACAGTCGACAATTTTCGTGATTTTTCGGAAAAAAAGCCATCTTTACCCTATTTGTATAACGTTTCGCACGTTTCTATTTGAAGAAAATAATTGCTAAGATTAGGAATTAAGTCCTTTACTGTAAGGAAAAATAAATTACCTAGTCTATTCACCCCCCATACTTCAATGGTTAAGTACAAAATACGTCGAAAAGAATGCATATTTAATTGGATTAAATTTTCAAGTGACTTGGCTAAAGGAGAACTTCAGCCCTTTTAGCCTCCCTGGTTGCACTATGCTGATTATAGCAAAAAATTACTGAGAAAGAAAGAGCTAAAACGGTGGTTATGCATTTTGTAGTATGAGAATTGTCGCGACTTTGTAATTAAATTAACTTTTGTCCTAAATTGAATTTAGGTATACACTGCTATATCGCTCCAGTAATCGTTTACATCGTACGGTTTAATCGTTATCATTTGATTAAAGTGATAAGTGGTGACTGCTGGAGTGTCTCAAACGAAATATATACAATCATCCAGTGCTGCTATCCAGTTGCGCAAACCAGACGGTAAACTCGCTAGCGTCAATAGTTTGCCCCGTAATACATGCTAGGTTTGTTTCCATTGCCTGCCCGAAAGTCAAGCAAGTCAAGATTATTTTACCATAGGTCAAAAGTGCGCAGGGAGGAAACAGCAAAAGACTAGATCAACTGCACCAAATAGTCATACGTTAGGTTCTTGTTACCATACTAAGCAACTACCATACCATACCATCTTGTTACCAACTGAGCAACTTTCTCATTAAAAAAATTTATAACAAAAAATTAAACGTTATTTAAAACGTTATTAAAAATTGAAAGGTCAAAGACCTGTTTTTAGTCTTCAGCCTTTACACGAATTGTGCCAGAAAATGAGGTACAAAGCGGCAGAAGACTTTTTTGTTCATTATTTTTTGAAGATCAAATAATTTTCTACGGTAACAAACCAAATTTTTCATTGTACCGAAGCGTGTAACGAGTTTGCGGTGCCCATCTCCGCGTTATTGCGCCTGCGGAAACACAGCTCCTCTCAAAGAAATGTCGCACCGGTGGAAAGCCGTTGGCAACACTGTGTCCGATTTGAACAACCCGAAATTTTAATCTTAGACTTTCGCTCCGAAAACTAAGTTGTTACTTGCAGTAGCGTAGCCAGGGGGGCGGGGTTGGCTATAGCCCCCCATTGGCATGTCGACCAAAATGCAGAATGGGAAAAACACTACGTTTTTAGCACTTTTGAGACTGTTTTATGCACTGGAGTGGACTAAATAGTGATTTAAAAAATCTTTTGAAACATATATTCAAGGGGGGGGGGCTAATTTGTCAAAAATAAAACCAACAAACGAATGAAAACTTTGAAAAATGGTAAGAAATACGCAATCTAATTTGATCGCAAGTGTAAAAATGCTAAACATAGGTGTCATCAATAAATATACTATAAACTAAGGAATGGGGGGGGTATTCAGTATTAGTTAATTACCAATCATTTCTCTCAAATCTTTTTTCATTAGCCCCCCCCCATAATGATTTTTCTCTATAAACTGTATACGAAATAGCTTACTCCGTGTGAGTTTTATTGAACTATTCGATTTTATAATTTACCAGTATCTAAACAAGGGAACTAACATTTTATCATTAGCCACTTCCCAAATAGCCCATTTATGCCAACAGTTTATTCATGTTTGCACTGCCAATTTCTAAGCCACGTTTTAAAAGCATAGTTTTTTAATCAAAATAGCCTTAAAATGAAGTTATTTTTGCAAAAAAATGCAAAATTTTCGAGCGCTGGGGAATCCGCTCGTGCCTCAGGCGGCTGGGGGCTTTGCCCCCAAACCCCCTGCCTCCAGCGGCTGGCGGCTTCGCTCCCAGACCCCCATTGGCCTCCGGGGGTTGGGGGCTCCGCCCCACACCCTCAAAACAGCCCCCATTGCGAATTTCTGGCTACGCGCCTGGTTACTTGTTGACCAGACGCCACTCGTTGTAAGATATATAGAATTGTTTTACAAAAAATACTTAAAGTTTAAAAACTAGAAATACAATAGAAACCTCCAAGCATAATTAATAACCCATAAATACCAATTCTCATACCTCGGTATACATTTATAACTAGTTGAGTTTCTTCTTTAGCTTAAAGAGATGAATTCGTTTGCTGTTAGATCACGGTAAAGAATGCTAGACATTGCTATTTAGAGTATTGACACCGTAGCTTCGTGTTCACGCTGCACTACACGTACACTAATAGCAAAATCCTGTAACCAACTATTACAAAGATTCTGATTAAAATGCAGAAAGTTTTTGTTTTTATTAAATTTCGAAACCTTTCACTTTAGCGATTTTTGATTGATTCTATGTTTAATTTTATCTAAAAAATGTACAAATAAAGTAAATTTAATAAGTGAGGACCCTCGCTTAGCTTCTATTTGAATAGTGTTAAGGTACCTGTAACCCTTGAGAAATAAGAAACCCACTATAGGTTCTATTTGAAAATAGCAAGTTGATTACTGCTAACGACTTTAGCTTAGTTTTTATTTGAATATTGTAAGTTAAATATATCTGAAGCTCTTATGAGCAACAAAGGTCATAGTCGGCGGCTGTTTGACTGGATGACCGTTACAGATTCCTTCAAGTCTTCGATAGTAAAGGTAGTGAAAAAAGTTATTTTTTGCTTTGCTATTGTGAACTATTTTTTATGTAGTGTGTCATTTATGGTATCTTAAAGTAGCGACAAATAATAAATCTAACTTGAAGTTGAAATTTATCTTAAACCCAATAAAGATTCTGCTAAGTTTTTATTTAAATGCCTCTAAAAACCCAGCTAAAATTCTGAAAAATTTCATCTGTGGTGCGCTTAATTATCCACAAAGTTATATTGCAATTCCTTTATACTGGAATTACGGCAATATGGCATAATTTGTTTTTTCTTAGATTTTGGCATTGTTTTGAATTGCAATTAAAATCACAAATCGTAACTTTTATTAAAACTTTCACGCAAAAATTATTATTTCTGTAGTATGATTTTTTCACAATTTAGACTAAAATAGATTTTTTTATTTCAGGCGTATAGCTACAGTACCTGTAACTCGTTGTGTTATACTTCTGCGCTGACCAGTAGGGTGGAGTGAAAAAACTTTTTTGTTTCCAATCACTTTCCCCGGGGTCAGAAAAGTGGGCATTTGGTAAAAAAACATGCTTGAAAGTGGTTTTGCATGGTTGCATGCAAAAATGGCCGTGCTACCTCCCTCTAGTGGTTTGTCGGACCCAAATTTTGCAAAATTTGTCATAACTTCTTAAATTCAAACAGTAGAGTGATAAAAATTACATCAAAAGTTGCAGAAGACCCAAGTTTATATCTGCTCTAAGAAGACTTTTTCTTCAATTTTGCCCAGAAAAATAGTTATTAGCAAAAAACACATTTTTATCATTTTTTTTGTTTTCAAACAGACATATGCAGTTGTTACGATGGCAATTAAGGAGATATTTTTACCTTTACGACCTTCGAAATGTGTCAGAAACCATTGAGAATGAGAATTTTGTTATGATTGAAAAAAAACTGCTAGATATTATAGCATAGCCATTAACCATATCAGTTCCAGCTAACCCTTAAACTATGCTAAAACTGAGGTACAAATTGCTGTTTTTGCGGATGTCACCTATATTTTGTTTTCGCAAAACGTAGTAACAGAAAAGCTCTTTTTCTATTGAATGACTCTAAACTTTATGAAGTCGTAAATAAAACCTAACTCCCAAATATTTCATTAGGCTACTAAAACCAAAGCTATAGCGATATAGATAAACCACACAAGAACTGAACTAGCTGATACATCAGAAGAACACATAATTAGCAATACAGTAAATATTATATTTACTGAGATTTAGGCTGTAAATACTACGTATTTTTCAGATTATGCATTACAGTGTTGCTTACCAGAAAGTGTACAGTAGTAATGTTATAAGTCTTAAAAGCTGTCAATTTGTAGTTAACTTTAACATGGAAACAAGAAATCAGGCAGTTAAAGTTACGAAGATATTACATAGTGGACACGAATTTAAAAGTTTGCAACAGTTTCCTCCTGGCTTTTTGCCCACAGCAAAGCAGGTGATCTGTTGTGTATTGAACGAAGTTAACTTTTTGAAATCAGAGGCTGCTAACACTGTGGCTCAAGAATTAGTTCAGCTATGGACATGGTGCAATGTTTATACCATCAGCATATCCAGCGTGGTCAGAAAAATTCAAGAGTTAATCAAGGAATTCAGCAATTTGGACAGATACCCCAAGGCTAAACGAGGGACAACGTTTTTAAAAAAAGAAGCAATGTTTGTGGAGAAATTGGATTACATATTTGATATCTTTTGTGGAGATAAAAGACAAAGACGTATTTTGGAAGCAGCTCACGGCCTTCGCATGAGCAGCAAAGATTACGAATTTTATAACAACCAGAAGACTACAAGGGTTTCAAAATGTACTTCAGTGGTAGAAAAATTAACACCCAGTGACGTGAAATTTAAGCTAAAACATTCGTATTCTGAAGCGCCTACAACAAGTAAGATATCACGATTGGACTCAGACACAGTTGCTAATACAAAAATTGCAACATTGTCTGATGACCAATCTGTTTGTGATGCTTCTCAATGTCCTTTAGAAAATTCAATAGCTCAGATTGATGAGGAAGATTTACAGCAAAATCGTTTCAGATGGCCAAACTTGGCTTTTATTTGCGATCGTTATCTAATATCTGATCGTGCAGGAGCTGCAGTGGCAAATGCAGTAATGAAAGACCTCAACTCCAATGGTCTTCTTGTCATGTATGATGAGAGCCTTTCCATAGATTGCAGCAAGCTTAGAAGAGAAAGAAGAAAATATCGTGAAGATGCGAGAATGGAAGATGATGCACCGTTTTTGAAAGTGGATGGAATTTACATTGATGGAAGGAAGGATGCCGCGCAAGTGATGGTGAACAAAGAAGATAAATTTTACTGTAAAACAATTGTAGAGGAGCATTATGTTGTGGTGGGAGAACCGGGAGAATTTTATTTGACGCATGTATCACCTCCCGATGGAAAAGAACGATCGATAGCTCAAACCATATTTGACAAAATCAAAGATACTTCGCTGCAAGATAATCTAGCCGCAGTTGGTAGTGATGGAACGGCTGTAATGACTGGTGTACACAATGGTGCTATTAGAAACTTGGAAGAACTTTGTAAAAGGTCTGTGCTGTGGTCCATATGTCTTTTGCATTGCAACGAACTCCCTTTGCGCCATGTATTTCAAGTTTTAGATGGAACAATATCTTCTCCTGATTCATTTTCTGGTCCAGTTGGAAAAAGTTTAAAAGGTTGCTTGTCAGAATGGGGCATTTCCGAGTTTGTTGCAATATCAAGTCCTGATTTGCCAATACTGTCTGAAGATGTAGTTGATTCATTAAGTTCTGATCAATATTATGCGTATAAAATGTGCACAGCTATCGCAAAAGGATATATTGAAGCTGATTTGGCACTGTTGGAAATTGGACCAATCGTTCATTTGCGGTGGTTGACGTTAGCTTGTAGAATACTTCGACTCTATGTTTCCAACGTTCATCCAACAAATACTCTTGAAACTCTAGCTAGATTTTGCATGCAAATATATTTTCCCACATGGTCTCAGATAAAATCAAAGAGCAAAATAACTGATGGACCAAAAAATTTATACGATCTGTATCAAAGAATTCAAGTCTTTCCTGACAGCCAAGTTAAAGATATTGCCACTAAAGTTGTCGAAAGAAACGCATACTTTGCCCATCCAGAGAATATCATGCTTGCAATGTTAGCTGATGAAAATGAAGAGATTCGAAATGCTGCGGTGAAGAAGATTGTTTTTTTGAGAAATAAAGCAAGTGAAGGTGCACAAAGTACGAATATTCGTCACTTCAAGGTTCCAAAAATCAATCCAACGTCTAAGTCTTATCACGAATTGGCAAATCTTGATGAGAGTGATGTCGAAGAACCACCATTAGTTCGTCATTTCTCCCTTTCAGACATGGAAGACCTAAAATCCATGCCATTGCAGATTTCTCATCCATGCCACAACCAAGCTGTGGAGCGACACATTCAATTGGTATCCGAGGTTTCTGCATTAGTCACGGGATTTGAAAATCGTGATGGAATAATCAGACAACGAATAAAATCCAGGCATCTAATGAAACGGTTTGATACTAAAAGACAATTTTCCTGCTAAGATTTGCTTTATCAACTTTAAGATACAATTTTTGTAAAAGTATGATGTGCTAGCACCTATAAATGTACCCGATGAACCGTGCAAGTGTACTGCATATTACGTGATGTAACCAATACCACTTTTAAAAGGACACCTTCCCATTGCTACAACATTACTATGTCTCATATATAATGTAGTAGAGCGCCAAACTCTCTTTCAACATCTTTGCAAGCTATACTGTAATTATTTTTTGATTCTGCTTCTTTATGTTTTCATTATTGGTGATGATTTAAGAAAAAAAGTGAAAAAATCATTTTTTTATTACAACTTTTTTCTTATTCAAAATAGGAAAAAAGTTCTCTTAGAGCGGATATAAACTTGGGTCTTCTGCAACTTTTGATGTAATTTTTATCACTCTACTGTTTGAATTTAAGAAGTTATGACAAATTTTGCAAAATTTGGGTCCGACAAACCACTAGAGGGAGGTAGCACGGCCATTTTTGCATGCAACCGTGCAAAACCACTTTCAAGCATGTTTTTTTACCAAATGCCCACTTTTCTGACCCCGGGGAAAGTGATTGGAAACAAAAAAGTTTTTTCACTCCACCCTACTGACCAGAGTCGTAAAAGGCCCGACTAGTTCAGGCCCAACCGAATCCGGCTCGAACCTGCCCAAATCAGACTCGAAAAACCTTAAAATTAAAAGTTTGGCCTAGACTTACAGCTTCTGGCGTTGGCAATGGTACCAGTAGTGGGCCAAAGCATTTACGCTTCATTGATTACAATTTGCTTAGCTGCAATTGAAAAAAAAAGATTGACTGCAATCTCTGTAATTAAAAAATTGAAATACGTATTTTTCACACTTTATAATTTTGCTCTTCCAAGTAAGAAATGCTGTGTGTTATCTGCTGTAATACATACTGCTGTAATACATGTAGGTTCATACTGCACTGAAGACGGATAAACTTAAATCTTAAGTAGTTAGATTTACAAAACAAATGAAAAAGTTTCCAACCTAAAGCACCTTTGGGAATTTCAAGCAAGGGTTTTTTTTTCAAAAATTCAAGAGAAAATATACCCAACTATTTAATCTAAAACTAACTGATATCATAGCTACAAAACCAAACAAGGCTATAAACTAATGGACCTCTTAACGTCTTCTACCATCGGTAGCAATCCATCCATGAATCAATAAAAAGTTTTTGTGTAAAAAATACCGAGAAAAATGACCGAACAGTGGTCGAGTGGATAGAGCGTTTGCTACTGAAACGGTAGACTCGGGTTCGATTCCCAGTCGAATCAAACCAAAGACTATAAAAATTGGTATTCACAGCTT
Organism: Trididemnum nubilum; assembly: GCA_963965965.1. NCBI lineage: Eukaryota > Metazoa > Chordata > Ascidiacea > Aplousobranchia > Didemnidae > Trididemnum > Trididemnum nubilum. Next base: position 35,287,767 of record OZ014484.1, on the reverse strand, counting down.
AGCTGCTTGACGTTCACAAATTAAAGAGACAGTGTGAAGCCTCCATTGTTGTAGTAGACAAGTGGGCAGGTGGCAGCTTGACTCGAAGACCGAAAGGTCCCTTCGCTCTCTCCTGGCCAAGGCAACTAGGTGAATAAAATGTAATTACAGTATTTAGCATTTACAATATCAAATAGAAGTGTAGTGCTACAGTACAAGAAAAACTAACTTAGCCAGAAGTTTGATTTCCGGTTGGGTCAAATCAAGAATCATAACAATGAGTATTTAGTGCTTTCCTATAGGGATTCTAGTCAAGTATAGAATAGGTACGTCAAGTATAGAAATTCTTGTCAAATATACTTGACGTTCAGTAATAAAAAGGAACAGTGTAAAGCTACCACCGTGTGCAGAAGACAGGTGGGCAGGTGGCAGTTAGACTCGAAGACTGAAGATCCCGTTAGTGACTCCTGTCCAAGACAACTTGATGAATAGAGATGTAATTATAATTACCATTAGCGAAATTTCGAATCCACATTCCAGAGTTGTAAGTCGGGCCGGGCTTTTAGGGTCGGGTTCGGGCCGGACTCGGGCCTAAAGTTGACAAGAATTTCGGGATTAATTTGGAACTGAGGTAGTTTTTGTTTCATGTGCACAAAAATATAATCAAAATAACTTGGCAACATTGCTAAATTTTCAGACTTACCGTAACTTTCGTATTTTTTCGGGCATGATTCGGGCTTCAAATTAGTTTTCGGGTTCGGGCTTATACTTTCTGGTTCGGGCCTGAACTGGTCGGCCCGTTTACAACTCTACCACATTCGCACATCGGAGTCGGATCTATCTTTTATTGTAAAGGTTTGGTGCGTTCGACCTTGCATCCGGTTTAAGACACTTCAGTCTTTCCTTTCGAAAGTTTGTGTTGTGTTGCAGTTGTTCAGAAGTGGATGGAACGGCAGGACGTCGGCTTTGTTTAGAGTCAGCGAACCATTTTTCTAATTGTGCAGGTGCCGAGTTTGTGCGTTCCAATAGGAAACTCAGTCGAAGCTTTGTCGAGACTTTGGTGGCCGCGGCTGCGACTTTTCTGTGGAGATGTGTTGCCTACAGACGCATTGGCGCGGAGATGGGCCTTGCAAACTCGTTACACGCTTTCACGTAATAAAGGTTGAGAGTATACTGAAGGATTTGAATCTTGATTTGTTCTTGATACCGCATAGTTTTAATTTAAATTCTATCAAAATGGCGTTAAATACAAGTACTTTTACAATTCGTAAATGTGTGCCTCGAAAATGCTTTGCTTACAACTTGCTGTGGAGATTTGCGTGGGAAAAAATCCAGAATAAGGCTGCAGGAAAGATTTGTAAAAATTTACAAACAATTGAGGAAAAGCAAAGCTTCGCAGAAGCGCAACAAATACATGATGAGAGAATCACTCGACAAAATGAATTATATGGTAACGCAAAATTACAACAAATTGGAAACGAAAAAGAGACAGATTGGCGGAGCGTGAAAGACAAGGACAACAGTATAACGTTTTGTGGTTTGGTAGTGTGGCCAAATAAATGCTACGGAATTTGTCATTTTGCGTGTTAGTCATAGTACTGGATATTTGATTAATGAAACGCAATTCGATAAACCGGCGTTTTGTAAAACTTGACTTAATTTATGTTTCTGGTGACAACAATTTAGATGTCGGATTCTTTAGTTCGTATGAAACAAACACTCTGCCTCTGTCTAACCACACCAACGCAGAGCATTTTTTGGGGTTCGGTTTGCAAGTCTTTCGTCATGCTGGACCACTACAACGCTAGGCCCCATAAGGAAATAAGCATAAAGTGTCTTTCCTAAGGACACAACGACGCATTGCCAGTCCGGGGATCGAAAGTTTCGGATTATTATTTGCCTCAGACCAGTCAGACAGTTGCTGTTTTTTTAAACACGTAGAGAATCAAGACAATGAATGACATCAAAATAACTGCAATTTAATGCTTGAATAAATAATCAAAGTTTGTGCTTTATTCGTAGGATTATAGAGAAATGCAATAACTATACTTGCCTTGTTTATTGGTCTCGCGAATAAAATTTTCTAACCAATAAATTTCAGACAAAGAGAGTTGTTCCTGTTTCTTTTCACCTTAATGGTAGTTTATTTGTAATAAGCGAAGGGAAATTTGATAAAATTACAGGTTTTTTAAAACCAGTTCTCTCAAAATCCCCAAAAATCTTTAAAATGTGCGTGACTGAGACTTTTATAAATCTTAAGCAATCGTTTGTGAAATAACTTATAGGGGCTTAAATTCTATTCAGGAAAAAGTCTAGTTCGGTTCCTGTTTCTCAAGGCTTCTTTCTATAGACATAGAATATTACCGTATCTTATAAATTTGACTTCTCTGCATTGTACTGCCTTGAACTCGAATATTCCATAATAAAATTTCAAATTCCTTTACCTTGCTGAGGAAGGGAGGTGGGCAGCACAAGTCATAAAAGTTGCGCTGCAAGCATTTCCTCAAGCCCCCCAAAAAATGATTGCTGTGATACCGCAAGAACACGCGCAAGTGTGACGTTTTGAAAAATATAATTTACACAGTATCCGTTTTTCGTCCGCTGTTGTTCGTTTTAGTACGTAATTGCTTCTCCATGAAAAAGTATATATTCGTTTTCGTCCTCATTTTTATATAAACTATCCAATTCCGGTCTGATTCCTAACCACGTTATATGCTGGACAAAAGTTTTCGGAAAAAAAAAAGAATTGTTGAAAGGGTACGCTCTTGCTATTTTGAAATATCGCTCTCATCGTACATACGCGAAATTTTTTGAACAAAATTTTTATCATGTTACAGTCTGCTTAGTGCAGATACGGACTTACAAAAATGCTGACGAAAAACTGCATATTTTTTCATGGAGAAGCAAATATGTGTCCGTAAATATGTAGAAGTAAATAAGAAAACGGACAAAAGCGGACAAAAAACGGATGCTGTGCAAATCGATCAATAGATTCACTACTCAAACTGCACTAGGCTACGTTACGAGACCAATTGGCTATTCAAAACAAATTATGCACGCTGCAAATTAGTAAACAAAAAGAATTATTGATTTCCTCTCAAAAATACCTGCGTTTTAAAACTTAATGCGCATCGTTTGACCCCTATCGCTTTGGGAGGAGAGCGTCCTTGCCTAATGAAAAGAGACGCGCAGCGCTGCACTTGAAGATATCAGGGTGTTAAATTCCACTAATCAAGCAACTTCGGTGTCAGTGTTTTTTCTAATGGCTCGTCGAGGAAATCGATTACTTGTTACGATGCATTTGTGCGCCTGGAGCAATTGGTATTACTCTGAAGAAAGGAGCATGATAAAAAAATTATGATGTTTTTTGTTTAAAGGTATTGAACCATCGAAGTATTAATCAAGAGCTACCGAAACTGTCACTTCTGTTAGCAATATCTTTTAAGTTTTTCTGGTCTGACAAAAAAGTTGTGACAATGGTTTTTGTTGTTTATTGTTTTTGATTTGCGATAAGACGTAGCACTTTTTCAAGCAACTTGTTAAATTTTGTCCAGGGCAATTTTAAGAGTTTTTAGGAACGGGTCGTGTATTTCTGAAAACACAATTACAAAAATAATTTTTTTGCAAAAATTTGATTTTACAACCATTTTTGAAATACTCAATTGGAAAATTTAAAAAATCGTTTAGAAAAATTTGCAAAATATTTTAGAAAAAAATTTTCAACGAAAGAATACCCCTGCTGTGAATCTAATCAAAGTTTTGCGAGCATTAGACGAATGCAATAAATTTCCCATGATGATGCTGTTATGAAACCACCTCGTCAAAGTTTTTTTCAAAACTTTAATCACAGTTGATTAAAAAACAATTCCTATTTGTATTTGAATTGCGCATGCGCTCAAAATTGCTAAATAACTTGCGGCCCAGGCGTCAGCGCAACCTCTTAAAAATAATTGCGCAAGCGCTATCGCAAGTAAAATGGTTGCGGCGCAAGCGCCCACCTCTGCTGAAGAAACCTACAAGAGTATGTTGAGAAGTATTTTTAACTCAGAAAAGTTTTTTTCCAAATCTGCAAAGATTTATAGTTTATCAGTGGCAAATTTACAAAACTAAAAAAGAATTTTTGCAACTTTAAAAATGGGTCGTAAAAACTGAGTTTGGGTTGGACCTGGGGTAGCGTCGCTAGGCTGTCGGCGTCAAGATTGCCATTGGGAATCGTAGCATTGGAGGCCTTTACATTGTGTTTGAGGTGGGATTTCGTGAATAAATTTGACTCAAGTTGGCTTAAAAAAGAAAACTTTTTTGGATTTATTGGGAAAACACTGAATGAAGGACGTTATTGTACTTCTGTCATGCCAAATAGCAGTGAAAGTATAGTTTAAAATCGTCATTCAAAATTCTTAACACTTTTTTTAAAAACTCCTGGTACCTCAAATATTTCAGTCTTTATTGTCCATCTATGCTTCATTTTCAAATAAGCAGAATCCGTATAGCTTCAACAGTTTGAAACATTATTTTTGAAACCCATTTCAAGGGGAGTCCCCTGGTGATATTTCAAAGGACTTTCTAAAATTTTTTTGTTTTTTTTCGATCAAAAAGTATAGAGTTAGAAGTAAATGATGTTGCAAACATTAAAACAATGTTTTTAACATTGATATCAGAAGAGCATTTTGAGCAATCGCGAGTATGATCGGCAGCATCTTGAATGTCGATATTACATCAATGTAGAATCAGTCTTGTTAGCTTTTCGGTATTGGTAGCTATATCGTGTCTGTTTTGGTAACTTTTTAAAATATAGATAAAATTAACTATCAGCATGTAATCAACTTTTAAAAATGGAATTTGTGATTTTGACAGAAAAATTAAAATTTTGCTTTTTGAAAAACTATTCATTAGAATTAAAGATCATAACAGCTTGTGTTTGGGTGGAAAAGCTTTTATTTATTATGTTACGCAAAGCTGTTTGTGCCTTCGCTGCAAGGAGCTTTTATTCCTTTCAATTCTTTGGTTCATTTTAATAAATATAATTCTCTCGGAGTGTCAAAAGATATCTTGGTTGCTAACAAAAGTCATCTTCCAAAAGCAAGTCAAATGAGTTCAAAGGTAAGACAGAACTAGACGGGATGTGCTGAGGGCTCCTGATGAGAGCTAAAAGCTCGAAGCAGCGTTTTCCAGCTCTGCGCCAAAATGTTTGATATTTTTTTGCATTTTTTAGATCTTGTTTTTTATTGAAAAAATAGACCATCCCATACAAAACATTTTTTATCTTTGTAAATCAAAACTTTTTATAATATTTTTTTTTCAAAAGACAACCAGACTCCAAAACAACATGCTTTTTTAAATTAAATTTCTTTTACTTGAAAGTTTTAACTGTTTATAACCGAGCAACTAGAGATAAATGCCAAATTTATGATCAAAGCATAAATTGTGTTTTCTGCAATCTGCATTGAGTTTTGAGCACGAAGCGAAGGATTTTTTGCATTGCCGTCTATATCATGATATCAAACGTTAACTGCTTGAAATATGATAGCTGTAAGTCGGGTCGGGCTTTTTGAGTCGGGATCTTGGGGAGTTTTGCAAAATTTTCACGCAACTTGACAAATACGGATTAACCGCAGAAAACTCCTTCTTCAGTCAGCGCTTTCAACATCTGCGATCTCAATTCATCTTCCCAGCAACTTTACCAGATTTTACTTGAACCTAAAATTTTGAATCTTATTGATAGAACAAGCTGTTTCAGTCGCATTTAAGTCTTTGTTACTGATAAAATGCTCATAAGTTTGAACTTGAGTTCATACTTTGTTCTCTTAATTTTGATGCAATCTCATGAGGTAATTGGCCATTTGGTCGAGCAGTAATGCGCGTTCGTTTCTGGAGTGGAAGGTCTAAAGTTCAAATCTTGGGCCAGTCAAATTGGACGCAGTGTTGCCAACGTCTTGCCACTACTTCGATATTTCTTTGAAAATAGTGTCTTGACTACAGGCGCACTGGCGTGGAGATGTGCCCGCAAACTCGTTACACGCTACGGCGTAATACAGTGAGTTTACTAAAAGGTTTTATTTGAAACGATTTTAATACGTTCGTGTGAACCTACGTCAGTGAAAACGGTGTGTTTAGCTTAAAACTTTTCAACCTCAAGAGCTTGAAATTATTGTTGGTCGGAATGGTTATCTTGGAAGGGGATCGTTTGGAGCAGTACTGCTTGGTTTTCACGGAAAGCACGATCGAGTCGCTGTTAAATGCATTGAATCTCGACTAGTTCCAAAAGACTATGGCATGAGCAGGTTAGACTTCTTAGATTCTTTTTATCAAATCACTTTTTTGTTTTACTTATGACGAAATTCATCACCATATTTATACTGTCCTGTATTATCGAGTGATCGGTTAATCTATTTTACACGAGCAGGGGGAGCAAAAATGCCCTTCTTTTTTTTGTGATAAATCCTTCAAAAAAAAAAGATTTATATCTCAAATTAACCTAGCTTTAAGTCAAATTTATTCAAAACTAACTTATGAAAAATTTAAGTTCGCTAAGGTAAGGGAAAGTTTCCCGATTTTGAAATTTGCTTACGCTTTAATCAAATTTTTTGTTAACTTTTCACCTTTTTCTCCAAAATGTTTTTCAGCTAAATTTTTGAGCATTGTAAGAGTTTTATGCAATAGAGCAATAAACTGAATTAATCTATACGATTCGTTTAACAAAAAAGTTTGGATTTCCATTTTGCAGAAACAACGCTCTCACGACGAACGACAAAGTAGAACTCATTTCTACTTCGTCGCGCGGTCGCTCAACCGCGTGTTTTTGAGTCAGCGTGTCATGGCAAACCCGTCGTTATAATGGTTATAGCAAAAAATCGTTCAGTGTGAATTGGTCGTCGCGCTTACTTGTCAGGATCGTTGAAAACGCTTCATCTGACGCGATCGCGACGCCAGTGAGAATTGGCCTTAACTGTATCAAAAACTAAAAACTTTAGTGAACCTAAAAAATGGCTAAACGTAAAAAATTAATGAGTCTTAATAAAAGTGAAATAGTAATAGTTTTTGTTTAGCAGCTTTTAACTTCATTGGAAAAAACTGGTTGCATTTTATTTACTTTGAATTGACTCTTTGTCACAAATGCACAATCCCATAAACAATGAATGTTAGTAGAGGGCAAAAGACTATTGTATCAATATACATAGCTGCTAAAAATGAACAATTAACTAAATACTGTAGTGAATTCGACTCACGATATTCTTGTACTTTGGTCAAATTAAAAATGCACGCTTGAATAATAATGATTACTGACATGTTGAAACAATAGTTCAATTCTCGTATAAAAGGCAACTTTAGGTCATGTCAAGAATCATTTCAAATTAAGTAGTTAATACTGTGCATACAGCAAAATTTACATTTAGTCAAGTATAAAAATTAAAAGATTTCAGCACCAAGAGTAAAAACAAAAAAATAAAGGTTATTGATAAGTGCCAATTTTGCGTTAATTGTGACTGTTTAATAAAAATAAAAAAGCCAAAGCTGTGTCTTAAACATTTAATTTAAAAAGAGACGTTTCGACTAATTACTTGATTCAGGGGTCCTAATACCTTTTTTGTCTCGTTTACCACTAGCTAAATAAAAAAAATATAATACCTACATCTTTTTTTTTGCCTCGTTTGGTCCCTACCAAATCTCCATCATCTTGGCGGTCCACAAATTTTTGCGAGTCTTGCAGTGATCTCAAAAAAAAAAAAAAGAAGAAGGTCTTCAGTCAGGGGACCACCAAATTCTACGATTCTTGAAGAAAAAAGATCTTCAGGCTGGAAACCCACAATTTTCCGCAAATTTGGTCGGCTTGCTATCAATTGTTGGAGCTGTCCTCTGTTTGGCTTTTTGGGCAACGAAAATATGGCACAACAGAGATCCATTGCAACACTATAAATTTTTAATCCTAAAAATTGAAGTTTGCTTCAGTTTATAATTCAGCTAATCTATCCCCTCGGCAGGTAAATTCACCCCCGGTTAAGAACCCCTGATTTAAGTCATTGCCAATCTTATTCAAATTGAATCTATTTGAATAAGATTGACACTGACTTAAGTAATTAGTCGAAACATCTTTTTTTAAATAAAATGTTTACGACAGCTTGTTTAATGACTTAAGTAATTAGTCGAGACGTCTCATTTTAAACAAAACGTTTACGACAGCTTTGGCTCTTTTATTCTTAGTGAAACTGTTTCTCGTGACTGTTTAGTTTTTACACGCATCAAACTACATTTTGAGCATTTAAACATTTTCACACGTATACAATATATATCAATCGTTTAACATTGCCCAATACATTTTTTTATTTGTCGAATTTATTATGATTGTGTTTTCAGTTTTTGACTCTTGGCATTTCAAGTGTCAGTGCAATGCTAACAACAACTAAATTATTTGCATTTAGAGAAGAAAAAGAAATCGCAGTTTTGGACATGGTCAACGACCATGCTCCACATGCAGTTCGCTTTTATGGTTACGTACAATGGTTCAACGCGGTTGGGTTGGTTATGGAGTACTTTCCGAACGGAGATTTGTATGAACTTTTAATCAACACGGATGCAAAGCTCGGTGCTCTTCTGCGCTATCGAATCTGTTATGAGGTAGCTGAAGGACTTTCTCAGCTTCATAATTTACCAAAACTTTCTGCGTCTAAAACCAAAGTTGCCCACGGTGATCTTAAAGCCAAAAACGTGTTACTAACGGACGAACTCCATTGTAAGATAGCAGATTTTGGAAGTTCTCAGATCTTAACCGCTACTGGCAACACTCAATGTACTCTTCTCCAACAAACGCAACCATCAAAGGACTTTACTGAGATCTACGCTCCCCCCGAATTGCTGAATAATCCAGAACTTGAAAGATTTCCTCTGATTGATGCTTATAGCTACAGCATGATCATATACTGTATTTGGTGCTAAAGAGAGCTGATCCCGTTGCTGCCCATATGCGCCTTGTATATTTAGAAAGGGTTAGAAAAAAACAAGTGCCTGAGCCATTTTTTGACGATAGTTTGGAGGAAGAGTGTGCAACCGACAAAACTGCTGCAGAGGCGGTGAATGTCTTGAAGACTGTATTACTGCAATGTCAAGCTATCGATCCCGCTGACAGACCTCGTATGGATGCCGTGACAAACACATTGATATCTCAAGGTTTGCTATCCAATCACTACCAAAAAATCCACGACCAAGTAATCCATGCTTTAGAAAATGTAATGCCTTACAAACCTCGTAAGGATGAATACCCGTGTAATATACTCGACCAGTTCTTGCCACCTTCATTTTAATGTTGCAGCAATACACGTAGGTACCAAAACCTTTCGTCGATTAAACTTTTTTAATCAAATACTTATTTTAATCAACTACCTCATACATCGAATAATTGGGTCATAGTTACTCACTGTCAGCTTTGTCAAAACGCTGTAATTCAATTGTAAACGCTCCATTCAAGTGACACAAATTCACAAAATAATGAAATACAAAGCAATTTCAATTAGACAGCACATACAGTACGTTATTCAACCGAGCCAATCAAGCGCATTGGGGGGTGTTCTATTTACTCTGGATAATAAAACCAAAATCTAAAATCCTTCTTTGCCAACGTATCTTAATAAATTCAGATTATATCTCAAAAGTGATTTGTATCAAGAAATCACAGTATGGCATTAGTTGCAAACAGCTGTATTACTTTGTGCCTTTTTTACATATCAATAAATAAAAAAATAGCATAAGCTGATTGATGGTGTCAAACGTAAAATATAAATGTATAAAGATAATACGCGCTTAAAAGAGTACTGAAGGCAAAATCAATTGGGATTGGGGATATTTAAAGTTTGAGGCTTTGGGTAACCGTATAAAATTAAATTGGTGTTGACTTCACCTTTCTTGACCCAGCTGTTCCAGAAATATTCCACTACAAACATCACTTAAAGATTTCCCCAATTAAAATTTATATTTGGAAATTTAACATTCCAACGTAACAACCTAGTCCACAGAGGTCTCTATAAACCTTGCCATTGTTTAGCTCAGCTGAATTGCAGCGTTACCTTTGATGAGATGGCGTTTACGTTGTGTTTGAAGTAGAATAAATCTCTCGAAAGGCAGGGTCAAGAAAGATGGAGTCAGGGACAGCAGAGTTATAAGTCGGGCATGGCTTTTCGCGCCGGGTTTGGGCCTAAAGTTGACAAAAATTTTCGGTTTAATTCGGGTCTGAGACGTGCGTTTTGTGTTAGGTGCACAAAAAAATAATCAAAATAACTTGGCAAGATTGCTAAATTTTTAAGACCTAACTTAACTTTTGGATTTTTTCGGGTATAATTTGAGTTTCAAATTAGTTTTCGGGTGCGGGCTTGTATTTTCGGGTTCGGGCCTAAACGAGTCGGCCCGTTCACAACTCTGAGCGACAGTCTAATCGAATACGATCGTCCCAACTTTAGATATCCCATTGCTTTTGCCTTTGGTTCTTGTTTAAAAAAAAAGTTCCTTATTGCAAAAAAAGTTTGTGGCTATCACGTAAAAGTGAATCAAATTTCGAAACATTCATCAACAACAAACCGCAGAGAAAAAAATTATATTTTTCTGTACACTTGGCGAATAGCTACTGCTAATAAATTACTGTCATTATCCAAGAATTCTATTTGGAGCAGAAATCGATTTCCCTTCATTAATTTCAATTCTATTTTTTGCAGCTTTGACGTTAAATAAATATCATCATTACTGACAAAAGTTATTAAAAATCTAAACAACTTTTGGCAGCCGTAGCTGAATGATAAGATTAGATTAAATCTAAAGCATTTTTACTGGTTTTGTTAATATATTTGTATTTACTCTTCTACGGCAGATGACCTCATTTGCCATGCTTCATTGCAGATCAGGTTGTTGTCGCAGAACCTCGCCGATCTCTAAGTCCATCGAATGCTAATGAGATTGATGAGACCAGCCATGCAAATGGTAAGTCAATTATGATTGCAACAATTGTGATTATATCTTTATTCACAATATCGCCTTGGCCAGGACACAGCAAAGAGACCTTTCCGTCTTCGAAACAAACTGCTACCTGTTCACTTGCCTACTACACACGGTGGAGGCTTTAAACTGTCGCTTTTTATTACTTAATATCAAGCAGATAGGAGCTGTGAATACCAAATTTTATAGATTTGCCTTGATCAAAAATCGAACCCGAGTCTACAGTTTCAGTAGCAAACTCTCTATCCACTCGATCGCATGCTGATCAGTTCATATGTTGTTGTTGTTCTAGTGCATATTGATCCTCCGGTCAACGAACAGCGTCAGACGCTAACTTTTCGACTATCCGGACATTTTTCCTTGCAATAACTTCTTCGTGTTTTGGAGGAATCCGCACCTGTTTAGGAGTTTTCAATGATGCGATGTTTCTGGGGATTTCTTCGAATTCTTGTCTACTGAATTTGCTGCTAGTGCGAAGCCACCAAGCAAAGATAATCATCGTAAAGCATTTATCCAAGGACGCAACAACGTTACCAGTGCGCGGGTTGAACCCAGATCATACGATCAGGGTTGTCGTAAAAACGACGCCTATACCCTCTCGGCCACGTTGCCGACGATCACGTAGATCGTGCAATGTGCAGGGTAACTCAAGAAGTGTACCACTAAATTGTTTTGCTCGGAAAGAAAAAAAGGAATTGCGTGGCTCTCGATTTTGTATCCTGCTTGTTCGTTATCCAACCTAGAGCTACCAATAAGTTGAAGGATTAGTGCCTATAGTACTATTATAGTTGTCAGTTGTAATGCTAAACTTAAAATGAATGAAAAACTGGTGTTTATTTTTTTCCGACTGTCCAGCTGCAAAGATTTAAAGAATCTGAGTTGAAACGGGTAGGAATCCAGCTTGAGCAAATGATTTCTCGGTATGACTTTTACTGTACCTCATTCAAGTGTTAAGTAGTTACTTAAGATTTATTCCCCAATATTTTCTCTTTTTTTTCAAACTGAACAAACTTAATTATTTTATCATTTCTCAGATCATCAATCGCAAGACATAGGTGTGCATCAATGTGCAGAAATCATGGGAATCGATGGCGTGAATTCTTCATCTGCTGTCCTACAACCTCATCACACTGACCTAGATGATTCCAGCATTACTTCATTATGTCGAGAGATTTGCAAAAATGTTTGGGTTATCTGTAAAAGACTCTGCTGCTGCTGCTGAAGCCACAAACAGCAACTGATTTTTGTAACTGAAAATGTGATAGCGGAGCTGCTAAAAATTGGAGGTAAATGGAATTTTGATTTTGAATCTTTTCATCAAGTTTTGAATTTTGGATTTTTTGCAATTATTGCAAAATATGAGTTTTGGATTTTTTGACATTGCTACAATTTGATTTTAAATTTCTATGCGTTGAATTCTCCCAACCGCAAATAGTATTTTTTTCTGCTTTTTGCTGCGTTGTTGTAATTTTGTGTGTTTCAATAATTACGTAAAATTAATAGAGCCAAGGGCTGGATTGACCTTAAAGCTTAAATTGAAATCCGTAGTGAAATTTTTCATGATTTTGAAAATTTAGAATGACTCAAAATTCAAATTCTTGAAATTTGAGGTAGAATTTTGAAATTTCAAAATGAAAAACTTGAAACTTTGGTTTTCGAAAAAAAAGAATAATTTATTTTAATTTCAAGTTCTAATTTTTTTATTTTTTCCAAAAATACATGGAAGACTTAATGAACTAAAATATTTAAGCAAGATTTATTGTTAGTGATGCTTTATCAGTGTATGTAGTCAGTTTTTGTAACAATGCATCTACTTTTTTTGTTTTTTTGGTTTTTAAAACAACCTTACTTGAACACACAATTAAATTTTTAAAGCTTCTACATGCATATTAACCGTCTTGCACCTGCAAATATAAATGAACGGTTTTGATCACTTCTTAAAACAAAAATTGAAAAGGGAACACCATATAAAAGGTACATTACAAAAACAATCAAACAAACATCAAAATCTACAGAAGGCATTACTCTAAGACAGCTGTTTCACCTAATTTTAAGGCTCACCAGTTAGGCTTAGCAGGGCCAAAATGACAAATATTACTGAGATAAAACTTAAAAAAAAAAAAACTTTACGAAGAAAATGATTAAATATTCGCAGATAAAGTTCTATCCCATAGCAATCTTTGCCCAACAAATTACGCTAAATAAATAAAATATAATTTTATTTTTCTACATAGAAATGAATTTCTACAACAATTACTTGAAAAAAGACAATTTCACCGGAAATTTTTATCTGTTCGTTTTTTATTCATTTCTAATCCAAATCTAACCCAAACTCTAATTCTTACTCTAAAACTAACTTTAACAAGATTAGAGTTTGAGTTGGGGTTTGGGTTAACCCAAACTGGTAACGTGAGAAGCGGATGCAGGCCGCGTTCTCATCTTCGCTCGCAGATTAATTGTTTAGAAACCTGTTGTCTAAATCAGTGGTTCTCAACCGTTTTTTAGTATTAGAGCCAAACTTTTAGCCTCGAGGTTGCGAAGAGCCCCATGTAAACTTCGCAAGTTTATAAGTAAAACTGGTAACCATAACCAAATGCTAAAATCATATTCAAAGTTTATGTGACGTCATAAAAACAGCAGATAAATATATAGTGAATTGGTGAGGGGCACAAAGTCGCACAAAACCCCTAAATTTATGGTAATTTCCAATTTCGAGCACAAGGCTACTGCCAAAGGTAATCCGAAAAATAAAATTAAGAATTACTAAACTTTAGCTCTTTAATTAATGTAATACAACACATTCTGCAATACCTCCCCAAGCAAGCGCGTAACCCTAATCTTTGAAAAATAGGGGTGCTTGAACCTAAAAAAAAATTGTAAGCGTCTCAGCAGAGATGGGCAGTTTTTGTAAGTTTTCAAAAAAAAATAGTCATTTCAACGGCTGTTGCATTTCGCCCGTTAGTGTAGAGTCATTTGAAGAAACTAATCGCTAAGATATTTGGATTACTTCAAATACGAAAGATGAAAAGTACGTGGATCATCCAGTAGTTAGCGTCGGACGCTGTCCGCGGTGACAGGAGGAAAAATTCCCAAAAGATTTGAAAGCTTTTTAGCAGAATTTAACTACACATTCTCTTTAGCTTACAATGCCCATTGCTTCCTGTTCAAGTATAAAATACGTTCAGAAGCATGCATATTTGGGTTAAATATTTTGAATGACTTAGTAGAAGGGAAGGGGGATACTTTAACCCTTCTAGCTTCCTTGGTTATTTGCAATTGCAATCATTTAACCATTGGACTAGCAAAATTTGCACTCAAAGGCCAAAAGCAAAGCTGGAAAAATTTAATTTTTTGAAGCACTGTCTTCTCTTCGAGTTTTACAAATTTTCAAAGCTCATTCATTTTTTTTTGTTTATATTTAGCAATGAGAATGTCTGTCAGTCATCAGCTGCAGGGCGGGCATGAATGAAAATGCTGGTCACCTATATTATCTACCGACCATAGAGCAGTCATGACAACTTACGGAGCCAACAATGAAAAAAAAAATAACCTGAACAACTTGACAAAAGGAATTAATAGACCAACCAAAAACAAAAAAAATGAAGGAAGGGCGTGACTGGAAAAAATTACTAAACACAATTATCAGCACATAACCGCTAAGACAATGCACATAAACCAGTGCTTATCGACCTTTTTCGAAATCGTACACACTTTCAACTTTTACTTCTAATCTTGTAACCCGCGGTCTTCACAACACAATAAACTGAAATTGCATCAATGTTTATGGAACAAAATAAAACACTACTTAAGGAAAATATTTATTTATACCATGAAAATATTTCAACAGCCATTCAATGCGAACCTTGTTGTTGAATTTCATCAGCTAGTTGAGAAAAGTGAAGTCTTGTTTCGAGTGCTTCTCGCATGAACGTATCAACATCTTTGATTGCGTTTCTTTTTGATTTAATTTGAACAAGAGCGGAAAATTCTTGCTGGTAAAAGTATTCCGTAATGGCGTGAGCAGTGTCAATCAAAGTTGTAAACGGACCGACTAGTTCAGGCCCGAACCCGAAAACTAATTGGAAGCCCAAATCATGCTAAAAAAACCCGAAAATTAAGTTAGGTCTGAAAAATTTAGCAATCTTGTCAAGTTATTTAATTATATTTTTGTGCGGCTAAGTCAAAACGCACGTCTCAGGCCCGAATTAAGCCAAAAATTTTGTCAACTTTAGTCCCTAACCCGGCTTCAAAAGCCCGGCCCAACTTATAACTCTGGTTTCAATGCACCACAGCAGCTACAATTAGCTTAAAGGCGGTGAATCAGTCAACCAATTACGCCGGTTTATAATAGCTAAAATTGAACTATAATTTTTGATATTTTTTGTTTTAATTTTGGGGCTGCTGTTGCAAGGATATTCAACAAATGCAAAAAGATATCCCCAGTAAAAAGTTTTCGGAACTCTGAGTTTTGTTCTCCCCGCCAAAACCACAGTAGGCCTATTAGTTTGCAAAACTGTGGTTTTGGCAGGAAAAACAAAACTCTGAGTTTCCAAAAACTTTTTACGGGGGATATCTTGTTGCATTTGCTGAATATCTCTGCAACTGCAACCCCAAAATTAAAACAAAAAATATCAAAAATTATAGTTCAATTTTTGACTATTGCAAATCACTGGAGTGTGCTGGATAATTCACTGCCTTTAAATTGTCTCTGTGGCTACTTGTATACAGAGGTCCTCTTAATAGAAAAGTTACTCCTGTACAATCTGGTCAGAATCATAGTTCTGTCGATTTATAATGATACAGTGACACCTGGTATGAAAATAAATTTACTGTTTTGTTTTATGATATGTTGTACAATCTATTATAGTGGTACACCCTATAGGATGTACAATGCATCCGGTCGAAAAGGACTGACATAAACACGTCATGGCCAATTGATTGGGAAAGGAGGGGTTATTGCTGGTTGCGTTGGATTGCATGTTATTGAGAAGTTTGATTTCAGCCACTCTTTTTGTTTCAGATAATAGTAACATAAATCCCAATTGCGACCCAATACACAGTAATAAAAGCTTCTACTAACCTCTTATTCGAAGATAAATTGAAGGAAATTTATTGCATTAGTACCGTGGCATTGGTTTTGCTCTTAATAAAGAATGATTCAAATTTTGATAAATTTTTGATAACCAGTAGAGCAAAACCAATCGGATTAGAAAATAATTAACTTTCGAAAAATTGATGAGAGCCACAAGAAGGACCAGTAAGAGCCGCGATTGAGAACCACTGGTCTAAATTGTCTGATCTCATCTATGAGTGCAACTAATTGATAATCTCTTTAAATCACTTTAGAATCCCCTTTTTGTGCATGTTTGAGAATCTTCTAGGACTGCCTTTGTCATAATTTAACCCTTTCTTTCCCATTGTTGCCGTGCGGCAACACAAACATTTACCTTTCTTTTTTTAATCGTTTTTTTGTTTTTTTCATTTTGGCTACAATGGTAAGGTATGGCTATAAACATATTTAAAGAAGCATGCTACATCATTTTTTGCCTAGAATGATTTTTGGCTATGGGATATTGTTTTGTCAAACTCACGTGGTCAGTTAGTGAGTAAGTTGTGCTAAAAGTAGAGGTACTTTGATGGTAGTTTCAAAGGTGTCAACAGATTATATTTCTCTTTTTTCTTTGCGAACATAACATGTTGCTTAGTAACGAAACAGCATATATCCAGTAAGAAATGTTTCGGTTTCGAGTAATTTATTTTTTAGAATTTTTTGTATCTTGTTGTTGCCGCATGGCTACAATGGTAAAGTAGGTGAGTGATAGTAAGTGATATGCTGAGAGTTGGTGTGCTAATTTTAGCCTTGACTGTTTCAGATTTTTTTGTTTAAAACCACGTTGTTTTTTATCTTGTGTTACTGAAATTTGAGATGGCTGAAAAGTTTGGCATTTTTGAAGCAATTAATCACATTTTGCTTCCCGATGGTAACGAGTCCAACTTTGAGGATGGTGGTGAAGAGGAAGCAGAAGTGCTGCAACTTACTGAAAATGATCTTGACCAGAATTATTTTATTCCAATCTTGATTTGAATATATTTGCTTTTTCAACCAAAACAATAAACTCAATTTGATGACAATTTCGCATAAAACATGAAGACTAGGCTTCCTAATTGGAAAATCAGGGGGCTTGGACCCCTTTCTACAACTTTTTGATTAATAATCAATGGTTGCGGTATACCAAATTAGCAATAAACTAGGGGAAATTGAAAATAATTTTGGTTATTTGGTGTGAGGTTGCTTGCTGTGCATTAAACTTATTTTCCCAATGTTGCCGTGCGGCAATGTTATGCTGTTGCCATATAGTAAACAATAAATAATTTTTTTATCAAATTTTACATAGGGAGGGTAAAAGTAACACAGGGTGTTCGTTTCATATTTTTTGCACAAGGAAAAGATAATTTGGGAATGAAAGGGTTCACTGTATTGTCTTTAGACTTTTAATCTCACAATCTTTAAGACTGCAACTATGCTGCGTAATTAGATAGTCTTCGACAGCACGTGTGACATGGTGTCTCAAATTTTTGTTCGTGCAGTGTATCAAGTTAGCAGTGTATAGCAAGTTGGCTATGTAAAATGTTAACGTGCTAATCTTTTATTCCATATTTGCGAGTAATTGTACGCATTTATCAGTAATTGCTGTTTTATCCAGTTGGCTGTTTTTCCTGCAATAAAAAATTTGCTATCGTTTATCTTTATCCATAGTATGACCTTAAAGCAGTTTTTAACATTATAGTCACTAGCGTAGTGTCGTGTAGTCATTTTTAATTACTATTACTGATTGTTGGCTAGTTCATACATAGACTTCTTGTTTTTTCCGTGCTTCTTCTTGTTTTTCCGCCCCACCCCCCTTTTGGATCGCCAGGATACTATAATTAGCGTAAAATAGTATGCGAAATTGTGGCATGCCCCCCCCCCCCCTTTGTAACTTGGGCAGAAGGTTTTAGCATAGAAACGGTGGGCGAAGACGTTTTTTTTGGCCAAATACTGGATTAAATTTGAGTGAAGACCTTTTTTTGAGTCTTCACCTAATTGTGGGCCAAAAAAACGGACTAAATTTGAGTGAAGACCTTTTCTTTTTGTCTTCACCTAATTATGGGCAGGAAAACGGACTTGGTTTTGGGCTGGAAAATTTTCATTCTGGTCTTCTTTATTGTCAAATTTTTTGAATTTCCTGCCCTCCCCCCCCCCTTTCGAAAATCCTGCGACGCTACTGGGTATGTCTTAATTGAAGTTAACATTGGTTAAAAACTGCAGATTTAAGAGCTTCAGTCATAATCCCGATGTCTCAACCAGCTTGCCAGCGTGAAGAGAGGCTCACAAACGCAGCAAGCAACTTGTCTTCTTCGGCTAGGTTGTGCATGGAGGCCAAATTGGACAAAGCTAACCCGGAGCACATCTGTAAAGAGGAGGAGCTAAATCTAGAATTGTTGGCGTTAATCGCTGAGCAAGAGTTAAAGAAGTTAGATTCCAGACAAACCTTGTTCCGAGCAGAAGCAGAAGTTGAAGCAGCGAACATTCCTGTTGATGCCACCTCCACCTGTGAGGAAGACCGCATCTCTTTTTACAGCCCTACTTGGCTCCCTCTTTGTCGGCCGACAAGAGGGTTGTTTCCTACCTGAGTAGTCTAACCAGTTGCGTTACCGAACTCCAATGGAGCTGGTAAGGTTAAGCAGGAAAATGCTACTACACCGGTCCAAGCTCCGGTTCAACCATATGTCCGCACTCGTAGTCCACTAAACCCCAGTCTGGATGGTATAGAAAAAGCCCCACCAATACAAGAGAAAGCTGACAGCAAACCGAACTACAATGTAGCTGGAACCAGTAATCTAGGGTGATCTACAGATGCTTAATACCAGCCGACGACAACACGTTCTTCTTCTATGCCATTAGCTTTGAACACCGCCGAGACAGTCCTTCGACAGCCTCCTGGTCTTACCTTTCTAACCGCCTTTGACGGTTGTGTTGCACCTTCACCAACGGGTAGTTTTCCATTCCCGTTTGAATACTATATGGAGATTTTTTTGTCCACTACTGATACTTCAAAGATCGCATCGCAATGCCAGAACGTCACAGCACGTGGTACTACAACAAATTCTGCGGAGCAGCAACTCAATCCTGCGATTCTTGCAGGAGCCGGACCCCAGTATTCTTCGCCTGCTGCTGTTTCTTAATCCGTAGGACATGAACAGTTTGATCCGAAAATCACTCCTGCTACTTCAAGAACGGCATACCCGCACGAGCCAGATCTTGCCTTTTAGCCTGTCAACACTTTCGTTAGGCAAAATATACATGAAGAAAGGGCTGCTCTAGTTACTATGGCATTGCCATGTGGGTCAGCTACGGCAAAACATACATGAACAAACGGCTGCCCCAGCTACTATGGCACCGCCATATGGCCCGGCTAATCTTCACAACTCTTCTGGAAGACAAAACCAGCATCGAGAAATAGGATTTGGAGATCCTCTTACTATACGGAAGAAAACAGAAGCAAGGATAGCACCAGTAACGTTGGTTCCAATCATCGGGTGAGTCTTGTTTGTAAAATGACGTAGCTAAGTTACTAGTACGGTGCATGGGTTCCGCCCACTTCAAATATGCTAAGGTTGACGGTAATCCGCTGAATTATCACACATCTATTCGGCAAGTAGAATACCGTATTCTAAGTTCGGTATTTACTGGGGCTGTGACCCTGGCCTTGCTCTGCACTTGCTGCTCGAATGCGCTACTGGTAAAGCTCACCGGCTAATATCTAGCAGCGTGATGTTTTCTCCTGAGAGAGGGTTCAAGGAGGTTTTGGATCTACTGTACAAGACTTTCGGCAGCCCTCAAGCGTCTCTTCAAGTATTTATCGAACCCGTTTGTAATGGCGACAGTTGCTGTGTCCACTGTCCACTGCCGAGAGAGTGTTCATGCGCTTCCAGCGTAATCTTCGGGAGAGCTTTGTCAAGATGGCACTGGAGCGTGGGTTTGAAGTGGATGTGGTGCCGTTCAATCTATCAATTGAGTTTGTTGAACAGCGGCGTCGTTTATTGAGCTTAAGATTTGTAGACTGTTGCTGCCACCCAGAGGTAAATCGACGCCTCCAACTAAGCTTGGTCAGAAAACTCGAGCTAATTTAATTTACAGCATTAGAGGTCGTGGCACCCCACAAGTTAATGCAAAATCAGTACCGAAAGGGGATGAGCTAGCTGCGTGCAGTAGCGTAGACAGGGAGGGGGCGGGGGGGGCTATAGCCCCCCCATTGGTCTGTCAACCAAAATGCAGAATAAGGAAAATATCACGTTTGTAGTTCTTTTGAGACTGTTTTTTGCGCTGGAATCGACTAAAAAGTGATTTAAAGCATCTTTTGAACCATATATTCCGGGGGAACTAATTGTAAAAAATTAAAGTCACAAATCAATAAAAACTGTAAAAAATGCCCAAAATAAACAATCAAATTTGATCGCTAATGTAAAAACGCAAAACATAGGTTTTATCAGTAAATATATTATAAACTCAGAAATAAGGGGAGGGGGGTTTATTCAGTGTTAGTTAATTACCAAACACTTCTCTCAAATATCTTTCCATTAGCTCCCCCCCCCCCCCCCAATTATTTTTCTTTTTAAAATATGGACGAAATATATTACTCCGTGTGAGTTTTATTAAATAATAGGATTTTATGATTAGCCAGCAAGTAAACAAGAGAACTGAAATGTTATCATTAGCAACTTCCCATATGCAATAATGCAACAATGCAACAATAATGTAATAATGCAACATTAATGCAACCAGTTAAAACATGTTGCGCTGCCAATTTCTATGCCACGTTTTAAAAGCATTATTTTTTATTAAAATAGCTCTAAAATTAAGTTATTTTTGCAAAAAAATGCAAAATTTCGAGCGCTGGGGGCTCCGCCCCCACACCCGCAAACACAGCCCCCCATTGCGAATCCCTGGCTACGCACCTGGCTGCGTGCAGGTGTTGCGATGCTAGGAACCAAGTAATATTGCCAGCAAAGCATCAACGGATGAGTCTGTCTAAACCCAGCCGATTGCCTCCTCTCTTTACTGGTATTATGCTCTTACGTCAAAGACGTCAGCGATCGATCACTGCTAGCACCAGAGTAAGTAATAGAGCCCGAAACCCACAGCATCTAGTTCATTCAACTATCTCAAGAAACCTCCCCTCCCAGCGTTAAAATGTAGAAAACCTTCCGCCAAAGCCACATGAAATCGACTAACAGACTCTGAGGCTATTAGAGAAGTAGAGCCTTAATACAGAATTGATATCTTAACATACGAATTATATTAATTGTATTACTGTGCTGACCAAAACTTGTCCTGTCAGCCCCTGACCTGAGCAAAAAAGAGTGGAATACGATCACTGGTTTGACTACAAGACTTTGCCTATAACAGCTTGCTGCACGGACTAACGGCTACAAACTAAACTTTCAAATCAATATCTTCTGTATTTTGCTATTACCCGAAAGCAACCGCGAATTTATCAAAAAGAAGCAAGTAGCGCTGACCATTCAAAAAAGAGCTAGCTTTTGTTTATGTAACTCTTTTTCCAACAGAATCAACGTAACCGCTCTTTAAAAAATTAACGCACTCCTGCCCAGCTCTGACGAGTAAAAGGCGACAAGTGTAGAACTTGTAAACAGCATTGTACTAAAATTGAAATCAATTTCACTCTCAAAAAAACTCAAAA
This sequence comes from Trididemnum nubilum, assembly GCA_963965965.1. NCBI lineage: Eukaryota > Metazoa > Chordata > Ascidiacea > Aplousobranchia > Didemnidae > Trididemnum > Trididemnum nubilum. The sequence goes on along the minus strand of OZ014484.1, from coordinate 35,266,069 downwards.
ACTAATTATGAAAAATCAGCCTTAAATTTTTTTTTCTTTACGACCCTAATTTATCCTTTTTAGTTTGATTTTTCATGATTAGTTCAATATTGGCTTTGACTGAGTTTTTTAATAGAAACTGAAAAATATGCTTTTTTGAAGATAAAATCAATCTTATCTTCTGTACAATGATGCTCTGGATACACGTACAGTCGGCGGATATTTTTATCGTTGTTTATTATACTTTATTATTTAAGAGGTTATACTGTAAATTAAATATTATTATTTGACTTAATAAACAAAGCGCATTCAACAAAATACACAAAAAGAAATAATATTAGTGCACAATGCTTAAGAAATGATCTGCAGAAACAATAAGCCTACGTTAATACAATACTTATGGTAGGCTTGGCAGTTAGCCTCATTTAGAAAACCAATACCATAAGAAATTTAAATAAGGAACTACAGTAAATCAAACTAGTAAAGCTATACCATGCATTATTTGAACTTGGACAAATGGTAATTTTTAAGCTATTGCGAACCTTTCCTCATCCTTTACGAGCTGGTTTCATTAGGGTTTTGTACTGAGCTACAAACAAATAAATGATATATAACAAAATTGCGAAATTCAAGCCTGTACACTTTTTCCGTGTTTAAGGTTTTCACGTCACGTTTAAAATTGATACGATAGATCAAAGAAGGACTTAAAAATAATAATAATAGCAAATTCAGTAACAGGGTGAGCACAAACTCTTTGCCTGATTGCAAATTTGCGTTGTTCCCTGTGTATATGAGGTGGAACTTTCATATGCGGTATACCAATAATACTACATAACTTGAATTTTATTTTGATGCAAAATTTTTTAGTGTCAAAAAAGTCAGGATGAATAAAAGTGCAGTTTAACTTTTTTGTAAATTGGTCTAAGTGATTACAACATGACGGCAGCTGCATCAATAACAAAAAAGTGCAATGTATTTTGTGATTCCATAAAACAAAATCAGCAATTACAGTTCAATGCAATTTTACTAAAGAAAATGAGTGAACCCCTCCAAATATTCAAACTATCAAAAACTGGTACGCAAATTTAGAAAACTCGAAACGCTCGAAACTTCCCTAGAGCAAACAAATGAATCGGGGGAAATGGATCAACATCTTGACCGACTCGTTTGTCTGACATCACGCCTTTTGACTTTTTTCTTTGGGGCTATGTCAAGGACAAAGTTTACTGCACCCCTGTTCTTGATGTAAGCACATTAATTGCAAGAATCGTTAAAGCAATTGAATCCGTAACGCCGGAACTGCTTCAACAGACAGAGTGTGAAATTAGATATCGTCCAGATGTGCTCCAAGCCACAAACAGAGCTCATGTTGAGATTTATTGAATTTTGTTTATATGTAAATAAAACTTTAACGAATGTTGCACCGGTATACCGAAAATGAAATTCTTCTTTTTACATCCCAGCAGCAACATAAATTTATAATCAGACAAATAATTTATGCTCACCCTGTATACGGATTAAGCCTGGCGCCATGAAGGGGGGGGGCATTTTAAAGCCGTGTCCCCCAAATCACTGCTAGAGTCTCCCCAAGCGAGAAATGTACCCCCCGAGCAAGGATTTTGCCCCAAAGAAAAGTAGTGCATTTCGGGGCCTGTGCCCCCCCAAAAAACTGCTTGTGCCACCAAGCGCGAGTAAAGTCTCGTTCTAGGGCGAAAAACACGAGTAAAGGCCAAAACGAAGCTTCTTTTTTTAGTCTTTTTTTTGCGAAAAGATTTCACTCTGAAGATCTTTTTTTTAGTCTTCTCCCCTGACTTTGTGGGCAAGAACCTAGATTCGCGACATAAAATTTCGCCGCGCCCCGTCAGGCTTTAAACGTGCCCCCCCCTTCTGAGCAAGAGTTGAGCTCCAAAAGGGGATGAAGACCTCTTCACTCCCCCGAATTTGAGGGAAAAATTATCTGTGCCCCTTCAAATACTTTTTCTGCCCCCCCCCCCCCCCAGTCACGCTACTCAGGCGCCGGGCCTGCGTGGATCATAGTACTATATAGAGCTCAAATAAAGCAAAGAAACAAGCATATGCAGTAGCGTAGCCAGGATGGGGCGGGGGGGGGGGCTCGAGCTCCCCCCCCCCCATTGGCTTGTGAGTATTCAAAATCGCACGATTTTAATGCTTTTGAGGCCGATTTGTTGTGAAAAATTGAAAATAGCCCCCCCCCATAAGAAAACAGCCCCTTTAAAACGTTTGTATTTCCGAATTTGGCCGATAAATCAGACTCAATTTCGGCGAAGACCTTTTTTTTTGGAGACCACCTGTTTTTGGGCGAGAAAAACCTTCGGATTTTCCGAGCTTTCCGAGAAATTTCGTCTAAATTTTCGGACAAACCGTGTGAAACTGATTCAAAAACAATCAAAATTCGGGTCGAGGTCGTTTGCACTTTTCTCACTCTTTCAAAATACCCCCCCCCCCCCCCCCCTTTTTCCAAATCCTGGCTACGCGCCTGAGCATATGCACCGTTTGTTCAATCCATTACACTATTATTTTTTGTCATAGTTCCTTTCTTGGTTTCGGAACTTCATCTCATCTTTTTAGTTTTTAGTGCGGCTTATTAAATAGTATTTTGAAAGCAAGCCAAAAACTGTACTAAAAAATGAAATGTAAAAATGGCAATAGATTACGATTGTCTATGTGCTGTAAGATATTCACTACACAGGGTTTTAGAATTTATGCTATATTAAATTTTATACACAGCAGAATTTATACTAATGGTGCCTTGTATACATCACAGGAAATCTTTCGACTTAACAAATACATCCAAGAAGACCTGAAAAACAGCAACAAATAAACACAGTTAGTACGCAGAACCAAACAAAAAATTCCCAAAAGCTGATTGATCTTCTAAAATTTTATTGAAAAATATAGTGACACGAATTCTCCTGTCGTTTGTTGTAAATAATTATATTTCAAATACTCTTGAAATTAATGCTTAAATGTTTGCGTGCTCTCTGACTTCGGTGCCTCTTTTCAAGGCTTCCTCTCTGGTATAAGTTATAGGCCGGAAATCATTCAAACAATTAAAAAGTTTTTTAATCTAGCTTTTTTTTAAGAATCCTACTGTACTATCCATTTCACACATGGTGGCTATCGAATCAAATCTTTCAGGCCATAGGCGTAGCCAGGATTTTTGATTGGGGGGGGCCCAAACCACAAATCACACGCATTGACGTCATCAGAAATTTTCGAAAAAGTAATTTTTTCTGGGGCAAAGATATCGTAGAATGGAAGATCTGAAGCCGTAGTCTGATGGCACTTAGCCAGGATTTTGGTAAAAAGAGAGGGCGAAAACTAATTGTTAAAAAGTGTAAAAGTCTAACTTGGAAGACGTGTGTGAGTAAGCTAGTGTATTAAAACGTATCACAGACGGGGGTCTGGGGGCAGAGCCTCCAGCCGCCGGTGGCTATGGGGGTCTGGGGGCAAAGCCCCCAGCCGCTGGGCGATTTTTGTAAGTTTTTGAAAAAAAAAGCTATTTAAATCCCATTGGATCACATTTTGCACGAGTTGAGAGGCATTTCAAAGAACTAGATTTTTACATTTCAAAGCCAATCGAAAAAATTTAGTTGTTCAATCCTCTTTTTGCAATTAAAACCCAAAACATGCTTAGAATCTTGCATTATGGTGTAAAAATTTAATTGTAAGTGATTTGGTCTATAGGGGAAGTACCGAACATTGCCTCCTGCAATACTTTAGCAGCAAATAATTAAGTTCATAATAACGTTAAACGAGGGCCTGGGGTGGCAACTTTTAGATCAAAGCTCTTAGATTTCTCACAGGTTTTGCATATAAATTGTTAAAAATTTGCATTAAGGGGGCCGTAGCCCGGGAAACTTGGTCGTCAGTCAGGGGCCCTTGGGCTCCCTGGTTGCCAGTTAGAAGCCCTGCAGCCCTTTGGTTGTCGGTTAGGAGCCCAGGCCCCCTGGTTGTTAATTAGGGGCCCTGGGGCTCCCTGGTCGTGAGTTAGGGGCTCCGAAGCCCCCTGGTCGTCAGTTAGGAACTCCAGGACCCCCTGGTTGTTGGTTAGGGGCCATCTGGTTGTCAGTTAGGAGGGCTCCGGGGCCCCTCGTCGGTTAGGGGGCCCTTGGCCCCCTGGTTGTTGGTTAGGGGCTCCCTGGTTGTTAGTTAGGGGCCCTGGGGCCCCTGGTTGTTAGTTAGGGGCCCTGGGGCCCCCTGGTTGTCGTTTAGGGACTCCCTGGTTGTCGGTTAGGGGCCTGGGCCCCCTGGTTGGCAGTTAAGGGGCCCCCCTGATTGTTGGTTAAGGGTCCCTTGGTTGTTAGTTAGGGGCTCTGAAGCCCCCTGGTCGTCAGTTAGGGGTCTTGAACCCCCTGATTGTTGGTTAAGGATTCCATGGCCCCCTAGTTGTTAGTAAGGGCCCCCTGGTTGTTAGTTGGGGGCCCCGGGACTCACTTGTTGTCATTAATATTATTGTTAATTACTGTTATGTGCGTAATTACTGAAAAAAAAACTGCAGCTAAACATCGCCAGCTATGTTGTCATAACCTTTTGTCGTTAACGGTATTTTGATTGGGGGGGGGGGGGGGCCCGGGCCCCCTGGGCCCCCCCTGGCTACGCCTATGTTTCAGGCTATCATTCAAGGAATTTAAAGTATAAGCGAGTTTTGTTGCCTTTTCCAGTTCATTAAAAAAAATCACCATTTAGATATGAGCTTGCTGAGAAGCAAGTCTATTGAACGACTGGCGCATGTCGAATAATGAGATTCTCAAAAAAACTTTTCTCTTTCCCGCTAAAACAAAATTAAAAACATTGTCTTCTTGACCACCGAAGAGGGTTTTGAAGAAACAGACAAACAGTGTTAAAATATATATTTTGTTGACACATAAAGACAGTGGGGTAAAGTAACGAAATAGTTTTACTTGAGTAGATTACTCAAGTAGTTTTTTTCCGGTAACGAGTACTTTTTAAGTATTTCTTTAGTGCCTACTTTTACTTGATTACTTTTAGAGTGAAGTAACGCTACTTACGTAGCATTTTGATTCAGAAAAGTACAAAGTGCTGTAATTTTAAATTTGAACCACAAATTTGTCAGAACAGTCGACTTTACCGCGCAATTGTTGATTCAGTTAAGTTAAAACTGAGAAAGCTTAACGTTCTTCGTGGCCGACTCCTGGAAAATCAGAATGCCTTCCTCTGGCAGTTAGATTACAATATCAACCATCAACCCTACAGCTGCAAGCAGTTCGAGTCATCAACGTGCAGAGCAGGACATCGCTGTTTCAAGTTTTTAACTCTTATCAGCAGCCCTCAGCATATCGAAACCAAAGGTATTCTTTGAAGGACCATGAAGGACGTCAAGTTTTTTCAGTTTTGATTTTCGTGGTCACGTAGAGAGAGAGCTCTTATATTAAGAATAGCTTATGGCTGTCCTTAGTATAAGAGCCCATCGTTTTTTTTACTTGTTGGTTGCGAAGTACCACAAGCGAAAAATCGATTATTCCTGATAAACCCTATGTCACTGTGCAAGTCGTTAAGATTTGACCAGTCTGGCCCAAAGATTTCTGGGGAGTAACTTTGGTTTAGATATGTTGAGGGCTGCTGATGAGACCTCAAAGCTCAAAACAGAGCGCTGTCTACAGTGTCTAGCTGTGCATAAATCAGTCAAGTTAGTTGTTACTTCCTCCTTTTTTGGCTGGCAATCCTTGCGTAAGAGGTCAGACAGCCATAACAACTGCAGCAATGCCTTTTTTCTTGGTGTGCGAGTACGTACCAGATCCAGTCTGGCAAATAGCAGTTCAAAATGGTTTTAGTTTCACTTCACGTTCGTTGTTTGATGTCTGCCCCTCGCCGCATGCTGGCATAAATGTTTACTTCATTAAAAGCATATCATGAAAGAAGCAAACATAGATTTAACTTAAATTTGCCAAAAATGTGTTTTATGATTACCAGTAGCGTAGCCAGAGGGGCGGCGGAGGGGGAATCGAGCCCCCCATTGGCCTGAAAAGTATGCAAAATACCATGTTTTTAGGTGCTTTTGAGGCGATTTTTGCTCCAAAAATGAAAATAGCCCCTCCAGTGGGGTTGGCCAGCAGAAGTTGTAAAGGACTTGCTGTTATTTGAACTAGAAAAATGGATTTTTTTCTGGACCGCACCTAAAGTTGGTCAGGAAAACTGACTGAATTTGGTAAGGACCTTTTTTTCTTTTGGAGATCACCCAATTTGGACCGGAAAAACCGTTTCAATTTTGGTGAAGACAATTTTTTTTTTGAAATCACCTGATTTTGACAGAAAAACCACCTCAATCCAATTCAAGACTGATGAAAATTTGGATCAAGTAAGTTTACTGTTGTTTCCAGCTTCCAAAAAATCCCCCCCTTTGCGAATTCCTATCTATGCGCCTGATGATTAGATGATTACTAAACGTTTCTATAGCTAAATTCTACATAGTATGTATAAGCCAAAGATCACACACCGTACCGGTATATGCAACAAACATTATTGTACGTTGCTGTAATTTATTGTGCAATTACTAAATGCTCTTAATATGATGATCAATTTCGGCCCAGTGGAGACCCGGACTATTTAGTAGCGAAATGGGCTATCTACAATAATTTTGTGCAATTTAGTGAAGCAATGTTTTTCAGGCTTTGGCCTGCCTTCATATGTCGTGAAATAGAATTCAATTCAAAAAAATCCTTATTAATTTTAGTAACTAATCCAAAAAATACTATCGCAAAATATACTGAAATAACTGCATAACTTTTGGCCCACCCTGTAGATTCAGCGGTAAGACACGTCCACAGAGATTTTAAATTTTAGCATAATTTAGCAATGGCAGTGAATGAGTATTTGAGAAAAGATATTATAAAGTGATTCTATGGGATGATTTTCAAATCTTAAAGTCTTGCTGTTGCTCTTTGTGATTAATTGTTTGGAATATAATAACAAAAACCTTGCAGCAATTAGCATAGGTGGGCACAAGTCCGTTAATCGTTAATCCGTTAATAACGATGCTAACTTTTCCATTAACTCGTTAATACGTTAAAAAGTTTTTTCATGTTAACGGACTAAATTAACTTCCGTTAAGTGCTGTTAACGGACTAAAGTAACTTCCGTTAAGTTCTGTTAACTTCCGTTAAGGTTTTTATCGTTAATATCTTGCAGCTTCGTTGTGCATTTGAACTTGTTTTTATCTTAAAATTAGATTAGACTGTAAAATGTAACTTTCAAAACACAATAAGACCACCACAGCAATAAATATTTCCTTACAATCAGCTCAACAGCGTCAATACGTGTTCTAGAAGCGAGTGAATAAAAAGAAATGTAAATTACACGCAAAATGTTAACGGATTGACGGACTTTATTAACTTCCGTTAATTAAAGCTGAAAACAACGGATTAACGTTAACGGTGGTGTGAAGTTTGTTAACGGACTAGTGGTTAACGAAGCTAACGTTTTGCATTAACTTGCCCACCTATGGCAATTAGTAATTTATGATTTCTTGGGAAAATTTGCAATTTATGACTTTTTGGGTTAGAAGACCAAGCGCTATGTGGCAGTGATGTGAAGGTAGTCGACCAGTTGTCTGTCCGATTGAATAGTTTCTTTATTTTGATTGATTACTTTTGGAAATACTTCTACTTGAGTAGTTTCAAAACGTCCACTTTTTTACTTTTACTCAAGTACTTTTTTTGGTCAGTACTTTGTACTTTACTTCAAGTAGTTTTTTTGTCAGTAACGAAACTTTTACTTGATTACAATTTTTGAGTACTTTTTACACCACTGCATAAAGACTGATGATAACAAAAAAATAACATCCTATTCTAGCTAAAGTCGTTGAAAAAACAGCAGTTACAGATCAATTTGCTTCATGATGGAAAAAAAATCAAGTAATTTGTCAGTTAAAATTTCATAAACTTTTTTTCTACGGTCTTTGTTTAAAAAAACCTAATTTTAGCTCATAAATTGTCATTTTTTTATCACTAAACTACTTCTTAAAGTATAAAGAATCAACTCTAGATGTTACATTATTTTTTGTTCTATAAAATTTTGACGCCGTTGAATGAAGTATCGGCATATAAAGCTCAGTAGTTTTTGAGCTCAAGGTGGTATTAAGTTCAAGTACCCCTTCAGCCAATGCTTATTAACTTTTCGGTTCCGTTTACCTTATTACAGAGTTCCTCATTTTATCCCCCCTGATGAAAAGATGTTTATTGATTATTTCAAATAATTTTAAAAAAACTGGGAGTATAAGAGCGAGGTATCAAGGATGGGAGATTTTGAATGAATTTCCAATAAAAATAGCTCAATTTTTAGTCTATTTTTGTACAAATTGCTTCTTCGAGATATTATTTTTTAGGAAAAAGAGTATTACCACTGTTGCTCACATTAACTTACCAGCTTCCATTTTTTTTGGTTCACCCCTGCATACTGGTTCACGCTCACAAAAAATTTAATTCACCCTGGGTTGAACCATTTACCCCTTCAAGAAACGCTGCCTTAAGCTTGTCTTTCGGTATAATACGAATGAGATTAAAACCAAAAACACGTCAACGTTGGTGGCATATGTCATTAATGAATCGTTATTTTACCAAATTAATAGAGGGTACGGTACGCTTCAAACATTGAACTGAAGTACTATACGCTGATACGGTATGTTTAAAGGTGCCAAGTACGTAATACGCAAATTACAGTAAAAGAAAAAAAGGAAACCTTTTTTCCAAAATTACAGTATCAGATTGTTACAGAAATCATTATTTGTCTCAGCAATACAAAATAAAACATGCAGATGTGCTTTTTTGATTAATTTTAAATAAAGTTGTGAAAAATACAGCATGATTGAGTTTTATATGATTCACTAACTTTCATTTTTTCGTCTTTCGATTTATCAATTATTTGCAACATTGTATCCATATTGGTTGTACCAGTATAGCAGTAATGGTATAGCATATTATTTGAAACAAAACTGAAAATTAAAAAATACCTCATTAAACACTGGTAACTGAATGTTTCATCTGTTTCTCTCTTGAAGCATTCATCTTGCAGCAAAAACAGCAACATAATACAACGGCTTTCCAGTCCTTTTTAGTGGATTTCTCCTCCTGTTTGCCATTAACCTGTGGCGATTGTGTTTTTTTTACTTTCTTACCGGCAGCATTGTGATTATGCGTTTTACGCAAAGAAGATTTCACGCTAAGATGATCGGTGTTACCCTTTTCAGGAGTAGCTTGCAGTTTCAAATTATTAGTAGCCATTTTGTTAGATTACACGAAATTGCTATAACAATCTAGGAAGAATAATAAACTTTAGCGCGTAAAAACAATTTGTTACAGTATTCTTAAGCTACATACGAAGAGGGCCACACAGGCACACACATACACACTCATTTATTGTAGACCTAATGCTAGATAACAACTTCTAACTTTGGTGCTGTTGTAGATTTTACATTATAACAATTGACTTAATCCAGAGCTTTTTTATGCGTTATGTGCTATTTAATAGTCGTTAAATGTTACTGCATAGTAAGTGTTTTCTGCTGTGTGCGCTATATTAAAATTAGATAATCGCAGATCGAATTCTAATTTAAATAACAATGAAGACAAATACCAAAAAATAACGAAAAGCAATTACAGCATAACTAACGAAGAGCATAAAATCACTTTTTGATGACAAAACCTCAACTAAAAAACATTGCAGTTTAAAAATATGAATCTACCGAAGTTTAAGTCCAAGTTCTTTCATTATGATGGACAGCAGTAAAAATAAGAGGGGAGCAAAAATGCCCCCGTTTCCTTTTCTTGCTACAAATCCCCTTCAGAATTCTCCATTTGAGGCTTGCCAAAGTCACTTTCCAAAATCAGAGCTTTTTAAACCGGCAGCCCTGGAGGTTTATTTACCCTAAAGACGGCAGAAGGTTTAATGCACCTAAAATGCACGTTTTTCCTCAACTTTTTCAGAAAATGTTTTACTGCAAAGCCAAAAGTTTAGCTAAGAACCCCCAAATCCACAATTTATAAGGGTCAAAATGACCTTTATTTACCCTAAAGACGGCATGGATAAAAATTGCTTAAAATCGTTCCGTGGGGTTCACTGAACATGTAAATGGAAAAGACAGTAACTTTAGTTTCGGCTAACCCCCGACCGTACAGAATTTAGGGGGGTCAAACATGGCTTTTATTTACCGAGGAGACGACACAAAAATGGCTACAACAGTAACTTTCGGTTCGTCTTACCCCTTGAGAGTTACGAATTTAAGGGAGGAGCACAAAACATGACCTTTATTTACCTGGAAGACGGCAAGGTTACAAATTGCTTAAAACCATTTCTTGGAGTTCATTGTGCACATAAATTGTTAAAAGAGTTACTTTCGGTTCGGCTATTTCCCTGGCAGTAACAAATTTAGAGGGAAGCTCAAAAAATTGCCTATATATATTTGAAGACGGCAGAGGAAAAGTTGCTCAAGAACGTTTTTTGGGAGTCCACTAAACATAAAAACAATGGCAATAAATTGTGTTATCCTCTAACAGATTTCTTACTGCAAAAGTCATTGCAGTACTAAATATGGCTTTTACAGTATTTCATTTTATTTTTTTGAAAAAATTAGTTTTGGGTTGATGACGTTATCAATAACGAAGTAACGTAATGATAGATTTTGTCAAAAGTGCCATCGTTTTCAGTAACGTTACATGTGAGCACTTATCTTGTTTTTACAAGAATCGTACGACTTCAAAGATCGCTCACGAAACTGTTTTGCAGTATATATTACGTCATTGAGCCCATCAGTAGTTGAGTGGATAAAGTGTCTGCTACTGTAACGGTAAACTTGGGCTCGATTCTTGGTTGGGTCAAACTAAGATTATAAAAATTGGTATTCACAGCTTTTTTGCTTGACGTTCAGCGTTAAAAGGTTTGTGTGAAGCCTTCACCGTGTGTGGTAGGGAGGTGGATAGTAATTGTAATTACGTTTTATTCACCAAGTTGCGTTGGCCAGTAGACAGCGAAGGGACCTTTCGGTCTTCGAGTCAAGCTGCCACCTGCCCACCTGTCTACCACACAAGGCGGAGGCTTCACACTGACCTTTAATTGCTGAACGTCAAACAGGGAAGCTGTGAATACCAATTTTTATAGTCTTTGGTTTGACCCGACCGGGAATAGTCTTCAGTAGCAGACGCTCTATCCACACGACCACTGATCGGGAGCTTAATTTGAAGACCGAAAGATCTCTTTGTTGTTTCCTGGCCAAGGTAAATTGGTGAATAAAGTGTAACTACAATTTCAGAAATTTTAAGACTCACTGGTCCCGCATAGTTAATTTAAAATTAAAAAAATTAGCCTTCTGCAAAATTAAAAAAAAATTATTCGGTAAATTTTCTATGTCTTACATCACACCACCAATACTGTGTTAAATTTGCATCACAGTCTCGAAGCAACTGATACAAGTATCGTATTTCCAAAAAAATCTAGAATCTCAAAAAATGTGATAAATTTACCTTCTACCAGCATTCAAAATGCTAGTTGGCTAGCATTGCGATTGAACATTGCACAAATCGCTCTGTGGCAGAGAATTTTAATGATGACTCCACCTCGGCATAAAAATCTTAGATCTCTCAGCTCAAATAATTCAAAGAACATAAATTTGCAGTTTTTTTAAAGAAGCGGAGATATTTGAAAATATTTAATTATCATTATTTGCGCAAACAGCAGGATGTTTGCTTGGATAGTCAACTCATAAGTCCAATACGCGTATCCTTGTAATATCAATCAACAAAAGGAATTACAATGCTAATGCAACAGAACCCAGTTCTAATCCAAAAGCAGAGACCTACTTACAGGAGAAATAGGTTTGCTCAAAATGGTGGAAAATAGTAATGTATCACAGCTCGCAAATATCATACATATCTATTGGACAAATTTTTCATACATCAGCAATCGTTAGCAAACACGTCCGTCCTTGAGGAATGTGCTTCCGGTCGCGAATTTCTATTCTGAGTATTATTTTACAATGATCTGTTATCTGGAGCAGAGATGGAAACCGGTTGGGTCGACGGCACCGGTCGGGTCGACCGGCCGGTTGGGTTGCCGGTCGGGTCGAGATTCTTCGACCGGCCGGTCAAGCCGGTTGAAAAACCGGTAAAATTGTCCTTTTTGGCAACTAAAAGACATCTTAACACCAACCGAAATATACGTACATATTATATCATAAATATAACTTTTTACAAAAAATCAGTACTAACAAACCACACCTTTCGAAAACACTTGTTGAATGGTTTCAAGCTGTGGTGACTAATATGCTCTGACCATTAAGACATGCACATCCAGAAACGTGTTTAGGGTGGGAGTATTGTGCCATGCCCCCCCTTCCCCACTTTGGGCCACGGTACAAAGCAAAAAAGTGCAAAATATACTCTAAAATCGCGTAATCAGATTGTAATAAAGCATACATGTGGAAGAGGCTTTTGCTACCTAGCATTTTAGCATCATTTTAATCAGCTTAAGAGCAGAAGTAGCGCTGATTACTGATTTTTTAGTACATGCTAAACTCTTGCCGCTTTGAAAAGCCTTTTTTAACTTAAATTTGTTACACTCTATACTGGGCAAGAAAGACATAGCTCTTATTTCTTTATATCTAACTATCCATGGCTTGTTCTGAAGTAGCAGCATTTCTACAAACTGCTGGGGCACATCATATTTCGAATGTTTTCTAGCCAATGTCATAACAGTTTAGTGTTTTCAATGAAAATAATGGACGCGTTGCGTTCATCGAGGTAGTTATTCAAAAGCACTTCGTACTACCGATGAGTTTATGTATTGGTTTGACGTTTCGCTTCCCAAACCGGGAAGCTTCTTCAGAACAACTTGCAGTGCTGCTTTTGCAGTTACAAAAAGATAAATGAGAAAAAATAACAGCAGAAGATAGGTAACAGTAAAAACATACGAACATCACAACACTTGTACTACTATACCCAAAAACATTAAAATGATGGAGCAATAACATTATATAATATTGAAAATTATGTCACTAACAGCGTGAAAAAAAAGAATATTGAAAAATTATGTCACTAACAGCGTGAAAAAAATTAATAATATTCATAACAACTAGCTGCTTCATAAACAGTTTGAGAAAGTACGAAAAGGATCTATTGCAAAACATTACGTACTGGTAAAGGTTTTTAGCTGCACAGAGATTTATATTAATTGTTCCGTCGTATATAAATCTCTGTGGAGCTAAAAACCTTTCCAGTACATAATGTTTTTGCAATAGATCCTTTTCGTACTTTCTCAAACTGTTTGTGAAGCAGCCTTGTTGTTATAAATATTATTAAAATTTTTCACGCTGTAAGTGGCATAATTTTTCAGTAGTCCTTTTTTCACTCTGTTAGTGACATAATTTTTCAATATTCTTTTTTTTCACGCTGTTAGTGACATAATTTTCAATATTAGATAATGTTATTGCTTCATCATTTTAATGTTTTTGGGTATAATAGTACAAGTATGGAGATGTTCGTATGCTTTTACTGTTACCTATCTTCTGCTGTTATTTTTTCTCATTTATCTTTTTGTAACTGCAAAAGCAGCAATGCCGAGAAAAAAAAGTTTAGTGTTTGCTGCTCGGCAAATTGCAAATAATCTGTCACAAATAGCTAAAAAATTGTAACTTCATTTTTTGGCTTTCGCATAATATCATTAGAAAGAACGTCTAATATAACTTGGTATGTGCTCTCCAGTTGTTTTTATGCTTATTTTGTGCACGTTTTGCGCTGCTCAAACACAGGTCTTTCAAACCGAAACTTAGATAAAAAAAATTTTAAAATTGAGTCATTTTTGCAAAAAAAAAATTCTTTTTTGCTTTTTTTTTGAGACCCCCGTCCAAAGTCACAAATTTTAACACCTCACCCATGCCCCCCCTTTGAAAACTTTTCATTAGATACATTGAACAGTGAACAAAAACCTTCTGTAAAAATACTGGTCGACCGGCCCGGTCAGAAACCGGTCGACCGGCCGGTCAACCAGCGACGATTTTGAAATTTACCGGTCGGGTCGGGTCGAGAAAATTCTGACCGGTTCCATCTCTGACCTGGAGCATGTAAAAGTTATAAAAAAAGGATCAAATTTTGTTTAAAAGATACTAACGTCAAACCAAAGTTTAAAAGATTCGTCAAACCAAAGTTGTAAGTCGGGCAGGGCTTTTCGGGTCGATTCGGGTTCGGGCCGGATTCGGGCTTAAAATTGACAAAAATTTCGGGTTTAATTCGGGCCTGAGACGTACTTTTTGTCTTAGATGCACAAACCTATAATCAAAATAACTTGGCAACAGTTGTAAATTTTTCAGACCTAACGTAACTTTCAGTTTTTTTCGGGCATGGTTTAAGCTTCAAATTAGTTTTCGGGTTCGGGCATGTATTTTCGGGTTTAGACCGGGTTTGGGCCTAAATTAGTTGGCTCGTTTACAACACTGCGTCAGAGACAAAACAAATAAAAAGGATGTTTTAGAGAAAATCTTATTTCACTTTTTCAAGTCAAGATGGATGATGGTAATTTTGTAAATCCAGTTGCGCTACTCAAATTTTGCTGGAATTGGATCTGTAAGCGGTTCTTTAAATTGAGCTACAGATTCCCATAAATTGGCTAAATGGCACCACACTGTATCATGTTGGGAACAGCTCCACAAGAAAGGTTTTCTATTTGAAAGTAGTTCATGGCACAAAACCGACGTGATAGAAATATTGTATGGCAAAGGCATGGGTGAGCAAGTTAATGTAAAACGTTAGCTTCGTTAACCACTAGTTCGTCAGCAAACTTCATTAAACTTAATTTGTTATTTTCAGGTTTAATTAATGGAAGTTAATGAAGTCCGTTAATTTGTTAACATCTTGAGAGGAATTCACATTTCTTTTTTATTCACTCACTTCTGGAAGACGTAGTGACACTGTTGAGTTGATTGTAAGGAAAAATTTATTGCTATGGTGGTCTTTCTGTGTTTTGAAAGTTATATTTTACAGTCTAATCTAATTTCAAGATAAAAATAGGTTCAAATGTACTAACAAAGCTGCAATCGGAAAAGCTCTGGAATTGCAAACAGGGATAATTAATAGATCTACGAGACTGCAGCTTATTATTTGCCGCAAAAAAGAGCTCCGTTCTCCGCTTTTCTTCTGTAAAATTCGTGCTAATACGCGACAAGTGTTATCAGTACAAACTGGTTTATATCGGTACGATGAATGAATGGTGCAAGAAATTAACGATGAAAACCTTATCGTAAGTTAACGAAACTTAACAGAAGTTTATTTAGTCCGTTAACAACTATAAAATCACATTATCAAAGCACAACAGTCTGTTTCGTCCTAAGGACTCATCAGATGCTACTGTATAAGAATTATTATAAACTAAAACGTCAAAATTCTCTCAAAGCTAAAACTGCGTAATGTTGAACAACCTGCCAAGCGAAAACACTACTACAAACTGCAAGTTGCAGTGTTGTCACGTTGAAATACCGCACGTCTGATTAAAACATTGATTAAAAATCGGTTAAAAAAAAAACTGTGGTCGAATATTTTAGCTTGTATTTGTTTTTGTGCCAGCATTTCCCCGTAAGCTCTGATCTTTTGTTGAACGCAGTACGTTTGTCAGGTAAAAGAATTGCGAGTTTCTCAGTCAGGCATAGATTGCAGGATGGAGATCCGGGTTGCTTAGCAGTGGCTCGATCAGCAATAGACCATTGGATTACAGGTTAATGGCCAGAATCTTTAGCATTCCAAAATGCTTTTGAGAGTTTCGTCAGCGTTTGTTTTCTTTCGATATCTGAAGGAGTGGGTGTGTGTCGCGATTGCTGATACGTGGCTAGAGTACAACCTTTAATCTTTAGAATAGTTCACGTCGACTTAAACCAGAGGACTACTAAGATGTTAATTGACTAATCGCAAATAGCAGTTGATAGCTACTTCAGCTTCTTGAATCGCAGAAAGCAGCACACCAATTTTAAATTAAGACTTCTATTTAAGATTGAAACACCAACCACCTTTCACTGAGCAAAACCGCTCTCCTAAAACTTCCCGTGATTGCCCAATTCAGATCGCACACTAGCCTATACGGCTGCACAAGCCAACCACAGATACACCAACTCTGCAAGCTGCCTACGAAACTAATACAGTATCTAATATAATCCAACTCTTAGAATATTATAGAATATTAAAATGAGTAAAAATAAAACGATTCGCCTATCTATACTATGGTAAAAGCTATCGAATATCCAAAAAAAATTCTTGATACGTCAGAATAGAAAAAGTATACGAGCTTACGGTAACAAAGTGCAACATGATTTTGACGTCACAAACTTCAAGTCTAAATATAGCAATTAAAAAGTTGTATACAACCACGTAACTTGCTAACTGTTGAAGATCGTGGAATATACTGGAAAGGAATTACATCGAACATTCCAAATCAAAAAGACGGCAAAACTAGTAAAGCAGTCACTTTTACACTAAAGCTCAGAAAATAATCATGACTAAGACTAAGACACTCCAAATTATTATATGTACAATGTGATTGTAATAACAGGTCATGAATTCCGTTTCAGTGCACCCAATATAATGTTTGGAGGAGCCATCAGATGTGATCGAGGTTTTGCATATGACAGCCTTTTTGCGACATTCTCCATTGTGAGGGCAACTCGCTCAGTTGTGGCAGTTGCTAGGAGGGATGGTAGTCTTTGGCTACTGCTTGTTACTAAGAAATAAATAAAATAATATAGCCACAAGCTTATCGGGCATATACGAAATCAGTCGTAAATATACTACTACTTTATTTATTAAGTATATTTACGACTGATTTCGTATATGCCCGATAAGATTGTGGCTATATTATTTTACTGATCCCTAAATGCGAAGTCGTCGAAATTTCTTCTTTCTTCTCCTGTGTGTGATTTTCAACCAAAACATGGCCTCAAACAATTTTTGCTAAGAAGGTTTTTGTTGTGGCTGGATGTAATTGTAGCCATATTGGGCATGCAGCTGTAGCTGACTTTTAGGGTATTGCGGTTGCATACTTTTTGTAGATGGTCATGAGGGGGGAAGTGCTTATCGACGAGCTTTAGGAATTCTTTGCCAATGTTGCTCTTGACATTTTCGCTAAAGAGTGGATTAAACCGTATTTTATTGCGCTTGCGACTTCTTTTTCTTGCGTAAGTATCTTTGGCACCATCGTCTTTAGCAAGTCCTCCATGATAAACACTTGTCTTCATGTCCATATTGCACGGAGTATAGCGGCCTTAGCAAGCTTCTCACGTTTGCAAGAAAGCTCAGATAAGCGCTTGAACAATGGTCTATTGTTGAGCCTGTAATCAAACGGTCTATTGCTGATCGAGCTACTGCTAAGCAACCCGGGTCTCCATCTGCAATTTATGCCTGACTGAGAAACTCGCAATTCTTTTACCTGACAAACGTACTGCGTTCAACAAAAGATCAGAGCTTACGGGGAAATGCTGGCACAAAAACAAATACAAGCTAAAATATTCGACCACAGTTTTTTTTTTAACCGATTTTTAATCAATGTTTTAATCAGACGTGCGGTATTTCAACGTGACAACACTGCAACTTGCAGTTTGTAGTAGTGTTTTCGCTTGGCAGGTTGTTCAACATTACGCAGTTTTAGCTTTGAGAGAATTTTGACGTTTTAGTTTATAATAATTCTTTTAGAAAATAGGAAGTTAAAAGGTTTTTGACCCCCATCGTGCTAAATGTGTCGGCCAAATAGGTGTGTCAAATAGGGTTAAAGTGTAATGCGTACATGCATTGTCTGCTTTGCAAAACAATTGCTTTTATTTTTTGTTTCTTCAATCCCGAAAAATTACAATTTTATTTTACGGTAATGGAAATCCGGGAAATCTCGAGTCTGGGATTTTTAATTTCTTTCTGAAATCCCATCCCTAATCATCATCACCTACCGAATTTGTTTTTTCTACAAAAAACAGCTAGTGAATAATAACCAGGATATTTGATATTGTGAATTGCTGCTGTCTTCCTTCTTCAAACATGCTCAATGAACTTTAAGGTATACGCAATAATATGTTTATTTTCCAAATTAGGAAAAAAAGGGTTTCCTGTCCATACTACAGTACAGTGTTTTATGCATTTACATTCGTCACTAGGTATTATTCTGATAGAATAGAACATAACATCAATTGACTAGTATTACTAAAAACATCGTTTCTACAGTACACAAAGCGATTAGCTGTTACTTAAATTCGATGTACTGTCTACTATCTCCAATCTTTCAAGGTTCAAGATAGCTTTTGCCGATAGGCATAGATACTAAAATTAGTCTCTTTTGAAAAAAAATGCTTCTTTTTCTGTTATTCCTTTTACCTTGCTATTTTATTAAATGTTAGTTGCAAACATTAAATATGCCGTTTAAAGTAAAATGGCAATCTGATTTAAGTTTATGTGCCTGGAAAAAATAAGCAAAAACACCTGGATCACAAGATTGCCGGAGATATTATTTAACTTTTCATTGTTAAACGCTTCTGAGTATTTACCGCAAACAACCACAATCACTTTTCAATAAAGACTAACAAAAGTGTTCATACAGTTAAAAATAATTTTGGTTATTGTTTTCTCACTCAAGCATTTGAATTGATTTTATCAAACACAATTCATAAAATTCAATCTGTTTATTGTTAAAAAAATCTCACCCACAAGACAAATAGTAACTCTAATTCACATCTGGACAGCTGACGTATTTATTTCACCAAACGCTAAACCTGTGACTTCAACGCACCGCTACTAATCAGTGACATAGTAATGACAAAATATTAGGATATTATACAGTAAATCACGATGTCTATCGACTTTGAAACTGTTACTGAGGTCCCGTTGTCATGAGAAAACTGGCCATTCAGAGCAAGAAACAAAGCAGCGGTGTCATAGAGTAAGAAAATGTAAAAACATAATTTGAAAGTTTTTTTAAAATCAACAAGCGATTCTCGTATGTTAGTGCATTTGCTTACCAAAAAAAAATTGCATACGGGGCACTTAGATTGGTCAATTTAAGTGATTGATTTGCTGGAAATAACTCATATAAAATAAGGCATTTCTATCAAATTAATGAGGTTCCGAACTTCCAATTCCAAAGCAATGAGGCGCTCTTCTCAAACTATGGTATGCTTTCATTCATCCTCATTTTTTGAATGGTTTATCCATTGGAGGTTCTGCTTACGTATCAAAATTACAAACACTTCAAAACAAAGCAGTGAAAATAATCAGAGGCGGCAAATATATGGACCACGCTACACGATTTTACTCTAAACTAAAAATCCTTAAAATTCTTGATTGTACAAACATGAAGTTGCCAAACTGGTATTTTACTATCATCATCAACATCTCCCACCTTTACTGTCAAACCTTTTCGCTAAAGCTAGCCAAGTTGCGACACGATCATCAAGCACTGCCAATAATCCTGCCTTATGCATTCCCCTTTACAAAATAGTCAGACTTCAAAAAATCATAAGGTTCCAAGGTGTTAAAATTTGGAACAAAATTTCAACAAGCATCAAAACCAAATAATTTTTCAAAAGCTTTAAAGTATTACACTAAGATCGTTTATTAAACATGTACTAAAGTACGTATTACAGAAAATTTAATATACAGTATAAAACATTGGCATTGCAATTTGAAAAATTTGTCACATACTTCATGACAACGATATGGTATGTTTTTCATTAATTTATAATGCAATAGTTCAATTGGGTCTCAGGGTGCTGCAGCCTTTGAAACCGACAGACCAACTCCCAGTCTCCCTTGCCAAATTAGTTCCTCAATTTTAATTGTTTGTTTACGCTATGTGAACTTTGTGGCAAAAATAAATAAACTCAAACTTAAACTCATCATTGTAGATAGATATTAGAACCTTGTTGATTGCTAAGTGCATTGAAGAAATAAAAACCGCAAAATAACTCCATAATGACAAAACAATTGCTTACCCGCAAAGATCAGTGTTGGCATAACTTGAACAAAAATACTGTACCGGTAGGGAATGAGAGCTTTGCAGTTGACTAGTATTGTAGTATTTTTTAACATCTGATCAATTTGATAAGGGTGGCAGTATAGCCAACTGATTAAGTTTTCGGGCGTTTTGCACGATTGTATTTTTCTCAAGCATTTCAGCACGTGTTAAATTCGGCTTGAAAACTATAATCGAGATTCAGTGCTTTAGACCGTGTTCGGCATCCACCAGTCCGCGGACCGATGTCTGTCCTTGGTGAGTTTGTTACCGGGTCGTATACTATTCCGGATTACATACTTTGGAATATATTTGCAACGTTAAATGCAATTGCGTTTGGACATTTTACGAAAAAAAGATTTGATTATACGAGTTTTAACATCTTGTGCTGAAATAATTTTAGCTTGCAGTTGGTACAATAATTTTTTGAAATATTTCCAGTTTACAGAAAGTAGAACATTGCTAAGCATTTATGCTTATTTTTGATAACCGGTCCGCTCAAAATTTTCTGCTTTTAACCGGTCCGCAGTTGAAAAAAGGTTGCGATCCCTGCTTTAGACAAAACATGAATGTAAATTATGATTTAAATTTAGTTTGGATCTGGAGCTTTATAAAGGTGAATTTACACAGTATCCGTTTTTCGTACGTTTTCGTCCGTTTTTTTACGTTTTTGGTTCTCCTTGACAAAGTATGCGCTTTTTCATCCGCATTTTTATGTGTCCATATCCGCACTAACCAGACAGTCACATACTGGACAAAAGTTTTCCGAAAAAAAATTTTTGTAAAGGGGTACAGCTCTATTTCGAAATATCGCTCTTATCGTTCATGCACAAAATTTTTGAACAAAATTTTTATCTATATATAACAGTCTAGTTAGTGCGTATGTGGACTAATAAAAATGCGGATGAAAAAGCGCATACTTTTTCAAGGAGAAGCAAAAACGTAAAAAAACGGACGAAAACGTACGAAAAACGGATACTGTGTAAATTCACCTTAAGAGGTAAAATAAGTAAACGTAAAAACTTTTACCTTGTTGACTATGAGAAGAATTCAACAGCGTATAAAGTTAAAAGTGAGCTGTGGTGAGACGCAACAGATAGTTTCTAGGAATAAAGAACTGCTGGAGCTAATCCTTTCTAGTGCAAAGTGTGATTAGACACAAATCGCACTAGCATAAATACATTTTTTTTATTACATTCAGTTCAATATAATAGTTATGCTTCCCTGTTATCCTTGTTTTTGAGTTCATATCGATAGCAGCCCTGGCTATAAAGCAGCCATTGCTGAAGCCTACCTATTACCGAAATCTACAGGCTAGATCTACTTACTGCCAACATTGGAATTTGGTTTGCACAAAGTTCTTCTCCATCCTTTCTTCATTGCCCGATTTTCCGTGAGGATTGCGGGGCAATAGCACAAAGTTAAATTTGAAATCAATAAGAAGTATAGAAATTGATACCAAATATTCTGAGATTCGATACTTTCATGTCCAATGTGATATGCGTGGCCAAGAGGTGTGTACGACGACTCTGATCGTCGTTTGTACGGCAACCGTGATCACAAAATTTGGGTTCAATCGGCAACCTGGTCACGTTGTTGTGTCCTTGGATAAGACGCTTTACGATGATTATCTCTGCCTGGTGGTCTCGAACAAGCAGCAAATAAACGTGAAAAGAAGTCAAACGTTAATTGGAAAGTCAACTCCTTAACACCCTGGTCACGTTGTTGCGTTCTTGGATAAGACGCTTTGCGATGATTATCTCTACATGGTGGCCTCGAACAAACAGCAAATTCAGTGGACAAGAATTCAAAGAAATCTACAGGGATATTGGATCACAGGAAACTCGTAAGCAGGAGCTGATTTCTCCAACCACGAAGCTGGGTTAACCAAAGGCGCAATAACGCGGAGATGGGCCCCGCAAACTCGTTTCGCGCTTCGGAGTAATGCAGCAAATATAATAAAATATTTGATCTATTTGAAACTAAAACTGCAGCAACCACAATAGCCAACTCGGAGTTGTTTAAGTCCGGCCAGACTTTTCGAATCGGGTTCGGACTTAATTCGGGGCTTTCGGGCTAGATTTACGTACTTGGTTTGTGTTTTAACGTATAGGTGCTATGAAAGTGTGACTAAAATAACTTAGCAAAGACTGACTGGCGCCTTCGCTTAAGCATCAATACAATTATTATCGTTATTATTGCGTCGCTATTGTCAAAGGACCAGCAGCAATCAAGTAGTTTTATAATTTATTTTAACCGCACACGACGACCACGAATCGTTCACAGTTTTTAATCCTAACTTAACCTTCGTGCTTTTTCGATCCTGGTTTGGCTTTAAATTATTTTTCAGATTCGGGGCAGTTCACTAGATGAAACTTATATTTTCGGATTCGGGCCAGTTGCACCAGTCGGCCTGTAAAATTTTGAATTAATTAAAAAGTAAAATGTGACGAACGTTATATTAAGCGCTTTGATTCTAATAAGGCTCGATTTATTTTTTTTTTTTTTGTTTTATGAAAGATACACAAAACATGATTATATTTTCTACGTGAAATACGTCGCTGTCAATTGTCATGGACTTTTACTATTTTGATACAATCACTCAGCCAAAAATTATGGTAGTTTTTGAGTAATAGACAGCAACTTGTTAGCCTTATTGACCTTAATAACCTAACAAAAACTATTATGCAATGCGTAACCATGCAACATCATGTAAACAATATTACGGTATGTATGATTTTAGGGTGCACTATAGCGATTCAAACTAATGTTTAAGTTTGTTTCGCGACTTAGCGCATTTGTCTATCTGAATCTGCCACTGGCCGAATCTATCAAATCACTACTAGTACCAAGTTATTCGGCTAGAGCAGGGCTTCCCAAACTTTTACTCACTGCAGATCAATTTTTTTCACTAAACGTCTTCAAAAACTGCGTAAACAAAGTGCATTTTTGTCCAACTATCCTTGAAATATTATACATTGTTTCAAGTAAGAAGTTGATTGTCAATAATTAAAGTGGATCGTTTTTTACTTATTTTGTTTTCGAATTTTAGATAGCTAGTAACGAAAAGTGGCACATGCATGAGAAATCAACGTGTGCAAAATTTTGGCGGTGGTGGGTGTGGTTTTCTGCTCCCGCATGAAGGTGAAAAGTTCAAATTTTGCAAAAACTCACATTTTTTTAAATCTTGCAAATTGTTGCAAGTCCAAATTTTTATCATGGCTAGTCATAAAATGAAATATTTTGGTTTCCAGAATGCGTTGTTAAAGTTTTAGAGCTGTTAGTTGAGGTTTCAAGGTCTCCCTTTACAATCATTTTTCTTAATTTTTGCTAAAATTTGGCAAAATTTCAGAAAATTGGTAAAAACGTTCTTATTCAAAAAATATGTTTTATAATGGTTAAATCATCAAGTAAACATCGCTTTATATTATGTTTGGAGTTGTCAACGTGGAAGTAAAGGGTTAAAGAAGAAAAATAGAATAGAGGGAGAAGGTCGGTAAGAAGACCTAATAATATGCAGATATCCGCAATTGCTTTTTGTGCTAGAATAAACAATTTTAGCAGAATTGATGACATTGCGATGTTTTGTAAAAGAACAACAGACCAACGTTCTTTATTGTCATAACAAGAATAAAAGTGAATACTTCTCAAGTCCTCAAAAATTCTCTAATACTTTTCTAAAACAAAACGTTGTTTGCTATTTTTGCAACAAAAAGTTGGTACTCGGCTGAAGTTTTTTCTTGCAAACAGGAGGAACGGTGTCGCTATTTCGCAGCTACTCCAACCAATTTTTTTTACAATATTTTTATATTTTTTGATCTATTTTTTTACTGTAAAATCACAAAAAAACGCCTAACGGATGAGAGCTCCGCCCTCAGGCCCCAGTCTGTGACACGCTTGAGTTGCATTAGCTTCTATAGCACAGGGTCTAAACTAGACAATTTTTGTGCAAAACAATTTACTTTTGGTTCACTCTCTTCAGCAAAACCTTGGTTGCGTGTTTGGAAGCATTCACTGCTTCAAACAGATTTTTCAAGCAATTAGGGGCCGCAGACGAAGCGAGATAAGATACGCTGCCTGCCTCATAGGTAACTGTTTTAGAAATGAATACAGAATTTTTAGAATACAAAATGATTTGTAGCGGTACAAGATCTGATAATCAGTTATCATATCCAAAAGCTCAATCCATTTTAGTCCCCCCACTTTTGGCTTGTGTCCCCTCATTTTGTTTGCTCTGGCAACGGCACTGGGATGATGGCTGTAGCTTAGCTGACCGGTCCGTCTGTCACCTCAAAGTTTTGAAACAATTCTGACTTTCACGGTTAACACTAAAAGTGTTGAAAAGCAGTTGTAGTGATAGCCATTCATTGGCTGTAATGTTGCTATTATGATACAGCGTATTCAATCTGTGATTTTCAATCGAGGTTCATACTTAATCTAGCTTGAAAACTATAAACATGTGAAAAAGCGAACAGTTTTAGAATTTTACTCCCAAACTACTTCATTATTCTAATAAACGCATTTGTCAACAATGACCAAAAAAGATTTAAGTCCAAATCCTTGTTTAAAAATTGCAGCAAAATACAGTGTCATTGGATACCGAAAATTTTGCATAATCGCATCACACCGCTTGCTGGTGAAAAAAATTCCAATCAGATATCTCAAAAATATTTCACCTACACAGATTCTTAAAATTGTTTAATTGCTAACCAGAATCAAATATTTGGCTCACAATTTAAAACAACCTTGGATTGGTAAAATACCGTTGGATTACTCTGATAAAGGTGTCTATTTCATTGCAAACTTCAATAGAGCAGAAATTACCCCAAATACTATAGACTCAAAAAAAATCTTTTTGGCTATGGTACAAAAACAGAATTTTTGCTGTACCGGAACTGGTTTTTTGAAAATAAATTACCACTAGGTCGAAAATTGTAATAGAAAAGTTATTTTTCGGAAACAGCAATACAAAAAAGATTGGATGGGTTGTTAAGGTTCGGACGCTAGTCTCTAGACACATTTCGACGCTGGAACAATTCGAAAATGTAGCATTAAATGACAGACTAAGAATTTAAATTGCAGTGCAATGATATCAAAAAAGTTAACGTAAAATTCTCTTTTGACGCTGAAACGCGAGCTAACTACCATATTTTTGTTGCAAAAAAAAGCAATTATGGCAATTTTTATTGAGACAAAGTATTTAAGGAGTATTGTTTTATTCTTGTTATGACAATAAAAAACATGGACCTATTATTCTTTCACACAACATTGCAATGCTTTCTGCTGAAAATTTTGATTGTACAAAAAGTAATTACGGATATCTGCATACGAGGTGTGTTTGAAAAGTAACGGACTGGGTCTATAAATGTTTTATTTTACATGACAAGTAAATTTTACAACATGTCGCCTTCAAAGTAATCTCCTTGGGCTTGAATGCACTTTTCCAATCTCCTGTGCTACGCTTTCACGCACTCCTGGAAGGATTCCTCCGGGATCGCTCGGAGCTCTCTCGTCACGGCTGTTTTAATGGCTTCTGAATCATGAAAACGAGTTCCTTTGATGACTTCCTTGAGTTTGGAAACAAAAAGAAGTCACAAGAGGCCAGATCTGGAGAGTAGGGTGGTTGCTCCAGCAAAGCTATGTTATTTTTGGCAAGAAACTCCCGAATTCCCAAGGCATTATGAGCTGGAGCATTGTCATGATGAAGCAGCCATGACCTCGTTTCCCACAGTGAGGGAGAAAAGTAGAGATTCTTTTCTCCTTCACTGAACACATCAGACTCGCAAGATGTTTTTGTAGACGTGCTGATTAATAGTTTGGCCTTGTCGCAAGAATTCTGCGTGGACAATTCCATGGACATCAAAAAAACCGACCAGCATCACCTTGGTTGTGAACTTGAACACCCTCTCCTTTTTGGGTCTTGGTGACAATGCGCTCTTTTATTCAAGGCTTTGCCATTTGGTGATTGGATTGTACTCCAAGATCCATACTCATCACCAGTTTTTAACTCTTTTCAGCAAGTTGGGTTCAGTTTCGAGCTGCTCCAAAATGTCTTGACATACTTGCACACGTCGCTCTTTTTGTCCTTTATTCAGCAACCTTGGTACCATTTTTGCACAGATTTTCCTCATCTCCAGATCTTCCATGATGATCCTCCATACCCTCTCACTATTCATACCCAGCTCATCTACTATCATTCTAACAGTTAAGACGGCGATCACTCTGCACCTTTTGTCTCACACGCTCAACATTTTCATTTGTTCTGCTTGTAAATAGCCTCCCACTCCTGTGATCATCTTCCACCTCTTCTCTTCCCTCTTTGAACATCCCGTACCACTCAAAAAGACGAGTTCTTGACATCGTGCCATCACCATATAGTTCTTGAAGCAACTTTAGTGCTTCAGTTGGAGTTTTTCCAAGACGGACAAGAAATTTCAGGTTGATTCGTTGTTCGACGCTCATCCTTCGCATCAAAGAAAAAAAAAGCCAAAAATTCTTTTATTTCTCAAATTTTCACGTAACGATCACAAAGAAAATGCCTTGACAGAAAATCGTGCAGAAAAGAATGTAGTTGCCACAGAATGCTGAAATTAAGTTTTTGAAACGATACGACATTGTGACATCATAGAAAGCAATGCTCTTTTCTCTGCGATAAAAGTTGTTCGTGCAGCTTGCAGAGCCTAGTTACTTTTCAAACACACCTCGCATTATTAGATTTTCCTTCCGACCTCCACCCACTACTCGATTTTTCTTTGCTTACCCTTTACTTCCGCGTTGACAACTCCAAACATAATATAAAACGATGTTGACTAGATCAATCAATCGTTATAAACATAGTTTTTGAATTACAACGTTTTCAACAGTTTTCTGAATTTTTGCCAAATTTTAGCAAAATTCAAAAAAAAGTGGTTACAAAGCGAGACCTTGAAGCCTATCGGCCAGTTGGTCGAGTGGTAAAGCGTTTGTCTCCGGAGCGGGAGGTTAGAGGTCCAAACCTTGGGCCGGTCAACTTCGACACAGTGTTGCCAACGGCTTGCCACGGCTGCGGCATTTCTTCGAAAGAAACTGTGTTGCCCGAGCGCAATGACGCAGAGATGAGCCCTGCAAACTCGTTACACGCTTCTGCGTATTACAGCGAGTATAATGAACTATTTGATTTGACCTTGAAACCTCAACTAGCAGCTTAAAACTTTAACAATATATTCTGGAAACCTAAATATTTTATTTCGTGACTACAGTTATACAGTAATAAAAAATTGGACTTGCAACAATTTGCAAGAAGATTTAAAAATACGTTATTTTGCCAAATTTGAAATTTTTACTCCGCAAGCGGGGCAGAAAACCACATTCAAAATTGCAAAAAAATTGCTTAGGTTATTTTCTCATCCATATGCCATTTTTGTTACTAGCCATCTAAAATTTTAAAAAAAGTAAAAAACGAAAGAAGATCGTTCAAAATAATCTACCCTAAATCAACAAATAAGGCCGTTTTATGTCGGTGTCCGTCCAAATTATACACTATGCAAAAGAGAAAACAGCTGGTTTTGATCGACTTCAGTTTTTAGCTGCACAACAAAAGCGAAACAACTCTACATTCAGCCGCACTATTTGGATGTTGCATAATATAGGAGTGGGGGAGGGGGCGGCGTTTGAACCAAAAGCTAAAAATGTTTTCAGCTAGGAAAATGTCTATGCATCCAACGGCATGTTACTCCGTTTAATGTAAATCATGAACGGGGCCTTGGAACGAGCCCCAAGTTGCCTGAGATTATGAGAGTCCGTAATTTTTTTTGTAATATAAAAAGAAAAACTATTTTAACGCGATTTGGATGACATTATGCACGTTTTCAGAGTCATTTGAGAGAACTTAGTAACTAAGAATTGAAAACTATTCAAAAGATTGCTCAGCCTTTTTAGTTCCTTCCTTATTTGCTATAAGTCGAATCCAAAACACGTAGAAAAGTTTGTGAAGAGATCAAAAAAAAGGCAGCGAGTTGCGGCTCTGGCAGTAAAGTAGGCGCTCGTTTTGTGATTTTTATCTGTGGCGGCAAACGAGAAGTTGCGAGTTCGAATCCTATGGACAATAATAAAATAGCTCGCGCAAAAGTTGTAGCTTACAAACTCCAATAGAATCCAATCAAAGAGAAAATCACGTGTCCTTTTGCTTATGAAAATTAAAGGCATAAAGCGCACAAACTGGAACAAAATACGTTAACCAGCACTAACACTTTCAAAAGCTCAAAAATCGAAACCACAAGTTCAAAACACACAAAAAGCAAGCAAATGTCGAGCATGCAAAGTACGCAAAGCAATTACTGAAAATATTTTCCTCTCCTAAACGCGCGTATAATCTCAACAAACTTGATAGTTCCAAAATTTTGGCAATAATACAGAGCACGAGAAAATGGAATTTGACTGAGAAAATCAGATACTGAGAAAAAATATTGCAGCTCCAAACGTAAAAATTTTCACAACATCCCCAAACCATGTCAAAATATTTTTAAAACCCTATTGATATCAAGAACAATTAGCTTTCCAGCTCAAGTCCTTAGAAATTTGATTCTTAGGAGGTCTAATTTCAGGGTGGCATCTCTAAGCTATGTCAAAATATTTTTCTCCAAAATAATTATTTTCTGATTGAAATCCCAAACAACGTCAAAATGCTTTTGTCAACTACATAATGACTGAATCTAATGAAAGCATCTAGCTTAAGCCATCAAAAAATCACTTGTTAGAGGCAAAATCAGCAGGTCCAGGTGGGTGACGTCCCCAAACTATGTCTAAGTATTTGTATCTTAAATATTTATTGATATGATTAATATTATGAGAAAAAATTAGCGTTGGCCAATTCAAGTCTTTCAAAAAATTGATTTTTGATGTGGAGAGTCATTTCGGAGGTTTCTGGGGGAGTGATGGCACCCCCAATTTATGCCAAAATATATCACTGTCCGCTCAATATCAACTGAGAGCAACATAACGTAGCTTCTAAGTTTAGGCCGTTCAAAAAATTTATTTTGGGGGTCCATTTGAGAAGGTTTCCCTGCAGACAGGGGAATCCCCGAAAGAAATCAAAATATTTGTCTCTTAAACATTAACTGAGAGCAAAAAAATCAGCTTCCGTATAGATTTAGTCGTTCAAAAAAATTGATTGAGGGAAATTACCCAAGGGGTGCCACCCTCAAAAGAAGTCAAAATATCTATCGCTTGAATATCTATCTGATAGCAAAAATAATTAGCACTCTAGCTTAAACCGTTTAAAAAATTGAATTTTGGGGAAGAGTGGGTTCCCAAAGGGGGAGGGGCTCTAAAAAATTTCAAAAGCCAAAATTGCGTTTGTAGCTTAAAATTTCACACAAAAATTAGATTTGGGGGTTTTGCGGTTTAGGAAAAAAAGAGCGTACAAGATTTAGGAGGAAAAAAAGGAAAAACGAAACAAAAAAAATCATCGAGTTAAAGTGTGCTGACAAGGATAAAACGCTATTTTAAGAAACATAACCCTGTGAAATATTTTTGCCGTACTTTTAAGCCGCTTTTGAGTTAGATCGTCTTTTACGCCAAACTTCAGGGGCGGTTTTTGGAAGCTAAAACCATAGTCACGTGACAACCTATTGTCTCAAAATTTAGTAAAACAGACATTTTATTAATTTTAAACCACTGTTTAAATTTCATGAAGCTAGACCTAATCATTATCAAGTTATAAGCAAAAGTTGGAAACTTCGCACTCTTTAGTTTGAAAATGGTTAAGTAAAAACAAAGAATCAAGCGACGCGAGCGTTGTTCGTTACGATTAGCTCTCTTGTCTAAATCAGGGTGTCAAACCGTTTCAAATAACGGTTCGGGTTCAGGTTTAGCTCCTGCTCAAAATATTTTAGCGGTTCAGGTTTGGTTCGGGTTCACTTGAGCACCATTTTTGAGGTTCAGGTTTGGTTCAAGTTCACTCAAGTAAAATATAACTGGTTCAGGTTCGGTTCGGGTTCATTGATTTAAAATTTAACTGTCGTTACTCGTTTCGTCCAGAAAAAAATCAGTTCACCAAGTTAACATGAATCCAGAAAAAAAAGGAGAAATTGCTGATCCTGTTGATGATCACCACTGCTCGTATTGTGCGTGTACCAGCGCCAGCGGCATCCGGATATGGAGAAATATATTCTTACTTTTGTTAGGGGTTCAGGTTCGGTTTGGGTTCACTTGAGCACAATTTTGAGGGTTTAGGTTTGGTTCAGGTTCACTGAAGTAAATTTTTTGCTGGTTCAGGTTCGGTTCGGGTTCACCAAAATGAAACGGTTCATTCGGGTTTACGGTTCGGGTTCAGGTTCGGTTCGACACCCTGGTCTAAATTCTTTAATTATGTTGCCATAAGCAACCATTACTAAAATATTTAAAATCAATTAAAGCCACAAATAATACAGTACAGTAATTTTGTTCTTTTTTGAACATTTGACTTTGGGTCGAATAAACCATTTGTGATACAATAAAACAGGGCTCCGCCACTTTTTCTAACCATGCGGCACACATATAAAACTTGCTAAATTCGGCGACAGACCGCAAAAAACAATGTTAGCAAAAACACAAAAATGAAAAAAATAGTACGGATTTATTCTTGCGCATCAATGAGAATTTTGTGGCCGCTTTAAAGAATAGAATCTCTGAACTTGTTCAAGACAAAAAAATAATAATCCGCTGGTTTAAGTAGCGCACACTTCAGTTTGTTGCAATAAGTAGAAAAACTTTCAGATTTGCAACAGATAAATAGCATTTTTGTTAGTTTGCAAGAAAAATGATGAATACTCTACGGCACACCTGATATGATTTTGCGACACACCAGTGTGTCGCGTCACACCAATTGCGGGGCACTGGCATACAAAAAAAATCTAAATGACTGCAAAACGGTCCTTTTCATACAATTTTGGGCCGAAAATAAGCAAAATTTAAAAGTTTGATTTCTCCATTCAGGTGTGGACTAAAACTAAACTAAGCTTTTAGCGCCTGTCTATCTACACCGAAGCAGAGCACCTGTATTTTAGTTTTGTTAGCAAGTCTTTTCAATATTATTCTTGGAACGGAATCGAAACCATATAGCTCAGAAAAAATATTTTAATCAACCTACATATTTAAGAACGAACAACATCAATATAATCTAAAACAGCAAAAATATCATAAAAAAGGATTGTGAGGGTCATCAACATTAAGACTTAGTCTACGAGACCTTCAGGCTGTATATTAATGCTGTTGCATATACACTAACCCAGTACCCCGCACTTTTTTTAATGAAAACCAATAAATTTTGTCTTGAGGCTGGTTATTCTTCATTTTTAATTTTCAGCCTCATTTCTTCTAAATGTGTTTTTAAATTTTGAAAGTATTTGTATCAGTTTCAGTGACTATGTTTGAATAACTTTTTATTTTGCAATGCTTTGTTTTCTAAAGCAAAGTTTTTTTTCTGCTTTTAAAGTAAATCGTAAAAGCGAGAAGGTGAGCTTTTTTAATTAGTACGATTGCTAAATAATTGTTAATTGCTTGTGCAATGCGCAGTGTGCGAGAGCACTTCATAACTTGGGAATAGTTGCAAGTTTGCTTTCAAACACTGCGTAAAATTACTAAAATTTTATTTTTCAGAATCAGCACAGAATTTAGCTTCTTTCTTTAATATGAAATTAATTCTTTTGCGTTTGTTCTTAATGATTTTTTTGCCACTGACTGCCAAGGCTGGCAATTTGTTCTTAAATTTTGCTTAAATTTGTTTAATTTGTTCTTAAAGTTTGAGGAAAAATGATCCTTGTGTTTCTATAAAATATTGTTCTTGATAAAAAAAAAAAAAAGAATGTAGGTATTTGGTAGTGTAGCCAATCCAAAATTGCAGCATCAACATTCATATTCTTAACAAGGATATGCAGCGTTAGCTATTATGCATAGCTATCAAAAATATCAAAACAACTCTATCAAAGTAGAAAAACCATCATTTTGATAATTACTGTCTAACTAACCAACGATTATGTATAATCAATAAAATACAAAAAAATGACACTATTTTTACAAAGAATACTCGTGTATACTGAAATTAATCTTATCTGTGTATTATAGACAAGGCAATCTCAAAACAATAAGAAATTCAACACAAAGCTAACACAATGCAAATGTATCGCTTGTGCAAGCCCTTTTTTGTCACCTTTTTTTGTTGTGGAACTTAATTTCTTTTCTTCTTTTTTTCCTTTTTGGGTCATTTTAGTTTGGGTTTTCCTTTTTGGGTAATTTTGGCCTGAGTAAGAATTTGAATACTCTAACTTGCTTTCCATTTTTTGTTCTGAAGTAAGATTAAGAAGAAAAATACATTTTATGCACATTATACACATGCTAAGCGGTGGGCCAACTGCTTTAAAACGAATATGCCTAATTAAAATTGCGTTTGTGATAAAATTTTTTTCAAGCAAAATAAAAAAGATATTATGATATGTTATCTTTAGACGTAAAAGTTTACCTACAGGCATATCTTCTTTTTCCAAACTCAAAAAAAATTTAAGAAATACCCCTTGTGTACAATGTACATTTTTACATACACACTACGGTACTACAGTATTGTAATTTGTACTGCACAATGAACAATAAGGTGCCATTCTTTGTTGGTTATCCTTGGGTTCGATATAAAGGCCTGAAAAACAAAAATGTATTAATATCAAATAAAACACACAAAGACTTCGATTCAGCATTTAGTTAATCCAAAAAGTTATAAACAGGGAAGGTGGTGATTTTTAAACGATATACTCGTTCAAAAACGTCAAGTGCTTTTTAAAACTTTTCCATATTGATCTGTTTGCACAAACAAAATAATATTCTTTAAAAAACTTTGTCATATTTTGAAAATGCAATTAAACTGTTGTTTTCAAATTTTTTGAACTTTGTTTAGAGATTACTGAAACAAGCTTTATGTTGTAGATATACCTAAGGCTAATATTGTAATCGACAAAGCATAATATACCGTAAAAAATTGAAAGTACTAGGGTGATTTTTTTATTTTCCTCTTCCTAAGTAAATGCTATATATTTTTGATCCTCTCTTTTTTTCATGAAATGTTAATGTTAATTAATGTTAATTAATGTTTACTCGCATCATAAAATTACTCGGCTATGATAGCTCACGTGGTAGGGCGTCAGTTACCCGGTTCGATCCTCAAACATACCGGCCAGCTGGTCGAGCGGTAACGCGTTCGTCTCGGGGAGGTCTGAGGTTCAAATCTCGGGCCGGTAAAATTGGACATTGTGTTGCCTATGACTCGCCACCGCTGCAATATTTTTTTGGTTGGAACTGTGTTGCCCGGCACAATGACGCGGAGATGGGCCCCGCAAACTCGTTACACGTTTTGGCGTAATAAAGCAAGTATAATGAAAGATTTGATTTGATTCCCAAACTGTAACGACGACGTTGGTTTTCTAGGATAAGATATTTAAAGTTTGTTTTAATTAAGGCCATGCAATTTAGTCTTGGTGGTAGCCCAGCCTGACAAAAGACCAGCAAACGCAAGCCAGAAAAAGAGTGCTTAGCGTTGGTGTGCCGGTTAGCCAGACTAAGAGTGCTTGGTGGTTCATAAGCATTGAATAAATGAACAAAATTACTTTCTTAGCAATTTTCAATTGTTTCTGATCTTGGTTGCAATAACTCAGTTGAAAGAACACCGGGTTATTGATCGAAAAATGGTTGATTTCCGTATCGATTTCCCAACCAAAAATATGCTGTTGTGTCCTTTAGAAAGACAACTTCTAAGACTTGCTTTTTTCCAAGTACCAAATTATTCTTTGTTTTTCACTTACTTATTGTAATTGTAATTACGTGGTGTCACAGTATTTCAACGGTTTCATACGGAAGTATTTAAATTAGTTTTGTGAGAGTTTGAGAGTTGTTAAGTCGGGCCGGTCATTTTATGTCGGCTTTGGGCTTTAAGTTGACAAAATTTTGGGTTTAAATCGGGCCTGTTGTAAGCGCCCTTATGTTACAGATGATATAAATCATAATCAAAATGACTTGGCAACGTTGAACGAAGACTTCATTTAACGGTTCCTCTGGTTGTGCAGTCACATACATCTACAGTTATGCAAATATGCAAAGGATAGGAGAAATTATACGCGTACATTTTTGGACTTAATTCAACTTTCGGGCTTTTTAGGGCCTGATTTTGGCTTCAAATCACTTTTTGCGTTCTGGTCTGTTATTAGTCAGTCTGTTCAGAACCCTGAATTGCATATCGTAGTACGACGTAGCATTGCGATATCCAGGAATGCTTTTTTGTAATTTTGAATTAAATTGCAGTACCAATTCTACTATACGTTGTATTTTTTTTTTTTTTTTTTTCTTTCTTTAAAGTATCAATCATTTTGCCATCCAAGCTTATCAGTACTGATCAGGCTTTGTTTAATTTAAAAAAAAACAGTAAATTTTAGTGAAATGATGTGAGTTTTTATTTTGCACGTAGTATACACAACCACGAAGCGAGAAAACATACTGCAATTACAATACATTTCATAACTGCACACTCTGAGGCTGTGAAGCAGCAAGGGAAGGGTGCAAATGGGCCTTTGGTCTTCAAGTCAAGCAGCCTCCTAGAGCTAGGAAGACAAAAATACGATTTAGCAACACAGCAAAGTACAATATTCACAGGATGAATCGACATGTATAAGAGCGACTATTGAAAAAACTACAATTGGTTAAACAAATTTTTTTGATAATGACGTTTAAAGTGATTAAAGGATTAATTTTTACAGTAATTTCAGCTAGAATATCGTTCCAAACTTTTATTCCTGTTTTGAGGCTAGCTGTTTTTAAATTTTCAGCCTCATTCATTCTTAAATTTTATTGGAAAATATTGCGACACGAACTCACCCAATCATTCGTGATTGGTAAAAAGTTGTGTTGTGTAAAAAAAAAATTGTCGAATGTCAAAGCAGCAAAAACACTAGCCCTTACAATCATTTGACCGGCTATATGACTGCAAAAATCTGGTTATTTTGTTTACGATACAGCGCTGTAAGTAACAAAAACTAATTTTTTGATTTTTAATGTTTGGCTCTAAATTGCTCAATTGAAGGCGAGGTTGCTGTTCGTAAACTTAGAACTAAAATGAGCATTGTGTTTTTATAAAATATAAAAAAGGAGGAGTAGCTGCGCAAGGGTATTTAGCGTAGAGGTAGTTAGTTAAATTTTTATAGCTATCTCTTCAATTTATTTTGCTCAGCTTGTTGGGACGGATGAAGCTAGCTAAGTTGAAGAAAATCATAAAAAAATTAATTAAACTCAGTTACGGTACCGCACGCTAAACTCAAGCAATATTATAATTCCGACTTAATAAGCTCGATCTGCACTGAAAGTGCGTAAAATCGTTCGCGTATACGTTCGCGATTAATCCTTTAATCACTTTAAACGTCATTATCAAAAAAATTTGTTTAACCAATTGTAGTTTTTTCAATAGTCGCTCTTATACATGTCGATTCATCTTGTGAATATTGTACTTTGCTGTGTTGCTAAATCGTATTTTTGTCTTCCTAGCTCTAGGAGGCTGCTTGACTTGAAGACCAAAGGCGAACGATTTTTATGAGCGTATTTTTAATTTGCATATTTTTAATTTGTATACGAGCGTATTTTTAATTTGCAACAAAATTCAAAAAAAACATCATGTAAAAGGAACACTAAGAAAGCAATCGAATAAACATCAAAACTCACAGAAAACATACTAAAAGCTCACAAATCATTGTTGTCAGCTTTTAGTAATGTTTTTTGAGAATTTTGATATTTATTCAATTGCTTTCGTAATGTACCTTTTATACGGTGTTCCTTTTGGATTTTGTGGTAATACTTGATTATTGCTTCCACTCAGCCTGGATAGATTTCCTAATGCTGCAACTTTGTTGTCACTTTCTTTTGTATTTTAAATTTGTTGAAAGCAAAAAGGAAAACTCCCGGCGTATCACATTCCTAGCGTACAATAAGCTGCCAGTTTGTTAAAACAAACCAAGGATAGCTTGTATGCTAGTGATTTTATGCGACATACAAGCTATCCTTTTTTTGTTTTAACAAATCTGAACTATGCATGCTCGTGCAAGCGTAGATCGGGTTTTGTAGTGAAAAGGATAAATACCTCATATTCTAGAAATCTCAGCTACATTTTCCCTGGAAGTTTTGACATCGCATAAACGACAGCAACAGCAAAAGCAAACAACTGTTTTCCAGGAAGTATTTCTTGTGTGTCTGCTGTTCATGGCCGTCTGGGGGTTCCGTTGATTTGGCTGAGTGTGGGTTCTTCTGATGTCCCAAATAAGTATTCTTCTACGGGCGGTGGGCGCGGGGTTACGGCGGGTATAATTTGTTTCAACATTTCTTAAATTATTATTACTCATCTTAAACAGTGTTTCACGAAATCACTATGACAAATTTAAAACATAGATTTACAGCAGCTTCAGCAAAACACTAAACATACGTACAATATTGCACACATCCAACTTCGTTGATCATTTACGCACTGTAGCCGACCACATATTATATAGTTTAGTACGCCATGTGTTCATTTATGCATCTAGTATAGGCATAATTGCATCTATAATAAAATGAAAGATTCTGCAGCAAAATTCAGAATATTTGAAAGTTCTTTTGTTCTTATTCGGTTAAAAAAAAAAGGTTTCTTTCCCTTTACCGACCAAAATACAGAATAAGGAAAATATTACATTTTTAGCACTTCTGAGATCGCTTTTTGCACTGAAATAGACTTGAAAATGATTTAAAGCATATTTTGAAACCTTTGTTTAGAGAGGAGGTTAATTTGTCAAAAATAAAACTAATAAACCAGAAAAAACTTTGAAATATGGCCGAAAATTGATATTCAATTTTTGATCGCTTATTGACAAATGCTTAACATAGACATCATCAAAAAATAAATAAGCTCAGAAAAAGGGGCAGGGAAGCTGTTAAGTATTAGTTAATTACCGGTCATTTCTCTCAAACTTCCTTCCATTAGCCCCCTAAATATATTTTTCTCAGTAAAATATAGACGAAACAGATTACTCCTCGAAAGTTTTACTGAACTACCGGTATGGAATTTTATGATTTACCAGCTCGTAAATAAAAAAACTGGAATACTTTTTTTGAAATTTAGGATCCATAATTGTTAATTAGCTTTTAATAGCATCGGAGCTATCATTTTTACTCTTTAGATAGCTCCGACGTAATTAAAAGCTATTTTAAAATTGTGTAAAATTGTACACACCGTGTATCAACCCATCTAAATGTTAATTTTTCTCAGCTCTCTATTTGTGTTTATTTTGTGTAATTAATTCACCTTGGATTAAAACTTTTTAACCTTAAAACCAAACTTTACTTCAAGTAAAGTTATTCATAAATAACTTCCGAAAATTTGAAGTTGATGAGGCTAAGGCAAGGGCGTCGGCAGAAAATTTTTCAGGGTAGAGCCAATACGAATAGAGCCAGTTATTGCTGTTCACAACTTTCAAAAATTTTGCGATAGCAGCTTCGTTTGTGCATATGACCCTATTTTTATCTTGAAATTAGATTAGTAAAATGTAACTTCCAAAACACAAAAAGGCCTCCATAGCTCTAAATTTTTTGTTACTGTCAGCTTAATTATGTCATTACGTGTTCTAGAAATTAGTGAATAAAAAAAAAAGTAAATTACACTCAAAATGTTAACGAATTAACGGATTTCATTAAGTTCCGTTAATAAAAGTTGAAATAACAAATTAACTTTCACGGAGGTATGAAGTTTGTTAACGAACTAGTGGTTAACGAAGCTAACGTTTTGTATTAACTTGCCAACCAATGGTTTTTTCTCGATGATTCTGTTCTGCTAATAGATCAAACTGACGAATACACAGCGAAACGACTCAATGCATAGCCTAATAGCGGCGTTGCTTTAGTTTAGAACTGGGAAAGCGTCGCTAACAGGCTATCAGCGTTGAGGCTATCAATGTCAGAGTTACTAATAAAAGTTATAGCATTAGAGTGATTGGAGGCCCCGACGTCGTATTAAAAGTACAATACCTCTGAACGGCCGGATCAAGAAGGATGGAGTCAACGCCCATTTCGTCTTATGCGATTGGCTTAACTTTAGATACCGGTACCCTGATTTTTTTTGCCTTTAGTCCTCGTTTAAGGAAGCATTTTCTGATTCAGATTCAAAACACAATGCATGTGCATAATTTAAACCACCCATTAACGCCATAAAAAGTTGACGTCATTTTTTTCAACACTGGGTGCGACGTCATCATAATGACGTCATTAATTCAAACTTTTTTTTCTAAAAAAACTTAGGTGAACACTAAACCTCATGCCAAATTTGCCGCTCTCACGGCTTGCAGCTTATAGGAATAGAGTGGGGGGCAATTAACTACGTTGGTAAAATAGCCGCGTAAAATAGAATTAAGGACTTTTAGTTTGGGAATTACGTCCAATCTCTTTGATCCGAATTTCATACCGATCAGTGGTCGAGTGGATAGAGCGTCTGCAACCGAAGCGGTAGACTGGGGTTCGAATCCCGGTCGGGTTAAACCAAAGACTATTAAAACTGGTATTCACAGCTTTCCTGCTTGACGTTCAGCAATTAAAGGGACAGTGTGAAGCCTCCGCCGTGTGTGGTAGACAGGTGGCAGCTTGACCCGAAGACCGAAAGGTCCCTTCGCTCTCTCCTGGCCAAGATAACTTGGTGAATAATAATTACAATTACGATTATCCAATTTCCCAAAATTTTATGTTTGATTGCTGTACTGCCATCTGAATTTCCTCTGAAAAATCTCTCTCTTTTTTAATATTTCCATACCGCATTTGTAGAACCGGTTCTAACATATGCTTCTCTCGAATGATTTCTCTCCAATCCACAAACAACTCAATGGACGAGAAATTTCCACTTGAAAGAACTAAATTGCGAAGATTTGAAAGCTAATTGAAAAAATTAAATGTTTGGATCCTTCAGAAACAAATAAAAATTTAAAGTGTATATAGGTGCGAAACTTTGCTTTTACAAAATCCACGAATCAAAATAATCTGTACAAGTCAAATCTAGAGTAAAATGTACAACACCCGTACTCTGCTACCGGACAGACAAATCAAGGTGGCAGTAGTCTAAGGGAAGAAGCACTAAACCAACGGGCTAGTCTATATAAACACTTCTTTATATCACAAAAAATTGAAGATTGCTGCAAAAGTTATTACAATTTAACGCTTTGGAAAAAGTAGACATATTGTAAAAGTTGCTTTCTAAAAGGGTATGCACAGACTCTACTGTAAAACCACGTTTTGACCGGTTGCGCACAACGCATAAAATGCACTTACGCGCAAAGTGGTCGTTTACGACGCTCGTAAAAGTGCGCTTAACACCGCGACTTAAGCCAGTTCTAAACTGAGCGTATAATCGTGAGCGTATGATCAGATTTTTAGTTTATTTTAAACAGAAATTCGATACGCCCGGCGTAGTGTGTCACCAACGTACAAGGTGCCAGTTGGTTAAAATTAACATAAAGGATAGGTTTGAACGCGTACGATTTTATGCTCTGTTTATTAGACCGAGTGTTAACGTAAAAACAAAGCGTTCTTTTTTGCCCTGGCTTTAAATTTCACGTTGACTTTGATCTAAACCCCTTTTTGGGGAGAAGTTTTTCACTTCATTAAGCCATGTGTACGCAACCCAACCGCAATTAACGTTTGTTTCATAGCCTATATAAATCGAATATAATCCAAAAGCTAAAGCTCTTTATAAAGCAATCAATTTCTCAATTTTTTTCCGATCAATTTTTTTTCTGGTCAGACTTAATGCTGGGTTAAACATGTTAGTGCTGTACATGAAAAACCTGCGAGAAAACTCGACTCAATTTTTATTTACAGCCAGCTATTCATAGGCTAGCTTTGTATTTTTTAATGAAACCAATTTTTGCCCAAATAACGCCCAATTTTTTCAATAAAGTTTGGTTTAACGTTTAAAAAAAATTAGCGAAAAACGCACGCAATATTTTAAAAGAAGATTAATGAAACAGTTTTTATCGTTTGCGTACTTTCTGGCCTTTAGTCTGCAGATCATAGTTGTAAGTCGGGCCGGGCTTTTCGGGTCGGGTTCGGGCCGGGCCGGGTTCGGGTCTAAAGTTGATAAAAATTTCGGGCTTGATTCGGCCTGAAAAGTGTTTTTTGTCTTAGGTGCACAAAAATATAATCAAAGTAACTTGGCAACTGTTGTGTTATTTCGTTTTGTATTGCGCACTAGGGTTTCGAACCTGAGTTTTACGTGTGTTTTATTTCTTGCTATTGTGACCTCGTGAACTTTTGCGTTAACTTTTAACCTGTGTTTCCTGTACTAGTGCGCTGTTTGCTGAAATATTTATTGCTTTTTTGCTTCAACTGCTTTTCCGTTTGCCCTGCAGTATTTTTGCCGTGTATTTTCTTATATAAGCGAGTGCCATTTTTATGCCTTCAGTTCACCTAAGTTACTAGCTTACTTATTAAATCTTTATGTTTCCACTCAAAAGCATAACAGCAACATTGCTAAATTTTTCAGACCTAACTTAACTTTTGGGTTTTTTCGGGAATGATTTGAGTTTCAAATTAGTTTTCGGGTTTGGGCCGGGTTCGGGTTTATCTTTTTGGGCTCGGGCCGGGTTTGGTCCTAAACTAGTCGGCCCGTTTACAACTTTGCTGCAGACTGATAGACAAACGTCAAAAGCATATTTTATTTAATTAAATTATTGTAACTGTACTATATTTGGCCATATATATTTGCGGCTTAACAAAAAATAAAAATCAATTATTATTTGGCAATTGGCATATTTTCATGAAGTACTACACAACTTTCAATTGATAAAAAGGTTCGCTTTGCTGCAACTTCTGAGCACTTTTTTCAAATAAGGGCGAAGAAAACAGTAACAATGGGATTTACTAACCCCGAACTCACACCAATGTGACGCAATAAAAGCATTCAGAGTTTTTATATTTTTGCATTCTTTTCAATGCTACGACCTCTTTTGTCAATTCGTTCAAGGCCTCAGGCAACGCCCTTTAAGTTGATATTTAGTATTGTTTCAAGCAACGTATTAAACCAGGGATATACCATACTTAAAAGTAGTAGCGTTGCCGGGGCTGGGAGGGCTACAGCCCCGCCCGTTGGCCTGCCGACCAAAATGCAGAATAAGAAAAATACCACGTTTTTAGCACTTCTGAGACTGTCTTTTGCATTCGAATAGACTTCAAAATAATTCAAAACATTATTTGAAACGTTTATGTAGAGGGGGCTAATTTGTCAAAAATAAAACGAATAAATCAGAAAAAACTTCGGAATATAGCCAAAAATTGGTACTCAAATTTGATCGCTTATTTAAAAATGCTTAACATAGGTAAAATACAAGGTCAGAAATAGGGGGAGGCGCTCAGGCCTGGGGGCTATTGAGTATTAGTTAATTACCAATCATTTCTCTCAAACTTCCTTCTATTAGCCTGCCTAATTATATCTTTTTTTACAAAATATAGACGAACTAGATTACTCCTTGAGAATTTCAATGATCTACCGGTATAGCATTATATGAGTTCCCGCTTGTAAATAAAAGAACTGGAATTCTAGCAATAGTTACCTCTCACATAGCCCATTTACGCAACTAGTATAATTATGTTTTTGCACTGTTGATTTCTATGCCACGCTTGAATAGCATTAATTTTCATCAGAATAGGCCTAAAATTAAGTTATTTTTGCAAAAAAAACATAAAATTTTCAAGCGCTGAGGGCTCCGCCTCCACGCCTAGAAACAGCCCACCATTGCAGGTTTCTTGCTACGCGCCTGCCAAAAAAGGGATTGCCAACTAGAATTGTTAATCGTTCTCCGCACGCACGAGTAATGTTCAGATTTCAGATCTAAATGCACTGTTTCTTATGGAGCGAGGTGTAGTCGGTTGGATAATTGTTGTTGTAACCAACATTCCGATCAACCAGCATTTGTAGTGATACCAGGCGCCTGCTGTCACTTCAGAAGTACTAGCTTTTTTTAAATTTCAACCACAATTTTAAAATCCACTGCATTTCATATATCTATTAGTGTTTTTTAGTCAATTTTGTTATGGTGCTGATAAACCACCGCTGTCATAAAGCGCCACTATTCACAATAATAACTAGATGTTCATTTTTCCGCGGGAAAATAATACGGGACTTCCGCCAGTTCCATTTCACCATCATTCTCCCCTTCATACTTTGGAGGTTATTGATATTTCTGTAAAACTTAATCGTATGCAATGCAATCAAACTGATTTTGTCGCATGAAAAAAATAAATGTTGATTTTAAATCGTTTGTGGTTTGGGTAAAACCAATGTCCTACTAAGTATATTTGAACCCAGCTCAGTTCATTTACCACAATTTCAAACCCTGGCGCTTTTAATCATTATGCCAGCCTCAGCATATGAACCAAACTGACTAAAATCAATCGTTAAATTGAGCTTTTAAAAAGTGATTTTTGGAGAGGTTTATTTGGGGGTTGGTACCCCCAAACCATGTAAAAAATTGTTTTTTAAATATCTATTGATGTTCAAAAAAACTAGCGCCCTAGCGCAAGCCGTTCAATATAATTGATTTTGTGTGGTCCATTTGGGAAGGTTCCGGAGAGGAGTACTCAAAACTATGTCAAACATTTTGTCTCTTAAATGTCTTTTGACGTAAAAAATACTGGAGCCTTAGCTTAAGTTCAACAAATTGATTTTTGTGGTGTTTACGTGGGGATTTCCGGGGGTCTGGTACCCCCATATTATGGCCAAAAAACTGGAGTTTTAGCTTAAGCCGTTCAACGCAAAGACGTTTGGGAGTTGTTGGGGGGAGGGTACCCCCAAAGTATGTTCAAGTATTCGTCAGTTAAATACCAACTGATATCAAAAAAACTAGCACTCTAACTTAAATCGTTAAAAAAATTGATTTTGGGGGGATTTTTGTAGAGAATAAAACCGGATACCCTTTGGTCATATCTAATGTCAAAATAAACAATTTAAAAACGATTTTCTTTTAATCAAAAAATGTGCTGGATTCACAATGATTTTGGAATTAGAAAACCGATGGCCATCTAGATGATTGAACCCAGGTCTATTCAATCACAATGGTTTCCTACGCTACCGCCTTTAAGCACTAGGCCACAGCAGCACATGTGTATGCATGACGAAAATCAATTATTAGAATAATGTATGAAACTTTGTTATTGTTTTTGGTGCATCTGGCACAAAGCACGTAACGTAGCAACTCCAAAAATGCAGCTGCACAACTTCATATATAGACTTATCATATCTCCAAAGTTCAAGTTTCTAGCTTTGATGGTTTTAGAGTTTTTGTTAAATTTAGCTTTTAAAAAGTGATTTTTTGGATAGATGTTTGGTACCCCCAGACTGTGTAAAAAAATTTGTCTGTTAAATATCTACTGATATGCAAAAAAATGTAGCGTTCTAGTTCAAGCTGTTCAAAACAATTAAATTTTAGGGTCCATTTGGGAGGGTTCCGGAGGGGTGGTACCCCTAAACTATGTTAATTTTTTGTCGTTTAAATACCTACTAATATCAAGAAGACTGAAGCCTTAGATTAAGTTGTTCAGAAATCGATTTTTGTGAGGTTCATTTGGGGATTTTCCGGGGAATGGCACTTTCAAAGTATGTCCAAGTATTTGTCTCATCAGTGTTTCATAATATCAAATAAAAAGTAGAACTCTAGCTCAAGCCGTTGAAAAAATTGATGTTTAGGGGGTCCGTTTTGGGGGTTGTCGGGGTGTGGTACCCCCAAACTCTGTCAAAATGTTTGCCTATGAAATATGCACTGATATCAAAAACACAGGCATCGTAAAGTTGGTTGTGCAAAAATTTGATTTTTGGGGGTGCACTTTGCGGGGGTTTCGAGGGGAAGTGGCACCCTCAAACTATGTCATCATATTTTTCTGTTAAGTATCTGTTGATATTAAAAAAAACTGGCACCCTATTTTGAGCCAAAAAAAAAATTATTTTTTGATGGGTCCATTTTGAAGGTTCCCCAG
Source organism: Trididemnum nubilum (assembly GCA_963965965.1). Taxonomy (NCBI): domain Eukaryota; kingdom Metazoa; phylum Chordata; class Ascidiacea; order Aplousobranchia; family Didemnidae; genus Trididemnum; species Trididemnum nubilum. The sequence continues at coordinate 35,222,074 of OZ014484.1, read as the reverse complement.
GGGGTATTCCCAAATGATGTCAAAACATTCGTCTGTTAGATATGTGCTGATATTAAAAAAAAACTCATACCTTGTCTGAGCCAATCAAAAAATTGAGTTTTGGGGGGTCTGTTTTGGGGTGGTCCCGGGGGGGTGACACCCCCAATCTATGTCAAAATATTCATCTCCAAAATATCTACTGCTGATATCAAAAAACACTGGCACCGTAAGTTAAGTCGTTCAAAAGATTGGTTTTGGGGGGATCCCCGAGGGGAGCGATAACCCAAACCACATCAAAATATTTGTATCTTAAATATCTACTGACAGCAAAAAACACTGGCACCCTAGCTTGAGCAATTCAAAAAATTGGTTTTGGGGGGTTCCATTTGGAAGGGTGCCTCAGCGAGGTGGTACCCCCGAACTCTGTCGAAATATTTGCCTCTAAATATCTACCGATATGAAAATACACTGGCACTGTAAATTAGGTCGTTCAAAAAATTGGTTTAGGGGGGGTCCACGAGGGGGGTTGACACCCCCAAACTATGTCAAAATGTTTGTCTGTTAAGTATGTGTTGATATAAAAAAAAACTGGCACCTTAGTTGGAGACAATCAAAAAATTAATTTTGGGGGGTCCATTTTGGGGGGGTCCTCGGGGGTTAATACCCCCAAACGATGTCAAAAGATTCGTCTCTTAGATATGTGCTGATATTGAAAAAAAACTAGTGCCCTAGCTTGAGCCAATTAAAAATTGATTTTTGGGGGTCCCCAAGGGGAGGTGGTATCCCTAAACCACGTCAAAGTATTTGACTCTTAAATATCTACTGATATCAAAAAACACCAACACCTTAAATTAAGTCGTTCAAAAAATTAATTTTTGGTGGGTCCATTTTGGTCCCCGAGGGGTGTGGTACCCCCAAACCACGTCAAAATATTTTTCTCCTAATTATCTACTGATATCAAAAAACACTGGCACCTTAAATTAAGTCATTAAAAAATTTGATTTTTGAGGGGTACATTTTGGTCCCCGAGGGGAGGTGGCGCCCCCAAACCACATCAAAATATTTTTCTCCTGAATATCTACTGATATCAAAAAATACTGGCACCCTACGTTACGTCTTTCAAAAAAGTGATATTTGGGGTGGCCGTTTGGGGGGTCCCAGAGAGGATGGTACCCCCTAACTACGTCAGGGTTTTTGTCTCTTTATTGTCTTTTAATATCAAAGATGTAGCACCCCTGCTTAAGCCGTCAAAAAAACTGATATTTGTTTGGGTCCATTAGGAGTTTTGGGGGGTTGGTCCCCCCAAATAATGTCAAAATAGTTTTGTTCTGAAAGTTTCTACGGACACCCAAAAAAAGCAGTGCGCTTGCTCATGGAGTTAAGAAAGTGCTTTTTGGGACATCTTCACAGAGAATGAAACCTGATACCCTCTGATCATACCTAGTGTCAAACAAAAAATATTGAAAGCGATTTTGTCGTAATGGAAAAAAAATTAATATGCTAGATTCAATATAATCTTGGTTTGATAAAAGCGATGACCAAGTAAATAATTGAACCCAGTCTTAGGTTTAAGCACTGGCGCATTTAACCATTCGGCCACGGCAGCACACGAGCGTTGGTGACTATCCCCAAAGTACGTCAAAATATTCTTGCCTTTAAAATTTCTAGTGATAGCAAAAAAAGAACTAGCGTGCTAGCTTGAGGTCTGTAAAAGCTGATTTTTGGGACGTCTTCACAGAGAATGAAACCTGATACCCTCTGATCATATCTAGTGTCAAACAAAAAATATTAAAAGCGATTTTGTCGTAATGGAAAAAAAATTAATATGCTAGTTTCAATATAATCTTGGTTTAATAAAGGCGATGACCAAGCAGAGTATTGAACCCACGTCTTACGTTCAAGCACTCGCGATTTTAACCCTTCGGCCACGTCAGCACGCGCGCAATAGAGACTAAAATCACTTAAAAAACTTCGCTGTCACAAGTTTAGGGTACATCTGCCCCAAACCACGTGACGTAGCGCCTCCAAAATTGCAGGGACGCAAGTTCATGTATAGACTTACCATCTGTCCAAATTTCAAGTTTCTAGCTTTGGTGGTTTCGGAGCTTTTGTTCCCATGATATGATTTGCTTAAATAAATAAAGAAAAAAAAGTTTCAGAATCGTCATAATTTATTTTTGAGAGCTGAAAGGGCATGCCCAGACGCTTCTAAATTCGAAAGTTGTATTCTCCTAGAGCCATTAGTTTTCGAGCTAGAGCTGTTTAAACCTACAATTGGCATTTCCTTCTTTGGTTTGGAAACCCGTATCAAAGAAAGATTCATATGTGCTTCAGCTAAGATTTAAATTTCAAGTTTTTACCTTTAGCTGTTTCAAAGTTAGAGCGTTTTCAAACTTTGTTTCCGAATTCGTAATTTTTCACCGAAAAAACATAGGGACTTCCGACGCAAAGCGTCGCGGAAGTCCCAATAAATAAATAAGTCTGTTGCTGTTGTCGCGAGCGGATGTGTTTTGCAAGCAGCAGCTAAAACTAGCAAATACGTAGCTCGAATTGTTAAGGGTTTTTTGCGCAGTCTTTCGCACGTTAGAATTTAGCTTGTTCGAAAGAAGCAATCCTCCAGCAAAGCAAAATGACCTCACTATCCAAACTAGAAAAAAAACTTACTACAGTTCTGGAAGCCGTTGTTAAACTTAATTCAAAATCGGATAAAATTGGCAAAAAACTAAACAAATTTGAGTCTAAATTCGATGAATTTCAGTCGAGATTTGATGAATTTGAGGTCACATTTAAAGAAAAATGATAAAACAATAGACCAAAAGGAACTACAGCTGTTGAAGAGGTTACCGAAAAGTTAGGGTAACAAATTTTGGTTGTTCAGACTAAGTCTGAAGACCACAACAATTGATAAAATTTCTACTGCCCTTTCAAAGTTGAAAGAACCTTGCAAGAAGTTAGAGTATTCAGTGATAGAAGTCAAACTTTTAAAACTGTTTTACTAGCCAGAGGAAGCGATCAAATTCGGCAAGACGCATATGACAAGAAATTGAATCTCCTGATTCATGACCTAAGCGAGTTCGAGGATGCTTGGTAACGTAGAGAAGAAACTTATGAAATTTTGTTCAGTTTTTTTGAGAGATGGATCGAAAATTGACCCGCAATCCATGAACTTTATTGATTACCATCGTTAACCTCAAAGGCCCATTTCAACGGCAATGGAAAAAAAACTACTCCAATAATAATCTAAGTCCTAAGTGATTTTGATAAGCATACAATTCTAAAGTCTGCCAAAAAACATAGAACAATTTAATTCCTGTCAATCAGGTTCAAGTGAAAGCGTCTGTTCCCCGTATATCAATACTTACATCACCTGAACACTTTCCTAAAATACTGTTTGTTTGTAAATAAAAATTGTATTGTTTTCTCTTTGTGTCCTAATTTTTCTGGTGTTATGCAAACTCGTTCTAATGTAAATATATGTATGAAACCTCGATCTGGGTTAGCATTAAATGCAAACTTTGTTTGGCCAAGATTTTCTAAATTCTTTCTCGTAACTTTTGTAATTTCATTCATAAGGGTAGAAGTAGACTTGAAGACTACATTGGTCACTTCGCTTCTTCCCTATTGCCAGTAAATATTATCGTCAACATGCTTTGCTTTTGCTGTAATTGTGATTTTAAACTTCGCTGGCTTTGAAATAAATTACTACTACTACTACTACATAAGAAGAAATTACATTCAATTTTCAAAGAAGCCAGAACCAAAGGCTAAAAAACCAGATGGACGATCGAAAATGGTCTTTAATGCTTTTATGTATGAACGGCAAAAGATATACTCCTCATTAGTGCGTGTTATCGAGAGTTCTGTAAATTTTGTGTATCTTTCGCGATTGCTTTATTTATTCGGAGATAAATCAGCGATGTTTTCACCAAATTTGGACCCCCTAGCATACATTTTGGTTTCGGGATTGAATTTTTTATGTTCAACAATGGATTTTTTGTAAAACTTTGTATTTCTGAAGCACTATGTGCAGTACTATATTTGGTTTGCAGGTTGCTAAGTACATCACATGTGGCGTTACTAGGAGCTATAAAGGTTTGATCTCATCCGTGGTGATAGACAAGTTATAGGTTTTTTTACTAAAGCTATTCAGTAAAAGCAACCTTTGCAACTCATTTGCAAACATTTTGATCGAAACTCCGAGTGTAAGCTCAATTACTAAACTGCGATTCGTTTTGCGTTTTTATTTGTTGTTGGCATTTGTTTACCAAGAACAACATTTACTTAAATATATCGGGGTTCTGTTCCTGGTGAAACGAGTACCTGGGGGTTGCACGGTCGGCGAGGGCATTCCTACTGTATTTGGTAAACAATTTTTCTCTTTTGAACCGCTAATGTCACGATTCGAGGCTAGTGTTGCTATCGACTGTCTTTTGGCGCATTCCGATTCGGTACAAGAATCCTATCGGAACTTTTTTTACCGGGTCATGCAGCCACAACTAATTTTGAAAATGATGTAATCAGTGATAAATTGTGTGATGTTGCTTTTGATAATTTGACTGAACAAATTGGCACCTGCGATTATATTGATTATGACCATTTTTCTCAATTACCCAATTCTTGTGGTAGTTTGTCCATTCTTCACCTTAACATTCGATCCCTTCAGGCAAAGTTTGATGAATTAGAAAGCTTCCTTACCTCCGTACCTTTGCAACAGAGATTGAGTCCTCGAGGGACGTCCTTGGCCTCCAAGACACATTTTGAAGTTCTCGGCGTTGGCCTCGAAACTCAAGTCCTTGGCCTTGGTATTGGCCTCAGACCCTACAAGTCCTCGAAAATGTCCTGCCCTCGGCTCGAGGACAGCATTGTTTTTTGATTGATTGAGAAGGAAAATACAAAACATAAAAATTTCTTGAATTTTGGCATAGGCCTATCAGAATTTTTGATTGAGGGTGGGTGGCAATCTGCAAATCACAAGCAATATTTCATCATCATAAATTTTCAAAACGAGGGATTTTTATGGGACAAAAATACCATAGAATGCAAGATCAGAATCCTGAGGCCTAGGTTGATGTGTAAACAGAATGTTGGTAAAGGGGGAAGACTTGAACCAAAAGTTTGTGTTTTCAGAATCTGTGTTAAATTGTGGAGGCGCGGTGAAGAAACTTATTTAAGTCAAACATATAACAGACGGGGGTGTGGGGGCAGGGGCCTACTACTGCTGAAAGCTATAGGTGATTGTTTGAAATTTTTTGGAAAAAGAAGCTATTTTAGTGCCATTTGGATCACATTTTGCACGCTTTCAGAGCAGTTTGAAAGAACTAAATTTTTATGATTTAAAAACCAATTGAAAAAAATTAGAATGGTCAGTTTTCTTGTTGCTTACAATTCACGTTTAAACCCAGGCCTTTTTTTGGATAAAATTTGTAATTAGCAGTAACAAATAATTCGAAGATTTGCCTTGGAGATCTTTGTTTTGCCATAAAAATAATCAGTTTTAGGATTACCTGTGCGACCAAGGGGCCCGGAGCCCCTCAATTCAAATTCAATAATTTGTTCAATAAACATTTTCCCTCGCTTTTTTTTTATTTTGTCTCGTAACAACTGGCGAGATGGAGGAGGACTGTTATTTGAAGTTGTTTGTATAAAACATGGTTACTAATCATGTTATTGCATTAAGTTTATAAAAAGGTTAGATGAAGACCAGAGGTTGCAAATTTTAAGGCAAAACCTTGAGTTTCTTCCGGATTATACGTTTAAATAGATTGACAAAAATTGAATTGAGGTTAATCGGGCCTCTTGGTTGTCAATATTAATATTAATGTTAATTACTATTTTACGCGAAAATCCTAAAAAAACTGAAATTGAATAAATAATAGGCTTTGTTGTCAATCTTTTTATCATTGGTAGCATTTCAATTATAGGAGCGGGCCTCCCTCCCCCCCTTCTCCTTGGCTACGTTTGTGACTTCTGGCCTATCAATTCGTTTCCTTTCCTTATTTGAAAGATAATATAATGTGGTAGCCAAGTCATAGTAAACCTTATTTTCAATGGCATTGTGTAAAAGCTCTAATAGGAGAATGAGAGGGTAAGCTCAGTGTAAATACTCGTAGTTTTTTGTTGATTTTTCAGCTAATATTTCGGATGCGGGTGGCACAAACAGCAAAACACTAAAATCACTCAGGGCTATAGCAAGGAATCTGAGTGTCCGAACACAAACATTTTTGAGTCGCCAAAACTAAAACATGACTGCGCCTATGTGAACGTGGAATTAGATGAAAGCATGTGCGTGATGATAATGAAATGCAATGCAGTTACGTGGGGTGGCCTACTCTCTTAATTGAGATCGACAGCTATTGTTCTGAAAATAGGCGGCGAATACTGCGAAGAATTTGTTCTGAGATAAGAAAGAGCAATTCTAATTTTTACAGTGCCCCAGTTTGTGGGCCTTTTGAAGGAGGGCTCAGGGGCAAATCTCTCCAATGCTTTTCTCCTTAATACGGCCTGCTGGGATTCTCTGGTTACTTTTTGCAGTTAAATAACTTAAATTAAAATTTACAAAGTATCTATTGGCTGCCAAAACCTTTGCGCTCACTCATTGATGGACATTAAATGCAAGACTATGGAGTGACGTCACATTCACCGAAACGAAAAGAAAAGATTGGCTTAAAATTAGAATTGGAACAATTTGGGGAAACTAAAATTTTTCAAAATGCTTTGACAAGCTAATTTTGTAATCTCACAAAAATTTCTATTTTTCTGAAAAAAAAGTACTAAAATTGTTCAACCGAAGATGGAACTGTGCTCTAGCCTTCAGAATCCATTTTTTTCCAAGGACTTGAGCTTGCAAGTACAGCACCTTATTTCATCTCAAAAATATAAATTTAGCGTATTTTGCAATACTTTTAGATAATAATAGTCGCTATGAAATATTAGAAAACTCCGATAAAATTTTACAAATTTCTGTGAAACGAAAACGTTCAATTGAACCAAACAATACAATTTGTGTTTGAGAAACTACTGAAAAAGTGGGGATCTATAATCAGTGGACGTTTGCATCCGGCCTTAACTGATGAAATTAAGACCTTAAAATTGACCATTTCCACGTTAAGAATTTATAGTTATTAGTTATTTTTATTTTCAATTCACGAGTTACGGCGTTAATTTTTCATTACCACAATATCGCTCCGAAACGTAATCAACATCGCTGCTAACGTGTAAAACTTCAAAATGATATTCATTATTTTTAGAAACTACTATTTTCGAATTATCATGAAAAACTTAACAAAACGCAATATCTTAAAGACTTTTGCGCTTAAAAATAATGGCAAATTTGCCGACCATAATTTAGAAAATTGTGTCCTTGGACCTTGGCCTTGACCTCGACCATTCCTATCGTTGGCCTCGAGAGGATCTGTCCTCAAAAAGTTGGTCCTTGGCCTTGGACTCGGATTCTTTTCGATCCTTGGCCTCAAAGGTTGTGTTCTCAACTCCACCTCTGCTTTGCAACCCAATATTATTGGACTCTCTGAAACTCGCATTAGAGGCGAACCACTCATAAACATTGACATACCGGGCTACCGCTTTGCTCACGTTGACTCACTTTGTAATGCTGGTGGAGTAGCAGCTTACGTTTTCATTAAGTTAAAATTTGAAATATGTAAACATCAGCATCAACTTTTTAAACTCGAAACTCTAAGACTTAACGTTCATGAGGGCAAACGAATTTATATTATTGGCATCATTTATCGTCACCCATCCAAAACTGAAATACCTAACTTTTTAGATGATCTTGAAGTTTGTATCAGTAACCTAACCACTAACAATAATTTAACTTTCTTTTCTACGTAATGGGTGATCTCAGTATTATTATTTCTGCAAATAATCGCTGAAAAAATGAAACAAATTTTATCAATCTTTACTTAATTACGGCTCTTTTCTTTTAATTGCCCTTCCAATCAGAACCCCTCCAATCTTAGCCACCATAATTGACCTGATCTTAACAAACGACATTAAACATAATACTAAACCAATGATACTACAAGCCTAAACATAATACTAAACCAAACAATCATCAAGGATCAGTATCCAATAATGCGCTATATTAATGAGTTTCGTTTTCCCAACCTACAAAAACGAAAGAAACAGCAAACATTCTTTCGTGATAAATCTAAATTCTACCAAAATGAGTTTAGCAATGACTTAAAATCCACTTTAAATAACTTGTTAGTTAACTCCTCAGCCTTAAGCCCGAACAAATTTAATAAAGCTGTTTATCAGTTTTCCAATATAGCACTGTTCTCTATCAACCAGCAATCCCGCATGCACCATTGAAACCTTTGTTTCGAAAAAAACGTTTAAATAGCAAACCGTAGATAACTAAAGGAATTCACATTTCTATTCCTAAATGACACTCTTCTTTAAATCGCATTTTTTGAATGGTGACAACTCCGAAAAATTCTACTATCGAAAATATTCCAATACATTGACTAAAATCATTGCAATGCCAAAAAAGTTTTGTTTATCAATCAGCTGGACTTGAACAAAAATTACCCCAAAAAAACCTGGAACATACTTCAATCTGTTTTGCCTGGAAAAAAAAGAAAGGCAAGATTTAACTGACGCCTTTGGAGAAAATAATGATCATTAAGAAATTGCCGATAGTTTCGACAATTTTTTTCTGCTCGATCGGAAAAGAGCTCGCAAGTAAAATCTCCAGCCAAAATCATCAGGTTTTTCAAAATTTCTTGAGTAAGCGCATCGCCTCATCTATTTTTTCAGAACCCCCAAACTCAACTGAAATAAGTGCTGCTATTCAGTCGCTTAGCGCGAACAAAGCCGTGGGTCATGACCAAATACCTCCGTATTTGGTGCACATTGCTGCTGATGTAATTGCACCATACCTGCAGTACTTCTTTGAGTTTTCGTTCACTGAAGGTATTTTTCCCGAAAGCTGTACAATTGCAAAAGTGATACCCCTTCACAAAAACGGTGATAAAACTAATTCCACTAACTACAGCCCTATTTCATTTCTTTCTTGCTTATCCAAAATCCTTGAACGCCTAATATATTCCAGATTCACCGAGTTTTTTTCTAAGCATAAAGTTATTTATGACACTCAGTATGGGTTTAAAAAAATATTTCTACAGTTCATGCTGTTCTCGATATGGTCTCCAGCATCTTAAAAACATTATTGAAAATCGAACTAATTTGACTTACAAAAGTATACACCTAAGAATAAAAGTCAGCTAAAAATAATTTTGGCTTTTTTTTTATTAAAACCTTTAAATTGGTGTTGTCAAAATGTTTCAAAAAACATTCATTCGGTTTATTGTTAAAAAATCTCACCCTCAAGACAAATAATAAATCAAATTCACATTTGAACAAGTGACCTGCTCAATGCACAAGAAGCTGAACCCATGACTTGGAACAAATAATTTATCAATAATCACAAGCTAACGACAAAACAAAAGAATGCTTTATGAACGACAGTGCCGTACTACCGATCAAACGAAAAGTGTGCTGCTCTGCTGCCGTTGTCATCGGAAAATGACTCAAGAAACAATGCAACCGGCCAGTTGGTTGAGCGGTAACGCGTTCGTCTCTGGAGTGGAAGGTCTGAGTTTGAAATCTCGGGCCGGTCAAATCGGATACAGCGTTGCCAATGGCTTGCCACCACTGCAACATTTCTTCGAAAGGAGTTGTGTTGCCCGGGCGCAAAGATGCGGAGATGGGCCCCGCCAACTCGTTACACGTTTCGGCGAATTACAGCGAGTATAATGAAAGATTTGATTTGATTTGAAGAAACAATGTGAAGAAACGTTTTCCTAATAGAAAATTCAAAGATATACAAAATTTGTTCATCTTATCATCATCTGTCATTATACTCATTGAATTACGCCGAAGCGTGTAACGAGTTTGCGGGGCTCATCTCCGCCATGGGGGTATTCTCTGGGTGTTCAAGGTGTTCAGTGAACACCCAGCACTCGCTGCGAAGCACCGATGTAATTATTAACCAATACGGGTTTTTGTTCCACGTTTATTAATATTTTTATTTGGCACATTGTCTCTGTTTTATTTTCCTTGCACTTTTAAAATAAATCAATTGATTCGTTGCGCAGTTTCGGTTGAGTGACTTTTTACTTATCGTAAACTGCCTGTCTGCCTTTTTCGTACGGCGAAGGTGTTCAATGTTGAATTTAAACACCCTTGTCGAAATAAAGAGACTAAAATGAAAAAGATAGGAGTGCGCAGAGAATCGCATGTAAAAGATGCGACCAAGGTGTTCACACTAGCATGTTGAACACCCTTACAGCTCAAAGCATTTAAAAGCAAATCTTGCTGTCACGCAGTAAGGTTATCGTTAGTGCAAAATTTATTAATCCAAAATCTAAATAAAATTGTCTTAAAAATCAAAAGATTATGCCTTGATTGATCTCACAAAGTTAACTAAATCAATTTACTTACAGCAATATAATTTTGTTTCACTGGAAGAACTCTTAGAAGCTCGTACCAGCTTATCGTCAATACACAGCACTGTATATTGATCGCAAATTCGCAGTATTATTTTTTTTATTTTTGTTACATATAAATAAATTCGTGCTAATAAAATGGAAATCTGTTACTTGAGTTTTTGGATTAAAACAAACATGCAATCAATGCAAATGCACAAATTACAAATCAACGAAACACAAACCCGAAAATTAACGATCCAAAACTAACATCAGGGATGTGGAAGCGGCAATTTCTGAATCGCTTCCGCTTCCAGCTTGATCGCTTAGGTACGCTTCCAATACTTGATGACATTATTTTTGCTCTAAATTCTTTATCTTGAAAATTTTTGACAAAGCTTTTTCCAGATATGTCAAAATTAAACGTTTTATTCTATCATCATTTTAAAAACATAATATGACACAAAATATGGAATAGGTTGACATTGCAAGGGTCTGAGCAATAAGCAAGTAGGGGTAGCCAGAAATTCGGGTTGGGAGCGGCCAAAAAGCGAAACGTACAAATACATTGCCATGGTGTTTAGGTAATACTGCACTATAAGTTTTCCAACCGTTTATTGCAAAATTTTAAAAAAAAGGGCAATTTTTCATTGCGGTCTAGGGATGAATTTTCAAGCGCTTTGGAGTCGGGATAGTAATGTTTTAATCGCATCGGCTGTAAAGTATAAATTTTTACTTGAGCAAAGTGAGACACCTTGGGCGTAGCACCAACAGCCTCAGAATTTTTTAAATAAATTCGTTATGTCGTTGCTTTTAATTGAAAATAGACTTTTGCTCCAACTGCAACTAAAGCAGTCTTTTTATGATGCTGTTACTGAAAAGTTCATCGCTCAAAAACGAAGAATTGAATTGTGCTACAGATGAATTGTTTGTTCTTTTTTGCAACTTACAGCATAAGAGTGCAAGTTGCGTTTTAATAATTGCTACAATTTTGAAGATGAGCACGCATTAAGAATCCTTTTGAAGGCATAGCACTAACCTAAACTTCGCGGTAGCACAATAGAAATTAAATTCGAGAAATGCACTGTCATTTGAGCACAACTCGCATCCTTGTGTTGAGTTTTGCATTTTTTAGATTTTTTTGTTCAAAACACTACAAACATAAATTTAAAAAGAACGTAGGGCAAATTCTTTAAAACAAGTTTTTAGTTTTTAGCCTACATGCACTTGTAGAATTTGCTACGGCAGAGAATAGAATCCGAGCCATTGCACATGGGGATGATCAAAGTTGTGATTGTTTTCTGATGTATTGTTTTGACTTCAGAATGTTTATTTTTAGAACTAAAGTTACTTTTTTGCTTTTGACCTCAAAGTGCTGTGTTTTTGTTGACCTTTCAGTGTTGTTCGCTTTATTGACTCGCGTTCCGAAAAGCGACTGTCAAAACGGCTACTTCTAAACTACTGCGACTTTGTTAGATTAGCTAATTCTGAAACTCCAATCTTAATTCTATACGTACCCTAACTAGGCTAACTCTGACATTAACGATTAACATAAGAAGTCGCGCTTTTAGCAGTTGCTATTCGGATCGTTTCGTATACGGCTTTAATCGTTTTATGACATGTTTGTTGCTTACTACATTCAGCAGAGGTGGAGTCCTCGAGGACAGATTTTGAAGTCCTTGGCCTTGGCCTTGGCCTCGAAGGTCAAGTCCTTGGCCTTGGCCTCGAGGCCTCAAGTCCTCGAAAATTGGCCTGTCCTCGGCTCGAGGACAGCAGTATTTTTTGGAAAGTTAAAATTTTGTGGAGCGGTTGAAAAATTTTTTGGAAAGCGTTTTTTCGTGGAGATCGCTTGAAAAATTTTTGTGAAGACCTTTTTTTTTTTTTTTTTTGGAGAGCACTTGCGCTTTGTGTCCTTGGTCCTTGGCCTTGGCCTCGAGCATTCCTGTCCTTGGCCTCGAGAGTGTCTGTCCTCGGAAAGGCTGTCCTTGGCCTTGGCCTTGGCCTCAGATTTTTTTTGTGTCCTTGGCCTTGGCCTTGGCCTCGAGCCTTGTGTCCTCGACTCCACCTCTGACATTCAGATAACAAAATCGTAAGATAATTTATGCCATTATTACTCGTTTGCTGTTTTTCATAAAATTGCAACTTCCGCGCTATTATCGTTAATTTTCTAAACATTTTATACTCTTTGCAATACAAAATACAGCAACTTGGACCATAACTGTTTTTATTTTTAGGTTAATAGTGCTATAATTACTTTCGAAATGTCTCAGTTGATTCGAATTATTATTTACCGCAATATAGGGGTATAACTTTTAAGTTTATGCTTCAGTTTTGAGTTGGCACAGGTTTACAAGTTACTTTTTGATTGTTTGATGCAAATTTCGGTTTCGCAAAATTCGGTCAGGCGTGGTCCATGGTCTTGGCCGTGTAGTAGTTTGAGCTGGAAATTTTTTTCTTTGCAGCAATTTGCTGCGATCTAGCGTCAAATTGAATTTTGGCGAAAATGCCGTGGCATGCGGTATTTAATAGTTTAGACACTTTGAACTCACTCACACTCATACTTAAGCACGACAAAAACATTTGGGCATAGACTCCATTTGAGTAAAGCTAAAATGGCTATAATTTGAGCTTAGTTTTCATTGAAAATTTAGATTTCATTTAAATCATTTTTGGTGAAATAAAAGCTTTCGATTGTTTTTATAAATCCGAATTCTATTTCACCAATCCTATTTTACAGTGGTAGTTTTTGCGTACTAATAATATAGCTGACTGAACTAAGTGCATTTGGGTTATTTACTTATTGTTACGAAGGGCTGAAAATAGCTGATGCTGATGAATGAACAATATTGAACACCCTGTAAAATCTTCACCCTACGCCACTGATCTCCGCGTCATTGCGCCAGCCAACACAACTTCTTTCGAATCAATGTCCCAACAGTGGGGATGCCGTTGGCACCGGTCCGAGATTTGAACCATAGACCTTCCGCTCCAGAGACGAACGCGTTACCGCTCAACCAACCGGCCAGTATAAACAATTTATGAAATTCAAAATATAATACACTGTATTTATTACAAAGTTTCCCAACAAAAAACGTGGTATAATCATATTATACATTTTTCTTCAATCCTCAAAACAAACTTGAATCAACTGTAAAAGTCTAATCCAATTGCTGCACTACAGCAATCCTGCTACCAAACAAACTCGTCAGAATGATGGCAGTTATTTACCGCATCACACCCGCAAGAATTACTGAAAAAAAGCAATATACGATATACGAGCGGTTTATTTTGCCATTGAATAGGAAATAAACTAAAACAGTTAGTCTAAAACCCTTTTTTATATCTAAGGAAACTGAGAGTTGCTACTAAAAAAGTTAAACAATATGCACTGTATTGACTCTGGCACTGTGAAAGCGTATTTCGAAACCGAGTGCAAGCAACGAGTAAATTGCGCTTTAGGGTGCGTTTAGACTGGACGCGAAGCAACGCGAAGCGACGCAAAGCAACCAAAATTTGACGTCATCGACAGCTCGCGAAAGGTTGCGACCGCTCGCAACCTTCGCGAGCAGTTGCGCAACAGCGCTTGCTTGCAGGCTGTAGTAAGATAATCAACTATTTCACTGATTTGATTTTTACGATCGCAGTTTGCTAGAAAATAATATAATTAGTTCATTTGTATGGTTTAGCGCCTATTTATCAGTCCAAAGAGTAGGCTTAAGTTGTTGGCAAAGTTAGATTCGCGATAGCTCTAGGCTAGCCAAGTTAATTTGGATCTAGACAGCTAAGGCTGTAAATCCTAGAGTGATTTTTCATAGCTATGCTGGATCTCAAAGCTTCATTATAATGAATGCAGCAAAGCAGTAGGCCTAGCCCCACGACATCTAGCTTTTAAACCAAAACTTTTTATTCTGTGCAGCATAGCAGACCAGTCCAGTAGTTCTTTTGGCTGAGCAGCTTTTGCTTTTTTGTCTTAAAGTAAACTTAAACAAACATGATGTTTTTTTTTTCAGAATATAAAATAACCTACCAACAGGCTAGTTTTGAGTGTGTTGATAGTGTTTTTACCCATTGTTTGTTAGCTTGTTGTTTTAAAAGTAACCACAATTGAACAATTCCTTGAATACTGGAAAACTCGCAAAACTTTTTTCACTGCCTTTTTGACCAAGCCAACTTGGTGAAAAGAATTGTATTTAGAATTGGTTTCAAGCTACACTGCTACATACAAGAGCTAGATAGACACAAAAAATCGAAAACTTCCTGTGAACTTTTGGATTGGCCTAATTAGTAGTCACTTGTTTGAATAGCTACAAACATGGAATTTTTTCTTCTGAATGTCCTCTTAAAAGTCTTCTTGTTTCTGAAGGTTTGTGACCGTGATCAAGTTGAACTGGAAGCAATGGTTTTGGACTACCCCAAGTTTTATAATTATGAATATTGTAGTCTGGTAGTGATTTTTCACTCCAGTCCTAATTGATGAAAATAGAAATGTCAAGTGTGTTAAATATTCATTTACTGTATCTTTGTGTAATATCTGAATTTAGTTGTTTGTGAATTTCAAAACATTTTTAGTGTCTCTTAAAATTTTAACTGCTTCACATGGTGAATAAAGTGACAAAGTAAACAATTTTAAGTCTGAAGTTTAATCATTGCAATTGCAGTCAGTGTATTTAGATGAACTAGAAAGCCAATATATATCTAACCAGTAGAAAGTGAGCTCTGTTTTTTTCCTGAGATGACTATTATTGGTAGAGAAGTACCCGCCAAGCAAGTTCATTACTATTGTTCCATTCTCTAAACTAAACAAAAAACTTGATACAGCATTTATAATAAAAATAATTGGACTGGGGAAGGAAGCGTCAGTTACATAAAAATGTGAGAACTAACAACACTATTATTCAGATGCTTGAGTAACAATTTTCAAATGAAAAAATCTAAATGTTTTTTTTATCAGGGGCATAACCAAAAACATGCTTAGAGGGGGCTTGACCTTACTGCTATAAATTTGTCTGTATCTTACAAACGGTGGTTTAAAGCGAAGCCCTTTGAGGTAAACGCAACCGTCGCAACGTAGCCTACTGGTACCGCAAGAAAATGCAAACTAATAAAATGCTCTCGATAGCATTTAACTTCGCACTAAACATCGATAAGCGCTCCGCTAGCGAATAAAACACCAAACTTAGTTTTAGAGGCTGACTTTTCCTCAAAGCAACTGCTGGTATCAGGTATCACTGTGCTAAATTCTTGTCCTTCGATGATAGCGTCAAATCATGCAAAAACTGCTATGTTTTTTTGCTTTCTCCAGCAAATCAACACAGCAATCCATTGCACAATAAGCAAAAAATCCACTACATAACTGATGACAAATCCAGCTTTCAGTTTCACTCATAGCGTTAACATTGGGAGTCTTCATAAACAGCACTAAATAACACATACAAACAACTGTTTAAGCTTACTACAGGTATCATAACATGCTTGCCTGAAAAAGAAAAATCACATCAAAAAAACAACATAGTTAATGATTCAAATGAACCTGTAGACTAGCCTATTGGTATACACTCTACAAGATACCGATAGATCTACCACTACCATAATGAGACATGGATGGTGAAAGCGTTTAAGGATTTGTTAACTGAGTAAACACCTAAAGTGAACTTTTGACATCTGCTTTCAGCTTTTTGCGTTTCTGCATTAAAACCCAGAACTGTCATCGTCAAAACAGATTAGGGCAAGTTTTCAGTGGAAGGATCTAAACAAATCATTGATAGCTAGTAAATAGGCCAAGTACTACTACGTTTTTGAAGAAATGACTAGTCTTTTCATTTCCAAATTTGATCTACTGTACTTCGTTTTTCACTTATACTTTACAAACTTTTTTCTCAAGATTGTTTTGTTACCTGAGCTATTATTCTAGACTCTTCTTCACGGTTATTGCGTGATAACATAATATAAACTCAATCTTCGTTTTACCGGTAATTCCAGCGCGCTATGACAAAACAGAACCTGTGATTACTATAATAGCGCTTCAATAATAAAGTACACAAAACTTTCTGCTAATTGAATACATTTTAAAAGTAAGTTGTTACAATTAGCCTATGAAGCGACCAGTCGCGAAGATTAGCAACCACTCGTGAAGGTTGACAACCTTCGCGAGTGACGTAATCGACCACTCGCGAAGGTCGCCAACCTTCGCTTCGCGTTGCTTCGCGTTGCTTCGCGTTGCTTCGCGTTGCTTTGCGTTGCTTCGCGTTGCTTCGCGTCCAGTCTAAACGCACCTTTATCTGAAATGTAACGCTACGCCACTGTATTATACCCTCATAATCAACATTGCATAATATCACATTTTACTGGCAACGTGTTAATCCCAGCACCAGAGGTGGAGTCCTCGAGGACACATTTTGAAGTCCTTGGTCTTAAAGGTCAAGTCCTTGGCCTTGGCCTCGGGGCCTCAAGTCCTCGAAAATTGGCCTGTTCTCGGCTTGAGGAAAGCACTATCTTTTGGAATGTTAAAATTTTGTGGAGCGGTTGAAAAATTTTTTGGGAAAACGTTTTTTAGTGGAGATCGCTTGAAAAATTTTTGAGAAGACCTTTGTTTTTTTTTTTTGGAGATCGCCTGAAAAAATTTTGTGAAGACCTTTTTTTTTTTTTTTTGGAGGGCACTTGCGCTTGTGCCCGGTCCTTGGCCTTGGCCTCGAGCATTCCTGTCCTTGGCCTCGAGAGTGTCTATCCTCGGAAAACTGTCCTTGGCCTTGGCCTCGGATTTTTTTTGTGTCCTTGGCCTCGAGCCTTGTGTCCTCGACTCCTCCTCTGCCTAGCACTTACTAATAGGTCAATATCTAATTTCGAAATATGAGTAAAGGTGCGTTTAGACTGGACGCGAAGCGAAGGTTGGCGACCTTCGCGAGTGGTCGATTACGTCACTCGCGAAGGTTGCCAACCTTCACGAGTGGTTGCTAATCTTCGCGACTGGTCGCTTCATAGGCTAATTGTAACAACTTACTTTTAAAATGTATTCAATTAGCAGAAAGTTTTGTGTACTTTATTATTGAAGCGCTATTATAGTAATCACAGGTTCTGTTTCATCATAGCGCGCTGGAATTACCGGTAAAACGAAGATTGAGTTTATATTATGTTATCACGCAATAACCGTGAAGAAGAGTCTAGAATAATAGCTCAGGTAACAAAACAATCTTGAGAAAAAAGTTTGTAAAGTATAAGTGAAAAACGAAGTACAGTAGATCAAATTTGGAAATGAAAAGACTAGTCATTTCTTCAAAAACGTAGTAGTACTTGGCCTATTTACTAGCTATCAATGATTTGTTTAGATCCTTCCACTGAAAACTTGCCCTAATCTGTTTTGACGATGACAGTTCTGGGTTTTAATGCAGAAACGCAAAAAGCTGAAAGCAGATGTCAAAAGTTCACTTTAGGTGTTTACTCAGTTAACAAATCCTTAAACGCTTTCACCATCCATGTCTCATTATGGTAGTGGTAGATCTATCGGTATCTTGTAGAGTGTATACCAATAGGCTAGTCTACAGGTTCATTTGAATCATTAACTATGTTGTTTTTTTGATGTGATTTTTCTTTTTCAGGCAAGCATGTTATGATACCTGTAGTAAGCTTAAACAGTTGTTTGTATGTGTTATTTAGTGCTGTTTATGAAGACTCCCAATGTTAACGCTATGAGTGAAACTGAAAGCTGGATTTGTCATCAGTTATGTAGTGGATTTTTTGCTTATTGTGCAATGGATTGCTGTGTTGATTTGCTGGAGAAAGCAAAAAAACATAGCAGTTTTTGCATGATTTGACGCTATCATCGAAGGACAAGAATTTAGCACAGTGATACCTGATACCAGCAGTTGCTTTGAGGAAAAGTCAGCCTCTAAAACTAAGTTTGGTGTTTTATTCGCTAGCGGAGCGCTTATCGATGTTTAGTGCGAAGTTAAATGCTATCGAGAGCATTTTATTAGTTTGCATTTTCTTGCGGTACCAGTAGGCTACGTTGCGACGGTTGCGTTTACCTCAAAGGGCTTCGCTTTAAACCACCGTTTGTAAGATACAGACAAATTTATAGCAGTAAGGTCAAGCCCCCTCTAAGCATGTTTTTGGTTATGCCCCTGATAAAAAAAACATTTAGATTTTTTCATTTGAAAATTGTTACTCAAGCATCTGAATAATAGTGTTGTTAGTTCTCACATTTTTATGTAACTGACGCTTCCTTCCCCAGTCCAATTATTTTTATTATAAATGCTGTATCAAGTTTTTTGTTTAGTTTAGAGAATGGAACAATAGTAATGAACTTGCTTGGCGGGTACTTCTCTACCAATAATAGTCATCTCAGGAAAAAAACAGAGCTCACTTTCTACTGGTTAGATATATATTGGCTTTCTAGTTCATCTAAATACACTGACTGCAATTGCAATGATTAAACTTCAGACTTAAAATTGTTTACTTTGTCACTTTATTCACCATGTGAAGCAGTTAAAATTTTAAGAGACACTAAAAATGTTTTGAAATTCACAAACAACTAAATTCAGATATTACACAAAGATACAGTAAATGAATATTTAACACACTTGACATTTCTATTTTCATCAATTAGGACTGGAGTGAAAAATCACTACCAGACTACAATATTCATAATTATAAAACTTGGGGTAGTCCAAAACCATTGCTTCCAGTTCAACTTGATCACGGTCACAAACCTTCAGAAACAAGAAGACTTTTAAGAGGACATTCAGAAGAAAAAATTCCATGTTTGTAGCTATTCAAACAAGTGACTACTAATTAGGCCAATCCAAAAGTTCACAGGAAGTTTTCGATTTTTTGTGTCTATCTAGCTCTTGTATGTAGCAGTGTAGCTTGAAACCAATTCTAAATACAATTCTTTTCACCAAGTTGGCTTGGTCAAAAAGGCAGTGAAAAAAGTTTTGCGAGTTTTCCAGTATTCAAGGAATTGTTCAATTGTGGTTACTTTTAAAACAACAAGCTAACAAACAATGGGTAAAAACACTATCAACACACTCAAAACTAGCCTGTTGGTAGGTTATTTTATATTCTGAAAAAAAAAACATCATGTTTGTTTAAGTTTACTTTAAGACAAAAAAGCAAAAGCTGCTCAGCCAAAAGAACTACTGGACTGGTCTGCTATGCTGCACAGAATAAAAAGTTTTGGTTTAAAAGCTAGATGTCGTGGGGCTAGGCCTACTGCTTTGCTGCATTCATTATAATGAAGCTTTGAGATCCAGCATAGCTATGAAAAATCACTCTAGGATTTACAGCCTTAGCTGTCTAGATCCAAATTAACTTGGCTAGCCTAGAGCTATCGCGAATCTAACTTTGCCAACAACTTAAGCCTACTCTTTGGACTGATAAATAGGCGCTAAACCATACAAATGAACTAATTATATTATTTTCTAGCAAACTGCGATCGTAAAAATCAAATCAGTGAAATAGTTGATTATCTTACTACAGCCTGCAAGCAAGCGCTGTTGCGCAACTGCTCGCGAAGGTTGCGAGCGGTCGCAACCTTTCGCGAGCTGTCGATGACGTCAAATTTTGGTTGCTTTGCGTCGCTTCGCGTTGCTTCGCGTCCAGTCTAAACGCACCCTTACACGCACTATCGCAACAAGTCGTTCACAGCACTTTTTTGGTCTAAACGAAAACTGTTTCACTTAATCAAGCTATGAGTGAGCCAACAGCAATATTCGCATTTATGACATAAGTTATGCACAAACCAAAGCGATCCAGAGTCATTATTACGGAACGCTTTTTATGAAGTACTGTAATTACTGATTTCTCAGCTTTTTTTTCTGCTCAACTTATTGCATGGTTAAACTTTCAAGAGTACAGTATAATCATGTTTATGCATTATTAGGTGAATCAAGGACTGTTATGCAAAATGAGTAAACTCATTTTGAAATTAGCTGATTTTTTTTCCGAGATCATGTCCGAGATAGCTTGATTTTTTCCGATAAGTAGTAAATGGACCTCCGAAACATTGCGTTTCAGACGGGTTGAACTGCAGAGCAAATGTTTTCCTAATAGATATTTAAGAAACAAACTTTAAGAGGACAATCTTTCGAAACTCCCCGATTGTGCCCCAATAATTGATTAATACAAGGATGGATTAATAAATGGCTTAAGCTAATGCAGTAGAATGTTGTTTTATTATAATCAGTCACTATTTATGTGCTTGATAAACATATTTTCAGTGCTGGGCCCAGCAAGTTTTTTTTTTTAAGTCCGCAGTCCGCAAATCCGCAACCGAATTTCAATTTTCTTAATCCGCAACCGCAATTCCGCAATTGCACGTTTAAAAGCTAAGTCCGAAACCGCAAGACCGCAACTTCGTAATACTCGAAGTCCGCACCGCAAGTCTGCAACTTTTTATGAACTGAGTAGAAGAGTTTTGCAATCAACCATGTCCCGAAGTGATCTGCTCAGAGTTGATTAGCAAACATAAGTCAAAAGTTGTGACTTGTGGGAAGTATAACAAGCGTATGGTGGATACATTCCACGCAATAAAAGAAATTACTCACAATCGTTGATTGTAGTAAATGTACCACAGCATGAATTGTTATTGAGCTGCTTTTTTGGATGGAAAACTTATGAATTGCCCGGCCCCTCTTACTTTCAGGTCCAACTCCAAACAGATTTAAACGCTTGTATTTTTGGTTTAAGTTTTTAAGTGACTTGGCTAACGGGGGTTGTAGCCCCCAGCCCTCCTGGTTGCGCTACTGCTTATACAGTAGGTGCCTAAACTGCGTGGAAGCATAATGCACAATCCACCCATGAACCCTTAAAAATGCTACAATGGAGGTAGGGATTTGAAAATTAAAAGCCTTTGGATTACTGTGAGAAGCCATCAAATAGCAAAGCACAATCCGTTTTTCCGCTTACAACAAGATATTTTTAAAAAACTTTTTTTTCAAGGCGGGAAAAGGCAAAGGCAGTAGAAGGCAAAAATGCATTCATATCACTAATCGTATTACTAAATTTTTAGTCCCTTGGTTCCATAAATACTGTATAGGAACGAGATAACCACACGCTACCAGTCTGCCGTCGCCAGACCAAACGAAGTGAGGGAGTCCTAGCCGAAAATGGAAGGCACTATAAAATAGAGTGAACTTTTGCACATAAAAAGTGATATTTTAAAGCTACTATTTTTTATTCATCTTTGAAAAAAGAAACATATAAGCCCGGCAGCGTTTATTAGTACATTTTGTATACGGCCCATATAATCGCTTGAAAAATCTGTCCGCAGTAGCGAATGCGACCAGAAGCGCAACCAGAGTTTTGCTAAGAGAAAGGGGGCTTGAACCAAAAGTAAATGTTTTTTGCACAAAAATTGTGTTATTTAGGTCCCGTGCTGAAAAAAACCGGTGCAACTCAAGCGTATCACAAAGGGGGCAGAGCCCCCAGCTGCTGCGTGATTTTTGCAATTTTGCGGCAAAAATAGCGATTGTAACGCCATTTAAATCACATTTCGCACGCTTTAGAAGCATATCAATAATTACAGTAAATTGCTAATATTCAGAATTCATTGAAAGATTTAAATTGTCTAGCCCCTTGAACCCCTACATACTTCAGGTCAAGTCCAAAACAAGTTTAAACGCTTATTCATTTTTTGGTTATATTTGTTAAATGACTAGGCTAAAGGGGGCTGATGCCCCTTTAGTCCCTTCCCCCTGGTTGCGCCACTGACTATTAACACTCAAAATCAAGCAATTCTTCCCAAAAATGCTATGAGATATTTAGGTGTCATATTGGATCACAAGCTGACCTGGAAGGATCACACGCGGTTTGTTGTTGAAAAGCTCTATATGGCCAGAGGAATCTCGAGCAAATTAAAGCGACATGCTCTTCAATCGTTGTTGAAATGTATCTATTATAGTTTGGTTTACCATTACCTTTACTATGGTGTTACATCTTGGGGGAATACTGCTACCAAATACACTAAGACTATTCAGATTCAACAAATTCATATTGTCAAAATTACAAATAATTCAACTTCCTTTAAAACAAAACTGCTGCCTATATCAGCAACTAAATTTCATGAATCTATGTCAACTTTATAAATTAGAAATATTAAAATTTATGTTTAAATATAAAAATAAAAATCTCCCAAACTGTTTTAAAAACTACTTTGTATCTCCATCAGAAACCCATAATTATCCTTCCAGGTTTGCTTGTGATGACAACTGGGCTACTGCATTCCAACATAAAAAGTCAACTTCAAAATGCTCGATTCAATATACAGTCATGAACAAAAGTTTAAGACCACTTAAAATTTTTGCAAATTTTTAAGCACAAGGTAGTATAGCATTTTATTTACGTTTAGGATATTGTTTTATTTTGTACATAATCAATCATAAACACATGGGACATAGTATGACACATTCTAAACAAATATTTACATAAAAAATGTTCGGATTCTCAATATTTAGTATGTCCTCCTTTGTTTTTTATCACAGCTTCTATTCTCCTCGGCATACTATCAATCAAACTTCGGCAATACTCCTTCGAAATTTCTTTTACCCAGACTTCCTTAATTACTTTCACCAACTCTGCACCACTTGTTGGTTGCTTTTCTGATACCTTATTTTTCATGAGGGCCCACAAATTCTCAATGGGATTAAGGTCCGGGCTGTTTCCTGGCCACTCGAGAAGTTGAATATTGTTGTCATTCAAAAAGTTCTTTGCAACTTTGGAACGGTGGCAAGGGGCGCCATCCTGCATAAATATCTTACAATTGTGAACTTGCATGTGAAGTTTTAGCTTTTCTGAGAGCATTTGGACGTATTTTGGCCCATTCATAGTGGTTCCTGGAGGCAGAAAGCTGAGAGCTGCGACACCATTTCTGCACATAGCCCCCCAAACCATTCGACTTGGAGGATGTTTCATTGATGATATGGTATATCTGTCATCAAAACGTTTTCCAGGTGGTCTACGGACGTAACTTTTTCGAACCGCAAACTGTTGGAAGGTCAATTCGTCGGAAAAAAGCACATTTTGCCATTCCTAGGCAGTCCAACGTTGATGGTTATTAGCAAACTGTAGACGCTTAGCTTTTATAGCAGGAGTAAGCCTTGGTTTTTTTGCCGGTTGGTATGATTTTAAATTAAATTCTTTGGATAAACGCCGGGAAACGGTCATGTGACGAACTTTACGACCCCTGCGCAACAATTCAGCCTTGATTTTCTTCATTGAACTCGTGGGCGACCTCATAACTATTCTCCTCATCAAATTGTCTTCTCGTGCAGTGCTGACTCGCGGTCTTCCACTCCTTTTCCTGTCGGTATAGGAGCCATCTTCTTGATACTTAGCAATTGCTTGATGCACTGCAGTCTTACTACAACCCATCTGAGCAGATATTAGCCGTTCAGATAGGTTTTGCCCATGTAAGGCAACTATCTGGGCCCTCTGAACCTCGCTTAATGACTTTTTTTTACCCATTTGAAGCACCTCAAAAATCGGTTAATAGCAAGAAAATCAACCAAGAAATGTGAACAGAAGTAGAAATTGGCGCTAAATGCAAAACAATGAAGAGAAAAAATGTATGACGCAACAATGGAATTTGGCTGATGCAATAACATGCCAATTACTGAAAATCGGCATTTTTGGGAGGTGGTCTTAAACTTTTGTTCATGACTGTAATGGTTATAAAATATGGAATGAATTACCATTAGAAATTGAAGAGTTGCATAGAAAAAGTTATTTTATCTTGTTAAAAAGAGTAAAAAGTTTCATATTGGAGAATGAGTAGCTATAGTTTCTTCTTACTAAAGAAAGCATCCTGACTTACCTCGATTAGATGGTTTTCCTTGCTGAATAATTTGTGATATTGGTTTTATACAGACACAGTTGTCCTCAGCGAACTCTTTCTGTCCTCGGATACATTATTGTCATAGCTGTGTGATTGAATTTTAGTCTGAATGTTGAACGGCGCGTATTTTTATACTTGTTTATTTATTGGCATTTCTTCTAAAATTGCTGCACTATTTTTCATTTGTGCTGAGTGAATCTTGTTTGTGTGCTATCAATATTTTATACTTAAGGTGAGAGGTTGCGGACTCGACGACCTCACCTTTCCTGTAAGGAGCCCCGAGCTTTTCCCAGGAAATGGCCAATGGTCTATTCGCAACCTCTCATCAGAAATGATTATTCTGTAATTTTTTTGCCTCATTTTGCTGTTTGACTTTGTATGCTTATTTATTTTGCAGAATATCTTTCTAAACAAAAATAAATGCCAATTGAATTGACTGCGACCTAAAATAAATCTTGAATGTGCTCTAAAAAAAAACAGTTGGTGTTTTAAAAAAGTGTTTTCATGTATTGTTTCAGGTCATAATCACTAACGAAATACCCGTAACGCTTCTATAGGCATACATCCCTATTCCGCGACACATCCGTAAAGGCGTGTTAATAAGACGGATTATTGGGTCACATTTATGTAAAGCAGTTAGTGGCCAGCAATTTCGCAAACAATCGAGAAAACTTCAAATGAAATTTATGTTTGAAAATTATTATTCCTTTTTCGATTATTGCTTGTTGTCTTGTCGTTACGTGATGCTCCAAAAAAGCATTCTGAGTAAACTGAAATGGGGGGGCACAAGCACTCGTTAGGGGGGGCTACGGCGCCCTTTGCCCCACCGTAGCGACGGCACTGGCTACCGGTACAAAAAATTATACACCAGTGGCTAATTTTGTAAACTCACGGTAAAAAACAACACAGCCATACTTTGAACCAGGGCTGCAATTTCGCACTTAAACTCGAAAAAAGTCGGTTGCTTTGCCGAACTCGAAAAACTTGATATTTTTGCCGAACTTGAACTCGAAAAAATTAAATTGATTTCTCATGTTAGACCGGGAAAAAACATAAATATACGAAAATAGAAAGGACTTTCAATATTTGTATAAAACTTGTGAAATTGCGGACTAAAATAAAAAATAGCCCACAACCGCAAGTCCGCAATTTAAACTCCACAACTTTTTTCGTTGGTCCGCAATTGCGGATTAGCGGACTTGCGGACTAACTTGCCCAGCTCCGCATATTTTGACACTGTTTGAAATTCAGATTACTAAAATGAACAATTGAACATCGAATCCAAACCTAAACTTCGTAAAAAAAAGTCATAAAAAGTTTTTAGCTCATAGAAAATATTTGGCCCTCCGGGCGTTAACTCTTGCAACTTTTAATTCAAAAAGAAAAAAGGCAAAATTTGTTTCCTGCCAGATTTAAACGGCTTTGAATAAGATTAATAAGATTTTATGCAATAACTTTTTTTTCGAAGATTATGTATAGGCATCTATCGTACTTCAATTTTAATTATAATGATTTTGAAAACATCTAAACCTACTGTAAAATCAACACCTTATTTTAACATAAAAAATAGAAGTTTGACAGGTATTTTTTGTTGTTATAGAGAAAACCCGATGTATAAACTCCTTAATCAGATTAGTAAGTACTGTATGATCTGCCAAAAATCCGCAAGAAAGAAAACGTCGTTACTGTTGCGTAAGAGACCAGCTGCAGCTGCTGGTTATGTAAGAGACCAGTTCAAGGAGTGCTGCGTTTCTTGAATTTTTTTGTTTTTTTGACAAGTCAATATTAACCCATTTGATTTCTATAGTCAATCTGAGTTACAGTAATTTTACATCAATGGATGCTTTAAAACTTGCTAAAGTTTCAATAGGTTATAAATCAATTCTTATGAAGCTGATTGAAAGAATTAATAAAAAGGCAAGGTTAGTATAGCATTGAAGTATTGACTGAAGTGTCTAAAAATAAAGAAGTTCTGAATAGTTTATACGTCACAAACATGCGAGTTAGAGTTTACGTCAATCTCAGTGTTTGTTTTTTTTTCGTCCTTTCTTCCGCCAATCAAATGCCGAACATCATTGAAAAAAAGCGCTAATAGCAATCGCTGCATTTCGAAGCTCTTTGTTTTGTAAAGTTAGTACTTATTTGTGAATAATATCACGTTTGGTTGAATTACGATCCCGCGGGTAATAACAGGACAAAGACTTAGGTATTTTGTCATAGCCGATCAGCTATTTTTTATTCCGAATTTGAGTGAAGACGAAAAACAAAAGACAAAAGTTTTTGCTAAATTTGGACCTATCCTTCTCCGAATTCCGTGTGAAGACCGAAAACAAAAAAACACTCGTCCTAATTAACTTTACGCTTTGCGAGGCGCCAATTATCATCGTTTCTAGATTCTTAATTGCCATAGATCAACATTCAATCCGTTCTGGTCCCCTAAACGTAGGCAGGCCCTCCGAAAATTCATGGACCTGGATACATCATACCCCTTTCCCTCCTATTAACAGCCCTAATTATCACTATTCACAGTGTTCCTAAGTTTATGACAATAGTATACAATACACATAACCGAAAAGTTTGACGTCCTTCGTGGTCGACTCCTGGGAAATCAGAATGACTTCCACTGGCAGTTAGGTGGCCAGATCAACCACAAACCCTGCAGCCGCAAAGTAGCTCAAGTTATAAGATGCACAGAGCTGGACAGCGCCGTTTCTAGCTTTTGGCTCTCATCGAGTGCCCTCAGCTTCTCTAATCAAAGGTATTCCCCAGCTGGACAAAACTCTTGGCCGAACTGGACAAATCTTATGGCTTTCTGAATTTTTTTTTGCGGAGGCAGTGGCAGAAGCTTTCTTAAATTTTTTTTAAAGTACCACAAGGGAAAAATCGTTTATTCCCTACAGAGCCTCTACCATTGTGCAAGCCATTGAGGTTCGTCCAGTTTGGCCAAAAGATCTATCCAGCTGGGAAATATCTTTGATTAGAGAAGCTGAGGGCACTCGATGAGAGCTAAACGCTCGAAACAGCGCTGTCCAGCTCTGTGCATCTTACGACTCGAGTTGCTTTGCGGCTGCTGGGTTGGTGGTAGATCTGGCCACCTAAATGCCGGTGGAAGTCATTCTGATTTCCCAGGAGTCGACCACGAAGGATGTCAAACTTTTCGGTTATGATTTCCGTGGTCACCCAGAGGGGAACCCTTGTAGTAGGGATAGCCTATGGCTGTCCTTACTACATAGGTCCAGCAATTTTTCACATGTTTTTTTAAAGTACCACAAGTGAAAAATCGTTTATTCCCTATAAATTCTCTGCCACTGTGCTAGCCCCAAAGGCTTGTCTAGTTCGGCAAAGAGGTTTGTCTTTGTCCAGTTCGGCGAAGAGGCTTGTCCAGCTGGGGAATATCTTCACTTAGAGCGGCTGTGGAGTGTGGATGCTTGAAAAAGTGTCTGCAGCTATCAGTACTACTACCATCCCACAAACTCCACACATTTCCAAAAACCCACAAAAAAAAAAAACGTTTGTCCAGTTCGGCCAAGAGTCTTGTCCAGCTGGGGAATATCTTCACTCAGAGCGGCTGTGGATGCTTGAAAAAATGTCTGCAGCTCTCAATACTACTCCCACTACCATCCCACAAACTCCACACATTTCCAAAAACCCACAAAAAAAAAAATCAGTTCGGCCAAGAGTCTTGTCCAGCTGGGGAATACCTTCATCACTCAGAGCAGCTGTGGATGCTTGAAAAAGTGTCTGCAGCCTCAATACTACTCCCATTACCATCCCACAAACTCCACACTTATCCAAAAATCCACAAAAAAAAGTTGCGAAATATCTTTGATTAGAGAAGCTGAGGGCTGCCGATGAGAGCTAAAAGCTCGAAACTGCGCTGTCCAGCTCTGTGCATCATACAATACACATTACACCATGTAGGTAGGTATTACAGAGTTTGCAAAATTACAAACATGAAACATCATGAAAATGCATCTTTCGAACACACCAAAATCAACGTGTAACAAGTTTGCGGGTTCACCTCCGTGCCAGCGGGTAACACAGCTTAATTCTTTCCGTTACATCACTGATTCCCTGTTTTTTGTTTTCCTCGCAAAATTTTCGAACTCAGCTCTTTTATTTTGCTCCTTTATTTGTTGCGGTCTGCGCGTTATTATGTTTTTAGTTGTTGCACGTATTTATTCTAACGACTTATTTCTGGCACAACCGCGCGAAGCTCCTTTTTTGCCGAGTTTTTGCGTTCTTTCATTTCAATTTGAATCAAGTAGGGCAGTAATTTCCGAACTTTTTTTCACGCGTACCATTTTGAGCTTTTGTGCAGTGTTTGTGTACCGCCAAAGCTACGAGATGAGTGTTGAGTCATAAACGTGTAAAACCTCAACGTAATGTTAACTAAAACACAATATTGCAAGTTAGATCAATCTGAAAGTTTTCGAAGTAGAGTTGTAAGTCGGTTCGGGCTTTTCGGGTCCGATTCGGGCCGGGTTCGGGCCTAAAGTTGACAAAATTTTGGGCTTAATTCGGGCCTGAGACGTGCTTTTTGTCTTAGGTGCACAAAAATATAATCAAAGTAACTCGGCAATAACGCTTTCGTTTTTCAGACCTAACTTAATTTTTGTTTTTTTTTCGGGCATGACTTGGGCTTCAAATTAGTTTTCGGGTTCGGGCCGGGTTCGGGCTGGGTTCGGGCCTGAACTAGTCGGCTCGTTTATAACTCTGCTTCGAAGTAAGAAGTACGTTAAAAAAGTTTTAAAAGTTGAATGTCTTCGAAAATTTACAAGTAAGCTGAAGTATAGATTCTACTAAGGCTGAATTTGATCGCGAACCACCTGAAAGACTCTCACGTACCGCTAGCGATACGCGTACCACAGTTTGGTAGTCACTTGAGTAGGGCATTTATTTGACATATTTTTTTAAGTTTGACACACAGCATCTGTACTTAAACTTCTTACGTAACCCGGGTTAAACTTCAAATTATTTTTTATCGTGCCCTGTGGCACCTTTATTTTATTTATTATTAAAACTAAATAAACCTTTATTCTTTGGAACTTGGATATTGATTTTGGAAAACAGCACGGAAGGTGAAGACTACACTTTCGGATCGATGGAGCAACATAGGAACTTCTTACACACAGTTGTAGTTACAGAGGGCGTCTGGTAACACTTTTAAAAAAATATCGCAACGATGGCGAGGCGTTGGTAAGACCGTGTCTGATTTGACCAAACCGAGATTCTATATGAACCCCAGATCTCCAGCTCCAGATACGAACGCGTTACCGTTCGACCAACCGGCCGATATGAAAGCACACGCTTTGAAGTTCTAGTCAGAATTTACATAGTTTACTTAGGGAAGTTTACTTTTAAAACCTATGTCATCGTTTGTGTGCATTCTAGTCTAAAGACTATCAGCGTGGATCGAAGCCAAAGAGCCACCAGAAAGGCAATAACTTCAAAAAAGCAATGCGAAAAGTTGTTCGTCGAGATAAATCCTGTGTTAGGAGTTACAGAAACTTTATCGTTGCTTTAAAGGGGGTGACGCATCCAGTCAATTCTGATAGTTCACAATAATATTGCTATTGAATCAAAATTTAATTTTGAATTTTTATGCTCATTTAGGTGCGTGGTTGTAAACACATTATTCAACAAATTCGAAGAGCTATCCCCAGAAAAATTTTGGAAACCCTGAGTTTGTTTTCTCAGCCTGACGATAATGTTAAATGGAACACAAAATAATAGTAGAACGAAAAGCTTCCTGTGCAGTCGGCATTCTCGCAAAATCAAAGCATTATCTTCCCCAATATATACTTTTTGCAACTCTACAATGCACAGATTGAATGCAATCTAATTTATGCAATCCCAGTGATGGGTTCTACCTTTTAAACCTACAGTATTTTGATAAGTTAATTAGTTATCAAAATAAAGCTGTAGAAACTCTTTCCAAGCTAGATGGAATGATTCGCCAAGACCTCTGTACTGTGAATTAAGTGTACTAAAACTAGCTAAAATATATCAACTCGAAGTGGCAAAAATTATGCACCGCATTGCCACAAAAAATATCCTCTTTCTTTAGTTAAAAAATCAGGTCTCGCGCATTCTTACTCAACTCTTACAGTTAGCTCTTCTCAGTTGTATATTCGTACAAAAATCTTTCCTCTACCAAAGCGTTAAAATTAGAATTCTATACCCTTCAACATAAAACTATTATCTTATTCTAAGCATAAATCATTGTGTAAATTAATGTTATTCGATGATTAGTAGCTTTACACTCTCTTCCTTTCTATATTCATCCTGGCTGTTATACAACCAGCTCTCAAACTTATACTTTTATCTATTTTTAACTTTTAGCACATTTTTTAGATTCAATCTGTAGTCGGTGGTTCTTTGACTATCCCCGGTCGGAAATTTTTATGTATTGACTACGCGGGTTTATTTGTTTATTATTATACTCAGTTTAGGACAAATAAAATAACTGAATTGAATTGAAATTTTCAGAAAAATGGAGAGGTTTACCGAAGGTGGATTGCTCACTAGAAGTTACTGGAAAGGTATATACTAAGTGTTATTAATTAGTCTTTTTTTTTTCGAAATTCAAACTGAGTGAACAAACTCAGGGTTTCCAAAAACTTTTTAAGGGGACATCTCTTTATATCTTGTTAAATATCTTTGCAATTGCAGCCCAAAGCAAAAAAAAAAATTCAAAAATATGTTTTGATTTTAGCCATTGTACGTAAACTATCGGAATTGGCTAGATGCTTCACCCTACTTTAAGCGGTCGCCGTTCTGGTGACTCTTATCTAGGATTTTGCGCTAGCAGCCTTTAGGACAGAAAGCATTCAAACAATTGAATGACAGATGATGTCAGAAAGGAATAAAAAAGTTCAGCAGTTGAACATTTCATTATGGATTTGTGGCACCAGTTTCACTATTATGGCATAAAATTGTAAAGAATATTTCTTGTTGATTTAGTTCATTGTACTGTACAATGCACAAAAGAATATGACTGTTAACTGCTCATTTTTGTGCTACGATAAATGTCGCACTCGACAAAGGTAGCTCCTATATTTAGGGCGAATATAAGTTTTAAACTTTGACTAAGTGAGTTGATACACCTGAAAAGCTTATTTTAATTTGTACTTGTAGTTTTTTAAACCGCAAATTTAAATTTATAGTAAGTTAGTAATATAGTGCAAACCACCTCGTACAAACATAGAGTAATACGCGATGAAATTCTTTATTGTCGAAACTCAAATCTTCGAATTCATTTTCATTTTAATCAACTGATGTTACAATTTTTGCTGTTTGTGTGTTGCATGCAGAATTCCAGATAGTTTTGAGGTGAGCTTAATGACTTGCGGTTATACTAAAAAAAATCTGCACTGAACTAATTATTGAGCCAAGTTTTTTCTTTTTTAAGTAATTTTTGGAGACGTACACTAAATTAATCATACATACAGTTTAGGCAGCATTTAAACTGTAAAATATTACATGAGGGGACGCTTTCGCTGCCCGAACCAAACGCATTTTCGAATGAAAGCACTTTAGGGTGGAAAAAACAAAATATTCGCGCTCATAATACTAGGTGATGATCAAAAAAGATCTTTTTTCAGCCGTTTTTTCGTTCGAATACTACGTAAAGCCAGCCAAAAAAATAAAACGACCAAGACCCTTTCTTTCTGCGGGGAGACTCTAATTCTCAACGGGGAAAGCGTTCCCTCTACATTAAAGTACCGAGTATAGACTCCATGAGACTGTATAGTTATCTTGGTTAAATAATGTGCTATAAATCGATGGTTGGAAGCCTTTTCACAGTCATAGACCTTAACTTAACTCAGCAAGGTTTTAACGAGCCGACGTAAATTTAGCTGAGTGATATTTCTTACGTAAATTAAAAGGAATACCGAAGCAAAAGCTTCAGCCGTTTCTGGTCAAAGCTAAAGCCTGACCAGGTCCTAAACGTAGTTGAAGGTATAAAAAATAAGTTTGTCTCTACGTTTAATCTCTTCAGCTGAGGTTTCTGGACGCAGAGTACGCACTTTGTGAAGAAACTGCTTTTGAAGTAGGAAGTGAAGTTTGAATAAGATTAACTATGACTTAAGCAACTAATCGAAACGTCTCTTTTTAAATACAATGTTTACGACAGCTTTGGCATTTTTATACTTAAAAAGTGAAGCATTTTGTACCTTAACAACAGCAATTTCTGTTTTTGTATTGCAGCATTTACATTTTTATTGTACACTATATTCTTTTGACGCATGTTGCTTTTGAAACTCTAATTTTTGCGAAAACAAGGGAAATGAATTCAACGGCAATTCCGGTATGCTAATTTCAATTTGCTAGAGAAATAAACTAACCATATGTTTTTCATTTGCTACTACAATATTCTTGAAAACCAATCGATGGCTAACTAAAATAGTTAGGCGATCCCACACCAACTATTCACCATGAGAGCAGTTTCGTTGCTCAGAGTTGTAAGTCGAGCAAGGCTTTTCTGGTCGGGTTTGGACTTTAGTTTGACAAAATTTCGGGGGTATTGTAATAGTGATTACATTTTATTTATCAAGTAACATTGACCAGGAGACAGTAAAGGGAGCTTTTAGTTTTCAAGTCAAGCTGCGACCTGTTCTCATATGATACATGTCTTAGGTTTTGGGTTCTAAAAAACATAATCAAAATAAATTTGCAACACTGAATAAAAGCTTTCTTTAACCATCCACGCGATTATCAGTGTAGAGTTATTCTTGCATCACAACTTATCAGCAATGACCAATAAGCAGTTTTATTTTGTCACCGCAGGCTAAAAATTTATTTAAAGTAAAGGACAAATTTACCGTAAGCGTTTGTTTTTACCTAACTTACCTTTGAAGGTTTTTCGAATCTGGTTGGACATGAAAATCACTTCTCAGGCCATACAATAGCAAAATGTTGCTAATTGAAACTGATTTTTGTGGCTTCTAAAATAAATAATGCAAAAAATTGTTCAAAAACAAAAATTGCATTTATGTTACAAATATAAACATTACTAATTTTTGCCATAACGTCATTCATATGACTTCTAGTCAACAAAAGCATGCTGCTATAGAGGGTAAATTTTGCATGTTTTGAAAAAAAAAACTTTGTTGAACAAAAAAAGTTTTAACTAACACGATAATGATTTTGAAGACCTATTTCCCCTTCTGGTAGTATCCCTTCATATATCGCCACTTTCAACTAATATCACAGATTGACTTCTTAAAAATGTACGATTGTGTGGTATCGAGCGTAATATCATGTGCGTTAAAATGAAAAACAAATATATGCACAACAGTCCCAAAAGATGTTATAAGCGAGTCAAACTCATTTTATTTTGGTAAATATGAAAATTAAATTGAAGTTGTAAGTTTGAACGTTATTTTGAATAAAAGTTCATAATCTTTCTATGTTATTGCACTTTTACTTTACGTAAATTAAAAAGATACTGCTCGAAAAGTTTGTTTTTTTTGTTGAAAAAATGAAAACAAATTGAAAAGAACTAAAAAAGAAGTGAGATTTAATGGATTGGATTCCGCGCCAATGGCAACCCTGCGTTTCGATCTTTTGTGACATCAAAAAAATGATGACTTTGCAAAAATTTTGCAGAAAAAGCATCGTGATGCTCGATAATCAAATATCGTGTTGCTTATCTCTGCAAAAATTGCCAAATTATAAATCCAAGTTTCAAGTTGAATTTGAAATTTTCAATCCAATTGCTATAGAATAAGCTTTTGAAATTTTACTTGGCAATATAGGAATCTTTCCCATTCCCAGTTACAGTTTTTTGGTCTCATACCTGTTTATGAACATTATCTTATCGTTTATGTGATGATGATGTGCTTTGAAATCTCATTCGATGTAATAGGGTCTTTCCTCACTCCATTTCCATTTTTGTTTTTGGTTGGTCGACTTTATCTGTCTATCCAGTGTCCAAGGTCAAAATTTTTGGTGGATATTCCTTTAATTGCCAAGGCTGCTTTAGTTTAAATCATGGGCACGGTAACCAGTACTTTGGTTTACGCTAACCCCGCTGATTAGTTTAGAATCAAGTAAAACTCAAGTCCAGAGCACTGGTTTTGGAAACCATACAGCCCCGGTTTGCTTGTTGGGTTCAAATTTGTCTGGTCTCATTGTTAGTTGCTTTGGGCGCCTAATGGTTGACGTTTTTAACATGTTACGCTGGAGTTAGATTTTTGCCACCCTTTTCACTAGAACAAGTCTTTTTTAAGGTGGTTTTGAATTTTTAGAAGCTCAATAAATTTTCATTCAAGTATATAGAACTTCGCTCAAATTTTCTCTCATAATACAAAGTCTAAGCCCAGTCTACACATAGCCGTAAAATCATAAGTGCATGAAAATATTTTAAGGATATTTTAACCAACTGGCAGTTTGTACGATGCAGCTGGTAAGGTAGTACACGCCAGGCGTGCTGAATTTCGGTTTAAAATAAACAATTAAAAGCACATTTGCACTCTCTCCATTTTACACACACTTGACGCATATATTTTACGCATTTTGTAGGTTTAACACACATTTAGTCTTTACGCATTTCGTACAAGTGTAAACCGGGCCTTAGCTTGGTGAAGCTGCATTATATAATAATTAATTTTACAATGTGCTTAGCTTAAAACTTTTCAACCTGAAGAGCTTAAAATCATTGTCGGTCAGAATGGGTATCTTGGAAGAGGATCGTTTGGTGCAGTACTGCTTGGCTTCCACGGAAAACACGGTCGTGTAGCAGTGAAATGCATTGAATCTCGACTCGTTCCAGTCCCAAAAGATTATGGCATGAGCAGGTTTGACTTGTTTGACCTGTTGATGATGGTTAAACCACTTTTTTGCTTCATTCATATGTACAGGATTACAAAGTTCATCACAGGGGCCAGTCAACTTGCATATAATAATAATCATTATGTAATGTTTCATCCCTTTATTTCGTACATCACCAGAGCTGGGCACCCGCTACTTGAAAAGCGCTGGCGCTGTTAGGCAAAAAAAGCAGCGGCGCTGCCGCTTGTCGCTACTCAAATGAAAAAGTAGCGCCGCTTCCGCTGCCGCTACTTTAAAAAAATAAAGACAATAAAAACGATGGCATTCAAATACGGTATGTAATGGTGAAATTTCAACTTTATTTACGAGAGTAATTTATAAAGCTTTTAAAATACTGGTACAGGTTAAAATCGGCATTAACAGGCTTAAATGGTAGACAAGCAAGTAAAAGTTTGACGCAAAAGTAGATCAAGCGTTTAAGATATTGGTGTTTACGAAGTCGAAGGAGATACGTAGTTGCTAATGACGTATATGTTAAGCAAATGATGCTCAATGCGATACATGTTACACTAAGTATTTTTTTTACGAATATAACTCCATAACTAAGTTGTCTTTAAAGCTTATTTATTACCTGGTTCTATTTGTTTGTTCTATTCTCAGCGCACTGTAAATTCAATTCTTAGTTTTACTGTTAGCTGTTGTAGCAAAATTTATTTTACTACGCCTTGATGTACTGTAACTACTCAGACCCGCCGCCACGGGACATAGGCGCAGCCAGAGGGGGGGTATGGAGCCCGGGCCCCCTCCATTTGAAATGTGACCAATGATAAAAATGTGACAAAAAAGTCTATTGTTTCGTCAGTTTCAATATTTTTTAGCATTTTTTGCGTACAATGGTACACGCGTACAGCGGTAATTAACAATAATATTGATGACCAGGGGGCAGGGCTCCCTCAATTTAATTTTTGCCAATCAATTAAAATGAATAACCTGGCTGAAGTTAAGGGTTTTTATCTTAAAGTTGTTACCTCGGGCTCTCATCTAACCTTTTTAAAAACTAATGCAATAACCAGGGCTTGATTTACAATATGGCACAGTATCAAAGACCCTGCGCTCAGATGGTAAGACTTTATTTTTGGTTGGTCTACACTTATTCTGCGAAAATCTCCCACGTGCCAGGGGCCCGCGCAATGCAAATCTGGCCCGGGCATAACATATCAGTTAGGCGTAACCATCTATTCATAGTCGTAGCCAGGATTTTTGATTGGGGAGAGCCCAAACCACAAATCACATGCAATGACGTCATCAAAAATTTTCAAAAGGAACTTTTTTAGGGCAAAGATATCGTAGAATGGAAGATCTGAAGTCGTATAGTCTGTTGTCACTTAACCAGGATTTTGGTAAAGGGAGAGGGCGAAAACTAACAGTTAAAAAGCGAAAATGTCTAACTTAGGAGACGTGTTGAGAAAGCTAGTGTACTCAATCGTATCACAGATGGGGGTATGGGGGCGGAGCCCCCGTCGCCGGTGGCTATGGGGGTCTGGGGGCAAAGCCCCCGGCCGCTGGGCGATTTTGTAAGTTTTTGGAAAAAAAAGCTATTTTAATCCCATTTGATTACATTTCGCACGTGTTCACAGACATTTGAAAGAACTAGATTTTTAACATTGTGTAACGTCGCTTATGTTTTCTTGTTTATACCTGGTTTCGAACACTCGCTCTACTGCATTTAGCTTTTCGTGTATATTTGGCTGTTAAGGATTTCCAATGATGTAATGCTACACAACGCACGTGATGTCAGCGATTAAGCGTTTTGCCGCGCCTTTTCTACTGTATGCAAATTATCTATTGCGCAACTTTTTGAAGCTGTTTTCTTGAATTTTCGCGCTATAACTCCTTTGTTCTGGGTCAGTCAAATTTGGTTGTAGTCGAGGAAGGACGTTAAATTTTTACACTCAGAATTACCAAGAATCTTAAATTTGAAATTATTAAGTATCAGATTGTTTCAGAAAATTTTAGCAAGCTTTGGAGTTTCAGAATTGCAGTCCTTCCTCGAGGTCTTAAACTTGTCCTGGGTGGGTCCCATCTTATTTATATTTTGGACTTTGTCCACTGAGCTGTTGCTCTTTATATTTGGACCTTTGTCCCCTGAGCTGTTGCTCAAGTTTGAGAAGAATTATTTTACTGGACTATTGTCCTCTCTTATCAAGTGTTTCCGTACCGTTTCCCGGGGGCCCACTTCAAAGACTGCGTTCTTTGAAGACTTCATTGGAGTTAAAGCTTACTGTCTGCCTGAAGACGAAACCATCGGTGAGTTTGGTTTTTTATTGCAATTATTCTAATCAGTAATCTCAGTCTGATTCTTAAATCGTAATTATACCGTAGTTGTTACTTTCTGTTTGGATATTTGGCGTACTGTATGTGTTCAAATTGTGAGAGTTATTTGGTGCTACGCAGTAATATTTACGTTCGTTTTTGATTCCGAAATTGCTAATTGGCGTACTTTCTACAGAAACCGTTGACAATATAAGAAGATAAGTTAACGCGTGTAGAGGCGTCAGACACGGCAGACAGAAGAGATTTCGCGTCATCTACAAAGTTTCGATGTCTCTTCTCTTGTTGGCTACAAAGTTTGATGATACTAATTTCAACTTCGACAACAGTCTTTCAAGAGATTTCTTCGTTCACATCTTCAAATTCATCACATGAATATTTCCAACAACATATACGGTATTTCGGTTTATTAAATTGTACTGATATTATTCCAAACAGCGCTGTTGCAATCGACCCGCTGATCGTATTTAACTGCCGGTTATTCGTGGTTACCATATCCAAATTTGAACCGATAGACTTCGACTGCTAATTGTAATAATAGGTACGGAGTTTGTTGAATCCATTCCTGGATTATATTATCTTGTGCTATTTTGTGCTTATATACGTTACATTAGAGCGTGTGTTAGTGTAGTGTTTTTATACGTTTATTATGGCATCCGAAACCAATCTTACGGATGTAGAGCGTGCCATTAATCAATTGCAAGGCGTTCTGAATGAAAATTATTTAGCTGCTGAAAAAATTATGGCATTACGTACCCCTAATACTAGCGAACTTAAGGCTATTTTGGCTAAAATTGACAAATCTTATGACGAATTAGTTGGGGCTATGGCATCCGCACGTATAGATACTGAGGCCATTGTAGCAGTAACGCAAAATCAACACGAATTTAATCTACGAAAGAAAGAATGGTTTTCAACTTTGGATAACCCATCATCTTCCACTGCTGCTGTTCCCGAACCATCTACCATTGCTCCCAGGCCGTCAAGCTTTGTGTCTCCCAGCTCTTCCCGGCATTCTTTTAGATCTTCCAGGAGTTCTTCTAAGTTGTCTAGTAGCTCCTCTTCACGAATAAGTGCTAAACACTTGGAGGCGACAGCTAAGTTAAAGATTGCTCAGTTGAAGCTTGTGCATATTAAAGAGCGAGCTAATGAAGAAGCGCAACGGCTTCGCCTTAAAAGGGAAATTGAACAAAGAGAGGCTGATCGTGAAATCGCCTTGGCAAGGGCGGAGTATGAGATCTACAATGAATTTGCTGCTGAAACCACGCGACTGAGTGAAGACGTCACCACAATCTTGAGTAGTGACAACGAAAACACTGTTGAAACTGTCGTTCCAAAAACCTGTTCTGAACTAACCTTTGCTCGATCATCTTCGCTCCTTTCCAACAATCTTTCTGGAAGTAACACCTTGTCTTTGGGGGGTCTTCCGCCTGCCAAGTCTACCATGTCTACTGGTCCGGTCCTGGATCCTTTGCCTGTCCAGTCTTCCATGTCTACTGGTCCGGTCCTGGGTCTTCCGCCTGTCCAGTCTTCCATGTCCACTGGTCCGGTCCTGGGTCTTCCGCCTGTCTAGTCTTCCATGTCCACTGGTCCAGTCCTGGGTCTTCCGCCTGTCCAGTCTTCCATGTCCACTGGTCCAGTCCTGGGTCTTCCGCCTGTCCAGTCTGCTATGTCTACTGGTCCGGTCCTGGATCCTTTGCCTGTCCAGTCTTCCATGTCTACTGGTCCGGTCCTGGGTCTTCCGCCTGTCCAGTCTTCCATGTCCACTGGTCCGGTCCTGGGTCTTCCGCCTGTCCAGTCTTTTATGTCCACTGGTCCAGTCCTGGGTCTTCCGCCTGTCCAGTCTTCCATGTCCACTGGTCCAGTCCTGGGTCTTCCGCCTGTCCAGTCTGCTATGTCTGCTGGTCCAGTCCTGGGTCTTCCGCCTGTCCAGTCTTCCATGTCCACTGGTCCAGTCCTGGGTCTTCCGCCTGTCCAGTCTTCCATGTCTGCTGGTCCAGTCCTGGGTCTTCCGCCTGTCCAGTCTTCTATGTCTGCTGGTCCAGTCCTGGGTCTTCCGCCTGTCCAGTCTTCTATGTCTGCTGGTCCAGTCCTGGGTCTTCCGCCTGTCCAGTCTTCCATGTCTGCTGGTCCAGTCCTGGGTCTTCCGCCTGTCCAGTCTTCTATGTCTGCTGGTCCAGTCCTGGGTCTTCCGCCTGTCCAGTCTTCTATGTCTGCTGGTCCAGTCCTGGGTCTTCCGCCTGTCCAGTCTTCCATGTCTGCTGGTCCAGTCCTGGGTCTTCCGCCTGTCCAGTCTTCTATGTCTGCTGGTCCAGTCCTGGGTCTTCCGCCTGTCCAGTCTTCCATGTCCACTGGTCCGGTCCTGGGTCTTCTGCCTGTCCAGTCTTCCATGTCCACTGGTCCAGTCCTGGGTCTTCCGCCTGTCCAGTCTTCCATGTCCACTGGTCCAGTCCTTGGTCTTCCGCCTGTCCAGTCTTCCATGTCCACTGGTCCAGTCCTGGGTCTTCCGCCTGTCCAGTCTTCTATGTCTGCTGGTCCAGTCCTGGGTCTTCAGCCTGTCCAGTCTTGCATGGATTCTGTTTCTTGCAATCTGGTTGTATCTGACTTGGATTGCGACAGTTCTTTTTCATTATCCAATGTACATTCCGTCGAAAACATACCTGTCCAGCCTAACAACGTTTCGGTTGATGCGGAAGTATGTAAGTTACCGCACTTACAGGATATAAATTTGAAGTCACTCCCTCACGCTTCTGTC
Organism: Trididemnum nubilum; assembly: GCA_963965965.1. NCBI lineage: Eukaryota > Metazoa > Chordata > Ascidiacea > Aplousobranchia > Didemnidae > Trididemnum > Trididemnum nubilum. Next base: position 35,181,954 of record OZ014484.1, on the reverse strand, counting down.
AATCTCTTAATTGGAGCTGATGTCCCAGAGCTCTTTTGCATTTACAGCGCTAGGAGAGGACCTCGAGGCACGCCTTGTGCTATTGAGACTCCACTTGGATGGTCGCTTCTAGGGCCGTCTTTATCGCCTTCCCAAGGAAGTAATTGCACTGTAAATTTCATCGTCAAGAAAGACGCAACAGAGATGGTAGCAAGAATGTGGGAAACTGAATTTGAACCAGGAACTTCGATATTTGACGATTCCTTTTCTAAAGAAGATCGTTTAGCACACACCTTGATGCAATCAGAAATCTGTACTATTGATGGCCACTACCAACTCCCTCTGCTATGGAAGGAACCTTATAAGAATCAGCTTCCCAATAATCTACCCTTAGCTCAACGTAGACTCGCTAGCTTGAAAAGACGACTTCAACGTGATGATAATTTGAGAGTGAAGTATGCCGAAGTTGTCGAGTCTTATCTTTCTAAAGGCAACGCTTGCGAGGTGCAGCAAGCTTACCTGACTGAATCAAATGACCCGATTTGGTATCTACCTCATCATCCGGTAACTAATGTTCACAAGCCAGAAAAGGTGAGAGTTGTATTTGACTGTGCAGCTAAATACCACGGATTGTCTTTGAATGATACGTTGATGAAGGGCCCAACCTTTATGAGCAATCTAGTTAGAGTACTGATTCGTTTTCGAAAGAACAAGATTGCCCTAGTTGATCTCTGTCCTGGTCCCCCGGCTGTTGAATCCCTTGGTCTGACTGATCTTGTGTCTGGTTGCCTAGCTACTGGGTCTCATGCTCTAGCTGATGTAGGTCCTGAACTCCCAGCCGCTAGTCCCCTTGCCTTAGCTGATTTTGGTCCTGGTCCCCCGGTCACTGGGTCCTTTGCCCTGGCTGACCTCGGTCCTGGTCGCCCTGCTACTGGGTCTCTTGCCGATACTGATTCTAATTCCTCAGCTTCTGTGTTTCTGCTATTCCTGAGTTTGGTCTATTACCTGACGTATCTGGGTTACTTTGCTCTGTGTGATTGGGTACCTACTTCTTTTACTGCTAAGTCTTTGACCCTTTGGCGTTCAGTCAATGTGTTAGTGTATACAGAGTACGTCTCTCGTACGTGTTTGGTCACAAGTACTGCACCTACTGTGATGCTGTTTTTTCTGGAATCACTTCATATCCCTGAGTTTAGTGAGTCCATCACCCATGCTGATCCAATTCTTCGATTTCCAGTGATTAATTTTTTGACGTTCTGGGTCTTTTTGAATTCTGTTCATGCCTCCATTCATGCGCAATTCATCTCACAAGTTGCTTCAGTTTTAGAACGTTCAATTTCGGGATTTCTGATTAGTCCAGACCTTGACGTGAGTTCTGCGGGCTATACTACTCCCTTTATATTTTCTGTCTATCTCACTCCATCTGATTTCAATCTTGCTGTTCTGTGGTATATTTCTATACCTCCTGGTCTATTTTCAAAAAACGATTGTTATGTCAAAGGAAGATGGGCACAAATACAGTATCTTGCCAATCAATTTTGGAAACGTTGGATGGATGAGTTCGTTCCTAATTTGTTACAACGACAAAAATGGTTTGAAGTGAAACGGAATTTTCAAGTCAATGATGTTGTACTTCTTGTGGAAGATACTCAGCAGCGTTCCAAATGGGTTTTGGGTAGAATCCTTGAAACTTATCCTGATAAACATGGCTTAGTTAGGACTGTTCTGGTCAAGACTCAAACAAGTGTTGTTAAACGGCCTATAGCTAAGTTATGCCCTGTTGTTACACACGACTGATTTGAATAACCTGCTTATTGTTGTGCTACATGTTGTACGTTAGATTTGCTCTGTTTAAATTTTGTCTTGCTGGTTATTTCCTTAAGTCCATAAAAAGTTTAGATGAGGTAACAACCTCATTTAAATTTCCTCATCTAACAACCTAGGGTAACAACTTTTAAAACAAAAAATTTGATTTCACCCTGGATATACGTTTTAATTGGTTGGAAAAAAATTGAATTAAGGAGGTGCGCCGGGCCCCCTAGTCGTCAATATTATTTATTGTTAATTACTGCTGTGCGCGTGTACTGTTGTAGGCAAAGATGCTAAAAGAAACTGAAAATGAAGAAACAAGACTTTTTTGTCAAATTTGTGTCATTGGTGCATTTCGATTGAGGGGTACCGGGCCCCGTGGGCCACCCCCTGGCTTCGCCTATGATTTTGAGATAAGATCGCGCCCTGAGGTTCTTTCATAAAAAAAAAAATCAAAGCAAAATTAAAATAACTTTTTTCCAAAACGTGGAGGACTTGAGTCATGTCACTTGACAGTTTTTTGAAACGTACAAGAATTGCATGACATTATTATGACGTGGACACGTGGTCGTCATTATAATTACTTACTTTTGTACGGGTAAATCCTAAATGAAAGAAACTGCAATTCCGGACAAGATCAACATACTGGCTAGGCTCTCATTATATTAATCATTGGTAGTTTTTCAATTGGGTGGTTTGCATTACCACCTGTGTTATATATAGCATTAAGTTCAAAATAACGCTAAAGGGCCTGGGGTTGCAACTTTTAGGGAAAAACTCTAAAATTTCTTACTGGCTTTGCATATAAATTATTAAAAATTTGAATTAAGGGGCTCTTGGCCCAGGACCTTTAGTCGTCAGTTAGAGGTTATGGGGCTCCCTGGTTGTCAGTTAGAGGCCCCGGGACCCCTGGTGGTTAGTTAGAAGCCCCGAGGCCCCCTGGTCGTTAATTAGGGGCCCAAGGGCTTTCTGGTTGTCAGTTAGGGGCCCCCTGGTTGTCAGTTAAGGTCCCCAGGTCCCCCTTGTTGCCTGTTAGGGTCCTCAGGAACCCCTGGTTGTCGGTTAGATGCCCTGGGGCACCCTGGTTGTTAGTTCGGGGCCCCTACTTTTCAGTTAGGGGACCCAGGACCCCCTGGTTGTCAGTTAGGGGTCCCGGAGCCCCTTGATTGTTAGTTAGGGTCCTTGGATCCCCTGTTCGTCAGTTAGGGGCCCCGGGCCCCCTGTTTGTCAGTTAGGGGCCCCGGGGACCCTGGTCGACAGTTAGGGGCCCCGGGGCCCTCTGGTTGTGGGTTAGGGGCCCCTGGTTATTAGTTAGGGGCCCTGGGGCCCCCTAGTTGTCAGTTAGGGGCCCCGGGGCTCCCTCATCGTCATTAATGTTATTGTTAATTACTGTTACGTGCGCAATTACAGCAAAAAAACTGCAACTAATCATCGCTAGCCTACGTTGTCATAATTTTTATCATTCGTGGTATTTCAATTGGGGGGGCCCGGGCCCCCTACCTGGCTACGCCTATGCATCTATTGTACGATTTTTAATAGCACTTCACCTCCACCTCGCTAGTTTTTACGCGAAAAAATACTTTTGAAAAAAAATAGTTAGGAGAAATGCTCATTGAACAAAATGTTGAATTTGAATGGAGGGGCCTGGGGCATTTTGGACCGTACATGTACTCTTACGACTGGTTATTTTCACGTCAAAACAAAAATCTCTAAGGAAAATCTTCGAGTGGGTTATTATTTACTACTAAAATACTTACAAAATTTAACCCCAAACTGCAAAATTAAAAACGTATTTTCGACAATATTATAAGTAAAAGGAGGATTGAAACAATTTAATTTTTTTCAATTGGCTTTCAAATGTTAAAAATCTAGTTCTTTCAAATGGTTCTGAACACGTGCGAATTGTGATCCAGTGGCATCAAAATAGTTTTTTTTCCAAAAAATTGCAAAAAAATATTGCCGAGCAGCTTGGGCGTCGGCCCCAAACCTCCATCTGTGAAACGTTTGAGTAAACTAGTTTGCTTACACAATACACATGTCTCCCAATTTACGTATTTTCATTTTTAACTTTTGGTTTAAGCGCTCTCCCTTTTGAAAACTCTTCGTTAAGTGCCAAACCAGGCCATGGCTTCTGAACATACATTCTACGACATCTTTGTTCTGCAAAAAGTTCCTCTTTTGAAAATTTCTGTTGACGTTATTGCATGTCATTTTTGGTTTGGCCCTCCCCCAATCAAAAATCCTGGCTACGCTTATGCACGGGGGGGGGTTTGGGCCGTGCCCCCCCTCCCCCCAAGTCACTACTTGTGCCTCCCAAGCAAAAGTAAACTTTTGTACTGGTACAAGACGACCAGCAAACTTTTGCCCAAAAATAGGTCACCACAAACGCTTTTTTTTCTATGAAACAGCAAGACAGATCGAGTGAACGTGATCAAGTAGCCTAAGATTTTGTGATGAAGACCTTTTTTATTTTTTTAGTCTTCACCTCCAAATTTGAGGGCAAAATCCATACCAAAAAAAGGATAACATAGGATTCGGAGCAAAATGTTCACCAGATTGCTGAGGCATTCCAAAGGCATCTGGTCTCTGCTGTGAAAGCGTCTCCCCAAAAGTTTTTTTGAGCCCCTTCCCCCGCCTCTCGGGAACCCGCTATTCTGGCTCCGGGCCTTTTACTGTACTGTTCTACTTGCAGTGCACAAACTGCACAGTGGTCTGCGACCAGATAGTCAATAAATCATCTTCATTTGTTGTACTAAATGCTAGGCATTTTGAGAAAATATCGCGGAAAACCGTCTTTGCGATTTGCATGTTTTCAGCAATTTATCGAACTGTAATTATCGCATTTTCGTTAAAGAAATGCTGCTCGAAATCAGTTTTATTGAAATCGGTTTTATCAGTTCAAATTGGTCCGCCACTAGCCACATTATTCGTTCAATCTTGGTTCAGAAAAAATAGGACCACGTACGATAAAACTTGCCTACACATGCGAGCTACGACAAAACGTCACAAAGGTAACCTTGTATGTTCTACTAAACTAAAATAACGTGGTAACAAGAGCAGAGTGAAAACAAACGGAGAGTAAAGACTCCAAGCGGTAACGTGTAAAAATATGATTCAAAAAAGTCTTGGAAGGATTTTGCTAGGAGTAGAGGCAGCGGCAGAATATTCGCTTAAAAAACAGCGCTGAAGCGCTGCCGCTTTTTTGGTTAAAAAAACAGCGGCGCTCCCGCTTGTCGCTGGTGACGAAAACAAGCAGCGGCGCTGCCGCTACCGCAAAAGTAGCGGCGCTAGTCGCGCCGCTGTGCCCATCACTGTACATCACTGCATGTCTCTAGTACCTGTATGATAGTTATTACGACTAGTTGTGTTCCCAAAGTTGCAGTAATATTTAAATGCATCCGCAAAAAACTCAGGCCATTAAACAATTAGCTATAACTAAGGTTGAACAAAAAAAAAATACCTTATTTAACTTAATTTAGTTCATTGCTTTCATTTTTGACATTATTTTGTCGCCCCTCTCACATTTGCTAAAGCTATAGTAATAGCAAATAACTTGCTTTTAGGGCAGAAAAAGAAATCGCTGTTTTGCATATGGTCAACAATCATGCTCCAAATGCAGTTCGCTTTTATGGTTACGTACAATGGTTCAATGCTGTTGGGTTGGTTACAGAGTACTTGCCTAACGGAGATTTGTATGAACTTTTAATAAACACGGATGCAAAGCTTGGTGCACTTCTGCGCTATCGAATGTGTTATGAGATAGCTGAAGGACTTTTTCAAATTCATAATTTGCCACAACTTTCTGCATCTAAAACCAAAGTTGCCCACGGTGATCTTAAAGCTAAAAACGTTTTGCTGACAGACAAACTCCATTGTAAGATAGCAGATTTTGGAAGCTCTCAGATCTTAACCGCTACCGGCAACACTCAATCTACACTTCTCCAACAAACTCAACCATCAAAGGACTTTACTGCAATCTATGCTCCCCCCGAATTGCTGAAAAATCCAGGACTTGAACGATCTCCTCTTATTGATGCTTATAGCTACAGCATGATCATATATTTAGTATTTAGGAGAGCTAATCCTTTTGGCGCCATGACACAAGAAATTTACTTGGAAGACGTTAAAAGCGGAAAGGTGCCTGATCCAGTTTTTGAAGACAGTTTGAAGGAAGAGTATGCAACAGACAAAATTGCTGCAGAGGCAGTGAATGTTTTGAAGACAGTATTACTGAGATGTCAAGCTGGTGACCCCGTTAACCGGCCTTGTATGGATTGGGTGACGACAACATTGAAGTCTGAGGGTTTACTATCAAACCATCACCAAAAGATACAGGACCAAGTATCTACTGCTTTTACTAACGTAACACCTTAGAAACCTCTTCAGGAAAAAAATCGTTGTCAAACGCCTGACCAATTTTTACCGCCTTCATTTCAATGTTGCAACAATCCAGGTAAATACCGAAATGTTTTTTCTATCAAACTTTTTTTGATCATATACATAATAATTGCTTTAATTGAATCATATTTAAATTGTTTACATCGTAAATCAAATTTTTGGATCGATCATAATTACTTCTTACCAGCTTTCTCACAAAGCCGTCATTCAACTGTGACCGCTCCATTCAACTGACGCAAATCGACAAATGAAACACAAACCAGTCGCAATTCGACAGCTAATGTAGAGTGTTCAACCAATCCAGTCGACCGCACTAAGAGGCACTCTTTTTTACCCTGGATGATAAAGTCGCAACCCAAAAATCTTCTGTGCGAGCTTACAGCACACTAATAAATTCAGATTCTATCTCAAAAACAGCTGCACTACTTTGTGCTCATTTTACACATTGATAAAAAATAACACAAAAAGCTGATAAATAATGCAAAGCTGGACATCGCTGTTTCGAGCTTTTAGCTCTCATCAGCAGCCCTCAGCATATCTAATCAAAGGTATTCCCCAGCTGGACAAGACTCTTGGCCAAACTGGACAAACCTTAAGGGCTTGCACAGAGGCAGAGGTTTACCAGGGAATGCACAATTTTTCACTTGTGGAAGTTGTTCACTTCCCAGGAGTCGACCACGAAGGACATTAAGCTTGTACGATTCTGACAGATAATTTCAAAAGTACAATAAAATGACAACGTAAAAATTCATGAAAATAACATGCGCTAAAGAAAAAAGTTTCATTTCGCGAGTAGAGTTTGTAGCTTTAACGTAAAAGTGAATTAAATTTCAAAATATTTGTCCAAAGCAAACAGGAATGCAAAAAATTTTTATATTTTTCTCTGCACTTGGCATGTAGCTATTGCTAAAACATTACTATTATGCTATTTGAGACTTCTATTTGAAGCCGAAATCGATTTCTTATATCTAGTTCTATTTTTGCTGATTGGACGTTAAATTCATACAGTGTGTTATTATTTCCCATGAACGTTATGAAAAATCTAAGCCAATTTTGACAAAAAGCTGAATGATTTTATTAGGTTAAATCCTAGATAAATCTAATTTTCTTGTTATTGCATTTGTAATTATTCTTCTACAGCAGATGATCTTATTTACAGTGCTTTATTTCAGACGAGAATGTTACCACCCAATTTGGGAGTTTTTTGAATCCTACCATGATTGATGTGAATCCTACCCTGAAAATGGTAATCCATGTATGATTACAGTGTGTTGCAGAGAACTCAGTTTATTTGAGCTAAGTTGCTTTTGCTAAAAGAGAAAAGGGATCGTATGGCCTTTCAAAAGTTGGGGTAGCGTTAGCTGTGTGTTATGATGCTAAACGTAAAATGAGTGGAAACTGCTGCGTTCGTTCCGACTCTCCATAAAATATTCAGATTATGATAATCCAGGTTTGGTCTTTTAAGCAGAGGTGGAGTCGAGGACACAAGGCTCGAGGCCAAGGCCAAGGATACAAAAAAAATCCGAGGCCAAGGCCAAGGACAGCCGTTCCGAGGACAGACACACTCGAGGCCAAGGACAGGAATGCTCGAGGCCAAGGACCAAGGACACAAGCGCAAGTGCTCTCCAAAAAAAAAAAAGGTCCTCACAAAAATTTTTCAGGCGATCTCAAAAAAAAAAAAGGTCTTCACAAAAATTTTTCAAGCGATCTCCACAAAAAAAACGTTTTCCAAAAAATTTTTCAAGCGCTCCACAAAATTTTATCAATTCAAAAAATAGAGCTATCCTCGAGCCGAGGACAGGCCAGTTTTCGAGGACTTGAGGCCTCGAGGCCAAGGCCAAGGACTTCAAAATCTGTCCTCGAGGACGTCCTCGAGCCCAAGGACGTCCTTGAGGATTCCACCTCTGCTTTTAAGCATTGAAACTTTAAAACCAACTTTAAAGGGTTTGAATTCAAATGATTCAGAATCATGAAGTAGAGCATATAATTTTTTTCTTGGCTTTTACTTTAATTAATAATTCAACGGATTGATTTATAGTGATTTATTTCAGAATGTTTTCTTTGTTGAAGATATTTTTTAGTTGAATAAGCACGAGCTTTTTGTTATTTTTTAGCTCATGCGTTTACGGATGTAGCTATTAGCTTAGATATTGATGATACTTCCATGTCTACGGAGGCACCATCATTTCAAGCACCAGCACCACACGACCATCCCTCTACTCCAAATGATCCCAGCATTGCTTCACTATGTCAAGAGATTTGCACAAACCTTTGGGTTATCTGTCAGAGAATGTGCTGCTGCTGAACCGGCAACAGCAACTGATTTGCATCAAGGCAGCTGCTGAAATGACAAAACTGCAAGTGATTTTTGCATATAAAAATGTGATAGCAAAAGCTGCTGAAAACTAGAATTAAATTGGATTTTAATTGTGAATTTTTTCATAAATTTTTGAATTTTGCAGTTTATTATTGCTAAAAATGAGTTTTGAATTTTTAACACTTCTAAAATTCGATTTTTTTAAACCACCTAGAATTTTGTCAACCGCAAATATTTTAATTTTTTTCTTTTTGCTCATTTAAAAAAAAAATTGTTCGCGTTGCAATCAAGGATGGCAGGACGGCATGGTACGTTCAGAATTTGGGTTCTACGTACCTCGCACTTTTAACCGTACCGTACCAGCGTACCGTACTTCAGTTCAATTTTTGAAGCGTACCGTGCCTACGTCCCGTACCTTGGTACGATAAGTTTTTTGCGCACCGTATCTTCAATCAATCTGGTTGAACAACGATTCATTAATGGCATTTGCGACCTATGTTGATGTGTTTTTTGTTTATATTTGTTTCGTATTTTACCGAAATATAAGCTTAAGGCAGCGTTTGTTAAAAAAGTGAATGGTTCAAATCATGGTAAATTAAATGTTTGTTAGGGTGAATCAGCATAAATGGTGAACCAAAAAAAAAGAAAACTGGTAAGTAACAGTGGTAATACGCTTTTTGCTAAAAAATAGTGTCTCAAAGGAGCAATTTGTACAAAAATAGTCTAAAAATTGAGCTATTTTTATTGGAAATTCATTCAAAATCTTGGAGCCTGATAGCTAGCCCTCATACTCCCAGCTTTTCGAAATTATTTGGAATAATCAATAAATGTATTTTCATCAGGGGAGGTTTAAATGAGGAGCTCTTCAATAAAGGTGAACGGAACCGAAGAAGCTAATAAGCATTGGCTTAAGGGGCGCTTGAACTAAATAACATGTTGAACTTAAAAACTGCTGAGTTTTATATGCCGATACTTCATTCAAAGCCGTCAAAATTTCATAGAACAAAAAATAATGCAACATCTAGAAGTGATTCCTCATACTTCAGGATAGTACAGTGATAAAAACATGGCAATTTGTGTGCGAAAATTAAGTTTCATTAAAAACAAAGATATCGAATAGGCTACTACCACAATGATATTTGTATTTTCTCGTATTTTTGTACAACAAAGATATCTGCATTTGTTTGGTCGGTCTGAAGCATAAAGAATCACCTCTAGACATAGGCGTAGCCAGGATTTTTGATTGGGGGGCAAACCACAAATCACATGCAATGACGTCATCAGAAACTACGAAAAAGGATTTTTTGTGGAGCAAAGATATCGTACAATGGAAGATCAGAAGCAGTGGCTTGGTGTTGTCATGTAACTAGAAACTCGTTTAAGAAGGGGCTTAAACCAATTGTTAAAATGCGAAAATGGCTAAATAGGGAGACGTGTTTGAGTAAAGAAGTGTGCTGTAATTCAGGCAGATCATATACGGGGTTGTGGGGGCTCCGCCCCCAGACGCTGGGCGATTTTTTGTGATGTTTTGGAAAAAAAGCTATTTTAATACCATTGGATCACATTTTGCCATAGGTGGGCAAGTTAATGCAAAACGTTAGCTTGGTTAACCACTAGTCCGTTAACAAACTTCACACCTCCGTTAACGCTAATCCGTTATTTTCAGCTTTAATTAACGGAGGTTAATAAAGTCCGTTAATCCGTTAACATTTTGCGTGTAATTTACATTTCGTTTTATTCACTCGCTTCTAGAACACATATTGACGCTGTTGAGCAGATTGTAAGGAAACATTCATTGCTATGGTGGTCTTTTTGTGTTTTGGAAGTTACATTTTACAGTCTAATCTAATTTCAAGATAAAAACAAGTTCAAATGCACAACGAAGCTGCGATCGGAAAATCTTTGGAAATTGTAAACAGCAATAATTAATAGACCTATGAAGCTGCAGGTTATTATTTGCCACAAAAAAGAGCTCCTTTCTTCGCTTTTTCTATAAAACTCGTGCTAATATGCAACAAGAGTTACCAGTGCAAACTGGTTTGCACCGGTCCGATGAATGAATGGTGCAAGAAATTAACAATAAAAACCTTAACGGAAGTTAACAGAGCTTAACGGAAGTTACTTTAGTCCGTTAGCAGTACTTAACGGAAGTTAATTTAGTCCGTTAACATGAAAAAACTTTTTAACGGATTAACGAGTAAATGAAAAAGTTAGCTTCGTTATTAACGGATTAACGATTAACGGATTTGTGCCCACCTATGCATTTTGCACGTATTCAGAGCGATTTGAAAGTACTAGAGTTTTAACATTTGAAAGCCAAATGAAAAAATTAAGTTGTTCAGTCCTCCATTTGCTTGCAATTTTAAGTCCAAAACACGTTTAAAATCTTGTATTTTGGGGTTAAATTTTGTAAGTGATTTGGCCAAAATAGGGGAAAGTAAAGTACATTGCCTCCAGCAACATTTTAGCACTAAATAACAATCCAGTGGAATTTTTTTCTCAGAGATTATTGCTTTGTGATGAAAACAACCAGTTTTAGGAGTACATATACGGCCAGGGGTTCAGGCCCTCTCAATTCAAAAATTTGTTCAATGAGCATTCCTCATATTGAAACTAATTTTTTTCAAAAGTATTTCGTTGCATAAAAACTGGCGAAGTAGAGGTGAGTTGTTATTGAAAAATGTACAATAGATAGCTCGCCTACAAACCTTGTTATTGCCCGGGCCGGATTTACATTGAGTTGGGCCCCTGGCACTTAAGGATTTTGGCAATATTTTCCTGCCAAATACAGGTGAAGACCAAAAAAATGTCTTGTCTGAGCGCGGGGCCCCAGGCGCTCTGCCATTATGTTAAATCCGTCCCTGGTTATTGCATTACGTTCATTAAAAGGTTAGATGAGGACCTCACCAACTTTTAGGATATAAACTCTTACTTTCACTCGGGGTTATACGTTTAAATTTGTTGGCAAACATTAAATTAAAGGAGCCCTGGCCCCTTGGAACAATATTATTGTTGGGGGCCCATTCAAATTGGGAGCCATTTAAGCGTTATTGTAGGGGGCATTTTAAAATTGGTTGGCAAATATTAAATTTAAGATACCCGGGCCCCCATAATCAATATTATTGTTAGGGGCCAATTCAAATCGGGGGGGCAATTAAATATTTTTGAAGTGGGCCCATTTAAATTGGTTGGCAAAAATTAAATTGAGGGAGCCCGGGCCCCCTGGATCAATATTATTGTTGGGGCACATCTAAATTGGGGACCATTTAAATATTGTTGCAGAAGGCCCAATTAAATTGGTTGGTAAAAATTAAATTGAGGGGGCCCGGGGCCCCTGGATCAATATTATTGTTAATTACTGTTGTACCGAAGACGCTAAAAAAACTGAAACTGAAGAAACAATAGTCTTTTTTGTGACATTTTTATCATTGGTGGCATTTTAATTGGGGAAGGGGGGTCGGGCCCCCTGCCCCCCTCCCCTGGCTACGTCTATATACCTCTAGACGTTGCATTATTTTTTTGTTGTATAAGATTTTGACGGCCTTGAGTGAAGTACGGTATACTTTATTGACGGCCGCAGGTTGCAGATAAAACGTACCGTACCAATAACTACGGTACGTTTGGCACGTACCGCACCCGTACCATTACAAAAAACGCGTAATGGTACGGGACCAACGTACCGCACCCGTACCATTACAAAAAACGCGTAATGTACAAGCATACCGTAGTTCTTAGCAAAATGTGAGACTTACTGTACCGTACTTACGTACCGTACCGTACTGCCATCCTTGGTTGCAATTATAGATACGGTTGTGCGATAGCTTAAAAGAAATAATGTGAAGCTTTCACTGTGTGCGGTAGACGGTTGGGCACTGACGGCGGCAGCTTGACCCTAAGTACAGGGTGGCCCACTTAAAAGTAGCCCAGAAAATTAAATCGATGACAACTGGGAGCACTTTCAGCATCTTCTATAACATCACAGTTGCATAGATTTTAACTGGGGAGCACTTCCAGTCTCTTTTGTAGCACTACAGATTATTTAAACAATGCTACAGTTAATTTAAACAATAAAAGAATGTTCCTCTTTTCTACAACATTTTCCGGGCTACTTTTAAGTGGGCCACCCTGTGTAATCACAGTAATCCCAATCTTGTAAAGAAACACTGAATTTATAGAGAACAGTTCGCAATAGAGCTGAATTGACCTCAAAGCTTGAACTAAAATCCGTTGTAAAATTTTTGGGAATTTTGAAAGCTTAGAATTGTGGTGACCGAGTGAACATAATTTAATATATTTGTTCTTGTATAATTGTCTGCGGTATCCGGTTATTGGTACATATTGCTCATTGCTATGGGTGGTATTCAGGCGCGTCGATTCCCGGGGGAAGGGGGGAGGGGTCGTTGGGGTCTAGACCTCCTAAAGATATGCATTGGGGGGTCCAAAGAGTAAAGGACCCCTTCAATAAAAATGAACATGTTTGCTATAAATTATGAATACTCTCACATGACATTTCTGTCTAGACAGATTTTTCTTGCGCAAAATCTTGAAAACTGCATATTACAGCGCTAGGCCAAGGTTTCATATTTTTTTACGATACGAGTATGTTTATACGATACGATACGAGTATGTTTATCATTTAGCCAATATATTGCACAATTTTTATTTGCGTACGTCACAAACTCATCATTGAGACTGGGTGTCTGTCAGTGAAGTGTAGATGAGTAAAGTCGTCATTGTTGCAACAGGGCACTGAGGAGCGACGGCAGACTGAAATTCGCAGCGTCAGAGCATACCGGCATATAGTCACTCGATGTTACAATGGTGCCATCCGGGCGGGGACTTAATGGACGGTGTCATCATAGGCAAGCCAGGATTTTTGATTGGAGGGGCCCAAATCACATGCGATGACGTCTTCAAACATTTTCGAAATGAGGCACTTTTGACGGAACAATGATATCTTAAAATGGATGATCAAAAGTAGTGGCCTGGTTTGGCACGCAACTAGGAGTTTGCTGAAGGGGGAGGACTTGAAGTAAATGTAGAAAAGTTAAAATGTCAAAATTGGGAAAAAGATGAGCTATTCAGTGCAACTCAAACGTATCACAGACGGGGTCTGGGGGTGAAGTTCCCATCCACTGGACAAATTTTTGTAATTTTTTGAAAAAATAGCTATTTTAATGCCATTGGATCAATTCTAGAGTAATTTGAAAAAAACAGATTTTTAATACTCAAAAAAGCGAATTGAAAAATTGAATTGTTCAATTCTCTTTTTAATTTCAATTAAAGTTCGAAACAAGTTTAAAATCTTGCATTTTGGGGTTAAATTTTGTATGTGATTTGGCCCAGGTATAGGCGAAAGTATGGAAAATTGTCTCCTACAATATTTTAGCAGTTGATAATAATCTACTCGAAGATTTTCCTTAAGAGATTTTTATTTGCCTTGAAAATAACCGGTTGTAAGAGTGCATTTAACAACTTAGGGGCCCAGGCCCCCTTAATTTGAATGCAATAATTTGTTCATTGCGCATTTTCGCTAGCTGATTTTTTTTCAAAAGCATTTTGTCGCGTAAAAACTGGTGAGGTGGAGGTGAATTGTTATTGAAAGTTAATTGGTTCAATAGATGGTTATTGGCATGGCGTATAACTAATTATGTTTTTGCCCAAGCTGGATTTACATTGTTCGGGGCCCCTGACACTTTGGGATTTTCACTGCAATTTTCAGTCAACATAGATGAAAACAAAAAAAGCTCTTAGGCCCACCGCTTAAGCGCGAGGCCATTTGGCACTGTGACATTTTGTAAATCCGGTTGTGGTTAATATATTACGTTTATAAAAACGTTAGATAAGCGTGTGAGGTTGCAACTTTTAAGACAAAACTCTTGATCTCTCCCGAGCTATACATTTAAACTGATCGGCAAAATTTTGAATTAAGGGAGCTCGGTCCCCTAGATTGTCCATAATAATATTGTTGTTAATTACTGTTGAACGCGTGCACAGTTGTACGGAGAAACGCTAAAAGAAAGTAAAACTGAAGAAACAGTTTAGGGTTTGTTTTAATATTTTTATCATTGAGAGCATTTTAATTGGGGGGTCCTGCCAATGCCGTTGGTACGGGGGTTAGGAGGCCGTGCTTCCCCTAACGACTGCTTGTGCCCCCCCCCACTTTACTGCCGTAAATTTTTGAAAAGCAGTAACTGCAAATTTTTGATTTTCCGTTTTTTGCATAACTTGGTTGTTTTTTTTTACTTTCTGCATCCATTGCACGCATCCAAACGTTGCAAAAATGTTTATTTACGGAGTTATTTTGTTTACAAATGAAGTCATTTCCTCGTAAACAGCCGCTTTCTCAGTTTGAATTGCAGTAGTGGTCGTTACTGTGTTTCAAAAATGCAATTTGAGCGCGTTTAATCCCAAGTTTTCAGTTTGAAACAAAGTATCTGCCGTTACTGCTATTCTTCATTTGTTTGTTTTTATTATATTTAGCGAAAAATATTTGAAAAACAGTAAAGCTACTTACTACTTTTCAAACCTTCGATTATGTTTCATTCGCAAGACAAAAAAAGATTTGAAAAGCAGTAACTGCATATTGCAATTGTGATTTAATGCTGACAAAACAATATAATAGTCAAGTAGTACTATTTTTTGCTCGCTAAATGTATGTAAAAACAATGCTGCGAAACATTCTCTCTTGAAAATGCATGGTATTGATAATTTTTTATATTAGGACGTAAGTCAGCACATAGATTACAAAACATCCCTTTCCCAATCAAAACATTGACTACACCTTTGCAGGGCCTGCGAGAGGGGGGTTCAGGGGGTACATCGTACCCGGGCCCGGGCCTAGGGGGGCCCGGGCTCAAGGGGCCCGGAAGAGTTTAGTTTTCCGCGTTAAGTTTTGGCATCGCACCATAACGCCGTAATCAAACTTGCCTGCAGCAAAAATATCAGTCCGCCAATTCAGTACTGGTAATTGGTTGATGAAACTTTTATCAGTAAAATATTGATTGATAAAATTGATAAAATTTTTATCAGTAAAATATTTTGGTTTGTAGTATAAAAGTCATTATATTGTATAACATTGTGTCAATGTCACCATCCCCCACTTTACATACTTTCTTTCATGTACGGTATATCACGTTTTCTGCTTGTCAATTAAGCAAGTTTGGTGCTGGGGTGTTGATCAAATGCTGTATTTTACCATTGAGAAACATAAAAAGTGCTAAAGCTTCCGGGGCGGAGCCACGGACCCCGCTGGGGAAGCTCACAGCGCTCGCCAAGACCCCCTAGCTGAATTTAAACCAATTTTATGTCTAGTTGTGTTTTTCATTGGTCCTAACTGTATGCAAATATCGTTATCCTCTCACTTTTAAATGAACACCTGCACCGCTCGGACAAAAAATGATCTAACGGCATGGGCCCCGATAAGGCTTGGGGGGTCAAAAAAATTTGGGGCCCGGTATCGACCTTTGTACTCCCCTGGAAAATTTTCTCTCTGAGGCCCTGCACCTTTGTATCTGCTTTCAGTAATATTCAAGCTCTAAGCCTCAATATGTCATGGATCAAAAGCTTGATCAAGAACTCAACGTTTTAAAAGAGTAGCAGCAGCGGGCTGCTTCATTTTTTTCAAGCCATTGAAAAGTAGCAACGTTATCGGTACGGAGCCAAAAGTTTGTAGTGGAAGAGCTCAAAAATTTTGAATTTTTTTGCAAAAACAAGATAATTTTAGGGCCTATTATGATAAAAAATAATGCTTTTGAAACGTGGCATAGAAATTGGCAGTGCAAAAGCATAATAAACATTGTTGCATAAATGGGCTATGTGTGAAGTGGCTAATGGTTGATAAAATTTCAGTCGTCTCACTTACAAGCTAGTGAATCACAAAATCCTATAGTTCAAAAAAAACTCACTAGGAGTAATGTACTTCGTCTATATTTTATGAAGATAATTGAGGGTGCCTGGCGGAACGAGATTTGAGAGAAGTGATGGGTATTTAACTAATTCAGAATAGCCTCCCTTTTCCTGAACTTAATTTTTTTTAAGTGAAACCTACTGTATGTTCAGCTTTTTTCAACAAGCGATCAAATTTTTGGTCATTTTTTAAAGTTTTAATTTGTGAGTTATATTTTTGAGAAATTAGCCCCCCTAAATATTTCAAAAGACACCATCAATGATATTTTAGTCCATTCCAGTTCAAAGGACTGACGCAGAAAAGCTAAAAACGTGGTATTTTTCTTATTCTGCAATTTGGTCGACATTCCAATGGGGGGGGGCTATCGCTCTCCTCCCCTCCCATGGCTACGCTATACTGGTTGCCGCTACTCGATATCTTTGTCTCCAAAAGCAGCACTATCTACCTCTGACCCTGACTAAAACCAATATCAATTCGAGTTTTCAATGGGCTCGAAACCGAAAAAATTCCAGTAAGAGTTGCGCAAATTAATGATAATATTCTATTTGAAAATTGAAGTAGGCCCACATTACAAATTATGGTGACAAAAAACGGGCCCAAAAAAATTGCCAAGGTTAAAATAATGCATTTTTTGTTGCCGCTACCGAAAAAATTTTTCCAAAAAAAAAGATTAACCAAATACTGACGTATTATCACTGCTGTTTATCCAAAATGCACAATGTAGTTGAGTCCCGTATACGAAAATAAGTAAAACACTGTATTTTAAAATTTTCTCTGCTTCTTTGCCATTACTGTAATTAATTTGCTTCAGAAAAAGAAAGTTAAATCAAAAATCAACGCAATCGGCAAGTTTCGTGCACTTAAGCTTTACTAAAATTTATGTTGCATCAACTACACTATAATTCTATCAGTCAACTGCAGTTACTGCTTTTTAAAAATTTTTTTCTGAAATTTTTCATGCCAAATAAACAACAAAAAGCAGTAACTACACAAAAAAGTGTGTTTCCTTCAAAAAACGTCTAAAATTAACCAACTTATTGCAATCCTAAAAAACTGAAATCAAGCATGCACGGTGAGGGTAGCTCTAACAATTACCAGAAAAAAATTCAACGCTCTGCAACAAGTTTGGTGAGAACGGGAGAGCCTCAAACCTTTAAACTCGTTTATCTCGAAAACATGATTTTGCAGTTAGTGCTTTTCAAAAATTTAGGGCAGTTTAGTTCACTCAAAATACTGTTTTTGTAACAGCACGTTATCGGCAAGATAACACACAGTAATGGAAAAAGAAATAATTACGTTCAAACATTATTCTCCTTAGACATTTTTTCGATTCTTTGCGAAATTGCTGGCAACCAAATGCTGCACATAAATCTAAAGCAATAATCCGTCTGATTAACGTGCCTTTACGAATGAGTCGCGGAAGACAGATGTAAGCCTGCAGAATCGTTGCCGGTACTTCGTTAGTGATAATGACATGAAACAATACGTGGAAATACTTTTTTCTAAGACCAGCTGTTTTGATTTTTAGAGCACACTCAAGATTTTGAGGTCGCAGTCAGTGGCGCACTCAGGTTGAAGGGGCTTAGGCCGCTTAAGCAAGGTCACTTAGAAAATTTGACCTCAAAATACGAGCGTTTTAACGTATTTTAGACTTGATCTGAAGCAATTTAATTCTTTGAAATGACTTCTGAATTGAATCAATCTAGTTATTCATATGGCTTCAAAAAGTGCCAAATGAGCTGAAATTGCGTTAAAGTTGCTATTTTTTGCTACAAAATAACAAAAATCGCCCAGCGGCTGGGAGCTCGCCCCCAGGCCCCCCATCCACTGTCACCAAATAGTTAATGACTATGCCTCGTCTGTGAGACGTTTGATTTGCATCAGTTTGTTTAGCAGTAGGCCTAAATCAGACAATTTTTGTGCAAAAAAAATTTACTTTTGGTTCACCCCTCTTAGCAAAAAATTGGTTGCTTCAGTGGTAGCATCATTCATTGCAGTAGATAGATCTTTTAGGCGATTATGGGTCGCAGACCAAAAAAGCTAAGAAATGTTGCCGGCCTTATTGGTCTCTTTTTTTTTGGAAATGAATACAGAACTTTTGAAAATGCGCATATTTGTAGCCGTAGAAGATCTGAAGTTCAGTTTTTATATACAAAAGCTCAGTTTATTTTAGTGCCCCCCCCCACTTTCGGCTAGTGCTCCCTCACTTCGTTTTACCAGGCAACGGCATTGGGGCCCTCCTCCCCCTCCCCCTAGGCTACGCCTAAGGGTGTCATTTCTTAAAGTAGTATGGACAGGCTTGGCGGAAGGATTTTCAAAGTTTTCGAAGTCGTGACATTGGAATTAGGGCCCAAAAATTGCCCCAAAAGTTTAGCGTGAAAGAGGTCGCATTAAAAAAATACCGCAAAAAATATTTCACTCGGTTATATGTCTCAAGACACCCTTTCATCCCCACCTACCACTTTTGGCCGCAATGAGTTTTTTTGCCATTTTCTTCCAAAATATCGTACGCTCATTTCCTAAACGGTATGACACCAAACAAAAAAAAAACTGCATCAACTGTGCTATTGCGACGTACAAATATTACAAGCAAAATCTACTATGTACAAACAATGCAAACAAATTTCGCGAGATTTCGCTACAAAAAGTTCTGGTTGTTAAGTTGGACCCCCCAAAGATATCAAGAAATCGACGCGCCTGGTGGTATTGCGTAATAAACGGATATTGCGAGACAAAAGGAATTTAATTAATGTTGTTTTTGTTCTCGCTTTTCTTTGTTTACTCGCTGTATATATACCGCTGCTTTGCTTTATGTCGTCATTATTATTATTGTTATTAGTATTAGTTTAATAAATTCTACTCGTGCATGATAAAGAATTCCATGTCGAGACTCATCGCGTACGAACTCACTTCATTGGTGCCCCGTGTGAAGAGCGGCCAAAGGGGCGCTCTTTGTGAAGCTAAAAACCTTCCTCTCATTCTAAGCGAAGCAATTACGCTGCTTCACTAACAGTTTGAGAAAGTATGAAAAGGATCTATTGCAAAACATTATGTACTGGAAAAGGTTTTTAGCTCAACAGAGATTTATATACGGACGGAACAATTAATAAAAATCTCTGTGAAGCTAAAAACCTTTTCCACAAGTAATGTTTTGCAATAGATCCTTTTCATACTTTCTCAAACTGTTAGTGAAGCAGCGTAGTTGTTACGCATATTATTAATTTATTTCACGCTGTTAGTGACATAATTTTCTATATTATTTAATGTCATTGCTCCATCATTTTATTGGTTTTGGGTATAGCAGTACAAGTATTGTGATGTTTGTATGTTTTTACTGTTACCTATCTTCTGCTGTTATTTTTTTCTCGTTTATCTTTTTGTTACTGCAAAGGCAGCACTGCCGAAAATTGTTTGGGAAGCGAAACGTCAAACCAATAAATAAACTCATCGGTAGTACGAAGTCGTTGTGAATAACTATCCCGATGAACGCAACGCCTCCGTTATTTTTATTGAAAACACTAAACTGTTATGACATTGGCTAGAAAGCGTTCAAATATAATGTGCCCCAGCAGTTTGTAGAAATGCTGCTACTTCAAAACAAGCCATGGCTAATTAGATATAAAAAAAATATGAGCTATGTCTTTCTTGCCCAGTGTAGAGTGAGGTAAATTTAAGTTGAAACAAGCTTTTCAAAGCGGAAAGATTTTAGCATGTGGTAAAAAACCTGAAATCTGCGCTACTTCTACTCTTCAGCTGATTAAAATGACGCTAAAATGCTAGGTAGCGCAAGCCTCTTCCACATGCATGCTTTATCAGAATCTGATTACGTGATTTTAACGTATAATTTGCACTTTTTTGCTTTGTGCCGTGGCCCAAAGTGGTGGGGCATGGCACAATGCTCTCACCCTAAATACGTGCCTGGATGTGCATGTCTTAATGGTCACAGCATATTAGTAACAGTTTGAAACCATTCAACAAGTGTTTTCGAAAGATGTGGTTTGTTAATACTGATTTTTTATAAAAAGTTTTATTAATGATAAAATATATAAGTATATTTTGGATGGTGCTTAGATGTCTTTTAGTAGCCAGAAAGGAGAATTCGACCGGTTTTTCAACCGGCTTGACCGGCCGGTTGAAGAATCTCTACCCGACCGAAAACCCGACCGGTGCCGGTCGACCCGACCGGTTTCCATCTCTGGTCCTTATCCAGGCTATAAAAACCTTACTTCAAAAAGTCAGAGAAACGCGCTATACATATGTTACCTTAAATTTTATTAGCATCAGCAATACCTTCGACAGCCCTTTGCCTATTGGTCGTCAGTCTAATCACATCTGGCTCTTCAACAACTCTGCGCAGGTCGACTTTAAGATCAATTAAAGTATTCAGCTTTGTAGCGTTGTTTTCACCAATTATTACTTTCCTGTGCGACTTTAGTTCAATGGTAGGTTTTTTGCTTAAATTTTCATCCAATCTTGGAAAGAATTAATTAACGTTGCATGTAAGCTTTTTGCATGCTGCTTGTGCTTCTTGAAGTTGCAGAACTCTTAGATCATAGGATCTAGACTTTCATGCAATACTACCTATGATTTAAAATTTTTTACGGCAAAGTGTGTTCAAACTTTGAGAAGGCGCTAAATTTAAGATTTTAAAGATGCCGGAAGGCCCAAAGCGCAAAACCCACTTAAGGTGCCAAAACATCACCTTTTGCTTTTAGCAATTTAGAACAGCCAAAAGGTTAAAACCAAAAATAAGGTCTACAGGGCCTTTACGGGGAATTTTTGGGCCAAAAAATCTTGAAGGCCAAAATAGAACTGCAGAGTTTGATGGAGTCTAATAAAAGGTAAAGGCCGGAAGTAGACCGAGTAAAGTTTCATCGCTGCCACAAATGCTTCGCGTCCAGAACTTCGGACACCCCTGCATTGCCGTGTTCAACTTTGCATGTTTACGGTAAGCGCAATTGAGCAGTGCATAAACTGTTTATCACAATTGCCTTGTGCGGGGGCACATACAGATTAGTGCTGATTTGGATGTGTTGAATCAAAAACAAAATACTTTTTAGCAAAATGCATCCTACAGCAACCGCTTTGAGGAGGCAGTTTGTGTAGATCATTAACAGAGGCTTTGAGCCGTTAGAGGCCATGCAAGAGCTGTTAGACAATTTTACTATTTCTTGAAAAAAGTAGCACTTTTTTAATGCTATTTGAAAAAAATTACACGCCTTAACGATATACTTGAAAAAATTTAATTGGTAATTTTAAATAGGAAACTAGGCCTCTTAAGTCTTTACTTACTTTATATTTAAATCAAAAGCACAATTTTTTAAAACTTGGATTGAAATTTACTTTTGTTTCTCCAAGCGTTATCGCAACTTCTCGCTACTTGTAATGCTCTTGCCGCTAGATGACGAAGTGAGAACATTTAACTTTGTTTCGTTTGTGATAGATCTATCTTGAATAATTTCGATGGTACATTGTATAATTGTTTTTGTTTGGACGGTTTTCAGAATTACGCAAAAAATTGATGAAGGCTTCGTAGCGAATCTAATCAAAAAAATAAATTCTGATAAAGCAATTGAAAATTTTTGCAAGGATTTTTAGCCCCTGTGGATTATGAAGTTGCTATTATAAAACTAGATTTCGCACTATGCAGCGTTAGTGCTGGGATAACAGTTTTAGTGATTTGAATTATAACATAAAAAAACGTTGTGCAGCCATTTTTGAATGAATCTTGCAAGAAACCATGCTTCATATTTTCTATTTTTTGGGGGTTATTGGTACACAGATTTCTACATTTTTATGACTTTTTTTTTGATGTATGCAATTTCACAGTATCTGAAAATAGTGCTTAACTGCGCATCCTCCCACGCGGCACAAACAAATTTTTTAAGTTTTTTTTTTTTTTTGATTAACGATTATGAAAATTTCAATTAAGTTCATCCACCTAGCTTAAACGGTTTTCAATCCGCTAACATGAAGTCCATTTGGGAGAAAGTCCTAACGTGCCGCCTCAAGTTTTGTCGTGTTTTATTTCTCATTGATACTCTTTAATGCTGGAAAGTTTATTTTTATAGTTTTTGCGGTTCAAAATCTGAAATTTTGGGAGCACTGTTTGTGGAAACCATTAAACGTTACACCCAAAATTTTTGGGAAGATTGAAGTTGACCTGACATCTATAAGCGATCAAAGTTGAAATTAAGCTCTCTTCGTATCATGGTTTTGGATTTGTAAAAGTCAAAAAAGGAATAAAAAAATGTCTCACTAAACATTCTTATAAATTAATCACATTGTCATGACCTTTTTTTGCGTTTTTTGGCCTGCAAATACGACCACGTAACCGATTGTTTCCAAAATTTGCAAGCTTCACGCTTCTGTACATGCCAAGCGTTAGCTTCTACATCTAACCGCTTTTGAGTTAACTGCATAAGCAAATAAAACAAAATTTCTACGACCATCTATCGAAAAAGTTTAAACAAGTTTTCAGGATAATTATTTTACTCTCAAAATTCTTTTACTACACAGAGTATTTTTTTTCCGCACGACTCTTTGGCATGGTGGTAGTTCGGTCAAGAAATTGACTGAGCTCTATGACTTAACAAAATAGTTATGCTTTGGACTTTGCTGGTACCAATCATCAACCAAATTTTTCCAGCCTATGCTAACCTTGTAATTATGATGGCTTATAAATAATCTTCGGTTTGCAGTGTATTTTAGAGGAGTTTCTAGCATAGGCGTAGCCAGGGGGGGGGGGCCCAGGGGGCCCGGGCCCCCCCCCAATCAAAACTCCACTAACGACAAAAAGTTATGACAACATAGCCTGACGATGTTTAGTTGCAGTTTTTTTTCAGTAATTGCGCACATAACAGTAATTCAACAGTAAAGTAACAGTAAAGCTAACGGTTTCGGCCGAAAAACCACTCTCAATTTCGGTGAAGACCTTTTTTTTTTTTTTTTTTTTTTTTTTTTTTGGAGATCACCTGATTTTCGGCTGAAAAATCACTCTTAATTTCGGTGAAGACCTTTTTTTTTTTTGGAGATCACCTGATTTCGGGCGGAAAAATCGTTCAAATTTCCGATTTCGGCCCAAAATTCACTCTCAATTTCGGTGAAGCCAGCCAAATTTTTGAGGGTTTGGGGCCCCCCCAATCAAAAATCCTGGCTACGCCTATGGTTTCTAGCGTTTCATTTGGTTGTTTCTCCGATTTTAGCACTTGCGACTAAGCAAATTACTGCCTCCCACGTCTTTTCTGTGGAATTGATGTTTGTGATCCCTAATTTTGTGGCTGATCCCATCTATTTTTAATGAATTTTTAGACCTATTCACTAATCTTTATACTAATTAGTTTTTGCTGTTTTTTTTTGTTTTTTTTTTGTGAAAATGCAGGTTATCAAAAAATTTTTGAAAATGCAGCAATAAAAAAGGTCAAAAATATTGATATGAAAATGATTTTCCCCAATTTTTTGTCACAGTTACCCAAATATTCGAGTACAATACGCCGTTTTGTGAATTCATACTTCATTTAGTTCCAGTGGAAGGCCGTAGCTAAAGATACGTGCTGTTTAGCAAAGCTTATGTGACGCTCAACTAGTATTGTGGCGCAGGTAACAAATTTTGAAGTGGGGGCTGCTCAGGCGATATTTTGATTAGGGCCAGAGATGGAAACCGGTCCGGTCGATTGGCACCGGTCGGGTCGACCGGCCGGTCGAGTTGCCGGTTAGGTCGAGATTCTTCGACCGGCCGGTCAAGCCGGTTGAAAAACCGGTCGAATTCTCCTTTCTGGCTACTAAAAGACATCTAAGCACCAACTGAAATGTACTTATATATTTTATCATTAATAAAACTTTTTATAAAAAAATCAGTATTAACAAACCACATCTTTCGAAAACACTTGTTGAATGGTTTCAAACTGTTACTAATATGCTGTGACCATTAAGACATGCACATCCAGGCACGTATTTAGGGTGAGAGCATTGTGCCATGCCCCACCACTTTGGGCCACGGCACAAAGCAAAAAAGTGCAAATTATACGTTAAAATCACGTAATCAGATTCTGATAAAGCATGCATGTGGAAGAGGCTTGCGCTACCTAGCATTTTAGCGTCATTTTAATCAGCTGAAGAGTAGAAGTAGCGCAGATTTCAGGTTTTTTACCACATGCTAAAATCTTTCCGCTTTGAAAAGCTTGTTTCAACTTAAATTTACCTCACTCTACACTGGGCAAGAAAGACATAGCTCATATTTTTTTTATATCTAATTAGCCATGGCTTGTTTTGAAGTAGCAGCATTTCTACAAACTGCTGGGGCACATTATATTTGAACGTTTTCTAGCCAATGTCATAACAGTTTAGTGTTTTCAATAAAAATAACGGAGGCGTTGCGTTCATCGGGATAGTTATTCACAACGACTTCGTACTACCGATGAGTTTATTTATTGGTTTGACGTTTCGCTTCCGAAACCGGGAAGCTTCTTCAGAACAATTTTCGGCAGTGCTGCCTTTGCAGTTACAAAAAGATAAACGAGAAAAAAATAACAGCAGAAGATAGGTAACAGTAAAAACATACGAACATCACAATACTTGTACTATTATACCCAAAAACATTAAAATGATGGAGCAATAACATTATATGATGTTGAAAATTATGCCACTAACAGCGTGAAAAAAAAAGGAATATTGAAAAGTTATGTCACTAACAGCGTGAAAAAAGGAATACTGAAAAATTATGTCACTAACAGCGTGAAATAAATTAATAATATGCGTAACAACTACGCTGCTTCACTAACAGTTTGAGAAAGTATGAAAAGGATCTATTGCAAAACATTACTTGTGGAAAAGGTTTTTAGCTTCACAGAGATTTTTATTAATTGTTCCGTCCGTATATAAATCTCTGTTGAGCTAAAAACCTTTTCCAGTACATAATGTTTTGCAATAGATCCTTTTCATACTTTCTCAAACTGTTAGTGAAGCAGCGTAGTTGTTACGCATATTATTAATTTATTTCACGCTGTTAGTGACATAATTTTTCAGTATTCCTTTTTTCACGCTGTTAGTGACATAACTTTTCAATATTCCTTTTTTTTTCACGCTGTTAGTGGCATAATTTTCAACATCATATAATGTTATTGCTCCATCATTTTATTGGTTTTGGGTATAATAGTACAAGTATTGTGATGTTCGTATGTTTTTACTGTTACCTATCTTCTGCTGTTATTTTTTTCTCGTTTATCTTTTTGTAACTGCAAAGGCAGCACCGCCGAAAAAAAGTTTAATGTTTGCTGCGCGGCAAATTGCAAATAATCTGTCACCAATAGCTAAAAAATTGTAACTTTATTTTTTGGTCTTTCGCAAAATATCATTAGAAAGAACGCCTAATAATTTAGCTTGTGCCCTCCAGAGCTTTTTATGCTTATTTTGTGCACGTTTTGTGCTGCTCAAAAGCAGGAAATTCAAACCGAAACTTAACCAAAATGTTCGTAAAATTGAGTCATTTTTGCAAAAAACGCAAACGTTTTTTTGGTTTTTTTTTGAGACCCCCGTCCAAAGTCCCAAATTTTAACACCTCACCCATGTCCCCCCCCTTTTGAAAATTTTTCATTAGATACATTAAACAGTGAAAAAAAACCTCCTGTAAAAAACCGGTCGACCGGGCCGATCTGAAACCGGTCAACCGGCCGGTCGACGGGCCGGTTGACCGGCGATGATTTTGAAATATACCGGTCGGGTCGAGAAAATCCTGCCCGGTTCCATCTCTGATTTGGGCGGACTATGACCATACGTCCTCTCTTTGATTGAAAAAAAGTGTGCAGTCTTCCGAGGACATTAAGAAATGCCCAGTTGCCCTCCTTTTTGCCTTTAAAACCAATACTGATTTTTTTTCGTAGGTTACTAAATTAAACGGAAAAAAGGATTAAAATTGCGGTAAAGATCTTTTTTTTAGTCTTCACTTAGTAACGAGAAAAAGCATAAGCAACGAAATCTCGGCAAGGCCTTTTCTCTTGGTCTTCACTTAAATTAAACTGCAGGAAAATGCACGTTGATAATAAATATTTCTTCCTCTTTGGTGACAAACATATGGTCGCCTTATTTTAATTCCAGTGTAGAGTGCAGTCCTTCGCAAAGACGTCTTTCGTTTAATTTACACTGAATGCGGGTTGCCACTTGCTACTAGGGTCAGCCTATCCGTAATCGTCATTTACGTTTACTGCAATGCTAAATTAAAAGAATTTTGGTTACTTTACGCCTTGCTTCAGTGCAGATTTGTCCAATAATTAGCAAAACACCGTACAAGAACCAATAACCAGAACTGTTAGTAAGGATAACAATTAAGATATTTTTTGATTTGTCAAAATGAACAATCATTTTTAAAGCAGCTGATTCTTCATGTCCTTCCTGATCTAAACGATTATTCTGCAAGTGAAATTGTTCAATCCCTAAAACAATTAGATGTTTTTAAAATAGACGACTTGTGTTTCGTTTGAGAAAAAGATCTTCAAACACACTTGAGTCCAAAACAAGCAGAAAAACTAACGAATGCATTAAAAGAAATAGGGTCCAATCGATCTATCCTTGAAGAAAACGAACAACCAGTAAAGTTGACCAAAATGAAAGCCAGGCGTATCACCGAAGCTCTAAAAATATGAAGAAATCTTTTTGTAGCGATCTTTCTCCCCAAACAACCTGCGATACCGATAATCAGTTACTAGTCACTGACATCAGAATCACTACTGATAGTAGTGATGATGCAAGTGATGAGACCGATTTAAAAATTACAATTGGAGAAAGGACTCAAAACCTTCTCATTTCCAATGTAAACACTTCTTTCCAATAAGAGAATGATCGGTATCGTTTTAATTGTGACCCTGCGATGTTATTAAAAGATCCAGAACAGATGGTAGCAGATGACGTAGACCAAAAAACGTATGAAAAGCAGTCATCTTTGAGCAACTCATACGATATCAATTGGGATGAAAGCCGAGCTCTTCTCATCAACATTCTCAAAAACCGAGATTATGCGTTCATTAGTTCAAGGCGCTTGAAAACTATCCTGCTTCTTGGATTCAAGAAGTCATATTTTATTTTCAAAAAAGACATCACAGGCAAAGAAATACTAAAATACGTTAAAGAATTTTTTTCTGCAATCGCAATTTCTCAAAACTCCAAAGAAAAAGAAGCATTAGCTCCGGTCTATATCGGCTCGCACGGAGGTCGAGATGAAAACGACGTCAATTTTTTTGAAGATGTCAATAAGAAAGAAGTCTTTTTTCGTGATCTCATAAATCTATTTAAAGATCCCAAATATCAAACAGATCTGGCAGAAAACCCCAAAGTGTTTTGGTTTCAGTTTTGTTGAAAAAAGGTTTCATTAAAGCAAGTTTCAAAAAACCAAGACGCTTGCCAAGATTCGTCTAGCAAAGCAATTGAAGCAATGGAAGATGAAAAATTTAAACCCCAAAATGTCATTGAATTGTTCAAAAAAACTTGCAGTCCTGCAAAGTATCATGCTGATGATCGAGATGATATTAGACCAAAATTGGAAAATATGTTTGTAGGGTGTGCCACAATACCAGGAACTGAGGCATGGCGTGTTGCCGAAAGGAGAGCGGTATATGTATGTGAAATTGCGTTGATTGTTTGCACGCATACTCACAAAGATGATCTGGAGGAGTTTTACAAAAAAGTTCAACTATTCATGAAAAATATCAAAGAAGAATCAAAGCTAAGTTTTTTGAACATAGCAGAGGATGAATTTTGCAATTTTTATCCACGGAAATTATTTTTCCGTCTTGTAGCGTCAACGCCAAAGAGACGTAAGAAAGACAATGA
Source organism: Trididemnum nubilum (assembly GCA_963965965.1). NCBI lineage: Eukaryota > Metazoa > Chordata > Ascidiacea > Aplousobranchia > Didemnidae > Trididemnum > Trididemnum nubilum. Next base: position 35,153,722 of record OZ014484.1, on the reverse strand, counting down.
TATATACTGGTATTGGAAATTATACCAGTACTAATGACATATTGGCAAACAATACAAAACAAAGCAAGGAGGTTTTTTTTTTCACTCCAATTGCCCACTTTAAATTCTATAAAACATAAATAAGCATCATGAACTTTATTAATTTTATTTTCTGTCCAATCTGTAGTTACAGTATCTTTATTTTTTTTATGTTTTAGTATGCTTAGAGTTAGAACAATTTTAATGTTGCCTAGCATTTTCTTTACATGGTGACTGTGAGTTTTGTGTATACACTATACAAAGTGTACATATCTTTGCAACACTTTGTTTTAATTTTGCGTAAAATTTTTTATCGTAGAAAGTAGCAGACTGAGAAAATCTAGAAGCTGCTTTTTTAACCTTAACTTGGTGAGGTGGCAGTAGACTTAGATGACCTTTTGCTCCTTCGCTGTCTCCTCACCAAGTGACTAAATATCGCTTTGAATTTGCAAGTTTGTGTGTTGGTTTTAAAGGAATTGCATATTTCGATGCTTTGGTGATAGACCTAGAGGAAGTTGCAGTTTTTTCTTGTGAAATGACGTCACTTGGTAAATAAATAAATATGATGATGATGATGATGATGATGAAGACACACAATGACAAAGCATTTAAATATTAAGGACTGGAACTGTTCGACTATAAAGCATATACAGTAATACACCTTATGTAGAAAGAAGTGTAGATAGTTAAAAGATTCTGATTTAGAGCGCAAGATCAAAGTAAGCTCAACAACAGGCAATAGCACCCAATAAAATTCACAAATCTACTACTGTATGTCGGCCCATCTTTTTGGGCACTGTCGGTTACACGTTATATTTATGATTGTGCTGTTGTTGCGTAATCTCCGTTACATTTCATTTAAAAAAATTTGTGAACCTTTTAGGTTCAAAGTTGTACTAGAATCAATGAAACCCTGTGTAAGTTCAAAGACAGTATCTTGGGTTGAATGTGGATAAAGCATTTTCTTTTTCTTTCAACATTATTAACCCCCATATTTTAACACAACTTTATATTGTGTAGTTGGTACCTTCTTTTATTCGGCCTTTATATTATCAATGCAATCTATTTTGAATTTTGTTAGGAAACTAGCCTTTTATTTTTCTTTAGCACTAACTAGGCTACGATAAATTGCCGTTATTTTCAAAACGAGTGCTGATTTAGTGGCATAGTATATGTTGTTTCAGCCTTACCGACATTCTGCGTAAATTCGTGGGCGTAAGAGCATATTTTTGGTTTATTTCAAAAAGAAAATCGGTACGTCTTGTGTACCGCCTTATCAGCGTTTGCACCTTACCAGCATTGCCAGTTGGTTAAAATAAACTAAGATTATAGTCTCGTATAAGCACACGATTTTTTGCATAGAGTAAACCGGTAGCAGTAATCCACTAACTCTTTTATTCCTAAACTGCATGTATTTTTACAAAGTCTTTTTAGTGTCATTGTAATTTGTAATGCTATATATGCTTTGGTAATTCTTATCTGTGGTAAATTGACATCTTTAAGGACGTAAAGCAAGATTATCTATTTCTGTGCGTTTTCCATTGGTCTGAAATTTTACTGCTTTCAATTGAAGTTTTAGGCGTGCACCCAGGATTTTGGGGGGGATGAACCAAAAATTAGGATTTTTTTGCTCAAAAAATGTCTCATTTAGGTGGCGTGCTGGGAAAACTAGTGCAACTTAAACGTATCAAAGCCGGGGTTTAGGCGATTTTTGTGATTCTTTGGCAAACTATCCATTTTAGTGCCAATTAGATCAAATGTCACACGTTTTTGAAGCCATATATTGCTAGAATGAAAGAGCTAAAATTCGGAAGTCTTTTCAAAGGATGAAATTGCCTCACGCCTTCAGCCTTCTCTTTCTTACAGGTCAAGTCCCAAGCTTGTTTAAATGCTTGTATTTGGGGGTCAAATTTTCTAAGTGACTTGGCTAAAGAGATAAGAGCTAAAGCTCCCCCTTGGTTGCGCCACTGCGCAGTATTAATGCAGATGTTTTTGTGTTAAACTTACATTATATTTCCCGGTTTCCCTCATCATTTTGCCTCTTTCTACATCTTACTACATAGTACAGCGACCTCTAATATGTCATGGAGCAGTTTTGCCGAGTGAGTGTAATAATATCATAAGTATTGTACGATGCGCAGTATGCAGCGCAGTCACGTGCAAACTGGAAAGCATCACTCAATGATAAATTCATTGCCAGTTTTGGAATTAAAAGTTTTGTTTGTGTCACGCTTTGATTCCCAGATTAGCTATGCATTGTTGCATCCTTGGAAAAAACTTTATTTCATCCCTATTTCATATCGGAGTCAGTTTTGTGATAGTCTACCAGTCGCGACTCTTGTGGTTGCCAACCTGACTAAAGATTTAAGACCAAAATCCAAAAAAAGATTTAAGACCAAAACCCCAAAAAAGTATATTCTGCATTGAAGTTAATTTACAGACGCAGAGCGCCTGGTAAAAAAAAAGCAGTATCGGCATTGTCTTTTGGTTAGCAGTGGAGTTTCAAGAGATAAAAAGCTGCTTTATCAGCGCTTCCATTGTTGTCATGTTTTTAGTAGACAGTAAGTCATAGTGACATTTTGTATTGCTTATTAATTGTAGACTGCAATGTTGCTTTTTGCGTGGTTAACGCTCAGCTTTGGTTTTTAACTGCTGTTGAGTAGTTTTTGCGTATTCAATGTTTGGAAACGTTAAGATGTGTAACTTGTATTTGCTTTTTTTTTATTCCCTTACAGTAGATCATTTCAGTACTTCATTTATTTTTGCATTTACTATCATATGTAACTTATAAGACTCTAACACAGAGCTATGTCAGTGATGGAAGCCGAAGGTATTCGTCTATTTTCTCTATGAGAATAACTGATAAATAATCGATACGTTATACGCTCCCTACAGGGGCGTCGCCAGCTTCGCGAGATCGGGGGGAGGGGGCAAAATTAAAATCAGGGGGGCAATGCTTTTTCATTAAAAAAAAAGGTCTTCGCAGAAATCCGAAGGCTTTTTCCGGCCAAAATCAGGTGATCTCAAAAAAAAAAAGGTTTTCACCGAAATCCGAAGGCTTTTTCTGGCCGAAATCACAAATTCAAAGTTTTTTCCGGCCAAATTCAGCAACTTTTTCCTCCCCAAAAACTACCGTGGGGGGCAAGAAATAAATCGGGGGGGCAAAAACGAAGATCGGAGGGGCATTGCCCCCTTGCCCCTCCGCTGGTGACGCGCCTGGCTCTCTAAAATTTAAAACGTTTATGCAGTAATGACAAGCAAAATTGTCACCAATGACGCTACAAAACTGTCAAGTTGATTGTTGGCAAGGGGTGACATTATTTTCTAGTATTTTTACCCACTTTTTTCTGTTCTTTTTTTTTTGAATTTTACTACAATCAAACTGGTAAATAAAAATTCTTCCTGATTTCGTAAGTTGTTACGATTTTGCAAGTTATATTGCTGTCTTTGCCTAATTGGTTTTGGGTTTGAAATTTTTCTCTTTCAATATGCAATACTTTGTTGGATAGTCCTATTGCAAATATTGTTTTATGTTTTTGTAACCACAAAAATAAAAATGGAAGTTAGAAAATGATTTACGAATCATAAACAAATGAAATTAATTAATTAATTAATCAGTTTTCGCACTCTGCATTAGAGTGTAATCACTTAAAACACAATGTAAAAAATATTGTTTTGTGCACTTAAGCGCTAACCAAAGAGAAACTAAAAAAATTTATGACAAAAAAACGAATGTACTAAGCACTTGTATAGACTTATCGAGCAAATGTTTTTATAGACTTATAAGTAAATTTACGCACTAGAAAATATCTTAAATATTAGCTTCTTTTTTGCTGTGTTATAAAACTTTATGTTTGTGTATGGACAGCATTATAGAAGTAATTACAAGTAACATATTTTTTTTAGCTTCAACGTGATAGTTTATTAAACTTTGAAGCTATATTGCTGATACCTTTACCATATAATTGTCCCACCAATTTGTACAAGTGAATAGAATGCTACTCGGAACAGGATGAGATGCTTTTTAGCAGTGGCTGCTGCCGAGACGCTACTATTCATCGATAAAGGTATCTTTTTTAATAATAACTCTAAATTTAGCTAACAACTTTTGGTACATCTACTTATTACAGTCGAATGTACGTAGACAGTGTTAAATCTCAAAGATATGGTTTTAGTAGCAAATGCTGAAACGATGTTTGGGGATAATATCCGTATGTTTTGGACCAACTTTTAAAAAAGGCTTTCAATGATCTAATCTAATTACGTAATTAATATTGTTTAGCCAATTCATTGTTTGCATCTTTATCCTCTTATTACGAAAAAGCGATGGCGTCGCTATCTTTTCTATACATTTGACATCCGCTTAGCCTTGCCTTTTCAAGATTCAAAAATAGGTTAAGCAAAACTGTCAAAAATGTGCAGCTTCAAGCAATTTAACCAGCATCGCTAGGTTGGATATGTTGTAGATGTCTTGCTTCGCAATGAAAAACTAGAGGCAAACCAAGTGAAAACCAAAACATAGGATTTCATTGCCATTGAACTTAATTTCCGAGAGTAATATCGTGTAATGGGCAGAAAAGTTGGCCACAACTTTTTTAGGATAGAAAAAACTTATACGATATCCTAAAATCATTTAAAAAAGGCCTGGCTGTAAAGGTCTATTCTACACTAGACACAAATTGGTGAGCATTCGTAATGCGTTAATCTGGGATATTTTGTTCCGCCCAATTCGCTGACCCTATCAGAGCACCACCTGACCGACATAACTTTTTTAAACGCTCAAAGAAATGCGTTTATATGCTTACCATTGCTCGCCAAGTGTATAAACTGGCAATTCTCAACCTTTCATAAACCGTGGCTTACTTATAACAACTTCTCGAAAAGAAATGGTTGCCAGAATATTTTGCGCCGATATCGGTACCAATTAAAGACTGAAGAGCAAAAAAATATCTTAGTGTTATGTGGGTCAAATTTTGGGCTAATATTACCAGCCGAGTTTCAGGTGGAAAGTAAAAAAAAAAGGTCTTTAGTGTTTTTTGATAGTTCTAGTGTGCACTCTACGGCACCATTTCCCCGTGCTCTTTCCACGTATTACCCTTGGCTACCGCACTCTGGCCCTCCAAGAAGGCAAAAATACCTCCTTGAAAAACTCTGGTATAGGCCAAGTTACGGACGTGTCTTATTTTTTAAGTTTATTTGGTTGATTTTTGATTATATTGCAGTTAAATCTGCTGCTTTGTTGAAGCTATCATGCAGAGATGATAGCCGTAAAGTGCCTTGTCATAATACCGATCAGTTGTCAGTGAATAAAGCGTCTGCTTCTAAAACGGCAGACTCGGCTTCGATTCCCGGTCGGGTCAAACCAAGACCAGAAAAATAGGTATTCACAGCTTCCCTGCTTGACGTTCAGCAAATAAAGAGACAGTTTGAAGCTTCCATCGAGTGTGGTAGACAGGTGGCAGCTTGACTAGAAAACCAAAAGGTGTCTTCGCTGTCTCCTATTGGCTACAGCCAAGTTAAGCAACTTGGTAAACAACGATGTCATTACAATTTTAATGGCAATTACTTAGGGAACTGGCCAAATCCAGATCATGTGATCAATGATAAAAACAATGCTTTGGCTTTCGCTTTTTTGGCCATATATATACGTATGTACTACTGTAGTGTTTTGCTTTAATAAACTAACTGTAAATAGAGCAACGTGCGGTATAACAAAGAAGAGATGTTGTAAACCAATGTCATTGAAATTTTTCCTCAAAATTGATAATTATACTGCAATTTACAGTAAATTATTCCGTAACCTTGTTTTTAAACTACTGATTACTGGGGCAAGTTTTTTCAACGAAGTCAATTTTTATTAGCAAGTTTGAATGGTGTGATTTTTTGCGAGAACTCTGGATCGAAAGAGCGAGTTTCATATTCTTAATTTCATAGGTCAATAAAAAGTCAATTTTTTACCTTTAGGTAAATATTCTCTTTATTAGGCACTGATGTCAATTTTTTGTAATTATCGCTCCGTTATCAGCTTATCACCTATAAATAGCAACAGTCAGCGCGTAGCCACAAATCTGCAATGTGAGGGCTGCTTGAGTATTTTGAATGGCGGAGCGGTCAGCATTCGACGATTTTGCAAATTTTTGTCAAAAATAACTTTATTTTTATGTTTTGGTAAAATTAATTAATATGTTTTGGTAAAATATGTTTTGGTAAAATTAATGCTTTTAAAACGTGGCATAGAAATTTGCGCTGTCTGTAAACCAAACCCGGCGCCACGGGGGGGCATACCGGGGCCGTGCCCCCCCAAATGACTTCTTGTGCCCCCCCAAACGAAAACTGTGCCCCCCAAGCGAGGGCTGTGCCACGAAGAAATTAACAGGCTCGGGGCTACTGGAATGCAAATCGAGGTCCAAATTGGTGGTTTTTGTGGACTGACAACGGATTTCATAACGTTTTTGGGATGAAGACCTTTTTTTTTGAAGATGACCTGTTTTTGGCCGGAAAGACTACCTGAATTTGCGATTCCGGGCGGAAAATCTCTTTGAATCTTTGCTTCTCACCTTGTTCAGTTGATCCAGACTGGAATAAACTTCTCGTGAATAAATTTTCTCATAAATTTAAATTTCTCGTGCCTCATTTTTTGAAGATGACCTGTTTTTGGCCGGAAAGACTACCTGAATTTGCGATTTCGGGCGGAAAATCTCTTTGAATCTTTGCTTCTCACCTTGTTCAGTTGATCCAGACTGGAATAAATTTCTCGTGCCCCCGTGCCCCTCTAGAATTCACACAAAATAAAATGCTCGTGCCCCCCCAAAATTTATTTCTGCCCCCCCAGTCACGCTATCCTGGCGCCGGGCCTGCTGTAAACACATGATTAAGCTGTCTGCGTAAATAGTTTATGTTGGCGATGGCTAAACTAATTGCAAAATGTTAGTCCTTATTATCAGTATAAGTCGGTAAATCATTGAATCCTATAATTTGAAAAACTCACAAGCATTAATCTAATTAGTTTGCAAAAATATAATTTGGGGCGAGGGGCTAATGAAACAAGATTTGAGAGAAGCGATCGGTAAATAACAAAATTAAATAGACTGTTGAATAGTCAAACGAGCAACATCTCGCCCCATAATTTTGTTTGATGAAACAATTCTTACGTTAAGCATTTCGCATCAAGCAATCAAATTTGATTGCTTATTTTCAGCCATTTTCAAAGTTTTTATCCTATTCGTGAACTTTATTTTTGACAAATATTACCCTCCCCTAGATAAATGTTTTAAAGTGGCTTAGAACCACTTTGCAGTCCATATCACTTTAAAGAACTGTTTCAGATCTGATGCTGCAAAACATATTGTTTCCGCAGGTATAATACTAAAATATCTGTATCCTCGCTGTTTCACGTAACTTGCGTATTACATCTATTGCACAATTGTGCTATGAAAGTCGTATCTTACTTCGAAGGTGTTTGTTAATCAGCTAGTTTTCAAATGTCAAATTACTGTAGTAAGAGTTAAAATAAAACCAGACAAGCCTAATTCGCTGCTATAGGTTACCATCCCAAGCCTATTTTTACAAGATGGGGATCAGGGAAGCTGGTTAAATGCTGCTTTATATTATGCAAAGAAGTAACATGAAGTGAAAGTGATTGTAGTACGTTTTGAAGGGTTTGCTGTTTTGTTTACTCAAGCCAAAGTTAGTTCAAACACCTGCTTTCAGCTTCTCAAAATCAAAGGACAGTACAATCATGATTTTAGACTTTAATTTACATTTTTTATAAGGTATTCAAACAGAAAGAAAAGTAGAGCAAAGTGGTACTTTAACTGTTTACGTGCTATCTGGCCTAAAGGCTACCAGCGTGGAAGCGTAGGGAAGAGCAAACAGAACGGCAACCCTAAAGCAAGCATTGCGAAAAAGTTGTCTTCCCACAGGATTTGAACCTGCAGCCTTCGGATTACCGTTCCACTACTCTACGACTTGAGCTGTAGAAGACGTCTCTAATCATGCTTAATATTGGCTATTAGAGATGTCAACCACGCAGCGTACGCGGCGGTAGGCCGCCGCGCTGCGTGAGTACAGCGTAAAACTTTGCCCAGTTTTGCCGCGCATTGTGGGATGCGGAAGCACGACAGTTAGGTACTATGATTTGCTCTCTCAAAATAGTAACGACTAAAGAGAAAATTATGTCATCATACTCTGAGCTGTACCAGTACAAAGAACTAACGATTTATTTTGTTTTTGTTGCTCACATGAATAATCAATGAAACACACTATGTAAAATATGCAAAAAGACGACAAGGATGCTGCGAAGTGACCGGTTTAGGGTCTTCAAATCAAGCAGTCACCCTAAAAGCGAAGGTTTCCACAAAGCAGTAAAATACAAATATCAGAGCACTACCAGGCAAAGCAGTAAACTAGCTAAAAAAAACTACCGGTAATGTAGCTGAAAATCAAGTTAAAAAGTAAAAAACAAAAAATAAAAATAAAAAAATTGGCAAAAATATATACTATCAGAGTTATAGACAAAAAAACATGTTGCAAATTCTAAGTAGGCTATATCGACCTAAATGTAAGAATGGTATTACCAGAAAAAAAAGTACACTAATTGAGTGAATTTGGAAATCTTATTGTGTAAAAGTAATCTTTGATAAAGCGCAAGTAAATATTGTTTGTACTTTTTCTTGAAAACTTTAAAGAAACTTTTTCCAGTTTCAGACGAAATTGAGTCCCAGATCTTAATTCCGCCATATTTTATGAAACGTTGCTGTTGAGATGTGTAGTTTTGCGGAATAGCAAACTTACAAACTAAATTTTGCCTCGTTCTTAATTTGTACAGTATCAGTTTTACAAAAGTATATTAAGAATAGAATAATACCGGTACCGCTATAGTTACTTTGGCAAAATCAGCCGTTTTTCTGTTACTATGTAATTATAATGCCATAACTTTGAAAGTCGGAACAGTTGGAGGTAGAAATACGAAATTTAAATTGAATGGAGATAAACTAAACGCATGAAGCAGTACTTTGACAAATATTGGGGGCTGACGGTCACGTGATATGAGTTTCCCTGACCCAAACCTGAAAAACTGATCCTAGTTTTAAACATCCGCACAGACCTAAAGTAACTGCAGGAGGGAAATAACAATTTTGGATTCTGAACGGTCTGAGGATATAGTTTCAATTCCCACCTTCAAAACATTAGAGTTCCGAGATTTATATATTATTATTTTTTTCTTTTTTTTTGCAAGATTTCTTGTGTATGTCATACTCATAACTCCAAAACCACTAAATCTAAAAGCTTGAAATTTGGATTGGCAATAGCTTTTTAGTTGAAAAAGTGTCTATTAAACTTTGGTGGTGATAGATCACGTGGCTTCGGGGAAAAGCCACCAAACTTGAATTGTTCGACTCATTTCAGAATTGGATTAGATTTGGAAAACACATCGAGAATAGTCAGCTACTACAACTTTACTTTTTGTTCAGTGTTGATTGAAGGAGGGTTAGAGCAAGAGTGCTTTTGAGAGAACTATTCCTAATATACCAGCTCTTTCCAGCACCATGAGAGATTGTTGATGGGGTTCCATGCAAATAAGCACTGAGTAATTAGCACGCTAGTGTTCAAATAAGCTCTGCTTTATCAGATTATGACTCTTCAGTATTGGTACTTCACCAGCTCATCATCAATTCCTGAAATATATTTTTTGTCGTCATATTTTTTGGTATTTTGTTTTTATGCGGTGCAGCGCGGTTGCAGAGCAGTGCTTGCAAGTATTTGCGGTGCCGTGCAGTGTGCGCACAGAACTTTGGTGGTGCGGTGTGGGCGAAGTGCATTAAAAATACGGCCCGCGACATCTCTATTGGCTATTACATGAAACCCAGCAACTTGCTTGTTCCATGATAATAAACTAATTTCAATAGCTTAGCGGTAGAGCTTCGGGCTAGTGATAGAAAGTTAGCTGAACCCTGGTTCGATACTCGAACTGGCAATGCGTCGTTGTGTCCTTGGGAAAAATTCTTTATGCCGATTTCCCATTCGGGCCAAGCAATCTACCCATTGCGGCAGCCCATCCTAACGACAGACTTGCAAAAAACAACAAAAAAGTTGCTCTGCGTTGGTGTGGTTGGACAGACGTTGAGTGCCTGGTTCGTACGAACTAATTGAATCGAATAAATATTTAATTGCTTTGTTTTGACGTTTGCGAGGCCATAGTTTTAATGTTCAATCGTTTACGTGCTATTTTGCCTAAAAGCTACAAGTGCGGCAGCCTGGGGAAGAGCTCCCAGAACGGCGACTACTTAAAACAAGCAATGCGAAGAAGTTGTCTTCCCGCAGGATTCAAATTTGCAGCTATCGGATTGCCGGTCCACTGCTCTACCACTTAGCTAAAGAAGACGTCTCTAGCTCATGTGGTTCGAATCCTGCAGGAAGACAACTTTTTTGCTTTGTTTCTTTCAAGTAGTTTCCGTTCTGGTGACTCTTCCCTAGGCTTCCGCGATGGTATAAGCTTTAGGTTAGATAGCACGAAAACACAACCATTAAAACTCTGGCCCCGCAAATGTCAAAACGTCACAATTAAATTATTAACAACAAGACAACAATTAAAAATAATTAAAAATCTCTGTATGAAAACAGACACTATGCCGGTACTTCATGTTTTATCTTTAGTCTTTTTGATAATAGAAAACTGCTGCTTCTTATATGAAGTGATTTTTTTTTTTACTGAGCAAGAGAAATGCATGTAATTGCAGTACCTTGCGATACAACGCTGAGCAGACCGCAAGCAAACACGATCACAGCATGCATTTCACTCGCAAAAATTGCAATAAGAGCAATTTTGAGCAAAAAGCATAATTGTTCGAATTAAAGTTGCAAACGGGCCGATTATTCAAGAACCCGAAAAACTCGGCCCGAACCCGAAAAATGATTTAATGCTTAAACCAAGCTCGAAAAAAAACAGAAAATTAAGTTTAGGTTAAAAAACTAATACGAAAAATTACGTGCTTGTTTTAAATAACTTTAGTCAGCGGTGACTAATTAAAACTACTAATTAATCAGTTGTGATGCAATAATAATAGTTGTTTACTAATAATGGTATTATTGTTTAATTTAAGCGTTTCTGATTTTTTATTGTTGTAAAGTCATTTTGATTATGTTGTTGGAGCATCGAAAACACCAAACACATATGCCAGGCCTGAACCCGACCCAAAAAGCCTAGACCGACTTACAACTCTGATTTGAATCCCATCCATTTTTTCAGGCAATATGACTAAAATATAGTAAGCTTATCCTTATATATTAATTTGAACTTATCCTTATAAGTATATTACCTTGTATTCCTTTCAAGGTGAAAAAAAAAAACAGCCAACCCTAAAACACTGCATAACGTGTACGGACCTTCTTTTTCTGGCAAATCAAGTCTTTCATTATAACTCCCTGTATTACGCCGATGCGTGTAATGAGTTGGCGGGGCTGATCTCCGTGTCGGCAACACACCTTCTTTTGAAAAAATGTCTCACCGTTGGTGAGCAGTTATTGGTTACTCTTGTCTAGTATTACCAACATCCCGAAGTTTGAATCTCAGCCCTTTTGTTTCGTAAACGAACGCGTTATCGCTCGACCAACTTACGGTTCTTCTTCTCGTGTTGTGAGAACCTTGAATTTTCGAAACTTAGAACTTTGCTCCAAGGTTTGCCCCGTTATTACCATTAAGTTATTGGTTCCGAATAAGTATAAATCAGGGTTGCCAAAATTTATTTAATTGAAATACATTCAGAATATTTCTCAATCACTATACTACCTGCCGTTTCAAGGTTTGTTCCTTTGTCATGTAGGCTACTGTACATCTATAACATTTCCATTCATTGCCATATTGTAATTGAATCATCATTCATTTTGTGAAAGACTCTAATGTCCCAAGTATAATTATCAATTATCAGCCAAGTATAATTCTAATCAGTATAAATCAGGGTTGCCAAAATTTGTTTAATTGGAATATATTTAGCGTATTTCTCAATTGCTATGCGGCCTGCCGTTACGAGGCTTGTCCCTTCGTCGTGTATGTCCAAATCATTTCCGTTCATTGTAATATTGTAATTAAATCATCATTCATTTTGTGAAATAATGTCCCAAGTGCTCTTGTCCTGAACACCCTTGACTGAATTTGATTTACGCTCATCAAATTAGTGGTTTGAGCACTTTTGGTGTGGAATCTCTTGACTATAGCCCTTGTCTTAGCCTCTCTGAAAATTAATAACAATATACAATATGCTGATTTATTGTGTGGTAGGGAGGGGGCAATCTGCTGAATATTTTAGAAAACGCAACACCAAATTTAGAAGAAAATAAATGATTGCGCTAGAGTTTTAGATTACCAGTTTAATGATGAAAAAGAGTTAATTGTTTTGCAACTTAGCCTTTTTGGGTAGATCAAGTTAGATCTCTTTAGAATTGAAAGTTGGGCAGGTCTTTTAAGGTCTGGTTCGAGCTGGATTCGGGATTAATATAACCAAACTTTTTAGGCCTATTTTGGGTCTGAAACGTGTGTTGTGTTTTAGGAGCTATAAAAAGACGGGAAAAGACTATTTCATCGTAAATTTTAATCGAGTTATTTATTTAGTCTCACCCAAACCTAACACAAATCAAGTTTTTCCTCAAAACTAATCTTTCAAATTCTATTTATATAACCCATAAAAGAGTAAATAAAAAATGCGCGGATAAATATTCCTCACTTTGGTTTTAGTTTCATTAACTTAAAATTTTGCTGAAATAGTTTTTACCAAAAACATATAATCAAAATGACTTGCAACACTGAATCATGACCGAATGACGACTTCGTTTAAGCATCAGTACGATTATTATTGCACAATTGTTATTACTGCATCACAATTTATCAAAAAGTTGTTTTATAGTCACAGCAGACTCAAGTTATTTATAGGAAAAAAACAATTACCGTATACTTTTTTAGACCTAACTAAACTGTCGGCTTTTTTTGGTCTGGTTTGGGCTTTAAATTATTTTTCAGCTTGGAGCTCATATTTTCGAGGTCGGGCATAAACTAGTCAGCCCGTTTATAACTCTGATTCGTAGTGCGTCAGAGTTGTAAACGGGCTGACAAGCAGAGCCACCAAGAGGGGGGCAGGGGGTACAATGACCCCGGGGCCCATCGACTTTAGGGGGCCCATGGACTTCAGGAAAGGCCCATGACCTTGAGAGGGGCCCATCGAAAAGACACTGAGAAATCAGAATGTAAGGCCAGAATACCTTTTTTGTTTTGGAGATCACCTAATTTCGACCGGAAAAACCGTTAGAAATTCGGTAAAGAACTTTTTTTTTGAGATCACCTATTTTCGACCAAAAAAACTGTCAGAAATTTGGTGAAGAACTTTTTTTTTTTTTTTGAGGTCACATCATAATTTGGACAAAACTGCGGCATTTTCTCCGTTTTTGGAGTTCACAAAACCGTCAAAATTGAGCTGACCCCGGGACTACGTTCGGCTTTTGCGCCCCTGTTGTGAAGTACTATAGCCTGAATCCAATAACATAAGCCCTAATCCGAAAACTGATTTGAAGCCAAATCCAGGCCTAAAAAAGCTCGAAAATTAGGTTAGATTTAAAAATGTGTTCGGTTTTTGCGGCTCGTAATGCAACTACTGCTAGCTGATAAATTGTGACATAATTATAGCAATTGTGTAGTAATAATTGCAATCATGTTCCAACAAAGTCGTTATTCAGTACTGTATTGCAAATTATTTGCATTACGAAACACTAGTATATCAAGCATGAATTAAGCCCGACAATTTGCTAATCTTAAGCCCGAACACGACCCAAAAAGCCCGCCTGACTTACAACTCTGCTACGAGCAGTACACGTTTTTGTCGTTGTACAATGGTAACTGTAGATAGTATTTATTCTCTTGCCAACAGAAACCAAAGAGTGTCAAACGCTATTATTCGATAATCCGCACCCTTTTCATGTTTTGAGCAAGTCCACGCCTGCCCTGTAGCATTGTCTTTAAATGTTACGTACCTAAAGACAATGTTAGGAGTTTTCAGTGGCCCAATGCATTTGTGGATTTCCTCGAATACTAGTCCATTGAGTTTGTTTTTTGTTCGGAGCCACCATACAGCGATAACAGTCAAAATGCGTCTCATTTAAAGACGTAACAACGTGACCAGGGTGCGGGTTGAATCCAGAGCATGCAATCAGGGTTGTCTTAAAAACAACTTCTTAATGCTCTCGACCACGCAGCTGACTTCTCTGTAGTAGTTTGTTGTTGTAATTAGGATTGCCAATGAAAGCGAACGATGCACACCAATCAGTGGTCTCATAATGTAGATGGAGCGTCTGCTATTGAACTGTAGACACAAGTTCCGTTCCGAGTCGGGTCAAATCAAAGATAATAAAAATCATTATTAGCAGATTCAGTTGTAAAAGGACAGTGCGAAGCTTCTATACCGTGTCAGGTAGAGAGGTGGGCAGACGGTAACTTGAATAGAATACTGCAAGGCATTTTGTTTTCTCCTAGTTAAAGAAACGAGGTAATTTACTCTAAGATACAATTACAATTATCTTTTATTGGAATTAAACACAGCAAGCGCTAAAAAGGAAAAACTACTGCATACAACTCTCTACAGTCTACTCTACAATAATCCACAAATTGAGTCGAAGATTAAACAATTGCATTCCAAACTGCATTTTTGCTCAATTTGAACAATTGCACTGCGACACAAAAAATACAAACTGTTAGTTACTGAGTGTTCACTATCTGTCTTAGATGGATTTTGGGCTGTTAATTCCGAATCTAAAGTCGGTTTTGCTCAAAGTAATAAACACACTTATCCAAGCGTTTTGTTTAGAGTTAAGTCAAAATTCAAAAACACATGTTTAAAAATGTTGAGATTATCTTCTCTTTCCACAAAAGTCTTCCTCAGTGTCTCTCTGAAGAGACCAACAAAAATCGGCCGTCATGGCAGGACTAACGTTCCTTGGTAGCCTACCTTTCTTCAAAGAGTTTATTGTCCAGGTGGAATCTTTTTCCATGCTCGTCGTTGAGATCTCCATTATTTTCAGGAAAAAATTCTGAATGGGAATACAAGAAATGCATTTTTAGTGACATTCGAGCACTCATTTCTTTGTAGGATTGCAGCATTTGTTCAGCATTTTCTATGTACTAGGTTGCTGTGTGCTTTCCTCGAAAGTTTTGGACCACCAATGCAAAAGCATTCCAGACCACAAACGCAAACCCAATTTCATTTGGACTTAATTTTGTGTTAAAGTCTTTATCCTTCAGTACTTTTCTAAATTCGGTTTTACAAATATACCGTGCTTTATCTTTGCTTCAGCCTTATAAGGAAACAATTCGCCTATATGTTTGAAACCTTCACCTTGATAATGCATGGCTTTAACAAAGTTCTTATCAAAAATAGACTTTCCTGAATTGAAATTCTAACGATTAGGCTATTTCACAGTTCTGTAGTGTTGTCAATCAGCTCGACTGTTCCACAAACATAAAATACACATGTTTTTAGTGTAACCCAACTGCAAACCAAGCAATAGTCCAACGACTTATACAATATGAGAGGCATAAATGACTTATACAATATGAGAAGAGGCATAAATGGCATATCTGTAGATACCTTAAAGTCATTGGACTATTGCTTGGTTTGCAGTTGGGTTACACTAAAAACATGTGTGTTTTATGTTCGTGGAACAGTCGAGCTAATTGACAACACTACAGAACTGTGAAATAGCCTAATCGTTAGAATTTCAATTCAGGAAAGTCTATGTGCAGCATGCTCCTCTGGTTAATGCAGCAAAAGTTTGTCTTCTTTACATAATGCTTGGGTTGGATAAAAACTTTGCTAAAGCCATGCATTATCAAGGTGAAGATTTCAAACATATAGGCGAATTGTTTCCTTATAAGGCTGAAGCAAAGATAAAGCACGGTATATTTGTAAAACCGAATTTAGAAAAGTACTGAAGGATAAAGACTTTAACACAAAATTAAGTCCAAATGAAATTGGGTTTGCGTTTGTGGTCTGGAATGCTTTTGCATTGGTGGTCCAAAACTTTCGAGGAAAGCACACAGCAACCTAGTACATAGAAAATGCTGAACAAATGCTGCAATCCTACAAAGAAATGAGTGCTCGAATGTCACTAAAAATGCATTTCTTGTATTCCCATTCAGAATTTTTTCCTGAAAATAATGGAGATCTCAACGACGAGCATGGAAAAAGATTCCACCTGGACAATAAACTCTTTGAAGAAAGGTAGGCTACCAAGGAACGTTAGTCCTGCCATGACGGCCGATTTTTGTTGGTCTCTTCAGAGAGACACTGAGGAAGACTTTTGTGGAAAGAGAAGATAATCTCAACATTTTTAAACATTTTTTTTTGAATTTTGACTTAACTCTAAACAAAACGCTTGGATAAGTGTGTTTATTACTTTGTTTGATTTGTTATAAGTGCTGCTAAACCTTTAGAAATATTGTAATTTCATTCAGCTACACGTACTGGTAACGGCCTAAGTAATGTTTTGCAGTGCACACAAGCAATAGTGCTTGTGGTACTACAGTTTTATATCTAAAAATTTTTTTAATTTTATCAATTATACAATTTAAAAACGTTACGTTGCATGACATAATATCATTTAAGCAATGATATATTCAATAACAAACAAGTTGCTATTAATCAAATGTGTTTTTGTTACATTGACAAAACGCCGTTTTTCAACAAATAATCATTTATGCATATGTTAAAAAATGCAAATAACTCAAAATTCTGACGCGCTAGAGCAAATCCGAATTCAGATTCGGAATTATCAGCCCAAAATCCATCTAGGACAGAGAGTAAACACTCAGTAACTAACAGTTCATATTTTTTTGTGACGCAGTGTTATTCAATGCTACTACCTAATAAAATTTCCAAGATATTTTGTTGCAGAGTTTAGTTGTCAAAATCATAAGAATCTTCTTTAAGTAAAAACTACAGTAGAATGCAGCACTTATAAACCTCGAAAAATTTGACGTTTGCATAATCGCAGTATTACGGCAATTCAAAAAGGCATTCAAGTCAACTTTTTTACTGTTGAACAAAAAATTTGAGATAGGCTTAAAATGCATTCGCACCAAATTTAAACTTTCTTCACATTATCATTTTCAAGATCCTATATTACGGTTGCAAATCTACAATTTTTCTCTTACTTCGGTGATGCCATTTTGTCAGTATTATAACTGAAGGAAAAGCGGCTAAATTTACAATTCGATCTGACTTTTTTTTTGTCTTGCAACAACTTTGTCGAAAATCATTTTTTGAGAATTAAGAACATTAGGGTGTCCCGTATTTTGGGTCAAACTTAAAAGTAAACATTTTTGGGTGTGTAACCCTCTCAAAAGTTTCCATTATACCAAAAACTGCCTCATACAAAGTTTTGTTTCTAAATTTTGATGTTTAAAAGGTGGTGCAGTGATCTAAAAGTTGGCTTAACAAACACCATTATATGCACATAGGCAGTTTTTTAATCAATACAATACTCATGTTCACAGAAAAGTTATTGCTGCATAAAAGTAGATTTCTTCATATTCGGAAAATTTGCCTGGTTATTTTCAACAGCCTGTAAAGCATGCTGAATTGTTTTTCATTTTTAAAGCAACTTGATTGAGTAGTGGGGCTATCCAACTCCTTCGGAGAGATGGAGAAGCAAAGAAACTTCGCAGAGACCCAACAATTGATCCTCAAGCCAGGGTGTAAACTACAAAGCCAAAGATAGATTTGCAAAGAGGCTCAGAGGTAAGTACTGTAGGTAAGAAAGAGATGACTCAAGTCCTATACGTAAAGGTGTCCACAGGCTCTGCGGAAATAGTTTTCCTTACGGCTGACTTACGACAAGTAAGGAGTAAGGACTTGGGCCATAGACGCGAAGGTGGAAAACTCAAAGCCTATGGGGCGTGAGAAGACCAATTCCGCAGGATAAACTGTCGGAAGAGTCAGTTGAGATGGGAGGGATTGTGGAAATGTGACGTTTCTATTTGTGATACTGGCTATAACGGGTTTGGCGATAGCTGGGGAGAGGGACAAGGGAGCATCGTAGTAAACGGAGAAGAGAATCAGCATGCTTATTTCCAGGGATACCAGCATAACCAGGGCGACCTACTTGAAGTTTAAAATGGCTCTGTTGGAAATTGAGGAGACATAAAACCATACATTTTAAAGAGGTCTTTGCAAGAGATGTAAGGGAGCTTTTGAAGGTAGGGAAAGAGCTGATTGGGAGTCCGTAAAAGGACATACTGAAAGTGGCAAGTTGTCTTGTGTTTGTTACACCAGATAAGCCCGTGCTCCAGAGGATGAATTTCAGCTGTGAAACTGGAGGCGATTGGCCCAGCAGAAAAAAAATAGTCGAAGGTATTTATTTGGTTTATATGGCATACACTCCTGTGCCACCAGTCTAATGAGGGAAATGACAGATCTATCGGCCCATACATACGCGTCTGAAGAAGGAAGGGACAGTTATCGACTCTTGGCGTATTCAAGTTGGAATAAGCGAGGGCTACTGCGTTTATGTATGAAAGATGATAATACTGTAAACTTGAATGCAGTCCAAAGGGGATCGGAGAGCATGCAATTAATGGCTTGCGCAAGGATAGAAGGTTTTTTTCTGTGGAAAAGCAATATGATCACCAGGAGGGTTTCTTCTATAACCGGCTCATCACCGATTATGAGCCAAGAGCGCTGCGGTTACCGGTAAATGATTCTGGGAGGAGGCGCAGAGCACGTTCAAAGCATGAAAGTGCATGGTGTCTTAAATTAATTTTCAAAAAGTTGTATTTTAATAAGAAGCAACGGGATGGGGTGAAGGAAAGGCATCCACCAAAGACCTTGCTTGCAGATCTGTGGATAATTTCTAATTAGTTGGTCAGACATTTCAACCTTCTACTGTTTTTGGTGACAAACTCAACATGTGTTTTTCATTTTGTATTGGTCATATCCAATCGAGTTTGTGACAAGGGTTTATCTTCTTTGACATTCTCTAAAACTTTCACCATGGCAAAGTTTGTAGTTAAACCAACGTTACGATCAAACAGGCCAAGCAAATTTAAATCCACTGTAAGATACCACAGAAGACTAGCCATCTTTAGTAAAGAAGCTGCTTTTATTGAAAAACTGGTTTATGATGCAAACATTAAAATCTGCACATGACATGCTAGTACTATATGTACTAGCCGATAGTGTATGTCACTGTAGTTCCTAAGTTAACTTTCAGATTATTTTGATAAACAATGAAATAATAATACTCTGCTGTTCATAGTGTGGTATTCATGCTTAGGAATTAAAAATACCTATCTGAACTTGAAAGACTTTGCGCCAGCTCTAAACTTCCTTTCAAAAGTTAAAATTTTCATGCATATCATTTTTTCATGAAATGAAACCAGTTGAAAGGTTCAGAGGTGAAACTTTTCAAAATGTCAAAATAAGGGACACTCTAAGGAACATGCAGAAACTGTTTGAAATGTTATTTCTAATTGACAACTTAGGGAAAATTTTTGAAGAGAAAAGACCTTTCTGTAAGAAAATGTAAGCAGTTATATCTCGAAAATGAAAGGTTGTAAAAAGCTCAAATTTGTTGAAGTTAGAATGCTTTAAAAGAAAACCGAACAAAAAAAATCTAGCCTAAATGCCCTTTAGCAAAATTGTTACAGCACACTACAATAAATGAAATTTTAACCACGCAATTTTGTTGGATTTGTTTCAATTATTAAGTCATCCTGAAGGTGATCTTTGAAATGAAATCGAAAGGTCAGGAATAAACACTCACGTGTAACGAGTCGGTGGGAACCATCTCTGCGTCATCGTGCGAGAGCAACTCAGGTCCCTGTTTCGAAGAACTGTCGCAGCGGTGACAAACCGTTGGCAGCACTGCGTCCGATTTGACCGGCCTGAGACTTAAATTTCAGACCTCTCGCTCAGAGACAAACGCATTACCGCTCAATCAACTGGACGTGCCATAAAAAACCTGTTATACTAACCAAGCATGTTGTTTAAGCAGAATGTAGAAATTTAAAAAGTTCAAATATTTTGTATTCAAATATTTTGTATGCATCAATTCATAATAAGTATGCATTTTAGGGTTTTATCAACATTTTGGTCGTCAACGAAAAACTGGAGTTAAATGCCCTTCTAAATTACAAACATCTCTTTTTACAAAATTACAAAAATTGCTTCACCTAAACCTTGGTTTTAAAACTTTCAAAATAAATTAGCTTAAATTCTGAAAAAAGGCGCAGTAAACTAACAGGTTTTGTTGACATTAACTAATTTTGTAAATAGTTTTTTCATAAGATCCCAGCTAATTTTTCTCACTGGAATAAAAATTTGTAGTTTTGAAAATCTAAGAACAAAAGTGCAAAAAAAATTGTAGCAAGCCCTCTTCCTTTTTAATCCGTTGCATGCTACTATTCCACCGATAACACCAACTGCAGTATAATTTACTTCAATCTTCGTAAGAGCTAAAACAACATTTTAACTTTCAGTCACAAAAAACAGAACGATCACAACTTCAAAAAAACGTCTCGTAATATTGCTGGTACGTTTAAAATCACTAGCACTTAAATAATAAAGCATGCACAATACGCATGCAACATTAGCAATAAATTGCTATTTTAGTCGCAATTGGTGATTGCTATTTTATATTGTAGAAAATCAAACTTTATTTGTCGTGTTTCATTTCAAAATTATTGTGGCATAGATATTTGTGAATAAAAAAGCAGTATCATTCACTTGTGATGTTTGGTTGCATTATCATATTCAATTTGCTGACAGTTAGCCACCAGAAGAGGAAAATATTTCATAAAAGGAATAAATTCCCTACTAAAATGAAGTAAAGAAAATATCCAGTAGAGAAAAAGTAGTCGCCGTTCTAACTGCTCAGACTTAGGCTTTCATTCGGGTTCTATACCAGATAACAAGAAATCGATTACAAACGTTAAAAGAACAATATTTCTTTTGCTAACGTAAAAAATATTCCAAAACACTTTTGTTTCACAAGCTTATAATCAGAGCTGGGCAAATTCGCAAGGTAGTCCGCAAGTCCGCAATTGCGGACTAACAAAAAAGTTGCGGACATGCGGACTTTGGCAGTTTAAATTGCGGACTTGCGGTTGCGGACTATTTTTAATTTTAGTCCATAATTCCGTAAGTTTTATACAAATATTGAAATTTCTTACTATTTTCGTAAAATATTCATGTTTTTACCCAGTCAAATATGAGAAATCAATTTAATTTTTACGAGTTCAAGTTCGGCAAAAAAATCAAGTTTTTCGAGTTCAGGCTGACATAAATACTAGGTCTGCTTTTCAACTTAATCGCTTTCTTTTTGTTGACATGCTGTTTGGTAACGTGAGAAACGAATCATGCCGCGTTCTCATCTTTTATGCAAATAGTTGCTTAATTTTTAGAACTTTTTAGAACCCCCCTTTGTGCTTGTTTTAAGAATCTCTTAAGAACTGTCTTTGTGGTAATTTTAACTGTATTGTCTTTAGACGTTTAATCTCATAATCTTTAAGTTTGCAACTAGTGCTCAAACTAGATAGTTTTCGACAGTACGAGTGATGAGGTGTCTAAAGTTTTCGTAGTTTAGTGTATCAAGTTAGATGTGTAGTAAGTTGGTTGCTGATGTTTCTATTTCTATAGTGAGACCTCGAAGCACTTTTTTAATAGTATAGTCTAGTAAAGTCTAGCATAGTGTTAGTATAATCAATAGCGTAAATTTTGGTCTAGTAAATTTTAGTTAATTGATATTGATTTGGCTAGCTGATAATTGACTTCTTGTTTTGCCGTGCTCCTTTAGATGAATCAAATTTTTGGTGTTTTGTGAGGAATAACATTGTTATATTTATATCCAAAGTGTGGTATGACTGCAGAAATATAAAGGATACGGCGCGCGGCGAGACAGGCTATTACAAGCGGGTCTAACCTGATTCAAATTGGAGTCAACACTGTTTTTTCGAGTTCGGCAAAACAACCGACTTTTTTTGAGTTTAAGTTCGAAATTGCAGCCCTGGTTCAACGTATGGCTTTGTTGTTTTTTGCCGTGAGTTCACAAAATTTGCCCCTGAGGTATCATTTTTTGTACTGGTAGCCAGGGCCGTCTCTACGGTGGGGCCAGGGGCGCCTTCCCCCCCTAACGACTGCTTGTGCCCCCCCCCATTTCGATTCACTCAGAATGCTTTTTTTGAGCATCACGTAACGACAAGACAACAGACAATAATGGAAAAAGGAATAATCATTTTCAAACATGATTTTCATTTGAAGCTTTTTCGATTGTTTGCAAAATTGCTGGCCACCAACTGCTTGACATAAATGTGACCCAATAATCCGTCTTATTAACACGCCCTCAAGGATGTGTCGCGGAATAGGGATGTATGCCTATAAAAGCGTTACTGGTATTTCGTTAGTGATTATGACCTAAAACAATACGTGAAAACATTTCTTTAAAAGACCAGCTGTTTTATTTTTAGAGCACACTCAAGATTTATTTTAGTTCGCAGTCAGTGGCGCAATTAGGTGGAAGAGGCTATGGGGTCATCAGTCCCCTTCATCCAAGTAATTTAGAAAATATAACCAAAAAAAGAATAAGCGTTTAAACGTGTTTTGGACTTGACCTAATGTATGTGGGGGCTCAAGAGGCTAGACAATTTAAATCGTTTAATGACTTCTGAATTTTAGCAATTTACTGTAATTATTGATATGGTTTTAAAACGTGCGAATTGTGATTCAAATGGCGTTAAAATTGCTATTTTTGCCGCAAAATTGCAAAAATCACACAGCAGCTGAGCCCCCTCTGTAACACGCTTGAGTAGCAACGGTTTGTTCAGCACGGGACCTAAATTAGACAATTTTTGTGCAAAAAACATTTACTTTTGGTTCAAGCCCCCTCTCTCTTACTTAACAAAACCTTGGTCGCGCTTCTGGTCGCATTCACTCCTGTAGACATATTTTTCAAGCGATTATACCGGCCGCATGCGAAACGAGCTAATAAACGCTGCCGGGCTTATATGTATCTATTTCCAAAGATGAATTCAAAATTGTACATTTAAAATATCAGTTTTTATGTGCAAAAGTTCAGTCCATTTTCGGCTAGGGCCCTCCCTCTCTTTTCGTTTGTTCTGGCGACGGCACTGCTGGTAGCGTGTGCTTATCTCATTCCTAGAGTATTTATTGAAACTAGGGACTAAAAATTTAGTAATACGATTAATGATATGAATGTTTTTTTGCCTTCTACTGCCTTTGCCTTTTCCTGCCTCAAAAAAATTGTTTTCTTGGAATATGTTGTTGCAAGCGGAAATGCGGATTGTGTTTTGCTATTTGATGGCTTATCACTGTAATCCAATGGCTTTTAATCTCCGAATCCCTAGCTTCATTGTAGCATTTTTGAGGGTTCGCCGGAGGGTTGTGCATTATGCTTCCACGCAGTTTAGGCACCTACTGTATAAGCAGAAGCGCAACCAGGAGGGCTGGGGGCTAAAAACCTTTAGTCAAGTCACTTAAAAACTTTAACCAAAATTACAAGCGTTAAAATCTGTTTTGAGTTGGACCTGAAAGTAAGAGGGGCTGGGCTATTCAATTCTTAAGTTTGCCATCCGAAAAAGCAGCTCAATAACAAGTCATGCTGTAGTACATTTACTACAATCAACGCTTATCAACGATTGTGAGTAATTCTTTTTATTGCGTGAAATGTATTCACCATACGTTTGCTATACTTCCAACAAGTCACAGCTTTTGACTTATTTTT